>OZ012738.1:249915986-259422501 GCA_963859935.3 Lathyrus sativus
GCGAACCACTCGCTAGCTGCTCGCTTAGCGAACCTCTGCGATCTCTCAAAAACCTCTACTGCCCGAAAATGTCACAAGGTCCCAAAATCACCCGATTCAATTCCAACAAGTTCCCATAGTCTTAGCCTAACATTCTTCGACTAAACTACACCATTGTTCTCGATTCTAACCGTAAAAACATCGGTTTCTATTGATTAAACTATTTCAACCTAGAACTGGAAAATGAAGAAAAACATCTAAACAATCCAAACAATCCATACATAATCATATACATTGGTAAGATAACAATATTTCACACCCTTCCCCGATTAATCGAATCCTAGAGATTGCTCTTGATGATTCTCTAAGTTTTCCTCTCTTTCTCTTCTTCTCTCTTCTTCCTCTTTCTTTCTCTTCTATTTCCTTTCTTTCTATTTCTATCCTTCTATATTCTCTCCTCTTTCAACTTATATCTCTTTCTATTCTATTTCTCTCCAAACATCTATTAATCTATTCCTCACAAAATATCTCATCTTATCATTAAATAAGAAATGTCTAAAATACCCTTCAATCTATTTTCCCCGAAAACTGTCAAAATCGGTAAAATAGCATAATATGCAAACATAACGTATTAACACATCAATTTCACAATTAAAATATTAATCACCCAAATAAATCAAAAGACTCAACAAAATTGGAAATCAGAATCGGGGTGTTACACCCGCCACAGACAGATCACTGAGGCAAATGGACTCTTAACTACGAAGGTCCATATGTCGTAAGGAAAGTCTTCTCAGGAGGAGCCTTACAACTGTCAACCATGGATGACGAAGATTTGACATCCCCTGTGAACGCAGACGTAGTTAAAAAATACTTTGCTTAAAGTAGACCCGCTGGAAAGAAAAAGTAAATCTAGACAAAAATGGGGCATCCCGACGAACCATAAAAAGAATGGGTACGGGCAAAAGTTAGGGATAAAAAGAGAAAAAATGTAAACCCGCAAAGTTGAAAACCTGAAAAGGCGAATTTGGAAAAAATGGGTATCTCGGTGAATTGAAAACCAGCAAGGGCAATTCAAGCAAAAGTTAAAGATTTGAAAAGCAAATGACTGCAGTCTGCGTATTGATCTTCAAAGCATAATGGATTTTGGGAGAACCCGAGGGTCAACCGTTAAAGTTAATCTCTTCAGAGGATGAAGCATCGGAAAGGCATCAAAGTCATGCGAGTCATAGTTGAGTCGTTACATGGTGGTTGTCTGTAGCACATTGCCGACATTTTGAATATTTTCTTGCATTTCTGTATATTTCTTGTGCCACTTTCTCTTTTCAGGAGTTGCATCTGTTGTAATTTTTCCTATTTATAGGCCATCCATCAATGAAATATATTATTCAGAAAGCTTTTGTCCTTGTTTTAGCTTTTTACCGTTTTGTTTGCAAAAGACGCCTGATGTTTTTAATAAAACTTTGCATACATAAACTTGTGGGCTTTGCCAACTATAATTGAAACGGTGTTTTTGCTTGAATAATGTCACAAGTGATGATTAAGATGGTTCCTGTTGCACAAAAAATGCTTGTTTATTTGTCATGTGCAGGACTCTCATCCTTGAGATTTTTCAGAAGTACCCCACCTGAGGAAGTTGTGCAGGCTAAGATAGTTTTCCTCCCCAGCAGGTTGGGATAGCATGCGGTCAAGATTATTCCTAGCAGTCGAGCGAACTCAGAGTTCCGTTTTCCCACAGAGTCTAAATGGTTGACTCCTTTCCCCTCAGAGATTGATATTGTTGAGTTTATTGCTCATTTCCCTAAGCAGAGGTCAATCCAGATTCCTTCATTTCCTAATCCCCGACAGAGTAATCTTCTTCCCCGTAGAGTGAGATTACCTCATTGATTGTTTTTCTCCATCCTCAGCAGAGAGAGAACGAGATAATCTCCCAATAAATCTTATTCATCCTCCCTAATGTTGCACCCCAAATTTTGACCCCCTTAAATATTCATCATCATTCTAGGATCACTTCCATTTGTTTATCTAACCATAACCTACCTCAAGTTTGTCTTTGTTAAGTTACAGATGAACCATGGTTCCGTACAATCGGAAATTGAAGTTTCGACGGTTTAATCAGTCAATGCCTTGGATTGTTTCTCCATGAAACAAGTTTCAACTTCATCAAAGATGCTCCATTGTGTTAATCATGAATCCAATTTGAGGTTGTCACACAAAGATCAGAAACAGTGCAGTTCAGGATCCCCGATTAGGGTTTCTGATCCGGAAAAGTCAAATGTGGTTTGAATTTTGATTCAAAGGTGTTACAATGATGGAGTTATGGTCCATGAAGCTCATATGGATTAGGTAAGTCCACTAAAGAAGTTTCAAGGCCTCAGAAGAACCAGGACACCAACAGTCAATTCAGAGGTTTTCGATCGTTCGGTTCATCTGACTGAAAAGTCAACCCATTGACCAACAGGGTTTTAACCCAAAATTGAAGCCCACTATGCTCCCAAAATCATTTAATATCTAATAATGAAGTTTTGTGACCAATTGACCAAGAATTGAGAAGTAATCGAAAAGTTGGGGAATTAAGGTTTTGAAAAGGGCAAAGCCATAACTCCTTAACCACACAAGGGTTTTTGACCTAGTTTCAAGAGGAATGAGTTCCTAAAGCAAACATAAATATTTTAGTACCTAATTGGGGCTTTCTAAAAAGTACAAGTGTGTTCCATAACTCTTCCTGGTTAGAGAGAACTGAGGTCCACAAGTTGGCAAAAACTCACATTGGCAAAACCAGGTCAACATGAGTTTTTTGATTCCAAAACCTCTCCAAATCGATGCTAATCAAAGATTAAGACTCATTTATGATGTTTATATTGATAATGAACATTTGTACATCAATTCCCATGAAAATGGCACAAAGATCAAAGGAAATCATTATTTAATGCAAGTTGCAAAAGTGAATAGTGAAAAAAGAGAAAAAAGGTGGCTACCCTTGTCAAATCATACACTTTAATTCAACAAGTCACCTCTTGTCCTATCAATCATGATGAAAAAAATCTATGGGGTATGGAGAATATCTTAGTAGAGTGGCTTAAAGACAAAGATGAAGATTGCATTAGAAAACTCAAAGATTTTCATGATGGAAGGTTAAAATTGACAATTTCCTTCACTTTTACCCATACCTTGATCCAAGGCTTTTGGCTATAAATAGAACTCACTTCCTACATCACAAACACACAAGTTTCATCCTAGAAACCAGCTAGAACTCCATTCCTTACACAATCACAAGTTCTTGCAAAATCTCATTAAGTTTCCAAAATCCCTCAAAATCTACTTTTGCAAAACACCTTTCAAAACCATTTCCAAACTTCTTCCAACTCAAGAAACACTTCAAACACATCAAATATGATGTATTGAAGCTATCCAAATCACTTTCATATTTATGTAACAAGGTTCTAGTGAGTTGGTCTTTGAAATCTTTGGATTTTGGAGATTTTTCTTCATTTACAAGGCATTTCGTCCACTAGCTTGCTTGGAGGTTGTTTGGAGTATCTACTCATCATCCTAGGAACATTTGAAGATCTTGGAAGAGATTTCAAGATCTCTAGTTTTCTTATTTCTTAATATTTCTTCAAGAGGTAAACCTAAAACTCATAAATGTGAACTTTCCATTTGCATTTCACACGTTACCATGACTGTTTTTAGGGTTTTTACCATGATGTTCTTAAAGTTTTTCAACTTGTAACTTGATTTTTTTTGTGATATTGATCTTGTATTATTTATAAATGTTTGTTAACATGTTTAAATAATCAAATTTGTTTGATTCATTGTCTTACCATGTGCATTTTATTCTTTTTATCATTTAGATTTTTATGTTTTGTTCACAAACTTAAAAACCACATAACTTCTCCACTTTAAATCATTTTTAAGTGGTTCTTTTTGAAAAATTCTTGTGTTGTAACATATTTCCATATAATGTTTAAAGAATTCTAAAAATACTATTTTAGAAACACTTTGCATTATGAGCAAGTTATAACCCATTTTAGAGTTTTCACCCTCCTATCTATCCTTCTTTATTTCAAACATTTGAATTTCATTCTCTTTGAGTTTTTAATTTGAGATTATGAACATGGATTGTTAGCTTCCTTGGGAATTTAAGTTTGAATTTCAACTTTGCTTGTACACATTTAGGTGGTTCACCTTTAAAAACTTTTGATTATCCCCATGAGATTTTGAACCTTTTGTTTACATTGTGTGACATTGTTGGTTTATGTATGATATCCTTCATTTACCCTTTTATCCTAACCTTAGGATTTGAATCGTCGTACTCACTTTTAGCATCCCGCCGTGGATATTCTTACACCTTCCTAACCTTAGGATCGGAGTCGCCGTGCTCTATTTAGCGTCCCTCCATGGACACTCTTTATCCCTTTATCCTAACCTTAGGATCAGAGTCATTGTGCTCTATTTAGTGTCTCGTCGTGGACACCCTTTATTCCTTTATCCTAACCTTAGGATTGGAGTCACCGTGCTCTATTTAGCGTCCCGCCGTGGACATCTTTTCCCCGTTATCCTAACCTTAGGATTTGAGTCGCCGTACTCATGTTTAGCGTCCCGCCGTGGACATTCTCTACCATAACAATCTCAACTTAGATTCAGGAGTTGCCGCACTCCATGTAAGTACTTCCCTATGAATTCTTACATCCCATTGGAACCTTGACCACAGTCAAGAGTTCCTCCCCCCTAGATAGGGGAACTACGAACGCTCTGATTTCTCGATGAGAATACGTAGGCACAAGATGCAACATCTTGGCGGGCCCACTAACCAACTTCACACTTTTCCAATTAACCCATTAACTCACTAACAACTAACTTCCTGTTAACATTTACAGCTTAGAATTGGAGTCGCCGTGCTCTAGTTAGTCGTCCCACCGTGGACTTTCCCCATGTTTACCTTTGCAACTTAGGCTTGGAGTCGACGTGCTCTATTTAGTCGGCCCGCCATGGACATTCCCTTCTTTTCTAACTTAACCTTAGTTTAGAGTCGCCGCACTCTATGTAGGTGTCTCGCCGCAGACATTTACTTTCCCTTTGGAACCTTGACCACAATCAAGAGTTCCTTACCCTAAACAGGGGAACTACGGTTGCTTTGATTCCATTCCCGTTAGGATACGTAGGCACGAGATGCAATGTCTTCGCAAGCATACTTTACCAAACTTTGTATATAATTTATATCATTACCCTTAGCACATTTTCCTTTAGCAAGCAAACTTTAGCAAACACAAATATTAACAAGAGGTTCCTGTAGAGTACTACAGATGTTTAGGATGTGAAATACCTACCCTAGGCATAACCAACCCGCAAACCTTTAGATCTCTCTTTGCTTAGATTTAAGCCTTGCTTTTTGCTTTGCATTTTTATAGGTTTTTATTTCTTTAAACCTTTCCTTTTTGGATAAATTAAAGTCCGGTTGTGAATTTAAGAATTAAAGATTCAAGTTAATCAATAGCTTGGTATCACGATTCTCACCGCAACAAAAATGGCGACTTCACTAGGGACCTCCCCTAAGAGGGTTAGGCCCACCTTGTTTATATTTGTATTTTCTATATTTTTGCTTGCTTGTATATTTGTATATTTGTACATATATCTGTCTGTGCCTGGGATTTGCTGTGTGCAGGATTGTTACTTTGAGTGGTGAGGATAAAAGTCCTATACCCGGACTTGAGTGCACTTATGATAGGAAGGTGGTATATTCAAGAAGGCTTATAGGGAGTTGATTCCCGACCAAGCTGACTTGAGAAACCACCACTCAGTGGAGGCCCTCTTGGGAGTATTTTTGTTGAACGAGTATTCGTGAAAACATTACTACTTTTAACCTAGGAGCCTGTGACACTGAGGACTTTTAGTTACCTTTTATCCCCACTTGGCCTTTTAGGACGTAGTGCGATGGCTATGAGGGAGTATTCCCGAAGTAGTTGATACGCGATACTACACTCAAATGAGACTCTCTTGAGAATATTATTGACTTCCAAGTAGTTGGTGTGTCGATAATATCCGAAAGATGGGTCGAGGACTTTGGGAACTTTGTTAGAACCCATTATGCAGGTGCTTTACCCATAGTACATACCCTGTGGTTGGTTCTTTACCCATACCTCATGTTGTGATCTTGGACCTTTAATCTTGTTATGTGTGTTTTTCATCATGTCTTGCATAACATTGCATTGCGTTTACATCTTTGCATGGTTCATTGCATACTTCTGTTGGTCCAGTCGTTCATCTCCGGTTGTCTTCCTCTTCCAGTGTGCCTTTGAGTCGTCAAGCTGATTCCTCGACACCGATATCGGACTAGAGCCAACTATAGACGTAAGATGTCAAAGCAAGAAGTACACAACGCAGAAATCCGAATGGAGATCGATGAGTTGAAATCAGGCGTGACTAAGCTCACCGAGATGCTTCAGGTCTTGATGGCCAGAGGAGAATCTCAAAGGACCGTCATTCAGGAAGTTTCAAATGCTAATCCTGCTCCTGTTCAATTGCCTCCTTCAACTTGGCCAGAGTTTGATTTACCTCCCAACTACTCTCCACCTCTTGCATCTACTACTATGATTGGTCAGACTGTCAGACCCGTTTTTCAAGCTCCCGTCTTTACAGACCCAGACCGGTGGTCCATATTGTTGCCCAAAATGGACAAACTCCCTTTGAGACTCCTTTCTTTGACTACAATGCTGCCAGTGCTCAAAGGGAAGACCATGAAGATTTTGTTGAGCCTGATATTGTCCGTGAACAGTTTTAGAACATAGACAAGAGACTCAAAGCTGTTGAGGGTACTGACTTCTTCAATGTTGATGTAGACAACATGTGCTTAGTTTCTGGCCTCGTTATGCCTGCTAAGTTTAAGATTCCTGAGTTCGTGAAATATAAAGGTCACTTATGTCCAAGATCTCATTTGGTCATGTACTTCCGAAAGATGGCAGCTTACACCAACAATCAGAAGTTGCTCATCCACTGCTTTTAGGACAGCTTGAGTGGTGCTTCTCTCAAATGGTATATGAACTTAGAGCATAACAGTATCCACTACTTCCAGGATCTTGCCAACGCTTTTATGAAGCAATACAAATACAATTTGGACATGGCTCCTGATCGCCGTCAACTTCAAAATATGTCTCAGAATGAAAAAGAGTCATTCAAAGAGTATGCTCAGCGATGGAGAGAGTTGGCTTCCCAGGTTGAACCGCCTCTAGCAGAGAAGGAGTTAACTGGAATGTTCATGGATACTTTGTCCCCTCTTTATTGGGATGATTGGAAGTGTATCTTCAAGCTTTACAGATCTGGTGACTATTGGCCAAAGGATAAAAGAAGGACTGAAAAATGGTAAAGTCTCCAAAGCTGCTGAACCTTCAAGTGGTGCGAAGAAATCCTTTGGGACCTTCCATAAGAAGAAAGAAGAACAAACCAATGCTGTCATGGTTGAAGTGAGAAATCCCCATCCCCAACCAAGGTATAATCACTCTACTATTGCAGTCGTTGTTCCTACTATTGCTGCTGTCACCACTCCACAACCAGCTCAGATTCCTCAGCATCCAATTGTTGGACAAAACCAGTATCAAAATAGGAATCAGTTTAATCCTATTCCCATGACATACACAGAACTTTATCCTGATCTGGTTCAACAAGGGCTGATCACTACAAAGGCTTTGCAACCTCCTCCTAATCCTCCTCCAGCTGGATTTAGGGCTGATCTCCATTGTGCTTTTCATGAGGGTACCCCAGGCCACGACTTGGAACATTGTTATGTACTGAAAGCCAGAGTGTGTGAGTTGATTAGAACTGGAATCCTTGATTTTAAGGATAGTCATCCGAATGTCCAGAACAATCCCTTGCCAGTACATCAAAGGTGAAGATTCAGACTGACTTCAGCAGGCTGTCTTCCTAAACGCCAGTCTTTCAGACAAGACGGTTCATCCTTGTCCTGATTTAGTCACTAGGCCCTTTTGTTTCTCGTTGTTTGTACTTTCCTTCATTGTGTTTAAGTTGTTTGCTTTTAATTAGTGTTTGTACTTTCATACCAATGAAATGAGCATTGCGACTTTTGATTTCAAATTCACTTTGTCTATTACTTGCACTTTTATACTTTATATATAAATTATTTACTCTTTGTCCAAATTTTTTATTATGCAAATATTTGAGGGAGAATGATGAAAAAGTTATACCCATAACTTCCATCTGTATGCTTTCAATCAAACTTTGTTGACGATGTAAGGCATTGTTTCAACTCCCAAACACTGGAGAAATAAGGAAGATAATCCCTAGTCAACCCCTTCGACCCTAGAAGTTGGAGTTTCTTTCTTTACAAAAACCCGTTGTTTTAACCTTGGGATGGGTAGTTCTCAGTTAACTTGGTTATGCTTTCATGCAAGGCACCTTTCATATAAAGTTTGCATCCACAATTTTTCCTTCACACACAACAAACAAGTGTTGAAGATGTTTGTTGCACCCTAAAATTTGCTCAACCTATTTCACTTGGTTTATGTTTCAATTGCATTGTCATTTGCATAATAAGTCATGTATATAGTCTAATCATTTGCATAAAATAGCATAACAAGTCATCTAATAGGGGATCAATTGCCTTTCTTATCAAAAAGAGGCCCATCATGAGGTTTTATTCAAGTTCAAGACCATCCAAGTAATCAAGAAATGAGTTGAAGCTTTGAGAGTTGTGAATGTCAACCAGTGGATTTCTCTCCTAATATTGAGGTATGTTGAAGATCACCAATGGGAGTATGAGCTATGACTGAGAATATGGAATGGCCAAATATCATAGAAGACCTAGAGGGTCATTTTGAAGATGAGACAAGTCATTAATATAAGTACAAGAGCCAGAGTTGAAGTGCAGTCAACTAGGGTTTCATCTGGGTCAACCCTAGGTCAAATGATTGATTGGAGGGCATCAAGGCTTAGTTGGAGGATGTGGGATTCATGATTTGATATGTGGATATATGTGTGGTGTTGTGCCAAGGAGAATCAAGAAGAAGAGGAGTTATCAAATTAGGGTTTCAGTGAAAAAACCCGAATTTAGGCCTAACTTCCAAGCCAGATAAGTCAAAATGCAAGCTTCAAATGAATTCTTGGCCAACATGAAACTTGTAGAGCATCGCAATAGCTTTAATTTTAGTACTAGAAGTCTTCGAGAAGATTTGTAGAACTAAAGTTATGGTTCTTGCAAGTTATGGGTCATCAGAGGACACTGAAATTTATCTGTGAAAGTCACTTGACTTCCAAGCAACGTTTGCCCATTAAGGAGTTTTCAAATGGATTCTTGGCCAACATAATAGTTGTAGATCTTGATCTTAGATTTAATTTGAGTACTAGAAGTACTCAAGATGATTTGTAGAACTCAAGTTATGGTCTTGGCAATCCAGGGGTATTTTGGGAAAGTTGAATTACAGGTCATTTTTCAACATAAGTCCAAATCTCCATCTTCCACTCTTCAAATGAAAAAATGTTCAACATGAGATGTGTTCAAAATGATGTTTTTAGGCTAGATAAGAGGTCATGATACCTTGGAATGGCTTGCTTCACAAAATCATAAAAATGGCCTAAAATGAAGGTATATTTTAAATGAACCAAAGTTGGAAATTAGGGTTTTTGATCTACACAAGCAAACCAAGGCATATGACATACCAATTTGATTGTAAAAATAATTTTGATAACATTGACATTGCCACAATTTTGAATTGAGGGTTATTTTTAGGACTTGCTTTGTAAATTGGTTACTTGAATCATAAGGCACCATTGCAAAACTAGGGCTGGAAATGAGTCGAGTCGAGTCGAACTCACCTCAGCTCGGCTCGACTCGTTAAGAATTGTTCGAATTCGAGTTCGAGTTCGAGTTTGACATGAACTTTTTTTTAAGCTCAAACTCGACTCGTTATAAGTTCACGAACAGTTCGGTTCGACTCGTTAGGTTCATCTCATTAGGTTCAGCTCACATGGTTCACGAACTTAAAAACTATTTTTTTAAATATATATATTTTTTAGTATATTTGACATTTTAAATAAATAAATATATTTTAAATAAAATATTAAAATAAAATAAAATTATCATATTGAAATTAAACTTTATCTTCGAAATCTACTAATTCCAAACCTACACAACTTTCAAGAGATACATTTGAGAGTCTAATTCAAAAACTACTAAATTGAATATTAAATTTGTCTAAGATTTGAAGTAAATATTTAAACCTAATCTTAAAGACAGTATAATTCTTTTCATATGTAATCGAGTTGACTCATGAACCTAACGAGTCGAACTATGTATAGTTCAAGTTCAGCTCATTTAGTTAACGAACTTAATTTTTTGCTCATACTCAACTCATTTGGTTCATGAACCTAGTTCAACGATTTAATTGTCGAGTCGAATTCCGAACTATCTTCGAGTTGGTTTGGTTCATTGCCAGCCCTATGCAAAACCACATTTCCAAGCAAATAAAAGGCTCCTTTCCATCCATACACCTCCAATATCTCATTTGGAGAGAATTTAAACTCAGAACCAAGGGAATTGCAAGCCAAAACATGAGATGATATGTGCATAGCATGAAATGAGATTTCCATGACATGAGATGGTGAATTTCTCATTGGATCAATCTAGAACTTTCTAGAGTCCTCAAACACATTCTATATAAGATTCAGAAGAGGTTCAGAGTAAGAGTTAGAGAGAATTGGGAGAGATTGGTGAGATTGCAATTTGAAACTTCCATGTGCAAAACAGAATTCAGTTACAAGTTTCAACCATATTCAAGCCATTCTTTTGATCTCAGAACCTTTATCAAGCATATGTGAGTGATTCCAGATGGATAATTGAGCAAGATTGGTGGAGAATCGTGTGATAGCATTTGAGATTTTCAGCCTGCAACTCAAGATCGAATTCCACAATCCAAGCCATTTCAATCCCACTCTTTGCATACAAAAGCTTGATTTGGTGTTGGTGAAGGTGTCTGGAAAGTATTGAAGCTTATCTTGAAGCTTTGATCACTCTGTTCATCTCAAATTTGCAGGTATGAAAACTTCATTCCATGGCTTGATTTAGGTAGTTTCAATTGGTTTTGAATGGTTAGATCCAATGTAGATGATCATGTGGAGCTTTCTGGTAGCTTTAGGATCGATTTAGAGACAATTAGTGGAGTGATGCAATTTCTGTTCATGCTTGTATCTTGTTGTTCTTGGTGTTATAATCTTAGTTTGATGGCTAGAAATGATCAGTGAAGCATGGTGAAGAGTTTAGGTTATTCAATTTTAAGTTTGATGAGTTTTGGTTCTTGAGTGATTTCTGATTTTTCCATCGTGTTTTGAGGAAGAGTGTGTTTCAATGATTGTGGATGCCCTAGTTAGATTCCTGGTGAAATTCTGAGTGGATTAGGGTTTTAAATTTTGGCATTTGATGAGAATTTGAGGAAGCACGATGAAGAGGAAGATGAAGATGATCACTCTGTTCATCCATGGCTTTCCCTCCAAGAATGTTCAAAGGTTGAAGATAACCTCTCCACCATTCGATTAGAACAAGACCTTTGACCAAAAAGAGATCCAATGGCCACGAGCAAGCCCCATTTTGTGAAGAGTTCTGAAGGCGTCCAAAAGCTGTGTTTCATTAAAGCGTAGCAATGGGCTTAAGTGCAAAAAATGATATCCACACCCCTTTTCCAAAGCCCACTAGGAAATGCACTGAATTTCATTACTTCCTGCACCGAGTCTTTTCCATTTTCCTTTCCATTTTCATTTTGATTTTCTGATTGATATTGGGCTTAGGCGCGCTGCTATCCCCACCCCCTCTCTGGGCCCAGTTATTAAATGCATTGCTTTTTATTGCTATTTGACACGCATATTTTCCATTTTCTCATATTTTTTTATATTTTCACACTTTATTTTAATTCCTTCGAAAATTCATAATAAATTGAAAACATAATATTTTTGATTGGGAATTTTTTCCCCATTTTCATCAAGACATCAAGAAAATTATAAAAGAATAAAAAATGTAATTTCATGCATTTTTCTATTTTTGGTTTATTTTTACTTTTAATAGCTTTTATTTCATTTTCATTTGATACATGTTACTTGCTGAATTTAGTGTGACCATTTTATTTTGGTTTTTGATGTAATTCTTTTTCCTATGGTTAGATTAGAGTATTAGGTTCCCTCTGGATTTTTGTCACATTTTTTTGACTTAAATTTAATTGTTTTTGAGAGGTGTGAAGCAAGTGTGCTAGAATTAGGGTTAAACTTGACATAGGTGCATTTCAACACATAGTTCTTGAGTTTTTTGTTTGATTTAGGCCTTGGGGTTTATGTGGGGTATAGGGTACATAGTTATGATCCCTTTGAAATTAATCAAGGATTTTATGATGAGTTTTGCCATTTTATTTAATTTTTGCAAGTTGATTGATATTGGTGTGTTTCCCTCTTGGGAAGTTGCTTTGTTTGTGGGTTTTGGGCCTTTTCTTTGGGTGTTGGGGCTTGTGCTTGGCTTGAGGATTGTATGAAGATCTTGAGGATGATTTAAGACAAATATTGATGCTTGGATCTTCAGTTGTTTGTGCTTGAAGATTGCTTGATGAAGACTTAGGAGATAGGAGATATAGGGAGAGCTCTAGAGTAGACTGATTTCTTCTGTCAAACATAGAGAGCTTCTTGTGCCTCTATTCCATCCTATGATACAAGGTCCCCTAAAAGAGTTCCATCTCTCCTTAGGAGGGATGTAGAGCATGCTTTGATTGGGTAGAACCTTGAGGATATCTGTCACTTGCTGTGTTAAGATCTTAGTGATTTCCCTGGGTTTTCACTAAGCCTCTTAACATCCCAACTTCCTCTATTAGTTAATCCTCTCTTGTGAGTGTTTGCCTTGAAGATATAAGCTTATTGGGGATAAGAATGTTCATTGATGACTGGATAAGAGAAAGCTTGTACCTGCCAAAGTTGGATATCTGTTGAAGTTAGGGTTTTGTGTCTGTTTGAAGATGTCTACTGGATGGGATTCAGTGTTTGCCAAAGTTGAAGATTATTGGAGAAGGGCTTATCTGAAGCTTGAATATCATTGGAAAGTGAAGGATAGGATCTTGCTTGAAGATTGTTACTGTCAACCTTTTGCTGTTTATCAACTGTAGCTGCCAAAGCTGGTGCTGTTTGAGCTGCTTGCTGTCTGAGCTGGTGTTGGGTGTGATTTTATTTGCTGTATCGTTTGTTGATTGCCCCTTAGGTTTGAAGTGAAGCTGTTTCACTTTGCCTATTGTTTACTGCTGCATCTCATGCATTTTACTGCTTTACTGTATACATGCTGTTTCTTTTCCGTTTATCCCCTAGGATCTCTGATTTCCTCTGCGCAGGAGGGAATTATGACAGACATTAGGTGTCAATCCATGCATGACAACATTAGGGTAGCTTTGATTCCCATTTTCAAACCCTAGGTTTTTAGACTTCTCTTCTATCTCAGAACAATTCAAAACACAGTAATAAGGATAATCGATGTCGTACGCTACGAGCCTTAAGCTATTTGAGAAAGGTTGCTGGAGGGTCACTCTTCAGTAACCTGATTGCTTAGTGTGTTACCCTTGGGGTGACATACGACGTAGTCACTCTCAAATCATAGTCTCTAGTGCGTCAGAGATTGCAAACATCATAAAAGACAGTTCTTGCGTAAAAGACTGGAAACAAACATCAAAGTGTCATTTTTGTCCGCTTGGACTCTTAATTAGGAAAAACCCTTTCATAAGGAGATAAAAACATTCAAACAAGCTTGTGTCTTCCGTAGCCCGAACTACGTTTGCTCTGATCTTTCATGTTGTATGAAAGTACGTAGGCATAGGATGCGATATCCTAGCGAGCAACCTTCCCCTCCTTTCCTGTAGGTAGGCGAACTACGTTGACTCTGATTTCTCGTTCCAGACGGGAATACGTAGGCATAAAGTGCGATACTTTGCCGAGTCATTTTCTTTTCTTCTAACCCCAGACCTGTAGAATAGATAGAATAACAATCTGTACTAGAAAACAAGCGTGGATCCCGTCGAGTACGATGGACGTGAGGGGTGCTAATACCTTCCCCTTGCGTAACCGACTCCCGAATCCAGGATTTGGTTGCGATGACCATTCCTTTCCCGTCTTTGCGGTAGGTTTACTTTGAGCGTTTCCTTTCCCTCCGTTGGGATAAATAACGCACGGTGGAGACTCTTCTGTTCAGCCGACGCCGATATTCGCAGTAGCGACAGCTGGCGACTCTGCTAGGGGCAGGAATATCCCCTACGCGAGTCAATCCTAGCGCTTGTTTTCCCGTCTTGGGTGTTGTATAGATTTACCTTTTCTGTCTTTACTTTCCGCATTTTATTTATCAGCTTTATACTGTTATTGCTACTGTGGGAAGGGGGTAATCTGTTGAGAGATAAGTCGGACCTGGGCTTGAGGTTACACATAGCCTTAGAAGTAGAGAGTAGCGGTTAGCCTGCTTGCTTAGCTTGCACCAGCTATCCGCGAAATTTACGCTCGGGAGAGATTCTCTTTGATGCTTCTTGCCTGGCCCTTAGGGCTCGACAAGTTGTCTGACCCAAGGATTGTCGACTCTGGGAACCTATCAATTGGGATTCAACTAAGTAAGGCCACTTCAAAGGATGATGATGCCACACCTTCTGGGTATCGTATCATCGCTCTTGAAAGTCTGTGACGTTGAACCCGCATAGGATGTCGTACCTCGTTTGCGAGTTAAGTACACACCTGTGAGGGGTAGGTGGGTCTGTTTGCAGGAAACCTTTGACCTCAGAACACCTGGTTTGTCTCTGTCAGTGAGATGTGGTTACAAGGTTCATTTGAGTAGTTGGTTTGGTTGGAGATGAAGATTGGATGGTTCTCAGGCTTCAAAACAAAGCAGCCCAGTCTATCAGTAGTGCACTTGGTCCCTTGTTTGCATATGCATGTGCATTTTCATAATTGCATTTCATTAACATGTATTTATGTTGCGGGTATTCATTTCCCCCTGATTCTAGTACATCTTCTAGCCAGACATGGAGTCCCTGAAGAAGACAATTGCTTACCGGTTGCATTCGCCAGATATCAGTTCCTTGCTGGGTTTAGTTGCTCTAGCAAATGAGAAAGTGAGGGCTGAGTTTAGGGTATCTTATGGGAGATTACTCAGTTTGTTATACAGATCTTCAGCATTCGAGACAACTGGGGTGTATACTTTGATGCAGTTTTATGAGCCGCAGCTGAGATGTTTCTTATTTCCAGACTATATTCTAGCACCCACTTTGGAGGAGTATTCTGCGATGTTGGGAGTTCCTGTGTTAGACCAGATGCCCTCCATACATGTTGATGCTGAGCCTGAGTTATCTGCACTTGCTGAGATTGTCAGTTTGGACGCTTCTGAGTTTCCGGGAGGCTTGGTTAAGCTGAATGGAGCCTATGGCTTTCACTTGTCTGTCCTAGTTGAGAAGGCTACACAGTGCACGAAGACTGGATGTTGGGTTGCCTTCAATGCTATTCTAGTTGTCTGCATCTACAAGATTGTCTTGTTTCCTAATGTGCCAGATTTTGTTGATTCAGACGCCTTCCTGATTCTTGCCTCGAAGAATCTAGTTCCTACTCTCTTGGGTGATGTTTATCATTCTATTCATTACAAGAATGAGAAACGTCGTGGCAAGAATGTTTCCTGCTGTCTTTCTCTTTTATACAGGTGGTTCCAAGGGCACCTTCCGAAGACAGGGCCTTTTGTGGATGCTGTTGATACTCTGGATTGGTATTCCCGGTTGATGGGGCTGTCTGCTGAGAACATCGTCTGGTTTGATCGGAGTATGCTTGGTACTGATATTATATATAGTTGCAGTGGCTTTCCGAATGTTCCCCTGATTGGACGGAAAGGCTGTATCAACTTTAACCCTTCATTGCTGGTACGACAGTTCGGTTACGCTTTGAGGGACGCTCCTATCGAGAAGGAGATACAGGAATCTCTGTATCTCACAGGCTTATTAGACACAGTTGTTTTGATCATATTGAGACATGCATGGGCTAACATCCATAGGATGGGGAAAGCCTCGCTCGGTAAGAGCAACAACAGAGCTTACGATCCTTATTTGGCATGGATCCGCGAGAGAGTTGGTACTTCTTGGATGCCTTATCCTGCTGTGGAACCCCTGTATCTTCCATTGATTGAGGTACCTCCTTCAGAAGAGAGTGAGAAGTATAGCAAATTGTTGGCTGAAAACGAGGAATTGAAGAAAGCCAATGAGGAGTTAGAGAAGGAGATCTTCCAGTTACGTCGTGAGAAGAAGGAAGCCACCTTCACTGTGAAGGAACAGACTGAATTGATTAACAGGTTGGGATCGGAGCTGACAGAAGAGACCAACAAGAAAGAAAAAGTGGGAATGGCCTTGAACGGTGTTAGCAAGGTGCTTACTTCCAAGAAGGAACTGCTAAGCAAAGCTTATGCCCGTATCAGCAAGTGGGAAGCTTTGTGGAATGCCACGCTTACTAAGCGGAAGGAGCGTGAAGATGAGCTGAAGCTGCAGATTGCCACGCTAGAGGCACAGATTAGAGCCCAAGACGCAAAGATTGCTAAAGTGACATCACTTAGGAGCGCTGCTGAGCTCAGAGTAAGTGACGAGAAGCCGAGAGGTTATGAAGAGAAGGTCGGTTCCAAGAGGTACAGAGTTGACGAAAGTTCTAGCAAAGGAACCTACCAGGACGACGCCGAGAAGTTGAGATCCACTACCGAGCGGCATGCCTTACTGATTCAGGAGCTGATCTCCCGACTAGGGTACTCGGAGACGATGAGGATATTGGAGGACGTCAGAGCACGCCATTTGGCATGATTTATTTTGGCCTTACTCTTGTTATTTGTACTTATATTTGGACCATCGCCAGGCTTGTTGGCCGAGGTCTCTTCAGTTGAATTCAGTTGTACTCTTGTACTCAGCCTCTTGGCATTTGTTATATGTGAGGGTTTTCTGATTCCATGTCTGCTGGATAGGGACTCCATTGTCATGATGGCATTCTCTCCGAAACTAGAATCGGGGGGAATATAACTTGTAGCATATTTACACATTTGCATATGTATTCATATGAATTCTTGGTCCACATGAAACTTGTAGAGTGTCTTCATAGCTTTAATTTGAGTGGTGGAAGTCATCAAGATGATTTGTAGAACTCGAGTTATGGCTCTTGCAAGTTACAAGTCATCTGAGGGCACTGAAATTTGTCTGTGAAAATTGTCTGTCTTCCAAGCAACTTTTGACTTTCAAGGGTACTTCAAATGAATTTCTGGCCAACATGAGAATTGTTCCTTATTGTCTTAGATTTCTAGAATGGTATGGTATTCCTTCATATGATTTGTGGAACTCTACGTATGGTCTTGGCAAGCAAAGGGTATTTTGGTCATCTGAGGATTACAGGTCATTCTTAGCCTATGCCTAAAACTCATACAAGGAAGCTTCAAATGAAAAACTTCACAACATCAAAGTTGCTCAAAATGCCATTTTAAGTCTAGAAAAGAAGTCATATAAGTTTGTAAATGCATGGAAGGAGACTTGACCAAAGTTGGTGAAAAATGACCTAAAAAAGGCATATAAGTTGAAAAAGTTGAAATAAAAATTGGTTTGACAGATCTACAAATCCAAAATGGGTCATCCAATATACCAAATTGATTCCCAACATCATTTTAGAGACATTGGTTCAGCCACTTTTTTGAGTTAAGAGTAAAAAATTGGACTTGCTTTGTATTTTTGTTGCTTGCATAATAAGGCAAGAAGAGAAAACTTGGCATACGTGACTTTTCAAGGCAAGGAACTTGGTTTTTTCATACATACCATGACAATAACTCATAAGGGGAGATTTTGATACAAACATGAAAGGGAAGGCATGAGATATGAGATGGATCAAAGTATCATTAAGGGAGAACTTCCATAACTTTCCATCAATTTCTAGAACCATCTAAGATCATTCTACAACCTTCTAGATCAGGCCATCATCATCTATATAAACACATGAGTGGCTCCAAAATGTGGTTGGTGATTCATTTGGCAAGAATAAATAGCTTTCTTCCATCTTTCCAATTTTGCAAATTGTTCTCAATCTCTCACAAAATCCCATCAATTCACAAAGTTCTTGATCCTAATCTACTCTACAATCATCCTAGAACCAAAATTCATCAAGATCTGGCTGAGTTGTGTTCATTTTCGTGTGCTGTGATCTTCACCATCAAAAGTGCAAGAGGAGTTCAAATATCATATTCAGAGCATTGGATCAAAGGTTATTGCATACAGTAGCAAGAATCAAGAGTGTTGATCAAGATCAGATCATTGGTGGCTGCTGATTCAAGAAGTCTATATTTGTTTTCAAGAATTTGCACCAGGTATGTTTTCCTTTGAATTAGCTAGCATAGTGATCATGGCATAGGATTGTTAGTATATTAGAGACCTAGGTAGTTAGAGGATGAATCCTGGAAAGTTTGGCATGGATTGGTGAAGATTTTCATGCATGCACAAAAAAGGTTTTGAGCTGGAACTTGATGAATAGATTGTGATAATTAGTGTGGATTAGTTTAGAGTGATCATGGAAGTATAGAGTTGGTTCTGTTAGCAAGAATTTGAAGTTTGGTGAGGGTGAATTTTGAGTGTCCATGGAGGTTGTATTCCATCGGGTCTGGTATTTGATTAAGCTTCAGCAAAAACTAAGGGTGCAGTTGTCTTCTACGTGAACTTTGGGTTAATTTTAGTGTTTATATCGTGGCCTATCATGGAGAGACGAGGGAGATATGATGGCTGGAAGATGGCGGTGTCAAGCTCGCGTGCAGGGTTTACTCTGCAAACCCTAGAGTTGATCGAGGAAGACGATCCCTCAACCGTCCGATCATCTCCAGTCCTTGACTTTTTAATTCCATCCAGCGGCCACGATTTGAACTTGCAAACGGAGGGAAAGACTAAGACCCAAACGCAGCGTTTAATTAAAACTGAATCCTGGGCTCAGCAGGTCATTACTACTCACACCCCACCCAGGCAGCCCAATTGAAATACCACGTTAAATGGTTGCTATTCCCACCGCAGGTTTAATCTTTTTCTTTCATTTTTTTTAATTAATTTTTCTGAGCGCATGGGCCTACCAAAGTTTCTATCTGCACCCCTGGGTTCTTGGCCCATCCTAATAAACAACTGGGCGAGCTTACTTCTGACACCACCTCCCCATTTTATTTCTATTTTGGTTATTTTAATTCCTTTAATATTTTTAATGCCTTAAAAAAATCATATAAAATTGGAAATAGCTTAGTTTTGATTGGTTCTTTTTGCTATAGGTCCATAATTCTGTCTAGAAAAATACCAAAAAATAAAAATGGCATTTTATTTTGTTTTACTATTTTTCATGCATTTTTCTTGTAAATAGCATTTTATTATGTTTTGTTTGATACATAAATTTGGTAATTTTAGTTTGAATAGTTGCTTTAATATTTTTCACCCATTCTTTTTAGGTTGGTTAGTAGATAATGTTAGCTTGTATATACAATTTAGTTCATATTTTTAGGAATTAATTTTAAGTGATTAGTTTAGGTGTGAACAACATGAACAAAACTAGGGTTTAGGTGACAACATAGGTGAATTAGTTCATTTCCCTTAGGAGTTAGAAATTGAATCTTTGGGGTATGGGACTATAGGGACTATGGGTAGTTATTAGATCCCTTAGATATCATTAAGATTCCCCTACTGCTATTAGTATACTACTGTATTTGGTTGACTGGTGTGGTATGCCCTCTCTGGGGATTATTGCTTGTTTGTGTGGGTATTTGGGTTTGCTTGGGGATTGGGATAGCTGAAGACTTGTGATGATGAAGGCCATTGGAGATCCAGAGATTGAAGACCAACTTCCAAAGTTGATGAGGAGATTCTGTGCTGGCAGCTGTTGAAGTCTATAGGATCTAGGAGTTAGGCAGAGCCCTAGAGTAGCAAGCTTGATTCTCAAACATGGAAGGTCTTGACTGCCTCCATTCTTCTCTGTGATGCAGAGTCTCTCTAAGACACTCACCCCCTTCCTTTGGAAGGCTTGGTGATGGTGTCTAAGAGATAGAACTCTTGAGAGAAATATTCTATGTGTTGTCAGCAGTTTGTTTGCCACCCTTGGTAGTCAACTAATTGCTTAACACCCAATTCACTCTTGTGATTGATCCCTCATCCTGGAGGCTTGAGACTTGAAGAAAAGCCATTGCAGACGGAAGATTGATGACAAAGACCTTGCTTGAAGGCTGTGGAGATGGAGATTGAGGCTTGCTAGAGCTTGTAGCTGATTGGAGATGACTTGAAGATAGGTGTTGATGCAGAGCTGCTGTGGCTGTTTATTTTTCTGCTGTAGTTCATTTCTGATGTATTGATTGGTTTTCCTGACTGTATTGTTTGCTGTTTACCCTGTTGGGTTGAAAGTGAATCCTGTTCACTTTTGCCTATTGTTTTCTAGGTTCGAGGTTGAGTGGGACTCCCTTGCCTCGCTTGTATTGTTGCATCCATGCATTTTACTGCTTCTGTATATATCTGCTATTGTTTTTGTTTCTGTCAATTCCCTTAGGATCTTTGTTTCTCTATGTGCAAGAGAGGAGCATGATAGACACTAGGTCTTAACCCATGCATGATAACATTAGGTTAGTTTGATTCCCTTCGCAACCGTAGGTTAGAGTTCTGTCTCTTCTTCCTCAAAACAAACAGAAAACACAAATAAAGATTTCAAACACAATAAAAGACACTTCTTCCGTAAAAGTATGTGAACTCATCAAAACGTCATTTTTGTCCGCTGGGACTATTAATCAGAAAATCCTTTTTCAGAAGGAATAAAAACAATCAAGACAGACTTGTGTCATACGTGGCCCGAACTACGTTTGCTCTGATCTTTCATGCTGTATGAAAGTACGTAGGCATAGGATGCGATATCCTAGCGAGCAACCTTCCCCTCCTTTCCCGTAGGTAGGCGAACTACGTTGACTCTGATTTCTCGTTTCAGACGGGAATACATAGGCATAAAGTGCGATACTTTGCCGAGTCATTTTATTTTCTTTTAACCCTTGACCTGTAGAGTAGATAGAATAACAATCCATACCCGAAAACAAGCGTGGATCCCGTCGAGTACGACGGACGTGAGGGGTGCTAATACCTTCCCCTTGCGTAACCGACTCCCGAATCCAGGTTTTGGTTGCGACGACCATACCTTTCCCGTGTTGTGCGAGGTTTACTCTGAGTGTTTCCTTTCCCTCCCGTGGGATAAATAACGCACGATGGCGACTCTTCTGTCAGCCGGCGCCGATTTTCGCAGTAGCGACAGCTGGCGACTCTGCTGGGGACCCAACGTCCCCTGGCTGCTAAGGAATGCGATGGTTCTTATGCATTTGGGATCCAACGTCCCTTAAGAGAGTCAATCCTAACGCTTGTTTTCCCGTCGAGGACTTTGTATGGATTTATATTTCTGACCTTTATTTTCAGCATTATATATATATTGATTATTATTGTTGTATTTTGGGATGTGACGGGTGTTCTGATATTGAGAGATAAGCCGGACCTGGGCTTGAGTGCACCTAGACTTAGAGTAGGGATTAGTTGGCGCCCGCTTGCTTTGCTTGCCTTGGTGTCCCGCGAAATCTACACTCAGACGAGGTTCCTCTGGTTGGCCTCCTGCCCCTTCCTTTGGTTGGCGTGGGTTGCTGGTTAGTTGAATTGTCGACTCTGGGGACCGATCATTTGGAAGTTGGCTAAGTGAGGCCTCTTCAGGATTTTATGATGCCACTCCTTCTGGGAATCCTATCATCAACCCTGAAAGTCTGTGACGCCGACGACCGCATAGGATGCCATACCTTTGTCAGTTACTAGGACATCCACTTGTGAGAGGGTTTGGGGTTATGCAGGTAACTAGACCTTCAGACACCGGTTATTTCTTGATCCGAGATCTCGAGTATTTATGGAGAGTTCTGAGGTCTGTCAGAGACCAGTTGGAGAGTTCTGAGGTCTGTCAGAGACCAGTTGGAGATGTGATTTGAGGTCTACCAGAGACCAGTTGGAGTTATGGTTTGAGGTCTGTCAGAGACCATTGTTGGAGCTTTGTTTTAGGTCTATCTGAGACCAGGGTTTGAGGACTTCTAAAGAGTCTGTTTGAGATCTCTTGATATGGTTCAGGCTATTCAGCTATGGCAGTTGGTCCCTGTTGCATGTTACTTGCATTGCATTGTTTGCATACCCATTATCATTGCATCCCATTAACGTGTGTCTGTGCTGCAGGTGCATTTGCATATCCTCCGATTCTAGTGCCCAGACTTCTGAGTATTGATTATGGCTAGTTTAAGGAAAACAGTTGCGTATAAGCTGCCTACACCTGATATTGCTCCTTTGCTCGGTCTGATATCTCTTGCTGATGAGGAGGTGAGGAGAAGCTTCAAAATGAGTCATGGGAGGTTACTGAGATTAGTCTGCAAGCCCACTACTGATGAGATGAACGGGCTGTACACCTTGATGCAGTTCTATGACCCCGCATTGAGATGTTTTACGTTTGCTGATTTTATTCTGGGGCCTACCATTGAAGAGTATGTGGAGTTTACTGAGCTACCCGTGCAGAACCAGGTTCCATTCATTCATTCTGGCGCTAAGCCCAAGCTAGAGGACTTGGCCAAAGCTTTGCACATGGATGCTTCTGAATTGTTGACTACTGTTTCCCGTGGAGTTCCAGGCTTCTCACTCCAGTTCTTGATTGGTAAAGCCCAGGAGTACGCTAAGAGCGGGTGCTGGATTGCCTTCAATGCCGTGTTGGCTCTGTGCATTTATGGCATAGTATTGTTTCCCAATGTACCGGATTTTGTGGACTTCGACGCCTTCTACTTGTTTGCCGCTGGTAATCCTGTACCTATCTTGCTCGGAGATTTCTACCACTCACTGCATTACAAGAACGAGAAGGGAAGAGGGAAGAATGTTCACTTCTGTGTACCATTGCTGGGTATGTGGTTTGAGAGCCACCTTTCTAAGAGAAGATCTGTCATAGAGACTACAGTCCCAGTTGGCTGGCCAGAGCGCCTGATGAGGTTATCTTCTGAAGACGTTGAATGGTTTGATAGAGATCTGCTGGGATCTGAGCTTATCTTCAGTTGTTCTGGGTACCCTAATGTTCCGTTGATAGGAAGGAAATGGTGTATCAATTACAACCTTTCTCTGTTCATTCGCCAATTCGGATATGCGCTGAAGAACCCACCCAAGGAAGAGGAAGTACAGGAATCTCTATACTTCACCGGAGATTTGAAGGGGGAGTTATTAGCCAAGCTGCAGCATGCCTGGACGCGTATTAACCGAAGAGGGAAGCCGTTGTTAGGGAAAAATGACTGTCAGGCTTATGCACCTTACAGATTTTGGATCCAGGAGAGAGCAAGTCAGTTGCGGATGCCATTTCCAGATGCACTAGCCCTTGTTCCTATTCTGGTAGCAGAGCCAACTACTGTTTCTAGGGAGGCCTACGAGCAAGTGGTGAAAGAAAAAGAAGCCTTGATGAAGGTCAATGAAGGGTTAGAGCAAGAGCTAGCCCAGATACGCAGTGAGAAAAACAAGGCCGTGCATGCTTTCCAACAGCAGATCGAGCTAGTAAACAGACTAGGGGCTGAGTTAACTGAAGAGAAGAAGAAGCGCGAACGTCTGGGGCAAGAGTTCAGAAGCTCCCATGACATGCTGGAATCTAAAAAGAAGGCACTCGACGCAGCACACTGAGAGATCTCTTCTTGCAATAAGACTTGGAATGCTACGCTCACCAACAATAAGAAGAGGGAGGATAAGTTGAAGCAGCAAATTTCCAACCTCGAAGAGCAGTTGAAGTCTAGCGTCAAGAAGTGTGAAGAAGAAGTGATGACCCGGTATAGTCTCCAGAACGCACTGAACAAGGCCATCAAAGGCAGGGATGAAGCTGTGTCTCAGAAGCGTAAACTAGAGGATCGCTTCGGAGAAGGGGCATGGGAAGAAACTGCTGGAGACGTGCGACGTGTTCTCAAACGAAGAAACCAACTTGTTGAAGGGTTGCTTACCCGACCAGGTCATCCAGAGACCACAAAGTTAATAGAAGAGTACCGAGCATATGGGAGTACTTGATCATTTCATGTATTGACTTGTATGCTTTACTTGCATTTGTGCTGACCATCACCAGGATTGTTGGTTGAGGTCATGCCTTCTCATTGTACTCTCAGTGATATTGTACTCTTGGCTTATTGGTTTCTCTGCAATATATGAGGCTTTCTATGATTCAGCTCCGATTTTTGTATTGCTAGCACTGTCACTGCACGGGCACCTTCACACTAGAATCGGGGAATGCCATTCCCTAATGCACAGACACACACACATTGCATTGCATTCACCTTCATACTGCATTACAGGTAATTATTAAACTGTGTCTCATCTCCTGTATCTTCCAGGTCCTCCAAGATTAGCGACCGAAGAATTCCCTGGCGTTCAACCAGAAGCAGCAGTAAGGAAGTCATGAGTCAAGATCAGACTGAGATGCAAGAGGTGCACGACAACATAATGCGGCTCATACAGGTAATGGAAGCCATGGCCGAGAGTCAGAAACAGTTGCAGAATATGGTGCAGCCTCTGATTGCACGGGCTAATGATAGAGCTGCCGATTTTGCTCAGCTAGAGAATCAAGGTTTTCTCCCAGGCCGCATACGCCAACTTGTGGGGATAGACATCAAGCAGGTTCAAGCAGAATTAACGGATGTTCGAGGCCAGCTGGGGCAGTTCACGAAAGATATGCAAGCGTTGCGCTCGAATCAAGAGACGCTAGAAGAAGAGAACTGCCGACTGAAGGCACAGATGGGGTTGATGGCTGAAATACTAAGGAACGTACTCAGAAGAGAAGGAGGGAAAATGTCTGAGGACGCGGCTGGCTTATTTATTCCTCAGGGGTCTGAAGAACCATTTCCCACGCATGATAGGCGTAAGAGACTTTCTCCACGGGTCGAAGCTCAGGATTCTCCTCGTCAGCAGTCGCAATTGATTTTGCAGGATAACTCAAGGAGGTGTGGCAAGAGGATGAGGCCTTCTAACAGAGTATTTGATGAGATCCCTGTGGATCATGATCAGCTGGTGCAACTCTTGTTCCAACTTCAACTGGTTGAGCCCCGCATTTTGGTCCCACTGACGGGGCAACCGCCACCAGACTATGACCTGAACGCCCATTGTGCCTTCCACTCCGAAGCACCGGGGCATAACATTGCAAACTGCAAAGCTTTTAAGCATAAGATCCAAGATTTGCTGGATGAGGAAATAATTGAGTTTGTACCGGGGGGCATAAAAGTTGCAGGGACTGATATTCCCATTTCTCCGCCAGAGGTTGCAGACGAATCGAGGTATATCCCAGAGCCGCTGGAAGCTAAGTCCCCATGTCCACAACAGTTGCCAATGCCAGGGTTGAATTTAAGGATGATAACGTGTGAGCCTAAGGAATCGTCCGAGCAAAGCCAGCAGCATACAAGATGCCAGTATCCGGCTCAACAAAGAATTCGGGGAAGGAAATCAAGGAGGGTGTTTGAAAAGCCTCCCTCAACATACGCAGATTTGTTACAAACACTACTAAGATTGAACTTGGTGGAGAAAAGAACTCTGGCGCCAATAACAGGCACTCCTCCGTATGGCTATGATGCAAGCAGGCACTGTGAATTCCACTCCGGGGCTCCCGGACATGATATTGAGGGCTGCCACGCGTTCCAGCATAATGTCCAAGATTTAATCGACAGCAGGGTTATTAACTTCTCTGATAGGGTCCCCAAGGAGGTGCAAAGCAATAGACAAGCAAAAGTCGGGGTGATGAAAAGGTTTCCCAGGTTTGATCGGGCCGTTGAAAGAAGATCGAGACAGCAGTAGACTACCCCTGATAATGGTTTCTGAGGATGGTTGACTCGCCAATAAGTCGCGGTGCAGGAAGTCCAGTCCTGAGACACCGACATTGTTCATGTTATCTTGTTCATGTCTTCGCATTTGTAGTTTCTTTTCTGTGTAATTGCAAATTTCGCTCTTAAAACTTGTTGTTTTTTCAATTGATATTGATAAACGAAATGAATATGCATGTTTTGAATTAATCCAGTCGTGTTCACTCTTTGTGTTTCTTTAATGCTTAATGCTTGTTTAGCAGGAATCCGGGGAGGATGACGAAAACAGATGACGAATAATATTCCGATTGTATGCTTTTGGATAAAAAAACTTGTTGATGAGATACAGGCATTGTTTCAATCCATAAACACCGGAGATATAAGGAAGATAATCCCTCGATAACCCCTTTCGAGCCAGTAGTAGGAGTTTCTCTTTCGAAAATGAAAAACCCTAAATCGTAACCCGGGGCAGGGTAGGTGTCAGTTAGTTTGACCAAGCGTTCGAATCATGAAAAGAGTGTCCGGTTGAGGATAAATCACACTTGTATAGGTCGTGCCTAAAGAAAAACCACAATGGTTAACTCTTGTCGACAAAGAGTGAAACAGTCACGTTATTTCACAAAAAGTCAGACAAACCAGTGTCACACGACTTGTTCGAAAAAAAACGAAAAGTGAAAAGAATCAAAAGCTCGCTAAGTCAAAGCTTGAAAACCAATGACTTAGGCAAAAACAGGGGCATCCCGCTGGACTGGAAAATCAAAAGAATCTCAAAAGATACTCAGTCCAGGCAAAAGTTAGGGAATGAAAAACGAAAAAAAAACGAAAGACGGAAAGGATTGCCAAAGAAAAGAAAAAAATCCTCGAAAAGGACAAAGTCGTGTGACTTTAGGTACCCAAAGACAAAAAGCAAATGACTGTCACTCAAAAACAAAAAAAATGTGTGGTATCCTGAACCATCACTCCTATCATTCCACCTCTAATAGGTGAACGCTGAAGTCAGATTAGCTGAACATAGGATTGGAGAACATCACGAAGAATGGGTGGGTCGAAATAAATTTTGAGCCTATATCTTTCCTTGTTAACCGTGAACCTGACCACGTTACAACCCGAAAAAGTCCTAATTGAAACAGGTTTTGGTCAAGAGCATACGTCAGTAAAGATATCGTCGATTCTGACTCCTAAAAGGGTCCTTCTTACCATCTTTCATATTGACATTTTGATAATTGATTCATTACATGTCGCAAAATTTTTTCCAGTGAACATACTTGGATTTTGAAACTGTCATGTGCATTGCGTTTAATATATCTTTTATGCAGAACAACTTGTGTTACTTGCGAGTAAGCGCATGCCGACAGGAAAGATTCCTACAGTGGGAGGTATGATCGGGATAAAATGCAGAATGCCCAAATGTTTCGTGAACTGGGGAAAGCTATACTGATTAATTCAGGTAGAGTCAGTCATCCTAGAATCAGTAAATCCGGGGCAGTCAGGTCAAGATTTGGCAAATCTCTCATAGCTATGGGCCTTGCTCCACGAATAAGTCAATCAGGGGGCAAAGGCATTACCAGACTAAGGGTACCCTAAGAGCACGAGAGCTACTTTTGACAGAGCACCTCTTTGAGGGTCGAAATTGTAGAAGCGGTTCATGTCTGGCCGTCAGGATACAAAGACTGTAAGGTCTATCTCAAAATTGTTGCAGATTCAGGGGCAAGCTATTTCGAGATAGAGTCCTGACTAGGATTTCCTTTCGAGAAGAAGTACGCAAGAACACAGACTGGGGCATGTTAGTATCCCCGAAGCAGAGTTCCGAGAAGGTGGGCTATCAAAAGATTGCAGTATGGACCACGAGTTCGTAGCGAAAGATTCGATCCCCGCGCAGGTCGCGCTTCCGAGATAACTTTGCTTCCTACTAAAGAAGGATCGAATTCCCCAGCTAGTCGTAGCTTATCCAAAGGACATTCTACAGCCAAGTCATTTATCCTCAGCAGAGTTTGGCGCAGTCCTTATCTCAAGCAGAGTGGTTCTGCCGCAGAAGATTAATATTTGTGAGCTGTCTTCAGACAGTTCACCTTTCCCCGCAGGGTCATTTACGCTCCTCCAGCGGAGTCAGTTGATTTTCCCCAAGAGAATTGGTTTGTCCTCAACGGAGTTCTCATTCAAGCAAGTGTTTTATGTCCTCCCAGTGGAACTCGAAGATTAAGACTCTCCCCAGCAGAGTTGGTTGTGTGTCCCGGCATTTATTTTGTCGGAATACCGTGGGATACCTGTCCACTCTCCAGAAGAAATTCAATCATATTGTGTACATCTGCTATCCCCCAGCAGAGTTATATTCCCCAGCAGGGTGTTCCTTCAACAAGGTGCTTGGATAAGTTCCCAATTTCCCAGCAGGGTTGACTTCACTCTTCCAGCATTTATTTTGCTGGAATAATTCTGTAGCATCTGGCTATCCCCAGCGGAGTTGGCATTATCTTCAGCATTTATTTTGCTGAAGCAGTTTCTGTATTTTAGCAGTTCAGGTAGAGAGAGCTCTTGCTCAAATGAACTACCAAACATTCAAGATCTCAGCATGAGACATTCAATGATAATGTCAGTTCGGCAGTATTCCCCCACAGAGTTATCAGAATAAGTTTCTCTTTATTCCCAAGCAGAGTTATTTGTCGTCAAAGGGCTTCGTGGATCAGGATTTCAGAAGTTGCCTCCGGTTAGCAGAACAGGCGTCCGGTAGTTTGGTTTCCAGATATCCCCAGTAGAGTCCGCCTTAAAGTCGCTGTCACGTCAGTGCTAAAGAAGTTTGTGGGTTGGGATCAATGGAGAACTAAGTCCTGACGTGGACAATTTATTCCTATATTGACGGGATTTCTTCAGAAGTGGGCGTCCTAACGTGGACAGATTTATTTCCCCGGGTTGATGAGATGTGTTAGTCCTAACGTGGACAGATTCGGTTTCTCGGTATTGGTGGAACGTGAAGTCATGACATTGACAAAATTGATTACTCTTTGTGTTGGTGTCCTGACGTGGACCATTTATTTTCAACAGTTATCTTCCTTCGTGTAGGCGAAGCGGGAGTCCTGACGTGGACAAATCAGACGAGATGTGAGTCCTTACATGGACAAAACCAGACGAAACATGGGTCCTGACGTGGACGAGTTTATTCCTTACATGGAAAGAGAGTTTTAGTTCCTTATGTGGAAAAAAGATGCATTCCTTACGTGGAAAGATGGGTCCTAACGTGGATGATGTATTCCTTACGTGGAAAAATTATGATTCCTTACGTGGAAAGAGAAGTTGTTTCCTTACATGGAAAAGTTTAGTCCTGACGTGGACAGATCAAAGTTTGATTCCTAATGTGGAAAGATTGAGTCCTTACGTGGACATATCAAGTGGGAGTCCTTACGTGGACGAATCAAAACATAATTCCTTACGTGGAAAGATTGATTCCTTACGTGGAAAGATTGATTCCTTACGTGGAAAGATGAGTTTATTCCTTACGTGGAAAGATTGAGTCCTTACGTGGACATATCAAGATGAGATTCCTTACGTGGAAAGAGTGGAGTCCTTACGTGGACAAATCAAGTTGATTCCTTACGTGGAAAGAAGTTGGTTTCCTTACGTGGAAAAAAAAGATTGATTCCTGACGTGGAAAGAAAAAGTGTATTCCTAACGTGGAAAGAGATCGGATTCCTTACGTGGAAAGACGATTCCTTACGTGGAAAGAAGTGTGTTCCTTACGTGGAAGAGAAAGAGAAGTTTCAGTTCCTTACGTGGAAAGATTGAGATTCCTTACGTGGAAAGATTGATTCCTTACGTGGAAAAGAAGAGTTGATTCCTAACGTGGAAAGAAGGTGTATTCCTAACGTGGAAAATTTAGTCCTGACGCGGACAAATCCAGACAAAAGTTTATTCCTAACGTGGAAGAATGTTATTCCTAACGTGGAAAATTTAGTCCTGACGCGGACAGATCCAGACGAAGTCTTATTCCTAACGTGGAAAAAATGGATTCCTAATGTGGAAAGGTTATTCCTAACGTGGAAAGGGTGTTCCTTACGTGGACAAATCAGATTGAGTTTGTATTCCTTACGTGGAAGAACGATTTATTCCTAACGTGGAAAGTTTAGTCTTGACGTGGGAAGATTCAGATCAAGTTGGTTTCCTTACGTGGAAAAGATGGGTATTCCTTACGTGGAAAGGTGAGTCCTAACGTGGACGGTGTTATTCCTAACGTGGAAAGGTTATTCCTAACGTGGAAAGGTGAGTCCTAACGTGGACGATGTTATTCCTAACGTGGATGGTGTTATTCCTAATGTGGAACGGTTTATTCCTTACGCGGAAAGATGAGTCCTAACGTGGGCAATGTTATTCCTAACGTGGACAAGAGTTTATTCCTAACGTGGACGATTTATTCTTGATGGAAAAGACGAGTCATCCCCAGCACGGTCGCACGAGATCAGTGGGTTGCCATAACAGTCAGATTCAGTGGATGAATGTCGTTCCCCAAGCAGTGGCGCAGTTTATTTCTGCGGTTGGCAAATTTCCGGGTTCTTAGTATTCAACCGTCTCGTACCACGAATGTTTGAAGGCCGTTCGCTCTTCACCCAATCGGGTCCGAGTCGCTTGAATAGGGGCAGCTGTTGCACCCTAAAATTTGCTCAACCTTATTCACTTGGTTTATGTTTCAATATCATTAGCATTTGCATATAGAGTCATGTACATAGTCTACTCATCTGCATAGCATAAACATAGCAAGTCATCCAACAGGGGACCAAGCATTATTCTCATCTCTATGAGCCTATCAAGAGGTTATTATTCTAATTCAATCTCATTCAAGTCATCAGCAAGAATTTGAAAGCTAGAAAGTCAAGGGATCAAGCAAGTGCATCCATCTCCTATCTGAGGGTATCTGAAGACCATCAAGGAAGTGTGAGCTATGAGCCAAGAGCATGAGGTGTGTATGGATGTTATGAAGAGTCTAGAGAATCATTTTTTTAGGAGAACCAAGTCATTTGAATGATTGCAAGAGCCTCAGCTGAAGTCAGTCAACTAGGGTCAACACTGGGTCAATTCTAGGTCAAAGAAGTGTTTTGAAGGGCATAAAGGATCATTTGAAGAATGTGGGGTTCATTATTTGCTATATGGATATGGATATGATGTTGTGATAAAGAAAAATCAAGAGGAGTCAAGGAGAACTGGAGTTACTAAATTAGGGTTTTTGTGTAAAATCCCCTAATTTAGGTCAAACTTCAAAGCAGTGTAACTCAAGATGCAAGCTTCATATGAATTCTTGGTCCACATGAAACTTGTAGAGTGTCTTCATAGCTTTAGTTTGAGTGGTGGAAGTCATCAAGATGATTTGTAGAACTCAAGTTATGGCTCTTGCAAGTTACAAGTCATCTGAGGGCACTGAAATTTGTCTGTGAAAATTGTCTGTCTTCCAAGCAACTTTTGACTTTCAAGGGTACTTCAAATGAATTTCTGGCCAACATGAGAATTGTTCCTTATTGTCTTAGATTTCTAGAATGGTATGGTATGCCTTCATATGATTTGTGGAACTCTACTTATGGTCTTGGCAAGCAAAGGGTATTTTGGTCATCTAAGGATTACAGGTCATTCTTAGCCTATGCCTAAAACTCATATAAGGAAGCTTCAAATGAAAAACTTCACAACATCAAAGTTGCTCAAAATTCCATTTTAAGTCTATAAAAGAAGTCATGGAAGTTTGGAAATGCATGGAAGGAGACTTGACCAAAGTTGGTGAAAAATGACCTAAAAAAGGCATATAAGTTGAAAAAGTTGAAATAAAATTTGGTTTGAGAGATCTACAAATCCAAAATGGGTCATCCAATATACCAAATTGATTCCCAACATCATTTTAGAGACATTTTTTCAGCCACTTTTTTGAGTTAAGAGTAAAAAATTGGACTTGCTTTGTATTTTTGTTGCTTGCATAATAAGGCAAGAAGAGAAAACTTGGCATAAGTGTCTTTTCAAGGCAAGGAACTTGGTTTTTTCATACATACCAAGACAATAACTCATAAGGGGAGATTTTGATACAAACATGAAAGGGAAGGCATGAGATATGAGATGGATCAAAGTATCATTAAGGGAGAACTTCCATAACTTTCCATCAATTTCTAGAACCATCTAAGATCATTCTACAACCTTCTAGATCAGGCCATCATCATCTATATAAACACAAGAGTGGCTCCAAAATGTGGTTGGTGATTCATTTGGCAAGAATACATAGCTTTCTTCCATCTTTCCAATTTTGCAAATTGTTCTCAATCTCTCACAAAATCCCATCAATTCACAAAGTTCTTGATCCTAATCTACTCTACAATCATCCTAGAACCAAAATTCATCAAGATCTGGCTGAGTTGTGTTCTTTTTCGTGTGCTGTGATCTTCACCATCAAAAGTGCAAGAGGAGTTCAAATATCATATTCAGAGCATTGGATCAAAGGTTATTGCATACAGTAGCAAGAATCAAGAGTGTTGATCAAGATCAGATCATTGGTGGCTGCTGATTCAAGAAGTCTATATCAGTTTTCAAGAATTTGCACCAGGTATGTTTTCCTTCGAATTAGCTAGCATAGTGATCATGGCATAGGATTGTTAGTATATTAGAGACCTAGGTAGTTAGAGGATGAATCCTGGAAAGTTTGGCATGGATTGGTGAAGATTTTCATGCATGCACAAAAAAGGTTTTGAGCTGGAACTTGATGAATAGATTGTGATAATTAGTGTGGATTAGTTTAGAGTGATCATGGAAGTATAGAGTTGGTTCTGTTAGCAAGAATTTGAAGTTTGGTGAGGGTGAATTTTGAGTGTCCATGGAGGTTGTATTCCATCGGGTCTGGCATTTGATTAAGCTTCAGCAAAAACTAAGGGTGCAGTTGTCTTCTACGTGAACTTTGGGTTAATTTTGGTGTTTATATCATGGCCTATCATGGAGAGACGAGGGAGATATGATGGCTGGAAGATGGCGGTGTCAAGCTCGCGTGCAGGGTTTACTCTGCAAACCCTAGAGTTGATTGAGGAAGACGATCCCTCAACCGTCCGATCATCTCCAGTCCTTGACTTTTTAATTCCATCCAGCGGCCACGATTTGAACTTGCAAACGGAGGGAAAGACTAAGACCCAAACGCAGCGTTTAATTAAAACTGAATCCTGGGCTCAGCAGGTCATTACTACTCACACCCCACCCAGGCGGCCCAATTGAAATACCACGTTAAATGGTTGCTATTCCCACCGCAGGTTTAATCTTTTTCTTTCAGTTTTTTTAATTAATTTTTCTGAGCGCATGGGCCTACCAAAGTTTCTATCTGCACCCCTGGGTTCTTGGCCCATCCTAATAAACAACTGGGAGAGCTTACTTCTGACACCCCCTTCCCATTTTATTTCTATTTTGGTTATTTTAATTCCTTTAATATTTTTAATGCCTTAAAAAAATCATATAAAATTGGAAATAGCTTAGTTTTGATTGGTTCTTTTTGCTATAGGTCCATAATTTTGTCTAGAAAAATACAAAAAAATAAGAATGGCATTTTATTTTGTTTTACTATTTTTCATGCATTTTTCTTGTAAATAGCATTTTATTATGTTTTGTTTGATACATGAATTTGGTAATTTTAGTTTGAATAGTTGCTTTAATATTTTTCACCCATTCTTTTTAGGTTGGTTAGTAGATAATGTTAGCTTGTATATACAATTTAGTTCATATTTTTAGGAATTAATTTTAGGTGATTAGTTTAGGTGTGAACAACATGAACAAAACTTGGGTTTAGGTGACAACATAGGTGAATTAGTTCATTTCCCTTAGGAGTTAGAAATTGAATCTTTGGGGTATGGGACTATAGGGACTATGGGTAGTTATTAGATCCCTTAGATATCATTAAGATTCCCCTACTGCTATTAGTATACTACTGTATTTGGTTGACTGGTGTGGTATGCCCTCTCTGGGGATTATTGCTTGTTTGTGTGGGTATTTGGGTTTGCTTGGGGATTGGGATAGCTGAAGACTTGTGATGATGAAGGCCATTGGAGATCCAGAGATTGAAGACCAACTTCCAAAGTTGATGAGGAGATTCTGTGCTGGCAGCTGTTGAAGTCTATAGGATATAGGAGTTAGGCAGAGCCCTAGAGTAGCAAGCTTGATTCTCAAATATGGAAGGTCTTGACTGCCTCCATTCTTCTCTGTGATGCAGAGTCTCTCTAAGACACTCACCCCCTTCCTTTGGAAGGCTTGGTGATGGTGTCTAAGAGATAGAACTCTTGAGAGAAATATTCTATGTGTTGTCAGCAGTTTGTTTGCCACCCTTGGTAGTCAACTAATTGCTTAACACCCAATTCACTCTTGTGATTGATCCCTCATCCTGGAGGCTTGAGACTTGAAGAAAAGCCATTGCAGACGGAAGATTGATGACAAAGACCTTGCTTGAAGGCTGTGGAGATGGAGATTGAGGCTTGCTGGAGCTTGTAGCTGATTGGAGATGACTTGAAGATAGGTGTTGATGTAGAGTTGCTGTGGCTGTTTATTTTTCTGCTGTAGTTCATTTCTGATGTATTGATTGGTTTTCCTGACTGTATTGTTTGCTGTTTACCCTGTTGGGTTGAAAGTGAATCCTGTTCACTTTTGCCTATTGTTTTCTAGGTTCGAGGTTGAGTGGGACTCCCTTTCCTCGCTTGTATTGTTGCATCCATGCATTTTACTGCTTCTGTATATATCTGCTATTGTTTCTGTTTCTGTCAATTCCCTTAGGATCTTTGTTTCTCTCTGTGCAAGAGAGGAGCATGATAGACACTAGGTCTTAACCCATGCATGATAACATTAGGTTAGTTTGATTCCCTTCGCAGCCGTAGGTTAGAGTCCTGTCTCTTCTTCCTCAAAACAAACAGAAAACATAAATAAAGATTTCAAACACAATAAAAGACACTTCTTCCGTAAAAGTATGTGAACTCATCAAAACTTCATTTTTGTCCGCTGGGACTGTTAATAAGAAAACCCTTTTTCAGAAGGAATAAAAACAATCAAGACAGACTTGTGTCGTACGTGGCCCGAACTACGTTTGCTCTGATCTTTCATGCTGTATGAAAGTACGTAGGCATAGGATGCGATATCCTAGCGAGCAACCTTCCCCTCCTTTCCCGTAGGTAGGCGAACTACGTTGACTCTGATTTCTCGTTTCAGACGGGAATACGTAGGCATAAAGTGCGATACTTTGCCGAGTCATTTTATTTTCTTTTAACCCTTGACCTGTAGAGTAGATAGAATAACAATCCTTACCCGAAAACAAGCGTGGATCCCGTCGAGTACGACGGACGTGAGGGGTGCTAATACCTTCCCCTTGCGTAACCGACTCCCGAATCCAGGTTTTGGTTGCGACGACCATACTTTTCCCGTGTTGTGCGAGGTTTACTCTGAGCGTTTCCTTTCCCTCCCGTGGGATAAATAACGCACGATGGCGACTCTTCTGTCAGCCGGCGCCGATTTTCGCAGTAGCGACAAAGGGTATGGCTAATCAGAATTCTACCGGACTAGACATGACTACTATGGGCTTGGTGCCCGGGCTGAGGGTACCACTAAAATTCAAAGCCCCCACTTTTGACAAATATAAAGGGGACACTTTCCCTAAGGTGCATGTCCTCTCTTATTAGAGAAGGATGTCCGCGTATTCGGATGACGAAAGGATGCTTATGCATTTCTTTCAAGACAGCCTATCAGGACCGTCACTCGAGTGGTACATGGGGTTGGAGCCCGCTCAAATCAAAACCTGGAAGCAATTGGCGGATGCTTTCGTCCTGCATTATAAGCATAACAGTGATCTAGCACCAAACCGAGTTCAATTGCAAGGTTTGTCGCAGAAGAAGGAGGAAAGCTTTAAAGAGTATGCGCAGAGATGGCGCGATATGGCGGCAAGAGTACATCCTCCGTTGGCTGAAAGAGAAATGAATAGCATGTTCATTGGGACATTTACGGGGATATATTACGAAAAGTTGTTTAATGTTTCGTTGAGCAGTTTTTCAGATTTGATTTTCATGGGCGAGATGGTCGAAGACAGTATTAAGGTTGGAAGATTCCAAGCAGGTGAGTCTGCCCCTGCAGGAGGTACAAGGAAAGCATTCGGTGGTAGACGTCAAGGTGAGTCTAGTGCCATGTTCGAAGGCAGAGGCCGGGGCAGAGGACGAAGTCAGTATGCTCAGCATCAACAGGTCGCTAGTGTTACCATCCCTTTTCCACAACAACAACAACAGCAACAGCAACTGCAGCAACAGCAACAACAAAGGCAACACCCCGCCCAACGCAGAATCCTAGAGGGCAAGCCAAGGCGAGTATTTGAAACGCCTCCTTCAACATACACTGAACTACTCCAAACATTGTTAGGTTTAAAGTTGGTTGAGAAAAGAACTATGGCCCCGTTAACGGGCAACCCTCCGTTTGGCTATGATGCTTGTAAACACTGTGATTTCCACTCCGGGGCGCCCAGACACGATATTGAAGGCTGTCATGCGTTTAAACATAAAGTCCAAGACTTGTTGGACAACAAAGCTATTAACTTTGGACAGGCGGGTCCAAATATAGTACAACAGCCTATGCCCAATCACGGGACAAACTCCATCCTGACCGAGGAGAATTTGAATCTAGTGACGGATGTCAATGAGCTGAAGACACCGTTGAGTGAGATCAAAAGCAGGTTGTTAAAAGAGGGTGTATTCCCAGGGTGCGACGAATTTTGCTTGGATTGTTGGATACAGCCAAAGGGTTGTAATGAGTTGAAACAGGGTATTCAGGCATTGATAGATGAAGGAACATTGCAGTTTGATAGAACCGCTGTTGAAGAGCCGGTAAAGGCTTTGTGGGATGAGCGGAACGATGTTGCGACGGTGACAATTCCGAGAAAAACGATAACAATAACGGCGCCCGCCAGGCGGCCGACGATCACTATTACTAAAGCAGGGCCTGTCCCTTTCGAAAGTACCAAAGCAGTGCCATGGACTTACGGGTTGGAGGTATATTGCAATGGTGAGAAAATTGAAGTCAATGGACAACCAGCTGGGGTTGTAGATAATGTGGTCGGAACAGGAGGTATGACCAGAAGTGGGAGAATCTTCACATCGCCTGAGGTAGAGGCAGAAAGATTGGAAAAGGGGAAAGCCAAGGTAGACGAGAGCGGCCCCTCGCAGATAAAGGAAAAGGAAACATCACTTAAGGATGTAGAAGAGTTTATGAGGCTCATCCGTAAAAGTGATTACAAAATCGTTGAGCACCTCTAGCAAACGCCATCAAAGATCTCGATCTTGTCGCTGCTATTATGTTCCGATCCTCATCGGAACGCTTTGCTGAAGATCCTAGATACATCATTCGTTGCTCAAGATGTTTCGGTTAATCAATTGGAAGGGGTGATGGCGTATGTTAATGCAGGGCACAGTTTGGGCTTTACAGATTTTGATTTGACCCCAAGGGGGAGAGAGCATAATATGGCGCTGCACGTGTCAGTTGAATGCAGGGGCACGGTCATGTCCCATGTTTTAGTAGACACTGGATCTTCCCTGAATGTACTACCGAAGAAAGAAATGATGAAGTTGGATATTAGGGGGATTCTCTGCACACCCAGTGACTTAGTGGTGAGAGCGTTCAATGGTACGCGGAGGTCAGTTTTCGGATCGATAACATTACCATTGCAGGTGGGGCCTGAAATTTTTGAAACTGAGTTCTATATAATGGACATCCAGCCAGCGTATAGTTGTCTTCTTGGACGCCCATGGATTCATGCCGCCGGGGCAGTCACATCCACGTTGCACCAAAAGTTGAAATATATGGTGGGGGATAGTGTCGTCATTGTTTGTGGAGAAGAAGATATTCTGGTCAGCCATCAGTCTTCATTCAGATATGTGGAAGTCGACGACGAGATTCATGAGACACCCTGTCAAGCATTTGAAGGGCTAAAGATTAAAGACAAAGCTCCAGTACCCAGGATATCAGATGTGGCAGTGTCATCGTACAAAGAGGCTCAGGCTCTAATACAGGCGGGCGAGACCAAGGGCTGGGGTCAGGTGTTGGAGATTCCCGTAAAGAATGACAGGTTTGGGCTTGGATATCATCCTTCGTCATCAGCATCCTCTTCAGGAGCGCCCAAGTTTAGAGGGCCGATAACCATAACACAGAATGGAGTATGCTTTGAGACTATCAATGCTGTTTCCGATTCTGAGGAAGGAGATAGCGACTGTGATATGGACGCATGGATCAAGCCAAGCGTGCCAGGACAAAGTCTCTGCAATTGGTCTATCCAGGAAACTGTTCCTGTGACAACTAAACAGTAATGATTTGTTTTTTTAATTGTTGAATAATCCTGTGTCCTACCCGGGGCATAATGATTTTGCTTAGGGCCATTTGGTTATGTACAATACATTGTTTAATCAGGAATAAAGGCGTTTTTTCATATACAAATATTGTGATCCATGTTTTTCCTGTTTTTATGTTCTACAATAAAATGGCAACATGGTTATTTGCTTGATACGCGTTTTGAAGCATTTAACCATTTCCTTTGCAGGATTATTATTTCAGATGACATCTATGAACCGCCTATGACTCACTTCGACTTCGAGCACCCGATATTTCAGGCTGAGGAAGAGATTGTTGAAGATGGCGACATACCAGAAGAGCTGACCTGGTTATTGAAACAAGAAGAAAGAATCATTCTGCCTCATGAGGAAGTCATTGAGATTGTCAATTTGGGGTCGGAAGGGGTTGAAAGGAACATCCGTATAGGGGCTGCGCTGCAAAACGACGTCAAGCAAAGGTTGATGGAGATGCTCAAAGAGTACAGCGATATTTTTGCTTGGTCGTACGAAGATATGCCTGGGTTGGATACGGATATGGTTGTTCACCGTCTGCCATTAAAAGAAGAATGCCCGCCGGTTAAGCAGAAACTCCGAAGAACAAGACCGGACATGGCTGTGAAGATTAAGGAGGAAGTTCAAAAACAGTGGGATGCTGGTTTCCTAGCTGTTACAAAATATCCCTCATGGGTCGCTAATATTGTGCCAGTACCGAAGAAAGACGGTAAAGTGCGAATGTGCGTAGACAACCGTGACTTGAACAAAGCGAGCCCGAAAGACGACTTTCCCCTTCCTCACATCGATGTGTTGGTTGATAACACTTCTCAATTCTCTGTATTCTCCTTCATGGATGGCTTCTCGGGTTATAATCAGATCAAAATGGCGCCAGAAGACATGGAGAAGACTACTTTCATTAATCCTTGGGAACATTTTGTTACAAAGTGATGCCCTTCGGATTGAAGAATGTTGGGGCAACATATCAGCGTGCTATGACGACTCTGTTTCATGACATGATGCATAAAGAGATCGAAGTTTATGTTGACGATATGATTGCCAAATCCCAGACAGAGGAAGAGCATTTGGTTAATTTGCTGAAATTATTCAAGAGGCTTAGGAAGTTCAGGCTGAGACTGAACCCTAACAAGTGCACCTTCGGGGTGAGATCGGGTAAACTGCTGGGGTTTATCGTGAGCGAAAAAGGAATAGAGGTTGATCCTGCAAAAATAAAAGCAATACAAGAAATGCCGACGCCTAAAACAGAAAAAGAAGTGCGCGGATTTTTAGGGAGGTTGAACTATATCGCTCGGTTCATATCTCACTTAACCGCAACATGCGAGCCATTATTCAAGCTGTTAAAGAAGGACCAGGCTGCGGCCTGGAATGAAAATTGTCAAAAGGCGTTCGACAAAATAAAAGAATACTTGCAGGAACCTCCTGTTTTGGTACCCCCAGTGGCCGGGTGACCCTTGATTATGTATTTGACGGTTCTTGAGGAAAGTATGGGTTGTGTTCTCGGTCAACACGACGAGACAGGGCGTAAAGAGCATGCAATCTACTATTTGAGTAAGAAGTTTACTGACTGTGAGTCCCGTTATTCGATGCTCGAGAAAACGTGTTGCGCGCTAGCCTGGGCCGCCAAACGTTTGAGGCAATACATGCTAAATCATACAACCCTGCTCATTTCAAAGATGGATCCAATCAAATACGTGTTTGAGAAGCAAGCACTCTCCGGAAGAATTACCCGATGGCAGATGGTGTTAACCGAATATGACATCCAATATGTTTCTCAGAATGCTATTAAAGGTAGCGTCTTGTCCGAGTACCTTGCGGAGCAGCCCGTGGAGGACTACCAATCGATGAGGTTTGATTTTCATGACGAGGATATCATGTACCTAAAGATGAAAGATTGTGAAGAACCGTTGTCGGACGAAGGACCAGAGTTGGGTTCCAAATGGCAGTTAATATTTGATGGAGCTGTGAATTCCTATGGTAGCAGAATAGGTGCAATCATTACTACTCCTCAGGGGTTGCACATTCCCTTTACTGCCCGATTGACCTTTCCCGTTACCAATAATGAGGCTGAATACGAGGCTTGCATCATGGGTCTTGAAGAAGATATTGATTTGCGAATTAAGAATCTGGATGTATACGGAGACTCGACTCTAGTGGTAAACCAGATAAAAGGAGAATGGGAGACACGTCAGACCAATTTGATACCCTATATGAATTATGCAAGGAGATTGTTGCCCTTCTTCGACAAGGTTGAATTGCATCATGTGCCACGAGCAGAAAATCAAATGGCTGACGCCCTGGCGATATTGTCTTCCATGTATAAAGTTAACTTCTGGAACGAGGCTCCCCGGATTGTTATCTCTCGTCTTGACAGACCTGCCTTCATATTTGCTATTGATGAAGCATCTGATGATAAACCCTGGTACTATGACATCCAGAATTTCCTGAAGAACAAGGAGTATCCGGCTGGGGCATCCAGTCGAGATCAGAAGACTCTCAGGAGATTGGCTGGCAATTTCTATTTGAACCCGGACAGTGTCCTGTACAAAAGAAACCACGACTTGGTGTTGCTACGTTGTATAGATGAGAAAGAGGCGAAGTTCCTCATGGAAGAGATACATGAGGGTACATTTCGTACACATGCTGGTGGGCATGCTATGACGAGAAAGCTGCTGCGGGCAGGTTATTACTGGCTAACTATGGAAACAGACTGTTTCAAGTTTGCAAAGAGGTGTCATAAATGCCAGATTTATGCGGACAAGGTCCATGTACCCCCAAGTCCTCCGAATGTGATGTCATCACCGTGGCCATTCTCGATGTGGGGAATTGATATGATTGGAAAGATCGAGCCTACGGCATCAAACGGACACCGGTTCATCTTGGTGGCAATTGATTACTTCACCAAATGGGTGGAAGCAGCGTCATATGCCAATGTCACCAAACAAGTGGTAGCCAGATTTATCAAACGAGATATTATCTGCAGATATGGAATCCCTGAGCGGATTATCACCGACAACGGTTCGAATTTGAATAACAAGATGATGAAAGTGTTGTGCCAGAATTTTAAGATCGAACATCACAACTCTTCTCCTTACCGACCCAAGACGAATGGCGCTGTCGAAGCGGCCAATAAGAATATAAAGAAGATTGTTCAGAAGATGGTTGTAACATATAAGGACTGGCACGATATGCTACCTTTTGCTTTGCACGGTTATCGTACGACGGTACGCACATCAACCGGGGCAACCCCTTTTTCATTGGTATATGGAATGGAGGCAGTGTTATCGTTGGAAGTGGAGATTCCTTCCTTGAGGGTTTTACGAGATGTCCAACTTGACGAGGCAGAATGGGTTAAAGACAGGTTGAATCAGCTGAGCTTAATGGATGAGAAGAGGCTAGCTTCTCTCGCATACAGTCGGTTGTATCAGAGCCGGATGAAGAAAGCATACGATAAGAAGATATGTCCTCGAAGCTTTCAGACGGGCGACCTTGTGCTGAAAAGGATTCTCCCGCCACAAACAGATCACAGGGGCAAGTGGACCCCTAATTACGAAGGGCCATACGTTGTCAGAAAAGTCTTCTCAGGAGGAGCCTTGCTACTATCTACCATGGATGGTGAAGACTTTACGTCGCCTGTGAATTCAGACGCAGTTAAAAAATACTTTGCTTGAAAATTGACCCGCTGGACAGAAAAAGAGAGTCCAGGAAAAAATGGGGCATCCTGGCGAACCAAAAACAGAATAAAAGGTTCGGGCAAAAGTTAAGGATAAAATTGAAAAGATGTACACCCGCAAAAGTTAGGGAGTGAAAAAGCAAATGATTGCGGTCCGAATTCGACGCCAGCATTGCTTAGTGGTGTGAGAGTACCTGAGGGTTCGTTTATCCAACACAATCTCTTCCGAAAACTAAATAGCGGGAAAGCGCCAGGGTCGGGCGAGTCATAGGAGGATCAACTCACGATGTTTGTCTGCACCACGTTGCCGACATGTGTACAAATTCGAGTTGTATTTGTATTTTTATGCTTTTTGTGCATATATGTGTGTACGTAACTTCCTCTTTTCAGGAGTTGCATCCGATGTACAAAGCTTCGCCTATTTACAGGCTCAATCAATAAAACATGTTATTCAGTATTTGATGCTTGTTCTTTACTGTTTTGTATGTGTAAAACGCCAATGTTCCGATGAACTTGCATGTGCATAACTTTGCTGGCCCTTGCCAATAATTCCTAAAACTTTGAATTGACTGAAGTAATGTCACGGACACTAACCCGAATAGATTTGGTTGTATAGATTTGTCTTGTCTCGTTTGTGTTTTGCAGGGTTCGCGCCTTTAAAGCAAACGATCAGGAAATTGTGGCCCCCAGCCGGAGGTTCATGGTGAAAGACTTGACACTGTGCGACGCCAATCCCCATGTAGGTCGCAGATTATCTTCAAAGGTGGAGATGATGTTATCCCTTGCCGAAGGAAGAGATCAATTTCCCCAGCTAGTCGCAATTTATCCCCAGAGGATATACCCAGCCGGTCGAAATCAGTATCCTCTGCAGAGGTTGCACTCCCCAGGGAGTCGAGTATGTGAACGATCAATCCCCAGCTTGGAGGGATCCCGCAGAGTTTAGCCAAGTCATAGTTGGTTCAGAAGGATTATTCGTATAGAAGACGGTTTTCTTCTCGCAGGTCATCATGCCTTCGTCAGGATGAGTATCCCCAGCGGAGCGGTAACTCCGAGTTTGTAAGTTGTGCCCAAACATCATCGTTTCCTCCAGAAGGATTTCCTCGTTCCTCAGCTGAGTCGTTTCTTGATCAGTCAGTTTGCTTTACCCAAGAGAGTCGATTCTTCCCCAGCGGAGTTACTCTCCCCCAGTAGGTGTTGTCCTTTCCTTCCAGTGGAAATCAAAGTTTAATCTCCTTGGCGGAGTTGGTTGTATGTCCGACATTTATTTTGACCAGAGGACTTTATGATGCTCGTTCATCCCCAACAGGGTGGTATTTGCTTTCAACAGCCGTGTTGAAGCGAGCTTATCAAAGTTTCCCCAGCAGCTTGAGCCTGCACTTGCATTTGCATATAGTGTCATATTTGCATCTACCCAAAAACGCGTAGCATATCCGTGTTGTACGGAGGATTACGCCATTCTTAAACATACGCATTTTGAAACATAAGCCAGGTTGTTTAACCTTTGGTTTTCAAGTGTTGTTTCCCTTGCAGGTGGAGAGAGCTCTTGCTCAGATCAATTGCCAGATATTAAAAATCTCAGCATGTGATGATCATGTTCGTCTTGTCATTATTCCCCACAGAGTTGCTTGCTTAAGTCTCGCTTACCCCTCCAGCTGAGTATTTCTTCAAAATTGTTGTTATGTCAGTATCAAAAGATTTCGTGAATCAGTTTTTGGAAATTGCCGCCTATGTCGAAGTAGGTGTCTGGCAGTTTGATTTCAGAAAGTTCCCAGTAGAGTCCTTTTCAGATTTATTACCGTGTCAGCATTAAAGATTGAAAGATTGGACCATTATGTGTTACCCATTTGATTGATGGAGTTAGCTACTGCAAGGATAGGCAGAGGAGCTGTAATCGAGAGAATTACCCGTAGCGATGGCGGTGTTATTTTCCTGTAGTGATGGCAGAGCGATACCCGTAGTGATGACGGTGTTATTTTCCTGTAGTGGTGACAGAGAGTTATTACCCGTAGCGATGGCGGTGTTATTTTCCTGTAGTGATGGCAGAGAATTACCCGTAGCGATGGCGGTGTTATTTTCCTGTAGTGATGACAGAGAATTACCCGTAGCGATGGCGGTGTTATTTTCCTGTAGTGGTGACAGAGAATTACCCGTAGTGATGACGGTGTTATTTTCCTGTAGTGATGACAGAGAATTACCCGTAGCGTTGGCGATGTTATTTCCCTGTAGTGATGGCAGAGTATTACCCGTAGCAATGGCGGTGTTGTCTACCCGTAGTGATGGTGGTGTTATTTCCCCAGAGTATTCCCCGTAGTGGTGGCGGAGTTATTTTCCCGTAGTGATGGCGGAGTTATTTTCCTGTATCGTTGACAGAGCCATGTTTTGTTGACAGAAGTACTTCCCCAGTGAAGTCGCCCAGGTTATTCCTATATTGACAAGTTTGGTGCTGCGCAGACAGTTAATCAGATTTGTATCAGGTGGTTGAACAGTTGTTATCGTAACAATCAGGTTCAATCGACGAATGTTGTTCCCCAAGCAGTGGTGCAGTTTATCTCTACGGTTGACAAATTTTCGGGTTCTTGGTATTCAACCGTCTCGTACCTCGAATGTTTGAAGGCCGTTCGCTCTTCACCCAGTCGGGTCCAAGCCATTTGAATAGGGGAAGCTGTTGCACCCTAAAATTTGCTCAACCTATTTCACTTGGTTTATGTTTCAATTGCATTGTCATTTGCATAATAAGTCATGTATATAGTCTAATCATTTGCATAGCATAGCATAACAAGTCATCTAACAGGGGATCAAGTGCCTTTCTTATCAGAAAGAGGCCCATCATGGGGTTTTATTCAAGTTCAAGACCATCCAAGTAATCAAGAAATGAGTTGAAGCGTTAAGAGTTGTGAATGTCAACCAGTGGATTTCTCTCCTAATATTCAGGTATGTTGAAGATCACCAATGGGAGTATGAGCTATGACTGAGAATATGGAATGGACAAAGATCATAGAAGACCTAGAGGGTCATTTTGAAGATGAGACAAGTCATTAATATAAGTACAAGAGCCAGAGTTGAAGTGCAGTCAACTAGGGTTTCATCTGGGTCAACCCTAGGTCAACCCTAGGTCAACCCTAGGTCAAATGATTGATTGGAGGGCATCAAGGCTTAGTTGGAGGATGTGGGATTCATGATTTGATATGTGGATATATGTGTGGTGTTGTGCCAAGGAGAATCAAAGAGAATCAAGAAGAAGAGGAGTTACCAAATTAGGGTTTCAGTGAAAAAACCCTAATTTAGGCCTAACTTCCAAGCCAGATAAGTCAAAATGCAAGCTTCAAATGAATTCTTGGCCAACATGAAACTTGTAGAGCATCGCAATAGCTTTAATTTTAGTACTAGAAGTCTTCAAGAAGATTTGTAGAACTCAAGTTATGGTTCTTGCAAGTTATGGGTCATCAGAGGACACTGAAATTTATCTGTGAAAGTCACTTGACTTCCAAGCAACTTTTTCCCATCAAAGAGTTTTCAAATGGATTCTTGGCCAACATAAGAGTTGTAGATCTTGATCTTAGATTTAATTTGAGTACTAGAAGTCCTCGATAGGATTTGTAGAACTCATGTTATGGTCTTAGCAATCCTGGGGTATTTTGGGAAAGTTGAATTACAGGTCATTTTTCAATATAAGTCCAAATCTCCATCTTCCAGTCTTCAAATGAAAAAATGTTCAACATGTGATGTGTTCAAAATGATGTTTTTAGGCTAAATAAGAGTTCATGAGAGCTTGGAATGGCTTGCTTCACAAAATCATAAAAATGGCCTAAAATGAAGGTATATTTTAAATGAACCAAAGTTGGAAATTAGGGTTTTTGATCTACACAACCAAACCAAGGCATATGACATACCAATTTGATTGTAAAATGCATTTTGAGAACATTGACATTGCCACAATTTTGAATTGAGGGTTATTTTTAGGACTTGCTTTGTAAATTGGTTACTTGAATCATAAGGCACCATTGCAAAACCACATTTCCAAGCAAATACAAGGCTCCTTTCCATCCATACACCTCCAATATCTCATTTGGAGAGAATTTAAACTCAGAACCAAGGGAATTGCAAGCCAAAACATGAGATGATATGTGCATAGCATGAAATGAGATTTCCATGACATGAGATGGTGAATTTCTCATTGGATCAATCTAGAACATTCTAGAGTCCTCAAACACATTCTATATAAGATTCAGAAGAGGTTCAGAGCAAGAGTTAGAGAGAATTGGGAGAGATTGGTGAGATTGCAATTTGAAACTTCCATGTGCAAAACAGAATTCAGTTACAAGTTTCAACCATATTCAAGCCATTCTTTTGATCTCAAAACCTTTATCAAGCATATGTGAGTGATTCCAGATGGATAATTGAGCAAGATTGGTGGAGAATCGTGTGATAGCATTTGAGATTTTCAGCCTGCAACTCAAGATCGAATTCCACAATCCAAGCCATTTCAATCCCACTCTTTGCATACAGAAGCTTGATTTGGTGTTGGTGAAGGTGTCTGGAAAGTATTGAAGCTTATCTTGAAGCTTTGATCACTCTGTTCATCTCAAATTTGCAGGTATGAAAACTTCATTCCATGGCTTGATTTAGGTAGTTTCAATTGGTTTTGAATGGTTAGATCCAATGTAGATGATCATGTGGAGCTTTCTGGTAGCTTTAGGATCGATTTAGAGACAATTAGTGGAGTGATGCAATTTTTGTTCATGCTTGTATCTTGTTGTTCTTGGTGTTATAATCTTAGTTTGATGGCTAGAAATGATCAGTGAAGCATGGTGAAGAGTTTAGGTTATTCAATTTTAAGTTTGATGAGTTTTGGTTCTTGAGTGATTTCTGAGTTTTCCATCGTGTTTTGAGGAAGAGTGTGTTTCAATGATTGTGGATGCCCTAGTTAGATTCCTGGTGAAATTCTGAGTGGATTAGGGTTTTAAATTTTGGCATTTGATGAGAATTTGAGGAAACACGATGAAGAGGAAGATGAAGCTGATCACTCTGTTCATCCATGGCTTTCCCTCCAAGAATGTTCAAAGGTTGAAGATAACCTCTCCACCATTCGATTAGAACAAGACCTTTGACCAAAAAGAGATCCAATGGCCACGAGCAAGCCCCATTTTGTGAAGAGTTCTGAAGGCGTCCAAACGTTGCGTTTCATTAAAGCGTAGCAATGGGCTTAAGTGCAAAAAATGATATCCACACCCCTTTTCCAAAGCCCACTAGGAAATGCACTGAATTTCATTACTTCCTGCACCGAGTCTTTTCCATTTTCCTTTCCATTTTCATTTTAATTTTCTGATTGATATTGGGCTTAGGCGCGCTGCTAACCCCTCCCCCTCTCTGGGCCCAGTTATTAAATGCATTGCTTTTTATTGCTATTTGACACACATATTTTCCATTTTCTCATATTTTTTATATTTTCACACTTTATTTTAATTTCTTTGAAAATTCATAATAAATTGAAAACATAATATTTTTTGATTGGGAATTTTTTCTCCATTTTCATCAAGACATCAAAAAAATTATAAAAGAATAAAAAATGTCATTTCATGCATTTTTCTATTTTTGGTTTATTTTTACTTTTAATAGCTTTTATTTCATTTTCATTTGATACATGTTACTTGCTGAATTTAGTGTGACCATTTTATTTTGGTTTTTGATGTAATTCTTTTTCCTATGGTTAGATTAGAGTATTAGGTTCCCCCTGGAATTTTGTCACATTTTTGTGACTTAAATTTAATTGATTTTGAGAGGTGTGAAGGAAGTGTGCTAGAATTAGGGTTAAACTTGACATAGGTGCATTTCAACACATAGTTCTTGGGTTTTTAGTTTGATTTAGGCCTTGGGGTTTATGTGGGGTATAGGGTACATAGTTAGGATCCCTTAGAAATTAATCTAGGATTTTATGATGAGTTTTGCCATTTTATTTAATTTTTGCAAGTTGATTGATATTGGTGTGTTTCCCTCTTGGGAAGTTGCTTTGTTTGTGGGTTTTGGGCCTTTTCTTTGGGTGTTGGGTCTTGTGCTTGGATTGAGGATTGTATGAAGACCTTGAGGATGATTGAAGACAAATATTGATGCTTGGATCTTCAGTTGCTTGTGCTTGAAGATTGCTTGATGAAGACTTAGGAGATAGGAGATATAGGGAGAGCTCTAGAGTAGACTGGTTTCTTCTGTCAAACATAGAGAGCTTCTTGTGCCTCTATTCCATCCTATGACACAAGGTCCCCTAAAAGAGTTCCATCTCTCCTTATTAGGGATGTAGAGCATGCTTTGATTGGGTAGAACCTTGAGGATATCTGTCACTTGTTGTGTTAAGATCTTAGTGATTTCCCTGGGTTTTCACTAAGCCTTTTAACATCCCAACTTCCTCTATTAGTTAATCCTATCTTATGAGTGTTTGCCTTGAAGATAGAAGCTTATTGGGGATACGAATTTTCATTGATGACTGGATAAGAGGAAGCTTGTACCTGCCAAAGTTGGATATCTGTTGAAGCTAGGGTTTTGTGTCTGTTTGAAGATGTCTACTGGATGGGATTCAGTGTTTGCCAAAGTTGAAGATTATTGGAGAAGGGCTTATCTGAAGCTTGAATATCATTGGAAATTGAAGGATAGGATCTTGCTTGAAGATTGTTACTGTCAACCTTTTGCTGTTTATCAACTGTAGCTGCCAAAGCTGGTGCTGTTTGAGCTGCTTGCTGTCTGAGCTGGTGTTGGGTGTGATTTTATTTGCTTTATCGTTTGTTGATTGCCCCTTAGGTTTGAAGTGAAGCTGTTTCACTTTGCCTATTGTTTACTGCTGCATCTCATGCATTTTAATGCTTTACTGTATATATGTTGTTTCTTTTCCGTTTATCCCCTAGGATCTATGATTTCCTCTGCGCGGGAGGGAATTATGACAGACATTAGGTGTTAATCCATGCATGACAACATTAGGGTAGCTTTGATTCCCATTTTCAAACCCTAGGTTTTTAGACTTCTCTTCTATCTCAGAACAATTCAAAACACAGTAATAAGGATAATCGATGTCGTACGCTACGAGCCTTAAGCTATTTGAGAAAGGTTGCTGGAGGGTCACTCTTCAGTAACCTGATTGCTTAGTGTGTTACCCTTGGGGTGACATACGACGTAGTCACCCTCAAATCATAGTCTCTAGTGCGTCAGAGATTGCAAACATCATAAAAGACAGTTCTTGCGTAAAAGACTGGAAACAAACATCAAAGTGTCATTTTTGTCCGCTTGGACTCTTAATCAAGAAAAACCCTTTCATAAGGAGATAAAAACATTTAGACAAGCTTGTGTCTTCCGTAGCTCAAACTACGTTTGCTCTGATCTTTCATGCTGTATGAAAGTACGTAGGCATAGGATGCGATATCCTAGCGAGCAACCTTCCCCTCCTTTCCCGTAGGTAGGCGAACTACGTTGACTCTGATTTCTCGTTCCAGACGGGAATACGTAGGCATAAAGTGCGATACTTTGCCGAGTCATTTTCTTTTCTTCTAACCCGAGACCTGTAGAATCGATAGAATAACAATCCGTACTAGAAAACAAGCGTGGATCCCGTCGAGTACGACGGACGTGAGGGGTGCTAATACCTTCCCCTTGCGTAACCGACTCCCGAATCCAGGATTTGGTTACGATGACCATTCCTTTCCCGTCTTTGCGGTAGGTTTACTTCGAGCGTTTCCTTTCCCTCCGTTGGGATAAATAACGCACGGTGTTGACTCTTCTGTTCAGCCGACGCCAATTTTCGCAGTAGCGACAATGTTTTCAAGCCAAAAAGCCGATGATGGTCCACCGAAATCATTAAGCCAGGAAGTCATTTTCTTTCCAAAAGAAATTAGAAGAAAAGCCCGCTAAGTTAAAACCTATGAAGGAGACTTAGGCAAAACTGGGGCATCCCGCTGACTGTAGTCTTCGCAAGAAATAATTCAGGCAAAAGTTAGGGATAATAAAAAGAGGAGATCTTTAAATCTTCACCCTAAAAGTCCTTAATGTCAAAATAACCAAATGTTGGAAAGAAGTAGTGATTGCCTTCTCAAGAGTCCTTAGACTTCTGGACCATCATCATGGCTATAATCAGTGCAATTCCTATAGGAACCTGAGTGTATATTCTGAGTTAGCTGAGCATAGAACTGAAGATCATCACGTAGATTGGGTGGGCACAAATAAACTTTGAGCTTTTACCATTTGTTTCTTAAACCGTGAACCAGGCCACGCTACAACCCTCAAAAGACCTAACTGAAACAAGGTTATTTTGAAAGCATACTACAGCAAGGTTACGTAAACTGACTCCAAAAGATCTTTGCAGATCATTTGTTTCGGCATTATACCTTTCTACTTTACCTTTAAACCTTGAGTGTCTTGAACCACCGTGTTCTAACCAATGACTCATTTATTTTGCATCTTTCAAAAATGATGTTGATTTCAAAAGTTGCATGAACTTTACATTACCATGTTTGTATGAATACTTTTGTTTGCAAACTGGCTTTCCTCTCAAGGAATTTTCAAACAGTTGAGAAACTTGGCCGGTGATCCTATCAGAGGCAAGTTCTTTTCACATCCTGTCGAAGAATCAGTTTAATATTTGTTCAAGGCAAGGTCTTCTCATGTGGTTTATCCAGAAGATATTTCCAGACTCAGACTGGGGCAAGCCTTCCAAGCACCCATCAGATCAGTCATTTTCAACATCAGACAAGCTAAAGAAATTATCAGTTCACCTACAACAGATAGCTAAACTGGGGCAGTTTACTTGAAGAATCCCCAGGAAGGTCTTCGTCCTTCCCATAAGGATCATCAATTTAAAACAGTTTACCAGTGTGGCAGAGATATGTTCAGCAGTAGCATCTTTGGTCCCTAAGCAGAACGAAAGGGATCTCCGTGTTGAGGAATCAGTCTTCCAGTCTTGTCTTCTCACTAAAAGAGTCGAGCCTTGTCGTCCGCATTTGCATTTGCATTTGATCATATATCATCTGCATAATTCATATTCTTATGCATAACATGAGTGTTTCATCCTCATTTGTATTTCTCCCGAGGTCGTGTTTTATACACGTCTTACCTTGTGGTCAAAGTCCAACTCACTTGGCACCTACCAAACAGATTTTTTGTGTCGTGTCTATCTGATGTTCTTCCAGATATCACATTTCTTATCCGATTGTTCTTCCGGATATGTCTGTTCCTATATACATCCAATACTATTCTCAAATACTATGTGTTAGTTCCATGGTTCTATGATATAGAATTGTCCATGGTTCCATGATTGGCTAAATTGTGGTAAAACAAGACTCTGCATAAATGTTAAGCAGGATGTCATTACCGTAGTTATGACATCACTAAAGGAGCAAGCAGGAGCTGGTGAAAGAACTGCTATGGAGTGGTTTAATGTGAAGGTCATGCTGAATGTCGTGACATTCATCACGACATCCATCTGTTGTCATGACAGAACTACTGTCATGTGTGAGAAATAGCAGGAGTAGCAATGCAGCAAGAGCTAGCAACGGTTAATGACAATACTGCTGCCATGTGTTTTGAACAGGATGGCATTACCAAAGTCATGACATCATTAAGCTAGCAGAGGCTAAAGAAAGAACTGCTGACATGGATGTCATTACCAAAGTAATGACACATGAATAACAGAACTGTTGTCATGGGTTGACATTTGGTGCAGCAGGAGCTAACAAAAGTAGATGACATAACTGGTGTCATGGATGCAGCAGGAGCTATATGCAATAGGAGCTAGCAGAGGCTGACATCAAGGTCGAGTGCAGCAAGAGCAAGCAGGAGCTAGCAGAGGCTGAAGAAAGGACAGTTGTCATGGATGTCATTACCAAAGTAATGACATAGTTGTCTAGCACAACAGGCACTGCTATGGGTTAGCAGTAGCCTAGTTCCTCACAAGCAGTGTGAGGTGTGCAGCCACAACAGGTTAAGTTATAATGAAGTTCCTCACAGGCAGTGTGAGGTGTGCAGCCACAAAAATGTGAGTTGTGGTGAGAGAGGTGTGTTGTCATGTGTTTTAAGCAAGACATTGCTGCATGACAACAGAAGGAGCTGCCAGTGTATATCTCTTAACAGAACTGGTTTGGATTGATGAGATCATGTCGAAAATACCTCATTAGTAAGTATGTCAAGGAGATGGATTAGGAACAAGAACAAATAGTATTGGTATTCATAAAAGGATCTTGGAGACCTTTTAGGAAACTTGTTTCTAATATTATTTTGTAGAAGATTGAAGAAACCCTGACTGTCATGATGAAGATTCTGCAGAAGTGTTCAGCCGGGCAAGCTGGTCAGCTAAGAGGAAGTGAAGCTGAATGTCATGACCAATGTTATGACATTGATCATATAACATCAGAAGGGCTGAGTTTGTTTTTTTGTTATGATACCTGATAGAACTCAGGCTAAATATCAGGAAACATGTTATGACTTCTGAGTTATATCAGGAGAGATTCAAGGCAATGCTGACCATGCCATGACCTAATTAGGCAACACCTTGAATTGTGGAAATTAGTTTTATTTGGTTAAAACTAATATTTGTTACTTTTGCACAGCCCAAACCCAGTGTGCACGACTATAAAAGGAGGAGCAGAAGCAGAAGAAAAGCAAGCACTCACATCAAGAAAAACTAGAGTGTAAAATAAAGGTCAGTGAGAGTGCCTTGTGTGTAAGTCACCCTTTGTATCTTTTGATACATTAAGGTAGACATATTTGTAAGTGAAGAAGGCTAGACTTCACTTGTAAAGTCTGTTTAGGAATACTTGTAATCCAAGCAATTGTTTGGTGGATGATTGTTTTGGTTAGGTAGATTCTAGGTTGTGTCTCACTCGAAGCTGTGAAGCAAGAGTGTGTGAGTTCCTTGATCAAAGCTGTGAAGCAAGATCAAGGTGTGTATGAAGTGTCTCTTCATACTATTTTTGTAATTGTTTGAAATCACTGTTGTGTGATTGAGGGGAAGTGAGTGGGTATACTCAGGTACTAGAGTGTCTCTAGGCTGAAATTGCATTGGGTAGAGATTAAATGAGGAGTGTAAACTGGAGGTTTAACTCTAAATTAATTCTTATAATAGTGGATTTCCTTCCTGGCTTGGTAGCCCCCAGATGTAGGTGTTATTGATACCAAACTAGGTGAACAGTTACTGTGTTATTTATCTTTCTACATTTACAATTCTGTACTTTAAATGGTTAGATAAATAGTATAACATACTGCAGATGTCACAACAGAAGTCGTGACATTGGGGCAATTTAAAGAAATTTAAATTGGCCATGGTCTGTCCTCATCCTTGTTGAGAAAAGATCAATGTTCTTGGAACACATGTGATCTGCATAGCCAGAATTTCAATTGGTATCAGAGCAGGCATCCTGTCTGTTATGGATGAGATCTTGGGAGATACTTTCTGGTGCTTTGAACAAGGAGAAGTTGTAGCTGAGTTGCTGATCTTGCTGAATGGTTGAGCTACTGCTTATGGAGCTAAAGAGAAGCTTGTAGTTGCTGATGTGCCCTCTGATATAGGAGCTTCTATGACCTGGTGATTGTGAATACTTCTGTATAATGTCCTATAAGGGATTGTGCCCTCTTATACAGAAGGAGTGGCTACTTCTGTATAATGTCCTATAAGGGCATGTTAAAGAAGTTCTTTTGGTGGTTCCGCTGCCTAATTTTCTAATAAAAGAACTCTGGTAGCCCTGGAAGAAGATTGGCCTATATTGAGTCTGATGCATGGTTGTGGCAGCTATGTAGATGATTGATAGATGGTGCTTGCAGTAGTGCTTAGTTGTATGCCTGGACTTTTCTGTTGTGTTCTACAGTTTGCTGGAAGCTATGTAGAGAAGACAGTGGGAGGTGATTTATTTTCACCACTCATGACCTGCAAAGGAGTCTATCAGCAGAGGAAGTCATAAAGAGGTTGAGTCAAGGGTGGCAACCTTGATGTTAAAGCCTTGGTATTCCTGATGATGTGTGGATTTAAGATCAATTGCTATATGTGGTCTACACATGTAGTTAATTGATTATCCATTAAGTTCAGAGAAGGATCTGTTACAAGGATTTAAGATTCATTGCTGTTTGAGATACTCTCAAATATTTAATGAATTATCCTTAGTTGATGAACAAGTTGTCTCCTCAGTTGTTGCACAAGCATCAGGCCTTGATATGCTTGGATCTGAAGTTCAACCAAATGTTGAGACATTCCATCATCAGGGATTGTGCAGAATTCTGTTGATCCATAGATCAAAGGAGATATAGCTAGATCTGTACTCATTATAGTAATGTTCTTGGCAGAAACTAAGGCTAGGATGAAGTGCTGGTGGAAGTGAAGATGAAGACAATCTGCTCTATAAGAGTATTGGAGTGCAGCAGTTGTGTTCTAGTTTCTACTAGAAGCACCTGATCTATTAGCTAGAAAGTTTCCTGGAAAGAAACTTGTCTAGAAGATGGTGTTGATGATAGCACTGCTTAGGTCAGTTTATAGGAGCATATGACCCTGGTCATATTGGATGTCAAGGATAAGTGGCAGTTATCTCTGACTTTCTAAAGAAGTCTCTACTTAAGGAAAGTGGGAATCCTTGTGTAAAGAATTTTTTTGTGACCCTTCCTCATTGAAGAATCAAGCCTTGGTAAGTTTGGAGGAGTTCATGAAGCAAATGCACTTCAAGGTAATTGTTGTGGCACAACAAAGCAGGATTGAGGTTGTCTACACCAACTAGATATCAAGCCTATGTTCTAATTGAGCAAAGAGAATCTTCTAAGTGGCAGAATGAAAGCCTGAACTCTTCAACTGAATTTTTTAACCAAAGTTATGACATCAAGCAGAAACTTCAAGGCCTCAAGTGATGGTGTGGCACATCATTTGAAGATAATTTGATCTTCTCAGGTATGAATGGAATTAATGCTTCATATCATGCAGTTTGCGGGAGCTGTGTGAAGAAGTAGATACCTTGCTTTGGAGAAAGAAGAATGTGAAGATCAAAATGGCCTAGTGGATTAGCAGACTTTCTAGAGCTCTGAAAAATGCTGAATCACCAAACAATGGCATTTGGTTATTTAAGAAATGGGCCTTTAGAGAACTATTCTTGTGCAGAAGGGTAGTTATTTGAAGACCACAGAAGGTTCTGGGACTGTTCATGCTTGGAACAAATTACTCTTGTGTAGAAGGGTAATTGGTTGAAGGAGGATCTGGTTCTGTTCATATATTGGAGCTTTTGGTAGAATCCCTAAGTTGTGTATAGAAGATTACCTTCTTGTGGAGATGGAGTTGATCAAGCTGGTGGAGCTGTGAAGATCTTCAGTTGGACTACTAGGCAGCAGTAAGTCCAGTATGGGCCCATAAAGAACCATGGGATGGTGTGTCTATGATATGAACCATCTGATATGTGAAGATCTCTTGTGGAACGTTTGATTCACTTCTTGGCTAAGAAGTACTCTATCTTGTCATGAGAATGATAAGAAAAAAGGACTGTCTTGGAATATGATATGAAGGTATTGAGTGAATTCTGATGTGATAAAGTCCCTTTGCGGTGTCTATCTTGTACTCAGCCTAAGGCCAAAATACTTGTGGAGAAGTGGTCTCTTCTGCTACAAGTAACTCTAGGAAGAGGTGAATCAGTTTGGTGCCTTCTCTCTGTAAGAGCATGGAGTTGGTCATGAGAGATAATATGGTGATCTTGGAGCAGCTGTTATCAAAGATAGGGGGAGAGCTTCTGTTAGATGGGTGTACTACTTTCTTGTGGTTCAAGCAGTAAGTGAATGTGTTTAACATGTGTGTTGAACAGAGAATGAGTTCTTGAAGATATGAAGATGCGTCTTGTGTTTTCCATTCATTTGCAGTGGTTACCATTGATATGGGAGAGTTATACTTCTATCCACGATCTGTTGCTGCAAGAGTGCAGTTATGTGTCAAGATTGTTTGTGGTTTCAAACAAATCCAGGACTTGATGAAGGCAGAATGTCAGATAAGAGTTTGTGACATTGGGTTACTGCTCCAAGCACATGGTGAAGATGACAGGGTAGTCCTGTTGGGTCTGTCATTAGGTGACAATGGATCGAGTCAGGTATTTAGGCCTCTATCCAAGTACTATATGACTGGTGAAGATAAAGATCAAGACATCAGCAACCTTGATCTTGTGCATATGGAATGATTTCAACCCTGACATTTGGGAGATGTTTCTAGTCTTTCAAAGCTAAATCTGAGAAATCTTCCAGATAGTAATCCTGCAACCACCTCTGTTATTGGTTCTAGTATGGGTTGTGAATCAAAGGGTGCAGAGATGCATGAGCTTCCAGTGTGTGAATATGAAGATATTGGTGTAAATCTTCATATGGTTGGGTTCTCCTTTTTAGGGGGAGCAATGTTTATGCTGTAGGGGAAGATGTGTACCTGTCTGGTGTGTAGCTGCTGAAGTGGTGCAGTCCTTATTATAGGTCAAGCAGCTTGTGTATGAACAAGTACTCCAGTTGTTGTCAAAGTTTTGACTAAACCAAGGGGGAGAAAATAAAAACTACTGATGCTGATGAGGAAAGGAAAAGCATTGTTGTTCCCATGCTGGATGAAACTATCAAGGGGGAGCATGATAGTTTGTGTAAACTACTGCTGAATGTCCTGATAAGTTGTTTTAGTCAAAATTTGCCAAAGGGCAAGTTCATTAGTTCCATGGTTCTATGATATAGAATTGTCCATGGTTCCATGCTTGGCTAAATTGTGGTAAAACAAGACTCTGCACAAATGTTAAGCAGGATGTCATTACCATAGTTATGACATCGCTAACGGAGCAAGCAGGAGCTGGTGAAAGAACTGCTATGGAGTGGTTTAATGTGAAGGTCATGCTGAATGTCGTGACATCCATCACGACATCCATCTGTTGTCATGACAGAACTACTGTCATGTGTGAGTAACAGGAGGAGTAGCAGTGCAGCAAGAGCTAGCAGGGGTTAATGACAGTACTACTCTCATGTGCTTTGAACAGGATGGCATTACCAAAGTCATGACATCACTGAGCTAGCAGACGATAAAGAAAGAACTGCTGACATGGATGTCATTACCAAAGTAATGACACATGAATAAAAGAACTGCTGTCATGGGTTGACATCTGGTGGAGCAGGAGCTAACAAAAGCAGGTGACATAACTGGTGTCATGGATGCAGCAGGAGCTATGTGCAACAGGAGCTAGCAGAGGCTGACATCAAGGTCGAGTGCAGCAAGAGCAAGCAGGAGCTAGCAGAGGCTGAAGAAAGGACAGCTGTCATGGATGTCATTACAAAAGTAATGACATAGCTGTCTGGCACAACAGGCACTGCTATGGGTTAGCAGTAGCCTAGTTCCTCACAGGCAGTATGAGGTGTGCAGCCACAACAGGTTAAGTTGTGATGAAGTTCCTCACAGGCAGTGTGAGGTGTGCAGCCACAACAATGTGAGTTGTGGTGAGAGAGGTGTGTTGTCATGTGTTTTAAGCAAGACATAGCTGCATGACAACAGAAGGAGCTTCCAGTGTATATCTCTTGACAGAACTGGTTTGGATTGATGAGATCATGTTGAAAATACCTCATCAGTAAGTATGTCAAGGAGATGGATTAGAAAGAAGAACAGATAGTATTGGTATTCATAAAAGGATCTTGGATACCATTTAGGAAACTTGTTTATAATATTATTCTACAGAAGATTGGAGAAACCATGACTGTCATGATGAAGATTCTGCAGAAGTGTTCAGCCGGGCAAGCTGGTCAGCTAAGAGAAAGTGAAGTTGAATGTCATGACCAATGTTATGACATTGATCGTATGACATCTGACGGGCTGAGTTTGTTTTTCTGTTATGATACCTGATAGAACTCAAGCTAAATATCAGGAAACATGTTATGACTTCTGAGTTATATCAGGAGAGATTCAAGGCAATGCTGACCATGCCATGACCTAATTGGGCAGCACCTTGAATTGTGGAAATTAGTTTTATTTTGTTAAAACTAATATTTGTTACTTCTGCACAGCCCAAGCCCAGTCTGCACGACTATAAAAGGAGGAGCAGAAGCAGAAGAAAATTAAGCACTCACATCTAGAAAAACCAGAGTGTAAATCACCCTTTGTATCTTTTGATACATTGAGGTAGACATATTTGTAAGTGAAGAAGGCTAGTGTTCACTTGTAAAGTCTGTTTAGGAATACTTGTAATCCAAGCAATTGTCTGGTGGATGATTGTTTTGGTTAGGTAGATTCTAGGTTATGTCTCACTCGAAGCTGTGAAGCAAGAGTGTGTGAGTTCCTTGATCAAAGTTGTGAAGCAAGATCAAGGTGTGTATGAAGTGTCTCTTCATACTGTTTTTATAATTGTTTGAAATCACTGTTGTGTGACTGAGGGGAAGTGAGTGGGTATACTCAGGTACTAGAGTGTCTCTAGGCTGAAATTACATTGGGTAGAGATTAAGTGAGGAGTGTAAACTGGAGGCTTAACTCTAAATTAATTCTGCTAATAGTGGATTTCCTTCTTGGCCTGGTAGCCCCCAGATGTAGCTGTTATTGATACCGAACTGGGTGAACAATTACTGTGTTATTTATCTTTCTACATTTACAATTATGTACGTTAAATGGTTAGATAAATAGTATGACAGACTGCAGATGTCACAACAGAAGTCGTGACATTGGTTATGACATTGGGACAATTTAAAAAAATTTAAATTGGCCATGGTCTGTCCTCATCCTTGTTGAGCAGAGATCAATGTTCTTGGAACACATGTGATCTGCATATCCAGAATTTCATTATGTTTATACCTTTCATTCAAAGTCATTATTGGATATCTGGTTTCCTTTTATCCAACGCTATTCTTGAATGTCACCTTTGTTTGTCTCTCTCTGATATTTTTCCAGATTGAGTCTTTATTCTGATGTTCTTCCAGAACTTATCTGATGGTTTTCCAGATATTTACCTTGATTCTGATGTTTTTCCAGAATCTATCCGATGTTTTTCTGGATATGTTTCTCTCTCTCTGATGTTTTTCCAGATTGAGTCTTTGTTCTGATGTTCTTCCAGAACTTATCTGATGGTTTTCTAGATATTTACCTTGATTCTGATGTTTTTCTAGAATCTATTCGATGTTTTTCCGGATATGTTTCTCTCTCTGATGTTTTTCCAGATTGAGTCTTTGTTCTGATATTTTCCCAGAACTTATCTGATGGTTTTCTAGATATTTACCTTGATTCTGATGTTTTTCCAGAATCTATCCGATATTTTCCCGGATATGTTTCTCTCTCTGATGTTTTTCTAGATTGAGTCTTTGTTCTGATGTTCTTCTAGTACTTATCTGATGGTTTTCTAGATATTTACCTTGATTATGATGTTTTTCCAGAATCTATCCGATGTTTTTCCGGATATGTTTCTCTCTCTGATGTTTTTCCAGATTGAGTCTTTGTTCTGATGTTTTTCCAAAACTTATCTGATGGTTTTCTAGATATTTACCTTGATTCTGATGTTTTTCCAGAATCTTTCCGATGTTTTTCCGGATATATATGTCTTTATTCTGATGTTCTTCCGAAACTCCTTTGCTGCTTATCTGATGTTCTCCCAGATATGTCTTTAAATACCCTTCTAAAATGTTTCAGATGAACCTTCAAAATATATGTCTCAATGTGCTTCTTTGATATGTTCCAGAGTTTATTCGATGTTTTTCTGAGTATCTCTGGTATATTTCAGAGTTCATTCGATGTTCTTCTGAATGTCTCTGATGTTTGTTTTTGTGTCCCTGTTATATTTCCCAGATTTCTCCTCACCTCATTCATTGATATTTTGAATGTTGTGACTCTTTTCCATCCAGTCCCGTTCATGGATGATGTTTGTTGGTTCCCCAGTGTGTCGGGACCCTTGTGAGTAATTACTCGTCGTATTGTCGTTCTTTAATTTGTGCTCGTGTGTCTGCATTTGTCTTGCATCCAAGCATCATAAAGCATCATTTAGAATTCATTGCATTTCAGAATTTGTCCTTTTGCATACCATCCGATCTAAGGGACAAAATTTCTGGTTTGCTATATTTAAATACCTTTCACTATGATTCTATGAGGATTATCATCTCTCATTGCCATCTGGTGAAGATATTTAAATAGGGGCATCTGTTGCACCCCAAATTTTGACCCCCTTAAATCTTCATCATGATTCTAGGATCACTTCCATTTGTTTATCTAACCATAGCCTACTTCAAGTTTGTCTTTGTTAAGTTACAGGTGAACCAGGGTTCCGTACAATCAGAAATTGAAGTTTCGACGGTTTAATCAGTCAATGCATTGGATTGTTTCTCCATGAAACAAGTCTCAACTTCATCAAAGATGCTCCATTGTGTTAATCATGAGTCCAATTTGAGGTTGTCACACAAAGATCAGAAATAGTGCAATTCAGGATCCCCGATTAGGGTTTCTGATCAGGAAAAGTCAATTGTGGTTTGACTTTTGATTCAAAGGTGTTCCAATGATGGATTTATTTTCCATGAAGTTCATATGGATTAGGGAAGTCCACTAAAGAATTTTCAAGGCCTCAGAAGAACCAGGACACCAACAGTCAATTCAGAGGTTTTCGATCGTTCGGTTCATCTGACTGAAAAGACAACCCATTGACCAATAGGGTTTTAACCAAAAATTGAATCCAACTATGCTCCCAACATTGTTTAATATCTAATAATGAAGTTTTGTGACCAATTGATCAAGAATTGAGAAGTAATCGAAAAGTTGGGGAATTAAGGTTTTGAAAAGGGCAAAGCCATAATTCCTTAACCACACAAGGGTTTTTGACCTAGTTTCAAGAGGAATGAGTTCCTAAAAAAAACATAAATATTGTAGTACCTAATTGGGGCTTTCTAAAAAGTACAAGTGTGTTCCATAACACTTCTTGGTTAGAGAGAACCGAGGTCCACAAGTTGGCAAAAACTCGCATTGACAAAACCAGGTCAGCATGAGTTTTTTAATTCCAAAACCTCTCCAAATCGATGCTAATTAAATATTAAGCCTCATTTATGATTTTTATATTGATAATGAACATTTGTACTTCAATTCCCACGAAAGTGACACAAAGATCAAAGGAAATCATTATTTAACGCAAGTTACAAAAGTGAATAGTGAAGAAAGAGAAAAAAAGGTGGCTACCCTTGTCAAATCATCAACTTTAATTCAACAAGTCACATCTTATCCTATCAATCATGATGAAAAAAATCTATGGGGTATGGAGAATATCTTAGTAGAGTGGCTTAAAGACAAAGATGAAGATTGCATTGGAAAACTCAAAGATTTTCATGATGGAAGGTTAAAATTGGCAATTTGCTTCACTTTTACCCATACCTTGATCCAAGGCTTTTGGCTATAAATAGAACTCACTTCCTACATTACAAACACACAAGTTTCATGCTAGAAACCAGCTATAACTCCATTCCTTACACAATCACAAGTTCTTGCAAAATCTCATTAAGTTTCCAAAATTCGTCAAAATCTACTTTTGCAAAACACCTTTCAAAACCATTTCCAAACTTCTTCCAACTCAAGAAACACTTCAAACACATCAAATATGATGTATTGAATCTATCCAAATCACTTCCATATTTATGTAACAAGGTTCTAGTGAGTTGGTCTTTGAAATCTTTGGATTTTGGAGATTTTCCTTCATTTACAAGGCATTTCGTCCACTAGCTTGCTTGGAGGTTGTTTGGAGCATCTATTCATTATCCTAGGAACATTTGAAGATCTTGGAAGAGCTTTCAAGATCTCTGGTTTTCTTATTGCTTAATTTTTCTTCAAGAGGTAAACCTAAAACTCATAAATGTGAACTTTCCATTTGCATTTCACACGCTACCATGACTGTTTTTAAGGTTTTTACCATGATGTTCTTAAAGTTTTTCAACTTGTAACTTGATTTTTCTTGTGATATTGATCTTGTATTATTTATACATGTTTGTTAAAATGTTTTAATAATCAAATTTGTTTGATTCATTATCTTACCATGTGTATTTTATTCTTTTTATCATTTAGATTTTTATGTTTTGTTCACAAACTTAAAAACCACATAACTTCTCCATTTTAAATCATTTTTAAGTGGTTCTTTTTGAAAAATTCTTGTGTTGTAACATATTTCCATATAATGTTTAAAGAATTCTAAGAATCCTATTTTAGAAACACTTTGCATTATGAGCAAGTTATAACCCATTTTAAAGTTTTCACCCTCCTATCTATCCTTCTTTATTTCAAACATTTGGATTTCATTCTCTTTGAGTTTTTAATTTGAGATTATGAACATAGATTTTTAGCTTCCTTGGGAATTTAAGTTTGAAATTCAACTTTTCTTGTACATATTTAGGTGGTTCACCTTTAAAAACTTTTGATTATCCCCATGAGGTTTTGAACCTTTTGTTTACATTGTGTGACATTGTTGGTTTATGCATGATATCCTTCATTTACCCTTTTATCCTAACCTTAGGATTTGATTAGCCGTACTCACTTTTAGCATCCTGCCGTGGATATTCTTACGCCTTCCTAACCTTAGGATCGGAGTTGTCGTGCTCTATTTAGCGTCCCGCCGTGGACACCATTTATCCCTTTATCCTAACCTTAGGATCGGAGTCGCCGTGCTCTATTTAGTGTCCCGCTATGGACACCCTTTATCCCTTTATCCTAACCTTAGGATTGGAGTCGCCGTGCTCTATTTAGCGTCCTGCCGTGGACATCTTTTCCCCGTTATCCTAACCTTAGGATTTGAGTCGCCATACTCATGTTTAGCGTCCCGCCGTGGACATTCTCTACCATAACAATCTCAACTTAGATTCAGGAGTCGCCGTACTCCATGTAAGTACTTCCCTATGAATGCTTACATCCCCTTGGAACCTTGACCACAGTAAAGAGTTCCTCCCCCCTAGATAGGGGAACTACGAACGCTCTGATTTCTCGATGAGAATACGTAGGCACAAGATGCGACGTCTTGGCGAGCCCACTAACCAACTTCACACTTTTCCAATTAACCCATTAACTCACTAACAACTAACTTCCTATTAACATTTACAACTTAGAATTGGAGTCATCGTGCTCTTGTTAGTCGTCCCGCTGTGGACATTCCCCATGTTTACCTTTGCAACTTAGGCTTGGAGCCGCCGTGCTTTATTTAGTCGTCCCGCCGTGGACATTCCCTTCTTTTCTAACTTAACCTTAGTTTAGAGTCTCCGTACTCTATGTAGGTGTCTCGATGCAGACATTTACTTTCCCTTTGGAACCTTGACCACAGTCAAGAGTTCCTTACCCTAACCAGGGGAACTACGGTTGCTCTGATTCCATTCCTGTCAGGATACGTAGGCACGAGATGCGATGTCTTCGTGAGCATACTTTACCAAACTTTGAATATATTTTATATCTTTACCCTTAGCACATTTCCCTTTAGCAAGCAAACTTTAGCAAACACAAATATTAACAAGAGGTTCCTATAGAGTACTACAGATGTTTAGGATGTGAAATACCTACCCAAGGCATAACCAACCCCCGAACCTTTAGATCTCTCTTTGCTTAGATTTAAACCTTGCTTTTTGCTTTGCATTTTTATAGGTTTTTCTTTCTTTAAACCTTTCCTTTTTGGATAAATTAAAGTCCGGTTGTGAATTTAAGAATTAAAGATTCAAGTTAATCAATAGCTTGGTATCACGATTCTCACTGCAACACCTAACAGATAGCAGATTCAATCTCTGACATAGTGGAGCTATTCCTCAGTAGTTTGTTTCGTACCCTAGAAGAGCCTTTTTGTCGTCCTAGGAGGCCATCCATGGCTGATTTCCCCGGCAGAGTGGATTTGTTTTCCCTAGCCGAGTTTGTTTGTTCCCCCGAAGAGTTGTATTCTGGTAGGCCATCCAGGGCGTTTTCCTTAGCAAAGTTGATTTGATCCCCGGTGGAGTGGATATTTTCTCATCAGAGCAGTGCTACTCAAAAGAGTTCTTTTTTCGTAGAAGCCATCCAGGGCTTGTTTCTCCTAGTAATAGTCCAATTGCACTTGGCTTTCCTGGTCATCCCCAGCGGAGCTGGATTCCTCTCTTCAGCATTTATTTTGCTGGAGTGGTTCCTTTGCATTTGCATCGTGCATTGCGTCCTCCCAAACGTGTAGCATTTCCATTTCGTATGGAGCATTATGTCATATTCAAACATATGCATTTGAAACATAAGCCAGGTTGTTACCTCTTTTTTTCAGGTGTATCTTCAATAGACGACAGCCTTTGTGCAAGCCTGTGCGGTATCCAGACCCCGGCTTCCACCGGTTTATTCCTTTAGCCTGTGCGGTATCCAGACCCTGGCTTACACCGGTTTAATTGGCTCAAGCCCGTGCGGTATCCAAACCCCGTCTTCCACCGGTTTATTCCTTTAGCCTGTGCGGTATCCAGACCCTGGCTCATACCATTTTGTTTAACCAACTTATGCGGTATCCAGACCCCATTTGATGTTTGTTCCAGTGAGCCCGTGCGGCATCTAGACCCCGACTTCTACCGGTTTATTCCTTTAGCCAGTGCGGTATCTAGACCCCGGCTTTCACCGGTTTTATTGACTCAAGCCCGTGCGGTATCTAGACCCTGGCTTCCACCAGTTTATTCCTTTAGCCTGTGCAGTATCCAGACACCGGCTCATACCATTTTGTTTAACCAACTTGTGCGGTATCCCGACTCCATTTGATGTTTGTTCCCGTGAGCCCGTGCGGCATCTAGACTCTAGCTTCTACCGGTTTATTCCTTTAGCCAGTGCAGTATCCAGACCCCGGCTTTCACCGGTTTTATTGGCTCAAGCCCGTGCGGTATCCAGACCCTGGCTTCCACCGGTTTATTCCTTTAGCCTGTGCAGTATCCAGACACCGGATCATACCATTTTGTTTAACAAACTTGTGCGGTATCCAGACCCCATTTGATGTTTGTTCCCGTGAACCCGTGCGGTATTCAGACCCCGGCTTCCACCGGTTTATTCCTTTAGCTTGTACGATATCCAGACCCTGGCTTTCACTGGTTTTATTGGCTCAAGCCCGTGCGGTATCCAGACCCCGGCTTCCACCGGTTTATTCCTTTAGCTTGTGTGGTATCCAGACCCCGGCTCATACCGTTTTGTTTAACCAACTTGTGCAGTATCCAGACCACAGTTGATGTTTGTTCCAGTGAGCCCGTGCGGTATCTAGAACTTGGCTTCCACCGGTTTATTCCTTTAGCATGTGCAGTATTCAGACTCGGCTTTCACCGATTTTATTGGCTCAAGCCCGTGTGGTATCCAGACCCCGGCTTCCACCATTTTATCCCTTTAAGCTCGAGCAGTATCCAGACCATAGCTTACAATGTTTGGTTCTTGAGCCTGTGCGGTAGCCAGACCCCGATCGATGGTGTACCTTGCCTATATGGTATCCAGACCCCGACAGACCGTGATGTTTCCCTTAACCCGTGCGATATCCAGATCCCGCTTAACATCATTTTATCCCTTTAAGCTCGAGCGGTATCCAGACCCTAGCTTACACTGTTTGTTTCCTGAGCCTGTGCGGTATCCAGACCCCGGCCAATGGTTTACCTTGCCTATCTGGTATCCAGACCCTGGCAGATTATAAATTTGTTCTCTCGCCTGTGCGGTATCCAGACCCCAGTAGATTAAGATCTTCGATGGATGCGTCCATCTTATCCTGATCTCTCCCCAACAAAGTTTTCAGTTATAATTATCAGTTACTGCTTCTTTTTGCGGTTGGCAAATTTCCAGGGTCTTCGAAATTCGACCGTCTTTTACCTTGAATGTTTGAAAGTCGTTCGCTTTTCATCCTTTCAGGTCCAAGTCGTTTGAATAGGGGCAGCTGTTGTACCCCAAAATTTGACCAACCTCTTTCCTTGCTTGGCTTATGTCTCATTACTTTTTTTAGCATCTTGCATTTGCATAGCATTGTTCTTACAGGGGATCAAGATTTGTTTGTGTGCCATCCAAAAGGAGAGTCTTATTGGCTTCAAGTTCAAGCAAAGGCATTGGTTTCAAGTTCTTAAGGGTTTAGTACTATCATGAAGTTGTCAAAGCTCCTTGAAGGGAGACGCTTGCTATAGCTCCTTGTTTGAGAACCACCAGAGGATTGGTCAAGAGTTCATAAGGTCTTTTTATTGGTGTGAGCATGGGATAAAGAGTTGTTGAGTACCTTAGATGCTATTGTGCAGCTGGAATGGTCATTCAATTCATCTGCAAAAGGCCTAGACAAAGGACTAGAAATTAGGGTTTCACATATAATCAGTCTAGACTTGTTCTTGGAGAAAAACTTGTTTCCATGATCCTTCATATGTCTAAAGGTGTTTAGAAGTAGAAGGTTGATCATCAATTTCATCCAGAAGAGCTCCAATTGGACAGGCAATTGTAAATCAGGAGATTTGGGGAAAAGTCAATTGTGTAGAGGAAAAAGTCAACTCCTGACTTTTTAAGGTCAAAATCATGTTCCTCAAGTCCAATATGGCCGATGGGTGAAATTTGACCATGAAATGTCAAAGGGATCATAAGAAAATCAAGAAGTGTGAAATTTGCCATTTTGGGGAAATTAGGGTTTTAGAGACTTTCTATTTATGAAAAGTTTCATGTGTGAATCAACCACTTTCAAAGCCATTTTTCTCCATGCTCAAGGTTCCAAATGAAATTTTGTCCAACATCAAAGTTGTTCCTCATAATCAGATCTTTCGTTTGAGTACTAATTCACCATCATGTGATGCTTAGAACTCAAGTTATGATGTTCAAAAGTTAGGGTTTTCAAGAACCTCAAATTTAGCAAGTTTGGACAGATTTTTGGACCAAGTTTCCAAGCCAATTTTCATCAATTTCTTGGTGCCAAATGGAATTTTGTCCCACATGAGAATTGTAGGTCTTGTTCCAATATTTTCATCCATTACTAGAAGCTTCTCATGTGATGCTTGAAGCTCAAGTTATGGAGGTTCAAAGTTAGGGTTTCCAGTGAATCAAACTCATAACTTAGAATTTTTTTTCTAAGCTATTTCAAGACAAATTTTATATCATAACATTCAAGCTCAATTTTTATGTCTTTCCAAGTTGCAAACCAAGATTTCTTCAACATAAAATTTGTTCCTTACCATGCAAGCTTTCATTTGAGCCAAATTTCCAATCAAGAGAAGCCTTGTGTATCAAGCCATAATGGTTTAAAGTAGGTGTTTTGGAAAGTATTTCAAAGCATGATCCATAGATGATTTTGGTTTGTTTCTCAATTCAACTTTGCAGCATTGTCTAATTATCAATATCATGTGCAAGATGGCTCTTTCCACACTCCAAAACATTTCCAAAATGAGGCCAACAAGGCATGTACCATTGTGGTAGGATTTTGAAAATCTTGGCCAAAGAAGGAAAGGGACAAACAGCCACAAGCCTGACCATTGCACAGTCCCTCTGATTCTTCTTTCCACTAAAGCATACAGCCACAATGCAAGGCAACCCGTGTATGTTTCCTCATCAACCATTGAATCCAAACTCTCCCTTTGATTTGCAGCATCATTTACCATTGAATTTTCATCACAGTTAAAGTCTTGAACCCCATTTTTACTTCATACATAAGCAAAGGAAAAAATCCTAGCAAGAGGCAGCCTCCATTTAAGTAAAAATCAGACCTAGCTCTCTTTGGCTCTCTCTAAATTTTTCTTCGAAACACACTCCTCCTTAAGCCTTTCATCAAGATTCTTCTCACAATCTCTTCACCATAACCTTCTCTACTTACTGTTTGCAAGAAAAGCCATTTGTGAGCATTGTGCTTCACACCAGCTCAAACTTGTTTGGAGGGTTAAGGGAACTTTCAAGGCCATTCAAGCTCAGCTCAAGCTTCTACAAGCTTCAAGGAAGTATTATGCATCTTTTAGAGGCTTTTCTACAAGCTTTGAAGAAGCAGTGGATATACTCCACTAGGTAACTTCTTGAACTCTTTCCTCCTATTTTAGGCATGCATTAGGAGCATATTGAGTACATCTGAAGTCCTACTCGAGTAGGCAATGTTTGCATCTCATTTTGGTTAGGTTTGGTGAAGTTTCAGTTTGTGATATTTAAACTTGTGGCTTTCGATTCACCATGAAAATGGGTTTATTTTTAAAATGTGAGGTTGGATTTGAGATCACCATGGAATTTTGGGTCGAGGGGTACCCTCACTTTCCATTTCTAGGCACTTTGGATTCTTGCTCCGGTGGTGTGTCGCTGGAGAAGACAACCAGAACTAGGGTTCCGACATCTGTAGGTGGGAGACAAGCTGAGTTAGCCTTGGTGCCATGTTTTGAATTTGAATGATATGTGCTGTTGTGTTTTCATTTGCTAGCACGCGTGACTGGGCGCCAGCTCAATTAATGAGCTCCCAGCATGGCATCTGGGTTTAGCTTGGGCCCAGCTTGTTTTGATAATAGCACCCCCCCCCCCCATTTTTGGGCCCGTTTGTGCTTTTAACGTGGATTCAGTTCAGTTCATGTTCACTTTGCTATTACACCCCCAACCCATGTGTATTTATTTTATTTTATTTTTAATTGCTCTTTTCATTTTATTTAATTAAAAAACGGCTATGGTCATCCAAAAATTTCACAAAAAATTGTTTTAGTTATTTCAAGACTTTATTTAATTTTTCATATTTTTTTTTGTTTTTATTTTGTTTTGCATTTTTATTTTAATATTGCAAGTAAAGGGTTTTATGGTGTGCATCGTATGATGTCTTGATCTTTTGGGCCTCCAATTCAAATCTCCAATGACCATGGCCTCTCCCTCACCTAGTTAAGGGATTGAGGTACTCTTGAGGATGATTTTGGTCCATGTTTGATCAATTTAGGGTTGACTTTAAGTTGACCCTCGATAAACCCTCGATAAGGTAGAGCACCTTAACAATGGAATTGTTTTGTGATGCCTTGAGGTGATTTTCACTTTGAAACTTTGGTTTCTGTTTTCCATTGGCCTTAGCTACTTTGTGCATTTTATTTGAGATTTATTGAGTTGCCCTACAAGCTTGCAAGTCAAGTCACTTTTGAAGGTGCTCATACAAGCTAGTTTGACCTAACTTCTTTGGGAAATGAATTTGATGGACCCCATATGCACCCTATGGGTCTTGATACTCATTCATGACATGATTAAGGTGTTGGTTTTGCCTTTTTTGGTCATTACATTTGTGTAACTTGTGTTACAAGTTACTTTGAAGTTACGATATTCCACTTGATTCTTAAGTGTTGATCATGGATTGAACTTTGGTTCTTTTCTCTTGCCTTGACTTGATCGTTGACTTGATCCTTGTTGCCCAAGCCTTTTTCTGCCATCTATACTTTGGTCATGGTCTTTGCTTGTGCATTGTTGTTTATCTTTTGGTGTAAGTGATTGATGTATGAATGGTTGTAGGAGTTGTAACTTCTTCCATTTCATCTCACTTTGTTTTTGACTTGTTCAAGTCATTTTGCTTTAATCTTTTGTTTGTGTTGTATCATTTGAACCTTGCATATCATGATTGCATTACCCCTTTGACTTATTCAAGTCAATTTCATCTCTTTCTTGCATTTCATTCGTGATTGAATTATCTTGTGTTTACTTGGTCTTTTGCCATGATCCCTTAGGATTCCTAGTCCCTCTGTTTAAGATGGGAGTAGGAGAGACATTAGGTGTTCAATACTTTGTATGATAACATTAGGATAGATTCTTTCCCTCTTAATCCCAACTTTAGGAGCATTGTGCATGATAACATTAGGGTACAGTTTCCCCTTAGTTGTGTCTTATCTTCTCATCTTCTAAACATCTAAAAACACCTAATAAAGGATAATAAGTGTTGTATGCTACGAGCCTTAAGTACTTAAGGAATGATAGTTGGGGGGCCTCCTCTCAATCTGTCTAGAGTGTTTAGCGTATGCCCTTTGGGCGATATGCGACGCATTCGCTCTCAAGTCATAGTCTTTAGTGCAACATGAGTTACAAATCTTAACTCAATTCACTTCTTCATAAAAAACACAAAAATAAAACATCAAACTTTTTTATCCTTCGGGATTGTTTGGAAAATCATTTTCAGAATGAGTGTGTTAAGTCTTGGCTCTACCGCAAACAGGCATCGCCCATAACTACTGGAACCACTATTTAACCCTACTCAGTTAAAACACTTGAACCAATCTATGGTCGTGTCAGCGTGAACTATGTTTGCTATGATTTCTCATACTAGATGAGAATATGTAGGCACAAGACGGAGATGTATTGGCAAGCACACTAACGATAAATCTCCCCTTCTCTTGCCTCAGTGCAATCAAGACTAGCCTATTGTTCCGAACCTTTTCTCTCGCCCCCGCGCGATTGAGACCCCTTTTCTCTCGCACCCGTGCGATCGAGACCCATTTTTTCGTAGTTAGCTGAACTACGACTGCTCGGATTTCTCATACCCATTGAAAATATGTAGGCACAAGATTGCGATGATCCTGGCGAGCAATTTTCTTTTTTCCCCTTTAGGATCCATACCTTTTTACCCAAGGACATGCTATGTCCGTTCTACCGCAAACAGGTAACACTTAAGTCTCCAACGGTCGAGCAGCAATACACCTAACTGCTAGAATGCGTGGGCTAGTATTGTCTACATTCTACTTTGATTTCTCATACTAGATGAGGATACTTAGGAACAAGACGCGATGTCTTGACAAGCAACCTCCCCCGTAGTTTCCCGAACTACGTTGACTCTGACTTTCCCACTGTACGAGGGAATACGTAGGCATAGGGTGGCGATGCTCTATCGAGTCAGTTCTTTCCGTTTCCCCCATTTTACAAGCAGCCTTAGATAGTTTGTTTCTCACCCATTAGACATAGACAACAAGCGTGGATCCCTTTGAGTACAGCGAACGTGAGGGGTGTTCATACCTTCCCCTTGCGTAACCGACTCCCGAACCCAAGATTTGGTTGCGATGACCTGTCTTTTCCCTTTTTCATAGGTTTTCTCTGATCGTTTCCTTTCCCTCTCTTTGGGATAAATAACGAACGGTGGCGACTCTTCTGTCTTTGCGCCCCTCTTTGCAGCGATGTGACACAAATGTATGCAATGCGACTATATATGCATACAACAACGACAACACCATCATGAACAATAACCCACCACCAGGGTTATTGTACACTGCCCAACGTGGCCAACAAGCATAAAATACATTTCATACAATATCGCTATATATATATTTTATGCAATCACAACAACATCATTAAAACATCTTCATATTACCATCATTAGCATCACAACAACATCATTAAAACATCTTCATGTAACCATCATTAACATCACAACAACATCGTTAAAACATCTTCATATTACCATCATTAACATCACAACAAAATTATTAAAACATCTTCATATTACCATAATTAACATCACAACAACATCTTTGCAACAACAATCAAGATTCGTCGCTTACAACACGACTTCTTAGCGTACACAACAAGTAATAATCACATTCCTAAACATATTAGACCTAAAAATTTGGTAAAAATATTCACCTAATTACATCATGTTCAATTTTTATTTATTAGCTTTTCAATGCTTTAAACGGTTCGTCATTTGAATAAACGGTTAAAAAGCTATGGTCGAAATTGTTTCTAACATTTTTCCTATGTGCTGAAGCTTCAGGCCGACTCACAGGACCTTCAGGTCGACGCATGTTGTTACAGTTTTCAAGGTATTCACTTCTGGAATCTTTAGGTCGATTTGCAGGACCTTCAGGTCGACGCAAGCTGTTACGAATCTCAAAAATCACTTTTTTAAAAAGCACTTTCACACTAGCTTATCATACCAGAACCTATACTACGAAATTCTATCCTCATAGACTCAATTTTATACTAAATTAACATTCTAAAACTCAATTATCCCTTGTTTTACTCATAGATTAACATCATATCATCATCAATTTCATACGATTCAAACCTTTAAAACTCAACAATGGAAGAAACTTATCAACAACTCAAAAACAAAATTATCACAAATATAGGAAAATGAAATTCATCATTTCTAAATCACCATTAGCACACTTAAGATCACAATTATATAAATAGCATATCAAACCTCATAATCAATAATTTCTCGATATTTTTCATCATGCTTTTATTAAATCATCATACAAGACAAAACCTGCATCTATCTTAACCATTTATCGATCATAATAAATCAGGATTACACTCATTACCTCGATTCCTAGCGATTGACTTTCTTCTTATATGTTCTACCAAGTTCTCCTCTTGGTTCTCTGTAAGCCCTAGCCTCTTTTCCGTTCTTCTCAAATGTTACGATCGTACATAATAAATTCTCCTTCCTTGTTTTACTTGTTTACCCCTATGACCCTTTTTATAGTTTGCCTCTTATGCCCTCACTTACTCCTCTAACTCTCTATTATGCCCTCAATATTCTCCCAATTGCCAATTATGCTCCTCATTCTTATTTTAATTATTATCATAAATCTAAATAATATAACTAAATTATTAAAATCTAAATAATTCTACTTCTCACCTAATATCCCTCTTATTTCCCCATGACACATCAACATACATCATATAAATAAATCAAAATTCACAAATAATCATTTAGATAAATAATTCTAAATTTTTGTAGTGTTACAAAAACCAAAAGAGAATATGTCATGAACAAATCTTGTTCTAACATAGAATATGTCACTTCCTACCTTATGACAGTGGGCATCTCCTCGATTGAGGTTGGAGCCATAGAACTACTGACACTAGTAACCGTTGGTTGTCCTCCTGAGTTTGAAGTATTAATTTGGGAAGGGGTGTGGTTTTTTCGAGACATACCAGAAAGATGCTTACCACTCTCACTAGTACAGAAAGAGTAATTTGCACCCATTTTTTTAACATTTAATAAAAGTTATTAGAGGCTGTGAATTCAACGGGTGAGAGATGTTTGACGAATTTACACCCGTTTTAAAGGGGATGTAAATAAATGTTATATTACATCCTGTTTTATAGAAAAAGGGTGTAAGTTTTTACACATACACATTTACAGATAGTATATTACACTTTTTTTTTAAGAACGGGTGTATATATATGTCATACTACACCCTGTTTTATAGAAATCGGGTTTAAATTTTTAAGTTATTGCATTTAAATCAAATGAATTTACACCACATTTGATAAAAATCGAGTGTAAAATGACCAATATTTTTTATAGAAATTGGCAAGTTTACACCCTATTTTCTTTAAATAATGTGTAAAAATATGTTATATTACACCCGAGATTACTATAGATGTTTGCATGTTTACACCCTATTTTCTTTAAATAGAATATGTTTGTTTTAGTTTCATAACAATATTATATTTAATTTGATTTAGACCCTATTTTATTTAATCAAATAATTTTGTATACTGCTATACATATCATAAATAAAGAGCACAACCAAAACAAACATATATATATATATATATATATATATATATATATATATATATATATATATATATATATATATATATATATATATATATATATATATATATATATATATATATATATATATATATATATATATATATATATATATATATATATATATATATATATATATATATATATATATATATATATATATATATATATATATATATATATATATATATATATATATATATATATATATATATATATATATATATATATATATATATATATATATATATATATATATATATATATATATATATATATATATATATATATATATATATATATATATATATATATATATGTATATATATATATGTCGAAATATATATATATATATAACTTTCCTCCTTCGCTTTTGTTTTTGCAGTATGTGTATGTCTTCTTGGTCCTTATGCTCTTCAGCCATTTGCATTTGCTCTTCAACCATTTCCAAAAAACATTGAGTCCAAAGTTGTCGCACATGATTAATTAAATTTTTTCATATGATGAGGTGCTTGTGAATATCTACAAGATTACGGATAATAAGTTAAAAAAAGTACATATTAAAACAATAATTTATATATTTTTCAATTAATACATGCGATACAAAAAGATTTTTTATATAACCTCATTAAATATTTCAACAATAGAAGCATCAACAATGTCAAACATAGTGTTCATGACATAATATCCACATGCACATTCGTTATCTTAACGATGTGCTTACATATAAAATCTTAGTTACAATAAGACACCCTAAAAAATGTATGACAACTGTTAGAAAAGAAGAATATTATCATTATGCGTAACCATGAAATGAGGTAACGTTTTTAAATTTCATGTCAATGAAGTGGAAGTAAAGCAAATGGAGAAGTTAAACAATCTAGAAATCGATTCTTTGGCCAAATGCCAGAGTGTTGACTCCTAATTTTCGACGCCAGTCGAAGACCATATTATTTGAAGACAAAAACATCAATGCTTGGCACAAAAGAGAGTTTCGACCAACATCAAGGGGTTTTCAGTCGAAGCAAAAGGGAAAAGAGGATGAAAAATGCTAAGTGTTGAGAAGGGTTCGACAAAGACTACAACAAGGGAAGCGCGGAGAAGATTTACCAAAAGTGGAGGGGATTTCCAAATGTTCAAAATTCAAACCAAGTGGTAAAACGTGGGAACGGTTAGGAAGGCGAAGTTAGCGCCAAAAAGAGCCTCAACCGCTATATAGAAGTTATTTTACAGCACTATAAATAGATGTAAAACTTATGTAATAAGTGTGTTCATTCATTACCGTACTAGTTAATACAACTCTTAGTACCCGCGTGTAGAGAAACGAGTTTAACGAGAATGTACGTGATACAACACCAAACTTTTTATCATCAATGCAATTTGCCTTTACAATTCACTTTCCCTTCTTAACTTTCAGTTTTTATATTTCAAACTGCCCTTTACATTTTTCTGCCCATTTGCGCTGCAAAGATCCCCTAGTCGAACGCAGAGTTCTGATTAGAGTTATCCTTCAAGTCATTTATTTACTTGCGTCTTTATTTTAAAGTCATTTAAGATTTCAAAAGGATTTGCGTCGAACGCGGAGTTTGGAAATAATCTTAGTATTTCATGTCCAACATTTAAGTTTTTTACTTTACGTTGAAACAATCTTAGCACGTGTTCTAGGATTTAGTATGGTCGATCTTGCATATTAGTCAATTTCTTATGAATTGATAGACCAACGGTTGTTTACCAAAAATCACAGTAAAAAAATTGGCACACTTGGTGGGACCTAGTGCTAAGTAGTGTTCTTAGAAACTTCGTTACATGTTATTAAGAAGTGGAAAGTTAGCCACGACACAAGACGAAGTGCCGAACAGACAGACTCCAAAAAAGATGGCAACGAGTTCCAGTCAACAAGTTTATCTTAAAGGGAGCGTCTCGAATTTTCAGTCGAGTATGGGATCTCAAAATATACCATATTTTGTGTCTTCGACAGGAGGACAACCATTCACGGCGGTTGGGTCTGAACAAGTGCAATCTGTTCCTACCTCTGGATCGACGGTTATACGAACGTATACTCAACCCGTTTTGGAGTATATGGGGCCCCAAAGTCCCAATCCTCCAACGCCTCCAGAAAGTTCTATATATAGACAAATTGCTCCTCCAGGGTTTTCACAACCATTGTCGAGGAGTCTATCATATTGTATGCATACAGCGACCATGCAAAATTTTCAAAGTGCGCCAGCCATATTCTCAGATAATGTAGCTTCTTCGCCAGCACCAGGATCTGGATCAGGCGTTCAAAACGGTCAAGGTTTGGGCATATGATCTTCTCCACAAATGCCTAGTCTTACAACTACATCGATCAATTGCCTAAGACAACAAATGGATGAGAGTAACATGCATATGGTACACACCTTATCCCAAACTATGGGAGAGATTTTTCAACCATTAATTCAAAGCACCACGCAAACAAACCAACAAGTGGTAATGCAATTGGCTCGCATGGCTGACTATTTAGGGGTACCAGCGTGCGAACAAAGGGCAGTAGTCGTCGAAAATGTTCCTCGCTATCCACCATTGAATGATCAAGGGGAGAATTTTAGAGGCCATAGAGTCGATGAACCTTTTATACTGGACCATTGAAGAAATCAAGAACCTCCTCTATGAGAGGAGTCAGAAGTGGTCATAGTGAATAGGAATCAAAACACTGACCAAGTGCTCAGACAAGTTCGACGACATGACGTAGCAGAAGAAAATAATCTGGCAGCCATGGTCGAGAGGATAATGACGAGAAATGGCGCGAACTTTGGCTTTACCAGGCCAAACTACACTTCACCAATAGTGCATTATATCTTACAAGCGGAATTACCTCCGAGGACGAAAGTCCCGAAATTCAGTAAGTTCGCGGGAGATACCACTGAATCGACTGTCGAACATGTGGCGAGGTACATGATTGAAGCAAGAGAAATTTCGGGGGACGAAAGTCTGAGGATCAAATATTTCCCAAGTTCTTTGACGAAAAATGCTTTTACATGGTTTACCACGTTGCCACCAAATTCAGTTTACAGTTGAGCCCAATTAGAATGGTTATTTCATGAGCAGTTCTATATGGGACAAACTAAGATTAGTTTAAAGGAGTTGGCTAGTATTAAACATAAAATTACAGAGCCAATTGATGATTACCTGAATAGGTTTCGACTTCTTAAAGCCAGGTGCTTCACCCAAGTACCGGAATACGAGTTGGTTGAAATGGCTGCAGGAGGTCTAGATTATTCTATTAGGAAAAAACTAGATACTCAATATCTTAGAGATATGGCGCAGCTAGCAGATCGAGTTCGTCGCCTAGAAAGGTTGAAAGAAGAGAAGGCTAGGTTTAGCAAAAGCAAAAAAGTAGCCTTTGTCGAATGTAATGAGGATGTTGAAACTACGTGTGACGAAACACTTTATCTCGACGAAAATGAGGTAGACCTTGCTGAATTAAAACAAGGTCCACCTTACGCTTGTAAGTTCTTAACTCCGTCAAATGGGAAAAATCGCGCAGAGTCGAATGACAAGTTTCCTAAAAGAACGTATACTTTTGATGTTACAAAATGTGATGAAATTTTTGACTTGCTAGTTAAATATGGTCAAATAATAGTACATGCTGGTGCTAAAACACCACCATTGGAACAAAGAAATAAAAGAGGGTTTTGTAAATACCACACTTTCTTGGGTCATAAGACTTCTGATTGTTTTCTTTTCAGGGATTTGGTGCAAAACGCCATCCAAGAGGGAAGGCTGGAGTTCGGAGATAAGGAAAGGCTCATATGAAAATTGATTCTGATCCGTTGCAGAAAGTGGAAGCCCACTACACAGAACCTGAAGTCCAGATGGTAGAAGCCTTTGGAAAAGATCCCATTCACTTGGGAGAACTTACTGAGGATTCCGCTATCATAGCCAAGACGGCTAACACAACCGAAAGAGATGACTATGCTAAAGAAAATGAAGATCATGGTCTGGTGCTGGTAACTAAGGCAACTGCTGAAGAGTTCATCCAATTCGACAACAACATGAAGGGATGGAACGCGTTAGGAAATGCATTGGGACAAAGTACTACTGAGGAGGTCCAGACAGTCGAAGTCAGTGAAAGGGTTGACGACGGTTTTGAGAGTGTTGAGGCCACCGAAGGGGAAATAGAGGTCCTCAATACACAGACAACTCAGAAGGTAGAACGCCTGCTGATGATAGGAGAGATTACAGAAGTCAATGGTAACGTGTTAGAGAATTGGGTCTGTTTGGCAGCAGAAAGGTATTTCAAAAATTCTCCTGACGTCGAAAGGTTTGATGTTGAAGGTTCCGGTTTGGTTGAAAATTCTGGAGAGGTTAAAAAATTGGAAGATCATTTGTCCAAGATGAAGCTGGAAGATGACGTCGACATCAACATGGTTGAAATTGAAGACCACGAGGTTAAGGACACTATGAAAGCAGAAAGAATAGAAGAGCTTAATGCAGTAGCATACCCTGATCAAGATGAAAGCCTCATTAACTTTCTACACCACTGTCAGAAGAACGAGTCGAGTGTAATGCTATGCCCTAGATGCAGTGCTATTTTTGATGAAAAGGCCGCTCGAGAGTCGGAAGAGGGTAAGAAAATCAACACAACCTGGGGGCGGAAGGAAGATCAAGTTCCTAAGAAGAACCAGATGAAGGTAAATACACCAGCAAAACCCAGTACTTTCAAACCAAGGGGGAATGTACCTATAGGAAAGTGGGTGAAACCTGTCGAAGGACAAGGTCAAAAAAAGTGGGAAAAAATTGATATAGAGAGAGGCTCTTCGTTCGAATATCATAAGGAGAACCACATCACCAACAAGTCATCATACGTATCAGCGAATTACAAAGGGAAAAATCCCATGACTAGATCCCAATGGCGAAGAGAACAGAGGAGACGAAAAGTTGCTAGGGAAGCACAGGCGGAGGAGACTCCAGGTTTAGAATCTAGTACCAACCATGAGGATAGGAAGAATGTCACAGAAAAGTTGCCCATAAAAAAAAGGTTGTTTGGAGATCATAATAATGAGCCAGTGGGGGTAATTAAAGATGACGACAACATGACCGATAATTTCGACAGTGAATCTGCTGCATCTTTCAACGTCCTAGTCAACGTGGTATCTGTCATGCCCAGAGCATTTAACCGGATTACTGAAGTCGAAGATATAGACCAGAGTACTGAGTTGGAGAAGATAGCGCACAAACCTGTATGCTATTATATTATGAATAATGGATGTGTTAGGGAACAAAATGCATTCTTTGAACGTCCCACAGAGGAGATGAAAAATCACCTAAAACCTCTTTTCATTAGTGGAAAGGTGGAAAATGTGCCTATCAACAAGATATTGGTTGATTATGGTGCGACGATCAATTTAATGCCTCGATCATTGTTGAACAAAATCGGGAAAGATGAGGATGACACAAAACCTCACAATATGGTGTTGTCAAATTATGAGGGAAAAGTGGGCTCAACATTGGGAGTCATTCAAGTTATACTTACAATAGGAACCATTACAAGACCTACCGTATTTATGGTGGTCGAAACCAAAGCCAATTATAATTTGCTATTAGGCCGAGAATGGATCCATGGTGTTGGTGTTGTGCCCTCCTCAATGCACCAGAGGATTGTTATCTGGCGCCCATATGGAATTGTGGAGAATATCGAAGCTGACCAAGGATACTTTAAAGTTCCTGTGAATCATGTGGATGGGAATCAGTTCGACAAACATTTGGCGAATATAGCTCCATGTCCCCTAGCAGGATTTGAGTTTTCCCAAAATGAAGCAACGTTTCATTCGTTGTACTTGCACCCTGTCGAAGGTTTAAGATGGGATACTGAGGTCCCAGGAGAAAGGCTACCAATGCTACCAGGGCCTTCAGTGGACCCCACTGGGTGGGGGGAAGAATTTGGTGACAATGACTGAATACGAAACCTTGAAAAGAATTTCGGCCTACGTGGCTGAAAAACATTTACAAACGGCCCTAGAGGCTGTAAATAATGACATGGCTGACAAAGCCATTCCCCATCATAAAAGTCTGAAAGAAGACATCGACGTAAAGAAGTCAGATGGCGGTCAAGATCAACGATTGGACGCCATTTATGAAAACGAACCTTTGGGATTCAAAAAGGATCCGCTAGCAAATCCTATCAAGATGCTAGCACAAGACCCTTTAGAAGAGGTTGATTTAAGTAAAGGGGAACTCAAAAGGCCGACATACGTCAGTGCAAAGTTAGATCCCCAACTCAAAACCAAGGTGGTCCAGTTGCTGAAAGAATTCAGAGATTATTTCGCGTGGGACTATGATGAGATGCCTGGTTTAGGTGGGGAACTGGTTGAACATAAATTACCTTTGATACCTGGGAAGAAGCCTGTCAAGCAAGGTCCAAGACGGTTTGCCCCAGAAATATTATTAAAGATTAAAGAAGAGGTCGAAAGACTACTTCGATGCAAATTCATTCGTACAACAAGGTATGTCGAATGGTTAGCTAATATTGTGTCTGTCATAAAAAAGAATGGATCTTTAAGAGTATGTATAGATTTTAGAGATCTAAACACTGCTACTCCTAAAGACGAATATTCAATGCCAATAGCTGAAATGCTAGTAGATTCCGCGGCTGGACACGAGTATTTAAGTATGTTAGATGGATATTCTGGGTACAACCAAATATTCATCGCTGAAGAAGATATTTCAAAAACTACTTTTTGTCGTCCTGGGGCTTTAGGCAATTACGAATGGGTAGTGATGCCTTTTTGTCTAAAAAATGCTGGAGCTACTTACCAAAGAGCCATGAATTCTATTTTTCATGATTTTATAGAAACTTTCATGCAAATCTATATTGATGATATTGTCATAAAGTCTGTTTCCGGACAAACACATCTTGACCATTTGAAACAATCTTTTCTTAGGATGAGAAAATTTGGTCTTAAGATGGATCCTCTTAAATGTGCTTTTTGTGTACAAGCAGAAGATTTCTTGGGATTTGTGGTCCACAAGAAAGGAATCAAAATCAATCAAAATAAAACCAAAGCAATAATGGAAGCAAAAGCGCCATCAACAAAAAAGGAGTTGCAGTCATTGTTGGGTAAAATTAACTTCTTACGAAGATTCATATCCAACCTAAGTGGCAAGATGCAAGTGTTTTCACCATTGTTTCGTTGCAACAAAGATCATTTTGAGTGGGGGCAACTTCAGCAAGACGCTTTTGACAAGATCAAGGAGTACTTAAGTCACCCACAATTTTTATCTCCACCTTGTAGCCGCAAAAGAATGAGGTTATACATAGCTACATCAGATAAAACTTTAGGGAGCATATTAGCTCAAGAAGATGAAAATGGAGTCGAAAGAGCCATTTATTATCTAAGTAGAGTTTTAAATGATGCAGAAACTAGATACAGTATGATTGAAAAATTGTGTCTCTGTTTGTATTTCTCTTGGACTAAATTAAAGCAATAGATAAGGCCTGTTGATGTGTATGTTTCATCTCATTTTGATGTCATAAAACATATGCTTTCCAAACCTATTTTGCATAGTCGAATTGGTAAATGGGATTTAGCTCTAACAGAATATTCATTGACTTACCAGCCTTTAAAAGCTATGAAAGGCCAGATTGTGGCTGATTTCTTAGTCGACCATTCTATAAACGAGACTGATTTATATTACGTTGAGATACCCTCCTGGAAGCTATACTTCGACGGATCTAGCCATAAAAATGGCACAGGAGTAGGCATGGTGATTATTTCTCCTGAGAAAATTCCAACAAAATTTAAATTCAGAATTGAGAACCCTTGTTCTAAAAATGAGGCTGAATATGAAACATTAATTGTTGGCCTTGAAATTTTGTTAGAATTGGGGGCAACCAGGGTCGAAATAAAAGGAGACTCTGAACTGGTCATAAAACAACTTACAAAGGAGTACAAATGTGTTAAAGAAAATCTCATTGTATACTTTGTAGTGTCGAATAGGTTGTTAAGGAAGTTGGAAGTAGTTTCTATTCAACACATACTGAGGATAGAAAACCAAATTGCTAATGACTTAGCCCAAATCGCTTCTGGATACAAAGTGCCAAGCGGAAAACTTCAAGAAGCAATCGAAACAAGAGGAAAGATAAAGGTTGTAGGGTTATGCCCATAAGATCTGGAATCTATGAAACTTGGATATTTAAATGGTGAAAATTTTCAAATTTTTACCATAGATAATATAACAGAGAAAGACTGGAGAAAGGGCATAGTCGAATATCTGCAAAATCCAGCAAGTTCGACAAATCGAAAAGTCAAGTACCAAGCATTAAGTTACACACTCATAGGTAACGAATTGTTCAAAAAGACCCCTGAGGGGGTTTTGCTGAAATGCCTCAATGAAGAAGAGGCCTACATCGCTCTTTCGAGAGTGCACAGTGGAGCTTGTGGAGCACACCAAGTTGGTCATAAAATGAAATGGCTATTATTTCGACAAGGCTTGTATTGGCCGACTATGTTAAAAAATTGCATAGAATTCGCTAAAGGATGTCAAGATTGCCAGATACACGCTGGTATACAACATATCCCGGCGAATTAATTACATTCAATTGTGAAACCTTGGCCTTTTAGAGGGTGGGCGTTGGATATAATAGGCGAAATTCGACCAGCATCGTCAAAAAACCAAAAGTATATTTTGGTTGGAATTGATTACTTTACCAAATGGATTGAAGCAATACCATTAGTAAATGTGGGTCAAGAAGACGTAATCGAGTTCATCCAAAGCCATATTATATATAGATTTGGCATTCCAGAAACGATCACAACGGATCAAGGATCAGTATTTGTCGGTCAAAAAATGCAGGAATTTGCTAATAAGATAGGTTTTAAGTTGTTAACGTAGACACCTTATTACGCCCAGGCGAATGGGCAAGTTGAAGCCACTAATAAGGTGTTAATTGGATTGATTAAGAGGCATGTATGGAAAAAGCCCCGAAATTGGCATCAGACGTTAGACCAAATCGTTTGGGCATGTCGAACGTCACCAAAAGATGCTACTAACACTACACCATTTAGGCTAACCTTTGGGCACGATGCAGTGCTGCCTGTCGAAATATGCTTACAATCAGTGAGAATCCAGAGACATCATGAGATCTCTTCGCAAGATTATTGGGCGATGATGATGGATGAGTTAGTGGATTTAGACGAAGAAAGGCTGAAAGCTTTGGAAGTATTAAGACGACAGAAACACAGAGTTGAAGACTCTTACAACAAAAAGGTTAGGTTTCAGTCTTTTTTAGAAGGAGACGTCGTATGGAAAGTAATTCTTCCTATGGATCAAAGAGATGGAACCTTAGGCAAATGGTCTCCTAAATGGGAAGGTTCGTTTTGCATTACCCACGTATTTTCAAATGGAGCTTATGAAATTGAAGAACTGGACGGAGATAAAAGAATCTTGAAAGTAAATGGCAAGTATTTAAAAAGATATAGGCCTATCTTGCAAGAAGTCCATATCAAAGATTAGATTCCATTAAGATTAACGTCAGGGGACAAAATAGGCCAAAAGGCCAAGATGGCGTACAAAAAGCAAACAAAAGAGAACATTACAAAGGGTCATAACTCAAGAAATTATTCAAAGTCTCTCAAATCAATGGATTTAAGATACTCCATATAATATTCGTCAGCTTCATCATTCGAAGGGGGAGAACGATGGCGCCTTGTTTGAAGCAACTTCATATGAGTCTCCGTTCTTTTTGAGGGAGGAAGTGCTCCTTGGGAGGTTCCAGATCTTAAAGATGAACCGGGACGTGCCGCCACCATAAGAGTATCCCTCTTTCTTGGTTGGGTATGAACAACAGATTTCTTTGGAGTATAACTCATGTTTTCCAGTAGTAAGTATGGAACGATGAGTCAAGGAAAGAGAGATTTATAGAAGAAAGAGTGTGAGTCGGGATTGGTCAAGAAAACGGCAAAAAAATTAGGTCACGCCGTTGGAGCAACCAATAAAAAATCTTTTTTGAAAAAGATGAGGCATTCCGTTATGGGAAAAGAGAAAGCCTCAAAAAATGAAATGAACTAAAATCTCCTAGACCGTACGTAAACAAAATGTAGCATAAAAAGCTGCATAAATAAATTCAAGTACAAAATAATAAATTGTCATTACAAACAAAAGTGGCATCAGCCACATGATAAGATGATGATTATAAAAGGTCGAGAATTCTAGAAAGGCAGTTTCGACTTTAGCTTAGAGAAAGTGTCTAGATAGTGATTGATGGGAGCTTCACAGAGAGATTGGTCGAGCCGTGCCGCAACCAGTTCTGTTTCAAATCTTTGAGCCACGTTAATATAATCGATAGTGCTCTTTAATTCATGAGCTACATCAAAGTCAACAAAGGATTTTAGTTCCACATTTCGTCTTTCAGCATTGACGATCTTGTCTTGGAGTTCCTTGATTTGTTGCTACCACAAGATAATATCTTTTTGATTGGTTTCGATCTCCTCTTGGCGTTTCTGGTGAGCAGCTTCCAGTGTGGCAACCCTGGCTTTAGATTCTTGTGCACCGGTCCAGGCTGCACTTTCTTGCCCAACTTTCTTTTCAATGTCTTTCAAGATAGGAGGAAGTTGTCGAAGCTCCAAAGATAAAGCATCTATCACGACCGACAAGTCCAACAAGAAACCATGAATCTTTGGGTTGAGATGAGTCAAGTTTACCTTTTTGAGTTGGTCTTTCAGGTATAGTCGAGATGTAGGATCTGCAGTCAGGATAGTTTTGATATCACCTTTGAAGAACTTCTTCTTGATAGACTGAAGGATGGCCTTGACTAGAGCCTCTGAAGCAGGAGAAGTAGGAGGTGTCGAAGAGCCAGCAGCATGGCCACATTTCTGCTCAAGGATTCTCTTGGCATACTCTCGTGGGTTTAACCATTTGAGGGCTATGAGAGGGTCCTCAGTGCTTGCTAGCGAGGAAGGATGAGGCTCATGAGCAGTATGATCACCTTCATTTGCAATTTCTCCTTCCTCTTCCTCCTCCTCTTCTTGGTCTTCAAGTTCCTCAGAACTATTGTCATCCCTCAAATGGTTCTCTTCAGCATCTTTCTCCATAGGTTGTGGCACTTCCTCTTGGTCATTATCAAGTTGAGCATCACTGGGAGTATCAGGAGCATTCGAAGGGGTATCGTTATGTTCTTTTTGAGACTCTGGAAGAAAGGTATCAGTGTCTAGTAGGGTCGAGAGTACGGGAGTTTCCTCTACCACCACTTCGTCAGGAACTATGGGATCATAACAGACAGGGTTGAGAGTGCTAGAAACATCATCGTCTACAGAATTACAGTCATCAGCGTGAGCTTGTTGAGTGTTGGTGGGCACCAAAGGAGTTTTGTTTCCTACAGAGGGAACAACAGGTTGGTTTACTTCACTTAAACCAGAACCGAGATCAGAAGAGGGGTGATAAGTCCATTCACCTTGGCTATTGATGGAATAAGGAGCAGAAGTACCAGAAGTGGGTGTTAGAGCCACAACATTGGTGTTAACCTGGAAACACAGTTAAGAAAAGTAAGAAGAAGGTATTGCACAAGGAAGATTGCCAACCTAAAAGAGGAAAACTCATGCATACCTGAGTTGAAGTAACCCCAGGGGTAGGAAGAGTGTTCCCGTGAGCACTGGTAGTTAGAGTCCCAGCAGTCACAGGGGCACGCCCTTCGACATCACTAGGAGAGGATGTCGAACCAAGAATTTTGGCCACCTTCGACGGAGGTGGGCCAATAGAGCCAGACACTTCCATTGGTTTCTTCCTCTTATGTACCAAAGTATCTTCAGGAGATTCGTCTGCGTCAGAAGTAACAATGATAGGCGCATCCTTCTTGCCTTTCTTCGAAGGAGTAGGAGGTTTACGCCTTCTCTAAAAAGAGAAAGAGGCAATATGAGTGAAACTGAGAAGCATGTCCAAGGAGAAGGCAAAGGAAGCGATACATACCATTTTGCTTTCAATTTCATTACCACCTCGAGCAGTGGTAGCCCTTGTAGACAGCGCCTTCCTAGGCACAACTGAAAATAAGGTATGATTGCCAGATTAGGTAACAAAGAGATAATCGTACGATCATAAGCAAAAAGTGTCAAACCTTCATACACGTCAGATTCGATCCGAACATTTTGAATCCCTATATGAAGGTGGCCTTTGAAACTGTCTAAAGTATGCTTAGTCGGAACCACCCGTTGAGCCTTTGGTTGGGATTGTTGTCGAAGGACCTTTAAGTCCTCAGCGCATATAAACCAGTCTGGAAATGGAGGGGCAAGTGCCACTCCAAAATCAGTAGTAGGCAAGCGAGGGAATTTGGGAGGAAAAAGCTTAAAAGCTACCTCATAACGTTTCTCACGAGGAACATTAGGAGGAAATTTCAAGGTGTCCAGTGTTTGAGAGAATTTGTATTTTAAAATAACAGCAGCCTCATGGATGGTTCGACTAAGATCATCTAGTCGATAAATAGTTTGAAAGTACTTTTAGAAAGCTTGAATTTCTTAAATATGAGTAAGCTTACTTTTCTTCGACTTGTCCTGCACGGAAAGAAAAGATTGATCAAGCAGAGAAGAAAAAGCAGCAATGTCAAGGAAATATTCAGCATAATGTTTTGACCACCAATGGTGGAAAGAAGAAGTACATAAAACAGATGGTTCGAAAAACACGGGCGAAAGTATGCCCGAACTATGGCTAGACTCAGCGAAGATGTCGTTAAAATTATCTTCATAAAAGCTAGCAGTAAAAAGGATCACTTGGCCTTTCTTGTCATACAAACATTTGGGGAAGCTTTGAATTAACCCGAATTGGTGTGATACAAGGTTAGGCTGATAGGCAATTAGAGATGCTAGGCCTTTTCCAGCACCAAGCCTGTTAACAATGAATCTAGGATCAAAAAGGCTTCCCAGATTGCAGTAGAATCCTCATCACCGTGTCCCTGGGGAACAGGAAATGGTCTTTTGAACCATGAAGGGCCAAAACGCATAGTAACAAAGGGTGCCATGCTAGGAGTAAAATCGGAGCAACTGGAAAACATCATAACATAGCTAGTAAAGGCGTCCTTAACGGTTACGCCATCATCGGTGGGAGTTAAGTGAACCAAACGAGGCCATTCGACGTGCCTGTCCTCAATTCCAGCAGATGCTTCGACAACGGGTCTTGGTCTGGGAAAGTTGGTCCCAAAGGTAGCGTTCAACCATAGTTGAAGTAGCCATAAAGGACCAGTCAAAGATACGGTGTCACAGGATTTTAAACGCCTCAGTCGAGAGACCGTTTCACTAAGAGACTCGTAAAGAGATGCTAGGATCAGTTCACTTAGGCAAACGTCTGTGTTATGGTGTAGTTGATTGGCCAGAGGGAAATATTTTTTGGCCACTTAAAGAGACTTGGTGCAGAAAACATATCTCGACAACCATAAAGCAAGAAACGCCATGTGTTCTTCATCGGACACACTATCCGTATCCTGATTAAAATGATGGTTGATGAAGTGAGTATAGGTGAGCTTAAGACTGGGGGGGGGGGTGAATGTAGTCATCAGCCTCGAAATCAGGTTGATAAGCAAGGCCATTAGGTCGAAGGCCAACGATAGCGGCTATGTCGAAAAGCATAGGGGAAACCATTCCACACGGCAGGTGAAAGGTGTAATGGGTGCTGTCCCAGAAATACAACGAAGCCGTCAGTAAACTGAGGCAATAGTGAAGAGGAGTTTTTGATAACATCAAGAGGTCATAAATTCCCACAGACTTCCAGTGGTCAGCCTTGACTTTCTCTATCTTTGACATCCAAAGGTCAAAATCCTTCAGGGGACCAACAACTCTCAATAAATGAGTACCATCAGCAAGGTAACTTAAGTCAAAAGTTGGTAATGAAGTAGAATCAACGGTACCGGTGGAAGGAGTTGAAAAGCTTTTTTTCCCTAGAGGCCTGGTTTTCCGGCAAGACGGTAGAAATTCACTCATCCGCGTATCAAAAAGGTCAACCTGGGACAGAGGACCGGACATAGCATGGGGTTTACCTGAAATAATTAAAGGGATCATTACCTGAGAATGATAAATGCTCGTGGCAGTCTCAGAGGTAGGTTCCGAAACGCATGGACGATTCTCCACAACTTGAGGACCGGCTAGGTTAGTGAAGGAAGGAAGAGGTTGTTTTGTTTGGATGGTGCATCCTTTCTGGATTTTCCTTTCTTGAGCAGTGGTTTAAGAAGAAGCCATTGTTAGCAACAGAAGAGGGAAACGAATCGTTTTCTGAAAAAAAGGAAGGAGGATAGAGAAGGAAGAAAACATTTGAAATTCAAGAGAGTGTAAAGATTTCACGAAACGGTAGAGAAATGTATTTATAAGTATTTGTAAATCCCAAAGGAAAAAGATCCACCGTTGAAAATGATCAAGCAGTGGGACACGTGTGTCGCTACTGCGAAAATCGGCGCCGGCTGAACAGAAGAGTCGCAACCGTGCGTTATTTATCCCAAAGGGGGGAAAGGAAACGCTCAGAGTAAACCTACCGCAAAGACAGGGAAGGAATGGTCATCGCAACCAAATCCTGGATTCGGGAGTCGGTTACGCAAGGGGAAGGTATTAGCACCCCTCACGTCCGTCGTACTCGACGGGATCCACACTTGTTTTCTAGTACGGATTGTTATTCTATCTATTCTACAGGTCTGGGGTTAAAAGAAAATAAAATGACTCGGCAAAGTATCGCACTTTATGCCTACGTATTCCCGTCTGGAACGAGAAATCAGAGTCAACGTAGTTCGCCTACCTACGGGAAAGGAGGGGAAGGTTGCTCGCTAGGATATCGCATCCTATGCCTACGTACTTTCATACAGCATGAAAGATCAGAGCGAACGTAGTTCGGGCCACGTACGACACAAGTCTGTCTTGATTGTTTTTATCCTTCTGAAAAAGGTTTTCCTCTGCTTACGGGTCCAAGCGGACAAAAATGACACTTTTGATTGGTTTACAGTCTTTTACGCAAGAAGTATTTTTTAGTGTGTTTGCAATCTCTGACGCACTAGAGACTATGATTTGAGAGTGACTATGTCGTATGTCACCCTAAGGGTAACACACTAAGCAATCAGATTACTGAAGAGTGACCCTCCAGCAACCTTTTCTCAAATTGCTTAAGGCTCGTAACGTACGACATTGATTAACCTTATTACTGTGTTTTTGAATTATTCTGAGATGAGAAGAGAAAGGAGATCTAAAAGCCTATGGTTGAAAAGGGAATCAAAATCTATCCTAGTGTTGTCATGCATGGATGAAAGCCTAATGTTTGTCATATTTCTCTCTTGCACAGAGAGAAACTGAGATCCTAGGGGATAAACGGAAAAGCAACAGCATATATACAGTAAAGCAGTAAAATGCATGAGATGCAGCAGTACAAGCGAGGTAAGGGAGTCCTACTCAACCTCGAACCTAGAAAATAATAGGCAAAAGTGAACAAGATTCACTTTAAACCTAACAGGGTAATTATCAAACAAAACAGTCAAGAAACCCAAACAGTACATCAACAGCTCTAAACAGCACCCACAACTCTAAGCAGCAAAATCTGATAGAAACAACAACAAGTCACCAACACTTTCAAGCAAGGTCTTCATCCATCTACAAGCCTCAAACAAGCATCCATCTTCAATAAAAACAGCAACAAGAAACTCTAACAGTTGACAGCATGAAATAGCTAAGTAGCAGTAAGTCCTACTTCAAACAGTTGCACAACTCTGACAACACCAGCTCCTTCTTCTAACAGTCTTCAAGGCAATGAATTTCATCCTCAATCTCCAAGGGATCCTTCAAAGCAAGCTCTCCAACAGAGAAATGGTGTTATCAGAAGAAATTGAATGTCAAACCGTTCATTGACGACCCAAGGAAGCCTATGAACAGTTGACATTATAGGAGACTGTTTCCCTCAAAGTTCTACCTCTAAGGTATGGCCACTGATCCCTCCTAAGGAGAGAGGTGAATACCATAGAGGGACTTTATGTCATAGGGAAGAATGGAAGCAAAGGAAGCTATCCATGTTTATGAAAGAAGTTGTTCTATTCTAAGGTTCTACCTATACCCTATGTCCTATGGTATTCAAACAACTCCCAGCAAGCCAAGCACTCTTCCTCACGCTTTGATTTTGATCTTCAACCTTCATTTATTCCTTGCCAAGCTCCACAAGCTCTAACTAAGCCCACACCCCAAGCAAATGCCCAAAAAGCCCTCACAACAAAATAAACCCCAACAAAGGGCAAGCCAAACAAACACACAATTGTAAAAGATACTAAAAATATTAATATAGTAGGGAAAATTCTAATATTATTTCTAGGGGATCTACTATACCTACCCTTAATACCCTATATGCCCCAGGTTCTAATTCAATCTAAAAACCCAAAAGAAATTGTTTTAATGCACCTAAGTTGTGTATAAACCCTAATCTGATCACCTAAAGTTCTCTAATTAAAACTACCTAAAAAATAATCCTAAAAAATATGGAATAAAATCCAGGGGTACCTAACATGTATATCTAGTTGTCCTAAAAAGATTGACCTAACAAAGTAAGGGGACTACCTAAAATAAAATCTACAAGATCATGTACAAACTATATTCAATAAGAAACCATTAAAAGTAAAATATTCACAAAAATAAAGAAAATGCCTAAACCAACCTTTTTATTTATTCACAATTTTCTTGACACAATTATTAAAGTGTAGAAAAAATTCCCATGTGAAAAAGATCATTTTCCAATTTTTTATGATTTTCTAAAGTTGTAAAGAAAATGGATAAAATGAAATAAAAAGATAAAAGCTGGTGTCAAATAGCAATGAAATATAACATGAAAATCCACTGGGCCAAAAAGAGGGGTGCGCGTAGTAAAGCGCCTAAAGCCCATTGCTCCAGAAAATCAAATCAGAAAATATTAAAGGAAAAGAAAAAAATTTGGTGCAGAAAGTAAGTAAAACATGTACAAAATAACATGGGCCACGAAATGGGGGTGGGGATATCAAGAACCAACTTAAGCCCATAGCATAAAATAAATGAAACGCCTGCGTTTTGTGTTCAGCAAGTATCCTTCACAAACTGAGGTGAAATGATGGCCACACGATTGGCATTTTGGTCCAAGTCAAACCCTAATCTAATGGCCAATAACTCGTCTTCTCCATTTGAAATATTTTGGAGCCAAACTCCATTGATGAAGGCTCATGAACAACATCTGATCCACATACGAATTCCCTCAATACAACATCAAATTCAGCAAAATCAACCCTAACCTGATCTATTTTTCACCCTGATTTCATCCATATCATCATCATCAATTGATACAGTCTCTAGCAGTAAACACGATCATGGATTCAGAAGTGCTCATAAATTCGACCAACACTAATCATCAAACTATTGGTCTCAATCTCTTCCTCACTCATCACTAATCAATTCTAACCAAAAAACTAAGTCTATAACTCCATATTCACTGAGTTCTTGATCTCAACAGAATCTATGTCAACACATCAATCATCTTCAAATTGGCTCAAACTTTCCAGAAAGCAACACCTAGCCACATACTATGCTTCTAACCTAATGATTCTTGCTAATTCTAACCAATTCGAGCCATAGTTTGAAAGTTACTAACCTGTAAAGATGAGTGAAACAGATGATGGAAAGCTTCAACTCAAGGCTTGTAAATCTCCAAATTCCTTCAGGATGATCTTTGCTTGCTTCTGTATGCACTAGATCTTCTTCAAACTACTTGGATCATGGAAACCGAAATTCAGTTGCAGGTGTGAAAGTGAAGAATCAAGAACACGATTTCAGCATGAATTCCCTCTGATTTTGATTGCAATACACTCAGTGATGATTATTGAATTGGATTGAATCAAGAATTTGGTTTGATTGTGAAGAAAATGAAGAACTCGATGGTGAATTGCAATGGAGGAATTTGAAACTCAATCTTTCTTCTCTGCACCAAATGACACCCAAAAACTGACTTGGATCAACTCAAATTCATATATAGGCAGTGTAGGAAGGATCTAGAAAGTGCTGGAAGGATCCTATGAGAAATTGAGTATCTCATGTCATGATAACTTGAAAATGGTAGGTTCAAAAACCAGTTGAAGCTAGATCTGTTACAGCACTTGAATGAGGCTTGAATTTCTCTCCAAATGAGAAATAGAATGTTTATGGATGGTTCCTTGCCTTGTAATCCACTTCTAGCTTGGTTTGGCAAGTGTAGCTTCTCATATAAGTAACCAATGATAAGTCCAAGTTCTTGACCTCAAATTCAAAATCCAATGGTGTCAATGATCTCAAAACATTTTTTCCCTTCCATTTGGTATATCACATGATGTATTTTAGCTTTGGATCAAAAAATCCCAAATTTGGTCACTTGAAAATGGACTTTTACCTTCCATATTTGGTCAATTTTACCATTTTGAGTTCCATGCATTTCCAAGCCATCATGGCCTTTTTCCTAGACTCAAAACATCATTTTGAGCAAGTTTTATGTTGAACATTTTTCCATTTGAAGCTTGCAAGTAGGAGTTTTAGGCATATGCTTGAAATGACATATAATCTTACTTTCCCAAAATACCCCTGGCTTGTCAAGATCATAAGTAGAGCTCCACAAATCCGATTGAGGCATACCATACCTTTCTAGAAAGCTAGGATCATGAGGAACAACTTTCACGTTGGCCAAAAATCCATTTGAAAACTCCTTATGGGGTAAAAGTTACTTGGAAGTCAAGTAACTTTCATAGATAAATTTCAGTGTCCTCAGATGACCTGTAACTTGCAAGAACCATAACTTGAGTTCTATAAACCTCCTTGATGCCTTCCACCACTCAAATTAAAGGTCTTGAGATGATCTACAAGTTTCATGTTGTCCAATGATCCATTTGAGACTTGCATTTTGAATTATTTTGCTTGGAAGTTTGACCTAAATTAGGGAATTTTACACAGAAACCCTAATTTAGAAACTTCTCTTCTTCTTGATTTCTTTTGATTTCTCCTTGGCACAACACCACATCCATATCCATATATCAAATGATGAATCCCACATCCTTTAAATGGGCCTTGATGCCTTCCAATCAAGCATTAGACCTAGGGTTGACCCAGATGAGACCCTAGTTGACTGTCTTCAACTGTAGCTCTTGTCACCACACAAATGACTTGTATCATCTTCAAAATGACCCTCTAGGTCTTCCATGATGTCTCTACACATTCCATGCCCTCAATTCATAACCCACAACTTCTCTGAAGATCTTCAAATACCCTCAAGATAGGAGAGAAACCCACTGCTTGGCCTTTTAACTTCTCAAAGCTTCAATTTCTTTCTTGGTGACTTGAATGGGCTTGATTCTTGATAAAAACCTTTTGGATATGCTTCTTGAGATGAAAATAGTGCTTGATCCCTTGTTGGATGGCTTGCCCATGCTATGCTATGCAAATGAATGAACTATGTATATGACCTACTATGCAAATGATAAAGCTATGAAAACACAAATCAGGTAAAATAAGTTGGTCAAATTTTAGGGTGCAATAACGTGGTAGTTTTAAGAGGCGTGTAGAAAACGATATAGTCGCATGTTTCCAAGACAAGTGATGATGAATACAGCTGAAAAGACGTTTAAGATTGGACGTAGTGGCGTAGAGGAAGTCTTGAGGAAAAATGAACAGTTGGTCGGATACATTCCAAACTCCGTGGGAGATAATAGATTATTTCATGAACAGTTTGTGTCGAACGCGCAGCAACAAACTTGAAGAAACATTCCGCTGGCCGGATACAATAGTGCCTCAATTGGCAACTCTGTGGGAGAAAATAATAAACTGAACTATGTCGTCACACGTCTCCTGGCGAGACCTCAATTGCCTGGTAATATCTGAGCTTTAGAACTCCATACTCCTATTGAAAAACACACCTGAAAGCAAAAGGTCAACCAACCTGATCTATGTTTCATAATGCGTATGTTTGATAATGGCGTAATGCTCCACACAACATGGAAATGCTACGCGTTTTTTTTTTGGGTAGATGCAAATATGACACTATATGCCGATGCAAATGCAGGCTCGAACTGCTGGGATAGCTCTAACAAGCTCGCTTACTCAATCTGCCGTCGAGGACAAATATCACCCTGTTGGGGAGTGAACGGGTATCACACGATATTCCGGCAAAATAAATGCCAGGACACACAACCAACTCTGTCGGGGAGAGCTTTAACCTTTGATTTCTACTTGCTGAAAAGAGAGAACTCCGCTGAGGACGAAACGACTCTCTTGGGGAAAATCAACTGACTCCGTTGGGGAGAATAAATGACCTTACTGGGAAGGGAATCTCTACTGGGAAGAGTAGACTGTCTGGGTACAGCTCACAAGTTTGGAAATATTAATCTTCTGAGGCTAAACCACTCTGCTCGGGATGAGGGATCCTTTTTGGGGGACACCATACTGTCTGAATACATCCTACAATCTTGAAGTCACCAAACTCTGCTGAGGGTAAACGACCCTGCTGGAGAATGTCCTTCGGATAAGCTGCGACTAGCTGGGGAATTTGATCCTTCTTTAGTAAGGAACATTGTTATCTCAGCTTCCGGGAATGAAGCGCGACCTGCATGGAGATTCACTTCACATAACGACCAAGTCTTTTCGTTACGAGCTTTTGGTTAGGACTGCAATCTTCCGATCGTCCACTTCTTATGGTCAAGAACCCTGCAACACCACAAACGGGACAATACAAGTCTACACAACCAAATCTATTCAGGTTAGCGTTAGTGACATCATTTTCAGCCAATTCAAAGTTTTAGCAATTATTGGCAAGGGCCAGCAATGTTATGCACTTGCTAGTTTTATTTAACATTGGCGCTTTTCACATACAAAACGGTAAAGAACAAACATCAAATACTGAATAACATGTTTTATTGATTGGGCCCCTGAATGGGCAGAGTTTTGTACACTGGATGTAACTCCTGAAAAGAGGAAGCTACGCACAACAACTATACAAGCATACACAGGAAGCATAAATACAATGACAAATCAAATTTACACATATGTCGGCAACGTGATGCAGACGACCATCATGAGTTGATCCTCCTATGACTCGCCTGACTCTGGCACTTTCCCGGTATTTAAACTTCTCAAGAGATTGTGTCTGAACTCCCAGGTATATTCTCCCGCACCAATATGCACTGTAGTATCAAATTCTGACCGCAGTCATTTGCTTTTCAAATCCCTAACTTTTGCGTGAACCGCCCTTTGCGGGTTTTCAGTTCACCGGGATACCCTTTTTTTTGCCGAAGCCGCCCAGTGTAGGTTTTCAACTTCGCGGGTGTACATTTTTTCAATTTTTATCCCTAATTTTTGCCCGAACCTTTCATTCTGTTTTTGGTTCGCCAGGATGCCCCATTTTTGCCTGGACTCTCTTTTTTCTGTCCAGCGGGTCAATTTCAAGCAAAGTATTTTTTAACTGCGTCCGAATTCACAGGCGACATAAAGTCTTCACCGTCCATGGTGGACAACAATAAAGCTCCTCCTGAAAAGACTTTTCTGACAACGTATGGCCCTTCGTAGTTGGGGGTCCACTTGCCCCTGTGATCTGCCTGCGGCGGGAGAATCCTCTTTAGCACAAGGTCGCCCGTCTAAAAGCTTCGAGGGTGTATCTTCTTATCGTACGCTTTCTTCATTCGGCTCTGGTACAACCGACCATATGCTAGAGAAGCTAACCTCTTCTCATCCATTAAACTCAGCTGGTTCAACTTGTCTTTTACCCATTCTTCCTCGTCAAGTTGGACATCTCGTAATACCCTCAGGGAAGGGATCTCAACTTCCAGTGGTAACACTGCTTCCATTCCGTATACCAACGAGAACGGGGTTGCCCCGGTTGATGTGCGTACCATCGTACGATAACCGTGCAAAGCGAAAGGTAGCATCTCATGCCAATCCTAATAGGTCACCACCATCTTCTGAACAATCTTCTTTATGTTCTTATTGGCCGCTTCAACAGCGCCATTCATCTTGGGTCGATAAGGAGAAGAGTTGTGGTGTTCGATCTTGAAACTCTGACGCAGCTCCTTCATCATCTTGTTATTTAAGTTCGAACCGTTGTCGGTAATTATCCGCTCGGGGATCCCATATCTGCAAATGATATCTCGTCTGATAAACCGGGCTACCACCTGCTTGGTCACATTAGCATAGGATGCCGCTTCCACCCACTGTGTAAAATAATCAATTGCTACCAAAATGAAACGGTGTCCTTTAGATGCCGTCGGCTCGATCTTTCCAATCATATCAATTCCCCACATCGAGAATGGCCATGGCGACGACATTACGTTCAGAGGACTCGGAGGCACATGGATTTTATCCGCATAAATCTGGCACTTATGACACCTCTTCGCAAACTTGAAACAATCAGTTTCCATAGTTAACCAGTAATAACCTGCCCGCAGCAGCTTCCTCGTCATAGCATGCCCACCAGCATGTGTACCAAATGTACCCTCGTGTATTTCCTCCATGAGCAACTTCGCCTCTTTCTCGTCTACACAACGTAGCAGCACCAAGTCGTGGTTTCTCTTGTATAGGACACCGTCCGGATTCAGATAGAAATTACCCGCCAATCTCCTGAGAGTCTTCTGATCATGACTGGATGCCCCAGCCGGATACTCTTTGTTCTTCAGGAAATTATGGATATCAAAATACCAGGGTTTATCATCAGATGCCTCGTCAACAGCAAATACAAAGGTGGGTCTGTCAAGTCGAGAGATAACAATTCTGGGAGCCTCATTCCAGAAGTTGACTTTATACATGGAAGACAATGTGGCCAGGGCGTCAGCCATCTGATTTTCTGCTCGCGGTACATGATGCAATTCAACCTTGTCAAAGAAGGGCAACAATCTCCTCGTGTAATTCATGTACGGTATCAAGTTGGGCTGACGTGTCTCCCATTCTCCTTTTATTTGATTCACCACCAGAGCTGAGTCTCCATATACATCCAGATTTTTTATTCGCAAATCAATGGCTTCTTCAAGCCCCATGATGCAAGCTTCGTATTCGGCTTCATTATTGGTAACCGGAAAGGTCAATCGAGCAGTAAATGGGATGTGCGACCCATGTGGAGTAGTGATGATTGCCCCTATTCACTACCGTAGGAGTTACAGCTCCGTCAAAGATCAACTGCCATTTGGAACCCAATTCTGGTCCTTCGTCCGACAACGGTTCTTCACAATCTTTCATCTTTAGGTACATGATATCCTCGTCAGGAAAATCAAACCTCATCGATTGGTAGTCCTCAATAGGCTGCTCAGCGAGATATTCTGATAACATGCTCCCCTTTATAGCCTTCTGTGAGACATACTGGATGTCATATTCGGTCAAAACCATCTGCCAACGGGCAATTCTCCCCGATAGTGCCTGCTTTTCAAATACGTATTTGATAGGATCCATCTTCGAGATGAGCATGGTTGTATTATTCAGCATGTACTGCCTCAAACGCTTGGCGGCCCAGGCTAGCGCGCAACAAGTTTTTTCGAGCATTGAGTATCGAGATTCACATTCAGTAAACTTCTTACTCAGGTAGTATATAGCATGCTCTTTGCGCCCTGTCTCGTCATGTTGACCGAGAACACAACCCATACTCCCCTCCAGAACCGTCAAATACATAATTAAGGGTCTCCCTGCTGTTGCACCCCAAAATTTGACCAACAATTATTTATCCATCAAGTGTTTGCAGGTTGATGCCTTCATCAGAAAGTTCAAGAGAATTGGTTGAAACCAGAGCTGTGTGTCTCCTAGCTTGAGAATTGTGGGAACTCCTCAAGTGATTCTGAGACTTTGAGAATGAACTTGATGATTTGAGAAAGCCTATGATATGTCTTGATAGCCATCATGAAGCCCAGAAAAGTCATTGTGCAAGAGTTCAGAAGATTCAACCATGAATGGTAGAATTAGGGTTTTGACTGGGTCAACCCTAGGATAACTGAAAATTTGGAGAAGGTTGAGACCTAATCCAAGGGCCATGAGATCATGGAATGATGCATAGAGATGTTATAAAGATGATTCCTAGACCAACTCATCATGATTGAAGAGTTTGAGAAGTTTCAAGTCAGGGTTTCAAAGGATTGTCAGTGAAAAAACCCTAATTTGATCCCTATCTTCCAGGCAGTTTTAGCTCTAGATGTGATTGATATCTCATCTTCCCCACAACATGAATGTTGTAGAGCTTGTTCTTAGCTTTAATTTTAGTGGTGGAAGTCCTTGATAGGAGTTACAGAGCTCAAGTTATGGTTTTGACAAATTACAGGTCAGCAGAGGTGTGTGAATTTGGGTCCTTGAAAGTCACCCAACTTGCAGACAACTTTTGCCCTAGTAGTATGATTCCTATGATCTCTTGGTCAACATGAATGTTGAAGGGAATATTCTTAGCTTTAATTTGAGTGGTAGAAGTCCTTGATAGGATTTGTGGAACTCAACTTATGGTTTGAACAAGACAGGGGTATTTTGGTCATTTGGCAGTTATAGGTCATTTTAAGCAAAGGCCATATCTCCTATTTCCAAGCTTCAAATGGAAAAACTCAAAACATGAAAGTTGTTCAAAATGTGATTTTAAGTCTAGAAAAGTGGTCATGAGTTATTGGAAAAGCTCATAGCATGGAATGACAAAGTTTGGTAAATTTGAACTAAAAATGGCTTATAAGTTAATTCAAGTCAATTTGGAAATTGGTTTGGAAGATATATGAATCCAAAATAGGTCATCCAATATATCATTTTGATTGGAAACATCATTTTGAGAACATTGGTTTAAACACAATTTTCATTTGAGGCTTTAAAATGGGACATGCTTTGTAATATTGAAACTTGCATATTAAGGCACCTTTGCAAAACTCAACATAAGCCAAGGGTAAGCTTGTTTTTCACACATATCTTCTCAATATTTCATGTAAAGGTATTTTGGAACAAAATATACAAGGTTTAAGGCATGAGATATGAGATGTAGAACTTATCATTAAAGGAGAAAATCAAGACTTTTCTAGATGATTCTAGAAGGATATAGTTGTTTCCATCCATCACTATAAGAAGAGTGATCCACAAGGTTGGCAAGGTTGGTGAGAGTTGGAGAATTCAGAGTAGAAAGAGAGAGAGAAATTACCATTGAAGAGCTTCCTTCAAGATCAAGCAACTTGAGATTTCTTCCATCCCAAGACCTCTCCTTCAAAACCAGTGCAAACAGAAGGTTGTTCATCATCAAAGGATCATCTTGAGGCCAGGACAAGCCCTGAAACCATTTCCACGAGCACTCACCATCTCTCTTTGACAGGTTGGTTTTCCTCCATGGATCTCCTTAATTATGCACTTTCAGTTCAGTTTCGAGGTATAGAATTAATGTGCTAGGTGAGTTGATCTTTTCCCATGAGTTTGAGAGCTCTGTGTGAGGTTTTATAACAGGTGCAAGATTCTTTAATTTCCAAGAACAAGCTTCGTAGTGAGTTTTAGTTAGCATAGATTAGATTAGAATGGTTAGGATAATATGAAGAACAAGATTGGGTCATTAATTGAGAGTTTTGATAAGGTTGATCTCAGTGCAATCATGGTGGCACCAAGGTTTCGAGCATTCTGTTTGCGCGTTTTAAGAGGATTCAAAGGGAAATATGGGCATGGTTGGATTCCTGGGATTTAGTAGTGTGATTTTGGTTTTGGAATTTTTGGAATTCATCAAGTATCGAGGGAGATATAGGCTATGGAAGTTTCGTGCATGGGAGGAGGAAACCTGGAAACCCTAGAATTATTTGGGGACGATGATACACGGCCGTTGGATCATTCCAATATAATTGACACCTTATACTCATCGTGCGGCTGAGATTTAAACAAAAAGCGGAGGGAAACTCAAATGCCAAAACGCTTCCGTTTGGATAAGTGGGAGACCATGGGCTCAGCAGACCTTTGCTATCCGCACACCCCTCGTTAGGCCCATTAGGAAATAACCAGTGATATCCCTGCTATCCTCACCCCCTCACGCGTTTTTTGTTTTCTTTTATTTCTGACTGGATAATGGGCTTATCCCCAGATGCTACGCGCACCCCCCCCCCCTGATTCAGCTCATTTGAAACTTAACTAGCGTGTCCTGCTACTAGCACCCCCTCCCCTTATTTGATTTTTTTTATTTTTTTAATTCCTTTAATATTTACTTGCATTTATAAAATTCATAAAAAATCCAAAATTGAATATTTTTTAATTCTTGTTTTTTCTATAGGTTAGTGAATTTGTCTAGAAAAATATAAATAAATAAAATTTCCATTTTATTTTCTTTTCATATTTTTAGTATATTTTTCATTTTAATAGCTTTTTAATATGTTTAGTTTGATATCCAACTTTGTAGAATTTCTTTTAGGACCTTCCCTTAGTCTTTTTAATTCATTCTTTTTGGTGTGATTAGATATTGAATCATAGTTCCCCATAGGATTTAATTCTTGATTTTTAGACTAAAATTTGATTAGGTTAGTTAGGTTAGCATTAGGGTGCCTAATTAGGGTTTAGGTTATGCATAAGTGAGGAAATTCATTTTCTTTAGAGAGTTTTGTTTTGATTCTTGGGTGGAGGCATATGGGGATGTTATGGGTAGATGTTGTAGACCCTTGTGAATAAATGTTAGAATTTTCCCCCTTGTGTTAGTATTTTCAGGTATTTTCTGAAGTTGACTGATGATTTTGTCTGTTCTGTGGTTATCTGTTCATCTCTGGGGTTTGTTTTGGGGAATTTGTTGTGAGGCTTAGTTTGTTTTGAAGATCTTGTTGGAGATCATCATGAAGAGAAGATTGTAGATCAAGACTCAGAGACCCAGAGCTTGGAGCTTATTCCCTGTCTGTGAGGTTTGAGACCCTGAAGTTTGAAGGAAGTTCATGGTACTTTCCTGAGGAAGGCACTATGAATGACTTTCATTTTTTCTTCTCACCTCTTTCTTAAGTATCCAATGATGTTGGAGCCAAAATGTGAGTTTAATTTCTCCTGAGGAGGAATGTAAACTGATCACATGTTGTTGAGCCACATGGGGTACAATTCCTAAGTGGAAGCCTCCTGGTACTTTCCTGAGGAAGGTCCTATGGGTCTATTCACTTAGTTCCATTAGTTTATCTAGGACTTCTTAAGTATCCAATGATGTAGGAGCCAACTTGTGAGTTTAATTTCTCCTAAGGAGGAATGTAAACTGATCACATGTTGTTGAGCCATATGGGGTACAATTCCTAAGTGGAAGCCTCCTGGTACTTTCCTGAGGAAGGTCCTATGAGTCTATTCACTTAGTTCCACTAGTTCAGATAGGATTTCCTAAGTATCCAGTGATGTTGGAGCCTGCTTGTGAGTTTAATTTCTCCTGAGGAGGAATGTAAACTGATCACAGTGGTGGAGCCACATAGGATATGATTCCTGAGTATACACCTCCTAGTGCTTTCCTGAGGAAGACACTATGAGTCTGCCTACTTAGCTCCCTTTCTTTGGTAAGCTTGCTTTGAAGCTTGAAAGACTGGGATTGATTTCTTTTGGCTAGGTTTTGCTTTAGGGCTTTGCTTAGATTTGATCAAATTCTGTGTTAAGGTTAGGATTAGAGATTCTTCCTTTCTCAAGCATGTGTTTTGTTTGCCTTATGGCACTTCATTTCTTTTATCTGTATATTGCTTGATAGCATGTTGTTATGTTTCAGTATGATTACTGTTATTTCATGACTGGCTTGAGGTCGAGACGAGCTTGTGGAGGCTGAAGCCCCACACACATTTCCTCCCTCACTTGCATTGCATGCATTTTACTGTTAAGCTGATGCTTTGTTTGTTTGGGTGTATCATTGACATGATCCCTTAGGACTCTCATTTCCTTTGTTAAGGATTTGATGATAGAACTTTAGGTTGAAACCTATGCATGACAACATCTAGGAGTTCCCTGTTCAAACCTCAACCATAGGATGAATCCATGGCATGATAACAGTAGGACTTGATAGTCTCCCTCCTAGTTGGGCCTGTTCTCTTCTCATCTCAAAACAGTTTAAAATACAGTAATCATGAATGATTTCTTTCGTACGTTACAAGCCTTAAGCTATCTGAGAAAGGACGCATTCCCTCTCAGATCATAGTCTCTAGTGCGGTTGAGATCACAAACACAATAAAAAACACTTCTGTTAGGAGATAACCCGTAGTTTCCCGAACTACGTTTGCTCTGATCTTCCATGCAGTATGGAAGTACGTAGGCATAGGATGCGACGTCCTAGCGAGCAACCTTTCCCCCATAATCCTTCGTAGGCCGAACTACGTTGACTCTGATTTCTCATTCTCTGATGAGAATACGTAGGCATAAAGTGCGACGCTTTGCCGAGTCATTTTTCTTTTCTTTTTCAGCCAGCCTCGATAGGTAGATAGATTATAACCAACCCATCCAAGTAAACACCCAAGCGAGGATCCCTTCGAGTACGACGGACGTGAGGGGTGCTAATACCTTCCCCTTGCGTAACCGACTCCCGAACCCAGACAATGGTTGCAATGACCTTGTCTTACCCTTTTCTCGTCAGGTTTTTCCGATCGTTTCCTTTCCCGCTCTGAGGGATAAATAACGAAAGGTGGCGACTCTTCTGTCATGCCGGAACCTTATTTTCGCGCAAGCGCCAGCTGGCGACTCTACTGGGGACCGAACCCAGAATCTCTGGTTCTTCGGTTCCCTATGAGAGTCAATCCTATCGTTTGTGTGTTTGCTTGTTGAGTTGCGTTTATTTATCGCATTTTTATTTCCCGCACTTTATTTCCCGCATGTTATTTCCAGTTTGATATGATTATCTGTGCTGCTGTGGGAGAGGGATGTTACTATGAGTGAGAAGCCGGACCTGGGCTTGAGTACACACCTAGACATAGTTGTGGAGAAGTAGTAGACGAACCTGTCTGCTGAGCAGGCACAGTTCCCTACGAAAATCTGCGCTCAGACGAGATTCTTGCAGAGGTGCTCCTTTCCGGTCCTGAGGATCTGAGGGGAGTCTAGACGTGAGGATTGTCGACTCTGGGGACCGATCATTTGGAAGTCAGCTAAGAGAGGCCTCTTCATGACTTGATGATGCCACTCCTTCTGGGAATCGTATCGTCACTCATGAAAGTCTGTGACGCTGATGACCGCATAGGATGCCGTACCTTTGTCTGTGGATTAGGTCCATACCTGTGAGTGGGGTTGGGATTTTGCAGGAAACTTTGACCTCCAGACTACCTGGTTCTCTTGACAGTGAATCAGTTATGTTGGTACCAAAGTTCTCCGTTACAGATATGTTCTTGACAGAGCCAGTTTTTGATCAGAGGATTTCATCACCGGGTGTTTGTCTGTTCTTGATAGAGCAGGCTTTGATCAGAGTATTGTCATCAGAGGTTTGTTCTGGACGGAGCAGATTTTGAGTGGGATCTGAAGATCTCATCAGCAGCTGTGTGTTTGTTCTGGATAGGGCAGATTTTTGATTTGGGGTCTGAAGACTTCATCAGCGGACGTTTTCTGATCATACATCCCGGGTCCTTATTATCAGGCACTTACTCTTGACAGAGCAGAATTTTGATCTCGGTCCTATCAGATGGTTATTCTCAGCAGATCAGATCAGTGGTTTTACACCGGGGTTTCCTTCTCATCAGTGACTGTTGATACCGAATCTCCACAGCAGCCACCTGGATATATTGTTGCATGCCTGCATTTTGCATTAGTTTGCATAGTCATTCGCATTCCATTGGCGTGTGTCCGTGACAGGTACCGTTTCCCCGATCCAGGATCTCTCGCCTCTTATTGTGTTATTACAGCGAGGCTATTACGTACGAGTTCTCGATCCTTGATGTGTCGGAGTTGGCTATCACCAATGCTATAGGCTTCCTGTGTATATGTGAGGTTGTTGTTTCCATGATTGGGCCTAGATTCCCCTCCTTATTATTGTCAGCACTGGTACTACGGCGCCAGGGTCGGGGGAAATCTCTCAAGCACACAGACACACGCATACATCTGCATAAAGCATTTTGCATGACATACATTCTGTTGCTCTTCCTAACCTTTGATGTTGACAGGTTTTTCAGGTACACAGGTTCCGAGCTGCCTTCGATCTCCAGGATTGATCAAAAACTCATTCACCGCTACTCAACTCGCGCTAATCAGACAAGGATAATGGACCAGGTGCAGTCAGATGTTCAAGAGCTCCGTGAACAGATGGATCGTTTTATGGAACTGATGCAGGTGGTCGCTAATGGTCAAGACCAGCTTCGTACTTTGGTTCAACCTCTAATCTCCAGGGTTGACAGTAATGGCATACTTCACGGCGGGGCCGTGCCCACTCCTCCTCCCGTGGACGCTCCACAGAATGTTGTTCCTGTTGCCGGGGGCAACGGCAGCGCTAACGGCAATCTGATGACTAATCTCGGACTCAATGCGGCAGGCGTCGGCAATGGTAGTCTGGGAGCCAATGTTAACATAGGGTCGGTCAACGGCAACGCTGGTGCAGGAAATCTGCTGGTGCCTCAACCGTGGCTTGAGGACCATCAGGATGACGTATTCTCTCAGAGAGGTGTAGAAGCAGAGTTGAATGCTGAAGCTCGACTTAGGTTCAAAGCGCTGGAAGACAAGATGAGAGACATTGAAAATCAGAACACATTGGGCGTTGACATGTCCAAGCTCGGGTTGATTGCTGACTTTAAGGTACCTCATAAGTTCAAGGTGCCTACCTTTGAGAAGTATAAGGGTACTACTTGCCCCCGGGTCCACCTCCGATCTTATTATAGAAAGATGTCCGCCTATTCTGACGATGAGAAGTTGCTGATGCACTTCTTTCAGGATAGTCTTTCTGGTCCATCACTCGAATGGTATATGGGCCTGGAGCCCGCTACTGTGCGCACCTGGAAAGATCTTGCAGAAGCGTTTGTCCTCCACTATCAATACAATAGCGACTTGGCTCCCAACCGAGTTCAGCTTCAGAATCTCTCACAGCGGAACAATGAAAGCTTTAAAGAGTACGCCCAGCGGTGGCGTGAATTGGCTGCTCGGGTTCAACCGCCGATGGTTGAGCGTGAGCTAGTGCAAATGTTCGTGGCTACCCTTCCTGGAATCTACTATGAAAAGCTGGTCAGTGGCATGTCTGGAACATTCTCGGCTCTCATCACTATGGGCGAGCATGTTGAGAACGGTATAAAGATCGAAAAAATTCAGGGCGAATCATCCTCAGCTGGAGGAGGTAGTAAGAAACCTTACGCTGGCAAGCGTCGAGAGGGAGATGCCAGTGTTGTCACTAACGCTAGGAGAAAGGGCAAGGGCCCTCAGCCTCAGATTGCTAGCATAAATATCCCAGCTGTTCCACCGCAGCCGCAACCGCAGCAGCAGCAGCAGCCTCAGCAGCAGAATCAGCAGGGGTATAGGAGATATCAGAATCGGGCTCCTATGACAAATCGTCAGTTTGAAACTCCACCTATGTCGTATGCACAGCTTCTGCAAACGTTGCTTCAGCTCCAACTAGTTCAAAAGAGGACAATGGCTCCCTTAACAGGGGCACCACCACCGGGGTATGATGCCAGTGTTACTTGTGATTTCCATACTGGGGCACCGGGCCATACGATTGAGAATTGTAAAGCTTTTAAGCACAAAGTCCAGGACTTGGTGGACGCCAAGGTTATTAACTTTTCTGACAATGTGCCCAACGTTACCAAAAACCCGATGCCTCATCATAAGGGAGGCGGAATGAATGCCGTTATCACAGAAGAGAGTTCAGACTTGCTGACTGATGTCAAAGATTTGAAGACGCCGCTGAGTTTTGTCAAGGCTAAGTTGCTGAAGAAGGGCTTTTTCCCTGGATGCGGAGAGTTATGTATGGCTTGTGCTACACTTCCTGATGGGTGTGAGCAGCTGGTCGAAGGTATCCAAAGTCTGATGTCCGAGGGTATTTTGCAGTTCAGCCGGAGCGTTGAGAGTGCATCGGGGGAGGTCGTGCTAAAGCAGGCAGATGAAGTTGCTACCATTACTATTCCTCGTCACCCTATTACTATTTCTGCGCCCCGTCCGCCTACTATTACTATCACCAGGGCTGGACCGATCCCATTCGAAAGCACTAATGCCGTTCCATGGCATTATGGCGCCGAAGTTTATTGTAATGGTCAGAAGATAGAGCTAGAGCCATCCGGATCAACTGTGCAGAATCTTACCGGAGTCAGTGGTATCACTCGAAGCGGTAGAGTATTTGCACCGGCAGAGGTTGCAGCAGAGAAAGTGGTCCGAGCTGACGCTGTGGATAAGGGTAAAGGTAAAGCTGTCGAAGAAAGCCCTGCAGGGGCAGAAAAAGATTTGCTAGTTAAAGATGATGAAGAGTTCATGCGACTAATCAAGAAGAGCGACTACAAAATTGTAGATCATCTTCATCAGACTCCGTCAAAGATCTCTATTCTTAACTTGTTGCTGTGTTCTGAGGCGCACCGCAACGCCTTGCTAAAGGTATTGAATGCTGCATATGTGCCGCAGGAGATATCAGTAAATCAGCTGGAAGAGGTGGTAGCCCATGTTAATGCTGGTAATGGGTTGGGATTCACAGATCTAGAGCTGACTCCTAAAGGAAGAGATCACAACTGCGCCTTGCACGTCTCGATAGAGTGCAGGGGCACGATTATGTCACATGTCCTGGTGGATACGGGTTCGTCGCTTAACGTGCTTCCGAAGAAGGCACTGATGAAGTTGGATACCCGTGGATTGCTTTGCACGCCCAGTGATCTGGTAGTGAAAGCCTTTGACGGAACTAAGTGCCACGTCTTCGGAGAGTTGACCCTGCCAATTCAAGTTGGTCCAGAGACGTTCAATACGGTTTTCTATATCATGGATATCATGCCTGCCTACAGTTGCCTCTTAGGTCGGCCATGGATCCATGCTGCTGGTGCTGTGACGTCCACGCTGCATCAAAAGCTTAAATATGCTGTCGGGGGCAGCATAGTAACCGTCTGTGGTGAGGAGGACATCATGGTGAGCCACCTGTCGTCCTTTAAATATGTTGAAATGGATGGCGAGATCCATGAAACGCTCTGCCAAGCATTTGAAACCGTCAAGGTGAAAGAGGTAGCTCCTGTCGTCGCAGAGAAGCAGGAGATGAATCTCTCCTCGTTTAAGGAAGCTCGGGTCGTCATTGAAGTCGGTTCCACCCCAGGCTGGGGGCATGTTTTGGATATACCAATCAAGCAGGATAAGTTTGGGTTGGGATATTCTCCTGAAGCTGAAGCTTCATCTTCTTCTGGCAGCTCATCTCGTGGGAAAGGGCCGATCCTATTCACCAAAGGGGGAGTAATTTTCGAGAGCATCAACGCTGCGTCGGAGGACAGCGGGGATAGTGATTGTGATCTTGACGCCTGGATTCAACCGAGCAAGCCGGGCGAGCGCCTCCACAATTGGACCATCAAGGAGATTATCAAGCTGACAAGTGAAGAGTAATGATTTGCTTTTTACAATCTTTGTACAACCCTATGTCCTGCCCGGGGCATAGTGGTTTTACTGTCAGGGCCTTGTTGGATTATGTGTATGCATTTTGTTAATAAATAAAAGGCGTTTTCTTCGTACTCAAATATTGTGTTCTCTGTTATTCCTGTTTTATGTTTATTTCGAAAAAACAGCAAAATGGCAACGAGGTTTGTGCTAACCTGCATATGCTTGCTTTAAACTTAACCCTTGTTATTGCAGGATCCACATGACAGATGACATCGACTCTGGACCCTCTACGGCTCACTACGACTTTGATTGCCCGATCTATCAAGCCGAGGATGAGATTGATGAAGACGAGGACCTTCCGGAAGAGTTGGCCCGCTTGTTGAGACAAGAGGAGAAGGTTATTCTGCCTCATGAGGAGGATATTGAGATCGTAAATCTGGGTTCTGAGGAGCTCGTCAGAAATGTCAGAGTGGGGGCTGCGCTGCAGAATGATGTCAAGCATAGACTGGTCGAGATGCTTCGAGAGTATAGTGACGTCTTTGCTTGGTCATACGAAGATATGCCCGGACTTGACACTGATATCGTGGTTCATCGCTTGCCGTTGCGAGAAGATTGCCCTCCAGTCAAGCAGAAGCTCAGGAGGACGAGACCAGACATGGCTGTAAAAATCAAAGAAGAAGTCCAGAAGCAGTTGGACGCAGGATTTCTAGCTGTCACCACTTACCCTCCGTGGGTCGCCAACATAGTGCATGTACCGAAGAAGGACGGTAAGGTACGCATGTGCGTCGATTATCGGGATTTGAACAGGGCGAGCCCTAAGGATGATTTCCCGTTACCTCATATCGATGTGTTGGTCGACAACACAGCCCAGTTTTCTGTGTTTTCATTCATGGATGGCTTCTCCGGTTACAATCAGATTAAGATGGCACTGGAGGACATGGAGAAAACGACGTTTATCACCCCCTGGGGAACATTCTGCTACAAGGTAATGCCCTTCGGTCTGAAGAACGCAGGGGCCACTTACCAGCGAGCCATGGTAACTTTGTTTCATGATATGATTCATCATGAGATCGAGGTCTATGTTGATGACATGATTGCAAAGTCCCAAACGGAGGAATAGCATCTGGTCAACCTACTGAAGCTGTTTGAGAGGCTTAGGAAATTCAGGCTGAGGCTGAATCCTAACAAGTGCACTTTCGGAGTGCGGTCCGGAAAGTTATTGGGGTTTATCGTTAGTGAACGAGGTATTGAAGTTGATCCTGCGAAAATAAAAGCTATCCAAGAAATGCCAGCGCTGAAAACAGAAAAAGAAGTTCGTGGTTTCTTGGGCCGAATAAACTACATTGCAAGGTTTATCTCTCAGCTCACGGCCACTTGTGAACCGATGTTCAAGCTTTTAAAGAAAGATCAGGCGATTACTTAGAATGAGGATTGCCAGAAGGCATTCGACAAAATAAAGCAGTATCTTCAAGAACCTCCAATCTTGATACCCCCAGTGGCTGGACGGCCATTGATCATGTACCTGACGGTTCTGGAGAATAGTATGGGGTGTGTTCTCGGTCAGCACGACGAGACGGGCAGAAAGGAGCATGCCATTTATTATTTGAGTAAAAAGTTCACTGAGTGTGAATCTCGATACTCGATGCTGGAGAAGACGTGTTGTGCATTAGCTTGGGCCGCCAAACGTCTACGACAGTATATGCTCAACCACACCACTATGCTAATTTCGAAGATGGATCCGATCAAGTACGTCTTCGAGAAGTAGGCTCTTTCGGGCAGGATTGCCAGATGGCAAATGGTGTTAACGGAATATGATATTCAGTACGTCTCTCAGAAGGCCATTAAGGGAAGCGTATTGTCTGATTACCTTGCCGAACAGCCAATCGAAGACTACCAGCCAATGAAGTTTGAATTCTCTGACGAGGATATTATGTTTCTCAAAGCAAAGGATTGCGATGAGCCATTGCCCGATGAGGGGCCAGATAGGACGTCTCAGTGGAAGTTGATATTCGACAGAGCGGTTAATTCCTATGGAAGTGGTATCGGGGCTATCATAACAACTCCTCACGGATCCCATATCCCGTTTACTGCGAGACTGACGTTTCCAGTTACCAACAATGAAGCCGAGTATGAAGCATGTATTATGGGTCTAGAAGAGGCAATTGATTTGAGAATCAAGAATCTAGACATATATGGTGACTCAGCGCTTGTAATCAATCAGATTAAAGGGGAGTGGGAAACTCGTCAAGCGAATTTAGTGTCGTACATGAATTATGCCAGGAGGCTGCTTCCGTTCTTCGACCGAGTGGAACTTCATCATGTACCCAGGGCTGAAAATCAGATGGCTGATGCCTTAGCCACGTTGGCTTCAATGTATAAAGTCAATTATTGGAATGAGGCTCCAAGAATTGTACTTTCGCGTCTTGATAGACAAGCATTTGTCTTCGCAATCGAGGATGCCACTGACGGCAAGCCATGGTTCCACGATATCCAGACCTTCCTTATGACTAAGGAGTATCCTGCGGGTGCGTCAACTCAGGATAAGAAGACTCTAAGGAGGCTATCTGGAAACTTTTATCTCAATCCTGACGGAGTGTTGTATAAAAGAAACCACGATCTCGTGCTACTCAGATGTGTAAATGAGAAAGAGGCGAGTATGCTCATGGAAGAAGTCCATGAGGGCACATTTGGTACGCACGCCAGCGGGCATGCCATGACGAGAAAGATCCTGAGAGCAGGGTATTACTGGCTGACTATGGAGTCGGATTGCTTCAGATTCGCGAAGAAATGTCATAAATGCCAGATTTATGCTGATAAAGTTCATGTGCCGCCGTGCCCATTAAATGTCATGTCCTCCCCTTGGCCGTTCTCCATGTGGGGCATCGACATGATAGGCAAGATCGAGCCCACTGCATCCAATGGTCATCGTTTTATTCTGGTAGCTATCGACTACTTCACCAAATGGGTGGAGGCAGCCTCGTACGCTAATGTGACCAAGCAGGTGGTAGCTAAATTCATAAAGAGGGACATCATCTGTCGCTATGGAATTCCCGAGCGGATCATTACTGATAATGGTTCGAATTTGAATAACAAGATGATGAAGGAGCTGTGCCAGAGCTTCAAGATTGAACACCACAACTCATCTCCTTATCGGCCGAAGATGAATGGCGTCGTCGAAGCCGCCAACAAGAACATCAAGAAGATTGTTCAGAAGATGGTTGTGATGTACAAAGATTGGTGTAATACCCCAAATTTTGCCCTAAGATTTGTCGTCGCATTTCATTGCATTTTTATTGCATTTAATCAATTACTAACAAATTTGTGTAGTCGTTTGACTTTTTGCAGGTAAATATCATATGGCATGCATTTTTTTTCTAAAAAGTAAAAATGGCATAATTGGCAAGAGGACATGTGTAAGGAGTTGTGAGTGTGAGAGGTTGAGAGTTCGAATCTCACCTTTGTCACTTTTTGTTTTTTATTATTTTTACTCCAAATTTTTCTATCTTTCATTAAAAAATAACAAAAATAGTTTTTTATTATTATTTAATTACTATTTTCGTATTTTAATTAAATCATTTTTTAAAATATTATTTTTTTTTCACTTTTTTCTAAATTATTCATAAAAATATCCAAAAAATCATAAAATAAAAAATATTGGAAAAATTTTTCTTCTTTTTATAATATTTTTGATTTTTAGGAATCAATAGGATTATTAGTTTTTATTTTAAGTTTATTTTAATTATTTTAAATTATTTAAATTTTATTTTTTCTTAACTAATTATTTAGTTTGAGCTTTAAAATGGGCTTTAGGGACATTATTGACAATTTGGTGTTAACCCTAATTTGTTCCCTATATATACATGTGTTGGCTTGTTGAAATAGAGGTCAGAAGGTTTTCTTCAGAAAAGAGGAGAGAGAAAGGGAGAAACAAAGGAGATCCCCAGAGAAGAAAGGCGGTCGTTCCCACAACTCGTCAGAAGGATTGGAGCTCTCCAGTGTTCCCTTATTCAAACCTTTTTCACATTTACCGAAGCAAACCTCCGCTTCGTAGGTTAAATTACTAAACCTTTTGCCTTTTCATGTTTATGTGCATATTTTGCCATGTTAATGTGTTTAGGTCCGTTAAATTACTAAACCTTTTGCTTTTTCATGTTTATGTGCATATTTTGCCATGTTAATCTCCATGTGTGTTTAGGTCCGTAGATTTTAATATCAAAACCCTTTTTTAACAAAACCTTTTTTTAAGATCAAAACCCTTTTTTTTATTTATTATTAAAACTTTTTTTTTAGTAAGACCTTTTTTAAAAACTGAAAAGCCTTTTTGTTCCGAAGAAAAAAAAACCTTTTTGTTCCCAAAAAACTAAAAAGTCTTTTCCCAAAAAACTGAAAAGCTTTTTTGGGATGAAAAGTCTTTTTTGTTCTAAAAAACTGAAAAGACTTTTCCCCCAAAAACTTTTCTTTTATAATTTAAACTTAATTTTTTTTTATAATTTTAACTTAAATATTTTTTATTAAAAAATTAAAATCTTTTTTTATAATTAAAATATTAAAAAATTAAAACCTTTTTTTTATAATTAAAATATTAAAAAATTAAAGTCTTTTCGTAAGGAACTCCTGATGTTTGATGTTTGTCGTGTCATTTTATGTACCCTTTTATTACTTTTCTTTCTTTTGGCATTTCATGTGCATGCTCGAGGTTGAGATGTGCTTGTGGTGGCCACAGCCCCACACTATTTTCCTCCCTCACTTTATTCTAAGTGTCATTACATATTTTCATATTCTTCATGTTTTCAGAAATGTTTCTTTGTTTCTTTATACCCTCTGCCTTTATTACTTTTCTTATTTCTGTACCTTAATTATTCCTCCATATAATGATTTGTCATATTTTCACATTTTTTTACAGTTTTATCCTTCCGAAGGATTAGGTCCAGCCTTTTGGCCGCCGAGTCAATAGCCTTACCCCTTTAATGGATCAAACCCTGTTTAGCCTAGGTGTCCCGCCGTGGGCAAAATTGCTTTTATCCTAGTGTTAGGCCAAAAGAGTCGTCGTACTCTGTTTTAAGGTTTTCCGCCGTGGAATCCCTAATTTAACCCTATTTTAATTTTAATTAACATTTTTTAACATAGAGATTGGAGTCTCTGAACAAACCTTGGCCACAGTCAAGACGTTTCTAACCTCCCTTTTGAGGGGAACTACATTTACTCTGATTCCATTCCCGTAAGGATATGTAGGCACAAGATGCGATGTCTTGCCGAGTAAACTTAGAATTAACCCCTAGGTCTTTTTTAATTTTCAATCCTTTGTATATACCCTAAAGCAAAATAATTAATGAAATAAATAAAAAAATAAACAAAAGGTTCCCGTAGAGTACTACGGAAGTTTAGGGTGCTAATACCTTCCCTAAATTTAACCAACCCCCGAACCTTAGATCTCTCCCTTTTAGGTTTTTCCTTTCTTTAACCTTTCCTTCGGATAAATCAAAGACTGGTTGAAAATGAATTAAGATTCAAGTTAATCAATAGCTTGACATCCAAATTTCACCGCAACAATTGGCACGAGATGCTGCCGTTTGCCTTGCACGGTTATCGTACGACGGTGCGTACGTCGACCGGGGCAACTCCTTTCTCCTTGGTGTATGGTATGGAAGCCGTCCTACCGTTAGAAGTGGAGATTCCTTATTTGCGAGTTTTGGTTGACGTGAAACTCGACGAGGCAGAATGGATTACGAATCGTTTGAACCAACTCAGCCTGATGGACGAGAAGAGGTTAGCATCGATTGCATTTGGTCGCCTGTACCAGAGCCGAATGAAGAAAGCTTATGATAAGAAGGTGCGTCCTAGAAGCTTTCAGACGGGTGATCTCGTCCTGAAGAAGATTCTTCCGCCACACTCCGATCACCGGGGCAAGTGGACTCCGAATTACGAAGGACCGTATGTCGTCAGCAAGGTCTTCTCGGGAGGAGCTCTGGTGTTATCCACGATGGATGGTGAAGACTTTGCATCCCCGGTGAACGCGGACGCAGTTAAAAAATACTTTGCTTGAAAGAGACCCGCTGGACAAAAAAGAAAGAGTCCAGGCAAAAAAGGGGCATCCTGGCGAACCAAAAACAGAATAAAAGGTTCGGGCAAAAATTAGGGATATATTGAAAAAATGTACACCCGCGAAGTCGAAAACCTACACTGGGCGGCTTCGGCAAAAAGGGGTATCCCGGTGAACCGAAAACCCGTAAAGGGCGGTTCACGCAAAAGTTAGGGATTTGAATAAGCAAATGACTGCGTTCCGCGTGTGGACATTCATTGTTTAGTGGTTTGGAGGACCTGAGGGCCGTTTATCTGAATCAATCTCTTCCGAAGCAGAAGCGTTGGAGAAGTATCGAAGTCGAGTGGGTCTTAGAGGGATCAACTCATGGTGTTCGTCTACGCCTCGTTGCCGACATTTGTATATACCGATGTATATTTATGTTTTCTTTTTGCGCGGCTTCCTCTTTCCAGGAGCTTGCCTCTGTTGTAAAACATTTTTGCCCATTCAGGGGTTCATCATCAATAAAATGCACATTATTCAGCAATTCTGCTTGTCTGTTTAGCATTTATCTATTTTGTTTGCGAATGAAAACGCCGATGTTTTTAATAAGATGCGCATACATAAACTTACGGGCCTAGGCCCATTGATTGTTGAAACAATTAATTAACTGAATATTGTCACGATATAATAACCTTGATAGGCCCCTTTGAGGAGGGTATCTTGTCTGTTTGTCTGTGTTGTTGCAGGTGTAGGCAGTGTGCCGTGCGCATCCCCGAAGTAGGGCGAGTCCTCCTTTTCCAGCAGAGTTCAGTAGTCTCTCCTCCGTAGAATCAGAATCAGAATATTGAGCATTGATATGTCTCCCCACGCATAGAGGATTCTCTTCCCCAAGCAGACGTGTCCCGAAGGATCGTCATCTTCTCAGCTGAGTCAAGCGCCGAAGATCGTATGTTCCCCCGCACCGGGTCACAAGTGCAGATTTCATAGGAATGTTCGGGTGCCGAAGCTCGTGTTTTCCCCATTAAAGTCACCGAAGCAGGTGTCTCTCCCCAGCACCGGGTCACAAGTGCAGGTTTCGCAGGTAGCTCTTCTCATGCCGAAGTATGCAGTAACTGATGGTGCCAGACTGAAGTCTCCAGCGGAATTGAGATTCCCCCACCAGAACCGTATTCTCTCCTGAAGTTGGATGATTCCCTCTTCCCCCAGTAGAGTGTTGGAACAGCTGACGTTGTATTCCCCCTGCAGAGTTGTACTCTCTCCCGAAGTCAGATGATTCCTTCTTCCCCAGCGGAATTGAAATTCCTCATCAGAGTCATACTCTCCAGTAAAGTAGAGTGATTCCTCTCCCCGGCGGAGTCCGCAGAAAGGCCGAATCCTTGGAGGCAGTTGGGACCATGAGTGGATTTTCCCTAGTAGATGTTGGACAGCTGATGATGTATCTCCCCAGAGTCGCGCTCTCCCCAGCAAAGCAGGATGAATTCTCCTTCCTCAGCCGAGTTTGCAGATGTCCAAGAGAGTCGAGTCCTTGGAAGTTGATCAGGTCATGTTTAATTGTTCCCCCAGTGGAGTGTGGAGCAGCTGAAGTCGTTTCCCCGCAGAGTGGTCATCCCCAGAAGAGTTAGCCGAGACGGCCACGCAACTCATTCCTGCGATTGATATCAGCAGCAGATCAACTGAAGTTGTTTTCCCTGCAGCAGTCCGCGGAAGATCATTTCCCCAAGCGGAGTCCCATTGATATTGGCATGCAGTTCTCTCCTCAGCAGGATGATTCCTCTATCTGAGTAGTTCTTTCTCCTTGACAGGAGAATCTCCCCTCGACATTTATTTTGCTGACGAGATCGCATCATTGTACATGACTGCATAGCATTTAACACTGCATAGCATTTAACACTACAGAGCATTTAACGTTGCCTAGCATTGTGCATGATTGCGTGGCATTTAGCATAAACGCATAGCATTCCCACCGTGTGGGGCATGGCACCGAAGCATATGCATCATAAACATGATCTAGGTTATTATCATTCTTGTCTTGCGGGTGTTCCACCAAGAGACCAGTTGCTCAGGATGATTCCTGACATTCTCTCCAGCGAGGTCGCTTCCTTAAGATGATTCTTAAAGACCCCGGTGTAATCCCCACAGTCGCTTGCTCAAGATGATTTTTGAGATCCCCAGCAAAGTCTTGAGTTCGAGATGATTCTCGAATTCCTCAGCAGGGTCGGTTTGCTTAAGATGATTCTTAAGACCTCAGCGCTGTTTCCCGAGTGGTTTGCTTAGGACGATTCTTGAGCTCCCCAGTAGCGTCCCCAGCAAGAGTTGCCCAGGAAGATTACTGGAATATCCCCAGCAGAATGAAGTCTCCAGCAAGGTCAGCAGTTCAGGATGATTCTTGAAGGTGCCCGACGGAGTTTATTCAAGATGATTCTTGAAGTCCTTAGCAGCGTGATATGTTTGCTCCAACAACGATGTCTAATCTGAAGATGGATTTCGTAAACGCCTGAAGGCGGTATCAGAGGTTCCTGTGAATTCAGATCTCCTTGTTGATGAATCAATGTGTGGCTGAATACAAGGTTCCAAAGTTTGTAGATATAACAAGATGATCCGTGTTGGTCTGAAGACCAAGTCAGTTGTCCTGAGAAGATGATTGATTGCGATCAAGTGGATAGTTTCTTCTGACTGAAGTCGAAGATGTTTCTCCAGCTGAAGCGGAGTTTTGCCTGAAGGCAAAGTGTTTGAATCCCCGTAGAGTCATGAATGGCTCAGGATACCAATTCTCTGGCTAAAGTCACAGATTTCCCGAGCTGAAGCGAAGGTTCCTGAAGGCAAGGTTATCCCCAAGGTCATGAATGACCTAGGATTCATTTTTTCGGACTGAAGGCCGAAGTATATCCCTGACTGAAGTCACAGATGCTTTATAGCAGAGGTGGAGTTGCCTGAAGGCAGATCCAGGTATCCTTGAAGGCCAAGGACCATTTCTTCGGACTAAAGTCGAAGATACCTCCTGCAAAATTGCCGACAGGCAAAAGTTTACATCCTTGAGGGCCAAGGATGCTTATCTTCAGAAATACTTGAAGATCTTTTCTAGCTGAAGCTGGAAGCGGCCAGGGGCCAGGGTTTCAAATATCTTTAATGTCGAAGTTATACGGTGGGCAGTGTGAAGTAGTATTCCGATGTTCGTTATGGTTCCGAGGGTGAACCCCAGATCAGAGCGTGCTCGGTTAAGTCTCTCATTCCCAGCGCAGTAGTTTCAAATACGCAAGTGTACTTTACCAGGGGTGAACCCCAGGTCAGAGTCGTTCAGTGTTGTATTTTCTCCAACGGCGACGCGGAATATTTTGGATTTGACGGCGAGGTCAGATTATGTTCGTTTCTGACGGCGAGGTTGGATGTTCGTGTTCGACGGCGAGGTTGAATGTTTGTTTTGACGGCGAGGTCAGATCATGTTTGTGTTCGACGGCGAGGTTGAATGTTTGTTTGACGGCGAGGTCAGATTATGATTGGTTCGACGGCGATGTTGAATGTGTTCGACGGCGAGGTTGGATGTTTGTTTTGACGGCGAGGTCAGATCATGTTTGTGTTCGATGGCGAGGTTGAATGTTTGTTTGACGGCGAGGTCAGATTATGATTGGTTCGACGGCGATGTTAAATGTGTTCGACGGTGAGGTTGGATGTTTGTTGACGGCGAGGTCAGATTATGGTTGTCCGACGGCGATGTCAGACTCTTTAAATCCCCAGCAGAGATGATGTTTGTACGACGGCGACGTCGAGTGTCTCTCAGAGCGATGTTTGTTTCCGATGGCGATGTCAGATTCAGTTTTCCAGCGGCGATGTTGGGCATGTCAAGTTGATCCAGTCTTCTGACGGCGATGTTAGGTGATGCAGATCCTTTAGTTCTCCAGCGGCGATGCGAGGTATGTCAGACGTGGTTCTCCAGCGGCGATGCGGGGTATTTTGACAGATTTAGTTCTCCAGCGGCGATGCGGGGTATGTTGATTGTCCGAAGGCGATGTCAGATGTAGTTCTCCAGCGGCGATGCGGGGTATTTTGTTCAGTATTGTATTTTCTCCAGCGGCGATGCGGGATATTTTGGTTGATCGACGGCGACGTCAGACTCAGTTTTCCAGCAGCGATGTTGGGTGTGTCAGTTAATTCAGTTCTCCAGCGGTGATGTTGGATGGTTCGTTCTCCAGCGGCGATGTTAGATATATTGTTTGTCTCCGACAGCGATGTCAGATCAGTATTTCTCCAAATAGTTGTCGTGCAGCTATTATTCCAGTGTTCGACTAGTTGAGCAGTTGGCAAATTTTCGGGTTTACCGGTATTCAATCGCTTCTCACCCAGTCAGGTTCAAGCCGTTTGAATAGGGGCAGCTGTTGCACCCCAAAATTTGACCAACAATTATTTATCCATCAAGTGTTTGCAGGTTGATGCCTTCATCAGAAAGTTCAAGAGAATTGGTTGAAACCAGAGCTGTGTGTCTCCTAGCTTGAGAATTGTGGGAACTCCTCAGGTGATTCTGAGACTTTGAGAATGAAATTGATGCTTTTAGAAAGCCTATGAGATGTCTTGATAGCCATCATGAAGCCCAGAAAAGTCATTGTGCAAGAGTTCAGAAGATTCAACCATGAATGGTAGAATTAGGGTTTTGACTGGGTCAACCCTAGGATAACTGAAAATTTGGAGAAGGTTGAGACCTAATCCAAGGGCCATGAGATCATGGAATGATGCATAGAGATGTTATAAAGATGATTCCTAGACCAACTCATCATGATTGAAGAGTTTGAGAAGTTTCAAGTCAGGGTTTCCAAGGATTGTCAGTGAAAAAACCCTAATTTGATCCCTATCTTCCAGGCAGTTTTAGCTCTAGATGTGATTGATATCTCATCTTCCCCACAACATGAATGTTGTAGAGCTTGTTCTTAGCTTTAATTTGAGTGGTGGAAGTCCTTGATAGGAGTTACAGAGCTCAAGTTATGGTTTTGACAAATTACAGGTCAGCAGAGGTGTGTGAATCTGGGTCCTTGAAAGTCACCCAACTTGCAGACAACTTTTGCCCTAGTAGGATGATTCCTATGATCTCTTGGTCAACATGAATGTTTAAGGGCATCTTCTTAGCTTTAATTTTAGTGGTAGAAGTCCTTGATAGGATTTGTGGAACTCAACTTATGGTTTGAACAAGACAGGGGTATTTTGGTCATTTGGCAGTTATAGGTCATTTTAAGCAAAGGCCATATCTCCTATTTCCAAGCTTCAAATGGAAAAACTCAAAACATGAAAGTTGGTCAAAATGTGATTTTAAGTCTAGAAAAGTGGTCATGAGTTATTGGAAAAGCTCATAGCATGGAATGACAAAGTTTGGTAAATTTGAACTAAAAATGGCTTATAAGTTAATTCAAGTCAATTTGGAAATTGGTTTGGAAGATCTATGAATCCAAAATAGGTCATCCACTATATCATTTTGATTGGAAACATCATTTTGAGAACATTGGTTTAAACACAATTTTCATTTGAGGCTTTAAAATGGGACATGCTTTGTAATATTGAAACTTGCATATTAAGGCACCTTTGCAAAACTCAACATAAGCCAAGGGTAAGCTTGTTTTTCACACATATCTTCTCAATATTTCATGTAAAGGTATTTTGGCACAAAATATACAAGGTTTAAGGCATGAGATATGAGATGTAGAACTTATCATTAAAGGAGAAAATCAAGACTTTTCTAGATGATTCTAGAAGGATCTAGTTGTTTCCATCCATCACTATAAGAAGAGTGATCCATAAGGTTGGCAAGGTTGGTGAGAGTTGGAGAATTCAGAGGAGAAAGAGAGAGAGAAATTGCCATTGAAGAGCTTCCTTCAAGATCAAGCAACTTGAGATTTCTTCCATCCCAAGACCTCTCCTTCAAAACCAGTGCAAACAGAAGGTTGTTCATCATCAAAGCATCATCTTGAGGCCAGGACAAGCCCTGGAACCATTTCCACGAGCACTCACCATCTCTCTTTGACAGGTTGGTTTTCCTCCATGGATCTCCTTAATTATGCACTTTCAGTTCAGTTTCGAGGTATAGAATTAATGTGCTAGGTGAGTTGATCTTTTCCCATGAGTTTGAGAGCTCTGTGTGAGGTTTTATAACAGGTGCAAGATTCTTTAATTTCCAAGAACAAGCTTCGTAGTGAGTTTTAGTTAGCATAGATTAGATTAGAATGGTTAGGATAATATGAAGAACAAGATTGGGTCATTAATTGAGAGTTTTGATAAGGTTGATCTCAGTGCAATCATGGTGGCACCAAGGTTTCGAGCATTCTGTTTGCGCGTTTTAAGAGGATTCAAAGGGAAATATGGGCATGGTTGGATTCCTGGGATTTAGTAGTGTGATTTTGGTTTTGGAATTTTTGGAATTCATCAAGTATCGAGGGAGATATAGGCTATGGAAGTTTCGTGCATGGGAGGAGGAAACCTGGAAACCCTAGAATTATTTGGGGACGATGATACGCGGCCGTTGGATCATTCCAATATAATTGACACCTTATACTCATCGTGCGGCTGAGATTTAAACAAAAAGCGGAGGGAAACTCAAATGCCAAAACGCTGCCGTTTGGATAAGTGGGAGACCATGGGCTCAGCAGACCTTTGCTATCCGCACACCCCTCGTTAGGCCCATTAGGAAATAACCAGTGATATCCCTGCTATCCTCACCCCCTCACGCGTTTTTTGTTTTCTTTTATTTCTGACTGGATAATGGGCTTATCCCCAGATGCTACGCGCACCCCCCCCTGATTCAGCTCATTTGAAACTTAACCAGCGTGTCCTGCTACTAGCACCCCCTCCCCTTATTTGATTTTTTTTATTTTTTTTAATTCCTTTAATATTTACTTGCATTTATAAAATTCATAAAAAATCCAAAATTGAATATTTTTTAATTCTTGTTTTTTCTATAGGTTAGTGAATTTGTCTAGAAAAATATAAATAAATAAAATTTCCATTTTATTTTCTTTTCATATTTTTAGTATATTTTTCATTTTAATAGCTTTTTAATATGTTTAGTTTGATATCCAACTTTGTAGAATTTCTTTTAGGACCTTCCCTTAGTCTTTTTAATTCATTCTTTTTGGTGTGATTAGATATTGAATCATAGTTCCCCATAGGATTTAATTCTTGATTTTTAGACTAAAATTTGATTAGGTTAGTTAGGTTAGCATTAGGGTGCCTAATTAGGGTTTAGGTTATGCATAAGTGAGGAAATTCATTTTCTTTAGAGAGTTTTGTTTTGATTCTTGGGTGGAGGCATATGGGGATGTTATGGGTAGATGTTGTAGACCCTTGTGAATAAATGTTAGAATTTTCCCCCTTGTGTTAGTATTTTCAGGTATTTTCTGAAGTTGACTGATGATTTTGTCTGTTCTGTGGTTATCTGTTCATCTCTGGGGTTTGTTTTGGGGAATTTGTTGTGAGGCTTAGTTTGTTTTGAAGATCTTGTTGGAGAGCATCATGAAGAGAAGATTGTAGATCAAGACTCAGAGACCCAGAGCTTGGAGCTTATTCCCTGTCTGTGAGGTTTGAGACCCTGAAGTTTGAAGGAAGTTCATGGTACTTTCCTGAGGAAGGCACTATGAATGACTTTCATTTTTTCTTCTCACCTCTTTCTTAAGTATCCAATGATGTTGGAGCCAACATGTGAGTTTAATTTCTCCTGAGGAGGAACGTAAACTAATCACATGTTGTTGAGCCACATGGGGTACAATTCCTAAGTGGAAGCCTCCTGGTACTTTCCTGAGGAAGGTCCTATGGGTCTATTCACTTAGTTCCATTAGTTTATCTAGGACTTCTTAAGTATCCAATGATGTAGGAGCCAACTTGTGAGTTTAATTTCTCCTGAGGAGGAATGTAAACTGATCACATGTTGTTGAGCCACATGGGGTACAATTCCTAAGTGGAAGCCTCCTGGTACTTTCCTGAGGAAGGTCCTATGAGTCTATTCACTTAGTTCCACTAGTTCAGATAGGATTTCCTAAGTATCCAGTGATGTTGGAGCCTGCTTGTGAGTTTAATTTCTCCTGAGGAGGAATGTAAACTGATCACAGTGGTGGAGCCACATAGGATATGATTCCTGAGTATACACCTCCTAGTGCTTTCCTGAGGAAGACACTATGAGTCTGCCTACTTAGCTCCCTTTCTTTGGTAAGCTTGCTTTGAAGCTTGAAAGACTGGGATTGATTTCTTTTGGTTAGGTTTTGCTTTAGGGCTTTGCTTAGATTTGATCAGATTCTGTGTTAAGGTTAGGATTAGAGATTCTTCCTTTCTCAAGCATGTGTTTTGTTTGCCTTATGGCACTTCATTTCTTTTATCTGTATATTGCTTGATAGCATGTTGTTATGTTTCAGTATGATTACTGTTATTTCATGACTGGCTTGAGGTCGAGACGAGCTTGTGGAGGCTGAAGCCCCACACACATTTCCTCCCTCACTTGCATTGCATGCATTTTACTGTTAAGTTGATGCTTTGTCTGTTTGGGTGTATCATTGACATGATCCCTTAGGACTCTCATTTCCTTTGATAAGGATTTGATGATAGAAATTTAGGTTGAAACCTATGCATGACAACATCTAGGAGTTCCCTGTTCAAACCTCAACCATAGGATGAATCCATGGCATGATAACAGTAGGACTTGATAGTCTCCCTCCTAGTTGGGCCTGTTCTCTTCTCATCTCAAAACAGTTTAAAATACAGTAATCATGAATGATTTCTTTTGTACGTTACGAGCCTTAAGTTATCTGAGAAAGGACGCATTCCCTCTCAGATCATAGTCTCTAGTGCGGTTGAGATCACAAACACAATAAAAAACACTTCTGTTAGGAGATAACCCGTAGTTTCCCGAACTACGTTTGCTCTGATCTTCCATGCAATATGGAAGTACGTAGGCATAGGATGCGACGTCCTAGCGAGCAACCTTTCCCCCATAATCCTTCGTAGGCCGAACTACGTTGACTCTGATTTCTCATTCTCTGATGAGAATACGTAGGCATAAAGTGCGACACTTTGCCGAGTCAGTTTTCTTTTCTTTTTCAGCCAGCCTCGATAGGTAGATAGATTATAACCAACCCATCCAAGTAAACACCCAAGCGAGGATCCCGTCGAGTACGACGGACGTGAGGGGTGCTAATACCTTCCCCTTGCGTAACCGACTCCCGAACCCAGACAATGGTTGCGATGACCTTGTCTTACCCTTTTTTCGTCAGGTTTTTCCGATCGTTTCCTTTCCCGCTCTGAGGGATAAATAACGAAAGGTGGCGACTCTTCTGTCATGCCGGCACCTTATTTTCGCGCAAGCGACACCTGCCACTGGAGGTATCAAAATAGGAGGCTCCTGCAAATACTGTTTTATTTTATCGAATGCCTTTTGGCAATTTTCATTCCATGTCACAGCCTGGTCTTTTTTCAACAGCTTGAATAACGGCTCACACGTAGCTGTTAGGTGAGATATGAACCGAGCGATGTAGTTCAATCTCCCTAAAAACCCGCGCACCTCCTTTTCTGTTTTAGGCGTCGGCATCTCTTGTATGGCTTTTATTTTCGCAGGATCAACCTCTATTCCTTTTTCGCTCACGATAAACCCCAGCAGTTTACCCGACCTTACCCCAAAATTGAGTATATAGGCAGGATCAACCTCTAAATTCATATATAGGCAGTGTAGGAAGGATCTAGAAAGTGCTGGAAGGATCCTATGAGAAATTGAGTATCTCATGTCATGATAACTTGAAAATGGTAGGTTCAAAAACCAGTTGAAGCTAGCTCTGTTACAGCACTTGAATGAGGCTTGAATTTCTCTCCAAATGAGAAATAGAATGTGTTTGGATGGTTCCTTGCCTTGTAATCCACTTCTAGCTTGGTTTGGCAAGTGTAGCTTCTCATATAAGTAACCAATGATAAGTCCAAGTTCTTGACCTCAAATTCAAAATCCAATGGTGTCAATGATCTCAAAACATTTTTTCCCTTCAATTTGGTATATCACATGATGTATTTTAGCTTTGGATCAAAAAATCCCAAATTTGGTCACTTGAAAATGGACTTTTACCTTCCATATTTGGTCAATTTTACCATTTTGAGTTCCATGCATTTCCAAGCCATCATGGACTTTTTCCTAGACTCAAAACATCATTTTGAGCAAGTTTGATGTTGAACATTTTTCCATTTGAAGCTTTCAAGTAGGAGTTTTAGGCATATGCTTGAAATGACCTATAATCTTACTTTCCCAAAATACCCCTGGCTTGTCAAGATCATAAGTAGAGCTCCACAAATCTTATTGAGGCATACCATACCTTTATAGAAAGCTAAGATCATGAGTAACAACTTTCATGTTGGCCAAAAATCCATTTGAAAACTCCTTATGGGGTAAATGTTACTTGGAAGTCAAGTAACTTTCATAGATAAATTTCAGTGTCCTCAGATGACCTGTAACTTGCAAGAACCATAACTTGAGTTCTATAAACCTCCTTGATGCCTTCCACCACTAAAATTAAAGGTCTTGAGATGATCTACAAGTTTCATGTTTTCCAAGGATCCATTTGAGACTTGCATTTTGAATTATTTTGCTTGGAAGTTTGACCTAAATTAGGGAATTTTACACAGAAACCCTAATTTAGAAACTTCTCTTCTTCTTGATTTCTTTTGATTTCTCCTTGGCACAACACCACATCCATATCCATATATCAAATGATGAATCCCACATCCTTTAAATGGGCCTTGATGCCTTCCAATCAAGCATTAGACCTAGGGTTGACCCAGATGAGACCCTAGTTGACTGTCTTCAACTGTAGCTCTTGTCACCACACAAATGACTTATATCATCTTCAAAATGACCCTCTAGGTCTTCCATGATGTCTCTACACATTCCATGCCCTCAATTCATAACCCACAACTTCTCTGAAGATCTTCAAATACCCTCAAGATAGGAGAGAAACCCACTGCTTGGCCTTTTAACTTCTCAAAGCTTCAATTTCTTTCTTGGTGACTTGAATGGGCTTGATTCTTGATAAAAACCTTTTGGATATGCTTCTTGAGATGAAAATAATGCTTGATCCCTTGTTGGATGGCTTGCCCATGCTATGCTATGCAAATGAATGAACTATGTATATGACCTACTATGCAAATGATAAAGCTATGAAAACACAAATCAGGTAAAATAAGTTGGTCAAATTTTAGGGTGCAACAACGTGGTAGTTTTAAGAGGCGTGTAGAAAATGATATAGTCGCATGTTTCCAAGACAAGTGATGATGAATACAGCTGAAAAGACGTTTAAGATTGGACGTAGTGGCGTAGTGGAAGTCTTGAGGAAAAATGAACAGTTGTACCACTATACAAAGAATGGAAGTTGAGAGGAAGACATGCAAAGTAACCCGTCGAAAATAAAGGAAAGAAAAACTGACCTTCCAAACCCAAGATTGGCGAAAAGACAATTTTTGGGGGCAATTTGTTGACTCATAATTTTCGACACCAGTCAAAGACCATATTATTTGAAGACAAAAACATCAATGCTTGGCACAAAAGAGAGTTTCGACCATCATCAAGGGGTTTTCAGTCGAAGCAAAAGGGAAAATAGGATGAAAAATGCTAAGAGTTGAGAAGGGTTCGACAAAGACTACAGCAAGGGAAGAGCGGAGAAGATTTACCAAAAACATTGAGTCCAAAGTTGTCGCACATGATTAATTAAATTTTTTCATATGATGAGGTGCTTGTGAATATCTACAAGATTACGGACAATAAGTTAAAAAAGTACATATTAAAACAATAATTTATATATTTTTCAATTAATACATGCGATACAAAAAGATTTTTTATTATATAACCTCATTGAATCTTTCAACAATAGAAGCATCAACGATGTCAAACATAGTGTTCATGAAATAATATCCACACGCACATTCGTTATCTTAACGATGTGCTTACATATAAAATCTTAGTTACAATAAGACACCAAAAAAATGTATGACAACTGTTAGAAAAGAAGAATATTATCATTATGCGTAACCATGAAATGAGGTAACGTTTTTAAATTTCATGTCAAGGAAGTGTAAGTAAAGCAAATGGAGAAGCTAAACAATCTAGGAATCAATTCTTTGGCCAAATTCCAGAGTGTTGACTTCTAATTTTCGAAGCCAGTCGAAGACCATATTATTTGAAGACAAAAACATCAATGCTTGGCACAAAAGAGAGTTTCGACCAACATCAAGGGGTTTTCAGTCGAAGCAAAAGGGAAAAGAGGATGAAAAATGCTAAGTGTTGAGAAGGGTTCGACAAAGACTACAGCAAGGGAAGCGCGGAGAAGATTTACCAAAAGTGGAGGGAATTTCCAAATGTTCAAAATTCAAACCAAGTGGTAAAATGTGGGAACGGTTAGGAAGGCGAAGTTAGCGCTAAAAAGAGCCTCAACCACTATATAGAAGTTATTTTACAGCACTATAAATAGATGTAAAAATTATGTAATAAGTGTGTTCATTCATTACCGTACTAGTTCATACAACTCTGAGTACCCGCGTGTAGAGAAACGAGTTTAACGAGAATGTACGTGATACAACACCAAACTTTTTATCATCAATGCAATTTGCCTTTACAAATCACTTTCCCTTCTTAACTTTCAGTTTTTACATTTCAAAATTCCTTTTACATTTTTCTGCCCATTTGCGCTGCAGAGATCCCCTAGTCGAACGCGGAGTTCTGATTAGAGTTATCCTTCAATTCATTTATTTACTTGCGTCTTTATTTTAAAGTCATTTAAGATTTTAAAAGGATTTGCGTAGAACGCGGAGTTTGGAAATAATCTTAGTATTTCATGTCCAACATTTATGTTTTTTACTTTACGTTGAAATAATCTTAGTATTTCATGTCCAACATTTATGTTTTTTACTTTACGTTGAAACAAAGAAAACTCTTTCTTCATTTCCACCAATAGATCACATTGGCAGCAATATATTTATTGCAAATGTTCATAGCAATATTTCTCAAGAAAAATTTCAAATGGATGTTATAGACAAATGTCAAACAATAGCTTCGTATCATTATCTCATAATAAACTCAAACATCAAAAGGAGAATCATCCTCTGGTTTTTTCCAAGCATAAGAACATTCAACTTGCACAAAATTGTTTATACATCTATAAAAAGAGGTTTAGTAGATTCGAAATTAATAATACTTAATGTTATAATTATTTGAAATCAAGTGATCCTTGTACTAGAGTTTATCCATCAACTACAATGTTAATTTCCAAATATAATTTGAAAATTATGTCATAAAAATGAACGGAAAAATATTAAGCCTTTTTTGAGTCAAAATTCATAGCTATAGCTAAATCAAAATTTTCTGCTCTAATATAGCAAATTTTTCGGTCTGATCTTCATCAAGAAAATGCAGAATAATAATGCAATTTCTATATTACTACTTTCGCAGTTATCTGCAGTTTGTAGGCCCAATCTTTGTTGGATAGTTCGCCCCGAGCAAGTCTAGTAGGCAAGCAGCACCGACAAATACACCATAACAAATTATTGAACTTATGAGGCATCTGGAGACGCCAAATAAGGTCTCATCTTCTTCCAATTTTAATGTTTAGTTCATAATCATACGCCCAATATGTACTTTTAACCGAATACTATTTGTTGTTCTCGACTTTGCATATCCTCTATATTACATAAGTAAACAAAGGCATATGATGAATTTCTTTTATTGTGGCTGAATTTGTCCCCAAAGTTTATAATGTGGAAACAGTAAGCTTATCCAAATGATCATTCTCTTTGGGGAGGTTTTGAAATTAATAATCCATTATGCAGTCTCATCCCATAGTAGGATATTTATGCCTGAGCCTATATACATCTGTTACCAATTCAAACTATAAATATAGCAGTACAAATGCAGTAGAAACAAGTTGCAACTATTAATCATTAACCATTAAATATGGGTGGTACAAAATATTAACCATTAAATATGCAACTATGGTAAAACAAATTGAAGCAGAAATATGGGTAGTACAGAACATTAACCATTTAACCATTAAATATGGGTGGTATAGAACATTAACCATTAAATATGCAGTCATAGTAAAACAAATTGCAACAGAAATATGGGTAGTACAACTATGGTAAAGAAATATGGGTAGTACAAAACAAGTCACTTATCTTGACAATCTTCCAATTAGGCTTCTTATTCTTAATACCTCTTGATAGATGATATCCTTCTACAACTCTAACAAAAGAAGTTGTAGTAGAAGTGATTTACAAAGTTAAAGGGTACAAAAATTATGTATAAATGATATCTCTTGATTTAGCCTTCTTAATCGTCAAGTATGACCTTAATATTTTTTTTGGGAGGTTTATTTAATGAACAAAACTAAAATATATCATTATCTTTGGGACAAATAATAAACAGGTGCCAATGATTGTTGTAGTTTCAAAACAAAAGTGTTAGAATCACTAAAATTCAAATATTACAAAATAACATATAAAAAACTATAAAAACCTTGAAGGAAACATGCACTTACCGATTTAACAACGGTCCTAAGTAAAATTTTTTTTATTCGCCGTCAAACTTATTTTGTATGTATGATTGAATAACTTCGGTAGCGTCCTATGTGGAACAAGAAACCAAAATAGTTCACTAAAATTCTTTGAGATACAAATGCGTTGTACATATCTGAATTGTTGAAACAAATGTTAATTATAAAGATACATAGAATAAGTCATTAAAAATATAATAACATACTTACGAGCAACATACATATAAGATAGATGTGGAGAGTCATTTAACAACGATAGTTAATTCATTCAGGTCGACCCTATCAATAAAAACAAAGAATTCACTTGTTTCATGACTCACATCTAGTGAGAAGGAATCTTAATTGAGATATTAAACCTTTTTTAAGTAATCTTCAGAAGCACCAGTGTTTTGATTACATCGTCAGTAATCATAACCTTAGAGCAACTTTCGTTAGTGATCGTACCCACATATTGCACATTCTGTAAAAAAAATAAATTATAAAATTTTTAAATTTTTAAATTTCTAATCAACGAATTAAATCAAATTACCCATACTTGTTTTAAAAACACCTTTTTAGTTCTCTTAGGGCAGAGCTCCAGTTGTATCTCTTGTAGGAATTTGACTCTCTCTTATTGCATATCTTTTTCATTTGCTGTTGGAGCTCTATTCTTTATTGTTGGAGCTATTTTTGTTATTTATATTGGAAATATGCATTCAAAGGCTAGAAGGTCATTCTGAGAGGCCCATCCTGAGGTCGTGAATTTTTTCCAAATAATTTCTTAACACCCACACCCCTAAGAGTAGTGTGGATCCAACCAGGGTGTTAATTTTTTCCTAGGTCAAGAGTCAATACATCCTCTGATCCTCACGTCCTTCAAAAACAATATCACCTTGTGTACTTTTTTCCACTAAGTCGCCCTAATGTTAAAATACATATACACATTATATAAAATGATTACTAAGTTATAAATGAAATTCAAATTTATAAAGAAATCTTTATTACTTAGAATCATAAAAGCTACTAAGTTTATTGCCTCAGATGTAAAATCTCCATATAGTTTCTGCCGAGCCATCAACCATGCACTACAAAACAAATATGGCAGTTTTATTAGGTCGTTATGGAAACTGCCACAATATACTTAAAAAAAGGTTTTAAAAAACTTTATTTTTTAAAATTATTTTAGAAAAGCTCAACATGCATGTAAAAGAAATACTTTTTATTAATATTATTGTATAAATATTTTTTAAAAAATAGAAAAATACTCTCTATCTCTCTCTCTTGATCGTCTTTTTCTGTTTCTCACGCGAAAACCCTATCTGTGTTAATGATATTGAAACGAGTCGCACGCTTTCAGTCTCAAACCATTGTCACCGTCAACTTCCCTCTCTTTTATGTGCATTTCAATTTCCCTTTGGATATGATAGAATTTCATTTCACTCAATATCTAATAATTTCTCATCTTGATGGTGTAGGGATCTTCTGTAATACTTTGTTTCTATCAAAACACAAACCAGGAGAAAACTTAATCTTTAGGGGAGATAACTCATTGCAACTTCTTTATGTATTGAGATCTAAATCAAAATTTTCACAAAATTGAATATTTTATAAACTTGGCTTTAAATTAACATTTCTGTTGAGATCTCAAGCCCATTGTAGCTCTTTGATATATGCTTGTGAATTTTTTATTTAGTGGAATTGGGATCAGTTAGTGTCATTGGCTATCTAATCCTTTTTTCAAGCAGGAATTATATGATTTCCCCTGTTTTTTTATCGTGTGGGTGTCTGTACTAGTTTTTCATGTTTTGTATTGTACTGCAAATGGTGCATGGAATTTGTGATGAATGGAGATGGATACAGGGAAAATTTTCTTTTCAATCTAATTTCTTTAAATGGAATGTGTCCCGATGCAGTATCATATCTTGTTATGTTGTGTGCTTGAAACAATGATGAAGTGGTGGATGAACATGTTAGCCTATTTGATGTAATGAAGGTGTTTGAGAAGAAAATTAATGTAAAGCATTATGGAAGTGTGTTTGATTTATGGGTCTGAGCAGAAGGCTCAAAGAAGCATATGATATTATAAATTACATGCTTGTTTTCCTGATGTGCCTTTTTGGAAAGGTTTCATTAGGGCTAGCAAGACTTACAGGAATGTGGGAAATTAGTGGAGAGGGGACTGAACACCTAATTATAGAATGATTATGCAAGTTACACGAAATAGAAAGAGCAGACCTCCATCTAAGTGAGTTAAAAGGCCAACCAAATCTGAGGTAGAAAATGAATCTTTAGTTGCAAAAAATGATGACATAAATAGTTCAGTTGAAAAGTATTATAAACTAATGATGTTGCTGATGAAATTAACCATTCACCATGAATGATATTCTTCTTGTTATTTTTTTATATTTATCTAGAAATATAATGAATTATATTCTACTGTCATGTATTTATATGTTTTAGTGTGATGATTATAAAATTTTAGCTTTTGAATGCGTGTTAATCTTGTAATTATGTTTGTTTGAAACTATAAATAGGTAATTTGTGTTGCACTCTAAAATTTGTCCTTGGTTTTCTAACCCTAAATGGCTTATGATTGCATCCATACGCACTCGTCATGACATTAATCATGCATTGCATTGGGATTCTAAGACATGGGATCACAGTGTATTTCTCGCAATTCAGAGCTTTCTTCATTTTAGAAAGTGTTTCAGTAGCATTCAGAGCTGGACAAACAGTCGTCAAAGTCTTCGAGCATTTATGTTGCTCAGCAGATGGTTGATTATTTCATAATCGAGAAACGAGAGCATATAGTTCATATGAGTTTGTTTGAGGAAAGCTATCTATCATTTTTCAGGCATTATTCTAGGGCTTTATCAATGACTAAGGTTCAGATGTAAAGTCGGACTCAGAACAAGTTGAAATAGGGTGATTTTGCAAATTTGCCTTGACGTAATCGATTAACCATATCATGTTAATTGATTACACCAGTTGGTTTTTGCTTAGAATAACAAAGTTTCAGCACTGTAGCAGTTTGCAATTCATTTCAATCACTTGGATTCAATCTTACACCAGTAGAAGGATCTAGAGCATTACAATTAACTTCATTTTTCCTCCATAATTCAAATAATTTCCACTCCTAATTCCAAACCAAAAATTTAATCCTCATTCAAAACCAAATTCCAAACCACATTCTCATTCCATACCTAGACCATATTTAAACTAATTTTCTCCATTCTAAAAGGGAACCAGTTCATTTTTTTTATTTTTCTATACTTCACACTCAAATTCTATCTCACTTTTTCAATCTTGATTTTCATCTTCATCCCTAACCTCACCAAAGCTCTATTATTAGAATTAACAAATTCTTCATTGGAGTTTGTTAATCCTTGAGCTAAACCTTCATCACATTACCTTCCCATCAATAAATTCTGCAGTTGAAGTTGGTTTGGATCTAGAACTGAATTTTGGAAGCAATTTCTTGAAGTGATTTTGGAAGCAATAAATTCTTGTGAAGAAACTTGTGGATCTCTGGTTTTCATTACTTAATTCATCAAGTTCTGTTTGCAACAATTACCAAAGCAAATCTCGGCTTTGTAGATTGGTGATTCTTAGATCCAAACTCATTTTAGCTTATTTTACAACTTTCACAATGTAGATCCTTGTGGTTTTGGTGTGAATTGATCCATTGATTCAATTGTTTGATGTTGTTAATTGTTTTATTGATTCAATATGTCTTTATTTGACCATAATTGTTGTGATTTTCGTGCACAATTGTATGTTATTACATGTTGCATTTGATCATTGAATTAATGCTGGAAAAATGCTTATGAAAACTGATTTTCTGCTGTTTCTGCAGGTGTAATCGATTAACATATATGTGTTAATCTATTACACCCTTTCATAGCCCTGTTTTTTTAGCTTTTGAACAGGTGTAATCAATTAACCTACAGGTGTTAATCGATTACACCTGCTACATAAGGTGTTTTTTTGCTTGTTTTTGAGCTTACCTTGATTCCTTTCCACATTTAACTCCCATGGCTTGATATATTTGATATTTTTGGAATTTTCTTGAGTACTTTAGCCTCTGTATGCATTATGTATGTGAATCTGTGATGCATAATTTTTCGATTGTTGATTGTTTGGATTCTCGAAGCATGTTCATAATGCACACTTGATTACATGTTAACACTTGCTTGTTGATGTTGCATATTCATGATGCTTGATGTTGATACATGCTCATATGCATTGTTAAGCGTTAAACTACATGAAGCATGCTCATTTATTTCGTTGTTGATATGTGTTCACGATGATTGATTAATCTTTTGTCATATGTTCACACACTTTGCTTGATCTTGCACAACACATGTTTGTATTGCTTGAATTCTTGATGTGTGTTCATGATACTTGCCTAGTCTTGAGGATTACATGATGCATGTTCATGTTGATTCATGCTTTATCCTTAGTCAAATGCATACATGTTGTTGCTGCATACATGTCTGTCCTGAAAATATGTGCTGTTAAAAGTTGTTGTCTTGTTGCTGGAAATATACTGTTGTTCTGATTGAGGCGCTGTTGTATGCTGCTATTTGTGTTTTTCTTAGCTTGTTGCTTTCTCTTGCATGTTCCCTTAAGGCTTCCTAGTCTAACTTAATTTTTGATTAAGATTGGAGTAGGATAGACATTAGGTTTTTGATCCAAGCATGACAACATTAGGGTAGCTTTTCCCTAATCTTCAACCTTAGGGCCATCTTACATGACAACATTAGGATAGAATCATTTTCTAGTCCTAACCTTAGGACCATATTGCATGATAACATCTAGGGCCAAGTCTCCCTTAAATCTTTTGTTGCGTGCTTCTCTTCTCTCTCTTAATCAATTCAAAACACTTAATAAATATGATGTTTGTAGTGCGCCACGTGTAACACCCATTTTTAATTATTTTTAGTTCAGTGTTAATCTTTATTCGCGGATGTGGTTGTGTGGGAATATTCGCGGATGTGGTTGTGTGGGATTATTTTTAGTTCAGTGTTAATCTTTATTCGCGGATGTGCATAATATTAATACATAGTGATAAAATGTGATAATTAGTAGTAATGTTAATATTGCTATTAAATATTATTATTATTACTAATATTAATATATATGGGTAAAATATAATTATTGGATTTTTGGAATTAAAGAATTATGAGATTATTAATTATTTGGAATGAAATAAATAAGAGTTTTATATTTTTGGGATTAAGGGCAAAGTTGGAAAAGAGAAAGTGAAGGAGAAGGAAGAACACGAGGAAGAGAAGAACACGGTTGAAGCAGCAAGAGCAAAAACGATCAAGAGCGGGAAAGAGTGCATCAAGACTGCGGATTGTGAAGCTCAATCATCATCAGAATCGCAATTGAGGTAAGGGGGGGATTGATCGGTTGAATGGGTATTTGCATGAATAAATTGGTAGAGGGAAATCCCCTAATTCCCATGGATGATGATGAATGATGTTGATACATGTATTAATTCTGTTATGATTGTGATTGTTATGTTAAAAGTTCATTGCATGTGCTGTGGGACAATGGTTTATGTGAAATTGGGGTTTCGGGTAGTTTGAGATTTATTGTCGGAAGTTGGATAATTGAGCAGATAATGAGGTTTATCGGGTAAAATTGAGTTTGGATGTTGGGGCTAGGATGTAGAACCTTAAACAGATGATTTTAGTGTTGTCTCGATGGAAATTGGAGAGTGGGAGAGCTGCTGATTTCTGAGCAGCAGTTTTATTTTTCCAGAATCGCAGACATTCGCTAGCCCATCGCTAGGCGAATGCCTGGCGAGCATTCGCGAGCAGCTCGTGTAGCGAGCGTGTAGCGAGTCATGACAGTGGTTGTTTTTCTGTACTCGCTAGCAAGTTCGCTGAGCGAGGTAGTAGCGAGCACTTCCAGTAGCGCAGAAGTGTGGTTCGCGAGGAGGTTCGCTAGGCGAACGTGTAGCGAACACTTGCTAGGAGCTCGCGTAGCGAGCAGGTAGCGAGTGTAGCAGATTTTGGTTTTCGAGGGTTGTGTGCAGCTGATGATACTGAGTGCAATCGGATTGACGTGCTGTGATGATAGCTGAGTGTTGAGAGTGTGTTGAGGAGTATGAGGGTTGTGTGGCCGGCATTTATCGCATTTGACATAATCGGTGGATTATGTGTTAAGTAACAATATGTGTGGATGTGTTTGTGAGATGTATGCCTTATGTGCATGATGTGTGATATGTTGGGTGGTGATTGGATCAGTAGGATCGATGCACTTTGTGTGCTTGTGTGTATATGCATTATATGATGCGATGGATCAGTAGGATCGTGTGCACTATGTGTGCTCTGTAGTTATGCATTAGTGTCTTGCATAGCATGTGGGCTTGAGGTATGATTTACTCTCGTGCTCCAAGTGGGGAGCGTGGACGTGGTGTGTGATACACTCACGTGCTCCATGTGGGGAGCATGGACGGGATTTGGATCGCTGCTCGGATGGAGTGTACGCGACCACCGTGTTCGAAGTGGGGAACGTTGGTAGGGATAGATCGTTGCTCAAATGGAGTGTATGCGATCTATCCTAAGATTTGATTATATGGGCTCAGGAGGAGCGTGGTAGGGATAAATGGTTGCTCAGATGGAGTGTATGCGATCTATCCTGAGTTGAGTAGGTACCGTATACTGTCGAGTCGGGTGCATGTGTTGCATTGTTGTTTGTGTGGGTTGTGATTGTTGATGATGGGACAGTAGGTCTGGATATGTTGTATGTGAAATAATGATTTATTGTTTCCTGCCTTTTATTTCATGTACATTTATACCATTAATATTTAATCGTGAATTCTCACCCCTTTGTTGTTGTTGTGGTTTGTGCTTCTTCAGAAGTACAGACAATCCAAGTTTTTAGCTAGCTTGGATTGTGGCGTTGTCGTAGGATTTCTCTGATACGTAACACCGGGGCTTTTTGGGAGTTTTATTGTTTCTTGTTGATTATGTGTGCCCCTGTGGCGTATCTGATTTTTGTGGGATATGTGATGATATCATGTATATTTTGGGCAGATGGCCGATTGTTGTATATGACGATGTTGATGATATGGATGATGTATGTATGATATGTGTTATGACAGACTACTTCTATTTTCCGCTGAAAATTTTATTGAAAATCAGTTTTTAAATGATTTGTGGAATTTTGTTGAGGATTGTGACATCCCGTTGTGGGAGAAACTCTGATAATTGTTGATTTTAATTGTTTTATTTTATTTTTAGGAAACGGGGTGTTACAAGTTGGTATCAGAGCAGGTCGGTCCGTCCGGCCAGTGTAGTATTTTGAGTCTGTGTGTAGGATAGAGTTGGTTGTTTTCTGTTAACCTGGATTGTTATTGTTGAGCAGTATGGCTGGGAGGAATGACGCGGCGTTGGCTGCAGCTATGCGGGCTATGGCTCAAGTGGTGGCTAATCAGAATCTGGCTACAGTTGCTCAGTTCAAAAACTTGACGCAGTTCCAGAGCAACAAGCCACCAAAGTTTGAAGGTGGGATTCTGGATCCGGTAGCTGCACAAAAATGGTTGAAGGCAATAGAGAAGATCTTCAGAACCATGGGGTGCAGCGATGAGCAGAAAGTGAGATTTGGTACTCACATGCTTGAGGGAGAGGCTGAGGCTTGGTGGGACAATTGTCGTCAGAGGATGGAGGCTTCGGGTACTCCGATTACTTGGGAGGTGGTTCGATCTGGTTTTCTGGAGAAGTATTTTCCAGAAGATATCATAAGTGCTAAAGAGGTGGAATTTTTAGAGTTGAAGCAGGGCAGTATGTCGGTGGCCGAGTACGCGGCTAAGTTTGAGGAATTGGCTCAGTATTGTCCCCATTACAATACTGAGGAGGCTATGACTTCTAAGTGTCTAAAATTTGAGAATGGGCTAAGGCCGGAGATCAAGATGGGGATCACGTGTCAAAAAATCAGGAGCTATCCTGAGTTGGTGAGTAGAAGTCAAAAAATCAGGATTGCACATTACAAGGCGGTGAATGACCGCAAGGGTAAGCAGAGGTTTGGTGGTACACCTTACAGTGTGCCAACCAATAAGGGAAAGTAGAAGGTTATGGTTGATAAGAGGTTCCGATAGAGGAAGGCATCGGCGGACTTAAAATGTTATCGGTGGGGTGTCGCGGGGCATCGTGCTAGTGATTGTCCTCAAGAGACGAAGAAGTGCTTCAAGTGTGGGAAGTCGGGCCATGTGATGGCGGATTGTAGGACTAATATGCCTACTTTCTATAACTGCGGCGAGAAAGGCCATATTAGCACTCATTGTGAGAAGCCAAGGAGGCCTCATGCGCCTCAGGTTGCTGGTAAAGTGTTTGATGTGGTGGGAACTCAGTCGGCGGATGAGGAGCGTTCGATCAAAGGTACTTGTTTTATCGATAACATTCCTTTGACTGCTATGATTGATACTGGTGCAACTCACTCGTTTATCTCTGTTTATTGTGTGAAGGTGTTGGGTTTGGTACCGACTATTCTTGAGCGACGGATGACTATTGAAACTCCCTCGATTGGTTAAGTGACTACTTCGTTAGTGTGTTTGAAGTGTCCACTGACTATCTTTTGTCGAGATTTTTGTGTGGATTTGATTTGTTTACCACTTGGTGGTTTGGATATTATACTTGGTATGAACTGGTTAGAGTTCAATCGAGTGTACATCGATTGTTTCCAGAAAGTGTTATTGTTTTTGACTCCAGAAGAGGAAGCTTTGGAAGATTCCTTGTCTAGTAAGGAATTGATAACCTTGTTGGAAGATGAAGCTCAGGTGTTTGCTTTATTTGCATCACTATCTGTTGACAACAAGGTGTTGTTGGATGAGTTAGCTGTTGTGAATGAGTTTCCGGAGGTGTTCCCAGATGATATTACGGAGTTGCCTCCAAAGAGAGAAGTTGAGTTTAGCATTGATCTTATTCCTAGTACAGGATGCCTATTTCTATGGCACCGTACAGGATGCCGGCAGTGCAGTTGGCCGAGTTGAAATCTCAGATTTGAAAGTTGCTGGATAGAAAGTTTATCAGACCAAGTGTGTCGCCGTGGGGAGCTCCAGTGTTGTTAGTGAAAAAGAAGGACGGTAGCATGCGGTTGTGCATCGATTACCGTTAGTTGAACAAAGTGACCATCAAGAACAAATATCCTCTTCCCAGGATTGATGATTTGATGGATCCATTGGTGGGAGCTCATGTGTTCAGTAAGATTGACTTGAGGTCGGGTTATCATCAGATAAGAGTGAATGAAGGTGATATTCAGAAGGCGGCGTTTAGGACTCGGTATGGACATTACGAGTATGCAGTAATGTCTTTCGGAGTGTCTAATGCGCCGGGTGTGTTTATGGAATATATGAACCGTATCTTCCATTCTTATTTGGATCAGTTTATTGTCGTGTTCATTGATGATATACTGATTAATTCTAAGTCTGAGGAAGAGCATGCAGAGCATTTGAGGATTGCTTTGCAAGTGTTGAGGGATAACAAGTTGTTTGCTAAGTTATCAAAGTGTGAGTTCTGGTTGAAGACAGTGAGTTTCCTGGGGCATTTTATTTCTGGTAATGGTGTTTCGGTAGATCCATCTAAGGTGAGTGCGGTGTTACAGTGGGAACCGCCGAAGACGGCAACTGAGGTTAGAAGCTTTTTGAGTTTGGCTGGTTACTACCAAAGATTTATTGAAGATTTTTCCATATTGGAGTTGCCATTGACTCAGTTGACGAGGAAATATCAAGTATTTGTGTGGGATGCTGCTTGTGAAGAAAGTTTTGAGGAGCTGAAAAAGAGATTGACTTCAGCGCCGATGTTGGTGTTACCGAATCCGAGTGAGCCTTTTGTGGTATATTGTGATGCGTCTAAGATGGGATTAGGCTGAGTTCTAATGCAGAATGGAAAGGTGGTAGCTTATGATTCACGGCAATTGAGGGTGCATGAGCGAAATTATCCTACTCATGACCTTGAGTTGGTTGCGGTGGTTTTTGTGTTGAAGATTTGGAGAAATTATTTGTATGGTTCGAGGTTTGAGGTGTTCAGTGATCACAAGAGTTTGAAATATCTGTTTGATCAGAAAGAGTTGAATATGAGGCAGAGGAGATGGTTAGAATTCTTGAAGGATTATGATTTCAGTTTGAGCTATCACCCAGGAAAAGCGAATGTTGTTGCGGATGCGTTGAGCAGGAAGACGATTCATATGTCAGCTTTGATGGTAAAAGAGATGGAGCTTATTGAGCAATTTCGAGATTTAAGTATGGTTTGTGAGTTTACTACATATGGTGTGATGTTGGGTAAATTGCAAGTAAATAATGATTTCTTGGATATGGTGAAGGAACATCAGAAGTTAGATGTGAAACTTGTGGATTTGATGCAAGGAGCCGGAAGTGACTCCGGTAGTGATTTCAAGTTGGATGATGCGGGTGTGTTGAGGTTTCGGGGCAGAATTTGTGTGTCGGATAATGATGAGTTGAAGAGGTCAATTTTGGACGAAGGACACCGTAGTAGCCTGAGTGTTCATCCAAGAGCTACGAAGATGTATCAGGATTTGAAAAAGTTGTTTTGGTGGTCAGGTATGAAAAAGGATATTGCTCGTTATGTTTATGCTTGTTTGGTATGTCAGAAATCGAAGGTGGAGCATCAGAGACCTTCTGGGATGATGCAACCGTTAGATATTCCAGTTTGGAAGTGGGACTGTATCACCATGGACTTTGTTACAGGATTGCCGAATACGGAGAGAGGATTTGATGTGATTTGGGTGATTGTGGATCGGCTTATGAAGTCTGCACACTTTGTGCCGATTAGTATTAGCTTTCCGTTGGAGAAGCTTGCAGAGATCTATATTCGGGTGATTGTAAAGCTGCATGGTGTGCCGTTGAGTATTGTGTCGGATAGAGATTTGAGGTTCACTTCTGTATTTTGGAAGAGTTTGCAAGAGGCTTTGGGTACCGAGTTGAAGCTGAGTTCAGCTTATCACTCGCAGACGGATGGACAGTCGGAGAGGACTATTCAGACTTTAGAGGATTTGTTGCGGGCTTGGGTGTTGGAAAGAGGTGGTACGTGGGATACTCAATTGCCTTTGATAGAGTTCACGCACAACAATAGTTACCATTCCAGTATCGGGATGGCACCCTTTGAAGCTCTTTATGGTAGGAGGTGTAGAACTCCTCTGTGTTGGTATGAGTCAGGTGAGAGTGTTGTGTTGGGACCAGAGTTGGTGCAGCAGACTACTGAGACAGTTCAGATGATCCGTGAGAAGATGAGAGCATCTCAGGATCGGCAGAAGAGTTATTATGATAACCGCAGGAAAGAGTTGGAATTCAGTGAGGGTGACCATGTATTCTTGAGGGTTAACCCAGTGATTGGTGTTGGACATGCATTGAAGTCCAAGAAGTTGGATCCGAAGTTTATCGGACCGTATCAGATTTTGCAGAGGATTGGTGTTGTGGCGTATAGGGTGGCGTTGCCGCCGGAGCTTTCGAATTTGCATGACGTGTTCCATGTGTCGCAACTTCGGAAGTATGTACCCGATCCGTCTCATGTGATTCAGAGGGATGAAGCCAAGTTAGAGAGAATCTAACTGTGGAGACGTTGCCATTAAGGATCGAGAATCGCAAGATGAAGCGACTCAGAGGGAAAGAGATACCTTTGGTGAGAGTGGCGTGGGGAGGTGCTGCAGGAGGCAGTGTGACCTGGGAATTGGAAAGCAGGATGCAGGAAGCGTATCCAGAGCTATTTCCATCTGGTATTTTCGAGGACGAAAATAATTAAAGTGGGGGAGAGTTGTAACACCCATTTTTAATTATTTTTAGTTCAGTGTTAATTTTTATTCGCAGATGTGGTTGTGTGGGATTATTTGAGGATCAAAAGAAATCATAATATTAATACATAGTGATAAAATATGATAGTTAGTAGTAATGTTAATATTTCTATTAATTATTATTATTATTACTAATATTAATATATATGGGTAAAATATAATTTTTGGATTTTTGGAATTAAAGAATTATGAGATTATTAATTATTTGGAATGAAATAAATAAGAGTTGTATATTTTTGGGATTAAGGGCAAAGTTGGAAAAGAGAAAGTGAAGGAGAAGGAAGAACACGAGGAAGAGAAGAACACGATTGAAGCAGCAAGAGCAAGAACGATCAAGAGCGGGAAAGAGTGCATCAAGGCTGCGTATTCTGAAGCTCAATCATCATCAGAATCACAATTGAGGTAAGGGGGATTGATCGGTTGAATGGGTATTTACATGAATAAATTGGTAGAGGGAAATCCCCTAATTCCCATGGATGATGATGAATGATGTTGATACATGTATTAATTCTGTTATGATTGTGATTGTTATGTTGAAAGTTCATTGCATGTGCTGTGGGACAATGGTTTATGTGAAATTGGGGTTCCGGGTAGTTTGAGGTTTATTGTCGGAAGTTGGATAATTGAGCAGATAATGAGGTTTATCGGGTAAAATTGAGTTTGGATGTTGGGGCTAGGTTGTAGAACCTTAAGCCGATGATTTTAGTGTTGTCTCGATGGAAATTGGAGAGTGGGAGAGCTGCTGATTTCTGAGCAGCAGTTTTATTTTTCCAGAATCGCAGACATTCGCTAGCCCATCGCTAGGCGAATGCCTGGCGAGCATTCGCGACCAGCTCGCGTAGCGAGCGTGTAGCGAGTCATGACAGTGGCTGTTTTTCTGTACTCGCTAGCAAGTTTGCTGAGCGAGGTAGTAGCGAGCACTTCTAGTAGCTCAGAAGTGTGGTTCGCGAGGAGGTTCGCTAGGTGAACGTGTAGCGAACACTCACTAGGAGCTCGCGTAGCGAGCAAGTAGCGAGTGTAGCAGATTTTGGTTTTCGAGGGCTATGTGCAGCTGATGATGCTGAGTGCGATCGGATTGACGTGCTGTGATGATAGCTGAGTGTTGAGAGTGTGTTAAGGAGTATGAGGGTTGTGTGGCCGACATTTATCGCATTTGACATAATCGGTGGATTATGTGTTAAGTATCGATATGTGTGGATGTGTTTGTGAGATGTATGCCTTATGTGCATGATGTGTCATATGTTGGGTGGTGATTGGATCAGTAGGATCGATGCACTTTGTGTGCTTGTGTGTATATGCATTATATGATGCGATGGATCAGTAGGATCGTGTGCACTGTGTGTGCTGTGTAGTTATGCCTTAGTGTCTTGCATAGCATGTGGGCGTGAGGTATGATTTACTAACGTGCTCCAAGTGGGGAGCGTGGACGTGGTGTGTGATACACTCACGTGCTCCAAGTGGGGAGCATGGACGGGATTTGGATCATTACTCGGATGGAATGTATGCGACCACCCGTGTTCCAAGTGGGGAACGTTGGTAGGGATAGATCGTTGCTCGGATGGAGTGTATGTGATCTATCCTGAGATTTGGTTATATGGGCTCTGGAGGAGTGTGGTAGGGATAGATCGTTGCTCAGATGGAATGTACGCGATCTATCCTGAGTTGAGTCGGTACCACATACTGTCGAGTCGGGTGCATATGTTTCATTGTTGTTTGTGTGGGTTGTGATTGTTGATGATGGGACAGTAGGTCCGGATATGTTGTATGTGAAATAATGATTTATTGTTTCCTGCCTTTTATTTCATGTACATTTATACCATTAATATTTAATCGTGAATTTTCACCCCTTTGCTGTTGTTGTGGTCTGTGCTTCTTCGGAAGTACAGACAATCCAGGTGTTTAGATAGCTTGGATTGTGGCGTCGTCGTAGGATTGCTCTGATACGAAACATCGGAGCTTTTGGGGAGTTTTATTGTTTCTTGTTGATTATGTGTGCCCCCGTGGCATATCTGATTTTTGTGGGATATGTGATGATATCATGTATATTTTGGGCAGATGACCAATTATTGTATATGACGATGTTGATGATATGGATGATGTATATATGATATGTGTTATGACAGACTACTTTTGTTTTCCGCTGAAAATTTTATTGGAAATCAGTTTTTAAATGATTTGTTGAATTTTGTTGAGGATTGTGACATCCCGTTGTGGGAGAAACTGTGATAATTGTTGATTTTAATTGTTTTATTTTAATTTTGGGAAACGGGGTGTTACACCACGAGCCTTAAGCACATGGGAAATGATGAGCGGGATTCTCTCCTTACCTCATCTAGAGAGTTTTATGCGCGAGCCACTTTGGATCGGTCGTATAAAGTGCACGCTCCTATCATCATAGACTTTAGCATGATACGTATCAAAAACCGATTCAATTCACTTCTTTAAAATACTAAGCAACTCGTGGTCCTGCGAACTACGGGCGCTCTGATTTCTTATTCCTATTGAAAATATGTAGGCACAAGGGCCCCAATCCTTGGCGAGCAACCTTCCCTTCCACCCTTAGTCCTCCGAACTATGATAACTCTTACTTTCCCATTGGACGAGGGAATACATAGGCATAGGATTGCGAGATCCTATCGATTCTTCTTTTATTTTTTCTCCCTTTCTGTTTCCGCATTCCCTTAGCAAGTAAGCTTAAGATATACACACCCTTTTATTAGAACAACAAGAGTGGATTCCGTTGAGTACAACAGACGCGAGGGGTGCTAATACCTTCCTCTTACGTAATCGACTCCCGAACCCCGAATTTGGTTGTGAGACAATGTTCTTTCCCTTATAAGGTTTTCTCGATGTTTTCCTTTACTCGTTGGGATAAATAAAGTCCGATGGTGACTCTTTGTCTTCGCCGATGGTTTTTCACGTGAGCGACAATTTGCACTGAATATAATGGAGCTGTGAGTTGAAATTGGTGAAGATGTTGGCTAGTGGTGAGTTTACTGTGAAAGACTGTCTATCTACTTCCTATATTTTGTGTTAATGTTACTTGTCCTATTTAGTTATGTAGTTGAATTGAATGAATGTAGATTGTCTTTTTTTAATCTTATAATAACTAGTTTTATTTTTCACTCTCAATTCAATTTCAACCTTTGTATTGTTTGAGAGATTCTTGTTAGATTCTTCAAAGATATATAATGAGTGGTTGATAAGTCGTAACTTGATTATTCATAGAGATAGTTATTGTAACGCCCCAGTTTATTTTATTTTATTTTCCATAATTAAACTTATGCGATGTTGTGTATTTATACGTGTGGATTGGTGTTTATGTGTTTGAGCTACCCTTGGTGTGGGGTAGTAGCCTTAAGAGTAGAATTAAGGTGTAGGGGTGTGTGAGCAAAAGTGTAGAACTATGTGGTGTGGTGAGTAAAACTAACTAAATTATATTAGTTAATATTTAGTTAATTATATAATATTAGATGGATATTATTTAATTTAATTAAATATTTGATGGGAATTATTATTATTATTATTATTATTAGTTGGATTAAATAATAATAATAATAATAATAATAATAATAATAATAATAATAATAATAATAATAATAATAATAATAATAATAATAATAATAATAATAATAATAATAATAATAATAATAATAATAATAATAATAATAATAATAATAATAATAATAGAATAAAATAAAGGGAATTGGGAGGAAGTTGTCAGAATGTGAAAAACCCAGAGAAAAGTGAAAGAGAACAATTGAGTTAGGGCAAGGAAGGAGAAGCTAGGAAGAATCACCATTGTTGAGAAACTTGCAAGAATTCTAAGGTAAGGGTGGGGTTCTGATTATCTAAGGGTTAGTATGATGATGATAGTGGATAGATTATGTCTATGCTTGATTTGTGTTTTTCTTCTCTCAATATCATGATCATTGTTGTAACTTTGTAATTGTTGGATTAATTGTGTGGATCATGCAATTGTATGTTGTTTGATGAATTAGATTTGTTAAAATGTTGTATGATGATGTTGTGGTTGATGATTGAATGATAAATTGTATAAATTTTCTATTAAAATTATGCATTTGATGGAATTGTTGATGGTGGATGAGGGGGTTTGTTATGTGTGGTTGTGATTCAGAGTTGAAACTAAGTTAAAAGTGTTTTTGGTGGATAGAATTTGGGTTTTGATGTTTCGTAAACTAGTTTTTGGGGTAAAATAATATGATAAATGAACTGTAAGAAAAATGGGTTTTGGGGGTGGATTAAAAGTGATTTTTGTTTGGAAAAGTTGTAGAAAAGTGCTTTTGCGAACAGTGTAATCGGTTACCATATATGGTGTAACCGGTTACACTGCTTTAAAATGTCTTTTTGGGAATTTTGTCATGGTGTAATTGGTTACTAGGATTTGGGTAACCGGTTACACTTTGTGTGTTTTGTATGGTTGGGTTAGTTTACTATGCCAAAAAAGACCTATAGCAGCGCATTTTTTGGCCTTTAACAGCGCTTAAAAGCGCTGCCTAAAGTGGCGCTGCTATAGGTAATGGCAGTGCTTTTTTTGGGGAAAAAGCGCTGCTATAGGTCCCCCTTTAGTAGCGCTTTTTTTTCCTTTAGCAGCGCTTTTTTTTTTCCTTTGGCAGCGCTTTTCCTCCCCCTTTTTAGCAGCGCTTTTAAAAGCGCTCTCTAAAGTCCATTTTCCTAAGACCTTTAGTAGCGCTTTTTTTTTCCTTTAGCAGCGCTTTTTCCCCCCTTTTAGCAGCGCTTTTCCTTTAAAAGCGCTGTCTTTTCTCACATCATTGGTTTTTTTCCCAAGATCACTTTTTTTTGGCAAAAAGCGTTGTCTTTTGCGCATATTTTTATGAAGTGTTTTTTGTTTTATACTGTTGCACAATTCTTTATAATTTATCACACAAACCTGCTTATAACAATTATATTGAACACAAACCTTTATTTCAACACTACTTAGGCCTTATACATAACCTTCTTACAATCATTGTAATTCAACACGATACTTTATTTCAACACATAGGCCTTATATGTATATTATCATTCAACAGAAACGATTCATACTTATAAAATATATTCCAAAACCGATAATGTCACAATATTCACTATACATATAATCAAAAATTCCATAAGTACGGATCCTCACAACAACACAATGCGACTTCGATCTAGAAGTATATCAATAAATTCCAAAACTATATACGACTTCCAGAACTATAATCATCCAGTAGTATGTACAGAACATCATAACAACATAAATCTCCGATCAAAAGACATAAAGATAATATACCTTATACAATTCTCATCTCAAGAATGTATTGACACCATTCCTCCTTAATTTATTCCAATTTTTCTTTCAAGTAAGTGCCACACTTGAGTTCATCAAAGTACTATATAATATAACATAACATGCATTATTTAGTTAAAACTAATTACTTAGATGAAATACCGGTTAAATATCAAAATAAATCATATAAATTATAAATCCATACCATGTTTGGAATCTCTATTTGGCCCGAATAAATAATTTCCTTCATAAACCTCAATACAAAATAGCCGCAATCAATACCATTGCGCTGACGAGAACACTACACATGGAAAAAAATACGAATATATATCAGGATATATAGTTTAACTAGTTTTAGCAAACAACATCACTATAATAATCAAAATTGTGAAAATATACCTGCACTCTGATCCAACTAATGTTGTTAGCCTTACTCTTTGGTACTCTTGCTTGTCTTTGTGATCAAAATATTTGTATAGCTCTAAACATAATATAAACAAATATTTATAGCAATCTGATTTGTATAGCTCACTATAATAATCACTTACATATCAACATTTTCTTCATATCAGGATATTTTGTTTGATCCCCATCCAATGAATCCAAATAATACACAATTTCTTTTATCGGATAAATCACGACCAACGACCAGTGTCCATTATAAAATAAGACAAAATTTTGAATGAAAATGTTATAGAGAATGTTTAAAAATAATTATTATAATAAATGAAATTAGAATGAAATCTAACCCATGGCCAGTATTATATGGCAAAAAATACAACTTTTCTGTATCCGTGGCCATAAATGCTCGGACTATGTAATCTCTGACTGTATCTGGATTGTGTTCGATTAACCGTGCGTTGATACAGCTAGAAGATAAGAATGAGAAACTTTCTATCAATTGATGCGGGTCCAAGAACCTTTCATACAAGAACCTTAAATAAAAACATAAACAACATTAGGATTAATACTAATTGTAATGAGAAAATATATTGATCAATTATATATTCAATTAAAATTGATCGGAATACCTGATGTATGAATGAATAACACTGATGCCCAATTCAGAATGTTGGAAAACCTAATTCAAATCCTCTTTAGCAATTGTTTCATCATAAGAAAATCTGAAAATACCTTCCTCCATATGTATTTGACGAATGCCACCCTCCACCACATCTGTTGTTTCGACATATGTTTCAAGGCACAACCTAAATCGAGGAACAAATGCTTTTTTAGGATCAACCTTTTTTTGTTGGACACCTTGCTAGATTCAGGCATCTTATCCTTGTTGACTTATTGCATCTCTTGAGCTTGAATCTAAAAATCCTATAACTTAGGTAATCTAAACGTCGGAGGATATAATTCAGATTTTCTATTCATATATATCAATTAATGTACCTGTTTTATTGATGCATCTGACTCGGTTTCCCGCACAATAATCCCCTTATCTTTTGGTTTGGATTTTGTAGGAGTCTAACATTATCATGTAAATAATGGTGTTCACGACATATGTTTCAAGGCACAACCTAAATCGAGGAACAAATGCTTTTTTAGGATCAACCTTTTTTTGTTGGACACCTTGCTAGATTCAGGCATCTTATCCTTGTTGACTTATTGCATCTCTTGAGCTTGAATCTAAAAATCCTATAACTTAGGTAATCTAAACGTCGGAGGATATAATTCCGATTTTCTATTCATATATATCAATTAATGTACATGTTTTATTGATGCATCTGACTCGGTTTCCCGCACAATAATCCCCTTATCTTTTGGTTTGGATTTTGTAGGAGTCTAACATTATCATGTAAATAATGGTGTTCACGTAAATGTAAGAATAACTTACATGTAGTAAAACATTTGAATACTAAAAGATTCATAATGGTGTTCAACGTACCTTATCATCTATGAAAATGAAATTTGAGGGTCATGTAACATACGATCCTTTTGCGTCTCCCACCAATGTTGCATCTGAAACATCGTCTGGTATAGGCAATAACGCATCCCGCTCTAAAGTAATATCAATTGATACCTTCAAAAATCCAGCTAGGAGCAGTTTATGGTGAAGTAAGTCTCCCAAAGTATTATGCAATTTTCCCTTGCCAACCATGGGATAAGTAGGTGCCGATAAATATAGCCAACAAGGTGAAATTCCCTAAACCAATAACGAATACGATTAATGTGTATATATGTCAATTCAAAAAATTATGCTAAATTAATTTCAATGTAATACACACACACACACACACACACACACACACACACACATACACACACACACACACACACACACACACACACACACACACACACACACACACACACACACACACACACACACACACACACACACATATATATATATATATATATATATATATATATATATATATATATATATATATATATATATATATATATATATATATATATATATATATATATATATAGTTACATCGGGAAGTTTCTGCTAAAAATTACAATTGATACTAACTTTGTCACTAGTATTCTTAAACTCATGACGGTGCCTTTCTGACATGTATCTCTCTTTGTCCTTTTGCAATTCACGAACTTGAGCTCTCAATTCTTCCAACGACTCCATGACTTCTTTATTGGTCGAATTTTTTTCTTTGGATTCTTATACAATTTTGTTGGAGTGACGCCAAACCCCTTACCCCTCACACGACCAATATACTCAGGAACATTTAATACTTGACTGAGTAGGCTCCTGCAATCTTGGTCTTCAGATGCAGTTATAGTCTGGGATAGACTCTCCTAAAATGTAGAAAAATATCCGTGTGGATTAAAAAGCATAAATATATTATATGTTATTACACTTTTGAGTTTATGACAGAACTAATGTTATACTTACACATTGCTCAAAAACTTGTTGAACAACTCCATCTCTACCCACACAATCAGCCTTCCATAAAACATGTTCTGGAACAGATGTTGCATCACTTTTCTCCTCTTCTAACTGCATGTTATGACAGATAATAAGTTTCACTTTTCTCGTATTTTATTTCATCCTAATAAAGCATTTATATATACTTACTATTTTCCTTTGTAAGCGTGCATATCCCAAACTCCCTTTTTTGTATGGATACGCGGGTTTTGATGCTCGTTGTCGATTTATGTCACTCACAACCTAAAAAAACAAGTTTAAGCCATATCAGAACTCATTTGAAATAAGTATATATATTATACATTGTTCATGATAAGATAAAATTACGTGGAATTCTTTGGTTCTTCTCTTGGCAACAAAAGTCTCCCATTCTTCAAGTGAAATCAAATCCGCATACTTCTTTGGTCGCTCTGACTCAACAAAAGTCTCCCATTCTTCAGAATCCTTAAGAAACTTGTTCATTAAAAATGCTCGAAATCCTCTAAGTCTTTTTCCGGTTGTCATCAATATTAAAAGACCTCTGCAAATTAAACAAATTAACATACATATAGTGTGTTAGTATAAATAATTTAAAAACATAACCGTCAATAAAAATAAATAATGTCAGATATGATACCTGTATCTCACTCCATAGTTTTTTCTTTAGCGATTTTCAACGATGGAATTCTCCAATTATCAAAAGTGATTAGAATTTGCGAGCGAACAAGTGCACCAATGTAACTTGTTAACATCACACTGTTAGGCTGAATTAATTAGTTTGTTTCATTCCAATGCAAATCATATTTTATACCTTTATCTCTCGCACGAATGATTCCCTTCATAATCGTTATTCCTCTTGAAATATCTTCTTCCATATCATGTACTGGTTCGTTTCCACCCTCTAAAGGAGTATCAAGTGAGTTTTCCTCGTTGTTAAACATAATACCTGTAATTCAAAAAAACACACTTATTAAATGAATGACAAGTACATATGAAATGAAAAACATAAATAACAAAAACATGCGTCATTTTTATATACTCCTACACTATCTTTGTTGAGATCACTGAGAAGACGTCTCAACTTCACCTTCCAATAAAAGATAATCCTCAAGCTCGTTGAAGAAAAAATTTTCAAATTTAAGTCGATGCTTGTGAAATGGGAGTTTTGTTGATGTATTTTAGATTGATTTGTTAATGGAGGGGTAGTATAATTTTTTTATTAAGGTGGATTTTGGGTGAATGGTCGTGTTGGATAAAACAAAAATTGTTGGTGTGGTGTTTGAAAGTTGTAGTTTGATTGATGTGTAGGTTGTATGTATGAGTATGAATTAAAGGGGTTGGTGTATGGTTTTTGTTGTTGAAAGTAAGGTTAAATTATTGTTGTTGTGTGTTAAACATGTTTTTATAGTGTATGTTAATAAACGGTTGAGGTATGTTGGTGTAAGTAGATTGTGTTAGGATATGTGTTAGGGGATGATTGAGTATGTTGGAAGTTTGAAAAAGATGTTCATTCATGTGAGTTAACTAGTAACCTATTTTTGAAGAGATATAAAGTTGGAATCAATCTATACCATGCCATGTACTCACTAATTTGCTTACATTTTATTAACATGATATAGTTTTTTCTAAAGGAAACATATTTCATTAGACTGAAGAAACCTTACACAAAGTAGAGCCTGCCGTAGGTGGAATACATCCAACCCATGTTCTTGAACCTACAAGATTGCCCATCCTAACTAGATGATGAACATCCCCAATATGGTTCCTATTCAGATACATGATGTAAGCCTCCTAAAAACTACTTAATAATAATAATATCTAAATGCACTAAGAATAACATGCAACAACATCATTTCTTTCCATTAACAACATCAACACTAACAACAACAACTTCAACATCATTTGTTTTTATCAACAACATTTAAAAAAAACTTCAAATACCTTAAAAATGGTGGAAATGGCTGACAGAGGAGGTGGAGGACGAAGACGGGCGGAAGAAACAGACGGACGGAGGCAGAAATGCAGAACACGATAGACAGCTACTGAGGATGGCGACGGTTTATGGCGGTTGGATGAACACAACAGACAGAAGTGGTCGACAGAGGGAGTAAGGCACTATCGCAAGTGGGAGCAAAGCTTTAAGAAAAGATTGTTCTGTTCTGAAAAATTCTGAGTTTTTTTAAATATATGCTACTTAAACATAAGGCAGCGCTTCTGCATGGCCTTTAGCATCACTTTATAAAAGCACTCTCTAAGGTCTGCCTTAGGCAGGCCCTATAGCAGCGCTTTTATAAAAGTGCTTTCTTTTGTACACCCTTTAGCAGCGCTTTTCTGAAAGCATTTTCTTATGTACCCCCTTTACTGCCACCTTTAGCAACGCTTTTAGAAAGCGCTTTCGTAGGTTAACCCTTTACCAGTGCTTTCTAAAAGTGCTCTCGTAGGTACCCCATTTAGCAGCGCTTTTAGAAAGCGCTTTCGTAGGCACCCCATTTAGCAGCACTTTTTATAAAGCGGTTTCTATTGTAAGCCATAACTGCCACCTTTAGCAGTGCTTTTCTAAAAGCGCTGTCTAAAGTCAGCTCTTTTTTTTCTTTTTTTTCCTGACTCTTTAGCAGCGCTTTTACAGAAAGCATTGTCTTTTCTGCGCTGCTAAAAATCATTTTTATAGTAGTGGTTACAAGGGGTGTAATTAGTTACACTGGGAACAATTTTTGAGAAACTTCAAAAATTCATAACTTCAGTTCCGAATGTCCGATTCAGGTGCCGTTCAAAGCGTTAGGAAGCTGAAGGACAAACTTTATTCTAAAATTGTTTTAGTACCTGAAAATGTATAATTGGTTATGTGATGGTGTTGTATGCATTGTAGCGTTTATGTTGCGGTGTGAGGTAATCTTAAATGCATCGTTGTAGTTTGCTATACTATATGTTTATGTTGCTGAACTGTTATAGCGTGTGTTTGGTGCATGGTGGCCAATAATGGCGAAGCACATCGACTATTATGGTGAAGTTCATTATGTATTGATGTTGTTGTTGCATGTTGTATGTTGCATGCATTCATGGTGTTGGACGAATGGTCCGTGTTGGTGAGCCTCAATCCTAGGTGGGGTTTGGGTGCGAGTAGTTGATTTTGGAGGCGATTGAATTAGTGAAGCGTTATCGAGGGTAATTGTAACGAATTGTTGAGCTTTGATCCTAGGTGGGGATCAGAGCGGTGAATCTGAGATTTCAAATATTGCTACCACATGCATTGAGTCATGTTGTGAGTCTCATTGCATTGCATATTGGTTGCAGTATTATTATGTTAGGATGGTTGTTATATGGATTGTATGTGTTGCACCTCAAAATTTGACCAACATTTATTTACCAAGCTTATGTTCATTCTATTCATCATCTGCATCTCATTGATATGTGGGCAGTAGATCAAGAGGCATGGTTACCCAGCAAGAGTTATATGAGACTTTGAAGCTAGCCAAGAAAGTTTTTCAAATGGTCAAAGGTTGATACCTTTGTCAGAGAACTCAAGAGATCCTCAGAGAGATTGGTTGAAACCAAGGTTGTGTGTCTCATAACTTGAGAGTTATGGGTGCTCCTCAGATGATTCTGAGACTATGAGGATGGACTTGAAGCTTTGAGAAAGCTTATGAGATGTCTTGAAAGCCATCATGAAGCCTAGAGAGGTCATTGTACAAGAATTCAGAAGATACAACCATGAGTGGTGACTAGGTCAACCCTAGGTCAACTGATGATTTGGAGAGGGTTGAGACCTAATCCAAGAGCCATGTGATCATGGATTGATGAATTGAAGTGTTATAAGGATGATTCCTAGACCAACTCATCATGATTGAGGAGTTTGAGAAGTTTCAAGCTAGGGTTTCTAAGGCTTGACAGTGTAAAATCCCCTAGTTTGATCCTATCTTCAAGGCAGTGTAGCTCAAGATGTGATTGTCATCTCATCTTCCCCACAACATGAATGTTGTAGAGCTTGTTCATAGATTTAATTTGAGTACTAGAAGTCCTTGATAGGATTTGTAGAGCTCAAGTTATGACTTTGACAAGTTACAGGTCATCTGAGGTATGTGAATCTGGGTCCTTGAAAGTCACCCAAATTGCATCCAACTTTTGCCCTAGTAGGATGATTCCTATGAACTCTTGGTAAACATGAATGTTTTAGAGCTTGTTGTTAGCTTTAATTTTAGTACTAGAAGTCCTTGATAGGATTTGTAGAGCTCAAGTTATGGCTTTGACAAGTCAAGGGCATTTTGGTCATTTGGAGGTTATAGGTCATTTCAAGCATAAGGCCGTATCTCCTATTTCCAAGCTTCAAATGGAAAAATCTTCAACATCAAACTTTATTAGAATGATGCTTTAAGGCTAGTAAGGAGGTAATGAGATGTTGAAAAGGCTTGTATCCAAAAGTGATAAAAATGGCCTAAAATGGAGGCATAAGTTAAATAAGTTGAAATTGGAAATTGGAAATCCCAAGTTACACATCCAAACCATGTCATATAATAGGTCATTTTGACTCTAAAAGACATTCTAAAAACAATGGTTCAGCCACAATTTTGATTTGAGGCCTAGATCATGGGGCTGCTTTGGAAATGGCTTACTTGCATCTTAAGGCACCAAAGCAAAACATGAAGAAACTCAATATACAAGTTAGTTATGCATTGTAACACACCATACATCTCATGTGGGGAGAATTTCAAGTCAGAATTGGTGGTTACAAGAGGCTTGGCATGAGATAGCATATGGTGAGAAGTGAAATCAAAATATCATGAGATGAGAAGTTCAAATACTCATTGGATTGTTCCAGAAAGTTCTGGACAGTTCTAACAAGTTCTATATAACGGTTAGAGCTTGCTCAGATGCAAGGTTGGTGAGAAAAGAGAGAGGGGAGAGAGAGTGCTATCTTGTTGCTTCCATTGCAAGTCAAGTTTCAATTCTACATTCTTCTTCAATTCCATTCCTTTTTTCTATATAAACACACTCCATTGATGATTCTGAAGCTGTGCAGATCAATTTGAGAGCAAATCCATGGTGAATTGAAGAGTTGGTGATTGAACTTTCAAGGTAGCAAGTCAGAATCGAATCCTGAGATTGAAGATTCCTCCATCAAAAATTTTGCAAACAGTAGCAAGATCATCATCCAAGGAAAGTTTCTGAAGAGTTTCAAGGCTTGAAGTGAGAGTTTTCACCATCTGTTGATCAAGATAACCAGGTTTGAAATTTCTCTACCACCTCATAATTTAAGCATAATTAGGTTAGTTTATTAGTGTAGAACGGTTAGAGACCCCTAGGTGATGATTTCTGGAAGTTTATGGATCAATTGGTGAAGGTTGAGTGTGAGGCATCATTTCTTTAATGACCAAGAACTCGAGCTACAGTGAGTGTTAATACATGTGTGATAGCTAGTTTTCATCAGTGAGGTGAGGTGAACATTTTAGTGTAAGGAAATTGAAGATTTATCCCAGTTGAAGTTTGAGTATAATGGAGGATTCACTATCGGGTTTGTTGTGAGAGGAGGTTTCAATGTAATCCAAGGACATGTGCGCGTTCAGCTTGAATTTTGGAGTATTATAGGGTTTTGAATTGTTGAATTTGAGCAAGGAATGAGGGAGCACGAATGGAGGGAAGTTTGCAGGTGGAGCTCTGTTTCCATGGAGAATGGCTTCAAACCCTAGCTGAAGGTTGAAGATGACTCCCAGCCATCAGATCTAGATTGACCCTTTGACTCTCGTTTGATCCAGCGGCTCGTGTTTAATTTCAGTTTGAGAGGGAATTCAGAAAACGAGTGAAACGCACCGTTTTATTAAACGGTGGCTTCATGGGCTTAAGTATGCTGAACGCTATTCCCACCCCACTTGAGGCCCACTTGACTAAACGCACTGAAAATGTTTGCTAAGCGCACCACGTCTTTCTCTATTTCTTTGCATTTTATTAATTGATTTTCTGACTTAGATTGGGCCTAGCGCATGACTACCTGCACCCCACTTTTAGCCCATATGAAATCTGAACTGGACATAGTTACTATCTGCACCACATCTCTTCATATTTTAATTTTATTTTCTCCATTTTATTTCAAACTTTGAAAAATCATAATAAATGGAAAAATAAGAATTTTCAAGTGGGAATTTTTTCTCCCACTTCATAATAATGTCTAGGAAATTATCAAATAAAAATATTTGCATTTCATGCATTTTTAATATTTTTTGTGTATTTTTCATTTTAATAGCTTTTTAATTCTTTTATGTTGATACATGAATTTGTAGAATTTTGTTTAGCTAGTTCCCTTAGCAGTTTTAGGCCATTCTTTTTAGGATAGTTAGATATAAGCTTTATCCTCCCCCTGGATTTATTCCATAATTTTGTGATGAATTTTAGGTTAGTTTTGCTTAGATGACATTAGGTTATGTAGAATTAGGTTAATCATTAACATAGGTCCACAATAACACTAGAATTTTGGGTTTCTAGGTCAAGTTAGACATTGGGGCATATAAGGGCATTAAGGGTAGGTATATAGGATCCCTTAGAAATTATATTAGATTTTAATATAGTAGTATACTATTTTTAGTTGATTTTTGTAGTTGATTATTGTTTGTGTTGCCCTTGTGGGCTTGTGTTTTTGTTTGCTTTGCTTTGTGGGCTTGAGGAGCTTGGTATTGTTCTAAGGAGCATTGAGGAGCATAGTAGGAGCATTGAAGAGCTTGGGAGCTTGATCTTGTTTGTTTTGTTGATGGTTTTAGGGTTAGGGATTAGGAAGAGTTTAGACCTAGTTAACTTCTTTCTTCAACATGGATGGTATCTGTCACCTCCATTCCTCCCTATGATTCAGAGTCCTCCCATGGTATACACCTCTCTCCTTTGGAGGGATAAGTGATGGTACCTAGGAAGTAGAACTTTTGAGGGAACCATTCCTTTGATGTTGGACCCTTATAGGTCACCTTTGGTGGTCAATAAGCAGTTTAACATCCCAGCTTATCCAGTTTAGTGATTTCCTCTGGTTTGATTATCTTGAGAGATGTTGAGCTTGAGTTTGAAGATGAAGACTTCATTGAATAGTGTAGAAGAGGATGAATCCTTGAGTATTTCCATCCCAGCTGAAGCTTGAAGAGCAACAAGAGCAAGTTGACACTTGAAGTCCGCTGAAGATGAAGTAAAGACTGAAGGAAGAAGTTGACACTTCTAAGTGATGAAGATTATTCTGAAGAGATGAAGCTTGAAGAACAAAGGAAGTTGATGCTTGCTTTGATACCTGGGGATCCTGAAGGAGCCAAGTTGACACTTATGATTGATAGTGAAGCCTGAAGGTGGAGCTGATCAAGGAGCTGAAGCTCATAGAAGATAAGTTGAAACTTATGTTGAAGGGTTGAAACCTGGAAAAGCAAATTGATATTTGTCAAGAGTGATTGAAGTCTGAAGACTGAGTTGCTGTTGGAAGAGCTGAAGCTTGAAGTTGAGAGAGGAGTTGATCTGCTTTCTTTTCTTTTTCTTTGTTGTATTGACATGTTTTGTTTGACTTGCTTGATGCATTAGGGTTAGTCCATATCTAGAATAAGTAGAATCTAGGAGCATGATTGCACTAGAGGTTGGGTTGCTCCCTCTGCTTGTATTGTTACTGTGTGGCTTTGCTTGCGGGTATTCGGTAGAGCCCAGCTCCCTTGCCCATGTGGTTTGTTTTCCTGATGGCATTTTATTTTATTTTCTTCTGTATGATTGCAGTTTGCTGTTATTGCTTGATAGCATGTTGTTTATATTTCAGTATGATTACTGTTATCCATTCTGGCTTGAGGTTGAGATGAGCTTGTGGAGGCTGAAGCCCCACACACATTTCCTCCCTCACTTGCATTGCATGCATTTTACTGTTTAAGCTGATGCTTTGTCTGTTTTGGTGTATCATTGACATGATCCCTTAGGACTCTCATTTCCTTTGATAAGGAATTGATGATAGAACTTTAGGTTGAAACCTATGCATGACAACTTCTAGGAGTTCCCTGTTCAAACCTCAACCATAGGATGAATCCTTGGCATGACAACAGTAGGACTTGATAGTCTCCCTCCTAGTTGGGCCTGTTCTCTTCTCATCTCAAAACAGTTTAAGATACAGTAATCATGAATGATTTCTTTCGTACGTTACGAGCCTTAAGCTATATGAGAAAGGATTGTGGGAGAGTTTCTTTTCCACAGTCTGGATGTTTAGTATGGTACCCTTTGGGTGACATGCGACGCATTCACTCTCAGGTCATAGTCTCTAGTGTGGTTGAAATCGCAAACACAATAAAAAAACACTTCTTTCGTAAAAGACAGGAAATAAACCGTAGTTTCCCGAACTACGTAAGTTTTGATCTCTCATACCTGTTGAGAGTACATAGGCACAGTACTGATGTATTGGAGAGCTACCTTCCCCCATAACCAGGCGTAGGCCGAACTACGTTGACTCTGATTTCTCGTTCTCTGATGAGAATACGTAGGCATAAAGTGCGACGCTTTGCCGAGTCAGTTTCTTCTTTAAGCCAGCCTTGATAGGTAGATAGATAAAACCAACCCGTCCAGTAAACACAACAAGCGTGGATCCCGTCGAGTACGACGGACGTGAGGGGTGCTAATACCTTCCCCTTGCGTAACCGACTCCCGAATCCAGACAATGGTTGCGATGACCTTGTCTTACCCTTTTTCGTCAGGTTTTCCCGATCGTTTCCTTTCCCGCTCTGAGGGATAAATAACGAAAGGTGGCGACTCTTATGTTGTGCCGGCACCTTATTTTCGCGCAAGCGACAGCTGGCGACTCTGCTGGGGACTCCAACGGTTCCCTGCGAGAGTCAATCCTAACGCTTGTATGTTTACTTGTTGGGTTGCGTTTATTTGTCGCATTTTACCTCTCGCACTTTATTTCCCGCATTTTATTTTCAGTATGATATGATTATCTGTGCTGTTGTGGGAAGGGGCATTCTGATGAGTGAGAAGCCAAACCCAGGCTTGAGTGCACCATAGACTTAGAGTGGAAATTAGTGGGCGCGTGCTTGCTTTGCAGGCACTAGTGTCTCATGAAATCCACGCTCAGACGAGGTTCATCCGGTTGGCTTCTCTTTCAACCCTTTGGGTTGAGACGGTTGCTGGTTTGGTGGATTGTCGACTCTAGGGACCGATCATTTGTGATTCAGCCGAGTGAGGCCGCTTCATGAGCTGGTGATGCCACACCTTCTGGGTATCATATCACCCCTCTTGAATGTCTGTGACGCTGATGAACGCATAGGATGCCGAACTTGAGTCAGTTTAGGTCCATACCTGTGAGCAGGGTTGGGTTTATTGTAGGAAACCGTGACCTTCAGACTACCTGGTTTTCTTGACAGTGAATCAGTTTTGTTGGTACCGGGGTTTCTCAGTTGCAGATTTGTTTGTTCTTGATAGAGCAGGTCCTGATCAGAGGATCTTATCAGCAGATGTTGTTTGTTCTTGATAGAGCAGATTTTTGATCGGGGTCTGAAGATCTCATCAGCAGATGTTGTTTGTTCTTGATAGAGAAGATTTTTGATTGGGGTCTGAAGATCTCATCAGCAGCTGTATGTTTGTTCTTGATAGAGCAAATTTTTGATTGGGGTCTGAAGACCTCACCAGCAGATATTTCTTGATCCTACATCCGAGGTCCTTATTATCAGACATTTGTTCTTGACAAAGCAGAATTATGATCCTATGTATATGGTCCTATCAGATGGTTGTTCTTGACTGATCAGATTTGTGGTCCTACACCGGGGTTTTCTTCTTATCAGTGGTTGTTCTTGATAGAGCAGTGTCATGGTTTTGTTGATGCAGAATCTCCATAGCACTAGTTGCCCGGATCTATTATTGCATGATTGCATTTTGCATTAGTTTGCATACTCATTTGCATTTCATTAACGTGTGTCTGTGTTGCAGGTACCGTTTTCCCCGATCCAGGATTTCTTGCCTCCTATTGTATTGTTATGGGCTCTCTGAGGAAGACCGTGGCCTACAAGTTCCCTGCCCCTGATGTGGTTAAGCTGACTAGTTTGATAGCTCTAGCAGATGATTCTGTGAAGGATGAGTTCAGAAAATCCTACGGCAGGTTGCTCAGTTTGGTTCATAAGCCTTCTGTGTTCGAGTTGAATGGGTTGCACGCTCTGCTGCAGTTCTACGACCCTCCGCTGAGATGTTTCACTTTTCAGAACTTTGTTCTCGCACCTACGCTGGAAGAATATGCTGATTTGCTAGGTGTGCCTATCAAGAGGCAGATGCCTTTTGTTCACATGGATGCTGAGCCTGATCTGGCTGGTTTAGCTCCTTCACTTCATCTGGACGCCTCCGAGTTAGTATTAACTAGTTGGAACAAGGTTCCTGGGTTCTCCTTGCAGTTTCTAGTGGGTAAGGCTCAGTAGTGTGCCAAGGACGGATGTTGGGTCGCGTTCAATGCCATCCTCGCTCTGTGCATATATGGCATCATTCTGTTCCCCAACATGCCCGATTTTGTAGACTTTGATGCGTTTCACATCTTTGCTTCAGGGAATCCAGTCCCTACCTTGATAGGAGATTTCTATCATTCAGTCCACTACAAAAACGAGAACAGGAGGGGGAAGAATGTCTCGTGCTACGTACCCTTGCTGTACAAATGGCTTGATAGTCATCTGCCCAAGAGGGGTCCTTTTGTCTTGTCTGCAGCCACAGCTGAGTGGCCTGAGGGTCTGATGAGTTTATCTGCAGAGGATATTGACTGGTTCGACAGAGATAGGTTGGGTACTGAGGTGATCTTCAGTTGCAGCGGGTTTCCAAATGTGCCTTTGATAGGTAGGAAGGGCTGTATAAACTACAATCCGTCGTTGCTGGTTCGACAGTTCGCATATGCTTTGAGAACTCCGCCGAAGGATGAATAGGTACAGGAATATCTGTACCTCACTGGTATTCTAGAGGGGGATCTGTTGTCCAAACTTCAGCGCGCGTGGAATGGTATCAGTAAGCGAGGAAAGCCATTGCTGGGAAAAAGCAACAGTCAAGCCTACCCTCCGCATTTGACTTGGATCAGAGCCAGAGCAGATGCTATAGGGATGTCGTTTCCTCATGCCAAGCCAGAAAGCCCTCCAATGATCGAAGAGCCTACTACTGTGCCCATTCAGCAGCATAATCAGGTGTTAGCTGAGCGGGATGAATTGAAGCGGGCGAACGAAGAACTGGAAAAGGAGTTAGCTCAGCTCCGAAGCGAGAGGAACGAAGCCGTTCATTTTTTCAAAAGGCAAACAGAGTTGGTGAACCAGCTAGGTACAGACCTGACTAAGCAGATAGCCGAGCGTGAACGCATGGGTCGAGACTTCAAAGCTGTCAACGACGTACTGGCTACGAAGAAGAAGCATTTGGACGAGGCATATCGAAGGATATCCAAGTTCAACCAGCACTGGAAGGCTTCCCTGGCCACCAGGAAAGAGCGGGAGGATAAGCTGATGCTACAGATCTCCAAGCTGGAAGCCCAGGTGAAGGACAGTGAAAAGAGGTTTGATGAAGAAACCGCCCGCAGATACGCCGCCGAAGGCCAGCTCAACAAAGCTCTCGCTAACCTGAAGGAGCGCAAGCTGAAGTTTGAGTCCAAGAAGCGGAAATTAGAAGATTGCTTCGGCGAAGGAGCATGGGAAAGTTCGGTTGAAGGACTTCGGTATACCATTGTGCAGAGGGAATTACTCGTCGAGGGGTTACTCGCTCTGCCAGATCATCCAGAGACGAAGGAGTTGTTAGAAGAGTATCGCACCCGTGGCCGTACTTGACTATTTGTATTCCTTTTGTTTTGATCATTGTTGTATGCTGACCATCACCAGGCTTGTTGGCTGAGGTCACGCTGTTGATTCATCTTGTACTCGCTGATGCTATGTACTGCCTTGATAGGCTTTCTTTATATATGAAATTGTTGTTTCCATGATTGGACTCGGGCTTCTTCTTCTTATTATTATCAGCACTCACACTCAGGCACTAGGATCGGGGGAGATCTCCCAAAAACACAGACACACGCATGCATTTGCATGACGAGCATTTTGTTGTTTTTCCTAACCCTTTAGTGTTTACAGGTTTTTTCAGGTTTACAGGTGTCCCAGGTTGTTTCCGGTGGTTCCAGGATTGATCAGAGACCAATTCACCGTTATCCGACTAGAGATAATCAGACCAGAATCATGGATCAAGTGCAAACTGATGTTCAGGAGCTCCGCGAAAGGATGGATCGCTTCATGGAGCTCATGCAAGTGGTCGCCAACGGCCAAGATCAGCTCAGAACTTTGGTTCAGCCTTTGATCTCCAGAGTTGATAGCAATGGCGTGCTCCACGGTGGGACTGTGCCTACTCCTCCACCAGTTGAAACTCCGCAGAACGGTGTCCCCGTAGCCGGGGGCAACAGCAGTGCTCATGGAAATGTGATGGCCAACATCAGACTCAATACGACGGGCGTCGGTAATGGGGGTCTGGGAGCTAATGTCAATGTCGGGCCGGGCAACGGCAATGCAGGCGTCGGGAATCTGTTTGTGCCTCAGCCATGGCTTGAGGATCACCAAGATTATGTGTTCTCTCAGAAGGGTGCTGAGGGGGAGCTGAATGCTGAAGCGCGGCTCAGATTCAAGGCACTTGAGGATAAAATGAGAGATATTGAGAATCAGAATACTTTGGGCGTTGATATGTCCAAGCTGGGATTAATTGCTGATTTCAAGGTAGCTCCTAAGTTCAGGGTACCTGACTTCGAGAAATATAAGGGCACCACTTGCCCTCGTGTCCACCTGAGGTCGTATTACAGGAAGATGTATGCTTATTCCGAAGACGAGAAGTTGCTGATGCACTTCTTCCAAGACAGTCTTTCCGGGCCATCCCTCGAGTGGTACATGGGTCTGGAGCCCACTAGTGTGCGCACATGGAAGGATCTCGCTGAAGCGTTTGTGCACCACTACCAATACAATAGTGACTTGGCCCCGAATCGAGTCCAGCTGCAGAACCTATCGCAGAGGAATAATGAAGGATTTAAGGAGTACGCCCAGCGGTGGCGTGAGTTGGCAGCCCGGATTCAGCCGCTGATGGTTGAACGCGAGCTCATGCAGATGTTTGTAGCTACCCTCCCAGGGGTTTACTATGAAAAGTTAGTCAGCGGTATGTCTGGGACGTTCTCAGCTCTCATTATCATGGGCGATCACGTCGAGAATGGAATCAAGATCGGGAAAATTCAAGGTGAGTCATCCTCAGCTAGAGGAGGAGGAAAGAAACCTTATGCTGGTAAACGGCGAGAAGGAGAACCGAGCGTTGTGACCAACGCTCGAAGGAAGGGCAAAGGCCCTCAGCAGCAGATAGCCAGTATAAATATCCCAGCGGCTCTGCAGCAGCAGCAGCAACCGAATCAACAGGGATATAGAAAGTACCAGAATCGGGCATCTTTGGCAAACCGTCACTTCGAGGCACCGCCCATGTCGTACGCGCAACTCTTGCAGACTTTGCTTCAGCTACAGTTGGTCCAGAAGAGGATGATGGCTCCCTTGACAGGGGCACCTCCACCAGGGTACGACGCAAATGCCACTTGCGACTTCCACTCAGGGGCACCAGGCCACACAATCGAGAACTGCAAAGCCTTCAAGCACAAGGTGCAGGATTTAGTAGATGCCAAAATCATTAACTTCTCCGATAATGTGCCCAATGTCACGAAGAATCCTATGCCGAATCATAGGGGAGGCGGAGTGAACGCCATTATCGAAGAAGAGAGTGCAGATCTGTTGACTGATGTCAGAGACCTAAAGACGCCGCTTAGCTTCGTCAAAGCTAAGTTGTTGAAAAGAGGGTTTTTTCTGGGTTGCGGAGAGTTATGTATGGACTGTGCTACACGCTCTGACGGATGTGAGCAGTTGGTCGAAGGAATTCAAAGTCTGATGACTGAGGGGATTCTGCAGTTTAGCCGGAGGGCTGAAAGTGGATCAGGAGAGGTAGTGTTGAAGCAGGCCGATGAAGTCGCCACCATCACCATCCCTCTCCGGCCAATAACCATTTTTGCGCCCAGACCGCCTACAATCACTATTACCAAAGCTGGGCCGATACCCTTCGAGAGCACTAACGCCGTTCCGTGGCATTATGGGGCTGAAGTTTATTGCAATGGACAGAGGTTGGAGTTAGAGCCGTATGGGTCGACTGTGGAGAACCTTGCGGGAATCAGTGGTATTACTCGCAGCGGAAGAGTATTTGCACCGCCGGAGGTCGTGACAGATAGAGTGGTCAGAGCTGATGCGGCCGGTAAAGGGAAAAGTAAATTCGTCGAAGAGGTCCCGTGTGGGGTAGAGAAAGATTTGCTTGTTAAAGATGCCGAGGAGTTTATGCGGTTGATTAAAGAGAGCGAATACAAGATTGTAGATCATCTCCATCAGACGCCCTCGAAGATTTCCATTCTAAACCTGTTGCTGTGTTCTGAAGCACACCGCAATGCGCTACTGAAGGTGTTGAACGCCGCCTACATACCGCAAGAAATATCGGTGAATCAGCTAGAAGAGGTTGTAGCCCACGTCAATGCTGGCAATGGGCTAGGGTTCACAGACTTAGAGCTGACGCCAAAAGGGAGGAATCACAATAGCGCCCTGCACATCTCGATAGAGTGTAGGGGCACAATCATGTCGCACGTGCTGGTGGACACGGGTTCGTCACTCAATGTCCTGCCGAAGAAGGCATTAATGAAATTGGATACTCGTGGAGTAATCTGCACACCCAGTGATCTGGTTGTGAAGGCGTTCGACGGGACTAAACGCCACGTTTTCGGGGAGGTGACCTTGCCGATCCAAGTCGGTCCGGAAACGTTCAACGCGGTCTTTTATATTATGGACATCATGCCTGCCTACAGTTGTCTCTTGGGCCGGCCGTGGATCCATGCTGCTGGTGCCGTGACCTCCACGTTGCACCAAAAGCTCAAATATGCTGTCGGAGGAAGCATCGTAACCGTGTGTGGCGAGGAGGACATAATGGTGAGCCATTTGTCATCCTTTAAGTATGTTGAAATGGATGGCGAAATCCATGAGACTCTATGCCAAGCGTTTGAAGCTGTCACAGTGAAAGAAGTAGCTCCTGTGGTCGCTGAAAAGCCAGAGATGAATCTCTCCTCCTTCAAAGAAGCTCGGGCCGTTGTCCAAACCGGATCTACCCCAGGCTGGGGGCGAGTTTTGGAGATACCGAACAAGCAGGATAAGTTTGGGTTGGGATATTCTCCCGAAGCTGAAGCTTCCTCTTCTTCGTCTAGCAGTGCGTCTCGGGGTAAAGGGCCGATCCAATTTACTAGGGGCGGAGTGATTTTCGAAAGCATCAACGCGGCGTCTGAAGACAGCGGGGATAACGATTGTGACTTCGACTCTTGGATTCAGCCAAGCAAGCCGGGCGAGGGCCTCAACAATTGGACCATCAAGGATATCATCCAGATGACAAGTGAAGAGTAATGATTTACTTTTTCCAATCATTGTACAACCCTATGTCCTACCCGGGGCATAGCAGTTTTATTGTCAGGGCCTTGTTGGATTATGTACATGTATTTTGTTAATAAATCAAAGGCGTTTTCTTTGTATTCAAATATTGTGATCTCTGTTATTCCTGTTTTATATTCGTTTTGAAAAACAGTAAAATGGCAATGGGGTTTGTGCTAACCTGCATATCCTTGTTTAAACTTAACCCTTGTTATTGCAGGATCCACATAACAGATGACATCGACTCTGGACCTTCTACGGCTCACTTCGACTTCGATTGCCCGATCTATCAAGCCGAAGAAGAGATTGATGAAGACGAAGACCTTCCTGAAGAGTTGGCACGCTTGTTGAAACAAGAGGAAAAGGTTATTCTGCCCCATGAGGAGGAGATCGAAATCGTGAACCTGGGTTCTGAAGAGCTCGTCAAAAACGTCAGGATAGGGGCTGCATTGCAGTGTGATGTCAAGCAGAGATTAGTCGAGATGCTAAGAGAGTATAGTGACGTCTTTTCTTGGTCATACGAAGATATGCCCGGACTTGACACGGACATCGTGGTCCACCACTTGCCGCTGCGAGAAGATTGCCCTCCCGTTAAGCAGAAGCGTAGGAGGACGAGACCAGATATGGCCGTTAAGATCAAAGAAGAAGTGCAGAAATAACTCGATGCTGGCTTCTTAGCGGTCACCACTTACCCTCCGTGGGTCGCCAACATAGTGCCTGTACCGAAGAAGGATGGTAAGGTACGAATGTGCGTCGATTATCGGGATTTGAATAGGGCGAGCCCTAAAGATGATTTCCTGCTGCCTCATATCGATGTGTTGGTCGACAACACAACCCAGTTTTCTGTGTTTTCATTCATGGATGGCTTCTCCGGTTACAACCAGATCAAGATGGCGCCAGAGGACATGGAGAAAACAACGTTTATCATTCCATGGGGAACATTTTGCTACAAGGTAATGCCCTTCGGTCTGAAGAACGCAGGGGCCACTTACCAACGAGCAATGGTGACTTTGTTTCATGACATGATTCATCATGAGATTGAGGTCTATGTTGATGACATGATTGCGAAGTCCCAAATGGAGGAAGAGCATCTGGTCAACTTATTGAAGCTTTTTGAGAGGCTTAGGAAGTTCAGGTTGAGGCTGAATCCTAACAAATGTACTTTCGGAGTACGGTCCGGAAAGTTACTGGGGTTTATCGTGAGTGAACGAGGCATCGAGGTTGATCCTGCGAAAATAAAAGCCATTCAAGAAATGCTAGCGCCGAAAACAGAAAAAGAAGTTTGTGGTTTCTTGGGCAGAATAAACTACATTGCAAGGTTTATCTCTCAGCTCACGGCCACTTGTGAACCGATGTTCAAGCTTTTAAAGAAAGATCAGGCAATTATCTGGAATGAGGATTGCCAGAAGGCATTCGACAAGATAAAGCAGTATCTCCAAGAACCTCCAATCTTGATACCCCCAGTGGCTGGACGGCCATTAATCATGTACTTGACAGTTCTTGAGAATAGTATGGGGTGTGTTCTCGGTCAGGACGACGAGACGGCAGAAAGGAGCATGCCATTTACTAGAGCAAAAAGTTCACAGACTGTGAATCTCGCTACTCGATGCTGGAGAAGACGTGTTGCGCACTAGCCTGGGCTGCCAAACGTCTACGACAGTACATGCTCAATCACACCACCATGCTAATTTCGAAGATGGATCCGATCAAGTACATCTTCGAGAAGCAGGCTCTTTCGGGCAGGATTTCCAGATGGCAAATGGTGTTGACGGAATATGATATTCAGTACGTTTCCCAGAAGGCCATCAAGGGAAGCGTATTGTCTGAATACCTGGCCGAACATCCGATCGAAGATTACCAGCCGATGAAGTTTGAATTCCCTGACGAGGATATTATGTTTCTCAAAGCGAAGGATTGCGATGAGCCGTTGCCCGACAAGGGGCCAGATAGGAAATCCCAGTGGAAATTGATATTCGATGGGGCGGTTAATTCCGATGGAAGTGGCATCGGGGCTATCATCACGACTCCCCACAGATCCCACATCCCGTTTACTGCGAGACTGACGTTTCCAGTCACCAACAATGAGGCGGAATACGAAGCATGCATCATGGGTCTAGAAGAGGCAATTGATTTGAGAATCAAGAATCTAGACGTATATGGTGACTCAGCGCTTGTGATCAACCAAATTAAAGGGGAGTGGGAGACTCGTCAATCGAATTTGGTGTCGTACATGAACTATGCCAGAAGGCTGCTTCAGTTCTTTGATCGAGTGGAACTCCATCATGTGCCCAGGGAAGAAAATCAGATGGCTGATGCCTTAGCCACGTTGGCTTCAATGTATAAAGTCAATTTTTGGAATAAGGCTCCAAGAATTGTCCTTTCCCGTCTTGATAGACCTGCATTCGTCTTTGCAATCGAGGCAGCCGCCGACGGAAAGCCATTGTTCCACGACATCCAGACTTTCCTTATGACTAAGGAGTATCCTACGGGTGCGTCAACCCAGGATAAGAAGACTCTGAGGAGGCTGTCTGGAAATTTTTATCTCAATCCTGATGGAGTTCTGTATAAGAGAAACCATGATCTCGTGCTACTCAGATGTGTAGATGAGAAAGAGGCGAGTATGCTCATGGAAGAAGTCCATGAAGGCACATTTGGTACGCACGCCGGCGGGCATGCCATGACAAGGAAGATCCTGAGAGCAGGATACTACTGGCTGACGATGGAGTCTGATTGCTTCAGGTTCGCGAAGAGATGTCATAAGTGCCAGATTTATGCTGATAAAGTTCATGTGCCGCCGTGTCCGTTGAATGTCATGTCCTCCCCGTGGCCGTTCTCCATGTGGGGCATCGACATGATAGGCAAGATCGAGCCTACTGCGTCTAACGGTCATCGCTTCATTTTAGTAGCCATCGACTACTTCACCAAGTGGGTGGAGGAAGCCTCATACGCTAATGTGACCAAGCAGGTGGTGGCTAAATTCATAAAGAGGGACATCATCTGTCGTTACGGAATTCCCGAGCGGATCATTACTGATAATGGTTCGAATCTGAATAACAAGATGATGAAGGAGTTGTGCCAGAGTTTCAAGATCGAACACCACAACTCATCTCCTTACCGGCCGAAGATGAATGGCGCCGTTGAAGCGGCCAATAAGAACATAAAGAAGATTGTTCAGAAGATGGTTGTGACCTACAAAGACTGGCACGAGATGCTGCCATTTGCATTGCACGGTTATCGTACGACGGTACGTACTTCAACCGGAGCAACTCCTTTCTCCTTGGTGTACGGTATGGAAGCAGTCCTACCGTTAGAAGTGGAGATCCCTTCTTTGCGAGTTTTGGTTGATGTGAAACTCGACGAGGAAAAATGGATTACGAACCGACTGAACCAACTCAGCCTGATGGACGAGAAGAGGTTAGCATCGATTGCGTTTGGTCGTTTATACCAAAGCCGAATGAAGAAAGCTTATGATAAGAAGGTGCGTCCTAGAAGCTTTCAGACGGGTGATCTCGTCCTGAAGAAGATTCTTCCTCCACACTCCGATCACCGGGGCAAGTGGACTCCGAATTACGAAGGTCCGTACATCGTCAGCAAGGTCTTCTCAGGAGGAGCTTTGTTGATATCCACGATAGATGGTGAAGATTTTTCATCCCCGGTGAACGCGGACGCAGTTAAAAAATACTTTGCTTGAAAGTGACCCGCTGGACAAAAAAAGAGAGTCCAGGCAAAATAGGGCATCCCGGCGAACCAAAAACAGAATAAAAGGTTCGGGCAAAAATTAGGGATATAAATAAAAAATGAGCCCGCGAAGTCGAAAACCTACACTGGGCGGCTTCGGCAAAAAAGGGTATCCCGGTGAACTGAAAACCCGCAAAGTGCGGTTCACGCAAAAGTTAGGGATTTGAAAAAGCAAATGACTGCGTTCTGCGTGTGGACTTTCTTTGTTTAGTGGGTTGGAAGACCTGAGGGCTGTTTATCTGAATCAATCTCTTCCGAAGCTGAAGCGTCGGAGAAGTATCGAAGTCGAGTGGGTCATAGAGGGATCAACTCATGGTGTTCGTCTACGCCTCGTTGCCGACATTTGTATATACTGATGTATATTTTATATTTTTGCGCGGCTTCCTCATTCCAGGAGCTTGCATCTGTTGTAAAACATTTTTACCCATTCAGGGGTTCGTTATCAATAAAAAGCATACTATTCAGCAATTCTGTTTGCTTGTTTAGCATTTATCTGTTTTGTTTGCGAAAAAGAACGCCGATGTTTTTGATAAAATGCGCATACATAAACTTACTGGCCTAGCCCACTGATTGTTGAAACAATGAATTACTTGAATATTGTCACGAGATAATAACCTCGATAGGTCCCTTTGAGAAGGGTATCTTATCTGTTTGTTTGTGTTGTTATAGGTGTGGCATGTTCCAAACAGTGCGCCGTGCGCATCCCTGAAGCAGGATGATTCCTCCTTCTCCAGCAGAGTTCAGTAGCCTCTCCCTGCAAAGTCTGAACGCGAGATAATGAGCATTGATATGTCTCCCTAGGCAGAGATGATTCTCTCCCAAATCAGATGCGTCCTGAAGGAACGCCATCTCCTCAGCTGAGTCAGGCGCCGAAGCGCGCGTTCATCCCCCAGCACCGGGTCACGAGTGCAGGTCTCGTAGGAAACTATTCGTACACCGAAGTATGCAGCAACTGATGGTGCCAGACTGAAGTCCCCAGCGGAATTAAGATTCCCCCGTAGAGTCATACTCTCTCCAGCGAAGCATAATGATTTCTCCTTCCTCAGCCGAGTTTGCAGATCCCCAAGAGAGCCGAATCCTTGGAAGCTGCTCAAGCCATGATTGGTTTTTCCCTCAGTGGAAGGTTGAACAGCCGAAGTTGTTTCCCCACAGAGTCGTTATCTCCAGAGAAGCAGCCATGAAGGCCACGCAGGTTATTCCCGCGATTGACATCGCTTTCCCTCAGCAGGTCCTAGTTCTCGTAGAACTTCGTTCCCCTGCAGCAGTCAACTGAAGTTGTTTCTCCCGCAGCAGTCAACTGAAGTTGTGTCCCCTGCGGAGTCCAATTGAGATTGGCGTGACCTTGTTCTCCTCAGCAGGATGATTCCTCTACCTGAGTAGTTCTTTCTCCTTGACAGGAGGATTTCCCCTTCAGCATTTATTTTGCTGACGGGATCGCATCATTGTGCATGATTGCATATCATTTATCATAAACGCATAGCATTTCCACCGTGTGGAGCATTCCGCCATTGTCGAAGCATATGCATAATAAACATGATCTAGGCTGTTACCGTTCTTGTTTTGCAGGTGTTCCGCCGCAGAATCGATTGCTCAGGATGATTCCTGACATTCCCCCCATCAAAGCCACTTGCTCAAGATGATTCTTGAAGTCTCCAGCGAAGTCTTCGGTTCAAGATGATTCTTGAATTCCCCAGCAGGGCCGTTTGCTTAAGATGATTCTTAAGACCCCAGTGCAGTCACCCGAGTTGGTCGCTCAAGTTGATACTTAGAGCCCCCAGTGAAGGTTGCCCAGGATGATTCCTGAAATCCCCAAGAGAGCCGAATCCTTGGAAGCTGCTCAAGCCATGATTGGTTTTTCCCCCAGTAAAGGTTACTCAGGATGATTCCTGAAAGTCCCAACATAATGTTTGCTCAGGATGATTCCTGAAATCTCCAGGTTGGTTATCGGTTCAAGATGATTCTTGAAGTCCCCGGTGGAGTTATTTGTCCAAGATGATTCTTGAATTCCTCAGCAGAGTTGATTCATCCAGAATGATTTCTAGACCCCCGTAGCGGAGTTACTTGATAGTCCTCCAGAATCCCTAGCGGCGATGCGTTATCCCCGACAAGTTTTGAACGGCGAAGTTGAAACCTCCCTTGAAGACTCCATGATTGAAGTTTGACCGTGTTAATGAAGCAGTTCTCTCAGCTGATGCGGAGTGCTTGATGGCAGAGGTTTAGATATTCCCAGTTGGCTCATGATCGACCAAGAATTCTATTCCCGACTTGCTGACGAAGTCCGGCTGATGCCCGACAAGTTTCTTTGAATGCCTGATGGCATGATCAACTTGATGGTTGAAGTCCGGCTGATGCCCGACATGTTCTTGGAATGCCTGATGGCATGATCAACCTGATGGTTGAAGTCCGGTTGATGCCCGACAGATGTCTTTGAATGCCTGATGGCATGATCAACCTGATGGTTGAAGTCCGGCTGATGCCCGATAGTTTCTTTGAATGCCTGATGGCATGATCAACCTGATGGTTGAAGTCCGGCTGATGCCCGACAGTGTTCTTTGAATGCCTGATGGCATGATCGACTATGTATTACCAGTTACCGTGTGACCAATTATCCAGCTAGTTGCCGTGCAGCTATTATTTCAGCGTTCGAAGATTTGTTCCCATCGGAGTAACGTGTGCTTGTGCAGTTGGCAAATTTCCGGGTTTATCGGTATTCAACCGTCTCGCACCTTGATTGGCTGAGAGCCGTTCGCTCCTCACCCAGTCGGGTTCAAGCCGTTTGAATAGGGGCAGCTATTGCACCCCAAAATTTGACCAACATTTATTTACCAAGCTTATGTTCATTCTATTCATCATCTGCATCTCATTGATATATGGGCAGTAGATCAAGAGGCATGGTTACCCAACAAGAGTTATATGAGACTTTGAAGCTAGCTAAGAAGTTGTTCAAATGGTCAAAGGTTGATACCTTTGTCAGAGAACTCAAGAGATCCTCAGAGAGATTGGTTGAAACCAAGGTTGTGTGTCTCATAACTTGAGAGTTGTGGGTGCTCCTCAGATGATTCTGAGACTATGAGGATGGACTTGAAGCTTTGAGAAAGCTTATGGGATGTCTTGAAAGCCATCATGAAGCCTAGAGAGGTCATTGTACAAGAATTCAGAAGATACAGCCATGAGTGGTGACTGGGTCAACCCTAGGTCAACTGATGATTTGGAGAGGGTTGAGACCTAATCCAAGAGCCATGTGATCATGGATTGATGAATTGAAGTGTTATAAGGATGATTCCTAGACCAACTCATCATGATTGAGGAGTTTGAGAAGTTTCAAGCTAGGGTTTCTAAGGCTTGACAGTGTAAAATCCCCTAGTTTGATCCCTATCTTCAAGGCAGTGTAGCTCAAGATGTGATTGTCATATCATCTTCCCCACAACATGAATGTTGCAGAGATTGTTCTTATCTTTAATTTGAGTACTAGAAGTCCTTTATAGGATTTGTAGAGCTCAAGTTATGACTTTGACAAGTTACAGGTCATCTGAGGTATGTGAATCTGGGTCCTTGAAAGTCACCCAAATTGCATCCAACTTTTTCCCTAGTAGGATGATTCCTATGAACTCATGGTCAACATGAATGTTGTAGAGCTTGTTCTTAGCTTTAATTTGAGTACTAGAAGTCCTTGATAGGATTTGTAGAGCTCAAGTTATGGCTTTGACAAGTCAAGGGCATTTTGGTCATTTGGAGGTTATAGGTCATTTCAAGCATAAGGCCGTATCTCCTATTTCCAAGCTTCAAATGGAAAAATCTTCAACATAAAACTTGCTTAGAGTGATGTTTTAAGGCTATTAAGGAGGTCATGAGATGTTGAAAAGGCTTGTATCAAAAAGTGATAAAAATGGCCTAAAATGGAGGCATAAGTTAAATAAGTTGAAATTGGAAATTGGAAATCCCAAGTTACACATCCAAACCATGTCATATAATAGGTCATTTTGACTCTAAAAGACATTCTAAAAACAATGGTTCACCCACAATTTTTATTTGAGGCCTAGATCATGGGGATGCTTTGGAAATGGCTTACTTGCATCTTAAGGCACCAAAGCAAAACATGAAGAAACTCAATATACAAGTTAGTTATGCATTGTAACACACCATACATATCATGTGGTGAGAATTTCAAGTCATAATTGGTGGTTACAAGAGGCTTGGCATGAGATAGCATATGGTGAGAAGTGAAATCAAAATATCATGAGATGAGAAGTTCAAATACTCATTGGATTGTTCCAGAAAGTTTTGGACAGTTCTAACAAGTTCTATATAATGGTTAGAGCTTTCTCAGATACAAGGTTGGTGAGAAAAGAGAGAGGGGAGAGAGAGTGCTATCTTGCTGCTTCCATTGCAAGTCAAGTTTCAATTCAACATTCTTCTTCAATTCCATTCCTTTTTTCTATACAAACACACTCCATTGATGATTCTGAAGCTGTGCAGATCAATTTGAGAGCAAATCCATGGTGAATTGAAGAGTTGGTGATTGAACTTTCAAGGTAGCAAGTCAGAATCGAATCCTGAGATTGAAGCTTCCTCCATCAAAGATTTTGCAAACAGTAGCAAGATCATCATCCAAGGAAACTTTCTGAAGAGTTTCAAGGCTTGAAGTGAGGGTTTTCACCATCTGTTGATCAAGATAACCAGGTTTGCGATTTCTCTACCACCTCATAATTTAAGGATAATTAGGTTAGTTTATTAGTGTAGAACGGTTAGAGACCCCTAGGTGATGATTTCGGGAAGTTTATGGATCAATTGGTGAAGGTTGAGTGTGAGGCATCATTTCTTTAATGACCAAGACCTCGAGCTACAATGAGTGTTAATACATGTGTGATAGCTAGTTTTCATCAGTGAGGTGAGGTGAACATTTTAGTGTAAGGAAATTAAAGATTTATCCCAGTTGAAGTTTGAGTATAATGGAGGATTCACTATCGGGTTTGTTGTTAGAGGAGGTTTCAGTGTAATCCAAGGACATGTGCGTGTTCAGCTTGAATTTTGGAGTATTATAGGGTTTTGAATTGTTGAATTTGAGAAAGGAATGAGGGAGCACGAATGGAGGGAAGTTTGCTGGTGGAGCTCTGTTTCCATGGAGAATGGCTTCAAACCCTAGCTGAAGGTTGAAGATGACTCCCAGCCATCAGATCTAAATTGACCCTTTGACTCTCGTTTGATCCAGCGGCTCGTGTTTAATTTCAGTTTGAGAGGGAATTTAGAAAACGAGTGAAACGCACTGTTTCATTAAACGGCGGCTTCATGGGCTTAAGTATGCTGAACGCTATTCCCACCCCACTTGAGGCCCACTTGACTAAACGCACTGAAAATGTTTGCTAAGCGCACCACGTCTTTCTCTATTTCTTTGCATTTTATTAATTGATTTTCTGACTTAAATTGGGCCTAGCGCATGACTACCTGCACCCCACATTTAGCCCATATGAAATCTGAACTGGACATAGTTACTATCTGCACCACATCTCTTCATATTTTAATTTTATTTTCTCCATTTTATTTCAAACATTGAAAAATCATAATAAATAGAAAAATAAGGATTTTCAAGTGGGAATTTTTTTATCCCACTTCATAATAATGTCTAGAAAATTATCAAATAAAAATATTTGCATTTCATACATTTTTAATATTTTTTGTGTATTTTTCATTTTAATAGCTTTTTAATTCTTTTATGTTGATACATGAATTTGTTGAATTTTGTTTAGCTAGTTCTCTTAGCATTTTTAGGCCATTCTTTTTAGAATAGTTAGATATAAGCTTTGGCCTCCCCCTGGATTTATTCCATAATTTTGTGATGAATTTTAGGTTAGGTTTGCTTAGATGACATTAGGTTATGTAGAATTAGGTTAATCATTAACATAGGTCCACAATAACACTAGAATTTTGAGTTTCTAGATCAAGTTAGACATTGGGGCATATAAGGGCATTAAGGGTAGGTATATAGGATCCCTTAGAAATTATATTAGATTTTAATATAGTAGTATACTATTTTTAGTTGATTTTTGTAGTTGATGATTGTTTGTGTTGCCCTTGTGGGCTTGTGTTTTTGTTTGCTTTGCTTTGTGGGCTTGAGGAGCTTGGTATTGTTCTAAGGGGAATTGAGGAGCATAGTAGGAGCATTGAGGAGCTTGGGAGCTTGATCTTGTTTGTTTTGTTGATGGTTTTAGGGTTAGGGATTAGAAAGAGTTTAGACCTAGTTAACTTATTTCTTAAACATGGATGGTATCTGTCACCTCCATTCCTCCCTATGATTCAGAGTCCTCCCATGGTATACACCTCTCTCATTTGGAGGGATAAGTGATGGTACCTAGGAAATAGAACTTTTGAGGGAACCATTCCTTTGATGTTGGACCCTTATAGGTCACCTTTCGTGGTCAATAAGCAGTTTAACATCCCAGCTTATCCAGTTTAGTGATTTCCTCTGGTTTGATTATCTTGAGAGATGTTGAGCTTGAGTTTGAAGATGAAGACTTCATTGAATAGTGTAGAAGACGATGAATCCTTGAGTATTGCCATCCCAGCTGAAGCTTGAAGAGCAACAAGAGCAAGTTGACACTTGAAGACCCCTGAAGATGAAGTAAAGACTGAAGGAAGAAGTTGACACTTCTAAGTGATGAAGATTATTCTGAAGAGCTGAAGCTTGAAGAACAAAGGAAGTTGATGCTTGATTTGATACCTGGGGATCCTGAAGGAGCCAAGTTGACACTTATGATTGATAGTGAAGCCTGAAGGTGGAGCTGATCAAGGAGCTGAAGCTCAGAGAAGATAAGTTGAAACTTATGTTGAAGGGTTGAAACCTGGAAAAGCAAATTGATATTTGTCAAGAGTGATTGAAGTCTGAAGACTGAGGTTCTGTTGGAAGAGCTGAAGCTTGAAGTTGAGAGAGGAGTTAATCTGCTTTCTTTTCTTTTTCTTTGTTGTATTGACATGTTTTGTTTGACTTGCTTGATGCATTAGGGTTAGTCCATATCTAGAATAAGTAGAATCTAGGAGCATGATTGCACTAGAGGTTGGGTTGCTCCCTCTGCTTGTATTGTTACTGTGTGGCTTTGCTTGCGGGTATTCGGTAGAGCCCAGCTCCCTTGCCCATGTGGTTTGTTTGCCTGATGGCATTTTATTTTATTTTCTTCTGTATGATTGCAGTTTGCTGTTATTGCTTGATAGCATGTTGTTTATATTTCAGTATGATTACTGTTATCCATTCTGGCTTGAGGTTGAGATGAGCTTGTGGAGGCTGAAGCCCCACACACATTTCCTCCCTCACTTGCATTGCATGCATTTTACTGTTTAAGCTGATGCTTTGTCTGTTTTGGTGTATCATTGACATGATCCCTTAGGACTCTCATTTCCTTTGATAAGGAATTGATGATAGAACTTTAGGTTGAAACCTATGCATGACAACTTCTAGGAGTTCCCTGTTCAAACCTCAACCATAGGATGAATCCTTGGCATGACAACAATAGGACTTGATAGTCTCCCTCCTAGTTGGGCCTGTTCTCTTCTCATCTCAAAACAGTTTAAGATACAGTAATCATGAATGATTTCTTTCGTACGTTACGAGCCTTAAGCTATCTGAGAAAGGATTGTGGGAGAGTTTCTTTTCCACAGTCTGGATGTTTAGTATGGTACCCTTTGGGTGACATGCGACGCATTCACTCTCAGGTCATAGTCTCTAGTGTGGTTGAAATCGCAAACACAATAAAAAACACTTCTTTCGTAAAAGACAGGAAATAAATCGTAGTTTCCCGAACTACGTAAGCTCTGATCTCTCATACCTGTTGAGAGTACGTAGGCACAGTACTGATGTATTGGCGAGCTACCTTCTCCCATAACCCGGCGTAGGCCGAACTACGTTGACTCTGATTTCTCGTTCTCTGATGAGAATACGTAGGCATAAAGTGCGACACTTTGCCGAGTCAGTTTCTTCTTTAAGCCAGCCTTGATAGGTAGATAGATAAAACCAACCCGTCTAGTAAACACAACAAGCGTGGATCCCGTCGAGTACGAAGGACGTGAGGGGTGCTAATACCTTCCCCTTGCGTAACCGACTCCCGAATCCAGACAATGGTTGCGATGACCTTGTCTTACCCTTTTTCGTCTGGTTTTCCCGATCGTTTCCTTTCCCGCTCTGAGGGATAAATAACGAAAGGTGGCGACTCTTCTGTTGTGCCGACACCTTATTTTCGCGCAAGCGACAGTATGGAAGTGTGTTGTGGAATGGATGATGTGCATTTAATAATATGATATTTTCTTATTATCATGCTTTCCTTTACATAATTGTGATACCTCACCCCTTCTATTTGAATGTTGTCTTTACATGGGCATCGTGCAAATAATATGAAGTAGGAGAGTGGATGTCTGAGGAAGATGGTGCCTTCCTTTTATTTTTAGAATCGGCGTCTGCTCTGATGTGTAACACTGAGGAATGGAACACTTTTATGTCATCTATGTTTGTTGGAGTATGTTTTGATATTTCCTAAGTTGATGTTATTTATGATTACCTTAAAGCATGGTTATGTTTGGATTACTTACATTGTGAGTTGTTGATGTTTCCGCTACTTAATAAAATTGAAGTTGGACATGATCAATGTCAATATTATTATTTACAATTTTCAAATATATTATGTGTTATATATCTGATTACATAAGTAGGATTTTGTTGAACTGTAGCATCCTAAAAGTTTTTGTTTTATTTACTCTGATATTTTATTTAAAAGTATGTTAGGTGTAGCTCCGATTTTAGTGACGCGACCACTCGTGCATTTAATGCTACTTTCTGATTTCAAAATTTATCCTATGATGCTTAAAAGGAAGGGGAAGATATCTCAAACTAACCCGATCGCATATGTTTTTCCTACAAATGCTAAGAGATCTGGAATCGGGGGTTGGTTATACTAAGGGAAGCTATTAACACCCTGAGTATCCATAGTACTCTATAGGAACCTTTAGTGCATATTTCTACTGTTGAATTACTTAATAGCTTAGGTTTATCTGTTGTTTAAATAGGAAAGTTTCTCCTTTGTGAAGATTGAGGAAATGTTTTTGCTGTTTTAAGATTTTCTATTGTTTTTGGTAGGTACCTAGACCTAAGGGTTTTTTTATTAGTATGCTCGCTAAGATTTTGCAATCTTATGCCTACATATTCTCAAAAAGGAAACTGAGAAATCAGAGCATTCTTAGTTCCTCCTTAATATATGGGAGGAAATTGTTTTGTGTCTTATTCAAAACCCAAGATTGAAGCTAAAAGAGTATTTTTGTCTTGTTAAAAGCCTAAGATTGAAGCTAAAAGTTTGACCGAGAGAGAAATTGTTATCTCTAAAGGGAGATATCTCACCTATTCATCACAAACATTAAAGAAAATGATTATAAGAGAAGTTGCTTTAACTGGGATGTGTAGAATCCAACAATGCCACATCTGACTTTATAGGAGAAGTGAAATGCCATGGAGGAAGAAGCTTTGAACTTGGACTTTAAAATCTCCAGGGCAATGCCACATCCTTCTTCATGAATTTTAACATAAGGGAATAAGCTTTTAACTTGGACTTTGAAATATCCAGAGCAATGTCACATCCTCCTTTATGAGTTTTAACACAAGGGAAGAAGCTTATAACTTAGACTTTGAAATATCCAGAGCAATGTCACATCCTCCTTTATGAGATTTAACATATGGGAAGAAGCTTTTAACTTGGAATTTGAAATATCCAGAGCAATACCACATCCTCATTTATGTAAAACAGTTTGATTTTGAATGTTTTGATTTGATTTGGAATATGATGTATAAAAGGGATATCCTCCTATAGAGAGGAGTGATAGTCTCATCTATGGAGATGTTGAATTTGTGCCTTGATCAAAGCCCAAGGTTAAAGATGAAAGAACTGAAAACTAACTCAACTGGGGAGTGTTATATCTATCTTGTACAAGGCCCAAGATTGAGGCTGACTGGGAAAATCATTATATGAAGCCTAAGAAGAGGCTGAGGGAATTTAAATGGAGATTGACTCTTGCTGAAGATTAGAAGAGAATTGAATTATTAAATGACATAAGGGCTTTAGTTCTTCTTGGGATTTACTGATTGTGAACTGACCCTAGTTAGGGATTGTTAAGTGAAAACCAACCCTTGTTGAGGATTAAAAAAGACTTAAAGGATGAGATTGAATATCCTAGAGGTTTTGACTCTCCTGGGATTTAATGTATTGATAAAGTTGACTAGGATCTATCCTATTCTTTTAGGAAGCACTAGGATCTATCCTATTCTTTTAGGAAGCTTGTGAGTCCTTATCTGAAGCCTAAGAGGAGGTTGAGGATTGAGACTTTCCAAATCTAAGAAGAGTTCAAGAGAGGTTTCACCGAGAAATAGTCCTTTCTTTGTTGAACTAATCCAGGGGTAAAAGGATTTAAAGAAGAGTTTTCACCGGGAAATAGTCCTCTCTTTAATGAAATGCTTCAAGGTTAAGTAAATTGAACAAAGCCGAAGAGGATTCTGACTGTACTGAGGAGAAGAATTCCTTTGTAGAAGAGGGAACTAGTTGTTTGAACTAAGTTATAATGATTGAAAGGATCCTATTGTTTGAACTAGTATAAACTAAGGATGATCTAAATTCTAAGGGAAACTTAATAAGATATGCACAAGTGTATATATATATATATATATATATATATATATATATATATATATATATATATATATATATATATATATATATATATATATATATATATATATATATATATATATATATATATATATATATATATATATATATATATATATATATATATATATATATATATATATATATATATATATATATATATATATATATATATATATATATATATATATATATATATATATATATATATATATATATATATATATATATATATATATATATATATATATATATATATATATATATATATATATATATATATATATATATATATATATATATATATATATATATATATATATATATATATATATGAACAAGTATGAATTGGATTTGAAAAGGTGGTGGGTCTTACACTCCGAATAGAGGCCCAAGTGTATTGTGATTGATTAAATGTTTTCCTTAAGATTGAATTAGGGTTTTGAGAAATTGAAGAAATTTATGAAATGATTTTGAATTTGAAGATGACTTGATCTTAAGTAGGAGAGACTTATACTATAGCAGAGACCCTAATTTTAATTGAGAAAATTAATGCTAGGTTTAGATTGAATTTGGAAGATTGAAAGATTGATGTTTTGAAAATATGAAGGAGATTTTGAAAATAGAAATAGGGATGGGATTTACACTCCTAGCAGAAACCCAGATACTGGTAATTGATTGGAAAAGATAAGAGGGACTTATGCTATAGTAGAGACCTTGACTTATTAAGTTTTGAAAAAAAGAATTTTAGACTTATACTCAGGGAGAGGCCCAGATTTATTTGAAAACACAATGATTTTGAACATTGAGACGAGGGACTTATACTATAGTAGAGGCCATAAAATTGTTTATTTATGTATAAAGGGATGAAACTTACACTCTATTAGAGGACCAAGTGTTTGTTATGAAAACAATGATTGCACCGTGATTTTGAAAAGTACAATGAGACTTATACTACAGTAGAGGCCCATAGATTGGTTTATTTACAAAGAGGGTTAGGTCTTATAATCTAATCGAGGCCCAAGTGTATTGTTATGAAGTTTGAAATATTGAATCAAAGTAAAAACCCTAATTTCATTTTTTAAGATATTTTTTCAAAGAAAAAATAATAAAAAATGTTATAATTATCAAAATGAATCCATTAACCATGTCATAAAAACAATGATTAAGGTTTATAAAAGAGTGTTTTACTCACATGAATATTTGAAATCAAATTGGTTAAGAAAAAACAAGAAAAGAAATTATTTTAAAATATTTAAAACAATTTAAAATAACATTTTTAAATATATTAAAAATATATCAAATATAAATTTTTTCTGGTGAATAAAATATTTAAATATGTGGTCGATATTTTTTCAAAAAATTATTTAAAGATAATTATAATTAAAAATGGAAATTAATTTTTGAAAATAATCATGAAAAATAAGAAAAAATTCAAAATTTTGAAAAATGGCGCCAAGGCCATCTTCTTCCTCACGCACCATCACCATTACCAGATTTACAAAATCTCTCTTATCTCCCTCAATACATAATGATTTTAAAAGATGTAAACATGAAAATTACTCGCTTTTGAACGAGGAACACGATGGTGGTGTTTAATTAAATTTATTTTAAATGTAGTGTAAGATATCATGTGATGAACAGATGAATCCTAACTTTGCAAAAGTAATGTGAAATCTCATACACGAGTTATAAGTAGAAATTGATTTAGGGTTAATGATCTATGAGCATCTAGAAACACATTGGTAACTTAAAATAACATGTATGACGCATGATTCATTGAGTTTGAAAAGTTCAGGCTTACCTTACAAGAGGAATTCAAATCCTCAGTTGTAGGTGTTAGATAAGTGTTTTGGTGATCTGGACAACTTCCCTAAACCTCAAGGAATGTGTTGATGTGCTTAGAATGGATTGAAACCTTCTAGATTGATGGGCTTGAATCCAACTGCAGCTTGCTTGGGATGAACTATGATCTAGATGAATGCTTTGGAATGAGATATTCGTTCTCACTTTGAAATTTTGGAACTTTGAACAAAAAGAGGGAAAGTGAGAAAACAAGGTGTAATGTTGTTTTGGTGTGTTTGAAATGATTAGAAATGATCCATATTTATAGGAGAACAAGTTTGTTTTGGAAGGAATATTGTTAGTTTGAAGATTGGCTTTGATTCAACGGCTTTGGTAAGTGTACCATTACCCCTAATGTAAGGTACATAAATGCATCCAAATAGCTCAACTACTAATTGACCAATTCCACATTCCTCAGAAGTTTTTATTATTTTTTATATAGGTATCTTAACTGAGGAAAGTGGAATCTTTGAATGTTCACTAATGCACATAAATGCCATTTAAATTCAAGGCATAATGTGGCAAAATCCATCATTCTATTTGAGATATCTCTTGACTCTTTGGCCTAACTTTGCAGGTTTGTTGTGATTCATCATATTCTCATTGAATTGGCATGACATATTGATCATTGCACTTGACTCCAAAATTGTGGCTAGCAAGAAATGGCCAAAACAGACTTGCAATACAGTTGCAGCAAGGTGTCTTGCAACCTTCATAGATCTTTGCTCAGGTGGAGTTTTCTCATGCTCTTGTGCTCTTTGAAAAGTTGGGATGATGTACTTCAACTTTGGTGTTTATAGTTTGCATTGATTCATCTTGGACCATGGTGAAAAAATCCCTCCATATTTTGATGTTTTGATTTATTTTACCTTAGGCAGAATTTTCCTAAGTGTTAAAGTTCATTTCTTATTTTATTTTATTTTATTTTGATCACTTCATAACTTCAAATTCATGAAGCTTTTGGATATAGTTCAACCTAGAAATATTTTAGTATAGAAGAAGATCTACTATTTGAGCTTTGGAGTGCAAAAAAAGGTTGCTTGGGTCACAAGTTATGGCCTTGTAAAGTTAGGTAAAAGTCATGTTTTTCCAGAACTTAGTGAAATTTTCAATTTCTTCAACTTTGCCCCTTTTGCAAGTAACCTTGATTTCTTGATCAATCCTTTTTCAAATGCAACAATGGATCATTTTTTCTTGTATAATGGCTTATGATGAACAATTTTGCTCAAAAATTCGAACTTTGACTTTATGTATTAGATGAGTTTTGTGCAGAGAAACCCTAATTCCTGATTTTTGATGAATGTGTACCCCAATTTGATTTTAAAGTTATGAATGGATTTAAAGGGTATATTTGAGTTTCTTGAATCATATCCCAAAGTTGGAGATCATGTATTGGTCAAAAGTCAAAGATATGGTTGACTTTTTCATCAAAACCCTAGTTTGTGGCTCATATGGATTTGAATTCTTACATTGTTTATGAATCAAGTTGTTTGGATCAATCCAACTGTGTGGATGGACTAATATGATGTATTTGAGGTCCTTGAAACATATATTGAGGTATTGGATCATGTCTGGCTCCACAAGTCATCCTAGGGATTGAATTAGGTCAAAATCCAAATTTTGTGACATAGATGATCTTGAGGCTTGACCAACTTGAAATGATGTAATATTGTCCTTCATTCTTGGTGAATGGGATATCTTTATCTCCATGGGTGATTGAGGGACTTGATAAGTTGAATATTATGCCAATTCTTTATTGATCCTTTGCTTGAATCCTCTGTAGGGCTTAAAAACCCTAATTGGTGATCATAATGAAGAAAACAACAAGCTTGACTTTCTAAAATGGGTTAGTGATGCATAAAAGTGTATGTATGAGATGAAAATGATGTGGGTATCTTAGGGTCAAAAATTAGGGTATAAAAAAGGCCCATATTTAATCTCCTTGGACTTGAAGGTATGAATGGTGAAGACATTCAGATATTCAAGGTAAAAGAGGATTAAATATCAGAATACCCGGAATTTTGGATCCTAAGATGCCACTATTAATAATGAATGCATGGTAAGAGACTTGCACTGTTGACATCACAGGAGACTAATATTAACTTGAATTGTTGGTTAGGTTTAACTCCATTAGGAAACACAAATTAAGACGAAGGATGCAACTTTTTGGGAAACAAAGAAGTGTCTTTACTGATTAGGAAGATAACAACTTTGTCGGGGGGACACGACTATGATTCTGATAATTTGAATGGAAACAGGTTCCTATCGTTGAAACATGCATACTCATTTTATTTAAGTAAGTTATCCCACTTAGAAAGGGTAAACCTCTCCACGTTTCTAGTTATGAGCCATGAAACTGGTCTTCGTTTCTAAAATAAAATTCCCCTCGATCTTGGTTTTTAGCCATGGAACTGGTCTTCGTTTCTTCTTATCGAGTCTTTCTCTTGAAAAGGTTGAGATAAAAAGCTTTGGAAAAAGTAATAAGTTTCTGGATTAATAACTTCACCGAGAATCTTTAAGGAGATGTGGCCTAGTTATCTTGCGGGACAGATTTCTCAAATAAAGAGACATAATTTATGAGGGTCCTTGCCAAACTTCTCGCCGAGATTTATTGGGGAGATAGCCATTTAACGATAAAATAGACTTCATCATACTTCTCTTCAATACTTTTTCAGAGAGATGCCATTGGATGAAAGATAATCTAGTGTCAGACTTCCTGGGAAACACCATTGCCTGAAATGCAGATGTTCGCAAACTTCTCTGTAGAGATGCCATTTGCTGGAGAATTTTCATCATACTTTCCTCTGACACTTCTTAGGAGAGATGACATGTGATGTGATTTAATTTTGAGGTGCTGATAACTTCTTTGTAAGGGAGGAAAACTTCTCGGAAAGAGACTGCCATTTGTCAACTTACTGGAAATTTACGGGAAACAGCACCCTTACCAAAAGGTCTCACCGAGGGCTTTCATTGGGTTTTTTTCCTTTAATCCAGGAAAGCAATTCGGGTCTTCGTTGAGGAAGAGCAAAGTCCCAAAGGTGCACAATGGATATCTTTTTGTCTTTTTAGAGGTTTAAGTTATCAAAATGGTTAAGGGCCGTCATTGGTTCAGGAATGAACTGGAGAGAGACTGCTTGAACAAGAAATTTCCTGATGAGGAAAGAGTTCGAGCCAAGATTTTATCCTTTCCGAGGGTGGAAGGGAGAACTGAAGGAAATTTTTTCCCGAGGATCAAACTTGGTGGGGGGAATTATAAAAAAGTAAATACTTTCTGCCTAAAGTTGACAATTCTTCTTGGAGAGACGACATTTACCACTTGGGGATAAATACGACTGAAGTGAATGATATGTGTTGTGCAATATGAATATGAATATTAATTATGCATGATGAATGTTTATGCTGACAAAATAGACACGTCGCCCAAAATAATGATGAACAACATCGAGTACTTGGCCAATCAGGGGATGGAATTATCACTGAAGATTCTTTTTTTTTAATGCAACACTTTGTTGGAGAAAAGGGATTCCTGTTCTTGTTTCATTCTCTAGAGACAAAATAACCTGATCTTGATTTTCCCCTTTTTTTTAGAGGAGCTTAGGAACTTCAATCCTTTCTGAGGGACGATGGATGAGATGTTCGTAAAGATTCGTCATTTGGAAACACCTGAGACTTTGTTTCTTCAAAGTTGGATCGCTATTGGAGAAACTGTCGATATTTCCTTTTATGTTTGTAAATTGAAGGAAATTTCCATATTTATTTTAAAAGCAAAAGTAAATTTATTGTGTTTTTCAAGACTGAATATCAATAATAAAAAATGTCATTTTGTAAGGAAGAACGAAAAAACGAGAATTGCAAACATAAAGTGAAGGCTCAAATTTCATCGATAGAATGGTAATAAGAAAAATTCCTGATTCGATAGAATATTAAAAAGTTAGAAAATGGTAATTTAAAGGAAAAAGGGCTATATTGAAACGTAATGACCACTATTCTTCTACTGACTTCGAATTATGAGTATTCTTGGCCTCCGTTGAAAGTGACTATGATCGATGATTCTTTGATAGATGACGTTGCTTCTGAGTATCCAATCTCGTCAGATGCAGTTACTTGCCATAAATCCCTACCTTTTTCCATAAATCCCTATTGGAATTATTTTTCTTTCTAATGTCTATAATTTTTTCCTGGACCGCCCTTTCGGGTTTTCAGTCCACCGAGACGCTATTTTTTGCCTAAGTCACCCTTTCAGGTTTTCACCTTAGCGAGCTGTTATATTTTTTGTTTTTAGGTGAAGTATTTCTTGACTGCATCAACATTTGTGGGTTAAGTAAACTCTTTTCTATCCATTGTTGTGAGTATCAAGGCACTGCCTGAGAAGGCTTTCTTAACAACATAGGGGCCATCATAATTTGGAGTCCATTTGCCCCTGGAATCAATGAGAAATGATTGGATCTTCTTAAGCATGAGGTATCCCTCTTTGAAGACACAAGGTTGGACCTTTTTGTCGAATTCTTTCTTCATTCTTTGTTGATATAACTGACCATGGCATAAATCCGTCATTCTTTTTTTCCGATCAGATTCAGTTCATCGTATCTGTTTTTACACCATTCATCTTCTGTTACTTTAGCTTCCATCAATACCCTTATTGACGGGGTCTCAACCTCTATGGGGAGAACTGTTTCCATGCCATACACTAGGGAGAAAGGGGTCACCCCTTTTAATGTGAGGATGGATGTACGATAACCGTGAAGAGAAAAAGGGAGCATCTCGGCCAGTCCTTGTAAGTCATAACCATCTTCTGAATGATTTTCTTTATATTCTTGTTAGATGCTTCAACTGCTCCATTCATCTTTGTTCGGTAAGAAAATGAGTTATGATGTTCAATTTTGAATTCAGTATATAATTCCTTCATCATCTTGTTGTTCAGGTTTAATCCATTATCAGTAACGATCTGGCTTAGAACACTATAATGGCAGATGATATTATTTTTGATAAATCGGATCACCACTTGTCTGGTCACATTGGCGTATGATATTGCTTCGACCCATTTGGTGAAGTAATCAATGGCTACCAGGATAAACCGATGTCTGTTTGAGGCTTTGGGTTCAATCATGCCAATCATGTCGATTCCCTATATATAAAAAAGCCATGGAGAAGAGAGAACTTTGACATGCGCCGGCGGTACATGAATTTTGTCGGCATATATCTGAAACTTGTGACACATCCTCATGTACTTGTAGCAATCGGATTCCATTGTCAGCCAATAATATCCTTCTCTTAGAATTTTCTTTGATATTGTCTGTCCATTGGAATGAGTGTTAAAGGATCCTTCGTGAATCTCTTTCATTAGCATATCTGCTTCGCGTTTATCCACGGGTCTGAGTAAAACCATGTCGAAGTTTCTTTTGTAAAGTACATCGTTGTTCAAGAAGAAGTTACCAGCTAGTTTTCTGAGAGTCTTCTTATCTTTTCTTGAAGCCCCAGGCGGGTATTCTTATCTTTGAAAGAAAAGCTTGATTTCGTGATACCAAGGTTTGTCATCAATGACTGCTTCTACTATGAATATGTAAGCTGGTCTGTCGAGGCGCATTATGTCAATCTTGGGTATGTCGTTCCATCGATTTATATTAATCATGGAGGATATGGTAGCAAGTGCACCAGCCATGTTGTTTTCTTCACGAGGAATGTGATGAAAATCAATTTTGTTGAAGAATGGTACTAACCTTCTTGCGTAATCTTTGTAAGGAGTTAATCTAATCTGGTGTGTATCCCATTCTCCTTTGATCTAGTTTATAACCAAGGTTGAGTCTCTGTACACATTCAGATTCTTGATTCTTAAGTCAATGGCTTCTTCAAGACCCATGATACAAGCTTCATATTTGGCCTCACTGTTTATACATTTGAATGTTAATCTAGTAGTGAAAGGAAAATGGGCTCCATGAGGAATAACAATGGTTTCCCCAATTCCATTTCCATAGCGTTGACTGCTTTGTCGAATATTAGTCCCCATTGGGATTCCGATTTTGGCCCTTCGTTTGGTAGCGGTTCATCACAATCTTTCCTTTTTAGGTACATCACATCCTCTCCTGGGAAGTTAAATTTGATTGATTCCTAATTGTCAATCGGTTGATGAACCAAATGATCGACTAGAATACTTCCTTGGACGGATTTTTGAGCGTGGTACTCGATGTCGTATTCTGATAACAACATCTGCCAACGGGCAATCTTTCGAGTTAAAGCATTTTTCTCAAAGATATACTTGATTGGATCCATTTTGGAGACTAACCAAGTAGTGTGACAAATCATGTACAGGCAAAGACGTTTAGCTGCCCAAGCTAGAGCGCATCAAGTTTTCTCGAGCATGGTGTATTGAGTTTCACATCCTGTGAACTTCTTGCTTAAGTAATAAATGGCAGATTCTTTGCTTTTTGTTTTGTCTTATTGGCCGAGCACACAACCCATGGAGTCTTCCAAGACTGTTAAGTAGATGATCAGTGGTCTTCCTTCCACTAGAGGAGACAAAATAGGCGGATTTAGCAGATATTCTTTGATGTTATTGAAAGCTTTCTGGAAATCTTCTATGCATGTACAACGTTGATCCTTTCTGAGTAGTTTGAAGATTGGCACGCATGTCGTAGTCATGAGAAATATGAATCTTGAAATGTAATTCAGACGTCCCAAAATCCTCTTACGTGCTTTTTAGTTTTTGGAGAAGGCATTTCTTGAATGGCCTTAACTTTATTGGGATGAACCTCAATTCATTTATGGATGACAATGAATCCCAGGAGCTTCCCTGAACTAACACCAAATGTGCATTTATTGGGATTCAAGCGGAGTTCGTATTTTCTTAGACGCTGGAATAACTTCGATAAGTGTTCCACGTGTTCTTCTTATGTTTTAGATTTAGCAATCATGTCATCAACGTACACTTCAATTTCTTTGTGCATCGCGTCTTGAAACAGAGTTGTCATAGCCCTTTGATAACTAGCATGTCAATGTGTAATAAAGGGAAGTCATTCTTTGGACTTGCTTTGTTCAAATCCCTGTAGTCTACGCACATTCTGACTTTTACGTCTTTCTTGGGAACTGGCACTATGTTGGCCAACCATTGAGGATATTTTGAGGTGGCAAGGAAACCTGCATCAATCTGCTTATACACTTCTTCCTTAATTTTGATGGCCATATCTGGGTGAGTCCTTCTCAATTTTTGTTTAATTGAAGGACATTCTGGCTTCAGTGGCAAGTGATGTTCCATGATGTTGGTATCTCACCCTAGCATGTCTTTGTTGGACCAAGCAAACACATTTAGAAATTCTTTGAGAAGTTCTATTAGGCCTTCTTTGAAGGTTGGACTGAGTAGTGCTCCAATTTTAACTTTTTTTCTCTCCTCTTATAAACCCAAATTGACCGTTTCCAACGGTTCTTTGTAACGTTGAATGGACTCTTCCACATGTCTGAGTAGTCGAGAGATCTCATCTGGAATTTCTTTGTCTTCTTCTTTTTTAGCTTCAAATACCGGGAACTCAAAGTTGGAAGAAGGTATTGGATCATATGTTTCAATGGTGTTTAAAACAATTAATCTGCATAATGTGATGATTATATTTTAAAAAGATGGAGAAAATGCAAAAAGTGTATGCAGTGTATTTTGAAAAACGTTTATTTTTATTTAGGATTACCATTTTCTAAAAAAGCAAAAAGCAAAAATAGCAATAAACGCAGGAATTTAGAATGAAATTCTTATTTATTATTTGTCGATTCTTGAAACACAAACCCTATAAAACGAAACTCTTTCGCTCTGAGCAAAGGGAAGAGGGGCATTTATAGAAAAGCAAGCCCTATAAAACATTATTTTCACCCAGGTAAAGCAAAAAGTCAAAATAAAGGCGAGGAAATTACTTTGAAATATGGACAATATATGTATTGTCAACAACAACCCAATTGTGACGAACTCCTATGTGAATCACAAAGTATGGTACTTTCCTTCCAGGATTGTCTTCAGTAATAGTACTGAATTTTGGTGGAGTCTGATCAGTGGAGTCCTCTTCTCATGCAGTGTAACCATAAGAGGTCTTTTCTGTTGTATTTTCAATAGTATCTTCATTTTTAAGAGAATCTCCCCATCCAGTTGGTTGGATCTCTTCATATTTGATACAAGAGCTTTCAGGAGTAGTGTACTTCGCTAGAAAGTCATATTAGTTGCTTAACTGTCCCAAAGTATCCCAAGTTTCTGAGGGGGTAGATGAATCATCTTCTTTAATAACATTAACTTCAGGAAATGCAAAGTTGATAAATTCTTGTCTAGAAATTCTTGAAACTTCATCAATATAATGTTTGACATCTTCATAATTCTCCTGGTAAGGTTTCCGTGACTTTAGGAGAACAGGTGGATTTTTCTCAAAGTCATTCAGCAGATATGTATTCGTTGGATGACTCTTATACCCTGGATCTTCACTGTAGGGCTCCCACATGGGCAAACCATCTATGGGATCACATGAGTTATAATCGAAGTTGTCTTTCATCAGAGTATCTTTTTCTAATGAGTTAGAAGGAGCACGGTATCCTTCAGGATCACAATCTCCGTTGATCATTCTGACATTTGATCTTGGTATATATCTGGGACTTCGCTTCGGAGAGCAAAATGGCATGTATGTTTCTTCATGAGATATATATCCTTCATTCTTGAGATATGATTTCCATTATTCATCTGTATCGGAAGAATCATTTTCTTCGATGGCATGGACCTCTTGAGAAATTGGGTAGAGGAAGCCTCCACTGTGGAAGAAATCTTGAATAGGACGAATGCTTTCATCCTTCTTTGTACTTTTGGTAAATGCTAGAGAAAAACCGAGACCTTTTCTTGTCTTATTATCAACAAGAACCACAACTTTTACCCATCCTTTTATATCACCGCCTCCCATTACTTGCAGAGCGTCTTTGTATGAGGAAATCGACGTTCCTTTCTCTTGATGATTCTCATTACTCATATAAAGTTCTTGAAGTTGGGTTCCAATAACTTCTCCTGGTTCTTAATATAAGAATGACGATAGATTTCATACGATCAAAGCTCTCTCTCCACATACTATAACCATTTTGTTATTCTTCACAAACTTCATCTTTTGGTGAAGTGTTGAAGTGACTGCTCCTGCTTAATGGACCCAAGGTCGTCCCAATAAACAACTGTAAGACTCTCGGATATCCATTACTCGAAAAGTGATTTAAAAAGTATGAGGTCTAATGGTTATGTGAAGATTAACTTCACCGACAACTGCCTTTTTGGATCTGTCAAAAGCTTTGACTATGATCTCACTGCCTCTCATGGGGGTGCCCTAAAAAGGTAATTGTACAAGAGTTAACCTTGGCATGAAATTCAAGGATGAACCTGTGTCTACGAGCATGCTGGCTAAAGCATCATCCTGGTAATTGATTGTGATATTGAGCACCATGTTATGATTCTTGCCTTCCTTTGGAAGTTCTTCATCGCTGAAACCCAAATTGTTGCAGGAGGTGATATTGGAAATAATGTTATCAAACTAATCCACCATTACATCTTGTTCTACAAAATCTTGTTCTAATACTTTTTGTAGAGATTCTCTGTGAGCTTCAGAACTTAGCGGGAGAGATAACATGGATATTCGAGAAGGAGTTTGTAATAGTTGATTCACAATGTTGTACTCACTTTCCTGGATGAGTTTTAAAATTTCAAAGTTATTTTTCACAGGCTCTGTGTTGCTTAATTTATCAACTTGTTGGTTAGGAACTTTAGTTTGAAGTTCCTTTTCTTTTGTAGACTCTTCAACTCCTCTGTTGAAGATTCAATCACTTTGGGTGACCCGGCTGATATCATCAATGTTGACAATGGATGGCAGCGGAACTTCCTTTCCATCTTCTGTTATGGTCGCACCATACTTGTATGGAACAACTTTCTCTAATTCGTATGGCACTGGTTCTGGAAAGTAGATGACCAAAGGGGTTATCTGGGTCTTTCGACTGTCATAAGTAACCTCAATTAGATCTAACTTAGGGATGTTGAAAAATTTTCCACTATCGAAAGGGATCTCCAACCGTTTTAGTTCATTGAGCAGAGGGATTACGGTGGAAACATCCTTTTTAACTCTGTAAATAATAGGCTCTCTTGTATTGAAAACTGTGATGGTTCTCTTGTCCAACAGTTCTTGAATCTGATTCCGGATGTGGAGGCAATCATATCGATTTTTGCAGCATTTTCTACAAGTTGAGTGATCATGATGGTTTACACCAAAGTAGTCAAGTCTGTACAAGCATTTGTAAAATTTGACCAATGACGTTTCAATGTTTTTAATGTCATAAACTGCATACTGCCCTGGGCAACCATACACCATTTTTATTGACTGAGAATTTAGGTGTAACTAGGTTTCCCCTTGGTCCACTTGATTCTGAAGAGCTTCTCGCACAAGGTAGCATCCTTGGCTATTTTTTGAACATATTCCAGAGTGTTCATAATTGTGAGACGGCACGCAGCTGTATCCACTGTGTATGCAGTACATCTTTACCAAATATGTTTCCAGTAAGCGGATGTCACAACTTTGGTGTCTGCTAGGGTTTCTCTTGGTCATGCTAACTTGATGTGTGTTTTCATCTTGGTATATTGAAAGCCACCAATGGTCCAATAGATGTTGAAGAGTTCTTTGTACAAGTGCGCAACCTTGATCTTTTTCGGAGCAATCTTTTCTATCTTGATAGTTATGCAATGAAAGAAACACCATGGTGGTCTTGGATCCACCCTAGATCCATTTGGCGTTGGAGGGATTTTTGTACAAATATACACCATTGGTTGTCTTTTGAGCAAATTTAGCAAGCGTTATAGTCGTGCAGCGGTAGATTGTGATGATGTCTTTGTCTTGAGTGCATTGCCACTAGATTAACATTTATTATACGGATGTCATGATTTTGAATAATGCTTGGATGTTCATAGACCATATTTATTCCATGAATCTTGTGATCTTGGATCCAGCCTAGATCCATCTACTCTTGAAAATCTTCTTGTACAATGATGAGCCCTGCTTGTTCTTGAAATAAATGTCGCATTGATGATAGTTGTGAGGTGGTACATGGTCGTACCCACTTTGTCTGTAATGCATCTTTACCATATTTGTTCTTAGTAGGTGTACATTGCGAATTTGATAACTACTGCCAGATCCTTCATCTACCAAGTTTACTGAAGCTTTTTCATGTTGTGGCAACAGATTCATTTGGTCATTCGGATTTGTATCTTTGAAAGATAAAACACTATTGTTGACGATTTTTTGTACATCATATTTATGGGTAAACACAGAATTGGTCAGCCTTGAACCAATAAACGAGGTTTTTCAGGAATGGCAGGAGGAGTCCTGGTTTTAATGTGTCCTTTTGCTAGCAACACTGGGAATAGCTCCGCATTTAGCATCGAGATAAAATCAAAACCTGGTGACCTTGTGATACGATTTTTGTTGTATTAAGGGCGAACCTACTGAAGTGGCTGCTACTGCCTTTGCTGATACTATGGTTGTTGATTTTGATTTTGAGGAATTCGCAGTTGATATGACGGAGTTGGCGCTATGTTGATAACGGGAGATGCCGTTGCTACCTATCGAGGTTGGTATCTTTGTCTTTGTTTACCCAGTGAAATAGTGTTGATTTCTTGCTCTTTCTTCTTTTGCAAAGCGCTTCCATACCTCTTGTTAATATTTTTTGGTTCTGTATCTTTGACCAATCGACCTTCTCTAACTGCCTCCTTAAGGCGTACTTCCATGCTTACCATCTCGGTGAAGTCACTAGGCGCACTGGCGACCTTCCGGTCATAATAGAATGAACTCAAAGTTTTCAAGAATATTTTTCGTCATTTCCTTTTCCTCGAGAGGAGGATAGATCTGCACGGCAATTTCACGCCATCTCTAAGTGTATTCCTTGAAGGTTTCTTTATCCTTCTGGGACATAGCTCTGAGTTGATCCCTGTCAGGCGCCATATCCAAATTATATTTGTATTTCTGAACAAAAGCTACTCCAAGATCCCTGAAAGTATTGATCTTCATACGGTTTAATCCAATGTACCATTTGAGTGCGACACCAGTTAAACTATCTTGAAAGTAGTGGATCAGTATCTGTTGATTTTCCAGTTGGGTAGACATTTTTTAGCATACATTTCCAAGTGACTTTGAGGGCAAGAGTTGTCTGTGTACTTTTCAAAGTCGGGCACCTTACATTTATGCGGTATTTTCCAAATAAGTCTTGTCCGCGAATGGCATGGAGTTCTTTCTACATTTCCAAGAATTATTCTTGGAATTCATTCATTCTTTCATATACCTTTACATCCTTGCTTGGAGTAGCGTGAAAGATATGCTCTTCTAGAATGGTATGTACCATAGGCTGTGGCATAATCATTATTGATGCGGCTCTTAGCGCTTATGTGATCTCAAGTTTGTAACCTTCAAGTATGGGAATCTTTGTCGCAGCTCTTGCATCTTCATTTTCCTGAAGTTTGTAACCATTAGGTGTGGATATTCCAATCGTAGCTTATGGGCCTTCAATGAATGGAGGAATATATCCTTCAAGCACAAAATTGAAAGGAATTCCCTAAGGGAAACCTTTAGGCATGTTGTACTGAGGAAGACTGATGAATACCTCAAATATTTGTGAAAACATAACTTATGAGATTAGAATCCTTTGAGCTGTTGAACCTGAGCTACTGCCATTGATTCAATCATGACATTGAGTTTTTCCATAACCTCTTTTAGAGCAGTGACCTCCTCTCTCAGCTCTCTATTTTCTTCCTCAAGATTGTTCATTCTCTTCTGACTATTGGCCCGAGTATTGTACGAATGAGATAGTTTGACTCTCTAAAGTGCGATGAAAGTGTAAGTTTTTAATGAAGAATGTGTGAAATTCTAGAATGATGCATGATGTGCAAAGAAAATGCAAATGCTCCCTTTTTTTTCAAAAGAACTTTTAACAATTATGTTGCAAATATCATACAATGATGGAAACTCTTTATTGAATTCAAAGGATTACAATATCTTAAAGAGAAAAGTACATTATTTTACAAAGTGCAAGAAGGGAAACTAGGCTTATGAATCCTAAGGAATTCTGAACAAAGGTCCAGATGCTAGTTGCTGATTCCCTTTTAGTTTTTTTGATTGGGTTTCTTCAACCGTTGGCGGGTCGATGGTCCTTTTCCAGGTGAAGAGAGAGATTAAATTTTTTTGTTCCTCTTGAATTTTTACAACATGCTGCTCAAGTGTCTCAATCAAAGCATTTTTTCCTTCAGTAGCTCTTGAGTCTTTGTGCACTCCAAGTTGATAATTTGATACTTGTTCCTCCAAGAGTTTTTTTCATGCTGAGTTTTATTAAAAACAACCTGAAGTTTCTCTGTATCGTTCATGAGGTAGAAGATAGATTCCTTTAGGGGAAATACTCCTTGATGAGGGTAAGGCATCTTTAACTTGATGGCTCTAGCTTGTACCCATTGGAGATAAGGCTCCGCAGAGATGCAGTTTGGTTTTCCTAGAGACTCTCTTTCTTTCCTATGAATATGATGCCAGACATGTATGACCTATTCTTTGAGTGCTGTCATTTTCTCCCTCCTTAAAGAAAAAACCTTCTAGATGAATGTTATATGGTATGTCCTTCATCGGGTAACCAAGTTGATGAAGGGCTAAAACAAGGTGGTAGTTGGTTCCTTCTTTAGTACCAATCAGGGGTATATTAGGGAAACTTCCACAGTATTCAATGGTCTTTGTTCCGTCATAGACCTGATTGTACCAATCTATGTCAGAATGAGTGAGGGACATGATATTTTTTTACCATCGCATACCACTTTTGAGATCCTAGAAAGCAGCAGATTTGGGCAAGTGAGAAATAAACCATTTGTAAAGTAATGGGGCACATCATGCAATCATCCATCCGCTGTATAAATTCCTTAGATGCATAGAGTGAAAAGCATCTGCAAGCAAAGTCGGGACCATATTCCCAATTAAGAATATCTTGATAGCTCGATGTTGACGAAGTTGTCAATATTAGAGAAAAGGAATAACCCGTAGATGAGTAGAACAAAGATATCCTCGAAAGCAACCATGTCTTCTATGATGGCAAAGTATAGGGCTTTCTCCATCAATAACTTAGCTGGTAGACCTTGAATTCCTCCCCTGGTGGTCATGTGAGCTTTGATATCTGACACATTCAAGGAGGTAGCTCTTGAAATGGTTTGATCTTTGGGAATTTATTCCAGACCAGAGAAAGGGTCTTGATCAGAGATAGGTAAATGAATCAGATGAGAGTACTCTTCCAATGTTGGTGTGAGCTAATAATCTGGAAACGTGAAGCAGAGGTATACCGAATCATAGAACTGAACCAATGTGTAACACCCCAAAACTTTCCCATATCTTCTATTGTATCTTGTATTATGTTTCATTTCATTTTCATATTCATTTTTTCATAACATAGTTCTAGACAAGGGATCAAGGTAGCATGGTTTTCTTCTCAAGAAGAAGAACATGATTCTTCAACCTCAAGCAAGGTTTTCTTCTTGACTTTGTGGCATTCTCAAGCCCCAAAGGTCCTTCATCATCAAGTGTGATTCAAGGCAACATAATTTCAAGATCATATGTGACTCACCATGTCTTATTTTGCAAGAAATGATCAAGAAATTCAAAGCTGGTCCAAGGTATTTGACCTAATTTAGCAAATTGTGGATGTTATGATCAAATGTGCATAACTTCTCCAATTTTCAAAATCTTAAGGTGGTTCTTTTTGTAATTGACTCTTCCCATCTCCTCTAACAAACTCTCTTTGTAGGGAAAGGTCCAATAGAGTTTGGAAAGTCATCAAAAGTATGGAAACATTATAGATCATTTTGAGTTTTGAAGAGATTTTCTTGCCAACTTCCAAAGGTCATAACTTGGTCAATTTTCATCATTTGAAACCCATTATTTTTCTAAAATGAACTTGAAGATTTCCTATACAACTTTGATTCAACATGAAAGTGCCAAAAACATATGGAAGACCTTGGATTTTATCAAAATATTATAGGTCATCTTTGGTCCTTAAAAAGACTTGAAATTTTTCTAAGTGTTTTGTGAATTTGAACCTTTTTATGCAAGCTACTTTGAAGGTTCATATCTCTCAGCTCAGATTTCTAAATCAATACTTTCTTTTCACATTACAAAGATTACATCTCCCTCTATCCAATGCAGGAAGAATCAACTCATAAAGCCTCTTACATTGTGAGAACCATGGTTGCAATGTTTAAATTTCAAAGCTGAGTTTTCACTTGAAGTCAAAACTGAATTTGGTTAATGTGACCTCTAATCACCAAATTAATGCACGAAATCAATTTGAACATGATTAACAAACTTGCCTGAGCTAATTAGAGCATTGACACGCAAGTTTTGGATGAGTTTTGGCATGCTGCAAGTCACACTTTGCTCATGACACAAGTGACCACAAATTCACCTCAAATTGCATCATTCACCCTCCCTCAGCATTCCAAACTTCTCTTCATTAAATAAGGACTTGACTCTACCCATTTCCACAAGCTTTGATGGCCATAATCACCCTGCTGAGATCCCATTTGAACTCTTAGGCTTGAATTTCATTTTTTCATTTCCACACCTTAATCACTTAAAATCTCCACTCAGTTAGCTTCATCATCATTCAGTGAAGCTAACCAACTCAAGAACTTGAAGAATCATGGCCTGAATCAAGCTTGGTGACTCCAATTTTAGAGTTTTAAAGTTGAGCTTCAACAGCTACAATTCTCAACCATTTTGATTCAAATTTGTTGCTAAGATGAAGTCCTTAATTTGTTGTTGCTGTTAGGATTGTTAGATTTCAGTTATAGTTGAGTTTAGCTTGTTAATTTTCAAATTCGTGTTTTGAAATTCCTCTAGTTTTTTCCAAATCGAGTGAGCTATGTGCAAAAGAAATTTGACGCGATGATATGGTTGAGATCATCTTAAAAAGACGCATCAAATGAAACCACTATGAGCTCCAATGGTAATGGTTTGAAGAAACCATGATTTTCTACAAGTCTCTGCAAATTTCAAGTGGCTGGAGGTTGAAGATGATGAGCTTACATTATTTGACCGTCCAGCATGCCACTTGTTTTAATCCTACGCTTTTCACTTTTAATGGCTGAATGTGATGAGTTTGACTCAGATCCACCATAAATGCGCGTTTCTAGGCCATCAGATTAGCCACGTCATTTAATGAAGGGAGATCCAATGCGCTGTGTTTTTTCTGTTTTATTTTCTTTTTCAAAATTGTTTTTAATTTCAAAAATTCATAAAAATTTCATTTTTCTTCAGAAAAATACCAAAATATTTTCTAAAATTTCCTTTTATTTTTCTCTTTCTGTTTTGCATTTTTGTGCATTTTTATTTTTCATTTTGCTATTTTTCTTGGATTTTTGTTCATTTGGTTTAATTTTAATTGGTTTAAAATTATTTTTAGGCCTTTTAAAATTATGAGATAAATATCATCTGATCCTATGATGGTCTTTGACCAATGGTGATTTTCTTTGATTTTTTATTTCTGGTTTTGCTATTTTTCATGATTTTTTGGTTTATTTGCTTGATTTTATTTAGTTTAAAATTATTTTTGGGCATTTTAAAATTGTCAGAAAATTGTACATGATCCTATGATGGTCTCTGGCCTATGCTGATTTTCTTGGGTTCCTATTTGTGTTCTAACTATTTTCCATCCTTTTTATAGGTTTTATTTGATTTTTATTTAGTTTTGAATTGCACAATTATGTAACTTGTTTCTAATCCATTATTGGGTGGCCTTCTGATTTTTCCTTATGTCATTTGAGACTTATGTGCTGGCTTGATTGGTCCTTCCCTTTTGTGAATGATGATTTGGATGTATAATGCTTTCTTGAGTTTTGTTTTGAATTCAACTTGTGTGATCTTATTGTGTGTTCATGGGGGATGTTAACTTGATGATCATGTTGATGTTGTGGTTTCTTCTTATGTTGATGTCATAATCACATGCCTACCCCTTTAGGGTTTTTGTCTGCATGCTTTGTTTGGTATGGTTGACTTTGTTTATGAATGAAGTATGAAGTATAACTTGTTTTCTACTTTCATTTTCTCTCTCTTCGAGACTTGTTTAAGTTTCATCTTTGTTTTCATTTGTGATTGAATTAGATAGTGTTTACTTGTGTTTGCTCACATGATCCCTTAGGATTCCTAGTCCCACTTAATTTCTGATTAAGGTGGGAGTAGGAGAGACATTAGGCTTTCTATCCTTTTCATGATAACAATTAGGATAGTCCCTTTCAGATCTTAACTTTAGGTCCATCATTTGTATGATAATATTATGGTTTTCAGTTCCCTTTAGTGTTTTTCTTTTGTTTCTTCTCTTCTAATATCTAACAACTCTAAGACACTTAATAAAGAATGATGAACCCTGTGCGCCATGAGCCTGAAGCATATGGGAAATGATGAGTGGGGGGTTTCTCCTTACTTGTCTAGAGTGTTTAGTGTATGCCCTTTGCGCGATATGCGACACACTCGTTCCTATATCATAGTCTTCAGTGTAACGTGAATCATAAAGAAAACTAATTCACTTCACTAAAACTCTCAAACAAAATTCAAAGCTTTTTATCCTTTAGGATTTTTTTCAAACTTATTTTCAGAGAAGAGTACGTTACTTTTCTGTTCTACCGCAAACAGGCATCGACCCTAACTGCTGGATTGGGAACTTAACGTCACTCATAAAAACAGTTAACCAACCTGTGGTTTAGTTCTATAAACTATGTTTGCTCTGATTTCTCATACCAGATAAGGATACATAGGCACAAGACAACGATGTCATGGCCAGCAACCTTCCCCCATCACCCGTAGTTTTCTGAACAACGTTGACGCTGACTTTCCCATTGCACGAGGGAATACGTAGGCATAGGGCGGTGATATCCTATTGAGTCTCCTTTTTCTTTTTCATTTCTCGTTTAGCAGTAGCTTTTAGATAACTCACCCCTTTGATTAGATAACAAGTGTGGATCTCGCTGAGTACAGCGGACGTGAGGGGTGCTTATACCTTCCCCTTGCGTAATCGACTTTCGAACCCAAGATTTGGTTGCAATGACCTTATCTTCTCCTTTCTTTTAGTTTTTCTTTGATCTTTTCCTTTCCCTCCTTTGGCATAGATAACTTTCGGTGGAGGCTCTTTTGTTTGTTTCCTCCGATTGTTTTTCGCTGTTGTGACAACTAGTGACTCTGCTGGGGACTCTGGTTTCCTATGTGAGTCAATCCTAGCGATTGTCTGTTTTATATCTTTGAGTGCATATGTATGTTGTATATTTGTTGTTGTATTGCATTTACATTTTACTTTCGGCACTTTATCATTATTATCGTATTATGTTGTTGTGTTGTTGGGTGGGTTGTTCCATGAGAGATAAGCCCAATACCCAGGCTTGATTATACACATAGGATTAGTATGGAAAGTAGTGTGAACTTGTGTGGCATCTTGAAATGCAAATGTTCATACAAAATTCACGTCCAGACGAGGTTTTCTTTGAAGACATCCTATCCTATGCATCTTGGACAGTTTAGGGGATGTTGGATCTGAAAGCTAACGACTCTGGAAACCGTTTATTAGGAAGTCAGTTGAGACCTCCTTGATTAACCATGATGCCAAACCAGAAATGGTGAACGTATCATCATTTCTCAACCTGAGAGTTCATGATACTGACAATCTGCATAGGAAGTCATATCTTTCAAGACTAGAACCTACCTGCGAGAGGGATGAGTTTTACAGGAAACTTTGACCTCCAACCAACCCGGATTTCTAGTTTTCTTATTAGAGGACCTTTGCCTTGGATACTATGGTTTTTTTCCAGAGTTTTGGATTTATGGGTTTTCTTATTAGAGTGGAGCTCTGGTTATATTCAGTCAACAACACAATAACATTTGGATACCTTGATCTCCTTGTCTACATTTGCATAATCATCCTGCATATTAATATTGCATCTGTATGTTTTCTCAGGTTCTCATCTTTCCTTTGATTCTAGTAATTTGATTTGCTATTGAGATGGAGGCTGAGATGAAGAAGACCATCATATACAAATTACCATTGTTGGAGTTGGGACCTTTATTTGGTCTAATTTATAAGGTTGATCCTGGCGTTCTTAAAGATTTCATAAAGGATTATGGGAGGATTCTAAGTCTTGTCCGCAAAGTCACAAACTACGAGCAAGGAGTCATCCATGCTTTACTACAGTTCTATGACTCTCCAATACGCTGCTTCACTTTTCTAGACTATGTATTGGTTCCTACTTTAAAGGAGTTCACTTTTATTTTGGGAGTTCCAGTCCTAGATGAATTGCCTTTCTTTCATTTAGAAGAGGAGTCGGATTTTGAGAAGTTGACCAATGCTCTTTATTTGGGCAAGTCTGATTTGATTAATGATGTGGTCTGCAGAAATGGAGTTTCTGGCTTTACCCTATCTTTCATGGCGGGTAAAGCCCATAAATATGCTAAGGAGGGGTGTTTGGTGGTGTTTAGCACTATTCTGGCTCTATGTATTTATGGCATCATATTATATCCCAACATACCGAATTTCATTTATATGGACGCTTTTCGCATCTTCGTTTCCAAAACCCATGTACCCACTATTGCGGTGAGAATCGTGATACCAAGCTATTGATTGACTTGAATCTTAATTCATTAAATTCACAACCAGACTTTATTTTACCCAAAGGAAAGGTTAAAGAAAGAAAGAACTTTTTGCGCGATGTAACAACAACTTTAAGAGATCGGGGATCGGGGGTTGGTTATGCCTAAGGTAGGTATTTCACATCCTAAACATCTGTAGTACTCTACAGGAACATTTTGTTTGTTTGTATGCTAAGTTCCTAAATGTTTTCTATGGTTTGGGATTAGGTATAAGGTTAAGGTAAAAAATGTAGGTAGAGACCTAAGGATAGTTTCTAAATTTTCTCACAAAGATATCGCATCTTCTGCCTACTTATCCTAACTAGGATAGAATCAGAGCAACCGTAGTTCACCTCACTAGGGATAGATGAACACTTGATTATGATCAAGGTTCAAAGGGGGACAAACATAACAATGCTTGTATAGAGTTTAACAAAACTCTCTAATCTAAGTTGTACACTCAAAGGGATTGAGTTTGACAAAAGTCAAGAGGGGAGTAAGTAATTATCACCATAGTTCTTACATAGAGTTAACAAACTCTATTTTAAAGTTCTAGTTTAAGGATACTCCTAACAAGTGGTAGGTCTTTTAGACTTAAGGAAAAAGTCTAATGGCTATGGGGTCTAACTTAACTAAGTTGGTTCAAAGATGACTTAACAAAGTCAAAGGGAGGGTAATGACATCCAACAAACATGTTACAACAGTTCAAGTAAAAAGTCTAAAGTTTCATGGGGAATCATACAAGTTCATGGAATCATACATTGATTATAATTAATTACAAGCAAGTCCTAACATGCTAGAGTTCTAACAAGACATCCAACAAGTAGAAAAAGGCATAAAGAATATACTCAAGAAATTACCACACCAAGAGATATAACATGGTTTACCAACACAGTCAACAGTATTAATCAAATTAGATGCATCAAAAGCAAAGGTCAAATATGAGACAACTTTGAGTTAAACAGAACTCAAACACTCAAACAAGTTAACAAACATGTGTAACACAAGTAAAAAACAAACCTCGCAAAATTAAATCAAAGAGAAGTTGAAGAAAACTCAAAAGACGCATGGTAAAAACCCTAAAAGCAACATGACTTTCAAGTGGTATAAAGTGTTTCTAGGATGAATATCCTTGAATTCTCTTATCTCTATGTTAAAGTAGACATGATGAGGATCATTTTGAAAAAAGAATGGATTAAAATGTTGAAAAATAAAGGAGATATGAAAATTCAAATTGGTGAAGAAAATATAAAAAAATCAAGTAATAAAAAAGAAGAGGTGCACTTGGTAGGTGTTGAACCCACCACCTTTGGATCACAAGTGTAAAGCTTCACCAATCCATACAAGTGCGCGCGTGTGAAAATCAATCGAAAGAGAGAGATATATGCCAAAACATGAAAATATTGGGAAAAAATCAAAAGAGTTGATCTCCACACGGATCAAACTCAGGTCAAGAGGCAAGGCAAGATACGTGAGCGCGTAGGTCACGACCACTGGGGTGGTGATGCATCCATTGTATCATGCCACCCCAAAAATTGATAATCCTTAGGGTTTAAAAATGTGGGCAACGGCAAAGCAAGCGAAACAAACACAAAGTGTCAAAACGTGATCAATCCAATCTTAGTTAAAACAACATGGATTTTAGCAAACTTTAGGTCTAAATTGATTAGAATTGAATGAGGAATTCAAATATGCTTTCTGTTTTCTCAAAAGATGGACACAAATCAAAATTTGAAGCCAACTGCGTGTTGAGTGTTTGAAATTCATTTTGAAAGCTTGAATGTAAAACTAACATGTTTGCATTGATTTAAAGGTGTACACACTTTCTAATCATGGTATATGCCAAGTTAAGACAGAAGGATTCATCAAAAACAAACTATATTTGAGAATGGTATGTCAATTGCAAAATGTACATTTTTTATTGAAAGTATACACAGAAAGTTGCAGGTCCAAATCAACCCTATTTTCAATCATGACACACTTAAATACAACATGAATAGAACACCTATAGGAACTCTAATTCAAAACTATTAGCAAAAGATTCAAAACATGTGAGGCTGCATTGATGCCTCAAAAGTTGTTTGCAGTAGCAACAAGATAAAACAATGTGAACTATGATAATCAATCCAACCACAGCTCATGGGAGCAATTGACTCAACATCCACAAAATATAAGTATATCAAAACAAAAGCAATTCCAAGGCAGTTACATGTTCAAAACAGCTGGCACAACACAAACTGGTCTGAATAGTCCCTATACAAATTACTCCTATCAAAATGTCATATCATTCGCAATCAATCAAAGTTTCAAATGCAAACACTGCTCTAAACCACACCTAGACTAAACAGAACCAGCAACATTCACAAATGGAAAAGATCAAAATCAGATCCAACACCAATCATCTTGACAGTTGCAAGCATACTTCCTGTTGTTCACACATGACCTAGGGTAGTGCATAAGGGATTTTGAAATAGAAAACATCACATAATGATATGATTAACAAGATGCCTAAACATGATGGTGATCAGAACAAACTCAAACTTGGCAGATTTACACATAGACTAACATTTGCTCCAAACGCATTTCAACAAAAAGCACACAAAACATTTTTATGACAGTTCATGATAGGGATAGTGATTACTGACCTCTTGTAGACCTCCAAGCCAACATATGTAGTAGGGAATACCTTGAAGAGCTCCATCCAGTACCAAGCAGAACATTGATGATTTTAACAGATTTCTTGCTCTTGAACGAAATGAGAGGATCTTTGTGACAGGTTCAAAAACAAGTTATGCGGAGTTTTTTTGAATGTTTGGGTAGTTGGTACACCTAAAACCAAAGGTGTTTGGAGTGTTAAGATGGGTGAAACAGGGTTGTGCAAGATTTTGTCTGATTTTGTGTGGAAAGTCAAAGTTTCTTTGGTTGAGAGTTGACTTTTGAGAAAATGGAGTCCTTGACTGGTTTAAGAGCTTGAGCACCTTCACACATCATTTGTGGATTATGAAGATGGTTTGTGATGATTTTTTATGTATGGAAATGGTTTTGGAAAGCCAACTGCCCAAGGCAGATTTTTAGGAATTTTGTGAACTTGCTTGGTTTTCAAGAAAGTGGAAGGCAATGTTTCTTTGTGAGTTTTCTATGGTTTTGAGAGATTTCTCTTTTGTTTATGATGCATAGAGAAGGTCTCTATTTATAGAGGTGACGAGGCTTGGCAGATTTTGAAAACATGAGGTGGCTTTGGCTTTTGGAGGGAGAAAGTGCAAATCTTCCAAGAAATCTTGATGCAACTGGTCTTGAGGATTTCTGATGTATTATGATGCACAAGACAAGCTGTTTGTAGGCCAACGGAAGTAACTGAAGTGTGGCTAGAGACTAGGGAAACTGCTGCTGCAGATTTCCCTTAAGAAAAGTTTCTCTTTCCTCTTGATTTCTTAGATTAAAATAATGCAACTTTTCTTGCCAACTTGCCAAACTCTTCAAACCTTCAATCCTCGTAAATTTCTAAATATAATACCCTCTAAATATCATACCAAGGGTTAATCAATGGTTGGAAATCACTTAAATGGCTAGCAAGTTGATTTTTGACAGATTTGAGAATGTGCATTTCAAGTGCTTGGACCCTAACTCCTAGCTCACAAATGCTATGGAGGAGTTCTTGTAATTTTTGGAAAGCCCTCATCATTCTTTACAACTTTCATGTTTTGGGGTATTTTCAAATTCCAAGTGGAACTAGGTCAAAAACACCATTGAAGTTGGCTAAAAATATGACTTGAAAAGTGCTAAAACCATGAAATTTGACCAAGTGCTTTTCCCTCTTGCATTGATTTTGATCATAACTCCAAATCTATTCATTTTTTTGCATATAGGTCACTTTTTTAATTCTTTAGAACTTGTCAAGACCTTTCCAACAAGCTTTGAACCACTCCAATTGGATGTGTGGTTAAGAAGTTATGGTCTTGCCCCTTTCAAAACCCTAATTTACTGATTTTTCGATTATTCTTCAATCCTTGATCCAATGGTCACAAAACTTCATGAATAGATGTTTCATAATATTACAAACTTGATTTCCCTCAATTTTTGGGTCAAAACCCTATTGGTGAATGAGTTGACTTTTTGGTCAAACGAACTGATCGATCGAAAGGCTCTGAATCGTCTGTTGGTGTTCTGGGTCTCTTGAGGTATTGAAACTTCTTGAGTGGACTTCAATAAGTCATATAAGCTTCATGGAACATGATTCCATCATTAGAAACCCATTTAAATCAAAATTCAAACCACAGTTGACTTTTCTTGATCAGAAACCCTAATCGGGGGTTCTGGACTGCACTACTCTTATTCTTTGGGTGACAACCTCAAATTGGATTCATGCTTGATCCAATATAGAATCCTTGATGGTGTGGGGACTTGTTTCATGGAGAATCAATACAAGACATTGACTGATCAAACCATCGAAACCCTGATTCTTGACTGTATGGAACCCTAATTCACCTGTATCTTGACAAAGACAAACTTGAAATAGGTTAAGATTAGATTAAAAAAATGGTGATGCTCCTAGAATGATGATGAAGATATAAGGGTCAAAATTTAGGGTATATCAGTTGCCCCTATTTAAATATCTTCACCAGATGGAAATGAGAGATAACAATCCTCATAGAATCGTAGTGAAAGGTATTTAAATATAGCAAACCGAAAATTTATGATGTTAGAATGCAAGACAAATGCTGACACACAAGTAGAAACAAAAGAAACGGAAAAACAACAAGTAACTACTCACAGTGAACCCGACACACTGGGAAAGATCCAAGGCATAACAACCAAAAGTTCATACATGACTAATGATGATATTCAAGGGGATCCTTTACACATGGACACAAACTCCAACGGGGAAGACAAATCTTCACCGGGGAAGAAGGGGGAACTCCACCGAGGAAAAAGAAAAATCTCCACCGGGGAAGCGAAAGACTAGAGACACGATCCTCGCTAGGTACAAACCTAACGAAGAGCTTCCTATAACGAAGAGTTCGAACGGGATCTTCAGGAAAAGACTAGAAACAAGACCAAAATCCATAGGGATGCTAGTGACCACTAGATCTTCGAGACTCGACTGGGGATACTGGTGACAACCAGAAATTGCTACCAATAATCATTGGTTTTAGGCGGTGCCAATAACTACTGGACTTTTTAGGGGTGCTAGTAACGACTAGACTTTGGGGAGAAAGGTGACAACCACGGTAAAGATACCAATAATAATTGGATTTAGGCAATGCCAGTAACTACTGACTTCAACGGGGAATCGGTAACGACCGAGCCAAGGTACCAATAGCGATTGGGTTTTAAACAAATGCCAGTAGCCACTGGTCTTAACTGGGGAAATTGGTAACAACCAGCTCATCGTACCAATAACAATTGGGTTTTTAAGCAATGCCAGTAATTACTAGACTTGGAAAGAACTGGTGACAACCAAATCATGGCATACCAATAACCATTGTTTTTAAACGGTGCCAGTGACCACTGGACTTCAGTTGTGGAGAAGTCGGTAAAAACTGAACTTCGTACCAATAACAATTGGTTTTAGGCAATGCTAGTAACTACTAGACTTGTGATGATAGATTGGTGACGACCAAATCAAAGTACCAATAACAATTGGATTTTCAAACGATGTTAGTGACCACTAGGCTTATTGGGGAAATTGGTAACGACCAAATCAAATACCAATAACAATTGGATTTGGAGAGATTGGTAACAACCAAATCAAGGTACCAATAACAATTGGACTTAGGCAATGCCAGTAACCACTGGACTTTCAAAGGTCGGTAACAACTAAATCAAGGTACCAATAGCAATTGGATTTAAGCAATGCCAGTAACCACTGGACTTACTGAACAAAGTTGGCGGCAACCCGAATCCACAGACAAGCATTAGTAGCAACTAATCATCTTGGTAATCATCATGTAGCATCAGATATTGCTAGTCACAACTAGCCTCTTGGGATAAAAGCAACTTCAAAAACTTGACAAAGCATGGGGTAACAACCGCAAAGCGAGCCCGTGGTAAACAGGATGGAGCAAGAAGGTTGATAACGACCAAAAGATCTAAATGGAAAAAGCCTGACAAACAGAAACCAAAGCATGCAAGCAAATGTGTATGCTAATGATATGATGCAAATGCAAATGTAGACCGACCCACGAGAGAGAAGGAAGAAGCAAAGCAAGAAACACAAGGAGGAAGCCCATCACACTGAGTCCTGATGTCACTAATTTGGATAAAACTTCTTTTCGGGGGAAGAAAGAAACGATTCCTCGAAATTAATCAATACTCTTGCAAACTTCCAGAAGAGGAATCTTGGTTTAGCAGCGGGGTGACCGTCAGGCGTATCCTTGGTCAAAGACGACAACAAGCTTCTTACTGCTCTGAGAGTAGTGAAGTACTGTCATGTCACCTCTAGAGTTTTGACGTGCTTTGTTAAATTAGTTTCCTTAAACCTAAATTTTAAATTTTTAAAACGCTTTGCTTTTCAAAAAAATCATTATTAACGAATAAGTGAAATTTGCATAACAAAAACAATAGATTATAACAATGATTGGTCCAAAATTTGATTTCATTAATAGACGAGAACTTTACAAAGGGTAAAGTCTCAGAAACAAATACAATTTTGGAAAATGGCACACAGAAAGGGTATATAGAATCCAACGATGATCCGGTCCTACTGACTAGTAGTACATATGTTTCACTTCTTCTGACGAGAATGGCAGACAATGATTTTCTTCAACACTTTTGATGAGGCTTTGCCCCTGCATTTGCATGTATTGTTCTTTTGGACTCCCGACCTGCTGAAGCATTTTTTGGCTTGAGTCACCTTTATAGGTTTCCCTATTCAGGCGTAATACTTTCTTACTGCGTCTGAATTGATAGGGTACTTGAGTTTCTCGCCATCCATCATTTCAAGAATTAGAGATCCTCCAGAGAAGACAATCTTCACGACAAAAGGGCCATCATAGTTAGGCATCCATTTTCCACGCATATCCTTTTGTGTTGGTAGAATTTTTATGAGCACAAGCTCTCCTTTCTTATATTCCTTGAGACGAACTTTCTTGTCAAATGCCCTTTTCATCCTTTGTTGATAAATCTAGCTATGACACATGGCAGTCATCCCCTTTTTGTCGATGAAATTCAATGAATTGAACCTCTCTTTTATCCGCTCGAGTTCCATTAAGATCCTTAACGAAGGTATCTTGACCTTGATGGGTAGTATAGCGTCCATTCCGTAAACCAAGGAGAAGGGGGTTTCCCTGTCGAAGTGTGCACTGATGTTCTATACCCATGTAAAGGGAATGACAGCATCTCATGCCAATCCTTGTAGGTTACAACCATCTTTTGTACTATTTTCTTGATGTTCTTATTTGCGGCTTCAACAAGGCCATTTATTTTTAGTCTGTACGGAGAAGAATTGTGATGCTTGATTTTGAAGTTATCACAAAGTTCTTTCATCGTCTTGTTATTCAGGTTTGATCCATTGTCGGTGATGATTTGGTCAGGGATGTCGTACCGACAAATAATCTCTTTCTTGATGAAGCGGGCGACCACTTGCTTGGTTACATTCGCATACGTTGTTGCTTCTACCCACTTGGGGAAGTAATCAATTGCGACGAGGATGAATCGATGGCCATTGGAAGCTTTTGGATCTATTGCTCCAATCATGTCTATGCCCCACATCGCGAATGGCCATGGTGATGTTATCACGTTGAGAGGGTGCGGAGAAACGTGCACTTTGTCGGCATAGACTTGACATTTGTGGCATTTTCTAGCAAAGAGGATGCAGTCCGTCTCTAAGGTCAACCAAAAATATCCAGCCCTTAAAATATTTTTCGCCATGGCATGGCCACCGGCATGAGTGCCGAATGTCCCTTCGTGCACTTCGGTCATTAGCAGATCTGCTTGTTTTTCGTCAACACATTTGAGTAGAACCATGTCGTGGTTTCTCTTGTACAATATATAATTGCTGATAAAAAATTTGGAAGATAATCTTCGTAGGGCTCTTTTGTCGATTCTGGATGCGTCAGCCGGATATTCTTGGCTTTGAAGGAAATTCTTAATGTCGTGAAACCAAGGCTTCTTATCAGACTCTTCCTCTACCATCATGGCATATGCTGGCAAAGTCCATCTTTCGATGCAAATCAGAGGCGCCTCATTAACAAACTAGACCTTCCATATTGATGCCAGCATGGCTAAAGCATCTACAATGTGGTTTACTGCTCTCGGCACGTGTTTGAAAGTAATTTCATCGAAGTAATCAATCATTTCTAGAATATGATCTTTGTAGGGGATCAATTTTTCATCTCGAGCTTCCCACTCTTCTCTGAGTTGGAAGATCACTAAGGCAGAGTCACCGATCAATTCTAAGATTTTGATGCAGAGATCAATAGCAACCTCTAGTTGCAGGATGCAAGCTTCATACTCGGCTATGTTGTTGGTACAGGAGAAGCAAAGTCGGGCGGTGACGGATGTAGCACCCCAAAATTTGCCTTTTCGTTTTTGCAGCATCTGGCTTTTGCTTCTTTGCATTTTTGCATTTCTGCATTTGCATAGCATTCGTACTTGAGACACGGGATCAAGGTTTTCCCGTGGCTTGGTTTTCATCTTAGTGCATGAACCTGAACAACAAGCATCAGAGGCTCTGGCATTTATTTTGCCCAGTGATCAGGCGACCGATTTTATTTTATTTTGCAGGGTATTTTTAGCTCAAAAAGCAGCATTCAGGATATCGCAAGCATTTTCATGGTTATGATATTCAAAAGCGATTTTCAGAAGTTGAACAGAGCTCAAAACAGCAAGAAACAGGGCAAACAGGCAGGTTTCCCTCCAAAAGGCGCCAAAATTCAAATTTTGAAGGTGTTAATCGATTAACACATATGGTTAATCGATTAACCAAGTCAAGATCAGGTCAAACCTGAAGTTTTGAAGGTATTAACCGATTAACCTATATGGTTAATTAATTAACCAGTGCAGATTTTGCCTCCGCACGTGAATTTTCAATCCAAACCACTTTAGGGTCCAATTTTGATCATGTGCAAACTTGATTTTCACTTTGGGAAGGATCTAGAACCTATTTGAAATTTGGTTAATTTCATTTTCCCTCCAAATGCCCATTCCTCATTCCAAACCAAATTCTCCATTCCACATTCCAAACCATTCATTTGGATCCAAGCCTATGTAATATTTAAGTGATCCACTCCAAACCTCTCACATCTAATCACTCACAATTCACTCATTTTCAGATTTGATCTCCATTGTCTCTCAATTCTCTCTCAATTTTCCAATCTCCAAAACCCTCACCAAAGCTCTTCTCATTGAGATCATTGATTCTTCATTGGAATCCTTGATTTCTAAGAGCTAAACCTTCATCCATTCTCTCCATTGAACCAATTTCTTCATCCAATTTTCGTGCAAAATTAGATCTGAACTTCGAAGTGATTATTTGGCTTGATTTGGTTTTATCTTGAAGGATCTTCATTGCTACTACAAGAATTGGTGTGGATCTTGAAGTATTTCAGACTTCTAGCATTGGATCTATTCAATTACAGTTGAATCAACATTAACCGGAGCAAATCTCCGCTCCGAAGGTTGGATCCGAATCTGTTTTTAGCTTATTTGCATAATCATGTGGATTTTCATCTTTGATTAGCTTGTGGTTAATTTGATTCGTTTAATTCATGATTTGGTTGTGTTAATTTCGTGATTAAGTGATTATGTGATCATCCGGTTGATCGGATAAGTGCTGATTTGCTGAACATGCTGTTCTGTTGCTGTTTTTCTGCTGTTGGCACAGTGTTAATCGGTTAACACATATGGTTAACCAATTAACCATTTCAAATATTCAAATTTTCCAAAGTTTTCAAGGTTTTAATAGGTTAACGCATATGGTTAACCGATTAACATGAACAAATTTCCAGATTTTCATGCATTTTTCAGTGGTTAATCGGTTATCCTCTGGCGTTAACCGATTAACATTGTGCCAATGGGTCTGTTTTGCTGATTTTCTTACATGTTTGAGTACCGTTTCACATCGAATCATCGTAGTTCAATATGATGCATTAGAAGTGAAATGTTATGGACATTTTGTTGCTGTTTTGGTTGTTTAATCGAGACTTCGTCGACTTGTGTTTGTTTTCCACTTGGATGCACACTTGTGTGTTGTTGTTCATAGTGATGTTGTTCTTGCATTAGCATTTCCTCTTGTGCTTGCATCTTTGTTTCTTGCATTAATAAAGGTCGAGATGTGCTTGTGGTGGTATTTACCCCACACTTTGTTCCTCCCTTTGCTTGTGTGTTACATTACATGTTTGCATCCCTATTTTCACTCTCCTTGGAGTTTGATTTTTCTTCTTCCTTTGTCTTTCTTTGCTATGCTCCCCATAGGATCTCTAATCTCTTTTGAGGTTATGATAGACTTTAGGTTGGAAGCCATGCATGCTAACATTAGGGTAGATGTTTCCCCTTTCAATCCTAACCTTAGGATTATTTTGCATGACAACTATTAGGTTTGAGTTAGTTTCCCTTTAGTTTGTCCTCTTTCTCTTCTCATCTTCAAATCATGTCAAAACACTTAATAAAGGTTAACGAATGTTGTGCGTTACGAGCCTTAAGCTACTTGGGAAATGATGATTGGGTGGTTGCCTCTCAGTTGTCTAGAATGTTAGCGTATGTCCTTTAGACGATATGTGACGCATTCGCTCATAGGTCATAGTCTTTAGTGCAACATGAGTTACAAATTAAACTCAAAACCCTTCTTCTCTAAAAGACACAAAAACAACTTCAAAATTAATTTTGTCATTTGGGACCCGTAATAATGGAAAACTTTTTTCATAAAAAGAGTGTTGTTAAGCTTTGGTTCTACCGCAAACAGGCATTGTCCCTAACTGCTAGAGTGAAGGTTTAACCCTACTCGGGTAAAACGTATTGAACCAACCGGTGTTCTCGTTAGCCCGAACTACGTTTGCTCTAATTTCTCATACCAGATGAGAATACGTAGGCACAAGACGTGATGTCTTGGCGAACAACCTTTCCCCCCTTTTGCCCGCAGTTAGCTGAACTACGTTGACTCTGACTTTCCCATTGCACGAGGGAATACGTAGGCACAGAGCGGCGATGCTCTGTCGAGTCTCTTTTCTTTTTCTTTTCGTCCTGTGAGCCTTTAGCTAGATAGATTAAACACACCCTTAGATAGACAACAAGTGTGGATCGCTTCGAGCACGACGGATGTGAGCGGTGCTAATACCTTCCCCTTGCGTAACCGACTCCCGAATTTAAGACTTGGTTACGATGACCTTGTCTTTTCCCTTTTTCGTTAGGTTTCTCCGATCGTTTCCTTTCCCTCTCTTTGGGATAAATAACGAAAGGTGGAGACTCTTCTATTTTCTGCCGGGTGTTTTTCGCAGTTGCGACAACAGAAGTATACCCTCCTGTTGGATTCTTCAAGACGACTCCAACACCATGTCCGTTCCTGTTAGACGCTTCATCAAACATCATTTCCCAATGGGATCCTGGTTCGGGACCTTCTTCAAGACCAGGTTCGGGTTTTTGACGTTGTATGTATGACCAATGAATTTTGATGCACATTTTTCCATGTTTGTAGTTATGCATTTCCATGGCTTGATTAGTTCATTTTTATATTTTATAATGTTTTTCTATTTCAGTTTATATTTACCTTTATTTAATTTTCGTACTTAATTTTCAGCTTTAGCAGCTTTTACGGAAACGATCATAACTGAAGTTTCAAAAGTCAGATCGACACGTTCTACTAGTCGAGGGAAAGCTAAGACAGAGAGCTACAACTTTTGTGTTTGAGTCGAAGTCAGATTCAGAGTGCATAAATCCCAGAATTTCGTTTGAAGCTGCAACATTAGTTTTATTTTAGTTTTGGGTCATGTTTTGGGCATGGGTTATGTTTTCGACCCAGTTGGGTTATGAACCGGATCCATTGTTTTTCTTTTTAACAGCTATCTCGTTTTTACTGTTGATCATCACTATTCACGAGAAAAAATTGTACACTTGTAAAACTCATGGAAAACTAACCTCTTCGGGTTGATCTGTTGTAACCGTATCTCCGTTAACTTTGAGGTTAATATAATTTTCAAGTAATTTTGATTCCCTTTTCAATTCTATCTATAATTATGAATGCTTTATTCATTTGTCATTGTTTGCTTAATTCAATTGCCTATTTTATAGCATGGGATTGGATTAATTCGATTGATATATGTTATGTTAATCGTAACCGTGTTTGCTTACTTCGTGTTTCCGTTATCTGTTTGTTTAATTCAGATTTAGGAACATAAATATTATATTAGTTGCAATCACACTTGTTAATTGTTAATGTAATCGAATGGGAATGGAATCCGTTTAGGGCTTGAGAATTGTATGATCAATGATAAATGGGAGAACGAGCAACAGATTAACTTATCTTATAATCACTTATATTTTTAATCACTTTTATTTTTAATCACTTTTTCTATATCAGAAACCTAACCCCCCCCCCCCCCCCCATTTGTATAATCGGTAGATTAATCAAATAAGAATCCTTGTGAGAACGATATTTCGAGTTACTGTCGTTGTACTGCATTTTTACAAAAACACTCATTTTGATCCGCGCACACAGCAGATCAAATTGGCGCCGTTGCCGGGGATTTTTGTTTCTATTAATCGTTTTTAGAGTCATATGGTTAGTGTCCTTGAGTCTAGACCTTAGTTTCCTCGCGGTTTCGTCCAATTCACGTTTTAGAGTCCAAATCGTAAAAAAATCAGTTTTTTGGGAAATTGCGTCCTAATCGAAATATGTTTCGGGCATTTGAAGGGAAAAAATTCTCTGGTCATTTGTCCCGTACTACAAATTAGTTACGGGTGAATCGTTTCAAATTCTGAAATTCATCATTTTTCTATTTTTAATGAATTTTTTACTGTTTTCATAGAGTCGGAAAAAATCGAAAAAAATTTCATAATTGTTATTTTGCTTAATTAGCTTATTTCTGGTGTTATTTTATTTTTCTGAAATTTAATTAATTGTTTTCCATCATTGTGTTTGTTTTTGACTATTTAGGGACATTGTTGGTATTTTGAACATTGTTGCTGCATTGTTGTTCCTTTAGTCCTAGCTACTAGGTCTTGTTGTTCTGAACTTGTTGCTTTTGATCCTGAAGTAGAGAGAACCTTGCACATACGACGTAGAGAAGTCCAGGTTACCACTAGTTCACCACCCACCATTGAGTCTGATTCTGAGTCTGACTATTTGCATAACTTGTTTGCTTCGGATTCCGAACTTGTTTTTGAAATGGCTGAAAATAGAACCTTAAGGCAATTGGCTGCCCCTGATGTGAATTATAATGGCTTGTGTATTGAATATGATGGTGTTGCTATTCCTTTTGAATTAAAATCGGGTTTAATATACTTGTTGCCCAAGTTTAGTGGCCTTGCAGGTGAGGATCCACACAAACATTTGAAAGAATTCCAAGTGGTGTGTTCTACACCACTGAAGCCTGAAGGGATCACTGAAGATCACATCAAACTTCGAGCTTTTCCTTTTTCATTGCAGGGTGCAGCGAAGGATTGGATATATTATCTTGAGCCAAATTCAATCACAAACTGGAATGCTCTGAAAAAAGTGTTCTTTGAGAGATACTTTCCTGCCTCCAGGGCTGCCTCGATAAGAAAAGAGATTTGTGGTATTAGACAGGGTAATGAGTCTTTGACTGAGTATTGGGAGAGATTCAAACATTTGGTATCCAACATCCCTCAGCACCAGATCACCGAGCAACTACTCATCCAATACTTTTATGAGGGTTTGTTACCGATGGATAGGAACATTCTTGATGCTGTTAGTGATGGAGCACCTGTTGATAAGACTCCAGCCGCTGCCAAGGTCTAATTGAGAACATGTCACTTAATTCCCAACAGTTCACAACAAGAAACAATTATGTTCAAATAAAGGGTGTGAACGAGATTCACGTCTCTTCTCATGTTGCTCATTCCGATAAAGCCTTCGAAAATAAAATGAGTGAGCTGAAGGACTTAGTGCAACAGTTGATAGTCGTAGGTAAAACTCAAGCAGCCCATCAAACCCAAACAGCAAGATTATGTAGTATTTGTACTTCTCCTGATCATCCTACTGATACGTGTCCTATTCTTCAAGATGAAACTCCTACTGAAGCACCTCAAGCATTGCTGCAGCCCTGTACCATCAAGGTAACAACCAAAACATGTACAACACTCCTAACTTGTCCACTAATAAGTACAACCCGAATTGGAGGAACCATCCAAACCTCCAATATGGAAACCAGCCTACCAACCAAGAACAATTGATGCTACCCTTGCCACCACCACAAAATCCTCCACAGGCTGCAATCACCGCTGCCCCATCTTCTTCTGGTCCATCCTTAGAGGATCTTGTCAAACAAATGGCCGTTAACAACCTCCAGTTCCAACAAAGGACCGATTCTAGCATTCAGACCTTGCACACACAGATGGGACAGCTTGCTACTCAAATAAATAACATACAAGCCCAAGGGTCGAACCAACTTCCAGCCCAAACAATTGTCAATCCAAAGGGTCCTAATGCTAATGTGAGTGTCATCGCTTTAACATCCGGAAAAGTTACAGAACCAACCCCTGAAAAAAATAAAAAAAATCATTGAGGTAACTTCTGAACTTTCTCCTTCTGAACCTCACCCATCTGAACTTTCTTCTCCTTCTTCTATTGTGGTCGAGACTGAAAAAAATAAAGAAAAAGAGTATGTACCACCAGTCCCCTTCCCAGATAGAGTTCTGAAAAATAAAAAAATTAAGGAGGAAGACAAAGAGAGAGATATTTTGGATGTGTTCAAAAAAGTGGCGGTAAACATCCCGCTTCTTGATGTCATTAAACAGGTTCCTAAGTATGCAAAGTTTCTGAAGGATTTGTGTACAAACAAGAGGAGGATGAAGGGAAGTGAGAGAGTCAATTTGGGAAGAAATATTTCTTCCTTTTATTCATCCCAAGCCTTCATCTGAAAAATTTACAGGCGAAGAAAATTTTTCATCCCTCACTACTCCGGTCTTGCCACAAAAGTGCAAGGACCCGGGAACTTTTGCTATTCCTTTTGCCATCGGGAATAGTAAATTCGATGACTACATGCTTGATTTAGGAGCGAGCATCAATTTTATGCCTACTTCTGTTTATAATAACCTTTGTCTTGGTCCTTTGCATCCTACAGGTTTAATCATTCAGTTGGCGAACAAGAGCAACACTCGCCCTGCCAACGTAGTTGAAGATGTCCTTGTTGAAGTTAACGATTTGATTTTTCCTGCTGATTTTTACATTCTTGACATGGAAGGAAATACAAAGTCCAGCAAAGCTTCCATCATTTTAGGAAGAACGTTCATGAAAATGGCAAAAATGAAAATTGATGTTGATGATGGAAGCATGTCCATGGAGTTTGGTGACATTCTCGTAAAATTCAACATTTTTGATGCCATGAAACATCCATTGGAGAAGCATTCCATTTTTCATATTGGATTGATATCTGAGCTGGTTGAGGACACTTGTTCTGAATTATTTTCACTTGATTTTCCATCCCTCTCTGGTTTTGTTGATGTTTATTCATGTTCTGATTGTACTAACACTAACCTTTGTGTTGTGTGTGCTGAGATTGATGCTGCCTTGCAGGCTGATATATTTCCTACAGGTGAAGTTGTTGCCGATGAAGTTGTTTTTGCAGCTAATGCTCTTGACATCCCGGCTGCCCCAAACACTCCATCCATCAAGCATCCCCCGTCCTTAGAGCTAAAGGAGTTCCCTGGAAACCTGAAATAAGCTTACTTGGAGAGTAATGAAAAACTCCCTATTATTATTTCTTCTAACCTTGATTTCGATCAAGAAAGCAAACTTTTGCAGCTTTTGAAGAAGCACAAGAAGGCAATCGGGTGGACATTAGCTTACCTTCCAGGAATTAGTCTTTCCATGTGTATGCACAGGATTTTACTTGAGGATGATGCGAAAACAGTAAGGCAGCCCCAAAGGAGGCTTAATCCTTTGATTCTTGATGTTGTGAAGAAAGAGGTAACCAAACCCTTGTAAGCATGTATCGTTTATCCTATCTCTGATAGTAAGTGGGTAAGCCCAATGCAGGTTGTACCTAAGAAATCTGGACTTACAGTTGTCAAAAATGAAAAGAATGAACTTGTTCCCACCAGAGTGCAGAATAGATGGAGAGTTTGTATCGATTACCGGATACTGAACCAGGCTACTAGAAAGGATCACTTTCCTTTACCGTTCATCGACCAAATGCTTGAACGGCTAGCTGGTAAATCACATTATTGTTTTCTTGATGGCTTTTCAGGTTACTTTCAGATTCATATTGCACCGGAAGATCAAGAGAAGATCAATTTTACTTGTCCCTTCGATACTTTTGCTTATAGGCGGATGCCTTTTGGTCTTTGCAATGCTCCTGGCACTTTCCAGCGTTGCATGCTTAGCATCTTTTCTGATTTTATTGAAAATAGCATGGAAGCCTTTATGGACGACTTCACTGTCTATGGTTCCTGTTTTGATGCATGCTTGAGCATTTTAAGCTTGAGTTTAGAAAGATGCATCGAAACTAACCTTGTTTTAAATTATGAAAAATGTCATTTTATGGTTGAGCAGGGAATTGTTCTTGGTCACATAATTTTTGAAAAAGGAATTTCTGTTGACCCTGCTAAGATTGATGTGATCTCTACACTACCTTACCCATCTTGCAGTCGCGAGATTCGTTCTTTTCTTGGTCATGCAGGTTTTTACAGGCGCTTCATTAAAGATTTCAGCAAGATAGCTCTTCCACTGTCAAACTTGTTGAAGAACGACGTCACTTTCCACTTCGATGACAAATGCAAACAAGCGTTTGACTTCTTGAAGAAAGCATTGACCTCGGCTCCCATAATCTAGCCCCCTGACTGGACCCTCCCTTTTGAGCTTATGCGTGATGCTTCTAATTATGCTGTTGGGGATGTCCTTGCATAAAGAGTTGACAAGGCTGCCCATGTTATTTACTATGCTTCTAGGACTTTAGATTCTTCACAGTCAAATTACACTACCATTGAAAAAGAACTTCTAGCTATTGTTTTTGCTCTTGATAAATTCAGATCTTATTTGCTAGGTTCCAAGGTTGTTGTTTTCACTGACCATGCAACTTTAAAGTACTTGTTGAAGAAGCCGGATGCAAAACCGAGATTGATTCGGTGGATGTTGTTGCTCCAAGAGGTTAATGTAGAGATTAAAGACAAAAGTGGAGTTGAGAACTTAGTGGATGACCACTTAAGCATGATAGATAGAGATGAAGATCCTTTTCCTATTCAAGATGACTTTCCTGATGAGCATCTTTTTCTTTTGCATGGGATTACACCTTGGTTTGCTGACATTGTTATTTTTCTTGTTGCTGGTGTTTTTCCTGCAGGTGCATCTAGATCACAGATTCATAAACTCAAGAGTGATGCCAAACATTATTTTTGGGATGATCCATACCTTTGGAAGTTTGGTAGTGATCAGGTGATTAGAAGATGTGTTCCCGACTATGAGATTGAATCCATTTTAAAATTTTCTCATGCATCTCAAGTCGGAGGACACTTTGGCCCTCAAAGAACTGCAAGAAAACTCCTTGACTCAGGTTTCTATTGGCCAACTATTTTTAAGGATGCTTATGAGACTTACCGCACTTGTAAAGAGTGCTAGATTGCAGGTACAAACATCACTCGCAAGAGTGAAATACCTCAGCAGCCTATGCTTTTCTGTGAGGTATTTGATGTATGGGGAATCGATTTCATGGGTCCCTTTCCTGTATCATTTGGCTTTCTTTATATTTTGCTTGCAGTTGATTATGTTTCAAAGTAGGTGGAAGTTATCCCCACTATGACTAATGATTCTAGAGTTGTTGCAAATTTTGTCAAGTCTAATATCTTTTTCAGGTTTGGAATACCGCGATCTATCATCGGTGACCAAGCACTCATTTCTGTAACCGCACCATGGAATCTTTGCTCCAGAAGTATGGAGTTGTGCATAGAGTCTCTATTGCATATCACCCACAAACTAATGGGCAAGCTGAGATCTCCAACAGGGAGATCAAACAAGTTTTAGAGAAAATGGTGCAGCCGAACAGGAAGGATTGGAGTCATCGTCCAGAAGACACACTTTGGGCTCAAAGAATAGCTTTCAAGACACCCATTGGGATGTCTCCTTATTGACTTGTTTTTGGTAAGGCATGCCATCTTCCTGTTGAGATAGAACACCGTGCTTATTGAGCAGTGAAAAGTTATAACTTGGAGATGCAACAAGCAGGTATTGAAAGAAAACTCCAATTACAACAGCTGGAAGAGCTTAAATTAGAGGCTTATGAAAGCTCTAGAATTTATAAAGAGAAAACTAAGCACTTCCATGATAAAATGATTTCTAGGAAAGAGTTATCTGTGGGCCAACAGGTTTTATTGTTTAACTCCCGCCTAGCTTATGACTGGGAAACTTCGATCCAAGTGGATTAGCCCATTTGTTGTTACTAATGTTTTCCCCCATGGTGGAGTAGAAATTAAAAGTGCAGGTACTGACAAAGTTTTTAAGGTCAATGGGAAGCGCCTAAAGCTATTCCATGGAAGTTCAGTAGCTGAAGATGCAACAATAGATGATCTTTCTTTGAAAGCACCTAACTACTCTGCAACTTGATCAGGGAGTTTTCCTTTCCTTCTATCTACTTTAATAGTTATGTCCTTTCATTGAGGGCAATGCTTATTTTAAGTGTGGGGGAGGGAAATCGTTTGTTTCATTTGTTTTCCTTGTTGTTGTTAGTGTTTTGTTTGTTTTCAATCAAATAAAAAAACAAAATGCATCTTCTTGAAAGTTAAAGGCTATAGTCTAATTTGAGATTAGTTTGCGGAGACTTGGAAAAAATTCACAAGATCGGTATCCTCTTAACACCGTAAGTCTCCTGCATATGGAAATTGATTTAAATTCTTATTATGTTTTAGCCTTAAATTCTCATTCTCTGACATCTCTTGAGTAGTTTATTTCAGCAGTTGGCACCATCTCACACACACTCTACGCAAGGAAGCCGATGAATATAAGTGAGTGATCCAATTTTTATCTTGAAAAAAAAAGAGAAAAGGAATATACCTTCTAAGTTTAGTGACCTTCACCCGGTCACTCAACCCAACGGATGTAGAGCCTTCAAAAAAAAAGTTGAACAAAAATTACTCATTGTTAGTTGGTTCAGCGGTTTCTGGTGCTGAACTTGGTAGGGCGGATTACGGTCTGATCTTCCACAACTACAACTGAGTAAGCAAAGGGTTATGCCACGTAAGTACCAGAAACCCAAGAAAAAAGGATCAAAGTCACTAACCGGTCGCCTTGCTATGAGTGTGTGGAGATAACGGGCATAATGTGATTGCGCCCGAATGAAAAAAAGCAAAAAGGAGGAAGAGTAAGTTAGGCTTTAGCATAATAACATGATTCGAGTTGAATTTTATATTCAGGAGGTTTATGATTGCACAATTGTGGATTAGTGTTCCTACGATATCCTTAGTGTGTAAGATTAGTACCTATCGATGCAAACTTAACCGAAGAAGACTTGTAGCCTAGAATAAGTAACTAACGACGTTGTTGTGTTTCTTTTGCTCTTATTTTGCTCGGAGTGCAAAAGTTCAAGTGTGGGGGAATTTGATCATTGCATTTTGATTCACATTCTTTCATGTTTATAGTTATGCATTTCCATGGTTTGATTAGTTCATTTTTATATTTTATAATGTTTTTCTATTTCAGTTTATATTTACCTTTATTTAATTTTCGTACTTAATTTTCAGCTTTAGCAGCTTTTACGGAAATAATCATAACTGGAGTTTCGGGAGTCGGATCGACGCGTTCTACAAGTCGACGAAAAGCTAAGACAGAGAGCTGCAACTTTCATGTTTGAGTTGAAGTCAGATTTGGAGCGCATGATTCCCATAATTTCGTTTGAAGCTGCAGCATTAGTTTTATTTTAGTTTTGGGTCATGTTTTGGGTCTGGATTATATTTTCGACCCAGTTGGGTTATGAACCGGATCCCTTGTTTTTATTTCTAACAACTTTCTCACTTTTACGGTTGATCATCACTATTCACGAGAAAAATTATACGCTTGTAAAACTCATGGAGAACTAACCTCTTCGGGTTGATCTACTGTAACCGTGTCTCCGTTAACTTTGAGGTTAATACAATTTTCAAGTAATTTTGATTCCCTTTTCAATTCTATCTATAATTCTGAATGCTTTATTCATTTGTCATTGTTTGCTTAATTCAATTGCCTATTTTATAGAATGGGATTGGATTAATTCGATTGATATATGTTCTGTTAATCGTAACCGCGTTTACTTAATTTGTGTTTGCGTTATCTGTTTGCTTAATTCAGATTTAGGAACATAAATCATATATTAGTTGCAATCACACTTGTTAATTGTTAATGTAATCGAATGTGAATGGAATTTATTTAGGGCTTGAGAATTGTATGATCAATGAGTGGGAGAACAAACAACAGATTAACTTATCTTATAATCACTTTTATTTTTAATCACTTTTTCTATATCAGAAACCTAAACCCCCCCCCATTTGTACAACCAGTAGATTAATTCAAATAAGAATCCTTGGGAGAACGATATTTCGAGTTACTGTCGTTGTACTGCATTTTTACAAAAACACTCGTTTTGATCTACGCGCGACAGCGGATCAATGTACATTACATCTTCATCGGGAAACTCAAACTTGAGTGGTTGATAATCCTCCACGGGATGTTCAGCAAGGTGTTCTGACAATACACTGCCTTTGACGGTTTTTTGAGCAATGTACTAAATATCATACTCTGACAAGAGCATGTGCCACCTGGCCAACCTTCCAGTTTGAGCCGGCGTTTTGAAGATGTATTTTATTGGATCCATCTTCGAGATTAATAGAGTAGTATGACAAATCATATACTGTCTCAGACACTTGGCTGCACAAGCTAGGGCCTAACAGGCTTTCTCTAGAGGGGAGTAACGACTCTCGCAATATGTGAACTTCTTGCTCAGGTAGTAGATCGCATGCTATTTCTTTCCTGACTCATCAGTTTGACCTAGGACACAACCCATTGAATCTTCCAATACGGTCATGTACATGAATAATGGCCTTCCTAGCAGTGGAGGAATTAATACTGGAGGCTCTTGTAAGTACTTCTTAATCTTCTCAAATGCTAACTAGAAGTTTTCATTCCATACTGTCGTACCTAAAAAAAGAACGATCCTTCGCGAATGGTCGCGGAAAACACAGAGTCGCCACCGAACATTGTTTATCCCAAAGAGGGAAGGGAAAATTTTGATAAAACCTTTAGGGGAAGAAAATGGTCATCGCAACCAAGCTCTAGGTTCGGGTGTCAGTTACATGAGGGGAAGGTATTAACACCCCTCATGTTCTTTGTACTCAATAGGAACCTTTTGATTCGATTCGTGAGAAATGTTAGCCTAGTTTGTTTATTTTCTTCCAAAGGGATAAAGTGCAAATATAAATGTAAAGAATTTAGCCAACGGGAGAATCAGAGTGTCTGTAGTTCGTGGGACTACGGGAGAAAAAGAGAGAAGGTTATGGAATTGTGGAACTGTGGAATTGTGGAATTGTGCTCGCCAAGATCATTGCAATCTTGTGCCTGCGTATTATCATTGACAAATGAGAAATCAGAGCGATTGTAGTTCGGATTACGGATATTGGTTTGGTTTTTATTTTTGGGAGTGGATGAAGGTTTTTTTCTGCAGGTGGTACGCTCATTTTCGTGTCGTGTTTTGGAGAGTGTCTTTTTCACTGTGATCTCCTTGATTTTCCTCCTCCATCTCATTTGCAAACTCTACTAATTTTTCTCTATTGTTTTCATTACTGATGCGCACGTTTCTTCTTTTGACAGGTTATGTATTGGTTTTGCTCATTGGTCGCGTGAGGTTAATTTAGCACAAGTTTTTGTACGACCACACAGGTTTTGTCGTATTGGTTTACAGTTTTGGAACGTCGTTTAGTGGGGCCGCAAATCATACGAACTGGTATGGAGATTGATTGTACAAGTTTAAGGTGAACGGCTTGAGTGTGTAGGCTATTGTGAGTTTTGTGTAGCAGGGGCTGTGGGCACATTTTGAGAAGAGGTTCTTGTGGGGTCATAGTAAATTTAAAACATCTTCAGCCACTTGCAATCCTTGCTAAGTTTCATTATGTATGTAATAATTTTGTAAGGTTATGGTTTTGTTTCTTTTTTATTTGTTCTGCAAATCTTACATTGTGGTTTGACTAGATGTATTCATGAAGCTTGGAGAAGAAATTAAATGGATAAAATATTGCTCATGTTATTTTGGAACTTTTCTTGCAATGTATTGGATTATCAATAACGGGCCTTGGATTTTTCATCTTTAGACTTCGCAAATTTGTAGATATCAAAATCTTAACGAAACTTGGAATCTGTCATAGAGATGGACTTGAATTAGACTTTATCTATACGCTTGAAATGAACATATAATGGGAGTGAATTAGACACTTGACATGAATGTGAAACTTGTACGAATTTGGAAATTGGACATGGGTAAAGATGGTATAGAGTTTGATTAAAATTTGATCTTGGAATGAATGGTATCTTGATATAAAATTTGAAACTTGAGTTAGACTTGAAATTGAAAAAAAACAAAAAAAACAAAAAAAAACATGAACTTGAATTTTCTTGAATTGAAATGGGCTTGAATGAAACTAATGAATTGAAATTTGAATTAAATTGGATTGGCTTTGGGAACCTGAATTTGAATAAAATTGGAAAAGTAATGAAACTTTGAAATTTTATTGGAAATAAGATGAAATTGGATGAAATTGAAATGAAAATAAAAACAGAACTTGAATCTTAGATTAGATTTGAGAAGTGGTCATGACTTGAAATTCCAAAATAAACTTGGAATGGGAGGCCTGGATGATTTTGAACCTAAACAGAAATCTTAAACGGCATGGAACATGAAATTGAAATTGGACTATAATTAAGATGAGATCGAGACTCGGACTTTGGATTGAAATTATGGACTTGAAACTTGAACATAAATTGAAACTGAAAGGAATGAAAACTTGAAATTGAAATTGTTTTGAATTGGAATGGGATCTTGAAGGAAAATTACCACACAAAATTGAATCTCATTGAATTGAAACTTAGAATAAGCATGGAATTTGGAATCTGAAGCTTTAAGTCATAACTTAGATCTTGAAATGCCGCATGAAATCTTGATTGACTCTTGAAGTTGGATTATGAACGTGAAAATTTGAACGGAACTTGAAATTTCAAACAAATGGGAATTTTGAACGGGATTCTGACTTGGAATAAGATTGAACATTGAAATTTGATTATGATATTTGAAATCTTGAATAAGTGACAAACTCCCTAATTGAACCAACAAAAACAATCTCGAGACAGAAATTTCAGCATCTTGAACTTTTCAATAAACTCAATACCCGTAAGGCATTTGAAATCTTGAATCAATTCCATGAGAAAAGACATCAGGTCCTGATCATATCTTGAAATGGCCTGGCCCTGATGATTATCCATCTTGAAACAAACTGCCTTTGCCACAGCCTGATAACTTTGCATGATCCTTAATTCAAACTTACATGACCTGAGCTTAACGAAGAGCGAAAAGACGTGCATTCCAGAGGCATGATGGTTAGATAATGCGCATAATGGATATGATGCACAAATGGTGAAATGTTATGATATTTATGGTCTAATGATGCAGGATCAAAAATTAGGGTGTAACAGTTGCCCCTATTTAAATATCTTCAACTAGAGAGTATGAAGAAGTGCGCTCTTCATATGATCGTAGTGGGAGATAGTTAAATAGCAAGAATACCCAAATTTAGACTGCTAAAGAGTTTAGACTGCTAAAGAGAAAAAGGTGATTTTATATTAGGGTGCTCGCCAAGGATTGGGGCTCAGGTGCCTACGTATTTTCACTTTAAAAAAAATGAAGAATCAGAGTGTCCGTAGTTCATGGGACTACGGGAGAAAAAGAGAGAAGCATGTGGAATTGTGGAATTGTGGAATTATGCTCGCCAAGATCATCGCAATCTTGTGCCTACGTATTCTCATTGACAAATGAGAAATCAGAGCGTCCATATTTCGGACTACGGATGTTGGTTTGGTTTTATCGAAAGATACTTAGTCGTATTTGACAGAAAATATTGTTTTACCCAAAGGGGTGAGGAGAGGACGCTTGCATCACTTTGAATGGATTTCCAAATATCATCATTCATGGGAAACACGCTACCTATCTCACCTCAAATAGGTTACGGACGAAGCAATATTTTGTGTCGTCTTAAGACACCATATCTCGTGTTTATGAGAAGGTTTGACATTTTGCACGGCGGCGAAAAGTTGAATTAATGTGTGAAGTATGTTTATGTTTGGAGAAGAGAATGGATTTGAATAGTTTTTAGGGTCTCGATCGCACGGGGGCGAGAAAGAGAGTTTAATATATCAGACGTTTAGCTAGAGGTGATGATTACCTGTAGCTTAAGAAAGGCTCCTCGGGCCCAAGTAATCGGGAAATTGAGTTAAAGGATTGACTCTCTATTTTTTTTCTACCTCAATTGTGAAGGAATTGGATATGATGAAGAGTAAAATAACCGAATGACGATTACTCGAGGCTTAAGAAAGGCTTCTCGGGCCCAAGTAATCGGGAAAGTGAGTCAAAGCCTTGACTCTCTCTCTTTTTCAACCACAATTGTGAAGGAATTGGATATGATTCGAGTAAAATAACTGGATGACGATTACTCGAGGCTTAAGAAAGGATTCTCGGGCCCAAGTAATCGAGAAAGTGAGTCAAAGACTTGACTCTCTCTCTTTTTTATCCAGAAAAGAGATTGCGTAGGAAAAGCATTGAACGATGGAAGACGGTTGAAGTATTTTAAATGGACGAGGATCCCTTGAAGCTTAATAAAGGCTCCTCGGGCCCAAGTAATCGAGAAAGTGAATCAAAGGCTTGACTCTCTCTCTCTCTCTGTTTCATCTTATATTACGAAAGAGCTTTGATATAGTTAGAGTAGTTTAATCGGATGACGATTACTCGAAGCTTTAGAAAGGCTTCTCGGACCCAAGTAATCGGGAAAGTGGGCCAAAGACTTGACTCTTTCGCTTTTCATCTAAGTGTTTTGAAAAAAATAGACTTGATTTCATTTAACAGATTATAATTTTTTATAGAAGACAATTGTTCGGACTTAAGAAAGGCTCCTCGATCCCAAACAATTGAGAAGAAGAATCAAAAACTCGAGTCCAAATCCCTTTTCATCTTTACTGAAATTGTATTTGGGTATGTATAGGTATATTTAGTTTACTAAAATTTCTAACGGGAAGTCAAGATTCAAGTTTGTGTACGAAAGAGGTGAAGTTTGAATCAAATGGTAAGGAAGCCTTGTCGGCACAAGCTAAGGTTGAAGGTGAGACAAATGCACTCAACTTACAGGGATAAAAAAAATGGCTCGATATTGAATCGAGAATTTATTTTTTTGAAAATGGTTTGAATATACAGATGGGAAACAAAGATCAATACAATACCATTACAACGTGGGCACAAGATACGAACCATAACATAGTCAAAATAACCCATTAATAGGAATATAATAAAATTTAAACAAATGAAACCCCAAAAAATTAAATTCTAATAGAATCAAAACTGAAAATAATAAATCAACAACCTAATCGAGAAAATATGTTTTTTATGTTGAATATATTTAAAAAAAAAAAACTAAACTAGTGACCAATAGTTAAATAACACATCCTAACAAAAGTATTGAATATCATAAAAAAGAATATTTAAAGCTCATATAAGAAACCATTCAAAATTATTCCTAACATTACTAAATAAATAAAGATCAAAACTAAAATTAAAGAAAACAAGGTTGTTAGTGATATAGGGATGTCGAAGTTAGAAAAAAAAATGATGGGTCTCAAGGCCCATTTGACCACAAAAATGTGAAACCCGGATCCATTCTTAGAGAAGCTAAGATTAGGGTGAACAGAAAATCACAGCCTTCATCAGCAAAGATATTGAACCCAAAAAACTAGAGGTGAGCAGAAACATCTAACCTTCTTCAACTCCTTCAGTCTTCAAAGCGAATCGCAAACGGCGAACCTCCTTTTTTCACGGCGGTGTATTGGTGGAAGGCAAATGGGTTGGTGTGGTTTATTTCGGCGGCGCAACATTATCCGCGGCAGAAACCGGGGTGAATCGGAGGAATGACCATAGTCCGAGCTCGGCTAGGGACGACGAAAGTGAGGTTATGTTGAAGATTTTATGGTGTTGTTGTAGGTTCTGGGTTTTCGTGTTGGGTCACGCAGAAGGTTGAAGGATGCTCGTTGGTGGTAAAAATGAAAAGGTATCGTTGTTGTTATTGATTTGATACTGGGAGTAGAAGCTTGATGTTGTGTGATATTAGGTTGATGATGAAGCTTTGGTTGGTGGAAAATAGAGTTATGAGGTTGAGTTCTAAAATTGAAGGAAAAGAATCCTGGGAGGGGATGAATCGTCAAGAGATATAGTTTTTTTTTTGTGAGAGCCCCAAACTGGTTTTTTTGTGCGTACCTCCCTCTCCTGGAGGAAGTTTTTTTCGTGTTATATCTGGAGCCAAAGAGTGAGTATCCGCCCCAATTTTTCTCTTCTTTCTTCCTTGTTTTTCGTTGCGGTAGCTGTTAGCAGTTTTGCGGAGTCGTACGAGCTGCAGGTGGGAGGTCGTACATTTGGTTTTGTCGTTGTCTACGCGTGGTAACAACTACACTTATGTGAAAGACGTGTTGTTGTTAGCAGGTACACGTTAGAGTAGTAACTCTGTTTTTTTTTTTTTGGAGTGGATGAAGGTTTTTTTTCTGCAGGTGGTATGCTCATTTCTGTGTCGTATTTTGGAGAGTGTCTTTTTCACTATGATCTCCTTGATTTTCCTCCTACATCTCATTTTCAAATTCTACTAATTTTTCTCTGTTGTTTTCGTTACCGATGCGTATGTTGGATTTGCTCATTGGTTCGTATGAGGTTAATTTGGCACAAGTTTTTGTACGACCACACAGGTTTTATCGTTTTGGTTTACAGCTTTGGAGCGTCGTTTAGTGGGGCCGCAAATCGTACGAACTGGTATGGAGGTTGATTGTACAATTTAAGGTGAACAGCTTGAGTGTGTGGGCTATTGTGAGTTTTGTGTAGCAGGGGCTATGGGCACATTTTGAGAAGAGGTTCTTGTGGGGTCATAGTAAATTTAAAACATCTTCAGCCACTTGCAATCCTTGCTAAGTTTCACTATGTATGTAATAATTTTGTAAGGTTATGGTTTTGTTTCTTTTTTTATTTATTCTTCAAATCTTACATTGTGGCTTGACTAGATGTAATCATGAAGCTTGGAGAAGAAATTAAATGGATAAAATATTGTTCATGTTATTTTGGAACTTTTCTTGCAATGTATTGGATTATCAATAACGGGCCTTGGATTTTTCATCTTTAGACTTCGCAAATTTGTAGATATCAAAATCTTAATGAAATTTGGAATCTGTCATAGAGATGGACTTGAATTAGACTTGATCTATACACTTGAAATGAACATATAATGGGAGTGAATTAGACACTTGACATGAATTTGAAGCTTGTACGAATTTGGAAATTGGACATGGGTAAAGATGGTATAGAGTTTGATTAAAATTTGATCTTGGAATGAATGGTATCTTGATATAAAATTTGAAACTTGAGTTAGACTTGAAATTGAAAAAAAACAAAAAAAACAAAAAAAACATGAACTTGAATTTTCTTGAATTGAAATGGGCTTGAATGAAACTAATGAATTGAAATTTGAATTAAATTGGATTGGCTTTGGGAACCTGAATTTGAATAAAATTGGAAAAGTAATGAAACTTTGAAATTTTATTGGAAATAAAATGAAATTGGATGACATTGAAATGAAAATAAAAACAGAACTTGAATCTTAGATTAGATTTGAGAAGTGGTCATGACTTGAAATTCCAAAATAAACTTGGAATGGGAGGCCGGGATGATTTTGAACCTAAACGGAAATCTTAAACGGCATGGAACATGAAATTGAAATTGGACTATAATTAAGATGAGATCGAGACTCGGACTTTGGATTGAAATTATGGACTTGAAACTTGAACATAAATTGAAACTGAAAGGAATGAGAACTTAAAATTGAAATTATTTTGAATTGGAATGGTGTTAGTTCCATGGCTCTATGATATAGAATTGTCCATGGTTCTATGATTGCCTAAATTTTGGTAAAACATGATCCTGAACTGATGTTAAGCAGGATGCTATGACATCTCCGTCTGTTGTGGTGACAAAACTGTTGTGGAGTGTTTTAATATGAATGTCATGCTGAATATTGTGACATCCATCACAACATCCATCTGCTATCATGACAGAAATACTGTCATGTGTGAGAAACAATAGAAGTAGTGGTGCAGAAGGGGCTGATGACTCATGACATTGCTACTGGTGTAGCAGGAGTTGATGACATAACTGCTGTCATGTGCTACAATACTGAGTATCACTGCTGCTATGTGGATTGATAAGGTCATCTCCTCAAAGTATGATCCTAGGTTGTCAAGTGTGTTGTAAGTAGGATATGTGTTAGCAGTAGCCACAACAGGTTAAGTTGTGATGAAGTTTCTCACAAGTGGTAAGTGAGGTGTGTTGTCATGTGTTGTAAGCAGGATATGTGTTAGCAGTAGCCACAACATGTTAAGTTGTGATGAAGTTCCTCACAGGTGGTAAGTGAGATGTGTTGTCATGTGTTGTAAGCAGGAGCTGCTATCACTTGACAGAAGTGCTTTGGATATACCACATCAGTATGTGCAGGCCAAAGAGAATTAGTAGGAACAAAGTGTAGATTTAGTTGGGGTTCATAAAAAGGATCTTTGATACTTTTTAGGGAACTATACAACATTTGGTTCTACTGTCATGAAGAAGATTCTGCAGAAGTGTTCAGCAGGGCAAGCTGGAAAGCTAAGAACTAATGAAGTTGAATGTCATGACTGAATGTCATGACATTGGTCGTATGACATCAGACGTGGAAGGTTGTTTTTCTGTTATGATACCTGATATATCTCAGGCTAAATTTCTGGAAACCTGGTATGGCTTCTTAGTTATCTCAGGCGAGATTCTAGTTAGGGCTGGACATAACATGAAGCTGATGTGACCTAATTTGACAGTACCTTAAATCGTGGAAATTAGTTTTACTTTGTTAAAACTAATGTTTGTTACTTGTGACCAGCCCTAGCCCAGTCTGCACTACTATAAAAGGAGGAACAGAAGCAGAAGAAAGCAAGCACTCACATCAAGAAAAACCAGAGTGTAAAATAAAGGGCTAGGGTTTGAGAGTCCCTTGTGTGGAAGTCACGCTTTGTATCTTTTGATACATTGTGGTAGACATATTTGTAAGTGAAGAAGGCTAGTTTTCACTTGTAATTTTTGTCTAGGAATACATGTAGTCCAAGCAATTCTATGGTTGATGATTTTCATTGGATAGGTAGGTTCTAGGTTGTGTCTCACTCAAAGTTTTGAAGCAAGAGTGTGAGAGTTCCTTGATCAAAGCTGTGAAACAAGATCAAGGTGTGTATGAAGTGTCTCTTCATATTTATTTTGTATTTGTGAATTGTATATAACTGTTCTGTGATTGAGGGGGAGTGAGTGGGTATACCTAGGCTGAAATTGCATTGGATAGAGATTAAGTGAGAAGTGCAAACTGGTTGTTTGACTTTGAATTGATTCTGCTAATAGTGAATTTCCTCCCTAGCTTGGTAGCCCCCAGATGTAGGTGATGTTGCACCGAACTGGGTAAACAATTACTGGTGTTATTTATCTTTCTGCATTTACAATTCTGCATAATTTAAATGGTTAGATAAATAGGTCTGTCAACCTGCAGATGTCACAACAGAGGTCATGACGTTGGTAATGATATTGGCACAATTTAACGAAATTTAAATTGGTCATGATATGTCCTCGTCCTTGTTTCAGCAGAGATCAATGTTCTTGGGACATCTGAAATCATTATTACCTGAATTTCAATTGCTATCAGAGCAGGCATCCTATCTGTTCTGGATGAGATCTTGGGAGATACTTTCTGGTGGTTTTAACAAGGAGAAGTTGTAGCTGATTTGATGATCTTGCTGAATGGTTGAGCTACTGCTTATGGAGCTAAAGAGAAGCTTGTATTTGCTGTTGTGCCCTCTGATATAGGAGCTTCTATGACTAGCTGTATGTTATGCCAAAGGAGGAGTGGCTACTTATGTCCTATGGCATGTTGAATGATCAGACATCTTGTTTAAGGCATGTTCTTTTGGTAGTTCCGCTGCATATTTCTCTGATAAAAGAACTATGATGCCCCTGGGAGAAGACTAGCATATATACAGTTTGATGTATGGCTGTGGCAGATTGCTGAAGGCTGCCTTAGAGAAGATAGTGGGAGGTGATTTATTTTCACCACTCATATACAGGTTGAGTCAAGGGTGTTATCCTTGATGTTTCAACATTAAAGATACTTTTACTAAATAATACTTTTGGTATTAGTGAAGTATTTATCAGATGGTCTTCTCAACAAGTGGATGATCCAAGATTGGCTTCTAAAAGAAGGGATCCTAATAAGGATTTAAGATTCATTGCTATGTGAGATATTCTCAAATATTTAATGAATTATCCTTAGTTGATGATCAAGTTGTCTCATCAGTGGTTGCACAAGTATCAGGCCCTGATATGCTTGGTTCTGATGTTCAACCAGATGTTAAAACATTCAATCAGTAGAGATTGTGCAGAATTCAGTTGATCCATATATCAAAGGAGATATAGCTGGATCTGTACTCATTCTAGTAAGGTTCTTGGCAAGAAACTAAGGCTAGAATGGAGTGCTGATGGGAGTGAAGATGAAGACAATTTGCTCTATAAGAGTATTGGAGTGCAGCAGTTGTGTTCTAGTTTCTACTAGAAGCACCTGATCTATTAGCTAGAGAGTTTCCTGGCAAGAAACTTGTTTAGAAGACGGTGTTGGTGATAGCACTGCTTGGGTCAGTTTATTTCTGATCTAAGTGCATTGGAGCAGATGGCCTTGGTCATATTGGAGGTCAAGGATAAGTGGCAGTTATCTCTGACTTTCTAAAGAAGTCTCTACTTAAGGAAAGCGGGAATCCTTGTGTGACCCTTCCTCATTAAAGAGTCAAGCCTTGGCATGTTTAGTTTCTCTTAAGAGGAGTTCATGAAGCAAATGCACTGCAAGGTAATTGTTGTGGTACAACAAAGCAGGATTGAGGTTGTCTACTCCAACTTGATACCAAACCTATGTACTCTTGTTCTAATTGAGTAAAGAGAATCTTCTAAGTGGCAGAATGAAAGCCTGAACTCTCCAGATGAATGTCTTAACCAAAGTTGTGACATCAAGCAGAAACTTCAAGGCCTAAAGTGATGTTGTGGCACATCATTTGAAGATAAGTTGATCTTCTCAGGTATGAGTGGCATTAATGCTTCATATCATGCAGTTTGCAGGAGCTGTGTGAAGGAGTAGATGCCTTGCTTTGGAGCAAGAAGAATTTGAAGATCAAAGTGGCCTGGTGGATTAGCAGATTCTCTAGAGCTCTGAAAGATGCTGAATAACCAAACAGTGGCATTTGGCTATTTAAGTATTGTGCCTTTAGAAAACTAGTATTGGGCAGAAGGGTAGTTATTTGAAGACCACAGAAGGTTCTGGGACTGTTCATGCTTGGAGCTAATTACTCTTGTGCAGCAGGGTAGTTGGTTCAAGATCAAAGGAGGATCTTTTTCAGGTCATATATTGGAGCTTGTGGTAGAAGCCCTAAGTTGTGTATGGAAGATTACCTTCTTTTGGAGATGTATTTGATCAAGCTGGTAGAGCTGTGTTCTCTGAAGATCCTCAGTTGGATTACTAGGCAGAATTAAGTCCACTTGTAGGAAGATAAAGAACCAGTGGATATGGTTGGTTTTCCTTAGTAAAGGACTTGAAGATCTAGTGCAGAACTTGTGATTCACATCTTGACTAAGAAATACTCTATCTTGTCATACGGGAGAATGATGAGGTAAAAGGACTATCTTGGAGTATGATGTGAAAGGATTGGTCAAGACTGGAGTGGATCATTGATTGATTGCATGGAAGTCTGGATTCTGATAAGAAGATTCACCAGTTAAATCAGAAGCTTTCTAACTTATCATATGGGAGAATGATGAGGAAAGAATGTCTTGGATTATGGGGTGTCTAGCTTGTACTCAGCCTAAGGTCAGAATACTTGTGGAGAAGTGGTCTCTTCTGCTACAAGTAACTCCTGAAAGAAGTGGATCAGTATAAGCATGAGGTTGGTCTTGAGATATATTGTGGTGATCTTGGAGCATCTGTTGTCAAAGATAGGGGGAGAGCTTCTGTTTGAGGGGTGTACTACTTGCTTGTGGTTCAAGCAGTAAGTGAATGCGTTCAACATGTGTGTTGAATAGAGAATGAGTTCTTGAAGACATGAAGATGCGTCTTATGTTTTCCATTCATGTGCACTTGTTACCTTTAGTATTAGGAGGTATACTTCTATCTAGGATATGTTGCTGCAATGGTGCAGTAGTGTCTCAAGATTGCTTGTGGCTTCAAGCAGTTTGTGACTGTATACCCCTAGGAGAGTGGAATGTCATACGTTCAATGTCATACCAGGTGTTGTGACATTGGGTTACTGTTCAGAATGAACTTAACAGTGATTCCACTCTTGGTGCTGTCTTGAAGTATCAATGGATCAAATCAGGTGTTGGGCCTCTATCCAAGTGGTTTGCCGTGTATGACAGGTAAAGATGAAGATTAAGACATCATCAGCTCTGATTGTGTGCATTTGGAAGGATATTCACCCTGATATCTTGAAGGAGTTTCTAAGATGAATCTGAGTATCCTGCAACTACCTCTTCTATAAGGGTAGGTTCTGGTGTGATCTGTATGCAAAGGGTGTTGATTCTCAGGCAAGCTTGTGATGTAGTAATGTCAGACAAGATGTCTTGATATTGTGTTGGCTTTTGTATTGTTGTGCCTTGGCAACATGGTTATGGGTTACTGTCTGGGAGAATTTATTTTTCTCTACAAAAGATTTGTATGTCTCAAATTAGGGATTTAAGATCAATTATTACTTGTGGCAAGTAGTTAATTGATTATCCTTTGATTGGTGATGTCAAAAGTGTCATTCCTGAAGGTGCAGCTTCAGACAAGACAAGAACCCAAGATTCAAGACTGATTCAAGAGATCAAGAAATGGCAGACTTGGACACCATGTGCAGTATGTACACTTACTCCAATTTTTGTCAATTTTTGACTAAACCAAGGGGGAATGAAGTGTTGTTTATCTGGTGCAACTATCAAGGGGGAGCATGATAGTGAGTGAGGCTGGAAAAACTACTGTTGCTGTCATGATAAGTTGTTTTAGCCAAAATTTGCCAAAGGGGGAGATTGTTAGTTCCATGGTTCTATGATATAGAATTGTCCATGGTTCTATGATTGGCTAAATTTTGGTAAAACATGATCCTGCACTGATGTTAAGCAGGATGTTATAACATCTCCATTTGCTGTGGTGACAGAACTGTTGTGGAGTGTTTTAATGTGAATGTCATGCTGAATATTGTGACATCCATCAAAATATCCATCTGCTGTCATGCCAGAACTACTGTCATGTGTGAGAAACATTAGGAGTAGTGGTGCAGAAGGGGTTGATGACTCATGACATTGCTACTGATGTAGCAGGAGCTAGCAGGAGTTGATGACATAACTGTCGTCATGTGATGTCATACTGAGTATCACTGCTGCTATGTGGATTGATAAGGTCATCTCCTCAAAGTATGATCCTAGGTTGTCAAGTGTGTTGTAAGCAGGATATGTGTTAGCAGTAGCCACAACAGGTTAAGTTGTGATGAAGTTCCTCACAGGTGGTAAGTGAGGTATGCTGTCATGTGTTGTAAGCAGGATACGTGTTAGCAGTAGCCACAACAGGTTAAGTTGTGATGAAGTTCCTCACATGTGGTAAGTGAGGTGTGCTGTCATGTGTTGTAAGCAGGAGCTGCTATCACTTGACTGAAGTGCTTTGGATATACCTCATCAGTATGTGAAGGCCAAAGAGAATTAGTAGGAACAAAGTGTAGATTTAGTTGGGGTTCATAAAAAGGATCTTTGATACTTTTTAGGGAACTATACATCATTTGGTTCTACTGTCATGAAGAAGATTCTGCAGAAGTGTTCAGTAGGGCAAGCTGGAAAGCTAAGAGCTAGTGAAGCTAATGTCATAACTGAATGTCATGACATTGGCCGTATGACATCAGACGTGCAGGGTTATTTTTCTGTTATAATACCTGATATATCTCAGGCTAAATTTCTGGAAACCTGGTATGGCTTCTTAGTTATCTCAGGCGAGATTCTAGGTAGGGCTGGACATAACATGAAGCTGATGTGACCTAATTTGACAGTACCTTGAATTGTGGAAATTAGTTTTACTTTGTTAAAACTAATGTTTGTTACTTGTGACCAGCCCAAGCCCAGTCTGCACTACTATAAAAGGATGAGCAGGAGCAGAAGAAAGCAAGCACTCACATCAAGAAAAACCAGAGTGTAAAATAAAGGTCTAGGGTTTGAGAGTCCCTAGTGTGGAAGTCACCCTTTGTATCTTTTGATACATTGTGGTAGACATATTTGTAAGTGAAGAAGGCTAGTCTTTGTAACACCCCCTTTCTATACCCCCAAATAATCAATTAAAATCATATAAGCAACTAATAAAAGTTTCATCAGAGTATAAATTAAAACATGGTATAAAAGAGGCGCATCACATTATCATCGAAACGAAACATAAATAATACCTGCTCATAAAGATATGTAACAAAAGGGATAAATCTCAACTAGAAACAAAGCATAGCGCTTAAAACCCACATATCAATATTTAGAATAAAGCGGAAACATCTAAACATTGAAATCACTTCATTAACATAAGCCTCATATACATCATTCAGATTAATTCAATTCATCAGTTGAGTTTACAAAACATTCAGCAACAAATACATACACAGATGTATCACAAAATAATCAAAACAATTCCTAACTACCCAGTGTTACATATCAGAGCCATCTGACCAAAAGAAATGAAGACTCGCTTCACAAAAGACCTCCAGCATCCTACTCTGCAATGCCTCATAGAGCATTATAAAACAGCAGAAGGGTGAGAAACATTATCATAACAAACAATGCATAAAATTATATATGTCATAAAACACAATTATAACATACACGCAATTCACAGTTCTCACCACAACTTGTTACAATACATCACAATGTACACGTACATAATCAATCACATTCACCAATTCATGCTTCACAATTCATAGCATTTCACTTAAACATTTATAATTACGTTCATTTCACCAAAACATCATATAAAGATGATAATGTAACTCATAGAGACTGGCTCACGACTCTATGCAGATGCAAATGCGGTACCGACTCGTTCAACAGGTTCAATTGAAGAACCAAAATGGAACCATCGCTCGTTACCGAAGTAACTCCCCGTCGGGCCTACGATGTTTACCCGTCGCTCATACCCCACATGGGCACACGATGTTCCAGGATTGCTCACACCCCACACGGGCACACAATCCGGTTGCTCACACCCCACAAGGGCACACAACTGTTCTGTAGATTCTCCACGGAATCAAAAATAAACCATCGCTCACACTCCACAAGGGCACACGATTGTTTCTGCAGATCCTCCTAGGGATCAAAGTAACTAAACCATCTCTCACACCCCACAAGGGCATACGAGGTTTCTGCAGATCCTACGCGGGATCAGACACACAAGAATGCAATCATGATGCTAACATGCAAGACGACTCAATACACTCTTAGAATCCACACATGTTTACAAACATATCCATGCATTCTTCATATTATACAAGTATATACAAATATACGCATTCACATTAATATCACCATGCATTCCCATTTAATCCAAACAAATGCACGAAATTGCGAAACGGCCACATCACACAATCTAGGATTCACACCATACGGCTACCCACAACACAATATAACTCGGAATGATCGATGCCTCGAGCAAGGAAATAATCAAAGTTAAGTCGGAAATCCGACCACGGATGGAAACATTAAAAAAAACAATACATGTCAGGTTCGCTACCCTGCTCGCTTAGCGAGCTCCTAGCGAGTATTCGCTACTTGTTCGCCTAGCGAACAAGCTCGCGAAGGCAAAAAGAAGCCTCTGACTTCGTTCACTACCTCGCTCGCTCAGCGAACCCCTAGCGAACCTTCGCTATCCACATTCGCTACCAGCGAACACCACAACATGCATTCTGTCCAAGTTTGGGACCGTTCACTACCTATTCGCTACTGCTCGCTTAGCGAACGTTCGCGACCAGCTCGCCTAGCGAACGTGCTAGCGAGTGTCTGCGAACTCAGAATTTCTCCACTGTTCTTCCACTCCAAAACTCTTGGATTCACCCGATTAAGTCCCAACTCATTCCAACACTTTATCCTAACATCACCCGACATAAATGCTACTACTTAATCTCACTTTCACCAACGAAAACTCAGGTTTTATCGATTAAATCCGTATTACGCCCTAGAATGAAAAATGTGTAAAATTATCCCAAATCCAAAACAAAACCAACAAGAACACACATAATCATACACATTGCAAGAACAATAAAGTTTCACACCCTTAGCCGATCAATCGAAAGCTTAGAAGTTGGTTCTTGATGATTCTAGGTTTTTCTCCTATTCCTCCTCTTTTCTCTTCTATTCCTTTCTTTCTCTTCTTTTTCTTTCCTTTTGGTTTCTATTCTCCCTATTCTTTCTCTTTTCCACTTATACTCTTTCTATTCTATTTCTCTCAAAATAACTACTAATCAAGGATTATCTAAAACACCCTCTAATTAATTCCCAAAACTCTCCAAATAATAAAATACCACAACATACACACATAACATATTATCATATAATTCCACAATAAAATAACAATTAACCAAATAAATTAAAAGACTCAACAAAATAATGGGAAACTCAGAATCGGGGCGTTACAACTATCCCCCACTTTAGAAATTTTCGTCCTCGAAAATATTACTTGATCCAAACAACTCTGGATGCGACTCTCGCATCTTACTTTCTAATTCCCAATTCATATCGCTTTCTGCAGCACCTTCCCATGCTACTTTCACAAGCACAATATCCTTGCCTCTTAACTCCTTAATCTCACGGTCCAAAATTCTAATCGGCAAAGCTTCCATTGTAAGGTTATCTCTTACTTCAACCTCGTCCATAGGGATAACATGTGACGGATCCGAAACATACTTCTGAAGTTGCGAAACATGAAACACATCATGCAAATTCGAAAGATTCGGAGGCAACGCCACGCGATAAGCCACAACACCAACTCGTGCAATAATCTAATACGGACCGATGAAATGAGAAGTCAACTTCCTTGACTTCAAAGCACGACCCACACCCGTAACCGGCGTAACTCTCAAAAACACATGGTCGCCCTCTTGAAATTCAAGATCCTTCCTTCTCTTATCATGATAACTTTTCTGCCTACTCTGAGAAGCTCTCAACTTTTCTCAAATCAACCTCACCTTCTCCTTCGTTTGATGTACCATCTCCGGTCCAACCACCGACCTCTCACCAGTCTCATGCCAACACAAAGGTGTTCGACATTTTCGACCATACAAAGCTTCAAATGGAGCCATACCAATACTCGAATGAAAACTGTTATTATAGGTAAATTCAATCAACGCTAAATAACTATCCCACGCACCACCTTGCTCTAGCACACAAGCTCGTAACAAATCCTCAACGATTGAATTGTCCTTTCGGTTTGACCATCTGTTTGCAGATGATAAGCCGAACTCAATCTCAACTGCGAACCCAAAGCCTATTGCAAACTTTCCCAAATCCTTGAAGTAAACCTTGGATCCTTATCCGATACAATGCTCTTGGGAACTCCATGCAACTTCACAATCACCCGAACATAGATCTCAGCTAACTTCTCCAAAGGATAACTAATATCAATCGGAATGAAGTGAGCAGATTTAGTAAGTCTATCAACAATCACCCAAATTGCATTGTGACCTCTCTGCGTATTCGGCAACCCCGTAATAAAATCCATCGAGATACCATCCCATTTCCACTCTGGGATATCCAACGGTTGCATTAATCCAATAGGTTTCTGATGTTCCACTTTAGACTTCTAACAAGTCAAACATGCATACACAAACTGAGCCACATCTCTCTTCAACCCAGACCACCAAAAAATCTTTTTCAAGTCTTGGTACATCTTATTTGCTCCCCGATGAACACTCAAATTACTATGGTGTCCTTCCTCCAATATCATTCCTTTTAACTCCGCATCATCAGGAATATAAATACGACCACGAAACCTCAAAACTCCAAAATCATCAACTTTGAAATCTTCATTCTCTTTTTTCATCAAGTCAACAAACTTCAAATCCAACTTTTGCCTTTCGCAAATGGTTGCAAGAAAATCATTCGTGATATGAAGCATACCAAGTCTCACGCTTCTCGGTGTCATATCACAAACCAAACTCAAATCTCTGAAATTCTCCAATAATTCCCATTCCTTTACCATCATTGCAGACACATGCAAAGACTTCCGACTTAAGGCATCGGCCACCACATTTGCCTTACCCGGATGATAATTTAATCCAAAATCATAGTCCTTCAAAAGCTCTAGCCATCTTCTTTGCCTTATATTCAATTCCTTTTGATCAAATAAATACTTCAAACTCTTGTGGTCACTAAAAACTTCAAACCTTGCACCATAAAGATAATGCCTCCAAATTTTTAACACAAATACCACGGCCGCTAATTCCAAATCATGAGTAGGGTAATTCTTTTCGTGCACTCTTAACTGCCTAGAAGCATAAGCCACAACCTTCCCATCTTGCATCAAAACACCACCCAAACCAGTCAAAGAAGCATCACAATATACCAGAAAAGGTTCTGTAGGATTCGGCAAAAATCAAGATCGGCACTGTTGTCAATCTTCTCCTTAACTCCATAAAACTTTCCTCACAATCAACGTCCCAAATAAAAGCCTTTCCCTTACAAGTTAACTGCGTTAACGGAAGTGCCAACTTCGAAAACCCTTCAATAAACCTCCGGTAATAACCTGCTAAGCCCAAGAAGCTTCGAATCTCCGTAACTGTTCTAGGAGTCTCCCATTGCATTACCGCATCAATCTTAGACGGATCAACACTAATACCATCACCTGAAACAACATGCCCAAGAAAGCTCACTTATGACAACCAAAACTCACACTTCGACAACTTGGCATACAATTGCGTCTCCCTCAAAATTTGTAACACAATTCTTAAATGTTCCTCATGCTCTTCTTGAGACTTAGAATAAATCAGAATGTTGTCAATAAACACAACCATAAAACGATCCAACTGCTCATGAAAAATACGATTCATGTACTCCATAAACACACCTGGCGCATTAGAAACTCTGAATGGCATCACTAAATATTCGTAATGTCCATACCGTGTCCTAAAAGCCGTCTTTTGAATATCTCCTTCCTTCACACGAATCTGGTGATAACCTGATCTTAAATCAATCTTGCTAAAAAATCGTGCTCCAACCAATTGGTCCATCAAATCATCAATTCTAGGAAGCGGATACTTAGTCTTAATTGTCACTTTGTTCAACTGTCGATAATCAATACATAACCGCATACTTCCATCCTTTTTCTTTACTAACAACACCGGTGCACCCCAAGGAGAAACACTTGGTCTCACAGACCTCTTTTCTAACAAATCATTCAACTGCTTCTTCAACTCTACCAATTCTGATGCTGACATACGATACGGTGCCATCGAAATTGGTCTAGTACCCGAAATTAGGTCAATAGAAAATTCAACTTCCCTTTCTGGCGGTACATCCGTAATATCCTCGGGAAATACTTCTGGAAATTCACACACCATTGGAAACACGTCAAGTTCAACCCTGTCCTCTACCGACAACGATGCAAATAAACCAAACAACTGAGCTTCGTCCGCCAAAAGTTTCTTCAACTCTTTAGTGGATAGAAAAATCTCACTTTCATCATCTTCCAAAGAAGGAAACATCACCAACTTATGATAGCAATCTAAATGAACTCTATTAAATTGCAACCAATTCATACCCAAAATCACATCCAAGCCTTCCAATGGCAAACACACCAAATCCATAAGAAAGTCTTTACCATACATGGTCAAGGGACAACTTACGCACACCAAAGAAGTAGTTACCGACCCTGAAGCAGGAGTCTCAATAACCATGCCACCACTCAAAGAAACCATGCGCAAACCCAAACACTTAGCACATTCGAGAGAAATGAACGAATGAGTCGCTCCAGTATCAATAATAGCAACTAAAGGCATATTATTAATAAAGCACTTACCTTTAATCAAGCGATCCACATTAGTAGTGTTTGAACCGGCTAATGCAAATACTTTTCCACCCGACTGAGCTTGCTTTGGTTTGGTACACTTGGTTCTAATATGACCAACTTCTCCACAGTTAAAACACTTTACCACATTCCTCCTACACTCAGAAGTGGTATGTCCAAAACTTCCACAATTAGCACACTTCTCCGTAGACTTCCCACACTCAAAAGATTTGTGGCCCATCACGCCACACTTGTAACATTTGACTGCACCCGAACTTCCACCTCCAGATTTCCTATCGAAGTTTCCCTTATACTTGCCCTTATCAACAGACGTCACATAAGGTCCACTCCTCACTTGTTGCTTGCCTTTCTTCTCACTCAAACTCTTGTAGTGAGTAGAACGAGCTCTACTATCCTCTTCAAAAATCCTACAACATTTGGTCAAGTCCGAAAATCTTTGTATCCTCTGGTAACCCACCACTTGCTTTATCTCCGGACGCAAGCCATTCTCATACTTAATGCACTTAGAGAACTCCGCCGTAACAACTGCATAATGAGGATGAAACTGCACTAATTCCACAAACTTAGTCGTGTAATCTACAACAAACATGCTGCCTTGCTTCAACTCAAGGAATTCCATTTCCTTTTTACCCTTCACACTCTCAAGATAGTACTTCCTCAAAAATTCAGTGCGGAACAAATCCCAAGTTATTTCTTCGTCATCCACCTCAAGAACTTGCCTCATACTGACCCACCAGTCATCAGCCTCTTCCCTCAACATATGAGTCCCAAGTCTCACCTTGTTTCCTTCAGCACAGTTCATAACTCTAACGATTCTCTCAACCTCCTTCAACTAGATCTGAGCACCGTCAGGATCAAACCTTCCTTTGAATACAGGCGGCTGATTATTTCTAAACTCATCATTCACATTCACATTCGGCGCACCTTGCACCGCCCTTGCCATAGCCTCCAATGCCGCAGCCATAGCAATGTCATTACGACTATCCATATTCTGAGGATTCCCAAAAATAACAACAAGGTCAAACAACCGTTTAACCAACACAACAAGAAGACAGACACAACTAACTCAACACTGGCTCTGATACCACTTAATGTAACACCCCTTTTCTATACCCCCAAATAATCAATTAAAATCATATAAGCAACTAATAAAAGTTTCATCAGAGTATAAATTAAAACATGGTATAAAAGAGGCTGTCGCTTCCGCGAAAATAAGGTGTCGGCAAAACAGAAGAGTCGCCACCTTTCGTTATTTATCCCTCAGAGCGGGAAAGGAAACGATCAGAAAAACCTGACGAAAAGGTATAAGACAAGGTCATCGCAACCATTGTCTGGGTTCGGGAGTCGGTTACACAAGGGGAAGGTATTAGCACCCCTCACGTCCATCGTACTCGATGGGATCCACGCTTGTTGTGTTTATCTGACGGATTGGTTTTATCTATCTACCTATCCCGGCTGGTCTGAAAAGAAAAGAAAATGACTCGGCAAAGCGTCGCACTTTATGCCTACGTATTCTCATCAGAGAATGAGAAATCAGAGTCAACGTAGTTCGACTAACTACGGGGTACGGGGAAGGTGGCTCGCCAATACTTCAGTATTGTGCCTACGTACTCTCAACAGGTATGAGAGATCAGAGCTTACGTAGTTCAGGATAATATGGATTACAGGAATTCAGATTCATCTGTTTTATCGAGTAGGGTTAATAAACAGTTCCAGCAGTTTGGCGTACGCAGCTCGACCCTCAGAGACTTAGGCGTTACAGTTTGCGGTAGAGCTGGGAGTTAACGACACTCTTTTCTTCAGAAAAGCTTCCTTTGAATTATGGGCCCACGGGGCAAAAAGGTTTGAAGTTGGTTTTCTGTCTTTTACGGAAGAACTGTTTTTTATGGATGTTTGCAACCAATATCGCACTAGAGACTATGACCTGAGAGTGAATGTGTCGCATGTCACCCAAAGGGTACCATACTAAACATCCTGACTATTGAAGAGTGACCCTTCAACAATCATTTCCCACGTAACTTAAGGCTCGTAACGTACGACATCAGTTAACCTTTATTACGGTATTTTAATTTGTTTCAAGATGAGAAGAGAGAACAGGCTCAACTAAGGGGAGACTATCAAGTCCTACTGTTGTCATGCCAAGGATTCATCCTATGGTTGAGGTTTGAAACAGGGAACTCCTAAAAGTTATCATGCATAGGTTTCAACCTAAAGTTCTAATCATCACTTCCTTATCAAAGGAAATGAGAGTCCTAGGGGATCATGTCAATGATAAACAGAAACAGATAAAGCATCAGCTTAAACAGTAAACAGATAGACATTAAACGACTGTAAAATGCATGCAATGCAAGTGAGGGAGGAAATGTGTGTGGGGTGTCAGCCTCCACAAGCTCATCTCAACCTCAAGCCAGATATGAATAACTGTAATCATATAGAAAAAATGACACGCTATCAAGCAAAATAGAATAACTGCAATCATACAGAGGAAATAACATGCTATCAAGCAAACACAAACCACATAGGCAAGGGAGCTGGGCTCTACCGAATACCCGCAAGCAAAGCCATACAGTAAAAATACAAACAGAGGGAACAACTCAACCTCTAGTGCAATCATGCTCCTAGTTTACATCAGTCTAAACATGGACTTATTCTAATGCATCAAGCAAGTCAAACAAGGCACATCAGTACAGTAAAGAAAACAAGCAGACAAGAAAGGAAACAGATCAACAGCTCCTACAACTAAACCAACTTGACAGCAGTCCAGTCATCAGACTTCAATTGGTCTTTAAGGCTATCATCTTCAATGGCAAGTATCAACTTGCTTCTTCAAACTTCCACATAAGTATCCACCTATTCTTTCTTCTTCAAGCTTCAGCTCTTCAGTCAATTCCACCTTCAGGCTTCACTCCTAACTGCAAGTATCAACTTGATTCCTTCAGGCTCTCAATGCATCAATGTAAGTGTCAACTTATCCTTTATTCCTCAAGCCTCATCTCTTCACTCAATCTCAATTGGATCTTCTTCACAAGTATCAACTTGGTCTTCAAGCTTCAGCTCTCTCTTCTTTACCAGTATCAACTTGGTCTTCTTCTCCTACAAGCTTCAGCTCCTCAGAGTAATCTCCAAACACAAAGAAGTAGCAACTTCATCCTTCAATCTTCTTCAAGCAAGGAACTCCATCCTCTGACAAGGGGGAAAGATTCATCTATCAAGAGCAAAGTTTGGATGTTTGGTAGCAGAGTGAAGACCAAAGGTCACCACTGAGCATCCTGTCATCAGAGAAAAGGACCCTCAAAGGTTCTACCAATTTGCAAATAGCCACACATCCTACCAAAGGAGGGATGAGGCCTTTACAAAGGGACCTTGCATCATAGGGTAGAATGGAATTGATCAACATATTCCATGTTTATGAAGGAAGAGAACTATCTAGAAGCTCTACCTACAAAAACCCTAATCTTAACCTAATCAAAACTACACTACAAGAAGGGAAGATCCTCACATCCAAGCCTCTTCAAGCACTCCAATGCATCTTCAACTTTCCTTCATCATCATCCAAGAACAAGCAAAGCAAAACCCTAATCTAAGGGAACTAGAGAAGTTAATCTAATTGAATTAGTGCCTCAGAATCATCTAAAACTAGCATCTAAACTAAAATCAATCAAAAATAGTAAACTATATTATAAATTTCTACAAAAATTCCTAAGGGATCCTAATTCAATTAAGAATGCCTCATACAAAAACCAGGGACTAAATCATCTATTAAGTCCTAAATCCAAAGGTATCAACCACAAACCCTAAAAATGGAGCTTCTAAATGTTTCAACCTAAACTACCACTTATGCTCATCACAAAAATGTGATAAAAATCTGTGGGGATCATGCATATCTATGCTAGCCACATACCAAAACTCAGGGCAAGAATCATCACCCATTAATCACACAAAATTCCACAACATCAAGCATCAAGCATGACTATTTTAATATCAATTAAAATGTGAAAATTCCCATAAAATCAGAAAATGCATGAAATAAAAATATTATTTCTCTAAAAATAACTAGGCTCAATCATGAATTCAATGCAAAAAGAATGGGATTAATTGAGTTATTTTTCCATTTTTTATGATTTAATCAATAACCATGTATAAAAATGAAAAATTAAAGAAAATCAAAATAAAATAACCAAGCGCGTCGTGCAGATAGTAATGAAAATCAGTTCAATTCATGGATTGGGCCATCAGGGGGTGTGGTTATCAGTCTGAGACTTAGGCCCAAAACCACAACTTAAGTGAAACGCCGCGTTTCACATTAGTTCAGACTCTTCACAAAATGAAATTAATATGTGGTCGTTGGATCTTCATCTGGTCAAAGGTCTCAGCCCCATCCAATGGCTCTAAAGTCATCTTCAACTTTTTGAATCTCTGAACCTCGCGCGCAGCCACGGCCACCGCCGGTGGTGCTCCGATCATCGTCCCCAACCCTAACTCTCTCCACATGCCTCCATTGCAAGTGGTCTATACACGAAACTTGTCCCAAATCTCACAAGGAACTCACTCATACCATTAATTCAACCTAAATCCTCAAGATTCGCAAGAACCAACTCTCAACTGAAAATGGTAACATCCTTAATTGGTCACTAATTCTCAAATTAATGATCTGAAATCCTTCCTACACCGTTCTACAATGCATCTATCATCCTAATTCCTATTGATTCTAACTAAAACAAGCCAGAGATCAAAGGTTACCAACCTGAAAATTTCACGTGCACAGAAGTAGCAAGACCTCAAATTAAGCCCTCAAATGCTCCAGACTCCTTTAGTGAATCACTCCCAAGCTTCTGTATGCAATAGAATTGATTGAAATGGATTCAATCCTTAGATTCGAATTTGAGTTGCAGGTGGAGAAATCTGAACTCAGGAACACCAATCAGCCACGAATTCCCTTTGATTATGATCTGGAATCATTCCCTAGCATCCATGGAAGAGATTGCAATCAAGAAAATGGGTGGAAAGTGAGTGAAATGATGTAACCGAATTCAGTTGCAAGCAATGAAGTTTCAATCTCAATCTTTGCTCTCTCCTTCAATCATCACTAACCTTTCATCTGAACCTCTTCTACTCAATATATAGACCATGTGTGGATGATCTAGAAAGCTCTAGATCCTTCCAAGGAGAAATTCAATCTCTCATGACATGAGAAGTTCACTTATATGCCATGGTGTGCACAACTCTGCAAACAGCTTGAAATCAATCCCATTCCCTTCTAATTTCTCCCCTCATGACATTTTGGAAGTGTTTGGCTTGCAAGGGATCTTGATCATGCCTTGAATTTGAGTTTTGCAAATGTTACTTAAGATGTAAGTAACTACTTTTCAAAGCAAGTCCACATATTAGACCTCAATTCAAAAATGTGGCTAAACCAATGTTCTTAAAATGCTTTTTAGAGTCAAAATGACCTATTACGTGCCTTGGTTTGGATGTGTAGATCAAAAGTATCAATTTCCAACTTTGGTTCATTTAACTTATACCCTCATTTTAGGTCATTTTTGCAACTTTGAGCTACAAGAAAATCCAACATCTCATGACCTATTGACTAGCCTTAAAACATCATTTTGAACAAGTTTGATGTTGAACATTTTCTCATTTGAAGCTTGGAAATAGGAGTTATGGCCTTATGGTTGAAATGACCTATAATCTCCAAATGACCAAAATGCCCTTGACTTGTCAAAGCCATAACTTGAGTTCTACAAATCCTATCAAGTACTTCTAGTACTCTCTAGAAAGATAAGAGGATAAGGAACAACATTCATGTTGACCAAAAGTTCATAGGAATCATCCTTCTAGGGCAAAAGTTTCATGCAAGTTGGACAACTTTCAAGCCCCCAAATTCACATACCTCAGATGACCTGTAACTTGTCAAAGTCATAACTTGAGTTCTACAAATCCTATCAAGGACTTATAGCACGAAAATTAAAGCTAAGATCATGCTCTAAAACATTCATGTTGGGGGTAAGATGAGATGACAATCACATCTTGAGCTAAATTGCCTTGAAGATAGGGATCAAACTAGGGGATTTTACACTGTCAAGCCTTAGAAACCCTAGCTTGAAACTTCTCAAACTCTTCAATCATGATGAGTTGACCTTGGAATCATCCTTATAGAATCTCAATGCCTCAATCCATGATCACATGGACTTTGAGTTAGGTCTCAACCTCCTTCAAATCATCAGTTGACTTAGGGTTGACCCAGTCAAACCCTAGATGCACCAATCATGGCTAAGGCTTCTTAATCTTGCACAATGACTTGTCCAGGCCTCAAAGTGATCTTCAGCACATCTCATGAGCTCTCTCAAGACCTCAAGTCTAACTTCTTGGCTTCAGAATCATCTGATGACTTCCCACAACTCTCAAATTATGAGGCCCGCATACTTGGCTTCAACCACTCTCTCTGAGGATCTTTTAACTTCTCTAACAAGGATATCAATCCTTGAACACTTGAATAACCTTCTTAGCTAGCTTTAAAGTCTTGTGTAGCCCTTGATTGGTAATCATACCTCTTGATCTCCTGCATACATGTCAATGAAATGCAAATGATAATGCTAATGTGAATGAAATGAAACATGGGCTAGGTAAAGAAAAGTTGGGCAAATTTTGGGGTGCAACAGCTGCCCCTATTCAAGCGGCTTGGACTTGACTGGGTGAGAAGTGAACGGCTCTCAAACAATCAAGGTGAAAGACGGTTGAATACCAACAAACCCGAAAATTTGCCAACTGCACAAGTATACAGTACTCTGATGGGGACATATCTTCGGAAACTGAAATATTAGCTGCACAACAACTAGCTGGGGAATCGGTCACACGGTAACCGGTGATACACGGTCGATCATGCCGTCAGGCATCAAGACTCCTCGGGACTCGTCAGGTCAACCATCAAGTTAATCATGCCACCAGGCATTCAAAGAAATTTGGGAGTCAGCCGAACTTCATCACTAAGTCGGGAATAGAATTATCAGTCAATCATGAACCAATTGGGGATATCCAAACTTCTGCCATCAGGCACTCCGCATCAGCTGAGAGAACTGCTTCGTTAATACGGTTGGACTTCAATCATCAAGTCTTCAAGGGAAGTTTAAACTTCGCTGTTCAGAAACCTGCTGGGGATGACGCATCTCCGTTGGGGATTCTGGAGAACTATCAAGTAACTCTGCTTCGGGGCTTCAGAAATCATTCTGGATAAACTCTGTTGAAGACTTCAAGAATCATCTTGGACAAATAACTCCGTTGGGAACTTCGAGAATTATCTTGAACCAATAACTCGGCTGGAGATTTTAGGAATCATCCTGAGCAAACACTCTGCCGGGGACTCTAAGCATCAACTTGAGCAACCAACTCTTGCAACTTTACTGGGGATTTTAAGAATCATTTTAAACGAGCGCCTTCGCTGGAGAATTCAAGAATCATCTTGGGCAAACGACTTTCGCTGGGGGATTCAAGAATCATCTTGAGCAAGCGACTCTGCGGAGGAACACCTGCAAAACAAGCACAGTAACGACCTAGCTCATGTTTAGTATATATATGCTTTGACAACGGCGTAATGCTCCACACGGTGGAAATGCTACGCATTTAGGGTAAATGCTATACAATCATGCAAAATGCTACGACCCCATCAGCAAAATAAATGCTGAAGGGAGAATCCTCCTGTCAAAGAGAAAGAACCACTCTGCTGGAGGGAGGACTCATCCTGCCAAGGAGAAGAAGTCGCGCCGATCTCAATCGGACTCCGCCTGGGGAAATGTACTTCAGTCGACTGCTACAGAGGAATAAAGCTCTACGAGAACCTGGACCTGCTGAGGAAAGCGATGTCAATCGCAGAAATAAACTGCACGGCTTTCGCAGCAAAACCTTCCTGGAGACAACGACTCCGGTGGGGAAACACAGCATCAACTATTCAACACTCTACTGGGGAAAATCAATCATGGTCCTAACTGCTTTCCGAGGACTCGGCTCTCTTGGGGAACTGCAAACTCAGTTGGAGAAGAAGGAATCATCCTGCTCGCCGGGGAGAGTACAACTCTGTGGGGAATTTCAATTCCACTGGAGACTTCAGTCTTGAACTATCAATTGCTGCGCACTTTAGTATATGACTCAGTTGGGGAGACGACGATCCTTCAGGATGCATCTGATTGGGGAGAGAATCTTCTCTGCTTAGGGAAACATATCAATGCTTTACGGTCTCACGTTCAGACTATGGGGGGAGAGGCTGTTGAACTTTGCTGGAGAAGAAGGAATCATCCGGCCTGGGGACGCATACGGTGTACTACCTGGTATATGCTACACCTGCAACAACACAAACGAACAGACAAGATACCCTTCTCAAAGGGACCTATCAAGGTTATCATCTTGTGCCAATGTTCAAGTAATTCATTGTTTCAACAATCAGTGGCCTAGGCCAGTAAGTTTATGTATGCGCATTTTATCAAAAACATCGGCGTTTTTTTCGTAAACAAAACAGATAGATGCTAAACAAGCAAACAAAATTGCTGACTGGTATACATTTTATTGATAACCAACCCCTGAATGGGCCAAAATGTTTTACAACAGAGGCAAGCTCCTGGAATGAGGAAGCTGCGCAAATATAAAACATAAATATACATCATTATATACACAAATGTCGGCAATGTGGCGTAGACGAACACCATGAGTTGATCCCTCTATGACCCACTCGACTTCGATACTTCTCCGACGCTTCAGCTTCAGAAGAGATTGATTCAGATAAACGGCCCTCAGGTCCTCCAAACCACTAAACAATGAAAGTCCACACGCGGAACGCAGTCATTTGCTTTTTTAAATCCCTAACTTTTGCCTGAATCGCCCTTTCGGGTTTTCGATCCACCAGGATACCCTTTTTGCCAAAGTCGCCCCTCCGGGTTTTCGACTTTGCGGGTGTACACTCTTTTCTTTATATCCCTAATTTTTGCCCAAACCTTTTTCCTTTTTTATGGTTCGCCGGGATGCCCCATTTTTGCTTGGATATTCTTTTTCTTTCCAGCGGGTCATTTTTTAAGCAAAGTATTTTTTAACTGCGTCCGCGTTCACCGGGGATGCAAAATCTTCACCATCCATCGTGGATAACAACAAGGCTCCTCCCGAGAAGACGTTGCTGACGGCGTACGGACCTTCGTAATTGGGAGTCAACTTGCCCCGGTGATCGGAGTGTGGAGGAAGAATCTTCTTCAGGACGAGATCACCCGTCTGAAAGCTTCTAGGACGCACCTTCTTATCATAAGCTTTCTTCATTCGGCTTTGGTACAGACGACCATACGCAATCGATGCTAACCTCTTCTCGTCCATCAGGCTGAGTTGGTTTAGTCGGTTCTTAATCCATTCTGCCTCATCGAGTTTCACGTCAACCAAAACTCGTAAAGAAGGGATCTCCACCTCTAACGGTAGGACAACTTCCATACCTTATACTAAGGAGAAAGGAGTTGCCCCGGTTGATGTACGTACCGTTGTACGATAACCGTGGAGTGCAAATGGCAACATCTCGTGCCAATCTTTGTAGGTCACAACCATCTTCTGGACAATCTTCTTAATGTTCTTATTGGCCGCTTCAACGGCGCCATTCATCTTCGGCCGGTAAGGAGATGAGTTGTGGTGTTCAATCTTGAAACTCTGGCACAGCTCCTTCATCATCTTGTTATTCAGATTCGAACCATTGTCAGTAATGATCCGCTCGGGAATTCCGTAACGACAGATGATATCCCTCTTTATGAATTTAGCCACCACCTGCTTGGTCACATTAGCATATGAGGCTGCCTCCACCCACTTGGTGAAGTAGTCGATAGCTACTAGGATGAAGCGATGACCATTAGATGCGGTGGGCTCGATCTTGCCTATCATGTTGATGCCCCACATGGAGAACGGCCACGGGGAGGACATGACATTCAACGGGCACGGCGGCACATGAATCTTATCAGCATAAATCTGGCATTTATGGCATCTCTTCGCGAATTTAAAGCAATCTGACTCCATCGTCAGCCAGTAGTATCCTGCTCTCAGGATCTTTCTCGTCATAGCATGCCCGCCAGCGTGCGTACCAAATGTGCCTTCATGGACTTCTTCCATGAGCATACTCGCTTCTTTCTCATCTACACATCTGAGTAGCACGAGATCGTGGTTTCTTTTATACAACACTCCATCAGGATTGAGATAAAAATTTCCAGACAGCCTCCTCAGAGTCTTCTTATCTTGGGTCGACGCTCCCGCGGGATACTCCTTAGTCATAAGGAAAGTCTGGATATCATGGAACCATGGCTTGCCGTCGGAGGCTTCCTCGATCGCAAAGACGAATGCAGGTCTATCAAGACGAGAAAGGACAATTCTTGGAGCTTCATTCCAAAAATTGACTTTATACATCGAAGCCAACGTGGCTAAGGCATCAACAATCTGATTTTCCGCTCTGGGCACATGATGGAGTTCCACTCGATCAAAGAACGGAAGCAGCCTTCTGGCATAGTTCATGTACGGCACCAAATTCGATTGACGAGTCTCCCATTCCCCTTTAATCTGGTTGATCACAAGCGTCGAGTCACCATATACATCTAGGTTCTTGATTCTCAAATCAATTGCCTCTTCTAGACCCATGATGCATGCTTCGTACTCCGCTTCGTTATTGGTGACTGGAAACGTCAGTCTCGCAGTGAACGGGATGTGGGATCCATGGGGAGTCGTGATGATCGCCCCAATGCCACTTCCATAAGAGTTAACCGCCCCGTCAAATATCAATTTCCACTGGGATTTCCTATCTGGACCCTCGTCGGGCAACGGTTCATCGCGATCCTTCGCTGTGAGAAACATGATATCCTCATCAGGGAATTCAAATTTCATCGACTGATAATCCTCGATCAGTTGTTCGACCAGGTATTCAGACAATACGCTTCCCTTGATGGCCTTCTGGGAAATGTACTGAATATCATATTTGTTGCACCCCAAAATTTGACCAACCGGTTCCCGCTCCTGATTTACGTTTCGATTCATTTTTGCATTCGCATTTGCATACCACATGCATTACATTTTTTTAACAGGCAGATGATATCATAATTACAGCTTGGTTTTCACCCCTTGGACGTTTCAGATCAGGCCAAATGATCAGGGTTTCATTTTCGGGAAATTGTGCGCTTCTCGGCATTTTTAGTATACACTGTGTTTTTCAGGATGTTTCTGATGTCCGGGGTTTATCAGTTACTCCAGTCGGATCTCGCGTTCCTTTTATCGGAGTTGTTCGCTTTAATAGCAATTTTAGAATTTTATAGAATTTTCTAGGAATTTATTGGACTTTATTAGCATTTTTTAGACAATAGTTTTCATATTAAATAGAATAAATAAGTAGATTTTATTTTCACTAGAATTTGATGGATTTTATTTTTAATATAGGGTTTAGATAGATTTTATTTTAGATAAATAGTACAGATTTTTTTAATAGATATTAAATAGATTAATAGATTTTGTTACTATTTTTTTAGAATATTTTGTTTTAGATATTAATAGATTTGTTTTAGATATTAAATATGTTTTATTAGTTTTAATAGTTTTTTAGATTTTTGAGAATATTAATTCCTAGAGTTAATTAGATTTTTTTTTCATTAATTGTTAGAATATATTAGGTCTAACTGATTAGAATTAATTGACTAGATTTTAATTAGTTTAATTCACATTTTAAGTAATTAGTTAATATAGGTTAACCTTTCGTTTTAATTAGTCTTAATTGAATCATTTGGTTTTAATTAGTCCTAATTGGGTCTTTACTCCTTTTTTAATCCGTTTCAATTAGTCTTTAACCCTGCATTAATCATGTTAATTCAGTGCATTAGGTTCGTGGGCCAGGGTCTGTTGTGGAGGCCCAGTATCCAAGTCCAAAATGTCCACGTGTCCTATAAAGGCCCTCCCACGCGTTCAGCTTCTCTCTCCTCCACCTCACACTCCACTAGCTGCATGCACGCCAACTCACCTTCCCATTCTCTCTCTCGCTGACAGCGCACAGCACACGTGCCCACTTCCTCTCCTTCCTCAGAGACACGCGTCTCTCTCTCAACCTTCCCCGGTGCCACCTGTAACCCACTCAATTCCCCCATCGCCGGCCATGCAACCACCACCGGACCACCGTTCCTCCACCGCAACTGCCACCGGAGGCTGTTGAGGTCGCCGGAGATTGCAAATCCTCCGTTTTCTCCAGAAACTCATCCAGACACCCTCCGCTCTTCTCCGTCCACCTTCATCTACTACTCACCGGAAAGCTCATATCATCACCGGAATCTTCAAGGAGCTTCAACGCTTTTCCAGAAAACCTTGCCAATTTTAACCCGATCATCAGCATTTCCAGAAATTCATCGAGCTTCAAGATCTTCGACGATCTTCGTTGATTCTCATCCACACGTTCTCCAGTAACTTCTTCAGAGTTCACACGTTTTCTGAGATTCGTCCGTTCTTCGATCTCCTCCAGGCGTTCTCCCAGCAAGTTCAAGATTGCTTCGTAGCAACCTTCAAGAATCTTCAAGATTCCCAGAAAGAGCTTCAAGATCTTCATGCGCGTCCCAAGATCTTCAAGGATCTTCAGGATTTTCAGCGATCCTCAAGAACCTTCCTCAAGACTCCTTTGCGTAACGTCTTGAGGTCATCAAGTTTTCTTCAACAAGCCTCAGGAGCTTCACGATCTGTTCGTGTTCCATATCCGGGTACGTCTTCATTTGATTCTGGTTGCGTTCTTCCTTCTGATTGCTGGGTTTTTTTTGATTTCGTCTTGATTCAAATAGAATCTAGGTTGAGTATAGGACTGAAACGAGAAGGTTGGTGAGGTGTAGATTAGGGTTTAGTTTCAGATTTTTGGGAGAGATTGAGTGAGGTTTGAGAGAAATTCAGAGAGAGATTTGGGAGAGTTGCGCTAGGGTTTAGTGGCATGAACAGTGGCTGAGAATTTGTGAAGGGAAAGGAATTTATACCTAGGGTTTCTGAGCTGAGTTTGGGTTGGGCCTTATCTTTGATGAGCATACCCCTTCCATTTTGCCCGTATACACTCCCTTCGTGTAAAAAAATGCTGAAAAAAAAACAGTGATTGGGCCTTTGCAATAATTGCTGCGCGCACCCCCCTCTTGGCCCAATGCTGAGAAGCAACTATGGCGTTTTGCTGAGTGCCCCCCCTTGTTTTATTTTCTTTTTTAAATTTCTTTGTTTTATCCATGTTAGAAAATAATTCATGAAAAATAGTAGGATTATCCAATTAATTCCCTTCTTTTTTCTATAGGTTCATAGTTCAATTTAAAATTTTATCAAATAAAAACATTAGTTTAATCATATATTCTTTATTTTAGTAGCATTTTTACATTTTTATTGGTTTTGAAGTGCATTTTGTGAATATGTCTGCCCTGTTGATTTTATTTCTACCATTTGGTATGAGTTTTTTGCTTGGCTTTTTGGTATAATGTGCTAGACTGATGCATGCTCCCCATAGGATTTTTGTGGATTTTTTAGAAATTGATTGATGTTGTTTTAGGGTTAGAAAGTAGGGACCTCATAACTTGCTGGTTAACCCTTGACCATTCACATGTTAGGGATTGTTTAGTAGCCTTAGAAGTTGACTTAGGCTTTGAGATTTGATCTTGGGATTATAGAGACATGTAGGTTCCCCCTAGATTTTTGGTAGATTTTTATAGAGTGTTCTGTTATTTTTGTTTGAGCCTGAGATTAGGGGAAGTCTTAAGGGCTTCTGACTTTGAAGTTCAACTGTGGTTGAACTTTAGAGATAGTTTCTTTTGGTTTGATGGAGCTTGCAAGGATGCATGGATTGAAGACCTAGTCTAGGAGCTTGCTCTCTTTCTGTGAGGTTTGAGATCCTGAAGTTTGAGGGAAGTTCATGGTACTTTCCTGAGGAAGGCACTATGGATGTCTTTCATTCTTTCTTCTCACCTCTTTCTTAAGTATCCAATGATGTTGGAGCCTTCATGTGAGTTTAGTTTCTCCTGAGGAGGAATGTAAACCGTTCACAGTTGTTGAGCCACATGGGATATGATTCCTAAGTGGAAGCCCCCTAGTATTTTCCAGAGGAAGGCACTATGGGTCTGTTCACTTAGTTCCCTTAGTTCATGTAGGATTTCTTAAGTATAAAATGATGTTGGAGCCTTCATATGAGTTTAGTTTCTCCTGAGGAGGAATGTAAACCGTTCACAGTTGTTGAGCCACATGGGATATGATTCCTAAGTGGAAGCCCCCTAGTATTTTCCAGAGGAAGGCACTATGGGTCTGTTCACTTAGTTCCCTTAGTTCATGTAGGATTTCTTAAGTATCCAATGATGTTGGAGCCTTCATGTGAGTTTAGTTTCTCCTGAGGAGGAATGTAAACCGTTCGCAGTTGTTGAGCCACATGGGATATGATTCCTAAGTGGAAGCCTCCTAGTACTTTCCAGAGGAAGGCACTATGGGTCTGTTCACTTAGTTCCCTTAGTTCATGTAGGATTTCTTAAGTATCCAATGATGTTGGAGCCTTCATGTGAGTTTAGTTTCTCCTGAGGAGGAATGTAAACCGTTCACAGTTGTTGAGCCACATGGGATATGTTTCCTAAGTAGAAGCCTCCTTGTACTTTCCTGAGGAAGGCACTATGGGTCTGTTCACTTAGCTCCCTCTCTTTGGTAAGCTTGTCTTGAAGCTTGAAGAATGGGATTGATTTCTCCCTTTAGGGTTTTGCTTAGGGTAGATTATGGTTTTGTTTTAGGATTGTTTAGGGTCTTGCTCAGGGTTAGTTTCTTGCTTTTGGATAGGAGTTTGCCAGGATGGTTAGCCTTCTCTTTGTGTTGATTGACTTGTGTGGTGCTGTGCTGCATTAGACGTAGGGGTTCATATAGATATTTCTGAGATAGGCGCATCTTAGAAATAAGCATGCTTGTGTGCATGAGAAGTTGAGGGGGTCCTCCTTCTGCTTGATTGTTATTGAGTGGCTTTGCTTGTTGGTATTTGGTAGAGCTGGGCTCCCTTGCCTCTGTGGTTTGTGGCCTTTGTGCCTTGCTTGCCTGGCTGTTGCATTCATGCATATTTCCAGTATTTCTTTACTTTGCAGTGATTCTTGTTTTCTGTTTAGTTCTGTTGCCATGATCCCTTAGGAGCTCTGACTTCTCCGCTGTGGAGGAGTTATGATAGACATTAGGTTGGTTAACCAGGCATGATAACATTAGGTAGATTCCCCTTTTCCAACCATAGTTTTAGGGTGTCTCTTTCCTTTCTCAAAACAACAGAAAAACACTTAATAAGGGATAAAACAAAAGTGAATTCATTTCTTCCGTCAAAAGATTTGAACAAACATCAAAACCTTTTGTCCTCCTGGACTGTGAAAACCCTTGGTTAAGGTGCATTTTCCCATAAAAAACACTTGAACAACTTGTGTCGTGCGTAGCCCGAACTACGTTTGCTCTGATCTTCCATGCCGTGTGGAAGTACGTAGGCACAGGACGCGACGTCCTGGCGAGCAACCTTCCCCCTATCTAGACGTAGGTAGTCGAACTACGTTGACTCTGACTTTCCCATTGCACGAGGGAGTACGTAGGCCCAGAACAGCGTATGTTCTGTTGAGTCCTGTCCTCTTCTTTTCTTTTCAGACTGACCACTTGCGTAGATAGATAAACACACCCTTTTCCTTATAAACACCAAGCGTGGATCCCGTCGAGTACGACGGACGTGAGGGGTGCTAATACCTTCCTCTTGCATAACCGACTCCCGAACCCAGAGAATGGTTGCGATGACCTTGTCTTACCTTTTTTCGTCAGGTTTTTCCGATTGTTTCCTTTCCCGCTCTGAGGGATAAATAACGAAAGGTGGCGACTCTTCTGTCATGTCGGCGCCGATTTTCGCAGTAGCGACAGCTGGAGACTCTGCTGGGGATTATGTAGCATCTAGGGACTTTTCCCATCCCTTATGCTGGGACCGTTTCCCATCCCCTACGCGAGTCAATCCTAGCGCTTGGGTGTTTATCTGTTGGGTGTTGTACATATGTGCTTTACTTTTCCGCACCTTTACCTTTCCGCATTTACTTTCAGCACTATATTATTGTGATTATTGCTGTGGGAGAGGGAGGTTACTATGAGTGAGAAGCCGGACCTGGGCTTGAGTATGCACTTAGACATAGTTGTGGAGAGTAGTAGACGAACCTGTTTGCTGAGCAGACACAGTTCCCTACGAAATCTGCGCTCAGACGAGGTTCTCTCCGAGGTGCTCCTTTCCGATCCTGAGGATCTGAGGGGAGTCCAGACAAGAGGATTGTCGACTCTGGGGACCGATCAATTGGAAGTCGGCTAAGTGAGGCCTCTTCATGACTTGATGATGCCACTCCTTCTGGGAATCGTATCGTCACTCATGGAAGTCTGTGACGCTGATGACCGCATAGGATGTCGTACCTTTGTCCGTGGATTAGGTCCATACCTGTGAGAGGGATTGGGTTATTGCAGGAAAACTGGCCTTCAGAAACCGTAATTCAGTATTTATCAGATGGTTTTCTTGGCTCGTTAACAGGTGTGTTGTTTGGATCAGATGGATTTCTTGTCTGAGGTTGATACTATTATCAGATGGTTTTCTCGTCAGAGACAGAGGTTCAGATGGATTTCTTACCAGGGTATTGGTATTTTGGGTGTCGGATGATAGTCAGTGTCATGAGGTTCTGGTAACTGTGGTGGTTTTCTGTTCTTGACATCACAGAGATGTTCCTCTTCAGGCTACAGCATGGCCTCTGTGTTCACTGATTGCATCATTTATCTACTGCATTATTGCATTACCATTTGCATCCAACTAACGTGTGTGTATTGCAGGTACATATTTCCCCTCCCAGTTCCGGTGGTTGTTTCCTAGCAGACATGGAAGCCATGAAGAGAGTGTTACCCTACAGATTCCCGTCTCCAGATATCAGTCTGTTGTCAGAGTTAATTACTATTGCTGGGAAGAAGGTGATGGGAGATTTCAGGAAGACATATGGGAGGATGATTAGGAAAGGAGATGTATGGGGAGAGTTTGAGCTAAGCCTAATCACACAGACGCTAAGCCTAATCTAGCTAAGCTTTCTGCTATTCTGTACTTAGGAGAGTTTGAGCTGACAGGGAAGATGATTAGGAAAGGAGATGTATGGGGAGTTCCATTGGGTGTTTTGGTAGAGAAGGCTCGGGAGTATGCTAAGAAGGGTGGCTGGGTTGTTTTTGATGTCATCCTTGCTGTGTGTGTTTATGGCATTATATTGTTTCCAAACCAACCTGATTTTGTTGATGCAGATGCTTTCTATATTCTGGCTGCAAAGAACCCAGTTCCTACCTTGCTGGGAGATATTCACCATTCCACTCGCTACAAAAATGAAAAACGGCGAGGAAAGAATGTCTCTTGCTGTGTACCTCTACTGTGCAGGTGGTTTACTAGTCATATGCCGAAGTCAGGGTCTTTCGTCACTTCTATTGATTCTTTAGGATGGCCTGAGCGCTTGATGGGGTTGACTTCTGAGAATGTGGTGTGGGTTAATGAGGAGGTGTTAGGAGTTGAGGTCATATACAGATGCGAAGGATTCCCTAATGTTCCTTTGATAGGAAGGAGAGGGTGTGTCAATTACAAACCTTCCTTATTAATCAGGCAATTTGGATATGCACCTCAGGAAGCGCCGAAGCCCGAGGAGATACAGGAATCTCTGTATCTTACTGGGGCAATAGAGGAAGAGATGTCGATCAAGCTTGAGAAAGCATGGAAGAACCTGCATAAGAGAGGAGAGTCTTCATTTAGCAAAGGGGGTACTCGAGTTCTTGGTCCGTATGTGGAATGGATTCGTGAACGAGCTACGAAATTCCTTATGCCTTATCCTGCGGTTCAGCCATTGTATCCTTCTCCGGTGGAGGAGCCCACCACTATAGACATACAGGTATACAAACAGCTGTTGGCAGAGAAAGAAGAGTTAGCAAAGGCTAAAGAAGCTTTAGAGAAAGAGAACGCCCAGCTTCGTCATGAAAAGATCGAAACAGGATATTCTTCCAAGCAACAGGCTGAAACTTTGAAACATCTGAAGACTGCTTTATTAGAGTTGACTGAAACCAAGAAGCGTCTGGAGTTAGATGTAGACTTAGTTAGCAGTGTATTGGCTACTAAGAAACAAGAGCTGGAAAGGGCCTACACGAAGTTAGCTAAGTTCAGAGAGCATTGGGACCTTACTATGGCCAAATGCAAAGAGCGGGAAGAAGAGCTAAAGATACAGGTTGCTCAGTTGGGAGAACAGGTTAAAGTGAAGACTGAAGAGCTTGAAGAAGAAGCATTCCGTCGATACGAGGCCGAACGCAAACTGATTGATGCCATGAAGAATCTGGAAGATTGTCAGCGCAGAGCAGACACCAAGAGGCCCAAACCTGAGGTTGGTGCCCAGAATAAGGCTTGGGAAGATTCTGTCAGAGATATCCAAGGAACGGCCAAGAAAAGGGATCAGTTGATAGAAGGCTTGATTTATCGACCGGATCACCCAGAGACGAATAAGCTGTTCGAGGATTTCCGCGATCGTACCTGCACTTGGCTTCTTTCTTGTACTCTATATGTTGAGATCACCGCCAGACATGTTGGTTGGGATCCTCCTTTATCATATCAGTTGTATGGAACATAGTTGTGTAACGCCTTGACGAGACTGTTTTTCCAATAAATATATGAGGGTTTTTCTAAATATTGTCTTTATGGTTTCTCTTGTCTTGCTACCTCGACACTGGAATTGGAGGGGAAATATCCCCAACGCACACATGCACATTAGCATTTTTGCATTGTTGTTTGCATAAATCACATTGCATTATAGGTTTGTGATCCATGTTCCTTATCATTCTTCATCCATATCTCCAGGTATTTTCAGGATTGCAGAAAAGCGGGTCCACCGTTACTCTACCAGAACTAATCACAAGAAGATCATGGACAACGTGCAGAGTGAAATGCAAGAAATGCGTGACAGGATGGCCATGCTCATGCAAACCATGGAGACCATCTCCAAAGGACAAGAGCAGCTGCATACTCTGGTTCAACCGTTGGTCGCACGGGCTGAAAACAACGGGACACCGCATGGTGAAAATATTGTTGCTTCTCCCCGAATTGAGAATCGTCAAAGTGATGATGCTATTCCCGTAACCGGTTTGAATGCTGGAGAAACTGGTCCTGCAGGCGGAGGTGGGAACGCCGGTAATATGAATGCCAATGCAGATACTGCTGGAGTATTTGTGGGTAATGTCAACTAGGGTTTCAATGGGGGCGCTGAGAATGTCGGAATGAATGGTAATAATGGTAACCAGGGCTTCAATGGTGTGAACATGGGGTATGGCAACATTGCTGGCACCAAGGCTGGGTTTGGTGACTATGGTTATGGTAATCTTGGATATGGAACTGGTGCGTACAACGCTCAAGAGATGGGCAATCTGAGGTACGACCGCAGGTACTTCCAAACGGGTCCGGGCCGTGATGCAGATTATGTTGGATACGATGCAGTACCTCGCTGGGAGGATCGTCAGGAGGATGTGTTCTCTGGTCAGAATGAGGGTTATGCAAGAGCTAGGGATGACAACCATCGGATGAGATTGCTAGAAGAGAAAGTGAACGGATTAGCCAGCCAGAATGCTCTGGGGCTGGATATGTCAAATATGGGGCTGGTCCCAGGGCTGAGGGTCCCGCTGAAATTCAAAGCCCCGTCATTTGATAAGTACAAAGGGGATACATGCCCTAGGGTGCATGTGCGCGCGTTTTACAGGCGTATGTCCGCGTATTCTGAGGATGAAAAGATGCTGATGCACTTATTCCAGGATAGCCTGTCAGGGCCATCGCTGGATTGGTACATGAGCTTGGAACCTACTCAGATCAGGAGTTGGAAAGAGCTGGCAGAGGCTTTTGTTCGACATTATCAATATAATAGTGATCTCGCCCCTAACCGAGTCCAGCTGCAGAGCATGTCTCAAAAGTCTAGCGAGAGCTTTAAGGAATACGCCTAAAGATGGCGAGATATGGCTGCTAGGGTACACCCTCCGATGGTGGAGCGCGAAATGATGGACATGTTCATAGGAACTTTCTCTGGAATGTACTATGACCGGTTGCTCAATTTTTCGATGAGTACATTCTCTGAGTTGATCTTGATGGGGGAGCGCATTGAAAACGGAGTGAAGATTGGTAAAATTCAAGCGGGTGAGTCCAGTTCCGCAGGAGGTAATAAGAAGACGTTTGGTGGTAAAAGGCATGTTGATACCAACGCTGTATACAATGCTCGACGGAGGAATAGAGGTCAGAACTGGCATCAGCAGTCGCAGGTTGCAAGTGTAACCATTCCAGGGCCTTCTCAGCAGCAGAGACAACAACCACAGCAGCAGGCTCAGCAGCAGCCAAATAATAATCAGCGCAGATTTCAGAACCCGCGACCGAGGAGAGTATTCGAGGTACCGCCGGTATCATATGCAGAACTTCTTCAAGCTTTGTTGAAATTGCAGCTAGTCGAGAAGAGGACCTTAGCACCACCAACCGGCCAGCCACCAGTCGGGTATGATATTAATGAGCATTGTGACTTCCATTCGGGTGCACCAGGGCACAATATTGAAAATTGCCTAGCTTTCAAGAATAAAGTACATGATTTGCTTGATAGTACGGCTATTAACTTCGGGAAGGACGGTCCCAATATCACGCAACAGCCAATGCCCAAGCATGGTGGGGCTGGGGCCAATGCAATCCTGACAGATGATGAGTTGGACTTGGTTTCGGAAGTGAGCAAGCTGAAAACCCCTTTGAGTTACGTAAAGCAGCGCTTATTAAAAGGAGGTGTCTATCCCGGATGCAGTGAAGAGTGTGCTGACTGTTTGGTTCAACTTGGGGGCTGTGAGAAGTTGAAAAGGGGAGTTCAAGGTTTGATTGATGAAGGAATCCTGCAGTTTGACAGGTCTGTGGGGCGAGAGAAGTTTGTTGAGACAGAATCTGAAAAAGAGCGCAGTGAGGTTGCTACGATCACCATTCCGTTCAAATCAGTGACGATTTCGGCATCATCGAAAAGGCCAACCATTACTATTACCAAGGCTAAACCAATCCCTTATGAGAGCACAAAGGCAGTCCCGTGGAGCTACGGTGCTGAAGTGTACTGCAATGGGGAAAAGATTGACTTGAATGATCCGCCAGCGGGATCCGTAGATAACATAGTGGGAGCGGGTGGTATAACCCAGAGCGGGAGAATTTTCACTTCACCTGAGGTCGAAGCAGAGAGGCTCGCCAGGGGTAAGAACAAAGTTGTTGAGGGGGAACCTTCGGGGAGTAAGGAGAAAGAACCGACGAACAAAGATGTGGAAGAATTCATGAGATTGATTCGCAAAAGTGACTACAAGATCGTAGATCACCTGCAGTAGACCCCGTCAAAGATCTCCATATTATCGTTGTTGTTGTGTTTTGAGGCGCATAGAAATGCCCTGTTGAAGGTACTTGAGACATCCTTCGTGCCGCAAGAGATTTCAGTCAATCAGCTGGAGGGAGTTATGGCACATGTTAATGCTGGGCATGGTTTGGGATTCACGGATTTTGACCTAACGCCTAGAGGGCGTGATCACAATAATGCCTTGCACATCTCTATCGAATGCCGGGGCACTATTTTATCCCATGTGCTGGTGGACACTGGATCCTCGTTGAATGTGTTACCAAAGAAAGCCCTGTTGAAATTGGATACCCGTGGGTTGTTGTGCACACCTAGTGATTTGGTGGTGAGGGCCTTTGACAGAACGAGGAGGTCGGTATTCGGGTCAGTAACGTTACCCATCCAGGTTGGTCCGGAGGTGTTTGATACAGTGTTTTACATCATGGACATCCAGCCTACATATAGCTGTTTGATCGGGAGACCTTGGATTCATGCCGCTGGGGCAGTAACTTCTACGCTCCATCAGAAGCTAAAGTATATGGTTGAGGGGAGTATTGTGACGGTGTGTGGCGAAGAGGATATCTTAGTCAGTCATTTGTCTTCCTTCAAATACGTGGAGGTAGATGGCGAGATTCATGAAACGCTGTGTCAGGCGTTCGAAGGGGTGAAGGTTAAAGAAGAAGCTCCGGTGAAGAATGAAGGGCAAGAGGTGGCCGTCTCCTCATATAAAGAAGCCAAGGCGTTGGTGCAAGCAGGAGAGACTCAGAAGTGGGGGCAGGTTCTGGACATACCAGTGAAGCAAGATAGGTATGGCTTGGGGTACCGCCCATCTCCCTCAGAGAGTGCGCCTAAGTACAAGGGACCTGTGGTGTTCACGCCTAGAGGGGTTAGCTTTGAAAGGATTAATGTCGTGTCTGATACGGAGGAAGTGGATAGCGACTGCGACATGGACGCATGGATTCGACCCAGCACGCCGGGGCAAAGCCTATGCAACTGGTCCATCCAGGACGTCATCCAAGTCACCAAACAGTAATGCGTTGTTTTTTTCAATCATTGTATGATCACATGCCTTGCTCGGGGCATCGTTGACCTCGTCTTAGGGCCTAACTGTTTACCTGTATGTTTGCATGATCAATAAATGACGACGTTTTTTACATTCAAATGTTGTGATCCTTTTCTTTTTGTTTTTTATTTTTTAATAAAATGGCAGCGTGGTTATGTATTTTGCTTGTATATCATTTTGAAGCACTTAACCGTTTCCCTCGCAGGATTCATGAATTTTCAGATGACATCGACCAAAGACTTCCTATGACTCGTTTAGACTTCGAGCATCCAATCTTCCAAGCTGAGGAGGAGATTGTTGAGGATAGTGACTTATCAGAAGAGCTGAGTCGGTTGTTGAAGCAAAAGGAGAGAGTCATTCTACCTCACCAGGAAGAGATTGATATTGTCAATTTAGGGTCTGAAGAATGCGTCAGGAATATCCGTATAGGGGCCGCGTTGCAGGTTGACATCAAGCAAGAGCTTATTGAGATGCTGCGCGAATACAGCGATATATTTGCTTGGTCCTACGAGGACATGCCGGGTTTGGATACCGATATGGTTGTTCATCGTCTGCCGTTGAGGGAAGATTGCCCGCCTGTGAAGCAGAAACTCAGAAGGACTCGTCCTGACATGGCTGTAAAGATAAAGGAAGAAGTGCAGAAGCAATGGGATGCTGGGTTCCTGGCTGTCACCACTTATCCCACTTGGGTCGCTAATATCGTGCCTGTGCCAAAGAAAGATGGCAAGGTTCGAATGTGTGTTGATTATAGGGATCTAAACAAAGCGAGCCCGAAAGATGATTTCCCGCTTCCGCATATTGATGTGTAAGTTGACAATACAACTCAGTTTTCGGTATTCTCTTTCATGGATGGATTTTCAGGGTACAACCAGATCAAAATGGCTCCGGAGGATATGGAAAAAACGACCTTTATCACCCCGTGGGGAACCTTCTGTTATAAGGTGATGCCCTTTGGTTTGAAAAATGTTGGGGCAACGTACCAGCGGGCTATGACAACGCTCTTTCACGACATGATGCACAAAGAGATTGAGGTGTATGTCGATGACATGATTGCCAAGTCTCAAACAGAGGGAGAACATCTGGTTAATCTGCTGAAGTTGTTCAAGAGGCTGAGGAAGTTCAGGCTGAGGCTGAACCCTAACAAGTGTACCTTCGGAGTGAGATCCGGGAAGCTACTGGGGTTCATTGTGAGCGAGAAAGGAATCGAGGTCGATCCGGAAAAAATAAAAGCAATACAAGAGATGCCAGCACCGAGAACAGAAAAAGAAGTCCGTGGATTCTTAGGAAGATTGAACTACATTGCCAGGTTCATCTCTCACCTAACGACCACGTGTGAAACATTGTTCAAACTGTTAAAGAAAGATCAAGCGGTGGTCTGGAACGACAATTGCCAAAGGGCATTTGAAAAGATAAAAGAATACTTGCAGGAACCTCCGGTGTTGATACCCCCAGTAGCAGGACGACCACTGATTATGTATCTGACGGTTCTTGAGAACAGCATGGGTTGTGTTCTCGGTCAACATGACGAGACAGGAAGGAAAGAGCATGCAATTTACTACTTGAGTAAAAAGTTCACGGATTGTGAATCTCGATAATCTATGCTCGAAAGGACGTGTTGTGCATTGGCATGGGCTGCCAAACGTCTAAGACAGTACATGCTGAACCATACCACCATGCTGATATCGAAGATGGATCCGATCAAGTATGTGTTTGAAAAGCAAGCGCTCTCTGGAAGGATTGCTAGATGGCAAATGGTATTGACATAATACGATATCCAGTATGTTTCCCAGAAGGCCATTAAGGGAAGTGTTCTGTCCGAATATCTTGCCGAACAGCCGATTGAGGATTATCAGCCTATGAAGTTTGAGTTTCCTGATGAGGACATAATGTACTTGAAGGCTAAATATTGTGATGAGTCGTTGCCTGATGAGGGTCCTGAGCGGAGTTCCCAGTGGCAATTGATTTTTGATGGGGCTGTCAATTCGTACGGTAGTGGGATTGGGGCAATCATTACAACTCCCCACGGGTCGCACATCCCGTTTACGGCCAGATTGACTTTTCCAGTAACGAATAACGAAGCCGAGTACGAAGCTTGTATTATGGGGTTAGAGGAGGCTATCGATCTGAGGATCAAGAATCTGGACGTATATGGGGATTCAGCATTGGTTGTGAATCAGATTAAGGGAGAGTGGGAGACACGCCAACCTAATCTGGTACCGTACATGAATTATGCGAGAAGGTTGTTACCTTTCTTTGATAAGGTGGAGTTTCATCATGTACCTCGGGCGGAGAATCAAATGGCAGACGCCCTTGCAACATTATCCTCGATGTATAAGGTCAACTACTGGAATGAGGCTCCCAGGATTGTCATATCTCGCCTTGATAGGCCGGCCTTTGTGTTTGCAATTGATGAAACATCTGACGGTAAACCTTGGTATTTCGACATATAGAATTTCCTGAAGAACAAGGAATATCCGGCTGGGGCATCCGATCGTGATCAGAAGACTCTAAGGAGATTAGCAGACAACTTCTATCTGAATCCCGACGGCGTTCTGTATAGAAGGAACCACGATTTGGTACTCCTCCGGTGTGTAGACGAGAAGGAAGCCAATTTACTCATGGAAGAGGTCCATGAAGGAACTTTTGGTACACATGCTGGTGGGCATGCTATGACCCGAAAGTTGTTGCGGGCGGGGTATTATTGGTTAACGATGGAAATGGACTGTTTCAAGTTCGCCAAGCGGTGTCACAAGTGCCAGATCTATGCTGATAAGATCCATGTGCCACCCAGTCCACTGAATGTTATGGCTTCTCCGTGGCCTTTCTCCATGTGGGGAATTGATATGATTGGCAAGATTGAGCCTACTGCTTCTAATGGGCATCGCTTCATCCTAGTCGCGATCGATTACTTCACCAAGTGGGTGGAAGAAGCATCTTACGCCAATGTGACGAAACAGGTGGTGGCCAGATTTATCAAGAGGGATATAATCTGCAGATACGGTATTCCTGAACGGATCATTACTGATAATGGTTCGAACCTGAACAATAAGATGATGAAGGATCTTTGTCGGGAGTTTAAGATCGAGCATCATAATTCATCTCCGTACAGACCCAAGATGAATGGCGCTGTTGAAGCGGCCAACAAGAACATAAAGAAGATTGTTCAGAAGATGGTGGTAACGTATAAGGATTGGCATGAGATGTTGCCGTTTGCTTTGCATGGTTATCGCACGATGATGCGTACATCAACCGGGGCAACTCCATTCTCACTGGTGTATGGCATGGAGGCAGTCCTGCCATTGGAGGTTGAGATACCATCTTTGAGGGTTTTGCTTGATGTTCAGCTTGATGAGGCAGAACGGGTGAGAAATAGATTGAATCAACTGAGCTTGATAGACGAGAAGAGACTGGCATCAATTGCACATGGTGGGTTGTATCAGAGCCGAATGAAGAAAGCGTTTGACAAGAAGATTCGACCTCGAAGCTTTCAGACGGGTGATCTTGTGCTGAAGAAGATTCTCCCACCGCAATCGGATCACAGGGGCAAATGGACTCCCAACTATGAAGGTCCATACATCGTGAGAAAGGTCTTCTCCGGAGGAGCCTTGCTATTGTCCACCATGGATGGTGAAGACTTTTCGTCCCCTGTGAACTCGGACGCAGTCAGAAAATACTTTGCTTGAAAATTGACCCGCTGGACAGTAAAAAGAGAGTCCAGGCAAAAATGGGGCATCCTGGCGAACCAAAAACAAAATAAACGGTTCGGGCAAAAGTTAGGGATAAAATGGAAAAAATGTACACCCGTGAAGTTGAAAACCTACATTGGGCGGCTTCGGCAAAAAGGGGTATCCCGGTGAATTGAAAACCCGCAAAGGGCGATTCACGCAAAAGTTAGGGATTTGAGAAGCAAATGACTGTGGTCCAAGTTAGATTATCTAGTGGTTTGGGAGAACCTGGGGGGGGGGGGGGTAGACTATCCAAAGCAATCTCTTCCGAAGACAGAGATCAGGAAAGCGTCAGAGTCCGGCGAGTCATAGGAGGATCAGCTCATGGTGTTCGTCTGTAACACGTTGCCGACATGTGTACAAATTTTATTTTGTATCTTTGTACATTTCTGCATTTTGTTTATGTGTGACTACCTGTTTTCAGGAGTTGCATCTGATGTACAAATCTTGCCTATTTTCAAGCCTTTATCAATAAAGTGTGTTATTCAGTGTAGTGTGTGACTTTGGTTTTAACTTTTACAGTTTGTTTGTAGAAAACGCCGATGTTTTTGATAAACTTACATATGTGTAAATAGGCGGGCCTCAGCCGATGATTGTTAAAACCGGAAATTACCTGAATGGTTGTCATGGGTGATTACCAAGATGTTTCTTTTTGCACAGATTGTCTTGTGTTTGCTTGTTGACTTTTGCAGGTATTCAAAAGCTCGCAAAGTTCCCCGCCAGAGTCCATGGCAGGCTAGTACCCTCTCCAGAGGATGAATGTTGTGTCTTTCCCCAGTGAAGTCGCCCCAGGCAAAATTGAATGTTGTCTCCCCAGGAGAGTGGAGATTGCGTCAAAGGAAAAGATCAATGTATCTTCAGTAGTTCAGAATTGGCTTATCAAGCAGAGCAGAGTCCTCCCCAGCAAGGGTCGAGACGGATAGGATGGTTATCCCCAAAGAGTTTCTTGTGTAGTGCGAATCAGAGCACACCGATCAATCCCCAGCTCAGTGATAGCAGGACGAACTATCCCCACAGGGCGTAATCAGAGTGTTGATACCTTTTGAAAGCAGTTTCCAGGATTGCTTTTCTCTTTCCCCAACAGGTTGATCCTTCCTCGTCAGGACGATCATCTTCAGCAGAGTTTGAAGTTATGAGTTTGTGAGCTATGTTCCCAGCAGGATGGTTATCCTCAACGGAGTTAGTTCATCTTTCCAGCATTTATTTTGTTGGAAACGTATCGGTAGTATTCCGGTTATCCCCAGCGGATCCAGTTTGTCTTCAACATTTATTTTGCTGAAGTAACTCTTTGCATAAGCATGCATCATAAGCACTTGCATTTTACACGAATACGTAGCATTCCCATGCAGTATGGAAGCATTACGGCATTATCAAACATGTGCATTTGGAAACGTAAGCAGGATTGATTACCCATCCAGCTTCAGGTGTATTTTCTCTGTCGATAAGTGAGGTCGTGGTTCCCGGAGATGTGCATATGTTTGGTTTGCGACACAGGACACGCAGTGATCGTGTTTCCTCCTGTCAAGAGGGTTGTGGCGCAGGGCACGCAGTGATCATGGTCATCGTTAGGTTATGAGGTTTTTTGCGGAAGAGATACGCAGTGATCGTATTCGTCCTATATGTGGTTTTGTTTGCAACGCCAAGACGCGTAGTGATCGTGTTCCTCTTGTCAAGAGGATTGTGGTGTAAAGTACGCAGTGATCGTGTTCCTCCTGTCAAGAGGATTGTGGTATAAAGTACGTAGTGATCGTGTTTCCTCCTGTCAAGAGGGTGGTTGCGCAAGGCATGCAGTGATCGTGTTCATCTTGTTATGGGGATTATGTGGGGGGCCAGACACGCAGTGATCGTGTTCGTCATGTCATATTCCCCTAGCAGAGTTTGCTTGGTCAAGCACCTTTTTCCCCCCAGCGGAGTCTTTCTCAGGATGCTGTGGTGTCAGCATTAGAAGATGGTAATGCAGATTTTTGGGTGGTTACCCGCAGTTTCCCCAGCAGGGTGTTACTTCAACGAGTTACTTGGTTGAGTTCCTCGTAGTCCCCAGCAGGGTATTCGCCAACGAGTTGCTTGGTTAAGTTCCTCGTATTTTCCAACAAAGTTATTCTCGTCAAGGTGCTTGGTTAAGTTCCCAATTTCCCCAGCGGAGTGTTTTCAGGATACCTATTGCCAGAATAGGTATTTGACGACCGTCATCAGAATTGTCCTCTCAGAGTTGCTTGGTTAAGTTTCTCGTGTCCCGCAGGGCTGCTCGTTCAGGTAAGAACGAAAGGTTGATAAGTGAAATCAACAATTTCTCGCTTGGTTAAGCGTTTGCTCGTTTCTTCGGATACGAAAGGTTGATAAGTGAAATCAACAGTTTCTCGCTTGGTTAAGCGTTTGCTCGTTTCTTCGGATACGAAAGGTTGATAAGTGAAATCAACAGTTTCTCGCTTGGTTAAGCGTTTGCTCGTTTCTTCGAATACGAAAGGTTGATAAGTGAAATCAACAGTTTCTCGCTTGGTTAAGCGTTTTCTCGTTTCTTCGGATACGAAAGGTTGATAAGTGAAATCAACAATTTCTCGCTTGGTTAAGCGTTTGCTCGTTTCTTCGGATACAAAAGGTTGATAAGTGAAATCAACAGTTTCTCGCTTGGTTAAGCATTTGCTCGTTTCTCAGGATACGAAAGGTTGATAAGTGAAATCGACACTGTCCCGCTTGGTTAAGCGTTTGCTCGTTTCTTCAGATGCGAAAGGTTGATAAGAGAGATCAACAATTTCTCACTGGTTAGTGTATGCCCTCTTCTTCGGAATGGGATGGTCTGTGGACAATATCAGATTATTTCATAAACAGGTTGATGGATAGGTGTTTAGTTGTCGTTGTGGCAACGGAAATCAGTTCCCTGGTTAATTCTCCCCAAGCAGTGGTGTGCGCAATTTATTTTTGTGGTTGGCAAATTTCCGGGTTTATTGGTATTCAACCGTCTCGTACCTCGAATATCTGAAGGTCGTTCGCTCTTCATCCAGTCAGGTCCAAGCCGTTTGAATAGGGGCAGCTGTTGCACCCCAAAATTTGACCAACCGGTTCCCGCTCCTGATTTACGTTTCGGCTCATTTTTGCATTCACATTTGCATACCACATGCATTACATTTTTTTAACAGGCAGATGATATCATAATTACAACTTGGTTTTCACCCCTTGGACGTTTCAGATCAGTCCAAATGATCAGGGTTTCATTTTCGGGAAATTGTGCGCTTCTCGGCATTTTCAGTATATACTGTGTTTTTCAGGATGTTTCTGATGTCCGGGGTTTATCAGTTACTCCAGTCGGATCTCGCGTTCCTTTTATCGGAATTGTTCGCTTTAATAGCAATTTTAGAATTTTATAGAATTTTCTAGGCATTTATTGGACTTTATTAGCATTTTTTAGACAATAGTTTTCATATTAAATAGAATAAATAAGTAGATTTTATTTTCACTAGAATTTGATGGATTTTATTTTTAATATAGGGTTTAGATAGATTTTATTTTAGATAAATAGTACAGATTTTTTTAATAGATTTTAAATAGATTAATAGATTTTGTTACTATTTTTTTAGAATATTTTGTTTTAGATATTAATAGATTTGTTTTAGATATTAAATAGATTTTATTAGTTTTAATAGTTTTTTAGATTTTTGAGAATATTAATTCCTAGAGTTAATTAGATTTTTTTTTCATTAATTGTTAGAATATATTAGGTCTAACTGATTTGAATTAATTGACTAGATTTTAATTAGTTTAATTCACATTTTAAGTAATTAGTTAATATAGGTTAACCTTTCGTTTTAATTATTCATAATTGAATCATTTGGTTTTAATTAGTCCTAATTGGGTCTTTACTCCTTTTTTAATCCGTTTCAATTAGTCTTTAACCCTGCATTAATCATGTTAATTCAGTGCATTAGGTTCGTGGGCCAGGGTCTGTTGTGGAGGCCCAGTATCCAAGTCCAAAATGTCCACGTGTCCTATAAAGGCCCTCCCACGCGTTCAGCTTCTCTCTCTTCCACCTCACACTCCACTAGCTGCATGCACGCCAACTCACCTTCCCATTCTCTCTCTCGCTGACAGCGTACAGCACACGTGCCCACTTCCTCTCCTTCCTCAGAGACACGCGTCTCTCTCTCAACCTTCCCCGGTGCCACCTGTAACCCACTCAATTCCCCCATCGCCGGCCATGCAACCACCACCGGACCACCGTTCCTCCACCGCAACTGCCACCGGAGGCTGTTGAGGTCGCCGGAGATTGCAAATCCTCCGTTTTCTCCAGAAACTCATCCAGACACCCTCCGCTCTTCTCCGTCCACCTTCATCTACTACTCACCGGAAAGCTCATATCATCACCGGAATCTTCAAGGAGCTTAAACGCTTTTCCAGAAAACCTTGCCAATTTTCACCGATCATCAGCATTTCCAGAAATTCATCGAGCTTCATTATCTTCGACGATCTTCGTTGATTCTCATCCACACGTTCTCCAGCAACTTCTTCAGAGTTCATACGTTTTCTGAGATTCGTCCGTTCTTCGATCTCCTCCAGGCGTTCTCCCAGCAAGTTCAAGATTGCTTCGTAGCAACCTTCAAGAATCTTCAAGATTCCCAGAAAGAGCTTCAAGATCGTCATGCGCGTCCCCAGATCTTCAAGGATCTTCACGATTTTCAGCGATCCTCAAGAACCTTCCTCAAGACTCCTTTGCGTAACGTCTTGAGGTCATCAAGTTTTCTTCAGCAAGCCTCAGGAGCTTCACGATCTGTTCGTGTTCCATATCCAGGTACGTCTTCATTTGATTCTGGTTGCATTCTTCCTTCTGATTGCTGGGTTTTTTTTTTATTTCATCTTGATTCAAATAGAATCTAGGTTGAGTATAGGACTGAAATGAGAAGGTTGGTGATGTGTAGATTAGGGTTTAGTTTCAGATTTTTGTGAGAGATTGAGTGAGGTTTGAGAGAAATTCAGAGAGAGATTTGGGAGAACTGCGCTAGGGGTTAGTGGCATGAACAGTGGCTGAGAATTTGTGAAGGGAAAGGAATTTATACCTAGGGTTTCTGAGCTGAGTTTGGGTTGGGCCTTATCTTTTATGAGCATACCCCTTCCATTTTGCCCGTATACACTCCCTTCGTGTAAAAAAATGCTGGAAAAAAAAACAGTGATTGGGCCTTTGCAATAATTACTGCGCGCACCCCCCTCTTGGCCCAATGCTGAGAAGCAACTAGGGCGTTTTGCTGAGTGCCCCCCTTGTTTTATTTTCTTTTTTAAATTTCTTTGTTTTATCCATGTTAGAAAATAATTCATGAAAAATAGTAGGATTATCTAATTAATTCCCTTCTTTTTTCTATAGGTTCATAGTTCAATTTAGAATTTTATCAAATAAAAACATTAGTTTAATCATATATTCTTCATTTTAGTAGCATTTTTACATTTTTATTGGTTTTAAAGTGCATTTTGTGAATATGTCTGCCCTGTTGATTTTATTTCTACCATTTGGTATGAGTTTTTTGCTTGGCTTTTTGGTATGTTGTGCTAGACTGATGCATGCTCCCCATAGGATTTTTGTGGATTTTTTAGAAATTGATTGATGTTGTTTTAGGGTTAGAAAGTAGGGACCTCATAACTTGCTGGTTAACCCTTGACCATTCACATGTTAGGGATTGTTTAGTAGCCTTAGAAGTTGACTTAGGCTTTGAGATTTGATCTTGGGATTATAGAGACATGTAGGTTCCCCTTAGATTTTTGGTAGATTTTTATAGAGTGTTCTGTTATTTTTGTTTGAGCCTGAGATTAGGGGAAGTCTTAAGGGCTTCTGACTTTGAAGTTCAACTGTGGTTGAACTTTAGAGATAGTTTCTTTTGGTTTGAGGGCCTGTGGTTTCTTCTTGAAGATGGAGGCTGGATGAAGACTTGATGGAGCTTGCAAGGATGCATGGATTGAAGACCTAGTCTAGGAGCTTGCTCTCTTTCTGTGAGGTTTGAGATCCTGAAGTTTGAGGGAAGTTCATGGTACTTTCCTGAGGAAGGCACTATGGATGTCTTTCATTCTTTCTTCTCACCTCTTTCTTAAGTATCCAATGATGTTGGAGCCTTCATGTGAGTTTAGTTTCTCCTGAGGAGGAATGTAAACCGTTCACAGTTGTTGAGCCACATGGGATATGATTCCTAAGTGGAAGCCCCCTAGTATTTTCCAAAGGAAGGCACTATGGGTCTGTTCACTTAGTTCCCTTAGTTCATGTAGGATTTCTTAAGTATCCAATGATGTTGGAGCCTTCATGTGAGTTTAGTTTCTCCTGAGGAGGAATGTAAACCGTTCACAGTTGTTGAGCCACATGGGATATGATTCCTAAGTCGAAGCCCCCTAGTATTTTCCAGAGGAAGGCACTATGGGTCTGTTCACTTAGTTCCCTTAGTTCATGTAGGATTTCTTAAGTATCCAATGATGTTGGAGCCTTCATGTGAGTTTAGTTTCTCCTGAGGAGGAATGTAAACCGTTCACAGTTGTTGAGCCACATGGGATATGATTACTAAGTGGAAGCCTCCTAGTACTTTCCAGAGGAAGGCACTATGGGTCTGTTCACTTAGTTCCCTTAGTTCATGTAGGATTTCTTAAGTATCCAATGATGTTGGAGCCTTCATGTGAGTTTAGTTTCTCCTGAGGAGGAATGTAAACCGTTCACAGTTGTTGAGCCACATGGGATATGTTTCCTAAGTGGAAGCCTCCTAGTACATTCCTGAGGAAGGCACTATGGGTCTGTTCACTTAGCTCCCTCTCTTTGGTAAGCTTGTCTTGAAGCTTGAAGAATGGGATTGATTTCTCCCTTTATGGTTTTGCCTAGGGTTTTGCTTAGGGTAGATTAGGGTTTTGTTTTAGGGTTGTTTAGGGTCTTGCTCAGGGTTAGTTTCTTGCTTTTGGATAGGAGTTTGCCAGGCTGGTTAGCCTTCTCTTTGTGTTGATTGACTTGTGTGGTGCTGTGCTGCATTAGACGTAGGGGTTCATATAGATATTTCTGAGATAGGTGCATCTTAGAAATAAGCATGCTTGTGTGCATGAGAAGTTGAGGGGGTCCTCCTTCTGCTTGATTGTTATTGAGTGGCTTTGCTTGTTGGTATTTGGTAGAGCTGGGCTCCCTTGGCTCTGTGGTTTGTGGCCTTTGTGCCTTGCTTGCCTGGCTGTTGCATTCATGCATATTTCCAGTATTTCTTTACTTTGCAGTGATTCCTATTTGCTGTTTAGTTCTGTTGCCATGATCCCTTAGGAGCTCTGACTTCTCCGCTATGGAGGAGTTATGATAGACATTAGGTTGGTTAACCAGGCATGATAACATTAGGTAGATTCCCCTTTTCCAACCATAGTTTTAGGGTGTCTCTTTCCTTTCTCAAAACAACAGAAAAACACTTAATGAGGGATAAAACAAAAGTGAATTCATTTCTTCCGTCAAAAGATTTGAACAAACATCAAAACCTTTTGTCCTCCTGGACTGTGAAAACCCTTGGTTAAGGTGCATTTTCCCATAAAAAACACTTGAACAGCTTGTGTCGTGCGTAGCCCGAACTACGTTTGCTCTGATCTTCCATGCCGTGTGGAAGCACGTAGGCACAGGACGCGACGTCCTGGCGAGCAACCTTCCCCCCATCTAGACGTAGGTAGTCAAACTACGTTGACTCTGACTTTCCCATTGCACGAGGGAGTACGTAGGCCCAGAACAGCGTATGTTCTGTCGAGTCCTGTCCTCTTCTTTTCTTTTCAGACTGACCACTAGCTTAGATAGATAAACACACCCTTTTCCTTATAAACACCAAGCGTGGATCCCGTCGAGTACGACGGACGTGAGGGGTGCTAATACCTTCCCCTTGCATAACCGACTCCCGAACCCAGACAATGGTTGCGATGACCTTGTCTTACCTTTTTTCGTCAGGTTTTTCCGATCGTTTCCTTTCCCGCTCTGAGGGATAAATAACGAAAGGTGGCGAATCTTCTGTCATGCCGGCGCCGATTTTCGCAGTAGCGACAATATTCTGTCAAAACCATTTGCCATCTGGCAATCCTGCCCGAAAGCGCTTGCTTCTCGAAGACGTACTTGATCGGATCCATCTTCGAAATTAGCATGGTTGTGTGATTGAGCATGTACTGTCGTAAACGTTTGGCAGCCCAGGCTAGTGCACAACACGTCTTCTCCAGCATCGAGTAACGAGATTCACAATCTGTGAACTTTTTACTCAAGTAGTAAATGGCATGCTCCTTTCTGCCCGTCTTGTCGTGCTGACCGAGAACACACCCCATACTATTCTCAAGAACTGTCAAGTACATGATTAAGGGTCGTCCGGCCACTGGGGGTATCAAGATTGGAGGTTCCTGTAGATACTGTTTTATCTTATCAAATGCCTTCTGGCAATCCTCGTTCCAGATAATTGCCTGATATTTCTTTAACAGTTTGAACATCGGTTCACACGTGGCCGTGAGCTGAGAGATAAACTTTGCAATGTAGTTTATTCTGCCCAGGAAACCACGAACTTCTTTTTCGGTTTTTGGCGCTGGCATCTCTTGTATTGCTTTTATCTTTGCAGGATCAACCTCGATGCCTCTTTCGCTCACGATAAACCCCAGTAGCTTTCCGAACCGTACTCCGAAAGTACACTTGTTAGGATTCAGCCTCAACCTGAACCTGCTAAGTCTCTCAAAAAGCTTCAGCAAATTGACCAGATGTCCCTCCTCCGTTTGGGACTTCGCAATCATGTCATCAACATAGACTTCAATCTCATGATGAATCATGTCATGAAACAAAGTGACCATTGCTCGTTGGTAAGTGGCCCCTGCGTTCTTCAGACCGAAAGGCATTACCTTGTAGCAAAATGTTCCCCAAGGCGTAATAAACGTAGTTTTCTCCATGTCCTCCGGCACCATCTTGATCTGATTGTAACTGGAGAAGCCATCCATGAACGAAAATACGGAGAACTGAGTTGTATTATCGACCAACACATCAATATGGGGAAGCGGGAAATCATCTTTAGGGCTCGCCCTATTCAAATCCCGATAATCGACGCACATTCGCACCTTACCGTCCTTCTTCAGTACAGGCACTATGTTGGCGACCCACGGAGGGTAAGTAGTGACCGCTAAGAAGCCATCATCAAGCTGCTTCTGCACTTCTTCTTTGATCTTAACGGCCATATCTGGTCGTGTCCTTCTAAGCTTCTGCTTAACGGGAGGACAATCTTCTCGCAACGGCAAGTGGTGAACCACGATGTCAGTATCCAGTACGGGCATATCTTCGTATGACCAAGCAAAGACGTCACTATACAGTCTTAGCATCTCGACTAATCTTTGTTTGACATCACTCTGCAATGCAGCCCCTATCCTGACGTTTCTGACCAGTTCCTCAGAACCCAGATTCACAATCTCGATCTCCTCCTCGTGAGGCAAAATAACTTTCTCTTCTTGTTTCAACAAGCGGGCCAACTCTTCGGGAAGGTCTTTGTCTTCATCAATCTCTTCTTCGGCTTGATAGATCGGGCAATCAAAGTCGAAGTGAGTCGTAGAAGGTCCAGAGTCGATGTCATCTGCTATGTGGCTCCTGCAATAACAAGGGTTAAGCTTAAGACAAGAATATGCAGGTTAGCACAAACCCCATTGCCATTTTATTGTTTTTCAAAACAATTATAAAACAGGAATAACAGAGATCACAATATTTGAATACGAAGAAAAACGCCTTTTGATTTATTGATAAAATGCATGTACATAATCAAACGAGGCCCTGACAATAAAACCACTATGCCCCGGGTAGGACATAGGGTTATACAATGATTGGAAAAAGTAAATCATTACTCTTTGTTTGTCATCTGGATGATATCCCTGACGGACCAGTTGTTAAGGCTCTCGCCTGTTTTGCTTGGCTGGATCCAAGAGTCTAAGTCACAGTCGCTGTCTCCGCTGTCTTCAGACACTGCGTTGACGCTTTCAAATATCACCCGCCACTGGTAAACTGGATCGGCCCTTTACCGCGTGACGCACTGCTAGAAGAGGAGGCTTCAGCTCCAGGAGAATATCCCAACCCAAACTTGTCTTGCTTGTTAGGTATCTCCAAAATTCGCCCCCAGCCTGGGGTAGATCCGGCTTGAACAACGGCCCGGGCTTCCTTGAAGGAAGAGAGAGTCATCTCTAGCTTTTCAGTGACTGCAGGAGTTACGTTCTTGACTTTAACAGCTTCGAACGCTTGACATAGGGTTTCGTGGATTTCCCCATCCATCTCAACGTACTTGAAGGACGACAAATGGCTCACCATTATGTCTTCCTCGCTACAAACAGTCACGATGCTGCCTCCGACGGCGTACTTGACCTTCTGGTGCAACGTGGAGGTCACGACACCCGCAAAATGGATCTATGGCCGGCCTAAGAGACAACTGTAGGCAGGCATGATGTCCATGATGTAAAAGACCGCATCAAATGTTTCCGGCCCGACATGGATTGGTAACGTTACTTCCCCGAAAACATGGCGTTTGGTTCCATCGAACGCTTTCACAACCAGATCACTGGGCGTGCAAATCACTCCGCGAGTATCTAACTTCATTAATGCCTTCTTCGGAAGAACATTGAGCGACGACCCTGTGTCCACCAACACATGAGACATAATCGTTCCCCTACACTCTATCGAGATGTGCAGGGCGCTATTGTGGTTCCTTCCCTTCGGCGTCAGCTCCAGGTCAGTGAACCCTAACCCATTGCCAGCATTCACGTGGGCTACGACCTCTTCCAACTGGTTTATCGATATTTCCTGCGGCACGTACGCGGCATTCAGCACCTTCAGCAGTGCGTTGCGGTGTGCCTCAGAATACAGCAACAGGTTCAGGATGGAAATTTTTGAGGGTGTTTGATGGAGATGATCCATGATCTTGTAGTCACTCTTTTTAATCAACCTCATAAATTCTTCGGCGTCTTTAACAAGTAAGTCTTTTTCTACCCCACGAGGGGTCTCTTCGATGACTTTACTCTTCCCTTTATCAGTTGCATCAGCTTTGTCTGCTTTGTCCGCCACGACCTCAGGTGGTGCAAATACTCTTCCGCTGCGAGTAATTCCACTAACGCCCACTAGGTTCTCCACAGACGACCCAAACGGTTCCAGTTCCAACTTCTGTCTGTTGCAGTAGACCTCTACCCCATAGTGCCACGGGACAGCGTTAGTGCTTTCGAAAGGTATCGGCCCAACTTTGGTGATGGTAATTGTGGGCGGCCTGGGTGCAGAAATAATTATCGTCTGGCGAGGGATGGTGATGGTGGCAACCTCATCATCTTGCTTCAGCATTACCTCTCCCGATCCGCTTTCGGCCCTTCGGCTAAATTGCAGGATTCCTTCGGTCATCAGACTTTGAATCCCCTCTATCAACTGTTCACATCCATCAGGACTTGTCGCACAGCCCATACACAGTTCTCCACAACCTGGAAAGAACCCTTTTTTCATCAGCTTAGCTTTAACGAAGCTAAGTGGTGTCTTCAGATCTCTAACATCAGTCAATAAATCCACACTCTCGTCTTCAATAATGGCATTTACTCCACCTCCCCTATGATTCGGCATAGGGTTCTTCGTGACGTTTGGCACATTATCTGAGAAGTTGATGATCTTAGCGTCCACCATGTCTTGCACCTTATGCTTGAAGGCTTTGCAATTCTCTATTGTGTGGCCCGGTGCCCCTGAGTGAAACTCATAAGTTGCATTCGCGTCATAACCTGGCGGAGGTGCCCCTGTCAAGGGAGCCAAGGTTCTCTTCTGGATCAACTGTAGCTGAAGCAAAGTCTGTAACAGTTGAGCATAAGACATGGGCGGTGTCTCGAGGTGACGGCTCGACAGAGGTGCCCGGTTCTGATACTTTATGTACCCTTGTTGATTCGGCTGCTACTGCTACTGCGGCTGCTGTGGCTGTTGAACTGCCGGGATAGTTATGCTGGCCACCTGCTGGTGAGGGCCTTTACCCTTCCTTCAAGCGTTGGTCACGGCGCTCGTCTTTCCTTCCCGTCTTTTGCCACCATAAGGTTTCTTTCCGCCTCCTCCAGCTGAGGATGAATCACCTTGAATTTTCTCCAGTTTGATCCCATTTTCAATGTGCTCACCCGTGATGATGAGATCTGAGAAGGTTCCAGACATACCGCTGACCAATTTCTCATAATAAACCCCTGGGAGGGTGGCTACGAACATTTACACAAGCTTGCGTTCAACCATCGGCGGCTGAACCCTGGTTGCCAATTCACACCATCGCTGGGCGTATTCCTTGAACCCTTCATTGTTCCTTTGCGACAGGTTCTGCAGTTGGACTCGGTTCGGAGCCAAGTCACTGTTATATTGGTAGTGGTGCACAAATGCTTCAGCAAGTTCCTTCCACGTGCGCACACTGGTAGGTTCCAGACTCATGTACCATTCGAGAGAGGGCCCGGACATACTGTCTTGAAAGAAGTGCATCAGCAACTTCTCGTCCTCAGAATGAGCTGCCATTTTTCTATAGTATGATCTCAGGTGGACGCGAGGGCAGGTGGTGCCCTTGTACTTTTCAAATTCAGGTACCTTGAAATCAGCAATCAGTCCCAACTTGGACATATCAACACCCATGGTGTTCTGGTTCTCGATATTCCTCATCTTATCCTCGAGTGCCTTGAACCTTAGACGTGCTTCAGCAGTCAGCTCACCTTCAGCACCTCTCTGAGAGAACACATCGTCTTGACGGTCTTCTAGCCACGGCTGAGGCCCGAACTGATTTCCAACACCTGCATTGCCGTTGCCCAGTCCAACATTGATGTTAGCTTCAAGACTCCCATTACCGACGCCCGTCGTATTACCGTTGAGTCCCATATTAGCTATCACATTGTCGTTGGCACTGCCATTCCCCCGGTCACGGGGACGCCATTCTGAGGAGTTTCAACTGGTGGAGGGGTAGGCACGGTCCCGCCATGGAGTACGCCATTGCTATCGACCCTTGAAATCAGAGGCTGAACCAAGGTTCTGAGTTGATCTTGGCCATTAGCGACCGCTTGCATGAGTTCCATGAAGCGGTCCATTCTTTCGCGGAGTTCTTGAACATCAGTTTGCACTTGCTCCATGATTCTGGTTTGATTTGCTCTGGTCGGATAGCGGTGGATAGGTCTCTGATCAATCCTGGAACAACCTGAAACAACCTGGAAACACAAAAGGGTTAGGAAAAATGACAAAGTGCTCGTTATGCAGATGCTTCATGCAGATGCAAACGTTTGTCTATGCGTTAGGGAGGTATCCCCCGATCCTAGTGCCTGAGTGCCAGTGCTGATAATAAGAATTCCGAGTCCAATCATGGAAATAACATCTCATATATATGAAGAAATCCCATCAAGGCAGTGCACAACGTCACTGAGTACAAGCTGAATCAATAGCATGACCTCGACCAACAAGCCTGGTGATGCTCAGCATGCAACGATGATCAAAACAAAAGGAATACAAATAGTCAAGCACGGCCACGGGCATGAAACTCTTCTAACAACCCCTTCGTTTCTGAATGACCAGGCCGAGTGAGTAACCCTTCGACGAGTAACTCTCTCTGCACAATAGTGTACTGAAGACCTTCGACCGAATCTTCCCATGCTCCTTCGCCGAAACAATCTTCTAACTTCCGCTTCTTGGAATCAAACGTCTGTTTGCGCTCCTTCAGGTTAGCAAGAGCCCTGTTAAGTTGGCCTTCAACAGCGTATATGCGAGCGGTTTCTTCATCAAACCTTTTCTCACTGGGCTTTCAGCTTGGAGATCTGTTGCATCAGCTTGTCCTCCCGCTCTTTCCTGTTGGCTAGGGTGGTCTTCCAATGCTGGTTAAACTTGGATATCCTCCGATACGCTTCATCCAAGTGCTGCTTCTTCGTGGCTAGGACATCATTGACAGCCTTAAAGTCTCGACCCAAGCGCTCACGCTCGGATATCTGCTTAGTCAAATCTGTCCCAAGCTGGTTCACCAGCTCGGTCTGCCTCTTGAAGGAATGAACGGCTTCGCTTCTCTCGCTTCTGAGTTGAGCCAATTCTCTCTCCAGTTCTTCATTTGCGTTTCTCAGCTCATCTCGCTCAGCTAACACCTGATTATGCTGCTGAATAGGCACGGTGGTAGGCTCTTCAATCACTGGAGGGCTTTTTGGCTTGGCAGGAGGAAACGGCATCCCTATAGCATCTGCTCTGGCTCTGATCCAAGTCACATATGGGGCATAGGCCTGACTATTACTCTTCCCCAGCAATGGTTTTCCCCTCTTACTGATACCATTCCAAGCGCGTTGAAGCTTAGACAACGTATCCCCCTCGAGAAGACCAGTGAGGTACAAAGATTCCTGCACCTCTTCATCCTTCGGCGGAGCTCTCAAAGCATAAGCAAACTGTCGGACCAGCAGAGATAGATTATAGTTTATGCAGCCCTTCCTGCCTATCAAAGGCACGTTCGGAAACCCGCTGCAGCTGAAGATAATCTCGGTACCCAACCTATCTCTATCAAACCAGTCAATATCCTCTGCTGATAGACTCATCAAACGCTCGGACCACTCAGCTGTGGCAGCCGACGAAGCAAAGGGACCCCTCTTGGGTAGGTGACTATCAAGCCATTTATAGAGCAAGGGCACACAGCACGAGACGTTCTTACCCCTTCTGTTCTCGTTTTTGTAGTGGACGGAATGATAGACATCTCCTATCAAGGTAGGGACCGGATTCCCTGATGCAAATATGTGAAAGGCGTCGAAGTCTACAAAGTCAGGCATATTGGGGAACAGAATGATGCCATATATGCACAGAGCAAGGATGGCATTGAACACGACCCAACATCTGTCTTTGGCGCACTGTTGAGCTTTTCCCACTAAGAACTACAAGGAGAAACTAGGAACCCTGTTCCAACTAGACAAGATCAACTCGGAGGCATCCAGATGAAGTGAGGGAGCTAGACTAGCCAGGTCAAGCTCGGCATCCATATGAACAAAAGGCATCTGACTCTTGATAGGCACACCTAACAAGTCAACATACTCCTCTAGTGTGGGTGCGAGAACAAAGTCCCGGAAAGTAAAGCATCTCAACGGCGGATCGTAGAACTGCAGCAGGGTGTGCAACCCATTCAACTCAAACACAGAAGGTTTACGAACCAAACTGAGCAGTTTACCGTAAGACTTTCCGAATTCATCTCTCACAGAATCATCTGCTAAGGCAATCAAACCAGTCAGCTGAACAACATCAGGAGCAGGGAGCTTGTAAGCCACGGTCTTCCTCAGAGAACCCATAATAACACGATAGAAGGCAAGAAATCCTGAATCGAGGGAAATGGTACCTGCAACACAGACACACGTTAATGAAATGCAAATGGGTATGCAAAGCAATGTAAAATGCAATCATGCAGCAGGAGATCAAAACGAATGTGCTGTTGAAGTGATGAATGTGAAGATTTTGTATAAACAAAACCATAATGCTGCTCTGTCAAGAACAACCACTATATCTGATAAGAAGAAAACCCTGGCATCGGACCATAAGTCTGATCTGTCATGAACACACATCTGATAATAAGGACCTCTGATACAGGACCAAAACTCTGCTCTGTCAAGAACAAACATCTGATAATAAGGACCTCTGATACAGGACCAAAACTCTGCTCTGTCAAGAACAAACATCTGATAATAAGGACCTCTGATACAGGACCAAAACTCTGCTCTGTCAAGAACAACCATACATCTGCTGATGAGATCCTCTGATCCCGATCAAAAACCTGCTCTGTCAAGAACAAACGTACATCTCTGAAGATAAGGTCCTCTGGTACAAGACCATAACTCTGCTCTGTCAAGAATAATCATCTGATGATGAGAACCTCTGAACATACCAACAAAACTGATTCACTATCAAGAAAACCAGGAAGTCTGAAGGTTAAGGTTTCCTGCAACAAACCCAACCCTGCTCACAGGTATGGACCTAAACTGACACAAGTTCGGCATCCTATGCGGTCATCAGCGTCACAGACATTCAAGAGGGGTGATACAATACCCAGAAGGTGTGGCATCACCAGCTCATGAAGCGGCCTCACTCGGCTGAATCCCAAATGATCGGTCCCCAGAGTCGACAATCCTCCAAACCAACAACCCCCTCAACCCAAAGGGTTGAAAAATAAGTCAACCGGGAGAACCTCGTCTGAGCATGGATTTCATGAGACACTAGTGCCTGCCAAGCAAGCACGCGCCCACTAATTTCCACAACTAATGCTAGGTTCACTCAAGCCTGGGTCTGGCTTCTCACTCATCAGAATGCCCTTCCCACAACAGCACAGATAATCATATCATACTGAAAGTAAAATGCGGGAAATAAAATCCGATAAATAAACACAACCCACCAGTAATCATACAAGCGCTAGGATTGACTCTCGCAAGGGACGTTGGATCCCCAAACTGACTCACATAAGGGACGTTGGATACCTAGGAAACTATCAAGTCCCCAGCAGAGTCGCCAGCTGCCGCTTCCGCGAAAATAAGGTGCCGGCAAAACAGAAGAGTCACCACCTTTCGTTATTTATCCCTCAGAGTGGGAAAGGAAACGATTGGAAAAACCTGACGAAAAGGTATAAGACAAGTTCATCGTAACCATTGTCTAGTTCGGGAGTCGGTTACGCAAGGGGAAGGTATTAGCACCCCTCACATCCATCGTACTCGATGGGATCCACGCTTGTTGTGTTTATCTGACGGGTTGGTTTTATCTATCTACCTATCCAGGCTGGTCTGAAAAGAAAAGAAAATGACTCGGCAAAGCGTCGCACTTTATGCCTACGTATTCTCATCAGAGAATGAGAAATCAGAGTCAACGTAGTTCGACTAACTACGGGGAAGGTGGCTCGCCAATACTTCAGTATTGTGCCTACGTACTCTCAACAGGTATGAGAGATCAGAGCTTACGTAGTTCGGGATAATACGGATCACGGGAATTCAGATTCATCTGTTTTATCGAGTAGGGTTAACAAACAGTTCCAGCAGTTTGGCGTACGCAGCTCGACCCTCAGAGACTTAGGCTTTACCGTTTGCGGTAGAGCTGGGAGTTAACGACACTCTTTTCTTCAGAAAAGCTTCCTTTGAATTATGGGCCCACGGGGCAAAAAGGTTTGAAGTTGGTTTTCTGTCTTTTACGGAAGAACTGTTTTTTATGGATGTTTGCAACCAATATCACACTAGAGACTATGACCTGAGAGTGAATGCGTCGCATGTCACCCAAAGGGTACCATACTAAACATCCTGACTATTGAAGAGTGACCCTTCAACAATAATTTCCCACGTAACTTAAGGCTCGTAACGTACGACATCAGTTAACCTTTATTACGTTATTTTAATTTGTTTCAAGATGAGAAGAGAGAACAGGCTCAACTAAGGGGAGACTATCAAGTCCTACTGTTGTCATGCCAAGGATTCATCCTATGGTTGAGGTTTGAAACAGGGAACTCCTAAAAGTTATCATGCATAGGTTTCAACCTAAAGTTCTAATCATCACTTCCTTATCAAAGGAAATGAGAGTCCTAGGGGATCATGTCAATGATAAACAGAAACAGATAAAGCATCAGCTTAAACAGTAAACAGATAGACATTAAACGACTGTAAAATGCATGCAATGCAAGTGAGGGAGGAAATATGTGTGGGGTGTCAGCCTCCACAAGCTCATCTCAACCTCAAGCCAGATATGAATAACTGTAATCATACAGAAAAAATGACATGCTATCAAGCAAAATAGAATAACTGCAATCATACAGAGGAAATAACATGCTATCAAGCAAACACAAACCACATAGGCAAGGGAGCTGGGCTCTACCGAATACCCGCAAGCAAAGCCATACAGTAAAAATACAAACAGAGGGAACAACTCAACCTCTAGTGCAATCATGCTCCTAGTTAACATCAGTCTAAACATTGACTTATTCTAATGCATCAAGCAAGTCAAACAAGGCGCATCAGTACAGTAAAGAAAACAAGCAGACAAGAAAGGAAACAGATCAACAGGTCCTACAACTAAACCAACTTGACAGCAGTCCAGTCATCAGACTTCAATTGCTCTTTAAGGCTATCATCTTCAATGGCAAGTATCAACTTGCTTCTTCAAACTTCCACATAAGTATCCACCTATTCTTTCTTCTTCAAGCTTCAGCTCTTCAGTCAATTCCACCTTCAGGCTTCACTCCTAACTGCAAGTATCAACTTGATTCCTTCAAGCTCTCAATGCATCAATGTAAGTGTCAACTTATCCTTTATTCCTCAAGCCTCAGCTCTTCACTCAATCTCAATTGGATCTTCTTCACAAGTATCAACTTGGTCTTCAAGCTTCAGCTCTCTCTTCTTTACCAGTATCAACTTGGTCTTCTTCTCCTACAAGCTTCAGCTCCTCAGAGTAATCTCCAAACACAAAGAAGTAGCAACTTCATCCTTCAATCTTCTTCAAGCAAGGAACTCCATCCTCTGACAAGGGGGAAAGATTCATCTATCAAGAGCAAAGTTTGGATGTTTGGTAGTAGAGTGAAGACCAAAGGTCACCACTGAGCATCCTGTCATCAGAGAAAAGGACCCTCAAAGGTTCTACCAATTTTCAAAGAGCCACACATCCTACCAAAGGAGGGATGATGCCTTTACAAAGGGACCTTGCATCATAGGGAAGAATGTAATTGATCAACATATTCCATGTTTATGAAGGAAGAGAACTATCTAGAAGCTCTACCTACAAAAACCCTAATCTTAACCTAATCAAAACTACACTACAAGAAGGGAAGATCCTCACATCCAAGCCTCTTCAAGCACTCCAATGCATCTTCAACTTTCCTTCATCATCATCCAAGAACAAGCAAAGCAAAACCCTAATCTAAGGGAACTAGAGAAGTTAATCTAATTGAATTAGTGCCTCAGAATCATCTAAAACTAGCATCTAAACTAAAATCAATCAAAAATAGTAAACTATATTATAAATTTCTACAAAAATTCCTAAGGGATCCTAATTCAATTAAGAATGCCTCATACAAAAACCAGGGACTAAATCATCTATTAAGTCCTAAATCGAAAGGTATCAACCACAAACCCTAAAAATGGAGCTTCTAAAAGTTTCAACCTAAACTACCACTTATGCTCATCACAAAAATGTGATAAAAATCTGTGGGGATCACGCATATCTATGCTAGCCACATACCAAAACTCAGGGCAAGAATCATCACCCATTAATCACACAAAATTCCACAACATCAAGCATCAAGCATGACTATTTTAATATCAATTAAAATGTGAAAATTCCCATAAAATCAGAAAATGCATGAAACAAAAATATTTTTTCTGTAAAAAAAACTAGATTCAATCATGAATTCAATGCAAAAAGAATGGGATTAATTGAGTTATTTTTCCATTTTTTATGATTTAATCAATAACCATGTATAAAAATGAAAACTAAAGAAAATCAAAATAAAATAACCAAGCGCGTGGTGCAGATAGTAATGAAAATCAGTTCAATTCATGGATTGGGCCATCAGGGGGGGGTGGTTATCAGTCTGAGACTTAGGCCCAAAACCACAACTTAAGTGAAACGCCGCGTTTCACATTAGTTCAGACTCTTCACAAAATGAAATTAATACGTGGCCGTTGGATCTTCATCTGGTCAAAGGTCTCAGCCCCATCCAATGGCTCTAAAGTCATTTTCAACCTTTTGAACCTCTGAACCTCGCGCGCAGCCACGACCACCGCCGGTGGTGCTCCGGTCATCGTCCCCAACTCTAACTCTCTCCACAGGCCTCCATTGCAAGTGGTCTATACACGAAACTTGTCCCAAATCTCACAAGGAACTCACTCATACCATTAATTCAACCTAAATCCTCAAGATTCGCAAGAACCAACTCTCAACCGAAAATGGTAACATCCTTAATTGGTCACTAATTCTCAAATGAATGATCTGAAATCCTTCCTACACCGTTCTACAATGCATCTATCATCCTAATTCCTATTGATTCTAACTAAAACAAGCCAGAGATCAAAGGTTACCAACCTGAAAATTTCGCATGCACAGAAGTAGCAAGACCTCAAATCAAGCCCTCAAATGCTCCAGACTCCTTCAGTGAATCACTCCCAAGCTTTTGTATGCAATAGAATTGATTGAAATGGCTTCAATCCTTGGATTCGAATTTGAGTTGCAGGTGGAGAAATCTGAACTCAGGAACACCAATCAGCCACGAATTCCCTTTGATTATGATCTGGAATCATTCCCTAGCATCCATGGAAGATATTGCAATCAAGAAAATGGGTGGAAAGTGAGTGAAATGATGTAACCGAATTCAGTTGCAAGCAATGAAGTTTCAATCTCAATCTCTGCTCTCTCCTTCAATCATCACCAACCTTTCATCTGAACCTCTTCTACTCAATATATAGACCATGTGTGGATGATCTAGAAAGCTCTAGATCCTTCCAAGGAGAAATTCAATCTCTCATGACATGAGAAGTTCACTTATATGCCATGGTGTGCACAACTCTGCAAACATCTTGAAATCAATCCCATTCCCTTCCAATTTCTCCCCTCATGACATTTTGGAAGTGTTTGGCTTGCAAGGGATCTTGATCATGCCTTGAATTTGAGTTTTTCAAATGTTACTTAAGATGTAAGTAACTACTTTTCAAAGCAAGTCCACAAATTAGACCTCAATTCAAAAATGTGGCTAAACCAATGTTCTTAAAATGCTTTTTAGAGTCAAAATGACTTATTACATGCCTTGGTTTGGATGTGTAGATCAAACGTATCAATTTCCAACTTTGGTTCATTTAACTTATACCCTCATTTTAGGTCATTTTTGCAACTTTGAGCTATAAGCAAATCCAACATCTCATGACCTCTTAACTAGCCTTAAAACATCATTTTGAACAAGTTTGATGTTGAACAATTTCTCATTTGAAGCTTGGAAATAGGAGTTATGGCCTTATGGTTGAAATGACCTATAATCTCCAAATGATCAAAATGCCCTTGACTTGTCAAAGCCATAACTTGAGTTCTACAAATCCTATCAAGGACTTATAGTACTCTCTAGAAATCTAAGAGGATAAGGAACAACATTCATGTTGACTAAAAGTTCATAGGAACCATCCTTCTAGGGCAAAAGTTTCATGCAAGTTGGACAACTTTCAAGCCCCCAAATTCACATACCTCAGATGACCTGAAACTTGTCAAAGTCATAACTTGAGTTCTACAAATCCTATCAAGGACTTCTAGCACTCAAATTAAATATAAGATCATTCTCTACAACATTCATGTTGGGGGTAAGATGAGATGACAAGCACATCTTGATCTAAATTGCCTTGAAGATAGGGATCAAACTAGGGGATTTTACACTGTCAAGCCTTAGAAACCCTAGCTTGAAACTTCTCAAACTCTTCAATCATGATGAGTTGACCTTCGAATCATCCTTATAGCATCTCAATGCCTCAATCCATGATCACATGGACTTTGATTTAGGTCTCAACCTCCTTCAAATCATCAGTTGACTTAGGGTTGACCCAGTCAAACCCTAGATGCACCAATCATGGCTGAGGCTTCTTAATCTTGCACAATGACCTGTCCAAGCCTCAAAGTGATCTTCAGCACTTCTCATGAGCTCTCTCAAGACCTCAAGTCTAACTTCTTGGCTTCAGAATCATCTGATGACTTCCCACAACTCTCAAATTAGGAGGCCCACATACTTGGCTTCAATCACACTCTCTGAGGATCTTTTAACTTCTCTGACAAGGATATCAATCCTTGAACACTTGAATAACCTTCTTAGCTAGCTTCAAAGTCTTGTGTAGCCCTTGATTGGTAATAATACCTCTTGATCTCCTGCATACATGTGAATGAAATGCAAATGATAATGCTAATGTGAATGAAATGAAACATGGGCTAGGTAAAGAAAAGTTGGGCAAATTTTGGGGTGCAACAGCTGCCCCTATTCAAGCCGCTTGGACCTGACTGGGTGAGAAGTGAATGGCTCTCAAACAATCATGGTGAAAGACGGTTGAATACCAACAAACCCGGAAATTTGCCAACTGCACAAGTATACAGTACTCTGATGGGGACAAATCTTCGGAAACTGAAATATTAGCTGCATGACAACTAGCTGGGGAATCGGTCACACGGTAACCGGTGATACACGGTAGATCATGCCGTCAGGCATCAAGACTCCTCGGGACTCGTCAGGTCAACCATCAAGTTAATCATGCCACCGGGCATTCAAAGAAATTTGGGCGTCAGCCGAACTTCATCACTAAGTCGGGAATAGAATTCTCAGTCAATCATGAACCAATTGGGGATATCCAAACTTCTGCCATCAGGCACTCCGCATCAGCTGAGAGAACTGCTTCATTAATACGGTTGGACTTCAATCATCAAGTCTTCAAGGGAAGTTTCAACTTCGCTGTTCAGAAACCTGCTGGGGATGATGCATCTCCGTTGGGGATTCTGGAGAACTATCAAGTAACTCTGCTTCGGGGCTTCAGAAATCATTCTGGATAAACTCTGTTGAAGACTTCAAGAATCATCTTGGACAAATAACTCCGTCGGGAACTTCGAGAATTATCTTGAACCAATAACTCGGCTGGAGATTTTAGGAATCATCCTGAGCAAACACTCTGCCGGGGACTCTAAGCGTCAACTTGAGCAACCAACTCTTGCGACTTTACTGGGGATTTTAAGAATCATCTTAAACGAGCGCCTTCGCTGGAGAATTCAAGAATCATCTTGGGCAAACGACTTTCGCTGGGGGATTCAAGAATCATCTTGAGCAAGCGACTCTGCGGAGGAACACCTGCAAAATAAGCACAGTAACGACCTAGCTCATGTTTAGTATACATATGCTTTGACAACGGCGTAATGCTCCACACGGTGGAAATGCTACGCATTTAGGGTAAATGCTATGCAATCATGCAAAATGCTACGACCCCATCAGTAAAATAAATGCTGAAGGGAGAATCCTCCTGTCAAGGAGAAAGAACCACTCTGCTGGAGGGAGGACTCATCCTGCCAAGGAGAAGAAGTCGCGCCGATCTCAATCGGACTCCGCCTGGGGAAATGAACTTCAGTCGACTGCTGCAGGGGAATAAAGCTCTACGAGAACCTGGACCTGCTGAGGAAAGCGATGTCAATCGCAGAAATAAACTGCACGGCTTTCGCAGCAAAACCTTCCTGGAGACAACGACTCCGGTGGGGAAACACAGCATCAGCTATTCAACACTCTACTGGGGAAAACCAATCATGGTCCTAACTGCTTTCCAAGGACTCGACTCTCTTGGGGAACTGCAAACTCAGTTGGAGAAGAAGGAATCATCCTGCTCGCCAGGGAGAGTACAACTCTGTGGGGAATTTCAATTCCACTGGAGACTTCAGTCTTGAACTATCAATTGCTGCACACTTTAGTATATGACTCAGCTGGGGAGACGAAGATCCTTCAGGATGCATCTGATTAGGGAGAGAATCTTCTCTGCTTAGGGAAACATATCAATGCTTTACGGTCTCACGTTCAGACTCTGGGGGGAGAGGCTGCTGAACTTTGTTGGAGAAGAAGGAATCATCCGGCTTGGGGACGCATACGGCGTACTAGCTGGTATATGCTACACCTGCAACAACACAAATGAACAGACAAGATACCCTTCTCAAAGGGACCTATCAAGGTTATCATCTTGTGCCAATGTTCAAGTAATTCATTGTTTCAACAATCAGTGGCCTAGGCCAGTAAGTTTATGTATGCGCATTTTATCAAAAACATCGGCATTTTTTTCGCAAACAAAACAGATAGATGCTAAACAAGCAAATAGAATTGCTGACTGGTATACATTTTATTGATAACGAACCCCTGAATGGGCCAAAATGTTTTACAACAGAGGCAAGCTCCTGGAATGAGGAAGCTGCGCAAATATAAAACATAAATATACATCAGTATATACACAAATATCGGCAATGTGGCATAGACGAACACCATGAGTTGATCCCTCTATGACCCACTCGACTTCGATACTTCTCCGACGCTTCAGCTTCAGAAGAGATTGATTCAGATAAACGGCCCTCAGGTCCTCCAAACCACTAAACAATGAAAGTCCACACGCGGAACGCAGTCATTTGCTTTTTCAAATCCCTAACTTTTGCCTGAATCGCCCTTTCGGACTTTGCGGGTGTACATTCTTTTCTTTATATCCCTAATTTTTGCCCAAACCTTTTTCCTTTTTTATGGTTCTCCAGGATGCCCCATTTTTGCCTGGATATTCTTTTTCTTTCCAGCGGGTCATTTTTTAAGCAAAGTATTTTTTAACTGCGTCCGCGTTCATCGAGGATGCAAAATCTTCACCATCTATCATGGATAACAACAAGGCTCCTCCCGAGAAGACCTTGATGACGACGTACGGACCTTCGTAATTGGGAGTCCACTTGTCCCGGTGATCGGAGTGTGGAGGAAGAATCTTCTTCAGGACGAGATCACCCGTCTGAAAGCTTCTAGGACGCACCTTCTTATCATAAGCTTTCTTCATTCGGCTTTGGTACAGACGACCATACGCAATCGATGCTAACCTCTTCTCGTCCATCAGGCTGAGTTGGTTTAGTCAGTTCTTAATCCATTCTGCCTCATCGAGTTTCACGTCAACCAAAACTCGTAAAGAAGGGATCTCCACCTCTAACGGTAGGACAACTTCCATACCGTACACTAAGGAGAAAGGAGTTGCCCCGGTTGATGTACGTACCATTGTACGATAACCGTGGAGTGCAAATGGCAACATCTCGTGCCAATCTTTGTAGGTCACAACCATCTTCTGGACAATCTTCTTAATGTTCTTATTGGCCGCTTCAATGGCGCCATTCATCTTCGGCCGGTAAGGAGATGAGTTGTGGTGTTCAATCTTGAAACTCTGGCATAGCTCCTTCATCATCTTGTTATTCAGATTCGAACCATTGTCAGTAATGATCCGCTTGGTAATTCCGTAACGACAGATGATCTCCCTCTTTATGAATTTAGCCACCACCTGCTTGGTCACATTAGCATATGAGGCTGCCTCCACCCACTTGGTGAAGTAGTCGATAGCTACTAGGATGAAGCGATGACCATTAGATGCGGTGGGCTCGATCTTGCCTATCATGTCGATGCCCCACATGGAGAACGGCCATGGGGAGGACATGACATTCAACGGGCACGGCGGCACATGAATCTTATCAGCATAAATCTGGCATTTATGGCATCTCTTCGCGAATTTAAAGCAATCCGACTCCATCGTCAGCCAGTAGTATCCTGCTCTCAGGATCTTTCTCGTCATAGCATGCCCGCTGGCGTGCGTACCAAATGTGCCTTCATGGACTTCTTCCATGAGCATACTCGCTTCTTTCTCATCTACACATCTGAGTAGCACGAGATCGTGGTTTCTTTTATACAACACTCCATCAGGATTGAGATAAAAATTTCCAGACAGCCTCCTCAGAGTCTTCTTATCTTGGGTCGACGCTCCCGCGGGATACTCCTTAGTCATAAGGAAAGTCTGGATATCATGGAACCATGGCTTGCCGTCGGAGGCTTCCTCAATCGCAAAGACGAATGGATTTGAATAGTTTTTAGGGTCTCAATCGCACGGGGGCAAGAAAGAGAGTTTAATATATCAGATGTTTAGCTAGAGGTGATGATTACCTAAAGCTTAAGAAAGGCTCCTCGGACCCAAGTAATCGGGAAATTGAGTCAAAGGCTTGACTCTCTCTTTTTTTCAACCTCAATTATGAAGGAATTGGATATGATTCGAGTAAAATAATTGGATGATGATTACTTGAGGCTTAAGAAAGGCTTCTCGGGCCCAAGTAATCGGGAAATTGAGTCAAAGCCTTGACACTCTCTCTTTTTCAACCTCAATTGTGAAGGAATTGGATATGATTTAAGTAAAATAACCAGATGACGATTACTCGAGGCTTAAGAAAGGCTTCTCGGGCCCAAGTAATCGGGAAAGTGAGTCAAAGACTTGACTCTCTCTCGCTTTCATCTAGAAAAGAGATTGTGTAGGAAAATCATTGAATGATGGAAGACGGTTGAAGTATTTTAAATGGACGAGGATCACTTGAAGCTTAAGAAAGGCTCCTCGGGCCCAAGTAATCGAGAAAGTGAATCAAAGGTTTGACTCGCTCTCTCTCTCTTTCATCTTATATTACGAAAGAGCTTTGATATAGTTAGAGTAGTTTAATCGGATGATGATTACCCGAAGCTTAAGATAGGCTTCTCGGACCCAAGTAATCGGGAAAGTGGGCCAAAGACTTGACTCTCTCGCTTTTCATCTAAGTGTTTTGAAAAAAATAGACTTGATTTCATTTAACGGATTAGAATTTTTTATAGAAGACAATTGTTCGGACTTAAGAAAGGCTCCTCGAGCCCAAACAACTGAGAAGAAGAATCGAAGACTCGAGTCCAAATCCCTTTTCATCTTTACTGAAATTGTATTTGGGTATGTATAGGTATATTTAGTTTACTAAAATTTCTGACGGGAAATCAAGATTCATGTTTGTGTACGAAAGAGGTGAAGTTTGAATCAAATGGTAAGGAAGCCTTATCGGCACAAGCTAAGGTTGAAGGCGAGATAAAAGCACTCGACTTACAGGGATAAAAAAATGGCTCGGTATTGAATCGAGAATTTATTTTTTTGAAAATGGTTTGAATATACAGATGAGAAACAAAGATCAATACAATACCATTACAACGTGGGCACAAGATACAAACCATAACATAGTCAAAATAACCCATTAATAGGAATATAATAAAATTTAAACGAATGAAACCCTAAAAAATTAAATTCTAACAGAATCAAAACTGAAAATAATAAATCAACAACCTAATCGAGAAAATATGTTTTTTGTTTTGAATATATTTAAAAAAAAACAACTAAACTAGTGACCAATAGTTAAATAACACATCCTAACAAAAGTATTAAATAACATAAAAAAGAATATTTAAAGCTCCTATAAGAAACCATTCGAAATTATTCCTAACATTACTAAATAAATAAAGATAAAAAATAAAATTAAAGAAAACAATGGTGTTAGTGATATAGGGATGTCGAAGTTAGAAAAAAAATGACGGGTCTCAAGGCCCATTTGACCACAAAAATGTGAAACCCGTATCCATTCTTAGAAAAGCCAAGATTAGGGTGAACAAAAAATCACAGCCTCCATCAGCAAAGATATTGAACCCAAAAACGAGAGGTGAGCAAAAACATCTAACCTTCTTCAACTCTTTCGGTCTTCAAAGCGAATCGCAAATGGCGAACCTCCTTTTTTCACGGTGGTGTATTGGTGGAAGGAAAATGGGTTGGTGCGGTTTATTTCGGCGGCGCAACATTATCCGCGGTAGAAACCAGGGTGAATCGGAGGAATGACCATAGTCCGAGCTCGGCTAGGGACGGCGGAAGTGAGGTTATGTTGAAGATTTTGTGGTGTTGTTTTAGGTTCTGGGTTTTCGTGTAGGGTCACGAAGAAGGTTGAAGGATGCTCGTTGGTGGTAAAAATGAAAAGGTATTGTTGTTGTTATTGATTTGATACTGGGAGCAGAAGCTTGATGTTGTGTGATATTAGGTTGATGATGAAGCTTTGGTTGGTGGAAAATAGAGTTATGAGGTTGAGTTCTAAAATTGAAGGAAAAGAATCCTGGGAGGGGATTAATCGTCAAGAGATATAGTTTTTTGTTGTGAGAGCCCCAAACTGGTTTTTTTGTGCGTACCTCCCTCTCCTGGAGGAGGTTTTTTCCGTGTTATATCTGGAGCCAAAAAGTGGGGTTTTTCACTGTTCTGCCCCATATTGAAATAATAAATTCCATAATGCCCCACATTGAAAAATATTTACCAAAGTGCCCCAGATTTTAAGAAGTTCGCCCAATCAATGGGCGAGCTAGTGAAGGAAGAAAAATGGGGGGGTGCATGTTCGTCCTTTCATTGGGCGAGCATGTGGTTTCTGAAATGGGTCTCATGAGCTCGTCCATTGATAGGGCGAGCGTGTGTTTGTTTTTCGTTTTTTAAATTTTTATTTTATTTTAATTATTTTATAATCTAATTTTATAATTTTAATTTTATTAATATAATTTTAATTATTTAAGGATTATGATAAATATGAAAACTATATAAATAATAGTTAATAAATTATATAATTAATGATAATGTTATTAATAATTTTAATTTTAACTATTAAAAGTGTAATTTTAATAATAATTTCATATTTTAATTATTTAATGATTTATTAAAATGTTAAATAGTTAATTTTAATTATTAAAATGTTATTAACAATGTTAATTTTAAATATTAAAATGTTGACGTAATTTTTTGTCAAGTGTCTCGGTCATTGAATGACCGAGCTCAAACTGAATTTTTTTTTTAAATAAGCGTATTGCGCATCAGCAAATATCATTCGTATCAACTTATCCAATTTAAAAAAATGTTTGTGCAAGCTCTTGTTTTCTATGGGCCGGAGAAAAAAATTAGTGTTTACCTAGATCCGCTGTGGAATTTCAGAACCGTGGTTGCAGCCATTAACATCGGGTTTCGGCAGCTGGGCGGCCGTCGCGTGACGGTGAGAAAATTGGAGTATCGTTGTCCATATATAACGCTTACTGATGCTAGCCCGGAGGGGACGTACATGTACTACCTAGATCGTATAGAAAATGATGAAGATGTCCATTACATGTTTTCAGCATATAGTGGCGAAGTCAACAGAGGAGTCACAGATCCACTTGTGTTGGTTGCTGTTGTTGGTTAGAGTTTATGTTAGCTTCATGAGTTTTATTTTTCAGTTTGTGGAGTCACAGATCCACTTGTGTTGGTCGCTGTTGTTGGTTAGAGTTTATGTTAGCTTCACGAGTTTTTTTTTGAGTTTGTGGAGTCACGTAATTATTGTAATTTGAAAGTTGTTTTGAATTAAAAATAATTGATGGATCACATACAAAAGTAGTACAATAAAATTATCTATTCGGTCGGTTTGACGGACCGGCAACATTGGGACATTTTCTACGCATATGACCTATTTCTCTGCAAATCCCACACCTTCTCTTCTCTTTTTCTCCGTCGTCCATCTCAATTCTAATTCTACTACTTTTTGGACGCCCCTTTTTATTTCTTCTCATGGAATCGTCGTGGCACAGAGTAAAACCTTTATATTTTGGCCAGTTCTCCTCGTGCGGTAGTCCCAAGAAGCTTTCCTTGTAGACCTTGAATACGTTAAGAACTGTGAAGACCTCTGGAATGTGAATTGTGTAGTCCTGTCGTATGCTAGCACATGCCGCTATCACGTGGGAGCAAGGCAAGTGAAATGCCTGAAATTTACCGCAGTCACAGAAACGATTCCGCAAGTCAACCCTGAAAGTACCCGTTGGACGACCATCATTGTAATTAATCTTTTCCTTTACCATGAAACATAATCTTTCGCGATCAAATTGCATGACGTTGTGTGTGTTCGCCTTGGCTACCTCATCAGCCATTCCCTTGTTACAACCATCTGTGAAAACTTTGCCTGAAGATATCACTTTGGTTCATTTGTGTCCTCGTTTACCAAAGAGTGAACCCATTCAATAGTATGTAGACTGGACCAATGCAGTGATTGGAAGGTTTCTGGTTGCCTTTAGTACAGAGTTTATGGCCTCTACCAAATTAGATGTCATGTGTCCCCAACGTTTCCCTCCGTCAAATGCTCTAGCCCATTTCTCCCTAGGAATGTTGTCTATCCAATTTGAAGCCTCAATGTTTTTTCTTCTAATTTCTCCGCGATAGTAATTAAATCTAGCCTCCGTCAATGCGTAACCTGTAACAGAACTTCTGTGAAAAAAATGATAACAGTGTGGTACAAAACTTTAGATAAGTGAAATGTATTTGGTTACCCATGTTAACAAGTTTTCTACGTAGATCTTTGTCCTTAATCTCGCGCATGAAGTTCTGAGCAATGTGTCTTATGCAGTAGACATGTGAAGATGGTGGATGTTACCATCCGTTTTCGGGATTGTTGTATGCACTCTTTATCGAATCATGTCTATCAGATATTAGACACAAATTAGGCTGTGGTGTCACGTGTAATCTCAGGTTCCTCAGAAAAAAGCTCCATGCTTCCTTTGTTTCACCTTCGACCAATGCGAATGCTATTGGGAAAATATTTGCGTTGCCATCCTGTGCCACCGCCATCAATAGAGTTCCTCTGTACTTTCCATACAACCAAGTTCCGTCTACTTGCACAATAAGCTTACATAAGGCGAAGCCACGTATACACGGACGAAATACCCAAAACAGACGATGAAATATTCGTTTTCCAGAGATTTGGGAACCATCACTTGATATCGCAGGTAGGGTTTTCAAATCTATAACGGTTCCTGGAAGGAAGGTTTTCATTACCAGTATCCACTGCGGTAGGTCGCTGTAAGATGTTTCCCAATTGCCATAAAGTGACTCTACCGCCTTGCACTTAGCGATCCATGTTTTCCCGTAAGATATAATGTACCCGTATTTTTCAAGAATATGGGCAATGATCGCCCTTACCTTAAGTGAGGCGTCGCTGTTGACAAGTTCTCGGATACTATGGCTAACCATATCTGAACTAAGCTTCCTATGGTCTTGTGCCATAGACGTCGTAGTGCATGTGTGAGACCCAGACAGCTTACCGATCACCCATTTCGAGTTCCTTTTTCTCAAGGAAGCTCTGCACTTGAAACTGTAGTCTTGTTTCTTACACTTAATGACATATCGTTCATTGTCAGACTGATAGACCCAATAGTCCACACTGTGTGTAATGTGCCAATGCTGCAGAGCAAGGATGCAAGCTTCCTTGTTTTCGAACTCCATCCCAATCTCTATTTCGTCACCTATATGGTTTTGAATAGCATTTCCAAACACGGAGGTTGTATCGTCGTGTTCGAAACATATATTTTGCATGTGCCCAGGCGGGTTGTACAAACTTATGGGTTGCGCACGGATCGGTTGCATAGACACGACAACGATATCTTCATTGTCTTCATCATCGCTGTCACCAAAAATATCTTGCATCCTGACCTCCTGACTATCGTCATCATTTGCCTCTCCAACCTCCTCATTTGGTATGAAAGGTAAGTTGTTTTGTGTTGGTTCGTCGTCGGATGTTTGGCTCATCCCGTACAAGTGTGACTGTGTCTCTTGCGTCGGAAATGTTTCGGGATTGTCTAGTAGTCGGACATACAACTCAATTGTAGTTAACTGACCAAACATCATGTGGCACCGAAACATTGCCTTCACATCTTTGTCGTTTCGGATCGGCGTCATTATGTAAAAAATGGCACAGTCGGCTTCATTAAGTGTTGGATGGCAATAAATTATTTCCTCAACGCTTCGTTCCAATTTTTTCCATTCTATCTTTAAAATGAAAAAAATCAGAACTGACATGAATTTTGAAGGCGTATGTATCTGTGTTGCTGAACGAGAATCCAACAGGGCTACTTGCTGAAATAACACCGTTAAAGTGGCATGTGACAATTATGTTTCTCTGGGACATTTTGGAGTATAAAGTAGAAATTCTCGGTAGTAAATATTGATGTGTACAATATATGTTTTTGCTAGTCAATATAAATTGTAGACTATTTATGTGTATAAATAAGTTTGATACACATATTTTTTGGAACCAACAACTATATAAGACGAGAATGAGAAGAAGTGAGAATATTGTGAATAGTAGCTCGTCCAATCCAAGGACGAGCTTGTGACTTCAAATGTGTGTGCGTCCAAAGAATGGACGAGCTCGTGCCAAAATGTGTGTGTGTGTGTGCGTCCTATGAATGGACGAGTTTGTGTTGTCATTAAGGAGCTCGTCCAATGAAAGGACGAGCTTGTGGTCTTTGTATGGCATGCAACGGACATGGTATAGAAACTCTAATACATCTACTACTTTGCATGCATGCAAGCTACTATTCTGCCATGCAAGAATCTTATCATACTTTTGAATTTAATCTTATTATCTCTAACTTCGAATTTACCATACACTACTATAAATTCAATTTTCTACACAAGTTTTTTACACACATTACTTTCTTCCTAGATTTTCACAAAAGATTTTCACACAAATTTTATTACCTCTTGCAATCGTTACACTGGATTAACATATGGTGTTGTTGTGGATGGGCAATGAACATCGTGGAGCATAAGAAAATATTCAAGCTAGTGTACGTTTTTTCTCTATTAGAATGCATTCAAAATTAATGTCTATTGTTGTGTAGTTAAATATTATTTCGTAGCAAAAATCGTGATTACATTTTCTTGGTTTAATATTGTTGCAGATTAATGCCCCAAGGTTTAGAGTGCATTCACATTCCTCTATTCAAGCGAGTCAGAGAATAACGGCTTATCTTGAAATATCAGGTTTTGGACATATCTAAAAAATAAGTAGTTTAAAAGTCGACTCAAGTTTAGTTGTGTCTCTATTGGAGAAGTGGAGACCCGAAACACACATTTTTCACTTACCAACAGGTGAATGCACAATAACGCTTGAGGATACGTATATGTTACTTGGTCTACGAGTTGATGGAAAAGCTATCAACGGTCCCACCGAGGTAACGAACTTTGTTTATAGGGAAAACTTGGGGGTGGAACCTACAGAAGATGATACAATTAAATGTTCTGTTAGGATCACCTGGTTAGAGAGTTTATACGAAAATTTAAAAAATAAAACTGTCCCCACACAAGAAGAAGTTCTGTTAGAGGCCAAAATTTATATTTTACTTGTAATCGCAACAATTTTGTTTCCTGACAAAAGTCAGAATCTATTGCATTCTTCTTGGATCCCTTTCGTAGGGGATCTTGTTGCTTGTGGTACCTATAGTTGGGGTTCTGCATGCCTTGCAAAATTGTACAGAGAAATGTGCAAGGCAGCAGTCAAAGATGTTAGGAGCATGAATGGTTGTGTTCTTCTACTGACTTCTTGGGCATTCACACGTATACCATTGATCGCTCCTGTTACCACAGTGGAACCGCCATTTCCATATGCACAAAGGTATTTTTGTATTAACACACCCATTTATGTGTACATAATATATATATATATATATATATATATATATATATATATATATATATATATATATATATATATATATATATATATATATATATATATATATATATATATATATATATATATATATATATATATATATATATATATTTGTTATTCAACTATGCCTAACAATATTATATTTTTTTTGTTTATGCAAGATGGGCGCAAAGAGGAATGAATTACCGTGTAAATCCTCGTTTTCATCTTCAAGGATATCGAAACGCATTAGACCATATGCAAGAACAAGATGTAAGTTTGAGACCATGTGAAAACAGTTGTCGGTTCTACTCGTTAATTGTATTCTTAATTTTCTTTTTTGTGTGGCAGTTTATATGGAGGCCGTACATTCAATATCCGGTGCCCAGTCTTGAAGATCGCCAAATCTGGAGTGCAACAACTTACCTTATTTGTTTCTATACCGTTGAGATGCATCAAACTGATAGGGTAAGAATCCAGTTTGGATTAGACCAACAAATCCCTCCCCCACCAAGGTGTCTAAGGGAACACCACGCAATGACCATGCGAAAAGCTCAAAAAGTTAATTGGCGAGAGTTAAACAAGGAGGAGGTGAGAGAATGGAGACACAGAAGACATGTGATTTTGTAGGGGTAGCTGCATTACGTGAACGCAAGCCAAGCCAAGAGTATTTAGCTTGGTTTCGTGCCATTCCTTACGTGCATGTTGCTCCAGAACAATATTTGACCGACCCACGCACGCAAGCATCATCATCAACACAACCGACTGCCGCATCAGTGCATCAGGATGTGCCCCCAACCTACACATCTCAATTTAGGGGGCACGCATCCTCCTCAACTCAACATACCTACCAACAACAAACACCCAACAATCCATTCCCTCAACAAAACTATAACTACCACTACAACCAACAATATCAGCCCCAACCCTACCTCTGACCATCCAGGCAGTTCACCCCAGTCCCACCCACCCCCCAACTTTGACCTGACCAGCCCACGTTTCCAATATCAAACCTTCAACACTACCTTCTCTCAACCCACCTCGACCTTCACGCCTGATGACGTCTACTACCCAACCCTTCAACAAACCCAACCCGAAACCTACCCGCAACCACCGCCACCACCACACTCATTCCAAAAAGTTTTGCTTACTGACGAGCAACTGATGCACATGCCAGATTTTAACATTGATGATCTTCTTGATGAGCAACCAGGACCCTTTTCACGACAGGCAAACCCCCCTACAGCACATCACAACGAAGACATGTCTTCCGACTCATCTCAATCACCTAGAAATGAGCGTTTGGGCAGGGGATATAGAGAGCGAAGGAGCACTAGGTGTGGAACTGGGGGTCATCTCCGATAAAATGTATTCTTGTTTAATAAATTTTATTGTTGTAATTAAATCTTAAATAGTTAAAATTATTTACATTTCTTATAATCTAGTTTTATAATGTAATTATTATTAATTAGTATTTTATAATTAACATTTTTAAAAATTTAATCTTAAATTTTTAAAATTATTAACACTAACTATTTAAGCTCATGTCATGCAAGTTTGAATTAAGGATCATAAAATTGTAATTATAAAATTAATTAGTATTTATTATTAACTATTTAAATTTAAAAAAATATTAACATTACAATAAAAAAAATTAATTAGTATTTAAATTTAAAAAATTAAAATTAAAAAAACTAATTAGTATTTATTATTAACTATTTAAATAATTAAAATAAAAAAAATTAAAAAACGAAAAACCAACACACGCTCGTCCAATCAATGGACGAGCTCATGAGGCCCATTTAAGAAACCACACGCTCGCCCAATGAAAGGACGAACATGCACCCCCATTTTTCTTCCTTCACTAGCTCGCCCATTGATTGGGCGAACTTCTTAAAATATGGGGCACCCTGGTAAATATTTTTCAATGTGGGGCATTATGGGATTTATAATTTCAATATGGGGCAGAACAGTGAAAAAACCCAAAAAGTGAGTATCCGCCCCAATTTTTCTCTTCTTTCTTCCTTGTTTTTCGTTACGGTAGCTGTTAGCAGTTTTGCAGAGTCGTACGAGCTGCAGGTGGGAGGTCGTACATTTGCTTTTGTCGTTGTCTACGCGTGGTAGCAGCTACACTTGTGTGAAAGACGTGTTGTTGTTAGCAGATACACGTTAGAGTAGTAACTCTATTTTTTTTTTTTGTTTTGGGAGTGGCTGAAGGTTTTCTTCTGTAGGTGGTACGCTCATTTTCGTGTCGTGTTTTGGAGCGTGTCTTTTTCACTGTGATCTCCTTGATTTTCCTCTTCCATCTCATTTGCAAATTCTACTAATTTTTCTCTGTTGTTTTCGTTACTGATGCGTACGTTTCTTCTTTTGACAGGTTATGTATTGGTTTTGCTCATTGGTCGCGTGAGGTTAATTTGGCACAAGTTTTTGTACAACCACACAGGTTTTTTCGTATTGGTTTACAGCTTTGGAGCGTCGTTTACTGGGGCCGCAAATCGTACGAACTGGTCTGGAGGTGGATTGTACAAGTTTATGGTGGACGACTTGAGTGTGTGGGCTATTGTGAGTTTTGTGTAGCAGGGATTGTGGACACATTTTGAGAAGAGGTTCTTGTGGGGTCATAGGTAATTTAAAACATCTTCAGCCACTTGCAATCCTTGCTAAGTTTCATTATGTATGTAAATAATTTTGTAAGGTTATGGTTTTGTTTGTTTTTGATTTGTTCTGCAAATCTTACATTGTGGCTTGACTAGACGTAATCATGAAGCTTGGAGAAGAAATTAAATGGTTAGAATATTGTTCATGTTATTTTGGAAATTTTCGTGCAATGTATTGGATTATCAATAATGGGCCTTGAAGATATCAAAATCTTAATGAAATTTGGAATTTGTCATAGAGATGAACTTGATTTATACACTTGAAATGAACATATAATGGGAGTGAATTAGACACTTGACATGAATTTGAAACTTGTACGAATTTGGAAATTGGACATGGGTAAAGATGGTAAAGAATTTGATTAAAATTTGAACTTGGAACGAATGGTATCTTGAGATAAAATTTGAAACTTGTGTTAGACTTGAAATTGAAAAAAAAAATGAACTTGAATTTTCTTGAATTGAAATGGGCTTGAATGAAACTAATGAATTGAAATTTGAATTAAATTGGATTGGATTTGGGAACCTGAATTTGAATAAAATTGCAAAAGTAATGAAACTTTGAAATTTTATTGGAAATAAAATTAAATTGGATGAAATTGAAATGAAAATAACAACATAACTTGAATCTTAGATTAGATTTGAGAAATGGTCATGACTTGAAATTCCAAAATGAACTTGGAATGGGAGGCCTGGATGATTTTGAACCTAAACAGAAATATTGAACGACATGGAACATGAAATTGAAATCGGACTATAATTAAGATGAGATCGAGACTCGGACTTTGGATTGAAATTATGGACTTGAAACTTGAACATAAATCTAACCTGAAAGGAAAGAAAACATGAAATTTAAATTGTTTTGAATTGGAAAGGGATCTTGAAGGAAATTTACCACACGAAATTAAATGTCATTGAATTGAAACTTAGAATAAGCATGGAATTTGGAATCTGAAGCTTTAAGTCATAAATTAGATCTTGAAATGCCGCTTGAAATCTTGATTAACTCTTGAAGTTGGATTGTGAACGTGAAAATTTGAATGGAACTTGAAATTTGAAACGAATGGGAATTTTGAACAGGATTCTGACTTGGAATGAAATTGAATCTTGGAATTTGATTATGATATTTGAAATCTTGTTTAAGTGACAAACTTTCTACTTGAACCAACAAAAACAATCTCAAGACCAAAATTTCAGCATCTTGAACTTTTCAATAAACTCAATACCTAGAAGGTATTTGAAATCTTGAATCAATTCCATGAGAAAAGACATCAGGTCCTGATCATATATCTTGAAATGTCCTGGCCCTGATGATTATCCACCTTCAAACAAACTGCCTTTGCCACAACCTGATAACTTGTATTGATAACTTTGCATGATCCTTAATTCAAACTTGCATGACCTGAGCTTAACGAAAAGCGAAAAGACGTGCATTCCAGAGGCATGATGGTTAGATACTGTGCATAATAGATATGATGCACAAATGGTGAAATGTTATGATATGTATGGTCCAATGATGCAAGATCAAAAATTAGGGTGTAACACATACCACCGCTTGATCTTTTCGTAACAACTTAAAGATCGGTGTACAGGTAGGCATCAAATTAGAAATGAACCTAGAGATGTAATTTAGTCGTCCAAGGAAGCCTCTGACTTGTTTTTCTATATTAGGAGAGGGCATTTCTTAAATTGCTCTGACTTTATCGGGACCTACTTCAATTCCTCGTTGACTAACAATGAAACCGAGTAGTTTGACTGAATGAACCCCAAATGTGCATCATATTGGGTGGTCCTCTTCATTTCGAGATTTTGCAATCATATCATCTACATACACTTCAATTTCCTGATGCATCATATCATGGAAGAGTGCGACCATGGCTCGTTGATACATTGCTCCTGCGTTCTTCAAATCAAAAGGCATGACCTTATAACAATAAGTGCCCCAAGGTGTAATGAAGGTTGTTTTTTCCATGTCGGTCGGATCCATCTTTATTTGATTGTAGCCGGAAAATCCATCCATGAATGAGAATACTGCAAAACTGGTTGTGTTGTCCACCAGAGTTTCAATATCTGGGAGAGGGAAATCGTCCTTCGGACTAGATTTGTTTAGATCCCTGTAGTCTACGCGCATTCTGACTTTGCCATCCTTCTTTGGGTCAGGCACAATGTTGGCCACCCATTCTGGATATTTTGATACTGCTAAAAAGCCTGCATCAATTTGCTTCTTGACTTCGTCTCTAATTTTGAGAGCCATGTCGGGTCTAGATCTTCTAAGCTTTTGCTTGACTGGAGGACAATCTGGCTTCAAAGGGAGCTTGTGCACAACAATGTTGGTGCCCAATCCTGGCATGTCTTGATAAGACCAAGCGAATACATCGATGTAATCTTTGAGGAGTGCTATTAGCCTGCTCTTGACATCTGACCCTAATGATGATCCAATCTTGACTTCTCTCTTTTCTTCTTCAGAGCCCGAGATGACGATGTCGATCTGTTCTTTGTATGGCTGAAGATAGGCATCTTCGTATTCGGTCATCCTCCTCAATTCTTCAGGAACCTCAGAATCTTCATCGCTTTCTTCTTCAGCTTGAAAGACAAATGAACCACTACCAGAAGGAACCTAATGATCAATTGATTATGTGGGTGATGGAGGTGTTCTGCATGGTTTTACAGGTTTTAGAATGATCAGACACACACACACACACACACATAGACATGTAGATGAAGGGTTGTTTTTAAGTTTTTTATTTTTTTTTAAAAGTTGCCATTTTTCCTTTTAACAAAAAGTGAAAATGATAAAAAGAAACAAAACAAGAGTTTTAACAAAAACACTTTTCTACTCATAGATCTTTTCAAATTGCAAAGCGGCCTATACGAAATGATTCACTGGCCTTGGGCAAGAACAAAGCTAACAAGCAAATGTATTACTCTAAAGGTAAAAAGACAGAGATTTCCACAGTTTCCTAGTTGCGCAAAGCTGCTCTGCCTCGGATCACCAGGTTGTCAAGGTCGCTTTCTTCATCTTCAGCTATGACAACATTCACTTGCATTTCGCCGCTTGTGAATATCTCCTCCAAGGACTTCTTCTTAATGACGCTTTCTTCAGGTGCATCTTCTAGAGTTAGTTTGTAACCCAACCCTTGTCTGTCGTTTTTTTCACGAGCGTTGACTTCTATGACCTCCCCCCATCCCAATGGGAGTCATATCTTCATTGCAGCCTTTATACTCTGAAGGGAAGAAAAAGATGGACCACGGGTTATTGCTGACTCATCAACCAATACAACGTGGGCAATTTCCAAGGCCTGGAAAGCAGTTTCAAGCGCATCTTCATCAGCTTCTATTTTTCTGAAGGAGGATAGGTTGGTCACCATCAGATCCTCTTCTCCATGAATTATTACCAGCTGGTCGTTAACGACGAACTTCATTTTTTGGTGTAGAGTGGATGTGACAGTGCCTGCTGTATGTATCCATGGTCTTCCCAGTAGACAACTGTAGGCCGGATTGATATCCATCACTTGAAAAGTAATTTCGAAGATCTGAGGGCCTACCATGATTGGCAAGTCGACTTCTCCTATCATAGTTCTTCTTGACCCATCAAAAGCTTTCACGATCAGAGAGGTAGGCCTCATTTCAGCTCCTTGGTAGGCCAACTTGGCTAAAGTCCTCTTGGGCATCACGTTGAGTGTAAACCCTGTATCAACGAGCACGATGGCTAGTGTGTCCTCTTCACATTTGATGGATACATGCAAGGCACGGTTGTGCTTGCGTTTTTCAGCTGTCAGATCACTATCGTCAAAGCTCAAGGTGTTGCATGCTGTGATGTTTGGAATGACTGAGTCAAATTATCCCACTGTGATATCCTTTGTCACCTGAGCTTGCATCAATATCTTCATTAAGGCTTGATGATGCACAGGGGAGCTCAGCAACAATGGCATGATGGAAATTTTAGATGGCGTTTGGTAAAGTTGATCCACCACTCGGTAATCACTTCGACGGATGATTCTTAAGAATTCTTCCTCGTCATCTTTGAGTATCTCTTTCCCTTTGCTGGTGGATTCTTGAGAAACCACATCTTTTGGAACGGCTACTTTAAGAACAATAATAGCAGCCTTAGGAATAGCGGTGGCTGATTGAAAAACTGTAGGATTTGCTCGAGGCTGATATACTCGACCACTTCGGGTCATTATGCTTGCCCCAACAATATTGGTGATGTTTTCCTGCTTCTTTCCCATAATTTCATTACACCATGAATAATCATATTTAGGCGTTATATCTCTTGGGTAAGGACCAGGTCCTCTTCTTAGATCGAACTTGGGTTGGTCCTTTCCAAACTTGGGTGTAGGATCATCGCGGAATACTGATCGGACAACTTTGTGCTCGGTTGCATGGTTGTTGTTATTTCTGAAGACCGCTTTTTTGATGGACACTGGCTCAATTACTGCCACATCTTCCTTCTTTCTTCTGCTACTAATCTGCAGCATTCCCTGATCGATTAATGATTGAACATCCTTTTGCACAAGGTTATAACCTTGTGAATTCAGTCTGCATCCTTCACAGTTTTCATGAGAACTCTTAAGTACGCATGCTCGAGCAAGCCTTTTATGCAATTCTACCCATGGTATCTTTACTTCAGAGGTCCTAGTGACTATCTTCATTTTAGGCTATTCCCCTTCTTCAGTTATGGCATTTACTCCACCATGATTAGGTAGAGGATTGTCCTTCACGTTTGGGTGATTGTCCTCGAATGAAAATATCTTCTTCTCTATTAATTCTCGGAAAATATGTTGAAGTGAAAAGAAACCTTCTAGATCATGCCCCGCGGCGTTTTTATGAAAAGGGCAATGCGCTTTTGGATTGTAGTAATGGGGTAGCGGATTAGGTGGAGAACCTAATTTCCTTGTCCTGACGGGCCCTCTTTCTACCAGCATGGGGAACAATTCCGTATAACTCATGGGTATGGGTTGTATCCATGGTTTCCCATTTTGATAGTTTGTCCTAGGAGCCTGAGCTCGAGATTGATATGTTTGTTGATTATTTTATTGTTGCCGATTATATTGTTGATACTGATTGGGTGCCCCTTGATGAGGACCTTGCTGAACTTGTTGTTGGAAGACAGGTGTCACCGCCGCTATGTATGGTGGTTGTTGATACCGTTGTCGCTGATTCCTTTGATTTTGCGCTCTTTTTTCATGTGTCACAGTGCTCACTTCGCCTTCTTTCTTTCTATGAAAGTTGTTGGTTGGCGTTTTGGTAGCACTGGTGCTGGAGCTAGCAGATGAATTTGACACTTTGCCACTCTTCAACCCTGCCTCAACCTTTACTCCTACGGCTACATTGTCAGAGAAGTTTGTTGTGACACTACTGATTAGTCTCTCATAGAACTCAAGCCTGACTGTGTCTACAGACCAATCGGCTAATTCTTTTTCAGTTAGAGGTAGCTCAACTTGAGCAGCTGTTCTGTGCCATCTTTGTGCATATTCCTTGAAGGATCCAGTATTCTTTTGCGTCATGCTAAGGAGTTGACGGTGATCTGGGGCCAGATCCATGTTGTACTTATATTGTTGGATAAATGCATCAAACAAATCCTGAAAGCAATGTATCTTTACTTGGTCTAAACTCATATACCACTTGGCAGATGCTCCCTTGAGGCTATCTTGAAAGCAGTGTATCAGTAGCTTATCATTTTCGATGTGCGGAGCCATCCGTCTGCAATACATGATCAAGTGAACTTTCGAACAAGTGGATCCCTCGTATTTGTCGAACATTGGCATCTTGAACTTCGGTGGAAACACCAAACCTAACACCAGACACATGTCTTTGGCGTCTGATCCAAAGACGTTGCTTCCTTCAATAGCTCTCATCCTCTTAGCCATGATGTCCATCTCTACCCTCAATTTCTCGTGTTTTTCATCTTCGATTTCGGAACTATCGGGTATATCAAAGATTGGTTGATGTTTGTTAAAGATAGGTCGAACATGTGTCGGACCTCCCGCCTGGGTAAAAAGAGGATCTGTTGTTATCGGAACAACTTGTGGTTGAAGATTGAATGGTTCAGCATTGCTGTGCGGAGGCAGAAAATCCCTAGATATGCCAAACGGAAACTCAGTTGTTGAAGCTGAAACTGTAGAAGGATTTACCGCTGACGTAGTGATTTCAGAGATCACAATATCCTATGAATCCATCTTTGCTTTTATTCCATTAAGAACTTCCACAATTTGGTTGACGTTGTCTTTGATTCCTTCGATGTCATTGTCGATCTGGTCGATTCTTTGGTTGTATTTCTGGTCGTGGTCAACCATCTTCCTTTGAGCTCTGGCTTGAGTGTTGTATCTGTGGGAACTCAGTGTGACTTATTTCCTCCCTCTCTGGTGGAAAAGAACAATAGATGAGCTGTGGAACCCATGAAAGACTATGCAGAATGATATGCAAATGCAAATGTAGATGCAAAACCAACCATTCAAGGAAAAACAACAATCTTGTTTACAAACAAAGTTAGAAACACACGTAACAACGTGCTTTAAAAGCAGATTTTCATTGATAAGTTGAGATCTATTACAATACATGGCTCTTGCTAACAAGCAAAATCTTTCTTACAACAGAAGCAAATACAGTAAAAGATTACAATCTTAAAAGAAAAGCAGGAAATAGGGAAGTCTTGATCGTTCTAACTAGAAGATCCTTTTCCTTCTTAAAACCTGGGCTAGAATTGATTCTGACGAATTATCTCCTATAATTCAGCACTTTCACGTTATGTTTTGACCAAAGCGTACTTCAGCTCCTCCCTAGACATAAGAATCTCGGGCTCCATGGTTATCTCATAGGTATGAGTGTAAAAAATTCTCAAGGCTATCTCCTTTGACCAAAACAGATAGGCTCTTGTGGTTAAACATCTCACATTTTCCTCTAGAGTCATTCCTTGTAGATGCGGAAGACGTCAAGCAAAACTAGCTTGAGTTTCAAGCCCTTCATTGCTTCCTTTTTCACAAAAATAGGCTCTTAGCATATCTGGTTATGGCCCTGTTGAATATCCATGCTGGCGGCGAGCAAGGATTGGATTGTAGTTGATAACTCTTTTAGTACCAATGAGGGGTATATTTAGGAAGTCTCCACAGCTCGGGATCATAGCAACACCGTTGATCTTGGTATCATACCAGTTGATATCATAGTGTCTGAGGGTTATTAGTTTTTCAACCCATGCCTCTTTGTTGGGGAGGTTCCAAAGAACCTGAGTCCTAGGCAAGTGAAAAATAAACCACTTGCTAAGAAAAGTCGTACAACATGAGAACTGCCCAAGGTCGTACACCTTTTGACGATGGATGGCGACATATGTATCTACCAGCAGAGTGTTCACAGGATTCTTGATGATGAAGAGCCGGATGACCTCTTCACTGATGAATTCGTCACAACATGGGAAAAGTTATAGACCATAGATTAAGAATGCTAGGATTGCCTCAAAGATTCCCAGATTTCTGTTATCGTAATGAAATTTAGCCATCTCCATGAATGGTCTCGCTTCCATTCCAGAGAAACCACTCCTAACTACCAATTCAACGGGCAGCTTTGTTGGCCTGATGTGTAATGCCTTAGCAAGGTCTCTTCTTTTGGGCTTCCCATAAGAAGCTTTAAAGGTAAAAGGAATCCTCAAGTAAGCAGAGTATTCTTCTATTGTTGGGAGAAACTGGAAATCTGGGAAGATAAAACAGTGATATACTGGATCGTAGAACTTGACGATTGCTTGCAGTATGTCCTCTTTGACTCGAATTTTGAGTAGCGGTAGGAGATCTCCGTACTTTGCAATGAAAGCGACGAGGTTCTTCACCAGGCCTGCCAGGATCCTGAGGTTACCTAGTCTTAGGTTTGGAAACGGAAACCTTCTTCGTCGTTCCATATCAATGTCTACAAAAGAAAATTTTGGAATTTCCTTGAATGGTTAGTAAAATGCAAAGATGCAAATGCAAATGCAACTGGTTTTAGAAAACTCAGAAGATCAATTGTGCCAAACCCTCACTTCATTCATTACTAGAAAAAGTTACAACTTTTGAGACACAATACAAGAGGCCTAAGTTACATTAAGAAACTAGGTTCCACATTCTAAACTAAGAACTTCAGACGCGAGGCCTCTTCAACTTCTTTACAATTGCATTCTCCATCACCAATTTATCCACTATTCATTTCCAGGCTCTAGAGGTTGGAGGGATATTTGAGTATTCATGAATGCTTTGAGTGGGCTTGATACTAGAGAAAAATAAATTATCCTTTTTTGCTTCCCCATCGATCACTCATTGTTCGAGCCAATCTATCAATTCATCTTTTTCTTGCACTTCTCTGATGAGCCTTGTTGTTTCTAAGGAAAGGGCATGATACTTTCCTTCCCAAGTGTCCCTCTCAAGTTGAGCTCTTGAAAGCAACTCTTGGTATTCCTCCATCTTCTCAATAGGAATGGAAGAGGACGAAGACGCGATGACAATCTGCGTGTTCTTTTCTGGGAGATATGGCGTTTTTAAATCCCTCGCTCTAGACTAGACCCATTGAGTGAATGGTTCAAAAGCTACATAGTTTCTTTTTCCTAAGTCTGCTTTTGCCTTTTTCTGGATTTCCTCCCAAGCATCAATTGTGTTGTTTCTTGTATTCTCTGCTACTTCGGTGTTGAGATAAAAGAAGTCGGATAAGAGCACATTGGTAGGTTAATCCTTCATCAGAAAACCAAATTGTCATCTAGCCAGGGCTGGATTGTAGCTGATCCCTCCTCTTACTCCAATGAGTGGTATATTTGGGAAGCTTCTGCACCGATCAAAATAGACTCCTCTATCGTAGGCGGGATTGTACCAATGAGTATCAGCTTGTGTTAAAGAGATTATCCTTTGAGACCATCTCCATCCATTGGGATTCTCTTTGAAAGCGTCGGTTTTTGTCAAATGGTTGACAAACCATTTGTACAACAAATGTGTACAACAAAGAATAGTTCCATTTCCTTGAAGTGTCTGATTATGAATAGAGTGATAAGCATCTCCTAACAAGGTAGGTACAGTGTTGCCGCTTAAAAATATAGTAACAGACGAGAAATTGACAAATTCCTCTATTTCGGGAAACAACACTAGTCCATAGAGCTAATACTGCTTCAAATGCATCCATGCTCCCTTCTTTGGCTAGGCAGGCAGCTTTCTTGACTAAGAGTTCTAAATGGAAACCTTCGACTCTGCCTTTGGTTGCACGGTGAGCTTTAATTTCAAATACCTCAAGGTGAAGAGCATCTGCTATTTCTTTCCGTGAAGGTAAGCTTTCCAATCCACTGTATGGTTTCTGATCCTTCACAGGAACTCCCACATAGTATGCATACTCTTCCAAGTCCAGCATTAACTGATCGTCGGGAAAATTAAAGCAATGATACAATGGATCATAGAGCTGAACCAAAGTGTTAAGGATCCCTTCTTTCATCTCTGTCCTGACTAGGCTCAAAATCTTTCCATATCTCTTTCCAAATTCTTCTGACACCACGGTCCCTAGTTTTCTCAACTTGGATGTATCAGGCTTCTTAAAATTGTATCTCTTGGTGTTCCTTGTCCAATATCCATGATATATCTAGGATTTTGTGCAAAGATATCAACTGAGCTTTACAAAACCAGTTGCAACGTGAAATGCCATGATGGGATGATGAGATGATGCACACACGACACAAAGGCAAATATTCACAAATACAATGCATATGCACACATAAGGCTCTAAGCTCAAGCTTAAAGCATGGAGTCAAAGGTCTACCCATCCCCAAGGATTTGTACTATGATTTACTTATACCTGCCAAACGGGTTCTATCAAAGTTCCTAGAGTCATAGTAAATTCTTCGGATATTGTCATCCAACACAACTACTTATGTGAGTCGACAATATTCTCAAGATAAACTCGTCTGAGTGTAGCATCACTTGACAACTGTTGAGGGACTACTCCCTAACAGTTTCCACACTATGTCCTAAAAAGGTCAAGTGGGGTAAAAGTGTTACTAAACATCCCCAGTGTCACAGAATCTCAGGGTGAAACAATTAATGGATACATGACTACTCATGCATCACCAATTATCTCAAGGAGGTTTCCACTGAGCGTGATTACATCATATGTCATACTTGTTGGGACTACTCCCAATAGCCAACTATTGATCCTATCACAATCCTATCTCATGTGTCACTCAAATCCAGGTTAGGATTTATCTCACCACTTAGAGCACCCAATCTCTATAACAAATAATACAAATATATTAACAAATATACATGTAAGCAAATATTCACAAATATAGCATGCAATCATACAAAATAGGCTAAACCCTCAAGTTTAAGTATTTGTATATCCCCAGTGAAGTCGCCATTTCTGTTGTGGTGAGAATCATGATACCAAGCTATTGATTAACTTGAATCTTAATTCATTAAATTCACAACCAGACTTTATTTTATCCAAAGGAAAAGTTAAAGAAAGAAAGACCTTTTTGCGCGATGTAACAACAACGCTAAGAGGACGGGGATCAGGGGTTGGTTATGCTTACGGTAGGTATTTAACATCCTAAACATTTGTAGTACTCTACAGGAACCTTTTGTTTGTTTGTATGCTAAGTTGCTAAATGTTTGCTATGGTTTGGGATTGGGTATAAGGTTAAGGTAAAAAATGTAGGTAGAGACCTAAGGATAGTTTCTAAATTTTCTCGCAAAGATATCGCATCCTCTGCCTACGTATCCTAACTAGGATAGAGTCAGAGCAACCGTAGTTCACCTCACTAGGGATAAATGAACATTTGATTATGATCAATGTTCAAAGGGGGACAAACGACAATCTTTGTATAGAGTTTAACAAAACTCTCTAATCTAAGTTGTACACTTAAAGGGATTGACTTTTACAAAAGTCAAGAGGGGAGTAAGTAATTATCACCATAGTTCTTACATAGAGTTAACAAACTATATTTTAAAGTTCTAGTGGAAGGATACTTCTAACAAGGGGTTGGTGTTGCACCCCAAAATTTGCCCAACCTTTTCTTAACTTGGTTTATGTTTCATTTCATTTCTTTCAAGCATTGGCATTGCATAGCATTTTTCATTGAACAGGGGATCAAGAGATTGTGCATAGCAAGAGGAGTGTACTTAGAGGGTTGAGCCTAAGCAGGGGGTGTTACTCAAGTTTGGATGGTCATCAAGTCACTAGGAAGTGGGCAATGGTCTTGTGAAAGAATAGATGGATGTGTGTGGGTCAGCTCCTAACTTGGAGGCCAATTGAAGAGCATCAGGGGTTTGTAAATTCATGAGTATGGATATGAGATGTTGAGAGAGCTCATTGAGTGCCTTGAGGGTCATTGTGGAGCTCATCCAAGTGTTTGTGCTAAGTGTGAAAGGTTGCAGTTGAGAGTGTGGCATCTAGGGTTTTCATCTGGTAAATCCTCAATTAACTGTGAAATTGAAGGAGGTTACAACTCAATTCCAAGTCTCTATGGTCATGGGATGTTGTGTTTAGGTGTCTAATATATCATTTCAAGATCAATTCATCAAGGATCAAGAGTGTCAGAAGTTACTAAATTAGGGTTCTTAGGGTAAAATCCTCTATTTAGTGCCTGACTTCAAGACCACCTACCTCAAGATACAAGTCTCATCTCAACTTTTGGCCAACATGAAACTTGTAGAGTAAGTTATTAGCTTTTTTTTGAGTAATAGAAGTCCTTGATTGTATTTATAGAACTCAAGTTATGATCCAGACAAGTTACAGGTCATCAGATGAATGTGATTTTGGTCAACAAAAGTCAACCAACTTCCAAGCCATTTTTGACCTAGAAGGGTATTTCTCCTCAACTTTTGGCCAACATGAAAGTTGTAGGTAATGGTATTAGCTTTCCAAATAGTACTATAAGTATTTCATATGACTTGTAGAACTCAAGTTATGAGGGTTACAAGTCAGGGATATTTTGGGAAAGTAAGATTATAGGTCATAAAATTATAGGTCCATTTCACCAACTTGCACACTTCAAATGGAAATATTTTCAACATGAAACTTGCTCCAAATAGGGCCATTTGCACTATCAAATAATCTCTTTTCATGGTTGGGGCTTGGATTGAAGATTGGATGTTTGAATTTTTCATAAAGAAGGCTTAAAATGAGAAACTGGGATTTAATTGATTTGGAACTTTCTCAAGGCAAATTTATGCATTTTTTGAGTGCAAATAATGTTCTAAAGACATTTCCATTTTCACATTTGCAATTTGAGGTCTTTAGGTTGGTCATTTTCATGGTTTCTTCATCATGAAGAAACAAATTGCAAATCTACCATAGAATCAAAACAAGGCTTAATTCTTGGCCCTTTGATCAGCTCAAGCCATTTGGATTTGATTTGAAATAGAATTAAGGTTGGTGCAGTGGAGAAATACGTGTATGGCAAGTGGAAAAAGTGAGAAAAATTTTGATTTGTGAATTGGGCTTTAGGGCATGAATTGAAGCATCATTCTCATCTGAACCCAACATATAAAAGACTAGGAAGCTTCCCAGACCTAGAGAGCTCGTTTTGGTGGTGAATTGGCAGAAATAGCAACTTGGAAAAAGGAGACAAAAGTGAGAATTGGTTTTGGAGCTACGCACCATTGCAAGCAAAATTGAGTTCATCAAAAGCTTCCTTAAGGCATTTGGAACGTTTCTGGGTGGTTTATTCAAAGGATTAGCCAAAGACAAGACCCAGTGGAGGTGCTCCACTAGGTAAATTCAAAATCACCATATCTCTCATTTTAAGCTTTGTTTCTGTGCCATTATTGCATACTTGAGACGTAGAAACAATGTAGATCATTAATATATAAAATGAACTGGCATTTGGTGTGGTTTCAGTTTGATGCATAAATCTTGTTGTTTGAATTTTGGCTCATTCTTGAGTTCTTAGAACAAATGAAGCATGGATTTGAACTCCTTGTGAGTTGTAGATGCATTCTGGACATTTTGGTTGGATAATTTTAAGTTTCACAGTTTATGCACATTTTACATTTTTCTTCGATTTGGTTTATGTGTTGCTCAAAAGTGAAAACTAAGGTTGGATTTGAGTTCCTCATGTTGAGAGGATGAATTTGCACTATGAGTTTGTCATTTTTGGTGGAGATTTGATACATGTGATTTTCTGGTTTTTTTCACGGCGGCTGGGTGGCCGGAGAAGATGATCGGAAGGGATCTCCGACCACCCTCTGTGTTTTCTGGCTTTTGTTGACTCCCATTGTAGGAGATGACCTCTAAACCATTGGATATGTTGACTTTCATTTTGGACGTACATGATTAAGACGCACCCTAGAATACCTTTGACCAGACGCATGTGATTAGGTTTGAATTTCATTTAATGTGCTGGCACACTTACATCCACTTGATTGGATTACCAGATGGTTTGATGGCCCTGATTGATTTCCACGCTGGTCCCTAGGTTGACCAGCCCTGGTGGATCATTGGCTTAATCCTAATCTGTTTGGATGCCTTGGGCCTCATATGTTGTTTGCACCCCCCTTCCTGGCCCAATCCACTTTTTCAACTGTTTTTCCTTGCTAATTGCACCGTTAGTTTGTTTTTTTTTTCTTTTCTTTTCTTTTTTGTTTATTTTCTTGTTTCAATTTAATTCATTTAAATGACTTCTCCAATTAGTAAAATTCTCAAAAAATATGTTTTAAACTCCTTGGAGTGTCCTTTATTTTATAGAATTTTTATTTTATTTTTTTGGTTTACTTTTTATTTAAAAATGAATTAATTAATTTGAGAGGTTTTATTTGAATTAAATTATGACATTGTGGTTTCTTTTAATTGTTTCTGCCTTTCCCCTTTGGTCCAATGAATGAAAATTGTTCCTCATACTATTGATGAGTTGAACAATTTTTGAGGACCATTTTGCCCCTGGTTGGTTGACTTTAGGGTTGACTTTTGGTGCTTTCCTTTTGACCCTCAATTTTCCCATTTCAAAGTGGTACATCTTGAATCTAATTTTCTTTTGATGGTGCTTTGAGGGGATATTGGCCTTGTGCCCTTGGTTTCTGTTTGCCAACTTGTTTGGATATCTTGTGCATTTTATTTGGTAATTGTTGAGCCTTTTTCCTAATTTTGAGATGACTTGCAAGTCAAGTCATCTCCAAGGGAGGTTCCCACACACATCTTGACCTAGTTTGACTTGGATATGATATTTTTGGATCCCTTGAGCTTTCAATGCCTTGTAATTCATGTTTTTAACATGTTAAGGATGTTTTTGGTTCAATTTTAGGTCATGACAATTATTTTTGCTTGCTCATTTGTGTTCATCTTTTGAGTCTTTTTATTAGGGTTTCTATGTGGAGCTTTCTTGCTTTTCCTTTGTGCATATGCTTGTTTTCTCTTGTGATGTCTTTGCTTTTGCATTTGTGCACTCTTTCCTCATCCTCCATTCTATCCCATGACTTTGGAATGTTATTTAAGGTAGTTTGGTCCCTCCTTAGGAGGAACTTGAAGCTTACCTAAAGCAATGAATCCATGAGGACTTTTCTTAGTGACTTTGTCACACTTGTTTGCTTGCTTTTGATGCATCTCTCTCCCTCTTCTCTTTGCATCCTCATATGCATGCTTGGTTGAGATGAGCTTGTGGTGGCTACTGCCCCGCACATGTTTTCCTCCCACTTTCATTCTATGTGTTCTTACTTGTGCATTTCAGGTATGCATTCTCTTATTTGCATGTTTTATTTTATTCTTTCTTCTTCTTCTTCTTCTTTTGTCTTTCTTCCCTTAGGATTTCTAACCTCTCTTGTTCTTATGATAGACATTAGGATTCTAACCATGCATGATAACATTAGGTAGATGTTTCCCTTTTGTAATCCCAACTTTAGGTGCACTTTGCATGACAACTTCTAGGGTTTGGTTTAATCCCCCTTTAGTTTGTCCCTTTCTCTTCTCATCTTCAGACAACTTCAATCCATCTAATAAAGATAATGAATGTTTTGCCATGAGCCTTATACTTGGGAAATGGTGATTGAGTGGCTACCTCTCAATTGCCTAGAGTGTTTAGTATACGTCCTTAGGACGATATGCGACGCATTCGATCCTAGGTTTTAGACTTTGTTACAACATACATTATGAACACTCTAACTCAAAATACTTCTTCTCTAAAAAACACAAATACACTTCAAACCTTTTTATCCTTCGGGAACTTAATCAGGAAAACCTTTTCATAAACAAGAGTGTTGTTAACTTTTCGTCCTATCGCAAACGGTAACGCCTAAGTCTCCAATGGTCGAGCTGCATACACCAAACTGCTAGAACTATCTGTTAACCCTACTCGGGTAAAACTTTTGAACGGCCTGTGTTCTCGTTAGCCCGAACTACGTTTGCTCTGATCTTTCATACCAGATGAAAGTACGTAGGCATAAGACGCGACGTCTTAGCGAGCAACCTTCCCCCTTTCTTTAGTTGTAGTTAGTCGAACTACGTTGACTCTGACTTTCCCATTGCACGAGGGAGTACGTAGGCACAGAGCAGCGATGCTCTGCCGAGTCAGTCCTTTTCTTTTTCTTTTGTCCATAAGCCTTTAGCGTAGATAGTTTACACACCCTTTTAGCTAGACGACACATGCGCGGATCCCGTCGAGTACGACGGACGTGAGGGGTGCTCATACCTTCCCCTTGCATAACCGACTCCCGAACCTAGGACTTGGTCGTGATGACCTCGTCTTTTCCCATTTTTGTCAGGTTTTTTCCGATCGTTTCCTTTCCCCTCTTTGGGATAAATAATGATAGGTGGAGAATCTGTTAGTCATTGTCGGCCTCCCTTTTTTGCAGTAGCGACAACTGGCGACTCTGTTGGAGACAGGAATATCCCCTATGTGAGTCAATCCTAACGCTTGTGTGTTTTCTTTTGGGTGTGTGTATATATGTGCTTTATCTTTATTTAGTTCCGCATTTTACTTTCCGCATTGTATCATACTTGCTGTGTTGTGGGGAGGGAAGTTCCATTGAGTGATAAGTCGTACCTGGGCTTGAGTACAAACCTAGTATTAGTAGTGGAGACAAGTGGGTGGACCTGTTTGCTTAGCAGACACAGTTCCCTACGAAATTCACGCTCAAACGAGATTCTCTTTGACGAGTTCCTTTCCGATCCTTAGGATCCAACTGGAATTTGGATTTGATGGTTGTCGACTCTGGGGACCGATCATTTGGGATTCAGCTAAGTGAGGCCTCTTCGAGAGATGATGATGCCAAACCAGAAATGGTGAACGTATCATCATTTCTTGAAAGTTTCTGACGCTGATGAACACATAGGATGCCGAACCTTGTCAGTGGATAGGTCCATACCTGTGAGTGGGTGGGTTATGCAGGAAACTTTGACCTTCAGACTACCCAGTTCTTGACAGTGTGAACCTGTGTGCATGGTACAAAGGGGTTCTTATGTTAGTGATTTGTCAGTACTAAAGCGAAGCGCTGGTTCTTCTCAAGCTACAGCACAACAAGCTTGATCCTCTGTTTGCATCTGCATTTGCATTTGCATCTTCATTTGCATCTCTTCATTAACATGTATTTATGTTGCAGATGTATATTTCCCTCCTGATTCTAGTGGTTCTGTTCTTCGTTCTTGACATGGAGCCCTTGAAAAGGACAGTTGCTTACAAGTTTCCTGCCTCATATGTCAGTTCTTTGAGGAGTCTGATTGCTATGGCTGAAGGGAATGTGATGGAACAGTTTAGACAAGACTATGGGAGACTGGCCAGATGTGTCTGCAAGCCTTCATCCTTTGAGATCAGTGGTGTCTATACTCTCTTGCAGTTCTACGACGCACAGTTGAGATGCTTTGTCTTTTCAGATTTTGTTTTGGAGCCTACTATGGAAGAGTATTCTGATATATTGGGAGTACCTATCCGTGATCAGATGCCTTTTGTCCACACAGATGCGGAGCCTGATCTGGCTGTGCTCGCTGCTATATTACATTTGGACGCTGCAGAGTTAAAGGGGAAGCTAGTTGAGAGGAAAGGAACTTATGGTTTTCTGCTACCGTTTCTTGTTGAGAAAGCTCAGAAGTTCGCTGAGAATGGTTGCTGGATTGTGTTTAGTGCTATTCTGGCACTTTGCATTTATGGCATTGTTTTGTTTCTGAATCTGCCTGATTTTGTAGACGTGGATGCTTTCTACCTACTGGCCTCAGGGAACCCAGTCCCTACACTCTTAGGAGACGTTTATCATTCTTTGCACCACAAGAATGAAAATCGAAGGGGGAAGAACATCTCATGTTGTGTTCCTTTGCTTTATAGATGGTTGATGAGTCGTATGCCTAAGACTGGTTAGTTTTTGGACACTGTTGCTACCTCAGAGTGGTCTGAGAGGATAATGTGCTTGACTTCTAACGATATTATTTGGTTTGATAGAGACATGCTTGGCACAAACATTATTTATAGTTGTGGCGGATTTCCTAACGTCCCTCTGGTCGGAAGAAAAATGTGCGTCAACTATAACCCTTCTCTGTTGGTACGACAATTTAGATATGCTCTCAGGGACGCTCCAAAGGAAGAAGAGATATAGGAATCTTTGTATCTCACGGGTTTGTTAGAGGGTGATGATTTGATCAGACTTGAACGTGCTTGGCGAGGCATCCATAGGAGAGGCAAAGCATTATTAGGGAAGAGCAACAATCAGGCCTATGACCCCTACGTGGCTTGGATTCATGAGAGGGCCGCGAAGTTCTTGATGCCATATCCTCCAGTGGAGCCTGTTTTCCCTCCCGTGATCGAGGAGCCTACTACAGTGGACATCCAAAGGTATAATCAAGTATGTCGCGAAAAGGAAGAGTTGCAGAACACAAACGAAGAAATGGAGTTGGAAATTTCTCAACTTAGAAGTGAGAGGAGTGAAGCAAAGTATTCTTTGAAAAAGCAAACTGAGTTGGTGAACAAGTTGGGGACAAACTTGACTAAGGAGATGAGAGATAGAGAGCGGTTGGGTTTAGACATAAACGTTGTTAGTAGTGTGCTTGCTACTAAAAAGCAGGAGCTGAATAGAGCCTATTTGTGGACTTCCAAGTTTGAGGCTCAATGGAACGCTGCCATGTCCAACAGCAAGCAGTGTGAAGACCAGTTGAAGTCGCAGATCAACAAGCTGAAGGCTTAGCTCAGAGCTAAAGATGAGGAGATCTCGAAGGAAGCTTCGCTCAGGAGACATAGTGACTGCAAACTATATGAAGCGCTTGCAACCTTGGAGGAGTAAATAGATGGAGCTAATGCCAAGAGGCGTAGACTTGAGGAGGTGTTTGGGAAGGAGGACTCGGTCGAGGATCTTCAGTCCACCATCAGTCAGCAGGAGTTGCTCATACGTGGTTTGCTCACTAGGCCACACCATCCTGAGACGCAGGCGTTGCTGAAGGATTTCCAGTCTCGCCACCCAACCTGATCTGTTTCTTTGTATTCTGTAGCTTAGACTTTTGTATGGACCATCACCAGACCTGTTGGTTGAGGTCCTTTTCTGATTGTACTTATTTGATGTTTATACTTTTCCTGTGGGCTTATGTTTGTATATATGAGGAGTTTTTATTTTATGCTTGTCTGCGGGGTTCTCCATCGTCTTGGTTGTTATCCCGAAACTAGAATCATGGGGGAAATTTCCCTGTTTTCACATATACATGTTTGCATTTTAGCATGTTTCTCGCATTTGCAGGTGCATCAGAACTGTTAACCTTATCTTGTTTCTTGTGCCACTAGTGTTTCAGGATTGCAGATCAGATAACTCACCGCTACGGTACCAGAGGAAACCAGAAAAGACTGATGGATCAGATGCAGGTAGAAATGCAAGAGATGAGAGATCGTATGGCATAACTGATGGAGGTCATGCAAGGGGTAGCTAGTGGCCATACGTAACTTCAGACTTTAGTGCAACCTCTGATTGCACGAGTTGATAGTGATGGGGTGTTACATGGTGGGTTGCTTCTAACCCTCCTCATATAGAAACTCCTCGTGCAGAAAATTCTATGCCAACTTTAGTCATCCCTATTGCTGGAGGGGGTGGTCACGCTGCTGGTTTTGGAAATGTGGCATGTTTTAATCATGCTGGTTTCGCTAATGGGGGTAATGGTAATGGAAATGGCTTTGGCCTCGACACCACAGGAGTTGTACATGGTAGCATGGACCACACCCGGAATGAGGATAGGTAGGAGGATTTGTTCTCGCCAAGAATTATAACTGCTGAAATACCTTCTGAGGCTGATAGAAGGATTAAGATGATCGAATAGAAGATGAGATCTCTTGAATTCCAAAACTCTATGGGGCTGGATATGTCTAACCTAGGGCTGATCCCTGGCTTGAGAGTGCTACCAAAATTCAAAGTGCCTGACTTTGATAAGTACAAAGGCATCACATGCCCGAGGGTTCACCTGCGCTCATACTATAGAAAGATGTCCGCGTACTCGGACGACGAAAAACTCTTGATGCACTTCTTCCAGGACAGCTTGTCTGGTCCTTCTTTAGAGTGGTACATGGGGATGGAGCCCACTAACATCCGTAGCTGGAAAGACCTAGCCGAAGCTTTTGTAAGGGACTATCAGTACAACAGTGACCTTGCACCAAATAGAGTCCAGCTGCAAAATCTTTCCAAAAGAAATAATGAATGCTTTAAAGAATACACCCAAAGGTGGCGAGAGCTTGCTACTAGAGTGCAGCCTCCTATGGTAGAGCGTGAGCTCGTTGACATGTTTGTTGCTACTTTACCGGGGGTGTACTATAAAAAACTGATTAGCAGTATGTCGGGAAGTTTTTCAGACTTGATAATCACCGGTGAAAGGGTGGAAAACAGCATCAAGCTCGGAAAGATTCAGGTGGGAGAAGTACCCTCAGCTAGAGGAGGAGGAAAGAAGGTATTTGGGTACAAGAAGCGTGAAAGTGACGTTAGCTCAGTAACGAGTTTCAGAGGAAGAGGAAGGGGTCAACCACAAAACCAATATCGCCAACAGCAAGTTGCCAGTGTTACTATTCCTGTGCCACAACAACAACGTCCACAACAACAACAACATCAACAAAATCAGCAGGGGTACAGAAGATACCAAGATAGAGGCCGGGCAGCAGTAAATATACATTTTGATGCGCCTCCCATGTCGTACGCTCAACTATTGCAGGCTTTGTTAGAGCTGCAGTTAATTAACAAGAGGACTATGGCTCCCCTGACTGGGCCTCCTCCACCTGGGTACGATGCAAACGCCCACTGTGAGTTGCATTCGGGTGCCCCGGGACATAACATTGACAATTGTAAAGCCTTCAAACATAAAGTGCAAGATATGATTGACAGTAAGGCGATCAATTTTTCTAATGATATTCCCAATGTGGTGCAGAATCCCATGCCCAATCACGGGCAGGCTGGGGTTAATGCAATTCTCAAGGAGGAGGTGTTGAATCTGGTGACGGATGTTGATGAACTGAAAACACCCTTAAGCTTTGTGAAGGCCAAGTTGCTAAAGGGGGGGTGTTTTCTCGGGATGTGCTAAGGATTGTGTTAAATGTTCTGTTGATCCTGAGAGAGGATGTGGATTGTTGAGAAGCTATATTCAGGAGATGATGAACGACGATGTTTTATAATTTGACCGATCTATTGGAAGAGAATCTGAGGATCTGGTGGCTGAAGAAAAGGATGAGATTGCGACAATATCCATCCCATACAAGACTGTTACTATTTATGCACCGAAGCCACCAACGATCACTATCACCAAAGCGGGACCTGTGCCATATGAAAGCACCAAAGCTATTCCGTAGAACTACGAAGCTGAGGTGTATTGTAATGGTCAGAAGATAGATTTGAAAAGTTTTCCTGTGGAATCAGCAGAGAATGTTGTGGGCGCAGGAGCGATCACCTGAAGCGGCAGGGTCTTTGCATCGCCCGAAGTGGTGGCTGAAAAAGCAGATAAGGGGAAAGGTAAGATGGAAATTGAAGAAACTTCCCAGTCTGGCGAGAGGGAATCTTTGGAGAAGGATCTGGAGGAAGTCATGAGGCTGATACGCAAAAGCGACTACAAGATAGTCAAGCACTTATAGCAGACACCTTCCAACATTTCAATATTATCGCTATTGTTGAGTTCCGAAGCTCACAGGAATGCATTGATGAAAGTGTTGAGCACCACTTTCGTGCCTCAAGAAATATCAGTAAATAAACTTGAAGGGGTTGTTGGGCATGTAAACGCGGGAAATGGCCTTGGGTTTACAGATCTAGACTTAACGCCAAAGGGCAGAAAGCACAATTGTGCACTACACATTTCTGTTGAATGTAGAGGAGTGGTTATGTCTCATGTCCTTGTAGACACAGGGTCATCTTTGAATGTGCTACCAAATAAGGCATTTATGAAGCTGGATACTCGAGGCATTACCTGTACACCAAGTGACTTGGTTGTACGTGCTTTCGACGGTACTCGGAGGTCTGTCTTTGGTGAGCTGACTTTGCCTATCCAAGTGGGCCCAGAAGTTTTTGACGCTGTATTTTATATCATGGACATTCATCCTGCTTATAGTTATTTGTTGGGAGACCATGGATCCACTCGGCTGGGGATGTTACATCGACTGTGCATCAGAAGCTGAAATACATGGTTGGTGGCAGTGTTGTGACAGTGTATGGAGAAGAGGACATCATGGTTAGCCACCTGCCTTCTTTCAAGTATGTAGAGGTAGACGGGGAAATTCATGAGACACTGTGTCAAGCGTTTGAAACTGTGCAGTTGAAGGATAAGTCTCTAGTGGTGAGTGTTGCACCCCAAAATTTGACCAACAATTATTCACCTATCAAGTGTTTGAAAGTTGATACCTTCATCAGAAAGTTCAAGAGATCCTCAGAGGAATTGGTTGAAACCAAGGTTGTGTGCTTCATAGCTTGAGAGTTGTGGGAGCTCCTCAGATGACTCTGAGACTTTGAGAATGAACTTGAAGCTTTGAGAAAGTCTATGAGATGTCTTGAAAGCCATCATGGAGCCTAGAGAGGTCATTATGCAAGAATCCAGAAGATTCAACCATGAATGGTAGAATTAGGGTTTTGACTGGGTCAACCCTAGGGTAACTGAAGATTTTGAGAAGGTTGAGACCTAATCCAAGGGCCATGAGATCATGGAATGATGTATGGAGATGTTATAAAGACGATTCCTAGACCAACTCATCATGATTGAAGAGTTTGAGAAGTTTTTAGTTAGGGTTTCCAAGGATTGTCAGTGAAAAAACCCTAATTTGATCCCTATCTTCCAGGCAGTTTTAGCTCAAGATGTGATTGATATCTCATCTTCCCCACAACATGAATGTTGTAGAGCTTGTTCTTAGCTTTAATTTGAGTGGTAGAAGTCCTTTATAGGATGTGCAGAGCTCAAGTTATGGTTTTGACAAATTACAGGTCAGCTGAGGTGTGTGAATCTGGGTCCTTGAAAGTCACCCAACTTGCAGACAACTTTTGCCCCAGTAGGATGATTCCTATGATTTCTTGGTCAACATGAATGTTGAAGAGAATATTCTTATCTTTCTAGAGAGTACTAGAAGTCCTTGATAGTATTTGTAGAACTCAACTTATGGTTTGAACAAGACAGGGGTATTTTGGTCATTTGGAAGTTATAGGTCATTTTAAGCAAAGGCCATATCTTCTATTTCCAAGCCTCAAATGAAAAAACTCAAAACATCAAAGTTGTTCAAAATGGGATTTTAAGCTTAGAAAAGAGGTCATGAGTTATTGAAAAAGCTTGTAGCAAGGATTTCCATGATTGGGTAAAAATGACCTAAAAAATGGCTTATAAGTTAAAAAGTTGAAATGGAATTTTGGTTTAGGAGATGTACAAATCCAAAATGGGTCATCCAATATGTCATTTTGACTCCAAACATTATTTTAAAAACAATGGTGCAAGTAGAATTTTGATTTGAGGTCTCAAATAGGAGGTTGCTTTGTAATTTTCATTCTTGCATAATAAGGCAATTTGAGAAACTTGGCATAAGGCAAGGTTTAGCTTGTTTTTTCACTCATTCAATCCCAATATCTCATGTAAGGAGTTTTTGACACAAGATTGAAAGGTTTAAGGCATGAAAGGAGATAATGCAATATGTCATGACAAGAGAAGTTCCATGACTTTCTAAATGATTCTCAAAGTTTCTAGATGAATCTAGACTCTTCCATTGGTTTCTATATATTGGTTAGATCACAATGTGGTCAAGGTTGGTGATGATTGTTGGGGAGTGGTGAGATTAGAGTGCAAAAGAGTGAAATTCTTCGATTTGCAATTCCATAACAAACTTCCATTCTCTTCCATTTTCATTCTTTTCTTCTCCACAAACACACTCTGCTAATCATTGTGAGCAGTTGCATACCAAATTAGAGGAAGATCCATGGAGATTTGAAGCTTTGGTGAAGAAGTTGCAAAGAATGCGAATTGCACTCAAACTCAAGATTCAAGCTTGCAACACCACACTTTTTGCAAACAGAAAGATCATCATCGAGAAAAGAGTAACCATGGAGGGTTTCAAGGCTTGAAGAGGAGTAGAACTGCATCTGCCATCATCAAGAACAGGTTTTGCAAAAGCTATTCCATCTCTTTATTTATGCACTTTTAGGTCATGTGGTTAGGATAAGATTGATTAGCAACCATTAGGGATGAATCCTGGCAAGTTTGAGCTAATTCCACGAAGGTTGGTAGCAGATCATCATTTCTTGCAAGATTAAGAACTAGCTGTATATTAAGTCTTAATTGGTATGTGATAGTATAGAATGATGAGGGTAACATAAGGAACAAGTTTAGATCATTGGATTTGAGTTTGGATAAGGATGATCACAGAGGAAAGAGGTTGAACCCAGAACTTTGAGCTATCGGGTTAGGAGTTACACGAGGTTTCAGTGGAAGATATGAGTAGGGTTGGATTCCTGGTAACACGTAGAGCATCTTTGCCTTTGGAAGTTTGTGATTTCGTTGTGTAACGGAGGAGAACGAAGGAAGTGAAACTCTTGCATGGAGTTAGGGTTTCTGAAACCCTAGATGACATTTTGGGGAAGACGAGTACACCACCGTCGGATCATCCTGGCTTTTTGACTTTGTAATTCCATCTAACGGTCCATATTTGAACTCAGAAACAGAGGGAAACATTAAGGCCAAAACGGTGCGTTTGAATAAGTGACGGATCCTGGGCCTCAGAAACTTGTGCTACTCACACCCCTGCGTATGGCCCAATCAATTTTTGAACTATAAAATGTTGCTATTCTCACCGTATTCCTTTTATTTTTATGATGATTTTTTTCTTTTAATTTTCTGAGCGCATGGGCCTAACCCAGACTGCTACGCGCACCCCCATATGCTTAGCCCAACAGCAATTGAACTGGGCGTGTTTACTTTTCTCACCCCATCCCCATTTCATTCATTTTCCCTTATTTTAATTTCTTTTATATTTTCTTGCATATTAAAAAATCCATATAAAATAGAAAACTTAATATTTTTTAATGCTTGTTTTTTTCACATATTCATAATCATGTCTAGAAAAATGTAAATAAATAAAATTCCATTTTATTTTCCTTTTAATATTTTTAGCATATTATTCTTGTAAATAGTCTTTTTAATTGATTTTGGTTAATACTTGATTTTGTATAATTTCTTTTAGGACTTTCCCTTAGGATTTTTGAGCCATTCTTTTTGGCATAGTTAGGTATTGAATCATAGTTCATATAGGATTTAACTCACAGTTTTTAGATTAAAATTTGATATAGTTTGCTTGTTTGGCATTTAGGTACTCAAATTAGGGTTTTAGGTTGTATAAGTAGATTTGAACAATTTTGTTTTGGGGTTTATAGGCCAAATTAGTGTATGGGGAATATATGGGTTAAGGGTGAGTATATATAGAATCCCCTAGAATTTTGCTAGAATATTGTATAGTATTTTAGTATTTTTAATTGATTTTTGAATGTATGGTTAGTATGTGTGTTGGTTGAAGGCATAGTTTGTATTGTTGTGCTTGTTTTTCTTCTCCTTTGAGTGTGTGAGCCTTGAAGATTGAGTTGAAGACCTTGTGGATCACCATTGAAGACTTTGAAGACCTTGCAGAGGAGCTTAGTTTTAGCTTTTGTTTGTTTTGTTTATAGGATCATAAGTGCATAGGCAGAGCTTTAGATAGAATAACTCCATTTCAATAAACAGGGAGTGTCTTGTTCACCTCCTTCCTTCTCTGTGACATAAAGTCCCTTAAGGGTATTCACCTCTCTCCTTTGGAGGGATTAGTGACCTTGCCCTCTGAGGTAGAACTTTGAGAGAGCCTTTCCCTTTGATGTTAAGTCCTCAATGGCATCCTTTGGAAGTCAGTGAGCACTGTAACATCCTCACCTCATCTTGTTGACTGAATCTTGCTTGTTGGAGCCTTTGGGTTGTTGAAGATAGCAATGAAGAGCATTGAAGACTTGATTGAAGATCTAAAAGCCATTGAAGATAGAAGCTGAAGCTGTGAAGAGGATGATTCCTTGAAGATTGTTGAAGTCTGAAGACTTTGTGAAGATCAAGTTGATACTTGAAGATCCCTGAAGATAGTGAAGCCTGAAGGTGGAGCTGATCAAAAGAAGCTGAAGCTTAAGGGAGAAGATGAGTTGGTACTCATGTTGTAGGGTTGATACCTGGAAAGCAAGTGATCTTTGAAGTCTGAAGACTGAGTAGCTGCTGGGGGAGCTGAAGCTTTCTTCTGTTTTTCTTTTCTGTATTGTTTGTTTTGTTTGATTTGTCTGTTGCATTAGATTAGGTCCATCTAGAGTAAGTTCAGTCTAGGAGCATGATTGCATTAGAGGTTGAGTTGCTCCCTCTGCTTGTATTGTTATTGCATGGCTTTGCTTGCGGGTATTCGGTAGAGCCCAACTCCCTTGCCCATGTGGTTTGTTTGCTTGATAGCATATTTTCATTCTTCTGTATGATTGCAGTTTACTGTTTATTGCTTGATAGCATGTTGTTTATTTTTTCAGTATGATTACTGTTATTTCATGACTGGCTTGAGGTTGAGATGAGCTTGTGGAGGCTGAAGCCCCACACACCTTTCCTCCCTCACTTGCATTGCATGCACTTTACTGTTAAGCTGATGCTTTGTCTGTTTTGGTGTATCATTGACATGATCCCTTAGGACTCTCATTTCCTTTGATAAGGATTTGATGATAGAATTTTAGGTTGAAACCTATGCATGACAACATCTAGGAGTTCCCTGTTCAAACCTCAACCATAGGATGAATCCATGGCATGATAACAGTAGGACTTGATAGTCTCCCTCCTAGCCGGGCCTGTTCTCTTCTCATCTCAAAACAGTTTAAGATACAGTAATCATGAATGATTTCTTTCGTACGTTACGAGCCTTAAGCTATCTGAGAAAGGGTTGTGGGAGAGTTTCTTTTCCACAGTCTGGATGTTTAGTATGGTACCCTTTGGGTGACATGCGACGCATTCACTCTCAGGTCATAGTCTCTAGTGCGGTTGAAATCGCAAACACAATAAAAAACACTTCTTTCAGGAAATAAGCCGTAGTTTCCCGAACTACGTTTGCTCTGATCTTCCATACTGTGTGGAAGTACGTAGGCATAGGATGCGACGTCCTAGCGAGCAACCTGCAACCTTTCCCCCGTAATCCTTCGTAGGCCGAACTACGTTGACTCTGATTTCTCATTCTCTGATGAGAATACGTAGGCATAAAGTGCGACGCTTTGCCGAGTCATTTTTCTTTTCTTTTTCAGCCAGCCTTGATAGGTAGATAGAATAAAACCAACCCGTCCAAGTAAACAAACAAGCGAGGATCCCGTCGAGTACGACGGACGTGAGGGGTGCTAATACCTTCCCCTTGCGTAACCGACTCCCGAACCCAGACAATGGTTGCGATGACCTTGTCTTACCCTTTTTCGTCAGGTTTTTCCGATCGTTTCCTTTCCCGCTCTGAGGGATAAATAACGAAAGGTGGCGACTCTTCTGTTGTGCCGGCACCTTATTTTCGCGCAAGCGACAGCTGGCGACTCTGCTGGGGACTTGATAGTTTCCTAGGGATCCAACGTCCCGAAAGCGAGTCAGTTTTGGGATCCAACGTCCCTTAAGAGAGTCAATCCTACCGCTTGTGTGTTTGCTTGTTGGGTTGCGTTTATTTATCGCATTTTTACTTCTCGCACTTTATTTCCCGCATGTTATTTTCAGTATAATATGATTATTTATGCTGTTGTGGGATGGGAGTTCTGATGAGTGAGAAGCCAGACCCAGGCTTGAGTGCACCATAGACTTAGAGTGGAAATTAGTGGGCGCGTGCTTGCTTTGCAGGCACCAGTGTCTCATGAAATCCACGCTCAGACGAGGTTCATCCGGTTGGCTTCACTTTCAACCCTTTGGGTTGAGACGGTTGCTGGTTTGGTGGATTGTCGACTCTGGGGACCGATCATTTGTGATTCAGCTAAGTGAGGCCTCTTCAAGACTTGATGATGCCACTCCTTCTGGGAATCGTATCGTCAGTTTTGAAAGTCTGTGACGCTGATGAACGCATAGGATGCCGTACCTTGAGTCAGTTTAGGTCCATACCTGTGAGCGGGCTGGGTTTATTGCAGGAAACTTTAACCTTCAGACCACCTGGTTTTCTTGACAGTAAATCAGTTATGTTGGTATCAGGGTTCTCCGTTGCAAACTCGTCGGTTCTTGATAGAGCAGGTTTTGATCAGAGGATCTTATCATCGGATGTATGTCTGTTCTTGATAGAGCAGGTTTTGATCAGAGTATTGTCGTCAGTGGTTTGTTCTTGATAGGGCAGATTTTGAGTGGGGTCTGAAGATCTTATCAGCAGATGTTATTTGCTCTTGATAGGGCAGATTTTGATTTGGGGTCTGAAGACTTCATCAACAGATGTTTCTTGATCATACATCCGGGGTCCTTATTATCAGCCATTTGTTCTTGACAGAGCAGAATTTTGATCTTGGTTATTCTCAGCAGATCAGATTAGTGGTCTTACACCGGGGTTTTCTTCTCATCAGTGACTGTTGATACAGAATCTCCACAGCAGCTATCCGGATATATTATTGCATGCCTGCATTTTGCATTAGATTGCATGTTCATCTGCATCCCATTAACGTGTGTCTGTGTTGCAGGTACCGTTTCCCCGATCCAGGATTTCTCGCCTCCTACTGTTATTATGGCCTCTCTCAGGAGGACTGTTGCGTACAAGTTCCCGACCCCCGATGTGTCAAAGCTGACTGGTTTGATAGCCCTGGCAGGAGATTCTGTGAAGGATAGGTTCAGGAAGTCTTATGGCAGGTTGCTCAGTCTGGTTTGCAAACCTTCTACGTCCGAGTTGAATAGGTTACATGCTCTTCTGCAGTTCTATGACCCTCCTTTGAGGTGTTTCACTTTTCATGACTTCGTTCTCGCGCCGACGCTGGAAGAGTATGCTGATATGCTAGGGGTGCCTATCAAAAGGCAGATGCCTTTTGTCCACATGGATGCTGAGCCTGATTTGGCTGGCTTAGCTTCTTCACTCCGTTTGAGCGCCTCTGAGTTAGTGGTGACGAGCTGGAACAAGGTTCCAGGGTTCTCCCTACAGTTTCTGATAGCTAAGGCTCAGCAGTGTGCTAAGGACAAATGTTGGGACGCATTCAACGCCATCCTTGCTTTATGCATATATGGCATTATCCTGTTCCCCAACATGCCTGATTTCATGGACTTTGATGCATTCCGCATCTTCGCCTCAAGGAATCCAGTCCCTACTCTGATCGGAGACGTCTACCATTCAGTGCATTACAAGAATGAGAACCAGAGAGGGAAGAATGTCTCATGCTGCGTACCGTTGTTGTACAAGTGGTTTGATAGTCATTTGTCCAAGAGGGGTTCTTCCGTCTTGTCTGCAGCCACAGCTGAGTGGCCTGAGCGTCTGATGAGTTTGTCGGCAGAAGACATTGATTGGTTTGTTGGCAGAGACAGGTTAGGCACCGAGGTAGTGGGTTTCCTAACGTACCTCTGATAGGTAGGAAGGGTTGTATCAACTACAATCCATCATTGCTAGTTCGTCAGTTCGCATATGCTTTGAGGACTCCACCGAAGGAGGAAGAGGTACAGGAATCTCTGTACCTCACGGGTACTCTAGAGGGGGATTTGTTGTCCAAGCTTCAGCATGCGTGGAAGAGTATCAGCAAGAGGGGAAAGCCTTTGTTGGGAAAGAGCAACAGCCAAGCCTACCCTCCTTATTCAGCTTGGATCAGAGCCAGAGCCAGCGCTATAGGGATGCCATTCCCTCATGTCAGACCAGAGGGTCCTCCACCAGTCGAAGAGCCTACCACTGTGTCCATTCATCAGCACAACCAGGTATTAGCTGAGCGGGATGAACTGAGGCGGGCGAACGCAGAATTAGAGAAGGAGTTAGCTCGGCTTCGAAGTGAGCGGAACGAAGCCGTGCATGCTCTCAAAAAGCAAACAGAGTCGGTGAACCAACTGGGTGCAGACTTGGCAAAGCAGATTGCTGATCGGGAACGCTTGGGTCAAGACTTCAGGGCTGTTAATGATGTACTAGCTACGAAGAAGCAACATCTGGAGGAGGCATATCGGAGGATATCTAAGTTCGACCAGCATTGGAAGACCTCCATGGCCACCAGGAAGGAGCGAGAGGACAAGCTGATGCTGCAGATCTCTAAGCTGGAAGCCGAAGTAAAGGACAGTGAGCGGAGGTTTGATGAAGAGACCGCCCGCAGATACGCCGCTGAAGCTCGACACAACAAAGCCCTTGCTAACCTGAAGGAGCATAAGCTGATGTTTGAGTCTAAGAAGCGGAAACTGGAGGATTTCTTTGGCGAAGGAGCTTGGGAGAGTTCAGTTCAGGGGCTTCAGCATACCATCATGCAGAGGGAACTACTCGTCGAAGGGTTGCTCGCTTTGCCAGATCATCCAGAGACGAAGGAGTTATTAGCAGAGTATCGCGCCCGTGGCCGTACTTGACTAGTTGCATTCCTGTTGTTTTGATCTTTGATGTATGCTGACCATCACCAGACTTGTTGGCTGAGGTCATGCTGTTGATTTGTTTGTACTCGCTGATACTGTGTACTGCCTTGACAGGCCTTTCCATATATATATGAGATTGATGTTTCCATGATTGGGCTCGGATTTCTTCTTCCTCTTATTATTATCAGCACCGTCACTAAGGCACTAGGATCGGGGGAAAGCCTCCCACGCACACAAACACACGCATGCATTTGCATGAAGCATATTTGCATGGCGTACATTTTATTGCTTTTCCTAACCTTTATTGTTAGCAGGTTTTTCAGGTTCCGAGTTGTCTCCGGTCTCCAGGATTGATCAAAGACTCATCCACCGCTACTCAACTCGCGCTAATCAGACAAGGATCATGGACCAGGTGCAGTCAGATGTTCAAGAGCTCCGTGAACGGATGGATCGTTTTATGGAGCTGATGCAGGTGGTCGCTAATGGTCAGGACCAGCTTCGTACTTTGGTTCAACCTCTGATCTCCAGGGTTGACAGTAATGGCATACTGCACGGCGGGGCTGTGCCTACTCCTCCTCCAGTGGACGCTCCACAGAATGTTGTTCCTATTGCCGGGGGCAACGGCAGTGCTAACGGCAATCTGATGGCTAATATCGGACTCAACGCGGCAGGCGTCGGCAATGGTAGTCTGGGAGCCAATGTTAACATAGGGCTGGTCAACGACAATGCTGGTGTCGGAAATCTGTTGGTGGCTCAACCGTGGCTAGAGGACCATCAGGATGACGTATTCTCTCAGAGAGGTGTAGAAGCAGAGTTGAATGCTGAAGCTCGACTCAGGTTCAAAGCGCTGGAAGACAAGATGAGAGACATTGAAAATCAGAACACATTGGGCGTTGATATGTCCAAACTCGGATTGATTGCTGATTTCAAGGTACCTCATAAGTTCAAGGTGCCTGTCTTTGAGAAGTATAAGGGTACTACTTGCCCCCGTGTCCACCTTCGATCTTATTACAGAAAGATGTCCGCCTATTCTGACGATGAGAAGTTGCTGATGCACTTCTTCCAAGATAGTCTTTCTGGTCCGTCACTCGAATGGTATATGGGCCTGGAGCCCGCTACTGTACGCACCTGGAAAGACCTCGCTGAAGCGTTCGTCCTCCATTATCAATACAATAGCGACTTGGCTCCCAACCGAGTTCAGCTTCAGAATCTTTCACAGCGGAATAATGAAAGCTTTAAAGAGTACGCCCAGCGGTGGCGTGAATTGGCTGCTCGGGTTCAACCGCCGATGGTTGAGCGCGAGCTAGTGCAAATGTTCGTGGCTACCCTTCCTGGAATCTACTATGAAAAGCTGGTCAGTGGCATGTCTGAGACATTCTCGGCTCTCATCACTATGGGCGAGCATGTCGAGAACGGTATAAAGATTGGAAAAATTCAAGGCGAATCATCCTCAGCTGGAGGAAGTAGCAAGAAACCTTACGCTGGCAAGCGTCGAGAGGGAGATGCTAGTGCTGTCACTAATGCTCGGAGAAAGGGCAAGGGCCCTCAGCAGCAGATTGCTAGCATAAATATCCCAGCAGCTCCACCGCAGCAGCAGCAGCCTCAGCAGCAGAATCAGCAGGGGTATAGAAGATATCAGAATCGGGCTCCTCTGACAAACCGTCACTTCGAGGCGCCGCCTATGTCGTATGCACAGCTCTTGCAAACGTTGCTTCAGCTTCAGTTAGTTCAAAAGAGGACAATGGCTCCCTTAACAGGGGCACCACCACCGGGGTATGACGCCAATGCTACTTGTGATTTCCATACTGGGGCACCAGGCCATACGATTGAGAATTGCAAAGCTTTTAAGCACAAAGTGCAGGACTTGGTGGACGCCAAGGTTATTAACTTTTCTGATAATGTGCCCAATGTCACCAAAAACCCTATGCCTCATCATAAGGGAGGCGGAGTGAACGCCATTATCACTGAGGAGAGTGCAGACTTGCTGACTGATGTCAAAGACTTGAAGACGCCGCTTAGTTTTGTCAAAGCTAAGTTGCTGAAGAAGGGCTTCTTTCCTGGATGCGGAGAGTTATGTATGGCTTGTGCTACACTTCCTGATGGGTGTGAGCAGCTGGTCGAAGGTATCCAAAGTCTGATGTCTGAGGGTATTTTGCAGTTCAGCCGGAGCGTTGAAAGTGCATCAGGGGAAGTCGTGCTGAAGCAGGCAGATGAAGTTGCCACCATCACCATTCCTCGTCAACCTATTACTATTTATGCGCCCCGACCGCCTACTATCACTATCACCAGGGCCGGACCAATCCCCTTCGAGAGTACTAATGTTGTTCCATGGCATTATGGCGCTGAAGTCTATTGCAATGGTCAAAAGTTAGAGCTGGAGCCATACGGATCGACTGTGCAGAATCTTGCCGGAGTCAGTGGCATTACTCGAAGCGGTAGAGTGTTCGTGCCAGCAGAGGTTGCAGCAGAGAAAGTGGTCAGGGCTGATGCTGCTGATAAGGGTAAAGGTAAAGCTGTCGAAGAGATCCCTTCTGGGGCAGAGAAGGACTTGCTGGTTAAAGATGCTGAAGAGTTCATGCGTTTAATCAAGAAGAGCGACTATAAGATTGTAGATCATCTTCACCAGACTCCGTCAAAGATCTCTATTCTCAACTTGTTGCTGTGTTCTGAAGCGCACCGCAACGCGTTACTGAAGGTATTGAACGCTGCCTACGTGCCGCAGGAGATATCAGTAAATCAGCTAGAAGAGGTGGTAGCCCATGTCAACGCTGGCAATGGGCTGGGGTTCACAGATTTAGAGCTGACTCCTAAAGGAAGAGATCACAACAGCGCCTTGCACGTCTCGATAGAGTGCAGAGGCACAATCATGTCACATGTCCTGGTGGATACGGGTTCGTCGCTTAATGTGCTTCCGAAGAAGGCACTGATGAAGTTGGATACCCGTGGATTGCTTTGCACGCCCAGTGATCTGGTGGTGAAAGCCTTTGATGGGACTAAGCGCCACATTTTTGGAGAGTTGACCCTGCCGATTCAGGTTGGTCCGGAGACGTTCGATACGGTTTTCTAAATCATGGATATCATGCCTGCCTATAGTTGCCTCTTAGGTCGGCCATGGATCCATGCCGCTGGTGCCGTGACGTCCACGCTGCATCAAAAGCTCAAATATGCTGTCGGGGGGAGCATAGTGACCGTCTGTGGTGAGGAGGACATTATGGTGAGCCACTTGTCATCCTTTAAATATGTTGAAATGGATGGCGAAATCCATGAAACTCTCTGCCAAGCATTTGAAACCTTCAAGGTGAAAGAGGTAGCTCCTGTCGTCGTAGAGAAGCAAGAGATGAATCTCTCCTCATTTAAAGAAGCTCGGGCCGTTGTCGAAGCCGGCTCCACCCCAGGCTGGGGGCATGTTTTGGATATACCAATCAAGCAGGATAAGTTTCGATTGGGATATTCTCCTGAAGCTGAAGCTTCATCTTCTTCTAGCAGTTCGTCTCGTGGGAAGGCGCCGATCCTATTCACCAAAGGCGGAGTAATTTTCGAGAGCATCAACGCAGCGTCTGAGGACAGCGGGGATAGCGATTGTGATCTTGACGCCTGGATTCAGCCAAGCAAGCCGGGCGAGCGCCTCAACAATTGGACCATCAAGGAGATTATCCAACTGACAAGTGAAGAGTAATGATTTGCTTTTTACAATCTTTGTACAACCCTATGTCCTACCCGGGGCATAGTGGTTTATTGTCAGGGCCTTGTTGGATTATGTACATGCATTTTGTTAATAAATAAAAGGCGTTTTCTTCGTACTCAAATATTGTGTTCTCTGTTATTCTTGTTTTATGTTTATTTCGAAAAACAGTAAAATGGCAACGAGGTTTGTGCTAACCTGCATATTCTTGCTTTAAACTTAACCCTTGTTATTGCAGGATCCACATGACAGATGACATCGACTCGGGACCCTCTACGGCTCACTATGACTTTGATTGCCCGATTTATCAAGCCGAGGATGAGATTGATGAAGACGAAGACCTTCCGGAAGAGTTGGCCCGCTTGTTGAGACAAGAGGAGAAGGTTATTCTTTCTCATGAAGAGGATATTGAGATCATAAATCTGGGTTCTGAAGAGCTCGTCATAAATGTCAGAGTAGGGGCTGCGCTGCAGATTGATGTCAAGCATAGACTGGTCGAGATGCTTCGAGAGTATAGTGATGTCTTTGCTTGGTCATATGAAGATATGCCCGGACTTGACACGGACATCGTGGTTCATCGTTTGCCGTTGCGAGAAGATTGCCCTCCAGTCAAGCAGAAGCTTAGGAGGACGAGACCAGACATGGCTGTAAAAATCAAAGAAGAGGTCCAAAAGCAGTTGGACGCAGGATTTCTAGCCGTTACCACTTACCCTCCGTGGGTCGCCAACATAGTGCCTGTACCGAAGAAGGACGGTAAGGTACGCATGTGCATCGATTATCGGGATTTGAATAGGGCAAGCCCTAAGGATGATTTCCCGTTGCCTCATATCGATGTGTTGGTCGACAACACAGCCCAGTTTTCCGTGTTTTCGTTCATGGATGGCTTCTCCGGTTACAATCAGATTAAGATGGCACCGGAGGACATGGAGAAAACGACGTTTATCACCCCCTGGGGAACATTTTGCTATAAGGTAATGCCCTTCGGTCTGAAGAACGCAGGGGCCACTTACCAGCGAGCAATGGTAACTTTGTTTCATGATATGATTCATCATGAGATCGAGGTCTATGTTGATGACATGATTGCAAAGTCCCAAACGGAGGAAGAGCATCTGGTCAACTTATTGAAGCTTTTTGAGAGGCTTAGGAAGTTCAGGCTGAGGCTGAATCCTAACAAGTGCACTTTCGGAGTGCGGTCCGGAAAGTTATTGGGGTTTATCGTTAGTGAACGAGGCATCGAAGTTGATCCTGCGAAAATAAAAGCTATTCAAGAAATGCCAGCGCCGAAAACAGAAAAAGAAGTTCGTGGTTTCTTGGGCCGAATAAACTACATTGCAAGGTTTATCTCTCAGCTCACGGCCACTTGTGAACCGATGTTCAAGCTTTTAAAGAAAGATCAGGCGATTACTTGGAATGAGGATTGCCAGAAGGCATTCGACAAAATAAAGCAGTATCTTCAAGAACCTCCAATCTTGATACCCCTAGTGGCTGGACGACCATTAATCATGTACCTGACGGTTCTGGAGAATAGTATGGGGTGTGTTCTCGGTCAGCACGACGAGACGGGCAGAAAGGAGCATGCCATTTATTATTTGAGTAAAAAGTTCACTGAGTGTGAATCTCGATACTCGATGCTGGAGAAGACGTGTTGTGCATTAGCTTGGGCTGCCAAACGTCTCTGACAGTACATGCTCAATCACACCACTATGCTAATTTCGAAGATGGATCCGATCAAGTACGTCTTCGAGAAGCAGGCTCTTTCGGGCAGGATTGCTAGATGGCAAATGGTGTTAACGGAATATGATATTCAGTACGTCTCTCAAAGCGAAGGATTGCGATGAGCCATTGCCCGATGAAGGGCCAGATAGGAAGTCTCAGTGGAAGTTGATATTCGACGGAGCGGTTAATTCTTACGGAAGTGGCATTGGGGCGATCATCACGACTCCCCACGGATCCCACATCCCGTTTACTGCGAGACTGACGTTTCCAGTTACCAACAATGAAGCAGAGTATGAAGCATGTATTATGGGTCTAGAAGAGGCAATTGATTTGAGAATCAAGAATCTAGACGTATATGGTGACTCAACGCTTGTAATCAATCAGATTAAAGGGGAGTGGGAAACTCGTCAAGCGAATTTGGTGCCGTACATGAATTATGCCAGGAGGCTGCTTCCGTTCTTCGACCGAGTGGAACTCCATCATGTACCCAGGGCTGAAAATCAGATGGCTGATGCCTTAGCCACGTTGGCTTCAATGTATAAAGTCAATATTTGGAATGAGGCTCCAAGAATTGTGCTTTCGCGTCTTGACAGACCAACATTTGTTTTTGCAATCGAGGATGTCGCCGACGGCAAGCCATGGTTCCACGACATCCAGACCTTCCTTATGACTAAGGAGTATCCTGCGGGTGCATCTACCCAGGATAAGAAGACTCTGAGGAGGCTATCCGGAAACTTTTATCTCAATCCTGACGGAGTGTTGTATAAGAGAAACCACGATCTTGTGCTACTCAGATGTGTAGATGAGAAAGAGGCAAGTATGCTCATGGAAGAAGTCCATGAGGGCACATTTGGTACGCACGCCGGCGGGCATGCCATGACGAGAAAGATCTTGAGAGCAGGATATTACTGGCTGACTATGGAGTCGGATTGCTTCAGATTCGCGAAGAAATGTCATAAATGCCAGATTTATGCTGATAAAGTTCATGTGCCGCCATGCCCATTGAATGTCATGTCCTCCCCTTGGCCGTTCTCCATGTGGGGCATCGACATGATCGGCAAGATTGAGCCCACTGCATCCAATGGTTATCGTTTCATTCTGGTAGCTATCGACTACTTCACCAAGTGGGTGGAGGCAGCCTCGTACGCTAATGTGACCAAGCAGGTGGTAGCTAAATTCATAAAGAGGGACATCATCTGTCGCTATGGAATTCCCGAGCGGATCATTACTGATAATGGTTCGAATTTGAATAACAAGATGATAAAGGAGCTGTGCCAGAGCTTCAAGATTGAACACCACAACTCATCTCCTTATCGGCCGAAGATGAATGGCGCCGTCGAAGCCGCCAACAAGAACATCAAGAATATTGTTCAGAAGATGGTTGTGACATACAAAGATTGGCACGAGATGTTGCCGTTCGCCTTGCACGGTTATCGTACGACGGTGCGTACGTCGACCGGGGCAACTCCTTTCTCCTTAGTGTACGGTATGGAAGCTGTCCTACCGTTAGAAGTGGAGATTCCTTCTTTGCGAGTTTTGGTTGATGTGAAACTCGACGAGGCAGAATGGATTACGAATCGTTTGAACCAACTCAGCCTGATGGACGAGAAGAGGTTAGCATCGATTGCGTTTGGTCGCCTGTACCAAAGTCGAATGAAGAAAGCTTATGATAAGAAGGTGCGTCCAAGAAGCTTTCAGACGGGTGATCTCGTCCTGAAGAAAATTCTTCCGCCACACTCCGATCATCGGGGCAAGTGGACTCCGAATTACGAAGGGCCGTATGTCGTCAGCAAGGTCTTCTCGGGAGGAGCTTTGTTGTTATCCACAATGGATGGTGAAGATTTTGCATCCCCGGTGAACACGGACGCAGTTAAAAAATACTTTGCTTGAAAGAGACCTGCTGGACAAAAAAGAAAGAGTCCAGGCAAAAAAAGGGCATCCCGGCGAACCAAAAACAGAATAAAAGGTTCGGGAAAATTAGGGATATATTGAAAAATGTACACCCGCGAAGTCGAAAACCTACACTGGGCGGCTTCGGCAAAAAAGGGTATCCCGGTGAACTGAAAACCCGTAAAGGGCGGTTCACGCAAAAGTTAGGGATTTGAATAAGCAAATGACTGCGTTCTGCGTATGGACTCTCATTGTTTAGTGGTTTGGAGGACCTGAGGGCCGTTTATCTAAATCAATCTCTTCCGAAGCTGAAGCGTCGGAGAAGTATCGAAGTCGAGTGGGTCTTAGAGGGATCAACTCATGGTGTTCGTCTACGCCTCGTTGCCGACATTTGTATATACTGATGTATGTGTATGTTTCATTTTGGTGCGGCTTCCTCATTCCAGGAGCTTGCCTCTGTTGTAAAACATTTTTGCCCATTCAGGGGCTCACCATCAATAAAATGCATATTATTCAGCAATTCTGCTTGCCTATTTAGCATTTATCTGTTTTGTTTACGAATGAAAACGCCGATGTTTTTTTTTTGATAAAATGCGCATATATAAACTTACGGGCCTAGGCCCATTGATTGTTGAAACAATTAATTACCTGAATATTGTCGAGATAATAACCTGGATAGGCCCTTTGAGGAGGGTATCTTGTCTGTTTGTTTGTGTTGTCGCAGGTGTAGCACCGTCCAAAAGATGTGCCGTGCACATCCCCGAAGCTGGGCGAGTCCTCCTTCTCCAGCAGAGTTCGGTGGTCTCTCCCCCATAGAATCTGAACGCAAAGTAGTAAGCATTGATATGTCTCCCCAGGCAGAGATGGTTCTCTTCCCCAAGCAGACGTATCCTGAGGGAACGTCATTTTCTCAGCTGAGTCACGCGCCGGAGCTCGTATTCCTCCCCAGCACCGGGCCACAAGTGCAGATTTCGTAGAAATGTTCGGGTGTCGAAGCTCGTGTTTTCCCCAGTAAAGTCGCCGAAGCAGGTGTCTCCCCCAGCACCGGGTCACAAGTGCAAGTCTGGTAGGAAGCTGTTCGTATGCCGAAGGAGGCAGTAACCGAGGGTGCGAAACTGAAGTCTCCAGCGGAATTGAGATTCCCCATCAGAGCCGTATTCTCTCCTGAAGTTGGATGATTCCCTCTTCCCCAGTAGAGTGTTGAGCAGATGAAGTTGTTCCCCCACAGAGTTGTTATCCCAGAAGAGTAGCCGAGAAGGCCCCGCAGTTTGTTCTCGTGATCAATGTCACTTTCTCGTAGAGCTCCGTTCCCCTGCAGCAGTCAACGGAAGTTGTTTTCCCTGCAGCAATCAACAGAAGATCTTTTCCCCGGACGGAGTCCAGTTGATATTAGCGTGTCCACGTTCTCCTCAGCAGGATGATTCCTCTATCTGAGTAGTTCTTTCTCCTTGACAGGAGAATTCCCCTTCGGTATTTATTTTGCTGACGGAATCGCATCATTGTGCATGATTGCATAGCATTTAGCATAAACGCATAGCATTTCCACCGTGTGAGGTATGGCACCGAAGCATGCGCATCATAAGCATGATCTAGGTTATTATCATTCTTGTTTTACAGGTGCTCCACCAAAAGACCAGTTGCTCAGGATGATTCCTGAAATTCTCCCCAACGAGGTCATTTCCTTAAGATGATTCTTAAGACCCCGGTGTAATTCCCACAGTCGCTCGCTCAAGATGATTTTTGAGATCCCCAACGAAGTCAGTTCAAAACGATTCTTGAATTTCCCAGCAGGGCCGTTCGCTTAAGATGATTCTTAAGACCTCAACGCAGTTTCCCGAGTTGTTTGCTTAAGATGATTCCGGAGCTCCCCAGTAGCGTCCCCAGCAGGAGTTGCCCAGGAAGATTCCTGGAATACCCAGCAGAATAAAGTCTCCAGAAAGGTTATCGGTTCAGGATGATTCTTGAAGGCGCCCGACGGAGTTTGTTTGTTCAAGATGATTCTTGAAGTCCTTAGCAGTGTGATATGTTTGCTCCAACAGTGATGTCTAATCTGAAGATTGACTTCGTAAACGCCTGAAGGCGGTACCAGAATGTTCCTGTGGATTCGGATTTCCGTGTTGATGAATCAACGTGTGTCTGAAGACAAAGTTCAAAAGTTTGTAGATGCAGCTTTTGTGTGCGAGGTGATCCGTGTTGGCCTGAAGACCAAGTCAGTTGTCCTGAGGTGATGATTGATCGCGATCCAGTGAATAGTGTTTCTTCTGACTGAAGTCGAAGATGTTTCTCCAGCTGAAGCGGAGTTTGCCTGAAGGCAAAGTGTTTGAATCCCCGTAGAGTCATGAATGGCTCAGGATACCATTTCTCTGACTGAGGTCATAGATTTCCCAAGCTGAAGCGAAGGTGCCCGGAGGCAAGGTTATCCCCCAAGGTCATGAGTGACCTAGGATTCATTTTTCGGACTGAAGGCCGAAGTATACCCCTGACTGAAGTCTCGGATACTCTATAGCAGAGGCGGAGTTGCCTGAAGGCATATCCATGTATCCTTGAAGGCCAAGGACCATTTTATTCAGACTGAAGTCGAAGATACCTCCTGCAGAGTTGCCATCCTTGAAGGCCAAGGATGCTTATCTTCAGAAGTACTTGAAGATCTTTTCTAGCTGAAGCTGGAAGTGGCCAGGGGCCAGGGTTTCATATAGTTCTGATGTTGAAGTTCTACAGTGGGATCATTGTGCAGTAGCATTCCGATGTTCGTTATGGTTCTGAGGGTGAACCCCAGATCAGAGTGTGCTCGGTTAAGTCTCTCATTCCCAGCAGAGTAGTTTCAAATATGCAAGTGTACCTTTTGTTCCATTTACCAGGGGTGAACCCCAGGACAGATCATGTTTGTATTCGACGGCGAGGTTGGATGTTTGTTTGACGGCGAGGTCAGATCAGGTTTGTGTTCGACGGCGAGGTGGAATGTTTGTTTGACGGAGAGGTCAGATTATGATTGGTTCGACGACGATGTTGAATGTGTTCGACGGCGAGGTTGGATGTTTGTTTGACGGCGAGGTCATATCAAGAATGTGTTCGACGACGAGGTTGGATGTTTGTTTGACGGCGAGGTCAGATCAGGTTTGTGTTCGACGGCGAGGTGGAATGTTTGTTTGACGGCGAGGTCAGATTATGATTGGTTCGACGGCGATGTTGAGTGTGTTTGACGGCGAGGTTGGATGTTTGTTTTGGCGGCGAGGTCAGATTAGGTTTGTTTCGACGGCGAGGTCAGATTATGTTGGTTTCCGACGGCGATGTTGGAGGATTATGTTCGACGGCGATGTCAGACTCTTTAAATCCCCAGCAGAGATGATGTTTGTACGACGGCGACGTCGTATGTCTCTCAGAGCGATGTTTGTTTCCGACGGCGATGTCAGATTCAGTTTTCCAGCGGTGATGTTGGGCACGGCAAGTTGATCCAGTCTTCTGACGGCGATGTTAGGTGATGCAGATCCTCTAGTTCTCCAGCGGCGATGCGGGGTATTTTGTCAGATTTAGTTCGCCAGCGGCGAGGCGGGGTGTCTTGGGTGATCGACGGCGATGTCAGATTTAGTTTTCCGGCGACGATGTTGGATGTTGGTTTCCCCGAGTTATGGTTGTTCCTGACGGTGATGTCAGGTGGTTTGGCCTCCCCGCGACGATGTTGGGTGTTCCTTAGAATCTTGTCTGCTTCTGACGGTGATGTCAGGTGGTTTAGTCTTCCAGCGGTGATGTTGGGTGTTTGGTCGCCTGAAGATGATGTCAGAAGAAGTTAACATGGATAACTGACGGTGATGTCAGATCAGTATTTCTCCAGCTAGTTGTCGTGCATCTAGTATTGCAGTATTCGAAGGTTTGTTCCCCGCAGAGTGTCGTGTGCTCGTGCAGTTGGCAAATTTTCGGGTTTATCGGTATTCAACCGTCTCGCACCTTGATTGGCTGAGAGTCGTTTGCTCCTCACCCAGTCAGGTTCAAGCCGTTTGAATAGGGGCAGCTGTTGCACCCCAAAATTTGACCAACAATTATTCACCTATCAAGTGTTTGAAAGTTGATACCTTCATCAGAAAGTTCAAGAGATCCTCAGAGGAATTGGTTAAAACGAAGGTTGTGTGCTTCATAGCTTGAGAGTTGTGGGAGCTCCTCAGATGACTCTGAGACTTTGAGAATGAACTTGAAGCTTTGAGAAAGTCTATGAGATGTCTTGAAAGCCATCATGGATCCTAGAGAGGTCATTATGCAAGAATCCAGAAGATTCAACCATGAATGGTAGAATTAGGGTTTTGACTGGGTCAACCCTAGGGTAACTGAAGATTTTGAGAAGGTTGAGACCTAATCCAAGGGCCATGAGATCATGGAATGATGTATGGAGATGTTATAAAGATGATTCCTAGACCAACTCATCATGATTGAAGAGTTTGAGAAGTTTTGAGTTAGGGTTTCCAAGGATTGTCAGTGAAAAAACCCTAATTTGATCCCTATCTTCCAGGAAGTTTTAGCTCAAGATGTGATTGATATCTCATCTTCCCCACAACATGAATGTTGTAGATCTTGTTCTTAGCTTTAATTTGAGTGGTAGAAGTCCTTGATAGGATGTGCAGAGCTCAAGTTATGGTTTTGACAAATTACAGGTCAGCTGAGGTGTGTGAATCTGGGTCCTTGAAAGTCACCCAACTTGAAGACAACTTTTGCCCCAGTAGGATGATTCCTATGATTTCTTGGTCAACATGAATGTTGAAGAGCATATTCTTAGCTTCCTAGAGAGTACTAGAAGTCCTTGATAGGATTTGTAGAACTCAACTTATGGTTTGAACAAGACAGGGGTATTTTGGTCATTTGGAAGTTATAGGTCATTTTAAGCAAAGGCCATATCTTCTATTTCCAAGCCTCAAATGAAAAAACTCAAAACATCAAAGTTGTTCAAAATGGGATTTTAAGCTTAGAAAAGAGGTCATGAGTTATTGAAAAAGCTTGTAGCAAGGATTTCCATGATTGGGTAAAAATGACCTAAAAAATGGCTTATAAGTTAAAAAGTTGAAATGGAATTTTGGTTTAGGAGATGTACAAATCCAAAATGGGTCATCCAATATGTCATTTTGACTCCAAACATTATTTTAAAAACAATGGTGCAAGTAGAATTTTGATTTGAGGTCTCAAATAGGAGGTTGCTTTGTAATTTTCATTCTTGCATAATAAGGCAATTTGAGAAACTTGGCATAAGGCAAGGTTTAGCTTGTTTTTTCACTCATTCAATCCCAATATCTCATGTAAGGAGTTTTTGACACAAGATTGAAAGGTTTAAGGCATGAAAGGAGATAATGCAATATGTCATGACAAGAGAAGTTCCATGACTTTCTAAATGATTCTCAAAGTTTCTAGATGAATCTAGACTCTTCCATTGGTTTCTATATATTGGTTAGATCACAATGTGGTCAAGATTGGTGATGATTGTTGGTGAGTGGTGAGATTAGAGTGCAAAAGAGTGAAATTCTTCCATTTGCAATTCCATAACAAACTTCCATTCTCTTCCATTTTCATTCTTTTCTTCTCCACAAACACACTCTGCTAATCATTGTGAGCAGTTGCATACCAAATTAGAGGAAGATCCATGGAGATTTGAAGCTTTGGTGAAGAAGTTGCAAAGAATGCAAATTGCACTCAAACTCAAGATTCAAGCTTGCAACACCACACTTTTTGCAAACAGAAAGATCATCATCGAGAAAAGAGTAACCATGGAGGGTTTCAAGGCTTGAAGAGGAGTAGAACTGCATCTGCCATCATCAAGAACAGGTTTTGCAAAAGCTATTCCATCTCTTTATTTATGCACTTTTAGGTCATGTGGTTAGGATAAGATTGATTAGCAACCATTAGGGATGAGTCCTGGCAAGTTTGAGCTAATTCCACGAAGGTTGGTAGCAGATCATCATTTCTTGCAAGATTAAGAACTAGCTGTATATTAAGTCTTAATTGGTATGTGATAGTATAGAATGATGAGGGTAACATAAGGAACAAGTTTAGATCATTGGATTTGAGTTTGGTTAAGGATGATCACAGAGGAAAGAGGTTGAACCCAGAACTTTGAGCTATCGGGTTAGGAGTTACACGAGGTTTCAGTGGAAGATATGAGTAGGGTTGGATTCCTGGTAACACGTAGAGCATCTTTGCCTTTGGAAGTTTGTGATTTCGTTGAGTAACAGAGGAGAACGAAGGAAGTGAAACTCTTGCATGGAGTTAGGGTTTCTGAAACCCTAGATGACATTTTGGGGAAGACGAGTACACCACCGTCGGATCATCCTGGCTTTTTGACTTTGTAATTCCATCTAACGCTCCATATTTGAACTCAGAAACAGAGGGAAACATTAAGGCCAAAACGGTGCGTTTGAATAAGTGACGGATCCTGGTCCTCAGAAACTTGTGCTACTCACACCCCTGCGTATGGCCCAATCAATTTTTGAACTATAAAATGTTGCTATTCTCACCGTATTCCTTTTATTTTTATGATGATTTTTTTCTTTTAATTTTCTGAGCGCATGGGCCTAACCCAGACTGCTACGCGCACCCCCATATGCTTAGCCCAACAGCAATTGAACTGGGCGTGTTTACTTTTCTCACCCCATCCCCATTTCATTCATTTTCCCTTATTTTAATTTCTTTTATATTTTCTTGCATATTAAAAAATCCATATAAAATAGAAAACTTAATATTTTTTAATGCTTGTTTTTTTCACATATTCATAATCATGTCTAGAAAAATGTAAATAAATAAAATTCCATTTTATTTTCCTTTTAATATTTTTAGCATATTATTCTTGTAAATAGTCTTTTTAATTGATTTTGGTTAATACTTGATTTTGTATAATTTCTTTTAGGACTTTCCCTTAGGATTTTTGAGCCATTCTTTTTGGCATAGTTAGGTATTGAATCATAGTTCAAATAGGATTTAACTCACAGTTTGTAGATTAAAATTTGATATAGTTTGCTTGTTTGGCATTTAGGTACTCAAATTAGGGTTTTAGGTTGTATAAGTAGATTTGAACAATTTTGTTTTGGGGTTTATAGGCCAAATTAGTGTATGGGGAATATATGGGTTAAGGGTGAGTATGTATAGAATCCCCTAGAATTTTGCTAGAATATTGTATAGTATTTTAGTATTTTTAATTGATTTTTGAATGTATGGTTAGTATGTGTGTTGGTTGAAGGCATAGTTTGTATTGTTGTGCTTGTTTTTCTTCTCCTTTGAGTGTGTGAGCCTTGAAGATTGAGTTGAAGACCTTGTGGATCACCATTGAAGACTTTGAAGACCTTGCAGAGGAGCTTAGTTTTAGCTTTTGTTTGTTTTGTTTATAGGATCATAAGTGCATAGGCAGAGCTTTAGATAGAATAACTCCATTTCAATAAACAGGGAGTGTCTTGTTCACCTCCTTCCTTCTCTGTGACATAAAGTCCCTTAAGGGTATTCACCTCTCTCCTTTGGAGGGATTAGTGACCTTGCCCTCTGAGGTAGAACTTTGAGAGAGCCTTTCCCTTTGATGTTAAGTCCTCAATGGCATCCTTTGGAAGTCAGTGAGCACTGTAACATCCTCACCTCATCTTGTTGACTGAATCTTGCTTGTTGGAGCCTTTGGGTTGTTGAAGATAGAAATGAAGAGCATTGAAGACTTGATTGAAGATCTAAAAGCCATTGAAGATAGAAGCTGAAGCTGTGAAGAGGATGATTCCTTGAAGATTGTTGAAGTCTGAAGACTTTGTGAAGATCAAGTTGATACTTGAAGATCCCTGAAGATAGTGAAGCCTGAAGGTGGAGCTGATCAAAAGAAGCTGAAGCTTAAGGGAGAAGATGAGTTGATACTTATGTTGTAGGGTTGATACCTGGAAAGCAAGTGATCTTTGAAGTCTGAAGACTGAGTAGCTGCTGGGGGAGCTGAAGCTTTCTTCTGTTTTTCTTTTCTGTATTGTTTGTTTTGTTTGATTTGTCTGTTGCATTAGATTAGGTCCATCTAGAGTAAGTTCAGTCTAGGAGCATGATTGCATTAGAGGTTGAGTTGCTCCCTCTGCTTGTATTGTTATTGTGTGGCTTTGCTTGCGGGTATTCGGTAGAGCCCAACTCCCTTGCCCATGTGGTTTGTTTGCTTGATAGCATATTTTCATTCTTCTGTATGATTGCAGTTTACTGTTTATTGCTTGATAGCATGTTGTTTATTTTTTCAGTATGATTACTGTTATTTCATGACTGGCTTGAGGTTGAGATGAGCTTGTAGAGGCTGAAGCCCCACACACCTTTCCTCCCTCACTTGCATTGCATGCACTTTACTGTTAAGCTGATGCTTTGTCTGTTTTGGTGTATCATTGACATGATCCCTTAGGACTCTCATTTCCTTTGATAAGGATTTGATGATAGAATTTTAGGTTGAAACCTATGCATGACAACATCTAGGAGTTCCCTGTTCAAACCTCAACCATAGGATGAATCCATGGCATGATAACAGTAGGACTTGATAGTCTCCCTCCTAGCCGGGCCTGTTCTCTTCTCATCTCAAAACAGTTTAAGATACAGTAATCATGAATGATTTCTTTCGTACGTTACGAGCCTTAAGCTATCTGAGAAAGGGTTGTGGGAGAGTTTCTTTTCCACAGTCTGGATGTTTAGTATGGTACCCTTTGGGTGACATGCGACGCATTCACTCTCAGGTCATAGTCTCTAGTGCGGTTGAAATCGCAAACACAATAAAAAACACTTCTTTCAGGAAATAAGCCGTAGTTTCCCGAACTACGTTTGCTCTGATCTTCCATACTGTGTGGAAGTACGTAGGCATAGGATGCGACGTCCTAGCGAGCAACCTGCAACCTTTCCCCCGTAATCCTTCGTAGGCCGAACTACGTTGACTCTGATTTCTCATTCTCTGATGAGAATACGTAGGCATAAAGTGCGATGCTTTGCCGAGTCATTTTTCTTTTCTTTTTCAGCCAGCCTTGATAGGTAGATAGAATAAAACCAACCCGTCCAAGTAAACAAACAAGCGAGGATCCCGTCGAGTACGACGGACGTGAGGGTGATAATACCTTCCCCTTGCGTAACCGACTCCCGAACCCAGACAATGGTTGCGATGACCTTGTCTTACCCTTTTTCGTCAGGTTTTTCCGATCGTTTCCTTTCCCGCTCTGAGGGATAAATAACGAAAGGTGGCGACTCTTCTGTTGTGCCGGCACCTTATTTTCGCGCAAGCGACAGCGAGAAAAGAGCCTGAAGTGGCTATGTCTTCTTTCAAAGAAGCGCAGGCTGTAACACCCATTTTAATTATTTAGTCATTTTATTATTATTTTAAATATTATATGTTGATGTGCCCTTTGGTAGGGTGTATTTGATGATGTTTGGTGGGTGTCCCTGAGATGGGAGATCATTGGTGGTAATTTGGTGAGTTTATAATAATATAAGAAATAATAGTAATATTGGTGGTGGTATTAATATTATTATTATTATTATTATTATTATTATTATTATTATTATTATTATTATATTTATGATTATTATTAATATTTGTAGTAATATTATTAATATGGAGAATATAATATTATTATTAATATAGTTATTATATTATTATGATTTTTGGTGTGAATATGATAATATAATGAATAATAGTAATATTGGTGGGGGTATTATTATTATTATTATTATTATATATTATTATATTTATTAGTATTATTAATATTATTATTATTTTGGTGAGATAATAATATTATTACTATTATTATTATTATTATTATTATTATTTTGGTGAGATAATAATAATAATATTATTATTAATAGTATTATTATGATTAGTATTATTAATATTAGTAATATTATATTAGTATTATTAATATTAAGATTATTATTATTAATATTATTTTACTATTAGTATTAATATAATTGTTATTATTATCATTAGTATTATTATTATTATAATTATAATTATTGTTGGGTGTATTACTATTATTATTATTATGTTGAATATTACTATAATATTATAATAGTATTATATTATATTATTATTATAATTATTATATTAGAATTATTATTGGGAATATTAGTGGTTGAAATAAGTAAAATAAGAGGTGGAAGGGTTATTGGGAAGTTAGAATGGAAATATGAAAAGTCATGATAGAAACTGTGAGGAAGGAAATATGAAGGGGTAGCAAGGAGATATTAGAAAAGTTGGAATAGAGAGAAAAGGGATTACCATAGATCGTGGGAAATTGGTGTGATAATAATAATAATAATAATAATATTATTATTATTATTATTATTATTATTATTATTATTATTATTGTTATTATTATTATTATTATTATTATGTTATTTTTATTAGTTATTATTATTATTGGGATAGGAAATAAAAAGGAAAATAGAATATGAAGGGATGGGGGAAGTATTAGAGAAAATAACACGATAGAAAGATGGAAGAGAGAAAGAGCGATAGAAATAGAGAAGAGGAAAGAACGAGAGAAGTGAGAAGAACGAAGGAAAAAGGGAATGAAGAACGGAAAGAAAAGAGGAAGCCAGGAGACCAAATCCAGGAAGAATTTCATCGATCAACCGATTAACAAGGTAAGGGGGGAGAAACTTGATTGGGAATGGTATATACATGTATAGGGTAGTGGGGATTCCTTAACCCCGTAGGAATGTATCGTTGATGAAGTTTTATATTGACATGCTATTGATTGTTGAGTTATGTTGATGTTGATGGATTGAAATATTTTGAGTGTTGGTGAATTGTTGTTTTTGGTTAATTTGGCGTATAGGTTGGGTTTACGGTTTTAGGAAAGTTCTGTGTGACCTTTTTGATGTGTCGATAGATTGTTTAAGTGATGACTTTGGAATAATATGTATATGATGATGTACGGATGTTTGATGTTGCCATTGTTGATTGTCTGTTGGTGTTGGTTTGGTTTGAGTAAGGTTCAGAGTAACTCTAAAGTGCCGGTAGTGTGCCGTAATGTACTGGAGTAGAATTATAGGAAGATTGCTAAGCCTAATATGTATTGGTCGTAATACGGATAGTATAGGAAGTGGATGTTATAGAATAGGCTTGAATCGGAGAAGAGTGAGAATTCTGAACTGTGAGAACTTGAGAAGTCGCAGGCAACTCGCTAGCACTTTGCTTAGCGAGAAGGCAACGAGCGTTCGCTAGGTGCTCGCCTAGCGAGTGAGGTAGCGAGTGAGTCCAGTAGATTCTGTTTGCCTTCGCGAGGAGGTTCGCTAAGCGAACAGGTAGCGAGTATTCGCTGTGGCGAGTTGGATAGTGAATCATTACAGTAGCCACTGCTGTCATTTGCGAGGAGGTTTGCTAAGCGAACAGGTAGCGAGCATTCGCTGGGAACTCGCCTAGCGAGGGTGTAGCGAGCGTAGCAGAATGGGGTTTTTCTATGCTGTTATGCTGTGTGCGCTAAGAGTGTAGTGCCCTTGGACTTTGTTGATTATAGGGGAGATGATTGAGTGTTATAGAGTGAGTACTCGGTGATAGTATGTGATTTCCGTTACTAATTATTTAAATGGATAATTAGTTGGTGTATGAATCATGCGGAGCATGGTGTAGTGATCAGTAGGATCGTGTATTCCCGAGTGGTGAGACGTGTTTATATCTTGGTGATAAAGTATGAACTTGTTTACTTGGTGATGGTACTCGTTTTCCTTGATATCGTTGGTGAACAATTGGTTAACGTATATGTATGTAGTGATCAGTAGGATCGTGTGTTCCCAGGTGTTGGGATGTGGTTATATATGGTGTTATAGTATGAATTTATTTACTATCTGATTGATTTATATGGTGTTGGTGTAATATATCTACACATATATGCATTGATGTATGATGATATGATCAGGAGGATCGTGTGCACTTAGTGTGCCTAAATATGATAGTTATGCATTGGTGTGTGCATATCATGGTGTTTTGGTGGGATGAATCATGTCTCAGGAGGAGCGTAAGTGATTCATCCGTACTCCTTGGTGGAGAATGGTGGGGGATAGATCATGTCTCAGGAGGAGCGTAAGTGATCTATCCAGGTTCGATTGAATGAACCAATGAGTCGGTACCGCATGCATGGTGTTGAGTTGCATATTTGCATTATAATATGTTATATTGTAATTTGAACAGTAGGTTCGTTATATGGAGTTGTTGGGGTGAATATTGGTGTGTTGGTGTGTTTTACTACCTTGTTTACATGTATTACATTACCAATATATTTTTGATCATGTTTTCTCACCCCTTGGTTGTTGTTGTGTCTGTGCTTCTCCGGAAGTACAAATAATCCAGGTACTTAGATAGCTTGGATGGTGGTGTGCCAGTCGAGTCTAGGATGCTCTGATACGTAACACGGGATATGGGTGTTTTAATTATTTTATGTCAAACTTGTTGTAATCCTGTGACGTATCACTTTTTTTTTGTGAATTATAATAATAAAGATTTTACGAAATTTGGCGGATGGCCGAGAATGTTGGAATAATGTTTTCCGCTGTATTATTTTTGAGAATAATTAATAAAGTATTTTTATAAAAATTTGGTGACGTGATATCCCACTATTTTGGGGAAAACTCTGATGTTTATTTATAATGTTTATATTTTATTTAATTTGGGAAGTGGGGTGTTACAATTGGTATCAGAGCAGGTCGGTCCGTCCGGACAATGTTGTCTAGTGTTATTGTTTCCTGGTATGCGACATGTGTGTAAAAACATTGTCGGTACATATTGTTGGTTAACTTCATTGGTAGAAGTGGAATGATTCCAGTGGGGGAGAAGTTGTATTTCTCCGAAAAGCTACAGTGTGGTGGCTTAGTGTGTTGAGGAGTGATATCATAGTTTGGTAAAGATGGTTTGTACCCCATCATGATTTCGGCTGTCTATTAACAAATTGAGGAACTGATCACCCTTAATCTCTTGTTAATAGTGGACGGGATTGTGTTGGATGGGATAGACGTATCTTGCAAGCTTGGGTGGCGTGAGCAGTGTATAGTCTTGAGTTAAGCTAAGTGCTTAAGGTATTATTTTGAGGAATTTGGCGTAAGACGGTGTTGAAGTGTCTATTTTGACTGAAACTTGGAATGAGAAGGAAAGTGAGAAAAATTGGGATTTGTCAATTAATTGCGATTGCCGAAGGTTTCCGGATGAGGTAGGTGATTTACTATCGGAGTGTGAAGTAAAGCTCACACGTTGACTTTGTTGTTGGAACGAGTCCGATATTAGTGACTCCATATGGTGTGTTTTCGTTGGGATTGGAGAAGTTGAAGAGTCAACTTGAAGACCTTCTAGGAGAGAGGTTCTTTTATTTGAGTGTGCTACCGTAATGTGCACCAATTTTGTTGGTTAGACAGATAGAAGGTTTTGTGAAGCTTTGGGTGAACTATAGATAAGTGAACAGGGTGACTATCAAGGATAGGTGTTCGCTTCCAAGAGTTAATGATTTGATGGAACAATTGATCGAGGGATGTGAGTCCCTTGGTCATGTGATCTCGAGTAGAGTTCTTGTGGTGGATGGGACGAAGGTCAAAAGTTCTATCGTATTAGGAGGCTCAAAGATCTGCTGTTGAGATTGGAAGTAATTGAGTTTTAAATTATTCATAGATTTAAAATGTGTTGGATGGCTTCCTAAGTATAAAATTGTTGTTGTACGTTAAATTCCGAGATTGCAGCTTTTTACGGAATCGAAATCGGACACTCAGAAGTCGGGTAATGGTCGAAAAGAGGATTTTGGGACTGTCATGTTCGCCTGGCGAGCATACTGGCGAACGTCCATATTCGCTGCGGTGTTCGCCTGGCGAAGGGGTCCTGGGCAGAAAATGTTATTCTGGTGTTTTTGCCGTAACGGGAGAACCGTAACTCGGAATGACGCGCGGTTCAAAGCGTTGGAAAGTTATTCAAATTATCTATGAGATGGTGAAGTATTGACATAGATTTAAGCTATTTATTGATGAAGTGTGTTTGAATGTTGTGGTAAGGACGGGCGGTACGGTATGTGTTCCCGCTATAACTCACAACTTGTTTGTCCACTTGGCATGGGATCTTCTTTAATTATTTATATAAGGCAATGGTTGTGTTAATAAATTATATTTTAAGGTATTCGAAGCGTATAGAGGATTATGTTGAGAATAAGGAACTGGAGTTATCAGTGTTGGAAAAAGAGCGGTGATATACTTCCGTAAGGAAAGTTCTGCCGAATCCGATAGAACTAATTGTGGTGTTTGTGATGCTTGTTGATATAATTAGGGGATTTGCTAAAGACAACTTCAGCGAGTTTCAATTATGCAAAAGGCAACTTGAAGTGTATAAGAGAAATCATCCGACCAGTGATTTAAAGTTGGTTACTATTGTGATTGTACTGGAGTCGGAGTCTTCAAAAGTTCAGACTGAGATCGAAGATGTTTGGTGATCTTAAGAGTTTAAGGTGTTTGTTTAATTTGAATAAGACAAATATGAGGCATAGGAAATAATTGAGACTTCGAAAAGAGTACGACTTCGAGTTGAATTACCATTCGGGTAAAGCGGACATGGTAGATGATGCAGTGAGTTAGAAATATTTGCATATACTGAAGATGATGGTGAAAAGAGTTAGAACTGATTGAGAAATTTCATAATATGCGTTTTGTGAGTAAGGATACTTCTTATGGAGTTAAGCTTTTATTATTAAGATCTGACTAGTGATATCCTTGAGAAGAATCGAGAAAGTCAGAAATCTGGGTTGAATAGTGAACTAGTTGAAATTGATAAATTAGAGTCGAAGAGTGGATTGTCGGGTTTGTGGAAATAATACCACGAGGTGTTATGATAGAGTAGGTATATCAGATGTTGTTGAAGGGAGTAGGAGTACTCGTGAAGAAATACATTGAGGTAGATGGAGTATCCATCTCGGTGCTATGAAGAAGTAACCGAACTTGAGTAGATTGTTTTTGAGACCATGGATAAGGAGAGGTAGAATATGCTAGTTAGAATTGTCGGAATTCGAAGAGTGAACATCAGAGACTGTTGAGTCTGATGTAGTCGTTAAATATTCTAGAGTGGAAATCAGGTAGTATTTTCACGAAATTGGTGTTGAGATTTCCAAAGAATTTGTAAAGACATAATTTTAATTTGAATTGTTAGGAGTGGATTAACTATTCCGTGTTGAGGATATACGAGATGCATATTGAGAAAGTGGTGAAGTTGGATGAGATACTGACGAATATTGTGTCAGATGGAAATTTGAGGTTTATATTGAGATTTTGGAGGGGCTTACAGGATGCTTCGGGTACTAAGTTGAAGCTGAGTTCGACCTACCATCCGCAAACTGATGGTCAGTCAGAGAGGACTATTGAGTCTGTAGAGAATTGGTGAGAGCTTGGGTGTCGGATCAAGGTGGAGCGTGGGATGATTAATTACCGTTGATTGAGTTACCTATAATAACGGTTACCATCCTAGTGTCGGAATGGCACTATATGTGGCTTGGTGAGATAGGGAGTGTAGGACTCTCCTGTGTTGAAATAAATCGAGTGAGAGTGTTGTACTCAGACTTGAAAATTATGCTTGAGATGGCTGAGAAGATCGAGAGGATCCGAGGCAATATGTGTTTTGAGGGTCACGCCGGTGACGGGTGTTGGTCGAGCTTCGAAATCTCAGAAGTTCGCACGTGTTCTGTAGTTGTATCAGAGTGGCGCAGCGGAGGCATGGGAGGAGTAACATGTTAGACTGTTTTTCTGTTGTCGCTGTGAATTGGCATGATATGTTTCATGTGTCTTAGTCGAGAAAGTACATTGAACCAGGTGGATGATGTACAAGTGAAAAATATTCCGATTGTTGAGGCATTGCTAGTTCGTTTTGGCGAGCGAGGAACAACTCCGAAGGGAGGAGATATCTTTGGTGAAAGTAGTATGGGGAGGTGCTGCAGAAGGCAGTGTGACCTGAGAATTGGAATAAAAGATGCGGGGAGCGTATCCGGAATTATTTCCATCAGATAATTTTCGAGGACGAAAATAATTAAAGTGGGGGAGAGTTGTAACACCCATTTTAATTATTTAGTCATTTTATTATTATTTTAAATATTATATGTTGATGTGCCCTTTGGTAGGGTGTATTTGATGATGTTTGGTGGGTGTCCCTGAGATGGGAGATCATTGGTGGTAATTTGGTGAGTTTATAATAATATAAGAAATAATAGTAATATTGGTGGTGGTATTAATATTATTATTATTATTATTATTATTATTATTATTATTATTATTATTATTATTATATTTATGATTATTATTAATATTTGTAGTAATATTATTAATATGGAGAATATAATATTATTATTAATATAGTTATTATATTATTATGATTTTTGGTGTGAATATGATAATATAATGAATAATAGTAATATTGGTGGGGGTATTATTATTATTATTATTATATATTATTATATTTATTAGTATTATTAATATTATTATTATTTTGGTGAGATAATAATATTATTACTATTATTATTATTATTATTTTGGTGAGATAATAATAATAATATTATTATTAATAGTATTATTATGATTAGTATTATTAATATTAGTAATATTATATTAGTATTATTAATATTAAGATTATTATTATTAATATTATTTTACTATTAGTATTAATATAATTGTTATTATTATCATTAGTATTATTATTATTATAATTATAATTATTGTTGGGTGTATTACTATTATTATTATTATGTTGAATATTACTATAATATTATAATAGTATTATATTATATTATTATTATAATTATTATATTAGAATTATTATTGGGAATATTAGTGGTTGAAATAAGTAAAATAAGAGGTGGAAGGGTTATTGGGAAGTTAGAATGGAAATATGAAAAGTCATGATAGAAACCGTGAGGAAGGAAATATGAAGGGGTAGCAAGGAGATATTAGAAAAGTTGGAATAGAGAGAAAAGGGATTACCATAGATCGTGGGAAATTGGTGTGATAATAATAATAATAATATTATTATTATTATTATTATTATTATTATTATTATTATTATTATTATTATTATTATTATTATTATTATTATTATTATGTTATTTTTATTAGTTATTATTATTATTGGGATAGGAAATAAAAAGGAAAATAGAATATGAAGGGATGGGGGAAGTATTAGAGAAAATAACACGATAGAAAGATGGAAGAGAGAAAGAGCGATAGAAAGAGAGAAGAGGAAAGAACGAGAGAAGTGAGAAGAACGAAGGAAAAAGGGAACGAAGAACGGAAAGAAAAGAGGAGGCCAAGAGACCAAATCCAGGAAGAATTTCATCGATCAACCGATTAACAAGGTAAGGGGGCAGAAACTTGATTGGGAATGGTATATACATGTATAGGGTAGTGGGGATTCGTTAACCCCGTAGGAATGTATCGTTGATGAATTTTTATATTGACATGCTATTGATTGTTGAGTTATGTTGATGTTGATGGATTGAAATATTTTGAGTGTTGGTGAATTGTTGTTTTTGGTTAATTTGGCGTATAGGTTGGGTTTACGGTTTTAGGAAAGTTCTGTGTGACCTTTTTGATGTGTCGATAGATTGTTTAAGTGATGACTTTGGAATAATATGTATATGATGATGTACGGATGTTTGATGTTGCCATTGTTGATTGACTGTTGGTGTTGGTTTGGTTTGAGTAAGGTTCAGAGTAACTCTAAAGTGCCGGTAGTGTGCCGTAATGTACTGGAGTAGAATTATAGGAAGATTGCTAAGCCTAATATGTATTGGTCGTAATACGGATAGTATAGGAAGTGGATGTTATAGAATAGGCTTGAATCGGAGAAGAGTGAGAATTCTGAACTGTGAGAACTTGAGAAGTCGCAGGCAACTCGCTAGCACTTCGCTTAGCGAGAAGGCAGCGAGCGTTCGCTAGGTGCTCGCCTAGCGAGTGAGGTAGCGAGTGAGTCCAGTAGATTCTGTTTGCCTTCGCGAGGAGGTTCGCTAAGCGAACAGGTAGCGAGTATTCGCTGTGGCGAGTTGGATAGTGAATCATTACAGTAGCCACTGCTGTCATTTGCGAGGAGGTTCGCTAAGCGAACAGGTAGCGAGCATTCGCTGGGAACTCGCCTAGCGAGGGTGTAGCGAGCGTAGCAGAATGGGGTTTTTCTATGCTGTTATGCTGTGTGCGCTAAGAGTGTAGTGCCCTTGGACTTTGTTGATTATAGGGGAGATGATTGAGTGTTATAGAGTGAGTACTCGGTGATAGTATGTGATTTCCGTTACTAATTATTTAAATGGATAATTAGTTGGTGTATGAATCATGCGGAGCATGGTGTAGTGATCAGTAGGATCGTGTATTCCCGAGTGGTGAGACGTGTTTATATCTTGGTGATAAAGTATGAACTTGTTTACTTGGTGATGGTACTCATTTTCCTTGATATTGTTGGTGAACAATTGGTTAACGTATATGTATGTAGTGATCAGTAGGATCGTGTGTTCCCGGGTGTTGGGATGTGGTTATATATGGTGTTATAGTATGAATTTATTTACTATCTGATTGATTTATATGGTGTTGGTGTAATATATCTACACATATATGCATTGATGTATGATGATATGATCAGGAGGATCGTGTGCACTTAGTGTGCCTAAATATGATAGTTATGCATTGGTGTGTGCATATCATGGTGTTTTGGTGGGATGAATCATGTCTCAGGAGGAGCGTAAGTGATTCATCCGTACTCCTTGGTGGAGAATGGTGGGGGATAGATCATGTCTCAGGAGGAGCGTAAGTGATCTATCCAGGTTCGATTGAATGAACCAATGAGTCGGTACCGCATGCATGGTGTTGAGTTGCATATTTGCATTATAATATGTTATATTGTAATTTGAACAGTAGGTTCGTTATATGGAGTTGTTGGGGTGAATATTGGTGTGTTGGTGTGTTTTACTACCTTGTTTACATGTATTACATTACCAATATATTTTTGATCATGTTTTCTCACCCCTTGGTTGTTGTTGTGTCTGTGCTTCTCCGGAAGTACAGATAATCCAGGTACTTAGATAGCTTGGATGGTGGTGTGCCAGTCGAGTCTAGGATGCTCTGATACGTAACACGGGATATGGGTGTTTTAATTATTTTATGTCAAACTTGTTGTAATCCTGTGACGTATCACTTTTTTTTTGTGAATTATAATAATAAAGATTTTACGAAATTTGGCGGATGGCCGAGAATGTTGGAATAATGTTTTCCGCTGTATTATTTTTGAGAATAATTAATAAAGTATTTTTATAAAAATTTGGTGACGTGATATCCCACTATTTTGAGGAAAACTCTGATGTTTATTTATAATGTTTATATTTTATTTAATTTGGGAAGTGGGGTGTTACACAGGCTGTGGTGCAAGCTGGTTCAACCCAAGGATGGGGGCAGGTGATTGATATACCTCAGAAGCAAGACAAGTTCGGTCTGGGGTACCACCCATCGTCTTCATAAAGCACACCGAAGTTCAAGGGGCCGATCAGATTTACTAGTGGGGGTGTCTTCTTTGAGCGGATTAATGCCATTTCTAATGACGAAGCTGGAGACAGTGACTGTGATATGGATGCCTGGATCAAGCCATGCATTCCAGGACAACGTCTATGCAACTGGTCCATTGAGGAATTTGTCCAAGTGACCAATGAACAATAATGCTTTGTTTTTCAATTATTGTACGACCCTATGTTCTACCCGGAGCATAGTGGTTTGTTATTTCAGGGTTTGTCTTGTTTATGTTTGAATAATGTTTCATCTATTAATCAAAGGGCGTTTTTCCATTCAAATTTTGAGATCTCTATTTTTCTTGTTTTTATTTGTTAACAATAAAATGGAAATGTGTTTGTTTGCATATCATTTGAAGCACTTAACCATTTTCATTATAGGACTCACATCATTGCAGATGACACCGATCAAGAATCTTCTATGACTCGCTTCGACTTTGATAACCCGGTATTTCAAGCTAAAGAAGAGATTGATGAGGATGAAGACTTGCCCGAAGAGCTAGCTAGACTCTTGAGACAAGAAGAGAAGGTCATTATGCCTCACCAAGAAGATAATGAGGTCGTCAATTTGGGTTCTGAAGAGGTCGTTAGAAATGTCAGGATAGGGGCTGCGTTTCAAGAGGACATCAAGCAAAGGCTGATTGAGATGCTTCGAGAGTATAGTGGCATCTTTGCTTGATCTTACGAGGATATGCCCGGACTAGACACTGACATTTTGGTTCATCGATTACCACTTCGGGAAGAATGTCCACCCGTCAAGCAGAAGCTTAGAAGGACGAGACCAGACATGGCTGTAAAAATCAAAGAAGAAGTTCAAAAGCAGTTGGACGCTGGATTTTTAGCCGTGACAACTTACCCTCCGTGGGTCGCCAACATTGTACCTGTACCTAAGAAGAATGGTAAGGCACGAATGTGCGTTGATTATAGAGACTTGAATAAGGCGAGCCCAAAGGATGATTTCCCGCTCCCTCACATTGACGTATTGGTCGACAATACGGCTCAATTCTCGGTGTTTTCCTTCATGGATGGCTTCTCCAGTTATAATCAGATAAAAATGGCACCGGAAGACATGGAGAAAACAACATTCATTACACCGTGGGGAACGTTTTGCTATAAGGTGATGCCGTTTGGGTTGAAAAACACAGGGGCAACTTATCAGCGGGAAATAGTGACTTTGTTTCATGATATGATTCATCATGAGATCGAGGTCTATGTTGATGACATGATTACGATGTCCTAGACGGAGGAAGAGCATCTGGTCAACTTATTGAAGCTGTTTGAGAGGCTGAGGAAGTTCAAATTGAGGTTGAATCCGAATAAGTGCACTTTCGGGGTGCAGTCCGGAAAGTTATTGGGGTTTATCGTCAGCAGAAAAGGAATCGAGGTAGATCCTGCAAAAATAAGAGTTATTCAAGAAATGCCAGCGCCGAAGACTAAAAAAGAAGTTCGTGGCTTGTTAGGGAGATAGAACTACATCGCTCGGTTCATATCTCATCTAACAGCCACGTGTGAACCAATGTTTAAACTGTTAAAGAAACATCAGGCGGTTGTCTGGAATGAGAATTGTCAAAAAGCTTTCGATAAAATAAAAGAGTATTTGCAGAAGCCTCTGATACTGATACCCCTAGTTGCTGGAAGACCATTAATCATGTATTTAACGGTTCTTAAGAATAATATGGGTTGTGTTCTCGGTCAACACGACGAGACAGGGAGAAAAGAGCATGCGATTTATTATTTGAGTAAAAAGTTCACAGATTGTGAGTCCCGTTACTCGATGCTTGAAAAAATGTGTTGCGCACTCGCTTGGGCGGCCAAATGTTTAAGACAGTACATGCTCAATCATATAACCATGCTAATTTCGAAGATGGATCCGATTAAATATGTCTTTGAAAAGCAAGAACTTTCTGGAAGGATTGCCAGATGGCAAATGGTACTGACAGAGTACGACGTCCAGTATGTTTCTCAAAAAGCCATTAAAGGGAGTGTTCTGTCAGAATTCCTTGCTGAACAACCAATTGATGATTACCAACCAATGAGATTTGAATTTCCTGACGAGGACATTATGTACTTGAAAGCAAAAGATTGTGATGAGCCATTACCCACTGAAGGTCCGGAGAAGGGTTCTCCATGGCAGATGATATTCGATGGCGCAGTTAATTCATATGGTAGTGGAATTGGGGCAATTATCACGACTCCTCATGGAACTCATATCCCCTTCACTGCCAGATTAACTTTTCCTTGCACCAACAATGAAGCTGAGTACGAAGCATGTATCATGGGTTTGGAAGAAGCTATTGATCTGAGGATCAAGAATCTCGATGTATATCGTGTTTCAGCGCTAGTTGTTAACCAGATGGAAGGGGAATGGGAAACTCGACAACCCAATCTGATCCCTTACAAGGATTATGCAAGAAGACTGTTACCATTCTTCGACCGTATACACTTCCACCATGTGCCAAGAGCATATAATCAAATGGCAGACGCTTTGGCTACACTGTCTTCAATGTACAAGGTTAATTTTTGGAATGAAGCTCCAAGGATTGTTACCTCACGCCTCGATAGGCCCGCTTTCATATTTTCCATTAAGGGAGTTTCCGATGGTAAGTCGTGGTTCCATGACATCCAGAATTTCCTTAAGAACCAAGAGTATCATCCTGGGGCGTCGATCCAGGATAAGAAAACTCTTAGGAGATTGTTTGGAAACTTTTACCTCAACCCAGATGGTGTGTTGTATAAAAGGAATCATGATCTAGTGCTACTCAGGTGCGTGGACGAAAAAGAAGAGAGCTTGCTTATGGAAGAAGTCCACAAGGGTACTTTTGGCACGCATGCCGGCGGACATGCCATGACTCGAAAAATACTATGAGCTTGTTATTTTTGGCTAACAATGGAGTCGGATTGTTTCAAATTTGCGAAGAGATTCCATAAATGCCAGATTTATGCTGATAAGATTCATGTGCCGCCGTGCCCATTGAACGTTATGTCATCCCCTTGGCCGTTCTCCATGTGGGGCATCGATATGATTGGAAAGATCGAACCCACTGCTTCTAATGGACACCGTTTTATCCTGGTAGCTATTGATTACTTCACCAAGTGGGTGGAGGTAGCATCATACGCTAATGTGACCAAATAAGTGGTAGCAAGATTCATAAAGAAGGACATCATCTGCAGATGTGGAATTTCTGAGCGAATCATTACTGACAATGGTTCGAATCTGAACAATAAGATGATGAAGGAGTTATGCTAGAACTTCAAGATTGAACATCACAACTCATCTCCCTATCGGCCGAATATGAATGGCGTTGTTGAAGTGGCCCACAAGAACATCAAAAAGATAGTGCAAAAGATGGTTGTTACATACAAAGATTGGCATGAAATGTTGCCTTTCGCCTTGCACGGTTATCGTACGATGGTACGTACATCAACCGGGGCAACTCCTTTCTCACTAGTGTACATTATGGAAGTTGTCCTACCGCTAGAGGTCGAGATTCCTTCTTTAAGGGTTTTGGTTTGCGTAAAGCTTGATGAGGCAGAATGGATCAAGAACAGATTGAACCAACTTAGTCTAATGGATGAAAATAGGCTAGCATTAATTGCATATGGTCGCTTGTACCAGAGCTGGATGAAGAAAGCTTACTATAAGAAGGTGCTCCCTTGAAGCTTTCAGATGGGCGATCTTGTGCTGAAAAAGATTCTCCCACCACAATCAAATCACAGGGGAAAATGGACTCCCAACTACGAAGGTCCATTTGTTGTACGAAAGGTTTTCTCTGGAGGAGCCTTAGTATTATCCACCATGGACGGTGAAGATTTTGCATCCCCTGTGAACGCAGACTCAGTTAAAAAATACTTTGCTTAAAAGAGACCCGCTGGACACAAAAAGAAAAGTCCAGGCAAAAATGGGGCATCCTGGCGAACTATAAAAAAAGGAAAAGAGGTTCGAGCAAAACTTAGGGATAAAATAAAAAAATGTAAACCCGCAAAGTCGAAAACCTGGAAAGGCGACTTTGGCAAAAATGGGTATCCTGGTGAATCGAAAACCCGAAAGGGCGATTCAGGCAAAAGTTAGGGATTGAAAAGCAAATGACTGCGGTCTGCGTATGAACTTCATTGCTTAGTGGATTGGGAGAACCAAAGGGCCGTTTATCCGAATCAATCTCTTCTGAAGATGAAGCGTCGGGAAATCGTTAGGGTCAAGCGAGTCATAGAGGAATCAACTCATGGTGTTTGTCTGCGCCACATTGTCGACATTGCTGTACTTTTTGTTTAAAATGTACACTTTTGTATCTGCTTTTATTCATACTTGTAGTTTTGCGCAGCTTCCTCCTTTCAGGAGTTGCATCTGTTCTAAAACTTTGCCTATTTACAGGCCGTTTATCAATAAACATATACTATTCAGTACTTGTCTGTGTGCTCTGTTTTTATGCTTTTACTGTTTTGTTTGTGAAAAACGCCTGATGTTTTTGATGAACTTGCATACATAAACTTGCAGGCCTTGGCCAATAATTGCTAAAACTTTGATATTAATTGAACAATGTCATGGATGATGACCAAGATAGTCCTGTTGTGTAGGTTGGCTTTTCTGTTTGCCTTTTGCAGGGTTGTTATTCTTAGGGCAAGGTTTTATGAATACAGATGGATTCATATGTTCCGTAAACAGTGTTGTTCTCCAGCAGTTGAGGTCACATCTCTATCCCAGTAGAGTTATGTGCAGTGTATTAGCATGTCCTTGTCAGTCTGCCGGTGCGCTTTTAATCCTCCGCAGAGTACGAGTATGTGCTTACTCCCCAGCGAGTTAAGATTTGGGCGTATCCCCACAGAGTAGGTGCAAAGTCTTCCCCAGTTGTGGCCTGGTACTTTCCCCTCTCCATCAGTTTGATTCTAAGTACTCAGCTTTTAGCAGTGCAGACCGAGGCCTCCAGCAGATAGGTCTTTGTTCCCCAAGGGATTTGTTTCTTGGAAGGCCGTTCAGGGCATTGTTGTTCTCTATCAGGTAAATTAGGCTGTTTAGCCTGGATGTTTTAAGTACTCGGTGAGTTGTCTGTTACTCATAAAGTTTGTATTCCGGAGAGTCAGCCCGGGCATTTTCCTCAGCAAGTGGTGATCTGCATCCTAGGTTGACTTTGGATTTCCTGTTCATGTATGAACCTTATTCCCAGTGGATGAGCCTTTCGAGGCCTTTTCGTTTCAGTGTAATTCCAATCGTTATTGGCATGGGTAAGTCGTTCCCTGCAGGGTTGTTTGTTGTTCCTGACATGATGGTTTCTGTTTCCCTGGCATTTATGTTGCTGTTTCAGTTCCGTTGCATCTGCATGTGTGCATAGCGTCTACCCAAACGCGTAGCATTTCCATTTCGTATGGAGCATTACGCTATTTTCAAACATATGCATGTGAAACATAAGCCAGGTTGTTATCTCTTTGTTTCAGGTGTATCTCGCAGATGATTGGTATCATTGCCCGTGTGGTGGCTAAACCCCGATTCATGTTATTTCCCCAGTGGAGTTTCTCTGTGATTATTATTAGTGGATGATATTGACTTTATTTGTTGCTCTCTTTTACTTAGCGAAGGTCTGGCGGCGATGTCAGAGGTTTATGAGAAATATGGTTATCTGACGGCGATGTTGGAGGCTTATCAGATTTGTGTTTGTCTGGCGGTGATGTCAGATGTTTATTATCATTGTGGTTGTCTGGCGGCGATGTCGGAGTTCTTTATACCAACAGGTACTTGACGGCGATGTCAGGTGTTTCTCAGAGTTATAATTAGCTGACGGCGATGTCAGATGTTTATTGGATTCATGGATGTTGACGGCGACTTCAGATTCCCTTACCAGATTTGTGTTTTTGGCGGCGATGTCAGGTTATTTTGTTTTCCAGCGGCGATGTTAGATGTTCGTTACTGGTGGTGATGTCAGGTGATTTTGTTTTCCAGCGGCGATGTTGGATGTTCGTTACTGGCGGCGATGTCAGGTGATTTAGTTTACCAGCGGCGATATTGGATGTTTGTTTCTGGCGGCGATGTCAGGGGATGTTTGTTTCTGGCGGCGATGTCAGGTATGATATAGTTTACCAGCGGCGATGTTGGATATTTGTTACTGACGGCGATGTCAGGTGCCTTTTGGTTTTCCAGCGGCAATGTTGGATCTTCTTTCTGACGGTGATGCCAGATGTTTTGGTTATTGACGTCGATGTCAATGGTTTAATCAACTTTGCGATGATCCGACAGCGATGTCAGACGCTTTATTTTAACTAACGGCGAGGTCAGGTGTGATTTACCGGTTGGATTTGTTTGAATGACTGGCGGTGATGTCAGAAAATCATATCTTGGGATTCTATACCCGTTTTATCTAACAAAGGTCTAACAGCGATGTTAGCTATTCTACCGATTTGAAGTAGAAGTTTGACGGTGATGTCAACTGTTATCATAAACTTAATGTATATGACTGGCGGCATTGTTAGATGTCTGATGGCGATGTCAGAGAATTTAATGCGGATAATTGACAGCAAGGTCATGTGCTCTTTATACTGTGTGTCATTTTTGTTTTCTCGGATTCAGTTTTCCAGAGATTTTACCCCCGGTCGGGGTCTGCAGTTTTATTTCTGTGGTTGGAAAATTTCCGGGTTCTTTGGTATTCAACCATCTCTTACCTTGATTGCATGAAAGTCGTTCGCTTTTCATTTATTCAGGTCCAAGTCGTTTGAATAGGGGCAGCTGTTGCACCCCAAAATTTGCCCAACCTTTTCGTAACTTGGTTTATGTTTCATTTCATTTCTTTCTAGCATTGGCATTGCATAACATTTTTCATTGAATAGGGGATCAAGAGATTGTGCATAGCAAGAGGAGTCTACTCAGAGGGTTGAGCCTAAGCAGGGGGTGTTACTCATGTTTGGATGGTCATCAAGTCACCAGGAAGTGGGCAATGGTCTTGTGAAAGAATAGATGGATGTGTGTGGGTCAGCTCCTAACTTGGAGGCCAATTGAAGAGCATCAGGGGTTTGTAAATTCATGAGTATGGATATGAGATGTTAAGAGAGCTCATTGAGTGCCTTGAGGGTCATTGTGGAGCTCATCCAAGTGTTTGTGCTAAGTGTGAAAGGTTGTAGTTGAGAGTGTGGCATCTAGGGTTTTCATCTGGTAAATCCTCAGTTAACTGTGAAATTGAAGGAGGTTACAACTCAATTCCAAGTATCTATGGTCATGGGATGTTGTTTTGAGATGTCTAATATATGATTTCAAGATCAATTCATCAAGGATCAAGAGTATGAGAAGTTACTAAATTAGGGTTCTTAGGGTAAAATCCCCTATTTAGTGCCTGACTTCAAGACCACCTACCTCAAGATACAAGTCTCATCTCAACTTTTGGCCAACGTGAAACTTGTAGAGTATGTTCTTAGCTTTCTTTTGAGTACAAGAAGTCCTTGATTGGATTTATAGAACTCAAGTTATGATCCAGACAAGTTACAGGTCATCAAATGAATGTGATTTTGGTCAACAAAAGTCAACCAACTTCCAAGCCATTTTTGACCTATAAGGGTGTTTCTCCTTAACGTTTGGCCAACATGAAAGTTATAGGTCATGGTCTTATCTTTCCAAAGAGTACTAGAAGTCTTTCATCTGATTTGTAGAACTCAAGTTATGAGGGTTACAAGTCAGGGGTATTTTGGGAAAGTAAGATTATAGGTCATACAATTATAGGTCCATTTCACCAACTTGCACACTTCAAATGGAAATCTTTTCAACATGAAACTTGCTCCAAATAGGGCCATTTGCACTACCAAATCATCTCTTGTCATGGTTGGGGCTTGGATTGAAGATTGGATGTTTGAATTTTTCATAAAGAAGGCTTAAAATGAGAAATTGGGATTTAATTGATTTGGAACTTTCTCAAGGCAAATTTATGCATTTTTTGAGTGAAAATAATGTTCTAAAGACATTGCCATTTTCACATTTTCAATTTGAGTTCTTTAGGTTGGTCATTTTCATGGTTTCTTCATCATGAAGAAACAAATTGCAAATCTACAATAGAATCAAAACAAGGCTTAATTCTTAGCCCTTTGATCAGCTCAAGCCATTTGGATTTGATTTGAAACAGAATTAAGGTTGGTGCAGTGGAGAAATACGTGTATAACAAGTGGAAAAAGTGAGAAAATTTTGATTTGTGAATTGGGATTTAGGGCATGAATTGAAGCATCATTATCATCTGAACCCAACATATAAAAGACTAGGAAGCTTCCCAGACCTAGAGAGCTCGTTTTGGTGGTGAATTGGCAGAAATAGAAACTTGGAAAAAGGAGAGAGAAGTGAGAATCAGTTTTGGAGCTACACACCATTGCAAGCAAAATTGAGTTCATCAAAAGCTTCCTTAAGGCATTTGGAACGTTTCTGGGTGGTTTGTTCAAAGGATTAGCCAAAGACAAGACCCAGTGGAGGTGCTCCACTAAGTAAATTCAAAATCACCATATCTCTCATTTTAAGCTTTGTTTCTGTGCCATTATTGCATACTTGAGACGTAGAAACAATGTAGATCATTAATATATAAAATGAACTGGCATTTGGTGTGGTTTCAGTTTGATGCATAAATCTTGTTGTTTGAATTTTGGCTCATTCTTGAGTTCTTAGAACAAATAAAGCATGGATTTGAACTCCTTGTGAGTTGTAGATGCATTCTGGACATTTTGGTTGGCTAATCTTAAGTTTCACAGTTTATGCACATTTTACATTTTTCTTCGATTTGGTTTATGTGTTGCTCAAAAGTGAAAACTAAGGTTGGATTTGAGTTCCTCATGTTGAGAGGATGAATTTGCACTATGAGTTTGTCATTTTTGGTGGAGATTTGATACATGTGATTTTCTGGTTTTTTTCACGGTGGCTGGGTGGCCGGAGAACATGACCGGAAGGGATCTCCGGCCACCCTCTGTGTTTTCTGGCTTTTGTTGACTCCCATTGTAGGAGATGACCTCTAAACCATTGGATCTGTTGACTTTCATTTTGGACGTACATGATTAAGATGCACCCTAGAATACCTTTGACCAAACGCATGTGATTAGATTTGAATTTCATTTAATGTGTTGGCACGCTTACATCCACTTGATTGGATTACCAGATGGTTTGATGGCCCTGATTGATTTCCACGCTGGTCCCTAGGTTGACCAGCCCTGGTGGATCATTGGCTTAATCATAATCTGTTTGGGCGCCTTGGGCCCTAGATGCTGTTTGCACCCCCTTCCTGGCCCAGTCCACTTTTTCAACTGTTTTTCCTTGCTAATTCCACTGTTAGTTTGTTTATTTTTATTTTTCTTTTCTTTTCTTTTTTTGTTTATTTTCGTGTTTCAATTTAATTCATTTAAATGACTTTTTTAATTAGTAAAATTCTCAAAAAATATGTTTTAAACTCCTTGGAGTGTCCTTAATTTTATAGAATTTTTATTTTATTTTTTTAGTTTACTTTTTATTTAAAAATGAATTAATTAATTGGAGAGGTTTTATTTTAATTAAATTATGACATTGTGGTTTCTTTTAATTGTTTCTCCCTTTCCCGTTTGGTCCAATGAATGAAAATTGTTCCTTATACTCTTGATGAGTTGAACAATTTTTGAGGACCATTTTGCCCCTGGTTGGTTGACTTTAGGGTTGACTTTTGATGCTTTCCTTTTGACCCTCAATTTTCCCATTTCAAAGTGGTACATCTTGAATCTAATTTTCTTTTGATGGTGCTTTGAGGGGATATTGGCCTTGTGCCCTTGGTTTCTGTTTGCCAACTTGTTTGGATATCTTGTCCATTTTATTTGGTAATTGTTGAGCCTTTTTCCTAATTTTGAGATGACTTGAAAGTCAAGTCATCTCCAAGGGAGGTTCCCACACACATCTTGACCTAGTTTGACTTGGATATGATATTTTTGGATCCCTTGAGCTTTCAATGCCTAGTAATTCATGTTGTTAACATGTTAAGGATGTTTTTGGTTCAATTTTAGGTCATGACTGTCGCTTCCGCGAAAATAAGGTGCCGACAAAACAGAAGAGTCGCCACCTTTCGTTATTTATGCCTCGGGGCGGGAAAGGAAACGATCGGAAAAACCTGACGAGAAAGGGTAAGACAAGGTCGTCGCAACCGTTGTCTGGGTTCGGGAGTCGGTTACTCAAGGGGAAGGTATTATCACCCCTCACGTCCGTCGTACTCGACGGGATCCACGCTTGTTGTGTTTACTGGATGAGTTGGTTTATCTATCTACCTATCAAGGTTGGCTTAAACAGAAAAGAAAAATGACTCGGCAAAGCGTTGCACTTTATGCCTACGTATTCTCATCAGAGAATGAGAAATCAGAGTCAACGTAGTTCGACCTACTACGGGATATGGGGAAGGTAGCTCGCCAATACATCCGTATTGTGCCTACGTACTCTCAACGGGTATGAGAGATCAGAGCTTACGTAGTTTGGGATACTACGCTTATGGGGATTCAGATTCATCTGTTTTATCGAGTAGAGTTAAACAGCAGTTCCAGCAGTTAGGGACAAAGCCTGTTTGCGTTGGAGCTGAAGTTTAATGACACTCTTTTCTTCAGAAAAGCTTCCTTTGAATTATGGGCCCACGGGGCAAAAAGGTTTGAAGTTTGTTTTCTGTTTTTTACGAAAGAAGTGTTTTTTATTGTGTTTGCAATTTCAATCACACTAGAGACTATGACCTGAGAGTGAATGCGTCGCATGTCACCCAAAGGGTGCCATACTAAACATCCAGACTGTGGAAAAGAAACTCTCCCACAATCCTTTCTCAGATAGCTTAAGGCTCGTAACGTACAAAAGAAACCATTCATGATTATTGTATCTTAAGCTGTTTTGAGATGAGAAGAGAACAGGCTCAACTAAAGGGAGACTATCAAGTCCTACTGTTGTCATGCCAAGGATTCATCCTATGGTTGAGGTTTGAACAGGGGACTTCTAGAAGCTATCATGCATAGGTTTCAACCTAAAGTTCTATCATCATTTCCTTATCAAAGGAAATGAGAGTCCTAAGGGATCATGTCAACGATACACCTAAACAGATAAAGCATCAGCTTAAACAGTAAACAGTGAACGACTGTAAAATGCATGCAATGCAAGTGAGGGAGGAAATGTGTGTGGGGCATCAGCCTCCACAAGCTCATCTCAACCTCAAGCCAGAATGAATAGCAGTAATCATACTGAAAGATAAAACATGCTATCAAGCAAAATACAGTAAACTGCAATCATACAGAAGAAATAAAGTCATGCTATCAAGCAAAACAAACTACATGGGCAAGGGAGCTGGGCTCTACCGAATACCCGCAAGCAAAGCCATACAATAACAGTACAAGCAGAGGGAGCAACTCAACCTCTAGTGCAATCATGCTCCTAGATTCTACCTAGTCTAGATATGAACTTATTCTAATGCATCAAGCAAGTCAAACAAGGCACATCAATACAGCAAAGAAAACAGAGAAAGCAGATCAACTCCTCTCTCCTCAAGCCTCAGCTCTTCTAATAGCAACTCAGTCTTTAGACTTCCATCACTCTTAACAAATATCAATTTGCTTCTCCAGGTTTCAACCCTTCCACATAAGTTTCAACTTATCTTCTCTTCTCTAAGCTTCAGCTCCTTAATCAGTTCCACCTTCAGGCTTCACTATTAACCACAAGTACCAACTTGATTCCTTCAGGGTCTCCAAACATCAAAGTAAGTATCAACTTATCCTTTGTTCTTCAAGCTTCAGCTCTACACTCAATCTCAATTGAATCCTCTTCATAAGTATCAATTTAGTCTTCAAGATCTCAAGCTCTCTTTGCTTTACCAGTCTCAACTTGGTCTTCTCTTCCTGCAAGCTTCAGCTTCTCAGAGTAATCTTCAATCACTTAGAAGTATCAACTTCATCCTTCAATCTTTAAGCCTCAGTTCTTCATTCAGTCTTTACTGGATCTTCATTGGGTCTTCAAGTATCAACTTGCTCTTGTTGCTCTTCAAGCTTCAGCTGGAATGGCAATGCTCAAGGAATCATCCTCTTCCACACTCCTCAATGAAGTCTTCATCTTCAAGCCCAACATCTCTCAAGATACTCAAACCAGAGGAAATCACTTAACTGGATAAATTGGGGTGTTAAACTGCTTATTGATCACCAAAGGTGACCTATAAGGGTTTTACATCAAGAGAATGGTTCCCTCAAAAGTTCTACTTCCTAGGTACCATCACTTATCCCTCCAAAGGAGGGAGGTGAATACCATGGAAGGACCTTGAATCATGGGGAAGAATGGAGGTGAAAGATACCATCCATGTTTAAGAAAGAAGTTAACTAGGTCTAAACTCTTCCTAATTCCTAACCCTAAAACAACAACAAAACAAACAAGATTCTCAAGCTCTCAAGCTCCTCAATCAATCTCCAAGTCTTCTACTATGCTCCTCAATGCTCCTCAAAGCAAGACCAAGCCCACCAAGCCAAGACAAACCCTCAAAGCAAGGCAAACAAAAATACAAGCCCACAAGGGCAACACAAACAACAATCAAATACAAAAATCACTTAAAAATAGTGTACTATTGTATTAAAATCTAATATAATTCCTAAAGTATCCTATATACCTACCCTTAATACCCTATATGTCCCAATGTATAACTTGACCTAGAAACCCAAAATTCTAAGGTTATTGTGGACCTATGTTAAGGATTGACCTAATTCTACACAACCTAAACTAATCTAAGCAAAACTAACCAAAAATTCATCACAAAATTATGGAATAAATCCAGAAGGGAGCTAAAGTCCTAATCTAACTATCCTAAAAATAATGGCATAAAAATATGAAGGGAACTAGCTAAACAAAATTCTACAAATCTATGCATCAACATAAAAGAATTAAAAAGCTATTAAAAGAAAAAATACACAAAAAATTTTAAAAATGCATGAAATGCAAATATTTTGATTTTATAATTTTCTAGACATGAACATGAAATGGGAGAAAAAATCCCCATGCAAAAATCATTAATTTTCTATTTATTATGATTTTTCAAAGGTTAATGAAAAATGGAGAAAAAGAAATTAAAATGAGAAATGCTTGCTGTGAATAGCAATGCCAGACAGTTCATTTTCCAGATGGGCTCAAAATGCGGGTACAATTAGTAAGGCGCGCTAGGCCCAATTTTTATCAGAAAATCACTTCAGAAAACATAGAGAAAATGGAAAACGCGCGGTGCAATAAGTAACAAAATATAGTTCAAAACAATCATGGGCCATGACTTAGGGGTGTGGTTATCAATTGAGCCCAATATCTCATTTAAATGAAACGCTTCGTTTTGGTCATCCTCAGAATTCCCTCTTCAAGTGAAATTAAATCTCAGCCGTGGGATCTCCCCTAAGTCAATGGGTCTTCGCCTCATCCAACGGCCATCTCATCATCTTCTTCCTCCAGCTAGGGTTCAAAGGAGGAAGCCATGGAAACAGAGCTTCAAGCTCAAGCTTCTCCCAACTCGTATCACCTCAATCCTCCATGAAAAACTAAAATTCCAAACCCTAATCCACTCTAAATTCCATGCTAATCACAACCATGGCCTCAAATTCAATTTAAGTGCCCTAAATCTCCAAACCCGATCCAAGATCAAAAATAAGCTCAGACATCAACTTCCACAATTCTTGAAATTAATTACCTCAGAATGATCACCACCTCACCCTGGTTAATTCTTGATATCAAACTCATGCTATAGCTCACTATATCTCATGTTCTTGGTCAAAACAAAAATGGTGTCACCAACTGAAACCTCACCAATTGATCCCAAACTTCCCAGAATCCATCACCTAATTGTCTCTAACCGTTCTAACCTAACAATTCTACCTAATTATGCTTAAATCATGGTGTAGAAGAAAGTTTAGTAACCTGTCAAATCTTGAACACCAGATAGGGTAATCCTCCATTTCAAGCTCCCAAACTCTTCAGAATCAATCCTTGAATGATGATAAAGCTTCTGTTTGCAAAAGATTGGACCAAGAAAGCTTGAATCTCCAAACCCGATGGTGACTTGCAACCTTCAAAATCCAAAAGCTATCTCCTCAATTCTTCATGGTTTTGCCTTCAATTTGGTCTGCACAACTTCAGTGTGATCAAGGGAATGTGTTTGGATTGAAAGAAGAAATGGAAATGAATCAGAATGTAGAATTTGATTTCAACTTGCAATAGAAGCAAGTGAAATGGATATCTTCCTCTTCTCTCAAATCTCTCACCAACCTTGCATCTGAGCAAGTTCTAAACCTTATATAGAATGCATTGGACCTCTCTAAAACCATCTGGAATCATCCAATGAGAAATTGGGATTCTCATGCCATGAGTTTATGGATTCATCTCATCTCATGCCTCATCTCATGCCAAGCCTCTTGCAGCAACTTTCCTTGACCTGAAATTCTACTTAGATGAGATATGGGATGTGTTAAAACACTTTACTAGCTTGTACATTGCCTTTCCTTGAGTTTTGCATTTGTACCTTATTATGCAAGCAAGCATTTTCCAAAGCAACCCCATGATCTAGGCCTCAATTCAAAAAAGTGGCTGAACCATTGTTTCTAAAATTTTCTTTAGAGTCAAAATGACCTATTATATGCCATGGTTTGGATGTGTAACTTGGAAATTTCAATTTCCAACTTGAACTTATTTAACTTATGCCTCCATTTTAGGTCATTTTTACCATTATTTGCTACAAGCCTTTTCAACATCTCATGACCTCCCTACTAGCCTTAAAACATCATTTTAAGCAAGTTTGATGTTGAAGATTTTTCCATTTGAGGCTTGGAAATAGGAGTTATGGCCTTATGCTTGAAATGACCTGTAATATCCAAATGAACAAAATGCCCTTAACTTGTCAAAGCCATAACTTGAGTTCTACAAATCCTATCAAGGACTTCTAGTACTCTCTAGAAAGCTAAGAAGATGAGGAACAACATTCATGTTGACCAAAAGTTCATAGGAATCATCCTTATTGGGAAAAAGTTGGATGCAAGTTGGGTGACTTTCAAGGCCCCAGATTCACATACCTCAGATGACCTGTAACTTGTCAAAGTCATAACTTGAGCTCTACAAATCCTATCAAGGACTTCTAGTACTCAAATTAAATATAAGAGCAAGCTCTACAACATTCATGTTGGGGGTAAGATGAGATGACAATCACATCTTGAGCTAAATTGCCCTGAAGATAGGGGTCAAACTAGGGGATTTTACACTGTCAAGCCTTAGAAACCCTAGCTTAAAACTTCTCAAACCCCTCAATCATGATGAGTTGGTCTAGGAATAATCCTTATAGAATCTCAATGCATCAATCCATGATCACATGGCTTCTTGGATTAGGTCTCAACCCTCTCCAAATCATCAGTTGACCTAGGGTTGACCCAGTCAAACCCTAATTGCACCACTCATGGCTGAGTCTTCTTATTCTTGTACAATGACCTCTCCAGGCCCCATGATGGCTTTCAAGACATCTCATAAGCTCTCTCAAAGCTTCAAGTCCATCCTCATAGCCTCAGAATCATCTGAGGAGCCCCCACAACACTCAAGTTATGAGGCACACAATCTTGGTTTCGACCAATCTCTCTGAGGATTTATTAACTTCTCTGACAAGGATATCAACCCTTGAACACTTGAGTAACCTTCTTGGCTAGATTCAAAATCTTGTATAGCTCTTGATTGGTAATCATACCTCTTGATCTGCTGCACACATATCAATGAGAAGCAGATGATAATGCTAGTGAACACAAGCTAGGTAAAGAAATGTTGGTCAAATTTTGGGGTGCAACAGCTGCCCCTATTCAAACGGCTTGAACCTGACTGGGTGAGGAGCGAACGGCTCTCAGCAAATCAAGGTGCGAGACGGTTGAATACCAATAAACTCGGAAATTTGTCAACTGCACAAGTACACGGTACTCTGATGGGAACAAATCTTCGAAAACTGACATAATAGCTGCACGACAACTAGCTGGAGACTTGGTCCAACGGTAACCGGTCATACGTGGTCGATCATGCCATCAGGCATCAAGATTCCTCAGGGCTCATCAGGTCAACAATCATGTTGATCATGCCATCGGGCATTCGAAGAAAACTTTCGGGCATCAGCCAGACTTCATCAGTAAGTCGGGAATAGAATTCTAGGTCAATCATGAACCAGTTGGGGATACCCAAACTTCTGCCATCAGGCACTCTGCATCAGCTGAGAGAACTGCTTCGTTAACACGGTCATACTTCAATCATGAAGTCTTCAGGGGAAGTTTCAACTTCGCTGGCAGAAACCTGCTGGGGATGACGCACCTCCGCTGGGGATTCTGGAGAACTATCAAGTAACTCCGCTTCGGGGATCCAGAAATCACTCTAGATGAATCAACTCTGCCGAGGACTTCAAGAATCATCTTGGACAAATAACTCCACCGGGGACTTCAAGAATCATCTTGAACCGATAACTATGCTGGAGATTTCAGGAGTCATCCTGAGCAAACACTCTGTCGGGGACTCTAAGTATCAACTTGAGCAACCACTCTGGCGACTGCACTGGGGTCTTAAGAATCATCTTAAGCAAGCGACCTCGCTGGGGAATTCAAGAATCATCTTGAGCAAGCGACTCCGTTGGGGAGAATTCAAGAATCATCTCGAGCAGGAAGACTTCGCTGGGGACTTCAAGAATCATCTTGAGCAGTCAATTATGCGGCGGAACACCTGCAAAACAAGAACGGTAACAACCTAGATCATGCTTAGCATGCGTATGCTTCGGCAATGGCGCAATGCTCCACACGGTGGAAATGCTATGCGTTTATGATAAATGCTATGCAGTCATGCAAAATGATGCGATCCCGTTAGCAAAATAAATGCCGAAGGGAGAATCCTCCTGTCAAGGAGAAAGGACTACTCAGATAGAGGAATCATCCTGCTGAGGAGAACAAGGTCACGCCAATCTCAATTGGACTCCGCAGGGGAAGTGAACTTTAGTTGACTGCCGCAGGGGGGACGACGCTCTACGGGAACCTGGACCTGCTGAGGGAAAGCGATGTCAATCGCGGGAACAAACTGCACGGCCTTCACGGCTACTTCCCTGGAGATAACGACTCTGGCGGGGAAATATGACATCAGCTATTCAACACTACACTGGGGAAAACCAATCATGGCCTGAGCGGCTTCCAAGGACTCGGCTCTCTTGGGGATCTGCAAACTCGGCTGAGGAAGAAGAAATCATTCTACTTGCTGGGGAGAGTACGACTCTATGGGGAATCTCAATTCCGCTGGGGAAGAAGGAATCATCCGGCTTCGGGGGAGAGTACGACTCTGTGGGGAATCTCAATTCCGCTGGAGACTTCAGTCTTGAACCATCAGTTGCTGCACACTTCGGTATGACTCAGCTGAGGAGATGACGTTCCTTCAGGATGCGTCTGATCGGGGAGAGAGTCTTATCTACCTGGGGAGACATATCAATGCTCACGATCTCGTGTTCAGACTCTGCGGGGAGAAGCTGCTGAACTTTGCTGGAGAAGGAGGAATCATCCTGCTCGGGGATACGCACGGCGCACTGTCTGGAATATACTACACCTGTAACAACCCAAACAAACAGACAAGATACCCTTCTCAAAGGGACCTATCAAGGTTATCATCTTGTGACAATGTTTGAGTAATTCATTGTTTCAACAATCAGTGGCCTAGGCCAGTAAGTTTATGTATGCGCATTTTATCAAAAACATCGGCGTTCTTTTTTCGCAAACAAAACAGATAAATGCTAAACAGGCAAACATAATTGCTGAATAGTATACATTTTATTGATAACGAACCCCTGAATGGGTAAAAATGTTTTACAACAGATGCAAGCTCCTGGGATGAGGAAGCCGCGCAAAAAATAAAACATAAATATACATCAGTATATACAAATGTCGGCAACGAGGCGTAGACGAACACCATGAGTTGATCCCTCTATGGCCCACTCGACTTTGATACTTCTCCAACGCTTCAGCTTCAGAAGAGATTGATTCAGATAAACGGCTCTCAGGTCTTCCAAACCACTAAACAAAGAAAGTCCACACGCGGAATGCAGTCATTTGCTTTTTCAAATCCCTAACTTTTGCGTGAACCGCCCTTTGCGGGTTTTCAGTTCACCGGGATACCCTTTTTTGCCGAAGTCGCCCATCCGGGTTTTCGACTTTGCGGGTGTACATTTTTTCAATTTATATCCCTAATTTTTGCCCGAACCTTTTCCTTTTTTATGGTTCGCCGGGATGCCCCATTTTTGCCTGGACTCTCTTTTTATTGTCCAGCGGGTCGCTTTCAAGCAAAGTATTTTTTAACCGCGTCCGCGTTCACCGGGTGTTGCACCCCAAAATTTGACCAACAATTATTTATTCACTGAGTGTTTGAAAGTTGATGCCCTCATCAGAAAGTTCAGGAGATCCTCAGAGCAACTGTTTAAGACCAAGGTTATGTGTCTCATAGCTTGAGAGTTGTGGGAGCCCCTCAGATGATTCTGAGACTTTGAGAATAGACTTGAAGCTTTGAGAAAGTATATGAGATGTCTTGAAAGCCATCATGAAGCCCAGAGAGGTCATTGTGCAAGAATTCAGAAGATTCAGCCATGAGTGGTGAAATTAGGGTTTTGACTGGGTCAACCCTAGGACAACTGAAAATTTGGAGAAGGTTGAGACCTAATCCAAGGGCCATGAGATCATGGAATGATGCATAGAGATGTTATAAAGATGATTTCTAGACCAACTCATCATGATTGAGGAGTTTGAGAAGTTTCAAGTCAGGGTTTCCAAGGATTGTCAGTGAAAAAACCCTAATTTGATCCCTATCTTCCAGGCAGTTTTAGATCAAGATGTGATTGATATCTCATCTTCCCCAAAACATGAATGTTGTATATCTTGTTCTTAGCTTTAATTTGAGTGGTGGAAGTCCTTGATAGGAGTTGCAGAGCTCAAGTTATGGTTTTGACAAATTACAGGTCAGCAGAGGTGTGTGAATCTGGGTCCTTGAAAGTCACCCAACTTGCAGACAACTTTTGCCCTAGTAGGATGATTCCTATGATTTATTGGTCAACATGAATGTTGAAGGGCATCTTCTTAGCTTTAATTTTAGTGGTAGAAGTCCTTGATAGTATTTGTAGAACTCAACTTATGGTTTGAACAAGACAGGGGTATTTTGGTCATTTGTCAATTATAGGTCATTTTAAGCAAAGGCCATATCTCCTATTTCCATGCCTCAAATGGAAAAACTCAAAACATGAAATTTGTTCAAAATGGGATTTTAAGTCTAGAAAAGTGGTCATGAGTTATTGAAAGAGCTTGTAGCAAGGATTTACAAGATTGGGTGAAAATGACCTAAAAATGGCTTATAAGTTGAAAAAGTTGAAATTTAATTTTGGTTTGGGAGATGTACAAATCCAAAATGGGTCATCCAATATGTCATTTTGACTCCAAACATCATTTTAAAAACAATGGTTCAAGTAGAATTTTGATTTGAAGCTTAGAAATGGGGGTTACTTTGTAATTCTCATTCTTGCATAATAAGGCACCTAAACAAAACCTCACAAAGAGCAAAGTTTAGCTTGTTTTTCACTCATTCTTTCTCAATATCTCTTGTAAGGAGATTTTAAAGTCCATTTGGCAAGGCTAAGGCATGAGATAATGGAGATCCAATGTATCATTCCATGAGAAGTTCTCAAACTTTCTAACACTTTCCACAAGTTTCTAGAGGGATCTAGATCATTCTCTTGATTGTTATAAGAAGGGTGAATCACCATATGGCCATGGTTGGTGATCATTATTGGTGAGTAGTGAGATTAGAGTGTGAAAAAGTAAGATCCTTCCATTTGCAATTTCACATCAAACCTTCATTCTCTTCAATCTCCATTCATTTCTCCTCCACAAACATATTCTTCTGATCATTGTGATTGATTACATGCTGAGGTAGAAGAAAATCCATGGAAGTTTGAAGCTGTTTTGAGGAAATTGTAAGAAGTGCATTTTTATATCAAGCACAAGATCCAAGCCTTGTTCATCCATTTTCTTGCATACAAAATTCATATTGGCCATTGAGGATCAATCAGGGAAGCTTGCAGACCTTGAATTGTAGGGAAACCATATCCACCATTAAAGTTTGACAGGTTGGTAATCTTGCTCGAATCACCTAATTTATGTGCATTCTACCATAGTTATAGGTTTAGACTGGTTAAGCTAGGATAAAGGACTTTATTCTGAGAATTAGGGGAAGGATCATGAGGTTTCGAGGCAGGGTACAATTTCTTGCAGAATGAATAACAAGCTAGTTTGTTTGCATTAATGGATATGGCATTGAGTAATTTGGTTAGGGAAACGTGTAGAATAATTCTGGATCATTAGTTTGAAGTTCCATTAAGTTTGATAGCAGAGGAAAGAAATGGAACCTTGATGATGAAGCTTTCTGTTGGGATGATTCAAGAGGTTTCAGGGAAAACTATGGATAGCATTGTGTTCAGGGTGATCGATAGTGCAACTTTGCTTTTGGAAGCTCATGAATTCATGGAGAAATCAGTGAGAACGAGCTTGAAGAAGATGCTTGCATGGGGTTAGGGTTTCTGCAAACCCTAGGGTTCAGTTGGGGACGATGAAGGTCCACCGTTGGATCGCCTCAGATCCTTGACCAATTCCATCCATCGCACGGTCCATATTTGATTTCAGAAACGGAGGGAAGACTGAAGCGTACAAAACGCAGCGTATCATTTAACCAAACGCACCGTTTTAATTGAATAAGGGAACTGGGCTCAGCAAGTTGTTTCTATTCCCACCCCCAGACTTGGCCCAATGTTCAGAAATAGCTGGGGCGCTTTACTTTTGATACCCCCTCCCCTTTATTTCTTAAATTCTTTTATTTTTATTTCTTTTAATTCTTTGCATTTTATAAAACTCATAAAAAATATAAAAATCAATATTTTTCATTTCTTCTTTTTTTCACATAATCATGATTTTGTCTAGAAAATTAATAAAAAATAAAATTCCATTTTATTTTTAGTTTAATATTGTTTAGCATATTTTCTTGTAAATAGCACTTTTAATATGTTTTAGTTGATACTTGATTTTGTCCAATTTGTTTTAGGACTTTACTTTATGGTTTTTGAGCCATTCTTTTTGGCATAGTTAGGTATGGAACCCTAGTTTCATGTAGGATTTATCTCTTGATTTGTAGATTAAAATTTGATGTAGTTTGATTGTTAGACATTTAGGTGTTCAAATTAGGGTTTTAGGTTGTATAGGTAGACTTGAACAAATTTGTTTTGGGGTTTATGGTTCAATTTAGGGTATGGGGAAAGGGTAAGTATGTATAGAACCCCCTAGAATTTTGCTAGAATATTGTATGGTGTTTTAGTATTTTTCATTGATTTTTGAATGTATGGATAGTATGTGTGTTGCTTAAAGGCATGAGTTGTATTGTATTGTTTTCTTTTCTTCTCTTTTGAGTGTGTGAGCTTTGAAGATTGAGTTGAAGACCCTGTGGACCATCATTGAAGCTTGGGAGACCTTGCAGAGGAGTCTAGCATAGCTTTGGTTTGTTTTGTTTATAGGATCATAGGTGTAGAGGCAGAGCCCTAGATAGGATACTTTGTTCAATAAACAAGGAGTGTCTTGTTCACCTCCTTCCTTTTCTATGACATAAAGTCCCTTAAGGGTATTCACCTCTCTCCTTTGGAGGGATTAGTGACCTTACCCTCTGAGGTAGAACTTTGAGAGAGCCCTTCCTTTTGATGTTAAGTCCTCAATGGCATCCTTTGGAAGTCAGTGAGCATTGTAACATCTTCACCTTATCTTGTTGACTAAATCTTGTTTGCTGGAGCATTTGAGCCATTGAAGGTAGGAGCTGAAACTTTGAAGAGGATGATTCCTTGAAGATTGTTGAAGCCTGATGACTTTGTGAAGATCAAGTTGATGCTTGAAGATCCCTGAAGATAGTGAAGCCTGAAGGTGTAGCTGATCAAGGGAGCTGAAGCTCAAGGGAAAGGATGAGTTGGTACTCATATTGTAAGGTTGATACCTGGAAAGCAAGTGATCTCTGAAGTCTGAAGACTGGGTTGCTGCTGGAGGAGCTGAGGCTTTCTTCTGTTTTCTTTGATGTATTGTGTGTTTTGTCTGATTTGTCTGCTGCATTAGACTAAGCCCATCTAGAATAAGTTCAGACTAAGAGCATGAGTACATCTGGTTGTATTGTTATGGCTTGGCTTTGCTTGCGGGTATTCGGTAGAGCCCAGCTCCCTTGCCCATGTGTTTATTATCGCTTGATAGCATGATTTCACTTCTTTTACCTGTATGACTGCAGTTTACTGTTTTGGTGTTTGATAGCAGGTTGTTTATTTTTAGTATGATTACTGTTATTTCATGACTGGCTTGAGGTCGAGACGAGCTTGTGGAGGCTAAAGCCTCACACACATTTCCTCCCTCACTTGCATTGCATGTATTTTAATGTTAAAGCTGATGCTTTTGTCTGTTTTGGTGTATCATTGACATGATCCCTTAGGACTCTCATTTCCTTCGATAAGGATTTGATGATAGACTTTTAGGTTGAAACCTATGCATGACAACATCTAGGAGTTCCCTGTTCAAACCTCAACCATAGGATGAATCCATGACATGATAACAGTAGGACTTGACAGTCTCCCTCCTAGTTGGGCCTGTTCTCTTCTCATCTCGAAACAGTTTAAGACACAGTAATCATGAATGGTTTCTTTCGTACGCTACGAGCCTTAAGGTATCTGAGAAAGGATTGTGGGAGAGTTTCTTTCTCACAGTTTGGATGTTTAGTATGGTACCCTTTGGGTGACATGCGACGCATTCACTCTCAGGTCATAGTCTCTAGTGCGGTCGAGATCGCAAACATAATAAAAAACACTTCTTTTAGGAGATAACCCGTAGTTTCCCGAACTACGTTTGCTCTGATCTTCCATACCGTGTGGAAGTACGTAGGCATAGGATGCGATATCCTAGCGAGCAACCTTCCCCACCTTCCCCCGTAGTTAGGCCAAACTACGTTGACTCTGATTTCTCATTCTCTGATGAGAATACGTAGGCATAAAGTGCGACGCTTTGCCGAGTCATTTTTCTTTTCTTTTTCAGCCAGCCTTGATAGGTAGATAGAATAAAACCAACCCACCCAAGTAAACAAACAAGCGAGGATCCCGTCGAGTACGACGGACATGAGGGGTGCTAATACCTTCCCCTTGCGTAACCGACTCCCGAACCCAGACAATGGTTGCGACGACCTTGTCTTACCCTTATTCGTCAGGTTTTTCCGATCGTTTCCTTTCCCACTCTGAGGGATAAATAACGAAAGGTGGCGACTCTTCTGTCATGCCGGCAGCTCATTTTCGCGCAAGCGACAGCTGGCGACTTTGCTGGGGACTCCAACGGTTCCCTGTGCGAGTCAATCCTATCGTTTGTGTGTTTTCTTGTTGGGTTGCGTTTATTTATCGCATTTTTACTTCTCGCACTTTATTTTCCCGCATTTTATATTCAGTAAAATATGATTATTTGTGCTGTTGTGGGATGGGAGTTCTGATTGAGTAAGAAGCCAGACCCAGGCTTGAGTGCACCATAGACTTAGAGTGGAAATTAGTGGGCGCGTGCTTGCTTTGCAGGCACTAGTGTCTCATGAAATCCACACTCAGACGAGGTTCATCCGGTTGGCTTCACTTTCAACCCTTTGGGTTGAGACGGTTGTTGGTTTGGTGGATTGTCGACTCTGGGGACCGATCATTTGTGATTCAGCTAAGTAAGGCCTCTTCAAGACTTGATGATGCCACTCCTTCTGGGAATCGTATCATCAGTTTTGAAAGTCTGTGACGCTGATGAACGCATAGGATGCCGTACCTTGAGTCAGTCTAGGTCCATACCTGTGAGCGGGACTGGGTTTATTGCAGGAAACTTAGACCTTCAGACTACCTGGTTTTCTTGACAGTGAATCAGTTATGTTGGGTTCTCAGTTACAAATATGTTCTTGACAGAGCCAGTTTTTGATCAGAGGATCTTATTGCCGGGTGTTTGTCTGTTCTTGATAGAGCAGGCTTTGATCAATGTATTATCATCAGTGGTTTGTTCTGGACGGAGCAAATTTTGAGTGAGGTTTGAAGACCTCATCGGCAGATGTTATTTGTTCTTGATAGGGCAGATTTTGAGTGGGGTCTGAAGATCTCATCAGCAGCTGTGTGTTTGTTCTTGATAGGGCAGATTTTTGATTTGGGGTCTGAAGACTTCATCAACAGATGTTACTTGATCTTGCACCTGGGGTCCTTATTATCAGGCCCTTATTCTTGTCAGAGCAGAATTTTGATCTCGGTCCTTTCAGATGGTTATTCTCAGCAGATCAGATTAGTGGCCTTACACCGGGGTTTCCTTCTCATCAGCGACTGATGATACCGAATCTCCACAGCAGCTACCTGGATATATTATTGCATGCCTGCATCTTGCATTAATTTGCATATCCATCTGCATTCCATTAACGTGTGTCTGTGTTGCAGGTACCGTTTCCCTGATCCTGGATTTCTCGCCTTCTACTGTTGTTATGGCCTCCCTCAGGAAGACTGTTGCGTACAAGTTCCCGACCCCCGATGTGTCGAAGCTGACTGGTTTGATAGCCCTGGCAGGGGATTCTGTGAAGGATAGGTTCAGGAAGTCTTATGGCAGGTTGCTTAGTCTGGTTTGCAGACCTTCCACGTCCGAGTTGAATGGGTTACATGCTCTCCTGCAGTTTTATGACCCTCCCTTGAGGTGCTTCACCTTTCGTGACTTCGTCCTCGCGCTGACATTGGAAGAGTATGCTGATATGCTGGGTGTGCCTATCAAAAGGCAGATGCCTTTTGTCCACATGGATGCTGAGCCTGATCTGGCTGGTTTAGCTTCCTCACTCCATTTGAGCGCTTCTGAGTTAGTGGTGACGAGCTGGAACAAGGTCCCAGGGTTGTCTCTGCAGTTTCTGATAGCTAAGGCTCAGAAGTGTGCTAAGGACAAATGTTGGGACGCATTCAACGCCATCGTTGCTTTATGCATATATGGCATTATCCTGTTCCCCAGCATGCCTGATTTCGTGGACTTTGATGCATTCCACATATTCGCCTCAGGCAATCCAGTCCCTACTCTGATCGGAGACGTCTACCATTCAGTGCATTACAAGAATGAGAACCGGAGAGGGAAGAATGTCTCATGCTGCGTACCGTTGTTGTACAGATGGTTTGATAGTCATTTGCCCAAGAAGGGTTTTTCTGTCTTGTCTGCAGCCACAGCTGAGTGGCCTGAGCGTCTGATGAGCTTGTCGGCAGAAGATATTGATTGGTTCGTTGACAGAGACAGGTTAGGCACCGAGTTGATCTTCAGTTGTAGTGGGTTTCCTAACGTACCTCTGATAGGTAGGAAGGGTTGCATCAACTATAATCCGTCATTGCTAGTTTGTCAGTTCGCATATGCTTTGAGGACTCCACCGAAGGAAGAAGAGGTACGGGAATCTCTGTACCTCACGGGTATTCTAGAGGGGGATTTGTTGTCCAAGCTTCAGTATGCGTGGAACAATATCATCACGAGAGGAAAGCCTTTGTTGGGGAAGAGCAACAGCCAAGCCTACCCTTCTTATTCAGATTGGATCAGAGCCAGAGCCAGTGCTATAGGGATGCCATTCCCTCATGTCAGACCAGAGAATCCTCCACCAGTCGAAGAGCCCACCACTGTGTCCATTCATCAGCACAACCAGGTATTGGCCGAGCGAGATGAACTGAAGAGGGCAAATGCAGAGTTAGAGAAGGAGTTAGCTCAGCTGCGGAGTGAGAGGAACGAAGCCGTGCATGCTCTCAAAAAGCAAACAGAGTCAGTGAACCAACTGGGTGCAGACTTGGCAAAGCAGATTGCTGATCGGGAACGCTTAGGTCAAGACTTCAGGGCTGCTAATGATGTACTAGCTACGAAGAAGCAGCATTTGGAGGAAGCATATCGGAGAATATCTAAGTTCGACCAGCATTGGAAGACTTCCATGGCCACTAGGAAGGAGCGAGAAGACAAACTGATGCTGCAGATTTCTAAGCTAGAAGCCGAAGTAAAGGATAGTGAGCGGAGGTTTGATGAAGAGACCGCCCGCAGGTACTCCGCTAAAGCCCGTCTCAACAAAGCTATTGCTAACCTGAAGGAGCATAAGCTGATGTTTGAGTCTAAGAAGCGGAAGCTGGAGGATTGCTTTGGCGAAGGAGCTTGGGAGAGTTCAGTTCAGGGGCTTCAGCATACCATCAGGCAGAGGGAACTACTCGTCGAGGGGTTGCTCACTTTGCCAGATCATTCGGAGACAAAGGAGTTATTAGCAGAGTATCGCGCCCGTGGCCGTGCTTGACTAGTTGCATTCCTGTTGTTTTGATCTTTGATGTATGCTGACCATCACCAGACTTGTTGGCTGAGGTCATGCTGTTGATTTGTTTGTACTCGCTGATACTGTGTACCGCCTTGACAGGCCTTTCCATATATATATGAGATTGATGTTTCCACGATTGGGCTCGGATTTCTTTGTCTTCTTATTATTGGCACTGGCACTAAGGCACTAGGATCGGGGGAAAATCTCCCACGCACACAGACACACGCATGCATCTGCATGAAGCATATTTGCATGGTGTATATCTTATTGCTTTTCCTAACCTTTATTGTTGACAGGTTTTTCAGGTTCCGAGTCTCCAGGATTGATCAAAGACTCATTCACCGCTACTAAACTCGCGCTAATCAGACAAGGATAATGGACCAGGTGCAGTCAGATGTCCAAGAGCTCCGTGAACGGATGGACCGTTTTATGGAGCTGATGCAGGTGGTCGCTAATGGTCAAGACCAGCTTCGTACTCTGGTTCAACCTCTGATCTCCAGGGTTGACAGTAATGGCATACTGCATGGAGGGGCCGTGCCTACTCCTCCTCCAGTTGACGCTCCACAGAATGTTGTTCCTGTTGCCGGGGGCAACGGCAGTGCTAACGGCAATCTGATGACTAATCTCGGACTCAACGCGGCAGGCATCAGCAATGGTAGTTTGGGAGCCAATGTTAACATAGGGCCGGTCAACGGCAATGCTGGTGCGGGAAATCTGTTGGTGCTTCAACCGTGGCTGGAGGACCATCAGGACGACATATTCTCTCAGAGAGGTGTAGAAGCAGAGTTGAATGCTGAGGCTCGACTCCGGTTCAAAGCACTGGAAGACAAGATGAGAGACATTGAAAATCAGAACACATTGGGCGTTGACATGTCCAAGCTCGGGTTGATTGCTGATTTTAAGGTACCTCATAAGTTCAAGGTGCCTACCTTTGAGAAGTATAAGGGTACTACCTGCCCCCGGGTCCACCTCCGATCTTGTTATAGAAAGATGTCCTCCTATTCTGACGATGAGAAGCTGCTGATGCACTTCTTTCAGGATAGCCTTTCTGGTCCATCACTCGAATGGTATATGGGCCTGGAGCCCGCTACTGTGCGCACCTGGAAAGACCTCGCAGAAGCGTTCGTCCTCCACTATCAATACAATAGCGACTTGGCTCCCAACCGAGTTCAGCTTTAGAATCTCTCACAGCGGAACAATGAAAGCTTCAAAGAGTACGCCCAGCGGTGGCGTGAATTGGCTGCTCGGGTTCAACCGCCGATGGTTGAGCGTGAGCTAGTGCAAATGTTCGTGGCTACCCTTCCTGGAATCTACTATGAAAAGCTGGTCAGTGGCATGTCCGGAACATTCTCGGCTCTCATCACTATGGGCGAGCATGTTGAGAACGGTATAAAGATTGGAAAAATTCAGGGCGAATCATCCTCAGCTGGAGGAGGTAGTAAGAAACCCTACGCTGGCAAGCGTCGAGAGGGGGACGCTAGTGCCGTCACTAACGCTCGGAGAAAGGGCAAGGGCCCTCAGCCTCAGATTGCTAGCATAAATATCCCAGCTGCCCCACTGCAGCAGCAGCCTCAGCAGCAGAATCAGCAGGGGTACAAGAAATATCAGAATCGGGCTCCTATGGCAAACTGTCATTTTGAAACTCCACCTATGTCGTATGCACAGCTTTTGCAAACGCTGCTGCAGCTCCAATTAGTTCAAAAGAGGACGTTGGCTCCCTTAACAGGGGCACCACCACCGGGGTATGACGCCAATGCTACTTGTGAATTCCATGCTGGGGCACCAGGCCATACGATTGAGAATTGTAAAGCTTTTAAGCACAAAGTCCAGGACTTGGTGGACGCCAAGGTTATCAACTTTTCTGACAACGTGCCCAACGTCACCAAAAACCCCATGCCTCATCATAAGGGGTGCGGAGTGAATGCTGTTATCACTGAAGAGAATGCGGACTTGCTGACCGATGTCAAAGATTTGAAGACGCCGCTGAGTTTTGTCAAGGCTAAGTTGCTGAGGAAGGGCTTCTTTCCTGGATGCGGAGAGTTATGTATGGCTTGTGCTACACTTCCTGATGGGTGTGAGCAGCTGGTCGAGGGTATCCAAAGTCTGATGTCCGAGGGTATTTTGCAATTCAGCCGGAGTGTTGAAAGTGCGTCCGGGGAAGTCGTGCTGAGGCAGGCAGATGAAGTTGCTACCATTACTATTCCTCGTCACCCTATTACTATTTCTGCATCCCGACCGCCTACTATCACTATCACCAGGGCCGGTCCAATCCCATTCGAGAGTACTAATGTTGTTCCATGGCATTACGGCGCCGAAGTTTACTGCAATGGTCAGAAGATAGAGCTAGAGCCGTTCGGATCAACTGTGCAGAATCTTACTGGAGTCAGCGGTATCACTAGAAGCGGTAGAGTGTTTGCGCCAGCAGAGGTAGCAACAGAGAAAGTGGTCCGAGCTGACGCTGTGGATAAGGGTAAAGGTAAAGCTATTGAAGAGGTCCCTTCTGGGGCAGAAAAAGATTTGCTAGTTAAAGATGTTGAAGAGTTCATGCGACTAATCAAGAAGAGCGACTACAAAATTGTAGATCACCTTCATCAGACTCCGTCGAAGATCTCGATTCTTAACTTGTTGCTGTGTTCTGAGGCGCACCGCAACGCGTTACTGAAGGTATTGAATGCTGCATACGTGCCGCAAGAGATATCAGTAAATCAACTCGAGGAGGTGGTAGCCCATGTTAATGCTGGTAATGCGCTGGGATTTACAGATCTAGAGCTAACTTCTAAAGGAAGAGATCACAACAACGCCTTGCACGTCTCGATAGAGTGCAGATGTACCGTGATGTCGCATGTCCTGGTGGATACGGGTTCGTCGCTTAACGTGCTTCCGAAGAAGGCACTGATGAAGTTGGATACCCGTGGGTTGCTTTGCACGCCCAGTGACCTGGTGGTAAAAGCCTTTGATGGGACCAAGCGCCACGTCTTCGGAGAATTGACCCTGCCAATTCAAGTTGGTCCAGAGACGTTCAATACGGTTTTCTATATCATGGATATCATGCCCGCCTATAGTTGCCTCTTAGGTCGGCCATGGATCCATTCTGCTGGTGCCGTGACGTCCACGCTGCATCAGAAGCTCAAATATGCTGTTGGGGGCAGCATAGTGACCGTCTTTGGTGAAGAGGACATCATGGTGAGCCACCTGTCGTCCTTTAAATATGTTGAAATGGATGGCGAGATCCCTGAAACGCTCTGCCAAGCATTTGAAACCGTCAGGGTGAAAGAGGTAGCTCCTGTCGTCGCAGAGAAGCAGGAGATGAATCTCTCCTCGTTTAAGGAAGCTCGGGCCGTGGTCGAAGCCGGTTCCACCCCAGGCTGGGGGCATGTTTTAGATATACCAATCAAGCAGGATAGGTTTGGATTGGGATATTCTCCTGAAGCTGAAGCTTCATCTTCTTCTGGCAGCTCGTCTCGTGGGAAAGGGCCGATCCTATTCACCAAGGGGGGAGTAATTTTCGAGAGCATCAACGTTGCGTCTGAGGACAGCGGGGATAGTGATTGTGATCTTGACGCCTGGATTCAACCGAGCAAGCCGGGCGAGCGCCTCCACAATTGGACCATCAAGGAGATTATCAAGCTGACAAGTGAAGAGTAATGATTTGCTTTTTACAATCTTTGTACAACCCTATGTCCTGCCCGGGGCATAGTGGTTTTACTGTCAGGGCCTTGTTGGATTATGTGTATGCATTTTGTTAATAAATAAAAGGCGTTTTCTTCGTACTCAAATATTGTGTTCTCTGTTATTCCTGTTTTATGTTTATTTCGAAAAACAGTAAAATGGCAATGAGGTTGGTGCTAACCTGCATATTCTCGCTTTAAACTTAACCCTTGTTATTGCAGGATCCACATAACAGATGACATCGACTCTGGACCCTCTACGGCTCACTACGACTTTGATTGCCCGATCTATCAAGCCGAGGATGAGATTGATGAAGACGAAGACCTTCCGGAAGAGTTGGCCCGCTTGTTGAGACAAGAAGAAATGGTTATTCTGCCTCACGAGGAGGATATTGAGATTGTAAATCTGGGTTCTGAGGAGCTCGTCAGAAATGTCAGAGTGGGGGCTGCGCTGCGGAATGATGTCAAGCATAGACTGGTCGAGATGCTTCGAGAGTATAGTGACGTCTTTGCTTGGTCATATGAGGATATGCCCGGACTCGACACTGATATCGTGGTTCATCGCTTGCCGTTGCGAGAAGATTGCTCTCCAGTCAAGCAGAAGCTTAGGAGGACGAGACCAGACATGGCTGTAAAAATCAAAGAAGAAGTCCAGAAGCAGTTGGACGCAGGATTTCTAGCCGTTACCACTTACCCTCCGTGGGTCGCCAACATAGTGCCTGTACCGAAGAAGGACGGTAAGGTACGCATGTGCGTCGATTATCGGGATTTGAACAGGGCGAGCCCTAAGGATGATTTCCCGTTGCCTCATATCGATGTGTTGGTCGACAATACAGCCCAGTTTTCCGTGTTTTCGTTCATGGATGGCTTCTCCGGTTACAATCAGATTAAGATGGCATCGGAGGACATGGAGAAAACGACGTTCATCACCCCCTGGGGAACATTTTGCTATAAGGTAATGCCCTTCGGTCTGAAGAACGCAGGGGCCACTTACCAGCGAGCAATGGTAACTTTGTTTCATGATATGATTCATCATGAGATCGAGGTCTATGTTGATGACATGATCGCAAAGTCCTAAACGGAGGAAGAGCATCTGGTCAACTTATTGAAGCTGTTTGAAAGGCTTAGGAAGTTCAGACTAAGGCTGAATCCTAACAAGTGCACTTTCGGAGTGCGGTCCGGAAAGTTATTGGGGTTTATCGTTAGTGAAAGGGGTATTGAAGTTGATCCTGCGAAAATAAAAGCTATCCAAGAAATGCCAGCGCCGAAAACAGAAAAAGAAGTTCGTGGTTTCCTGGGCCGAATAAACTACATTGCAAGGTTTATCTCTCAGCTCACGGCCACTTGTGAACCGATGTTCAAGCTTTTAAAGAAAGATCAGGCGATTATCTGGAACGAGGATTGCCAGAAGGCATTCGACAAAATAAAGCAGTATCTTCAAGAACCTCCAATCTTGATACCCCCAGTGGCTGGACGGCCATTAATCATGTACCTGACGGTTCTGGAGAATAGTATGGGGTGTGTTCTCGGTCAGCACGACGAGACGAGCAGAAAGGAGCATGCCATTTATTATTTGAGTAAAAAGTTCACTGAGTGTGAATCTCGATACTCGATGCTGGAGAAGACGTGTTGTGCATTAGCTTGGGCCGCCAAACGTCTACGACAGTACATGCTCAACCACACCACTATGCTAATTTCGAAGATGGATCCGATCAAGTACGTCTTCGAGAAGCAGGCTCTTTCGGGCAGGATTGCCAGATGGCAAATGGTGTTAACCGAATATGATATTCAGTACGTCTCTCAGAAATCCATTAAGGGAAGCGTATTGTCTGATTACCTTGCCGAACAGCCAATCAAAGACTACCAGCCGATGAAGTTCGAATTCCCTGACGAGGATATTATGTCTCTCAAAGCGAAGGATTGCGATGAGCCATTGCCCGATGAGGGGCCAGATAGGAAGTCTCAGTGGAAGTTGATATTCGACGGAGCAGTTAATTCCTATGGAAGTGGTATCGGGGCTATCATCACGACTCCTCACGGATCCCACATCCCGTTTACTGCGAGACTGACGTTTCCAGTTACCAATAATGAAGCAGAGTATGAAGCATGTATTATGGGTCTAGAAGAAGCAATTGATTTGAGAATCAAGAATCTAGACAAATATGGTGACTCAGCGCTTGTAATCAATCAGATTAAAGGGGAGTGGGAAACCCGTCAAGCGAATTTAGTGCCGTACATGAATTATGCCAGGAGGCTGCTTCCATTCTTCGATCGGGTAGAACTTCATCATGTACCCAGGGCTGAAAATCAGATGGCTGATGCCTTAGCCACACTGGCTTCAATGTATAAGGTCAATTATTGGAATGAGGCTCCAAGAATTGTACTTTCGCGTCTTGATAGACCGACATTTGTCTTTGCAATCGAGGATGCCACCGACGGCAAGCCATGGTTCCACGACATCCAGACCTTCCTTATGACTAAGGAGTATCCTGCGGGTGCGTCAACCCAGGATAAGAAGACTCTAAGGAGGCTATCTGGAAACTTTTACCTCAATCCTGACGGAGTGTTGTATAAAAGAAACCACAATCTCGTGCTACTCAGATGTGTAGATGAGAGGGAGGCAAGTATACTCATGGAAGAAGTCCATGAGGGCACATTTGGTACGCACGCCGGCGGGCATGCCATGACGAGAAAGATCCTGAGAGCAGGGTATTACTGGCTGACGATGGAGTCGGATTGCTTCAGATTCGCGAAGAAATGTCATAAATGCCAGATTTATGCTGATAAAGTTCATGTGCCGCCGTGCCTATTGAATGTCATGTCCTCCCCTTGGCCGTTCTCCATGTGGGGCATCGACATAATAGGCAAGATCGAGCCCACTGCATCCAATGGTCATCGTTTCATTCTGGTAGCTATCGACTACTTCACCAAATGGGTGGAGGCAGCCTCGTACGCTAATGTGACCAAGCAGGTGGTAGCTAAATTCATAAAGAAGGACATCATCTGTCGCTATGGAATTCCCGAGCGGATCATTACTGATAATGGTTTGAATTTGAATAACAAGATGATGAGGGAGCTGTGCCAGAGCTTCAAGATTGAACACCACAACTCATCTCCTTACCGGCCGAAGATGAATGGCGCCGTTGAAGCCGCCAACAAGAACATCAAGAAGATTGTTCAGAAGATGGTTGTGACGTACAAAGATTGGCACGAGATGCTGCCGTTTGCCTTGCACGGTTATCGTACGACGGTGCGTACGTCGACCGGGGCAACTCCTTTCTCCTTGGTGTACGGTATGGAAGCTGTCCTACCATTAGAAGTGGAGATTCCTTCTTTGCGAGTTTTGGTTGATGTGAAACTCGACGAGGCAGAATGGATTACGAATCGTTTGAACCAACTCAGCCTGATGGACGAGAAGAGGTTAGTATCGATTGCATTTGGTCGCCTGTACCAAAGCCGAATGAAGAAAGCTTACGATAAGAAGGTGCGTTCTAGAAGCTTTCAGACGGGTGATCACGTCCTGAAGAAGATTCTTCCGCCACACTCCGATCACCGGGGCAAGTGGACTCCGAATTACGAAGGGCCGTATGTCGTCAGCAAGGTCTTCTCAGGAGGAGCTTTGTTGTTATCCACGATGGATGGTGAAGATTTTGCATCCCCGGTGAACGTGGACGCAGTTAAAAAATACTTTGCTTGAAAGAGACCCGCTGGACAAAAAAGAAAAAGTCCAGGCAAAAAAGGGGCATCCCGGCGAACCAAAAACAGAATAAAAGGTTCGGGTAAAAGTTAGGGATATATTGAAAAATGTACACCCGCGGAGTCGAAAACCTACACTGGGCGGCTTCGGCAAAAAAGGGTATCCCGGTGGACTGAAAACCCGCAAAGGGCGGTTCACGCAAAAGTTAGGGATTTGAATAAGCAAATGACTGCGTTCCGCGTGTGGACTTTCATTGTTTAGTGGTTTGGAAGACCTGAGGGCCGTCTATCTGAATCAATCTCTTCCGAAGCTGAAGCGTCGGAGAAGTATCGAAGTCGAGTGGGTCTTAGAGGGATCAACTCATGGTGTTCGTCTACGCCTCGTTGCCGACATTTGTATATACTGATGTATATTTATGTTTTATTTTTGCGCGGCTTCCTCATTCCAGGAGCTTGCCTCTGTTGTAAAACATTTTTTACCCATTCAGGGGTTCACCATCAATAAAATGCACATTATTCAGCAATTCTGCTTGTCTGTTTAGCATTTATCTGTTTTGTTTGCGAAAGAAAACGCCGATGTTTTTGATAAAATGCGCATACATAAACTTACGGGCCTAGGCCCATTGATTGTTGAAACAATTAATTAACTGAATATTGTCACGAGATAATAACCTGGATAGGCCCCTTTGAGGAAGGTATCTTGTCTGTTTGTTTGTGTTGTTGCAGGTGTAGGCAATGTGCAGTGCGCATCCCCGAAGCGGGGCGAGTCCTCCTTCTCCAGCAGAGTTCAGTAGTCTCTCCTCCGCAGAATCTGAATGCAAGATGGTAAGCATTGATATGTCTCCCCCGGCAGAGACGATTCTCTTCCCCAAGTGGACGCATGCTGAAGGAATGTCACCTCATCAGTTGAGTCAAGCACCGAAGAATGATGTCTTCTTCCCCAGCACCGGGTCACAAGTGCAGGTTTCATAGAAGTATTCGGGTACCGCAACTCGTGTTTCCCCAGTGAAGTCTCTAGCGGAATTGAGATTCCCCACCAAGAGCCGTATTCTCTCCTAAAGTTGGGAGATTCCCTCTTCCCCAGTAGAGTGTTGGAACAGCTGATGTTGCATTCCCCTGCAGAGTTGTACTCTCCCCTGAAGTCAGATGGTTCTTCCTTCCCTAGCGAAATTGAGATTCATCACCAGGGTCGTACTCTCCAGCGAAGCAGAATGACTTCTCCTTCCCCAGCCGAGTTTGCAGAGGTCCAAGAGGGCCGAGTCCTTGGAAGTCGATCAGACCATGCTCAGTTGTTTCCCCAGTGGAGTGGTGAGCAGCTGAAGTTGTTTCCCCACATGGTGGTTATCCCCAGAAGAGTAGCCGAGACGGCCACGCAGTCTATTCTCGTGATGGATATCAGCAGGCCCCAGTTCTCGCAGAAGTTGTCTCCCCTGAAGTCTCCTGCGGAAGATCAATTCCCCAGACGAAGCCTATTGATATTGGCGTGTCCACGTTCTCCTCAGCAGGATGATGCCTCTGTCTGAGTAGTTCTTTCTCCTTGACAGGAGGATTTCCCCATCGGCATTTATTTTGCTGATGGGATTGCATCATTGTGCATGACTGCATAGCATTTAACACTGCATAGCATTTAACACTGCATAGCATTTAACGTTGCATAACATTGTGCATGACTGCATAGCATTTAACACTGCATAGCATTTAACGTTGCATAACATTGCGCATGATCGCATAGCATTTAGCATAAACGCATAGCATTTCCACCGTGTGGGGCATGGCGCAGAAGCATACGCATCATAAGCATGATCTAGGTTACCATCATTCTTGTTTTACAGGCGTTCCACCAAGAGACCAGTTGCTCAGGACGATTCCTGATGTTCTCTCCAACGAGGTCGTTTTCTTAAGATGATTCTTAGGACCCCGGTGTAACTCCCACGGTCGCTCGCTCAAGATGATTTTTGAGATCCCCGGTGAAGTCTCCCGTTCAAGATGATTCTCGAATTCCTCAGCAGGGCCGTTGGCGTAAGGTGATTCTTAAGACCGCAGCATGGGGTCCCGAATGGTTTGCTCAGGATGATTCTTGAGTTCCCCAGTAGCGTACCCAGCAAGAGTTTCCCAGGAAGATTCCTGGAACACCCAGCAGAATGAAGTCTCCATAAGGGTTATCGGTTCAGGATGATTCTTGAAGGTGCCCGACGGAGTTGTTTGTTCAAGATGATTCTTGAAAACCCTAGCAGCGTGATATGTCTGCTCCAACAGTGATGTCAAATTTGAAGATTGACTTCGTAAGCGCCTGAAGGCGATATCAGAGGTTCCTGTGAATTCAGATTTCCTGGTTGGTGAATCAACGTGTGGCTGAAGACAAGGTTCCAGATTTTGTATTCAAGATGGTCCGTGTTGGTCTGAAGACCAAGTCAGTTGTCCTGAGGTGATGATTGGTCGCGATCAAGTGAATAGGTTTTCTTCCGACTGAAGTCAAAGATGTTTCTCCAGCTGAAGTGGAGTTTTGCCTGAAGGCAAAGTGTTTGAATCCCCGTAGAGTCATGAATGGCTCTGGATACCATTTCTCTGACTGAAGTCACAAATTTCCCAAGCTGAAGCGAAGGTGCCTAAGGGCAAGGTTATCCCCAAGGTCATGAATGACCTAGGAATCATTTTTCGGACTGAAGGCCGAAATATATCCCTGACTGAAGTCACGGATACTCTATGGCAGAGGTGGAGTTGCCTGAAGGCGGATCCATGTATCCTTGAAGGCCAAGGACCATTTCTTCAGACTGAAGTCGAAGATACCTCCTGCAGAGTTGCCGACGGGCAAAGTTTACATCCTTGAAGGCCAAGGATGTTTATCTTCAGAAGTACTTGAAGATCTTTTCTAGCTGAAGCTGGAATCGCCGACGGGCAGGGTTTCATCTATCTTCAGAAGAACTTGAAGATTCTCCAGCGGATCTGGAAGTGGCCAGGGGCCAGGGTTTCATCTATCCTTGAAGGCCAAGGATGCTTATCTTCAGAAGTACTTGAAGATCTTTTCTAGCTGAAGCTGGAATCGCCGACGGGCAGGGTTTCATCTATCTTCAGAAGAACTTGAAGATTCTCCAGCGGATCTGGAAGTGGCCAGGGGCCAGGGTTTCATCTATCCTTGAAGGCCAAGGATGCTTATTTTCAGAAGTACTTGAAAATGTTTCTAGCTGAAGCTGGAAGTGGCCAGGGGCCAGGGTTTCATATATCTTGAATGTTGAAGTCCTACGGTGGGCAGTGGGCAGCAGTATCCCGATGTTCGTTATGGTGCTGAGGGTGAACTCCAGATCAGAGCGTGCTCGGTTAAGTCTCTCATTCCCAGCGGAGTGATTTCAAATACGCAAGTGTACCTTTTTGTTCCACTTACCAGGGGTGAACCCCAGGTCAGAGTATGTTTGTGCGACGGCGAGGTCAAACGTTTGGATTTGACGGCGAGGTCAGATCATCATTTGTCCGACGGCGAGGTTGGATGTTTATTCGACGGCGATGTTGAATGTGTTCAACGGCGAGGTTGAACGTTTGGATTTGACGGCGAGGTCAGATCATGTTTGTCCAACGACGAGGTTGGATGTTTATTCGACGGCGATGTTGAATGTGTTCGACGGCGAGGTTGAACGTTTGGATTTGACGGCGAGGTCAGATCATGTTTGTCCGACGGCGAGGTTGGATGTTTATTCGACGGCGATGTTGAATGTGTTCGACGGCGAGGTTGAACGTTTGGATTTGACGGCGAGGTCAGATCATGTTTGTCCGACGGCGGGGTTGAATGTTTGTTTGATGGCGAGGTCAGACTCTTTAAATCCCCATCAGGGATGATGTTTGTACGACGGCGATGTCGAGTGTCTCTCAGAGCGATGTTTGTTTCCGACGGCGATGTCAGATTTAGGTCTCCAGCGGCGAGGTTGGGTGTCTGAAGGCAATATCAGAAGAAGTTAATATGGATGACTGACAGCGATGTCAGATCAGTATTTCTCCAGATAGTTGCCGTGCAGCTATTATTCCAGCGTTCGACAAGTTGAGCCGTTGGCAAATTTTCGGGTTTACCGATATTCAACCGTCTCGCACCTTGATTGGCTGAGAGCCGTTCGCTTCTCACCCAGTCAGGTTCAAGCCGTTTGAATAGGGGCAGCTGTTGCACCCCAAAATTTGACCAACAATTATTTATTCACTGAGTGTTTGAAAGTTGATGCCCTCATCAGAAAGTTCAGGAGATCCTCAGAGCAACTATTTAAGACCAAGGTTATGTGTCTCATAGCTTGAGAGTTGTGGGAGCCCCTCAGATGATTCTGAGACTTTGAGAATAGACTTGAAGCTTTGAGAAAGTATATGAGATGTCTTGAAAGCCATCATGAAGCCCAGAGAGGTCATTGTGCAAGAATTCAGAAGATTCAGCCATGAGTGGTGAAATTAGGGTTTTGACTGGGTCAACCCTAGGACAACTGAAAATTTGGAGAAGGTTGAGACCTAATCCAAGGGCCATGAGATCATGGAATGATGCATAGAGATGTTATAAAGATGATTTCTAGACCAACTCATCATGATTGAGGAGTTTGAGAAGTTTCAAGTCAGGGTTTCCAAGGATTGTCAGTGAAAAAACCCTAATTTGATCCCTATCTTCCAGGCAGTTTTAGCTCAAGATGTGATTGATATCTCATCTTCCCCACAACATGAATGTTGTAGAGCTTGTTATTAGATTTAATTTTAGTGGTGGAAGTCCTTGATAGGAGTTGCAGAGCTCAAGTTATGGTTTTGACAAATTACAGGTCAGCAGAGGTGTGTGAATCTGGGTCCTTGAAAGTCACCCAACTTGCAGACAACTTTTGCCCTAGTAGGATGATTCCTATGATTTCTTGGTCAACATTAGTGTTGAAGTGAATCTTCTTAGCTTTAATTTGAGTGGTAGAAGTCCTTGATAGGATTTGTAGAACTCAACTTATGGTTTGAACAAGACAGGGGTATTTTGGTCATTTGTCAGTTATAGGTCATTTTAAGCAAAGGCCATATCTCCTATTTCCAAGCCTCAAATGGAAAAACTCAAAACATTAAAGTTGTTCAAAATGGGATTTTAAGTCTATAAAAGTGGTCATGAGTTATTGAAAGAGCTTGTAGCAAGGATTTACAAGATTGGGTGAAAATGACCTAAAAATGGCTTATAAGTTGAAAAAGTTGAAATTTAATTTTGGTTTGGGAGATGTACAAATCCAAAATGGGTCATCCAATATGTCATTTTGACTTCAAACATCATTTTAAAAACAATGGTTCAAGTAGAATTTTGATTTGAAGCTTAGAAATGGGGGTTACTTTGTAATTCTCATTCTTGCATAATAAGGCACCTAAACAAAACCTCACAAAGAGAAAAGTTTCGCTTGTTTTTCACTCATTCTTTCTCAATATCTCTTGTAAGGAGATTTTAAAGTCCATTTGGCAAGGCTAAGGCATAAGATAATGGAGATCCAATGTATCATTCCATGAGAAGTTCTCAAACTTTCTAACACTTTCCACAAGTTTCTAGAGGGATCTAGATCATTCTCTTGATTGTTATAAGAAGGGTGAATCACCATATGGCCATGGTTGGTGATCATTATTGGTGAGTAGTGAGATTAGAGTGTGAAAAAGTAAGATCCTTCCATTTGCAATTTCACATAAACCTTCATTCTCTTCAATCTCCATTCATTTCTCCTCCACAAACATATTCTTCTGATCATTGTGATTGATTACATGCTGAGGTAGAAGAAAATCCATGGAAGTTTGAAGCTGTTTTGAGGAAATTGCAAGAAGTGCATTTTGATATCAAGCACAAGATCCAAGCCTTGTTCATCCATTTTCTTGCATACAAAATTCATATTGGCCATTGAGGACCAATCAGGGAAGCTTGCAGACCTTGAATTGTAGGGAAACCATAGCCACCATTAAAGTTTGACAGGTTGGTAATCTTGCTCGAATCACCTAATTTATGTGCATTCTACCATAGTTATAGGTTTAGACTGGTTAAGCTAGGATAGAGGACTTTATTCTGAGAATTAGGGGAAGGATCATGAGGTTTCGAGGCAGGGTACAATTTCTTGCAGAATGAATAACAAGCTAGTTTGTGTGCATTAATGGATATGGCATTGAGTAATTTGGTTAGGGAAACGTGTAGAATAATTCTGGATCATTAGTTTGAAGTTCCATTAAGTTTGATAGCAGAGGAAAGAAATGGAACCTTGATGATGAAGCTTTCTGTTGGGATGATTCAAGAGGTTTCAGGGAAAACTATGGATAGCATTGTGTTCAGGGTGATCGATAGTGCAACTTTGCTTTTGGAAGCTCATGAATTCATGGAGAAATCAGTGAGAACAAGCTTGAAGAAGATGCTTGCATGGGGTTAGGGTTTCTGCAAACCCTAGGGTTCAGTTGGGGACGATGAAGGTCCACCGTTGGATCGCCACAGATCCTTGACCAATTCCATCCATCGCACGGTCCATATTTGATTTCAGAAACAGAGGGAAGACTGAAGCGTACAAAACGCAGCGTATCATTTAACCAAACGCACCGTTTTAATTGAATAAGGGAACTGGGCTCAGCAAGTTGTTTCTATTCCCACCCCCAGACTTGGCCCAATGTTCAGAAATAGCTGGGGCGCTTTACTTTTGATACCCCCTCCCCTTTATTTCTTAAATTCTTTTATTTTTATTTCTTTTAATTCTTTGCATTTTATAAAATTCATAAAAAATATAAAAATCAATATTTTTCATTTCTTCTTTTTTTTCACATAATCATGATTTTGTCTAGAAAATTAATAAAAAATAAAATTCCATTTTATTTTTAGTTTAATATTTTTTAGCATATTTTCTTGTAAATAGCACTTTTAATATGTTTTAGTTGATACTTGATTTTGTCCAATTTGTTTTAGGACTTTCCCTTATGGTTTTTGAGCCATTCTTTTTGGCATAGTTAGGTATGGAACCCTAGTTTCATGTAGGATTTATCTCTTGATTTGTAGATTAAAATTTGATGTAGTTTGATTGTTAGACATTTAGGTGTTCAAATTAGGGTTTTAGGTTGTATAGGTAGACTTGAACAAATTTGTTTTGGGGTTTATGGTTCAATTTAGGGTATGGGGAATATATGGGTTAAGGGTAAGTATGTATAGAACCCCCTAGAATTTTGCTAGAATATTGTATGGTGTTTTAGTATTTTTCATTGATTTTTGAATGTATGGATAGTATGTGTGTTGCTTAAAGGAATGAGTTGTATTGTATTGTTTTCTTTTCTTCTCTTTTGAGTGTGTGAGCTTTGAAGATTGAGTTGAAGACCCTGTGGACCATCATTGAAGCTTCGGAGACCTTGCAGAGGAGTCTAGCATAGCTTTGGTTTGTTTTGTTTATAGGATCATAGGTGTAGAGGCAGAGCCCTAGATAGGATACTTTGTTCAATAAACAAGGAGTGTCTTGTTCACCTCCTTCCTTCTCTATGACATAAAGTCCCTTAAGGGTATTCACCTCTCTCCTTTGGAGGGATTAGTGACCTTACCCTCTGAGGTAGAACTTTGAGAGAGCCCTTCCTTTTGATGTTAAGTCCTCAATGGCATCCTTTGGAAGTCAGTGAGCATTGTAACATCTTCACCTCATCTTGTTGACTAAATCTTGTTTGCTGGAGCATTTGAGCCATTGAAGGTAGGAGCTGAAACTTTGAAGAGGATGATTCCTTGAAGATTGTTGAAGCCTGATGACTTTGTGAAGATCAAGTTGATGTTTGAAGATCCCTGAAGATAGTGAAGTCTGAAGGTGTAGCTGATCAAGGGAGCTGAAGCTCAAGGGAAAGGATGAGTTGGTACTCATATTGTAAGGTTGATACCTGGAAAGCAAGTGATCTCTGAAGTCTGAAGACTGGGTTGCTGCTGGAGGAGCTGAGGCTTTCTTCTGTTTTCTTTGATGTATTGTGTGTTTTGTCTGATTTGTCTGCTGCATTAGACAAAGCCCATCTAGAATAAGTTCAGACTAAGAGCATGAGTACATCTGGTTGTATTGTTATGGCTTGGCTTTGCTTGCGGGTATTCGGTAGAGCCCAGCTCCCTTGCCCATGTGTTTATTATCGCTTGATAGCATGATTTCACTTCTTTTACCTGTATGACTGCAGTTTACTGTTTTGGTGCTTGATAGCAGGTTGTTTATTTTCAGTATGATTACTGTTATTTCATGACTGGCTTGAGGTCGAGACGAGCTTGTGGAGGCTAAAGCCCCACACACATTTCCTCCCTCACTTGCATTGCATGTATTTTAATGTTAAAGCTGATGCTTTTGTCTGTTTTGGTGTATCATTGACATGATCCCTTAGGACTCTCATTTCCTTCGATAAGGATTTGATGATAGACTTTTAGGTTGAAACCTATGCATGACAACATCTAGGAGTTCCCTGTTTAAACCTCAACCATAGGATGAATCCATGGCATGATAACAGTAGGACTTGACAGTCTCCCTCCTAGTTGGGCCTGTTCTCTTCTCATCTCGAAACAGTTTAAGACACAGTAATCATGAATGGTTTCTTTCGTACGCTACGAGCCTTAAGCTATCTGAGAAAGGATTGTGGGAGAGTTTCTTTCTCACAGTTTGGATGTTTAGTATGGTACCCTTTGGGTGACATGCGACGCATTCACTCTCAGGTCATAGTCTCTAGTGCGGTCGAGATCGCAAACATAATAAAAAACACTTCTTTTAGGAGATAACCCGTAGTTTCCTGAACTACGTTTGCTCTGATCTTCCATACCGTGTGGAAGTACGTAGGCATAGGATGCGATAACCTAGCGAGAAACCTTCCCCACCTTCCCCCGTAGTTAGGCCGAACTACGTTGACTCTGATTTCTCATTCTCTGATGAGAATACGTAGGCATAAAGTGAGACGCTTTGCCGAGTCATTTTTCTTTTCTTTTTCAGCCAGCCTTGATAGGTAGATAGAATAAAACCAACCCACCCAAGTAAACAAACAAGCGAGGATCCCGTCGAGTACGAAGGACGTGAGGGGTGCTAATACCTTCCCCTTGCGTAACCGACTCCCGAACCCAGACAATGGTTGCGACGACCTTGTCTTACCCTTATTCGTCAGGTTTTTCCGATCGTTTCCTTTCCCGCTCTGAGGGATAAATAACGAAAGGTGGCGACTCTTCTGTTATGCCGGCACCTCATTTTCGCGCAAGCGACAGCTGGCGACTCTGGTGGGGACTCCAACGGTTCCCTGTGCGAGTCAATCCTATCGTTTGTGTGTTTGCTTGTTGGGTTGCGTTTATTTATCGCATTTTTACTTCTCGCACTTTATTTTCCCGCATTTTATATTCAGTAAAATATGATTATTTGTGCTGTTGTGGGATGGGAGTTCTGATTGAGTAAGAAGCCAGACCCAGGCTTGAGTGCACCATAGACTTAGAGTGGAAATTAGTGGGCGCGTGCTTGCTTTGCAGGCACTAGTGTCTCATGAAATCCACACTCAGACGAGGTTCATCCGGTTGGCTTCACTTTCAACCTTTTGGGTTGAGACGGTTGTTGGTTTGGTGGATTGTCGACTATGGGGACCGATCATTTGTGATTCAGCTAAGTGAGGCCTCTTCAAGACTTGATGATGCCACTCCTTCTGGGAATCGTATCATCAGTTTTGAAAGTCTGTGACGCTGATGAACGCATAGGATGCCGTACCTTGAGTCAGTCTAGGTCCATACCTGTGAGCGGGACTGGGTTTATTGCAGGAAACTTAGACCTTCAGACTACCTGGTTTTCTTGACAGTGAATCAGTTATGTTGGGTTCTCAGTTACAGATATGTTCTTGACAGAGCCAGTTTTTGATCAGAGGATCTTATTGCCGGGTGTTTGTCTGTTCTTGATAGAGCAGGCTTTGATCAATGTATTATCATCAGTGGTTTGTTCTGGACGGAGCAGATTTTGAGTGAGGTCTGAAGACCTCATCGGCAGATGTTATTTGTTCTTGATAGGGCAGATTTTGAGTGGGGTCTGAAGATCTCATCAGCAACTGTGTGTTTGTTCTTGATAGGGCAGATTTTTGATTTGGGGTCTGAAGACTTCATCAACAGATGTTACTTGATCTTGCACCTGGGGTCCTTATTATCAGGCCCTTATTCTTGTCAGAGCAGAATTTTGATCTCGGTCCTATCAGATGGTTATTCTCAGCAGATCAGATTAGTGGCCTTACACCGGGGTTTCCTTCTCATCAGCGACTGATGATACCGAATCTCCACAGCAGCTACCTAGATATATTATTGCATGCCTGCATCTTGCATTAATTTGCATATCCATCTGCATTCCATTAACGTGTGTCTGTGTTGCAGGTACCGTTTCCCCGATCCCGGATTTCTCGCCTTCTGCTGTTGTTATGGCCTCCCTCAGGAAGACTGTTGCGTACAAGTTCCCAACCCCCGATGTGTCGAAGCTGACTGGTTTGATAGCCCTGGCAGGGGATTCTGTGAAGGATAGGTTCAGGAAGTCTTATGGCAGGTTGCTTAGTCTGGTTTGCAGACCTTCCACGTCCGAGTTGAATGGGTTACATGCTCTCCTGCAGTTTTATGACCCTCCCTTGAGGTGCTTCACCTTTCGTGACTTCGTCCTCGCGCCGACATTGGAAGAGTATGCTGATATGCTGGGTGTGCCTCGTCGAGTTTCACATCAACCAAAACTCGCAAAGAAGGGATCTCCACTTCTAATGGTAGGACAACTTCCATACCGTACACTAAGGAGAAAGGAGTTGCCCCGGTTGATGTACGTACCGTCGTACAATAACCGTGTGTCGCTACTGCGAAAATCTGCGCCGGCAATACAGAAGAGTCGCCACCGTGCGTTATTTATCCCAAAGGAGGGAAAGGAAACACTCGAAGTAAACCTAACGCAAAGACGGGAAAAGGTATGGTCATCGCAACCAAAACCTGGATTCGGGAGTCGGTTATGCAAGGGGAAGGTATTAGCACCCCTCACGTCCATCGTACTCGACGGGATCCACGCTTGGTGTTTATAAGGAAAAGGGTGTGTTTATCTATCTACGCTAATGGTCAGTCTGAAAAGAAAAGAAAAGGACAGGACTCGACAGAACATACGGTGTTCTGGGCCTACGTACTCCCTCGTGCAATGGGAAAGTCAGAGTCAACGTAGTTCGACTACCTACGTCTAGACGGGGGAAGGTTGCTCGCCAGGACATCGCATCCTGTGCCTACGTACTTCCACACAGCATGGAAGATCAGAGCAAACGTAGTTCGACTAACTACGGCTAAACAGGGTGTTCTCACACAGCAGTGAGAAATCAAACTGGTTTTAAGGGTTCGGGAACCTACAGCTACGGTCTGGTCTCAAATGCCCAAGGGCAAGAGAAAAGGTAACAATCAGTCGTCAGCGGGAAGGTCTCGATCGCACAGCCGCGAGAGAACAAAAGGTTAGTTGTTAGTGTGCTCGCTAGGATATCGCATCCTATGCCTACATATTCTCGTCTGGTACGAGAAATCAGAGCAACTGTAGTTCGGCTAACTACGACACAAGCTATTCAAGTGTTTTTCTATTGCTGAGAAAGGAAAAAAAGACACCCTAAAACTATGGTTGAAAAGGGGAATCTACCTATTTGTTATCATGCCTGGTTGACCATCCTAATGTCTATCATAACTCCTCCGCAGCGGAGAAGTTAGAGCTCCTAAGGGATCATGGCAACAGGACTAAACAGCAAACAGGAATCAACTGCGAGGTAAAGAAATACTGGAAATATGCATGAATGCAACAATCAAACAAACAAGGCGCAAAGGCCGCAAACCAACAGAGGTAAGGGAGCTCAGCTCTACCAAATACCAGCAAGCAAAGCCACTCAATAACAAACAAGCAGAAGGAGGACCACCTCAACTTCTCATGCAAACAAAGCCTACTTCTAAGATGCACCTACCTCAAAAATATCTAGATGAACCCCTAGGTCTAATGCAGCACAGCACCACACAAGTCAAACAATCACAAAGAGAAGGCGAACCAGCCTGACAAACTCCTATCCAAAACGTAAACCAAAACCCTGAGCAGGACCCCTAAACAAACCTGAAACAAACCCCTGATTTACCCCTGAACAAAGCCCTATGCTAAACCCTAATCAAATCTCTAAGCAAAACCCTAATCAAATATCTAAGCAGAACCCTAATTAAATCTCTAAGCAAAGCTCTAACACAAGAGAAAACCATCCAGTCTTCAAGCTTCAAGGCAAGCTTACCAAAGAAGGGAAGCTAAGCAGACAAACCCATAGTGCCTTCCTCAGGAAAGTACCAGGAGGTTACCACTCAGGAATCATATCCTATGCGGCTCAACAACTGTGAACGGTTTACATTCCTCCTCAGGAGAAACTAAACTCACATGAAGGCTCCAACATCATTGGATACTTAAGAAATCCTAGATGAACTAAGGGAACTAAGTGAACAGGCCCATAGTGCGTTCCTCAGGAAAGTACTAGGAGGCTTCCACTTAGGAATCATATCCTATGCGGCTCAACAACTGTGAATGGTTTACATTCCTCCTCAGGAGAAACTAAACTCACATGAAGGCTCCAACATCATTGGATACTTGAGAAAGCCTATATGAACTAAGTGAACAGGCCCATAGTGCCTTCCTCAGGAAAGTACCAGGAGGCTTCCACTTAGGAATCATATCCCATGTGAAGGTGAGATATTACTTAGAAGGGGGGGGGGGGTTGAATAAGTATGGAAAATTAATACTTGAAAATAATCACACAGTAATTTTTATCCTGGTTCGTTAAACAACTACTCCAGTCCACCCTTCCAGAGTGATTTGCCTTTCTCAACAAGGTCTTAATCCACTATTAAATCAAACTGATTACAATAGTATCACCTAAGAACTACAGTTCTTAGTCTTCTCAAGAGCTACTGATTCACACTGAATCCTCTTAAGGAAAATTCTTTACAAACAATGTAAATTAAATACAAGAGTTTTTAATGCTTCTATAAAGCTATAATCACAACAGTGATTTTTCTCTTAAGTTTTAAGTACAAAGATTCTATGAAGAATAAGAATGAGAGCTTAAGAATATGTGATTTCTTTTCAGCAAGTGTGTAGCTCAAGAGTGTGTAACTGAAGAATGAAGTGAGAGACTCCTTTTATAGGCAACTAAATTATCCACGTTGAAAAGAGAGTCCAAAAGGTCTGAGCCTTTTTGTCTTCACATGTACTGACCTTTCCTTGAAATAGATGGCACAGATAAATCCTTTTTGTCTGTGTAAGTGTGTCTAGCACAAATAAGGAAAGAGACGTTGAATGATTCCAACGGATACATTCTTGAAAACACTTCTTCAGTTTCAGCAAGTTCTTCAGAGTTTGAATAGATCAGAGTCTTCTGATGAGATTCAGAACTATGTTGTATCAGAGTCTTCTGCAGCTTGTGTGCTTCTAGCGTGTTGATCATCAGAGCATCTTGACACAGAACTTCAGTACTTGGCAGCGTAGGTACTTTCAGAAACTTCTGTAGATCAATGCTTTGAGAAACTCTTCAATCAATATTCTTCTATACTTCTGATGCTTCAGCTTCAGATGCTTCTGATTATCTTCAGATGCTTCTGGCTATCTTCAGATGCTTCTGACTCAGAATGTTCTGGAGCTTCTTTCTTCAGATCCTTCTGGAGACTACGCTCAGGATCTTCTGTAAGGAGCAAGCAGATTCTTCTGTAAGATGCATCTGGCGCTTCAGATTCAGAATAACTTCTTGTATTCAAAGGCAGATTTGCTTCTAGAGAGTCAATATAATTTTAATCTGCAGTAAAACTCTCAAACAAATTTTAGAGTATATAATTCTTAAATATAAATTTCCTAACAGTTATCATCAAAACAAAGAGTAATTATTAAGAACCAATCTGTGTTCTAACAATCTCCCCCTTTTTGATGATGACAAAAAATATCAGAAATTTTATTTAATTGAACTTAAAGAATTATAACTCCCCCTGAGATGATGAATCTCCCCCTGAGTTAAGTATGAAAAAGGAGTAGAAACTTCCCTTTTTATCTTGAGTAATCTTCAGAGTCAGATCTTGTTTATCTTGTAATAATCAATGGTCAGAATATCTATATAAGATTCAGAGTTCGATAAAAGATAAATGATCTGAGAAACTCAGAGATTCTTTTATAGAGTATTCTTATCAAAAGTTCTGAAATAGTCAATTTAGATATTAGAAAGAATAGACATGTCTGAAGATTCATTCTAGTGAAATTATATTAAATAATTCAAATCTTTATTTTCTCCCCCTTTTTTGTCATAAGCAAAAAGTAAAAACTTTTAATAAAGACAAATAAAAGGAATAATAGCAGATAATTCAATGGAGAATAACAGTCTGATTCAATTAATCATAACAGAGCAAAAGTACATCAGAGGATATAACAAAACATTCAGATGCAAGAACAACAGATGCACAAACATGAGAAAAAAAATCTAAGTGTGTTTAGACAAAAGCATCTTCAATAGGTTTGTGATCTCAGATTGTGATTGCTCTTGCTTTGACATGAACTTAGTGATTGTCTCATTCTTCTCATCCTGTTTGGTCATCCATTCTGACATGTCCTCAGATTTCTTGTCTTGCTTCGCCATCCAAGATCTGATTTCAGATTGACCAGCTTCCAGAGCAGCAATCTTGTTTGCCAAATCTGGATTTTCTGTCTTGATCTCTGATGATGGAGGTTCTGTATTCTGAACAGAGTCAATTGCCATATGTTCTGGAGATCCTGAAGAGGGTTCTACCAGAGTCATAGTTAGAGTAGGGGCAATTGGTTCTGGTGAAGGAGGAGGTGGAGGAGCATCCAAACACAGCAGAGGTTCAGTCTTGTTGTCAATCCAAAATTGATTTCTTTCAGATCTGAGCTTTGCATCATCAGAATAGATGTTCTTCAAATTAGAAGCCACAGTGTTGAATCTATTCAGAAATCCTTTCCAGATGATTTCAGTCTCATTTGCATCCATAGTTTCAGAACATCTTCTCTGAACAGTACCTAAAGACATCTGTAATTCTTGCAAAAACGTTTGAAATAAATGTTCAATATTAAGTCTGGGTGGAGGTTTAAGCAAGGTTTCCAGAGTCATTTGTTTAGGTTTTGGAGTGGGTGGTATCAATGATTTTGGAATGGAAATCAGAGGAGGGGGAACATATGGGAAGAATGGAATTTCTGGTTTCTGAGGAAGGGATCTGTTTAAAGCATTAAGCAGATTTGGTTGAGGTCTGGTGCGTGGGTAAACATCATCAAAGACTGCATTAGAGTATGGTACGAAAGCAGAGTTTGATGGTTTATCAGATGCAACTGTGTTGTCAGATGCAGGATGCAGAGCTGAAACAGCAGTTTTACCAGATTTATCAGATATGGTGGCTAAGGATCCTTCATTCTCCATAGATTTAATATATGAGAGGATCACAGATGGAAGGGTTGGTTTAAGTTTAGGTCTCAGAGGTGTCAAGGGTTCAGAGGGCTCAACTCTATCATAAAAATCTTTAAGTTTGAAACCATAAGATAAATTATGATACAGAGAGGACACTTGAGCACAAGAGATTCCAGATGATGATGGAATAGAAGTAGGAACAATCATCTCATATGAAGGTTCAGGTGGAGGCATAGGTTCTGGAATGGTAGTTTTGGTAGGTACATATGATTCAGGTTCAGGGTCATGAACAGGGTATTTGTCAGATGGATTAATCAGAAAGTCAGGGTGAATTTCTGATTCAGATGAATTGGAAGATGTTTCAGGTGTACAAGAGGTAGAAGAAACTTGAAACACTGTTTTTAATGGAGTGATATCAAGAACTTCTGTCTCAGGGATATGAGATGGTTCTGAAGGAATATCAGGTTGTTGAGTAGGTGGTTCAGATGAAACAGGAGCAGAAGTTACTTTAGTGGGTTCAGAAGTAACAGTTGCTACAAGTTCAGAAGATTGAATAGATGATGGTGGAATGACAGATTCTTTTTGTGGTTGATCTTCTGTGGTTTGTTTTTCTGGAAGATCAGAAGATTTTGGTTGATTTTCTGTTTGTGGTGGTGCAGATTTTTGTTTATCAGAATTTTGTGGTAGTTCTGATGGTTGTGTTTGTTGTGGTTCTGTAGGTTGTGATTCTGTTGGTTGTTTTTCTTTAGGTTGTGGTTCTGATGATTGTGGAACAGATTGTGATGGACGTGGAGTGAAGTGTTTGATGTGTAGTTTTGGTTGAGGTGGTTTTGATATAGGAGCAGTGGGTTGTTTTTGAGGTGATACAGAACTGGGGGCAGCAACAGATGTAGTTTGAGTGACAGGGGGTTTGGGAACAGACTTAATAGAAGAATCATTTATAACAACATTTTTAGAAGAGACAGAAGCTTTAGTACCTTTTAGTTTAATCCTCTTAGCAGATGCAGCTTCTCCAAAATCTTTTCTCTTCAGAAGATCCTTGGGTTTCTCAGCAATCTTAGCCTTCTTCTGGACAGGTTCAGATTCTGCTACAGGTTGAGGTCTTTTCCTCTGAAGTGGAACTTCTGCTTCTTCTTCTTCTTCTCCTGCATCTGGCAGGGGTTGCTTGACAAGTTGAAATACATTTGCAGGAACAGGCACTCCTTCCCTTTTGCATTCCTCTATATACATCAGAACAATGTGTCTAGGTTCTTCAGCAAAAAATAGAGGGAAATCTGATACTGGAATCCTTTTATTCAGATCAGACATGTTCAACTTCTTTGGAGCAGTGGTAAGTTCATCTACAATCTTGAGTCTCAGAAGGCTCTTAGCGTTCAGAGGCTTTCCCATAATGAACTCTAGTTCCTCTGTTACACCAGCATCATACAGAGCAGCCACTAAACCATTTTCAGTGAGAAGATCTGAGAGCAACCTTCCAAAAGGTATCCAATTCCTGATCTTCTGGTTCTTTTCCTTCACAGATTCTCTGGATGCATTTATGTGATTCCACAGATGCATGAACAATAAGTAAGGAATGTCGCTACTGCGAAAATCGGCGCCGGCTGAACAGAAGAGTCGCCACCGTGCGTTATTTATCCCTCAGAGCGGGAAAGGAAACGCTCGAAGTAAACCTCGCAAAGACGGGAAAAGGTATGGTCATCGCAACCAAAACCTGGATTCGGGAGTCGGTTACGCAAGGGGAAGGTATTAGCACCCCTCACGTCCGTCGTACTCGACGGGATCCACGCTTGTTTTCGGGTATGGATTATTATTCTATCTACGCTAAAGGTCTGGGGTTAAAAGAAAAGAAAATGAAAATAATAAAAAATGACTCGGCAAAGTATCGCACTTTATGCCTACGTATTCCCGTCTGGAACGAGAAATCAGAGTCAACGTAGTTCGCCTACCTACGGGAAAGGAGGGGAAGGTTGCTCGCTAGGATATCGCATCCTATGCCTACGTACTTTCATACAGCATGAAAGATCAGAGCAAACGTAGTTCGGGCCACGTACGACACAAGCTTGTCTTGGTTGATTTTATTCCTTCTGAAAAAGGTTTTTCTGATTAACAGTCCAAGAGGACAAAAATGACGTTTTGATGAGTTCACATTCTTTTACGGAAGAAGTGTCTTTTATTGTGTTTGAAATCTTTATGTGTTTTTCTGTTTGTTTTGAGAAAGAAAGAGACAGAACTCTAACCTACGGTTGCGAAGGGAAACAAACTAACCTAATGTTATCATGCATGGGTTAAGACCTAGTGTCTATCATGCTCCTCTCTTGCACAGAGAGAAACAGAGATCCTACGGGATAGGCAGAAACAGAAACAATATCAGATATATACAGTAAAATGCATGGATGCAACAGTACAAGCGAGGCAAGGGAGTCCCACTCAACCTCGAACCTAGAAAACAATAGGCGAAAGTGAACAGGCTTCACTTTCAACCCAACAGGGTAAACAGCAAACAATACAGTCCAGAAAACCAATCAATACATCAACAAATGAAATACAGCCAAAAGAAACAGCATCAGCAGCTCTGAATCAACAACTGGCTTCAAGTAACCTCCAATCAGCTACAGGCTTCAACAAGCATCAATCTCCATCTTCATGGCCTTCAGACAAGGGCTTTGATCATCAGTCTTCCATCTGCAATGGCTTTTCTTCAAGCTCAAACCTCCAGGATGAGGGATCAGTCACAAGAGTGAATGGGTGTTAAGCAATCAGCTGACTACCAAAGGTGGTGAACAGACTGCTTCTAACACAAGAGACATTTTCTCTCAAGAGTTCTATCTCATAGACACTATCACCAAGCCTTCCAAAGGAAGGGGGTGAGTGTCTTAGAGAGACTCTGAATCACAGAGAAGAATGGATGCAGACAAGGCAATCCATGTTTGAGAAACAAAATTTCTAATCTAGAGCTCTGCCTAGCTCCTAAACCCTAATCTCCTCAGCATCTGCCATCAAGAAACTCCTCCTCAACTCTGACAGTTGATCTTCAATCTTTGAATCTCCAATAGCTTCATCTTCACAAATCTTTAGCTTCCCCAGGGCCCCAGACAAACCCAATACCCATACAAACAATCAATAAACCCCAGAGGGCACACCACACCAAACAACAGATATACAGACAGTAATAATAGCAGTAGGGGAATCCTAACTGTTCTCTAAGGGATCTAATAACTACCCATAGCCCATATAGTCCCATAACTAATCTATTTGAATCCTAAATCTTAAGGGAAATGAAATCAAACTCCTAAGTTGTCACCTAAAACCCTAGTTTTGTTCATGATATTCAAGCATTTATTAATCACCTAAAATTAACCTCTAAAAATGGGAACTAAAATATTTCTACAAGCTTAATATCTCATCTAAACAATATGAAAAGAAAGATCTAAAAATATCAAAGCATGTGAGAGAACAAAAATCATAAAAATGATGCATGAAATGAATTATTTAATGTGACATTTATTTAGAAAATATGTAAAAAATATGAAATAAAACTAAAAATGCAATTTTATTTTTCTACAATATTCTAGACATTTTAATGAAGATATGGTAAAAAGAATGGATTAAAAAGCATTTTTTATGAATTATTTATGAATTAATGAAAATGGTAAAAATTAAAATGAATTAACACAAATAAACCAAATAAAATGAGGGAGGGGGGTCAGAATAGGAACTCGCCCCAGTTCAAATACATTGGGCCAGCAAACAGGGGGGTGCTGGTAGCGAATTGCCAAGGCCCAGTATTCATTCAGAATTGAAAGAAATAATAGAAACGCGCTAGGGGGTAAGAATAGCAACAGAAACACGTTAGAAACTAGGAATTGGGCTCACACGGGGGTGGGATTAGCATAAATCAACTCAGGCCCGCCCGTTTCAATTAATGAAACGGTGCGTTTTGGCCAAAACGTCAATTCCCTCCAAACGCTCAGATTAAATGACAGCCACAGGATCATGCTGATGGTCAAAGGTCCTACACTCATTGAACGGACGTGATTACGTCTTCTTCCTTGAACCAACTGAAACTAGGGTTTCAACCTCACACCTCCATGCACGAGTAGAACTTACACCTCCCTGTTCTCCTTCCACATGCGATGAAATGCCACGCCATAAACACGAAACTTGCTTAGAATCCCTCCCTCTATAATCCTAGGGCATCAATTCATCTTGAAACTCACCACAACACCAAATCCGATCGAAGCAACATCTGGCCACCATTGAAATGCACTGATACGAACCTTCACCATTCTTCCTCAAACTTACCCCAAACTAATCTACACATAATGGAGGTTAATCTGATGAATCAAACTAACATTCTAACGCCCTAATCCAAGAGATTCGAACACTAACAGTTTGTTGCACCTGTCACTAACCATCACCAAATCGTTCCAAAATCATCTAACTTAATCTCCTAACCACCTAGATCAAGTCTACACTAATAAAATCATGTGAAACCAACAGAATCAAGCTAATCGAATGAAAACTTACCTGATGAGAAACCTTGAAAACAGCTATGGAAATGGAAGATATGAAGCTTTTGAGACTTGGATCTTGATTAATCCTTGAGGAACTTGATTCTGTATGCAAGCTTTGGATGAAACTTGGCCAGAATTATGCTATCCAATGGAATTGGCAACTTTGATATCCTTGCAAAAAGCACTCGAAGATGGATGATAATCACTTGATCCTGGCTTCAATTATGATCTATGATGATGATGGAGTAAAATTGAATTGATCTTGATGAAGATTGATGAAGAATTTGAGAGATTTGGAATGAAACTTTTGAAGAAAGAATGAGAAATCTTGTGGAATTCTTGGTGCAAATGAGGCCAACCCTTGCCAAATTCATCTTTCATGAATATATAGACCCCAATGGTACATTCTAGATCCATCTTGCACATTCCCTTGTTTTCAAACTTTGGCTCATTTTGATTATGTTTCTTAAAAGGTAAGCAACCATGGATAACTTCATTTTTTCCTTCTAAACTCAAAAAAGTGTGTGAACCATTGTTCTTAGAATTGTTTTTCCATTCAAAATCATATATTGGAAGTCTCCATTTGGACTTGGAAATCTCCCAAACCATTTTTCACTTTGAAATTATTCACTTTATAAGCCTTTTTAGTTCATATTTTGACCAATCATGCAACTCCATGCTATGAGCTTCTCCAATAACTTGTGACCTTCTTTCTAGACTTAAAATCCCATTTGGAGCAAGTTTGATGTTGTAAGTTTTTCCATTTGAGGCCTCCTTGTATGAGTTTTGGGTATAGGTTAAAATGACCTGTAATTCACAAATGCCCAAAATACCCTTTGCTTGTCAAGACCATAAGTTGAGTTCTCCACATCATATGAAGGCATGCCATACCATTCTAGAAAGCTAAGACAATGAGGAACAACTCTTATGTTGACCAAGAATTCATTTGAAATCTCCTTGAGGGGCAAAACTAGCTTGGAAGTCAAGTCACTTTCACAGACAAAAATTCAGACACCCCAGATGACCTGTAACTTGTAAGGACCATAACTTGAGTTCTATAAATCTCCTTGAGGTCTTCCACCACTCAAATTAAAGGTCTTGAGATCCTCTACAAGTTTCATGTTGGCCAAGAAGCCATTTGAAGCTAGCATTTTGACTTATCTTGCTTGGAAATTTGACCTAAACTAGGGGATTTTACAGAGAAACCCTAATTTAGTAACTCCTCTTCTCCTTGATTTCTCTTGAATTCTCCTTGGCATATCTCCATATCCTTCTTCATATGTCAAATGATGAACCCCACATCTTTCCAATAGCCTTGAATGCTCTTTTAAACCAGTCAACTGACCTAGGGTTGACCTAGGGTTGACCCAGATGAAACCCTAGTTGACTGTCTTCCACTATAGCTCTTGTGCTTTCATCAATGACTTGCTTTCTTCTCCAAATGACTTTGTAAGTCTCTCATAAGGTCTAGATGCTCTCCATACCTTCACTCCACAGCTCACAACCCTCTTGTTGATCCTCAGATACCCTCAGCTAGGAGATGGACTCAAGGCTTGATCTGCTGAACTCTTTGCTTTCAAATTCTTTCCTGATGACTTGAATATGACTGAATTGGGATAATAACCTCTTGATAGGCCTCTAGAGATGAAAATAATGATTGGTCCCCTGTTGAATGACTTGCTATGCTTATGCTATGCAGATGGTTAGTCTATGTACATGACTCTACATGCAAATGCTAATGATGATGAAACATAAACCAAGGAATAAGGTTGGGCAAATTTTAGGGTGCAACAGCTGCCCCTATTCAAGCGACTTGGACCCGATTGGATGAAGAGCCCGGAGCCTTCAGACATTCGCGGTACGAGACGGTTGAATACTAGTGAAACCAGAAATTTGCCAACCGCAGAAATACACTGCGCTCCTGCTTGAGGAATGACATTCGTCAGCTGAATCTGACTGTTAGAGCAACCCGCTGATCTCGCACGACCGTGCTGGGGATTGTCTTCATCGTTCTGAAGAGGATTTTGTCATAACAGATTGCTTGCTTGTCCATGCTAGGACTCTGTCTGTTGTCAACACGAAGAAATCTCAACTAAAACTTGTCCACGTTAGGACTCCACTTACTGTCAACCCAGGAAAATCTCGGCAACTCCGCTGGGGATAATTCATCTGCATTTCCGTAAACTGAATCGCCCACGTTAGGAATAACACTCTTCCACGTTAGGAGTAACACCTGTCCACGTTAGGAATCACATCGTCCACGTTAGGAGTAACGCTTTTATCTTTCCACGTTAGGAAGCAATCTTCTTTCCGCGTTAGGAAACTATATCAATCTGTCCACGTAAGGACTCCAATGCCATTTGACATGTCCGCGTCAGGACTCCGATCTTTCCACGTAAGGAATACAACTATTTCTGAACTTGTCCACGTCAGGACTCAACTTTTCTTGCATCTGTCCACGTAAGGACTAATTTCCTTCTTCCACGTTAGGAATATCTTCTTCGATCTGTCCGCGTCAGGACTAAACTCTCTTTCCACGTCAGGAATAATCCATTTCTTTCCACGTCAGGAATCAATCTTGATATGTCCGCGTGAGGACTCAATCTTTCCACGTAAGGAATAAACTCGTCTTTCCACGTCAGGAATCACCTCTGTTGATATGTCCGCGTAAGGACTACATCTTTCCACGTTAGGAATAATAATCTCTTTGATCTGTCCGCGTTAGGACACTGATCTCGTCTTGATTTGTCCACGTTAGGACTCAGGCGTCTTCGACTCACTGAGGAAATAAGACTTGTCCACGTAAGGACTCACACCTTCGACTCACTGGGGAAATATCCGCGTTAGGACTTACACTTTGCCAACAACACGAAGAAGGATAAATTTGTCCACGTCAGGATTCTTGTACCTTGTCATCACAAAGAACTACAAACTTGTCCACGTCAGGACGCGCATTTCCATTACGAATAAAGATATCTGCTGGACACAAATAATCCACGTCAGGACACCAACACGAAGAGTAACCAATCTTTTGTCAACGTCATGACCTCCCTTTCTCCAAATTTCGAGAGACCGAATCTATCCACGTCAGGATTAACACACCTTACCAATCCGGTAAAACAAACCTGTCCACGTTAGGACGCCCACTTCTGAAGAAATCCCGTCATTCTAGGAGTAAATTGTCCGCGCTAGGACTTGGTTCTTCAATGATCCTCACCCACAAACTTCTTAGCACTGACGTGACAGCGACTTCGAGATGAACTCTACTGGGGATGTCTGAAAACCAACTATCGGACACCTGCTTCGAAATTCTGATTCATGCGACTCGTTGATGACAAACGAACTTTGCTTGGGAATAAGGAGATTCTTATCCTGGCCACTCTGGCTGGGGAAAATCAGATACATTTGCATAAATGACTCTGCTGGAGACAAAGAGAGTTTTATCACGATAACTCTGTGGGGGAATACCGCCGAAACTGACATTGTTATTGAATATCTCCTGCCGAGATCTTGACTGTTTAGTAATTTATTTGAGCAAGAGCTCTCTCCACCTGAACCACTAGACTACAGAAACTGCTTCAGCAAAATAAATGCTGGAAGGGTAACGCCGACTCGCCGGGGATAGCCTGATGCTACAAAATTATTCCGGCAAAATAAATGCTGGTAGGATGAAGTCGACCCTGCTGGGAAGTTGGGGAACTCAAACCACACGTCTTGCTGAAGTAACCCCTGCTGGGGACAATAACTCTGCTGAGGAATAGCAGATGCGCACAGCACGATCGGACTTTCTGCTGGAATGTGAACCGATATCACCAGTATCTCTGACAAAATAAATGACAGGACCCAACATCAACTCTGCTTTGGAGAGCCTTGACCTTCGAATTCCACCGGAAGGAAAGAACATTTGCTGAAAAGAGAACTCCGCTGGGGATGGGATGATTCTCTCGGGGAAAATTAACTGACTCCACTGGGGAAGAGTGCCTGACCCTGCGTGGGGAGATGAACCTGTCGGAATACAGCCTTACGATCTCGGAATCACTAAACTCTGCTGAAGACGAGTAACTTCTCTGGAGCACGTCCTTTGGATAAGCTACGGCTAGCTGGAGAATTCTATCCTTCTTCAGGAAGAACATGCATGACCTGCGTGGGGATCAAGCCTTTCACTATTGCAATCTTTTGATCACCTTCCTCGTACAGTTATGAAACCTGCAACAACACAAACAAAGCACGACAAGCCTATGCAATCCAAATCGATTCAGGTTAGTGACGTTACACTCAGTTAATTCAAAGCTTTAACAATTGTTGGCAAGGGCCAGTAATGTTATACTCATGCTAGCTTCAATAAACTTAGGCGTTTTATCATGCGCAAAACAGTAAAGAACAGGCATCAAGTACTGAATAACACATTTTCATTGATTGGGCCCCTGAATGGGCGGAGTTTTTGTACACGGGATGTAACTCCTGAAAAGAGGAAGCTACGCAAAGCAAATATACAAGTATGCAAGTATTCACAAGAAGCATAAATATTGACAAATTAAATTTTGTACACATGTCGGCAACTGGATGCAGATGAACACCACGAACTGATCCTCCCATGACTCGTCCGACTCTTATACTTTCCCGGTATCCCTACTTCTGAAGAGGTTGTATTCGATAACTAATTCCTCAAATATATTCTCCCGCATAGATGCTCATTGAATTCGAATTCGGACCGCAGTCATTTGCTTTTCAAATCCCTAACTTTTGCGTGAACCGCCCTTTACGGGTTTTCAGTTCACCGGGATACCCCTTTTTGCCGAAGCCGCCCAGTGTAGGTTTTCAACTTCGCGGGTGTACATTTTTTCAATTTTATCCCTAACTTTTGCCCGAACCTTTCATTCTGTTTTTGGTTCGCCAGGATGCCCCATTTTTGCCTGGACTCTCTTTTTTCTGTCCAGCGGGTCTATTTTAAGCAAAGTATTTTTTAACCGCGTCCGAATTCACAGGTGATGCAAAGTCTTCCCCGTCCATGGTGGACAGCAACACAGCTCCCCCTGAAAAGACCTTACTGACAACGTATGGCCCTTCGTAGTTGGGGGTCCACTTGCCCCTGTGATCTGCTTGCGGCGGGAGAATCCTTTTCAGCACAAGGTCGCCCGTCTGAAAGCTTCGCGGAAGTATTTTCTTGTCGTACGCTTTCTTCATTCGTCTTTGATACAAACGACCGTATGCCAGAGAAGCTAGCCTCTTCTCATCCATCAAACTCAGTTGGTTCAATCTGTTCGTTACCCATTCTGCCTCGTCCAGCTGAACGTCTCGCAATACCCTCAGAGAAGGGATCTCAACTTCCAATGGTAATACCGCTTCCATTCCGTATACCAACGAGAACGGAGTTGCCCCGGTTGATGTGCGTACCGTCGTACGATAACCGTACAAAGCGAAAGGTAGCATCTCGTGCCAATCCTTATACGTCACCACCATTTTCTGGACGATCTTCTTGATATTCTTATTGGCCGCTTCGACAGCGCCATTCATCTTGGGTCGGTAAGGGGAGGAGTTGTGATGTTCGATCTTGAAATTCTGACAGAGCTCCTTCATCATTTTGTTGTTCAGATTAGAACCATTATCCGTGATTATCCGCTCGGGAATTCCGTATCGGCAAATGATATCTCTCTTGATGAATCTAGCCACCACTTGCTTCGTTACATTTGCGTAAGACGCTGCTTCCACCCATTTGGTGAAATAATCGATTGCTACTAGGATGAACCGATGCCCGTTAGAAGCCGTCGGCTCAATCTTTCCAATCATATCGATTCCCCACATTGAGAATGGCCATGGAGATGACATCACATTTAGAGGACTCGGAGGCACATGTATTTTGTCAGCATAAATTTGGCACTTGTGGCACTTTCTTGCAAATTTGAAACAATCAGTTTCCATCGTCAGCCAAAAGTAACCTGCCCGCAGCAGTTTTCTCGTCATAGCATGTCCACCAGCATGCGTGCCAAATGCACCTTCGTGAATTTCCTCCATGAGAAGCTTTGCCTCTTTCTCGTCTACACAACGCAACAACACCAAGTCGTGGTTTCTTCTGTACAAGACGCCATCCGGGTTCAAGTAGAAATTACCCGCTAATCTCCTGAGAATTTTCTGATCTTGACTGGATGCCCCAGCCGGATACTCTTTATTCTTCAGGAAATTAAGGATATCAAAATACCACGGTTTGCCATCAGACGCTTCATCAATAGCAAATACATAAGCTGGCCTGTCCAACCGAGAGATAGTGATTTGGGGAGCTTCGTTCCAGAAATTGACCTTGTACATGGAAGACAAGGTGGCAAGGGCGTCAGCCATTTGATTTTCTGCCCGCGGCACGTGATGCAACTCAACCTTGTCGAAGAAAGGCAACAATCTCCTGGCATAATTCATATAATGTATCAAATTGGGCTGACGTGTCTCCCATTCCCCTTTGATCTGATTCACTACCAGAGCTGAGTCTCCGTATACGTCTAAATGTTTGATTCGCAAATCAATGGCTTCTTCAAGCCCCATTATACAAGCTTCGTATTCTGCCTCATTGTTGGTAACAGCAAAGGTCAATCGGGCAGTAAACGGGATGTGCGACCCGTGCGGCGTAGTGATAATTGCCCCTATTCCGCTACCGTAAGCATTCACAGCTCCGTCAAATATCATCTGCCATTTGGACCCCGGCTCTGGTCCTTCGTCTGGTAACGGCTCTTCGCAATCCTTCATCTTGAGATACATGATATCCTCGTCAGGAAAATCAAATCTCATCGATTGATACTCTTCAATAGGCTGCTCCGCCAGATACTCAGACAACACACTCCCCTTTATTGCCTTTTGCGAGACGTACTGAATATCGTACTCAGTCAAGATCATCTGCCACCGGGCAATTCTACCTGACAACGCCTGCTTTTCAAATATATATTTGATTGGATCCATCTTCGAGATGAGCATGGTTGTATGATTCAGCATGTACTGCCTCAAACGCTTGGCGGCCCAGGCTAGCGCGCAACAAGTTTTCTCCAGCATTGAGTATCGAGATTCACAGTCCGTAAATTTCTTACTCAAATAGTAAATTGCATGCTCTTTTCTCCCTGTCTCGTCGTGTTGACCGAGAACACAACCCATGCTTCCCTCAAGAACCGTCAAATACATTATCAAGGGTCTCCCTGCCACTGGGGGTATCAAAATAGGAGGCTCCTGCAGATACTTCTTTATTTTATCGAACGCCTTTTGACAATTATCGTTCCACGTTACAGCTTGATCTTTCTTTAACAGCTTGAATAATGGTTCACACGTGGCCGTTAGGTGAGATATGAACCGAGCAATGTAGTTCAACCTCCCTAAAAACCCGCACACCTCTTTCTCTGTTTTAGGCGTCGGCATTTCTTGAATCGCTTTTATTTTAGCAGGATCGACCTCTATTCCTCTTTCGCTTACTATGAACCCCAGGAGCTTACCCGATCTCACCCCGAAGGTGCATTTGTTAGGGTTCAGCCTCAGCCTGAACTTCCTAAGCCTTTTAAACAACTTCAACAGATTCACCAGATGCTCTTCCTCCGTCTGGGATTTGGCAATCATATCGTCAACATAAACTTCAATCTCTTTATGCATCATGTCATGAAAAAGAGTCGTCATCGCACGCTGATATGTTGCCCCAGCATTTTTCAAACCAAAGGGCATCACTTTATAGCAAAATGTTCCCCAAGGCGTTATGAAAGTAGTCTTCTCCATATCCTCTGGCGCCATTTTAATTTGATTATAGCCTGAAAAGCCATCCATGAAGGAGAATACAGAGTATTGAGCAGTATTATCCACTAACACGTCAATGTGAGGAAGTGGAAAATCGTCTTTTGGGCTTGCTTTATTCAAATCTCTATAGTCCACGCACATTCGAACCTTGCCATCTTTCTTTGGCACTGGTACGATGTTAGCAACCCATGAGGGATACTTCGTCACAGCCAGGAAACCAGCGTCCCACTGTTTCTGAACCTCCTCTTTGATCTTCATTGCCATATCTGGGCGAGTTCTGCGAAGTTTTTGTTTGACAGGCGGGCAGTCTTCTTTCAGTGGCAGACGATGCACAACCATATCTGTATCGAGCCCTGGCATATCTTGATACGACCAAGCGAATACATCATTATACTCTCGGAGCATTTCAGCCAGTTTTCGCTTGATATCACTCTGCAGTGCAGCTCCGATACGAATATTCTTCTCAACCCCTTCCGTCCCCAAATTGATAATTTCGATAACCTCGTCGTGAGGCAGAATGGCTCTTTCCTCTTGCTTCACCAACCAAGACAGTTCTTCAGGAACGTCGCTATCTTCGACAACCTCTTCTTCGGTCTGGAATACCGGGTGCTCGAAGTCGGGACGAGTCATAGGTGGTTCAAGGATGTCATCTGAAAATGTTATCCTGCAAAAGAAAGGGTTAAGTGCTTCAAAATGCGTATAAAGCGGATAACCACGTTGCCATTTTATTGAAAAAATACAAAACAAGAAAGACAGGGATTACAGTATTTACACATGAAAAAAAACGCCATTTATTTAATGATTAACGAAGCAATGTTTATAACAACACAGCCCTAAGCAAATCCTGATGCCCCGGGCAAGACATCAGATTATTCAACAATTAATAAAGCAAAGCATTACTGTTTAAAAGTCACAGGAACAAGCTCCTGAATAGACCAGTTGCACAGTCCTTGTCCTGGCGTGCTTGGCTGAATCCAGGCATCCATATCACAGTCGCTGTCCCCTTCATCAGACTCCGAAGCAGCATTGACAGATTCATGGCATACTCCACTGGCAGAGATGGTGATTGACTTTCTGAAATGAGGGGCCCCCACGGAAGGAGTTGATGACGACGGTCGGTACCCCAGTCCGAACCGGTCCATTTTCACCGGAATATCCAATACTTTGCCCCAGCCCGTGGCTTCTCCTGCCTTCACTAGCGCTTGGGCCTCTTTATATGAAGAAACAGCTATCTCTGGTACTTTGCTTGGCCCGGGACCCTTGTCCTTTATGCGCAACCCTTCGAATGCCTGGCATGGCGTCTCGTGGATCTCCCCGTCGACTTCCACATATTTAAACGAAGATAGATGGCTGACCAGGATGTCTTCTTCTCCGCACACGGTGACTACACTGTCTCCGACCATATACTTTAACTTCTGATGCAGGGTTGACGTGACAGCCCCCGCCCCATGAATCCAAGGTCTTCCCAGCAAGCAGCTGTACGCAGGCTGTATATCCATGATATAAAACTCCGTTGCAAACACTTCCGGCCCCACTTGCAGAGGCAAGGTGATCGATCCGAAGACTGTTCTCCGCGTGCCGTCAAACGCTCTGACTACCAAATCACTTGGTGTACACAAAATCCCTCGAACATCCAGCTTCATCATAGCCTTCTTAGGCAGCACATTCAAAGACGACCCGGTGTCAACCAATACGTGCGACATTGTCGACCCTCTGCACTCAACGGATACATGTAATGCCATATTATGATCCCTTCCTTTCGGAGTCAAGTCGAAATCAGTAAAGCCCAGACTGTGGCCCGCATTTACATGTGCCAATACTCCTTCTAGCTGGTTCACGGAGACATCCTGTGGTACAAAAGAAGTGTCCAGGACTTTCAGCAAAGCATTTCGGTGAGCTTCCGAACACAACAGCAATGACAGAATAGATATTTTGGATGGCGTTTGCTGCAGATGCTCCACGATTTTATAATCGCTTTTCCGAATTAAGCGCATGAATTCCTCTACGTCCTTCGACGCTGCTTCTTTTTCATTTGCTTGTATCGGAACATTTTCCACCGCTTTCCCCTTTCCTTTCGCTAGCCTTTCGGCTTCCACTTCAGGAGATATAAAGATCCTGCCGCTCCTCGTCATGCCTCCTGAGCCCACAACATTATCCACAATCTCCGCTGACTGCTTGTCACAATACACCTCTAGCCCATATGACCATGGGACTGCTTTCGTGTTCTCATACGGGATTGGCCCGGCTTTAGTTATAGTAATCGGTGGTCGCTGAACTGGTGCTGAAATAGTGATCGTCTTCCTAGGAATTGTCACTGTGGCAACATCACTCTGATTATCCATTACTGCCCCTGCCGGCTCCTCAGTTGCTGTTCTATCAAACTGCAATATACCATCATCAATTAAGGCCTGAATGCCTTTCTTCAAATCCTCACACCCCCCAGACAGGGCCCAACAATATAAGCAGTACTCATTACAACCCGGGTAAACACCTCCTTGCAACAGTCGGCTTTTTATTTCGCTCAGCGGCGTCTTTAAATCCTCAACATTCATAATCAGATTCAGACCTTCCTCAGTCAGCACGGCATTCGCCCCATGATTAGGCATGGGTTTCTGGACTATATTCGCACCGGTCGTTCCGAAGTTGATAGACTTGTTGTCCAAGAGATCCTGCACAACGTGCTTAAAAGCATGACAACCTTCTATATCATGGCCCGGGGCCCCAGAATGAAACTCGCAGCGCCTATTTGCATCATAGCCGAACGGGGGAGCTCCCGTTATCGGTGCCAAGGTTCTTTTCTCCACCAGATTCAATCCCAACAAGGTCTGCAATAAATCAGCATAGTTAGAGGGAGGCTTCTCGAACACCCTTCTCGGCTTACCACCCTGGAATTTTCTCTGAGCTTGCTGTGCCCCCTGCTGAGGCTGCTGCTGCTGTGGCATTGGTTGCTGCTGAACCTGTTGTTGTTGCTGGATTGGTTGTTGCTGATAAGGGATGGTGACACTCGACACTTGCTGCTGCTGACGATATGGATTTCTTCCCCTGCCTCGGCCTCGGCCTCGGCCTCCAAATACCGCGCTAGCTTCGCCCTGACGGCGCCCACCATAAGCTTTCCTATTACTGCCAGATGCAGTTGATTCATCGACTTGGAACTTTCCTTGCTTAATGTTCCGCTCAATCTTTTCACCCATCAGAATCAGGTCTGAAAAACTAGCCAGAGACGTATGAAACAGCATATCATGAAACAGCCCGGTGAATGTGCCGACAAACATGTCGTTCATTTCTTTATCTTCGACAGGAGGACGAACCCTGGCAGCCATATCGCGCCACCTTTGCGCGTACTCTTTAAAACTCTCCCCCTTCTTCTGCGAAAGCCCGGCCAACTGGACCCGATTGGGTGCCAGGTCACTGTTATATTTGTAATGGGCTACGAACGCCTCTGCTAATTGCTTCCAAGTCTTGATATCAGTGGGCTCCAACCCCATGTACCACTCTAAGGAAGGACCCGATAGGCTATCCTGAAAGAAATGCATGAGCATTCTTTCGTCAGTGGAATATGCAGACATCTTTCTGTAATAAGCTCGTACATGAACCTTCGGACATGTATCTCCTTTGTACTTATCGAACGCAGGCGCTTTGAATTTGATTGGCACCCTCAGCCCAGGTACCAAGCCCATTGTTGCCATGTCCAGACCCACAGCACTCTGGTTTAGGACTCCTTTCATTTGCTCTTCCAGCATTCTAATCTTTTGAGAATCATCCATCGGCCCTTCAAAACCCCCTCCAGAGAAGGCGTCCTCCTGCTGATCCTCTTGCCACATACCGTTTCCAGCCCCGTATCCATCATACGCATTATTACGTCCAGCTCTGACCTGATTCATCCCCGGAACTCGGCCTCTGTTGCCATACCCTTGAACACCTCCAGCAGGACCTCCAGCCATAAAACCAGCACCGTTTCCGTTTCCAAAACCTCCGTAGCCCTGATTGACCATACCATAACCATCTTGCCCAAAGCCTTGAGCATTAAAGCCATACTTGCCAGTATTGTCGAATCCCTGATCGTTGAATCCGAACCCAGCGTTGACAAAGCCATTGCCTCCGAGATTATCTCCCACATTGACATCACCCAGCCCAGCGTTATGGACAGCAGTTTCATTTCCAACTCCGACGTTACCATTCACAGCAGCGGTAGCGTTGTTGACGTTAGCAGCATTCACATTGACGACAGGCGGAGCCACTGGCGTGGGGGTGCCGTCTCCATGAGCAGTATCAACCCGGACAGACTGATGATCTTCGTTACCATGACCAGCGTTGCGAGCCAATAGAGGCTGGACCATGGCCTGCAAATTCTCTTGCCCTTTTGCTATAGCCTCCATGGTCTGCATGAAGAGGGCGAGCTTCTCGCGTACATCCTGCATCTCGTTCTGAATCTGGTCCATGACTTTCCGACAGTTGGATCGTGTAGAATAGCGGTGCGGATGTTGATCTGGAATCCTGTTAAGTACCTGATACAGAGCAAGAGATAAGACACCATTCATAGATTACCTGTTATGCAATATGAATATGAATGCAATGCAATGTGTCTGTGCATTAGGGAAGTTCATTCCCCCAGTTCTAGTGCGAAGGTGCCGGTGCGGTGACAGTGTTGACAATAGGAATATCGGAGCTGAATCATAGAAAGCCTCATATATAACAGAGAGAATCAATAAGCCCAGGGTACAATATCACTGAGAGTACAAAGATGGCATGACCTCAACCAACAATCCTGGTGATGGTCAGCACTATGCAAATAAAGCATACAAATAATGGAATGATCAGATCCTCCCAAAAGTCTGGTACTCCTCTATCAACTTCTTGGTCTCCGGATGGCTTGGTCGATCAAGCAGCCCTTCAACAAGCTGGTTTCTCTTCTTAAGGATACGGCGTACGTCTTCAGCAGTTTCTTCCCATGTTGCTTCCCCGAAGCAATCTTCTAGCTTTCGCTTCTGGGACACTGCTTCATCTCTGGATTTGATTGCCTTGTTCAGTGCATGCTGGACACTATACCGGTTCATCACTTCTTCCTCACACTTCTTGATGCTAGACTTCAACTTCTCTTCGAGGTCGGAAATTTGCTGCTTCAGCTTATCTTCCCTCTTCTTGTTATTGGTGAGTGTGGCATTCCAAGTCTTATTGCAAGAGGATATCTCTCGGTGTGCTGCGTCGAGCGCTTTCTTTTTGGCTTCCAGCATGTCATGAGAACTTCTGAACTCTTGCCCCAGACGTTCACGCTTCTTCTTTTCCTCGGTCAACTCAGATCCTAACCTGTTTACCAGCTCAATCTGTTGTTGGAAAGCATATACGGCCTTGTTTTTCTCGCTGCGCGCCTGGGCTAACTCTTGCTCTAACCCTTCATTAATCTTCATCAAGACTCCTTTCTCCTTCACAACCTGTTCATATGCTTCTCTAGAAACAGTAGTCGGTTCTTCTACCGGAATAGGAACAAGAATTGGTGCATCTGGAAACGGCATCTTCAACTGACTAGCCCTTTCCTGAATCCAAACTCTATAAGATGCATAGGCCTGACAGTCATTCTTTCCCAACAACGGCTTCCCTTTGCGGTTAATACGCGTCCAAGCATGTCGCAACTTGGCTAATAACTCCTCCTTCACGTCACCGGTGAAGTACAGAGATTCCTGTACTTCTTCCTCTTGAGGTGGATTCTTCAGCGCATATCCGAACTGGCGAATGAATAGAGAAGGGTTGTAATTGATACACCCTTTTCTTCCTATCAATGGCACATTAGGGTACCCAGCACAGCTAAAGATGAGCTCAGATCCCAACAGGTCTCTATCAAACCACTCCATATCTTCCGACGATAGCCTCATCAAACGCTCCGGCCAACCAACTGGAATTGTAGTCTCTGCAGCAGATCCTCTCTTAGGAAGGTGACTCTCAAACCACATACTCAACAAGGGTACACAAAGATGAACATTCTTCCCTCTTCCCTTCTCATTCTTGTAATGCAGCGAGTGGTAGAGATCTCCGAGCAAGGTAGGTACAGGATTACCAGCGGCGAACAAGTAGAAAGCATCGAAGTCCACAAAATCCGGTATATTGGGGAATAGTACTATGCCATAAATGCACAAGGCCAACACAGCATTGAAAGCGACCCAGCACCCATTCTTGGCGTACTCTTGGGCTTTACCAACTAAGAACTGAAATGAGAAGCCTGGAACTCCACGGGAAACAGTAGTCACAAGTTCAGAAGCATCAACATGCAAGGCTTTTGCCAATTCCTCCGGCTTGGGTTTGGCATCATAATGAATGAACGGAACCTGGTTCTGCACAGGCAGCTCAACATACTCAGCGTATTCCTCCAAGGTTGGTCCCATAATAAAGTCAGAGAACGTGAAACACCTCAAAGCAGGGTCGTAGAATTGCATCAAAGCATACAGCCCATCCAACTCTACCTCTGTAGGTTTGCACACCAATCTCAATAATCTACCATAGCTCATCCGGAAACTCCTACGAACACCCTCATCAGCAAGAGAGATCAACCCCAGTAAAGGAACAATATCAGGCGTAGGCAATTTGTAAGCAACCGTTCTCCGTAGGCTAGTCATGATCAAACACTCAGAAGTCTGGGCACTAGAACTAGGGAAATGCAAATGCACCTGCAGCACAGACACACGTTAGTGAAATGCAAATGATAATGTATATGCAGGGATGCAATGCAAGTAACATTCAACAGGGACCAAAGCTGCAGCTGAATAGCCTAAACCCAATCAAGAAAGGTCTCAAATAGACCGTCCAGAAGTCATCAAACCCTGGTCTCAGATAGACCTAAAATAGAACTCCAACACTGGTCTCTGACAGACCTCAAACCATAACTCCAACTGGTCTCTGATAGACCTCAAATCACCTCCATAATTGGTCTCTGACAGACCTCATGACTCTCCAACTGGTCTTTGACAGACCTCAGAACACATCTCCAAATGGTCTCTGACAGACCTCATAACTCTCCATAAATAACCAGGATCTCTGATCAAGAAATAACCGGTAGTCTGGAGGTCTAGTTACCTGCATAACCCTGAATCCCCTCACAGGTGGGTGGCCCTATAACTGGCACAAGGTACGGCATCCTATGCGGTCGTCAGCGTCACAGACTTTCAGGGTTGATGATACGATTCCCAGAAGGAGTGGCATCATCAAATCCTGAAGAGGCCTCACTCAGCCAATTTCCAAATGATCGGTCCCCAGAGTCGACAATCCAACTAACCAGCAACCCACACCAACCAAAGGAAGGGGCAGGAGGCCAACCAGAAGAACCTCGTCTGAGTGTAGATTTCATGGGACACCAAAGCAAGCAAAGCAAGCGGGCGCCCACTAATTTCTACTCTAATTCTAGGTGCACTCAAGCCCAGGTCCGGCTTATCTCTCAATATCAGAACACCCGTCACACCCCAATACAGCAATAATAAACAATATATAAAGCTGAAAATACAAGGTTAGAAATATACAATAACTCCATACAAAATCCTCGACGGGAAAACAAGCGTTAGGATTGACTCTCTCAAGGGACGTTGGATCCCAAATGCATAAGAACCATCGCAGTCCTTAGCAGCCAGGGGACGTTGGATCCCCAGCAGAGTCGCCAGCTGTCGCTACTGCGAAAATCGGCGCCGGCTGAACAGAAGAGTCGCCACCGTGCGTTATTTATCCCTCAGAGCGGGAAAGGAAACGCTCGAAGTAAACCTCGCAAAGACGGGAAAAGGTATGGTCATCGCAACCAAAACCTGGATTCGGGAGTCGGTTACGCAAGGGGAAGGTATTAGCACCCCTCACGTCCGTCGTACTCGACGGGATCCACGCTTGTTTTCGGGTATGGATTATTATTCTATCTACGCTAAAGGTCTGGGGTTAAAAGAAAAGAAAATGAAAATAATAAAAAATGACTCGGCAAAGTATCGCACTTTATGCCTACGTATTCCCGTCTGGAACGAGAAATCAGAGTCAACGTAGTTCGCCTACCTACGGGAAAGGAGGGGAAGGTTGCTCGCTAGGATATCGCATCCTATGCCTACGTACTTTCATACAGCATGAAAGATCAGAGCAAACGTAGTTCGGGCCACGTACGACACAAGCTTGTCTTGGTTGATTTTATTCCTTCTGAAAAAGGTTTTTCTGATTAACAGTCCAAGAGGACAAAAATGACGTTTTGATGAGTTCACATTCTTTTACGGAAGAAGTGTCTTTTATTGTGTTTGAAATCTTTATGTGTTTTTCTGTTTGTTTTGAGAAAGAAAGAGACAGAACTCTAACCTACGGTTGCGAAGGGAAACAAACTAACCTAATGTTATCATGCATGGGTTAAGACCTAGTGTCTATCATGCTCCTCTCTTGCACAGAGAGAAACAGAGATCCTACGGGATAGGCAGAAACAGAAACAATATCAGATATATACAGTAAAATGCATGGATGCAACAGTACAAGCGAGGCAAGGGAGTCCCACTCAACCTCGAACCTAGAAAACAATAGGCGAAAGTGAACAGGCTTCACTTTCAACCTAACAGGGTAAACAGCAAACAATACAGTCCAGAAAACCAATCAATACATCAACAAATGAAATACAGCCAAAAGAAACAGCATCAGCAGCTCTGAATCAACAACTGGCTTCAAGTAACCTCCAATCAGCTACAGGCTTCAACAAGCATCAATCTCCATCTTCATGGCCTTCAGACAAGGGCTTTGATCATCAGTCTTCCATCTGCAATGGCTTTTCTTCAAGCTCAAACCTCCAGGATGAGGGATCAGTCACAAGAGTGAATGGGTGTTAAGCAATCAGCTGACTACCAAAGGTGGTGAACAGACTGCTTCTAACACAAGAGACATTTTCTCTCAAGAGTTCTATCTCATAGACACTATCACCAAGCCTTCCAAAGGAAGGGGGTGAGTGTCTTAGAGAGACTCTGAATCACAGAGAAGAATGGATGCAGACAAGGCAATCCATGTTTGAGAAACAAAATTTCTAATCTAGAGCTCTGCCTAGCTCCTAAACCCTAATCTCCTCAGCATCTGCCATCAAGAAACTCCTCCTCAACTCTGACAGTTGATCTTCAATCTTTGAATCTCCAATAGCTTCATCTTCACAAATCTTTAGCTTCCCCAGGGCCCCAGACAAACCCAATACCCATACAAACAATCAATAAACCCCAGAGGGCACACCACACCAAACAACAGATATACAGACAGTAATAATAGCAGTAGGGGAATCCTAACTGTTCTCTAAGGGATCTAATAACTACCCATAGCCCATATAGTCCCATAACTAATCTATTTGAATCCTAAATCTTAAGGGAAATGAAATCAAACTCCTAAGTTGTCACCTAAAACCCTAGTTTTGTTCATGATATTCAAGCATTTATTAATCACCTAAAATTAACCTCTAAAAATGGGAACTAAAATATTTCTACAAGCTTAATATCTCATCTAAACAATATGAAAAGAAAGATCTAAAAATATCAAAGCATGTGAGAGAACAAAAATCATAAAAATGATGCATGAAATGAATTATTTAATGTGACATTTATTTAGAAAATATGTAAAAAATATGAAATAAAACTAAAAATGCAATTTTATTTTTCTACAATATTCTAGACATTTTAATGAAGATATGGTAAAAAGAATGGATTAAAAAGCATTTTTTATGAATTATTTATGAATTAATGAAAATGGTAAAAATTAAAATGAATTAACACAAATAAACCAAATAAAATGAGGGAGGGGGGTCAGAATAGGAACTCGCCCCAGTTCAAATACATTGGGCCAGCAAACAGGGGGGTGCTGGTAGCGAATTGCCAAGGCCCAGTATTCATTCAGAATTGAAAGAAATAATAGAAACGCGCTAGGGGGTAAGAATAGCAACAGAAACACGTTAGAAACTAGGAATTGGGCTCACACGGGGGTGGGATTAGCATAAATCAACTCAGGCCCGCCCGTTTCAATTAATGAAACGGTGCGTTTTGGCCAAAACGTCAATTCCCTCCAAACGCTCAGATTAAATGACAGCCACAGGATCATGCTGATGGTCAAAGGTCCTACACTCATTGAACGGACGTGATTACGTCTTCTTCCTTGAACCAACTGAAACTAGGGTTTCAACCTCACACCTCCATGCACGAGTAGAACTTACACCTCCCTGTTCTCCTTCCACATGCGATGAAATGCCACGCCATAAACACGAAACTTGCTTAGAATCCCTCCCTCTATAATCCTAGGGCATCAATTCATCTTGAAACTCACCACAACACCAAATCCGATCGAAGCAACATCTGGCCACCATTGAAATGCACTGATACGAACCTTCACCATTCTTCCTCAAACTTACCCCAAACTAATCTACACATAATGGAGGTTAATCTGATGAATCAAACTAACATTCTAACGCCCTAATCCAAGAGATTCGAACACTAACAGTTTGTTGCACCTGTCACTAACCATCACCAAATCGTTCCAAAATCATCTAACTTAATCTCCTAACCACCTAGATCAAGTCTACACTAATAAAATCATGTGAAACCAACAGAATCAAGCTAATCGAATGAAAACTTACCTGATGAGAAACCTTGAAAACAGCTATGGAAATGGAAGATATGAAGCTTTTGAGACTTGGATCTTGATTAATCCTTGAGGAACTTGATTCTGTATGCAAGCTTTGGATGAAACTTGGCCAGAATTATGCTATCCAATGGAATTGGCAACTTTGATATCCTTGCAAAAAGCACTCGAAGATGGATGATAATCACTTGATCCTGGCTTCAATTATGATCTATGATGATGATGGAGTAAAATTGAATTGATCTTGATGAAGATTGATGAAGAATTTGAGAGATTTGGAATGAAACTTTTGAAGAAAGAATGAGAAATCTTGTGGAATTCTTGGTGCAAATGAGGCCAACCCTTGCCAAATTCATCTTTCATGAATATATAGACCCCAATGGTACATTCTAGATCCATCTTCCACATTCCCTTGTTTTCAAACTTTGGCTCATTTTGATTATGTTTCTTAAAAGGTAAGCAACCATGGATAACTTCATTTTTTCCTTCTAAACTCAAAAAAGTGTGTGAACCATTGTTCTTAGAATTGTTTTTCCATTCAAAATCATATATTGGAAGTCTCCATTTGGACTTGGAAATCTCCCAAACCATTTTTCACTTTGAAATTATTCACTTTATAAGCCTTTTTAGTTCATATTTTGACCAATCATGCAACTCCATGCTATGAGCTTCTCCAATAACTTGTGACCTTCTTTCTAGACTTAAAATCCCATTTGGAGCAAGTTTGATGTTGTAAGTTTTTCCATTTGAGGCCTCCTTGTATGAGTTTTGGGTATAGGTTAAAATGACCTGTAATTCACAAATGCCCAAAATACCCTTTGCTTGTCAAGACCATAAGTTGAGTTCTACACATCATATGAAGGCATGCCATACCATTCTAGAAAGCTAAGACAATGAGGAACAACTCTTATGTTGACCAAGAATTCATTTGAAATCTCCTTGAGGGGCAAAACTAGCTTGGAAGTCAAGTCACTTTCACAGACAAAAATTCAGACACCCCAGATGACCTGTAACTTGTAAGGACCATAACTTGAGTTCTATAAATCTCCTTGAGGTCTTCCACCACTCAAATTAAAGGTCTTGAGATCCTCTACAAGTTTCATGTTGGCCAAGAAGCCATTTGAAGCTAGCATTTTGACTTATCTTGCTTGGAAATTTGACCTAAACTAGGGGATTTTACAGAGAAACCCTAATTTAGTAACTCCTCTTCTCCTTGATTTCTCTTGAATTCTCCTTGGCATATCTCCATATCCTTCTTCATATGTCAAATGATGAACCCCACATCTTTCCAATAGCCTTGAATGCTCTTTTAAACCAGTCAACTGACCTAGGGTTGACCTAGGGTTGACCCAGATGAAACCCTAGTTGACTGTCTTCCACTATAGCTCTTGTGCTTTCATCAATGACTTGCTTTCTTCTCCAAATGACTTTGTAAGTCTCTCATAAGGTCTAGATGCTCTCCATACCTTCACTCCACAGCTCACAACCCTCTTGTTGATCCTCAGATACCCTCAGCTAGGAGATGGACTCAAGGCTTGATCTGCTGAACTCTTTGCTTTCAAATTCTTTCCTGATGACTTGAATATGACTGAATTGGGATAATAACCTCTTGATAGGCCTCTAGAGATGAAAATAATGATTGGTCCCCTGTTGAATGACTTGCTATGCTTATGCTATGCAGATGGTTAGTCTATGTACATGACTCTACATGCAAATGCTAATGATGATGAAACATAAACCAAGGAATAAGGTTGGGCAAATTTTAGGGTGCAACAAGGAAGATCTACCTTATTACTCTGACTGAGGCAGTACATAAAATAGATCTGCTCATTGTTTACATAATCTGGGGAATTTGTTGATTTTCTGTGATGAATGCATCCCATGAAGATCTTGGCCTAGATCTTGTAATCTGGCTTCAGATCTTTGAATCTGTTAGAGGCTTGTCCAGTAGTCATAACCTCTTCATAGACTTCATCCATATCAACACGTCCAACTGGCAGATGTGAAACACCATCTGTTTCTTCATAACCAATCAGTTTTCTAATTAGATCCTCTGTGATTATGATCTCCTTTCCCAGCACAAATGATAGAATAAACTTTGGATACACAGATGCATGAATCCAGAATTCCTTAACAAGCAAAGGGTAAACTGGTCCAAACAGTCTATCAAAGTATTTTACCCAACCTTGAGCTCTAACAATGGAGCGAAAATCAAACCCATTTTCAGCCAGTGAATCAAATTCAACCATGGATTCACACAATACTTCTAACTTTTCAACAGGTGTGAGAAGAGTTCTTTGAGGAGGAATGTATGGATTAGCACCTAGATTGTCTGAAGTTACAGCAGCCATTGTTGATTGAAACTGAGCAGTTGTTGAAGAAGAAGACGCCATTGAAGAATGCTTTTTAGAACACTTAGGTTTTGAGTTTTTGTGAAGAGAGAACAAGAGATGAAAATGCATATAAATTCTGAGAGTGAAAAGTGTGAAAGTGAAAACACTTCAAGTATTTATACTAAACACATAGGCACACCAAAAGACAGAAATAAAGCACGTTGGAGCAGCATTAAATGAAAAGAATAAAATCATTTCAATTAATAAATGCTTCTGACAGATTTGGGGGGAAAACCAAGAATTTAACTATTCAAATTTCACCTCAAATGTCTTTTCAGTTGTCCACACGCCACCTCTTCAGATTTTGTGGGACACGTGTTTGCTTGCATGCTGTTCTGAATTCTCTCAAGAAATGAAACGTTAGCCACGTTCAGATCTTCTAAAGATGGTTAGTTCAGATTTTCACATCAGAAATAATAATCAGAATAGAATAAATGAACAGAAGAAATACTTCAGATCATTAAACATTTTGCATCTGAAAGGTTCCTTCTGATAAATATTACTCTGGACAAAAATCTATACAAATATTTTTCAGAATGAACTTAAATCTATCTTCAGCAAGGGGTTTTGTAAAAATATCTGCCCATTGATGATCTGTATCAACAAAGGCTAAATTTATGATTCCCTTCTGAACATAGTCTCTGATGAAATGATGTTTAATTTCTATATGTTTTGCCTTAGAATGCAATATTGGATTTTGACAAACATATAGCAGAAGTATTATCACAAAAGATAGAAGGATTACTCTCATAGATTTGATAATCTTCTAATTGACTCTTCATCCAGAGCATCTGAGTACAACATCCAGCAGCAGCAATGTATTCTGCCTCTGTAGTTGATAGTGCTATGGTAGGTTGCTTCTTGCTGTACCATGAGATCAGATGACTTCCAAGAAACTGACAGCTTCCAGAAGTGCTTTTACGTTCAACTCTGTCTCCAGCATAGTCAGCATCACAGAATCCAACTAATGAAAATTCATCAGATCTTCTGTAACACAAACCCATGTTAGCAGTACCTTTCAGATACCTTAGAATCCTCTTAACAGCTGTTAAGTGTGATTCTCTAGGATCTGATTGGAATCTAGCACATAAGCAGACACTAAACAGAATATTTGGTCTAGAAGCAGTCAAGTATAGAAGAGATCCTATCATTCCTCTGTAGAGTTTTTGATCTACCTTCTTACTTACCTCTTCCTTACCTAGAGTGCTTGTAGGATGCATTGGAGTCTTTGCCATTTTGCTATCAACCATGTTGAACTTCTTCAGAAGCTCTTTAACATACTTGGTTTGATGTATGTAGGTGCATTCTGGAGTCTGATTGACTTGGATTCCCAAGAAGAATCTCAATTCTCCCATCATGCTCATTTCAAATTCTTCCTGCATACATTTAGCAAACTCCTTTCCAAGCGTAATATTTGTTGATCCAAAAATAATGTCATCTACATAAATTTGACAAATCAACAGATCTTTCTTAACAGTTTTACAGAATAAAGTTGTATCCACTTTTCCTCTGATAAAATTTTTCTTCAGAAGGAAATTGCTCAACCTCTCATACCAAGCTCTGGGAGCTTGTTTTAATCCATAAAGGGATTTCTTTAATTTAAAAACATGATCTGGAAAGTTTTCACTTTTAAAACCAGGAGGTTGGTGGACATATACTTCTTCTTCTATAATACCATTAAGAAACGCACTTTTAACATCCATCTGATACAGAGTGATGTTATTCTGTGCAGCAAAAGAAATCAGAAGGCGTATAGATTCTAACCTTGCCACTGGAGCATATGTCTCAGTGTAATCAATACCTTCTTGCTGACTGTATCCCTGAGCAATCAGCCTTGCCTTATTCCTTTCTACTTCTCCCTTTTCATTCAGCTTATTTCTGAAGACCCATTTTGTTCCAATAATATTGAATCCTTTAGGTCTAGGAACCAGATCTCACACTTCATTTCTGGTGAATTGATTCAGCTCTTCTTGCATAGCTATAATCCATTCATTATCTTCCAGAGCCTCATCTACAGATGTTGGTTCTATTATTGACACTAAGCCAAATAAAGAAGATTCAGAAGTTCTGAGAAATGATCTTGTCCTTATTGGATCATCTTTCTTTCCAATAATCACATCTTCTGGATGAGATGATTTGATTCTGGAAGAAGATCCTCTGACAGTTGGTCTTTCAGAAATTTGCAAGTTGTTTAGTTGGGAAGTCAAAGGTGTAGCATCTGGAGTTGCTTCAGATTCTTTTATTTTTGCCTTTTCTGCCTCTGAGCCTTCAGAGTCTGTGAGAATCACTTCTCTATCTGCAGATCTTTCAAACTGCTTTGGCTTTTCAGAGCCAAGCTTATCATCAAATCTAACATGAATAGATTCTTCAACAATCTGTGTTTCAGTATTGAATACTTTGTAGCCTTTGGAGCGTTCAGAATAACCAAGCATGAAACACTTATGTGCTTTGGAATCAAACTTGTTCAGATTATCTTTAGTATTAAGCATATAACAAATACATCCAAAAGGATGAAAATAAGAAATGATAGGCTTTCTGTTTCTCCACAATTCATAAGGAGTCTTTTCCAGAAGAGGTCTTACAGACACTCTGTTCTGAATATAGCAAGCTGTGTTAATTGCTTCTGCCCAAAAATGTTTTGCCAGATTTGTCTCATTGATCATGGTTCTGGCCATCTCTTGCAATGTTCTATTTTTCCTCTCTACAACTCCATTTTGTTGTGGAGTTCTAGGGCAGGAGAAATCATGTGCAATGCCTTTTTCAGAAAAATATTTTTCAAAATGTTTATTTTCAAATTCTCCACCATGATCACTTCTGACTTTAATAATTTTGGAATCTTTTTCAATCTGAACTTGATTGCAGAAGTCAAAGAACACAGAATGAGACTCATCCTTGTGTTTTAGAAACTTTACCCATGTCCATCTGCTGTAGTCATCTACAATGACTAACCCATACTTCTTGCCTCTGATGGATGCAGTTTTCACTGGTCCAAACAGATCAATGTGAAGTAATTCCAATGGTCTGGAGGTAGACACAACATTTTTTGATTTAAAATGAGATTTTGAAAATTTACCTCTTTGACATGCTTCACACAGAGCATCTGAGTTGAACTTCAACTTAGGAAGTCCTCTGACCAGATTGAGTTTATTAATCTGAGATATACGTCTCATATTAATATGCCCCAATCTTCTATGCCAGACCCATTGCTCATCATTCACAGATAAGAGGCATTTTACATTTTGAACTTTAAGTTCTGAAAGGTTAATTTTATAAATGTTGTGTTTCCTCTTTCCACTGAATAGGATAGAGCCATCCTTTTGACATACAACTTTGCAACATTTTTGATTAAAGATTATATCATAACCATTGTCACTTAATTGACTTATGGACAATAGATTATGTTTCAATCCTTCAACTAACAAAACATTAGTAATAGAGGGAAGCTTACCATTACCAATAGTGCCAGATCCAATGATCTTGCCCTTCTGGTTCCCTCCAAACTTCACGTCCCCTCCAGATCTAAGTTCCAGGCTTTGGAACATAGACCTTTCTCCTGTCATGTGTCGTGAGCATCCAGAGTCCAGGTACCATGATTGGTGTCCTGACTTTGCTGCTAAGAATATCTGCAACAGGAATTATTTTGTCTTTAGGTACCCAGATCTTCTTGGGTCCTTTGGGGTTAGTTGGTTTGCAAGTTTGTCTAAACTTCTGTTTTGCAACATAATGTTTATTCTGACTTGCCTTTGGTTTAAACACATAAGTACTCTTCTCAGAGCTTGTGTGTTTAATGTCATTCAGATGACCAAATTTGAATTGAGAGTACAGAGGTGTCTTCCTGATGAAAAGTTTGTCAACAGGTTTTGGATTGCTTCCAGATGAAGACTCATATCCAATGCCTCTTCTGTTGTTTCCACTAACACCATAGATCATGGAAGCCGTCTTGCTTCTCTCTATGCTCTTAGTGAGAAACCTCTGAAAACTAGAGTCATATTTTTCTAAAATATTTTCACAAGACTTAGTTTCAGAGTCAGATTCTTGTTGAGTTCTATCAAAGTCATTTTTGATTTTTAAATTTATTTCCTTCTGCTCAAAAAGTTCTGTTTTCAGAAGATCAATCTCAGATTCAAGATTGCTTTTCAGCTTCTTGTATTTGAGTTTGATGTTGTTGTAACTTTTAAGAACTTCTGTTAAAACTTTAATGAGTTCTTCTTTGGTAAGTTTGGCCATTACCTCTTCTGCATCATCATCAGATTCAGATTCTGATTCATATCCAGAGGTACCTTCTTCTTGATCCTCTGTCCTGGCCATCAATGCAACGTTTGCACATTCTTCTTCTGATTCAAAAGATGACTCACACTCATCTGAGTCATCCCATGTTGCCATCAGAACCTTTTTCTTCTTGTTGAACTTCTTCTTAGGTTTTTCTTTCAGAAGTTTAGGGCAGTCATTCTTGTAGTGCCCAGGTTCTTTTCACTTATAACACACCACTTCTTTCTTGGCAGATCTTCTGTGACTAGAAGATTCTTTTCTGTTGTCAGATCTTCTGAAGTTGTTAAACTTCTTTCCCTTGTGCTTCCAGAGTTTGTTAATTCTTCTGGACAACATGGACAACTCATCTTCTTCTTCAGAAGAAGATTCTTCAGAGCTTTCTTGAATAACCTGCAAAGCTTTAGCAGTTTTGTTAGATTTTAAAGCTATGGATTTACCTTTATCTTTCTTCTGGGGTTCATCTTCCTCCAGCTCAATTTCATGGCTTCTCAAGGAACTGATAAGTTCTTCTAGGGAGATCTTGTTCAGATCTTTTGCCATCTTCAATGCAGTCACCATTGGTCTCCATCTGGTGGGAAGACTTCTGATGATTTTCTTGACATGATCTGACGTTGAGTAGCCCTTGTCCAGAACTTTCAGACCAGCTGTAAGAATCTGAAATCTAGAAAACATAGTTTCTACATTTTCAGAGTCTTCCATTTTAAATGCCTCATACTTCTATATGAGCGCCAGAGCCTTTGTCTCTTTAACCTGAGAGTTTCCCTCATGAGTCATTTTGAGTGATTCAAACATGTCATGAGCAGTATCTTTGTTAGTAATCTTCTCATACTCAGTATGAGAGATTGCATTAAGCAATATAGTTCTGGCTTTGTGGTGATTCTTGAAGTCTCTTTTCTGCACTTCAGTCATTGATTTTCTATCAATCTTTTTGCCATCCTCTCCAGTAGGATGTACATATCCATCAATGACCAAATCCCAAAGATCAGCATCATACCCAAGAAAAAAACTTTCTATTCTATCTTTCCAATAGTCAAATTTTTCTCCATCAAACATTGGAGGTTTGGTACTGATCCTATCCCTCTCTTCATATTTATTGTTGATATTTGACATTGAATTATCAGCCATGATAACAGATAAATATATAGATCAAAGTATATCTCCTCTGGATCTTTACTGACACTGTTAAGTGATAGCACACTCAGAACCAGAGCTCTGATGCCAACTGAAGGTGAGATATTACTTAGAAGGGGGGGTTGAATAAGTATGGAAAATTAATACTTGAAAATAATCACACAGTAATTTTTATCCTGGTTCGTTAAACAACTACTCCAGTCCACCCTTCCAGAGTGATTTGCCTTTCTCAACAAGGTCTTAATCCACTATTAAATCAAACTGATTACAATAGTATCACCTAAGAACTACAGTTCTTAGTCTTCTCAAGAGCTACTGATTCACACTGAATCCTCTTAAGGAAAATTCTTTACAAACAATGTAAATTAAATACAAGAGTTTTTAATGCTTCTATAAAGCTATAATCACAACAGTGATTTTTCTCTTAAGTTTTAAGTACAAAGATTCTATGAAGAATAAGAATGAGAGCTTAAGAATATGTGATTTCTTTTCAGCAAGTGTGTAGCTCAAGAGTGTGTAACTGAAGAATGAAGTGAGAGACTCCTTTTATAGGCAACTGAATTATCCACGTTGAAAAGAGAGTCCAAAAGGTCTGAGCCTTTTTGTCTTCACATGTACTGACCTTTCCTTGAAATAGATGGCACAGATGAATCCTTTTTGTCTGTGTAAGTGTGTCTAGCACAAATAAGGAAAGAGACGTTGAATGATTCCAACGGATACATTCTTGAAAACACTTCTTCAGTTTCAGCAAGTTCTTCAGAGTTTGAATAGATCAGAGTCTTCTGATGAGATTCAGAACTATGCTGTATCAGAGTCTTCTGCAGCTTGTGTGCTTCTAGCGTGTTGATCATCAGAGCATCTTGACACAGAACTTCAGTACTTGGCAGCGTAGGTACTTTCAGAAACTTCTGTAGATCAATGCTTTGAGAAACTCTTCAATCAATATTCTTCTATACTTCTGATGCTTCAGCTTCAGATGCTTCTGATTATCTTCAGATGCTTCTGGCTATCTTCAGATGCTTCTGACTCAGAATGTTCTGGAGCTTCTTTCTTTAGATCCTTCTGGAGACTACGCTCAGGATCTTCTGTAAGGAGCAAGCAAATTCTTCTGTAAGATGCATCTGGCGCTTCAGATTCAGAATAACTTCTTGTATTCAAAGGCAGATTTGCTTCTAGAGAGTCAATATAATTTTAATCTGCAGTAAAACTCTCAAACAAATTTTAGAGTATATAATTCTTAAATATAAATTTCCTAACAGTTATCATCAAAACAAAGAGTAATTATTAAGAACCAATCTGTGTTCTAACACCATGTGGCTCAACAACTGTGATCAGTTTACATTCCTCCCCAGGAGAAACCAAACTCACATGAAGGCTCCAACATCATTGGATACTTAAGAAATCCTAGATGAACTAAGGGAACTAAGTGAACAGGCCCATAGTGCCTTCCTCAGGAAAGTACCAGGAGGCTTCCACTTAGGAATCATATCCCATGTGGCTCAACAACTGTGAACGGTTTACATTCCTCCTCAGGAGAAACTAAACTCACATGAAGGCTCCAACATCATTGGATACTTGAGAAAGAGGTGAGAAGAAAGAATGAAAGACATTTACAGTGCCTTCCTCAGGAAAGTACCATAAATTTCCCTCAAACTTCAGGATCTCAAACCTCACAAACAGAGAACAAGCTCCTAGACTAGGACCTCAATCCATGCCTCCTCCAATCCTCTAGCAAGACTTCAACTTCTGGATCTCTAGTCTTCAATCTTCTCCTCATCATGCTCCTTCACCAAGGTCTTCAAAGTGAACCAAACCCCAAAACAATTCCCCAAAATGAAACCCCAAAAGCAGACACTCATCATAGAACATTCAAAACAAACAGTCAATTCAGAAAATACTCTAAAAATGCTAAGACAAGGGGGAAAAATCTAATGTTTATTTACAATGGTCTATACACTTACCCATAATATCCCTATATGCCCATACCCCAAAAATCAAAACAAAACTCTCAAAAGGAAATGATTTACTTCACCTATGTCAAACCTAAAACCCTAATTTGACACACTAATGTCCATTAATCAAACTAACTAAAATTTTAACCTAAAATTCTTGGTATAAAAACCAGAGGGAGTTAAGGTCAATACCTAATCATACTAAAAAGAATGGATCAAAAAGATTAAAGGAAGGTCCTAAAATAAATTCTACAAAATGAGGTACCAACTAAATCTATTTAAAAGCTATTAAAATGTAAAATATACAAAAAAATAGCAAACTAAAAATAAAATTCCATTTTTATTTTTATTATTTTTCTAGACATTAAAATTGACCTATAGAAAAAAGAAGGAATCAAAAACATTGATTTTCCATTTTTTTATGAATTATACAAGATGCAAGAAAATATTAAAAGAATTAAAATCACAAAAATGAGTTAAAGGGGGAGGGGGGATTTAATAGAACATACGCCTAGTTCTAATCCTAAGTGGGCTGGGAGCGGGTGGTGTTGAAAGCAAATGTGATAAGCCCATATGCAACCAGAATTTCAATAAAAAACAAAAAGAGAAAAAACGCGCGTTGGGTGTGAATAGCAACTATCCTAAGTGTTTTCCAATGGGCCCATACACGGGGGGGGGGGGGGGGGGGGGGCGCATAGCAATTGGGCAGAGGCCCAACCCAAAATCCACCAGCATTCTCTGACGCAGGGGGGGCAACGAGCAAATGGAGGGGTGATTCAGCAAATTCAGACTTGGGCCTTGGACCCAATCCAAAACCCTAATCCAAGTACTGCCTAACAAAACCATCTTCACCTCTAACCTCTCGGTCTACTGTTCATCATCTAACCCTAACGCTGTTTCTCTCAGCTTCCCCACACCCTCTCTGAAACCTCTCAAGAATCATCAATCAAGTTATGAAACACTCAAACCCTACTCAATCATCTTCTTCCTCAGATCAACACCAACAACAATCAAACCCTCAAGACAACCTCCACCACTACTTAAGAACCACTTACCATTCATCTAAACACCACAACCTAAAAGAGAAAGACTAATTGTACATGCAAAGAGAAGAAGGAAAAGAAAATGGGACCTGGAGAACGTCGTTGAAGGAACACGTGACAATCTTTGAAGGCGTTGTAGCGTTGAAGATCTACGAGTTTTCTGAAGACGATCTTCAAAGAATCCGGGTGGAAATTGCTGGAAGAACACGTTCGTAGGCGATTTACGAAGATGTAGTTCTGGATCTTGAAGGTTTGCTTGAAGATCAACAATCTTTCTGGGAAATTGGTGAAGGAGTTGGCGTTCTGGAAACAACAATATGAAGATCGTAATATTTCTGGGCGCAAACTCAAGTGTTCTTGGATAAAGAAGCAAAACGATTGAAGATCTTGGCGTTTTTCTAGGGAATATTGATGAAAGTCTATGAAGATTCTGGAAAATCGTATGAAGTTTCCGGCGACGAATGAATTTTCCGCGAATTATGGATAAAGGTGGACGGAGGAGGAAGAAGAAGATTCGCGGATTTCTGGGAATTTCTGCAGATTCCGGCGTCTTCAACGGTCTCCGGTGGCCGTTGCGGTGGAGGGAGACGTCCGGGCCGGCGGCTGCATGGCCGGCGATGGAGGACTCCAGTGAGGGCTAGGTGGAGACAAGTGTCTCAGTGGTAGGGTGCATGGAGGACGCGTGGCGTGGCGTGGAGAGAGAGGGAGAGATAGTGGAGCCTGAGTGGGAGACGTGGCAAGAGGAGAGAGTGGAGTCAGAATGAGGTGGGGTCTCTATGGTGGAACGCGTGGCACGCTTTATACTTGACAAGTGTCACTGCTGATTTCTGGACAAAAAAAAGATGGACTGAAAACGGTTTTAGGCCTCCAACCTGCTATCTGGGCCCAACGAAAATGCCACAATAAACCCAAAAAACTTCATTTAAAATGATTAGTATGAAAATGGATTAAAAAAACTGATTAAGACCTTAAATCTAACTAACTAATGATTAACTAATTAAACTAATTAAAAGCTAAACCTAATTAACTAGTTAAAACCACAATTAAATCTGAATGAAAATTAAACTAATCCTAATTAATTCTAACAAACTCAATTAAACCCTAATATTAAACTCTAACTAAACTAATTAAACCCTAATTAAATCTAAAAGATGATTAAAATCTAATTAAACCTATATTAAACTAAAATCAATATCTATTAAAATTATATTTGATCTCTAATAAAACCTATACTATTTATTTAACACTATTAAAATAAAAGAAAAAAACTATATTCTTTCTATATTATTCTAAAAACATTTAAAAGCTATTTAAAATCTGTTATATTCTAAAAATGATTAAAAAACTATTAAACCAATTAAAAATTCTATAAAGCTCTAGAAAAAGATTTAAACTATTTAAAAAATGTTTAAAAAAATCTATTTAATCCTAGAAAACCTATAAAGCCTATTAAAAATCCACAAAAGGCTATTAAATCCTTAAAAAAATGCAGACAAATGCAAATAACCACCATAAAAGAGAGCGCGACCAGATTAAAGCAAACAGTAAACCCCTGGCATCAGAATATCCCAAAATCACCATGCAAGCTGAAAACACCGAGGAGCGCACAATTCCCCGAAAATAAAACCCTGATTATCTAGACTGGATCTGAAATATCCGGTAAAGGAAACCCAAGTTGTAACTCTGATATCCTCTGTCTGTGCACAAATGTCATGCAGTTGATATGCGAATACGAATTGAACCATGAACCAGATAGGAGAACCGGTTGGTCAAATTTTAGGGTGCAACAGCTGCCCCTATTCAAGCGACTTGGATCTGAAAGGTTGAAGAGCGCTCAGCCTTCAAACATTCAGAGGTACGAGACGGTTGAATACCAATAAAACCCAAAAATTTGCCAACCGTGAGAATATACTGTAAAACTGCTTGGGGAATAAAATCCAGAACCGAACCCAGTCGTCACGGCAACAAACTGATCAATCATCTGATAAAGAACTCCTGATTTTAACACCCGTTACCTGTGATACCCCATATAACAAACCCGAGGGTTGCAACAAAACGCCTTATCCTCTCACACCGCCTGCTGATAGACAGGAAGAGAAATATACTCACATCGTCTAAAGATAGACGACAAGACACCCACAATCTGAAGAAACAAACCAATACTCACATCGTCTAAGGATATACAGAAAGACACCCAAAATTCAAGGAACAATTCAATACTCACATCGTCTAAGGATAGACGGGAAGACACCCAAAATTCAAGGAACAATTCAATACTCACATCGTCTAAGGATAGACGGGAAGACACCCAAAATCCAAGGAACAATTCAATACTCACATCGTCTAAGGATAGACGGAAAGACACCCCAAAATCCATACTCACATCGTCTAAAGATAGACGGGAAGACACTCTGAATCCATCAATACTCACATCGTCTAAGGATAGACGGAAAGACACCCATCCCGAAGGAAACATCATCAATACTCACATCGTCTAAGGATAGACGGAAAGACACCCACAATCCGAAGAAACAAACCAATACTCACATCGTCTAAGGATAGACGGAAAGACACCCTGATCGATACTCACATCGTCTAAAGATAGACGGGAAGATACCCATAATCCCGAAGGAAAACCACCAATACTCACATCGTCTAAGGATAGACGGGAAGACACCCTTATCGCACTTCAACACCATCCATCAAATTTCAGAATCCTTTCGTCTACTGGAGCTGATGGAAAGAACAATATCCTTAAAGGGACCACATCGTCAGTAAGGACCGACGGGAAGAAAACCACCTTCAAAGAGCCATGTAGTCAATAAGGATCGACAATCAGGAAATCCCTCTTGAAATGCCATCTCATCCGATAAACAGAAAGAAAACCCCTATCCGAAAGATCGCTTTGAAACCCCTCAACATCCAAAGGTAGCTGGAGAAGACTCGCTGGGGAAACACACCATCCATACGATCTGACAATAAGAAACCTGCTGAAAAATCACCTGAAACTTCACATCGTCTACTGATAGACGGGAAGAACAACCACTTAGAGAAACCCCATATTGAAACCCCACTGCAAAATTACCTGAAACTTCACATCGTCTACTGCTAGACGGGAAGAACACCAATTAGAGAAACCCCATCTTGAAACCCTACTGAAAAATCACCTGAAGCTTCACCTCGTCTACTGGTAGACGGAAAGTAAACCATATGCTAGAGAACCCCCATCTTGAAACCCTGCTGAAAAAATCACCCGAAACTTCACATCGTCTACTGATAGACGGAAAGAAACCAATTAGAGAAACCCCATCTTGAAACCCCACTAAAAAATCAACCGAAACTTCACATCGTCTACTGATAGACGGAAAGAAAGCCACTTTCGCACTCAAGACGTCTACTGCTAGACGGAGAAATCCACTTATTGGAGGAACACATCGTCAATATGAATTGACGGGAAGAAAAAGTCTGTCGATACCAGATGACTGATTGATCAAAGCATAACTGTTGTATGATCTGAAATACGAATAAACCGCTGAATTGTCTGAACACTGCTGCTGGATAAATGCCCTTAAACTGATCGCATAGTAATTCACGCGCCATATGAGGCTGATAGAAAACCTGGCTTATGCTTCGTATGCATATGCATATGTTTGAATTTTCCCATGACGTAATGCTCCATTCAGTATGGAAATGCCATGCATTGTGAAAATGAAATGCAAGTATGATCCAAATATGATGATGCATGCAATATGCTAATGCAGGCTCGGGCTGCTGGAGAAAGTCGGGTACAGAAAACCACTTCAGCAAAATAAATGCTGAAGACGAAGCCAACTCCGCTGGGGATAGACCGGATATCACAGAATTATTCCAGCAAAACAAATGTCGGAAGAGTGAAATCAACTCCGCTGGGGAAATTGGGAACTTAACCACGCACCTTATTGAAGTAACACCCTGCTGAGGAATATAACTCTGCTGGGGAATAGCAGATGTGCCAAGTATGATTGGACTTCTCTGGGGATAGCTCACCCGTGCCACTGAAAAATTGGACTTTGCTGGAGAAAAATAGACGGAGTCTTCCTGCGTACTGATGACGATTGGATTTGGAAACTGATGCGCCAACACGGATGGGCCTCACAGTGATCGCCAACCTGGATTTGGACCCTTAGGCTAACTGCGATGGGTCAAGTACAACTGACGCGGGAAAACATTCTGTCTAAATACACAGCTCCTGGTTGAAGAGTCACGTGATAGTAACACAACTTCCCAACATTCGTCTCGCACTCGAAAATTGACTGAATCTGCTCGAATAACTCTGAATAACCCTGCTGATACGGAGAAGAACAATCCTTTCGCTTCTGATATGCCCCAGCCTGCAGGATCTCTGTGGGGATAGTCCTCGAAAGGAAGTCCGAAAATCTGAGCCCTGATGGTCTGATATGACGTGCCCCAGCGTTCTGAACTTCGGAGAGATACTTCACATCAAATGCTCCTCGAATAAAGAACAACCTCTGCGCTCTTAAGATGGCCTGCCCCTGACGGCAATGACTTTGCCCCTGATTAGCTGATTCAGAGCAGTGCCCCTGACTACGACATATTTACCGAATCTCAACCTGATTTCCCCTGGATGACTGACTTCGAAAGGCTGACCTGACTGGGGATCACGATAATAGTTTGCCCCTGCTCTCAGAACATTCGGGCGTTCTGTATTCTATCCTAACCATACCTTCCATTGTAGGAAACTCTCCTGCTGTCAAGCGCTTACTCGCGAGTAAAACAAGTTGTTCTGTGTGAAAGATGTATTAATGCAACACATATGACAGCTTTGACATCCAATCTGTTCACTGGGAATAGGAAAAAACAATTTATGGCATAAAATGCACCAAACATTTATCAAGAATATCAACACCAGTACCAACATGGTATGAAGAACCCTTTTAGGAGTCAGAATCGACGCGACCTTTACCGAAGTATGCTTTCGAAATAACCTGCTTCAATTAGGACTTTTGAAGGTTATAACGTGGTCAGGTTCACGGTTTTGAAGGAAAGGATAAAGGCTCAAAGTTTATTTTAACCCACCCATTCTCCTTGATGTTCTCCCATCCTACGTTCAGCTAATCCGACCTTAGCGCTCACCTCTCAGAGGCTGAAAGATAGGAGTGATAGTTCGAGAAACTTTGAGTTTTTGGAGTGACAGCCACTCGCTCTTCGTCTTTGACACTTGAGGTCACACGACTCGTATCGCATTTGAGGATTTTTCCCTCCTTTCATCTTTTTTCTTTTCATATCCCTAACTTTTGCCTGGACTTACTCTTTTTGAGTTTCTTTTGATTCTTTTAAGTCCAGCGGGGTGCCCTCATTTTTGCCTAAGTCATTCGTTTTGAAGCTTTGACTTAGCGGGCTTTTGATTCTTTTTGCTTTCTCTTTTTCCGAACAAGTCGTGTGACACTGGTTGCTTGACTCATTGGAGAATAATGTGACTGTCTCACTCTTGATTTAACCATTGTGGTTTTTTAGGCACGACCTCTAGAGGTGTGATTGATCCTCGAACGGACACTCCTTTTGCAACTTGAACGCTCGACCAAATTAGCTAACACCTACCCTGCCCCAGGTTAAAGATGGAGGGTTTTTCGTTTTCAGAAAGAACTCCTACTACTAGGCTCAAAAGGGTTGACAAGGGATTATCTTCCTTATATCACCGGTGTTTAGGGATTTGAAACAATGCCTGTACATCATCAGCAGGTTTTATCTCAAAAGCATACAATGTCGGAAGTTGCACGTCGTTCATTTTCGTCATCCTCCCCAGATTCCTCTTAACCATGCGTTGGACATTTGTAAAAACAATTAGTGAACACGAATGGATTTAATCAAAACATGCATATTTATTTCATTATCATCAACTGAATGAAAACAACAAGTTTTACAAACAAGATTGCAACTTAAACAGGAAAGAAACTACAAACGTAAAGAAATGACAAGATAAAACAAAGAAAAATGCCAGCTTCCGAGAATCGGGCTTTCACATCTGTCCTGCTGCTGAACCAGCTATCTTCACAATCAGTTATTAGAGGCAATTCAATATTGTCCTGATCTGCTTTCAACGACCCGACCAAATTATAGAGCCCCTTCTCCTCATTCAGATGATTTTGGGCCCTTCCTGCCCGAAGTTGATTGCTGCACTATCAAGTAGGTCCTGCACTTTGTGCTTAAAGGCCAGACAATCTTCAATGTTGTGCCCCGGTGCTCCTGAATGGAAATCACAGCGCTCAATGATATTATACCCTGCTGGAGGCGTACCTGTTAGCGGGGCTAACTTCCTCTTCTCAACCAACTGCAATCGTAGCAACACCTGAAGAAGTTCGGCATATGGCATCGGAGGCACACTAAATACCCTCAACGGCCTCTGATTTTGAGCTCCTCGCTGATTGGGACGCTGCTGACTCTGCCACTATTGAGATCGTTGCTGTCGTCGCTGGTACCGGGTTGACTATTGAACAACCTTTGTAGCAAATGCAACATCGGTTTCTTGACTTTCACTGCACTGATTAAAGCACTCCTTATGCTTAGCCATTTTCTTTCTCAGATCTGCCCCAGGAATAGGCAACAGTTGTGGGCATGGAGATTCTGACACCATGGACTCCAGGATACGCTTCTGACCTACTGCAGCTTTAGAAACATCCCTCATCTTAGCATCAACCGGGATAGGAGCAGTACGTACAGTTACACCGCTTGGCGTGAATTCAATATCTTGCGAGTCAATCAGGTCTTGAACATTGTGCTTAAAAGCATGACAACCCTCGATGTCGTGTCCGAGTGCCCCAGAATGAAATTCACATTGCTTACTGGCATCGTACCCATAAGGAAGCGCTCCTGTGGGTGGGTCCAACATTCTCTTTTCAACCATCTTGAACCTCAATAAAGTCTGAAAGAGCTTAGCATACGTCGAAGGTGGCGCCTCAAATACCCTCTTTGGCTTTCCTTCCTGAATCCTCCGTTGAGCCAGATGTACCCTTGATTGTACTTGCTCAGGTTCCACGAGCACAGGTGGCACGAGCTTCTTCACTGCGGCTTCAAATAGCTGATCATCCTCTTTCCTAAGCACACTCTTGACTACTTCCATGATCAAGCTCATTTGGGTCTTCAGCTGACTATTTTCCTCTTTGAGAATCTTCTGCTCCAGACGCATCTCTTGCATGTCTCTCATCATCTGCCCCAGCTGGCTTCGGACTTCAATCAATTCAACCTGATTCTGTTCCATATCTATGAAGGAATTCCTGCAACAAACTGGACGATGAGGAAATAAGACCCACGGTTCTGATGTACCTGTTAAGTGATAATGCAAAGCAGAAAGCAAACACATATTCAAGACAAGACAAGGAGAAACTCAAGCTATAAGCACCCAGATGAACATCTCCCACACATGTACAACCAATAAAGCAGCACGTAAGCATAAATGAGTATGAATACAATGACCCCAGCCAACAATCCTGCTGGTGGTCAGCAAACACTAGTGCACAAAAGCTAAACGGATTAAGCAGAGAAAACAAATGCGACTCCCGGCACAGAAACCTCTAGAAACTCCTCCCATATTCAACTGAACTCTCTGATTGACATTCTTCGGAACACACACTTCCCGTGGAGTCTTCCATGACATTAACTGATGAACCCACACAACTGGATGACGGAGAATCGTTAATCTGAACAAAACCCTGGGGCGTGATGAAAATCCGGTTAGAGTCTAACAGATCCTGAACCTGGCTTCTAAGCACCTTACAATCATTTGTTGAATGCCCCTGTGCCCCAGCATGGTACTCACAGCGGGCGCTGGCATCAAAACCTGGAGGATACGGTGGAATCACCGGATTAGTCTCTTTCGGCACTATCAATCCACTTCTGACCAGATCTGGCAACAACTGACTGTACGATACCGATAGCTGAGTAAACTTCCTTTCAGGTTTCCTTGGTCTTCGCTGGGCATGCTGACGCGATCGACGATAGGATGACCGTTGACTTGAAGTGTCTGAAAACCGATCCTGAGATGCTAGAGATTCTGAGACGACGTCATTTCCTTCTTCCCACTCTTCTTGAGAACTGACAGCCGACTCGTTCTTATCAACTGGAGCATCTCGAAGCTTTCCACTCTTGAGTCCTCTCTCAACAAGCTCCCCCATTCTCATCAGGCCCACAAAGCTTGTACAGCCGAACAATTTGTCATAATAATGGCCTTTCAGAGTACCCAAGAAGATGTCAACCATTTCTCTTTCCTGCAGCGGTGGTTGAACACTAGCAGCTAATTCTTTCCATCTTTGCACATACCCTCTGAATGATTCATTCTCCGCCCGAGATAATTCTTGCAGATGTACGAGACTAGGAGACATATCTAGGTTGTAATTGTACTGCTTCATGAAAGCTCTGGCTAAATCCACCCATGATCGAATCAGATTACTCTCTAACTGCACATACCACCTCAAGGATGCCCCAGTCAGACTATACTGAAAGCAATGGATCATTAGCTTGTCATTTCGCACAAACGCATTCATTCTTCGACAGAACATCATCAAATGCAGCTTCGGACAGCTAACTCCCGTGCACTTCTCGAATTTCGGCACTTTGAACTTATAAGGCAACACCAGGTCATGAACCAAACACATGTTTGCAGCATCCAGGTTAACAGCATCTTTGACCTCCAAAGCTTTAACTCTTTCTTCCAATGCTCGGAACCTTCTATCACCTTCAAGAGCTCTTGAGTTTACAAGCCTGGCTACCGGGATATCTCTGCGTGGATTCCTCTCAGGGAAAACAACACCTTGATTGTTAACAGGAGGAGGACGTTCATTTATGGCAACGAACTGCTCATGTTGATCTCGGTTCTCAACAGTAGGCTGTACCACTTGGTCTGCAGTAACGTTGTTCGCTTGCGGGAAGTCTTCCATAGAAACATAGCGAGGGTGGGACGTCATAGTAAACCCTGTCAAGGTGTTAGGAGATTGGAAATTGCCTCCAGACATAGCTACCAATTACCTGTAACTGACTACACTGCTTGATTCTGCCCAAATATGCTTAAGCTTGCTTCAACCCCCTGGTCGTCTTCAACACTCCGCTCTTGCCTCGAACGATTCCCCTAGAATCACCCTTTGGTGAAAACAAAGGCTGGATAAGTGCTCTGGCCAGCTAGAGAAATGCTATGCAATATGATTTATGCAGACAGAAATACAAAAATGCTAATGTGCGTGTGTGCATTGGGGATATTTCTCCTCCAATTCCAGTGTCAAGGTAGCAAGACAAGATAAACCATAAAAACAATATTTAGAAAAACCCTCATATATTTATTGGAATGACAGTCTCGTCAGGGCGTTACACAACTATGTTCCATACAACTGATATGATAAAGGAGGATCCCAACCAACATGCCTGGTGGTGATCTCAACATAGAATACAAGAGAGAAATCAAGTGCGGGTACGGTCGCGGAAATCCTCGAGCAACTTCTTCGTCTCTACGTGATCCGGTCGATAAATCAAGCCTTCTATCAACTGATCCCTTTTCCTGACCGTTCCATGGATATCTCTGACAAAATCTTCCCAGGCCTTATCCATGGCACCATCCCCAGGTTTGGGCTTCTTGATGTCTGCTCTGCGCTGACAATCTTCCAGATTCTTCAAGGCATCAATCAGTTGGCGTTCGGCCTCGTATCGACGGCATGCTTCTTCTTCAAGCTCTTCAGACTTCACCCTAACCTGTTCTCCCAACTGAGCAACCTGTGTCTTTAGCTCTTCTTCCCGTTCTTTGCGTTTGGCCATAGTAAGGTCCCAATGCTCTCTGAACTTAGCTAACTTCGTGTAGGCCCTTTCCAGCTCTTGTTTCTTAGTAGCCAATACACTGCTAACTGAGTCTACATCTAACTCCAGACGCTTCTTGGTTTCAGTCAACTCCAATAAAGTAGTCTTCAGATGTTTCAAAGTTTCGGCCTGTTGCTTGGAAAAATATCCTGTTTCAATCTTTTCATGACGAAGCTGGGCATTCTCTTTCTCTAAAGCCTCTTTAGCCTTTGCTAACTCTTCTTTCTCCGCTTGTATACCTGTATGTCTATAGTGGCGGGCTCTTCCACCGCAGAAGGATACGATGGCTGAACTGCAGGATAAGGCATAAGGAATTTCGTAGCTCGCTCACGAATCCATTCCACATACGGACCAAGAACTCGAGTACCTCCTCTGTTACATGAAGGCTTCCCTCTCTTATGCAGGTTCTTCCATGCTTTCTCAAGCTTGATCAACATCTTTTCCTCTATTGCCCCAGTGAGATACAGAGATTCCCGTATCTCCTCGGGCTTCGGCGCTTCCTGAGGTGCATACCCAAACTGCCTGATTAATAAAGAAGGGTTGTAATTGACGCACCCTTTCCTTCCTATCAAAGGAACATTAGGGAATCCTTCGCATCTGTATATGACCTCAACTCCGAACACCTCCTCATTAACCCATACCACATTCTCAGAAGTCAACCCCATCAAGCGCTCAGGCCATCCTAAAGAATCAATAGAAGTGACAAAAGGTCCTGACTTCGGCATATGACTAGTAAACCACCTGCACAGTAGAGGTACACAGCAAGAGATATTCTTTCCTCGTCGTTTTTCATTTTTATAGTGAGTGGAATGGTGGATATCTCCCAGCAAGGTAGGAACTGGGTTCTTTGCAGCCAGAATATAGAAAGCATCTGCATCAACAAAATCAGGAATGTTTGGGAACAATACAATGCCATAAACACACACAGCAAGGATGGCGTCAAAAACAACCCAGCCACCCTTCTTAGCATACTCCCGAGCCTTCTCTACCAAAACAACCAACGGAAATCCCCACACATCTCCTCTTCTGATCATCTTCCCTGTTAGCTCAAACTCTCCTAAGTACATAATAGTAGAAAGCTCAGCCAGATTAGGCTTAGTATCCGTGTGATAGAAAGGCATCTGCTCGCGAATCGGTATATCCAAGAGTGCAGAGTACTCCTCCAGGGTAGGAGCCAAGACAAAGTCAGGAAATACGAAACACCTGAGCTCAGCATCATAAAACTGCAACAGGGTGTAAATGCCGCTGATCTCATAAGCCGAGGGCTGGTAAACATAAGTCAGGATCCTCCCATATGTCTTCCTGAAATCTCCCATTACCTTCTTCTTAGCAATAGTAATTAACTCTGACAACAGACTGATATCTGGAGACGGGAATTTGTAGGGTAACACTTTCTTCATGGCTTCCATGTCTTGCTAGGAAACAAACACCGGAACTGGGAGGGAAAATATGTACCTGCAATACACACACGTTAGTTGGATGCAAATGGTAATGCAATGATGCAGTATGATAAGTGATGCAATCAGTGAACACAGGGGCCATGTTGTAGCCTGAAGAGGAACATCTCTGTGATATCAAGAACAGAAAACCACCACAGTCACCAGAACTCCATGACACTAACTATCATCTGATACTCAAAATACTGATCCTCTGGTAAGAAATCCATCTGAACCTCTGTATCTGACGAGAAAACCATCTGATAATAGTATCAACCTCAAACAAGAAACCCATCTGATCCAAACAACACACCTGGAGATGAATCAAGAACACCGTCTGATAAATACTGAATCATGGTTTCTGAGGGCCAGTTTTCCTGCAATAACCCAATCCCCCTCACAGGTATGGACCTAATCCACGGACAAAGGTACGGCATCCTCTGCGGTCATCAGCGTCACAGACTTTCATAAGTGACGATACGATTCCCAGAAGGAGTGGCATCATCACGTCATGAAGAGGCCTCACTTAGCTGACTTCCAAATGATCGGTCCCCAGAGTCGACAATCCTCATGTCTGGACTCCCCTCAGATCCTCAGGACCGGAAAGGAGCACCTCTGCGAGAACCTCGTCTGAGCGCAGATTTCTTAGGGAACTGTGCCTGCTCAGCAGACAGGTTCGTCTACTACTCTCCGCAACTATGTCTAGGTGCATACTCAAGCCCAGGTCCGGCTTCTCACTCATAGTAACCTCCCTCTCCCACAGCAATAATCATAATAATATAATGCTGAAAGTAAATGCGGAAAGGTAAAGGCGCGGGAAAGTAAAGTGCGGAAAGATAAAACACATATGCACAACACCCAATAGATAAACACCCAAGCGCTAGGATTGACTCGCGTAGGGGATGGGAAACGGTCCCAGCATAAGGGATGGGAAAAGTCCCTAGATGCTATGAATTCCCCAGCAGAGTCGCCAGCTGTCGCTACTGCGAAAATCGGCGCCGGCAATACAGAAGAGTCGCCACCGTGCGTTATTTATCCCAAAGGAGGGAAAGGAAACGCTCGAAGTAAACCTAACGCAAAGACGGGAAAAGGTATGGTCATCGCAACCAAAACCTGGATTCGGGAGTCGGTTACGCAAGGGGAAGGTATTAGCACCCCTCACGTCCATCGTACTCGACGGGATCCACGCTTGGTGTTTATAAGGAAAAGGATGTGTTTATCTATCTACGCTAATGGTCAGTCTGAAAAGAAAAGAAAAGGACAGGACTCGACAGAACATACGGTGTTCTGGGCCTACGTACTCCCTCGTGCAATGGGAAAGTCAGAGTCAACGTAGTTCGACTACCTACGTCTAGACGGGGGAAAGGTTGCTCGCCAGGACATCGCATCCTGTGCCTACGTACTTCCACACAGCATGGAAGATCAGAGCAAACGTAGTTCGACTAACTACGGCTAAACAGGGTGTTCTCACACAGCAGTGAGAAATCAAACTGGTTTTAAGGGTTCGGGAACCTACAACTACGGTCTGGTCTCAAATGCCCAAGGGCAAGAGAAAAGGTAACAATCAGTCGTCAGCGGGAAGGTCTCGATCGCACAGCCGCGAGAGAACAAAAGGTTAGTTGTTAGTGTGCTCGCTAGGATATCGCATCCTATGCCTACATATTCTCGTCTGGTACGAGAAATCAGAGCAACTGTAGTTCGGCTAACTACGACACAAGCTATTCAAGTGTTTTTCTATTACTGAGAAAGGAAAAAAAGACACCCTAAAACTATGGTTGAAAAGGGGAATCTACCTATTTGTTATCATGCCTGGTTGACTATCCTAATGTCTATCATAACTCCTCCGCAGCGGAGAAGTTAGAGCTCCTAAGGGATCATGGCAACAGGACTAAACAGCAAACAGGAATCAACTGCGAGGTAAAGAAATACTGGAAATATGCATGAATGCAACAACCAAACAAACAAGGCGCAAAGGCCGCAAACCAACAGAGGTAAGGGAGCTCAGCTCTACCAAATACCAGCAAGCAAAGCCACTCAATAACAAACAAGCAGAAGGAGGACCACCTCAACTTCTCATGCACACAAAGCCTACTTCTAAGATGCACCTACCTCAGAAATATCTAGATGAACCCCTAGGTCTAATGCAGCACAGCACCACACAAGTCAAACAATCACAAAGAGAAGGCGAACCAGCCTGACAAACTCCTATCCAAAACTTAAACCAAAACCCTGAGCAGGACCCCTAAACAAACCTGAAACAAACCCCTGATTTACCCCTGAACAAAGCCCTATGCTAAACCCTAATCAAATCTCTAAGCAAAACCCTAATCAAATATCTAAGCAGAACCCTAATCAAATATCTAAGCAAAGCTCTAACACAAGAGAAAACCATCCAGTCTTGAAGCTTCAAGGCAAGCTTACCAAAGAAGGGAAGCTAAGCAGACAAACCCATAGTGCCTTCCTCAGGAAAGTACCAGGAGGTTACCACTCAGGAATCATATCCTATGCGGCTCAACAACTGTGAACGGTTTACATTCCTCCTCAGGAGAAACTAAACTCACATGAAGGCTCCAACATCATTGGATACTTAAGAAATCCTAGATAAAACTAAGGGAACTAAGTGAACAGGCCCATAGTGCCTTCCTCAGGAAAGTACTAGGAGGCTTCCACTTAGGAATCATATCCTATGCGGCTCAACAACTCTGAACGGTTTACATTCCTCCTCAGGAGAAACTAAACTCACATGAAGGCTCCAACATCATTGGATACTTGAGAAAGCCTATATGAACTAAGGGAACTAAGGGAACAGGCCCATAGTGCCTTCCTCAGGAAAGTACCAGGAGGCTTCCACTTAGGAATCATATCCCATGTGGCTCAACAACTGTGATCAGTTTACATTCCTCCTCAGGAGAAACTAAACTCACATGAAGGCTCCAACATCATTGGATACTTAAGAAATCCTAGATGAACTAAGGGAACTAAGTGAACAGGCCCATAGTTCCTTCCTCAGGAAAGTACCCGGAGGCTTCCACTTAGGAATCATATCCCATGTGGCTCAACAACTGTGAACGGTTTACATTCCTCCTCAGGAGAAACTAAACTCACATGAAGGCTCCAACATCATTGGATACTTGAGAAAGAGGTGAGAAGAAAGAATGAAAGACATTTACAGTGCCTTCCTCAGGAAAGTACCATAAATTTCCCTCAAACTTCAGGATCTCAAACCTCACAAACAGAGAACAAGCTCCTAGACTAGGACCTCAATCCATGCCTACTCTAATCCTCTAGCAAGACTTCAACTTCTGGATCTCTAGTCTTCAATCTTCTCCTCATCATGCTCCTTCACCAAGGTCTTCAAAGTGAACCAAACCCCCAAACAATTCCCCAAAATGAAACCCCAAAAGCAGACACTCATCATAGAACATTCAAAACAAACAGTCAATTCAGAAAATACTCTAAAAATGCTAAGACAAGGGGGAAAAATCTAATGTTTATTTACAATGGTCTATACACTTACCCATAATATCCCTATATGCCCATACCCCAAAAATCAAAACAAAACTCTAAAAAGGAAATGATTTACTTCACCTATGTCAAACCTAAAACCCTAATTTGACATACTAATGTCCATTAATCAAACTAACTAAAATTTTAACCTAAAATTCTTGGTATAAAAACCAGAGGGAGTTAAGGTCAATACCTAATCATACTAAAAAGAATGGATCAAAAAGATTAAAGGAATGTCCTAAAATAAATTCTACAAAATGAGGTACCGACTAAATCTATTTAAAAGCTATTAAAATGTAAAATATACAAAAAAATAGCAAACTAAAAATAAAATTCCATTTTTATTTTTATTATTTTTCTAGACATTAAAATTGACCTATAGAAAAAAGAAGGAATCAAAAACATTGATTTTCCATTTTTTTATGAATTATACAAGATGCAAGAAAATATTAAAAGAATTAAAATCACAAAAATGAGTTAAAGGGGGAGGGGGGTGTTAATAGAACACACGCCTAGTTCTAATCCTAAGTGGGCTGGGAGCGGGTGGTGTTGAAAGCAAATGTGATAAGCCCATATGCAACAAGAATTTCAATAAAAAACAAAAAGAGAAAAAACGCGCGTTGGGTGTGAATAGCAACTATCCTAAGTGTTTTCCAATGGGCCCATACACGGGGGGGGGGGGGGGGGGGGGGGGGGGGGGGGGCATAGCAATTGGGCAGAGGCCCAACCCAAAATCCACCAGCATTCTCTCACGCAGGGGGGGGGGGGGCAACGAGCAAATGGAGGGGTGATTCAGCAAATTCAGACTTGGGCCTTGGACCCAATCCAAAACCCTAATCCAAGTACTGCCTAACAAAACCATCTTCACCTCTAACCTCTCGGTCTACTGTTCATCATCTAACCCTAACGCCGTTTCTCTCAACTTCCCCACACCCTCTCTGAAACCTCTTAAGAATCATCAATCAAGTTATGAAACACTCGAACCCTACTCAATCATCTTCTTCCTCAGATCAACACCAACAACAATCAAACCCTCAAGACAACCTCCACCACTACTCAAGAACCACTTACCATTCATCTAAACACCACAATCTAAAAGAGAAAGACTAATCGTACATGCAAAGAGAAGAAGGAAAAGAAAATGGGACCTGGAGAACGTCGTTGAAGGAACACGTGACAATCTTTGAAGGCGTTGTAGCGTTGAAGATCTACGAGTTTTCTGAAGACGATCTTCAAAGAATCTGGGTGGAAATTGCTGGAAGAACGCGTTCGTAGGCGATTTACGAAGATGTAGTTCTGGATCTTGAAGGTTTGCTTGAAGATCAACAATCTTTCTGGGAAATTGGTGAAGGAGTTGGCGTTCTGGAAACAACAGTATGAAGATCGTAATATTTCTGGGCGCAAACTCAAGTGTTCTTGGATAAAGAAGCAAAACGATTGAAGATCTTGGCGTTTTTCTGGGGAATATTGATGAAAGTCTATGAAGATTCTGGAAAATCGTATGAAGTTTTCGGCGACGGATGAATTTTCCGGCGAATTATGGATAAAGGTGGACGGAGGAGGAAGAAGAAGATTCACGGATTTCTGGGATTTTCTGCAGATTCCGGCGTCTTCAACGGTCTCCGGTGGCCGTTGCGGTGGAGGGAGACGTCCGGGCCGGCGGCTGCATGGCCGGCGATGGAGGACTCCGGTAAGGGCTAGGTGGAGACAAGTGTCTCAGTGGTAGGGTGCATGGAGGACGCGTGACATGGCGTGGAGAGAGAGGGAGAGATAGTGGAGCCTGAGTGGGAGACGTGGCATGAGGAGAGAATGGAGTCAGAATGAGGTGGGGTCTCTATGGTGGAACGCGTGGCACGCTTTATACTTGACAAGTGTCACTGCTGATTTCTGGACAAAAAAAAGATGGACTGAAAACGGTTTTGGGCCTCCAACCTGCTATCTGGGCCCAACGAAAATGCCACAATAAACCCAAAAAACTGCATTTAAAATGATTAGTATGAAAATGGATTAAAAAAACTGATTAAGACCTTAAACCTAACTAACTAATGATTAACTAATTAAACTAATTAAAAGCTAAACCTAATTAACTAGTTAAAACCACAATTAAATCTGAATGAAAATTAAACTAATCCTAATTAGTTCTAACAAACTCAATTAAACCCTAATATTAAACTCTAACTAAACTAATTAAACCCTAATTAAATCTAAAAGATGATTAAAATCTAATTAAACCTATATTAAACTAAAATCAATATCTATTAAAATTCTATTTGATCTCTAATAAAACCTATACTATTTATTTAACACTATTAAAATAAAAGAAAAAAAAACTATATTCTTTCTATATTATTCTAAAAACATTTAAAAGCTATTTAAAATCTGTTATATTCTAAAAATGATTAAAAAACTATTAAACCAATTAAAAATTCTATAAAGCTCTAGAAAAAGATTTAAACTATTTAAAAAATGTTTAAAAAAATCTATTTAATCCTAGAAAACCTATAAAGCCTATTAAAAATCCACAAAAGGCTATTAAATCCTTAAAAAAATGCAGACAAATGAAAATAACCACCATAAAAGAGAGCGCGACCAGATTAAAGCAAACAGTAAACCCCTGGCATCAGAATATCCCAAAATCACCATGCAAGCTGAAAACACCGAGGAGCGCACAATTCCCCGAAAATAAAACCTTGATTATCTAGACTGGATCTGAAATATCCGGTAAAGGAAACCCAAGCTGTAACTCTGATATCCTCTGTCTGTGCACAAATGTCATGCAGTTGATATGCGAATACGAATTGAACCATGAACCAGATAGGAGAACCGGTTGGTCAAATTTTAGGGTGCAACACCGTGCAGTGCAAATGGCAGCATCTCGTGCCAATCTTTGTAGGTCACAACCATCTTCTGAACAATCTTCTTGATGTTCTTATTGGCCGCTTCAACGACGCCATTCATCTTCGGCCGATAAGGAGATGAGTTGTGCTGTTCAATCTTGAAACTCTGGCACAGCTCCTTCATCATCTTGTTATTCAAATTCGAACCATTATTAGTAATGATCCGCTCGAGAATTCCGTAACGACAGATGATGTCCCTCTTTATGAATCTAGCCACCACCTGCTTAGTCACATTAGCATACGAGGCTGCCTCCACCCACTTGGTGAAGTAGTCGATGGCTACTAGAATGAAGTGATGACCGTTAGATGCAGTGGGCTCGATCTTGCCTATCATGTGGATGCCCCACATGGAGAACGGCCACGAGGAGGACATGACATTCAACGGGCACGGCGGCACATGAACTTTATCAGCATAAATCTGGCATTTATGACATCTCTTCGTGAATTTAAAGCAATCCGATTCCATCGTCAGCCAGTAATATCCTGCTCTCAGGATCTTTCTCGTCATAGCATGCCTGCCGGCGTGCGTATCAAATGTGCCTTCATGGACTTCTTCCATGAGCATACTCGCCTCTTTCTCATCTACGCATCTGAGTAGCACGAGATCGTGGTTTCTCTTATACAAAACTCCATCAGGATTGAGATAAAAATTTCCAGACAGCCTCCTCAGAGTCCTCTTATCCTGGGTTGATGCACCCGCAGGATATTCCTTAGTCATAAGGAAAGTCTGGACGTCATGGAACCATGGCTTGCCGTCGGCGGCTTCCTCGATTGCAAAGACGAATGCAGGTCTATCAAGACGAGAAAGGACAATTCTTGGAGCTTCATTCTAAAAATTGACTTTATACATTGAAGCCAACGTGGCTAAGGCATCAGCCATCTGATTTTCTGCTCTGGGCACATGATGGAGTTCCACTCGATCAAAGAACGGAAGTAGCCTTCTGGCATAGTTCATGTACGACACCAAATTCGATTGACGAGTCTCCCACTCCCCTTTAATCTGGTTGATCACAAGCGCCGAGTCACCATATACGTCCAGGTTCTTGATTCTCAAATCAATTGCCTCTTCCAGACCCATGATGCATGCTTCGTACTCCGCCTCATTATTGGTGACTGGAAACGTCAGTCTCGCAGTGAACGGGATGTGGGATCCGTGGGGAGTCGTGATGATCGCCCCAATGCCGCTTCCGTAGGAATTAACCGCCCCATCGAATATCAATTTCCACTGGGATTTCCTATCTGGCCCCTCGTCGGGCAACGGTTCATCGCAATCTTTCGCTTTGAGAAACATGATATCCTCATCAGGGAATTCAAATTTCATCGGCTGGTAATCCTCGATCGGCTGTTCGGCAAGGTAATCAGACAATACGCTTCCCTTGATGGCCTTCTGGGAAACATACTAAATATCATATTTTGTCAACACCATTTGCCATCTGGAAATCCTTCCCGAAAGCGCTTGCTTCTCAAAGACGTACTTGATCGGATCCATCTTCGAAATTAGCATGGTGGTGTGGTTGAGCATGTATTGTCGTAAACGTTTGGCAGCCCAGGCTAGTGCACAACACGTCTTCTCCAGCATCGAGTAGCGAGATTCACATTCAGTGAACTTTTTACTCAAATAATAAATGGCATGCTCTTTTCTGCCCGTCTCGTCGTGCTGACCGAGAACACACCCCATACTATTCTCAAGAACTGTCAAGTACATGATTAGTGGCCGTCCAGCCACTGGGGGTATCAAGATTGGAGGTTCCTGAAGATACTGCTTTATCTTATCGAATGCCTTCTGGCAATCCTCGTTCCAGGTAATTGCCTGATCTTTCTTTAAAAGCTTGAACATCGGTTCACACGTGGCCGTGAGCTGAGAGATAAACCTTGCAATGTAGTTTATTCTGCCCAAGAAACCACGAACTTCTTTTTCTGTTTTTGGCACTGGCATTTCTTGTATTGCTTTTATTTTCGCAGGATCAACCTCGATGCCTCTTTCTCTCACGATAAACCCCAGTAACTTTCCGGACCGTACTCCGAAAGTACACTTGTTAGGATTCAGCCTCAACCTGAACTTCCTAAGCCTCTCAAAAAGCTTCAGCAAATTGACCAGATGTCCCTCCTCTGTTTGGGACTTCACAATCATGTCATCAACATAGACTTCAATCTCATGATGAATCATGTCATGAAACAAAGTTACCATTGCTCGTTGGTAAGTGGCCCCTGCGTTCTTCAGACCGAAATGCATTACCTTATAGCAAAATGTTCCCCAGGGAGTGATAGACGTCATTTTCTCCATGTCCTCCGGCGCCATCTTGATCTGATTGTAACCGGAGAAGCCATCCATGAACGAAAACACGGAGAACTGGGCTGTGTTGTCGACCAACACATCGATATGAGGCAGCGGGAAATCATCTTTAGGGCTCGCCCTATTTAAATCCCGATAATCGACGCACATGCATACCTTACCGTCCTTCTTCGGTACAGGCACTATGTTGGCAACCCACGGAGGGTAAGTAGTGACCGCTAAGAATCCAACATCAAGCTGTTTCTGCACTTCTTCTTTGATCTTAACGGCCATATCTGGTCTCGTCCTCCTAAGCTTCTGCTTAACGGGAGGACAGTCTTCTCGTAGCGGCAAGTGGTGGACCAGGATGTCCGTATCAAGTCCGGGCATATCTTCGTATGACCAAGCAAAGACGTCACTATACTCTCTCAGCATCTCGACTAATCTCTGCTTGACATCATTCTGCAATGCAACCCCTATCCTGACGTTTCTGACGAGTTCTTCAGAACCCAAATTCACGATCTCGATCTCCTCCTCATGAGGCAGAATAACTTTCTCCTCTTGTTTCAACAAGCGGGCCAAATCTTCAGGAAGGTCTTCATCTTCATCAATATCTTCTTCGGCTTGATAGATCGGGCAATTGAAGTCGAAGTGAACCGTAGAAGGTCCAGAGTCGATGTCATCTGTTATGTGGATCCTGCAATAACAAGGGTTAAGTTTAAAACAAGGATGTGCAGGTTAGCACAAACCCCATTGCCATTTTATTGTTTTTCAAAACAAATATAAAACAGGAATAACAGAGATCACAATATTTACATAAGAAGAAAACGCATTTGATTTATTAACAAAATGCAAGTACATAATCCAACAAGGCCCTGACAATAAAACCACTACGCCTCGGGTAAGGCATAGGGTTGTACAATGATTAGAAAAAGTGAATCATTACTCTTCGCTTGTCATCTGGATGATATCCTTGACGGACCAATTGTTGAGGCCCTCGCCTGGCTTGCTTGGCTGGATCCAAGAGTCGAGGTCACAGTCGCTATCTCCGTTGTCCTCAGCTCCAGGAGAATATCCCAACCCAAACCTGTCTTGCTTGTTAGGTATCTCCAGAACTTGCCCCCAGCCTGGGGTAGATCCGGCTTGAACAACGGCCCGGGCTTCCTTGAAGGAAGAGAGAGTCATCTCTAGTTTCTCAGTGATTACAGGAGCTACGTTCTTGACTTTAACAACTTCGAACTCCTGACATAGGGTTTCGTGGATTTCCCCATCCATCTCAACATATTTGAAGGACGACAAATGGCTCACCATTATGTCTTCCTCGCCACAAACAGTTACAATGCTGCCTCCGACAGCATACTTGAGCTTTTGGTGCAACGTGGAGGTCACGGCACCAGCAACATGGATCCACGGCCGGCCCAAGAGACAACTGTAGGCAGGCATGATGTCCATAATATAAAAGATCGCGTTGAACGTTTCCAGACCAACTTGGATTGGCAGGGTCACCTCCCCGAAAACGTGGTGTTTAGTCCCATCGAACGCCTTCACAACCAGATCACTGGGTGTGCAAATCACTCCACGAGTATCCAACTTCATTAATGACTTCTTCGGAAGGACATTAAGTGAAGAACCCGTGTCCACAAACACGTGCGACATGATCGTGCCCCTACACTCTATCGAGATGTGCAGGGCGCTATTGTGATTCCTCCCTTTTGGCGTCAGCTCCAGGTCTGTGAAACGTAGCCCATTTCCAGCATTTACGTGGGCTACGACCTCTTCTAGCTGATTTACCGATATTTCCTACGGTACATATGCGGCATTCAACACCTTCAGCAGCGCGTTGCGGTGCGCTTCGGAACACAGCAGCAAGTTCATAATGGAAATCTTCGAGGGAGTCTGATGGAGATGATCTACAATCTTGTAGTCACTCTTTTTAATTAACCGCATAAACTCCTCGGCATCTTTAACAAGCAAGTCTTTTTCTGCCCCACGCGGGACCTCTTCAACGACTTTACTTTTACCCTTATCAGCCGCGTCAGCTCTGACCGCTTTATCCGTCACGCCCTCTGGTGGTGCAAACACTCTTCCGCTGCGAGTAATGCCACTGATTCCCGCAACGTTCTCCACAGTCGACCCAAACGGTTCTAGCTCCCACTTCTGTCCGTTGCAGTAGACTTCAGCCCCATAATGCCATGGGACATCATTAGTGCTTTCAAACGGTATCGGCCCAGCTTTGGTAATAGTAATCATGGGCGATCTGGGCGCAGAAATGGTTATCGGCCGGCGAGGGATGGTGATGGTGGCAACCTCATCGGCTTGCTTCAGCACTACCTCTCCTGATCCACTTTCAGCCCTCCGGCTAAACTGCAGAATCCCTTCAGTCATCAGACTTTGGATTCCTTCTACTAACTGCTCACATCCATCAGAACATGTGGCACAGTACATACATAGCTCTCCGCAACCTGGAAAGAACCCTCTTTTCAGCAACTTAGCTTTAACGAAGCTAAGCGGCGTCTTCAGATCTCTGACGTCAGTCAACAAATCCGAACTCTCGTCCTCGATAATGGCGTTCACACCACCTCCCATGTGATTTGGCATAGGATTCTTCGTGACATTGGGCACATTATCGGAGAAGTTGATGACCTTGGCATCCACTATGTCCTGCACCTTATGCTTGAAGGCTTTGCAATTCTCGATTGTGTGGCCTGGTGCCCCTGAGTGGAACTCACAAGTGGCATTCGCGCCGTACCCTGGCGGAGGTGCCCCTGTCAAGGGAGCCAGCGTCCTCTTTTGGATCAACTGTAGCTGAAGCAAAGTCTGCAATAGTTGCGCATACGACATGGGCGGTGTCTCGAAGTGACGGTTCGCCGAAGGTGCCCGATTCTGGTACTTTCTGTATCCCTGTTGATTCGGTTGCTGCTGCTGCTGCTGCGGAGCTGCCGGGATATTTATACTGGCCACCTGCTGGTGAGGGCCTTTACCCTTCCTTCGAGCGTTGGTCACAGCGCTCGCTTCTCCTTCTCGCCTTTTGCCAGTATAAGGTTTCTTTCCGCCTCCTCCAGCTGAGGATGACTCACCTTGAATTTTCCCGATCTTGATCCCATTCTCGACGTGCTCACCCATGATAATTAGATCCGAGAAGGTGCCAGACATACCGCTGACTAACTTTTCATAGTAAACCCCTGGGAGGGTGGCTACAAACATCTGCACGAGCTCACGTTCAACCATCGGCGGCTGAACCCTGGCTGCCAACTCACGCCACCGCTGGGCGTACTCCTTAAACCCTTCATTGTTCCTCTGCGACAGATTCTGCAGCTGAACTCGGTTCGAGGCCAAGTCGCTATTATATTGGTAGTGGTGCACAAATGCTTCAGCAAGGTCCTTCCATGTGCGCACACTAGTGGGCTCCAGACTCATGTACCACTCAAGGGACGGCCCGGAAAGACTGTCTTGGAAGAAGTGCATCAGCAACTTCTCGTCTTCGGAATGAGCAGACATCTTCCTGTAATACGATCTCAGGTGGACACGAGGGCAAGTGGTGCCCTTATACTTTTCAAAGTCAGGTACCTTGAACTTGGGAGGCACCTTGAAATACGCAATTAATCCCAGCTTGGTCATATCAACGCCCAAAGTATTCTGATTCTCGATATCTCTCATTTTATCTTCAAGTGCCTTGAATCTAAGCCGTGCTTCAACATTCAGCTCCCCTTCAGCACCTCTCTGAGAGAACACATCATCTTGACGATCCTCTAACCATGGCTAAGGCACAAACAGATTCCCGACGCCTGCATTGCCGTTGCCCGGCCCGACATTGACATTAGCTCCCAGACTCCCATTACCGACGCCCGTCGTATTGAGTCCTATGTTGGCCATCGCATTGCCATTAGCGCTGCCGTTTCCCCCGGTCACGGGGACACCATTCTGCGGAGTTTCGACTGGTGGAGGAGTAGGCACAGTCCCACCATGGAGTACGCCATTGCTATCAACCCTGGAAATCAAAGGCTGAACCAAGGTTCTGAGCTGATCCTGGCCATTGGCGACCGCTTGCATGAGCTCCATGAAGCTATCCATTCTCTCGCGGAGTTCCTGAACATCAGTTTGCACTTGCTCCATGATCCTGGTCTGATTAGCTCTAGTCGGATAGCGGTGGATAGGTCTCTGATCAATCCTGGAACAACCTGAAACAACCTGAAAGACCTGAAAAACCTGTAAACACAAAAGGGTTAGTAAAAACAACAAAATGCTCGTTATGCAAATGCTTCATGCAAATGCAAACGTGTGTCTGTGTGTTTGGGAGATCTCCCCGGTCCTAGTGCCTGAGTGCCAGTGCTGATAATAAGAAGAAGAAGTCTGAGTCCAATCATGGAAATAACAATCTCATATATAAAGAAAGCCTATCAAGGCAGTACACAGCATCAGCGAGTACAAGATGAATCAACAGCGTGACCTCAGCCAACAAGCCTGGTGATGGTCAGCATACAACAATGATCAAAACAAAAGGAATACGAATAGTCAAGTACGGCCACGGGCGCGATACTCTTCTAACAACTCCTTCGTTTTTGGATGATCAAGCAAAGTGAGCAACCCCTCGACGAGTAATTCCCTCTGCACAATGGTATACTGAAGACCTTCGACCGAACCTTCCCATGCTCCTTCGCCGAAGCAATCTTCTAACTTCCGCTTCTTGGACTCAAACGTCAGTTTGCGCTCCTTCAGGTTGGCGAGAGCTTTGTTGAGCTGGCCTTCGGTGGCGTATCTGCGAGCGGTTTCTTCATCAAACCACTTCTCACTGTCCTTTACCTGGGCTTCCAGCTTGGCGATTTGTAGCATCAGCTTATCCTCCCGCTCTTTCTTGGTGGCTAAGGAAGACTTCCAGTGCTGGTTGAACTTGGATATCCTCCGATACGCTTCGTCCAAGTGCTGCTTCTTTGTAGCCAGTACGTCGTTGACAGCTTTGAAGTCTTGACCCATGCGCTCACGCTCGGCTATCTGCTTAGTCAGGTCTGTCCCCAGCCGGTTCACCAGCTCTGTCTGCCTTTTGAAGGAATGAACGGCTTCGTTCCTCTCGCTTCGGAGCTGAGCCAATTCTTTCTCCAGTTCCTCATTTGCCCGCTTTAAGTCATCTCGCTCAGCTAACACCTGATTATGCTGCTGAATGGGCACAGTAGTAGGCTCTTCAATCACCGGAGGGCTTTCCGGCTTGGCACGAGGAAACGGCATCCCTATAGCATCTGCCCTGGCTCTGATCCAAGTCGCATACGGAAGGTAGGCTTGATTGTTGCTTCTTCCCAGCAATGGTTTTCCTCGCTTACTGATACCATTCCATGCGCGCTGAAGCTTGGAAAACAGATCCCCCTCTAGAAGACCAGTGAGGTACAGAGATTCCTGTACCTCTTCATCCTTCGGTGGAGCTCTCAAAGCATACGCGAACTGTCGGACCAACAACGACGGATTGTAGTTTATACAGCCCTTCCTGCCTATCAAAGGCACATTTGGAAACTCACTGCAGCTGAAGATCACCTCAGTACCTAACCTATCTATGTCAAACCAATCAATATCCTCTGCAGATAAGCTCATCAGACGCTCGGACCACTCAGTTGTGGCTGCAGACGAGACAAAAGGACCCCTCTTGGGCAGATGGCTATCAAGCCATTTGTAAAGTAAGGGTACGCAGCATGAAACATTCTTGCCCCTCCTGTTCTCGTTTTTGTAGTGGATAGAATGGTAGACATCTCCTATCAAGGTAGGGACTGGATTCCCTGATGCGAAGATGTGAAATGCATCAAAGTCTACAAAATCGGGCATATTGGGGAACAGAATGATGCCATATATGCACAGAGCAAGGATGGCATTGAACGCGACCCAACATCCGTCTTTGGCGCACTGCTGAGCCTTTCCCACTAAAAACTGCAAGGAGAACCCGGGAACCTTGTTCCAACTAGTCAATACCAACTCGGAGGCATCCAGATGAAGCGAAGGAGCTAAACCAGCCAGATCAGACTCAGCATCCATATGAACAAAAGGCATCTGCCTCTTGATAGGCGCACCTAGCAAATCAGCATACTCTTCCAGCGTGGGTGCGAGAACAAAATCCTGGAAAGTGAAACACCTCAACGGAGGGTCGTAGAACTGCAGCAGAGCGTGCAACCCATTCACCTCGAACGCAGAAGGTTTATGAACCAAACTGAGCAACCTGCCGTAAGATTTTCTGAACTCATCCCTCACAGAATCATCTGTTAAAGCTATCAAACCAGTCAACTTAACCACATCAGGGGCAGGGAACTTGTAAGCCACGGTCTTCCTCAGAGAACCCATAACGATACAATAGGAGGCAAGAAATCCTGGATCGGGGAAAATGGTACCTGCAACACAGACACACGTTAATGAAATGCAAATGTATGCAAAATAATGTAAAATGCAATCATGCAGCAGGAGATCAAGGAAACTGTGCTGTGGAGATTCTGTATGAACAAAACCATAATCCTGCTCTATCAAGAACAACCACTGCATCTGATAATAAGAGAACCCCGGTATCGGACCACAAATCTGCTCTGTCAAGAACAACCATCTGATAGGGCCATATACACAAGATCATAATTCTGCTCTGTCAAAGACAAACGTCTGATAATAAGGACCTTTGATACAGGACCAAGAAAACTGCTCTGTCAAGAACACACATACATCTGCTGATGAGATCTTCAGACCCCAATCATAAATCTGCTTTGTCAAGAACAAAGAACTGATGACCAAAACTCTGCTCTATCAAGAACAAACATCTGGTGACAAAATTTTGTTCTATCAAGAACAAACATGCATCTGCTGATGAGATCTTCAGATCCCAATCACAAAAACTGCTCTGTCAAGAACAAACATCTGATAATAAGATCCTCTGATCAAAACCTGTTCTATTAAGAACAAATACACATCTGATGATAAGATCCTCTGATCCCAACAAAACTGATTCGCTGTCAAGAAAAACCAGGTAATCTGAAGGTCAAAGTTTCCTGCAATAAACCCAACCCTGCTCACAGGTATGGACCTAAACTGACTCAAGTTCGGCATCCTATGCGTTCATCAGCGTCACAGACATTCAAGAGGGGTGATACGATACCCAGAAGGTGTGGCATCACCAGCTCATGAAGCGGCCTCAGTCGGCTGAATCACAAATGATCGGTCCCCAGAGTCGACATTCCACCAAACCAGCAACCGTCTCAACCCAAAGGGTTGAAAGAGAAGCCAACCGGGAGAACCTCGTCTGAGCGTGGATTTCATGAGACACTAGGGTTCATGAAGCGCCCACTAATTTCCACAACTAATGCTATGTTCACTCAAGCCTGGGTCTGGCTTCTCACTCATCAGAATGCCCCTCCCACAACAGCACAGATAATTATATCCTACTGAAAATAAAATGTAGGAAATAAAATGTGATAAATAAACACAACCCTACAAGTAATCATACAAGCGCTAGGATTGACTCACATAGGGGAACCTGAGAACCAGAGACTCTGGGTTCGGTCCCCAGCAGAGTCGCCAGCTGTCGCTTCCGCGAAAATAAGGTGCCGGCAAAACAGAAGAGTCGCCACCTTTCGTTATTTATCCCTCAGGGCGGGAAAGGAAACGATCGGAAAAACCTGACGTGAAAGGGTAAGACAAGGTCGCCACAACCGTTGTCTGGGTTCGGGAGTCGGTTACGCAAGGGGAAGGTATTAGCACCCCTCACGTCCGTCGTACTCGACGGGATCCACGCTTGTTGTGTTTACTGGACGAGTTGGTTTATCTATCTACCTATCAAGGTTGGCTTAAACAGAAAAGAAAAATGACTCGGCAAAGCGTCGCACTTTATGCCTACGTATTCTCATCAGAGAATGAGAAATCAGAGTCAACGTAGTTCGACCTACTACGGGATATGGGGAAGGTAGCTCGCCAATACATCAGTATTGTGCCTACGTACTCTCAACGGGTATGAGAGATCAGAGCTTACGTAGTTCGGGATACTACGCTTATGGGGATTCAGATTCATCTGTTTTATCGAGTAGAGTTAAACAACAGTTCCAGCAGTTAGGGACAAAGCCTGTTTGCGTTGGCGCTGAAGTTTAACGACACTCTTTTCTTCAGAAAAGCTTCTTTGAATTATGGGCCCACGGGGCAAAAAGGTTTGAAGTTTGTTTTCTGGTTTTTTACGAAAGAATTGTTTTTTATTGTGTTTGCAATTTCAATCGCACTAGAGACTATGACCTGAGAGTGAATGCGTCGCATGTCACCCAAAGGGTACCATACTAAACATCCAGACTGTGGAAAAGAAACTCTCCCACAATCCTTTCTCAGATAGCTTAAGGCTCGTAACGTACGAAAGAAACCATTCATGATTACTGTATCTTAAGCTGTTTTGAGATGAGAAGAGAACAGGCTCAACTAAAGGGAGACTATCAAGTCCTACTGTTGTCATGCCAAGGATTCATCCTATGGTTGAGGTTTGAACAGGGGACTCCTAACTTGCATAGGTTTCAACCTAAAGTTCTATCATCACTTCCTTATCAAAGGAAATGAGAGTCCTAAGGGATCATGTCAATGATACACCGAAACAGATAAAGCATCAGCTTAAACAGTAAACAGTGAACGACTGTAAAATGCATGTAATGCAAGTGAGGGAGGAAATGTGTGGGGGGCATCAGCCTCCACAAGCTCATCTCAACCTCAAGCCAGAATGAATAGCAGTAATCATACTGAAAGATAAAACATGCTATCAAGCAAAATACAGTAAACTGCAATCATACAGAAGAAATAAAGTCATGCTATCAAGCAAAACAAACCACATGGGCAAGGGAGCTGGGCTCTACCGAATACCCGCAAGCAAAGCCATACAGTAACAGTACAAGCAGAGGGAACAACTCAACCTCTAGTGCAATCATGCTCCTAGATTCTATCTATTCTAGATATGAACTTATTCTAATGCATCAAGCAAGTCAAATAAGGCACATGAAAACAGAGAAAGCAGATCAACTCCTCTCTCCTCAAGCCTCAGCTCTTCTAACAGCAACTCAGTCTTCAGACTTCCATCACTCTTAACAAATATCAATTTGCTTCTCCAGGTTTCAACCCTTCCACATAAGTTTCAACTTATCTTCTCTTCTCTAAGCTTCAGCTCCTTAATCAGTTCCACCTTCAGGCTTCACTATTAACCACAAGTACCAACTTGATTCCTTCAGGGTCTCCAAACATCAAAGTAAGTATCAACTTATCCTTTGTTCTTCAAGCTTCAGCTCTACACTCAATCTCAATTGAATCCTCTTCATAAGTATCAACTTAGTCTTCAAGATCTCAAGCTCTCTTTGCTTTACCAGTCTCAACTTGGTCTTCTCTTCCTGCAAGCTTCAGCTTCTCAGAGTAATCTTCAATCACTTAGAAGTATCAACTTCATCCTTCAATCTTTAAGCCTCAGCTCTTCATTCAGTCTTTACTAGATCTTCATTGGGTCTTCAAGTATCAACTTGCTCTTGTTGCTCTTCAAGCTTCATCTGGAATGGAAATGCTCAAGGAATCATCCTCTTCCACACTCCTCAATGAAGTCTTCATCTTCAAGCCCAACATCTCTCAAGATACTCAAACCAGAGGAAATCACTTAACTGGATAAACTGGGGTGTTAAACTGCTTATTGATCACCAAAGGTGACCTATAAGGGTTTAACATCAAGAGAATGGTTCCCTCAAAAGTTCTACTTCCTAGGTACCATCACTTATCCCTCCAAAAGAGGTAGGTGAATACCATGGAAGGACCTTGAATCATGGGGAAGAATGGAGGTGAAAGATACCATCCATGTTTAAGAAAGAAGTTAACTAGGTCTAAACTCTTCCTAATTCCTAACCCTAAAACAACAACAAAACAAACAAGATTCTCAAGCTCTCAAGCTCCTCAATCAATCTCCAAGTCTTATACTATGCTCCTCAATGCTCCTCAAAGCAATACCAAGCCCACCAAGCCAAGCACAAACCCTCAAAGCAAGGCAAACAAAAATACAAGCCCACAAATGCAACACAAACAACAATCAACTACAAAAATCACTTAAAAATAGTGTACTATTGTATTAAAATCTAATATAATTCCTAAGGGATCCTATATACCTACCCTTAATACCTTATATGTCCCAATGTCTAACTTGACCTAGAAACCCAAAATTCTAAGGTTATTGTGGACCTATGTTAAGGATTGACCTAATTCTACACAACCTAAAGTCATCTAAGCAAAACTAACCAAACATTCATCACAAAATTATGGAATAAATCCAGAGGGGAGCTAAAGTCATAATCTAACTATCCTAAAAAAATGGCATAAAAATATGAAGGGAACTAGCTAAACAAAATTCTACAAATCTATGCATCAACATAAAAGAATTAAAAAGCTATTAAAAGAGAAAATACACAAAAAATATTAAAAATGCATGAAATGCAAATATTTTGATTTTATAATTTTCAAAACATGAACATGAAATGGGAGAAAAAATCCCCATGCAAAAATCATTAATTTTATATTTATTATGATTTTTCAAAGGTTAATGAAAAATGGAGAAAAAGAAATTAAAATGAGAAATGCTTGGTGTGAATAGCAATGCCAGACAGTTCATTTTCCAGATGGGCTCAAAATGGGGGTACAATTAGTAAGGCGCGCTAGGCCCAATTTTTATCAGAAAATCACTTCAGAAAACATAGAGAAAATGGAAAACGCGCGGTGCAATAAGTAACAAAATATAGTTCAAAACAATCATGGGCCATGACTTAGGGGTGTGGTTATCAATTGAGCCCAATATCTCATTTAAATGAAACGCTTCATTTTGGTCATCCTCAGAATTCCCTCGTCAAGTGAAATTAAATCTCATCCATGGGATCTCCCCTCAGTCAATGGGTCTTCGCCTCATCCAACGACCATCTCATCATCTTCTTCCTCCAGCTAGGGTTCAAAGGAGGAAGCCATGGAAACAGAGCTTCAAGCTCAAGCTTTTCCCAACTCGTATCACCTCAATCCTCCATGAAAAACTAAAATTTCCAAACCCTAATCCACTCTAAATTCCATGCTGATCACAACCATGGCCTCAAAATCAATTGAAGTGCCCTAAATCTCCAAACCCGATCCAAGATCAAAAATAAGCTCAGACATCAACTTCCACAATTCTTGAAATTAATTACCTTAGAATGATCACCACCTCACCCTGGTTAATTCTTGATATCAAACTCATGCTATAGCTCACTATATCTCATGTTCTTGGTCAAAACAAAAATGGTGTCACCAACTGAAACCTCACCAATTGATCCCAAACTTCCCAGAATCCATCACCTAATTGTCTCTAACCGTTCTAACCTAACAATTCTACCTAATTATGCTTAAATCATGGTGTAGAAGAAAGTTTAGTAACCTGTCAAATCTTGAACACCAGATAGGGTAATCCTCCACTTCAAGCCCCCAAACTCTTTAGAATCAATCCTTGAATGATCATAAAGCTTCTGTTTGCAAAAGATTGGACCAAGAAAGCTTGAATCTCCAAACCCGATGGTGACTTGCAACCTTCGAAATCCAAAATCTATCTCCTCAATTCTTCATGGTTTTGCCTTCAATTTGGTCTGCACAACTTCAGTGTGATCAAGGGAATGTGTTTGGATTGAAAGAAGAAATGGAAATGAATCAGAATGTAGAATTTGATTTCAACTTGCAATGGAAGCAAGTGAAATGGCTATCTTCCTCTTCTCTCAAATGTCTCACCAACCTTGCATCTGAGCAAGTTCTAAACCTTATATAGAATGCATTGGACCTCTCTAGAACCATCTGGAATCATCCGATGAGAAATTGGGATTCTCATGCCATGAGTTTATGGATTCATCTCATCTCATGCCTCATCTCATGCCAAGCCTCTTGCAGCAACTTGCCTTGACCTGAAATTCTCCTTAGATGAGATATGGGATGTGTTAAAACACTTTACTAGCTTGTACATTGCCTTTCCTTGAGTTTTGCATTTGTACCTTATTATGCAAGCAAGCATTTTCCAAAGCAACCCCATGATCTAGGCCTCAATTCAAAAAAGTGGCTGAACCATTGTTTCTAAAATGTTCTTTAGAGTCAAAATGACCTATTATATGCCATGGTTTGGATGTGTAACTTGGAAATTTCAATTTCCAACTTGAACTTATTTAACTTATGCCTCCATTTTAGGTCATTTTTACCATTTTTTGCTACAAGCCTTTTCAACATCTCATGACCTCCCTACTAGACTTAAAACATCATTTTAAGCAAGTTTGATGTTGAAGATTTTTCCATTTGAGGTTTGGAAATAGGAGTTATGGCCTTATGCTTGAAATGACCTGTAATATCCAAATGACCAAAATGCCCTTAACTTGTCAAAGCCATAACTTGAGTTCTACAAATCCTATCAAGGACTTCTAGTACTCTCTAGAAAGATAAGAAGATGAGGAACAACATTCATGTTGACCAAAAGTTCATAGGAATCATCCTTCTTGGGAAAACGTTGGATGCAAGATGGGTGACTTTCAAGGCCCCAGATTCACATACCTCAGATGACCTGTAACTTGTCAAAGTCATAACTTGAGCTCTAAAAATACTATAAAGGACTTCTAGTACTCAAATTAAAGCTAAGAGCAAGCTATACAACATTCATTTTGGGGGTAAGATGAGATGACAATCACATCTTGAGCTAAATTTCCCTGAAGATAGGGGTCAAACTAGGGGATTTTACACTGTCAAGCATTAGAAACCCTAGCTTAAAACTTCTCAAACCCCTCAATCATGATGAGTTGGTCTAGGAATAATACTTATAGAATCTCAATGCATCAATCCATGATCACATGGCTTCTTGGGTTAGGTCTCAACCCTCTCCAAATCATCAGTTGACCTAGGGTTGACCTAGTCAAACCCTAATTGCACCACTCATGGCTGAGTCTTCTTATTCTTGTACAATGACCTCTCCAGGCCCCATGATGGCTTTCAAGACATCTCATAAGCTCTCTCAAAGCTTAAAGTCCATCCTCATAGCCTCAGAATCATCTGAGGAGCCCCCACAACTCTCAAGTTATGAGGCACACAACCTTGGTTTCAACCAATCTCTCTGAGGATTTCTTAACTTCTCTGACAAGGATATCAACCCTTGAACACTTGAGTAACCTTCTTGGCTAGCTTCAAAGTCTTTTATAGCTCTTGATTGGTAATCATACCTCTTGATCTGCTGCACACATATCAATGAGAAGCAGATGATAATGCTAGTGAACACAAGCTAGGTAAAGAAATGTTGGTCAAATTTTGGGGTGCAACAATGACAATTATTTTTGCTTGCTCATTTGTGTTCATCTTTTGAGTCTTTTAATTAGGGTTTCTATGTGGAGCTTTCTTGCTTTTCCTTTGTGCATATGCTTGTTTTCTCTTGTGATGTGTTTGCTTTTGCATTTGTGCACTCTTTCCTCATCCTCCATTCTGTCCCATGACTTTGGAATGTTATTTAAGGTAGTTTGGTCCCTCCTTAGGAGGAACTTGAAGCTTACCTAAAGTAATGAATCCATGAGGACTTTTCTTAGTGACTTTGTCACACTTGTTTGCTTGCTGTTGATGCATCTCTCTCCCTCTTCTCTTTTCATCCTCATATGAATGCTTGGTTGAGATGAGCTTGTGGTGGCTACTGCCCCGAAAATGTTTTCCTCCCACTTTCATTCTATGTGTTCTTGCTTGTGCATTTCATGTATGCATTCTCTTATTTGCATGTTTTATTTTGTTCTTTCTTCTTCTTCTTTTGTCTTCTTTCCCTTAGGATTTCTAACCTCTCTTGTTCTTATGATAGACATTAGGATTCTAACCATGCATGATAACATTAGGTAGATGATTCCCTTTTGTAATCCCAACTTTAGGTGCACTTTGCATGACAACTTCTAGGGTTTGGTCTAATCCCCCTATTAGTTTGTCCCTTTCTCTTCTCATCTTCAAACAACTTCAATCCACCTAATAAAGATAATGAATGTTGTGCCATGAGACTTATACTTGGGAAATGGTGATTGAGTGGCTACCTCTCAATTGCCTAGAATTTTTTAGTATACGTCCTTAGGACGATATGCGACGCATTCGATCCTAGGTTTTAGACTTTGTTACAACATACATTATGAACACTCTAACTCAAAATACTTCTTCTCTAAAAAACACAAAAACACTTCAAACCTTTTTATCCTTCAGGATCTTAATCAGGAAAACCTTTTCATAAACAAGAGAGTTGTTAACTTTCAGTCCTATCGCAAACGGTAACGCCTAAGTCTTCAATGGTCGAGCTGCATACATCAAACTGCTAGAACTGTCTGTTAACCCTACTCGGGTAAAACTTTTGAACAGCCTGTGTTCTCATTAGCCCGAACTACGTTTGCTCTGATCTTTCATACCAGATGAAAGTACGTAGGCATAAGACGCGACGTCTTAGCGAGCAACCTTCCCCCCTTTCTTTAGCCGTAGTTAGTCGAACTACGTTGACTCTGACTTTCCCATTGCACGAGGGAGTACGTAGGCACAGAGCGGCGATGCTCTGCCGAGTCAGTCCTTTTCTTTTTCTTTTGTCCATAAGCCTTTAGCGTAGATAGTTTACACACCCTTTTATCTAGACAACACATGCGTGGATCCCGTCGAGTACGACGGACGTGAGGGGTGCTCATACCTTCCCCTTGCGTAACCGACTCCCGAACCTAGGACTTGGTCGCGATGGCCTCTTCTTTTCCCGTTTTTGTCAGGTTTTTTCCGATCGTTTCCTTTCCCCTATTTGGGATAAATAACAATAGGTGGCGACTCTGTTAGTCATTGCCGGCCTCCCTTTTTCGCAGTAGCGACAATAGGTCTTTTAGACTTAAGGCAAGAGTCTAATGGCTATGGGCTCTAACTTAACTAAGTTGGTTCAAAGATGACTTAACAAAGTCAAAGGGAGGGTAATGAGCTATCTATGACCCAAGGGTCAATAGAGAGACTTTCCTTTGGAATGGGAAATTAGGCAACTGGATGAGAACTAACAAGTTCCATCACTTGGGGAATAACTTATCAAAGTTATAAGATATACATAAGCTTTCATTCAAACATGATGAACATATAAAACAACATGGTGACAACCAAGAAGAGATATGCAATCATGTAACAACATCAAACAAAGATTACAATCAAATCAAATGTTACAACCAAAGATATCACAACTGTCGCACGCTGCAAAAAAGGGTCAGCGAAAATAAAGAGAAGAGTCTCCATCAAACGTTATTTATCCCAAAGAGAGGGAAAGGAAACGATCGAAGAAAACCTGAAGAACAGGAAAAGACAAGGTCATCACAACCAAATTTTGGGTTCGGGAGTCGGTTATGCAAGGGGAAGGTATTAGCACCACTCAAGTCCATTGTACTCACGGGATCCGCACTTGTTGTCTAATCTATGGGTGAGAGTTATCTAAAATCTACTGCTAAACGGGGGTGGAAAGGAAAGAAATGACTCGATAGGACATCGTCACCCTATTCCTACGTATTCCCTCGTGCAATAGGAAAGTCAGAGTCAACGTAGTTCAGAAGACTACGGGTGATGGAGGGAGGTTGCTCGCCAAGACGTCGTCGTCCTGTGCCTATGTATCCTCATCTGGTATGAGAAATCAAAGAAACGTAGTTCGGGAAACTATGGGAAAGGTCTCGATCGCACTGGGGCGAGAGAAAAAGTTCGAATAACAGGTTGGTCTCAATCGCACTGGGGCAAGAGAAAGGGGAAATTAGTTGTTAGTGTGCTCGTCAAGGATAGGCATCCTCGTGCCTACGTATCCTCATTAGGGAATAAGGAATCAGAGCATCTGTAGTTCACGGTACTAGGGGAAAATGGGATCTCGATCACACGTGGGAGAGAGAAAAGATTCTAGGCCTGAAACGCCTGAACAGAAGTGAATTGACTTTGTTTGAGATGTGTATTGCACTAAAGTCTACGACATAGGAGCGAATGCATCACATATCGCCCTCGGGGCATACGCTAAACACTCTAAACAAGCAAGGAGAAACTCCTCACTCATCATTTTCCACATACTTAAGGCTCGTAGTGTATAATACTCATCGTGTTTATTAAGTGTTTTGATTATTGTCTTGAGGAAGAAAAGAAAGACGCACGCAAGGTCTAAGGGAAACTAAATCCTAACTGTTATCATGCAATGTAGCGTTAAGATCAGGATTAGGAGGGAAACCTACCTAATGTTGTCATGCTTGGATTGAAAACCTAATGTCTCTCCTACCTCAAACTTAATCAGAAATTAAGTCGAGTTAGGAATCCTAAGGGATCATATGAATACAGGGGTAAATAACAAGTAAACACGAAACAACGCAATTACTGACAACATCCAGTATTTAAACTCAAATTAATATACAAGAGAAAATATACACAAGTATCGTTAAAGAAATATTAATAAGCGTACTCGAGAATTAATCGAAACTGAAATTAAAATCAAGAACAAAAATATCAAGTTAATCAACAATTAATATCAAGGCTAATGTTAAAAATCAAGATTAATTTCTAACCTCTAATGCTAGTTAATCTAAACTAAAATTAAAACTAGAGTTAATTAATTAAATCCTATTCAAAAGATAATCCTAAGTTAATTCAAAAGCGAAATTCTAATCTAATTAAAAAAAACCTAAGTTAAATTAATTCTAAACTAACTAAAAAATCCTAAGTTAAATTAATTCTAAACTAACTAAAAAAATCCTAAGTTAAATTAATTCTAAATTAATTCTAAAATTAAATCTAATTCTAATATTGTTATCTAATTAGTTACACAAAACATAATTATGCTATAATTAAATCTAATTAACAAAATTAATAAACAAAAACAAAATAAAACAGAAAAAACTGGGGTGGTGCGAAAAGAAAGTCGGATTGGGCTTAAACATGTCAACAACATCAATGGCCCATGGAGAAGGGAGCGAGTCACCCAACCATCACCAGAACTGGGTTCCAATTGACCCAGACTCAGTTTATCACATAAACAAACCAAACCCTAGTAAAACCAATAGGAAAGGAACGGTTGGAAATCTCAATACACAAACTCAAAGAAAGGAAGTCAGTTTCTCTTTTCCAAAATCAAACTTGCAGGAAGATGAATACAAGAAAAATTCATCGTGAAAACTTCATTGCGTCGGAAACAAGAGCAAGTAAACACGCAAATCGACCTTCTCCTCGCGCAAGCCTTTCTCCCTCGATCTGCTTTAGGTTTGGTTTCTCCTTAATCTTCCCCGTTATTACACTTCAACAATAGTTCGATTGAGATTTTCGCACAGAAATAAATTGTATACAGAAGCAGAACTCGATTCGAAGCTGTTCAGGTATGGATTCAAGCGTTAATCTGCAAGCTCACTTGTTTTGCTCCGATTCTGCAACTTCTTCATCTACTTTGCATTCTCGGATTTTTTCTAACATGAGAATGTGTTTGTTGTTGTTTTCTAATTTGTTGTTGTGTAGCAATGAAAGGTGAAATCAAAGAGGGTGGCGTTCGTGGGTTGGAAATGGTGGAGTAAGGGTTGAAAATGAAGTTAACTGTGATTTGTGATTGAAAGGTTTCAAGGTTTGTGAATGATTTTGAGGAAGTTTTGAAGGTGTTGAAGGTGAGGTTTTTTTTTAGAAAAAGGGTGGTTCCATTTTTAAAGGTTCTGTTGGTGATGGTACGATGGCATATGGATGATATGGTGGTGTAGTAGCTTGTATACATGAGAAAAATGAAGGAGATTAGTGAAGGAAAGGTTGGTATGAGTGTGATGAGGTTATGAGCATTTGATTATGGTTTTCAATTCTTAAGGTCGGTTTTTCTTATTTTTGCTATGGTTTTTTTACTACCTTCCCTGTTATTGTGTTACGCCTCTTCTTCCTCTTTTAAATCCATTTCAAAACTTGTTAATTAAGTCTTCATGGTACAATTTGGCAGGTTTGTGTAGTGGTTGTCTGGCGTGGAGTTTTGGTTTCGTACAAGTTGTCCTGAGGTGGTTTGTGGTGCGGATCGTTGTTGGTTTTGGGGGCAGTGGTACGTTGGGCACGTGATGGGAGAACTTGGTAACAATACGGTTGTACAGTTGTTTTATGGTTTGAAGTGGATGGTAGTTGATGTACGATATTTCCCTTTTTTGACATGCTATTACTGTTGTGGATTTGGTAGTATGGAAACTAACAAGGTGGGTCGTGTGAATTCTCTCCTTTTTTTGTGTATTTTCCTTCTGGGCCTAATGAAACTTTGTAAGATTTGGACTTTGGAATCTTGTAACAAAAAATGAGTGCATGGGTCTTGCCATGTGGAAAGAAAATGGTTTATGGACTTTTTGAACTAAAAATTGATAGAAATGATAAAAATGGTTATTAAACTAAATGATTTAAAATATGGAAAGAGTATATCGACTAGAAAAAAGTTGTTTATGGATTTAAAAAAAAATGGTTATCCAAATGGATAAGTGGATCAAAATTTGGATGGATTTAGAATGGGTATTAAAGAATGAAATAAATATGTAACCTGAAGCTTGGCAACATGGAACTGGTTTGTAGTAGAAATTGGATATGGATTAGGTAACAATCATGATTTAGAAAAATGATCTAAAAATGGACATTTCAAATAGGCACTGAAAAGAATGGACAATTGTTTTAAAATGGCTTTGTATCTCAAATTTCATGCAATGCAATGACCCTTAACTGATGAAACGTCCACAAGCTCCACCATGAATCAGAAAACCTGATCTTCCTTGAATGCACTGATAATGATGAAATGACCTGAACTGAGAAGGAGTCAAACCCTGATTCACACCCATGACACCCCTAAGAAATCTTGAAGCAGATAACATTGATGCTTAATGATCTCTGGCAGGAAGATTATAATGAACATAATTGAACCTCTTGTTTTCACTTGGCTGAAGTAGGAACCACCTGAATCACCTTTGAATAGGGCGAACACTGACAACAAGAGAGTCCTTCAATCCCATGTCTTAGAAAACCAATGCAAAACATGATTATGACTTAAATAAGGTGCAGATGAATGCGAAACAATAGCCAGAAAAAGTTAGAAAAGGTGTGGGCAAATTTTGGGGTGCAACAACAACATCTAAAAGGAAAATGATAGAGGTTCTTCTAAGACCAACATATGAGGTAGAGTTAAATAAAATCATCTTAACAAAGATGAAGGGAAGCATGGTAACAACCACATGTAATGCAAACAAGTCTAAATGCAAGCAAGTAACAACTTGAGGCAAGCATGTCATAGGGTTCAAAGAATGTCAAATGTAACAACATAAGACTAACAAATCATGCATTGATGACAATCAAATACAAGTAAGCAAACAAAAAGTGTTACAACAGTTCAAGTAAGACGTCTAAAGTTTCATGGGGAATCATACAAGTTCATGAAATCATACATTAATTACAATTAATTACAAGCAAGTCCTAACATGCTAAAGTTATAACAAGACATCCAACAAGTATAAAAAGGCATAAAGAATATACTCAAGAGATTACCACACCAAGAGATATAACATGGTTTACCAACACAGTGAATAGTATTAATCAAATTAGATGCATCAAAAGTAAAGATCAAATATGAGGCAACTTCGAGTTAAACTGAAATCAAACACTCAAACAAGTTAACAAACATGTGTAACACAAGTACAAAACAAACCTCGCAAGATTAAATCAAAGAGAAGTTGAGGAAAACTCAAAAGACGCATGGTAAAAACCCTAAAAGCAACATGACTTTCAAGTGGTATAAAGTGTTTCTAGGATGAATGTGTTAGAACACATATTGGTTCTTAATAATATCTCTATGTTTTGATGATAACTATTATGAAATTTTGTATTGAAGAATTATATACTCTAAAATTTGCTTGAGAATGTTTGCTGCAGATGTTAAAGTAAATATCACTCTAGAAGCAAATTAGATCTGAACATAAGAAATATGCAAGGCTCTGAAGCGTCAGAAGCATCTCTTAGAAGATTCTGAACGCTGCCACCAGAAGATTCTGAGCGCTTCCTCCAGATGGATCTGAAGCAGAAGCTACAGAAGAATTTGAAGCAAGCCAGAAGCATCTGAAGCAATGAAGAAGTCTGTATGAAGAGTTATTCAAGCACATTTACTTTAGAAGACTCTGATAGTACTAACGCTGCCAGTACTGAGGATCTGACCCAGAACTTTGCTCTGAACTTATACACGCTGAAAGCACACTTGCTGCAAAGACTCTGATTCAGCAAAACTCTGATGAACATCAGAAGGCTCTGACTAACTTAGACTCTGATGATTCTTGCTGAAAATTGTTGAAGAAGAATTCAAAGATTATGTCCGTTGGAATATCCAAACGACTCTTTCCTTATTTATGCTAGGCACAAGAACACAGACAAAAAGGATTTCTCTCTGCATTCTTCTTCTAGGAAAGGTCACTTGATGTGAAGACAAAAAGGCTCAGACCTTTTGGTACACTATTCTCAACGTGAAAAGCTCTTGGATCACTGTGCCTATAAAAGCAAGTCTCCACTCATCTTCTTTAATTGACGAAAACACTTGAAAAGAATTTATTAAAAAAGCTCTCATACTACTCATATATTCTTGTTAGAATTATTTCATTGTTCTTAATCTTAAGTGAAAAATCACAGTTGTGATAAAGCTTTATTAGAAGCATTTTAACACTTGTATTTATTATTACATTTGATTGTAAGAGAACCTTAAGATGATCCAGTTAGGATCAGTAGTTCTTGAGAAGACTTTGAACAGTTGTTCTTAGTGCTTTCTATTGTAATCAGTTGATTAAATAGTGGATTAAGTCCTTGTTTGAGAAAGGCAAATCACTCTAGAAAGGGTGGACTGGAGTAGTTGAGTTCAACGAACTAGGATAAAAATACTTGAGTTTTTACTTCTAAGTTTTATCTTCATACTTATTCAACCCCCCCTTCTAAGTATTTTCTCACCTTCAGAATGTCCTTGAATTCTCTTCTCACTATTTGAAAGTAGACTTAATAAGGATCATTTTGAAAAAAGAATGGATTAAAAATGTTGAAAAATAAAGAAGTTATGAAAATTCAAATTGGTGAAGAAAATATGAAAAATCAAGTAATAAAAAAGAAGAGGTGCACTTGGTAGGTGTTTAACCCACCACCTTTGGATCACAAGTGTAAAACATCACCAATCCAACCAAGTGCGCGCGTGTGAAAATTAATGGAAACAGAGACATATATGCCAAAACATGAAAATATTGGAAAAAACATCAAAAGAGTTGATCTCCACACAGATCAAACTCATGTCAAGAGGCAAGGCAAGATACGTGAGCGAATAGGTCACGACCACTGGGGTGGTAATACATCCATTGTATCAAGCCAGCCCAGAAATTTATAAGCCTTAGGGTTTAGAAATCTGGGCAAGGACAAAGAAAGGAAAACAAACACAAAGTGTCAAAACGTGATCAATCTAATCTTGGTCAAAACAACATGGATTTTAGCAAACTTTGGGTCTAAATTGATCAGAATTGAATGACGAATTCAAATATGCTTTAAGTTTTCTCAAAAGATTGACACAAATCAAAATTCGAAGCCAACTGCATGTTGAGTGTTTGAAATGAATTTTGGATGCTTGAGTGTAAAACTAACATGTTTGCATTTATTTAAAGGTGTACACACTTTCTAATCATGGTATATGCCAAGTTAAGACAAAATGATTCGTCAAAAACAAACTAGATTTGAGAATGGCATGTCAATTGCAAAATGTACATTTTTGATTGAAAGTATACACAAAAATTTGCAGGTCCAAATCAACCCTATTTTCAAGCATGACACACTTAAATACAACATGAATATAAGAACACCTATAGGGACTCTAATTCAAAACTGTTAGCAAAAGATTCAAAACATTAAGGCTGCAATGATGCCCCCAAAGCTTTTTGCAGTAGCAACAAGATAAAACAATGTGACCTATGATAATCAATCCAACCACAGCTCATGACAGCAATTGACTCAACATCCACAAGACATAAGCATATCAAAACAATAGCAAGTCCAAGGCAGTTATATGTTCAAAACAGTTGGCACAACACAAACTGGTCTGAACAGGCCCTATACAAATTACTCCTATCAACATGTCATACCATTTTCAATCAATCAAAATTTCAAATGCAAATACTGCTCTAAACCACACCTAGACTAAACAGAACCAACAACATTCGCAAATGGAAAAGATCAAAATCAGATCCAACACCAATCATCTTGGCAGTTGCAAGCATACTCTCCTATTATTCACACATGACCTAGGGTAGTTCCTAAGGGATTTTGAAATAGAAAACATCACATAATGAGATGATTAACAAGATGTTTAAACATGATGGTGATCAGAACAAACTCAAACTTAGCAGATTTGCACATGGACTAACATTTGCTCCAAACAAATTTTAACAAAAAGCACACAACATTTTTATGATAGTTCATGATAGGGATAGTGATTACTGACCTCTTGTAGACCTCCAAGCAAACTTATGTAGTAGGGAATACCTTGAAGAGCTCTAGCCAATACCAAGCAGAACATTGATGATTTTAACAGATTTCTTGCTCTTGAAGGAAATGAGAGGAACTTTGTGACAGGTTCAAAAACAAGTTATGTAGAGGTTTTTTGAATGTTTGAGCAATTGGTACACCTCAAACCAAAGGTGTTTGGAGTGTTGAGATGGGTGAAATAGGCCTGAGCAAGGTTTTGTCTGATTTTGTATGGAAAGTCAAAGTTTCTTTGGTTGAAAGTTGACTTTTAAGAAAATGGAGTTCTTGAATGGTTTAAGAGCTTGAACACCTTCCACACATTATTTTTGGATTGTGCAGATGGTTTGTGATGATTTTTTATGTATGGAAATGGTTTTGGAAAGCCAACTGCCCAAGGCAGATTTTTAGGAATTTTGTGAACTTGCTTAGTTTTCAAGAGAGTGGAAGGCAAGGTTTCTTTGTGAGTTTTCTCTGGTTTTGAGAGATTTCTCTTGTGTGTATGATGCATATAAAAGGTATCTATTTATAGAGGAGATGAGGCTTTGCAGATTTTGAAAACATGAGGTGGCTTTGGTTTTTGGAGGGAGAAAGTGCAAATCTTCCAAGAAATCTTGATGCAGCTGGTCTTGAGGACTTCTAATGTATTGTGATGCACAAGACAAGCTTTTTGTAGGCCAATCGAAGTGACTACAGATTTCCCTTAAGAAAAGTTTCTCTTTCCTCTTGATTTCTTAGATTAAAATAATGCAACTTGTCTTGCCAACTTGTCAAACTCTTCAAACCATCAAACCTTGTGCATTTCTAAATATAATACCCTATAAATATCATACCAAGGGTTAATCAATGGTTGGAAACCACTTAGATGGATAGAAAGTTGATTTATGACAAATTTGAGAATGTGCATTTCAAGTGCTTGGACCCCAACTTCTCTCCTTCGAAACTCCTAGCTCACAAATGCTATGGAGGAGTTCTTTTACTTTTTGGAAAGCCCTCATCATGATCTATAACTTTCATGTTTTGGGATGTTTCAAATTCCATGTGGAACTAGGTCAAAAACACCCTTGAAGTTGGCTGAAAACATGACTTAAAAAGTGCTAAAACCATGAAATTTGACTAAGTGTTTTACCCTCTTGCATTGATTTTGATCATAACTCCAAATCTATTCATTTTTTGCATATAGGTCACTTTTTCACTTTTGTAGAACTTGTCAAGAACTTTCCAACAAGATTTGAGCCACTACAATTTGATGTGTGGTTAAGAAGTTATGGTCTTGCCACTTTCAAATCCCTAATTTCCCGATTTTTCGATTACTCTTCAATCCTTGATCTAATGGTCACAAAACTTCATGAATAGATGTGTCATAATATTAGGAACATTATTGCACTCAATTTTTGGGTAAAAACCCTATTGGTCAGACGAACCGATCGATCGAAAGGCTCTGAATCGTTTGTTGGTGTTCTGGATCTCCTGAGGTCTTGAAACTTCTTGAGTGGACTTCAATAAGTAATATAAGCTTCATGGACCATGACTACATCATTAGAAAACCATTTAAATCAAAATTCAAACCACAGTTGACTTTTCCTGATTAGAAACCCTAATTGGGGGTTCTGGACTGCACTGCTCTTATTCTTTGGGTGACAACCTCAAATTAGATTCATGTTTGATCCAATATATCATCCTTGATGGTGTGGGGACTTGATTCATGGAGAATCAATCCAAGACATTGTCTGATCAAATCATCGAAACGCCGATTCATGATTGTATGGAACCCTAATTCACCTGTATCTTAACAAAGACAAATTTGAAATAGGTTAAGGTTATATAAACAAATGGTGATGCTCCTAGAATGATGATGAAGATCTAAGGGTCAAAATTTAGGGTATAACACCCACTCTCCTAGGAGACTTATACTACTCAATACACTATAAGAATGAAAAGAGGAGAGGAAAAATTGTTTCTTGTTGTACGCCACTACTCTACAAGTGGTTTTTAGATCATCTCCCTCGTTCTGGAGCTTTTGTTGATACAAGTATGACATTTGAATGGTCTAGGAGACTTATGGGTTTGACAGCTAAAGACATTTTTTCATTCAATAGAGATCTTTTGAAGGTGGGAAAAACACTTAGAAGGGGGGGGGGGGGGGGTTGAATAAGAGTTTTAAATAATATGGCAATAAAAACAACTCAAGATTTTTATCCTGGTTCGTTGAACTCAACTACTCCAGTCCACCTTATCAAAGATGATTTGTCTTTCTCAACAAGGACTTAATCCACTATTAATCAACTGATTACAATAGCAAGCACTAAGAACAACTGTCTTAGTCTTCTCAAGAACTACTGACCATACCTTGGTCTTCTCAAGGAACTTCTTACAAATTAATGTAAACTAAACAAGTGTTTAAATGCTTCTAATAAGCTGTATCACAAATGTGATATTTACACTTAAGATTAAGTATAAATAAAACTATACAGTTTTATGAAAGAACAAATGTATAATAGCTTTGAGAGATTTTCACTTTGATGCTTCAAGTGTGTGTATCAAATATTTCTTTCTGATTGAGCAACTTCTAAATGTTGTAGAAGTTCTCCTTTTATAGCTTTTTCCAAGTGCTTTGAATCATGTGCAGCTGAGTATTATATTGAAATATAAGACTTTTCATCACCAAAAGGTATGGGCAGAGACATGCTTTTTGCAGGAAAAGTATGGTTGTAGAAGCTTTGGGATTAGCACCACGTCTCTTCATTGGACAAAATAGCCGTTGGTTACTTTGGAAGTAGCACCACGTCAAATCAAGTTTACAACTTCTTCAACAAGCTTCCTTCAGGATGAAGTCTTCATAATCTGCACTTCAGAATTTGTAACAAGCTTAAGAGGAATCAAATACTTGAGATGATCAGAGCTTGATATATCAGAGTCTCAATCTTGATCAGAGTCTTCATCAGAGTATGCAGCAGTATGTGCTTGAGCGTGTATATTATTTTATTAGAGTCTGATTATCAGAGCCTCTGTTCTTACAGTGAAATGAACTTCAGAGTCTCATTTGATCAAAGCTTTCAACTCTTTATACAATTCTTTAAAAAACGCTTCAGATCATTCTGCAGCTTCTGCTTCAGATTCTTCTGGCAGCGCTTAAGAGTCTTCTGATTGTCTTGCATCTGATGCTCCAGAGCCTTGCGTAGTTGCTTGTACTTATGTATTTTGCTTCTTTAAGAGTATTCAATTTAATACCTGAAACAATAATACTTGAACAATTTTAGAGTATATATTTTCTTAATACAAAATTCCATAAGAGTTATGATCAAAACATAGAGATATAAGAAACACCAATTTGTGTTCTAACAATCTCCCCCTTTTTGATGATGACAAAACATAGGAAATTTTGTTCAATACAGAGAATAAAATATATAACTCCCCCTGAGATTAAGAATCTCCCCTAGAAATGAATACTCTAAAAGAAGAGAACACTTCCCTTTTTGCTTGAGTATATTTCAGAACCTGGTAGGAATCCTTGTTAAAATAAAGAATTAAAGCTTGGATGCTTTCCAGAATCAGAGCCTGATGAATTCTTTCAAATAAAGAGTCTGGTTTATCTTCCAGAATCAGAGTCAAATTTGTTTCAAGGATCAGAGCCTGGTTGGGTAATTCTCAGGGTAACTTCAAAGAATTTTTGTCAGATGAAACAATAAAATCTGAAAGTCTTAAAAATTCAATGTTAGTTAATACTATGTCTGAATTTCATTTTAGTATTGCTTATGCATTGAACAATCAGATTCTTTTTCTCCCCCTTTTTGTCATAATCAAAAAGAATTTAAAGGACAGAAAAGATAACAGAAAAAAAAACACATAAATGAAAAATAGAACAACCAGATTCATTCAATAAAAGATGTTCAGACAACAGATGATTGAAAGAAAACAACAGAAAAAAAGTGCATACATAAGTGCAAAAACATGGAAAAGAAAACTAGGGCTGGCGAGATGCAATCAGGGTCAGAAGATCAATAATCTTTGCAGTAGACTCTTCTTGCTTAGCCATCCAAGTTTTGATCTCCTTAGTAGTCTATTCTTGTTTTACCACCCATGATCTGATTTCCTTAACTTGAACAACATCAGGAGTCTCAGTCTTCATCTCAGATGCAGAGGGTGCAGAAGCAGATGCAGTTTCCTTAGGATGATCAATCTCCATGTTAGATGCAGTCTAAGGATCAGGAGTATCTTCTATCATTGGAGCAGTATCTTCAGATGAAGAGTCTTCAGCAGGAGCATCTTCCAGAAGTAGAACTGGTGTTGTGAGAATGCTTAGCAGAGTCTGTCTGACCATTTCAGCAAACTTTGCCTTTGTATCATCAGCGCAAACTGTTCTGAGATCAGAGGCAGCAGTGTCGAACCTTGAGATGAATTTGTTCCAAGAAGCTTCAGATTCAGCAGGATCCATACTAGACATACACTCTTTTTCCACAGAAGCAATCCCCATACGCATTTCCTTCTTGAAATTCTTAAATAAAGTATAAACATCTGATCTGGGTTTGGGGTTCAGATAGTCTTCTATGGTGACTTTTTGTGAAGGTGCAGGGCTTGTTTGAGTTTGTTCAGGAGGTGTTGGATCAGATGGTGGTTATTCAGAAGGTTGTTGTTCAGATGGTTGGGGTATGGTGAGATGAGGAGTAGTGGGTGTTGAGGTATCAACATCAGATGGTTTTGATGTAACAACATCAGATGAAGATGGTAGAAAGTCTGTGAAGTTAAATTTAGAGCGAAGAGAAAGCTGATGATGGTGTTGTTCAGAAGCAGGTAGGTCAGATGGTAGTGGTTTATAAGGATCGGGAATTTGTAAACAAGATGGTGAGGGAACTTCAGATTCATCAGAATCAGATGATTCAGTTGAATGCCATGAAGTGGAAGATAGGACAAACATGGTTGTAATGGGTTGCACATCCAGAATGTCTTCAGATGGTTGTGGGATAGAGGGTTCAGGATTTGGGATGGTTGGTTCTTCTGGTGGTTGAGTAGAAGAGGGTGGTTCAGATTGTTTTTCTTGTTGTGGTTCAGATTGTATTTGTTGTTGTGGTTCAAATGATGTTTGTTGAGGGGGTTCAGATGGTTTTTGTTGAGGGGGTTCAGATGGTTGATGAACAGAAGATGGTTGAGAATGTGTATGAGGAGATGAAATGGGTTCAGATGTATGAGGTCCAGATGGTTGAGGAGGAGATGGTGGAGGTGAAGGTGAGGGTGAATGGACAGATGGTTGTGGATCAGATGTTAATACCTGTTTAATTTTTTCTCTTATTTCCTCCAAGCTAGCTTCTAGAGGATTTGCCTTTAGCTTCTTGTCCTTCTCCGGCTTGTCAGCAACATCAGAGGCTTTCCTCTTAGGCTGTGCAACAAATCCTTCCTCAGCTTTCCTCTTCTTGCGCCTTTCTCTCAGAAGATTTGGCAATACTTCTCCTTCCTTCTATACTATGTTGGCAGGCAGAGGAATACCATCTCTCAAACATTCAGCAATGAATGACATAATGATTTCCCTAGGTTCATCTTCACTGAACATGGGAAAATCTGCTATAGGAATCCTCCTTCTGCTGACTTCTTCAGAGTCAATCTTCTTAGGTTTGCCAGCAAGCTCTGAGATGACCTTCATCCTTTTTAGAGTATTCCCATTAATGACAGATCCTACAATGTAAGACAGATCATCTGTCAACCCAGCATCAGTCAGATGCTTTACAAGATGATTCTATGTCAAAATGTCTGATATCAGCCTTCCCATAGGGATCCAATTTCTGATATTTCCAGCCTTAGCTCTTACTTATTCTCTTGTTTCCTTTATGTGATTCAGAAGATGACTAAATAGAAGATAAGGCAGATCCACCTTCTTGCCTTGACTCATACAGAACATGAAGTACAGTTGTTCTGTGTTGACATAATCTGGAGAGTTTGAAGATTTTCTATGAAAAATAGAGCTCATGAAAATCTTAGCCCAGATTCTGTACACAGGCTTCAGATCTCTGACTTTGTTGGATGGTTCCCCAGAAACACAGACCTCTTGAAAAACATCAGCCAAGTCCACACGAGCAGTTGCCATACTTGTGATTCCATCAGTTTCTTTGTACTCAATCAGTTGTCTGATTAACTTCTCAGTAATAACAATCTCCTTTCCAAGAACAGAATAATGAATGAACTTAGGGCAAACTTGGGCGTGAATCCAGAACTCTTTCACCAATGATGGATAAACAGGACCCATCAACCTATCAAAGTACTTTGCCCAGTTTTGAGTTTTAATGGTTGGTTTGAGATCAAAACCATTTTCTTCAATGGAAGCAAAATCCACAAAGTTTTCACACAGAACCTCAAGATCCTTTGTTGGAGTGAGAAGAGTTCTCACTGGTTCCTTGTACACAACATCATTTGGAGATGATACAGCAGCAGTAGAGGTTTGCATCTGATCAGATGTTAAAGATGATGATGCCATTGATGTTCTTGAGATACGTCTGGGTTTACGTGAGGATTTGGGTTTTGAAAAGAGATGGAAGCAATGAAGAAGACAGAAATGCATATGAGAAAATGTGATAGATGGTGTAAAGTGTGAAATGTGAAGTGTTGTGAGAATATATATAGAACAATTTAGGGCAAGCAAGGGACACACAGAATCTCACGTGTACACTTAAGCAATTAATGAAGTAAAAATAATCATATCAAGCAATAATGCAAAGAATAAAATCATTTCAAGCATTTATGATTCTGACAGATGGGGGGAAAATCAAGAGATTTTAGATTTTCAAAGCAGTACCTCAAACGTCAATTCAGTATGGTGCACTCTATCTTTCCAGATTCTGAGATACACGTGTTTGATTGCATGTGCCTCTGAAACTTCTTGAGAAATGAAACATTAGCCAATGTTCAGATCCTCTGAGCCTTGTTAGTTCAGATTTACACACAAATAAATAAACACAGAATTAAAATGAAGAATACTTCAGAGTTTAGACATTTATCATTTGAGTAAAAATTTCATCTGATGAATATTTTATTTTGGACAAAAGTCCATACTTATATTTTTTAGAATAAATTTAAATCTATCTTCAGCAAGGGGTTTTGTAAAGATATCAGCCCACTGATGATCTGTATCCACAAAGTTTAAATTAATAATTCCCTTTTGAACATAGTCTCTGATGAAATGATGTTTAATCTCTATATGCTTAGCTTTAGAGTGTAAAATACGGTTTTTAGATAAGCATATAGCATAAGTATTATCACAGAAGATAGAAATGTTACTCTCAAAAATCTGATAATCTTCCAGCTGACTTTTCATCCAGAGCATCTGGGTGCTACAACTAGCAGCAACAATATATTCTGCCTCTGTTGTTAAAAGTGCAATTGTGGGTTGCTTCTTGCTGAACCATGAGATCAGATGACTTCCAAGAAACTGACAGCTTCCAGAAGTACTTTTACGTTCTATTTTGTCTCCAGTATAGTCAGCATCACAGAATCCAACTAATTTATAATCATCAGATCTTCTGTAACACAGACCCACGTTAGTAGTACCTTTCATATACCTTAGAATCCTCTTAACAATTGTTAAGTGAGATTCTCTAGGATCTGATTGGAATCTAGCACACAAACAAATACTAAAAAAAATATCAGGTCTTGAAGCAGTCAAATATAACAGAGATCCAATCATACCTCTGTAAAGTTTTTGATCAACTTTCTTACTTACCTCTTCCTTACCAAGTGTGCTTGTAGGATGCATTGGAGTCTTTGCCAATTTCCTTTCATTCAGATTGAACTTCTTCAGAAGTTCTTTGACATATTTAGTCTGGTGAATATATGTGCATTCTGGAGTCTGATTTACTTGGATTCCCAGAAAGAATCTAAGTTCTCCCATCATGCTCATTTCAAATTCAGCCTGCATAGACAAAGCAAACTCCTTTCCCAGCATAATATTGGTAGATCCAAAAATAATATCATCCACATAAATTTGACAAATTAGTAAATCTTTCTTAAATGTTTTGCAGAAAAGAGTTGTGTCCACTTTGCCTCTGATAAAGTTCTTTTCCAGAAGAAAGTTACCTAATCTTTCATACCAAGCTCTGGGAGCTTGTTTCAAACCATAAAGAGATTTTTTGAATTTGAAAACATGATCTGGAAATTTATCACTTTCAAAACCAGGAGGTTGATGGACATAAACTTCTTCTTCTATAATACCATTTAAGAAGGCACTCTTAACATCCATCAGATATAGAGTGATGTTATGTTGTGCAGCAAATGAAATAAGAAGGCGTATAGATTCTAACCTTGCCACTGGAGCATAAGTCTCAGTGTAATAAATTCCTTCTTGTTGACTGAATCCTTGAGCTACTAGCCTTGCTTTGTTCCTTACAACTTCTCCTTGCTCATCTAGTTTATTTCTGAATACCCACTTTGTTCCAATAATGTTGAAACCTTTTGGTCTTGGAACCAGATCCCAAACATCATTTCTTGTAAATTGATTCAGCTCATCTTGCATTGCAAGTATCCAATCATTATCACTCAGAGCCTCATCCACAGATGTTGGTTCAATAATAGACACCAACCCTAAAAGTGATGTTCCAGATGATCTGATAAACGACCTTTTTCTTATAGGGTAATCTTTATTTTCAATAATCATTTCTTCTGGGTGAGAAGCTTTGATTCTGGATGATCCTTTAACTGTTGGTTCTTCAGAAATATTCATGTTATTCATTTGAGCAGCCAATGGAGTTGCATCTGGCGTAGCTTCTTCTTGAGCTTTTTCTACCTCTGGTTTCTCAGATTCTGTGAGAATAACTTCTCCATCTGCAGAGTTTTCAAGCTGCTTTGGCTTTTGATTGCCAAGCTTATCATCAAATCTAACATGTATAGATTCCTCCACAATCCGTGTCTCAGTATTGTATACTCTGTAGCCTCTAGAGCGTTCAGAATATCCAAGCATGAAACACTTTTGTGCTTTAGAATCAAACTTGTTAAGATTCTCTTTAGTGTTCAACATAAAACATATACATCCAAAAGGATGGAAATAAGAAATGTTTGGCTTTCTATTCCTCCACAATTCATAAGGAGTCTTTTCCAGAAGAGGTCTAACAGACACTCTGTTCTGAATGTAACATGCTGTGTTAATTGCTTCTGCCCAAAAATGTTTTGCCATGTTAGTCTCATTGATCATGGTTCTGGCCATCTCTTGCAATGTTCTATTTTTCCTCTCTACAACTCCATTCTGCTGTGGAGTTCTAGGACAGGAGAAATCATGAGCAATGCCATTTTCATTAAAATATTTTTCAAAATGTTTGTTTTCAAATTCACCACCATGATCACTTCTGACTTTAACAATTTTGAAATCTTTTTCAGTTTGAACTTGTTTGCAGAAGTCAAAGAACACAGAATGTGACTCATCCTTGTGCTTTAGGAATTTTACCCATGTCCAACGACTGTAGTCATCAACAATGACCAATCCGTACTTCTTGCCTCTGATGGATGCAGTTTTCACTGGTCCAAATAGATCAATGTGAAGAAACTCTAATGGTTTTGAAGTTGAAACAACATTTTTGGATTTGAACGATGATTTTGAAAATTTTCCTTTCTGACATGCTTCACAAAGAGCATCTGAGTTGAACTTCAAATTAGGAAGTCCTCTGACCAGATTAAGTTTATTAATCTGAGATATACGTCTCATATTAATATGACCCAATCTTCTGTGCCAGACCCATTGCTCATCATTAATAGACATAAGGCATTTAACATTCTGAACCTTAAGTTCTGAAAGACTGATTTTATAAATGTTGTTTTTCCTTTTACCATTAAAGAGGATTGAGCCATCCTTTTGACTAACAGCTTTGCAACACTTTTGATTAAAGATTATGTCATAACCATTGTCACTTAATTGACTTATGGACAATATATTATGAGCTAATCCTTTAACAAGCAAGACATTAGTTATGGAAGGAAGTTTACCATTGTCAATGGTTCCAGAGCCAATTATCTTGCCCTTCTGATTCCCTCCAAACTTGACGTCTCCTCCAGATCTAAGCTCCAGACTTTGGTACATAGACCTTTTTCTCGTCATATGTCGTGAGCATCCAGAGTCCAGGTACCATGACTGGAGTCTTGACTTTGCTGCTAAGGATGTCTGCAACATAGATTATCTTATCCTTAGGTACCCAGATTTTCTTGGGTCCTTTTTGGTTAGTTGCCTTAAAGCTTTTTCTGAACTTCTGTCTTTCAACATAAGACTTGTTCTGATTAGCTTTAGATTTATTAAACACGGGTTTGTTCTGATTAGAACTTGTGTGTTTAATATCATTTAAATTACCAAATGTAAACTGAGAATATAAAGAAGGATACTTGATATCCAGTTTATCTACAGGTTTTGGATTTGAATCCTCATAAGAAAAAGATTTATATCCAACACTTTTTCTATAGTTTCTGCTAATACCATAGATCATTGAAGCCATCTTGTTTCTATCTAGACTTTTAGTTAGAAACTTCCTGAAGCTATAGTCATACTCTTGTAAAATATTTTTAGAGCATGGTTCAAACTTTGGATCAGAGTTTAGTTGAGCATATTCTAAATTATTTTTCAATTGAAGATTTTCAGCTTTTAGCTCATCTATTTCTGATTCAAACTTGTTAATCTCAAATTCAATATGCTTTAGAAGCTTTTTGTATTTGAGTTTAACTTTGCTATAGTTTTCAAGAATATCAAATAGACTTTTAACAAGTTCTTGTCTAGAAAGTTCAGCAAATACCACCTCAGAATCAGATTCTGATTCTGATCCAGATGATTCAGCACTGTCTTCTATGTCAGCTATGAATGCTACATTAGCACATTCTTCTTCTGACTCTGATGACGAATCAGATGCATCTGAGTCATCCCAGGTAGCCATCATAACTTTCTTTTTGTGATCTAACTTTCTCTTTGGCTTCTCCTTCTGAAGCTTTGGGCATTCACTTTTGCAGTGCCCAGGTTCTTTGCATTCATAGAAAACAACCTCTCTTTTTCCAGATCGTCTGTGTCTAGAGGATTCTCCAGATCTTCTGTATCCAGAGGGTTCTCCAGATCTTCTGTGTCCAGAAGATTCTTAGTGTTGATCTGGTTTCCTGAAGTTCTTGAACTTCCTTTGCTTATTCTTCCAGAGTTTGTTGATTCTTCAGGACAGCAGGGATAGTTCTTCTTCATCTTCAGAAGAAGACTCTTCAGAGCTTTCTTCTATTACCTGCAATGCTTTAACAAATTTATTAGACTTTAAAGCAATTGACTTACCTTTCTTTAGAGGCTCATCTTAATCTAGTTCAATCTCATGACTCCTCAGAGAACTGATTAGTTCCTCCAGTGTAATCTTGTTCAGATCCTTTGCCAGCTTCAGAGTAGTGACCATGGGTCTCTGTTGCACCCCAAAATTTGCCCAACATCTCTTTACCTAGCTTATGTTTCATTTCATTCACATTAGCATTATCATTTGCATTTCATTGACATGTATGCAGGAGATCAAGAGGTATGATCACCAATCAAGAGCTATACAAGACTTTGAGGCTAGCTAAGAATGTTATTCAGATGTTCAAAGGTTGATATCCTTGTCAGAGAAGTTAAAAGATCCTCAGAGAGAATGATTGAAGCCAAGTGTGTAGGTCTCTTAACTTGAGAGTTGGGGGAAGCCATCAGATGATTTTGAGGCCATGAGGATGGACTTGAGGTCTTGAGAGAGCTCATGAGAAGTGTTGAAGATCACTTTGAGGCCTAGACAGGTCATTGTGCAAGATTAAGAAGGCTCAACCATGAGTGGTGCAGCTAGGGTTTGACTGGGTCAACCCTAAGTCAACTGATGATTTGAAGGAGGTTGAGACCTAATTCAAGATCCATGTGATCATGGATTTATGCATTGAGATATTATGAGGATGATTCCAAGGTTAACTCATCATGATTGAAGAGTTTGAGAAGTTTCAGGCTAGGGTTTCTAAGACTTGACAGTGTAAAATCCCCTGGTTTAACCCCTGACTTCCAAGCCATTTAACTCAAGATATGATTGTCATCTTGTCTTGACCATAACATGATTGTTGTAGGGCATGATCATAGCTTTAATTTGAGTACTAGAAGTCCTTGATAGGGTTTATAGAACTTAAGTTATGAGCCAGACAAGTTACAAGTCATCTGAGGCATATGAATTTTGAGCTTGAAAGTTACCCAACTTGCATGAAACTATTGCCCTAGAAGGATGATTCCTATGAAATTTTGGTCAACAATAATGTTGCTCCTTATCCTCTTAGCTTTCCATATAGTACTAGAAGTCCTTGATAGGATTTGTAGAACTCAAGTTATGGCTTTGACAAGTCAAGGGTATTTTGGGAAGTTGTGATTATGGGTCATTTTCACCAACTTAGACATCTCAAATGAAATTTTGTGCAACTTGAAAGTTGTTCAAAATGGGGTTTTAACTTTGGCCATGTATCAAGGAGGCACTGAAATGGCTCAAGGAGAGACTTGATTTAAGAAATTGTGAAAAAGGAAGAATTAAAGAGAATTAAAGACCAAAAATTCAAAATAAATGTTATGTGAGCAAATAAGGCAAAGTAATAGCATTTTTTGAATGGAAATTACATTTTGGAAACAATGACATCATTAGAATTTAGGTTTGAGCTCATTTTAATGGCCTTTTGCTTTGTTACTTCAAAAGGAAGTTACATCTCAAATCCAAGCCATAAGATGAAAACAAGGGATGAATCCCCACCATTCAAGTTCAGTGGTTCACAAGGAGTGCAATGAGAGCTTCCTGAAGGAGAAATAGAGGAGATATCGTGACTGCCATGAATGAGATTTTGAAGAGAAATTGAAATTAGAATTTCTCATTCTGAACCTTTGAGAAGGATCTAGATCATTCAGTCACATCCTATATAAGTCTATGAGTGCATTCAGTTCATTTTTTGGTGAAGTTTGAAGCCTGAAGCAGAGAGTGAAGTTGGAATTTCAGAGGTGCAAGTGAGAATCGGATTCTGAGTTCAAGGCCAAATCAAGATCAATTGAAGGTTTCATTGTGTTCATCAAGTGATTTGGAGTGTATCTGCACTTTCTTGAAGGCTGAAGAGTGCAAGAACTACTTCTGTTACAAGCTTGAACACAGGTTGGTACATTTCATTTTTGTGCTTAATCTATGTAGAGATAGTTAGCATTCTATAGGTGGTTAGGATCCTGGTGACATGTAGTTAGATTTAGGATCAAAAACTGGTGAATTAGAGATAAAATAAGGTGATGATCAATTTCTGTTGAGGCTCGAATCAAGCAATTCTTGGACTGTTAATCAAGTTTGGATAGTGTAGAATGATCACCATAAAATGAGGATTACATCTGTGCATTTAATTGAGGTTTGAATGAGATTCAAGATTGATGCGTATTTTAGATTTGTCTTCGGGTTTGAAAATCCAGAGGGAATTAGATGATTCTAAGGAGATATACGTGATCAGCATTGAATTCTAGAGAGAATGATGTATGGTTTGTTAATTTTTGATGACCTGTGTAAATGGCTTCGCCGGAGAAGACGGTGGCGCCACTGTCTGGGCCACCGTCTGTGTTTTTCCCCCAAACTGAAGTTCAAATGAAGAAGAAACACCTGAGCCATTGGATCTTGTCTGAGGCTTGACCTAGTAACCATCATGCACGACCACGATTGGATTTTTGAATTCTGACTTTGACTTGAGCAAAACGACGTCGCCCTCATTAATGCGCTGGCAACATGAAGACTCGTTGGATGTGTTGACTGGTAATTGCATCGTGTGATCAAAGCTGTGCCACATAATCCCAATTCCAATACGCAGCGTTTGATTAAGGAGGGAACCTGGGCTTAGTGATCAGATTGACATCCACACACCCCCTTTTGGCCCAATCCAGAGAATGAACTGGATTTAATTGCTATTCACCACGCATGTTTAATTAATTTCTTTTCTTTTTATTGTTTTTGTGCATTTCATATTAATCCATTAAAAATAGGAAAATTAGTCAATAAATCCTGAGATTTTTTCCCCTGATTCATGAATGAATTTAGAAATTTTAGGAACAAAAAAATCATGATTAGCATTTATTTTCATTTTATTTTATTTTTTCACATTTTATTTGACAATAAAATTGTATTGTTTGCCTCTTCTGTTTGGTGAATTTTGTTTGAGCATTTGGTATTGATTCTTGGCTTGATATTTGGCTTGTGATTAGGTTAGATATGCATGCTCCCCTGAGATTTTTCTCACATTTTTGTGGTGAATTTAGGTGCTGTTTTAGGACTAGAACTTTAGGAGTTCCCTTTTAGGGTTTACTTGTGATACCTTGAGGTTTAGGACTTTATTGGAGGACTTATAAATGAATTAGGTCCTGATTTTTTAACTATAGGTTATTAGTGAATGCATGTTCCCATAGAAAAAAAATCAGATTTTTAGAATGTGTTTTGGTATTTTTGATAGAATATTCTACTTGTTTGTCCATTTGGTGTTTCAATGTTGATGATTGATGTGGAATGGACTCAAAGTTGGACTTCCTTGCATAGTGGGCTTCTGGATCTCATTGGAGGACATCATGGACTTGACGAAGCTTGTGTGAAGTGGCTGGTGGAGCTTGGATTGGAGTTTCTTATTTCCTTTTTGTTAGCTTTGTGTAGCTTAGGAAATTAGGGCTTTAGGAGAGAGCTTTAGAAATAGATATTTCTTTAAATAATGGTTGGTTTTGTTCCCATTCCATTCTCATCCAATGATTCAAAGTCCTCATGTTAAAGTCTCATCTCTCCTTTGGAGGGATGTGTGACATTTACAATGAGTAGAACTTTTGAGGATGCCTTTCTCTGATGACTGGTTGAGTGTCAGACATGATTCCTTTGGTTTACTGTCTGCTTCCCATTATCAAACAATCATCTTATTGATTCTCTTCATTCAGGGTGGAGCCTATTGAAGATTGAAGCTTGAAGATGGAGTACCTTTCATTCTCTTGAAGATGATGGACTTGAAGAACAGTTACAGACTATGGACTGAACTGCTGTCAGAAGATTGCTTTTCTGTGAAGCTGTGGGAGCTGTTGATTTGCTTTCTTGACTGTCTGTTTTCTTTTTTGTGCAACTGTATTGATGTGACTTGATTGGTGTGATGCATTTAGATTAGGTCATGTAGTTGAATAAGCCTAAGAGCATCCTAAGGGTTGAGTTTCTCCCCTTGCTTGTATTGCATTAGAGGTTGAGTTTCTCCCTCTGCTTGTATTTTTACTGTGTGGCTTTGCTTGCTGGTATTCGGTAGAGCTCTGCTCCCTTGCCTGTGTGGTTTGTGATTTGCTTGATGGAATTTTATTTTTCCTTTATGATTTCAGTTATTCGTACTTGGCTTGAGGTTGAGATGAGCTTGTGGAGGCTGATGCCCCACACACATTTCCTCCCTCACTTGCATTGCATGCATTTTACAGTCGTTTATTGTTTACTGTTTAAGCTGATGCTTTATCTATTGCTATTTATCATTGACATGATCCCCTAGGAATCTCACTTCCTTTGATAAGGAAGTGATGATTAGAACTTTAGGTTGAAACTTATGCATGATAACTTCTAGGAGTTCCCTGTTTCAAACCTCGACCATAGGATGAATCCTTGGCATGACAACATTAGGACTTGATAGTCTCCCTTTAGTTGAGTTTGTTCTCTCTTCTCGTCTTGAAACAACAGTAAAAAACGTAATAAAAGTAAGTTAGTATAAGCACGATACGAGCCTTAAGCTACTTGGTTAATGATAATTGAGCGGCCTCCTCTCAATCGTCTAGAATGTTTAGTATACGTCCTTTGGACGATATGCGACGCATTCGTTCCCAGGTCATAGTCTCTAGTGCTGTACGAACTACAGACAACTAAAAAACAGTTCTTCCGTAAAAGACAGAAAACAAACTTCAAACTTTTTGCCCCGTGGGCCCATAATTCAAAGGAAGCTTTTCTGAAGAAAAGAGTGTCGTTAACTCCCAGTTCTACCGCAAACGGTAACGCCTGAGTCTCCAAGGGTCGAGCTACGTACGCCAAACTGCTGGAACTGTTTGTTAACCCTACTCGAAAAAACAGATAAATCTAAACCCCCGTAATCCGTCTTATCCCGAACTACATAAGCTCTGATCTCTCATACCTGTTGAGAGTACGTAGGCACAATAATGACGTATTGGCGAGCCACCTTCCCCATAACCCGTAGTCAGTCGAACTACGTTGACTTTGATTTCTCATTCTCTGATGAGAATACGTAGGCATAAAGTGCGATGCTTTGCCGAGTTATTTTCTTTTCTTTTCAGACCAGCCTTGATAGGTAGATAATAAATAAACCCGTCAGATAAACACAACAAACGTGGATCCCATCGAGTACGATGGGCGTGACGGGTGCTAATACCTTCCCCTTGCGTAACCGACTCCCGAACCCAGACATTGGTTGCGATGACCTTGTCTTATACCTTTTCGTCAGGTTTTTCCGATGGTTTCCTTTCTCGTTTTGAGGGATAAATAGCGAAAGGTGGCGACTCTTCTGTTTTGCCGGCACCCTATTTTCGCGGTAGCGACAGCTGGCGACTCTGCTGGGGACTTAATAGTTTCCTGGGATCCAACGTCCCTTATGCGAGTCAATTTGGGGATCCAACGTCCCCTGCGAGAGTCAATCCTACCGCTTGTATGTTTACTTGTTGGGTTGTTTTTATTTATCGCATTTTATTTCCCGCACTTTATTTCCAGTATGATATGATTATCTGTACTGTTGTGGGAGGGGCATTCTGATGAGTGAGAAACCAGACCCAGGATTGAGAGCTACATAGTATTAGAGTGGGTTAGTGGAGGACGTGCTTGCTTTGGTTGCATTAGTTCCCATGTAATCCACACTCAGACGAGGTTCTCCTTGAGGGCTTCCTATCGGTCCTTTGGACTCGAGGGGTTGTCGGATCTGAGGATTGTCGACTCTGGGAACCGATCATTTGGAATTCAGCTAAGTGAGGCCGCTTCAAGAGATGATGATGCCACACCTTCTGGGTATCGTATCATCGTTTCTTGAAAGTCTGTGACGCTGATGACTGCATAGGATGCCGAACCTTTTCCGTGATTAGGTCCATACCTGTGAGCAGGGTCGGGTTTGTTGCAGGAAACCTTAACCTTCAGATTACCTAGTTTTCTTGACAGTAAATCAGTTTTGTTGGTATCAGAGGTTCTCATCATCAGATATGTGGTTGTTCTTGACATAGCAGATTTATGGTCTGGTATCAGGGGTTCTTCTCATCAAATATATAGTTGTTCTTGACAGAGCAGTGTTGTGGTTTTGTTGATACAGAGCCTTCATCTCCTCAACAGCATAGTCATCTTGATCTCCTGCTGCATAATTGCATTTTGCATTGTCTGCATCCTCATTTGCATGTCATTAACGTGTGTCTGTGTTGCAGGTGCATATTCCTCCCCTAGTTCTAGTGATCTGGATCCTCATGGCTGATATGGCATCTCTGAAGAAGACTGTGGCTTACAAGCTACCAACACCTGACATCCGAGAATTACGAGCTTTGATTTCTTTGGCTGATAAGACATTGATGGAGAGTTTCAGAAAGAGTTACGGGAGACTTCTGGGTATTGTGTATAAGCTTCCTACGTATTAGTTGAATGGCCTCTATGCTCTGCTGCAGTTTTACGACCCACAGCTCAGATACTTTGTGTTCCCAGACTATGTCCTAGCTCCGACCTTGGAAGAGTATTCTGACCTGTTGGGAGTGCCTTTGTTGAATCAAATGCCCTATTACCGTGTTGAGGGTGAACCCAAATTGAGTAAGTTGACTGACGCTCTTCATGTAGATGAGTCTGAGTTGGAAGGGATGGTATCCAGAAAGATTGGAGTTCATGGTTTCCCTTTGCCTTTCCTGATGGAAAAAGCCCGAAAGTTTGCCGAGAAGGGTCGATGGGATGTATTCAATGCCTTCTTAGCCCTTTGCATTTACGGGATCATGTTATTCCCAAGTCATCCATACTTCATAAGCATAGATGCTTGCCATATATTCGCCTCCGGGAATCTAGTGCCCACTCTCCTCGGAGACATCTACCATTCAGTTCACAGCAAGAATGAAAACAGAAAGGGGAAGAATGTGGCATGTTGTGCTCCTTTACTGTATAAGTGGTTTGCTAGCCATCTTCCTAAGTCAGGGCCATTCATTGATTCTGCTGAGTCTTCACCCTGGTCTGCATGTTTGATGGGTTTGACTGCTGACAATATTATCTGGTTTGATAGAGATCTACTGGGCAAAGATATTGTACATAGCTGTTGTGGCTTTCCTAACGTCCCCTTGGTCGGAAGGAATGTATGTATCAACTACAATCCATCTCTGCTGGTACGACAATTTGGGTATGCCCTACGAGGTCCTCCTAAAGAGGAAGAGATACGGGAATCTCTGTATCTCACAGGGTTGCTTGAAGGTGACACTTTGGTCAAGGTACAGAATGCTTGTAGCAAAATTCACCGAAAGGGGAAAGTCTTGCTAGGAAAAAGCAACAACAAGGCCTTTGATCCGTATGTGACTTGGGTTCGAGAAAGAGCCGCCAAGTTTCTAATGCAGTTTCCTTTCGTGGAACCATTGTATCCTCCTGTGTACAAAGAGCCTACCACAGTTGATATTCAGAGATTCAACCAGGTACTCCAAGAGAAGGAAGAGCTACGAAAAGCCAACGAAGAGTTGGAGAAAGAGATCGCTCAACTTCGGAAAGAGAAAAGTGAAGCCGTTTATACCTGCAAGAAGCAGACTGAGATGATCAACCATCTGGGCGCTAATCTGACCTAAGAGACTGATTCTAGGTGATCACGACTTTCTATGTCTAATACAACTTAACTGCAAGTGCACAGTCTATCGCGTAGTAATAAAAGATATCGATCCCATAGGGACTCGTAATCAAACTAGTGTTCTCGGGAGTTACTATGTTTAGCTAGGTAGATAATGTTTAAGGGAATAAGATTGTCACTAAAGGGAACTAAGAATGTTACTTAAATTATAATTACGTGAATCGATATGCAGTAATTATGTTCTTCGGGGATTTGACAAGTTACCGGTATATGAAATATTTTTCATAGTTTATTTAAGCAGAAAATAATGATCTGAAGACTCTCGTCTCATGATGGTTGTTGACGCTAATCATAATTCTAAGGGCCAAACGTACGCTTTCGTGTCCCATTCGGGGTTAAAACTATTTTTTGGAAATCTCTAAGTTCTAATTCATTTTAAAGTGCTTTCGCTGTTATTAAAACAAGTGACTAGTGTTTACTATCTGGTCTTGCCGCAGCTTTCGCTTGTTGGTTCGTACCTTAATTAATTTCCCACTTTCGTGGCAAAACTACTTTTAAATAAGTTCTCGCTTTCGCGATGATGTTTATTCAGTAAATAAATTTAAACACTCAGACCATAAACAACTTTTGAAAAAGAAAGTTTTCAACCGGTTATTATCAAATCCCTTCCGAATTATTATTACATATCGATTACCTTGATTTAGCTAGACATGGATTTGGGAAAGGTAAAACATAAATAAAAACAGTGAATAATAACATGCATCATAATGAAAACTAAAATTACGATTAAAATTAAAAACCTGTAAATATTCCAATTGACCTTTGGGCAGATCCTCCACAAATGTTGGCAGGATTCTGGTCTTTATGCCAATTGATCGTACAAGGGAAATAGGAATTACAGAAGAAATGAAAGGCAACAAAAAATAGAAAAGAAATAAAACTGAACTTTTGCTCTGGAAATGAAATTGGGCAGCACTTCGTTGTCTGAATGCGGCTCCCTTTCTCAGCTCCCCTCCTTCCCCTTTTATAGAAATAGAATTCTAACGGTTATAACTTGAAGAAGGTGGACTTAGAGGCAGAAATATCAGGGAGTAGTGGTCCACTATTTGGGACTTGGAACTGCCTCTTGCACGTGCATTTGAAGTTGGGCGTTTTTTCCTGCATGACGGTCGTCACAGTGTGTGACGGTCGTCACCCGTGTGACGGTCGTCATGGAGCTGTGACGGTCGTCACAGCAGCAAAATATGCATTCTACGTTTTTCATGTTGTTTTCATCCGGTTTTCGTCCATATTTCATCTGTGATTGCTTCTTTTCTTCATATTGCTTTGTTTAGACGTGATTATCAAATACCTGCAAAATATCAGACAAATAACACGGAAATAACCCGAAATCGGATCGAAAACAGTTAAACATCAGTTGAATTATGCATCAATATATATATATATACAATTTCATGTTATCAAACTCCCCTAAGCTTGAATCTTTGCTTGTCCTCAAGTAAAACAGGAAAAAGTCGCCAAGCACGAGGCAGCTTCTTCGTTTGCAAAGTTGGGAAAAACTGGGATTCTTAGTAAGAACAAAACGAGTACGGTGACGACACTGGACTACAAGTCTTCGGAGGTCTCCTTCTTATGCAAATCGGTCCCAGTCATGCTACTGTAGCTTGGTGTCAAGGTCCTCGCGTCAAGTTCACCCTGTTTGTTCTAGCGCAATCACATTAAGCCCGTTCTCCATACACTTTCATGGAAAGTCGACCTGTTAGTGAATATGATCTCATTTCTGTTTTGATCTTTTTCATTGATCGTAAGCTTATACCATTGATTTTTCAATGAGTTTTCGTGCCGTTGGGCTAAATGCTCGGGTGAGGAGCACCTAACTTAGAAGGAAACGTGTCTTTATATTTTTGGCTATATGGCTTTCTTTTCATGATTTTTCATCTTTTTGGAGATCATACACTTATTTGCATCGGTCGCTCGCTTAGAAGTGTTTTAGGATGGCGCTGACTGCTAGTATAAACTACTTGGGGCTGAGTTTACGTAGACACTTGAAACTTTGGTACACGTAGGTAGTGAAACCGACTCGCATAAACCGGAGATCTAAAGTGTCAGGACGGTACTGGTTTTGTTAGAATTGTCGTCTCCTCGGAGTTTCAAAACTTGGTTTGAACTTGGGCGCATTCTCGTGATGCTTTTGCTTTTGAGGAACGAACGAAATTTTTTTGTTTACGTTGAATAACGTGGGGATGTTTACGTAATGGAAAAAGAATATATAAACGAGCTTTTATTTGCTAGAACGTGAAAATGTTCGAATTGAAATTACGAAAATAAAAGTACACAGGAATGGGAAATAAACGCTCCGCTCCCACACTATCTCAATCAGTGTCCACACTGATTTGAAAGAATGCGAGAGGGAGATACAACGGAAATGAAAGTACAAAGAAACTGAAAATATAGTAAACAAATATGGAAAATGGTAACTAATCACGGCCTCTGCCTCGGTCACGTCCTCGCTCGCGTCCTCTGGCTCTAACTTGGTCGACTCGGTCCTCAAAACTCATTGCTCTGGTATGATAGACATAGTCGCGGAGTCCTTTGAACTGCAAGGTCAGATTCGCCAAGTTCTCAGTAATGGTTTCTTGGCCGGTTTGTAGTTGTTGCATTTGGGTCCGATGACAAGCTTCGAACTGCTCTGCTCGCTGATTCCGCTGCTGCATCATAGCGAGTATTTGGGCCTGCTGGTCGAGAGAGCGGCGTAGGTCTTCTTCTGAGTAGTCGGGCTCTGGACGATGGCGGCGGCGGCGGTAGGATGTACCTTCGGGAGGAAGAGGTTGCGATGCCTCCGGTTGCTCTGGTCTGTCCAACTCAACTTGGATTTCGTCATCAGAACCTTGGGTGTGGCTCTGAGTTGGAGCAGCGGCAGCAGGAGGGGCAGTGAGGTCAAATAGCCAGTTGGTACGATCCTCTGGGTGCATCCGGGTGCGTGATGGAAGGATGATGCTTCAGACGGTTTTTCCACGCACTACCGGGTGGTACTTGCCATCGGCTCTAAAACGGATGAGGTGAGAGGCTCTGCAGTGGTCGGTGTCGAGGAACACCGAGGGAATGGCATGGAGGTGCTGGAGGCGGTCACCGAGGTTAAGCCCAAGTGCAATGGCAGTGACAATCCCGCCAAAGTAAAATGGCTTAGAGCCACGGTTACAGTTGGCCTGAATGTGGGCCAGGAGGAATGGAGCGGCGTTGATGGGCTCATTGTTGAAGACACAGTGGAGAAAGAAGAGCTCTTTCGAGTTCACCTTATGGTTGCTATCCCAGGCGAAGATGGTGTTGCTCAATGCTCGGTGGAAGTACCAGATGGTCGGGTTGTGGATATGCATTGCGTGCAGAGAATCCCAACCATCGGCATTGATGTCGGTTAACTGGTACCAGAGTGCGAAGGCTTCGTGCTGAAACTGATCGGTGAGGCGGCGGTGAGCATTACCGCCGCGGGGGAATTGTAAGATGGCGGCAATCTGGTTCTGGTTCACTTGATAGTTCGTGCCGAACATCCGGAAGCATGCGGCACCGGAGTGTTGGCTGAGGTCGCCGCTGGAAGTGACATAGGTGAACGAACTTAGGAACTCGAGGGTGAGTTGTTCGTACGTCGGCAGCGGATTGGTGCAGAGGTTCCAGATGCCGGCTCTTTGAAGCATCCAAGTGACGCCTTCAAGGAGTCCGAGCTCCGTGAGCGATGGGATATGTGGATAGTGGGTCGGCTGTAGCGACCGTTGGTGGAAGGCGATATAGTTGGCTCGCTGTCTCTCTCCTGAGTCACTGTTGCTGAACACAATGTAGCTGAGGTCTGGGGTTTCGTTGTTTCTCACCATTGTTGGAGGATATGGAGGAAATGTGGATTGAGGTGGTTCTGTGGAGTGGAAAAATGTGACAGTAGTGTAGTAGGATGTTGAGATGGGAGTTGGAATATATGGTGCAAGGTGGGGAAAACGAAAATTGGGAGTGGGGTGTGAGTTCTTGATGATTGGAAGTTGAAAGGAGATGAGCGGGAGAGAAAACACAACCCCTGTTATATCAGATAACAGTTTTGGGCTCGTGACGATCGTCATGTATCTGTGACGGTCGTCACCCGTGTGACGGTCGTCAGGCTCCTGTGACGGTCGTCACACCAGCAAAATCTGCAGAACGCAGAATTTTGCTTTGGGGGTGTGATTGCAATGATGTTTAGGCCTATAAATGATATGGCAATGTATTATATCGGCCAATAAACAAAGAATAACGTAAAAACAGAATATATGAATAAAGACTATAATTGAAATAACAAGTAATTAGAATGATTGTAATGTAATACATAAAGAAATTAACAATGCAAAAATCCAAATGATTGAAAACGGACGGAAAGTAGGAAAACAAAACTAAACCAAACTAAACTAAAACTAATATCTAGTCTTTTCGTGCCTTCAATTCATCAAACTTCCGTGCGTAGTAGTCGAGCTGGTCACAGACTAAGTCCATGAAGACTACGAGTTCGCTGTGTATGCCTGTGATGTCGTCTTTTACAGTAGTCAGAGCTGCGTCAACGTTGTCCAATCGGAGCAGAACAATATCCATTTTGTCAGTGGTTTCCTCAGGAATGGGCTCAGGGTAGGTGTTGTAGTGCGGAGGAGTCGTAGGGTCTACTTCAGCTTCTGATACAGCATCCTCATAGTACATATAGTCGTGTGCTTCAGAGATGTGATCACTGTCGTACATGTAGTTGTGTGGTGTTGATTGAGGTGAAGGAGGTCCCATAGGCTCATCCAATTCATAAAGCCAATTGTCCTTGTTATGGATACTTGTCATCTGATGATTTGGCAATGTGAATAGCTGGACAGGTTTTTCATTGATGAGGTACTCGTAAGGTCCAGGTCCCATAGTTCTTAAAATGCGCCTGTTAAAGCAGAACTGGATATTCATGGGTCGGATGGTGCCAAAACTAGTGCTTGCATTTAAGTGGAATCGAAGGCTAAGCTCGTGGGCAATCATTGTCACAAGGCCGCCTATTAGAATAGGTGATTGTGGGTCCTGAGTGAGGCGTCGGAAAGATCTCATCATGAAAGGTACTGCATTCACTGTACGTCCCTGAGAAGCACAGAACATGATAAATAACTCTTCTTTAGATACTGTAGTAATATTTTCTTCTTTCCCGAAAAGGGTGTGAGCTAGTATCTTATGAAAGTATCTGAAAGCTGGGTTATGAATCTCATCATTATACATTCTGTCTGGTTCAGGGTGATAATCACATGTGATTCTACCCCAGAATTGGTTGAGTTCAAAATCAAGATCATCATCTTCTGCACTGATGAACACATGCGGTCCGCTAGGAAATCCTAGGAGGTTGGCTAATGACATCCGGCTATGGGTTTGGTCCATTCCAAACATTCTAAAGGTAATCATTTCTGTGTTGGATCCAAAACCATAGTTGGGTAAATACCTGAAGGAACTAAGGAATTCGTAGGTGAGGTCCTTATAGGTAGCAAAACGGGTTTTCAAAGCAGTGTTCTCCCAACCCAGTTGATTGAACAGGTATTGGATGCTATTAGTGATTCCTAGTTTCTCCATGGTAGACTTATCATAATACAGCGTTAAGGCTATGTCCCTCTCAGTTAATGCTTCAAATCTTGCCTTTTGAGCTAGTCCTCGAAAATGAACCTTTGTGAAGTCGTACGCGGCCATACTCGCAAGTAAGTCGGAGAAAAACAGGAGGAAGGTTTTGAAGACTTTTAAAATCCTGAAAAGTTTAAAACAGAAATTTGAAGTCAGGATTTTAAGAAAAGCGAAGGGCGGTAAAAACAAAAGATAAAAGAAGAATATAAAATAAAAATATGAAAATAAAAGAAAGTAAAAATAGTGGCAATTTTTAGTTTAGAATTTTTGTTAAAGTTTCAAAGTAGAACTTTAAATAAAAATGAAATACAGTAACCAGGAAAAATGCGGGAAAAATTGGGTTGCCTCCCAGTAAGCGCTGTTTTTAACGTCTAAAGCCTGACGATAGCTTGGTGACAAGCTATTCGGGTGTTTGAGCTGGAAGCTCAAGCAATGCTATACTGCAGACTTGAGGGTCGTTTTCGTTCTTATTATAATGTTTTTGACGTTTCCCGTTTACGATAAACGGTGCATTCGTCTTATCGGTAATTTCAACAGCTCCACTCTGAAGTACTTTAGTCACTTCATAAGGTCCGGACCACCTAGATTTTAGTTTACCTGGGAAGAGTTTTAATCTTGAATTAAATAGCAGTATGATGTCTCCCACACTAAATTGTTTCTTGATTGAACGTTTATCATGCCACTTTTTAGTTCGTTCTTTGTAGATACGGGCATTTTCGTAAGCGTCTAATCGAGGTTCTTCTAATTCGTGTAAGTTCAAGATTCATTTCTCTCCTGCCTCAGTGTAGTTGAAATTGAGTGTCTTAATGGCCCAAAAGGCTTTATGCTCTAATTCTACAGGGAGATGACAGGATTTACTGTAAACTAATCTGTAGGGTGTAGTGCCTATTGGTGTCTTAAAAGCGGTCCTATAAGCCCATAAAGCTTCATGTAGCTTTGATGACCAATCTTTCCTTGAGGTAGCGACAGTCTTTTCCAATATCTGTTTTATTTCCCTGTTCGAGACCTTTACTTGTCCGCTAGTTTGCGGATGATAGGGTGTAGCTACTCGGTGTCGGACTCCATATTTAGAAAGAAGTTTATCAAATATTCGCTATATGAAGTGAGATCCGTCGTCACTAATGACGAGTCTGGGTACACCGAATCTAGGAAAGATTGTGTTTTTGAAGAGTTTGATTACTACTCATGCGTCATTTGTTGGAGCAGCAATGGCTTCTATCCATTTAGACACATAGTCTACAGCGACGAGTATGTAGTTATTACCAAAAGTAGGTGGGAATGGTCCCATGAAATCTATTCCCCATACGTCGAAGATTTCTACCTCTAAGATTCTTTTCTGAGGCATTTCATCGCGTCGTGAGATGTTGTCAGTTCGTTGGCATCTATCGCATTTTAGCACAGTGATGTGAACGTCTTTCCATAGGTTAGGCCAGAATAAGCCAGCTTGGAGAATCTTAGCGCACGTCTTGGATGTACTAGCATGACCACCATATGGTGCTGAATGGCATTGGGAAATGATATTTTCTATTTCTTCCTCTGGGACACAGCGACGATATATGTTGTCGGCCCCTCTCTTGAAGAGTAGAGGTTCATCCCAATAATAGTGTTTCAGATCGTGGAAGAATTTCTTCTTTTGCTGATAAGTGAGATCCGGTGGAAGCACGCCTGCAGCGAGGTAATTAACAATGTCAGCATACCAAGGTAATGTGACTTGGGCATAGACGGCTTCTACGGCTTTTTCGAATTCTGGATCTTCCGAGATTGAGTTAGGCATGTCACTTTCTAATTTGGCTATCAGATGTTCGTACGGGAAATTGTCATTTATCGGTACTGGTTCATGTTTGATGCCTTCTATTCGGGATAAGTGATCTGCAACAACGTTCACGGTTCCTTTCTTATCTTTGATTTCTAAGTCAAACTCTTGTAATAACAGGATCCATCTCAATAGTCTTGGTTTGACATCCTTTTTGCTTATTAGGTACCTAATGGCAGCGTGGTCTGTGTATATGATAACTTTTGCTCCTACTAAGTAAGAACGGAATTTGTCAAGCGCAAATATAACTGCTAGAAGTTCCTTTTCTGTTGTAGCGTAGTTCATTTGGGCAGGATCTAAGGTTCTATTGGCATAGTAGATAGCATGGAGTTTCTTGTCCTTCCTTTTTCCTAGAACTGCGCCTACGGCATAATCACTCGCATCGCACATGATTTCGAACGGTAGTCGCCAATCGGGTGGTTGCATAATCGGTGCGGTGATAAGGGATGATTTTAATGTTTCGAATGCTTTTAGACAGTCGTCATCGAAGACGAACTCAACATCTTTCATCAACAGGCCGGTCAAAGGTTTTGTGATTTTTGAAAAATCTTTTATAAATCTTCGGTAGAAACCGGCATGTCCTAGAAAACTCCGTATTTCTCGTACGGATTTTGGAGGTTGGAGATCTTTTATAATCTCTATTTTAGCTTTTTCGACCTCAATTCCTTTATTCGATATGACATGTCCTAGAACTATTCCTTGTCGGACCATAAAATGGCATTTTTCCCAATTTAGGACGAGGTTCACTTTTACACAACGTTCTAATACCATTTCTAAGTTTTGTAGGCATCCTTCGAAACTTTGTCCACATACCGAGAAATCGTCCATAAATACTTCCATGATGTCGTCTATGAAGTCTGCGAAGATTGTCATCATGCATCTTTGGAAGGTTGCTGGAGCATTACAGAGTCCGAACGGCATTCGGCGGTAAGCAAAAGTACCATAAGGACATGTGAATGTAGTCTTTTCTTGGTCATCAGGATGAATGGGAATTTGGAAAAATCCTGAATAACCATCTAGATAGCAGAAATATGAATGTTTGGCTAATCTTTCCAACATTTGGTCTATGAAGGGTAATAGGAAGTGATCTTTTCGTGTGGCCTTGTTAAGCTTCCTATAATCAATGCTCATCCTGCTTCCAGTCACGACTCTTTTTGTTATTGATTCGCCTTTTTCGTTTTTAACTACTGTGACTCCTCCTTTCTTTGGTACGACATGAACTGGGCTAACCCATTCACTATCGGAGATTGGATAGATGATACCTGCATCTAGCAATTTCTTTACTTCATCTCTGACTACAGTGCTTAGGATGGGGTTCAGTCTTCTCTGATGCTCTCTAGAGGTTTTAGAGTCTTCCTCTATTGTAATTCGATGCATACAGATTGAAGGGCTTATACCTTTTAGATCGCTTATGTTATAGTCTAACACGGTGGGGTACTTCTTTAGGACTTCTAATAGCTTTTCGGTTTCTGGTTGTCCTAAGTCGGCGTTGACTATCACTGGTCTTTTTAGTTCATCGTCTAGGAATTCATATCTAAGGTTTTTGGGTAGTGTTTTAAGTTCTAAAGATGGGTTCTTCGGACCTGGCATATGGTTTGGGGTCAGTGCTAAGCTTTCGCTTAGGCTGTCGTCTTTATACGGTTTACGCCAATCATCGTCTTCAGAACTATGGGGTATTTGAATCTTTATTATTTCTGAATACGTAGTCTCTTCATTTTCAAGTTCTCTTATGCATTCGTCAATTTCATCTACTAAATAGCAGGTATCGTCTATGGCTGGTGCTTGTAAGAACTTGGTGAGAATGAACTCTATCTTTTCTTCTCCTACTTCGAATGTTAGCCTTCCTTTCTTCACGTCTATAATAGCTCCGGCTGTAGCTAGGAACGGCCTTCCTAGGATAATTGGGGTAACAGAGTCCTCTTTGATGTCCATGATTATGAAGTCGGTTGGGATGTAGAATTGTCCTATGCGTACTGGAACGTTTTCCAGTATTCCGACGGGGTATTTTACTGATTGGTCAGCTAATTGTACAGACATTTTGGTTGGTCTTAGGTCTCCCATATTCAGCTTTTTACATATAGATAAAGGCATAACACTGATACTGGCTCCTAAATCGCATAGAGGTTTGTCTATTACGAACTTTCCTATGACGCAGGGTATGGAGAAACTACCTGGGTCTTTTAATTTAGGAGGTATGCGGTTTTGAATTATAGCGCTACACTCTGCAGTAAGTGTAACTGTCTCGTTATCCTCGATCTTTCTCTTATTTGACAGGCTTTCTTTGAGAAATTTAGCGTATGACGGCATTTGAGTTATCGCTTCTGTAAAAGGAATAGTGATATTCAACTGTTTAAGGAGCTCTACAAATTTCTTAAATTGTCCTGAAGTTTTAGAGTTTATTAATCTTTGAGGATAAGGGATAGGTGGTTTATATGGCGCTGGAGGTGCTTGAGTTTTTTCACTTGCGGTATCCTCCTTCTCGTTGTCTTCCTTCTTCTTGTTCAGTTTTTTCACTCTGATTCCTTTTCTGCTTGTTCAGTTGGTTTTTGTTGCATGGCTGAGTTTTCGGTCCTTGGATCGATCGGTTCGTCCAATTCTTTTCCACTTCTTAGTATTACAGCATTTGCTTGACCTTTTGGATTCTGTTCGGGTTGTCCAGGAAATGTGCCAGCGGGTGCGGCAACAGAGGCTTGTTGTTGAGCCACTTGTGATATCTATGTTTCTAACATTTTGTTGTGGGTGGCTAAAGCGTCTACTTTTCCGGTGAACTGTTTAATTTGCTCGCTAGTGTGTATATTTTGATTCAGGAATTCTTTGTTTGTTTGAGCTTGAGTAGCTATGAATTTTTCCATCATCAGCTCGAGGTTTGATTTCCTAGGTGCAGTCTGAGCAGCAGCTGGTTTCTGATATCCTGGCGGAGCAGTAGGCATTTGCAATGCATTATCGCTTTTGTAAGAAAAGTTTGGATGATTTCGCCAACTTGGGTTGTAAGTATTTGCGTAGGGATTTCCTTGAGCATAATTTACTTGGTCTGGTGGAATTCCGGCTAGCAATGGGCATTCGGGTGCATTATGAGTGGTGCCTCCGTATAACTCGCAATTTGGAGTTACGGCAGCGACGGTTGCAGTGGGGTTAACGGTCAGACTGTCAATCTTCTGTGCTAGAGCATCTACTTTAGCGTTGAACTTTTCAAGGCTGCTGATCTCGTACATCCCACCTTTTGCTGTGGTTTTCTCTATTGGAATGCGTTCACCTCCCCATTGGCAGTGGTTCTGAGACATGTTTTCTATTAGCTGATAGGCTTCGTCGTATGGCTTATCCATAAGTGCACCGCCCGCAGCGGCGTCTATTGTTAATCTAGTATTGTATAAAAGCCCATTATAGAAAGTATGGATTGTCACCCAGTCTTCTAGACCGTGGTGAGGACGTGTTCTCATCATATCTTTGAATCGTTCCCATGCTTCGTAAAGAGATTCAGTATCTTTTTGTCGAAATCCGTTGATTTGAGCTCTAAGCATAGCAGTTTTGCTTGGCGGAAAATATCTCGCTAAGAAGACGTTGTTCAACTGTTCCCACGTCGTAACGGAGTTGGATGGTAAAGATTGTAACCATGTCCACGCTCTGTCTCTAAGAGAGAATGGGAAAAGACGAAGTCTTATCGCGTCTGGAGTTACTCCATTTGCTTTCACTGTGTCTGCATATTGTACAAACCTCGTTAAATGTTCGTTTGGGTCCTCAGTTGCATTTCCTGAGAATTGGTTTTGTTGTACAGCTGACAGCAATGATGGTTTCAGCTCAAAATCGTTTCGAGTAATAGCTGGGGCAGCAATGCTACTTCTAGGCTCCATCTGAGAGGGTGTAGCGTATGCCTTCAGCAGTTTGTTTGGAGGTCCTTCAGCCATCTTTGATTTTTCTTCAGATTTGGGAATGGGAGTGAGAGGATCGGGAATGTTATGTTTGAGTTGGTACTCAATGATTCGACTTCTTAAATGTAAGAAGCGCTCTAGTTCTGCGACTGAAGGTTTTAAGATATCGCCTTGTGGGCGATTACTTGGCATACAATCGACATCACTAGTAAAGGAAAAATGAAAATAGTTAACCTAGTCTATACGGTGTAACAGAAGGTTACACTATTGACTAAACGGGTCCCCGGCAACGGCGCCAAAAACTTGATCGCGACTTTCTATGTCTAATACAACTTAACTGCAAGTGCACAGTCTATCGCGTAGTAATAAAAGATATCGATCCCACAGGGACTCGTAATCAAACTAGTGTTCTCGGGAGTTACTATGTTTAGCTAGGTAGATAATGTTTAAGGGAATAAGATTGTCACTAAAGGGAACTAAAATGTTACTTAAATTATAATTACGTGAATCGATATGCAGTAATTATGTTCTTCGGGGATTTGACAAGTTACCGGTATATGAAATATTTTTCATAGTTTATTTAAGCAGAAAATAGTGATCTGAAGACTCTTGTCTCACGATGGTTGTTGACGCTAATCATAATTCTAAGGGCCAAACGTACGCTTTCGTGTCCCATTCGGGGTTAAAATTATTTTTTGGAAATCTCTAAGTTCTAATTCATTTTAAAGTGCTTTCGCTGTTATTAAAACGAGTGACTAGTGTTTACTATCTGGTGTTGCCGCAGCTTTCGCTTGTTGGTTCGTACCTTAATTAATTTCCCACTTTCGTGGCAAAACTACTTTTAAATAAGTTCTCGCTTTCGCGACGAAGTTTATTCAGTAAATAAATTTAAACACTCAGACCATAAACAACTTTTGAAAAAGAAAGTTTTCAACCGGTTATTATCAAATTCCTTCCGAATTATTATTACATATCGATTACCTTGATTTAGCTAGACATGGATTTGGGAAAGGTAAAACATAAATAAAAACAGTGAATAATAACATGCATCATAATGAAAACTAAAATTACGATTAAAATTAGAAACCTGTAAATATTCCAATTGACCTTTGGGCAGATCCTCCACAAATGTTGGCAGGATTCTGGTCTTTATGCCAATTGATCGTACAAGGGAAATAGGAATTACAGAAGAAATGAAAGGCAACAAAAAATAGAAAAGAAATAAAACTGAACTTTTGCTCTGGAAATGAAATTGGGCAGCACTTCGTTGTCTGAATGCGGCTCCCTTTCTCAGCTCCCCTCCTTCCCCTTTTATAGAAATAGAATTCTAACGGTTATAACTTGAAGAAGGTGGACTTAGAGGCAGAAATATCAGGGAGTAGTGGTCCACTATTTGGGACTTGGAACTGCCTCTTGCACGTGCATTTGAAGTTGGACGTTTTTGCCTGCATGACGGTCGTCACGGTGTGTGACGGTCGTCACCCGTGTGACAGTCGTCACCCGTGTGACGGTCGTCATGGAGCTGTGACGGTCGTCACAGCTGTAACAACCCGAATTTCATTAAATAACAGCTGTAACAGCCCGAATTTCATTAAATAATTAGTTATAGTAATTAATTTATTTAGTGGGATTTTTATTAATGTTGGAAATTAATTTGTATTAATTGGAATTAATAGAGAATTGAGAAGGAAATTGGAAGGAAGGAAAATAAAGGAAATATATAATAGAGAAGGAAAATAAAAGAAAGTTAGAGAGAAACATTTGGAAAGAAAGAAGAAGAGAAAGAGAGGAGAAGAAGAGGAAAGTGGAAAATCATCAAGAACCAACATCAAAGCTCTGATTAATCGAGGTAAGGGTGAGAAATGTTTCTATTTGATCATTGCATGATGTTATATATGTTGGGTTGAGGTTTTGGTGTAGTTTCCATCCTTTTCCATTTAGGGCAAAAGTTGGAATAATCGGTAGAACTCAATTTAATCGGTTAAAATCTGAAATAGATGATGTAGAATAGTCTAGAAATGTTAGACTAAGAGTATTGGAATTGGATTGGTGAGATTGGAGTTTTTGGAGTTGGTTGAGTTGGATAATAGTAAGTGAAAAACAAAATACGCAGACACTCGCTAGCAGCTCGCTAGGCGAGCAGGTCGCGAATGCTCGCTAGGAGCTCGCTCAGCGAACAAGTAGCGAATGGTCCCAGACTTGGACAGAATGGATTTTGGTTTGTTCGCTGGTAGCGAAAGTGTAGCGAAGAGATAGAGAACGATTTGTTGGGAAGCTCGCTGTAGCGAGCAGGTAGCGAATGAAGTCAGTAACTTCTGTTGAGATTCGCTAGCACGTTCGCTAGGCGAACAAGTAGCGAATACTCGCTAGGAGTTCTCTTAGCGAAGGAGTAGCGAGTATGACAGGTTGATGTTTTATTTGAGATTTATCCATAGGTTGATTGTGTGGTTCGACTATGGTTTATTGCTTGATTAATCACATAGTTTATGTACTATTGTGATATGTTGTGGGTAGCCTTCGGGCGTGAATCCTAGGTTTTGAGATGTGTATATTGTTTGTATTGATTGGAAATGCATGAGAACATAATAGAGGTTATGTGTGCATTGTCTGATAAATTGTGAATGCCTAATGTTGTATGCAATTGTGTGATAAGTATGCATGAGAACATTGTGGATATGTGTGCATGACTTGTGAATTACGTTAATGGTATTAATGTGAATACCTTGAATTGTTATGAACATGTTGTGTGTGCAATCATGTTGTAATTCTTGAAGAGATGAATTATTGGAATGCATGAGATTAAGATGTCGGTCTTAAGTGCATTTGATTTTCGATTGCATATGCATCATTTAGTCAAGAGGCAATGCTTCTAGTTGCGTGGAGACTAGTGACTTGTCCCAAACCTAGAAGAGTGGGTTTGAAGGCTTAGAGGACGGGCCTTTGTTGTTATCGGTCTAGAAGAGTGGACCCGGTTTAATGTAAAAACCGAAAAATGATAACGAGAGTCGGTACCGCATTGCATGAGTTGCATTGAGTTGTTGAGTCACATTGATATATGACATATGCATGAAGAGATGCTTATGTGTGAATGATAAGATTGTGGAAATGTGAGTGTATGCATGATGTGGGAATGCTTTGTGAATATTCATGTTGTCTATATATGTGTGGTAAATATATATGACTAAGAGGGTGAATTGTGGTGAAAAATATGGAGTTGAATTATATGATTACCTATATATATATAGAATCTTATGCTTTGATTATTATGGTTATATTTCTCACCCTTCTGTTGTTTTATAATGCTCTACGAGGCATTGCAGATTAGGATGCTGGAGTTTTTTTTGTGAAGTTATCTTCATTCTTTTGAGTCGGCTGCTCTGATATGTAACACCGGGTAGTTAGACTAGTATAGTTATTCTTTTGTGATACATTGTGATGTATCAGCTGATGTGGTTTTGTAATTACCTGACATGATGTATCAATCTGGATATCTTATCTGTATGTGAATTAATATTTTGGAAATGATTAAATGATTTTATCTTCCGCTTAAATTTAAATGTTGAAATGTGATTTCTAAACCATGAAAATGTTACATATTTTATGGAGCAAATGTTAAAGTGTTTCATTGGTGAAATTGTGACATTCTTCCTTTATACCTTATTCTAAAATTTTCACTCTGATAAATTTGTATATGCATTTATTTGGGGGTATAGAAGGGGGTGTTACAACAGTGGTATCAGAGCAGGTCCGTCCGTCCGGCCAAGTTGTTAGAGTGTTTTTCCCTGTTTATTATTGATATGCGTGTGTTGCATCATCAATATTGGTTGTTCTTACGTGGTTCTGTTGTTGGAATTAGTAAGATGGTTGCAGGGAGGAACGATGAAGCGATCGCAGAAGCTTTGACAAGGTTGGCGGGAGCGATTGAGCAGAATCCTCCGGCCAATTTGAATGTGGGGAATAATGCTGATGATGAATTCCGTGCTTTGGGAAGGTTCCAAAGGAATAATCCCCCGATGTTCAAGGGAACCCACGAGCCTGACAAAGCACAAATTTGGTTGAAAGCTATCTAGAAGATTTTTCGGGTTATGAATTGCTCAGATGCACAAAAGGTGCAGTTTGGGACTCACATGCTCGAAAAGGAAGCCGAAGACTGGTGGGGTAATACTCGCCAAAGATTTGAAGAGGATGATATGGTGATCACCTGGGATCTTTTTAGAGAGACATTTCTGGAGAAGTATTTTCCAGAAGATGTGCGCGGAAAGAAAGAGATTGAATTCCTTGAGCTGAAGCAAGGTAATTCAACGGTAGCTGAGTATGCGGCAAAATTTGAGGAGTTGATCAAGTTTTGTCCTCACTACAACACTGCTAATGCCGAGAGATCTAAGTGTCTCAAATTTGTGAATGGCTTGAGACCTGAGATCAAGCAAGCTATTGGTTACCAGGAAATCCAGCGATTTTCGGAGTTGGTAAACAAGAGTAGGATTTACGATGAGGATAGTAGGGCTCGATCTAGCCACTACAAGAGCCTAAGTGATAAGAAAGGAAAGGGCCACTTCCGAGGGAAACCTTACGTGACTCCTGCTGATAAGGGGAAACAAAGGGTTGGTTTCGGTAAGAAGCCAAGTGGGGGAGTTTCTACTCCAGTGAGATGTTACAATTGTGGTGAAGCGGGGCATCGTGCTCCTGAGTGCAAGAGTGTGGAACAAAAGTGTTTTAAGTGTGGCAAGCCAGGCCACAAAGCTCTTGTATGCAGAAGCGGTGCAAATGTGACTTGCTATAACTGTGGCGAGCAAGGACACATTAGTACCAAATGCGATAAGCCGAAGAAGAAACAAGGGAGTGGAAAAGTGTTCGCTCTATCTGGATCTGAGACTGCTAGTGACGATCGCTTGATCAGAGGTACGTGCTTCATTAATGGTACACCTTTAATCGCTATAATTGATACCGGAGCTACGCATTCTTTTATTTCTTTGGATTGTGTTAGAAGGTTGAATCTTGAGTTGTCTGTGATTGGTGGCGGTATGGTTATTGATACTCCTGCTATGGGTTCGGTAACTACACCGTATGTTTGTTTGAATTGTCCGTTGAGTATCTTCGGTAAAGATTTTGGAATTGATTTAGTGTGTCTTCACCTAGACCAACTCGATGTCATCCTTGGGATGAATTGGTTGGAATTCAACCAGGTATATATTAACTGTTTTGACAAGACGGTTATTTTTCCGGAATCGGACGTTGCAAGAGATTTGTTTATGACAGCGAGACAAGTGAAAGAATCAGTGCAAGATGGAGCTAAGGTATTTATGCTTATGGCAACTTTGAGAATTGGTGGAAGTGAAGAGATTGGTGCTTTACCAATTGTTAGAGATTTTCCGGAAGTTTTCCCTGAAGAGATAAAGGATTTACCCCCGGAGCGAGAAGTGGAGTTTTCAATAGATTTGATTTCTGGAACTAGTCCGATATCGATGGCTCCTTATCGTATGTCGGCATCAGAACTGAAAGAGTTGAAGAGTAAACTTGAGGACTTGCTTGAAAAGAGGTTTATTCATCCGAGTGTATCGCCGTGGGGTGCACCGATGTTGTTGGTTAAGAAGAAAGAGGGTTCTATGAGGCTCTGTGTGGATTACAGACAGTTGAACAAGGTGACTATTAAGAACAAGTATCCACTCCCGAGGATTGATGATCTGATGGATTAGTTGGTTGGTGCAAGTGTGTTCAGCAAGATTGATTTGAGATCTGGGTATCATCAGATTCGCGTGAAAGCTGAGGATATTCAGAAGACTGCTTTTAGAACGAGGTATGGACACTATGAGTATTCTGTAATGCCATTTGGTGTGACTAATGCACCAGGTGTATTTATGGAGTACATGAATAGGATTTTCCATCCTTATTTGGATAAGTTTGTGGTTGTGTTTATCGACGACATCTTGGTTTATTCGAAGAGCGAAGAAGAGCATGCCGAGCATCTGAAGATTGTGTTATCTGTGTTGAGAGAGAAGCATTTGTTTGCAAAGCTTTCTAAGTGTGAGTTTTGGTTGAAGGAAGTTAGTTTCCTTGGTCATGTAATTTTGAGTAATGGTATTGCGGTTGATCCGTCGAAGGTTGAAGCGGTATCGCAATGGGAGACTCCGAAGTCAGTTTTTGAGATTAGAAGTTTCCTTGGTTTAGCCGGTTATTATCGGAAGTTTATTGAAGGATTCGCTAAGTTATCGTTGCCGTTGACGCAGTTGACTAGGAAGGGTCAAGCTTTTATTTGGGATGCCAAGTGTGAAGCGCGTTTCCAAGAACTTAAGCGAAGGTTGACGACAGCCCCTGTTTTGATTTTGCCAAATCCGGAAGAACCGTTCGTTGTGTATTGTGATGCTTCTTTAATGGGCTTGGGAGGTGTGTTGATGCAGAATAATCAAGTTGTGGCTTATGCTTCGAGGCAACTCAAAGTGCATTAGAAGAATTATCCGACGCATGACTTAGAGTTGGCCGCCGTTGTGTTCGTGTTGAAACTTTGGAGGCATTATCTGTTCAGTGCAAGATTTGAAGTGTTTAGTGACCACAAGAGTTTGAAATATCTTTTTGATCAAAAGGAATTGAATGCAAGACAAAGAAGATGGCTTGAACTTTTGAAGGATTATGATTTTGGTTTGAATTACCATCCGGGTAAAGCGAATGTAGTAGCGGATGCATTGAGTCGGAAATCATTGCATGTGTCGGCGTTGATGGTGAAAGAGTTGGAATTGGTCGAGCAATTTCGGGATTTGAGTTTAGTATGTGAGAGAACTTCTTTTGGATTTAAGTTGGGTATGTTAAAGCTTACAAGTGGTATTTTGGATGAAATTCGAGAAGGACAGAAATCGGATTTGAGTTTAGTTGATCGGTTGACTTTAATCAACCAAGGCCAAGGTGGTGATTTTCGGATTGATGAGAATGGGATTATGAGATGTCGGGATCGAGTTTGTGTTCCGAATGTTGTGGAGCTTAAAAAGAGTATCCTTGAGGAAGGACATCGTAGCGGATTGAGTATTCATCCGGGTGCTACTAAGATGTATCAGGATTTGAGGAAAGTGTTTTGGTGGCCTAGTATGAAGAAGGATATTGCGGAATTTGTGTATTCTTGTTTGACTTGCCAGAAGTCAAAGATTGAGCATCAGAAGCCATCGGGTTTGATGAAGCCGTTGTTTATTCCTGAGTTGAAATGGGATAGTATCTCCATGGATTTTGAATCGGGTTTGCCGAGGACGCCGAGTAATTTTGAGGCTATTTGGGTTATTGTGGATAGATTGACTAAATCTGCTCACTTTATCCCTATGCGTGTGGATTACCCGTTGGAGAAGTTGGCTAAATTGTATATTGAGAGGATTGTGTGTTTGCATGGTATTCCGTCGAGTATTGTTTCGGATAGAGATCTGAGGTTCACTTCGAGATTTTGGGAGAGCTTGCAGAGTGCTTTGGGTACTAAGTTGCGTTTGAGTTCAACTTATCATCCTCAGACAGATGGTCAGACGGAGAGGACGATTCAGTCGCTTGAAGATCTTTTGAGAGCTTGTGTATTGGAAAAAGGAGGAGCTTGGGATAGCTACTTGCCTTTGATTGAGTTTACCTACAACAATAGTTTTCATTCGAGTATCGGTATGGAACCATTTGAGGCGTTGTATGGTAGGCGGTGTAGGACACCATTGTGTTGGTTTGAGTCCGGAGAGAGTTCTGTTGTTGGACCCGAGTTAGTTCAACAGACTACTGATAAGATCAAGATGATTCAAGAGAAGATGAGAGTTGCTCAGAGTCGTCAGAAGAGTTATTATGACAAAAGGAGGAAGGCACTTGAATTTCAAGAGGGAGATCATGTGTTTCTTTGAGTCACTCCGATGAAAGGTGTTGGTAGGGCATTGAAGTCGCGCAAGTTGTCGCCGCGTTTCATTGGTCCTTATCAGATTTTGCAGAGGATAGGAGAAGTGGCCTATCGTGTGGCTTTACCACCGTCGCTTGCTAATCTTCATGACGTATTCCATGTATCTCAGTTGAGGAAATACATTGTGGATTCGTCTCATGTAGTCCAATTAGATGATGTGCAGGTGAGAGATAACCTGACTGTTGAGACATCACCTATGCGGATAGAGGATCGGAAATTGAAGCAACTTCGAGGCAAGGAGATTTCTTTGGTGAAGGTCGCTTGGGGAGGACCGACTGGTGGAAATGTGACTTGGGAACTAGAGAGCCAAATGAGGGAGTCTTATCCAGAACTGTTTGAACCAGGTAACATTTTCGAGGACGAAAATTCCTAAAGTTGGGGAGGGTTGTAACAGCCCGAATTTCATTAAATAATTAATTATAGTAATTAATTGATTTAGTGAGATTTGTATTAATGTTGGAAATTAGTTTGTATTAATTGGAATTAATAGAGAATTGAGAAGGAAATTGGAAGGAAGGAAAATAAAGGAAATATATAATAGAGAAGGAAAATAAAAGAAAGTTAGAGAGAAACATTTGGAAAGAAAGAAGAAGAGAAAGAGAGGAGAAGAAGAGGAAAGTGGAAAATCATCAAGAACCAACATCAAAGTTCTGATTAATCGAGGTAAGGGTGAGAAATGTTTCTATTTGATCATTGCATGATGTTATATATGTTGGGTTGAGGTTTTGGTGTAGTTTCCATCCTTTTCCATTTAGGGCAAAAGTTGGAATAATCGGTAGAACTCAATTTAATCGGTTAAAATCTGAAATAGATGATGTAGAATAGTCTAGAAATGTTAGACTAAGAGTATTGGAATTGGATTGGTGAGATTGGAGTTTTTGGAGTTGGTTGAGTTGGATAACAGTAAGTGAAAAACAAAATACGCAGACACTCGCTAGCAGCTCGCTAGGCGAGCAGGTCGCGAATGCTCGCTAGGAGCTCGCTCAGTGAACAAGTAGCGAATGGTCCCAGACTTGGACAGAATGGATTTTGGTTTGTTCGCTGGTAGCGAAAGTGTAGCGAAGAGATAGCGAACGATTCGCTGGGAAGCTCGCTGTAGCGAGCAGGTAGCGAATGAAGTCAGTAACTTCTGTTGAGATTCACTAGCACGTTCGCTAGGCGAACAAGTAGCGAATACTCGCTAGGAGTTCGCTTGGCAAAGGAGTAGCGAGTATGACAGGTTGATGTTTTATTTGAGATTTATCCATAGGTTGATTGTGTGGTTCGACTATGGTTTATTGCTTGATTAATCACATAGTTTATGTACTATTGTGATATGCTGTGGGTAGCCTTCGGGCGTGAATCCTAGGTTTTGAGATGTGTATATTGTTTGTATTGATTGGAAATGCATGAGAACATAATAGAGGTTATGTGTGCATTGTCTGATAAATTGTGAATGCCTAATGTTGTATGCAATTGTGTGATAAGTATGCATGAGAACATTGTGGATATGTGTGCATGACTTGTGAATTACGTTAATTGTATTAATGTGAATACCTTGAATTGTTATGAACATGTTGTGTGTGCAATCATGTTGTAATTCTTGAAGAGATGAATTATTGGAATGCATGAGATTAAGATGTCGGTCTTAAGTGCATTTGATTTTCGATTGCATATGCATCATTTAGTCAAGAGGCAATGCTTGCTAGTTTCGTGGAGACTAGTGACTTGTCCCAAACCTAGAAGAGTGGGTTTGAAGGCTTAGAGGACGGGCCTTTGTTGTTATCGGTCTAGAAGAGTGGACCCGGTTTAATGTAAAAACCGAAAAATGATAACGGGTTATCAGTCTAGAAGAGTGGACCCGGTTTAATGTAAAAACCGAAAAATGATAACGAGAGTCGGTACCGCATTGCATGAGTTGCATTGAGTTGTTGAGTCACATTGATATATGACATATGCATGAAGAGATGCTTATGTGTGAATGATAAGATTGTGGAAATGTGATTGTATGCATGATGTGGGAATGCTTTGTGAATATTCATGTTGTCTATATATGTGTGGTAAATATATATGACTAAGAGGGTGAATTGTGGTGAAAAATATGGAGTTGAATTATATGATTACCTATATATATATAATCTTATGCTTTGATTATTATGGTTATATTTCTCACCCTTCTGCTGTTTTATAATGCTCTACGAGGCATTGCAGATTAGGATGCTGGAGTTTTTTTTGTGAAGTTATCTTCATTCTTTTGAGTCGTCTGCTCTGATATGTAACACCGGGTAGTTAGACTAGTATAGTTATTCTTTTGTGATACATTGCGATGTATCAACTGATGTGGTTTTGTAATTACCTGACATGATGTATCAATCTGGATATCTTATCTGTATGTGAATTAATATTTTGGAAATGATTAAATGATTTTATCTTCCGCTTAAATTTAAATGTTGAAATGTGATTTCTAAACCATGAAAATGTTACATATTTTATGGAGCAAATGTTAAAGTGTTTCATTGGTGAAATTGTGACATTCTTCCTTTATACCTTATTCTAAAATTTTCACTCTGATAAATTTGTATATGCATTTATTTGGGGGTATAGAAGGGGGTGTTATAACAGCAGCAAAATATGCATTCTGCGTTTTTCATGTTGTTTTCATTCGGTTTTCGTCCATATTTCATCTGTGATTGCTTCTTTTCTTCATATTGCTTTGTTTAGACGTGATTATCAAATACCTGCAAAATATCAGACAAATAACACGGAAATAACCCGAAATCGGATCGAAAACTGTTAAACATCAGTTGAATTATGCATCAATATATATATATACGATTTCGTGTTATCACTAGGGAACGTCTGGGGTTGGACCAGAAGTGAGTACATGGCGTGTTGACCACCAAGAAACAGGATCTGGACAGAGTATACCGGAAGTTAACCCAATACGAGAGAGTCTGGAGCAGCACCCTAGCCAAATACAAAGAGCGGGAAGAAAAGCTGAAGTAGCAAGTAGCTGAGCTAGAAGCTCAGATCATGAGGAAAGATAAGAAGATAGAGGCTGAAGCCTCACTGCGACGAGACGTCCAGTACAGATTGGCTGAGGCCGAGGCGAATTTACAAGATTTTCAACTCCGGGTTGATGCTAAGAGTAGTAGAGTCGAGAACCATTCTGAAGAAGGTGTTTTTAGGAGCGTTGCCGAGAACCTCCTAGAGTCCATCAGGCAGAGGGACCTGCTGGCCCAGGGTTTGCTTACTCAGCCAGGTTATCCCGCTACAAAGAAGTTGATAGAAGATTTTCATGCCCGTGGCCGCACCTGATCTTTTGTATCTCTTTTTGTATATTTTATGCATTGATATGCTGATCACCGCCAGGTCTGTTGGTTGGGGTCATGCCTTATTGCTTCAGTTGTATGTGATTACAGTTGTACGCTACCCGAGCGGGCTTTTCAGATGAATATATGAGGATTTCTTTTCCATGATTGGATGATAGACTTTATTTGACCTGGAAACTAGGATCGGGGGGGAATCTCCCCAAGGCACAGACGCACGTTTGCATTTGCATGAAGCATTTGCATGACAAGCACCTTGTCGTTTTTCTAACCCTTTGTGTATACAGGTTGTTCCAGGATTGACCAAAGACCGATCCACCACTATTCGATCAGAGCGAATCAAGCTAGAGTAATGGAACAAGTGCAAACTGACGTCCAGGAACTCCGAGAGAGGATGGACCGCTTCATGAAGCTCATGCAAGTGGTTGCCAATGGCCAAGACCAGCTCAGAACATTGGTCCAGCCTCTGATCTCAAGGGTTGACAACAATGGTGTGCTTCATGGTGGGAGCGTTCCAGTCCCCCCACCTGTGGAAACTCCTCAGGGTGGCATCCCTGTGACCGGGGGGAATGGAAGTGGTAACGGCAATGTGATCACTAACATCGGGCTCAATGGTAATACGACTGGCATCGGTAATGGAAACATTGAGGCTAATGGCAACACTGGACTAGGCAATGGCAACACAGGTGCTGGAAATCTGTATGGGCCTCAGCCATGGCTAGAAGATCGCCAAGAAGATTTGTTCTCATAGAGGAGTGCTGAAGGAGAACTGACTGCTGAAGCACGTCTGAGGTTTAAAGCACTCGAGGACAAAATGAAGAATTTCGAGAACCAGAACACTATGGGTGTCGACATGACTAAACTGGGATTGATTTCTGATTTCAAGGTGCCTCCTAAATTCAAGGTACCCGACTTTGAGAAATACAAGGGCACCACTTGCCCTCGTGTCCACTTAAGGTCATACTACCGAAAGATGTCCGCTCACTCTGAAAACGAGAAGCTGTTGATGCACTTCTTTCAGGATAGCTTGTCCGGGCCATCCTTGGAATGGTACATGGGTTTGGAACCCACCAGTGTGCGCACATGGAAAGAACTTGCTGAGGCCTTTGTGCACCATTATCAGTATAACAGTGACTTGGCTCCGAACCGGGTTCAACTGCAGAACTTGTCACAGAGAAGCAACGAGGGGTTTAAAGAATACGCCCAGCGATGGCGTGAATTAGCAGCTAGAGTTCAGCCGCCGATGGTTGAACGAGAGCTTGTTGAGATGTTTGTGTCCACTCTCCCGGGGGTTTATTACAAGAAACTGGTCAGTGGTATGTCATGGAGTTTCTCAGATCTCATCATTACTGGCGAGCACGTTGAAAATGGGATCAAACTGGGAAAAATTCAGGGTGTTGATCTATCCTCAACTGGAGGAGGAAAGAAACCATACAGTAATAAAAGACGTGAAGGAGAGACGAGCGCGGTGTACAACGCTCGGAGGAAAGGTAAGGGCCAGCGCCATCAGGTGGCTAGCATAACCATCCCCTCAGTCCAACAACCCCAGCCGCAGCAGCAGCCGCCGCAGCAGCAGCCAAATCAGCAAGGGTACAGAAGGTATCAGAACATGGCTCCTCTGGCAAGTCATCACCTTGAGACACCACCCATGTCTTATGCTCAGCTATTACAAACTCTGCTTCAGTTACAGCTAGTCCAGAAAAGAACCCTGGCTCCCTTGACAGGGGCACCTCCGCAGGGTTATGAGGCGAATGCAACGTGTGATTTTCACTCAGGGGCACCCGGCCACACGATAGAAAACTGCAAAGCCTTCAAGCACAAGGTGCAAGATATGGTGGATGCTAAAATCATCAATTTCTCAGATAATGTGCCAAATGTCACAAAGAACCCTATGCTGAACCATAGGGGAGGTGGGGTGAATGCCATTATTGTAGAAGAGAACTTAGATTTGTTGACTGATGTCAAGGATCTGAAGACACCGCTTAGCTTCATTAAAGCCAAGCTGATGAAGAGAGGCTTCTTTTCGGGCTGCGGAGAATTGTGTATGGGCTGTGCGACTCGTCCTGATGGCTGTGAACAGTTGATAGTGGGGATTCAGAGTCTGATGACCGAAGGAATCTTGCAGTTTATCCGAAGGGCCGAATGTGGATCTGGAGAGGTAATGCTGAAATAGGATGATGAGGTTGCCACCATCACCATCCCTCGCAAGACAATAACCATTTCTGCGCCCAGGCCGCCCATGATTACCATCACAAAGGCTAGGCCGATACCTTTTGAAAGCACCAACGCTGTCCCGTGGCACTATGGGGCAGACGTCTACTATAACGGACAGAAATTGGAACTGGAACCATCTGGGAAGTCTGTGAATAACCTAGTGGGAACTGGCAGAGTCACACGCAGCAGAAGAGTATTTGCTCCACCTGAAGTTGTGGTTGACAAAGCAGATAAAGTTGAGAAAACTGACAAGGGAAAGAGTAAAGTCGTTGAGGAAACCCCTCGTGGGGTAGATAAGGACTTACTTGTAAAGGACGCTGAAGAGTTCATGAGGTTGATCAAGAAGAGTGATTACAAGATCGTTGATCACCTCCATCAAACACCCTCGAAAATCTCCATTCTGAATTTGTTGCTGTGTTCTGAGGCACATCACAACGCGCTGCTAAAGGTTTTGAATGCCACGTATGTACCGCAGGAAATCTCGGTCAATCAGTTGGAAGGGGTAGTAGCCCATGTGAATGTTGGAAACGGGTTAGGGTTTACTGACCTGGAGCTGACGCCGAAGGGAAGAAACCACAACAGCGCCCTGCACATCTCGATAGAGTGTAGGGGAACAATTATGTCTCATGTGTTGGTGGACACTGGGTCATCGCTCAATGTTCTTCCGAAGAAGGCATTGATGAAGCTAGATACGAGAGGATTGATTTGCACACCCAGTAATCTGGTTGTGAAGGCTTTCGATGGAACCAAGCGTCATGTCTTTGGAGAGGTAACTCTGCCAATCCAAGTTGGGCCAGAAACTTTCGACGCAGTCTTCTACATCATGGACATCATGCCAGCCTACAACTGTCTCTTAGGCCGGCCATGGATCCATTCTGTTGGCGCTGTGACCTCCACGTTGCACCAGAAGCTTAAGTATGCTGTCGGGGGCAGCATTGTAACTGTCTGCGGCGAGGAAGATATAATGGTGAGCCATTTGTCGTCCTTCAAATATGTTGAGATGGATGGGGAGATCCACGAAACCCTATGTCAGGCATTCGAAGCTGTTAGGGTCAAGGACGTGACTCCAGTGATGACTGAGAAACCAGAGATGACTCTCTCTTCCTTCAAGGAAGCTCAGGCCGTTGTTCAAGCCGGATCTACCCAGGTTGGGGGCAAGTTCTCGAAATACCTAACAAACAGGACACGTTTAGGTTAGGATACTCTCCTACGGCTGAAGCCCCTCTTCTCACAGTGTGTCGCGAGGTAAAGGGCCGATCCAGTTTACCAGTGGCGGGGTGATATTTGAAAGTGTCAACGCAGTGTCTGAAGACGGCGAAGACAACGATTTCAACCTGAATTCCTGGATCCAGCCAAGCAAACCAGGCCAGAGCCTCACCAACTGGTCCATCAGGGATACCATCCAAGTGACAGGCAAAGAGTAATGATTTAATTTCTCCAATTATTGTACATCCCTATGTCCTACCCAGGGCATAGTGGTTTTATTGTCAGGGCCTTGTTTTGTTATGTACATGCATTTTACCAATAAATCAAAAGGCGTTTTTCTTCGCATTCAAATGTTGTGATCTCTGTTATTCCTGTTTTATATTTGTTTTGAAAAACAATAAAATGGCAATAGGGTTTGTGCTAACCTGCATATCCTTGTCTTAAGCTTAACCCTTGTTATTGCAAGATCCACATAGCAGATGACATCGACTCTGGACCTTCTACGACTCACTTCGACTTCGATTTCCTGATCTATCAAGCCGAAGAAGAGATTGATGAAGATGAAGACCTTCCCGAAGAGTTGGCCCGCTTGTTGAAACAAGAAGAGAAAGTTATTCTGCCTCACGAGGAAGAGATTGAGATTGTGAATCTGGGTTCTGAGGAACTGGTCAGGAACGTCAGGATAGGGGTTGCATTGCAGAGTGATGTCAAGCAGAGATTGGTCGAGATGCTTCGAGAGTATAGTGACATATTTGCTTGGTCATACGAAGATATTCCCGGACTTGATACTGGCATCGTGGTTCATCACTTGCCGCTGCGAGAAGATTGTCCTCCCGTTAAGCAGAAGCTCCGGAGGACACGACCAGATATGGCCGTTAAGATCAAAGAAGAAGTGCAAAAGCAGCTTGATGCTGGCTTCTTAGCGGTCACTACTTACCCTCTGTGGGTCGCCAACATAGTGCCTGTACCGAAGAAGGACGGTAAGGTGCGAATGTGCGTCGATTATCGGGATTTGAATAGGGCGAGCCCTAAAGATGATTTCCCGCTCCCGCATATTGATGTGTTGGTCGACAATACAGCTCAGTTCTCCGTATTTTCGTTCATGGATGGCTTCTCCGGCTACAATCAGATCACGATGGCGCCGAAGGACATGGAGAAAACTATGTTTATTACACCTTGGGGGACATTTTGCTACAAGGTAATGCCTTTTGGTCTGAAGAACGCAGGGGACACTTACCAACAAGTAATGGTTACTTTGTTTCATGACATGATTCATCATGAGATTGAAGTTTATGTTGATGACATGATTACAAAGTCCCAAATGGAGGAAGGGCATCTGGTCAATTTGCTGAAGCTCTTTGAGAGGCTTAGGAAATTCAGGTTGAGGCTGAATCCTAACAAGTGTACTTTCGGAGTACGGTCGGGAAAACTACTGGGATTTATCATAAGTGAAAGAGGCATTGAGGTTGATCCTACGAAGATAAAAGCAATACAAGAAATGCCAGCGCCAAAAACTGAAAGAGAAGTTCGTGGTTTCCTGGGCAGAATAAACTACATTGCAAGGTTTATCTCTCAGCTCACGGCCACGTGTGAACCAATGTTCAAACTACTGAAAAAAGATCAGGCGATTATCTAGAATGAGGATTTCTAGAAGGCATTTGATAAGATAAAACAGTATCTGCAGGAACCTCCCATCTTGATACCCCCAGTGGCCGGAAGACCCTTAATCATGTACTTGACAGTTCTTGAGAATAGTATGGGGTGTGTTCTCGGTCAGCACGACGAGACAGGCAGGAAGGAGCATGCCATTTACTATTTGAGTAAAAAGTTCACAGATTGTGAATCCCGTTACTCAATGCTGGAGAAGACGTGTTGTGCACTCGCCTAGGCTGCCAAACGTTTACGACAGTACATGCTCAATCACACAACCATGCTAATTTCGAAGATGGATCCGATCAAGTACGTCTTCGAGAAACAAGCGCTTTTGGGCAGGATTGCCAGATGGCAAATGGTGTTGACGGAATATGACATTCAGTATGTTTCCCAGAAGGCCATCAAGGGAAGCGTATTGTCTGAATACCTTGCCGAACAGCCGATCGAGGATTATCAGCCGATGAAATTTGAATTCCCTGATGAGGATATCATGTTTCTCAAGGTGAAAGATTGTGATGAACTGTTGCCCGACGAGGGTCCAGATAGGAAATCCCAATGGAAATTGATATTTGACGGGGCAGTTTATTCTTACGGAAGTGGCATTGGGGAAATCATCACAACTCCCCATGGGTCCCACATCCCATTCACTACTAGACTGACGTTTCCGGTCACCGATAACGAAGCGGAGTACGAAGCATGCATCATGGGTCTAGAAGAAGTAACTGATTTGAGAATAAAAAACCTAGATGTATATGGTGACCCGGCACTTGTGATCAACTAGATTAAAGAGGAGTGGGAGACTCGTCAATCAAATTTGGTGTCGTATATGAATTATGCCAGAAGGCTGCTTCCGTTCTTTGATCGAGTGGAACTCCATCATGTGCTCAGAGCTGAAAATCAGATGGCTGATGCCCTAGCCACGTTGGCTTCGATGTATAAAGTCAATTTTTGGAATGAAGCTCCAAGAATTGTCCTCTCTCGTCTTGGTAGACCTGCATTCGTCTTTGCGATCGAGGAAGCCTCCGATGGCAAGCCATGGTTCTATGATATCCAGACTTTCCTTATGACTAAGGAGTATCCTGTGGGAGCGTCAACCCATGATAAGAAGACTCTGAGGAGGCTGTCTGGAAATTTCTATCTCAATCCTGATGGAGTTATGTATAAAAGAAAACACGATCTCGTGCTACTCAGATGTGTAAATGAGAAAGAAACAAGTATGCTCATGGAAGAAGTCCATGAAGGCACATTTGGTACGCACGCCGGTGGGCGTGCTATGACAAGAAAGATCCTGAGAGCAGGATATTACTGGCTGACGATGGAGTCGGATTGCTTTAAATTCGCGAAGAGATGTCATAAATGCCAGATTTATGCTGATAAAATTCATGTGCCGCCGTGCCCGTTGAATGTCATGTCCTCCCCTTGGCCGTTCTTCATGTGGGGCATCGACATGATAGGCAAGATTGAGCCCACTGCATCTAACGGTCATCGCTTCATTCTAGTAGCCATCGACTACTTCACCAAGTGGGTGGAGGCAGCCTCGTATGCTAACGTGACTAAGCAGGTGGTGGATAAATTCATAAAGAGGGACATCATCCTTCGTTACGGAATTCCCGAGCGGATCATTACTGATAATGGTTCGAATCTGAATAACAAGATGATGAAGGAGTTGTGCCAAAGTTTCAAGATTGAACACCACAACTCATCTCCTTACCGGCCGAAGATGAATGGCGCCGTTGAAGCGGCCAATAAAAACATTAAGAGGATTGTACAGAAGATGGTTGTGACCTATAAGGATTGGCACGAGATGCTGCCATTTGCACTGCACGGTTATCGTACGATAGTACGTACATCAACCGGGGCAACTCCTTTCTCACTAGTGTACGGTATGGAAGCTGTCCTACCATTAGAAGTTGAGATTCCTTCTTTACGAGTTTTGGTTGACGTAAAACTCGATGAGGCAGAATGGATTAAGAACTGACTAAACCAACTCAGCCTGATGGATGAGAAGAGGTTAGCATCGATTGCATATGGTCGTCTGTACCAGAGCCAAATGAAGAAAGCTTATGACAAGAAGGTGCGTCCTAGAAGCTTTCAGACGGGTGATCTCGTCCTGAAGAAGATTCTTCCTCCACACTCCAATCACCGGGGCAAGTGGACTCCCAATTACGAAGGTCTGTACATCGTCAGCAAGGTCTTCTCGGGAGGAGCCTTGTTGTTATCCACAATGGACGGCGAAGATTTTGCATCCCCGGTGAATGCAGACGCAGTTAAAAAATACTTTGCTTAAAAAAATGACCCGCTGGAAAGAAAAAGAATATCCAGGCAAAAATAGGGCATCCCGGCGAACCATAAAAAAGGAAAAAGGTTTGGGAAAAAATTAGGGATATAAATGAAAAGAATGTACACCTGCAAAGTCGAAAACCTGGAAGGGCAACTTTGGCAAAAAAGGGTATCCCGGTGAATCGAAAACCCGAAAGGGCGGTTTAGGCAAAAGTTAGGGATTTGAAAAAGCAAATGACTGCGTTTCGCGTATGGACTTTCATTGTTTAGTGGTTTGGAAGACCTGAGGGTCGTTTATCTGAATCAATCTCTTCTGAAGCTGAAGCATCGGAGACGTATCAAAGTCGATTGGGTCATAGAGGGATCAACTCATGGTGTTCGTCTACGCCATATTGCCGACATTTGTGTATATACTGATGTATATTTATGTTTTTATGCTTGCGCAGCTTCCTCATTCTAGGAGCTTGCATCTGTTGTAAAACCTTTTTACCCATTCAGGGGTTCGTTATCAATAAAATATATACTATTCAGCAATTCTGTTTGCTTGTTTAGCATTTATCTGTTTTGTTTGCGAAAAAGAACGCCGATGTTTTTGATAAAATGCACATACATAAACTAACTGGCCTAGGCCGCTAATTGTTGAAACATTGAATTACTTGAACATTGTCACAGGATGATAACCTTGATAGGTCCCTTTGAGAAGGGTATCTTGTCTATTTATTTGTGTTGTTGCAGGTATGGCCTACTCCAGGCGGTACGCCGTATGTCTCCCAAGCAGGATGATTCCTTCTCCCCCAGCGAGTCCAGCAGTGTCTCCCCACGGAGTCTAAACATGAGACCGTGAGCATTGATATGTATCCCCAAGCAGAGTAGATTCTCTCCCCAACCAAATGCATCCTGAGACAGGATCATCATCTCCCCAGCTGAGTCATACGCCAAAGTGTAGATTCGTTCCCCAGCACTGGGTCAATGTACAGTTTCTCGTAGAAGACTATTCGCAAGTGTTCCGCTTTCGATAGTTCAAGACTGAAGCCTCCAGGAGAATTGAAATTCCCCACGGAGTTGTGCTCTCCCCAGCAAGCAGGATGATTCCTTCTTCCCCAGCCGAGTTGGCAGTTCCCCAAGAGAACCGAGTCCTTGGAAGCCATTCAGGCCATGATTGGTTTTCCCCAGTAGAGAGTACTGAATAGCTGATGCTGTATTTCCCCACCGGAGTCGTTATCTCAAGGAAAGTTTAGCCGCGAAGGCGGCGCAGTTTATTTCTGCGATTGACATCGTTTCCCTCAGCAGTTTGTGGTTCGGTTGAGCGAGTCCAAATTCTCGGAGAACTTTGTTCCCCTGCAGCAGTCGACTGAAGTTTGTTTCCCCAGGCGGAGTCCAATTGAGATTGGTGTGACTTCTTCTCCTCGGCAGGATGATTCCTCCTCTCCACCAGAGTGGTTCCTTCTCCTTGACAGGAGGATTCTCCCTTCAGCATTTATTTTGCTGATGGGGTCATAGCATCTTGCATGATTGCACAGCATTTACCCTAAAAACGCGTAGCATTTCCACCGTGTGGAGCATTGCGCCATTGTCAAAGCATATGCATATGAAACATGAGCTAGGTCGTTGCTGTTCTTGTTTTGCAGGTGTTCCTCCGCAGAATGGTTTGCTCAAGATGATTATTGAATTCCACAGCGAAGTTGTTTGCTTAAGATGATTCTTAAAATCCCCGGTGAAGTCGCCAGAGAGGGTTGCTCAAGTTGATGCTTAGAGTCCCCGGCAGAGTGTTTGCTCAGGATGATTCCTGAAATCTCCAGCAGAGCTATTGGTTCAGGGTGATTCTTGAAGTCCCCGACGAAGTTATTTGTCCAAGATGATTCTTGAAGTCCTCAGCAGAGAGATGATTCACCCAGAATGACTTCTGGATCCCCGAAGCAGAGTTACTTGATAGTTCTCCAGAATCCCCAGCGGAGATGTGTCATCCCCAACAGGTTTCTGAACAACGAAGTTGAAATTTCCTTGAAGACTTGATGATTGAAGTCTGGCAGCGGTGCCAAAACCCCAGACTTACTGATGAAGTCCAGCTGCGATGTCGAAGCAGTTTGCCAAGCTGACGCAGGGTGCCTGACGGCAAAAGGTTGTAAATCTTTAGTTGATCCGTGAATGACTAAGGATCCCATTTCCTAACTTACCGATGAAGTCCAACTGTGATGTCGAAGCAGTTCTCTCAGCTGATGCAGAGTGCCCGACGGCGAAAGAATAGATATCCCTATTGGGTTCATGATTGACCGAGGATTTTATTTCAGACTTACTGACGAAGTCCGGCTGACGCCCAAAAATTTCTTTGAATGCCCAATGGCATAATTTTAGAGATTGTCAAAAGTTCCTAAATGACCCGATGAGTCTCGAGGAATTATTTTGCCGCAGTGTCGAAGAATGCCTGACGGCAATATCAACTATGTATCGCCGGTTACCGAGTGACCAGTGATCCCTTGATGATTTGAGGAAGAAGCTGCAGCGAAATTTGATAATCATCCCGATGGAGATTTGAGAGTAGCCATTCACCATTTATCGAGTAACCGGTGATCCCTTATTGACTTACTGATGAAGTCCGACAAAGATGTTGTCGACGTGCCTAGCGACACGATGAGTCCATAGGCGACGATAAGGAATTGTTTCTGCAGTGGCGCAGAATGCCCAACGGCAAAATCAACCATCATTCACCAGTTACAGAGTAACCGGTAATCCCTTATTGACTTACTGATGAAGTACGACGAAGATGTTGTCGACGTTCCTAGCGACATGATGAGTCCATAGGCGACGATAAGGAATTCTTCTGCTATGACGTAGAATGCCTGATGGCATAATCGACCATCCACTACCAGTTACTGTGTAATCGGTGATCCCTTGATGACTTGAGGACGAAGATCTACAGCAAAATCAAATGATCATCCTGACGGAGATTTGAGATTAAACCATTCACCAATTATCGTGTGACCAATTCCCCAGCAGGTTGTCGTGCAACTGTCGTGCTCAGTTTCGAAGATGTTCCTACCAATCAAAATATCGTTTACCTGTGCGGTGGCAGATCGCCTGTTGCCGTGTAACCAGTGATCCCTCGATGATTTGAGGATGCAATGATATCAGATAAATCAGAGAATCATCCTGACGGAGGTTCAGATAAGTATTTCTCCAACTAGTTGCCGTGCAGCTATTATTTCAGTTTCCGAAGATTTGTCCCCATCAGAGTATCGTGTACTTATGCAGTTGGCAAATTTCCGGGTTTGTTAGTATTCAACCGTCTTTTACCTTGATTGGTTGAGAGTTGTTCGCTTCTCACCCAGTCAGGTCCAAACCGTCTTTTGACTTTTAATGGATGGATGTGATGAGTTTGACTCAGATCCATCATGGATGCACGCTTCTAGGCGATCAGATTAGCCACGTCATTTAATGAAGGGAGATCCAACGCGCTGTGTTTTTTTTTTGTTTTTTTTTCTTTTTAAAAATTGTTTTTAATTTCAAAAATTTATAGATAACTTATTTTTCTTCATAAAAATACCAAAATCGTTTCTAAAATTTCTTTTTATTTTTCCCTTTCTGATTTGCATTTTTGTTCATTTTTATTTTTCATTTTGCTATTTTTTTGGATTTTTGTTTATTTGGTTTAATTTTAACTTGTTTAAATAAGTTTTATGCCTTTTAAAATTATGAGAAAAATATCATATGATCCTATAATGGTCTTTGACCTATGGTGATTTTCTTTGATTTTTTATTTCTAGTTTTGCTATCTTTCATGATTTTTTTTTTGTTTATTTGCTTGATTTTATTTAGTTTTAAATTGTTTTTCGGCATTTTAAAATTGTGAGAAAATTAGTAGATGATCCTAAGATGGTCTTTGACCTATGGTGATTTTCTTGGGTTCCTATTTGTGTTCTAACTATTTTCCATCCTTTTTATAGGTTTTATTTGATTTTTATTTAGTTTTGAATTGCAAAATTATGTAATTTGTTTCTAATCCATTATTGGGTGGCCTTCTAATTTTTCCTCAAGTCATTTGAGACTTATGTGCTTGCTTGATTAGTCCTTCCCTTTTGTGAATGATGATTTGGATGTATAATGCTTTCTTGAGTTTTGTTTTGAATTCAACTTGTGTGATCTTCTTGTGTGTTCATGGGGGATGTTAACTTGATGATCATGTCGATGTTGTGGTTTCTTCTTATGTTCATGTCATAATCACATGCCTACCCCTTTAGGGTTTTTGTCTGCATGCTTTGTTTGGTATGGTTGACCTTTTTTATGAATGAAGTATAACTTGTTTTCTCTGTGCTCTCTCTTTGATCATTGATATTATTTGAGTATGATATGTTGTGCTACTGCCCTACCATGTTTCTTTTTTCATTGGACTTCATTTCACTTGGCTTTGTGATTGATGATACTTCTTACAAGTTGTTTAGGTCATTTGGATATGTGTGAGCACTTTGTCTTGTCATAATGTGTTGTTCTCAAATCTTGTGATATGGTTTTGTATGTGATTGTTTCCTTGTGTGTTTAAATGTGATGTTAGTTTTCACCTTGTATGATTTAAGCGTATGTTTGCATCTTCTTCATCCGTTTTTTTTTTTTGCTTCATTTTCTCTCTCTTTGAGACTTGTTTAAGTTTCATCTTTGTTTTCATTTGTGATTGAATTGGGTAGTGTTTGCTCACATGATCCCTTAGGATTCCTAGTCCCACTTAATATCTAATTAAGGTGGGAGTAGGAGAGACTTTAAGCTTTCAATCTTTTGCATGATAACAATTAGGATAGTCCCTTTTAGATCTTAACTTTAGGTCCATCATTTGTATGATAACATTAGGTATACTTCCTTTTATCTTAACCTTAGGACCATTTTGTATGATAACATTAGGGTTTTCAGTTCCCTTAAGTATTTTTCTTTTGTGTCTTCTTTTCTCATCTCTAACAACTTTAAGACACTTAATAAAGAATGATGAACATTGTGCGCCTCGAGCCTTAAGCATATGGGAAATGATGAGTGGGGGTTTCTCCTCACTTGTCTAGAGTGTTTAGTGTATTCCCCTTGGGCGATATGTGAAGCATTCGTTCCTATACCATAGTCTTTAGTGCAATGTGAATCACAAAACAAACTAATTCACTTCACTAAAACTCTCAAACCAAATTCAAACCTTTTAATCCTTTTGGATTTGTTTCAAACTCATTTTCAGAAAATAGTACGTTACTTTTTCGTTCTTCCGCAAACAGGCATCGATCCTAACTGTTGGAATTGGAACTTAACATCACTCATAAAAAACACTTAACCAATCTCTGGTTTAGTTCCCCGAACTACGTTTGCTCTGATTTATCATACCAGATGAGGATACGTAGACACAAGACGACGATGTCTTGGCGAGCAACCTTCCCCCATCACCCGTAGTTTTCCGAACTACGTTGACTATGAATTTCCCATTGCACGAGGAATACGTAGGCATAGGGCGACAATGTCCTATCGAGACTCCTTTTTCTTTTTCCTTTCCTGTTTAGCAATAGTTTTTAGATAACTCACCTTCTTGGTTAGACAAAAAGCTTGGACCTCGTTTAGTACAATACAAGTGAGCAGTGCTCATACCTTCCCCTTGCGTAACCGACTCCCGAATCCAAGATTTGGTTGCGATGACCTTGTCTTCTCCTTTCTTTTAGGTTTTCTTTGATCTTTTCCTTTCCCTTCTTTTGGATAAATAACGTTCGGCGACGACTCTTATGTTTGTTTCTGTCGGTTGTTTTTCGCAGTTGCGACACAATGTAGACAGGATTCCTTCCACCATGTTGGTTTTTAAAAGGGACAAAAGCCCTTCATACTTAGCTCTGAGAGCTTCAAGATTAGTAATCAACCTTGCCAATTTCCTCAGGTCTTCCAGTTTTGGACTTCTGAGTTTTTCTTCCACCAAAATTCATAGCACAATTTCTCTCTGAGATATTTGCAACAACCATATTTTTTATTTCTTTTGAAAAGTTCAAAAAGGATTTTTTTTTGAAAATAATATTTGATGAATGCAGCAAACACAAGTATCTGAAAACATGGGTTTAAGGGTTCATCATCACGAGCATGGAGCCATGGATCTACCTATCCCAAAGGTATGTATTAGGGGTTCAATTTTTGTCCTATCGAGACTCCTTTTTCTTTTTCCTTTCCTGTTTAGCAATAGTTTTTAGATAACTCACCTTTTTGGTTAGACAAAAAGCTTGGATCTCGTTTAGTACAATAGAAGTGAGAGGTGCTCATACCTTGCCCTTGCGTAACCGACTCCCGAACCCAAGATTTGGTTGCGGTGACCTTGTTTTCTCCTTTCTTTTAGGTTTTCTTTGATCTTTTCCTTTCCCTTCTTTTGGATAAATAACGTTCGGCGACGACTCTTATGTTTGTTTCTGTCGGTTGTTTTTCGCAGTTGCGACACAATGTAGACAGGATTCCTTCCACCATGTTGGTTTTTAAAAGGGACAAAAGCCCTTCATACTTAGCTCTGAGAGCTTCAATATTAGTAATCAACCTTGCCAATTTCCTCAGGTCTTCCAGTTTTGGACTTCTGAGTTTTTCTTCCACCAAAATTCATAGCACAATTTCTCTCTGAGATATTTGTAACAACCATATTTTTTATTTCTTTTGAAAAGTCCAAAAAGGATTTATTTTTTTGAAAAAAATATTTGATGAATGCAGCAAACACAAGTATCTGAAAACATGGGTTTAAGGGTTCATCATCACGAGCATGGAGCCATGGATCTACCTATCCCAAAGGTATGTACTAGGGGTTCAATTTTTGTCCTATCGAGACTCCTTTTTCTTTTTCCTTTCCTATTTAGCAATAGTTTTTAGATAACTCACCTTTTTGGTTAGACAAAAAGCTTGGATCTCGTTTAGTACAATAGAAGTGAGAGGTGCTCATACCTTGCCCTTGCGTAACCGACTCCCGAACCCCAGATTTGGTTGCGATGACCTTGTCTTCTCCTTTCTTTTAGGTTTTCTTTGATCTTTTCCTTTCCCTTCTTTTGGATAAATAGCGTTCGGCGACGACTCTTATGTTTGTTTCTGTCGGTTGTTTTTCGCAGTTGCGACACAATGTAGACAGGATTCCTTCCACCATGTTGGTTTTTAAAAGGGACAAAAGCCCTTCATACTTAGCTCTGAGAGCTTCAAGATTAGTAATCAACCTTGCCAATTTCCTCAGGTCTTCCAGTTTTGGACTTCTGAGTTTTTCTTCCACCAAAATTCATAGCACAATTTCTCTCTGAGATATTTGCAACAACCATATTTTTTATTTCTTTTGAAAAGTTCAAAAAGGATTTTTTTTTTGAAAAAAATATTTGATGAATGCAGCAAACACAAGTATCTGAAAACGTGGGTTTAAGGGTTCATCATCACGAGCATGGAGCCATGGATTTACCTATCCCAAAGGTATGTACTAGGGGTTCAATTTTTGTACCTGTAGAACGGGTTCTAGAAAAGGTTCCAAAAATCATTGACCCCTCTTTAGGATATTACCAGCAAACCGATTAACTCATGAGAGCTATAATATCCACAAGGTGGATCTCATTCGAGTGTAGTATCACGTATCAACTATTCCCGATAGTCACCGCACTACGTCCTAAAATGACCGCATGGTTAAATGTTTACTAATCCTCAGTTTCACGGGTTCCCAGTGGAAAAAGTAATGTATTCAAAACTTGCTCGCTCAACATCAGTAATTCCAAAAGCGTACGTCTACTAATTTGGTGGACTTTCAAGTTAACTTAGTCGAGACTCATTTTCTATAAGCCTTCTTGATTCTTCCACCTCCTATCTTAAAATATGCTCTCAATCCCACTGAGGAATTTTGTGACTCACCACATGTGTATTAATCACATTCCCAGATAAAATAAAATTAAACAAGTATGGAAAATAAGTAAATAATATGATGGGAAACAACAAATGAATGAGAAAGAAAATAAGCAAATGAAACAGTAAAATACATACAATGCAAGGCTTAACCCTCTAGATAAGAAAATGTTATTCCCTAGGGAAGTCGCCATTTTTCTGTAGCTCTGGTTTTAGTGACGCGACCACTACTGCATTTAACGCTACTTTCTGATTTCAAAGTTTACCCTTTGATGCTTAAAAGGAAGGGGAGGATGTTTCAAACTAACCCTTCTCGCATATGATTTTCCTATAAATACTAAGATATTTGGAACCGGGGGTTGGTTATACTAAGGGAAACTATTAACACCCTAAGTATCTATAGTACTCTATAGGAATCTTTATTACATACTTCTACTGTTGAATTACTTGCTTGCTTAGGTTTATCTGTTGTTTAAATCGGAAAGTATCTCCTTTGTGAAGACTAAGGAAATTTTTTTTGTTGTTTTATGATTTTCTATTGTTTTTGGTAGGTACCTAGACCTAAGGGTTTTTTATTAGTGTGCTTGCTAAGAATTCGCAATCTTATGCCTACGTATTCTAAAAAAGGAAATTGAGAAATCAGAGCGTTCGTAGTTTCTTCTAAATCTATGGGAGGAAATTATTTTGTGTCTTGTTCAAAGCCCAAGATTGAAGCTAAAAGAGTATTTATGTCTTGTTCAAAGCTCAAGATTGAAGCTAAAAGTTTGACTGAGAGAGAAATTTTCATCTCTAAAGGGAGATATCTCACTTATTCATCACAAACATTGAATAAAATGATTATAAGAGAGGTTGCTTTAACTAGGATGTGTAGAATCCAGCAATGCCACATATTCCTTTATAGGAGAAGTGAAATGTCATGAAGGAAGAAGCTTTGAACTTGGACTTTGAAATATCCATAGCAATGCCACATCTTTCTTCATGAATTTTAACATAAGGGAAGAAGCTTTTAACTTGGATTTTGAAATATCCAGAGCAATGCCACATCCTCCTTTATGAGCTTTAACATAAGAGAAGAAGCTTTTAATTTGTACTTTGAATTATCCAAAGCAATGACACATCCTCCTTTATGAGTTTTAACATAAGGGAAAAAGCCTTTAACTTGGACTTTGAAATATCTAGAGCAATACCACATCCTTCTTTATGTAAAACAGTTTGATTTTGAATGTTTTGATTTGATTCGAAATTTGATGTATATAAGGGATATCCTTCTACAGAGAGGACTCGTAGCCTCATATGTGAAGATGTTGAATTTTTGTGCCTTGATAAAAGCCCAAGGTTGAAGCTGAAAGAACATAAAACTAACTCAAATGTGGAGTGTTATATTTATCTTGTATAAGGCCCAAGATTGAGGTTGACTGGGGAAATCATTATATCAAGCCTAAAAAGAGGCTAAGGGAATTTATGTAGAGACTGACTCTTGCTAAAAATTAGAAGAAAATTGAATTATTAAATGCCACAAGGGCTTTAATTCTTCTAGGGATTTACTAATTGTAAACTGACCCTGGCTGGGGATTGTTAAGTGAAAACCAACCCTTGTTGAGGATTAAAAAAGACTTAAAGGATGAGACTGAATATCCTAGAGGTTTTAACTCTCCTGAGATTTGGTGTATTGATAAAGCTTACTAGGATGTATCCTATTCTTTTAGGAAACTTGTGAGTCCTTGTATGGAGCCCAAGATGAGGTTGGGGATTGAGAGTTTCAAATTCTAATAAGAGTTCAAGAGAGGCTTCACAGGGAAATAATCATTTCTTTGTTGAACTAATCCAGGGTTAAAAGGACTTAAAGAAGAGGTTTCACCTGGAAATAATCCTCTCTTTAATGAGATGTTTCAAGGTTAAGTAAATTGAACAAAGCCCAAGAGGAGGCTGATTGTACTGGGGAGAAGAATTCCTTTGTACAATAGGGAACTAGTTGTTTGAACTAAGTTATAATGATTGAAAGGATCCTATTGTTTGAACTAGTCTAAGCTAAGGATGATATAAATGCTAAAGGAAACTTAACAAGATATGCATAAGTATATATACATATATATGAACAAGTATATAAACAAGTATGAATTGGATTTGAAAAGGTGGTGGGTCTTACACTCTGGATAGAGGCCCAATTGTATTGTGATTGATTAAATATTTTACTTAAGATTGAATTAGGGTTTTGAGAAATTGAAGAAAGTTTTGAAATGATTTTGAATTTGAATTTGAAGATGACTCGATCTTAAGCAGGAGAAGAACAAAAGGTGTTAGGTCTTACACTCTAGAGAGAGGCCTAGATGATTGTGTGTATCCTGAACAAAACCCAGGATGAATGAGGCTAAAAGATTTTCCATTTACAAAAGGTGTCGAGTCTTATACTCAAGGAGAGGCCCAAGATTTAAAATAATTTTTGAAGAAGAGAGGAGGGAAGTATAGTATAGCAGAGACCTTGATTTTGATTGAGAAAATTGATGCTAGGTTTAGATTGAATTTGGAAGATTGAAAGATTGATGTTTTAAAAACATGAAGGATATTTTTAAAATAGAATGAGGGATGAGACTTACACTCATAGCAGAGACCCGGATAATGGTAATTGATTGAAAAAGATAAGAGGGATTATACTATAATAGAGACCTGACTTATTAAGTTTTGAAAAAAAAGAATGTTGAGGCTTATACTCAAGGAGAGGCCCTAGAAATGTTTATTTATGTACAAAGGGATGAGACTTACACTCTATTAGAGGCCTAAGTGTTTTTTATGAAAACAGTGATCGCATCGTGATTTTGAAAAGCGCAATGGGACTTATACTATGGCATAGGCCCAAAGATTGGTTTATTTACAAAGATGGTTCGGTATTACACTCTAATAGAGGTCCAAGTGTATTGTTATGAAGTTTGAAAGATTGAAGCAAAGTAAAAACCCTAATTTCGTTTTTTAAGATATTTTTTCAAAGAAAAATCAATAAAATATGGTATAATTATCAATATAAATCCATTAACCATGTCATAAACAATGATTAAGGTTTATAAAAAGAGTGTTTTATTCACATGAATATTTGAAATCAAATTATTTTAAGATAAATCAACAAAAAAAATTATTTTAAAATATTTAAAATAATATTTTTAAATATATTAAAAATATTTAAATAAAAAATATTTTTTTGATTTTTTTAGTGAATAAAATATTTAAATATGTGAATTATATTAATTCAAAAAATCAATTAAGAATAATTAAAATTGAATATAGAAATTCATTTTTGAAAATAATTATGAAAAATAAGAAAAATAATTAAAAATTCAAAAATTTGAAAAATTGCGCCAAGGTCATCTTCTTCCTCTCGCACCACCACCATTACCAGATTTGCAAAACCTCTCTTATCTCCCTCAATACATAATGATTTTAAAAAATGTAAACATGAAAGTTGCTCGCTTTTGAACAAGGAACACGATGGTGGTGTTTAATTTCATTTATTTTAAGTGTAGTGTAAGATATCATGTGATGAACCGATGAATCCTATCTTTACAAAATCTAATTTGAAATCCCATACACGAGTTATAAGTAGCAATTTATTAAGGGGTTAATGATCTATAAGCATCTAGAAACATGTTGGTAACTTGAAATAATATTTATGATGCATGATTCATGGAGTTTGAAAAGTTCAAGCTTACCTTGTGTTGCGGTGGAAATAGGATATCAAATTATTAGTTAATTTGAATCGCATCTTTAATTCGCAACCACTCTTTGATTTATCCGAAGGAAAAGGTCAAAAGAGGAAAAACCTATTTTTGCATCGTAAAGAATGCGGGGAAAAATCTAGGGTTCGGGGGTTGGTTAAGCCTAGGGAAGGTATTAGCATCCTAAACTTCTGTAGTACTCTACAGGAACCTTTTGTTCATTTTACTATTTTACTTTATTATATTTTAAGGTATATACAAAGGGATTAATAGTTAAAGAAAAGACCTAAGGGTTAGTCCTAAGTTTACTCGGCAAGACGTCACATCTTGTGCCTACATATCCTAACGGGAATGGAATCAGAGTAATTGTAGTTCCCCCTGAAAGGGAGGTTAGAAACTTCTTGACTATGGTCAAGGTTTCAATGGGGAATAAACGTTTCTTAAGGATACGCTTACATGGAGTGCGGAGACTCCAATCTCTACGTTGAAATTATAAGTTGAAAACAGGGTTAAATTAGGGATTCCACTGTGGGAAACCCTAAAACAGAGTACGACGACTCTTTGACCTAATGCTAGGGTAAAGGGTAAAACTGTCAGCGGCGGGACACCTAAAAGTATCAGGGTTTGAAAATGTCAAAGGTTAGGGTTATTGACTCGACGGAAAAATGTCTAGACCTAATCCTTCGGAAGGTGACATAACTAATGATAAATGTAAAACGTGATGGAAGACGAATAAATATATCGTAATGAAATATAAAGTACTGGAAAAAATAGTGCGATGATTGCCTCGCAAAATTACAACCGAGAAACAGATACAAATATGGTACATAAACATTAATCAGAATTTAAATAATAAAAGTGAATGTTAGCGAAAAGAGGTTAGGCAAAAATCCAAATCAAATAATAAAAATAAATTACTGTCGCAAAACATTTACAATTTTATTATTTGTTTTATTTACTTCTTTATTTTTATTTTTAAAAAACTTATGTTAGATTTTATTTATTATTTACAGAAAAAGTTAATTTTAATTATAAAATATTAATTTTAATTATAAAAAAAAAGATGTGGTTAATTTAAAAAATAAAGAAAGTTATTTTTAATTATAAAGACAATGATTACTTTTATATACATAAAGATTAACTAAAAAATGGCTAATTTTAATTAAAAAAGATTAATTTTAATATATAAAAAAAGTTAGTTTTTATTAACGTTAGTTAATTTCTATGAACAAGTTAGTTTTTTTTATATATTTCTTTTTTTTTAAAACAACAATAACTAAAAGAAAAAGCAGAAAAAATAAAAATAAAAATGGAAAAGCTGGGTTGGGCCGGTCATCACTCCCGGACCCAACCCCGTCCGATTGAACATAAGAAAGCTTAGGGGTTTTTAGGGTTTGAGAACCCTTTTTGAGAAGTTGTCGTGGCGGACTCATCTCTTCTCTATCTTCGTTCTCTCATTCTTTCACAATCTTTTCTTTCGATTTCCACTCGCCATGGTTTTTTCCTGCAACAGAAACACAACATACACAAAAATACATTAGGTGATGGTGCATACTGCGAGTCATCAGACGGCGCCGGCGCCGCTGATGTTGTTGTGGTTTTACGGTTGTGCTTTGAGGCGATGATGTTAAGAACTGAGCCTCATGGGTTTGAGAACGGGTTTCGTGATGCTGTCTGTCCGTGAATGATGATGATTCTCGTCGTTCTGGGTTCATTCTATTTTGTGATATTTTTTGACCAACGAAGTGGTGAACTGAGGCCGTGAATGAGCTTTGCTTGATGATAAAGGCGTCCGAAGATGTTTCTGGTGAGTTTGTTCCTTGTTCTTGATGTATTTGCGGCTGCCGTTTTTATTCTTGTCACTGTTTTCTTCCTCGTTAGGGTTTCACCCCTTTTCAAACTCTGCTTTATATTCCGATTTGATCTTCTTTTGGGCTTGGATCGGAACCTTTATGTTTACTGTTTGATGGATCCGATTTGATAACGATTCTGATTTGGTTTTTTGATTTTTCAGATGTTGATTTCAATCTCTGATATGATTCTCTTTCAATTTGGAAGCGCTTTCCTTATCTGACTTGGGCAGTGATGTTCACCTGAGCCCATGGGAAACTTTATGATTCGGACTTCATTGAGTTCAGATTTGTTGGATTTGATTATTTCTGGATTTGCTTATCTTCGGATTTGATTATTTCTGATATCGGATTGGATCTTTTTTTTCAGATGTTCATTTTCGGATCTGGTTTCGATTTTATGGATATTGGATATGGATTTTCTTTGGATTGAATCATGTATATTTACTTGATGAACGGATTCTTTGATTCTGGATTCTAGATTTGTGTTGGATAATCCGTTTTCGGCAAAACCACTTTTCGGCATAAAAATCACTTTCGGCTAAAACTTCTTTTTCTCTTCTTCTCGGCTGTCCCTAAAAAAGAACGGATATTACCTATCGGTACCGAGGTCGAGAATCGATTTGGGAGTTGGAGACGAAGAAATCTATTACCCTCTCGACACCCGATGATGAAATCACTCTGAGGGTGTCGAATAATTTCTAACATTACTCTTTTTTGGTCTATTTTTGCTTGTTTGTCTGTGTGCAGGTACGAAAAGAAAGAGTCGGACGAAGCATGAAGAATCGGCCTGAAGAATCGTCATGAGGACCACCCTTAGGAAAAAATAACTTAGGATAAATGTATATTTCTTTATTTTCCTTTTTTGTAACTTGTAAAAAATATTATGAATAAAGTTCAATATATTTTTACTATCCAAAAAAAATGATTTCCGATTCCCTTTACCGCAACCGAATGACCCACAAAAAAAAACCGATTAAATCCCAAATTGGCCAAGTACCTCTGATTCAATTTAATCAATCAAAATTTAAACTATTAAACCTAAACAATAAAATTACCTCGCCGTATAAATTTAATACGAACAAGAATCCAAAAATCAATCAAGCCACCCTTGTCATTCCAACACGAGTTGTTTCACATAACTGATATAACCTTCAATTTCGATCCACCATTTTCCCAAATTAAATCGGCCTGGTGATAGATTCGGTAGTAATCTTGAACAGAAAAGGAATAGAAAAAATCCAATTAATGGCAAATACAGAAATATATTCCGTGCTAAAATTTGTCTTGTGTCTCTGATAACGAGATCCAAAGCCCTGAACTTATTCACCCCAAAATCACAATTGAACAGAAATCATAAACCCGAACGTGAATAGAAATTTCCACTACTCTGAATTATAAAACTTTGACTGGCAGATAACAGAAGAAAACAGAGAAATAACCGTCTGTTAAACAAACTCCACGAAATGAATTCTTGCACTGATTTGAGCTGAACCAAATTGACATCTCAATATAATCAAACCCCTGTGATAAAACAACGTCTCCGAAATCTGCTGATAATAGAGTCTCGGCCCGTGAATTAATTACTGTATCTCGAAAATCCTGATGCCAGAAATTACCGTGAATCTCTATTTATCCTCAAAGAAAATAAGGTACTCAGAAACGGAGGCTCTAATTATTCAATAAATCCCTGATGATAACTCAGCTTCAAGGACTGTCAGTAAACGACGTGTAAATGACAATTTCACCCTTCTCACTGTTAAAGTGCACCTGATGTAAATTCCTGCAAAATAAACAGACTACGTAACCTGTTAGTAGTTAGCTGATGCAAAAAATGAGATGTCATGCGACATGAATCGACTAATCCGAGGGTAAAATTTAGGGTATTACACCTTGCAAGAGGAATTCTAATCCTTAATTGTAGGTGTTACATAAGTGTTATGATGATTTGGACAGCTTCCCTAGACCTCAAGGAATGTGTTGATGTGCTTGGAATGAATTAAAACCTTCTGGATTGATGGGCTCGAATCCAACTGCAACTTCCTTGGGATGAATAATGATCTTGATGAATTTGATATGTGTGATGTGTTTGGATCATTAGTTTGGACATAAATGCTTTGGAATAAGAAAATTTAATTTCTCACTTTGGAATTTTGGAACTTTGAACAAAAAGAGGGAAAGTGAGAAAGTGAGGTGTAGTGTTTTTTTGGTGTGTTTGAAATGATTAGAAATGATCCCTATTTATAGGAGAACAAGTTTGTTTTGGCAGGAATAGTGTTGGCTTGAAGATTCTCTTTGCTTCAATGGCATTGGCAAGTGTACCATTACCCCTAATGCAAGGTACATCAATGCTTCCAAATAGCTCAGCTACTAATTGACCAATTCCATGTTCCTCATAAGTTTTTATTGTTGTTTATGTAGGTATCTTGACTGAGGAGAATGGAATCTTTGAATGTACACTATTGCATATAAATGCCATTTGAATTCAAGGCATAAGGTGACAAAATCCATCATTCCATTTGAGATATCTCTTGACTCTTTGGCCTAACTTTGCAGGTTTGTTGTGATTCATCAGATTCTCGTTAAATTGGCTTGGCATATTGATCATTGCACTTGACTCCAAAATCGTGGCTAACAAGAAATGGCCAAAACTGTCTTGCAAAATAGTTGCAGCAAGGTGTCTTGCAACCTTCACAACTCTTTGCTCAAGTGGAGTTTTCTTATGCTCTTGGGCTCTTTGTAAATTTGGGATGATGTACTTCAACTCCGGTGTTCATAGTTTGCATTGATTCATCTTGGATCATGACGAAAAATCTGTCCACATTTTGATGTTTTGACTGATTTTACCTTAGGCAGAATTTTCCTAAGTGTTGAAGTTTATTTCTCTTTTTTTATCACTTCATAACTTGAAATCCATGAAGTTTTTGGATATGGTTCAGCCTAGCAATCTTGTAGTTTTTGGATATGGCTCAGCCTAGCAATCTTGTAATAATAATAATAGTATTATAATAGAATAAGAGAGAGGGAATTGGGAGGAAGTTGTGAGAATGTGAAAAACTAGAGAAAAGTGAAAGAGATGAGTGGAGCTAGGGCAAGGAAGTAGAAGCTAGGAATAATCACCATTTTCGAGGAACTTGCAAGAACTTTAAGGTAAGGGTAGGGTTCTGATTATCTAAAGGTTAGTATGATGATGATAGTGGATTGATTATGTCTATACTTGATTTGTGTTTTTCTCGTCTCAATATCACGATCATTGTTGCAATTTTGTAATTGTTGGGTCAATTGTATGGATCATGCAATTGTATGTTGTTTGATGAAATAGATGTGCTAGAATGTTGTATAATGATGTTGTGGTTGATGATTGAATTTTAAATTCTATAATTTTGTTGTTGAAATTATGCATTTGATGGAATTGTTGATGGTGGATGTGGGGTTATTGTGCGTGGTTACGAGTCAGAGTCGGAACTAAGTTATGAGTGTTTTTGGTGGAAAGAATTAGGGTTTTAATGTTTTGTAAACTGGTTTTTCGGGTCAAATAATATGATAAATGGACTGTAAGAAAAATTGGGTTTTGGGGTGGATTAAAAGTGATTTTCATTTAGAAAAGTTGTAGAAAAGTGCTTATGCGCACAGTGTAATCAGTTATCAGATATGGTGTAACCGATGACACTGCTTTAAAACGTGTTTTCTGGAAATTTTGTCATGGTGTAATCGGTTATCAGGATTTGGGTAACCAGTTACACTGTATGTGTTTTGCGTGGTTAGGTTGTTCACAAGGGTGTAATTGGTTGTCTCAAATGGGGTAACCGGTTACGTTAGGAACAATTTTTGAGAAAGTTCTAAAATTCATAACTTCCGTTCTGGATGTCCGATTCGGGTGTCGTTTGAAACGTTAGGAAGCTTACGCGACAAACTTTATTCTAAAATTGGTTTCAATACATGAAAATGAATAATTGGTTGTGTGATTGTGTTGTATGCATTGTAGTGTTTATGTTGTAGTGTGACAGAATCTTAAATGCATCATTGTAGTTTGTTATACTGTATGTTGATATTGTTGAACTGTTATAACGTGATTTTGGTGCATGGTGGCCAGTAATGGCAAAGTACATTAACTATGGTGGTGACAATCACTGTGCATTGATGTTGTTATTGCATGTTGTATGTTGCATGCATTCATGGTGTTGGATGGATGGTCCGTGTTGGTAAGACTCAATCCTAGGCGGGGATTGGGTTCAAGTAGCTAATTTTGGACGTGATGGAATCAACGAGGCGTTATCATGGGTGATGGTAACGAATTGGTGAGCTTTGATCCTAGGTGGGGATCAGAGCGGTGAACCTGAGAGTTCACATATTTGTACCATAGGCATTGATTCAAGTTGTGAGTATTATTATGTTTGGTTGGTTGTTTTTTGGATTGTGTGGAAACGTGTTGTGGAATGGGTGATGTGCATTTAATAATCTGGTATTTGCTCATTATCATGCTTTCCCTTACATATTTGTGATATCTCACCCCTTCTGTTTGAATGTTGCCTTTATATAGGCATCGTGCAGATAATCCGCAATAGGATAGTGGATGTTCAAGGAAGAAGGTGTCTTCCTTTTATTTTTAGAGTCAGTGTCTGCTCTGGTGTGTAATATCGGGGAATGGAACGCTTTTAGTTAATTTATGTTTGTTCAAGTTTATTTGGATATTTCCTAAGTTGATGTTGTTTATGATTTACCTTAAAACATGATTATGTTTGGATTACTTACGTTGTGAGTTATTGATGTTTCCGCTGCTTAATAAAATTGAAGTTGGACATGATCAATGTTATTAATATTATTTACAATTTTTAAATATATTATGTGTTGCATATTTGATTATTGGATATGGATATGGCTTCTTTTCAATGAAAAGATATATGTGCATAATTATTGATGGATATGGCTTCTTTTCAATGAAAAGATATATATATGTGCATAATTATTGATCTTTACCACTTGATATATCTTTTTTTTAATCATTTTTTATTTTCTATTGAAATGTTTGCTTATGTTGTCATATTTAGTTAGAGCAATGAACTATATATTAAGAACACAAACATAGTTTTATCCCAATAATACAAGTCAAATATTTATTCTTTAAAGTTCCTTAATAGTTATAACTATAAACTTGTACCCAAACTTTTTGGTTTAATTTTTGTAAAGGTTGTTTGGGCTTCTTTTCGATAGCTCACGATTTGAATTATACTTTTGTGTTTTGAATGGTTGTATGTGAGTATTTTAGTAATAGATTATCTATAAAAGGTTTCCTTTTCACAAATATTTGATTATTCAATTTGTAAATATGAAGATGATATTTTTGGGCTATAAATGTTGCAACTCTTTTTTTAATGAAAATGTGAATATTATGGCAGTTTAAACCGTCATAATTTCTAATTTATTTTAGTAAATTATGAAAATTGTGGTGGTTTAAACTGCCATCATTTACAAATAAGAAGCCGTCAGTTTTATAAGGAGAATATTATGACGGTTTGCATGACGATTAATAAAAAACCATCGTATTATAATTATTGGCAGCCAAATATATGGTGTTTGCATATATCGTCATTTCTGGTAATTATGGCAGTTTAAATTGCCGTAATAGAACCTTTTTTAGCCACCACAATTATCTTTATTTTTTTTTAGTGGGACTTTAGATGTCGATGGAGAGCCATATGGTCTTCACTTTCTCCAATGGATTTGATACCCAACCGATAATCTGACTGTCTGAGTTGCCCCATACTCTAAGATTTCAATCACCTCTTAGCTCCCTTATCATCCCCTGGCCTAAACACCTTGTGACTATCCGAGACCGGGGTCTGGTTGTTACATTGATGAGACATCTGACATGAGGCTTTTACGATGATAAGACATGCGACATAGGCCGGTCATGGTGGCATATATGTAGAGACATCTCTCGGATGCGAGTTCTTCTGTCTTTTCTCGGGTCTATGATGAATCCAAACTCAGATTTGAGGAGATCTATTAACAAGCCTCAACATGATTTATACATCAAGATTCTTAACCAGCCTAAGCTCACCCTGAGGCTAACCGACTAGAACATTATATATCTGAGTCTAGGTCTGAGAACATTTGTTGGCATTTTCTCACAGTGGTTCTAGATTGAGATGAACGTTTGATTGGATTTGAATTAGATTTTGATGGGTACAATCTCCGCATATCTAAGATCTTGACTCCAAGAAATATCGATTTCTTCACTAGAAACACTTTCAGATTCAAGGTATAAGAATCAGATTTGACCTCATGGAAATCGTAGGAATTGGAAGTCGTTTCCCACAGACGGCGCAATTGTTCCTTTTCGGAACCATAAATGGAGAAGATTGTGGAAGCTACTGTAGGATGAAGCTTCCTAAGAAATTCAGTGATGTGACTTCTTAGGCCGAGGTTGTGATCATGATGCATCTTGAATCGAAGACGCTGATCTTGAACTGGTGTTACTAATCTCTAATATGGTGGACCCAGGAGGGTGCCTGCATGCTTAGCACTTCAACGCCTAATTTAGTTTTAGAAACAAGACCTAAAAGTCCCTCGGAAATGTATTTATACGTTGGACTCAATGGAGCATACGAGATGAGTGGGCCTTATCTTATTAGGCATTTGGCCGGCCCATAACACCTATTATTATCATTGGTAAATTTATGAACTCATATAATATGTTTTTATTAGTTTTAGTGCATGTAAGACAATGGTTAATTTTAGAGGATTAAATATTTAGGTAATAAATAATGTCCACATCCAATAACAAAAATATTATGACCACTACTACCAATAATGTTATTGCTTATATTTATATAAGATGTGAGATCATCTCTGTTTGTCGTCATATGAGAAGTAGTCAGAGTGTCCACGTAAAAGTGATCATCAAGAGGAGAAATAAATTGGGCATGGCCAATAGCTTGAATTTTCGTTCGAACATATGAGTATATTGGTGCAACATTTACGATATGAGCCTGGTGAAATGGCTTTTGACCAAGAATATCGAGTTGTTTGCTGAAGTAACCTGTTATTGGATACATACAATATGGTATGGCCCATAGATTCTACAATAGGATGTCCCATTGTCGACGTTGGTTTAGGTATGATGGATAGGCCCATTACTGATGTGGGTAGAATGACGAATTTCATTGCTGATGCGGAAAACGACCCACACCATACCTATAAACTATGCCTCATTTGCGATGATTGCGATCATTATTTTTTTGTCCTACATGTTTATTATTGTTGCTATTGCAGTTATGAATGTATGAGGAATGATTAGTCGAGGCATCATTATGAGACACAATGAAATAAGAACTGTCGATGTGACACCATTTTTAATCATGTTGTTTCTTCCAAAATTATCATGGAACGAGTCATGTAGAATTGGGATAGTGAATATGTGTGACAAATCAGGATCCTACAGTGACATATGCATCGGTTAGCCCTAAAACAAGTTTAAGAAATAATCGTTCATTATATACATGAGCACCAACATTCTTTGGTCAGAGAGAGACTTGAGATATTGATAGTACGAGGATTCCTTAGAAAATTTCTCCAAATAAATTAGTGAAAAATGATGTTCTAGGTAGAGAGCCCTAAATTTTTTATTGTAAAAGATCATCAGAGATGGTTCCATATATCCACCTTTTTGGGAGAGGAAGTTGTTTCTGACTCAGTCGATGAGGAAGTAGTTATGTTTCTGACTCAAGCCACTATTTTCACTCAAGTTGTTTCTCAAGAGCCAGATAATCAGGGTTTCTTATACACAGTTGGGCTCGTTAAACATTAATTAATTGAAGATTATGAGATTAGGGTGGTTATGTTTCTTTCTATACTTTAAGTCTTATCTTCATTTCAAGGATCTGAGGCATCGTTATTATGTTTTGTGCATTAGAATAAGAGGCGCCAGGTAAAATATTCGTTATAAGCAATATTTTCAAGTACTCAATACTTGTGATGCAAATTAGATTATTGAGAATTAAGAACTTGGGTAGAGAGTCCATATGATGTTTTAAGTGTAGAATGTTCCAGTAGACTGTTTTGAATTTTTAATCCTTGGATTTTTAAAGTTCATCTCAAGTGACCAATGTTCAAATCAAGTGCAAATGGTCAAGGTCGTCCAAGGCATGACTCATCAATTTCAAGTATCTTAAATCTACAAGCCAAATCATCTCCAAATATTTCCAAGAGTTGTTTCAAGTGATTCAATCCTATGTGTGTCATGAACTAAGAGTTAATATGTGATCGTCCATGTTCCAAAATTTATTCGAATAATGAGCCATGTTTCTTTTTTAGTTATAAACAATATATTCTCAGGCCATGATTTAGCTTGGTTCAAATTATCTCAAGATATGGCCAAGGTGTTTAAGCCATGGGAAAGTTGTGGCGAAAAAAAAGAGGGACCATTTGCTATAAACACAAGTACGTCTTCAATGTTTTGTTTTTATCCAGGAGGTTGGATCATTATTTTTGTTCTTTTAGTCTTAAGGAAAAGAGTTTGGATTTTCTCACGAATAATTTGCAAGCGATATGCTTTGAAGTTGATTTAGGGGAGAAGTTATCAAAGTGAACGTTCAAGAGTCTAAGTTCTCAAAGTGAAGGTTCAAGATTCTTGATTCTTTACAAAATTTTATATTGATATGATTAAACTCATTTTTAAGCTCAAGGTCAAGTTTCAACATATATTCTAGTTTCAATCTCAAGACCAATTCCTTTCTCATACATGGTGTAAGACTAGACTTAATTTCAAAGTTCAAAAGGGATCGATTAACTTCATGTCCATATTAGTATTCAAAAGGAATCTACAAAAAAAAACTTATCACGATTTGATACAAATTGTCATTGCCAATACATGTGACATGGCTGTTGCGGTGAGAATCGGATGTCAAACTATTGATTAACTTGAATCATGAATCTTTAAATATTCACCACCAAACTTTGGTTTATCCAAAGGGAATGGTAAAGATCGAAGAAAACCCTAAGTGTGCTACGTTACAACGAAGCTAAGAGATCGGGGGTTGGTTATACTAAGGGAAGGTATTAGCACCCTAAGTATATGTAGTACTCTACAAGAGCCTCTTATTTGGTACTTGTGTTTGTATTAATGTTTGGTTTCTAATGGTTGTATGCTAAGGTAAAAACCTATGGGTTTGGAGTAAGTATGCTCGCCAAGACATCGCATCTCGTGCCTACGTATCCTAATAAGGATAGAATCAGAGCAACCGTAGCTTTCCTAAATAGGGAGAGAACTCTTGACTAATGGTCAAGGCTCAAGGGGAATAAGCATCCATAATAATGACACTTATTTAGAGTTAACAAACTCTCTAAGTCTACGTTGAAAAGACCTACTAGGGATAGAACATTTGACTATGGTTAAAGTTCCAATAGGAATAAGCATCCATAACAGTTATACTTATATAGAGTTAACAAACCCTCTAAGTCTACGTTAAAAGACTAACTAGGGATTGACTTTAGCAAAAGCCAAAGGGGAAGGTGAGTACCCATAACAATGGTACATACATAGAGTTAAGAAACTCTAGACCTAAGTTCGAAGTTGAAGGGTTCCTAACAAGGTATGCTAAAGGTCTTGACTTGACAAAGTCAAAGAGGTAAAGTTCTCTAAAAGTCCTAATGACTCTAACAAGGTCAAAGGGAAACTAAAGAGATATGAGCTATCTATGACATTGAGTCAATAGAGAGGCTTTCCTTTGGAATAAGGGACATGGGGGATAACTTAAGGATGAGAGCTAACAATCTACATCACATGGGGATATGCATACATTTATTCAAACATTATGAAGATGTAACAAACAATGGAAGCATGTAACAACATCAAGCAAGGAATAACAAGGTTACAACCAAGTACTCATCAATGAAAGAATCATACCAAATGGTTACAACCAAAAGTAAACATAGATGTTACAACATCTACAAGGGAGAATGATGATATGGTTCTTACAAGACCAAACATCACAAGCATCATGCATAAGTTAAGACATTACTTACCATGGCAAAGTTCCAACATCAAAATCAACATGCATAAATCATAACAATATTCAATCATGGAACATGTATAACTCAAAACATTACTTATCACAAAAGATCAAAAATCAACATGCATAAATCATAACAATATTCAAGCATGGAATGTGTATAAGTCAAAACATTACTTATAACAAAGATCAAGATCAACATGCATAAATCATAACAATATTCAGGCATGGAACATGTATAAGTCAAAACATTACTTATAACAAAGATCAAAGATCAAGGCATGAAAAAGTCAAAACATTACTTAAACATGGATACAAGTAGGATCATGCATAAGTCAATACATTACTTAAACATGGATACAACCAAGGAGAGGTAACAACCAAAACAACTTAAACATGTGTAAGACATGTGTGTGTAAACAATTATTGATTTGTGGTGAATCATGTTAGACAAGTAGGTAACAACCAAACATGCAAAAGGACTCAATCAAGGATTGGTAAATTATGAGGAACATCTCAAAAGGAAATCATGTAGATTTGAACATGCTTCAAAGTAATACAACAAATGTATAAGAATCACTCAAGGTAAGGTAACAACCAAACATGGCATATATTCAAACATACATTCATATGTGAAAACCAACTTAAACAAGGTAAAGACCATCATGTAACAACAAGATTGGGCAAGAACAAGGTGTGAGTTCGTACAAACAAGATTGGGTTCATACAAATAAGGTATGCAAGGTGAATCAAGAGGAACATTCAAAGAAAACTCATGAGAACCCTAAAAAGGAAACATACTTTGTACACACACAAATGCAAGGAAAATAATTCTTTTTGTGAATTTCTTGATGCAAATGAAAAATAGACATTATCATGAACATTTACCAAAAATAATGGCATCAAAATGATAAAAATCAAGGACGTTATGATCAAATTAAAATTAAAAGAAAATCATGGAAATTAGTGGTAAAAAGATAGGAAATGCACTCAAAGGGGTTTGAACCCATGCCACTAGGGTTCATGCTCAAAACATTACCATATCAACCAACACGCGCAAGTGAAAATTGGAAGCAAACATAAAATAAAATAAGAAAACAAAGCTATTCATATGAAAATAAAAACAAAACATTTGGGGGGGATCGAACCCCAGAACCTTCGCTCAACACAACACATAAAGCCTCCTCCTTGACCAATGGTGTTACGCTCTCATCCAATATTACTTGCTGCAAAATTGTTTTAAAACAAGGATGTCTCAAAACGGCCAACTCAGCGTCATGTCATGCCAAGTCAGACCCATATCAGCTTCATCTTCTTCTTCCTTTCTCCATCGCTTGTGCCCTAACATCACCTCCATGGCTAGGATTTCTTCCAGTCAGAACTTCCTCGTTTCTCAACCAAATCTCATGATGTAAAGATCAAAGTTGGAGTATTTTCCAAGGAGAATACAAATATGGGGTTTGTTCATACTAATTCTAACAGCATAAAACAATATAAATCCAAAAACAGTACAACATAATAAGAACCTTTCATGTCAAAACATTACATGTACAGCTCATTTAAGGCAAACAATGATATAAATATCTAACACACGATGATATATATATGTTTCCTTTACAAGGGAATCAATGATAGTGCCTGAACATGAAGATTCAAAAAGGAAGAAATATACCTCTTGGAGACAGTCCAAGGCTTATTCAAATACTTTTACAGATACAATAAAATACCCTAGTGAGCTTTCTTGTTGCCTTTGAAACTTGCTAGAATGCTTGGATGGCCTGGAATAAGCTTGAGAAACAGAACACGATCCAACTGCTTTAATGGAGGTTTGAGAATGGTAGGTGGTGTTTGTAGTGTTACAGAGGTGCTTCAATGGTTTGAATACACTTTATTGGATATGCAGAGTTGTTTTGTGAAGTTGATTTTGGAAGTGCACGAGCAAACTGGGAATTTGAAGTGTTCTTGCATGTTTTGATGCGTTTTTCAAGAACAAGATATTCTGAGTGCACAAGAGGTTTGGCAAGGTTTTGTTGAGTTGTTTTATGCCTTTTGGATTGAGTTTTGATGCTCCATTTATAGGAGAAGAGGGGAGTAATGGTCTGGTCAGATTTCAAGTTTTTGCCAACTTGTTCATTTGGGAACCAACTTGTTAGTGGTGATGATTTTCCTTGGTTCAATTGGTCCAGTACAAGAGTTTCTGGATTTAGACCATGCTTCTGAGGAATAAGTTTTTGTTATTACAATTGACTTGTAGTGGGATAAATTAGCACTTGATTTTTGTTGAATATAAGCTTCTTGAGTGTAGGGGAACTTGATTTGGTGATGATCAATCAAAAAATTTAACTGATCAAGCAATAGTCTTCTTGATTCCACAGGTGCAAAACCCTAATTCAGATGAATTAAATAACAACAAACTTGACACAAGGTTAGGGTTAGGAAACAATGCTTTATGCTCCTAGAATGGTAATGGAATCTAGGGGTCAAAAATTCGGGTATGACAATGGTGATTACTTGTTGTGTCAAACTACATCATATAATGAAAATGTGTTGCATAAATAAAGTACTGGCTGGGCAGTGGATATATTGGCTACAATCAAGAAATTAATTCAAGTGTTTATTGTACAAATTTCATCAATTTTCTCACACGGTTCCTAATGCCACCAATAGTTGGTGTAGCTACAAAATTGTTACTGGTAACCGCCTGTTAAAAGCACATGCCTAGAAACCAACTAAATCACTAAAACAGTCGCCTAGATATGAACATGGACCTGTCGCAACTGCGAAAAGGGGCCGGCGGAAACAAACAGAAGAGTCGCCACCGAACGTTATTTATTCCAAAGAGAGGGAAAGGAAACTATAGAAGAAAACCTAAGAGAACGGGAAAGGTAAGGTCATCGCAATCAAATCTTGGGTTCGGGAGTCGGTTACGCAAGGGGAAGGTATGAGCACCCCTCACGTTCGTTGTACCCAACGGGATCCACGCTTGTTGTCTAATCTATGGGTGAAAGTTATCTAAAAGCTACTGCTAAACGGGGGTGAAAAGAAAGAACAGACTCGATAGGACATCGCCACCGTATGCCTACGTATTCCCTCGTGCAATGGGAAAGTCAGAGTCAACGTAGTTCGGAAAACTACGGGTGATGGGGGGAAGGTTGCTCGCCAAGACATCGTTATCTTGTGCCTACGTATCCTCATCTAGTATGAGAAATCATAGCAAACGTAGTTCGGGAAACTAGATCATTGGTTGGTCAAGTTTTTTTTATGAGCAACGTTAAATCTCCATTTCAGTAGTTAGGGACGATGTCTGTCTGCGGTGGAACGAAAAAGTAACGTACTCTTTTCTGAAAATGAGGTTTGAAACAATCCCAAAGGATGAAAAGGTTTGAAATTTTTTTGTGAGTTTTAATGTTACTTGGAGACTCATGTCGCACTAAAGACTATGACACGGGGGCGAATGCGTCGCATATCGCCAAAAGGGCATATGCTAAACACTCTAGACAAGCTAGGAGAAACCCCCCACTCATCATTCCCCATGTACTTAAGGCTCGTAATGCACAACGCTTGTCATTCTTTATTAAGTGTCTTGAAGAAATTTTGAGGTGAGAAGAGATAGACGCACACAAAGACCTAGGAGAAACTGAACCCTAATTGTTGTCATGAAATGTGGCCCTAAAGTCAGGATTAGGAGGGAAATTAACCTAATATTATCATGCTTGGATTGAAAGCGTAATGTCTCTCTGACCCCTAACTTAATCAGAAATTAAGTCGGGCTAGGAATCCTAAGGGATCATACGAATACAGGAGGTAAACAACAAGTAAACACGAAGCGACGCAATCACAGACAACGTCAAGTATCAAAATCAAAATAAAATTTACAGAAAACAAGTACAAGTATATACAGACGCACTCGAGAATTAATTGAAAATCAAAGTTAAGAATTAAAAATAGGTTAATTAAACTCTAAACAAAAGGTAATCCTAACTTATTCAAGGTTAAATCTAAACTAATCTAAATTAAAATAAAAAAACTAGTTGATATCCTAAAGTTAACTAAAGACTAATTTCTAATTCTAAAATTATTAACTTCTAAGTTATCACTAATCTAGTTTTTAAGACTAAGTCTAAACTCTAATTCCTAATTAAATTCAAAATATAAAAACTAAATCCTATATAAATAATACTAATATTAAAAATAATAAAACTAACGAACAATATTAAAAATCTAACATTAATATATACTAAAACAAGCTTAAGCTAATCAAATTCTAATTTAATTCTAAATCAAATAATTTCCCCTGAATTAATTACTAAAACTAATTCTAAAATAATCTAAACTAAAATTAAACTAAATTAATGCTGATATTAAACTAGAATTAAACTAAATTAAAATAATAAAAAACTAATTAATACTAAAAAAAACTGAATTAATTCCTCTTTCCCCCACGATTTCCTCTCTTCTCTGCGCTTTCTTTCCTCTTCCCCACACGTTTCTGTCTCTCTCCCCACGTGGTCTCTTTTCCTCTCCCCAACGAATTCCTCTCTTCCATGCGTTTTCATCTTCCCAAAATTTCTCTTCTTGCCAACGCGTTTTCTTCTTTCCCATACGCCCTTCTCTCTTCTCCCAATCCTTTTCTCTCTTTCTTCTCAAATGAAACCTCTCTCTCTCTCTCTCTCTCTCTCTCTCTCTCTCTCTCTCTCTCTCTCTCTCTCTCTCTCTCTCTCTCTCTCTCAGAATCTCATTAAACTCTCACAAAAGGAAAGCCGAAAAAACACTCTCTGATTCTTTCAAGAACAAACGAAAATCAAAAGCCAAAACCCATCAGAAAAAAGATCAAACACAACACCTTCTCAAAAAACACGGGGGTCTTCTCCTACCTCCTTTCGCAGCAGCTTTCGAAGAATTTCCCTTCATCATCTCCTCACGGTGACCTTCTCGCTTGCAAAAACGAAAAGAAACCCAAAGCACTCGGTTTCTCTCATTTCTTCTTCTCTTCTTTTGTTCTGATACAATCTTGGGGTTTTGGTGTCCCGAAATGGGTTTGTGGGTTTGAAGTTGTGAAGTGTGATGTTGTTCATGTTTGTGGGTTTGAGGTTGATGGATTTGAGTCTTTGTAAAACAGAAGGAGATCTAAATAGTTGTTGGTGGTGGTGGTGTGCGGTGAAGGCATTATTTAATGGAGGGAGTATGTGTTGAAGCAACAACATCTTTGTCTTGAAGAAGAGGAAAATTTATTCGATCTTGAGGTTGAATAAGGTTCATGAGGGGCGCTATTTGGAAGAAGAAGAGGAGGTTAGCATTTTGTGCAGGTTAAAGGAGAAGGGGTAGGTGGAAAAGTATTTTTTAGAAAAATTGGAGTAAGAGGAAGGTTTAAAGGTTTATGTGGTTTGGGGTTGTGCGGTAAGGCAATGGTGTGGTGATGTTGAAGGCTGATGAAGAAAGGCGTTTTTGAGGATACCAAGTGTTGCACCCCAAAATTTGACCAACCATTTCTCGTTATTTGGCTTATGCTTCAACTCATTTCATTTTGCATTTGCATACCGCTGTCGCTACTCGAAAAATGCGTCGCGCAACGACGGGAAGGCGAAAAAGATAGACAGAAGAGTCGCCACCGAACTTTATTTATCCCATGAGGGGAAAGGAAAATATCGAGAAAACCTTAAGAAAGAAATGGATAACATGGTCTCGCAACCATGAACGGGTTCAGAAGCCGGTTATGCGAAGGGAAGGTATTAGCACCCCTCGCATCCATCGTACTCGATGGGAACCTTTTGTTTGTCGATGTGTGAATTGGTGTAAGGCTATGGCTTGTTGGAGGTTTGTAGCAGGGTAGTGGTCCTGCTGTTTGTACGTTCTTGCTAGTTTTTGACGTCTTCCTCGCGTGCGTAACGTACAGGTCAACATACCAGTCTTATGAGGATGTTTGCGGTACTTCACGGTTTGTGGTGCTGATTCACTCTATTGTGCGGTACGGCCTGTTGCAGGAACTTTGATTATGTCGTGTATGGTTCCGTGACATCGTTTTCGTCTTTGGTTTCGCTTTACCACAGCAAGTCATAACTGGCTTATGAAGGAAAAAATGATAATAATTACAGTTGCAATTTGATTACTTTGGTTCCTATCCAAGAAGAATTGTCTTCATTTTTATTAACTTGACATTATCTTTTACTGCTATGGCGGTTGTATCATGATGATCTGAATAGAAACAAATTGTTTTGCTTTTTTTTATATTTTTTAAAGAAAATTTTTCTCTAACTTTTGTCAAATCCATATCAACGGGCCCCAAGAGACAATGGGCTTTGATGAACATTTATGGGATTGACTTGAAATGTAGTGTAGTAACCAGTGTTTATTCCTCCCTTCCTTTTTTTTGTAATTTTCCTTATCCTTGTAAATGGGCTTTTTGAATGATTTACCTTGAATTCGGGCTTAGTTAAAGATATTGACGAATAATGATGACCAAAACAACGATTGAATCCAAACTTCACATAATATGCCTTGAGAACGTGAACTAGATTGAATCTTGATTTGAAATAATTACGCTCGACTTGGATCTTTTCTTGCTGTGAATTTGAACCATGACTAAACCAATCAATTCAAAAAACTGCAATCTCAAGCCCTGAAGCAATCATCTTTCCTTAAAACTAAATTCTAGCAATTTGAACTCTTTATTAAAATTAGATCAAGAATATGTTGGAATTTTGAATCAGTTCTTTGAGACATAATACCGCATCTTGATTCTATCTCGAAGTGGTGTTGAATCAAATAACAAGTTAAAATTCTCCTTTTACACCTATTCTTGATTTGCAAATGATTTGACATATTGCATAAACGTCCCTACTTTTGATGTTCCTCAACCATAAAGTATTGATGACGGGATGCAGTCTGATAGTTTAGTCCATCCTCCTCTTGAAATAGCATAAAACCCTTACTGGAAGGTAAAATGGACCCTGAAGATTATCACCCAGAAACATTTGAATTCACCACATTCCCGACAATTTGACTTATTCATAACTGACAGGACTTGTTACATAAACCCTGATTAAATCAACGACCATCGATCATCTGAACTGTGTACGCCATAGCCTTGATCGTGAAATTCAACTCGTCTGACCATTGAACCCCAATAATATGCAGGACAATTTTTGGGTGTGATAGATGCCCCTATCTAATCGGCTTAAACCTTGTAAGATGAAATGTTATGGCATTCATTATTTCAAGGTGGAAGATGATTAGATATAGAAGACCCTGAATTTGTCCGAAAAGAGGGAAAATGCTTGGGAATGGAAAGTTGGATATCTTGCAAAGGTCATTATCACCAGAATGATGATAACACTCACACATACTGCCATGACATCAAAAGGATGTAGGGGGATAAGCTTCTCTAAAGAGATTGCCACTTATCACTGAAAATGGATAAGCTTCTCCCAAGAGATTGCCACTTATCGCTGAAGAAAGATAAGCTTCTCTAAAGAGATTGCCATTTATCGCTGAAGAAAGATAAGCTTCTCTAAAGAGATTGCCACTTATCGCTGAAGACGGATAAGCTTCTCCCAAGAGATTGCCACTTATCGTTGGTGAAGGATAAGCTTCTCTCAAGAGATTGCCACTTATCTCTGAAGATGGATAAGCTTCTCCCAAGAGATTGCCACTTATCGTTGAAGACGGATAAGCTTCTCCCAAGAGATTGCCACTTATCGCTGAAGAAAGATAGTCAAGTCTGCTGGAGACAAAGCACTGGGGATCGCCCGTGGCTTTACTGAAGATTTCCCTGTCTGGGCTGATTGTTGATTTGAAGATCTGATTAACCACGGGATTTGAAATACGTCATGCGATACAACCATGGTCTTGAAAATATGCTCCTGGTTGGGCTGAATTTTGCTTTGATATTCTTGAATTTTGTAGGAGGAACCACGGTCTTTGCAGATAATGCCCATGACCGGGCTGATGGTTACTTTGAAGCTTTTGAATTTGTCCAACCAAATTTTCACAACTTTGCGGGGAACACCCACAATTCTTGAATGACGTGCCCCTGACTTGGCTGAATTTTGCTTTGATAGCCTTTGAATCTCGTGAGAGAAACCCACGATCTCGCAAGAGATGCCCCTGACTGGGCTGAAGGTTGCTTTAAAGCTCAAAATGTTACACAACTTCGTGGGAAACGCCTACGGTCTTGCGGAGAATGCCCTTGACTGGGCTGATTATGATCTTGAAAATCTTCGAGATTGATCCCGGATCCGAACTCGCATATGTGAATGCTTGATGATAATGACGTTCCATAAATGGAAATGAAGATGCAAATGCTAGAACGCGGAGATGCAAGGGTTGATGGAGTATGATATGATTAGGAATATGCATATAATACAAGATGCTTATGAAGTCGAATGCGATGTGTATGATGCATATGATAATGATGGATGCAGGCAGGTGACTGTGAATGTAGGTGATGACGTGGCAGACTTTTGGTGGTTGCCAATGTAAATTGGACTTTGGGTTGGAAGTACCAGATGAGGGCTGGTATTCGGAGGGTAGACCAGATGGGACTGGTTGGCGAAAGGTTAAGTTGTCAAAGGAGGGATGATTTTGTGGTTTTCCAGATGGGAGCTAGACTTAGGGATGAGGTTTACCAAACAAGAACTGGTGGCAAAAGGTTAAGTTGTCAGACGAGAACTGACTTCTAGGTTTGGTGTCAGACGGGAACTGACTTTGTGGTTTGCCAGACGAGGACTGGACTTTGAAATTGTGTTTTCCAGGCGAGGACTGGTTAAACGGAAGGCTAAAGGAAGGGTGACCAGATGGGAGCTGGTTCAAAAGCTGACAGATACCAGACAGGGCTAGGTATTCAACAAAGGATTAACCAGATGGGACTGGTTTGAAGGTTACAAGGTTTTAACAGGTTTAGGCTGTGGGATGAAGAATCCAATGACAGCAAGGCCTTTTCGGAAGGTTAAGGTTATTTGGGTGAGGTGATGGTATGATTCCCCAACACTCGTTTTGAACTCAACAATTGTTGATGAGGATGAACTTGCTTGAATAACTTGCCAATGAGACGACCTCGAGATGGCTTGCCCCAGAGTTTGTACCACGAAAGGATTTATCATTGTTTAACCAATTCTTGGTGGTTGGCTTCAATATACTCTTTGGAGTAGCTTACTCTTGAAAGAGTGTTGAAGCGACTTAACTTATCTGGATTGAACATTGGAGGGATCTATCCTCAAGTCAAAGAAACTCTGGGTGGCCTGCCCCTGATTGGTATGATTCACTTATGATCAACCGTTCCTTGAATGGTTTGCCCCATGATCCACTGATGTTTGGGGATTAGCCTCAGGCTGACTAATTCTATATTTTCGATGTCAATGCCCCAATCCACAGGGCTACAAAGCATGCTCGATTCTGATCCAGACTGCTGAAATGGTCAAGTCTTGTTTGATTGCTTCGTGTTGGAATTTCCTTGACGCCAACTACTAACTTGCAGTTGAAATTGTTTGTTCACAAATGGTAATCCAAATGCAGAGTTTATGCAAGTTTTGAAAGAAATGCCGCTCATTTAAGTGTCGTGATAGTGAAAACGAATGGACCGTTTAGTCCAAATGTTGTGCTAATTTGATTGATGCGAAAGATATAGCAAGGATAGTGACGCCCATACTGATGATTAGCAAATATGAAAGGAGTCAGGTTACGCAACCTCGCAATAGTATCCTTTCAGAATAAATCTCGCCTCAATTAGGTCTTTCGAAGGTTGTAACGTGGTCTGGTTCATGGTTATGAAACAAAGGATATTAGGCTCAAACTTGATTTGTACCCACCCCTTTCTCTTGATGATCTCCATACCTACGTTCAGCTAATTCTGCACGTGCTTATCCTGACGGTGTAAGCTTGATGGTTTCAAGGTTTGCTTGAAATGGCAGCCACCTTATTTTGCTTTTTGAAGGATGTCAGTGACCCTTTGGGGTGACCAATGAATGTTATTTTGTTTTTGGTTGAGGGTTTGAGGACCTCTTTTGATTTTTATTTTGATCCCTAACTTTTGCATGGACTGACTTTGCTTGTCAGATCCATCGGGATAACCCTGATTTTTGCCTAAGTCCCCTTTTGAGGTGTTTGACCTAGCAGGCTTTTGATTGATTTTTTTTTTGGATTTTGTTGGAGGATTGTGACTGCCATGTCATGGGTCATTGATGAACGACCATCTTGTCTTTTGGATTTTTGCTTTGTTGATTCGAATGCGGGGTTAGATTAACTGAACACTACCCTGCCCCAGGTTGAGTGTAAGGGTTTGAATATCCGAAGGAAACTCCTACTTCTAGGCTCGAAGTGGTTGACTAGGGATTAACTCCTTATATCTCCGGTGTTTATGGGAATTGAAACAATGCCTGCACATCATTGACGAGATTTTACCCGAAAGCATATAGTTTGCAATTATGGGTATTTCGTTTTCGTCATCCTCCCTCCAATCTTTGCTAAAACAACAGTGATAAAGTGGAGTGGATAAAAAGTGTATGTGTCTGTGATAAGTGGAAATAATGAGTGTATACGACGTGATTGATTCGGAAAATGCATAATCACTTCATTAATATTACCATTCGAAACAATCAATGTTTAAAAAAACAAGTAGCAATGAACAGGAAATAAAATACAAGATGCAAATGATAAAAAGCGCTCAAGGACTGCCAACGTTGAGGATGTCTGCCTGTCTGAACTACTGGCTTTAGGAGATGACCCTTGGAATCTTCGAGCTTAGACAGCTGAGAGGTTGACATGGACAACCAAACTTCCTCCTGGAAAAGAGATGTACCCTTTGTCAATTAGTTGTTGCACCTTGGCTTGGAAGGCTTTGCATTCTTCAGTTGAGTGCCCCATGGATCCTCCATGATATCCACACTGAGCATTGGGATTGTACCCAGGAGGGTAAGGTTCTGGCACAGGCTTAAGAGTTTTAGGCTCCACCAATGAGTTTTGAATCAAATGCGAGAGAAGCTGACTGTGCGACATAGGGACCGGATGAAGAGGAGCAGTCCTTCTTTCCAAGTTGTTGTTGGGCCTATTCTGATCGCGGCGCTGATTCGGATGACCTCGGCCATGGGCTCGTTGATTTGCATGAGGAGCGACCCGTGGCTTATGGGATGAAGCTTTAGGCATGGCCGATTGTCCATGAGGATAACATGGCACTGGTAATGATGCCTGTTGAGTAGACGAGGGACTATAGAGTTTTGTTGGTACATCGTGAGAATACTCAACGTTTGCTATGAGTGCGCTGGTTTCATCCTTCTCTTCCTCATGGAAATCATCGAAAGATTCAATCTCACAGGCCTGGCTGCCTGATGCGTCCTGGATTTGTCCACTTTTGAGGTAACTTTCGAGGCGCTCTCCTACAATCACAAGGTCAGAGAAGCTTGATGGCGTACAACCAGCCATTCTTTCAAAATAAGAGCCCTGCAAACTGTTGATGAACATGTCAATCAACTCCTTGTCCGAGAGTGGTGGTTGCACTCTTGCTGCAAATTCTCTCCACCGTTGTGCATATCCCTTAAAGGGTTCATTCTCATTCTTAGATAGGCTTTGTAACTGCATGCGGATGGGAGGAGTGTCCAGATTGAACTGGTAAAACTTTAGAAAAGCGCTAGCTAAGTCCTTCCATGATTGGATATGGCTTCTTTCTAGGTCCGTGTACCAACTTAAGGATGACCCACTCAGACTTTCTTGCAAACAATGAATCATCAACTTATCGTCATGAGTATAGGGGGTCATTTTTCGACAGTACATCACCAAATGACGCCTCGGGCAACTAAAGCCTGTGTACTTCTCGAAGTTGGGTATCTTGAATCTCGGAGGAATCACCAAGTCTAGCACTAGACACATATCAGCAGCATCGAGTCCGATCATATCAGACACTTTCATAGCTTGAATTGTCTCCTCAAGGGCACGAAGCTTTTCTTCCATGGGATGTGTCATTGGGATCCTCTGGGGTCGAGTAGGGACGTTTACTTGCGGAGGATGGTCGTCAAGCGGAAGATCATACAGTGGATTATTTGCCACAGTAAATCCTTGTGGGGGATCAACATTCTGGCGGTCATTCTCTGACATAGTTATCTCAGCTTGCTTCGTTTTGACTTGGCTTCTCGAAGCTTCTACGTTCCTCTTGCTTCAAACTCTTTGTAGCTCTCACAAGTTTGACATGAGTGTCGGGAAATCAACTGCAGGTTATGGACAGAGGACGAGTAAGCTCTTGGTATATGGGAAGGAAATGCAAAAATGATGCAGAGATGCTTATGCTAATGCAATGCAATGAGTGCACACGAGAACAGATCCACATCAAGGATCAAAGTCACAAATCCTGCAAGACAACAACAAAAGTTATATCTCCCCTGGGGTGGGCTATCCACTGGTTTATAAGAGGGTATCCCAAAGGCTTTTCAAACAAAGTCCCATGCACTAACCCTCAAAAGTTTTCCATCATAACGACTACTCGTAAGACGGTAATCCCTTCAAAGGATGAACACAGAGTTATGCTTTAGCAACCTTCGGAATAAGGTTCTACAAAAGGTCCTCAGAGTCACGGACTCCCAAGTTGGAAATAAAGACGCCATTACGACTACACGTAAGACATAATCATCCCAAAAGGGTCTCATCTGAGCGATGGAATTTGATCCAACTCAACGAGTCCTAAGTCTCGCAAATCAGAAAGAAACCACCTCCTAATCTTAGTGTAAACTATAAAGCTCGGGTAGAATGCTTTTATCCTCACAAACCAACCCTAATAAACCCAACCAGGTTAGAAAATAAAGCATAAACAAATAAAGCAAATAAAACACAAACACGACAAACAAATTAGGCTTGGCTCGCTAGGAGATCCCCAGCAGAGTCGCCAGCTGTCGCTACTCGAAAAATGCGTCGCGCAACGACGGGAAGGCGAAAAAGATAGACAGAAGAGTCGCCACCGAACTTTATTTATCCCATGAGGGGAAAGGAAAATATCGAGAAAACCTTAAGAAAGAAATGGATAAGATGGTCTCGCAACCATGAACGGGTTCAGAAGCCGGTTATGCGAAGGGAAGGTATTAGCACCCCTCGCATCCATCGTACTCGATGGGAACCTTTTGTTTGTCGATGTGTGAATTGGTGTAAGGCTATGGCTTGTTGGAGGTTTGTAGCAGGGTAGTGGTCCTGCTGTTTGTACGTTCTTGCTAGTTTTTGACGTCTTCCTCGCGTGCGTAACGTACAGGTCAACATACCAGTCTTATGAGGATGTTTGTGGTACTTCACGGTTTGTGGTGCTGATTCACTCTATTGTGCGGTACGGCCTGTTGCAGGAACTTTGATTATGTCGTGTATGGTTCCGTGACATCGTTTCCGTCTTTGGTTTCGCTTTACCACAGCAAGTCATAGCTGGCTTATGAAGGAAAAAATAATAATAATTACAGTTGCAATTTGATTACTTTGGTTCCTATTCAAGAAGAATTGTCTTCATTTTTATTAACTTGACATTATCTTTTACTGCTATGGTGGTTGTATCATGATGATCTAAATAGAAACAAATTGTTTTGCTTTTTTTTTAATATTTTTTTAAGAAAATTTTTCTCTAACTTTTGTCAAATCCATATCAACGGGCCCCAAGAGACAATGGGCTTTGATGAACATTTATGGGATTCACTTGAAATGTAGTGTAGTAACCAGTGTTTATTCCTCCCTTCCTTTTTTTTGTAATTTTCCTTATCCTTGTAAATGGGCTTTTTGAATGATTTACCTTGAATTCGGGCTTAGTTAAAGATATTGACGAATAATGATGACCAAAACAACGATTGAATCCAAACTTCACATAATATGCCTTGAGAACGTGAACTAGATTGAATCTTGATTTGAAATAATTACGCTCGACTTGGATCTTTTCTTGCTCTGAATTTGAACCATGACTAAACCAATCAAATCAAAAAACTGCAATCTCAAGCCCTGAAGCAATCATCTTTCCTTAAAACTAAATTCTAGCAATTTGAACTCTTTATTAAAATTAGATCAAGAATATGTTGAAATTTTGAATCAGTTCTTTGAGACATAATACCGCATCCTGATTCTATCTCGAAGTGGTGTTGAATCAAATAACAAGTTAAAATTCTCCTTTTACACCTATTCTTGATTTGCAAATGATTTGACATATTGCCTAAACGTCCCGACTTTTGATGTTCCTCAACCATAAAGTATTGATGACGGGATGCAGTCTGATAGTTTAGTCCATCCTCCTCTTGAAATAGCATAAAACCCTTACTGGAAGGTAAAATGGACCCTGAAGATTATCACCCAGAAACATTTGAATTCACCACATTCCCGACAATTTGACTTATTCATAACTGACAGGACTTTTTACATAAACCCTAATTAAATCAACGACCATCGATCATCTGAACTGTGTACGCCATAGCCTTGATCATGAAATTCAACTCGTCTGACCATTGAACCCCAATAATATGCAGGACAAATTTTGGGTGTGACAACCGCGTACATTGCATTTTTCAGTCAGATTGACTTTATCGGGATTACAACCCTCTCCTGGCGTTTCAGGCATTTCAAACCAGTTCGAATACGAGGTTTTGGTGGGGAAGTTGTGCTCTTCCCGGTGTTTTCAGCTCTTGCTGTTGTTTTTAAGGACATTTCGGTGTCCGGTTCTTACCGTTTGGTTCACTATATTCTCGCATTTTTTTAATCGATTTAATTGGCTTTTATTGCATTTTTTAGATTTTTCCCCTTATTTTCTAGATATTATTTACTTTGGTTTAGAAATTAATAGAAATTTTCTAGATTGTAAATTCTTTTAGATTTAATTTGTTTAGAAATTAATTGATAGTTAATTCTTTTCTTAGATGTTAATTGTTTTATTTTAGAAATTAATAGGTTATTTCCTAGATATTAATTGAATTTGGTTTAGAATTTAATAGATATTAATTGAATTCTTTTTTAGAACTTATTTTCTTTTTAGACTAGTCTGATTTGTTTTAGAGTTTGATAGATTTTTTAGAATTAATTAGATGTTAATTAGGGTTTTAATTCATTTTAATTGGATTAATTAGTTTTAATTAGGTCTAGAAGGTATTAATTTTCGTTTAGTATTAATGGGGTCTTTTTAATCATCATTATTCATCTTAGCAGTGTTTTATTAGTCTTAATCATCATTGCATCAGTTTTTAATCAGAGTTTAATTGAGTTTTCATTTAATTGTAGTCTATTTTTCGTGGGCCACTTGTCCTAAGTCTGGAGGCCCAAATCCAATTCAGTGCCACTTGGCACTATAAGAGCAGTCCACGCGTTTATCTCTCTTTCTCTCTCTCTCTCTCTCTTCCACCTCATTGATCCACCTCACATCCACGCGCCACGTTTCCACCTCGCTTCCCATGCAGCGTGCCACCTCACGTTCTCTCTCTCTCATGCACGCAGCCACGCGTCCCACAGCCTCCTCCCTCTCCCGCCGGCCATGCAAACTCGCCAGAATTTCACCGGCAAAATCACACGGTGGCTCATGCGCCAGAATCTCGCCGGTAACTGCCAAAACGAACCATAACCATCACCGGAATTGGCAAACGACTCGTCGGAAACTGCACAATTCACCGGAAAACTGCAACACCACCAGAAGATTCATCATCTTCATTCAAAATTTTCCAGAAAACCTCCACCGAAACTTCATCAATCTTCATCGTTTACATCATCAGTTCCTCGCCTAACTTCCAGATTTTCCAGAACATTCACCATCTTCTTGCAAGATTCAACAATCTTCAACCAGATTTCATCCATCTCCGTTCAAGAGCATTTTCTCAGATTCATCATAGAAAATCTCCAATAGATCTTCCTCCAAGTTGATCGAGTTCATCACAAGTTCGTTCACATTTTTTCCAGTTTTGTTGTTGAATCTTTAAACCTTCGTCGAATCTCCAAGAACTCCATGAGCGTCCAACCTTTGCAACGTCAAGATCTTCAAGATCTTCGTCGTTCTCTTCATTATGTTCACAGATCATCAAGAACCTTCTTTATCACGAACCAACTTCTAATCTCACTATAAAATGATCTTGAACGAGCTTCTTCAAGATCCCCCAATCTCCAAGTCGCATCAAGAGCACAACTGTTACTTTGTCTGGGTTTGGTAGGTTGCACATCGAAGATGGTGGAAGAATGAAAGCGTGAGGATTGAGGGAGGAAAGTTTGAGAGCTGGAGAGTTGGATTTTAGAGTTTGATTTGAGATTTGAGGGAGGTGATGAGAGGTTGAGACGGAGGAGGTGTGAACCGAGAGTGGATGACAGAAACGGCGGCGAAGGCTGGTTAGGGTTTCTGTGAAGTGGAAGGAGGAAGGTGAAGGGATGTTGGCTGATGGGCCTTGTGGCCCAAATAGCGTTCTGGATCCATCCCTCAGTGTTTCCGGACTACACACCTCTTTCCTTAGACGCGCCCCCTGTTTCTGTGTTGGCTGCTGATTGTTGGGCTGGGCCCAACGAGTTGCTAATCTCACACTCCTGCTTTCCTGACTGCACCCCCTTTTTCCCTTTATTTTTTGTTCATTTTTCTAGCTGGTTGTATTGTGGGCTTGGGCTCAAGTGTTTTTTCAGGCTTACACCCCTGTTATGCTGATGTACCCCCTTCCCTTTACATTTTTTAATTTCTTTAGTATTGGATATTGTGGTTGTAAGAATTGTAATTGTATTTTTTCTATTTTTTCTTTTAGGATTATAGTTTATTTTTTCTTAGAATATTAGCATATTTTTAATATAGATTTTATATTGTAGATTTTATATTCTACTATTCTATTAGGATATTATAGAGTTTTATATAGAATTTGCTATTTTTCCTTAGATAGTATTTCTTTTAATAATGGTAGTTTATATTCTATTTTTCTTTTAGGACATTATATAGTTTTACATAGAATTTCCTATTTTTTTCTTAGATATTATTTCTTTTAATATTGTATATAGAATTTTGATTTCTATTTTTCTTATAGAATATTATAGCGTTCCAGGATAGAATTTTTATGCTATTTTTCTATATGCATTTCCTTTATATTTCTTTAGGGTATTTTCTATCAGAGATTTATTGCCGTATTTTAGGAGTAGAATTTTATTTCCTTTTGTCATTGGATTTTTCTCCTATTTTCTCATTTCTTATCCGATTTTATCTTTGATTTTATTTCGGGCTGGCCGTGTGGCATGATTCAATTGGAGAATGATTTTCGATATCATTTCTCTATCTTGTCTTTGACACGGATATCAATACGCTACCTCTTAGAGTTTGATTTATCGTATAAGTCAAATAATGACGGTCTAAGCGTTACATTGGTTCTGATTCGGACGTCATCATCAAGGATCTAGAGAGGAGAAGATTGGAATGGAGCTTGCGCACATGTCGAGGGCCAACGGAGCCGCTTCGTTCAATAACATCTTTCTTATTCAAGTCTTTGTGCAACCGTCGAGTGTTGTGAGTTGTAGCGTTAGATACGTAGGAAATGACAATCGAGTGGTCTCCCCTCGATCGTTTAGAGTGTTTAGTATATGTCCCTTGGGTGATATACGACACATTCGCTCCTACGCCTTAGGTTCTTGCGTGTGTGTCCCTAGTTCCTTCCCGTTTAGGCGTGTTAGGCCTGCTTCCTCTTTGTTCTCGCCCTGTGCGATCGAAACCCTTTTCTCTCGCATTCAGGCGATTGAGACCCCTTCTATTGCCCCTGTGCAATCGAGACTCGTTTCCCGTAGTAAGTCGAACTACGTTTGCTCTGATCTCTCGTACCAGATGACAGTACATAGGCATAGGATTGCGATGATCCTAGCGAGCTCCCTTCTCCTCTTTTCCCCTTTTGCTGTAGTTCGCTGAACTACAGCTGCTCTGATTTCTCGTACCAGACGAGAATATGTAGGCATAGGATGCGATATCCTAGCTAGCACACTAACAACTAACTTCTCTGTTCTCTCGCTGCCGTGCGACTGAGACTTTCCCGCTAACGACTAATCTTCCCTTTCTCTTGCCCGAGCGCAATTGAGACCAGACCGTAGTTCTAGTTCCCGTAGGTTCCCGTACCTCTAAACCCAACATACTACGTTCGTTCTACCGCAAACAAGTAACGCCTAAGTCTCCGTTTGAGCGAGCAGCATACATCTAACTGCTAGAATGCGTACGCTAGTATCGTCAATCCTTTCTCTCACCCCAGTGTGATCGAGAACACCCCGGTTATCCATAGTTAGCCCGAACTACGTGTGCTCTGATCTTTCACGCTGTGTGAAAGTACATAGGCACGAGATCCGATATCTCGGCGAGCAAAATCCCCCCGTAGTTTCCCGAACTACGTTGACTCTGACTTTCCCATTGCACGAGGGAATACGTAGGCATAGAGCGCGATGCTCTATCGAGTCAGTTCTTTCCGTTTAGATTTAGAAGTCGTAGCTAGATTGTTTTTTTCACCTGTAGACAAACCAACAAGCGTGGATCCCATCGAGTACGATGGACGTGAGGGGTGCTAATACCTTCCCCTTGTGTAACCGACTCCTGAATCCAGACAATGGTTGCGATGATCTTGTCTTATACCCTTTCGTCAGGTTTTTCCGATCGTTTCCTTTCCCGTTCTGAGGGATAAATAATGAAAGGTGGCGACTCTTCTGTTTTGCCGGCCTTGTTTTTCGCAGTAGCGACAGCTGGCGACTCTGCAGGAGACTGCGATGGTTTCCTGGGGATCCAACGTCCCCTATGCGAGTCAATCGGGGGATCCAACGTCCCTGTGCAAGGGTCAATCCTAGCGCTTGTTTGCTTGTCTGTGGGTGTTTATTTTTGTGATGTATGTGTTTCCCTTGAAAATCGGAAAACAACCGCTGATCTTCCAAATTTGACTTTGCTGACTCACAAGATCGATCAGATTGATCCTAGGACATGTGCTAAAGTATTCTACGTTTAGAATTAAATTTAAAGTACTTGTGATAACGAATTGGTAAATGTGCTTGTAATGAAAAACACTTTGACTGGGTATTCTAAAGTGCATAAACTTAAAGAAACGCTGTAAAAGATTTGTAAAAGGCTGATCGACAAGGGTAAAAAGTTTAAAGGGAAGAAGGAATTAGAGTAATAGATGCAGGAAAGGTAAAGGCAAAACGTAACACTTGCACAAGTGGTTCGACAGAGGAAATGTAAATATTGCTGAAATTGTAAAAGACTTTATTGAAAAGTTGGTGATTTTACATAACGTACATTCTCCGTGAAAATACTCTTTTCTCACACTCGGGTACTTTGAGTAAATTTGATTGGAGTTACTTTGTACAAATGGTAAAACACACAGAAATCTGCCTAACAAATCCCTATTTATAATGCTAATAATTAACTGCTAATAACTTCCTAGCATCTCCTCGATCTAACAAGTGTCATTTGCATGTAACTTCCTGCTCTAGAACTCGCCACGTGTCTTATGAACCAAAACTCCTCCCTCCAATTTTTGAATTTCAAAACGACGTAGCAATGCCATTTGCGGAATTTCAGTCGAATAACCTCTGACAAGGTCGAAATGCTCATAACTTTAGGTTTCTTAATTTTTCTAAGTTATTTCAACCGTTCAGCTTTAGAAAATTCCTCAGAGGCTGTCGAAACCTCTTTGCTTCATTTTACTTAGACATTAATTATGCCTTAATGTTTTAGCAACCCAAGGCAGTGTCGAATTTGGGAGCTAACAAATTGCCCCCAAAGAATGTTCTTTTCGACCTTATTGCAGGAAAAGGACATTTTTTGATAGTATCTCATTCGACACCATCTTTTCGATACTATCAGACCCTTTGGTTTACCTCTTATCCTTTGGAAGATAAAACAGAAGAAAGAGAAATGTTTATATTAAAAACCACGCCACTTTGCACGCTTCTGACGTCATCATCATCATGGCAGGTTTCTTGGAACTCACAAAAATTCAGAAAACATCATCACCCTTTTAGCGCCTAGGGGTATAGGTTACAACCGCCCCTTACTTCTTCCACTAGGTGGCACACGTGGCCCACTAACTTCACCCACGTAAAAATTCTTAATTTTCTGAATCCTTATAAAACCACCAAAATTTTTTTCATAAGACTTTCTACTCTTTTACCAACCTTTACTCTTCTCCCCTTTGCTGAAGAAACCCCTTTTTTCAACACAAGAAAAATCTCCTTTCTCTTTGAAAACTTCAATCATGGCTGAACAACAGAAGAAAACTCAAACTAGGAGACCATCTTCTTCATCTGCATTGCCACCTTTCGCTACTTTGAGCGGACCAAAAATCACGAAGAACCAACAGCTCATCAAGGAACCGTTAGCAGAAGAAAAATGACACATCTACGAATCTCAAGTAATCATCCCCGTTGATGTGGCTGGAAAAACCTTGGCCATGTCTGGGCCATTGTCACCCCCAAACCTTGATTATTCCACCTTGAGCGACTTTTTCCCTTCCTATCGGAAAACCAAACCCTTAGGGCAAAAGGACGCTAGCAAAATCCCTTCTAATAACCCAGATGACTTTTCTCTCTTCAATGTGGACCTCAAATACTTGCATGATGGAGCAAGACTCTTTAGAGCGACGCCGTACTTCAAAGACTCTGAACTTTACCTTAACTGGTTGGCAAAAATAGAGCAAGCGAAGGCACAACATTGGAAAGAAATAGGTATTTATGACCTAATCATGCTATCGAAGGTTGGGCCACCTTACTGTCCGTTAATGCTGGCCTCCTCTTTGTATTTCTAGGACAGCACTCACCATACCGTCCATCTTCCCTACGGAATGGTGACTCCCACGCTCTTCGACATGGCTGCTATCGTTGGATTAAGACCATGTGGATTGGCTTACAATCCTTAAATTGATGCACGGGACACCATAGGTTTTAGTAGTACAAAACATACTTACACACCCTTCATAAATCATTATCATAAGAAAGACACCGACGTAGTCGAAGACGAGGAGCACATAGCCTTTCTGGCCATGTGGTTTTCTCGTTGTATTTTTTGCACAAAGTCCTTGCAGGTGGCGAGGAAGTACCTGACCCTGGCGAATCAATTACACCTTAAAAGGGACGTATGCCTTAGTGAGATGATACTAGCCAGCCTGTATGAGGCTTTGGGAGAAGGAACTGATAAACTAAGGGATCCAAAAACCCATGGCGCTCTTATAATGGCGGGGCCATTTTGGTTGCTTCAACTATGGTTGAACGCTACCTTCGAGCACAACCTTCCCTTTAAAGGAGAGGTCGACGAAGCCCAGGTATCTGAACGTCGGGTCCAATGGCCACGCTTGGTTCAGTTGACACCAAATGAAGAGGGTCAAAACCTTCGTGCTAATCTTACCAGCTTCATCCACTTGTTTGCAAAAAGGCATGAATTCACTCCTAGGATGGCCCCTTTTGCTCATAGGTTGTATGGCCCTGAATGGTTCACCAGGTCATTCCCTCCAGTTTCACAAAAACAAGAAGCAGAATCAAACCTGATATGGGAGAGATTCTTGACACCACGCTTGATAGTTCATAAGCTCAACCTTGTCATAGGACAAGCAATATTAGTCGCTTATCAACCCAACTTGGTGTCGAGGCAATTTGGGTTAATTCAATCATTGCCTAGGTGCTTGTATGATAAGAAGTCTCATGTTATCCTCCTCTCCACCAGCTTCAACCCACTTGAGTGTTCGACTCAAATGGCCCGTTATGCCCATAAGTCCCATTTTACTCCAATTTATTTTGAACCCTCTCACCTTTGTACCCCAGACTTTTACAACTGGTGGACCAATCATTACTCCAATAACTTTCTTGATGTTTTGAGTTTTTCACGCATGATTGACCAGGCTTTTATTGATGTGCAGGAAAAAGTCAAGAAAGGTACGTCTGCTCATATCAAAGAGATACAAGCTTTCCAGAAGTACTTCGAAACTGCCTATCGACCAAATGATGTTAGTCGAGCCGTCCGCGAGGCTGCTGTCACTTTAAAAGAAAATTTTTCTAAACGAATGGAGAAACTGAAAATCCCCTCATCTATCCCTTACGATAGACGATATGAGGTTGCTTTTAAACTCTTTCCCCCAAAGACCCCTCGATTACCAACCGCTGATTTTGGCGTGGCTCTTGCCCCTCAATTTCTAGACTAGTTTATCTGTGAGGATAGTATAAAAATACTTTGACAGCAGTCGATGCCTAAAGCGCAGCGGGTGGTTCCGACTAAACATACACTTGATACCTTTAGAGGGCACCTTCATGTCAGTATTAGAGATGTTCACATCAAGACCGAAATCCTTGAAGGTCATCTCCCTTCGATTTGGCTTCCTCTCACAAAGCTTCAACGTTACTAACCTATATCTTCTATATTTATTTATTCGCAGCTGCTCCCAAAAGAAACGCTCTGACAAATAAAACAGAAGGAAAGATCGAAAGTTCAAAGGTAAATTCTTACATGCTCTTATTCACCTGAAGCCTTTCTGTACTTTGCTGATCACTTCGATCTTCCCAGGTTGGCCGCAAACCTCCAACTCCTCAAAAAAGAAGAAAAGTTGCAGCCCAAGTCATCATAGACTCTGGCGATGATGAATCCCCTCGTGAAGATATACCCCTAAAAAGAAAACGAAGGGTAACTCATGGGCTAGAGAGCGTCGAATCTCCTCCATCTCCCACCAAGATACAAAAACAGAATACGCCTCCTGAATCTCCTGTCAAAGCTCTCACAACAGATAATCCAAATCCTTCTGCCGTTCCCATAGAGAGTGATAACTCTAGTCCGGTTGAGGAAGCCACGAAGGTATTGTAAAAAAAAATCTCTGATCTGTCTATATCAAGCTCTTGTTTCTTTCATCTCGCGTCTCATGAGGTTTATTTTCCCAACTGCAGATTACTACCGAGGCCTCCAAACCTTCGATGCAACCGTCTCCTTTGCCTATTTATCCATTGAACAACCAAGGTGAACCCACTTATATCCCTACATCTGATTTGGGTTCTGGTGTGAGTTCTCTTGGTGAAATTAACAAACCTGAATTTTATGCAGCCCCTTCGCCCCTAAAAACTACTACCCAACAATCACAAATTGATGGGTCTGATCACGAGGAAGAAGGAGCTCCTGAGACAATAGTCGTGGCAGATGAAGACGAAAACCCCAAACCTGAGGACACCAACCCTGCCACCACAACAAGTTCCCCTCTTGATCACACAAAACCCGCTACTGACGACGTTGATGCGGACGAAGCCAACGCATGCGAAGAAGAAGCCATGCACCAGTTTAAGCTAGGTGAGTCGGATGATGAGGAGAAAGAGGCTACCTTGGCTCAAGACCCCACAAAAGCTGCCCCTGTAGAAAGGGAAATAATTACAAAGGGAAAATCTGATGAGCCTGCTTGTATTGATGCTACCAAAGTTACTCCCGTCGAAATGCCACAGGCAATGCCTCTTCAGAGCGAAACGGTCCTCTCTAAGGAAGAGATGGCTGCGCTAAAAGAAAGCGATCCTCGCCAATACGTTCAATTGCTGCTGCGCAGTCGAGGCAGTTCTTCTAGCAAAACTCGGAGTACTTCAACTTCTGAGGGCCAGGTCTCTAGCAAACCTTCAGATGACATTTTGGCGAAGATCAAAGCCAAAATATTTAAAGGAGACCTTTTCATGTTGCTGAAGATGGACTCCGTCACCCATCTATCTTTGAAAACGCTTCTTCAACAGGTGAAACTTGACTCCATATCCCATGAAGCTGCTAATGTCATTCGAGCGGTGGGAATTTTGATAGATCAAGTCTACAAAGACCTCACGTTGCTGCCCCGCCTCGAAGGTGACATTTCGATAAAATCTGGTTGTGAAGCAACTGCCTGGACAAGTGCAGCGGAATCGGAACAAAGGATCGAAGAGCTAGAGGAAGAGAAAAAGAGAGACCAAATAGAGATTGCTTCCAGCAAAGAAAATATCGTCTTTTGGAAACGCAAGATCAAGAAACTTCAGGGCAAGATCAAGAAAGAAGAAAAGAAGATTTCTCAACTGTCTTCCAAAGACGATTCGGCCCTTGCTGCTGAACTCGAACATGCTATCACTTTTGCAGAAGAGGCTCGAAGCTTAGAAGAAGAAGTTGCCAGATTAACTGACGAAAGGGCCTCGTGCCAACAACGTATCGAATCTCAGAAGGCGAACTACCTTAAAATGAAGGCCAATCTTCCTTTCTAATTTACTAACATGTTGTAACAGACTATATTTTTCTGGCCTTTGAAGCCATCTTTGTTATTGTAACTTATCGCGCCATTTTGGCAACTATTAATACCATTTGTGGCTTTGCTTTATACTTTCTGTTACTCTGTTGATATTTTAACTTCTTGCAGCATAGGCCTGTACTTTTTCAAGTACTTACCGTTTACTTTTAATATCCTCTTATCTTCGCCCAATTCTTCCACTTCATAGGCTCCATTAAAGAAAACCCTCGACACTTGGAAGGGTCCCTCCCACTTTGGGGACCATTTACCCAGCGTCTTGGCCTTTCGATCCATAGGCAAAATGACTCTCCAAACTAAGTCTCCAACTAAAAAGGTTTTTTCTTTAACCTTCTTATTGTATGACTTTTCTACTCTCTTTTTCTGCTTTCTCAGCAATTCTAGAGCTTTCAATCTCTCTTCTTCTAAGTCTATGACCTCATCGAGCATCATATCCCAATAGACTTCTCTAGGAATTTCGTGTTGCCTTTGAACCCTAATCGACTGTATGTGGATTTCGACTGGCAACACTGCATCGTGACCAAAGGTCAAACGATATGAGGTGGCGTTGGTTGCCTCTTTCGGTGACGTTCGACATGCCCATAGAACCTGATCCAACACTTTGTGCCAATTCTTTGGCTTGGTTCCTACTTGCTTCTTTATCATGTCAATGACCACTTTATTTGCTGCCTCGACTTGCCCGTTAGCCTGCGCGTAATAAGGGGTCGAAGTTAAGAGTTTGAACCCCATCTCTCTGGCAAAATCCTGCATCTTTCTACCCGTGAAGACCGACCCTTGATCCGTTGTTATCGTCTCTGGCAGTCCAAACCTAAAGATGATATTTTTCTGAATGAATTCAATCACATCTTCCTGGTCCACTTTCGGTAAAGGCACTGCTTCGCCCCACTTGGTAAAGTAATCTATCCCCACTAAGATATACTTTTGGTTTTTTGAGGATGCTGGTCGAATTTCTCCAATCAGGTCCAAAGCCCATACTCTAAACGGCCATGGTTTAATTATGGAATGTAATTCGCTTGCTGGGACATGTTGTATGCCTGCATGGACTTGACACTCCTGGCACCCCTTGGCGAACTCGATGCAATCCTTTAGCATCGTAGGCCAGTACAAACCTTGTCGAAATAACAACCATTTCATTTTATGGCCAACTTGGTGTGCACCACATGCCCCACTGTGGACTGTTGACAAAGCCAAGTATGCCTCTGATTCACTCAGGCATTTTAGCAAAACTCCTTCAGGGGTCTTTTTGAACAATTCGTTGCCCATCAAGACATAGCTCAGTGCTCGATATTTTATCTTTCGATCCGCGGCTATTGACGGATTCTGGAGGTATTCGACTAAAGGCTTTCTCTAGTCATTGTCCAACAATTCTCTGATGGTAAAGACTTTGAAAGTCTCTTCATCCATATATCCAAACTTTGTAGCCTCTAAATCTGGTTGCTTCAACCCAACCGACATTATCTTTCCTCTAGCTTCGATTACTTCCTGCAAGTCTTCCTTCGAGACCCTATATCCCGAGGCAATCTGTGCTAGATCGTTGGCTACTTGGTTCTGTATTCTCGGTATATGTCGAATAGTTGACGCTTTGAATTTTTTAAGCAGCCTATTGGCCACTACGAAGTACATGATGAGATTTTCTTTAACACATTTGTACTCTTTTGTCAACTGTTTTATTACTAATTCAGAATCGCCCATTATTTCGACCTGGGTTGCCCCCAATTCTAACAAAATTTCAAGTCCAGCTATTAAAGCTTCATATTCAGCCTCGTTGTTGGAACACAACCCCTCGACTTTATACTTGAATTTTGTTGGAATTTTATCTGTCGAAATAATCATCAGACCAATACCCGTGCCATGTTTGTGGCTAGAGCCATCGAAGTATAATTTCCATGGTTCCACTTCAACTATATTCAGGGCATTCTCGTTTATAGAGTGGTCGACGATAAAGTCTGCCACTATTTGCCCTTTGACTGCTTTTAACGGTTTATAAGTCAAAGAATATTCTGTCAATGCCAGTGCCCATTTTCCAATTCGACTGTGCAAAATAGGTTTTGATAACATGTGTTTAATAACATCAAAGTGCGAAGAAACACAAACATCTACTGGTTTAATATATTGCTTTAACTTTGTACATGAGAAATATAAACATAGACATAGCTTTTCGATTTCACTATATCTAGTTTCTGCATCATTTAAAACTCTAATAAGGTAGTAAATAGCCCTTTCAGCGCCATTCTCATCCTCCTGAGCCAACATGCTCCCTAAAGTTCTATCTGACGCTGCTATGTACAATCGCATGCTCCTACTTCTACACGGAGGCGAAAGGACTGGGGGGTGAGCCAAGTAGTCTTTGATTTTGTCGAAGGCTTCCTGCTGCTCTTTGCCCCACTCAAATTTGTCCCTAGTAATTCGAAGCAAAGGTGAGAAGGCTCGCGTCTTGCCGCTTAAGTTAGAGATGAACCTCCTTAGAAAGTTAATTTTCCCTAGCAACGATTGCAACTCCTTTTTGTTCGACAGTGTAACACCCATTTTAATTATTTAGTCATTTTATTATTATTTTAAATATTATATGTTGATGTGCCCTTTGGTAGGGTGTATTTGATGATGTTTGGTGGGTGTCCCTGAGATGGGAGATCATTGGTGGTAATTTGGTGAGTTTATAATAATATAAGAAATAATAGTAATATTGGTGGTGGTATTAATATTATTATTATTATTATTATTATTATTATATTTATGATTATTATTAATATTTGTAGTAATATTATTAATATGGAGAATATAATATTATTATTAATATAGTTATTATATTATTATGATTTTTGGTGTGAATATGATAATATAATGAATAATAGTAATATTGGTGGGGGTATTATTATTATATATTATTATATTTATTAGTATTATTAATATTATTATTATTTTGGTGAGATAATAATATTATTACTATTATTATTATTATTATTATTATTATTATTTTGGTGAGATAATAATATTATTATTATTATTATTATTATTAATAGTATTATTATGATTAGTATTATTAATATTAGTAATATTATATTAGTATTATTAATATTAAGATTATTATTATTCATATTATTTTATTATTAGTATTAATATAATTGTTATTATTATCATTAGTATTATTATTATTATAATTATAATTATTGTTGGGTGTATTACTATTATTATTATTATGTTGAATATTACTATGATATTATAATAGTATTATATTATATTATTATTATTATTATTATAATGATTATTATAATTATTATATTAGAATTATTATTGGGAATATTAGTGGTTGAAATAAGTAAAATAAGAGGTGGAAGGGTTATTGGGAAGTTAGAATGGAAATATGAAAAGTCATGATAGAAACCGTGAGGAAGGAAATATGAAGGGGTAGCAAGGAGATATTAGAAAAGTTGGAATAGAGAGAAAAGGGATTACCATAGATCGTGGGAAATTGGTGTGATAATAATAATAATAATAATAATAATAATAATAATAATAATAATAATATTATTATTATTATTATTATTATTATTATTATTATTATTATTATTATTATGTTATTTTTATTAGTTATTATTATTATTATTATTATATTATTTTTATTAGTTATTATTATTATTGGGATAGGAAATAAAAAGGAAAATAGAATATGAAGGGATGGGGAAGTATTAGAGAAAATAACACGATAGAGCGATAGAAAGAGAGAAGAGGAAAGAACGAGAGAAGTGAGAAGAACGAAGGAAAAAGGGAACGAAGAACGGAAAGAAAAGAGGAGGCCAAGAGACCAAATCCAGGAAGAATTTCATCGATCAACCGATTAACAAGGTAAGGGGGGAGAAACTTGATTGGGAATGGTATATACATGTATAGGGTAGTGGGGATTCCTTAACCCCGTAGGAATGTATCGTTGATGAAGTTTTATATTGACATGCTATTGATTGTTGAGTTATGTTGATGTTGATGGATTGAAATATGTTGAGTGTTGGTGAATTGTTGTTTTTGGTTAATTTGGCGTATAGGTTGGGTTTACGGTTTTAGGGAAGTTCTGTGTGACCTTTTTGATGTGTCGATAGATTGTTTAGGTGATGACTTTGGAATAATATGTATATGATGATGTACGGATGTTTGATGTTGCCATTGTTGATTGACTGTTGGTGTTGGTTTGGTTTGAGTAAGGTTCAGAGTAACTCTAAAGTGTCGGTAGTCTGCCGTAATGTTGATCTGGAGTAGAATTATAGGAAGATTGATAAGCCTAATATGCATTGGTCGTAATACGGATAGTATAGGAAGTGGTGTTATAGAATAGGCTTGAATCAGAGAAGAGTGAGAATTCTGAACTGTGAGAACTTGAGAAGTCGCAGGCAACTCGCTAGCACTTCGCTTAGCGAGAAGGCAGCGAGCGTTCGCTAGGTGCTCGCCTAGCGAGTGAGGTAGCGAGTGAGTCTAGTAGGTTCTGTTTGCCTTCGCGAGGAGGTTCGCTAAGCGAACAGGTAGCGAGCATTCGCTGGGAGCTCGCCTAGCGAGGGTGTAGTGAGCGTAGCAGAATGGGGTTTTTCTATGCTGTTATACTGTGTGCGCTAAGAGTGTAGTGCCCTTGGACTTTGTTGATTATAGGGGAGATGATTGAGTGTTATAGAGTGAGTACTCGGTGATAGTATGTGATTTCCGTTACTAATTATTTAAATGGATAATTAGTTGGTGTATGAATCATGCGGAGCATGGTGTAGTGATCAGTAGGATCGTGTATTCCCGAGTGGTGGGACGTGTTTATATCTTGGTGATAAAGTATGAACTTGTTTACTTGGTGATGGTACTCGTTTTCCTTGATATTGTTGGTGAACAATTGGTTAACGTATATGTATGTAGTGATCAGTAGGATCGTGTGTTCCCGGGTGTTGGGATGTGGTTATATATGGTGTTATAGTATGAATTTATTTACTATCCGATTGATTTATATGGTGTTGGTGTAATATATCTACACATATATGCATTGATGTATGATGATATGATCAGGGGGATCGTGTGCACTTAGTGTGCCTAAATATGATAGTTATGCATTGGTGTGTGCATATCATGGTGTTTTGGTGGGATGAATCATGTCTCAGGAGGAGCGTAAGTGATTCATCCGTACTCCTTGGTGGAGAATGGTGGGGGATAGATCATGTCTCAGGAGGAGCGTAAGTGATCTATCCAGGTTCGATTGAATGAACCAATGAGTCGGTACCGCATGCATGGTGTTGAGTTGCATATTTGCATTATAATATGTTATATTGTAATTTGAACAGTAGGTTCGTTATATGGAGTTGTTGGGGTGAATATTGGTGTGTTGGTGTGTTTTTCTACCTTGTTTACATGTATTACATTACCAATATATTTTTGATCATGTTTTCTCACCCCTTGGTTGTTGTTGTGTCTGTGCTTCTCCGGAAGTACAGATAATCCAGGTACTTAGATAGCTTGGATGGTGGTGTGCCAGTCGAGTCTAGGATGCTCTGATACGTAACACGGGATATGGGTGTTTTAATTGTTTTATGTCAAACTTATTGTAATCCTGTGACGTATCACTTTTTTTTTGTGAATTATAATAATAAAGATTTTACGAAATTTGGCGGATGGCCGAGAATGTTGGAATAATGTTTTCCGCTGTATTATTTTTGAGAATAATTAATAAAGTATTTTTATAAAAATTTGGTGATGTGATATCCCACTATTTTGGGGAAAACTCTGATGTTTATTTATAATGTTTATATTTTATTTAATTTGGGAAGTGGGGTGTTACAATTGGTATCAGAGCAGGTCGGTCCGTCCGGCCAATATTGTCTAGTGTTATTGTTTCCTGGTATGCGAATGTGTGTAAAAACACTGTCGGTACATGTTGTTGGTTAACTTCATTGGTAGAAGTGGAATGATTCCAGTGGGGGAGAAGTTGTATTTCTCCAAAAAGCTACAGTGTGGTGGCTTAGTGTGTTGAGGAGGGATATTATAGTTTGGTAAAGATGGTTTGTACCCCATCATGATTTCGGCTGTCTAGTAACAAATTGAGGAACTGATCACCCTTAATCTCTTGTTAATTGTGGACGGGATTGTGTTGGATGGGATAAACGTATCTTGCAAGCTTGGGTGGCGTGAGCAGTGTATAGTCTTGAGTTAAGCTAAATGCTTAAGGGATTATTTTGAGGAATTTGGCGTAAGACGGTGTTGAAGTGTCTATTTTGACTGAAACTTGGAATGAGAAGGAAAGTGAGAAAAATTGGGATTTGTCAATTAATTGCGATTGCCGGAGGTTTCCGGATGAGGTAGGTGATTTACTATCGGAGTGTGAAGTAAAGCTCACACGTTGACTTTGTTGTTGGAACGAGTCCGATATTAGTGACTCCATATGGTGTGTTTTCGTTGGGATTGGAGAAGTTGAAGAGTCAACTTGAAGACCTTCTAGGAGAGAGGTTCTTTTGTTTGAGTGTGCTACCGTAATGTGCACCAATTTTGTTGGTTAGACAGATAGAAGGTTTTGTGAAGCTTTGGGTGAACTATAGATAAGTGAACAGGGTGACTATCAAGGATAGGTGTTCGCTTCCAAGAGTTAATGATTTGATGGAACAATTGATCGAGGGATGTGAGTCCCTTGGTCATGTGATCTCGAGTAGAGTTCTTGTGGTGGATGGCACGAAGGTCAAAAGTTCTATCATATTAGGAGGCTCAAAGATCTGCTGTTAAGATTGGAAGTAATTGAGTTTTAAATTATTCATGGATTTAAAATGTGTTGGATGGCTTCCTAAGTATAAAATTGTTGTTGTACGTTAAATTCCGAGATCGCAGCTTTTTACGGAATCGAAATTAGACACTCGAAAGTCGGGTAACGGTCGAAAAGAGGATTTTGGGACTGTCATGTTCGCCTGGCGAGCATACTGGCGAACGTCCATATTCGCTGCGGTGTTCGCCTGGCGAAGGGGTCCTGGGCAGAAAATGTTATTCTGGTGTTTTTGCCGTAACGGGAGAACCGTAACTCGGAATGACGCGCGGTTCGAAGCGTTGGAAAGCTATTCAAATTATCTATGAGATGGTGAAGTATTGACATAGATTTAAGCTATTTATTGATGAAGTGTGTTTGAATTTTGTGGTAAGGACGGGCGGTACGGTATGTGTTCCCGCTATAACTCACAACTTGTTTGTCCACTTGGCATGGGATCTTCTTTAATTATTTATATAAGGCAATGGTTGTGTTAATAAATGATATTTTAAGGTATTCGAAGCGTATAGAGGATTATGTTGAGCATAAGGAACTGGAGTTATCAGTGTTGGAAAAAGAGCGGTGATATACTTCCGTAAGGAAAGTTCTGCCGAATCCGATAGAACTAATTGTGGTGTTTGTGATGCTTGTTGATATAATTAGGGGATTTGCTAAAGACAACTTCAGCGAGTTTCAATTATGCAAAAGGCAACTTGAAGTGTATAAGAGAAATCATCCGACCAGTGATTTAGAGTTGGTTACTATTGTGATTGTACTGGAGTCGGAGTCTTCAAAAGTTCAGACTGAGATCGGAGATGTTTGGTGATCTTAAGAGTTTAAGGTGTTTGTTTAATTTGAATAAGACAAATGAGGCATAGGAAATAATTGGGACTTCGAAAAGAGTACGACTTCGAGTTGAATTACCATTCGAGTAAAGCGGACATGGTAGATGATGCAGTGAGTTAGAAATATTTGCATATACCGAAGATGATGGTGAAAAGAGTTAGAACTGATTGAGAAATTTCATAATATGCGTTTTGTGAGTAAGGATACTTCTTATGGAGTTAAGCTTTTATTATTAAGATCTGACTAGTGATATCCTTGAGAAGAATCGAGAAAGTCAGAAATCTGGATTGAATAGTGAATTAGTTGAAATTGATAAATTAGAGTCGAAGAGTGGATTGTCGGGTTTGTGGAAATAATACCACGAGGTGTTATGATAGAGTATGTATATCAGATGTTGTTGAAGGGAGTAGGAGTACTCGTGAAGAAATACATTGAGGTAGATGGAGTATCCATCTCGGTGCTATGAAGAAGTAACCGAACTTGAGTAGATTGTTTTTGAGACCATGGATAAGGAGAGGTGGAATATGCTAGTTAGAATTGTCGGAATTCGAAGAGTGAACATCAGAGATTGTTGAGTCTGATGTAGTCGTTAAATATTCTAGAGTGGAAATCAGGTAGTATTTTCACGAAATTGGTGTTGAGATTTCCAAAGAATTTGTAAAGACATAATTTTAATTTGAATTGTTAGGAGTGGATTAACTATTCCGTGTTGAGGATATACGAGATGCATATTGAGAAAGTGGTGAAGTTGGATGAGATACTGACGAATATTGTGTCAGATGGAAATTTGAGGTTTATATTGAGATTTTGGAGGGGCTTACAGGAAGCTTCGGGTACTAAGTTGAAGCTGAGTTCGACCTATCATCCGCAAACTGATGGTCAGTCAGAGAGGACTATTGAGTCTGTAGAGAATTGGTGAGAGCTTGGGTGTCGGATCAAGGTGGAGCGTGGGATGATTAATTATCGTTGATTGAGTTACCTATAATAACGGTTACCATCCTAGTGTCGGAATGACACTATATGTGGCTTGGTGAGATAGGGAGTGTAGGACTCTCCTGTGTTGAAATAAATCGAGTGAGAGTGTTGTACTCAGACTTAAAGATTATGCTTGAGATGGCTGAGAAGATCGAGAGGATCCGAGGCAATATGTATTTTGAGGGTCACGCCGGTGACTGGTGTTGGTCGAGCTTCGAAATCTCAGAAGTTCGCACGTGTTCTGTAGTTATATCAGAGTGGCGCAGCGGAGGCATGGGAGGAGTAACATGTTAGACTGTTTTTCTGTTGTCGCTGTGAATTGGCATGATATGTTTCATGTGTCTTAGTCGAGAAAGTACATTGAACCAGGTGGATGATGTACAAGTGAAAAATATTCCGATTGTTGAGGCATTGCTAGTTCGTTTTGGCGAGCGAGGAACAACTCCTAAGGGAGGAGATATCTTTGGTGAAAGTAGTATGGGGAGGTGCTGCAGAAGGCAGTGTGACCTGAGAATTGGAATAAAAGATGCGGGGAGCGTATCCGGAATTATTTCCATCAGATAATTTTCGAGGACGAAAATAATTAAAGTGGGGGAGAGTTGTAACACCCATTTTAATTATTTAGTCATTTTATTATTATTTTAAATATTATATGTTGATGTGCCCTTTGGTAGGGTGTATTTGATGATGTTTGGTGGGTGTCCCTGAGATGGGAGATCATTGGTGGTAATTTGGTGAGTTTATAATAATATAAGAAATAATAGTAATATTGGTGGTGGTATTAATATTATTATTATTATTATTATTATTATTATTATTATTATATTTATGATTATTATTAATATTTGTAGTAATATTATTAATATGGAGAATATAATATTATTATTAATATAGTTATTATATTATTATGATTTTTGGTGTGAATATGATAATATAATGAATAATAGTAATATTGGTGGGGGTATTATTATTATATATTATTATATTTATTAGTATTATTAATATTATTATTATTTTGGTGAGATAATAATATTATTACTATTATTATTATTATTATTATTATTTTGGTGAGATAATAATAATATTATTATTATTATTATTATTAATAGTATTATTATGATTAGTATTATTAATATTAGTAATATTATATTAGTATTATTAATATTAAGATTATTATTATTCATATTATTTTATTATTAGTATTAATATAATTGTTATTATTATCATTAGTATTATTATTATTATAATTATAATTATTGTTGGGTGTATTACTATTATTATTATTATGTTGAATATTACTATGATATTATAATAGTATTATATTATATTATTATTATTATTATTATAATGATTATTATAATTATTATATTAGAATTATTATTGGGAATATTAGTGGTTGAAATAAGTAAAATAAGAGGTGGAAGGGTTATTGGGAAGTTAGAATAGAAATATGAAAAGTCATGATAGAAACCGTGAGGAAGGAAATATGAAGGGGTAGCAAGGAGATATTAGAAAAGTTGGAATAGAGAGAAAAGGGATTACCATAGATCGTGGGAAATTGGTGTGATAATAATAATAATAATAATAATAATAATAATAATAATAATAATAATAATAATAATAATAATAATAATAATAATATTATTATTATTATTATTATTATTATTATTATTATTATTATTATTATTATTATTATTATGTTATTTTTATTAGTTATTATTATTATTATTATTATATTATTTTTATTAGTTATTATTATTATTGGGATAGGAAATAAAAAGGAAAATAGAATATGAAGGGATGGGGAAGTATTAGAGAAAATAACACGATAGAGCGATAGAAAGAGAGAAGAGGAAAGAACGAGAGAAGTGAGAAGAACGAAGGAAAAAGGGAACGAAGAACGGAAAGAAAAGAGGAGGCCAAGAGACCAAATCCAGGAAGAATTTCATCGATCAACCGATTAACAAGGTAAGGGGGGAGAAACTTGATTGGGAATGGTATATACATGTATAGGGTAGTGGGGATTCCTTAACCCCGTAGGAATGTATCGTTGATGAAGTTTTATATTGACATGCTATTGATTGTTGAGTTATGTTGATGTTGATGGATTGAAATATGTTGAGTGTTGGTGAATTGTTGTTTTTGGTTAATTTGGCGTATAGGTTGGGTTTACGGTTTTAGGGAAGTTCTGTGTGACCTTTTTGATGTGTCGATAGATTGTTTAAGTGATGACTTTGGAATAATATGTATATGATGATGTACGGATGTTTGATGTTGCCATTGTTGATTGACTGTTGGTGTTGGTTTGGTTTGAGTAAGGTTCAGAGTAACTCTAAAGTGTCGGTAGTGTGCCGTAATGTTGATCTGGAGTAGAATTATAGGAAGATTGATAAGCCTAATATGCATTGGTCGTAATACGGATAGTATAGGAAGTGGATGTTATAGAATAGGCTTGAATCAGAGAAGAGTGAGAATTCTGAACTGTGAGAACTTGAGAAGTCGCAGGCAACTCGCTAGCACTTCGCTTAGCGAGAAGGCAGCGAGCGTTCGCTAGGTGCTCGCCTAGCGAGTGAGGTAGCGAGTGAGTCTAGTAGGTTCTGTTTGCCTTCGCGAGGAGGTTCGCTAAGCGAACAGGTAGCGAGCATTCGCTGGGAGCTCGCCTAACGAGGGTGTAGCGAGCGTAGCAGAATGGGGTTTTTCTATGCTGTTATACTGTGTGCGCTAAGAGTGTAGTGCCCTTGGACTTTGTTGATTATAGGGGAGATGATTGAGTGTTATAGAGTGAGTACTCGGTGATAGTATGTGATTTCCGTTACTAATTATTTAAATGGATAATTAGTTGGTGTATGAATCATGCGGAGCATGGTGTAGTGATCAGTAGGATCGTGTATTCCCGAGTGGTGGGACGTGTTTATATCTTGGTGATAAAGTATGAACTTGTTTACTTGGTGATGGTACTCGTTTTCCTTGATATTGTTGGTGAACAATTGGTTAACGTATATGTATGTAGTGATCAGTAGGATCGTGTGTTCCCGGGTGTTGGGATGTGGTTATATATGGTGTTATAGTATGAATTTATTTACTATCCGATTGATTTATATGGTGTTGGTGTAATATATCTACACATATATGCATTGATGTATGATGATATGATCAGGAGGATCGTGTGCACTTAGTGTGCCTAAATATGATAGTTATGCATTGGTGTGTGCATATCATGGTGTTTTGGTGGGATGAATCATGTCTCAGGAGGAGCGTAAGTGATTCATCCGTACTCCTTGGTGGAGAATGGTGGGGGATAGATCATGTCTCAGGAGGAGCGTAAGTGATCTATCCAGGTTCGATTGAATGAACCAATGAGTCGGTACCGCATGCATGGTGTTGAGTTGCATATTTGCATTATAATATGTTATATTGTAATTTGAACAGTAGGTTCGTTATATGGAGTTGTTGGGGTGAATATTGGTGTGTTGGTGTGTTTTTCTACCTTGTTTACATGTATTACATTACCAATATATTTTTGATCATGTTTTCTCACCCCTTGGTTGTTGTTGTGTCTGTGCTTCTCCGGAAGTACAGATAATCCAGGTACTTAGATAGCTTGGATGGTGGTGTGCCAGTCGAGTCTAGGATGCTCTGATACGTAACACGGGATATGGGTGTTTTAATTGTTTTATGTCAAACTTATTGTAATCCTGTGACGTATCACTTTTTTTTTTGTGAATTATAATAATAAAGATTTTACGAAATTTGGCGGATGGCCGAGAATGTTGGAATAATGTTTTCCGCTGTATTATTTTTGAGAATAATTAATAAAGTATTTTTATAAAAATTTGGTGATGTGATATCCCACTATTTTGGGGAAAACTCTGATGTTTATTTATAATGTTTATATTTTATTTAATTTGGGAAGTGGGGTGTTACAGACAGCGCTTTTGTTTCTAAGATAGCCTTCGTCTTGTTCTGGTTGATTTAGATTCCCTTATTATGGACAACGAAACCCAAGAAGTCTCCCGCCTGTACACAAAACGCGCACTTCAACAGATTCATTTTGAGGCCGAACCTCCTCATTCTGTCGAACGATTGTCGCAGATGATCCAGGTGGCTTTTTCCTGAAACAGATTTCACCATAATGTCGTCAATGTATATTTGCATAAAAGATTCAATGAAATCATGGAATATAGAATTCATCACTCGCTGGTACGTTGCCCCAACGTTCTTTAGGCCAAATGGCATTACTACCCATTCGTAAGTGCCTAAGGCCCCTGGACAACGAAACGCTATTTTGGGAACGTCATCTTCCGCGATAAAAATCTGGTTATATCCAGAATAACCATCCAACATACTAAGGTACTCATGGCCAGCGGCTGAATCAACTAACATTTCCGCCACTGGCATCGAATATTCGTCTTTGGGAGTGGCTGAATTCAAATCTCTAAAATCAATGCACACTCTCAGGGACCCGTTCTTCTTGATGACTGGGACAATGTTGGTCAGCCATTCGACATACCTCGTTGTGCGAATGAATCTGCAACGAAGGAGCCTTTCGATTTCCTCCTTGATCTTCGACATGACCTCTGGAGCAAAACGCCTTGGGCCCTGTTTGACGGGCTTCTTTCCAGGTTTCATTGGTAGTTTATGTTCCACCAAATCTCTTTGCAACCCAGGCATTTCGTCATAGTCCCAGGCGAAACAATCCTTATACTCCCGGAGCAACTGGATGACTTCGATCTTCAGCTGAGGGTCGAGGTTAGCACTAATGTACGTTGGCCTCCTGGTTGGACCCTCTCCTAAATCAATTTCCTCCAATGGATCCTGTGCGAGCATTTTGATGGCGTTCCCCAAAGGATCTGTTTCGAACCCCAGAGGTTCGTCATCATAGATGGCGTCGAGCCTCTGGCTCTCCCGCTTCATTTTGACGGCTTCTTCAGCCATCTTGTCATGGGCGGCCATTACGGCCGTTTGTAATTTGGTTTCAGCCACATAGGCCGACATTCTTCGCAGCACCGCTGCTTCAGTCATCAAACTCACTGCCCCACCCCGTGGGGTCGGCTAGGGCTGCCCCTAGGTATGGGAGTCTTTCCCCAGGTATTTCCCTATCCCAACGAAATCCGTCGACAGGGTGGAGGTATAGTGAGTAGTACACCTCGTCAATTGGTGCGAACTCAAAGTCCGTTGGAGCACAAGGGCCAATGCTGGCCAAGTGCTTGTCGAGTTGGAACTGATCTATTTGCCTTCTTGGCACCCTGAAGTATCCTTGATCAGCTTCAATATTTTCAACTATGCCATCTGGCCTCCAGATAGGAATCCTTTGATGCATCGATGATGGCACTGCTCCAATGTCATGTATCCATTCTCGGCCAAGCAATAAATTGTAGTTGGTCGTGGTTTCGACCACCATGAATACCGTTGGTCTTGTAATTGTTCCGACGTTTACGTCCACCTGAATCACCCCCTGGTGGTCCCTACTTTTCCTTCATAATTCGACAAAACCATATTATTTGGCTTTGTATCAGCGTCATGCTTTCCTATTTTGGTCAGCAAAGAATGTGGCATCAGGTTTACCGTAGCGCCACAATCCACCAGTATTTTGTTGATGGGGATGTTCTCCACTTTTGCTGTAATATAAAACGGTTTCAGGTGGGTCCTCATCTCTTCAGTGGGCCGTTCAAAAAAAGCGTTTTGCTCTTCGACACAGTCGTTGTTCATCACGTAATAGCATACAGGTTTATATGCTGCCATTTCCCATTCAGCGTCTGCGCCTGGTTCTTCGACCTCTGAAACCCTATTGAATTCCCGGGGCATCACTGACACCACGTTGACCACCAGGTCCAAAGAGTCATCTGAGTCAAAATTATCTGTCATGTCTTCGTCCCCTTCTGTTGGTCTGTCTTGTTTAGGCGAAAACAGCCTTCGCCCAACTGGTAACTTTTCATCTATCTTCGACTGCTGTTCTTCTTCTCTGGGAGGGTTTAAAATATTCTTTGACTGATTTTTCTCCCTCTCTTCTTTGAGGGCCTTTCTTCTTCTTTGCTCTCTCCTCCATTGAGATCTAGTCATAGGATTCTTACCTTTTATAGTTTTCAGATATGTGCGCTGTTTTTGAGGATTGATACTCCTTGCTGTAGGAGATTGAAGATCGTCGATTCACTTCGAAGCTCTTCCACCTTTGCTGCCCTTGCGCCCTCTCTTCATTAGGCTTCCTCCACTTTCCATCAGCGGAATCGACAACAGGTTTGAAACTGGCGGGCCTAGCACTTGGTGGCCTGATTCGAGGTTCAGACCGTTGGTCTTCTGTCCTCCTGTGGTAGCTCTTTCGTTGATGAAAACCATGTCCACCTCTGTTCAGACGACGTCGACGTTCTCCCTCTAGCTTCTCTGCTGCTTTTCTATCGAAAATGGCGCTGCACCTGAGGCACAGCATCACGCTCGATCCATTGCCTTTGCACCGATGTAAAAAACCAACGATTGACTCTTCTGTCTTTGGGTATGCTAACCTGCTACATCCCTCATGGTGTTTTGATTCTTTCTCTTCCATGGTCTCTGATGGGTTAATGTCGACCATATTGACTTCGACCGTCCCGCCTAGCTCCATTCTTTCCAAGCCCTCAGTGGCCTGGTCCATTCTGACGAAATGGTCAGCTGTTTCCTTGGTTACCATGGCGTAACATGGATGACTTTGAATCTTTAGACTTGAATCGTTATCGTTTCGACCAGTATTCTCCTCGACTGTGACTTCCGTATCGTCCAAACCGAAACCCATGACGTATTTCGCCATCACTGGTGCTGAAATGAGGTCCTCAGTAACCTCCATCATGTTAACAGAAAACTCGATGCCCTCAGTAGCATCTATCATGTTTGCTTCCATAGGTTCAGCATAAAGAGCATCAGCCAATTGCAGCGGATCAGCATCCACCTTCATCTGGCCCTTCGCCTTATCTCCATACTTCAAGCATCCCTCCTGTATCGCATTCTGGACGAGATCCCTGAAAAGAAAACATTGAGATGTTTTATGACCCAGAGAATTATGGTACTTACAAAAACCTTTCTTTTTCCGCTGCTTTAAGGGCGGTGTTTTAGCACCAGGCGGCACTATCATCTGCCCATCCTTTACTAGCAAATCGAAGATTTCATCACATTTCCTGATGTCAAAGGTGTAAGTTTTCTTAGGGAACCTGTCGTTCTTTTCTGATTCGACAAAACCCTTTCCTTGAGGAGGGGCCAGTACTCGACAGGAATATGGAGGACCTTGTTTTAATTCAGCAAGATCGACTTCGTTCTCCTCGAAGTAGTGGGACTCTTCGCAAGCCCCTTCGCTACTTTCGTTGAGTTCGACAAAAGCTACTTTCTTGCCTTTTTTAAATCTTGACTGTTCGTCTTTTAGCCTTTCTAGCTGTCGGACTCTGTCGGCCAATTGGGCCATATCTCTCAGATACTGCGTATCTAATTTCTTCCTAATAGAGTAATCTAAACCTCCTGCTGCCATTTCGACCAACTCATGTTCAGGCACCTGTGTAAAACACCTTGCCTTAAGTAGTCGAAACCTATTGAGGTATTCTTCAATTGGCTCTGAAAACTTACGCTTTACACTGGCCAACTCTTTCAAACTAATCTTCGTCTGGCCCATGTAAAACTGTTCATGGAAGAGTCGTTCTAACTGCGTCCAATTACATATTGTACTTGGTGGTAAAGTGGTAAACCACGTGAAGGCGTTCTTTGTAAGAGAACTTGGGAAGTACTTTATCCTAAGGCTTTCGTCATTGGCTATCTCCCCAGCCTCAATTATATAGCGTGCTACGTGTTCGACGGTGGACTCCGTTGTGTCCCCTGAAGTGAACTTAGGCACCTTAGTCCTAGGGGGTAATTTCGCTCGAAGGATGTAGTCGACTATTGGTGAAGTATAATTTGGCCTAGTAAACCCAGTGTTTAGGCCATTTCGAGTCATGATTCTTTCTACCATCGTAGCCAAGTTGTTTTCGACCGCGAGGTTGTTGCGTCTTACTTGCTGGACCATATTGTCTGCATCCTGGTTTCGATTCACCATAACTATTTCTGGGTTTCTCTCGACCTGGACTTTGGGAGTTTCGACAACATAAGGGCCTATTCCTCTTTGGTTCTCTAAATTGGCTTCTGGCGCCACTCTTGGAATTTGTTGTGGAGTATTCTCCACAGGGGATTGGTTTCTTTCTAACGGAGGTACCCCTATAAATTCAGTCATGCGTGTTAACCGTGTCTCCAGTTGTTGGTTAGCGTGAGTTGTGTCTCGAATTAATGGCTGAAAGACCTCACCCATAGTCTGGGAGAAGGTTTGAACCATCTGTGAGTTACTCTCATCCATCTGCTGCCTCAAATAGGCAACAGACGTATTGGTTAGATTGGGACCTTGAGTCGAGTAGCCTAGACTTAAACTCTGAGGGTTTCGACCAATGTTTGAACCAGGTCCTAATCCTTGCAAAGGTGACGCCATTGTATTTTCAAAAAATATTGGGGGCGCATTTTGCAGCCCCTGCATTACAGTCGTTGACATCCCATACGGGGGATTCCTTGGCAACTGCGAAAGACCAAGAGGGGCAAACTGCCTTGACACTGATGGTCCTGCTATTGGAGTTTGGGGATTCGACACTGGTGGCCCAATATACTCCAATACAGGTTGTGTGTAAGGCCTAACTATCGTTGTCCCAGATCCTACTGGGGCGACGGTTTGTTCTAACCTTATGGGAGGCGCTACTTGCTCTCCTGTCGATGGTATAGGCGGTGGGACCATGTTGTTACTGGTTCCTTCGCCAGAATCTTGGACTTGTGGGTTAGGATTGTTTGGCTGGTTCGTTTCCGTCGCCATATTCCTAAGGATTGTTCGTCTTTCTTCGTTAGCAGCGGTAATTCTACCACTTCTTAGTAACATATAATGTACTTTCTACGAAGATTATTAAGACTTGTGAATGAGACTCTTTTAATTCTAAATCGCAGGGATATTTAGCACCGTCCCACCGGGTGTGCCATTTTGTTTCCCTTGAAAATCGGAAAACAACCGCTAATCTTCCAAATTTGACTTTGGTGACTCACAGGATCGATCAGATTGATCCTAGGACATGTGCTAAAGTATTCTACGTTTAGAATTAAATTTAAAGTACTTGTGATAACGAATTGGTAAATATGCTTGTAATGAAAAAGACTTTGACTGGGTATTCTAAAGTGCATAAACTTAAAGAAACGCTGTAAAAGATTTGTAAAAGGCTGATCGACAAGGGTAAAAAGTTAAAAGGGAAGAAGGAATTAGAGTAACAGATGTAGGAAAGGTAAAGGCAAAACGTAACACTTGCACAAGTGGTTCGACAGAGGAAATGTAAATATTGCTGAAATTGTAAAAGACTTTATTGAAAAGTTGGTGATTTTACATAACGTACATTCTCCGTGAAAATACTCTTTTCTCACACTCGGGTACTTTGAGTAAATTTGATTGGAGTTACTTTGTACAAATGGTAAAACACACATAAATATGCCTAACAAATCCCTATTTATAATGCTAATAATTAATTGCTAATAACTTCCTAGCATCTCCTCAATCTAACAAGTGTCATTTGCATGTAACTTCCTGCTCTAGAACTCGCCACATGTCTTATGAACCAAAACTCCTCCCTCCAATTTTTGAATTTCAAAACGACGTAGCAATGCCATTTGTGGAATTTCAGTCGAATGACCTCTGACACGGTCGAAATGCTCATAACTTTAGGTTTCTTAATTTTTCTAAGTTATTTCAACCGTTCAGCTTTAGAAAATTCCTCAGAGGCTGTCGAAACCTCTTTGCTTCATTTTACTTAGACATTAATTATGCCTTAACATTTTAGCAACCCAAGGCAGTGTCGAATTTGGGAGCTAACAGTATGTTGTATACTGTTGTATTTACATTTCCCGCACTTATTATTATCTGTTGCTATTGTGCTGTTGTGGGAGGGGAGCTCTGATGAGTGAAAATCCAGACCCAGGCTTGAGTGTACCTATCATTAGTTGTGGAAAGTAGTGGGCGCATGCTTTCTTTGCAGGTACTAGTGTCTCACAAAATCCACGCTCAGATGAGGTTCTCTCGGTTGACTTCTTTTTCAGCCCTTTGGGCTTGAGCGGTTGTTGGTTTGGAGGATTGTCGACTCTGGGAACCAATCATTTGGGATTCAGCTAAGTGAGGCCGCTTCAAGAGATGATGATGCCACACCTTCTGGGTATCATATCATCGTTCTTGAAAGTCAATGACACTGATGACCGTATAGGATGTCGAACCTGTGTCAGTTTAGGTCCATACCCGTGAGTGGGAGGGTTTTTGCAGGAAACTTGACTTCCATCCTACCCGGTATTTTGGTTTTCTCTCGTCAGAGCAAACTTATTCCGTCAGCAGCGCAGCAGTATTCAGAGCTTTGTGGGGGCTGTGATCCCGTGTTTGTTGCATTTTGCATTGCATTTCATGTGCATCTCATGCTTGCATGTCCATCCTCATCCGGAGCAGAAAGCTTACCCGTCTTTTGTCCAACTCGCAGTTGACTTCCCCGCATTCGCATTGGGCTTGAGTTAGTTTCGGGATAGATCATGAATTCAGCAGAGCAAAATCAGGTTGTTACCAGGGCAGAGTTCAAACTGTTGAAGGATCAGTTGAGTCAATTCATGGAAGTTGTGATAGCTATGACTAGAGATGAGGCCAATGATCAGAGGATCCCGGTGAACAATGTTGCTCAAGCCTAGCCTGTGCAGATTTCTGTCAAAGATAAAGATGCATCTTCTCTCCACGACATAGACTATCAGAATTTCATTTTCCCTGTGCCAGATCATCAGAGGGTTGTTCTGAAGGTTGATGCTGAGAACCCGCAGACCGTTGAGTTTATGAGAAGATATCGTCTGTTGGATGAAAAGCTTGATGCTCTGATGAGTCAGAATGCTCTAAACCTGAATGCTTTGAGCATGTGCTTAGCGCCATGCCTCCGAAATTCAAAATGCTGAATTTTGAGAAGTTCAAAGGGGGTAGTTGTCCGAAGCTACATTTGATAATGTTCTGCAGGAAAATGACTTCGTATGTCGCTAATGATCAGCTTATAATTCACTGCTTTCAGGATAGCCTGAGTGGAGCATCGTTGAATTGGTATATACAGTTGAAGAGTGATTGCATCAGATCATGGTCAGATTTAGCCAATGCCTTCGTGAAGCAGTACGACTACAATCTTGACATGGCTCTTAGCCGCACGCAGTTGCAAGAATTATCTCAAGCAGACAATGAATCCTTCAGAGGATATGCGCAGAGATGGAGAGATTTTGCTGCTCGTGTTCAACCCCTGCTTCTGGATAGAGAGTTGGTTGACATATTACTGGGTACCTTGAAAGGCCATTACTTTGACAAGTTGATCAGTGGTAGAGCGTCAAACATTGCTGATTTAGTGATAGCAGGAGAGCATGTTAAGAGCGGAATCAAGAGCGGAAAGATTCGAGATATCCCTGATACTTCGGTTTATGAAGGTGAATCAATTTCCAGTTCTCAAGAAGAATGGGAGAAAGGAAGTGATGTTATCCTGGACCTTAGATTCAGTGTTCGGATACTTCGAGTGTTCAGAGTCAGCAATCTGTTGGGTCTATATGTCAGATATCTGTTCCTCGCTAGAGTCAACAGTCTTATCATCGTCAACTGCATCAACACGCCAGGTGTAGGCCGAGGAAGCCAGAGAGGCATTTTACTCAGCTACCGGTATCGTACAGCCAGTTATTGCCGATTTGATCAGAAGTGGATTGGTTGTTCCGAAGAAGATTAATCCAGAAATTTTGCCGTATCCGCCAGGCTTTGACGTCAACGCCCACTGTGGGTACCATGCTGGGGCACAGGGGCATTCAACTGAAGACTGCAAGGTGCTTCGAAGCCATGTTCAGAATCTGTTGCATTCTAACAGGATCTCAATCACGCCTCAGGGTGTTCAGATTAACGACTTTCCTTCAACCAGACGAGTGGTTGTAGTAGTTCAGGTTACGAGAGAGTTCACTGAGAGAAGATGTTCAGAGGAGTATCAGGATGACTTCGGCAAGCAATTCTGAAGATGGTTGGCTCAGCAGCGAATCATGTTTGAAAAGCCAGGTTCCCAGAAGCCAGCAACACGTGTTTTATCATGTCATTTCTTTGCATTTGTAATTTCTTTTCTGTTAAAGCACAAATTGCATTCGTAAAACTTGTATTATTTTCAATTAATATTGATAATGAAATGAATATGCATGTTTTGATTTAATCCATTCGTGTTCACTCAATGTTTTAACTGATGTCAATCGCTTGTTTAAGCGGAATCCGGGGAGGATGAAGAAATCGAAAGAAGCAAGCTTCCGAATGTATGCTTTTGAATAAAAACCTGTTGATGATGTACATGCATTGTTTCAAATTCCCAAACACCGGAGATATAAGGAAGATAATCCCTTGTTAACCCCTTTGAGCCAAGTAGTAGGAGTTTCTTTCTGAAAAATGAAACACCCTCAATCTTAACCCGGGGCAGGGTAGGTGTCGTTAATTTGACCAGGCGTTCAGATTACAAAAGGAGTGTCCGTTCGAGGATCAATCACACCGCTATAGGTCGTACCTAAAAAACCACAATGGTTAAACCTTGCCGATAAGGAGTGAAACAGTCACGTTATTCCCCAAACAAGTCAGATGAGCCGATGCCATACGATTTGTTCAAAAAAGGGAAAAAGAAAAAAATTGAAAAGAAAGAGCCCGCTAAGTCGAATCTTGAAAGCAAGCGACTTAGGCAAAAATCAGGGCATCCCACTAGACTTTAAAATCAAAGAAACTCAGAAGAGTTAGTCCAGGAAAAAGGTAGGGAACGAAAAAAACGAAAAGACGAAAACGATTACGAAAGAAAAATCCTCGAAAAGAACGAAATCGTGTGGCTACCGGTGCCTAAACAAACACGAAGAGTGAGTGACTGTCACTCCGAAAACTTGTGGTTTCTTTAACTACCACTCCTGTCACTCAACCATTGAAAGGTGAACGCTAAGGTCGAATTAGCTGAACATAGGATTGGAGAACATCACGGAGAATGGGTGGGTTAAAATGAATTTTGAGCCTATATCCTTTCCTTCTTAAAACCGTGAACCTGACCACGTTACAACCTGAAAAAGTCCTAATTGAAGCAGGTTTGTTTCGAAAGCATACTTCGGTAAATATTGCATCGAAACTGACTCCCAATAAAGGATTCTACTTACAGTGTCGTATTAATATTGACATGTTGATGAATGATTTCATACACTTTATGTCACAAAATTTTTCCAGTGAACAGATTGGAATTTCAAAACTGCCATATGCATTGCATTTGATATGTCTTTTATGCAGAACAATTCGTTTTACTGGCGAGTAAGCGCTTGATAGCAGGAGTTTCCATGATGGAAAGATTTGATCAGAATAGAATGCAGAATGCCAGAGTATTCCGGTGAACCGGGGCAAGCTTTATCAAAAGATTATAGTATGGGAGTCAGCCATCCAGAAGTCAGTTAATCTGAAGTGGTCAGGTCGAGATTCTGTGAATCTCTCGAGGACAACCAGGGTATCTCCTCACAGATTAGCCAATCAGAGGCAAAGTCGTTGCAGACAGGGGCAGGCCACCCTAAGAGCGCTGAAGTTATTTCTTGCCCATGGGGCAATTAATATGAAGCACCTCTTCGAGGTTTAAGATGCTGAAGTAGATCAGGATGCAGAGATTGCAGATTTCCTCTCAAGGAACATCCCCACAGAGATCCCACGAGCTGGGGCAAAAAACTGAAAGCGAAGGAGCCGTTCCTCTTCGTATTGGCAAAGATTGTCAGAAGTTGTTGAGATTCTGGGGCAAGCCATCGTGAGTTCGTTTCATGGCATGTTTTTCCGAGCACGATTATTCCTTCTTCCCCACCAGGTTCAGTTATGTTTCCCCACAGAGTCTGAACAGGGGGCTGGAGCATTGATATGTCTTCCCAAGTGGAGATAGATTCTCCCTAACCAGATGTATCCTAGGAAAGATCATCATACCCCCAGCTGAGTTAGGCGTAGAGGTGTATACTCATTCCCAGCAGTGGGTCAACAGGAAGTTTTCTCGTAGAAGATTATCCGCAAGTTCTTAGCTCAGGATGATTCCTAAAATCTCCAGCAGAGTTATAGGTTCAAGATGATTCTTGAGGTCCCTGGTGAAGTTGTGTGTTCAGGATGATTCTTGAGTTCCTTAGCAGAGTTTATTCGTCCAGGATGATTCTTGAATCCCGAAGCAGGGTTACTTGATAGTTCTCCCGAAATTCCCAGCGAAGTCGGTCTCATCTTCCCAGCATTTATTTTGCTGGAACGATTTTGTGATATCCGGATGTCCCCAGCGGAGTTGGCTTCACCTTTCCAGCATTTATTTTGCTAGAATGGTCCTTCTGTGTACAACTTTTCTCCAGCAGCCTGAGCCTGCATTGTGCATCTTTACATATATCATCATATTTGCATCATATTTGCATTTCATCCTCAAATGCGTAGCATTTCCACCGTGTGGAGCGTTACGCCATAGAAAAATTCAAACATACGCATATGCATACGAAGCATAAGCCAGTTTGTTATTAGCCTTCCGTGGCAACGTTAATCACCCTGCAGTCGATACAGGGGCATTTATCCAGCAGTTGTGTTCAGACAGCTCATCAGCTTACTGTCTCTCGGGTTTCAGATCATACAACGGTTATATTGTGTTCAGCAGTCCTCTGATGATGACATCCCCGAGCGGAGTTCCTTTGTCCATCAGTCCTCTGATGTCGACTAATTCTCTTACCGTTAATCTCTATTAACGATGTGTATCTCCGAGTAGATTCTTTTACCGTTAATCTCTATTAACGATGTGTTTCCCCAGCAAGTCTTCTTACCGTCTACTTTTAGACGATGTGAGTTGCGCATACGATCTTCCGTGTTGGTTCAACATTCAATGATTTGGATTTTGGATATTATTTTCTCTCCGTCTATCCTTGGACGATGCGAGATTTCAAGACGAATTGCAGATATGGTTTACTCTCCGTCTACCCTTAGACGATGTGAGTGTCGGATGTAGTTTACTTTCAGTTTATTGGATGAGATGTTGTTCCAAGAAGGTTTTCATGCCGTCAATTCCTATTGATGTCGTGGCTTTCTGAAGAATGTTTGATTTCCTTGTTGTCGATTCCTATTGATGACATGGCTCTTTGAAGATGATTCTCTTGTTGTCGATTCCTATTGACGACATGGCTCTTTGAAGATGATTCTCTTACTATCGATTCCTATCAACAGTATGGCCTTCGAATATATTTCCTTTCCATCAATTCCTAGGGACGAAAGGATTCAGAAGTTTACTGAATAGTTGTGAAGTCGTTGACGTAATCATTGATTTGATCTTTCTTCCCGTCTTCCTTTAGACGATGAGAGTATTGGAGTCTTCCCGTCTTTCTTTAGACGATGTAAGTATCAAATTTGTTGTTGTTTACCCTCAGATGATGTGAGCATGGTGGCCTTCTTTCCGTCTACTTTTAGACGACGTGAGTATCAGATGTCTACCCTCAGATGACGTGAGTGTGGTGGCTTTCTTTCTGTCTATCCTTAGACGATGTAAACGTATGGTGTCTTTCCGTCTATTTGAGACGACGTGAGTATTGTTTCTCTTTCTGACGAAGTGAGATGATCAAGTGCATGTTGATTCGGCCTGTGTTTTCCTTGAAAATCGGAAAACAACCGCAGATCTTCCAAATCTAACTTTGGTGACTCACAGGATCGATCAGATTGATCCTAGGACATGTGCTAAAAGATTTATTTTTTGGTTTTAAGACTTTATCCAAGTTCCACACTCGAGTAAGGTTGGGATAAACAGAATCCTAAAAGAACATCTATTCGACTACGGGTTGATTTGCAGGTAAAATAAGGCTTCTAATAAAAGAGAAGAAAGTTAGTTGGTAAAGGTGAATTTAGTTTGAGGGCAACGAGAAAAGAATTACGTAAGGGGAAAAGAAGTAAGGTAAAGAGTAAAAAAGGGTAAGGACAATAAAGGAAGTAAAAGACTTTGTAAAACTTAAAGTAAAAACAAGTAAATTGCATTAAGTTTAAAAGTTGGTGTATTTACATCACGTACATTCTCTTACAATACTCGTTTTCTCTACACTCGGATACTTGGAGTAATTTCAAGAGTAACTTGTAGAATAGTAAATTACAACACACTTTGGATATGTCTAAGACACTCTATTTATAGTAACAAAAAATAACCTCTAATAACTTCCACCATAATCTCCTTCCGCCACTTGTCTTAAATGCACGGATCCATTATTGATAAGGTGACACGCGTCTCCCTCCATTTTCCACAAGCAAAACCGTTCCCTCCAATATTCAAATTTCAAATACTTTGACGCACCATTCGTTATTGGCAGGCGGTCGAACCCTTGGCCTCAGGGTGAGTCCTTCGACTTAGCTTCTTCCTCCTTTCGACCATTTTCCTGTATTCAAGGTATTCTCAATCCTCTTTCTTTCGACATTTTCTTTCTAGCTGAGGCGTCGAATTTAGGAGCTAACAAATTGCCACCCAAAAATGTCTTTTCAACTTCGACCGTGGCAAAGCACCTTTTTTGACAACATTTGACCTTCGACGCCGCTTTGCCCTTGTGAGTGCCATCTGGTATTCTTTCCACCAATGTGAGCCTGGGAAGTTGAAAGAGAATGAAAGAGAAAAAGAGAAATAGCTATGAACACGCAAGCTACTGTTCTGCCGCCTTGATGCACGTTTTATGACGTCATTATCATCATGGCTATTTTCTCGGGACTCAACAAAATCGTGGGCCATCATCATCCTACCATCCTCGAGGACGTGATTTGCAGCTACTACCTCTGCCATTCCACATCCAGGCGTACACGTGGCCCACTACCTCTAGCCCCTCAATAATGGAAACTTTCAGTCTTCCACTCACTACATAAGTAATTTCTTTTGTTGTTTTCATTTCTTACAACTTCTCTAACTCCCCATAACTTTCCTTGCTTTTTCTCTAATTCTCTGCTCTCAACCAACCAACTCTTATTTCTTTCAACAATGGCCGATCATCAGAAAAAGAAAGCGCAAACTAAGGGACAAACTTCTGCACCCGTACTTCCTCCCTTTGCTAGTTTGAGCGGCCCTCAGGTGGTAAAAAAACAATTCATCCGCGAGCCCCTGACGGAGGAAAAACGACACATCTACGAATCTCAGGTAATCATCCCTGTTAATGTTGCAGGGGGGCCTTTAGCCATGTCTGGGCCTTTACCCCCTCCCGGCCTCGATTATTTCGCCATCAAAGGTTTCTTCCCTTCTTACAGAACCACTAAACCCCTAGGGCAAAGAAACTTCAACAAAACTTCCACTAATGGTCCTGACAACCTGAGCCTCTTCGACGTGGACTTTAAGTATCTTCAAGACGGGGCCAGATTGTTTAGGGACACCCCCTATTTCAAAGATTTTGAACTCTATCTTAACTGGCTGACGAAAATAGAGAAGGTAAAAGCCCCGGAATGGAAGGAAACAGGGATTTACGATCTGATTATGATGTTGAAGGTAGGCCCTTCGTAATGCCCTCTCGTGTTGGCCTCCTCCTTATTCTTCTGGGATAGGACACACAACACTTTTCACCTTCCTTGTGGGATGATGACACCCACTTTGCTCGACATAGCTGCCATTGTAGGCCTAAAACCCTATGGCCTCGTTTATGATCCCGAGATCGATAGTCATGACAGTATTGGTTTTGCCAATACTAAACACACCTATACAGCTTTTGTCCAACACTACCACAACAAAACTAGTACCTCTGTTGAGGATGAAGAACACATAGCCTTCTTGGCCATGTGGTTATCCCGCTGTGTATTTTGTACCAAATCTTTGCAGGTGGCGAGAAAGTATCTGGTCCTGGCCAACCAACTGCACCTGAAGAGAGGTATTTGTCTCAGTGAAATGATCCTGGCTAGTCTCTACGAAGCTTTAAGCAAAGGTGTAGGTAAAATGAAAGATCCTGACAGTCATGGAAACTTGCTGTTGTCGGGCCCCTTCTGGCTTCTTCAGGTGTGGCTTAATGCCACGTTCGAGCACAGTCTCCCCAACAAATGTGAAGTTGATGAACATTCGCCTACAGTTGCTGAGAGGGAAGTCGAGTGGCCTCGCCTGGCTCAACTTACTCCTAGTGAGGAAGGTCATTCCCTTCGATCCAACTTGTCTAGCTTCGTTCATATTTTCACAAAACGGCATGAGTTTACCGTGAACATGGCTCCTTTCGCAGAACGAAAATGTGGGCCAGAATGGTTCACTAGACCCTTCCCTGCTCCCTTAAAGAAACATGAGGAGGAGTCGAAGCTGATCTGGGAGAGGTTCCTCATTCCCCGCCTACTGGTCCACAAACTAAACCTCGTAAAAGGTCACTCCAGCCTGTTGGTATATCAACCTAACTTGGATTCCAGACAATTTGGGTTGATTCAAACCTTGCCCAAATGTTTGTACGATAAGAAGTCACACGTCATCCTTCCTTTTACTGTGCTGTCTCCTCTGGATTATTTGACGCAACTGGCACACCATGCTCACAAGTCCTACCTCATGCCTGTTCACTTCGAACCCTCTTATTTTTGTTCTCAAAATTTCTATGACTGGTGGTCGAAGCATTACGCTTCAGAATTTCTCGATGCTCCAGGTTTTACTCGCTTGATTGACCAAGCTTTTATTGATGTGCAGGAGAAGGTCAAGAAAGGTACGTCCACTCATATCAAAGATATCAAAGCCTTTCAGAAATATTTCGAAACTGCCTATCGACCAGATGATGTTAGTCGAACCATCCGCGAGGCTGCTGTTACCTTAAAAGAAATTTTTTCCAAAAAACTGGATAGTTTTAAGATTCCCTCTTCTGTTCCTCGTGAGAAACGGTATGAGGTTGCCTTTAAACTCTTTCCCCCAAAAATCCCTCGATTGCCAACCGCTGGTTTTGGCGTGGCTCTTGCCCCTCCATTTCCAGATTGGTTTATCTGTGGGGATGCTATAAAAATTCTTCGACAGCAGTCTAAGCCCAAGGAACAGCGGGTGGTTCCCAACAAGCTCTTTCCCAGACGAAACTCAACTGACTCCCGCTGAACTAGATGTGTTAAAGGTTTCCAACCCTCGACAATATATCAGGCTCTTGTTGAGTAGGAGAAGCCATTCTTCCAGCCGTACGCTCAGCACTTCGACTTCTGAAGGGAAAACCTCGAAGCCCCCAACTGACAGCGCCCTCGACAAGGTCAAACAAAAAATCTTCAAAGGGGATCTCTTTACCCTCCTGCAGATGGGCCCTGCCAGCCATCTTCCCCTTAAAGCTCTCCTTTAGAAAGTGGACATCAAATCCCTTACTCCTGAGGCTGCAAGCGTTATTCGAGACGTAGTAAGATAGCGAAGGCTAAGAAAAGGAATACTGAGTTATCTTCTTTCGACGATGCCTCCTTAACAGCTGAGCTTGAACACACCGTCACCTATGCTGAGGAAGCCCGTCGTTTAGAATCTGAAGTTTCCCAGCTAAGGGCAGATAAAGCTCAATGCCACAGCTGCCTCGAACTTCAAAAGTCGACTTACCTTAAGATGAAGGTGAATCTTCCTTTTTGATTTGTTGGGATTTTGTAATAGAGTAGATTATACTGGCCTTTACGAGCCATTTCTTTTGTTTGTAAGACATTGGGCCATTTTGGCATGTTTAAATTACCATTTATGCCTTCGTTTTATTTTTTATAATTACTGTGTTGATATTTTCACCTCTCGAAGTGCAGGCTTATACTTCTTTAGATATTTGCCATTCACTTTTAATACTCTCTCATCCTTGCTCAGCTCTGTCACTTCATATGCCCCATTGAAGAATACCTTCGATACCTGGAATGGTCCTTCCCACTTCGGGGACCATTTACCTAGGGATTTCGCCTTTCGATCCATAGGCAGGATTACCCTCCATACCAAATCTCCAACCAGGAAAGTCATCGCTTTGACCTTCTTGTTATATGATTTTTCCACTCTCCTCTTTTGTCTTCTCAAGAGTTCTAGAGCTTTTATTCTCTCTTCGTCTAAATCAACTAACTCATTAAGCATCATGTCCCAGTAAACCTCTCGATGGATTTCATGATGTCTTTGAATTCTTACTGACTGTATGTGTATCTCGACTGGCAACACTGCGTCGTGTCCGAAAGTAAGTCGATAGAGGGAAGTGTTGGTTGCTTCCTTCGGGGATGTTCGACATGCCCATAGGACTTGATCCAATGTCTTATGCCAATTCTTAGGCTTGCTTCCAATCTGTTTCTTTATCACGCCAATTATTACTTTGTTTGCCGCGTCGACCTGGCCATTGGCCTTGGCATAGTAAGGTGACGAGGTAAGGAGTTTAAATCCCATTTCTTTAGCAAACTCCTGCATCTTCCTACCCGTAAATACTGACCCTTGATCTGTCGTTATTGTCTCTGGTAGGCCAAACTTGTAGATGATATACTTCTGGATGAATTCGATAACATCTTCTTGGTCTACCTTTGGCAGATGTATAGCCTCGATCCACTTGGTAAAGTAGTCTATCCCTACCAGAATGTATTTCTGATTTTTGGAAGATACTGGTCGAATCTCTCCTATAAGGTCTAAAGCCTAACCTCTAAATGGCCATGGCTTGACTATGGAATGCAACTCGCTTGCTGGGACATGCTGTATGCCAGCATGAATTTGGCATTCTTGACAACCTTTGGCGAACTCAATGCAATCTTTCAGCATCGTAGGCCAGTACATCCCCTAGCGAAACAGCAGCCATTTCATCTTATGGCCCACTTGGTGCGCTCCGCATGTCCCACCATGGACTAAGGACAATGCTAAGTATGCTTCAGGTTCACTGAGGCATTTAAGTAAAACTCCCTCAGAAGTTTTCTTAAACAACTCGTTCCCCAACAGGACGTAGCTTAATGCTTGGTATCTTATCTTTCTCTCTGTAGTCGATGAAGGGTTCTGAAGGTATTCGACCAGAGGTCTCCTCTAGTCTTTGTCTGACAAACCCTAGACTGTAAAAATCTCAAAGGTTTCCTCGTCGGCGTAGCCAAATTTTGTGATCTCTAGGTCCGATGGTCATAAGCCCACGGACACCACCTTGCCTCTGGCCTTAATTGCCTCCTGTAAGTTCTCCTTCGAGACCCGGTATCCTGAGGCAACTTGCACCAGGTCGTTGGCTATCTGATTGTGTAGTCGCGGTATGTGTCGAATGGTATAGAATTCAAAATTTTTGAGCAGTCTATTAGCTATTACGAAATACATGATGAGATTTTCTTTGACACATTTATATTCCTTTGTTAGTTGTTTTACAACTAACTCTGAATCTCCCATTATTTCGACTCGGGTTTCCCCCAATTCTAACAAAATTTCAAGTCCGGCGATCAAAGCTTCATATTCAGCCTCATTATTAGAACATAAGCCCTCGACCCTATACTTGAATTTTGTTGGAATTTTGTCAGGCGAAATGATCAATAGACCTATGCCTGTCCCGTTCTTATGACTAGACCCATCGAAATATAGCTTCCAAGGCTTTAGTTCAACAAAGTTCAGGGTATTTTTGTTTATAGAATGGTCGACAATAAAGTCTGCCACTATTTGTCCTTTGACCGCTTTCAATGGTCTATAAGTCAATGAATACTCAGTTAATGCTAGTGCCCATTTACCGATTCGACTATGCAAAATAGGTTTGGACAACATGTGCTTAATAACATCAAAATGTGAAGAGACATAAACATCAATTGGTTTTATATACTGCTTCAGCTTCATACATGAGAAATACAAACATAAACATAATTTCTCTATTTCACTATACCTAGTTTCTGCATCATTTAGAACTCTACTAAGGTAGTAAATGGCCCTTTCGACGCCACTCTCATCCTCTTGAGAAAGCATGCTCCCTAGAGTTTTGTCTGATGCTGATATGTACAATCTCATGTTTTTGGTTCGACACGGAGGTGTAAGCACTGGAGGATGAGTCAGGTATTCTTTGATCTTGTCGAAGGCCTCTTGTTGATCTTTCGTGCATTCGAACTTCTCCTTGGTAGCTCTAAGTAATGGCGAAAAAGGTTGTGTTTTTCCGCTGAGATTCGATATGAATCTTCTTAGGAAATTTATTTTGCCCAGCAAGGACTGGAGTTCCTTCTTGTTGGATGGCGCTTTCGCTTCCATGATGGCCTTCTTTTTGTTTTGGTTGATTTCGATCCCCTTCTTGTGGACTACGAAACCCAAAAAATCTCCTACTTGCACACAAAATGCACACTTGAGGGGATTCATATTGAGTCCAAATTTCCTCATTCTCATGAAGGATTTGCGCAGGTGTTCCACATGAGCCTTTCTTGACACAGATTTTATCACAATGTCATCAATGTAAATTTGCATAAAGGACTCAATGTAGTCATGAAAAATCGAATTCATTGCCCGCTGGTACGTTGCCTCAGCATTCTTTAGGCCAAAAGGCATCACTACCCATCCGTAAGTGCCTAAGGCCCCTGGGCAACGGAACGCTGTTTTAGGGACATCATCCTCAGCTATGAAAATCTGGTTGTAACAAGAATATCCATCCAGCATGCTAAGGTATTCGTGGCCAGCAGCTGAATCGACTAACATTTCTGCCACTGGCATCGAATACTCATCTTTAGGGGTTGCTGAATTCAGATCCCTAAAGTCTATACAGACCCTCAACGATCCGTTTTTCTTTATGACTGGCACAATATTTGCTAGCCATTCGACATACCTGGTTGTACGGATGAATTTTCATCGGAGGAGTCTTTCGATTTCCTCCTTTATTTTTGAGAGGATCTCAAGGGCGAATCGTCTTGGATTCTGCTTGACTGGTTTTTTGCCAGGCTTGATTGGTAGCCTATGCTCGACTAAATCTCTTTTTAGACCTGGAATTTCGTCGTAGTCCCAAGCAAAACAATCCCTGTACTCTCGTAGTAACTGAATGATTTCGACCCTAAGTTGGGGGTCGAGGCTGGCGCTAATATAAGTTGGCCTTGCTCCATCTCCCAGGTCAACTTCCTCCAATGGATCTTGCGCCAACATTTTGACATTGCTAGACAGGGGGTCCTTTTCGAAACCCAAAGGTTCATCGTCGTATATGACGTCGAGTCTTTGCCCCTCGTATTGAATCTTAGGGTCAAAATACCCAACTGTACCTGCTTGGTTGGATTTTTCTTTGGCTTCTTCAGCCATTTTATTATTAGCGGCCTCCAAGGCCGTCTGTAGTTTAGTCTCGGCCACGTAGGCCGAAATCTTTTGAAGCGCTGCGGCTTCAGTCATCATCATCGAACTCACTTCCCCAGCCAGTGGGGTCTACGGGAAGTTCGCCAAGGTATGGTAACCTTTCGCCTGGAACCTCCTTGTCCCATCGGAAACCTTCGATGGGATGCAGATACAATGAACAATACACTTCGTCATTAGGTTTGAAGTCGAAGTCTGCAGGTTCGCATGGCCCTATACTGGCCAAATGTTTGTCAAACTGTCCTCTATTAATTTGATTTACAGGTGCTTTGAAGTATCCCTGATCCGCTTCGATGTTTTTGACAATACCATCTGGTCGCCAGATAGCAATCCTCTGATGCATCGGCGATGGTACTGCTCCCACTCCGTGGATCCATTCTCTTCCAAGTAATAGATTATAATTGGCAGTGGTCTCTACCACCATGAAGACAGTCAGACGGGTGATGGTTCCGACCATGACATTTATCTGAATGATCCCCATAGTCGAACCTATCTTCCCTTCATAATTTGATAACACCATGTTGTGTGGCTTGGTGTCTGTCTCACTTTTCCCAATTTTATTCAGCAAGAAATGCGACATCAAGTTCACCGTAGCGCCGCAGTCCACCAATATTTTGTTGATTGGGACCTTCTCTATTTGTGTTGTGATATAAAGAGGCATCAGATGGTTTTTCATCGCCTCCGTTGGCCGTTCAAAGAAAGCATTTTGCTCCTCGACGCAGCCGTTGTTCATTACATAATAGCACACCGGCTTATGAGCCGTTATTTCCCAATCCGTATAGGCGTCTGAGTTCTCGACTACTGAAACCCTGTCGAACTCCCTGGGCATCATTGATACTACGTTGACTAGAATATCCAACGTATCATCAGAATCTTCATCAAAGTTGTCGGTCATTTCATTATCGACCGACTTTATTTGTTCTTCCATCCGTGTTGGAAACAACTTTCTTCCTGCAGGTGTCTTCCCAAGAGCTTCCGTTCGACCTTCCTGCTTTGTAGGATTATTGGTGCTGGACTGTGGTTGGTCTTTGTGTGTACCTTCTCTATGTGCCTTCCTTCTTCTCTGCTCACGTCTCCATTGGGATCGAGACATGGGATTTTTCCCTTTTTAATTTTCTGATATATGAGCAGCCTTCGAAGACCGAAATTCTTTTCGATAGCTTAACGAGGATCCCCTTTGTACTTCGAAATTCTTCCATCTCTTCTATCCTTGCTGCTTGTTCTCATTAGGCTTCGTCCACTTTCCATCAATAGCCTCAGCATTGGGTTTGAAGCTAGTGGACTTGTTCATCGGAGGCCTTATGCGAGGGTCAGATCTCTGCTGGAGGCCTCTTTGAGGGTCGAATCTTGGCCTTTCGCTTTCTTGCTTCAACCTTCGTGTCCCCTCCAATTTTTGTGCAGTCTTCTTGTCGAATATGGCGCTGCATCGGGGACAGAGCATTACACTAGAACCCTTTTGCTGGCAGCGGTGAAGGAAAGAAACGATGGATTCCTCTTGTTCTAGGTAGGCTTCCCTTGTGTGTGTTTCCTGGTAGTTTGACTCATTATCCGCTACCTCCTCATGCTGAGTGATTTGAACCATGTTAATCTCAATTTCTTTGGCCAAGTTAAGATTTTTCAAACTTAAATCTACGCCTTTCGTAGCTTCATCGATCTTAACGAAGTCATCAGTTGTTTCCTTGGTCACTATCTCCCAACCCAGATTGTTCCTGTTGCTTGGGCCTTTGGTTTCACCCCTCTGGTCACAACTATCAACTTCCATCTCGACACAGCTCTCCTGTCCGAAATTGATGGTAACTTTCGCCATCACCTCTTCGTCTATGGGATTGCTAGCAGCCTCTGTTACTTCGATTGAGAAGTCGTAACCGCTGACAACTTCGATCATATTAGCCTCGATTGGCTCCGTGTAGTTTGCGTCTGCTGTATGTAGAGGATCTGAGTCGGCCCTCATTTGGCCACCAGCTTTCTCCCCAAACTTTAGACGTCCCTCTTAGATCGCATTCTGAACGAGGTCCCTGAAAAGAAAACATTGAGATGTTTTATGACCCAAGAAATTATGATATTTACAAAACCCTCTTTTCTTCCTTTGCTCTATGGATGGCATTTTGGCGCCAGGAGGCACTGTCATTTGTCCATCCTTAACTAACAAATCGAAGATTTCATCACATTTTGTGATGTCAAAGGTATATGTTTTCTTTGGGAACCTATCATTCTTTTCAGATTCGACATAACTCTTCCCTTGTGGGGGAGCTAATACTTTGCATAAGTAAGGTGGCCCTTGCTTGAGTTCAGCAAGATCCACTTCACCATCGTCGAAACTCATGGACTCGTCACCCAGACCTTCGACGTTATCATTGAATTCGACAAAAGCTATCTTTTTATTTTTATAGACTTTAGCCTTTTCGTCTTTGAGTCTTTCGAGTTGCCGAACCCGATGGGCTAATTGGGCCATGTCCTTTAGGTACTGGGTGTCCAACTTTTTCCTAATAGAGTAGTCGAGGCCACCAGCAGCCATTTCGACAACTCATGTTCAGGGACCTGCGTGAAGCATCTGGCCTTGAGTAGGCGGAACCTATTAAGGTACTCCTCTATCGGTTCAGAGAATTTACGCTTCACACTAGCTAGCTCCTTCAAGCTAATTTTAGTCTGACCCATATAGAACTGTTCATGAAACAAACGCTCTAACTGGGTCCAATTACATATCGTGTTAGGGGGAAGCGTCGTGAACCAGGTGAAGGCGTTCTTAGTAAGAGAACTTGGGAAGTATTTTATCCTAAGGCTTTCGTTGTTCGCTATCTCTCCAGCCTTAATTAAGTAACGAGCCACATGTTCGACGGTGGATTCCGTCGTATCTCCTGAGAACTTAGTGAATTTAGGTACTTTCGTCCTAGGAGGTAACTCTGCCTGAAGGATATAGTCTACTATAGGTGAAGTTTAATTTGGCCTAGTAAAACCGGTGTTTAACCCATTTCTGGCCATAATTCTCTCGACCATGGCCGCTAGATTATTGTCTACAGCTATGTTGTTTCGACGAACATGCTGGACTACATTGTCTGCGTCTTGGTTTCGATTCACAACCACCACTCCCGGATTTCTTTCTCCCTAGCCACGGGGTTGGTTTTGCAACGGCTCTTCCCTAAGCTCTTCGAATACCGAAGGGACTATCCTTCCTTGGTTTCCTACATCGACCTCTATCACATTCGCCAGGTTATCTCGCGGGGTGTTCGCTACTGCGGCTTGATTTCTGGCTAAGGGAAGTACCCCTGTGAATTCAGCCAATCTTGTTAATTGTATCGCCAATTGTTGGTTGGTCTGGGTTGTATTTTGGATTAATGGCTGAAATATTTCACCCATGGTTTGTGACAAAGTCTGAACCATCTGTAGGTTACTTTCATCCATCTGCTATCTCAAACACGCAACTGATGTGTTGGTCAAATTGGGGCCTTGTGTCGAATACCCTAAACTCTGGGGGTTTCGACTCATGTTCACACTTGACCCCGACCCTTGCAGTGGCGAAGCCATCGCCTGATCTGAAAATATAGGGGGTGCACTTTGGAGCCCTTGCATCATAGCAATGGGCATCCCATATGAGGGGTTTCTAGGCGACTGTGAAAAGCCATGAGGCACAAACTGCCTGGACGTCGAACTCCCCTCTAACACAATCTGAGGATTTGACATCTGGTGACCAATGTACTCCAACACTGGTTGAGTATAAGGCCTTATCACTGTCGATCCCACTCCAAGTGCTGAAGGCGTCGGCACTGGCCTCACAGGAAGCACCGTTTGTTCTCCGGTTGACGGTATCGGAGGGGGAACTCCCTCGTCTCTTATTCCTTTGATGGAACCGTCTCCTTGTTGGTTGGAGTTATCTTGCTGGTTTGTATCTGTAGCCATGTTCTTACTGCTTCGTCTTGATCGCGTCTCTTTGTTTATAGCGGTAATTTTACCACTTCTCAGTAACATGTACCTTCTTACGAAAAAAGGACCAGTAAGACTGCAGAATCTTTTACAGGTTTAGTTTTATAAAATAGATTTCCTAGCACTGTCCCACTGGGCGTGCCATTTTGTTTTCCTTGAAAATCGGAAAACAACCGCAGATCTTCCAAATCTAACTTTGGTGACTCACAGGATCGATCCGATTGATCCTAGGACATGTGCTAAAATATTTATTTTTTTGTTTTAAGACTTTATCCAAGTTCCACACTCGAGTAAGGTTGGGATAAACAGAATCCTAAAAGAACATCTATTCGACTATGGGTTGATTTACAGGTAAAATAAGGCTTCTAATAAAAGAGAAGAAAGTTAGTTGGTAAAGGTGAATTTAGTTTGAGGGCGACGAGAAAAGAATTGCGTAAGGGGGAAAAAAGTAAGGTAAAGAGTAAAAAAAGGGTAAGGACAATAAAGGCAGTAAAAGACTTTGTAAAACTTAAACTGGATCAGGCGAATTCTAGAAATACCTAACAAGCAGGACAAGTTTGGGTTAGGATACTCTCCTACGACTGAAGCCTCCTCTTCTCACAGTGCGGCGCGAGGAAAAGGGCTGATCCAGTTTACCAGTGGTGGGGTGATATTTGAAAGTGTCAACGCAGTGTCTGAAGACGGCGAAGACAGTGATTGCGACCTAGACTCTTGGATCCAGCCAAGCAAACCAGGTGAGAGCCTCAACAACTGGTCCATCAGGGATACCATCCAAGTGATAGGCAAAGAGTAATGCTTTACTTTCTCCAATCATTGTACAACCCTAAGTCCTACCCGGGGCATAGTGGTTTTATTGTCAGGACCTTGTTTGGTTATGTACATGCATTTTACCAATAAATCAAAAGGCGTTTTTTCGTATTCAAATGTTGTAATCTCTGTTATTCCTGTTTTATACTTGTTTTGAAAAACAATAAAATGGCAATAGGGTTTGTGATAACCTGCATATCCTTGTTTTAAGCTTAACCCTTGTTATTGCAGGATCCACATAGCAGATGACATCAACTCTGGACCTTCTACGACTCACTTCGACTTCGATTGCCCGATCTATCAAGCCGAAGAAGAGATTGATGAAGACGAAGACCTTCCCAAAGAGTTGGCCTGCTTGTTGAAACAAGAAGAGAAAGTTATTCTGCCTCACGAAGAAGAGATTGAGATTGTGAATCTGGGTTCTGAGGAGCTAGTCAGGAACGTCATGATAGGGGCTGCATTACAGAGTGATGTCAAGCAGAGATTGGTTGAGATGCTGAGAGAGTACAGTGACATCTTTGCTTGGTCATACGAAGATATGCCCGGACTTGATACTGACATCGTGGTCCATCACTTGCCGCTGCGAGAAGATTGTCCTCCCGTTAAGCAGAAGCTTAGGCGGACGCGACCAGATATGGCCGTTAAGATCAAAGAGGAACTGCAGAAACAGCTTGATGCTGGCTTCTTAGCGGTCACCACTTACCCTCCGTGGGTCACCAACATAGTGCCTGTACCAAAGAAGGACGGTAAGGTGCGAATGTGCATCGACTATCGGGATTTGAATAGGGCGAGCCCTAAAGATGATTTCTCGCTCCCCCATATTGATGTGTTGGTCAACAATACAGCTCAGTTCTCCGTATTTTCGTTCATGGATGGCTTCTCCGGCTACAATCAGATCAAGATGGCGCCGGAGGACATGGAGAAAACAACTTTCATCACACCATGGGGGACATTTTGCTACAAGGTAATGCCTTTCGGTCTGAAGAACGCGGGGGCTACTTACCAACGAGCAATGTGTCATACCCCAAATTTGTCCTACCTTGTGTATACATCTCATTTTGTACATGTGCCCATCAATCATTATTTAGAGAAAAAATCTATAAAAAAATATGCATTGCCTTGGCTTACTGTTTAGTCTTCTAAGTTGTTTGAGGTTTGAATCCAAAGTGATTTAGGCACGGGTTGATTATAATTCAATTGGTTTTTTGTTGGAGCTTTCAATTAGGTTTTTACCTATTCGAGTCATCTGTGCGTGATCCAGACCATTAAGTTATGATAAGTGTCGGGGTGTCATTCCTGAAGATCATGAGAGTTCAGTATATTTGTAATTAGAGCTTTAATATCCTCAAGTCATGTTCTTATATTTCAAGGATCTATGTGCGGTTCAAAACTCAAGTTCATTCATGGTCAAATTTTGATTATTAGAGACGTTGGCAATTTGGATAATATGATTGTTGGGCTAAATCCACATGGAAATTCGAGCGCTTGTTATTATGAGCCATCATGTTTTCGGACAAGTTCGAAATTGCATAGTAACTCAAACCAAAACTTGATCTAAAGGTATAAAGCCCATCATGTTTATTTTCTAGATTCAACAAAAAATAATGAAGTTACATAAATAGCCCATGTATTTTACAAACTAAGAGGGGGGCTCAAAAGTGATTAACAAAAAAAGGGGTTGTTGTTAACAACTACGGCATAAAGAGTTTGTCACAGCATCTTCAGCTAAATTGTTTGTAGCTTCAACAGAGATAAGGCCCATTTTCATCTTTAAATCAGTACAAGGGCATTTTTCTAAACGTAACAGTGAAGGGGGTGTGGCAATTCTTAAGATAACCATATACAAGCTGCAGCAGGGTCTGTGCACCCCTTTTGTTTTCTATACCAATTCACGCCACCAAAGTTCGTACCTCCAGCAATTCCACCCAGAAAAATTCATAACGCAACTGTCAATCCACATAGCAAACCGACACACTCTGTCAATCCCCATTACAACTTGTACAACACGTCATGATGCAATGTTTAATATACGTACTACTTGCAATACCGAAAATTCTCACGGCAATCAATTTACGCATTAAACAAGTGCGCTGCAATACAAAAGAAGAAGATGAAAGTAGAAGCGGTTCCGTACCGTAACTAACATACCACTCTCAGGATAATCTGCGGCAACGTTCCTCACAGTGTGCACAAGTCGCAAACCGACAAAAGATACTCTTCTAGCTTGTACGTCCAAGATGATTTCAGTTTCCATACCACCCAAAAGCAACTGCGGGCCCTTGTTTCATTTCATGGCCGCGCCTTGTACGAAAAAAGACAACCAACAGCAGCCTATGTCTCGCGTGTCACCTCCATCCAGCTGCTATCATACCACCTCTTAACCACATAGCATTCTACAATCGTAAGAAATAAAGGAAAATGCAAATCAAATTTAAGATGTCTGTTATGTAGTACAATGGACCTGTAAAAATTGAAAATCACAATTCAGTGGAATTCATTACAGCTTGGAAAAGGTATGTAAGGAAGAATTGAGGAAAGTTTCAGAACCTCACGATAGGGAAAGCGACTACACGGTCGATCCTTAAAACTGATGATAAGAATCACCCGGCCTGCATTGCTACGACATAATCTGTAATCATGTTTGGTCATTTAAAATAAAGTAAGGATTAGATTATTGTCAAGTAAGGGTGATGATGGGCATTGAGAAATTTCCAAACCTTACCAAAGAAGCTTTCAAAATTTGGAATATTTTGTCCCAATCCATTAGCTTTCCGCGTCTCAGTTTCACGTACAAGAAGATAAGCTTCAAACATGATACCGAGTTATTCCAAGGGTAGCCCCGTGTATCTATTCGACGCAAGATAAAAAAAACTGTCCAGAAACTTTCAATCATAGTGCATATCAAGAATAAAAGTTATGTTCTTAGCCAAGGTAAACAAAGCCATTCCATAAACTAACCTGAGTGATTCACAAGCCCGCCGTAATTACGTTGTCCAAAGTTGCCTGTGATGCTGAGATTGCCATTCCATGACGAGCTGCTCTATCAAGCCAGACATTTTCCTCTCCCATGTACACATGAAACAAAACGCAGTGAAAAAATCAAAAAACAAAAGCTCATAATTCATAGTAACAAAATTCCAAGAAAGATATCATATTGTACATGGGTCCATATTTCAGAAACGACAAAGGAATTTACAATTCTCTCAGCCGACACTTTATGCGCATGAGATGCCTAGCTTTATGAATAGTCTTTGCACAATAAATCCACTCACCATTTTCTAGACCTGCAGACATTCAAGCATTACAGATTATCACAGGGTTAAGATAAATTTGAAGCCCAAGCTTAGCTGATTAAGGCACGAGCCAGTTTTGTTAAAAAGGATTGACATGTAAAAAATTAAAACCAACTGACAATTTGTAGCGTCTGTTATTGACAATCTTGGTGAGAGAGCTACCATACCCAATTAGTTCCTCAAAGTGTTCACATGAATGGGATTACTTTTCACCTCATTGAAAGCATTCACTTGGTACTGGTCATGGCCATTCATCATGTTGATAAATTAACTTTTCTGCATCACATCCAAGGAGTAATCAATGGGCTAGAACTTCCAAATTATGTATCACAATTACCCGATATGTCATGGTATGGTGAGTTTTAAGAAGGAGTTGAAGGTTACCTTGATGACATCCATTCTTTCTCTTGCAATGGCAGCAAAGGGGATGAAGCTTTTTGAATACCAGTGTTCTAGCAGAGCATGAACAACAAAACAACAAGAAAAGAGCAGTGTTAATAATAAGACTCCTAACACAAGACAGTATGATAGTCACAAAACCAAGCCAGCCCACATCAAAGAAGTCAAAGAGAGTTACCGCGGTGAAAATGATGAATTGGTGGTAGAAAATTCACATATTTTCCAGCTCATGCTAAAGATAAGGTTGTACTTTTGGTCCCCACAAAAATCCCTCTCAAAAACAACAAACTCTCTGCTACACTCAACACACCATCCTGTTGCAAACCGTACCTACACCCTCTGCTATGCTTCCACTCCCCCCACACCAGACAAAACCTTGTACTAAAACAACATAACAATACCCTGCACACATCATACCAACAGACCTATCTCTGCTACAACAACAAATTGACAGCCTGTATGATAATTGAAAACAAATTCACACCGCCAGACACAAAACCTTTCTCTCCGCTTCTACCTATAAAAAAAGGATAACCCTTTTCTTCCTGAAGAAAAAACCCTAGCCGCATCTCCTTCAAAATCTCCCTCTATCCTCTTCTTCTTTCCTAAAAAGAAACCACCTTTGAACCTTCTGCCAGCTTCATTTTCAAGCCCAACTTCCATCTTCTTTCAAACTCTGCTCAACACAAACACTCTCTGTTCTTTTCTCACATACACATCAAGCTCTCCCTCACTTCTACTTTAACAAACAAAAACCTCTTATCAGCCTTCAACCCAACTCCATCTCTTATCACAAAATCCCATTTAATCCTTCAAATCTTAAATAAGCCAACAACCTTCAAGCTTTCTTCAACCCATAAAAAACATTCAGCACAACTTGACAATCACTGCGACGACCAACAAAGATGCAACAAGCTGTGTTGGTTTTTGATTCAAGTTAACAGATGACGATTTTTGCAACATTCAGCTTCACAACTCGCACCATAATGATCTGACGTCCCTCATGACTTCACCAGTTCATTTGTAAACAAAGGCGACTTTTGCTGAACCATGAGGAATCCAAAGAGTTCATCTTCAAATCCACCCACTAGACAAATCCAGAAAAAAACCGTCATCAACAACTTCATCGTTACCTTCGTCTAAACCAGATACTCAAACAAATCCCTCAAGCAACGTTCAAATCTCACAACCCCCTACCATCTTCATCGTTACCAATTATCACTAAACCCTCCTCCATTTTCCCTTTTTTCAAATCTTAATCTTCAATCAATAGCATCAAACCCACTCCTATAAACCAAATCCAAATAAACACCTCTTCAAGAATCCACAACAGAAATCGAAAGAAACAGACGGAAACCCAGAACGGAATAGATGAAGAAGTAGAACGGAGCAAAACCATGAACAAAACCAAGACCAGATGATAACGAGATAGAGAGATTCAAACCAGGATCTGGGAATCGAACGAAAACCTTCGGAGGCGAACCGCTCTTCGCGATAAATTTGAGGTTGTAATCGTTGTACCCTATGGTCGCGTTTGATTTCACTGAGTTGTTGTTGTTTTTTTTTCTGTTGTTATTATTTTTTTTGTGACCGTTTTGCCTGGTGAACGGGGTGATGGGCTCATAAGCCCAAGTGATCCATTTTTGTGTTCAGTACTCTTTCATTTCGATTTTCACTTGTTGTTTTTATTATTTTATTTTATTTTATTTTATGTTTAGTTATGTATTTTATTATTATTAGTTATTTTATATATGTATTATATACTGGTTTTTTTTATATTTTATTTCTTTCAACATTTCTATATTATATTTCTTCTAAGATTTTAGAGTTATTTTATATTAGAGTTGTGGGGTTTATTTTTTATTTTAGAAGTCGATCTTATTCTGCATTTGTCATTGGGCTTTTGTCCCATTTTCATTTGTTTTTTTTTGGGTCGATGACGAGACTTCCACCGTTTAACCGTCACATTAGTAGCGTGAAACAAAGGATCCGAGACCACCTTTGTTCTTTCGATTTTATTTCGGTAAACTAACATTAAATTTAATTTCTGTCAAACATTATTCATATTATTTCATATTATCATATTTATTCATATTATTTATTATCATATTTATTCATTCTCATTCAGCTATATTCGAAAACACTTAATAAATTATCGAAACCGTTAAAAACCAAATTGGTGGACTGTTGGATCTCTGGTTATTTGTAGGTATCTTATTATCAAGTTTGTGCCTGACTTTGCTCGAGGTTTAGTTTAAGACACAATGCACACACACGGCTTTCTCTTGGGCTACCTTACAATGAGACCCCTTTATTTCGTGCAATCCTGTGTAATTTACATGTATCCCTCTCCCATTCCGATGTATGTTTCGTACTTTCTTTGATTATTAGTTTATCTCCTAGGGGCACCCATAGGGACTAGAGCGGATTCAAACTATTTTCAAACTAATTCTCGATTCATCATCGAGCCACTTTCAAACAACCCTGTAAGTCGAGTGCTCATACGCATTCGCCATCAACCTATTACAACTCGACCCTTGATGCGTAAGTCAAGTCGGTCTCTTTTTCAAACCATTTCATTTCCAATACGCTTTGCACGCGATAACGAGTCAAACCCTTGATCCAACGTCAAGCGGATTTTCGAAACAAACCATCAATCAATTAACAACTATTTAATTCTTTTCAAGGTGTAAAGAGTAGGTTCAAGTCTTTGATCTTGCTTTCAATTGTTTACATGCGAGTTGTCTTATTCGGGTGTGAACAATTGACGCCTCTAAATAACATTAACAACTCGACATCGTTCAACTATTTCCAACTCAAACAACTTTCCTTTCACGATGAAAAAGAGAGTGTTCCAAGTATTTGGTTCGCTCTCCCGATTATTTAGAGTTTGAGAAGTCTTTCTTAAGCTTCAAGTAATCGTCATCAATTCAAACTCATCCTTTCAAACACAACATCTCTTGCGATGAAAAAGAGAGTGTTCCAAGTCTTTGGTCCGCTCTCCCGATTATTTGGAGTTTGAGAAGTCTTTCTTAAGCTTCAATTAATCGTCACCATTTCAACCTCATCCTTTCAAACACAACTTCTCTTACGATGAAAAAGAGAGTGTTCCAAGTCTTTGCTTCGCCCTCCCGATTATTTTGGTCCGAGAAATCTTTCTTAAGCTAAAGTAATCGTCATCAGTTCAAACACCATTCAAACATAACATTATTCTTCAAGATGAAAAAGAGAGTGTTCCAAGTCTTTGGTTCGCTCTCCCGATTACTTGGGTACGAGAAGTCTTTCTTAAGCTTCGAGTAATCGTCATCTGTACCCATTTCAAACCAATTCAAACCCGTTTCTTTCGTGGTCGTATCCACGAACTACAGACGCTCTGATTCTTCATTCATTCTTGAATGTAAGATACGTAGGCACAAGATTGCGATGATCTTGGCGAGCACAATCCCCCCATCTTCCATTTTCCCCCATCCTTTCCCGTAGTCGAACTGCGACGCTCTGATTTCTCATTCTCGTGCGAATGAGCATACGTAGGCACAAGGGCCCCAATCCTTGGCGAGCACCCTATCCTCTAACCATCCCCTTCCCCCTTAACGTCTTTAGCCTTTATAGTATCCTTTAGCATTTAGTAGCCAGAAGAGAAGAATTAAGCTTAGCTAACATCCATCACAACTCGAATTAAAAGGTTCCCGTCGAGTACGACGGACGTGAGGGGTGCTAATACCTTCCCCTCGTGTAACCGACTCCCGAACCCAGGAATATGGTTGCGACGGTCATGTTCCTTTTCGTTTATGAGGTTTTCTCGATATTTTCCTCTCCCGTTCATTCTGGAAAAATAAAGTTCGGTGGCGACTCTGTCGAACCGCATTTCCGCGCCTTTTGCGCGAGGGTCGTATGTTCGAAACGAATTTTCGAGGTGCGACAGGTGGCGACTCTGCTGGGGACACTATTGCTCAATGCAAGAGAGAGTCGAGGCTATCTTAGTTTAAGTTGTTAGCTTTTTGATTTTATTTTCTTCTCGCTTATCTGTTGGTATCCTTGTCTTGGTTACCTGTGCTTGAGGCAATGTGGGGGTTGCTATGCTTATGGTTACTTTGTGAGATGGCTCTACACCCGAGTCTGAGTATAACCCTAGGATTAGGATGGTGGTTGTGTAGTGGAGACTTGCGCGGAGTCTTTCACGTTGAGTTGAAGCGAAAACCCCGCTTGGAGTAGATTCCTTGGAGATGTTGTAGTTATGGTGAGTCTTTGCCATAGCAATAATGTTTTCAAGTCTGAATCGTTGATCCCAAGGACCATTAACCGTTTTATCCATGGTGGTTGGTAGTGTTAATTCTTTGTGAATTAATATGAACGCCCCAATCAGATGAGATCCCTTGAACGTATTACTTTCTTACAGTAATATTTTCAACCTCGATCTATGACTCTGAGAACCTTTTCTAGAATCCGTGTGTCGATGGTTGTGTAGTTGATGCCTCCGAGAAGTCTTTCTCGCGTGGAAGATACGAGAACCTCACCTAGAGGAGATTCTATTGAGGATATTATTGTCGTGATGAGGCTTTGTCATGGCAGTAATATCTTTGAAAGATGTCCATGACTCTAGGCACCTACCCATTTTAGAATCTTACCTATGGGGGTTTCTTTGAGCAGTGACTGTGATCCTTGAACCGTTCACCCGGCTAATCTCAGAATTGCTTGAATTTGTGATCCTGCGATCCTGGATCTTGCATCTTGCATTGCATATCATTTGCATTGCATCTCATTTGTTGTGAATCTTGCATTCTCTTTCCTTCAACAGTTTCTCATATTTATCTTTCCTTCATATCCAGTAAATCAAGCTGAGTCCTCGACACCAGTATGCAACTAGAGCCAATACAAGATGAATGATGGAGCAGATTCAGCAGGAGCAAGCTGCCTTCAGGGAAGAGTTGAATTCTATGAAAGGAAAGATTGACCAGATCCTCGAAGCCATCCTCACGGCCAGAAGAGAGGAAGAACAGCGTGAAGCTGCTGCTGTCGTCAACAACAATGGTCAAGGACAAGGGTCTACTGCCATCCCTTTGGTTCCAATTCCAAATCCTCATGGGATGCCGTTGAATTTCAATAACGCAACCGAAGGGAACACTTCTCATCCAACCCCAGTGCCTGGGGTTACCATTGGAGTTGTCCCGCAGGCCCAGCCTACTACTGTGCAAATCCCAGTTCCTCATATTGAAGATACTCTGATGGATCAGTATGACGACGTTCAGAACTATCATGCTGCTATCCCCATTGTCAGTCCTGTTGCTGTTCAGGATTCAGAAGCCATGAAGATGTGCCGAGATCTAGCCGAGAAACTACGAGCCATGGAGGGGCACAATTCAAATTCTTTCAGTGCTTTGGAATTATGCTTGGTGCCTGATGTTGTCATTCCTTCCAAGTTCAAAGTGCCAGAATTTTCGAAGTACAAAGGTCTCAGTTGTCCAAACATTCATCTGAAGATGTATTGTCGCAAGATGGCTACCTATGCCAGAGATGAAAAGCTCATGATTCATTGCTTCCAAGACAGTTTGTCTGGGGCATCACTCGAATGGTATATGCAGCTGGAACGTAACAGTGTGCACACTTGGGCCGAGCTAGCTGGTGCATTCGTCAAGCAGTATAAGTACAACACCGATCTTGCTCCGAATCGTACTCAACTTCAGAGTATGACTCAGAAGGACAACGAATCCTTCAAGGAGTACGCGCAACGATGGAGAGAGCTAGCCGCAAGGGTGCATCCACCTCTTGTTGACCGTGAACTAATTGACATCTTCATGGGTACTTTACAAGGCCAATACTACGAAAAGATGATCGGTAGTGTCTCCGCTGGATTCTCTGACTTGGTGATCATCGGTGAGAGAATTGAAGAAGGGTTGAAGAGTGGAAAGATCCCAGGAGGTTCCAACAACCAGGCCAATGCCAAGAAGCCTTTCAATGGATACAAGAAGAAGGAGGGCGAAACAAATGCCATCTTTTTGCAGAAAGGGCAAGCTTCTCAACAAGCTCCCGTTCCTATGCCTTATCAAGTTCCCTATTATCAGTATCTGTATGTTGCTGTCGCGCAATGTGCTCCAATGCCTTATCAGCTAGCTGTTCAAGCAGTGCAAGCTCAGATGCCACAACAACATGCTCCTCAGCAACAGGCCTACAACCAGCAAGGATATCAGTATCCTCCTCAGCAACAGCAGATGCAAGCTACTCAGCAATGACAAGGTACTCGCCCATAGCGTCAGTAGAGAACATGGAGGCCAAATAGAGTCTTTGATCGTCTACCAATGACATATGCTAAAATCTTTGCTTAGTTGATGGAGAAGAAAGTTGTTGTTCCGAGAGATTTGGCTCCTCCAACTGTCATTCCTGCCGATTACGATGCAAATGCTCATTGTGAGTTTCATAAGGGCGCTCCAGGTCATACCATCGAGGAATGCAGAGCTTTCAAGCACATAATTCAAGACATGATCGACAGGGATGCTATCAACTTCAATGGGAAGTCTCCAAATGTCATCAACAATCCGATGCCACCAGTCAACTAGTGCCAACATCAGATCGATTCCAGTCGAGTTAAAGTTCATCTCCCCGAAGAAGGCAGTCATGTTGCCATTTCATGTTTCGCATTTTTTATGTCTTTGTTTGCTTAAGTATTGTATGCTTTGAACAATTGCCATTCGTATTTGGTTTTCATTAATGTATCGTTTATGCATGTTTTGAATTAGTTATGTCGTATTCACTCATTTTTCACTTATCACCGGCACATTTATTCACTTCACTCTATTCACTATTGTTTAGCATGATTTGAGGGAGGATGATGAAAACGAGATACCCATAATTGCGAGTCGTATGCTTTCGGACCAAATCTCGTCAGTGATGTACATGCATTGTTTCAATCCCCCTAAACACCGGAGATATAAGGAGTTGATCCCTAGTAAACCACTTCGAACTTAGAAGTAGCAGTTTCCTTCGGATATTCAAACCTTTTACACTCAACCTGGGGCAGGGTAGTGTTCAGTTAATCCAACCCCGCACTTGAATCAACAAAGCGAAATCCCAAAGACGGTGGTTCATCAAAGACCCATGCTATGGCAGTCACAACCTTCCAAAAAAAATATAAAAATCAAAAATCCTGCTAAGTCAAACACCTTAGAGGGGACTTAGGCAAAATCAAGGAAATCTTGATGTATCTGACAAGCGAAGTCAATCCATGCAAAAGTTAGGGATCAAAAACAAAAGCAAAAGAGGACCCCGAAACCCTCAACAAAAACAAAATAAGATTCAGTGGCCATTCAAAAAAAACCAAAATAAAGTGATTGCCACGTCAAGCAAACCTTGAACCATCAAGTTTATACTGTCAAGACAAGTGTAGAATTAACTGAGCGTAGGACTGGAGATCATTAAGAAGAATGGGTGGGTACAAATCATACGTTGAGCCTAGCATCCTTTGTTTCATAACCGTGAATCAGACCACGTTACAACCCTCGAAAGACCTAATTGAGGTGGGGTTTACTTTGAAAGCATACTTTCGCAAGGTTGCGTAACCTGACTCCTCACATGATTGCTAATCACTAGCATTGGTGTCATTATCCTTGCAATATCTTTTACACCAATCAAAGTTAGCACAACGTTTGGGCTAACTGTCCATTCGTCTCACTACCACAACACTTTCAAATAAAACGATACTTTTTCAAACTTGCATCGAACTTTGCAGTAATTGTTACCATTTGTGAATGTACAATTTTAACTGCAAAACAGTGCTAAGTATCCAAAGATATTTCAGCAAGGGGCAATCAAGGAAGAATTTAACTTCCAGTGGCTGACACGAAGTAAGACTACCTCAAAATCCACAGGCTGGGGCAAACTACCCAAGAGCTCGAGCAGGGGCAAGCCATTAACAAGTTCCGACTGGGGGCAAGACCAGGTCGTCCTGACCATCAAGCAGAGTTGCAACCTTCTCTGAAGGAAATTCACAACAAATCACCAAGTACCCAGACTTGGGGCATCCAGAGCGTTATCTTTTGCTTCAATCGTGGCGTCTTCAACAAACTACGTGTCGAGGAAGTCAATCCCTCCCACCACCCGAAGTCCAATCCGCATTGGCAACTACCAAAAGTCTACCATGATGGCGTCTCCACTTACATTTTCAATCACCCGTCTGCATCATATGCATCATACGCATTGCATTCATCATCATAAGCATTTTACATCATTTTGCATAACCAGGCGTATCATACTTCCCCAGCTCTTGCATCTCCGCTCGTCAGCATTTGCATTTGCACTTCCATTTGTTATGGAACATCAATTTATATCCAGCATTAGCATACGCACGTCAAGGTCCAGGATCAACTTCGAAGGTTTCCAAGACCATCATCGGCCCAATCAGGGGCATCTTCCACAACATCTTCAAAGCAATCATCAGCCCAATCAGGGGCATTTTTGCAAGATTGTGGGTTTTTCCCACGATTTTTAAGAGCTTCAAAGCAGTCATCAGCCCAGTCAGGGGCAATCTTCTGCGATTGTGGGTTTCTCCCACAAAATTTCAAAATATTCAAAGCAAGATTCAACCTAGTCAGGGGCATTCTTTTCAAGACCATGGGTATTTCCCATGATGTATTTCAACCTCGTGGTTGATCAGATCTTCAAGTTAATATACATCCCAGCCAGGGGCATACCATTCAAGACCGTGGGCGTTCTCCACAAAGTTGTTCAACCTTTTGTTGGGCAAATCCAGGAAGTTTAATGCAAGATCCATCCCGAGCAGGGGCATCTTCAGCAAAACCATGAGGGTACCTCATGAAGTTGTTCAGCCTTTTGTTGAGCAAGACAAGACATCACGACAAACTCAGTCCAGTCAGGGGCATCCTCTTCAGAATTCATGGGCGTAACCATGAAATCATTTCAACAATTACGATTTCCAAGAAAGACGGTGGGCGTACCCCGTTGATTCATTTAACCCAATCTTCCTCTTGGGTGTTCCCCAATGAGTTGTACCCAACAAGCGTGACCGTTGTCAATTGCCTCACTATCATCCTTTTGGTGATAGCCGAACTTCGTCGGTTCAACCTAGCCTGCATCCTTTTGGTGTTGGTAACTTTCAATTTGTGTCGTCCTATCACCCTTTTGGTGATAACAACCTGTGTACGTGTGTTTCGCTCCGTCATCCTTTTGGTGGGGGGTCTGTCATAGTCATTAATGATAGATTGTGCGATAGTTTGGTGAGATTCGCTCCGTCATCCTTTTGGTGAGGGGTCTATCATAGTCATTAATGATAGACTGTGCGATCTGTGTTGTGTTTCACTCCGTCATCCTTTTGGTGGGGGGTCTATCATAGTCATTAATGATAGATTGTGTGATAGTTTGGTGAGTTTCGCTCCGTCATCCTTTTGGTGAGGGGTTTATCATAGTCATTAATGATAGATTGTGCGATCTGTGTTGTGTTTCGCTTCGTCATCCTTTTGGTGGGGGGTCTGTCATAGTCATTAATGATGGATTGTGCGATTGTTTGGCGTGAGTTTTGCTCCGTCGTCCTTTTTGTGAGGGTGTCTATCATAGTCATTAATGATAGATTGAGCAATCTGTGTTGTGTTTCGCTCCGTCATCCTTTTGGTGGGGGGTCTGTCATAGTCATTAATGATAGATTGTGCGATAGTTTGGTGAGTTTCGCTCCTTCATCCTTTTAGTGAGGGGTCTATCATAGTCATTAATGATAGATTGTGCGATCTGTGTTGTGTTTCGCTCGGTCATCCTTTTGGTGGGGGGTCTGTCATAGTCATTAATGATAGATTGTGCGATTGTTTGGCGTGTGTTTCACTCCGTCATCCTTTTGGTGGGGGGTCTGTCATAGTCATTAATGATAGATTGTGCGATTGTTTGGCGTGTGTTTCGCTCCGTCATCCTTTTGGTGAGGGGTCTATCATAGTCATTAATGATAGATTGTGCAATCTGTGTTGTGTTTCGCTCCGTCATCCTTTTGGTGGGGGTCTGTCATAGTCATTAATGATAGATTGTGCGATAGTTTGGTGAGTTTCGCTCCGTCATCCTTTTGGTGAGGGGTCTATCATAGTCATTAATGATAGATTGTGCGATCTGTGTTATGTTTCGCTCCATCATCCTTTTGGTGGGGGGTCTGTCATAGTCATTAATGATAGATTGTGCGATTGTTTAGCGTGTGTTTCGCTCCGTCATCCTTTTGGTGGGGGGTCTGTCATAGTCATTAATGATGGATTGTGCGATAGTTTGGCGTGTGTTTCGCTCTGTCATCCTTTTGGTGGGGGGTCTATCATAGTCATTAATGATAGATTGTGCGATAGTTTGTTTATGTTTCGCTCCGTCATCCTTTTGGTGGGGGGGTCTATCATAGTCATTAATGATAGATTGTGCGATATGTTTAGTGTGAGTTCGCTCCGTCATCCTTTTGGTGGGGGGCCTGTCATAGTCATTAATGATAGATTGTGCGATAGTTTGTTTGTGCTTCGCTCCGTCATCCTTTTGGTGGGGGGGTCTGTCACTTGGATTGGTGTCAGATTGTGCGATAGTGTTTGTCCTATCATCCTTTTGGTGGTAGTGGCAGGGGTGAGTTTCGCTCCGTCATCCTTTTGGTGGGGGGTCTATCATAGTCATTAATGATAGATTGTTGGATATGTTTAGTGTGAGTTCGCTCCGTCATCCTTTTGGTGGGGGGGCTGTCATAGTCATTAATGATAGATTGTGCGATAGTTTGTTTGTGCTTCGCTCCGTCATCCTTTTGGTGGGGGGGTCTGTCACTTGGATTGGTGTCAGATTGTGCGATAGTGTTTGTCCTATCATCCTTTTGGTGGTAGTGGTTGGGATGAGTTTCGCTCCGTCATCTTTTTGGTGGGGGGTCTATTGTAGTCATTAACGATAGATTGTGCGATTGTTTTGTTTTTGTGTTTCGCTTCGTCATCCTTTTGGTAGGGGGTCTATCATAGTCATTAATGATAGATTGTGCGATATTGTTTCGTGTGTGTTTCGCTCCGTCATCCTTTTGGTGATATGGACCTTTTTCCAGTTATTCACTGCTTAGCATTCCTTCTCTTTTCGGACAAATTCAGGGTCTTCTTCGTATCTAATTGTCTTCTACCTTGAAAGAATGAACTCTATAGCAATTCATCTCACTCGATTTAAGCCAATTAGATAGGGGCATCTTTCATACCCCAAATTTGTCCTACCTTGTGTATACATCTCATTTTGTACATGTGCCCATCAATCATTATTTAGAGAAAAAATCTAAAAAAAAATATGCATTGCCTTGGCTTACTGTTTAGTCTTCTAAGTTGTTTGAGGTTTGAATCCAAAGTGATTTAGGCACGGGTTGATTATAATTCAATTGGTTTTTTGTTGGAGCTTTCAATTAGGTTTTTACCTATTCGAGTCATCTGTGCGTGATCCAGACCATTAAGTTATGATAAGTGTCGGGGTGTCATTCCTGAAGATCATGAGAGTTCAGTATATTTGTAATTAGAGCTTTAATATCCTCAAGTCATGTTCTTATATTTCAAGGATCTATGTGCGGTTCAAAACTCATGTTCATTCATGGTCAAATATTGATTATTAGAGACGTTGGCAATTTGGATAATATGATTGTTGGGCTAAATCCACATGGAAATTCAAGCGCTTGTTATTATGAGCCATCATGTTTTCGGACAAGTTCAAAATTGCATAGTAACTCAAACCAAAACTTGATCTAAAGGTATAAAGCCCGTCATGTTTATTTTCTAGATTCAACAAAAAATAATGAAGTTACATAAATAGCCCATGTATTTTACAAACTAAGAGGGGGGCTCAAAAGTGATTAACAAAAAAAGGGGTTGTTGTTAACAACTACAGCATAAAGATTTTGTCACAGCATCTTCAGCTAAATTGTTTGTAGCTTCAACAGAGATAAGGCCCATTTGCATCTTTAAATCAGTACAAGGGCATTTTTCTGAACGTAACAGTGAAGGGGGTGAGGCAATTCTTAAGATAACCATATACAAGCTGCAACAGGGTCTATGCACCCCTTTTGTTTTCTGCACATATTCACGCCACCAAAGTTCGTACCTCCGGCAATTCCACCCAGAAAAATTCATAACGCAACTGTCAATCCACATAGCAAACCGACACACTCTGTCAATCCCCATTACAACTTGTACAATGCGTCATGATGCAACGATTAATATATGTACTACTTGCAATACCAAAAATTCTCACGGCAATCAATTTACGTATTAAACAAGTGCGCTGCAATACAAAAGAAGAAGATGAAAGTAGAAGCGGTTCCGTACCGTAACTAACATACCACTCCCAGGATAATCTGCGGCAACGTTCCTCACAGTGTGCACAAGTCGCAAACCGACAAAAGATACTCTTCTAGCTTGTACGTCCAAGATGATTTCAGTTTCCATACCACCCAAAAGCAACTGCGGGCCCTTGTTTCATTTCATGGCCGCGTCTTGTACGAAAAATGACAACCAACAGCAGCCTATGTCTCGCGTGTCACCTCCATCCAGCTGCTATCATACCACCTCTTAACCACATAGCATTCTACAATCGTAAGAAATAAAGGAAAATGCAAATCAAATTTAAGATGTCTGTTATGTAGTACAATGGACCTGCAAAAATTGAAAATCACAATTCAGTGGAATTCATTACAGCTTGGAAAAGGTATGTAAGGAAGAATTGAGGAAAGTTTCAGAACCTCACGATAGGGAAAGCGACTACACGGTCGATCCTTAAAACTGATGATAAGAATCATCCGGCCTGCATTGCTACGACATAATTTGTAATCATGTTTGGTCATTTAAAATAAAGTAAGGATTAGATTATTGTCAAGTAAGGGTGATGATGGGCATTGAGAAATTTCCAAACTTTACCAAAGAAGCTTTCAAAATTTGGAATATTTTGTCCCAATCCATTAGCTTTCCGCGTCTCAGTTTCACGTACAAGAAGATAAGCTTCAAACATGATACCGAGTTATTCCAGGGGTAGCCCCGTGTATCTATTCGACGCAAGTTAAAAAAAACTGTCCAGAAACTTTCAATCATAGTGCATATCAAGAATAAAAGTTATGTTCTTAGCCAAGGTAAACAAAGCCATTCCATAAACTAACCTGAGTGATTCACAAGCCCGCCATAATTACGTTGTCCAAAGTTGCCTGTGATGCTGAGATTGCCATTCCATGACGAGCTGCTCTATCAAGCCAGCCATTTTCCTCTCCCATGTACACATGAAACAAAACACAGTGAAAAACTCAAAAAACAAAAGCTCATAATTCATTGTAACAAAATTCCAAGAAAGATATCATATTGTACATGGGTCCATATTTCAGAAATGGCAAAGGAATTTACAATTCTCTCAGCCGACACTTTATGCGCATGAGATGCCTAGCTTTATGAATAGTCTTTGCGTAATAAATCCACTCACCATTTTCTAGACCTGCAGACATTCAAGCATTACAGATTATCACAGGGTTAAGATAAATTTGAAGCCCAAGCTTAGCTGATTAAGGCACGAGCCAGTTTTGTTAAAAAGGATTGACATGTAAAAAATTAAAACCAACTGACAATTTGTAGCGTCTGTTATTGACAATGTTGGTGAGAGAGCTACCATACCCATTTAGTTCCTCAAAGTGTTCACATGAATGGGATTACTTTTCACCTCATTGAAAGGATTCACTTGGTACTGGTCATGGCCATTCATCATGTTGATAAATTAACTTTTCTGCATCACATCCAAGGAGTAATCAATGGGCTAGAACTTCCAAATTATGTATCACAGTATACTCGATATGTCATGGTATGGTGAGTTTTAAGAAGGAGTTGAAGGTTACCTTGATGACATCCATTCTTTCTCTTGCAATGGCAGCAAAGGGGATGAAGCTTTTTGAATAGCAGTGTTCTAGCAGAGCATGAACAACAAAACAACAAGAAAAGAGTTGTGTTAATAATAAGACTCCTAACACAAGAAAGTATGATAGTAACAAAACCAAGCCAGCCCACATCAAAGAAGTCAAAGAGATTTACCGCGGTGAAAATGATGAATTGGTGGTAGAAAATTCACATATTTTCCAGCTCATGCTAAAGATAAGGTTGTACTTTTGGTCCCCACAAAAATCCCTCTCAAAAACAACAAACTCTGCTACACTCAACACACCAGCCTGTTGCAAACCGTACCTGCACCCTCTGCTATGCTTCCACTCCCCCCACACCAGACAAAACCTTGCACTAAAACAGCATAACAATACCCTGCACACATCATACCAACAGACCTATCTCTGCTACAACAACAAATTGACAGCCTGTATGATAATTGAAAACAAATTCACAACGCCAGACACAAAACCTTTCTCTCCGCTTCTACCTATAAAAAAAGGATAACCCTTTTCTTCCTGAAGAAAAAACCCTAGCCGCATCTCCTTCAAAATCTCCCTCTATCCTCTTCTTCTTTCCTAAAAAGAAACCACCTTTGAACCTTCTTCCAGCTTCATTTTCAAGCCCAACTTCCATCTTCTTTCAAACTCTGCTTAACACAAACACTCTCTGTTCTTTTCTCACATACACATCAAGCTCTCCCTCACTTCTACTTTAACAAACAAAAACCTCTTATCAGCCTTCAACCCAACTCCATCTCTTATCACAAAATCCCATTTAATCCTTCAAATCTTAAATAAGCCAACAACCTTCAAGCTTTCTTCAACCCATAAAAAACCTTCAACACAAACTGACAATCACTGCGACGACCAACAAAGATGCAACAAGCTGTGTTGGTTTTTGATTCAAGTTAACAGATGACGATTTTTGCAACATTCAGCTTCACAACTCGCACCATAATGATCTGACGTCCCTCATGACTTCACTAGTTCATTTGTAAACAAAGGCGACTTTTGCTGAACCATGAGGAATCCAAAGAGTTCATCTTCAAATCCACCCACTAGACAAATCCATAAAAAAACCGTCATCAACAACTTCATCGTTACCTTCGTCTAAACCAGATACTCAAACAAATCCCTCAAGCAACGTTCAAATCTCACAACCCCCTACCATCTTCATCGTTACCAGTTATCACTAAACCCTCCTCCATTTTCCCTTTTTTCAAATCTTAATCTTCAATCAATAGCATCAAACCCACTCCTATAAACCAAATCCAAATAAACACCTCTTCAAGAATCCACAACAGAAATCGAAAGAAACAGACGGAAACCCAGAACGGAATAGATGAAGAAGTAGAACGGAGCAAAACCATGAACAAAACCAAGACCAGATGATAACGAGATAGAGAGATTCAAACTAGGATCTGGGAATCGAACGAAAACCTTCGGAGGCGAACCGCTCTTCGCGATAAATTTGAGGTTGTAATCGTTGTACCCTATGGTTGCGTTTGATTTCACTGAGTTGTTGTTGTTTTTTTTGTTGTTATTATTTTTTTTGTGACCGTTTTGCCTGGTGAACGGGGTGATGGGCTCATGAAGCCCAAGTGATCCATTTTTGTGTTCAGTACTCTTTCATTTCGATTTTCACTTGCTGTTTTTATTATTTTATTTTATGTTTAGTTATGTATTTTATTATTATTAGTTATTTTATATATGTATTATATACTGGTTTTTTTTATATTTTATTTCTTTCAACATTTCTATATTATATTTCTTCTAAGATTTTAGAGTTATTTTATATTAGAGTTGTGGGGTTTATTTTTTATTTTAGAAGTCGATCTTATTCTGCATTTGTCATTGGGCTTTTGTCCCATTTTCATTTTTTTTTGGGTCGATAACGAGACTTCCACCGTTTAACCGTCACATTAGTGGCGTGAAACAAAGGATCCGAGACCACCTTTGTTCTTTCGATTTTATTTCGGTAAACTAACATTAAATTTAATTTCTGTTAAACATTATTCATATTTATTCATATTATTTATTATCATATTTATTCATTCTCATTCAGCTATATTCGAAAACACTTAATAAATTATCGAAACCGTTAAAAACCAAATTGGTGGACTGTTGGATCTCTGGTTATTTGTAGGTATCTTATTATCAAGTTTGTGCCTGACTTTGCTCGAGGTTTAGTTTAAGACACAATGCACACACACAGCTTTCTCTTGGGCTACCTTACAATGAGACCCCTTTATTTCGTGCAATCCCGTGTAATTTACATGTATCCCTCTCCCATTTCGATGTATGTTTCATACATTCTTTGATTTTTAGTTTATCTCCTAGGGGCACCCATAGGGACTAGAGAGGATTCAAACTATTTTCAAACTAATTCTCGATTCATCATCGAGCCACTTTCAAACAACCCTGTAAGTCGAGTGCTCATACGCATTCGCCATTAACCTATTACAACTCGACCCTTGATGCGTAAGTCAAGTCGGTCTCTTTTTCAAACCATTTCATTTCCAACACACTTTGCACGCGATAACGAGTCAAACCCTTGATCCAACGTCAAGCGGATTTTCGAAACAAACCATCAATCAATTAACAACTATTTAATTCTTTTCAAGGTGTAAAGAGTAGGTTCAAGTCTTTGATCTTGCTTTCAGTTGTTTACATGCGAGTTGTCTTATTCGGGTGTGAACAATTGACGCCTCTAAATAACATTAACAACTCGACATCCTTCAACTATTTCCAACTCAAACAACTTTCCTTTCACGATGAAAAAGATAGTGTTCCAAGTCGTTGGTTCGCTCTCCCGATTATTTAGAGTTTGAGAAGTCTTTCTTAAGCTTCAAGTAATCGTCATCAATTCAAACTCATCCTTTCAAACACAACATCTCTTGCAATGAAAAAGAGAGTGTTCCAAGTCTTTGGTCCGCTCTCCCGATTATTTGGAGTTTGAGAAGTCTTTCTTAAGCTTCAATTAATCGTCACCATTTCAACCTCATCCTTTCAAACACAACTTCTCTTACGATGAAAAAGAGAGTGTTCCAAGTCTTTGGTTCGCCCTCCCAATTATTTTGGTCCGAGAAATCTTTCTTAAGCTAAAGTAATCGTCATCAGTTCAAACACCATTCAAACATAACATTATTCTTCAAGATGAAAAAGAGAGTGTTCCAAGTCTTTGGTTCACTCTCCCGATTACTTGGGTACGAGAATTCTTTCTTAAGCTTCGAGTAATCGTCATCCGTACCCATTTCAAACCAATTCAAACCCGTTTCTTTCGTGGTCGTATCCACAAACTACGGACGCTCTGATTCTTCATTCATTCTTGAATGTAAGATACGTAGGCATAAGATTGCGATGATCTTGGCGAGTACAATCCCCCCATCTTCCATTTTCCCCCATCCTTTCCCGTAGTCGAACTACGACGCTCTGATTTCTCATTCTCGTCCGAATGAGCATACGTAGGCACAAGGGCCCCAATCCTTGGCGAGCACCCTATCCTCTAACCATCCCCTTCCCCCTTAGCGTCTTTAGCCTTTATAGTATCCTTTAGCATTTAGTAGCCAGAAGAGAAGAATTAAGCTTAGCTAACATCCATCACAACTCGAATTAAGAGGTTCCCGTCGAGTACGACGGACGTGAGGGGTGCTAATACCTTCCCCTCACGTAACCGACTCCCGAACCCAGGAATATGGTTGCGACGGCCGTGTTCCTTTTTTGTTTATGAGGTTTTCTCGATATTTTCCTCTCCCGTTCATTCGGGAAAAATAAAGTTCGGTGGCGACTCTGTCGAACCGCATTTCTGCGCCTTTTGCGCGAGGGTCGTATGTTCGAAACGAATTTTTGAGGTGCGACACAATGGTTACTTTGTTTCATGATATGATTGATCATGAGATTGAAGTCTATGTTGATGACATGATTGCGAAGTCCCAAACGGAGGAGGGACATCTGGTCAATTTGCTGAAGCTTTTTGAGAGGCTTAGGAAATTCAGGTTGAGGCTGAATCCTAACAAGTGTACTTTCGGAGTACGGTCCGGAAAACTACTGGGGTTTATCGTGAGTGAAAGAGGCATTGAGGTTGATCCTGCGAAGATAAAAGCAATACAAGAGATGCCAGCGCCAAAAACAGAAAAAGAAGTTCGTGGTTTCTTGGGCAGAATAAACTACATTGCAAGGTTTATCTCTCAGCTCACGGCCACGTGTGAACCGATGTTCAAACTACTAAAGAAAGATCAGGCGATTATCTGGAACAAGGATTGCTAGAAGGCATTTGATAAGATAAAACAGTATCTACAGGAACCTCCAATCATGATACCCCCAGTGGTCGGACGACCCTTAATCATGTGCTTGACAGTTCTTGAGAATAGTACGGGGTGTGTTCTCGGTCAACACGACGAGACGGGCAGAAAGGAGCATGCCATCTATTATTTGAGTAAAAATTTCACAGATTGTGAATCTCGTTACTCAATGCTGGAGAAAACGTGTTGTGCACTAGCCTGGGCTGCCAAACGTTTACGACAGTACATGCTCAATCACACAACCATGATAATTTCGAAGATGGATCCGATCAAGTACGTCTTCGAGAAGCAAGCGCTTTCGGGCAGGATTGCCAGATGGCAAATGGTGTTGCCGGAATATGACATTCAGTATGTTTCCCAGAAGGCCATTAAGGGCGGAGTATTGTCTGAATACCTTGCCGAACAACCGATCGAGGATTATCAGCCGATGAAATTTGAATTCCCTGATGAGGATATCATGTTTCTCAAGGTGAAGGATTGCGATGAACCGTTGCCCGACGAGGGTCCAGACAGGAAATCCCAGTGGAAATTGATATTTGACGGGGCGGTTAACTCTTATGGAAGTGGCATTGGGGCGATCATCACGACTCCCCATGGACCCCACATCCTGTTCACTGCGAGATTGACGTTTCCGGTCACCAATAACGAAGCGGAGTACGAAGCATGCATCATGGGTCTAGAAGAAGCGATTGATTTGAGAATCAAGAACCTAGATGTATATGGTGACTCGGCGCTTGTGATTAACCAGATTAAAGGGGAGTGGGAGACTCGCCAATCGAATTTGGTGTCGTACATGAATTATGCCAGAAGGCTGCTTCCGTTCTTTGATCGAGTGGAACTCCATCATGTGCCCAGGGCCGAGAATTAAATGGCTGATGCCTTAGCCACGTTGGCTTCAATGTATAAAGTCAATTTTTGGAATGAAGCTCCAAGAATTGTCCTTTCTCGTCTTGATAGACCTGCATTCGTCTTTGCGATCGAGGAAGCCTCCGATGGCAAGCCATGGTTCCATGACATCCAGACCTTCCTTATGACTAAGGAGTATCCTGCGGGAGTGTCAACTCAGGATAAGAAGACTCTGAGGAGGCTGTCTGGAAATTTTTATCTCAATCCTGATGGAGTTTTGTATAAAAGAAACCACGATCTCGTGCTACTCAGATGTGTAAATGAGAAAGAAGCGAGTATTCTCATGGAAGAAGTCCATGAAGGCACATTCGGTACGCACGCCGGCGGGCATGCTATGACAAGAAAGATCCTGAGAGCAGGATATTACTGGCTGATGATGGAATCAGATTGCTTTAAATTTGCGAAGAGATGTCATAAATGCCAGATTTATACTGATAAGATTCATGTGCCGCCGTGCCCGTTAAATGTCATGTCCTCCCTGTGGCCGTTCTCCATGTGGGGCATCGACATGATAGGCAAGGTCGAGCCCACTGCATCTAACGGTCATCGCTTCATTCTAGTAGCTATCGACTACTTCACCAAGTGGGTGGAGGCAGCCTCATACGCTAATGTGACGAAGCAGGTGGTGGCTAAATTCATAAAGAGGGACATCATCTGTCGATATGGAATTCCCTAGCGGATCATTACTGATAATGGTTTGAATTTGAATAACAAGATGATGAAGGAGCTGTGCCAGAGTTTCAAGATTGAACACCATAACTCATCTCCTTATCGGCCGAAGATGAATGGCGTCGTTGAAGCGGCTAATAAGAACATTAAGAAGATTGTACAGAAGATGGTTGTGACCTATAAGGATTGGCACGAGATGTTGCCATTTGCACTGCACGGTTATCGTACAACGGTACGTACATCAACCGGGGAAACTCCTTTCTCACTGGTGTACGGTATGGAAGTTGTCCTACCGTTAGAAGTTGAGATCCCTTCTTTTCGAGTTTTGGTTGACGTGAAACTCGATGAGGCATAATGGATTAAGAACCGCCTAAACCAACTCAGCCTGATGGACGAGAAGAGGTTAGGATCGATCGCATATGGTCGTCTGTAACAAAGCCAAATGAAGAAAGCTTATGATAAGAAGGTGCGTCCTAGAAGCTTTCAGACGGGTGATTTCATCCTGAAGACGATTCTTCCTCCACACTCCGATCACCGGGGCAAGTGGACTCCCAATTACGAAGGTCCGTACGTCGTCAACAAGGTCTTCTCGGGGGGAGCCTTGTTGTTATCCAGGATGGATGGCGAAGATTTTGCATCCCTGGTGAACGCGGACGCAGTTAAAAATACTTTTCTTAAAAACGACCCGCTTGAAAGAAAAAGAATATCCAGGCAAAAATGGGGGATCCCGGCGAACCATAAAAAAGAGAAAAAAGGGTTCGGGCAAAAATTAGGGATATAAAAGAAAAGAACGTACACCCGCAAAGTCGAAAACCTGGAAGGGCGACTTTGGCAAAAAAGGGTATCCCGGTGAATCGAAAACCCGAAAGGGCGATTCAGGCAAAAGTTAGGGATTTGAAAAAGCAAATGACTGCGTTCCGCGTATGGACTTTCATTGTTTAGCGGGTTGGAAGACCTGAGGGCCGTTTATCTGAATCAATCTCTTCTGAAGCTGAAGCATCGGAGAAGTATCGAAGTCGAGTGGGTCATAGAGGGATCAACTCATGGTGTTTGTCTACGCCTCATTGCCGACATTTGTGTATATACTGATGTATATTTATGTTTTATATTTGCGCAGCTTCCTCATTCTAGGAGCTTGCATCTGTTGTAAAACATTTTTGCCCATTCAGGGGTTCCAGCAATTTTGTTTGTTCGTTTAGCATTTATCTGTTTTGTTTGCGAAAAAGAACGCCGATGTTTTTGATAAAATGCGCATACATAAACTTACCGGCCTAGGCCATTGATTGTTGAAACAATGAATTACTTGAACACTGTCACAAGATGATAACCTTGATAGGTCCCTTTGAAAAGGGTATCTTGTCTGTCTGTTTGTGTTGTTGCAGGTATAGCCTATTCCAGGCAGTACGCCGTATGTTTCCCCAAGCAGAGAAGATTCTCTCTCCAATCAGATGTATCCTGAGGGATCGTCGTCTCCCTAGCTGAGTCATATACTGAAGTGTGCAACACTCGATAGTACAGACTGAAGTCTTCAGCGGAATTGAAATTCCCCACAGAACCGTACTCTCCCCAGTAAGCAGGATGATTCCTTCTTCCTCAGCCGAGTTTGCAGTTCCCCAAGAGAGCCGAGTTCTTGGAAAGCAGTTGGGGCCATGATTGGTTTTCCCCAGTGGAGTGTTGAATAGCTGATGCTGTATTTCCCCACCGGAGTCGTTATCTCCAGGAAAGTTTTGCTACGAAGTTCGTGCAGTTTATTTCTGCGACTGATATCGTTTCCTTAGCAGTTTGTGGTTTGAATACCCGGTTGAGCGAGTCCAAGTTCTCGGAGAGCTTTATTCCCCTGCAGCAGTCAACTGAAGATCATTTCCCCAAGCGGAATCCAATTGAGATTTGTGTGACTTCTTCTCCTCGGCAAGAAGAGTCCTTCCCCCACCAGAGTGGTCCTTTCTCCTTGACAGGAGGATGCTCCCTTCAACATTTATTTTGCTGATGGGGTCGTAGCATTTTGCATGATTGCATAGCATTTACCCTAAATGCGTAGCATTTCCACCGTGTGGAGCATTGCGCCATTGTCAAAGCATATGCATACGAAACATGAGCTAGGTCATTACTGTTCTTGATTTGCAGATGTTCCTCTGCAGAATGGTTTGCCCAAGATGATTCTTGAATTCCCTAGCGAAGTTAATTGTTTAAGATGATTCTTAAAATCCCCAGTGAAGTCGCCAGAGATGGTTGCTCAAATTGATGCTTAGAGTCCCCGGCAGAGTGTTTGCTCAGGATGATTCCTAAAATCTCCAGCAGAGTTATTGGTTCAGGATGATTCTTGAAGTCCTCGGCAGAATTATTTGTCCAAGATGATTCTTGAAGTCCTCAGCAGAGTTGATTCACCCGGAATGATTTCTGGACCCCCGAAGTAGAGTTACTTGATAGTTCTCCAAAATCCCCAGCGGAGATGTGTCATCCCCAGCAGGTTCTAAACCGAGAAGTTGAAACTTTCCTTGGAAACTTGATGATTGAAGTCCGGCAGCGGTGCCTAAAACTCCAGACTTACCGATGAAGTCCAACTGCGATGTCGAAGCAGTTTTCCTAGCTGACGCAGGGTGCCTGACGGCGAAAGATTGTATATCCTTATTAGTTCCTGATTGATTAAGGAGCCCATTTGAAGACTTACTGATGAAGTCCAACTGTGGTGTCAACGCAGTTCCCTCAGCTGATGCGGAGTGGCCTGATGTCAGAAATTTGGATATCCCTATTTGGTTCATGATTGACCGATAATTCTAGTTCAGATTCGCTGACGAAGTCCGGCTGACGCCCGAAAGTTTCTTTGATTGTTAAAAGTTCCTAATGACCTAATGAGTCCAGAGGAATCCTTCTGCCACAGTGTCGCAGAATGCTTGACGGTAATATCAGTTATGTATAACCAGTTACCGTGTAATCGGTGACTCCTTGATGACTTGAGGATGAAGATTTACAGCGAAATCAGATGATCATCCTGACGGAGATTTGAGATTAGACCTTTCACCGGTTACCATGTGACCAATTCCCCAGCAAGTTGCCGCGCAACTATCATGCTCAGTGTCGAAGATGTTCCTACCAATCAGAGTACCGTTTACCCGTACGGTCGGTAAATCACCCGTTACCGTGTAACCAGTGATCCCTCGATGATTTGAGGACGCAATGATATCAGATAAATCAGAGAATCATCCTGACGGAGATTCATATCAGTATTTCTCCAGCTAGTTGTCGTGCAACTATCATTTCGGTTTCCGAAGATTTGTCCCCATCAGAGTACCGTGTACTTGCGCAGTTGGCAAATTTCTGGGTTTTTTGGTATTCAACCGTCTTTTACCTTGATTGTGTGAGAGCCGTTCGCTTCTCACGCAGTCAGGTCCAAGCCGTTTGAATAGGGGCAGCTGTTGCACCCCAAAATTTGCCCAACATTTCTTTACCTAGCTTATGTTTCATTTCATTCACATTAGCATTATCATTTGCATTTCATTGACATGTATGCAGGAGATCAAGAGGTATGATTACTAATTAAGAGCTACACAAGACTATGAAGCTAGCTAAGAAGGCTTATTCAGGTGTTCAAGGGTTGATATCCTTGTCAGAGAAGTTAAAAGATCCTCAGAGAGAGTGGTTGAAGCCAAGTGTGTAGGTCTCCTAACTTGAGAGTTTTGGGAAGCCATCAGATGATTCTGAGGTCATGAGGATAGACTTGAGGTCTTGAGAGAGCTCATGAGAAGTGTTGAAGATCACTTTGAGGCCTAGACAGGTCATTGTGCAAGATTGAGAAGCCTCAACCATGAGTGGTGCAATTAGGGTTTGACTGGGTCAACCCTAAGTCAACTGAAGATGTGAAGGAGGTTGAGATCTAATCCAAGAGCCATGTGATCATGGATTGATACATTGAGATGTTATAAGGATGATTCCAAGGTTAACTCATCATGATTGAAGAGTTTGAGAAGTTTCAGGCTAGGGTTTCTAAGACTTGACAGTGTAAAATCCCCTAGTTTGACCCATGTCTTCAAGGAAATTTAGCTCAAGATGTGATCTTCATCTTGTCGCTTCCGCGAAAATAAGGTGCCGGCAAAACAGAAGAGTTGCCACCTTTTGTTATTTATCCCTCAGAACGGGAAAGGAAACGATCGAAAAAACCTGACGAAAGGGTATAAGACAAGGTCATCGCAACCGTTGTCTGGGTTCGGGAGTCGGTTACGCAAGGGGAAGGTATTAGCACCCCTCACGTCCATCGTACTCGATGGGATCCATGCTTGCTATGTTTCTCTAACGGGTTTGTTTACTATCTACCTATCAAGGCTGGTCTAAAAAGAAAAGAAAATGACTCGGCAAAGCGTCGCGCTTTATGCCTACGTATTCTCATCAGAGAATGAGAAATCAGAGTCAACGTAGTTCGACTAACTACGGGTTACGGGGAAGGTGGCTCGCCAATACGTCAGTATTGTGACTACGTACTCTCAACAGGCTTGAGAGATCAGAGCTTACGTAGTTCGGGATAATACGGATCACGGGAATTCAGATTCATCTGTTTTTTCGAGTAGGGTTAACAAACAGTTCCAGCAGTTTGGTGTACGCAGCTTGACCCTTGGAGACTTAGGCGTTACCGTTTGCAGTAGAACTGGGAGTTAACGACACTCTTTTCTTCAGAAAAGCTTCCTTTGAATTAGGGGCCCACGGGGAAAAAAGGTTTGAAGTTTGTTTTCTGTCTTTTATGAAAGAACTATTTTTTATGGATGTTTGCAACCAATATTGCACTAGAGACTATGACCTGAGAGTGAACGTGTCACATGTCACCCAAGGGGTGCCATACTAAACATCTAGACTGTTGAAAATAAACTCTCCAACAATCCTTTCTCAAATAGCTTAAGGCTCGTAACGTACGACGTTAGTTAACCTTTATTACTGTATTTTGATTTGTTTGAAGATAAGAAGAGAGAGGGACAACTAAGGGGAGACTATCAAGTCCTAATGTTGTCATGCCAAGGATTCATCCTATGGTTGAGGTTTGAAACAGGGAACTCCTAGAAGTTATCATGCATAGGTTTCAACCTAAAGTTCTAAACATCACTTCCTTATCAAAGGAAGTGAGATTCCTAGGGGATCATGTCAATGGTATACAGAAACAGATAAAGCATCAGCTAAACAGTAAACAGTAAACAGTAAACGACTATAAAATGCATGCAATGCAAGTGAGGGAGGAAATGTGTGTGGGGTATCAACCTCCACAAGCTCATCTCAACCTCAAGCCATATATGAATAACTGCAATCATACAGAGGAAATAACATGCTATCAAGCAAAATATAATAACTGTAATCATACAGAGGAATAAAATGCTATCAAGCAAGCACAAACCACACAGGCAAGGGAGCTGGGCTCTACCAAATACCAGCAAGCAAAGCCATATAGTAAAAATACAAGCAGAGGGAGCAACTCAACCTCTAGTGAAATCATGCTCCTAGCTTAACACAATCTAAATATGAACTTATTCTAATGCATCAAGCAAATCACATAAGTCACATCAATACAACTGCACAGCAAGCAAACAGACAGTCAAGAAAGCAGATCAACAGCTTCCCCAGCTTCACAGCAAAGCTCCTCTGACAGCAGTTCAGTCCTCAGTCTTCAACTGCTCTTCAAGGCTATCATCTCCAATAGCAACTGTCAAATTGCTTCTTCAAGCTTCTAAACTATCAAACATAAGTATCAACTTATTCTCTCTTCTTTAGGCCTCAGCTCCAAAGTGAACTCCACCTTCAGGCTTCAATCCTAACTGCAAGTATCAACTTGTTCTCCAACTTTAAGCTTCAGCTTCTTCATTTGATCTCAATTGGATTCTCTTCACAAGTATCAACTTGTTCTTCATCTTCTTCAAGCTTCAGCTCTTTCTTCAATCTCAGCTTGATCTTCTTCCCACAAGTGTCAACTTGTTCCCCTTGATCTTCAAGCTTCTACTTCAATGGCAGTCTTCAAGTACAAAGAAGTATCAACTTCTAGCCTCTTCAGTCTTCCAACAAGGAACTCTATCCTCTAGCAATGGAGAAAGATTCATCTGACAAGAGCAAAGTTTGGATGATTGGTAGCAAAGTGAAGACCAAAGGTCACCACTAAGCATCCTATCATCAGAGAAAGGGACCCTCAAAGGTTCTACCAACTGGTAAAGAGCCACACATCCTACCAAAGGAGGGATGAGGCCTTCACAGGGGACCTTGCATCATAGGGAAGAATGGATGTGATCAACACCTTCCATGTTTATGAAAGAAGAGAATCTATCTAGAAGCTCTGCCTACAAACCCTAATCTTAACACCTAATCAACACTACACCAAAAGAGGGGAAGATCTTTACATCCAAGCTTCTTCAAGCACTCCATTTCATCTTCAACTTTCTTTCATCATCCACCAAGGGTAAAAACAACACAAGCTTACTCTAAGGGAACCTAAGGGGTTAACCTAGTCAGATTAGTGCATTAGAATCATCCAAAGTTAGCACCTAAACTAAAATCAAACTAAAATAGTAAACCACATTATAAATTCCTACAAAAATTCCTAAGGGACCCTAATTCAATCATGAATCTACCATACAAAATTCAGAAGTTGAATCATCCACCAAGTTGTAGATATAAAACCTAAATCATAAGGTACTAACCATAAACCCTAAAAATGGAACACCTAAAGCTTCAACTTAAAATTACCACCTAACTTCATCACAAAAATGTGATAAAAATCTAAGGGGAACATGCATATCTATGCTAGCTACACACAAAAAATCAAGGCAAGAATCATCACCAAGTGCTCAAACCAAATTCATCAAAACAAGGTATCAACCATGATTATTTTAATATCAATTAAAATTCAACAAGTGCAAATAAAATCAAAAATGCATGAAATATTAATATTTTTTATCTAAAAATAACTAGATTCAATCATGAATCAATGGAAAAAAGAATGGAATTAATTGAGTTATTCTTCAATTTTTTATGAATTATTAACTAAACTATGTAAAATGAAGAAAATAAGGAAATTCAAAGAAATTGATAAGCGTGCGTGGCAAATAGCAAATAAACCCAGTTTAATTCAATGCTGGGCCCAAAAGGGGGGTGTGAGAAGCAGCTGCAACCTAAGCCCATGCTCCAATTCTCAATTCAGTTCAAATCAAACAAAAGAAAAATTTGCCATGCGAAGACTCGAACCCACGCACCCCTGGTATACGCAGCGAGGAAGCAAAGCCTGGGATTTTCAACTTATCAAAACTATGTGTTTTGATGGGAGTGTTACGTGGCGCACTGAGGGACCTAGGATGGAGGTCTGAGTCAAAGTCTCCTTCAGGAATGAACGCCTCAGATTATGTCTTCTTCAATTCAAATCTCTGCAACCTCTTGCCCTGCGCGCGCGAAGACCACCGCCGGTGGCTTTTCCGGTCACCATCAAGCAACCCTAACTCTCTCCACACTCAACCATTTCACACGATTTCTACATGAAAGTTGCTCTAAATCTCACCAGGAATCCAACCGTACCACTCAACCATTTCACACGATTTCTACATGAAAGTTGCTCTAAATCTCACGCAAGAATCCAAGAATAGCAATCTCAACCGAAAATGGCGTAAACCCTAAATTGTCACAAACCTTCAAATTACTTATCCAGAAAGCTTCTAGCAATGATCTACAATGCATCTAGCCTATCAAGACCTAGCCAAACTACCTGGATCATGCTACACGATGAGAATTACATACCTGTAAATTTTGAATGCACAGAGCACTGAAACCTTCAAATCAACCTCCTAGAATCTCCAGATACCTTCACTAACACCAAATGAAGCTTCTGTATGCAACAAATTGGATTGAAACTCTCTGAATTCTTGAATTCGATTTTGACTTGCAAGCTATGAATTCAAGGTGCTCTCTCACGATTTGGCTATGATCTTGGCTCGAATTCTATCTGGAATCACTAATACACTCTAGAGGAAGATGTTGAAAGCAAGAATTTGGATGGAAATGGATCAAAAGCGTGTAACCGAATTTGGTTTGCAAGAAGAAAATTCAAAACTCAATCTCTCTTTTCTCTCCCAATTCTCACCAACCTTGGCCCTGGACCAGTTCTAAAACTTATATAGAACCAGTAGGAATGATCTAGAAGTTCCTAGAACCATCTATATGAGATATCCAATATCTCTTGCTTTTGAATTTCTCATCTCATGCTCATCCATGACAGCCCTGCTTGCAACTTGTTTTTCACCTTGATCATGATTCAATTTCTCCTCAAATGAGATTCTGAATGCATTTGGATGGATTGGTACCTTGGTTTTGATCTTGTGCATAATTTGGTTTATGTAACTTACATCATAAGCAATCAAATGCAAATCTTTGAATGGGGCCTCAAATGAAAAAACCAACATTGCCATTGTCTTTAAAATGCATTTTACAATCAAAATGACCTATAAGTTTGTCTCATTTGGTCACCAAATGAATTATTTGAATTTTTGACCATTAAATCCTTTTAATTCTTCTTTTTTCAAAGTTTCTTGAACCAAGTCTCTCCTTGAGCCATTTCAATGCCTCCTTGATGCATGGTCAAGGTTAAAATCCCATTTTGAGCAACTTTCTAGTTGAACAAAACTTCATTTGAAGCCTGTAAGTTGGTGAAAATGGCCTATGATCACAAATGACCTATAATCACCAAATGTCCAAAATACCCTTGACTTGTCAAAGCCATAACTTGAGTTCTACAAATCCTATCACGGACTTCTAGTACTCTCTAGAAATCTAATAGGATAAGGAACAAAATTCATGTTGACCAAAAGTTCATAGGAATCATCCTTCTTAGGCAAAAGTTCCATGCAAGTTGGGTAACTTTCAAGCCCCAAATTCATATTCCTCAGATGACTTGTAACTTGTCAAAGCCATAACTTGAGTTCTACAAATCCTATCAAGGATTTCTAGCACTCAAATTAAAGCTAATACCATGCTCTACAACAATCATGTTGGGGGAAAGATGAGATTACAATCACATCTTGAGCTAAATTGCCTTGAAGATAGGGGTCAAACTAGGGGATTTTACACTGTCAAGCCTTAGAAACCCTAGCTTGAAACTTCTCAAACTCTTCAATCATGATGAGTTCACCTTGGAATCATCCTTATCACATCTCAATGTATCAATCCATGATCATATGCCTCTTGAATTAGGTCTCAACCTCCTTCAAATCCACAGTTGACTTAGGGTTGACCCAGTCAAACCCTAATTGCACCACTCATGGCTGAGCCTTCTTAATCTTGCACAATGACCTGTCTAGGCCTCAAAGTGATCTTCAAGACTTCTCGTGAGCTCTCTCAAGACCTCAAGTCCAACCTCATGGCTTCAGAACCATCTGATGGCTTTCCCCATACCTCTCAAGTTAGGAGACACACCCTCTTGGCTTCAACCACTCTCTCTGAGGATCCTTTAACTTCTCTGACAAGGATATCAACCCTTGAGCACCTGAATAACCTTCTTAGCTAGCTTCAAAGTCTTGTGTAGCCCTTGATTGGTAATCATACCTCTTGATCTCCTGCATACATGTCAATGAAATGCAAATGATAATGCTAATGTGAATGAAATGAAACACAAGCTAGGTAAAGAAAAGTTGAGCAAATTTTGGGGTGCAACAGCTGCCCCTATTCAAACGGCTTGGACCAGACTGGGTGAGAAGCAAAAGACTCTCAAACAATCAAGGTAAAAGACGGTTGAATACCAACAAACCCGGAAATTTGCCAACTGCACAAGTACACGGTACTCTGATGGGGACAAATCTTCGGAGACTGAAATAGTAGTTGCACGGCAACTAGCTGGAGAATTACTGATCTGAATCCTCGTCAGGATGATTCTCTGATTTATCTGATATCATTGCATCCTCAAATCATCGAGGGATCACTGGTTACACGGTAACGGGTGATTTGCCAACCACGCACAAGTAAACGATACTCTGATTGTTAGGAACATCTTCAAAAACTGAGCATGACAGTTGCACGACAACTCTGCTGGGGAATTGGTCACACGGTAACCGGTGAAAGGTCTAATCTCAAATCTCAGTCAGGATGATCATCTGATTTTGCTGTAGATATTCGTCCTCAAGTCATCAAGGGGTCACCGGTTACGCGGTAACTGGTAATGAATGGTCGATTATGCCGTCGGGTACTCTGCGTCATAGCAGAAGAATTCTTGGGACTCATCGGGTCATTAGGAACTTTTTAGCAATCGAGTTAATCACGCCATCAGGCATTCAAGGGAATTTTCGGGCGTCAGCCGGACTTCATCAGTAAGCCTAGAATAGAATCTTCGGTCAATCATGAACCAAATAAGGATATACAATCTTTTTCCGTCAGGCACTCTGCGTCAACTGAGCAAACTGCTTCGACATCGCAGCTAGACTTCATCAATAAGTCTGGGGTTTTGGCACCGCTGCCGGACTTCAATCATCAAGTCTTCAAGAGAAGTTTCAACTTTTCTGTTTCAAAACCTGCTGGGGATTTCACATCTCCGTTGGGGATTCTAGAGAACTATCGAGTAACTCTGCTTTGAGGATCCAAAAATCATTTTGGGTGAATCAACTCTGCCGAGGACTTCAAGAATCATCTTGGACAAATAACTCCGCCGGGGACTTCAAGAATCATCCCGAACCCATAACTCTGCTGGAGGTTTCAGGGATCGTCCTGAGCAAACACTCTGTCGGGGACTCTAAGCATCAACTTGAGCAGCCCTCTCTGGTGACTTCACTAGGGATTTTAAGAATCATCTTAAGCAAGCCACTTCGCTGGGAATCCAAGAATCATCTTGGGCGAGCGACTGTGCTGGGGAATACCTGCAAAACAAGAACGGTAACGACCTAGCTCATGTTTCGTATGCATATGCTTTGACAATGGCGCAATGCTCCACACGGTGGAAATGCTACGCATTTAGGGTAAATGATATGCAATCATGCAAAATGCTACGACCCCATCAGCAAAATAAATGTTGAAGGGAGAATCCTCCTGTCAAGGAGAAAAAACTACTCTAGTGGAGGAAGGAATCATCCTGCCGAGGAGAAGAAATCACACCAATCTCAATTGGACTCCGCCTGGGGAAACGAACTTCAGTCGTCTGCTGCAGGGGAATAAAGCTCTACAAGCACCTGAACCCACTCAACTAGGTGTACGAACCACAACTGTTGAGGAAACGATATCAATCGCAAAAATAGATTGCACGGTCTTCGCGGCTAAAACTTTCCTGGAGATAACGACTCCGGTGGAGAAATACAGCATCAGCTATTCAACACTCTACTGGGGAAAACCAATCATGGCCTGAGCGGCTTCCAAGGACTCGGCTCTCTTGGGGAACTGCAGACTCGGCTGGGGATGTAGGAATCATCCTGCTCACAGGGGAGAGCACAACTCTGTGGGGAATTTCAATTCCGCTGAAAAACTTCAGTCTTGAACTATCGAGTGCTGCACGCTTCAGTATATGACTCAGCTGGGGGGACGACGGTCCTTTAGGACACATCTAACTGGGGAGAGAATCTTCTCTTCTTGGAGATACATATCAATGCTTACGATCTCATGTGCAGACTCCGTGGGGAGGTGCTGCTGAACTTGTTGGAGAAGAAGGAATCATCCTGCTTGGGGACGCATACGGCGTACTGCCTGGTATATGCTACACCTGCAACAACACAAACAAACAGACAAGATACCCTTCTCAAAGGGACCTATCAAGGTTATCATCTTGTGGCAATGTTCAAGTAATTCATTGTTTCAACAATCGGCGGCCTGGGCCAGTAAGTTTATGTATGCGCATTTTCTCAAAAACATCGGCGTTCTTTTTCGCAAACAAAACAGATAGATGCTAAACAAACAAACAGAATTGTTGAATAGTATACATTTTATTGATAACGAACCCCTGAATGGGCAAAAATGTTTTACAACAGATGCAAGCTCCTAGAATGAGGAAGTTGTGCAAATATAAAAACATAAATATACATCGGTATATACACAAATGTCGGCACTGAGGCGTAGACGAACACCATGAGTTGATCCCTCTATGACCCACTCGACTTCGATACTTCTCCGACGCTTCAGCTTCAGAAGAGATTGATTTAGTTAAACGGCCCTCAGGTCTTCCAAACCACTAAACAAATACAATCCACACGCGGAACGCAGACATTTGCTTTTTCAAATCCCTAACTTTTGCCTGAATCGCCCTTCCGGGTTTTCGATTCACCGGGATACCCTTTTTTGCCAAAGTCGCCTTTCCAGGTTTTCGACTTTGCGGGTGTACATTCTTTTCTTTATATCCCTAATTTTTGCCCGAACCTTTTTCCCTTTTTTATGGTTCGTCGGGATGCCCCATTTTTGTCTGGATATTCATTTTTCTTTCCAGCGGGTCATTTTTTAAGCAAAGTATTTTTTAACTGCGTCCGCGTTCACCGGGGATGCAAAATCTTCGCCATCCATCGTGGACAACAACAAGGCTCCTCCCGAGAAGACCTTGCTGACGACGTACGGACCTTCGTAATTAGGAGTCCACTTGCCCCGGTGATCGGAGTGTGGAGGAAGAATCTTCTTCAGGACGAGATCACCCGTCTAAAAGCTTCTAGGACACACCTTCTTATCATAAGCTTTCTTCATTCGGCTTTTGTACAGACGACCATATGCAATCGATGCTAACCTCTTCTCGTCCATCAGGCTGAGCTGGTTTAGTCGGTTCTTAATCCATTCTGCCTCATCAAGTTTTACATAAACCAAAACTCATAAAGAAGGGATCTCCACTTTTAACGGTAGGACAACTTCCATACCGTACACCAGTGAGAAAGGAGTTGCCCCGGTTGATGTACGTACCGTCGTACGATAACCGTGCAATGCAAATGGCAACATCTCGTGCCAATCCTTATAGGTCACAACCATATTTTGCACAATCTTCTTGATGTTTTTATTGGCCGCTTCAACGACGCCATTCATCTTCGGCCTGTAAGGAGATGAGTTGTGGTGTTCAATCTTGAAACTCTGGCACAGCTCCTTCATCATCTTGTTATTCAGATTCAAACCATTATCAGTAATGTTCCGCTCGGGAATTCCGTAACGACAGATGATGTCCTTCTTTATGAATTTAGCCACCACCTGCTTGGTCACATTAGCATATGAGGCTGCCTCCACCCACTTAGTGAAGTAGTCGATGGCTACTAGAATGAAGCTATGACCGTTAGATGCAGTGGGCTCGATCTTGCCTATCATGTCGATGCCCCACATGGAGAACGGCCACGAGGAGGACATGACATTTAGCGGGCACGGCGGCACATGAATCTTATCAGCATAAATCTAGCATTTATGGCATCTCTTCGCGAATTTAAAGCAATCCGACTCCATCGTCAGCCAGTAGTATCCTGCTCTCAGGATCTTTGTCGTCATAGCATGCCCGCCAGCGTGCGTACCAAATGTGCCTTCATGGACTTCTTCCATGAGCATACTCGCTTCTTTCTCATCTACACATTTGAGTAGCACGAGATCATGGTTTCTCTTATACAAAACTCCATCAGGATTGAGATAAAAGTTTCCACACAGCCTCCTCAGAGTCTTCTTATCCTGGGTTGACGCTCCCGCAGGATACTCCTTAGTCATAAGGAAGGTCTGGATATCATGGAACCATGGTTTACCGTCGGAGGCTTCCTCGATCGCAAAGACGAATTCAGGTCTATCAAGACGAGAAAGGACAATTCTTGGAGCTTCATTCCAAAAATTGACTTTATACATCGAAGCCAACGTGGCTAAGGCATCAGCCATCTGGTTTTCTGCTCTGGGCACATGATGGAGTTCCACTCGATCAAAGAACGGAAGTAGCCTTCTGGCATAGTTCATGTACGGCACCAAATTTGATTGGCGAGTCTCCCACTCCCCTTTAATCTGGTTAATCACAAGTGCCGAGTCACCATATACATCTAGGTTCTTGATTCTAAAATCAATTGCTTCTTCCAGACCCATGATGCATGCTTCGTACTCCGCTTCATTATTGGTGACCGGAAACGTCAGTCTCGCCGTGAACGGAATGTGGGATCCATGGGGAGTCGTGATGATCGCCCCAATGCCACATCCGTAAGAATTAACCGCCCCGTCAAATATCAATTTCCATTGGGATTTCCTATCCGCCCCCTCGTCGGGCAACGGTTCATCGCAATCTTTCCCTTTAAGAAACATGATATCCTCATCAGGGAATTCAAATTTCATCGGCTGATAATCTTTGATCGGCTGTTCGGCAAGGTATTCAGACAATACGCTACCCTTGATGGCCTTCTGGGAAACGTACTGAATGTCATATTCCGTCAACACCATTTGCCATCTGGCAATCCTGCCCGAAAGCGCTTGCTTCTCGAAGATGTACTTGATCGGATCCATCTTCAAAATTAGCATGGTGGTGTGATTGAGCATGTACTGTCGTAAACGTTTGGCAGCCCAGGCTAGTGCACAACACGTCTTCTCCAGCATCGAGTAACGAGATTCACAGTCTGTGAATTTCTTACTCAAATAGTAAATGGCATGCTCCTTTCTGCCCGTCTCGTCGTGCTGACCGAGAACACACCCCATACTATTCTCAAGAACTATCAAGTACATGATTAAAGGTCTTCCGGCCACTGGGGGTATCAAGATCGGAGGTTCCTACAGATACTGTTTTATCTTATCAAATGCCTTCTGGAAATCCTCGTTCCAGATAATCGCCTGATCCTTCTTTAGTAGTTTGAACATCGGTTCACACGTGGCCGTGAGCTAAGAAATAAACCTTGCAATGTAGTTTATTCTGCCTAGGAAACCACGAACTTCTTTTTTCTGTTTTTGGCGCTGGCATCTCTTGTATTGCTTTTATCTTTGCAGGATCAACCTCGATGCCTCTTTCACTCACAATAAACCCCAGTAGTTTTCCAGACCGTACCCCGAAAGTACACTTGTTAGGATTCAGCCTCAACCTGAACTTCCTAAGCCTTTCAAAAAGCTTCAGCAAATTGACCAGATGTCCTTCCTCCATTTGGGACTTCGCAATCATGTCATCAACATAGACTTCAATCTCATGATGAATCAAATCATGAAACAAAGTGACCATTGCTTGTTGGTAAGTGGCCCCTGCGTTTTTCAGACCGAAAGGCATTACCTTGTAGCAAAATGTTCCCTACGGAGTAATAAACGTAGTTTTCTCCATGTCCTCCGGTGCCATCTTGATCTGGTTGTAACCGGAGAAGCCATCCATGAACGAAAATACGGAGAACTGAGACGTATTGTCGACCAACACATCAATATGAGGGAACGGGAAATCATCTTTAGGGCTCGCCCTATTCAAATCCCGATAATCGACGCACATTCGCACCTTACCGTCCTTCTTTGGTACAGGCACTATGTTGGCGACCCACGGAAGGTAAGTAGTGACCGCTAAGAAGCCAGCATCAAGCTGCTTTTGCACTTCTTCTTTGATCTTAACGGCCATATCTGGTCGCGTCCTTCTAAGCTTCTGCTTAACGGGAGGACAATCTTCTCGCAGCGACAAGTGGTGGACCACAATGTCAGTATCAAGTCTTGGCATATCTTCGTATGACCAAGCAAAGACGTCACTATACTCTCTTAGCATCTCGACCAATCTCTGCTTGACATCATTCTGCAATGCAGCTCCTATCCTGACATTCCTGACCAGTTCTTCAGACCCCAGATTCACAATCTCGATCTCTTCTTCGTGAGGCAGAATAACTTTCTCTTCTTGTTTCAACAAGCGGGCCAACTCTTCGGGAAGGTCTTCATCTTCATCAATCTCTTCTCCGGCTTGATAGATCAGGAAATCGAAGTCGAAGTGAGTCGTATAAGGTCCAAAGTCGATGTCATCTTCTATGTGGATCCTGCAATAACAAGGGTTAAGCTTAAAACAAGGATATGCAGGTTAGCACAAACCCTATTGCCATTTTATTGCTTTTCAAAACAAATATAAAACAGGAATAACACAACATTTGAATACGAAGAAAAACGCCTTTTGATTTATTGGTAAAATGCATGTACATAATCAAACAAGGCCCTGACAATAAAACCACTATGCCCCGGGTAGGGCATAGGGTTGTACAATGATTGGAGAAAGTAAATCATTACTCTTTGCTTGTCACTTGGATGGTATCCCTGATGGACCAGTTGTTCAGGCTCTCGCCTGGTTTGCTTGGCTGGATCCAAGAGTCTAGGTCGCAATCGATGTCTTCGTCATCTTCAGACACTGCATTGACACTTTCGAATATCACCCCGCCACTGGTAAACTGGATCGGCCCTTTATCGCGCGACGCACTGTGAGAAGAGGAGGCTTCAGCCGTAGGAGAGTATCTTAACCCAAACTTGTCCTGTTTGTTAGGTATCTCTAGAATTCGCCCCTAGCCTGGGGTAGATCCGACCTGAACAACGACCCGAGCTTCCTTGAAGGAAGAGAGAGTCATCTCTGGTTTCTCAATGATTATTGGAGCCACGTTCTTGACTTTAACAGCTTCGAACGCCTGACACAGGGTTTCGTGGATTTCCCCATCCATCTCAACATACTTGAAGGATGACAAATGGCTCAACATTATATCCTCCTCGCCACATACGGTCACGACGCTACCTCCAACAACATACTTGAGCTTCTGGTGCAACGTGGAGGTCACGACCCCAGCAGAATGGATCCATGGCCGGCCTAAGAGACAGCTGTAGGCAGGCATGATGTCCATGTCTAGAAGACTGCGCCAAAGGTTTCCGCCCCAACTTGGATTGGTAACGTTACCTCCCTAAAAACGTGACGCTTGGTTCCATCGAAAGCCTTCACCACCAGATCACTGGGTGTGCAAATCAATCCTCGAGTATCTAACTTCATCAATGCTTTCTTCGGAAGAACATTGAGCGATGACCCTGTGTCCACCAACACATGAGACATAATTGTTCCCCTACACTCTATCGAGATGTGCAGAGCACTATTGTGGTTCCTCCCCTTCGGCGTCAGCTCTAGGTCAGTGAACCCTAACCCATTCCCAGCATTTACATGGGCTACGACCCCTTCCAACTGGTTGACCGATATTTCCTGCGGTACATACGTGGCATTCAAGACCTTTAACAGCGCGTTGCGATGTGACTCCGAGCACAACAACAGATTCAGGATGGAGATTTTCGAGGGTGTTTGATGGAGGTGATCCACGATCTTGTAGTCACTCTTCTTAATCAACCTCATGAACTCTTCAGCGTCCTTAACAAGTAAGTCCTTCTCTACCCCACGAGGGGTTTCCTCAACGACCTTACTCTTTCCCTTATCGGTTACCTCGGCTTTGTCCGCTTTTTCCGCCACAATCTCAGGTGGAGCGAATACTCTTCCGTTGCGAGTGATTCCGCCAATTCCCACTAGGTTATCCATAGACCGCCCAAATGGTTCTAGGTCCAACTTCTGTCTGTTACAGTAGACGTCTGCCCCATAATGCCATGGGACAACATTGGTGCTTTCAAAAGGTATCGGCCCACCTTTGGTGATGGTAATCGTGGGCGGTCTAGGTGCAAAAATAGTGATCGTCCGGAGAGGGATGGTGATGGTGGCAACCTCATCATCTTGCTTCAGCATTACCTCTCCATATCCATATTCGGCCCTTCGGCTAAACTGCAAGATTCCTTCGGTCATCAGACTCTGAATCCCTTCTATCAACTGTTCACATCCATCAGGACGAATCGCACAGCCCATACACAGTTCTCCACAGCCTGGGAAGAAACCTCTCTTCATCAGCTTGGCTTTGACGAAGCTGGGCGGTGTCTTCAAATCTCTGACGTCAGTCAACACATCCAAATTCTCGTCATCAATAATGGCGTTCACCCCACCTCCTCTATGATTCGACATAGGGTTCTTCGTGACATTTGGCACATTATCTGAGAAATTGATGATCTTAGCGTCCACCATGTCCTGCACCTTGTGCTTGAAGGCTTTGCAGTTTTCTATTGTGTGGCCTGGTGCCCTTGAGTGAAACTCACATGTTGCATTTGCATCATAACCTGGCGGAGGTGCCCCTGTCAAGGGAGCCAGGATTCTCTTCTGGATTAGCTGTAACTGAAGCAGAGTCTGTAACAGCTGAGCATAAGACATGGGCGGTGTTTCAAGGTGACGACTCGACAAAGGTGGCCTGTTCTGATACTTTTTGTACTCTTGTTGATTCGGCTGCTGCTGCTGTGGCTGTTGGACCGCGGGGATGGTTATGCTAGCCACCTGCTGGTGCTGGCCCTTGCCTTTCCTTCGAGCGTTGGACATGGCACTCGTCTCTCCTTCCCGCCTTTTGCCATCATATAGTTTCTTTCCTCCTCCAGCTGAGGACAGATCACCTTGAATTTTCCCCAGTTTGATCCCATTTTCAACGTGCTCGCCGGTGATGATGAGATCTGAGAAGCTTCCAGACATACTGCTGACCAATTTCTCATAATAAACCCCTGAGAGGGTGGCTACAAACATTTCAACAAGCTCCCATTCAACCATCGGCGGTTGAACTCTAGCTGCCAATTCACGCCACCGCTGGGCGTATTCCTTGAACCCTTCGTTGTTCCTTTGTGACAGGTTCTGCAGCTGAACCCGGTTCGGTGCCAAGTCACTGTTATACTGATAATGGTGCACGAATGCTTCAGCAAGTTCCTTCCACGTGCGCACACTGGTAGGCTCCAGACTCATGTACCATTCCAAGGATGGCCCGGACAAGCTATCCTGAAAGAAGTGCATCAGCAACTTCTCGTCTTCAGAGTGAGCAGACATTTCCCGGTAGTATGATCTCAGGTGGACGCGAGGGCAGGTGGTGCCCTTGTACTTCTCAAAGTCGGGTACCTTGAACTTGGGAGGCACCTTGAAATCAGCAATCAGTCCCAACTTGGACATGTCAACCCCCATGGTGTTCAGGTTTTCGAAATTCCTCATCTTGTCCTCGAGTGCCTTAAACCTCAGACGTGCTTCAGCATCCAGTTCTCTTTCAACACCTTTCTGGGAGAACAAATCTTCTTGACGGTCTTCTAACCATGGCTGAGGCCCATACAGATTTCCAACACCCGCGTTGCCGTTGCCCAGCCCAACATTGACATTAGCTTCAACATTTCTGTTACCGACGCCAGTCGTATTACCATTGAGCCCCATGTTAGCGATCACATTGCCGTTACCACTACCGTTCCCCCCAGTCACGGGGACGCCGTTTTGAGGAGTTTCAACAGGTGGAGGGGTTGGAACATTCCCACCATGGAGTACACCATTGCTATCTACCCTTGAGATCAGAGGCTGGACCAAGGTTCTGAGCTGGTCTTGGCCGTTGGCAACCACTTGCATGAGCTCCATGAAGCGGTCCATCCTCTCTCGGAGTTCCTGGACGTCAGTCTGCACTTGCTCCATCGCTCTAGCTCGATTTGCTCTGGTCGGATAGCGGTGGATGGCTCTTTGATCAATCTTGGAACAACCTGCATACACAAAGGGTTAGAAAAACGACAAAGTGCTCGTTATGCAGATGCTTCATGCAAATGCAAACGTGTGTCTGTGCGTTAGGGAGATTTCTCCCCGATCCTAGTGCCTGAGTGCCAGTGCTGATAATAAGAAGTCCGAGTCCACTCATGGAAATAACACCTCATATATATATAAAGAAAGCCCATCAAGGAGGTACACAACGCCACTGAGTACAAGCAGAATCAATAGCATGACCTCGACCAACAAGCCTGGTGATGGTCAGCATACAACAATGATCAACACAAAAGGATTACAAATATAGTCAAGTACGGCCACGGGCCCGAAACTTTTCTAACAGATCCCTCGTTTATGGATGATCAGGCCGAGTGAGCAACCCTTCGACGAGTAACTCCCTCTGTGTAATAGTGTATTGAAGACCTTCAACTGAGTCTTCCCATGCTCCTTCGCCGAAATAATCTTCTAACTTCCGCTTCTTGGATCCAAACGTCAGTTTGCGCTCCTTCATGTTAGCAAGAGCCTTGTTGAGCAGGCCTTCAGCGGCATATCTGCGAGCGGTTTCTTCATCAAACCTCTTCTCACTAGCCTTCACCTGGGCTTTCAACTTGGAGATCTGTTGTTTCAGTTTATCCTCCCGTTCCTTGCCGTTGGCTAGGGTGGCCTTCCAATGCTGATTAAACTTGGATATTCTTCGGTACGCTTCATCCAAGTGCTGCTTCTTAGTGGCCAGTACGTCATTGACAGCGTTAAAGTCTCGACCCAAGCGCTCACGCTCAGTTATCTGCTTAGTCAAATCCGTCCCTAACTGGTTCACCAGCTCTGTTTGCCTCTTGAAAGAATGGACGACTTCGCTTCTCTCGCTTCTGAGTTGAGCCAATTCTTTCTCCAGTTCTTCATTTGCCTTCTTCAGCTCATCTCTCTCAGCTAACACCTGATTATGTTGTTGAATAGGCACGGTGGTAGGCTCTTCAATCACTGGAGGGCTTTCTGGCTGGGCAGGTGGAAACGGCATCCCTATAATATCTGCTCTGGCTCTGATCCAGGTCACGTATGGAGCGTAGGCTTGGCTATTACTTTTTCCCAGCAACGGCTTTCCCCGCTTACAAATACCATTCCAAGCGTGCTGAAGCTTATATAACATGTCCCCCTCTAGAACACCAGTGAGGTACAGAGATTTCTACACCTCTTCATCCTTCGGCGGAGCTCTCAAAGCATAAGCAAACTGTCGGACCAGCAGAGATGGATTATAGTTGATACAACCCTTCCTGCCTATCAAAGGAACATTCGGAAACCCACTGCAGCTGAAGATAATCTCCGTGCCCAACCTATCTCTATCAAACCAGGCAATATCCTCTGCTGACAGGCTCATCAAACGCTCAGACCACTCAGCTGTTGCAGACGAAGCAAAGGGACCCTTCTTGGGTAGGTGACTATCAAGCCATCTATAGAGCAGGGGCACACAGCACGAGACATTCTTACCTCTTCTGTTCTCGTTTTTGTAGTGGACAGAATGGTAGACATCTCCTATCAAGGTAGGGACTAGATTCCCTGATGCAAAGATGTGGAAGGCGTCGAAGTCTACAAAGTCGGGCATATTGGGGAACAGAATGATGCCATATATGCACAGAGCGAGGATGGCATTGAACATAATCCAACATCCGTCTTTGGCACATTACTGGGCCTTTCCCACTAAGAACTGCAGGGAGAAACCGGGGACCCTGTTCCAACTATACAAGACCAACTCGGAGGCATCCAGGTGAAGTGAAGGAGCTAGACTAGCCAGATTAGGCTCAGCATTCATATGAACAAAGGGCATCTGCCTCTTGATAGGCACACCTAACAAATCAACATACTCCTCTAGTGTGGGTGCAAGAATAAAGTCTTGGAAAGTAAAGCATCTCAAAGGAGGATCGTAGAACTGCAGCAAGGCGTGCAACCCATTCAACTCAAACACAGAGGGTTTACGAACCAGGCTGAGCAGTTTACCGTAAGACTTTCTGAATTCATCTCTCACAGAATCATCCGCCAAAGCAATCAAACCAGTCAGTTGAACAACATCAGGAGTGGGGAGTTTGTAAGCCACAATCTTCCTCAGAGAACCCATGACAGCACAATAGAAGGCAAGAAAACCTGAATCGGGGGAAACGTTACCTGCAACACAGACACACGTTAATGATATGCAAATGAGTATGCAAACAATGCAAAATGCAATCATGCAGTAGGAGATCAAGACGACTGGGTTGTTGAAGAGATGAAGGTTCTGTATCAACAAAACCACAATACTGCTCTGTCAAGAACAATCATATCTCTGATGAGAAGAAAACTATGGTATCGGACCATAAATCTGCTCTGTCAAGAAAACACATATCTGAAGACAAGGACCTCTGATAAAGGACCACAAATTTTCTCTGTCAGGAACAAATACATCTCTGAAGATAAGGACCTCTGATACGGGACCATAACTCTGCTCTGTCAAGAACACATATACATCTGATGATGAGAACCTCTGATACCAACAAAACTGATTCACTATCAAGAAAACCAGGTAGTCTGAAGGTTAAGGTGTCCTGCAACAAACCCAGCCCTGCTCACAGGTATGGACCTAAGCTGACACAAGTTCGGCATCCTATGCGGTCATCAGCGTCACAAACATTCAAGAGGGGTGATACGATACCCAGAAGGTGTGGCATCGCCGTCTCCTGAAGCGGTTGAAGCGGCCTCACTTAGCTGAATCCCAAATGATCGGTCCCCAGAGTCGACAATCCTCCAAACCAACAACCCCTCAGGCCCAAAGGGCCGGAAAAGAAGTCAACCGGGAGAACCTCGTCTGAGCGTGGATTTCATGAGACACTAGTGCCTGCAAAGCAAGCACGCGCCCATTAATTTCCACAACTAATGCTAGGTACACTCAAGCCTGGGTCTGGCTTCTCACTCATCAGATTGCCCCTCCCAAACAGCACAGATAATCATATCATACTGAAAATAAAGTGCGGGAAATAAAATGTGATAAATAAACACAACCCAACAAGTAATTATACAAGCGCTAGGATTGACTCTCGCAGGGGACGTTGGATCCCCAAACTGACTCGCATAAGGGACGTTGGATCCCAGGAAACTATCAAGAAGTCCCCAGCAGAGTCGCCAGTTGTCGCTTCCGCGAAAATAAGGTGCCGGCAAAACAGAAGAGTCGCCACCTTTCGTTATTTATCCCTCAGAATGGGAAAGGAAATGATCGGAAAAACCTGACGAAAGGGTATAAGACAAGGTCATCGCAACCGTTGTCTGGGTTCGGGAGTCGGTTACGCAAGGGGAAGGTATTAGCACCCCTCACGCCCATCGTACTCGATGGGATCCACGCTTGCTATGTTTATCTGACGGGTTTGTTTACTATCTACCTATCAAGGCTGGTCTAAAAAGAAAAGAAAATGACTCGGCAAAGCGTCGCGCTTTATGCCTACGTATTCTCATCAGAGAATGAGAAATCAGAGTCAACGTAGTTTGACTAACTACGGGTTACGGGGAAGGTGGCTCGCCAATACGTCAGTATTGTGCCTACGTACTCTCAACAGGCTTGAGAGATCAGAGCTTACGTAGTTCGGGATAATACGGATCACGGGAATTCAGATTCATCTATTTTTTCAAGTAGGGTTAACAAACAGTTCCAGTAGTTTGGTGTATGCAGCTCGACCCTTGGAGACTTAGGCGTTACCGTTTGCGGTAGAACTGGGAGTTAACGACACTCTTTTCTTCAGAAAAGCTTCCTTTGAATTAGGGGCCCACGAGGCAAAAAGGTTTGAAGTTTATTTTCTGTCTTTTACGAAAGAACTATTTTTTATGGATGTTTGCAACCAATATTGCACTAGAGACTATGACCTGAGAGTGAACGCGTCGCATGTCACCCAAGGGGTGCCATACTAAACATCCAGACTGTTGAAAAGAAACTCTCCAACAATCCTTTCTCAGATAGCTTAAGGCTCGTAACGTACGATGTTAGTTAACCATTATTACTGTATTTTGATTTGTTTGAAGATAAGAAGAGAGAGGGACAACTAAGGGGAGACTATCAAGTCCTAATGTTGTCATGCCAAGGATTCATCCTATGGTTGAGGTTTGAAACAGGGAACTCCTAGAAGTTATCATGCATAGGTTTCAACCTAAAGTTCTAATCATCACTTCCTTATCAAAGGAAGTGAGATTCCTAGGGGATCATGTCAATGGTATACAGAAACAGATAAAACATCAGCTAAACAGTAAACAGTAAACGACTATAAAATGCATGCAATGCAAGTGAGGGAGGAAATGTGTGTGGGGCATCAGCCTCCACAAGCTCATCTCAACCTCAAGCCAGATATGAATAACTACAATCATACAGAGGAAATAACATGCTATCAAGAAAAATATAATAACTGCAATCATACAGAGGAATAAAATTCTATCAAGCAAGCACAAACCACACAGGCAAGGGAGCTGGGCTCTACCAAATACCAGCAAGCAAAGCCATACAGTAAAAATACAAGCAGAGGGAGCAACTCAACCTCTAGTGCAATCATGCTCCTAGCTTAACACAATCTAAATATGAACTTATTATAATGCATCAAGCAAATCACATAAGTCACATCAATACAGCTGCACAACAAGCAAACAGACAGTCAAGAAAGTAGATCAACAGCTTCCCCAGCTTCACAACAAAGCTCCTCTGACAACAGTTCAGTCCTCATTCTTCAACTGCTCTTCAAGGCTATCATCTCCAATAGCAACTGTCAACTTGCTTCTTCAAGCTTCTAAATTATCAAACATAAGTATCAACTTATTCTCTCTTCTTTAGGCCTCAGCTCCAAAGTGAACTCCACCTTCAGGCTTCAATCCTAACTGCAAGTATCAACTTGTTCTCCAACTTCAAGCTTCAGCTTCTTCATCTGATCTCAACTGGATTCTCTTAACAAGTATCAACTTGTTCTTCATCTTCTTCAAGCTTCAGTTCTTTCTTCAATCTCAGCTTGATCTTCTTCCCACAAGTGTCAACTTGTTCCCCTTGATCTTCAAGCTTCTACTCCAATGGCAGTCTTCAAGTACAGAGAAGTATCAACTTCTAGCCTCTTCAGTCTTCCAACAAGGAACTCTATCCTCTAGCAATGGAGAAAGATTCATCTGACAAGAGCAAAGTTTGGATGATTAGTAGCAAAGTGAAGACCAAAGGTCACCACTAAGCATCCTATCATCAGAGAAAGGGACCCTCAAAGGTTCTACCAACTGGTAAAGAGCCACACATCCTACCAAAGGAGGGATGAGGCCTTCACAGGGGACCTTGCATCATAGGGAAGAATGGAAGTGATCAACACCTTCCATGTTTATGAAAGAAGAGAATCTATCTAGAAGCTCTGCCTACAAACCCTAATCTTAACACCTAATCAACACTACACCAAAAGAGGGAAAGATCTTTACATCCAAGCTTCTTCAAGCACTCCATTGCATCTTCAACTTGCTTTCATCATCCACCAAGGGTAAAAACAACACAAGCTTACTCTAAGGGAACCTAAGGGGTTAACCTAGTCAGATTAGTGCATTAGAATCATCCAAAGTTAGCACCTAAACTAAAATCAAACTAAAATAGTAAACCACATTATAAATTCCTACAAAATTCCTAAGGGAACCTAATTCAATCATGAATCTACCATACAAAATTTAGAAGTTGAATCATCCACCAAGTTCTAGATATAAAACCTAAATCATAAGGTACTAACAATAAACCCTAAAAATGGAACACCTATAGTTTCAACTTAAAACTACCACCTAACTTCATCACAAAAATGTGAGAAAAATCTAAGGGGAACATGTATATCTATGCTAGCTACACACAAAAAATCAAGGCAAGAATCATCACCAAGTGCTCAAACCAAATTCATCAAAACAAGGTATCAATCATGATTATTTTAATATCAATTAAAATTCAACAAGTGCAAATAAAATCAAAAATGCATGAAATATTAATATTTTTTATCTAAGAAAAACTAGATTCAATCATGAATCAATGGAAAAAATAATGGAATTAATTGAGTTATTCTTCAATTTTTTATGAATTATTAACTAAACTATGTAAAATGAAGAAAATAAGGAAATTCAAAGAAATTGATAAGCGTGCGTGGCAAATAGCAAATAAACCCAGTTTAATTCAATGCTGGACCCAAAAGGGGGGTGTGAGAAGCAGCTGCAACCCAAGCCCATGCTCCAATTCTCAATTCAGTTCAAATCAAACAAAAGAAAAATTTGCCATGCGAAGACTCGAACCCACGCACCCCTGGTATACGCAGCGAGGAAGCAAAGCCTGGGATTTTCAACTTATCAAAACGATGTGTTTTGATGGGAGTGTTACGTGGCACACTGAGGGACCTAGGATGGAGGTCTAAGTGAAAGTCTCCTTCAGGAATGAACGCCTCAGATTATGTCTTCTTCAATTCAAATCTCTGCAACCTCTTGCCCTGCGCGCGCGAAGACCACCGCCGGTGGCTTTTCCGGTCACCATCAAGCAACCCTAACTCTCTCCACACTCAACCATTTCACACGATTTCTACATGAAAGTTGCTCTAAATATCACTAGGAATCCAACGTACCACTCATTCATTCTAAAAACGCAAGAATCCAAGAATAACAATCTCAACCGAAAATGGCGTAAACCCTAAATTGTCACTAATCTTCAAATTACTTATCCAGAAAGCTTCTAGCAATGATCTACAATGCATGTAGCCTATCAAGACCTAGCCAAACTACCTGGATCATGCTACACGATGAGAATTACATACCTGTAAATTTTGAATGCACAGAGAACTGAAACCTTCAAATCAACCTCCAAGAATCTCCAGATACCTTCACTAACACCAAAGGAAGCTTCTGTATGCAACAAATTGGATTGAAACTCTCTGAATTCTTGAATTCGATTTTGACTTGCAAGCTATGAATTCAAGGTGCTCTCTCACGATTTGGCTATGATCTTGGCTCGAATTCTATCTGGAATCACTCATACACTCTAGAGGAAGATGTTGAAAGCAAGAATTTGGATGGAAATGGATCAAAAGTGTGTAACTGAATTTGGTTTGCAAGAAGAAAATTCAGAACTCAATCTCTCTTTTCTCTCCCAATTCTCACCAACCTTGGCCCTGGACCAGTTCTAAAGCTTATATAGAACCAGTAGGAATGATCTAGAAGTTCCTAGAACCATCTATATGAGATATCCAATATCTCTTGCTTTTGAATTTCTCATATCATGCTCATCCATGACAGCCCTGCTTGCAGCTTGTTTTTCACCTTGATCATGATTCAATTTCTCCTCAAATGAGATTCTGAATGCATTTGGATGGATTGGTACCTTGGTTTTGATCTTGTGCATAGTTTGGTTTATATAACTTACATCATAAGCAATCAAATGCAAATCTTTGAATGGGGCCTCAAATGAAAAAACCAACATTGCCATTGTCTTTAAAATGCATTTTACAATCAAAATGACCTATAAGTTTGTCTCATTTGGTCACCAAATGAATTATTTGAATTTTTTACCATTAAATCCTTTTAATTCTTCTTTTTTCAAAGTTTCTTGAACCAAGTCTCTCCTTGAGACATTTCATTGCCTCCTTGATGCATGGTCAAGGTTAAAATCCCATTTTGAGCAACTTTCTAGTTGAATAAAACTTCATTTGAAGCCTCTACTTTGGTGAAAATGGCCTATGATCACAAATGACCTATAATCACCAAATGTCCAAAATACCCTTGACTTGTCAAAGCCATAACTTGAGTTCTACAAATCCTATCAAGGACTTATAGTACTCTCTATAAATATAAGAGGATAAGGAACAAAATTCATGTTGACCAAAAGTTCATAGGAATCATCCTTCTTAGGCAAAAGTTCCATGCAAGTTGGGTAACTTTCAAGCCCCAAATTCATATTCCTCAGATGACTTGTAACTTGTCAAAGCCATAACTTAAGTTCTACAAATCCTATCAAGGATTTCTAGCACTAAAATTAAATCTAAGACCATGCTCTACAACAATCATGTTGGGGGCAAGATGAGATTACAATCACATCTTGAGCTAAATTTCCTTGAAGATAGGGGTCAAACTAGGGGATTTTACACTATCAAGCCTTAGAAACCCTAGCTTGAAACTTTTCAAACTCTTCAATCATGATGAGTTAACCTTGGAATCATCCTTATCACATCTCAATGTATCAATCCATGATCATATGGCTCTTGAATTAGGTCTCAACCTCCTTCAAATCCTCAGTTGACTTAGGGTTAACCCAGTCAAACCCTAATTGCACCACTCATGGGTGAGCCTTCTTAATCTTGCACAATGACCTGTCTAGGCCTCAAAGTGATCTTCAAGACTTCTCGTGAGCTCTATCAAGACCTCAAGTCCAACCTCATGGCTTCAGAACCATCTGATGGTTTTCCCCATACCTCTCAAGTTAGGAGACACACCCTCTTGGCTTCAACCACTCTCTCTGAGGATCCTTTAACTTCTCTGACAAGGATATCAACCCTTGAGCACCTGAATAACCTTCTTAGCTAGACTCAAAGTCTTGTGTAGCCCTTGATTTGTAATCATACCTCTTGATCTCCTGCATACATGTCAATGAAATGCAAATGATAATGCTAATGTGAATGAAATGAAACACAAGCCAGGTAAAGAAAAGTTGAGCAAATTTTGGGGTGCAACGCATCTCATCTTGATCCTAACATGATTGTTGTAGAGCATGATCTTAGCTTTAATTTGAGTGCTAGAAGTCCTTGATAGGATTTGTAGAACTCAAGTTATGGCTTTGACAAGTTACAAGTCATCTGAGGTATGTGAATTTGGAGCTTGAAAGTTACCCAACTTGCATGAAACGTTTGCCCTAGGAGGATGATTCCTATAAACTTTTGGTCAACATGAATGTTGTTCCTTATCCTCTTAGCTTTCTAGAGAGCACTAGAAGTCCTTGATAGGATTTGTGGAACTCAACTTATGGCTTGGACAAGTCAAGGGTATTTTGGACATTTGGTGATTATAGGTCATTTGTGATCATAGGCCATTTTCACCAACTTAGAGGCCTCAAATGAAATTTTGTTCTACTAGAAAGTTTCTCAAAATGGGGTTTTAACCTTGACCATGCATCAAGGAGGCATTGAAATGGCTCAAGGAGAGACTTGGTTCAAGAAATTTTGAAAAAAAGAAAGAATTTAAAGGATTTAATGGCCAAAAATTCAAATAATTCATTTTGTGACCAAATGAAGTAAAATTATAGGTCAAATTGATTAGAAAAATGATATTAGAAACAATGGCAATGTTAGAATTTTGATTTGAGGTCATTTGCATACCATTCCATTTCATTTCTTCATGATGAAGTAACATATCCAACTCACACCTTTGGCTTGCAAACAAGGAAAATAACACATCAAACTCATTCAATATCTCATGAGAAGTTGATTACAAGCATAGCCATGCCCAAGGGGAGCCAGAATAGTGACTTCCATGGATGAGATTTTGAAGAGATTTTGAAAATCCAAAATCTCATTTTGATGATTCCAGAAAGTTCTAGACAGTCCCAATCACTTCTATATAAGTCATTGAGTGAATTCAGTGTTTTTTGGAAGGAATTGAAGCTGGTTGCAGAGAGGGAGATCGAAGTTTCATGAATGCAAGTTGAAATCGAATTTTGAGTTCAAGGAAGAATCAGGCTAAATCAAGGTGTGCAAAGGCTTCAGGAGTGAATTTGGAGTGTGTCTGCATTGTTTTGGAGGTTGGAGAGAACAAGAACACCTTCTGTTACAAGCTTGAACACAGGTTAGTTAATTTCTTGACTATGCATGATTTAGGCAGTGATAGATAGAAATTCATATGCGGTTAGGATCCTGATGGTGAATAGTTGGATTTAGGATGATTAATTGCTTGATTAGAGACAATTTAGGTTGGATACCATTTTCGGTTGAGATTGATATTTCGCGATTCATGCGTTTTGAGGATGAATGATTGGTATGGTTGGATTGCTGGTGAAATTCTGGTCAAGATTCATTCAGGAATCGTGGCAAATGGTTGGTTGTAGAGGAAGTTAGGGTTCTGCAGGGGTGGCCAGAAAAGCCACCGGCGGTGGCTGGTTCGCGCACAGGTTTCAGGTTTAAATTGAGGAAGATGAAATCCTCACCCTCCATTCAGGCTGAAGACTTGACTTGGTCCATTGATCTAAGCGCTCATGATGAGCCACGTGCCCCTCTCCCAAAACTCACCGTTTTACTTACTCGTTGAATGAACTGAATGAGCGTGAGTTCGAATCCTGGCTTGTGTTTGTTTTTCTTTCATTTTAATTGCTGAAGAGAATGCAAGTGGATTCATGGCGCCTGGTCCTAGTGCACTGGGTTGATATCCACACCCCCCTCTGGACCCAATTCTTGAATTGAACTGTTAATAGTTGCTATTTGACACGCATGTTTTTACCAATTTCTATTTAACTTCTTTTATTTTGTGCACTTCATATGACTTAGAAATTAATTCATAAAAAATAGGAAATTAACTCAATTAATTCCAAACTTTTTTCCCCTAATTCATGATTGAATCTAGAATTTTATAGATTAAAAATATTAAGAATTCATGCATTTGTGATTTTATTTGCATTTTTTGAATATTAATTGATATTAAAATTGCCATGGTTGATACCTTGTCTTGTTGAATTTTGTTTGATCATTTGGTGATGATTCTTGACTTGATTTTTTGGGTGTAGCTAGCATAGATATGCATGCTCCCCTAGTAATTTTCTCACATTTTTGTAATGAAATTAGGTGGTAGTTTTAAGTTGAAGCTTTAGGTGTTCTAGTTTTAGGGTTTATCCTTAGTACCTTATGATTTAGGTTTTATTTCTAGGACTTGGTGGATGATTTAACCCCTAGATTTTATATGATAGATTCATGATTGAATTAGGATCCCATAGTTATTTTTGTAGGATTTTACAATGGGTTTTATTATTTTAGTTAGGACTAACTTTAGTATTAAGTTTTAGGTGATCCTAACTTGCTAATTCAACTAGAATGATTTCTTTAGTTCCCTTAGATTAGGGTTTTGCTTCTCTTGCTCTTGGATGATGTTGGAGACAAGCTTGGGTTGCTGAGGAATGCTTGAAGAAGCTTGGATGTGAAGTTTTCCCTTCTTTTGGTTTGAGTGTTGTTTAGGTGATAAGATTAGGATTTGCAGGTAGAGCTTCTAGATAGATTCTCTTCTTTCATAAACATGGAAGGTGTTGATCACTTCCATTCCTAACTATGATATAAGGTCCCCTTGTAAAAGCCTCATCCCTCCTTTGGTAGGATGTGTGGCTCTTCACAAGTTGGTAGAACCTTTGAGGGTTCCTTTCTTTGATGATGGAGCCTTTGGTCTTCACTCTGCTGTTTATTATCCAAACCCTGCTCTTGTTAGATGAATCTTTCTCCCTTGCTAGAGGATGGAGTTCCTTTCCAGAAGATTGAAGATGCTAGAGGTTGCACTTCCCTATGTCTGAAGACTGCCATTGGAGCTGAAGCTTGAAAATCCAGAAGAACAAGTTGATACTTGTGAAGAAGATCAAATTGAGATTGAATGAAGAGCTGAAGCTTGAAGTTGGAGAACAAGTTGATACTTGTGTGTTTGATACGTTGAGAGCCTGAAGGAACAAGTTGATACTTACTTTGGAGCTGAGGCTTGAAGAAGAAGGATAAGTTTATACTTATGTTGATGTGTTGGAAGCTTAGAGAAGCAAGTTGATATTTGCTATTGAAGAGGAAAGCCTTGAAGAGAAGTTACAGACTGAGGACTGAACTGCTGTCAGAAGAGCTTTGCTGTGAAGCTGTGGAGGCTGTTGATCTGCTTTCTTTCCTGTCTGTTTGCTTGCTGTGCAACTGTAATGATGTGGCCTGTTTTATTTGCTTGATGCATTAGAATAAGTTCATATTTAGACTGATTTAAGCTAGGAGCATGATTGCACTAGAGGTTGAGTTGCTCCCTCTGCTTGTATTTTTACTGTATGGCTTTGCTTGCTAGTATTCGGTAGAGTCCAGCTCCCTTTCCTATGTGGTTTGTGATTTTCTTGATGGCATTTTATTTCTCTGTATGATTGCAGTTATTCATATCTGGCTTGAGGTTGAGACGAGCTTGTGGAGGCTGATGCCCCACACACATTTCCTCCCTCACTTGCATTGCATGCATTTTACAGTCGTTTACTGTTTACTGTTTAAGCTGATGCTTTATCTGTTTCTGTTTATCATTGACATGATCCCCTAGGAATCTCACTTCCTTTGATAAGGAAGTGATGATTAGAACTTTAGGTTGAAACCTATGCATGATAACTTCTAGGAGTTCCCTGTTTCAGACTTCAACCATAGGATGAATCCTTGGCATGACAACATTAGGACTTGATAGTCTCCCCGTAGTTATCCCTCTCTCTTCTTATCTTCAAACAAATCAAAATACAGTAATAAAGGTTAACTGACGTCGTACGTTACGAGCCTTAAGCTATTTGAGAAAGGATTGTTGGAGAGTTTCTTTTCAACAGTCTGGATGTTTAGTATGGCACCCATTGGGTGACATGCGACACATTCACTCTCAGGTCATAGTCTCTAGTGCGATATTGGTTGCAAACATCCATAAAAAACAATTCTTCCGTAAAAGACAGAAAACAAACTTCAAACCTTTTTGCCCCATGGGCCCATAATTTAAAGGAAGCTTTTTTGAAGAAAAGAGTGTTGATAACTCTCGGTTCTACCGCAAACGGGAACGCCTAAGTCTCCAAGGGTCGAGCTGCGTACACCAAACTGCTGGAACTGTTTGTTAACCCTACTCGATAAAATAGATGAATATGAATTCCCGTAATCCGCATTATCCCGAACTACGTAAGCTCTGATCTCTCATATCCGTTGAGAGTACGTAGGCACAATACTGACGTATTGGCGAGCCACCTTCCCCGTAACCCGTAGTTAGCCGAACTACGTTGACTCTGATTTCTCATTCTCTGATGAGAATACGTAGGCATAAAGCGCGATGCTTTGCCGAGTCATTTTCTTTTCTTTTCAGACCAGCCTTCATAGGTAGATAGATAAAACAACCCGTCATATAAACACAACAAGCGTGGATCCCATCGAGTACGATGGACGTGAGGGGTGCTAATACCTTCCCCTTACGTAACCGACTCCGGAACCCAGACAACGGTTGCAATGACCTTGTCTTATACCTTTTCGTTAGGTTTTTCCGATCGTTTCCTTTCCCGTTCTGAGGGATAAATAACAAAAGGTGGCGACTCTTCTGTTTTGCCGGCACCTTATTTTCGCGATAGCGATAAAGTGTTACGATTTTCTCTTTTAAAAAGAAGATTGAGGTGTGTTTATTTGCCTTTCACTCTCTGCCTCTCTCCTCTTTCTTTTTTGTACAAGCTGTAGTGAATCGGTTGTTATGGACAAGCTTTGAAATTTTTTCTAAAATGTTGCAGGTTTTGCCGGTAGTTTTGGGATGGGCATTGTTTGTTTGTACAGGTTGTGGAGGTGATGCAGGCTAGTACGGATGTTGAGGAGTAGCTAAAGCTGTGGAGAAACGTACCAAAAGTTGAACATTGTTGTCACATTTTTTTCTTAATTTCTCTTGTAATAATTCTAATATTAACTAATTAATTCTATTCTAATTAAAAAAACTATTCTAACTCTAATTAAAATTCCAAATTATAAATCTAATCTAATCTAATTAAAATTCTAATTTCTAATTTCTAATTAAAAAACTAAATTCTAAATTCTAATCTAATTAATTAATTCAAACTCCTAATCTAAACTAACTCTAATCTAAATCTTTTTTTGTTTTCTCTTTTAATTCAATTCAATTTCTATTTCTAATATAAATTATTAAATAATTAATTCTAATTCAAAAATCTAATTAAAATTCTAATTAATTTCTAAACAAATAAATTAAACCTAAATTAACAAATGACATAAAAAACGATTGAAAGGGTCGAACACGAAAATGCTACAAAATTATCAGCATAGACTGAACCACCAGGAAGAGTACGACCTCTGTTCGATTTCGACATAGAACTTATCATGTGAACTGGTTTAAATTGTCTAAAATGCGAACAGAGCAGCTGTAATCCCGATAAACCCATTCTGGCTGATAACACAGACAGTATGCGATAAATGATCGACCTAGATGATATGCAGATGAATGCGAAGCAAAAGCCAATTAAGGTTACAAAAAAGGAAGGCAGATTTTGGGGTGCAACAGCTACCCCTATTCAATCGACTTGGACTTAAAGGTATGAAAAGCAACTGCTTTCAAACATTCGAGTTAAAAGGTGATTGAATATAAAAGGATCCAGAAATTTGCAAACTGCGTGGATGTACATAGTGATGAGATTGCCAACTAAAGATGGACTTAAAAACAACGGGTACTCTGTCGGGGGAGCAAAAGAAAAATGATTTTTTGCTGGGGTAAAGTACCACAAAGGCTCATGAATTATGTCGTTATCTGCTGGAGAGATGTTTGGCAACAAAAGTATAAAACTTGGCCTATGCTTCGCATGCATATGTTTCAATATGGCGTAATGCTCCATACAAAATGGAAATGCTACGCATTTGCGAGGATGCTATGCAAAATGAAAATGTAAGGAAACACCACCAAGAAAAGGTGCCGAGAGAAACGACCAACAAACTTGTTGAAGAATATGCCATGAACATCCTTCTGGAATAGAACTCTTTTAGGGACAATTCCATTTCTGGTGGAAACTAAGAATAACATCCATCAGAAAGTTGTCCCAAAGATCTCACTTTGAAGAATATCAATGACCATTGGACTCTGCTACGGATGTCTACCATTTCTGATTTACTCGTCGATGGAATCAACATTATTCTTTGCTTGGGGAGAAAAGTCAATGACATGGATCCTGGCAGGGAACAACGATGAGCTTTCCCTGTTGCTGGGAGATAAACTCAATCTTACCATGCTGGGGATACATAATCTCTATTGTGGAGAAGTGAGATCAAACGAGCCTCATGTCGGGGAATGCGACAACATGTGAGCCACTAGGAATACAGTTGGGCTTTTGGTGATTGGGATTTTTATGGATTGGATTTATTTTTGGTTACCAACAAAAGTGGACTTTGAAGGGGAACTACGAGATGAGAACTGGTATTTGAGGGTAGACTAACAAATGAGAACTGGTGGCAAAAAGTTAAAATTTCAGACGGGAACTGACTTTGTGGTTTTCCAGACGAGAACTGGACTTTGTAGTTTGGTGTCAGACGGGAACTGACATTGAAACTGTGTTTATCAGACGATAACTGGCTAAAGAAAGGGTGACCAAACGGGAATTGGTTCAAAAGTTGACATGTACCAGACGAGAACTGTTGTTTAATGAAGGATTGACCAGACGAGAACTGGTTTGAAGGTTTGACATGTACCAGATAAGAACTGGTGTTTGATGAAGGATTGACCAAACGAGAACTGGTTTGAAGGTTTTCCAGATGAGAACTGGACTTTGGAAGTATTTTCGGTTATAAATTTCTGACAGGTAACAGGTTTAGGCTATGGGATGAAGATCCAATGACAGTATGCAGGGATAAGAATATTCCCAGCAATGGAAGGGATGCTCTTTTGCAGCAAGGCTCTTTTAGAAGGCTAATATTATGATGAGGTGATGGCACAATTCCTCGGCACTCAACTTTTGCCGACGAAAATGAACTTGCTTGAGTAGCTTGCCCCAGTGTAGTTCAACTTGCCCCTGTCTGATCCTTGAAAAGAAAATAGCTTGCCATGAAACGACCTCGAGATGGCTTGCCCCGAAATTTGTACTATGAAAGGATCTTGACTAACCAACTCTCAGAATGGTTGGCTTCAATGTACTCTTGAAGTAGCTTCCCCCTGAATGAGCGTTGGAGCGGCTTAACTTGTCCAGACTGAACACTAAAGGGGTTTTCCCTCAAATCAAAGAAACTCTGGGTAACCTGCCCCTAATCAGTATTCTCAAGATGATTCACTTCAGATTAACTGCTTCTTGAATAATTTTCCCCCTAAACAACTGATGTTTAGGGATTTGTCTTAAACTGGCTAATTCCATACTCTTTATATGTTAATGCCCCAGATCTATAGGGCGACAAGGTATACTCGATTCTGATCCAGACTACTGAGTGATCCAGTACTGTTTGATTGCTCCCTGTTGGAATTTCCTCGATGCCAACTACTTACTTGCAATTAAAATAGTTTTTTCACGAATGGTAATTTTAATGTGATGCTCATGCATATTTGAAAAATCAATCATTATTAGAATGATGTGATAGTGTCTGACGAATAGACCAATAGTTCAGACGTAGTGCCAATTTAGCTAGTGAAAGATACAACAAGAATATGATTAGCAAATCATGTAGGAGTCAGTTTACACAACCTTGTTGTAGTATGCCTTTAGAATAAACCCTGCCTCAATTAGGTCTTTTAAGGGTTGAATCATGGTCTGGTTCACGGTATTTGAAACATGTGATGAAAGGCTCAAAGTTTGATTATTACCCACCCCTTCTCCGTGGCGCTCTCCCATCCTATGTTCAGTTAACTTGGCACAAGCGTTCACCTTCAAAAGGTTTATTGAATGGTAGGAGTGATGGTTAAGGAACCCACAAGGTTTTCAGAGTGACAGTTACCCCTCTTGTCTTTTGTTTTTGTAGTCACCCGACTTTGTTCATGTTCGAGGATTTCTCTTTTGAGATCCTTTCTTTTTATTCTTTTGTTCCCTAATTTTTTCCTGGACTGATTCCTTCATTTTGAAGTTCAGCGAGAAGCCCCAATTTTGCCTAAGTATTTGACTTAGCGAGCTTTCTTTTTTTTGTTGAAAAGAAGTCGTGTGGCACTGCCTGTCTTGATTAAGGATTGTGACTGTCTCACTGCTGATTGGTGAGGTATAACCATTGTGGTTGATGAGGTATGACATCTTGAAAGGGATAAGATATGATTGGTCCTTGAATGGGGACAGTCCTCTGTAAAATTTGAATGCCCGGTCAAATTAACTGACAACTACCCTGCCCCAAGTTAAGAAGTGAGGGTTTGAGAGTTCGAAAGAAACTTCTACTTCTAGGCTCGAAGTGGTTAACTAGGGACTAACTTCTTATTTCTCCAGTGTTTAAGAGGTTTGAAATAATGCCTGTTGTTGCAGTGAGAATAGGATATCAAACTATTAATTAGTTTGAATCACATCTTTAGTTCACAATCAATCTTTGATTTATCTGAAGGAAAAGGTCAAAAGAAGGAAAACCTAATTTTGCATCGTAAACACAATGCGGGGAGAGATCTAGGTAAGGGGTTGGTTAAGCTTAGGAAAGGTATTACACCCTAAACTTCTGTAGTACTCTACAGGAAACTTTCATTTAAAGTTTACTATTTTGCTTTAATTATATGCTTAGGGGTATATGCTAAGGGTTAGAACATGAAAAGAAAGACCTAAGGGTTGTCTTTTAGTTACATGGCAGAATTGAAATATAGGAAAAGTATGAAAACAATAAAGGAAATGCAAAGCGACGATATCCTCGCGTAAATTACAACCATAAAAATGAAAGAATAATAATGAAATAAAAAGTGACAATAGCCTCGCATAAATTACAACCTAAAAAAATGAACTGCGAAAAGTACGGGGAAATAGTAAATGTACAACAACATAAAATTAAACGAAAGCAAACAGGGCAAGGTTACGGATCAAACCCGCAACTAGGCAACCATTTAACTCGAACCTGAAATTGAAATACTAGACATAATTTTAAGAAAAGCATTTAAGATTAAAGTGTGGGAATTTGTTAGAAAATTATATTTACAAAAAAAATTTGGATTTTAATTAGCAAAAGAATTGAATTAATAATCTTAATAATTAAAGAAAATGTTAATTTTAAAATTTAAACTTTAGATTTATTAAAAATGTTAATTTCGAATAATTTTCTACAATTAGATTTTTTTTAAAAAGTTAATTTTTAGTTTTAAAGATTAGTGTTAATCTTAGTCTAAAAAATTTAAGTTTAAGCCCTTTTTTAAAATGTGTTTTAATTTCTAAAAGAAAATTAAGTTTTAAGTTCTAATGTTGAGTTTTTTAAAAAAAATTAATAATAAAAGCAAGGTTTAAATTTTAAATTTAACAAAAATGATTTCTACCTTAATCCTATGTTTCATTATTTTTTAAAAAAAAAGTTTTTATTTAGAACGTGAAGTTTTAATTTTAATTATTTTTTTTATTTTAGAAGATGGTTTTATTCCTTTTTTTTTATACATAGCCTAATTAACTAAATTATAAAACCGTTATTACAATTTCTATTATGCTGAATTTTAAAACTATAATAATAATAATAATAATAATAATAATAATAATAATAATAAAAATAAAAAAGACAAGACAAAATGGCATAAAAAGGGAACGTGGTTATTTTGCTGAAGCAATTAGGGTTTTCACATTTGTGAAGCCCCTGTTCTTCTTCCTTGTGCCGCCGCGGCCATGGATGCATGCTCCGAGGTTTCCTTCTTCTTCTTTCCAGTTTATGGCTTTTTGAACTCCACCTTCTCTCTGCTTCGTTATCCACTTCTTCTTCCTTCCACATAAATCACATAAAAAATAACATTAAAATGTTAGTAGAAAAACTCACGGTTCAGAGATGGCTTTTCAGAACTCGATGGTTTATGATGGATCTTGGCTGACGGTTCAGTTTCCGTTAGTGTCCTCGAGTTGTGATGAGAATGGATTAAAATTTCTCTGAGCTGCAGTTGTTCGTTGACGGCCAATGATGAGATTTCTGAGGCGTTGGGAGTTTTGCTCGCCGGTAGCGCTTGGCCGGCGTTGAAACTTCAAGGTTTCCGCCACCGCCTCCAGGGTTCGATATGTTCTGATCTCGATGATGATGGATGCTTTCCTCTCCTTCGCATGCACTTTCTGGGTTTTCTTATTTCCGAAAATTGATGCTTTCTGCCCCCCTTCTGATGATTCTTTATGAAATTCTTATATTATTCTTCTTTCTGAGATTTGGGCCTGGATTTTGTTAATTCGTTGCGATAATTTTTTCAATTTTGATGGTTCATTTGCTGATTTTTCTCAAGAGCTGTTGTTGCACCCCAAAATTTGCCCAACATTTCTTTACCTAGCTTGTGTTTCATTTCATTCACATTAGCATTATCATTTGCATTTCATTGACATGTATGCAGGAGATCAAGAGGTATGATTACCAATTAAGAACTATACAAGACTATAAAGCTAGCTAAGAAGGTTATTCAAGTGCTCAAGGGTTGATATCCTTGTCAGAGAATTTAAAAGATCCTCAGAGAGAGTGATTGAAGCCAAGTGTGTAGGTCTCCTAACTTGAGAGTTGTGGGAAGCCATCAGATGATTCTGAGGTCATGGAGATGGACTTGAGGTCTTGAGAGAGCTCATGAGAAGTGTTGAAGATCACTTTGAGGCCTAGACAGGTCATTGGTGCAGCTAGGGTTTGACTGGGTCAACCCTAAGTCAACTGAGGATTTGAAGAAGGTTGAGCCTTTATTCAAGAGCCATGTGACCATGGATTGATACATTGAAATGTTATAAGGATGATTCCAAGGTTAGCTCATCATGATTGAAGAGTTTGAGAAGTTTCAGGCTAGGGTTTCTAAGGCTTGACAGTGTAAAATCCCCTAGTTTGACCCCTATCTTCAAGGCAATTTAGCTCAAGATGTGATTGTCATCTCATCTTGCCCCCAACATGATTGTTGTAGAGAATGGTATTAGCTTTAATTTGAGTGCTAGGAGTCCTTGATAGGATTTGTAGAACTCAAGTTATGGCTTTGACAACTTACAAGTCATCTGAGGTATGTGAATTTGGAGCTTGAAAGTTACCCAACTTGCATGACACGTGTGCCCTAGAAGGATGATTCCTATGAACTTTTGGTCAACATGAATGTTGTTCCTTATCCTCTTAGCTTTTTATAGAGTACTAGAAGTCCTTGATAGGATTTGTAGAACTCAAGTTATGGCTTTGACAAGTCAAGGGTATTTTGGGAAGTTGTGATTATAGGTCATTTTTGATTATAGGTCATTTTCACCAACTTAGGGACCTCAAATGAAATTTTGTTCAACTAGAAAGTTGCTCAAAATGGTGTTTTAATATTGACCATGCATCACGGAGGCATTGAAATGGCTCAAGGAGAGACTTGGTTCAAGGAATTTTGAAAAAGGAAGAATTAAAGAGAATTAATGACCAAAAAATTGAAATAATTCATTTTGTGTCCAAACAAGGCAAAATAATAGGTCATTTTGAATGGAAAGATCATTTTAGAAACTTTGGCAATGCTAGAATTTTGGTTTGAGGTCAAATTCATCCCATTTCATTTCATTTCTTCATGATGAAGCAACATGACCAACATGAACCATTGGCTTCCAAACAAGGAAATAATCATAACAAACCAATTCAATATCTCATGAGATGAATTTTCCAAGCATTTTCATGCCCAAAGAGAGCCAGAATCGTGACTGGTGTGGATGGTATTTTGAAGGAGAAAGTGAAATTGAAAATCTCATATGGAAGGTTACAGAAAGTTCTAGACATTTCCATTGAGTTCTATATAAACATTAGAGTGCGTTCAACCATTTTTTTGGTGAAGATTGATCCCTGAAGCAGAGAGTGAGGTTGAAGTTTCACAGCTGCAAGTTAAAATCATATTCTGAGTTCAAGGCCAATCCAAGAGAAATTGAAGATTGCATTAGCTTTGGAAGGAGTTTTAGAGTGAATCTGGATCATTGTGGAGGAGGAATCGAGCAAGAACTGCACCTGTTCTTCATCTGAAACCAGGTTTGTGAAAATTGAAATTATGCTTAATTAAGGCAGTGTTAGATAGAAATCTTTATGTGGTTAGGTTCTATTCATGATCTAGATGGATTTAGGATGGTTAATTACACGGTTAGAGACAATGCTAGGTGTTGTGCAACTTCTGTTGAGATGGATTTCTCATGATTCTTGGAGTGTTATTCATGTTTGGATAGTGGAATGTGATCTCTGATGAGTGTAGTTTTCATTAGTGTCATTAATTTTAAAAATCATGATGATCAAGATTTGAGGGATTTCTGAAAATTCTATCGTGTTTGGATTTAGAGAAGGAATTAGGGAATTTGGATGATGGATTCGTGATCAGGATGAGAAATTGAGTGGGATGATGATTTGTTTCAGTATTTTTATTGACCTGGGTACACCACCTCACCGGAGAAGAAGGTGGCGCTGTAGCTCAGGCCACCGTCTGGTTATTTCCCTCCTTCAGTTTGAAATTGGGGACGATGAGCATGAGCCATTGGATGAGGGTTTGACAATTGACTCAGGCAATGGATGGATGGCCACGATTGGCTCTCAAACTCTGAAGAGAGGACTTTGAATGAAACGCTCCGTTTCATTAATTGGTTTGGTTTGGGCTTAGTGCACTAAGATATCCATACCCCCCCCCCCCCCAATTTGCCTAATTCCTGAAATGAACTGCAATGATTTGCTATTCAGCACGCCAGTTTTATTAATTTCTTTGATTTTCTTTTATTCTTCATCATTTCATATAGTTTATAAATAATTCATAAAAAATAGAATAATAACTCAATTAACTCCAGTTTTTTTCCCTTGATTCATAATTGAATCTAGAATGATATTGAATAAAAATATTAGAAATTCATGCATTTTTGATTTTATGTGCATATTTTACATTTTAATTGATATTAATTCCATTATGGTTGATACCTTGGTTTGCTCATTTTTGTGTGAGCAATTGATGATGATTCTTGAGCTGATTTTTTGTGTGTAGTTAGTTTAGACATGTATGCTCCCCTTAGATATTTCTCATATTTTTGTGATGAAATTAGATGTTGGTTTTAGGTTGAAACTTTAGGTGCTCTAGTTTTAGGGTTTAAGCTTAGTACCCCATAGTTTAGGATTTATTTCTAGGACTTTGTGGATGATTCAACCTCTGGATTAACATGGTAGATTCATGATTGACTTAGGTTCCCATAATTATTTTTGTAGGAATTTACAATTAGTTTTAGTATTTTAGTTAGGATTAACTTTAGTACTAGGTTTTAGGTGATCCTCACTTGCTAATTCAACTAGAATGACTTCTTTAGTTCCCTTAGATTAGGGTTTTGCCTCTTTTGCTCTTGGGTGATGATGAAGACTTGTATGGGTTGCTGAGGAATGCATGGTGGAGCTTGGACTTGAAGTTTGCTCTTCCTTTGTAGTAGTTTTGCTTAGGTGTTAGGATTAGGGTTTGTAAGTAGAGCTTCTAGATAGATTCTCTTCTTTCATAAACATGGAATGTGTTGATCACTTCCATTCTTCCCTATGATGTAACGTCCCCTTGTGAATGCCTCATCCCTCCTTTGGTAGGATGTGTGGCTTTTCACAAGTTGGTAGAACCTTTGAGGGTTCCTTTCTTTGATGGTGGAGTGTTTAGTGGTGACCTTTGGTCTTCACTTTGCTTTCCACTATCCAAACCTTGCTCTTGTTAGATGAATCTTTCTCCCTTGCTAGAGGATGGAGTTCCTTGCTAGAAGATTGAAGATGCTAGAAGTTGTTACTTTTCTGTATTTGAAGACTTCCATTGGAGCTGAAGCTTGAAGACCAAGAAGAACAAGTTGACACTTGTGAAGAAAATCCAGCTGAGATTAAATTAAGAGCTGAAGCTTGAATTTGAAGAACAAGTTGATACTTGTGTTTGATGCATTGAAAGCTTGAAGAAGCAAGTTGACACTTGCTATTGAAGATGATAGACTTTAAGAACAGTTACAGACTGAGGACTGAACTGTTGTCAGAGGATTGCTTTGCTGTGAAGCTGTGGAAGCTGTTGATCCGCTTTCTTTCCTGTCTGTTTGCTTTATGTGCAACTGTATTGAGGTGACTTGTTTGATTTGCTTGATGCATTAGAATAAGTTCATGTTTAGATTGATTTAATCTAGGAGCATGATTGCACTAGAGGTTGAGTTGCTCCCTCTGCTTGTATTTTTACTGTATGGCTTTGCTTGCGGGTATTCGGTAGATTTGCTAGCGGGTATCTTTCTCCCTTGCTAGAGGTTGAGTTGTTCCCTCTGCTTGTTATTTGCTTGATGGCATTTTATTTCATTTCTTCTGTATGATTGCAGTTATTCATATCTGGCTTGTGGTCGAGACGAGCTTGTGGAGGCTGATGCCCCACACACATTTCCTCCCTCACTTGCATTGCATGCATTTTACAGTCATTTACTATTTATTGTTTAAGCTGATGCTTTATCTGTTTCTGTTTATCATTGACATGATCCCCTAGGAATCTCACTTCCTTTGATAAGGAAGTGATGATTAGAACTTTAGGTTGAAACCAATGCATGATAACTTCTAGGAGTTCCCTGTTTCAAACCTCAACCATAGGATGAATCCTTGGCATGACAACATTAGGACTTGATAGTCTCCCCTTAGTTGAACCTGTTCGTTCTCTCTTCTCATCTCAAAACAAATTAAACTACAGTAATAAAGGTTAACTGATGTCGTATGTTACGAGCCTTAAGCTATCTGAGAAAGGGTTGTCGGAGAGTTTCTTTTCGATAGCTTGGATGTTTAGTATGGCACCCTTTGGGTGACATACGACGCATTCACTTTCAGGTCATAGTCTCCAGTGCGATATTGGTTGCAAACATCCATAAAAAACAGTTCTTCCGTAAAAAACAGAAAACAAACTTCAAACCTTTTTGCCCCGTGGGCCCATAATTCAAAGGAAGCTTTTCTGAAGAAAAGGGTGTCGTAAACTCCCAGTTCTACCGCAAACGGTAACGCCTAAGTCTCCAAGGGTCGAGCTGCGTACACCAAACTGCTGGAACTGTTTGTTAACCCTACTCGAAAAAATAGATGAATCTGAATTCCCGTAATCCGTATTATCCCGAACTACGTAAGCTCTGATCTCTCATACCTGTTGAGAGTACGTAGGCACAATACTGATGTATTGGTGAGCCACCTTCCCCGTAACCCGTAGTTAGCCGAACTACGTTGACTCTGATTTCTCATTCTCTGATGAGAATACGTAGGAATAAAGCGCAACGCTTTGCCGAGTCATTTTCTTTTCTTTTTCAGACCAGCCTTGATAGGTAGATAGTAAAACCAACCCGTCAGATAAACACAACAAGCGTGGATCCCATTGAGTACAATGGACGTGAGGGGTGCTAATACCTCTCCCTTGCGTAACCGACTCCCGAACCCAGACAATGGTTGCGATGACCTTGTCTTATACCTCTTCGTCAGGTTTCTCCGATCGTTTCCTTTCCCGTTCCAAGGGATAAATAACGAAAGGTGGCGACTCTTCTGTTTTTCCGGCACCTTATATTCGCGGAAGCGATAGCTTGCAACTCTGCTGGGGACTTGATAGTTTCCTAGGGATCCAACGTCCCTTATGCGAGTCAGTTTGGGGATCGAACGTCCCCTGCGAGAGTCAATCCTAGCGCTTGTATGTTTACTTGTTGGGTTGTGTTTAGTTATCGCATTTTATTCCCCGCACTTTATTTTTCAGTATGATATGATTATCTGTGCTATTGTGGGAGGGGTATTCTGATGAGTGAGGAGCTAGACCCAGGCTTGAGTGTACCTAGCATTAGTTGTGGAAATTAGTGGGCGCGTGCTTTCTTTGCAGGCACTAGTGTCTCATGAAATCCACGCTCAGACGAGGTTCTCCCGGTTGACTTATTTTCCGGCCCTTTGGGCCTGAGGGGTTGTTGGTTTGGAGGATTGTCGACTCTGGGGACCGATCATTTGGGATTCAGCTAAGTGAGGCCGCTTCAGGAGATGGTGATGCCACACATTCTTGGTATCGTATCATCTCTCTTGAATGTCTGTGACGCTGATGACCGCATAGGATGTCGAACTTGTGTCAGTTTAGGTCCATACCTGTGAGCAGGGTTGGGTTTGTTGCAGGAAACCTTAACCTTCAGACCACCTGATTTTCTTGATAGTGAATCTGTTTTGTTGGTATCAGAGGTTCTCATCATCAGATGTGTATTTGTTCTTGACAGAGCAGGTTTATGGTCTGATGTCAGAGGTTCTCATCATCAGATATATGGTTGTTCTTGACAGAGCAGAGTTATAGTCTGACATCAGGGGTTTCTCCTCATCATCAGATATGTGTGTTCTTGACAAAGCAAATTTATGGTCCGATATCAGGGTTTTCTTCTCATCAGATATAGGGTTGTTCTTGACAGAGCAGTATTGTGGTTTTGTTGATACAGAACCTTCATCTCTTCAACAACACAGTCGTTTTGATCTCCTGCTGCATGATTGTATTTTGCATTGTTTTGCATACTCATTTGCATATCATTAACGTGTGTCTGTGTTGCAGGTACCGTTTCCCTCGGTTCAGGTTTTCTTGCCTTCTATTGTGCTATCATGGGTTCTCTGAGGAAGACCGTGGCCTACAAGCTCCCCACTCCTGAGGTTGTTCAGCTGTCTAGTTTGATTGCTTTGGCAGATGATTCTGTGAGAGGTGATTTTAGAAAGTCTTATGGGAAACTGCTCAGCTTGGTTCGTAAACCTTCTGTGTTTGAGTTGAATGGGTTGTATGCCTTGCTGCAGTTCTACGATCCTCCTTTGAGATGCTTTACTTTCCCGGACTTTATTCTCGCACCTACACTAGAGGAGTATGCTGATTTGTTAGGTGTGCCTATCAAGAGTTAGATGCCCTTTGCTCATATGGATGATGAGCCTAATCTGGCTAGTCTAGCTCTTTCGCTTCATCTGGATGCCTCTGAGTTGGTCCTGTCTAGTTGGAACGGGGTTCCCGGTTTCTCCTTGCAGTTCTTAGTGGGAAAGGCCCAACACTGTGCCAAAGACGGTTGTTGGATCGTGTTCAACGCTATTCTTGCTCTTTGCATATACGGCATCATTTTGTTCCCTAATATGCCTGACTTTGTAGACTTGAACGCCTTTCACATCTTTGCAGCAGGGAATCCAGTCCCTACCTTGATTGGAGATGTCTATCATTCCGTCCATTACAAAAACGAGAACAGAAGGGGCAAGAATGTCTCGTGCTGTGTGCCCCTATTCTATAGATGGCTTGATAGTCACCTACCTAAGAAGGGTCCCTTTGCTTCATCTGCAGCCACAGCTGAGTGGTCTGAGCGTTTGATGAGTCTATCAGCGGAGGATGTTGCCTGGTTTGATAGAGATAGGTTGGGTACTGAGATTATCTTCAGCTGCAGCGGGTTTCCGAATGTGCCTTTGATAGGCAGGAAGGGTTGTATCAACTATAATCCATCCTTGTTGGTCCGACAGTTTACTTATGCTTTGAGAGCTCCGCCGAAGGACGAAGAGGTGCAGGAATCTCTATACCTCACTGGTCTTCTAGAGGGGGATATGTTATCCAAGCTTTGGCACGCTTGGAATGGTGTCAGTAGGCGGGGGAAACCGTTGCTGGGAAAGAGTAATAGCCAAGCCTACGCTGCATATGTGACCTGGATCAGAGCCAGAGCAGATATCATAGGGATGTCGTTTCCTCCTGCCAAGCTAGAAAGTCCTCCAGTGGTTGAAGAGCCTACTACCGTGCCTATTCAGCAGTACAATCAGGTGTTAGCTGAGCGAGAGGAGCTGAAGAAGGCAAATGAAGAACTGGAGAAAGAATTGGCTCAACTCAGAAGCGAGAGAAGTGAAGCCGTCCATTCCTTCCAGAGGAAAACAGAGCTGGTAAACAAGTTAGGTACGGATTTGATTAAGCAGTTGGCTGAGTGTGAGCGTTTGGGTCGGGACTTCAAATTTGTCAACGACGTATTGGCCACTAAGAAGCAGCACTTGGATGAAGCGTACCGGAGAATATCCAAGTTTAATCAGCATTGGAAGGCCACCCTAGCCAACGGCAAGGAACGGGAGGATAAACTGAAGCAGCAGATCTCCAAATTGAAAGCCCAGGTGAAGGCTAGTGAGAAGAGGTTTGATGAAGAAACCGCTCGCAGATATGCCACTAAAGGCCTGCTAAACCAGGCTCTTGCTAACCTGAAGGAGCACAAACAGACGTTTGAATCCAAGAAGCAGAAGTTAGAAGATTGTTTTGGCGAAGGAGCATGGGAAGACTCAGTTGAAGGTCTTCACTACACTATTACGCGGAGAGAGTTACTCGTCGAAGGGTTGCTCACTCGGCCTGATCATCCAGAAACGAGGGATCTGTTAGAAGAGTTCCGCGCCCGTGGCCGCGCTTGACTATATTTGTAATCCTTTTGTTTTGATCATTGTTGTATGCTGACCATCACCAGGCTTGTTGGTCGAGGTCATGCTATTGATTCTGCTTGTACTCAATGACGTTGTGTACTGCCTTGATGGGCTTTCTTTATATATATGAGATGTTATTTTCATGACTGGACTCAGACTTCTTATTATCAGCACTGGCACTCAGGCACTAGGATCGGGGGGGAAATCTCCCTAACACACAGACACACGTTTGCATTTGCATGAAGCATTTGCATAACAAGCACTTTGTCGTTTTTTCTAACCCTTTGTGTATGCAGGTTGTTCCAAGATTGATCGAAGGTCAATCCACCGCTATCCAACCAGAGCAAATCAAGCTAGAGCAATGGAACAAGTGCAAACTGACGTTCAGGAACTCCGAGAGAGGATGGACCGCTTCATGGAGCTCATGCAAGTGGTTGCCAACGGCCAAGACCAGCTCAGAACATTGGTCCAGCCTCTGATCTCAAGGGTTGACAGCAACGGTGTACTCCATGGTGGGAACGTTCCAACCCCTCCACCTGTTGAAACTCCTCAGAATGGCATCCCCGTGACCGGGGGGAACGGCAGTGGTAACGGAAATATGATCACTAACATAGGGCTCCATTGTAATACGACTGGCGTCGGCAATGGAAATTTTGAAGCTAATAGCAATGCTGGACTGGGCAACGGCAACACAGGTGCTGGAAATCTGTATGGGCCTCAGCCATGGCTAGAAGATCGTCAAGAAGATGTGTTCTCACAGAGGAGTACTGAAGGAGAGCTAACTGCCGAAGCACGTCTGAGGTTTAAGGCACTCGAGTACAAAATGAGGAGTTTCGAGAACCTGAACACTATGGGTGTCGACATGAGTAAATTGTGATTGATTGTTGATTTCAAGGTGCCTCCTAAATTCAAGGTACCCGACTTTGAGAAGTACAAGGGCACCACCTGCCCTCGTGTCCACTTAAGGTCATACTACCGAAAGATGTCCGCTCACTCTGAAGACGAGAAGTTACTGATGCACTTCTTTCAGGATAGCTTGTCCGAGCCATCCTTGGAATGGTACATGAGTTTGGAACCTACCAGTGTGCGCACGTGGAAGGAACTTGCTGAAGCCTTTGTGCACCATTACCAGTATAACAGTGACTTGGCTCCGAACCGAGTTCAACTGCAGAACTTGTCACAGAGGAACAATGAGGGGTTCAAAGAATACACCCAGCGGTGGCGTGAATTAGCAGATAGAGTTCAACCGCCGATGGTTGAATGGGAGCTTGTTGAGATGTTTGTAGCCACCCTCCCAGGGGTTTATTACGAGAAATTGGTCAGCGGTATGTCAGGAAGTTTCTCAGATCTTATCATCACTGGCAAGCACGTTGAAAATGGGATCAAACTGGGAAAAATTCAAGGTGTTGATCTATCCTCAGCTGGAGGAGGAAAGAAACCGTATGGTAACAAAAGGCGTGAAGGGGAGACGAGCGTCGTATCCAACGCTCGCAGGAAAGGCAAGGGCCAACGCCAGCAGGTGGCTAGCATAACCATCCCTGCTGTCCAACAACCCCAACCACCGCAACAGCCGCAGCAGCAGCAGCCGAATCAGCAAGGATACAGAAAGTATCAGAACAGGGCACCTCTGTCAAGTCGTCACCTTGAGACGCCACCCATGTCTTATGCTCAGTTGTTACAAACTCTGCTCCAGTTACAGCTAGTCCAGAAGAGAACCCTGGCTCCCTTGACAGGGGCACCTCCGCAGGGTTATGATGCGAACGAAACGTGCGAGTTTCACTCAGGGGCACCCGACCACACGATAGAAAACTGCAAAGCCTTCAAGCACAAGGTGCAAGATATGGTGGATGCTAAGATCATCAATTTCTCAAATAATGTGCCGAATGTCACGAAGAACCCTATGCCGAATCATAGGGGAGGTGGGGTGAATGCCATTATCGAAGACCAGAACTTGGATTTATTGACTGACGTCAAGGATCTGAAGACACCGCTTAGCTTCGTTAAAGCCAAGCTGCAGAAGAGAGGCTTCTTTCCGGGCTGTGGTGAACTGTTTATGGGCTGTGCGACTAGTCCTGATGGATGTGAACAGTTGATAGAAGGGATTCAGAGTCTGATGACCGAAGGAGTCTTGCAGTTTAGCCGAATGGACGAAAGTAGATATGGAAAGGTAATGCTCAAGCAGGATGATGAGGTTGCCACCATCACCATCCCTTGCCAGACGATAACCATTTCTGCACCCAGGCCGCCCACCATTACCATCACAAAGGCTGGGCCGATACCTTATGAAAGCACCAATGCTTTCCCCTGGCACTATGGGGCAGACGTCTACTGTAACGGACAAAAGTTGGAACTAGAACCATCTGGGCAGTCTGTGGGTAACCTAGTGGGAATTGGCGGAATCACGCGCAGCGGAAGAGTATTTGCTCCACCTGAGGTTATGGTGGACAAAGCAGATAAAGCTGAGGAAACTGATAAGGGAAAGAGTAAAGTCGTTGAGGAAATCCCTCATGGGGTAGAGAAGGACTTACTTGTAAAGGACGCTGGAGAGTTCATGAGGCTGATCAAGAAGAGTGACTACAAGATCGTGGATCACCTCCATTAAACACCCTTGAAAATTTCCATCCTGAATTTGTTGTTATGTTCGGAGTCACATCGCAACGCGCTGTTAAAGGTTTTGAATGCCACGTATGTACCACAGGAAATCTCGGTCAACCAGTTGGAAGGGGTAGTAACCCACGTGAATGCTGGAAATGGGCTAGGATTCACTAACCTGGAGCTGACGCCGAAGGGAAGAAACCACAACAGCGCCCTGTACATCTCGATAGAGTGTAGGGGAACGATTATGTCTCACGTGTTGGTGGATACAGGGTCGTCGCTCATTGTTCTTCCAAAGAAAGCATTGATGAAGTTAGATACTCGGGGATTGATTTGCACACCCAGTGATCTGGTTGTGAAGGCTTTCGATGGAACCAAGCGTCATGTCTTTGGAGAGGTAACGCTGCCAATCCAAGTTGGGCTAGAAACTTTCGACGCAATTTTCTACATCATGGACATCATTCCAGCCTACAGCTGTCTCTTAGGCCGGCCATGGATCCATTATGTTGGTGTCGTGACATCCACGTTGCACCAGAAGCTCAAGTACGCTGTCGGAGGCAGCATCGTAACTGTTTGTGGCGAGGAAGACATAATGGTGAGCCATTTGTCGTCCTTCAAATATGTTGAGATGGATGGGGAAATCCACGAAACCCTATGTCAGGCGTCCGAAGCTGTTAAAGTCAAGGACGTAGCTCCAGTAATGACCGAGAAACCAGAGATGACTCTCTCTTCCTTCAAGGAAGCCCAGGCCGTTGTTCAAGCTGGATCTACCCTAGGCTGGGGGCAGGTTCTAGAAATACCTAACAAACAGGACAAGTTTGGGTTAGGATACTCTCCTGCGGCTGAAGCCTCCTCTTCTCACAGTGCGTCGCGGGGTAAAGGGCCGATCCAGTTTACCAGCGGCAGGGTAATATTCGAAAGTGTCAACGCGGTGTATGAAGATGGTGAAGACAGCGATTGCGACCTAGACTCTTGGATCCAGCCAAGCAAACCAGGCCAGAGCCTCACCAACTGGTCCATCAGGGATACCATCCAAGTGACAGACAAAGAGTAATGATTTACTTTCTCCAATCATTGTACAACCCTATGTCCTACCCGGGGCATAGTGGTTTTATTGTCAGGGCCTTGTTTGATTATGTACATGCATTTTACCAATAAATCAAAAGGTGTTCTTTCGTATTCAAATGTTATGATCTCCGTTATTCCTGTTTTATGTTTGTTTTGAAAAACAATAAAATGGCAATAGGGTTTGTGCTAACCTGCATATCCTTGTTTTAAGCTTAACCCTTGTTATTGCAGGATCCACATAGCAGATGACATCGACTCTGGACCTTCTATGACTCACTTCGACTTCGATTGCCCGATCTATCAAGCCGAAGAAGAGATTGATGAAGACGAAGACCTTCCCGAAGAGTTGGCCCGCTTGTTGAAACAAGAAGAGAAAGTTATTCTGCCTCACGAGGAAGAGATTGAGATTGTGAATCTGGGTTCTGAAGAGCTAGTCAGGAACGTCAGGATAGGGGCCGCATTGCAGAGTGATGTCAAGCAGAGATTGGTCGAGATGCTTCAAGAGTATAGTGACATCTTGGCTTGGTCATACAAAGATATGCCTGGACTTGATACTGACATCGTGGTCCATCACTTGCCGCTGCGAGAAGATTGTCCTCCCGTTAAGCAGAAGCTTAGGAGAACACGACCAGATATGGTCGTTAAGATCAAAGAAGAAGTGCAAAAGCAACTTGATGCTGGCTTTTTAGCGGTCACCACTTACCCTCCGTGGGTCGCCAACATAGTGCCTGTACCGAAGAAGGACGGTAAGGTACGAATGTGCGTCGATTATCAGGATTTGAATAGGGCGAGCCTTAAAGATGATTTCCCGCTGCCTCATATTGATGTGCTGGTCGACAATACAGCTCAGTTCTCCGTATTTTCGTTCATGGATGGCTTCTCCGGCTACAATCAGATCAAGATGGCCGGAGGACATGGAGAAAACTACGTTTATCACTCCTTGGGGAACATTTTTCTACAAGGTAATGCCTTTCGGTCTGAAGAACGTAGGGGCCACTTACCAAAGAGCAATGGTCACTTTGTTTCATGACATGATTCATCATGAGATTGAAGTCTATGTTAATGACATGATTGCGAAGTCCCAAACGGAGGAGGGACATCTGGTCAATTTGCTGAAGCTTTTTGAAAGGCTTAGGAAGTTCAGGTTGAGGCTGAATCCTAACAAGTGTAGTTTCGGAGTACGGTCTGGAAAACTACTGGGGTTTATCGTGAGTGAAAGAGGCATCAAAGTTGATCCTGCGAAGATAAAAGCAATACAAGAAATGCCAGTGCCAAAAACTGAAAAAGAAGTTTGTGGTTTCCTGGGCAGAATAAACTACATTGCAAAGTTTATTTCTCAGCTCACGGCCATGTGTGAACCGATGTTCAAACTGCTAAAGAAAGATCAGGCGATTATCTGGAACGAGGATTGCCAGAAGGCATTTGATAAGATAAAACAGTATCTACAGGAACCTCCGATCTTGATACCCCCAGTTGCCGGAAGACCCTTAATCATGTACTTGACAGTTCTTGAGAATAGTATGGGGTGTGTTCTCGGTCAGCACGACGAGACGGGCAGAAAGGAGCATGCCATTTACTATTTGAGTAAAAAGTACACAGACTGTGAATCTCGCTACTCGATGCTGGAGAAGACATGTTGTGCACTAGCCTGGGCTGCCAAACGTTTACGACAGTACATGCTCAATCACACGACCATGCTAATTTCGAAGATGGATCCGATCAAGTACGTCTTCAAGAAGCAAGCGCTTTCGGGCAGGATTGCCAGATGGCAAATGGTGTTGACGGAATATGACATTCAGTACGTTTCCTAAAAGGCCATCAAGGGAAGCGTATTGTCTGAATACATTGCCAAACAGCCGATCGAAGATTATCAGCCGATGAAATTTGAATTCCCTGATGAGGATATCATGTTTCTCAAAGCAAAGGATTGTGATGAACCGTTGCCCGACGAGGGGCCAGACAGGAAATCCCAGTGGAAGTTGATATTCGACGGGGCGGTTAACTCTTATGGAAGTGGCATTGGGGCGGTTAACTCCCATGGATCCCACACCCTGTTTACTGTGAGACTGACGTTTCCAGTCACCAATAACGAAACGGAGTACGAAGCATGCATCATGGGTCTAGAAGAAGCAATTGATTTGAGAATCAAGAACCTCGATGTGTATGGTGACTCGGCACTTGTGATCAACCAGATTAAATGGGAGTGGGAGACTCGTCAATCAAATTTGGTGTCGTACACGAACTATGCTAGAAGGCTGCTTCCGTTCTTTGATCGAGTGGAACTCCATCATGTGCCCAGAGCTGAAAATCAGATGGTTGATGCCTTATCCACGTTGGCTTCGATGTATAAAGTCAATTTTCGGAATGAAGCTCCAAGAATTGTCCTTTCTCGTCTTGATAGACCTGCATTTGTCTTTGCGATCGAGGAAGCCTCCGACGGCAAGCCATGGTTCCATGATATCCAGACTTTCCTTATGACTAAGGAATATCCTGCGGGAGCGTCAACCCAGGATAAAAAGACTCTGAGGAGGCTGTCTAGAAATTTTTATCTCAATCCTGATGGAGTTCTGTATAAAAGAAGCCACGATCTCGTGCTACTCAGATGTGTAGATGAGAAAGAAGCGAGTATGCTCATGGAAGAAGTCCATGAAGGCACATTTGGCACGCACGCCGGCGGGTATGCTATGACAAGAAAGATCCTGAGAGCAGGATACTACTGGCTGACGATGGAATCGGATTGTTTTAAATTCCCGAAGAGATGTCATAAATGCCAGATTTATGCTGATAAGATTCATGTGCCGCCGTGCCTGTTGAATGTCATGTCCTTCCCGTGGCCGTTCTCCATGTGGGGCATCGACATGATAGGCAAGATCGAGCCCACCGCCTCTAACGGTCATCGCTTCATTCTAGTAGCTATCGACTACTTCACCAAGTGGGTGGAGGCAGCCTCATATGCTAACGTGACCGAGCAGGTGGTGGCTAAGTTCATAAAGAGGGACATCATCTGTCGATACGGAATTCCCGAGCGGATCATTACTGATAATGGTTCGAATCTGAATAACAAGATGATGAAGGAGTTGTGCCAGAGTTTCAAGATTGAACACCACAACTCATCTCCTTACCGGCCGAAGATGAATGGCGCTGTTCAAGTGGCCAACAAGAACATCAAGAAGATTATACAGAAGATGGTTGTGACCTATAAGGATTGGCACGAGATGTTGCCATTTGCACTGCACGATTATCGTACAACGGTATGTACATCAACCGGGGCAACTCCTTTCTCACTGGTGTACGGTATGGAAGTTGTCCTACCGTTAGAAGTTGAGATCCCTTCTTTAAGAGTTTTGGTTGACGTGAAACTCGATGAGGCCGAATGGATTAAGAACCGACTGAACCAACTCAGCCTGATGGACGAGAAAAGGTTAGCATCGATCGCATATGGTCGTCTGTACCAAAGCCGAATGAAGAAAGCTTATGATAAGAAGGTGCGTCCTAGAAGCTTTCAGACGGGTGATCTCGTCCTGAAGAAGATTCTTCCTCCACACTCCGATCATCGGGGCAAGTGGACTCCCAATTACGAAGGTCCGTACGTCGTTAGCAAGGTCTTCTCGGGAGGAGCCTTGTTGTTATCCACGACGGATGGCGAAGATTTTGCATCCCCTGCGAACGCGGACGCAGTTAAAAAATACTTTGCTTAAAAAATGACCCGCTGGAAAGAAAAAGAATATCCAGGCAAAAATGGGGCATCCCGGCGAACCATAAAAAAGGAAAAAAGGTTCGGGCAAAAATTAGGGATATAAAAGAAAAGAATGTACACCCGCAAAGTCGAAAACCTGGAAGGGCGACTTTGGCAAAAAAGGGGTATCCTGGTGAATCGAAAACCCGAAAGGGCGATTCAGGCAAAAGTTAGGGATTTGAAAAAGCAAATGACTGCGTTCCGCGTGTGGATTGTATTTGTTTAGTGGTTTGGAAGACCTGGGGGCCATTTATCTGAATCAATCTCTTCTGAAGCTGAAGCGTCAGAGAAGTATCAAAGTCGAGTGGGTCATAGAGGGATCAACTCATGGTGTCTGTCTACGCCACATTGCCGACATTTGTGTATATACTGATGTATATTTATGTTTTTATATTTGCGCAGCTTCCTCATTCCAGGAGCTTGCATCTATTGTAAAACACTTTCACCCATTCAGGGGTTCATCATCAATAAAATATATACTATTCAGCAATTCTGTTTGCCTGTTTAGCATTTATCTGTTTTGTTTGCAAAAAAGAACGCCGATGTTTTTGATAAAATGCGCATATATAAACTTACTGGCCTAGGCCACCGATTGTTGAAACAATGAATTACTTGAACATTGTCACAAGATGATAACCTTGATAGGTCCCTTTGAGAAGGGTATCTTGTCTGTTTGTTTGTGTTGTTGCAGGTATAGCATATTCCAGGCAGTACGCCGTATGTTTCCCCAAGCAGGATGATTCCTTCTTCTCCAGCAAGTTCAGCAGCATCTCCCCACGAAGTCTGCACATGAGATCGTAAGCATTGACATGTCTCCTCCAAACAGAGAAGATTCTCTCCCCAATCAGATGCATCCTGAAGGATCGTTGCCTCCCCAGCTGAGTCATACACTGAAGTATGCAGCACTCGATAGTACAGACTGAAGTCTCTAGTGGAATTAAAATCCCCCACAGAGTTGTACTCTCCCCAGCAAGCAGGATGATTCCTCCTTCGCTAGCTGAGTTTGCAAATCCCCAAGAGAGCCGAGTTCTTGGAAAGCAGTCGGGGCCATGATTGGTTTTCTGCAGTAGAGTGTTGAATAGCTGATGCTGTATTTCCCCATCGGAGTCGTTACCTCCAAGAAAGTTTTGCCGCGAAGGCTGTGCAGTTTATTTTTGCGATTGACATCGTTTCCCTCAGCAGTTGTGGGTCGTACACCTATTTGAGCAGGTTCACGTTCTCAGAGAGCTTTATTCCCCTGCAGCAGTCGATTGAAGTTCGTTTCCCCAGGCGGAGTCCAATTGAGATTGGCGTGACTTCTTCTCCTCGGCGGGATGATTCCTTCCTCCACCAGAGTGGTTCTTTCTTCTTGACAGGAGGCTTCTCCCCTCAGCATTTATTTTGCTGACGGGGTCATAGCATTTTTGCATGATTTCATAGCATTTACCCTAAAAATGCGTAGCATTTCCACAGTGTGGAGCATTGCGCCATTGTCAAAGCATATGCATACGAAACATGAGCTAGGGCGTTACCGTTCTTGTTTTGCAGGTGTTCCTCTGCAGATTGGTTTGCTCAAGATGATTCTTGAATTCCCCAGCGAAGTTGTGTGCTTAAGATGATTCTTAAAATCCCCAGTGAAGTCGCCAGAGTTGGTTGCTCAAGCTGATGCTCGGAGTCCCCGGCAGAGTGATTGCTCAGGATGATTCCTGAAATCTCCAGCAGAGTTATTGGTTCAAGATGATTCTTGAAGTCCCCACGGAGTTATTTGTCCAAGATGACTCTTGAAGTCCTCAGCAGAGTTGATTCGTCCAGGATGATTTCTGGATCCCCGAAGCAGAGTTACTTGATAGTTCTCCAGAATCCCCAGCGGAGAGGTGTCATCCTCAACAGGTTTTAAACAGAAAAGTTGAAATTTCCTTGAAGACTTGATGATTGAAGTCTGGCATTAGTGCCAAAACTCCTGACTTACTGATGAAGTCTAACTACGATGTTGAAGCAGTTTGCCTAGATGACGTCGGGTGCCTGACGGAAAAAGATTGCATATCCTTAGTAGTTCCTGATTGATTAAGGATCCCATTTGAAGACTTACTGATGAAGTCCAGCTGTGATGTCGACGCAGTTCCTTCAGCTGATGCGGATTGCCTGATGGCAGAAGTTTGGATATCCCTATTCGGTTCATGATTGATTGAGGATTCCGTTCCCGACTTACTGAAGAAGTCTGGCTGACGCCCAAAAATTTCTTTGAGTGCCCGATGGCATAATTGCAGAGATTGTCAAAAGTTCCTAAATAACCTGAAGAGTCCCGATGAATTCTTCTGCTGCAGAGCCGCAGAGCGCATGACGGCGATACCAGCTATGTATCACCAGTTACCGTGTAACCGGTGGTCCCTTGATGACTTGAGGACGAAGATCTACAGGAAAATCAGATGATCATCCTGACGAAGATTTGAGATTAGACCCTTCACCGGTTACCGTGTGACCAATTCCCCAGCAGAGTTGTCGTGCAATTGTCATGCTCAGTTTTAAAGATGTTCCTACCAATCAGAGTATCGTTTACATGTGCGGACGGCATAATTGACCATCCCTTGCCTGTTACCGTGTAACCGGTGATCCCTCGATGATTTGAGGACATAGATGATCATCCTGACGGAAATTTGAGATTAATCCATCACCAGCTACCGTGCAACCGGTGATCCCTTGATGATTTGATGACGCAATGATATCAGATAAATCAGAGAATCATCCTGATGGAGGTTCAGGTCAGTATTCTCCAGCTAGTTGCCGCGCAGCTATTATTTTAGTTTCCGAAGATTTGTCCCCATCAGAGTACTGTGTACTTGTGCAGTTGGCAAATTTCCAGGTTTGTTGGTATTCAACCGTCTTTTACCTTGATTGTGTGAAAGCCGTTCGCTTCTCACCCAGTCAGGTCCAAGCCATTTGAATAGGGGAAGCTGTTGCACCCCAAAATTTGCCCAACATTTCTTTACCTAGCTTGTGTTTCATTTCATTCACATTAGCATTATCATTTGCATTTCATTGACATGTATGCATGAGATCAAGAGGTATAATTACCAATTAAGAACTATACAAGACTATGAAGCAAGATAAGAAGGTTATTCAAGTGCTCAAGGGTTGATATCCTTGTCAGAGAAGTTAAAAGATCCTCAGAGAGAGTGATTGAAGCCAAGTGTGTAGGTCTTCTAACTTGAGAGTTGTGGGAAGCCATCAGATGATTCTGAGGTCATGGAGATGGAATTGAGGTCTTGAGAGAGCTCATGAGAAGTGTTGAAGATCACTTTGAGGCCTAGACAGGTCAATGTGCAAGATTAAGAAGCCTCAACCATGATTGGTGCAGCTAGGGTTTGACTGGGTCAACCCTAAGTCAACTGGGGATTTGAAGAAGGTTGAGACTTAATTCAAGAGCCATGTGACCATGGATGGATAAATTGAAATGTTATAAGGATTATTCCAAGGTTATCTCATCATGATTGAAGATTTTGAGAAGTTTCAGGCTAGGGTTTCTAAGGCTTGACAGTGTAAAATCCCCTAGTTTGACCCCTATCTTCAAGGCAATTTAGCTTAAGATGTGATTGTCATCTCATCTTGCCCCCAACATGATTTTTGTAGATCATGGTCTTAGCTTTAATTTGAGTGCTAGAAGTCCTTGATAGGATTTGTAGAACTCAAGTTATGGCTTTGACAAGTTACAAGTCATCTGAGGTATGTGAATTTGGGGCTTGAAAGTTACCCAACTTGCATGACACTTGTGCCCTAGAAGGATGATTCCTATGAACTTTTGGTCAACAGGAATGTTGTTCCTTATCCTCTTAGCTTTATAGAGAGTACTAGAAGTCCTTGATAGGATTTGTAAAACTCAAGTTATGGCTTTGACAAGTCAAGGGTTTTTTGGGAAGTTGTGATTATAGGTCATTTTTTATTATAGGTCATTTTCACCAACTTAGGGATCTCAAATGAAATTTTGTTCAACTAGAAAGTTGCTCAAAATGGGGTTTTAACATTGACCATGCATCAAGGAGGCATTGAAATGGCTCAAGGAGAGACTTGGTTCAAGGAATTTTGAAAAAGGAAGAATTAAAGAGAATTAATGACCAAAAAATTGAAATAATTCATTTTGTGTCCAAACAAGGCAAAATAATAGGTCATTTTGAATGGAAAGATCATTTTAGAAACTTTGGCAATGCTAGAATTTTGGTTTGAGGTCAAATTCATGCTATTTCATTTCATTTCTTCATGATGAAGCAACATGACCAACATGAACCATTGGCTTGCAAACAAGGAAATAATCATAACAAACCAATTCAATATCTCATGAGATGAATTTTCCAAGCATTTTCATGCCCAAAGAGAGCCAGAATCGTGACTGGTGTGGATGGTATTTTAAAGGAGAAAGTGAAATTGAAAATCTCATATGGAAGGTTACAGAAAGTTCTAGACATTTTCATTGAGTTCTATATAAACATTAGAGTGCGTTCAGCCATTTTTTTGGTGAAGATTGATCCCTGAAGCAGAGAGTGAGGTTGAAGTTTCACAGCTGCAAGTTGAAATCGTATTTTGAGTTCAAGGCCAATCCAAGAGAAATTGAAGATTGCATTAGCTTTGGAAGGAGTTTTAGAGTGAATCTGGATCATTGTGGAGGAGGAATCGAGAAAGAACTGCACCTGTTCTTCATCTGAAACCAAGTTTGTGAAAATTGAAATTATGCTTAATTAAGGCAGTGTTAGATAGAAATCTTTATGTGGTTAGGTTCTATTCATGATCTAGATGGATTTAGGATGGTCAATTACACGGTTAGAGACAATGCTAGGTGTTGTGCAACTTCTGTTGAGATGGATTTCTCATGATTTTTGGAGTGTTATTCATGTTTGGATAGTGGAATGTGATCTCTGATGAGTATAGTTTCCATTAGTGTCATTAATTTTAAGAAGCATGATGATCAAAATTTAAGGTATTTCTGAAAATTCTATCGTGTTTGAATTTAGAGAAGGAATTAGGGAATTTGGATGATGGATTCGTGATCAGGATGAGAAATTGAGTGGGATGATGATTTGTTTCAGTATTTTCATTGACCTGGGTACACCACCTCACCAGAGAAGACGGTGACGCTGCAGCTCAGGCCACCGTCTGGTTATTTCCCTCCATCAGTTTGAAATTGGGGACGATGAGCATGAGCCATTGGATGAGGGTTTGACAATTGACTCAGGCAATGAATGGATGGCCACGATTGGCTCTCAAACTCTGAAGAGAGGACTCTGAATGAAACACACCGTTTCATTAATTGGTTTGGTTTGGGCTTAGTGCACTGAGTGATATCTACACCCCCTCAATTGGCCCAATTCCTGAAATGAACTGCAATGATTTGCTATTCAGCACGCCAGTTTTATTAATTTCTTTGATTTTCTTTTATTCTTCATCATTTCATATAGTTTGTAAATAATTCATAAAAAATAGAATAATAACTCAATTAACTCCAGATTTTTTCCCTTGATTCATGATTGAATCTAAAATTTTATTGAATAAAAATATTAGAAATTCATGCATTTGTGATTTTATGTGCATTTTTTACATTTTAATTGATATTAATTCCATTATGGTTGATACCTTCGTTTTCTGATTTTTGTGTGAGCAATTGATGATGATTCTTGAGCTGATTTTTTGTGTGTAGTTATTTTAGACATGTATGCTGCCCTTATATTTTTCTCACATTTTTGTGATGAAATTAGATGTTGGTTTTAGGTTGAAACTTTAGGTGCTCTAGCTTTAGGGTTTAAGCTTAGTACCCCACATTTTTGTGGATGATTCAACCTCTGGATTAACATGGTAGATTCATGATTGACTTAGGTTCCCATAGTTATTTTTGTAGGAATTTACAATTGGTTTTAGTATTTTAGTTATTATTAACTTTAGTACTAGATTTTAGGTGATCCTAACTTGCTAATTCAACTAGAATGACTTCTTTAGTTCCCTTAGATTAGGGTTTTGCCTCTTTTGCTCTTGGGTGATGATGAAGACTTGTGTGGGCTACTGAGGAATGCATGGTGGAGCTTGGACTTGAAGTTTGCTCTTCCTTTGGAGTAGTTTTGTTTAGGTGTTAAGATTAGGGTTTGTAAGTAGAGCTTCTAGATAGATTCTCTTCTTTCATAAACATGGAAAGTGTTGATCACTTCCATTCTTCCCTATGATGTAAGGTCCCCTTGTGAAGGCCTCATCCCTCCTTTGGTAGGATGTGTGGCTCTTCACAAGTTGGTAGAACCTTTGAGGGTTCCTTTCTTTGATGGTGGAGTGTTTAGTGGTGACCTTTGGTCTTCACTTTGCTTTCCGCTATCCAAACCTTGCTCTTGTTAGATGAATCTTTCTCCCTTGCTAGAGGATGGAGTTTCTTGCTAGAAGATTGAAGATGCTAGAAGTTGTTACTTGTCTGTATTTGAAGACTGCCATTGGAGCTGAAGCTTGAAGACCAAGAAGAACAAGTTGACACTTGTGAAGAAAATCCAGCTAAGATCAAATTAAGAGCTGAAGCTTGAAGTTGAAGAACAAGTTGATACTTGTGTTTAATGCATTGAAAGCTTGAAGAAGCAAGTTGACACTTGCTATTGAAGATGATAGACTTGAAGAACAGTTACAGACTGAGGACTAAACTGCTGTCAGAGGATTGCTCTGCTGTGAAGCTGTGGAAGCTGTTGATCCGCTTTCTTTCCTGTCTGTTTGCTTTCTGTGCAACTGTATTGAGGTGACTTGTTTGATTTGCTTAATGCATTAGAATAAGTTCATGTTTATATTGATTTAAGCTAGGAGCATGATTGCACTATAGGTTGAGTTCTTCCCTCTGCTTGTATTTTTACTGTATGGCTTTGCTTGCGGGTATTCGGTAGAGCCCTGCTCCCTTGCCTATGTGGTTTGTTATTTGCTTGATGGCATTTTATTTCATTTCTTCTATATGATTGCAGTTATTCATATCTGGCTTGAGGTCGAGACGAGCTTGTGGAGGCTGATGCCCCACACCCATTTCCTCCCTCACTTGCATTGCATGCATTTTACAGTCGTTTACTGTTTACTGTTTAAGCTGATGCTTTATCTGTTTCTGTTTATCATTGGCATGATCCCCTAGGAATCTCACTTCCTTTGATAAGGAAGTGATGATTAGAACTTTAGGTTGAAACCAATGCATGATAACTTCTAGGAGTTCCCTGTTTGAAACCTCAACCATAGGATGAATCCTTGGCATGACAACATTAGGACTTGATAGTCTCCCCTTAGTTGAACCTGTTTGTTCTCTCTTCTCATCTTAAAACAAATTAAACTACAGTAATAAAGGTTAACTGATGTCGTACATTACGAGCCTTAAGCTATCTGAGAAAGGGTTGTCGGAGAGCTTCTTTTTGACAGCTTGGATGTTTAGTATGGCACCCTTTGGGTGACATACGACGCATTCACTCTCAGGTCATAGTCTCCAGTGCGATATTGGTTGCAAACATCCATAAAAAACAATTCTTCCGTAAAAAACAGAAAACAAACTTCAAACCTTTTTGCCCCGTGGGCCCATAATTCAAATGAAGCTTTTCTGAAGAAAAGAGTGTCGTTAACTCCCAGTTCTACCGCAAACGGTAACGCCTAAGTCTCAAAGGGTCGAGCTGCGTACAACAAACTGCTGGAACTGTTTGTTAACCCTACTCGAAAAAACAGATGAATATGAATTCCTGTAATCCGTATTATCCCGAACAACGTAAGCTCTGATCTCTCATACCTGTTGAGAGTACGTAGGCACAATACTGACGTATTGGCGAGCCACCTTCCCCGTAACCCGTAGTTAGCCGAACTACGTTGACTCTGATTTCTCATTCTCTGATGAGAATACGTAGTCATAAAGCGCGACGCTTTGCCGAGTCATTTTCTTTTCTTTTTCAGACCAGCCTTGATAGGTAGATAGTAAAACCAACCCGTCAGATAAACACAACAAGCGTGGATCCCATTGAGTACGATGGACGTGAGGGGTGCTAATACCTTCCCCTTGCGTAACCGACTCCCGAACCCAGACAATGGTTGCGATGACCTTGTCTTATACCTTTTCGTTAGGTTTCTCCGATCGTTTCCTTTCCCGTTCCAAGGGATAAACAAACGAAAGGTGGCGACTCTTCTGTTTTGCCGGCACCTTATTTTCGCGGAAGCGACAGCTGCCGCTGCTGTGTTGTGAATTTCCACAGTTCATTTGTTGTGACTTGTTAGGAAAAGTTGTTTATGGTGAAATCTGTGGCTGAAATTTTGGCTTGATTGTTGGCTTTTGGAACTTGCTTGTTGCGCTGGGTTTGTTGGATTTTGGTTTGATCCATTGGGGTTCTGAATTTTTGAGAAATGTTGTTAAGGCCCTGTTTGGCAAAACCATTTTTTAGAAATAAGTTCTTTTTCAAAAAGCACTTATTTTCAGAATCGCTTTTCTAAACAAAATCACTTTTTCTCTCTCCTGGCTACAATTTAGACAGATACTGTTGGATCCGGGCCGGAGTCGGGGAAATAAGTCAGGAGCTGGCTTTGATTTTGTCGTTGCCCTCCCAACATACCCGATGATGAATCTTTACTAAGGGTATCAGAGCCGAAAAAATCCATTTTTCTAACCAATTAAAATTGTTTGCTTTGTTGGGGATTTTTCTTTGCAGGTTCGAAAAGTCGAGATTGAAGAATCGGCCAAGAAGACAAATTTAGAAAAAATAGGACCTTTCTTAAGAATTAATAATTTATTTTGTAATTTTGTAATAATATAGAATTTAATTGAATAAATTCAAATTATTTTTCCAATCACATTTCACCGATTAAGTTTCCAATTACAAATCTCCGATTAAATTTCCGAATAAACTCCTCCGATAAAACTTAAATGAATAAAATCATTTAATTAAATTTATCCAACCAACTTTCACCTGGCTAATCCCAACTTGTCCGATTAAATTCAAATGACTAACTTCTTCCGATTAACCTCATCCAAATAAATCAAACTGATTAAATTCCTCCAACGAGATTTATCCGATTAATCTGGGACGTTCCAAACTCTGAATTTTGACAATTGATCAACTTGCCCAATTTAAATTCTCCGTAACTGCTAAGCTCGACTAATCCCTTTGCAAATTAATTTATGCCGAAATTCCATTGTTCCTTTAAAACCCGACCGTTGACCAGCAGAAAACAGGAAAACGTATATCTGTCAGAATAAATCCTGCAAAGCAAATTCTCGCACCGATTTAAACCATGAATCCATTAATATCTCAACATATTCAGCTACATATCGTTCCGGAATCAAACAATATTTCTGAAATCCGTCTAACGACTAAATCTCTGCTCTGGAATAAAATATACTGTGGCACAAGAAATCTGACATCAAAAGCGTCATAAAATTCAGCTCATTCTCAACTAAGCCCCATGATCGGATATAGGAATCCTAATCACTTGAGGAGTTCCAGAGGACGAATCAGCTTCATAAATTGTCAGCAGGCTGTAAATTAATGACCATTTGCCCTTCATAAGTTAAAGAGCACACAGTGTGATCTTTCCTGCAAAACCAACAGACTGAGCAAATCGGTTAGTGGTTAGTTAAAATGCCACACAGAACGAGTGACGTGCGAAATGAACCTAAAAATCTCGGGGGCAAAATTTGGGGTATTACACCTGTACATCATCAGCAGGATTTTATTCGAAAGCGTACGATCAACAATTATGAGTATTTAGTTTTCGTCATCCTTCCTCCAATCTACGCTAAAAAATAGTGATAAAGTGGAGTGAATAAAAGGTGTATGTGCTTTGTGATAAATGAGAAAATGAGCGAATGCGACATGATTTCTTCAGAAAATGCATAATCACTTCATTAATATTACCATTCAAAACAAAAATGTTTAAAAACAAGTAGCAATTAATAGGAAATAAACTACAAATGCAAATGATAAAAGTGCCCAAGGACTGTCAATGTTGAGGACATTTGCCTGTCTGGACCACTAGCTTTAGGCGATGACCCTTGGAATCTTTGAGCTTAGACTGCTGAGAGGTTGACGTGGATAGCCAAACTTCCTTTTGGAAAGGATATGTACCCTTTTATCAATCAATTGTTTCACCTTGGCTTGCAAGGCTTTGCAATCTTCGGTTACGTGTCCCATGGATCCTCCATGATATCCACACTGCATATGGGGATTGTGTAACACCCCAAATTTAATTGGAATATTTTAATTAATTTATTTAATTGAGAATATTCATTTTTCGGTGATTTTCGGTGGTTTTGTGGATTATTGAGAATTGTGCATTTTTGGGGTTATTTATTTTGAATAATAGTATGTAATATGAATTTATTAATATTATTGTGAATAAAAATGAATATAAGATGAATAAGGGAAATTTGGGCATTTGGAGGAGTTAGTAAGGGTAATAAGGGAAAAGCCCAAATTGTGAGGCCCATGACTAGGTTTGACAAAATAGAATTCGGAAGGGAATTAGGATTCATTTGTTAACCGTGAAAAGTATTATGGCCAGAGAGCTCTGAGAAGAAGATTGGAGGCAGAAGATTCCCGGAGATAATCGTGAAGGCTTTGAGTCGACTAAGGTATGGGGATTATAGCTTTTCATGATTTTCCATGTGTGCCTTTCAATGTAATTATGAATGACTTTAGGTTTAAGAGATTTTGGGTCGATTGTGGGAAAAAGGGGAAAAAGGCATGCTGAAAAGACCCGTGTTGGTTTGTGGGGTCAGTCAGTAATCCTGAAAGCAATATGAGGCGCTACAAATGGTATCAAAGCCAGACCTCTCCTAGTACGATGTGGTTCGAGGACGAACCAAGCGGAAGCTGGTGGGCATGTAACACCCGAGGTCGAAGAGGGCGGAGATTTGTTACATGTAACACCCGAGGGCGAGGGGGTGGTTGTCGGTGCATGAGGCATGACAATGAGACACTCCTAGCAGCTTCTAGGGGAAAAACTGAATTCACATCGGAATGAGAGGGATCCCGAGGTTGTGCAGGTATGAGACTGCATGGTTGAATGAAGGCTTATAAGGATTAATTTGTACTATTTATACCAACAAGATGCATCTTCTTTTCGGTAGCTTGTCCCATAAGAACTCCATAGTTAAGCGTGCTTGGCTTGGAGAAATCTTGGGATGGGTGACCTTCTAGGAAGTTTCCCGAAAAGCATGTGAGTGAGGAAAAAGCATGCTAAAAAGACCTATATTAGTTTGTGGGGTCAGTCGGTAATCCTGAAAGCATTATGAGGCGTTACAAATGGTATCAGAGCCAAACGTCTCCCAGTACGATGTGGTTCGGGGACGAACCAAGCAAAAGCTTGTGGGCATGTAACACCCGAGGTCGAAGAGGGCAGAGAGTGGTAGGTATGGGACTGCATGGTTAAAGGAATGCTTATAAGGATTAATTGGTACTACCTATACAAACAAGATGCATCTTCTTTTCAGAATGCATTATGAGGCGTTACAAATGGTATCAGAGCCAAACCTCTCCCAGTACGATGTGGTTCGGGGACGAACCAAGCAAAAGTTTGTGGGCATGTAACACCCGAGGTCGAAGAGGGCGGAGAGTGGTAGGTATGAGACTGCATGGTTAAAGGAATGCTTATAAGGATTAATTGGTACTACCTATACAAACAAGATGCATCTTCTTTTCGGTAGCCCATTCATAAGAACTCCATAGTTAAGCATGTTTGACTTGGAGAAATTTAGGGATGGGTGACCTTCTGAGAAGTTTCCCAGAAAGCATGTGAGTGAGGAAAAAGCATACTGAAAAGACCCGTGTTGGTTTGTGGGGCCAGTGAGTAATCCTTAAAGCAATATGAGGCGTTACAGATTGTACCCAGGAGGGTAAGGTTCTGGCACAGGCTTAAGAGTCTTATGCTCCACCAATGAGTTCTAAATCAGATGTGGCAGAAGCTGACCCTATGACATAGGGACTGGATGAAAAGGGGCATTCCTTCTTTCTAAGTTGTTGCTACGAGGATAACATGGCACTTGAAATTATGCCTGTTGAGCAGATGGGGGACCATAGAGTTTTGCTGGTACACCATGAGAATACTCAATGTTTGTTATGAATGTGTTGGTTTCATCCTTATCTTCCTCATGGAAATCATTGAGAGATATGGTCTCATTGGCTTGGTTGCTTGAGGCGTCCTGGATTTGTCTGCTTTTAAGGTAGCTTTCGACGTGTTCTCCTACTATCACAAGATCAGAGAAACTTGATGGTGCACAACCAGCCATTCTTTCAAGATAAGAGCCATGAAAACTGTTTATATACATGTCTATTAATTCCCTGTCCGACAGTGGTAGTTGTACTCTTGCTACGAATTCTCTCCACCGCTGTGCATAACCCTTAAAGGATTCAATGCCATTCTGAGATAGGCTTTTCAACTGCATGCAGATGGGAGGAGTGTTTAGATTATATTCATACTGCTTCAGAAATTTTTTGGCTAAGTCTAACCATGATCAGATCTGATTACTCTCTAACTGCATGTACCAACTCAAAGATGCCCCACTTAGACTGTCCTGAAAACAGTGAATCATCAACTTATCATTATGCATAAATGAGGTCATTCTTCTGTAAAACATCACCAAATGTTGTCTCGGGAAACTATCCCCCTTATACTACTCGAACCTCGGTGCTTTGAAATTTAGAGGTAACACTAGGCCGGGTACCAGGCACATGTCCGAAGCATTGAGACCAAAAACATCTTGGGCTTCCAAGGCTTTGAGTTTTTCCTCCAACACATGAAATCTTTTAGCATGCTCAAGAGCTCTCTGGTCATTAGTCTTCACCATCGGGACCTCTCTTTTGGAATTCGACACAGGGAGAGAAACACCACGACAATCCGTAGCATCAAGAGAAGAGGAACATTCACTTTAGACAAAAAATGGTTCACATAAGTCTTGATTCTCAACAGAGAGCTGCACAGACTGAGCTTGTGTAAGGTTGTTCCCTTGTAGAAGATCTTCATCAGGCAAAGAACCGTACAGAGGGTTAGTCATCACGGTAAAATATGGTGGGGTATCAACATTCTGGAGGTCGTTCCCTGACATAGCTATCAACAGCTCCTAACTTGACTTTACTTCTTGACGCCGCTTGATCTTGCTTCAAACACTTTGTCATCTTTCAACAGTCACCACTGGTTCAGAACGAGCACTAGGGAAATAACTGGTAGGATAAAGTCAAAGGTAGAATAAGAGCCCTAGTCGGTTGAAGAATGATATGAAAAATGATGCAGAGATGTTTATGATATGCAATGCAAAAGACATAGGATCAAAGCTTCCACAAATTCTGAATAACTGCTGCATTGTTGATTGAATAAACCCAGAACTCCGCTCTGACAAGAAAATACCAGAATACCAGAATATCGAAGTACTGAGATGATTGAAAACCCAGAATATCCAAGATCAAAAATATGCACCGACGAGAAAACCAGAAAACCGGGTTGGTTGAAGGTCAAAGTTTCCTGCATAATCCTTCCCACTCACAGGTAGGACCTAGTCTCTAACAAGGTACGACATCCTATGCAGGTCGTCAGTATCACGGACTCTCAGGTCGAGAAACGATGATATGTTCACCATTTCTGGCTTGGCATCATGGTCAAATGAGGAGGCCTCAACTGACTCCCCAATGAACGGTCTCCAGAGTCGTTAGTTTTCAAATCCAACCTCCCCTTAACTGTCCAAAACGCAAAGGTTATGGTGTCTTTAAAGGAAACCTTGTCTGGATGTGAATTTCATGATGGCTCTTGCATGCCAAACATGCAAGCCCGCACTACTCTCCATACTAATACTAGGTGTGTACTCAAGCCTGGGTATTGGGCTTATCTCTGAATTGAACACCCCAACCAATAGCACAACAACAATATGATAATAATAAAGTGCAGAAGGTAAAAATGTAAATGCAATACTATAAAAAAACAACGTATATGCATACAAATATACACACCCACAAATACAAAGCAAACAAGCACTAGGGTTGACTCGCATAGGGAAACAGATTCCCCAGCAGAGTCGTCAGCTGTCGCAACTGCAAAAAAGGGGTCGGCGAAAACAAACAAAAGAGTCGCCACCAAACGTTATTTATCCCAAAGAGAGGGAAAGGAAATGATCAAAGAAAACCTAAGAGAACGGGAAAGAAAAGGTCATCGCAACCAAATCTTGGGTTTGGGAGTCGGTTACGCAAGGGGAAGGTATGAGCACCCCTCACGTCCATACTTGTTGTCTAATCTATAGGTGAAATTTATCTAAAAGCTACTGCTAAACGGGGGTGAAAAGAAAGAACAAACTCGATAGGACATCGCCGCCCTATGCCTACGTATTCCCTTATACAATGGGAAAGTCAGAGTCAACGTAGTTCGAAAAACTACGGGTGATGGGGAAAGGTTGCTTGCCAAGACATTGTTGTCTTGTGCCTACGTATCCTCATCTGGTATGAGAAATCAGAGCAAATTTAGTTTGGGAAACTAGACCACTGGTTGGTTAAGTATTTTTTATGAGTGACGATAAATCTCCATTCCAGTAGTCAAGGAAGATGCCTGTTTGTGGTAGAACGAAAAAGTAACGTACTCTTTTCTGAAAATAAGGTTTGAAACAATCCCAAAGGATGAAAAAGTTTGAAATTTGTTTGTGAGTTTTAATGAAGTGGATTGAGTTAGTTGGAGACTCACGTCGCACTAAAGACTATGACACGGGGGCGAATGCGTCGCATATCGCCCAAAGAGTATACGCTAAACACTTTAGACAAGCGAGGAGAAACCCCCCACTCATCATTCCCCATATACTTAAGGCTCGTAACGCACGTCGCTTGTCATTTTTTATTAAGTGTCTTGAAGAAAGTTTGAGGTGAGAAGAGAGAGACGCACATAAAGGCCTAGGGGAAACTGAACCCTAATTGTTGTCATGCAATGTGGCCCTAAAGTCAGGATTAGGAGGAAAATTAACCTAATATTGTCATACTTGGATTGAAAGCCTAATGTCTCTCCTAAGGGATCGTGTGAATACAGGAGGTAAACAGCAAGTAAACACAAAGCGACGCAATCACAGACAACGTCAAGTATCAAACTCAAAATAAAATTTACAGAGAACAAGTACAAGTATATACATCCGCACTCGAGAATTAATTGAAAATCAAAGTTAAGAATTAAAATAAGGTTAATTAATCTCTAAACAAAAGGTAATCCTAACTTAATCAAGGTTAAATCTAAACTAATCTAAATTAAAACAAAAAAGCTAATTGATATCCTAAAGTTAACTAAAAGTTATTTTCTAATTCTAAAATTATTAACTTCTAAGTTATCACTAATCTAGTTTTTAAGACTAAGTCTAAACTCTAATCCCTAATTAAATTCTAAATATAAAAACTAAATTCTAAATAAATAATACTAATATTAAAAATAATAAAACTAACTAACAATATTACAAATCTAATACTAATCTATACTAAAACAAGCTTAAACTAATCAAATTCTAATTTAATTCTAAATTAAATAATTACCCCTAAATTAATTACTAAAAGTAATTCTAAAATAATCTAAACTAAAATTAAACTAAATTAATGTTGATATTAAACTAGAATTAAACTAAATTAAAATGCTAAAAACTAATTAATACAAAAAAAACTGAATTAATTCCTCTCTCCCCCCACGATTTCCTCTCTTCTCCACGCTTTCTTTCCTCTTCCCCACGCGTTTTTGTCTCTCTCCCCACGTGGTCTCTTTTCCTCTCCCCAACGACTTACTCTCTTCCACGCGTTTTCATCTTCCCAAAATTTCTCTTCTTCCCAACGCGTTTTCTTCTTCCCCATACGCCCTTCTCTCTTCTCCCAATCATCTTCTCTCTTTCTTCTCAAACGAAACCTCTCTCTCTCAGAATCTCATTAAACTCTCACAAAAGGAAAGCCGAAAAAACACTCTTTGATTCTTTCAAGAACAAACGAAATTCAAAAGCCAAAACCCATGAGAAAAAAGATCAAACACGACACCTTCTCAAAAAACACGGCATCTTCTCCTGCCTCCTCTCGCGGCAGCTTTTGACAAATTTCCCTTCATCACCTCCTCACAGCGACCTTCTCGCTCGCAAAAACAAAACAAAACCCAATGCACTCGGTTTCTCTCATTTCTTCTTCTCTTCTTCTGTTCTGATATAGTCTTGGGGTTTTGGAGTCCCGAAATGGGTTTGTGGGTTTGAAGTTGTGGAGTGTGATGTTGTTCATGTTCGTAGGTTTGAGGTTGATGGATTTGATTCTTTGTAAAACAGAAGGAGATCTAAATAGTTGTTGTTGGTGGTGGTGTGCAGTGAAGGCATTATTTAATGGAGGGAGTATGTGTTGAAGCAACAACATCTTTGTCTTGAAGAAGAGGAAAAATTGTTCGATCTTCAGGTTGAATAAGGTTCATGAGGGGCGTTATTTGGAAGAAGAATAGGAGGTTAGATTTTTATGCAGGTTTCAGGAGAAAGGGTAGGTGGTAAAGTTTTTCTTAAGAAAAAGTTGGAGTAAGAGGAACGTTTGAAGGTTTATATGATTTGGGGTTGTACGGTAAGGCAATGGTGTGGTGATGCTGAAGGCTGATGAAGAAAGGCATTTTTTAGGATATCAAGGAGATTCCCGGTTGCTCCAGAAGATGAAAAAAGTTTATCTTTGAGGGTGTTATCTTGGTTGAGAGGGAAAATTTTGAAGGTTACCATTTTAGAGTTCAGAAGTTGTCGGATTTTTTGAAGAGAAAGTCTTGGTGTTTTGGTTTCGTAGTGGTGGGATAGCTATTACGTATGGAGCATGCTTGCTGTGTTTTTTTTGAAATTTCTGATATACTATAAATTTTGCAGGCTAGCCCTATTGGTAGATGCAGTTTGTGGTCGTAATATGCAAGCTGTTGTACGAATGGTCTGTTGTCTGGTGTGGGAGGGGTGTGAAGGTTGGGGTCTGCGGGGTGTTCGTGTAATGGGGGAAGAGAGGTTCCTCTCTTGAAGTGTTACAGTTTTCTGTTTTAAAAAAGAAGATTGAGGTGTGTTTATTTTCCTTTCACTCTCTGCCTCTCTCCTCTTTCTTTTTCATACAAGTTGTAGTGGATTGGTTGCTATGCACAAGCTTTGAAATATTTCTGAAATGCTGCAGGTTTTGTCGGTAGTTTTGGGATGGGCATTGTTTGTTTGTATAGGCTGTGGAGGTTGTGCAGGATGGTACGGATGTTGAGGAATAGCTGAGGCTGTGGAGAAACGTACCAAAAATTGAACATTGTTGTCACATTTTTTTCTTAATTTTTCTTGTAATAATTCTAATATTAAATAATTAATTATATTATAATTAAAAAAACCAATTTAACTCTAATTAAAATTACAAATTCTAAATCTCATCAAATCTAATTAAAATTCTAAATTCTAATTTCTAATTAAAAAACTAAATTCTAAATTCTAATCTAATTAGTTAATTCAAACTCCTAATCTAAATTAATTCTAATCTAAATCCTTTTTTGTTTTCTGTTTTAGTTCAATTCTAATTCTATTTCTAATCTAAATTAAAAATAATTAATTCTAATTCAAAAAGCTAATTAAAATTCTAATTAATTTCTAAACAAATAAATTAAACCTAAATTAACAAATAACATAAAAAATGATTGAAAGGGTCGAACATGAAAATGCAACAAAATTATCAGCACGGACTTAGACACCAGGAAGAGTACGACCTCTGTTCGATTTTGACATAGAACTTATCATTTGAACTGGTTTAAACTGTCTAAAATGCGAACAAAGCGGCTCTAATCTCGATAAACCCATTCTGGCTAATAACACGGACAGTATGCGAGAAATGATTAACCTAGATGATATATAGATGAATGCGAAGTGTAACACCCATTTTAATTATTTAGTCATTTTATTACTATTTTAATTATTATATGTTGGTGTGCCCTTTGGTGGGGGTGTGTTTGATGATGATTGGTGGGTGTCCCTGATATGGGAGGATTATTGGTGGTGAATTGGTGTGAATATAATAATAAAATAAATAGTATTATTATTATTATTATTATTATTATTATTATTATTATTATTAATTGTAGTAATATTATTAATATCGGAGAATATTATTATTATTAATATTATTACTATTATTATAACTATTAGTGGGAGAATATTATTATGATTATGATTATTATTATTATTATTAATATTATTGGTGGAGTATTATTACTATTATTATTAATATTATTATTATGGGTGAAATAATATTATTAATATTGCTATGTGTATTATTATTATAATGATTATTATAATTATTTATATTAGTAATATTATATTAGTATTACTATTAAGATTATTATTATTATATTATTTTATTAAGTTATTATTATTATTAAGATTAGATAATTAAAACAGGGAATGTGAGGGGTTAGTGTTTTTTTTTTAAGATACATTTGGAGAGCTGGGAGAAAGAATGAGAGAAGTGAGAAGAGCGTAGAACGAGCAAAGGAACGAGGAACGGAAGAGAAAGGAGAAAACCAAGAGACCAAATCTAGGAGGATTTCTATCGATCAAACCGATTAACAAGGTAAGGGAGGAGAAACTTGATTGGGATGGTATTTACAAGTATAGGGTAGTGGGGATTCCTTAACCCCGTAGGAATGTATCGGTGTATGAAGTTTTATGTTGTCATGCCTATAATTGTTGATTGATGTTGAGAATTGGTATTTGATAAACCAATGAGGAATTGATATATGTCGATGTTGATGAATTGTTGTTTTTGGTGAGTTTGGGGTATTGGTTGGGTTTACGGTTTTAGAGAAGTTCCTGTATAACCTCTGTGGTTTGGATAATGACCATGAGTATTGGTGAGATTTTGTGTAACCTCTGTGGCTTGGGTAATGACCATGATATAGGTTCTGAGATGTAGTTTAAGGAACAATTGATTAGAGTAGTGTGTGATAGTTGTAGTAATGATAGGCCAGAGGATGGATGAAGAGTGATAAGCTTGGAATTGAGCAAGATGACAGTGTTGGAAGGTAAGGGTGGGTTTTCGTATGATCATTGTGATGGTGTAATAATGTATGATGGGTAGGATCACATTTAGGATAGAAACCCCTAAATGCCATGGTTTTGAAAAGTATGGTTATATGATATATGATGACATGATCTTTAAAAATATGTTGTTGGCTGTTATAATTGTCATATTATGGTAGGATTTCGAATTCTGAAACCGGGGCTTTTTACGGAATTGAAATCGGAGGTCCAGAAGGCCTCCAACGATGGAAAACACATAATTTTCTGCATTCTGCGTTGTTTGCGTCGACTCAAAGCTGTATATTGGTAAATTTTCTGTTTTAATGATTTGGGCCATAACCTTTGATCCGTAAGTCGGATTTAGTCCCCGTTTGAAGCGTTGGAAAGCTCTTGAATAGATCTATAACATGGTATAAATAATATAGTTATTTTACAAATATTTTTATATCCAATATTTTTGGGGAGTCATTGTTTAATTAAATAGTAACTAAACCATGGATCGATTGAAATGATTTATTGATTATTTACTTGAGTTTAATTGTTGTGCACTTAGTGTGCTTGTGTTTATTGGTGGTGTAATATATATATAATGTATGGTGATGTGATCAGGAGGATCGTGTGCACTTAGTGTGCTTGTGTTTATTGGTGGTGTAATATATATAATGTGTGGTGATATGATCAGGAGGATCGTGTGCACTTAGTGTGCTTGAGTTTGTTTGTCGTGCATTGGTGTCGTACATATCATGGTGTCTGGTGGGATGAATCATTGCTCGGGAGGAGTGTATGTGATTCATTCGTAATCCTTTGTGGAGAATGGTGGGGATAGATCATATCTCAGTAGGAGCGTAAGTGATCTGTCGGGGATAGATCATATCTCAGTAGGAGCATAAGTGATCTGTCGGGGATAGATCATATCTCAGTAGGAGCGTAAGTGATCTGTCGGGGATAGATCATATCTCAGTAGGAGTGTAAGTGATCTATCCAAGGTTCGATTGAATGAACCAATGAGTCGGTACCGTATGCATGGTGTTGAGTTGCATATTTGCATTATAATATGTTATATTGTAATTTGAACGGTAGGTTCGTGATTGGTGTTGTGGGGTGAATATTGGTGTGTTTTAATTATTATATGTTATATGGATGTTTGAACAGTAGGTTCGTGATTGGTGTTGATGGGGTGAATATTGGTGTGTTTTACTACCTTTATTGCATGTATTAAATTACCGATATATTTTGATCATGTTTTCTCACCCCTTTGTTGTGTTGTGGTCTGTGCTTCCTCGGAAGTACAGATAATCCAGGTACATAGATAGCTTGGATGGCGGTGTGCAAGTCGAGTCTTAGGATGCTCTGATACGTAACACGGGATATGGGTGTTTTGCAAGCTTAGGTGGTGTGAGCAATGAATTATAATAATAAAGATTTTATGTAAATCTGGCGGATGGCCGAGAATGTTGGAATAATAATTTCCGCTGTATTATTTTGAAAATAATGAATAAAGTATTTTTGATAACTATTGGTGATGTGATATCCCACAGTTTTTGTGAAAACTCTGATGTTTATTTATAATGTTTATATTTTATTTAATTTGGAAAGTGGGGTGTTACAATTGGTATCAGAGCAAGTCGGTCCGTCCGGCGAATGTTGTCTAGTGTTGTTGTTCCCTGGTATGCGACATGTGTGTAAAAACACTGTCGGTACATGTTGTTGTTTAAACTTTGTCGGTAGAAGTGAAATGATTCCAGTGGGGGAGAAGTTGGTATTTCTCCGGAATGCTGCAGTGTTGTGGCTTAGTGTGTTATGCTCTTATAGTTTGGTAAAGATGGTTTATACCCCATCATAATTTTCGGCTGTCTATTGACAAATTAAGGAACTGATCACCCTTAATCTCTTGTTAATAGTAGACGGGATTGTGTTGGATGGGATAGATGTGTCTTGCAAGCTTAGGTGGTGTGAGCAATGAATTGTCTTGAGTTAAGCTAAGTGCTTAAGGGATTATTTTGAGGAGTTGGCGTAAGACGGTGTTGAGGTGTGTATTTTGACGGAAACTTTGAATGTTAAGGAAAGTGAGAAATTGGGGTTTATCACTTAATTGTGATTGTCCGGAAGTTTTCATGAGGAGGTAAATGGTTTACTATCGGAATGTGAAGTAAAGCTTACACATTGACTTCGTTCTTGGAACTAGTCCGATATGAGTGACTCCATATTGTGTGTTTGCATTGGGATTGAGAAAGTTAAAGAGTCAACTTGAAGACCTGCTGGAAGAGAGGTTCTTTTGTTTGAGTGTGTTACCATAAGGTGCACCAATTTTGTTGGTTAGACAGACGGAAGGTTTTGTGAAGCTTTGGGTGAACTATGGATAAGTGAACAAGGTGACTATCAAGGATAAGAGTTCGCTTCCAAGAGTTGATGAGTTGATGGATCAACGGGCTGAAGGATGTGAGTTTTCCTTAGTCGTGTGAGCTCGGGTAGAGCTATTGTGGTTGTGGTATCAAAGGTCGAAGTTGTATCGCAATGGGAGGCTCCAAGATTTGCTGTTGAGATTGGGAGTAATTGAGTTTTAAAATATTTAAAGATTGAAAGTGTGTTGGGTGGTCTCCTAGGTATGAAATTGTTGTTGTACGCTGAATTCCGAGATCGCGGCTTTTTACGGAATCGAAATCGGACGTCGTAGAAATCATGTTTAATGATTCTAATTCGAGGCTATATGTTAGGTGAGTATGAGTATGTGTTTGTTTCGAAGAAAGGAATTGAATCGGTCGAATTTTCGGACAAGAATGCAAAATCCCGTAGCAGTTTTTCGGCAAAATTCTGGTTTTTCGGAAAACTTCGAAAATTCATAACTCTTGAACCGTATGTCCGTTTTGACCCCCGTTTGAAGCGTTGGAGAGATAACGAGATGCTCTCTCCGGGAAAAATGGTTTTTATGTCAGTGGATGATCCAATTATAGCAGAATATTCAAAACGTATAATTTGGTCAACTTTTACCGTCGTGATCGGGTGCGTTTGATGTGTTATCTTACTGTATGTTTTCGGTATATATCGTGGTAGTTGATGCTTCGATTTGGAAACCTTGTTTGTACCGAGGAAAATGGCGAAAACAGTTGGAACCGGTTGGGAAATTTTGTGATGCGAGTCTGGTCTGTGAAGAGACTTCTTATGGAGTTAAGCCTTGTATGTTAGACCGTATTAGTAGTATCCTTGAGGAGATTCGAGGAGGTCAGAAATCTTGGTTGAGTTGGTGAATTAGTTGAAATTGATAAATCAGAGTCGAAGAGTGGATTGTCGGGTTTGTGGAAATAGTACCATGATATGTTGTGATGGGGTATGTGGACCGGATGTTGTTGAGGGGAGTAGGAGTACTCGTGAAGAAATACATTGAGGTAGATGGAGTGTCCATCCCGGTGCTATGAAGAAGTAACCGAATTTGAGTAGATTGTTTTGGTGACCATAGATGAGGAAAGGAGTGGTTGAGGTTGAATATACTGGTTAGAATTGTTGGAATTCGAAGAGTGAACATCAGAGACTGTTGAGTCTGATTCAGCCGTTGAATATTCCAGAGTGGAAATCAGGTAGTATTTTCACGGATTTGGTGTTGAGATTTCCAAAGAATTGGAAAGACATAATTTTAATTTGGGTCGTTGTGAGTGGATGAACTATTCCGTGTTAAGGATATATGAGATACATATTGAGGAAGTAGTGAAGTTGGATGAGATACTGTCGAATGTTGTGTTAGATTGAAATTTGAGATTTATATTGAGATGTTGGAGGGGCTTACAGGAAGCTTCAGGTACTAAGTTGAAGTTGAGTTCGGCTTACCATCCGCAAACTGATGGTCAGTCAGAGAGGACTATTGAGTCTGTAGAGAATTGGTGAGAGCTTGGGTATTGGATCAAGGTGGATCGTGTGATGAGTAATTACCGTTGATTGGGTTACCTATAATAATGATTCCCATCCTAGTGTCGAAATGGCACTATATATGGCTTGGTGAGATAGGGAGTGTAGGACTCTTCTGTGTTGGAATAAGTCGAGTGGGAGTGTTGTGCTCAGACCGAGAATTATGCTTGAGATGGCTGAGAAGATCAAGAGGATATAAGGAAATATGTGTTTTGAGAGTCACGTCGGTGACTGGTGCTGGTCGGGTTTCGAAATCTCGGAAGTTCGCATCGGGTTCTATGGTTGTATCAGAGTAGCGCAGCGGAGGCATGGGAGGAGTAACATGTTAGATCGTTTTGCCGCTGTCGCTGTGAATTGGCATGACGTGTTTCATGTGTCTTCGTTGAGGAATTACATTGAATCATGTGGATGATGTACCAGTGAAAAATAATTTGATTGTGGAGGCATTGCTAGTTCGTTTGACGAACGAGAAACAACTCCGAGGGGAGGAGATAACTTTGGTGAAAGTGGCATGAGGGGGGTGCTGCAGAAGGCAGTGTGACCTGAGAATTGGAATGAAGGATGCGGGAAGCGTATCCGGAACTATTTCCATCAGGTAATTTTCGAGGACGAAAATAATTAAAGTGGGGGAGAGTTGTAACACCCATTTTAATTATTTAGTCATTTTATTACTATTTTAATTATTATATGTTGGTGTGCCCTTTGGTGGGGGTGTGTTTGATGATGATTGGTGGGTGTCCCTGATATGGGAGGATTATTGGTGGTGAATTGGTGTGAATATAATAATAAAATAAATAGTAGTAATATGGTAATATTATTATTATTATTTTTTTATTATTATTATTATTATTATTATTATTATTATTATTATTATTATTATTAATTGTAGTAATATTATTAATAGCGGAGAATATTATTATTATTAATATTATTACTATTATTATAACTATTAGTGGGAGAATATTATTATCATTATTATTATTATTATTATTATTATTATTATTATTATTATTATTATTATTATTATTATTATTATTAGTATTATTAATAATATTATTGGTGGAGTATTATTACTATTATTATTAATATTATTATTATGGGTGAAATAATATTATTAATATTGCTATATGTATTATTATTATTATAATGATTATTATAATTATTTATATTAGTAATATTATATTAGTATTACTATTAAGATTATTATTATTATATTATTTTATTAAGTTATTATTATTATTAAGATTAGATAATTAAAATAGGGAATGTGAGGGGTTAGTGGTTTTTTTTTACGATACATTTGGAGAGTTGGGAGAAAGAACGAGAGAAGTGAGAAGAGCGTAGAACGAGCAAAGGAACGAGGAACGGAAGAGAAAGGAGAAAGCCAAGAGACCAAATCTAGGAGGATTTCCATCGATCAAACCGATTAACAATGTAAGGGGGAGAAACTTGATTGGGATGGTATTTACATGTATAGGGTAGTGGGGATTCCTTAACCCCGTAGGAATGTATCGGTGTATGAAGTTTTATGTTGTCATGCCTATAATTGTTGATTGATGTTGAGAATTGGTATTTGATAAGCCAATGAGGAATTGATATATGTCGATGTTGATGAATTGTTGTTTTTGGTGGTTTGGGGTATTGGTTGGGTTTACGGTTTTAGGGAAGTTCCTGTATAACCTCTGTGGTTTGGATAATGACCATGAGTATTGGTGAGATTTTGTGTAACCTCTGTGGCTTGGGTAATGACCATGATATAGGTTCTGAGATGTAGTTTAAGGAACAATTGATTAGAGTAGTGTGTGATAGTTGTAGTAATGATAGGGCAGAGGATGGATGAAGAGTGATAAGCTTGGAATTGATCAAGATGACAGTGTTGGACGGTAAGGTTGGGTTTTCGTATGATCATTGTGATGGTGTAATAGTGTATGATGGGTAGGATCACATTTAGGATAGAAACCCCTAAATGCCATGGTTTTGAAAAGTATGGTTATATGATATATGATCACATGATCTTTAAAAATATGTTGTTGGCTATTATAATTGTCATATTATGGTAGGATTTTGAATTCTGAAACCGGGGCTTTTTACGGAATTGAAATCGGAGGTCCGGAAGGCCTCCAACGATGGAAAACACAGAATTTTCTGCATTCTGCGCTGTTTGCATCGACTCAAAGCTGTATATTGATGAATTTTCTGTTTTGACGATTTTGGCCATAACTTTTGATCCGTAAGTCGGATTTAGTCCCCGTTCGAAGCGTTGGAAAGCTCTTGAATAGATCTATAACATGGTATAAATAATATAGTTATTTGCCAAATATTTTTAAATCCAATATTTTTGGGGAGTCATTGTTTAATTAAATAGTAACTAAACCATGGATCGATTGAAATGATTTATTGATTATTTACTTGAGTTTAATTGTTGTGCACTTAGTGTGCTTGTGTTTATTGATGGTGTAATATATATAATGTATGGTGATGTGATCAGGAGGATCGTGTGCACTTAGTGTGCTTGTGTTTATTGGTGGTGTAATATATATAATGTGTGGTGATGTGATCAGGAGGATCGTGTGCACTTAGTGTGCTTGAGTTTGTTTGTCGTGCATTGTTGTCGTGCATTGGTGTCGTACATATCATGGTGTCTGGTGGGATGAATCATTGCTCAGGAGGAGTGTATGTGATTCATCCGTACTCCTTTGTGGAGAATGGTGGGGATAGATCATATCTCAGTAGGAGCGTAAGTGATCTGTCGGGGATAGATCATATCTCAGTAGGAGCGTAAGTGATCTGTCGGGGATATATCATATCTCAGTAGGAGCGTAAGTGATCTGTCGGGGATAGATCATATCTCAGTAGGAGCGTAAGTGATCTGTCCAAGGTTCGATTGAATGAACCAATGAGTCGGTACCGCATGCATGGTGTTGAGTTACATATTTGCATTATAATATGTTATATTGTAATTTGAACGGTAGGTTCGTGATTGGTGTTGTGGGGTGAATATTGGTGTGTTTTAATTATTATATGTTATATGGATGTTTGAACAGTAGGTTCATGATTGGTGTTGATGGGGTGAATATTGGTGTGTTTTAATTATCATACGTTATATGGATGTTTGAACAGTAGGTTCGTGATTGGTGTTGATGGGGTGAATATTTGTGTGTTTTAATTATTATATGTTATATGGATGTTTGAACAGTAGGTTCGTGATTGGTGTTGATGGGGTGAATATTGGTGTGTTTTACTACCTTTATTGCATGTATTAAATTACCGATATATTTTGATCATGTTTTCTCACCCCTTTGTTGTGTTGTGGTCTGTGCTTCCTCGGAAGTACAGATAATCCAGGTACATAGATAGCTTGGATGGCGGTGTGCAAGTCGAGTCTTAGGATGCTCTGATACGTAACACGGGATATGGGTGTTTTATTTATTTATGTTAAACTTGTTGAAAATCCTGTGACGTATCACATTTTGGTGAATTATAATAATAAAGATTTTATGTAAATCTGGCGGATGGCCGTTGGAATAATAATTTACGCTATATTATTTTGAAAATAATGAATAAAGTATTTTTGATAACTATTGGTGATGTGATATCCCACAGTTTTTGTGAAAACTCTGATGTTTATTTATAATGTTTATATTTTATTTAATTTGGGAAGTGGGGTGTTAGACGAAGCAAAAGCCAGTTAGGGTTAGAAAAAAAGGAGGGAAAATTTGGGGTGCAACAGGACCCCATGGAAGACACTAGCATTTTTGTATTGTTGAAAAGGTCCAGCCGCAATAAAGGACCTACTGTTCAAGAAAGGACTTTTATTTCCACTATATTTTATAAGAAGCTCAACAGGACCCGACAGTTATTCTGCATAATCATCAACTGACTTTAACTCTACTAAATAAACACAGTTTTGTACGCACAGACATTTGATCAGCCAGAAATTGGATGCGGATTGCGGACATGACTCAAGGATTAAGCCTACAAGCATCTTCGTTTTGTTTTTTTCTATAACTTCAAACCATTCTCACCATAAAGTAAGTCTTACAAATCGAGAAACGTCCAGTTACGCAGAATGTAGCCATGATGAGAAAAACAACAACAGAGAATCAACATCACATAAAATCAAAATTAGCATCATGAGACTCTTATGGCCAAGACCTATGCATTAACAGGTCCAAAGCATGATTTCCAAAAGGCTTTATATCTTTATGAAATCCATGGATAAGAGAAGAAGACATGGGCAACAATGTATTACAAGTTTATCACATCAAGTTTTATCTTGAAACAATATGCAAGGAACTCTTTATCTATCTAAGATTATGCCAAGCATGAAAAGGAAGAAACAAGCTTACCATTATATAGAAGGCCATGTACTCGTCGCCGATTTGTACTCATTTCAAATTTCCTTAGAATCTCTATTGAATAAACATGAAAACTACAAGCAAGTTCGGGATTATTCATACCAAAGTGTGACAATAAGCTTGAAAGAGATCATTGGGTGAGTGCAAAAGGAAGCGCATAAATTGTTGTTCCAAATATCTCCAAATTAAAATTGGGAACCAATCACACAAAAAATTAGGTTTGGAATCAAACAGAAATAAGATTCGTCATCACGAACAAGGAAAGAATCAAGGAGAATGGAAATCAAATATTCACGAAATCAATTAAAAATTAGCAAAGTATCAGCAAAATATCATAATTAACAACAACGCACAATATCTTTCCAAAAAGTCATCAATGGAGAAACACAAGGGAGATGAATTGAAAGAAAAGCATAATACACGCATAAATACACAAAATAGCTCACATACAGAAAGTGGCGGCATCATGAATACGCACAGTTTCAGTGGCATAGCAATAAAGAGTTCACCACGGATTGAAAAGAAGAGCAAAACAATACACATCAACAATAGCAATAGCAAGAGAATTGGTACCTCAATTCGGCTTCAGATTCAATACCAAAGTGGACTCGCAGAAGTGGGGAAGGAAATCCCTTCAAAGTTGTCAACATCGAAACCGCCGCGTCAAAGGCATTCTGAGGTATGCGATTTCTGCTTAATTAGCAATATGTTGTAGTTTCGATTGTGTTTTTTTTTTTAATTTTACATCTCAATCGCGCGGTAAGTCGAGGTTTCTTCGATTCGACATGAGACGAGCGAGCAAAGAGAGAGGAAGGTGATGAATACGATGATGAGAGAGGTATAGAGGGGCCATGCGTCACGATCGGAGCAAGAAGGGAGTGAGAGATGGTGCGACGGAGGTAGTATTGGAAAGAGGGTGGTTCGTGAAAGTGAGTGACTAAAGAAGAACGGAACATTGAAGTTGATGTTGGTGTCTTGAGAATGTAGTGCTGAAAATTCATCTCATTAACCTCTTCTTTTTTTTGGTTGATTCATCATGGTAATGGGCTTAGTGATGCAAGCCCATATGTTTTTATCTTTTTCACATCCTCAAGTTTTTTTTACCCCATTTTAATTAATTTCATCTTTTTTTTTTATATAATAAATAAATTAATACTAATTGATTTTAATTTGTAATTAATTATTGATTGATAATCTGAGATTAGCGATAATCGGAATTTGTGATTAATTTTGTGATCAAAAGTCATGATTAAGTATTAAATGTAGGATTAACTCTTGGGTCATGTTGGTGATTAATTTCTTGGTTTAATTAGCTTTCCATTGATTGAGTTTTTGTTAAGATTTTCTTATATAATTTTATGAACTCCTTTATTGTTTTCTTATCAAGATACGTTGTTTAATGATATGTTGTACTTCAATGATATGATTGTCGTTGTCTATAGGATTCCTACGTCCCTTTAAGATTCCTGACTCAACTTTTTCATTGATAAATTGAATCAAGATAAACATTAGGATTAACTTCTCTGATATGACAATTTCTAAGACAGTCTGCCTATATCTTAATTTTAGGATCACTTTTGCATGATAACATTAAGTTAGTTCTCCTTTGATCCTAACTATAGGACCATTTTGCATGAAAACGTCAAGGACCAAGTCCCCTACAGATCTTACGTTGCATCTCTCTTCTGTCTCATATAAATTCAAAATACTTAATAACTACGATGTGTATTGGGCGTCACGAGCCTTAAGCACATGGGAAAAGATAAGTGGATGCATTTCAAACCTCGTCTTAGGGTACTTTGTGCGCGAGACATTTAGATTGTTAGTGTGAAGTATTCTCTCCTATGTCATAGACTTTATTGTCACACACGTCACAAACAGAGTCAATTCACTTCTTTAAAACAATTGAACAAATCCAAATCATTCTGTCCTTCAGGATTTCCTTTCAAACCTTTTCATGAAGGGCATATTACTACCGTTCTACCGTAAACAGGCATCGACTCTAACTACAGGGACACAATTTTAGCATCGCTCATAAAAGACACCAACCAACCATGGTAGGTCAAACTACGAGTGCTCTGACTTCTTCATTCTCGCCCGAATGAAGATACGTAGGCACAAGATGGAAAAGTCTTGGCAAGGGCAATCCCTCCATTCACCCATAGTCCTCTTAACTACGTTGACTCTGACTTTCCCATTACACGAGGGAATATGTAGGCATAGGACGGAAATTTCCTATCGAGTCACCTTTTGTTCAGTTTTCATTTAGTAAGTAGGCTTTAGATTTTAACACACCCTTTGATTAGAACAACAAGAGTGGATCATGTTAAGTATAACGGATGCGAGGGGTGTTAATACCTTTCTCTCACGTAATCGACTCTCAAACCCAGGATTTAGTTGTGAGACCATGTGTTCTCCCTTTTGAGGTTTCTTTTATTATTTCATTTCCCTTGTTGGGATAAATAACATTCAGCGGCGACTCTATTTTTCCGCCGGTTGTTTTTTGCGCTGCGACAGCTGGTGCCTCTGTTGGGGACTTATATTTCGTATGAGAGTCAATCCTAGTTCTTGTCTGTTTATTTTCATTGGGTGTTCGTCTTTTCTTTATTTACTGCATTTATCGCATTTTCTTGCATTTATTTGCTTATTACTTTCATATTACTCTCTTGTTGTTACGCTGTTGGGGGGTTGATTCTATGAGAGATAAGCCCAGTACCCAAGCTTGAGTGCACACATAAGATTAGAGTGGGCTCTTGTTGACTTGCATGGAGTTTGATACGTATTGTCGACTCGAGTTCACATTCAGACGAGGCTTTCTTGGGAGATGCTTTGTCCTGTATGTTTATAGAGTAGACAGAATATTCCTTTGGGAGCTTATGACTCTAGAGACCGTTCATGGGAAGTCAGTTGAGGCCTCCTTGATGGATGATGATGCCAAACCAGAAATGGTGAACATATCATCATTTCTTGACCCGAGAGCCCGTGAGATTGAGGACCTGCTAGGATGCCATACAAGACTAAAACCCGCACGTGAGAAGGGATGGGTTTTTTCAGAAAACCTTGACCTTAAACCTACTAGGTCGTCTGATTTTCTTATGGATTTTGAACCTGGTATTATGGACTTCTGTTATGGTATTCTGGACATCTAGTATTATGGTATTATGGTGTTATAGCATTTTGGTATTTCGGTATTCTCGTTAGAGCAGAGTGTTGAACCTATTCCATCAACAAGACAACAACTATTCGGAATATGTGGCAACCTTGATCCCATGTATTTGCATTTGCATCGCATCATATCTGCATCCTAACATTTATTTCCAGGGTTTGTATCTTATCCTTGATTGAAGTTGTTGAAGATTTGCAGAGATGGACACTGGTAGGAATGATACCGTCAGGTACAAAAAAGTAATTTAGAGTCTTTCGAGGAAGACTATGGGAATATCTTAGGTATGCTCCATACCATCATAGAATATGAAAGGATATCTATTCATACATTACCATAATTCTATGGGGTGATTCGCATTTAGAGAATATCAGTTAGCCCCTACGCTTGAGGAGTTCTCAATTATATTGGATATCCCAGTCAAGAATCACGTACCCTTCCATGAATCTATGGAAGTTCCTGCTCCTGAAGCTATTGTCGATGCTCTTATATGAGCACATCTGTGGTAAAAGGCAATCTTCGAGACAATGGAGATTTATCCGGTTTTCTTCTGAGTTATCTGCTATTATATAATTATTTTTTCCAGTGTTCTATCCATCTCTTATTGCTTTATTGTTGTTAAAACTTGAATAAAGGTGTAGATTACCCATGGAAATAATCAAACATGGCATTTGCATTGCATTTTCATGGTCATGTGCATAACAGGTGTTCGAGGATGGTCATTGTTACCCTGATCTGGTTTTCTTCAGAATTGCAGACTAGATCCTACTCAAAGTAGCTAGAAGTTGATCACGGAGAAGATGCAAGCAAAATTGATGGAAGTCAGAAGCCAGATGGGGCAGTTCATGGTGGACACACAAGCCTTATTCCAGGGTCAGAAACTGCTAAGGGAGGAAGTCCATCAACTGATGACTCAGGTTAGTTTGGTTATGGAAATCTTGGGATCGGTGTTGAGAAAAGAAGGACATCTTATGCATGAGGCTACAACATAAGTGGTTATAGCTCTCTTTCCAATAGGATCTCTCCTGAATCAGGAGCTACCTCGTGAATCTCATCTGGAACTTGAGGTTCCAAAAATTTCCCATCAACATCCATCTCCTAATTCCCAAGAGAATCCTAAGGGCAGAGGGTACGAACCAAGGCCAAGGAAGCATGTGAAGAAGTTTGATATGATTCTGATGTCGTATGCGCAGTTACTCTAACACCTGCTCAAGCTTTAGTTGATTAAGCTCATTACTTTGGGACCTCCTCCTGCAAAACTTCCTCTCGAGGTACAATTTCAATGCTAGGTACGATTTCCATTCTGGGGCACCTGGTCACAACATCAAAGATTGTACGAGGTTCAAATACAAGGTCCAAGAGCTCATTGATTCAAAGGAAATCGCGTGCACACAGGGTGATCCTAATCTGGCTGTTTCAAAAGATATGGATGCTATTCTCCTTTCTCCAGGTTCAACCTCAGGACAGGGGCCTATTCCACAATCTTGGGTTCCAAAATCTCCATGTCCACAACTGTTGAATATTCCTCAGTCAGGTCTGGAGAGGAAAGTGTCTGGACAGGTTTGGCGTCTAAATCAGAACCATCCCCAGAAGAAACGACAAAAGCCAAAGAAGCCTGAAAGGCAGCTTGATGCCATCAACATGTTGTACGCACAGTTATTGCATGAGCTTCTCAAGCATTAGTTGATTCAGTTAAGGAGTTTTGATGCTTCTGCCCAGCTATCACCAGGTTATGATGCAACTACAAGATGTAGGTTCCATTCAGGGGCATTTGGCCATTCAGTCGAACATTGCAGAGCTCTGAAGCATCAGGTGCAAGATCTGATTGATTCAAGGGTTATCACGATCACAACAAACGGTATACACATCAATTGGAGTCTCCCAAATGAGAAATCATACTACAAAGACATCTTCAGAAGCAATAAGTCCAGACGGAGTCAAGTCTCCTCAACAATAGCAATCTGGAGCTTTCTTTACTGAATTTTCATTTGTACTTTCATTGTTTGTTAAAGCATTGTTTGCATGTAGAAATTTTTTGTTTTTGAATGATAATCTTAATGCAATGAGTATGTTTTTCTTGAAGTAACCCATTCACGTTCACTCATAAATATATTTCTGTGCACTGCAATACCAACTTTCTTTCTTAAACTCTCTGAGGGAAGACGATGAAGTAAAAACGCAAACTTTCTGGTTGTATGCTTTTGGAATAGAACCTTGATGATGATGTAGAAGAATTTTTTCAAATCCCCAAACACCAGAGATATAAAGGAGATAGACCCTTGTTAACCCCGTTGAGCCTAGAAGTAGGATTTTTTTTCATACAAAAAAACTTTACATCTAACCTAGGGGCAAGGTAGTCATCCGTTATTCTGATCAGGCATTCAAGTTTCTAAAGGAGTGTGCATCTTACGATCAATCACCTTTCTTTCCTCACTCATCAGGGGATTAAATATGTGAAACCAAAATGGTTATTCCTCATCAACGAAGGAATGAGGCGGTCACAACTCTTTCAATCAAGTCAGACGAGCCAGTGTCACACGATTTGTTCAAAAAAAAAAGAATCAGAGGAAAAAAGAAAGAAAGTCTGCTAAGTCGAAAACTTGAAAACAAGTGACTTAGGCAAAAAATTAGGGCATCCCACTGGACTTCAAAAGCAATGAAAAGTCAACCCAGGAAAAAATTAGGGGAAAACGAACAAAATAATGAAAAATCTGAAAATCGAAAAGGATAACAAAAGAAAATCCTTGAGCAAGAGAAAGACGTGTGACTATAGACACCAAAGACAAAAGGGGTGACTGCCACTCCGAAAAACCTTGTGGGTTCCTTAACCATCACTTCTACCATTCAATAAACTTTTGAAAGGTAGGTGCATGTGCTGAATTAGCTGAACGTAGGACTGGAGAACATCCAGGAGAAGGGGTGGGTTAAAAAAACTTTAAGCCTTATATCCTTTCTTTCGTAAACCATGAACCAGGCCACATTACAGCCCTCAAAAATCCTAATTGAGGCAAGGTTCACCCCGGAGGCATACTTCCACGAACAGTGTTCCTGACTACCATGAGTTGTGCTAATAAGATCTTCGTTAGTATTACATTGTGCATAATGTCTTTCATTAAAAAAAATCAGTGTCGCATTTCAACTAGTGACTCATTCACATGGCTTAGTGATATCTTTTCAATAAAAACTTCAAGATTAATATATATGTTGCATTAGAATAATTTTCAAAATAAACATTTTCTGCTTAGATACACGTGTTTGACGCTAATGAGGTTTACATAATAAGCATCAGTCGAGAAGTCTAACTTTGCCAAGAGGAAATTCCTGGATAGGGACATGTGGCAAGAAACTTTGTCAGGTACCAGTTCTTCCATTAATTTGCTCAGATGTTTCCAAATCTGGGGCAATCGCGTTGAGAAATCTCTCCAAAGTTCTATTAATTTAGGGAAATCATGTCGAGATTCTAAGAATCACTCAAAGATCAATCAGACAGGGGCATAATTACTACAAGGCTCGTACCGAGGCAGATCACTTCAAAAGCATGAGAATTTATCCTCTCTAGAGGACGGTTAATTAGAGTCATGTCTCTAGAAAAATCATACTAGGGAAGAGTACTTCAAATTTTCATAATACCTCCTGAGGAAGGTTTCTTCATAGATTATGTCATACCAGGGCATAATTTTTCACGTCACATCTATAGGATTCATGTTGATAGCTAACACATGGTATCCCCAGTGGAGTTTCTCTCCCCGACCGAGATCGCCAAGGTTTTGCCGTCCTTAGCAGAGCACTATGAAACTTCTAATTATTCTCCCGAGCGGGATTCCAGAAGTCTTCCTTCCCCAGCCATGGTTGGATTTGGTTGTTTTTCTCAAGTAAAAGTTCATGTCCCCAGACAGGGTAAGGATGGTTTGCTTGTTCCCTTTGAGCATGTATGCATCCCTTGCAAGAGACCTGATTGACCTCCCTTCCCCAATAGATTTCGTCTCCCCACAGAGCACCTGTATATGCATCCCTCATCAATATCAGGAAGTGAAATATCCCCAGCGGAGTCTCATGGTTTTGTATTCTCCCCAGCAAAGTTGGTACTTCTTTGGAAAGGTCATCCTTCTTCGCAGTTCAAGTTCCAACGGTTCTTGACATTTTCAGCAGGTTAAAGCCTAATCATCATTGGTGGTTTCCTGACGGAGGTGGTATTTTTGGTCCCACAGGGTGTTGGAAGATTAGAATCATGGTGTTATTTCCCCAGTAGTCGTCTACTGCACGTACATTCCTGATGTATAAGCCAGATTTGATACCCTCTTTTCCAAACTTTTCCCTAGTAGAAAGTGGCGTAACTTATGAGAGGTCATTTAACTTTATCCCCAAGCAGGTGCTCTAACCAATCCTTAGGGTAGTAGATCCGTCAATCCTACCCTTTGATCGACGTTCCCTAGCAGAGTCATCTATCTAGGAATCCATTATCCCCTAAGAGTCGTTTAGCGATTAATTCTTGACTCTTTAACCCACCTTTCGGGTGTTAGATGCGTAAATCTAGATATTTTTGTCATACTCGATCTCATCCGACACTCGTCCGTGTTTGCTTCAGTTTCATCAATACTCATCTGTATTGATCCTAGATTCTTAGACACTCACAGTGCTCTTCAACACTCATTCGTGTTTGTTTCAGTTTCCTCAATACTCGTCCGTATTGATCTTAGCTTTTCAACACCCGCCGTGATCTCTTCAACACTCATCCCTATTTGTTTCATTTTACTCAATACTTTTCCGTATTGATATTAGGTTTTAGACACTCATCATGATCTTGCAACACTCGTCCATGTTTGCTTCAGTTTCCTCAATACTCGTCCGTATTGATCTTAGGTTTTAGACACTCGTCGTGATCATGCAGCACTCGTCCGTGTTTGTTTCAGTTTCCTTAATACTCGCCTATATTAGTCTTAGGTTTTTAGACACTCGTTCATCCATATTGATCTTAGACACTCGTTCGCGAGCTTTCGACACTCATCCGTGTTTGTTTCAGTTCCATTTTGATCCTATATTCTTAGACACTGATCGTGCTCTTCAACACTCGTTTGTGGTTGTTTCAGTTTCATCAAAAAATTTGTCTGTGTTAATCTTAGATTTTACACTCATTCGTTTTCGTTCCAGTACTCGTCTGTATTGATCTTAGACTTTCATTGTTACCCTCGATATTCGTATGTGTTCATCCCTGATGTAGTTGTCACTCATCTGTGTCAATTTCTATTTTATAAGTACTTCATTCGTATTGATTCTTCGACTCCTGTTTGTATTGAGTATATAATTTCTATTATTCAATTTCCATCTGCAGTTTCATTAGCTGTATTCCTTAGAAGATTCGTCTCTCCCCCTGTAGAGTGCAAATTTTATGGATCTTTTGGTATTCAATCTCCTTCTACCTCGAATGTCTGAATGTCACTGTCTTTCTGTTAGCTCTCAATTTTCGATGCTAGTTGATTTCAGAATTACCTCAAGTCAAAATATCAATTTGAAATATGTAAACCTTTCGACACAATCAGAGAACAATCCAAGTCGAAGAGAGGTGGACAAAGCTACTAAAATTTGCTAAGTCCTGAGAAGTGCTCGACAAGGGTCATGCTGAGAAGAACATCCATAAGTCACAACCGAAATGGGAGGGAGATATTAAGTGTTCAAAATTCAAACCAAGAGCGTACGAACGTGGGAACGGTTGAGATAGTGGAAAGAGCGCCAAAAGGGACACGTTGTGAAGCCTCAACCGTCATGTAGTAGTTATTTTCTAGTACTATAAATAGTTGCCATTTTTATGTAATAAGGGTGTTCATTCATTTTATACTAGTCACTCCAAACAACTCAAAGTACCTGCGTGTAGAGAAACGAGTTAGCGAGAATGTATGTGATACAACACCAACCCTTTTTCATTAATGCAATTTACTTGCCTTTACCCTTTATGCACCTTTACTCATTTTGCACTTTAACTTTCAGCTTTTACATTTAAACCGTTTTACAAGCTTTTCTGAGTTTTACTTTCAAAGATCCCCTAGTCGAACGTGGAGTTCAGATTAGAGTTATTTTATGCCATTTAACTTTCCTGCACTTTTAACCTTTCGCCCATTTATTTCCAAAGCTATTTACCTTCTTGCAATTTAACTTCCAAAGATCTCTGGTCGAACGTGGAGTTCAGAGTAGAATCTTTTGCACATTTATTCTCAAAAGCACTTTACTTTCTTGCACATTTATCTTCAACTTCATTTACTTTACAAAGAAGTTATAGTCGAACGCGGAGTTTGACTGTAATATCTCGCCCTTTACTTTACAGCATTTACTTTTAAGCTTTTACATTACTGCCCTTTTACATTCTTGCTTTTACTCTTCGACGCATTACTTGCTTTCTTTTAAATATTCAAATCATTTTACTTTTCAAAAGGTTTCACAATCGAACGTGGAGTTCAACTTAGGGTCCTTTGGACGCTTAGCACATGTTCTAGGATTTAGTATGGTCGATCCTGCAAGTTAGTCAATTTTACCCTAAATTGATAGACCATTGTGTGCTTACCAAAATTCATAGTAAACAAATTGGCATACCTGGTGGGATCCAGTGCTAAGCATTTCAAAGTTTACATTAATCTTTTTTGGGCGAATTCTTCGTTGTATGTTATTAAGGAGTGGAAAGTTAGTCACTGCGCATGAAGAAGTACCAAAAAAAAGATACACTCAACGGATGGCAACAAATGCTACTCAACAAGTTGATCCTCAAGGGAGTATTTCAAATGCTCAATCGAGCATGGGGTCTCAGAATACTCCATATCCAGTTTCTTCGACAGGAGGACAGACGTCACCACCAGTAGTGGTGTCTAAACAAGTGCAGTCCATGGTGAATCCAGGATCAACATGTGTATGAACGTACACTCAACCTGTGTTGGAGTATGTAGGGCCTCAAAGTCCTAATTCACCAACACCCCTAGGAAGTTCAGTGTATAGGCCAATTCCTCCTCCAGGTTTCTCACAACCATTACTGAGGAGCCAACCATACGGTATGCCTATGTCAATAATGCAGAATTTGCAAAATGCTCCATCCATATTTTCAGAAAATGTGGTATCTTCGCAAGTGCAAGAAGCTGGGTTGGGCGGTCGAAACAACCAGAGCATAGGTGTTGGTTATTCTTGGCAAGCACCTAGTCTTATGACACATCCATAAACTGCTTAAGACAACAAATGGACGAAAGTAATATGCAAATGGTGCACACGTTTTCTCAAACAATGGGAGAAATCTTTCAACCCTTAATTCAGAATATTACTCAAACCAACCAGTAGGTGGTGATGCAATTAGCCAGTATGGCTGATTTTATGGGAGTACCAGCAGTTGAGCAAAAAGCAATAGTTGTTGAGAACGTCCCATGGTATCGACAACAATATGTTCACGAGGCGAATATGGAGGATCATGAAATGGGTGAACCTTTCAGAGTCGAACCACAAAGGAACCAGCTACCATCTTATATGGAGGAAGAGCCAGGGATAGTCATGGTGAATAAAAATCAGAATGCTGACCAAATACTTAGACAAGTTCGACGTCATGATGCAGTGGAAGTAAATAACCTTGCAGCTTGGGTCGAAAGAATAATGACCAGAAATGGAGCAAACTTTGGCTTTACAGGGCCAAATTATACTTCACCTATAGTGGATTATATTTTGTAGGCTGAGTTACCTCCTAGGACGAAGGTTCCAAAATTTAGTAAATTTGTTAGGGACACTATCGATTCGACTGTCAAACACGTGGTTAGGTACATGATCGAAGCAGGAGAGAAAGTTGGTGATGAGAGCCTTAGGGTCAAATACTTCCCAAGCTCTCTCACAAAAAATGCTTTTACATGGTTCACTACTTTGCCTCCTAATTCAGTTTATAGTTGGGCCCAATTAGAGCTTTTGTATCATGAACAATTCTATATGGGGCAAAACCAAGATTAGTTTGAAAGAATTGGCTAGTATCAAATGAAAGGGTGCTGAGCCAATTGATGATTACCTGAATAGGTTTCGACTTCTTAAGGCCAGGTGCTTCACACAAGTTCTAGAGCACGAACTAGTCGAAATGGCTGTAGAGGGTTTGGATTATTCCATCAGAAAGAAATTGGATACCTAATATCTCAGAGATATGGCGCAGCTAGCTGATCGAGATCGACGTCTAGAAAGGCTTAGAGAAGAGAAAACTAAGTTCAGTAAGGGTAAAAAAGTAGCTTTTGTCGAATGTAACGAAGAGGTGGAAAATCTATATGATGAAACACTTTACTTCGACAAGCATGAGGTTGACGTTTTTGAATTAAAGTAGGGTCCACCTTACGCCTGTAAACTCTTGGCTCCTTCGAATGGGAAAAATTCCATTGAGTCTAATGACAGATTTCCTAAAAGAACATACACTTTCGACGTTACTAAATGTGACGAAATCTTTGATTTGTTAGTCAAGGATGGACAAATAATAGTTCTTGCTGGCGCTAAAGTGCCTCCTTTAGAACAAAGAAAGAAAAGAGGTTTTTGTAAGTACCATAATTTCTTGGGTCATAAGACTTCTCAATGTTATCTTTTCAGGAATCTGGTGCAAAGCGCCATTCAGGAAGGAAGGCTGAAGTTTGGAGACAAGGGGAAGACTCGGATGAAACTAGATTCTGACCCATTGCAAACTGTAAAAGCTAATTATGCAGAGCCTGAAGAAGTTCATATGGTCGAAGCCATTGAAAAGTCTTCAGACAATGTGGTAGAACTTACTAAGAACTTCATCACCAAAGTCAAAACGGTTGAGGTAATTGAAAGTTGTAACTTAATACCAAATAACCCAACCAACTCTGATGCTCGTAACTAAGAAGACTGCTGACGATTTCGTTCATTTCGACAACACGGCTAAAGGATCAGCTATGGCGGGAGACGAATTAGGTCAAAATGCCGCTGAGGGTATTAATATGGTTGATGGAATTCTGGCAAGCACGCGATGGATGTTATGGCCAAAGTTATAACATCCACTGTGACATTGACTACTGTACTAACTAATTAAACTGTAAGTAAAAGCAGTAAATAACACAGCAATTGTTCACCCAGTTCAGTGTCAACAACACTTACATTTAGGGGCTACCAAGCCAGGGAGGAAATTCACTATTAGCATAATCAATTCAAAGTCAAAGAACCAATTCACACTTCTAACTTAATCTCTACCCAATGACACTTCAACCTAGAGACACTCTAGACCTGAGTATTCCCACTCGCTCCCCCTCAATCACACCATAGTGATATCCAATTACAATTATAGAGTTAAGATGAAGAAACACTTCATACACAGCTTGATCTTGCTTCAAAGCTTTGATCAAGGGACACACACACTCTTACTTAAAAGCTTTGAGTGAGACACAACTTAGAACCTACCTAACCAATGCAGCTGACAGTTGCTTGGTAAACAAGTATTCCTAAGACTCAATTCACACGTGAAGAACACACTTTCTTCACTCACAATACTCACGTGAAGAACAACCTTCTTCACTCACAAGGACTCTGGAATTTGCACTCTCTGATCTTCTATCAAGAGCTTTATTTTTAGGGTTGCTCCTTCTGATATTTATAGTGCAGACAGTCCTTTGGGCCTTGGTGCACATAGTTAGGTTTAATCATAACAAACCCTACTCTTCAATTCTCTGCACGCTTGCCCTTTAATTTAGGAACATTTGTTTTGCTTTAGTACTTCTCAAATGTCTCCTATCTTTCAGCTTGAGCTCCTGATTTGATTCCTGATTTCTGGATACCAGAAAAACTAACTTTCCCGCTGGATGTAATACGGTTAGTGTCATGACATTCTGTATGACATTTAGCTTAACTTATAGTTAACTTACCCTGCACACACATCATTAAGTATTTCCTAACATTCAATATGACATACATGCAAACTCTAAAGTTTTGCCACAAAATGCAGCCAATCAAGAGCACTTACAAACTCCCCCTTTGGCAAATTTTTGGCTAAAACACATTGTTTAACATATCAGAGTTTACACACAGCAGAAGACTTATCATGTGCCCTGTCATGCAGGAAAGTTACTAGCTCAAACCACTCTCAGAGTCCTCATAGTTAGCTCTCACCTTGTTAACCATCTGTTAGTTACCACTACAGATGTCACACTCTGCTGAGTAACATACAGGGTTACTCCCCCTCTACTGATGTACCTTACCAGTTGAGCACTTAACCTGCACACTCTGCAGTCACATATACTCATCCAGTCTGCTCTGGATGTTATGACCTTCAGGATAACATCCTGAAGTACACACACCTGTGCTACTCCCCCTGAAGAGTTGCACAACACTCTCTGTAGACACACATAACTCCTAAACCCTTCTAGGATCACACATGGTTAGCAACATGCACAATCAACCAATCAGTTCTACCAAACATTCCTATACACCATAGGAATTCACACAAATCATAGTTTACTAACAGCACTAGACAGTTGTTAACACACAAGTCCTCAGCAGCACCTGCAAGCATGATTATACCATGTGCACATAATAACACATATGCTAGCCCACCTGTTCTTCCACCTGCTGTTATTACCACTCTATCTTTCTTTCTCTCCCCCTTTTTAGCCATAAATTAAGATCCAAATAATTAGTATAGATCATAATGTATAACTTTAGATATGATTGGGGTCATTACACACACATTGCTTATCAAGAGCATCACAAAAACAATACCATTCTTGCTGTCAAATAAGTCTAACCAAAAAAACTCAGATAAAAAAAAACTTCAACCCAGCAGCTCAGGAACCAGTAACTTGAGCTCCACAGCACTTCATCAGCACATGTCATTCTTCCTCCTCAGAGGTAGAACTGGACCTAACCTTCTCAGATTCTTCATCACTAGTCTCCTCAGCATCAGGGGAGCCATCTTCATCCCTGTCTTCTCCTTGACCAGAGTGTTCCTCCGAGCTGGCAGCATCTTTTTCTGAATCAGCGGCCTGGCTATCCTTCTCTTCTGGCCCATCATTTTGCCTATCCTCATCATTGAACTCAGCATCTTCAGTTTGCTCAAGGGTTCTGATCAAGGCTTCAAGAGTTTTCTTCCTAGAATCCAGCTCTTGGCAGGTGTCCTTTAGCATGGCAATCGCTTCAGCTTTTCTTGATTTAGATTTGGATGTCTTAGCTGATGTTACAACAATGTCAGGCACATGAGTTCCTTGTAACATCTTGGAATGGAATGATAAGAGGCTTTCTCTTTTGCTTGCTGCGTCACTTTTCTTGAAAATGTTTGGATACTGTTTCAAAATGATGCCACAGATGAGTGAAGGGAATGCAATGGGGCCTTTGATGCTATAACTGCCTGCCTTCCTCATAGTCTGATCAAATATATATGTCCCAAAGTCAAATTTGGTCTTGGTCCCAATGACATAGATGATCTTTCCAAGGACAGTTGCCACAGTAGACTTATGGTTTGTGGGCACCCAATTTGCAGCACCAATCTTGTGCAACATGGCATACTTGACACTCAATTTGCTGGTAGCTAGCTTTCCTTTTGATGGCCAACCTCTTCTGAACAACATACTTCCATCTATTTATACATGAGGGATAATGAAATGAAATGTTCTCAATTGGAACCTCAGGGACATTAGCAAGCTTGCTACTGGTTGATTTCTTCTTTAATAGAAGTTCAGCTACATCATCATCATCATCTGAAGTGGAATCAGTTTTTGTACTGGATTGGGAATTCCTCTTCTTTGGAACCACCTTGCTCCATGCTTTAGCAGGCCCAACAGGGGTATTCTTGGATACAGTCTTCTTTTTGGGGTTGCTTTGCACAACTTGCTTCTTCCCTTTCCTCATCATGAGCCTTTTGGCTATACCAGGATTGCTCTTGATTATCAATTCATTATCAGAGTACTCCTTACGCTCTACCGTGTCAGCCACATCATTATTCCGGTCGCCTTGCATGTGAACATCCAGATTCTCAGAACCTTGACCCTTGTTATTGCCCTCTTGTGAAGTGGCTTCCAATGTTTCAACATCATGTGTGACATTGTCTTGATTATCCAAATTATGCGCAGGACTATCAGAGTTAGGTGGAATGGCTATCCTTGGCTCCTCATTTGGCTCAATCAGAACCCTCGTTACCAGGTTGGCAATGACAGAATGTATTTACCGAGCCTCTTCCTCATTGATTGCCTCATCATGAGTTGAGAAGTGAGACGCCTGACCTGGTACAAGTTCTTTAGGTCTTCTTGCATGTGAGGTTCATGGTTTCTTCACCATTAATCCTTCTGGAGTTAGCATTCTCAGAGGAGCTATCTCAAGAGCCTCTTTAAGGTTAGCAACGGAATCTGTGTCAGAGTTGGTTGGCATCTTCTTGGAAGGAAGGTCTGTAGGATGTTGAGACATTTTAGGAGACTTTGATCGTGAGAGAGAGGGTTCTATGTGCTTGTTGAAGGGTAAATTGAAGATGAACAGTTTGTGAATGTACCAAGGATAGAAGGGGTGTATCGTATATGTAGTAGAGAGGTACGATTGCTCAATAGAAGGGAACTTACCTTTTTGATTGAGCAGTAAATGATCAAATTTCAAAAAGTAATTCCCTATTACATTTAATTTCTATAATCCATCATTAATAGAGGACCTCCACTTCCTTGGAGATTTTTCAAATTGAGTATCATTGAGGCCTCTTGTAATCTTGTGATCACTAAATTCTCTCGAGTCTCTTGGTTCCTTACATTCTTTCCCAAGGAGATGCCAGTCAGATTTTTTCACAGTTTTCTCTGGCTGGCTAGGATAGCAGTTCATGTTACTGAGATTGTCACAAAACGATGTTATGACATTCTGAGTGACATTGCTCTCTGTATGCTAAGTAGCTTCCATGGACTCCATTAGGTTCCAAAATAACCTATCTAGATTTCCCTGATGGCCATTCTTTGGGTATCCCTTCCTGGCTAGCCTGTCCACACGACATTTACCATAACCTGTCCTACTATTTGAAGTAGACTTTGAAGTTCCTCTTGCTACTGTTTTCGACATGGTCCTTTCTATTTTTAGAACTTGTTTCCCTTTCTCCAACCATACTTGATCCTTTTCTTCATTTTTTACTAGGACATTAGGGTTACTCCCAGGCTCCCATAAATAGCAGTTGTTCTTGGCTCTAGATCCCCTCATAACTTCCTTACCTTCTTCATTGATGACATCACATTTATCTTTAGTGAATTTTACATTGAGGCCTTGGTCACAAATGTAATTGGTACTGATGAGATTAACAGTCAGTCCTTTAACCAACAAGACATCATCCAGTCTTGGACCCCTAGGGCAATCTAGTTTTTCAGCACCTTTGATTTCTCCTCTAGCTCCATCACCAAATGCTACATGACTTGAGGAATGAGGTTTTATGTTTACCAAAATATTCTCTATTCCAGTCATGTGTCTAGAACAACCACTGTCAAAGTACCAATCTTCCTTGGTTGGCATATTTAGATAAGCTTGAGCTACTAAAGCCATATTCTTGACAACCCATTCTCTTTTCTTGTTAGAAACATCTTTGTTAGGTTTTGCTTGATGCTGCCTTTTGACATGAGCTCTCTGTTTAGATTTCCCTTGATGAGGATGACTAGGAAATCCATGCAGTCAGAAACACAAAGATTTGATATGACCAAGTATTCCACAGTGGTAGCATCTATACCCTTTGAATCTACTTTTGACTTGGTTCCAGTTTCTGTGTGGTGGATGTTGTGACATTGGTCGTGACATTCTCTGTACCTTCTGTATCTCAAGTTGTAATCTATTGAGTTTCAAAACAGGATTCTGTCTATCAACAAATCCCAGTCCAGACCTATTTCCTGAGTTCTGACCACTCTGCAGAATCTCTTCTAGAGTGTCAGTCTCAGGATTTAGCATCCTTATGGATTTTTCCATCTGCTCCATTTTGGATTCCAATAAGTTGACCTCACTTTTGAGTGAGTTTATAGTTGCTAGTTGTTCTATCTTCTCAGCCTCTAATTCCATTATGCACTTCTTTTGGTGCTCTCCTTGCTGATACAATTCAATGCTTCTGATGGACAACTTCTTATATGATTCTGCTAGTTCATCATAAGTTAGCTCTTCTTCACTTGAGTCACCATCAGATACACATACAGTTTTCAGAGATGTGACATGTTTTGCAGATTCATCTTCTGATCCACTCTCAGAGTCTCCATCAGACCAAGTAATAGTTAGGCCTTTTTCTTTATTTTTGAGATAGGTGGGACATTCCTTTCTTATGTGTCCATATCCCTCACACTCATGGCATTGTACTCCTTTGCTTTGATTTGAATTTTCCTCAGACTAATCCTTTTTGCTGCTGTCAGAGGAGGTGTTCTTGCCATAGGACTTTGACTTATGATCTATCCTTTTGATCAGTTTATTGAACTGTCTTCCAAGCAGGGCTATTGCTTCTGACAAATTCTCCTCTTTTTCACCACCCCCTTCTTCTGAATCCTCAGCAGTGTTTGAGACAAGAGTTATGCTTTTGCTTCTTTTCTCTACAGGTTGTTCACACATGTCCATCTCAAATGTTTGGAGAGAACCTATGAGTTCATCCAATTTCATGTTGCATATGTCTTGAGCTTCTTCAATGGCTGTGACCTTCATGGAAAACCTCTTAGGTAAGGACCTGGGAATCTTCCTTACAAGCTTCTCTTCAACCATCTTTTCTACCAAGGCTTCAGAGGTGTTTGCAAGTTCAAGAACATTCATGTAAAACTCATGAATGGTTGCATCTTACTTCATTCTCAGACCTTCAAATTTGGATGTCAGCATTTGAAGTCTTGACATTTTGACCTTGGAAGTTCCCTCATGAGTAGTTCTGAGAGTGTCCCAAACATCCTTTGCTAGTTCACAGTGGTGTACCAGTCTAAAGATGTTTTTTTCTATACCATTAAAGAGTTCATTCAATGCTTTAAAGTTCCCTAGAGCTAAGGCCTCTTTCTCTTTGTTCCATTCCTCTTCAGGAATTAACACATCTACTCCACCCTTGTCAGTCTTCACAGGATGTTTCCAGCCAGAGTTTGCAGCTCTCCAAGCCTTGTTGTCTAATAATTTTAGGAATGCAATCATCCTAGGTTTCCAATAATCATAATTAGAACCATCAAGAATTGGAGGTCTATTAGTGAATCATATATCTTTATCCATAGTACCAGAATTTATTTCCCTAGATCTCACCCAAAATAAACAGGCAGGGTGCCTGCTCTGATGCCAATTGAAATTCTGGCAAGCACACAATGGATGTTATTGCCAAAGTTATAACATCCACTGTGACATTGACTAATGTGCTAACTAATTAAACTATAAGTAAAATTAGTAAATAACACAACAATTGTTCACCCAGTCCAGTGTCAACAACACCTACATCTGGGGGCTACCAAGCCAGGGAGAAAATTCACTATTAGCAGAATCAATTCAAAGTCAATCAACCAGTTTGCACTTCTCACATAATCTCTACCCAATGACACTTCAATCTAGAGACACTCTAGACCTGAGTATTCCCACTCACTCCCCCTCAATCACACCACAGTGATATCCAATTACAGTTACAGAGTTAAGATGAAGAAACACTTCATACTCACCTTGATCTTGCTTCAAAGCTTTGATCAAGAGACACACACACAGTCTTACTTAAAAGCTTTGAGTGAGACACAACTTAGAACCTACCTAACCAATGCAGCTGACAGTTTCTTGGTAAACAAGTATTCCTAAGACTCAATACACACGTGAAGAACACACTTTCTTCACTCACAATACTCACGTGAAGAACAACCTTCTTCACTCACAAGGACTCTGGAATTTGCACTCTCTGATCTTCTATCAAGAGCTTGATTTTTAGGGTTGCTCCTTCTGATATTTATAGTGCAGACAGTCCTTTGGGCCTTGGTGCACATAGTTAGGTTTAATTATAACAAACCCTACTCTTCAATTCTCTGCATGCTTGCCCTTTAATTTAGGAACATTTGTTTCACTTTAGTGCTTCTCAAATTTCTCATGTCTTTCAGCTTGAGCTCCTGATTTGATTCCTGATTTCTAGATACCAGAAAAACTAACTTGCCCGCTGGATGTCATACGATCAGTGTCATGACATTCTTTATGACATTCAACTTAACTTATAGTTAACTTACCCTACACACACATCATTAAGTATGTCCTAACATTCAGTATGACATACATGCAAACTCTAAAGCTTTGCCACAAAATGCAGCCAACAAGAGCACTTACAGTTGAAGCTCGTGAAGAATCTGAGGATAGTACTGATAGTATCAGCACCAATGCAGCGTTAGGAAGAAATGTTCTCAGAGTCCAAGTGGTCAAAGAATTGGAGAATAACATGCTGCTGGTGGGAGAGGTGATGGAAATGGATGGTTGTCTGCTAGAAAATTGGATATGCATGGCAGCAGAACACTTTTTCAACACTTCCTCTGGTGTTGAGAGATTCAACATTGAAGATGCAAGTCAAATTGAAGATTCCAAAGATACTGAAAACCTGGAAGTTCACTTGTGTAAAATGAAGCTAGAAGATAAGGTCGATGTCAACATGGTCGAGATCACCAATCCAAAAGTCGAAGAAACGAGTGAAGAGTCTAACAAGATGGTTTACCCCATGCAGGAGGAAACCATTGTTGACTTCCTCCATCGTTTCTAGAAGAATGTATCAGGGGTAATGTTGTGCCCCAGATGCAGCGCCATTTTTTATGAGAAATCTGCTCACAATGTAGAGGATATCAAAAAGACTAATGGAAGCTGGGGGTAGAAGAAGAACCAGGGCCCAAGGAATCTTGATCCCAAAAACCCTTCAATGGGTATAAAAACTCCAGCTAAGCCCAACACATTCAAACCAGTTGGGAACGTGCCTGCATGAAACTGGGTCAAACCTGTCGAAGGACAGGGACAGAAAAAATGGAGAAAGTTTAAGGTGGAAAGAGGTTCCTCATTTGAGTATCTAAAAGAGAACCACACCACTAACAAGTCAGCATATATATCTCAGAATTACAAAGCGAAAAACCCTATGACCAGGTCTCAATGAAGAAGGGAGCAGCGCAGGTGAAAGGCCATTAGGGAAGCACAGGGACCAAAATAGGGAGAGTCAAGTACTAACATTGGCAATCAAGGTGGAAACAATGAGAAGATGCCCATAAGATGAAAATTGTTTGAGGACCAAAAGGACGAACTAGTTGACTTAGTCTAAGATGACGAGAACATGACTGACAACTTCGATAGTGAATCAACGGCCTCCTTGGACATCATAGTAAATGTAGTATCTGTCATGCCTAGAGAGTTCAGCCAGGTCACAGAGGTAGAAGATGTGGATCAAAATACTGAGATGGAAATGATGGCACACAAGCCTGTGTGTTATTACATTATGAACAATGGGTGCGTGGAGTAACATAATGCTTTCTTCGAACGCCCTACAGAAGCTATGAAAGGTCACTTAAAGCCTCTTTATGTCACTGGAAAAGTGGAGAACGTGCTTGTCAACAAGATACTAGTAGGTTATGGCGCAACAGTGAACTTGATGCCTCGTTTTCTACTTAGTAAAATTGGAAAATGTGATGATGATACTAAGCCCCACAACATGGTTATGTCGAACTATGAGGGAAAAGTGGGCTCCACTTTGGGAGTGATCCAGGTTGATCTTACAGTGGGAACAGTTATAACACCTACAATGTTCATGGTTGTCGAAACCAAAACCAATTATAATTTGCTCTTGGGAAGAGAGTGGATTCATGGCATAGGTGTTGTGCCTTCTTCAATGCACCAAATGATTACGATTTGGAGGCCAGATGGTATCGTCGAGAACATTGAAGCTGAGCAACGGTACTTCAATATTCCTTTCAATTATGTCGAGGGGAACCACTTTGCAAACACTTGGCGAATATTTCTCCATGTCCTCCGACAAAATTTGAATTTACTCCAAATGAAGCAACGTTCCATTCGTTATATTTGCATCCTGTCGAGGGGTTCAAATGGGATAGTGAGGTACCAGGAGAAAGGCTACCAGGTTTTTAAGGGCCTATAGTGGAACCCACTGGGTGGGAAGAAAGATTCGGTGATCATGAGTGAGTTCGAAGCATTGAAGAAAATTTCGGCCTATGTGGCTGAAACCAAATTACAAGCGGCTTTGGAAGCTGCTAATAATCACATGGCCAGCAAAGCCGTTTATGAGTTTCACCAAGAATGTCCTAGGGAGGATTGTAACCTAAAATCTCTAGATGAGATCCAAGATAGAGAACAAGCTCAAAGGCTTGATACCATCTACGAAGACGAACATTTAGGGTTCGAAAAAGATCCACTAGCAAACAGTGGCAAGATGTTGGCGCAAGACCGTTTAGAAGAAATTGATCTTAGTGAGGGGGCAATCAAGAGGCCTACATACATCAGCGCCAAGTTGAACCCTCAACTGAAGGTCGAAGTGGTCCAGTTATTGAAGGAGTTTAAAGACTGTTTTGCCTGGGACTCCGACGAGATGCCTGGTTTAAGCAGGGAGTTAGTCAAACATAAGTTACCCATGACACCTGGAAGAAGACCAGTCAAACAAGGTCCAAGACGGTTTGCACCAAAGATACTGTCAAAGATTAAAGAGAAGGTCGAAAGACTGCTTCGTTGCAAATTCATTCGTACAGCAAGGTATGTCAAATGGTTGGCTAATATAGTACCTGTTATTAAAAAGAATTGTTCTTTAAGAGTTTGCATAGATTTTCGAGATTTAAATGTTGCAACTCCTAAAGACGAATATTCAATGTCAGTAGCAGAAATGTTAGTAGATTTCGCAGCAGGACATGAATATCTTAGCATGTTGGATGGGTATTCTGGTTATAACCAAATATTCATTGCTGAGGAAGATATTCCAAAAGCTGCTTTTAGATGTCCCGGGGCTTTAAGCACATACGAATGGGTAGTGATGTCTTTTGGTCTTAAGAATGTTGGTGCTACTTACCAAAGAGCAATGCATTCTATTTTCCATGATTTTATAGGCACTTCCATGCAAGTTTACATTGATGATATTGTTGTAAAATCTATTTCTGGAAAAGACCACATTGAACATCTTCGACGCCCATTCTTAAGAATGAGAAAGTTTGGTCTAAAAATGAATCCCCTTAAATGTGCTTTTTGTGTACAGGTAGGAGACTTTCTAGGCTTTGTGGTCCACAAGAAAGGGATTGAGATCAATAAAAATAAGACCAAGTCCATCATGGAAGCAAAAGCGCCATCAACCAAAAAGGAGTTGTAGTCATTATTAGGCAAAATCAACTTCTTAAGAAGGTTCATCTCTAACCTAAGTGGCAAGACACAAGCTTTTTCACCATTGCTTCATTTTAACAAATATAATTTTGAGTGGGGGAAAGTACAACAAGGAGCCTTCGACAAAATCAAGGAGTACCTAAGTTACCCACCAATCTTGTCACCACCTTGTAGAAATAGAAGTATGAGATTATATATAGCTGCATCTGATAGAACTTTAGGGATCATGTTGGCTCAAGAAGATGAAAATGGAGTAGAAAGAGCCATTTATTATCTTAATAGAGTTCTGAATGATGCAGAAACTAGGTATAACATGATTGAAAAGTTAGGTTTATGCTTGTATTTCTCTTGTACCAAATTAAAGCAATATATAAAGCCTGTTGATGTGTATGTATCGTCTCACTTTGATGTTATAAAACATATGTTATCTAAACCTATTTTGCATAGTCGAATTGGCAAGTGGGCTTTAGCTTTAACTGAATATTCTTTAACATATCAACCTTTAAAGGCTGTGAAAGGGCAAATAGTAGTTGACTTCATAGTCGACCACTCTATAAATGAAACTGATTTAAATTATGTTGAGTTAAAATCCTGGAAGTTATACTTTGATGGATCAAGCCATAGAAATGGAACAGGGGTAGGTATATTCATTATTTCTCCTGAAAAAATTCCACCAAAATTTAAATTCAGAGTCGAAGGACCATGTTCTAACAATGAGGCTGAATACGAGGCATTGATTGATGGCCTTGAAATTTTATTAGAATTGGTGGCAACTAGAGTCGAAATAATGGGAGACTCAGAGTTGGTTATAAAACAAATCACAAAGGAGTATAAATGTGTTAAATAAAATCTCATTGTATACTTTGTGGTGGCGAATAGGATCTTGAAGAAATTTGAGGTAGTGGCTATCCAACACATACCCAGAGTAGAAAATCAGGTCACTAATGATTTAGCGCAGATTTCCTTAGGATATAGAGTGTCGAAAGAAAACCTTCAAGAAGAAATTGAGGCAAGAGGGAAAATACTGACAGTTGGATTGTGCCCATCAGATTTAGAGACAACTAACCTTGGGTGCCTAGATGGCGAAAATTTTGAAATTTTGGCCATAGATGGTCTAACAGACAGAGATTGGAGAAAGCCTATAGTCGAGTACCTACAAAATCTAACGGGTTCGACAGAAAGAAGGATCAAGTATCAAGCATTAAGTTACATTCTCATGGGTAATGAATTGCTAAAAAAGACGCCTAAGGGAGTCTTGTTGAAATTCCTTAGTGAAACAGAGGCATATTTGGCACTTTCGACAGTTCAAAGTGGGGCATGTGGAGCATACCAAGTAGGCCACAAAATGAAGTGGTTATTGTTTCGACAAGGATTGTATTGGCCTACTATGCTGAAAGATTGCATTGAGTTTGCCAGGGGTTGCAAAGAGTGTCAGACCCATGCTGGCATACAACACATACCCGTAAGTGAATTACACTCCATAGTAAAACCATGGCCTTTTTAGAGGATGGGCTATGGATATAGTAGGAGAGATTTGACCAGCATCGTCAAAAAACCAAAGATATATCTTGATTGGAATTGACTACTTTACTAAATGGATCGAAGCGATACCATTAGTGAATGTGGGTCAAGAAGACGTCATCGAATTCATCCAAAGTCACATCATTTATAGATTCGGCATCCCAGAGACTATTACGAGGGGTCAAGGATCAGTTTTCACTGGTCGAAAGATGCAGGAGTTTGCCAAAGAAATAGGTTTTAAGCTCCTAACTTCTACACCCTATTATGCACAGGAAAATGGGCAAGTCAAAGCTGGCAATAAAGTAGTGATTGGACTCATTAAGAAGCATGTAGAAAAGAAGTCTAGAAACTGGAATAAGACGTTACACCAAATCCTTTGGGCATGTCGAATGTCACCTAAAGAAGCTACCAATGCTATGCCATTTCGACTTACCTTTGGCCATGATGCAGTATTACCTATCGAGATATGCTTAAAATATGTGAGAATCCAAAGGCATCATGAAATCCCATCTCAGGATTATTGGGCTATGATGATGGATGAACTAGTAGATCTAGATGAGGAAAGGCTTAAGGCCTTGAAGTTACTAAGGGTAAAAAAGCGAAGGGTTGAGGAATCCTAAAATAAAAGGGTTAAGTCTAAATCCTTTCTAGATAGAGACTTAGTATGGAAGGTAATTTTGCCTATGGATCAAAGAGATAGAACTTTGGGCAAATGGTCTCCTAAATGGGCAGGCCCATTTCAAGTCATACAAGTATTCTCCAATGGTGCTTATGAAATTGAAGAGTTAGACAAAGATAAAAGAATCCTGAAAGTAAATGGAAAATATTTTAAAAAGTATAGGCCTATCTTGCAAGAGATTCATGTCAAAAATTAAAATTCATTAAAAAGGCACCATGGCCGAAATAGGCCAAATAAAGCTAACATGGCATACACAAAACAAAATTCCATACAACAATTCGTAACTTAAAAATAGGGATCAATTAAAATCCCTCAAATCAATGGACTTGAGGTATTCTATATAATCCTCATCAGCTTCATCATCAGAATTGGTAGTGCAAGGACGTGCTTGCTTGGATACCTTCATTCTGGTTTCCTTCGTATTCACGGGAGGGGGTGCTCCAGTGGAGGCCTCAGGTTTTGTGGCTTTCCTAGTCGCCACCACCACCGTAAGTTCCTTTGAACCTTTTGCCTAGCCCTTAAGAGTGGGTTTTTCTAGATTGATGTTCATACTTGCTTTGCTAAGTCCAAGACATGGTTCAAGAGAAAGAAGGATTTATAAAGGAAAGACTAGGTATGGATTGGTCAGTCAAATGGTGGAAGTCTATTTGTTTTGGGAGTATGCCTAAAAAGGATATGCTTTAAATACCATAATAAAGCTAAAAGCCTATGCCGTTGGAGCAATAAATGAAGCTGGGAAAAGGCGTTTTCTAGGAAAGGAAGAGGCCTTAATCACACATTAAACTCAAAATTGAGGTCATAAAAAAATAACGCATCAGTCATGTACCATAATAATAAAAACAACAACATGTCGAAAGGCATAATATGGCGCAAATAATCAAATTAAAAAAATAACATATTGTCATTACATAAAGATGGCTCGAAAGGCCATAAAATCAGTGGCAATTACAAAATGAAGAGGTCGAAAGGTGATCAGAAAGGAAGCTTTGATTTGGTTGAGCAAAAGTATTCGTGTGATGACTAAGGCGAGCCTCGCACATGGATTTGTTGAGCCTGGCTGCTGCAAGCTCTTTTTCCAATTTTTTGGCGTATCAATGAAGTCAATAGTGCTCTTCAGCTATTGGGACATGTCAGGGGCACCAAAGCGTTGCAACTCAAGGTTACGTTGTTCAGTGTTAGAGATCTTCGTTTGAAGCTCCTTGATTTGCTGCTGCCACGCCTCAATGTCCTTCTGATTGGAAATTATTTCTTCCTGACGTTGTTTATGGGCAGCTTCCAACTGTTCGACCCTAGCCTCTGACTCTTGTGCGCCAGTCCAGGCTGCACTTTCTCGACTAGTTGTAGCTTTGATTGTCTTCACGAGAGAAGGGAGCTTTCAAACTTCTGAATATAAATCGTCAACCACAACCTTCAACTCTAGCAAGAAACCATGAATTTCTGGGCTAAGGGTAGTAAGGTTCATTTTCTTGAGTTGATCCTTTAAAAAGAGTCGAGATGTGGGATCTGAGGCCAGGACATTTTGGATATCTCCTCTGAAGAAATTTTTCTTGATGGATTGGAGAATTGGACTGGCGAAGTCATTTGAGGCAGGATGACTGGGAGGAGTCGAAGAAGTAGAAGAAAAACCACATTTTTGCCCAAGGATCCTCTTAGCATATTCCCGGGGATTCGACCACTTAAGAGCTGCTAAAGGATCTTCAGGGGTCACGATGGGAGGGAGAGTTTTCTTCACCATAAGCGAAGTATGTTGGGATTCAGGACTAGCTTGGTCTCCTTTGTCCATTTCTTCTTCCTCTTCTTTTTCATCATCCTCTTCAGATTCTCCTTCATCTCCTTCTTCTCCGTCCTCTTCTTGGTTCTTTTCTTCCTCTTCCTCAACACTCACTGCTTCCTCCCTATCATTAGCGGATGGGGGATTATTGGGATTTTGAATAGGTTCAGGATGCATTTCCTTTGGCTCCTCACAAATGGTTGGGTGTAGACTATCAGTTGTTGGTGGGTCTGAAGGAGTACAGGCTTGTTCGGCAGCCACCTCATCAATGACCAAAGGTTTAGCATGGTCTAGAGGTGGGGGACTCGAAGCATCGTCCTCCCCAGAGTTGAAACCTTCAGTTTGAGCCTGTTGCATAGTGGTTGGCATGAAAGGGGGTTTGTTTCCTGCAGAAGGAACAATAAGTTGGTTTACCTCACTTAAGCCAGAGCCAAGATCCGAAGAAGGATGGTAAGTTGGCTCACCTTGGTTGTTAAGGAAATAAGTTGCATAAGCACCTGAAACTGGAGGAGGATTGGTGTTGGTGGTATCAGCCAGAAAACACAAATGAAAGAGAATAAGGCTAAGAAGGTGCTTGACAAAGGTACAAATGACAAAATGTTGGTATACATATCTGAGCTAGTGTATCACCAAGGTTAGCATTTTCACCCCCATGGTCACCAGAAGTTGACTTCGAGGTAACCATAGGAGGTTGTTCTTCGATGCCACCTGAAGTGGATATCGACCAAAGAATTTTGGCCACCTTCGATAGAGGTGGGCCAGTAGGTCCAGATGCCTTGGTAGGTTTCTTTCTCTTTTTCACCAGAACCTCCTCAGGAGATTCATCAGCATCTGAGGCCACAACGATGGGAGCATCCTTCTTGCCTTTCTTAGAAGGAGTCAAAGGTTTGTGCTCAGACTGAGAAAGTAAAAAGAGACGATACAAGTGTGAGAGATGAGTCACATAATGAGAAAAGAGGCAAAGGATATAAGATTTACCTGCCTTCCATTTCCTTGCTACTTTGAGAAGTGTTAGACGATGGCTTGGATCTAGAAAGGGGTTGAATAGATCCCAATTAAAAAATCAGTCGGCGCTACCAATTAAAAATTGGTTTTAAAAATATTTGTTTTGCAGAAGCGGCCGTGGAAAAATTACCGTCTAAAATGAACTGTTATTAGAAGACCAGATATGCGTCCAGCCTTATGGAAGTGATAATGAGCAAAAAATAGATTCAACACACTAGTCACACTAATCAATTGATTTTACCACTAATAAGTAGGACTAGTTCCAATGCTCCACAATTACCACAAAATATGCAAATAATCCAAGTGAATTTTGGTTTAGGCAATTTATCAAACACTTCGTGTGCGAGACACTCCAAGTGAATTTTGACTTGAGTAAGTAACTCCAAATTCCTTGTACAATATGTTATTGTACTATAGTTCAAAACAGTGAAAATCACTTACTCACTTCAATACAAATTTTGATAGAATTGCTTAACTAAAATTACTCAAATTCTAAAGCCAAAATGGAAGTGCTGAAAAAATAAAGGAGACAGAGATTTGTTGAGGTAGTTCCCCCGCCGTCCTCGCTTCGGGGTACGTCTCCCCTCAATTCCAAACCTAGAATTGAGATCAATATAATAGATATCACCTGTAGAGTTGAAGTGTTTATACAAGGATAGATAAGCAAAATATACAAACAAGCTCTCTTGATGTTGATGATGCTTTTCTCTCCTTGTTCCTTGATTCGAGTCGAATCAAGTTCTTCGATCATTGTGAGTAGACCTCTGATTCCAGCCCCTTTGTTGAACAACCTTCCGTTCTTCAAACCCTCGGCCCGGCTGATCTCAATCACACACAAATCGAACCTGAAACTCTCTTGCACACTTCACTGATTCCCGCTACTAGACTGATGAAACCTTCCGCTTCTCAATCACCTTCGCTCAGATGAAGTTAGTAAAGACGATCCGTACCAAAAACCCCCAAATTCTCCGAATCTTCGAGGCTAAAACCTTAAAGGTTTTATTCAAGAAAAACTTGCTACAAACTCAACCCGAACTGGATTCCCAATCAATGGCTTCGGACATTATCACCTTGAACGAGACACAAACTACAACAAGAATTGTTGTGTGTAATTGTTGTGTTGTGAATTGTTGAGGATGAAGATGAAGAGATTTGGTAGCACCTGTTTCACTTTTCTAGTTTCTTGCACAATTGACTCAAAATCTCTATTGTTGTTACTAAAAATGAAAAAACCTTCTATATATAGTAACCAACCAACCAACACACTTAACAGCTTTTCAACCAAAGTAGAAAGACTTCACTAACTGCACAAACGCGCGAACGGTCGACCATAGCAGGACTATGCATCGACGCATAGCCTGCAGTTTTAGGCAATTTGAAAGTTCTTGACTTCATGCGTCGACCATAGGTCGGCGTGCACCGACCAGTGAGGAATTGCACTGCTTCATGCGCTGACCCTGTGATCGACCATAGCTCAGCATGCACCGACCAGTGGGAGATTGTACTGCTTCATGCGTCGACCTGTGGTCGACTCAAAGCCTGCAAATCCGTAAAAATGCATATCTTTGTGATTTTAATACATCTAAACATAACCAATAATCTTCCACATATATTGAATTGAATATTCCAAGTTAGAAGGATATAAGAAGGATATGAGAGGTGAAATATTGCATTTGTCTTGTAGATGTAAAGTCGATAAACCTGATTCATCCATGGTTGCGTTTTATCATCATCAAAACTCAAGACTATATGTTACATGAGCGTTTGTCCTCACAAGAAGTACCAGCCCTATATGAAGATGTCCTTTGAAACTTTCTAAAGTGTCCTTAGTCAGAACCACTCGTCGAGCCTATGGTTGAGACAGTTGTCGAAGAAGTTTTAAATCCTCACTACAGATAAACTAATCTGGAAATGGAGGGGCAAGTGCTACTCCAAAATCAGCAGTAAGAAAGCAGGGAATTTAGGGGGAAAAAGTTTAAAAGCTACTTCATAATGTTTCTCACGAGGAACGGTAGGAGGAATTTTCAAGGTATCCAGTTTTTGCAAAAATTTTCTCTTCAAAGTAACAGCAACCTCGTGAATGGTTCGACTAAGATCATCTGGTCGATAAACAGTTTCAAAGTATTTTTGGAAAGCTTGAATTTCTTGGATATGAGCGAGCTTACTCTTCTTTGTCTTGTCCTGCACATCAAGGAAAAGGTGGTAACATTAAGAAAATGCTCATGATAACGTTTCGACCATCAATGGTGGAAAGAAGTAGTGCATAAAAAAGAAGGTTCGAAGAACACAGGGGAAATCATTCCTCTCTTCGTGCTCAAATCGATGAAGGCGTCAGCAGTTGTTCCTTCGTCGAAGCTTGCAGTATGAAGAATGACTTGAAAACTTTGAATCACCTAGGAAAACTTTGAATCAACCCAAATTGATGAGAAACCAGGTTGGGCTGATATGCAATCAAAGATGCTAAACCTCTTCCCAAATTGAGCCTGTTAGCAATAAATCTAGGGATTAAAAAGGCTTCCCAGATTGAAACAGATTTATCATCACCCTGCCCATGAGGAGTAGGAAATGGCCTTTTAAACCATGTAGGGCCAAACTTCTTTGCAGCAAAGGGCGACATACCAGAAGTGAACTCATGACGTTTAGAAAACATCAGGATGTAACTAGTGAATGCTCCTTTGATGGTTTCGCCATCATCGTTGGGAGTCAGTTGAATCAAGCGAGGTCCTTCGATGCTTCTCCCCACAATTTCAGCAGAGGTTTCGTCCACTTGACCTTTCCTGGGAAGGCTAGCTTCAAACGTGGCATTGAGCTACAACTGAAGCAACCATAGAGGATCTTTAAAAACATAGAACCATGGGCCTTCATGCGCTTCAGTCGAGAACTTATTTCGCTCAGAGATTCATAAAGGTTCGCCAGAATGAGTTTGCTCAAGTAGACACCTGTGTTACGATGGAGCTGGTTAGCAAGGGGCAGGTATTTTTTGGCTACCTAAAGAGATTTGGTACAGAACACATATCTCGATAGCCATATGGCGAGAAACGCCGCATGTTCCTCATCAGATACGTCGCTAGTGGTACCGTCGAAATGGTGTTTAATGAAATGTGTATAAGTGAGTTAGGAATTGGGGATATGTGAATAATCTTCAGCATCGACGTCAGGTTGGTAGGAGACATCATCAGGACGAAGGACGGTTATAGCGACTATGTCGAAAAGGGTTGGGGAAACCATCCCACATGGCAGGTGGAAAGTATAATGGGTACTGTCTCAAAAGTATAAGGATGCCATCAGCAAGTTCAGACAATAAGGAATGGTAGTCTTCGACAGCATCAGAAGGTCATAAATCCCCACAGATTTCCAATGATCAACCTTAACCTTCTCCACCTTTGCCATCCAAAGGTCAAAGTCTCTAAGAGGACTAATGGCTCTCACTAGCCGAGTACCGTCAGCAAGATATCCAAGGTTGAAAGTTGGAAATGGAGTCTCTTCAGAAGTATTGGTAAGGGGTGTAGAGAAACTTTTTTGCCCTAACAGCCTGGTTCTCCGGTAAGATGGTAAAAACTCACTCAGCCTTGCGTCAGAAACATCAACATGTGCCAAAGGACCAGAGAGCGCGTAGGGCTTACCCGAAACAATTAAACGAATCATTACCTGAGAGTGGTAGATGCTCCTTGCAGCTTCAGAAGTGGGTTCCGGCACACATTGACGGTTCTCCACCAGTTGAGAACTAGCTATGTTCGTGAAAGGAGGAATAGCTTGCTTGGTTTGAGTAACCCGTCCCTTCTGGGTTTTCTTTTCTTGAGTGGTAGATTGGAAAGATGCCATTGTTGTTAAAAGAAGTGAAATGGTTTTTTTTCCTGAGATTGGATGAAGAAAAGTTGGAGCAGGACATGGGATGCTTGGGATGCTAGAGAGTGTAAAAAATTCACAAAGTGGTGAAGGGAGGTATTTATAAGCGTCTAGAAATCCCAAAGGACTAAAATCCACCGTTGAAGACCAGCGGATAGTGGGACGCGTGTTTGTTTTGGAAGAGAAGATGCGTATGGGCAGTTATGGTCAGACTGCAAAATGTACGTTTTCAAGACAAATTAATGATAGAAACGGCTGAAAAGACGTTTAAGGATTTATCATAATGGAATTACGTCATAAGCGTGGAAGGAAAAGAAATGAACAGTTAACCACTAAAACAAGTAGTTGGTGGTTCAGCCAAAGCAATGCAAAATCAACACGCGTCGAAACGGTGAAGGAAAAAATGACCTTCCTACCAAAACTGGCGAAAGGACATTATTTGGGGGCAATTTGTTAGCTCTCAATTTTCAACGCTAGTTGATTTCAGAATCACGTCAAGTCAAAATATCAATTTGAAATATGTCAATCGACACAATCAGAGAACAATCCAAGTCGAAGAGAGGTGGACAAAGCTACTAAAAATTTGCTAAGTGCTGAGAAGTGCTCGACAATGGTCATGCTGAGAAGAACGTGCAGAAGTCACAACCAAAATGGGAGGGAGATATTAAGTGTTCAAAATTCAAACTAAGAGTGTACGAACGTGGGAACGGTTGAGATAGTGGAAAGAGCGCCAAAAGGGACACATTGTGAAGCCTCAACCGTCATGTAGTAGTTATTTTTTAGTACTATAAATAGTTGTCATTTTATGTAATAAGGGTGTTCATTCATTTTATACTAGTCACTCCAAACAACTCAAAGTACCCGCGTGTAGAGAAATGAGTTAGCAAGAATGTATGTGATACAACACCAACCCTTTTTCATTAATGCAATTTACTTGCCTTTACCCTTTATGCACCTTTACTCATTTTGCACTTTAACTTTCAGCTTTTACATTTAAACCATTTTACAAGCTTTTTTGTGTTTTACTTTCAAAGATCCCCTAGTCGAACGTGGAGTTCAGATTAGAGTTATTTTATGTCATTTAACTTTCCTGCACTTTTAACCTTTCGCCCATTTATTTCCAAAGCTATTTACCTTCTTGCAATTTAACTTCCAAAGATCTCTAGTCGAACGTGGAGTTCAGAGTAGAATCTTTTGCACATTTATTCTCAAAAGCACTTTACTTTCTTGCACATTTATCTTCAATGCCATTTACTTTACAAAGACGTTATAGTCGAACGCGGAGTTTGATTGTAATATCTCTCCCTTTACTTTACAGCATTTAATTTTAAGCTTTTACATTACTGCAGTTTTACATTCTTGCTTTTACTCTTCGACGCATTACTTGCTTTCTTTTAAATCTTCAAGTCATTTTACTTTTCAAAAGGTTTCACAATCAAACGTGGAGTTCAACTTAGGGTCCTTTGCATGCTTAGCACATGTTCTAGGATTTAGTATGGTCAATCCTGCAAGTTAGTCAATTTTACCCTAAATTGATAGACCAACGGTTGTTTACCAAAATTCACAGTAAACACTTTCATACCTTCAAGTTTAAGTTGATTGAATAAGGGCAGTTGTTGTACCCCAAAATTTTCCTTCACTTTATCCTAACCCTAATTAACGTTTGGCTTCTCACTCATTGGCATTTTCATTAGGTCATGGTAATCACAATCATGCATGGGATCGCAGGTTTTCTTGTGATTTGGCAATTCATTGGTTTCTTACGAATTGAGACGATATCTGAACTCTCACCATTATGAGCATATTTTTAGCAAGAGTTCATCAAGATATCAAGGCCATTCTCTTCAAGATTTATCAATGTCTCAAGCCACTTTTGTCACTCAAGTTGTTTTTCAAGAGCCAGATAATCAAGGTTTCTTATTCATGGTTGGGCTCGTTAAACATTCATTAATTAAAGATTATGAGATTAGGGTGATCATGTTTCTTTCTATAATTTAAGTCTTATCTTAATCTTCAAGGATCTGAGGCATCTCTATTATGTTTTGTGGATTAAAATAAGAGATGCCAGACAAAAGATTCGTTATAAGCATTGTTTTCAAGTACTCGTTACTTGTGATGCAAATTAGATTATTGAGAATTAAAAACTTGGTAGAGAGTCCATCTGATGTTTTAAGTGCAGAATTCTCAAGTTGACTGGTTCAAATTTTTAATCCTTGGATTTGTTAAGTTCATCTCACGTGACCAAGGTGTTGCACCCCAAAATTTGACCAACCTTTTCTTAACTTGGTTTATGTTTCATTTCATTTTCTTCTAGCATTTGCATTGCATAGCATTTTTCATTTAGCAGGGGATCAAGAGAGGGTGTGCATAGCAAGAGGAGGTTATCAATAGGTTGTATTCAAGCTATTGAAGAGCTTATCACCATCAGAAAAGTCAAAGAGCTGAATGTGGTTCATCTCCTATCTTGGAGGCCATTGTGAAGATTACCAGATGATAGTGAGTCCATGGTTATGGATAGAAGCTATTGTGAGAGCTCATGAGATGTCTTGAGGATCATTATAGAGGTTGCTCATGTCATTTTACCAAGTGCAAGAGGCCACAGCCAAAGGTGGTGCAATTAGGGTTTTCACCTGGTCAACCCTAAGTCAACTGTGAGATTGGAGGAGATAAAGACTCAATTCCAAGTCTTTGTGATCGTGGAATTTTATATTGAGATGTCTAATATATCACTTCAAGATCAATTCATCAAGAATCAAGAGTGTGAGAAGTTACTAAATTAGGGTTCCCAGTGTAAAATCCCATGTTTAGTGCCTAACTTCAAGACCACATATCTCAAAATACAAGTCTCATCTCATCCTGACCTCATTATGAAACTTGTAGAGCATGTTTCTAGCTTTCGTTTGAGTACTAGAAGTCTTTCATCTGATTTCTAGAACTCAAGTTATGATGCTGACAAGCTACAGGTCACCAGATGAATGTGATTTTGGTCAACAAAAGTCAACCAACTTCCAAGACATTTTTGACCTAGAAGGATGTTTCTCCTCACTTTGATCCAAACATGAAAGTTGTTTCTCATGATCTTAGCTTTCAAAAAAGTACTAGAAGTCTTTCATCTGATGTGTAGAACTCATGTTATGAAGCTTACAAGGCAGGGTTTTTTTTGGGAAAGTAAGATTATAGGTCATTTTCATTATAGGTCCATTTCATGACCTTGCACATTTCAAATGAAACTTTTCCCAACATGAAACTTAATCCAAATGGTCCCAATTTCATCTTGAAACACTCATTTGTCATGGATTTGGCTAGGATTTGAGAATTGGTGAGAGAATTTTTCATGAAAAAGCCTTAAAAGGGGAAAATGCAATTACTTTGATTTTTAACCATTACAAGTCACGTTTATGCATATTTTGAGTCACAAGGATGTAACAAATAAGATGCACATTTTGGATTTGAATTTTGGTGATGTTTTCACGTGCATTTCAATGGCCATTTCAAGTGAAAATTTCACAATCCAATCTCAACCATTTGATCAAATCAAGGGATGAAACCTATCCACATGATCAAAGTGAACTCCCAGCAAGCATTTTAAATGAAAAAACAAGGCATTTGGCTCCATTTTCACGTGTGCATGGAGCATGAAAATTGGAATTGGGCATTTTTACAATTCTCACAATTGAGCGGCAATTGGGCCTCCATCAGCTTGTATATCCAACATATAAATGCTCTAGGTCATTTTTGAATCATCAGAGAGGCATTTTTCATGGAGAATTAAGAGAGCACAGTTTGAGCAAGCAAGCCAAAATTCAAAATCGTGAAACACAATTGAGGCATTTTCAAGGTAATTGAACTTCAGAATCATCTTCTTCAAGCTTCCTTTAGTGGATCTGGAGCATTTCATCAAGCTTCATCACGTGTAGAAGCTCCAACGGAGAGACTCTGTTAGGTAAGCTTCTAATCAAAATTTCTCTCGTGTTATGCATCTATTCACTTCCATTGTTGGTTTATTTTGAAGTCCTATATGCATTGGCAAATTCTGGTTCATAATTGTTCATGTTCATGATGTTTTCAGTTTTGAGCTCAATTCTTGTTCTCTTCTATTTGCTTGATTTATGCACGATATGTGAAAATTATTGGTGAATTCGTGTTCTACGTTGCACAAGGATGAATTTTGACCTAAATTTTGTTTGATTTGGTGAACTTTTGATGTTGGTCCACCAGAGGTTGGTCGGGGAAGATGACCGGAACAGTAGGTTCCGACATCTGGTTTGGTTTCCGTCTTGTTGACGTGTTAGCGTGTGTGGCCTGTTTGAAAATTTGACTGGAAGAGATCAATGGTTATGATCTCGTTTGACTTGCTGATTTGGAATCTTTGACTGTCAGCGTTTTAAATGGAACGCTGCATTCCATCCTTGGATTGATTCTGGGCTTTATTTCTTTTAACACCCCCTTGTATTTCAAGCCCAATGCGCTGAACTGTTTCTATTGCTATTCACACCTTGCTTTTATTTTATTTTATTTTATTTTTGTATTGGATCTGTTTTGAATTAAATCATTTTAAAATGCTTCCATAATTGATAAAATCCTACAAAAATATGTTTAAGACATTTTAGGATGTCTTTTGATTTTTATAATTTTTTATTTTATTTTTTGAATTATTTTTCAATTAAAAAAGGATTAATCATTTGGAAGTCTTTTATTTGAGGTATTTCTTGACATTGTTTTGTTTCTTGTTTGGTTTTTGCATTTTCATTTTGATCCAATGACTGAAAATCAATCCTCATATCAATGATGAGTTGATTGATTTTTGAGGGCCATTTTTCCCCTATTTTGTTGACTTTTGGTTTGACTTTGACCTTGCTTTTGTTGACCCTCGATAACCCTCTCTCAAATTGGTGCATCCATGTGAATCAATTTCTTTGATGATGATTTGAGTTGACTTTGGTTATGATTTCTTGGCCTCTGTTTGCCAACATGTTTATGAGCTTCTTACATTTTATTTGGCCCTTTTTGAATCATTTTCCTAATTTTGAGGTAACTTGTGTCATACCCTAAATTTGCCCATACTTTTTTTTGTTAATCAAAGGCATTGGTACAAACCATCAAAGGGTTGTCAAGAAATTTTAAGTTTTTTTTAATTGGTGTGAGCATGAGGTAGGAGCTTGTTGGGTACCTCAGAAGTCATGGTGGAGTTGGAATGATCACCCAGTTCATCTCCACAATGCCCAGGCAAAAAGGGTGAAATTAGGGTTTCAATTTTAATCAGGATAAATCTGTTTTTGGGAGCAAGACTTGTTTCCATGGTCTTCCATGTGTCCTAAGGTGTGTGAGGATGGGAGATTGGCCATCAATTTTAATCAGAAGAGCTTCAATTGATCAGTCAATTGAAAATTAGGAGATTTGGGGAAAAAGTCAACTGTAGTTTGACTTTTGATTTAAATGGTGCCCCAAAGGTGGAATTATAGTCCATGAAGCTCATATGTCTTAGTGAAGTCCACTCAAGAAGTTTCAAGGCCTCAGAAGACCCAGAACATCAACAACCGACTCGATAGTCATCGATCGATCATTTTGTTGACCAAAAAGTCAACTCTTAAACCATAAGGAATTTGACCTCAAAGTATGAAGCAAAAATGTTCCTAATGCCATATTACATCTGCCCATGAAGTTTCATGACCATTGGATTAAGGATTGAGGAGTAATCGAAAAATCGAGAAATTAGGGTTTTGAAAGGGACAAGACCATAACTCCCTAAACACACATCCAATTGAGTTCGTTCAAAGCTCATTAGAAAGGTCTTGACAATTCCTAAAAAAGTCCCACATTGGTCCATGAGCAGAAAATGCATAGATTTGGAGTTATGGCAAAAATCATTACAAGAGGGAAAAATAACTTAGAAAAATTCTAAGTTATTGGCCTTTTTAGGCATGTTTTTTAGCAACTTTGAGTGGATTTTTGACCTAGTTCCACTTGGAATCTGAAGATCATGAAAACATGAAAGTTGTAGAGCTTCATGAGGGCTTTACAAAATGTACTAGAACTCCTTCATAGCCTTTCTGATTTGAGAGTTATGAATCCAACAAGTTGAGGTTTCAACACATGAGTTCAACATTTTCACTTTTTCACAAACTCACTTTTTGATCACTTGAACCATTCTCAACCATTGGATCATGTTTCTATCTGGTAATTAGAGAGTATGATGAGTTGATATGTAGAAAATTGAAGGATTTGATGGATTTGGTAAGTTGGAGGCAAGTTGCCATTATTTTAATCAAAGAAATCAAAATGAAGAGAGAGAAACTTTATAGAAATCTTGCAGCTGCAATTCTCCTGCTCCCTATCCACACTTCATTCACTTCTATGTCATCCTCACCACTTGATTTATGCCTCATCTTGGGCCAAGAACTTGGATTTGCAGCTGTCTACAATCTTGAATAAGATTTCATCACAAATCTCCCTCCAAAATGCAAAAATACCAATCTTCCCCAAACCATTCCTTGCCTATAAATAGAGGTTTCCTCTATGTTGAAAGGTACACCAGAGCACTCTAAAACCCAAGAGAAAACCATTGCTCTCATCTTGCATTTACTTTGCTTATAAGTGAAGAAAACCATTCCAAAAATACCTAAAAATCTGCCTTGAGCACAAAGCCTTCCAAAACCATTTTCACTCACTCAAACTCATCACAAACCATCCACACAATCCACAAATGATGTGTGGGAGGTGTTCAAACTCTTAAACCATTCAAAACCCTCATTTTCCCAAAAGTCAACTTTCAACCAAGCAAAGTTTGACTTCACATACAAAATCTGCCAAATCACTAACCAGGCCTGTTTTGATCATTGTAAACCTCCAAACACCTTAGGTTTATGATGTACCAACTTTCCATAACCTAAAATACCATCATCATCACTTACTTTGAGTTATGTCCTAAGGGTTCACTTATTTACTTCAAGTGCAAGAAAAGTTGTCATCTTCATCAAGGCATTGGATTGGATCTTATTTGGAGGCTTCAAGGTTTTCCATACTGCACAAACTTTCTTGGAGGTCTACAAGAGGTTGGTAGTCATTATCCTCATCTTAAATTATCATGATTATGTTTGATGTGCATTCGTTTGGTTTGAGCTTAAAGGCAATGGGCAGTCATGTTTGAATCTGCCAGACTTTGTTTATTTTGCTCATCAATGTGTATCACTTTCATAATCATCATACCATGTTGTATTACTATGTGCTAAACCTTGAGATCCTCTTAAATGTCATGTATGAGCATATGAAGGTTAGTTACAACTGCCATGCCTTGATGTTGTTTTGATTTTGTTTAGTTTGTGAATAATGATGATGTTTCTGTTGCAGCAGCATTTCTTTAAAACTTGATCTTGTTTGTTGGCATTTTGAATTGGAAGCCTCTACATGTTTAGCTTGTGATATGTTGAATTGGTATTAGTTGAAACTATATCATGTTCTGCTACCATTCTATTCTTGCATTTTCAAAATCATGTGCATTTTTCAACTCATAGGTCATTTTCCATTCTAGCTTACTTTTGAATCATTTTTGTGCTCAAACTTGGTCTATAACATATTTTGAGTGTGCTTGTAAGTTTTTTGGTCCTGTTGGATTCGGGATGATTCATGTGGCTTTTAAGGCTTGTTGATGACCAATACCTTATTTTGCTGTCATGAGATATTTTGCATTATAGTTTGTGCTTACCATTGTTGTGCTAAGTGAATTCTATGATACTTTGAACTTTTGCTTTGTGTTTGGCCTGTGTTTGTTAACATGAGAGTCTTGTACCATTGAAATCTTGTTGTTATTGGATAATTGGCATTGTCATGTTTCATCTTTTGCATCAACTGCTGTCATGTAGTAGGGTTGTTTTCAATGTTAGCATATGCATATTTTGGTCTGTATTTGTCAGCTGTGATGAGCTTATATGTTTTGTTTTGATGATTTGTAAGTCATTGTGTGAATCTGTCTTGAAACTGCTGGTTAGCATCATTGATCCATGATTTGAGTACTTGCATCAACATGTCATACCTTAACTGTCTAAGTTCATGAAATTACCATGTAACCCTTTGATTTGAACCATTGTCATTAAACTTGTGAGTTGTCATGTGCATTTAGGCATTAGGGTTAATTATTGATTGGTGCTAGCATTATCATGTTAGGTTCCATTTTGCTGTCATGAACCATTGCTATGTAATTGCTGCTACCACCCCTTTAATTCCAGCCACTGCCTTATACTTGCATATTGTTATGTGCATTAGTAGTATTAGGGCTAACTGTTGATAATTGGCATGGTCATGTTAAAATCATATGTTGCTGCTATAACTGTCTAACTCAAGCAAAATTACCATTAAACTTGCAAATTGTCATGTGCATTGAGCCATTAGGTTTAATTGTTGTTTACTAGCATTGTCATGTTAGGACTCTTTTTGCTGCTAGAACTAGTTTTTTATGCTAAACTTGGTGCATGTTCATTACAATAGAGTTGTGACTCTCATCTTTAAGGTATGCTATTGAATTGATATCTTGGTTTGGTATTGTAAAAAGACCTAGCTGCTGCTTATGTTGTTTTTCTGTTTGACCTGTGCAAAATCATTTGATCATGTGTGATAGAAATAATGCCTGTCTAGACCAAGTAGCCATAGTATAAACTGTTTGTGTATACATGCTTGTTGAATGTTTGGTTTTGACCAAAGAGCAGGCTTGCTGCCAGCTTTTGTTTGGAAGTGTTCACCTCTTGTGATTTATTTGTTTTGATTGATCTTTCTTGAAACCTATTTGAATTCATGTTTTGACAGATAAGAATCATTTAATAAGTTTTGACTGAGTTGAATATGTATGTTGCATCATGAACTGTTCTCACTTTCCAAAACCACATTTCAAGCCTTTTGATCCAAGGTTCAGTCCACATACCAGTTTTTGTTTGGAGTTGTTTTTGTGAGATCTTTGCATCTAGAATCCATGAACCATGTGTGTATGCATGTTGTTTTGATGACCAAACTTGCTGCCAGCTTTCATTTCTGTTTTCACCTCATGTGCTATCAATCACTATGTTAAGCCTTCTTGCAATTTGTGTTTGAATTCATGTGTTTGGTATGCGTGTGAATCACTTTATGTGTAAGTATGTATGTTGCATCATGAATGTTCATTTTTCCCAAAACAGCATTTCAACACTTTTATTCTATCCTTGCAACTTGCATACCAATTTCTATTTGGAGTTGCTTCTTACTGATTTTTGCATCCAAAATCCATGATTCATGTATTTGAAAGTTGTGCATACCTTCATTTGACCATAATCACTTCTGTTTTGAGTTGTAGTTGTCATAATGCACATCACAAGCTTTCATCTACAACTGCTATCGTGTTTTGATTTAGATGCTTCATCTTGAAAAACTGATAATGCCATTTTATTCCTTGTTAAATTTCACACAAGATAGACCTAAATTTTGCTAAAAATGGTTGAGTTTTGAAGAAGTTGTGATGTAATCGTTTTCATGTTGTTGCCTTGTTGCTTGCTTGTCATGCCTTGGTAAGAATATTTTCTTTTTTAAGTATATGTATTAATTGGGGTGGCATAATACACGGATGTATCGCCACCCCAGTGGTTATGCCTTGTTCTCATATTGCCTTGCCATGTACCAAACCTGGGTTCGATCCGTGTGGAGATCAACCCTTTTGTTTTATTTTCATTTTTCCATGTGTTCACCCTTTTCTCTTCATTTTTCTCTCATTATTCACGCAGGCGCTCTTGGTTGGCTTGGCAAGGTTTTACACCTATGACCTAAAGGTGGTGGGTTCAACACCCACCAAGCGCCCTCTCTCTTTTTTAATTGCTAAAAACCTTTGTTTTTATTTAATTGTCATTAATATTCCAAAAATCATAACTTCATCAATCTTTATTATTTTTTATTGGTTCTTTTTGCATTGGTCTTGTATTTTTGCATAGTTTCACATGGTATTTTAATATCCTAGAATTTTCATTTTGGAAAAACATTTTGCATTGAAAATGGTCTTGTTTCTTTGTTAGGGTTTTTACCCTCCTTTACATTTTAGATTATTGTTTCTTTTGAGTTTAATTTTGCACTTGATGTAAGCTTAATGTTTGTCAACTCCTTTGTGTATGTGATTGTAATTGTTTTTGCTTGTAAACATCATGATTGTTTCATTTAAAATCCCCATGGAGTTTTTAAACTTCTCACTTGCAATTGTTGTGACATTATTTGTTTAGGCATGATGCCTATAAGTATACATGTCATCTTGTAAGCCATATGAAACCTCATCTTTGTTAAGATGCATCTTTGTTAAAGATCCCCTTCCATCTTTATTAATATTTACCCCATTTATTCGTTAAGATATGCTTTGGTTTTCATCTTTCATTAGGTCTGGATAGAACCTCCCCCCCTAAAACCTCGGTCCCGTACCGAGTGCCTTTTCAAAACACTTACATAAAGCAATCAATATCTCTTTGTATTTAATTAAAAAGAGAGGATTAAGTGTAGACTTCTTCCTCTCTTAAGTGTTGGGATGCTCACTGTAGTGTGGGTGGTTTCGACACTCGTCTTTCAATACGAAGACGCTTGTACGTTTTCAATCCCTTTTCTCCTAAAAACCTCGGTCCCGTACCGAGTCCATCTTCAAATATCTTCAATAAGAAAATCAAATTCTCTTTATATCGAATTAAAGAGAGGATTGAGTTTATACTTCTTCCTCTCCGAGTATCAGGATATTCACTGTAGTGTGGATGGTCTCGATACTCGTCTTTCGATACGAAGACGCGAATTTATCTATCACCTATCTCTTTCCACATATCTTCCAACTTCCTTCTGTATCCTTTCTCACCTAAAACCTCGGTCCCATACCGAGTGCATTTTTCAAACTTTTTTTCATAACAAAACTTGAATGGTTGTGGAGTGGTTAAGCGTAGGCCTTCTCCTATCCCGAGTGTTGACGTTTACCGTAGGGTTCTCTGTCGCAAAAGCACTTACCATTCAAAACCTAAAATATCTTTAATAAGATAATGAAGTTCTCTTTGTGTTGAATTAAAGAGAGAGGATTGAGTGTAGACTTCTTCCTCTCCGAGTCTCAGGATACTGACTGTAGTGTGTGTGGTCTTGATACTCGTCTTTCAATACGAAGACGCTACATTCACCACACCATTTCATAACAAAAAATTTGAGATAAAGAATTGGGTACTACCCGTAAGGGGTTACTATCCGAGGATCTACCTCACCCCTAAAAAACAATATCACAAATCAAATGTGACATCTTGCCTCGCATGGCGAAAATCTAATCATTTCAAAAAGGATATGTTACATCCGTTCTACCGCAAACAGGTAACGCTTAAGTCTCCTCACATGCGAGCAGCAAAACACCTAAACTGCTAGAATGCGCACGATAACATCATCCATAAAAACATTAACAAACCGTAGGCTGAACTACGGCTGCTCTGATTCTTTACTTCTTTTAAGTAAAGATACGTAGGCACAAAGGCCACAATCCTTGCCGAGCACATTCCCTCTATATCTGTAGTACCCCGAACTACGTCGACTCTGATTTTCTCACATTCATTGAGAATACGTAGGCCTAGGACCACAAAGTCCTATCGAGTCTGTTATTTCTCTTTTCTTCCTCGTTCTCTCTTTCCTCCTAACCTCTCATTTTCTTGTTTCAATCCCTTTGCTCTCCCCCTTTGGAACACTCTTGTAAGTGCTCTTGATTGGCTGCATTTTATGGCAAAATATAAGTACATATATGAATGTTATGCTTGATGTTATTACATTCATAATATGGACTGTGCAGGGTAAGTTAACTAAGCTAACTATAAGTTAAGCTGAATGTCATACTCAATGTTATGACATAGGTCGTATGACATCAAGCAGAAGTTTGTTTTTCTGGTAGTTATAACTCAGGAAACAACTCAAAAGCTCATGCTTGAATGCAGGAGACATTTTAGACGCCCTAGGGGACTTAAAATGTACCTGATTAAAGAGGCAAGCGTGCAGATTACATAAGTGAGGGTTTATGATGGATAAAACCTAATGTATGCGCCCAGGCCCAAGAACTGATATGCTGCTACAAATATCAGGCGAGGCAATCCTAGAAGGCATCGGTTGAAGATAGAGAAGCAGAGAAATCACCATAGTGGTTTAGAAGTGAAGAGGTTGTCTTCACGTTTGTGTCTTAGGAATACGTGTAACCCAAGCAACTGTTGAGTGCATTGGTTAGGTAGTTTCTAGACTGTGTTACACTCGAAGCTGTTAAGCAAGAGTGTGTGTTCCTTGATCAAAGCTTTGAAGCAAAGATCAAGGTGTGTTTGTGTAGGTGAAGTGTTTCTTCAATCTACAGTTTAAATTGTAACTTGTTGTTATCACTGTTGTGTGATTGTAGGGAGTGAGTGGTTATACTCAGGTCTAGAGTGTCTCTAGGTTAAATTGTCATTGGGTAGTGATTAAGTGAAGAGTGCAAATTGGACGTTTGACTCTGAATTGATACTGCTGATAGTGAAATTTCTCCCTGGCTTGGTAGCCCCCATATGTAAGTGTGTTGCACTGAACTGGGTCAATAACTAATTATGTTATTTACTACTTTGTTATTACTACATAATAGTAGATCTTTAGTGAATGTCATAGTGGATGTTATAACCTCTGTTAGAACATCCATCGTGGGCAGGCCAAAATTTTCAATTGGCATCAAAGCAAGCACCCTGCCTATTTATTACTGGGTGAGATCTAGGGAAACAAAATTCTGGTACTATGGATAAAGATATTGGATTCACCAATAGACCACCAATTCTGGATGATTCAAATTATGACTATTGGAAGCCTAGGATGATTGCCTTCCTAAGGTCCTTAGACAGCAAGGCTTGGAGAGCTGCAAACTCTGGCTGGGAACATCCTGTGAAGACTGACAAGGATGGAGTGTCTGTGCAAATTCCTGAAGAGGAATGGACCAAAGAGCAAGAGGCATTGGCTCTTGGAAACTCTAAAGCACTGAATGCACTCTTTAATGGTATAGACAAAAACATCTTCAGACTGGTCCACCACTGTGAACTAGCAAAGGATGTTTGGGACACTCTCAGAACCACTCATGAAGGAACTTCCAAGGTTAAAATGTCAGGACTTCAAATGCTGACCATAAAATTTGAAAGTCTAAGAATGAAGGAAGATGAGACCATTCATGAATTCTACATGAATGTTCTTGAACTAGCCAACACCTCAGGAGCTTTGGGAGAGAAGATGGCTGAAGAAAAGCTTGTAAGGAAGATACTAAGGTCACTACCTAAAATATTTGCAATGAAGGTAACAGCTATTGAAGAAGCTCAAGACATATGCCTAATGAAAGTGGATGAACTCATTGGATCTCTTCAAACTTTTGAGATGGGGATGTGTGATCAGGTTGTGGAGAAAAAGAGCAAGAGTATAGCTCTTGTCTCAAACACTGCTGAGACTTCAGAGCATGAAAGGGAGGAAGATCTATCAGAGGCAATAGCCATGCTTGGAAAACAGTTCAACAAACTGGCCAAAAGGATAGATACTAAGTCTAAGCTCTATTTCAAAATGGTGCCTGCTGACAAAGAAAAAACTGAAGATAAAGCCAACCAAAGAAGAGGAGTACAATTCCATGAGTGTGAGGGATATGGACATGTTAGGAAGGAATGTCCCACATACCTCAAAAAGAAGGGAAAAGGTCTAACAGTCATTTGGTCTGATGAAGATTCTGACAGTGGATCAGAAGAGGAATCATCCAAACATGTAACTGTTCTCAACAGTGTGTGTGTATCTGATGGTGACTCAGGTGAAGAGGAGCTAACTTATGATGAACTAGCTGAATCATATAAGAAGTTATCCATCCAAAGCACAACATTGTACCAGCAAGGAGAGCATATGAAGAAGCTCATCAAAGAGCTAGAAGCTGAAAAGAGAGAGCATCTAGACACTATAAACTCACTCCAAGGAGAGGTAAAGGAGTTGAAAGGAGAAAAGGAGCAAATGACAAAATCCATAAGGATGCTCAACTCTGGATCTGACATGCTAGAGGAGATTCTTCAGAGTGGTCAGACTGCAGGAAATAGGTCAGGTCTAGGATTTGTTGAAAAACAAAATCCTGTCTTGAAACTCAAGAGGTTGCAGCCTGACATCCAAAAGTTACAAAGGATGTCACAGCCAAAGTTACAACATCCTCCCCACAGAAATTGGAATCATGTCAAGAGACAATTCCAAAGGCATAGATGCTACCATTGTGGAAAGCTTGGACACATTCGTGTTGTGTGCTTCTGGTTGCATGGATTTCCACGACAAAGAAGTGATAATTAGGGTAAGCAGGGAAAAAGACAACATCATGCACAAAGGTATCATCATGCCCACCAGAGCTGGAGACAACAGCAAGCAAAATCCAGAAAGATGGAAGTGCCTAAGATGCAAGAACAATGGGCTGTCAAGACTGTAGCTCTAACAACCAACATCTCACTAAGAATGCCAAACAATGAGGACTGGTATTTTGACAGTGGCTGCTCCAGGCATATGACTGGAATTGAGGATTTGTTGATCAAACTCAAGCCTCATTCATCTAGTCATGTAACCTTTGGGGATGGAGCTAGAGGAGAAATCACAGGTGCTGGACAACTTGGCAGTCCTAAAGCTCGAGAATTAAGAGATGTCTTGTTAGTTAAAGGACTAATTGTCAATCTAATAAGCATAAGTCAGCTATGTGATCAAGGTTTAAAAGTACACTTTTCCAAAGACAAGTGTGTGGTGACTAATGAAGAAGGTAAGAAGAAATGAGGGGATCTAGATCAAAGAACAACTGTTACATATGGGAGCCCATAAGGAACATAAATGGACTGGTAAATGAAGAAAAGGATCACCTAGGACTAGAGAAAAGAACCAGGTCAAAATCATCAACAAAAGGATTCTCAAAATATGTTTCAGAAAGAAGGGCTGGGTGTAAGAAAAGTCAGGTAGGAAGCTAGACAACAAGGGATACCCTAAGGTTACCCATCAGGTAAAGCTAGATATGCTATATTGGAACCTAATGAAGTCCATGGAGGATGCTCTGCAAAAGAGAAACAATGTCACTCCTGATGTTATGACCCTGTTCTGTGACATCAAAGGAGTCATCCAAGAGAGGTCTGCTGATCTCAAGAGGGGTATGCTCAGTGGTAGAGTGTGTAGATGGACAATGATGTATGGAAACTATGGGGACTATGTATTAAATATTGTTGACAGGGGTTCAAAAATTATAAAGGAAGGCCAAGGAAAGATTGAGCAATGGAAATTGAGTCCCTACAATAAGAAGTTATAGTAATTAAAGGAAATGGGGAATTACATTTTGATACTAAGTCATGTAATGATAAGTCAAAACGGTAAGCTCCCTCCTAGTAAGCAATCATACCTCACTCTCACGTACATAACACACTCTCTCTATTCTTGGTGCCTTCACAAACGCTCCAACTTTTATACCATCTCAAACAAGAAAATAAGGGTTTCCTCATCGTCTTTAACGACAACGACTATGGCACAACCAACCTCCAGAATGAACATCAGTCCAGATAAATCAAACCCTAATGAGGCTCTAGAGTTTGCTCCACTACGAATGATGACTCCAGAAGGAGTGCTGGTAAAGAAACCTAACAGGAAGTATGCAAAACAAGCAAAAACCCTTGGCTTAAGGCAAGATACTCCCACGACTACTTCTGGTGACCTAAATACTGAAGAAGCAAGACGAACGCACCTTGAAATTGCTGCAATGGTTGCTAGTACCCTCAACATTCCCATTAAGGGGATTGAACATAAGCAAGGTGATCAAAGTAATGTCCCACACAATGTCAAAGCATTGGATAACAACCCCCCAGAAGAGAAGAATAAGGATGAAGGGTCTGATAAAAGGGAGGATGATTTGCATGAAGCCAAAGATACGGAGGTAGGCAACTTAGACGAGTACTCAGACAATGACCTTATAGCAACGATCAATCCAAACATTGCCAAAAGATTGATGAAGAGGAAAGGGAAAAAGATAGCTAACCAAAGCTCACCCAAGAAAAGGGATGCTGCAAAGACTACTGAGCAAGGAGATACCACCATGAAGATTGGAACAAAAAGTACTCAGGTTGGACCCTCCAAAGGGTGGAGCAAGGTGACCATCAAGAAGTGAAAGATTGAATCGAGACCAGAACGAGAAACAGATTCGGATGTTGATATGGATGTCACTGACATCCCAGGAAAGAGGAAACCTGCTTCAAGCAAGCTGGATGAAAGTGTTCCTGAAGTGCCCCTGGACAACATCTTCTTCCACTATCCCTCAGGTGTCATCAGGTGAAAGTATGTATACCAAAAGAGGCTGGCCTTAGAGAGATAACTTGCTCAAAATTCTCTAGATAACAAGGAGATTGTGCACCTTATATGTGAAGTTGGCTTGATGAAAACTGTCACTCAGTTTTCCCAATGCTATGAAATTTTGGTCAAAGAATTCATAGTTAACTTATCTGATAAATGTGTTGATAGAAAATCGTCTGAGTTTAGGAAAGTCTTTGTCAGGGGAAATGGCATTGTCTTCACTCCCACCATCATCAACAACTTCCTTGAGAGAACAAATGAGGTTATGCCAGAGTTAACCATATCTGACAACAGAATATGTCAAGTGATAACTGGAAATCAAGTCAGGAAATGGCCATCAAAAGCGAAGCTTGCTGCCAGCAAGCTGAGCATGAAATATGCCTTACTTCATAATATTGGTGCTGCAAACTAGGTGCCAACCAATCACAAATCATCAGTGGCCACCATCCTGGGAAGGGTCGTCTATGTTGTGGGAACCAGGACCAAAATGGATTATGGCACATTCATCTTTGATCAAACAATGAAGCATGCTGGCAGCTATAGCACCAAAGGGCCTATAGCATTTCCTTCCCCCATCTGTGGAATAATGTTAGCACAGTTTCCAAACATCCTCAAGACCAGTGATGTAGCAAGCAAAAGAGAAACTCCCTTAGCCTTTCATCACAAATTGTTTCAAGGAACCCATGTTTCAGACATTGCCATGACATCCACTGAGACATCCAAAAGGGGTTCCAAAGCCAAAAAGGCTGAAGTGATAACCATCATTAAAGAAACATGCGAGGAACTGGATGTAAGAAAGCAAACCCTTGAAAAACTGCTGCAATCCCTTGAGCTAGATGAGGATAGTGACAGCTCAGAGGATGCAACAAGGGAAGAAGGGGCCACAAAGGACGATGATGGTACTAGGGAAGTAGAAAGTCAGGAAGTAGACACGAAAGATGCTGCTGAGGAAGACACTGATGCTGAGGAAGAGGGCTCTGGAGAGACTGAGGAAGACAAGTCTAGCTCAGTTGCAGAAGAAGACTAATGCCTTATTGCTCAAGCCACTGCTGGCTGAGGTGGTGCAGGAAGCTGGATTGCTGATGTGTTGGTGTGATTTGTTTGGTTAGTCTGGTGTGAGAACTGTTAAGACAATTTGGTTTGTTATGCTCTATCTGAGTAGCTTTAAGCAAATAAATTCACACATCGACAAACAAATGGTTCCCATCGAGTACGATGGATGCGAGGGGTGCTAATACCTTCCCTTCGCATAACCGGCTTCCGAACCCGTTCTTGGTCGCGAGACCATCTTATCCATTTCTTTCTTAAGGTTTTCTTGATATTTTCCTTTCCCCTCATGGGACAAATAAAGTTCGGTGGCGACTCTTCTGTCCTTTCTTTTTCGCCTCCCCGTTGTTGCACGATGCATTATTCGAGTAGCGACAGCTGGCGACTCTGCTGGGGACCCCTAGCGAGCCAAGCCTAATTTGTTTTTCGCGTGTGTGATCTTGTTTGCTTTTATCCGTTTTTTTATGTTGTGTTCACTAACCTGTTGGGTTTATTGGATTGGTTTGTGAGGATAAAAGCTTTCTGCCCGAGCTTTCGAGTATACATTAAGTTAGGAGGTGGATTCTTTCTTATTTGCGAGACTTAGGACTCGTTGAGTTAGATCGAATTCCACCGCTCAAACGAGACCCCTTTGGGATGATTATGTCTTACGTGGAGTCGTAATGGCGTCTTTATTTCCAACTTGGGAGTCCATGACTCTGAAGACCTTTTGTAGAACCTTATTCCGAAGGTTCATAAAACATAACTCTGTGTTCATCCTTTGAAAGGATTACCGTCTTACGAGTAGTCGTTATGATGGAAAACTTTTAAGGGTTAGTGCATGGGACTTTGTTTTAAAGCCTTTGGGATACTCTCTCTTAAACCAATAGATTTCCCACCCAAGGGGAGAGATACCTTTTTATTGTCTTGCAGGATTTGTAACTTTAATCCTTGATGTGGATCTGTTCTCGTGTGCACTCATTGTATTGCATTTGCATAAGCATCTCTGCATCATTTTTGCATTTTCTTCCCTGACCAAGATACCAAGACCTTACCCATCCTCTACTCATAACTCGCAGTTGATTTCCTGACACTCCTATTGAACTTGTAAGAGCTGTAAAGAATTTGAAGCAAGAGGAACGTAGACACCTTGAAAGGTAAACAATGCAAGTCGAGGTAGCTATAGAGCAGAAGCGGTCTATGGAGCTGATTCAAGCAGAGTTGGAGGAAGTCCGAAGCCAGATGGGACAAATAAAGTTCGGTGGCGACTCTTCTGTCCTTTCTTTTTCGCCTCCCCGTCGTTGCACGATGCATTTTTCGAGTAGCGACAACTTGCAAGTCAAGTTACCCCAAAGGGAGGTTCATACATACACATTGACCTAGTTTATCTTGGATATGACTTTGATGGATCCTTTGAGCCTTCAATTCCTTTTGATTCATGTTGCTAACATGTTAAGGTTGCTGGTTGCTCAATTTTAGGTCATGACATTGTGTTTTGCTTGTTCAAACTTGTGTTCCTTTTGGAGTTTCCATTTAGGGTTTCCATGTGTGACATGTTTGCATTCCTTTGTGTTAGTGCTTGCATTTTCTTTTGGTTTGATGGCTTTTGCTTTTGAAAACTTTTCTCTCATCCTCCCTTATGTCCCATGACCTTGGAGTCTCATTTAAGGTGGCTTAGTCCCTCCTTAGGAGGTACTTGAAGCATACCTAAAATGATGAATCCTTGAGGACATCTTTGTGCTTCCTTTTTCACTTTGTTTGTGATGCTTATGGTTGAGTGAATATTATGAGTTCCTTGTTGTCCTCATATAGCCTTACATCCTCACTTTTGTTTTGAGTTTCCTTTCCTTTCATTTGATTTAGCTTTTGGCACTTGCGGTTGATGTTGTTTGGCTTAGGTCATTTCATCCCACTTTTGGTGCATTTTTGTGTGGTTTCTTCTTGTTGTGTGATTTCATCTTGTGCATTTATTTCTCTCTTTTTATTTTGCATTCTCATATATATGCTTGAGGTTGAGAAGGGCTTGTGGAGACTACTTCCCCACATATATTTCCTCCCTCACTTTCATCCTATTTGTGCATTCTATGTTTGCATAATCGCATTTGCATGTTCTTTCTTCTTCTCTTCTTTTGTCTTTCTTCCCTTAGGATCTATAATATCTCTTATTCAAGAGAGGTTATGATAGACATTAGGTGCTAAACCATGCATGATAACATTAGGTAGTCCCTTTTTGTATCCCAACTCTAAGTCCACTTTGCATGACAACTTTTAGGTTTGAGTTAGTCTCCTTTTAGTAGGTCTTTTCTCTCCTCATCTTCAAACACTCATAAAACACATAATAAAGTCTAATGAATGTTGTACACTAAGAGCCTTAAGCTACTTGGGAAATGGTGATTGAGTGGATTCCTCTCAATTGCCTAGAGTGTTTAGTATACACCCTTAGGGTGATATGCGACGCATTCGCTCTCAAGTCATAGTCTCTAGTGCAACATGAGTTACAAATCAAACTCAAAACACTTCTTCTCTAAAAAACACAAAAACATTTCAAACCTTTTCTTTCCTTCAGGATCTTAATAATGGAAAATATTCTCAGATAAAAGAGTATTGTTAACTTTTAGTTCTACCGCAAATGGTAACGCCTAAGTCTCCAATGGTCGAGCTCCATACACCAACTGCTAGAACTGTTTGTTAACCTTACTCGGATAAAACTCTTGAACCAACCTGTGGTTTCGTTAGCCCGAACTACGTTTTCTCTGATATCTCATACCTGTTGAGAGTACGTAGGCACAAGACGCGATGTCTTGGCAAGCAACCTTTCACCCGTAGTTAGCCGAACTACGTTGACTCTGACTTTCCCATTGCACGAGGGAATACTTAGGCACAGAGTGGAGATGCTCTGCCGAGTCCTTTCTTTTTCTTTTGTCCCTTGACCTTTAGAGTAGATAGATAACACACCCTTTTTTAGATAGACAACAAAGCGTGGATCCCGTCGAGTACGACAGACGTGAGGGATGCTAATACCTTCCCCTTGCGTAACTGATTCCCGAATCCAGGACTTGGTTGCGATGACCTTGTCTTTCCCTTTTTCGTCAGGTTTTTCCGATCGTTTCCTTTCCCTCTCTTTGGGATAAATAACGAAAGGTGGCGACTCTTCTGTTTTCTGCCGGATGTTTTTTCGCAGTTGCGACAGCTGGAGACTCTGCTGGGGACTCTGGTTCCCTATGCGAGTCAATCCTAGCACTTGTTTGTTTATCTTTTGGGTGTTGTATATATGTGCTTTATTTACTTTCGCATTTTACTTTCCGCATTGTATCATTATTGCTGCGCTGTGGGAAGGGAATGTTTCATTGAGAGATAAGCCGGACCCGGGCTTGAGTACATACCTAGCATTAGTAGTAGAGATTAGTAGGGAACCTGCTTGCTTAGCAGGCACAATTTCCCTTGAAATTTATGCTCAGACGAGATTCTCTTTGATGATTTCGTTTCTGGCCCTTAGGGCTCGAGGGGATTTTGGATCTGAGGGTTGTCGACTCTAGGGACCGATCATCTGTGACTCAGCTAAGTGAGGCCTCTTCGGGAGATGATGATACCAAAACAGAAATGGTGAATGTATCATCATTTCTCGAAATTTTGTGACGCTGATGAACGCATAGGATGTCGAACCTTATTAGTGGATAGGTCCATACCTGTGAGAGGGATTGGGTTATGCAGGAAACCTTGGCTTTCAGATTACCCGGTTCTTTACATTGTGAATCTGTGTTCCTGATATCAGTGGGTCCTATTTCGGTACTTTGTTCTTGCTAAAGCGGAGCGCCGGTTATTCTCGATCAAACAGCATAGCAATCTTGATCCCCTGTGTGCATTTGCATTTTCATCTGCATTTGATTAACATATATTTATGTTGCAGGTGCATATTTCCTCCGCGATTCTAGTGATCTTGTTGTGGAGCCCTTGAAGAGAACAGTAGCTTACAGGTTCCCTACCCCAGATGTCAGCTCTTTGCGGAGTTTGATTGCTATGGCCGACAGGGAGGTGATGGAGGATTTTAGGAAGTCTTATGGGAGGTTGGTGAGGTTTGTCTGCAAGCCTTCAACATATGAGATCAGTGGTGTCTATACTCTTCTGCAGTTCTATGATGCCCAGCTTAGATGCTTCGTATTTCCTTACTATGTCCTGGATCCTACACTAGAGGAGTATTCTGAGCTGTTAGGGGTACCTATTCTTGATCAGATGTTGTTTGTCCATATTGATGTTGAGCCTGATCTGGCTAAGCTCGCTGCTATATTGCACTTGGATGCTTCTGAGTTGAAGGGGAAGTTGGTTAAGAGGAGTGGGACATATGGTTTTCTTTTGCCTTTTCTAGTGGAGAAAGCTCAGCAATTTGCCAAGGATGGGTGTTGGATTGTGTTTGGCGCCATTCTAGTTCTTTGTATATATGGCATCGTATTGTTTCCTAATTTGCCAGACTTTGTAGATGTGGATGCTTTCTACTTGCTAGGTTCAGGGAATCCGGTACCCACACTTCTTGGAGATATTTATCATTCTGTGCACCACAAGAATGAGAACCGAAGGGGAAAGAATGTATCTTGTTGCGTCCCTTTATTGTACAGGTGGTTTGCTAGCCATATGCCCAAGGCAGGTCCGTTTGTTGCTACCGCTGGTACTTCAGAGTGGTCCGATAGGTTGATGGGTTTGTCTGCGGAGAATATCACTTGGTTTGACAGAGATATACTCGGTACAGATATTATTTATTGTTGCGGCGGATTTCCTAACGTCCCTTTGGTCAGAAGGAAAGGTTGCATCAACTATAACTCTTCTTTGTTGGTCAGACAGTTTGGATATGGACTGAAGGATCCTTCTAAAGAAGAGGAGATACAGGAATCTCTGTATCTCACCGGTTCATTGGAGGGAGATGCCTTAGCCAAATTAGAGCATGCTTGGAGTAGTATTCACCGGAGAGGGAAAGTAGCCTTGGGGAAGAGTAACAGTCGAGCATATGAACCTTACCTGACTTGGATTCATGATAGAGCTGCGAAGTTTCTGATGTCGTTTCCTTCAGTTGCACCTTTGTATCCTCTCATGATTGAGGAACCCACTACCATAGACATTCAGAAGTACAATCAGTTATGGTTTGAGAAAGAAGAATTGAGAAAAGCTAATGAAGAGTTAGAGAAAGAAATCATTCAGCTTCAAAGCGAGAAGATTGAGGTTGTTCATTCCTTCAAGAAGCAAACTGAGCTTGTAAACAAATTGGGTACGGATCTGACCAAGGAGACCAATTCTCGGGATCATTTGGGCTTGGATTTCAAAGTTGTTAGTAGTGTTCTTGCTACCAAGAAGGAAGATTTGGACAGAGCTTACTTAAAGATTTCTAAGTTTAACAACCAATGGAATGCTACGCTTACCAACAACAAAGAGCGCGAAGACAAGTTAAAGCTACAGATCAGCAAATTGAAGATGCAGCTTAGTGTCATAGACGAGAAGATTTCAGCAGAGGCGTCACTCAGACGGGATAGTGAGTACAGACTGAACGAAGCTATTGCAAACTTGAAAGATTGCAGGTTGAGAGCTGATTCCAAGAGGTGCAGGCTTGAGGCATGCTTTGGGGAAGGAGAGCTACTTATTCAGGGACTACTTGCCCGACCAGATCATCTTGAGACGCTGGAGTTGCTATAGGACTTCCAGTCTCGTCATCCAGCTTGACTATCTTGTTTATCTCTGTTGTAGTTTGTTGCTTATTACTTGTTGTACTGACCATCACCAGGCTTGCTGGTTAAGGTCCTTTCTATTATACTCAGTTGTTGCTTGTACATTGCTTGTTGGCCTGTGATTATATACGAAGAGGTTTTGTTATATGCTTGTCTGTAGGGTTCTCCATTGTTGTATTTCTCCCGGAAACTAGAATCGAGGGGGAAATGTCCATGTTGCATACATACATGTTGCATTTGCATTTTTGCATTGCAGGTGCATCAGAACTGTTAATCTTATTTCCTGTGGTTCGTTAGTGTGTTTCAGCATTGCCGATCAAACAACTCACCGGTACGCAACTAGGGGTAATCAGAAGAGAGTAATGGAGCAAATGCAAGCAGAGATGCAAGAAATGAGGGACCGGATGGCCCAGTTCATGGAGGTAATGCAGGGAGTGGCTAATGGACAAGAGCAACTCCGTACTTTGGTGCAGCCCTTGATTGCACGTGTTGACGGCAACGATGTGTTGCATGGTAGGAACGCTGCTAATCCTCCACATGTTGAGACTCCTCGAGCTGATAACTCCATGCCTACTTTGGTTATCCCTACTGCTGGAGGGAATGGTAATGCTGCTGGTGTCGGTAATGCTGTAGGTTTCAACAACACTGGTCTTGGTAATGTTGGAAATGGTAATGTTAATGAGAATGGTTATGGTCCTGATACCACTTATGCTATACATGGTAATATGGATCACCTCTGGAACGAAGACAGGCAAGATGATGTGTTCTCGCCAAGGGTTGTAGTTGCTGAATTGCCCTCCAAAGCTGATAAGAGGATCAAGATGATTGAAGAAAAAATGAAGTCCCTTGAAAGTCAAAATTCCATGGGCCTTGACATGGCTAATTTGGGACTGATCCCGGAACTAAGAGTGTCGTTGAAGTTCAAAGTCCCAGACTTTGACAAATATAAGGGTACCACCTGCCTGAGAGTTCATTTGAGATCCTACTATCGTAAAATGTCCGCCTACTCAGACGATGAGAAATTTCTCATGCATTTCTTTCAGGACAGTTTGTTTGGTCCTTCGTTGGAATGGTACATGATTCTGGAACCCGTGAATGTCTGCAGTTGGAGGGACTTGGCTGAGGCCTTTGTGAAACATTAACAATACAACAACGACCTTACTCCTAACAGGGTCCAACTTTATAATCTTTCACAAAGGAATAATGAGTGTTTTAAAGAATATGCCCAAAGGTGGCGGAAGTTAGCAGCTAGGGTGCAGTCGGAGAGAGGGTGGAAAATGGTATCAAGTTAGGAAAGATAAGTGCTGGTGAAATTTTGATCAATCATCTTGATCCTCTTATCATATTTGGAGGGCAATTCAGCAACTACAACCCTTGGCGAGAACACATCATCTTACCTGTCTTCGTTCCAGAGGTGATCCATATTACCATGTATAGCACAAGTGGAAAATGGTATCAAGTTAGGAAAGATAAGTGCTGGTGAAATGCCCTCAGCTATAGGAGGTAAGAAAGTATTCGATAACAAGAAACGAGAAGGAGATACCAATTCCGTGTCCAGTTCACGTGGGAGAGGTAGAGGTCAGAATCGTCAGCAACAGCAGGTTGCCAGTATTACAATTCCCGCAGTTCAGCAACAACCACAACAGCAACAATGTCAACAACAACAACAACAACAACAACAACAACCGCATCAGGGTTATAGAAGATATCAGGACCGAGGCCGTGCGGCAGTGAACAGACATTTTGATGCTCCTCCCATGTCGTATTCCCAGTTATTGCAAGCTTTGTTGCAACTGCAGTTGATTCAAAAGAGGACCATAGCTCCTATGACTGGGCCACCTCCACCCGGGTATGATGCAAACGCTCGCTCCGAGTTTCATTCATGTGCTCTGGGGCACAATATCGATAATTGTAAGGCCTTTAAGCATAAAGTGTAGGACATGATTGATAGTAAAGCAATTAACTTCTCCAATGACGTTCCTAATGTCGTACAAAATCCCATGCCAAATCATGGGCAAGCCGGGGTCAATACAATTATTGAGGAGGATGTTTTAGATTTGGTAACAGATGTTAATGTGGTGAAGACACCATTGAGCTTTGTGAAAGCTAGATTGTAGAAGTGGGTGTTTTCCCAGGTTGCGCTGAAGATGGTGCTGAGTGTCTGAATAATCCTGAGGGATGTGGGCGGTTGAAAGGATATATTCAAGATATGATGGATAGTGGAGTCTTGCAATTTGACCGGTCTGTTGAAAGTAAGTCTGAAGAGTTGGTAGTTGAGGAAAGGAATGAGATTGCAACGATCTCTATTCCGTACAAAACCGTTACCATTTATGTGCCAAAACCACCAACAATAACCATAACTAAAGCAGGTCCCGTATCGTTTGAAAGCACCAGGACTATTCCATGGAACTACGAAGCTGAAGTGTATTGCAACAGATAGAAACTAGATTTGAATGGTCCCCCTGCGGATTCAGTAGATAATCTTGTGGGAGCAGGAGGAATCACCTGTAGTGGCTGGGTCTTTTCGTCACCTGAAGTGGTTATTGATAGGGTTGACAAAGGAAAAAGTAAAGTCGTGGTAGAGGAAACTTCTCAGGTTGGAGAGAAGGAATCTTTGTTAAAGGATGCGGAAGAGTTTATGAGGCTGATACGAAAGAGTGACTACAAAATAGTTGACCATTTGCAGTAAACTCCTTCTAAGATATCAATCATGTCTTTGTTACTATGTTCCGAAGCGCATCGGAACATGTTGTTAAGAATATTGAATACTGCTTATGTACCGCAAGAAATTTCGGTTAATCAACTCGAAGGGGTTGTTGCACACGTAAATGCAGGGAACGGGATGGGGTTTACAGACCTGGATTTGACGCCAAGGGGCAGGAACCATAATTGTGTGTTGCACATATCACTAGAATGTCGAGGGGCTGTTATGTCTCATGTACTCGTCGATACAAAATCATCCTTGAACGTACTTCCAAAGAAATCCCTAATGAAGTTGGACATGTAGGGATTAATTTGCACACCGAGTGATTTGGTGGTGCGCGCTTTTAATGGTACCCGAAGATTTGTGTTCGGAGAAGTGACATTGCCAATTCAGGTGGGACTGGAAGTATTTGATGTAGTGTTCTACATTATGGACATCCCGCCTGCCTACAGTTGTTTATTAGGCCGTCCATGGATTTATTCAGCAGGAGTTGTGACCTCCATGCTGCATCAGAAGCTAAAGTATATGGTTGGCGGTACTGTTGTTACAGTGTGAGGAGAAGAGGATATAATGATCAGTCACTTATCATCCTTCAAATACGTCAAGGTGGACGGAAAAATACATGAAACCCTGTGTCAGGCTTTTGAAACAGTCTAGATTAAGGATAAATCTCCCGTTGTGAGCAAAGCGCCGGAAGTGGCAATGTCTTCTTTTAAAGAGGCCCAAGCAGCAGTGCAAGCTGGGGCAGTCCAAGGTTGGGTCAGGTATTGGAGATTCCCCACAAGCAGGACAAGTTTGGCTTAAGGTACCACCCGTCATTTTCTTCTTCTTCATCCTCGCAGAGTGCACCGTGCTATAAAGGACCTGTGTAGTTCACTAAAGGAGGAGTTATCTTCGAAAGGATCAACGCGGTTTAATACGAAGAGGGAGATAGTGATTGTGACATGGACGCTTGGATCAAGCCTTGTGCTCCAAGACAGAGTCTGCGCAATTGGTCTATTGAAGAATTTGTTCAAGTGACAACAGAACAGTAATACTTTGTTTTCCCGATTATTGTACAACCCCATGCTCTACCCAGAGCATAGCGGTATTTTGTTTCAGGGCCTTATTATTTATGTTTGAACATTGCTTTATCAATTAATCAAAGGGCGTTTTTCTCATTCAAATTTTGTGATCCTTGTCTTTCTTATTTTTGTTTCTCACAACAAAATGGTAATGTGGTTTGTACTCGTTTGCATATCATTTGAAACATTTAACCATTTTTTATTGCAGGATTCCTATTGCAGATGACACCGATTCAGAACCTCCTATGACTCGCTTCGACTTCGATAAACCAATATATCAAGCTGAAGGAGATTGATGAAGATGAAGACTTGCCTGAAGAGCTAGCTAGACTCTTGAAACAAGAAGAGAAGGTTATTCTGCCTCATCAGGAGGAAATCGAGGTTATTAATCTTGGTTCTGAAAAAGTTGTTAGAAATGTTCGGATAGGGGCTGCGTTGCAGAGTGACATCAAGCAAAGACTGATTGAGATGCTTCGAGACTATAGTGACATCTTTGCTTGGTCATATGAATACATGCCCGGGGCTTGACACGGATATAGTGGTTCATCGCTTGCCGTTGCGCGAAGAATGTCCGTCGGTCAAGCAGAAGCTTAGAAGGACAAGACCAGATATGGCTGTGAAAATCAAAGAAGAAGTTCAGAAATAGTTGGACGCAGGATATTTAGCCGTAAAAACTTACCCTACGTGGGTCGCCAACATCATGCTTGTACCTAAGAAGGATGGGAAGGTACGGATGTGTGTAGATTACAGAGATTTGAATAAGGCGAGCCCAAAGGATGACTTCCTACTCCCTCACATTGACGTATTGGTTGATAATACTGCTCAATATTCCGTGTTTTCCTTCATGGATGGTTTTTCTGGTTATAATCATATCAAGATGGCCCCGGAAGATAGGGAGAAAACAACGTTCATTACGCCATGAGGGACTTTCTGTTACAAGGCAATGCCTTTTGGGTTGAAAAATGCAGTGGCAACCTACCAGCGGGCTATGGTCACTTTGTGTCATGATATGATTCATCATAAGATTGAAGTCTATGTTGGTGACATGATAGCAAAGTCGCAAACAGAGGAAGAGTATTTGGTTAACTTATTGAAGCTGTTTGAGAGGCTCAGCAAGTTCAGATTGAGGTTGAATCCAAATAAGCGCACTTTTGGAGTTCGGTCTGGAAAGTTATTGGGGTTCATTGTTAGTGAAAAAGGAATCGAGTTCGATCCTGCAAAAATAAAAGCTGTACAAGATATGCCAGTGCCGAAAACAGAAAAGGAGGACCGTGGCTTCTTAGGGAGATTGAACTACATTGCTCGGTTCATATCTCATCTCACAGCCACATGTGAACCATTGTTTAAATTTTTAAAGAAAGATCAGGTGGTCGTCTGGAATGAAAATTGTCAAAAAGCATTTGATAAGATAAAAGAATACTTGCAGGAGCCTCCGATATTGATACCCTCAGTAGCTGGAAGGCCCTTAATCATGTACTTAACGGTTCTTGAGAACAGTATGGGTTGTGTTCTCGGTCAACACGACGAGACTGGAAGAAAAGAGCATGCAATCTATTATCTGAGTAAAACGTTCACAGACTGTGAGTCCCGTTACTCAATGCTCGAGAAAACATGTTGCGCACTCGCTTGGGCTGCCAAACGTTTGAGACAATATATGCTTAATCATACAACCATGCTAATTTCGAAGATGGATCTGATCAAGTATGTCTTCGAGAAGCAAGCGCTTTCAGGAAGAATTACCAGGTGGCAGATGGTACTGACAGAGTATGATATACAATATGTTTCCCAGAAAGCCATCAAGGGAAGAGTTCTATTGGAGTACCTCGCTAAACAGCCAATCAAAGATTATCAACCGATGAAGTTTGAATTTTCTGACGAGGACATCATGTTCCTCAAGATGAAGGATTGTGAAGAGCCATTACCTGACGAAGGTCCAGAGAAAGGTTCTCAATGGCAAATGATATTCGACGGCGCTGTCAACTCATATGGTAGTGGAATTGGGGCAATCATTACAACTCCTCATGGTACTCATATCCCCTTCACTGCCAGGTTGACGTTCCCTTGCACTAATAATGAAGCCAAGTACGAAGCGTGCATCATGGGTCTAGAAGAGGCTATTGATTTGAGAATCAAGATTTTGGATGTATATGGCGATTCAGCGCTAGTTGTTAACCAGATCATGGGAGAGTGGGAAACTCGTCAGCCACATCTAATTCCTTACAAAGATTATGCAAGGAGGTTGTTACCCTTCTTTGACAGGGTAGAGTTTCACCACGTGCCACGAGCAGAGAATCAGATGGCAGACGCTTTGGCAACGCTATCTTCGATGTATAAAGTGACCTATTGGAACGATGATCCAAGAATAGTCATCTCTCACCTTGATAGGCCTGCTTTCATATTCACCATTGAGGAAGCTGCAGATGGTAAGCCATGGTTTTATGACATACAGAACTTCCTCAAGAAGTAGAATTATCCGCCAGGGACTTCGGCTCAGGATAAGAAGACTCTGAGGAGGTTGTCTGTTAATTTTTATCTGAATCCAGATGGTGTGCTTTACAGAAGGAACCATGATTTGGTGTTATTGAGATGCGTGGACGAAAAGGAGGCAACGTTGCTTATGGAAGAGGTCCACGAGGGTACTTTCGATACACACGCCGGAGGGCATACAATGTCTCGAAAACTATTACGAGCAGGGTACTATTGGCTAACCATGGAGTTAGATTGTTTCAAATTTGCAAAGAAATGCCAGATTTATGCAGACAAAGTTCATGTACCGCCGTGCCCATTGAATGTTATGGTGTCCCCGTGGCCCTTCTCCATGTGGAGCATTGACATGATTGGCAAGATTGAGCCAACCGCATTCAATGGTCATCGTTTCATCTTGGTCGCCATTGATTACTTCACTAAATGGGTTGAAGCAGCCTCGTACGCCAATGTCACGAAGCAAGTCGTAGCCCGATTCATAAAGAAGGACATCATCTGCAGATATGGAGTACCCGAACGAATCATTATTGACAATGGTTCGAATTTAAATAACAAGATGATGAAGGAACTGTGCCAGAATTTCAAGATCGAGCATCACAACTCATCTCCCTATCATCCGAAGATGAATGGCGTTGTTGAAGCGGCCAACAAGAATATCAAGAAGATAGTGCAAAACATGGTTGTTACTTACAAGGATTGGCATGAGATGTTGCCCTTTGCTTTACACGGTTATCCTACTACGGTACGTACATCAACTGGGGCAACTCCTTTCTCGCTGGTATATGGTATGGAAGTTGTCCTACCATTAGAGGTCGAGATTCCTTCTTTAAGAGTGTTGGTCGACGACAAGCTCGATGAAGCATAATGGATAAAGAACAGATTGAATCAGCTTAGCTTGATGGATGAGAAAAGGCTAGCATCTATTGCATATGGTCGGTTGTATAAGAGTCGGATGAAGAAATTTTTCGACAAGAAGGTGCACCCTCGAAGCTTTCAGACGAGAGATCTTGTGTTGAAAAAGATTCTCCCACCATAATCAGATCACAGGGGCAAATGGACTCCCAATTATGAAGGTCCATATGTCGTGCGAAAGGTCTTCTCCGGAGGAGCCTTGTTGTTGTCCACCATGGATGGCGAGGATTTTACACCCCCTGTGAACACAAACGCAGTTAAAAAATACTTTGCTTAAAGAGACCCGCTGGAAAGAAAAAAATATCCAGGCAAAAATGAGGCATCCCGGCGAACCATAAAAAAGAGAATGGGTTCGGGCAAAAATTAGGGATAAAAATGAAAATATGTAAACCCACAAAGTCAGAAACCAGAAAAGGCGACTTTGGCAAAAATGGGTATCCCGGTGAATTGAAAACCCGAAAGGGCGGTTCAGGCAAAAGTTAGGGATTGAAAAGAAAATGATTGTGGTCTGTGTTGGAACTTCATTGCTTAGTGGATTGGGAGGACCTGAGGGCTGTTTATCTAAATCAATCTCTTCTGAAGATGAAGCGTCGGGAAAGCATCAAGGTCAGACGAGTCATAGAGGGATCAGCTCATGGTGTTTGTTTGTGCCACATTGCCGACATTTCTATACATTTTTGTATATTTCTGTGCATATCTGTATTGTTTTTTGCGCAGCTTCCTCTTTTCAGGGGTTGCATCTGTTGTAAAACTTTTCCTATTTTACAGGCCATTTGTTAATAAACATATACTATTCAGTATCTGGTTCGCTTTGTTTTAACTTTTACTATTTTGTTTGTGAAAAACACCCAATGTTTTGATAAACTGGCACATACATAAACTTGCAGGCCTTGGCCAATAATTGTTAAAACCTTGAATTAATTGAACAACGTCACGAATGATGACTGAGATAGTTCCGTTTGCGTAGGATATCTTGTCTGTTTGTTCAGTTTTGCAGTGTCGTTACCCTTGGGGAAAAGAGGTGTGGATGAAATTCGTTTTATTTTCTGGCCAGAGTCTATTCCCCAGTAAGTGGAGTTGGCATCCCCAGTAGAGTTTGTATGCAATTTAAGTGAGCAGGTAGCGTGTACGCTTTCCCTCAGCAGTTGGTGCACATTTAATCCCCACAAAGTGCACATTCGTACGTACTCCCCAGTGAGTCATGATTGGATTTTCTCCCCACTGAGTAATCTATAGCCTAGGTAGATTCGCTCCCAGTTGAGTAATCCCCAGCAGGATGGAGGAATGTTGTTACCCCGGCATTTTCATTGCAGGAGGCCAGCAAGGGTCCGTTTCCCGGCATAAGTCCAATTGTTATTGGCATGAGTAGGTTGTTTCCCCAGCAGGGTGGTTTCTGTATCTCTAGCATTTATTTTGCTGATTCAGTTCCGTTGCATCTGCATGCATGCATAGCATCTACCCAAATGCGTAGCATTTCCATTTTGTGTGGAGCATTACGCCATTTTCAAACATAAGCATGTGAAACATAAGCCAGGTTGTTATCTCTTTGTTTCAGGCGTATCTCACAATTGGTTGATATCTTTGCCCGTGTGGTATCTAGACCCCGGCTGATGTTATTTCCCCAGCGGAGTTTCCTTGTGATTGTTATCATCAGATGATTTTAACTTTGTATGACTCTTGATTTTTGCTTTTATTTAGCGAAGGCCTGACGGCGATGTCAGATGCCCTTATCTTCGGGTCCGATGCAGAAAATTTTTATCCCCTACAGATACCTGACGGCGATGTCAAATGTTTCTCAAGTTTATAGATACTGTCGCTACTGCGAAAATCGGCGGCGGCTGAACAGAAGAGTCGCCACCGTGCGTTATTTATACCAAAGGAGGGAAAGGAAACGCTCGAAGTAAACCTACCGCAAAGACGAGAAAGGAATGGTCATCGCAACCAAATCCTGGATTCGGGAGTCGGTTACGCAAGGGGAAGGTATTAGCACCCCTCACGTCCGTCATACCCGACGGGATCCATGCTTGTTTTCTAGTACGGATTGTTATTCTATCTATTCTACAGGTCTGGGGTTAAAAGAAAATAAAATGACTCGGCAAAGTATCGCACTTTATGCCTACGTATTCCCGTCTGGAACGAGAAATCAGAGTCAACGTAGTTCGCCTACCTACGGGAAAGGAGGGGAAGGTTGCTCGCTAGGATATCACATCCTATGCCTATGTACTTTCATACAGCATGAAAGATCAGAGCAAACGTAGTTCGGGCCACGTATGACACAAGTCTGTCTTGATTGTTTTTATTCCTTCTAAAAAGGTTTTTTCTGATTACTGGGTCCAAGCGGACAAAAATGACATTTTTTGATTGGTTTACAGTCTTTTACGCAAGAACTATTTTTTATTGTGTTTGAAATGTTTATTGTGTTTTTCTGATTGTTTTGAGAAAGAAGAGACGGAACTCTAAAACCTATGGTTTAAAAAGGGAATCACAATCTAACCTAATGTTGTCATGCATGGATGAAAGCCTAATGTCTGTCATATTTCTCTCTTGCGCAGAGAGAAACAGAGAACCTAAGGGGATAAACGGAAAAACAACAACATATATACAGTAAAGCAGTAAAATGCATGAATGCAGCAGTAAAAGCGAGGCAAGGGAGTCCCACTCAACCTCGAACCTAGAAAACAATGAGCGAAGTGAAGCAGCTTCACCTCAATCTCAAGGGGAAAATTATCAAACAATACAGTCAAGAAACTCAAACAATACATCACCAGCTCTAAACATCACCAGCAGCTCTAAACAGCACAAGCTCCTTCTTCTATCAGTCTTCAAGGCAATGAAATTTATCCTCAATCTTCAAAGTTTCTTCAAAGCAAGCTCTCCTAGATGAGTAATAGTTCACAAGATGATTTGGGATGTTAAACAGTCAGTTAACCACCAAAGGTGGCATACAGACTGTTAACAAAATACAGACTGTTTCTCTCAAAAGTTCTATCTCCTAGATACTGTCACTAAGCCTTCCAAAGGAAGGAGGTGAGTATCAAAGAGAGACTTTGAATCATAGAGAAGAATGGAGGCAACAGAAGTCATCCATATTTGTAAAGAAATTTTCTATTCTAAAGCTCTACCTAGCTCCTAGGTCCTATGATCTTCAAACAATCTTCAAGAAAGCCTAGCACCTTCATCAACTTTGAACTTGATCTTCAACTCTTTGTCTTCATTATGCTTCATCATCAAGATCTTCAAACCAAGCCCACACCCCAAGCAAGCCCAATAAGCCCATACAAACAAAATAAACCCCAAAAGGGCACACCAAACAAACATACAATTGCAAAATATACTAAAAATAGTAATATAGTAGGAAAAATTCTAATATTATTTCTAGGGGATATATTAAACGTACCCTTAATACCCATATATGCCCCATAGCCTAACTTGTCCTAAAAAACCCAAAAGAAATTGCTTTAATGCACCTAAGTTGTGGTTTAACCTAATTTTATACAACCTAGAATTACCTAATCAAAACTATCCTAAACATTGTCACAAAAATATGTAATTAATTCAGGGGGAACCTAAAACATACATCTAACTACCCTAAAAATATTGACCTAAAAATCTAAAGGGAACTACCCTAACTAAATTCTACAAATTAAGGTATCAACATAAAGAAATTAAAAAGAAATTAAAGTGAAAAATATGCAAAAAATATTAAAATGAATGAAATGAGGAATATTTTCATTTTATATTTTTCTAGACAAAAAATGGAAAGTGGGAAAAAAATTCCCATGAGAAAATATTCTTTTTTCTATTTATTATGCATTTTTAAAGTTTGAGAAAATTTGGAGAAAATTAAAATAGAGAATAGATGCATGGGGTTGAACAACAATAATATTCAGTTATTATTTCATTTGGGCCCAGCGTATGGGGGTGCGAAGAGTAAGCGCGCCAGGCCCATTTTAAAATCAGAAAAAACAATTAAAACTGAAAAGAAAATGGAAAGTATTCAGTGCAAATAGAAATGAATTACAGTTAAAAAATGGACTTGGGCCTAAAGGGGGGTGGCGATAGAAGAAATCGTTCAAAGCCCATACTGCGTTTAATGAAACGCAGCGTTTCGCTGGTTTCAGCTCTCCCTCTCATTGCGTTTTCAAATACCAGCCGTTGGATCGTTTTCAAGTCAACCAGTCATACGCTCATCCGACGGCAATAACTTCGTCTTCTTCCTTAAGACTAGGGTTTTCAGAAAAACCCCCATGGAAACACATGCATGCACAGAACTTCGACCAGCTCATTCTCCCTCATATCTTGATCAATTAACATGATATAAAAACCAATCTTGACTAGAATTTCACCATGAACACGACTGTGATCTTAGATTTCAATGAAACACTCTCTATATTCAAACCCGAATGGTGTAACCTCATGAACTCAAAATATGATCAGTTTTGCACTTCAACCAAACTCAATTTTCTCTATGTCAAAGTGATCCTCATGTTCCATGGATTAAAATCAGCCATTAAACTAGCATGGAAACTCACTAAATCACTCATTCTAGCTCCAACAAGAATCGACCTCCATTAATGGAACTCCACCAATTGCTCCCAAATTCATCAAAAATGACCACCTAATTGTCTCTAACATATCTACACTAATAATTAACCCTAGCCATGCCTAGAATAAGGTGTAGAACAGAAATTGAAAACCTGGTTCTTGGATATGGTAGGTGATGAAACTCTTCAAATCAAGCCTTGTAACTCTTCAAGAATGATCCTTGGAGGCTGAATCTTCTTCTGTTTGCAAAAGAAATGGCTGGAATTGCTTGTGCTTCAAGATCTAAGATAATTTGCCTTCTTGCAAATTCAATGTGAATACCTTCAAACCTTCATCAATGGAGCTTCACTCTGGTATGAATACACTCAGGAATGTTTATGGAGATGATTTGTGAAGAAAAATGGAATGGTAATGAAGAAAAATGTGAAGTTTGAATATGATTTGCAATGGAGCAAAATGGATCTCAATCTCTCTTCTCTACCACAGTCAACACCAACCCTTCACCAATGCAAGCTGCATCCAATATATAGAGAGGTTTAGAAAAGTCTAGAACCTCCTAGAATCATCTAGTAAGAACTTGAAGATTTCATGATATGGTAATTTGCATTTTCATTTCTCCTTATATGATATCTCATGCCAAATGCCTCATAATCCTTGTAACCAACTTGAAGTTCTCCTTACATGAGATCTAAGATGAGATACCATGCATAACTTCCTTGTTTAGCAAGCTTTTCCTTGTTTTGGTTTGGTACCCCATTATCCAAGTGGGACTTTTCCAAAGCAACCCTATGATGCAAGCCTCAAATCAAAATTGTGGCTGAACCATTGTTCTTAGAATGTCATTTGGAGTCAAAATGACCTATTATATGACATGGTTTGGACTTGTAACTTATGATTTATGATTTTCAACTTCACTTGAATTAACTTATGCCTCATTTTTAGGCCATTTTTATCACTTTTTGATATGAGCCTTTTCAACATCTCATGACCTCCCTAATAGCCTTAAAACATCATTCTAAACAACTTTTATGTTGAAGATTTTTCCATTTGAAGCTTGGAAGTAGGAGATATGGCCTTATGCTTGAAATGACTTATAAATTCCAAATGAGCAAAATGCCCTTGGCTTGCCAAGATCATAAGTAGAGCTCCACAAATCAGATTGAGGCATACCATACCTTTCTAGAAAGCTAAGATCATGGGGAACAACTTTCATGTTGGCCAAAAATCTAATTGAAAATTCCTTAAGGGGAAAAAGTTGCTTGGAAGTCAAGTAACTTTCACAGACAAATTTTCAGATGCCTCTGAGGACCTGTAACTTGCAAGAACCATAACTTGAGTTCTATAAATCTCCTTGATGCCTTCCACCACTCAAATTAAAGGTCTTGAGATACTCTACAAGTTTCATGTTGGCCAAGGATCCATTTGAGACTTGCATTTTGAATTACCTTGCTTGGAAGTTTGACTTAAATCAGGGGATTTTACTCAGAAACCCTAATTTAGAAACTTCTCTTCTTCTTGATTTCTTTTTATTTCTCCTTGGAACAACACCACATCTATATCCACATAGGCCCCTCTAGGTCTTGGTGCCCTTCAATCAAGCATTTGACCTAGGGTTGACCCAGGGTTGACCCAGATGACACCCTAGTTGACTGTCTTCAACTGTAGCTCTTGTAACCATGCCAATGACTTGTCTTACTTTCAAAAGGACCCTCTAGGTCTTCCATGATGTCTATTCATAACCCATACCTTCTCTGACGATCTTCACATACCCTCAAGATAGGAGAGAAACCCACTACTTGGCCTTTAAACTTCCCAAAGCTTCAATTTCTTTCTTGGTAATTTGAATAGGCTTGAATCTTGATAAGAGCCTCTTGAATACATTCCTTGAGATGAAAAATAGCACTTGATCCCTTGTCAGATGACTTGTTATGCTATGCTATGCAAATTATTAGACTATGTACATGACTTTTTATGCAAATGACAATGCAATTGAAACATAAACCAAGTGAAGTAGGTTGAGCAAATTTTAGGGTGCAACAGCTGCCCCTATTCAAACGACTTGGACCCGATTGGGTGAAGAGCGAACGGCCTTCAAACATTCGTGGTACGAGACGGTTGAATACTAAGAATTCGGAAATTTGCCAACCGCAGAAATAAACTGCACAACTGCTTGGGGAACACTATCTACAAATCTGATTTCAACACCAACCATCTGTGCAACATCAAGCTTGTCAATATATGAATAACCTGGACAACTTCACTGGGGAAGTACTTCTGTCAACAAAACATGACCCTGCCAATGATACAGGAAAATAACCCCGCCATCACTACGGGAAATCACTCCGCCATCACTACGGTAAATAATCTGGGAAAATAACACCGCCATTGCTACGGGAAATAACACCGCCATCACTACGGGTACTAACTCCACCACCATTACAGGAAAATAACACCGCCATCGCTACGGGTAATACTTCTGTCACCATTACAGAAAAATAACACCGCCATCGCTACGGGTACTGACTCCGCTACCATTACAGAAAAATAACACCGCCATCGCTACGGGTAATGACTCCGCTACCATTACAGAAAAATAACACCGCCATCGCTACGGGTACTGACTCCGTTACCATTACAGAAAAATAACACCGCCATCGCTACGGGTACTGACTCCGCTACCATTACAGAAAAATAACACCGCCATCGCTACGGGTACTGACTCCGCTACCAATACAGAAAAATAACACCGCCATCGCTACGGGTACTGACTCCGTCACCAATACAGAAAAATAACACCTCCATCGCTGCGGGTACTGACTCCGTCACCAATACAGAAAAATAACGCCGCCATCGTTACGGGAAATAACTTTGTCATTATTACAGGAAAATGAATACCGCCATCGCTACGGGTAATACTTTGTTATTACTACAGGAAAATGAACACCGCCATCGCTACGGGAAGATAACACCGCCACCACTGCGGGAAGATAACACTGCCACCACTGCGGGAAGATACACCGCCACCACTGCGGGAAGATAACACCGCCACTACTGCGGGAAGATAACACCGCCGCCACTGCGGGAAGATAACACCGCCACCACTGCGGGAAGATAACACCGCCACCACTGCGGGAAGATAACACCGCCACCACTGCGGGAAGATAACACAGCCACCACTGCGGGAAGATAACATGAGTCTAGTCTTCCAATTTTTCAGTGCTGACATGGTAGCAAATCTGAGAAGGACTCTACTGGGGATTTTCTGAATCCACACTGCCAGACACCTATTTCTACATAGGCGGCAACTTCCAAAAATTGATTCACGAAATCTTTTGATACTGTCATAACAATAATTTTGAAGAAGTACTCCGCTGGTAAGAGAAACTTAAACAAGCGTCTCTGTGGGGAATAGTGCCAAAACTGACATTATCATTACATGTCTCGCGCCGAGATCTTGAATGTTTGGCAATTAATTTGAGCAAGAGCTCCCTCCACCTGCAAGGGAAACAACACTAGAAACAAACGGTTAACCAACCTGGCTTATGTTTCAAAATGCATATGTTTAACAATGGCGTAATGCTCCATTCGACATGGAAATGCTACGCGTTTTTTATTCGGTGGATGCAAATATGACACTATATGCCGATGCAAATGCAGGCTCGAACTGCTGGGATAGCTCTAACAAGCTTGCTTCCTCAATCTTGGCCGTCGAGGACAAATATCAACCTGTTGGGGAGTGAACGGGTATCACAAAGTATTCTGGAAAAATAAATGCCAGGACCACAACCAACTCTGTCGGGGAGAGCTTTAACCTTCGAGTTCCACTGGGAGGAAAGAAGACACTTGCTGAAAAAGAGAGAACTCCGCTGGGGACGAAACGATTCTCTTGGGGAAAATCAACTGACTCCGTTGGGGAGAGTAAATGGCCCTACTGGGAAGGGAATCTCTGCTGGGAAGAGTAGACTGTCTGGGTATAGCTCACAAGTTGGAAATATTAATTCTCTGAGGCTAAACCACTCTGCTCGGGATGGGGAATCCTTTTGGGGGACACCACACTGTCTGAATACAGCCTTCGATCTTGGAATTATCAATTCTGCTGAGGGTAACCGCCCTTGCTGGAGAATGTCCTTCGGATAAGCTGCGACTAGCTGGGGAATTTGATCCTTCTTTAGTAAGGGACATTGTTATTTCAGAAGCGCGACCTGCGTGGAGATTCACTTCACGTAACGATCAAGTCTTTTCATTACGAGCTTCTGGTTAGGGCAACATGAACTCTATTGCTTCTCGGAAATTTGCCCCAAAATACCAACATGCCCTAGTCCGAGCATTTCGTCTAGAAAAGAAAAGCTAACCATAGTGCTACTCACAATACCTTGCCCCTAAATCGGCACCAACCTTCTGATAAGGACTCTTCGATCTCTGTACCCTGACTATTAGATCTGTACTGTTTCTGCACGTCAAACCCCAAAAGAATGTCCCAACAACATCTTTTGGTCTTAGGGTGATCTGCCCTGGTCTTGCAATAATCTTTTGCCCCTGATCGACTGATTCGTGGAGCAGTGCCCATAGCTGCGAGAGATTCGCCAAATCTCGACCTAATTGCCCCAGATGAACTGATTCTCGAATGTACAACTTTACTGGGGATAACCGACCGTGCCCCGTACGGTTGGCCTTCTGTACACCCGTGGTGGGTCATGCGCTCCTGATGCGGGACAATATCCTGTCTGAATTCACGGCTTCTAGTAGAAGGGTCAATGGATGGCAGCACGACTTCCCGATATTTGTCTCAAACTTGAAGATTGGCTGAATCTGCTCCAGTAGCTCTGAGTAACTCTGTTGTAGAAGAACAGTTCTTTCGCCTTTGTTATGCCCCGGCCTGCAGGAACCTCTATGGGATAGTCTGAAAATCTGTACCCTGACGGTTTAATATGAACTGCCCCAGTATTCCGAACTTCAGCGAGATACTTCGAATCAAACGCCTCTCGAATAAAGAATAATCCCTGCACTCTTGGGATGGCATGCCCCTGTCTGCAATGACTTTGCCTTATTCTGGTTCTTGGAAAAAAACCCACTCTGAACCGAAAGCAACTTGCTATAATACGACCTTGCGATGGCTTACCCCGGTGGTTGCACGACAAAAGGATTCCCTCAATTCAACAACTATCAACATCGTGACTTGCCCCTGAACGAGCGTTGAGCGACTTAACCTGCCCTGATCAAACATAGCATTTTGGATAACTGCCCCTGATTGGCTCTCGAGAAGACTCGCTTCTGATCAACTGCTCCGTGATCAACTGATGCTTCGGGACTTTTCCTCAGACTAATTGATTCCGAACTCACTGGGAGTCGATGCCCCTGATTCACAGGGTTTCTCAACATTCACCATTCTGATCCAGACTGCTGAATTATTCAGTCCTGTTTGATTATTCCCTGGAGGAATTTCCTTCCTGTCAACTACCGACCTGCAAGTAAAATTGTTCATTCTCGAATGGTAATTTTAGTGCAGTGTTCATGCAAATTTTGAAAAAATTTATGCTGTCACTCATTTACGTGTCATGATTGTGAATGACGAATGAACCAGAGTTCAAACGCAGTGCTGACTTGATCAGTGAAAAATACAACAAGGAAATGACTAGCAAATCAAGAAGGAGTCAGGTTACTCAACCTTATCGTAATGCGCTTTCAGAATAAACCCTACCTCAATTAGGTCTTTTAAGGGTTGTATCGTGGTCGGGTTCACGGTTCGTGAAACAAAGGATATCTGGCTCAAATTTTGATTTATACCCACCCCTTCTACGTGATGATCGCCGATCCTAATGTTCAGTTAACTTGGCCTAAGCGCTCGCCTCTTTGAGAGATATGTTGAATGGTAAGAACCATAGTTAGGAAATTCACACAAGGTTTTTTCGGAGTGACAGTTTCTCCTTTTTCGTTTTCGGTGTCTGTATACACAACTTTGTCTTTCACTAGGGATCTATATTTTTTTCTATCCCTTCTTTTTCATTCTTTTTGATTCCCTAACTTTTGCCTGGACTGACTCCCTTTGAGTTCTTTTCAATTTTTTCTTTTGAAGTCCAGCGGGATGCCCTAATTTTTGCCTAAGTATTAGCTTTCCAGCTTTTTCTTTTTCTTTTTACTTAGCGGGCTTTCTTTTTTCTTTTCTTTTTTGGAACAAAGTCGTGTGACACTGATTGTCTGGATTCATCCGAGAGGTTTATAACTTTCTCACTCCTGATTGGTGAGGTTTAACCATTGTGGTTGATGAGGTACGACCTCTGGGGAGGAATACGATGTGATTGGTCCTCGAAAGACAACATTCCTCTATAGGACTTGAACGCTCGGTCAAGCTAACTGACAACTACCCCGCCCCGGGTTAAGATGTGAGGGTTTAAGAGTCTGAAAAAACTTCTACTTCCTGGCTCGAAGTGGTTAACAAAGGACTAACTCCTTATATCTCCAGTGTTTAAGGGATTTGAAACAATGCCTTGTACGTCATCGGCAAGGTTTTATCTGAAAGCATACGATCATCGGTTATGAGTATTCAGTTTCATCATCCTCCCTCAAATCGTTGCTAATCATAGTGATAGAGGGGAGTAAATACAATGCAAGTGTCAATGTAATGCAATAAATGAGCGACAGCGACATGATTAGTTCAAAAAATGCATAGTCACTTTATTAACATTACCATTCGAAACATACAATGTTTAACAACAAGTAGTAACTAACAGAAAAGAAACTACAAATGCGAATGATAAAAAAGTCCGAGGACTGCCAATGTTGAGGATGCCCGCCTGTCTGGACCACTGGCTTCTTGAAAAGGACCTTCTGAGTCTACGAGATTAGACAGCTGAGAGGTTGGCATGAACAAACAAAACTCCTTCTGGAAAGGAAATGTACTCTTGGTCGATCAACTATTGTACTTTTGCCTGAAAAGCCTTGCAATCTTCGGTTGAATGCCCCGGAGATCCACCATGGTAACCACACTAAGCATGGGGATTGTACCCAGGAGGGTAAGGCTCTGGCACGGGCTTAAGAGCTTTAGGTTCCACCAGAGAATTCTGAATTAAATGCGGAAGAATCTGGCTATACGGCATAGGCATTGGGTGGGAAGAAGCATTCCTTCGTTCCAAGTTGTCACGAGGTCTGTTCTGATTCTGGCGCTGATTTCGATAACCTCGACCATGAGTTCGCTGATTTGCAAGAGAAGCGACATAAAGTTCCCGATGGGATGCCCTAGGCACAATTGTCTGTCCAGAATAACGAGACACAGAAGATACTGACCGCTGAGAAGACGGAGACCCAAAAGATTTTACCGATTCGACTTGAGGATACCCCACATCATTCATGATTGCATTGACCACAATTCCTTCTTCAGTTTGAAAGCTATAGAAAGATTCTGTTTCGCTAGCCTGACCGCTTGAAACATTCTGGATTCTTCCACCATACTCGATGCGCTCTCCTGCCTTTACCAATTCAGAGAAATTTGGTGCAACTCCAAGCATTCTTTCGAAGCACGGGCTCTGCAAGGAGTTTACGAACAAGCCTTTCAACTCTCGGTCTTGAAGCGGTGGTTGCACTCTAGCAGCAAATTCTCTCCATCTCTGAACATACTTCCTGAAAGGTTCATTGTTCCCTTGAGACAATTCTTGCAGCTGCATGCGACTAGGAGCTTCATCAAGATTGTAGTCATACTGCTTCAGGAAAGCATCGGCTAAATCCGCCCATGATCGGATCTGATCACTCTCTAACTGCATATACCAACTCAGAGATGCCCCAGTCAGACTATCTTGAAAGCAGTGAATCACCAGCTTGTCGTTATGCACGAACGAAGTCATTCTCCTGCAGAACATAACCAAATGTAGCTTCGGACAGCCATCCCCTTTGTACTTCTCGAAATTGGGCGCTTTGAACTTCAGAGGTAACACTAGGCCAGGAACCAAACACATGTCTGCAGCATTCAAGTTGAGAGTATCCTTACTCATCAGGGCAGCAATCTGATCTTCCAACGTCTGAAGTCTTCTCATATACTCAACATTCAATGGGTTCTGAATATCAACCTGTGGAACAACTCTTGGAGGTGGCAAAATCCTTGGAGAACCTGGCGTAGAGAAAGTGGAATTGTGACATTCTGCGTCGTTGAAAGAATATGGACCTCTGACAGGGGTTTGCACTGGCTAGGCAACATTGTTCATCTGAGCTCGTTGACCATTGTTTCCTCCTCCATTTATAGCTGTGACGGCTTCCATGATCTGACTCACCTGGTACTTCAACAAATCAAACTCGTCCCGAGTAACAACCAAGTTCTGCTCTCCTGAAGCCATGATCTATCCCAATGCTAACTCAAGTCCAATGCGAATGTCGGGAAATCAACTGATGAAGCGGACAAAAATGGGTAAGCTCCCTGTTCCGGCTGAGGATGAATATGCAAAATGAAATGCAAATGCAAACAGTCATGCAAAATGCAAGATGCACACACAAGGGACCAAGTGCCCCTGGCTGAGAAGAATCCACCATACTGGTCTTAGTCAGACCCATAACACTGCTCGAACCTGGTATCAAAACGGTACTCGAACCTGGTCTCCAACAGACCTCATAATGATGTCTTCAAATATCACTGAATCTCAATCAAGAAAACCGGTAATCTGGAGGTCAAGTTACCTGCATGCCCCAACCCCTCTCACAGGTAGGTGTCCTAGCAACTGACAATGGTACGACATCCTATGCGGTCGTCGGTGTCACAGACTTTCAGGGTTGATGATACGATTCCTAGAAGGAGTGGCATCATCAAATCCTGAAGAGGCCTCATTTAGCCAACTTCCAATTGATCGGTTCCCAGAGTCGACAATCCAACTGACCAGCAACCCATGCCACCCAAAGGGTGGGACAAGAGGCCAACCAGAAGAATCTCGTCTGAGTGTGGATTTTGCGAGACACTAGGACATGCAAAGCATGTGCGTGCCCGCTACTTTCCACTCTAATTCTAAGTACGCTCAAGCCCAGGTTCGGCTTATCTCTCAATCATAGAGCCCCATCATACCCACAACAATAATAACAATAATATAATGCTGAATGTAAAATACAGAAAACGTAAATCCATACAAAATCCTCGACGGGAAAACAAGCTCTAGGATTGACTCTCTTAAGGGACGTTGGATCCCAAATGCATAAGGAACCATCGCAGTCCCCAGCAGAGTCGCCAGCTGTCGCTACTGCGAAAATCGGCGCCGACTGAACAGAAGAGACGCCACCGTGCGTTATTTATCCCAAAGGAGGGAAAGGAAACGCTCGAAGTAAACCTACCGCAAAGACGGGAAAGGAATGGTCATCGCAACCAAATCCTGGATTCGGGAGTCGGTTACGCAAGGGGAAGGTATTAGCACCCCTCACGTCCGTCGTACTCGACGGGATCCACGCTTGTTTTCTAGTACGGATTGTTATTCTATCTATTCTACAGGTCTGGGGTTAAAAGAAAATAAAATGACTCGGCAAAGTATCGCACTTTATGCCTACGTATTCCCGTCTGGAACGAGAAATCAGAGTCAACGTAGTTCGCCTACCTACGGGAAAGGAGGGGAAGGTTGCTCGCTAGGATATCGCATCCTATGCCTACGTACTTTCATACAGCATGAAAGATCAGAGCAAACGTAGTTCGGGCCACGTACGACACAAGTCTGTCTTGATTGTTTTTATTCCTTCTAAAAAGGTTTTTTCTGATTACTGGGTCCAAGCGGACAAAAATGACATTTTTTGATTGGTTTACTGTCTTTTACGCAAGAACTATTTTTTATTGTGTTTGAAATGTTTATTGTGTTTTTCTGATTGTTTTGAGAAAGAAGAGACAGAACTCTAAAACCTATGGTTTAAAAAGGGAATCACAATCTAACCTAATGTTGTCATGCATGGATGAAAGCCTAATGTCTGTCATATTTCTCTCTTGCGCAGAGAGAAACAGAGATCCTAAGGGGATAAACGGAAAAACAACAGCATATATACATTAAAGCAGTAAAATGCATGAATGCAGCAGTACAAGCGAGGCAAGGGAGTCCCACTCAACCTCGAACCTAGAAAACAATGAGCAAAGTGAAGCAGCTTCACCTCAATCTCAAGGGGAAAATTATCAAACAATACAGTCAAGAAACTCAAACAATACATCACCAGCTCTAAACATCACCAGCAGCTCTAAACAACACAAGCTCCTTCTTCTATCAGTCTTCAAGGCAATGAACTCTATCCTCAATCTTCAAAGTTTCTTCAAAGCAAGCTCTCCTAGATGAGTAATAGTTCACAAGATGATTTGGGATGTTAAACAGTCAGTTAACCACCAAAGGTGGCATACAGACTGTTAACAAAATACAGACTATTTCTCTCAAAAGTTCTATCTCCTAGATACTGTCACTAAGCCTTCCAAAGGAAGGAGGTGAGTATCAAAGAGAGACTTTGAATCATAGAGAAGAATGGAGGCAACAGAAGCCATCCATATTTGTAAAGAAATTTTCTATTCTAAAGCTCTACCTAGCTCCTAGGTCCTATGATCTTCAAACAATCTTCAAGCAAGCTTAGCACCTTCATCAAATTTGAACTTGATCTTCAACTCTTTGTCTTCATTATGCTTCATCATCAATATCTTCAAACCAAGCCCACACCCCAAGCAAGCCCAATAATCCCATACAAACAAAATAAACCCCGAAAGGGCACACCAAACAAACATACAATTGCAAAATATACTAAAAATATTAATATAGTAGGAAAAATTCTAATATTATTTCTAGGGGATATATTAAACCTACCCTTAATACCCATATATGTCCCATAGCCTAACTTGTCCTAAAAAACCCAAAAGAAATTGCTTTAATGCACCTAAGTTGTGGTTTAACCTAATTTTATACAACCTAGAATTACCTAATCAAAACTATCCTAAAAATTGTCACAAAAATATGTAATTAATTCAGGGGGAACCTAAAACATACATCTAACTACCCTAAAAAGATTGACCTAAAAATCTAAAGGGAACTACCCTAACTAAATTCTACAAATTAAGGTATCAACATAAAGAAATTAAAAAGCAATTAAAGTGAAAAATATGCAAAAAAATATTAAAATTAATTAAATGAGGAATATTTTCAATTTATATTTTTCTAGACAAAAAATGGAAAGTGGGAAAAAAATTCGCATGAGAAAATATTCTTTTTTCTATTTATTATGCATTTTTAAAGTTTGAGAAAATTTGGAGAAAATTAAAATAGAAAATAAATGCATGGGGTATGAACAACAATAATATTCAGTTATTATTTCATTTGGGCCCAGCGTATGGGGGTGCGAAGAGTAAGCGTGCCAGGCCCATTTTAAAATAAAAAAAACAATTAAAACTGAAAAGAAAATGGAAAGTATTCGGTGCAAATAGAAATGAATTACAGTTAAAAAATGGACTTGGGCCTAAAGGGGGGTGGCGATAGAAGAAATCGTTCAAAGCCCATACTGCGTTTAATGAAACGCAGCGTTTCGCTGGTTTCAGCTCTCCCTCTCATTGCGTTTTCAAATACCAGTCGTTGGATTGTTTTCAAGTCAACCAGTCATACGCTCATCCGACGGCAATAACTTCGTCTTCTTCCTTAAGACTAGGGTTTTCAGAAAACCCCCCATGGAAACACATGCATGCACAGAACTTCGACCAGCTCATTCTCCCTCATCTCTTGATCAATTAACATGATATAAAAACCAATCTTGACTAGAATTTCACCATGAACACGACCGTGATCTTAGATTTCAATGAAACACTCTCTATATTCAAACCCGAATGGTGTAACCTCATGAACTCAAAATATGATCAGTTTTGCACTTCAACCAAACTCAATTTTCTCTATGTCAAAGTGATCCTCATGTTCCATGGATTAAAATCAGCCATTAAACTAGCATGGAAACTCACTAAATCACTCATTCTAGCTCCAACAAGAATCGACCTCCATTAATGGAACTCCACCAATTGCTCCCAAATTCATCAAAAATGACCACCTAATTGTCTCTAACATATCTACACTAATAATTAACCCTAGCCATGCCTAGAATAAGGTGTAGAACAGAAATTGCAAACCTGGTTCTTGGATATGGTAGGTAATGAAACTCTTCAAATCAAGCCTTGTAACTCTTCAAGAATGATCCTTGGAGGCTGAATCTTCTTCTGTTTGCAAAAGAAATGGCTGGAATTGCTTGTGCTTCAAGATCCAAGATAATTTGCCTTCTTGCAAATTCAATGTGAATACCTTCAAACCTTCATCAATGGAGCTTCACTCTGGTATGAACACACTCAGGAATATTTATGGAGATGATTTGTGAAGAAAAATGGAATGGTAATGAAGAAAAATGTGAAGTTTGAATATGATTTACAATGGAGCAAAATGGATCTGAATCTCTCTTCTCTACCACAGTCAACACCAACCTTTCACCAATGCAAGCTGCATCCAATATATAGAGAGGTTTAGAAAAGTCTAGAACCTCCTAGAATCATCTAGTAAGAACTTGAAGATTTCATGATATGGTAATTTGCATTTTCATTTCTCCTTATATGATATCTCATGCCAAATGCCTCATAATCCTTGTAACCAACTTGAATTTCTCCTTACATGAGATCTAAGATGAGATACCATGCATAACTTCCTTGTTTAGCAAGCTTTTCCTTGTTTTGGTTTGGTACCCCATTATGCAAGTGGGACTTTTCCAAAGCAACTCTATGATGCAAGCCTCAAATCAAAATTGTGGATGAACCATTATTCTTAGAATGTCATTTGGATTCAAAATGACCTATTATATGACATGGTTTGGACTTGTAACTTATGATTTATGATTTTCAACTTCACTTGAATTAACTTATGCCTCATTTTTAGGCCATTTTTATCACTTTTTGATATGTGCCTTTTCAACATCTCATGACCTCCCTACTAGCCTTAAAACATCATTCTAAGCAACTTTGATGTTTAAGATTTTTCCATTTGAAGCTTGGAAGTAGGAGATATGGCCTTATGCTTGAAATGACTTATAACTTCCAAATGACCAAAATGCCCTTGGCTTGCCAAGATCATAAGTAGAGCTCCACAAATCAGATTGAGGCATACCATACCTTTCTAGAAAGCTACGATCATGGGGAACAACTTTCATGTTGGCCAAAAATCCAATTGAAAATTACATAAGGGGAAAAAGTTGCTTGGAAGTCAAGTAACTTTCCCAGACAAATTTTCAGATGCCTCTGAGGACCTGTAACTTGCAAGAACCATAACATGAGTTCTATAAATCTCCTTGATGCCTTCTACCACTCAAATTAAATGTATTGAGATACTCTACAAGTTTCATGTTGGCCAAGGATCCATTTGAGACTTTAATTTTGAATTACCTTGCTTGGAAGTTTGACCTAAATCAGGGGATTTTACTCAGAAACCCTAATTTAGAAACTTCTCTTCTTCTTGATTTCTTTTGATTTATCCTTGGCACAACACCACATCTATATCCACATACCAAATGATGAATCCCACATCCTATAAATAGGCCTTGGTGCCCTTCAATCAAGCATTTGACCTAGGGTTGACCCAGATGACACCCTAGTTGACTGTCTTCAACTGTAGCTCTTGTAACCATGCCAATGACTTGTCTTACTTTCAAAAGGACCCTCTAGGTCTTCCATGATGTCTATTCATAACCCATAACTTCTCTGATGATCTTCACATACCCTCAAGATAGGAGAGAAACCCACTGCTTGGCCTTTAAACTTCCCAAAGCTTCAATTTCTTTCTTGGTAATTTGAATAGGCTTGAATATTGATAAGAGCCTCTTGAATACATTCCTTGAGATGAAAAATAGCACTTGATCCCTTGTCAGATGACTTGTTATGCTATGATATGCAAATGATTAGACTATGTACATGACTTTTTATACAAATGACAATGCAATTGAAACATAAACCAAGTGAAGTAGGTTGAGCAAATTTTAGGGTGCAACAGATACCTGACGGCGATGTCAGATGTTTCTCAAGTTTATAGATGCCTGACGGCGATGTCAGATGTTTCTCAGACTTTGTGGTTTACTAACAACGATGTCAGATCTTTGTTTACTCTGTGGTGTTCTGGCGGTGATGTCAGATGTTTATTAACATGATGTTTTCCTGGAGGCGATGTCAGGTATTTTCTCAACATTGGGTTTTGTTTGGCGGCGATGTCAAACGTTTTTCTGGCGGCAAAGCCAGATATTCTTCAACATGGTGTTTTTCTGACGGCATGTCAGGTGATTTTCTACTTGGTGTTGTTCTGACGGGGATGTCAGACGTTTATCTACTTTGTGGTTATCCGGCGGAAATGTCAGATGTTTATTAAATTTGGTGTCCTGGCGGTGATGTCAGGCGTTTATCATGTTTATCGGATGTTTTGGTTTTCTGGCGGTGATGTCAGATGTTTTATCAACATGGTGTTTATCTGGCGGCGATGTCAGACTTTTATCTACTTTGTGATTATTTGACGGCGATGTCAGATGTTTACCAGAAGTGTGATTATTTGACGGCGATGTCAGATGTTTGTAGATTTATAGTAATCTAGCGGTGATGGCAAGTTCTACTACCAGACTTATGGTTACCGACACCGATGTCAGAGGTTTCTCAGAGTTGTGGTTATTTGACGATGATGTCAGATGTTTATTGACTTTGTGGTTGTCTGGCGGCGATGTCAGAATTATTTTATCCCCACAGAGGCCTGGTGGCGATGTTAGATGTCTTCACCTTTTGAGTTCGAAGATTGTTGTTATTTAGCGAATTGCTGACGACATTGTCAGAGGTTTCTTAACTGCGCGGTTACTTGACGGCGAGGTCAGGTTGTTTTAGCCCCGACAGGGTTTCTGATGGCGATGTCAGAGGCATATCAGTTCAGTAGATGTCTGGTGGCGATGCAGATATTCTGTGTGGATTTGATCTTCGGAGTTGTCATTCGCTTTCATTTAGCGATGACCTGGCGGCGATGTCAGAGGATCATATCTTTGGATTCGATGTCTGTTTTCATTTAACAGAGGGGTAATGGCGATGTTAGCTATTTTACCGACTTGAGGTAGAGGATTGATGGTGATGTCAAATGCTTTTACAGACGTAATGTATATGCCTGACGGCGAGGTCAGGTGTCTGACGGCGATGTCAGAGGAACTTAATGCACGTAACTGACAGCGAGGTCAGATGTTTTCTGAACTGGTGGCGATGCCAGAAATTTACTGAATTGATGTTGACGCTTGATGGCGAGGTCAAGCGCCTGACGGTGACGTCAGGGATATTCTTCTTTCAAATTGGTGTTGGTATCTGACGACGAGGTCAAGCGTCTGACGGCGAGGTCAGGGATATTCTTCTTTCAAATTGGTGTTGGTATCTGACGGCGAGGTCAGGTGTTTTTTTTCCCCAAAAGTAGTGCAAAAGGTTTGACGGCAAAGTCAGAGGATCATCATCTACTGTGTGATGTTAGATGCTCTTATCTACTTAATGACGATGACTGGCGGCAATGCCAGGCGGTTACCAACTTGGTCTTGGTATCTGAAGTTGAGGTCATGTATTCTTCAGACTGCGTGTCATTTTTGTTTATCGGATTCGGTTATCTCCGAAGATTTCATCCTCAATCAGAGTTTGCAGTTTATTTCCGCAATTGGTAAATTTCCGGGTTTGTTGGTATTCAACCGTCCTGTACCTTGATTGTCTAAAGTCGTTCGCTTTTCACCCAGTCAGGTCCAAGTCGCTTGAATAAGGGCAGCTGTTGCACCCCAAAATTTGACCAACCTTTTCTTAACTTGGTTTATGTTTCATTTCATTTTCTTCTAGCATTTTCATTGCATAGCATTGTTCATTTAGCAGGGGATCAAGAGAGGGTGTGCATAGCAATAGGAGGTTATCAAGAGGTTTTATTCAAGCTATTCAAGAGCTTATCACCATCAGAAAAGACAAAGAGCTGAATGTGGTTCATCTCCTATCTTGGAGGCCATTGTGAAGATTACCAGATGATAGTGAGTCCATGATTATGGATAGAAGCTATTGTGTGAGCTCATGAGATGTCTTGAGGATCATTATGGAGGTTGCTCATGTCATTTTATCAAGTGCAAGAGGCCACAACCAAAGGTGGTGCAATCAGGGTTTTCACCTGGTCAACCCTAAGTCAACTGTGAGATTGGAGAAGATTAAGACTCAATTCCAAGTCTTTGTGATTGTGGGAATTTGTATTGAGATGTTTAATATATCATTTCAAGATCAATTCATCAAGAATCAAGAGTGTGAGAAGTTACTAAATTAGGGTTCTGAGTGTAAAATCTCTTGTTTAGTGCCTAACTTCAAGACCACATATCTCAAAATAAAATTCTTATCTCATCTTGACCTTAATATGAAACTTGTAGAGCATGTTTCTAGCTTTCTTTTGAGTACTATAAGTCTTTCATCTGATTTCTAGAACTTAAGTTATGATGCTGACAAGTTATAGGTCACCAGATGAATGTGATTTTGGTCAACAAAAGTCAACCAACTTCCAAGACATTTTTGACCTAGAAGGATGTTTCTCCTCACTTTGACCCAAACATGAAAGTTGTTCCTCATGATCTTAGCTTTCTAAAAAGTACTATAAGTCTTTTATCTGATGTGTAGAACTCATGTTATGAAGCTTACAAGGCAGGGGTATTTTGGGAATGTAAGATTACAGGTCATTTTCATTATAGGTCCATTTCATGACCTTGCACATTTCAAATGAAACTTTTCCCAACATGAAACTTACTCCAAATGGTCCCAATTTCATCTTGAAACACTCATTTGTCATGGATTTGGCTAGGGTTTGAGAATTGGTGAGAGAATTTTTCATGAAAAAGCCTTAAAAGGGGAAAATGCAATTAATTTGATTTTTAACCATTACAAGTCAAGTTTATGCATATTTTGAGTCACAAGGATGTAACAAACAAGATGCACATTTTGGATTTGAATTTTGGTGATGTTTTCACGTGCATTTTAATGGCCATTTCAAGTGAAAATTTCACAATCCAATCTCAACCATTTGATCAAATCAAGGGATGAATCCTATCCACATGATCAAAGTGAACACCCAACAAGCATTTTGAATGAAAAAACAAGGCATTTGGCTCCATTTTCACGTGTGCATGCAGCATGAAAATTGGAATTGGGCATTTTGACAATTCTCACAATTGAGCTGCAATTGGGCCTCCATCAGCTTGTATATCTAACATATAAATGCTCTAGGTCATTTTTGAATCATTAGAGAGGCATTTTTCGTGGAGAATTGAGAGAGCACAGTTTGAGCAAGCAAGCCAAAATTCAAAATCGTGAAACACAATTGAGGCATTTTCAAGGCAATTGAACTTCATAATCATCTTCTTCAAGCTTCCTTGAGTGGATCTGGAGCATTTCATTAAGCTTCATCACGTGTAGAAGCTCCAACGGAGAGACTCCGTTAGGTAAGCTTCTAATCAAAATTTCTCTCGTGTTATGCATCTATTCACTGCCATTGCTGGTTTATTCTGAAGTCTTATGTGCATTGGCAAATTCTGGTTCATAATTGTTCATGTTCATGATGTTTTAAGTTTTGAGCTCAATTCTTGTTCTCTTCGATTTGCTTGATTTATGCACGATATGTGAAAATTATTGGTGGATTCATGTTCTACGTTGCATGAGGATGAATTTTGACCTAAATTTTGTTTGATTTGGTGAACTTTTGATGTTGCTCTACCAGAGGTTGGTCGGGGAAGATGACCGGAACAGTAGGTTCGGGCATCTGGTTTGGTTTTCGTCTTGTTGACGTGTTAGCTTGTGTGGCCTGTTTGAAAATTTGACTGGAAGAGATCAACGGTTGTGATCTCGTTTGACTTGCTGATTTGGAATTTTTGACTGCCAGCGTTTTAAATGGAACGATGTGTTCCATCCTTAGACTGATTCTGGGATTTATTGCTTTTAACACCCCTTGTATTGCAAGCCCAATGCGTTGAACTGTTTCTATTGCTATTCACACCTTGCTTTTATTGTATTTTATTTTCTTTTTGTTTTGGATCTGTTTTGAATTAAATCATTTTAAAATGCTTCCATAATTGATAAAATCCTACAAAAATATGTTTAAGACATTTTAGGATGTCTTTTGATTTTTAGAATTTTTTATTTTATTTTTTGAATTATTTTTCAATTAAAAAAGGATTAATCATTTGGAAGTCTTTTATTTGAGTTATTTCTTGACGTTGTTTTGTTTCTTTTTTGGTTTTTGCATTTTCCTTTTGATCCAATGACTGAAAAAATCAATCCTCATATCAATGATGAGTTGATTGATTTTTGAGGACCATTTTGCCTCTGCTTGGTTGACTTTTGGTTTGACTTTGACCTTGTTTTTGTTGACCCTCGATAACCCTCTCTCAAATTGGTGCATCCATGTGAATCAATTTCTTTGATGATGATTTGAGATGACTTTAGTTATGATTTCTTGGCCTCTATTTACCAACATGTTTATGAGCTTCTTATATTTTATTTGGCCCTTTTTGAATCATTTTCCTAATTTTGAGGTTACTTGCAAGTCAAGTTACCCCAAAGGGAGGTTCATACATACACATTGACCTAGTTTGTCTTGGATATGACTTTGATGGATCCTTTGAGCCTTCAATTCCTTTTGATTCATGTTGCTAACATGTTAAGGTTGTTGGTTGCTCAATTTTAGGTCATGAAATTGTGTTTTTCTTGTTCAAACTTGTGTTCCTTTTGGAGTTTCCATTTAGGGTTTCCATGTGTGACATGTTTGCATTCCTTGGTGTTAGTGCTTGCATTTTATTTTGGTTTGATGGCTTTTGCTTTTAAGCACTTTTCTCTCACCCTCCCTTTTGTCCCATGACCTTGGAGTCTCATTTAAAGTGGCTTAGTCCCTCCTTAGGAGGTACTTGAAGCATACCTAAAATGATGAATCCTTGAGGACTTCTTTGTGCTTCCTTTTGCACTTTGTTTGTGATGCTTATGGTTGAGTGCATATTATGAGTTCCTTGCTGTCCTTATATAGCCTCCCATCCTCACTTTTGTTTTGAGTTTCCTTTCCTTTCATTGGATTTAGCTTTTGGCACTTGTGGTTGATGTTGTTTGGCTTAGGTCATTTCATCCCACTTTTGGTGCATTTTTGTGTGGTTTCTTCTTGTTGTGTGATTTCATCTTGTGCATTTATTTCTCTCTTCTTCTTTTGCATTCTCATATGCATGCTTGAGGTTGAGATGGGCTTGTGGAGGCTACTGCCCCACACATATTTCCTCCATCACTTTCATCCTAGTTGTGCATTCTATGTTTGCATAATCGCATTTGCATGTTCTTTATTCTTCTCTTCTTTTGCCTTTCTTCCCTTAGGATCTATAATCTCTCTTATTCAAGAGAGGTTATGATAGACATTAGGTGCTAAACCATGCATGATAACATTAGGTAGTCCCCTTTTGTATCCCAACTCTAAGTCCACTTTGCATGACAACTTTTAGGTTTGAGTTAGTCTCCCTTTAGTAGGTCCTTTGTCTCCTCATCTTCAAACACTCATAAAACACATAATAAAGGCTAATGAATGTTGTACGCTACGAGCCTTAAGCTACTTGGGAAATGGTGATTGAGTGGATTCCTCTCAATTGCATAGAGTGTTTAGTATACACCTTTAGGGTGATATGCGACGCATTTGCTCTCAAGTCATAGTCTCTAGTGCAACATGAGTTACAAATCAAACTCAAAACACTTCTTCTCTAAAAAACACAAAAACATTTCAAACCTTTTCTATCCTTCGGGATCTTAATAATGGAAAATCTTCTCAGATAAAAAAGTATTATTAACTTTTAGTTCTACCGCAAACGGTAACGCCTAAGTCTCTAATGGTCGAGCTGCATACACCAACTGCTAGAACTGTTTGTTAACCTTACTCGGATAAAACTCTTGAACCAACCTGTGGTTTCGTTAGCCCGAACTACGTTTGCTATGATCTCTCATACCTGTTGAGAGTACATAGGCACAAGACGCGATGTCTTAGCGAGCAACCTTCCCCCCTTTCACCCGTAGTTAGCCGAACTACGTTGACTCTAACTTTCCCATTGCACGAGGGAATACTTAGGCACAGAGCGGCGATGCTCTGCCGAGTCCTTTCTTTTTCTTTTGTCCCTTGACCTTTAGCATAGATAGATAACACACCCTTTTTTAGATAGACAACAAAGCGTGGATCCCGTCGAGTACGACGGACGTGAGGGGTGCTAATACCTTCCCCTTGCGTAACCGACTCCCGAATCCAAGACTTGATTGCGATGACCTTGTCTTTCCCTTTTTCGTCATATTTTTCCGATCGTTTCCTTTCCCTCTCTTTGGGATAAATAACGAAAGGTGCGACTCTTCTGTTTTCCGCCGGGTGTTTTTTCGCAGTTGCGACATAAGGTTCAAATCAAGTGAAAATGGTCAAGGTCGTCCAAGGCTTGACTCATCAATTTCAAGTTGTTATATGTCATATTTTAAGTATCTTGAATCTACTGATCAAATCATCTCCAAATATTTCCAAGAGTTGTTTCAAGTGATTCAATCCTATGTGTATTATGAACTAAGAGTCAATATGTGATCGTCTATGTTCCAAAATTTATTCGAATAATGAGTTATGATTCTTTTTGAGTTATAAACAATATATTCTCAGATCATGATTTAGTTTGGTTCAAAGCATCTCAAGTTATGGCACAAAAAAAAGGGATCATTTGCTATAAACACAAGTACGTCTTCAATGTTTTGTTTTTATCCAGGAGGTTGGATCACTATTTTTATTCTTTTAGTCTTAAGGAAAAGAGTTTAGATTTTATCACGAATCATTTGCAAGCGATATGCTTTGAAGTGGATTTAGGTGAGAAGTTCTCAAAGTGAATTTTCAAGAGTCTAAGTTCTCAAAGTGAAGGTTTAAGATTCTTGATTCTTTACGAAAGTTTAAGTTGATATGATTAAACTCATTTTTAAGCTCAAGGTCAAGTTTCAACATATATTCTAGATTCAATCTCAAGACCAATTGCTTTCTCATACAAGGTGCAAGACTAAACTTAATTTCAAAGTTCAAAAGGGATAAATTAACTTCAAGTCCATATTAGCATTCAAAAGGAATCTAAAAAAAATTATCACAATTTGATACAAATTGCCATTGTCAATACATGTGACATTGTGATTACTTGTTGTGTCAAACTACATCATATAATGAGAATGTGTTGCATAAATAAAGTAATGGTTGTGCGGTGGATATATTGGCTACAGTCAAGAAATTAATTCAAGTGTTTATTGTGTACACATTTCATCAATTTGCTCACTCGGTTCCAAATGCCACCAATAGTTGTTGCGGCTACAAAATTTTTACTAGTAACCGCCTGTTAATAGCACATGCCTACAAACCAACTAAACCACTACAACGATCGCCCATATATGAATATGGACCCCATGGAAGGCACTAGCATTTCTGTATTGTTGAAAAGGTCCAGCCGCAATAAAGGACCTACTATTCGAGCAAGGACTTTTACTGCCACTATATTTTATAAGAAGCTCGACAAGACCCGATAGCTATTCTGCATCATCATCATCTGATTTTAACTCTACTAAATAAATAGAGTGTCGAACGCACAGACAGTTGAGCGCCCGGAAATTGGATGCGGACTGCGGACATGACTCAAGGATTAAACCTCCAAGCATCGCCGTTTCGTTTTTTTTCTTCTATAACTTCAAACCATTCTTATTATAAAGTAAGTCTAGCAAATCGAAAACGTCCAGCAACGCAGAATGTAGCCCTATGGTGAAAAACAACAACAGAGCATTAGCATCACATAAAATAAAAATTAGCATCATGAGACTCTTATGGCCAAGGCCTAGTCATTAACAGGTCCAAAGCATGATTTCCAAAAGGCTTGATATCTTTATGAAATCCATGGATAAGAGAAGAAGACATGGGCAGCAATGTATTACAAGTTTATCACATCAAGTTTTATCTTGAAACAATATGCAAGGAACTCTTTATCTATCTAAGATTATGCCAAGGATGACAAGGAACAACAAGCTTACCATTATATAGAAGGCCCCGTACTCATCGCCGATTTGTACTCATTTCAAATTTCCTTAAAATCTCCGTTGAATAGACATGAAAACCACAAGCAAGTTCAGGATTATTCATACCAAAGTGTGATAATAAGCTTGAAAAGAAGAATTGAATAAGCTATAGCTTCATAACTACCTCATGCTCCTTCGTAAGCTACGAATTTTCCCACTGTGACAAAAGCATATTGCGTTAGTAAAATGTTATGGTCAGAAATATATCAGAATAACAATATCACACTGTTTCTTTAACAAGTATGGCTGCTAGCCATTTTTGTGGAATTTAAATACAATGTAATGATAGAAATGTGAGTATTACTTAACCACAAACAAAGAGAGAAGGAATAAGTTTTCAGAAATATTTCACACCCAACCCTAATTATTCCTGCCCTTCTTATACATATTTTCTGTTTGGCATTCTCTCTCTTGTGCCTCTCCTCAATTGCTCTAAATTTGGATCACTTGCCACCTGTCATTGATAGTTATTTGTATCCAAGTTTGTCATTTTGTCTTTTGTGTCCTCATGATTAATTTCAATCATTACATTACTCCCCTCATTGAAATTAACCTTGTCCTCAAGGTTAAGGTTAGGATAGTTGTCTTTGAATTCAGACCAACTTCCCAAGTTGCAACAGACACCGGTAAGCCATCCCACTGTACCAGAACTTGAGGTGTAGGAACCTGTTGGTGGAGCACCGTTCTGGTCTGTATGATGGTGCAAGGCAGCAGAACTGGACCGAATTCATTACTGGTCAAGGGAAGTGGCATATAGTGCATATCATGATCACCTTTGCATGGTTTCAGGGCTGACACATGAAAGACGAGATGGATTTTGGCCGTAGGTGGAAGCAACAACTTATAAGCGACAGAGCCAACCTTCTCAAGGACTTTAAAAGGGACAAAGTATCGGAGACCGAGCTTGTGATTACGGAGAGTCACCGAGTGTTGGCGATACGGCTGAAGTTTAACCAAAACCAAGTCGCTTATCTTAAATTCCAAGAACCTGCGCTTGGTGTCAGCAAATTTCTTCATGGTGTGTTGTGCCTTAAGCAAGTTACCCTTGAGTGTGGCCAACACAGAATCGCGTTCTTGCAGTAAACTTTGGAGTGAAGGGGGATCTATAGGGCTCATATCACACTTTATGAGCATCGGGGGTTCCCTGCCATAGACTGCTTCGAAAGGACACATGCCAATACTGTGATGAAAAGATGTGTTGTACCACAGTTCTGCCCAAGGTAGCAGTCGTGACCAATCTTTAGGATTTTCCCTTGTGAAACAACGCAGATACATCTCTAGGCATTTGTTGACCGCTTCCGATTGATCGTCCGTTTGAGGATGGTAAGCTGTGCTCATGGCTAATGTAGTTCCACTCAATTTAAATAGATGCTGTCAGAATTGACTTGTGAAAATCTTGTCTCGATCGAAAACAATGGACTTAGGGAAACCATGCAACTTAACAATAGTATTCATAAAAATCTCAGCAACTTTAACAGCAGAATAATCACTTTTAAGAGCTATAAAGTGACCATACTTTGAAAGGCGATCAACAACAACAAACACAGTGGTATAAGAGTGAGAACTAGGCAAACCAGTGATGAAATCCATGGAAATATCCTCCCAAATTTGTGACGGGACAGGCAACGGTTGTAGTAAACCCGCAGGTAGGGCAGTGGAAGCTTTTGCTTGTTGACAAATCAAGCACTGAGTTACAAAATTTTTGTGTCATGGTGCATCGTGGGCCAATAGAATTGGGATGTCAATCTAGGCTTAGTGCGACTGATACCGGCATGGCCACCAAGAGGGGAAGCATGAAACTCTTGTAATAAGGACTCAATAATAGTCTTATCAGTTGGCACAACTAATCTAGATTTCCAGAATAGCATATCATGGCGAACTTGGTAATGTGGATCAGTGCACACACCCATGAGACATTGGTTCCGAATGTCAGCTAAGTGGGGGTCCTTATAAACAGCATCATGGATCAATTTGATGACAGCAGCATGCGGGGATGATAGTGCCAAGAAGAAGGAACGCGATAAAGCATCTGAAGCAAGATTTTCACAGCCTGGTTTATACTCAATGGTGAAATCATACCCCAAACATTTATGCAACCAATGTTGTTGTTTCGGTGTCTGAATAGTTTGATCTGTCAGAGCCTTCAAACTTTTTTGGTCTGTCTTAATGATGAATTTGTGCCCAATAAGATAGTGCCGAAATTTAGCCAGCGCCTCGGTTATGGCATAGAGCTCGCGTACATATGCCGACTGGTTTTGCATCCTTGGAGAAAGATTTTTGGAAAAGTAAGCAATTGGGTGTTTCGCTTGACTGAGGATAGAGCCTATACCGGACCCGTAAGCATCAGTTTTGAGAGTGAATTGTTGCTTAAAATCAGGCAGGGCCAACACCGATGCTTGCGTGATGGCAGCTTTAAGGGCATTAAAGGCTATCGTCGCTTGAGGAAGCCATAAAAATGCATTTTTTTAACAGAGTTGTCAGTGGGGCTGCAATGGTAGCGTAGCCTCTGATAAACTGGCGATAGTATCCGGACAAACCCAAAAACCCTGGAGTTGTTTGACGTTGGTTGGAAGAGGTCAATCAATAACAGCCTTAATCTTAGAATTATCCATTTCCACTCCACGGTTATAGATTGTGTGTCCCAAATAGTCCACCCGAGTCATGCCAAAACAACATTTCGACAATTTGGCAAATAGGGTGTGGTGGCGCAGAAGTTCTAACACGACTTGCAAATGCTCCAGATGTGTTGTCCAAGATGGACTGTAAATCAAAATATCGTCAAAAAAAAACTAATACATATTTTCTGAGTTGATTGCAAAAAACCTGATTCATGGGCCCTGAAATGATGCTGGCGCATTAGATAAACCAAAAGGCATGACCAGCCATTCATACAACCTTTGATGAGTGCGGAAAGCTGTCTTAAACTGGTCTTTAGACTTCACCAAAATATGGTGGTAACCGGAACGTAAATCAAGTTTAGAAAAATACATTGCACCAAAGAGTTCATTCAATAATTCCTCTACAGTCGGGATAGGGAAACTATCTTTAACTGTTATAGCATTAAGCATGCGATAATCAGTACAAAAACGCCATGTGCCGTCTTTTTTCTTCACAAGTAAAACTAGAGACGAGAATGGGCTAGAACTAGTCTGAATAATTCCTTGGTCCAACATGTCCTTGACCATTTTCTCAGTTTGTTCCTTTTGGCAATAAGGGTAACAATAAGGTCGCACCTTCACTGGGTTGCTGCCTTCCAACAGTGGAATCGCATGATCCTGATCACGAGGAGGTGGAAGACCCACTAGTTCACCAAACACATCCATAAAAATTGAAAGCAGAGCATGTAAGTCAGGTGGTAAGTCATCTGGCAGAGATTTAGATTTTGTTGACTGATTTGAAATTCCTACATTCTGGAAATGTAGCATAAAGGAGGATGCAATGGAATTAGTGTTCTGAAGGCGACGAATATGATGGAATTGGGATTGACCCAAAGTAGGAGCTTGTTCACCATGGAGAGTGATAAACAAATTTTGCAGATAAAATTTAATGGACAGAGCATCGTAATCAACTATATGCGGCCCCAATGTTTTCAACTAAGGGGCACCCAAAACTAGATCAGCTCTGATGAAAGACAGTAAGTACACTGGAACATGAAGCATATAAACTTGAACTGAGACCGGTAAATCGGGAATGTAGCCTTCAGAAGGTAAATTGCTACCATTACCAACAAGCACTTGGAATTTACCTGCAGAATGGACTGGAATTTTGAGACAATGAGCAATCCGTGGTTGCAGAAAATTATGGGAACTTCCACTATCCAAAAGGATTTGAATCTCCATGCCTTGTATGTTCCCCTTAGAGCGCATGGCGTCGGCTCCCATCGAACTATTCAAAGCATTGAACGATAAATGATGCTCTAGTATCTGGTCTTGATCACTGATTTGAGGGGTTAGGTCGGGAACATCAATTTGGGGTTCAGTGGTCTCATCATTGTCCACTAGCAACAGGTATAGATGTTTATTAGAGCACTTGTGGGACATGGTGAATTTGGCATCACAATAGTAACAGCAACCTTTGGCTCGTCGAAGTTGAATTTCAGCTGGTGTGATACTTTTTACATTATGGTTACGAGGTGGGTTGTATGGTGGGTTGTGTTAGACGATGGCTTGGATCTAGAAGGGGGGTTGAATAGATCCCAATTAAAATCAGTCGGCGCTACCAATTAAAAATTGGTTTTTCAAAATATTTGTTTTCAATTTGCGGAAGCGGCCGTGGAAAAATCACGTCTAAGAACGAACTGTTATTAGAAGACCGGATATGCGACTAGCCTTATGGAAATGATAATGAGCAAAATTTGATTCAACACACTAGTCACACTATCAGTTGATTTTATCACTTATTAGTAGAACTAGCACCAATGATCTATAATGCCCACAAAGTAGGCAAATGAACTAAGTAAACTTTGGTATAGGCAATTTATCAAACACTTGGTGTGCAATACACTCCAAGTGTGGTTTGGCTTGAGTAAGATGCTTTAAGTTTCTTGTGCAATGTATTGTGGCACTAAAGTTCAAAACAGTAATAAGTACTTACTCAAATCAACCCAACTTATGATATAACTGCTTATACTAAAATCACTTAAATTTTAAGCCAAAATTGAAAGTGTTGAAAAGTAAAGGAGACAAAGATTTGTTGAGGCAGTTCCCACGCCATCCTCGCTTCGGGGTACGTCTTCCCTCAATTCTAATAATAGAATTGAGATCAATATATTAGATATTACCTGTAATGTAGAAATGTTTATACAAGAATTGATAAGCAAAATGTACAATCAAGCCCTCTTGAAGTTGATGATACTATCGCTTCTTTCTCCTTGATTCGAGTCGAATCAAGTTCTCCGATTGTTGTGAGTAGACCTCCGATTCCAGCCCTTTTGTTGAATAACCTTCAGTTCTTCAAACCCTCTGCCCGACTGATCTCGTGCACAAACAAATCGAACCCGGAACACTCTTGAACGCTTCACTGATTTCCGCTACTAGATTAACAAAGACTACCGCTTCTCAATCACCTTCACTCAGCTGAAGTAGGTAGAGATGATCCGTACCGAAAAACCCCCAAAATCTCCAAATCTTGGAGGGTAAAACCTGCTAGGTTTTATCCAAGAAAAACCTGCCTTCAAAAACAACCCGAATCGGATTTCCGATCACGGCTTCGGACCTTATCACCTTGAACAAGATCACAAGCACCCCAAGAATTGTTGTGTGTAATTGTTATGTTGTGGGTTGTAAAATATGAAGATTGATGAATTTTGATGGCACCTCTTTCACTTTTCTTGTTTTGTGACAATTGACTCAAATTCACAATTGTTGTTGATAAAAATGAACAAAGTCTCTATATATAGTAACCAACCAATCACCAAACTTAACAGTTTTTCAAACATAGTGGGAAGTCTTCAAAAAACAGCACAAACGCGCGAACGGTCGACCATAGCAGGTCTATGCGTCGATGCATAGCCTGCAGATTGGGACAAATTTGAAAGGGCAGCAGTGTGCGTCGACCATAGGTCGGCATGCGCCGACCCGTGAGAAAAACAACAGCTTCATGCATCGACCTTGCATCGACTCATAGCCTTCATGCGCTGACCCGTGAGAAAAGCACAGATACATGCGCTGACTCAATGGTCGACTCATGGCCTGAAATTCTGCAAAAAAATTTATTTATTTGGTTTTTATGCATTTAGTCATAACCACATATTATTCACATATATTATATTAAGTAAAGCACTTTAAATGATATACGAAGGATATGGTGGATGGAATATTTGCATTTGTCTTTGTAGAGGCAGAACCGATAATGTCGATTCATCCATGGTTGAAATTTGTCATCATCGAAACTCAAGATTGTATGTTGTATGACGGTTTGCCCTCACATACTCCCCCTTTTTGATGATGACAATCTGTGCGAAACCAATGAGACCCAAATGCAATATTACATATATGGTAGCATAAGCTCCCCCTTTCTTTTTCAATCCTGTACTGGTGTGGTCTTCTTGGCTTTGATCTCTTCTCCCCCTTTGACAACATCAAAAAGAGAAAGAGAACGATTAAGAGTAAAGTGTTCAAATCAACAAGATGATTAATAGGTAATATCTAATCATAAACCAATATTCACACATGATATTGACAATGAAAAAAATAACGCAACGAATACTCTTTGTATAGATAAACGAAAGAAAATGCATTGAGAAAAACCAAATAGTTCATGACAAGCCAAACAACTTAAAGACAAAACACCATAACAAAAACAACAAAAGAACATAAATTGCACACAGAAATCTAATGCCCGCGACCACCCCCTCGTCCCCTCTCATAGTAATGTGGATGACGGTAAGGATCGGCCAAGTCAGTGAATTCCACAGTAATGTTGTTCAAGTAGTTCAAACTGTTGGTAATGTCTCTTTCCTGAGCTTCATGGAATGTAACAAGAGCCTCAAACTGGGCGTCCATTCTGGTGGAGAAGTTATTGAGCCTTTCATTTTGTGTTTGGAGTTGGTTTTGAATTTGAGTGAATCTCTCATCTTGAGTGCACATAAGGTTTTATTGTTCTAGTTGCATGGACTGCATCATGCTGAGAATGTCAGATGTGTTGGATTGCTGAGGAGATTGAGGTGCTTCAGTATATCCATGATATGGATCATAATATTTTCCCAGAGTGGTTCAGCCAATGCGCTGCCACTCACCCCAACCTTGATTGTTGTATTCTTCTTCATCCTCAGGTTGAGCTGTGTATGGAACCCAATCAGTATTCGTGTACTCAGTTGACTCAGTTTGAAGATGATTGTCATATGCCTCATGCACGGGTTCTTCTTCTTTTTCTTTTTCCTCTTCAGGTTCTTCTTGTTCTTCTTCGTTACTTTCTGCACTTTCCTGACTGCCTTCAGACGCCTCAACCACTCTAGGTGTAGTTGCTCTGCGAACAAAACCATACATTCTTCTTTCTTGACACCAATAGTATCCCATCATTGAGAGAGTCTTTGTGCCAAATTCCTTATCTACAGATATGGATGTGTATGGAAATGTTGGATAGACAACATTTGCATCCGTGAGAACTTCCTGAATGAATGACCCATATGCTAGAGCAGTTCCTCTTGCGGAGTCTCGTAACGCGAACATTCGGCTGGAGATGTAGTAGGGCCAGTTAATTTTGACTTGATTTTTTAGGATGTAAATGAGATGGACTTCAGCCTGTTCTACTCTGGAGAGCCCTCCTTTCTTTAGCCGCAGAATGCGCGCCACAATTCACTGAAGAATTCCCTCACCTGTTTGTAATTACCCTGCAGTGACGGTTCTCGGAAATGCATCATTATTCACAATATTCTCTGGATACGGCCATTTTAACATCGAATTTAAAGCCATTTTGAATTCATATCCAGCCACAGTTTGAGAATCAGTTACCTCAGGAAGAGGACTTTCACCAACAGCTAGTTGCATGTTGAAATATTTACTCCACACAGCAGAGTTTAGATTTACCTTTGTGGAGCCTACCTGAGAATGAAAGAACTGACCGTCGAACCTTCCATGGATGCCAGTGTAGAAGACACGCACCAAGTCTTCACTATACTTGGTGTTGCATTCCAAGAAGTTGGTAATACCTTGAAACTGCAGCAAAGATAAAATTTCGGAAAGATGAATGTGTTTGGTAGTGAGCTTGTAGAATGCATGCTGCTTAACTACCCCACGTTTTCTAATATCTATGTTGAATTTCTCAGTAAGAGTTGAAGGAACTAGGGATGCAACAGTGACTGGTATGGAAGCAGATGATGAAGGTGCTCTTGATCGCTTGCCGGTAATTCTGCGGGAAAAGGAAGCCATTGATGGTGGTTGGAGAGAATTTGAGATTGTAGAGAGAAGGTTATGAGTGTGATTGCAGAGAAGGAGGATTGCCCCTTTTATAGATGAAACTTTAGGGTTTTTGTTTTTGAGAAGAGGGAAGGTCAAGAGACAATAGGCATGGTAGGTTCAATTCACTAAGAATTTGAATAAATGTGCATAACATGCTGATAAAGAGTATTTAATACGCATGAAGTTGGAATGATTTGCAGAAAATCTGGGTTTTCACACGATGCATCGACCATACATCTACATGCATCGATGCATACTGATTGAATTTTGACAGATTCAAACGTCTATAAGCATGCGTCGACCAGTCCCCTGTTATGGTCGACTCATACAGGCAGAAAATGCAGATTTTCACATTTATGCATAGATGAGCATACATTTGATGCATAAATAGAATGCCACACAATAATAAGTATCCAAACAGATATAATACATGAGAAATGTCATATATACATTGTTTTTCAGACAGTACCACTTTTTGAGAATGAAATTTTTAGAAAGAGAGAGAGAGAGAGAGAGAGAGAGAGAGAGAGAGAGAGAGAGAGAGAGAGAGAGAGAGAGAGAGAGAGAGAGAGAGAGAGAGAGAGAGAGAGAGAAAGAAATAACATCACCTCTATACCAAGTTTGCTTGAAGAATTATACAATTGTGCTTGCAATAATTTCAACTAGTTAGATGTTCAAAAGCATAATTGTACCGAAAATAAGATGAATCATACAATTATGACACTCGAACCGAAATATCGAGAATGCCTAATTCTCGACGGATATGAAAGAAAGGTTCAGTAGCTAGCGGCTTTGTGAAAATATCCGCTAGTTGATCTTTAGTGTTCACATGTTCAAAAATAACATCACCTTTCTCTACATGATCCCTAAGAAAGTGATGGCGAATCTCGATATGTTTGGTGCGAGAATGTAACATAGTATTTTTGGTGAGATTAATGGCACTAGTATTGTCGCAAAAGATGGGAATACGTTCTAGTTTGAGGTTAAAATCCAATAGTTGTTGCTTAAGCCATAGGACTTGAGCGCAACAACTACCGGCGGCAATGTATTCCGCTTTGGCGGTTGACAAAGAAACAGATACTTGTTTCTTGCTATGCCAACTGGCCAAGGAGTTTGAAAACAAATGACACGTACCACTAGTGCTTTTCCTATCCGATTTACAACCGGCAAAATCGGAATCGGAGAATCCTACCAACGAGCAATCATTACCTTTGGAATACCATAGTCCATACTTCAGAGTACCAGATAAGTATCGAAGTATTCGTTTGACAACTTTTAGATGGGATTCCTTGGGACATGATTGGTATCTTGCGCACATACACACGCTAAACATAATGTCGAGTCTAGAAGTAGTAAGATAAAGAAGTGAGCCAATCATACCTCTATACCTTTTTACCTCTACGTCCTTACTATTTTCATCTTTATTCAAGTTTGTGCAAGTAGGCATAGGTGTGTCTATGGCTTTGGAGTTTGCCATGTCAAATCTCTTGAGTAGTTCCAAACAGTACTTAGTTTGACTCACGAAAGTTCCTTCCTCAAGTTGTTTAATTTGCAATCTGAGAAAGTATGTGAGCTCCCCCATCATACTCATCTCGAACTCACCCTGCATAAGGTAAGAAAACTCTCTCACAAGATTCATGTTAGTTGACCCAAAAATGATATCATCCACATAAATTTGTACCAATATCAAGTGCTTTCCTTTACGCTTAATAAAGAGGGTGGTGTCCACTTTGCCTCTCGAATACCCTTGATCAAGCAAGAACTTGCTTAGACAATCATACCAAGATCTAGGAGCTTGTTTGAGTCCATACAAGGCTCTTTTTAGTTTGTAAACATGATCGGGATATTCGTGCGACTCAAAACCCGGAGGTTGTGCAACATACACTTCTTCATTAATGAAACCGTTAAGGAATGCAATTTTAACATCCATTTGGAATAGCTTGAAATTTTTCGCACACGCAAAGGCAAGCAAAAGGCATATAGCCTCAAGTCGGGCAACCGGCGCATAAGTTTCCTCATAGTCGATACCTTCCTCTTGGTTATACCCTTGCATGACTAAACGCGCCTTGTTACGGGTTATTACTCTGTTTTCATCCAACTTATTCCTAAACACCCATTGGGTGCCGATTACTCGATGTCCTAGCGGAGGAGGGACAAGGTCTCATACCTCATTTCTCATGAACTGATTAAGTTCATCTTGCATTGACAAAAACCAGTTTTCATCGAGTAAGGCTTCTTTAGGGTTTTTAGGTTCTATTTGTGAAACGAAAGCGAAGTGATAACAAAAATTACTTATCTGAGATCGGGTTGTAACACCCTTTGATATGTCTCTGAGAATGTTCTCAATTGGATGGTCTTTGGAGGACTTCCAAGCTTGAGGGAGATCATCTTTTGGAGGTGGATGAACTTCCTCGGTTTCCTCCTGGTGGACATCTTTTTCCTTCTCAATTTTAGCTTGGTCAGGCTGATCAATTCCCGGCTCGGCATCTTTGAGTATGTCTTCTGTAGATGTACCTGCGCCATGAAAAACACTACCTTTTCCGACATTTCTCGGATAAGATTCATTGAATGTTACATGTAACAGCCCAATTTTCAATAACTGATTAATGGTACTAGATAATTGGTTTGTGTAATTTAAGTGAATTATTGGATTTAACTGATTTATTCTATTTGGTAGAATAATATGGACTTACTAGATATTCTCTAATTAAGGATGAGATGGGATATTTTATGAGAAAAGGAATTGGTAAATATTTTGAGAGAAGAAATAAATTGGAGAGAAACCGAAGGGGAGGATATATGAAGGGGGAGCGGAGCGAAAATGTAAAATAGAAAACATGAAAAGAAAGTGGAGGAAGAAGAGAAAGTAGAAGGAAAAAGAAAGGAAAGCTTGGAAAGCTCAAGAACGACTTCTGGCTTCCGATTAATCGAGGTAAGGGTGTAAAATATGGTTATCTTACCAATGTAGGTGATTATGTAGGGATTGTTTAGATTTGTTTGGTTGTTCTTCCTCATCTTCCATTCTAGGGAATAATAAGTTCAATCGGTAGAAACCGAGTTTTAACGGTTAAAAATGAGGATAAGTAGTAGAGTTTAGTCGAGGAATGTTGGGCTAAGGCTACTGAGACGAGTTGGGATTGAATCGGGTGGATTTTGATGATTTCGGAGTTTTAGACAGTGGGGAAATTCTGAGTTCGCAGACCCTCGCTAGCACGTTCGCTAGGCGAGCGGGTCGCGAGCACTCGTTGGGCATTCGCTGTGGCGAGCCAGTAGCGAATGGTCCCAGACTTGGGCAGAATGGTTTTGGGTGTTCTTCGCTGGTAGCGAAGGGGGTAGCGAGCATTCGTTGGGCATTCGTTATGGCGAGTGGGGTAGCGAATCAGGTCAGAGGCTTCTGTTTGCCTTCGCGAGCTTGTTCGCTAGGCAAACAGAAAGCGAGTACTCGCCAGGCGAGCAAAGTGGCGAGCGTAACAGCTTGTTATTTCCTTGTGTGTTCCATCCAATGGTTAATTTTTTGGTTCAATGATGTTAATTATATATATTTGTGTACTGTTAAGATGAGACATGTTGTGGGTAGCCTTATGGCGCGAATCCTAGATTGTGTAATATGGCCTTTGGCAATTATATGTATTGTTGGAATTAAACATGAATGCATGATGAATATGATAATGTGTGAAGTATGCATGAGAATATATGTATGGTATATGCGCATTTCTTGGTAATTGATAATGACGTTGAGAGTATGTAAACATGCGAGATCCTTACTCACTGGGGTAGAATGACTAGGTGTCGTTCCTAGTGTAGTAATCACCGGGGTAGAATAACTGTGGAGTTGTTCTTGGTGGGGTATAAACGATGTACCCGTAATCCTCGTGAGGATTTGTGAGAGTTGTTGAGTTTGTATGAGTCATATGGTATGTGTATGTGATTGTTATATGAAAGTGTGTGATGTGGCCGTTTGGCGATTATGTGTAGGATGGTATGTACTTGCGTAGGATGTAATGCGTAATTGTATATTTTAGGGTATACGGGTGCATTTCAAGAGTGTGTGGAGTCATTGTGCGTGTGTAGCATCATGATTGCATTCTTGTGTCTTGATCCCGTGGAGGATATGCAGAAACCTCGTGCGCCCTTGTGGGGTGTGAGCGATGGTTTATTCTTGATCCCGTGGAGGATCTGCAGAAACCTCGTGTGCCCTTGTGGGGCGTGAGCGATGGTTTATTTTGATCCCTAGGAGGATTTGTAGAAACGATCGTGTGCCCTTGTGGGGTGTGAGCGATGGTTTATTCTTGATTCTATGGAGAATCTGCAGAACGATTGTGTGCCCTTGTGGGGTGTGAGCAATCATGTAACATCGTGTGCCCATGTGTGGTGTGAGCGATGGGTGAACATCGTAGGCCCGACGGGGAGTTACTTCGGTAACGAGCGATGGTTCCTTTTGATTCTTCAACTAAACCTGCTGAATGAGTCGGTACCGCATTTGCATCTGCATAGAGTCGTGAGTCGGTCTCTATGAGTTGCATTATCATCTTTATATGACGCATTGGTGAAATAAACATGAATGTAAATGTTTATATGAATTGGTGGAATAAACATGTTATGTGTGTTTATGAATTGATGAATGTGTTTAATTAGGAAAACGTATGTTGTGACATATATGACGTTTAAAGTGTATTGTGGTGAGAAAATGTGGAACATATGTATTTCTTATTTGTGCATTTATATATAATTATATGCATTGTTATTATGATAATATTTCTCACCCTTCTGTTGGAATGATGTCCTTCATGACATCGTGCAGGTATCAAGGTGTAGTACTGCTCGTAGTTGCGGGGTCGCTATTGGTATAGCTGTTTAGTGATTTTAGGTTATTGGGTTGAGTCGTGCTCTAGTCATGTAACACTGGGATCGTTTGGGTTATGTTTCTGATGTATTTTGTGTTGTTGGCCTCCGTGCCTAAGTGAGGTGAATTATGTGATAAAAGTAAATATTTCTTTTATGAAAAATTGTGATATAAATAAATCCGTTGTTACATGCAAATGAAATCTTGTAAAGTATGAATATTTATTTCAGTGTTATTAAGCATGACAGGTGGTTTTTAAGTAACTTGGAAGTATATGTGTGACACCCTTTGTGAATGCATGTTAATTTTACTCTGATTATGTTTATTTTTCCGTGGGGTTTAGAAGGGTGTTACATTAGTGGTATCAGAGCAGGTCGGTCCATCCGGCCAAGTTGTCTAATGTTGTTTGTTCCCTTGTATGCGACATGTGTGTGAAAACACTATCGCTACGCGTTTGTTGTTCTAAACCTTGTCTGCAGGAGTGGGAGTGATGTAAGTGGGGGAGAGAGCGGTGCTTCTCCAGGATGCTGCAAGTGTGTAGTTGAACGCTCCTATAGTTTGGTAAAGATGGTTTATGCCCCATCATGATTTCGGCTGTCTATTGAGAAATTGAGGAACTGATCACCCTTAATCTCTTGTTGATAATAGTTGGGATTGTGTTGGATGGGATAGACGTGTCTTGCAAGCTTAGATGGCGCGAGCAGTGAATTGTTTGGAGTAAGGCCAAGTACTTGGGAGTTTTGTGTATTAACGAAAGTGGGTAGTTGGCGGTTTACCGATCAGTCGTGATTGTCTGGAGGTTGTCCTGACTAAGTAGTGATACACAGCCAGGGAGTGAAGTGGAGTTGTGATCGACTTAATTACGGAGACTAGTCCGATGTTGAGAGCTCCATGTTATATGTATAATTGGTTAGCCAAGGAATTAAATTGATGAAATAATTTTGAGGCTTGTGTCTGCGTGTGCTACGACAAAAGTTTATGAGGTCAAATATATAAGGGGTGAATGGTGATTTCTGGTGATTATTAAAGAAAGTAAGAAGTGGAATACAATCTTGGTATGATTAGGCCTCTAAGTATTTCAAGAGTTGAAGGTGTGTAAATGGCCTTCTGAGTGTGGGAATGTTGTTTTCGTACTTTGTCGTAATGAGAGAACAGTAACAGGGAATTAAGTTATTTCTTGACGGAGTACGTTTGGATGTTGTAGTACGTACGGGAAGGGTGGTTTGTGTTTCCGCCATGACTCACAAATTGAGTTTCCATTTGACATGGGATCTTCCATACTTAATGGAGTGAGTTGATAGTTGTGTAACCAAGGGTATTTGGATATTCGAAGAGTATAGATGATCGTGTTGGACATCGGAGACTTGAGTTATCAGTGTTTGAGGACGAGTAGTGTTATGCCACTGGGAAGGAGTTTAAAGAGTTTTTGGGAGAAGTTGCCAATAACTTGTGTATTGGTTGCCCAAGTTTGACAGAACTACTTGTGGTATTTCGTGATGTTTGGTTGATATGATTGAGAGATATGTTAAGTACAACATCCACGAGTTTTGGTTATGCTTTAAGGAAACTCAAGCTACATAAGGGGATCATCTGACAGGTAGTTTGGAATTGGTTGTTGTGTGTCGGTGCCGGAGTTTGGAGACCTCAATTGTTTGGTTGAGATTCGAAATGATTGCTGACCTTAAGAGCTTAAGGTGTTCTTCTGAATTGGAAAAGTTGAATATGAGGCAGAGGGAATAATTAGAACTTCTTAAGAAATATGGTTTTGGTCGAATTACCTTTCGGGTGAGACGACGTGGTAGCTAAGGTATCAAATGGGAATTTCCGTATATACTGATGACGATGGTATTGAACTAGAACTGAAGAAGCAAATTCGGGATACGAGTTTGGTATGCGAAGAGACTTCTCGTGGAATTGAGCTTTGTATGTTGAGACTGACTATTCGTATTCCCGATGAGATCTGATGGATTCGGAATTTATTTGAGATAATAGAATGATTTAATTTAATGGATAAAAGTCGAAGAACTGATCTTTGGGTTGATGGAAATAGTACCATGAGTGTCATGATAAGGTTTGTGTTTCCAATAATGTGAATGAGGTAAAAGTACCCTGGGAGAAGGACATTGAGATAAGTTGTAGTATCCATCTAGGTATTGTGAGGATATGACCGAATTTGAGGAATCGTCTTGGTGACCATAGATGGAGAGAGAAGTGGTCGAAGTTGCATGTGTTGATTAGACTTGTTGAAAGTCGAAGTGTGAACATCAGAAACTGTTGGACCTAATACAACTGTAGAATAATTCTGAGTGGCACGGGATAGTATCCCCATGGATCTTGTGACGGATTTTCCGGAGAATTCGATAGGATATGACTCGATTTGGATGGTTAAGAATGGATTAACAAGAGTAACTCGTTACTTACCAGTAAGGATGAATCGTTCTGTTAGATGGGAATCTGAGTTCTTCGTTGAGATTTTGGAAAGGTTTGCAGGCACTTCTGGATGCCATGTGGGTTGTTGAACTCTGACTAGCGTCCGTGGAAGGAATCGACAGACAAAGAGGATTACCCAGTATGTAGAGAATTTGTTGGAAATCTTGTGTGATTGAGCCAAGGTGGATCGTGGGATAGTTATTCGTCGTTGATGAAGTTTATCTACGACAATTGCTATCATTCTAATATCAGAATGACATTGTATGCGGCTTTGTTTAGAAATGAGGTGTAAGGCTCCTTTGAGTTGATGTGTGTCCGGCGAGAGCGTTGTACTCGGACCTGAGATTGTGCGAAAGGCAATCCGACGGTGGAGACACTGCTAAGTTCAGGTGGATGAACGAGAAGCAACTTCGAGGTAAAGGGATTCCTTTGGCGGAAGTAGTTGGGAGTTGTGATGCGAGAGTCGTATCCAGAGTTATTCGAGTTGGATAACATTTTCGAGGACGAAAATTCCTAAAATGGGGGAGAGTTGTAACAACCCAATTTTCAATAACTGATTAATGGTACTAGTTAATTGGTTTGTGTAATTTAAGTGAATTATTGGATTTAACTGATTTATTCTATTTGGTAGAATAATATGGACTTACTAGATATTCTCTAATTAAGGATGAGATGGGATATTTTATGAGAAAAGGAATTGGTAAATATTTTGAGAGAAGAAATAAATTGGAGAGAAACCGAAGGGAAGGATATATGAAGGGGGAGCGGAGCGAAAATGTAAAATAGAAAACATGAAAAGAAAGTGGAGGAAGAAGAGAAAGTAGAAGGAAAAAGAAAGAAAAGCTTGGAAAGCTCAAGAACGACTTCTGGCTTCCGATTAATCGTGGTAAGGGTGTGAAATATGGTTATCTTACCAATGTATGTGATTATGTAGGGATTGTTTGGATTTGTTTGGTTGTTCTTCCTCATCTTCCATTCTAGGGCATAATAAGTTTAATCGGTAGAAACCGAGTTTTAACGGTTAAAAATGAGGATAAGTAGTAGAGTTTAGTCGAGGAATGTTGGGATAAAGCTACTGAGACGAGTTGGGATTGAATCGGGTGGATTTCGATGATTTTGGAGTTTTGGACAGTGGGGAAATTCTGAGTTCACAGATCCTCGCTAGCACGTTTGCTAGGCGAGCGGGTTGCGAGCACTCGCTGGGCATTCGTTGTGGCGAGCCAGTAGCGAATGGTCCCAGACTTCGCCAGAATGGTTTTGGGTGTTCTTCGCTGGTAGAGAAGGGGGTAGCGAGCATTCGCTGGGCATTCGCTGTGGCGAGTGGGGTAGCGAATCAGGTCAGAGGCTTCTATTTTCCTTCGCGAGCTTGTTCTCTAGGCGAACAGAAAGCGAGTACTCGCTAGGAGCTCGCTAGGCGAGCAAGGTGGCGAGCGTAACAGCATGTTGTTTCCTTGTGTGTTCCATCCAATGGTTAATTGTTTGGTTCAATGATGTTAATTATATATATTTGTGTACTGTTAAGATGAGACGTGTTGTGGGTAGCCTTATGGCGTGAATCCTAGATTGTGTAATATGGCCTTTGGCAATTATATGTATTGTTGGAATTAAACATGAATGCATGATGAATATGATAATGTGTGAAGTATGCATGAGAATATATGTATGGTATATGCGCATTGCTTGGTAATTGATAATGACGTTGAGAGTATGTAAACATGCGAGATCCTTACTCACTGGGGTAGAATGACTAGGTGTCGTTCCTAGTGTAGTAATCACCGGGGTATAATAAGTGCAGAGTTGTTCCAGGTGGGGTATAAGCGATGTACCCGTAATCCTCGTGAGGATTTGTGAGAGTTGTTGAGTTTGTATGAGTCATATGGTATGTGTATGTGATTGTTATATAAAAGTGTGTGATGTGGCCGTTTGGCGATTGTGTGTAGGATGGTATGTACTTGCGTAGGATGTAATGCGTAATTGTATATTTTAGGGTATACGGGTGCATTTCAAGAGTGTGTGAAGTCATTGTGCGTGTGTAGCATCATGATTGCATTCTTGTGTCTTGATCCCGTGGAGGATCTACAGAAACCTCGTGCGCCCTTGTGGGGTGTGAGCGATGGTTTATTCTTGATCCCGTGGAGGATCTGCAGAAACCTCGTGTGCCCTTGTGGGGTGTGAGTGATGGTTTATTTTGATCCCTAGGAGGATTTGTAGAAACGATCGTGTGCCCTTGTGGGGTGTGAGCGATGGTTTATTCTTGATTCTGTGGAGAATCTGCAGAACGATTGTGTGCCCTTGTGGGGTGTGAGCAATCATGTAACATCGTGTGCCCATGTGGGGTGTGAGCGATGGGTGAACATCGTAGGCCCGACGGGGAGTTACTTCGGTAACGAGCGATGGTTCCTTTTGGTTCTTCAACTGAACCTGCTGAATGAGTCGGTACCGCATTTGCATCTGCATAGAGTCGTGAGTCGGTCTCTATAAGTTGCATTATCATCTTTATATGATGCATTGGTGAAATAAACATGAATGTAAATGTTTATGTGAATTGGTGGAATAAACATGTTATGTGTGTTTATGAATTGATGAATGTGTTTAATTAGGAAAACATATGTTGTGACATATATGACGTTTAAAGTGTATTGTGGTGAGAAAATGTGGAACATATGTATTTTGTATTTGTGCATTTATATATAATTACATGCATTGTTATTATGATAATATTTCTCACCCTTCTGCTTGAATGATGTCCTTCATGACATCGTGCAGGTATCAAGGTGTAGTACTGCTCGTAGTTGCGGGGTCGCTATTGGTATAGCTGTTTAGTGATTTTAGGTTATTGGGTTGAGTCGTGCTCTAGTCATGTAACACTGGGATCGTTTGGGTTATGTTTCTGATGTATTTTGTGTTGTTGGCCTCCGTGCCTAAGTGAGGTGAATTATGTGATAAAAGTAAATATTTCTTTTATGAAAAATTGTGATATAAATAAATCCGTTGTTACATGCAAATGAAATCTTGTAAAGTATGAATATTTATTTCAGTGTTATTAAGCATGACAGGTGGTTTTTAAGTAACTTGGAAGTATATGTGTGACACCCTTTGTGAATGCATGTTAATTTTACTCTGATTATGTTTATTTTTCCGTGGGGTTTAGAAGGGTGTTACATTAGTGGTATCAGAGCAGGTCGGTCCATCCGGCCAAGTTGTCTAATGTTGTTTGTTCCCTTGTATGCGACATGTGTGTGAAAACACTATCGCTACGCGTTTGTTGTTCTAAACCTTGTCTGCAGGAGTGGGAGTGATGTAAGTGGGGGAGAGAGCGGTGCTTCTCCAGGATGCTGCAAGTGTGTAGTTGAACGCTCCTATAGTTTGGTAAAGATGGTTTATGCCCCATCATGATTTCGGCTGTCTATTGAGAAATTGAGGAACTGATCACCCTTAATCTCTTGTTGATAATAGTTGGGATTGTGTTGGATGGGATAGACGTGTCTTGCAAGCTTAGATGGCGCGAGCAGTGAATTGTTTGGAGTAAGGCCAAGTACTTGGGAGTTTTGTGTATTAACGAAAGTGGGTAGTTGGCGGTTTACCGATCAGTCGTGATTGTCTGGAGGTTGTCCTGACTAAGTAGTGATACACAGCCAGGGAGTGAAGTGGAGTTGTGATCGACTTAATTACGGAGACTAGTCCGATGTTGAGAGCTCCATGTTATATGTATAATTGGTTAGCCAAGGAATTAAATTGATGAAATAATTTTGAGGCTTGTGTCTGCGTGTGCTACGACAAAAGTTTATGAGGTCAAATATATAAGGGGTGAATGGTGATTTCTGGTGATTATTAAAGAAAGTAAGAAGTGGAATACAATCTTGGTATGATTAGGCCTCTAAGTATTTCAAGAGTTGAAGGTGTGTAAATGGCCTTCTGAGTGTGGGAATGTTGTTTTCGTACTTTGTCGTAATGAGAGAACAGTAACAGGGAATTAAGTTATTTCTTGACGGAGTACGTTTGGATGTTGTAGTACGTACGGGAAGGGTGGTTTGTGTTTCCGCCATGACTCACAAATTGAGTTTCCGTTTGACATGGGATCTTCCATACTTAATGGAGTGAGTTGATAGTTGTGTAACCAAGGGTATTTGGATATTCGAAGAGTATAGATGATCGTGTTGGACATCGGAGACTTGAGTTATCAGTGTTTGAGGACGAGTAGTGTTATGCCACTGGGAAGGAGTTTAAAGAGTTTTTGGGAGAAGTTGCCAATAACTTGTGTATTGGTTGCCCAAGTTTGACAGAACTACTTGTGGTATTTCGTGATGTTTGGTTGATATGATTGAGAGATATGTTAAGTACAACATCCACGAGTTTTGGTTATGCTTTAAGGAAACTCAAGCTACATAAGGGGATCATCTGACAGGTAGTTTGGAATTGGTTGTTGTGTGTCGGTGCCGGAGTTTGGAGACCTCAATTGTTTGGTTGAGATTCGAAATGATTGCTGACCTTAAGAGCTTAAGGTGTTCTTCTGAATTGGAAAAGTTGAATATGAGGCAGAGGGAATAATTAGAACTTCTTAAGAAATATGGTTTTGGTCGAATTACCTTTCGGGTGAGACGACGTGGTAGCTAAGGTATCAAATGGGAATTTCCGTATATACTGATGACGATGGTATTGAACTAGAACTGAAGAAGCAAATTCGGGATACGAGTTTGGTATGCGAAGAGACTTCTCGTGGAATTGAGCTTTGTATGTTGAGACTGACTATTCGTATTCCCGATGAGATCTGATGGATTCGGAATTTATTTGAGATAATAGAATGATTTAATTTAATGGATAAAAGTCGAAGAACTGATCTTTGGGTTGATGGAAATAGTACCATGAGTGTCATGATAAGGTTTGTGTTTCCAATAATGTGAATGAGGTAAAAGTACCCTGGGAGAAGGACATTGAGATAAGTTGTAGTATCCATCTAGGTATTGTGAGGATATGACCGAATTTGAGGAATCGTCTTGGTGACCATAGATGGAGAGAGAAGTGGTCGAAGTTGCATGTGTTGATTAGACTTGTTGAAAGTCGAAGTGTGAACATCAGAAACTGTTGGACCTAATACAACTGTAGAATAATTCTGAGTGGCACGGGATAGTATCCCCATGGATCTTGTGACGGATTTTCCGGAGAATTCGATAGGATATGACTCGATTTGGATGGTTAAGAATGGATTAACAAGAGTAACTCGTTACTTACCAGTAAGGATGAATCGTTCTGTTAGATGGGAATCTGAGTTCTTCGTTGAGATTTTGGAAAGGTTTGCAGGCACTTCTGGATGCCATGTGGGTTGTTGAACTCTGACTAGCGTCCGTGGAAGGAATCGACAGACAAAGAGGATTACCCAGTATGTAGAGAATTTGTTGGAAATCTTGTGTGATTGAGCCAAGGTGGATCGTGGGATAGTTATTCGTCGTTGATGAAGTTTATCTACGACAATTGCTATCATTCTAATATCAGAATGACATTGTATGCGGCTTTGTTTAGAAATGAGGTGTAAGGCTCCTTTGAGTTGATGTGTGTCCGGCGAGAGCGTTGTACTCGGACCTGAGATTGTGCGAAAGGCAATCCGACGGTGGAGACACTGCTAAGTTCAGGTGGATGAACGAGAAGCAACTTCGAGGTAAAGGGATTCCTTTGGCGGAAGTAGTTGGGAGTTGTGATGCGAGAGTCGTATCCAGAGTTATTCGAGTTGGATAACATTTTCGAGGACGAAAATTCCTAAAGTGGGGGAGAGTTGTAACAACCCAATTTTCAATAACTGATTAATGGTACTAGTTAATTGGTTTGTGTAATTTAAGTGAATTATTGGATTTAACTGATTTATTCTATTTGGTAGAATAATATGGACTTACTAGATATTCTCTAATTAAGGATGAGATGGGATATTTTATGAGAAAAGGAATTGGTAAATATTTTGAGAGAAGAAATAAATTGGAGAGAAACCGAAGGGAAGGATATATGAAGGGGGAGCGGAGCGAAAATGTAAAATAGAAAACATGAAAAGAAAGTGGAGGAAGAAGAGAAAGTAGAAGGAAAAAGAAAGAAAAGCTTGGAAAGCTCAAGAACGACTTCTGGCTTCCGATTAATCGTGGTAAGGGTGTGAAATATGGTTATCTTACCAATGTATGTGATTATGTAGGGATTGTTTGGATTTGTTTGGTTGTTCTTCCTCATCTTCCATTCTAGGGCATAATAAGTTTAATCGGTAGAAACCGAGTTTTAACGGTTAAAAATGAGGATAAGTAGTAGAGTTTAGTCGAGGAATGTTGGGATAAAGCTACTGAGACGAGTTGGGATTGAATCGGGTGGATTTCGATGATTTTGGAGTTTTGGACAGTGGGGAAATTCTGAGTTCACAGATCCTCGCTAGCACGTTTGCTAGGCGAGCGGGTTGCGAGCACTCGCTGGGCATTCGTTGTGGCGAGCCAGTAGCGAATGGTCCCAGACTTCGCCAGAATGGTTTTGGGTGTTCTTCGCTGGTAGAGAAGGGGGTAGCGAGCATTCGCTGGGCATTCGCTGTGGCGAGTGGGGTAGCGAATCAGGTCAGAGGCTTCTATTTTCCTTCGCGAGCTTGTTCTCTAGGCGAACAGAAAGCGAGTACTCGCTAGGAGCTCGCTAGGCGAGCAAGGTGGCGAGCGTAACAGCATGTTGTTTCCTTGTGTGTTCCATCCAATGGTTAATTGTTTGGTTCAATGATGTTAATTATATATATTTGTGTACTGTTAAGATGAGACGTGTTGTGGGTAGCCTTATGGCGTGAATCCTAGATTGTGTAATATGGCCTTTGGCAATTATATGTATTGTTGGAATTAAACATGAATGCATGATGAATATGATAATGTGTGAAGTATGCATGAGAATATATGTATGGTATATGCGCATTGCTTGGTAATTGATAATGACGTTGAGAGTATGTAAACATGCGAGATCCTTACTCACTGGGGTAGAATGACTAGGTGTCGTTCCTAGTGTAGTAATCACCGGGGTATAATAAGTGCAGAGTTGTTCCAGGTGGGGTATAAGCGATGTACCCGTAATCCTCGTGAGGATTTGTGAGAGTTGTTGAGTTTGTATGAGTCATATGGTATGTGTATGTGATTGTTATATAAAAGTGTGTGATGTGGCCGTTTGGCGATTGTGTGTAGGATGGTATGTACTTGCGTAGGATGTAATGCGTAATTGTATATTTTAGGGTATACGGGTGCATTTCAAGAGTGTGTGGAGTCATTGTGCGTGTGTAGCATCATGATTGCATTCTTGTGTCTTGATCCCGTGGAGGATCTACAGAAACCTCGTGCGCCCTTGTGGGGTGTGAGCGATGGTTTATTCTTGATCCCGTGGAGGATCTGCAGAAACCTCGTGTGCCCTTGTGGGGTGTGAGTGATGGTTTATTTTGATCCCTAGGAGGATTTGTAGAAACGATCGTGTGCCCTTGTGGGGTGTGAGCGATGGTTTATTCTTGATTCTGTGGAGAATCTGCAGAACGATTGTGTGCCCTTGTGGGGTGTGAGCAATCATGTAACATCGTGTGCCCATGTGAGGTGTGAGCGATGGGTGAACATCGTAGGCCCGACGGGGAGTTACTTCGGTAACGAGCGATGGTTCCTTTTGGTTCTTCAACTGAACCTGCTGAATGAGTCGGTACCGCATTTGCATCTGCATAGAGTCGTGAGTCGGTCTCTATAAGTTGCATTATCATCTTTATATGATGCATTGGTGAAATAAACATGAATGTAAATGTTTATGTGAATTGGTGGAATAAACATGTTATGTGTGTTTATGAATTGATGAATGTGTTTAATTAGGAAAACATATGTTGTGACATATATGACGTTTAAAGTGTATTGTGGTGAGAAAATGTGGAACATATGTATTTTGTATTTGTGCATTTATATATAATTACATGCATTGTTATTATGATAATATTTCTCACCCTTCTGCTTGAATGATGTCCTTCATGACATTGTGCAGGTATCAAGGTGTAGTACTGCTCGTAGTTGCGGGGTCGCTATTGGTATAGCTGTTTAGTGATTTTAGGTTATTAGGTTGAGTCGTGCTCTGGTCATGTAATACTGGGATTGTTTGGGTTATGTTTCTGATGTATTTTGTGTTGTTGGCCTCCGTGCCTAAGTGAGGTGAATTATGTGATCAAAGTAAATATTTATTTTATGAAAAATTGTGATATAAATAAATCTGTTGTTACATGCAAATGAAGTCTTGTAAAGTATGATTATTTTTTTCAGTGTTATTAAGCATGACAGGTGGTTTTTAAGTAATTTGGAAGTATATGTGTGACACCCTATGTGAATGCATGTTAATTTTACTCTGATTATGTTTATTTTTCCGTGGGGTTTAGAAGGGTGTTACATTACATGCACAGATTCTTCGACAGTATGTAATCTTTTATTGTAGATTCTATAGGCTTTACTCGACTGAAAGTATCTAAGGAAAATACCTTCGTCAGCCTTAGAGTCAAATTTACCCAAATTTTCCTTTCCATTATTTAAGACAAAACATTTGCAACCGAAAACATGTAGGTGAGACACGTTTGGCTTGCGCCCTTTTAAAAGCTCGTAAGGTGTTTTGTTTAGAATGGGGTGGATGAGCACCCTATTCAAAACATAACAAGCCGTACTTATGGCGTCGGCTCAAAAATATTTCGGCAGTCCACTTTCATTGATCATTGTTCTTCCCAACTCTTCTAAAATGCGATTTTTGTGCTCCACCACCCCATTTTGTTGAGGAGTCTGTGGAGCGGAGAAGTTATGATCAATACCATAATTACCGCAATATTCTTCAAACAAATGGTTTTCAAACTCGCCTCCATGATCACTTCTAATTGACACAATGTTTGTGCATAATTTATTTTCGGAAAGTTTGGCAAACCTCTCAAAGGCGGTGAATGTATCGCTCTTGCTAGCCAAAAAGATAGTCCAACAGAATCTAGAGAAGTCATCCACTATTACAAAATCGTAATAGTTTCCACCTAGCCTTTTAATTCTAGATGGCCCAAATAAGTCCATATGGAGAAGCTCGAGAGGTCTCGTAGTTGAGACAATATTTTTGGATTTAAAAGAGATTCTCGTTTGCTTTCCCATTTGGCAAGCATCACAAAGGTGATCCTTGGTAAATTTTATTTTGGGGAGACCTAAGACTAGATCTTTTGAAACTACTTTATTTAGCAAGTCAAAGTTAACATGTGTTAAACGCCTATGCCATAACCATGAGTCTTCACTCATTGTCATGAGACATTTGTCACTTGTTAACGATACCTCATTCAAGTCTAGCATATAGACGTTGTTCACTCTTAGGCCATTAAACACATTCTTCTTGTCATCATTATGCACAAATTTGCAACACTCTTTTGAAAACGATACATTGTATCCTTTGTCGCATAATTGGCTAATGCTAAGTAGATTATGTTTGAGACCCTTGACAAGAAACACATCGGAAATACTAGTGGAAGAAGGGTTACCTACACTACCTTTACCAAGTATTGCACCACGATTATTGTCACCATAGGTTACATACCCTTTCTTCTTTGCCACGAAGTCGATGAATAGGGATATGTCTCCAGACATGTGTCTTGAACATCCATTGTCGAGAACCCATCTTCTCTCGGTGGTCTTGACACATTGTATCTATAAAAAAATAATCAACAAGAGGAGGTACCCAATGGCATATTGGGTCCTAATTTGTAAGTGACAAAGTGGTTGCATTTGGGCAACCATTGATAGATGCCTTTAGGAACCAAAAATCTCCTAAATCGGCACTTAGCAATGAAATGGCCTTTCTTGCAACAATATAAGCATGAAAAGTCAACTTTAGAATTGCCTTTTCTATCTTGATCCCTTATTACATATGTGTATTTTTGATATGAATTCACCATACTTTTTTTAAAATCAGCTTTATCGATAGCAAAAGTGATTTTGGGCTCAAGAGCCTTGTTAAGTTTGGCCTTTAGGTTTCTAACTTCACCTTGCCAAATATAACAAGTATCACATCCAAAGTTGAGGAATCTGCTTCTAAGATCCTCACAATCCAATTTAGTACTTTCCACTATGGAAGCCTTAAGTTTCTCAAGTTTCCTTTCAGACTCTTTAATTTTGTGCTCTAGGTAAGTAAAATTTCTTTTGTTAGAGGCAAGCCTCTTAAAGGCTTCTTTTGCTTCATCGTGTAAAGTATTAAATGCGGCTTGTAATTTGAAATGAGACATATTTGAGGAGTTTTCATATTTAGAGTGATGTACCTATTTTTTCTTATTCTTTTGGTGTGCGGAAAGGCATAGGTTCACAGATTCTTCTTCATCACTTGAGCTTTCATCATCAGAGGAGGAGTCGTTATCGCTTTCCCAAGCTATATATGCTCTTCTTGGCTTTGATGACTTCTTATGTGATTTAATAGATTCCTTTTCTTTGCCCTTTTTGTTTAAAGGACAATCCGGTTTGTAATGACCAGGCTTTCCGCATTTGTAGCACGATCCTCTGGTTTTACTTCCTTTGGTGTCATTATTTCGAGAGTTCCTTGATTGCTTTCGGAAGTCGACAAGGTTCTTTTCTGAGTGTTGAATGTCGTTCTTTCTCACATACCGATTGTAGCGCTTTACGAAAAGCCCCATATCCTCAATCTTTTCATCTTCTTCATCGTCACTTGATGAATAATCATTGTGCTCCTTAGATTGAGACTTCGAGGAAGAAGCCTTAAGAGCAATAGATTTCTTCTCAACAGTCTTTGTTTTGTCCTTCTTTTCTTTATTTTCATGTTGGTCGAGGCTTAGGAGCACTTGTTCGTGCTCTTGTAGCTTTCCGAATAATGTTGTTAAGTCCAAAATTGTGAGGTCATTTGCTTCCTTGATGGCGGTCACTTTCGGCTGCCATTCCCTGTTAAGACATCTCAAAATTTTGTTAGTAGAAACATCATTGGCCACTGGCCTACCAAGTGAATGCAATCTATTGATAAGATGAGTAAATCTCTTTTGCATGTCCGCAATGGTTTCCCCTTGCTCCATGTAAAAGAGATCAAACTCTTGTGTTAGTGTGTTGATTCTAGCAAGCTTCACGTCATTTGTCCCCTCACGGGCGACTTGAAGTGAATCCCACATAGCTTTTGTCGTAAGACAATTAGAAACCCGATAATATTCATCAACTCCTAACGAAGAGATCAAAATATTCTTGGTGAATTTGGTCTCATTATTGTCCACTAGCAACAGGTATAGATGTTTATTAGGGCACTTGTGGGACATGGTGAATTTGGCATCATAATAGTAATAGAGACCTTTGGCTCGTCGAAGTTGAATTTCAGCTGGTGTGATACTTTTTACATTATGGTTACGAGGTGGGTTGTATGGTGGTTTGTGTTAGACGATGGCTTGGATCTAGAAGGGGGGTTGAATAGATCCCAATTAAAATCAGTCGGCGCTACCAATTAAAAATTGGTTTTTCAAAATATTTATTTTCAATTTGCGGAAACGGCCGTGGAAAAATTACGTCTAAGAACGAACTGTTATTAGAAGACCGAATATGCGACTAGCCTTATGGAAATGATAATAAGCAAAATTTGATTCAACACACTAGTCACACTATTAGTTGATTTTATCACTTATTAGTAGAACTAGCACCAATGATCTATAATACCCACAAAGTAGGCAAATGAACTAAGTAAACTTTGGTGTAGGCAATTTATCAAACACTTGGTGTGCAATACACTCCAAGTGTGGTTCGGCTTGAGTAAGATGCTTTAAGTTCCTTGTGCAATGTATTGTGGCACTAAAGTTCAAAACAGTAATAAGTACTTACTCAAATCAACCCAACTTATGATATAACTGCTTATACTAAAATCACTTAAATTTTAAGCCAAAATTGAAAGTGTTGAAAAGTAAAGGAGACAAAGATTTGTTGAGGCAGTTCCCACGCCATCCTCACTTCGGGGTATGTCTGCCCTCAATTGTAATAATAGAATTAAGATCAATATATTAGATATCACCTGTAATGTAGAAATGTTTATACAAGAAAAACCTGCCTTCAAAAACAACCCGAACCAGATTTCCGATCACGGCTTCGGACCTTATCACCTTGAACAAGATCACAAGCACCCCAAGAATTTTTGTGTGTAATTGTTGTATTGTGGGTTGTAAAAGATGAAGATTGATGAATTTTGATGGCACCTCTTTCACTTTTCTTGTTTTGTGACAATTGACTCAAATTCACAATTGTTGTTGATAAAAATGAACAAAGTCTCTATATATAGTAACCAACCAATCACCAAACTTAAAAGTTTTTCAAACATAGTGGGAAGTCTTCAAAAAATAGCACAAACGCGCGAACGGTCGACCATAGCAGGTCTATGCGTCGACGCATAACCTGTAGATTGGGACAGATTTGAAAGGGCAGCAGTGTGCGTCGACCATAGGTCGGCGTGCGCTGACCCGTGAGAAAAACAACAGCTTCATGCGTCGACCTTGCGTCGACTCATAGCCTTCATGCGCTGACCCGTGAGAAAAGCACAGATACATGTGCTAACTCAATGGTCGACTCATGGCCTGAAGTTTTGCAAAAATTGTTATTTATTTGGTTTTTATGCATTTAGTCATAACCACATATTATTCACATATATTGTATTAAGTAAAGCACTTTAAATGATATAGGAAGGATATGGTGGATGGAATATTTGCATTTGTCTTTGTAGAGGCTGAACCGATAATGCTGATTCATCCATGGTTGCAATTTGTCATCATCGAAACTCAAGATCGTATGTTGTATGACGGTTTGCCCTCACAGTTTGGACGGTGGTGTCAGAAATAATGGCGGAAAGTTTGTGTTTCTGTGAATGGCGGTAGACAAAGGTTTGGTGGATTGTGTCGTATAAGTGTTTTTTGATGGGCCTGGGTATTTCTCCTCAAATAATTTGTCTAGGGCTAAGGCTTTGGATATGGAATTAGGGGTTAGGGCTACAACATCACGTTTGAGATCTGGTTTCAGCCCACTAATAAAACAATCCAGTGTGGCAATAGGAATGAGTCCATCGACCTTATTGGCTAAGGCGGTGAAAGCGGTGTAATATGAAGCAACAGTGGTTGTTTGGCAAAGCTTAAAAAGCGACTGACCTGGTGATTCATACGGCGACAGACCGAATTCCAGTTCGAGGGAGCGTGTAAACGCTGACCAGGACTGAAAGGGGTTGTTGCGTGCCATCATCTAAAACCAAGGCACGACTTCTTTGTCCATATGAACCGCAAAAATGGTGAGGCGTTGTGGATCTGGAGTTGCATAATACTCGAAGAATTGCTCTGCTTTGAAGATCCAGTGTAACACGTCGGAGCCTTCAAATCAGGGAAAGTCCAATTTCACGTTTCTGACCTGAAAGGGCTGAGATGATGACGACTGAGAAGAGTTCTTCACACCGGGTATGGCGGAACTGGTGGTATTCAAGAGTCTGAGTTGTTTTTCAACTCGCTCCATACGAACACGATCTTCTGCACGCGCGCGAGCGTTCTCTTCCATGAACTGTGTCAGTGTAGCAGTGAGGTTGGTGATGGAAGTTTCCATGGTTTTCATCCTAGTGTTTTCCGCCATGATACGGTGGTCAATGAAAGTACCAAATGTTATGGTCAGAAATATATCAGAATAACAATATCACACTGTTTCTTTAACAAGTATAGCTGCTAGCCATTTTTGTGGAATTTAAATACAATGTAATGATAGAAAGGTGAGTACTACTCAACCACAAATAGAGAGAGAAGGAATAAGTTTTCAGAAATATTTCACACCCAACCCTAATTATTCCTGCCCTTCTTATACATATATTTTGTTTGGCATTCTCTCTCTTGTGCCTCTCCTCAATTGCTCTAAATTTGGATCACTTGCCACATGTCCTTGATAGTTATTTGCATCCAAGTTTGTCATTTTGTCTTTTGTGTCCTCATGATTAATTCCAATCATTACATAAAAGCAATCCAAAATAACGACCTTAAACTTTCAAGTACAAGTTAACAAATCATCATAAAAGAGGAAAGGACAGCAAGTTCAAATCTCTAACATTGAAAGAGGTCATTGAATGAGTGCAAAAGGAAGCGCAAAAATTGTTGTTCCAAATATCTCCAAATTAAAATTTGGAACCAATCACACAAAAAATTAGGTTTGGAATCAAATGGAAATAAAATCCGTCATCACGAACAAGGAAAGAATCAAGGAGAATGGAAATCAAATCTTCACAAAATCAGCAAAGTATCAGCAGAATATCATAATTAACAACAGCACACAATTTCATTCCAAAACCAAAATTGACGGCAATCTCGTATTCAAGTTGAAATTAATCCGCTAAGCCTATAAAAAGTCATCAGTGCATAATACACACACAAATACACAAAATAGCTCACACACAGAAAGCGGCGGCATCACGAATACACACGGTTTCAGGGGCATAACAACAAAGTGTTACCAACGGATTGAAAAGAAAAGAAAAACAATACACATTAACAATAGTAGTAGCAAGAGAGTAGGTACCTCAATTCGGCCTCAGACGCAATACCGAGGTGGACTCGCAAAAGTGGGGAAGGAAATACCTTCGAGGTTGTCGACATCGAAACCGCCGTGTCAAAGTCATTCCTAGGTATGCAGTTTCTGCTCAATTAGCAATATGTTATAGTTTCGATTGTGTTTTCTTTTAGTTTTCCATCTTGACCGTGCAGTAAGTCGAGGTTTCTTCGATTCGACATGAGATGAGCGAGCAAAGAGAGAGGAAGGTGATGAATGCAATGACGAGAGCGGTATAGAGGGGTCGTGTGTCACGATCGGAGCAAGAAGATAATGACCGGAGAAGAATGGAACATTGAAGTTGATGTTGGTGTCTTGAGAATGTAGTGCTGAAAATTCATCTCATTAATCTCTTTTTTTTTGTTGATTCATCATGGTAATGGGCTTAGTGATGCAAGTCCATATGTTTTTTTCTTTTTCACATCCTCAAGTTTTTTTTACACCATTTAAATTAATTTCATCTCTTTCTTTTATATAATAAATAAATTAATACTAATTGATTTTAATTTGTAATTAATTATTGATTGATAATTTGAGATTAGCGTTAATCGGAATTTATGATTAATTTTGTGATCAAAACTCGTTATTAAATACTAAATGTAGGGTTAACTCTTGGGTCAAGTTGGTGATTGATTTCTTGATTTAATTAGATTTCCATTGTTAAATTTTTGTTGGGATTTTCTTATAGAAATTTAAGAACTCCCTTATTGTTTTCTTATCAAAATACGTTCTTTAATGATATGTGGTACTTCAATGATATGATTGTCATTGTCTATAGATTCCTACGTCCCTTTAGGATTCCTGACTCAACTTTGTCATTGATAAATTGAATCAAGATAGACATTAGGATTAACTTCTCTGATATGATAATTTCTAAGACAGTCTCCCTTCATCTTAATTTTAGGATCACTTTTGTATGATAATATTAAGTTAGTTATCCTTTGATCCTAACTATAGGACCATTTTGCATGAAAACGTCAAGGACCAAGTCTCCCATAGATCTTGTGTTGTGTCTCTCTTCTCTATCAAATAAATTCAAAATACTTAATAACTACGATGCATATTGGGCGTCACGAGCCTTAAGCACATGGTAAAAGATGAGTTGATGCATTTCTAACCTCATTTTATGGTAGTTTATGCGCGAGACGTTTGGACCGTTAGCACGAAGCATTCGCTCCTATGTCATAGACTTTAGTGTGATACACGTCACAAACAAAGTCAATTCACTTCTTTAAAACACTTAAACAAATCCAAATCATTTTATCCTTCGGAATTTCCTTTCAAAACGTTTCATAAAGGGCTTGTTACTTTCGTTCTACCGCAAACAGGCATCGACCCTAACTGTTGGGACGCGAATTTAGCATCGCTCATAAAAGACACCAACCAACCGTGGTAGGTCGAACTAAGAGCACTCTAACTTCTTCATTCTCGTCCAATTGAAGATACATAGTCACAAGACGGCGAAGTCTTGGCGAGCACAATACCCTCATTCACCCGTAGTCCTCCGAACTACGTTGACTCTGGCTTTCCCATTAAACGAGGGAATACGTAGGCATAAGACGACGATGTCCTATCGAGTCACCTTTTGTCCAGTTTTCATTTAGTAAGTAGGCTTTAGATTTACACACCTTTTTGAAGGTGAGAAAAACACTTAGAAGGGGGGTGAATAAGGGTTTTAAAACAACATTAGTAGATAGAAAAATAACACAGTATTTTTATCCTGGTTCGTTTGAACTCAAACTAATCCAGTTCACCCTACCAAGGTGATTTTCCTTTCTCAACAAGGACTTAATCCACTATATCAAACTTGATTACAGTGTAAACCACTAAGACTAACAACTTGGTCTTCTGAACACAACTTAGTCTTCTCAAGAAAATTTGACCACAACTTGGTCTTCTTTAGGAAATCTTTTACAAAGATAGACTAACAATTTGTGTTTAAGGTTTTGCTTCTAACAAGCTATATCACAACAGTTATGTTTACACAAAATTAAGAACGAATATGAAAACTGTTAAGCTTGAAGAATATTTGAATGAGAGCTTGTGAGTTGTTTTCTTTCAAATGATTTGTTAATATTCGTCAACGTTGGAAAGATGTTGAAGCTTGTTTAAATACTACTTCAAGTCCTTATCTCAAAGACTGTGCATTGTTGTATGTTCTGCTACCTCTGTTGCCTTTTTGTCTTCTATTGACTTTTCCTTTCCCAGAAGAGGAATGTTCAGACATGTGCTTTGTGTCTGAATTCTTGTGTCATGCATAAATAAGGAATAATGTCGTTGGAGCAGACGTTGGGATTAGCAACAGATCTTTTCTTTTGAGCTGGCATCTTATCAAATAGATAAACTATCATCAGATCCTTTGATGTAGTTCCTTGTTCTTCAGATCAGAGTCTTGCAGCAATAGTGCTTAAGCGTGAATGTTACAATCAGTGCAGAGTTGAATATCAGAGCCTCTGTACTTGCAGCGTGAAGTACTTCCAGAGTCTTATGAAATAATGTTGTATGCTCTTTACTCAAATTCTTCTTGGTTTCACTCAGAGTCATCTATAGCAGATCAGAGTCTCTTCAGGCAGCACTCAGAGTCTTCTAAAATGTTGCTTCTGACGCTCAGAGTCTTAACGTTTTTTTCAGTTGCAGATGTAATTTTTGCTTCCAGATGAATATATAATTTAAGATCTGAAACAAAATTACTTAAACACAATTAGAGTATATATTTCCTTTATGTAAAATTTCATTTATGTTATCATCAAAACAATGAGATATATTAAACACCAATATGTGTTCTAACAATCTCCCCCTTTTTTATGATGACAAAAACATAGGAAATTTTGTTCAATAATAAGAAAAATAACTCCCCCTGAGATTGTGAATCTCCCTCTGAATTGAATACCATAACAAAAAAATAAATACTTCCCTTTTTGATTAAGTATTCTTTTCAGAATCAGAGCCTGGTTTATTCTTTTCAGAATTAGATCCTGGTTTGGATCCTGATTTGGATCAGAGCCTGATTTAGGAGCTTTCAGAGTAACTTTTATGAATTAAGTCAGATGCAACGTTATAGTTCTGAAAGACTAAAATTCAATGTTAGTTATAATTTATTATGTCTGAATTCCATTCTAGTAACTGTTTATTTGAACAATTTTAATTTCCATTTTCTCCCCCCTTTTTGTCATATCAAAAAGAAAAAACTTTTTAAGACACAAAAGAAGAATAGAGAAAAACGAGTATGATAAAACAGATAGAAACAGAAACCAAACAGATGCATTGATAAAACAAAATATTTAGAGGATCATATAAGCAGAACAAACATAATGTGCACAAACAAAATAAAAATAAATAAGGTTGATGAGAGGTTATCATCTTCAGAAGGTTTATGATCTTAGAAGAGATTCTTTTGCCTAGCCATCCAGGTCTTGATTTCAACTGTTGTCTTTTCTTGCTTAACCATCCACGATCTGATCTCTGTGTTGCTGGCTTCAAGCTTAGCAAACTTTTCTTCAAGATCTGAATTCTCTTTCTTGACTTCAGAAGATGCAGGAGCAGATTCAGACGCAGTCTCAATAACCATAGAAGATGCATTCTCTTGAATCACTGAGTCAGATGCTTGATTCAGAACCATCAGAGCAGACTGATTTGACACAAGAGTTTCTTCAGCAACAGACGCTTCTGGAAGAACATCTTCAGACTTAGATTCTTCAGCAGGTGCATTGTCCAGAGGAAGAATTGGAGAACTACTCATGTTCAGAAGAGTTTGTATGATAACTTCAGCAAATCTCACCTTTGCATCATCAGAGCAAATGGTTCGAACGTTTGACAACCACATGTTTAATTCCTTTTTAAAACCAGTAAATAAAGTACTAACATCCATTCTAGGTTTAGGTTTTAGATAGTTTTCAGATGTGGAGGGTATGGAAAAAGAGGGAATGATGAAAAGAGGACAAGGATATGGTGTAGAAGGTTTAGTAACAGTCTTTGGTTTAACAGATGGAATGATATCATAAGGCATAGGACAAAATGGAACAAAAATTGATGTAGGTTTTGGAGATGACTCAGATAAAATGGATACATCTGGTTGTTTTGGTTCATAACCACAGAGTGAAGGGGGTGAGTTCACTTCTGAAGGTAAATCAGATTCAGAAGAATCAGATGATGCAGAAGTGTGACAGGATGTTAAGGAAACGACAAAAAGAATTTTCAAGGGTTGAACGTCAAAAATATCAGAATCAGGTATAAATGATTCAGAAGTTTTAGGTTGATCTGATTGAGGGTCAGAGGGAATAGTTTCTTTTTGTTGGTGTTTAGGAGTTTGTGTTTCTGGTGGGGGAATTTCAGAAGTTTGTTTTTCAGATGGGTGTGGTTGAGGTTCAGAAGTTTGTTTGGGTTTAGGTGTAGAAGGAATAGGTTGAGATGTTTCTGGTTCAGAAGGGATGGTTTCAGATATATGAGGAGGAGAAGGTGAGGGAATAGGTTCATAAGAAGGGGGGTCAGATGCTAGTACTTCTTTAACAGTTTCTAAAATGGAATCTAAACTAGCAGCAGGAGGATTACCTTTTTGCTTCTTGACCCGCTTTGGCTTTGCAAAAGCTGCCTCACCAGAAGCTTTCCTTTTTGGCTTAGAAGATCCTTCTTCTGAGACTTTCCTTTTCTTCCTGTGTCTGTCTGCATAAAAATCTGGTTCAGGTTCACCTGCTTTCTGAATCAGATGTTCTGGTAGAGGAGTTCCATCTGCCAGACAAGTAGCTATATATGCCAGAATAATTTCCCTTGGTTCATTAGCATAGAACAGAGGAAAATCATCTAATGGTATCCTTCTCTTGCTGACTTCTTCAGAGTTGATCTGATCAGGTGCAGCAGTGAGTTCTTCTACAATTTTCATCCTCTGAAGACTTTTCCCATTCAGAGGTTTGCCAACCACAGAAGCTAATTCGTCCTTCATTCCAGCTTCTATCAGATGTCCAACCAAAGCATTCTTAGTCAGAATATCTGAGATGAGTCGTCCCATAGGTATCCAATTTCTCATCTTCTGATGCTTGGTTCTGACTTCTTCTCTAGATTGTTTCACGTGAGTCCACAGATGATTGAATAACAGGTAAGGCAGATCCACTTTAGTGCTTTGACTCAGACAGTACATAAAGTACATCTGATCAGTGTTGACATGATCAGGAGAGTTTAAAGATTTCCTATGATGAATGCATCCCATAAAAATCTTAGCGCAGATCCTGTAGGTTGGCTTCAGATCTTTTGTTAGAGGCTTCTCCAGATGTGCAAACTTCACTGTAAACCTCTGTCATATCAATACGCCCAGCTGGCAGATTTGTAACACCATCAGTTTCTTCATAATCAATAAGCTTCCTGATCAAATCCTCAGTTATGATGATTTCCTTACCAAGAACTGAAGAAACAATAAAACTTAGGGTATGTAGTTGCATGAATCCAAAATTCTTTCACTGAGCATAGATAAACTAGTCCCATCAGTCTATCAAAGAATTTTGTCCAACTTTGAGCATCAACAATGGGACGAAGATCAAACCCATTTTCGGCAATATATTCAAAATTCACTATAGATTCACACAGAACTTCAAGTTTATCAACTGGTGTGAGGAGGGTTCTAACTGGTTCTTTGAAAGCAACAATACCAAGAGTAGCAGAAGAAATAGCAGCCATTGTTGATTGAAGTTGTTGAGAGGTTGATGAAGAGGTTGTCGTTGATGAAGTAGAGAGGGGTTTAGGGTTACGTTGAGATTAGGATTTTGAGGAGAATATGAAAGAATGCAATAAGCAGAAATGCACAAGAGATGTGAACGAGGGTGAAAAGTGTGAGAAGTGAAGTGTTGTGGAATTTATAGAGAAAGCTAGGGCACACAAGAGTCACACATTCAGCATTTAGCATTTAATTAAACATTAAATCACATCAAACATAATTATGACAAGAAAAGCATTTAATGATTCTGACAACGCGTGGGGGGAAAACGAGAATTAAAATTAATTCAAACAATACCTCTAAACGGCGTTTCAGTGCTGAATACTCAATCTTTTCAGATTCAGATGACACGTGTTTGCTTGCATGTGCTTCTGAAACTCTTTGATAAATGAAACGTTAGCCAACGTTCAGATCCTCTGAGGCTTGTTAGTTCAGATTTGCACACAATAAATAAAATAATAAACAATAAATAAATAAATGAATTACTTCAGAGTTAAAATATTTTTCATCTGAGGAAATTTGCATCTAATAAACATTTTATTCTGGACAGAAAAATGTGATTTTGGTAGATAGAAAAATGTGATTTGGTAGATAGAAAAAGGTGAGAAAAACACTTAGAAGGGGGGGGGGGGGGTGAATAAGGGTTTTAAAACAACTTTAGTAGATAGAAAAATAACACAGTATTTTTATCATGGTACGTTTGAACTCAAACTAATCCAGTACACCCTACCAAGGTGATTTGCCTTTCTCAACAAGGACTTAATCCACTATATCAAACTTGATTACAGTGTAAACCACTAAGACAACTATCTTAGTCTTCTCAAGAAAATTTGACTACAACTTGGTCTTCTTAAGGAAATCTTTTACAAAGATAGACTAACAATTTGTGTTAAAGGTTTTTCTTCTAACAAGTTATATCACAACAGTGATGTTTACACAAAATTAAGAACGAATATGAAAACTGTTAAGCTTGAAGAATATTTGAATGAGAGCTTGTGAGTTGTTTTTCTTTCAAATGATTTGTTAATATTCGTCAACGTTGGAAAGATGCTGAAGTTTGTTTAAATACTTCTTCAAGTCCTCATCTCAAAGTCTGTGCATTGTTGTACGTTTTGATGCCTCTGATGCCTTTTTGTCTTCTATTGACTTTTCCTTTCCAGGAAGAGGAATGTTCAGACATGTGCTTTGTGTCTGAATTCTTGTGTCATGCATAAATAAGGAATAGTGTCGTTGGAGCAGATATTGGGATTAGTAACGGATCTTTTCTTTTGAGCTGACATCTTTTCAAATAGATAAACTAACATCAGATCCTTTGATGTAGTTCCTTGTTCTTCAGATCAGAGTCTTGCAGCAATAGTGCTTAAGTGTGAATGTTACAATCAGCGCAGAGTTGAATATCAGAGCCTCTGTACTTGTAGCGTGAAGTACTTCCAGAGTCTTCTGAAACAATGTTGTACGCTCTTTACTCAAATTCTTCTTGGTTTCACTCAGAGTCATCTATAGCAGATCAGAGTCTTTTCAGGCAGTGCTCAGAGTCTTCTGAAATGTTGCTTCTAATGCTCAGAGTATTAACGTTCTTTTCAGTTGCTGTTGCACCCCAAAATTTGACCAACATTTTTTTACCTAGCTCATGTTTCATTTCATTCACATTAGCATTATCATTTGCATTTTATTGACATGTGTGCAGGAGATCAAGAGGTGTGATTATCAATCAAGAGCTATACAAGACTTTGAAACTAGATAAGAAGGTTAGTCAAGAGCTCAAGGGTTGATATCCTTGTCAGAGAAGTTAAAAGATCCTCAGGGAGAGTGATTGAAGCTAAGAGGGTGTGTCTCCTAACTTTAGAGTTGTGGGAAGCCATCAGATGATTCTGAGGTCATGAGGATAGACTGGAGGTCTTGAGAGAGCTCATGAGAAGTGTTGAAGATCACTTTGAGACCTAGACAGGTCATTGTGCAAGATTAAGAAGGCTCAGCCATGAGTGGTGCAGCTAGGGTTTGACTGGGTCAATCCTAAGCCAATTGAGGATTTAAAGAAGGTTAAGACCTAATTCAAGAGCCATGTGATCATGTATTGATACATTGAGATGTTCTAAGAATTATTTCAAGGTTAACTCATCATGATTGAAGAGTTTGAGAAGTTTCAAGCTAGAGTTTCTAAGACTTGACAGTGTAAAATCCCCTAGTTTGACCCCTATCTTCAAGGCAATTTAACTCAAGATATGATTGTCATATCATCTTAACCCCAACATTATTGTTGTAGATCATGAGCTTAGCTTTAATTTGAGTACTAGAAGTCCTTCATAGGGTTTATAAAACTCAAGTTATGAGCCAGACAAATTACAAGTCATCTGAGGTATGTGAATTTGGAGCTTGAAAGTTACCCAACTTGCATGAAACGTTTTCCCCAGAAGGATGATTCCTATGAACTTTTGGTCAACATGAATTTTGTTCCTTATTCTCTTAGCTTTCTAAATAGTACTAGAAGTCCATGATTGGATTTGTAGAACTCAAGTTATGGCTTTGACAAGTCAAGGGTATTTTGGGAAGTTATGATTATAAGTCATTTTTGGTTATAGGTCATTTTCACCAACTTAGACACCTCAAATGAAATTTTTTTCAACTTGAAAGTTGCTCAAAATGGGATTTTAACCTTGACCATGTATCAAGGAGGCATTTAAATGGCTCATGGAAAGACTTGGTTCAAGAAGTGGTGAAAAAGGAAGGATTAAAATGGATTAAATGACCAAAAATTCAAATAAATCATTTTGTGTGCAAATGAAGCAAAGTAATATCATTTTTTGAATGGAAAAAGCATTTTAGAAACTTTGGAAATATTAGAATTTTGATTTGAGTCCAATATCATGCCCTTTTTCTTTGTTTCTTCATGATGAAGTAACATGACATACATAAGCCATTGGATGGAAACAAGGAGGGAAACACCACCATTCATGTTCAATATCTCATGAGAAGTTGAAAGCAAGCTTGCTAAGGCCAAAACAGAGTGGGAATCGTGACTGGTGTAAGTGAGATTTTGGAGAGAATTTGAAAATCCAATTTCTCATTCTGAAGCTTTGAGAGAGTTCTAGATGATTCTAATGAGTTCTATATAAGTTGGTAAGTGTATTCAGTTCATTTTTTGGTGAAGATTGAAGCCTGAAGCAGAGAGTGAAGTTGAAATTTCAGAGGTGCAAGTTGAAATCGAATTCTGAGTTCAAGGCCAATTCAGGGGAAATTGAAGGTTGCATTAGCTTTAGAAGGAGTTTTGGAGTGTATCTGCATCATCTTGGAGGCTGAAGTGATCAAGAACCCCTTCTGTTACACCTCTGAACACAGGTTGGTACATTTCATTTTTTTGCATAATCTAGGAGGAGATAGATAGAAACTATAGGTGGTTAGGATCTTGATGATGTATAGATGGATTTGAGATGATCAATTTTGGAATTAGAGACAAGATAGGATGTGGATCATTTTCTGTTGAAGCTGAATTCTTGCAATTCTTGGATTGATAATCAAGATGGGATAGGGTAAGATGATCACCATGAGATAAGGATCATTTATGTGCATTTAATTGAAGTTCTGAGGAGATTCAAGATTGAGGTATATTTTGGAATGGCTATCGGGTTTGAAAATCTATAGGGAATTAGATGATTCTAAGGTTGGATTCATGATCAGCATGAAAAATGGAGTGAGATGATGTATCATTTTGTAATTTTTGATGACCTGTATATTGGACCTCACCGGAGAAGACGGTGGTGCCACTGCTCAGGCCACCGTCTGTAATTTCCCTCCATCTGAATGTTTGAACGAGGAAGATGCACTACAGGCGTTGGATCATCGTGAAGACTTGACCAAGTAACCCAAACAGACGGCCACGATTGAGTTTGAAAGGGCTGACTATTGACTGAAGCCAATACGCACCGTTTCACTTAACTGAAGTAAATGGGCCTAGCGCTTGGATTGATATTCACACCCCCACTCTGGCCCAACCCATATATTGAACTGATGTCAATTGCTATTTGCCACGCAATCGTCTAGAATGTTTAGTATACGTCCTTTGGACGATATGCGACGCATTCGTTCCCAGGTCATAGTCTCTAGTGCTGTACAAATTACATACAACTAAAAAACCATTCTTCCGTAAAAGACAGAAAACAAACTTCAAACCTTTTTTGCCCCGTGGGCCCGTAATTCAAATGAAGCTTTTCTGAAGAAAAGAGTGTCGTTAACTCCCAGTTCTACCGCAAACGGTAACGCCTAAGTCTCCAAGGGTCGAGCTGCGTACACCAAACTGCTGGAACTGTTTGTTAACCCTACTCGAAAAAAACAGATGAATCTGAATTCCCGTAATCCGTCTTATCCCGAACTACGTAAGCTCTGATCTCTCATACCTGTTGAGAGTACGTAGGCACAATATTGACGTATTGGCGAGCCACCTTCCCCGTAACCCGTAGTTAGTCGAACTACGTTGACTCTGATTTCTCATTCTCTGATGAGAATACGTAGGCATAAAGTGCGACGCTTTGCCGAGTCATTTTCTTTTCTTTTTAGACCAGCCCTGATAGGTAGATAGTAAAACAAACCCGTCAGATAAACACAACAAGCGTGGATCCCATCGAGTACGATGGACGTGAGGGGTGCTAATACCTTCCCCTTGCGTAACCGACTCCCGAACCCAGACAATGGTTGCGATGACCTTGTCTTATACCTTTTTCGTCAGGTTTTTCCGATCGTTTCCTTTCCCGTTCTGAGGGATAAATAACGAAAGGTGGCGACTCTTCTGTTTTGCCGGCACCTTATTTTCGCGGTAGCGACAGTTGCAGATGTAATTTTTGCTTCTAGATGAATATATAATTTAAGATCTGAAGCAAAATTACTTAAACACAATTAGAGTATATATTTCCTTTATGCAAAATTTCATTTATGTTATCATCAAAACAATGAGATATATTAAACACCAATCTGTGTTCTAACACTTTTGATTAGAACAACAAGAGTGGATCCCGTTGAGTACAACGGATGCGAGGGGTGATAATACCTTCCTCTCGCGTAATCGACTCCCGAACCCAGGATTTGGTTGCGAGACCATGTCTTCTCCCTTTTGAGGTTTCTTCAATTATTTCCTTTCCCCCGTTGGGATAAATAATGTTCGGTGGTGACTCTGTTTTTTCGTCGGTTGTTTTTCGCGTTGCGACACAAGGGTTTGAAGGGAAACTATTTTGGACTAGTCAAAAGGCCCTATAACCACGACCCAGAAAATGCATCCTACGACTCCATGCATCTTACGCCTAAAGTTTAGAAGATTGTTATAACCAGTCTACTATATAAAAAGGAAGTGCACCATTTTCAATGTACAATTCAAATTCAAACTTTGTTCACTCATCTTACTCTCATACTGACTTGAGTGTTAGAGTGTTAACATTGCATGTCATTCTCATTTTCACCATACCGAAAGCTCAAATTCACCATTATAATTTGCAATCTTTAATCTTTGTTCAATTCTAATTCCTTAGTTGAATAATACTAATAATAAATTTGATATATTTACATATTTTAATAATGTGAGTCTTTAACATGTGTATACAAACTTTAACGACAGGAAAAAAAAACCAGAAGTTATAACATCTAACTCATGAAGAATATAGAAACATTTTCTTTTCAATATTTTCTACATTTACTCTTTTATTTTATATATATATATATATATATATATATATATATATATATATATATATATATATATATATATATATATATATATATATATATATATATATATATATATATATATATATATATATATATATATATATATATATATATATATATATATATATATATATATATATATATATATATATATATATTTATATATATATATATATATATATATATATATATATATATATATATATATATATATATATATATATATATATATATATATATATATATATATATATATATATATATATATATATATATATATATATATATATCAGTCATTGAAACTCTTAAATTATTTTTTTAATATGCAATAAAACAACTATTCTTATATATATATATATATATATATATATATATATATATATATATATATATATATATATATATATATATATATATATATATATATATATATATATATATATATATATATATATATATATATATATATATATATATATATATATATATATATATATATATATATATATATATATATATATATATATATATATAATTCACCAGCATACACATGCTATTTTTTATGCAGGGACATTGATTTTATTTCATTAAATAAGAAATAAATTTTATTCAATAATTTATAATAACATAAGCATCTTAGTGGGGGATCCATCCCTGTTTGTGATTCTTACCATTTTGTGAAATTTACTTTTAAAATGAGAGATTCACTCATATCTCACTCAATAAAAATGTGAGGGTTTAAATGAATGTTGAAGACACAGTCTTTCTAACATTTCTCTCCAACTGATTTATGCCAAATATTAGATCTTGTCTTTTAAATAATAGTTTACCTTATAGACGAATTGTAGGCAATCAAAGTCAGTATATGACTATAATGCCTAAGTTTAGTGTTGTATTTTGTATTGTTTTGAGATTAAGTACACACCTTAAACTCCTATAAATAAATTTTGATTATTTTCTTTAAAAAAAGTCAATATATGGCTTTCGTTATTGGCCATTCAATTTGCTCGAAGCTTCACCTCAAACAATAGTCAATCTGTCAAATTATATTTTGAAATGTGTTAATACCTTATATTGAAGAAATAATTTGTTGACTTACATGAGTAAACATTTAGCAAATTAGCAAACAATGAAAATAGACCACAAATAAAAATCACTACAAAGAATCTATCACATCAAGCTGAATATTACTAGCACCCATCTCCTATGAAAATATCTAGCAAACAACATTGACATTGATGAAATATCAAAACTCCAATTAGTCAATCTACTTAATTAATTATATATCCTTCCAAATTAGTTCATCTTAATCATCTATATAGTCGGTTAATCTAGTTAAGAAGAAAAAAAGTTTGGTGATGATGTTTGAGAAGTAAACAAGACAATTATGACTGATGTTAGGCGTGGGAAAAACAATACACTTATAGTTCAACTTTTAATATCTACCCGTTAAATATTCGTGGCTGACTTTAAAGCATTTCAAAGGAAAATTTTAGAATACTTTAGATATGAAAACAAGTCAAACACGTTGCTGGATTAACAAAAACATGTGTGGGCCATAAGACATCGACCAATTCAAGATTGTTTCCTGTCTTAATCTTTTTTCCACTCTCATTTTCGTTGTCTTTGTTTCTACTTGAGAGAGAAGGTGTACCCTATATTATATATAATGTAGTTATTTTGAGTCTCGGAAGAATGTGTGGAGGTATTTTTAAGGCAAAATAATATAATAATAAATAAAGGATAGATGCATACATAATTTGTTGAAAACAGATTTTTGAATATTTCAGTTGTGGTAATCGTTATTGGATATGTGGTAATTGGTTACATGCTGAGATATAAGTGTGGTTGGCTACTAAAATAGGGTGTAATCAGTTATCCTAAATATGGCAACCGATTACGATTTTTCAGTTTCAACTTATTTTTTAAGTTATTTTATATTTTTTCAATTTTGTATATGTTGTATAAATAGTATAGTATTCAATGCTCCCATTTTGGGTAAATGTCAATTTTAATTCTCACACACACACACACACACTCTCTCTCTCTCTCTCTCTATTATTTCCTCACTTCATCTTCTCCCGTTAACCTAATTTCTCCATTAATCACCATTTGAGCTTGTGATTGCTCCAACATTTGGCATCAATAGTACTGGTTCTGATCCATTAATTCGCCGCAACAACGAGTAATGTTTTCAACGATAGAATTCTCACCAACCTTCTGATTCTTGATTCGAAGAATTATGACAAGGGCTCCAAGCAAATGAAAGTTTTATTTGGGTATCAAAAAGTTCTTGAGGTGATCAATAATGGAGTCACACTGTCGCTAATGCGAAAATCGGCGCCGGCTGAACAGAAGAGTCGCCACCGTACGTTATTTATCCCAAAGGAGGGAAAGGAAACGCTCGAAGTAAACCTAACGCAAAGACGGGAAAGGAATGGTCATCGCAACCAAATCCTGGATTCGGGAGTCGGTTACGCAAGGGGAAGGTATTAGCACCCCTCACGTCCGTCGTACTCGACGGGATCCACGCTTGTTGTGTTTACTTGGACGGGTTGGTTTTATTCTATCTACCTATCAAGGCTGGCTGAAAAAGAAAAGAAAAAATGACTCGGCAAAGCGTCGCGCTTTATGCCTACGTATTCTCATCAGAGAATGAAAAATCAGAGTCAACGTAGTTCGGCCTACGACGGGTTATGGGGGAAGGTAGCTCGCCAAGACATCACCATCTTGTGCCTACGTACTCTCAACAGGCATGAGAGATCAGAGCTCACGTAGTTCGGGAAACTACGGTTTTATTTCCTGTCTTTTACGAAAGAAGTGTTTTTTATTGTGTTTGCGATTTCAATCGCACTAGAGACTATGACCTGAGAGTGAATGCGTCGCATGTCACCCAAAGAGTACCATACTAAACATCCAGACCGTAGAAAAGAAGCTCTCCCACAATCCTTTCTCAGATAGCTTAAGGCTCGTAACGTACGAAAGGAATCATTCATGATTACAGTGTCTTAAACTGTTTTGAGATGAGAAGAGAACGGGCCCAACTAGGAGGGAGACTATCAAGTCCTACTGCTGTCATGCCATGGATTCATCCTATGGTCAAGGTTTGAACAGGGAACTCCTAGAAGTTGTCATGCATAGGTTTCAACCTAAAATTCTATCATCAATTCCTTATCAAAGGAAATGAGATTCCTAAGGGATCATGTCAATGATACACCAAAACAGACAAAGCATCAGCTTAACAGTAAAATGCATGCAATGCAAGTGAGGGAGGAAATGTGTGTGGGGCTTCAGTCTCCACAAGCTCATCTCAACCTCAAGCCAGAATGGATAACAGTAATCATACTGAAATATAAACATGCTATCAAGCAATATACAGTAAACTGCAATCATACAGATAAAATGAAATAAAAAGCCATCAGACAAACAAACCACATGGGCAAGGGAGCTGGGCTCTACCGAATACCCGCAAGCAAAGCCATACAGTAACAATACAAGCAGAGGGAGCAACTCAACCTCTAGTGCAATCATGCTCCTAGATTCTACCTATTCTAGATATGAACTTATTCTAATGCATCAAACAAGTCAAACAAAACACATCAATACAGAAAAGAAAAAAGAAAGCAGATCAACTCCTCTCTCAATTTCAAGCTTCAGCTCTTCCAACAGCAACTCAGTCTTCAGACTTCAATCACTCTTGACAAGTATCAATTTGCTTTTCCAGGTTTCAACCCTTCAACATGAGTTTTAACTCATCTTCTCCCTTAAGCTTCAGCTTCTTGATCAGCTCCACCTTCAGGCTTCACCTAATCTTCAGGGATCTTCAAGTGTCAACTTGCTCTTGTTGCTCTTCAAGCTTCAGCTGGAATGGCAATACTCAAGGATTCATCCTCTTCAACTCTTCAATGAAATCTTGATCTTCACACTCAAGCTCAACATCTCTCAAGACAATCAAACCAGAGGAAATCTCTTACTGGATAAGCTGGGGGATGTTGAACTGCTTACTGACCACCAAAGGTGACCTATAAGGGTTCAACATCAAAGGAATGGTTCCCTCAAAAGTTCTACTTCCTAGGTACACCACTTATCCCTCCAAAGGAGAGAGGTGTATACCATGGAAGGACTTTGAATCATAGGGAGGAATGGAGGTGAAAGATACCATCCATGTTTAAGAAAGAAGTTGTCTAAGTCTAAACTCTTCCTAATCCCTAACCCTAAAACAACAAAAAGGAAATAAGATCAAGCTCTCAAGCTCCTCAATGCATCTTCAATTCTTCTACTATGCTCCTCAATGCTCCTTAGAACAATACCAAGCTCTCCAAGCTCACAAAGCAAAGCAAACAAAAATACAAGCCCACAAGGGCAACCCAAACAATCAACCAATACAAAAATCAACTAAAAATAGTATACTACTATATTAAATCCTAATATAATTTCTAAGGGGTCCTACATACCTACCCTTAATACCCATATATGTCCCATAGTCTAACTTGTCCTAAAAACCCAAAAATCTAAAGTTATTATGGACCTATGTTGAAGTTTAACCTAATTCTACACAACCTAATGGCATCTAACCAAAACTATCCTAAAATTCATCACAAAAATATGGAATAAATCCAGGGGGAAGCTAAAACACATATCTAATTATCCTAAAAAGAATGACCTAAAAATACTAAGGGATCTACCTAAACAAAATTCTACAATATCATGGATTAACATAAAAGAATTAAAATGCAATAAAAGAAGAAAATATACAAAAAATACTAAAATGCATGAAATGGAAAATATCTTTATTTTATATTTTTCTTGACAAAAATATGAAATATGAGAAAAAACTCCCATTAAAAAATCTTTATTTTTCAATTTATTATGATTTTCTAAAATATGAAAGAAAATGGAGAAGAAATAAAATGGAAATTATGAGATGGGGTGCAAGAAGTAAACAGATACAATGCAATGTGCGCTTAGGCCCAGACTGGGGGGTGCCAACAGAAATACGCTAGGCCCAATATTTAAACAGAAAAACAATTAAGAAAATCAGAAAAAAAAAGAAAAGGACGCGGTGCAAATATCAATGGATTTCAGTTAGAATTTGGATGGGCCTCATGAAGGGGGGGTCAGATAACAATTGATCACACTAAGCCCAAAACTCTCCTTTAATGAAACGCGGCGTTTCATTATTTCTGAATTCCCTCCAAAAAGAGATTAAATCTTGCGCGTTGGATCCAGTTCCCAGTCAATAGTCAGCTCCTCATCCAACGGCTGCGAGATCGTCTTCTTCCTTGAGCTAGGGTTTGGCCATGAAACTCCAAAAACCAGAGCTCATGCACTCATCTTCCACCTGCTCGTGCTCCTTCATTTCTTCATCAATTCTCAAAATGTAAAACACAAAGTTGCTCAGTTTTTCATGCTGAACATGATCATGGCCTTGGATTAATCTGAAAGGACCTCTATCATAAAACCCGATGGTGCAACTCAATTAATCTCAAAATATGATCCATCCTCAACTTCAACCAACCTTATATTTCTTTGCATCAAAATGATCCTCACACTGCCCTAATCAAAACCAGCTATTAACCTTGCATTATCAATCACTATATCACTAGTTCTTGCTCCATAAAGATATGGTGTCCATGACTGAAACTTCATCAAATGATCCTAAACTCTTCAGAATTGATCACCTATTGGTCTCTAGCCATTCTATACTAATAATTCAACCTAACCATGCCTAAATAATGAGGTGAAAGAGATTTTGCAAACCTGGCTTCTTGATATGGCAGATGATGAAATCCTTGCTTTCAAGGCTTGAAACTCTTCAAGAATGATCCTTGGATGATGAAACTTCTACTGTTTGCAAAAAAATGGAGGAAGAATGCTTGCACTTCAAGATTTGAATGTGAATGGCTTCTTGCAAATTCAATGGGAACACCTTCAATCTTCCATCAATGGAGCTCCAATTCAGTATGCACACACTCAGAGGGATCTATGGAAAGTGTTTGTGAAGAAAGAAAGGATGGAGATGAAGAAGAATGAAGAAATTTCACTTGACTTGCAATGGAAGATTTTGGATTTCACTCTCTCTTTCATGCACCAATTCTCACCAACCTTGTATCTGAGCAAGTTACACTTGTTATATAGAGCGGTTTAGAATCATCTAGAACCCTCTAGGATCATCCAATGAGAAATTGAACTTTTCATGTCATGGTATTTTGATTTCAATTCTCTCCACATGCTATCTCATGCCAAGCTTCATGTAATAACCAATTCTGACTTGAGTTTATCCCCACATGAGAATTATGATAAGTTGCAATGCATAACCACCTTGCTTATTGAGTTTTGCCTTGTTTTGGTTTGGTACCTTAAGATGCAAGTAAGCCATTTCCAAAGCAGCCCTATGATCCAAGCCTCAAATCAAAATTGTGGCTGAACCATTGTTCTTATAATGTCATTTGGAGTCAAAATGACCTATTACATGACATGGTTTGGACTTATAACTTGTGATTTCCAATTTTCAATTTCAACTTATTTAACTTATGCCTCCATTTTAGGCCATTTTTATCACTTTTTGATATGAGCCTTTTCAACATCTCATGACCTATTTACTAGCCTTAAAACATCATTCTAAGCAAGTTTGATGTTGAATATTTTTCCATTTGAAGCTTGGAAGTAGGAGATATGGCCTTATGCTTGAAATGACCTATAACCTCCAAATGACCAAAATACCCTTGACTTGTCAAAGCCATAAGTTGAGTTCTATAAATCCTATCAAGGACTTCTAGTACTCTCTATAAAGCTAAGAAGATTCTCTTCAACATTCATGTTGACCAAGAATCCATAGGAATCATCCTACTAGGGAAAAAGTTTGATGCAAGTTGGGTGACTTCCAAGGACCCAGATTCACATACCTCAGATGACCTATAATTTGTCAAAGTCATAACTTGAGCTCTACAAATCCTATCAAGGACTTCTAGCACTCAAATTAAATCTAAGAACAAGCTCTAAAACATTCATGTTATGGGGAAGATTAGATGACAATCACATCTTGAGCTAAACTGCCTTGAAGATAGGGATCAAACTAGGGGATTTTACACTGTCAATCCTTAGAAACCCTAGCTTAAAACTTCTCAAACTCCTCAATAATGATGAGTTGGTCTAGGAATCATCCTTATAGCATCTCAATGCATCATTCCATGATCAGATGGCTCTTTGATTAGGTCTCAACCCTCTCCAAATCATCAGTCGACCTAGGGTTGACCCAGTCAAACCCTAATTCCACCACTCATGGCTGAATCTTCTGAATTCTTGTACAATGACCTCTCTAGGCTTCATGATGGCTTTCAAGACATCTCACAAGCTTTCTCAAAGCTTCAAGTCCATCCTCATAGTCTCAAAATCATCTGAGGAGCTCCCACAACTCTCAAGCTATGAGGCACACAACCTTGGTTTCAACCAATCTTTCTGAGGATCTCTTGAGTTCTCTGACAAAGATATCAATCTTTGAACATTTGAATAACCCTCTTGGCTAGCTTCAGATTCTCATACAACTCTTGATGGGTAAATAAATGTTGGTCAGATTTTGGGGTGCAACAGCTGCCCCTATTCAAACAGCTTGAACCTGACTGGGTGAGGAGCGAACGACTCTCAGCCAATCAAGGTGCGAGACGGTTGAATACCGATAAACCCGGAAATTTGCCAACTGCACAAGTACACGGTACTCTGCCGGGAACAAATCTTCGGATACTGAAATAATAGCTGCACGGCAACTAGCTGGAGACATACTGATCTGACATCGCCGCTGGAAATCTAAAGAAACTGACATCGCCGTCGGAAATAAACATCCAACATCGCCGCCGGAAAACTGAATCAACTGACATACCCAACATCGCCGCTGGAAAGATAAACCACCTGACATCACCGCCAGACAACCAACATCGCCGCTGGAACACTAAAGAGTCTGACATCGCCGTCGGACAACCAAAATACCCAACATCGCCGCTGGAACACTAAAGAGTCTGACATCGCCGTCGGACAACCAAAATACCCAACATCGCCGCTGGAACACTAAAGAGTCTGACATCGCTGTCGGACAACCAAAATACCCAACATCGCCGCTGGGACACTAAAGAATCTGAATCACCTGACATCGCACCAGAAACAAACATCCAACATCGCCGCGGGAAGACTAAGGAACCTGACATCACCGTCAAACCAACATAACTCTATCGCCGTCAAGTACTAAACATAATCTGACTTCGCCGTCAACACTCACCATCGTCTTACCTCGCCGTCAGGGTGAAGAAACTCATTGGGGAATTGGTCATACGGTAACCAGTAATACATAGTCGATCCTGCCATCAGGCATTCAAAGCAACTGTCGGGCATCAGCCAGACTTCAACCATCAGGTTGATCATGCCATCAGGCATTCAAAGAAATCTGTCGGGCATCAGCCGGACTTCATCAGCAAGTCGGGGATAGAATTCTTGGTCAATCATGAGCCAACTGGGAACATCTAAAGCTCTGCCATCAGGCACTCCGCATTAGCTGAGAGAACTGCTTCATTAACACGGTCAGACTTCAATCATGGAGTCTTCAAAGGAGGTTCCAACTTCGCCGTTAGAAAACCTGCTGGGGAGGATGCTTCGCCGCTGGGGAATCTGGAGAACTATCAAGTAACTCCGCTCCGGGGGTCCAGCAATCATTCTGGATAAATCAACTCTATTGAGGACTTCAAGAATCGTCTTGAACAAATAACTCCGTCGGGGACCTTCAAAAATCATCTTGAATTGATAACCATTCTGGAGATTTCAGGAATCATCCTGAGCGAATACCCTGTTGGGGATTTCAGGAATCATCCTGGGCAACTCTTGCTGGGGACAAACCAATCATGGCTTGAGCAGCTTCCAAGGATTCGGCTCTTTTGGGGCTTCAGGAATCATCCTGGGCAACTCTTTACTGGGGACCCTACTGGGGAGCTTAAGAATCATCTTAAGCAAATAGCCCTGCTGAGGAATTCAAGAATCATCTTGAACCGAATACTTCGTTGGAGGACCTCAAGAATCATCTTGATCAAGCGACTTCGTTGGGGAGAATGTCAGAAATCATCCTGAGCAATCGATTCTGCGGCGGAACACCTGCAAAACAAGAACGGTAACAACCTAGATCATGTTTGTTATGCATATGCTTCGGCAATGGCACAATGCTCCACACGGTGGAAATGCTGTGCGTCTATGATAAATGCTATGCAATCATGCACAATGATGCGATCCCGTCAGCAAAATAAATGCCGAAGGGAGAATCCTCCTGTCAAGGAGAAAGAACTACTCAGGTAGAGGAATCATCCTGCTGAGGAGAACATGGTCACGCCAATATCAATTGGACTCCGCAGGGGATACAACTTCAGTTGACTGCTGCGGGGAAAACAACTCCAGTTGACTGCTGCAGGGGGACGAAGCTCTACGGGAACCTGGACCTGCTGAGGGAAAAGCGATGTCAATCGCGAGGATAAACTGCGTGGCCTTCTCGGCTACTTCTCTAGAGATAACGACTCTGTGGGGAAACAACTTCAGCTATTCAACACTCTACTGGGGAAAACCAATCATGGTCTGATCAACTTCCAAGGATTTGACTCTCTTGGGGATCTGCAAACTCGGTTGAGGAAGGAGAAATCATTCTGCTTTGCTGGAGAGAGTACGACTCTGATGAGGAATTTCAATTCTGCTGGGGAAGAAGGAATCATCCGACTTCGGGGGAGAGTACAACTCTGGTGGGGAATTTCAATTCCGCTGGGGAAGAAGGAATCATCCGACTTCGGGGGAGAGTACAACTCTGGTGGGGAATTTCAATTCCGCTGGAGACTTCAGTCTGACACCATCAGTTGCTGCATACTTCGGCGTACGAATAGTTTCCTATGAAACCTGCACTTGTGACCCGGTGCTGGGGGAATGACTTCATGCTTCGGCGCCTGAACATTTCTATGAAACCTGCACTTGTGACCCGGTGCTGGGGGATGAATTCATGCTTCGGCGCCTGAACATTTCTATGAAACCTGCACTTGTGACCCGGTGTTGGGGGAAATTCGTGCTTCGGCGCCTGATTCAGCTGAGGGGATGACGTTCCTTCAGGACGCATCTGGTTGGGGAAGAGAATCATCTCTGCCTGGGGAGACATATCAATGCTCACGATCTTGCGTTCAGACTCTGCGGGGAGAGGCTACTGAACTCTGCTGGAGGAAGAGGAATCATCCTGCGTCGGGGATGCGCACGACGCACTGTCTGGAATATACTACACCTGTAACAACACAAACAAACAGACAAGATACCCTTCTCAAAGGGGCCTATCAAGGTTATTATCTCGTGACAATGTTCAAGTAATTAATTGTTTCAACAATCAGTGGCCTAGGCCAATAAGTTTATGTATGCGCATTTTATCAAAAATATCGGCGTTCTTTTTCGCAAACAAAATAGGTAAATGCTAAACAGACAAACAGAATTGCTGAATAGTATGCATTTTATTGATAACGAACCCCTGAATGGGTAAAAATGTTTTACAACAGATGCAAGCTCCTGGAATGAGGAAGCCGCGCAAAATAAAACATAAATATACATCAGTATATACAAATGTCGACAACGAGGCGTAGACGAACACCATGAGTTGATCCCTCTAAGACCCACTCGACTTCGATACTTCTCCGACGCTTCAGCTTCGGAAGAGATTGATTCAGATAAACGGCCTTCAGGTCCTCCAAACCACTAAACAATGAAAGTCCACATGCGGAACACAGTCATTTGCTTTTTCAAATCCCTAACTTTTGCGTGAACCGCCCTTTACGGGTTTTCAGTTCACCGGGATACCCTTTTTTGCCGAAGCCGCCCAGTGTAGGTTTTCGACTTCGCGGGTGTACATTTTTTCAATATATATCCCTAATTTTTGCCCGAACCTTTTATTCTGTTTTTGGTTCGCCGGGATGCCCCTTTTTTGCCTGGACTCTCCTTTTTTTTTTGTCCAGCGGGTCGCTTTCAAGCAAAGTATTTTTTAACTACGTCCGCGTTCACCGGGGATGCAAAATCTTCACCATCCATCGTGGATAACAACAAAGCTCCTCCCGAGAAGACTTTGCTGACGACGTACGAACCTTCGTAATTCGGAGTCCACTTGCCCCGGTGATCGGAGTGTGGAGGAAGAATCTTCTTCAGGACGAGATCACCCGTCTGAAAGCTTCTAGGATGCACCTTCTTATCATAAGCTTTCTTCATTCGGCTTTGGTACAGACGACCAAATGCAATCGACGCTAACCTCTTCTCATCCATCAGGCTGAGTTGGTTCCGACGGTTCGTAATCCATTCTGCCTCGTCGAGTTTCACATCAACCAAAACTCGCAAAGAAGGGATCTTCACTTCTAACGGTAGGACAGCTTCCATACCGTACACCAAGGAGAAAGGAGTTTCCCCGGTTGACGTACGCACTGTCGTACGATAACCGTGCAGTGCAAATGGCAGCATCTCGTGCCAATCTTTGTATGTCACAACCATCTTCTGAACAATCTTCTTTATGTTCTTGTTGGCTGCTTCAACGGCGCCATTCATCTTTGGCCGGTAAGGAGATGAGTTGTGGTGTTCAATCTTGAAAATTTGGCACAGCTCCTTCATCATCTTGTTATTCAGATTCGAACCATTATCAGTAATGATCCGCTCAGGAATTCTGTAACGACAGATGATGTCCCTCTTTATGAATTTAGCCACTACCTGCTTGGTCACATTAGCATACGAGGTTGCCTCCACCCACTTGGTGAAGTAGTCGATAGCTACCAGAATGAAGCGATGACTGTTAGACGCGGTGGGCTCGATCTTGCCTATCATGTCGATGCCCCACATGGAGAACGGCCACGGAGAGGACATGACATTCAATGGGCACGGCGGCACATGAACTTTATCAGCATAAATCTGGCATTTATGACATCTCTTGAAGCAATCCGACTCCATCGTCAGCCAGTAGTATCCCGCTCTCAGGATCTTCCTCGTCATAGCATGCCCGCCGGCGTGCATACCAAACGTGCCTTCATGGACTTCTTCCATGAGCATACTTGCCTCTTTCTCATCTACACATCTTAGTAGCACGAGATCGTGGTTTCTCTTATACAACACTCCATTGAGATAAAAGTTTCCAGACAGCCTCCTCAGAGTCTTCTTATCCTGGGTTGACGCACCCGCAGGATATTCCTTAGTCATAAGGAAGGTCTGGATGTCATGAAACCATGGCTTGCCGTCGGCGGCTTCCTTGATTTCAAATACAAATGTCGGTCTATCAAGACGCGAAAGGACAATTCTTGGAGCCTCATTCCAAAAATTGACTTTATTCATTGAAGCCAACATGGCTAAGGCATTAGCCATCTGATTTTCTGCCCTGGGCACATGATGGAGTTCCACTCGATCGAAGAACGGAAGTAGCCTTCTGGCATAATTCATGTACGACACCAAATTCGATTGACGAGTCTCCCACTCCCCTTTAATTTGGTTGATCACAAGCGCTGAGTCACCATATACGTCTAGATTCTTGATTCTCAAATCAATTGCCTCTTCTAGACCCATGATGCATGCTTCGTACTCCGCCTCATTGTTGGTGACTGAAAACGTCAGTCTCGCAGTAAACGGGATGTGGGATCCGTGGGGAGTCGTGATGATCGCCCCAATACCACTTCCATAAGAGTTAACCGCCCCATCGAATATCAACTTCCACTGGGATTTCCTATCTGGCCCCTCGTCGGGCAACGGCTCATCGCAGTCTTTCGCTTTGAGAAACATAATATCCTCGTCAGGGAATTCAAACTTCATCAGCTGGTAGTCCTCGATCGGCTGCTCGGCAAGGTAATCAGACAATACGCTTCCCTTGATGGCCTTCTGGGACACGTACTTAATATCATATTCCGTTAACACCATTTGCCATCTAGCAATCCTGCCCGAAAGAGCCTGCTTCTCGAAGACGTACTTGATCGGATCCATCTTCGAAATTAGCATGGTGGTGTGATTGAGCATGTACTGTCGTAGACGTTTGGCAGCCCAAGCTAGTGCACAACACGTCTTCTCCAGCATCGAGTATCGAGATTCACAGTCCGTGAACTTTTTACTCAAATAGTAAATGGCATGCTCCTTTCTGCCCGTCTCGTCGTGCTGACCGAGAACACACCCCATACTATTCTCAAGAACTGTCAAGTACATGATTAGAGGCCGTCCAGCCACTGGGGGTATCAAGATTGGAGGTTCTTGAAGATACTGCTTTATCTTATCGAATGCCTTCTGGCAATCCTCATTCCAGATGATCGCCTGATCTTTCTTCAAAAGCTTGAACATCGGTTCACAAGTGGCCGTGAGCTGAGAGATAAACCTTGCAATGTAGTTTATTCTGCCCAAGAAACCACGAACTTCTTTTTCTGTTTTCGGCGATGGCATTTCTTGAATGGCTTTTATTTTCGCAGGATCAACCTCGATGCCTCGTTCGCTAACGATAAACCCCAGTAACTTTCCGGACCGCACTCCGAAAGTGCATTTGTTAGGATTCAGCCTCAACCTGAACTTCCTAAGTCTCTCAAAAAGCTTCAATAAGTTGACCAGATGCTCTTCCTCCGTTTGGGACTTCGCAATCATGTCATCAACATAGACCTCAATCTCATGATGAATCATATCATGAAACAAAGTTACCATTGCTCGTTGGTAAGTGGCCCCTGTGTTCTTCAGACCGAAAGGCATTATCTTATAGCAAAATGTTCCCCAGGGGGTGATAAACATCGTTTTCTCCATGTCCTCCGGCGCCATCTTGATCTGGTTGTAACCGGAGAAGCCATCCATGAACGAAAACACGGAGAACTGGGCTGTATTGTCGACCAACACATCGATATGAGGCAACGGGAAATCATCTTTAGGGCTCGCCCCATTCAAATCCCGATAATCGACGCACATGCGTACCTTACCGTCCTTCTTCAGTACAGGCACTATGTTGGCGACCCACGGAGGGTAAGTGGTGACCGCTAAGAAGCCAGCATCAAGCTGCTTTTGCACTTCTTCTTTGATCTTAACGGCCATATCTGGTCTCGTCCTCCTAAGCTTCTGCTTAACGGGAGGGCAATCTTCTCGCAGCGGCAAGTGGTGGACCATGATGTCCGTGTCAAGTCCGGGCATATCTTCGTATGACCAAGCAAAGACGTCACTATACTCTCGAAGCATCTCGACCAATCTCTGCTTGATATCACTCTGCAGCGCAGCCCCTATCCTGACATTTCTGACGAGCTCCTCAGAACCCAGATTTACGATCTCGATCTCCTCCTCATGAGGCAGAATAACCTTTTCCTCTTGTTTCAACAAGCAGGTCAACTCTTCAGGAAGGTCTTCGTCTTCGTCAATCTCTTCTTCGGCTTGATAGATCGGGCAATCGAAGTCGAAGTGAGCCGTAGAGGGTCCAGAGTCGATGTCATCTGTTATGTGGATCCTGCAATAACAAGGGTTAAGTTTGAAACAAGAATATGCAGGTTAGCACAAACCCCATTGCCATTTTACTGTTTTTCAAAACAAATATAAAACAGGAATAACAGAGATCACAATATTTGAATACGAAGAAAACGCCTTTGATTTATTAACAAAATGCATGTACATAATCCAACAAGGCCCTGACAATAAACCGCTATGCCCCGGGTAGGACATAGGATTGTACAATGATTGAAAAAAGTAAATCATTACTCTTTACTTGTCATCGGGATGATATCCTTGATGGTCCAATTGTTGAGGCCCTTTCCCGGCTTGCTTGGCTGAATCCAAGAGTCGAGATCACAATCGCTATCCCCGCTGTCTTCAGACGCCGCGTTGATGCTTTCAAAAATCACTCTGCCACTGATAAATAGGATCGGCCCCTTACCTCGAGACGCACTGCTAGACGAAGAAGAAGAAGCTTCAGCTTCAGGAGAGTACCCAACCCAAACTTATCCTGCTTGTTCGGTATCTCCAAAATATGCCCCCAGCCTGGGGTAGATCCAGCTTGGACAACGGCCCGAGCTTCTTTGAATGAGGAGAGATTCATCTCTGGCTTCTCTGTGACTACAGAAGCTACTTCCTTCACTTTAACGGCTTCGAATGCCTGGCAGAGAGTTTCATGGATTTCGCCATCCATTTCAACATACTTAAAGGATGACAAATGGCTCACCATTATGTCCTCCTCACCGCAGACGGTTACGATGCTTCCCCCGACAGCATATTTGAGCTTTTGGTGCAACGTGGAGGTCACGGCACCAGCAGCATGGATCCATGGCCGGCCCAAGAGGCAACTGTAGGCAGGCATGATGTCCATGATATAAAAGACCGTGTCGAACATTTCCGGACCGACTTGGACCGGCAGGGTCACCTCCCCGAAAACGTGGCATTTAGTTCCGTCGAATGCTTTCACCACCAGATCACTGGGTGTGCAGAGCAATCCGCGAGTGTCCAACTTCATTAATGCCTTCTTCGGAAGAACATTAAGCGACGAACCCGTGTCCACCAGCACGTGCGACATGATTGTGCCCCTACACTCTATCGAGATGTGCAAGGCGCTATTGTGATTCCTCCCTTTAGGCGTCAGCTCCAAGTCTGTGAAACCTAGCCCATTGCCAGCATTAACGTGGGCTACCACCTCTTCTAGCTGATTCACCGATATCTCTTGCGGTACGTAGGTAGCGTTCAATACCTTCAGTAACGCATTGCGGTGCGCTTCAGAACACAGCAACAAGTTGAGAATAGAAATCTTCGAAGGCGTCTTATGGAGATGGTCTACAATCTTGTAGTCGCTCTTTTTGATCAACCGCATAAACTCCTCGGCGTCTTTGACCTGCAAATCCTTCTCTACCCCACACGGGGCTTCCACGACGACTTTGCTTTTACCCTTATCGGCCGCATCAGCTCTGACCGCTTTATCTGCCACGACCTCTGGCGGTGCAAATACTCTTCCGCTGCGAGTAATGCCACTGATTCCTGCGAGATTCTCCACAGTCGACCCATACGGCTCCAGCTCTAACTTTTGACCGTTGCAATAGACCTCAACCCCATAATGCCACGAAACGGCGTTAGTGCTCTCGAATGGTATCGGCCCGACTTTGGTAATAGTGATTGTAGGCGGTCTGGGCGCAGAAATGGTTATTGGCCGGTGAGGGATGGTGATGGTGGCGACTTCATCGGCCTGCTTCAACACTACCTCTCCTGATACACCTTCAGCCTTCCGGCTAAACTGCAGAATCCCCTCAGTCATCAGACTTTGAATTCCTTTAACTAACTGCTCACATCCATCAGAATGTGTAGCACAATCCATGCATAGTTCTCCGCATCCTGGAAAGAACCCTTTCTTCAGCAACTTAGCTTTGACGAAGCTAAGCGGCGTCTTTAGGTCTCTGACATCAGTCAACAGATCTGCACTCTCTTCTTCGATAATGGCGTTCACTCCGCCTCCCCTATGATTCGGCATAGGGTTTTTCGTGACATTGGGCACATTATCGGAGAAGTTAATGATCTTGGCATCTACCAGGTCCTGTACCTTATGCTTAAAGGCTTTGCAGTTCTAAATCGTGCGGCCAGGTGCCCCTGTATGGAAATTGCAAGTGGCATTTGCGTCGTACCCTGGTGGAGGTGCCCCTGTCAAGGGAGCCATCGTCCTCTTCTGAACCAACTGAAGCTGAAGCAAAGTCTGCAAGAGTTGCGCATACGACATGGGCGGTGCTTCGAAGTGACGGTTTGCCAAAGATGCCCGATTCTGGTACTTTCTATATCCCTGCTGATTCGGTTGCTGCTGCTGCGGTTGCGGAGCCGCTGGGATATTTATACTGGCTATCTGCTGCTGAGGGCCCTTACCCTTCCTTCGAGCGTTGGTCACAGCGCTCATCTCTCCTTCTCGTCGTTTACCAGCATAAGGTTTCTTTCCGCCTCCTCCAGCTGAGGATGACTCACCTTGAATTTTCCCGATCTTGATTCCATTCTCGACATGCTCGCCCATGATAATGAGAGCTGAGAACGTCCCAGACATACCGCTGACTAGCTTTTCATAGTAAACCCCTGGGAGGGTAGCTACAAACATCTGCACGAGCTCGCGTTCAACCATCGGCGGCTGAACCCGAGCGGCCAACTCACGCCACCGCTGGGCGTACTCCTTAAATCCTTCATTATTCCTCTGCGACAGGTTCTGGAGCTGAACTCGGTTCGGGGCCAAGTCGCTATTGTACTGGTAATGGTGGACAAACGCTTCAGCGAGATCCTTCCATGTGCGCACGCTAGTGGGCTCCAGGCCCATGCACCACTCGAGGGATGGTCCGGAAAGGCTATCTTGGAAGAAGTCCATCAGCAGCTTCTCGTCTTCGGAATAAGCAGACATCTTCCTGTAGTACGATCTGAGGTGGACACGAGGGCAGGTGGTGCCCTTATACTTCTCAAAGTCAGGCACCCTGAACTTAGGAGGTACCTTGAAATCTGCAATTAATCCCAGCTTGGACATATCAACGCCCAAAGTATTTTGATTCTCAATATCTCTCATTTTATCTTCCAGTGCTTTGAACCTGAGCCGCGCTTTAGCATTCAGCTTCCCTTCAGCACCTCTTTGAGAGAACACGTCATCCTGATGATCCTCAAGCCACGGTTGAGGCACCAACAGATTCCCGACGCCTGCATTGCCGTTGCCCGACCCGATGTTGACATTAGCTCCCAGACTCCCATTGCCGACGCCCGTCGTATTGAGTCCGATGTTGGCCATCACATTGCCATTAGCACTGCCGTTGCCCCCGGCCACGGGGACACCATTCTGCGGAGTATCAACTGGTGGAGGAGTAGGCACGGCCCCGCCATGGAGTATGCCGTTGCTATCGACCCTGGAGATCAAAGGCTGAACCAAAGTCCTGAGCTGGTCCTGGCCATTGGCGACCACTTGCATAAGTTCCATAAAGCGATCCATCCTCTCGCGGAGCTCTTGAACATCTGTCTGCACTTGGTCCATGATCCTGGTCTGATTAACTCTAGTTGGATAGTGAATTAGTCTCTGATCAATCCTGGAACCACCGGAAACAGCCTAGGACCTGTAAACCTGAAAAACCTGTAAACACTAAAGGTTAGGAAAAACAACAAAATGCACGCTATGTAAATGCTTCATGCAAATGCATGCGTGTGTCTGTGCTTGGGAGATTTCCCCCGATCCTAGTGCCTGAGTGCCAGTGCTGATAATAATAAGAAGGAGAAGTCCGAGCCCAATCATGGAAACATCAATCTCATATATAAAGAAAGCCTATCAAGGCAGTACATAGCATTAGCGAGTAAAAGACGAATCAACAGCGTGACCTCAGCCAATAAGCCTGGTGATGGTCAGCATACAACAATGATCAAAACAAAAGGAATACAAATAGTCAAGTACGGCCACGGGCGCGATACTCTGCTAATAACTCCTTCGTCTCTGGATGATCTGGCAGAGTGAGCAACCCCTCGACGAGCAATTCCCTCTGCACAATGGTATACTGAAGTCCCTGAACTAAACTTTCCCATGCTCCTTCGCCGAAGCAATCTTCCAGTTTCCGCTTCTTGGACTCAAACGTCAGCTTGCGCTCCTTCAGGTTAGCGAGAGCTTTGTTGAGCTGGCCTTCGGCGGCGTATCTGCAGGCAGTTTCTTCATCAAACCTCTGTTCACTGTCCTTCACCTCGGCTTCCAGCTTGGAGATCTGCAGCATCAGCTTATCCTCCCGCTCTTTCCTGGTGGCCAGGGAAGCCTTCCAGTGCTGGTTGAACTTGGATATCCTCCGATATGCCTCGTCCAAGTGCTGCGTCTTCGTAGCCAGTACGTCGTTGACAGCTTTGAAGTCTCGACCCATGCGTTCACGCTCGGCTATCTGCTTAGTCAGGTCTGTACCTAGCTGGTTCACCAGCTCTGTCTGCCTTTTGAAAGAATGAACAACTTCGTTCCTCTCGCTTCAGAGCTGAGCCAATTCCTTCTCCAGTTCTTCGTTCGCCCGCTTCAATTCATCCCGCTCAGCTAATACCTGGTTATGCTGATGAATGGGCACAGTAGTAGGCTCTTCGATTGTTGGAGGGCTTTCTGGCTTGGCATGAGGAAACGGCATCCCTATAGCATTGGCCCTGGCTCTGATCCAAGTCGAATACGGAGGGTAGGCTTGATTGTTGCTTTTTCCCAGCAAAGGCTTTCCTCGTTTACTGATACCATTCCACGCGCGCTGAAGCTTGGACAGCAGATCCCCCTCTAGAATACCAGTGAGGTACAGAGATTCCTGTACCTCTTCATCCTTCGGCGGAGTTCTCAAGGCATACGCGAACTGGCGGACCAACAACGACAGATTGTAGTTTATACACCCCTTCCTACCTATCAAAGGTACATTTGGAAACCCGCTGCAACTAAAGATCACCTCAGTACCCAACCTATCTCTGTTGAACCAGTCAATATCCTCTGCAAATAAACTCATCAGACGCTCAGGCCACTCAGCTGTGGCAGCAGACAAGACAAAAGGACCCCTTTTGGGCAGATGACTTTCAAGCCATTTGTACAGCTAGGGTACACAGCATGAGACGTTCTTCCCCCTCCTGTTCTCGTTCTTGTAGTGAATTGAATGATAGACATCTCCTATCAAAGTAGGGACTGGATTCCCTGAAGCAAAGATATGAAACGCATCAAAGTCTACAAAATCAGGCATATTAGGGAACAGGATGATGCCATATATGCATAGAGCGAGGATGGCATTGAATGCGACCCAACATCCGTCCTTGGCACACTGCTGAGCCTTACCCACCAGAAACTGCAAGGAGAACCCAGGAACCTTGTTCCAACTAGTCAATACTAACTCGGAGGCGCCCAAATGAAGGGAAGGAGCTAAACCAGCCAGATCAGGCTCAGCATCCATGTGAACAAAAGGCATCTTCCTCTTGATAGGTACACCTAGCAAATCAGCATACTCTTCCAACGTCGGCGCGAGAACGAAGTCCTGAAAAGTGAAACATCTCAGCGGAGGGTCGTAGAACTGCAGCAGAGCGTGCAACCCATTCAACTCGAACACAGAAGGCTTATGAACCAAACTGAGCAACCTGCCATAAGATTTCCTGAACTCATCCTTCACAGAATCACCTGCTAGAGCTATCAAACCAGTCAGCTTAACCACATCGGGGACAGGGAACTTGTAAGCCACAGTCTTCCTCAGAGAGCCCATAACAATACAATAGGAGGCAAGAAATCCTGGATCGGGGAAAATGGTACATGCAACACAGACACACGTTAATGAGATGCAAATGAATATGCAAACTAATGCAAAATGCAGTCATGCAATAAGAGATCCGGGTAACTGGTGCTGTGGAGACTCTGTATCAACAACCACTGATAAGAAGAAAACCCCGGCGTAGGACCACAAATCTGATCTGCCAAGAACAACCATCTGATAGGACCATATACATAAGATCATAACTCTGCTCTATCAAGAACAAATGTCTGATAATAAGGACCTCTGATGTATGATCAAGAAATATCTGCTGATGAGATCTTCAGACCCTAATCAAAAATCTGCTCTATCAAGAACAAACATACAGCTGCTGATGAGATCTTCAGACCCCACTCAAAATCTGCTCTATCAAGAACAAACAACATCTGTTGATGAGATCTTCAGACCCCAAAAAAATCTGCTCTATCAAGAACAAACAACAACTGCTGATGAGATCTTCAGACCCCAAAAATCTGCTCTATCAAGAATAAACAACTGATGACGATACTCTGCTCTGTCAAGAACAGACACACATCTGATGATAAGATCCTCTGACCAAAACCTGCTCTATCAAGAACAGACAAACACCTGATGATAAGATCCTCTGATCAAAAACCTGCTCTATCAAGAACAGACAAATCTGCAACTGAGAAACCCTGGTACCAACAAAACTGATTCACTGTCAAGAAAACCAGGTAGTCTGAAGGTCAAAGTTTCCAGCAATAAACCCAACCCTGCTCACAGGTATGGACCTAAACTGACTCAAGGTACGGCATCCTATGCGTTCATCAGCGTCACAGACTTTCAAGAGGGGCGATACGATACCCAGAAGGTGTGGCATCACCAGCTCATGAAGCGGCCTCACTTAGCTGAATCACAAATGATCGGTCCCCAGAGTCGACAATCCACCAAACCAGCAACTGTCTCAACCCAAAGGGTTAAAAGGGAAGCCAACCGGATGAACCTCGTCTGAGCGTGAATTTCATGAGACACTAGTGCCTGCAAAGCAAGCACGCGCCCACTAATTTCCACTCTAAGTCTATAGTGCACTCAAGCCTGGGTCTGGCTTCTCACTTATCAGAACTCCCATCCCACAACAGCACAGATAGTCATATCAAACTGGAAATAAAATGCGGGAAATAAAGTGCGAGAAGTAAAACGCGATAAATAAACGCAACCCAACAAGTAAACATACAAGCGTTAGGAATGACTCGCATAGGGAACCGTTGGAGTCCCCAACAGAGTCGCCAGCTGTCGCTACTGCGAAAATCGGCGCCGGATGAACAGAAGAGTCGCCACCGTGCGTTATTTATCCCAAAGGAGGGAAAGGAAACGCTCAAAGTAAACCTAACGCAAAGACGGGAAAGGAATGGTCATCGCAACCAAATCCTGGATTCGGGAGTCGGTTACGCAAGGGGAAGGTATTAGCACCCCTCACGTCCGTCGTACTCGACGGGATCCACGCTTGTTGTGTTTACTTGGACGGGTTGGTTTTATTCTATCTACCTATCAAGGCTGGCTGAAAAAGAAAAGAAAAAATGACTCGGCAAAGCGTCGCGCTTTATGCCTACGTATTCTCATCAGAGAATGAGAAATCAGAGTCAACGTAGTTCGGCCTATGACGGGTTATGGGAGAAGGTAGCTCGCCAAGACATCGCCATCTTGTGCCTGCTTACTCTCAACAGGCATGAGAGATCAGAGCTCACGTAGTTCGGGAAACTACGGTTTTATTTCCTGTCTTTTACGAAAGAAGTGTTTTTTTATTGTGTTTGCGATTTCAATCGCACTAGAGACTATGACCTGAGAGTGAATGCGTCGCATGTCACCCAAAGGGTACCATACTAAACATTCAGACCGTGGAAAAGAAGCTCTCCCACAATCCTTTCTCAGATAGCTTAAGGCTCGTAACGTACGAAAGGAATCATTCATGATTACTGTGTCTTAAACTGTTTTGAGATGAGAAGAGAACGGACCCAACTAGGAGGGAGACTATCAAGTCCTACTGTTGTCATGCCATGGATTCATCCTATGGTCAAGGTTTGAACAGGGAACTCCTAGAAGTTGTCATGCATAGGTTTCAACCTAAAATTCTATCATCAATTCCTTATCAAAGGAAATGAGAGTCCTAAGGGATCATGTCAATGATACACCAAAACAGACAAAGCATCAGCTTAACAGTAAAATGCATGCAATGCAAGTGAGGGAGGAAATGTGTGTGGGGCTTCAGCCTCCACAAGCTCATCTCAACCTCAAGCCAGAATGGATAACAGTAATCATACTGAAATATAAAACATGCTATCAAGCAATATACAGTAAACTGCAATCATACAGATAAAATGAAATAAAAAGCCATCAGACAAACAAACCACATGGGCAAGGGAGCTGGGCTCTACCGAATACCCGCAAGCAAAGCAACACAGTAACAATACAAGAAGAGGGAACAACTAAACCTCTAGTGCAATCATGCTCCTAGATTCTACCTATTCTAGATATGAACTTATTCTAATGCATCAAACAAGTCAAACAAAACACATCAATACAGAAAAGAAAAAAGAAAGCAGATCAACTCCTCTCTCAACTTCAAGCTTCAGCTCTTCCAACAGCAACTCAGTCTTCAGACTTCAATCACTCTTGACAAGTATCAATTTGCTTTTCCAGGTTTCAACCCTTCAACATGAGTTTCAACTCATCTTCTCCCTTAAGCTTCAGCTTCTTGATCAGCTCCACCTTCAGGCTTCACCTAATCTTCAGGGATCTTCAAGTGTCAACTTGCTCTTGTTGCTCTTCAAGCTTTAGCTGGAATGGCAATACTCAAGGATTCATCCTCTTCAACTCTTCAATGAAATCTTGATCTTCACACTCAAGCTCAACATCTCTCAAGACAATCAAACCAGAGGAAATCTCTTACTGGATAAGCTGGGGGATGTTGAACTGCTTACTGACCACCAAAGGTGACCTATAAGGGTTCAACATCAAAGGAATGGTTCCCTCAAAAGTTCTACTTCCTAGGTACACCACTTATCCCTCCAAAGTAGAGAGGTGTATACCATGGAAGGACTTTGAATCATAGGGAGGAATGGAGGTGAAAGATACCATCCATGTTTAAGAAAGAAGTTGTCTAAGTCTAAACTCTTCCTAATCCCTAACCCTAAAACAATAAAAAGGAAATAAGATCAAGCTATCAAGCTCCTCAATGCATCTTCAAGTCTTCTACTATGCTCCTTAGAACAATACCAAGCTCTCCAAGCTCACAAAGAAAAGCAAACAAAAATACAAGCCCACAAGGGCAACCCAAACAATCAACCAATACAAAAATCAACTAAAAATAGTATACTACTATATTAAATCCTAATATAATTTCTAAGGGGTCCTACATACCTACCCTTAATACCCATATATGTCCCATAGTCTAACTTGTCCTAAAAACCCAAAAATCTAAAGTTATTATGGACCTATGTTGAAGTTTAACCTAATTCTACACAACCTAATGGCATCTAACCAAAACTATCCTAAAATTCATCACAAAAATATGGAATAAATCCAGGGGGAAGCTAAAACACATATCTAATTATCCTAAAAAGAATGACCTAAAAATACTAAGGGATCTACCTAAACAAAATTCTACAATATCATGGATTAACATAAAAGAATTAAAATGCAATAAAAGAAGAAAATATACAAAAAATACTAAAATGCATGAAATGGAAAATATCTTTATTTTATATTTTTCTTGAGAAAAATATGAAATAAGAGAAAAAACTCCCATTAAAAAATCTTTATTTTTCAATTTATTATGATTTTCTAAAATATGAAAGAAAATGGAGAAGAAATAAAATGGAAATTATGAGATGGGGTGCAAGAAGTAAACAGATACAATGCAATGTGCGCTTGGGCCCAGACTGGGGGGTGCCAACAGAAATACGCTAGGCCCAATATTTAAACAGAAAAACAATTAAGAAAATCAGAAAAAAAGAAAAGGACGCGGTGCAAATATCAATGGATTTCAGTTAGAATTTGGATGGGCCTCATGAAGGGGGTTCAGATAACAATTGATCACACTAAGCCCAGAACTCTCCTTTAATGAAACGCGGCATTTCATTATTTCTGAATTCCCTCAAAAATGAGATTAAATCTTGCGCGTTGGATCCAGTTCCCAGTCAACAGTCAGCTCCTCATCCAACGACTGCGAGATCGTCTTCTTCCTTGAGCTAGGGTTTGGCCATGAAACTCCAAAAACCAGAGCTCATGCACTCATCTTCCACCTGTTCGTGCTCCTTCATTTCTTCATCAATTCTCAAAATGTAAAACACAAAGTTGCTCAGTTTTTCATGCTAAACACGATCATGGCCTTGGATTAATCTGAAAGGACCTCTATCATAAAACCCGATGGTGCAACTCAATTAATCTCAAAATATGATCCATCCTCAACTTCAACCAACCTTAGATTTCTTTACATCAAAATGATCCTCACACTGCCCTAATCAAAACCAGCTATTAACCTTGCATTATCACTCACTATATCACTAGTTCTTGCTCCATAAAGATATGGTGTCCATGACTGAAACTTCATCAAATGATCCTAAACTCTTCAGAATTGATCACCTATTGGTCTCTAGCCATTCTATTCTAATAATTCAACCTAACCATGCCTAAATAATGAGGTGAAAGAGATTTTGCAATCCTGGCTTCTTGATATGGCAGATGATGAAATCCTTGCTTTCAAGGCTTGAAACTCTTCAAGAATGATCCTTGGATGATGAAACTTCTACTGTTTGTAAAAAAATGGAGGAAGAATGCTTGCACTTCAAGATTCGAATGTGAATGGCTTCTTGCAAATTCAATGGGAACACCTTCAATCTTCCATCAATGGAGCTCCAATTCAGTATGCACACACTCAGAGGGATCTATGGAAAGTGTTTGTGAAGAAAGAAAGGATGGAGATGAAGAAGAATGAAGAAATTTCACTTGACTTGCAATGGAAGATTTTGGATTTCACTCTCTCTTTCATGCACCAATTCTCACCAACCTTGCATCTGAGCAAGTTACACTTGTTATATAGAGCGGTTTAGAATCATCTAGAACCCTCTAGGATCATCCAATGAGAAATTGAACTTTTCATGTCAGGGTATTTTGATTTCAATTCTCTCCACATGCTATCTCATGCCAAGCTTCATGTAATAACCAATTCTAACTTGAATTTATCCCCACATGAGATTTAGGATAAGTTGCAGTGCATAACCACCTTGCTTATTGAGTTTTGCCTTGTTTTGGTTTGGTACCTTAAGATGCAAGTAAGCCATTTCCAAAGCAGCCCTATGATCCAAGCCTCAAATCAAAATTGTGGCTGAACCATTGTTCTTAAAATGTCATTTGGAGTCAAAATGACCTATTACATGACATGGTTTGGACTTATAACTTGTGATTTCCAATTTTCAATTTCAACTTATTTAACTTATGTCTCCATTTTAGGCCATTTTTATCACTTTTTGATATGAGCCTTTTCAACATCTCATGACCTCCTTACTAGCCTTAAAACATCATTCTAAGCAAGTTTGATGTTGAAGATTTTTCCATTTGAAGCTTGGAAGTAGGAGATATAGCCTTATGCTTGAAATGACCTATAACCTCCAAATGACCAAAATACCCTTGGATGCAAGTTGGATGCAAGTTGGGTGACTTCCAAGGACCCAGATTCACATACCTCAGATGACCTGTAATTTGTCAAAGTCATAACTTGAGCTCTACAAATCCTATCAAGGACTTCTAGCACTCAAATTAAAGCTAAGAACAATCTCTATAACATTCATGTTGTGGGGAAGATGAGATGACAATCACATCTTGAGCTAAACTGCCTTGAAGATAGGGATCAAAATAGGGGATTTTACACTGTCAATCCTTAGAAACCCTAGCTTAAAACTTCTCAAACTCCTCAATCATGATGAGTTGGTCTAGGAATCATCCTTATAGCATCTCAATGCATCATTCCATTATCACATGGCTCTTGGATTAGGTCTCAACCCTCTCCAAATCATCAGTCGACCTAGGGTTGACCCAGTCAAACCCTAATTCCACCACTCATGGCTGAATCTTCTGAATTCTTGTACAATGACCTCTCTAGGCTTCATGATGGCTTTCAAGACATCTCACAAGCTTTCTCAAAGCTTCAAGTCCATCCTCATAGTCTCAGAATCATCTGAGGAGCTCCCACAACTCTCAAGCTATGAGGCACACAACCTTGGTTTCAACCAATCTTTCTGAGGATCTCTTGAGTTCTCTGACAAAGATATCAATCTTTGAACATTTGAATAACCCTCTTGGCTAGCTTCAAAGTCTCATACAACTCTTGATGGGTAAATAAATGTTGGTCAAATTTTGGGGTGCAACACACACCACTTAGAGGAGAAGCTACAAATACTCAAAAGACTACATTCAAGAAAGAAAAGAAGAAATATTACAAGGCACTCTTCTTGATTCATTCTTGTGGCGATGGTGACAACTTCGAAAAAGTTGGTGATTGCGAGTCGGCGAAGCATGCTTGGGAGATCTTGGAAAATTTTTATGTAGGGGCTGTTAAAGAAAAGGTGGTGTGGTTAGAAACTCACAAGAGGTAATTCGAGTTAACGCAAATGGAAGAGAAGGAAATGGTGAACGATTACATGACGCGTACTACGCGTTTGGTGAATCAAATTAAGGCGTGTGGAGAAACGGTTTTGGAACAGAATGTTGTGTCGAAGATCTGACATTCTTTAACGTTAAGATTCGACAACATTGTAATGGCTATCGATGAGTCGAAGGATCTTGTGATGTTGAGCAAAGATGAGCTTCAAAGCTCTCTTGAGGCTCATGAGCAAAGGATAAGCGAAAGAGGTAGCGATAAAGTTAAAGCAAAGATTGCTTTACAAGCACGGCTCAACGAGAAGAGTAAAAGATCGAAAGGAAAATGGGCTTCGAAAGGGAAGAAAAATTTCCAAAATTTGGTGGAAAAGATCCAAAAAATTTGAAGGTTTTGATGGGGCAAAAGGGTGAGAGCAACTACAATAAATATGGTGATCAAAGCAATGGTAGAGGCGAAAACTAAGGATTGACAAGAGTAAAATTCAGTGTTGGAATTGTCAAATTTTGGACATTTCTCAAGGGATTGTAGTGCAAAACAGAGGGATTCCCAAGGAGATGAAGTTAAGGTTGCAAGATAAGAGGTAGACAATGAGAATAAGCTCTTAGTGATGATCAGATAAGGAGATTGTAGCAGTTCTGTAGAAAAACACAGCAACGGTGCAAGATTTTCTGCGGAAAAGTGCAGCAGAGTTGTTGAAAATTCTGTAGAAAAGTGCAAAAACAACAACGTTATGGTTACGGTTCAAGCTGAAATCCAAAATAGTGATGGATGGTACTTAGTTTCTAGTTGTTCAACGCATATGACAGGTGTCGCAACTGCGAAAAAACAATCGGCGGAAAAGACAGAAGAGTCGCCAACGAAGGTTATTTATCCCAACAAAGAGAAAGGAAACGATCAAAGAACACCTAAAAGAAGGGAGAAGACAAAGTCATCGCAAACAGATCTTGGGTTCGGGAGTCGGCTACATAAGAGGAAGGTATTAGCACCCCTCACGCCCGTTGTACTCAACGGGATCCACGCTTGTTGTCTAGTCAAAGGGTGGGTTATCTAAAGCTCTACTGCTAAACAGAAATGGGAAAGGAATAATAAAAAGGAGACTCAATAGGACATCTCTGCCATATGCCTACATATTCCCTCGTGCAATGGGAAAGTTAGAGTCAACGAAGTTTGGAAAACTACTGGTGAAGGGGGAAAGTTTGCTCGCCAAGACATCGTCGTCTTATGCCTACGTATCCTCATCTGGCATAAGAAATCAGCGCAAACGTAGTTCGAGAAACTAAACCACGGATTGGTTAAGTTTTTTTATGAGCGACGTTAAGCTCCCATACAGGCAGTTAGGGTCGATGCCTGTTTGCGGTAGAACGAAAAAATAACGTACTCTTTTCTGAAAATGAGTTTGAAGAACAATCCCGAAGGATAAAAAATTTGAAGTTTGTTTATGAGTTTTAGAGATAGTAACTAACTGGATTTGAGATTCATGTTGCACTAAAGACTATGATATAGGAATGAATGTGTCGCATATCTCCCACAAACGGGACATACACTAAAAACTCTATACAAGTAAGGAGAAACCTCTCACTCATCATTCCCCATATGCTTAAGGCTCGTGGCGCACAATGTTCATCGTCTTTATTAAGTGTGTTAATGATTTTTTTTTAGATGAGAAGAGAAAGGACTCAAAGGTTGAATCTCTCCTACCTCCAACTTAATCAGAAATTAAGTGGAATTAGGAATCCTGTGGGATCATGTGAACAAGCACAAGTAAACACCATACTAATCAATCACAAATGAAAATAAGCTCAATAATTAAACAAGTCTCAAGAAAAGAAAAAGAAGAAAGAGAAACGAAAGATGAAGAAGAAGATGCAACAAAGTGAACAAATAAGAAGTTTAACTCAAAAGGCAAGGCATCAAACAAGCAAGCATTGATCTTAATCACACAAGGAAAACATCAAATTCATGTCAAAGTAACAAGAATGTATTCACATGTCAAACTATATCCAAAGATTGGAAGTCAAAACAAATTGGTAAGACAAGGAACCAAAAGACACACAAATGACTTAAAGTCCAACAAGAGGTATTATCAATCAATAAGCAAAGTGAAATGAAGTCAAATGAGATGAGAAATAAGGTAGGTAAGTAGCAACAACATATCATTCTCAACTCATTTCAAAGATTATAAAATGAACACAAGAGTGTCAAGCATGCATCTCATCAATATCCAAATAAATAGCAACAACTAGCTCATGCAAAACACACTTCAAATGATCAAACATGTGAGATTAGGGTATGAAACCAAGTGAGGGCAGAAACATAATCATGAACATCAACTTAAACATCCACTCGTGAATACACAAGAGAAACAATAAGGATTGAATCCAAAATATGATCAAGACTAAGCAAACATATGTCAAAGTCACCCTTAAAGAAAAGGAAATGACCAAGCAAGGCACAAGGAAAAATAATCAAGAAAGGCCTACAATATCATCAATATTAGAATCAAACACAAATTTATCACATCATATTCATATCCAAGACATCAACAAAATTCAAGAAGGATCATGTTCAAATTGTGCTCAAGAAACCACTCACATCACCCATTTAAAGAGAACCAAATATCAAGTGAAGAAAGAGATGAGAAAAGATCATACAATGGATATCATATCATGAAAATCAAACACTCAAACATGTCATTCAAAGCATACAAGAGTTCACAAGCATCCATTAGACCATACAAGAAAGCATCCCAAAGATTTAGGTCAAGAACACCAAAGGAGCAAGGCTAAAACATTATCAACTTGGAAATTCAATCATAAATTGAAAAATAATCAAATGAAAGTGAAACCAAAGCTCAAACCAAGTTAATATAACATATTATCACATCAACAAATCAACTCAAGGTTCACTTAAACACAAGTAGGCAAAATGGTTTCAAATTAGGTTAAACCTCATGTATATTGAATCCAAAACCAAGTCACAATTAGGCATCAATGAAAAATAGAAAAATGACCTAATAAATTCCAACAAAAAGCTCTAACTCATGTTATATCCATCAAGAACAAGTTTTCAAAAGATCTCAATAAGAATTGAATAAATGCATCATCAAAGCAACTCATCAAGGAAAACATAGTATAGGAACCGAGCATGCATCGAGGCTCCACAAAAAGAAATAAGATTGAGATGAATTGGTATAGGAATTGAACATGGGTTCATGTTCGAACATGGGTTCATGTTTAAACTGGGTTCATGTTCAAACTGGGTTCATGTTCAATTCCTACACTATGTTTTCCACAAAAAGAAATAAAAAAGAAGAAATAATGCAATGGGGGTGCAATAGCAAATTGGAAATGAACTGGGTTCATGTTATGCGCGCATCTGGGCCAGAATAAGGTGGTATGAAAAGAAAATTAGAGTTTAAGCCCAAACCAAATCAACACAAAAGAGGTTCAACAACAACATAAAGTGTCGTTTCATTAAAACACGTCACACGCTCAGCCTCCACGCAAGCACACGTCACCTCCACATCAACCAGGTCAAAGTTCAACTTTAGAACACATCAGACGTCAGAGCCCTAGCTCCGGTCGTCTTCTCCGGTTACCTCCACCGGAGCTGGCTGACAACCACACCAAAATTCATAAACCCTTACACCATTCTAAAGGGTATTTTTTTATGATGAACACGAATATGAGGTTTGTTTTCACTAAAAACTACATTAAGCACATGAAAATAAGGCACGAAGGTTACATGTTCAAACTGAAACTTACTAAAAATGAAACAACAACAACACTAAAATGATTCTCATGTCTCTAGCATTCAAAACAACACAATACATCTTTGAATAGGACTCAAAGAGGGAGAAATTAAAGAGAGAAAAGTTACCTAAATATAGCAACCTGAAGCTTTTTCTCCTACTTTAAAGCTCCACCAAACCTCTCCAAATGGTTTCTTGAGCTTCGTGGGTGATAAAGAGAATCAGGAAATGGAAGGAAAACCATGGAAAAACTTCTTTCGAAGAGAGGAAAAAAACTAGAGAATGAGAGAGTTTTGTGATGTGTGGCTGCAGAAATGAAGCTCTGCCTCTCTTGGTTAGGGTTTTTAGAATATATTTGGAGGGTTTTGCAAGGTTAAAAACACAAATAACTGTGGTTAAATGTTGGTTAGTGTTTTGTGTAAAAATTTGAAAAATGTGTGGTGGATGAGAGTGGCACGAGCAAGCATTATGTAAAGGTGATTTAGTGATGATATTTTGGTGGCTGCAAGGGAAGAATGGAGAGAGTGGAAATACATTCTTGTCATGCAAGTTTTTTTATTTCTCATTATGGTATGAAATTGGAAACGATGGTGTGCTAAGTACACAAAATGTTTGTCCATTTTAGGTAGTGTTAGGGCAAGGAAAGGCGGTCTTGGTGCCTGTGATTTGAAGAAAAAACAAGTTACCACAAATCCTGATTCATGATGTGCCAAAAATAGTGATTTGTTATGCATGGGAAACGTGTCCACATGGCCACCTTTAAACCACCATAACTCCATAAATATTGCCCCAAATGATGAGTTATTTGGCTCAATACAAAGTAGAGAGATTAGGGAACTAATTTCATGTTTGCATGAGGCTTGGAAGCATGAGAAAAAATGAGTTGAAAGTCATGTCTAAAATTTTGCCCAAAGTAACTTAGAAAATTTCTAAGTTATGAACTTTTGGCAACTTTGACACCCTATCTTTAAAGCCACATAACTTTAGTTATATTTATCCAATGAAGGAGATGTTTTAATGGATGGAAAGCTTGAAGAATGATCTTCAACTTTCATGTTCAAAGGAAATTGATTTGGAGCCAAGAACTTGATAAAAAAATTCCTTGGAAGATTGACCCAAAAATATTCTTAGAAACTTGCCCAACTTGACATCTTTGAAACCATAACTTGGAGACATTATAACTTGAGTTCTACATATCCAATAGAGGAATTCTAGTACTAAAAAGAAATCTTGGAGGATTTTCTACAACTTTCATGTTGGAGGAAAATTCATTTTAAGCTTGGATCCCCATGAAAGATGGGGCTTAAAAACATGTACCTCAAGCTGAATTTCTATAAGAAAAAATTATAAGTGTTGAAATCACAATACCTTGATTTTCTCAACTTTAGCTCTCTATATCTCTCAATTTAGGAATCTTTTGGACTTTCTTTCTTCTACAAACTTGTAGTTCATGATGTCCTCGTTAATTTGATAACAAGTTTGCCCCATTTGGATCAAGGACGAGAAAGTTATGGATGTTGCAAAATGGTTAGAATTAGGGTTTTTCACACTTAGAAAAATTTCAACAAAACCCTAATTCAACCAATCTCCTGATTTTATATTTCTCTTTGATTCTTCTTATTCCAAATACATGAAACACTTGATAAGACATAGAATGCCCTTAATTGACCTTGAAAATCAAAACTTTGACCTTATGGAGCCACAATTGATTTTTCTTGATCAAATGAAACTCTAGAACTCTTTCCATTGATTGAAGCTTATGCCATGACTTGTGATGAAACATAATACATGTAGCGGACCCTCAAGATGTGTATTCAGCTATAGAACCATGTCTTGTCCAAGAAACTAGCCACATATGCCCTTTGACCAAAACCCTAATACAATTGTCCCAAAGATAGGTGGACATGCCCAATACTTGTAATCTTGATTCAAATGATTGTGAGACATGCCTTGATGACGAGAGGACCTTGGGGCTTGAGAGTAATACAAGGTTGAGAATAGACCAATGTTTGAGCTTTGAGGATGATACTCTTCCTCTTGAGAATTAACCAAGATACCTTGATCCCCTGCCTAGAACAAATGATATGCACAAATGATGATGCAAATGAAATGAAACATAAGCCAAGAGATAAAGAAAAAGATGAGGAAAATTTTGGGGTGTTACAGCTGCCCCTATTCAAACAACTTGGACCTAAAGAAATAATAGCAATGACTTTCAGACATTCAAGGTACAGGGAGGTTGAATACCAAAAGAACCCAGAAATTTACAATCTGTGGGGATATATAGGGTAAAATGGTTGTCAGCCAAAGGTGGACTTAAAGATAGCGGATACCAACCAAAGGTTGGGATAACGAAAAGATACAAGATACCAACCAAAAAATACCAACCAAAAGTTGGGATGTAGGTAGAACAAGGATACTAACCAAGAGTTAGAATGACAGAGAGTACTAATCAAAAGTTGGGATAGCCACAGAGGACACCAACCAAGAGTTGGGATACAATCCATAAAAGATACCAACCAAGAGTTGGGATAAAATAGAGGATTAATAACCAAAAGTTAGGATAACCGAGACGCTGGTCGAAGGAGAATTCATGATGAAAGATACCAACCAAGAGTTGGGATGAAACAATAGGAGTACTAACAAAAAGTTAGGATAACCACAAGGGACACCAACTAAACATTGGGATAAGGCCTGCAAAAGATACCAACCAAAAGTTGGGATAGAACTAGGATACACAGGAAGTAGAATCAACTGACTTATGAATTGAAAAGAAGATCCCGCTGGGGGAAAGAGAAGTTTAAACAAACAATTTTGTCGGGGAGTACAAGTAAGATGAACACATCTATCAATGATTTTCTTCTAGGGATAAAGTAACATAAAGTCTCCTGAGTTATGCCAATATCTGCTGGAGAAACATCTAGAAACAATAATATCAAACCTGGCTTATGCTTTGAATGCATATGTTTGAATATGGCGTAATGCTCCATACGAAATGGAAATGCTACGCATTTGAAAGATGCAATGCAAAGATGCTAATGATATGAAAAAGGAAACTCCACCGAGAGAAGTGTTGAGAATATCATAAATAAACTCTATTGAGGAAGACATACTGAATAGCCTTCCTGAATATAACCTCTGCTGGAATCTCCACTCTACTGGGAATTGTGAGTAACATCTACTGGGAGATCGTTCCAAAAATATTATTCTGAAAAATGCCAATGATTATTGGACTTTGAATCTGTCAGAGATATCAATCGTCGTTGATCTACATGTCGAGGGAATCAATACCAAACTCTGCTTGGAGAGAGAAGTCAATGATACAAATCCTATCGGGGGAATAACATTGAGCTTACCTTGCTGCTGGGGAATATCCTTCAGCCTTACCCTGCTGGGGATAAGTGCACACCGTTGCTGGAGAAAATACTTTTGATCTGATAACAGGATTCTGTGGGGAATAAAAAATCTCTACTGTGGGAAAACAAACAAAAATTCTCCTGTTGAACAGCTGTCTGCTTGCATATTAACACCATTATGTCTGGACTAGTCACCCTTTAAACACTCCCTGGGGAGTATAAATCAAATTGGTTGGGGGAACACAACCTTCTGAACTTCTGCTGGGGGAGGAATGATTAATAGCTTTACCATGTTCCACTGCTGATGCTAGAACTTCATTGTTAAGGAGAAAAGCTTTGCTGGGGAGAGGATCATGTCATCCTGCAAACAAACAATATAGCGATGGGATGTTCTAAATGAAAAATGGCTACCTCAGTTACCATTCATGACACCTATCGTTCAAGTAAATTTATTGTTTTCAATATGCTCTACTAAAGCCCAATGTTTATGTTTATAGAAAATATCGGACGTTTTTGCAAACAAAACAGTAAAAGTAAAAACAGAAATGAAAAGCTCTTTGAGTGAAATGAATACTTTATTAATTGAAAGGCCTGTAAATAGGGAGTTACAATTTGGACGTGTAACACCCCATTTAAATTATTCAGTCGCTTTGGTATTTTCTATGAGGTGTAGTTGTGTGGTGTCATTAATTAAGGGTATGAGGTTAGGAGTAAGGGAGAGAGGTGACCTTAGTTGGGGTACTGTGGACCTAGATAAAGGAGTAAGTTAATTATGATATCGAGAGCATTATAGTGATTAATATTATTCCAACTATTATTAATAATAATGTTAATGAGATTATTATTATTATTATTATTATTTTTATTATTATTATTATTATTATTATTATTATTATTATTATTATTATTCGTATTAATAATATTATTTGGTGGAATATTATTATTATTCATATTATTACTATTAGTATGAATATTATTATTAGTGGAAGAATAATATTAGTATTATTATTATTATTATTATTATTATTATTATTATTATAGGATTTAAATAATAAAATAAGAAATAAGGGATTAAAGGAAATAGAGAAGTTTTTTTGGGGAAAGAGAATTAGAACACGATAAACTGCCAGAGAAAGGTTTCGGGAGAAAAAGTGAGAAGAAGAACAAGGAGGAAGAGAAGGAGGCTAGGGCTGTCAATCCTTCAAGATTCTTCAACGATTGAGCAATTAATCGAGGTAAGGGGGAGAATGGATTTCAATATGGGTGAATTAACATGAGAGGGTAGTGAGAGGTCCTTTCTCTCATAGGAATTATATGTTCATGAGGATCCTTGAATCCAATTTTCGTAACTTGATTTGTTCTCAAATTTTCTATTATTGTTGAATACTGTTTGTATGATGTTTTGTGTATCCGAAACCAGAATTAATACGAAATTCGTGTGAGAAATGCTTGATGCTGTCATAGAATACTAGTGAGTAGTAGATCTGGAAATCTGAACTTTTAGGGATTTGGGCAAATATGTAGAAATGAATGTGTTATATCGTTATTAGCACGATGCTCTAAGGTTTCCCTAAGGTTTAGGGATTTGGGTTAATTGTGGGAAATAGGGAGGTAACCGTAGGAATCTGAGGTTATGGCCAAATGGCCAAATGATATGTATCGTTGAATATTAATATAGGAAAAACTTATGGGAAATTGGACTTTCGTGGTCAGAACCTTGACATTGTTATATGTCTGACCCTGAAGGGTTAAATATTAGATAGTAAGTAACTTAAATTCCGTAGGGTGTAATTGAAGGAAAAATTGTGATATGTTGTTCTTATAGGAATAAGAATATTCAAATGTGGGTAACTCTGAAGTACTCAGAGTAATTGCAGGAAATAGTGTTTTATGTGTTGCAAATGTTGCCAGATGAGCCTAATAAACCATAGAAGTTGTGCAGTTATTGTCGTATAACCTTAGGAATGTTTTAGTGATGTTTTGGGTGCTTTGAGTAAGTGATTCGCAAGAATAATTGAGTGAAAACCAGTTCCGGAGCGTAACAGCGTCTTTCTGTCCGTCACGGATGTTCATGTTTTCGGTCGAAATTGTTTTGGACGTAAATTTGGATCCGTAAGTCCGTTTTGACCCCCGTTCGAAGCGTTGGAAAGCTAATGAACAGAGCTATAAGATAGGATAGATAATGGAATTGTTTTCCCAATATTTTTATATCTAATTATGTTTGAGAAGTCAATTGTGTATATGTTTTAATAACAAATCATGTTATGGTTCAATGATGTCTTGATATTTTGATAGATGTGGCCCAAGATGGTCGAATATGGACAATCTTGTGCGATTATGGTAATTTACGAGAGGATTACGGTGAGCGGGTGGCTCGTGTGGATCAAGATTGATCGTGAATTATGCATGATGTATTATATTGCATAATTGTGTTGACATGCATTTCATATCATGTGTCTTGTGGAGATGGCTAGGTGGGAATCCATGATGGGTGTCTAGTTTCATTCGGACTTCAATATGGAAGTTGTTGTGGAGATAAGTTGTAGTTCAGAGGAACGTATATACGACTTATCCGGATTCCGACGGGAATCGGGTTCTAGTGTGAACCGTATGAGATTGTGTTGGTACCACATGCATGGTGTCGAGTCAGTGAGTCGCATTGCATTATTGTAATTGAATGTGGGCTATTAGTGCCGAATGATTGAGGTGGCACGTCTATGTATGTTAATTGTGCTTATTTTATGTGTGGTGTGTAACTACTCCTTAGAATGTGTATTTCACCGTTTATTTATTGAATGTAGTTCTCACCCCTTTTTGTTGTTGTGTTTGTGCTCTCTTGGGAGTACAGGTGACCAGGTACCTGAGTGGTGCTTGGAGTGTGTTGCTATTTGATTGAGTCTTAGGAGTCGCTCTGATACGTAACATGGGATGACGGGATTACGTTGTTATTTGACTACTTTATTTGTTTATTGTTACGTATCTTCATTTATTGGACTTATGTTGTATGACCTCGTGTCGAGGAGAATTATATTGGAGAATTGATTTGTATTCTGTTGCTTACTTGAAAACTAAATAATATTTATTATTTTAATGAAATGAACTGACTTAGTGTGATATCCCACTGTGTTGGAGAACTCTGATGAATTTCATGAATTGTTTCTATATATTTATTATATTACGCGTACGGGGTAAAGTGGGGTGTTACAGGACGCAATTCCTGAAAAGAGAAATTGCGCAAAAAAGTAAAAAGAAAATATAAATGTGGGAACAAATATTTACCATGTGTCAATTCAGCTATGACTTATATGTCTTTAATATTCACAAATGTTTTGCCTTCTAAAAAGACTGACTAAACTGATTCCTTCCTTTTGGATAACCATGTATCAAGATGAAATCAACAGATTGAACATAGACCGCAACCACTTGCTTTCAAATCCCTAACGTTTTCCTGAATCGCCCTTTGGGGTTTTCAATCCACCGGGATACCCATTTTTGCCAAAGTTTCCCTTTCGAGTTTTCAACTTTGCGGGTTTATTCTTTTATCCCTAATTTTTTCTCGAACCTTTTCCTTTTATGGTTCGCTGGAATGCCCCTTTTTTATTGGACTTTTCTTTTGTTGTCTAGCGGGTCTCTTTTATGCAAAGTATTTTTTAACTACGTCTGCGTTCACAGGGGACATAAAGTCTTCACCGTCCATAGTTGATAGTAATAAGGCTCCACCAGAGAAAACCTTTCTTACCACATATGGCCATTCATAGTTTGGAGTTCATTTGCCCCTGTGATATGTCTGAGGAGGAAGGATCCTTTTCAAAACCAAGTCACTTATTTGGAAGCACCGAGGATGCACTTTCTGATCAAAGGCTTCCTTCATCCTGCTTTGGTACAACCGGCCATGTGCAATGGCTGTCAATCTCTTATCGTCAATAAGGTTCAACTGGTCCAACCTGGATCCCACCTATTCAGCTTCGTCAAGCTTCAGATCAGCCAATACTTTCAAAGAAGGAATCTGAACTTTTAATGGTAGGACTGTCTCCATCCATACACCAGTGAGAAAGGGTTGCCCATGTTGATATATGCACCAAAGTACGATAACCCTGTAAAGAAAATGGCAACATCTCATGTCAATCTTTGTACGTTACCACCATCTTCTGCAAAATCTTCTTGATATTCTTGTTCATTGTCTCAACAACGCCATTCATCTTCGGACGGTATGTCGCACCTCGAAAAATCACAGAGACATTTTGGAGAAACGAAGCTCGCGCGAAAGGCGCGGTAATGCGGTTCGACAGAGTCGCCACAAAACTTTATTTATCCCGAATAAACGGGAGAGGAAAATATCGAGAAAACCTCTTAAAACGAAAGGATAAGAATATGGTTGTCGCAACAACGTTTCGGGTTCGAGTGTCGGTTACGCAGGGGAAAGGTATTAGCACCCCTCACGTCCGTTGTACTCAATGGGGACCTCTTAGAGTATTTTGTGGTGAGCGTTGTATAGGCTTGCTTGTTTTTTTCTCGATGTTTAAGGCGAATTGGTAGGATGAAAGGTTAAAGACGCTAAGAGAAAATGGGTGGTTAGAGGATAGGGTGCTTGCCAAGGATTTGGGCTATTGTGCCTACGTATGCTCATTCGGACGAGAAAAAGAGAAATCAGAGCATCGTAGTTCGACTACGGGAAAGGATGGAGGGAAAGTGTGGACGAAATAATGGAGGAAGGTAGAAGTGTGCTCACCAAGATCATCGCAATCTTGTGCCTACGTATCTTACATTCAAAAGAGACTGAAGAATCAGAGCGTCCGTAGTTCGTGGTAACAACCACGAAAAGACGAGGGTTGAATTGGTTTGAAGTTGAGTTTGAGAAACGAAAGAGTGACTGACAAGCAACCCAAAGGGCATGCCTTGAGAGTTTGTTATTCAAGAATTCAAGGAATGCGAGATTTCAAGAACTCATTTCTTTCGGAAGTTGGGTTGAATAGGTTGAAGATAAGGAGTTGGATGTTTTGAAATCAAAAGAATGAACTAATAACAACGCAAGGGCGCGCCTCGAGAGTTACTCATTCAAATATTCAAAGAATGCTAGATTCTAAGAATATCCCTCTTTCGTAAGTTTAAAAAAAACGTTTATAAAAAGATTGAATCGAAAATGGAATGCGAGGCAAAAGAAGGTTGGTTTGAAAATGGCTCGACGAAGAGTCGAGGATTTGTTTGGGAGATGGAACCGACTTGACAACGTGTCAAGGGTTATATTGCAAGAAACGATGTTAGTCCCCAAGGGTGCCCCTAATATCAAAACCACGATGAATTGTGAATGTGTGTGCAAAATGTGGGTTGCGAATGTGTACGAGCACTCAACTTAGGAGAACGCTTGAAAATGATTTAGTTTGAAAAAGTCAAAAGATTGAATGAATAACAACTCAAAGGCGTGCCTCGAGAATTATTCACTCGAAAATCCAAGGAATGCTAGATTCCAAGAACCTCCTTCTTTCATAGTTTTAATAGAGAAAATATTTTGAAAATAATTTGAAGGGAAAAAGGTATGAAAATAAATGTGTGTAAAAGGTGAGGTTTAAATTTGAAAATTTTAGCAAAATGACAATTATTTGATAAATGAGACGTGAGTCTCACAACCAATTAATCAGGGTGTTATCGAAATGCGAGATCTCGACGACATTTTTTTCATTTGAAAAAAGTTTGCATGAACATCGAAAATATCATACGGAATGCTAGATTCCAATGATATTTCTTTGTCCAAAAAAGAGTGTATAAAAAAAACGAAAAGTCGAACGATACATTACTTAAGGCGTACGCTTCAATAATGATCGTCCAAAAATACAAGAAGTGCTAGACTTAAAGAATTTAGTTTTTCGTGATTTGATGGAAAAATAATTTTAATATTGAAAAATATATTGAAATAGGATTAAGAAAGATACTATCAAATTTTGAAAATAAAGTTTGAAAATAATTTGTATGTTAAAAATAAATTGAATTTAAGATTAAGAAAAAATAATTTAATAATAAAAAATAAGTTGAATAAAGATTAGAAAAGTAAAAATATCAATTTTTAAAAATAAAGTTTAAAAATAATCTAAAGTTTTATTTTTGAATTGTCTTAAAAACAAATTATTTACTAAATTGAATAGAAAAGTAACTCTAATTTAAAAAATAAATATTAAACTTTGAAATAGAATATGTTCGAGATCGATTTATGCGAAATAACATGACGACAATGTCATACACAATAATCGAAATTTTGACAAAATTATTATATCGAAAGGTTATGGTGTAATCGACATGAACTTTGTCGACACCAAGATTTATGACCATGATTAAACAACACGATGAAATATTAAGGAAAAACTAATAATATTAATAATATTTAGGCTTACTATAAGTAAGCATGACTAAGATAATGTCTAAAACAAATTGAAGTGTAGATATCATGATAGTTAATGTAACAATAACCACACGTTTAAATAAAACAAACAAAAAGAAAATTCCAGCTCATGTAATTTAAATAACTGAAATTAAAGGAATTATGATCATTCTAGACTAATTGAAAAACAGTATACCATACAACCACCTGATATGAAAACTGAGAAATACCCGTCTTCCCAAAAAGAAACCGTCCGCACCTATACTTCAAATACTCGTGACTTAATCGAAACACCGAACCAAAACCAGTAACTATAACAAATATATTCTGTAAAAAAACTCGCTAGTGTAACAATAACCAAGACAATACATTTATGATAATAGATATGAAAAGTATTCAATCAAAAATCGGAACCAGTATCACGGCGGAAGACAGCAAAACAGAAAAAGAACACTAAATAAATTTGGAATTGCTATGATATTCTCAGTTGCGTGTTTTACCGAGCGGAGAGTCATAGTCGGTGTTACTGCAAAGCTAAGACCATGTAAGATTTGAAGATGTTGCGTTGTTGTACCTCGCAAACGGCAACCGACGACGTCAAAACTGCGATAAATCGTGCGAGCTTTGAGTGAGAATCTGCAATATCCTCCTTCCCCTATGAACCGTGACGAGTATCTTTGCAAGGGCAAACTTATATGGCCAGGAAAAAACAACCAAACATAGATCCGTGAGCGACGAGATTTTTGCGCGACGCGAGGATTTTATCGGTGGTAATGGTGACGAGAATGAAGGATGTTTAATGGCGGTGAAGGATTTGTGATCAGAATTCGGAAATGGTGATGGTCATACGAATAGGAAGAGAATCATGGTGGGGGTTTCGCGGCGGCCGTTTGAGGAATTGGGAGAGGTAGTTGTTGCACCCTAAAATTTGACCAACCTTTATTTACCCATCAAGAGTTATATGAGACTTTGAAGCTAGCCAAAAAGGTTATTCAAAGGTTCAAAGATTGATACCTTTGTCAGAGAACTCAAGAGATCCTCAGAGGAATTGGTTGAAACCAAGGCTGTGTGCCTCATAACTTGAGAGTTGTGGGAGCTCCTCAGATGATTCTGAGACTATGAGGATGGAATTGAAGCTTTGAGAAAGCTTATGAGTTGTCTTGAAAGCCATCATGAAGCCTAGAGAGGTCATTGTACAAGAATTCAGAAGATTCAGCCATGAGTGGTAGAATTAGGGTTTGACTGGGTCAACCCTAGGTCAACTGAAGATTTAGAGAGGGTTGAGACATAATACAAGGGCCATTAGATCATGGAATGATGCATTGAGATGCTATAAGGATGATTCCTAGACCAACTCATCATGATTGAGGAGTTTGAGAAGTTTTAAGCTAGGGTTTCTAAGGATTGACAGTGTAAAATCCCCTAGTTTGATCCCTATCTTCAAGGCAGTTTAGCTCCAGATGTGATTGTTATCTCATCTTCCCCACAACATGAATGTTGTAGAGCTTGTTCTTAGATTTAATTTGAGTGCTAGAAGTCCTTGATAGGATTTGTAGAGCTCAAGTTATGACTTTGACAAATTACAGGTCATCTGAGGTATGTGAATCTGGGTCCTTGAAAGTCACCCAACTTGCATCCAACGTTTGCCCTAGTAGGATGATTCCTATGGATTCTTGGTCAACATGAATGTTGAATAGCATCTTCTTATATTTCTAGAGAGTACTAGAAGTCCTTGATAGGATTTGTAGAACTCAACTTATGGCTTTGACAAGTCAAGGGCATTTTGGTCATTTGGAGGTTATAGGTCATTTCAAGCATAAGGCCATATCTCCTACTTCCAAGCTTCAAATGGAAAAATATTCAACATTAAAATTGCTTAGAATGATGTTTTAAGGCTAGTAGGGAGGTCATGAGATGTTGAAAAGGCTCATATCAAAAAGTGATAAAAATGGCCTAAAAGTGAGGCATGAGTTAATTAAAGTGAATTTGAAAATTGGAAATCCCAAGTTATAAGTCCAAACCATGTCATGTAATAGGTCATTTTGACTACAAATGACATTATAAGAACAATGGTTCAGCCACAATTTTGATTTGAGGCTTGGATCATAGGGCTGCTTTGGAATTGGCTTACTTGCATATTAAGGCATCAAGGCAAAACTCCACAAAACTCAATACACAAGGTAGTTATGCATTGTAACTCACCCAAAATCTCATGTGGGGATAAATTCAAGTCAGAATGGGAAGTTACAAGGAGCTTGGCATGAGATAGCATGTGGAGAGAATTGAAATCAAAATACCATGACATGAAAAGTTCAAGTTCTCATGGGATTGTTCTAGGGGGTTCTACATGATTCTAAACCACTCTATAAGATGATTGTAACTTGCTCAGATGCAAGGTTGGTGTGAATTGGTGTAGAGATGAGAGAGTGAGATCCAAAATCTTCCATTGCAAGTCAAATCCAATTTCTTCATTCCTCTTCATTTCCTTTCATCTTTTTCACACAAACACCTTCCATACATCATATTGAAGCTGTGCAGATTGAATTGAGAGCATTTCCATGGAGAATTGAAGAGTTGGAGATTGGAATTTCAAGGTTGCATTTCAAAATCGAATTTCAAGAATCAAGCAATTTCAGCCATTCTTTTTGCATACAGAAGCTAGAAGATTGATCAGTGAAGGAATTTGGAAAGATTCAAGGCTTGAATTGGTGGATTACTACCTCTGTTCACTCCATTTTACCAGGTTTGCAATTTCTTTCCTACACCTTAATTTAGGCATGGTTAGGTTGAATTGTTAGTGTAGAATTGTTAGAGACCAATAGGTGATGGATTTTGGAAAGTTTGAAGGCAATTGGTGATGGTTTTGTTATGGACAAGATTTCTGTTTGGCCTTGTATCTCTTTGGATATTGAGTGATGAGCTTAGTTTAATATCAAGAAATGTTCAGGGTGACATGGTGAGTGATCTAGGACCATTAGTTTCAAGAATTGTTAAGATTGATTTCTGAGCATAATTTGAAGTTTGGATCGGGTTCCTTGATTTAAGAGGTTTCAGTTAATTTTAAGGTTGTAATCATGTTCAGCATGGAATTCTAAGTGGATTAGGGTTTTAAATTTCAAGAATTGATGAAGAAATGAGGGAGTTCGTATGGAGGAAGATGAAGCTTCATGGATGAGTTTCCATGGAGGTTTCTCAAAACCCTAGCCCAAGGAAGAAGATGACTCACGGTCGTTGGATGAAGAGCAGACTTTTTGACTTTGGCTGGATCCAACGCGCAGGATTTAATTTCAGTTTTGGAGGGATTCTGAAGCAAGGCAAAACGCACCGTTTCATTAAACGGTGGTTCTGGGTTGGATCACTAATTGCACCCCCGATCAAGGCCCATTGGTTGTTTGAACTGAATTGTGTTGCTATTCTCACCGCTTCCCTTTTTATTTTCTTGCATTTTCTTAGTTTTTTTTCTGATTAATATTGGGCCCAGGCGCGCCTGCTTTTCAAACCCCCCATTCTGGGCCCAAGCGTGATTTTAGCTGCATTATCTTACTGACTGCACCCCATGCTTCATGTTTTCATTTCATTTTTTTCCCATTTTATTTCCATTTTAGAAAAATCATAATAAATTGAAAAATAAACATTTTTTCATGGGAGTTTTTTCTCCTATTTCATATTTTTGTCTAGAAAAATATAAAATAAAAACATTTTTCATTTCATGTATTTTAGTATTTTTTGCATATTTTCTTCTTTTATTGCTTTTTAATTCTTTTATGTTGATCAATGATTTTGTAGAATTTAGTTTAGGTAGTTTCCTTAGTATTTTTAGGTCATTCTTTTTAGGTTGATTAAATATATGTTTTAGCTTCCCCCTGGATTTATTACATAATTTTGTGATGATTTTTAGGATGGTTTTGATTAGATACCATTAGGTTGTATAGAATTAGGTTAAACTTCAACATAGGTCCATAATAACTTTAGATTTTGGGTTTTTAGGACAAATTAGACTATGGGACATATATGGGTATTAAGGGTAGGTATGTAGGACCCCTTAGAAATTATATTAGGATTTAATATAATAGTATGCTATTTTTAGATGATTTCTGTATTGGTTGATTGTTTGTGTTGCCCTTAGGGCATTTTTGCTTTAGTTGTTTTGCTTTGTGGGCTTGGAGAGCTTGATCTTGTCCTAAGGAGCATTGAGGAGTATAGTAGAAGACTTGAAGATGCATTGAGGAGCTTGAGAGCTTGATCTTATTTCCTTTTTGTTGTTTTTAGGGTCAGGGATTAGGAAGAGTTTAGATGTAGATAACTTCTTTCTTAAACATGGATGGTATCTGTCACCTCCATTCCTCCCTATGATTCAAAGTCCTTCCATGGTATACACCTCTCTCCTTTGGAGGGATAAGTGATGTACCTAGGAAGTAGAACTTTTGAGGGAACCATTCCTTTGATGTTGAACCCTTATAGGTCACCTTTGGTGATCAAATAAGCAGTTCAATATCCCCAGCTTATCCAGTAAGTGATTTCCTCTGGTTTGATTGTCTTGAGAGATGTTGAGCTTGAGTGTGAAGATGAAGACTTCGATGAAGAGTGTTGAAGAGGATGAATCCTTGAGTATTGCCATTCCAGCTGAATCTTGAAGAGTAGCAAGAGCAAGTTGATACTTGAAGATCCCTGAAGATTAGGTGAAGCCTGAAGGTGAAGCTGATCAAAGAAGCTGAAGCTTAAAGGGAGAATATAAGTTGAAACTTATGTTGTAGGGTTGAAACCTGGAAAAGCAATTGATATTTTTCAAGAGTGATTGAAGTCTGAAGACTGAGTTGCTGTTGGAAGAGCTGAAGCTTGAAGGAGGGAGGAGTTGATCTGCCTTCTGTTTTCTTTTCTGTATTGCTGTGTTTTGTTTGACTTGTTTGATGCATTAGAATAAGTTCATATCTAGAATAAGTAGAATCTAGGAGCATGATTGCACTAGAGGTTGAGTTGCTCCCTCTGCTTGTACTGTTACTGTGTGGCTTTGCTTGCGGGTATTCGGTAGAGCCCAGCTCCCTTGCCCATGTGGTTTGTTTGCCTGATGGCATTTCATTTCATTTTATCTGTATGATTGCAGTTTACTGTTTTTGCTTGATAGCATGTTGTTTTATATTTCAGTATGATTACTGTTATCCATTCTGGCTTGAGGTTGAGATGAGCTTGTGGAGGCTGAAGCCCCACACACATTTCCTCCCTCACTTGCATTGCATGCATTTTACTGTTAAGCTGATGCTTTGTCTGTTTTGGTGTATCATTGACATGATCCATTAGGACTCTCATTTCCTTTGATAAGGATTTGATGATAGAATTTTAGGTTGAAACCTATGCATGACAACTTTTAGGAGTTCCCTGTTCAAACCTCAACCATAGGATGAATCCATGGCATGACAACAGTAGGACTTGATAGTCTCCCTCCTAGTTGGGCTTGTTCTCTTCTCATCTCAAAACAGTTTAAGATACAGTAATCATGAATGATTTCTTTCGTACGTTACGAGCCTTAAGCTATCTGAGAAAGGATTGTGGGAGAGTTTCTCTTCCACTGTCTAGATGTTTAGTATGGTACCCTTTGGGTGACATGCGACACATTCACTCTTAGGTCATAGTCTCTAGTGCGATTGAAATCGCAAACACAATAAAAAAGCACTTCTTTCGTAAAAGACAGGAAATAAACCGTAGTTTCCCGAACTACGTGAGCTCTGATCTCTCATGCCTGTTGAGAGTACGTAGGCACAACATGGCGATATCTTGGCGAGCTACCTTCCCCCATAATCCTTCGTAGGCCGAACTACGTTGACTCTGATTTCTCATTCTCTGATGAGAATACGTAGGCATAAAGCGCGACGCTTTGCCGAGTCATTTTTCTTTTCTTTTTCAGCCAGCCTTGATAGGTAGATAGAATAAAACGAACCCGTCCAAGTAAACACAACAAGCGAGGATCCCGTCGAGTACGACGGACGTGAGGGGTGCTAATACCTTCCCCTTGCATAACCGACTCCTGAATCCAGACAACGGTTGCGACGACCTTGTCTTACCCTTTTTCGTCAGGTTTTTTCCGATCGTTTCCTTTCCCGTTCTGAGGGATAAATAACGAAAGGTGGCGACTCTTATGTCATGCCGGCACCTTATTTTCGCGCAAGTGACAGCTGGCGACTCTGCTGGGGAATCCAACGGTTCCCTGCGAGAGTCAATCCTAACGCTTGTATGTTTACTTGTTGGGTTGCGTTTATTTATCGCATTTTACTTCTCGCACTTTATTTCCCGCATTTTATTTCCAGTATAATATGATTATCTATGCTGTTGTGGGATGGGAGTTCTGATGAGTGAGAAGCCAAACCTAGGCTTAAGTGCACTATAGACTTAGAGTGGAAATTAGTGAGCGCGTGCTTGCTTTGCAGGCACTAGTGTCTCATGAAATCCACGCTCAGACGAGGTTCATCCGGTTGGCTTCCCTTTCAACCCTTTGGGTTGAGACAGTTGCTGGTTTGGTGGATTGTCGACTCTGGGGACCGATCATTTGTGATTCAGCTAAGTGAGGCCGCTTCATGAGCTGGTGATGCCACACCTTCTGGGTATCGTATCACCCCTCTTGAAAGTCTGTGACGCTGATGAACGTATAGGATGTCGTACCTTGAGTCAGTTTAGGTCCATACCTGTGAGCAGGGCTGGGTTTATTGCAGGAAACTTTGACCTTCAGACTACCTGGTTTTCTTGACAGTGAATCAATTTTGTTGGTACCAGGGTTTCTCAGTTGCAGATTTGTCTGTTCTTGATAGAGCAGGTTTTGATCAGAGGATCTCATCAGCAGATGTTGTCTGTTCTTGATAGAGCAGGTTTTGATCAGAGGATCTCATCAGCAGATGTTGTTTGTTCTTGATAGGGCAGATTTTTAATTTGGGGTCTGAAGACCTCATCAGCAGATATTTCTTGATCATACATCAGAGGTCCTTATTATCAGACATTTGTTCTTGACAGAGCAGAATTATGATCCTATGTATATGGTCCTGTCAGATGGTTGTTCTTGGCAGATCAGATTTGTGGTCCTACACTGGGGTTTTCTTCTTATCAGCGGTTATTGATATAGAATCTCCACAGCACCAGTTACCCGGATATATTATTGCATGATTGCATTTTGCATTAGTTTGCATGTTCATTTTCATTTCATTAACGTGTGTCTGTGTTGCAGGTACCGTTTTCCCCGATCCAGGATTTCTTGCCTCCTATTGTATTGTTATGGGCTCTCTGAGGAAGACCGTGGCTTACAAGTTCCCTACCTCTGATGTGGTTAAGCTGACTGGTTTGATAGCTCTAGCAGATGATTCTGTGAAGGATGAGTTCAGGAAATCTTATGACAGGTTGCTCAGTTTGGTTTGTAAGCCTTCTGTGTTCGAGGTGAATGGGTTGCACGCTCTGCTGTAGTTCTACGACCCTCCGCTGAGATGTTTCACTTTTCAGGACTTCGTTCTCGCGCCGACGCTGGAAGAGTATGCTGATTTTCTAGGTGTGCCTATCAAGAGGCAGATGCCTTTTGTTCACATGGATGTTGAGCCTGATCTGGCTGGTTTAGCTCCTTCACTTCATTTGGACGCCTCCGAGTTAGTATTGACTAGTTGGAACAAGGTTCCTGGGTTCTCCTTGCAGTTTCTGGTAGGTAAAGCTCAGCAGTGTGCCAAGGACGGGTGTTGGGTCGCGTTCAATGCCATCCTCGCTCTATGCATATATGGCATTATTCTGTTCCCTAACATGCCCGATTTTGTAGACTTTGATGCGTTTCACATCTTTGCTTCAGGGAATCCAGTCCCTACCTTGATAGGAGATGTCTATCATTCAGTTCACTACAAGAACGAGAACAGGAGGGGGAAGAATGTCTCGTGCTGCGTACCCTTGCTGTACAAATGGCTTGAAAGTCATCTGCCTAAGAGGGGTCCTTTTGTCTTGTCTGCAGCCACAGCTGAGTGGCCTGAGCGTCTGATGAGTTTATCTGCAGAGGATATTGATTGGTTCGACAGAGATAGGTTGGGTACTGAGGTGATCTTCAGTTGCAGCGGGTTTCCTAATGTACCTCTGATAGGTAGGAAGGGCTGTATAAACTACAATCCGTCGTTGTTGGTCCGCCAGTTCGCGTATGCTTTGAGGAATCCACCGAAGGATGAAGAGGTACAGGAATCTCTGTACCTCACTGGTACTCTAGAAGGGGATCTGCTGTCCAAACTTCAGCGCGCGTGGAATGGTATCAGTAAGCGAGGAAAGCCTTTGCTGGGAAAAAGCAACAATCAAGCCTACCCTCCATACACGACTTGGATCAGAGCCAGAGCCAATGCTGTAGGGATGCCGTTTCCTCATGCCAAGCCAAAAAATCCTCCAATGATCGAAGAGCCTACTATTGTGCCCATCCATCAGCATAACCAGGTATTAGCTGAGCGGGATGAATTGAAGCGGGCGAACGAAGAATTGGAGAAGGAATTAGCTCAGCTCCGAAGTGAGAGGAACAAAGCTGTTCATTCTTTCAAAAGGCAGACAGAGTTGGTGAACCAGCTAGGTACAGACCTGACTAAGCAGATAGCCGAGCGTGAACGCATGGGTCGAGATTTCAAAGCTGTCAACGACGTACTGGCTACGAAGAAGCAGCATTTGGACGAGGCATATCGGAGGATATCCAAGTTCAACCAGCACTGGAAGGCTTCCCTGGCCACCAGGAAAGAGCGAGAAGATAAGCTGATGCTGCAGATCTCCAAGATGGAAGCCAAGGTGAAGGACAGTGAAAAGAGGTTTGATGAAGAAACCGCCCGCAGATACGCCGCTGAAGGCCAGCTCAGCAAAGCTCTCGCTAACCTGAAGGAGCGCAAGCTGACGTTTGAGTCTAAGAAGCGGAAACTGGAAGATTGCTTCGGCGAAGGAGCATGGGAAAGTTCAGTTCAGGGACTTCAGTATACCATTGTGCAGAGGGAATTGCTCGTCGAGGGGTTGCTCACTCTGCCAGATCATCCAGAGACGAAGGAGTTGTTAGAAGAGTATCGCGCTCGTGGCCGTACTTAACTATTTGTATTCCTTTTGTTTTGATCATTGTTGTATGCTGACCATCACCAGGCTTGTTGGCTGAGGTCACGCTGTTGATTTATTTTGTACTTGCTGATGCTATGTACTGCCTTGATAGGCTTTCTTTATATATGAGATTGATGTTTCCATGATTGGACTCGGACTTCTTCTTATTATTATTATCAGCACTAGCACTCAGGCACTAGGATCGGGGGAAATTTCCCAAAAAACACAGACACACGCATGCATCTGCATGAAGCATTTGCATGGCGAGCATTTTGTTGTTTTTCCTAACCTTTAGTGTTTGCAGGTTTTTCAGGTTTACAGGTCCCAGGCTGTTTCCGGTGGTTCCAGGATTGATCAGAGACTAATTCACCGTTACCCGACTAGAGCTAATCAGACCAGGATCATGGATCAAGTGCAGACAGATGTTCAGGAGCTCCGCGAGAGGATGAATCGCTTTATGGAACTTATGCAGGTGGTCGCCAATGGTCAGGACCAACTCAGGACTTTGGTTCAACCTTTGATCTCCAGGGTTGATAGTAACGGCATACTCCATGGCGGGGCTGTGCCTACTCCTCCACCAGTTGATACTCCGCAGAATGGTGTCCCCGTGGCCGGGGGCAACGACAGTGCTAATGGCAATGTGATGGCCAACATCGGACTCAATACGACGGGCGTCGGTCATGGGAGTATGGGAGCTAATGTCAATATCGGGCCGGGCAACGGCAATGCAGGCGTCGGGAATCTGTTGGTGCCTTAACCATGGCTTGAGGATCATCAGGATGATGTGTTCTCTCAAAGAGGCGCAAAAGGGGAACTGAATGCTGAAGCGCGGCTCAGATTCAAAGCACTTGAAGATAAAATGAGAGATATTGAGAATCAGAATACTTTGGGCGTTGATATGTCCAAGCTGGGATTAATTACTGATTTCAAGGTACCTCCTAAGTTCAGGGTGCCTGACTTTGAGAAATATAAGGGCACTACTTGCCCTCGTGTCCACCTTAGATCGTACTACAGGAAGATGTCTTCCTATTCCGAAGATGAGAAGCCGCTGATGCACTTCTTCCAAGACAGCCTTTCCGGACCATCCCTCGAGTGGTACATGGGCCTGGAGCCCACTAGCGTGCGCACATGGAAGGATCTTGCTGAAGCGTTTGTCCACCATTACCAGTACAATAACGACTTGGCCCCGAACCGAGTTCAGCTCCAGAACCTTTCGCAGAGGAATAATGAAGGATTTAAGGAGTACGCCCAGTGGTGGCGTGAGTTGGCAGCCCGGGTTCAGCCGCCGATGGTTGAACGCGAGCTCGTGAAGATGTTTGTAGCTACCCTCCCAGGGGTCTACTATGAAAAGTTAGTCAGCGGTATGTCTGGGATGTTCTCAGCTCTCATCATCATGGGCGAGCATGTCGAGAATGGGATCAAGATCGGGAAAATCCAAGGTGAATCATCCTCAGCTGGAGGAGGTGGAAAGAAACCTTATGCTGGTAAACGACGAGAAGGAGAAGCGAGCGCTATGACCAACGCTCGGAGAAAGGGCAAAGGCCCTCAGCCGCAGATAGCCAGTATAAATATCCCAGCAGCTCCGCAGCAGCAACCGAATCAGCAGGGATATAGAAAGTACCAGAATCGGGCATCTTTGACGAACCGTCACTTCGAAGCACCGCCCATGTCGTATGCGCAGCTCTTGCAGACTTTGCTTCAGCTTCAGTTGGTTCAGAAGAGGACGATGGCTCCCTTGACAGGGGCACCTCCACCAGGGTACGACGCAAATGCCACTTGCGACTTCCACACAGGGGCACCTGGCCACACAATCGAGAATTGCAAAGCCTTTAAGCATAAGGTGCAGGACCTGGTAGATGACAAGATCATTAACTTCTCCGATAATGTGCCCAATGTTACGAAGAATCCTATGCCGAATCATAGGGGAGGCGGAGTGAACGCCATTATCGAAGAAGAGAGTGCAGATCTGTTGACTGATGTTAGAGACCTAAAGACGCCGCTTAGCTTCGTCAAAGCTAAGTTGTTGAAGAAAGGGTTCTTTCCAGGATGCGGAGAGTTATGCATGGACTGTGCCACACATTCTGATGGATGTGAGCAGTTGGTTGAAGGAATCCAAAGTCTGATGGCTGAGGGGATTCTGCAGTTTAGCCGGAGGGCTGAAAGTGTATCAGGAGAGGTAGTGTTGAAGCAGGCCGATGAAGTCGCCACCATCACCATCCCTCGCCGGTCAATAACCATTTCTGCGCCTAGACCGCCTACAATTACTATTACCAAAGCTGGGTCGATACCATTCGATAGCACTAACGCTGTTCCGTGGCATTACGGGGCTGAAGTCTATTGCAATGGTCAAAAGTTGGAGCTGGAACCGTATGGGTCGACTGTGGAAAATCTCGCAGGGATCAGTGGTATCACTCGCAGCGGAAGAGTATTTGCGCCGCCAGAGGTCGTGGCAGAGAAAGCGGTCAGAGCTGATGCGGCCGATAAGGGTAAAAGCAAAGTCGTCGAAGAGGTCCCATGTGGGGTAGAGAAGGATTTGCTGGTCAAAGATGCCGAGGAGTTTATGCGATTGATCAAAAAGAGCGACTACAAGATTGTAGACCATCTCCATCAGACGCCGTCGAAGATTTCTATTCTCAACTTGTTGCTGTGTTCTGAAGCACACCGCAATGCGCTACTGAAGGTATTGAACGCTGCCTACGTACCGCAGGAGATATCGGTGAATCAGCTAGAAGAGGTGGTAGCCCACGTTAATGCTGGCAATGGGCTAGGTTTCACAGATTTAGAGCTGACGCCTAAAGGGAGGAATCACAACAGCGCCCTGCACATCTCGATAGAGTGTAGGGGCACAATCATGTCGCACGTCCTGGTGGACACGGGTTTGTCGCTTAATGTCCTTCTGAAGAAGGCATTAATGAAGCTGGACACTCGCGGGTTGCTCTGCACACCCAGTGATCTAGTGGTGAAAGCATTCAACGGAACTAAACGTCACGTTTTCGGGGAGGTGACCCTGCCGGTCCAAGTCGGTCCGGAAACGTTCGACACGGTCTTTTATATCATGGACATCATGCCTGCCTACAGTTGCCTCTTGGGCCGGCCATGGATCCATGCTGCTGGTGCCGTGACCTCCACGTTGCACCAAAAGCTCAAATATGCTATCAGAGGAAGCATAGTAACCGTGTGTGGTGAGGAGGACATAATGGTGAGCCATTTGTCATCCTTTAAGTATGTTGAAATGGATGGCGAAATCCATGAAACTCTCTGCCAGGCATTTGAAGCCGTCAAAGTGAAAGAAGTAGCTCCTGTAGTCACAGAAAAGCAAGAGATGAATCTCTCCTCGTTCAAAGAAGCTCGGGCCGTCGTCGAAGCCGGATCTACCCCAGGCTGGGGGCATATTTTGGAGATACCGAACAAGCAGGATAAGTTTGGGTTGGGGTATCCTCCTGGAGCTGAAGCTTCTTCTTCTTCGTCTAGCAGCGCGTCACGAGGTAAGGGGCCGATCCTATTTACCAGTGGCGGAGTGATTTTCGAAAGCATCAACGCGGCGTCTGAAGACAGCGGGGATAGCGATTGTGATCTCGACTCTTGGATTCAGCCAAGCAAGCCGGGCAAGGGCCTCGACAATTGGACCATCAAGGATATCATCCAGCTGACAAGTGAAGAGTAATGATTTACATTTTCCAATCATTGTACAACCCTATGTCCTACCTGGGGCCTAGCGGTTTTATTGTCAGGGCCTTGTTGGATTATGTACATGCATTTTGTTAATAAATCAAAGGCGTTTTCTTCGTATTCAAATATTGTGATCTCTGTTATTCCTGTTTTATATTTGTTTTGAAAAACAGTAAAATGGCAATGGGGTTTGTGCTAACTTGCATATTCTTGTTTTAAACTTAACCCTTGTTATTGAAGGATCCACATAACAGATGACATCGACTCTGGACCTTCTATGGCTCACTTCGACTTCGATTGCCCGATCTATCAAGCCGAGGAAGAGGTTGATGAAGATGAAGACCTTCCTGAAGAGTTGGCCCACTTGTTGAAACAAGAGGAAAAGGTTATTCTGCCTCACGAGGAGGATATCGAAATCGTGAACCTGGGTTTTGAAGAGCTCGTCAGAAATGTCAGGATAGGGGCTGCATTGCAGAGTAATGTCAAGCAGAGATTGGTCGAGATGCTTCGAGAGTATAGTGACGTCTTTGCTTGGTCATACGAAGATATGCCCGGACTTGACACGGACATCGTGGTCCACCACTTTCCTCTGCGAGAAGATTGCCCTCCCGTCAAGCAGAAGCTTAGGAGGACGAGACCAGATATGGCCATTAAGATTAAAGAAGAAGTGCAGAAATAGCTTGATGCGGGCTTCTTAGCGGTCACCATTTACCCTCCGTGGGTCGCCAACATAGTTCCTGTACCGAAGAAGGACGGTAAGGTACGCATGTGCGTCGATTATCGGGATTTGAATAGGGCGAGCCCTAAAGATGATTTCCCGTTGCCTCATATCGATGTGTTGGTCGACAACACAGCCTAGTTCTCCGTGTTTTCGTTCATGGATGGCTTCTCCGGTTACAACCAGATCAAGATGGCGCTGGAGGACATGGAGAAAACGACGTTTATCACCCCCTGGGGAACGTTTTGCTATAAGGTAATGCCTTTCGGTCTGAAGAACGCAGGGGCCACTTACCAACGAGCGATGGTAACTTTGTTTCATGATATGATTCATCATGAGATCGAGGTCTATGTTGATGACATGATTACGAAGTCCCAAACAGAGGAAGAGCATCTGGTCAACTTATTGAAGCTTTTTCAGAGGCTTAGGAAATTCAGGTTGAGGCTGAATCCTAACAAATGCACTTTCGGAGTGCAGTCCAGAAAGTTACTAGGGTTTATCGTTAGCGAACGAGGCATCGAGGTTGATCCTGCGAAAATAAAAGCCATTCAAGAAATGCCAGCGCCGAAAACAGAAAAAGAAGTTCGTGGTTTCTTGGGAAGAATAAACTACATTGCAAGGTTTATCTCTCAGCTCACGACCACTTGTGAACCGATGTTCAAGCTTTTAAAGAAAGATCAGGCAATTACTTGGAATGAGGATTGCCAGAAGGCATTCGATAAGATAAAGCAGTATCTCCAAGAACCTCGAATCTTGATACCCCCAGTGTCTGGACGACCATTAATCATGTACTTGACAGTTCTTGAGAACAGTATGGGGTGTGTTCTCGGTCAACACGACGAGACGGGCAGAAAGGAGCATGCCATTTACTACTTGAGTAAAAAGTTCACTGACTGTGAATCTCGATACTCGATGCTGGAGAAGACGTGTTGTGCACTAGCTTGGGCTGCCAAATGTCTACGACAGTACATGCTCAATCACACCACTATGCTAATTTCGAAGATGGATCCGATCAAGTACGTCTTCGAGAAGCAGGCTCTTTCGGGAAGGATTGCCAGATGGCAAATGGTGCTAACGGAATATGATATTCAGCATGTGTCCTAGAAAGTCATCAAGGGAAGCGTATTGTCTGATTACCTTGCCGAGCAGCCGATCGAGGATTACCAGCCGATGAAGTTTGAATTCCCTGACGAGGATATTATGTTTCTCAAAGCGAAGGATTGCGATGAGCCGTTGCCCGACGAGGGGCCAGATAGGAAATCCCAGTGGAAATTAATATTCGATGGGGCGGTTAATTCCTATGGAAGTGGCATCGGGGCTATCATCACAACTCCCCACGGATCCCACATCCCGTTTACTGCGAGACTGACGTTTCCAGTCACTAACAATGAGGCGGAGTACGAAGCATGCATCATGGGTCTAGAAGAGGCAATTGATTTGAGAATCAAGAACCTAGACGTATATGGTGACTCAGCGCTTGTGATCAACCAAATTAAAGGGGAGCAGGAGACTCGTCAATCGAATTTGGTGCCGTACATAAATTACGCCAGAAGGCTACTTCCGTTCTTTGATCGAGTGGAACTCCATCATGTGCCCAGAGCGGAAAATCAAATGGCTGATGCCTTAGCCACGTTGGCCTCAATGTATAAAGTCAATTTTTGGAATGAGGCTCCAAGAATTGTCCTTTCCCGTCTTGATAGACCGGCATTTGTCTTTGCAATCGAGGATGCCGCCGACGGCAAGCCATGGTTCCATGACATCCAGACCTTCCTTATGACTAAGGAGTATCCTGCGGGTGCGTCAACCCAGGATAAGAAGACTCTGAGGAGGCTGTCTGGAAACTTTTATCTCAATCCTGATGGAGTGTTGTATAAGAGAAACCACGATCTCGTGCTACTCAGATGTGTAGATGAGAAAGAGGCGAGTATGCTCATGGAAGAAGTCCATGAAGGCACATTTGGTACGCACGCCGGCGGGCATGCCATGACGAGGAAGATCCTGAGAGCAGGATACTACTGGCTGACGATGGAGTCGGATTGCTTCAGATTCGCGAAGAGATGTCATAAATGCCAGATTTATGCTGATAAAGTTCATGTGCCGCCGTGTCCGTTGAATGTCATGTCCTCCCCGTGGCCGTTCTCCATGTGGGGCATTGACATGATAGGCAAGATCGAGCCCACTGCATCTAACGGTCATCGCTTCATTCTGGTAGCTATCGACTACTTCACCAAGTGGGTGGAGGCAGCCTCGTACGCTAATGTGACCAAGCAGGTGGTGGCTAAATTCATAAAGAGGGACATCATCTATCGTTACGGAATTCCCGAGCAGATCATTACTGATAATGGTTCGAATCTGAATAACAAGATGATGAAGGAGCTGTGTCAGAGTTTCAAGATTGAACACCACAACTCATCTCCTTACCGACCGAAGATGAATGGCGCCGTTGAAGCAGCCAATAAGAACATAAGAAAGATTGTTCAGAAGATGGTTGTGACCTACAAAGATTGGCACGAGATGCTGCCGTTCGCATTGCACGGTTATCGTACGACGGTACGTACTTCAACCGGGGCAACTCCTTTCTCCTTAGTGTACGGTATGGAAGCTGTCCTACCGTTAGAAATGGAGATCCCTTCTTTGCGAGTTTTGGTTGATGTGAAACTCGACGAGGTAGAATGGATTACGAATCGTTTGAACCAACTCAGCCTGATGGATGAGAAGAGGTTAGCATCAATTGCATTTGGTCGTCTGTACCAAAGCCGAATGAAGAAAGCTTATGACAAGAAGGTGCGTCCTAGAAGCTTTCAGACGGGTGATCTCGTCCTGAAGAAGATTCTTCCTCCACACTCCGATCACCGGGGCAAGTGGACTCCAAATTACGAAGGTCCGTACGTCGTCAGCAAGGTCTTTTCGGGAGGAGCTTTGTTGTTATCCACGATGGATGGTGAAGATTTTGCATCCCCGGTGAGCGCGGACGCAATTAAAAAATACTTTGCTTGAAAACGACCCGCTGGACAAAAAAGAGAGTCCAGGCAAAAAAGGGGCATCCCGGCGAGCCAAAAACAGAATAAAAGGTTCGGGCAAAAATTAGGGATATATTGAAAAGATGTACACCCGCGAAGTCGAAAACCTACACTGGGCGGCTTCGGCAAAAAAGGGTATCCCGGTGAACTGAAAACCCGTAAAGGGCGGTTCATGCAAAAGTTAGGGATTTAAAAAGAAAATGACTGCGTTCCGCGTGTGGACTTTCATTGTTTAGTGGTTTGGAGGACCTGAAGGCCGTTCATATGAATCAATCTCTTCTGAAGCTGAAGCGTCGGAGAAGTATCGAAGTCGAGTGTGTCATAGAGGGATCAACTCATGGTGTTCCTCTACGCCTCGTTGCCGACATTTGTATATACTGATGTATATTTATGTTTTATTTTTACGCGGCTTCCTCATTCCAGGAGCTTGCCTCTGTTGTACAACATTTTTACCCATTCAGGGGTTCGTTATCAATAAAATGCATACTATTGAGCAATTCTGTTTGTCTGTTTAGCATTTATCTGTTTTGTTTGCGAAAAAGAACGCCGATGTTTTTGATAAAATGCGCATACATAAACTTACCGGCCTAGGCCATTGATTGTTGAAACAATTAATTACTTGAACGTTGTCACGAGATAATAACCTTGATAGGTCCCTTTGAAAAGGGTATCTTGTCTGTTTGTTTGTGTTGTTACAGGTGTAGCATATTCCAGACAGTGCGCCGTGCGCATCCCCGAAGCAGGATGATTCCTCCTTCTCCAGCAGAGTTCAGTAGCCTCTCCCCACAGAGTCTGAACGCAAGATCATGAGCATTGATATGTCTCTCCAGGCAGAGATGATTCGCTCCCCAATAAGATGCGTCCTGAAGGAACGCCATCTCCTCAGCTGAGTCAGGCGCCGAAGCATGATTTCATTCCCCTAGCACCGGGTCACAAGTGCAGGTTTCATAGAAGTGTTCAGGCGCCGAAGCTCGTGTTCATCCCCCAGCACCGGGTCACAAGTGCAGGTTTCATAGAAGTGTTCAGGCGCCGAAGCTCGTGTTCATCCCCCATCACCGGGTCACAAGTGCAGGTTTCGCAGGAAACTATTCGTACGCCGAAGTATGCGGCAACTGATGGTGCCAGACTGAAGTCTCTAGCGGAATTGAAATTCCCCACCAGAGTTGTACTCTCCCCCGAAGTTGGATGATTCCTTCTTCCCCAGCGGAATTGAAATTCCTCATCAGGGTTGTACTCTCTCCAGTGAAGCAGAATGATTTCTCCTTCCTCAGCCGAGCTTGCAGATCCCCAAGAGAGCCGAATCCTTGGAAGTTGATCAGGCCATGATTGGTTTCCCCCAGTAGAGTGTTGAACAGCTGAAGTTGTTTCCCCACAGAGCCGTTATCTCCAGAGAAGTAGCCGAGAAGGCCACACGGCTTATTCCCGCGATTGATATCGCTTTCCCTCAGCAGGTCCAGGTTCTCGTAGAGCTTCGTTCCCATGCAGTAGTCAACTGAAAGTGTTTCCCCCGCAGCAGTCAGCTGAAGTTGTGCCCCCTGCGGAGTCCAATTGAGATTGGCGTAACCATGTTCTCCTCAGCAGGATGATTCCTCTATCTGAGTAGTTCTTCCCCCTTGACAGGAGGATTCCCCCTTCGGCATTTATTTTGCTGACGGGATCGCATCATTATGCATGATTGCATAACATTTATCATAAACGCATAGCATTTCCACCGTGTGGAGCATTGCGCCATTGTCGAAGGATATGCATATCAAACATGATCTAGGTCGCTACCGTTCTCGTTTTGCAGGTGTTCCGCCGCAGAATTGATTGCCCAGGATGATTCCTGACATTCTCCCCAACGAAGTCGCTCGCTCAAGATGATTCTTGAGATCCCCAGCGAAGTCTTCAGTTCAAGATGATTCTTGAATTCCTCAGCAGGGCCGTTTGCTTAAGATGATTCTTAAGACCCCAGTAGAGTCCCCAGTGAAGGTTGCCCAGGATGATTCCTGAATCCCCAAGAGAGCCGAATCCTTGGAAGCGGCTCAAGCCAGGATTGGTTTGTCCCCGGCAAGAGTTGCCTAGGATGATTCCTGGAATCCCCAACATAGTGTTTGCTCAGGATGATTCCTGAAGTCTCCAGAATGGTTATCGGTTCAAGATGATTTTTGAAGGTCCCCGACGGAGTTATTTGTTCAAGATGATTCTTGAAGTCCTCAGTAGAGTTGATTTATCCAGAATGATTTCTGGACCCCCGGAGCAGAGTTACTTGATAGCTCTCCAGATTCCCCAGCGGCGAAGCATCCTCCCCAGCAGGTTTTCTAACGGCGAAGTTGAAACCTCCTTTGAAGACTCCATGATTGAAGTCTGACCGTGTTAATGAAGCAGTTCTCTCAGCTGATGCAGAATGCCTGATGGCAGTGGTTTAGATATTCCCAGTTGGCTCATGATTGACCAAGGATTCTATGCCTGAATTGCTGATGAAGTCCGGCTGATGCCCGACAGTAATGCGGAATGCCTGATGGCATGATCAACCTGATGGTTGAAGTCCGGCTGAAGCCCGACGATTCCTTTGAATGCCTGATGGCATGATCAACCTGATGGTTGAAGTCCGGCTGATGCCCGACAGTGTTCTTTGAATGCCTGATGGCATGATCGACTATGTATTACCAGTTACAGTGTGACAAATTCCCCAATGAATTTTCTTCACCCTGACGGCGAGGTCAGATTATGTTAGTCTTCCAGCGGCGATGTTGGATGTGTGTTTCTGGCAGCGATGTCAGATGATGTCAATTCTCCAGCGGCGATGTTGGATGTTTGTGTCTGACGGTGATGTCAGATTCTTTGTTGTTCTCCAGCGGCGATGTTGGATGTTCGTTTATGACGGCGATGTCAGATCCTTTGATTCTCCAGCGGCGATGTTGGATGTTTGGTTGTATGACGGCGATGTCAGGTGATTTAAGTCTCCAGCGGCGATGTTGGATGTTTGTTGTTGACGGCGAGGTCAGGTTATGTTGAGTACTTGACGGTGATGTCAGGTGTTTCTCAGAGTTATGTTTGTTTCTGGCGGCGATGTCAGGTGGTTCAATTCTCCAGCGGTGATGTTGGATATTTGTTTCTGACGGCGGTGTCAGGTGATTCAGCTCTCCAGCGGTGATGTTGGATGTTTGTGTCTGACGGCGTTGTCAGGTGATTTAGTTCTCCAGCGGCGATGCTGGGTGGTTTGGTTTGTTTCCGACGGTGATGTCAGATTCTTTAGTTTTCCAGCGGCGATGTTGGATGTTTGTGTCTGACGGCGATGTCAGGTGATTTAGTTCTCCAGCGGCGATGCTGGGTGGTTTGGTTTGTTTCCGACGGTGATGTCAGATTCTTTAGTTTTCCAGCGGCGATGTTGGGTATGTCAGGTGATTTAGTTCTCCAGCGGCGATGCTGGGTGGTTTGGTTTGTTTCCGACGACGATGTCAGATTCTTTAGTTTTCCAGCGGCGATGTTGGGTATGTCAGGTGATTTAGTTTTCCGACGGCGATGTTGGGTGTTTTGTTTCCGACGGCGATGTCAGATTCTTCAGTTTTCCAGCGGCAATGTTGGGTATGTCAGATTCTTCAGTTTTCCAGCGGCGATGTTGGGTATGTCAGATTCTTTAGTTCTCCAGCGGCGATGTTGGGTGTTTTGATTGTCCGACAGCGATGTCAGATCAGTATGTCTCCAGCTAGTTGTCGTGCAGCTATTGTTTCAGTGTTGGAAGATTCGTTCCCGCGAGAGTACCGTGTACTTGTGCAGTTGGCAAATTTTCGGGTTTACCGGTATTCAACCGTCTCGCACCTTGATTGGCTGAGGGCCGTTCGCTCCTCACCCAGTCAGGTTCAAGCCGTTTGAATAGGGGCAGTTGTTGCACCCTAAAATTTGACCAACATTTATTTACCCATCAAGAGTTATATGAGACTTTGAAGCTAGCCAAGAAGGTTATTCAAAGGTTCAAAGATTGATACCTTTGTCAGAGAACTCAAGAGATCCTCAGAGGAATTGGTTGAAACCAAGGTTGTGTGCCTCATAACTTGAGAGTTGTGGGAGCTCCTCAGATGATTCTGAGACTATGAGGATGGACTTGAAGCTTTGAGAAAGCTTGTGAGTTGTCTTTAAAGCCATCATGAAGCCTAGAGAGGTCATTGTACAAGAATTCATAAGATTCAGCCATGAGTGGTAGAATTAGGGTTTGACTGGGTCAACCCTAGGTCAACTGAAGATTTGGAGAGGGTTGAGACATAATCCAAAGGCCATGTGATCATGGAATGATGCATTGAGATGCTATAAGGATGATTCCTAGACCAACTCATCATGATTGAGGAGTTTGAAAAGTTTTAAGCTAGGGTTTCTAAGGATTGACAGTGTAAAATCCCCTAATTTGATCCCTATCTTCAAGGCAGTTTAGCTCAAGATGTGATTGTCATATCATCTTCCCCATAACATGAATGTTGTAGAGATTGTTCTTAGCTTTAATTTGAGTGCTATAAGTCCTTGATAGGATTTGTAGAGCTCAAGTTATGACTTTGACAAATTACAGGTCATCTGAGGTATGTGAATCTGGGTCCTTGAAAGTCACCCAACTTGCATCCAACTTTTGTCCTAGTAGGATGATTCCTATGGATTATTGGTCAACATGAATGTTGAAGAGAATCTTCTTAGATTTCTAGAGAGTACTAGAAGTCCTTGATAGGATTTGTAGAACTCAACTTATGGCTTTGACAAGTCAAGGGCATTTTGGTCATTTGGAGGTTATAGGTCATTTCAAGCATAAGGCCATATCTCCTACTTCTAAGCTTCAAATGGAAAAATATTCAACATAAAACTTTCTTAGAATGATGTTTTAAGTCTAGTAGGGAGGTCATGAGATGTTGAAAAGGCTCATATCAAAAAGTGATAAAAATGGCCTAAAAGTGAGGCATAAGTTAATTAAAGTGAATTTGAAAATTGGAAATCCCAAGTTATAAGTCCAAACCATGTCATGTAATAGGTCATTTTGACTCCAAATGACATTCTAAGAACAATGGTTCAGCCATAATTTTGATTTGAGGCTTGGATCATAGGGCTGCTTTGGAATTGGCTTACTTACATATTAAGGCATCAAGGCAAAACTCCACAAAACTCAATACACAAGGTAGTTATGCATTGTAACTCACCCAAAATATCATGTGGGGATAAATTCAAGTCAGAATGGGAAGTTACAAGGAGCTTGGCATGAGATAGCATGTGGAGAGAATTGAAATCAAAATACCATGACATGAAAAGTTCAAGTTCTCATGGGATTGTTCTAGGGGGTTCTAGATGATTCTAAACCACTCTATAAGATGATTGTAACTTGCTCAGATGCAAGGTTGGTGTGAATTGGTGTAGAGAAGAGAGAGTGAGATCCAAAATCTTCCATTGCAAGTCAAATCCAATTTCTTCATTCCTCTTCATTTCCTTTCATCTTTTTCACACAAACACCTTCCATACATCATATTGAAGCTGTGCAGATTGAATTGAGAGCATTTCCATGGAGAATTGAAGAGTTGGAGATTGGAATTTCAAGGTTGCATTTCAAAATCGAATTTCAAGAATCAAGCAATTTCAGCCATTCTTTTTGCATACAGAAGCTAGAAGATTGATCAGTGAAGGAATTTGGAAAGATTCAAGGCTTGAATTGGTGGATTACTACCTCTGTTCACTCCATTTTACCAGGTTTGCAATTTCTTTCCTACACCTTAATTTAGGCATGGTTAGGTTGAATTGTTAGTGTAGAATTGTTAGAGACCAATAGGTGATGGATTTTGGAAAGTTTGAAGGCAATTGGTGATGGTTTTGTTATGGATAAGATTTCTGTTTGGCCTTGTATCTCTTTGGATATTGAGTGATGAACTTAGTTTAATATCAAGAAATGTTCAGGGTGACATGGTGAGTGATCTAGGACCATTAGTTTCAAGAATTGTTAAGATTGATTTCTGAGCATAATTTGAAGTTTGGATCGGGTTCCTTGATTTAAGAGGTTTCAGTTAATTTTAAGGTTGTAATCATGTTCAGCATGGAATTCTAAATGGATTAGGGTTTTAAATTTCAAGAATTGATGAAGAAATGAGGGAGTTCGTATGGAGGAAGATGAAGCTTCATGGATGAGTTTCCATGGAGGTTTCTCAAAACCCTAGCCCAAGGAAGAAGATGACTCACGGCCGTTGGATGAAGAGCAAACTTTTTGACTTTGGCTGGATCCAACGCGCAGGATTTAATTTCAGTTTTGGAGGGATTCTGAAGCAAGGCAAAACGCACCGTTTCATTAAACGGTGGTTCTGGGCTGGATCACTAATTGCACCCCCGATCAAGGCCCATTGGTTGTTTGAACTGAATTGTGTTGCTATTCTCACCGCTTCCCTTTTTATTTTCTTGCATTTTCTTAGTTGTTTTTCTGATTAATATTGGGCCCAGGCGCGCCTGCTTTTCAAACCCCCTATTCTGGGCCCAAGCGTGATTTTAGCTGCATTATCTTACTGACTGCACCCCATGCTTCATGTTTTCATTTCATTTTTTTCCCATTTTATTTCCATTTTAGAAAAATCATAATAAATTGAAAAATAAACATTTTTTCATGGGAGTTTTTTTCTCCTATTTCATATTTTTGTCTAGAAAAATATAAAATAAAAACATTTTTCATTTCATGTATTTTAGTATTTTTTGCATATTTTCTTCTTTTATTGCTTTTTAATTCTTTTATGTTGATCAGTGATTTTGTAGAATTTAGTTTAGGTAGTTTCCTTAGTATTTTTAGGTCATTCTTTTTAGGTTGATTAGATATATGTTTTAGCTTCCCCCTGGATTTATTCCATAATTTTGTGATGATTTTTAGGATGGTTTTGATTAGATACCATTAGGTTGTATAGAATTAGGTTAAACTTCAACATAGGTCCATAATAACTTCAGATTTTGGGTTTTTAGGACAAATTAGACTATGGGACATATATGGGTATTAAGGGTAGGTATGTAGGACCCCTTAGAAATTATATTAGGATTTAATATAATAGTATGTGTCGCTACTGCGAAAATCGGCGCCGGCTGAACAGAAGAGTCGCCACCGTGCGTTATTTATCCCAACGGAGGGAAAGGAAACGCTCAGAGTAAACCTACCGCAAAGACGGGAAAGGAATGGTCATCGCAACCAAAACCTGGATTCGGGAGTCGGTTACGCAAGGGGAAGGTATTAGTACCCCTCACGTCCGTCGTACTCGATGGGATCCACGCTTGTTTTCGGGTATGGATTGTTATTCTATCTACTCTTACAGGTCTGGGGTTAAAAGAAAAGAAAATGACTCGGCAAAGTATCGCACTTTATGCCTACGTATTCCCGTCTGGAACGAGAAATCAGAGTCAACGTAGCTCGCTAGGATATCGCATCCTATGCCTACGTACTTTCATACAGCATGAAAGATCAGAGCAAACGTAGTTCGGGCCACGTACGACACAAGTCTGTTTTGATTGTTTTTATTCCTTCTGAAAAAAGGTTTTCCTGATTAGCAGTCCAAGCGGACGAAAATGACGCTTTGATGAGTTCACATTCTTTTACGGAAGAAGTGTCTTTTATTGTGTTTGAAATATTTATTGTGTTTTTCTGTTTGTTTTGAGAAAGAAGAGACAAAACTCTAACCTATGGTTGCAAAGGGAATCAAACTAACCTGATGTTATCATGCATGGGTTAAGACCTAGTGTCTATCATGTTCCTCTCTTGCACAGAGAGAAACAGAGATCCTAAGGGAATAGACGGAAACAGAAACAATAGCGTACATACAATAAAGCAGTAAAATGCATGGATGCAGCAATACAAGCGAGGCAAGGGAGTCCCACTCAACCTCGAACCTAGAAAACAACAGGCAAAAGAGAACAAAATTCGCTTTCAACATAACAGATTAAACAACAAATAATACAGTCAGGGAAATTCACACAATACATCAAAAATTAACAACAGCAAAAAGTCTTCACCAACTTCTGTCTTCAAGTCATCTCCAAACAGCTACAAGCTTCAAGCAAGCCTCAGTCTTTATATTCACAGCCTTCAAGCAAGGTCTTTGTCTTCAACCCTTCTATGGCTTTTCTTCAAGTCCCAATCTCCCAGCTGAGGAACCAATCACAAGAATGAACTGGGGTGTTAAGCAATTTAGTTAGCCACCAAAGGTGGCAAACAGACTGCTAACAACACATAGAATATTTCTCTCAAGAGTTCTATCTCTTAGACACTATCACCAAGCCTTCCAAAGGAAGGGGGTGAGTATCCTAGAGAGACTCTGCATCACAGAGAGGGATGGAGGCAAACAAGGCCTTCCATGTTTGTGAATCAAGTTTTCTACTCTAGAGCTCTGCCTAACTCCTAGATCTTATAACTTCAACAGCTGCCAGCAAGAGATACTCCTCATCAACTCTGGAAGTTGGTCTTCATTCTCTTTTGTCTTCAAATGGGCTTCATCAGCACAGTCTTCAGCTCAAACCCAAACCTCAAACAAGCCCAGTACCCCACACAGTCAAATAATAACCCTAGAGAGGGCACACCACACAATCAAGCAAATACAAGCAGTATACTAATAGTAATAGTAACATAAGGGAAGCCTAATATTTTCTAAGGGATCTATTATCTACCCATAATACCCCTATAGTCCCATACCCCAAAATTCAAACTACAACTCTTAAAAGAAATGATTTACTACACCTATGTTATCTCTAAACCCTAGTTTTGATTCTCCTAATCACACCTAAACAAACCATCTAAGATTAAGTCCTAAAATCATGAATTAAATCTCATATGAAAATTAAAGGCCTAAATGAAGTACTCTAAAAAGAATGGGTCCAAAATATAAAAGGGTCTAGCTAAACTAAAATCAACAATATCAAGTATTAAACTAAACATTACTTACAACCTATTTAAAAGAAAAATATACTAAAAATGCAAAAATGAAATAAAATGCTAATTTTATTATATGACAATTTTCTTAACAAAAATATGAAAAAGATGCAAAAACAACCATTTAAAAATATGCAATTTCCAATTTGTTATGATTTTCCAAAGAATTAAAAAAAATTGAGTGAAATTAACATGAATTAAATTTGGCTGGGGTGCAATCAGCAATTAAAAGTATTTAAAAATGGACAATGGGCCCAGACTGGGGGTGCGCATAGCAAGGCGCGTCTGGGCCCAGCTAATCAGAAAACTCAAAAGAAAATAAAAACAAAAAAACGGTGCAAAGAGTAATTAATTCAGTTCAAATGGCATTGGGCCTTGAAAGTAGGGGTGCGAAAAGCAAGGGCAACTTAAGCCCATCAGAGACTTAAGTGAAACGACGCGTTTCACATCTTTGAATTCCATCCTATTTCCAGCTTTAAATCGTGGCCGTTAGATCAGCTGCTCAGTCAAAGTCTTATGAAGGATCCAACGACCCTCATGTTTCTTCTCCAAAGTTAGGGTTTCCACCATTAAAGAACCATGCGCGAGCTTGCACCAACCAGAGTTCATCATACTCATACAACCTCAATTCTCCATGAAATTCAATTCTGCAAAAAACAAAATTGCTCTACATCTTCTCCTCTACACAAACATTGACTCAGTTTCCTCCAAAACTCAATCAATAACCAAACCCGGTAGGTAGAAGACCTTGGTTCCACCATTTAACACTGCTATCAATCTTGATGATTCCTTCTAACTCTTACCCTAATGCGTTCCACATGCTATGCTGATTATTCTGAGCTATCTATCTAAGATTATCATGCCCTAACCTAAGTGTTCTAAGCCAAAACAGTTTTGGTGCTCCAATGGTGAACTTCATGAAATGCCTTCAAATTCATCAGAATCATTCATCTAACTATTCCTAACAATTCTAACCTAAGAATTCTACATTATTCTAACTAATTCTGGCCAATTCGATGAGATTACTAACCTGGTGTAATCTTGAAAACAGATGGAGAAAACCTTGGATGCACAGCTTGCAATGCTTGGGACTTGCTCAATAAACTTGGTTCTTGATTCTGTATGCAGTAGTTCTTGTTCAAACCCCTTGGATTGCCATAACCACTTCCTTTTGCAATTTGGATGATACACTTGGTAGCACACGAATTCTACCTCAATTCATCCAGATCTTGATGGAAACTTGATCTATGATGGATGTAGATGATGATAGGATCAAGAAGTGTGGAAAATGATGAAGATTTGATAGAGTTCTTATGTGATTTGCAAAATGGAAGAAGGAGATGTAACTATGTGTTTTGATCAAAATGAATCACCAACCCCTGAATGAAGCCACTCTACTCAATATATAGACACTCATAGAACACTCTAGAACTTGGTAGAAACTTCTTGTGCACAAATCCCTTGAATTTTGGCATGTGTAACTTCATACATAAGTAACCAATGGTATCTCTCAAACTTTGCCCTAAACTCAAAAATCTACTTTTGCCAATGCTCTTAAAACATTTTTTCCAATCAAAATGACCTATAATTTCATCCCATTTGGCCATGTTATGAAAAAAATCCATTTTTAGGTCACTTTTATTCATTAAATTCATCTTTTAAATGACCAAATTTGGAACCTTGAGCTATGGCCATTTACAAACTTTCATGATCACTTTTCTAGACTCAAAATGTCATTTGGAGAAAGTTTTATGTTGTGAAGTTTTTCATTTGAAGCTTCCTTGTATGAGTTTTGGGCATAGGCTTGAAATGACCAGTAATTCTCAAATGACCAAAATACCCTTTGCTTGCCAAGGTCATAAGTAGAGTTCCACAAATCAGATGAAGGCATACCATACCTTTCTAGGAATCTAAGACAATGAGGAACAACGCTTATGTTTACCAGAAATTCATTTGAAATCTCCTTGAGGGGTAAAAGTTGCTTGTAAGACAAGTAACTTTCACAGACAAAATTTCAGATACCTCAGATGACCTGTAACTTGCAAGGACCATAACTTGAGTTCCATAAATCTCCTTGATGTCTTCCACCACTCAAATTAAAGGTCTTGAGATCCTCTACAAGTTTCATGTTGGCCAAGGATCCATTTGAATCTTGCATTTTGAATTATCGTGCTGGGAAGTTTGCCCTAAATCAGGGGATTTTACACAGAAACCCTAATTTAGAAACTCCTCTTCTTCTTGATTTCTTCTTGGCACAACACCACATCCTTATCTACAGGTCAAATGATGAACCCCACATCTCTCAGATAGACCTTGATGCCTTTCAATCAATCATTTGACCTAAGGTTGACCTAGGGTTGACCCAGATGAAACCCTAGTTGACTGTCTTCAACTGCAACTCTTGTGATCACATCAATGACTTGCCTCTTTTTCAAAATGACCCTCTAGGTCTTCCATGATGTATATATACCCTCCATGCTCAATTCAAAGCTCACAACTTCTTTGATGATCTTCAAATACCCTCAAGATAGGAGAAAGATCCACTGCTTGGTCCACTAACTTCTCAGATTTCAATTTCTTTCTGATGACTTGGATAGGCCTGAATTTGAACAGTAACCTCTTGATAGGCTCATGGAGATGAGAATAGTGCTTGGTCCCTTGTTGGATGATTTGCTATGCTATGCTATGCAAATGATTAGACTATGTACATGACTCTATATGCAAATGCTAATGTAATTGAAACATAAACCAAGTGAAGTAGGTTGAGCAAATTTTAGGGTGCAACAGCTGCCCCTATTCAAGCGACTTGGACCCGACTGGGTGAAACGCCCGGAGCCTTCAGACATTCGAGGTACAAGACGGTTGAATACTAAGAACCCGGAAATTTGCCAACCGCAGAAATAAACTGCACTACTGCTTGAATAACAACATCTGCTGACTGGATCTGGTTGTTACGGCGACAAACTGATCCATTAGCGACCGTGCTGGGGATCATTTTCATCAGCCTGAAAAAGATTCTATCATCTCAGGGATAGAAATTTTTCCATGCTAGGACGCCTGTTTCGTCAACACAAAGATATCTCAACTAAAACTTGTCCACGTCAGGATTCCACCTGCCGTCAACACGAAAAAAAACTCGGCGACTTCGCTGGGGATGACTTGTCTGCATTTCATCAGCACGAGGGGATCCTACCAACATAAAAATGAATTATCCATGTCAGGAATAAATCGTCCAGGTTAGGAATAAACTCTTCCACGTTAGGAATAAACTTGTCCCCGTTAGGAATAACCTTTCCACGTTAGGAATAACTTGTCCACGTCAGGAATAAACTTTCCACGTCAGGAATAAACTGTCCACGTTAGGAATAACCGTTCCACGTTAGGAATCCATCGTCCACGTTAGGACTCACCTTTCCACGTTAGGAATAAACTTTTCCACGTTAGGAATACATCGTCCACGTTAGGACTAAACTTTCCACGTTAGGAATAACCTTTCCACGTCAGGAATAAACTGTCCACGTTAGGACTCACCTTTCCACGTTAGGAATAAACTTTTCCACGTTAGGAATACATCGTCCACGTTAGGACTAAACTTTCCACGTTAGGAATAACCTTTCCACGTTAGGAATACATCTTTCCACGTAAGGAATACATCTTTCCACGTAAGGAATACATCTCGTCTTGATTTGTCCCCGTTAGGACTCACATCTTCGACCCGCTGGGGAAATAAAACTTGTCCACGTCAGGACTCTCGCTTTTGCCAACACGAAGAACTATAAACTTGTCCACGTCAGGACACCCATTTTGCCGTTACGAAGAAAGATATCTTCTGGGGATAAATGGTCCACGAAGAGTAATCAATTTTGTCAACGCCATGACTTCACATTCCACCAATACCAAGAAATCGAATCTGTCCACGTTAGGACTAGCACATCTCGTCAACCCGAGGAAATAAATCTGTCCACGTTAGGACACCCATTTCTCTAGCACGAAGAAATCACGTCAATATAGGAATAAATTGTCCACGTCAGGACTCATATCTCGTCAACGCGAGGAACTCCTATCAATATAGGCAATAAAATTTTGACGACTCCGAGGAAATACTTCTGTCGACCAGTAAGAACATACATCCATTTGTTCCTACGGGAAGATACTCTGAATACAGTTTCTCTGCTTATCTCCACAGTAACTAACTCCATTGGTCCCAACCCACAAACCTTTTAGCACTGACGTGACAGCGACTTTGAGGCGGACTCTACTGGGGATATTTGGAAACCAAACTACCGGACGCCTGTTCTGATAACCGGCGGCAGCCTCTGAAATTCTGATTCATGAAACCCTTTGATGCTGACGTAACAACAAATTTGAAGAAAATAATCCGCTGGCCGGACTGGAGACACTTCAACAAGCAACTTTGGCGGGGAAAACAAGAGACATTTACACGAATAACTCTGCTCGGGGACAAAGAGAAACTTAGCCTAATAACTCTGTGGGGAAAATAGTAAGATGAACCGTATCATCACACGTCTCACGGCGAGACCTCGAATGTATGGTCATAGATCTAAGCTAGAACTCCATGCTCCTGCTAAGAAAACACACTTGAAAACAAAAGGTTAACCAACCTGATTTATGTTTCAAAAATGCATATGTTTGACAATGACACAATGCTCCATTCGACATGGAAATGCTACGCGTTTTTTTATTTGGTGGATGCAAGTATGACACTATATGCCGATGCAAATGCAGACTCGAACTGCTGGGATACAGAAACCGCTTCAGCAAAATAAATGCTGAAGACAATGCCAACTCCGCTGGGGGTAGCCAGGTGCTACAGAATTATTCCAGCAAAATAAATGCTGGAAGAGTGAAGCCAACTTCGCTGAGGGATAATTGAATGCGCCAATCCTGATTGGACTTCTGCTAGGGAGTGAACGGGTATCACACGGTATTCCGACAAAATAAATGCCAGGATACACCACCAACTCTGCCGGGGAGAGTCTTAATCTTCGAGTTCTACTGGGAGGAAAGAAAACACTTGCTGAAAAGAGAACTCCGCTGGGGGACGAACCGATTCTCTTGGGGAAAATCAACTGACTCCGCTGGGGGAGAGTGAATGACCCTACTGGGAAGGGTAGACTGTCTAAGTACAACTCACGAGTTGGAAACGTTGATCCTCTGAGGCTAAACCACTCTGCTTGGGATGGGGGAATCCTTCTGGGGGACACCACACTGTCTGAATACGGCCTACAATCTTGGAATCGCCAAACTCTGCTGAAGATAAACGACTTTGCTGGAGAATGTCCTTTGGATAAGCTACGACTAGCTGGGGAATTCGATCATTCTTCAGTGAGGAACATTGCTATCTTGGAAGCGCGACCTGCGTGGGGATCGAGTCTTTCGTTACGAGCTTCTGGTCAATACCGCAACTTTTTGATCGTCCACTTCATACGACTACGAACCCTGCAACACCACAAACAAGACAAGACAAGTCTACGCAACCAAATCTATTCAGGTTAGCGTTAGTGACATTATTTTCAGTTAATTCAAAGTTTTAGCAATTATAGGCAAGGGCCAGTGACATTATACACACGCTAGTTTTATTAAACCTAGGCGTTTATCATGTACAGAACAGTAAAGAACCAGCATCAAGTACTGAATAACATGTTTTATTGATTGGGCCCCTAAATGGGCGGAGTTTTGTACACGGGATGTAACTCCTGAAAAGAGGAAGCTACGCACAACAAATATACAAGTATACACAAGAAGCATAAATATATTGACAAATCAAATTTGTACACATGTCGGCAACGGGATGCAGACGAACACCACAAGTTGATCCTCCTATGACTCGCCCGACTCCAATGCTTTTTCCGGCATTCACACTTCCGAAGAGATTGTATCTGATAATCGACCCCTCAGGTATATTCTCCCGCGCCAATGCTCACTGCAGTATCAAATTCGGACAGCAGTCATTTGCTTTTCAAATCCCTAACTTTTGCGTGAACCGCCCTTTACGGGTTTTCAGTTCACCGGGATACCCTTTTTTGCCGAAGCCGCCCAGTGTAGGTTTTCAACTTCGCGGGTGTACATTTTTTTCAATTTTATCCCTAACGTTTGCCCGAACCTTTCATTCTGTTTTTGGTTCGCCAGGATGCCCCATTTTTGCCTGGACTCTCTTTTTTCTGTCCAGCGGGTCAATTTCAAGCAAAGTATTTTTTAACTGCGTCCGAATTCACAGGCGACGTAAAGTCTTCACCGTCCATGGTGGACAACAACAACGCTCCTCCTGAAAAGACTTTTCTAACAACATATGGCCCTTCGTAGTTAGGGGTCCACTTGCCCCTATAATCTGCCTGCGGCGGGAGAATCCTTTTCAGCACAAGGTCTCCCATCTGAAAGCTCCGAGGATGTATCTTCTTATCATATGCTTTCTTCATTCGGCTCTGGTACAAACGACCGTATGCTAGAGAAGCTAGCCTCTTCTCATCCATTAAACTCAGCTGGTTCAACCTGTCTTTCACCCATTCTGCCTCGTCTAGTTGGACATCTCGTAGTACTCTCAGAGAAGGAATCTCAACTTCCAGTGGTAGCATTGCTTCCATTCCATACACCAACGAGAACGGGGTTGCCCCGGTTGATGTGCGTACCGTCGTACGATAACCGTGCAAAGCAAAAGGTAGCATCTCATGCCAATCCTTATAGGTCACCACCATCTTTTGAACGATCTTCTTTATATTCTTATTGGCCGCTTCAACAGCGCCATTCATCTTGGGTCGGTAAGGGGAGGAGTTGTGATGCTCGATCTTAAAACTCTGACAGAGCTCCTTCATCATTTTGTTATTCAGGTTTGAACCGTTGTCGGTGATTATCCGCTCGGGGATTCCATATCTGCAAATGATATCTCTGATCGCGACTTTCTATGTCTAATACAACTAACTGCAAGTGCACAGTCTATCGCGTAGTAATAAAAGATATCGATCCCACAGGGACTCGTAATCAAACTAGTGTTCTCGGGAGTTACTATGTTTAGCTAGGTAGAATATGTTTTAAGGGAATAAGATTGTCACTAAAAGGGAAAACTAAGATTACTATTTAGATTTTAATTAATTGAATCGATACGTAGTAATTATGTTCTTCAGGGATTTGATAAGTTACTGGTGTATGAAATAGTTTTCGCAGTTTACTTAAGCAGAAAGTGGAGATTTAAAGACTCTCGTCTCACGATGGTTATTGACGCTAATCATAATCCTAAGGGCCTAACGTACACTTTCGTGTTCTGTTCGGGGTTAAAATTACTTTTTGGAAATCTCTAAGTTCTAATTAGTTTTAAAGTGCTTTCACTGTTATTAAAACAAATGCCTAGTGTTTACTATCTGACCTTACCGCAGCTTTCGCTTGTTGGTTCGTATCTTAATTAATTTCCCACTTTCGTGGCAAAACTACTTTAAAACAAGTTCTCGCTTTCGCGACGAAGTTTATTTCGTAAATTAATTTTTAAACACTTAGACCATAAGTTATTTTTGTGAAAAGAAAGTTTTCAAACAAGAGTTATCAAATCCCATCCGAATTATTACTACATATCGATTACCTAAGTTTAGCTAGACATGGAATTTGGAAAAGCAAAACATAAATAATAATAATAAATAATAAATTGCATTATGATAAAATAAGAGTCGATCAAAATGAAAACCTGTAAATAATGCCAATTGGCCTTTGGGCAGATCCTCCACAGATGTTGGCAGGATTCTGTCTTTAGTTCCAATTTGATCGTACAGCGCAGTAAGTATTACAGAAGAGCGGAAATGGGAATGAGTAGAATGGAAAGGGAAATAAAGGAAAGGGATACAATTGAAACTGGAGAAATGGATACAAATAATAACTGAAAGTAAATTTGCTGGAAAGTAAATTTGGCAGCACTTCGTGGTATGAATGTAACTCCCTTTTTGAAGTCCCCTGCTTCCCTTTTTATAGAGGTGGGATTCCAACGGTTACCTCTGAGGATGATGGACCTTGAGGCAGATAATTTAGGGAGTAGTGGACCATTAAATGGGAATTGGAACTGCTCTTTTGACGTGTAATCTGAGTGGGGCGTTTTTGCCTGCATGACGGTCGTCACCCGTGTGACGGTCGTCATGCATCTGTGACGGTCGTCACATCAGCAAAAACTGTCTGCTGCGCTTTTCATTGCGTTTTCACTCCTTTTTCGTCCATATTTCATCTGGGATTGCTTCTTTTCTTCATGTTGCCTTGTTTAGACGTGATCGTTGAATACCTGCAAAAACATCAGACAAATACATGGAAATAACCCGAAATCGGATCGAAAACGGTTAGCTTTTAGTCGAATTATGCATGAAAATATCTATATGATTTCGTGTTATCAAACTCCCCTAAGCTTGAATCTTTGCTTGTCCTCAAGTAAAACGTGGAAAGGTCGGCAAGCACGAGGCTGCTTCTTCGTTCGCGGAGTTTGGAAAAACCGGGATTCTTGGTAGGAACAAGACGAGTATCGCGGTGACACTGGACTACAAGTCTCCGGAGGTCTCCCTTTTATGCAAATCGGTCTTAGTCATGCTACCGTATCTTGGTGTCAAGGTTCTCGTGGCAAGTTCACCCTGTTTGTTCTAGCGCAATCACATTAAGCCCGTTGTCCGCACACTCTCATGGCAAGTCGACCTGTTAGTGAATATGATCTCGTTTTTGTTTTTGATCTTCTTTGTTGATCATAATTTGGTGTCATTGATTTTTCAATGAGTTTTTCGTGTCGTTGGGCTAAATGCTCGGGTGAGGAGCACCTAACTTAGAAGGAAACGAATCTTATATTCTTGGGCTTTTTAGCTCTCTTTTCATGATTTTTCATCTTTTTGGAGATCATACACTTATTTGCATCAGTCGCTCACTTAGAAGTGTTTTTAGGATGGTGCTGACTGCTAGTATAAACTACTTGGGGTTGAGTTTGCGTAGACACTTGAGACTTTGGTACACGTAGGTGGTGAAACCGACTCGCATAAACTAGAGATCTAAGGTGTCTGGACGATACTGGTTTTGTTAGAACTGTCGTTTCCTCGGAGTTTCAAAACTCGGTTTGAACTCAGGTGCATTCTCATGATGCTTTTGCTTTTGAGGAACAAATAAAAGTTTTTGTTTACGTCGAAAAATGTGGGGATTGTTTGCGTAACGTGAAAAATATATAGACGCGCTTTATTTGCTAGAAATAGAAAGTGTAAAATAGAACTTACTAAAATTCGAAAGTGCAGTGAAATGGAAATACAGTAAATAAGGGAAGTTCTGAATACAGTGGAAATAAGGCTCCGCTCCCACACTATCTCGATCAGTGTCCTCACTGATTCTTGAAGCATGCGAGAGGGAGATACAACTGAAAATGAAAATACATAGAACATAAATATAGTAAACAAATAAAGGAAAAAAAATGAAAATCTAGTCCCGGGGCCTGTCACGTCCACGCTGGCGTCCTCTGGCTCTAGCAAGGGCGAATCTATCCTCATAGCTCATGGCTCCGGTGTGGTAGACTGTGTCGCGGAGTCCTTCGACCTGCAGGGTCAGATTCGCTAGACTCTCAGTAATCGTAGCTTGGCCGGTGTGAAGTTGTTGCATTTGAGTCCGGTGCCAAGCTTCGAACTGGTCAGCTCGCTGGTTCTGCTGCTGCAGCATCGTGAGTATCTGTGCCTGCTGGTCTAGGGAGCGACGGAGGTCCTCTTCAGTGTAGTCGGGCACGGGGTGGTGACGGCGGCGGCGGGATGATGTACCTACTGGAGGAGGAGGTTGCGATGCCTCTGGCTGCTCGGACCTGTCCAACTCAGCTTGGATTTCATCTTCGGAATCATGAGTGGGATCCTGAGTAGGAACAGCGGCAGCAGGAGGGGCAGTGAGGTCGAACAACCAGTTGGTACGGTCCTCAGGATGGATGCGGGTGCGGGACGGAAGGATGATGCTTCTGACGGTCTTGCCACGCACAACCGGATGATATTTCCCGTCAGCTCGGGAGCGGATGAGATGGGAGGCCCTGCAGTGGTCGGTGTCAAGGAACACCGAGGGGATGGACTGGAGGTGCTGGAGGCGGTCGCCAAGGTTCAGCCCAAGTGCAATCGCCGTGACAATCCCGCCAAAGTAGAATGGCTTCGAGCCACGGTTGCAGTTGGCCTGAATGTGGGCCAACAGGAACGGGGCAGCGTTGACGGGTTCGTTGTTGAAGACGCAATGCAGAAAGAAGAGCTCCTTGGAGTTCACTTTGTGGTTGCTGTCTCTGGCGAAGATGATGTTGCTCAACACCCTGTGAAAGTACCTGATGGCGGGGTTATGGATGTGAGTGGCGTGTAGGGAGTCCCAACCATCGGCGTTGAGGCCGGTCAACTGATACCACAACGCGAAGGCGTCGTGCTGGAACTGGTCAGTGATGCGGCGATGAGCGTTGTCGCCGCGGGGTAACTGTAGGATGCCGACAATCTGGTTTTGGTGCAGTTGATAGTTAACGCCAAACATCCGGAAGCAAGCGGCACTTGAGTGCTGGTTGAGTTCGCCGCTGCTGGTGATGTAGGAGAACGAACTCAAGAACTCAAGGGTGAGTTGTTCGTAGGTCGGCTGGGGGTTGGAGCAGAGGTTCCAGATGCCTGCTCGTTGAAGCATCCAGGTTACACCTTCGAGGAGTCCGAGCTCCATAAGTGATGGAAGGTGCGGGTAGTGAGTTGGCTGGAGAGACCTCTGATGAAATGCATTGTACTGTGCTCGTTGTCTCTCGCCTAACTCGCCCTCAGGGAAGGAAATGTTGTTGATGTCTGCGTTTCCGGCCATTGTTGAAGATGGAGAGGTTTCGGAGGTTTTGGGGTTTTTCGGCAGAGATGGAAATGTGACAGAACGGTGGTTTGGAGGTTGAATTTGGAGTTGGGGTTTATAGTTTAAATGGAGAGGACGAAAATCGTAGTGGGGTATGGATGTTGGAAGTTTGAAAGTGATAATGGGGGGAGTGGAAGGGTACACGACCTCTGTTATACCAGATTGCAGTTCTGGGTTGCGTGACGGTCGTCACAAGGGTGTGACGGTCGTCACCCGTGTGACGCTCGTCATGGGACTGTGACGGTCGTCACAGCAGCAAAATCTGCAGAACGCAGAATTTTGCTCTGAGGGCGTATTCGGGGTGATTTTAAAGCGTAGTATTGCTACGGTGATGTAATATAACAGCCAACAATCAATAAATAATGCGAAAACAGAATAATTGAACAAAACTAGAATTGAAATAACATAAAATGGAAACGATTGTATGTAGTACATAATGAAACGAACAATGTGAAAATTCCAAATGAGTGAATTAAACTAAACTAGACTAGACTAAACTGAAACTACTGCTATGAGCTAATAACTAATCTTTCCGTGCCTTCAACTCATCAAATTTCCGTGAATAGTAGTCGAGTTGGTCGTAGACTAGATCCATGAAGCCTACCAGGTCACTGTGCATGCCGACGATATCAACTTTTACATTCGTCAGAGCTTTATCAACGTCGTCCAATCTGAGTAACACGGTATCCATTTTGTCGGTTGTTTCCTCAGGGATAGGCTCAGGATAAGTATTGTAGTGTGGAGGAGTCATAGGGTCTACCTCATTTTCATAGGCGGCGTCCTCAAAGTACATGTAATCGTGTGCCTCAGAAATGTGGTCACTGTCATACATATAGTTCTGGGGTGTTGACTGTGGTGAAGGAGGTCCCATAGGCTCATCCAATTCATAGAGCCAGTTATCCTTGTTGTGGATGCTTGTCATCAGATGATCAGGCAGTGTGAATAGCTGTACTGGTTTTTCGTTAATAAGGTACTCATACGATCCAGGTCCCATATTCCCTAAGATGCGCCTGTTAAAGCAGAATTGTATGTTCATGGGTCTGATGGTACCAAAACGAGTGCTGGCATTTAGATGGAATCTAAGGCCAAGCTCGTGGGCTATCATTGTTACTAGTCCTTCTATAAGAATAGGTGTCTGAGGTTCCAGCGTGAGGCGTTTGAAGGATCTCATCATGAAAGGCACTGCATTTACTGTCCGTCCCTGAGAAGCACAGAACATGATGAATAACTCTTCCTTAGACACTGTGGTAATATTTTCTTCTTTTCCAAACAAGGTGTGAGCTAGTATCTTATGGAAGTATCTAAAGGCTGGGTTATGAATGTCATCATTGTACATTCTGTCTGGTTCAGAGTGATAGTCGCCTGTGATTCTACCCCAGAAGTGCTCGAGTTGCAAATCAATATCGTCATCTTCTGCACTGATGAACACATGCGGTCCGCTAGGGAATCCTAGGAGGTTAGCTAGTGACATCCGGCTATGAGTTTGGTCCATTCCAAACAATCTGAAGGTAATCAACTCTGAGCGGGTTCCAAAGCCATAGTTGGGTATGTATCTGAAAGAACTGAGGAATTCGTAGGTAAGATCCTTGTAGGTAGCAAAGCGTGTTTTCAGAGCAGTGTTCTCCCAACCCAGTTGATTGAACAGGTATTGAATGCTATCCGTGATCCCTAGTTTATCCATAGTAGCCTTATCATAATACAGCGTTAAGGCGAATTCTCTTTCGGTCAGTGCTGCAAATCTTGCCTTCTGAGCGAGTCCTTTGAAGTGAACCTTTGTGAAATCGTACTCGGCCATATTCGTAGGTAATTCGGAGAAAATAGAAGAAATGTTTTGAAGGCTTTAAAAATCCTGAAAAGTTTGAAACAAGAAATTTGAAGTCAGGATTTTTAGAAACGAAAGATGGTAGAAACAAAAGGCAAAAGAGAAAAAATAAAATAAGAATAAAAGTACGAAAATGAACGAGAGTAGAAAGTAGTAGTAATTTTAGGCTTTTTGTTGGATTTTTTTCAAAGTGGAATTTTAAAGGGAAAATGAAATGCAATGACGAGGGAAATTTGGGTTGCCTCCCAGTAAGCGCTGTTTTTAACGTCTAAAGCCTGACGATAGCTTGGTGAGAAGCTATTCGGGTGTTTGAGCCGGAAGCTCAAGCAATGTTATATTGCTGACTTGAGGACTGTTGTCGTTCTTATTATAATGTTTTAGACGTTGCCCGTTTACGATAAACGATGCATTCGTCTTATCGGTAATTTCAACAGCTCCACTCTGAAGTACTTTAGTCACTTCATAGGGTCCAGAACACCTAGATTTTAGCTTTCCTGGGAAGAGTTTTAATCGTGAATTAAAAAGCAATACGATGTCTCCCACACTGAATTGTTTCCTGATTGAACGTTTATCATGCCACCTTTTAGTTCGTTCTTTGTAGATACGGGCATTTTCGTAAGCGTCTAATCGAAGTTCTTCCAACTCGTGTAAGTTCAGGATTCGCTTTTCTCCTGCCTCGGTGTAGTTGAAGTTGAGTGTCTTAATGGCCCAAAAGGCCTTGTGCTCTAACTCTACAGGGAGATGGCAGGATTTACCGTAAACTAATTTATAGGGGGTAGTACCTATTGGTGTCTTAAATGCGGTCCTATAAGCCCATAAAGCTTCTTGTAGCTTTGATGACCAATCTTTTCTCGAGGTAGCGACAGCCTTTTCCAAGATCTGTTTTATTTCTCTGTTTGAGACCTCTACTTGTCCGCTAGTTTGCGGATGATAAGGTGTAGCTACTCGGTGCTTGACTCCATATCTAGAAAGAAGTTTATCGAATATTCGTGATATGAAGTGAGATCCTCCGTCACTAATGACGAGTCTGGGTACACCGAATCTAGGAAAGATAGTGTTCTTGAAGAGTTTGATTACTACTCGTGCGTCATTTGTTGGAGCAGCTATGGCTTCTATCCATTTAGACACGTAATCGACAGCGACGAGTATGTAATTATTACCAAAAGAAGGAGGGAAAGGTCCCATGAAATCTATTCCCCAGACGTCGAAGACTTCTACCTCTAAGATTCCTTTCTGAGGCATTTCATCGCGTCGTGAGATGTTGCCAGTTCGTTGGCATCTATCGCACTTTTGCACAGTGATGTGAACGTCTTTCCAGAGATTAGGCCAGAATAAGACAGCTTGGAGAATCTTAGCGCACGTCTTGGATGTACTAGCATGACCACCATATGGTGTTGAGTGGCATTGGGAAATAATATTTTCTATTTCTTCCTCCGGGACACAGCGACGATATATGTTGTCGGCCCCTCTCTTGAAGAGTAGGGGTTCGTCCCAATAATAGTGTTTCAGATCGTGGAAGAATTTCTTCTTTTGCTGATAAGTAAGATCTGGTGGAAGCACGCCTGCGGCGAGGTAATTAACGATGTCAGCATACCAAGGTAATGTGACTTGGGCATAGACGGCTTCTACGGCTTTTTCGAATTCTGGATCTTCCGAGATTGCATTGGGTGTGTCACTTTCTAATTTGGCTATCAGACGTTCGTACGGGAAATCGTCATTTATCGGTACTGGTTCGTGTCTGATGCCTTCTATTCGGGATAAGTGATCCGCAACAATGTTCTCGGTTCCTTTCTTATCTTTGATTTCTAAATCAAACTCTTGTAATAACAGGATCCATCTCAATAGTCTTGGTTTGGCATCCTTTTTGCTTATTAGGTACCTTATGGCAGCATGGTCTGTGTATATTATAATTTTTGCTCCTACTAAGTAAGAACGAAATTTATCAAGCGCAAATATAACTGCTAGAAGTTCCTTTTCTGTAGTAGCGTAGTTCATTTGGGCAGGATCTAAGGTTCTACTGGCATAGTAGATGGCATGGAGTTTCTTGTCCTTCCTTTGTCCTAGAACTGCGCCTACAACGTAATCACTCGCGTCGCACATGATTTCAAACGGTAGTCTCCAATCTGGTGGCTGCATGATTGGTGCGGTGATAAGGGCTGATTTCAATGTTTCGAATGCTTTTAAACAGTCGTCGTCGAAGACGAACTCAGCATCTTTCATTAACAGGCCGGTCAGAGGTTTTGTGATTTTCGAGAAATCTTTTATAAATCTTCTATAGGAACCGGCATGTCCTAGAAAACTCCGTATTTCTCGTACGGATTTTGGAGGTTGGAGATCTTTTATAATCTCTATTTTGGCTTTGTCTACCTCAATCCCTCTATCTGATATGACGTGTCCTAGAACTATTCCTTGTCGGACCATAAAATGGCATTTCTCCCAATTTAGGACGAGGTTTACTTTTACGCAACGTTCTAGTACCATTTCTAAGTTTTGTAAGCATCCTTCGAAACTTTGTCCACATACCGAGAAATCGTCCATAAACACTTCCATAATGTCGTCTATGAAATCTGCGAAGATTGCCATCATGCATCTTTGGAAGGTTGCTGGAGCGTTACAGAGTCCGAACGGCATTCGGCGGTAAGCAAAAGTACCGTATGGACAGGTGAATATAGTCTTTTCTTGGTCATCGGGATGGATGGGAATTTGGAAGAATCCTGAGTAACCATCTAGATAGCAGAAATATGAATGTTTGGCTAATCTTTCCAACATTTGGTCTATGAAGGGTAGCGGGAAGTGATCTTTGCGCGTAGCCTTGTTAAGCTTCCTATAATCAATACACATCCTACTTCCAGTCACGACTCTTTTTGTTATCGATTCACCTTTTTCGTTTTTAACTACTGTTACTCCTCCTTTCTTTGGCACGACATGAACTGGGCTAACCCATTCACTATCGGAGATCGGATAGATGATTCCTGCATCAAGTAATTTCTTTACTTCATCTCGGACTACAGTGCTCAGGATGGGGTTTAGTCTTCTCTGATGCTCTCGAGAAGTTTTAGAGTCTTCCTCTATTGTAATTCGATGCATACAGATCGAAGGGCTTATACCTTTTAAATTGCTTATGTTATAGCCTAACGCGGTGGGGTACTTCTTTAGGACTTCTAATAACTTTTCGGTTTCTGGTTGTCCTAAGTCGGCGTTGACTATTACTGGTCTTTTTAGTTCATCGTCTAGAAATTCATATCTGAGGTTTTTGGGTAGAGTTTTAAGTTCTAAAGATGGGTTCTTCGGACCTGGCATATGGTTTGGTGTCAGTGCTAAGCTTTCGCTTAGGCTGTCGTCTTTATACGGTTTACGCCAATTGTCGTCTTCAGAAATGTCGGGTATTTGAATCTTTATTATTTCTGAATACGTGGTCTCCTCATTTTCAAGTTCTCTTATGCATTCGTCAATTTCATCTACTAAATAGCAGGTATCGTCTATGGCTGGTGCTTGTAAAAACTTGGTGAGAATGAACTCTATCTTTTCTTCTCCTACTTCGAATGTTAGCCTTCCTTTCTTCACGTCTATAATCGCTCCGGCTGTAGCTAGGAATGGTCTTCCTAAGATAATTAGGGTTACAGTGTCCTCCTTGATGTCCATGATTATGAAGTCGGTTGGAATGTAGAATTGTCCTATGCATACTGGAACGTTTTCCAGTATTCCGACGGGGTATTTTACTGATCTGTCAGCTAATTGTACGGACATTTTGGTTGGCCTGAGGTCTCTCATATTCAGCTTTTTGCATATAGATAAGGGTATAACACTGATACTGGCTCCTAAATCGCATAGAGCTTTGTCTATTACGAACTTTCCTATGACGCAGGGTATGGAGAAACTACCTGGGTCTTTTAATTTAGGAGGCATGCGGTTCTGAATAATAGCGCTACACTCTGCAGTGAGTGTAACTGTTTCGTTATCCTCGATCTTTCTCTTATTCGACAGGATCTCTTTGAGAAATTTGGCGTATGACGGCATTTGAGTTATCGCTTCTGTAAAAGGAATAGTAATATTCAACTGTTTAAGGAGCTCTATAAATTTCTTAAACTGTCCTGAAGTTTTAGAGTTTATTAGTCTTTGCAGATAAGGGATAGGTGGTTTATATGGCGCTGGAGGTGTTTGAGTTTTTTCACTCGCGGTATCCTCCTTCTCGTTGTCTTCCTTCTTCTCTAACTCAGATTCCTTTTCTGCTTGTTCAGTTGATTTCTGTTGCATGGCTGAGTTTTCGGTCTTCGGATTGATCGGTTCGTCCAATTCTTTTCCACTTCTTAGTATCACAGCATTTGCTTGGCCTTTGGGATTCTGTTCGGGTTGTCCAGGAAATGTGCCAGCAGGTGTGGCAGCAGATGCTTGCTGTTGAGCCACTTGTGATATCTGAGTTTCTAACATTTTGTTGTGGGTGGATAAAGCGTCTACTTTTCCTGTCAACTGTTTAATTTGCTCGCTAGTGTGTATGTTTTGATTCAGGAACTCTTTGTTCGTTTGAGCTTGAGTAGCTATGAACTTTTCCATCATCATTTCGAGGTTTGATTTCCTAGGTGCATTCTGAGCAGCTGGTTTTTGATATCCTTGCGGAGCAGTAGGCATTTGCAATGCATTTTCGCTTTTGTAAGAAAAGTTTGGATGATTTCGCCAACCTGGGTTGTATGTATTTGCGTAGGGATTTCCTTGAGCATAATTTACCTGGTCTGGCGGGATTCCGGCTAGCAATGGGCATTAGGGTGCATTATGAGTGGTGCTTCCGCATAACTCGCAATTTGGAGTTACTGCAACGATAGTTGCAGTGGGGTTAACGGTCAGACTATCGATCTTTTGCGCTAGAGCATCTACTTTAGCATTGAACTTTTCAAGGCTGCTGATTTCGTACATCCCACCTTTCCCTGAGGTTTTCTCATTTGGAGTGCGTTCATCTCCCCATTGGCAATGGTTTTGTGACATGTTTTCTATCAATTGATAGGCTTCATCGTATGGCTTATCCATAAGTGCACCGCCCGCGGCAGCGTCTATGGTTAATCTAGTATTGTATAGAAGCCCATTATAGAAAGTATGGATTGTCACCCATTCTTCTAAACCGTGGTGAGGACATGTTCTCATCATATCTTTGAATCGTTCCCATGCTTCGTAAAGAGATTCAGTATCTTTCTGTCGAAATCCGTTGATTTAAGCTCTAAGCATAGCAGTTTTGCTTGGTGGAAAATATCTCGCTAAGAAGACGTTCTTCAATTGCTCCCACGTCGTAACGGAGTTGGATGGTAACGGAGTCGGGAAAAGATGAAGTCTTATCGCGTCTGGAGTTACTCCATTTGCTTTCACTGTGTCTGCGTATTGTATAAACTTCGTTAGATGTTCGTTCGGATCCTCAGTTGCGTTTCCTGAGAATTGGTTTTGTTGTACAGCCGACAACAATGATGGTTTCAGCTCAAAATCATTTCGGGTAATAGCTGGGGCAGCAATGCTACTTCTAGGCTCCATCTGAGATGGTGTAGCGTATGCCTTCAGCGGTTTGTTCGGAGGTCCTTCAGCCATCGTTGGTTCTTCTTCGGATTTGGGAATGGGAGTGAGAGGATCAGGAATGTTATGTTTGAGTTCGTACTCAATGATTCGGCTTCTTAGATGTAAGAAGCGTTCTAGTTCTGCGACTGAAGGTTTCAAGATATCGCTTTGTGGGCGATCACTTGGCATACAATCGACAACACTAGTAAAGGAAAAATGAAAATTGTTTACCTAGACTATACGGCGTAACAGAAGGTTACACTATTGACTAAACGGGTCCCCGGCAACGGCGCCAAAAACTTGATCGCGACTTTCTATGTCTAATACAACTAACTGCAAGTGCACAGTCTATCGCGTAGTAATAAAAGATATCGATCCCACAGGGACTCGTAATCAAACTAGTGTTCTCGGGAGTTACTATGTTTAGCTAGGTAGAATATGTTTTAAGGGAATAAGATTGTCACTAAAAGGGAAAACTAAGATTACTATTTAGATTTTAATTAATTGAATCGATACGTAGTAATTATGTTCTTCAGGAATTTGATAAGTTACTGGTGTATGAAATAGTTTTCGCAGTTTACTTAAGCAGAAAGTGGAGATTTGAAGACTCTCGTCTCACGATGGTTATTGACGCTAATCATAATCCTAAGGGCCTAACGTACACTTTCGTGTTCCGTTCGGGGTTAAAATTACTTTTTGGAAATCTCTAAGTTCTAATTAGTTTTAAAGTGCTTTCGCTGTTATTAAAACAAATGCCTAGTCTTTACTATCTGACCTTACCGCAACTTTCGCTTGTTGGTTCGTATCTTAATTAATTTCCCACTTTCGTGGCAAAACTACTTTAAAACAAGTTCTCGCTTTCGCGACGAAGTTTATTTCGTAAATCAATTTTTAAACACTTAGACCATAAGTTATTTTTGTGAAAAGAAAGTTTTCAAACAAGAGTTATCAAATCCCATCCGAATTATTACTACATATCGATTACCTAAGTTTAGCTAGACATGGAATTTGGAAAAGCAAAACATAAATAATAATAATAAATAATAAATTGCATTATGATAAAATAAGAGTCGATCAAAATGAAAACTTGTAAATAATGCCAATTGGCCTTTGGGCAGATCCTCCACAGATGTTGGCAGGATTCTGTCTTTAGTTCCAATTTGATCGTACAGTGCAGTAAGTATTACAAAAGAGCGGAAATGGGAATGAGTAGAATGGAAAGGGAAATAAAGGAAAGGGATACAATTGAAACTGGAGAAATGGATACAAATAATAACTGAAAATAAATTTGCTGGAAAGTAAATTTGGCAGCACTTCGTGGTATGAATGCAACTCCCTTTTTGAAGTCCCCTGCTTCCCTTTTTATAGAGGTGGGATTCCAACGGTTACCTCTGAGGATGATGGACCTTGAGGCAGATAATTTAGGGAGTAGTGGACCATTAAATGGGAATTGGAACTGCTCTTTTGACGTGTAATCTGAGTGGGGCGTTTTTGCCTGCATGACGGTCGTCACAAGGTGTGACGGTCGTCACCCGTGTGACGGTCGTCATGCATCTGTGACGGTCGTCACATCAGCAAAAACTGTCTGCTGCGCTTTTCATTGTGTTTTCACTCCTTTTTCGTCCATATTTCATCTGGGATTGCTTCTTTTCTTCATGTTGCCTTGTTTAGACGTGATCGTTGAATACCTGCAAAAACATCAGACAAATACATGGAAATAACCCAAAATCGGATCGAAAACGGTTAGCTTTTAGTCGAATTATGCATGAAAATATCTATATGATTTCGTGTTATCAATCTCTCTTGATGAATCTGGCCACCACCTGCTTAGTCACATTCGCATAAGACGCCGCTTCCACCCATTTGGTGAAGTAATCGATTGCTACTAGAATGAACCGGTGCCCGTTAGAAGCCGTCGGCTCGATCTTTCCAATCATATCGATTCCCCACATCGATAATGGCCATGGTGACGACATCACATTCAGAGGACTCGGAGGCACATGGATCTTATCTGCATAGATTTGGCACTTGTGGCACTTCCTCGCAAACTTGAAACAATCAGTTTCCATAGTCAGCCAAAAATAACCTGCCCGCAGCAGCTTCCTCGTCATAGCATGCCCACCAGCATGCGTACCAAATGTACCCTCATGTATTTCCTCCATGAGCAACTTTGCCTCTTTTCGTCTACACAACGCAGTAGCACCAAGTCGTGATTTCTTCTGTATAAGACACCGTCCGGATTTAAGTAGAAATTACCCGCCAATCTCCTGAGAGTCTTTTGATCGTGACTGGATGCCCCAGCCGGATACTCTTTGTTCTTCAGGAAATTAAGGATATCGAAATACCACGGTTTATCGTCAGATGCTTCGTCAATGGCAAATACGAAGGCAGGTCTGTCAAGCCGAGAGATAACAATTCTGGGAGCCTCATTCCAGAAGTTGACTTTGTACATGGAAGACAAAGTGGCCAGGGCGTCAGCCATCTGATTCTCCGCTCGCGGTACATGATGCAATTTAACCTTGTCAAAGAAAGGCAATAATCTCCTCGCATAGTTCATGTAAGGTATCAAATTGGGCTGACGTGTCTCCCATTCCCCTTTTATTTGATTCACCACCAGAGCTGAGTCTCCGTATACGTCCAGATTTTTGATTTGCAAATCAGTGGCTTCTTCAAGCCCCATGATACAAGCTTCGTATTCGGCTTCATTATTGGTAACTGGAAAGGTCAATCGAGCGGTAAACGGGATGTGCGACCCGTGTGGAGTAGTAATGATTGCCCCTATTCCGCTACCGTAGGCGTTTACAGCTCCGTCAAAGATCAACTTCCATTTGGAACCCAATTCTGGTCCTTCTTCTGGCAACGGCTCTTCACAATCTTTCATCTTTAGGTACATGATATCCTCGTCAGGAAAATCAAACCTCATTGATTGGTAATCTTCAATAGGCTGCTCTGCCAAGTACTCAGACAGTACACTCCCCTTTATAGCCTTTTGCGAGACATACTGGATGTCGTATTCGGTCAAAACCATCTACCAACGGGAAATTCTCCCTGATAATGCCTGCTTTTCGAATACATATTTGATAGGATCCATCTTCGAGATGAGCATGGTTGTATGATTCAGCATGTATTGCCTCAAACGCTTGGCGGCCCAGGCCAGCGCGCAACAAGTTTTTTCGAGCATTGAATATCGAGATTCACATTCAGTAAACTTCTTACTCAAGTAGTAGATCGCGTGCTCTTTTCTTCCTGTCTCGTCGTGTTGACCGAGAACACAACCCATGCTTCCCTCAAGAACTGTCAAATACATAATCAAGGGTCTCCCTGCCACTGGGGGTATCAAAATAGGAGGCTCCTGCAAATACTGTTTTATTTTATCGAACGCCTTTTGACAATTTTCGTTCCATGTTACAGCTTGGTCTTTTTTCAACAGCTTGAACAATGGTTCACACGTAGCCGTTAGGTGAGATATGAACCGAGCGATGTAGTTCAACCTCCCTAAAAACCCGCGCACCTCTTTCTCTATTTTAGGCGTCGGCATCTCTTGTATTGCTTTTATTTTTGCAGGATCAACCTCTATTCCTCTTTCGCTCACGATAAACCCCAGCAGTTTACCCGATCTCACCCCAAAGGTGCACTTGTTAGGGTTCAGTCTCAGCCTGAACTTCCTAAGCCTTTTGAACAACTTCAGCAGATTCACCAAATGCTCTTCCTCCGTCTGGGATTTGGCAATCATATCATCGACATAAACTTCGATCTCCTTATGCATCATATCATGGAAAAGAGTCGTCATTGCACCCTGATACGTTGCCCCAGAATTCTTTAGTCCGAAGGGCATCACTTTATAACAAAATGTTCCCCAAGGCGTAATGAAGGTAGTCTTCTCCATGTCCTCTGGCGCCATTTTAATCTGATTGTAGCCCGAGAAGCCATCCATGAAGGAGAATACGGAGAATTGAGCAGTGTTGTCAACTAGCACATCGATGTGAGAAGAGGAAAATCATCTTTCGGGCTCGCTTTATTCAAATATCGGTAATCCACGCACATTCTCACTTTACCGTCTTTCTTTGGCACTGGTACAATGTTAGCGACCCATGAGGGATATTTTGTCACAGCTAGGAAACCAGCATCCCACTGCTTTTGAACCTCCTCCTTAATTTTCACTGCCATATCGGGTCTGGTTCTGCGAAGCTTCTGCTTGACCGGCGGGCATTCTTCTTTCAACGACAGACGGTGCACAACCATATCTGTATCAAGCCCAGGCATGTCTTCATACGACCAAGCGAACACATCACTATACTCTCTGAGCATTTCAACCAGTCTTCGCTTGATGTCGTTCTGCAGCGCGGCTCCTATACGGATGTTCTTTTCAACCCCTTCCGACCCCAGGTTAATAATTTCGATGACCTCCTCATAAGGCAGAATGACTCGTTCTTCTTGCTTCACCAACCACGACAATTCTTCGGGAACGTCACCATCTTCAACAATCTCTTCTTCGGCCTGAAATACCGGGTGCTCAAAGTCGAGACGAGTCATAGGTGGTTCAATGATGTCATCTGAAAATGTCATCCTGCAAAAGGAATGGTTAAATGCTTCAAAATGCGTATAAAGCGAATAACCACGTTGCCATTTTATTGTAAAACACAAAACAGGAAAAACAGAGATCGCAATATTTGCACATGAAAAAACGCCTTTTATTTAATGATTAAACACGCAATGTACATAACAGCATAACCCTAAGCAAAATCATGATGCCTCGGGTAAGACACCAGATTGTTCAACAATTAAGAAAACAAAGCATTACTGTTTGAGAGTCACAGGAACAATCTCCTGAATAGACCAATTGCATAATCCTTGTCCTGGCACGCTCGGCTGAATCCAGGCGTCCATGTCGCAATCACTGTCTCCTTCCTTGGAATCTGAAACAGCATTGATGACCTCGTGACACACTCCACTAGCGGTGATAGTTATCGATCCTCTGAAACGGGGTGCCCCAGCAGCAGGTGTCGATGACGACGGTTGATATCCCAGCCCAAATCGGTCCATCTTCACGGGAATATCCAGCACTTTGCCCCAACCTTTTGTCTCACCTGTCTCTACTAGAGCCTGAGCTTCCTTATATGACGAGACGGCTACCTCTGACGCTTTACTCGGCCCGGGACCTTTGTCTTTGATGCGCAACCCTTCAAATGCCTGACAGGGTGTTTCATGAATCTCGCCGTCGACTTCTACATATTTGAATGATGACAGATGGCTGACCAATATATCCTCTTCCCCACAGACTGTGACCACACTGTCTCCTACCATGTATTTCAACTTTTGATGCAAGGTAGACGTGACTGCCCCAGCACCATGGATCCAGGGTCGTCCGAGAAGGAAGCTGTATGCTGGCTGGATGTCCATAATATAAAATTCAGTCGTGAAAACCTCCGGCCCCACCTGTAGAGGTAATGTTATGGATCCAAAGATTGTTCTTCGCGTACCATCAAATGCCCTGACCACCAAGTCATTGGGCGTGCACAGGATTCCTCTGACATCCAGTTTCATCATCGCTTTCTTGGGCAGCACGTTTAAGGAAGATCCGGTATCTACCAGTACATGAGACATGACTGAACCTCTACACTCAACTGAGACGTGCAACGCCATATTATGCTCTCTTCCCTTAGGGGTCAAATCAAAATCGGTAAAGCCCAAGCTATGGCCTGCGTTCACATGTGCCAACACCCCCTCCAGCTGATTCACGGAAACATCTTGGGGTACGAAGAAAGTATCCAGAACTTTCAACAATGCATTTCTGTGGGCTTCAGAACACAATAGCAACGACAATATAGATATCTTTGACGACGTCTGTTGCAGATGCTCAACAATCTTATAATCACTTTTACGAATCAAGCGCATGAACTCTTCCACATCTTTCGATGCCGTTTCTTTTTTGTTCCCCTGCACTGGGACATTCTCATTCATCTTTCCTTTTCCCTTCGCCAGTCGTTCAGCCTCTACCTCAGGCGATATGAAGATTCTCCCACTTCTCGTCATACCTCCGGTACCGACGACATTGTCTACAACCTCAGCCGGCTGTTTATTAACATCAATTTTCACCCCATCACAGTACACTTTCAACCCATAGGTCCAGGGGACTGCCTTAGTGTTCTCGTAAGGGATTGGTCCTGCCTTGGTGATAGTGATCGACGGTCGCTTGGCCGGCGCTGTTATAGTTATCGTTTTTCGGGAAATCGTCACAGTAGCTACATCACTCTGCTTGTCTGCTAATACCCCTGCAGGTTCTTCAATTGCTGCTCGGTCAAATTGCAATGTGCCTCCATCTATTAAGGCCTGAATACCTTTCTTTAAGTCATCACAACCCCCAGCTTGGGTCCAACACTCTAAGCAATACTCGTCGCAACCAGGATACACACCCCCTTGCAATAATCTGTTCTTTATCTCGCCCAACGGTGTCTTTAGGTCGTCGACATTCATAATCAAGTTCAAACCCTCCTCAGTTAAAATGGCGTTTGCCCCATGGTTGGGCATGGGCTTTTGCACTATGTTCGGACCCGCCTGTCCAAAATTGATAGCCTTACTATCCAATAGATCCTGCATCACATGCTTAAACGCGTGGCAACCCTCTACATCGTGGCCAGGAGCCCCAGAGTGGAATTCACAGTGCCTGCTTGCATCGTAACCGTACGGAGGAGTGCCTGTTATTGGCGCCAGAGTTCTCTTTTCCACCAAGTTCAAACCCAGTAGTGTCTGTAGCAAATCTGCATACGTTGAAGGAGGCTTTTCAAACACCCTCCTTGGTTTTCCCCCTGGAATCTGCGCTGGGCAGGCTGTGCCCCCTGTTGTGCCTGCTGTTGCTGTTGTTGTTGTTGTTGTATTGGTTGTTGCTGAAACGGAATAGTAACACTTGCCACCTGCTGCGACTGATTGTACTGGTTTCGACCTCTGCCCCGGCCTCGGCCTCGGCCCCCAAACACCGTGCTTGCATCACCTTGATGGCGCCCACCGAAAGCCCTTCTGTTACTGCCAGCTGCAGTAGATTCCTCAGCTTGGAATCTTCCCTGTTTAATGTTACCTTCAATCTTCTCTCCCATCAGGATTAAGTCTGAGAAACTGCCCAAAGAAGTGTGAAACAACTTGTCATAAAACATACCAGTGAATGTTCCTATGAACATATCATTCATTTCCTTGTCCTCTAAAGGAGGATGGACTCTAGCAGCCATGTCGCGCCATCTCTGCGCATACTCTTTGAAGCTCTCGCCCTTCTTCTGGGACAACCCCTGCAATTGGACCCGGTTGGGTGCCAAGTCACTGTTGTACTTATAGTGAGCTACAAATGCTTCAGCCAGCTGCTTCCACGTCTTTATCTGAGTTGGTTCCAATCCCATATACCACTCGAGGGAAGGACCAGACAAACTATCTTGAAAGAAATGCATTAGCATCCTCTCATCGTTTGAATACGCCGACATCCTTCTGTAGTATGACCGCACGTGCACTTTTGGACAGGTATCCCCCTTATACTTGTCGAATGTGGGAGCTTTGAATTTGATTGGCACCCTCAGGCCAGGCACCAGACCCATTGTTGTCATATCTAAGCCAACAACACTTTGATTTACGACCCCCTTCATCTGCTCCTCGAGCATCCGGATTCTCTGAGAGTCGTCGATAGGACCTTCGAAACCTCCACCGGAGAAAGCATCCTCTTGCTGATCTTCTTGCCACATACCATTCCCAGCATCGTATCCATTGTTACGGCCAACTCTGGTCTGATTCATTACCGGGCCTCGCCCCCTGTTACCATACCCCGAAGCAACTCCCGCAGGCCCGAAATCCATTAACCTAGTGCCATTTCCATTTCCGAATCCGCCATAACCCTGATTAGTCATACCAAATCCGTCATGTCCGAAGGCTTGAGCATTGAAGCCGTACTTCCCAGCATGATCAAACCCCTGGTCATTGAAGCGAAATCCAGTATTACCGAAGCCATTGCCTCCCATATTATCACCCAGGTTGACATCTCCGAGCCCAACGTTGTTGACGACAGTCTCGTTCCCAATTCCAATGTTACCGTTCCCGGCAGCAGCGCCGTTGTTCACATTGACAGCAGGCATGTTGACTACAGGTGGAGCCACTGGTGTGGGAGTACCATCCCCGTGAATGGTGTCGACTCACACAGACTGATGATCCTCATTTTCGTTCCCAGCATTCCTTACCAACAGAGGCTGCACCAAAGCTTGCAAATTCTCCTGTCCTTTCGCAATGGTCTCCATTGTCTGCATGAAGAGCGCCAGCTTCTCACGCATGTCCTGCATTTCATTCTGCATTTGATGCATAATTCTTCGGCAGTTGGTACGAGTGGAGTATCGGTGTGGGCGCTGATCTTCAATCCTGAAAAGACCTGGGACAGAGCAAGAAATGAGATACCGTTCAATGATCACCTGTAATGCAATATGAATGGGAATGCAATGCAATATGTGTCTGTGCATTAGGGAATATCATTCCCCGATTCTAGTGTGAATGTGTCAGTGCAGTGACAGTGCTAGCAACACGGTGATCGGAGCCGAATCATAGAAAACACCTCATATATTGCAGAGAAATCCATTAAGCCAAGAATACAATATCACTGAGTGTACAATAAGAAGGCATGACCTCAACCAACAGTCCTGGTGATGGTCAGCGCTATGCAAATAAAGCATACACGTTAATACATGAAACAGTCAAGTACACTCATAAGCCCGGTACTCTTCTAGTAACTTCTTAGTCTCTGGATGATTTGGTCGGGTAAGCAGACCCTCAACAAGTTGATTTCTTCGCTTGAGAACACGTCGCACGTCACCAGCGGTTTCCTCCCATGCCCCTTCTCCGAAGCGATCCTCTAGCTTCCGCTTCTGAGACACAACTTCTTTCTTGCCCTCAATGGCCTTGTTCAATGCATTCTGGAGACTATATATGGTCATCACCTCTTCTTCATACTTCTTAATGCTATCCTTCAGCTGCTCTTCGAGTTCAGAAATTTGCTGCTTCAATTTGTCTTCCCTCTTTTTGTTGTTGGTTAGCGTAGCATTCCACGTCTTGTTACAAGAAGATATTTCCCGGTGAGCGGCATCGAGTGCTTTCTTTTTGGACTCCAACATGTCATGAGAGCTTCTGAATTCTTTCCCCAGGCGTTCACACTTCTTCTTCTCTTCAGTCAATTCAGCACCTAGCCTGTTTACCAACTCGATTTGCTGTTGGAAAGAATGCACAACCTTGTTCTTCTCACTACGCATCTGAGCCAGTTCCTTTTCTAACCCTTCATTGATCTTCATCAAGGCTTCTTTTTCTTTTACAATTGCTCGTAGGCCTCCCTAGTAACAGTAGTTGGTTCTTCCACTGGAATATGAACAGGGACCGGTGCAGCTGGGAATGGCATCAGTAACTGTCTTGCTCTCTCTTGGATCCAAACTTTGTAGGGTGCATAAGCCTGACAATCATTCTTCCCTAACAGTGGTTTCCCTCTTCTGTTGATACGCATCCAGGCATGCTGAAGCTTGGCTAGTAACTCTCCATTCAAATCACCGGTGAAGTACAGAGATTCCTGTACTTCTTCCTCCTGAGGTGGGTTCTTCAACGCGTATCCAAACTGGCGAACGAACAGAGATGGGTTGTAATTGATACACCCTTTCCTTCCTATCAACGGAACATTAGGGTACCCAGAACAACTGAAAATAAGCTCAGACCCCAACAAGTCTCTGTCAAACCATTCAATGTCTTCAGAAGATAGCCTCATCAGGCGCTCTGGCCAGTCAGCTGTAATTGCACTATCCACAAAAGGTCCCTTCAGGGGAAGATGGCTCTTAAACCACATGTACAGCAGAGGCACGCAACAAGAGACGTTCTTGCCTCTCCTGTTCTCATTTCTGTAGTGCATCGAATGGTAGAAGTCCCCGATCAATGTGGGTACAGGGTTGCCAGCAGCAAACAAATGAAATGCATCCATGTCCACGAAGTTCGGGAAATTGGGAAACAGCACTATCCCATAAATGCATAGAGCCAAAACAGCGTTAAAGACCACCCAACATCCATTCTTGGCGTATTCTTGAGCCTTACCAATCAGAAACTGGAGAGAGAAACCTGGAACCCCGCGCCAAGAAGTCATCAACAGCTCATAAGAATTCATGTGCAAGGCCTTAGCCAAGTCCTCCAACTTGGGCTCAGCGGCAGAGTGAATAAAAGGAACCTTATTCTGTACTGGCAGCTCAGTAAACTCTACATACTCTTCAATGGTAGGCCCTAAAATGAAGTCGGCGAATATGAAGCATCTCAAAGCAGGGTCATAGAATTGCATCAGCGTATACAACCCATTCAATTCATCATCAGTTGATTTGCGAACCAATCTCAATAGCCGTCCGTAACTCTGCCTGAAGCTTCTACGGACATCCTCATCAGCAAGAGAAATCAGACCCAGGAGGGGAGTAATATCAGGAATAGGTAACTTGTAGGCAACTGTCATCCTCAAACCAGCCACGATCAATACTCAGAAGTCCGGACACTAGAACCAGGGAATATGCAAATGCACCTGCAGCACAGACACACGTTAATGGGATGCAATGATAATGGTTATGCAAACAATGCAATGCAAGTAACATGCAACAGGGATCAAATGCCATAGCTGAGAAGCCTGAACCATATCAAAAGTCTCAGATAGACCCTCCAGAATTCCTCAAACCCTGGTCTCAGATAGACCCAATACAAAGCTCCAACATTGGTCTCAGATAGACCCCACAACATAACTCTGACTGGTCTTTGATAGACCTCATATCATAACTCCAACTGGTCTCTGATAGACCTCATATCATAACTCCAACTGGTCTCTGATAGACCTCATATCATAACTCCAACTGGTCTCTGATAGACCTCTCAACTGTCCATAAATACTCAGGGTCTCAGATCGAGAAACAACCGGTATCTGAAGGTCTAGTTACCTGCATAACCCCAAAACCCTCTCACAGGTAGGTGTCCTAATAACTGACAAAGGTATGGCATCCTATGCGGTCGTCGGCGTCACAGACTTTCAGGGTTAATGATACGATTCCCAGAAGGAGTGGCATCATCAAATCCTGAAGAGGCCTCACTTAGCCAACTTCCAAATGATCGGTTCCCAGAGTCGACAATCCAACTAACCAGCAACCCGAGCCACCCAAAGGGCAGGACAGGAGGCCAACCAGAAGAACCTCGGCGCCGGCTGAACAGAAGAGTCGCGACCGTGCGTTATTTATCCCAACGGAGGGAAAGGAAACGCTCAGAGTAAACCTACCGCAAAGACGGGAAAGGAATGGTCATCGCAACCAAAACCTGGATTCGGGAGTCGGTTACGCAAGGGGAAGGTATTAGTACCCCTCACGTCCGTCGTACTCGATGGGATCCACGCTTGTTTTCGGGTATGGATTGTTATTCTATCTACTCTTACAGGTCTGGGGTTAAAAGAAAAGAAAATGACTCGGCAAAGTATCGCACTTTATGCCTACGTATTCCCGTCTGGAACGAGAAATCAGAGTCAACGTAGTTCGCCTACCTACGGGAAAGGAGGGGAAGGTTGCTCGCTAGGATATCGCATCCTATGCCTACGTACTTTCATACATCATGAAAGATCAGAGCAAACGTAGTTCGGGCCACGTACGACACAAGTCTATTTTGATTGTTTTTATTCCTTCTGAAAAAGGGTTTTCCTGATTAGCAGTCCAAGCGGACGAAAATGACGTTTTGATGAGTTCACATTCTTTTACGGAAGAAGTGTCTTTTATTGTGTTTGAAATATTTATTGTGTTTTTCTGTTTGTTTTGAGAAAGAAGAGACAGAACTCTAACCTATGGTTGCAAAGGGAATCAAACTAACCTGATGTTATCATGCATGGGTTAAGACCTAGTGTCTATCATGTTCCTCTCTTGCACAGAGAGAAACAGAGATCCTAAGGGAATAGACGGAAACAGAAACAATAGCGTACATACAATAAAGCAGTAAAATGCATGGATGCAGCAATACAAGCGAGGCAAGGGAGTCCCACTCAACCTCGAACCTAGAAAACAACAGGCAAAAGCGAACAAAATTCGCTTTCAACCTAACAGATTAAACAGCAAACAATACAGTCAGGGAAATTCACACAATACATCAAAAATTAACAACAGCAAAAAGTCTTCACCAACTTCTGTCTTCAAGTCATCTCCAAAAAGCTACAAGCTTCAAGCAAGCCTCAGTCTTTATATTCACAGCCTTCAAGCAAGGTCTTTGTCTTCAACCCTTTTATGGCTTTTCTTCAAGTCCCAATCTCCCAGTTGAGGAACCAATCACAAGAATGAACTGGGGTGTTAAGCAATTTAGTTGGCCACCAAAGGTGGCAAACAGACTGCTAACAACACATAGAATATTTCTCTCAAGAGTTCTATCTCTTAGACACTATCACCAAGCCTTCCAAAGGAAGGGGGTGAGTATCCTAGAGAGACTCTGCATCACAGAGAGGGATGGAGGCAAACAAGGCCTTCCATGTTTGTGAATCAAGTTTTCTACTCTAGAGCTCTGCCTAACTCCTAGATCCTATAACTTTAACAGCTGCCAGCAAGAGATACTCCTCATCAACTCTGGAAGTTGGTCTTCATTCTCTTTTGTCTTCAAATGGGCTTCATCAGCACAGTCTTCAACTCAAACCCAAACCCCAAACAAGCCCAGTACCCCACACAGTCAAATAATAACCCTAGAGAGGGCACACCACACAATCAAGCAAATACAAGCAGTATACTAATAGTAATAGTAACATAAGGGAAGCCTAATATTTTCTAAGGGATCTATTATCTACCCATAATACCCCTATAGTCCCATACCCCAAAATTCAAACTACAACTCTTAAAAGAAATGATTTACTACACCTATGTTATCTCTAAACCCTAGTTTTGATTCTCCTAATCACACCTAAACAAACCATCTAAGATTAAGTCCTAAAATCATGAATTAAATCTCATATGAAAATTAAAGGCCTAAATGAAGTACTCTAAAAAGAATGGGTCCAAAATATAAAAGGGTCTAGCTAAACTAAAATCAACAATATCAAGTATTAAACTAAACATTACTTACAACCTATTTAAAAGAAAAATATACTAAAAATGCAAAAATGAAATAAAATGCTAATTTTATTATATGACAATTTTCTTAACAAAAATATGAAAAAGATGCAAAAACAACCATTTAAAAATATGCAATTTCCAATTTGTTATGATTTTCCAAAGAATTAAAAAAAAATTGAGTGAAATTAACATGAATTAAATTTGGCTGGGGTGCAATCGGCAATTAAAAGTATTTAAAAATGGACAATGGGCCCAGACTGGGGGTGCGCATAGCAAGGCGCGTCTGGGCCCAGCTAATCAGAAAACTCAAAAGAAAATAAAAACAAAAAACGGTGCAAAGAGTAATTAATTCAGTTCAAATGGCATTGGGCCTTGAAAGTAGGGGTGCGAAAAGTAAGGGCAACTTAAGCCCATCAGAGACTTAAGTGAAACGACGCGTTTCACATCTTTGAATTCCCTCCTATTTCCAGCTTTAAATCGTGGCCGTTAGATCAGCTGCTCAGTCAAAGTCTTATGAAGGATCCAACGACCCTCATGTTTCTTCTCCAAAGTTAGGGTTTCCACCATTAAAGAACCATGCGCGAGCTTGCACCAACCAGAGTTCATCATACTCATACAACCTCAATTCTCCATGAAATTCAATTCTGCAAAAAACAAAATTGCTCTACATCTTCTCCTCTACACAAACATGGACTCAGTTTCCTCCAAAACTCAATCAATAACCAAACCCGATAGGTAGAAGACCTTGGTTCCACCATTTAACACTGCTATCAATCTTGATGATTCCTTCTAACTCTTACCCTAATGCGTTCCACATGCTATGCTGATTATTCTGAGCTATCTATCTAAGATTATCATGCCCTAACCTAAGTGTTCTAAGCCAAAACAGTTTTGGTGCTCCAATGGTGAACTTCATGAAATGCCTTCAAATTCATCAGAATCATTCATCTAACTATTCCTAACAATTCTAACCTAAGAATTCTACATTATTCTAACTAATTATGGCCAATTCGATGAGATTACTAACCTGGTGTAATCTTGAAAACAGATGGAGAAAACCTTGGATGCACAGCTTGCAATGCTTGGGACTTGCTCAATAAACTTGGTTCTTGATTCTGTATGCAGTAGTTCTTGTTCAAACCCCTTGGATTGCCATAACCACTTCCTTTTGCAATTTGGATGATACACTTGGTAGCACACGAATTCTACCTCAATTCATCCAGATCTTGATGGAAACTTGATCTATGATGGATGTAGATGATGATAGGATCAAGAAGTGTGGAAAATGATGAAGATTTGATAGAGTTCTTATGTGATTTGCAAAATGGAAGAATGAGATGTAACTATGTGTTTTGATCAAAATGAATCACCAACCCCTTAATGAAGCCACTCTACTCAATATATAGACACTCATAGAACACTCTAGAACTTGGTAGAAACTTCTTGTGCACAAATCCCTTGAATTTTGGCATGTGTAACTTCATACATAAGTAACCAATGGTATCTCTCAAACTTTTCCCTAAACTCAAAAATCTACTTTTGCCAATGCTCTTAAAACATTTTTTCCAATCAAAATGACCTATAATTTCATCCCATTTGGCCATGTTATGAAAAAAAATCCATTTTTAGGTCACTTTTATTCATTAAATTCATCTTTTAAATGACCAAATTTGGAACCTTGAGCTATGGACATTTCCAAACTTTCATGATCACTTTTCTAGACTCAAAATGTCATTTGGACCAAGTTTGATGTTGTGAAGTTTTTCATTTGAAGCTTCCTTGTATGAGTTTAGGGCATAGGCTTGAAATGACCTGTAATTCTCAAATGACCAAAATACCCTTTGCTTGCCAAGGTCATAAGTAGAGTTCCACAAATAAGATGAAGGCATACCATACCTTTCTAGAAAGCTAAGACAATGAGGAACAACTCTTATGTTGACCATAAATTCATTTGAAATCTCCTTGAGGGGTAAAAGTTGCTTGGAAGACAAGTAACTTTCACAGACAAAATTTCAGATACCTCAGATGACCTGTAACTTGCAAGGACCATAACTTGAGTTCCATAAATCTCCTTGATGTCTTCCACCACTCAAATTAAAGGTCTTGAGATCCTCTAAAAGTTTCATGTTGGCCAAGGATCCATTTGAAGCTTGAATTTTGAATTATCTTGCTGGGAAGTTTGCCCTAAATCAGGGGATTTTACACAGAAACCCTAATTTAGAAACTCCTCTTCTTCTTGATTTCTCTTGATTTCTTCTTGGCACAACACCACATCCTTATCTACAGGTCAAATGATGAACCCCACATCTCTCAGATAGACCTTGATGCCTTTCAATCAATCATTTGACCTAAGGTTGACCTAGGGTTGACCCAGATGAAACCCTAGTTGACTGTCTTCAACTGCAACTCTTGTGATCACATCAATGACTTGCCTCTTTTTCAAAATGACCCTCTAGGTCTTCCATGATGTCTATATACCCTCCATGCTCAATTCACAGCTCACAACTTCTTTGATGATCTTCAAATACCCTCAAGATAGGAGAAAGATCCACTGCTTGGTCCACTAACTTCTCAGATTTCAATTTCTTTCTGATGACTTGGATAGGCCTGAATTTGAACAGTAACCTCTTGATAGGCTCATGGAGATGAGAATAGTGCTTGGTCCCTTGTTGGATGATTTGCTATGCTATGCTATGAAAATGATTAGACTATGTACATGACTCTATATGCAAATGCTAATGTAATTGAAACATAAACCAAGTGAAGTAGGTTGAGCAAATTTTAGGGTGCAACAGTATGCTATTTTTAGATGATTTCTGTATTGGTTGATTGTTTGTGTTGCCCTTAGGGCATTTTTGCTTTAGTTGCTTTGCTTTGTGGGCTTGGAGAGCTTGATCTTGTCCTAAGGAGCATTGAGGAGCATAGTAGAAGACTTGAAGATGCATTGTGGAGCTTGAGAGCTTGATCTTATTTCCTTTTTGTTGTTTTTAGGGTCAGGGATTAGGAAGAGTTTAGATGTAGATAACTTCTTTCTTAAACATGGATGGTATCTGTCACCTCCATTCCTCCCTATGATTCAAAGTCCTTCCATGGTATACACCTCTCTCCTTTGGAGGGATAAGTGATGTACCTAGGAAGTAGAACTTTTGAGGGAACCATTCCTTTGATGTTGAACCCTTATAGGTCACCTTTGGTGATCAAATAAGCAGTTCAATATCCCCAGCTTATCCAGTAAGTGATTTCCTCTGGTTTGATTGTCTTGAGAGATGTTGAGCTTGAGTGTGAAGATGAAGACTTCGATGAAGAGTGTTGAAGAGGATGAATCCTTGAGTATTGCCATTCCAGTTGAATCTTGAAGAGTAGCAAGAGCAAGTTGATACTTGAAGATCCCTGAAGATTAGGTGAAGCCTGAAGGTGAAGCTTATCAAAGAAGTTGAAGCTTAAAGGGAGAAGATAAGTTGAAACTTATGTTGTAGGGTTGAAACCTGGAAAAGCAATTGATATTTGTCAAGAGTGATTGAAGTCTGAAGACTGAGTTGCTGTTGGAAGAGCTGAAGCTTGAAGGAGGGAGGAGTTGATTTGCCTTCTGTTTTCTTTTCTGTATTACTGTGTTTTGCTTGACTTGTTTGATGCATTAGAATAAGTTCATATCTAGAATAAGTAGAATCTAGGAGCATGATTGCACTAGAGGTTGAGTTGCTCCCTCTGCTTGTACTGTTACTGTGTGGCTTTGCTTGCGGGTATTCGGTAGAGCCCAGCTCCCTTGCCCATGTGGTTTGTTTGCCTGATGGCATTTCATTTCATTTTATCTGTATGATTGCAGTTTACTGTTTTTGCTTGATAGCATGTTGTTTTATATTTCAGTATGATTGCTGTTATCCATTCTGGCTTGAGGTTGAGATGAGCTTGTGGAGGCTGAAGCCCCACACACATTTCCTCCCTCACTTGCATTGCATGCATTTTACTGTTAAGCTGATGCTTTGTCTGTTTTGGTGTATCATTGACATGATCCCTTAGGACTCTCATTTCCTTTAATAAGGATTTGATGATAGAATTTTAGGTTGAAACCTATGCATGACAACTTCTAGGAGTTCCCTGTTCAAACCTCAACCATAGGATGAATCCATGGCATGACAACAGTAGGACTTGATAGTCTCCCTCCTAGTTGGGCCTGTTCTCTTCTCATCTCAAAACAGTTTAAGATACAGTAATCATGAATGATTTCTTTCGTACGTTACGAGCCTTAAGCTATCTGAGAAAGGATTGTGGGAGAGTTTCTATTCCACAGTCTGGATGTTTAGTATGGTACCCTTTGGGTGACATACGACGCATTCACTCTCAGGTCATAGTCTCTAGTGCGATTGAAATCGCAAACACAATAAAAAAGCACTTCTTTTGTAAAAGACAGGAAATAAACCGTAGTTTCCCGAACTACGTGAGCTCTGATCTCTCATGCCTGTTGAGAGTACGTAGGCACAAGATGGCGATGTCTTGGCGAGCTACCTTCCCCCATAATCCTTCGTAGGTCGAACTACGTTGACTCTGATTTCTCATTCTCTGATGAGAATACGTAGGCATAAAGCGCGACGCTTTGCCGAGTCATTTTTCTTTTCTTTTTCAGCCAGCCTTGATAGGTAGATAGAATAAAACCAACCCGTCCAAGTAAACACAACAAGCGAGGATCCCGTCGAGTACGACGGACGTGAGGGGTGCTAATACCTTCCCCTTGCGTAACCGACTCCCGAATCCAGACAACGGTTGCGACGACCTTGTCTTACCCTTTTTCGTCAGGTTTTTTCCGATCGTTTCCTTTCCCGTTCTGAGGGATAAATAACGAAAGGTGGCGACTCTTCTGTCATGCCGGCAACTTATTTTCGCGCAAGCGACAGTAGTGAACAGTAGGCACTCTAGGTTTTTTCTTTACAATTTCTTCCCCTCTTTTTATACTGCCTGTGTCCTTTCTCTTCTCTCAATGGATGGACCTGTTCAAATCCAACCTTCCCTTTTTTAAATTCTTTTCTGTTAACTAATCAATGAGTTTCTATTAATAATTAATAACTATTCTAATTAATTAACTTTTATTAAATCTAATTAATTAAAAAATCTAGTTCTAAACTATTTTTAATTAAATCCAAATCTAATTAATTAATAATTCTAATTCTAACTAAACTAAAATAATTCCTAAATTTAATTTCTTAATCAATGTTATAACTCTAATTTCTAAATCTATCTAAACTAATTCTATATTTTAAATTAAAAATTCTAATTAATTCTATTTTCTAAACTAATTAATTATATAAATAATCTAATCCTATTTTCTAAATAAAAAAATATAAATTTATTTCTAATCTATTCTAAACTAATAAAGTCCTATTATAATTCTAAACTCTAAATTCTAACAAAATTCTAATTCAATTCTATTAAAAAATCTATTTCTATTCTAATTAAAAATCTATTTCTAATAAAATTTTAAATAATTTTAAATTTTATTTTTAATAAAACAATAAATAATTATAAATTCTATTTCTAATAAAATTCTAAATAATTCTAAATTCTATTAACAAACAATATATGTACAAAGAAATAGGAAAACATGACAAAATTAAAATTCACAAAACCAGCTTTAGGCCACGTGTCACGCTCCCATTGGCCAGAAATGATAAAAATTGGAAAACACACAATTGTGAGTGGACACGTGTCTAAATAACATGAAATTATGCGAGCAATGCAAAATTAAAAAATAGAATCGAAAAATAGCGAAAATATTAAAAAAAAAGTAGGACAAATTTAGGGTATGACAAGGTACAGGAAAGAATTATGATGTTCAATTTTGAAACTCTGGCACAACTCCTTCATCATCTTGTTATTCAAGTTTGAACTATTATTAGTAATGATTCTCTCTGGGATACCATAACGATAGATGATGTCCTTAATGAATCGGGCAACTACATACGTTGTGACACTAGCAAACGAGGCTGCTTCCACCCACTTCGTGAAATAATCGATGACAATCAGAATAAAGTGATGCCCATTGGAAGCAGTCGACTCAATCTTTCCAATCATATCAATGCCCCACACAGAAAAGAATTATAATGTTCAATTTTAAAACTTCCTTCACCATCTTGTTATTCAAGTTTGAACCATTATCAGTAATGATTCTCTCTGGGATACCATAACGATAGATGATGTCCTTCTTAATGAACCGGACAACTACATGCGTTGTGACACTGGCAAACGTGGCTTCTTCCACCCACTTCGTGAAATAATTGATGACAACCAGAATAAAGCGATGCACATTGGAAGCAGTCGGCTCAATCTTTCCAATCATATCAATGCCCCACGTAGAAAAGGGTCAAGGAGATGTCAATATGTTCGAAGGGGTTGGTGGCACATGCACCTTATCAGCATAAACCTAACATTTATGGTATTTTCTGGTGTATTTAAAGCAATCAGATTCCATAGTCATCCAATAATACCCAGCCCACAACAATTTTATGGTCATTGCATGTCCACCGACATGAGTACCAAATGAACCCTCATGATTTTCTTCCATCAACAGGCTTGCTTCATGTTCATCAACATAGCGCAACAAGACCATGTCGAAGTTTCTCCTGTACAACACATCATCCTTGTTCAGATAGAAATTTCCCGCAAGTCTTCTTATCCTTGCTAGATGCCCTAGAAGGGTATTCTTGATTCTTGAGAAAAGACTTGATATCATGATACCATAGCTTTCCATCTAATGCCTCTTCAACTGCAAACACAAAGGCGGGTCTGTCAAGACGCATAATGGTAATTGCTGGAGCTTCATTCCAGAAATTCACTTTGTACATTGACGCTAACATGACCAACGCGTCTGCCATCTGATTCTCAGCCCTAGGAATATGATGGAACTCAACCCTGTCAAAGAAGAGTAGCAGTCTTCTGGCATAATTCTTATACGGTACCAAGTTTTCCTGACGTGTTTCCCATTCACCCTTAATATGATTAACGACCAACGCTGAATTGCCATATACATCAAGATTCTTGATCCTCAGATCAATGGCCTCTTCTAAACCCATAATGCACGCTTCATATTCTGCTTCATTATTAGTGCAAGAGAACGTCAATCGGGCAGTGAACAGTATGTGGGAATCGTGAGAAGTAGTAATGATTGCATGATTTCGTTACCATATGAGTTGACAACACCATCGAAAACCAAACTCCACTGAGATCCAATTTCAGAACCCTCGTCAGGCAAAGGCTCATCACAATCTTTCATCTTCAGAAACATGATATCTTCATATGGAAATTCAAACTTCATCGGTTGATAGTCTTGAATTGGTTGTTCAACAAGATATTCTGACAGAGCACTCCCTTTAATGGCTTTTTGGGGAACATATTGGATATCGTATTCTGTCAAAACCATTTTCCATCGGGTAATCCTTTCAGAGAGTGCTTGCTACTCAAACACATACTTAATCGGATCCATCTTCGATATCAATAGGGTTATGTGGCTTAACATATACTGTCTCAAACGCTTAGCTGCCCAATCAAGTGCACAACATGTTTTCTCCAACATCGAGTATCTCGACTCGCAATCAGTGAACTTCTTACTCAGATAGTAGATAACATTCTATTTTCTACCTGTCTTGTTGTGTTGACCGAGCACACACCTTATTGAATTCTCAAGAACCGTAAGATACATGATCAAAGGTCTCCCTGCTACTGGAGGCATGAGTATCGAAGGTTCCTGAAAGTATTCTTTTATTTTCTCAAAAGCCTTATGACAATTTTTGTTCCACCTGATCGCTTGATCTTTTCTCAACAGTTTGAATGTAGGCTTACAAGTGACTGTAAGATGATAGATGAACCTTGCAATGTAGTTCAATCTCCCTAAGAAACCACAAACCTCTTTTTCCGTCTCTGACTCAGGCATTTCTTGTATAGATTTTATTTTAACAAGATCCACCTCAATACCTTTTTCACCGACAATGAAACCCAGCAGCTTTCCAGATCTCACCTCAAAGGTGCACTTATTAGGATTCAACCTTTACTTGAATTTCCTAAATCTTTCAAACAGCTTCAGAAGATTAACCAGATGTCCCTCCTTCGTCTGTGACTTCGTAATCATGTCATCAACATAGACCTCGATATCTTTGTGAATTATATCATGAAAGAGAGTCATCATCACCCGCTGATAGGTTTGCCTAGCATTTTTCAATCCAAAGGGCATCACCTTATGGAAAAAGTCCCCCATGGTGTTATAAAAGTAGCTTTCTCCATGTCTTATGGGGCCATTTGGTGCGGTTATACCCAGAGAATCCATCCATGAAGGAAAACACGGAATATCTAGCAGTGTTATCAACCAACACGTCAATGTGGGGGAGCAGGGAATCGTCTTTAGGGATTGCTTTGTTTAGATCCCTATAATCAACACACATCCTGACCTTTCCATTCTTTTTAGGTACAAGAACAATGTTAGCAACCCACGAAGGGTAGTTTGTGACAGTAAGAAAACTAGCGTCCAACTACTTCTAAACCTCTTCTTTGATCTTGACTTCCATGTTAGGTCTTGTTCTTCTCAATTTCTGCTTTACTGGTGGACATTCTTCTCTGAGAGGAAATCGGTGTACCACAATGTCTATATCCAGCCCGGGCATGTCTTGATAAGACATAACAAAGATATCCATATACTCTCGGAGCATTTCAACCAATCTTCTCTTGACACTGTCTTCCAAAGCAACCCCAATTCTGACTTCTTTCTTAACATCCTCGGTGCCCAAGTTGACAACTTCAATGTCCTCTTGATGAGGCAAAATGACCCTTTCTTCCTGCTTCAGAAGTCTGGCTAACTCCTCAAGCAGTTCATAATCTTAGTCAGTCTCTTCTTCAGCTTGATAAATGGGATTATCAAAGTCATATTAAGCCATAGCTGAATCAGAATCGGTGGAATCTAAGATAAGAGACCTGCATGATTGATGTTTTATGTTTATTATGAAATGCAACAAACAACACAAACACATTGTCATTTTTCTGTTAATAAATGTAAAAACAAAAAAGGAAAAACAGGGATCAAAACATTTGAATGCAAAAAAATGTCCATTATTTATGATGATATTGAGAATAAACAAAGAGGCCCTACAGATGGGTCACTGCGCCTTGGGCAGAACATAGGATTGAACATAAACTAAAATAATAAGAATTACTCTTCATGGGTGATCTGAATGATTTCTTCAATAGTCCAATTGCATAGCCCTTGACCAGGAACACAAGGATGGATCTAAGCATCCATGTTGCAATCATTTTCCCTTCATCATCCCCAATAGCATGAATTATGTCAAAAATAACTCCACCATTGGTGAATCTGACAGGTCCGCTATATTTCGGAGGGTCTTGTGATGAAATGGAGGGCTTGTACCCTAGAACAAACTTGTCTTGCTTAACTGGAACCTCAAGAACCTGGCCTCACCTCTGAGAGTTACCAGATTCAACAACTGCACATGCTTCCTTGAACGAAAAAGTTGAAACTTCTGGATCTTTAACCTCGACAGGAGGCTTCTCTTGAATTTGCACAGCTTCAAAGGCTTGGCATAGAGTTTCATGAATTTCCCCATCCACTTCCACATATTTGAACGTTGATAAATGACTGACCATTATGTCTTCCTCCCCTCAAACAGTGACCACCTTTCCATCCATCATATACTTCAACTTTTGATGTATAGTAGACGTTACTGCCCCTGCAGCATGTATCCAAGATCGGCCTAGCAGACAACTATAGGCCAGTTGAATGTCCATTATATAAAACGTTACATCAAAAGTTTCAGGTCCCACCTGAATTGGCATTACTATCTGTCGCTTCCGCGAACATAAGGTGCCGGCAAAACAGAAGAGTCGCCACCATTCGTTATTTATCCCTCAGAACGGGAAAGGAAACGATCGGAAAAACTTGACGAAAAGGTATAAGACAAGGTCATCGCAACCGTTGTCTGGGTTCGGGAGTCAGTTACGCAAGGGGAAGGTATTAGCACCCCTCACGTCCATCGTACTCGATGGGATCCACACTTGTTGTGTTTATCTGACGGGTTGGTTTTACTATCTACCTATCAAGGCCGACTTAAAAAAGAAAAGAAAATGACTCGGAAAAGCGTCGCGCTTTATGCCTACATATTCTCATCAGAGAATGAGAAATCAGAGTCAACGTAGTTCGCCTAACTACGGGGTACGGGGAAGGTGGCTCGCCAATACGTCAGTATTGTGCCTACGTACTCTCAACAGGTATGAGAGATCAGAGCTTACATAGTTCGGGATAGTACGGATTACGGGGGTTCAGATTCATCTGTTTTTCCGAGTAGGGTTAACAAACATTTCCAGCAGCTTGGTGTACGCAGCTCGACCCTTGGAGACTCAGGCGTTACCGTTTGCGGTAGAAATGGGAGTTAACGACACTTTTTTCTTCAGAAAATCTTCCTTTGAATTATGGGCCCACGGGGCAAAAAGGTTTGAAGTTTGTTTTCTGTCTTTTACGGAAGAACTTTTTTTTATGGATGTTTGCAACTAATATCGCACTAGAGACTATGACCTGAGAGTGAATGCGTCGCATGTCACCCAAAGGGTGCCATACTAAACATCTAAGCTGTTGAAAAGAACTCTCCAACAACTCTTTATCAGGTAGCTTAAGGCTCGTAACGTACAACGTCAGTTAACCTTTATTACTGTATTTTAATTTGTTTTGAGATGAGCAGAGAGAACGAACAGGTTCAACTAAGGGGAGACTATCAAGTCCTACTGTTGTCATGCCAAGGATTCATCCTATGGTTGAAGTTTGAAACAGGGAACTCCTAGAAGTTATCATGCATGGTTTAAACCTAAAGTTCTAATCAGCACTTCCATATCAAAGGAAATGAGATTCCTATGGGATCATGTCAATGATAAATAGAAACAGATAAAGCATAAGCTTAAACAGTAAACAGTAAACGACTGTAAAATGCATGCAATGCAAGTGAGGGAGGAAATGTGTGTGGGGCGTCAGCCTCCACAAGCTCGTCTCGACCTCAAGCCAGATATGAATAACTGTAATCATACAGAAGAAATAAAACAAAGATAAAATAAGATTCCATCAAGCAAATCACAAACCACATAGGCAAGGGAGCTGGGCTCTACCGAATACCCGCAAGCAAAGCCATACAGTAAAAATACAAGCAGAGGGAGCAACTCAACCTCTAGTGCAATCATGCTCCTAGCTTAAACCAATCTAAACATGGACTTATTCTAATGCATCAAGCAAATCAAACAAGGCACATCAATACAGTTGCACAGAAAGCAAACAGACAGGAAAGAAAGCAGATCAACAGCTTCCTCAGTTTCACAGCAAAGCAGTCCTCTGAAAGCAGTTCAGGGCTTTCCTCTTCAATAGCAAGTATCAAGTTGCTTCTTCAAGCTTTCAACATGTCCAACTTATTCTCTTCAAGCTTCAGCCCTTCAACCAATCTCAAATTGAATCCTTTTTATACAAGTGTCAACTTGTTCTTCTTGATCTTCAAGCTCCAGCTGCAATGGCAATGCTCAAGGAATCATCCTCTTCCACACTCTTCAATGAAGTCCTCATCTTCAAACTCAAGTCAAACATCTTCAAGCTCAAACCAGGAGAAAATTGATTTACAAAATGAATGGAAATGACAAACAGCTTATTGACAACCAAAGGAAGCCTATAAGGGTTCATCATTGTGAGAGACTGGTTCCCTCAAAGTTCTACTCCCCATATAAAGCCACTTATCCCTCCAAAGGAGGGATGTGAATATCTTGGAAGGACTTTTAGGCATTGGGAGGAATGGAAGCACAAGATGCTTTCCATATTTGTGAAAGAAATCATTCTAATTCTAAGGCTCTCCCTATGTCTCCTATCTCCTAAATCTTCACCAGACACCTTCAGGCACAGGCAATTCCAAGCTCCAAGCTACTTCAAGCAACTTCAAGCAACTTCACCTTGTCTTCAACTTGTCTTCAGTCTCAACCAAAGGCACACAAAGCAAAACCCTAATCTAAGGGAACCTAGGAAGTTAATCTAGTTGGATTAGTGCATTAGAATCATCTAAAGTTAGTACCTAACCTAAAACCAAACTAAAAATAGCAAACTATATTATAAATTTCTACAAAATTCCTAAGGGATCCTAATTCAATTAAGAATGCCTCATACAAAAACCAGGGACTAAATCATCTATTAAGTCCTAAAATTAAGTCCTAAATCCAAAGGTATCAACCATAAACCCTAAAAATGGAGCTTCTAAGGTTTCCACCTAGAACTACCACTTACATTCATCACAAAAATGTGATAAAAATTTATGGGGATCATGCATATCTATGCTAGCCACATACAAAAAATCAGGGCAAGAATCATCATCAAATGATCAAACCAAATTCCACAAAATCAAGCATCAAACATGATTATTTTAATGTCAATTAAAATGTAAAAAAAACCCATAAAATCAGAAAGTGCATGAAATAATAATATTTTTTTATCTAAAAAAACTAGATCCAATCATGAATCCAATGTAAAAAGAATGGGATCAATTGCATCATTTTTCCATTTTTTATGAATTAATCAATAACCATGTATAAAATGAAAAATGAAATGAAACTCAAAATAAAATGAACAAATGCGTGGTGTGAATAGCAAGAGAAATCAATTCATTTTAACAGACTGGGCGACAAAGGGGGTGGGGAGAGAAATGCGCGTAAAGCCCAAATTCATTCAGAAGATCAAAATAAAAATAGAAAGAAAATGTAAAACTCACGGTTCAGATAGCAACCTATTGTAGTGTAAAATCACATGGGCCTTGTACCTGGGGTGGGGATAACAATTTTCAACCTAAGCCCAACACAACCTAGTAAGTGAAACGCACCGTTTCACTTACTCAGACTCTCTCATGAATCCAAATTGATCCTGGCTGTGGAATACATTGTTTAGTCAAAGTCTTCATGTAAATTCAATGGTGTCCCACTCATCTTCTTCATTTGAACCAAAAGTGGAGGTAGAAACACCATGGATGCAGGGTGAAGAACACTCATCCTCTCCAACTCGGGTTCCATCAAATCTTCACTAAAAGTCAAACTCTAAAACCCTAATCCACTCAGAATCTCTCCCTGAATCTAACCCCAATCTCTAAACTTATTGAAACATCATCTAACTCAAAACACGATCAAGAATTCAAAATCTGCTCAAACCTCAACCATCACCATTCTCTAAATTATCTGGTCTAAGCTACTCTCCATCTCACCCTGAGCAATTCTAGCTATCACACTCATGTTCTAACTCAAGATTCAGCAATATACACTCAAGAACAGAAATTTGGTCACTCCGATAATTGTCACTAAACCTCATCAAGTGCTATCTAAAAGCTTCTACTAACCACCTACAATCATTCTAACCTAACAAACCGTGCTAATTCTACTTAATTTATGCTGGAGGAAGAAGTTTACATACCTGTCAATTCTTGATGAACAGATGTACAAAATCTTCATATCAAGCTCTCAAACCTTCCAGACACGATCAATGGATCATTTCCTTGCTTCTGTATGCACAAGAACTGGTTGAAACCTCTTGGAACTTGGAACCCGATAGTGAGTTGCAGGTTGAAAAATCCAAATGCTAACACTCAAATCCTCAATGCTTTTGCTATGATTTCACCCTGGGATCATTCAACAATGCAAATGGAAGCTATTGGGATCAAGAGAATGGATTGAAATGAACTCAATTGGAGTAACCGAATTCAGTTGCAAAATGGAAGTTTCAAAACTCACTCTCTCTTTTTCCTCTCAATTCTCACCAAAAAACTGATCTGAACCACTTCTATTCAATATATAGAGTGTGTAGGGATGATCTAGAAAGCTCTAGATCCTTCTAATGAGAAATTCAATTTCTCATGTCACTTGAATTCTCATGATATGCCATGGTATGCACAACTCTGCTAACAGCTTGAAATCATCCTCATTCCCTTCCAATTTCTCCCCTAATGACATTTTGGGTGTGTTTGGCTTGCAAGGGACCTTGATTATGCCTTGAATTTAGGTTTGGCAAATGTTACTTAAGATGTAAGTAACTACTTTTCAAAGCAAGTCCACAAATTAAACTTCAATTCAAAAATGTGGCTAAACCAATGTTCTTAAAATGTGTTTTAGAATCAAAATGACATATTACATGCCTTGGTTTGGACATGTATATCAAAAATACCAATTTCCAACTTTGGTTCATTTAACTTATACCCTTATTTTAGGCCATTTTTGCAACTTTGAGCTACAAGCAATTCCAACCTCTCATGACCTCTTGGTTAGTCTTAAAGCATCATTTTGAACAAGTTTTATGTTGGACATTTTCCCATTTGAAGCTTGCAAATAGGAGTTATGGCCTTATGATTGAAATGACCTATAATCTCCAAATGACCAAAATACCCTTGACTTGTCAAAGCCCTAACTTGAGTTCTACAAATCCTATCAAGGACTTCTAGTACTATCTAGAAAGCTAAGAGGATAAGGAACAACATTCATGTTGACCAAAAGTTCATAGGATGCATCCTTCTAGGGCAAAAGTTTCATGCAAGTTGGACAACTTTCAAGCTCCAAATTCACATACCTCAGCTGACCTGTAACTTGTCAAAGTCATAACTTGAGTTCTACAAATCCTATCAAGGACTTCTAGCACTCCAATTAAAGATAATATCATGCTCTACAATAATCATGTTGGGGGCAAGATGATATGACAATCACATCTTGAGCTAAATTGCCTTGAAGATAGGGGTCAAACTAGGGGATTTTACACTGTCAAGCCTTAGAAACCCTAGCTTGAAACTTCTCAAACTCTTCAATCATGATGAGTTGACCTTGGAATCATCCTTATAACATCTCAATGTATCAATCCATGATCACTGGGTTCTTGGATTAAGTCTCAACCTTCTCCAAATCCTCAGTTGACTTAGGATTGACCCAGTCAAACCCTAATTGCACCACTCATGGCTGAGTCTTCTTATTCTTGCACAATGACCTGTCTAGGCCTCAAAATAATCTTCAACACTTCTCATGAGCTCTCTCAAGACCTCAAGTCCATCTTCATGGCTTCAGAATCATCTGATGACTTTCCACAACTCTCAAGTTAGGAGACACACACTCTTGGCTTCAACCACTCTTTCTGAGGCTCTTTTGACTTCTCTGACAAGGATATCAACCCTTGAACACTTGAATAACCTTCTTTAGCTAGCTTCAAAGTCTTGTGTAGCTCTTGATTGGTAATCATACCTCTCGATCTCCTGCATACATGTCAATGAAATGCAAATGATAATGCTAATGTGAATGAAATGAAACATAAGTTAGGTAAAGAAATGTTGGGCAAATTTTGGGGTGCAACAGCTGCCCCTATTCAAACGGCTTGGACCTGACTGGGTGAGAAGCGAACGACTCTCAAACAATCAAGGTAAAAGACGGTTTAATACCAACAAACCCGGAAATTTTCCAACTGCACAAGTACGCGGTACTCTGATGGGAACAAATCTCCGGAAGCTGAAATAATAGTTGCATGGCAACTAGCTGGAGGATACTGATCTGAATCCCCATCCGGATGATTCTCTGATTTATCTGATATCATTGTGTCCTTAAATCATCAAGGGATCACCGCTTACACGATAACTGGCGATTTGCCAACCGCACAGGTAACCGATACTCTGATTGTTAGGATAATCTTCAAAAACTGAGCATGACAGTTGCACGACAACTCTGCTGGGGAATTGGTCAGACGGTAACCGGTGAAAGGTCTAATCTCGAATCTTCGTAAGGATGATCATCTGATTTTGCTGTAGATCTTCGTCTTCAATTCATCAAGGGGTCACCGGTTACACGGTAATTGGTAATGGATGGTTGATCAGACCGTCAGGCATCAGAATTCCCCGGGACTCATCAGGCCATTGGGAACCCCTTTTTTAAGAATCAAGTTAATCATGCCGTCGGGCATTTCAAAGAAACTTTCGGGCGTCAGCCGGACTTCATCGGTAAGTTTGGGAATAGAATTCTCGGTCAATCATGAACCAAGTGGGGGTATCCAAACTTCTGCCATCAGGCACTCCGCGTCAGCTGAGATAACTGCTTCGACATCACAGTTGGACTTCGTCAGTAAGTCTGGGGTTTTGGCACCGCTGCCAGACTTCAATCATCAAGTCTTCAAGGGAAACTTCAGCTTCTCTACTCAACAACCTGCTGGGGATGACACATCTCCACTAGGGGTTCTGGAGAACTATCATGTAACTCTGCTTCGGGGATCCAGAAATCATTCTGGGTGAATCAACTCTGCTGAGGAAATCAAGAATCATCTTGGACAAATAATTCCGCCGGGGACTTCAAGAATCATCCTGAACCAATAACTCCGTTGGAGATTTCAGGAATCATCCTGAGCAAACACTCTGCTGGGGACTCTATGCATCAACTTGAGCAACCCTCTCTAGTGACTTCACCGGGGATTTTAAGAATCATCTTAAGCAAACCACTTCGCTGGAGAATTCAAGAATCATCTTGGGCAAACGACTTTGTTGGGGAATCCAAGAATCATCTTGGGATACACAACTCTTCTGAGATCTCAGGAATCATCCTAAGTACACACCCTGCCGGGGAATACCTGCAAAACAAGAACGGTAACAACTTAGCTCATGTTTCATATGCATATGATCGACAATGGCGCAATGCTCCACACGGTGGAAATGCTACGCGTTTAGGGTAAATGCTATGCAATCATGCAAGATGCTACAACCCCATCAGCAAAATAAATGCTGAAGGGAGAATCCTCCTGTCAAGGAGAAGGAACCACTCTGGTGGAGGAAGGACTCATCCTGCCGAGGAGAAGAAGTCACACCAATCTCAATTGGACAAAACTTGGGGAAACGAACTCTAGACGACTGCTACAGGGGAATAAAGCTCTCTGAGAACTTGGACTCGCTCAAACGGGTATTCAAACCACAAACTGCTGAGGAAACGATATCAATTGCAGAAATAAACTGCACGACATTCGCAGCAAAACTTTCCTGGAGATAACGACTCCGGTGGGGAAATACAGCATCAACTATTCAACACTCTACTAGGGAAAACCAATCATGGCCCAAACGGCTTCCAAGGACTCGGCTCCCTTGGGGAACTGCAAACTCGGCTGGGGAAGAAAGAATCATCCTGCTTGCCAGGGAGAACACGACTTTGTGGGGAATTTCAATTCTGCTGGAGACTTCAGTCTGGAACATCCGAGTACTGCATACTTCAGTATATGACTCAGCTGGGGAGATGACGTTCCTTCGGGATGCATCTGCTTAGGGAGAGAATCTTCTCTGCCTGGGGAGACGCATATCAATGCTCACGATCTCATGTTCAAGCTCCATGGGGAGACGCTGCTGAACTTGCTGGAGAGGAAGGAGTCATCCTGCCTGGGGACGCATACGGCGTGCTGCCTGGAGTATGTTATACCTGCAACAACACAAACAAACAGACAAGATACCCTTCTCAAAGGGACCTATTAAGGTTATCATCTTGTGACAATGTTCAAGTAATTCATTGTTTCAACAATCAGCGGCCTAGGCCAGTAAGTTTATGTATGCGCATTTTATCAACAACATCGGCGTTCTTTTTCGCAAACAAAACAGATAAATGCTAAACAGACAAACAGAATGGCTGAATAGTACACATTTTATTGATAACGAACCCCTGAATGGGTAAAAATGTTTTACAACAGATGCAAGCTCCTGGAATGAGGAAGTTGCGCAAAAATAAAACATAAATATACATCAGTATATACACAAATGTCGGCAATGTGGCATAGACGAACACCATGAGTTGATCCCTCTATGACCTACTCGACTTCGATACTTCTCCGACGCTTCAGCTTCAGAAGATATTGATTCAGATAAACGGCCCTCAGGTCTTCCAAACCACTAACCAAATACAGTCCATCCGCAGAACGCAGTCATTTGCTTTTTCAAATCCCTAACTTTTGCCTGAATTGCCCTTTCGGGTTTTCGATTCACCGGGATACCCTTTTTTGCCAAAGTCGCCCATCCGGGTTTTCGACTTTGCGGGTGCACATTCTTTTCTTTATATCCCTAATTTTTGCCCGAACCTTTTTCCTTTTTTATGGTTCGCCGGGATGCCCCATTTTTGCCTGGATATTCTTTTTCTTTCCAGCGGGTCATTTTTTAAGCAAAGTATTTTTTAACTGCGTCCGCGTTCACCGGGGATGCAAAATCTTCACCATCCATCGTGGATAACAACAAGGCTCCTCCCGAGAAGACCTTGCTGACAACGTACAAACCTTCGTAATTGGGGGTCCACTTGCCCCGATGATCAGAGTGTAGAGGAAGAATCTTCTTCAGGACGAGATCACCCGTCTGAAAGCTTCTAGGACGCACCTTCTTATCATAAGCTTTCTTCATTCGGCTTTGGTACAGGCAACCATATGCAATCGATGCTAACCTCTTCTCGTCCATCAGGCTGAGTTGGTTTAGTCGGTTCTTAATCCATTCTGCCTCATCGAGTTTCACGTCAACCAAAACTCGTAAAAAGGGATCTCAACTTCCAACGGTAAGACAACTTCCATACCGTACACTAGTGAGAAAGGAGTTGCCCCAGTTGATGTACGTACCGTTGTACGATAACCGTGCAGTGCAAATGACAACATCTCATGCCAATCCTTATAGGTCACAACCATCTTCTGTACAATCTTCTTAATGTTCTTATTGGCTGCTTCAACGGCGCCATTCATCTTCGGCCGGTAAGGAGATGAGTTGTGGTGTTCAATCTTGAAACTCTGGCACAACTCCTTCATCATCTTGTTATTCAGATTCGAACCATTGTCAGTAATGATCCGCTCGGGAATTCCGTAACGACAGATGATGTCCCTCTTTATGAATTTAGCCACCACCTGCTTGGTCACATTAGCATATGAGGCTGCCTCCACCCACTTGGTGAAGTAGTCGATAGCTACTAGAACGAAGCGATGACCGTTAGATGCAGTGGGCTCGATCTTGCCTATCATGTAGATGCCCCACATGGAGAACGGCCACGGGGAGGACATGACATTTAATGGGCACGGCGGCACGTGAATCTTATCAGCATAAATCTGGCATTTATGACATCTCTTCGTGAATCTGAAGCAATCAGACTCCATCGTCAGCCAGTAGTATCCTGCTCTCAGGATCTTTCTAGTCATAGCGTTCCCGCCGGCGTGCGTACCAAATGTGCCTTCATGGACTTCTTCCATGAGCATACTCGCTTCTTTCTCATCTACGCATCTGAGTAGCACGAGATCGTGGTTTCTTTTATACAAAACTCCATCAGGATTGAGATAAAAATTTCCAGACAGCCTCCTCAGAGTCTTCTTATCCTGGGTTGACGCTCCCGCAGGATACTCCTTAGTCATAAGGAAAGTCTGGATATCATGGAACCATGGCTTGCCGTCGGAGGCTTCCTCGATCGAAAAGACGAATGCCGATCTATCAAGACGAGAAATGACAATCCTTGGAGCTTCATTCCAAAAATTGACCTTATACATCGAAGCCAACGTGGCTAAGGCATCAGCCATCTGATTTTCAGCTCTGGGCACATGATGAAGTTCCACTCGATCAAAGAACGGAAGCAACCTTCTAGCATAGTTCATGTACGACACCAAATTCGATTGACGAGTCTCCCACTCCCCTTTAATCTGGTTGATCACAAGCGCCGAGTCACCATATACATCTAGGTTCTTGATTCTCAAATCAATTGCTTCTTCCAGACCCATGATGCATGCTTCGTACTCCGCTTCATTATTGGTGACTGGAAACGTCAGTCTCGCAGTAAACGGGATGTGGGATCCATGGGGAGTCGTGATGATCGCCCCAATGCCACTTCCATAAGAATTAACCGCCCCGTCAAATATCAATTTCCACTGGGATTTCCTATCTGGCCCCTCGTCGGGCAACGGTTCATCACAATCTTTCGCTTTGAGAAACATGATATCCTCATCAGGGAATTCAAATTTCATCGGCTGGTAATCTTCGATCGGCTGTTCGGCAAGGTACTCAGACAATACGCTTCCCTTGCTGTCAACACCATTTGCCATCTGGCAATCCTGCCCAAAAGCGCTTGTTTCTTGAAGACGTACTTGATCGGATCCATCTTCGAAATTAGCATGGTTGTGTGATTGAGCATGTACTGTCGTAAATGTTTGGCAGCCCAGGCTAATGCACAACACGTCTTTTCCAGCATCGAGTAGCGAGATTCACATTCTGTGAACTTCTTACTCAAATAGTAAATGGCATGCTCCTTTCTGCCCGTCTCGTCATGCTGACCGAGAACACACCCCATACTATTCTCAAGAACTGTCAAGTACATGATGAGGGGTCGTCCGAACACTAGGGGTATCAAGATCGGAGGTTCCTGCAGATACTGTTTTATCTTATCAAATGCCTTCTAGAAATCCTCGTTCCAGATAATCGCCTGATCTTTCTTCAGTAGTTTGAACATCGGTTCACACGTGGCGGTGAGCTGAGAAATAAACCTTGCAATGTAGTTTATTCTGCCCAGGAAACCACGAACTTCTTTTTCAGTTTTTGGCGCTGGAATTTCTTGTATTGCTTTTATCTTCGCAGGATCAACCTCGATGCCTCTTTCGCTCACGATAAACCCCAGTAGTTTTCCAGACCGTACTCCGAAAGTACACGTGTTAGGAATCAGCCTCAACCTGAACTTCCTAAGCCTCTCAAAAAGCTTCAGCAAATTGACCAGATGTCCCTCCTCCGTTTGGGAATTCACAATCATGTCATCAACATAGACTTCAATCTCATGATGAATCATATCATGAAACAAAGTAACCATTGCTCGTTGGTAAGTGGCCCCTGCATTCTTCAGACCGAAAGGCATTACCTTGTAGCAAAACGTTCCCCAAGGTGTAATAAACGTAGTTTTCTCCATGTCCCCCGGCGCCATCTTGATCTGATTATAGCCGGAGAAGCCATCCATGAACGAGAATACGGAGAACTGGGCTGTATTGTCGACCAACACATCAATATGAGGCAGCGGGAAATCATTCTTAGGGCTCGCCCTATTCAAATCCCGATAATCGACGCACATTCGTACCTTACCGTCCTTCTTCGGTACAGGCACTATGTTGGCGACCCATGGAGGGTAAGTAGTGACCGCTAAGAAGCCAGCATTAAGCTGCTTCTGCACTTCTTCTTTGATCTTAACGGCCATATCTGGTCGCGTCCTTCTAAGCTTCTGCTTAACGGGAGGACAATCTTCTCGCAGTGGCAAGTGATGGACCACGATGTCAGTGTCAAGTCTGGGCATATCTTCGTATGACCAAGCAAAGACATCACTATACTCTCTCAGCATCTCGACCAATCTCTGCTTGACATCACTCTGCAATGCAGCCCCTATCCTGACATTCCTGACTAGTTCCTCAGAACCCAAATTCACAATCTCAATCTCTTCCTCGTGAGGCAGAATAACTTTATCTTCTTGTTTCAACAAGCGGGCCAACTCTTCGGGAAGGTCTTCGTCTTCATCAATCTCTTCTTCGGCTTGATAGATCGGGAAATCGAAGTCGAAGTGAGCCATAGAAGGTCCAGAGTAGATGTCATCTGCTATGTGGATCCTGCAATAACAAGGGTTAAGCTTAAAACAAGGATATGCAGGTTAGCACAAACCCCATTGCCATTTTATTGTTTTTCAAAACAAATATAAAACAGGAATAACAGAGATCACAATATTTGAATACGAAGAAAAACGCCTTTTGATTTATTGGTAAAATGCATGTACATAATCAAACAAGGCCCTGACAATAAAACCACTATGCCCCGGGTAGGACATAGGGTTGTACAATGATTGGAAAAAGTAAATCATTATTCTTTGCCTGTCACTTGGATGAAATCCCTGACAGACCAGTTGTTGAGGCTCTCGCCTGGTTTGCTCGGCTGGATCCAATAGTCCAGGTCGCAGTCGCTGTCTCCGCCGTCTTCAGACACTGCGTTGACGCTTTCAAATATCACCCCGCCGCTGGAAAACTGGATCGTCCCTTTACCTCGTGGCCCACTGATAGAAGAGGAGGCTTCAGCTGCAGGAGAGTACCCTAACCCAAACTTGTCTTGCTTGTTAGGTATCTCCAGAATTCGCCCCCAGCCTGGGGTGGATCCGGCTTGAACAACGGCCCGAGCTTCCTTGAAGGAAGAGAGAGTCATCTCTGGCTTTTCAGTGACTACAAGAGCTACGTTCTTGACTTTAACAGCCTCGAACGCCTGATACAGGGTTTCATGGATTTCCCCATCCATCTCAACATACTTGAAGGACGACAAATGGCTCACCATTATGTCTTCCTCGCCACATACAGTCACAATGCTACCTCCGACGGTATATTTGAGCTTTTGGTGCAACGTGGAGGTCACGGCGCCAGCCGAATGGATCCATGGTCGGCCTAAGAGACAGCTGTAGGCAGGCATGATGTCCATAATGTAAAAGACTGCGTCAAACGTTTCCGGCCCGACTTGAATTGGCAGAGTCACCTCCCCGAAAACATGTCATTTGGTTCCATCGAACGCTTTCACAACCAGATCACTGGGTGTGCAAATCAATCCATGAGTATCTAACTTCATCAATTCCTTCTTCGGAAGAACATTGAGTGACGACCCCTTGTCCACCAACAGATGCGACATAATCGTTCCCTTACACTCTATCGAGATGTGCAGAGCACTATTGTGGTTTCTTCCCTTCGGCGTCAGCTCCAGGTCAGTGAACCCTAACCCATTTCCAGCATTCACGTGGGCTACGACCCCTTCCAACTGGTTGACCGATATTTCCTGCGGTACATACGTGGCATTCAACACCTTCAGCAGCGCGTTGCGATGTGCCTCAGAACACAACAACAGATTCTGAATGGAGATTTTCGAGGGTGTTTGATGGAGATGATCCACGATCTTGTAGTCACTCTTCTTAATCAACCTCATAAACTCTTCAGCGTCTTTAACAAGTAAGTCCTTCTCTACCCCACGAGGGGTTTCTTCAACGACTTTACTCGTTCCTTTATCAGTTACATCGGCTTGTCCGCTTTGTCCGCCACAATCTCGGGTGGAGCAAATATTCTCCCGCTACGAGTGATTCCGCCAATTCCCACTAGGTTATCCACAGATTGCCCAGATGGTTCTAGTTCCAACTTCTGTCCGTTGCAGTAGACGTCTGCCCCATAATGCCATGGGACAACATTGGTGCTTTCAAAAGGTATCGGCCCAGCCTTGGTGATGGTAATCGTGGGCGGTCTGGGTGCAGAAATAGTGATCCTCCGGCGAGGGATGGTGATGGTGGCAACCTCATCATCTTGCTTCAGCATTACCTCTCCCGATCCGCTTTCGAACCTTCGGCTAAACTGCAAGATTCCTTCGGTCATCAGACTCTGAATCCCCTCTATCAACTGTTCACATCCATCAGGACAAATCGCACAGCCCATACACAGTTCTCCACAGCCCGAGAAGAAACCTCTTTTCATCAGCTTGGCTTTAACGAAGCTAAGCGGTGTCTTCAGACCCCTGACGTCAGTCAACAAATCCAAGCTCTCGTCGTCAATAATTGCATTTACCCCACCTCCCCTATGATTCGGCATAGGGTTCTTCGTGACATTTGGCGCATTATCGGAGAAATTGATGATCTTAGCGTCCACCATATCCTGCACCTTGTGCTTGAAGGCTTTGCAATTTTCTATTGTATGGCCTGGTGCCCCTGAGTGAAACTCACAAGTTGCATTCGCATCATAACCTGGCGGAGGTGCCCCTGTCAAGGGAGCCAGGGTTCTCTTCTGGATCAGCTGTAACTGAAGCAGAGTCTGCAACAGCTGAGCATAGGATATGGGTGGTGTCTCGAGGTGACGGCTCGACAGAGGTGCCCTGTTCTGATAATTTTTGTACCCTTGTTGATTCGGCTGCTGCTGCTGCTGCTGTTGGACTGCTGGGATAGTTATGCTGGCCACCTGCTGGTGCTGGCCCTTGCCTTTCCTTCGAGCTTTGGACACGGCGCTCGTCTCTCCTTCCCTCCTTTTGCCACCATAAGGTTTCTTTCCTCCTCCAGCTGAGGATAGATCTCCTTGAATTTTCCCCAGTTTGATCCCATTTTCCACGTGCTCACCCGTGATAATGAGATCTGAGAAGCTTCCAGACATACTGCTGACCAATTTCTCATAATAAACCCCTGGGAGGGTGGCTACAAACATTTCCACAAGCTCGCGTTCAACCAACGGCGGCTGAACCCTAGCTGCCAACTCACGCCACCGTTGGGCGTATTCCTTGAACCCTTCGTTGTTCCTCTGTGACAGATTCTACAGTTGGACTCGGTTTGGAGCCAAGTCGTTGTTATATTGGTAATGGTGCACGAATGCTTCAGCAAGTTCCTTCCACGTGCGCACACTGGTAGGTTCCAGACTCATGTACCATTCTAGGGAGGGCCCGGACAGGCTGTCCTAAAAGAAGTGCATCAGCAACTTCTCGTCCTCAGAGTGGCCGGACATTTTCCTGTAATATGATCTCAAATGGACGCGAGGGCAAGTGGTGCCCTTGTACTTTTCAAAGTCAGGTACCTTGAACTTGGAAGGCACCTTGAAATCAGCAATCAGTCCCAACTTGGACATATCAACACCCATGGTGTTCTGGTTCTCGATATTCCTCATCTTATCCTCGAGTGCCTTGAACCTAAGTCGTGCTTCAGCAGTCAGCTCCCCTTCAGCACCTCTCTGAGAGAACACATCGTCTTGACGGTCTTCTAACCACGGCTGAGGCCCGAACAGATTTCCAACACCCGCATTGCCGTTGCCCAGCCCAGCATTGCCATTAGCCTCAAAATTTCCATTGCCGACGCCCGTCGTATTACCAATGAGCCCCATGTTAGCGATCACGTTGCCGTTGGCACTACCATTCCCCCCGGTCACGGGGATGCCATTCTGAAGAGTTTCAACAGGTGGATGGGTCGCGACAGCCCCACCATGGAGTACGCCATTGCTATCAACCCTTGAAATCAAAGGCTGAACTAGGGTTCTGAGCTGATCCTGGCCATTGGCGACCGCTTGCATGAGCTTCATGAAGCGGTCCATCCTTTCGCGGAGTTCTTGAACATCAGTCTGCACTTGCTCCGTAGCTCTGACTTAATTTGCTCTGGTCGGGTAGCGGTGGATGGGTCTCTGATCAATCCTGGAATAACCTGAAACAACCTGAAAGCACAAAAAGGTTAGGAAAAACGACAAAGTGCTCGTTATGCAAATGCTTCATGTAAATGCAAACGTGTGTTCGTGCGTTAGGGAGATTCCCCCCCGATCCTAGTGCCTGAGTGCCAGTGCTGATAATAAGAAGTCCGAGTCCAGTCATGGAAATAACATCTCATATATAAAGAAAGCCCATCAAGGAGGTACATAACGTCACTGAGTTTAAGAAAAATCAATAGCATGACCTCAACCAACAGGCCTGGTGATGGTCAGCTTACAACAATGATCAAAACAAAAGGAATACAAATAGTCAAGCACGGCCACGGGCGCGAAACTCTTCTGACATCCCCTTCATTTCTGGATGATCAAGCCGAGTGAGTAACCTTTCGACGAGTAACTCCCTCTGCATAATGGTGTACTGAAGACCTTCAACCGAATCTTCCCATGCTCCTTCGCCGAAACAATCTTCTAGCTTCCGCTTCTTGGATTCAAACATCAGTTTGCGCTCCTTCAGGTTAGCAAGAGCCTTGTTGAGTAGGCCTTCAGTAGCATATCTGCGAGCGGTTTCTTCATCAAACCTCTTCTCACTAGCCTTCACCTGGGCTTTCAACTTGGAGATCTGCTGCATCAGCTTATCCTCCCGCTCTTTCCTGTTGGCTAGGGTGGCCTTCCAATGCTGGTTAAATTTGGATATCCTCCGATACGCTTCGTCTAAGTGCTGCTTCTTAGTGGCCAGTACGTCGTTGACAGCTTTGAAGTCTCGACCCATGCGCTCACGCTCATCTATCTGCTTAGTCAAATCCATCCCCAACTGGTTCACCAGCTCTATTTGCTTCTTGAAGGAGTGGACGACTTTGTTTCTCTCGCTTCTGAGTTGAGCCAATTCTTTCTCCAGTTCTTCATTGGCCTTCTTCAGCTCATCTCTCTTAGCTAACACCTGATTATGCTGCTGAATAGGCACGGTGGTAGGCTCTTCAATCACTGGAGGGCTTTCTGGCTTGGCAGGAGGAAACAACATCCCTATGATCTCTGCCCTGGCTCTGATCCAGGCCACATACGGAGCGTAGGCTTGGCTATTGATTTTCCCCAGCGATGGTTTTCCTCGCTTACTGATACCATTCCAAGCGCACTGAAGCTTAGATAACATATCCCCCTCTAGAAGACCAGTGAGGTACAGAGATTCCTGCACCTCTTCATCCTTCGGCGGAGCTCTCAAAGCATAAGCAAACTGTCGGACCAACAAAGATGGGTTATAGTTTATACAGCCCTTCCTGCCTATCAAAGGCACAATCGGAAATCCGCTGCAGCTGAAGATAATCTCGGTACCCAACCTATTTCTGTCAAACCAGGCAACATCCTCTGCAGATAGACTCATCAGACGCTCGGGCCACTCAGTTGTAGCTGCAGACGAAGCAAAGGAACCCTTCTTGGGTAGGTGACTATCAAGCCATCTATAGAGCAAGGGCACACGGCATGAGACGTTCTTACCCCTTCTGTTCTCGTTTTTGTAGTGGACGGAATGGTAAACATCTCCAATCAAGGTAGGGACTGGATTCCCTGAAGCAAAGATGTGGAAGGCGTCGAAGTCTACAAAGTCAGGCATATTGGGGAACAGAAGGATGCCATATATGCACAGAGCGAGGATGGCGTTGAACACGACCCAACATCCGTCTTTGGCGCACTGCTGAGCCTTTCCCACTAAGAACTGCAAGGAGAAACCGGGAACCTTGTTCCAACTAGACAAGACCAACTCGGAGGCATCTAGGTGAAGTGAAGGAGCTAGCCTAGCCAGGTCGGGCTCAGCATCCATATGAGCAAAGGGCATCTGACTCTTGATAGACACACCTAACAAATCAACATACTCCTCTAATGTGGGTGCAAGAACGAAGTCCTGGAAAGTAAAGCATCTCAAAGGAGGGTCATAGAACTGCAGCAGGGCGTGCAACCCATTCAACTCAAACACAGAGGGTTTACGAACCAAACTGAGCAATTTACCGTAAGACTTTCTGAATTCATCTCTCATAGAATCATCTGCTAAAGCAATCAAACCAGTCAGCTGAACAACATCAGGAGCAGGGAGCTTGTAAGCCACTGTCTTCCTCATAGAACCCATGATAGCACAATAGAAGGCAAGAAAACCTGAATCGGGGGAAACGGTACCTGCAACACAGACACACGTTAATGAAATGCAAATGAGTATGCAAAGCAATGTAAAATGCAGTCATGCAGCAGGAGATCAAGACAACTTTGTTGTTGAAGTGATGAAGGTAAAGGTTTTGTATCAACAAAACCACGATACTGCTCTGTCAAGAACAACCACTATCTCTGATAAGAAGGAAACCCTGATATCGGACCATAAATCTGCTCTGTCAAGAACAATCATATATCTGATGATGAGAACCTCCGGTACCAACAAAACTGATTCACTATCAAGAAAACCAGGTAGTCTGAAGGTTAAGGTTTCCTGCAACAAACCCGACCCTGCTCACAGGTATGGACCTAAACTGACTCAAGTTCGGCATCCTATGCGGTCATCAGCGTCACAGACATTCAAGAGGGGTGATACGATACCCAGAAGGTGTGGCATCACCAGCTCCTGAAGCGGCCTCACTCGGCTGAATCCCAAATGATCGGTCCCCAGAATCGACAATCCTCCAAACCAACAACCCCCTTAACCCAAAGGGTTGAAAAAGAAGTCAACCGGGAGAACCTCGTCTGAGCGTGGATTTCATGAGACACTAGTGCCTGCAAAGCAAGCATGCGCCCACTAATTTCCACAACTAATGCTATGTACACTCAAGCCTGGGTCTGGCTTCTCACTCATCAGAATGCCCCTCCTGCAACAGCACAGATAATCATATCATACTGAAAATAAAATGCGGGAAATAAAATGCGATAAATAAACACAACCCAACAAGTAATCATACAAGCGCTAGGATTGACTCTCGCAGGGACGTTGGATCCCCATACTGACTCGCATAAGGGACGTTGGATCCCAGGAAACTATCAAGTCCCCAGCAGAGTCGCCAGCTGCTGGGGATGACCCAGACAGCTAGGAAGAGAATCCAAGACAAGACTCGCTTAGAGAACCATCACAGTCCCCAGCAGAGTCGCCAGCTGTCGCTTTCGCGAAAATAAGGTGTCGGCAAAACAGAAGAGTCGCCACCTTTCGTTATTTATCTCTCAGAGCGGGAAAGGAAACGATCGGAAAAACTTGACGAAAAGGTATAAGACAAGGTCGTCGCAACCGTTGTCTGGGTTCGGGAGTCGGTTACACAAGGGGAAGGTATTAGCACCCCTCACGTCCATCGTACTCGATGGTATCAATACTTGTTGTATTTATCTGACGGGTTGGTTTTACTATCTACCTATCAAGGCCGACTTAAAAAAGAAAAGAAAATGACTCGGCAAAGCGTTGCGCTTTATACCTACCTATTCTCATCAGAGACTGAGAAATCAGAGTCAACGTAGTTCCCCTAACTACGGGGTACGGGGAAGGTGGCTCGCCAATACGTCAGTATTGTGCCTACGTACTCTCAACAGGTATGAGAGATCAGAGCTTACGTAGTTCGGGATAGTACGAATTACGGGGGTTCAGATTCATCTGTTTTTCCGAGTAGGGTTAACAAACAGTTCCAGCAGCTTGGTGTACGCAGCTCGACCCTTGGAGACTCAAGCGTTACCGTTTGCGGTAGAACTGGGAGTTAACGACACTCTTTTCTTCAGAAAAGCTTCCTTTGAATTATGGGCCCACGGGGCAAAAAGGTTTGAAGTTTGTTTTCTGTCTTTTACGAAAGAACTGTTTTTTATGGATGTTTGCAACTAATATCGCACTAGAGACTATGACCTGAGAGTGAATGTGTCGCATGTCACCCAAAGGGTGCCATACTAAACATCCAAGCTGTTGAAAAGAACTTTCCAACAACTCTTTATCAGGTAGCTTAAGGCTCGTAACGTACGACGTCAGTGAACCTTTATTACTGTATTTTAATTTGTTTTGAGATGAGCAGAGAGAACGAACAGGTTCAACTAAGGGGAGACTATCAAGTCCTACTGTTGTCATGCCAAGGATTCATCCTATGGTTGAAGTTTGAAACAGGGAACTCCTAGAAGTTATCATGCATGGTTTCAACCTAAAGTTCTAATCAGCACTTCCTTATCAAAGGAAATGAGATTCCTAGGGGATCATGTCAATGATAAATAGAAACAGATAAAGCATCAGCTTAAACAGTAAACAGTAAACGACTGTAAAATGCATGCAATGCAAGTGAGGGAGGAAATGTGTGTGGGGCGTCAGCCTCCACAAGCTCGTCTCGACCTCAAGCCAGATATGAATAACTGTAATCATACATAAGAAATAAAACAAATATAAAATAAGATTCCATCAAGCAAATCACAAACCACATAGGCAAGGGAGCTGGGCTCTACCGAATACCCGCAAGCAAAGCCATACAATAAAAATACAAGCAGAGGGAGCAACTCAACCTCTAGTGCAATCATGCTCCTATCTTAAACCAATCTAAACATGGACTTATTCTAATGCATCAAGCAAATCAAACAAGGCACATCAATACAGTTGCACAGAAAGCAAACAGACAGGAAAGAAAGCAGATCAACAGCTTCCTCAGCTTCACAGCAAAGCAGTCCTCTGACAGCAGTTCAGGGCTTTCCTCTTCAATAGAAAGTATCAACTTGCTTCTTCAAGCTTTCAACATGTCCAACTTATTCTCTTCAAGCTTCAGCCCTTCAACCAATCTCAAATTGAATCCTTTTTATACAAGTGTCAACTTGTTCTTCTTGATCTTCAAGCTCCAGCTGCAATGGCAATGCTCAAGGAATCATCCTCTTCCACACTCTTCAATGAAGTCCTCATCTTCAAACTCAAGTCAAACATCTTCAAGCTCAAACCAGGAGAAAATTGATTTACAAAATGAATGGAAATGACAAACAGCTTATTGACAACCAAAGGAAGCCTATAAGGGTTCATCATTGTGAGAGACTGGTTCCCTCAAAGTTCTACTCCCCATATAAAGCCACTTATCCCTCCAAAGGAGGGATGTGAATATCTTGGAAGGACTTTTAGGCATTGGGAGGAATGGAAGCACAAGATGCTTTCCATATTTGTGAAAGAAATCATTCTAATTCTAAGGCTCTCCCTATGTCTCCTATCTCCTAAATCTTCACCAGGCACCTTCAGGCACAGGCAATTCCAAGCTCCAAGCTACTTCAAGCAACTTCAAGCAACTTCACCTTGTCTTCAACTTGTCTTCAGTCTCAACCAAAGGCACACAAAGCAAAACCCTAATCTAAGGGAACCTAGGAAGTTAATCTAGTTGGATTAGTGCATTAGAATCATCTAAAGTTAGTACCTAACCTAAAACCAAACTAAAAATAGCAAACTATATTATAAATTTCTACAAAATTCCTAAGGGATCCTAATTCAATTAAGAATGCCTCATACAAAAACCAGGGACTAAATCATCTATTAAGTCCTAAAATTAAGTCCTAAATCCAAAGGTATCAACCATAAACCCTAAAAATGGAGCTTCTAAGGTTTCCATCTAGAACTACCACTTACATTCATCACAAAAATTTGAGAAAAATCTATGGGGATCATGCATATCTATTCTAGCCACATACAAAAAATCAGGACAAGAATCATCATCAAATGATCAAACCAAATTCCACAAAATCAAGCATCAAACATGATTATTTTAATGTCAATTAAAATGTAAAAAAAACCCATAAAATCAGAAAGTGCATGAAATAATAATATTTTTTTATCTAAAAAAACTAGATCCAATCATGAATCCAATGCAAAAAGAATGGGATCAATTGCATCATTTTTCCATTTTTTATGAATTAATCAATAACCATGTATAAAATGAAAAATGAAATGAAACTCAAAATAAAATGAACAAATGCGTGGTGTGAATAGAAAGAGAAATCAATTCATTTTAATAGACTGGGCGACAAAGGGGGTGGGGAGAGAAATGCGCGTAAAGCCCAAATACTTTCAGAAGATCAAAATAAAAATAGAAAGAAAATGTAAAACTCACGGTTCAGATAGCAACCTATTGTAGTGTAAAATCACATGGGCCTTGTACCTGGGGTGAGGATAACAATTTTCAACCTAAGCCCAACACAACCTAGTAAGTGAAACGCATCGTTTCACTTACTCAGACTCTCTCATGAATCCAAATTGATCCTGGCCGTGGAATACATTGTTTAGTCAAAGTCTTCATGTTAATCCAATGGTGTCCCACTCATCTTCTTCATTTGAACCAAAAGTGGAGGGAGAAACACCATGGATGCAGGGTGAAGAACACTCATCCTCTCCAACTCGGGTTCCATCAAATCTTCACTAAAAATCAAACTCTAAAACCCTAATCCACTCAGAATCTCTCCCTGAATCTAACCCTAATCTCTAAACTTATTGAAACATCATCTAACTCAAAACACGATCAAGAATTCAAAATCTGCTAAAACCTCAACCATCACCATTCTCCAAATTATCTGGTCTAAGCTACCCTCCATCTCACCCTGAACAATTCTAGCTATCACACTCATGTTCTAACTCAAGATTCAGCAAGATACACTAAAGAACAGAAATTTGGTCACTCTAATAATTGTCATTAAACCTCATCAATTGCTATCTAAAAGCTTCTACTAACCACCTACAATCATTCTAACCTAACAAACCGTGATAATTCTACTTAATTTATGCTGGAGGAAGAAGTTTACATACCTGTCAATTCTTGATGAACAGGTGTACAAAATCTTCAAATCAAGCTCTCAAACCTTCCAGACACGATCAATGGATCATTTCCTTGCTTCTGTATGCACAAGAACTGGTTGAAACCTCCTGGAACTGGAACCCGATAGTGAGTTGCAGGTTGAAAAATCCAAATGCTAACACTCAAATCCTCAATGCTTTTGCTATGATTTCACTTTGGGATCATTCGACAATGCAAATGGAAGCTATTGGGATCAAGAGAATGGATTGAAATGAACTCAATTGGAGTAACCGAATTCAGTTGCAAAATGGAAGTTTCAAAACTCACTCTCTCTTTTCACTCTCAATTCTCACCAAAAAACTGATCTGAACCACTTCTATTCAATATATAGAGTGTGTAGGGATGATCTAGAAAGCTCTAGATCCTTCTAATGAGAAATTCAATTTCTCATGTCACTTGAATTCTCATGATATGCCATGGTATGCACAACTCTGCTAACAGCTTGAAATCATCCTCATTCCCTTCCAATTTCTTCCCTAATGACATTTTGGATGTGTTTGGCTTGCAAGGGACCTTGATTATGCCTTGAATTTAGGTTTGGCAAATGTTACTTAAGATGTAAGTAACTACTTTTCAAAGCAAGTCCACAAATTAAATTTCAATTCAAAAATGTGGCTAAACCAATGTTCTTAAAATGTGTTTTAGAATCAAAATGACATATTACATGCCTTGGTTTGGACATGTATATCAAAAATACCAATTTCCAACTTTGGTTCATTTAACTTATACCCTTACTTTAGGCCATTTTTGCAACTTTGAGCTACAAGCAATTCCAACCTCTCATGACCTCTTGGTTAGCCTTAAAACATCATTTTGAACAAGTTTTATGTTGGACATTTTCCCATTTGAAGCTTGAAAATAGGAGTTATGGCCTTATGATTGAAATGACCTATAATCTCCAAATGACCAAAATACCCTTGACTTGTCAAAGCCCTAACTTGAGTTCTACAAATCCTATCAAGGACTTATAGTACTCTCTAGAAAGCTAAGAGGATAAGGAACAACATTCATGTTGACCAAAAGTTCATAGGAATCATCCTTCTAGGGAAAACGTTTCATGCAAGTTGGACAACTTTCAAGCTCCAAATTCACATACCTCAGATGACCTGTAAATTGTCAAAGTCATAACTTGAGTTCTACAAATCCTATCAAGGACTTCTAGAACTCCAATTAAAGCTAAGATCATGCTCTACAACAATCATGTTGGGGGAAAGATGAGATGACAATCACATCTTGAGCTAAATTGCCTTGAAGATAGGGGTCAAACTAGGGGATTTTACACTGTCAGGCCTTAGAAACCCTAGCTTGAAACTTCTCAAACTCTTCAATCATGATGAGTTGACCTTGGAATAATCCTTATAAAATCTCAATGTATCAATCCATGATCACTGGGTTCTTGGATTAAGTCTCAACCTTCTCCAAATCCTCAGTTGACTTAGGATTGACCCAGTCAAACCCTAATTGCACCACTCATGGCTGAGTCTTCTTATTCTTGCACAATGACCTGTCTAGGCCTCAAAATAATCTTCAACACTTCTCATGAGCTCTCTCAAGACCTCAAGTCCATCTTCATGGCTTCAAAATCATCTGATGACTTTCCACAACTCTCAAGTTAGGAGACACACACTCTTGGCTTCAACCACTCTTTCTGAGGCTCTTTTACCTTCTCTAACAAGGATATCAACCCTTAAACACTTGAATAACCTTCTTTAGCTAGCTTCAAATTCTTGTGTAGCTCTTGATTGGTAATCATACCTCTTGATCTCCTGCATACATGTTAATGAAATGCAAATGATAATGCTATTGTGAATGAAATGAAACATAAGCTAGGTAAAGAAATGTTGGGAAAATTTTGGGGTGCAACACTATCTCCCTAAACACCGATCTTTTGGATCCTTCGAACGCTCGTACAACAAGATCACTTGGTCTGCAGATCAGACTCTGAGTATCCAGCTTCAACAATGCTTTCTTCGGCAGCATATTGAGTGAAGATCTTGTATCAACCAAAACGTGTGATAGCAAAGAACCTCCACACTCCACAGAAATATGAAAAGCATGATTATGATTCCTCTTAGCAGGAGTCAGATCTAAATCAGTAAAGCGGAAGCCATTTCCAGCATTAACATGGGTCACCACTCCTTCCAGTTGATTAACTGAGATCTCTTGAGGTGTGTAGGCAGAATTCAAAATCCTCAACAAAGCATTGTGATGAACTTCGGAACATAACACCAAAAATAAGATATAGATTGTTGATGGAGTTTGATTCAGATGGTTTACAATTTTATAGTCACTCTTGCAGATTAATCTCATGAGTTCTTCTGCATCTTTAGAAAAATAACTATCACCAGCCTGTTGTTGCACAACATCCTCAACAATTGCCTTCCCCTTACCTTTGTCCGACTTGTCAGCATTAACATCAGGCAGAGAAAAGACTCTTCCACTACGAGTAATCCCCCTAGCACCAACTATATTATCCATTGTGGATCCAATACCTGAAGAACCGATCAACTCTTGTTTTTGTCCGTTACAAAATACCTCAGCCTCATAATTCCATAGGGTTGCCTTGGTACTTTCATACGGAACTAGTCCAGGCGTGGTGATGATTACAGGTGCCTGCCTTGCTAGCGCTGAAATATTAATAGTCCTGTAAAGGATTAAAATTGTAGCGATATTGTTTCCATCATCACTAGCCTTGTCATCAACATCTTCCACGTCAACTCTATCAAACTGCAAATATCTGTCATCCATCATTTTCTGGATACCACTTCTTAAAAGATCACAACCTTCTGGTCTCAAATCACATCCTCAATAATCAAAAGAACAACCTGAGAACACACCCTCTTTTAACAATCATTCTTTAAAAAAAATCAAAGGAGTCTTCAATTCGTCTACACTAGTCAATAGATTCAACCTCTCCTCATCAACAATCGCATTCGTTTTCGCTACCCCATGGTTTGGAATTGGATTCTGATTAACATTGGGACTCTCATTGGTGAAATTGATAGCTTTGGAATCAAGCAAGTCTTGAACTTTATGCTTGAAAGCCTTACAATTATCAATGTTATGACCAGGAGCACCAGAATGGAATTCACATCTAGCATTTGCATCGTATCTTGGTGGATGGGGCTCCTATAAGAGGCACTAAAGTCCTCTTATGAATCAACTATAGCTAAAACAAATGCTACAATAATTAGGAGTATGGCATAGGTGGGGTTTCAAACTGTCTATTTTCCATTCTCGGCCTATCAGGGTAACGGTGAGGAGCGTTAGCTTGTTGCTGGGGTGCAGCCGGGATGGCTACAGTAGCAACTTGCTGATTGTAGTGTGGTTGGACTCTGCCTTTACCGCGACAAGAAGAGATGGAATTAGAATCCTTCTCCTGCTTCTTCGAGTTTTCTGTGTACGACTTTTTAACTCCTCCTGATGAGGACCCACTTTCGCTCTAAATCTTGTCAGTCTTGATACCGCTTTCAACCCTTTCTCCGGCCATCACTAAATCTGAAAAACCCACTGACATACATCCTACGAATTTCTCGTAGTACGTCCCTGAAAGCATGGCCATGAACATATCTATAAGTTCTCTCTCCATCATTGGAGGTTGAACCCTTGCAGCCAATTCACACCATCTCTGGGCGTACTCTTTAAAGCATTCATTACTCCTTTGAGACAAGTTCTACAAATTCACCCTATTTGGCGCCATGTGACTGTTGAATTGGTAATAACGGATGAAGGCTTCTGCAAGATCTCTCCAGCTTTTAACATGAGTTCTCTCCAGCCCCATGTACCACTCTAGTGAGGCCCCTGTCAAACTATCCTGAAAGAAGTGCATCAGGAGCTTCTAGTCATCAGAATACACTGACATTTTTCTATAGTACACCCAGATATGAGTTTTAGGACAGGTAGTTGTTGCACCCTAAAATTTGCCCAACCTTATTCCTTGGTTTATGTTTCATTATCATTAGCATTTGCATATAGAGTCATGTACATAGACTAACCATCTGCATAGCATAAGCATAGCAAGTTATTCAACAGGGGACCAATCATTATTTTCATCTCTAGAGGCCTAGCAAGAGGTTATCATCATAATTCAACCTCATTCAGGTCATCAGGAAAGAATTTGAAAGCAAAGAGTTCAGCAGATCAAGCCTTGAGTCCATCTCCTAGTTGAGGGTATCTGAGGGTCAACAAGAGGGTTGTGAGCTGTGAGTTGAAGGCAGGGAGAGTATCTAGACCTTATGAGAGACTTAGAAAGTCATTTAAAGAAGGAGACAAGTCATTGATGAGAGCACAAGAGCTATAGCTGAAGGCAGTCAACTAGGGTTTCATCTGGGTCAACCCTAGGTCAACCCTAGGTCAATTGACTGACTTAAAAGGGCATTCAAGTCTATTGGAGAGATGTGGGGATCAACATTGGACATATAAAGAAGGATATGGAGATATGACAAGGAGAATTCAAGAGAAATCAAGGAGAAGAGGAGTTACTAAATTAGGGTTTCTCTGTAAAATCCCCTAGTTTAGGTCAAATTTCCAAGCAAGATAAGTCAAAATGCTAGCTTCAAATGGCTTCTTGGCCAACATGAAACTTGTAGAGGATCTCAAGACCTTTAATTTGAGTGGTGGAAGACCTCAAGGAGATTTATAGAACTCAAGTTATGGTCCTTACAAGTTACAGGTCATTTGGGGTGTCTGAATTTTTGTCTGTGAAAGTGACTTGACTTCCAAGCTAGTTTTACCCCTCAAGGAGATTTCAAATGAATTCTTGGTCAACATAAGAATTGTTCCTCATTGTCTTAGCTTTCTAGAATGGTATGGTATGCCTTCATATGATGTGTGGAACTCAACTTATGGTCTTGGCAAGCAAAGGGTATTCTGGGCATTTGTGAATTACAGGTCATTTTAACCTATGTCCAAAACTCATACAAGGAGGCCTCAAATGGAAAAACTTACAACATCAAACTTGCTCCAAATGGGACTTTAAGTCTAGAAAGAAGGTCACAAATTATTGGAGAAGCTCATAGCATGGAGTTGCATGATTGGTCAAAATATGAACTAAAAAGGCTTATAAAGTGAATAATTTCAAATTGAAAAATGGTTTGGGAGATTTACAAGTCCAAATGGAGACTTCCAATATATGATTTTGAATGGAAAAACAATTCTAAGAACAATGGTTCACACACTTTTTTGAGTTTAGAAGGAAAAAAGAAAGTTATCCATGGTTACTTGTAATTGAAGAAACATAACCAAAATGGATCAAAGTTGGAAAACAAGGGAATGTGCAAGATGGATCTAGAATGTACCATTGGGGTCTATATATTCATGAAATGAGAATTTGGCAAGGGTTGGCTTCATTTGCACCAAGAATTTCACAAACTCCCTCATTCTTTTCATTGAAGTTTCATTCCAAATCTCTCAAATTCTCCATCAACTTTCATCAAAATCAATTCAATCCTATTCAATATTCATCATAGATTAGAATTGAAGCAAGGATCAAGTGATTATCATTCATTTTCGTGCACCATATTCAAGAACATCAAAGTTGCAAATTCCATTGAACAGCATAATTCAAGCAAGGAAGCTCCAAAATATTGCATACAGAATCACATACATCAAGGATTGATCAAGATCCAACACTTAGAAGCTTCAGATCCACATCTTCCATAGCTGTTTCTCAAGATTTCTCACTAGGTAAGTTTTCATTCGAACTGCTTGATCTGGTTAGTTTGGCATGATGTTGTTAGTTTAGATGCAATCTAGGTGGTTAGGAGATTATTTTAGATGAATTTGGAAAGGATTGGTGATGGTTGGTGACAGGTGCAACAAACTGTTAGTGCTTGAATCTATTAGGTTAGTGCATCATAATTGTAGCTTGATAGCATATGTTAATCTCCATTATGCATAGATTAGTTCTGGTCAAGTTTGAGGAAGAATTGAGTTGGTGCATATCAGTGCATATCTATGGTGATCAGATGTTGATTCAATCGGGTTTGTTGTTGTGATGAGTTTTAAGATGAATTAGTGCCATAGACGTGTAGAGGGAGAGTTGTAGAGCAATTTTCGTGTTCACATCGTGTGGATTGGTTGCCTGTAGAGTGAGAACAGAATGGGATAAAGTTGCTCGTGCATGGAGTCTCATGGGGATGAAACCCTAGGTTCAGTTGAATGGAGGAAGAAGACGAAATCTGGATCGTCTATTGTGAGTAAGACCTTTGACCTGGAGCACGATCCAATGGTTATCATTTATTCTGATTATTTGGAGGGAATTTGAGTTGAGGCCAAAACGCGCCGTTTCATTAATTGAAACGGGCGGGCCTAAGTTGAATCGTGCTAATCCCACCCCCAGTGCATAGGCCCAATGCAATTTCAACGTAATTCCTCTTCTTTTCTCACCCCCAGCGCTTTTCTTTTTTTTTTCTTTAATGCTGAGTGTTTTCTGGGCCTAGCAGAAGCGCTAATTGCACCCCCCATTATGAGGCCCATCCTGGATATAACTGGGCGAGATTTCTGAATGCACCCCTCTCCCTTATTTTAATTCATTTTATTTTCTTAATTCCATTTTAATTTTTACCAATTTCATAAATTCATAACTAATTCATAAAAAATGCATTTTCATCCATTCTTTTTACATCTTTTACATTAAAATGTCTAGAAAATGTTCATTAAATAAAATCTCATTTTTAGTTTTATTTCATATTTTTTTCCATATTTTCTAAATAAATGTCATATTAAATAATTTCATTTCATGCATCATTTTTATGATTTTTGTTCTCTTACATGCTTTAATATTTTTTGATCATTCTTTTCATATTGTTTAGATGAGATATTCAACTTGTAGAAATATTTTAGTTCCCATTTTTAGAGGTTAATTTTAGGTGATTAATAAATGCTTGAACATCATGAACAAAACTAGGGTTTTAGGGTACAACTTAAGAAGTTTGATTTCATTTCCCTTAGGACTTAGGGTTTGAATAGATTAGTTATGGGACTATAGGGGCTATGGGTAGTTATTAGATCCCTTAGAGAACAGTTAGGATTCCCCTACTGCTATTATTACTGTCTGTATATCTGTTGTCTGGTGTGGTGTGCCCTCTGGGGATTGTTGCTTGTTTGATTGGGTATTGGGTTTGTCTGGGGCCCTGGGGAAGCTGAAGATTTGTGAAGATGAAGATCATTGGAGATTCAAAGATTGAAGATCAATTGTCAGAGTTGAGGAGGAGGTTCTTGCTAGCAGATGCTGAGGAGACTAGGGTTTAGGAGCTAGGCAGAGCTCTAGATTAGAATGATTGTTTCTCAAACATGGATTGCCTTGTCTGCATCCATTCTTCTCTGTGATTCAGAGTCTCTCTAAGACACTCACCCCCTTCCCTTGGAAGGCTTGGTGATAGTGTATATGAGATAGAACTCTTGAGAGAAAATGTCTCTTTGTGTTAGAAGCAGTTTGTTCACCACCTTTGGTAGTCAACTAATTGCTTAACACCCAATTCACTCTTGTGACTGATCCCTCATCCTGGAGGTTTGAGCTTGAAGAAAAGCCATTGCAGATAGAAGACTGATGATCAAAGCCCTTGTCTGAAGGCCATGAAGATGAAGATTGATGCTTGCTGAAGCCTGTGAATGATTGGAGATTATTTGAAGTCAGATGTTGATCCAGAGCTACTGATGCTGTTTCTTTTGCTGTACTTCATTTGCTGATGTATTGATTGGTTTTCTGGACTGTATTGTTTGCTGTCTACCCTGCTGGGTTGAAAGTGAAGCCTGTTCACTTTTGCCTATTGTTTTCTAGGTTCGAGGTTGAGTGGGACTCCCTTGCCTCGCTTGTATTGTTGCATCCATGCATTTTACCGCTTTACTGTATATATCTGATACTGTTTCTGTTTCTGCCTATCCCGTAGGATCTCTGTTTCTCTCTGTGCAAGAGAGGAGCATGATAGACACTAGGTCTTAACCCATGCATGATAACATTAGGTTAGTTTGATTCCCTTCGCAACCGTAGGATAGAGTTCTGTCTCTTTCTTTCTCAAAACAAACAGAAAAACACATAAAGATTTCAAACACAATAAAAGACACTTCTTTCGTAAAAGAATGTGAACTCACCAAAACGTCATTTTTGTCCGCCGGGACTACTAATCAAGAAACCCTTTTTCAGAAGGAATAAAATCAATCAAGGACAAGCTTGTGTCGTACGTGGGCCGAACTACGTTTGCTCTGATCTTTCATGCTGTATGAAAGTACGTAGGCATAGGATGCGATATCCTAGCGAGCAACCTTCCCCTCCTTTCCCGTAGGTAGGCGAACTACGTTGACTCTGATTTCTCGTTCCAGGCGGGAATACGTAGGCATAAAGTGCGATACTTTGCCGAGTCAGTTTTATTTTCATTTTATTTTCTTTTTAACCCTTGACCCTTAGAGTAGATAGAATAACAATCCATACCCGAAAACAAGCGTGGATCCCATCGAGTACGATGGACGTGAGGGGTGCTAATACCTTCCCCTTGCGTAACCGACTCCCGAACCCAGGTTTTGGTTGCGATGACCATACCTTTCCCATGTTGTGCGAGGTTTACTCTGAGCGTTTCCTTTCCCTCCCGTGGGATAAATAACGCACGGTGGCGACTCTTCTGTTCAGCCGGCGCCGATTTTCGCAGTAGCGACAGCTGGCGACTCTGCTGGGGATCCAACGTCCCCTGGCTGCTAAGGACTGCGATGGTTCTTATGCATTTGGGATCCAACGTCCCTTTGAGAGAGTCAATCCTAGCGCTTGTTTTCCCGTCGAGGATTTTGTATGGAGTTATTTTATATTTCTAACCCTGTATTTTTCAGCTTTGTATATTGATTATTATTGCTGTATCTGGGGTGTGACGGGTGTTCTGATATTGAGAGATAAGCCGGACCTGGGCTTGAGTGCACCTAGAATTAGAGTAGAAATTAGTGGGCGCCCGCTTGCTTTGCTTGCTTTGGTGTCCCATGAAATCTACACTCAGACGAGGTTCCTCTGGTTGGCCTCCTGCCCCTTCCTTTGGTTGGCGTGGGTTGCTGGTTAGTTGGATTGTCGACTCTGGGGACCGATCATTTGGAAGTTGGCTGAGTGAGGCCTCTTCAGGAATTGATGATGCCACTCCTTCTGGGAATCGTATCATCAACCCTGAAAGTCTGTGACGCCGACGACCGCATAGGATGCCGTACCTTGTGCCAGTTATAGGGCCACCCACCTGTGAGGGGATTCAGGGTTATGCAGGTAACTAGACCTCCAGACTACCGGTTATTTCTTGATCAGAGATCCTGGTTATTTATGGAGAGTTATGAGGTCTGTCAGAGACCATTTGGAGATGTATTCTGAGGTCTGTCAGAGGCCATTTGGAGATGTGTTCTGAGGTCTGTCAGAGACCAGTTGGAGAGCTATGAGGTCTGTCAGAGACCAATTTGGAGATAGGATTCGAGGTCTATCAGAGACCAGTGAGTTATGGTTTGAGGTCTGTCAGAGACCAGTGTTGAAGTTTTATTTTAGGTCTATCTGAGACCAGGGTTTGATGACTTCTGGATGGTCTATATGAGACCTTTCTTGATTGGGTTTAGGCTATTCAGCTGCAGCTTCGGTCCCTGTTGAATGATACTTGCATTGCATTGCCTGCATATCCATCATCATTTGCATTTTTCTAACGTGTGTCTGTGCTGCAGGTGCATTTGCATTTCCCTAGTTCTAGCGCCCAGACTTCTGAGTTTTGATCATGACTAGCTTAAGGAGAACAGTTGCTTACAAATTGCCTACGCCTGATATTGTTCCTTTACTTGGGTTGATCTCTCTTGCTGATGAGGGTGTTCGTAGGAGCTTCCGGATGAGCTATGGTAGATTATTGAGATTGGTGTGCAAACCTACAGAGGTAGAGTTAGATGGGCTGTATGCTTTGATGCAATTCTACGACCCTGCTTTGAGGTGTTTCACGTTCTCTGACTTTATTATGGGACCAACCCTGGAGGAATACGCTGAGTATGTTGAGCTGCCCGTGCAGAACCAGGTTCCGTTCATTCATTATGATGCCAAACCTAAGCCGGAGGAATTGGCAAAAGCCTTGCATGTTGATGCTTCTGAACTTGTGACTACTGTCTCCCGTGGAGTTCCAGGCTTCTCATTTCAGTTCTTAGTTGGTAAAGCCCAAGAGTACGCCAAGAATGGGTGCTGGGTTGCTTTCAATGCCGTGTTGGCTTTGTGCATTTATGGCATAGTATTATTCCCCAATATACCGGATTTTGTGGACTTCGATGCTTTCTACTTGTTCGCCGCTGGTAATCCTGTACCTACCTTACTCGGAGATCTCTACCACTCACTGCATTACAAGAATGAGAAGGGAAGAGGGAAGAATGTTCATCTTTGTGTACCCTTATTGAGTATGTGGTTTGAGAGTCACCTTCCTAAGAGAGGATCTGCTGCAGAGACTACAGTTCCAGCCGGTTGGCCAGAGCGCCTGATGAGGCTATCGTCGGAAGATATGGAGTGGTTTGATCGAGACCTGCTGGGATCTGAGCTCATCTTCAGTTGTTCTGGGTACCCTAATGTGCCGCTGATAGGAAGAAAAGGGTGCATCAACTACAACCCTTCTCTATTCATTCGCCAGTTCGGATATGCGCTGAAGAATCCACCTCAAGAGGAAGAAGTACAGGAATCTCTGTACTTCACCGGTGACGTGAAGGGGGAGTTATTAGCCAAGTTGCGACGTGCCTGGACGAGTATTAACCGCAAAGGGAAGCCGTTGTTAGGAAAGAATGACTGTCAGACCTATGCACCTTATAGAGTTTGGATTCAGGAGAGGGCTAGTCAGTTGAGGATGCCATTTCCAGATGCACCAATTCTTGTTCCTATTCCGGTAGCAGAGCCGACTACTGTTTCTAGAGAAGCATATGAACAAGTTGTGAGAGAGAAAGAAGCCTTGATGAAGATTAATGAAGGGTTAGAGCAAGAGTTAGCCCAAGTGCGCAGCGAGAAAAACAAGGCCGTATATGCTTTCCAACAACAGATTGAGCTGGTAAACAGGTTAGGAGCTGAGTTGACCGAGGAAAAGAAGAAGCGCGAACGTCTGGGGCAAGAGTTCAGAAGTTCCCATGACATGCTGGAAGCCAAAAAGAAAGCGCTCGACGCTGCACACCGAGAGATATCTTCTTGCAATAAGACTTGGAATGCTACACTCACTAACAACAAGAAGAGGGAAGATAAGCTGAAGCAGCAAATTTCTGATCTTGAAGAGAAGTTGAAGTCTAGCATCAAGAAGTGTGAGGAGGAAGTGATGAACCGGTATAGTGTCCAGCATGCACTGAATAAGGCAATCAAATCCAGAGATGAAGCAGTGTCCCAGAAGCGAAAGTTAGAAGATTGCTTCGGAGAGGCAACGTGGGAAGAAACTGCCGAAGATGTACGCCGTGTCCTTAAGAGGAGAAACCTGCTTGTTGAAGGGCTGCTTGATCGACCAAGCCATCCGGAGACCAAGAAGTTGATAGAGGAGTACCAGACTTTTGGGAGGAGTTGATCATTCCATTATTTGTATGCTTTATTTGCATAGTGCTGACCATCACCAGGATTGTTGGTTGAGGTCATGCCTTCTTTATACTCTCAGTGATATTGTACCCTGGGCTTATTGATTCTCTCAGCAATATATGAGGCTTTCTATGATTCAGCTCCGATATTTCAATTGTCAGCACTGTCACTGCACCGGCACCTTCGCACTAGAACTGGGGGAATGTACTTCCCTAATGCACAGACACATTGCATTGCATTCATATTCATATTGCATAACAGGTAATCTTTGAATGGTGTCTTATCTCTTGCTCTGTATCAGGTACTTAACAGGATTCCAGATCAACATCCGCACCGCTACTCTACACGATCCAACTGTCGGAAAGTCATGGACCAAATTCAGAACGAGATGCAGGATGTGCGCGAAAAGCTCGCCCTCTTCATGCAGACCATGGAAGCTATAGCAAAAGGGCAGGAGAACTTGCAAGCCATGGTCCAGCCTCTGTTGGCTCGCAACGCTGGTCATGGTAACGAAGATCATCAGTCTGTCCGGGTTGATACTGCTCATGGAGACGGCACTCCCACGCCAGTGGCTCCGCCTGTCGTCAATATGAATGCTGCTAACGTCAACAACGCTACCGCTGCTGTGAATGGTAACGTCGGAGTTGGAAATGAAACTGCTGTCCACAACGCTGGGCTGGGTGATGTCAATTTGGGAGATAATCTCGGAGGTAATGGCTTTGTCAATGCTGGGTTCGGATTCAACGATCAGGGATTTGACAACACTGGCAAGTATGGCTTTAATGCTCAAGGCTTTGGGCAAGATGGTTATGGTATGGTCAATCAGGGTTACGGAGGCTTTGGAAACGGAAATGGTACCGGATTTATGGCTTATGGTCCTGCTGGAGGTGTTCAAGGGTACGGCAACAGAGGCCGAGGTCCCGGGATGAATCAGGTCAGAGCTGGACGTAATAATGCATATGATGGATACGGGGCTGGAAACGGTATGTGGCAAGAGGATCAACAGGAGGACGCCTTCTCTGGAGGAGGTTTTGACGGGCCGATGGATGATTCTCAAAAGATTAGAATGCTGGAAGAACAAATGAAGGGAGTCCTAAACCAGAGTGCTGTGGGTTTGGACATGGCAACAATGGGCTTGGTACCTGGCTTGAGGGTGCCTATTAAATTCAAGGCGCCTGCGTTTGATAAGTACAAAGGAGACACATGTCCGAAAGTGCATGTACGAGCTTATTACAGAAAGATGTCTGCATACTCCACTGATGAAAGAATGCTAATGCATTTTTTTCAGGATAGTCTGTCGGGCCCTTCCTTAGAGTGGTACATGGGGCTGGAGCCAACTGATATCAAGACTTGGAAGCAATTAGCAGAGGCGTTTGTAGCCCATTACAAGTATAACAGCGACTTGGCACCCAATCGGGTCCAGTTGGCCGGGCTTTCGCAGAAGAAGGGGGAGAGTTTTAAAGAGTACGCGCAAAGGTGGCGCGATATGGCTGCCAGGGTCCGTCCTCCTGTGGAAGATAAAGAAATGAACGATATGTTTGTCGGCACATTCACCGGACTGTTTCATGATATGTTGTTTCATACGTCTCTGGCCAGCTTTTCAGACCTGATTCTGATGGGGGAAAAGATTGAGCGTAACATTAAGCAAGGAAAGTTCCAAGTTGACGAGTCAGCTGCATCTGGCAGTAATAGGAAAGCTTATGGTGGGCGCCGTCAGGGCGAAGCTAGCGCGGTGTTTGGAGGCCGAGGCCGAGGCCGAGGCAGGGGAAGAAATCAATATCGTCAGCCGCAGCAAGTGTCGAGTGTTACTATTCCGTATCAACAGCAGCCAATCCAGCAACAACAACCGGTTCAGCAGCAACCAATGCCACAGCAGCAGCAACCTCAGCAGGGGGCACAGCAAGCTCAGCGAAAATTCCAGGGTGGTAAGCCGAGAAGGGTGTTCGAGAAACCTCCTTCAACCTATGCTGATTTATTGCAGACATTGTTGGGATTGAATCTGGTGGAGAAAAGAACCTTGGCACCGATAACGGGAACTCCCCCGTTCGGCTATGATGCAAATAGGCACTGCGAGTTTCATTCTGGGGCCCCGGGCCATGATATAGAAGGTTGCCATGCTTTTAAGCACGTTGTACAGGATCTTTTGGACAACAAGTCTATCAACTTCGGAACGACAGTTCCGAATATAGTCCAGAAACCCATGCCCAATCATGGGGCGAACGCTGTTCTGACTGAGGAAGAGCTGAATCTGATTATGAATGTTGAGGATTTAAAGACGCCGCTGAGCGAAATAAAAAGCCGACTGTTGCAAGGAGGTGTTTACCCGGGTTGTAATGAGTACTGCTTAGATTGTTGGGCCCTGGCTGAGGGGTGTGACGATTTGAAGAAAGGCATTCAGGCCTTAATTGATGATGATATATTGCAGTTTGATAGAACAGCAACTGATGAGCCTGCAGGGGCAGTAGTGGATAATCGGAGTGATGTGGCCACAGTGACAATTCCTAGGAAGACGATCACTATTTCAGCACCAGTTCAGCGACCACCGATTACCATAACTAAAGCCGGGCCAATCCCGTATGAGAACACGAAAGCAGTCCCATGGTCATATGGGCTGGAGGTGTATTGTGACGGGATTAAGATCGATGTCAACAAGCAACCAGTGGAGATTGTGGATAATGTTGTTGGCTCAGGAGGAATGACGAGGAGCGGCAGGATCTTTATATCTCCTGAAGTCGAGGCCGAAAGGCTAGCAAAAGGAAAAGGTAAAGTGGTTGAGAATGTTCCGGTTCAAGCAAGTGAAAAAGAAGCGGCATCTAAGGATGTAGAAGAATTCATGCGCTTGATTCGGAAAAGCGATTATAAAATTGTGGAGCATCTGCAGCAAACGCCGTCCAAAATATCTATTCTGTCATTGCTGTTATGTTCGGAAGCTCACCGAAATGCTTTGCTGAAAGTCCTGGACACTTCTTTTGTACCCCAGGATGTCTCTGTAAATCAGCTAGAAGGAGTATTAGCACATGTGAATGCTGGCCACAGTCTGGGCTTTACTGATTTCGACATGACTCCGAAAGGAAGGGATCATAATATGGCATTACATGTATCTGTTGAGTGCAGAGGGTCGACAATGTCGCACGTATTGGTTGACACCGGGTCGTCTTTGAATGTGCTGCCTAAGAAGGCTATGATGAAGCTGGATGTTCGAGGGATTTTGTGTACACCCAGCGATCTGGTAGTCAGAGCGTTTGACGGCACGCGGAGAACAGTCTTCGGATCAATTACCTTGCCTCTGCAAGTGGGGCCGGAAGTGTTTGCAACGGAGTTTTATATCATGGATATACAGCCTGCGTACAGCTGCTTGCTGGGAAGACCTTGGATTCACGGGGCAGGGGCAGTCACGTCTACCCTGCATCAGAAGTTAAAGTATATGGTCGGAGACAGTGTAGTCACCGTGTGCGGAGAAGAAGACATCCTGGTCAGCCATCTTTCTTCGTTCAAATATGTGGAAGTCGACGGAGAGATCCATGAGACACCATGCCAGGCATTCGAAGGTTTGCGCATAAAGGACAAGGGTCCCAGGCCAAGCAAAGTGCCAGAGATAGCTGTTTCTTCGTATAAAGAGGCTCAAGCGCTAGTGAAAGCAGGAGAAGCCAAGGGCTGGGGAAAAGTATTGGACATTCCTGTGAAAATGGACCGGTTCGGACTGGGGTACCGACCGTCGTCATCAACTCCTTCCGTGGGGGCCCCTCATTTCAGAAAGTCAATCACCATCTCTGCCAGTGGAGTGTGCCATGAATCTATCAACGCTGCTTCCGAGTCCGATGAAGGGGACAGCGACTGTGATATGGATGCCTGGATTCAGCCAAGCACGCCAGGACAAGGACTGTGCAACTGGTCTATTCAGGAGCTTGTTCCTGTGACTTTTAAACAGTAATGCTTTGCTTTATTAATTGTTGAATAATCTGATGTCTTGCCCGGGGCATCAGGATTTGCTTAGGGCTGTGTTGTTATAAACATTGCTTCGTTAATCATTAAATAAATGGCGTTTTTCATGTGCAAATACTGTAATCCCTGTCTTTCTTGTTTTGTATTTTTCAACAAAATGGCAATGTGGTTAATCGCTTTATACGCATTTTGAAGCACTTAACCCTTCCTTTTGCAGGATAATATTTTCAGATGACATCCTTGAGCCACCTATGACTCGTCCCGACTTCGAGCACCCGATATTCCAGACCGAAGAAGAGGTTATCGAAGATAGCGACGTTCCTGAAGAATTGTCTTGGTTGGTGAAGCAAGAGGAAAGAGCCATTCTGCCTCACGACGAGGTTATCGAAATTATCAATTTGGGGTCGGAAGGGGTTGAGAAGAATATTCGTATTGGAGCCGCACTGCAGAGTGATATCAAGCGAAAACTGGTTGAAATGCTCCGAGAGTATAATGATGTATTCGCTTGGTCGTATCAAGATATGCCAGGGCTCGATACAGATATGGTTGTGCATCGCCTGCCACTGAAAGAAGATTGCCCGCCAGTCAAACAAAAACTTCGCAGAACTCGACCAGATATGGCAATGAAGATCAAAGAGGAGGTTCAGAAACAGTGGGACGCTGGTTTCCTGGCTGTGACGAAGTATCCCTCATGGGTTGCTAACATCGTACCGGTGCCAAAGAAAGATGGCAAGGTTCGAATGTGCGTGGATTATAGAGATTTGAATAAAGCAAGCCCAAAAGACGATTTTCCACTTCCTCACATTGACGTGTTAGTTGATAATACCGCTCAATACTCTGTATTCTCCTTCATGGATGGCTTTTCAGGCTATAATCAGATTAAAATGGCGCCCGAGGATATGGAGAAGACTACTTTCATAACGCCTTGGGGAACATTTTGCTACAAAGTAATGCCCTTTGGTTTGAAAAATGCTGGGGCAACGTATCAGCGTGCGATGACGACTCTTTTTCATGACATGATGCATAAAGAGATCGAAGTTTATGTTGACGATATGATTGCCAAATCCCAGACGGAGGAAGAGCATCTAGTGAATCTGCTGAAGTTGTTTAAAAGACTTAGGAAGTTCAGGCTGAGGCTGAACCCTAACAAATGCACCTTCGGGGTGAGATCGGGTAAGCTCCTGGGGTTCATAGTAAGCGAAAGAGGAATAGAGGTCGATCCTGCTAAAATAAAAGCGATTCAAGAAATGCCGACGCCTAAAACAGAGAAAGAGGTGCGCGGGTTTTTAGGGAGATTGAACTACATTGCTCGGTTTATATCTCACCTAACTGCCACGTGTGAACCATTATTCAAGTTGTTGAAGAAAGATCAAGCTGTAACGTGGAACGAAAATTGTCAAAAGGCGTTCGACAAAATAAAGAAGTATCTGCAGGAGCCTCCTATTTTGATACCCCCGGTGGCAGGGAGACCCTTGATAATGTATTTGACGGTTCTTGAGGGAAGCATGGGTTGTGTTCTCGGTCAACACGACGAGACGGGGAGAAAAGAGCATGCGGTTTACTATCTGAGTAAGAAATTTACAGATTGTGAATCTCGATACTCAATGCTGGAGAAAACTTGTTGCGCGCTAGCCTGGGCCGCCAAGCGTTTGAGGCAGTACATGCTAAATCATACAACCATGCTCATCTCGAAGATGGATCCAATCAAATATATATTCGAAAAGCAGGCGTTGTCAGGTAGAATTGCCCGGTGGCAGATGGTCTTGACTGAATACGATATTCAATACGTCTCGCAAAAGGCGATAAAGGGGAGTGTGCTGTCTGAGTATCTGGCAGAGCAGCCTATTGAAGAATACCAATCGATGAGATTTGACTTTCCTGACGAGGATATCATGTATCTCAAGATGAAGGATTGCGAAGAGCCGTTACCAGACGACGGACCAGAGCCGGGGTCCCAATGGAAGATGATATTTGACGGAGCTGTGAATGCTTACGGTAGCGGAATAGGGGCAATTATCACTACGCCGCACGGGTCGCATATCCCGTTTACTGCCCGATTGACCTTCGCCGTTACCAATAATGAGGCCGAATACGAAGCTTGTATAATGGGGCTTGAAGAAGCCATTGATTTGCGAATCAAACATTTAGACGTATACGGAGACTCAGCTCTGGTAGTGAATCAGATCAAAGGGGAATGGGAGACACGGCAACCCAATTTGATACATTACATGAATTATGCAAGGAGGTTGTTGCCTTTCTTCGACAAAGTTGAATTGCATCATGTGCCGCGGGCAGAAAATCAAATGGCTGACGCCCTTGCCACCTTGTCTTCCATGTACAAGGTCAATTTCTGGAACGAAGCTCCCCAGATCACTATCTCTCGGTTGGACAGGCCGGCTTATGTATTTGCTATTGATGAAGCATCTGATGACAAACCGTGGTATTTTGATATCCTTAATTTCCTGAAGAATAAAGAGTATCCGGCTGGGGCATCCAGTCAAGATCAGAAGACTCTCAGGAGATTAGCGGGTAGTTTCTACTTGAACCCGGACGGCGTCTTATACAGAAGGAACCACGATTTGGTGTTATTGCGTTGCGTAGATGAGAAAGAGGCAAAGCTTCTCATGGAGGAAATTCACGAAGGTGCCTTTGGCACGCATGCTGGTGGGCATGCTATGACGAGAAAGCTGCTGCGGGCAGGCTACTTTTGGTTGACGATGGAAACTGATTGTTTCAAGTTCGCAAGGAAGTGCCACAAGTGCCAAATATATGCTGACAGGATACATGTGCCTCCGAGTCCTCTAAATGTGATGTCATCTCCATGGCCATTCTCGATGTGGGGAATCGATATGATTGGAAAGATTGAGCCAACGGCTTCTAATGGGCATCGGTTCATCCTCGTAGCAATCGATTATTTCACCAAGTGGGTGGAAGCGGCGTCTTACGCAAATGTAACGAAGCAAGTGGTGGCTAGATTCATCAAGAGAGATATCATTTGCCGATACGGAATCCCCGAGCGGATAATCACGGATAATGGTTCTAATCTGAACAACAAAATGATGAAGGAGCTCTGTCAGAATTTCAAGATCGAACATCACAACTCCTCCCCTTACCGACCCAAGATGAATGGTGCTGTCGAAGCGGCCAATAAGAATATCAAGAAAATCGTCCAGAAAATGGTGGTGACTTATAAAGATTGGCATGAAATGCTACCTTTCGCTTTGCACGGTTATCGTACGACGGTACGCACATCAACCGGGGCAACTCCGTTCTCGTTGGTATACGGAATGGAAGCGGTATTACCATTAGAGGTTGAGATCCCTTCTCTGAGGGTATTGCGAGATGTTCAGCTGGACGAGGCAGAATGGGTAACGAATAGATTGAACCAATTGAGTTTGATGGATGAGAAGAGGCTAGCTTCTCTGGCATACGGTCGTTTGTACCAAAGACGAATGAAGAAAGCGTACGACAAGAAGATAATTCCTCGAAGCTTTCAGACGGGCGACCTTGTGCTGAAAAGGATTCTCCCGCCGCAAGCAGATCACAGGGGCAAGTGGACCCCCAATTACGAAGGGCCATACGTTGTCAGTAAGGTCTTTTCAGGAGGAGCTTTATTGTTGTCCACCATGGACGGGGAAGACTTTGCATCACCTGTGAATTCGGACGCAGTTAAAAAATACTTTGCTTAAAATAGACCCGCTGGACAGAAAAAAGAGAGTCCAGGCAAAAATGGGGCATCCTGGCGAACCAAAAACAGAATGAAAGGTTCGGGCAAAAGTTAGGGATAAAATTGAAAAAATGTACACCCGCGAAGTTGAAAACCTACACTGGGCGGCTTCGGCAAAAAGGGGTATCCCGGTGAACTGAAAACCCGTAAAGGGCGGTTCACGCAAAAAATTAGGGATGAGAAAAGCAAATGACTGCGGTCCGAATTTGAATTCAATGAGTACCAATGCGGGAGAATATATTTGAGGAGTCAGTTATCGGATACAACCTCTTCAGAAGTAGGGATACCGGGAAAGTATAAGAGTCGGACGAGTCATGGGAGGATCAGTTCGTGGTGTTCATCTGCATCCAGTTGCCGACATGTGTACAAAATTTAATTTGTCAATATTTATGCTTCCTGTTCATACTTATGTATTTGCTTCGCGTAGCTTCCTCTTTTCAGGAGTTACATCCCGTGTACAAAAACTCCGCCCATTCAGGGGCCCAATCAATGGAAATGTGTTATTCAGTACTTGATGCCTGTTCTTTACTGTTTTGCGCATGATAAAACGCCTAAGTTTGATGAAACTAGCACGAGTATAACGTCATTGGCCCTTGCCAACAGTTGTTAAAGCTTTGAATTAACTGAGTGTAACGTCACTAACCTGAATTGATTTGATTGCATAGGCTTGTCGTGTCTTGTTTGTGTTGTTGCAGGTTTCATAACCCTACGAGGAAGGGGATCAAAAGATTGTGATAACGAAAGACTCGATCTTCACGCAGGTCATGCATGTTCTTCCTGAAGAAGGATAGAATTCCCCAGCTAGCCGTAGTTTATCCAAGGGACGTGTTCCAGAAAGTTATTCGTCCTCAGCAGAGTTTGGCGATTCTAAGATCATAAAGCTGTATTCAGACAGGTTCATCCTTCCCCGCAGGGTCAGGCTCTCCCCCAGCGGAGTCGGTTAATTTTCCCCAAGAGAATCCAGCCATCCCCAGAGGAATTCTCTTTGCAAGTGTTTTCATTCCTTCCAGTGGAATTCGAAGATTATGACTCTCCCAAGCAGAGTTGATGTTGGGTCCTGTCATTTATTTTGTCAGAGATACTGGTGATATCGGTTCACGTTCCAGCAGAAGGTCTGAGCATACTGTGCACATCTGTTATTCTCCAGCAAAGTCATATTCCCCAGCAGGGGGTTACTTCAACAAGACGTGTGGTTTGAGTTCCCAACTTCCCAGCAGGGTCGACTTCACCCTACCAGCATTTATTTTGCCGGAATAATTTTGTAGCATCAGGCTATCCCCGGCAAGTTGGCATTATTCTTCCAGCATTTATTTTGCTGAGGCAGTTTCTGTACTCCAGCAGTTCAGGTGGAGAGAGCTCTTGCTCAAATAAACAACCTAGCATTCAAGATCTCGGCAGGAGATATTCAATGGTAATGTCAGTTTCGGCAGCATTCCCCACAGAGTTATCATGATAAAACTCTCTTTGTCTCCAGCAAAGTCATTTATGCAAAGGTCTCTTATTTTCCCCAGCCAGAGTGGCCAGGATAAGAATCTCCTTATCCCCAAGCAGAGTTTGTTTGTCATCAACGGGTCGCATGAATCAGAATTTCAGAGGCCACCGCCGGTTATCAGAACAGGCGTCCTATGGTGGGTTTCCAGACATCCCCAGTAGAGTCCGTCTCAAAGCCGCTGTCACGTCAGTGCTAAGGAGTTTGCGGGTGAGGATCATTGGGGAACTAAGTCCTGACGTGGACGATTTATTCCTATATTGACGGGATTTCTTCAGAAGTGGGCGTCCTAACGTGGACAGGTCTATTTCCCTGGGCTGATGGGAGGTGCTAGTCCTAACGTGGACATGTTCGATTTCTCAGAATTGTTGGAAGGTGGAGTCCTGACGTGGACATTTCCTCAGGTTGACGATACGTGCTAGTCCTAACGTGGACAGATTTGATTTCTCGGTATTGATCGGATGTGAAATCCTGACGTGGACAAATTTATCCTTCTTCGTGTTGTGGGCAAAGTGTAAGTCCTGACGCGGATATTTCCCCAGCAAGTCGAAGACGCGTGAGTCCTTACGTGGACAAGTCTTATTTCCTCAGCGAGTCGAAGACGCCTGAGTCCTAACGTGGACGAGTCAAGACGAGATCAGTGTCCTGACGTGGACGAATCAGAGAAAGTATTCCTAACGTGGAAAGAAAGCGTGTTCCTTACGTGGAAGAGAAAGAAAAGTTTCAGTTCCTTACGTGGAAAGATTGAGATTCCTTACGTGGAAAGATTATGATTCCTTACGTGGAAAGACGTAGTCCTTACGCGGACATATCAAAAGTGAATGCCTTACGTGGAAAGAGTGGAGTCCTTACGTGGACGGATTAAGAAGGTGTTTCCTTACGTGGAAAAGTTTAGTCCTGACGTGGACAGATCAAGGTTTGATTCCTAACGTGGAAAGATCAGAGTCCTTACGTGGGCATATCAAGAGCATTCCTTACGTGGAAGAAAAATGGCTTCCTGACGTGGAAAGATTGAGTCCTCTCGCGGACATATCAAAGCTGATTCCTGACGTGGAAGAAGATTATTCCTGACGTGGAAGAAATTGAGGTCCTTACGTGGACAGATTCAAGGAAAGTTGGTTCCTGACGTGGAAGAATGATGTATTCTTTACGTGGTAAGATTGGAGTCCTGACGTGGACAAGTTCAGAACCAAAGTTGAATTCCTTACGTGGAAAGATCGGAGTCCTGACGCGGACATGTCAAGCGGTATTGGAGTCCTTACGTGGACAGATTGATATAGTTCTCCTTACGTGGAAAGAAGATTGCTTCCTGACGTGGAAAGATAAAAGAGTTGTGTCCTGACGTGGACAGATATAGAAGAAATGATTCCTAACGTGGACGATGTTACTCCTAACGTGGAAGAGTATTGTTCCTAACGTGGACGATTCAGTTTATGGAAAGGCAGACGAACTATCCCCAGCGGAGTGGACGAGATTTTTTCTGGGTTAACAGCAGGGGAAGTCCTAACGTGGACAGGTTCTAGTTGATATTTCTTCGTATTAACGACAGACGGAGTCCTAACGTGGACAAGCAAGCAATCTGTTATGACAGAATCCTCTTCAGAACGATGAAGACAATCCCCAGCACGGTCGCACGAGATCAGTGGGTTGCTGTAACAGTCAGATTCAGCTGACGAATGTCATTCCTCAAGCAGGAGCGCAGTTTATTTCTGCGGTTGGCAAATTTCTAGTTTCATTAGTATTCAACCGTCTAGTACCGCGAATGTCTGAAGGCTCCGGGCTCTTCACCCAATCGGGTCCAAGTCGCTTGAATAGGGGCAGCTGTTGCACCCTAAAATTTGCCCAACCTTATTCCTTGGTTTATGTTTCATTATCATTAGCATTTGCATATAGAGTCATGTACATAGACTAACCATCTGCATAGCATAAGCATAGCAAGTTATTCAACAGGGGACCAATCATTATTTTCATCTCTAGAGGCCTAGCAAGAGGTTATCATCATAATTCAACCTCATTCAGGTCATCAGGAAAGAATTTGAAAGCAAAGAGTTCAGCAGATCAAGCCTTGAGTCCATCTCCTAGTTGAGGGTATCTGAGGGTCAACAAGAGGGTTGTGAGCTGTGAGTTGAAGGCAGGGAGAGTATCTAGACCTTATGAGAGACTTAGAAAGTCATTTAAAGAAGGAGACAAGTCATTGATGAGAGCACAAGAGCTATAGCTGAAGGCAGTCAACTAGGGTTTCATCTGGGTCAACCCTAGGTCAACCCTAGGTCAATTGACTGACTTAAAAGGGCATTCAAGTCTATTGGAGAGATGTGGGGATCAACATTGGACATATAAAGAAGGATATGGAGATATGACAAGGAGAATTCAAGAGAAATCAAGGAGAAGAGGAGTTACTAAATTAGGGTTTCTCTGTAAAATCCCCTAGTTTAGGTCAAATTTCCAAGCAAGATAAGTCAAAATGCTAGCTTCAAATGGCTTCTTGGCCAACATGAAACTTGTAGAGGATCTCAAGACCTTTAATTTTAGTGGTGGAAGACCTCAAGGAGATTTATAGAACTCAAGTTATGGTCCTTACAAGTTACAGGTCATTTGGGGTGTCTGAATTTTTGTCTGTGAAAGTGACTTGACTTCCAAGCTAGTTTTACCCCTCAAGGAGATTTCAAATGAATTCTTGGTCAACATAAGAATTGTTCCTCATTGTCTTAGCTTTCTAGAATGGTATGGTATGCCTTCATATGATGTGTGGAACTCAACTTATGGTCTTGGCAAGCAAAGGGTATTCTGGGCATTTGTGAATTACAGGTCATTTTAACCTATGTCCAAAACTCATACAAGGAGGCCTCAAATGGAAAAACTTACAACATCAAACTTGCTCCAAATGGGACTTTAAGTCTAGAAAGAAGGTCACAAATTATTGGAGAAGCTCATAGCATGGAGTTGCATGATTGGTCAAAATATGAACTAAAAAGGCTTATAAAGTGAATAATTTCAAATTGAAAAATGGTTTGGGAGATTTACAAGTCCAAATGGAGACTTCCAATATATGATTTTGAATGGAAAAACAATTCTAAGAACAATGGTTCACACACTTTTTTGAGTTTAGAAGGAAAAAAGAAAGTTATCCATGGTTACTTGTAATTGAAGAAACATAACCAAAATGGATCAAAGTTGGAAAACAAGGGAATGTGCAAGATGGATCTAGAATGTACCATTGGGGTCTATATATTCATGAAATGAGAATTTGGCAAGGGTTGGCTTCATTTGCACCAAGAATTTCACAAACTCCCTCATTCTTTTCATTGAAGTTTCATTCCAAATCTCTCAAATTCTCCATCAACTTTCATCAAAATCAATTCAATCCTATTCAATATTCATCATAGATTAGAATTGAAGCAAGGATCAAGTGATTATCATTCATTTTCGTGCACCATATTCAAGAACATCAAAGTTGCAAATTCCATTGAACAGCATAATTCAAGCAAGGAAGCTCCAAAATATTGCATACAGAATCACATACATCAAGGATTGATCAAGATCCAACACTTAGAAGCTTCAGATCCACATCTTCCATAGCTGTTTCTCAAGATTTCTCACTAGGTAAGTTTTCATTCGAACTGCTTGATCTGGTTAGTTTGGCATGATGTTGTTAGTTTAGATGCAATCTAGGTGGTTAGGAGATTATTTTAGATGAATTTGGAAAGGATTGGTGATGGTTGGTGACAGGTGCAACAAACTGTTAGTGCTTGAATCTATTAGGTTAGTGCATCATAATTGTAGCTTGATAGCATATGTTAATCTCCATTATGCATAGATTAGTTCTGGTCAAGTTTGAGGAAGAATTGAGTTGGTGCATATCAGTGCATATCTATGGTGATCAGATGTTGATTCAATCGGGTTTGTTGTTGTGATGAGTTTTAAGATGAATTAGTGCCATAGACGTGTAGAGGGAGAGTTGTAGAGCAATTTTCGTGTTCACATCGTGTGGATTGGTTGCCTGTAGAGTGAGAACAGAATGGGATAAAGTTGCTCGTGCATGGAGTCTCATGGGGATGAAACCCTAGGTTCAGTTGAATGGAGGAAGAAGACGAAATCTGGATCGTCTATTGTGAGTAAGACCTTTGACCTGGAGCACGATCCAATGGTTATCATTTAATCTGATTATTTGGAGGGAATTTGAGTTGAGGCCAAAACGCGCCGTTTCATTAATTGAAACGGGCGGGCCTAAGTTGAATCGTGCTAATCCCACCCCCAGTGCATAGGCCCAATGCAATTTCAACGTAATTCCTCTTCTTTTCTCACCCCCAGCGCTTTTCTTTTTTTTTTCTTTAATGCTGAGTGTTTTCTGGGCCTAGCAGAAGCGCTAATTGCACCCCCCATTATGAGGCCCATCCTGGATATAACTGGGCGAGATTTCTGAATGCACCCCTCTCCCTTATTTTAATTCATTTTATTTTCTTAATTCCATTTTAATTTTTACCAATTTCATAAATTCATAACTAATTCATAAAAAATGCATTTTCATCCATTCTTTTTACATCTTTTACATTAAAATGTCTAGAAAATGTTCATTAAATAAAATCTCATTTTTAGTTTTATTTCATATTTTTTTCCATATTTTCTAAATAAATGTCATATTAAATAATTTCATTTCATGCATCATTTTTATGATTTTTGTTCTCTTACATGCTTTAATATTTTTTGATCATTCTTTTCATATTGTTTAGATGAGATATTCAACTTGTAGAAATATTTTAGTTCCCATTTTTAGAGGTTAATTTTAGGTGATTAATAAATGCTTGAACATCATGAACAAAACTAGGGTTTTAGGGTACAACTTAAGAAGTTTGATTTCATTTCCCTTAGGACTTAGGGTTTGAATAGATTAGTTATGGGACTATAGGGGCTATGGGTAGTTATTAGATCCCTTAGAGAACAGTTAGGATTCCCCTACTGCTATTATTACTGTCTGTATATCTGTTGTCTGGTGTGGTGTGCCCTCTGGGGATTGTTGCTTGTTTGATTGGGTATTGGGTTTGTCTGGGGCCCTGGGGAAGCTGAAGATTTGTGAAGATGAAGATCATTGGAGATTCAAAGATTGAAGATCAATTGTCAGAGTTGAGGAGGAGGTTCTTGCTAGCAGATGCTGAGGAGACTAGGGTTTAGGAGCTAGGCAGAGCTCTAGATTAGAATGATTGTTTCTCAAACATGGATTGCCTTGTCTGCATCCATTCTTCTCTGTGATTCAGAGTCTCTCTAAGACACTCACCCCCTTCCCTTGGAAGGCTTGGTGATAGTGTATATGAGATAGAACTCTTGAGAGAAAATGTCTCTTTGTGTTAGAAGCAGTTTGTTCACCACCTTTGGTAGTCAACTGATTGCTTAACACCCAATTCACTCTTGTGACTGATCCCTCATCCTGGAGGTTTGAGCTTGAAGAAAAGCCATTGCAGATAGAAGACTGATGATCAAAGCCCTTGTCTGAAGGCCATGAAGATGAAGATTGATGCTTGCTGAAGCCTGTGAATGATTGGAGATTATTTGAAGTCAGATGTTGATCCAGAGCTACTGATGCTGTTTCTTTTGCTGTACTTCATTTGCTGATGTATTGATTGGTTTTCTGGACTGTATTGTTTGCTGTCTACCCTGCTGGGTTGAAAGTGAAGCCTGTTCACTTTTGCCTATTGTTTTCTAGGTTCGAGGTTGAGTGGGACTCCCTTGCCTCGCTTGTATTGTTGCATCCATGCATTTTACCGCTTTACTGTATATATCTGATACTGTTTCTGTTTCTGCCTATCCCGTAGGATCTCTGTTTCTCTCTGTGCAAGAGAGGAGCATGATAGACACTAGGTCTTAACCCATGCATGATAACATTAGGTTAGTTTGATTCCCTTCGCAACCGTAGGATAGAGTTCTGTCTCTTTCTTTCTCAAAACAAACAGAAAAACACATAAAGATTTCAAACACAATAAAAGACACTTCTTTCGTAAAAGAATGTGAACTCACCAAAACGTCATTTTTGTCCGCCGGGACTACTAATCAAGAAACCCTTTTTCAGAAGGAATAAAATCAATCAAGGACAAGCTTGTGTCGTACGTGGGCCGAACTACGTTTGCTCTGATCTTTCATGCTGTATGAAAGTACGTAGGCATAGGATGCGATATCCTAGCGAGCAACCTTCCCCTCCTTTCCCGTAGGTAGGCGAACTACGTTGACTCTGATTTCTCGTTCCAGGCGGGAATACGTAGGCATAAAGTGCGATACTTTGCCGAGTCAGTTTTATTTTCATTTTATTTTCTTTTTAACCCTTGACCCTTAGAGTAGATAGAATAACAATCCATACCCGAAAACAAGCGTGGATCCCATCGAGTACGATGGACGTGAGGGGTGCTAATACCTTCCCCTTGCGTAACCGACTCCCGAACCCAGGTTTTGGTTGCGATGACCATACCTTTCCCATGTTGTGCGAGGTTTACTCTGAGCGTTTCCTTTCCCTCCCGTGGGATAAATAACGCACGGTGGCGACTCTTCTGTTCAGCCGGCGCCGATTTTCGCAGTAGCGACAGTAGTCCCCTTATATTTGTCGAAGTCCGACACTTTAAACTTTGGAGGGATTCTTACTCCTGGGACCAAACTAAGGTCTGTCATGTTAAGGCCCATAGAGTTTTGATTCTCATAGGCACACATTTTCTTTCCAATCATCTTGAACCTCTTGTTGGCTTTAGATGGAAGACCGATGTAACACCCATTTTAATTATTTAGTCTATTAAAGTTATTTTATTTTGGTGTGTCCTTTGTGGGGGAGTGAGCCTGAGCGCGTAGGTGGGTGTCCTTAATTTATAGGAATTATTTAATAAAATAGAGTTTAATAATAATATAATATAATTAATAATGATGATAATATAATAATTAGTAATATTATTATTATTAGTATTATGATTATTATTATTATTATTATTATTAGTATTATTATTATTAAATTAATAAAATAAAATAAGGATTAAAAGGGGTATTAGAGGAGTTTGGGAAAAAAAAAGGGAGATCAGAACACGATAAGTCAGTTTTAGAGAGAAGATCAAAGGGGAAGAACAAGGAGGAAGAGAAGAAGGCTAGGTCTAACAATTCTTCTGAGTTCTTCATCAATCGGAGCATTAACCGAGGTAAGGGGGGAGAAACTGATTGGGATTGGTATTTGCATGAAATTGGGTAGTGGGGATTCCTTAACCCCGTAAGGATTTTGATGAACATGTTGGTTATGGTGATATGTTGTTGATTATTGTGGATTATGATGAAGTTGGTGTGCATGTTGATGTGTTTATGATTGTTGTTGCCATTGATGAATGGGTATACATACTGTGTGATTTGGTGAAGTTCTAAGTGACTTCTGTAGTTTTGATGATGAACATAGGTGTGGGTTCTGGAGTTAAAAATTGATAGAAAATGATAGAGTAGTGTTTATTGGCTGTAGTATTGATAGGACTGAAGATAGAAGTAGAGTTATAGGCTTGAATTTGAGCATGATAACAGTTCTGGACTATAATGATGAATTAAATATTATTCCGCTGCTTTGTTTTGAAAACCTTCTAATGAAGAGTATTATGGATTATGTGATGTGATATCCCACTTGTTGAGGGGAGACTCTGATGTTTATTTGGATTAATCGTATTTTATTTTAATTTTGGGAAGTGGGGTGTTGCAATTGGTATCAGAGCAGGTCCGTCCGGCCGGCCAGTGTAGTTGTTGAGTCTGTCCTTAGGATAGAGATTGTGTATCTTTTAACCTGGTGTTGTTATTATTGAGCAGTATGGCAGGAAGGAACGATGCTGCTTTGGCTGCTACTATGCAAGCGATGACGCAGGTGGTTGCTAATCAGAACCAAGCTGCGGGTGCGTAATTTGGGGATTTGGCACAGTTTCGGAGTAACAAGTCGTCGACGTTTGAAGGAGGAGTTTTGGATCCTGAAGCTGCGCAGAAGTGGCTGAAGGCGATCGAGAAAATTTTCAGGACAATCGGTTGTAGAGATGAGCAAAAGGTGAGGTTTGGTACTCACATGCTGGAAGGTGAAGCTGAGGCTTGGTGGGACAACAGTCGCCAGAGATGGGTGACTGCAGGAACTGCGATCACTTGGGATGTAGTTCGAAAGGGTTTTCTGGAGAAGTTCTTTCTGGAAGACATACAAAGTGCTAAGGAGATAGAGTTCCTAGAGCTGAAGCAGGGTAATCTGACCGTAGCAGAGTATGCTGCGAAGTTTGAAGCGCTGGTGCAGTATTGTCCTCATTACAATATTGAAGATGTGATAACCTCTAAGTGTTTGAAATTTGAGAATGGACTGCGTCCGGAAGTTAAGTTGGGGATTGCTTGTCAGAAGATCAGGAACTATCCTGAGCTGGTAAGCAGAATCAGGATTTATGATAATGATAACAGGGCCATGATTGCACATTAGAAGGCTGTGAATGATCGTAAAGGTAAGTAGAGATTTGATGGTACTGCTTACAGTGTTCCTGCTGATAAGGGAAAGCACAAGGCTGCTTCTGATAAGAAGTCTAGAGAAGGGAAGACATCTGCTGATTTGAAATGTTTCCAGTGCGGTGGCGCGGGTCATCGTGCTAATGAGTGTCCTAATGAGGTGAAGAAGTGCTTCAGGTGTGGTAAGCCAGGCCATGTGATAGCTGATTGCAGAGCCACTATGCCTACCTGTTATAACTGTGGTGAGAAAGGGCGTATCAGTACGCATTGCGAGAAGCTGAAGAAGTCTCAGGCCAGTGGTAAAGTGTTTGTTGTAGTGGGAACTCAAGCTGCCAGTGAAGAGCGTTCTAGCAAAGGTACTTGTTTCATCAATAATATTCCTTTGACTGCTATTGTTGACACGGGTGCAACCCAGTCGTTCTAGCAAAGGTACTTGTGTGAAGAGGTTAGGATTGGTGCCGTCTACTCTTGATCGACGGATGACTATTGAAACTCCCTCTATTGGTTCAGTGACTACTTCCTTAGTGTGCTTGAAGTGTCCACTGACTATTTTCGGTAGAGACTTTGGGGTAGATCTGATTTGTCTACCACTTGGTAATTTGGATGTTATTCTAGGTATGAACTGGTTGGAGTTCAACCGAGTTTACATCGATTGTTTTCGGAAGGTGTTGTTGTTCCTTACTCCAGAAGAGGAAGCATTGGCAGATTCCTTCTCTAATAAGGAATTGAGGACCCTGTTGGAGGACAAAGCTAAAATGTTTGCTTTATTTGCGTAATTGTCTGTTGACAACAAGACATCAGTGAAAGAGTTGGTTGTGGTGAATGAATTTCCTGAAGTGTTTCCTGATGACATTACGGAATTACCTCTGACGAGAGAAGTTGAATTCAGCATTGATCTTGTTCCTGGTACGAAACCTATATCTATGGTTCCGTGCAGGATGTCGGCAGTGGAATTGGCTGAATTGAAATCTCATATTGGAGAATTGTTGGATAGGAAGTTTATCAGACCAAGTGTGTCGTCGTGGGGAGCTCCAGTGCTGTTGGTAAAGAAGAAGGATGGCAGTATGCATCTGTGCATCGATTACCGTCAGTTGAATAAAGTGACCATTAAGAATAAATATCCTCTTCCAAGGATTGACGATTTGATGGATCAGTTGGTGGGAGCTAGAGTGTTCAGTAAAATTGACTTGAGATCGGGTTACCATCAGATCAGAGTGAAAAAAGGTGATATTCAGAAGACGACATTTAGAACTCGATATGGACATTACGAATATGTTGTAATGCCTTTTGGAGTGTCTAATGCGCCGGAAGTGTTTATGGAGTATATGAACCGAATCTTCCATTCTTATTTGGATCAGTTTATTGTTGTGTTTATTGACGATATACTGATTTATTCTAAGTCTGAGGAAGAACATGCAGGACATTTGAGAATTGCTTTGTAGGTGTTGAAAGATAATAAGATGTTTGCTAAGCTATCAAAGTGTGAGTTCTGGTTAAAGACAGTGAGTTTCTTGGGGCATGTAATATCTGGTGATGGTATATCGATGGACATATCGAAAGTGAGTGCAGTATTGCAGTGGGAACCGCCGAAGACAGCGACGGAAATTAGAAGCTTTTTGGGTTTGTCAGGTTATTACCGAAGGTTTATTGAAGGGTTTTCTAATTTGGCGCTGCCATTGACTCAGTTGACGAGAAAGAATCAAGTTTTCGTATGGGATGCTGCTTGTGAAGAAAGCTTTGAGGAATTGAAAAAGAAATTGACTACGGCACCGGTGTTAGTGTTGCCGACTCCGAGTGAACCTTTTGTGGTGTACTGTGATACGTCTAAGATGGGGTTAAGCAGAGTTCTTATACAAGATGGTAAGGTGGTAGCGTATGCTTCGCGGAAACTTAGGATGCGTGAAAGGAATTACCCTACTCATGACCTTGAGTTGGCTGCAGTAGTTTTCGTGTTGAAGATCTGGAGGCACTATTTGTATGGTTTGAGATTTGAGGTGTTTAGTGACCATAAGAGCCTGAAATATCTGTTCGATAAGAAAGAGCTAAATATGAGACAGAGAAGATGGTTGGAATTCTTGAAAGATTATAATTTCAACTTGAGTTATCATCCAGGAAAGGCGAATGTAGTAGCATATGCCTTGAGCAGGAAAGCAATTCATATGTCGGCTTTAATGGTGAAAGAGATGGAACTAATTGAGCAGTTCAGATATCTGAGCATGGTTTGTGAGACTACGGCCGATGGTGTGATGTTGGGCAAGTTGCAGGTGAATAATGATTTCTTGGATTTGATTAAGGCAAGACAAAAGCTAGATGTAAAGTTAGTAGATTTGATGCCTGGAGTAGAGAGCGACCCCAGTAGTGATTTTAAGTTGGATAGTACAGGTGTGTTGAGATTCAGAGGCAGGATTTGTGTGCCAGATAATGACGAACTGAAGAAGTCAATTATGAATGAAGGACATCGTAGTAGTCTGAGTATCCATCCGGGAGCTACGAAGATGTACCATGATTTAAGGAAGTTATTTTGGTGGTCCAGTATGAAAAGAGATATAGCTCAATATGGTTATTCCTGTTTGACGTGTCAGAAGTCGAAGGTAGAGCATCAGAGACCTTCTGGATTTATGCAACTGTTGGAAGTTCCGGTTTGGAAATGGGATTGTATCACTATGGATTTTGTTACGGGTTTGCCGAACACGGCGAGAGGATTTGATGTTATTTGGGTAATTGTGGATCGACTTACGAAGTCTGCACATTTTGTACCAATTAATATCAGCTTTCCGTTGGTGAAGCTAGCAGAGATTTATATTCGGGTAATTGTGAAGCTACATGGTGTTCCATCGAGTATTGTGTCAGATAGAGATCTGAGGTTTACTTCAGAATTTTGGAGGAGTTTGCACGAAGCTTTGGGTACTAAGTTGAAGCTGAGTTCAGTTTACCATCCGCAAACTGATGGTCAGTCAGAGAGGACTATTCAGTCGCTGGAAGATTTGCTGAGAGCTTGTGTGTTGGAAAAGGGTGGTGCGTGTGTTGCACCCCAAAATTTGACCAACCGGTTCCCATATCTGGTTTATGTTTGGACGCATTTTGCATTCACATTCGCATACTGCATGCATTGCAATTTTCTCAGTCAGATTGATTTTACCGGGATTGCAGCCCCTGGCGTTTCAGGCAGTCCAGGCCGGTTTGAATAAGTGTATTTTGAGAATTGGTGCTCGTTCCCTGTGTTTGTAGGCCATCTCGGTGCCCGGGATTCGCTATGGTTGCGCAATTGTTCTCTAATCGATTTAATCGGCTTCCTGGCATTTTTAGAATTTTTCCTTTTATTTTCTAGATTTTTAATGCATTTAATAGATTTTTTTAATAGATTTATTTGTGTTTTAGATATTAAATAGGTTAGTATTTTGTTTTCTAGATTTTTTTTAATAGAAGTAAATAGTTTTTTTAGATTTTTTAAATAGATAGTCCCTTTTTAAAATAGTTTTAATGGTTTTTTTAGTCTATTAGATATTACTTTCTTTGCATTAAATAGAATAGTTTAATATAGATTTTAATATAGATTTTAGATTTTTTTAATAATAGTTTTTTGGTATAGTTTAAAAAAAGGGAATATAATAATGTTAGATTAGATTTTTTAATTGGTTTAATAGATTTAATATAGAATTTAATAGGTTTTTTTAGATTTTATTGGATTTTAATTGATTTTATAGGTTTAATTGGAATTTTAAATAGATATTAAATAATCTTTTTCTGTTTTTTAATAGGTTAATTAGGGTTAATTTTGTTTTTAGGATTAATTAGGGCTTTTATTATTAATTTTCGTTTAGTTAATTAGGTTTATTAATTAATTTTCGTTTAGTTAATTAGAGTTTAATTCAGGTAATCATGTTTAATGCATTAATCAGGTCATTAGTCCTCATAGTGGGCCACTATCCATTATCCAAATCAGAAAAGCCCAAAAATTCTGCCACTTGTCATTTAAATACGCAGGCCACGCGTGTCATCGTTTTTTCAGCCACTTCATCAGATTTTTGCCAACTCACAGACCCACTCTCACTCTCTCCTCACACGTGTTGCACTCTCACTCTCCCTCAACGCCACTTGTCCGCTTCTGACTCCACCACTACAACCTGTAACACCCCCTTCTATACCCCAAATAAATGCATATAAAACAATTAAGCACATACAAGTTATCAGAGTAAAAAGGTTTTATAATAAGGTATAAAAGAAGAATGCCACAATTTCACCAATAAAACACTTTCACAATTTGCTCCATAAAATATGTAACATTTTCAATTTAAGCGGAAGATAAAATCATTTGATCGTTTTCAAAATATTAATCCACGTACACATAAGCTATCCAAATTAATATATATCATATCAGTTAGATTACAAAACCACATCAGCTGATACATCGCAATGTATCACAAAAGAATGACTATACTAGTCTAACTACCCGGTGTTACATATCAGAGCAGCAGACTCAAAAGAATGAAGACTATTCTTCACAAAAGGACTCCAGCATCCTAATCTGCAATGCCTCATAGAGCATTATAAAACAGCAGAAGGGTGAGAAATATAACCATAATAATCAAAGCATAAGATTATATATATATATATATATAGGTATCATATAACACATATTCACATTTCTCACCACACTTCATTCTCACAATCATAATCATATTACGTTCACATCTATCAACATTATGAACATCCACAAGCACATCCCTTCATGCTTGACTTCACAATCATTCACAAGCACGTTTGTACCACAACAATATTATGCAATGTGACTCAACATATTCAGTGCAATTCAATGCTATGCGGTACCGACTCTCGTTATCTTTTTTCGGTTTTCACTCTAAACCGGGTCCACCCTTCTAGACCGATAACTCGTTATCATTTTTCGGTTTTTACTTTAAACCGGGTCCACCCTTCTAGACCGATAACAACCAAGCCCGTCCCCTAGGCTTCAAACCCACCCTTCTAGGTTTGGGACAAGCCACTAGTTTCCACGAAACTAATAGACATTGCCTCTTGACTGAATGATGCATGTACAATCAACCAATCACAATAAATGCACTTAAGACCGTTCCCGCGTCTTAATCCCATGCATTCGAATAATTCACCCCTTCGAGAATTTCATTATGATTGCACGTACAACATATATCAAACATTTATCAATGTATTCATTTCACACATCATCTTATTCAACAACAATGCACACATATCACATATGTTCCCATGCATTCACACAACAATCGCATACATATATGCACTCACAATTCATTAGACGATACACATACATTCCTCATTGTATTCCCGTGTATCTCTAATTATCACAACAATCAAGGTATTCACATCGCAATACCAATCATACAATTATAAGTTATGCACATATATTCAAAATGTTCTCATGCATACTCGTTACATAATTGTACACAACAATCAAACATTCACAACTCATCAATGAATACACACATAATCATCATTATGTTCTCATGTATTTTAACCTATTACAGTTAATCATTCATATCACAACTCTAGGATTCACGCCCGAAGGCTACCCACAGCACATGTTATCATAATAGTTCACATACTCATTCATAACATAGAAGTATAAACATATGCGAATCAACCAAACAATCCCCATTTGGATAACACAGCAAAGAAAATATACTGTCACATTCGCCTTCATTCGCCTGGCGAACCCTCGCAGCGAACCTTCGCCTGGCCTTCGCCTGGCGAACTCTCTCAACGAACACTCGCTAGGCTTCGCCTGGCGAGACTTCCCAGCGAGCCCAAGTCAGTAGCTACTGACTTCATTCTCCACCATTCGCCAGCACCTTCGCTGGGCGAACCTTCGCTATCCCACTTCGCCTGGCGAACCCACCAGCGAAGTATACTGGGACTTAAATATAAGTTTTTCGCCAACATTCGCTAGGCTTCGCCTGGCGAAGCTTCGCCTTTGCTCGCCTGGCGAGAGCCAGCGAACCTGCGCAGAACAGAACCCTATTCTGTTCCTCCTTCACCAATCCATCATCAACCCTCTCTTACACATCCAAATCAGTACAAACAACATCAATACATGTTACCCGACTATTCTACGGCATTATTGCTCAGTTTCAACCGATTAAATCCTCAATCTACCGATTATCCAACATTTTGCCCTAAATGGAAAGTGATGGAAACTCCACTAAAACCCTAACCCAACATACATAACATCATACAATGATCAAATAGAAAAATTTCTCACCCTTACCTCGATTAATTGGAGCTTTGATGTTGGTTCTTGATGATTTCCACTTTTCCTCTTCTTCTCTTCTCTTTCTCCCCTTTCTTCTTCTTTCCTCTTTCTTTTCAAATGTTTTTTCTATCTTTCTTTTCTTTTCTCTCTTATATATTCCTTTATTTTCCTTCCTTCCAATTTTCTTCTCAATTCTCTATTAATTCCAATTAATAAAAATTAATTTCAATATTAATAAAACCCCCACTAAATCAATTAATTACTATAATTAATTATTTAATGAAATTTTGGGCTGTTACAACTCTCCCCCACTTTAGGAATTTTCGTCCTCGAAAATGTTACCTGATTCAAACAGCTCTGGATAAGACTCCTTCATCTGGCTCTCAAGCTCCCACGTAACATTTCCACCAGCCGGTCCTCCCCAAGCGACCTTCACTAAAGCAATCTCTTTACCTCGAAGCTGTTTCAATTTCCGATCCTCAATCCGCATAGGTGATGTCTCAACAGTCAGGTTATCTCTCACCTGTACATCATCTATTTGGACTACATGAGACGGATCCGCAATGTATTTCCTCAACTGAGATACATGGAATACGTCGTGAAGATTAGCAAGCGACGGTGGTAAAGCCACACGATAGGCCACTTCTCCTATCCTTTGCGAAATCTGATAAGGACCAATGAAACGCGGCGACAACTTGCGCGACTTCAGTGCCCTACCAACACCTGTCATCGGAGTGACTCGAAGAAACACATGATCTCCCTCTTGAAATTCAAGTGCCTTCCTCCTCTTGTCATAATAACTCTTCTGACGACTCTGAGTAATTCTCATCTTCTCTTGAATCATCTTGATCTTATCAGTAGTCTCTGTTGAACTAACTCGGGTCCAACAACAGAACTTTCTCCAGACTCAAACCAACACAATGGTGTTCTACACCGCCTACCATACAACGCCTCAAATGGTGCCATACCAATACTCGAATGGAAACTGTTGTTGTAGGTAAACTCAATCAAAGGCAAGTAGCTATCCCAAGCTCCTCCTTTTTCCAATACACAAGCTCTCAAAAGATCTTCAAGCGACTGAATCGTCCTCTCCGTCTGACCATCAGTCTGAGGATGATACGCTGAACTCAGACGCAACTTAGTACCCAAAGCACTCTGCAGGCTCTCCCAAAATCTCGAAGTAAACCGCGGATCTCTATCCGAAACAATACTTAACGGAATACCATGCAGACGCACAATCCTCTCAATATACAACTTAGCCAACTTCTCCAAAGGGTAATCCATACGCATAGGGATAAAGTGAGCAGATTTAGTCAACCTATCCACGATAACCCAAATAGCCTCGAAATTACTCGGCGTCCTCGGCAAACCCGATACAAAATCAATGGAGATACTATCCCATTTCCACTCAGGAATAAACAACGGCTTCATCAAACCCGATGGCTTCTGATGCTCAATCTTTGACTTCTGGCAAGTCAAACAAGAATACACAAATTCCGCAATATCCTTCTTCATACTAGGCCACCAAAATACTTTCCTCAAATCCTGATACATCTTAGTAGCACCCGGATGAATACTCAATCCGCTACGATGTCCTTCCTCAAGGATACTCTTTTTCAGCTCAACAACATTTGGAACACAAACTCGATCCCGACATCTCATAATCCCATTCTCATCAATCCGAAAATCACCACCTTGGCCTTGGTTGATTAAAGTCAACCGATCAACTAAGCTCAAATCCGATTTCTGTCCTTCTCGAATTTCATCCAAAATACCACTTGTAAGCTTTAACATACCCAACTTAAATCCAAAAGAAGTTCTCTCACATACCAAACTCAAATCTCGAAATTGCTCGACCAATTCTAACTCTTTCACCATCAATGCCGACATATGCAATGATTTCCGACTCAATGCATCCGCTACTACATTCGCTTTACCCGATGGTAATTCAAGCCAAAATCAAAATCCTTCAAAAGTTCAAGCCATCTTCTTTGTCTTGCATTCAATTCCTTTTGATCAAAAAGATATCTCAAACTCTTGTGGTCACTAAACACTTCAAATCTTGCGCCAAATAAATAATGCCTCCAAAGTTTCAACACGAACACAACGGCGGCCAACTCTAAGTCATGCGTCGGATAATTCTTCTCATGCACTTTGAGTTGCCTCGAAGCATAAGCTACAACTTGGTTATTCTGCATCAACACACCTCCTAAACCCATCAAAGAAGCATCACAATACACAACGAATGGTTCTTCTGGATTTGGCAGAATCAAAACAGGAGCTGTCGTCAACCTTCGCTTAAGTTCTTGAAAACTCGCTTCACACTTGGCGTCCCAAACAAAGGCTTGACCTTTCCTAGTCAACTGCGTCAACGGCAACGATAACTTAGCAAATCCTTCAATAAACTTTCGATAATAACCGGCTAAACCAAGAAAACTTCTGATCTCAAAAACTGACTTCGGAGTCTCCCATTGCGACACCGCTTCAACCTTCGACGAATCAACCGCAACACCATTACTCGAGATCACATGACCAAGGAAACTAACCTCCTTCAACCAAAACTCACACTTAGAAAGCTTCGCGAACAACTGCTTCTCTCTCAGCACAGATAACACAATCTTCAGATGCTCGGCATGCTCTCCTTCGCTCTTCGAATAAACCAAGATGTCGTCGATAAACACAACCACAAACTTATCCAAATAAGGATGGAAAATCCTGTTCATATATTCCATAAATACACCTGGTGCATTAGTCACACCAAATGGCATCACAGAATACTCATAGTGTCCATACCTCGTCCTAAAGGCCGTCTTCTGAATATCCTCAGCTTTCACACGGATCTGATGATACCCAGACCTCAAATCAATCTTGCTGAACATGCTTGCACCAACCAACTGATCCATTAGATCATCAATCCTTGGAAGTGGATACTTATTCTTAATAGTCACCTTGTTCAACTGTCTGTAATCCACACAGAGCCTCATAGAACCCTCTTTCTTCTTAACCAACAACACCGGTGCACCCCACGGTGACACGCTCGGACGAATAAATCTCTTTTCAAGCAAATCCTCAAGTTGAATCTTCAACTCTTTTAACTCCGAGGCCGACATACGATATGGAGCCATCGATATCTGACTAGTTCCAGGAATCAAATCTATCGAAAACTCTACTTCTCGCTCCGGCGGTAAATCCTTTATCTCATCAGGGAATACTTCCGGAAAATCTCTAACAATGGGCACAACATCAATCTCTTCACTTTCACTAGTCCTCAAAGTTGCCATAAGCATAAATACCTTAGCCCCATCTTGCACCGATTCTTTCACTTGTTTCCTCGTCATAAACAATTCCCTTTCAACATCCGAGTCGGGAAAAATAACCGTTTTGTCAAAACAGTTAATATACACACGATTGAATTTTAACCAATTCATTCCAAGAATGACATCCAGTTGATCTAAATGAAGACACACTAAATCAATCCCAAAATCTCTACCGAAAATACTCAACGGGAAATTCAAGCAAACGTACGGTGTAGTTACCGAACCCATAGCAGGAGTATCAATAACCATACCGCCACCAATCACAGACAACTCAAGATTCAACCTCCTAACACAATCCAAAGAAATAAAAGAATGCGTAGCTCCGGTATCAATTATAGCAATCAAAGGTATACCATTCATAAAACACGTACCTCTGATCAATCGATCGTCGCTAGCAGTCTCAGATCCAGATAGAGCGAACACTTTTCCGCTTCCTTGATTCTTCTTCGGCTTATCGCACTTGGTACTAATGTGTCCTTGCTCACCACAATTGTAGCAAGTCACACCCGCACCACTTCTGCATTCCAGAGCCTTGTGGCCTGGCTTGCCACACTTAAAACACGCCTTCTCAACACTTTTGCATTCGGGAGCACGATGTCCCGCTTCACCGCACCTATAACATCTCACCGGAGTAGAAACTCCCCCACTTGGCCTCTTGCCATAACCCGTTCTCTGCCTCCCTTTGTCTGCAGGAGTCACATAAGGTTTTCCTCTGAATTGACCTTTTGCTTTCTTATCACTTAGGCTCTTGTAGTGGCTAGACCTAGCCCTACTGTCTTCGTCATAAATTCTGCTCTTGTTAACCAACTCAGAAAACCGTCTGATTTCCTGGTACCCAATAGCTTGTCTAATCTCGGGTCTCAAACCGTTCACAAACTTGAGGCACTTAGACCTCTCAGCATTACCAGTATTATAGTGAGGACAAAATTTGATCAACTCCTCAAATTTCGCCGCATACTCAGCAACCGTCGAATTACCTTGCTTCAACTCAAGAAATTCGATCTCTTTCTTCCCCCGCACATCCTCTGGAAAATACTTCCCCAGAAAAGTTTCTCTAAACAAATCCCACGTATTCACAATATCATCTTCCTCAAATCTTTGGCGAGTATTACCCCACCAATCTTCAGCTTCTTCTTCGAGCATATGAGTCCCAAACTGCACCTTCTGTGCATCCGAGCAATTCATAACTCGAAAAATCTTTTCCACAGCTTTCAACCAAATTTGTGCCTTGTCCGGTTCATGAGTTCCCTTGAAGACCGGAGGGTTATTCTTTTGGAATTTCCCCAAAGCACGGAATCCATCATCAGCATGATCCCTCACATTCACATTGGCCGGAGGATTCTGCCCAATTGCCCCCGCCAATCTCGTCAATGCCTCCGCAATCGCTTCGTCGTTCCTCCCTGCAACCATCTTACTAATTCCAACAACAGAACCACGTAAGAACAACCAATATTGATAATGCATCACACGCATATCAATAACACACAGGGAAAAACACTCTAACAACTTGGTCGGACGGACCGACCTGCTCTGATACCACTATTGTAACACCCCCTTCTATACCCCAAATAAATGCATATAAAACAATTAAGCACATACAAGTTATCAGAGTAAAAAGGTTTTATAATAAGGTATAAAAGAAGAATGCCACAATTTCACCAATAAAACACTTTCACAATTTGCTCCATAAAATATGTAACATTTTCAATTTAAGCGGAAGATAAAATCATTTGATCGTTTTCAAAATATTAATCCACGTACACATAAGCTATCCAAATTAATATCTATCATATCAGTTAGATTACAAAACCACATCAGCTGATACATCGCAATGTATCACAAAAGAATGACTATACTAGTCTAACTACCCGGTGTTACATATCAGAGCAGCAGACTCAAAAGAATGAAGACTATTCTTCACAAAAGGACTCCAGCATCCTAATCTGCAATGCCTCATAGAGCATTATAAAACAGCAGAAGGGTGAGAAATATAACCATAATAATCAAAGCATAAGATTATATATATATATATAGGTATCATATAACACATATTCACATTTCTCACCACACTTCATTCTCACAATCATAATCATATTACGTTCACATCTATCAACATTATGAACATCCACAAGCACATCCCTTCATGTTTGACTTCACAATCATTCACAAGCACGTTTGTACCACAACAATATTATGCAATGTGACTCAACATATTCAATGCAATTCAATGCTATGCGGTACCGACTCTCGTTATCTTTTTTCGGTTTTCACTCTAAACCGGGTCCACCCTTCTAGACCGATAACTCGTTATCATTTTTCGGTTTTTACTTTAAACCGGGTCCACCCTTCTAGACTGATAACAACCAAGCCCGTCCCCTAGGCTTCAAACCCACCCTTCTAGGTTTGGGACAAGCCACTAGTTTCCACGAAACTAACAGACATTGCCTCTTGACTGAATGATGCATGTACAATCAACCAATCACAATAAATGCACTTAAGACCGTTCCCGCGTCTTAATCCCATGCATTCGAATAATTCACCCCTTCGAGAATTTCATTATGATTGCACATACAACATATATCAAACATTTATCAATGTATTCATTTCACACATCATCTTATTCAACAACAATGCACACATATCACATATGTTCCCATGCATTCACACAACAATCGCATACATATATGCACTCACAATTCATTAGACGATACACATACATTCCTCATTGTATTCCCGTGTATCTCTAATTATCACAACAATCAAGGTATTCACATCGCAATACCAATCATACAATTATAAGTTATGCACACATATTCAAAATGTTCTCATGCATACTCGTTACATAATTGTACACAACAATCAAACATTCACAACTCATCAATTAATACACACATAATCATCATTATGTTCTCATGTATTTTAACCGATTACAGTTAATCATTCATATCACAACTCTAGGATTCACGCCCGAAGACTACCCACAGCACATGTTATCATAATAGTTCACATACTCATTCATAACATAGAAGTATAAACATATGCGAATCAACCAAAAAATCCCCATTTGGATAACACAACAAAGAAAATATACTGTCACATTCGCCTTCATTCGCCTGGCGAACCCTCGCAGCGAACCTTCTCCTGGACTTCGCCTGGCGAACTCTCTCAGCGAACACTCGCTAGGCTTCGCCTGGAGAGACTTCCCAGCGAGCCCAAGTCAGTAGCTACTGACTTCATTCGCCACCATTCGCCAGCACCTTCGCTGGGCGAACCTTCGCTATCCCACTTCGCCTGGAGAACCCACCAGCGAAGTATACTGGGACTTAAATATAAGTTATTCGCCAACATTCGCTAGGCTTCGCCTGGCGAAGCTTCGCCTTTGCTCGCCTGGCGAGAGCCAGCGAACCTGCGCAGAACAGAACCCTATTCTGTTCCTCCTTCACCAATCCATCATCAACCCTCTCTTACACATCCAAATCAGTACAAACAACATCAATACATGTTACCCGACTATTCTACGGCATTATTGCTCAGTTTCAACCGATTAAATCCTCAATCTACCGATTATCCAACATTTTGCCCTAAATGGAAAGTGATGGAAACTCCACTAAAACCCTAACCCAACATACATAACATCATACAATGATCAAATAGAAACATTTCTCACCCTTACCTTGATTAATTGGAGCTTTGATGTTGGTTCTTGATGATTTCCACTTTTCCTCTTCTTCTCTTCTCTTTCTCCCCTTTCTTCTTCTTTCCTCTTTCTTTTCAAATGTTTTTTTCTATCTTTCTTTTCTTTTCTCTCTTATATATTCCTTTATTTTCCTTCCTTCCAATTTCCTTCTCAATTCTCTATTAATTCCAATTAATAAAAATTAATTTCCAATATTAATAAAAACCCCACTAAATCAATTAATTACTATAATTAATTATTTAATGAAATTTTGGGCTGTTACACAACCCCTCACTGCAAGCTTGCCACGCGTATCCCACTAACCCCCCTTCGCTGCCGGCCATGCAAACGCCGTCGGACCACCGCTCCTCCGCCGTAACCTCTCGCCGGTAACTGCAAACTTCACCGGAAACTGCAATTTTCGCTGATCTTCACTGTTCTTCATGAACATCAACAACGTGTTCTTGCCAGAAATCATCAAGATCCACCGGAAACTTGCAACCTTCATCGGAAACTCATTGTGTTCTTCATCTTTCTCCATCAGATTCGCCCAGAAATTGTTGGTGTTCATCAATCTTCACCGTTCATCATCATCCAATCTTCATCAACTCGCCAGAAAACCTCCAAGAACAATCTTCAAGTGTATTCTTCATCCAATTCCAGGAAGATTCAAACGACCAAGATTCATCTTCTTCGTTCGTCAATATTTCCAGAAATCATTCAACTCCACAGAACATTCAACCTTCACTCGATTTCCCAGAAGATCATAGGAGCTTCAAATCGTTGTTCATCATCTTCGTGATCTCCAGATCCTTCAAATATCAACAAGAAACTCCAGAAATTTCCATCAAGATTCATTGCGCTCGTCATTCTGCAGAGATCTTCGTCATCCATAGATCTTCATAGCGTTTTTTTCCAGCGAATCTCCAGATTACCGAGCGTCAAGTCGGCTTCACAGCATTATCCAGGTTCCCTTTTCTCCTTCGTTCTGAACTTGTTGACGCTTGTAGTTTAGGTTGTTAGCTAAAGAACTAGGTTTTGTGCATGAGAGAGATTAGTTTAGATTCCGCGTTGATAGGTTAATGGTGTTGCCTTGTGTGGAATCTGGTTTGACAAGGGTTTGAGAGGCTGAGAGAATCAGAGAGTCTCAGAGAGAGAGATGCGTGGAGCGCCGCTAGGGTTTCGTGAGGATGAACAGTGGTGAGGGAAGGTGAGGTAGCGTAGGGTTTTGTTGCTGAGGGGACTGGACTCGGGCTTAGCCCATGGTGAGGTTTGCTGACCATCTTCCCAATTTTTCCTTGACACCCCCTCCCCTGGTGAATTTCGTTATGGGCCTTAGGCCATTCTACTACTCACACCCCCAGTCTGGGGCCCAATATGAGTACCAAGGAGAATAGTTGCTAGTCGCCCCCCTGGTATTTTCCTTTTTATTGTTTTTTTGTATTGTTTTTCTGATTAGTATTGGGCCTAGCATGCTTGCTATTGGTACCCCCCCTCCTGAGCCCAATTCACTTCTGAACTGTAGAATTGCTATTTGCCACACCTTTTCTTTTATTTTTAATTGATTTTCATGTTTGCATATAGTTTAGCAAAAAAATCGTAACAAATTGAAAAATGGTTGTTTTTACATGGGATTTTTCCCCTCATTTTCATAAAAACATCACGGAAATTATAAAAGAATAAAATTGGCATTTCATTCATTTTTTATTTTCTGGTGCATTTTTACATTTTATGGCATTTATTTCATTTTCACTTGGTATATGTTACTTGCTGAATTTCGTATGGTCATTGTATTTCACATTTTGATGTAATTCTTTTTCCTATGGTTAGGTTAGAGTATTAGGTTCCCCCTGGAATTTTATCACATTTTTGTAATTTAATTTAGGATAATTTTGAACCATCAACTTTAGGGTGATCGGGATTAGGGTTTCACAACAAGTAGGTGCAGTTTAGCACATAGTTTTGGGATTTTAAAATTGATTTAGGTCTTGGGGTTTATATGGGGTATAGGGTACATAGTTAAGGTCCCCTAGAAATTAATATAGGTTTTTATAGTGAGTTTTACTATTTTTACCTGATTTTTGCAAATTGGTTGATATTGGTGTGTTTCCCACTGGGGATGTTGTGTTGTTTGTTGGGTTTTGGGCCTTTTCTTTGGGTGTTGGGGCTTGCGTTTGGCTTATGGAGCATGGGGAAGCATGTGAGAATATTTAAGGCAAGTATCAATACTTGGATCTTGGGGATTCTTGTGCTTGAAGATGGTTTTTGAAGACATAGGAAATAGGAGAAATAGGCAGAGCTTTAGATCAGACTGAATTCTTCCACAAACATGGAAAGCATCTTGCGCTTCCATTTCTCCCAATGACTAAAAGTCCTTCTAAGATATTCACATCCCTCCTTTGGAGGGATAAGTGGTTTATCTTGGGAGTAGAACTTTGAGGGAACCTGTCTCTCATAATGTTGAACACTTATAGGCTTCCTTTGGTTGTCAATAAGCTGTTTAGCATTCAACTTATCCGTTAAGTGATTCTCTTCTGGAGTGCTTGCCTTGAAGATAGAAGTTCATTGAAGATGAAAGTCATTGCATTAAAGATTGATAAAGATGATACTTGTTCATGTCAAAGCTGCTCAATTGTTGGATTATGGTTTTACTGCTGTCTGAAGCTGTCAACTGCTGGGGTTCATTGCTTGCTAAAGCTGGGTGTTTGCTTGGAGTGTAGAGGGTCACTGAAGATTTGATTTTGGGGTTCACTTGAAGATGTTACTGTTTTGCAGTTAATCAACTGTCAGAGTTTGATGTTTTTTCAGAGCTGCTGTTGTAGGAGCTGTTGTTGCTGTCAGAGCTGGTTTTGGGGTTTTATCTTCTTTGCTGTATTGTTTGTTAATTTTCCCCTTAGGTTTGAAGTGAAGCTGTTTCACTTTGCCTATTGTTTTCTCAGGTTCGAGGTTGAGTAGGACTCCCTTGCCTCGCTTGTATTGCTGCATCTCATGCATTTTACTGCTTTACTGTATATATGCTGTTTCTTTTCCGTTTATCCCCTAGGATCTCTGTTTCTTTCTGTGCAGGAGAGAAATACGACAGACATTAGGTGTTAATCCATGCATGACAACATTAGGGTAGTTTTTGATTCCCATCTTTAAACCCTAGGTTTTTTAGAGTGTCGTTTCTCTTCTTATCTCGAAACAATAAAAAAAACCAATAACATTTCAAACATCAATAAAAGACAGTTCTTGCGTAAAAGACTGGAAACCAATCAAAACGTCATTTTTTATCCGCTTGGACGGTTAGTCAGGAGAAAACCTTTTTCAGAAGGATAAAAACAATCAAGACAGACTGGTGTCGTACGTAGCCCGAACTACGTTTGCTCTGATCTTTCATGCTGTATGAAAGTACGTAGGCATAGGATGCGATATTCTAGCGAGCAACCTTCCCCTCCTTTCCCGTAGGTAGGCGAACTACGTTGACTCTGATTTCTCGTTCCAGACGGGAATACGTAGGCATAAAGTGCGATACTTTGCCGAGTCATTTTCTTTTCTTCTTAACCCAGACCTGTAGAGTAGATAGAATAACAATCCGTACTAGAAAACAAGCGTGGATCCCGTCGAGTACGACGGACGTGAGGGGTGCTAATACCTTCCCCTTGCGTAATCGACTTCCGAATCCAGGATTTGGTTGCGATGACCATTCCTTTCCCGTCTTTGCGGTAGGTTTACTTCGAGCGTTTCCTTTCCCTCCGTTGGGATAAATAACGCACGGTGGCGACTCTTCTGTTCATCCGGTGCCGATTTTCGCAGTAGCGACAGTGTGGGATACTCATTTACCGTTGATAGAGTTCACGTACAACAACAGTTACCATTCTAGCATCAGAATGGCACCGTTTGAGGCTTTATACAGTAGGAGGTGTAGAACTCCTCTGTGTTGGTATGAAACAGGTGAGAATGTGGTATTGGGACCGGAAATTGTACAACAAACTATTGAGGCCATTCAGATGATTCGTGAGAAAATGAAAGCGTCTCAAAGTAGGCAGAAAAGTTATCATGATAACTGAAGGAAAGAATTGGAATTCAGTGAAGGTGATCACGTGTTCCTAAGAGTTAACCCGGTGACTGGTGTGGGTCGTGCGTTGAAGTCCAAGAAGCTGGATCCTAAGTTTATTGGACCGTATCAGATTTTGCAGAGAATTGGTGATGTAGCTTATAGAGTGGCGTTACCGCCTAAATTGTCGAATTTGCATGACGTGTTTTATGTGTCGCAACTTTGAAAGTATGTCTCGGACCCATCTCATGTGATTCCGAGAGATGAAGTTCAAGTCCGGGAGAATCTTACTGTTGAGACTATGCCGTTGAGGATCGAAGATCGTACATGAAACAACTCTGAGGAAATGAGACATCCTTGGTGAAAGTAGCTTGGGGAGGTGCTGCAGGAGGCTGTGTGACCTGGGAATTGGAAAGCAGGATGCGGGAAGCGTATCCGAAATTGTTTCCATCAGGTAATTTTCGAGGACGAAAATAATTAAAGTGGGGGAGAGTTTTAACACCCAATTTAATTATTTAGTCTATTGGTGTTATTTTATTTTGGTGTGTCCTTTGTGGGGGAGTGAGCCTGAGCGCGTAGGTGTGTGTCCTTAATTTATAGGAATTATTTAATAAAATATAGAGTTTAATAATAATATAATATAATTAATAATGATGATAATCTAATAGTTAGTAATATTATTATTATTAGTATTATGATTATTATTATTATTATTATTATTATTATTATTATTAATATTATTATTATTAGTATTATGATTATTATTATTATTATTATTATTATTAGATTAATAAAATAAAATAAGGATTAAAAGGGGTATTAGAGGAGTTTGGGAAAAAAGGGAGATCAGAACACGATAAGTCAGTTTTAGAGAGAAGAGCAAAGGGGAAGAACAAGGAGGAAGAGAAGAAGGCTAGGTCTAACAATTCTTCTGAGTTCTTTGCCAATCGGAGCATTAATCGAGGTAAGGGGGGAGAAACTGATTGGGATTGGTATTTGCATGAAATTGGGTAGTGGGGATTCCTTAACCCCGTGGGGATTTTGATGAACATGTTGGTTATGGTGATGTGTTGTTGATTGTTGTGGATTATGATGAAATTAGTGTGCATGTTGATGTGTTTATGATTGTTGTTGCCATTGATGAATGGGTATACGTACTGTGTGATTTGGTGAAGTTCTAAGTGACTTCTGTAGTTCTGATGATGAACATAGGTGTGGGTTCTGGAGTTAAAAATTGATAGAAAATGATAGAGTAGTGTTTATTGGTTGTAGTATTGATAGGACTGAAGATAGAAGTAGAGTGATAGGCTTGAATTTGAGCATGATAACAGTTCTGGACTGTAAGGGTTTTGAGAGATCGCAGAACTCGCTAAGCGAGTAGTTAGCGAGCGATTCGCTAGGTAGTTCGCTAGGCGAGCTAGTAGCGAGTGTTCGCTAGGACTTCGCTAGGCAAGATGGGTAGCGAAGGCTTCCAGTAGCCACTCTCTGCCTTCACTAGGGAGTTTGCTAGGCGAGTAGCTTGCGAGTGTTCGCTAGGGCTTCGCTAAGCGAATGAGCCAGCGAGCATGACAGAATGTGTGTTATGCTGTATTGCGTTGTGGTTCGTTTTGTAGGATCCCTTGGGCTGGGACAGGTACAGATGTGGTGTTTAGTGGTGAAGAGTATGTACTTGGTGTTGATAGGTGGAATTATGTAGTATTGAATTTAATCAAAATAATGAAATTGATGTGTGAGATGTGTATGGGGCATGGTGAGGTGATCAGGGGGGATCAGGTGACTTTAATTAAAATAATTAATTGATGAACCATATGTACGTATGATGTATGGTGATGTGATCAGGGGATCGTGTGCACCTGTGTGCTTGAGTTCATTTGTTGTGCATTTGGTGTTATGCATATCATAGTGTTGGTGGGACGAATCATTGCTCAAGAGGAGTGTATGTGATTCATCCGTACTCCTTTGCGGAGAATGGTGTGGGTAGATCATGGAAAAGGACGGGTGTATGTGATCTATCTGGGGTTCGATTGAATGAACCAATGAGTCGGTACCGCATGCATGGTGTTGAGTTGCATATTTGCATTATGGTGTGTTGTGTTGTTGTTGGACAGTAGGTTGTTTTTGATGAATGTTGGGTGATATTTTATATGATTGCTACCTTTATTTCATGTACTGTATTACCGATAATTTTGATCATGTTTTCTCACCCCTTTGTTGTTGTTGTGGTCTGTGCTTCTTCGGAAGTACAGATAATCCAGGTACTTAGCTAGCTTGGATAGTGGTGTGCGAGTCGAGTCTTAGGATGCTCTGATACGTAGCACGGGACTTGGGTGTTTATTTGTTTTTATGTTGAACTTATCTTATTTCCTGTGACGTATCATGTTGGTGAACATTTTAATGAACCTTTTTATGAAATTCGGAGGATGGCCGAGAATGATGAATTAAATATTATTCTGCTGCTTTGTTTTGAAAACCTTCTAATGAAGAGTATTATGGATTATGTGATGTGATATCCCACTTGTTGAGGGGAGACTCTGATGTTTATTTGGATTAATCGTATTTTATTTTAATTTTAGGAAGTGGGGTGTTACAACCGACGTCCATATCACGCATAGAAAAGGCGTCCTCTTGACGATCTTTGTCCGACTGTGGGCCAGCAGCCCCATGCAACGCACATACACCTCCTCCACCAGCACCATTTCCATGAACACCACCACCAACACCTCCGCCCGGAGGTACAACAATGGTAGGAACATTATCACCTTGAGGACCAGCATTACTCTCAGAAGGAGGAACCAAACAAATTCCACCATGTAAAACACCTTCCTCGTCAAGACGTGCAATTAGAGGTTGAACCAGAGTTCTCAGTTGTTCCTGTCCTTGAGCTACGTTTTGCATCAACTTCATGAATTGCGTCATGCGAGTCCTGACTTCCTGAAGTTTTGCATGTACTTGATCCATGACTCTCTGTTAATTATCTCGAGTTGAATACCTGTGAAAACTGAATTCCGCAATCCTACTGATGAGAGAAAGCCAAGTAGAGATAAGAATAAAGCTAAAACACCTGTTATGCAAATGAGTATGCAAATGCAAAATGTAAACATATTTATATATTTTCGGGGAGATTTCCCCCTTGATTCCAGGTTCACAATAAAATCAATAGTAGAGATAGCTAGAATACCGAAAAGATCTGCAATAGATAAGATAATAATGAGTCAATACATACAATCCACAAATAAGAAAGATAACCGAATACAAAAGCTAGTGATACCAACCAATAAGCCTGGTGATGATCAGATACAAAAAAAGGAAAAGCTATTGAGACATATCATCAACTGAAGATAACCCTCCCTAACCACTATGCTCCTTGCACTAAGTTTGAGTCTCCTTGAGCAGCTTCTTCATATCAGGATTCTTTGGTCTTATAATCAACTCTTGGATGAATACGTCTCTTTTGCGTATGACATCTCCTAGTCACTAACAATATTCTTCCCAAGCATCTTTACCAAAGAAATCTTCAAGTCTGGGATCCTCAAGCTTAGGATTCTTTATCTCCGCCCAAATCTTGAGCTCTTCAAAAGCTGATAAGGTTTTTTTGGAGCTTCTACTCACTTCTTTATTTGTGAGATAAATCTACCACAACCTCTCTCTCCTTGACTTCAAGCTGAAACTTTAACTTATCAATCTTATCACAAAGCTCGTCTTCTCTATTCTTGTGATCTGTCACTGTAGTATTCCACTGGATGTTAAATTTCGACATCTCCAGATAAGCTATAGCCAAATCCTTCTTCCTATAATGCAGAAGGTTGTTGGTGCTCTTCAGATATTGGCCAACTCACTCTCTCTTCCTGATCTCATTAGACAACTTTTTCTCTTTCTTGGTTAATGTCTCTGTTTTCACCTTGGCCAAGTAGACAACTTCACTCCGATCATGCTTTAGCTAACTGATTTCCTTCTTCAATTCCTCATTCTCTTTGCGCAGTTCTTCCTTCTCTGCCCAGAGCTTGTTATACTTTAGGATATCGATCGTCGTAGGCTAATCGATCACCAACGAATACAAAGGTTCTTCAATAGAGAATGGCAATAATACTTCTTCAACCCTTCTCTGGATTCATTCCACATAAGGATCATAAGCTCCACATACCTTGGTGTTATTTATCTTTTTGTTATGTTAAATTCAATCAGCTCTTATGTTCTGAAATATATGTCTTGACAGATGCTGAAACATCTGTCATGATACTGTAATGAATTTGTAGTATTTGGATGCTCTTTTTTTGGCCTTGTTTAGTTATGCAGAGATCAATGTCTAGATATCCCTTAGGACATCTGAGATCTTTATACCAGAATTTTAATTCGTATTAGAGCAGGTATCTTGTTTAGTTTCTGGATGAGGTCTAGGGTAGATACTTTCTGGTGTTTTGAACAAGGAAGGAAATTGTGTGATCAGACCATCCATTACTGTTGTGTTCAAGAGGATTGGAAGCTAGGAGGACAACTTTCTAAATCTAGCCTGATATCTTCTGACAATTGACTGATTCTTCTATGTAGATTTCTCTACTGTTGTTGATAATGATGCTATTGTTGAGCATGGTGCCTTTTAAAATTTTCTGACATTTGTCCTAGCTTGTTGAAGATGGGTTCAACCTCTCTAGATGTTCATGCCATCGCTAGCTTGGAGTTATGCAAAGAAGCATGCATTGTGATATTTTTTCGCCTGAAGGATCTTCCTATGTTGCTTGGGAGACAGGTCAAACAAGTGCCATGAGGGGTAATAGGAAGAAAAGGTTGAGTTGATGGCTTGTCTATCAAATTCATGATCTATGGATTTGGTAAACACTCTACGTCATGTTTAAGGTAGCCCAAGATACCTGAGTTCTCTCTCAACTCCACTCATAAAGGCATTGTTGAATGTGTTCAGAAGAGAAGATGGTTTTCTATGGAAGATTTATGCCTTGAAAAAATTTCTTTCTGGGTTGTTACTAGAGTAAGGAAGGGTGTCTTATGTCATTTTGTGACTGAAGAATACATAATTGGGATTTAAAAATAATTTTTATTTGTGGCTTTAACAAGTATTTAATTAATTATCCTTTTGATTGGTGATGTCAAAAATGTTACACCTGAAGATGCAACTTTAGACAGCTGCAAGAACTCATGAACCTTTTCTTCTTGATATAGTCTGCATCATATATGGAGTTGTCATTAGTTCCTTATCTTGTCCTTAAATGTAATCAAGGTAAGTAATGACTTCAAAACCAAATTCATTGAACTATTCATGGGGAAAGGAACTGATGTTCAACCAGCTATTGAAACATCATGTCAAAAGAGTGTATGTAGAATCTTGTTGATCTAAGGAGTGAACTTCTTGGGTAATGGAGGAATGCATCATATGTTCTAGATGATAAATAAATGTGTTAGGAATCTTCTTCAGATTGGTCTTGAAGAGTCATTTGGGTTGCAGTCTAGGAAACCTATATCCAAGAATCTGGTTATGGATAGATGTGCTGGTGGAAGTCCAAATTACCTCATGGTCATCTTGATGAACATTCGTTCGATCAGTTTATTTCTGATCTAAGCGCATATGGGTGTAGAAGCTCTGATTTTGTATCTCTTATAGGAGTATGTGTTCAAATTCATAGTGAAGAACTGTAAAGATATCTCTACCAGATTTTGTGCAAAGGAAAATGTCTAGGACATTCACCATGACATCTTGGAGATGTCTCTGGTCTTTCAAAGCTAGATTTGAGTGTTCTTATAGATAGTGTTCTATCTTATGACTACTTCTTCTAAGGAGAGGTGTGGACTATGATCGGGTGGTGATGATTCTTCTGGAGAATTGTGCCATCATGTCACTGAACTCTTGTTCTGTTGTGGGGGAGAAGTCCTTCAATATGAAATGGTGTCTGGAAGGCTAAAATCAATAGAACCTTTATACCGTATCAGCTAAGATAGAGCTCAGTATGGTTTATCTATTGGGAAGCCAAGTCATTGATGTCATCCTGACATTATGCTGAACATCAGATTATTCATACACAGAAGCTGTTTGTTTTATTAAAGGTTGGTATCTTTAGGCTTATGTTCTCTTTATCTATATGGCTAGTGGAAAAGTCTATCTCAGCCTCTGTTAATCATGCAATGACAAAATCTCAAGGGAGTTATTTGATTGGTTGGTGTATTCATATCCTCTTCTGGAAGTCTCATCTAAGTTGTTTGACATGAGTGATCCAGATTTCTATTTGGAGTTATGGTGGTCTTGCAAGGTGAAGTTCTGAAGGATAGAGGACTAAAGGGCAGAAGAGAAGTAGATATTTCTGAGAAGTCTACTTACGGTATGATGCTCAAAGGGAATATTTTATTTGGTTGCTTAAGGATGGGTACTGATTCTGTGATGTCAGACATGATGTCTGAACATTGCTCTTCAAGGTTAAAGTTTCATGAGGTTTGTGAGAGTTTATTTCTCTCTGTGGTACTCTGCTTTCTATGATGGTATATGAGCTAATGCAATTGTGATCTAATGGAATCCTCATGTATTCATTGCAAAGAGAAGTGTATGGATTACCATGCATAGAGTTATTCCTATGGATGTTGACTCCAGTTCCAAAGGAGATGAGTCCCATGATTGAGGATGATTTGTTAACTTTGTTTGACTCATCATTTTAGTTGATTGTCTCTTCAAAAAGGAAAGTGGTGTATCCATGTGTCGCTACCGCGAAAATAAGGTGCCGGCAAAACAGAAGAGTCGCCACCTTTCGTTATTTATCCCTCAGAACGGGAAAGGAAACGATCAGAAAAAACCTGACAAAAAGGTATAAGACGAGGTCATCGCAACCATTGTCTGGATTCAGGAGTCGGTTATGCAAGGGGAAGGTATTAGCACCCCTCACGTCCATCGTACTCGATGGGATCCATGCTTGTTGTGTTTATCTGACGGGTTGGTTTTGCTATCTACCTATCAAGGCTGATCTGAAAAGAAAAGAAAATGACTCGGCAAAGCGTCGCGCTTTATGCCTACGTATTCTCATCAGAGAATGAGAAATCAGAGTCTACGTAGTTCGACTAACTACGGGTAACGGGGAAGGGGGCTCGCCAATACATCAGCATTGTGCCTCCATACTCTCAACAGATATGAGAGATCAGAGCTTACGTAGTTCGGGATAATAGGGATTACGGAGATTCAGATTCATCTGTTTTTTCAGTAGGGTTATCAAACAATTCCAGCAGTTTGGTGTACGCAGCTCGACCCTTGGAGACTTAGGCGTTACCGTTTGCGGTAGAACTGGGAGTTAACGACACTCTTTTCTTCAGAAAAGCTTCCTTTGAATTACGGGCCCACGGGGCAAAAAGGTTTGAAGTTTGTTTTCTGTCTTTTACGAAAGAACTGTTTTTTATGGTTGTCTGTAGTTTGTACAGCACTAGATGTCGCTACTGCGAAAATCGGCGCCGGCTTGACAGGAGAGTCGCCACCGTGCGTTATTTATCCCTCAGAGCGGGAAAGGAAACGCTCGAAGTAAACCTCGCAAAGACGGGAAAAGGTATGGTCATCGCAACCAAAACCTGGATTCGGGAGTCGGTTACGCAAGGGGAAGGTATTAGCACCCCTCACGTCCATCGTACTCGATGGGATCCACGCTTGGTGTTTATAGGTAAAAGGGTGTGTTATCTATCTACGCTACTGGCTGGTCTGAAAAGAAAATAAAAGGACAGGACTCGACAGAACATACGGTGTTCTGGGCCTACGTATTCCCTCGTGCAATGGGAAAGTCAGAGTCAACGTAGTTCGACTACCTACGTCTAAACAGGGGAAAGGTTGCTCGCCAGGACATCGCGTCCTGTGCCTACGTACTTCCACACAGTATGGAAGATCAGAGCAAACGTAGTTCGGCTAACTACGGGTAAACAGGGGGCTCTCACACAGCAGTGAGAAAACAAACTGGTCCTAAAGGCTCGGGAACCTACAAATACGATCGGGTCTCAAATGCGCTCGGGCAAGAGAAAAGGATAACAATTAGTCGTTAGCGGGAAAGTCTCGATCGCACAGCCGCGAGAGAACAAAGGTTAGTTGTTAGTGTGCTCGCTAGGATATCGCATCCTATGCCTACATATCTTCGTCTGGAACGAGGAATCAGAGCAGCTGTAGTTCGGCTAACTACGGGTCAAGCTACTCAAAAGCTCCTACAGAAAGGAAAGGGAACCCTAAAACTATAGCTGAGAAAGGGGAATCTACCTACTGCTATCACACCTGGTTGACCATCCTAATGTCTATCATAACAACTCCGCAGCGGAGAAGTCAGAGCTCCTAAGGGATCATGGCAACAGGACTAAACTACAAACAAGAAACTGCAACGTAAAGGAATACTGAAGATATGCATGGATGCAACAACTAAACAAACAAGGCGCGAAGGCCGCAAACCACAGAGGCAAGGGAGCTCAGCTCTACCGAATACCAACAAGCAAAGCCACGCAATAACAAACAAGCAGAAGGAGGACCACCTCAACTTCTCATGCACACAAAGTCTACTTCTAAGATGCACCTACTCAGATCCATCTAGATGAATACCTAAGTCTAATGCAACATACCATCACACAAATCAAACAATACAAAGAGACTAACCCTGAGCAGGGCCTCTATCTATAAAACAAAAAGCTATTCCTGGGCAAGGCCCCTAACAAACCTGAGACAACTCTTAATCTATCTCTAAACAGAACTCTATACAATACCCTAAGCAAAAGATCTAAGCAACAATCTAATCAAAACCTTAAGCAAGGATCTAAGCCAAACTCTAATCAAAACCCTAAGCAAGAGGAATCAATCCCAGTCTCCAAGCTTCAGAACAAGCTTACCAGAGAAAAGGGAGCTAAGCAGACAAGCTCATAGTGCCTTCCTCAGGAAAGTACCAGGAGGTTACTACTCAGGAGTCATATCCTATGCGGCTCGACAACTGTGATCAGTTTACATTCCTCCTCAGGAGAAATTAAACTCACATGAAGGCTCCGGCATCACTGGATACTTGAGAAATACCTATATGCACTATGGGAACTAAGTGAGCAGACTCATAGGACCTTCCTCAGGAAAGTACTAGGAGGCTGACACCTAGGAATCGTATCCTACGTGGCTCAACAACTGTGATCAGTTTACATCCCTCCTCAGGAGAAATTAAACTCACAAGTTGGCTCCTACATCACTGGATACTTAAGAAATCCTAGATAAACTAATGGAACTAAGTGAACAGACCCATAGGACCTTCCTCAGGAAAGTACTAGGAGGCTTCCACTTAGGAATCGTATCCCATGTGGCTCAACAACATGTGATCAGTTTATATTCCTCCTCAGGAGAAACTAAACTCACAAGTCGGCTCCGACATCATTGGATACTTACGAAAGAGGTGAGAAGAAAGAATGAAAGTCATTCATAGTGCCTTCCTCAGGAAAGTACCATAGGCTCCCTTCAAACTTCAGGATCTCGAACCTCACAAACAGACAACAAGCTCCTAGACTAAGCCTCAATCCACTGCATCCTTGCAAGCTCCAACAGGACTTCAGCCAGCTCCTATCCTTAAGAAGAACCCACAGGCCAACAAACCACAAGAGACTATCTCTGAAGTTCAACCACAGTTGAACTTCAAAGTCAGAAGTCATCAAGACTTCCCCTATCTTCAGGCTCAGCCAAATCATATCAGGACACCCTACAAAAATCTATCAAAAATCTAATGGGAGACCTACATGGCTCTAAGACAACATACTAAAGAATCAGAACAGAATTCAATACCAGATGAAAGAGCTAAAATCAGCAATACAGACATATCCACAGACCAATTATTCAACATCAATAACAGTGAAAAATGCAATTAAAATGAAAATGAATGATTAAGCTAATATTTTTGTACTATAAAATTCTACACTGAATCACGAGTCTACAGAAAAAAGAACGGAATTATTTGACCCAATCTACTATTTTTCATGAATTTCCTAATGATATGCATGCATAAAAAAATAAAAGAAATCAATTAAATGGAAAATATACCAAAATATAACAAACAAAAATAAAATGTCATTTTTATTTTTTATTTAATTTTCTAGGAATTATGATGAAATGGTAGAAAAAAGAATTATTAAAAAAAACAATTATTTACATTTTATTATGAATTATTTAATATGCAAGGAAAATAAAAGAAATTGAAAGAAATAAAATTGAAATAAACTGAAGGGGGGTTTTAACAGCAAAGAATTCAGTTTATTCTACATTGGGCCCTGAAGGTGGGGGGGTGCTAACAGCACTGGGCGCAGGGCCCAAACTTATTATCCAGAAAAAAAAAGCAAAAAAAACTGAACTGAGCGCAGGGGGGTGCAGCGCTAGCAATTTACCAGTTATTTTTCATTATGGGCTTGGACAAGGGGGGTGCAGATAGCCATTAGGGCCTAAGGCCCAAATCCACTCATCCAGATCTCTCATACGCCAGGGGGTTGGGGAAGTAAAACATAGGGTGTGCATCAGAAAAACACCTTTGGGCTTAGCCCAATACGCTAACCCTAATCCAATCATCTGCTGAACAAAACCAAAATTCCTCCCCAAACCCTAACACTGTTCACTCTCACTATCCTAGCCGTCGCCCTCTCGTCTCCCCCAACTCCCTCTCTCTGCAACTTCTCTTAGAACACTCTCACAAATCTCAAACACAACAACAACAAAACGCCACAATATTACCCATATCCCCCTCAATCCATGCCTCAAACAAAATTAAACCCTAATCGAAGCTGAAACTCAACGAATCAACACAAACTGAAGCTGCATCATCAAACAGAAGAAACAGGCAACAAGAGTGAAGTGATGTGTACCTGGCTGTAGCGAAGAGTTCTTGAAACTTGTTGGAGAAAAAGGTTCTCCGAATCTCGCAAACGAACCTCCAAACCACTCTCAACCAAACTCTCTTCTCAAATTTCTGGGCGAAGCAAGAACAGGATAAGGGATTCTGGATGTTCGTTGAAATATCTTGAAGCGCGAAGTTCCTTGAAAGCTGATGAAGATCTACAAGTTTCTGAGAAAAAATTGATGTGTTCTTGGATAACGAAGCAAGACGATTAAAGATCTTGGCGCTATTCTGGGAATCTTGACGAAGATTGTTGGCGTTCTGGAGAGGTGGATGAAGAACGATGGATATTGATGATGTTCTGGAAAAAGTTGATGAAGGTTGATGTTGTTCTGGAAAAAATTGATGAAGATTGATGTTGTTCTGGAAAAAATGGATGAAGATTGATGTTGTTCTGGAAAAAATTGATGAAGATTGATGAGTTTCTGGGGATTCGTATGAAGTTTCAGGCGAAACTTGAGGTTTCCGGCGAGGGATCAGATGAAGGTGACGGAGGAGATCGGAGGAAGAAGATGAAGAAAAGGGGGGTTTCTGGAGATTCTGGGCGTGAAACGATCTCCGGCGAGCCGTTGCGGTGGCCGGAAGACGTTGGGGGTCACCGGCGGTGGGAGGTTACGGCGGATGCATGGCCGCCGGTGAGGTTGCTGGTGAAACTCAGGCGATGGGTGTGGGGGAGACAAGTGGCGAGCAAGCTGGCAGAGAGAGGGAGTGTGGGCCAGCTGAGTGGGACGCGTGGAAGTTTTCTGAGTTGTGGTGGCGTGATTGCATGCGCAACGCGTGGGACCCTTTTTGAGCCAACACGTGGCTTCTATTTATTACACTGATATTCGCTGGGACTTTCTAGAGGTTTCTGGGAGAAGATTGGACAAAGCTGACCTCTTCCTGGACTTTTTCTGGACCCATGATGAGCAAAAAACCTGCGTTGGGCTGGATTACTGGCACTAAGGCCCAAACGAAAATAACCAAACAAAAACTGTAAAACTGAATTAAAACTTATTTAAGACTAAATGAATCGTTAAAGCCTAATTAACTGACTAAATCAACCTAATTAAATCTAAAAAATGATTAAAAGCTCTAATTAATTCTATATCACCCTAATTAAATCTAACAAAAGATTAAGATCTAATTAACTCTAAAAATCAATTAACCTAATTAAACTCTAAAAAGTGATTAAAAGTCTAATTAATTCTATATTATCCTAATTAAATCTAACAAAAGATTAAGATCTAATTAACTCTAAAAATCAATTAACCTAATTAAACTCTAAAAAGTGATTAAAAGTCTAATTAATTCTATATTATCCTAATTAAATCTAAAAAAAACAATTAAGATCTAATTGACTCTAAACTTCTACTAATTCTCTATTAAAACTCTAACATTGTTTATTATCTATTAAAATCTATCATTAATAAAAGAAAAACTATACTATTTTCTATATTATCTAAAAACTATTTAATTTCTATTAACCCTAATTTATCATTCTATTTAATATGCTAAGAAAAATTCACTAATATAAAAAATGATAAAAGCTATTTAAATTCTATTAAAAATTCTACAAATGATTAAAATCTATTTAAAATATTCTATAAAATTCTAAAAAGAGGATTAAGCTATTAAAATATTCAAAAACCCTATTTAAATTCCAGAAAAATCTATAAAGCCTGTTAAAAATTCACAAAAGCCTATTAAACCCTAAAAATGCAGATGAATGCACATGACCCCCGTAAAAAAAGCGCACGAGACCAGATCGAATCGAACAGAGATCCCCGGGCATCAGAATATCGTCAAAATCACTGTGCAAGCTAAAAATCACCGTGGAGCGCACAATTTCCCGAAAATAAAACCCTGGTGATCTGGACTGGATCTGCCGTATCTGATAGACGAAAGTCAAGCTGTAAACTCTGATATCCCCTATTTTGCACAAAAATCATCTGTCTGATTTGCGGATATGAATTTAAACCATGAGTCAGATAGGAGAATCGGTTGGTCAAATTTTAGGGTGCAACAGCTGCCCCTATTCAAGCGACTTGGACCTGAAGGGTTTGAAGAGCGCTCAGCCTTCAAACATTCAGAGGTACGAGACGGTTGAATACAAATAAAACCCGAAAATTTGCCAACCGCGAGCATATACTGGTAAACTACTTGGGGAATACAGTCCAGAAAACCGAGTCCAGTCATTATGGCACCAAACTGATCAATCATCTGATAAAGAACTCCTGATTTGAATACCCGTTGCTTGTGATACCCCATATAACAAACCCTGAGGGCTACAACAACATACCTGATCCTTTCACGTTGCCTACTGATAGGCAGGAAGAGAAACATACTCACATCGCCCAAAGATGGACGGGAAGACACCCTGATTGAATACTCACCTCGTCTAATGATAGACGAAAAAACAACATTGATCTCCCAATTCACATCGTCTAAGGATAGACGGGATCATCCGGATTGATGAAACGAATCAATTCACATCGTCTAAGGGTAGACGGGAACAAAGCCTTAATCTCCATACTCACATCGCCTAAAGATAGACGGGAAGAAATAATCTCCGTATTTGTATCGTCTAAGGGTAGACGGCATCATCCTGATTGATGAACAAATCAATATTCACATCGTCTAAGGATAGACGGGAAGTAATAATCTCCGAATTCGTATCGTCTAAGGGTAGACGGCATCATCCTGATTGATGAACAAATCAATATTCACATCGTCTAAGGATAGACGGGAAGAAATAATCTCCGAATTCACATCGTCTAAGGATAGACGGGATCATCCTGATTGATGAACGAATCAATATTCCCATCGTCTAAGGGTAGACGGGAAGGAATAATCTCTGTACTTGCATCGTCTAAGGGTAGACGGAGAGACACCATAATCTCCATATTCACATCGTCTAAGGATAGACGGGAAGTCACCATAATCTCCATATTCACATCGTCTAAGGATAGGCGGGATGAAGTAATCTCCATACTCACATCGTCCAAGGATAGACGGAAAGGCACCATAATCTCCATATTCACATCGTCTAAGGGTAGACGGCATCATCCTGATTGATAAAACAAATCAATATTCTCATCGTCTAAGGATAGACGGGAAGAAATAATCTCCGAATTCACATCGTCTAAGGATAGACGGGATCATCCTGATTGATGAACGAATCAATATTCCCATCGTCTAAGGGTAGACGGGAAGGAATAATCTCTGTACTTGCATCGTCTAAGGGTAGACGGAGAGACACCGTAATCTCCATATTCACATCGTCTAAGGATAGACGGGAAGTCACCATAATCTCCATATTCACATCGTCTAAGGATAGGCGGGATGAAGTAATCTCCATACTCACATCGTCCAAGGATAGACGGAAAGGCACCATAATCTCCATATTCACATCGTCTAAGGGTAGACGGCATCATCCTGATTGATAAAACAAATCAATATTCTCATCGTCTAAGGATAGACGGGAAGTCACCAGCATCTCCATACTCACATCGTCTAAGGGTAGACGGGATGAAGTAATCTCCATACTCACATCGTCCAAGGATAGACGGAAAGGCACCATAATCTCCATATTCACATCGTCTAAGGGTAGACGGCATCATCCTGATTGATAAAACAAATCAATATTCTCATCGTCTAAGGATAGACGGGAAGTCACCAGCATCTCCATACTCACATCGTCTAAGGGTAGACGGCATCATCCTGATCGATGAACAAATCAATTCACATCGTCTAAGGATAGACGGAAAGACACCATGATCTCCATATTCACATCGTCTAAGGATAGACGGGAAGTCACCATTATCTCCATGTTCACATCGTCTAAAGATAGACGGGAAGTCACCATAACGCAATTCAACACTCTCTTTTGAATTTCAGAATTCTTCTGTTTACGGGAATTGATGGAAAGATCAATATCCTTGAAGGGGCCACATCGTCAGTATGGACTGACGGGAAGAAAACCACCTTTTAAGGAATCATGTCGTCAATAAGAATCAACGATCACGCAAACTGAACATTCTTCGAAGAGCCTCGCCATCAATAAGGATTGACAGTCAGAAAAGTACCTCTTGAACGTCATCATATCCAATAACTAGAAAGAGAACCAATATCCAAAATCATTTTGAAACCCCTCAACAACCAAGGATAGCCGGAGAAGACTCGCTGGGGAAACACCTCATCATATGTATGATCTGGCAATAAGAAACCCGCTGGACAGTAACCAAAACTTCACATCGTCTACTGATAGACGGAAAGAAAAGCTACTTACTAGAGAAGCTCTGTTTTGAACTCCATTGAAAATCAACCCAAAACTTCACATCGTCTACTGATAGACGGTAAGGGAAGCACATCCTGGGGGAACCCCTTCTTGAAACCTTACTGCGACCATCCGCAATTTCACATCGTCTATGGATAGACGGAAAGAAAACCACATTCGTACTCAGGACGTCGGAGAAGTCCATTCATTGGAGGAACACATCGTCAATATGAATTGACGGGAAGAAAAGCTTGTCAACATCAGATGACTGACTGATCAAAGCACAACTATTGTATGATCTGATACAAATAATCCGCTGAATCGTCTGAATACTGCTGCTGGATAAATGTCCCTGAACTGATCACAGAGTAATTCACGCGTCATGCGAGGCTGATAGAAAACCTGACTTACGCTTCGTATGCATATGCAAATGCTTTAATCTTTCTACAGCGTAATGCCCCATTCTGGATGGAAATGCTACGCATTTTGACCATGATATGCAAGTATGATGCAAATATGATAATGCATGCAATATGCTAATGCAGGCTTGAGCTGCCGGAGAGAGCTGGGTACAGAACCACTTCAGCAAAATAAATGCCGAAGGCGAGGCCAACTCTGTTGGGGATAAACTGGATATCACTGAATCGTCCTAGCAAAATAAATGCTGGGAGAGTGAAATCAACTCTGCTGGGGATATTGGGAACTTAACCGAACACCTTGATGAAGTAACACCCTGCTGGGGAATATAACTCCGCTGTGAAATAGCAGACATGCTGAATATGATTAGACTTCTCTGGGAATAGCTTATGCCAATGACAAATTGGACTTTGCTGGGGAAAATGGAGGGAGTCTTCCTGCGTTCTGATGAAGCTCGGACCTGGAAATTGATGCGCCAACACGGATGGGCTTCACAGTAATCGCAAACATGGATTTGAGCTCTTAAGCTTATCTTATTGGGTCAGATACAACTGCCGCTGGAAAACATTCTTCCTGAATACACAGCCTTTTAGTGAAGAGTCAAGGGATAGTGACACGACTTCCCGCATTCATCTCGCTCTCGAAAATCGACTGCATCTGCTCGAATAATTCTGTATGGTCCTGCTGATATGGAAGAGACCAATCCTTTCTCTTCTGATATGCCCCAGCCTACGGGACCTCTGTGGGGATAGTCCCTGAAAGGAAATCTGCAAATCTGTTCCTTGATGGTCTGATATGACATGCCTCAGCGTTCTGAACTTCTGAGAGATACTTCACCTCACCTGCTTCTCGCACAACCTTTGCGCGCTTAAGATGGTCTGTCCCTGACTGCAACGACCTTGCTCCTGATTAGTTGATTCAGAGCAGTGCCTTTGGCTATGCCGTATTCGCCTGAATCTTAACCTAATTGCCCCAAGATAACTGACTTCGAAGGGCTGACCTGACTGGGGATCACAATAAAAGCCTGCCCCTGCTCTCGGAGCATTCGGGCGTTCTACATTCTATCTTGACCATACTTTCCACTGTAGGAAGCTTTTCTGCTGACAAGCGCTTACTTGCAAGTAAAACAAGTTGTTATGCATAAAAGATGTATTAATGCAACACATATGACAGCTTTGACATCCAATCTGTTCACTGGGAAAAAGAAAAACAGTTCATGGCATATAATGCACACAACATTTATCAACATCAGTACCAACATGGTAAGAGGAACCTTTTTAGGAGTCAGAATCGACGCGACCTTTATCGGAGTATGCTTTCGAAACAACCTGCTTCAATTAGGACTTTTGAAGGTTGTAATGTGGTCAGGTTCACGGTTTTGAAAGAAAGGATAAAGGCTCAAAGTTTGCTTTAACCCACCCATTCTCCTTGATGTTCTCCCATCCTACGTTCAGCTAATTTGACCTTAGCGCTCACCTCTCGGAGGTTGAAAGATAGGAGTGATAGTTCGAGAAACTTTTGGATTTTGGAGTGACAGCCACTCGCTCTTCGTCTTTGACACTTGAGGTCACACGACTCGTATTTCCATCGAGGATTTTTCTTTTGATCCTTTTCATCTTTTTCTTTTCATATCCCTAACTTTTGCCTGGACTGACTCCTTTTGAGTTTCTTTTGATTTTTTTGAGTCCAGCGGGATGCCCTCATTTTTGCCTAAGTCATTTGTTTTGAAGTTTTCTTGACTTAGCGGGCTTTTGATTCTCTTTTTTTTTCTTCTCTTTTTTTTGAACAAGTCGTGTGACACTGGTTGTCTGATTCTTTGGGAAGTGATGTGGCTGTCCCACTCTTGATTGAACCATTGTGGTCTTTTAGGCACGACCTCTAGGGGTGTGATCGATCCTCGAATGGACACTCCTTTTGCAATTTGGACGCTTGGTCAAATTAGCTAACACCTACCCTGCCCCAAGGTTAGGATTGAGGGTTTTTCATTCACAGAAAGAAACTCCTACTACAAGGCTCGAAGGGGTTGACAAGGGATTATCTTCCTTATATCTCCGGTGTTTAGGGATTTGAAACAATGCCTGTACATCATCAGCAGGTTTATTTCAAAAGCATACAATCGGAATTTGCATGTCGGTCATTTTCGTCATCCTCCCCAAATTCTTCTTAACCAAGTGTTGGATATTTGCAAAAACAGTTAGTGATCATGAATGGATTTAATCAAAACATGCATATTTATTTCATTATCATCAATTTGAATGAAAACAACAAGTTTTACAAACAAGCTTACAAATTCAAACAGGAAAGCAACTACAAATGTAAAGAAATGACAAGCTAAAACAAAGAAAATATGCTAGCTTCCGAGAACCGGGCTTTCACATCTGCCCTGCTGCTGAACCAACTATCTTTATTAGAGGCAATTCGATGCTGTCCTGATCTGCTTTCAACGACTTAACCAAATTATAGAGCCCTTCCTCCTTCATTCAGATGATTTGGGGACCTCTTGGCCCGAAGCTGATTGCTGCACTATCAAGCAGATCCTGCACTTTGTGCTTAAAAGCATGGCAACCTTCTATATCGTGACCCGGGGCTCCAGAATGAAACTCACAGTGCTTGCTTGCATCATAACCAAACGGGGGAGTTCCCGTTATTGGTGCCAGAGTTCTTTTCTCTACCAGATTCAATCCCAACAATGTCTGCAACAACTCGGCATATGTTGAGGGAGGCTTCTCAAACACTCTTCTCGGTTTACTACCCTGGAATCTTCGTTGAGCCTGCTGTGCCCCCTGCTGAGGCTGCTGCTGCTGGTATCGGGTTGACCCTTGAACACCCTTTGTATCAAATGCAACATTGGTTTCTTGACCTTCAATGTACTGATTAGCGCTCTCCTTATGCTTAACCATTTTCTTTCTTAGATCTGCCCCAGGAATAGGCAACAGTTGTGGGCCTGGAGATTCTGACACCATGGAGTCCAGGATACGCTTCTGACCCACTGCAGCTTTAGAAACATCTGTCATCTTAGCATCGATCGAGACAGGAGCAATGTGCACTGCTACGCCGCCCGGCGTGAATTCAATATCGTGCGAGTCAATCAGGTCTTGAACATTGTGCTTAAAAGCATGACAACCCTCGATATCGTGTCCGAATGCCCCAGAATGAAATTCACATTGCTTATTGGCATCGTATCCCTGAGGAAACACTCTCGTTGGTGGTGCCAACGTTCTCTTCTCAACCAGATTAAACCTCAGTAAGGTCTGCAAGAGCTCAGCATAGGTCATAGGTGGTGCCTCAAACATTCTCTTTGGCTTCCCTTCCTGGATCCTCTGTTGAGCCGGACGTATCTTCTGTTGCTGCTGCTCAGGTTCCACATGCACAGGTGGCGCGAGCTTCTTCATTGCGGCTTCAAATAGCTGATCGTCTTCTTTCCTAAGCACATTCTTGACCACTTCCATGATCAAGCTCATTTGGGTCTTCAGCTGACTATTTTCCTCTTTGAGGATCTTCTGCTCCAAACGCATCTCTTGCATGTCTCTCATCATCCGCCCCAGCTGGCTTTGGACTTCAATCAATTCAAACTGATTCTGTTCCATATCTCTGAAGGAATTCCTGCAACAAACTGGACGATGAGGAAATAAGGCCCACGGTTCTGATGTACCTGTTAAATGATAATGCAGCGTAGCAAACAAACACATATTCATAACGAGACTCAAGCTATAAGCACACGGGCAAACATCTCCCACACATGTACAACCAACAAAATCAGCAGGTAAGCACAAATGAGTATGAATACAATGACCCCAGCCAACAATCCTGGTGGTGGTCGGCAGACACTAGTGCACAAAAAGCTAAATGGATTAAGCAAAGAGAACAGATAAGACACCCGGCACAGAAACCTCTAGAAACTTCTCCCATATTCAATTGAACTCTCCGATTGACAATCTTCGGAGCACACACTTCCTGTGGAGTCTTCCATGACATTAACTGACGAACCCCCACAACTGGAAGATGGAAAATCATTAATCTGAACAAAACCCTGAGAAGTGATGCAAATACGGCTAGAGTCTAACAGATCCTGAATCTGACTTCTAAGCACCTTACAATCATTCGTTGAATGCCCCTGAGCCCCAACATGGTACTCACAGCGGGCGCTGGCATCAAAACCTGGAGGATACGGTGGAATCACCGGCTTAGTCTCTTTCGGTACTATCAATCCACTTCTGACCAGATCTGGCAACAACTGTTTGTACGACACCGGTAGCTGAGTAAACTGCCTTTCAGGCTTCCTTGGTCTTCGTGGAGCATGCTGACGCGATCGGCGGTAAGATGACCGTTGACTTGAAGTGTCTGAAAACTGATCCTGAGATGCTAGAGATTCTGAGGTGGCGTCATCTCCTTCCCACTCTTCTTGAGAACTGACAACTGACTCAATCTTATTAACTGGGACGTAAGGAACGCCTCGAAACTTTCCACTCCTGAGTCCTCGCTCAACAATCTCTCCCAGCCTCATCAGGCCCACAAAGTTTGTGCAACTGAACAATTTGTCAAAATAATGGCCTTTCAGGGTACCCAAGAAGATGTCAACCAGTTCTCTTTCCGGAAGCGGTGGTCGAACACTAGCAGCCAATTCCTTCCATCTTCGCAAATACGCTCTGAATGATTCATTCTCCGCCTGAGATAACTCTTGCAGATCTACGAGACTAGGAGTCAAATCCAGGTTGTAATCGTACTGCTTCATGAAAGCTCTGGCTAAATCCACCCAAGATCGAATCTGATTACTCTCCAATTGCACATACCACCTTACGGATGCCCCAGTCAGGCTATACTGGAAGCAATGGATCATCAATTTATCATTTCGCACAAACGAAGTCATCCTTCGACAGAACATCATCAAATGCAACTTCGGACAGCTATCTCCTGTGTATTTTTCAAATTCCGGCACTTTGAACTTGTACGGCAACACGAGGTCAGGGACCAAGCACATGGCTACAGCATCCAGGTTAACGGCATCTTTCGCTTCCAAGGCTTTCATTTGCTCTTCCAACACTCGGACTCTTCTACCATCGTCAAGAACTCTTGGATCTACTAACCCGGTCACTGGAATATCTTTCCGGTAATTCATTGCAGGGAAAGCGACACATTGATTGTTAACAGGCGGATAGCGTTCATTTTGGGCAACAAACTGCTCATGCCGATCTCTGTTCTCAACAGTAGGCTGCACAACTTGGTCTGCAGTAAGATTGTTTGCTTGCGGGAAGCCTTCCATAGAATCATACTGATGGTTGGGCGTCGTGGCGAACCTTGCCAAAGTGTTAGGAGCCTGGAAATTGCCTTCAGACATAGCCACCAATTACCTGTAACCGACTATGCTGCTTGATTCTGCTCAAATCCGCTTCAGCCCCTTGGTTGTCTTCAACACTCCACTCTTGCCTCAAACAATTCCCCGAGAATCACTTTCTGGTGAAAACAAAGGCTGGATAAGTGCTCTGACCTGCTAGAGAAATGCTATGCAGTATGATTTATGCAAACAGAAATACAAAAATGCTAACGTGCATGTGTGCATTGGAGATATTTTCCCTCCAATTCCAGTGTCAGTGGTAGCAAGACGAGATAAACCATAAAGACGATATTTGGAAAAAACCCTCATATATTGATTAGAATAACAGTCTTGTCCAGAAGTTACACAACTATGCTCCATACAGCTGATATGACAAAGAGGATCCCAGCCAACATGCCTGGTGGTGATCTCAACATACAGAATACAAGAGAAATCAAATACGGGTACGGTTGCGGAAGTCCTCGACCATCTTCTTTGTCTCTGCGTGATCTGGTTGATAAATCAAACCTTCTATCAGCCGATCCCTCTTCCTGACCGTCCCCTGGATGTCTCTGACAAAGTCTTCCCAAGCCTTATCATTGGCACCGCCCCCAGGTTTGGGTCTCTTGGCATCTGCTCTATGCTGGAAATCTTCCAAATTCTTCATGGCATCTGTCAACTTGCGCTCGGCCTCGTATCGGCGGCAGGCTTCTTCTTCAAGCTCTTCATTCTTCACTTTGACCTGCTCTTCTAAATGAGCTACCTGTGTCTTCAGCTCTTCTTCTCGCTCCTTGCGCTTGGTCATAGTGAGATCCCAGTGTTCTCTGAACTTGGCTAGCTTTGTGTAGGCCCTTTCCAGCTCTTGCTTCTTGGTGGCCAACACACTACTAACGGAGTCTACATCTAACTCCAGACGCTTCTTGGTTTCAGTCAATTCCAATAGCGTAGTCTTCAGATGTTTCAGAGTTTCAGCCTGTTGCTTAGAAACATATCCTGTTTCAATCTTTTCATGCCGAAGCTGGGCATTCTCCTGCTCTAAAGCCTCTTTAGCCCTGGCTAGCTCTTCTTTCTCCGCCATCAGCTGCTTGTAGACCTGAATGTCCACAGTGGTAGGCTCCTCTACCGGAGGAGGATGCAATGGCTGAACCGCTGGATACGGCATAAGGAATTTCACAGCTCGCTCACGAATCCATTCTACATATGGTCTAGGAACTCGAGTATCCCCTCTACTACCTGAAAGCTTCCCTCTCTTGTGCAAGTTTTTCCAGGCTTTCTCAAGTTTGGTCAGCATCTCTTTCCCTATTGCCCCAGTGAGGTACAGAGATTCCTGTATCTCCTCGGGCTTTGGCGCTCCTTGAGGTATGTACCCAAATTGCTTGATCAATAAGGAAGGGTTATAGTTGACACAACCTTTCCTTCCTATTAACGGAACATTCGGGAATCCTTCGCCTTTGAGTATGACTTCAGCTCCGAATACCTCTTTATTGGTCCATACCACGTTCTCAGCAGTTAATCCCATTAAGCGCTCGGGCCATCCTAGAGAATTGATGGAGGTGACAAAAGGGCCTGACTTAGGCATATGACTGGTGAACCACCTGCATAGGAGGGGTACACAGCAAGACACATTCCTTCCTCGTCGCTTTTCATTCTGGTAGTGAGTTGAATGGTGGATATCTCCCAGCAAAGTAGGAACTGGGTTCTTCGCAGCCAAAATATAGAAGGCATCAGAATCAACGAAATCAGGAATGTTCGGGAATAACACGATGCCATACACACATACAGCAAGGATGACGTCAAAGACATCCCAGCTACCCTTCTGGGCATACTCTCGAGCCTTCTCCACTAAGACATCCAACGGAAATCCCCATACATCTCCTCTTCTGATCATCTTCCCAGACAGCTCAGACTCTTTCAAACACAGGATGGCAGAAAGCTCAGCCAGCTTAGGCTCAGCGTCCGTACGATAAAAAGGCATCTGCTCACGGATCGGTATATCCAGAAGTGCAGAGTACTCCTCCAGGGTAGGAGCCAAAACAAAGTCGGGAAATACAAAACACCTGAGCTCCGCGTCGTAAAACTGTAACAAAGTATAGATGCCGCTGGTCTCGTAGGCAGATGGCTGATAAACGTAGGTCAGAATCCTCCCATATCTCTTTCTGAAGTCACCCATTCCCCTCTTCTTAGCAATAGCAATCAACTCTAACAATAGACTGATATTCGGCGACGGAAACTTATAGGGCAATACTCTCTTCAGGTTTTCCATGTCTTGCTAGGAACAAACACCAGAACTGGAAGGGAAAATATGTACCTGCAATACACACACGTTAGTTGAATGCAGATGGTAATGCAATGATGCAATATGATAAATAATGCAATCTTTGAACACAGGGGCTATGTTGTAGCCTGAAGAGGAATATCTCTGTGATCATGAACAGAAAACCAACACGGTCACCAGAATCTCATGCCACTAACTACCATCTGATACTCAAAATATCAATCCCCTGGTAAGAAATCCATCTGAACCTCTGTATCTGACGAGAATACCATCTGATAATAGAATCAACCTCAGATAAGAAACCCATCTGACCCAGACAACACACCTGGAGATGAATCAAGAACACCATCTGACAAAGGTACTGAATCATGGTTTCTGAAGGCCAGTTTCCCTGCAATAACCCAATCCCTCTCACAGGTAGGATAGACCTAATCCACGGACAAAGGTACGGCATCCTATGCGGTCATCAGCGTCACAGACTTTCATGAGTGACGATACGATTCCCAGAAGGAGTGGCATCATCAAGTCATGAAGAGGCCTCACTTAGCTGACTTCCAAATGATCGGTCCCCAGAGTCGACAACCCTCACGTCTGGACTCCCTTCAGATCCTCAGGACCGGAAAGGAGCACCTCTGCAAGAATCTCGTCTGAGCGCATATTTTCGTAGGGAACTGTGCCTGCTCAGCAGACAGGTTCGTCTACTACTTCTCCGCAACTATATCTAGGTGTGTACTCAAGCCCAGGTCCGGCTTTTCACTCACAGTAACCTCCCTTTGCCCACAGCAATAATCATAATAATATAATGCTGGAAAATAAATGCGGAAAGGTAAAGGTACAGAAAAGTAAAGTGCAGAAAAGTAAAACACAATATGCACAACACCCAACAAATAAACACCCAAGCGCTAGGATTGACTCGCGTAGGGGATGGGAAACGGTCCCAGCATACGGGATGGGAAAAGTCCCTAGATGCTATAGAATCCCCAGCAGAGTCGCCAGCTGTCGCTACTGCGAAAATCGGCGCCGGCTTGACAGGAGAGTCGCCACCGTGCGTTATTTATCCCTCAGAGCGGGAAAGGAAACGCTCGAAGTAAACCTCGCAAAGACGGGAAAAGGTATGGTCATCGCAACCAAAACCTGGATTCGGGAGTCGGTTACGCAAGGGGAAGGTATTAGCACCCCTCACGTCCATCGTACTCGATGGGATCCACGCTTGGTGTTTATAGGTAAAAGGGTGTGTTATCTATCTACGCTACTGGCTGGTCTGAAAAGAAAATAAAAGGACAGGACTCGACAGAACATACGGTGTTCTGGGCCTACGTATTCCCTCGTGCAATGGGAAAGTCAGAGTCAACGTAGTTCGACTACCTACGTCTAAACAGGGGAAAGGTTGCTCGCCAGGACATCGCGTCCTGTGCCTACGTACTTCCACACAGTATGGAAGATCAGAGCAAACGTAGTTCGGCTAACTACGGGTAAACAGGGGGCTCTCACACAGCAGTGAGAAAACAAACTGGTCCTAAAGGCTCGGGAACCTACAAATACGATCGGGTCTCAAATGCGCTCGGGCAAGAGAAAAGGATAACAATTAGTCGTTAGCGGGAAAGTCTCGATCGCACAGCCGCGAGAGAACAAAGGTTAGTTGTTAGTGTGCTCGCTAGGATATCGCATCCTATGCCTACATATCTTCGTCTGGAACGAGGAATCAGAGCAGCTGTAGTTCGGCTAACTACGGGTCAAGCTACTCAAAAGCTCCTACAGAAAGGAAAGGGAACCCTAAAACTATAGCTGAGAAAGGGGAATCTACCTACTGCTATCACACCTGGTTGACCATCCTAATGTCTATCATAACAACTCCGCAGCGGAGAAGTCTCCTAAGGGATCATGGCAACAGGACTAAACTACAAACAAGAAACTGCAACGTAAAGGAATACTGAAGATATGCATGGATGCAACAACTAAACAAACAAGGCGCGAAGGCCGCAAACCACAGAGGCAAGGGAGCTCAGCTCTACCGAATACCAACAAGCAAAGCCACGCAATAACAAACAAGCAGAAGGAGGACCACCTCAACTTCTCATGCACACAAAGTCTACTTCTAAGATGCACCTACTCAGATCCATCTAGATGAATACCTAAGTCTAATGCAACATACCATCACACAAATCAAACAATACAAAGAGACTAACCCTGAGCAGGGCCTCTATCTATAAAACAAAAAGCTATTCCTGGGCAAGGCCCCTAACAAACCTGAGACAACTCTTAATCTATCTCTAAACAGAACTCTATACAATACCCTAAGCAAAAGATCTAAGCAACAATCTAATCAAAACCTTAAGCAAGGATCTAAGCCAAACTCTAATCAAAACCCTAAGCAAGAGGAATCAATCCCAGTCTCCAAGCTTCAGAACAAGCTTACCAGAGAAAAGGGAGCTAAGCAGACAAGCTCATAGTGCCTTCCTCAGGAAAGTACCAGGAGGTTACTACTCAGGAGTCATATCCTATGCGGCTCGACAACTGTGATCAGTTTACATTCCTCCTCAGGAGAAATTAAACTCACATGAAGGCTCCGGCATCACTGGATACTTGAGAAATACCTATATGCACTATGGGAACTAAGTGAGCAGACTCATAGGACCTTCCTCAGGAAAGTACTAGGAGGCTGACACCTAGGAATCGTATCCTACGTGGCTCAACAACTGTGATCAGTTTACATCCCTCCTCAGGAGAAATTAAACTCACAAGTTGGCTCCTACATCACTGGATACTTAAGAAATCCTAGATAAACTAATGGAACTAAGTGAACAGACCCATAGGACCTTCCTCAGGAAAGTACTAGGAGGCTTCCACTTAGGAATCGTATCCCATGTGGCTCAACAACATGTGATCAGTTTATATTCCTCCTCAGGAGAAACTAAACTCACAAGTCGGCTCCGACATCCTTGGATACTTACGAAAGAGGTGAGAAGAAAGAATGAAAGTCATTCATAGTGCCTTCCTCAGGAAAGTACCATAGGCTCCCTTCAAACTTCAGGATCTCGAACCTCACAAACAGACAACAAGCTCCTAGACTAAGCCTCAATCCACTGCATCCTTGCAAGCTCCAACAGGACTTCAGCCAGCTCCTATCCTTAAGAAGAACCCACAGGCCAACAAACCACAAGAGACTATCTCTGAAGTTCAACCACAGTTGAACTTCAAAGTCAGAAGTCATCAAGACTTCCCCTATCTTCAGGCTCAGCCAAATCATATCAGGACACCCTACAAAAATCTATCAAAAATCTAATGGGAGACCTACATGGCTCTAAGACAACATACTAAAGAATCAGAACAGAATTCAATACCAGATGAAAGAGCTAAAATCAGCAATACAGACATATCCACAGACCAATTATTCAACATCAATAACAGTGAAAAATGCAATTAAAATGAAAATGCATGATTAAGCTAATATTTTTGTACTATAAAATTCTACACTGAATCACGAGTCTACAGAAAAAAGAACGGAATTATTTGACCCAATCTACTATTTTTCATGAATTTCCTAATGATATGCATGCATAAAAAAATAAAAGAAATCAATTAAATGGAAAATATACCAAAATATAACAAACAAAAATAAAATGTCATTTTTATTTTTTATTTAATTTTCTAGGAATTATGATGAAATGGTAGAAAAAAGAATTATTAAAAAAAACAATTATTTACATTTTATTATGAATTATTTAATATGCAAGGAAAATAAAAGAAATTGAAAGAAATAAAATTGAAATAAACTGAAGGGGGGTTTTAACAGCAAAGAATTCAGTTTATTCTACATTGGGCCCTGAAGGTGGGGGGGTGCTAACAGCACTGGGCGCAGGGCCCAAACTTATTATCCAGAAAAAAAAGCAAAAAAAACTGAACTGAGCGCAGGGGGGTGCAGCGCTAGCAATTTACCAGTTATTTTTCATTATGGGCTTGGACAAGGGGGGTGCAGATAGCCATTAGGGCCTAAGGCCCAAATCCACTCATCCAGATCTCTCATACGCCAGGGGGTTGGGGAAGTAAAACATAGGGTGTGCATCAGAAAAACACCTTTGGGCTTAGCCCAATACGCTAACCCTAATCCAATCATCTGCTGAACAAAACCAAAATTCCTCCCCAAACCCTAACACTGTTCACTCTCACTATCCTAGCCGTCGCCCTCTCGTCTCCCCCAACTCCCTCTCTCTGCAACTTCTCTTAGAACACTCTCACAAATCTCAAACACAACAACAACAAAACGCCACAATATTACCCATATCCCCCTCAATCCATGCCTCAAACAAAATTAAACCCTAATCGAAGCTGAAACTCAACGAATCAACACAAACTGAAGCTGCATCATCAAACAGAAGAAACAGGCAACAAGAGTGAAGTGATGTGTACCTGGCTGTAGCGAAGAGTTCTTGAAACTTGTTGGAGAAAAAGGTTCTCCGAATCTCGCAAACGAACCTCCAAACCACTCTCAACCAAACTCTCTTCTCAAATTTCTGGGCGAAGCAAGAACAGGATAAGGGATTCTGGATGTTCGTTGAAATATCTTGAAGCGCGAAGTTCCTTGAAAGCTGATGAAGATCTACAAGTTTCTGAGAAAAAACTGATGTGTTCTTGGATAACGAAGCAAGACGATTAAAGATCTTGGCGCTATTCTGGGAATCTTGACGAAGATTGTTGGCGTTCTGGAGAGGTGGATGAAGAACGATGGATATTGATGATGTTCTGGAAAAAGTTGATGAAGGTTGATGTTGTTCTGGAAAAAATTGATGAAGATTGATGTTGTTCTGGAAAAAATGGATGAAGATTGATGTTGTTCTGGAAAAAATTGATGAAGATTGATGAGTTTCTGGGTATTCGTATGAAGTTTCAGGCGAAACTTGAGGTTTCCGGCGAGGGATCAGATGAAGGTGACGGAGGAGATCGGAGGAAGAAGATGAAGAAAAGGGGGGTTTCTGGAGATTCTGGGCGTGAAACGATCTCCGGCGAGCCGTTGCGGTGGCCGGAAGACGTTGGGGGTCACCGGCGGTGGGAGGTTACGGCGGATGCATGGCCGCCGGTGAGGTTGCTGGTGAAACTCAGGCGATGGGTGTGGGGGAGACAAGTGGCGAGCAAGCTGGCAGAGAGAGGGAGTGTGGGCCAGCTGAGTGGGACGCGTGGAAGTTTTCTGAGTTGTGGTGGCGTGATTGCATGCGCAACGCGTGGGACCCTTTTTGAGCCAACACGTGGCTTCTATTTATTACACTGATATTCGCTGGGACTTTCTAGAGGTTTCTGGGAGAAGATTGGACAAAGCTGACCTCTTCCTGGACTTTTTCTGGACCCATGATGAGCAAAAAACCTGCGTTGGGCTGGATTACTGGCACTAAGGCCCAAACGAAAATAACCAAACAAAAACTATAAAACTGAATTAAAACTTATTTAAGACTAAATGAATCGTTAAAGCCTAATTAACTGACTAAATCAACCTAATTAAATCTAAAAAATGATTAAAAGCTCTAATTAATTCTATATCACCCTAATTAAATCTAACAAAAGATTAAGATCTAATTAACTCTAAAAATCAATTAACCTAATTAAACTCTAAAAAGTGATTAAAAGTCTAATTAATTCTATATTATCCTAATTAAATCTAACAAAAGATTAAGATCTAATTAACTCTAAAAATCAATTAACCTAATTAAACTCTAAAAAGTGATTAAAAGTCTAATTAATTCTATATTATCCTAATTAAATCTAAAAAGAACAATTAAGATCTAATTGACTCTAAACTTCTACTAATTCTCTATTAAAACTCTAACATTGTTTATTATCTATTAAAATCTATCATTAATAAAAGAAAAACTATACTATTTTCTATATTATCTAAAAACTATTTAATTTCTATTAACCCTAATTTATCATTCTATTTAATATGCTAAGAAAAATTCACTAATATAAAAAATGATAAAAGCTATTTAAATTCTATTAAAAATTCTACAAATGATTAAAATCTATTTAAAATATTCTATAAAATTCTAAAAAGAGGATTAAGCTATTAAAATATTCAAAAACCCTATTTAAATTCCAGAAAAATCTATAAAGCCTGTTAAAAATTCACAAAAGCCTATTAAACCCTAAAAATGCAGATGAATGCACATGACCCCCGTAAAAAAAGCGCACGAGACCAGATCGAATCGAACAGAGATCCCCGGGCATCAGAATATCGTCAAAATCACTGTGCAAGCTAAAAATCACCGTGGAGCGCACAATTTCCCGAAAATAAAACCCTGGTGATCTGGACTGGATCTGCCATATCTGATAGACGAAAGTCAAGCTGTAAACTCTGATATCCCCTATTTTGCACAAAAATCATCTGTCTGATTTGCGGATATGAATTTAAACCATGAGTCAGATAGGAGAATCGGTTGGTCAAATTTTAGGGTGCAACACTAGAGACTATGACTTAGGAGCGAATGCATCGTATAGCATCCAAAGGACTTATACTAAACATCCTAGATGATTGAGAGGAGACCGCTCAATTATCATTTCCCAAGTAGCTTAAGGCTTGTAACGCGCGTGTACTAACTTGCCTTTATTATGTTTTTTACTGTTATTTTGAGATGAGAAGAGAACGACTTCTACGGGGAGACTGTCAAGTCCTAATGTTGTCATGCCAAGGATTCATCCTATGGTTGAGGTTTGAAACAGGGAACTCCTAGAAGTTATCATGCATAGGTTTCAACCTAAAGTTCTAATCATCACTTCCTTATCAAAGGAAGTGAGATTCCTAGGGGATCATGTTAAGGGTATACAGAAACAGATAAAGCATCAACTTAAACAGTAAACAAATATACATTAAAGATGCACATGCAATGCAGCAATACAAGCAGAGGGAGACTCACTCAACCTCTTAGCAATCAAGCAAAATAAAAATAGACAAAACAGACAAGCAGAGGGAGCTCACTCAACCTCTATTATGCAAATACATCAAGTAGAAAAAGAAAAACAACACACAAGCAAGGGGAGGATCACCTCAACCCTTAATGCAAACAAGTAGAGGGAGGCTCACTCAACCTCTAAGCAGTCATGCTCCTAGCTTAAACTATTCTACTCATGCACTATCCTAATGTAACAAGCAATTCAATCAATGAATGAGGAGAAGGACTTTATGAAAAATAATGGATTCAATCCACAAGTAGTCATACAAGGCTTCTAACCTAAGGAAAGAAATTGGGTGTTGGGAGGCCAGGGTAAGGTCCACAGGAACTTATCCCGGGCACTCAACCAACTACGAGATTTTGGGGGAATCCTAAGGGTTTGGCTCCTTCAAGAGGTGTGCAACATTCCCCCCACAAGAGGGACTATGCTAACTCAAGAAGTTCCTAGAAAGAAATGAGCAAGAAAATTTTAGGAGAATGGAGATGAGAAGCAAGGTAAGTTCCACAGAAACTTACCACAGACACTCAACCAACTCCATTTCCTTTAGAGAGAGAGGGAGCTTTCATGGACTCAACCCCTTTATGATAGTGCAATGTATTCCTCCACATGAGAAAACATTGCTCACAAGAGGGATTCCAATCAAGCAAGGAAAAATTGAAGAGGAAACTACCCCTATAGGAAGAATCATCCACCTATTTAAGCTTCTAAGGAGACCACAAATGATACCTTGTAAGGACATCTATCCTAAATATCAAGGGTTCTAAGAGATATTTCTATCAAAATACCTATCTATCAAGAGAGGAAATGGGACCTAGAATCATCTAGAGGTCATTTACAAGCACAATCTATGCATCTAACCTAGTTAGGATCACCTAAACTAAGGTTAACTTGTAAAATAGGAACTTAATAGAAAATCATTTCTAACAATTCCAAGAAAAATACCACACTATCCTAGATGTATCAACATGCTATGGTAGGAAATTCAGGGTTTAAACCTAAGCCAAAAGGTTCAAACTAAATCTAAAACTTCAAAGGCACACTAAGGGGATCCATTCATGAACACTCCTAAGTAACTACCCTAAAACCTTATTTAAAATCATCTAAAAATCATAACAAAAATTGCACAATACCATCAACATGTGTATAATCAGCATACAAGATTTCAAGATCAAACTAAGAAGTATAGATGAGAAATAAAATGAACAAATTCAGTACACAATTATTCCATTATTAAAAACATATTACTCTAGAAAATATGAAATTAATTGCAAAATAAATGGAAAATTAAAATAAAAAGCATGGAAATATTCTACACATCTCAATCTATATCCACCAATTTTCTGAGAATTTATTACCAACATTCGCTATTTATTATGAATTAAATCTAACAATCAATTAAAAATAAATAAAGAAAAAGAACATAAAAGAAATAAAGAAGGGAGGTGGGCTCAGCAACAAACTCAAGTGTAATCTCGCCTGGGCCCAATACGAGGGAGTGTGAAAAGCGCATGAGCGCTGGGCCCAGTTGAGTCTCAACTCAGCTTATTTTTCATTGTGAACGTTACCAGGGGGTGCCACAAGCAAGGCTTCTACGTGTTAATCCTGTTGGGCCTAACAATGGGGGGCGTGGATAGCAGCTGAACCCAAAGCCCAGAGTTTCAACTCATGAAACTCTGCGTTTCATTAAAGGGATTGGGAACCACACGTGGCCATGTTTGGGATCATTAGATCAACATAACAATTCAACTCCTAAACACGATCTAACGGCTGTGATGTAACCTGAGAATTTAAACTTAAAACGGAGGGAACATGAACACGGCGGCTCTGCAATTTTCACACGGTGGTCGGCCTAGCGCCGGTCATCTTCTACCTCACGACGGGGAGAATGCCAGTCATCCATCCTTGACGAAAACTCAAATTCTTTATGTCAATTCACTCGTCTCTCTCCCTAGGTGTCGCTACTGCGAAAATCGGCGCCGGCTAAACAGAAGAGTCGCCACCGTGCGTTATTTATCCCAAAAGAGGGAAAGGAAACGCTTGAAGTAAACCTAACGCAAAGACAGGAAAGGAATGGTCATCGCAACCAAATCTTGGATTCGGGAGTCGGTTACACAAGGGGAAGGTATTAGCACCCCTCACGTCCGTCGTACTCGACGGGATTCACGCTTGTTTTCTTGTACGGATTGTTATTCTATCTACTCTACGGGTCTGGGGTCGAAAGAAAATAAGATGACTCAGAAAAGTATCGCACTTTATGCCTACATATTCCCGTCTGGAACGAGAAATCAGAGTCAACGTAGTTCGCCTACCTACGGGAAAGGAGGGAAGGTTGCTCGCTAGGATACGGCATCCTATGCCTACGTACTTTCATACAGCATGAAAGATCAGAGCAAACGTAGTTCGGGCTACGGAAGACACAAATTTGTCTGACTATTTTTTATCTTTCTGAAAAGGTTTTCTCCTGATTATGGGTCTAAGCGGACAAAAATGACACTTTGATGTTTGTTTTCAGTCTCTTACGCAAGAACTATTTTTTTATGATGTTTGCAATCTCTGACGCACTAGAGACTATGATTTGAGGGTGACTACGTAGTATGTCACCCTAAGGGTAACACACTAAGCAATCAGATTACTGAAGAGTGACCCTCGAGCAATCCTCTCTTAAATAGCTTAAGGCTCGTAGAGTACGACATCGATTATCCTTATTACTGTGTTTTGAATTGTTCTGAGATAGAAGAGAAAGAAATTCTAAAAACCTATGGTTTGAAATGGGAATCAAAACTACCCTAATGTTGTCATGCATGGGTTAGAATCCTAATGTCTGTCATAATTCCCTCTTACATAGAGGAAATCAGAGATCCTAGGGGATAAACGGAAAAGAAACAGATATACAGTAAACAGTTAAATGCATGAGATGCAGCAGTACAAGCGAGGCAAGGGAGTCCCACTCAACCTCGAACCTGGGAAAACAATAGGCAAAGTGAAACAGCTTCACTTCAAACCTAAGGGGCAAGCTGAACAAGCCAACAAACAATACAGAAAAAGAAATAAAACCCAACACCAGCTTTGACAGCAACACCAGCTCCTACAGTAAGCAGCTCAAACAACAACAACTCTGACAGCTACAGTTGATTGACAGCAAAGGGTTGACAGCACCAACTTCAAGCAAGACCCCCTCTTCACTCTTCAATGATCCCCAAGCTTTAGATAAGCTCATGTCTTCAATAATCCCTAGCTCTAGCAAGCACTGAACCCCAACAAGTAAGCAGCTTCAAACAGCAGCAAAACCCTAGTCTTCAACAGATACCCAGCTTTGACAGGCACAAACTTCATCTTCACCAGTCCTTAATGAATTTCATCTTCCAATAGGTTCCCTCTTCAATTCAAGCACTCACAGGAGAGAATCAACTAATAGATGAAGTTGAAATGTTAATAGGCTTAATGATAACCCAAGGAAATCACTAAGATATTAACACAGCAAGTGAAAGATACCCTCAAGGTTCTACCCAATCAAAGCATGCTCTAAATCCCTCCTAAGGAGAGATGGAACTTCTTTGGGGGACCTTGTTTCATAGGATGGAATAGAGGCACAAGAAGCTCTCTATGTTTGAAGGAAGAAATCAGTCTACTCTAAAGATCTCCCTATATCTCCTATCTCCTAAGTCTTCAAAATCAACCTTCAAGTATAAGAATCTTCATGCTCCAAGCTCCATCCTTTATCCCCAATTATTTCCAATGTCTTCGTTGGCTCCAACAAACCAAGCCCAATCCCAATACCCAGTTGAAATGACCCAAACCCCAAAGGGAAACACACAAACATCATACAAGTTGCAAAAATCAAATAAAATAGCAATACTCATCATAAAATCCTAATTAAATTCCTAATGGAACCTAGCTATATACCCTATACCCCACATAAACCCCAAGGCCTAAATCAAACCCTAAGTCTCCAAACTATGCCCTAAACTACACCTAAGTGTTGTAAAACCCTAATCCTAGCACCCTAAAGTTCATTATTCAAAACTATCCTAAATTTGATCATAAAAATATTAGAAAAATCTCTAAGGGAGCATGCATCTCTAATCTAATCAATCCAACAAAAATCAATCAAGAATCATGCACCAATCTCTCATACAAAATTCAGAAAAATAAGGTATCAAACAAATGCAAAATAAAATCAATAAAATTGTAAAATACACCAAAAAATATAAAATGCATGAAATAATGTTTTTATTGTTTTATTAAAGTCTAGAAACCCTAAGGAAAACAGAGAAAAAAACCTCACCCTAAAATGATCTTTTTTCAATTTATTATGAATTTTTCAATTAACCTAAATAAAATGAAAATAAAAGGAAAATACAAGAAAAATAGAAAAGAGGCGTGACAAATAGCAATGGATCCCAGTACAAATACCCAAGTGGGCTCAAGGGGGGTGCGTATAAGAAGCGCGCTCTAGGCCCAATTCAATTCAGAAAATAAAGTGAAAAATCAAAGAAAAATGGAAAAAGTTTGTGCCAAATAGCAACTCTTTTACGTGTGTTTCTCAATTGGGCCTCAGAAAGGGGTGTGGTTAGCAAGATCCCACTAAGCCCATGCCAATGCATTTAGTAAAACGGTGCGTTTCCACCATTCTCAGAATTCCTTCACAAAACAATATTCGCTCGTGGCCGTTGGATGTTCTCTCCAGTCAAAGTCCAACAAGATCTAATGGTGATAAGTTCATCTTCTTCCCTTGAATTTTGGAGGGAGAAAAAAGCCATGGCTGAACAGAGTTGCAACCTTCATCTTCTCCAAACGCAACTCTCTTAATCCTCACCAAAACCCTAATCTAAATACATCATCTGGCCCGCTTTTTCACACTGAATTCAACCCTAACCTCCATTATCATTGAATCATTTTTTTCCTCAAAACACGAAGAGAGGTTCAGAAAATGCTCAAACATCAATTCCCACCAAACTTAAAATTGAGAGGCCTAAAATCATCACCATGCTACATTGAGCAAAATCCACTATCAAACTAGGTTTAATCCTCAAGAAACCTCAAGATATATCCATGAACAGAAATGGTGCTCAGCCTAATTTTGTCTCTAAATCGTGCCAATTGTTACCAGAATCCACCTAGCCATGTTCTACATCACATCTAACTATCTAAAACCTAATAATTCTACATGAATCAAGCCATAGAAAGAAGTTTACATACCTGCGAATCTTGGATGAACAGAGTGGTAAAACCTCCAAATCAAGCTCCAAGATCTTCCAGACACGTTCTATGATCAATCACCAAGCTTCTGTATGCAACAAATTGGATTGAAACCTCTTGAATCCTTGAATCCGATTCTGACTTGCAAGAGATGAATCCAAAATGCTCTCTCACGATTTTGCACCAACCTAGGCTTTGAACCAGTTCTAATCCTTATATAGAATGTGTATGAACAATCTAGAAACTTCTGGAAAGCTCTATATGAGAAATCCAATTTCTCATCTCTTGAAATTTTCATGACAAGCTCCATACATGACAGTCACATATCAGCTTGTGTTTGCCCTTGCTTTGTGTTCAATTTCTCTCCAAATGAGATTTAGGAAGTGTTTGGATTGACTAGAGCCTTGTAGCTGACACAAGGAATGAATTTGCATATGTAACTTATGATGTAAGTAACCATTTTACAAAGGAAGTCATTGAAGTAACCCTCAACTCAAAAATGTGGCAATGTCATTATTTTCAAAATATGCTTTCCAATCAATTTGGTATTTCATATGGCTTGGTTAGGACCCATAGCTCAAAAATCCCAATTTTCATCCTTGGTTCATTTAAAATTCACCCTTATTTTAGGCCATTTTTATAATTTTGTGATACAAACCCTTCCAATCACCCATGACCTCTTACCTATCCCAAAAACACCATTATAAACACATCTCATGTTGAATATTTTTCCATTTGGGGAGTGGAAGATGGAGATTTTGACCTATGTTGAAAAATGACATATAATCATCAATACCCAAAATACCCCTGGATTGCCAAGATCATAACTTGAGTTCTACAAATCCTCGTGAGGACTTCTAGTACTCTATGGAAATATAAGATCATGATCTACAACTCTTATGTTGGCCAAGAATCCATTTGAAAACTCCTTCATGGGAAAAAGTTGCTTGGGAGTCAAGTGACTTTCACAGATAAATTTCAGTGTCCTTTGATGACCCATAACTTGCAAGAACCATAACTTGAGTTCAACAAATCTCCTTGAATACTTATAATACTCAAATTAAAGCTATTGAGAAGCTATACAAGTTTCATTTTGGCCAAGAATCCATTTGAAACATGCATTTTGACTTATCAGGCTTGGAAGTTAGGCCTAAATTAGGGGATTTTACACTGAAACCCTAACTTGGTAACTCCTCACTCTCTTGATTTTCTTTGATTTATCCTTGGAACAATACCACACATGTATCAACATATCAATTTATGAATCCCACAACCTCCACTTAAGCCTTGATGCTCTTCAATCACTCAGTTGACCTAGGGTTGACCTAGGGTTGACCCAGATGAAACCCTAGTTGACTGCACTTCAACTGTAGCTCTTGTACTTGAATCAATGACTTGTCTCATATTCAATATGACCCTCTAGGCATTTCATAAGCTTCGTACACCTTCCATACCCTCCATTCATAGCTAATACCCCCATTGATGACCCTCAATACACCTCAGACTAGGAGAGAAGTCCACTAGTTGACCCACAAACTTCTCAAAGCTTCAAACCTTTCTTGATGACTTGGATAGTATTAAACTTGAATAAAAACCCTTGATGTGCTTCTTTAGATAAGAATGGCACTTGATCCCTTGTTAGATGACTTGTTATGCTATGTTATGCAAATGCTTAGATTATGTACATGATTCACTATGCAAATGATAATGTAATTAAAACATAAACCAGGTGAAATAGGTTGAGCAAATTTTGGGGTGCAACAGCTTCCCCTATTCAAACGGCTTGGACCCGACTGGGTGAAGAGCGAACGGCCTTCAAACAATCGAGGTACGATACGGTTGAATACCAAGAACCCGGAAATTTGCCAACCGCAGAAATAAACTGCACAAACTGTTTAGAAAACAACATCTGCTGACTGGATCCGGTTGTTACGGCAACAAATTGATCAATTAGCGACCGTGCTGGGGATTATTTTCATCAGCCCGAAAAAAGATTCTATCACCGCGGGGATAGAACTTTGTCCATGTTAGGACGCGATAGTCTGTCAACACAGAAAAATCCCGACGACTTCGCTGGGGAAACATTTCTATCTAATCACCAGGAACTCTTCTGCCTATCCATACAGGCAAATCATCTGCCTATACACATGAAACCCTATCCGTCTACTTCACACGGGAAAAGTCGTCTGAATACTGTTTCTCTGCCTATCTCTGAAGTAGCTACCTTCGTTGGTCCCAACCCACAAACGACTCTGAAGAAGACTCTACTGGGGACAGTAACACGAGGAAATCACGGCGACTTCCTTGGGGAAAATACTTTTGTCGAATATCGGAACACAAATCACATACTCTGTCTATCACGGGAGAATCATCTATCTGGATACCGGAAAGGTTCATCCGCCTGCTTCATACGGGAAAAACACATCTGCCTGATACATACAGGAAAGTTCGTCCGCCTGATTCTTACGGGAAAATATAACACATCTGCCTGGTTCATACAGGAAAGTTCTTCCGCCTAATTCTTACGGGAAAATATAACACATCTGCCTGATACATACATGAAAGTTCTTCCGCCTGATCTTTACGGGAAAAGATAACACATCTGCCTGATACATACAGGAAAGTTCTTCCGCCTGATTCTTACGGGAAAAGATAACACATCTGCCTGATACATACAGGAAAGTTCTTCCGCTTGATTCTTACGGGAAAATATAACACATCTGCCTGATACATACAGGAAAGTTCTTCCGCCTGATTCTTACGGGAAAACATAACACATCTGCCTGATACTTACAAGAAAGTTCTTCCGCCTGATTCTTACGGGAAAAAATAACACATCTGCCTGATACATACAGGAAAGTTCTTCCGCCTGATTCTTACGGGAAAATACAACACATCTGCCTGATACTTACAGGAAAGTTCTTCCGCCTGATTCTTATGGGAAAATATAACACATCTTCCTGATTCATACAGGAAAGTTCTTCCGCCTGATTCTTACGGGAAAAGATAACCTCAGATATAGCTTCCTAGCCTATTCGCGGTAGTAGCTCACTCCACTGGGGATATTCTGAAAATAACTGCTCGACACCCATTTCGACAACAAGTGACCTCTTCTGAAATTTTGATTCATGAAACCCTGAAATGCTGCCGTAACAACAAACCTGAAGAAACACACTCCGCTGATCGGATAAGAGAAACTTCAACCAGTAACTCTGTGGGGAATAATAACGAGGACTGCATCATCACATGTCTCACAGCGAGACTTCGAATATCTGGAAATAGATCAGAGATAGAACCCCATACTCCTGTTGAGAAACACACCTGAAAAGCAAAAGGTTAGCCAACCTGATTTATGTTTCAAAATGCGTATGTTCGGCGATGGCGCAATGCTCCATACGGCATGGAAATGCTACGCGTTTTTTTTTGTGTGTAGATGCAAACATGATAATGTATGCAAATGCAAATGCAGGTTCAGGCTGCTGGGGAAGCTCTGTCAAGCTTGCTTCAACACGGCTGTTGAGGACAAATACCGCCCTGTTAGGGATGAACAGATATCATAAAGTATTCCGGCAAAATAAATGCCGGAAATACAACCAACTCTGCCGGGGAGAGATTACACATTGATGTCCACTGGGAGGAAAGAATAACACCCTGCTGGTGAACAAACTTAGCTGGGGGGAGAAGCGACCCCTCTGGGGGACAACTGTCAGGGTACAGTTTACAAATTCGGAACTACCACTGCGCTGGGGATGATCATCCTGACGAAGGCATGACGACATGTGGGGAGTAAGAAAACCATCCTCGGTGGGGATAATCCTTCTGAACTTACTATCTTGGTTATGCGTCGCGGAAATCCTCCCAGCTGGGGATTGAATGCGCACATCTTCGACTCTCTGGGGAGTATAACCTCTGCATGGGATACTAATCTTGTCTTGCTGGGGATATCCTGTGGACAACTTCCATAAGGATACTCTTCTGGGGAAAATAATCCTTCCTTCGGTAAGGGATAACATCATCTCAACCTCTGGGGGTGAGGTGCGACCTGCGTGGGGATTAGCGTCAAACAAAGTCAAGTCTTTCACCACGAGCCTCCGGCTGGGGCCATAATTTTCTGATCGTTCGCTTCAAAGGTGAGAACCCTGCAAAACCCAAACGAGACAAAACAAATCTATACAAACAAATCTATTCGGGTTAGTATCCGCGACATTACTTCAGTCAATTCGAAGTTTTAGCAATTATTGGCAAGGGCCAACAAAGTTATGCACATGCAAGTTCATCGGAACATTGGGGTTTTCCACATACAAAACAGTAAAGCACAAACATCAAATAATGAATAACATGTTTTATTAATAATAGGCCTCTGAATAGACAAAGTTTTGTACACCGGATGCAACTCCTGAAAAGAGGAAGTTACGCACACACACATACATATACGCACAAAAAGCATAAAAATACAAATACAAATCGAATTTGTACACATGTCGGCAACATGGTGCAGACAAACATCGTGAGCTGATCCTCCTATGACTCGCCTGACTCTGGTGCTTTCCTGGTATTCGACTTTCGGAAGAGATTGTGTCGGATAAACGAACCCTCAGGTACTCCCAAACCACTAAGCACTGCTTGTATCAGATCCGGACCGCGGTCATTTGCTTTTTCAATCCCTATCTTTTGCGTGAACCGCCCTTTGCGGGTTTTCAATTCATCGGGATACCCTTTTTTGCCGAAGTCGCCCTTTGCAGGTTTTCGACTTCGCGGGTGTACATCTTTTCAATTTTATCCCTAACTTTTGCCCGAACCTTTTATTCATTTTTTATGGTTCGCCAGGATGCCCCATTTTTGCCTGGACTCTCTTTTTACTGTCCAGCGGGTTACTTTCAAGCAAAGTATTTTTTAACTGCGTCCGAATTCACAGGAGACGTAAAGTCTTCACCATCCATGGTAGATAGTAGCAAGGCTCCTCCAGAGAAGACTTTTCTGACAACGTATGGCCCTTCGTAATTAGGGGTCCACTTTCCCCTGTGATCTGTTTGTGGTGGGAGAATCCTCTTCAGCACAAGGTCGCCCGTCTGAAAGCTTCACGGACATATCTTCTTATCGTACGCTTTCTTCATCCGGCTCTGGTACAACCGACCGTATGCGAGAGAAGCTAGCCTCTTCTCATCCATTAAGCTGAGCTGATTCAGTCTATCTTTAACCCATTCTGCCTCGTCAAGTTGGACATCTCGTAAAACCCTCAGGGAAGGAATCTCAACCTCCAACGGTAACACTGCCTCCATTCCGTATACCAATGAAAAAGGGGTTGCCCCAGTTGATGTGCGTACCGTCGTACGATAGCCGTGCAAAGCGAAAGGTAGCATCTCGTGCCAGTCCTTATACGTCACAACCATCTTCTGAACAATCTTCTTTATGTTCTTATTGGCCGCTTCAACAGCGCCATTCATCTTGGGCCGGTAAGGAGAGGAGTTGTGATGTTCAATCTTAAAATTCTTGCACAGCTCTTTCATCATTTTGTTATTCAGATTCGAACCGTTGTCGGTGATAATCCGCTTAGGGATTCCATATCTGCAGATAATATCTCGTTTGATAAATCTGGCGACCACTTGCTTGGTGACATTGGCATATGATGCTGCCTCCACCCATTTGGTGAAGTAATCAATTGCCACCAAGATGAACCGGTGTCCATTTGATGTCATAGGCTCGATCTTGCCAATCATATCAATTCCCCACATCGAGAACGGCCACGGTGATGACATCACATTCAGAGGACTTAGGGGTACATGGACCTTGTCCGCATAAATTTGGTATTTATGACACCTCTTTGCAAACTTGAAACAGTCTGTTTCCATAGTTAGCCAGTAATAACCTGCCCGCAGCAGTTTTCTCGTCATAGCATGCCCACCAGCATGTGTACCAAACGTACCCTCATGTATCTCTTCCATGAGCAACTTTGCTTCTTTCTCATCTACACAGCGTAGCAACACCAAGTCGTGGTTTCTTTTGTATAGGACACCGTCAGGGTTCAAATAGAAATTTCCAGCCAATCTCCTGAGAGTCTTCTGATCTCGACTGGATGCCCCAGCCGGATACTCCTTGTTCTTCAGGAAATTCTGGATGTCAAAGTACCAGGGTTTACCATCAGGAGCCTCGTCAATGGCAAATATGAATGCAGGCCGATTGAGCCGAGAGATAACAATCCGGGGAGCCTCGTTCCAGAAGTTAACTTTGTACATCGAGGACAATGTCGCCAGGGCGTCAGCCATTTTATTTTCCGCTCGCGGCACATGATGCAATTCCACCTTGTCAAAGAAAGGCAACAATCTCCTTGCATAATTCATATATGGTATCAAATTGGGCTGACGTGTCTCCCATTCTCTTTTAATCTGGTTCACCACTAGAGCTGAGTCTCCGTATACATCCAGATGTTTGATTCGCAAATCAATAGCTTCTTCCAGACCCATGATGCAAGCCTCATATTCAGCCTCATTATTGGTAACGGGAAAGGTCAATCGGGCAGTAAAGGGGATGTGTGACCCATGAGGAGTAGTAATAATTACACCTATTCCGCTACCGTAGGAATTTACAGCTCCGTCAAATATCAACTGCCATTTGGAACCCAACTCTGGTCCTTCGTCCGGCAACGGTTCTTCACAATCCTTCATCTTCAGGTACATGATATCCTCGTCAGGAAAATCAAACCTCATTGATTGGTAGTCCTCAACAGGTTGCTCCGCAAGGTACTCTGACAGAACGCTACCTTTAATAGCCTTTTGCGAGACATATTGAATATCATATTCGGTTAACACCATCTGCCATCGGGCAATTCTTCCGGAGAGTGCTTGCTTCTCAAACACATATTTGATTGGATCCATCTTTGAAATTAGCAGGGTTGTATGATTCAGCATGTATTGCCTCAAACGTTTAGCGGCCCAGGCTAGCGCGCAACACGTTTTCTCGAGCATTGAGTATCTGGACTCACAGTCGGTAAACTTCTTACTCAAATAGTAGATCACATGCTCTTTACGTCCGGTCTCGTCGTGTTGACCGAGGACACAACCCATACTTTCCTCAAGAACTGTTAAATACATAATCAACGGTCTCCCAGCCACTGGAGGTATCAAAACAGGAGGTTCCTGCAAGTATTCTTTTATCTTGTCGAACGCCTTTTGATAATTTTCATTCCAGGTCACAACCTGGTCTTTTTTCAATAACTTGAATAACGACTCGCACGTCGCAGTTAAGTGAGATATGAACCGGGAGATATAGTTCAACCTCCCTAAAAACCCGCGCACTTCTTTTTCTGTTTTAGGCGTCGGCATTTCTTGTATTGCTTTTATTTTCGCAGGATCAACCTCTATTCCTTTTTCGCTCACGATAAACCCCAGTAATTTGCCCGATCTCACCCCGAAGGTGCACTTGTTAGCGTTCAGTCTCAACCTGAACTTCCTAAGTCTCTTGAACAGTTTCAGCAGATTAACCAAATGCTCCTCTTCCGTCTGGGATTTGACAATCATATCATCAACATAAACCTCGATCTCTTTATGCATCATGTCATGAAAGAGAGTCTTCATAGCACGTTGATATGTTGCCCCAGCGTTCTTCAATCCGAAGGGCATCACTTTGTAGCAAAATGTTCCCCAGGGAGTAATGAAGGTAGTCTTCTCCATGTCTTCTGGCGCCATTTTGATCTGATTATAGCCCGAGAAGCCATCCATGAAGGAGAATACGGAGAACTGAGCCGTGTTATCAACCAGCACATTGATGTGAGGAAGTGGAAAGTCATCTTTTGGGCTCGCCCTATTCAAATCACGGTAGTCTACACACATTCGCACTTTACCGTCTTTCTTCGGCACTGGCACAATATTAGTGACCCATGAGGGATATTTTGTAACAACTAGGAACCCAGCATCCCACTGTTTTTGAACTTCCTCCTTGATCTTCACAGCCATGTCCGGTCGGGTTCTTCTGAGCTTTTGTTTAATAGGCGGACATTCCTCTCGCAGTGGCAGACGATGAACGACCATATCCGTATCCAACCCAGGCATATCCTCGTACGACCAAGCAAATATATCACTGTACTCTTTGAGCATCTCAACCATCCTTTGTTTGACGTCGCTCTGCAGTGCAGCCCCTATACGGATGTTTCTCACAACCTCTTCCATCCCCAAATTGATGATCTCAATGACTTCCTCATGAGGCAGAATGATTCTTTCTTCTTGTTTCAATAACCAGGTCAACTCTTTTGGTACGCCGCCATCTTCAACAATCTCTTCCTCATCCTGAAATACCGGGTGCTTGAAGTCGAAATGAGTCATAGGCGGTTCATAGATGTCATCTGATATAGTAATCCTGCAAAGGAAATGGTTAAATGCTTCAAAACGCAGACAAAGCAAATAACCACATTGCCATTTTATTGTAAAAGATAAAAACAGGAAAAACAAGGATCACAATATTTGTATATGAAAAACGCCTATTTCATGATTAAACAATGTAATGTACATAACCAAATGGCCCTAAGCAAAATCACTATGCCCCGGGTAGGACACAGGATTGTTCAACAATTAAGAAAACAAATCATTACTATTTAGTTGTCACAGGAACAGTTTCCCGGATAGACCAATTGCAGAGACTTTGTCCTGGTACGCTTGGCTTGATCCACGCGTCCATATCACAGTCGCTATCTCCTTCTTCAGCATCGGAAAAAGCATTGATAGTCTCGAAGCTCACCCCACTTGGTGTGATCGTTATCGGCCCTCTGAACTTGGGCGTTCCTGAAGAGGATGCTGATGACGAAGGATGATATCCAAGCCCGAACTTGTCATTCTTCACGGGAATCTCCAATACCTGCCCCCAGCCCTTGGTTTTGCCTGTCTGCACTAGAGCTTGAGCCTCTTTGTAGGATGACACCGCCACATCTGATACCTTACTTGGCACCGGAGCTTTGTCCTTAATTCGCAACCCCTCGAAGGCTTGACAGGGTGTTTCATGTATTTCACCGTCAACTTCCACATATTTGAACGAAGACAAATGGCTAACCAGAATATCTTCTTCTCTACAAACAGTGACGACACTATCCCTAACCATATACTTCAGCTTTTGGTGTAACGTGGATGTGACTGCCCCGGCGGCATGGATCCATGGGCGCCCAAGAAGGCAACTATACGCTTGCTGGATGTCCATTATATAGAATTCGGTTTCAAATATTTCAGGCCCCACCTGCAACGGTAATGTTATTGATCCGAAAACTGACCTCCTCGTTCCATCGAATGCCCTCACCACTAAATCACTGGGTGTGCAGATAATCCCCCTGATGTCTAACTTCATCATGGCTTTCTTCGGTAGCACGTTCAGGGAAGATCCAATGTCTACTAAAACGTGGGACATGACCGTGCCCCGACATTCTACTGACACATGCAATTCCATATTATGCTCTCGCCCTCTCGGAGTCAAATCAAAATCTGTGAAGCCCAAACTGTGCCCCGCATTGACATGCGCCATCACCCCTTCTAACTGATTAACAGAAACCTCTTGAGGAACGAACGACGTGTCTAGAATCTTCAGCAAAGCATTCCGATGGGCCTCGAAACATAACAGCAATGATAGGATGGAAATCTTTGACGGCGTTTGCCGGAGGTGCTCAACGATCTTGTAATCACTTTTACGAATGAGCCTCATAAACTCCTCCACATCCTTAAGTGACGTTTCCTTTTCATTCGACTGAGACAGACCACCCTCAGCTACCTCTGTTTTACCCTTGGCTACTCTTTCCGCCTCTACCTTGGGTGACGTGAAGATTCTTCTGCTTCTGGTCATACCCCCTGTTCCGACAACATTATCTACAACCCCAGCTGGTTGTCCATTGACTTCAATTTTCTTACCATTGCAATATACCTCCAACCCATAAGTCCACGACACTGCTTTAGTAATCTCAAAAGGATCTGGTCTTGCTTTAGTGATTGTGATCGTCGGCCGTCTAGCAGGTGCTGTTATCGTTATTGTTTTCCTCGGAATCGTCACCGTCGCCACATCATTCGGCTCATCACACAACGCATCTACAGGCTTTTCAACCGCGGTTCTATCAAATTGCAAGGTACCTTCATCCATCATAGCTTGAATACCCTGCTTCAACACATTACAACCCGCTGGCTGGGTCCAACAATCCAAGCAAAATTCATCACAACCCGGGAATACCCCTCCTTTTAACAGCGTGCTTTTAATCTCACCCAACGGTGTGCTCAGCTCATTGACATCCATCACTAGATTCAGATTCTCCTCCGTCAAGATGGTGTTTGCCCCGTGATTGGGCATAGGCTGTTGTACTATATTTGGACCCACCTGTCCAAAGTTAATAGCTTTGCTATCCAATAAATCCTGAACTTTATGTTTAAATGCCTGACAAGATTCTATATCATGCCCGGGTGCCCCGGAGTGAAACTCATAATGCTTGTTGGCATCATATCCGTAAGGAAGTACTTCCCCTGTAGGCGGTGCCATAGTCCTCTTCTCGACCAAGTTCAACCCTAGCAGGGTCTGGAGGAGTTCTGCATACGTGGAAGGAGGTGCGTTGAACACTCTTTTCGCTATCGCGTTCTGTACCCTTCTCTGGCCAGGATTCTGTCCTTGCTGTTGCTGTGGTTGTTGTTGTTGTGGCTACCTCTGTTGAGAAAGCGGGATAGTGACACTAGCTATCTATTGTGGCTGAACATACTGATGTCTTCCTCTTCCCCTGCCCCTGCCACCAAACACGGCACTAGAATCACCCTGCCGTCTACCACCAAATGCTTTTCTGGCACCTCCGATTGAAGTAGACTCACCTGTTTGGAACCTTCCAACTTTGATCCCGTTCTCAATCATCTCCCCCATAAGGATCAAATCTGAGAAACTGCTCAATGACACACTAAACAATTTTTCGTAGAACACCCCTGTAAATGTCCCAATGAACATATCATTCATCTCCCTTTCAATTAAAGGAGGATGCACCATCGCTGCCATATCGCGCCACCTTTGCGTATACTCTTTAAAGCTTTCACCGTTTTTCTGTGACAAACCCTGCAATTGGACCCGGTTCGGAGCCAGATCGCTGTTATATTTGTAATGTGTCACGAAAGCATCAACCAACTGCTTCCAGGTTTTGATCTGCGTGGGCTCCAGCCCTATATACCATTCAAGCGACGACCCTGATAAGCTGTCCTGAAAGAAATGCATGAGCATCCTTTCATCATCTGAATACGCGGACATCCTTCTGTAGTAAGAGCGGACATGGACCTTAGGGCAGGTGTCCCCCTTGTATTTGTCAAAAGTGGGAGCCTTGAATTTCAACGGCACCCTCAGCCCTGGTACTAAGCCCATTGTAGTCATATCCAAACCGGTGGAGCTCTGATTCACTACCCCCTTCATCTGTTCTTTAAGCATCTTGATCCTCTGCACAGGATCAACAGGTCCTTCAAATCCCATACCTCTTCTAGAAAAGGCGTCCTCCTAGCAGTCTTCACCCCAATTCACGTTTCCATTTCCATATCCGTCGTAACCAGTGTTGCGACCAAATCCTTGCTGATTGATCATGGGACCTCGTCCCCCGTTACCGAAACCCTGGTTGACCCTAACAGGTCCAAACCCAGTGTTGACAGGAATCACCACAGCACCATTCATATTACCTAATCCACCATACCCCTGGTTAGCGTTACCAAAACCGTCATACCCGAAACCCTGAGTGTTGTTGAAGCCGAATTTCCCGTCCTGATTGACGTAATCAAATCCCTGATCATTATAACCGAAACCATTGTTGCCAAAACCATTACCACCATTGTTGTTACCACCGCCTTGGTTGGCGCCCCAAATCCAACATTGTTAACAACAGTCTCATTTCCATTCCCTGTGTTACCATTGCCAGTGTCAGCGCCATCGTTCACAACCACAACAGGTGGGGTCACTACAGGTGGAACCACAGGCGTAGGGGGCCCATCCTCCGGGATAGTTTCCACGTGCGCAGAGTTGTGGTCATTGTTGCCATCCCCATTAGTCTGCGTCAGCAGCGGCTGTACCAGAGTCTGGAGGCTCTCCTGGCCCTTAGCAATGTTCTCCATTGCTTGCATGAACAGATTCAACTTCTCGTGAATTTCCTGCATCTCCACTTGGACTTGATCCATGATTCTCTTGCAGTTGTTTCGGGTTGAGTAGCGGTGGACTCTTGGTTCGTCAATCCTGGAAAACCTGAAGATGCAGGAAATAAGATACAGATTCGAGAATACCGGTCATGCAATATGAATGCAGATGCAATTTTGTAAATATGCTACAGGTTATATCCCCCCGATTCTAGTTTCAGAGAGAAGGCCATCACGACAATGGAGTCCCTATCAAGCAAGCAAGAAATCAAAAAAACTCTCATATATAAGCACATGCCAAGAGGCTGAGTACGAGAGTACAACTGAATACAACCGAAGAGACCTCGACCAACAAGCCTGGCGATGGTCAAAATACAAGTACAAATAACAAAAGCAAGGCAAAGATAAATCAGGCCAAATGGCGTGCTCTGACATCTTCCAATATCCTCAACGTCTCTGAATGCCCTAGTCGGGAGATCAGCTCCTGTATCAGTAAGGCATGCCGCTCGGTAGTGGATCTCAGCTTTTTGGCGTCGTCCTGGCAGGTTCCTTCGCCAGAACTCTCGTCAAGTCTGTACCTATTGGAATCGGCCTTCACTTCGTAACCTCTCGGCTTCTCGTCAAGGTCACTTACTCTGAGCTTAACAGCGCTCCTAAGTGATGTCTCTTCGGCAATCTTTGCGTCTTGGGCTCTAATCTGTGCCTCTAGCGTGGCAATCTGCAGCTTCAGTTCGTCTTCACGCTCCTTCCGCTTGGTAAGCGTGGCATTCCACAAAGCTTCCCACTTGCTGAGACGGGAATAAGCTTTGCTTAGAAGTTCCTTCTTAGAAGTAAGCACCTTGCTGACACCGTTCAAGGCTATTCCCACTTTTTCTTTCTTGTTGGTCTCTTCTGTCAACTCTGAACCCAACCTGTTAATCAATTCAGTTTGTTCCCTCATAGTGAAGGTAGCTTCATTCTTCTCATGACGTAACTGGAAGATCTCTTTCTCTAATTCATCATTGGCTTTCTTCAATTCTTAGTTTTCAGCCAACAATTTGTTATACTTCTCACTTTCTACCGAAGCAGGTACCTCAATCAATGGAAGATACAGAGGTTCCGCAGCAGGATAAGGCATCAAGGACATACTAGCTCTCTCGCGGATCCAAGCCAAATAAGGATCATAAGCTCTGCTGTTGCTCTTACCGAGCAAAGCTTTCCCTCTCCTATGGATGTTAGCCCATGCATGTCTCAATCTGATCAAAACAGCCGTGTCTAATAAGCCCGTGAGATACAGAGATTCCTGTATCTCCTTCTCAATGGGAGCATCCTTCAAAGCATAACCGAACTGTCTTACCAGCAGTGAAGGGTTATAGTTGATACAGCCTTTCCGTCCAATCAGGGGGACATTCGGAAAGCCACTGCAACTATATATAATATCAGTGCCAAACATACTCTGATCAAACCAAATGATATTCTCAGCAGACAGCCCCATCAACCGGGAAGACCAATCCAAAGTATCAACAGCATCAACAAAAGGCCCTGTCTTCGGAAGGTGCCCCTGGAACCACCTGTACAAAAGAGGAAGGCAGCAGGAAACATTCTTGCCACGATGTTTCTCATTCTTGTAGTGAATAGAATGATAAACATCGCCCAAGAGAGTAGGAACTGGATTCTTCGAGGCAAGAATCAAGAAGGCATCTGAGTCGACGAAATCCGGCACATTAGGAAACAAGACAATCCCGTAGATGCAGACAGCTAGAATGGCACTGAAGGCAACCCAACATCCACTCTTCGCGCACTGTGCAACCTTCTCAACCAGGACAGACGGGTGAAAACCATAAGCTCCGTTCAGCTTGACCAACCTGTTGCACCCCAAAATTTGCCCAACCTTTTCTAACCTAGGTTTATGTTTCAATTGCATAGTCATTTGCATTGTCATCACGTACATAGTGTATTCATCTGCATTGCATAGCATAAGCAAGATATCTTAATCAGGGGATCAAGTGCTATTCTTGTCTCAAGAGGTATGTTCAAGGGGTTTCATTCATATTCAAGATTACTCAGATCAATCATTGGATTCTCTCCTATCTTGAGGTTATTTGGGGATCATCAGAGGAAGTGTGAGCTATGAGCCAAGAGCATGAGGTGTGTATGGATGTTATGAAGAACCTAGATGATCATTTTGAAGAAGAGCCAGGTCATTGGAATGATTGCAAGAGCCTCAGTTGAAGTCAGTCAACTAGGGTTTTATCTGGGTCAACACTAGGTCAACCCTAGGTCAAAGACTTGTTTTGAAAGGCATCAAGGCTCATTTGAAGAATATGGGATTCATTATTTGCTATATGGATATGGATGTGGTGTTGTGCCAAAGAAGAATTAACAGGAGTCAAGGAGAAGAGGAGTTACCAAATTAGGGTTTCAGTGTAAAATCCCCTGATTTAGGTCAAACTTCAAGGCAGTGTAACTCAAAATGCAAGCTTCATATGAATTTCTGGTCCATATGAAACTTGTAGAGTATCTTCATAGCTTTAATTTGAGTGGTGGAAGTCATCAAGATGGTTTATGGAACTCAAGTTATAGCTTTTGCAGGTTATAGGTCATCTGAGGACACTAGAATTTGTCTGTGAAAGTTGTCTGTCTTCCAAGCAACTTTTGACCTTCAAGGAGTTTTCAAATGAATTATTGGCAAACATAAGAGTTGTTATTCATGATATTCCCTTTCCAAAAAGGTATGGTATGCCTTCATTTGATTTGTGAAGCTCAAGTTATAGCTTGTGCAAGTCAGGGGTATTTTGGGAAAGTGAAATTATAGGTCATTCTTAGCCTATGCCTAAAACTCATACAAGGAAGCTTCAAATGAAAAACTTCACAACATCAAAGTTGCTCAAAATGGCATTTTAAGTCTAAAAAAGAGGTCATGGCATGTTGGAAAAGCTTGTAGCAAGAATTGACCAAAGTTGGTGAAAATGACTTAAAAAATGGACATAAGTTGAAAAAGTTCAAATGGAAAATTGGTTTGGGCAATCTATAAATCCAAAATGGGTCATGTAATATATCAAATTGAGTCTAAGGAATATTTTAAAGACTTTGGTTCAGCCACAATTTTGATTTGAGGGTTAAAAAATGGACTTGCTTTGTAATTCCATTACTTGCATAATAAGGTACATGTGAGAAACTCAACATAAGGTAAAGGAATCCCTTGTTTTTCACCCATATCACTCCAATTTGTCATGAAAAGAGATTTTAAAAGGTGGTTAAGGGGCTGTTAGTGGATTGAAGTGAGATATCATGAGACATCAAAATACCATATCATGAGAAATTCATGAAGTTTCTAGAATCATCCTAGATTGATCTAGAAGACTCTAGATCTTTCCATGCTCTCCTATATATTGGATTGAGATCATTAAGAGTAAGGGTTGATGATAGTTGATGTTGAATCCCTTTTCTCCATTTGCAAATCATATTGAATCTTCATTTTTCTCTTCACCATTTTTCCATTTTCCCCACATTTTTCTACACTTGAAAACTCAAATTTTCAATTCCATTTTTCTCCCACTTTTGGTTCATTCCACCATTGCAAATACATTCTTTATCATTCTTACAATTGATTCAACACTTTTTTGGCCATAATTGATGCATGAACCAAGCTACACAACTCCATTAAAGTGAGCTCCAAGTGAAAAATTGATTTTTTGTTTTCCATCAATTCACTCCTTTCTTTCCATCCAAACACCTTCCTCATCAATTATAGGACGTGTCCACATCATTTTCTCAAAGAATTGGTGATCGAGTGAAGCTCCATAAGCCATTTTTCAGAGGTATAAAGAATTCGACATAACTCATGATTTATGAGTCTTTCTTGCATTATTGTTGTTGCATTACATTGCTCTCATCTCCTACATGGATTCTAGTACAAAAAAGATGAGTTTTATGACAATTTTTGGTTCTTGAGTTTTTCTTGAGGTGCCACGTTTTGGGAGTTAGAGAGAGTTTCAAAAAAATCTAAGACCATATTTGGATTCCTTGATTTTTTTCCTTCAAGTTTGACCAAAATTTTGTGCGAAACGGATAATTATTGATGGAGTTATGGTGCTTCAAAGTAGCAAAAAACTCATGTTCATGGAGCTGCGGGTTACTATTCACAAAGTTGAAAATTTTGATTTGGAGAAGGTGTTAACACTGTCGGATACATTTCCAAGTCAAGGTTTCTTCCATTCATCCAACGCCTCTCACTGCGCCACGCAATCGGCCACATAAGCCTCATGCCACTTTTATTTATTCATGTTATTTTCTTTTATTTTCCTATTGCCATGTTTCTTTTATTTTTTCTGTTTTATATGCTAACTTCAAATAATCATAAAAAATAGGAAAATTAGTCTTTTTGATCCCCATTTTTTTGTGCTGAATCTTTAAGATGTCTAGGATTTAATAAAACTGGAATTATAATTTTACCATTTTTTGACATTTTATTTGGATTTTTTACATTTGGATCGTCATAAAAAGGCCAATGCTGGTGCTATCATTTTGTTGAATTTCTTTGACCTATCAAAACACAATTTAAATGTCAATCCTTTTGCAGGGATCTCTTACACACGTTTAGGTATTGTGATATATTTTTGTGGGAATTTTATTGTACCATTTTAATTGGTTTTGGATGCTTTCTTTAACATGCTCCACTTTAATCTTTCCTTTGGTATACATGAGATATTTTGCAATGTTTTCATCTTGTTTGACCATTTATCTTTGGATATTTTTGTGGTATCTCTCACCCCTGGTTTGTGGCTTGATGTAGGGCATTGGAGATTTTTATTTGAATTTTTTAGCACCTTTTGCTATTTTTCTTATGTTTTGTATTCGAACTTGTAATTTGGACTTCCGAACGGACTTTATTTTTGTTAAGGCTCCAACGGCCGATTTGTGTTTGCGTGGTGAACGCCGTGGTTTATATTTCTTATTATAGATAGGCTAGAGGTATTTGAAGACCCCTTATGTGGCTGTTATTTGTATGTGTAGCTTGCCCAATTATCGACTTGTTTGCATGATAGCACGTTGCGATTCCAAATAGTGGATTACGCGTTTCATTCGGAGTTTTCACTCGATTCTTTGCATATGATCACTTGATATTTTCTTATTCCATCCATGAATGGGCTTGAGGTTGAGACGGACCTTCCTCCCTCCTTTGCATTGCATTTACCATTGCTATATTCATGTTCACTTGTATGCGGTTATTACTTGTATTTCCGTTTCTTCCTTTCGTTTTCCTTTCCCGTAGGACTTCCATTCTTCCTTGTTTAAGGGAGGATGTGATAGACATTAGGAGCTAACCCATGTATGATAACATTAGGGTAGATTTTATTCCCTTTTCAACCCTAGGATTTGTAGAGTGTCATCTCTTCTTTCTTCAAAACAACAGAAAAACATTAATAAAGGTTATAGCAAAATCAATTCATTTCTTCCGTCAAAAGATTTGAACAAACATCAACCTTTTTGCAATAAGAAAACCCTTGTGTAAGGTGATATTTTTCATAAAAGACATTTGAACAGCTTGTGTCGTGAGTAGCCCGAACTACGTTTGCTCTGATCTTCCATGTTGTGTGGAAGTACGTAGGCATAGGATGCGATATCCTAGCGAGCAACCTTTCCCCACCTTCACCCGTAGTTAGGCGAACTACGTTGACTCTGATTTCTCGTTCCATACGGGAATACGTAGGCATAAGGTGCGATGCTTTACCGAGTCATATTTTCTTTTCTTTTCAGACCTCATCCTTTAGTTTAGATAGAAGTGTAATCCGTACAAACCAAGCAAGCATGGATCCCATCGAGTACGATGGACGTGAGGGGTGCTAATACCTTCCCCTTGCGTAACCGACTCCCGAATCCAGGTCTTGGTTGCGATGACCATACCTTTTCCCGTCTTTGCGTTAGGTTTACTTCGAGCGTTTCCTTTCCCTCCTTTGGGATAAATAACGCACGGTGGCGACTCTTCTGTTCAGCCGGCGCCGATTTTCGCAGTAGCGACACAACCCTCCAGGGAACTCAGAAGCGTCCAAACTGACAATCTCAACGAGTATAGCCAACTCAGGCTCAGCATCAACATGTATAAAGGGCATCTGGTCTAACACAGGAACTCCCAACATTGCAGAATACTCCTCCAAAGTGGGTTCCAGAATATAGTCGGGAAATAAGAAACCTCTCAGCTGCGGCTCATAAAACTGCATCAAAGTATACACCCCAGTAGTCTCAAATGCTGAAGGTTTGTACAACAAGCTAAGCAATCTCCCATAGGATACTCTGAACTCAACCCTCACTCTCTCATCTGCTAGAGCAACCAATCCCAACAAAGAACTGATATCTGGTGAATGCAACCGGTAAGCAACTGTCTTCTTCAGGGGCTCCATGTCTGGCTATAAGATATACTAGAATCAGAGGGGAATGATAACCTGCAACATAAATACCTGTTAATGAAATGCAGTCATGAAAATGCACATGCATGTGCAAACAAGGGACCAAGTGCAATGCAGATGAACTGTGCTGCTCTGTACTGAAGCCTGAGGACCATCAAATCTTCATCTCAAACCAAGCACTCAAATGAACCCTGTAACCATATCTCACTGACAGAGATAAGCCAGGTATTCTGAGGTCGAAGGTTTCCTGCAAACAGCCCCACCTACCCCTCACAGGTATGTACTTAACTCGCAGACGAGGTACGACATCCTATGCGGGTTCAACGTCACAGACTTTCAAGAGCGATGATGTGATACCCAGAAGGTGTGGCATCATCATCCTTGAAGCGGCCTCACTTAGTTGAATCCCAATTGATAGGTCCCCAGAGTCGACAATCCTCGGGTCAGACAACTTGTCGAGCCCTAAGGGCCAGGCAAGAAGCATCAAAGAGAATCTCGTCCGAGCGTAAATTTCGCGGCTAGTTGGTGCGAGCTAAGCAAGCAGGCTAACCACTACTCTCTACTTCTAAGTCTATGTGTAACCTCAAGCCCAGGTCCGGCTTATCTCTCGATAAATCACCCCTTCCCACAACAGCAATAACAATATGAAGCTGATAATAAAATGCGGAAAGTAAAGACAGAAAAGTAAATCTATACAACACCCACGACGGGAAAACAAGCGCTAGGATTGACTCGCATAGGGGATATTCCTGTCCCCAGCAGAGTCGCCAGTTGTCGCTACTACGAAAATCGGTGCCGGCTAAACAGAAGAGTCGCCACCGTGCGTTATTTATCCCAAAAGAGGGAAAGGAAACGCTCGAAGTAAACCTAACGCAAAGACGGGAAAGGAATGGTCATCGCAACCAAATCCTGGATTCGGGAGTCGGTTACGCAAGGGGAAGGTATTAGCACCCCTCACGTCCGTCGTACTCGACGGGATCCACGCTTGTTTTCTAGTACAGATTGTTATTCTATCTACTCTACGGGTCTGGGGTCGAAAGAAAAGAAGATGACTCGGCAAAGTATCGCACTTTATGCCTACGTATTCCCGTCTGGAACGAGAAATCAGAGTCAACATAGTTCTCCTACCTACGGGAAAGGAGGGAAGGTTGCTCGCTAGGATACGGCATCCTATGCCTACGTACTTTCATACAGCATGAAAGATCAGAGCAAACGTAGTTCGGGCTACGGAAGACACAGATTTGTCATACTGTTTTTTATCTTTCTGAAAAGGTTTTCTCCTGATTACGGGTCCAAGCGGACAAAAATGACACTTTGATGTTTGTTTTCAGTCTTTTACGCAAGAATTATTTTTTTATGATGTTTGCAATCTCTGACGCACTAGAGACTATGATTTGAGGGTGACTACGTAGTATGTCACCCTAAGGGTAACACACTAAGCAATCAGATTACTGAAGAGTGACCCTCCAGCAATCCTCTCTCAAATAGCTTAAGGCTCGTAGCGTACGACATCGATTATCCTTATTACTGTGTTTTGAAATGTTCTGAGATAGAAGAGAAAGAAATTCTAAAAACCTATGGTTTGAAATGGGAATCAAAACTACCCTAATGTTGTCATGCATGGGTTAGAATCCTAATGTCTGTCATAATTCCCTCTTGCACAGAGGAAATAAGAGATCCTAGGGGATAAACGGAAAAGAAACAGATATACAGTAAACAGTAAAATGCATGAGATGCAGCAGTACAAGCGAGGCAAGGGAGTCTCACTCAACCTCGAACCAGGGAAAACAATAGGCAAAGTGAAATAGCTTCACTTCAAACCTAAGGGGCAAGCTGAACAAGCCAACAAACAATACAGGAAAAGAAATAAAACCCAACACCAGCTCTGACAGCAACACCAGCTCCTACAGTAAGCAGCTCAAACAACAACAACTCTGACAGCTACAGTTGATTGACATCAAAGGGTTGACAGCACAAACTTCAAGCAAGACCCCCTCTTCACTCTTCAATGATCCCCAAGCTTTAGATAAGCTCCTGTCTTCAATAATCCCTAGCTCTAGCAAGCACTGAATCCCAACAAGTAAGCAGCTTCAAACAGCAGCAAAACCCTAGTCTTCAACAGATACCCAGCTTTGACAGGCACAAGCTTCATCTTCACCAGTCCTTAATGAATTTCATCTTCCAATAGGTTCCCTCTTCAATGCAAGCACTCACAAGAGAGAATCAACTAATAGATGAAGTTGAAATGTTAATAGGCTTAATGATAACCCAAGGAAATCACTAAGATATTAACACAGCAAGTGAAAGATACTCTCAAGGTTCTACCCAATCAAAGCATGCTCTACATCCCTCCTAAGGAGATATGGAACTTCTTTGGGGGACCTTGTGCCATAGGATGGAATAGAGGCACAAGAAGCTCTCTATGTTTGAAGGAAGAAATCAGTCTACTCTAAAGATCTCCCTATATCTCCTATCTCCTAAGTCTTCAAAATCAACCTTCAAGTATAAGAATCTTCATGCTCCAAGCTCCATCCTTTGTCCCCAATTATTTCTAATGTCTTCATTGGCTCCAACAAACCAAGCCCAAGCCCAATACCCAGTTGAAATGACCCAAACCCCAAAGGGAAACACACAAACATCATACAAGTTGCAAAAATCAAATAAAATAGCAATACTCATCATAAAATCCTAATTAAATTCCTAAGGGAACCTAGCTATATGCCCTATACCCCACATAAACCCCAAGGCCTAAATCAAACCCTAAGTCTCCAAACTATGCCCTAAACTACACCTAAGTGTTGTAAAACCCTAATCCTAGCACCCTAAAGTTCATTATTCAAAACTATCCTAAATTTCATCATAAAAATATGAGAAAAATATCTAAGGGAGCATGTATCTCTAATATAATCAATCCAACAAGAATCAATCAAGAATCACGCACCAATCTCTCATACAAAATTCAGAAAAATAAGGTATCAAACAAATGCAAAATAAAATCAATAAAATTGTAAAATACACCAAAAAATATAAAATGCATGAAATAATGTTTTTATTGTTTTATTAAAGTCTAGAAACCCTAAGGAAAACAGAGAAAAAAACCTCACCCTAAAATGATCTTTTTTCAATTTATTATGAATTTTTCAATTAACCTAAATAAAATGAAAATAAAAGGAAAATACAAGAAAAATAGAAAAGAGGCGTGACAAATAGCAATGGATCCCAGTACAAATACCCAAGTGGGCTCAAGGGGGGGTGCGTATAAGAAGCGCTCTCTAGGCCCAATTCAATTCAGAAAATAAAGTGAAAAATCAAAGAAAAATGGAAAAAGTTTGTGCCAAATAGCAACTCTTTTACGTGTGTTTCTCAATTGAGCCTCAGAAAGGGGTGTGGTTAGCAAGATCCCACTAAGCCCATGCCAATGCATTTAGTAAAACGGTGCGTTTCCACCATTCTCAGAATTCCTTCACAAAACAATATTCGCTCGTGGTCGTTGGATGTTCTCTCCAGTCAAAGTCCAACAAGATCTAATGGTGATAAGTTCATCTTCTTCCTTTGAATTTTGGAGGGAGAAAAAAGCCATGGCTGAACAGAGTTGCAACCTTCATCTTCTCCAAACGCAACTCTCTTAATCCTCACCAAAACCCTAATCTAAATACATCATCTGGCTCGCCTTTTCACACTGAATTCAACCCTAACCTCCATTATCATTGAATCATCTTTTTCCTCAAAACACGAAGAGAGGCTCAGAAAATGCTCAAACATCAATTCTCACCAAACTTAAAATTGAGAGGCCTAAAATCATCACCATGCTACATTGAGCAAAATCCACTATCAAACTAGGTTTAATCCTCAAGAAACCTCAAGATATATCCATGAACAAAAATGGTGCTCATCCTAATTTTGTCTCTAAATCGTGCCAATTGTTACCAGAATCCACCTAGCCATGTTCTACATCACATCTAACTATCTAAAACCTAATAATTCTACATGAATCAAGCCATAGAAAGAAGTTTACATACCTGCGAATCTTGGATGAACAGAGTGGTAAAACCTCCAAATCAAGCTCCAAGATCTTCCAGACACGTTCTATGATCAATCACCAAGCTTCTGTATGCAACAAATTGGATTGAAACCTCTTGAATCCTTGAATCCGATTCTGACTTGCAGGAGATGAATCCAAAATGCTCTCTCACGATTTTTCACCAACCTAGGCTTTGAACCAGTTCTAATCCTTATATAGAATGTGTATGAACAATCTAGAAACTTCTGGAAAGCTCTATATGAGAAATCCAATTTCTCATCTCTTGAAATTTTCATGACAAGCTCCATACATGATAGTCACATATCAACTTGTGTTTGCCCTTGCTTTGTGTTCAATTTCTCTCCAAATGAGATTTAGGAAGTGTTTGGATTGACTAGAGCCTTGTAGCTGACCCAAGGAATGAATTTGCATATGTAACTTATGATGTAAGTAACCATTTTACAAAGGAAGTCATTGAAGTAACCCTCAACTCAAAAATGTGGCAATGTCATTGTTTTCAAAATATGCTTTCCAATCAATTTGGTATTTCATATGGCTTGGTTTGGACCCATAGCTCAAAAATCCCAATTTTCATCCTTGGTTCATTTAAAATTCACCCTTATTTTAGGCCATTTTTGTAATTTTGTGATACAAACCCTTACAATCACCCATGACCTCTTACCTAGCCCAAAAACACCATTCTAAACACATCTCATGTTGAACATTTTTCCATTTGAGGAGTGGAAGATGGAGATTTTGACCTATGTTGAAAAATGACCTATAATCATCAATACCCAAAATACCCCTGGATTGCCAAGATCATAACTTGAGTTCTACAAATCCTCTTGAGGACTTATAGTACTATATGGAAAGCTAAGATCATGATATACAACTCTTATGTTGTCCAAGAATCCATTTGAAAACTCCTTCATGGGCAAAAGTTGCTTGGGAGTCAAGTGACTTTCACAGATAAATTTCAGTGTCCTCTGATGACCCATAACTTGCAAGAACCATAACTTGAGTTCTACAAATCTCCTTGAAGACTTCTAATACTCAAATTAAAGCTATTGAGAAGCTATACAAGTTTCATGTTTGCCAAGAATCCATTTCAAACTTTCATTTTGACGTATCAGGCTTGGAAGTTAGGCCTAAATTAGGGGATTTTACACTGAAACCCTAACTTGGTAACTCCTCACTCTCTTGATTCTCTTTGATTTATCCTTGGCACAATACCACACATGTATCATCATATCAATTTATGAATCCCACAACCTCCACTTAAGCCTTGATGCTCTTCAATCACTCAGTTGACCTAGGGTTGACCTAGATGAAACCCTAGTTGACTGCACTTCAACTGTGACTCTTGTACTTGAATTAATCACTTGTCTCATCTTCAATATGACCCTCTAGGCATTTCATAAGCTTTGTACACCTTCCATACCCTCCATTCATAGCTCATACCCCCATTGATGACCCTCAATACACCTCAGACTAGGAGAGAAGTCCACTAGTTGACCCTCAAACTTCTCAAAGCTTCAAACCTTTCTTGATGATTTGGATAGTCTTAAACTTGAATAAAAACCCTTGATGTGCTTCTTTAGATAAGAATGGAACTTGATCCCTTGTTAGATGACTTGCTATGCTATGCTATGCAAATGCTTAGATTATGTACATGATTCACTATGCAAATGATAATGTAATTAAAACATAAACCAGGTGAAATAGGTTGAGCAAATTTTGGGGTGCAACACTAGGTTCTTAATATAACCTCCAATTTCATTTTTAATCAGTATTTACAGAGATACACGAATCACAACTTGGATCACCATAACCTAAACTTCCACGATTCATCCTAAAAACTACACAGAATCCACCTATGGTTCAATTACAACCTAGCCACATGAATCTAAGATGCTAAAAACGTGTAAATTAAGTGCAATTTGAGAAGTGAAAACCTGAGTTTGAGCTTCGAGCAAGGTAGGTTTCAGGCCTCAATTCTTCTCCAAAGAGTGCAGATCGCTTCAGTGAATGATGATGAACGTTTCTTGATAACCAATTTCTGCTGAAACTATCCAAATCTCCAAAACCGAAAATCAAGTTCTAAGCTCCTTCACAAACTTGCTCCAATGGATTCTCAACTGAATTTGCCACTAGAAGGTTCTCAGGATGATCCACATCCAATTTATATTCAATTTAACAACTTTGGAGGCCCAAACAAAGCCCAATTTGGGATTTTCAAGTTTCACTTTCCTTCCAAAATTTCAATGATGGTGTGCATGATTTGGCATTGCTATCCCTTCAAATTCCTTCCAATTCACTTACTTAACAGTTAGGGAGTATAATTGGACAGTTTCCCCTCCTTGATTTCAATCAATAGGGTGTATTTGGTATGTTTCTTCATCATGAAGCAATCTTCCAAATGGCTATGTTATGAACTTCAATTCAAAAATGTGGTGATGCCAAATTATTTAGAATGTCAATTCCAATCAAAATGAGCACAAATTTGGCTTGAAAACATTTCATTACCAATTGTTTTGAATTTTCACATTTTAATTCATTAAAATGGTCTTTTTTGTGAATTTTCTTCAACCAATGCTTGATACAATCCATGTCAAGGGACTCTTGATCCTTGGCTAAGCTAAAAACATCATTTTGAGCAACTTTCATGTTGAACAAAACTCCATTTGAAGCTTGCAAGATAGTGAAATTGACCTATAATTCAAAATGACCTGTAATGTCCAAATACCCAAAATACCCTTGACTTGTCAAAGCCATAACTTGAGTTCTACAAATCCAATCATGGACTTCTAGTATTATTTAGAAAGGTAAGAGAATAAGGAACAGTATTAATGTTTACCAAAAGTTCATAGGAATCATCCTTCTAGGGAAAAAGTGTCATGCAAGTTGGGTAACTTTCAAGCTCCAAATTCACATGCCTCAGATGACTTATAACTTGTCTGGCTCATAACTTGAGTTCTATAAACCTTATCAAGGACTTCTAGTACTCAAATTAAAGCTAAGATCATGCCCTACAACAATAATGTTGGGGTCAAGATGAGATGAATATCATATCTTGAGTTAAATGGCCTGGAAGTCAGGGGTTAAGCTAGGGGATTTTACACTATCAAGTCTTAGAAACCCTAGCCTGAAACTTCTCAAACTCTTCAATCATGATGAGTTAACCTTGGAATCATCCTTAGAACATCTTAATGCATCAATCCATGATCACATGGATCTTGAATTAAGTCTCAACCTTCTTCAAATCCTCAATTGACTTAGGGTTGACCCAGTTAAACCCTAGCTGCATCAATCATGGCCGAGGCTTCTTAATCTTGCATAAGGACTTGTCTGAGCTCCCACATGAACTTCAACGCTTCTCATGAGCTCTCTCAAGACCTAAAGTCCATCCTCATGGCCTCAAAATCATCTAATGGCTTTCCACAACTCTCAAGTTAGGAGACCTACACACTTGGCTTCAATCACTCTCTCTGAGGATCTTTTATCTTCTCTGACAAGGATATCAACCCTTGAACATATGAATAACCTTATTAGCTAGCCTCACAGTCTTGTATAGCTCTTAATTGGTAATCATACCTCTTGATCTCCTGCATACATGTCAATGAAATGCAAATGATAATGCTAATGTGAATGAAATGAAACATAAGCTAGGTAAAGAAAAGTTGGGCAAATTTTGGGGTTCAACAGCTGCCCCTATTCAAACGGCTTGGACCTGACTGGGTGAGAAGCGAACAGCTCTCAAACAATCAAGGTAAAAGACGGTTGAATAGCAACAAACCCGGAAATTTGCCAACTGCGCAAGTGCCCCTATTCAAGCGACTTGAACCCGATTGGGTGAAGAGCGAACGGCCTTCAAACATTCGAGGTACAAGACGGTTGAATACTAGGAACCCAGAAATTCGCCAACCGCAGACATAAACCGCGCTCCTGCTTGGGGAACGACATTCATCAGCTGAATATGACTGTTACGGCAACCCACTGATCTCGTGCGACCGTGCTGGGGATTCTTCTCATCATCCTGAAAAAGATTGAATCATCGGAAACTTCGTCCTTTGCTTGTCCACGTCAGGACTCTATCTGCTGTCAACACGAAGAGCTCAACTAAAACCTGTCCTCGTTAGGACTTCGCTTGCTGTTAACCCAGAAAATCTCGGCAACTCCGCTGGGGAATAATTTGTCTACCCTTCCATAAACTGAATCGTCCACGTTAGGAATAACACTCTTCCACGTTAGGAATAACCTCGGCTGGACCCGTCCACGTTAGGACTCCATCCTTCCACGTAAGGAACCACATCTTCTTTCCACGTAAGGAAACCAATTTTCTTCTACGTAAGGAATACAATTCTCAATCTGTCCACGTGAGGACTCCAACCTTTCTGAATCTGTCCACGTCAGGACTAAACTTTCCATCTTTCCACGTCAGGAATCAATCTTCTTTCTATATCGATCTGTCCACGTAAGGACCCCAATCTTCCCGCGTAAGGAATCAACTTCTTTTCCACGTCAGGAATGCATCTTCTTCCACGTAAGGAATAAACTTGATACGTCCGTGTGAGGACTCGATCTTTCCGCGTAAGGAAACCCATTTTTCCACGTAAGGAATCTCATCTTTCCACGTAAGGAATAAACTTTCCATCTTTCCACGTCAGGAACTGACCTCCTTTCCCATGTAAGGAATAGACTTGTCCACGTCAGGACCCCTCTTTCGTCTTGATTTGTCCGCGTCAGGACTCAGGCGTCTTCGACCTGCTGAGGAAATAAGACTTGTCCACGTAAGGACTCACACCCCTGTCTGATCTGTCCACGTCAGGACCCATGCTTTGCCAACACGAAGAAAGATAACTGCTGAGAGGAACTGGTCCACGTCAGGACACCAACACAAAGAGTAATCACTTTTGTCAACGTCATGACCTCCCATTCCACCAATTTCGAGAACCCGAATCTGCCCACGTTAGGACTAACACACTTCACCAACCCGGGGAAATAAACCTGTCCACGTTAGGACGCCCACTTCTGAAGAAATCCCGTCAATATAGGAATAAGTTGTCCACGTCAGGACTTAGTTCTCCATTGATCCCCACCCACAAACTTCTTAGCACCAACGTGACAGCGACTTTGGGGCGGACTTTACTGGGGATATCTGGGAACCAAACTTCCGGATGCCTGTTCTGGTGACCGGAGGCAACTTCTGAAATTCTGATTCATGAAGCCCTTTTGATGACAAATAACTCTGCTTGGAAATAAAGAGAACCTTATCCTGGTAACTCTGTGGGGAATACTGCCAAGCTGATATTATCATTGAATATCTCATGCCGAGATCTTGAGTGTTTGGTAGTTCGTTTGAGCAAGTGCTCTCTTCACCTGAACTGCTATAATACGGAAACTGCTTCAGCAAAATAAATGTTGAAGTTAATGCCAACTCCGCTGGGTGTAGCCAGATGCTACAGAATTATTCCAGCAAAAATAAATGTTGGAAGGACGAAGTCAACCATGCTGGGAAGTTGGGAGCTCGACCCAAACACCCTGTTGAGGTAACCCCTTGCTGGGGAATATAGCTTTGCTGAGGAATAGCAGGTACGCCAAGTATGATTGGACTTCTCTGCTGGAGAGTGAACTGATATTACACGGTATCCCTGACAAAATAAATGACAGGACCCACCACCAACTCTGCTGGGGAGAGTCCTGATCTCCGGGTTCCACTGGGAGGAAAGAACATTTGCTGCAAGGAGAGAACTCCGCTGGGGGTGGGACTATTCTCTCGGGAAATTAACTGACTCCACTGGGGAAGAATAAATGACCTTGCGGGGAAGGGGAACCGCCTGAATACAGCTCACCAATTTGGAAATGTTAATCTTTTGAGGCTGAACCACCCTGCTTGAGATAAGGAATCCTTCCGGGGGACACCACACTACCTGCATGCAGCCTACGATCTTTGAATCGTCAATTCCGTATAGGATGAACGAATTTGCTGGATAATCCTTTTGCACAAACTACGACTAGCTGGAGAGTTCTATCCTTCTTCAGGAAGAACCTGCATGACCTGCATGAGGGCTGAGTCCTTAGTCATTGCAATCTTTTGATCATCTTCCTCGTACGGTCATGAAGCCTGCAACAACGCAAACAAGACAGGACAAGCCTATGCAACCAAATCAACTCGGGTTAGTGACGTTATTTTCAGTTAATTCAAAGCTTTAGCAACTGTTGGCAAGGGCCAGTGACGTTATACTCATGCTAGTTTCATCAAACTTGGGCGTTAATCATGCACAAAACAGTAAAGAACAGTGTTAAGTACTGAATAACGTATTTTATTGATTGGGCCCCTGAATAGGCGGAGTTTTGTACACGGAATGTAACTCCTGAAAAGAGGAAGCTACACAAAGCAAATATACAAGTATACGAGTATGCACAAGAAGCATAAATATTGACAACTTAAATTTGTACACATGTCGGCAACGGGATGCAGATGAACACCACGAACTGATCCTCCCATGACTCGCCCGACCCTAATGCTTTCCCGGTATCCCCACTCCTGAAGAGATTGTATCCGATAACTGGCTCCTCAAATATATTCTCCCGCATTGATGCTCATTGCAATTATCAAATTCGGACTGCAGTCATTTGCTTTTCAAATCCCTAACTTTTGCGTGAACCGCCCTTTACGGGTTTTCAGTTCACCGGGATACCCTTTTTTGCCGAAGCCGCCCAGTGTAGGTTTTCAACTTCGCGGGTGTACATTTTTTCAATTTTATCCCTAATTTTTGCCCGAACCTTTCATTCTGTTTTTGGTTCGCCAGGATGCCCCATTTTTGCCTGGACTCTCTTTTTTCTGTCCAGCGGGTCTATTTCAAGCAAAGTATTTTTTAACTGCGTCCGAATTCACAGGCGACGTGAAGTCTTCTCCGTCCATGGTGGACAACAACAACGCTCCTCCCGAAAATACTTTCCTGACAACGTATGGCCCTTCGTAGTTGGGGGTCCACTTGCCCCTGTGATCTGCTTGCGGCGGGAGAATCCTTTTCAGCACAAGGTCGCCCGTCTGAAAGCTTCGCGGATGTATCTTCTTGTCGTACGCTTTCTTCATTCGGCTCTGGTACAAACGACCGTATGCCAGAGAAGCTAGCCTCTTCTCATCCATTAAGCTCAGTTGGTTCAATCTGTTTGTTACCCATTCTGCCTCGTCTAGCTGAACGTCTCGCAATATCCTCAGAGAAGGGATCTCAACTTCCAACGGTAATACCACTTCCATTCCGTATACCAACGAGAACGGAGTTGCCCCGGTTGATGTGCGTACCGTCGTACGATAACCGTGCAAAGCAAAAGGTAGCATTTCATGCCAATCCTTATAGGTCACCACCATTTTCTGAACGATCTTCTTGATATTCTTATTGGCCGCCTCAACAGCGCCATTCATCTTGGGTCGGTAAGGGGAGGAGTTGTGATGTTCGATCTTGAAATTCTGACAGAGCTCCTTCATCATTTTGTTGTTCAAGTTTGAACCGTTGTCTGTGATTATCCGCTCGGGAATCCCATATCTGCAAATGATATCTCTCTTGATGAATCTAGCCACCACTTGCTTCGTTACATTTGCGTATGACGCCGCTTCCACCCACTTGGTGAAGTAATCGATTGCTACTAGAATGAACCGGTGCCCATTAGAAGCCGTCGGCTCGATCTTTCCAATCATATCGATTCCCCACATTGAAAATGGCCAAGGCGATGACATCACATTTAGAGGACTTGGAGGCACATGGATCTTATCAGCATAGATTTGGCACTTGTGGCACTTCCTCGCAAACTTGAAACAGTCAGTTTCCATAGTCAGCCAAAAATAACCTGCCCGCAGCAGTTTTCTCGTCATAGCATGTCCACCAGCATGCGTACCAAAGGTACCTTCGTGTATTTCCTCCATGAGAAGCTTTGCCTCTTTTTCGTCTACACAACGCAACAACACCAAATCATGGTTTCTTCTGTATAAGACGCCATCCGGATTCAAATAGAAATTACCCGCTAATCTCCTGAGAGTCTTCTGATCCTGACTGGATGCCCCAGCCGGATACTCTTTATTTTTCAGGAAATTAAGGATATCGAAATACCATGGTTTATCGTCAGATGCTTCGTCAATAGCAAATACATAGGCTGGCCTGTCGAGCCGAGAGATAATGATTCGGGGAGCTTCGTTCCAGAAGTTGACTTTGTACATGGAAGACAAAGTGGCGAGGGCGTCAGCCATTTGATTTTCCGCCCGCGGTACGTGATGCAATTCAACTTTGTCGAAGAAAGGCAACAATCTCCTTGGATAGTTCATGTAGTGTATCAGATTGGGATGCCGTGTCTCCCATTCCCCTTTGATCTGGTTCACGACCAGAGCTGAGTCTCCGTATATGTCCAGGTTCTTGATTCGCAAATCAATGGCTTCCTCAAGCCCCATTATACAAGCTTCGTATTCGGCCTCATTATTGGTAACAGCAAAGTTCAGTCGGGCAGTAAACGGGATGTGCGACCCGTGTGGCGTAGTGATGATTGCCCCTATTCCACTACCATAAGCATTCACAGCGCCGTCAAATATCATCTTCCATTTGGAACCCAACTCTGGTCCTTCGTCTGGCAACGGCTCTTCGCAATCTTTCATCTTTAGATACATGATATCCTCATCAGGAAAATCAAATCTCATCGATTGGTACTCTTCAATAGGCTGCTCCGCCAGATACTCAGACAACACACTCCCCTTTATAGCCTTCTGCGAGACGTATTGAATATCGTATTCAGTCAAGATCATCTGCCAACGGGCGATTCTACCTGACAACGCCTGCTTTTCAAATACATATTTGATAGGATCCATCTTCGAGATGAGCATGGTTGTATGATTCAGCATATACTGCCTCAAACGCCTGGCGGCCCAGGCTAGCGCGCAACACGTTTTTTCCAGCATTGAATATCGAGATTCGCAGTCTGTAAATTTCTTACTCAGGTAATAGATCGCATGCTCTTTTCTTCCTGTCTCGTCGTGTTGACCAAGAACACAACCCATGCTTCCCTCAAGAACCGTCAAATACATTATCAAGGGTCTACCTGCCACCGGGGGTACCAAAATAGGAGGCTCCTGTAAATACTGCTTTATTTTATCGAACGCCTTTTGACAATTTTCGTTCCACGTTACAACTTGATCTTTCTTCAACAGCTTGAATAATGGTTCACACGTGGCCGTTAGGTGAGATATGAACCGGGCGATGTAGTTCAACCTCCCTAAAAACCCGCGCACCTCTTTCTCTGTTTTAGGCGTCGGCATTTCTTGAATTGCTTTTATTTTAGCAGGATCGACCTCTATTCCTCTTTCGCTTACGATAAACCCCAGCAGTTTACCCGATCTCACCCCGAAGGTGCATTTGTTAGGGTTCAGCCTCAGCCTGAACTTCCTAAGCCTTTTAAATAACTTCAGCAGATTCCCCAGATGCTCTTCCTCTGTCTGGGATTTGGCAATCATATCGTCAACATAAACTTCGACCTCTTTATGCATCATGTCATGAAAAAGAGTCGTCATCGCACGCTGATATGTTGCCCCAGCATTTTTCAAACCAAAGGGCATCACTTTGTAGCAAAACGTTCCCCAAGGCGTTATGAAAGTAGTCTTCTCCATATCCTCTGGCGCCATTTTAATTTGATTATAGCCCGAAAAGCCATCCATGAAAGAGAATACGGAGTATTGAGCGGTATTATCAACTAACACGTCAATGTGAGGAAGTGGAAAATCGTCTTTTGGGCTTGCTTTATTCAAATCTCTATAATCTACGCACATTCGAACCTTGCCGTCTTTCTTTGGCACTGGTACGATGTTGGCAACCCATGAGGGATACTTTGTCACAGCCAGGAAACCAGCGTCCCACTGTTTTTGGACTTCCTCCTTGATCTTCATTGCCATATCTGGTCGAGTTCTGCGAAGCTTTTGTTTGACCGGCGGGCAATCTTCTTTCAGTGGCAGGCGATGCACAACCATGTCTGTATCGAGCCCCGGCATATCTTCATACGACCAAGCGAATACATCACTATACTCTCGGAGCATTTCAACCAGTCTTCGCTTGATATCACTCTGCAGTGCGGCTCCAATACGAATATTTTTCTCAACCCCTTCCGACCCCAAGTTGATAATTTCGATGACCTCATCGTGAGGCAGAATGGCTCTTTCCTCTTGCCTCACCAACCAAGACAGTTCTTCAGGAACGTCACTATCTTCGACAACCTCTTCTTCAGCCTGAAACACCGGGTGCTCGAAGTCGGGACGAGTCATAGGTGGTTCAAGGATGTCATCTGAAAATGTTATCCTGCAAAAGGAACGGTTAAGCGCTTCAAAATGCGTATAAAGCGAACGACCACGTTGCCATTTTATTGAAAAATATAAAACAAGAAAAACAGGGATTACAGTATTTGCACATGAAAAAACGCCATTTATTCAATGATTAATACGCAATGTTTATAACAACACAGCCCTAAGCGAATCCTGATGCCCCGGGCATGACATCAGATTATTCAACAATTAATAAAGCAAATCATTACTGTTTAAAAGTCACAGGAACAAGCTCCTGAATAGACCAGTTGCACAGTCCTTGTCCTGGCGTGCTTGGCTGAATCCAGGCATCCATATCACAGTCGCTGTCTCCTTCATCAGACTCCGAAGCAGCATTGACAGTTTCGTGGCACACTCCACTGGCAGAGATGGTGATTGGCTTTCTGAAACGGGGTGCCCCCACGGAAGGAGTGGATGACGACGGTTGGTACCCCAGCCCGAACCGGTCCATCTTCACAGGAATGTCCAGCACTTTGCCCCAGCCCTTTGCTTCTCCTGCTTCTACTAGGGCTTGAGCCTCTTTGTACGATGAGACGGCTATCTCTGGCACTTTGCTCGGCCCGGGACCTTTGTTCTTGATGCGCAAACCTTCGAATGCCTGGCAGGGTGTTTCGTGGATCTCTCCGTCGACCTCCACATATTTAAATGACGACAGATGGATGACCAGGATGTCCTCCTCTCCGCACACGGTGACTACGCTATCTCCAACCATATATTTTAACTTCTGGTGCAGGGTGGACGTGACTGCCCCTGCCCCATGAATCCAGGGTCTTCCAAGCAGGCAGCTGTACGCAGGCTGTATATCCATGATATAAAACTCCGTTGCAAACACTTCCGGCCCCACCTGCAGAGGCAAGGTAATCGATCCAAAGACTGTTCTCCGCGTGCCGTCAAACGCTCTGACCACCAAGTCGCTAGGTGTGCACAAGATTCCTCTAACATCCAACTTCATCATCGCCTTCTTGGGCAGCACATTCAAAGATGACCCGGTGTCAACCAAGACGTGTGACATTACTGATCCTCTACACTCAACAGATACGTGCAGCGCCATATTATGATCTCTCCCTTTCGGGGTCAAGTCAAAATCAGTAAATCCCAGACTGTGGCCTGCATTCACATGTGCCAACACTCCTTCTAGCTGATTTACGGAGACGTCTTGGGGTACAAAAGAAGTGTCCAGGACTTTCAGCAAAGCATTTCTGTGGGCTTCCGAACACAACAGCAATGACATGATAGATATTTTGGACGGCGTCTGCTGCAGATGCTCCACAATCTTATAATCACTTTTTCGAATCAAACGCATGAACTCTTCTACGTCTTTCGATGCCGATTCTTTTTCACTCGCTTGCCCCGGAACATTTTCAACCACTTTCCCTTTTCCTTTCGCTAGTCTTTCAGCCTCCACTTCAGGAGGTATAAAGATCCTGCCACTCCTTGTCATGCCTCCTGAGCCAACAACATTATCCACAGTCTCGGCTGGCTGCTTATTAACATCAATTTTTATCCCGTCACAATACACCTCTAACCCATATGACCATGGGATTGCTTTTGTGTTCTCGTACGGGATCGGCCCGGCCTTAGTTATGGTGATCGGTGGTCGCTGAGCTGGTGCTGCAATAGTGATTGTCTTTCGTGGAATCGTTACCGTGGCCACATCATTCTGATCATCTGCTATTGCCCCTGCGGGCTCTTCGATTGCTGAACGGTCAAACTGCAAGATGCCTTCATCAATTAGAGCCTGAATGCCCTTTTTCAAATCGTCACACCCCCCAGCTAGGGTCCAACAGTCTAAGCAATACTCGTCACATCCCGGGTAAACACCCCCTTGCAACAGTCGGCTCTTTATCTCGCTCAGAGGCGTCTTTAAATCTTCAACATTCATAACAAGATTCAACCCTTCCTCAGTCAGAATGGCGTTGGCCCCATGATTAGGCATGGGTTTCTGCACTATATTCGGACCCGCCGTTCCGAAGTTGATAGTCTTATTGTCCAAAAGGTCCTGCACAACATGCTTAAAAGCGTGGCAACCCTCTATATCGTGGCCCGGAGCCCCAGAATGAAACTCACAGTGCCTGCTTGCATCATAACCAAACGGGGGAGCTCCCGTTATCGGTGCCAGAGTTCTTTTCTCTACCAGGTTAATTCCCAACAATGTCTGCAATAAATCGGCATAGGTTGAGGGAGGCTTCTCAAACACTCTTCTCGGTTTACTACCCTGGAATCTTCGTTGAGCTTGCTGTGCCCCCTGCTGAGGCTGCTGCTGCTGTTGCATTGGTTGTTGCTGAACCGGTGGTTGTTGCTGGAGTGGTTGTTGTAGATACGGGATAGTAACACTCGCCACCTGCTGTGGCTGACGATATTGACCTCGTCCCCTGCCTCGGCCCCGGCCTCGGCCTCCAAATACTGCGCTTGCCTCGCCCTGACGGCGCCCACCAAAAGCTTTCCTATTACTGCCAGATGCAGTTGATTCCTCGACTTGGAACTTTCCTTGCTTGATGTTACGTTCAATCTTTTCTCCCATCAGAATTAGGTCTGAAAAACTGGCCAGAGACGTATGAAACAGCATATCATGAAACAGCCCTGTGAATGTGCCGACAAACATGTCATTCATTTCCTTATCTTCTACTGGAGGACGGACCCTGGCAGCCATATCGCGCCACCTTTGCGCGTACTCTTTAAAGCTCTCCCCCTTCTTCTGCGACAGTCCCGCCAACTGGACCCGATTGGGTGCCAAGTCGCTGTTATACTTGTAGTGAGCTACAAATGCCTCTGCTAATTGCTTCCATGTCTTGATGTCAGTTGGCTCCAACCCCATGTACCACTCTAGGGAAGGACCCGACAGACTATCTTGAAAGAAATGCATTAGCATTCTTTCATCAGTTGAGTATGCAGACATCTTTCTGTAATAAGCTCGTACATGCACTTTTGGACATGTGTCGCCTTTGTACTTGTCAAACGCAGGAGCTTTAAATTTGATTGGCACCCTCAAGCCAGGTACCAAGCCCATTGCGGCCATGTCCAAACCCACAGCACTTTGGTTTAGGACTCCCCTCATCTGCTCTTCCAGCATTCTGATCTTCTGGGAGTCATCCATCGGCCCTTCGAAACCTCCTCCGGAGAAAGCGTCCTCCTGCTGATCTTCTTGCCACATACCATTTCCAGCTCCATATCCATCATATCCATTATTACGTCCAGTTCTGATCTGATTCATCCCCGGACCTCGGCCTCTGTTGCCGTACCCTTGAACACCTCCAGCAGGGCCAAAAGCCATAAACCCTGCGCCGTTTCCATTTCCAAAGCCTCTGTATCCCTGATTGGCCACACCATAACCATCTTGCCCAAAGCCTTGAGCATTAAAGCCATACTTGCCAGTGTTATCAAATCCCTGATCGTTGAATCCGAATCCAGTATTGACAAAGCCGTTGCCGCCTAGATTATCTCCCAAATTGACATCACCCAGCCCAACATTATGGATAGAAATCTCATTTCCAACTCCGACGTTACCATTTGCAGCAGCGGTAGCGTTGTTGACATTAGCAACAGGTGTATTGATTACAGGCGGAGCCACTGGCGTGGGAGTACCGTCTCCATGAACAGTATCGACCCGTACAGACTGATGATCTTCATTACCATGACCAGCGTTTCGGGCCAGCAGGGGCTGGACCATGGCCTGCAAATTCTCCTGCCCTTTCGCAATAGCTTCCATGGTCTGCATAAAGAGAGCGAGCTTCTCGCGCACATCTTGCATCTCGTTCTGCATTTGATCCATGACTCTTCGACAGTTGGTGCGGGTAGAATAGCGGTGAGGGTGCTGGTCTGCAATCCTGAAAAGTACCCTGTTACAGAGCAAGAAATAAGACACTATTAAAAGATTACCTGTAATGCAATATGAATATGAATGCAATGTCATGTGTCTGTGCATTAGGGAAATTCATTCCCCCAGTTCTAGTGTGAAGGTGCCTGTGCAGTGACAGTGTTGACAACAGGAATATCGGAGCTGAATCATAGAAAGCCTCATATATTACTGAGAAAACCCGAATACAATGTCGCTGGAAGTACGATAAGAAGGCATGACCTCAACCAACAATCCTGGTGATGGTCAGCACTCATGCAAATAAAGCGTACAAGTTACTACAAGTTACTACATGAAATGATCAAATCCTCTCAAACGTCTGGTACTCTTCTATCAACTTCTTGGTCTCTGGGTGACTTGGTCGATCAAGCAGCCCTTCAACAAGTTGGTTTCTCTTCTTAAGAACACGGCGCACGTCTTCAGCAGTTTCTTCCCATGTTGCTTCTCCGAAGCAATCTTCTAGCTTTCGCTTCTGAGACACCGCTTCATCTCTGGATTTGATTGCCTTGTTCAGTGCATGCTGGACACTATACCGGGTCATCACTTCCTCCTCACACTTCTTGATGCTAGACTTCAACTTCTCCTCGAGGTCGGAAATTTGCTGCTTCAGCTTATCTTCCCTCTTCTTATTGTTGGTGAGTGTAGCGTTCCAAGTCTTATTGCAAGAGGAGATTTCTCGGTGTGCCGCGTCAAGCGCCTTCTTTTTGGCTTCCAACATGTCATGGGAGCTTCTGAACTCTTGCCCCAGACGTTCACGCTTTTTCTTTTCCTCAGTCAACTCAGCCCCTAACCTGTTTAGCAGCTCGATTTGTTGTTGGAAAGCATATACGGCCTTGTTTTTCTCACTGCGTACTTGAGCTAGCTCTTGCTCTAACCCTTCGTTGATCTTCATCAAGGCTTCCTTTTCCTTCACAACTTGCTCGTAGACCTCCCTAGAGACAGTAGTTGGCTCTTCTGCCGGAATAGGAGCAATGACGGGTGCAGCTGGAAACGGCATTAACAACTGACTTGCTCTTTCCTGGATCCAAACCTTGTAAGGGGCATAGGCTTGGCAGTCATTCTTTCCTAACAACGGTTTCCCTCTGCGGTTAATACGCGTCCAGGCATGTCGCAACTTGGCTAATAACTCCCCCTTCACGTCACCTGTGAAGTACAGAGATTCCTGTACTTCTTCCTCCTGAGGTGGATTCTTCAGCGCATATCCGAACTGACGAATGAATAGAGAAGGGTTGTAATTGATACACCCTTTTCTTCCTATCAGCGGCACATTAGGGTACCCAGAGCAACTGAAGATGAGTTCAGATCCCAACAGGTCTCGATCAAACCACACAACGTCTTCGGAATATAGCCTCATCAGGCGCTCTGACCAACTGGCTGAGGTTGCACTGTCTACAAATGGTCCCTTCATGGGGAGATGACTTTTGAACCACATATTCAATAGAGGAGTACAGCAGTAAACAACTTTTCCCCTTCGGTTTTCGTTCTTGTAGTGCAATGAATGATAGAAGTCTCCGATCAACGTTGGCACTGGGTTGCCTGCAGCAAACAGATAGAAAGCATCCAGATCTACAAAGTTGGGCAAGTTGGGAAACAACACGATTCCATAAATGCATAAAGCCAAAATAGCATTGAAAACCACCCAACAACCGTTCTTGGCGTACTCTTGAGCTTTGCCAACCAGGAAATCTAGAGAAAAACCGGGAACCCCAAGCCAAGAAGTCACCAACAGCTCAGCAGCATTCATATGCAAGGCTTTGGCTAAGTCCTCCAACTTGGGCTCAGCAGCAGAGTGAATAAAGGGAACCTTGTTCTGCACGGGAAGCTCAGTAAACTCCACATACTCCTCAATGGTAGGCCCTAGAATGAAGTCCGCAAAAGTAAAGCATCTCAATGCGGGGTCATAGAACTGCATCAAGGTGTATAGCCCGTTCATCTCATCAGCCGTGGGCTTGCAGACTAATCTCAGTAATCTCCCATGACTCATTCTGAAGCTTCTCCTAACCTCCTCATCGGCAAGAGATATCAGACCAAGCAAAGAAGTAATATCAGGTGAAGGCAGCTTATACGCAACTGTCTTCCTCAAACCAACCATAATCAATACTCAGAAGTCTGGGCACTAGAACCGGGGAATATGCAAATGCACCTGCAGCACAGACACACGTTAGTGGAATGCAAGTGGTAATGGATATGCAGGCCATGCAATGCAAGTAACATGCAACAGGGACCAAAGCTGTGGCTGAATGGCCTGAACCCAATCAAGAAAGGTCTCAGATAGACCGTCCAGAAGTCATCAAACCCTGGTCTCAGATAGACCTAAAACAAAGCTCCCACACTGGTCTCTGACAGACCTCAAACCATAACTCCAACTGGTCTCTGGTAGACCTCAAATCGCATCTCCAATTGGTCTCTGACAGACCTCAGAACACTCAAACTGGCCTCTGACAGACCTCAGAACACATCTTCAAATGGTCTCTGACAGACCTCCTAACTCTCCATAAATACCCAGGATCTCTGGTCAAGAAATAACCGGTAGTCTGAAGGGCTAGTTACCTGCATAACCCCAAGCCCTCGCACAAGTGGATGTCCTAGTAACTGACAAAGGTATGGCATCCTATGCGGTCGTCGGCGTCACAGACTTTCAGGGTTGATGATACGATTCCCAGAAGGAGTGGCATCATCAAATCCTGAAGAGGCCTCACTTAGCCAACTTCCAAATGATCGGTTCTCGGAGTCGACAATTCAGCTGACCAACAACCCCTTCGACCCAAAGGGTAGAAAAAGAAGCCAACCAGAAGAACCTCGTCCGAGTGTAGATTTCATGAGACACTAATGCAAGCAAAGCCGGCACGCGCCCACTACTTTCTACTCTAATTCTAGGTGCACTCAAGCCCAGATCCGGCTTATCTCTCAATCATAGAACCACCCATCACCCCCAATATAGCAATAACAATCAATATATATAATGCTGAAAATAAAGGTCCGAAATATAAATCCATACAAAATCCTCGACGGGAAAACAAGCGTTAGGATTGACTCTCTTAAGGGACGTTGGATCCCAAATGCATAAGAAACATCGCAGTCCTTAGCAGCCAGGGGACGTTGGATCCCCAGCAGAGTCGCCAGCTGTCGCTACTGCGAAAATCGGCGCCGGCTGAACAGAAGAGTCGCCACCGTGCGTTATTTATCCCACGGGAGGGAAAGGAAACGCTCAGAGTAAACCTCGCACAACACGGGAAAGGTATGGTCGTCGCAACCAAAACCTGGATTCGGGAGTCGGTTACGCAAAGGGAAGGTATTAGCACCCCTCACGTCCGTCGTACTCGACGGGATCCACGCTTGTTTTCGGGTATGGATTGTTATTCTATCTAAACTATAGGTCAAGGGTTAAAAAGAAAATAAAATGAAAATAAAAATGACTCGGCAAAGTATCGCACTTTATGCCTACGTATTCCCGTCTGGAACGAGAAATCAGAGTCAACGTAGTTCGCCTACCTACGGGAAAGGAGGAGAAGGTTGCTCGCTAGGATATCGCATCCTATGCCTACGTACTTCCACACAGCATGGAAGATCAGAGCAAACGTAGTTCGGGCCACGTACGACACAAGTCTGTCTTGGTTGATTTTATTTCTTCTGAAAAAGGTTTTTTTGATTAGCAGTCCAAGCGGACGAAAATGACGCCTTGATGAGTTCACATTCTTTTACGGAAGAAGTGTCTTTTATTGGGTTTGAAATTTTATTGTATTTTTCTGTTTGTTTTTTGAGGAAGAAAGAGACAGAACTATAACCTACGGTTGCGAAGGGAAACAAACTAACTTAATGTTATCATGCATGGGTTAAAACCTAATGTCTATCATGCTCCTTTCTTGCACAGAGAGAAACAGAGATCCTAAGGGAATAGACAGCAGCAAAAACAATATCAGATATATATAGTAAAACAGTAAAATGCATGGATGCAACAGTACAAGCGAGGCAAGGGAGTCCCCACTCAACCTCGAACCTAGAAAACAATAGGCAAAAGTGAACAGGCTTCACTTTCAACCCAACAGGGTAAACAGCAAACAATACAGTCCAGAAAACCAATCAATACATCAGCAATGAAATACAACAGCAAAAGAAACAGCATCAGCAGCTCTGAATCAACATTTGACTTCAAGTAATCTCCACTCAGTTACAGGCTTCAACAAGTATTAATCTCCATCTTCATGACCTTCAGGCAAGGGCTTTGATCATCTGTCTTCCATCTGCAATGGCTTTTCTTCATGTCTCAGGCTAGGATGAACATCAGTCAACCAGATGAGGTGAATGAATGTTAGACAGTTAATTACCTACCAAGGGTGGTTCATCAACTGTTAACATTAAACAGAAAGTTTCCTCTCAAAAGTTCTATCTTTCAAATATATTCACTGATCCTTCCAAAGGAAGGAGGTGGATATTTGAAAGAGACCTTGAATCATAGAGAAAGGATAGAGGCAAACAAAGCCATCTATGTTTGAGAAGCAAGCTTTCTAATCTAGAGCTCTGCCTAGCTCCTAAACCCTAGTCTCCTCAGCAGCTGCTAGCAATAACCTCCTATTCAACTCTGGCAATTGCTCTTCAATCTCTGGATCTCCAATGGTCTTCATCTCCCCAAGTCTTCAGCTCTCCCAAGTCCCAGACAACCCCAATACCCAAGCAAGCAAGCAATAATCCCCAGAGGGCACACCACACCAGTCAATCAGATATACAGCATACTAATAGCAGTAGGGGAATCCTAACTTTTTCTAAGGGGATCTAATAACTACCCATAGCCCCTATAGTCCCATAACTAAACTAGTCAAACCCTAAGTCCTAAGGGAAAAGAATCAAATCTCATAGGTCATCACCTAAAACCCTAGTTTTATTCATGTTATTCACAATTACATTAAGCACCTAAATTTAATTTCTAAAAAATGGGAACTAAATTGAATCTACAAGTTCAATGTCTAACCTAAACAACCTAAAAAGAATGGATGAAAAATATGAAAGTATCTAATAGAACAAAAATTAATAAAATCATGTATGAAATGAAACCATTTAAAATGTCATTTATTTAGAAAATATGGGAAAAATATCAAATTAAAAATAAAATGCAATTTTTATTTTTTATAATTTTCTAGACATCCTAAAGAAAATAATGCAAAAAGAATGAATTAAAAATGATGATTTTGCTATTTATTATGAATTTTAGAAGATGCATGAAAAAATTAAAGAAAATAAAAGAAAATATAAAGAAATAAAATGGAGGGGGTGAGAAAAGCAAGAAAACCAAGTTAAGCGCGTTGGGCTTATGAAATTGGGGGGTGTGGATAGCTATCTGAGCCCAATCCCCCCAATTAATGAAACGGTGCGTTTGGGATTTCAAATTCTCCCACCAAAACTCAGATCAAACGTGGGCCGTTGGATGATACTCCCAGTCAAGGGTCCAACCTCCATCGTACGGCTCTCCACCCTTCTTCAACCTCCAGCGCCTAGGGTTTTCAGTCATGCACTCCATGCACGAAGGTTCCACCCACTCGTTCTCCATGCTTTCTTGATGAAAAATAACAACTCCAAGCCCTAAAATACCCTACAAAACTCAAGGAATCCATGTCTAATTCTAGTTTTCCCTAACTCTCATTGTACACTCCAAACAGAGAGCACGAAATTCAGGGCACACCATGCTTGCCTGAGGTCAAAGTTTCCAGAACTCAAACCTGATGATCCACAGATATTCTACATGCTTGCCTCATTATTCTATGCTTCATCACATTGATTATAACTCAACACACAGCTTATTCTCGAAGCCAACAGAAATGGCAACCTGTCATGGATCTCCATGAATCTATCCCTAAACTTCAAGAATTGATCCTCTAGGGTTTCTAAACAACATTATCCTAACCACATGATATCTACCAACCAGAATAGTGAGATTCGAAGAAGTTTACATACCTTGCACTTGATGATGGTGATGGTAGTTAGACCTCAATTCAACCTTTGATACTTGCTGAAAACGATCTCCAATGAATGAATATGCTTCTGTTTGCAATGATTTGTGCTTAATCCTTGTGAATCATGCTATTCCATCCTTCATGCAAGTTGGAGTTTCAAACTGAATCTCTTCACACAGCCACGAATTCTCTCCAATCTTTTGTGCCAATTACTCCATGATGATAGTAGATGATGATAGTGATAGAAATCAGAATGATAGAGGAAGTCTCAATGGGTTTTGGATGAAAGTGCAACTTGGAATGAAGAATATAATAGGTGTAATCCTTGATCAATTCAACCACTTCTTGATGTGAATCCTAGGGTTTGAATGATGATGATGATGATTCAATCCAAATATGTGAGAATTTTGAGAGATTTGTAAGAGTTTGAGTATCTTATGGAAGAATAAGAAAATGGATGAAAAATGGAGATTTTTGACAAATGGGAACACCAACCCTTGCATGAACCAGCTTGCATGAATATATAGGTTGCATTAGAACCTCCTAGAACATTGGAGAAATTTCCCTTACACTTTTCCCTTTCAATTTGGATTATGTTACTTTCAATTCAAGCAACCATGGATAACTCACAAATTATGACCTAAGCTCAAAATTCCACTTTAGCCAATGTCTTTAGAATGCCTTTTCCATTCAAAATGACCTATAATTTTGCATCATTTGGCCAAGATATGAAAAATATCATTTTTTAAGCCATTTTCCTTCATTAAATTCAACAATTTTGAAACCTTGTGATATGATTCTTTACAATCTCTAATGGTCACTTTTCTAGACTCAAAATGTCATTTGGAGCAAGTTTGATGTTGTAAGTTTTTCCATTTGAGGCCTCCTTGTATGCGTTTTGGACATAGGTTAAAATGACCTGTAATTCACAAATGACCAAAATACCCTTTGCTTGCCAAGACCATAAGCTGAGTTCCACACATCATATGAAGGCATACCATACCATTCTAGAAAGCTAAGACAATGAGGAACAATTATTATGTTGACCAGAAATTCATTTGAAATATCCTTGAGGGGTAAAAGTTGCTTGGAAGTCAAGTCACTTTCACAGACAAAATTTCAGATACCTCAGATGACCTGTAACTTGCAAGGACCATAACTTGAGTTCTATAAATCTCCTTGATGTCTTCCACCACTCAAATTAAAGGTCTTGAGATCCTCTACAAGTTCCATGTTGACCAAGAAGCCATTTGAAGCTTGCATTTTGACTTATCTTGTTTGGAAATTTGACCTAAACTAGGGGATTTTACACAGAAACCCTAATTTAGAAACTCCTCTTCTCCTTGATTTCTCTTGAATTATTCTTAGCATAACAACATATCCTTATTCTTCATGTCAAATTATGAACCCCACATCTCTCCAATATCCCTTAATGCCTTTCAATCAGTCAATTGACCTAGAGTTGACCCAGGGTTGACCCAGATGAAACCCTAGTTGACTGTCTTCAACTGTAATTCTTGTGACTTCACCAATGACTTGTTTCCTTCTCCAAATGACTTTCTAAGTCCTCCAAGATGTCTAGATACTCCCCATGCTCAGCCCACAGCTCACCATTTCTTTGTTGATCCTCAGACACCCTCAGTTAGGAGATAGATGAACTGCTTGCTCCATTGACTTGATAACTTCCAAATTCTTTTCTAATGACTTGAATGAGGTTGAATCAGGATAATAACCTCTTGATAGGCCTCTAGAGATGAGAGTAATGATTGGTCCCCTGTTAGCTGACTTGCTATGCTTATGCTATGCAGATGGTTAGTCTATGTACATGACTCTATATGCAAATGCTAATGATAATGAAAAATAAACCAAGTGAATAAGGTTGAGCAAATTTTAGGGTGCAACAGCAAGTACACGGTACTCTGAGGGGGACAAATATTTGGATACTAAAATGATAGTTGCACGGCAACTATGCTGGGGAATTGGTCACACGGTCATTGGTGAAGGGTCTAATCTCAAATCTCCGTCAGGATGATCATCTGATTTTGCTGTAGATCTTCGTCCTCGAGTCATCAAGGGGTCACCGGTTACACGGTAACTAGTGAAGGATAGTTGGATTCCTTATCGTAGCCTATGGACTCATCATGTCGCTAGGAACATCGACAATATCTTTGTCGGACTTCATCGGTAAGTCAATAAGGGATCATCGGTTACTCGGTAACTGGTGAAGGATGGCTAATTATGTCGTCGGGCATTCTGCGCCACTGCAGAAGAATTCCTTATCGTCATCTATGGACTCATCGTGTCGCTAGGCACGTCGACAACATCTTTGTCGGACTTCATCAGTAAGTCAATAAGGGATCACCGGTTACTCGGTAACTGGTGAAGGATGGCTGATTATGTCATCGGGTATTCTACGCCACTGCAGAAGAATTCCTCGGAACTCATCAGGTCATTAGGAACTTTTTAACAATCAAGTTAATTATGCCGTCGAGCATTCAAAGAAATCTTGGGCATCAGCCGGAATTCGTTAGCAAGTCTGAAATAGAATCCTCGGTCAATCATGAACCCAATAGGGATATCTAAACTATTGCCATCAGGCACTCCGCGTCAGCTGAGATAACTGCTTCGACATCACAGTTGGACTTCAGCAGTAAGTCTTGAAATGGGATCCTTAATCATTCACGGATCAATAAGGATACACAATCTTTTTCCGTCAGGCACTCTGCGTCAGCTAGGCAAACTGCTTCGACATCGCAGCTGGACTTCATCAATAAGTCTTGAAATGGGATCCTTAATCATTCACGGATCAATAAGGATACACAATCTTTTGTCGTCAGGCACTCTGCGTCAGCTAGGAAAATTGCTTCGACATCACAGCTGGACTTCATCTGTAAGTCTTCAAATGGGATCCTTAATCATTCACGGATCAATAAGGATACACAATCTTTTGTCGTCAGACACTCTGCGTCAGCTAGGAAAAATGCTTCGACATCGCAGCTGGACTTCATCAGTAAGTCTTCAAATGGAATCCTTAATCAATCCTGAACCAATAAGGATATACATTCTTTTGCCATCAGGCACTCCGCGTCAGCTGGGAGAACTGCTTTGACATCGCAGTTAGACTTCACCAGTAAGTCTGGGGTTTTGGCATCGCTGTCGGACTTCAATCATCAAGTCTTCAAGGAAATTTCAACTTCTATGTTTAAGACCTGCTGGGGATGACACATCTCCGCTGGGGATTCTGGAGAACTATCAAGTAACTCTGCTTCGGGGATCCAGAAATCATCCTGGATGAATCAACTCTGCTGAGGACTTCAAGAATCATCTTGGACAAATAACTCCGCTGGGGACTTCAAGACTCATCCTGAACCAATAACTCTGCTGGAGATTTCAGGAATCATCCTGAGCAAACACTCTGTCGGGGACTCTAAGCATCAACTTAAGCAACCAACTTTGGCGACTTCACTGGGGAATTCAAGAATCATCTTAAGCCATCAACTTCGCTGGGGAATTCAAGAATCATCTTGAGGAAACCATTCTACGTAGGAACACCTGCAAAACAAGAACGGTAACGACCTAGCTCATGTTTCATATGCATATGCTTTGACAATGGCGCAAGGCTCCACACGGTGGAAATGCTACGCATTTAGGTTAAATTCTATGCAATCATGCAAAATGCTATGACCCCATCAGCAAAATAAATGTTGAAGGGAAAATCCTCCTGTCAAGGAGAAAGAACCACTCTGGTGGAGGAAGGAATCATCCTTCCAAGGAGAAGAAGTCACACCAATCTCAATTGGACTCCGCCTGGGGAAACGAACTCCAGACGACTGCTGTGGGGGACGAAGTTCTTCGAGAACCTGTACTAGCTCAACTGGGTATACGAGCCACAAACTGCTAAGGAAAACGATGTCAATCGCAGAAATAAACTGCACGGCCTTCGCGGAAAAGCTTTCCTGGAGATAACGACTCCAATAGGGAAATACAGCATCAGTTATTCAACATTCTATTCGGGAAAACCAATCATGGCCCGCACGGCTTCCAAGGACTCGGCTCTCTTGGGGACCTGCAAACTCGGCTGAGGAGGGTAACCAGACGCTGGAATCACTCCTACCTGTCGGGGAGAGTACAACTCTGTGGGGAATTTCAATTCTGCTGGAGTCTTCAGTCTGAACTATCGAAAGCTGCACACTTGCGAATAGTCTTTCATGAGAAAACTGCACATTGACTCAGTGCTGGGGATGTACATACGCTTCAGCGCATGACTCAGCTGGGGAGATGACGATCTTGCTTGGGATACACCTGACCGGGGAGGATCTTCTCTGTTCGGGGAGACATATCAATGCTCGCGGTCGCATGCTCAGACTCTGTGGGGAGACGCTGCTGAACTTGCTGGGGAAGAAGGAATCATCCTGCTTAGGGTACATCTAGCGTACTGCCTGGAATGTGTTGTACCTGCAACAACACAAACAAACGGACAAGATACCCTTCACAAAGGGACCTATCCAGGTTATCATCCTGTGACAATGTTCAGGTAATTCAATGTTTCAACAATTATCGGCCTAGGCTAGCAAGTTTATGTATGCGCATTTTATCAAAAACATCGGGAGTTCTTTTTCGTAAACAAAACAGATAAATGCTAAACAAACAAACGGGATTGCTGAATAGTGTATGTTTTATTGATAACACACCCCTGAATGGGCCAAAATGTTTTACAACAGATGCAAACTCCTGAAATGAGGAAGCTGCGCAAGCATAAAAACATAAATATACATCAGTATATACACAAATGTCGGCAATGTGGCGTAGACGAACACCATGAGTTGGTCCCTCTATGACCTACTCGACTTCGATACTTCTCCGACACTTCAGCTTCAGAAGAGATTGATTCAGACAAACGGCCCTCAGGTCTTCCAAACCACTAAACAATGAGAGTCCATACGCGGAACGCAGTCATTTGCTTTTTCAAATCCCTAACTTTTGCCTGAACCATCCTTTCGGGTTTTCGATTCACCGGGATACCCTTTTTTGCCAAAGCCGCCCTTCCAGGTTTTCGACTTTGCGGGTGTACATTCTTTCATTTATATCCCTAATTTTTTCCCGAACCTTTTTTCCTTTTTTATGGTTCGCCGGGATGCCCCATTTTTGCCTGAATATTCTTTTTTCTTTCCAGCGGGTCATTTTTTAAGCAAAGTATTTTTTAACTGCGTCCGTGTTCACAGGGGATGAAAAATCTTCGCCATCCATTGTGGATAACAACAAGGCTCCTCCCGAGAAGACCTTGCTGACGATGCACGGACCTTCGTAATTGGGAGTCCACTTGCCCCTGTGATCGGAGTGTGGAGGAAGAATCTTCTTCAGGACGAGATCACCCATCTGAAAGCTTCGAGGGCGCACCTTCTTATCATAAGCTTTCTTTATTCGACTCTGGTACAGACGACCATATGCAATCGATGCTAATCTCTTCTAGTCCATCAGGCTGAGTTGGTTCAGTCGGTTCTTGATCCATTCTGCCTCATCGAGTTTCACGTCAACCAAAACTCGCAAAGAAGGAATCTCAACTTCTAACGGTAGGACAACTTCCATACCGTACACTAGTGAGAAAGGAGTTGCCCCGGTTGATGTGCGTACTGTCGTATGATAACCGTGCAATGCAAATGGCAACATCTTGTGCCAATCTTTGTAGGTCACAACCATCTTCTGTACGATCTTCTTGATGTTTTTATTTGCCGCTTCAACCGCGCCATTCATCTTCGGCCGGTAAGGATATGAGTTGTGATGTTCAATCTTGAAGCTCTGGCATAACTCCTTCATCATCTTGTTATTTAGATTCGAACCATTATCAATAATGATCCGCTCGAGAATTCCGTATCGACAGATGATGTCCCTCTTTATGAATTTAGCCACCACTTGCTTGGTCACGTTAGCATACGAGGCTGCCTCCACCCACTTGGTGAAGTAGTCGATGGCTACCAAAATGAAGCGGTGACCGTTAGATGCAGTGGGCTCGATCTTGCCTATCATGTCGATGCCCCATATGGAGAACGGCCATGGGGAGGACATGACATTCAACGGGCACGGCGGCACATGAATTTTATCAGCATAAATCTGGCATTTATGACATCTCTTCGCGAATTTAAAGCAATCCGACTCCATCGTCAGCCAGTAATATCCTGCTCTCAGGATCTTTCTCGTCATAGCATGCCCGCCGGCGTGCGTACCAAATGTGCCTTTATGGACTTCCTCCATGAGCAAACTCACTTCTTTCTCATCTACACATCTGAGTAGCACGAGATCATGGTTTCTCTTGTACAAAACTTCATCAGGATTGAGATAGAAATTCCCAGACAGCTTCCTCAGAGTCTTCTTATCCTGGGTTGACGCTCCCGCAGGATACTCCTTAGTCATAAGAAAGGTCTGGATATCATGGAACCATGGCTTGCCATCAGAGGCTTCCTCGATTGCAAAAACGAAGGCAGGTCTATCAAGACGAGAAAGGACGATTCTTGGAGCTTCGTTCCAAAAATGGACTTTGTACATCGAAGCCAACGTGGCTAAGGCATCAGCCATCTGATTTTCAGCTCTGGGCACATGATGGAGTTCCACTCGATCAAAGAACGGAAGCAGCCTTCTGGCATAATTCATGTACGACACCAAATTCGATTGACGAGTCTCCCACTCCCCTTTAATTTGGTTAACAATAAGCGTCGAGTCACCATACACATCTAGGTTTTTGATTCTCAAATCAATCGCTTCTTCTAAACCCATGATGCATGCTTCGTATTCTGCTTCGTTATTGGTGACCGGAAACGTCAATCTAGCAGTGAACGGGATGTGGGATCCATGGGGAGTCGTGATGATTGCCCCAATGCCACTTCCGTAAGAATTAACCGCCCCGTCAAATATCAATTTCCACTGGGACTTCCTGTCTGGCCCCACGTCGGGCAACGGTTCATCACAATCTTTCACCTTGAGAAACATAACATCCTCATCATGGAATTCAAATTTCATCGGCTGATAATCTTTGATCGGCTGTTCGGCAAGGTATTCAGACAATACGCTCCCCTTAATGGCCTTCTGGGAAACATACTGAATGTCATATTCTGTCAACACCATTTGCCATCTGGCAATCCTGCCCGAAAGCGCTTACTTCTCGAAGACGTACTTGATCGGGTCCATCTTCGAAATTAGCATGGTTGTGTGATTGAGCATATACTGTCATAAACGTTTGGCGGCCCATGCAAGTGCGCAACACGTTTTCTCCAGCATCAAGTAACGAGATTCACAATCTGTGAACTTTTTACTCAAGTAATAAATGGCATGCTCCTTTCTACCAGTCTCATAGTGCTGACTGAGAACACACCCCATACTATTCTCAAGAACTATCAAGTACATGATTAAGGGTCTTCCGGCCACTGGGGGTATCAAGATTGGAGGTTCCTGCAGATATTGTTTTATCTTGTCGAATGCCTTCTGGCAATCCTCGTTCCAGATAATCGCCTGATCTTTTTTCAGTAGTTTGAACATCGGTTCACATGTGGCCGTGAGCTGAGAGATAAACCTTGCAATGTAGTTTATTCTGCCCAGGAACCCGCGAACTTCTTTTTCAGTTTTTGGCGCTGGCATTTCTTGTATCGCTTTTATCTTCGCATGATCAACCTCAATGCCTTTTTCACTCACAATAAACCCCAGTAGTTTTCCAGACCGTACTCTGAAAATACACTTATTAGGATTCAGCCTCAACCTGAACTTCCTAAGCCTCTCAAAAAGCTTCAGCAAATTGACCAGATGTCCCTCCTCCGTTGGGACTTCGCAATCATGTCATCAACATAGACTTCAATCTCATGGTGAATCATGTCATGAAACAAAGTGACCATTGCTCGTTGGTAAGTGGCCCCTGCGTTCTTCAGACCGAAAGGCATTACCTTGTAGCAAAATGTTCCCCAAGGTGTAATAAACGTAGTTTTCTCCATGTCCTCCGGCGCCATCTTAATCTGGTTATAGCCGGAGAAGCCATCCATGAACGAAAACACGGAAAATTGAGCTGTATTGTCGACCAACACATTAATATGAGGGAGCGGTAAATTATCCTTAGGGTTCACCCTATTCAAGTCCCGATAATCGACGCACATTCGTACCTTACCGTCCTTCTTCGGTACATGCACTATGTTGGCGACCCACGGAGGGTAAGTAGTGACCACTAAGAAGCCAGCATCGAGCTGCTTTTTCACTTCTTCTTTGATCTTAACGGTCATATCTGGTCGTGTCCTTCTAAGCTTCTGCTTAACGGGAGGACAATCTTCTCGCAATGGTAGGTGATAGACCACGATGTCAGTATCAAGTCCGGGCATATCTCCGTATGACCAAGAAAAGATGGCACTATACTCTCGAAGCATCTCGACCAATCTTTTCTTGACATCACTCTGCAATGTAGCCCCTATCCAGACATTTCTGACAAGTTCCTCGGAACCCAGATTCACAATCTCAATCTCTTCCTCGTGAGGCAGAATGACTTTCTCTTCTTATTTCAACAAACGGGCCAACTCTTCGGGAAGGTCTTCGTCTTCATCAATCTCTTCTTCAGCTTGATAGATCGGGCAATCGAAGTCGAAGTGAGTCGTAGAAGGTCCAGAGTCGATGTCATTTGTGATGTGAATCCTGCAATAACAAGGGTTACGCTTAAAACAAGGATATGCAGGTTAGCACAAGCCATATTGCCATTTTATTGTTTCTCAAAACAAATATAAAATAGGAATAACAGAGATCACAACATTTGAATGCGAAGAAAAATGCCCTTTGATTTATTGTTAAAATGTATGTACATAATCAAACAAGGCCCTGACAATAAAACCACTATGCCCCGGGTAGGACATAGGGTTGTACAATAATTGGAGAAAGTAAATCATTACTCTTTGCCTGTCACTTGGATGATGTCCTTGATGGACCAGTTGTTGAGGCTCTGGCCTGGTTTGCTTGGCTGAATCCAAGAATCCAGGTCGCAATCGTTGTCTTCGCCGTCTTCAAACACTGCGTTGACACTTTCGAATATCACCCCATCGCTTGTAAACTGGATCGGCCCTTTAACCTGCGACGCACTGTGAGAGGAGGAAGTCTCAGCAACAGGAGAGTATCCTAACCCAAACTCGTCCTGTTTGTTAGGTATTTCCAGAACTTGCCCCCAGCCTGGGGCAGAGCCAGCTTGAACAACAGCCCGAGCTTCCTTGAAGGAAGAGAGAGTCATCTCTGGTTTCTCAATCATCACTGGAGTCACATCTTTGACCTTAACAACTTCTAATGCCTGACATAGGGTTTCGTGGATCTCGCCATCCACCTCGACATATTTGAAAGACGACAAATGGCTCACCATTAATGTCTTCCTCGCCGCAGACAGTTACAATGCTGCCTCCCACAGCATACTTGAGTTTCTGGTGCAATGTGGAGGTCACTACACCAGCAGAATGGATCCATGGCCGGCCTAACAGACAACTATAGGCGGACATGATGTCCATGATGTAGAAGACTGCGTCGAAAGTTTCCGGCCCAACTTGGATTGGCAGGGTTACCTCTCCAAAGACATGATGCTTGGTTCCATCGAAAGCCTTCACCACCAGATCACTGGGTGTGCAGATTAGTCCCCTCGTATCTAGCTTCATCAATGCCTTCTTTAGGAGAACATTGAGAGGTGATCTGATGTCCACCAACACATGGGACATCACTGTTCCCCTACACTCTATCGAGATGTGCAGGGCGCTGTTGTGGTTTCTTCCCTTCAGCGTCAGCTCCAGGTCAGTGAACCCAAACCCGTTTCCAGCATTCACGTGGGCCACTATTCCCTCCAGCTGGTTGACCGAGATCTCCTAAGGTACATACGCGGAATTCAAGACCTTTAACAGCGCGTTACGATGTGCCTCAGAATACAGCAACAAGTTTAGAATAGAGATTTTCGACGGTGTTTGATGGAGATAATCAACGATCTTGTAATCACTCTTCTTGACCAACCTCATGAACTCTTCAGCATCCTTTACAAGTAAGTCCTTCTCTACCCCACGAGGAGTTTCCTTAACGACCTTACTCTTTCCCTTATCGGTTTTCTCAGCTTTGTCAATTTTGTCAGTTTTGTCAGCCACAACCTCAGGTGGAGCAAATACTCTTCCGCTACGTGTGATCCTGCCGGTTCCCACTAAGTTGTCCACAGACTGCCTAGATGGTTCCAATTCCAATTTATGTCCGTTACAGTAGACGTCTGCCCCATAGTGCCACGGGATAGCATTGGTGCTTTCAAAAGGTAGCGGCCCAGCCTTTGTGATGGTAATTGTTGGTGGCCTGGATGTAGAAATGGTTATTATCTTGCGAGGGATGGTGATGGTGGCAACTGAAGGTGAGAAAATACTTAGAAGGGGGGTTGAATAAGTATGAAGATAAAAACTTAGAAGTAAAAACTCAAGTATTTTTATCCTGGTTCGTTGAACTTAACTACTCCAGTCCACCCTTTCTAGAGTGATTTGCCTTTCTCAAACATGGACTTAATCCACTATTTAATCAACTGATTACAATAGTAAGCACTAAGAACAACTGTTCAAAGTCTTCTCAAGAACTACTGATCCTAACTGGATCTTCTTAAGGTTTTCTTACAATCAAATGTAATAATAAATACAAGTGTTAAGATGCTTCTAATAAAGCTTTATCACAACAGTGATTTTTCACTTAAGATTAAGAACAAAGAAATAATTCTAGCAAGAATATATGAGTTGTATGAGAGCTTTGATAATGAATTCTTTTCAAGTGTTTCGTCAACTGAAGAAGATGAGTGGAGACTTGCTTTTATAGGCACAGTGATCCAAGAGTTTTTCACGTTGATAAGAGTGTACCAAAAGGTCTGAGCCTTTTTTGTCTTCACATCAAGTGACCTTTCCTAGAAGAAGAAAGCACGGAGAAATCCTTTTTGTCTATGTTCTTGTGTCTAGCATAAATAAGGAAAGAGTCGTTTGGATATTCCAACGGATATAATCTTTGAATTCTTCTTCAACAATTTTCAGCAAGAATCATCAGAGTCTAATTTGATCAGAGCCTTCTGATGTTGATCAGAGTTTTGCTGAACCAGAGTATTTGCAACAAGTGTGCTTTTAGTGTGTATAAGTTCAGAGCAGAGTTTTGGGTCAGATCCTCAGTACTAGCAGCGTTAGTACTCTCAGAGTCTTCTGAAGTAATTATGCTTGAAAACTCTTCAAACAAAATTCTTCATTGGTTCAGATGCTTCTGGCTTGCTTCAGATTCTTGTGAAGCTTCTGCTTCAGATCCTTCTGGAGGAAACGCTCAGGATCTTCTGATGGCAGCGTTCAGAATCTTCTAATGGGTGCTTCTGACGCTTCAGAGCCTTGCATATTTCTTATGTTCAGATCTGATTTGCTTCTGGAGTGATATTTACTTTAATATCTACAACAAACATTCTTAAGCAAATTTTAGAGTACATAATTCTTAACTACAAAATTTCATAATAGTTATCATCAAAACATAGAGATATTATTAAGAACCAATCTGTGTTCTAACAGCAACTTCACCATCCTGTTTCAGCATTACCTCTCCAGATCTATATTCGGCCCTCCGGCTAAACTGCAAGATTCCTTCGGTCATCAGACTTTGAATCCCCATTATCAACTGTTCACAGCCATCTGAACGAATCGCACAACCCATACACAATTCTCCACAGCCCGGAAAGATGCCTCTCTTCATCAGCTTGGCTTTAACGAAGCTAAGCGGTGTCCTCAGGTCCTTGATGTCAGTCAGTACATCTGAGTCCTCTTCTTCAATAATGGCATTCACCCCGCCTCCCCCATGGTTCGGCATAGGGTTCTTTGTGACATTCGACACATTATCAGAGAAATTGATGATTTTAGCGCCGACCATATCTTGCACCTTGTGCTCGAATGCCTTGCAATTTTCTATCGTGTGGCCAGGTGCCCCCGAGTGGAATTTGCATTTTGCATTCGCATCATAACCCTGTGGAGGTGCCCCTGTCAAGGGAGCCAAGGTTCTTTTCTGGACTAGCTGTAACTGAAGCAAAGTTTGTAATAGCTGAGCATATGACATGGGTGGTGTCTCAAGATGACGATTTGCCAGAGGTGCTTTGTTCTGGTACCTTCTGTACCCTTGCTGATTTTGTTGCTGCTGCTGGGGTTGTTGGACAGCAGGGATGGTTATGCTAGCAACCTGCTGGCGCTGGCCCTTACCTTTCCTCTGAGCGTTAGATACTGCGCTCGTCTCTCCTTCACGCCTTTTGTTACTGTACAGTTTCTTTCCTCCTCCAGCTGAGGATAGATCAACACCCTGAATTTTCCCCAATTTGATCCCATTTTCAACATGCTCGCCAGTAATGATGAGATCGGAGAAACTCCCTAACATACCACTAACCAGTTTCTCGTGATAGACCCCCAGAAGAGTGGCTACAAACATCTCAACAAGCTCTTGTTCAACCATCGGCGGTTGAACTCTAGTAGCTAATTCCCGCCACCTCTGGGCGTATTCTTTGAACCCCTCATTGTTCTTCTGAGACAAGTTCTGCAGTTGAACCCGATTAGGAGCCAAGTCACTGTTATACTGATAATGGTGTACAAAGGCCTCATCAAGTTCTTTCCATGTACGTACATTGGTGGGTTCCAAACCCATATACCATTCCAAGGATGGGCCGGACAAGCTATCCTAGAAGAAGTGCATCAGCAGCTTCTCATCTTTAGAGTGAGCGGACATCTTTCGGTAGTATGACCTTAAGTGGACACGAGGGCAAGTGGTGCCCTTGTATTTCTCAAAGTCGGGCACCTTAAATTTGGGAGGCACCTTGAAATCAGAAATAAATCCCAGTTTAGTCATGTCAACCCCCAAAGTATTCAAGTTCTCGAAACTCTTCATTTTTTCCTCAAGTGCTTTAAACCTCAGACGGGCTTCAGCATTCAATTCGCCCTCAGCACTCTTCTGTGAGAACAAATCCTCTTGGCGATCTTCTAGCCATGGCTGAGTGCCATTGCCAGCAGCAAACCCAATAGCATTAGGCCCGTACAGATTTCCAGCACCAATGTTCCCCGTGTTGCCATGGCCTAGTCCAGTATTGCCATTGGCCTCAAAGTTACTGTTACCGACGCCAGTCGTATTTCCATTAAGCCTGATGTTAGTGACCACATTGCCGTTACCACTTCCATTCCCCCCGGTCACAGGGACGCCATTCTGTGGAGTCTCAACAAGTGGAGGGTTTGAAGTGTTTCCACTATGAAGTACACCGTTGCTGTCAACCCTTGAGATCAGAGGCTGGACCAAGGTTCTAAGCTGGTCTTGGCCGTTAGCGACCACTTGCATGAGCTCCATGAAGCGGTCCATTCTCTCTCGGAGTTCCTGGATGTCTGTCTGCACTTGTTCCATTGCTCTAGCTTGATTCGCTCTGGTCGAGTATCGGTGGATCGGTCTTCGGTCAATCCTGGAACAACCTGCACATACAAAGGGTTAGCAAAATGGCTAGGTACCTGTCATGCAAATGATTCATGCAAATGAAAACACGTATCCATGCATTAGGAGGAAGTCCCCCTCGATTCTAGCTTCCGAGACAAATAAAGTCTACCGTCCAATCATGGAAAGAAAACCTTCATATATTCATCTGAAAAAGAAACCCGCGCGGGCAGCGTACAACAGTAACTGAATACAACTGAAGCGACAATTGTGATCCTGACCAATAGGCCTGGCGATGATCAGCATATCAATGCATAAAATGTGCAAAAGAAAATACATAGAAATCAAGTGCGGGCACGAAATTCCTCTAGTAGCCTCTTCGTATCGGGATGATCAGGCTGGGTAAGCAGGCCCTGAATCAGCAGATCCCTCTGCCTAATGGACTCTGGGAGGTTCTCGGCAACGCTCCTAGAAATACCTTGTTCAGAACAGTCCTCTACTCTACTCCTCTTAGCATCAGCCCGGAGTTGAGAGTCCATCAGGTTTGCCTTGGTTTTAATCAACTTATACTGGACATCTCGTCGCAGCGAGGCTTCAGCCTCTATCTTCTTGTCTTTGACTTCCATCTGAGCTTCCAACTGGGTGATCTGCTGCTTCAGTTTTTCTTTCTTCTCTTTGTGGCCAGTCAAAGTGTTGTTCCATAACTTCTCAAATTGGGGTAACTTCCGGTACACTCTGTCAAGGTCCTGCTTCTTGGTGGTCAATACCCCATGCACTGCCTTCAGGTCCAACCCAAGCCACTCTCTAGAGTCAGTTTCTTTGGTCAGGTTAGCGCCCAGGAGGTTGATCATCTCGGTCTACTTCTTGCAGGTGTAGACGGCTTCGCTCTTTTCTCTTCGGAGTTGAGCTATCTCGTTTTCCAATTCTTCGTTGGCTTTGACTAGCTCTGCATTCTTAACCTGAAGCTGCTCATACTTCTGGATTTCAATCATGGTAGGCTCTGGAGGATAGTCCTGCTTGACAGGAGGAAAATGCATCAGCACTTTCTCTGCTCTGCTATGAATCCAATCCACGTAAGGAGGATAAGCCTGATTGTTGCTCTTCCCCAACGAGGTCTTTCCCTTGCGGTGAACGTTATTTCAGGCATGTTCGAATCTAACCAAATCATCCCCTTCTAATGCACCAGTGAGGTACAGAGATTCTTGTACCTCTTCGTTTTTAGGGGGGCCCCTCAAGGCATACCCGAATTGCCTGATAGCGATAGACGTATTATAGTTGATACAACCCTTCCTATCCACAAGAGGGACATTAGGAAAGCTCTCACAGCTGTAGATGATCTCACTCCCCAGGCGATCTCTATCAAACCAATCAATGTCCTCGGCAGACAAGCTTATCAGACGCTCGGACCACTCTTTTGTCTCTGTAGTCTTTATAAAAGGGCCATCCTTAGGTAGATGAGTGACAAACCACCTGTAGAATAGTTAAGCACAACAAGATACACTTTTACCTCTATTATTCTCGTTCTTGTAGTGCACCGAATGGTACACGTCTCCGAGCAAGGTTGGGATTGGATTCCTTGAGACGAAGATACGCAGAGCATCCACATCTACAAAATCTGGAATATTGGGGAATAACATGATACCGTATATGCACAGCGCCAAAATAGCTTTGAATGCCACCCAGCATTCCTTCTTGGCATAGTGTCGGGCTCTCTCAGCTAGAAACGGTAATGGGAACCCCCAGGCTCCATTTCTCTTGACGGTCTTTCCTTCCAACTCAGAAACATCAATATGCAGAGCTGTAGCAATCTTAGCCAGATCTGGCTCCTGATCAACAGGCCAAAAGGGTACCTGAGCAAGAATGGGTATCTCCAATATGACAGAAAACTCTTCTAGAGTGGGGGCCAACACATAGCTTGGAAATCTGAAGCAACGCAACGGTGGGTCATAAAACTGAAGCAGAGTCTAGAGTCCGTTCAATTCATACACATATGGCTTTCACACAACACTGAGTAGCTTCCCATAGGTTCCTCTGAAGTCTCTCATAGCTTCCTTACCAGGCAAAGAAATCAAACTCCTCAGAGTAGTAATGTCGGGAGTTGGAAATTTGTAGGCCAAAGTTCTTCTCACATTGGGTTCCATGATGAACACAGAAAGGACAAGATTGCTAGAATCGAGAGAGAACTGCACACCTGTAACACAGATACGCGTTAGATGCAATGCAATATGAAAATGTGAATGCGAATGCAAAATGCGGCAGGAGATCATGAGTGTTGTGTTGTGCGGTGCTGTGTTGTGAAGTGGCGGGTCGTAATTTTGCTTCAGCAAGAAAATACCACAGTCTGATAATAAAGGCCTACTGAAACCCACAATATTGATTCACTGTCAAGATAACCAGGTTGTCTGAAGGTTACGGTTTCCTGCAATAACCCGACCCTGCTCACAGGTATGGACCTAATCACTGACAAAGGTACGACATCTTATGCGTTCATCAGCGTCACAGACTTTCAAGAAGCGATGATACGATACCCAGAAGGTGTGGCATCATCCTCTCTTGAAGTGGCCTCACTCAGCTGAATCACAAGTGATCGGTTTCCAGAGTCGACAATTCTTAGATCTGAAATCCTTTCGACAGCCCACTGGGCTGGAAATGGAAATCATCTCAAAGAACCTCGTCTGAGTGCAGATTGTGTGGAAACTAGTGCATGCTTAACATGCAGGTTCACCACCAATCTGCTCTAATACTATGTAGCTCTCAAGCCTGGGTCTGGCTTATCACTCATCAGAGCCCCTCCCACAACAGCACAAATAATCATATCATACTGAAAATAAAATGCGGGAAAGAAAATGCGATAAATAAACACAACCCAATAGGTAAACACGTAAGCGCTAGGATTGACTCTCGTACAGGGATGTTGGATTCCCAGATTGACTCGCATAAGGGACGTTGGATCCCTAGGAGACTATAAAATCCCCAGCTGTCGCTACCGCGAAAATAAGGTGCCGGCAAAACAGAAGAGTCGCCACCTTTCGTTATTTATCCTTCAGAACCGGAAAGGAAATGATCCGAAAAAACCTGACGAAAAGGTATAAGACGAGGTCATCGCAACTATTGTCTGGATTCAGGAGTCGGTTACGCAAGGGGAAGGTATTAGCACCCCTCACGTCCATCATACTCGATGGGATCCACGCTTGTTGTGTTTATCTGACGGGTTGGTTTTGCTATCTACCTATCAAGGTTGGTCTGAAAAGAAAAAAAATGACTCGGCAAAGCGTCGCGCTTTATGCCTACGTATTCTCATCAGAGAATGAGAAATCAGAGTCTACGTAGTTCGACTAACTACGGGTAACGGGGAAGGTGGCTCGCCAATACATCAGCATTGTGCCTACATACTCTCAACAGATATGAGAGATCAGAGCTTACGTAGTTCGGGATAATACGGATTACGGAGATTCAGATTCATCTGTTTTTCGAGTAGGGTTAACAAACAATTCCAGCAGTTTGGTGTACACAGCTCGACCCTTGGAGACTTAGGCGTTACCGTTTGCGGTAGAATTGGGAGTTAACGACACTCTTTTCTTCAGAAAAGCTTCCTTTGAATTACGGGCCCACGGGGCAAAAAGGTTTGAAGTTTGTTTTCTGTCTTTTATGAAAGAACTGTTTTTTATGGTTGTCTGTAGTTTGTACAGCACTAGAGACTATGACTTAGGAGCGAATACATCGTATAGCGTCCAAAGGACTTATACTAAACATCCTAGATGATTGAGAGGAGACCGCTCAATTATCATTTCCCAAGTAGCTTAAGGCTCGTAACGCGCGTGTACTAACTTGCCTTTATTACGTTTTTTACTGTTATTTTGAGATGAGAAGAGAACGACTTCTACGGGGAGACTGTCAAGTCCTAATGTTGTCATGCCAAGGATTCATCCTATGGTTGAGGTTTGAAACAGGGAACTCCTAGAAGTTATCATGCATAGGTTTCAACCTAAAGTTCTAATCATCACTTCCTTATCAAAGGAAGTGAGATTCCTAGGGGATCATGTTAAGGGTATACAGAAACAGATAAAGCATCAGCTTAAACAGTAAACAGATATACATTAAAGATGCACATGCAATGCAGCAATACAAGCAGAGGGAGACTCACTCAACCTCTTAGCAATCAAGCAAAATAAAAATAGACAAAACAGACAAGCAGAGGGAGCTCACTCAACCTCTATTATGCAAATACGTCAAGTAGAAAAAGAAAAACAACACACAAGCAAGGGGAGGATCACCTCAACCCTTAATGCAAACAAGCAGAGGGAGACTCACTCAACCTCTAAGCAGTCATGCTCCTAGCTTAAACTATTCTACTCATGCACTATCCTAATGCAACAAGCAATTCAATCAATGAATGAGGAGAAGGACTTTATGACAGATAATGGATTCAATCCAAAAGTAGTCATACAAGGCTTCTAACCTAAGGAAAGAAATTGGGTGTTGGGAGGCCAGGGTAAGGTCCACAGGAACTTATCCCGGGCACTCAACCAACTAAGAGATTTTGGGGGAATCCTAAGGGTTTGCCTCCTTCAAGAGGTGTGCAACATTCCCCCCACAGGAGGGACTATGCTAACTCAAGAAGTTCCTAGAAAGAAATGAGCAAGAAAATTTCAGGAGAATGGAGATGAGAAGCAAGGTAAGTTCCACAGGAACTTACCACAGGCACTCAACCAACTCCATTTCCTTTAGAGAGAGAGGGAGCTTTCATGGATTCAACCCCTTTATGGTAGTGCAATGTATTCCTCCACATGAGAAAACATTGCTCACAAGAGGGATTCCAATCAAGCAAGGAAAAATTGAAGAGGAAACTACCCCTATAGGAAGAATCATCCACCTATTTAAGCTTCTAAGGAAACCACAAATGATACCTTGTAAGGACATCTATCCTAAAGATCAAGGGTTCTAAGAGATATTTCTATCTAAATACCAATCTATCAAGACAGGAAATGGGACCTAGAATCATCTAGAGGTCATTTACAAGCCCAATCTATGCATCTAACCTAGTTAGGATCACCTAAACTAAGGTTAACTTGTAAAATAGGAACTTAATAGAAAATCATTTATAACAATTCCAAGAAAAATACCACACTATCCTACATGTATCAACATTCTATGGTAGGAAAGTCAGGGTTTAAACCTAAGCCAAAAGGTTCAAACTAAATCTAAAACTTCAAAGGCACACTAAGGGGATCCATTCATGAACACTCCTAAGAAACTACCCTAAAACCTTATTTAAAATCATCTAAAAATCATAACAAAAATTGCACAATACCATCTACATGTGTATAATCAGCATACAAGATTTCAAGATCAAACTAAGAAGTATGGATGAGAAATAAAATGAACAAATTCAGTACACAATTATTCCATTATTAAAAACATATTACTCTAGAAAATATGAAATTAATTGCAAAATAAATGAAAAATTAAAATAAAAAGCATGGAAATATTCTACACATCTCAATCTATATCCACCAATTTTCTCAGAATTTATTACCAACATTCACTATTTATTATGAATTAAATCTAACAATCAATTAAAAAAAATAAAGAAAAAGAACATAAAAGAAATAAAGAAGGGAGGTGGGCTCAGCAACAAACTCAAGTGTAATCTCGCCTGGGCCCAATACGAGGGGGTGTGAAAAGCGCGTGGGCGCTGGGCCTAATTGAGTCTCAACTCAGCTTATTTTTCATTGTGAACGTTACCAAGGGGTGCCACAAGCAAGGCTTCTACGTGTTAATCCTGTTGGGCCTAACAGTGGGGGGCGTGGATAGCAGCTGAACCCAAAGCCCAGAGTTTCAACTCATGAAACTCTGCGTTTCATTAAAGGGATTGGGAACCACACGTGGCCATGTTTGGGATCATTAGATCAGCATACCAATTCAACTCCTAAACATGATCTAACGGCTGTGATGTAACCTGAGAATTTAAACTTAAAACGGAGGGAACATGAACACGGCGGCTCTGCAATTTTCATACGGTGGCCGGCCTAGCGCCGGTCATCTTCTACCTCACGACGGGGAGAATGCCAGTCATCCAACCTTGACGAAAACTCAAATTGTTTATGTAAATCCACTCGTCTCTCTCCCTAGGTTCTTAATCTAACCTCCAATTTCATTTTTAATCAGTATTTACAGAGATACACGAATCACAACTTGGATCACCATAACCTAAACTTCCACGATTCATCCTAAAAACTACACAGAATCCACCTATGGTTCAATTACAACCTAGCCACATGAGTCTAAGATGCTAAAAATGTGTAAATTAAGTGCAAATTTGAGAAGTGAAAACCTGAGTTTGAGCTTCGAGCAAGGTAGGTTTCAGGCCTCAATTCTTCTCCAAAGAGTGCAGATCGCTTCAGTGAATGATGATGAACGTTTCTTGATAACCAATTTCTGCTGAAACTCTCCAAATATCCAAAACCTAAAATCAAGTTCTAAGCTCCTTCACAAACTTGCTCCAATAGATTCTCAACTGAATTTGCCACTAGAAGGTTCTCAGAATGATCCACATCCAATTTATATTCAGTTTAACAACTTTGGAGGCCCAAACAAAGGCCAATTTGGGATTTTTAAGTTTCACTTTCCTTCCAAAATTTCAATGATGGTGTGCACGATTTGGCATTGCTCTCCCTTAAAATTCCTTCCAATTCACTTACTTAACAGTTAGGGAGTATAATTGGATAGTTTCCCCTCCTTGATTTCAATCAATAGGATGTATTTGGTATGTTTCTTCATCATAAAGCAATCTTCCAAATGGCTATGTTATGAACTTCAATTCAAAAATGTGGTGATGTGATAACACGAAATCGTATATATATTTTGATGCATAATTCAACTAAAGTTTAACCGTTTTCAATCTGATTTCAGGTTATTTCCGTGTTATTTGTCTGATGTTTTGCAGGTATTCAACGATCACGTCTAAACAAGGCAACATGAAGAAAAGAAGCAATCTCATATGAAATATGGACGGAAAAGGAGTGAAAACATCATGAAAAGCGCAGGAAGCTGTTTTTGCTGATGTGACGACCGTCACAGCTACATGACGAGCGTCACACGGGTGACGACCGTCACACCTTGTGACGACCCTCATGCAGGCAAAAACGCCCCACTTCAATTACACGTTAAAGAATCAGTTCCAATTCCCACAGAGTGGACCACTACTCCCTAAATTATCTGCCTCAAAGTCCATCATCTTCAATGATAACCGTTGGAATTCCACTTCTATAAAAAGGGAAGAAAGGGACCTCAGAAAGTGTGCTGCATTCATACAACGAAGTGCTGCCAAATTTATTTCCAGAGCATATTTTCCAGCAATATTCTTATTTGTTTCTCTTTGCCTTTCCTGTATTCCATTTTCATTCTTCTGTAATTTCTACTTTTATTGTACGATCAATTTGGCGTAAAGACCAGAATCCTGCCAACATCTGTGGAGGATCTGCCCAAAGGCCAATTGTAATATTTACAGGTTTCTCATTTCAATCGATTCCAGTTTTATTATAATGCAAATCATTATTTATTGTTTTTATTTATGCTCTATCTTTCCCAAATCCATGTCTAGCTAAACTTAGGTAATCGATATGTAGTAATAATTCGAATGGGATTTGATAACAACTGGTTGAAAAACTTTCTTTTCAAAAGTAATTTATGGTCTAAGTGTTTAAAATTGATTTACTGAATAAACTTCGTCGCGAAAGCGAGAACTTATTTAAAAGTAGTTTTGCCACGAAAGTGGGAAATTAATTAAGATACGAACCAACAAGCGAAAGATGCGGTAAGGTCAGATAGTAAACACTAGTCATCCATTTTAATAACAGCGAAAGCACTTTAAAATGAATTAGAACTTAGAGATTTCCAAAAATTAATTTTAACCCCGAACGAGATACGAAAGTGTACGTTTGGCCCTTAGGATTATGATTAGCGTCAATAACCATCGTGAGGCGAGAGTCTTCAAATCACCATTTTCTGCTTAAATAAACTTTGAAAATTATTTCATACACCAGTAACTTGTCAAATCCCTGAAGAACACAACTACTACATATCAATTCAATCATTTATAATCTAAATAGTATTCTTAGTTCCCTTTTAGTGACAATCTTATTCCCTTAAACATATTCTACCTAGCTAAACATAGTAACTCCCGAGAACACTAGTTTGATTACGAGTCCCTGTGGGATCGATATCTATTATTACTACGCGATAGACTGTGCACTTGCAGTTAGGTTGTATTAGACATAGAAAGTCGCGATCAAGTTTTTGGCGCCGTTGCCGGGGACCCGTTTAGTCAATAGTGTAACCTTCTGTTACGCCGTATAGACTAGGTTAACAATTTTCATTTTTCCTTTACTAGTTCTGTCGATTGTATGCCAAGTAATCGCCCGCAAGGCGATATCGTAAAACCTTCAGTCGCAGAACTAGAACGCTTCTTACATTTAAGAAGTCAAATCATTGAGTACCAACTCAAACAACTCAAACATAACACTCCCGAACCTCTCACTCCCATTCCCAAATCAGAAGAAGAAGAACCAGAGATGGCTGAAGGACCCCCAAACAAACCGCTGAAAGCATACGCTACACCCTCTCAGATGGAGCCTAGAAGTAGCATTGCTGCCCCATCTATTACCCGAAATGATTTTGAGCTGAAACCATCATTGCTGTCAGCTGTACAACAAAACCAATTCTCAGGAAACGCAACTGAGGATCCGAACGAACATCTAACAAAGTTTGTACAATACACGGACACAGTGAAAGCAAATGGAGTAACTCCAGACGCGATAAGACTTCGTCTTTTCACATTCTCTCTTAGAGACAGAGCGTGGACATGGTTACAATCGTTACCATCCAACTCTGTTACGACGTGGGAGAAATTAAAGAACGTCTTCTTAGCGAGATACTTTCCGCCAAGCAAAACTGCTATGCTTAGAGCTCAAATCAATGGATTTCGACAGAAAGATACTGAATCTCTTTACGAAGCATGGGAACAATTCAAAGATATGATGAGAACATGTCCTCACCACGGTCTAGAAGACTGGGTGACAATCCATACTTTCTATAATGGGCTTCTATACAATACTAGATTGACAATAGACGCTGCCGCGGGCGGTGCACTTATGGATAAGCCATACGATGAAGCCTATCAATTAATAGAAAACATGTCACAAAACCATTGCCAATGGGGAGGTGAACGCACTCCAACTGAGAAAACCACAGCGAAAGGTGGGATGTACGAGATCAACAGCCTTGAAAAGTTCAACGCTAAAGTAGATGCTCTAGCACAGAAGATTGATAGTCTGACCGTTAACCCCACTGCAACTGTCGTTGCAGTAACTCCAAATTGCGAGTTATGCAGAAACACCACTCATATTGCACCCGAATGCCCATTGCTAGCCGGAATCCCACCAGACCAAGTAAATTATGCTCAAGGGAATCCCTACGCAAATACCTATAACCCAGGTTGGCGAAATCATCCAAACGTTTCTTACAAAAGCGAAAATGCATTGCAAATGCCTACTGCTCCGCCAGGATATCAGAAACCTGCTGCTCAGAATGCACCTAGGAAATCAAACCTCGAGTTGATGATGGAAAAAAATTCATAGCTACTCAAGCTCAAACAAACAAAGAATTCCTAAATCAAAACATACACACTAGCGAGCAAATTAAACAGTTGACAGCAAAAGTAGACGCTTTAGCCACCCACAACAAAATGTTAGAAACTCAGATATCACAAGTGGCTCAACAGCAAGCCTCTGCTGCCGCACCTGCTGGCACATTTCCTGGACAACCCGAACAGAATCCAAAAGGCCAAGCAAATGTTGTAATACTAAGAAGTGGAAAAGAATTGGACGAACCGATCGATCCGAGGACCGAAAACTCAGCCATGCAACAAAAACCAACTGAACAAGCAGAAAAGGAATCTGAGTTAGAGAAGAAGGAAGACAACGAGAAGGAGGATACCGCAAGTGAAAAAACTCAAGCACCTCCAGCGCCATATAAACCACCTATTCCTTACCCTCAAAGACTGATAAACTCCAAGACTTCAGGACAATTTAAGAAATTTGTAGAGCTCCTTAGACAGCTGAATATTACTATCCCTTTTACAGAAGCGATAACTCAAATGCCGTCATACGCTAAATTTCTCAAAGAAATCCTGTCGAATAAGAGAAAGATCGAGGATAATGAAACAGTTACACTTACTGCAGAGTGTAGCGCTATTATTCAAAACCGCATGCCTCCTAAATTAAAAGACCCAGGTAGTTTCTCCATACCCTGCATCATAGGAAAGTTCGTAATAGACAAAGCTCTATGCGATTTAGGAGCTAGTATCAGTGTTATGCCCTTATCTATATGCAAAAAGCTGAATATGGGAGACCTTAGACCAACCAAAATGTCCGTTCAATTAACTGACCGATCAGTAAAATACCCCGTCGGAATACTGGAAAACGTTCCAGTACGCATAGGACAATTCTACATTCCAACCGACTTCATAATCATGGACATCAAGGAGGACACTGTAACCCCAATTATCCTAGGAAGACCATTCCTAGCTACAGCCGGAGCCATTATAGACGTGAAGAAAGGAAGGCTAACATTCGAAGTAGGAGAAGAAAAGATAGAGTTCATTCTCACCAAGTTCTTACAAGCACCAGCAATAGACGATACCTGCTATTTAGTAGACGAAATTGACGAATGCATAAGAGAACTTGAAAATGAAGAGACCACGTATTCAGAAATAATAAAGATTCAAATACCCGATATTTCTGAAGACGATAATTGGCGTAAACCGTACAAAGACGACAGCCTAAGCGAAAGCTTAGCACTGACCCCAAACCATATGCCAGGTCCGAAGAACCCATCTTTAGAACTTAAAACACTACCCAAAAACCTTAGATATGAATTTCTAGACGATGAACAAAAAATACCAGTGATAGTCAACGCCGACTTAGGACAACCAGAAACCGAAAAGCTATTAGAAGTCCTAAAGAAGTACCCCACCGCGTTAGGCTATAACATAAGCGATCTAAAAGGTATAAGCCCTTCGATCTGTATGCATCGAATTACAATAGAGGAAGACTCTAAAACCTCTCGAGAGCATCAGAGGAGACTGAACCCCATCCTGAGCACTGTAGTCAGAGATGAAGTAAAGAAATTGCTAGATACAGGAATCATCTATCCGATCTCCGATAGTGAATGGGCCAGCCCAGTTCATGTCGTACCGAAGAAAGGAGGAGTCACAGTAGTTAAAAACGAAAAAGGCGATTCAATAACAAAAAGAGTCGTGACTGGAAGCAGGATGTGCATTGACTATAGAAAGCTTAACAAGGCTACGCGCAAAGATCACTTCCCGTTACCCTTCATAGACCAAATGTTGGAAAGATTAGCCAAACATTCATACTTCTGCTATCTAGATGGTTACTCAGGATTCTTCCAAATTCCCATCCATCCTGATGACCAAGAAAAGACTACATTCACCTGTCCTTATGGTACTTTTGCTTACCGCCGAATGCCGTTCGGACTCTGTAATGCTCCAGCAACCTTCCAAAGATGCATGATGGCAATCTTTGCAGATTTCATAGACAACATCATAGAAGTATTTATGAACGATTTCTCGGTATGTGGACAAAGTTTCGAAGGATGCCTACAAAACTTAGAAATGGTATTAGAACGTTGTGTAAAAGTAAACCTCGTCCTAAATTGGGAAAAATGCCATTTTATGGTCCGACAAGGAATAGTTCTAGGACACGTCATATCAGATAGAGGAATTGAGGTAGACAAAGCTAAAATAGAGATTATAAAAGATCTCCAACCTCCAAAATCCGTACGAGAAATACGGAGTTTTCTAGGACATGCCGGTTTCTACAGAAGATTTATAAAAGATTTTTCGAAAATCACAAAACCTCTGACCGGCCTGTTGATGAAAGATGTTGAGTTCGTCTTCGACGACGACTGTCTAAAAGCATTCGAAACATTAAAATCAGCCCTTATCACCGCACCAATCATGCAACCACCCGATTGGCGACTACCGTTCGAAATCATGTGCAATGCGAGTGATTATGCTGTAGGCGCAGTTCTAGGACAAAGGAAGGACAAGAAACTCCATGCCATCTACTATGCCAGTAGAACCTTAGATCCTGCCCAAATGAATTACGCTACCACAGAAAAGGAACTTCTAGCAGTTATATTTGCGCTTGACAAATTCCGTTCTTACTTAGTAGGAGCAAAAATTATCATATACACAGACCACGCTGCCATAAGGTACCTAATAAGCAAAAAGGATGCCAAACCAAGACTATTGAGATGGATCCTGTTATTACAAGAGTTTGACTTAGAAATCAAAGATAAGAAAGGAACCGAGAACATTGTTGCAGATCACTTATCCCGAATAGAAGGCATCAAACACGAACCAGTACCGATAAATGATGATTTCCCGTACGAATGTCTGATAGCCAAATTAGAAAGTGACACACCCAATTCAATCTCGGAAGATCCAGAATTCGAAAAAGCCGTAGAAGCCGTCTATGCCCAAGTCACATTACCTTGGTATGCTGACATCGTTAATTACCTCGCTGCGGGCGTGCTTCCACCGGATCTCACTTATCAGCAAAAGAAGAAATTCTTCCACGATCTGAAACACTATTATTGGGACGAACCTCTACTCTTCAAGAGAGGGGCCGACAACATATACCGTCGCTGTGTCGCAGAGGAAGAAATAGAAAATATTATTTCCCAATGCCATTCAGCACCGTATGGTGGTCATGCTAGTACATCCAAGACGTGCGCTAAGATTCTCCAAGCCATCATATTCTGGCCTAATCTCTGGAAAGACGTTCACATCACTGTGCAAAAGTGCGATCGATGCCAACGAACTGGCAACATCTCACGACGCGATGAAATGCCTTAGAAAGGAATCTTAGAGGTAGAAATCTTCGACGTCTGGGGAATAGATTTCATGGGACCATTCCCACCTTCTTTTGGTAATAATTACATACTCGTCGCTGTCAATTACGTGTCTAAATGGATAGAAGCCATAGCTGCTCCAACGAACGACGCACGAGTAGTAATCAAACTTTTCAAAAACACAATCTTCCCAAGATTCGGTGTACCTAGACTCGTCATTAGTGACGGAGGATCTCACTTCATATCGCGAATATTCGATAAACTTCTCTCTAAATATGGAGTCCGACACCGAGTAGCTACACCTTATCATCCGCAAACTAGCGGACAAGTAGAGGTCTCGAACAGAGAAATAAAACAGATCTTGGAAAAGACTGTCGCTACCTCAAGGAAAGATTGGTCGTCGAAGCTACAAGAAGCTTTATGGGCTTATAGGACCGCTTTTAAGACACCAATAGGTACTACACCCTACAAATTAGTTTACGGTAAATCCTACCACCTCCCTGTAGAATTAGAGCATAAGGCCTTCTGGGCCATTAAGACACTCAACTTCAACTACACCGAGGCAGGAGAAAAGCGAATCTTGAACTTACACGAATTGGAAGAACTTCGATTAGACGCTTACGAAAATGCCCGTATCTACAAAGAACGAACTAAAAAGTGGCATGATAAACGTTCAGTCAGGAAACAATTCAGTGTGGGAGACATCGTATTGCTATTTAATTCAAGATTAAAACTCTTCCCAGGTAAACTAAAATCTTGGTGGTCTGGACCTTATGAAGTGACTAAAGTACTTCAGAGTGGAGCTGTTGAAATTACTGATAAGATGAATGCACCGTTCATCGTAAACGGGAAACGTCTAAAACATTATAATAAGAACGACAACAGTCCTCAAGTCAGCAGTATAGCATTGCTTGAGCTTCTAGCTCAAACACCCGAATAGCTCCTCACCAAGCTATCGTCAGGCTTTAGACGTTAAAAACAACGCTTACTGGGAGGCAACCCAATTTTCCCTCGTTATTGTATTTTATTTTTCTTTAAAATTTTACTTTGAAAATCCAACAAAAATTCTAAACTTATAATTACTACTACTTTCTACTCTCGTTTGTTTTCATATTTTTATCTTTATTTTATTTTTCTCTTTTGTCTTTTGTTTCCACCGCCTTTCGTTTCTAAAAATCCTGACTTCAATTTCCTGTTTTAAACTTTTCAGGATTTTTAAAAGTCTTCAAAACATTCCTTCTGTTTTCTCTGAATTACCTGCGAGTATGGCCGAGTACGACTTCACAAAGGTTCACTTCCGAGGACTAGCTCAAAAGGCAAGATTTGCAGCACTAACCGAGAGAGAATTCGCTTTAACGCTGTATTATGATAAGGCTACCATGGATAAACTAGGAATCACGGATAACATTCAATACTTGTTCAATCAACTGGGTTGGGAGAACACTGCTCTGAAAACACGTTTTGCTACCTATAAGGATCTTACCTATGAATTCCTTAGTTCTTTCAGATACATACCCAACTATGGTTTTGGATCCAACACAGAGCTGATTACCTTCCGAATGTTTGGAATGGACCAAACCCATAGCCGGATGTCACTAGCTAACCTCCTAGGATTTCCTAGCGGACCGCATGTGTTCATCAGTGCAGAAGATGACGATATTGATTTTCAACTCGATCAATTCTTGGGTAGAATCACAGGCGACTATCACCCTGAACCAGACAGAATGTACAATGATGATATTCATAACCCAGCTTTCAGATACTTCCATAAAATACTAGCTCACACCTTGTTTGGAAAAGAAGAAAATATCACTACAGTATCTAAAGAGGAGTTATTCATCATGTTCTGTGCCTCTCAGGGACGTACAGTAAATGTAGTGCCTTTCATGATGAGATCTTTCAAACGCCTCACGCAGGAACCACAGACACCTATTCTTATAGGAGGCCTAGTAACAATGATTGCTCACGAGCTTGGCCTTAGATTCCACTTAAATGCAAGCACTCGTTTTGGCACCATCCGACCCATGAACATACAATTCTGCTTTAACAGGCGCATTTTAGGAACTATGGGACCTGGACCGTATGAGTACCTCATTAACGAAAAACCAGTACAGCTATTCACACTGCCTGATCATCTGATGACAAGTATCCACAACAAGGACAACTGGCTCTATGAATTGGATGAGCCTATGGGACCTCCTTCACCACAGTCAACACCACAGAACTATATGTATGACAGTGACCACATCTCTGAGGCACACGACTATATGTATTATGAGGATGCTGTGTCCGAAGCTAAAGTAGACCCTACGACTCCTCCGCACTACAACACCTATCCTGAGCCTATCCCTGAGGAGACCACCGACAAAATGGATACCGTTTTACTCCGATTGGACGACGTTGATGCAGCTCTGACTAATGTAAAAGCTGACATCGCAGGCATGCATAGCGAACTGGTAGGCTTCATGGATTTAGTCAGCGACCAACTCGACTACTACGCACGGAAATTCGATGAGTTGAAGACACGAAAAGACTAGTTACTAGTTCTTAGCAGTAGTTTCAGTTTAGCTTAGTCTAGTTTAGTTTCGTTTAATCATTTGGATTTTTCGCATTGTTAGTTTTCTTTATGTACTACATACAATCATTTCAATTTTATGTTATTTCAATTCTAGTTTTTATTCAATTATTCTGTTTTTGCATTATTCGTTGTTTGTTGGCTGTTATATTACATTGTCGGATCAACACTAAGCCTTAAAGTCACTACGAGAACGCCCTCAGAGCAAAATTCTGCGTACTGCAGATTTTGCTGCTGTGACGACCGTCACAGAACCCTGACGAGCGTCACGCGGGTGACGACCGTCACACCTACGTGACGACCGTCACGAATTCAAAAACTGATATCTGATAAAACAGGGTTCGTGTTCTCTTTCACTACCCCCATTACCACTTCCAATCATCCTAACTCCTGCCCCACTACAAATCTTCGTCCTCCCCACATTGAACTATATATTTCAACTCTAAACTCAACTTCCAAACCACACTTCTGTAAGTTCTTCCCACTCTACCGAAAAACCCCAATCTTCAGAAACCTCTCCATCTTCCAACAATGGCAAGAAATGCAGAAACCCCAGATATCAACAACATTATCTTCAGTGAAGGAGACTTAGGCGAAAGACAACGAGCAAACTACATCGCATTTCATCAGAGGTCGCTCCAGCCGACTCATTATCCACACCTTCCATCGCTTACGGAGCTCGGACTCCTTGAAGGCGTGACCTGGATGCTTCAAAGAGCAGGCATCTGGAACCTCTGCACCAACCCACTGCCAACATACGAACAACTCACTCTCGAGTTCTTGAGTTCGTTCACTTACGCCATATCCAGTGGCGAACTTAGCCAGCACTCAGGTGCCGCATGCTTCCGAATGTTTGGCACCAACTATTAGGTGAACCAAAATCAGATTGCCAGCATCCTACAGCTACCTCGAGGTGACAATGCCCACCGCCGCATCAAAGATCAGTTCCAGCACGAAACCTTCGCGTTGTGGTATCAGTTGACCGGCATCAATGCCGATGGTTGGGACTCTCTGCACGCCACTCATATCCATAACCCAACCATCCGGTACTTTCACAAAGCGTTGAGCAACACTATTTTCGCCAGAGACAGCAACCACAAGGTGAACTCGAAAGAGCTCTTCTTCCTCCATTGCGTCTTCAACAACGAACCTGTCAACGCTGCTCCATTCTTGCTGGCCCATATTCAGGCCAACTGCAACCGTGGCTCGAAGCCATTCTACTTTGGCGGGATTGTCACTGCTATTGCACTTGGGCTGAACCTTGGCGACCGCCTCCAGCACCTCCATTCCATCCCCTCGGTGTTCCTTGACACCAACCACTGCAGAGCCTCTCATCTTATCCGCTCCAGAGCTGACGGCAAATACCATCCGGTAGTGCGTGGCAAGATCGTCTGAAGCATCATCCTTCTGTCCCGCACCCGCACACACCCAGAGGATCGTACCAACTGGTTATTTGACCTCACTGCCCCTCCTGCTGCCGCTGTTCCTACTCAGGATCACACTCACGATTCTGACGATGAAATCCAAGCTGAGTTGGACAGGTCCGAGCAGCCAGAGGCATCGCAGCCTCCTCCTCCCGAAGGTACATCCTCTCACCGCCGCCGCCATCATCCCGTGCCAGACTACACAGAAGAGGATCTTCGCCGCTCCCTAGACCAGCAGGCACAGATACTCACGATGCTGCAGCAGCAGAATCAGCGAGCTGACCAGTTCGAAGCTTGGCACCGGACTCAAATGCAACAACTTCACACCGGCCAAGCTACTATCACTGAGAGCCTGGCGAATCTGACCTTGCAGGTCGAAGGACTCCGGGACACCGTCTACCACACAGGAGCTATGAGCTATGAGGACAGAGTAGCCCTTACCAGAGCCAGAGGACGCCAGCGCGGACGTGACAGAGGCAGCGGACGTGATTAGTTTTCCATTTTTCCTTCATTGTTTACTATATTTCAGTTATTTGTACTTTCATTTCCGTTGTATCTCCCTCTCGCATGCTTCAAAATCAGTGGGGACACTGATTGAGATAGTGTGGGAGCGGAGCCTTTATTTCCATTCCACTGTACTCTGAATTTCCTTTATTTCCTTTATTTCCATTCCACTATACTTTGAATTTTCGTAATTTCTATTTAAACACTTTCTATTTTTAGCAAATAAAGCTCGTTTATATATACTTTTCCCGTTACGCAAACATCCCCACATTATTCAAGATAAACAAAAACTTTCGTTCGTTCCTCAAAAGCAAAAGCACCACGAGAATGCACCCGAGTTCAAAACAAGTTTTGAAACTCCGAGGAAACGACAGTTCTAACAAAACCAGTACCGTCCTGACACCTTAGATCTCCGGTTTATGCGAGTCGGTTTCACTACCTACGCGTACCAAAGTCTCAAGTGTCTAAGCAAACTCAACCCCAAGTAGTTTATACTAGCAGTCAGCACCATCCTAAAGCACTACTAAGCGAGCGACCGATGCCAATAAGTGTATGATCTCCAAAAAGATGAAAAATCATGAAAAGAGAGCTAAATAGCCCAAAAATATAAGACACGTTTCCTTCTAAGTTAGGTGCTCCTCACCCGAGCATTTAGCCCAACGACACGAAAACTCATTGAAAAATCAATGACATAAGCTTATGATCAATGAAGAAGATCAAAAACAGAAATGAGATCATATTCACTAACAGGTCGACTTGCCATGAAAGTGTACGGACAATGGGCTTAATGTGATTGCGCTAGAACAAACAGGGTGAACTTGCCGCGAGAACCTTGACACCAAGCTACAGTAGCATGACTGACACCGATTTGCGTAAAAAGGAGACCTCCGAAGACTTGTAGTCTAGTGTCGTCATGATACTCGTCTTGTTCCTACCAAGAATCCCGGTTTTTCCCAACTCTGCGAACGAAGAAGCTGCCTCGTGCTTGCCGACTTTTTCATGTTTTACTTGAGGACAAGCAAAGATTCAAGCTTAGGGGAGTTTAATAACACGAAATCGTATATATATTTTGATGCATAATTCTACTAAAGTTTAACCGTTTTCGATCCGATTTTGGGTTATTTCCGTGTTATTTGTCTGATGTTTTGCAGGTATTCAACGATCACGTCTAAACAAGGCAACATGAAGAAAAGAAGCAATCTCAGATGAAATATGGATGAAAAAGGAGTGAAAACATCATGAAAAACGCAGGAAGCTGTTTTTGCTGATGTGACGACCGTCACAGCTACATGACGAGCGTCACACGAGTGACGACCGTCACACCTTGTGACGACCGTCATGCAGGCAAAAACGCTCCACTTCAATTACACGTTAAAGAATCAGTTCCAATTCCCACAGAGTGGACCACTACTCCCTAAATTATCTGCCTCAAAGTCCATCATCTTCAATGATAACCGTTGGAATTCCACTTCTATAAAAAGGGAAGAAAGGGACCTCAGAAAGTGTGCTGCATTCATACAATGAAGTGCAGCCAAATTTATTTTCAGAGCATATTTTCCAGCAATATTCTTATTTGTTTCTCTTTACCTTTCCTGTATTCCATTTTCATTCTTCTGTAATTTCTACTTTTATTGTACGATCAATTTGGCGTAAAGACCAGAATCCTGCCAACATCTGTGGAGGATCTGCCCAAAGGCCAATTGGAATATTTACAGGTTTCTCACTTCAATCGATTCCAGTTTTATTATAATGCAAATCATTATTTATTATTTTTATTTATGCTCTATCTTTCCCAAATCCATGTCTAGCTAAACTTAGGTAATCGATATGTAGTAATAATTCGAATGGCATTTGATAACAACTGGTTGGAAAACTTTCTTTTCAAAAGTAATTTATGATCTAAGTGTTTAAAATTGATTTACTGAATAAACTTCGTCGCGAAAGCGAGAACTTATTTAAAAGTAGTTTTGCCACGAAAGTGGAAAATTAATTAAGATAGGAACCAATAAGCGAAAGCTGCGGTAAGGTCAGATAGTAAACACTAGTCATCCATTTTAATAACAGCGAAAGCACTTTAAAATGAATTAGAACTTAGAGATTTCCAAAAATTAATTTTAACCCCGAACGGGATACGAAAGTGTACGTTTGGCCCTTAGGATTATGATTAGCATCAATAACCATCGTGAGGCGAGAGTCTTCAAATCACCATTTTCTGCTTAAATAAACTTTGAAAATTATTTCATACACCAGTAACTTGTCAAATCCCTGAAGAACACAACTACTACATATCGATTCAATCATTTATAATCTAAATAGTATTCTTAGTTCCCTTTTAGTGACAATCTTATTCCCTTAAACATATTCTACCTAGCTAAACATAGTAACTCCCGAGAACACTAGTTTGATTACGAGTCCCTGTGGGATCGATATCTATTATTACTACGCGATAGACTGTGCACTTGCAGTTAGGTTGTATTAGACATAGAAAGTCGCGATCATGATGCCAAATTATTTAAAATGTCAATTCCAATCAAAATGAGCACAAATTTGGCTTGAAAACATTTCATTACCAATTGTTTTGAATTTTTACATTTTAATTCATTAAAATGGTCTTTTTTGTGAATTTTCTTCAACCAATGCTTGATACAATCCATGTCAATGGACTCTTGATACTTGGATAAAAACATCATTTTGAGCAACTTTCATGTTGAACAAAACTCCATTTGAAGCTTGCAAGATAGTGAAATTGACCTATAATTCAAAATGACCTGTAATATCCAAATACCCAAAATCCCTTGACTTGTCAAAGCCATAACTTGATTTCTACAAATCCAATCATGGACTTCTAGTACTCTTTAGAAAGCTAGGAGAATAAGGAACAACATTCATGTTGACCAAAAGTTCATAGGAATCATCCTTCTAGGGCAAAAGTGTCATGCAAGTTGGGTAACTTTCAAGCTCCAAATTCACATGCCTCAGATGACTTGTAACTTGTCTGGCTCATACTTGAGTTCTATAAACCCTATCAAGGACTTCTAGTACTCAAATTAAAGCTAAGCTCATGCCCTACAACAATCATGTTGGGGTAAAGATGAGATGAATATCATATCTTGAGTTAAATAACCTGGAAGTCAGGGGTCAAGCTAGGGGATTTTACATTATCAAGTCTTAGAAACCCTAGCCTGAAACTTCTCAAACTCTTCAATCATGATGAGTTAACCTTGGAATCATCCTTAGAACTTCTTAATTCATCAATACATGATCATATGGCTCTTGAATTAAGTCTCAACCTTCTTCAAATCCTCAGTTGACTTAGGGTTGACCCAGTCAAACCCTAGCTGCATCAATCATGGATGAGGCTTCTTAATCTTGCATAAGGACTTGTCTGAGCTCCCACATGAATTTCAACGCTTATCATGAGCTCTCTCAAGACCTAAAATCCATCCTCATGGCCTTAGAATCATCTGATGGCTTTCCACAACTCTCAAGTTAGGAGACCTACACACTTGGCTTCAATCACTCTCTCTGAGGATCTTTTAACTTCTCTGACAAGGATATCAACCCTTGAACATCTGAATAACCTTCTTAGCTAGCCTCACAGTCTTGTATAGCTCTTAATTAGTAATCATACCTCTTGATCTCCTGCATACATGTCAATGAAATGCAAATGATAATGCTAATGTGAATGAAAGGAAACATAAGCTAGGTAAAGAAAAGTTGGGAAAAATTTGGGGTGCAACACCATGGAAGATAAATTGGTGTGGAGCCTATTACTCACCAGTTGGATCAGAAGTGAATTATTTAGTCATTATAGAGTGCAATTAAGACTCTGTGGATTCTTATCATCTCTAGAAAGGATTGTATCAGGCTGAATCTTGAAAAGATAGAAGGATGAGAATGTAGCTCACATCATATGGTAAAGAGGTTTGGTGTATTCCAAGTATGGATGATATCAAGAAGTTAAGAGAATGTGTATGTCTCTTTCAGGGAAGTGAGCATTGTATTTTATTCAATAGGTTACTAGAATTGTGATCCATGGAAGTGTCATGTGAATCAAGACTGTGTGGATTCTTATCATCTCTAGAAAGGATTGTATTAGGCTGAATCTTGAAAAGATAGAAGGATGAAAATGTAGCTCACATCATATGGTAAAGAGGTTTGGTGTATTCCAAGTATGGATGATATCAAGAAGTTAAGAGAATGTGTATGTCTCTTTCGGGGAAGTGAGCATTGTATTTTATTCAATAGGTTACTAGGATTGTGATCCATGGAAGTGTCATGTGATTCAAGTGAATTTGATCTAACCGATGTCCGACTAAATGTCCTAACATCTTGATGTGTTGATACTTTAGTCTAGTGATTTCTACCTATGAGCTTGACTTGTTAAGGTTTTTTGAATTATTTCAATTGTGTGTTTTAGAAGAGATTTGAGAAACAAGATTGGTTTTTGTCTGAGAGAATTTATTTTTCTCTGCAGTTCGGGATAAGGTCTATAGAAGTTATTATTGTGAAATGGGAGATGTCACACCCAGTGTCTTGACATCATGGTTAGGGTCTTCCAATTCTGGCTGAAAAGAGTATGCTTGGAGTTTATTGGAAGGAATTGTGACTATGCATCAAAAGTTTCAAGAGAGAGTAAACAAAAACTGACTGGATGTCAAGACATCGTTTAGGACTCGTGACTCTATATGGACGGTATGGCTTGGATGGTGTAAACGTGGCGTTAAGAAGGCGTGCAAAACATGTTTCCTTGGTACATGCGTAGTCTTTGGACGGTTCTCATTAAAGAAGAAACAGTAAAAACTGAGTTGGCCGTTACACACCCATTTATGCTAATGTTTTCTTTCTCAATTTAATTTTTCATAGAATTGTCCTTCAGTTATATCAATAGAACATTAATTCCTAAGGAAACTTCTAGGGTATTTAAAGGGGGGTCTTTGCTTCTTTGCCTCAGGTTGTGGTTCTTTTGCTGTGTCGAACTTTTATGAAATTTTTCCAGGTTTGGGTGAGTACCATATGGGTATAGACCTGTGTTAGACATATTTCTCAATTTGTGACTAAAATAAGGGAGATAGGTTGTGTATCTACCCCAGTTGTGTGTTGCACCTTACAACACATAACTGATCTCTTGTTGGGGACTGAGTCTGTTCTTGCAATTGTTTTGCAAGGATGTTGGATAGGATGCTCTAACATCCTGTATGTGACTCAGTTTGTATTATTCCGAGTCTTCTTTTTGTGTCTTGTGATCTGAGTTATGAACACAGTTGTGTCTTGTGTTCTGAGTTATCCGGAGTTGGGGTCAGGTCCACTGAGCCCTGATCTAGATAATGGAGGATGGTATATTGGGACTGGTTTTAAGGGGGAGTGTCTGGTATCTTCTACCTCATGTACACCAGGGTTTAGGATACACGTCGTACAACAGGTGGTTTATGTTGTACATGAAGAATGAAAGCTTCCAAGAGATTCATTATTTTCTGCTAGACTCGTTATAGGCTGGCTGAAATGACTTTAAGACTTTCTACTCTTCTTTTCTTTTATTTCCTGGGTTTATTATGCAAAAGGAGTTTTAGTCAAAATTTGTCAAAAGGGAGAGATTGAAGGCTCTAAGATTTGACTAAATTTTGGTAAAACATGATGTTGCATAAGATGTTCTAACAAGAAGAATTCTGTAAATAACAACATGTTAGACAAAATGTCCTATCTTAAGGACTCGACATCTTTGTCTAATACATCAAGTTTGGTGCAGATCTGCTCCAAGGTTTACTGTGCAATCAAAACGTGGATCAAGGAATGATTAGGTTAAGACTTTGAAGTCCACGGAATGATGAAGATTATAAAAGGAAGACCAAGAACTAGAGCAATGCACTAATTCTTGTAAATTAATTATAAGGGTATAGGGTTTTGAAAATCGGGTGATTTTCTTGTGTTATAAGTCACCCTTTGCATCAGTCGATACATTGTGGTTGACATAACCTTACATATTTAGAAACCTGTAGGTAATGAATTGTATATTGTTCTTGGATGAAGCTTGTAACCAAATCCAAGTATTAATGTTAGTCAAGAGTCTTGACTGAATTTTATATTGAAAGAGGTATCTTTCAATTGAACAGTTTAATACAGTTACCGGATGTTGTGACAGTTAGATATCACTGAGGTGATTTAGGAATTGAGATGATTTTCTGTTATCTAGATGGTGATTTCTAGGTAGAAGTTGCACTGAGTAGAGATTAAATGAGGAGTTGTAAACTGGAGGTTGTTTAGCTCTGAATTAATACTATTGATAGTGAATTCATTCCTGACTTGGTAGCCTCCAGATGTAGGTGTTATTGTTCACTGAACTGGGCATCATATCTTAGTGTTATTTATCTTTATGTTATGTTAAATTCAGTCTGCTCTTATATTCTGAAATATATGTCTTGACAAATGTTTCAACATCTGTCATGACACTATAATGAATTTGCAGTATTTGCATGCTCTTGTTTTTAGCCTTGTTTAGTTATATAGAGATCAATGTCTCGACATTCCTTGGGATAGCTGAGATATGTGTAGCACCCCAAAATTTGCCTTTCGTATTTAACCATAACTGGCTTTTGTTTCTTTGCATTTAGCATCGTTGCATTGCATAACAGTCGTTCTCGAGGCATGGGATATGGCGTTCTTGTGACTCAATTTCATTTCGGAGCAAGAGATTGAACGACAAACAGCGAGCATCAGAGGCTCAGGCATTTATTTTGTCCAATGGTCAGGCGACCAATTTTATTTTGCAGGTTAATTTCAGATCAGAAAGCAGCACTCAGGCTCATAACAAGTATTTTCACAATGACAACGGCCGAAAATGAGGTTCAACAGCTAAACAGAGCTCCAGACAGTTGAAACAGGGCAAATGGACAGATTTCCCACTAAAAGGCGTCAAATTCAAAATTTTGAAGGTGTTAATCGGTTAACACATATGGTTAACCGATTAACCATTTGAAAATCAGCCCAGAATTGAAGTGTTAATAGTGTTAACCGGTTAGCGCATATGGTTAACCGGTTAACCATAGCAGAATTTGCCCTGTACATGATTTTTCAGGTCAATTGCACTTGGGGTCCAATTTTGATCACTTTGGAATTCAAATTTTCATGTGGGAAGGATCTAGAACACCTTTAAATTTCAGATTTCCCTCCAAAATGCCATTCCACATTCCAAGCCTTGATTTCCAACCCAAACTCCAATCCTTGCTTTGGATCCCATACCAAGAGAGTATTTAAGTGATCCACTCCAAACCAACACATTCTAACCTTAATTTTTACTCTCACTTCATATTTGATTTCAATTCTCTCTCAATTCTCCAAATTCCCTCCATAATAAAACTCACTCAAAGCTCTTTTTCATTGGAGTTCTTGATTCTTCATTAGAATCAATGGATTCTTGAGCATACTCCTCCATCTTCCATCATCATTTGATCAATTCTCATCTTCAATTTTCGTGCAAGTTTGGATCTGAATCTGGAGTTAGATCTAGAAGTGATTATTTGAAGCTTTTTGACTCAAATTTGGTGGATCTTCATTCAAACAACATCAATTATTGTGGATCTTGGAGTTTTTTGGATTTCTAGCATTGATCTTCTCAAATTCAGTTGATCAACATTTACCGAAGCAAATCTCCGCTTAGAAGGTTGGAATTCTCGAACCGATTTTTGAGCTTATTATGTTAATCTTCATATTCGATTGAATTTTGTTGATTTTGATCCGTTCAATTTGTGATATGGTTGTGTAATTATGTATCCATGTTGTTGGATCTATGTTTGTTGTTGTTAATTTTGTGCTTATTTGATAAGTTGAACTGTTGGAATCTTGGATAAGCTGTTCTGTTGCTAAAAGTGCTTTTCTGTTTGCTGTTTTTGGCTTCTGGTACAGTGTTAACCGGTTAACGTATATGGTTAACCGGTTAACCAATTCAAATGTTCAAATTTTTTCAAAGTTTTCAGGGTGTTAACCGGTTAACGCCTGGTGTTAACCGATTAACACCTACGAATTTCCAGATTTTTACAGGTTTTACACAGGTTAACCGATTAACAGTATGTGTTAACCGATTAACACTGTTCCAGAATGCCATATTTACTGTTTTGTTTGCATGTTTACGTACTGGTTCGATTCAAATCATCATAGATCAGTGTGGTGCGTAGAATTGAATTGTTTTGGCTATTTTTCACTATTTGTCGTTGATTAATCATGATTTGGTTGACATGTGTGATCATTTTTCAATTGTTTGCATGCTTGAATATATGGTTCGAATTGATCAATTGTTTGCATGTTCATATGCTTTCATATCTTGTTTTTCCCACATGTTTGCATCATTCTTGCGTCGCTGTTGAGGTCGAGATGGCTTATGGTGGCTGTTGTCCCACACACTTTTCCCCCCTCCCACCATTCTATGTGTGCATTTTCATGTTTGCATATTTCTACTTGTGATTGATTCTTCCTTTGTTCTTCTTGTGCTTTCTTTCCATGATCCCTATAGGATTCCTAGTCCCTCCGTTTAGGATGGGAGTAGGAGAGACATTAGGCGTTTAATCCAAGTATGCTAACATTAGGGTAGATGTTTCCCCTTTTCATCCGAACTCTAGGATCATTTTGCATGACAACGTTAGGGTCGAGTTTCCCTTAGACCTTCCGTGCGTCTCTCTTCTCATCTCGAAACCATGCTAATTCATCTAATAAAGGCGATAAACATTGTGCGCTACGAGCCTTAAGCTACCTGGGGACTGATGAGTGAGGTGTCTCCTCTCGCTCATCTAGAATGTTTAGTATACGTCCCGTTTGGGGGAGATATACGACGCATTCGCCTCCATGTCATAGTCTTTAGTGCAACGTGAATCACAAACCAAATTAATTCACTCACTAAAACAGCATAAAACAAATTCAAACCTTTTTCCTTCGGGATTAATCGGAACTTTTTTAGAAAAGAATGTTGTTAAGCTTCAGTTCTGCCGCAAACATGCTTAGTCCCTAACTACTGGAATGGAGGTTTAACTTCACTCGGTTAAAACACTTAATCAACCTGTGGTTTCGTGTCCGCCTGAACTACATTTGCTCTGATCTTTCATACCAGATGAAAGTACGTAGGCACAAGACGCGATGTCTTGGCGAGCAACCTTCCCCCTTTTTCTCTCGTAGTTAGCCGAACTACATTGACTATGACTTTCCCATTGCATGAGGGAATACATAGGCATAGCGCGGCGATGCTCTGCCGAGTCTCTTTTCTTTTCTTTTTGTCCCGCAAGCCTGTATCATAGATAGTTTAAACACACCCTTAGATAGACAACAAACATGGATCCCGTCGAGTACGACGGACGTGAGGGGTGCTAATACCTTCCCCTTGCGTAACCGACTCCCGAATCCAGGACTTGGTTGCGATGACCTTGTCTTTCCCTTTTTTCTTCAGGTTTTTACGATCGTTTCCTTTCCCTCTATTTGGGATAAATAACGAAAGGTGGCGAATCTTCTGTGTTCCGCCGGGTGTTTTTCGCAGTTGCGACAACTAGCGACTCTGCTGGGGACTCTGGTTCCCTATGCGATTCACTCCTAGCGCTTGTTTGTTACGTCTTTGGGTGTTTACTTTTGTACAGTTTTTGCTTTACATACATTATCTGTTGTATATTATTGCATTGCATTCTTGTTGCTGCTGTGCTGTGGGTTGGGTTGTTCCATCGAGAGATAAGCCGAACCTGGGCTTGAGTATACGCATAGGATTAGAGTGGAGATTAATGGGAGCTTGTGTCGCGTTTGGCTGCGCAATAGCTCGCGTGAAATTCACATTCAGACGAGGTTTTTCTTTGGAAATATTCTATCATGTGCGTCTGATGCAGTTGAGGGAATATTGACTTAGAAAGACTGCCGACTCTGAAGACCGTTCATTTGGGGAGTTGGCTAAGTGAGGCCGCTTCGTTAGACTATGATGCCAAACCGGAAACGGTGAACGTTTCATCATTTCTCGAAAGTCTGTGACACTGACCACCCGCATAGGATGTCGTACCTTTCAAGACTAGAACCCACATGTGAGAGGGATGGGTTTTTGCTGGAAACCTGGCCTTCAACCAACCCTGGTTTTCTCGTCAGTGCGGAATTTTGATCCTGATTATTCTATCTAGTGTATTATCTCAATGTTTTGATTAGAGCGGAGCTCTGGTTGAATTCAGTCAACGGAACAACAGCGGATTTGAGCATTGGTTACCTTGATCCCATGTGTGCATTTGCATATCATCCTGCAGTTAACATTGCATGTTTATTTGTGTTACAGGTTCTCGTCTATCCCTTGATTCTAGTATTGGTCTTCTTCAGAGATGGAAGTTAGCAGAAAGAGGATTGTTGTGTACAAGTTTCCGGCGCCTGAGTTGGGACCTTTATTTGATCTGATTCCCCTGGCCGATCCTGGTGTTCTTGCAGCTTTCAGAGAGCAGTATGGTGGAATTCTGAAGTTTGTTCGTAAGCTCACGACTTATGAGCATGGAGCTATTCATACCCTGTTGCAGTTTTATGATCCTCCACTGCGATGCTTCACATTTCTGGACTATGTGTTGGTTCCGACTTTGGAGGAATTTGCCTACATCTTGGGTGTTCCGATTCTGAACAAAGTGCCTTTCTTCAGCTCTGAAGAAGAACCTAATCTTGAGAAGTTGTTTGACGCTATTTATTTGAGCGCCTCTGACTTGGAAGATCATGTTATCAGTAGAAACGGAGTCTCCGAATTTACTTTACCCTTCCTGGTCGACAAAGCCCGAGAGTATGCCGACAAAGGTTGTTGGGTAGTTTTCAGTGCTATTCTGGCTCTGTGTGCCTATGGCATTGTGTTGTTTCCCAATGTACCTGACTTTGTGGATTTTGATGCTTTTCATATCTTCGCTTCCAAGAATACCGTACCTACTCTTCTAGGAGACTTGTATCATGCAGTGCATTACAAGAACGAGAAAAGAAAAGGAAAGATGGTTTCTTGTTGTGCACCGTTGTTGCATAAGTGGTTGTTGATCACCTTCCTCGCTCAGGAGCTTTTGGGAATTCCGTGAACTCATCTAAATGGCCGAAGAGGCTTATGGGTTTAATGGAGAAGGATATCGTCTGGTTCAATCGAGACTTGCTGGGTCGTGAGCTTATCTTCAGTTGTGGTAGTTTTCCTAATGTGCCCTTGATAGGGAGGAAAGCCGGTATCAATTATAATCCTTCTCTTGCTGTGAGACAATTCGGTTATGCTTTGAAAGCACCTCCGAAAGAAGAGGAAGTGCAGGAATCTTTGTACTTCACAGGTGTAGTTGATCCGTGTATCTCGTCCCGATTCATGGACGCTTGGGGTAAGATTCACCAGAAGGGAAAGCTTTCTTTGGACAAAGGAGATTGTAGAGCCTATGATCCATACTCGGATTGGATTCAGAAGAGGGTTGAAAAGGTATTGTTGCCGTTTCCTGTTGAAGCACCGTAGTATCCCTTAGTCATCGAGCCGCCTACGATTGTTGATATCTCGAGATACACCAAGCTTTTGGCAGAGAAGGAAGAGCTGCACAAAGAGAATGAAGAGCTGAAGCAAGAAATCAGTCAGCTGAATCATGATAAGGGTGAAGCTGTGTATTTGGCCAAGACAAATGCAGAACTGTTGACTAAGTTGAAGGAAGAACTTGCTGATCAGGTACAAGCATGGAAGCAAGTCGGTCTTGATCTGAAAAGCACTTGTGATGTTCTGAGGAGTAAGAAGAAGGATTTAGATAGAGCCTATCTGAAGATATCCAAATTCAATGAGCAGTGGAATGCTACTGTGACAACCAACAAGAATAGGGAAGATCAGCTTCATGTTCAGGTTGATAAGCTGAAAGCGCAATTCAAGGCTAAGGATAGGGAGATATTGCTAGAAACGTTCCGCAGGAGCGCGATCGAGCAGAAATACCAAGAGACTTTGTCAGCACTCGAAGAGTTCAAGATCCGTGCAGAGGTGAAGAAATCCAGGCTTGAAGATGCCTTCAGCGAAGATGCTTGGGAGGATTATTGTCTTTATCTCTGGGATGTAATACGCAAGAGGGATGTCCTTATTCGAGACTTGATGGAGAGGCCAGACCATCTAGATACGAAGGAGATGCTTGAGGAGTTGCAGGAGTGGCGTAGAGATCATGGCTACTAGGAGTTTTATCTTTTGTAGTTTCATTTGATTTTGTATCTTGATCGTCACCAGAGATGTTGGATGAGATCAATACCTCTTTGTATGCGGATATTTCTCATTTGGTTGTATTGTTCCAGCTTTACTTGATATATGAGAAGTTTTATTATGGTGTTCTTATCCATCTCTGCTATTCTTGTTTATTGAAATCGGAATCAAGGGGGAATATTTCATGTGCATACATAGACATGTTTGCATTTTGCATCTTGCATTCTCATTTGCACTGCAGGTTGTTCTTGGTGGCCTTGTGTTCTTATCTCTGCTTGGTTTTCTTCAGTTCAGGATTGAGGAATTCAGCTTCCACAGGTATTATACTCGAGGGAATCAGCAGAAGGTGATGGATCAGGTTCAGGCAGAATTGCGGGAGGTTAGGGCTCGTATGGCCCAATTCATGGAACTGATGCAGATTGTTGCCAGCGGACATGAGCAATTGAGAACTCTCGTTCAGCCGTTGATAGCACGGGTTGATGAAGACGGTGTTTTTCATGGAGGGGCTGGTGTTGTTCATCCTCCGGTTGGTGGGTCTATTCCTCAACGTATTCCTACTGTTGTTATACCTCCGGGCGGAGGAGTTGCTGGTGAGAACGGTAATGTCGCTGGTAATGGCAGTGTGTGTGTCGTACACGGGGTTTCTGGTCCTCATTGGGAGGATAATCAGGATGATATATTTTCTGTGAAAGATCTGGATGGCGGTTTGCCAACTGAAGCTGACCGAAGGTTCAGATTGATTGAGGAGAAAATGAGATCATTGGAGAATCAGAGCTCTTTGGGCTTGGATATGTCTGATCTTGGTTTGGTTCCTGGGGTCAGGATTCCCCCCAAATTTAAGGTGCCCGATTTCGATAAGTACAAAGGGACGACTTGTCCCAGAGTACACATTCGGGCTTACTTCAGAAAAATGTCTGCCTATTCCAGTGACGAGAAGTTATTGATGCATTTCTTCTAGGATAGCCTAGCGGGGGCTTTGTTAGAATGGTATATGAGGCTTGAGAGAACCCATATTCGTAGCTGGAAAGATTTACCTGAAGCTTTTGTGCGTCACTATCAATATAATAGTGATCTGGCACCCAATCGGGTACAATTACAGAGTCTGTCGCAGAAAAATTCGGAGAGTTTCAAAGAATACGCCCAGAGGTGGTGGGATCTGGCTGCAAGGGTGCAACCTCCTTTGGTTGAAAGGCAGTTGATAGACTTGTTTATGGCTTCGTTACTGGGGGTGTACTTTGAGAAGATGATATGCTACATGTTTGCAGGGTTTTCTGATTTGGTGATCGCCGGTGAGCGAATTCAAAGTGGAATCAAGTCTGGTAAGATTTCCAATGGTGGGGAATCCTCTTCAGGAGGAACGAAGAAGCCGTATTCTGCAAACCCCAAGAGAAGGGAGGGGGATGCAAATGATATCTCGCATAAAGGTAAGGGAAGAGCTTAGTATCGTCAGCATCATCAGGTTGCTACTGTAAATATCCCTGCCGCAGCTCCGCAACAAGGCAACGCTCAGCGACCTTATCCTGCTAGGTGTCGGATGCCTGACAGACAATTCACGAATCCACCGATACCCTATTCTTAGTTGTTACAACGGTTGTTGCAATTACAGTTGGTGCAAAAGAGGACGTTGGCTCCTCTCACAGGTATACTGCCTCTTGGCTACGATGCAAACGCTCATTGTGATTTTCACTCTGGCGCTCCAGGCCATGACATTGACCATTGTAAAGCTTTTAAGCATAAGGTCAAGGATTTGCTTGACTCTAAAGCTATTAACTTCACTAACAAGGGGCCCAATGTTACTCAGAACCCAATGTCGGATCATGGGGTGACAGCAGCCAACGCCGTTATTGAGGGTGAGAAATTGAATCTGATAACTGATGTTGAAGATTTAAAAACTCCACTGGGTTTTATGAAAGCTTGTTTGTTGAAGAAGGGAGTATTTCCTGGTTGTTCTACTGACTGCTCAGAATGTGAAGCACGGCCTGAGGGTTGTGATCTTTTGAAGAGGGGTATTCAGAGAATGATTGATGAGGACTGTTTGCAGTTTGACAAAGTTGTGAAGGAAGATGTCGAGCATAAGTTGAGTGATGACAGAGATGAAGTTGCCACTATTTCCATTCCATACCAGACTATCAATATTTTAGCGCCTACTAGGCCAGCTCCGGTGACCATTACTATACCAGGACCCATGTCGTATGAGAGCACTAGAGCAATACCATGGAACTATGGAGGAGAAGTTTTCTGTAACGGGCAGAAACAAGAATGGGTAGAATCGACAAGCGGATGTTCGTCGGTTGAGAACATAGTGGGTGCCGGAGGTATTACCAGAAGTGATAGGGTCTTCTCTCTACCAAAGGTTATTGCTGATAAGAATGACAGGGGTAAGCGCAAAGCTGTGATTGAAGAGAATGTTCAACCCCAGGTTGTTACTGATGATCTTTCAAAGGATACGGAGGAATTTATGAGGTTAATTCGGAAGAGTGACAACAAAATTGTGGATCACTTGAATCAAACTCCGTCAAAAATTTCTATCTTGTCATTGTTGATGAGTTCAGAGGCGTATCGCAACGCTCTGTTGAAAGTTTTGAATGCAGCATACGTACCCCAGGAGATTTCAGTCAATCAGTTGGAGGGGGTAGTCGCTCACGTGAATGCCGGTAATGGTCTCGGCTTTACTGATTTAGATCTGACTCCTGCTGGGAGGAATCATAATCGTGCTCTGCACATATCGTTAGAGTGTAGAGGATCTTTGATGTCACATGTCTTGGTTGATACAGGATCATCCATTAATGTGCTTCCGAAGAAGGCATTGATGAAATTGGACATCCAGGGTCTGTTGTGCACGCCCAATGATCTGGTGGTTAGGGCTTTTGACGGATCGAAGAGATCAGTATTTGGAGAAATCACGCTGCCTATTCAGATAGGGCCGGAGGTCTTTGATGCAACCTTATATATTATGGATGTCCAGCCAGCATACAGTTGTTTACTCGGTCGAACTTGGATACATACTGCTGGGGCAGTAACCTCAACGTTGCATCAAAAGCTGAAATACATGGTGGGAGGGGGCATAGTTACTGTGTGCGGTGAAGAGGACATTATGGTGAGCCATCTGTCATCTTTCAAGTGTGTAGAAGTGGATGGTGAGATCCACAAAACGCTCTTCCAGGCCTTCAAAACAGTTCAGATTCAGGGGAATTCTCCTGTAGCAGCCAAGGGTCCAGAGGTTTCAATGTCGTCGCTCAAGGAAGCCCGTGCTATCGTAGAATCCGGCTCGTCTCAGAAGTGGGGTCAAGTTCTCGATGTTCCTGTCAAGCAAGACAAGTTCGGCCTAGGATACAAACCCTCCGGCTCTTCTCAGATTCCAAGATACAAGGGACCTGTTCAGTTCACCAGCAGTGGTGTGATTTTTGATCGGATCAATGCCGTTGAGGACGATGAAGGTGGCAGTGACTGCGACATGGAAGCATGGATTCGTCCATGTACTCCAGGCCAGAAGCTATGCGACTGGACTACCGAGGAAGTCATTCATGTGACTGCTGCAGAGTAATGTTCATTGTTTTGATTATGTTCAGTCCTGTGTTCTGCCCAAGACGTAGTGACCCATTTGTGGGGCCTTCTTGTTATTTACAGTTTATCGTTAATAAAAGACGTTTCACATTCAAATATTATGATCCCTGTTTTTCTTGTTTTTGTTTTGCATTTATAATTAACAGAAAAATGGCAATGTGTTTTGTTTGTTGCATCGCATAATAAACATAACATCCTCATGCAGGTCTTTTCTATTAGATGCTATCGATTCAGGTTCAGCTATGACTTCGTATGACTTTGATAATCCCATTTATCAAGCTGAAGATGAGACTGACGAAGACTGTGAACTACCCGAAGAGTTAGCCAGGCTTCTCAAGCAAGAGGAAAGGGTCATTGTGCCTCATCAGGAGGATATTGAGATTATCAATCTGGGTACCGAGGATGACAAGAAAGAGGTCAAAGTGGAGGCTGCATTGGAAGACAGTGTCAAGAGAAGATTGGTTGAAATGCTCCGTGAGTATAAAGATATCTTCGCTTGGTCTTACCAAGACATGCCTGGGCTAGAAACGGATATTGTGGTACACCGGTTACCTCTCAGAGAAGATTGCTCGCCAGGCAAGCAGAAGTTGAGACGGACAAGGCCTGACATGGCAGTCAAGATCAAAGAAGAAGTTCAGAAGCAGTTGAATGCTGGGTTTCTTGCTGTCACGAATTACCCTCCGTGGGTCGCTAATATTGTTCATGTGCCTAAGAAAGATGGAAAGGTCAGGATGTGCGTTGATTATCGAGATCTGAATAAGCGAGCCCAAAAGATGATTTCCCGCTCCCTCATATCGATGTGTTAGTTGATAACACCGTTCAGTATTCTGTGTTTTCGTTCATGGATGGCTTCTCTGGGTTTAACCAAATCAAAATGGCCCCAGATGACATGGAGAAAACTACTTTCATCACGCCATGGGGGACTTTTTGCTATAAGGGGATGCCCTTTAGATTGAAAAATGCAGGGGCAACTTATCAGCGGGCGATGGTCACTTTGTTTCATAATATGATTCATCACGAGGTGGAAGTCTATGTTGATGACATGATTGAAAATTCATATACGGAGGAGGGACATCTGGTCGATCTGCTGAAATTTTTCGAAAGGATGAGGAAGTTCAAGCTGAGGCTGAATCCTAACAAGTGCACCTTCGGGGTTAGATCTGGAAAGTTACTGGGTTTCATTGTCAGTGAAAAGGGTATTGAGGTAGATCCTGCCAAAATAAGAGCTATACAAGAAATCCCTGAACCGAGAATGGAAAAAGAGGTTCGTGGTTTCCTGGGGAGATTAAACAACATTGCAAGGTTTATATCTCATCTTACAGCCACTTGTGAACCAATATTCAGATTTCTGAGAAAAGATCAAACGGACAGGTGGAATGAAAATTGCCAAAAGGCTTTCGAAAGAATAAAAGAATATTTACAGGAACCTCCAATACTCATGCCTCCAGTTGCAGGGAGACCACTGATCATGTATCTCACGGTTCTTGAGAATTCAATGGGATGTGTGCTCGGTCAACAGGACGAGTCAGGTAGAAAAGAGCATGCCATCTACTACCTGAGTAAGAAATTCACCGATTGTGAGTCGAGGTAGTCGATGCTGGAAAAAACATGTTGTACACTCGCTTGGGCTACAAAGCGTCTGAGACAGTACATGTTAAACCACACAACCCTATTGATTTCGAAGATGGATCCAATCAAATATGTCTTTGAAAAACAAACACTCTCCGGAAGAATTTCCCGTTGGCAAATAGTGTTAACAGAGTATGATATTCAGTACGTTTCCCAGAAAGCCATTAAGGGAAGCGTCCTGTCGGAATATCTTGCGGAACAGCCGATTGAGGATTATCAGCCGATGAAGTTTGACTTTTTAGATGAAGACGTCATGTTTCTGAGAATGAAAGACTGTGATGATCCTTTACCTGACGATGGTCCTGAGAGAGGATCTTAGTGGAAATTGGTTTTCGACGGAGCGGTTAATTCATATGGTAATGGAATCGGCGCGATCATTACTAATCCTCACGGTTCTCATATACCGTTCACCGCCCGATTGAAATTCACTTGCACCAATAATGAAGCTGAGTATGAAGCTTGCATTATGGGTTTAGAAGAAGTCGTTGATATGAGGATTAAGAATCTGGATGTGTACGGTGACTCAGCGTTGTTCGTTAACCAAATCAAAGTAGAATGGGAAACTCGTCAGGCCAATCTGGTGCCTTATAGAGATTATGCAAGGAGACTGCTACCTTTCTTCGATAGAGTTGATTTTCATCATATGCCGAGGGCTAAGAATCAGATGGCGGACACCTTGGCAACACTCGCTTCAATGTATAAAGTGAATTTCTGGAATGAACCTCCTGTTATCACCATCATGTGTCTTGATAGACCTGCTTTTATGTTTGCCGTTGAGAAAGCATCTGATGGAAAGCCTTGGTATTTTGATATCAAGCATTTTCTCAAGACTCAAGAGTACCCATCTGGGGCATCCAACAAAGATAAGAAGACTCTGGGGAGGTTAGCTGGTGATTTTTATATGAACAAGGATGATGTGCTTTACAGGAGAAATTTTGACATGGTCTTGCTACGTTGTGTTAATGAACTTGAAGCAAACCTGTTGATGAAGGAAGTCCACGAGGGTTCTTTTGGTACTCGCGCCGGTGGAAATGCAATGGCTAGAAAATTCTTGAGATCTAGGTATTATTGGATGACTATGGAATCCGATTGCTTCAAATACGCTAGAAAATGCCATAAATGCCAGATTTATGTGGATAAGGTGCATGTGCCACCAGCTCCTCTGAATGTGTTGACCTCTCCTTGGCCTTTTTCCATGTGGGGAATCGATGTGATTGGAAAGATTGAGCCGACTGCTTCTAATGAACATCGCTTCATTCTGGTCGTGATTGATTACTTTACGAAGTGGGTAGAAGCAGCGTCCTTTGCCAATGTCACGAAGCAGGTGGTCACCCGATTCATAAAGAAGGACATTATTTGTCGTTATGGTATTCTGGAGAGAATCATTACTGATAATGGTTCAAATTTGAATAACGAAATGATGAAGGAACTGTGTCAGAGTTTCAAGATCGAACATCACAATTCTTTTCCATATCGTCCGAAGATGAATGGTGTTGTTGAGGCAGCTAATAAGAATATCAAGAAGATTGTGCAGAAAATGGTTGTGACCTACAAAGACTGGCACGAGATGTTGCCTTTTCCTCTTCACGGTTATTGTACTTCGGTGCGTACATCAACCGGGGCAACCCCTTTCTCACTGGTGTATGGTACAGAGGTAGTCCTACCATTGGAAGTTGAGATTCCTTCTTTAAGGGTATTATCGGATGTAAAGCTTGACGAAGTTGAATGGGTGCGAGCCAGGTTGAATCAGCTGAGCTTTATTGATGAGAAGAGGTTAGCAGCCATTGCGCATGGCCGGTTGTACCAGAGTAGGATGAAGAAAGCCTTTGATTAGAAAGTGCGTCCTCGGTGCTTCTAGACGGGTGATTTGGTGTTGAAAAGGATCCTTCCTCCTCAGACAGATCACAGGGGAAAATGGACCCCTAACCACGAAGGTCCGTATGTGGTAAGAAAGGTTCTCTCTGGCGGAGCCTTATTACTGTCTACTATGGATGGTGAAGATTTTTCGTCCCCTGTGAACGCGGACGTGGTTAAAAAATACTTTGCTTAAAAAATGACCCGCTGGAAAGAAAAAGAATATCCAGGCAATAATGGGGCATCTCGGCGAACCATAAAAAAAAGGTTCGGGCAAAAATTAGGGAAAAAAGAAAAAGAATGAACCCGCAAAGTTGAAAACCTGAAAAGGCGACTTTGGCAAAAATGGGTATCCCGGTGGATTGAAAACCCGAAACGGCGATCCAGGAAAAAGTTAGGGATTTAAAAAGCAAATGATCACGGTCTGCGTTCGATCTGTAAGCTTGTGAGCAGTTATCCCAAAGGAAAAGAATCAGTCCATTTAGTCTTGTCAGAAGACGAAACAAGGGGAGCATTGAAGACACACAGGTCATAGCCGAATCGACACATGGTGGTTGTCTGTTTCCATATTGCCGACATTTGTATTGTATTTATTTTCTTGTTTTTGAGCAATTACCTCTTTTCAGGAATTGTCTCTGAATTGTAATTTGCCTATTTACAGGCTTTTCATCAATAAAGTATTCACTTCAGTCAAAGAGCTTTCTTTTTCTTGTCTATTTTACTGTTTTATTTGCGAAATGTCTGTTATTTTGATAAACATTGCAGGTAAAAGCAAAAGGTTGTACAGAGGATAATGAAAGCGCTGACTTTGCTTGATCAACAGGTATCATGGATGGTAACTGAGGTAACCATTTCACATGTAGAACATTTCTGTTGCTTTCTTTGTTGCAGGTCAACAGGGTTATCACAACCAGATGAGGTTCCCTTATCCTCAACAGTTCAAGTTGCAACAAGTAGCAGTTGTTGTCAGCCGAGTATTTTCAGCGAGTTAAGTGTGATACTCCCGGCAGAATGGCCTTGTTCCCCACAGGTAAATGCAGTCAGGCATGAGCAACGAAGAGGTATGCTTCCCATAGCAGAGATATCGCTTCTCCAGTGAAGTGGTCATCTTATCCCCGGAAATAGTTGTGTCCTCTCCGGCAGAGTTCGAGTCTCCAGAGTGAAATGTTGTATCCCCCAACAGAACAAAGATTTGTCTTTGTGAGAAAGTGAGTCCCCGATAGGGTGGAGTTTGTTCTCAGTGGAACAGGATAGAAGTGTTTTCCTCAGCGGCAGGGTGGTTTGTAAGCCAACTTTCTTCTCCAGTGGAGACAACATCGGTGATGCCCTTCTCCACGGAGTCAGTTCAGGATTTTCTCCAGCAGAGTACAATGTTGTTTCCCTCGACAGAGTAAGCGGTAGAGCAGGAGTTTGGGTTTTCCAATAGATTCAAGTTTCCCGTAGAATAGGAATATATGATATTCCTCGACAAGACGGTGGATATTTGATGTAATCCCAAGCATAGTGGATTTTCTCCCCGAACAGGATAGAGTTTTCAGGATTTCCGTTCAGGGCAGGTTTCTTGAGTAGGACAAAGTCAATCTTCGGTGGTCGATTATTTTCCCCCGCAGAGACGGTTTCCTCAGCAGAAGGGGTTTGATTTAAGCATTGAATTTCTTGTGTCCCCACAGAGTTATTCAAGTCCCCAGAAGATTTAATCCCCGACGGTGTGGATTTCTCTTCCCGGCATGAGTTGTTCTTTCTCCCTGGCGGAGTGGGTATCTTTTCTCCCTAGCATTTATTTTGCTAGGGTGGTTCTTTTGCATTTGCATTCGCATTAGCATCCTCCCAAATGTGTAGCATTTCCATTTCGTATGGAGCATTACTCTATTTTCAAACATAAGCATTTGAAGCATAAGGCAGGTTTGGTGTTTTGGAACCGGATATTCGTTTCAGCAGAGATTTGGTTGAATCAAGGGGTTTTTTTGTGTTATCCGCGTCAGGATGGATTTTCTTGGGTTATTTTATCAGATTCTTCCCCGCTGAGTAGTTTGGGGTGAATGTGTTCGCTTTTCCCCAGGTGAGTCGCTTGCGAGTGTTGCTTTCCCTAGTCAAGCTTGTGGTTCTTTCCCAACAGAGTGGTTCCGACTTTTGGTTGGTCAGCGTTGTTTATTTAAACTTTTGGTTGATGACCCAGTGGCGTCTGAATGTTATTCCAACTTTTGGTGGTTGTTCTTTATTTCTCTCAACAGAGTCGAGGATTCCAACTTTTGGTCGGTACCCTCCAGCGTAATTTAGATGATTATATTTGGTGTTCCTACTTTTGGTTGGCCTAGAAGGTGATCCCAACTGTTGGTTGGTAATCTTTGGTTTCCCCGAGCGGAGTCTCTATCCCAACTTTTGGTTGGCAATCTTTGTTGTTCTAACTCTTGGTTAGTCGTTGTTGTTCTAACTCTTGGTTAGTGGCCTTTTATTTCAAATCTTGGTTGATAATTCGGGATGATCATCCCAACTTTTGGTTAGCAGTCTTATGTGGTGGAGTCAGCTTCGTGTAGCGTCCCCCAGCTATCGTAACTCTTGGTTAGTAGCTTTTGATCGATGAGGATCCTTCCCCAGCAACCCTAACTCTTGGTTAGCAGCTTGTGTTTTGACCTTTGATCGATGGTGTTCCAGGGTGATTCTAACTGTTGGTTAGTACTGTTGTTTCCCGACTTTTGGTTAGATGTTTACCCCTGCGGTTGTCCCAACTCTTGGTCAGCATTCCCCAATAGGGTCGGACTAAGACGTCTGTTGTGATCCCAGCTTTTGGTTGGTAGTCTTCCCGTTTTCCCCAGAAGAGTCGTTATCTCAACTTTTGGTTGATAAGAAGATTGGGTGCTTTCCAACTTTTGGTTGGTGGTTATGGTTTCTCTTGTATGATCAGTCGTGGACGTCGGTTCGTTTTCCAACTCTTGGTTGGTTGTCTTTGATTCCTCGGTGAGGTCGCCATATCCGGTGTGGTCGACGTGTTGACGTTTTTCCAACTCTTGGTTGGTAACCTTGGTTCTCTGGTTGTTGATTCCGACTTTTGGTCAGTGTGCCTCCTCAGCGACGTTATGTCGCCATGCAAATTGCGGTTAGTATGGATTCCGACTCTTGGTTGGTAGGGGTGGTTTTGTCCCCGGGAAGTAACCCTCATCCCATCTTTTAGATGGTGCTGCTAGATTGTCGTCCTGTGATGGACGTTGACTCCTCAGCGAAGTCGTCTCGCCATGGAAGTTTCGGTTAGTGTTGTGGTGATCCCGACTCTTGGTTGGTAGTGTTTGGATTTTTTTATCCTATCTTTTGGATGGAATTCTTTGATTGCAGGCTTTCGGTAGATGCTTGTTCTCCGCAGAGTCGTCTGATTAGTCTACTCTTTCCCTGAGGGAGTCGACACAAAACTGTTTGGCTACTCTTTTTGTTCCCCAGCAGGGTTTGTTCCAACTCTTGTTTGGTATTCTGAGTTCGCTATCCCGACTTTTGGTTGGTATTTGTTGATGGTTTTGTTCCAACTCTTGGTTGGTATTCGTTGGTATCTTTGGTTGTTTCCCAACTCTTGGTTGGTATACGTTGGTCTTTGTTTCAACTCTTGGTTGGTATCCTCCGGGCGTGTTCCCAACTCTTGGTTGGTATCTTTTGGATGAATGTCAGATTATGTTTGATTGTTATCCCCAGTGCGTCGTTTTTTGACTCTTGGTTGGTAGTCGCTGTTTTGCATTCCCGAGGGGTGCAAATTTCCGGGTTCTTTTATATTTAATCACCTTGTACTTTGAATGTTTGAAAGCGGATGCTTTTCCTCCCTTCAGGTCCCAAGTTATTTGAATAGGGGCAGCTGTAGCACCCCAAAATTTGCCTTTCGTATTTAACCATAACTGGCTTTTGTTTCTTTGTATTTAACATCGTTCCATTGCATAGCAGTCGTTCTCGAGGCATGGGATCAAGGCGTTCTTTTGACTCAGTTTCACTTCGGAGCAAGAGATTGAACGGCAAACAACGAGCATCAGAGGCTCAGACATTTATATTTTCCAACGGTCAGGAGACCGATTTTACTTTGCAGGTTAATTTCAGATCAGAAAGCAGCACTCAGGCTCATAACAAGTATTTTCACAGTGACAACGGTCAAAAATGAGGTTCAGCAGCTAAACAGAGCTCCAGACAGTTGAAACAGGGCAAATGGACAGATTTCCCACCAAAAGGCGCCAAATTCAAATTTTTGAAGGTGTTAATCGGTTAACAAATATGGTTAACCGATTAACCATTTGAAAATCAGCCCAGAATTGAAGTTTTAACAGTGTTAACTGGTTAACGCATATGGTTAACCGGTTAACCATAGCAAAATTTGCCCTGTACGTGATTTTTCAGGTCAATTGCACTTGGGGTCCAATTTTGATCACTTTGGAATTCAAATTTTCATGTGGGAAGGATCTAGAACACCTTTAAATTTCAGATTTCCCTCCAAAATCCCATTCCACATTCCAAGCCTTGATTTCCAACCCAAACTCCAATCCTTGCTTTGGATCCCATACCAAGAGAGTATTTAAGTGATCCACTATAAACCAACACATTCTAACCTTCATTTTTACTCTCACTTCAGATTTGATTTCAATTCTCTCTCAATTCTCCAAATTCCCTCCATAACCAAACTCACTCAAAGCTCTTTTTCAGTGGAGTTCTTGATTCTTCATTGGAATCAAGGGATTCTTGAGCATAATCCTCCGTCTACCATCATCATTTGATCAATTCTCATCTTCAATTTTCGTGCAAGCTTGGATCTGAATCTGGAGTTAGATTTAGAAGTGATTATTCGAAGCTTTTTGACTCAAATTTGGTGGATCTTCATTCATACAACATCAATTATTGTGGATCTTGGAGTTTTCCGGATTTCTAGCATTTGATCTTCTCAAATTCAGTTGATCAGCATTTACCGAAGCAAATCTCAGCTTCAAAGGTTGGAATTCTCGGTCCGATTTTTGAGCTTATCATGTTAATCTTCATATTCGATTGAACTTTGTTGATTTTGATCCGTTCATTTTGTGATATGATTGTCTAATTATGTATCCATGCTGTTGGATCTATGTTTGCTGGTATCAATTTTGTGCTTATTTGATAAGTTGAACTGTTGGAATCTTGGATAAGCTGTTCTGTTGCTAAAAGTGCTTTTCTGTTTGCTGTTTTTGGCTTCTGGTACAGTGTTAACCGGTTAACGTATATGGTTAACCGGTTAACCAATTCAAATATTCAAAAATTTTCAAAGTTTTCAGGGTGTTAACCGGTTAACGCCTGGTGTTAACCAATTAACACCTACGAATTTCCAGATTTTTACAGGTTTTACACAGGTTAACCGATTAACAGTATGTGTTAACCGATTAACACTGTGCCAGAATGCCATATTTGCTGTTTTGTTTGCATGTTTGTGTACCGATTCGATTTGAATCATCATAGATCAATGTGGTGCATAGAATTGAATTGTTTTGGCTATTTGTCACTTTTTGTGGTTGATTAATCATGATTTGGTTGACATGTGTGATCATTTTTCAATTGTTTGCATGCTTGAATATGTGGTTCAAATTGATCATTTTTTTGCATGTTCATATGCTTTCATCTCTTGTTTTTCCCACATGTTTGCATCATTCTTGCGTCGCTGTTGAGGTCGAGATGCGCTTGTGGTGGCTGCTGTCCCACACACTTTTCCTCCCTCCCACCATTATATGTGTGCATTTTCATGTTTGCATTTTTCTACTTGTGATTGATTCTTCCTTTGTTCTTCTTGTGCTTTCTTGCCATGATCCCCATAGGATTCCTAGTCCTTCCATTTAGGATGGGAGTAGGAGAGACATTAGGCGTTCAATCCAAGTATGCTAACATTAGGGTAGATGTTTCCCTTTTCATCCGAACTCTAGGATCATTTTGCATGACAACGTTAGGGCCGAGTTTTCCTTAGACCTTCTCATCTCATCTCGAAACCATGCTAATTCATCTAATAAAGGCGATAAACGTTGCGTCCTACGAGCCTTAAGCTACATGGGGAATGATGAGTGAGGGGTCTCCTTTTGCTCATCTAGAATGTTTAGTATACGTCCCGTTTGGGGGCGGTATACGACGCATTCGCCTCCATGTCATAGTCTTTAGTGCAACGTGAATCACAAACTAAATTAATTCACTTCATTAAAAAAGCATAAAACAAATTCAAACCTTTTTCCTTCGGGATTAATTGGAACTTTTTTTAGAAAAGAGTGTTGTTAAGCCTCGGTTCTACCGCAAACAGGCTTAGTCCCTAACTGCTGGAACATAGGTTTAACTTCACTCGGTTAAAACACTTAATCAACCTGTGGTTTCGTGTCCGCCTGAACTACGTTTGCTCTGATATTTTATACCAGATGAAAGTACGTAGGCACAAGACGCGATGTCTTGGCGAGCAGCCTTCCCCCTTTTTCTCTCGTAGTTAGCCGAACTACGTTGACTCTGACTTTCCCATTGCACGAGGGAATACGTAGCCACAAAGCGGCGATGCTCTGCCGAGTCTCTTTTCTTTTCTTTTTGTCCCGCAAGCCTGTAGCATAGATAGTTTAAACACACCCTTAGATAGACAACAAGTGTGGATCCCGTCGAGTACGACAGACGTGAGGGGTGCTAATACCTTTCCCTTGCGTAACCGACTCCAGAATCCAGGACTTGGTTGCGATGACCTTGTCTTTCCCTTTTTTCGTCAGGTTTTTCCGATCGTTTCCTTTCCCTCTCTTTGGGATAAATAACGAAAGGTGGCGACTCTTCTGTGTTCCGCCAGGTGTTTTTCGCAGTTGCGACAATATGTATACCAGAATTTCACATGTAAAGAGAAAACAATCACCTTAGAATGTGACGGATTATCCCAAATATGGGGAGAAATCGATGCTAAGTGAAGAAGAGTTGGCTTGGAAAATTAGAAGAAGATAAAAGAAAATGATAAGCGGAGAATATTGATAAGATACATCTCTTGAAAGCTTAAAAATCCACTTATCTATTGCAGTTAAAAATCAACTCGAGAGTCTAAATTCTTGTTTTATATATATATATATATATATATATATATATATATATATATATATATATATATATATATATATATATATATATATATATATATATATATATATATATATATATATATATATATATATATATATATATATATATATATATATATATATATATATATATATATATATATATATATATATATATATATATATATATATATATATATATATATATATATATATATATATATATATATATATATATATATATATATATATATATATATATATATATATATATATATATATATATATATATATATATATATATATATATATATATATATATATAACAATTTTAACTCTTTAAATATACAAACTTTAGCAAATATATGTATAATATCATTCAATTGGTAAATAAGCTTAATCGACAAAAGAATTTGAAAATAGTTAGAAGTGTTGTGTTCAAATTTTATTTGGATTTATATATATATATATATATATATATATATATATATATATATATATATATATATATATATATATATATATATATATATATATATATATATATATATATATATATATATATATATATATATATATATATATATATATATATATATATATATATATATATATATATATATATATATATATATATATATATATATATATATATATATATATATATATATATATATATATATATATATATATATATATATATATATATATATATATATATATATATATATATATATATATATAAACTTTTATAAATATTTATGTATAATATTATTCAATTGTTAAATAAGCTTAATCGACAAAAGAATTTGAAAATAGTTTGAAGTGTTGGGTTCATATCTATTTGGGCACTAAATATACTTTGTTCTCTATTTTATATCTATTAGGGATAATGACATTTTTTTTTCAAAAAATAAACTTTTAATTTTTTAATAACATTTCTCTATTAACTAGAGGATATTTTACCAATTTATTATTTAATTATATTTTATAAAAGGTTTAAGTAAGTTGAATTCTGGACGTTTGTTTAAATCTAAGTAAATCTTAAGACTCAAACGGAGTTGAATCATTGGTATATGAACCAACTCTTTTTTCATTGAGATAATCTTCCTTAAAAACTTATATATTTTTATTTTGACAAATTTAAATCTTAATTATATAAAATTAAAATTAAAATATTTTACTTGAATTAAAATTATATTTAAGTCATAATTTTAATATAAATAAATTATTATAAGTTACAAATTTTAGTATCAAAACCATTTTAATTTTAACATAACTTTAATAATATATTTTAAAAGATTTATTTGTAGAAATTATTTGGAACGTCTTCTAAAATTAAATATTTTAATTATGATGGATAAACAAAATAGAAAATCATTTTAATATTTATCGCTCATATTATGGTTTTGTTTGTTTTGAATTTTTTTAAAAACGATTTTTATAGTGAAATGTAATTTTGTGTAAAATAATTTATAAAATTTTTCTTTATAAAAAATTTAAATGAAAATTTGGTTTGAATAGTTATTCTTAAAATGATATTTTAAATATTTTATAATTTTATTATAAAAAAAATTGGATATTAAAATTTAAAAAATTATAAAAATAATTTTTAAGACGCAAGTATTTAAAAAAATAGTGACTTGGACTATATTTTATTCTTTAATAATATTTGTTTATGTTATTGGATGTCAAAATTAATTTTTTTATTTAGAAAAAATAAGTATAAAAAATTTTATAATATCTTAAACAATAGTTTTATAAAATTTATTTTTAAAAATAAAAATAAAATCTATTTATTAAATCTGAACAAACACGCCCTATATTAGATAAAGCTGTATATATTAGTTAAGCTTGACTGCAACATTTAATATTTGCTTTGGTATTAGGTTATAAATAGAGTGAGTTTCATTATTTTATTTTATTTATAAGCAAATAGATGAAATAAGAGTACAATGAGTGTTCAACCTAAAATTACACATTCGAAATAAAGAAGAAAAATAAAAGAAAGTACAAAGTTATCCCAAACAGGAGAGACACATCAATCCAACCACGACAAATTTCTACTCGGTTTATAAACCACAATAAACTATTTCCACAATAATTGACCATCATCACCCATCAAACTTATTCAACAACCCTCAATTGATAATAATTGTGTTTCTACAAGTACAAATAGTCCAATTAATACCAATCTAAAAGTCCAATAGTGAGTTTCATTATAAAAGTTAGCTAAAGTTTACTTATAAATTCAATTGTTTGAATATCTAAATAATATGAAACTTAAAAAGTAACTCTAATAGATATGTTAGTAATAAGTGATAGTTAGTTAGAAAAGATATATAGTTAATTATTCTAAATAGAAAGTTAGATATTTGTTGCTTATTCTAGAAGTTATTATTATTTTGTATATATATTTTCTTTTCTCATTCATCATATACAAGAGAAACTACTATTCCTTCATCTTTTTCCTTCAATTCTACATGTTGTTTGCTATATTTCTTCATGTGTACATCAATGGTGTAATGCATAATATGGTACCATCGCTTTCGATCCATTTTTCCATTCTTCCGTATATTGGGTTGTCAATATTTCTTGCTTCTCTTTCGTGATCTTCTTCTACTATCCTTCACTTACTTATTTCAACATTGTTCTACCATGCCGCCACGGGTTGATTCTACTGCTAACCGCATTACCAATGGTGATGTTGATTCGGTCTATTATGTCCATCTTAGTGAAGGTCCCAATTCTGTTAGTATCACACCTCAACTCAATGTTTGCAACTACATTTCTTGGTCCAGATCTATGGAATGTGCTCTTGACGCTAAGAACAAAATTGCGTTCATCAATAGTTCAATTCGTGTTCCAAGCACAACTGATCTTAATCGTTCTGCATGGGAACGATGTAACTGCCTTGTTCGTTCATGGATTCTGAATTTCGGGAATCCTCCTATTGCTTAAACCATTGTGTTCAAGGAAAGGTTTACAAAAGTTGATCGTATTCGTGTTTCTAATCTGCGTGTTGAGATCAATACTCTCAAACAAGGTTCTAAGTCTGTTCTTGATTACTTCACTGAATTACGCGGCTTGTGGGAAGGACTCAACTCTCATAGAACAATCCCTAATTGCACTTGTCCTCAGCAACGCAGATGTGAAGCTATGAGGAGTGCTCATGATTTTCGTTTCGAGGATCAAATCATTCAATTTTTAACAGGTTTGAATGATAAGTTTTCTGTCCTAAAAACTCAAGTCATATTAATGGAGCCTCTTCCACCCATAAATCGAGTCTACACTATGGTTATACAAGAAGAGAGTAACAATGTTTCTTTGCTTTCTAAAGCTGATTCTACATCTAATCTTGATGAAGCTAACACTCTTATTAATGCTTATGATTCAAGAAAATCTATGGATCGTGGAAAATCCTCCAATTATTATAGTAGTTCTTCCAATACTAGAAAAGATGGTAGAGTTTGCACTTTTTATCACAGGTCTGGACATACAATTGAAGTTTGTTATCGCAAACATGGTTTTCCTCTCTATTTTACTAAGAAGCAAGCTTTAGTAAACACATATAGTGCAGCCACAGGTGATACACAACTTATGGTTCATAATGGTGAAGAAGTTTCTGCAGTTAATCCTGGTGCCATCATTACTCAAGAACAATTTACTCAATTGATTGGCTTACTAAAACAAACAAATTTGATGTCTCCTACCCAAAACAAAACTTCCAATACCAATCATATCTCTACTAATTATGGTCATACAATGAGACTTCAGGTAAATTTTTTGTATCCACAATTACTTGTTCTACCCACATTAAGCCTGACTTCTGAATCCTTGATTCAGGTGCAAATGATCATGTGTGTTCTTCTTTACATTGGTTTAGCTTTTACCATAAAATTCAACCTGTCAATGTTTGTTTGCCTAATGGTTCTATTGTTGTTGCCAAACATGCAGGAACAATTAATTTTTCACCCCAATTATATCTCACTAATGTGTTATATACCCCTGATTTTTCCTTAAACCTTTTATCTGTTTCTAAACTATGTCAGTCTCTACATTGCATATGTCATTTTTCTCATAATGATTAAGTTTGACAAAATAGAATTCTAAAGGGAATTAGGATTCATTTGTTAACTGTGAAAAGTATTGTGGCCAGAGAGCTCTGAGGAGAAGATTGGAGGCAGAAGATTCCCGGAGATAATCGTGAAGGCTTTGAATCGACTAAGGTATGGGGAGTATTGCCTTTCATAATTTTCTATGTGTAGATTTTGATGTAGCAAGGTTGATTTAAGGGTTAAGGGCTTTGAGGGTAGAGATGAGAAATTATGATCTATGGCCTTCGTGGCCTAAACTGAGTATAGGTAAATCTAGCCGTGGTTCAATTGGGGAAAAAGGGAAACCTTAGGCCTTCATGGCCAAAATTATGATTTGAACCTGTCTGACCTTGAAGGAATAAGAATATTTGAATGTGAGTAAATCTGATGCCTTTGGGGAAATTGTAGGGAAATTTGTGATTTAGGGTGGGAATATGATTCGGGTTGGCCTAATAAACTGTAGGTTTTGTGCCTTTATCGCCGTAGGAACTTAGGGATGATTTAGGGATGTTTTGGGGGCATTGGGTAAGTGAGTCGTAGAGCCTTTTGGGTAGAAATCAGTTCTGGTGCGTAGCAGAATTTACTGTCATCGCACAGTTCGCCTAGCGAACAATGTTGTTCCCAGACTCGCCTAGCGAAGAATCCTTCGCCTAGCGAAGAAACTCGCCCCAGACTCGCCTAGCGAACATGTCAGCGAACGTAGCATAGTTTCGCGTATGTTGATCGTGTGCAGCGATGCCTTGATGTTTGATTCTGTGATTTCTGTGATGAGTTGCCTTAGGGGTAACTATGATTTTTATGTGATTAACATGTGATGTGTTATGATTACATGATGGTTTATATGATGTATTATGATGATATTACCATTGATTTTGATGAATTATATGATGACATGAGATATGATGATGATTGTGATGATGATGAATGATGATACACCTATGTTGTTATTATGAGAATGATTTGTGACGTGTGCATCATGCATTCATGTGCATCCGGACTTCGGTTCAGGACCTCGATTACTTTGGCTTCAATCCCATTGTGTGGATGTGAAATGTTTTGATGTTCTCGGGTTCTCTAGTAGAATCGATCCTATTGATGGGGATCTATGGAGGGTTGATGGCCCTAGTGTCCATCGCGTTGTGATGATTGGTACCATATGCATTGAGTCTTGTTGCATTGCATTTATGAGTCTTTTTGTATAAATTATGATGTTGTGGTCTTCGAGGCCTATTGATGAATATGAAGGTTGAATATGATTATGATGCCATTTATATGTTGATTTCTATACATTGATTATTGATTCCGCTGTTTTATGTTGTTTGATGTATTTTGGGAAAAACTCGTTGTTTACGGAGCGGCGACCTATTTTGATGACATTGGAAAATGTACGCCCTTTTGGTGGATTTTTGTGAAATTTAATAATTACTCTGATATCTGTGTTATTTTTCCTTATTATTTGTGGGGTAGAAAAGGGTGTTACATTAGTGGTATCAGAGCAGGTCGGTCCGTCCGACCAAGTTTTTATGTTGTTAGTCCCCTGTCAGTCAATAGTGTGAGAACACTATTGATGAGTTGTTTTCTTCTAACCCTGTTGGTGGTTGCAGATGGCTAGATGGAATGATCGTGCTATTGCTGATGCACTGGAATCACTTGCCCAAGTGATGGCTCATAATGGTGGACCCCTAGATGAGTTCAGTGCTTTGGGAAAGCTTCAGAGGAATAACCCGCCGACCTTTATGGGCACCCATGATCCTGATGGTGCGCAGAAGTGGCTGAAAGTGATTGAGAAGATTTTCCAAGTTATGGCGTGCACCGATGCTCAGCATGTACAGTTTGGTACGCATATGCTAGCAGAGGAAGCTAAGGACTGGTGGGATAACACTCGTCAAAGATTGGAAGATGCTGGCATTGCAACAACTTGGGCTGTGTTCAAGGAAGAATTTTTGAGGAAGTATTTTCCTGAAGATGTTCGGGGGAAGAAAGAGGTGGAATTCCTTGAGCTAAAACAAGGAAATATGATTGTGGCTAAGTATGCGGCAAAGTTTGAGTCTTTGGTAAAGTTTTGTCTGCATTGCAACTGTGCTGACGCAGAGATGTCGAACTGTCTTAAGTTTGAGAATGGTTTGAGACCAGAGATTACGCAGGGAATTGGGTACCAGCAGATTCTTCGGTTTTCAGAACTGGTGGACAAGAGCTAAATTTATGGTGAGGATAGTCGAGTTCGATCTACTCACTACAAGCAACTGAGTGAGAAGAGAAAGGTCAGTATAGAAGGAAGCCGTATGTGACTTCTGATGATAAAGGGAAGCAGAAGGCTTCTGATGGGAAAAAGCCCAGTGGGGGAGTGGCTACTGCTCCAGGTAAGTGTCATAAGTGTGGCGAGCAAGTCCACCGTGCTGAGAATTGTAAAGCGCTGAGATGTCACCGATGTGGCAAGAGAGGTCATAAAGATACCGACTGTAAAGACGAAGCTCCGACTTGCTTCAACTGTGGAGAGAAGGGTCATATCAATACCCAGTGCCAGCAGCCGAAGAAGACTGCTACTGCTGCTCAGAAAAGTGGTAGAGTGTTTGCTTTGAACGGTGCAGAAGAATCCAAGACAGATAACTTGATCAGAGGTACTTGTTTTATTAATGATCTTGAATTGATTTCTATAGTTGATACTGGTGCTACTCATTCGTTTATTTCGTTTGAATGTGCTAAGAGGTTGAATTTGAAATTATCTTCTATGATTATGAGTATGGTTATTGATACCCCGGATAATGGTTTTGTGACTACCTGTCGCTACTGCGAAAATCGGCGCTGGCTATGACAGAAGAGTCGCCACTGTGCGTTATTTATCCCACAACAGGGAAAGGAAACGCTCAGAGTAAACCTAACGCAAAGAGGGAAAGGAATGGTCATCGCAACCAAATCTTAGATTCGGGAGTCGGTTAAGCAATGGTAAGGTATTAGCACCCCTCACGTCCGTCGTACTCGACGGGATCCACGCTTGTTTTCTATCTAAGGGTGTGTTTATCTATCTACTCTAAAGGTCTGGGTTAAAAAGAAAAGAAAATGACTCGGCAAAGTATCTCACTTTATGCCTACGTATTCCCGTCTGGAACGAGAAATCAGAGTCAACGTAGTTCGCCTAACTACGGGTTAAGGGGGGAAGGTTGCTCGCCGAGATTTCGCATCTCGTGCCTACGTACTTTCATACGGCATGAAAGATCAGAGCAAACGTAGTTCGGGCTACGGAAGACACAAGTTTGTCCGACAGTTTTTTATCTCCTTAAGAAAGGGTTTTCCTGATTAAAGGTCCAAGAGGACAAAAACAGAGTTTGAGTGTTTGTTTGAGTTTTTTTTAACGAAAGAACTGTTTTTTAGGATGTTTGCAATCTCAGTCGCACTAGAGACTATGACCCAGGAGTGAACGCTTCGTATGTCACCCAAAGGGTACCACACTAACATCCAGATTACTGGAGAGAGGCCCTCCACCAACCTTTTCCCAGATAGCTTAAGGCTCGTAACGCACGACTTCAATTAACCTTATTACTGTGTTTTTGAATTGTTTTGAGATGAGAAAAGAAAGACACCCTAAAACTATGGTTGAAAGGGAATCTATCTACAGTTATCATGCATGGGTCAAAACCTAATGTTTGTCATAATTCCCTCTTGCACAGAGGAAATCAGAGATCCTAAGGGAAACAGCAAAAGAAAGCAAGCAGTAAACAGTAAACAGTAAAATGCATGCTATGCAACAGTACAAGCGAGGCAAAGGAGAAAACAACAGGCAAGAGGAGACAAGTTCCACCTCAAACCTAGAGGTAATCAACACAAGCAAACAGACAAAACTACAAAAGAAAAGAAAAGGAAGCAGAAAAAGCAGCTCAAGCAGCAACAACAGTCTTCAGCAGACATCAACCTCAGTGCTTAACAGCAACCGCTCTAAACAGCAAATCCTCTTGACAGCAAAGTTGACAGCAAAATACTTCATCCTCAAGCCAGTTTCTATCTTTAAGCTTCATCAAACTTCATCTTCAAGCTCTAGCAAGCCCACTCCAAGCAGAGGAATAATCACTAAGATCAAAGTTGCAATGTTGAAAACCAAATGAAAACCAAAGGAAATCATCAAGTACCAACATTGAAATGGAAGGGCATCCTCAAAGTTCTACTCAACCATGGGCCTACCACACATCCCTCCAAAGGAGAGATGGAGTTTCCTTAGGATGACTTTACATCATTGGATAGAATAGAAGCACACAATGCATTCTATGTTTGATGAAAAAAATCAAAACTAGCTCTAATGGCTCTTCCTAAAACCCTAATTTCCTAAGCTCCTAAAACAACTCCTAAAAGAAAAGGAAACTTCAACTCCAAGCTCCAATCTTCAAGCCACGGCAGCTAAACCAAGTATAGAAGATCTCTCAAAAATGAATCCAAGCAAATCCAGCTCCAAAGTCACCAACAAGACCAAACAAGCAAAGGCACACAAAATGGAATACCACAAGCACAAGCAACTTGAAAAATTCAACTAAAATAGAAAACAAAGTTGTAAAATTCTAATAAATTTCCTAGGGGAACATACATGTTTTAAAAACCTAGGGTTAAAATATTAAATCCTAATTCAACATCTAAGTCACCTAAATAATTTCTATATTGAAGGGTATCAAGGTGATCCATAAGTTTGGGAAGGCTCTAATCTCAACACCTAAAACAGATCCTAAAGTTGTTCTAAAATTCCAAAAAAAATCCTAAGGGAACATTAATATCTATCGTAATACATACTAAAAAATCAAAGCCAAATTCATGACCAATTGGAAGAACAAAATTCAACAAAACAGATAGTCAAATATGCAAAATTAAAAGAATTAAACAGAATAAGAAAAATCAAATTAAAATGAAAAATTCATGAAAATGCATTTTATTGATTTCAGAAAATCACAAATTCTCTCAAGATCATGGAGATATTTTTGAAATAATTTTTGGATCAAAATTGAATTTATTGTGGTTTTTTGAATCAATAAAGCATTTAAAATAAACAAAATCAAATAAAAGAAATAAAAAACTCAGAATAAAACGTGAGCCACAAGATGCGTTGACAAGTCCACAGTTGCACCCCAAAATTTTCTCAACATCTTTTACCTGATTTAGGTTTCATTGCATTATCATTTGCATAGATCTATCATTTGCATATCATGGCATATCATTCATCCAATAGGAGATCAAGTGTGATTATTATCAAGAGAAGCCTAGCCAGAAATCTTACCCAAGCTTGAGAAGTCATCCAAGTCATCAGGAGGTGGTGGGAGGTCTTGATCAGTTGAGGCCCATCAATGAGGTGTGAATATGAGATGTGTATAGAGCTCATGGAGTGCCTAGAGAGCCATGTTGGAGCTAAATAAAGTCATTATGTCAAATGCAAGAGCCACAGTTGAAGTGCAGACAATTAGGGTTTCATCTGGATCAACCCTAGGTCAATTATGCAATTGAAAAGCATTCAAGCCTACATTGAGGTCATGGAGTTCATGGAAGGATGTGATAAGACATTTGTGGTGTTGTGCCAAGATCAAATCAAGAAGAATCAAGAATGTGGGAAGTTGCTAAATTAGGGTTTCAGTGCAAATTACCCTATTTAGTGCCTAACTTCAAAGCCACATAAGTCAAGATACAAGTTTCAAATGGATCTTTTGCCAACATGAAACTTATAGAGCATCTCAATACCTTTAATTTGAGTATTATAAGTCCTCCAATGGATTTGTAGAACTGAAGTTATGGTCCAGACAAGTTACAGGTCACCAGATGAATGTGAAATTTATCTGTGAAAGTCACTTGACTTCCAAGCAACTTTTGACCTAGAAAGAGGTTTCACATGAACTTTTGGCCAACATGAAAGTTGTTACTCATGATCTTAGCTTTCTAAATGGTACTAGAAGTCATCCATATGATTTGTAGAACTCAAGTTATGAGGTTTACAAGTCAGGGGTAATTTGGGAAAGTGAGATTATAAGTCATTCTCAAGCATAGGCCAAAATCTCCAACTTGCAAGCTTCAAATGGAAACTTTCTCAACATGAAAGTTTCTTGGAATGATGATTTGAGTGCAACCAAGTGGTTATGAGAGTTTGTTTTGGCTCATATCAAAAACACATTTGAAATGGCTTGAAAAGGAAGAAAATTCAAATGATTAAAGGAGGGAAAAATGAGATTTTGTGTTACAAGGCCAAAACCAAGTAAGTAAGTGCATTTTTTGGTTGGAAATTGCATTCTAAGATCATTGGCAATACCAGAATTTGGAGTTTAGTTCAAGTTTTGAGAGATAGCATATGGTTACTTCACTTGTAAGTTACATATGCAAAATCAATGTACAAGGCAATTCAGGCCAATTTCTCCATCCAAACTCATTCTAAATGACATGTGCAAGGTGTGAGAACATTCTAGAACCACTACCAAGCTTGCAAGGCACGACTGTCATATTGAATTTTGAAGGAAAATCAGAAAAATGCAAATCACTGTTTTGGGCTTCAACTTGGATCCATAGGCCCATGAAACTCTTCTATATATTCATTAGAGTGAGTTCAGATTAATTTGGAGCTTCATTTCGCGCCAGAGCAAGAAAGAGCAAGAAAATTTTCTCAACTGCAACTTGAAATCGGATTCTGAGTTTGGAGCCAATTCAAGCCAAATTGAGGTGTGCAATCTCTTCCTTGTGGATCATTGAAGCTATCTGGAGCATTTGGAAGCAAGCCACGAGCTCTAGATACCTCTGTTGCAAGATCTATACCAGGTTTGCATTTCTTAAAATTTATCATGATTTAGCATGATTCAGTTAGATTTGAACTCGTGGTTAGGATCTAGACATGACATAGATCGTTTTAGGCTTGATTTGAACTCAATTGGTGATGATTGAAAATGACATAACTGATCTGTTTGGACTTGAATCTCTTGATTCATAAGGTTTCAATGTTAAATGTTTAGATCAGATTGATGTACGCAATAAGATGAAGAGATCTATATCATTAATTTTGAGTTTAATGAAAGTTGTTGAATATGCTATTTCTGAACTTTGCTTCGTGTTTGATTGTGTGTTGAGAATTGGATGATTTTGATGATGGATTTGGAATGTACGTGAAAAACTGAGTGGATTTGGTATTTTGTTTGTCATTTTTAGTTGCCTGAACCTGGACCTTCACCGGAGAAGACGACCGGAGTCTTCTCCGGCCACCACCAACCACCAGCCTGAATCTCCACCTGCCCTGCCTGAGACTTGGAGAAGATGATGTTTGGACCACAGGATCTGGCCTTGACCTTTGACTTCAGATCAGATCCAACGCCTGTGTTTTAATCTGAGAGTGGAGAGTTTTAATCCAAAACACGGCCGTTTCATTAAATTGCATGGCATCACGAGGAGCGCTGGATGTGCATTGACTCGTTGACTGGCTTGCTGATCCAAAGGCTGTGTTATTTTCTTGGTTTTAATTCATATTTTTATTTCATTTTCTTTATTTTAATTGCATTGTTATTCCAAAAAATCATATAAATTCCAATTTTGATCATAAAATTATTTTAAAAATATCCTCATGATCCTTATGGAATTTGTGATTTTCTGAGATTAACAAAATGCAATTTCATGCATTTTTCAATTTAATGTGATTTTTCTAATTTTATTTTATTCTTTATTTTTGCATATTTGGCTATCTGTTTTGTTGAATTTAGTTCTCTCATTTGGTTTATAGTTTGGCTTTTACTTTTTAATATGTGCTAGGGTAGACATGTATGTTCCCTTAGATTTTTTCTTGGAGTTTTAGAACAATATTAGGATCTGTTTTAGGTATTGAGATTAGGACCCTCCCAAACTTGTGGATTTCCTTGACCTATCTCAATGTAGAAATTGTTTAGATAACATAGAAGTTGATTTAGGCTTCAATCTTTTTACACTAGGTTGTTCAAACATTCATGTTCCCCTAGGAATTTTATTAGATTTTTGCAACTTGATTTTCTATTTTAGTTGTATTTTGCAAATGGCTTGTGTTTATGAATTCCTCTCTTGAGTGCTTTGGTTGGTTTGGCTTGGTTGGCTGCCTTGGAGTTGGTTTGAGTTTTAGTTATTTTTGTGGGAGCTTCTATATTCATTGAGGATGCTTGGGATTGAGGAGTGGAGCTTGGAGTTGAATGCTTTTCCTCTTGTGGAACTTTTGTTTAGGAGTTCAGAGAATTAGCGTTTTAGGAAGTGCCTTAGACCTAGTTTTGATTCTTTCTTCAAACATAGAGTGCATTGTTTGCCTCTATTCTATCCAATGACACAAAGTCCTTCTTGGGAAGCTCCATATCTCCTTAGGAGGGATGAGTGGTATGCCCAAGTGAGTAGAACTTTGAGGATACCTTTCATTTGCAATGTTGAGTTCTTAGTGATTTCCTTTGGTTGTCATTAAGTTTCTTAACATTATAACTTGTTCTTGATGTTTAATCCTCCTCTTGGAGTGTGCTTGATGAATCTTGAAGATAGAAGCTTGCTTGGAGATGAATCCCTTGCTGTGAACTTTGCTGTCAATCCAGCTTTGCTGTTTAGAGCTTGTTGTTGCTGTTGCTATAGGAGTCTGGTATTGCTGCCTGAGCTGCCTCCCCTGAGTCTTTTGTTTTTCTCTGTATTGTCTGTTTAGTTGTGCTGATTAACTCTAGGTTTGAGGTGGAGCTAGTCTCCTCTTGCCTATTGTTTTCTCTCCTGCCTCAATGGTACTGTTGCATAGCATGCATACTGTTTACTGTTTACTGTAATTACTTGCTGTCTTTTGCTGTTTATCCCCTAGGATCTCTGATTTCTTCTGTGCAAGAGGAAATTATGACAAACATTAGGTTTGTAAACCATGCATGACAACATTAGGTTAGTTCCCCTTTCAACCATAGTGTTAGGGTCTTTCTCTTCTTACCTCAAAACACTTCAAAAAATACAGTAATAAAGATAACGCATGTTGTACGCTACGAGCCTTAAGCTATTTGAGAAAAGGTTGCTGGAGGGTCACTTTTCAGTAGTCTGACTGCTCAGTATGGTACCCTTAGGGTGACATGCGACGTAGTCACTCTCAGATCACAATTCTTTAGTGCAGTACAAGTTACAAACAAACTAAAAATACATTTCTTTCGTAAAAAACTCAAACAAATATTCAAACTCTGTTTTTGTCCGCTTGGACCTTTAATCAGGAAAACCCTTTTCAGAAGGAGATAAAAAACTGTCAGACAAGCTTATGTCTTCCGTAGCCCGAACTATGTTTGCTCTGATCTTTCATGCTGTATGAAAGTATGTAGGCATAGGATGCGATATCCTAGCGAGCAACCTTTCCCTCCTTTCCCGTAGGTAGGAGAACTACGTTGACTCTGATTTCTCGTTCCAGACGGGAATACGTAGGCATAAAGTGTGATACTTTGCCGAGTCATTTTCTTTTCTTTTTAACCCAGACCTTTAGAGTAGATAGAATAACCCACCCTTAGATAGAAAACAAGCATGGATCCCGTCGAGTACGACGGACGTGAGGGGTGCTAATACCTTCCCCTTGCGTAACCGACTCCCGAATCCAGGATTTGGTTGCGATGACCATTGTAACGCCCCGATTCTGAATTCCCATTAATTGTTGAGTCTTTTAATTTATTTAATTGATGTTTGTTTTAAATTGAGAAATTATATATTACTATGTGGTGTTTTCTTATTTTATCTAATTTTACCGATCCGGAGAGTTTTCGGGGGAATTAGAGTAAAAAGGGCATTTTAGACATTTAGCAATTTAGTGTGAGAATTGATTGGTAAGTGTTGGAAAGAATTTGAGAGGAAAGAAATAGAGATAGAAATAGGATAAGAGAGGAAAAGAAAGAAAATAGGAACATAAGAAGAAAAACAAGAGAGAGAAAAGAGGAGAAGAGAAAGAGAAGAGAAAGTGGAGAGGAAAACCTAGAATCATCAAGGGATCATCACCAAAGCTTGCAATCGATCGGTAAGGGTGTGAAACTCCATCATCTCTTTAATGTATATGATTGTATGTGTATGTGTTTGGATTTTGTAGAGTTTCTACTCTTTTTCCACTTAGGTTAGAAGTTGGTTTAATGAGTAGAAAGAGGTTTTAATCGGTTAGAACTCGGCTTAGACGATGTAGTTTAGTCGGGTGATGGTAGGGTTGTGCCACTGAGACTGGTTTGGATTTAATCGGTTGGTTGTGTGGAGTCTGGGCTTTGGAACAGCCATGGAGGTTCTGTCTTCGCAGGATCGCCAGGCGAAGCCCAACGAGCTGCAGCGAAGCAAGTCAGAAGCAAGCACTCTGTCTTCGCTGACAAGTTCGCCAGGCGAAGTGAGTTGGCGAAGGTTCGCCAGGCGAGTGTGTAGCGAGCATCAGCGAGTAATTCCAGAATTACTCCCAGTGGACTTCGCTGGGAAGTTCGCCAGGCGAAGGCCAGCGAGCATTCGCTGCGTGGCTTCGCCAGGCGAAGGTTGGCGAAGCTGACAGTGTTATTTGTTTTGCTGTTTATTCATAGCATGATTTTTGGCCGATTCAATTATGATTAATGCCTATATGAATGATTGATGTGTGAACTGTTTCGACATGTCGTGCTGTGGATGGCCGAAAGGCGTGAATCCTAGATTGTAGAGCCAATGGTGAATCTTGAACGTTTGATAATCTTGTGTATTTGCTTGAATTGAATAGAAACGCATTGATAGGCTGATATGTGTGTAAACCATGTGTGAAATGGTGCATAATGTGAATGCATGATAGATATATGCGATGTATGTGATAAATGCAATGAGTATGTTTGTGAACATAGTATGCATTCTGTGTTAATCGATCCCTCGGAGGATTAGCATTGTGTAGCATCTTAGTATGCATTTTTGTGTTGAATGATCCCTCGGAGGATTTGCAGAACCTCGTATGATACGATGGTTACATTAGATTCCTTGGAGAATCGGTTGCATTGTGTGATTCCTCGGAGAATCGGTCATAACATGTAATCCCTTGGAGGATTGACTAGAGTATTTGATTCCGTGGAGAATCTGCAGAGTATTTCATTCCGTGGAGAATCTGCTGAATATTCGATTCCATGGAGAATCTGATGAATATTTGATTCCGTGGAGAATCTGCTGAATACTTGATTCCGTGGAGAATCTGCTGAATACTCGATTCCTTAGAGAATCTGTTGAAATGAGTCGGTACCGCATTTGCATCTGCATAGAGTCGTGTGTCGGTCTCTATGAGTTGCATGAGTCATCTGTGTATGATGCATTAGTTGTATGAATGTAACTGTGTATGTTATATATGATTGTTTGGAGGAACATATGGTGAATGTTCATGAGCATGTGTAGAGGCATGATTAATTGTATATGCTTAATGTGGTGAGAACATAATTTGAGTATAACTTGTACAAATATGAGTATATGTATATATACAATTTTATGCATTAACTGTTATGATATTGTTTCTCACCCTTCTGCTGTTTTATAATGCTCTATGAGGCATTGCAGAGTAGGAAGCTGGAGGTTCTTTTGTGAAGCGATGTCTTCATTCTTTTTGGTCAATGGCTCTGATATGTAACATCTGGGTAGTTAGGAAGCCTTTGACTCCTTTGGAGTTACATTTGTTTTGATTCCTTGTGATACATCTGTGTATGTATCCGCTGTGGATATGGTTGTATATACTTTTATGAATGTGATCGATTCAATATTTGGATGTTTCCGCTTTTATTCTAAATATTGAGATGTGGGTTACCCATTGTTGCATATCTATTTTGAGCAGGTATCGTATGTGTTTAATTTCGTGATAATGTGATGCGCCTCTTATATACCATGTTTTAATTAAACTCTGATGAAATAAATTTTCTAAGTGCCTAATTGATTAAATGTATTAATTTGGGGGTATAGAAAGGGGGTGTTACATTAAGTGGTATCAGAGCCAGTGTTGAGTCAGTCGTGTCTGTCTTGTTGTTGTGTTGGTTGAACGGTTGTTTAACCTTGTTGATTATTTTTGGGAATCCTCAGAATATGGCAGGTCGTAATGACAATGCTATGGCAGCGGCGTTAGAGGCTATGGCCAGAGCTGTGCAGGGTGCACCTAACGTGAATGCGAATGATGAGTTCAGGAAGAACCAACCACCGGTGTTCAAAGGGAGATTTGATCCGGATGGTGCTCAGATATGGTTAAAGGAAATTGAGAGGATCTTTAGGGTGATGGATTATGCTGAAGGGAACAAGGTGAGACTAGGGACTCACATGCTGAGAGAAGAGGCTGATGACTGGTGGGTCAGCGTGAGGCAAGTTCTTGAGGTCGACGATGAAGAGATTACGTGGGATTTATTTCGTACTGAGTTTCTAAGGAAGTATTATCCCGAAAGTGTTAAAGGGAAGAGAGAAATGGAATTTCTGGAGTTGAAACAAGGTAATATGTCGGTGGTGGACTACACCACTAAGTTTACTGAGTTAGTGAAGTTTCACTCTCACTATGATGCGGTTACGGCGGAATTTTCCAAATGTATCAAGTATGAGAATGGCTTGCGTCCTGAGATAAAGCAAGCGGTGGGTTATCAAAGAATACGAAGATTTTCGGATTTGACCGAGTGTTGTAGAATTTATGAAGAAGACAGTAGAGCTCGTTCTACTCATTATAAGGGTTTGAGCGAGAGGAGAGGGAAGCAGCAAGTACGAAGCGGACCTTATGTGACGCCTGTTGATAAGGGCAAACATAGGGGGAACTTTGATAGGAGACCCGGAGGAGGTTCTGGTGCGATCAAATGTTTTAAGTGTGGCGTGATGGGCCACAAGTCTTATGATTGTGGAAAGTTCAAGGCGAAGTGTTCCAACTGTGGGCTCCTTGGACATGATGCAGCAGAGTGTAGAAAGAATGCTGTGAAGTGTTTTAATTGTGGCGAGGTGGGTCACATTAGCCCGAATTGTACCAAACCGAAGCAAGCTCCGGCGGGCGGAAAAGTATTCGCATTAGCAGGTTCAGACGCTACTAATGCGGCGGATCGTTTGATTAAAGGTACATGCTTTATTAATGATATGCCTTTAGTTGCTATTATTGATACTGGAGCGACTCACTCGTTCATCTCTCTTGCGTGTGCTAAGCGGTTGGATTTGTGTATGGTTTCTTTGAGTAGTGGTATGGTTATTGGAACTCCCGCTTCGGGGTCGGTAACTACTTCTTTGGTGTGTGTAAGTTGTCCTTTGACCATGTATGGTAAGGACTTCGTTATGGATTTAGTGTGTTTGCCGTTGGAAGGTTTGGACGTAATCTTGGGTATGAACTGGTTGTAATTTAATAGAGTTCATCTGGATTGCTATCACAAGTTAGTAAGGTTTCCTTCTTTGGAAGATGGTGAAAACGAGAGTTTTCTTTCCACTAAAGAGTTGAAGAAACTTTTAGCGGACGAAGCTCAGTTGTTTGGTTTGTTTGCATCATTGTCGGTGGAGAGCAAAGTTAAGCTCGACGTGTTTCCTGTGGTTTGTGAATTTCCTGAAGTGTTTCCGGAAGATGTTGCGGATGTGCCGCCAAAGAGAGAGATTGAATTTTCTATTGATCTAGTTCCGAGTACTAGACCGATTTCGATGGCCCCGTATCAGATGTCGGCATCGGAGTTGGTGGAATTGAAGAAGCAGTTGAATGATTTGTTGGATAAGAGATTTGTAAGACCAAGTGTTTCTCCTTGGGGTGCGCCGGTATTGTTGGTAAAGAAGAAGGATGGTAGTATGCGATTGTGTATTGATTATCGGCAGTTGAATAAGGTGACAATTAAGAACAAGTATCCGCTTCCAAGAATCGATGATTTGATGGATCAATTAGTTGGAGCCCGTGTTTTTAGTAAGATTGATTTGAGATCCGGTTATCACCAGATTCGGGTTAAGGAAGAAGATATTTCGAAGACGGCTTTTAGAACACGATATGGTCACTATGAGTATACGGTGATGCCATTCGGAGTTTCTAATGCGCCGGGTGTTTTTATGGAATATATGAACCGTATCTTCCACGAGCAGTTGGATCGTTTTGTGGTAGTGTTTATCGATGACATTTTGATTTATTCTATGTCTCGAGAGGAACACGAAGAACATTTAAGGATTGTGTTGCGGATTTTGAAAGAGAAGAAGTTGTACGCAAAGTTGTCTAAGTGTGAGTTTTGGTTATCGAAGGTGAGTTTTCTTGGACATATTATTTCCGGAAATGGTATTAGTGTGGATCCATCCAAGATCGATGCGGTAATGCAATGGGAGACTCCAAGATCAGTTACGGAAATTCGAAGCTTTTTGGGCTTGGCCGGTTACTACCGGAGGTTTATCGAAGGGTTTTCAAAGTTAGCACTTCCGTTAACGCAGTTGACTTGTAAAGGAAAGGCTTTTATTTGGGATGTTAATTGTGAAGAGAGTTTCATGGAATTAAAGAGAAGGTTAACGACAGTGCCGGTTTTGATTTTTCCAAATCCTACGGAACCTTTTGTGGTTTATTGCGATTCTTCTTTGTCAGGATTGGGTGGTGTATTGATGCAAGATGGGAAGGTCGTGGCGTATGCTTCTAGACAGTTGAGAATACATGAAAAGAATTATCCTACTCATGATTTGGAGTTAGCGGCCGTAGTGTTCGTTTTGAAAATTTGGAGGCACTATCTTTATGGTGCAAGATTTGAAGTTTTTAGCGATCACAAGAGTTTGAAGTATTTGTTTGATCAAAAAGAATTGAATATGAGGCAAAGGAGATGGCTAGAACTTTTGAAGGACTATGATTTTGGTTTAAATTATCATCCGGGTAAGGCGAATGTGGTAGCCGATGCCTTAAGTCGGAAGTCGTTGCACGTGTCTACTTTGATGGTTAGAGAGTGGGAACTCTTGGAGAACTTTAGAGATTTGAGTTTGGTTTGTGAGTTAACACCGAGTAGTGTGAAGCTGAGTATGTTGTATGTCACGAATGATTTCCTTGCTACGGTGTGTGAAAAGCAAAAGTTGGATTTGAAATTTGTGGATTTGATGACGAATGGAAATGAAGATTTCAAAGTTGATGAATTAGGAGTTTTGAGGTTTCGAGGTCGTATTTGTATTCCCGATGATGCGGATTTGAAAAAGATGATATTGGAAGAGGGACATCGAAGTAACTTGAGTATTCATCCGGGAGCGAATAAGATGTATCAGGATTTGAAGAAGATCTTTTGGTGGTCTGGATTGAAAAGCGATGTTGCTCGTTTTGTGTACTCGTGTTTGACTTGCCAGAAGTCTAAGGTGGAGCATCAGAAGCCTAGTGGATTGATGCAACCGTTGGATATTCCGGAATGGAAATGGGATAGTATATCGATGGATTTTGTTACGGGATTGCCGAATACGCAAAGAGGACATAATGCTATTTGGGTGATTGTTGATAGGCTTACTAAATCGGCTCACTTTATTTCGATTGATATTACTTATTCTTTGGAAAGGTTGGCCGAGATTTATGTTGGCACTATTGTGAAGCTTCATGGAGTTCCTAAGAGTATTGTGTCGGATAGAGATCCTAGATTTACTTCAAGATTTTGGGAGAGTTTGCAAGGTGCCTTGGGTTCTAAGTTGAGATTGAGTTCGGCATATCATCCGCAAACAGATGGTCAAACCGAGAGGACGATTCAATCGTTAGAAGACTTGTTGCGTGCTTGTGTGCTTGAACAAGGTGGTGCGTGGGACAGTTATTTAGCGTTGATTGAGTTCACCTATAATAACAGTTTCCATTCGAGTATTGGTGTGGCGCCATTTGAGGCTTTATATGGTCGGAGATGTCGAACACCTCTGTGTTGGCATGAGACAGGTGAAAAGTCGGTAGTTGGTCCTGAAATGGTACAGCAAACGACGGAAAAGGTGAAATTTATTCAGGAAAAGATGAGAGCTTCTTAGAGTAGACAGAAAAGTTATCATGATAAAAGGAGAAAGGATCTCGAGTTTCAAGAGGGCGACCATGTGTTTTTGAGAGTTACACCGGTTACGGGTGTGGGTCGTGCTTTGAAGTCGAGAAAGTTGACTTCTCGTTTTATTGGCCCGTATCAGATTGTCGCACGAGTTGGTGCTGTGGCTTATCGTGTGGCGTTACCTCCGAACCTTTCGAATTTGCATGATGTATTCCATGTCTCGCAACTTCGGAAGTATGTTCCGGATCCGTCACATGTTATCCCACTGGATGAAGTTGAAGTAAGAGATAACCTTACAGTTGAAGTTTTACCGGTTAGTATTTTGGACCGCGAAGTTAAGAAACTAAGAGGCAAGGATATTGCGCTTGTGAAAGTGTCCTGGGGAGGTGCCACAGAAGGCAACATGACTTGGGAGTTGGAGAGCAAGATGCGAGAATCGCATCCAGAGTTGTTTGAATCAGGTAATATTTTCGAGGACGAAAATTTCTAAAGTGGGGGAGAGTTGTAACGCCCCGATTCTGAATTCCCATTAATTGTTGAGTCTTTTAATTTATTTAATTGATGTTTGTTTTAAATTGATAAATTATATATTACTATGTGGTGTTTGCTTATTTTATCTATTTTTACCGATTCGGAGAGTTTTCGGGGGAATTAGAGTAAAAAGGGCATTTTAGACATTTAGCAATTTAGTGTGAGAATTGATTGGTAAGTGTTGGAAAGAATTTGAGAGGAAAGAAATAGAGATAGAAATAGGATAAGAGAGGAAAAGAAAGAAAATAGGAACATAAGAAGAAAAACAAGAGAGAGAAAAGAGGAGAAGAGAAAGAGAAGAGAAAGTGGAGAGGAAAACCTAGAATCATCAAGGGATCATCACCAAAGCTTGCAATCGATCGGTAAGGGTGTGAAACTCCATCATCTCTTTAATGTATATGATTGTATGTGTTTGGATTTTGTAGAGTTTCTACTCTTTTTCCACTTAGGTTAGAAGTTGGTTTGATGAGTAGAAAGAGGTTTTAATCGGTTAGAACTCGGATTAGACGATGTAGTTTAGTCGGGTGACGGTAGGGTTGTGCCACTGAGACTGGTTTGGATTTAATCGGTTGGTTGTGTGGAGTTTGGGCTTTGGAACAACCATGGAGGTTCTGTCTTTGCAGGTTCGCCAGGCGAAGCCCAGCGAGCTGCAGTGAAGCAAGTCAGAAGCAAGCACCCTGTCTTCGCTGGCAAGTTCGCCAGGCGAAGTGAGTTGGCGAAGGTTCGCCAAGCGAGTGTGTAGCGAGCATCAGCGAGTAATTCCAGAATTACTCCCAGTGGACTTCACTGGGAAGTTCGCCAGGCGAAGGCCAGCGAGCATTCGCTGCGTGGCTTCGCCAGGCGAAGGTTGGCGAAGCTGACAGTGTTATTTGTTTTGCTGTTTATTCATAGCATGATTTTTGGCCGATTCAATTATGATTAATGCCTATATGAATGATTGATGTGTGAACTGTTTCGACATGTCGTGCTGTGGGTGGCCGAAAGGCGTGAATCCTAGATTGTAGAGCCAATGGTGAATCTTGAACGTTTGATAATCTTGTGTATTTGCTTGAATTGAATAGAAACGCATTGATAGGCTGATATGTGTGTAAACCATGTGTGAAATGGTGCATAATGTGAATGCATGATAGATATATGCGATGTATGTGATAAATGCAATGAGTATGTTTGTGAACATAGTATGCATTCTGTGTTGATCGATCCCTCGGAGGATTAGCATTGTGTAGCATCTTAGTATGCATTTTTGTGTTGAATGATCCCTCGGAGGATTTGCAGAACCTCGTATGATACGATGGTTACATTAGATTCCTTGGAGAATCGGTTGCATTGTGTGTTTCCTCAGAGAATCGGTCATAACATGTAATCCCTTGGAGGATTGACTAGAGTATTTGATTCCGTGGAGAATCTGCAGAGTATTTGATTCCGTAGAGAATCTGCTGAATATTCGATTCCGTGGAGAATCTGATGAATATTTGATTGCGTGGAGAATCTGCTGAATACTTGATTCCATGGAGAATCTGCTGAATACTCGATTCCTTAGAGAATCTGTTGAAATGAGTCGGTACCGCATTTGCATCTGCATAGAGTCGTGTGTCGGTCTCTATGAGTTGCATGAGTCATCTGTGTATGATGCATTAGTTGTATGAATGTAACTGTGTATGTTATATATGATTGTTTGGAGGAACATATGGTGAATGTTCATGAGCATGTGTAGAGGCATGATTAATTGTATATGCTTAATTTGGTGAGAACATAATTTGAGTATAACTTGTACAAATATGAGTATATGTATATATACAATTTTATGCATTAACTGTTATGATATTGTTTCTCACCCTTCTGCTGTTTTATAATGCTCTATGAGGCATTGCAGAGTAGGAAGCTGGAGGTTCTTTTGTGAAGCGATGTCTTCATTCTTTTTGGTCAATGGCTCTGATATGTAACATCTGGGTAGTTAGGAAGCCTTTGACTCCTTTGGAGTTACATTTGTTTTGATTCCTTGTGATACATCTGTGTATGTATCCGCTGTGGATATGGTTGTATATACTTTTATGAATGTGATCGATTCAATATTTGGATGTTTCCGCTTTTATTCTAAATATTGAGATGTGGGTTACCCATTGTTGCATATCTATTTTGAGCAGGTATCGTATGTGTTTAGTTTCGTGATAATGTGATGCGCCTCTTATATACCATGTTTTAATTAAACTCTGATGAAATAAATTTTCTAAGTGCCTAATTGATTAAATGTATTAATTTGGGGGTATAGAAAGGGGGTGTTACAACCATTCCTTTCCCTCTTTGCGTTAGGTTTACTCTGAGCGTTTCCTTTCCCTCTTGTGGGATAAATAACGCACGGTGGCAACTCTTCTGTCATTGTCGGTGCCGATTTTCGCAGTAGCGACATCCACTAATCCAAGAGCCAGGAGCGTGACACCTCATTTAATGAAACTGCATCGTTTTGGTTCCAAAATCTCACTTCTCAGATTAAAACACAACCAATGGATCTGGTGGAAAGTCTTTGGTCAAAGGCAGATCTGATGGCTTAGGAGTTATCTTCTTCATTTCTCAGGCTGGCCAGATGGAGACTCAGTGTGGTGGCCAGAGAAGACTCCGGTCGTCTTCTCCGGTGAGCAGGAGGTTGCAGGTGTCCAGAAACAACAATCCTCATACCAATCTCACTCAGAATTTCATCAGGATTTCAAATCTCCTATTCAAATGTTCTAAATCTCCATAGATTTTAAATCACGAATCAAAGTTCAGAAATGTCATCCAGATCAAACATCACCAATTGCAAATCTAATGATATAGAATTCATTCTCATGTCACATACATCACTCTGATCTATCTAGATTGCTCTAACTGTCCATGAATCAAGAGATTCGAATCAAAACAGAAATGTTATGTCATGATCAATCATCACTAAATGCTTCCAAATTGATCCTAAAACGATCTACATCTTGTCTAGATCCTAACCACAAGTTCAAATCTAACTACATCATGCTAATTCATGTGGAAAGTTGAAAGTTACTAACCTGTTGTAGATCTAGTAACAGAGGTAGCTAGAGCTAGATTCAACCTTCAAAACTCTCCAGAATCATTCAAGGATGCAAGAGAAAGATGTTGTAAGCTTCAATTTGATCTGAAATGGCTTGAAACTCAAAACCCGATCTGCACTTGCTTGCTTGAAAATGAAGTCGCTATCTCTGCTTCAGCCACGAAACTTGCACCAAAATGATTCTGAAATCATCAAAGAACTTAAATAGAACATGTCTATGGGCTTTAGAAACTCAATTGAGGCCCAATCCAGCCAATCCAATTTTCTGTTTTTCTCCTCACATGTGCAATGTAACAGTCACTAATTGGCCATGAAAATTGCTCTAGAAGCTTCCCTTTCAACTGCAAATTGCCTTGTGAGTGTATTCAGACCAAAAGGAGTGCTTGAATTGCATTGGTAAGGTGTTTGGCTATGTGACTTGCAAATGAAGAAACCAAATGACAACTCATGAAACTTGGCCTAAACTCAAAATTCTGGTAATGCCAAAGTGTCTAAAATTCAATTTCCATTCAAAAAATGTAGTTACTTGACATGTTTTGGTCCCATAACTCAAAATTGGCATTTTCCCTCCTTAATTCATTTGAAAATTTCCCTTTTTGAAACCATTTCAAACCAAGTCTTGCTATGAGCCCAATCAATCCATCATGACCTCTTGGCTAGCCTAGAAACCACATTTTGAACAACTTTCATGTTGAACAAAAATCCATTTGACAAGTGCAAGTTAGAGATTTTGGCCTATGATTGAAAATGACCTATAATCTCACTTTCCCAAAATACCCCTGACTTGTAAACCTCATAACTTGAGTTCTACAAATCAGATGGAAGACTTCTAGTACAACTTAGAAAGCTAAGATCATGAGAAACAACTTTCATGTTGGCTAAAAGTTCATGTGAAACCTCCTTCTAGGTCAAAAATAGCTTTGAAGTCATATGATTTTCACAGACAAATTTCAGAAGCATCTGAGGACTTGTAACTTGTCTGGGCCATAACTTGAGTTCTACAAATCCCATTGAGGACTTCTAGTACTCAAATTAAAGGTATTGAGATGCTATACAAGTTTCATGTTGGCCAAAGATCCATTTGAAACTTGTATCTTGACTTAGGCGGTCTTGAAGTTAGGTACTAAACAGGGAATTTTGCACTGAAACCCTAATTTAGCAACTTCCCACACTCTTGACTCTTCTTAATTTGATCTTGGCACAACACCAAAAATGTCTTATCATATCATTTCATGAATTCCATGACCTAAAAGTAGGCCTTGATACCCTTCAATTGCACAGTTGACCTAGAATTGATCCAGATGAAACCTTAATTGCTTGCACCTCAACTGTGGCTCTTGCATTTGACACAATGACTTGATTAAACTCTCCCATGGCCCTCTAGGCATACTATGAGCTCCATACCCATCCTCTTCTCACATTCAACACTTCACAACCCTCTGGTGGTCTTCAGCTGATCCTCAAGTTAGGAGAAGATTCACACTCAAACATCTAAACTCTTAGGCATTCAAACCACCTTCTGATGACTTTGACCACTCCTCAATCTTGAATGAGACCTCTTGCTAGGCTTCTCTTGAGAAGAAACACACTTGATCCCCTGCTATATGAATGATACCATGATATGAAAATGATATAACTATGCAGATGATAATGCAATGAAACATAAACCAGGTAAGAAAAGGTTGAGCAAATTTTGGGGTGTAACACTATCGCGTTAGTCTGTTTGATTTGTCCTTTGACCATTTATGATAATAATTTTGTGATGGACTTGGTTTGTCTAACCTTGCATCAGATTGATGTTATTCTTGGAATGAACTGGTTGGAGTATAACTATGTTCATATCGATTGCTACAACAAGACCGTGAGGTTTCTAGAGTTTGGTGATGGTGGAGAGGTGATGTTTGTATCTGCCAAGCAAGTAGAAGAACTCTTAGAAGATGAGGCTCAGATGTTTGCATTGTTTACACCGCTTCAAGTTGATGATGAAGTAGTGAGCGTGGAACTACTAGTTGTTCGAGAATTTCCAGAGGTGTTTCCAGACGACATGAGTGACTTACCTCTTGAGCGTGAGGTAGAGATTACTATTGATGTGATACCGGGCACTAGTCCTGTATCGATGGCTCCTTATCGGATGTCTACATCTGAGTTAGGGAAATTGAAAAAAAAATAGTTGGAAGATTTTCTTGAGAAGAAGTTTATTCGACCAAGTGTTTCTCCGTAAGGTGCTCCTGTGTTGCTGGTGAAGAAGAAAGATGGTAGCATGAGATTGTGTGTGGATTATCGGCAGTTGAATAAGGTAAAGATTAAGAATAAGTATCCACTTCCGAGGATTGATAATTTGATGGATCAATTGGTGGGTTCTTGTGTGTTTAGAAAGATTGATTTGAGGTCTGGTTATCATCTGATTCGCGTTAAGCCTGATGATATTCCAAAGACAGCTTTCAGGACGAGGTATGGACACTATGAGTATACTGTGATGTCGTTTGGTGTGTCTAATGCACCTGGTGTATTCATGGAGTATATGAATAGGATTTTTCATCCTTATTTGGATCAGTTTATGATAGTGTTCATTGATGATATCTTGATATATTCTAAATCTGGGGAAGAGCATGCGCAACATCTAAGAGTGGTATTGCAGGTCTTAAAAGACAAGAAGCTCTTTGCCAAGTTGTCCAAGTGTGAGTTTTTGTTGAAGGAAGTGAGTTTCCTTGGCCATGTGATTTCTAGTGGAGGAATTGATGTTGATCCGTCGAAAGTTGATGTTGTGTTGCAGTGGGGGACTCCAAAATCTGCTACTGAGATTTGAAGTTTCCTTGGGTTGGCTGGTTATTATCGCAGGTTTATAGAAGGGTTTTCTAAGTTGGTATTGCCATTGACTCAATTGACTCGAAAAGGTCAAGCTAATGTGTGGGATGTTGCTTGTGATAAGAGTTTTGTAGAACTCAAGAAGAAGTTGACGACTACTCCAGTGTTGATTTTGCCAAATCCGAGGGAGTCCTTTGTAGTATATTGTGATGCGTCGAAGATGGGTCTTGGAGGTGTATTGATAAAGAATTGTCAGGTTGTTGCTTACGCTTCTAGACAACCGAAGGTTCATGAAAGGAAATATCCTACGCATGACTTAGAGTTGGCCGCTGTGGTATTTGTGTTGATGATTTGGAGACATTATCTTTTTGGATCTAGGTTCGAAGTGTTCAGTGATCACAAGAGCCTAAATTATTTTTTTGATCAGAAGGAGTTGAATATGAGGCAAAGAAGATGGCTTGAACTTCTGAAGGATTATGATTTTGAATTGAGTTACCATCCTGGTAAGGCTAATTTTGTGGATAATGCGTTAAGCAGGAATTCCTTACATATGTCGATGCTTATGGATCGAGAGTTAGGACTGATTGAGCAATTCAGAGATATGAGTTTGGTTTGTGAAGAGACCCCTAACAGTGTGAAGTTGGCAATGCTGAAGTTGACTAGTGGTATTCTCCAAGAGATCGGAGAAGGTCAGAAGTCTGACTTGAGTTTGGTGGATCGTCTCACGTTAATCAATCAAGGTAACGGAGGTGATTTTCGGATCGATGAGAATGGTGTGATGAGGTTCCGAGATAGAGTGTATGTTCCCGATGTTCCAGAAATCAAGAAGAGCATTCTTGAAGAAGGTCACAGAAGCGGGTTAAGTATTCATCCTGGTGCCACAAAGATGTATCAAGACTTGAAGAAGTTATTTTGGTGGCCGAGTATGAAGAAGGAAATTGTAGAATTTGTTTATGCTTGTGTGACTTGTCAGAATTCGAAGATTGAACATCAGAGACCGTCGGGTCTGATGCAACCATTGAGTATTCCAGAATGGAAACGGGATAGCATTTCTATGGATTTTGTGACAAGTTTGCCGAAGACTTTGAAGGGATATGATTTGATTTGGGTGATTGTTGATAGATTGACTAAATCAGCTCATTTTATATCGATGAGGATCAATTATTCGTTGCAGAAGCTTGTTGAGTTGTATATTGATCAGATTGTGAAGTTGCATGGTGTTCCATCGAGTATTATGTCTGATAGAGATCTAAGATTTACATCGATGTTTTGGGAGAGTTTGCAGATAGCTTTGGGTACTAAGTTGAGGTTGAGTTCTGCCTATCATCCGCAGACGGATGGACAGACAGAGAGGACTATCCAGTCCTTGGAGGATTTGCTGAGAGCTTGTATGTTGGATCAAGGTGGATCGTGGGATAGTCATTTGTCGTTGATTGAGTTTACCTACAATAATAGTTACCATTCTAGTATCAGAATGGCATCGTATGAGGCTTTGTATGGTAGGAGGTGTAGGACTCCATTGTGTTGGTATGAGTCAGGCGAGAGTGCTATACTCGGACATGAGATTGTGCAGGAGACGACTGAAAAGATCAAGATGGTCCAAGAAAAGATGAAAGCGTCGTAGAGTCGTCAGAAGAGTTACCATGATAAGAGGAGGAAAGCACTTGAATTCCAAGAGGGAGATCACGTGTTTTTGAGAGTTACGCTAGTAACTAGTGTTGGTCGAGCTTTGAAGTCTTGAAAGCTCACATCGAGCTTTGTTGGTCCATATCAGATTTCACAGAGGGTGAGGGAAGTAGCATATCGGATTGCTTTACCGCCGTCGCTTGCGAATTTGCATGATGTGTTTCATGTATCCCAGTTGAGGAAGTACATTCCAGTTCCATCACATGTGATTCAGATGGATGACGTACAAGTGAGAGATGATTTGACTGTTGAGGTGTTTCCTGTTTGGATTGATGAACGAGAAGTGAAGCAGCTGCGAGGTAAAGAGATTGTCTTAGTGAAGGTAGTTTGGGGAGGAACAGCTGGAGAAAGTTGGACTTGGGAACGTGAAAATCAGATGAAGGAGTCGTATTCGACTCTGTTTTCTTGAGGTAATTTTCGAGGACGAAAATTCTTTTAAGTGGGGGAGAGTTGTAACACCCCAAATTTAATCGGAATATTTTAATTAATTTATTTAATTCAGAATATTCATTTTTCGGTGATTTTCGTGAGTTTGTGGATTATTGGAAAAGTGTGCATTTTTGGGTTATTTATTTGATTAATAGTATATAATATTAATTTATTAGTATTATTATTATTTAAAATGAATATAAGTGAAATAAGGGTAATTTAGGCATTTGGAGGAGTTAGTAAGGGTAATAAGGGAAAAACCTAAATTTTGAGGCCCAAGACTAGGTTTGACAAAATAGAATTCTGAAGGGAATTAGGATTCATTTGTTAACTGTGAAAAGTATTGTGGCCAGAGAGCTCTGAGGAGAAGATTGGAGGCAGAAGATTCCGGAGATAATCGTTAAGGCTTTGAATTGACTAAGGTATGGGGAGTATTGCCTTTCATAATTTTCTATGTGTAGATTTTGATGTAGTAAGGATGATTTAAGGGTTAAGGGTTTTGAGGGTAGAGATGAGAAATTATGATCTTTGGCATTCGTGGCCTAAACCGATTATAGGTAAATCTAGTTGTGGTTCAATTGGGGAAAAAGGGAAACCTTAGGCCTTCCTGGCCAAAACTATGATTTGAACCTGTCTGATCCTGAAGGAATAGGAATATTTGAATGTGAGTAATTCTGATGCCTTTGGGGCAATTGTTGGGAAATTTATGATTTAGGGTGGGAATATGACCTGGGATTGGCCTAATAAACTGTAGGTTTTGTGCCTTTATCGTTGTAGGACCTTAGGGATGATTTAGGGATATTTTGGGGGCATTGGATAAGTGAATCGTAGAGCCTTTTGGGTAGAAATCAGTTCTGGTGCGTAGCAGAATTTGCTGTCATCGCACAGTTCACCTAGCGAACAATATTGTTCCCAGACTCGCCTAGCGAACATGCCAGCGAATGTAGCATAGTTTCGCGTATGTTGATCGTGTGATTACCTTAGGGGTAACTATGATTTTTATGTGATTTCTGTGATTACCTTAGGGGTAACTATGATTTTTATGTGATTAACATGTGATGTGTATATGATTACATGATGGTTTATATGATGTATTATCATGATATTACCATTGATTTTGATGAATTATATGATGACATGAGATATGATGATGATTGTGATGATGATGAATGATGATACACCTATGTTGTTATTATGAGAATGATTTGTGACGTGTGCATCATGCATTCATGTGCATCCGAACTTCGGTTCAGGACCTCGATTACTTTGGCTTCAATCCCATTGTGTGGATGTGAAGTGTTATGATGTGCTCCGGTTCTCTAGTAGAATCGATCCTATTGATGGGGATCTATGGAAGGTTGAAGTCCCAGTGTCCATCGCGCTGTGATGATTGATACCACATGCACTGAGTCTTGTTGCATTGCATTTATGAGTCTTTTTGTATAAATTATGATGTTGTGGTCTTCGAGGCCTATTGATGAATATGAAGGTTGAATATGATTATGATGCCATTTATATGCTGATTTTTATACATTGATTATTATGAATCGTTTTACTCACCCTGCCTGTTTGAATGTTACCTCCACGTGGGTAACGTGCAGATGACCGAGTTTAGCCGTGGACACCGTCGAGGAGTTGATTTTGAAGTTTTTGAGTTGTTAGCTTTTTGGTTAACTTAGAGGGTCTTGCTCTGATATGTAACATCGGGTTTGGTTCTTTGAGTTAAACTATATACTATTGAGTTATTTTGCTTATGTTCCCTGATGAGGAAAACCTTTACTTATGCCTTTGGAATTCCGCTGTTTTATGTTGTTTGATGTATTTTGGGAAAAACTCGTTGTTTACAGAGCTGTGACCTATTTTGATGACATTGGGAAATGTACGCCCTTTTGGTGGCTTTTTGTGAAATTTAATAATTACTCTGATATCTGTGTTATTTTGCCTTGTAATTTGTGGGGTAGAAAAGGGTGTTACATATCCTGTTATTTTCAATGGCAATGAAGCAGTGTGTGATGTTTGTCATTTTTCTAAACACAAGAAAAATTCATAAGTTGCAAGTTATTCTAAGGCTACTCAGCAATATGAATTACTGCATTTTGATATATGGGGTCCTGTTTCAATTCATTCTATATACAATCATAGATATTTCTTGACTGTTGTTGATGATTTTAGTAGATTTGTTTGGATCATATTGCTTAAGTCAAAAGCAGAAGTTTCTACTCATGTTAAACAGTTTATAACCCTTATAGAAAACCAACACCGTACTTGCCCCAAATTTGTCAGGACAGACAATGGGTCTGAATTTCTAATTCCTCAATTCTATGCCTCAAAAGGCATAATACACCAAAGATCATGTGTAGAGTCTCCCATACAAAATTCTAGGGTTGAGAGAAAACATCAACATCTTCTAAATGTAGGCAGAGCCTTACTCTTTCATCAAACCTACCAAAATCTTTTTGGTCTTACGTTGTCAGCTATGGAGCATTTATTATCAATTGATTTAATACGCATTTACTTGATAATCAGTCCCCTTACCATATGATTCATAAATTACCTGTTAGGTCACAAATTCAATGCCACATATATATAGATTAAAATATTTAAATAAAATATTAAAGTCTTTTGAGAAGTAAAGAGGTTTTCGAAGCCTTGAGACCTTCGATTGGGAAGTTAAAAGTTGTGGAACTTAGAGAAAATTCTAAACCTTAAAGAAAGTGGTTTTCGACTGAAATGCTGGCTGGAGATTAGTGAAGTTGTTTGAAATTAAAATAATGGAGGGAGTAGTTATGCTTTCCTATGACTAAGAGGGACAAGTGGCGTTCGTTTGGCAAAGGACTTCATGCTTTATGACACTTGTCGGAAGTTGATGGTTTTAAGAGGTTATTGGTAGTTATTTCTACTATTATAAATAGGAGTTTTAGATATAGAATTAAGTGTGTTGTAATTTACTATTTGTACAAGTCACTCCTAAATTTACTCAAAGTATCCGAGTGTAGAGAAAAGAGTTCAAGGAGAATGTACGCTATGTAAATACACCATCTTTACTTTCAATGAAGTTTAATTTACTTGCTTAACTTTACAAAGTTTTCCTTTAATTTTTCTACAATTGATAACACGAAATCGTATATATATATTGATGCATAATTCAACTGATGTTTAACTGTTTTCGATCCGATTTCGGGTTATTTCCGTGTTATTTGTCTGATATTTTGCAGGTATTTGATAATCACGTCTAAACAAAGCAATATGAAGAAAAGAAGCAATCACAGATGAAATATGGACGAAAACCGGATGAAAACAACATGAAAAACGCAGAATGCATATTTTGCTGCTGTGACGACCGTCACAGCTCCATGACGACCGTCACATGGGTGACGACCGTCACACACCGTGACGACCGTCATGCAGGCAGAATCGCCCAACTTCAAATGCACGTGCAAGAGGCAGTTCCAAGTCCCAAATAGTGGACCACTACTCCCTGATATTTCTGCCTCTAAGTCCACCTTCTTCAAGTTATAACCGTTAGAATTCTAATTCTATAAAAGGGGAAGGAGGGGAGCTGAGAAAGGGAGCCGCATTCAGACAACGAAGTGCTGCCCAATTTCATTTCCAGAGCAAAAGTTCAGTTTTATTTCTTTCTATTTTTTTGTTGCCTTTCATTTCTTCTGTAATTCTTATTTCCCTTGTGCGATCAATTGGCACAAAGACCAGAATCCTGCCAACATTTGTGTAGGATTTGCCCAAAGGTCAATTGGAATATTTACAGGTTTTAAATTTTAATCGTAATTTCAGTTTTCATTATGATGCATGTTATTATTTATTGTTTTTATTTATGTTTTACCTTTCCCAAATCCATGTCTAGCTGAATTAGAGTAATCGATATGTAATAATAATTCGGACAGGATTTGATAATAACCGGTTGGAAATTTTCTTTTTCAAAAGTTGTTTATGGTCTGAGTGTTTAAATTTATTTACTGAATAAACTTCGTCGCGAAAGAGAGAACTTATTTAAAAGTAGTTTTGCCACGAAAGTGGGAAATTAATTAAGGTACGAACCAACAAGCGAAAGCTGCGGCAAGACCAGATAGTAAACACTAGTCATTTGTTTTAATAACAGCGAAAGCACTTTAAAATGAATTAGAACTTAGAGATTTCCAAAAAATAGTTTTAACCCCGAATGGGACACGAAAGCGTACATTTGGACCTTAGAATTATGATTAGCGTCAACAACCATCGTGAGACGAGAGTCTTCACTTCACTATTTTCTGTTTAAATAAACTCTGAAAAATATTTCATATACCGGTAACTTGTCAAATCCCCGAAGAACATAATTACTCCATATCGATTCACGTAATTATGATTTAAGTAACATTCTTAGTTCCCTTTAGTGACAATCTTATTCCCTTAAACATTATCTACCTAGCTAAACATAGTAACTCCCGAGAACACTAGTTTGATTATGAGTCCCTGTGGGATTGATATCTTTTATTACTACGCGATAGACTGTGCACTTGCAGTTAGGTTGTATTAGACATAGAAAGTCGCGATCAAGTTTTTGGCGCTGTTGCCGGGGACCCGTTTAGTCAATAGTGTAACCTTCTGTTACACCGTATAGACTAGGTTAACTATTTTCATTTTTCCTTTACTAGTGTTGTCAATTGTATGCCAAGTAATCGCCCACAAGGCAATATCTTAAAACCTTCAGTCGTAGAACTAGAGCGCTTCTTACATTTAAGAAGTCGAATCATTGAGTACCAACTCAAACATAACATTCCCAGTCCTCTCACTCCCATTCCCAAATTAGAAGAAAAACCAAAGATGGCTGAAGCACCTCAAAACAAACCGCTGAAGGCATACGCTACACCCTCTCAGATGGAGCCTAGAAGTAGCATTGCTGCCCCAGCTATTACTCGAAATGATTTTGAGCTGAAACCATCATTGCTGTCAGCGGTACAAAAAAACCAATTCTCAGGAAACGCAACTGAGGATCCAAACGAACACTTAACGAAGTTTGTACAATACGCAGACACAGTGAAAGCAAATGGAGTAACTCCAGACGCGATAAGACTTCGTATTTTCCCATTCTCCCTTAGAGACAGAGCGTGGACATGGTTACAGTCCTTACCATCCAACTCCGTTACGACGTGGGAACAATTGAAGAACGTCTTCTTAGCGAGATATTTTCCGCCAAGCAAAACTACTATGCTTAGAGCTCAAATCAACGGATTTCGACAAAAAGATACTGAATCTCTTTACGAAGCATGGGAACAATTCAAAGATATGATGAGAACATGTCCTCACCATGGTCTAGAAGATTGGGTGACAATCTATACTTTCTATAATGGGCTCTTATACAATACCAGATTAACAATAGACGCCGCCGCGGGCGGTGCACTTATGGATAAGCCATACGACGAAGCCTATCAGCTATTAGAAAACATGTCTCAGAACCACTGCCAATGGGGAGGTGAACGCACTCCAACAGAGAAAACCACAGTGAAAGGTGGGATGTACGAGATCAGCAGCCTTGAAAAGTTCAACGCTAAAGTAGATGCTCTAGCACAGAAGATTGACAGTCTGACTGTTAACCCCACTGAAACTGTCACTGCCGTAACTCCAAACTGCAAGTTATGCAGAAGCACCACTCATAATGCGCCCGAATGCCCATTGCTAGCCGGAATCCCACCAGACCAAGTAAATTATGCTCAAGGAAATCCTTACGCAAATACTTACAACCCAGGTTGGCGAAATCATCCAAACTTTTCTTACAAAAGCGATAATGCATTGCAAATGCCTACTGCTCCGCCAGGGTATCAGAAACTAGCTGCTGCTCAGACTGCACCTAGGAAATCAAACCTCGAGTTGATGATGGAAAAATTCATAGCTACTCAAGCTCAAACAAACGAAGAATTCCTGAATCAAAACATACACACTAGCGAGCAAATTAAACAGTTGACCGGAAAAGTAGACGCTTTAGCCACCCACAACAAAATGTTAGAAACACAGATATCACAAGTGGCTCAACAACAAGCCTCTGCTGCCGCACCCGCTGACACATTTCCTGGACAACCCGAACAGAATCCAAAAGGCCAAGCAAATGCTGTAATACTAAGAAGTGGAAAAGAATTGGACGAACCGATCGATCCGAGGACCGAAAACTCAGCCATGCAACAAAAACCAACTGAACAAGCAGAAAAGGAATCTGAGTTAGAGAAGAAGGAAGACAACGAGAAGGAGGATACCGCAAGTGAAAAAACCCAAGCACCTCCAGCGCCATATAAACCACCTATCCCTTATCCTCAAAGACTAATAAACTCCAAAACTTCAAGACATTTCAAGAAATTTGTAGAGCTCCTTAAACAGTTGAATATCACTATTCCTTTTACAGAAGCGATAACTCAAATGCCGTCATACGCTAAATTTCTCAAAGAAATCCTATCAAATAAGAGAAAGATCGAGGATAACGAGACAGTTACACTTACTGCAGAGTGTAGCGCTATAATTCAAAACCGCATGCCTCCTAAATTAAAAGACCCAGGTAGTTTCTCCATACCCTGCGTCATAGGAAAGTTCGTGATAGACAAAGCTCTATGCGATTTAGGAGCCAGTATCAATGTTATGCCTTTATCTATATGCAAAAAGCTGAATATGGGAGACCTAAGACCAACCAAAATGTCCGTACAATTAGTTGACCGATCAGTAAAATACCCCGTCGGAATACTGGAAAACGTTCTAGTACGCATAGGACAATTCTACATCCCAACTGACTTCATAATCATGGACATCAAAGAGGACTCTGTTACCCCAATTATCCTAGGAAGACCGTTCCTAGCTACAGCCGGAGCTATTATAGACGTGAAGAAAGGAAGGCTAACATTCGAAGTAGGAGAAGAAAAGATAGAGTTCATTCTCACCAAGTTCTTACAAGCACCAGCCATAGACGATACCTGCTATTTAGTAGACGAAATTGACGAATGCATAAGAGAACTTGAAAATGAAGAGACCACGTATTCAGAAATAATAAAGATTCAAATACCCGATATTTCTGAAGACGATGATTGGCGTAAACCGTATAAAGACGACAGCCTAAGCGAAAGCTTAGCACTGACCCTAAACCATATGCCAGGTCCGAAGAACCCATCTTTAGAACTTAAAACACTATCCAAAAACCTTAGATATGAATTCCTAGACGATGAACTAAAAAGACCAGTGATAGTCAACGCCGACTTAGGACAACCAGAAACTGAAAAGCTATTAGAAGTCCTAAAGAAGTACCCCACCGCGTTAGGCTATAACATAAGCGATCTAAAAGGTATAAGCCCTTCAATCTGTATGCATCGAATTACAATAGAGGAAGACTCTAAAACCTCTAGAGAGCATCAGAGAAGACTGAACCCCATCCTAAGCACTGTAGTCAGAGATGAAGTAAAGAAATTGCTAGATGCAGGAATCATCTATCCAATCTCCGATAGTGAATGGGTTAGCCCAGTTCATGTCGTACCAAAGAAAGGAGGAGTCACAGTAGTTAAAAACGAAAAAGGCGAATCAATAACAAAAAGAGTCGTGACTGGAAGCAGGATGTGTATTGATTATAGAAAGCTTAACAAGGCCACACGAAAAGATCACTTCCCGTTACCCTTCATAGACCAAATGTTGAAAAGATTAGCCAAACATTCATATTTCTGCTATCTAGATGGCTATTCAGGATTTTTCCAAATTCCCATTCATCCTGATGACCAAGAAAAGACTACATTCACCTGTCCTTATGGTACTTTTGCTTACCGCCGAATGTCGTTCGGACTCTGTAATGCTCCAGCAACCTTCCAAAGATGCATGATGGCAATCTTCGCAGATTTCATAGACGACATCATGGAAGTATTTATGGACGATTTCTCGGTATGTGGACAAAGTTTCGAAGGATGCCTACAAAACTTAGAAATGGTATTAGAACGTTGTGTAAAAGTGAACCTCGTCCTAAATTGGGAAAAATGCCATTTTATGGTCCGACAAGGAATAGTTCTAGGACATGTCATATCGAATAAAGGAATTGAGGTCGACAAAGCTAAAATAGAGATTATAAAAGATCTCCAACCTCCAAAATTCGTATGAGAAATACGGAGTTTTCTAGGACATGCCGGTTTCTACCGAAGATTTATAAAAGATTTTTCAAAAATCACAAAACCTTTGACCGGCCTGTTGATGAAAGATGCTGAGTTCGTCTTTGACGACGACTGTCTAAAAGCATTCGAAACATTAAAATCAGCCCTTATCACCGCACCGATTATGCAACCACCCGATTGGCGACTTCCGTTCGAAATCATGTGCGATGCGAGTGATTATGCCGTAGGCGCAGTTCTAGGACAAAGGAAGGACAAGAAACTCCATGCCATCTACTATGCCAGTAGAACTTTAGATCCTGCCCAAATGAACTACGCCACAACAGAAAAGGAACTTCTAGCAGTTATATTTGCGCTTGACAAATTCCGTTCTTACCTAGTAGGAGCAAAGATTGTCATATACACAGACCACGCTGCCATTAGGTACCTAATAAGCAAAAAGGATGTCAAACCAAGATTATTGAGATGGATCCTGTTATTACAAGAGTTTGACTTAGAAATCAAAGATAAGAAAGGAACCGAGAACGTTGTTGCAGATCACTTATCCCGAATAGAAGGCATCAAACATGAACCAGTACCGATAAATGACGATTTCCCGTACGAACATCTGATGGCCAAATTAGAAAGTGACATGCCTAACTCAATCTCGGAAGATCCATAATTCGAAAAAGCCGTAGAAGCCGTCTATGCCCAAGTCACATTACCTTGGTATGCTGACATCGTTAACTACCTCGCTGCAGGCGTGCTTCCACCGGATCTCACTTATCAGCAAAAGAAGAAATTCTTCCACGATCTGAAACACTATTATTGGGACGAACCTCTACTTTTCAAGAGAGGGGCCGACAACATATACCGTCGCTGTGTCCCAGAGGAAGAAATAGAAAATATCATTTCCCACTGCCATTCAGCACCATATGGTGGTCATGCTAGTACATCCAAGACGTGCGCTAAGATTCTCCAAGCCGGCTTATTCTGGCCTAACCTCTGGAAAGACGTTCACATCGCTGTGCTAAAATGTGATCGATGCCAACAAACTGGCAACATCTCACGACGCGATGAAATGCCTCAAAAAGGAATCCTAGAGGTAGAAATCTTCGACGTATGGGGAATAGATTTCATGGGACCATTCCCATCTTCTTTTGGTAATAACTACATACTCGTCGCTGTAGACTATGTGTCTAAATGGATAGAAGCCATTGCTGCTCCAACAAATGACGCACGAGTAGTAATCAAACTCTTCAAAAACACAATCTTTCCTAGATTCGGTGTACCCAGACTCGTCATTAGTGACGGCGGATCACACTTCATATCGCGAATCTTTGATAAACTTATTTCTAAATATGGAGTCCGACACCGAGTAACTACACCCTATCACCCGTAAACTAGCGGACAAGTAGAGGTCTCGAACAGAGAAATAAAACAGATATTGGAAAAGACTGTCGCTACCTCAAGGAAAGATTGGTCATCAAAGCTACATGAAGCTTTATGGGCTTATAGGACCGCCTTTAAGACACCAATAGGTACTACACCCTACAAATTAGTTTACGGTAAATCCTGTCATCTCCCTGTAGAATTAGAGCATAAGGCCTTCTGGGCCATTAAGACACTCAATTTCAACTACACTGAGGTAGGAGAGAAACGAATCTTGAACTTACACGAATTAGAAGAACTTCGATTAGACGCTTACGAAAATGCTCGTATCTACAAAGAACGAACTAAAAAATGGCATGATAGACGTTCAGTCAAGAAACAATTCAGTATGGGAGATATCGTATTGCTATTTAATTCAAGATTAAAACTCATCCCAGGTAAACTAAAATCTAGGTGGTCTGGACCTTATGAAGTGACTAAAGTACTTCAGAGTGGAGCTGTTGAAATTACCGATAAGACGAATGCACTGTTTATCGTAAACGGGAAACGTCTAAAACATTATAATAAGAACGAAAACAACCCTCAAGTCTACAGTATAGCATTTCTTGAGCTTCCAGCTCAAACATCCGAATAGCTTGTCACCAAGCTATCGTCAAGCTTTAGACGTTAAAAACAACGCTTACTGGGAGGCAACCCAATTTTCCCGCATTTTTCCTCGTTATTGTATTTCATTTTTATTTTAAAATTCTACTTCAAAACTTTAACAAAAATCCTAAACTAAAAATTGCCACTATTTTTACTTTCTTTTATTTTCATATTTTTATTTTATTTTTCTCTTTTCTCTTTTGTTTTTACCGCTTTTTGTTTTTAAAAATCCTAACTTCAAATTTCTGTTTTAAACTTTTCAAGATTTTAAAAGTCTTCAAACCTTCCTCCTGTTTTTCTCCGACTTACCTGCGAGTATGGCCGCGTACGACTTCACAAAGGTTCATTTTCGAGGACTAGCTCAAAAGGCAAGATTTGAAGCATTGACTGAGAGAGAACTAGCCTTAACGTTGTATTATGATAAGTCTACCATGGAGAAACTAGGGATCACGGATAACATCCAATACCTGTTCAATCAATTAGGCTGGGAGAACACTGCTTTGAAAACCCGTTTTGCTACCTATAAGGACCTCACCTACGAATTCCTTAGTTCCTTCAGGTATTTACCCAACTATGGTTTTGGATCCAACTCAGAGCTGATTACCTTTAGGATGTTTGGAATGGACCAAACCCATAGCCGGATGTCATTAGCTAACCTCCTAGGATTTCCTAGCGGACCGCATGTGTTCATCAGTGCAGAAGACGACGATATTGATTTTGAACTCAACCAATTCTGGGGTAGAATCACAGGCGACTATCACCCTGAACCAGACAGAATGTATAATGATGAGATTCATAACCCAGTCTTCAGATACTTTCATAAGATACTAGCTCACACCCTTTTCGGGAAAGAAGAAAATATTACTACAGTATCTAAAGAAGAGTTATTTATCATGTTCTGTGCTTCTCAGGGACGTACAGTGAATGCAGTACCTTTCATGATGAGATCTTTCCGACGTCTCACTCAAGACCCACAATCACCTATTCTAATAGGAGGCCTCGTGACAATGATTGCCCACGAGCTTGGCCTTAGATTCCACTTAAATGCAAGCACTAGTTTCGGCACCATCCGACCCATGAATATCCAGTTCTGCTTTAACAGGCGCATTTTAAGAACTATGGGACCTGGACCTTACGAGTACCTTATCAATGAAAAACCTGTCCAGCTATTCACATTGCCAAATCATCAGATGACAAGTATCCACAACAAGGACAACTGGCTTTATGAATTGGATGAGCCTATGGGACCTCCTTCACCTCAATCAACACCACAGAACTACATGTACGACAGTGATCACATCTCTGAAGCACACGATTATATGTACTATGAGGATGCTGTATCAGAAGCTGAAGTAGACCCTACGACTCCTCCGCATTACAACACCTATCCTGAGCCCATTCCTGAGGAGACCACGAACAAAATGGATATTGTTCTGCACCGATTGGACAACGTTGACGCAGCTCTGACTACTGTAAAAGACGACATCGCAGGCATACACAGCGAACTCGTAGTTTTCATGGACTTAGTCTGTGACCAGCTCGACTACTACGCACGGAAGTTCGATGAATTGAAGGCACGAAAAGACTAGATATTAGTTTTAGTTTAGTTTAGTTTAGTTTTCTGTTTTCCGTCCGTTTTCAATTATTTTGATTTTTGCATTGTTAATTTCCTTATGTATTGCATTACACCAATTCTAATTACTTGTTATTTCAATTATAGTCTTTATATATTTATTCTGTTTTTATGTTATTTCTTTGTTTATTGGCCGATATAATGCATTGCCATATCATTTATAGGCCTAAAAATCATTGCAAGAACACCCTCAAAGCAAAATTCTGCGTTCTGCAGATTTTGCTGGTGTGACGACCATCACAGGTGCCTGACGACCGTCACACGGGTGACGACCGTCACAGATATGTGACGACCGTCACGAGCCCAAAACTGTTATCTGATATAACAGGGGTTGCGTTTTCTCTCCCACTCATCTCCTTTCAACTTCCAATCATCAAGAACTCACACCCCACTCCCAATTTTCGTTTTCCCCACCTTGCACCATATATTGCAACTCCCATCTCAACTTCCTACTACACTGCTTTCACATTTTTCCACTCCACAGAACCACCTCAATCCACATTTCCTCCGTATCCTCCAACAATGGCGAGAGACAACGAAACCCCAGACCTCAGCAACATTGTGTTCAGCGACGGTGACTCAGGAGAGAGATAGCGAGCCAACTATATCGCCTTCCATCAACGGTCGCTACAGCCGACCCACTATCCACATATCCCATCGCTCACGGAGCTCGGACTCCTTGAAGGCGTCACTTGGATGCTCCAAAGAGCCGGCATCTGGAACCTCTGCACCAATCCGCTGCCGACGTACGAACAACTCACCCTCGAGTTCCTAAGTTCGTTCACCTATGTCACTTCCAGCGGCGACCTCAGCCAACACTCTGGTGCCGCATGCTTCCAGATGTTCAACACGAACTATCAAGTGAACCAGAACCAGATTGCCGCCATCTTACAATTCCCTCGTGGCGACAATGCTCACCGCCGCCTCACCGATCAGTTTCAGCACGAAGCCTTCGCGCTCTGGTACCAGTTAACCGGCATCAATGCCGATGGTTGGGATTCTCTGCATGCAACGCATATCCACAACCCGACCATCCGGTATTTCCACCGAGCATTGAGCAACACCATCTTCACCCGGGATAGCAACCATAAGGTGAACTCGAAAGAGCTCTTCTTTCTCCGCTGTGTCTTCAACAACGAGCACATCAACGCCGCTCCGTTCCTCCTGGCCCACATTCAGGCCAACTGTAACCGTGGCTCTAAGCCATTTTACTTTGGCGGGATTGTCACTGCCATTGCACTTGGGCTGAACTTCGGTGACCGCCTCCAGCACCTCCATGCCATTCCTTCGGTGTTCCTCGACACCGACCACTGCAGAGCCTCTCACCTCATTCGTTCCAGAGCTGATGGCAAGTACCACCCGGTAGTGCGTGGCAAAACCGTCTGAAGCATCATCCTTCCATCACGCACCCGGATGCACCCAGAGGATCGTACCAACTGGCTATTTGACCTCACTGCCCCTCCTGCTGCCGCTGCTCTAACTCAGAGCCACACCCAAGGTTCTGATGACGAAATCCAAGCTGAGTTGGACAGACCAGAGCAACCGGAGGCATCGCACCCACTTCCTTCCGAAGGTACATCCTACCGCCGCCGCCGCCATCGTCCAGAGCCCGACTACTCAGAAGAAGACCTCCGCCGCTCTCTCGACCAGCAAGCCCAGATACTCGCTATGATGCATCAGCAGAATCAGCGAGCAGAGCAGTTCGAAGCTTGGCATCGGACCCAAATGCAACAACTACAGACCGGCCAAGAAACAATTACTGAGAACTTGGCGAATCTGACCTTGCAGTTCGAAGGACTCCACGACTATGTCTACCACACCGGAGCAATGAGTTTTGAGGACCGAGTCGACCAAGTCAGAGCCAGAGGACGCGAGCGAGGACGTGACCGAGGCAGAGGCCGTGATTAGTTATCATTTTCCTTATTTGTTTACTATATTTTCAGTTCCTTGTATTTTTTATTTTGTATCTCCCTCTCGCATTCCTTAAAATCAGTGGGGACACTGATTGAGATAGTGTGGGAGCGGAGCGTTTATTTCCCATTCCATTGTACTTTGAATTCCGTAATTTCTATTCAAACATTTTCACGTTTTAGCAAATAAAAGCTCTTTTATATATCTTTTTCCCGTTACGTAAACATCCCCACATTATTCGACGTAAACAAAAATTTTTCATTCGTTCCTCACAAGCAAAAGCATCACGAGAATGCGCCCAAGTTTAAACCAAGTTTTGAAACTCCGAGGAGACGACAATTCTAACAAAACTAGTACCGTCCTGACACCTTAGATCTCCGGTTTATGCGATTCGGTTTCACTACCTACGTGTACCAAAGTTTCAAGTGTCTACGCAAACTCAGCCCCAAGTAGTTATACTAGCAGTCAACACCATCCTAAAACACATCTAAGCGAGCGACCGATGCAAATAAGTGTCTGATCTCCAAAAAGATGAAAAATCATGAAAAGAAAGCCATATAGCCAAAAATATAAAGACACGTTTCCCTCTAAGTTAGGTGCTCCTCACCCGAGCATTTAGCCCAACGGCACGAAAACTCATTGGAAAAAAAATCAATGGTACAAGCTTATGATCAATGAAAAAGATCAAAACAGAAATGAGATCATATTCACTGACAGGTCGACTTGCCATGAAAGTGTATGGACAACAGGCTTAATGTGATTGCGCTAGAACAAACAGGGTGAACTTGACGCGAGAACCTTGACACCAAGCTACAGTAGCATGACTGGGACCGATTTGCATAAGAAAGAGACCTCCGAAGACTTGTAGTCCAGTGTCGTCACCGTACTCATTTTGTTCTTACTAAGAATCCCGGTTTTTCCCAACTTTGCGAACGAAGAAGCTGCCTCGTGCTTGCCGACTTTTTCCTGTTTTACTTGAGGACAAGCAAAGATTCAAGCTTAGGGGAGTTTGATAACACGAAATCGTATATATATATATATTGATGCATAATTCAACTGATATTTAACTGTTTTCGATCCGATTTCGGGTTATTTCCGTGTTATTTGTCTGATATTTTGCAGGTATTTGATAATCACGTCTAAACAAAGCAATATGAAGAAAAGAAGCAATCACAGATGAAATATGGACGAAAACCGGATGAAAACAACATGAAAAACATAGAATGCATATTTTGCTGCTGTGACGACCGTCACAGCTCCATGACGACCGTCACACGGGTGACGACCGTCACACACCGTGACGACCGTCATGCAGGCAAAAACGCCCAACTTCAAATGCACGTGCAAGAGGCAGTTCCAAGTCCCAAATAGTGGACCACTACTCCCTGATATTTCTGCCTCTAAGTCCACCTTCTTCAAGTTATAACCGTTAGAATTCTATTTCTATAAAAGGGGAAGGAGGGGAGCTGAGAAAGGGAGCCGCATTCAGACAACGAAGTGCTGCCTAATTTCATTTCCAGAGCAAAAGTTCAGTTTTATTTCTTTCTATTTTTTTGTTGCCTTTCATTTCTTCTGTAATTCTTATTTCCCTTGTGAGATCAATTGGCACAAAGACCAGAATCCTGCCAACATTTGTGGAGGATCTGCCCAAAGGTCAATTGGAATATTTACAGGTTTTAAATTTTAATCGTAATTTCAGTTTTCATTATGATGCATGTTATTATTTATTGTTTTTATTTATGTTTTACCTTTCCCAAATCCATGTCTAGCTGAATTAGAGTAATCGATATGTAATAATAATTCGGACGGGATTGGATAATAATCGGTTGGAAATTTTCTTTTTCAAAAGTTGTTTATGGTCTGAGTGTTTAAATTTATTTACTGAATAAACTTCGTCGCGAAAGCGAGAACTTATTTAAAAGTAGTTTTGCCACGAAAGTGGGAAATTAATTAAGGTACGAACCAACAAGCGAAAGCTGCGGCAAGACCAGATAGTAAACACTAGTCATTTGTTTTAATAACAGCGAAAGCACTTTAAAATGAATTAGAACTTAGAGATTTCCAAAAAATAGTTTTAACCCCGAATGGGACACGAAAGCGTACATTTGGCCCTTAGAATTATGATTAGCATCAACAACCATCGTGAGACGAGAGTCTTCAAATCACTATTTTCTGCTTAAATAAACTCTGAAAAATATTTCATATACCGGTAACTTGTCAAATCCCCGAAGAACATAATTACTGCATATCGATTCACGTAATTATAATTTAAGTAACATTCTTAGTTCCCTTTAGTGACAATCTTATTCCCTTAAACATTATCTACCTAGCTAAACATAGTAACTCCCGAGAACACTAGTTTGATTACAAGTCCCTGTGGGATCGATATCTTTTATTACTACGCGATAGACTGTGCACTTGTAGTTAGGTTGTATTAGACATAGAAAGTCGCGATCAACAATCTACCCCATTCTATGCACTTTACTTTATCTTCGTCCTAAATTCCTTTCTAAGATCTCTATCTCTTTCCTCCTAAATTTCTATCTTCTCTTTCGCTTCAGTCGAACAAACACCTTTATGATTAAAGTCTTTTTCTAAACACTGTCAAAGTGTGTAACTTAGATAGATTTCAAAACATAAACCTTTAGCACATGTCCTAGGATCAATATAATCGATCCTATGAGTCACCAAAGTTAGATTTGGAAGATCAACGGTTGTTTTCCATTTTTCAAGGGAAACAAAATGGCATGCCCATTGGGATAGTACTAAAATATTTTTTTTTAATTTATAGTTTTGCAAAACCCGCAAAACTGCAATTTTACTTATCTTTCGTAAAAGATTCGTTATATGTTACTAAGAAGTGGAAAAATTGCCGCTATAAACGAAGAAAGACCAAGAAGAGAGTATACCAGGGACATGGTGACATATACAAATTAGCCAAACAACCCTAATCCTCGAGGAGATGGTTTTAACTCTCAGCCGAGCACCATTAGTCCTCATGAAGGATTGAGGAATGACGTGGCTCCACCCTCAATGCCTTCGACCAGAGAGCAAATAGTACCTCTTGGAAGACTGGAACCCGTGCCATCAGTGTTAGGGCCTGGCTCAACAAGCATAAGGACTTACACCCAACCGATGTTGGAATATATTGGACCTCAAGCGTCAAATCCCCAAACTCCGCCATGAGGAAATTCGACGTCTAGGCAGTTTGTCCCTCTAGGGTTTTCACAACTATTACCGAGAAACCCTCCATATGGAATGCCAACAACTGTGATGCAGGGTCTCCAAAATGCTCCCCCAATATTTTCAGACAATGCAATGGCATCGCCATTACAAGGATCAGGGTCTGGGGTGAACATTGGTCGAAACCCCCAAAGTTTAGGCCTGGGATATTCCACACAGGGCCCTAATCTAACCAATACTTCAGTTGCATGTTTGAGACATCAAATGGATGAAAGTAAATTGCAAATGGTTCAAACCTTGTCTCAAACCATGGGTGAAATCTTTGAACCTTTAATCCAAAATACTACCCAAACCAACCAACAGTTAGCTGTACAAATAACACAGATGACTGAGTTTATGGGTGTACCACCTGCTGTTAGGAACATGGCTACTGTGGAAAATATTCCACAACGGGACTTAGGAAACCTACTTGAGCCCAACTTAGAGAATCAAGAGAGGGGGAAATCCCCAGGCTCGAACCTCACAGAGTCGAACCACCAAGGGATCAAATATCAATCCTAGGAGAAAGGGACCCAGGGGTAGTCTTAGTAAATAGAAACCAAGATGCAGACAATGTTGTCTAACAGGTTCGACGTAATAACGTAGCTGTCGATAATAACTTAGAAGCCATGGTCGAAAGGATAATGGCTCGAAATGGGGTAAACACTGGGTTCACTAGGTCAAATTACACGTCACCAATAGTGGATTACATACTCCAAGCAAAACTACCTCCTAGGACGAAAGTGCCTAAATTCACTAAGTTCTCAAGGGATACGACAGAATCTACTGTCGAACATGTGGCTCGTTATATAATCGAAACCAGAGAGATAACTAATGATGAGAGCCTTAGGATAAAATACTTTCCTAGTTCTCTCACTAAAAATTCCTTTACCTGGTTTACGACGCTACCCCCTAACTCGGTTTGTAATTGGACCCAGTTAGAACGTTTATTCCATGAACAATTATGGGGCAAACTAAGATTAGCTTAAAAGAACTGGCTAGTGTGAAACGTAAGTGTTCTGAGCCAATAGAAGAGTACCTGAATAGGTTCCAACTACTCAAGGCTAGATGTTTCACTCAAGTACCTGAACATGAGTTGGTCGAAATGGCTGCAGGGGGCCTCGACTACTCCATTAGAAAGAAATTGGACATCCAGTACCTAAGGGATATGGCTCAATTAGCCGATAGGGTTCGAAAGCTAGAGCGTCTTAAAGACGAAAAAGCCAAATTCAATAAAAGCAAGAAAATAGCTTATATCGAATATAATGAAAACGTCGAAGGTGTACGGGAAGACCCATTATACTTCGATGAGAATGAAGTAGATGTTACTGAGCTTAAACAAGGTCCTCCCTACGCTTGTAAAGTATTGGCTCCCCCACTTGGAAAGAGTTTTGTCGAATCTAAAAAGAACGACAGATTCCCAAAGAAAACATATACTTTCGACATCATGAAATGTGACGAAATTTTCGATTTTTTAGTTAAGGATGGCCAAATGATAGTACCACCTGGTGCTAAAATGCCATCTTTATAGAAAAGGAAAAAGAGAAGGTTTTGTAAATACCACAATTTTTGGGGTCATAAAACGTCTCAATGTTTTCTTTTTAGGGATCTAGTTCAAAATGCTATCCAAGAAGGAAGACTGAAGTTTGGGGAAAAAGCTAGCACCCAGATGAATGTCGACGCAGACCCTCTACAGGTAGTGGACGCCCACTACACGGAGCCCACGGAGGCACATATGGTCGAAGCTACTGATGGCTACGATTTTTTGATCAATATGTTAGAGGTTACAGATGATTTTGTTGCTGGAGCTGTAACGGCCAAGACCACTATGGGTTTTGGACAAGAGAATTGGTTGAACGAGGTTACCGATGGCCTCGACCAGGGTGTTGATGGTCCAAGTCTAAAAGATACATAGAATTAAAGCTTGGTAATGGTGACCATGGAAACTACTGATAGTTTCATTAAGATAGACCAGGCCACTAAAGGCCTGGAGCAGGACCTAAGTAAGCTCAGCCTGAGAGAGGACGCCGACATGAATATGGTGGAAATAACACCATATGAGACGATGGGGGATAATGAATCGGATTGTCAGGAAGAACACAATAAAATAGCCTATCCGGGACACGAAGAGTCCATCATCGAATTCCTCCACCGCTGCCAAAAGAAGGGATCCAGTGTCATGCTGTGTCCCAGATATAGTGCCATCTTCGACATGAAGGCCGCCTAGAAACTTGAAGGGACATGCAAGTCAAAACAAAAGAGGTAAAGACCTAGCTTCGACCCTCGAGGCAGTATCCCAAGAAAGCCTCAACCTAATAATAGGGTTCCAAGAGCCAGGCCTGCTACCTTCAAGCCATTTGCCGACATTTCTAACGGCGAATGGGTGAAGCTCAATGAGGACAGACAAATGGGACATCAAAAATGGAAAAATTTTGAGGTTAATCGAGGATCATCAATCTCCTATCGAAAGGAATTCCAATCGTCCAAAACTGCACATATCTCTGAAAATTAAAAAGGAAAGAATCCAATGTCACGATCTCAATGGAGAAGGGAGCAGTACAGGAGGAAAGCCCTTAGGGAAGGCTCATTGAAAAATAAGGCAGAATCTAGCACTAATGCCCCTACTGGAAATAAAGGGGGGCAGTCAAAGACTATTGGAAAAGTGCCTGTGGGACAAAGGTTATTCCCTGCCCAGAAAGTGGAACATAAAAAGCCAGTCGAAGATGATGACAAAATGACTGATAATTTTGACTTTGACTCCGACGACTCTCTAAACCTCCTGGTCAATGTGGTGTCGATAATGCCTAGGGATTTCGACAGAATCTCAGAGTTCAAAAATCTGGATGCCTATACTGAGGCAGAAATGGCGACACACAAGCCTGTGTGCTACTATGTTATGAATAATGGTTGCGTAGAGGAGCAAAATACCTCTTTCGAGCGGCCCACAGAAGCAATGAAGAACCATTTGAAACCCCTTTATATTACAGGAAAGGTGGAAAATGTGCCAGTCAATAAGATTCTAGTAGACTGCGGCACAACGGTGAACTTGATGCCACATTTCCTGCTAAATAAAATCGGTAAACATGACACTGATGCGAAGCCATACAACATGGTCTTGTCGAATTATGAAGGCAATATGGGTTCAACAAAGGGGGTGATACAGGTGGATCTAACAGTTGGAAAAATAACAAGACCTACCATTTTCATGGTAATGGAAACGAAGGCCAATTATAATTTGCTGCTAGGACGAGAGTGGATTCATGGCATTGGTGCAGTGCCATCGTCAATGCACCAGCGAATTGCCATTTGGAGGCCAGACGAAATTATGGAGAACATCGAAGCCAATCAAGGGTACTTTAGAGCGCCCATAAATCATGTCGACCGGAGGCAGTTCGACAAGCACCTGGACAACATAGGTCCATGTGCCCCAACGAACTTCGAGTTTGTCCCAGACGAGGAAACGTTCGGCTTATTATATTTGCATCCCGTTGATGGTTTCCATTGGGACAAAGAGGTGCTAGGAGAGAGACTCCCATACCTTGGCAAATCTCCAATAGACCCCACAGGTTGGGGGAGCAAATTTAGTGATGATGACTAAATTCGAAGCACTACAAAGAATTTCGGCCTATGTGGCCGAAATGAAACTACAGGCGGCCTTGGAAGCTGCCAATAACCAGATGGCTGAAAAGGCTAAGTTGGAATCTCGTCAAGAAGGTCCTGGCAAGGACTTCGACCCAGAACCACCTGACAAGATTCAACACGAAGACCAAAGGCTTGATGCTATATATGATGAAGAGCCTCGGGTGTCGCTACTGCGAAAATCGGCGCCGGATAAACAGAAGAGTCGCCACCGTGCGTTATTTATCCCAACGGAGGGAAAGGAAACACTCGAAGTAAACCTACCGCAAAGACGGGAAAGTAATGGTCATCGCAACCAAATCTTGGATTCGGGAGTCGGTTACGCAAGGGGAAGGTATTAGCACCCCTCACGTCCGTCGTACTCGATGGGATCCACGCTTGTTTTCTAGTACGGATTGTTATTCTATCTATTCTACAGGTCTGGGGATAAAAGAAAATAAAATGACTCGGCAAAGTATCGCACTCTATGCCTACGTATTCCCGTCTGGAACGAGAAATCAGAGTCAACGTAGTTCGCCTACCTACGGGAAAGGAGGGGAAGGTTGCTCGCTAGGATACGGCATCCTATGCCTACGTACTTTCATACAGCATGAAAGATCAGAGCAAACGTAGTTCGGGCCACGGAAGACACAGACTTGTCTGTTTATCTTTTATCCTTCTGAAAAAGTTTTCTCCTGATTAAGAGTCCAAGCGGACAAAAATGACACTTTGATGTTTGTTTTTAGTCTTTTACGCAAGAACTGTTTTTTATGGTGTTTGCAATCTCTGACGCACTAGAGACTATGACTTGAGAGTGACTACGTCGTGTGTCACCCTAAGGGCAACACACTAAACATCCAGATTACTGAAGAGTGACCCTCCAATAATCCTCTCTCAAATAGCTTAAGGCTCGTAGCGTACGACGTCAATCGTCCTTATTACTGTGTTTTGAATGGTTTTGAGATAAGAAGAGAAACGACGCTCTAAAATCCTATGGTTGAAAAAGGGGATAAAACTATCCTAATCTGATCATGCATGGGTTAACACCTAATGTCTGTCATATTTCTCTCTTGCACAGAGAAAAACAGAGATCCTAGGGGATAAACGGAAAAGAAACAACATATATACAGTAAACAGTAAATATGCATGAAATGCAGCAGTACAAGCGAGGCAAGGGAGTTCCACTCAACCTTGAACCTGGGAAAACAATAGGCAAAGTGAAACAGCTTCACTTCAAACCTAAGGGGCAAGCTGAACAAGCCAACAATCAATACAGAAAAAAGAAAATAAAACCCAACACCAGCTCTGACAGCCACACCAGCTCCTTCAATAAGTAGTTCAAACAGCACCAGCTCTGACAACTACAGTTGATTAACAGCAAAGGGTGGACAATAACACCTTCAAGTAAGACCCCATCTTTACTCTCCAATGATCCCCAAGCTTTAGACAAGCTCTTATCCTCAAAATCTCCAGTTTTAGCAAGCACTGAACCCCAGCAAATAGACAGCTTCAACAGCAGCAAAACCCTAGTCTTCACAGATATCCAGCTTTGACAGGTACAAGCTTCATCTTCACCAGTCTTCAATGAACTTCATCTTAAATAGGCTTCCATCTTCAAGGCCAGCACTCACAGGAGAGAATCAACTAAGAGATGAAGTTGAAATGTTTAGAGGCTTAATGATAACCCAAGGAAATCACTAAGATCTTAATACAGCAAGTGAATGATATCCTCAAGGTTCTACCCAATCAAATCATGCTCTACATCCCTCATAAGGAGAGATGGAACTTCTTTGGGGGACCTTGTGTCATAGGATGGAATGGAGGCACAAGAAGCTCTCCATGTTTGACAGAAGAAATCAGTTTACTCTAAATCTCTCCCTACATCCCCTATCTCCTAAGTCTTCAACAGCAATCTTCAAGATCAAGAATCCCATGCTCCAAGCTCCATCCTTTGTCTCCAATCATCCTCAAATCCTTCACGAGCTCCAACAAGCAAAACTCAAGCCCCAATACCCAGTTGAAATGCCCAAAACCCAACAAACAAAACAACATCCCAAGGGGAAAACACACCAATAACAACCAATTTGCAAAAATCAAATAAAATGGAAATACTCATCATAAAATACTAGATTAATTTCTAAGGGACCCTAACTATGTACCCTATACCCCACATAAACCCCAAGGCCTAAATCAAACCCTAAATCTCTAAACCATGTCCTAAACTACACCTAAGTGTTGTAAAACCCTAATTCTAGCACCCTAAAGTTCATCATTCAAAACTAGCCTAAATTTCATCATAAAAATATGAGAAAAATCTCTAAGGGAACATGTACCTCTAATCTAATCAATCCAACAAGAATCAATCAAAAATCATGCACCAATTGATCATATTAAATTCAGAAAAATAAGGCATCAAACAAATGCAAAATAAAATCAATAAAATGGGAAAATATGCCAAAAATATAAAATGCAAGGAATTAATATTTTTATTGCTTTATTAAATTCTAGAAACCCTAAGGAAAACAAGGAAAAAATTCTCATCCAAAAATGACCTTTTTTCAATTTATTATGAATTTTCTAATTAACTTAAAATAATATGGAAATAAAAGAAAAATAAAATGAAAATGGAAAAGATGCGTGTCAAATAGCAATTAACTGAAGTTTAAAACACCAGATCGGCCCAGAGGGGGGTGCATATAGCCAGGCGCGCTAGGCCCATTTCCAATTCAGAAAATAAGAGTGAAAAATCAAAGAAAATGCGAAAAACTTGGTGCGAATAGCAAGGATTTCGCGTGTGTTTTCAAGTGGGCCTGGTAAATGGGGTGTGGTTAGCAACATATACTTAAGCCCGTCCAAAGAAGTTAAATGAAACGGTGCGTTTGGATTAACTCAGAATTCCTTCACAAAATAAAACCCGCTCGTGGCCGTTGGATGATCTCTCCAGTCAAAGTCTTCTCATGATCTAAGGGTGATGGAATCATCTCCTACCTTTGAATCTTGGAGGGAACCCACGCCATGGATGAACAGAGTTGATACCTTCTTCTTCTCCAAGCGCAACTTCCTCAACCCTCATCAAAACCCTAACATAAACACATCACCTTGCTTGCCTTTTCACAAGGAATTCAACCACACTATCCATTGGCATTGAATCATCTTCTTCCTCAAAACACGAAGAGAGGTTCAGAAAAAGCTCAAACCTCAATTCTCACCAAACTCAAAATTGAGAGGCCTAAAATCATCACCACCTCACACTGAGTAAAATCCACCATTAAACTAGGTTTAAACCTCCAAGAATTGCAAGATACGAGCCTCAACAGAAAATGTGATCAACCTATTTTTGTCTCTAAATCAAGCCAATTGCTACCAGAATCCGCCTAGCCATGTTCTATAATGCATACCACTATCTAAAACCTAAAGAAACCTCATGAATCGAGCCATAGAAAGCAATTTACATACCTGCAAATCTTGGATGAACAGAGTGGTAAAACCTCCAAATCAAGCTCCAAGATCTTCCAGACACCTTCAATGAAGTATGATCAAGCTTCTGTATGCACTAAATTGGTTTGAAACCTCTTGAATCCTTGAATCCGATTCTGACTTGCAATGGATGAATTCAAAATTCAATCTCACGATTCTTCCACGATCTTGGCTAGAAATCTATATGGAATCACTCACCCACACCAGAGGAAGCTATTGAACACAAAAGAATGGATTGAAATGGAGTAAATTGGTGTAACCGATTCTGTTATGCAAATGGAACACTCAAGATGCAATCTCTCAATTCTCCCTCAATCTCCACCAACCAATGCCTTGAACCTCTTCTAATCCTTATATAGAATGTGTATGATCAATCTAGAAACTTCTGGAAAGCTCTAATGAGAAATTCCACATCTCTTGCATTTGAAAATGTCATGAGAAATTCACCTATGGCAGCTGAGTTTTAATCTTGTTTCAATGCCTCATTCTGATCCAAATTCTCACCACATGACATATTGAATGGATTGGCAAGGGCTAAGACTTTGGTTGTGCTCTAAAAAGAGGTTTTGCATTTGTTACTTATGATGTAAGTAACCATTTTACAAATCAAGTCATAAAATTATCCCTTAACTCAAAATTGTGGCAATGTCAATGTTTTCAAAATGCATTTGCCAATCAATTTGGTATGTCATATGGCTTGGTTTGGACTTGTAGATCAAAAATCCCAAATTTCACCCTTGATTCATTTAAAATTCACCCTTATTTTAGGCCATTTTTGTGATTTTGTGAAGCAAGCCATTCCAAGCTCTCATGACCTCCTACCTAGCCCAAAAACATCATTTTAAACACATCTCATGTTGAACATTTTTCCATTTGAGGAGTGGAAGATGGAGATTTTGACCTATGTTGAAAAATGACCTATAATTCAACTTTCCCAAAATACCCCTGGATTGCCAAGACCATAACTTGAGTTCTACAAATCCTCTTGAGGACTTATAGTACTCAAATTAAAGCTAAGATCAAGATCTACAACTCTTATGTTGGCCAAGAATCCATTTGAAAATTCCTTCATGGGCAAAGGTTGCTTGGAAGTCAAGTGACTTTCACAGATAAATTTCAGTGTCCTCTGATGACCCATAACTTGCAAGAACCATAACTTGAGTTCTACAAATCTCCTTGAAGACTTCTAGTACTCAAATTAAAGCTATTGAGAAGCTCTACAAGTTTCATGTTTACCGAGAATCCATTTGAAACTTGAATTTTGACTTATCTGGCTTGGAAGTTAGGCCTAAATTAGGGATTTTTACACTAAAACCCTAATTTGGTAACTCCTCCTCCTCTTGATCCTCTTTGATTTATCCTTGGCATAACACCACACATGTATCAACATATCAATTCATGAATCCCACAACCTCCAATTAAGCCTTGATGCTCTTCAATCCCTCTGTTGAGCTAGGGTTGACCCAGATGAAACCCTAGTTGACTGCACTTCAACTATGGCTCTTGTACTTGAACGAATGACTTGTATCATCTTCAATATGTCCCTCTAGGCATTTCATAAGCTTGGTACATATTCCATACCCTTAATTCATAGCTCATACCCCCATTGATAAACCTCAATACACCTCAAATTAGGAGAGAAGTCCATTAGTTGACCCTCAAACTTCTCAAAACTTCAAACATGACTTAATGACTTGGATTGTCTTAAGCTTGAATAAAGCCCCTTGATGCTTCTTTAGATAAGAATGGCACTTGATCCCTTGTTATATGACTTGCTATGCTATGTTATGCAAATGATTAGTTTATGTACATGATGTAACTATGCAAGTGATAATGCAATTAAAACATAAACCAGGTGAAATAGGTTGAGCAAATTTTAGGGTGCAACAGCTGCCCCTATTCAAACGGCTTGGACCCGACTGGGTGAAGAGCGAACGACCTTCAAACAATCGAGGTACGAGACGGTTGAATACTAAGAACTCGGAAATTTGCCAACCGCAGAAATAAACTGCACAAACTGCTTGGAAAACAATATCTGCTGACTGGATCCGGTTATTACGGCAACAAACTGATCCATTAGCGACCGTGCTGAGGATTATTTTTATCAGCCCGAAAAAAGATTCTATCATCGTGAGGATAGAACTTTTTCCATGTTAGGATGCTATATTCTGTCAATACAGCAATATCCCGACGACTTCGCTGAGGAAACAATTCGGTCTGAACATTCATCCGCCTGCTTCATACGGGAAAACACATCTGCCTGATTCATACAGGAAAGTTCTTCCACCTGATTCATACGGGAAAACACATCTGAATACTGTTTCTCTGCCTACCTCTGCAGTAGCTACCTTCGTTGGTCCCAACCCTCAAACGACTTTGAAAAGGACTTAACTGGGGATAGTAACACAAGGAAATCACGACAACTTCCTTGGGGAAAATACTTTTGTCAAATATCGGAACACAACTCACATACTCTGTCTATCACGGGAAAGATCATCTATCTGGATACCGGAAAGTTCATCCGCCTGCTTCATACGGGAAAATCCATTTTCCTGATTCATACCGGAAAACACATCTGCCTGATTCATACAGGAAAGTTTATCCGCCTGTTTGTTACGGGAAAATATAACACATCTGCCTGATACATACAGGAAAGTTCTTCTGCCTGATTCTTACGGTAAAATATAACACATCTGCCTGATACTTACGGGAAAGTTCTTCCGCCTGGTTCTTACGGGAAAAGATAATACATCTGCCTGATACATACAGGAAAGTTCTTTCGCCTGCTTCATACGGGAAAAGATAACACATCTGCCTGATACATACAGGAAAGTTCTTCCGCCTGCTTCATACGGGAAAATCATAACACATCTGCCTGATACATACAGGAAAGTTCTTTCGCCTGCTTCATACGGGAAAATCATAACACATCTGCCTGATACATACAGGAAAGTTCTTCCGCCTGATTCTTACGGGAAAATATAACACATCTGCCTGATACTTACAGGAAAGTTCTTCCGCCTGGTTCATATGGGAAAATCATAACACATCTTCCTGATACATACAGGAAAGTTCTTCCGCCTGATTCTTACAGGAAAATCATAACACATCTGCCTGATACATACAGGAAAGTTCTTCCGCCTGATTCTTACGGGAAAATATAACACATCTGCCTGATACTTACAGGAAAGTTCTTCCGCCTGGTTCATACGGGAAAATCATAACACATCTGCCTGATATATACAGGAAAGTTCTTCCGCCTGATTCTTACGGGAAAATCATAACATATCTGCCTGATACATACAGGAAAGTTCTTCCGCCTGATTCTTACGTGAAAATATAACACATCTGCCTGATACTTACAGGAAAGTTCTTCCGCCTGGTTCATACGGGAAAAGATAACTTGGATATAGCTTCCTAGCCTGTTCGCGATAGTAGCTTACTCCACTGGGGATATTCTGAAAATAACTGCCCGACACCCGTTTCGACAACAAGTGACCTCTTCTGAAATCTTGATTTATGAAACTCTGAAATGCTGCCGCGACGGCAAACCTGAAGAAAACACTCCGCTAGTCGGATAAGAGAAACTTCAACTAGTAACTCTGTGGGGAATAATAACAAGAACTGTGTCATCATATGTCTCACGGCGAGACCTCGATCGTCTGGTAATAGATCTGAACTATAACTTCATACTCCTGCGGAGAAACACACCTGAAAGCAAAAGGTTAACAAACCTGATTTATGTTTCAAAATGCGTATGTTTGGCAATGGCGCATTGCTCCATACAGCATGGAAATGCTACGCGTTTTTGGGTAGATGCAAGCATGATAATGTATGCAAATGCAAATGCAGGTTCAGGCTGCTGGGGAAGCTCTGATAAGCTTGCTTCAACACGGCTGTTGAGGACAAATACCACCCTGTTGGGGATGAACGGATATCATAAAGTATTTTGGCAAAATAAATGCCGGAAATACAACCAACTCTACCGGGGAGAGATTACACATTGATTTCCACTGGGAGGAAAGAATAACCTGCTGGGAAGATTAACTCAACTAGGGGAGAAGCAACCCTTCTGGGAGATAACTGTCTGGGTACAGTTTACAAATCCGGAACTACCACTCCGCTGGGGATAACCATCCTGACAAAGGCATGACAACCTGTGGGGAGAAAGGAAACCATCCTCGGTGGGGATAACCCTTCTGAACTCACTATCTTGGTTATGCGCCATGGAAATCCTCCCAGCAAGGGATTGAATGCGCACATTTTTGACTCTCTGGGGAGTATAAACTCTGCATGGGATATTGATCTTGACTTGCTGGGGATATCCTGTGGACAACCTCCATGAGGATACTGTCCTGGGGAAAATAATCCCTCCTTCAGTAAGGGATAACATCATCTCAACCTCTGGGGATGAGGTGCGACCTACATGGGGATTAGCGTCAAGCAAAGTTAAGTCTTTCACCACGAACCTCCGGCTGAGGCCACAATTTTCTGATCGTTCGCTTCAAAGGTGAGAACCCTGCAAAACACAAACTATACAACACAAAGCTATACAACCAAATCTATTCGGGTTAGTGTCCGTGACATTACTTCAGTCAATTCGAAGTTTTAGCAATCATTGGCACTGGCCAGCGAAGTTATGTACATGCAAGTCCATCGGAACATTGGCGTTTTCCACATACAAAATAGTAAAGCACAAACATCAAACACTGAATAACATGTTTTATTGATAACAGGCCTCTGAATAGGCAAAATTTTTGTACATCGGACGCAACTCCTGAAAAGAGGAAGTTACGCACACACATACATATATGCACAAAAAGTATAAAAATATAAATACAAATCGAATTTGTACACATGTCGGCAACATGGTGTAGACAACATCGTGAGCTGATCCTCCTATGACTCGCCTGACTCTGGCACTTTCCCGGTATTCAGCTTTCGGAAGAGATTGTGTTGGATAGACGAACCCTCAGGTACTCCCTATCGCTACTGCGAAAATCGGCGCCGGCTGACAGAAGAGTCGCCACCGTGCGTTATTTATCCCAACGGAGGGAAAGGAAATGCTCGAAGTAAACCTCGCAAAAAACGGGAAAAGGTATGGTCATCGCAACCAAAACCTGGATTCGGGAGTCGGTTACGCAAGGGGAAGGTATTAGCACCCCTCACGTCCGTCGTACTCGACGGGATCCACGCTTGTTTGGGTTGTCTACAGGATGCAAAAACAATTTATCTACAGCTGCTAAATCTAAACGGAAGGGAATTGACTCGATAGAGCGTCGCACTCTATGCCTACGTATTCTCAAGAGAGAAAGTCAGAGTCAACGTAGTTCGGGACTACAGGGAAATTGGCTCTCCAAGACCTCGCGTCTTGTGCCTACGTACTTCCACACAGCATGGAAGATCAGAGCTTACGTAGTTCAGGCTAACTACGGCTAAACAGGGTATTCTCACACACCAGTGAGAAATTCAAACTGGTTTTACAGGTACGGGAACCTATGGGAAAAACTACGGTCTGGTCTCAAATGCACTCGGGCAAGAGAAAAGGGATAACAATCAGTCGTCAGCGGGAAAGTCTCGATCGCACAGCAGCGAGAGAACAAAGGGTTAGTTGTTAGTGTGCTCGCTAGGATATCGCATCCTATGCCTACATATTCTCGTCTGGTAAGAGACATCAGAGCAGCTGTAGTTCGGCTACTTTCGGGACCACAACTCAAATCTCATTTTATTAACATTCTGAAAATGGCTACAATGGTTGAGAACTGAAAAATAAACCCCTAGGAAATACTATCCTATCCTATGAAGAATCAAATGGAAAATAGTCCCCTAACAAGTGGACTTCAAAAAACTATCTCTAAAAGTGTAAAAAGTCCCCTAACAAATGGACTTCTAAAAATATCCCTAAAATAAACTCCATGAAGAAAATATCTAAAAGAAAAATATTAAATCTGCACTATAATATTTTTTTACTCTTTTTCAAGTATTTCCCTTTTTTTTCAAATATTCTTTTTCCATTTTTCTTCATATATTTTTCTCTCTTTTTTTTCTTCATATATTCTTCTCTTTCTTTTTTTTCAATATTATTCCTCAAGTATTTTTCTCCTTAATATTCTTTTCAAATATCCTCTTTTTCTTTATTATTTTCTATTCTAAAAAAACTAAACAAAATAAAGAAAAGAAAACAAAAGGGGGGTACAGCAGTTACAGGGGGGTGCTGCTAGAAAAAACACAAAGTAAAGTTGGGCCCAGCCCAACAACTAACAGCCAAAACGGGGAGGGGGAAGTAAAGGAAAACAGAGGGTGTATGCTGGGATTAGCTGGGCCCAGCCCAGTCCACAAAGAAGGAAAGAAAGGGGGGGTGTAACAGAAATGCTAGTGTAGACAAAAAAAAACAATGGGCTTGAGGTTTGAGGCCCAAAAACCCAAACGTCTACTATCTTCAGTAAACGAACCCTAAACAAACCCAATCTCCTAACCACTGTTCACCAAGAAGCGCCGTCTTCCCTCTCCTTCTCCAACTCTCTCAATCTCGTTCTCTCTCGTATCTTCCCTCCGTTCTCCCTCTGAGCCTCCCTCCAATCTTCGATTCAAACTCTGAGCCTTTCTCTTCACTCATCTCAACCCAAGCCTTGTTCTTTCCCACTCTCATCTCAACTCATCATCTGAGTTCTTGAGGAAGAAGATCCAGTCTTGAGAAAGAACAAAGAACTTAAAACAACTTGCAGAAGATGAAGAATCTTGACGTTACCGGAGGAGCTTTGAAGAGCAATGTCCTTGAAGTAATGAACGCCTGGTGAATCTGGATCTTGAAGATCCTCATGCAGATTTGCGGATTTCTGGACAAACGGAGGAAGAACCAAGACGAAGATGGTGACGAAAGTTCTCGATCTGGAAGACGATTCTTGATTCTGACGAGCCTGACGAATCCTTTGTAATTTCTGGAAAAAACAAATCAGAGGATCATTGTGAAAGTCCTTTTGAGTTCCCTTGGAGGTGCTCTTGGAAGGTGAAGAATAATGATGAACGCATGAAGATTCCTGGAGAATTCTGAAGATCAATGATGAATCTGAAGAACTTCTAGCGAAATCATGATGGAGATCGTCTGAAAACGAAGATGATGAATGCTGGTGAAAGTTGTTGAATATTCTTCGAAGACGTTGAACGTTGTTGGTGATATTGTTGAATCCAGAAGAAAGAATGGCAAACTCGATGGTGATGAGATGAACACCGATGATGATGATGATGATCAGAGATGATGATCGGTTGAAAGTATTGATGAGAGGAGAAAGATGAAGATCAGAAGACATGATGAAGATTTCTGAGTTTTCCAGCTTTCCGGTGAAGTTCACGGCGGAGGGAGGAGGTTACGGCTGCCGGAGTTGGTTGGTGGTGGCCGGCGATTGGGAGTTACGGTGGTTGCATGGCCGGCGGCCATGCAACCAGTGGGACTCAGGGCTGGACAAGTGGAGATGTTAGTGGAGGGAGCTGGTGCATGCGTGCCACGTGGTGTGGAGAGAGTGAGGATGGAAAACGCGTGGAGGGATGCGTGTCACATGCTGAGGAGTGCGGTGAAAAACGTGGCTTCCTCTCTTGCGTACGCGTGGCTTCATATTTATATCCTGCTGGCATGATTTTTCTGGACCTGAAATGGGAAAAAAAGGACATAAACTGGGCCTTCAAAAACCTCTGGCCCAACGACAATGGCATGACAAAAAACCCAAAAAACTGGATTAAAATGGATTAAAAATTAGATTATACTAATGCTGGATTAAGATGTTAATAGACTAAAACGAAAATGGGAATGGATTAAGACTAAACTGAATTAAATGCTAAACATGATTAGTATGAATTAAAAGACTAATGACTAATTAATTGCTAATGCTAATTAAGACTAATTAATCTAATATTAAATCTACAAAACAAGCTGTATTAATACCTATTAAAAGAAAAATATTCTAGTATTCTAAACTATCTATTTAATACCCAAATACAACTATTAATATCTATAAAACTAACATTAATAAAACTAAACTATTATATTCTAAAAAAGATTCTATTAATTTCTATAAAGAGATTTACAAAATTAAAATCTATTTAAAACTATTTAATACATCAATTTAAATTCTAGAAAACCTAACATATTCTAAAAAATGATTAAAAACTAATAAAAGGATCTATTTAAATTCTAACAAATGCTTAATATCCTATATTATTCTAAAAATGATTTAAAGCCATAAAATATCTAATAATAGCTAATAAAATTTAGAAAATTCCTAATAATTCCCAAAGGAACAAAAACAACACAGAACGACAGATAGGACCACGAGAGCGCACCGGCGTAATCGGTAAAAATAAACGGACACCGAAATATCCCTAAAAACAACAGCGCAAGCTGAAAACACCGGGAATAGCACGACTTCCCAAAAATACGATTCTACCTATCTAAACTGACTAAAAACACCCGAAACGCGAGAAGAGGGCTGTGATCCCGATAAAATCAAAACAACTGAAAAAATGCACTATACGTGATTTGCGGATGTGAATGCGGTCATGCGTCGAAACATCGAGCCAAATACGGGACCCGGTTGGTCAAATTTTAGGGTGCAACAACTGCCCCTATTCAAGCGGCTTGGACCTGAATGGTTGAAGAGCGCTCAGCCTTCAAACATTCAAAGGTAGAAGACGGTTGAATACCAATGAAACCCTTAAATTTTCCAACCATGAGAATATACAGCAAAACTGCTTGAGGAATAGCCTCCAATGAACTGAAGTTTGGTTGTCACGACAACAACTGGCCAATTATCTGATAAAAATTTCTTCTCCTTTTCAACATCAATCACCTGTGCGACGCCACAAGTATTGGAATAATGCTTCGGAAAGCAAACAACTTGATTCCCATCTCTCTTATGGGATCAAATCTTGTCATCTCACAGTTCACAGCGAACTTGAGGACAATTCTCCTGGGGAACTTCTGAATCGACTGCTTGGCACCCGTTCTGTCAACAGGCCGCAGCTTCAGAAACCTGATATATGTCAATCTTCTTTTTCAATGCCGACGCAACAACCAAATGAAGAATCACTCTGCTGGGGAAGAAGAGAAGTTGAACCAAACAACTCTGCGGGGGAACAAATTCGAAATCCAATGAGGTAACCAACCCGGTCCATGTTTCGACATGCGTATGCTTGAAACGATGCAATGCCCTATATGACATGTAAATGCTATGCGTTCTGTTTGAAAATGCGAGTCCTAGACGGCATGGAAATGCTATATGTTTGTATAAATGCTATGACGATATATGCAAATGCTAATGCAGGCTCGAGCTGCCAGAGAACACCAGGTTTGCAACCACTTTGCAAAATAAATGCCGAAGGAAACGTCAACTCCACTGAAGGTAACCTGATATCACAGAATCATCTCAGCAAAATAAAGGCTGGAAAAAGGGAAACCAAATCTGCTAGGGATAATCGTCCTGCTGGAGAAATGGAAAAGGCAACCTTGCTTGGGGAGAAAGAAAAACAACCCTGCTTGGGGATGCTCTCTTCAAACCATTGGTAACTGATTGTGCTCTGTGGGGATTGACCCAAACTGGGGTTGATTGCGCTCAGCACGCTGCTGGAAATGCCCCTACTATCACGGATATCAATCTTAATCTGCTGAGGATACTCCGGATCCTACTCTGATACGGGGTAAAATACAATCTCGACTCTTCCGGGGATAATACACAACTTTCATCTGCTGAAGAGTAACCATTCTGATTTAGCAACATCCACAAGGAATTCAAACATTAATCGGAGCACTGGTATCCGTCGAGCTTCGTATCGGGGAACATGACAACATGCGAGTCATTGGGAATTATTGTGTCAGATACCTTTTAGGTTTTTGTTTTTCTGGTTTAGGATAAACATGGACTATGTACACAGTGGAAGATATGTAAAATACTAGACGAGAACTAGCATTCAAAGGGAGACTACCAGACGATAACTGATAGGAAAATAGGTTATCGGACGAGAATTGATTTACAACGACATGTACCAGACGAGAACTGATATAACACTTGAAGAAACGGTGACCAGACGAGAACTGGTTACAATAAACTACACCAGACGGGAACTAATGTTTACGATAAACTACACCAGACGGGAACTGATGCTTACGGAAGGGTGGGCCAGACGATAACTGGTTACCGGTTTACCAGGCGAGAACTGGACTTTGGAAACGACTGGTTACTGACACGTAACAGGTTTAAACTGCGGGATAACGACTCCACGACAGCAAGGCCTTTTTTGGAATGTTAAGGGTTTTGATAAGGGTAATGACATGATTCCCCAATACTCAACTCCGGCTGGGGATAAACAAACTGGTTTGAACAACTTGCCCCAGTACAATTCAACTTGCCCCAATCTAACTCTTGGGAATACTTGCTCTGAACAGCTTGCTACGAGACAACCTCGAGATTACTTGCCCCGGTATCTATACGACAACAGAATTCCATATCCATTAAACCCCTATCAACCCGGTTGGCTTCAACATTCTCTGCGGTGACTTTCCCCTGAATGAGCGTTCTAGCGACTTAACCTGATCTGATTATCCACCTGAAGTATCTGCTTTCAAATCTCCACGTTCTGACTAATTGCCCCTGATTGGTTCTCGAGAAGACTCACTTCTGATCAACTGCTTCTCAAATAAACTGCCCCTGATCCACTGATGCTTCGGGACTTGTCCTCAGACTAACTGATACTGAACTTACTGGAAATTAATGCCCCTGATTCACAGGGCTTCACAACATACTATTCTGGTTCAGCCTGCTGAATTATTCGGTCCTGCTCGATTATTCCCTGTTGGAATTTCTTTCATGTCAACTACTAACCTGCAAGTAAAAACTGTCTATCTACGAATGGTAATCTTAATGCAGTGGTTATGCAGATTTTGAAAAAATTTGAGTTGTCACTCATTTACATGTCATGATTGTGAGTGACGAATGAACCAAAGTTCAAACGTAGTGCTTATGTGGTTAGTGAAAAACACAACAAGGATGTGACTAGCAAATCATGAAGGAGTCGGGTTACTCAACCTTATCGTAATGCGCTTTCGGAATAAACCCTACCTCAATTAGGTCTTTTAAGGGTTGTATCATGGTCGGGTTCACGGTTCGTGAAACAAAGGATATTTGGCTCAAATTTTGATTTGTACCCACCCCTTCTACGTGATGATCTCCGATCCTAAAGTTCAGTTAACCTGGCATAAGCGCTCACCTCTTCGAGAGGTATGTCGAATGGTAAGAACCACAAGTAAGGAATCCACAAGGCTTTTCTGGAGTGATAGTTACTCCTTCTTCGCTTTCGGTGTCTGTGTACACGACTTTGTGACTTGCTGGGGAAAAATTTCTTTTATCCCTTCTTTTTCATTCTTTTGATTCCCTAATTTTTGCCTGGACTAACTCCTTTCGAGTTTTTTTTTCCGATTTTTCTCGATTTCTTTTGAAGTCCAGCGGGATGCCCTGATTTTTGCCTAAGTATTAGCTTTCCAGCTTTTTCCTTCTTTTTACTTAGCGGGATTTCTTCCTTCTTTCTTTTGGAACAAAGTCGTGTGACACTAGTTGTCTTGATTGCTCCGAAAGGATTGTAACTGTCTCACTCCTGGTTGGTGAGGTTTGACCCACTGTGGTTGAGAGTCATAAACTGATTGGTCCTCTAAAGACAACACTCCTCTGTAAGACTTGAATGCTCGGTCAAGCTAACTGACAACTACCCTGCCCCGGGTTAAGATGTGAGGGTTTAAAAGTCCGAAAAAACTTCTACTTCCTGGCTCGAAGTGGTTAACAAGGGACTAACTCCTTATATCTCCAGTGTTTAGGGGATTTTGAAACAATGCCTTGTACGTCATCGGTAAGGTCTTATCTGAAAGCATACGATCATTGGTTATGAGTTTATTTTCGTCATCCTCCCTCCAGTCTTTGCTAGTCACAGTGATAAAGTGGAGTGAATAAAATGCAAGTGTCAGTGTAATGCAGTAAATGAGCGACAGCGACATGATTAATTCAGAAAAATGCATAGTCACTTTATTATTATCACCATTCGAAACATACAATGTTTAAAGCAAGTAGTAACTAACAGAAAAGAAACTACAAATGCAAATGATATAAAGTTTAAGGACTGCCAATGCTGAGGGCGCCTGCCTGTCTAGACCACTGGCTTTGCTGGGGAACACTTTCCGACTCTACGAGCTTAGACAGCTGAGCGGTTGGTATGAACAAACAGAAGTCCTTCTCGAAAGGAAATGCGATCCTGGTCGATCAACTACTGTACTTTCTCCTGAAATGCTTTACAATCTTCCGTCGAATGCCCTGGAGAGCCACCATGGTAACCACACTGAACGTGGGGATTATACCCAGGAGGGTAAGGTTTTGGCACGAGCTTAAGAGCTTTAGGCTCCACCAAAGAACTCTGGACCAACTGCGGCAAAAGATGACTGTACGACACAGGAATTGGGTGAGAAGGACCATTCCTTCGTTCCAAATTGCTACGAGGTCTGTTCTGATTCTGACGCTGATTCTGATAACCTCGACCACGAGTTCGCTGATTTACAAGGGAAGCGACATAAGACTCCTGATATGGTGCCCCAGGCACAGCTGTCTGTCCAGCATAACAAGGCACAGAAGATACTGATCCAACAGATTTCACTGATTCATCTCGAGGATACCCAACATCTGGCATGACTGCACTGATCACAACTCCCTCTCCGTTCTGATAGTCGTGGAGAGATTCAGCTTCACTAGCCTGACTGCTTGCGACAACCTGAATTTTTCCAATCTTTATAGCATTCTCAATACGTTCTCCGACTCCCACTAATTCGGAGAAGTTCAGCGAAACTCCAAGCAATCTCTCAAAGTACGGGCTTTGCAATGAGTCCATGAACATGCCTGCTAACTCTCGGTCAGGGATCAGTGGTTCCACTCTGGAAGCAAAATCTCTCCATCTCCGAGCATACTTTTTGAAAGGTTCATTGATCCCCATAGACAAAGATTGCAACTCCATGCGAAAGGGAGCTACGTCCATATTGTAATCATACCGCTTTAGGAAAGCTCTGGCTAAATCCACCCATGATCGAATCTGATCCTTCTCTAACTGCATATACCACCTCAAAGATACCCCAGTCAGACTATCTTGAAAACAGTAAATCATCAGCTTGTCGTTTTGCACAAACGAAGTCATCTTTCTGCAGAACATCACCAAATGTAGCCTCGGACAGCTATCTCCTTTATACTTCTCAAACTTCGGCGCTCTGAATTTAGGAGGTAACACTAGGTCAGAAACCAAGCACATATCTGAAGCATTGAGACCAACATCGCTCTTAACTTCCAGGGCTTTGACTTGCTCCTCCAATGCGTGCAACCTCTTAGCTTGCACAAGAGCTAATGGATTATTAGTCCTCACTATCGGAACTTCTCTTCGGGAGATCAAACCAGCAGGAATAACATTCTGATAGTTCGCGGCATCTGAAGAAGAACCTTCACTTGGGATGACAAACTGTTGGTGCAGATTTTGGCCTCTAACAGAAGTCTGCACAGGTTGAGCTGCAGTAAGGTTATTCACTTGCGGAAAGCCTTCGTCAGACATGGAATCATACAAAGGATTGGACGTCATAATAAACCCTGACAAGGCGTCAGCAATCTGGAAGTCGTCTCCTGACATGACTATCAGCAACTTTCAACTGACGACACTGCTTGATTCTGCTTGATCCGTTTCAACCCCTTGGTCGTCTTCTAACAATCAACAGCTGCTCAGACCAATCACCGGATAATCACCTTCTGAAATCAAACAACGGCTGGATAAGAGCTCTGGCCAGCTGGAGAAATGCTATGCAATATGATGCAAAGATGCTATGCAAATGCAATGCAGCAAACACGGGAACACAGCCCCCACACAAACTGAGTACCGCTGTACTGCTGACGAAGTACGTTCTCTCTAAAAGAGAACGCCAGGATAGCTGGTAGTCTGGAAGTCAAGTTTTCGCAAAAAGAAAAAAAAAACCCCACTCACAGGTATGGACCTAAGATACGGCAACCTATGCGGTCGTCAGCGTCACAGACTTTCATGAGGAATGATACGATTCCCAGAAGGAGTGGCATCGTCATCTCATGAAGAGGCCTCACTTAGCTGACTTCCAATTGATTGGTCCCCAGAGTCGACAATCCTCACGTCTGGACTCCCCTATGATCCTCAGGACCTTAGAGAAGCACCTCGGAGAGAACCTCGTCTGAGCGTAGATTTTCGTAGGGAACTGTGCCTGCCCAGCAGACAGGTTCGTCTACTACTTCTCCGCAACTATGTCTAGGTGCATACTCAAAAAAATAAGCCCAGGTCCGGCTATCACTCAAAATATCACCCTCCCCAACACAACGGCAACAGATAAAAATAAACACCCAAAAGACAAGCAAACAAGCGCTAGGATTGACTCTCTTAGGGGACGTTGGATCCCACATGCATAGGGACTATCGCAGTCCTTAGCAGCCAGGGAACGTTGATTCCCCAGCAGAGTCGCCAGCTATCGCTACTGCGAAAATCGGCGCCGGCTGACAGAAGAGTCGCCACTGTGCGTTATTTATCCTAACAGAGGGAAAGGAAACGCTCGAAGTAAACCTCGCAAAAAACGGGAAAAGGTATGGTCATCGCAACCAAAACCTGGATTCGGGAGTCGGTTACGCAAGGGGAAGGTATTAGCACCCCTCACGTCCGTCGTACTCGACGGGATCCACGCTTGCTTGGGTTGTCTACAGGATGCAAAAACAATCTATCTACAGCTGCTAAATCTAAACTGAAGGGAATTGACTCGATAGAGCGTCGCACTTTATGCCTACGTATTCTAAAGAGAGAAAGTCAAAGTCAACGTAGTTCGGGACTACAGGGAAATTGGCTCGCCAAGACCTCGCGTCTTGTGCCTACGTACTTCCACACAGCATGGAGATCAGAGCTTACGTAGTTCAGGCTAACTACGGCTAAACAGGGTATTTTCACACACCAGTGAGAAATTCAAACTGGTTTTACAGGTACGGGAACCTATGGGAAAAACTACGGTCTGGTCTCAAATGCACTCGGGCAAGAGAAAAGGGATAACAATCAGTCGTCAGCGGGAAAGTCTCAATCGCACAGCAGCGAGAGAACAAAGGGTTAGTTGTTAGTGTGCTCGCTAGGATATCGCATCCTATGCCTACATATTCTCGTCTGGTAAGAGAAATTAGAGCAACTGTAGTTCGGCTACTTTCGGGACCACAGCTCAAATCTCATTTTATTAACATTCTGAAAATGGTTACAATGGTTGAGAACTGAAAAATAAACCCCTAGGAAATACTATCCTATCCTATGAAGAATCAAATGGAAAATAGTCCCCTAACAAGTGGACTTCAAAAAACTATCTCTAAAAGTGTAAAAAGTCCCCTAACAAACGGACTTCTAAAACTATCCCTAAAATAAACTCCATGAAGAAAATATCTAAAAGAAAAATATTAAATCTGCAATATAATATTTTTTTACTCTTTTTCAAGTATTTCCCTTTTTTTTCAAATATTCTTTTTCCATTTTTCTTCATATATTTTTCTCTTTTTTTTTTCATATATTCTTCTCTTTCTTTTTTTTCAATATTATTCCTCAAGTATTTTTCTCCTTAATATTCTTTTCAAATATCCTCTTTTTCTTTATTATTTTCTATTCTAAAAAAACTAAACAAAATAAAGAAAAGAAAACAAAAGAGGGGTACAGCAGTTACAGGGGGGTGCTGCTAGAAAAAACACAAAGTAAAGTTGGGCCCAGCCCAACAACTAACAGCCAAAACGGGGAGGGGGAAGTAAAGGAAAACGGAGGGTGTATGTTGGGATTAGCTGGGCCCAGCCCAGTCCACAAAGAAGGAAAGAAAGGGGGGGGGGGTGTAACGGAAATGCTAGTGTAGACAGAAAAAAAACAATGGGCTTGAGGTTTGAGGCCCAAAAACCCAAACGTCTACTATCTTCAGTAAACGAACCCTAAACAAACCCAATCTCCTAACCACTGTTCACCTAGAAGCGCCGTCTTCCCTCTCCTTCTCCAACTCTTTCAATCTCGTTCTCTCTCGTATCTTCCCTCCGTTCTCCCTCTGAGCCTCCCTCCAATCTTCGATTCAAACTCTGAGCCTTTCTCTTCACTCATCTCAACCCAAGCCTTGTTCTCTCCCCCTCTCATCTCAACTCATCATCTGAGTTCTTGAGGAAGAAGATCCAGTCTTGAGAAAGAACAAAGAACTTAAAACAACTTGCGGAAGATGAAGAATCTTGACGTTACCGGAGGAGCTTTGAAGAGCAATGTCCTTGAAGTAATGAACGCCTGGTGAATCTAGATCTTGAAGATCCTCACGCAGATTTGCGGATTTCTGGACAAACGGAGGAAGAACCAAGACGAAGATGGTGACGAAAGTTCTCGATCTGGAAGACGATTCTTGATTCTGACGAGCCTGACGAATCCTTTGTAATTTCTGGAAAAAACAAATCAGAGGATCATTGTGAAAGTCCTTTTGAGTTCCCTTGGAGGTGCTCTTGGAAGGTGAAGAACAATGATGAACGCATGAAGATTCCTGGAGAATTCTGAAGATCAATGATGAATCTGAAGAACTTCTAGCGAAATCATGATGGAGATCGTATGAAAACGAAGATGATGAATGCTGGTGAAAGTTGTTGAATATTCTTCGAAGACGTTGAACATTGTTGGTGATATTGTTGAATCCAGAAGAAAGAATGGCAAACTCGGTGGTGATGAGATGAACACCGATGATGATGATGATGATCGGAGATGATGATCGGTTGAAAGTATTGATGAGAGGAGAAAGATGAAGATCGGAAGACATGATGAAGATTTCTGAGTTTTCCAGCTTTCCGGTGAAGTTCACGGCAGAGGGAGGAGGTTACGGCTGCCGGAGTTGGTTGGTGGTGGCCGGCGATTGGGAGTTACGGTGGTTGCATGGCCGGCGGCCATGCAACCAGTGGGACTCAGGGCTGGATAAATGGCGATGTTAGTGGAGGGAGCTGGTGCATGCGTGCCACGTGGTGTGGAGAGAGGGAGGGTGGAAAACGCGTGGAGGGATGCGTGTCACATGCTGAGGAGTGCGGTGAAAAACGTGGCTTCCTCTCTTGCGTACGCGTGGCTTCATATTTATATCCTGCTGGCATAATTTTTCTGGACCTGAAATGGGAAAAAAAGGACATAAACTGGGCCTTCAAAAACCTCTGGCCCAACGACAATGGCATGACAAAAAACCCAAAAAACTGGATTAAAATGGATTAAAAATTGGATTATACTAATGCTGGATTAAGATGTTAATAGACTAAAACGAAAATGGGAATGGATTAAGACTAAACTGAATTAAATGCTAAACATGATTAGTATGAATTAAAAGACTAATGACTAATTAATTGCTAATGCTAATTAAGACTAATTAATCTAATATTAAATCTACAAAACAAGCTGTATTAATACCTATTAAAAGAAAAATATTCTAGTATTCTAAACTATCTATTTAATACCCAAATACAACTATTAATATCTATAAAACTAACATTAATAAAACTAAACTATTATATTCTAAAAAAGATTCTATTAATTTCTATAAAGAGATTTACAAAATTAAAATCTATTTAAAACTATTTAATACATCAATTTAAATTCTAGAAAACCTAAGATATTCTAAAAAATGATTAAAAACTAATAAAAGGATCTATTTAAATTCTAACAAATGCTTAATATCCTATATTATTCTAAAAATGATTTAAAGCCATAAAATATCTAATAATAGCTAATAAAATCTAGAAAATTCCTAATAATTCCCAAAGGAACAAAAACAACACAGAACGACAGATAGGACCACGAGAGCGCACCAGCGTAATCGGTAAAAATAAACGGACACCGAAATATCCCTAAAAACAACAGCGCAAGCTGAAAACACCGGGAATAGCACGACTTCCCAAAAATACGATTCTACCTATCTAAACTGACTAAAAACACCCGAAACGCGAGAAGAGGGATGTGATCCCGATAAAATAAAACAACTGAAAAAATGCATTATACGTGATATGCGGATGCGAATGCGGTCATGCGTCGAAACATCGAGCCAGATACGGGACCCGGTTGGTCAAATTTTAGGGTGCAACAGTCCCCAAACCACTAAGCAATGCAGTACCAAGTCCGAACCGCAGTCATTTGTTTTTTCAATTCGTAGCTTTTGCGTGAATCGCCCTTTGCGGGTTTTCAATTCACCGGGATACCCTTTTTTTGCCCAAGTTGCCCAATGCAGGTTTTCGACTTCGTGGGTGTACATCTTTTCAATTTTATCCCTAACTTTTGCCCGAACATTTTATTCATTTTTTATGGTTTGCCGGGATGCCCCATTTTTGCCTGGACTCTCTTTTTACTGTCCAGCGGGTCACTTTCAAGCAAAGTATTTTTTAACTGCGTCCGAATTCACAGGGGACGAAAAGTCTTCACCATCCATGGTGGATAGTAGCAAGGATCCTCCCGAGAAGACTTTTCTGACAACGTAGGGCCCTTCGTAATTAGGGGTCCACTTTCCCCTGTGATCTGTTTGTGGCGGGAGAATCCTCTTCAGCACAAGGTCGCCCGTCTGAAAGCTTCGAGGGTGTATCTTCTTATTGTATGCTTTCTTCATCCGGCTCTGATACAACCGACCGTATGCGAGAGAAGCTAGCCTCTTCTCATCCATTAAAATGAGCTGATTCAGTCTATCTTTTACCCATTCTGCCTCGTCAAGTTGGACATCTCGTAAAACCCTCAGGGAAGGAATCTCAACCTCCAACGGTAACACTGCCTCCATTCTGTAGACCAACGAAAAAGGGGTTGCCCCGGTTGATGTGCATACCGTCGTACGATAACCGTGCAAAGCGAAAGGTAGCATCTCGTGCCAGTCCTTATACGTCACAACCATCTTCTGAACAATCTTCTTTATGTTCTTATTGGCCGCTTCAATAGCGCCATTCATCTTGGGTCGGTAAGGAGAAGAGTTGTGATGTTCAATCTTAAAATTCTGGCTTAGCTCTTTCATCATCTTGTTATTCAAATTCGAACCGTTGTCGGTGATAATCCGCTCAGGGATTCCATATCTGCAGATAATATCTCGTTTGATAAATCTGGCGACCACTTGTTTGGTGACATTGGCATATGATGCTGCTTCGACCCACTTGGTGAAATAATCAATTGCCACCAAGATGAACCGGTGTCCATTTGATGTCGTAGGCTCAATCTTCCCGATCATGTCAATTCCCCACATTGAGAACGGTCACGGTGATGACATCACATTCAGAGGACTTCGGGGTACATGGACCTTGTCCGCATAAACCTGGCACTTATGACACCTCTTTGCAAACTTGAAACAGTCTGTTTCCATAGTTAGCCAATAATAACCTGCACGCAACAGTTTTCTCGTCATAGCATGCCCACCAGCATGTGTACCAAACGTACCCTCATGTATCTCTTCCATGAGCAACCTCGCCTCTTTCTCGTCTACACAGCGTAGCAACACCAAGTCATGGTTTCTTTTGTATAGGACACCGTCAGGGTTCAAATAGAAATTGTCAGCCAATCTCCTGAGAGTCTTCTGATCTCGACTGGATGCCCCAGCCGGATACTCCTTGTTCTTCAGGAAATTCTGGATGTCAAAGTACCAGGGTTGACCATCGGGATCCTCGTCGATGGCAAATATGAAGGCAGACCTATCTAGCCGAGAGATAACAATCCGGGGAGCCTCGTTCCAGAAGTTAACTTTATACATGGAAGACAATGTCGCCAAGGCGTCAGCCATTTGATTTTCTGCTCGCGGCACATGATGCAATTCCACCTTGTCAAAGAAAGGCAACAATCTCCTTGCATAATTTATATACGGTATCAAATTGGGCTGGCGTGTCTCTCATTCTCCTTTAATCTGGTTCACTACTAGAGCTGAGTCTCCGTATACATCCAGATGTTTGATTCGCAAATCAATAGCTTCTTCCAGACCCATGATGCAAGCCTCTTATTCAGCCTCATTATTGGTAACGGGAAAGGTCAATCGGGCAGTAAAGGGGATGTGCGACCCCTGAGGAGTAGTGATAATTTCCCCTATTCCGCTACCGTAGGAATTTACAGCTCCGTCAAATATTAACTGCCATTTGGAACCCAACTCTGGTCCTTCGTCCGACAACAGTTCTTCACAATCCTTCATCTTCAGGTACATGATATCCTCGTCAGGAAAATCAAACCTCATCGATTGGTAGTCCTCAACAGGTTGCTCCGCCAGGTATTCTGACAAAACGCTACCTTTAATAGCCTTTTGCGAGACATACTGAATATCATATTCGGTTAACACCATCTGCCATCGGGCAATTCTTCCGGAGAGTGCTTGCTTCTCAAACACGTATTTGATTGGATCCTTCTTTGAAATGAGCAGGGTTGTATGATTTAGCATGTATTGCCTCAAACGTTTGGCGGCCCAGGCTAGCGCACAACACGTTTTCTCGAGCATTGAGTATCTGGACTCACAGTCAGTGAACTTTTTACTCAAGTAGTAGATCACATGCTCTTTACGTCCTGTCTCGTCGTGTTGACCGAGAACACAACCCATACTTTCCTCAAGAACCGTCAAATACATAATTAACGGTCTCCCGGCCACTGGGGGTATCAAAACAGGAGGTTCCTGCAAGTATTCTTTTATCTTGTCGAACGCCTTTTGACAATTTTCATTCCAGGTCACAACCTGATCCTTTTTCAATAACTTGAATAATTGCTCACATGTCGCAGTTAGGTGAGATATGAACCGAGCGATTTAGTTCAATCTCCCTAAAAACCCACGCACTTCTTTTTCTGTTTTAGGTGTCGGAATTTCTTGTATTGCTTTTATTTTCGCAGGATCAACCTCTATTCCTTTTTCGCTCACGATAAACCCTAGCAGTTTACCCGATCTCACCCCGAAGGTGCACTTGTTAGGGTTCAGTCTCAACCTGAACTTCCTAAGCCTCTTGAACAATTTCAGCAGATTAACCAAATGCTCCTCCTCCGTCTGGGATTTGGCAATCATATCATCAACATAAACCTCGATCTCTTTATGCATCATGTCATGAAAGAGAGTCGTCATAGCACGTTGATATGTTGCCCCAGCGTTCTTCAATCAGAAGGGCATCACTTTGTAACAAAATGTTCCCCAAGGAGTAATAAAGGTAGTCTTCTCCATGTCTTCAGGAGCCATTTTGATCTGATTATAGCCTGAGAAGCCATCCATGAAGGAAAATACAGAGAACTGAGCAGTTTTATCAACCAGCACATCGATGTGAGGAAGTGGAAAGTCATCTTTCGGGCTCACCCTATTCAAATCAAGGTAGTCTACACACATTCGCACCTTACCGTCTTTCTTTGGCACTGGCACAATATTAGCGACCCATGAGGGATATTTTGTAACAGCTAGGAAACCAACATCCCACTGTTTTTGAACTTCTTCCTTAATCTTCACAGCCATGTCCGGTCGGGTTCTTCGGAGCTTCTGTTTAACAGGCGGACATTCTTCTCGCAGTGGCAGACGGTGAACAACCATATCCGTATCCAACCCAGGCATATCCTCGTACGACCAAGCAAATATATCACTATACTCTTTGAGCATTTCAACCAATCTTTGCTTGATGTCGCTTTTCAGTGCAGCCCCTATACGGATGTTTTTCACAACCTCTTCCGACCCCAAATTGATAATCTCAATGACTTCCTCATGAGGCAGAATGATTCTTTCTTCTTGTTTCAATAACCAGGTCAACTCTTCTGGTACGTCGCCATCTTCAACAATCTCTTCCTCAGCCTGAAATACCGGGTGCTCGAAGTCGAAGTGAGTCATAGGCGGTTCATAGATGTCATCTGAAATAGTAATCCTGCAAAGGAAATGGTTAAATGCTTCAAAACGCATACAAAGCGAATAACCACGTTGCCATTGTATTGTAAAAGATAAAAACAGGAAAAAACAGGGATCACAACATTTGTATATGAAAAACGCCTTTATTTCATGACTAAACAATGTAATGTACATAACCAAATGGCCCTAAGCAAAATCGCTATGCCCCGGGTAGGACACAAGATTATACAAGAATTAAGAAAACAAATCATTACTGTTTAGTTGTCACGGGAACAGTCTCCCGGATAGACCAATTGCAGAGACTTTGTCCTGGCACGCTTGGCTTGATCCATGCGTCCATATCACAGTCGCTATCTCCTTCTTCAGAATCGGAAACAACATTGATAGTCTCAAAGCTCACCCCGCTTGGCGTAATGGTTATCGGCCCTCTGAACTTGGGCGCTCCTGAAGAGGATGCTGATGACGAAGGATGATATCCAAGCCCGAACCTGTCATTCTTCACGGGAATTTCCAACACCTGACCCCAACCTTTGGTGATGCCTGCCTGCACCAGAGCCTGAGCCTCTTTGTAGGACGACACAGCCACATCTGATACTTTACTTGGCACCGGAGCTTTGTCCTTAATTCGCAACCCCTCGAAGGCTTGACAGGGTATTTCATGTATTTCGCCGTCGACCTCCACATATTTGAACGAAGACAAATGGCTAACCAGAATATCTTCCTCTCCACAAACAGTGACGACACTATCCCCCACCATATACTTCAACTTTTGGTGCAACGTGGACGCGACTGCCCCGGCAGCATGGATCCACGGGCGCCCAAGGAGACAACTATACGCTGGCTGGATGTCCATTATATAGAATTCAGTTTCAAATATTTCGGGCCCCACCTGCAATGGTAATGTTATCGATCTGAAAATTGACCTCCTCATTCCATCGAACGCTCTCACCACTAAGTCACTGGGCGTGCAGATAATCCCCCTGATATCTAACTTCATCAAGGCTTTCTTCGGTAGCACATTCAGGGAAGATCCAGTGTCTACTAAAACATGGGACATGACCGTGCCCCGGCATTCAACTGACACATGCAATGTCATATTGTGCTCTCGCCCTATCGGAGTTAAATCAAAGTCTGTGAAACCCAAACTGTGCCCCACGTTGACATGCGCCATCACCCCTTCTAACTGGTTAACAGAAACTTCTTGAGGAACGAACGACGTGTCTAGAATCTTCAGCAAATCGTTCCGATGGGCCTCGGAACATAATAACAATGATAGGATGGAAATTTTTGACGGCGTTTGCTGGAGGTGCTCAACGATCTTGTAATCACTTTTACGAATGAGCCTCATAAACTCCTCCACATCCTTAAGTGACGTTTCCTTTTCATTCGACTGAGAAGGACCACTCTCAGTTGCCTTAGCTTTACCCTTGGCTAATCTTTCTGCCTCTACCTCGGGTGACGTGAAGATTCTTCCGCTTCTGGTCATACCCCCTATTCCAACAACATTATCTACAACCCCAGCTGGTTGTCCATTGACTTCAATTTTCTCACCATCGCAATATACCTCCAACCCGTAAGTCCACGGCACTGCTTTAGTACTCTCAAAAGGGACTGGTCCTGCTTTAGTAATCGTGATCGTCGGCCGCCTGGCAGGCGCCGTTATCGTTATTGTTTTCCTCGGAATCGTCACTGTTGCAACATCGTTCTGCTCATCACACAATGCCTCTACAGGCTTTTCAACCTCGGTTCTATCGAATTGCAAAGTACCCTTATCCATCAGAGCTTGAATACCATGCTTCAACTCATTACAACCCTCTGGCTGTATCCAACAATCCAAGCAAAATTCATCACACCCCGGGAATACGCCCCCTTTTAACAACCTGCTTTTGATCTCGCCCAACGGTGTTTTCAGCTCATTGACATCCGTCACCAGATTCAAATTCTCCTCCGTCAAGATGGCGTTGGCCCCATGATTGGGCATAGGCTGTTGTACGATATTTGGACCCTCCTGTCCAAAGTTAATAGCTTTGCTATCCAATAAATCTTGAACTTTATGTTTAAATGCCTAACAAGCTTCTATATCATGCCCAGGCGCCCCAGAATGAAAGTTGCAATGCTTGTTGGCATCATATCCGTAAGGAAGTACTGCCCCAGTAGGCGGTGTCAAAGTCCTCTTTTCCACCAAGTTCAACCCTAGCAGGGTCTGGAGGAGTTCTGCATACGTGGAAGGAGGTGCGTCGAACACTCTTTTCGCTCTTGCGTTCTGTACCCTTCTCTGGCCAGGATTATGTCCTTGATGTTGTTGTAGTTGTTGTTGTTGTGGCTGTCTCTGTTGAGGGAGCGGGATAGTGACACTAGCTATCTGTTGCGGCTGAACATACTGATTTCTTCCTCTGCCCCTGCCCCTGCCACCAAACACGGCACTAGAATCGCCCTGTCGTCTACCACCAAATGCTTTTCTGGCACCTCCTGTTGAAGTAGACTCACCTGCTTGGAACCTTCCCACTTTAATCCCGTTTTCAATCATCTCCCCCATGAGAATCAAGTCTGAGAAACTGCTTAATGACACACTAAACAATTTTTCATAGAACACCCCCGTAAATGTCCCAATGAACATATCATTCATCTCCCTTTCAATTAAAGGAGGATGAACCCTTGCTGCCATATCGCGCCACCTTTGCACATACTCTTTGAAACTTTCACCGTTCTTCTGTGACAAACCCTACAATTGGACCCGGTTTGGCGCCAGATCACTGTTATATTTGTAATGTATCACGAAAGCATCAGCCAACTGCTTCCAGGTTTTGATCTGCGTGGGCTCCAGCCCCATATACCATTCCAATGAAGGTCAGGATAAGCTATCCTGAAAGAAATGCATGAGCATCCTTTCATCATCTGAATACGCAGACATCCTTCTGTAATAAGAGCGAACATAGACTTTAGGGCAGGTGTCCCCCTTGTATTTGTCAAAAGTGGGAGCCTTGAATTTCAACAGCACCCTCAGCCCTAGTACCAAGCCCATTGTAGTCATATCCAAACCGGTGGAGTCCTGATTTGCTACCCCCTTCATCTGTTCTTCAAGCATCTTGATCCTCTGCACAGGATCAACAGGTCCTTCAAACCCCATGGTAGTCTTCGCCCCAATTCACATTTCCATTTCCATACCCGTCGTAACTAGTGTTGCGATCAAACCCTTGCTGATTGATCATGGGACCTCGTCCCCCGTTGCCGAAACCCTGGTTGACCCTAACAGGTCCAAACCCAGTGTTGGCAGGAATCAACCCAGCACCATTCATATTACCAAATCCACCATACCCCTGATTAGTGTTACCAAAACCTTCATAGTCGAAACCCTGAGTGTTGAAGCCGAATTTCCCGTCCTGATTGACGTAATCAAATCCCTGATCATTGTAGCCAAAACCATTGTTGCCGAAACCATTACCGCCGTTGTTGTTACCACCGCCTTGGTTGGCGTCCCCGAATCCAACATTGTTAACAACAGTCTCATTTCCATTCCCTGTGTTACCATTGTCAGCGCCAGCGCCCTCGTTCACGACCACAACAGGTGAGGTCACTACAGGTGGAACCACATGCGTAGGGGGCCCATCTTCTGGAATAGTCTCAACGTGAACAGAGTTGTGGTCATTATTGCCATTCCCATTAGCCCGCGTCAGCAGCGGCTGTACCAAAGTCTGGAGGCTCTCCTGGCCCTTAGCAATGCTCTCCATGGCCTGCATGAACAGGTTCAACTTTTCACGAATTTCCTGCATCTCCACTTGGACTTGATCCATGATTCTCTTGCAATTGTTTCGGGTTGAGTAGCGGTGAACTCTTTGTTCGTCAATCCTGAAAACCTGAAGATGCAGGAAATAAGATACAGATGCAAGAATACCGATCATGCAATATGAATGCAGATGCAATTATGTAAATATGCTACAGGTTATATCCCCCCCCCCCCCCCCCCGATTCTAGTTTCGGAGAAAAGGCCATCACGACAATGGAGTCCCCATCAAGCAAGCAAGAAATCAGAAAATCCTCATATATAGACCCATGCCAGGAAGCTGAGTACAACTGCATACAACTGAATACAACCGAAGAGACCTCGGCCAACAAGCCTGGCGATGGTCAAAATGCAAGTACACATAAAAGAAAGGTAAAGATAAATCAGGCCAAATGGCGTGCTCTGACGTCTTCCAATATCCTCAGCGTCTCCGAATGCCCAAGTCGGGAGATCAGCTCCTGTATCAGTAAGGCATGCCGCTCGGTAGTGGATCTCAGCTTCTTGGCATCCTTCGCCAGAACTCTCGTCAAGTCTGTATCTCTTGGAACCGGCCTTCACCTCATAACCTCTCAGCTTCTCGTCAAGGTCACTTTCTCTAAGCTCAACAACGCTCCTAAGTGACGTCTCTTCGGCAATCTTTGCGTCTTGGGCTCTAATATGTGCCTCTAGTGTGGCAATAACGCTCGTTCCGCTCGGTAAGCGTGGCGTTCCACAAGGCTTCCCACTTGTTGATACGGGCATAAGCTTTGTTTAAAAGTTCCTTCTTGGAAGTAAGCACCTTGTTGACACTGTTCAAGGCTATTCCCACTTTTTCCTTCTTGTTGGTCTCTTCCGTCAGCTCCGAACCCAACCTGTTAATCAATTCAGTTTGTTCCCTCACAGTGAAGGTAGCTTCATTCTTCTCACGACGCAACTGGAAGATCTCCTTCTCTAAATCATCATTGGCTTTCTTCAATTCTTCGTTTTCAGCCAACAATTTGCTATACTTCTCACTCTCTTCTGAAGCAGGTACCTCAATCAACGGAAGATACAGGGGTTCCGCAGCAGGATAAGGCATCAAGGAAGTACTAGCTCTCACGCGGATCCAGGCCAAATAAGGATCATAAGCTCTGCTGTTGCTCTTACCGAGCAAAGCTTTCCCTCTCCTATGGATGTTAGCCCATGCATGTCTCAATCTGATCAAAACAGCCGTGTCTAATAAGCCTGTGAGATACAGAGATTCCTGTATCTCCTTCTCGATAGGAGCGTCCCTCAAAGCATAACCGAACTGTCTTACCAACAGTGAAGGGTTATAGTTAATACAGCCTTTCCGTCCAATCAAGGGGACATTCGGAAAGCCACTGCAACTATATATAATATCAGTGCCCAGCATACTCCGATCAAACTAAATGATGTTCTGAGCAGACAACCCCATCAACCGGGAAGACCAATCCAAAGTATCAACAACATCAACAAAAGGCTCTGTCTTCAGAAGATGCCCCTGGAACCACCTGTACAAGAGAGGGAGACAGCAGGAGACATTCTTGCCACGAGGTTTCTCATTCTTGTAGTGAATGGAATGATAAACATCGCCCAAGAGGGTAGGAACTAGATTCTTCGAGGCAAGAATCAAGAAGGCATCTGAGTCGACAAAATCTGGCACATTAGGAAACAAGAAAATCCCGTATATGCAGACAGCTAGAATGGCAATGAAGGAAACCCAACATCCACTCTTCACGCACTGCGTAGCCTTCTCAACTAGGACAGAAAGGTGAAAACCATAAGCTCCGTTCAGCTTGACCAAGCCTCCGGGGAACTCAGAAGCGTCCAAACTGACAGTCTCAGCAAGCGTAGCCAACTCAGGCTCAACATCAACATGTATGAAGGGCGTCTGGTCTAACACAGGGACTCCCAACATAGCAGAATACTCCTCCAAAGTGGGTGCTAGAACATAGTCGGGAAATAAGAAACATCTCAGCTGCGGCTCATAAAACTGCATCAAAGTATACACCCCAGTCGTCTCAAATGCTGAAGGTCTGTATAACAAACTAAGCAATCTCCCATAGGATACTCTGAACTCAGCCCTCACTCCCTCATTAGCTAGAGCAACTAAACCCAGCAAGGAACTGATATCTGGCGAATGCAACCGGTAAGCAACTGTCCTCTTCAGGGACTCCATGTCTGGCTAGAAGGTATACTAGAATCAGAGGGGAATGATCACCTGCAACATAAATACTTGTTAATGAAATGCAGTCATGAAAATGCATATGCATATGCAAACAAGGGATCAAGTACAATGCTGATGAATTGTGCTGCTTTGTACTGAAGCCTTGAGAACCATCAAATCTTCATCACAAACCAATCACTCAAATGAACCCTGTAGCCACATCTGACTGACAGAGATAAACCGGGTATTCTGAGGTCGAAGGTTTCCTGCAAACAACCCCAACTACCCCTCACAGGTGTGTACTTAATTCGCAGACGAGGTACGGCATCCTATGCGGGTTCAACGTCACAGACTTTCAAGAGCGATGATACGATACCCAGAAGGTGTGGCATCATCATCCCCTGAAGCGGCCTCACTTAGTTGAATCCCAATTGATAGGTTCCCAGAGTCGACAATCCTCAGGTCAGACAACTTATCGAGCCCTAAGGGCCAGGCAAGAAGCATCAAAGAGAATCTCGTCCGAGCGTAAATTTCGCGGCTAGCTGGTGCGAGCTAAGCAAGCAGGCTAACCACTACTCTCTACTTCTAAGTCTATGTGTAACCTCAAGCCCAGGTCCGGCTTATCTCTCAACAGATTACCCCCTTCCCACAGAAGCAATAACAGTATACAGTTGACAATAAAATGCGGAAAGTAAAGACAGAAAAGTAAATCTATACAATACCCACGACGGGAAATCAAGCGCTAGGATTGACTCGCATAGGGGATATTCCTGTCCCCAGCAGAGTCGCCAGCTGTCGCTACTGCGAAAATCGGCGTCAGCTAAACAGAAGAGTCGCCACCGTGCTTTATTTATCCCAACGGAGGGAAAGGAAACGCTCGAAGTAAACCTACCGCAAAGACGGGAAAGGAATGGTCATCGCAACCAAATCTTGGATTCGGGAGTCGGTTACGCAAGGGGAAGGTATTAGCACCCCTCACGTCCGTCGTACTCGACGGGATCCACGCTTGTTTTCTAGTACGGATTGTTATTCTATCTATTCTACGGGTCTGGGGATAAAAGAAAATAAATGACTCGGTAAAGTATCGCACTCTATGCCTACGTATTCCCGTCTGGAACGAGAAATCAGAGTCAACGTAGTTCGCCTACCTACGGGAAAGGAGGGGAAGGTTGCTCGCTAGGATACGGCATCCTATGCCTACGTACTTTCATACAACATGAAAGATCATAGCAAACGTAGTTCGGGCCACGGAAGACACAGATTTGTCTGTTTATCTTTTATCCTTCTGAAAATTTTTTCTCCTGATTAAGAGTCCAAGCGGACAAAAATGACACTTTGATGTTTGTTTTCAGTCTTTTACGCAAGAACTGTTTTTTATGGTGTTTGCAATCTCTGACGCACTAGAGACTATGACTTGAGAGTGACTACGTCGAGTGTCACCCTAAGGGCAACACACTAAACAGCCAGATTACTGAAGAGTGACCCTCCAATAATCCTCTCTCAAATAGCTTAAGGCTCGTAGCGTACAACGTCAATCGTCCTTATTACTGTGTTTTGAATGGTTTTGAGATAAGAAGAGAAACGACGCTCTAAAATCCTATGGTTGAAAAAGGGGATAAAACTATCCTAATGTGATCATGCATGGGTTAACACCTAATGTCTGTCATATTTCTCTCTTGCACAGAGAAAAACAGAGATCCTAGGGGATAAACGGAAAAGAAACAACATATATACAGTAAACAGTAAATATGCATGAAATGCAGCAGTACAAGCGAGGCAAGGGAGTTCCACTCAACCATGAACCTGGGAAAACAATAGGCAAAGTGAAACAGCTTCACTTCAAACCTAAGGGGCAATCTGAACAAGCCAACAATCAATACAGAAAAAAGAAAATAAAACCCAACACCAGCTCTGACAGCCACACCAGCTCCTTCAATAAGCAGTTCAAACAGCACCAGCTCTGACAGCTACAATTGATTAACAGCAAAGGGTGGACAGTAACACCTTCAAGTAAGACCCCATCTTTACTCTCCAATGATCCCCAAGCTTTAGACAAGCTCTTATCCTCAAAATCTCCAGTTTTAGCAAGCACTGAACCCTAGCAAATAGACAGCTTCAACAGCATCAAAACCCTAGTCTTCACAGATATCCAGCTTTGACAGGTACAAGCTTCATCTTCACCAGTCTTCAATGAACTTCATCTTCAATAGGCTTCCATCTTCAAGGCCAGCACTCACGGGAAAGAATCAACTAAGAGATGAAGTTGAAATGTTAAGAGGCTTAATGATAACCCAAGGAAATCACTAAGATCTTAATACAGCAAGTGAATGCTATCCTCAAGGTTCTACCCAATCAAAGCATGCTCTACATCCCTCCTAAGGAGAGATGGAACTTATTTGGGGGACCTTGTGTCATAGGATGGAATAGAGGCACAAGAAGCTCTCCATGTTTGACAGAAGAAATCAGTTTACTCTAAAGCTCTCCCTACATCCCCTATCTCCTAAGTCTTCAACAACAATCTTCAAGATCAAGAATCCCATGCTCCAAGCTCCATCCTTTGTCTCCAATCATCCTCAAATCCTTCATGAGCTCCAACAAGCAAAACTCAAGCCCCAATACCCAGTTGAAATGCCCAAAACCCAACAAACAAAACAACATCCCAAGGGGGAAACACACCAATAACAACCAATTTGCAAAAATCAAATAAAATGGAAATACTCATCATAAAATCCTAGATTAATTTCTAAGGAACCCTAACTATGTACCCTATACCCCACATAAACCCCAAGGCCTAAATAAAACCCTAAGTCTCCAAACCATGTCCTAAACTACACCTAAGTGTTGTAAAACCCTAATTCTAGCACCCTAAAGTTCATCATTCAAAACTACCTAAATTTCATCATACAAATATGAGAAAAATCTCTAAGGGAACATGTACCTCTAATCTAATCAATCCAATAAGAATCAATCAAAAATCATGCACCAATTGATCATACTAAATTCAGAAAAATAAGGCATCAAACAAATGCAAAATAAAATCAATAAAATGGGAAAATATGCAAAAAATATAAAATGCAAGGAATTAATATTTTTATTGCTTTATTAAATTCTATAAACCCTAAGGAAAACAAGGAAAAAACTCTCATCCAAAAATGACCTTTTTTCAATTTATTATGAATTTTCTAATTAACCTAAAATAATATGGAAATAAAAGAAAAATAAAATGAAAATGGAAAAGATGCGTATCAAATAGCAATTAACTGAAGTTTAAAACACCAGATGGGCCCAGAGGGGGGTGCGTATAGCCAGGCGCGCTAGGCCCATTTCCAATTCAGAAAATAAGAGTGAAAAATCAAAGAAAATGGGAAAAACTTGGTGCGAATAGCAAGGATTTCGCGTGTGTTTTCAAGTGGGCCTGGTAAATGGGGTGTGGTTAGCAACATATACTTAAGCCCATCCAAAGAAGTTAAATGAAACAGTGCGTTTGGATTAACTCAGAATTCCTTCACAAAATAAAACCCGCTCGTGGCCGTTGGATGATCTCTCCAGTCAAAGTCTTCTCATGATCTAAGGGTGATGGAGTCATCTCCTACCTTTGAATCTTGGAGGGAACCCACGCCATGGATGAACAGAGTTGATACCTTCTTCTTCTGCAAACGCAACTTCCTCAACCCTCATCAAAACCCTAACATAAACACATCATCTTGCTTGCCTTTTCACAAGGAATTCAACCACACTATCCATTGGCATTGAATCATCTTCTTCCTCAAAACACGAAGAGAGGTTCAGAAAAAGCTCAAACCTCAATTATCACCAAACTCAAAATTGAGAGGCCTAAAATCATCACCACCTCACACTGAGTAAAATCCACCATTAAACTAGGTTTAAACCTCCAAGAATTGCAAGATACGAGCCTCAACAGAAAATGTGATCAACCTATTTTTGTCTCTAAATCAAGCCAATTGCTACCAGAATCCACCTAGCCATGTTCTATAATGCATACCACTATCTAAAACCTAAAGAAACCTCATGAATCGAGCCATAGAAAGCAATTTACATACCTGCAAATCTTGGATGAACAGAGTGGTAAAACCTCCAAATCAAGCTCCAAGATCTTCCAGACACCTTCAATGAAGTATGATCAAGCTTCTGTATGCACTAAATTGGATTGAAACCTCTTGAATCTTTGAATCCGATTCTGACTTGCAATGGATTAATTCAAAATGAAATCTCACGATTCTTCCACGATCTTGGCTAGAAATCTTTATGGAATCACTCACCAACACCAAAGGAAGCTATTGAACACAAAAGAATGGATTGAAATGGAGTAAATTGGTGTAACCGATTCTGTTATGCAAATGGAAAACTCAAGATGCAATCTCTCAATTCTCCCTCAATCTCCACAAACCAATGCTTTGAACCTCTTCTAATCCTTATATAGAATGTGTATGATCAATCTAGAAACTTCTGGAAAGCTCTAATGAGAAATTCCACATCTCTTGCATTTGAAAATGTCATGAGAAATTCACCTATGGCAGCTGAGTTTTAAGCTTGTTTCAATGCCTCATTCTGATCCAAATTCTCACCGCATTACATATTGAGTGGATTGGCAAGGGCTAAGGCTTTGGTTGTGCTCTAAAAAGAGGTTTTGCATTTGTTACTTATGATGTAAGTAACCATTTTACAAAGCAAGTCATAAAATTATCCCTTAAATCAAAATTGTGGCAATGTCAATGTTTTCAAAATGAATTTTCCAATCAATTTGGTATGTCATATGGCTTGGTTTGGACTTGTAGATCAAAAATCCCAATTTTCACCCTTGATTCATTTAAAATTCACCCTTATTTTAGGCCATTTTTGTGATTTTGTGAAGCAAGCCATTCTATGCTCTCATGACCTCTTACCTAGCCCAAAAACATCATTTTAAACACATCTAATGTTGAACATTTTTCCATTTGAGGAGTGGAAGATAGAGATTTTGACCTATGTTGAAAAATGACTTATAATTCAACTTTCCCAAAATACCCCTGGATTGCCAAGACCATAACTTGAGTTCTACAAATCCTCTTGAGGACTTATAGTACTCAAATTAAATATAAGATCAATATCTACAACTCTTATGTTGGCCAAGAATCCATTTGAAAACTCCTTCATGGGCAAAAGTTGCTTGGAAGTCAAGTGACTTTCACAGATAAATTTTAGTGTCCTTTGATGACCCATAACTTACAAGAACCATAACTTGAGTTCTAAAAATCTCCTTGAAGACTTCTAGTACTTAAATTAAAGCTATTGAGAAGCTCTACAAGTTTAATGATGACCAGGAATCCATTTGAAACTTGAATTTTGACTTATCTGGCTTGGAAGTTAGGCCTAAATTAGGGATTTTTACACTGAAACCCTAATTTGGTAACTCCTCCTCCTCTTGATCCTCTTTGATTTATCCTTGGCATAGCACCACACATGTATCAACATATCAATTCATTAATCCCACAACCTCCAATTAAGCCTTGATGCTCTTCAATCCCTCAGTTGACCTAGGGTTGACCAAGGGTTGACCCAGATGAAACCCTAGTTGACTGCACTTCAACTGTGGCTCTTGTACTTGAACCAATGACTTGTATCATCTTCAATATGTCCCTCTAGGCATTTCATAAGCTTGGTACATATTCCATACCCTTAATTCATAGCTCATATCCCCATTGATAAACCTCAATACACCTCAAATTAGGAGAGAAGTCCACTAGTTGACCCTCAAACTTCTCAAAGCTTCAAACATGACTTGATGACTTGGATTGTCTTAAGCTTGAATAAAGCCCCTTGATGCTTCTTTAGATAAGAATGGCACTTGATCCCTTGTTATATGACTTGTTATGCTATGTTATGCAAATGATTAGTTTATGTACATGATGTAACTATGCAAGTGATAATGCAATTAAAACATAAACCAGGTGAAATAGGTTGAGCAAATTTTAGGGTGCAACATCGGGGATTCGAAAAGGATCCGCTGGCAAATGACATCAAGATGCTAGCGCAGGACCCATTGGAAGAGGTTGACCTAGGGGAATGGGTGGTTAAAAGACCAACATACATCAGTGTCAACCTTGACCCTCAACTTAAGGTCTAAATCAGTCAATTATTGCAAGAGTACAAAGATTATTTCGCCTGGGATTATGATGAGATGCCTGGTTTGAAAAGGGAATTGGTCGAACACAAGCTGCCAATCAAGCCTGGGAAGAAACCAGTCAAACAAAATCCAAGACGTTTCGCTCTAGGAATTCTCTCAAAAATAAAGGAGGAAGTCGAAAGACTCCTTCGATGCAGGTTTATCCGCACGGCCAGGTACGTTGAATGGTTGGCTAATATTGTCCCAGTCATTAAGAAAAACGGGTCTTTAAGAGTTTGCATAGACTTTAGGGATCTAAACTCAGCAACTCCTAAAGATGAGTACTCCATGCCTGTGGCAGAGATGCTAGTCAATTTCGCCGCAGGACATGAGTACCTTAGCATGCTAGATGGATATTCTGGATATAATCAGATTTCCATTGCAGAAGATGATATTCCCAAAATAGCTTTTCGTTGTCCTGGGCAATGAACTCAATTTTTCATGATTATATAGAGTCTTTCATGCAGATATATATTGATGACATTGTGGTTATGTCAATATCAGGAAAGGAACATATGGACCATCTTTGACAATCCTTTATAAGGATGAGGAAATATGGTCTTAAGATGAACCCTCTGAAATGTGCATTTTGTGTGCAGGCGGGAGATTTTTTAGGTTTTGTAGTCCACAAAAAAGGGATTGAAATCAAGCAAAACAAGACCAAAGCTATCATGGAAATGAAAGCGCCATCGACCAAGAAGGAGTTGCAATTGCTACTAGGTAAAATAAACTTCTTGAGAAGGTTTATATTGAACCTAAGCGGCAAAACGCAGGCCTTCTCACCATTGCTTCGATTCACTAAAGAGGGGTTCGAATGGGGGAAGGATCAGCAGGAGGCTTTCGACAAAATCAAAGACTACCTGAGCCATCCTCCAGTGCTTTCGCCGCCATGCAAGAGCAAGACCATGAGGCTGTACATAGCAGCATTAGACATGACTCTAGGGAGCAATATATAGAAACTAGATATAGCATGATAGAAACGTTATGTCTATGTTTGTATTTCTCTTGTACAAAACTAAAGCAATATATAAAACCAGTTGATGTATGTGTCTCTTTGCATTTTGATGTTATTAAACACATGTTGTCTAAACCTATTTTGCATAGTCAAATAGAGAAGTGGGCACTAGCATTAACTAAGTATTCTTTAACCTATAAATCGTTGAAAGTGGTTAAAGGACAAATAGTGGCAGACTTCGTTGTCGACCACTCCATAAAAGAAAATGTTCTAAATTATGTCGAACTAGAACCCTGGAAGTTATACTTTGACGGTTTCAGCAATAAGAATGGAACAGGCGTTGGTTTATTGATTATTTCACCCGATAAAATTCCAGCAAAACTTAAGTAGAAAGCCGAAGGGCTCTGCTCCAATAATGAGGCTGAATATGAGGCCTTGATAGCAGGACTTGAAATTTTGTTAGAATTGGGGGCAACCCGAGTCGAAATAATGGGAGAATCAGAGTTGCTCATAAAATAAATAACAAAGGAATACAAATGTGTTAAAGAAAATCTCATTATGTATATTGTAATAGCCAATAGGTTACTCAAAAAATTCGAGGTGTCAACCATTCGGCATATACCACGACTAAAAAATCAAGAGGCAAATGACTTGGCACAAATTTCCTCTGGATATAGGGTTTCAAAATAAAACCTACAAGATGTAATCGAAGCTAGAGGTAAGGTCGTGTCTGTTGGCCTACGACCGTCAGATCTAGAAGTAACAAAGTTTGGCTATGTTGACGAAGAAAATTTTGAAATTTTCACAGTAGAAGGACTGACGGACAAAGATTGGAGGAAACCTTTGGTCGAATACCTTCGAAGCCCATCAGCGTCTGCAGAGCGAAAAATTAAGTATCAAGCTCTAAGCTATGTTCTTCTGGAAAACAAATTATTCAAAAAAACCTCTGAGGGGGTCTTGCTTAAATGCCTTAGTGAATCTGAGGCTTATTTGGCCATATCGACAATCCATAGTGGGACGTGTGGGGCACACCGAGTAGGCCACAAGATGAAATGGTTATTATTTCGTCAAGGCATGTATTGGCCTACTATGTTGAAAGACTGCATCGAATTCGCCAAGGACTGCCAGGAGTGTCAGGTTCATGCTGACATACAAGATGTCTCAGTGAGCGAATTACACCCTATAGTTAAGCCTTGGCCTTTCAGGGGATGGGCCTTGGACTTGATTGGAGAGATTCTACCAGCATCCTCCAAAAACTAGAAGTATATCTTGGTGGGAATAGATTGCTTTATGAAATGTATCGAAGCAATACCTTTACCAAAATTAGATCAAGAGGGTGTCATCGATTTCATTCAGAAGTATATCATTTACAGGTTTGGAGTGCCAGAGACAATTACGACGGATCAGGGGTTGGTGTTTATTGGTCGAAAAAAGCAGGAATTCTCTAAAGAAATGAGATTCAAGCTTCTAACCTCCACACCTTATTATACTCAAGCAAATGGTCAAGTTGAGGCATCGAATAAAGTGGTGATTGGGTTGATAAAAAAGCAAGTGGGGATTATGAAGGTGAGATAATACTTAGAAGAGGGGTTGAATAAGTATGAAAGATTAAAACTTAGAATTAAAACACAATTATTTTTATCCTGGTTCGTTGAACTCAACTACTCCAGTCCACCCTTCCTAGAGTAATTTGCCTTTCTCAACAAGGACTTAATCCACTATTTAATCAAACAGATTACAATAGTAACACCTAAGAACAACTGTTCTTATTCTTCTCAAGAGCTACTGATTCCAACTAAATCCTCTTAAGGAAAACCTTTACAATCAATGTAAATCTAATACAAGAGTATGGATGCTTCTAAAAAGCTTTTATCACAACAGTGATGTTTCTCTTAAGATTAAGTACAAATAATTCTAAGAACGAATATGAAAGTATGAGAGCTTGAATGTTATAATTTCTTTTCAGCAAAATGTCTAACTGAAGAATTTGGTGGAGTCTTCCTTTTATAGGCAACTGATCCAAGGAGAGCTGAACGTTGAGAAGAGTGTCCTAAAAGGTCTGAGCCTTTTTGTCTTCACATCAAGTGACCTTTCCTAGAAGTAGAAAGCACAGAAAAATCCTTTTTGTCTGTGTTCTTGTGTCTAGCACAAATGAGGAAAGAAACGTTTGATTTATTCCAACGAATATAATCTATGAATATTTCTTCTTCAGTTTTCAGCAAGTTCATCAGAATCTGATTGAGTCAGAGTCTTCTAATGATGTTCAGAACTTTGTTGTATCAGAGTCTTCTGCAGCATGTGTGCTTTCAGCGTGTTGATCATCAGAGCGTATTTGACACAGAACTTCAGTACTGGCAGCTTTAGTACTTTCAAAAACTTCTGTAGAAACTATGCTTTGAAAAACTCTTCATACAATATTCTTCTTTGCTTCAAATGCATCTGCTTGCTTCAGATTCTTCTAGAGCTTCTGCTTCAGAATCTTCTGGAGCTTCTTGCTTCAGATCCTTCTGGAGACTACGCTCAGGATCTTCTGTAAGCAGCAATCAGAATCTTCTAATGAATGCATCTGGCGCTTCAGAGTCTAGATAACTTCTTGTATACAATTCAGATTTGCTTCTGGAGTGTTAATTTCATTACAATCTGTAGTAAAACTCTCAAGCAAATTTTAGAGTATATAATTCTTAAATACAAAATTTCCTAATAGTTATCATCAAAACAAAGAGATATTATTAAGAACCAATTTGTGTTCTAACAGATTAACCAAAAAATTGGCATAAAACACTGGACCAGGTCCTATGGGCATGTCGAACGTCCCCCAAAGAAGCAACCAACAACACTCCTTATCGACTGACTTTTGGCCATGATGCAGTGTTACCTGTCGAGATTTACATACAGTCAATTAGGATTTAGAGATATCATGAAACACCTCGTGAGATTTATTGGGACATGATGCTTGATGAGTTGGTAGACCTAGATGAAGAAAGACTGAAGGCTCTAGAACTTTTGAGAAGGCAAAAGAAAAGAGTAGAGAAGTCATATAACAAGAAGGTTAAGGATAAGACCTTTTTGGTAGGTGATTTGGATTGGAGGGTGATCTTACCTATGGATTGAAAGGTTAGGTCTTTCGACAAGTGGTCCCCAAAGTGGGAAGGTCCATTCAAAGTCACGAAAGTGTTCTTCAATGGAGCGTACGAAGTAGAAGAATTAAGCGAAGATAGAAGAGTCTTAAAAGTAAATGGTAAGTATTTGAAAAAATACAAACATGCGCTTCAAGAGGTGAAAATATCAACAGAATAATTTAAGACATCAAAATAAAGCCATAAATGGTATTCATATAAGGCCAAAATGGCTCAGTTCATTACAACAAAAACTATGGCTCACAACGGCCACTAAAAGGAAAAGAATTACAGAAGGTTACAGTAAACTAAAAAGGGAGATTTTCTTTCGTCCTCAAGTATCTCGACTTCTGAAGTTCAAGGCGCTTTTGACACAAGGTCTTGTCAGACTCCAGTTTGACAACCTTTGCTTCCAATCATCGAGCCTCCTCAGAAAAAGTGATGGCGTAGTTGAGCTCTATTGAGAGGCTAGAATCATTGAGAGAAGATAGCTCTTCATTTCTCTTTTTAGCTTTCGATATTCTGTTTCGAAGCTTCTTGATCTTTAGCTCCCAAGAAGAGATGTTCTTTTCATTGGTGGCAATCTCTTGCTGATTCTTCTCCTTCTTTTCCTCCAACTCTGCTATTTTTCCTTCAGATTCAGCAACAACAGTCCAAGCAACAACCTCACTACCAGCTTTGGTCGAGATAGATTTCTTGATCTGAGGCAGCAGTCTGAGATCTCCATAGACCTAGTCAATCAGAACACCAACTTCCAAGATGACGGTATCAGAGTCTTCTGCAGCATGTGTGCTTTCAGCATGTTGATCATCAGAGCATATTTGACACAGAACTTCAGTACTGGCAGCTTTAGTACTTTCAAAAACTTCTGTAGAAACTATGCTTTGAAAAACTCTTCATACAATATTCTTCTTTGCTTCAAATGCATCTGCTTGCTTCAGATTCTTCTAGAGCTTCTGCTTCAGAATCTTCTGGAGCTTCTTGCTTCAGATCCTTCTGGAGACTACGCTCAGGATCTTCTGTAAGTAGCAATCAGAATCTTCTAATGAATGCATCTGGCGCTTCAGAGTCTAGATAACTTCTTGTATACAATTCAGATTTGCTTCTGGAGTGTTAATTTCATTACAATCTGCAGTAAAACTCTCAAGCAAATTTTAGAGTATATAATTCTTAAATACAAAATTTCCTAATAGTTATCATCAAAACAAAGAAATATTATTAAGAACCAATCTGTGTTCTAACAATCTCCCCCTTTTTGATGATGACAAAAAACATTAGAAATTTTGTTTAATTGGAAATATTAGAATTATAACTCCCCCTGAGATGATGAATCTCCCCCTGAGTTAAATACAAATAAGGAATAGAAACTTCCCTTTTGTCTTTGAGTAATCTTCAGAGTTAGATCTTATTTGTTCTTATAACATTTGAAGGTCAAAATGTCTTGCAGATTTAAGATTCAGAGTTTGATAATAGACAAATGATCTGAGAGACTCAGAGTTTCTTTTGTAGAATGTACTTATCAAATGTTCTGAAATAGTCAGATTAAATGTTAGATAGAATAAATATGTCTGAAGTTTCATTCTGGTGAAGTTATATTAAACAGTTCAGATCTGTATTTTCTCCCCCTTTTTTGTCATAAGCAAAAAGTAAAAACTTTAAAAGGACAAATAAAAAGGAAACAGTAAATCAGATAATTCAATGGAGAAAACTTTGATTCATTCATAAGATCAGATCAAGAGTACATAGGCAAACATCAGAAGATATAGCGATAAAGTACATATGCAAATAACAGATGCAAAAACATTAGAATGAAAAAAAATCTAAGAGTGTTTGGACAAAAGTATCTTCAATAGATCTGTAATCTCAGAGGATGAGTGCTCTTGCTTGGACATCCACTTAGCCATAGTTTCATTCTTTTCATCTTGCTTTGACATCCATTTTGTCATATCCTCAGACTTCTTATCTTGCTTTGCCATCCAGGATTTGATCTCTGACTGTCCAGCTTCCAGAGCAGCAATCTTATCTTCAAAATCTGGATGTTCTTTCTTTATCTCAGATGAAGAAGTATGATTAGGTTCTGTAGCCTGAACAGAGTCAATTTCCATTGGTTCTGTAGAGTCTGGAGCATTGGAAGTAGAAGAAGGGTCTACCAGAGTCATAGCCAATTGATTCTCTTCAGATGCAGTTTCAGTAGATTCTGTTGATGGTGGAGGAGCATCTAAAAGAAGCAGAGGTTCAAATTTGTTGACAGTCCAGAATAGAGTCCTTGCAGCCTCAGCAAATCTGAGCTTTGCATCATCAGAACAGACATTCTTCAGATTTGAAGCTACAGAGTTGAATCTGTTGATGAATCCATTCCAAATGATGTCAGATTACTTGGCATCCATTGTTGCTGAGCATTTCTTCTGAACAGTACCTAAATACATCTGTATTTCTTGCAAAAATGTTTGAAATAAATGATCAACATTAAGTCTGGGCTTTGGACGTAACAAAGTTTCCAGAGTTACAGGTTTAGGTTGGGGAGTTGGTGGAAAAAGAGATTTTTGAATTGAGATCAGAGGAGGAGGATAGTATGGAATGAAGGGTATCTCAGGTTTTTGAGGTTGGGATCTGTTTAAAGCATTTAACAGATGAGGTTTTGTTCTGGTGTGATTGGTAACAACATCCAAAGGTGTATCTGAGTAGGTTCTGAAGGCAGATTTGGGTGGTTCATCAGATGTAGCAGTGTTATCAGATGCAATTGGCAGAGCTGAAGCAACAACTTTATCAGATTTTGCAGAACATGAAATGGTTGCTAAAGATCCTACATCTGACGTAGATTTTATGTAATCAAGAATCACAGATGGAAGGGTCATGGTGAGTTTTGGTTTTAGAGGGTTGATGGGGTCAGATGGTTCAACTCTGTCATAAAAGTCTTTTAGTTTGAAACCATAGGCCAAATTATGAAACAGAGAGGATACTTGGGCACAAGATATAGAAGATCTTGGATTTGAATTGGGGATTAAAATCTCAGATGATGGTGTAGGTGTAGGAATAGGATCTGGAATGGGAGCTTTTGAAGGTATGGTAGGTTCAGGTTGGTTTACCTCAGAGTATTTTTCAGATGGAGAGATAAGAAAATCTGGATGGAGTTCTGATTCTGAGGAGTTAGAAGATGTGGTTGGTGTACAGGAGGTAGAAGATGCTTGAAACACCGTTTTTAAGGGTGTGACATCAAGAACTTCTGTCTCAGGGATGTGAGGTTCAGAAGTATTGGTTTGGTCTGAAGGAATTTCAGATGGTTTTAATGGTTGTTCTGAGATGGGTGAGTCAGATGGAATAGTGATTGGTTCTGATGAAACTAGAGCAGAAGTTACTTTTGTAGGTTCAAAAGTAACAGGTGCAATGGGTTCAGATGATTTTGATGGTGGTTGATTTTCAGAGGCTTTTTCTGGTTGAGATTCTTGTTGTTTTGCTGGTTGTTTAGATGATTTTTGGTGTACAGATTGTTGTGGTTGTTGTTCTGATGGTTGTTGTTCTGATGGTTGTTTATGTGAGGATTGTGTTTGTGGAACTAACTGTTTGATATGGATTTTTGGTTGAGAAGGTTTTGGTACAGAAAATGTTGGTGTTGGAATTGTTTTTGTTGTTGTTGGAGTTGGAACAGGTGTTTGTTTCTGTGGTGATTTTGAACTTGGAGCAGTAACAGAAGTAATTTGAGTTGAGGGTGGTTTTGGTACAGACTTAATATTGGAATCATTTAAAACAATATTTGCAGAAGATACAGAAGATTTAGTACCTTTTATTTTGATCCTCTTGGCTGGTACAGAAGCAGCATCTTCAGATTCTTTTCTCTTCAAGAGCTTCTTTGGCTTCTCAGCAATCTTGACTTTCTTCTGAGCAGGTTCAAATTCTGCTACTGGCTGAGTCCTTTTCCTCTGAAGTTGTGCTTCTTCTTCTTCTTCTTCTTCTACATCTGGTAGGGGTTGTCTTGCTAGCTGAATCACATTTGCAGGAACAGGCTTGCCTTCCTTCTTACATTCATCAATATACATGACCACAATGTGTCTGGGCTCTTCAGCAAAGAATAATGGAAAGTCATCTACAGGAACCCTCTTGTTACTCAATTTAGACACATTCAACTTCTTGGGAGCTGTTGTGAGTTCATCAACAATTTTGAGTCTCTGAAGACTTTTGGCATTCAGAGGCTTTCCCATTATAAATTCTAATTCCTCTGTAACTCCAGCAGCGTACAGAGTAGTGACCAAACCATTCTCAGTAAGAAGATCTGAGATCAACCTTCCAAAGGGGATCCATGTTCTGATCTTTTGTCCTTTCTCTTTCACATACTCTCTAGATGCATTGATATGGTTCCACAGATGCATAAACAGAATATATGGAAGATCTACCTTGGTGCTCTGACTGAGGCAATACATGAAATAGAGCTGTTCATTATTGACATAGTCTGGAAAATTAGTTGACTTCCTATGGTGGATGCATCCCATGAAGATCTTGGCCCAGATCTTGTAGTCAGGCTTCAGATCCTTGAATTTGTTAGAAGCTTGACCAGCAGTCATCACTTCTTCATATACCTCATCCATGTCCACACGCCCAGCTGGCAAGTGGGAAACACCATTTGTTTCTTCATATCCTATTAATTTTCTTATCAGATCTTCTGTGATAATTATTTCTTTTCCCAGTACAGAAGATAAGATGAACTTGGGGTAAACTGATGCATGGATCCAGAATTCTTTCACAAGTAGAGGGTAAACTGGTCCAAAGAGCCTATCAAAATACTTAACCCATCCTTGAGCTCCAATGATGGAACGAAACTCAAACCCATTTTCTGCAAGAGAGTCAAACTCTACCATGGATTCACATAGAACTTATAACTTATCAACAGGGGTTAGAAGAGTTCTTTTGGGAGGAGAATAAGGAGCAACACCCATGTTTGCTGAAGTTACTGTAGCCATTGAAGATTGGAATTGAGCAGCTGTTGATGATGAAGTTGCCATTGAAGAATGCTTTGTCAAACGCTTAGGTATAGGGTTTTTATGCAGAGAAAGGAGGAGATGAAAACGCATGTAATTTTCTGAGAGTGTGAAAAGTGTGAAAGTGAAGATAAGTCATGTATTTATACTAAAACACTTAGGCATACCATCAGTCAGAATTTTTTCACGTTTTAACAAGCATTAAATGAAAAGAATAATAATCATTTCAAACATTAATTGCTTCTGACAATTTGGGGGGAAAATCAAGATTTTCACTATTCAAACTTCACCTCAAACGTCTCTTTAGTTATGTACACTCCACCTCTTCAGATTTGGTGTGACACGTGTTTGCTTGCATGTGTTCTGAATTCTTTTGAGAAATGAAGCGTTAACCAACGTTCAGATCTACTAAGGATTGTTAGTTCATAGTTTCACAAAAAAAATATTAAATAGAACAAATAGGCAAACAGAAGAAGTACTTCAGAGCATTAGGCATTTTTGCATCTGTAAAAATTTGCTTCTGACAAATATCATTCTGGACAAAAATCCATGCCAATATTTTTCAGAATAAATTTGAATCTATCTTCAACAAGGGGTCTTGTAAAAATATCTGCCCATTGATGATCTATATCAACAAAGGCTAAATTTATGATTCCCTTCTGAACATAGTCTCTGATGAAATGATGCTTAATTTCTATATGTTTTGCCTTAGAATGTAAAATGGGATTCTTGGACAAGCATATAGCAGAAGTATTGTCACAAAAGATAGAAATGTTACTTTCAAAATTTTGATAATCTTCTAGTTGACTCTTCATCCAGAGCATCTGCGTGCTACATGCAGCAGCAGCAATGTATTCAGCCTCTATGGTTGAAAGTGCAATTGTGGGTTGCTTCTTGCTGTACCAGGAGATTAGATTTCTTCCTAGAAATTGACAACTTCCAAAAGTACTTGTTCTTTCCACTCTGTCTCCAGCGTAGTCAGCATCACAGAATCCAACTAATTTGAAATCATCAGATTTTCTGTAACACAAACCCACATTAGAAGTACCTTTCAGATACCTTAGAATCCTCTTGACAGCTGTCAAGTGTGATTCTCTAGGATCTGATTGGAATCTAGCACACAGGCAAACACTGAACAATATGTCAGGTCTAGAAGCAGTAAGATAAAGAAGAGAGCCAATCATACCTCTGTAGAGCTTCTGGTCTACTTTCTTACTTACCTCTTCTTTTCCAAGTGAGCTAGTAGGATGCATTGGAGTCTTTGCCAGCTTACTATCAGACATGTTAAATTTCTTCAGAAGTTCTTTAACATATTTTGTCTGATGTATGTAAGTGCACTCTGGAGTTTGATTAACTTGGATTCCTAGAAAGAATCTGAGTTCTCCCATCATACTCATTTCAAATTCTGCCTGCATACATGTAGCAAACTCCTTTCCAAGCATAATATTTGTTGATCCAAAAATAATATCATCTACATAAATTTGGCAAATTAGAAGATCTTTCTTAATTGATTTACAAAAGAGTGTTGTATCCACTTTGCCTCTGATGAAATTCTTCTCCAGAAGAAAATTGCTCAATCTCTCATACCAAGCTCTGGGAGCTTGTTTTAAACCATATAGAGATTTCTTTAATTTGAAAACATGATCTGGAAATTTTTCATTTTCAAAACCAGGAGGTTGGTGGACATAAACTTCTTCTTCTATAATACCATTAAGAAAGGCACTTTTAACATCCATCTGATACAGAGTGATGTTATTTTGTGCAGCAAATGAAATAAGAAGGCGTATAGATTCTAACCTTGCCACTGGAGCATATGTCTCAGTGTAATCAATACCTTCTTGCTGACTGTATCCTTGAGCAACCAGCCTTGCCTTATTCCTTTCAACTTCTCCTTTCTCATTTAGCTTATTTCTGAAGACCCATTTTGTACCAATTATATTGAATCCTTGAGGTCTTTGAACTAGATCCCATACATCATTTCTGCTGAATTGATTTAGCTCTTCTTGCATGGCAATAATCCAATCATTGTCTTGCAGAGCTTCATCTACAGAAGATGGTTCAATTTCTGACACTAGTCCAAATAGTGATGCTTCAGATGATCTTAGAAAGGATCTTGTTCTGATGGGATCATCTTTCTTTCCAATAATAACATCCTCTGGATGAGAAGCTTTAATTCTGGATGATGATCCTCTAATAGTTGATTCTTCAGAAATGTTTAGATTATTCATCTGAGAAGTTAACGGAGTAGCATCTGGAGTTGCTTCTGGTTCCTTCACTTGAATTTTGTCTGCTTCTGGAACTTCAGAGTCAATGAAGACTACTTCCCTATCTGCAGAGTTATCAAGCTGCTTTGGCTTTTCAGAGCCAAGCTTATCATCAAATCTGACGTGGATGGATTCTTCCACAATCTGTGTCTCAGTGTTGTATACTCTGTAGCCTTTAGAGCGTTCAGAATATCCAAGCATGAAACACTTCTGTGCTTTGGAATCAAACTTGTTCAGATTTTCCTTAGTGTTTAACATATAGCAAATACATCCAAAAGGATGAAAATATGAAATGTTGGGCTTTTTGTTCTTCCACAGTTCATAAGGAGTCTTCTTCAGAAGGGGTCTAACAGACACTCTGTTCTGAATGTAACAGGCTATGTTGATTGCTTCTGCCCAAAAGTGTTTTGCCAGATTTGTCTCATTGATCATGGTTCTGGCCATTTCTTGCAGAGTTCTGTTTTTCCTCTCTACAACCCCATTTTGTTGTGGAGTTCTAGGACAGGAAAAATCATGAGCAATGCCATTTTCAGAAAAATATTTTTCAAAATATTTATTTTCAAATTCACCACCATGATCACTTCTGACTTTTATAATTTTGAAATCCTTTTCATTCTGGACTTGCTTGCAGAAGTCAAAGAACACAGAATGTGACTCATCCTTGTGTTTTAAGAACTTTACCCATGTCCATCTACTATAGTCATCAACAATGACTAATCCATACTTCTTTCCTCTATTGGATGCAGTTTTCACTGGTCCAAACAGATCAATATGAAGTAGTTCTAGTGGTTTGGAAGTTGAAACAACATTTTTTGATTTAAAAGATGTTTTTGAAAACTTCCCTTTTTGGCATGCTTCACAAAGAGCATCTGAAGTGAACTTCAGATTAGGGAGTCCTCTGACAAGATTAAGTTTATTAATCTGAGATATACGTCTCATATTAATATGGCCCAATCTTCTGTGCCAGACCCATTGCTCTTCATTAACAGGCAAGAGACATTTAACATTTTGAACTTTAAGTTCTGAAAGATTTATTTTATAAATGTTGTTTTTCCTCTTACCACTAAATAGGATAGAGTCATCCTTTTGACTAATAGCTTTACAATATTTTTGATTAAAGGTGATATCATAACCATTGTCACTTAATTGACTTATGGACAATAAGTTATGTTTTAACCCTTCAACAAGTAAAACATTAGTAATAGAGGGAAGTTTACCATTTCCAATAGTGCCAGATCCAATGATCTTGCCCTTCTGGTTCCCTCCAAACTTCAGATCACCTCCAGATCTAAGTTCCAGGCTTTGGAACATAGACTTTTCTCCTGTCATGTGTCGTGAGCATCCAGAGTCCAGGTACCATGATTGGCGTCCTGACCTTGCTGCTAAGAACATCTGCAACAGGAATTATTTTGTTTTTAGGTACCCAGATCTTCTTGGGTCCTTTGGGGTTAGTTGGTTTGTAGGTTTGTCTAAACTTCTGTTTTTCAACATAATGTTTATTCTGACTTGCCTTGGGTTTAAACACATAAGTATTCTTCTCAGAGCTTGTGTGTTTAATGTCATTTAAGTGACCAAATTTAAATTGAGAATACAGAGGTGTCTTCTTGATGAAAAGTTTGTCAACAGATTTTGGATTACTTCCAGATGAAGATTCATATCCGATACCTCTTCTGTTGTTCCCACTAACACCATAGATCATAGAAGCCATCTTGCTTCTGTCTATGCTTTTAGTAAGGAATCTCTGAAAGCTAGAGTCATATTTTTCTAAAATGTTTTCACATGACTTAGTCTCAGATTCAGATTCTTGTTGAGTTATTTCAAAGTCATTTTTGATTTTTACATTAATTTCTTTTTGCTCAACAAGTTCTGTCTTCAGAAGATCAATCTCTGATTCAAGATTGCTTTTCAGCTTCTTGTATTTGAGTTTGATATTGTTATAACTTTTAAGAACTTCTGTTAAAACTTTTATAAGTTCTTCTTTGGTAAGTTTAGCCATTACCTCTTCAGCGTCATCATCTGATTCAGAATCTGATTCATATCCTGTGGTTCCTTCCTCTTGATCTTCTGTGCTGGCCATCAGTGCAACATTAGCACATTCTTCTTCTGATTCAGAAGATGATTCAGATTCATCTGAGTCATCCCATGTTGCCATCAGAACCTTCTTCTTTTTCTTAAACTTCTTCTTGGGTTTTTCTTTTTGAAGTTTGGGGCAATCATTCTTGTAATGCCCAGGTTCTTTGCACTCATAGCATACAACTTCTTTCTTGCCAGATCTTCTGTGCCCAGAAGATTCCTTTCTATTATCAGATCTTCTGAAGTTGTTGAACTTCTTTCCCTTGTGCTTCCAGAGTCTGTTGATCCTTCTGGACAACATGGATAGTTCATCTTCTTCTTCAGAAGAAGATTCTTCAGAGCTTTCTTCAATAACCTGCAAAGCTTTAGCAGATTTGTTAGATTTTAAGGCAACAGATTTACCTTTTTCTTTCTTCTGAGGTTCATCTTCCTCAAGCTCAATTTCATGGCTCCCCAGTGAGCTGATGAGTTCTTCTAAAGAGATCTTGTTCAGATCTTTAGCCATCTTCAAGGCAGTCACCATTGGTCTCCATCTGGTAGGTAGACTTCTGATGATTTTCTTTACATGATCTGATGTAGAGTATCCCTTGACCAGAACCTTTAGCCCAGCTGTGAGGATCTGAAATCTGGAGAACATGGCTTCAACAGATTCAGAGTCTTCCATCTTGAAGGCCTCATACTTCTGGATTAGAGCCAGAGCTTTTGTCTCCTTGACTTGAGAGTTTCCCTCATGAGTCATTTTTAAGGATTCAAACATATCAAAAGCAGTTTCCCTGTTTGTAATTTTTTCATACTCAGTATGAGAAATTGCATTCAATAATATAGTTCTGGCTTTGTGATGATTTCTAAAATCTTTCTTCTGAGCATCTGTCATAGATTTTCTGTCTATCTTCTTGCCATTCCAATCTGTGGGATGGACATATCCATCTATGACTAGATCCCATAGATCAGCATCATATCCTAGGAAAAAACTCTCAATTTTGTCTTTCCAGTAATCAAATTTCTCCCCATCAAACATAGGGGGTTTGGTGTTGATCCTGTCCCTTTCTTCATATTTATTGTTAATGTTGGATATTGTATTATCAGCCATTGTAACAAATAAATATATATATCAAAGTATTTCTCTCTGGATCTTTACTGTCATTGTTAAGTGGTAGCACACACAAAACCGGAGCTCTGATGCCACCTGAAGGTGAGATAATACTTAGAAGGGGGGTTGAATAAGTATGAAAGATTAAAACTTAGAATTAAAACACAATTATTTTTATCCTGGTTCGTTAAACTCAACTACTCCAGTCCACCCTTCCTAGAGTGATTTGCCTTTCTCAACAAGGACTTAATCCACTATTTAATCAAACAGATTACAATAGTAACACCTAAGAACAACTGTTCTTAGTCTTCTCAAGAGCTACTGATTCCAACTGAATCCTCTTAAGGAAAACCTTTACAATCAATGTAAATCTAATACAAGAGTATGAATGCTTCTAAAAAGCTTTTATCACAACAGTGATGTTTCTCTTAAGATTAAGTACAAATAATTCTAAGAATGAATATGAAAGTATGAGAGCTTGAATGTTATAATTTCTTTTCAGCAAAATGTCTAACTGAAGAATTTGGTGGAGTCTTCCTTTTATAGGCAGCTGATCCAAGGAGAGCTGAACGTTGAGAAGAGTGTCCTAAAAGGTCTGAGCCTTTTTGTCTTCACATCAAGTGACCTTTCCTAGAAGTAGAAAGCACAGAAAAATCCTTTTTGTCTGTGTTCTTGTGTCTAGAACAAATGAGGAAAGAGACCTTTGATTTATTCCAACGGATATAATCTTTGAATATTTCTTCTTCAGTTTTCAGCAAGTTCATCAGAATCTGATTGAGTCAGAGTCTTCTAATGATGTTCAGAACTTTGTTGTATCAGAGTCTTCTGCAGCATGTGTGCTTTCAGCGTGTTGATCATCAAAGCATATTTGACACAGAACTTCAGTACTGGCAGCTTTAGTACTTTCAAAAACTTCTGTAGAAACTATGCTTTGAAAAACTCTTCATACAATATTCTTCTTTGCTTCAGATGCATCTGCTTGCTTCAGATTCTTCTGGAGCTTCTGCTTTAGAATCTTCTGGAGCTTCTTGCTTCAGATCCTTCTGGAGACTACGCTCAGGATCTTCTGTAAGCAGCAATCAGAATCTTCTAATGAATGCATCTGGCGCTTCAGAGTCTAGATAACTTCTTGTATACAATTCAGATTTGCTTCTGGAGTGTTAATTTCATTATAATCTGCAGTAAAACTCTCAAGCAAATTTTAGAGTATATAATTCTTAAATACAAAATTTCCTAATAGTTATCATCAAAACAAAGAGATATTATTAAGAACCAATTTGTGTTCTAACAGATTAACCAAAAAATTGGCATAAAACACTGGACCAGGTCCTATGGGCATGTCGAACGTCCCCCAAAGAAGCAACCAACAACACTCCGTATCGACTGACTTTTGGCCATGATGCAGTGTTACCTGTCGAGATTTACATACAGTCAATTAGGATTTAGAGATATCATGAAACACCTCGTGAGATTTATTGGGACATGATGCTTGATGAGTTGGTAGACCTAGATGAAGAAAGACTGAAGGCTCTAGAACTTTTGAGAAGGCAAAAGAAAAGAGTAGAGAAGTCATATAACAAGAAGGTTAAGGATAAGACCTTTTTGGTAGGTGATTTGGATTGGAGGGTGATCTTACCTATGGATTGAAAGGTTAGGTCTTTCGACAAGTGGTCCCCAAAGTGGGAAGGTCCATTCAAAGTCACGAAAGTGTTCTTCAATGGAGCGTACGAAGTAGAAGAATTAAGCGAAGATAGAAGAGTCTTAAAAGTAAATGGTAAGTATTTGAAAAAATACAAACATGCGCTTCAAGAGGTGAAAATATCAACAGAATAATTTAAGACATCAAAATAAAGCCATAAATGGTATTCATATAAGGCCAAAATGGCTCAGTTCATTACAACAAAAACTATGGCTCACAACGGCCACTAAAAGGAAAAGAATTACAGAAGGTTACAGTAAACTAAAAAGGGAGATTTTCTTTCGTCCTCAAGTATCTCGACTTCTGAAGTTCAAGGCGCTTTTGACACAAGGTCTTGTCAGACTCCAGTTTGACAACCTTTGCTTCCAATCATCGAGCCTCCTCAGAAAAAGTGATGGCGTAGTTGAGCTCTATTGAGAGGCTAGAATCATTGAGAGAAGATAGCTCTTCATTTCTCTTTTTAGCTTTCGATATTCTGTTTCGAAGCTTCTTGATCTTTAGCTCCCAAGAAGAGATGTTCTTTTCATTGGTGGCAATCTCTTGCTGATTCTTCTCCTTCTTTTCCTCCAACTCTGCTATTTTTCCTTCAGATTCAGCAACAACAGTCCAAGCAACAACCTCACTACCAGCTTTGGTCGAGATAGATTTCTTGATCTGAGGCAGCAGTCTGAGATCTCCATAGACCTAGTCAATCAGAACACCAACTTCCAAGATGACGGTATCAGAGTCTTCTGCAGCATGTGTGCTTTCAGCATGTTGATCATCAGAGCATATTTGACACAGAACTTCAGTACTGGCAGCTTTAGTACTTTCAAAAACTTCTGTAGAAACTATGCTTTGAAAAACTCTTCATACAATATTCTTCTTTGCTTCAAATGCATCTGCTTGCTTCAGATTCTTCTAGAGCTTCTGCTTCAGAATCTTCTGGAGCTTCTTGCTTCAGATCCTTCTGGAGACTACGCTCAGGATCTTCTGTAAGTAGCAATCAGAATCTTCTAATGAATGCATCTGGCGCTTCAGAGTCTAGATAACTTCTTGTATACAATTCAGATTTGCTTCTGGAGTGTTAATTTCATTACAATCTGCAGTAAAACTCTCAAGCAAATTTTAGAGTATATAATTCTTAAATACAAAATTTCCTAATAGTTATCATCAAAACAAAGAAATATTATTAAGAACCAATCTGTGTTCTAACAATCTCCCCCTTTTTGATGATGACAAAAAACATTAGAAATTTTGTTTAATTGGAAATATTAGAATTATAACTCCCCCTGAGATGATGAATCTCCCCCTGAGTTAAATACAAATAAGGAATAGAAACTTCCCTTTTGTCTTTGAGTAATCTTCAGAGTTAGATCTTATTTGTTCTTATAACATTTGAAGGTCAAAATGTCTTGCAGATTTAAGATTCAGAGTTTGATAATAGACAAATGATCTGAGAGACTCAGAGTTTCTTTTGTAGAATGTACTTATCAAATGTTCTGAAATAGTCAGATTAAATGTTAGATAGAATAAATATGTCTGAAGTTTCATTCTGGTGAAGTTATATTAAACAGTTCAGATCTGTATTTTCTCCCCCTTTTTTGTCATAAGCAAAAAGTAAAAACTTTAAAAGGACAAATAAAAAGGAAACAGTAAATCAGATAATTCAATGGAGAAAACTTTGATTCATTCATAAGATCAGATCAAGAGTACATAGGCAAACATCAGAAGATATAGCGATAAAGTACATATGCAAATAACAGATGCAAAAACATTAGAATGAAAAAAAATCTAAGAGTGTTTGGACAAAAGTATCTTCAATAGATCTGTAATCTCAGAGGATGAGTGCTCTTGCTTGGACATCCACTTAGCCATAGTTTCATTCTTTTCATCTTGCTTTGACATCCATTTTGTCATATCCTCAGACTTCTTATCTTGCTTTGCCATCCAGGATTTGATCTCTGACTGTCCAGCTTCCAGAGCAGCAATCTTATCTTCAAAATCTGGATGTTCTTTCTTTATCTCAGATGAAGAAGTATGATTAGGTTCTGTAGCCTGAACAGAGTCAATTTCCATTGGTTCTGTAGAGTCTGGAGCATTGGAAGTAGAAGAAGGGTCTACCAGAGTCATAGCCAATTGATTCTCTTCAGATGCAGTTTCAGTAGATTCTGTTGATGGTGGAGGAGCATCTAAAAGAAGCAGAGGTTCAAATTTGTTGACAGTCCAGAATAGAGTCCTTGCAGCCTCAGCAAATCTGAGCTTTGCATCATCAGAACAGACATTCTTCAGATTTGAAGCTACAGAGTTGAATCTGTTGATGAATCCATTCCAAATGATGTCAGATTACTTGGCATCCATTGTTGCTGAGCATTTCTTCTGAACAGTACCTAAATACATCTGTATTTCTTGCAAAAATGTTTGAAATAAATGATCAACATTAAGTCTGGGCTTTGGACGTAACAAAGTTTCCAGAGTTACAGGTTTAGGTTGGGGAGTTGGTGGAAAAAGAGATTTTTGAATTGAGATCAGAGGAGGAGGATAGTATGGAATGAAGGGTATCTCAGGTTTTTGAGGTTGGGATCTGTTTAAAGCATTTAACAGATGAGGTTTTGTTCTGGTGTGATTGGTAACAACATCCAAAGGTGTATCTGAGTAGGTTCTGAAGGCAGATTTGGGTGGTTCATCAGATGTAGCAGTGTTATCAGATGCAATTGGCAGAGCTGAAGCAACAACTTTATCAGATTTTGCAGAACATGAAATGGTTGCTAAAGATCCTACATCTGACGTAGATTTTATGTAATCAAGAATCACAGATGGAAGGGTCATGGTGAGTTTTGGTTTTAGAGGGTTGATGGGGTCAGATGGTTCAACTCTGTCATAAAAGTCTTTTAGTTTGAAACCATAGGCCAAATTATGAAACAGAGAGGATACTTGGGCACAAGATATAGAAGATCTTGGATTTGAATTGGGGATTAAAATCTCAGATGATGGTGTAGGTGTAGGAATAGGATCTGGAATGGGAGCTTTTGAAGGTATGGTAGGTTCAGGTTGGTTTACCTCAGAGTATTTTTCAGATGGAGAGATAAGAAAATCTGGATGGAGTTCTGATTCTGAGGAGTTAGAAGATGTGGTTGGTGTACAGGAGGTAGAAGATGCTTGAAACACCGTTTTTAAGGGTGTGACATCAAGAACTTCTGTCTCAGGGATGTGAGGTTCAGAAGTATTGGTTTGGTCTGAAGGAATTTCAGATGGTTTTAATGGTTGTTCTGAGATGGGTGAGTCAGATGGAATAGTGATTGGTTCTGATGAAACTAGAGCAGAAGTTACTTTTGAAGGTTCAAAAGTAACAGGTGCAATGGGTTCAGATGATTTTGATGGTGGTTGATTTTCAGAGGCTTTTTCTGGTTGAGATTCTTGTTGTTTTGCTGGTTGTTTAGATGATTTTTGGTGTACAGATTGTTGTGGTTGTTGTTCTGATGGTTGTTGTTCTGATGGTTGTTTATGTGAGGATTGTGTTTGTGGAACTAACTGTTTGATATGGATTTTTGGTTGAGAAGGTTTTGGTACAGAAAATGTTGGTGTTGGAATTGTTTTTGTTGTTGTTGGAGTTGGAACAGGTGTTTGTTTCTGTGGTGATTTTGAACTTGGAGCAGTAACAGAAGTAATTTGAGTTGAGGGTGGTTTTGGTACAGACTTAATATTGGAATCATTTAAAACAATATTTGCAGAAGATACAGAAGATTTAGTACCTTTTATTTTGATCCTCTTGGCTGGTACAGAAGCAGCATCTTCAGATTCTTTTCTCTTCAAGAGCTTCTTTGGCTTCTCAGCAATCTTGACTTTCTTCTGAGCAGGTTCAAATTCTGCTACTGGCTGAGTCCTTTTCCTCTGAAGTTGTGCTTCTTCTTCTTCTTCTTCTTCTTCTACATCTGGTAGGGGTTGTCTTGCTAGCTGAATCACATTTGCAGGAACAGGCTTGCCTTCCTTCTTACATTCATCAATATACATGACCACAATGTGTCTGGGCTCTTCAGCAAAGAATAATGGAAAGTCATCTACAGGAACCCTCTTGTTACTCAATTTAGACACATTCAACTTCTTGGGAGCTGTTGTGAGTTCATCAACAATTTTGAGTCTCTGAAGACTTTTGGCATTCAGAGGCTTTCCCATTATAAATTCTAATTCCTCTGTAACTCCAGCAGCGTACAGAGTAGTGACCAAACCATTCTCAGTAAGAAGATCTGAGATCAACCTTCCAAAGGGGATCCATGTTCTGATCTTTTGTCCTTTCTCTTTCACATACTCTCTAGATGCATTGATATGGTTCCACAGATGCATAAACAGAATATATGGAAGATCTACCTTGGTGCTCTGACTGAGGCAATACATGAAATAGAGCTGTTCATTATTGACATAGTCTGGAAAATTAGTTGACTTCCTATGGTGGATGCATCCCATGAAGATCTTGGCCCAGATCTTGTAGTCAGGCTTCAGATCCTTGAATTTGTTAGAAGCTTGACCAGCAGTCATCACTTCTTCATATACCTCATCCATGTCCACACGCCCAGCTGGCAAGTGGGAAACACCATTTGTTTCTTCATATCCTATTAATTTTCTTATCAGATCTTCTGTGATAATTATTTCTTTTCCCAGTACAGAAGATAAGATGAACTTGGGGTAAACTGATGCATGGATCCAGAATTCTTTCACAAGTAGAGGGTAAACTGGTCCAAAGAGCCTATCAAAATACTTAACCCATCCTTGAGCTCCAATGATGGAACGAAACTCAAACCCATTTTCTGCAAGAGAGTTAAACTCTACCATGGATTCACATAGAACTTATAACTTATCAACAGGGGTTAGAAGAGTTCTTTTGGGAGGAGAATAAGGAGCAACACCCATGTTTGCTGAAGTTACTGTAGCCATTGAAGATTGGAATTGAGCAGCTGTTGATGATGAAGTTGCCATTGAAGAATGCTTTGTCAAATGCTTAGGTATAGGGTTTTTATGCAGAGAAAGGAGGAGATGAAAACGCATGTAATTTTCTGAGAGTGTGAAAAGTGTGAAAGTGAAGATAAGTCATGTATTTATACTAAAACACTTAGGCATACCATCAGTCAGAATTTTTTCACGTTTTAACAAGCATTAAATGAAAAGAATAATAATCATTTCAAACATTAATTGCTTCTGACAATTTGGGGGGTAAATCAAGATTTTCACTATTCAAACTTCACCTCAAACGTCTCTTTAGTTATGTACACTCCACCTCTTCAGATTTGGTGTGACACGTGTTTGCTTGCATGTGTTCTGAATTCTTTTGAGAAATGAAGCGTTAACCAACGTTCAGATCTACTAAGGATTGTTAGTTCATAGTTTCACAAAAAAAATATTAAATAGAACAAATAGGCAAACAGAAGAAGTACTTCAGAGCATTAGGCATTTTTGCATCTGTAAAAATTTGCTTCTGACAAATATCATTCTGGACAAAAATCCATGCCAATATTTTTCAGAATAAATTTGAATCTATCTTCAACAAGGGGTCTTGTAAAAATATCTGCCCATTGATGATCTATATCAACAAAGGCTAAATTTATGATTCCCTTCTGAACATAGTCTCTGATGAAATGATGCTTAATTTCTATATGTTTTGCCTTAGAATGTAAAATGGGATTCTTGGACAAGCATATAGCAGAAGTATTGTCACAAAAGATAGAAATGTTACTTTCAAAATTTTGATAATCTTCTAGTTGACTCTTCATCCAGAGCATCTGCGTGCTACATGCAGCAGCAGCAATGTATTCAGCCTCTATGGTTGAAAGTGCAATTGTGGGTTGCTTCTTGCTGTACCAGGAGATTAGATTTCTTCCTAGAAATTGACAACTTCCAAAAGTACTTGTTCTTTCCACTCTGTCTCCAGCGTAGTCAGCATCACAGAATCCAACTAATTTGAAATCATCAGATTTTCTGTAACACAAACCCACATTAGAAGTACCTTTCAGATACCTTAGAATCCTCTTGACAGCTGTCAAGTGTGATTCTCTAGGATCTGATTGGAATCTAGCACACAGGCAAACACTGAACAATATGTCAGGTCTAGAAGCAGTAAGATAAAGAAGAGAGCCAATCATACCTCTGTAGAGCTTCTGGTCTACTTTCTTACTTACCTCTTCTTTTCCAAGTGAGCTAGTAGGATGCATTGGAGTCTTTGCCAGCTTACTATCAGACATGTTAAATTTCTTCAGAAGTTCTTTAACATATTTTGTCTGATGTATGTAAGTGCACTCTGGAGTTTGATTAACTTGGATTCCTAGAAAGAATCTGAGTTCTCCCATCATACTCATTTCAAATTCTGCCTGCATACATGTAGCAAACTCCTTTCCAAGCATAATATTTGTTGATCCAAAAATAATATCATCTACATAAATTTGGCAAATTAGAAGATCTTTCTTAATTGATTTACAAAAGAGTGTTGTATCCACTTTGCCTCTGATGAAATTCTTCTCCAGAAGAAAATTGCTCAATCTCTCATACCAAGCTCTGGGAGCTTGTTTTAAACCATATAGAGATTTCTTTAATTTGAAAACATGATCTGGAAATTTTTCATTTTCAAAACCAGGAGGTTGGTGGACATAAACTTCTTCTTCTATAATACCATTAAGAAAGGCACTTTTAACATCCATCTGATACAGAGTGATGTTATTTTGTGCAGCAAATGAAATAAGAAGGCGTATAGATTCTAACCTTGCCACTGGAGCATATGTCTCAGTGTAATCAATACCTTCTTGCTGACTGTATCCTTGAGCAACCAGCCTTGCCTTATTCCTTTCAACTTCTCCTTTCTCATTTAGCTTATTTCTGAAGACCCATTTAAATACCAATTATATTGAATCCTTGAGGTCTTTGAACTAGATCCCATACATCATTTCTGCTGAATTGATTTAGCTCTTCTTGCATGGCAATAATCCAATCATTGTCTTGCAGAGCTTCATCTACAGAAGATGGTTCAATTTCTGACACTAGTCCAAATAGTGATGCTTCAGATGATCTTAGAAAGGATCTTGTTCTGATGGGATCATCTTTCTTTCCAATAATAACATCCTCTGGATGAGAAGCTTTAATTCTGGATGATGATCCTCTAATAGTTGATTCTTCAGAAATGTTTAGATTATTCATCTGAGTAGTTAACGGAGTAGCATCTGGAGTTGCTTCTGGTTCCTTCACTTGAATTTTGTCTGCTTCTGGAACTTCAGAGTCAATGAAGACTACTTCCCTATCTGCAGAGTTATCAAGCTGCTTTGGCTTTTCAGAGCCAAGCTTATCATCAAATCTGACGTGGATGGATTCTTCCACAATCTGTGTCTCAGTGTTGTATACTCTGTAGCCTTTAGAGCGTTCAGAATATCCAAGCATGAAACACTTCTGTGCTTTGGAATCAAACTTGTTCAGATTTTCCTTAGTGTTTAACATATAGCAAATACATCCAAAAGGATGAAAATATGAAATGTTGGGCTTTTTGTTCTTCCACAGTTCATAAGGAGTCTTCTTCAGAAGGGGTCTAACAGACACTCTGTTCTGAATGTAACAGGCTATGTTGATTGCTTCTGCCCAAAAGTGTTTTGCCAGATTTGTCTCATTGATCATGGTTCTGGCCATTTCTTGCAGAGTTCTGTTTTTCCTCTCTACAACCCCATTTTGTTGTGGAGTTCTAGGACAGGAAAAATCATGAGCAATGCCATTTTCAGAAAAATATTTTTCAAAATATTTATTTTCAAATTCACCACCATGATCACTTCTGACTTTTATAATTTTGAAATCCTTTTCATTCTGGACTTGCTTGCAGAAGTCAAAGAACACAGAATGTGACTCATCCTTGTGTTTTAAGAACTTTACCCATGTCCATCTACTATAGTCATCAACAATGACTAATCCATACTTCTTTCCTCTATTGGATGCAGTTTTCACTGGTCCAAACAGATCAATATGAAGTAGTTCTAGTGGTTTGGAAGTTGAAACAACATTTTTTGATTTAAAAGATGTTTTTGAAAACTTCCCTTTTTGGCATGCTTCACAAAGAGCATCTGAAGTGAACTTCAGATTAGGGAGTCCTCTGACAAGATTAAGTTTATTAATCTGAGATATACGTCTCATATTAATATGGCCCAATCTTCTGTGCCAGACCCATTGCTCTTCATTAACAGGCAAGAGACATTTAACATTTTGAACTTTAAGTTCTGAAAGATTTATTTTATAAATGTTGTTTTTCCTCTTACCACTAAATAGGATAGAGTCATCCTTTTGACTAATAGCTTTACAATATTTTTGATTAAAGGTGATATCATAACCATTGTCACTTAATTGACTTATGGACAATAAGTTATGTTTTAACCCTTCAACAAGTAAAACATTAGTAATAGAGGGAAGTTTACCATTTCCAATAGTGCCAGATCCAATGATCTTGCCTTTCTGGTTCCCTCCAAACTTCAGATCACCTCCAGATCTAAGTTCCAGGCTTTGGAACATAGACTTTTCTCCTGTCATGTGTCGTGAGCATCCAGAGTCCAGGTACCATGATTGGCGTCCTGACCTTGCTGCTAAGAACATCTGCAACAGGAATTATTTTGTTTTTAGGTACCCAGATCTTCTTGGGTCCTTTGGGGTTAGTTGGTTTGTAGGTTTGTCTAAACTTCTGTTTTTCAACATAATGTTTATTCTGACTTGCCTTGGGTTTAAACACATAAGTATTCTTCTCAGAGCTTGTGTGTTTAATGTCATTTAAGTGACCAAATTTAAATTGAGAATACAGAGGTGTCTTCTTGATGAAAAGTTTGTCAACAGATTTTGGATTACTTCCAGATGAAGATTCATATCCGATACCTCTTCTGTTGTTCCCACTAACACCATAGATCATAGAAGCCATCTTGCTTCTGTCTATGCTTTTAGTAAGGAATCCCTGAAAGCTAGAGTCATATTTTTCTAAAATGTTTTCACATGACTTAGTCTCAGATTCAGATTCTTGTTGAGTTATTTCAAAGTCATTTTTGATTTTTACATTAATTTCTTTTTGCTCAACAAGTTCTGTCTTCAGAAGATCAATCTCTGATTCAAGATTGCTTTTCAGCTTCTTGTATTTGAGTTTGATATTGTTATAACTTTTAAGAACTTCTGTTAAAACTTTTATAAGTTCTTCTTTGGTAAGTTTAGCCATTACCTCTTCAGCGTCATCATCTGATTCAGAATCTGATTCATATCCTGTGGTTCCTTCCTCTTGATCTTCTGTGCTGGCCATCAGTGCAACATTAGCACATTCTTCTTCTGATTCAGAAGATGATTCAGATTCATCTGAGTCATCCCATGTTGCCATCAGAACCTTCTTCTTTTTCTTAAACTTCTTCTTGGGTTTTTCTTTTTGAAGTTTGGGGCAATCATTCTTGTAATGCCCAGGTTCTTTGCACTCATAGCATACAACTTCTTTCTTGCCAGATCTTCTGTGCCCAGAAGATTCCTTTCTATTATCAGATCTTCTGAAGTTGTTGAACTTCTTTCCCTTGTGCTTCCAGAGTCTGTTGATCCTTCTGGACAACATGGATAGTTCATCTTCTTCTTCAGAAGAAGATTCTTCAGAGCTTTCTTCAATAACCTGCAAAGCTTTAGCAGATTTGTTAGATTTTAAGGCAACAGATTTACCTTTTTCTTTCTTCTGAGGTTCATCTTCCTCAAGCTCAATTTCATGGCTCCCCAGTGAGCTGATGAGTTCTTCTAAAGAGATCTTGTTCAGATCTTTAGCCATCTTCAAGGCAGTCACCATTGGTCTCCATCTGGTAGGTAGACTTCTGATGATTTTCTTTACATGATCTGATGTAGAGTATCCCTTGACCAGAACCTTTAGCCCAGCTGTGAGGATCTGAAATCTGGAGAACATGGCTTCAACAGATTCAGAGTCTTCCATCTTGAAGGCCTCATACTTCTGGATCAGAGCCAGAGCTTTTGTCTCCTTGACTTGAGAGTTTCCCTCATGAGTCATTTTTAAGGATTCAAACATATCAAAAGCAGTTTCCCTGTTTGTAATTTTTTCATACTCAGTATGAGAAATTGCATTCAATAATATAGTTCTGGCTTTGTGATGATTTCTAAAATCTTTCTTCTGAGCATCTGTCATAGATTTTCTGTCTATCTTCTTGCCATTCCAATCTGTGGGATGGACATATCCATCTATGACTAGATCCCATAGATCAGCATCATATCCTAGGAAAAAACTCTCAATTTTGTCTTTCCAGTAATCAAATTTCTCCCCATCAAACATAGGGGGTTTGGTGTTGATCCTGTCCCTTTCTTCATATTTATTGTTAATGTTGGATATTGTATTATCAGCCATTGTAACAAATAAATATATATATCAAAGTATTTCTCTCTGGATCTTTACTGTCATTGTTAAGTGGTAGCACACACAAAACCGGAGCTCTGATGCCACCTGAAGGTGAGATAATACTTAGAAGGGGGGTTGAATAAGTATGAAAGATTAAAACTTAGAATTAAAACACAATTATTTTTATCCTGGTTCGTTAAACTCAACTACTCCAGTCCACCCTTCCTAGAGTGATTTGCCTTTCTCAACAAGGACTTAATCCACTATTTAATCAAACAGATTACAATAGTAACACCTAAGAACAACTGTTCTTAGTCTTCTCAAGAGCTACTGATTCCAACTGAATCCTCTTAAGGAAAACCTTTACAATCAATGTAAATCTAATACAAGAGTATGAATGCTTCTAAAAAGCTTTTATCACAACAGTGATGTTTCTCTTAAGATTAAGTACAAATAATTCTAAGAATGAATATGAAAGTATGAGAGCTTGAATGTTATAATTTCTTTTCAGCAAAATGTCTAACTGAAGAATTTGGTGGAGTCTTCCTTTTATAGGCAGCTGATCCAAGGAGAGCTGAACGTTGAGAAGAGTGTCCTAAAAGGTCTGAGCCTTTTTGTCTTCACATCAAGTGACCTTTCCTAGAAGTAGAAAGCACAGAAAAATCCTTTTTGTCTGTGTTCTTGTGTCTAGAACAAATGAGGAAAGAGACCTTTGATTTATTCCAACGGATATAATCTTTGAATATTTCTTCTTCAGTTTTCAGCAAGTTCATCAGAATCTGATTGAGTCAGAGTCTTCTAATGATGTTCAGAACTTTGTTGTATCAGAGTCTTCTGCAGCATGTGTGCTTTCAGCGTGTTGATCATCAAAGCATATTTGACACAGAACTTCAGTACTGGCAGCTTTAGTACTTTCAAAAACTTCTGTAGAAACTATGCTTTGAAAAACTCTTCATACAATATTCTTCTTTGCTTCAGATGCATCTGCTTGCTTCAGATTCTTCTGGAGCTTCTGCTTTAGAATCTTCTGGAGCTTCTTGCTTCAGATCCTTCTGGAGACTACGCTCAGGATCTTCTGTAAGCAGCAATCAGAATCTTCTAATGAATGCATCTGGCGCTTCAGAGTCTAGATAACTTCTTGTATACAATTCAGATTTGCTTCTGGAGTGTTAATTTCATTATAATCTGCAGTAAAACTCTCAAGCAAATTTTAGAGTATATAATTCTTAAATACAAAATTTCCTAATAGTTATCATCAAAACAAAGAGATATTATTAAGAACCAATTTGTGTTCTAACAGATTAACCAAAAAATTGGCATAAAACACTGGACCAGGTCCTATGGGCATGTCGAACGTCCCCCAAAGAAGCAACCAACAACACTCCGTATCGACTGACTTTTGGCCATGATGCAGTGTTACCTGTCGAGATTTACATACAGTCAATTAGGATTTAGAGATATCATGAAACACCTCGTGAGATTTATTGGGACATGATGCTTGATGAGTTGGTAGACCTAGATGAAGAAAGACTGAAGGCTCTAGAACTTTTGAGAAGGCAAAAGAAAAGAGTAGAGAAGTCATATAACAAGAAGGTTAAGGATAAGACCTTTTTGGTAGGTGATTTGGATTGGAGGGTGATCTTACCTATGGATTGAAAGGTTAGGTCTTTCGACAAGTGGTCCCCAAAGTGGGAAGGTCCATTCAAAGTCACGAAAGTGTTCTTCAATGGAGCGTACGAAGTAGAAGAATTAAGCGAAGATAGAAGAGTCTTAAAAGTAAATGGTAAGTATTTGAAAAAATACAAACATGCGCTTCAAGAGGTGAAAATATCAACAGAATAATTTAAGACATCAAAATAAAGCCATAAATGGTATTCATATAAGGCCAAAATGGCTCAGTTCATTACAACAAAAACTATGGCTCACAACGGCCACTAAAAGGAAAAGAATTACAGAAGGTTACAGTAAACTAAAAAGGGAGATTTTCTTTCGTCCTCAAGTATCTCGACTTCTGAAGTTCAAGGCGCTTTTGACACAAGGTCTTGTCAGACTCCAGTTTGACAACCTTTGCTTCCAATCATCGAGCCTCCTCAGAAAAAGTGATGGCGTAGTTGAGCTCTATTGAGAGGCTAGAATCATTGAGAGAAGATAGCTCTTCATTTCTCTTTTTAGCTTTCGATATTCTGTTTCGAAGCTTCTTGATCTTTAGCTCCCAAGAAGAGATGTTCTTTTCATTGGTGGCAATCTCTTGCTGATTCTTCTCCTTCTTTTCCTCCAACTCTGCTATTTTTCCTTCAGATTCAGCAACAACAGTCCAAGCAACAACCTCACTACCAGCTTTGGTCGAGATAGATTTCTTGATCTGAGGCAGCAGTCTGAGATCTCCATAGACCTAGTCAATCAGAACACCAACTTCCAAGATGACGGTAGCAGACTCAGGAGAGATAGAATGAATGTCTACTTGCTGAAGAAGAGCCTTCAGAGCAAGATGGGTGACTTGGTCCATTTGTAAAATGGAGAAAAGATCCCCCCTGAAGATTTTCACTTTGACCTTTTCGAGGATGCTGTCTGTGGGTTTGCTCGAGGCTTGGTCCTCAAAAGTCAAAGTGCTGGGGGCCTTACCAGAGGAGCTGCCTCGTTGCCCAAGAAGAATATTGATATATTGTCGAGGATTGGTGAGTTTTCAGCGTATTTAGTTCTGCGCTATTAAGACTTGCCTCGCCTTTGGTGGGCACTGTTTCGTTCTCCTTAGCTGCAACAACAGTTGGGGTAACAATCACATCAACTGGGGCAGGTCTGTTGATTGGCTTTCCCTCAGGCTTCTCCTTCTCACTATGGCCACCTTCAGCTTGGTCCTCTTCCATTTCATCACCAGTACCTTCATCACTAGAACCATCCAGTTCTGATTGATGCATGGTTTCATCCTCGACAACATCTCTTTTTCCTGCTGCCTCAGTATCGTCAATAATAATGGTTTGATTTAAAGAAGAGTTACTTACATCAGTCAGGGTTGCATCTTCCTCCATACGAGTATCTTCTTCATTTGCTACCTCCAGAGTCTCTAGTGCATTGTCTTCTTCATGGTCAGACCCATCGGTTTGGGACTGTTGGGTAGTTATTTTGTCAAGCGAAAGAGGAGTTGTGGCAGATTCAGGTTTGTTAATTTCGCCAAGAGAACTCATACCAGAGCCCAAGTCAGATGTGGGATGATAAGTAGGCTCACCTTGGCTGTTTAAAAGAACGGCTGGAGAAGGAGACTTAGTCGAGGCAGGTTTCGAACCTCCAGCACCAGCCTAGATAAAGAAGAACCAGACGTGAGAAGCAAAGACAATATATAAACAAAACAGGACTTCGAGAAGCACTTAGACACAAGGTATACCTTAGTGTCCCCACCAGCAAGACTCGAATTGTTGCTCTCGACAGGGACGATGGCTGGAATCGAGGCACCCTCAACAGGAGCCTCAGCATGAACAAGGGTGGTTAGCTTTGGAGTCTTGACCATCGAAGGGGCAGGTGGGTGTCGCTACTGCGAAAATCGAGGCCGGCAAAACAGAAGAGTCGCCACCTTTCGTTATTTATCCCTCAGAACGGGAAAGGAAATGATCGAGAAAAACCTGACGAAAAGGGTATAAGACAAGGTCTTCGCAACCATTGTCTGGGTTCAGGAGTCAGTTACGCGAGGGGAAGGTATTAGCACCCCTCACGTCCATCGTACTCGATGGGATCCATGCTTGTTAGTTTGTCTTCGGGTGAAAAACAATCTATCTATGGCTACTAAAGCTAAACAGAAAGAAACTGACTTGATAGAGCATCGCACTCCATGCCTACATATTCCCTCGTGCAATGGGAAAGTCAGAGTCAACGTAGTTCGGGAAACTACGGGGGAATTTTGCTCGCCGAGATATCGCATCTCGTGCCTAAGTACTTTCACACGGCGTGAAAGATCAGAGCAAACGTAGTTCGGGGTAACTACGGCTAGACAGGGTGTTCTCGATCACACAGGGGTGAGAGAAAGGATTGACGATACTAGCGTATGCATTCTAGCAGTTAGGTGTATGCTGCTCGCTCGACAGAGACTTAGGCGTTACCTGTTTGCGGTAGAACGGACGTAGTATGTCGGGTTTAAAGGTATGGGAACCTACGGGTTCTAGAACTACGGTCTGGTCTTAATTGCGCTCAGGCAAGAGAAAGGGATAGATCAGACGTCAGCAGGAATGTCTCGATCGCACGGCAGCGAGAGAACAAAGAAGTTAGTTGTTAGTGTGCTCGCTAGGATATCGCATCCTATGCCTACATATTCTCGTCTGGTACGAGAAATCAGAGCAGCTGTAGTTTAGCCAACTACAGCAAACTGGAAAAGGGAAAAAAGGGAGCTCGCTAGGATATCGCATCCTATGCCTACGTACTCTCGTCTGGCACGAGAGATCAGAGCAAACGTAGTTCGGCGAGAAAACGAGTCTCGATTGCACAGGGGCAAGAGAAAGGGTCTCAATCACCTGAACGCGAGAGAAAAGGGTTTCGATCGCACGGGGCGAGAACAAAGAGGAAGCAGGCTTACGCCTAAACGGGAAGGAACTCGGGACACACACGCAAGAACCTAAGGCGTAGGAGCAAATGTGTCGCATGTCACTCAAAGGGTACCATACTCGACATCCTAGACGATTGAGAAGAAAATCCTCAACGGTCATTTCCTACGTATCTAACGATACAACTCACAACAGTCGACGGTTGCCTGAAGACTCGAATAAGAAAGATGATGAACGAAGCGGCTCCGCTGGCTCTTGACATGTGCGCAAGCTCCATTCCGATCTTCTCCTCTCTGGATCCTTGATGAGGATGCTCGAATCAGGAACAATGTAACGCTTAGACCGTCATGGTTCGACTTATACGATAAATCAAACTCTAAGAGGTAGCGTATTGATGTTCGTGTCAAAGACAAGATAGAGAAATGACATCGAAAAACATTCTCCAATTGAATCGTGTCACACGGCCAGCCAAAAAATAAAATCGAAGATAAAATCGGATAAGAAATGAAAATAGGAGAGAAAATAGGAGAAAAATCCACTAACAAATGAGAATAAATTCTACTCCTAAAATTAGCAATTAATTTCTACTAGAAAATATTCTAAAGAAATATCTAAAGAAAATGCGTAATAGAAAATAGCATATAAAATTCTATCTTAACTCTAATAATATCCTATAAGAAAATAGGATGAAAACTCTATATTATAAAATCTATAATATTCTATATTAAAAATTTATAGTAAAAAAAATTGCATAATATGCTAAACTATAAAAACTAAAATCCTAAAAGAAAATAGGAAAATAAAACTATTCTATTACAATCACATGTCCAATACAAGAGAAGTTGAAAAAATAAAGGGAAGGGGGGGTACAACCTGCAAAACTGGTGTGAATGCAGTAAAAAAAAAACCACTCTGGGCCCAGCCCACAATACAAAATTTAGAAAAAATAACAAAATAAAGAAACTGGGGGGGGGGGGGTGCGCGCAGTGCAATGGAGGTACAGTCAGAAAACTACTATTCTGGGCCCAACCCAATAACTACCAAAACTCCATCAGGGGGGTTCGCTAGGGAAATTGGAGGTATGGACTGGAAAAAATTATTGTTGTTACTGAGCCCAGCCCAACATCATAACAATAATATTGAGGAAAGGGGGTGTAAGTCTGGGAACGCAGGGTGTACAGATTGGAAAAAGGAAATTGAGCCTAGAGGCCCAAAAATCCCACGCTGAGTCCAAAACCTTCCATCTCCTACATTAATTTGGTAAAAACCCTAGACTCTTCTTCTTCAGCCTTACTGTTCCGCCGCTGCTGATGTCCTCACCTCCTCCGTCTCAACGTTCCTCACGCCAAAATCGCTCACAACCATAATCTGCAACCTACAAATCTAAACGAACTAACAAGAACCTCTACCTCAAAACTGAACAAGAACCCATCTCAACTCCTCGTCTTGACTAGAATCGGAGATCTAGTAATGAAGATGATGAAGTTTGATCGTGTTTGCTGAGAGTCTTAAAGATGAACACGAAGTGTGTTCTTGAAGTTGGATGAAGATCGTTGATGAAGATCTTGAAATCTGGCAAAATTGGGATGAAGATCATGATGAGGTTCGTATGGAGTGGGAAGGAAGAATCTGGAGATCGTGATGATGAGTGGTGATGAACACATGCAGATCTCATGGATTTTGCTGGAAAAAAACTTGGACGGATGAAGGTTCTTGAGTTCCTTGTGGAATTTTTGGGGATCGGTCAAGAACGGAGATGAAGTTCTTCTTACACATGAAGATTCTGGAGAAACAGATGATGATTCTGGTGAGGTTTAGATGAACGGACGGTGGAGATTTTTGGAGATGAAGAACTGATGAACGGACGGTGGTTGATTTGAGGAAGATCATCAAGAACACGATGAAGATTGATGGAGGAAATCTGGAATAATGCATGAATGCGAAGAACATATTTGAAGAAATGATGAACACTATGAGTTTCTACCAGAAAAATGATGAAGATCACAAGAACGCTCATAGGAACACGATGAAGATCTCATGGATTTTGTTGAGGAAACGATGAAAACAGGATGAAGATGATGAATCTTCTGGTAGTTGCAGTTTCCGACGACGGTTGCAGTGGTCCCTGCGGCGGCTGCATGGCCGGCGGCGAGGGGGGACGGTGAGACAGATGAGAGACACGTGGCTCTACATGCGAAGGGAGAGGAGGACGCGTGGGGTGAAGAGTGGGTGATGTGGCGTGTGGAGAGAGTGCATGCAGAGTGAGGTGGAAGAGAGAGAGGACAATGTGTGGGCTCTCTATATAGTGACAAGTGTCACAGTTTGGACTTGGGCCCCCAAAATTGGGACACCTGGCCCACCGAAAATGGCCATTTGACAAACTCAAATGAAATCTGATTAATTGCTTGCTTAGAATTAATGACTCAATTAACTCTAAAAACTGACCCAATTAATGCCATGATTAAACTCTAATTAAAAGCTGACTCAAATTAAAGCTGCTAATTAACTTCTAATTAACCCTAATTAACAAAATGATTAATATCTAATTAAAAAGAAATTATTAATATCCTAATTAAAAGAAAATGATTAACATCTAATTAAAAAGAAATGATTAACATCTAATTAAAAGGAAATGATTAATAACCTAATTAATGTCTCACTAATCCTAAAAAGAAAATTATCTTCTTAAACTATAATAAGACTAATGACTCTATTAATTTCTAACACTAATAGAAAAAATCTATTACCCACTAAAAAAAGAAATTAACCTACAATTCTATTTAAAATCTATCAAAGATTAAAAATGATATTCTAAAGACCTCTAAAACATAGAAATGTTATCAAGACCTAAGAAAATTATATAATAGAAAATAAACCCCTAAAAAGCTATTAAAATCTATTTAAAAGAATTAAAATTCTAGAAAAACAATTAAGATCCATTAAAATCTATTTAAAAAATTCTAGAAAATAAGGGAAAAAATCTAAAAATGCAGGGAAGGTTAATTAAACCGACTAGAAAACGGATGCGCGAACATAGCGAAATAACGGTAAAAACCGGACACCAAAATGTCCTCAAAAATAACAGCGAGAGCTGAAAACACCGGGAAGAGCACAGATTCTCAACACAAAACCCGCTTATTCGAACTGGCCTGAAATGCCTGAGGCGTCAGGAGAGGCTGTAATCCCGATAAAATCAATCTGACTGCAAAAATGCGATGTATGCGGTATGAAAATGCAGAATGCAAAATGAGTCGAAACATAAGCCAAATGCGATAATTGGTTGGTCAAATTTTGGGGTGCAACAGCTGCCCCTATTCAAACGGCTTGGACCTGAAGGGTTGAGAAGCGAACGGCTTTCAAACATTCAAAGGTAGAAGACGGTTGAATACAAAAGAAACCCAGAAATTTTCCAACCTGTAGAAATAAACTGCACAAACTACTTGGGGAACAAATATCCAGAACACTGAATCCAGTTGTCACGGCAACAACTGGTCAATCATCTGACAAAGAACTGACTTTAGCACTAGTTATCAGTGTGACGCCACAGGTAACAAACCCGAAGGTTGGATCAACATGCACTTAATCCTCTCACGTCGTCTAATGATAGACAGGAAGAAAAACAATCTTGATCTCGTATCGTCTAATGATAGACGAGAGGAAAACCTTGTCCAAAGAGCTACATCGTCAGTGAGAACTAGTGGAAAGAAAACAATATAAACCTCAACACTACCCATCAAATTTCAGAATCCTTTCGTCTACAGGAGTTGATGGAAAGAACAATATCCTCAAAGGGGCCACATCATCAGTAAGAACTGACAAGAAGAAAACCACCTTCAAAGAGCCATGTCGTCAATAAGAATCGACAACTAGGAAAACCAAACATTCTTCAAATCGCCTCGACGTCAATAAGGATCGACGATCAGAAAAACACTTCTTGAAATGTCATCTCATCCGATAAACCAATATCTGAAAGAAAACCAATATCTGAAAGATCGCCTTGAAACCTCTCAACGTCTTAAGATAGACGGAGAGAAACCATACTCGAACTCATGACGTCTAAAGATAGACGGAGAAAATATCTTGCTCAAACTCACAACGCCTAAAGATAGACGGAGAAAAATCTTGCTCAGTCTCATAACGCCTAAAGATAGACAGAGAAAATTCCATTCAAATCTCGTGACGTCTAAAGATAGACAAAGAAAATTCCTGCTGGGGGAAATTCATCGTCAATAGGAATTGTCGTCATCAGATGATTGATAGACAAAGCATAACCGTCGTATGATCTAAAAATCAAATAAACCACAGAACTATCTGAACAAAGCTGCTGGGTATTTGCCCTTGAACTGATTGTAGAGTGATTCCCATTGCCACAGAAGGCTGATAGAAAAATTGGCTTATGCTTCGTATGCACATGCGCATGTTTGAATTTTTCTATGGCGTAATGCTCCATATAGGATGGAAATGCTACGCATTTGACGATGAAATGCAAATATGATGATATATGCAAGATGCAAATGCAGGCTCGGGCTGCTGGAGAAAGGTTGTACACAAAAGGACCATTCCAGCAAAATAAATGCTGGAAAGGTGAAGCCAACTCCGCTGGGGATAACCGGGTACCACAGAATTATTCCAGCAAAATAAATGCTGGAAAGGTGAACCGACTCCGCTGAGGGATAACCAAATGCGCTAAGTATGATAGGACTTCCCTGGAGATAGCTTTACCCGTGCCAATGAAAATTGGACTTTTGCTAGGGAAAACAGACGGAGTCTTCCCACGTACCAATGAAGATTGGATTTTGAGACTGATGCGCCAACAAGGATTGGGCTTCACGGTGATTGCCAATATAGATTGGGCTTTAAGCTATCCGTGATGGGTCAGGTACGACTGACACTGGACAACATCCTGTCTGAATTCACAGTTTCTGGTTAAAGGGTCAAGGGATAATAGCACGACTTCCCGACATCCGTCTCACACTTGAAGATTGGCTGAACCTGCTCGAGTAGCTCTGAGTAGCTCTGATGACACGGAGAGGAACACTTCCTTCGCTTCTGATATGCCCCCGCATGTGGGAACCTCTGTGGGATATTCCTCAAAAGGAAATCTAAAAATCTGTACCCTGATGGTCTGACATGAACTGCCCCAGCACTCTGAACCTCGGAGAGATGCTTCGGATCAAATGCCCCTCGGGCCAGAAACAACTTCTGCACCTTTCTTAGAGTGGCCTGCCCCTGTCTGCAACGACTTTGCCCCTGATTGGCTGATCTGCGGGGAGATACACTGGTTGTCCTCGAGAGATTCATCAAATCTCGACCTAACTGCTTCAGAATAACCGACTTCGGCTGGCTGACATCACATGGCTGACATTACTAGGCTGACATCACTAGGGATTACCTGATATAGCTTACCCCGATTAACGGAGTATTCGGGCGCTCTGCATTTTATCCTGATCAGACTTTCCACTGTAGGAAACTTTCCTGCTGTCAAGCGCTTACTCGCAAGTAAAACAAGTTGTTCTACATAAAAGATATATTAATGCAATGCATATGACAGTTTTGACATCCCATTTGTTCACTGGAAAAAGGAAAAAATAGTTTATGGCATATAATGCACAAATCATCTATCAGAATATCAGTATCAGTACCAACATGGTAAGAAGAACCCTTTTAGGAGTCAGTTTCGACGCGATCTTTACCGATGTATACCTTCGAAACAAACCTGCTTCAATTAGGACTTTTTCTGGTTGTAACGTGGTCAGGTTCACGGTTTTGAAGGAAAGGATAAAGGCTCAAAACTTATTTTCACCCACCCATTCTCCGTGATGTTCTCCAATCCTACGTTTAGCTAATTCGACCTTAGCGCTCTCTTCTCAGAGGTAGAAAGATAGGAGTGATAGTTCGAGAAACTATGAGTTTCTAGAGTGACAGCCACTCACTTTTCGTCTTTGCCACTTGGGGTCACACGACTCGTATTTGTTCGAGGATTTTCCTTTCTTTTCCTTTTTCGTTTCCCTAATTTTTGCCTGGACTAACTCCTTTGAGCTTCCTTTGATTATTAAGTCCAGCGGAATACACTAATTTTTACCTAAGTCATTTGTTTTGACTTAGCAGGCTTTTGATTCTTTTTGCTTTTCTCCTTTTTTTTCCGAACAAATCGTGTGACACTGGTTGTCTGACTCTTTGGGGAACAATGTGAATGTTTCACTCCTTACGCTTAACCACCGCGGTTTTTTAGGCACGGCCTCTAGAGGTGTGATTGATCCTCGAACCGACACTCCTTTCTGCAATTTGGATGCTCGGTCAAGTTAGCTAACACATACCCTGCCCCGGGTTAAGATTAGGGTTTTTTCGTTTGCCAAAAGAAACTCCTACTACTAGGCTCAAAGGGGTTAACAAGGGATTATCTTCCTTATATCACCGGTGTTTAGTGATTTGAAACAATGCATGTACATCATCAACAGGTTTTATTTCCAAAAGCATACAATCATAAACTTGCATGTCGTTCATTTTCATCATCCTCCCCAGATTCCACTTAACCAAGCGTTGGGTATCTGTAAAAATTGAATGAACACGAATGGATTAAATCAAAACATGCATACTCATTTCATTATCCATCTCAATTGAAAACAATACAAGTTTTATGAATGCAATTTGCGCTTTAACAGGAAAGAAACTACAAATGCAAAGAAATGACATGATAAAACACATGTTGCCAGTTGTTGGGAACCGGGCATTTCGAACTTGATTTGCTGCTGAGCCAACCATCTTCAGAATTGATCGTCGAAGTCATCCTGATAATCCTCTGAACATCTGCTTTCAGTGAACTCACCTATAACCTGAACTGATTCACCAACTTGGCTGGATAAAGGAAGGTTGACACCTTGAGGCGTGACAGATATTCCGTTAGAGTCTAGCAAGGCTTGAATCTGGCTTCGAAGCACCTTACAGTCATCTGTTGAATGCCCCCGTGCCCCAACATGGTACTCACAGCGAGCATTGGCATCAAAACCTGGAGGGTAAGGCGGGATCATTGGATCAGTCTCCTTCGACACTATCAGCCCCCTTTTGACAAAATCCGGCAACAGTTGACTGTACGACATCGGTAGTTGAGTAAACTGCCTTTCAGGTTTCCTTGGTCTTCGTCAGGCGTGCTAACGTGGCTAACGATGATACGGCTGTTGACTCTGGCGGGTAACAGATAGCTGACATACAGACCCGACAGGTTGCTGACTCTGAGTACTCGAAGTGTCAGGATACTGAATCTGAGGTACGGGAGATTCTGAGACAACATCACTTCCTTTCTCCCCTTCCTCTTGAGAACTGACCATTGATTCATCTTCATAAACTGCAGTATAAGGAATGTCCTGAATTTTTCCGCTCTTGATTCTGCTCTCAACATGTTCTCCTACTCTTATCAAGTCCACAAAGCTTGCATTTCCACAACTGAACAATGCGTCATAGTAACGGCCTTTCAAAGTATCCACGAAAAGGTCAACCATTTATCTATCCACAAGCGGTGGTTGAACACGAGCATCCAATTCTCTCTATCTCTGCACATACCCTCTAAAGGATTCATTATCCGCCCGAGATAACTCTTGCAAATGCACGCGACTAGGAGCCATATCCAGGTTGTAGTTGTACTGCTTCACAAATGCATTGGCTAGATCCGACCATGATTTGATACAATCACTCTTCAACTGCATATACCAATCCAAAGATGCCCTGATCAAACTATCTTGGAAACAGTGAATCATAAGCTCGTCATTGGTGACATGTGAAGTCATTATTCTGCAGAACATAACCAAATGTAGCTTCGGACAACTATCTCCTTTGTATTTCTCAAAATTGGGCATTTTGAACTTCTGAGATAACACAAGGCCTGGCACCAAACACATGCTCGCAGCATTCAGGTCGAGAGTATTCTTGTTTATCAAGGCAGCCATCTGATCTTCCAACAGTTGATTTCTTCTCATATGCTCAAAAGCCCTCGGGTTCTCAACATTGACCCTCGGAGCAACCCTCTGACGATCTGGCACAGGGAAAGTGAAACGCTGATAATCTGTGTCACGGAGAGAAGATGCATCTCTGTCTCTGACAGGAATCTGCACTTGAGCAACATTGTTTACCGGAGTCCTCTGAACATGGTTCTCTCCTCTAGTCAGGGCTGTTATGGCTTCCATGACCTGACTCATCTGGTTCTTCAACAGTTTAAACTCTGCCCTGGTAACAAACTGATTCTGCTCTGCTAAGTCCATGATCCTGTCCAGAGACTAACCCAAGTCCAATGCAAATGTCGGGAAGTCAACTGCGAGTTGGACAAAAGACTGGTAAGCTCTCTGTTCTGGCCGAGTACGGACATGCAAGCATGAGATGCACATGAAATGCAATGCAAAATGCTAATGCAGCAAACACGGGATCACAACCCCCACAAAGCTCTGAATACTGATGTGCTACTGACGGGATAAGTTCCCTCTGACGAGAGAAAACCAAAATACCGGGTAGGCTGGAAGTCAAGTTTCCTGCAAAAACCCTCTCACTCACGGGTATGGACCTAAACTGACACAGGTTCGGCATCCTATGCAGTCATCAGCGTCACAGACTTTCAAGAACGATGATACGATACCCAGAAGGTGTGACATCATCATCTCTTGAAGCTGCCTCACTCGGCTGAATCACAAGTGATCGGTCCCCAGAGTCGACAATCCTCCAAACCAACAACCCCTCAAGCCCAAAGGGCTGGAAAAAAAGTCAACTGGGAGAACCTCGTATGAGCGTGGATTTCATGAGACACTAGTGCCTGCAAAGCAAGCACGCGCCCACTAATTTCCACAACTAATGCTAAGTACACTCAAGCCTCGGTCTGGCTTCTCACTCATCAGAGATCCCCTCCCACAACAGCACAATAGCAACAGATAACAAGTGCAGGAAATGTAAATGCATCAGTATACAACATACAACGCACAAAAATAAACACCTGAAGACAAGCAAACAAGCGCTAGGATTGACTCTCGTCGGAACGTTGGATCACTCAGATTGACTCGCATAGGGACGTTGGATCCCCAGCAGAGTCGCCAGCTGCTAGGGATTGCCCAGGCAGCTAGGAAGAGAATCCAAGACAAGACTCGCTTAGAGAACCAGAGTTCCCAGCAGAGTCGCCAGCTGTCGCTACTGCGAAAATCGAGGCCAGCAAAACAGAAGAGTCGCCACCTTTCGTTATTTATCCCTCAGAACGGGAAAGAAAACGATCGGGAAAAACCTGACGAAAAGGGTATAAGACAAGGTCTTCACAACCATTTTCTGGGTTCGGGAGTCGGTTACGCGAGGGGAAGGTATTAACACCCCTCACGTCCATCGTACTCGATGGGATCCACGCTTGTTGGTTTGTCTACGGGTGAAAAACAATCTATCTACGGCTGCTAAAGCTAAACAGAAAGAAACTGACTCGATAGAGCATCGCACTCCATGCCTACGTATTCCCTCGTGCAATGGGAAAGTCAGAGTCAACGTAGTTCGGGAAACTACGGGGGAATTTTGCTCGCCGAGATATCGCATCTCGTGCCTACGTACTTTCACACGGCGTGAAAGATCAGAGCAAACGTAGTTCGGGCTAACTACGGCTAGACAGGGTGTTCTCGATCACACAGGGGTGAGAGAAAGGATTGACGATACTAGCAAACGCATTCTAGAAGTTAGGTGTATGCTGCTCGCTCGACGGAGACTTAGGCGTTACCTGTTTGCGGTAGAACGGACGTAGTATGTCGGGTTTAAAGGTATGAGAACCTACGGGTTCTAGAACTACGGTCTGGTCTTAATTGCGCTCGGGCAAGAGAAAGGGATATATCAGTCATCAGCGGGAATGTCTCGATCGCACGGCAGCGAGAGAACAAAGAAGTTAGTTGTTAGTGTGCTCGCTAGGATATCGCATCCTATGCCTACATATTCTCGTCTGGTACGAGAAATCAGAATAGTTGTAGTTCAGCCAACTACAGCAAACTGGAAAAGGGAAAAAAGGGAGCTCGCTAGGATATCGCATCCTATGCCTACGTACTCTCGTCTGGCACGAGAGATCAGAGCAAACGTAGTTCGGCGGGAAAATGAGTCTCGATTGCACAGGGGCAAGAGAAAGGGTCTCAATTGCCTGAACGCGAGAGAAAAGGGTTTCGATCGCACGGGGCGAGAACAAAGAGGAAGCAGGCTTACGCCTAAATGGAAAGGAACTCGGGACACACACGCAAGAACCTAAGGCGTAGGAGCGAATGCGTCCCATGTCACCCAAAGGGTACCATACTAGACATCCTAGAAGATTGAGAAGAAACTCCTCAACGGTCATTTCCTACGTATCTAACGATACAACTCACAACACTCGACGGTTGCCTAAAGACTCGAATAAGAAAGATGATAAACGAAGCGGCTCCGCTGGCTCCTGACATGTGCGCAAGCTCCATTCCGATCGTCTCCTCTCTGGATCCTTGATGAGGATGCTCAAATCAGGAACAATGTAACGCTTAAACCATCATGGTTCGACTTATACGATAAATCAAACTCTAAGAGGTAGCGTATTGATGTCCGTGTCAAAGACAAGATATAGAAATGATATCGAAAATCATTCTCCAATTGAATCGTGTCACGCGGCCAGCCAAAAAATAAAATCGAAGATAAAATCGGATAAGAAATGAAAATAGGAGAGAAAATAGGAGAAAAATCCACTAACAAATGAGAATAAATTCTACTCCTAAAATTAGCAATTAATTTCTACTAGAAAATATTCTAAAGAAATATCTAAAGAAAATGCGTAATAGAAAATAACATATAAAATTCTATCTTAACTCTAATAATATCCTATAAGAAAATAGGATGAAAACTCTATATTATAAAATCTATAATATTCTATATTAAAAATTTATAGTAAAAAAAATTGCATAATATGCTAAACTATAAAAACTATAATCCTAAAAGAAAATAGGAAAATAAAACTACTCTATTACAATCACATGTCCAATACAAGAGAAGTTGAAAAAAATAAAGGGAAGGGGGGTACAACCTGCAAAATTGGTGTGAATGCAGTAAAAAAAAACCACTCTAGGACAAGCCCACAATACAAAATTCAGAAAAAATAACAAAATAAAGAAACTGGGGGGGGAAGGGGGTGCGCGCAGTGCAATGGAGGTACAGTCAGAAAACTACTATTCTGGGCCCAGCCCAATAACTACCAAATTCCCATCAGGGGGGGTTCGCTAGGGAAATTGGAGGTATGGACTGGAAAAAATTATTGTTGTTACTGGGCCCAGCCCAACATCATAACAACAATATTGAGGAAAGGGGGTGTAAGCCTGGGAACGCAGGGTGTACGGATTGGAAAAAGGAAATTGGGCCTAGAGGCCCAAAAATTCCACGCTGAGTCCAAAACCTTCCATCTCCTACATCAATTTGGCAAAAACCCTAGACTCTTCTTCTTCAGCCTTACTGTTTCGCCGCCGCTGATGTCCTTACCTCCTCCGTCTCAACATTCCTCACGCCAAAATCGCTCACAACCTCAATCTGCATCCTACAAACCTAAACGAACTAACAAGAACCTCCACCTTAAAACTGAACAAGAACCCATCTCAACTCCCCGTCTTGACTAGAATCGGAGATCTAGTAATGAAGATGATGAAGTTTGATCGTGTTTGCTGAGTTCTTGAAGATGAACACGAAGAGTGTTCTTGAAGTTGGATGAAGATCGTTGATGAAGATCTTGAAATCTGGCAAAATTGGGACGAAGATCATGATGAGCTTTGTATGGAGTGGGAAGGAATCTGGAGATCGTGATGATGAGCGGTGATGAACACATGCAGATCTCATGGATTTTGCTGGAAAAAAACTTGGACGGATGAAGGTTCTTGAGTTCCTTGTGGAATTTTTGGGGATCGGTCAAGAACGGAGATGAAGTTCTTCTTACACATGACGATTCTGGAGAAACGGATGATGATTCTGGTGAGGTTTGGATGAACGGACGGTGGAGATTTCTGGAGATGAAGAACTGATGAACGGACGGTGGTTGATTTGAGGAAGATCATCAAGAACACAATGAAGATTGATGGAGGAAATCTGGAAAAATGCATGAATGCGAAGAACATATTTGAAGAAATGATGAACACTATGAGTTTCTACCGGAAAAATGATGAAGATCACAAGAACGCTCATAGGAACACGATGAAGATCTCATGGATTTTGCTGGGGAAACGATGAAAACAGGATGAAGATGATGAATCTTCTGGTAGTTGCAGTTTCTAGCGAGCCTCCGGCGACGGTTGCAGTGGTCCCTGCGGCGGCTGCATGGCCGGCGGCGAGGGGGGACGGTGAGACAGATGAGAGACACGTGGCTCTGCATGTGAAGGGAGAGGAGGACGCGTGGGGTGAAGAGTGGGTGATGTGGCGTGTGGAGAGCGTGCATGCAGAGTGAGGTGGAAGAGAGAGAGAGGACAACGCGTGGGCTCTCTATATAGTGACAAGTGTCACAGTTTGGACTTGGGCCCCCAAAATTGGGACACCTGGCCCACCGAAAATGGCCATTTGACAAACTCAAATGAAATCTGATTAATTGCTTCCTTAGAATTAATGACTCAATTAACTCTAAAAACTGACCCAATTAATGCCATGATTAAACTCTAATTAAAAGCTAACTCAAATTAAAGCTGCTAATTAACTTCTAATTAACCCTAATTAACAAAATGATTAATATCTAATTAAAAAGAAATTATTAATATCCTAATTAAAAGAAAATGATTAACATCTAATTAAAGGAAATGATTAACCTCTAATTAAAAGGAAATGATTAATAACCTAATTAATGTCTCACTAATCCTAAAAAGAAAGTTATCTTCTTAAACTATAATAAGACTAATGACTCTATTAATTTCTAACACTAATAGAAAAAATCTATTACCCACTAAAAAAAGAAATTAACCTACAATTCTATTTAAAATCTATCAAAGATTAAAAATGATATTCTAAAGACCTCTAAAACATAGAAATGTTATCAAGACCTAAGAAAATTCTATAATAGAAAATAAACCCCTAAAAAGCTATTAAAATCTATTTAAAAGAATCTAGAAAAACAATTAAGATCCATTAAAATCTATTTAAAAAATTCTAGAAAATAAGGGGAAAAATCTAAAAATGCAGGGAAGGTTAATTAAACCGACTAGAAAATGGATGCGCGAACATAGCGAAATAACGGTAAAAACCGGACACCGAAATGTCCTCAAAAATAACAGCGAGAGCTGAAAACACCGGGAAGAGCACAGATTCTCAACACAAAACCCGCTTATTCGAACTGGCCTGAAATGCCTGAGGCGTCAGGAGAGGCTGTAATCCCGATAAAATCAATCTGACTGCAAAAATGCGATGTATGCGGTATGAAAATGCAGAATGCAAAATGAGTCGAAACATAAGCCAAATGCGATAATTGGTTGGTCAAATTTTGGGGTGCAACAGCTGCCCCTATTCAAACGGCTTGGACCTGAAGGGTTGAGAAGCGAACGGCTTTCAAACATTCAAAGGTAGAAGACGGTTGAATACAAAAGAAACCCAGAAATTTTCCAACCTGTAGAAATAAACTGCACAAACTACTTGGGGAACAAATATCCAGAACACTGAATCCAGTTGTCACGGCAACAACTGGTCAATCATCTGACAAAGAACTGACTTTAGCACTAGTTATCAGTGTGACGCCACAGGTAACAAACCCGAAGGTTGGATCAACATGCACTTAATCCTCTCACGTCGTCTAATGATAGACAGGAAGAAAAACAATCTTGATCTCGTATCGTTTAATGATAGACGAGAGGAAAACCTTGTCCAAAGAGCCACATCGTCAGTGAGAACTAGCGGAAAGAAAACAATATAAACCTCAACACTACCCATCAAATTTCAGAATCTTTTCGTCTACAGGAGTTGATGGAAAGAACAATATCCTCAAAGGGGCCACATCATCAGTAAGAACTGACAAGAAGAAAACCACCTTCAAAGAGCCATGTCGTCAATAAGAATTGACAACTAGGAAAACCAAACATTCTTCAAATCGCCTCGACGTCAATAAGGATCGACGATCAGAAAAACACTTCTTGAAATGTCATCTCATCCGATAAACCAATATCTGAAAGAAAACCAATATCTGAAAGATCGCCTTGAAACCTCTCAACGTCTTAAGATAGACGGAGAGAAACCATACTCGAACTCACGACGTCTAAAGATAGACGGAGAAAATATCTTGCTCAAACTCACAACGCCTAAAGATAGACGGAGAAAAATCTTGCTCAGTCTCATAACGCCTAAAGATAGACAGAGAAAATTCCATTCAAATCTCATGACGTCTAAAGATAGACGAAGAAAATTCCTGCTGGGGGAAATTCATCGTCAATAGGAATTGTCGTCATCAGATGATTGATAGACAAAGCATAACCGTCGTATGATCTAAAAATCAAATAAACCACAGAACTATCTGAACAAAGTTGCTGGGTATTTGCCCTTGAACTGATTGTAGAGTGATTCCCATTGCCGCAGAAGGCTGATAGAAAAATTGGCTTATGCTTCGTATGCACATGCGCATGTTTGAATTTTTCTATGGCGTAATGCTCCATATAGGATGGAAATGCTACGCATTTGACGATGAAATGCAAATATGATGATATATGCAAGATGCAAATGCAGGCTCGGGCTGCTGGAGAAAGGTTGTACACAAAAGGACCATTCCAGCAAAATAAATGCTGGAAAGGTGAAGCCAACTCCGCTGGGGATAACCGGGTACCACAGAATTATTCCAGCAAAATAAATGCTGGAAAGGTGAACCGACTCCGCTGAGGGATAACCAAATGCGCTAAGTATGATAGGACTTCCCTGGAGATAGCTTTACCCGTGCCAATGAAAATTGGACTTTTGCTAGGGAAAACAGACGGAGTCTTCCCACGTACCAATGAAGATTGGATTTTGAGACTGATGCGCCAACAAGGATTGGGCTTCACGGTGATTGCCAATATAGATTGGGCTTTAAGCTATCCGTGATGGGTCAGGTACGACTGACACTGGACAACATCCTGTCTGAATTCACAGTTTCTGGTTAAAGGGTCAAGGGATAATAGCACGACTTCCCGACATCTGTCTCACACTTGAAGATTGGCTGAACCTGCTCGAGTAGCTCTGAGTAGCTCTGATGACACGGAGAGGAACACTTCCTTCGCTTCTGATATGCCCCCGCCTGTGGGAACCTCTGTGGGATATTCCTCAAAAGGAAATCTAAAAATCTGTACCCTGATGGTCTGACATGAACTGCCCCAGCACTCTGAACCTCGGAGAGATGCTTCAGATCAAATGCCCCTCGGGCCAGAAACAACTTCTGCACCTTTCTTAGAGTGGTCTGCCCCTGTCTGCAACGACTTTGCCCCTGATTGGCTGATCTGCGGGGAAATACACTGGTTGTCCTCGAGAGATTCATCAAATCTCGACCTAACTGCTTCAGAATAACCGACTTCGGCTGGCTGACATCACTAGGCTGACATCACTAGGGATTACCTGATATAGCTTACCCCGATTCACGGAGTATTCGGGCGCTCTGCATTTTATCCTGATCAGACTTTCCACTGTAGGAAACTTTCCTGCTGTCAAGCGCTTACTCGCAAGTAAAACAAGTTGTTCTACATAAAAGATATATTAATGCAATGCATATGACAGTTTTGACATCCCATTTGTTCACTGGAAAAAGGAAAAAATAGTTTATGGCATATAATGCACAAATCATCTATCAGAATATCAGTATCAGTACCAACATGGTAAGAAGAACCCTCTTAGGAGTCAGTTTCGACGCGATCTTTACCGATGTATGCCTTCGAAACAAACCTGCTTCAATTAGGACTTTTTCTGGTTGTAACGTGGTCAGGTTCACGGTTTTGAAGGAAAGGATAAAGGCTCAAAACTTATTTTCACCCACCCATTCTCCGTGATATTCTCCAATCCTACGTTTAGCTAATTCGACCTTAGTGCTCTCTTCTCAGAGGTAGAAAGATAGGAGTGATAGTTCGAGAAACTATGAGTTTCTAGAGTGACAGCCACTCACTTTTCGTCTTTGCCACTTGGGGTCACACGACTCGTATTTGTTCGAGGATTTTCCTTTCTTTTCCTTTTTCGTTTCACTAATTTTTGCCTGGACTGACTCCTTTGAGCTTCCTTTGATTATTAAGTCCAGCGGAATACCCTAATTTTTGCCTAAGTCATTTGTTTTGACTTAGCAGGCTTTTGATTCTTTTTGCTTTTCTCCTTTTTTTTCCGAACAAATCGTGTGACACTGGTTGTCTGACTCTTTGGGGAACAATGTGAATGTTTCACTCCTTACGCTTAACCACCGCGGTTTTTTAGGCACGACCTCTAGAGGTGTGATTGATCCTCGAACCGACACTCCTTTCTGCAATTTGGATGCTCGGTCAAGTTAGCTAACACATACCCTGCCCCGGGTTAAGATTAGGGTTTTTTCGTTTGCCGAAAGAAACTCCTACTACTAGGCTCAAAGGGGTTGACAAGGGATTATCTTCCTTATATCACCGGTGTTTAGGGATTTGAAACAATGCATGTGCATCATCAGCAGGTTTTATTTCCAAAAGCATACAATCAGAAACTTGCATGTCGTTCATTTTCGTCATCCTCCCCAGATTCCACTTAACCAAGCGTTGGGTATCTGTAAAAATTGAATGAACATGATTGGATTAAATCAAAACATGCATACTCATTTCATTATCCATCTCAATTGAAAACAATACAAGTTTTACGAATGCAATTTGCGCTTTAACAGGAAAGGAACTACAAATGCAAAGAAATGACATGATAAAACACATGTTGCTAGTTGCTGGGAACCGGGCATTTCGAACTTGATTTGCTGCTGAGCCAACCATCTTCAGAATTGATCGTCGAAGTCATCCTGATAATCCTCTGAACATCTGCTTTCAGTGAACTCACCCATAACCTGAACTAATTCACCAACTTGGCTGGATAAAGGAAGGTTGACACCTTGAGGCGTGACAGATATTCCGTTAGAGTCTAGCAAGGCTTGAATCTGGCTTTGAAGCACCTTACAGTCATCTGTTGAATGCCCCCGTGCCCCAACATGGTACTCACAGCGAGCATTGGCATCAAAACCTGGAGGGTAAGGCGGGATCATTAGATCAGTCTCCTTCGACACTATCAGCCCCCTTTTGACCAAATCCGGCAACAGTTGACTGTACGACATCGGTAGCTGAGTAAACTGCCTTTCAGGTTTCCTTGGTCTTCGTCGGGCGTGCTAACGTGGCTAACGATGATACGGCTGTTGACTCTGGCGGGTAACAGATAGCTGACATACAGACCCGACAGGTTGCTGACTCTGAGTACTCGAAGTGTCAGGATACTAAATCTGAGGTATGGGAGATTCTGAGACAACATCACTTCCTTTCTCCCCTTCCTCTTGAGAACTGACCATTGATTCATCTTCATAAACTGCAGTATAAGGAATGTCCTGAATCTTTCCGCTCTTGATTCTGCTCTCAACATGTTCTCCTACTCTTATCAAGTCCACAAAGCTTGCATTTCCACAACTGAACAATGCGTCATAGTAACGACCTTTCAAAGTATCCACGAAAAGGTCAACCATTTCTCTATCCACAAGCGGTGGTTGAACACGAGCATCCAATTCTCTCCATCTCTGCACATACCCTCTAAAGGATTCATTATCCGCCCGAGATAACTCTTGCAAATGCACGCGACTAGGAGCCATATCCAGGTTGTAGTTGTACTGCTTCACGAATGCATTGGCTAGATCCGACCATGATTTGATACTATCACTCTTCAACTGCATATACCAATCCAAAGATGCCCTGATCAAACTATCTTGGAAACAGTGAATCATAAGCTCGTCATTGGTGACATGTGAAGTCATTATTCTGCAGAACATAACTAAATGTAGCTTCAGACAACTATCTCCTTTGTATTTCTCAAAATTGGGCATTTTGAACTTCTGAGATAACACAAGGCCTGGCACTAAACACATGCTCGCAGCATTCAGGTCGAGAGTATTCTTGTTTATCAAGGCAGCCATCTGATCTTCCAACAGTTGATTTCTTCTCATATGCTCAACAGCCCTCGGGTTCTCAACATTGACCCTCGGAGCAACCCTCTGACGATCTGGCATAGGGAAAGTGAAACGCTGATAATCTGTGTCACGGAGAGAAGATGCATCTCTGTCTCTGACAGGAATCTGCGCTTGAGCAACATTGTTTACCGGAGTCCTCTGAACATGGTTCTCTCCTCTAGTCAGGGCTGTTATGGCTTCCATGACCTGACTCATCTGGTTCTTCAACAGTTTAAACTCTGCCCTGGTAACAAACTGATTCTGCTCTGCTAAGTCCATGATCCTGTCCAGAGACTAACCCAAGTCCAATGCAAATGTCGGGAAGTCAACTGCGAGTTGGACAAAAGACTGGTAAGCTCTCTGTTCTGGCCGAGTACGGACATGCAAGCATGATATGCACATGAAATGCAATGCAAAATGCTAATGCAGCAAACACGGGATCACAACCCCCACAAAGCTCTGAATACTGCTGCGCTACTGACGGGATAAGTTCCCTCTGACGAGAGAAAACCAAAATACCGGGTAGGCTGGAAGTCAAGTTTCCTGCAAAAACCCTCCCACTCACGGGTATGGACCTAAACTGACACAGGTTCGGCATCCTATGCGGTCATCAGCGTCACAGACTTTCAAGAACGATGATACGATACCCAGAAGGTGTGACATCATCATCTCTTGAAGCTGCCTCACTCGGCTGAATCACAAGTGATCGGTCCCCAGAGTCGACAATCCTTCAAACCAACAACCCCTCAAGCCCAAAGGTCTGGAAAAAAAGTCAACCGGGAGAACCTCGTATGAGCGTGGATTTCATGAGACACTAGTGCCTGCAAAGCAAGCACGCGCCCACTAATTTCCACAACTAATGCTAAGTACACTCAAGCCTCGGTCTGGCTTCTCACTCATCAGAGCTCCCCTCCCACAACAGCACAATAGCAACAGATAACAAGTGCAGGAAATGTAAATGCATCAGTACACAACATACAACGCACAAAAATAAACACCTGAAGACAAGCAAACAAGCGCTAGGATTTACTCTCGTCGGGACGTTGGATCATTCAGATTGACTCGCATAGGGACGTTGGATCCCCAGCAGAGTCGCCAGCTGCTAGGGATTGCCCAGGCAGCTAGGAAGAGAATCCAAGACAAGACTCGCTTAGAGAACCAGAGTTCCCAGCAGAGTCGCCAGCTGTCGCTACTGCGAAAATCGAGGCCAGCAAAACAGAAGAGTCGCCACCTTTCGTTATTTATCCCTCAGAACGGGAAAGAAAACGATCGGGAAAAACCTGACGAAAAGGGTATAAGACAAGGTCTTCACAACCATTTTCTGGGTTCGGGAGTCGGTTACGCGAGGGGAAGGTATTAACACCCCTCACGTCCATCGTACTCGATGGGATCCACGCTTGTTGGTTTGTCTACGGGTGAAAAACAATCTATCTACGGCTGCTAAAGCTAAACAGAAAGAAACTGACTCGATAGAGCATCGCACTCCATGCCTACGTATTCCCTCGTGCAATGGGAAAGTCAGAGTCAACGTAGTTCGGGAAACTACGGGGGAATTTTGCTCGCCGAGATATCGCATCTCGTGCCTACGTACTTTCACACGGCGTGAAAGATCAGAGCAAACGTAGTTCGGGCTAACTACGGCTAGACAGGGTGTTCTCGATCACACAGGGGTGAGAGAAAGGATTGACGATACTAGCAAACGCATTCTAGAAGTTAGGTGTATGCTGCTCGCTCGACGGAGACTTAGGCGTTACCTGTTTGCGGTAGAACGGACGTAGTATGTCGGGTTTAAAGGTATGAGAACCTACGGGTTCTAGAACTACTGTCTGGCCTTAATTGCGCTCGGGCAAGAGAAAGGGATATATCAGTCATCAGCGGGAATGTCTCGATCGCACGGCAGCGAGAGAACAAAGAAGTTAGTTGTTAGTGTGCTCGCTAGGATATCGCATCCTATGCCTACATATTCTCGTCTGGTACGAGAAATCAGAATAGTTGTAGTTCAGCCAACTACAGCAAACTGGAAAAGGGAAAAAAAGGGAGCTCGCTAGGATATCGCATCCTATGCCTACGTACTCTCGTCTGGCACGAGAGATCAGAGCAAATGTAGTTCGGCGGGAAAATGAGTCTCGATTGCACAGGGGCAAGAGAAAGGGTCTCAATTGCCTGAACGCGAGAGAAAAGGGTTTCGATCGCACGGGGCAAGAACAAAGAGGAAGCAGGCTTACGCCTAAACGGGAAGTAACTCGGGACACACACGCAAGAACCTAAGGCGTAGGAGCGAATGCGTCGCATGTCACCCAAAGGGTACCATACTAGACATCCTAGAAGATTGAGAAGAAACTCCTCAACGGTCATTTCCTACGTATCTAACGATACAGCTCACAACACTCGACGGTTGCCTGAAGACTCGAATAAGAAAGATGATGAACGAAGCGGCTCCGCTGGCTCCTGACATGTGCGCAAGCTCCATTCCGATCGTCTCCTCTCTGGATCCTTGATGAGGATGCTCAAATCAGGAACAATGTAACGCTTAAACCATCATGGTTCGACTTATACGATAAATCAAACTCTAAGAGGTAGCGTATTGATGTTCGTGTCAAAGACAAGATAGAGAAATGATATCGAAAATCATTCTCCAATTGAATCGTGTCACGCAGCCAGCCAAAAAATAAAATCGAAGATAAAATCGGATAAGAAATGAAAATAGGAGAGAAAATAGGAGAAAAATCCACTAACAAATGAGAATAAATTCTACTCCTAAAATTAGCAATTAATTTCTACTAGAAAATATTCTAAAGAAATATCTAAAGAAAATGCGTAATAGAAAATAACATATAAAATTCTATCTTAACTCTAATAATATCCTATAAGAAAATAGGATGAAAATTCTATATTATAAAATCTATAATATTCTATATTAAAAATTTATAGTAAAAAAAATTGCACAATATGCTAAACTATAAAAACTATAATCCTAAAAGAAAATAGGAAAATAAAACTATTCTATTACAATCACATGTCCAATACAAGAGAAGTTGAAAAAAATAAAGGGAAGGGGGGTACAACCTGCCAAATTGGTGTGAATGCAGTAAAAAAAACCACTCTAGGACAAGCCCACAATACAAAATTCAGAAAAAATAACAAAATAAAGAAACTGGGGGGGAAGGGGGGTGCGCGCAGTGCAATGGAGGTACAGTCAGAAAACTACTATTCTGGGCCCAGCCCAATAACTACCAAATTCCCATCAGGGGGGGTTCGCTAGGGAAATTGGAGGTATGGACTGGAAAAAATTATTGTTGTTACTGGGCCCAGCCCAACATCATAACAACAATATTGAGGAAAGGGGGTGTAAGCCTGGGAACGCAGGGTGTACGGATTGGAAAAAGGAAATTGGGCCTAGAGGCCCAAAAATTCCACGCTGAGTCCAAAACCTTCCATCTCCTACATCAATTTGGCAAAAACCCTAGACTCTTCTTCTTCAGCCTTACTGTTTCGCCGCCGCTGATGTCCTTACCTCCTCCGTCTCAACATTCCTCACGCCAAAATCGCTCACAACCTCAATCTGCATCCTACAAACCTAAACGAACTAACAAGAACCTCCACCTTAAAACTGGACAAGAACCCATCTCAACTCCCCGTCTTGACTAGAATCGGAGATCTAGTAATGAAGATGATGAAGTTTGATCGTGTTTGCTGAGTTCTTGAAGATGAACACGAAGAGTGTTCTTGAAGTTGGATGAAGATCGTTGATGAAGATCTTGAAATCTGGCAAAATTGGGACGAAGATCATGATGAGCTTTGTATGGAGTGGGAAGGAATCTGGAGATCGTGATGATGAGCGGTGATGAACACATGCAGATCTCATGGATTTTGCTGGGAAAAAACTTGGACGGATGAAGGTTCTTGAGTTCCTTGTGGAATTTTTGGGGATCGGTCAAGAACGGAGATGAAGTTCTTCTTACACATGATGATTCTGGAGAAACGGATGATGATTCTGGTGAGGTTTGGATGAACGGACGGTGGAGATTTCTGGAGATGAAGAACTGATGAACGGACGGTGGTTGATTTGAGGAAGATCATCAAGAACACAATGAAGATTGATGAAGGAAATCTGGAAAAATGCATGAATGCGAAGAACATATTTGAAGAAATGATGAACACTATGAGTTTCTACCGGAAAAATGATGAAGATCACAAGAACGCTCATAGGAACACGATGAAGATCTCATGGATTTTGCTGGGGAAACGATGAAAACAGGATGAAGATGATGAATCTTCTGGTAGTTGCAGTTTCTAGCGAGCCTCCGGCGACGGTTGCAGTGGTCCCTGCGGTGGCTGCATGGCCGGCGGCGAGGGGGGACGGTGAGACAGATGAGAGACACGTGGCTCTGCATGTGAAGGGAGAGGAGGACGCGTGGGGTGAAGAGTGGGTGATGTGGCGTGTGGAGAGCGTGCATGCAGAGTGAGGTGGAAGAGAGAGAGGACAACGCGTGGGCTCTCTATATAGTGACAAGTGTCACAGTTTGGACTTGGGCCCCCAAAATTGGGACACCTGGCCCACCGAAAATGGCCATTTGACAAACTCAAATGAAATCTGATTAATTGCTTGCTTAGAATTAATGACTCAATTAACTCTAAAAACTGACCCAATTAATGCCATGATTAAACTCTAATTAAAAGCTGACTCAAATTAAAGCTGCTAATTAACTTCTAATTAACCCTAATTAACAAAATGATTAATATCTAATTAAAAAGAAATTATTAATATCCTAATTAAAAGAAAATGATTAACATCTAATTAAAAGGAAATGATTAACATCTAATTAAAAGGAAATGATTAATAACCTAATTAATGTCTCACTAATCCTAAAAAGAAAGTTATCTTCTTAAACTATAATAAGACTAATGACTCTATTAATTTCTAACACTAATAGAAAAAATCTATTACCCACTAAAAAAAGAAATTAACCTACAATTCTATTTAAAATCTATCAAAGATTAAAAATGATATTCTAAAGACCTCTAAAACATAGAAATGTTATCAAGACCTAAGAAAATTCTATAATAGAAAATAAACCCCTAAAAAGCTATTAAAATCTATTTAAAAGAATCTAGAAAAACAATTAAGATCCATTAAAATCTATTTAAAAAATTCTAGAAAATAAGGGAAAAAATCTAAAAATGCAGGGAAGGTCAATTAAACCGACTAGAAAACGGATGCGCGAACATAGCGAAATAACGGTAAAAACCGGACACCGAAATGTCCTCAAAAATAACAGCGAGAGCTGAAAACACCAGGAAGAGCACAGATTCTCAACAGAAAACCCGCTTATTTGAACTGGCCTGAAATGCCTGAAGCGTCAGGAGAGGCTGTAATCCCGATAAAATCAATCTGACTGCAAAAATGTGATGTATGCGGTATGAAAATGCAGAATGCAAAATGAGTCGAAACATAAGGCAAATGCGATAATTGGTTGGTCAAATTTTGGGGTGCAACAGCGAGGTACTAACAGTATCCATCCCTTGAGTGACTTTCCACCTCTTCTTCAGTTGTAAATCTTCAGGAGGAGATTCATCATCATCCTCTGAGTCAATAATTATTTGGGCGGAAGCCCTCTTAAGTTTCTTTTGAGGTGTAGGTGGCTTGCGAGTCACCTAGGACATTAAGAAATATTAGAAGCAGCCAAGAGAGTTAAACCCACAAAGGCCTATAGAGAATTATCTTATGGCCTTCAACTTTGCCTTCAGTTCTTGGTGGAGGAGCACTCCTTTTAGGGGCAGCTGCAAAACAAATCACATTGCTACCAGTTAGTAACAATAAAGTTTAGTTAAAAAGTCCAAATCGAAGGGGGATGACCTTCAAGAATTTCGGCCTCGATGCGAACATCTTCGATACCAAAATGAAGGTGCCCTTTGAAAGTATCGAGCGTATGTTTAGTCAGAACCACTCATTGTGCTTTCGATTTTAACTGTTGTCGAAGAATTTTTATAGAATCTCCACAAATAAACCAATCTGGAAATGGAGGGGCAAGAGCCACTCCAAAGTCAGCAGTTGGCAATCGACGGATCTTTAGAGGAGATAAAGCAAAAGCTACCTCATACCGTTTCTCACGAGGAACGTATGAAGGGATTTTCAGATTCTCCATTTTCTTGGAAAACTTTTCCTTCAAAGTGACAGCAACCTCATGGATGATTTGACTAACATCATCTGGTCGATAGGTGGTTTCAAAGTACTTCTGGAAGGCTTGAATCAGTTTGATATGTGTAGATGTAACTTTCTTGATCTTCTCCTGCACATCAATGAAAGCTTGGTTAATCAAGCGAACAAAGCTTGAAACGTCAAGAAATTATGAGGTATAGTGTCTATACCACCAGTTGTAGAATTCTTGGGAGCAGAAATAAGAAGGTTCAAAATGAATGGGCGTAAAAAGGGACTTGTGAGCGTGGCGAGCTAAGTGTGTCGAACATTCAATAGGGTTAAAAGCAGTGAGGGGAAGGATAATATGGGCCTTTTTATCATACAAACATTTAGGCATGGTCTGAATAAAGCCAAATTTCCGTGATACTAAGTTAAGCTGATAGGCCACCAAAGATGCTTGGCCTCTAAGAAGGTTGAGCTTGTGAATTATTAGTGGAGGTGTCAGAAATCTATCCCAGACAAGTTTCGACTCTTCTTCTTGTTTTTTAAGCAAAGGAGGGAAAGGTCTGGTAAACGACTCAGGACCATGCTTCCTCTCTGCAAATGGAGCCATCCTCGAAGTAAACTCATTGTTGCACCCCAAAATTTGACCAACATTTCTTCACCTAGCTTATGTTTCATTTCATTCACATTAGCATTATCATTTGCATTTCATTGACATGTGTGCAGGAGATCAAGAGGTATGAGTACCAATCAAGAGCTATACAAGACTATGAAGCTAGCCAAGATGGTTATTCAAGTGTTCAAGGGTTGATATCCTTGTCAGAGAAGTCAAAAGATCCTCAGAGAGAGTGGTTGGAACCAAGAGTGTGTGCCTCCTAACTTGAGAGTTATGGGAGCTCCTCAGATGATTCTGAAGCCATGAAGTTAGACTTGAAGCCTTGAGAGAGCTTATGAGATGTCTTGAAAGCCATCATGAAGCCTAGACAGGTCATTATGCAAGATTAAGAAGACTCAGCCATGAGTGGTGCAATTAGGGTTTGACTGGGTCAACCCTAGGTCAATTGATGATTTGGAAAAGGTTGAGACCTAATCCAAGAGCCATGTGATCATGGATTGACACATTGAGATGTTATAAGGATGATTCCAAGGTTAACTCATCATGATTGAAGAGTTTGAGAAGTTTCAAGCTAGGGTTTCTAAGGTTTGACAGTGTAAAATCCCCTAGTTTGACCCCTATCTTCAAGGCAATTTAGCTCAAGATGTGATTGTCATCTCATCTTTCCCCCAACATGAATGTTGTAGAGCTTGCTCTTAGATTTAATTTGGGTACTAGAAGTCCTTGATAGGATTTGTAGAACTCAAGTTATGACTTTGACAAGTTACAGGTCATCTGAGGTATGTGAATCTGGGGCCTTGAAAGCTACCCAACTTGCATCAAACCTTTGCTCAAGAAGGATGATTCCTATGAACTTTTGGTCAACATGAATGTTGTTCCTTATTTTCATAGCTTTCTATAGAGTACTAGAAGTCCATGATAGGATTTGTAGAACTCAAGTTATGGCTTTGACAAGTCAAGGGCATTTTGGTCATTTGGAGATTACAGGTCATTTCAACCATAAAGCCATAACTCCTATTTCCAAGCTTCAAATGGAAAAATCTTCAACATCAAACTTGTTCAAAATGATGTTTTAAGGCTATTAAGGAGGTCATGAGATGATGGAAAGGCTTGTAGCTCAAAGTTGCAAAAATGACCTAAAATAAGGGCATAAGTTAAATAAACCAAAGTTGGAAATTGATATTTTCAACCTACACATCCAAACCATGGCATGTAATATATCATTTTGACTCTAGAAAACATTTTAAGAACATTGGTTTAGCCACATTTTTGAGTTGAGATTCAATTTGTGGACTTGCTTTGAAAAGCACTTGCTTGCATATTAAGTAACATGTGCATAACTCAAAATCAAGGCTTGAGCAAGGCCCTTGGCAAGATAAACTCTTCCAAAATGTCACTAGGGGAGAAATTGAAAGAGATTGAGGTTGGTTTCAAGCTGCAAACAGAAGTGTACATGTCATGATACATGATTGAAAATCTCATGACATGAGAAGTGGAAACTCTCATTAGAAGGATCTAGAGGGTTCTAGATCATCCAAACATCATCTATATATTGAATAGAGTTGATCCAATGCAAAGGTTGGTGATGATTGAAGGAGAGAGCATAGATTGAGATTGAAATTTCATAGCTTGCAAGTGCAATCGGTTTCACCAAATTCTTCACTCTCCATCCATTTTCTTGATTGAAGCTTCTTCCATGGATGTCAATGAGTGATTCCAGATCATAATCAAGAAGGATTCGTGGCTAATTGGTGCTCTTGAAGTCAGAATTTTCCACCTGCAACTCACCATCGGATTTCAAGATTCAAACACTTTCAACTGGTTCTTTTGCATACAAAAGCAAGAAGAAGGTTCATTGATCGTGTCTGCAAGATTGGAGAGCTTGAATTGGAGGTTTAGTGCATATGTTCATCCAAGATTTTCAGGTTGGTAACTTTCTTCCTATAGCATGATCTAGGTAGAATTAGGTTGAATTAAGGTGTTAGATTCATTGTAGAGTGGTGTAGGATGGATTTCAGATCATTAATTGGAGAATTAGAGACAAAATAGGGGAATCACCATTTTCGGTTGAGATTGGGATATGGTGAATCGTGAGGATTTAGGTTAAATTAAGGGTATGGTTGAATTCGTGGCAAGATTTGGGATGAGTTTCATGTTTTGACCATTTGCAACGGAGGCCTGTAGAGAGAACTAGGGTTGGGGATGGTGACCGGAGCTCCACCGGTGGTGGCCGGAGCTGGGCGCGAAGCTCAGATGTTTGAAAGGTTGAAGATGACTCTGGTACCGTTGGATGATGGTTAGACTTTGACTAGAAGCTTGATCCAATGGCCACGTTTTAATCTCATTTTGTGAAGGATCAGAATAAATGAAACGCTGCGTTTCATTTAGCAGTTGGTTTTGGGCTTAATGAATTAAGTGATATCCACACCCCCCTGATGGCCCAACCCATTATTTGAACTGTGTTTTGTTGCTATCCACACCGCGCGTGTTATTATTTTAATTTGATTTTCTTTTAATTTTCATTTTTATGCATGGTTCTTGAAAAATTCATATAAAATTGAAAATTAATCCAATTAACCCCATTATTTTTGCATTTTACTCATGATTGAGTCTAGTATTTTTTAGAGAAAAAATATTTTCATTTCATGTATTTTCTGATTTAATGGGAATTTTATATTTTAATTGATATTAAAATGGTTATGTTTGATGCATAATTTTGTGGAATTTGTTTTGGTCATGTGGTGATGATTTTGATCCTAATTTTTTGTGTGTGATTAGGTTAGACATGTATGATCCCATAAAACTTTTCTCACATTTTTGTGATGAAAATAGGTGTGATTTCTAGATTGATATTTAGGTGCTTCCTTTTAGGGTTTAGGTTTGATACCTTGTAATGTAGGATTTAGTTCTAGGTCTAATTTGATGGTTTGACCTCTGAAATTAATGTGGTAGAGTCATGATTGACCTAGGTTCCCATAGATATTTTTGTAGGATTTTACAATTGATTTTAGTATTTTAGTTAGGACTAACTTTAGTACTAGGTTTTAGGTGATCCTAATTTACTAATCCAACTAGTTTAACTTCCTTAGTCCCCTTAGATTAGGGTTTGTGCTTGGTTTGCCTTTGGTTGAGATTGAAGACAAGTTGAAGACAAGGTGAGGATGCTTGAAGTTGCTTGGAGCTTGGATTTGCTTATGCGTGAAGGTGTCTGATGAAGATTTAGGAGATAGGGAACATAGGGAGAGCCTTAGAATTAGAATGATTTCTTTCACAAATAGGGAAAGCATCTTGTGCTTCCATTCCTCCCAATGACTAAAAGTCCTTCTAAGATACTCACATCCCTCCTTTGGAAGGATGAGTGGTTTTATCTGGGAAGTAGAACTTTGAGGGAAGCAGTCTCTCATAATGATGAACCCTTACAGGCTTCCTTTGGTTGTCAGTAAGCTGTTTATCATTTCCTCTCATCCTGTTAAATCAATTGTCTTCTGGTTTGAGTATCTTGAAAGATGTTAGACTTGAGTTTGAAGTGAGGACTTCATTGAAGAGTGTGGAAGAGGATGATTCCTTAAGCATTGCCATTGCAGCTGAAGCTTAAAGAGAAAGAAGACCAGGTGGATACTTGAAGATCCAATGGAGATTGAATGAAGAGTGAGGAGTTCCTTGCTTGAAGAGAATTGAAGGATGAAGTTGACACTTCCATGTGATTGAAGACTACTCTGAGAAGCTGAAGCTTGTAGGAGAAGAAGACCAAGTTGAGATTGGTAAAGCAAAGAGAGCTGAAGTTTGAAGACTGAGTTGATACTTATGAAGAACATCCAATTGAGATTGAGTGAAGAGCTGAGGCTTGAGGAATAAAAGATGAGTTGATACTTGCACTGATGCTTGGAGAGCCTAAAGGAATCAAGTTGACACTTGTAGTTAAGAGTGAAGCCTGAAGGTGGAATTGACTGAAGAGCTGAAGCTTGGAGAGAGAGTAAGTTGAAACTTATGTGGATGGGTTGAAACCTGGAGAAGCAAGTTGATACTTGCCAGTGAAGCTGATAGCCTTGCAGGGTGATTGAAGTCTGAAGACTGGGTTGCTGTTAGAAGAGCTGGAGCTTGGGATTGAAAGAGTTGTTGATCTGCTTTCTTGTCTGTTTTCTTTTTTGTGCTGATGTGCCTTGTTTGACTTGCTTGATGCATTAGAATAAGTCCATGATTAGACTGACTTTAATCTAGGAGCATGATTGCACTAGAGGTTGAGTTGCTCCCTCTGCTTGTACTGTTACTGTATGGCTTTGCTTGCGGGTATTCGGTAGAGCCCAGCTCCCTTGCCCGTGTGGTTTATTTTGCTTGACAGCATTCCATTTTCTTCTGTATGATTGCAGTCTCTTATATTCTGCTTGATAGCATGTTGTTATTTCTCCTGTATGATTACTGTTAGTCATTCTGGCTTGAGGTTGAGATGAGCTTGTGGAGGCTGCTGCCCCACACACATTTCCTCCCTCACTTGCATTGCATGCACTTTACAGTCGTTTACTATTTACTGTTTAAGCTGACGCTTTATCTGTTTCTGTGTATCATTGACATGATCCCTTAGGACTCTCATTTCCTTTGATAAGGACGTGATGATAGAACTTTAGGTTGAAACCTATGCATGATAACTTCTAGGAGTTCCCTGTTTCAAACTTCAACTATAGGATGAATCCTTGGCATGACAACAGTATGACTTGATAGTCTCCCCGTAGTTGAGCCTGTTCTCTTCTCATCTCAAAACAGCTTAAGATACAGTAATCATGAATGATTTCTTTCGTACGTTACGAGCCTTAAGCTATCTGAGAAAGGATTATTGGAGAGTTTCTTTTCAACAATCTGGATGTTTAGTATGGCACCCTTTGGGTGACATGCGACGCATTCACTCTCAGGTCATAGTCTTTAGTGCGATTGAAATTGCAAACACAATAAAAAACAGTTCTTCCGTAAAAGACAGAAAACAAACTTCAAACCTTTTTGCCCCGTGGGCCCATAATTCAAAGGAAGCTTTTCTGAAGAAAAGAGTGTCGTTAAACTTCAGCGCCGCCGCAAACAGGCTTTGTCCCTAACTGTTGGAACTGTTGTTTAACCCTACTCGATAAAACAGATGAATCTGAATTCTCGTAATCTGTATTATCCGAAACTACGTAAGCTCTGATCTCTCAAGCCTGTTGAGAGTACGTAGGCACAATACTGATGTATTGGCGAGCCACCTTCCCCGTAACCCGTAGTTAGTCGAACTACGTTGACTCTGATTTCTCATTCTCTGATGGGAATACGTAGGCATAAAGCGCGACGCTTTGCCGAGTCATTTTATTTTCTTTTTGAGCCAACCTTGATAGGTAGATAGATAAACCAACTCGTCCAGTAAACACAACAAGCGTGGATCCCGTCGAGTACGACGGACGTGAGGGGTGCTAATACCTTCCCCTTGCGTAACCGACTCCTGAACCCAGACAACGATTGCGACGACCTTGTCTTATACCTTTTCGTCAGGTTTTTCCGATCGTTTCCTTTCCTGTTCTGAGGGATAAATAACGAAAGGTGGCGACTCTTCTGTTTTGCCGACACCTTAATTTCGCGGAAGCGACAACTGGCGACTCTGCTGGGGACTTGATGTTTCCTGGGATCCAACGTCCCGTATGCGAGTCAGTTTGGGGATCCGACGTCCCTTGCGAGAGTCAATCCTAGCGCTTGTATGATTACTTGTTAGGTTGTGTTTATTTATCGCATTTTACTTCCCGCACTTTATTTTCAGTATGATATGATTATCTGTGCTGTTGTGGGAGGGGCATTCTGATGAGTGAGAAGCCAGACCCAGGCTTGAGTGAACATAGCATTAGTTGTGGAAATTAGTGGGCGCGTGCTTGCTTGGCAGGCACTAGTGTCTCATGAAATCCACGCTCAGACGAGGTTCTCCCGGTTGACTTCTTTTTCAACCCTTTGGGTTGAGGGGGTTGTTGGTTTGGAGGATTGTTGACTCTAGGGACCGATCATTTGTGATTCAGCCGAGTGAGGCCGCTTCCTGAACTGGTGATGCCACACCTTCTGGGTATCGTATCACCCCTCTTGAATGTCTGCAACGCTGATGAACGCATAGGATGCCGAACTTGAGTCAGCTTAGGTCCATACCTGTGAGCAGGGTTGGGTTTATTGCAGGAAACTTTGACCTTCAGACTACCTGGTTTTCTTGATAGTGGATCAGTTTTGTTGGTACCGGAGGTTCTCATCATCAGATATATGATTGTTCTTGACAGAGCAGTGTGTTGGTCCTGTATCAGAGGACCTTATCTTCAGAGATGTGTAGTTGTTCTTGACAGAGCAGGTTTTTGATTGGGAGCAGAGGATCTTATTATCAGATGTTTGTTCTTGACAGAGCAGATTTATGGTCCTGTATCAGAGGTCCTTATCATCAGATGTTTGTTCTTGACAGAGCAGAGTTTTTGGTCCTATATCAGAGGTCCTTATTATCAGATGGTTGTTCTTGACAGAGCAGAGTTTTGGTCCTGTATCAGAGGTCCTTATTATCAGATGTCTGTTCTTGACAGAGCAGGTTTATGGTCTTATGTGTGTGTTCTTGACAGAGCAGATTTGTGGTCCGATACCAGAGATTTCTTCTTATCAGAGATAGTGGTTGTTCTTGACAGAGCAGCATTATGGTTTTGTTGATACGGAATATCCACAGCACAGTTGCCTTGATCTCCTGCTGCATGATTGCCTTTTACATTGCCTTGCATACTCATTTGCATTTCATTAATGTGTGTCTGTGTTGCAGGTACCGTTTTCCCCGATCCAGGATTTCTTGCCTCCTATTGTATTGTTATGGGTTCTCTAAGGAAGATCGTGGCTTACAAGCTCCCTGCCCCTGATGTGGTTCAGCTGACTGGTTTGATTGCTTTAGCAGATGATTCTGTGAGAGATGAGTTCAGAAAATCCTACGGCAAATTGCTCAGTTTGGTTCGTAAACCTTCTGCGTTCGAGTTGAATGGGTTGCACGCTCTGCTGCAGTTCTACGATCCTCCGTTGAGATGCTTTACTTTCCAAGATTTTGTTCTCGCACCCACGCTAGAGGAATATGCTGATTTGTTAGGTGTGCCTATCAAGAGGCAGATGCCTTTTGTTCATATGGATGCTGAGCCTGATCTGGCTAGTCTAGCTCCTTCACTTCGTTTGGATGCCTCCGAGTTGGTATTGTCTAGTTGGAACAAGGTTCTCGGTTTCTCCTTGCAGTTCTTAGTGGGAAAGGCTCAGCAGTGCACCAAAGACGGATGTTGGGTCGTGTTCAACGCCATCCTCGCTCTGTGCATATATGACATCATTCTGTTCCCCAATATGCCCGATTTTGTAGACTTCGACGCATTTCGCATCTTCGCTTCAGGGAATCCAGTCCCTACCTTGATAGGAGATGTCTACCATTCCGTCCACTACAAAAACGAGAACAGAAGGGGCAAGAATGTCTCGTGCTGTGTGCCCCTGCTTTATAAATGGCTTGATAGCCATCTACCCAAGAGGGGTCCCTTTGTTTCGTCTGCAGCCACAGCTGAGTGGTCCGAGCGTTTGATGAGTCTATCTGCGGAAGATATTGACTGGTTTGACAGAGATAGGTTGGGTACTGAGATTATCTTCAGCTGCAGCGGGTTTCCGAATGTGCCTTTGATAGGCAGGAAGGGCTGTATAAACTATAATCCGTCTTTGCTGGTCCGACAGTTCGCGTATGCTTTGAGAGCTCCGCCGAAGGATGAAGAGGCGCAGGAATCTCTATACCTCACTGGTCTTCTAGAGGGGGGTCTGTTATCTAAGCTTCAGCGCGCTTGGAATGGCATCAGTAAGAAGGGAAAACCATTGCTGGGGAGAAGCAATAGTCAAGCCTACGCTCCGTACGTGACGTGGATCAGAGCCAGAGCAGATGCTATAGGGATGTCATTTCCTCCTGCCAAGCCAGAAAGCCCTCCAGTAATTGAAGAGCCTACTACTGTGCCCATTCAGCAGCATAATCGGGTGTTAGCTGAGAGAGATGAATTGAAGAGGGCAAATGAAGAACTGGAGAAAGAATTGGCGCAACTCAGAAGCGAGAGAAACGAAGCCGTTCATTCCTTCAAGAGGCAGACAGAGCTGGTGAACCAGCTGGGGACAGATTTGACTAAGCAGATAGCCGAGCGTGAACGCATGGGTCAAGACTTCAAAGCTGTCAACAATGTACTGGCCACGAAGAAGCAGCACTTGGACGAAGCATATCGGAGGATATCCAAGTTCAACCAGCACTGGAAGGCCTCCCTAGCCAACAGGAAAGAGCGGGAGGATAAGCTGATGCAACAGATTTCCAAGCTGAAAGCCCAGGAGAAGGCTAGTGAGAAGAGGTTTGATGAAGAAACCACTCGTAGATATGCCGCTGAAGGCCAGCTCAACAGACCTCTTGCCAACTTGAAGGAGCGCAAACTGACGTTTGAGTCCAAGAAGCGGAAGTTAGAAGATTGTTTCGGCGAAGGAGCATGGGAAGATTCGGTTGAAGGTCTTCAATACACCATTATGCAGAGGGAGTTACTCGTCGAAGGGTTACTCACTCGTCCTGATCATCCAGAAACGAAGGGGTTGTTAGAAGAGTTTCACGCCCGTGGCCGTACTTGACTATTTGTATTCCTTTTGTTTGATCATTGTTGTATGCTGACCATCACCAGGCTTGTTGGCTGAGGTCACGCTATTGATTCTGCTTGTACTCACTGATGTCATGTACTGCCTTGATGGGCTTTCTTTATATATGAGATTGTTATTTCCATGACTGGACTCGGACTTCTTATTATCAGCACTGGCACTCAGGCACTAGGATCGGGGGATACCTCCCTAACGCACAGACACACGTTTGCATATTGCATGAAGCATTTGCATAACGAGCACTTTGTCGTTTTTCCTAACCCTTTTGTGTTTTCAGGTTGTTTCAGGTTGTTCCAGGATTGATCAGAGACCTATTCACCGCTATCCGACCAGAGCAAATCAAACCAGAATTATGGAGCAAGTGCAAACTGATGTTCAAGAACTCCGCGAAAGAATGGATCGCTTCATGGAGCTCATGCAAGCGGTCGCCAATGGCCAGGATCAGCTCCGAACCTTGGTCCAGCCTCTGATTTCGAGGGTCGATAGCAATGGCGTACTCCATGGTGGGACTGTGCCTACCCCTCCACCAGTTGAAACTCCTCAGAATGGCGTCCCCGTGACCGGGGGGAATGGCAATGCCAACGGCAATGTGATAGCTAACATGGGACTCAACGGCAATACGACGGGCGTCGGTAATGGGAGTCTTGAAGCTAATGTCAATGTTGAGTTGGGCAACGGAAATGCAGGTGTTGGGAATCTGTTTGGGCCTCAACCGTGGTTAGAAGATCGTCAGGACGATGTGTTCTCTCAGAGAGGTGCTGAAGGGGAGCTGACTGCTGAAGCACGTCTAAGGTTCAAGGCACTTGAGGATAAGATGAGAAACATCGAGAACCAGAACACCCTGGGCGTTGATATGTCCAAGTTGGGACTGATTGCTGATTTCAAGGTGCCTCCCAAGTTCAAGGTACCTGACTTTGAAAAGTACAAGGACACCACTTGCCCTCGCGTCCACCTGAGATCGTATTACAGAAAAATGTCCGCTCATTCTGAGGACGAGAAGTTGCTGATGCACTTCTTTCAGGACAGTCTGTCCGGACCCTCCCTCGAATGGTACATGAGTCTGGAGCCTACCAGTGTGCGCACGTGGAAGGACCTTGCTGAAGCATTCGTGCACCACTACCAATACAATAGCGACTTGGCCCCGAACCGAGTCCAACTGCAGAATCTGTCGCAAAGGAACAACGAAGGGTTTAAGGAATACGCCCAGCGGTGGCGTGAGTTGGCAGCCAGGGTTCAGCCGCCGATGGTTGAACGTGAGCTTGTGCATATGTTCGTAGCCACCCTCCCAGGGGTTTATTATGAGAAATTGGTCAGTGGTATGTCCGGAACCTTCTCAGATCTCATTATCACGGGTGAGCACATTGAAAATGGGATCAAACTCGGGAAAATTCAAGGTGAGTCATCCTCAGCTGGAGGAGGCGGAAAGAAACCTTATAGTGGCAAAAGACGGGATGGAGAGACGAGCGTTGTGTCCAACGCTCGAAGGAAGGGTAAAGGCCCTCACCAGCAGGTAGCCAACATAACTATCCCGGCAGTTCAACAGCCACAGCAGCAGCAGCAGCAACCGAATCAACAAGGGTACAGAAAGTATCAGAATCGGGCACCTCTGTCGAGCCGTCACCTCGAGACACCGCCCATGTCGTACGCGCAGCTGTTACAGACTTTGCTTCAGCTACAGTTGATCCAGAAGAGAAATTTGGCTCCCTTGACAGGGGCACCTCCACCAGGTTATGACACAAATGCGACTTGCGAATTTCACTCAGGGGCACCAGGCTACACCATAGAAAACTGCAAAGCCTTCAAGCACAAGGTGCAGGACATGGTGGACGCTAAGATCATCAACTTCTCCGATAATGTGCCAAATGTCACGAAGAACCCTATGCCGAATCATAGGGGAGGTGGAGTAAATGCCATTATTGAAGACGAGAGTTTGGATTTGTTGACTGACGTCAGAGATCTGAAGATGCCGCTTAGCTTCGTTAAAGCTAAGCTGATGAAAAGAGGTTTCTTTCCAGGTTGCGGAGAGCTGTGTATGGGCTGTGCTACTAGTCCTGATGGATGTGAACAGCTGATAGAGGGAATTCAAAGTCTGATGACTGAAGGGATTTTACAGTTTAGCCGGAGGGCCGAATGTGGATCGGGAGAGGTAATGCTGAAGCAAGATGATGAGGTCGCCACCATCACCATCCCTCGCCAGACGATAACTATTTCTGCACCCAAGCCGTCCACGATTACCATCACCAAAGCTGGGCCGATACCGTTCGAGAGCACTAATGTTGTCCCATGGCATTATGGGACTGAAGTCTACTGCAACGGACAGAAGTTGGAGCTAGAACCGTTTGGGTCGTCTGTGGAGAACCTTGCGGGAATCAACGAAATCACTCGCAGCGGAAGAGTATTTGTACCACTTGAGGTCGTGGCGGACAAAGCGGATAGAGCTGATGCAACTGATAAAGGTAAGAGTAAAGTCGTTGAAGAGATCCCTCGTGGGGTAGAAAATGACTTACTTGTTAAAGACGCCGAGGAATTTATGAGGTTGATTAAAAAGAGTGACTACAAGATTGTGGATCATCTCCATCATACACCCTCGAAGATTTCCATCCTGAACCTGTTGCTGTGTTCCGAGGCACACCGCAATGCGTTGCTGAAGGTGTTGAACGCCACATATGTACCGCAGGAGATATCGGTAAACCAGCTGGAAGAGGTCGTAGCCCATGTAAATGCTGGAAATGGTTTAGGGTTCACTGACCTAGAGCTGACGCCGAAAGGGAGGAACCACAATAGCGCCCTGCACATCTCAATAGAGTGTAGGGGAACGATTATGTCGCACGTGTTGGTAGACACGGGGTCGTCGCTCAATGTTCTTCCGAAGAAGGCATTGATGAAGTTAGATACTCGCGGAGTGATTTGCACACCCAGTGATCTGGTTGTGAAGGCGTTCGATGGAACCAAACGCCATGTTTTCGGGGAGGTGACGTTGCCAATCCAAGTCGGGCCGGAAACATTCGACGCGATCTTTTATATTATGGACATCATGCCTGCCTACAGCTGTCTCTTAGGCCGGCCATGGATCCATGCTGCTGGAGCCGTGACCTCCACGTTGCACCAGAAACTCAAGTACGCTATCGGAGGTAGCATCGTGAATGTTTGTGGCGAGGAAGACATAATGGTGAGCCATTTGTCGTCCCTCAAGTATGTTGAGATGGATGGGGAAATCCACGAAACCCTATGCCAAGCGTTCGAAGCTGTTAAAGTCAAGGACGTAGCTCCTGTAGTCACTGAAAAGCCAGAGATGACTCTCTCCTCCTTCAAGGAAGCTCAGGCCGTTGTTCAAGCCGGATCTGCCCCAGGCTGGGGGAGAATTTTGGAGATACCTAACAAGCAAGACAAGTTTGGGTTGGGATATTCTCCTGGAGCTGAAGCCTCCTCTTCTAGCAGTGCGTCTCGAGGTAAAGGGCCGATCTAGTTTACCAGTGGTGGGGTGATTTTTGAAAGCGTCAACGCGGTGTCTGAAGACAGCGGAGATAGCGACTGTGACCTTGACTCTTGGATCCAGCCAAGCAAGCCAGGCGAGAGCCTTACCAACTGGTCCGTCAAGGATATCATCCAGATGACAAGCGAAGAGTAATGATTTACTTTTTCCAATCATTGTACAACCCTATGTCCTACCCGGGGCATAGTGGTTTTATTGTCAGGGCCTTGTTGGATTATGTACATGCATTTTATCAATAAATCAAAAGGCGTTTCTCTTCGTATTCAAATGTTGTGATCTCTGTTATTCCTGTTTTATACTTGTTTTGAAAAACAATAAAATGGCAATGAGGTTTGTGCTAACCTGCATATCCTTGTTTTAAGCTTAACCCTTGTTATTGCAGGATCCACATAACAGATGACATCGACTCTGGACCTTCTACGACTCACTTCGACTTTGATTGCCCGATCTATCAAGCCGAAGAAGAGATTAATGAAGACGAAAACCTTCCTGAAGAGTTGGCCCGCTTGTTGAAACAAGAAGAGAAAGTTATTCTGCCTCATGAAGAGGAGAGCGAGATTGCGAATTTGGGTTCTGAAGAACTTGTCAGGAACGTCAGGATAGGGGCTGCATTGCTGAGTGATGTCAAGCGAAGATTGGTCAAGATGCTAAGAGAGTATAGTGACGTCTTTGCTTGGTCATACGAAGATATGCCCGGACTTGACACTGACATCGTGGTCCACCACTTGCCGCTGCGAGAAGATTGTCCTCCCGTTAAGCAGAAGCTTAGGAGGACGCGGCCAGATATGGCCGTTAAGATTAAAGAAGAAGTGCAAAAGCAGCTTGATGCTGGCTTCTTAGCGGTCACCACTTACCCTCCGTGGGTCACCAACATAGTGCCTGTACCGAAGAAGGACGGTAAGGTACGAATGTGCGTCGATTATCGGGATTTGAATAGGGCGAGCTCTAAAGATGATTTCCCGTTGCCTCATATTGATGTGTTGGTCAACAATACAGCTCAGTTCTCCATGTTTTCATTCATGGATGGCTTCTCCGGTTACAACCAGATCAAGATGGCGCCGGAGGACATGGAGAAAACGACGTTTATCACTCCTCGGGGAACATTTTTCTATAAGGTAATGCCTTTCGGTCTGAAGAACGCAGGGGCCACTTACCAACGAGCTATGGTAACTTTGTTTCATGACATGATTCATCATGAGATTGAAGTCTATGTTGATGACATGATTGCGAAGTCCCAAACGGAGGAGGGACATCTGGTCAATTTGCTGAAGCTTTTTGAGAGACTTAGGAAGTTCAGGTTGAGGCTGAATCCTAACAAGTGTACTTTCGGAGTACGGTCCGGAAAGTTACTGGGGTTTATCATGAGTGAAAGAGGCATCGAGGTTGATCCTGCGAAGATTAAAGTGATACAAGAAATTCCAGTGCCAAAAACCGAAAAAGAAGTTCGTGGTTTCCTGGGCAGAATAAACTACATTGCAAGGTTTATCTCTCAGCTCACGGCCACGTGTGAACCGATGTTCAAACTACTAAAGAAAGATCAGGCGATTATCTGGAACGAGGATTGCCAGAAGGCATTTGACAAGATAAAACAGTATCTGCAGGAACCTCCGATCTTGACACCCCCAGTGGCTGGACGGCCTCTAATCATGTACTTGACAGTTCTTGAGAATAGTGTGGGGTGTGTTCTCGGTCAGCACGACGAGACGGGCAGAAAAGAGCATGCCATTTACTACTTGAGTAAAAAGTTCACAGACTGTGAATCTCGTTACTCGATGCTGGAGAAGACGTGTTGTGCACTAGCCTGGGCTGCCAAACGTTTACGACAGTACATGCTCAATCACATCACCATGCTAATTTCGAAGATGGATCCGATTAAGTACGTCTTCAAGAAGCAAGCGCTTTCGGGCAGGATTGCCAGATGGCAAATGGTGTTGACGGAATATGACATTCAGTACGTTTCCCAGAAGGCCATCAAGGGAAGCGTATTGTCTGATTACCTGGCCGAACAGCCGATCGAGGATTACCAGCCGATGAAATTTGAATTCCCTGATGAGGATATCATGTTTCTCAAAGCGAAGGATTGCGATGAGCCGTTGCCCGAGGAGGGGCCAAATAGGAAATCCCAGTGGAAATTGATATTTGACGGGGCGGTTAATTCCTATGGAAGTTGTATTGGGGTGATCATCACGCCTCCCCACGGATCCCACATCCCGTTCACTGCGAGACGGACGTTTCCAGTCACCAATAACAAAGCGGAGTACGAAGCATGCATCATGGGTCTAGAAGAGGCAATTGATTTGAGAATCAAGAACCTAGACGTATATGGTGACTCGGCGCTGGTGATCAACCAGATTAAAGGGGAGTGGGAGACTCGTCAATCGAATTTGGTGTCGTACATGAATTATGCCAGAAGGCTGCTTCCGTTCTTTGATAGAGTGGAAATCCATCATGTGCCCAGGGCGGAGAATCAAATGGCTGATGCCTTAGCCACGTTGGCTTCGATGTATAAAGTCAATTTTTGGAATGAAGCTCCAAGGATTGTCCTTTCTCGTCTTGATAGACCTGCATTCGTCTTTGCGATCGAGGAAGCCGCCGACGGCAAGCCATGGTTCCACAATATCCAGACTTTCCTTATGACTAAGGTGTATCCTGAGGGAGCGTCGACACAGGATAAAAAGACTCTGAGGAGGCTATCTGGAAATTTTATCTCATTCCGGATGGAGTTTTATATAAAAGAAACCATGATCTCGTGCTACTCAGATGTGTAGATGAGAAAGAAGCGAGTATGCTCATGGAAGAAGTCCATGAAGGCACATTTGGTACGCACGCCGGCGGGCATGCTATGACAAGAAAGATCCTGAGAGCAGGATACTACTGGCTGACGATGGAATCGGATTGCTTTAAATTCGCGAAGAGATGTCATAAATGCCAGATCTATGCTGATAAAGTTCATGTGCCGCCGTGCCCTTTAAATGTCATGTCCTCCCCGTGGCCGTTCTCCATGTGGGGCTTTGACATGATAGGCAAGATCGAGCCCACTGCTTCTAACGGTCATCGCTTCATTCTAGTAGCTATCGACTACTTCACCAAGTGGGTGGAGGCAGCCTCATATGCTAACGTGACCAAGCAGGTGGTGGCTAAGTTCATAAAGAGGGATATCATCTGTCGTTACGGAATTCCCGAGCGGATCATTACTGATAATGGTTCGAATCTGAATAACAAGATGATGAAGGAGCTGTGCCAGAGTTTCAAGATTGAACACCACAACTCATCTCCTTACCGGCCGAAGATGAATGGCGCCGTTGAAGCGGCTAATAAGAACATTAAGAAGATTGTATAGAAGATGGTTGTGACCTATAAGGATTAGCACGAGATGTTTCCATTTGCATTGCACGGTTATCGTACAACGGTACGTACACCAACTGGGGCAACTCCTTTCTCCTTGGTGTACGGTATGGAAGTTGTCCTACCGTTAAAAGTGGGGATCCCTTCTTTGCGAGTTTTGGTTGACGTGAAACTCGACGAGGCAGAATGGATTAAGAACCGACTAAACCAACTCAGCCTGATGGACGAGAAGAGGTTAGTATCAATTGCGCATGGTCATCTGTACCAAAGCCGAATGAAGAAAGCTTATGATAAGAAGGTGCGTCCTAGAAGCTTTCAGACGGGTGATCTCGTCCTGAAGAAGATTCTTCCTCCACACTCCGATCACCGGAGCAAGTGGACTCCCAATTACAAAGGTTTGTACGTCGTCAGCAAGGTCTTCTCGGGAGGAGCTTTTTTGTTATCCACGATGGATGGTGAAGATTTTGCATCCCCGGTGAACGCGGACGCAGTTAAAAAATACTTTGCTTAAAAATGACCCGCTGAAAAGAAAAAGAATATCCAGGCAAAAATGGGGCATCCCGGCGAACCATAAAAAAGGAAAAAGGTTCGGGCAAAAATTAGGGATATAATTTGAAAAAAATGTACACCCGCAAAGTCGAAAACCCGGATGGGCGACTTTGGCAAAAAAGGGTATCCCGGTGAATCGAAAACCCGCAAAGGGCGATTCAGGAAAAAGTTAGGGATTTGAAAAAGCAAATGACTGTGTTTCGCGTGTGGACTGTATTTGTTTAGTGGTTTGGAAGACCTGAGGGCCGTTTATCTAAATCAATCTCTTCTGAAGCTGAAGCGTCGGAGAAGTATCGAAGTCGAGTGGGTCCTAGAGGGATCAACTCATGGTGTTCGTCTACGCCTCGTTGCCGACATTTGTATATACTGATGTATATTTATGCTTTTACCTTTTTTGCGCAGCTTCCTCATTCCAGGAGCTTGCCTCTGTTCTAAAACATTTTTACCCATTCAGGGGTTCGTTATCAATAAAATGTATACTATTCATCAATTCTGTTTGTCTGTTTAGCATTTATCTGTTTTGTTTGCGAAAAAGAACACCGATGTTTTTGACAAAATGCGCATACATAAACTTACTGGCCTAGGCCACTGATTGTTGAAACAATGAATTACTTAAACATTGTCACAAGATGATAACCTTGATAGGTCCCTTTGAGAAGGGCATCTTGTCTGTTTGTTTGTGTTATTGCAGGTGTAGCATGTACCCGACAGTACGCCGTATGCGTCCCCAAGCAGGATGATTCCTTCTTCTCCAGCAAGGTTCAGCAACCTCTCCCTGCAGAGTCTGAACGTGAGATCGTAAGCATTGATATGTCTCCCTAGGCAGAGAAGACTCTCTCCCCGATCAGATGCACCCTGAAGGAATGTCGTCTCCCCAGCTGAGTCATACACTGAAGTGTGCAGCAATTGATAGTGCCAGACTGAAGTCTCCAGGAGAAATGGAATTCCCCACAGAGTCGTACGCTCCCCTGTAAGCAGGATGATTTCTTCTTCTCCAGCCGAGATCGCAGATCCCCAAGAGAGCCGAGTCCTTGGAAGCAGTTCGGGCCATGATTGGTCGTCCCCAGTAGGATGTTGAATAGCTAATGCTGTATTTCCCCACCGGAGCCGTTATCTCCAGGAAAGTTTTAGCCGCGAAGGTCGTGCAGTTTATTTCTGCGATCGACATCGCTTTCCTCAGCAGGTCCAGGTTCTCGTAGAGCTTCGTTCCCCTGCAGCAGTCGACTGAAGTTTGCTTCCCCGTGCGGAGTCCGATTGAGATCGGCGTGACTTCCTCTCCTCGGTAGGATGATTCCTCCTCTCCACCAGAGTGCTTCTTTCTCCTTGACAGGGGGACTCTTCCCTTCGGCATTTATTTTGCTGATGGGGTCGCAGCATTTTGCATGATTGCATAGCATCTATCATAAACGCATAGCATTGCCATCGTGTGGAGCATTGCGCCATTGTCAAAGCATATACATATGAAACATGAGCTAGGTCGTTACCATTCTTGTTTTGCAGGTGTTCCTCCGCAGAGTCGCTTGCTCAAGATGATTCTTGAATTCCCCAGCAAAGTCGTTTGCTTAAGATGATTCTTAAAATCCCCAGTGAAGGCGCAAAAGTTGCTTACTCAAGTTGATACTTAGAGTCCCCAGCAGAGTGATTGCCCAGGATGATTCCTGAAATCCCCAGCAGAGTTATTGGTTCAGGATGATTCTTGAAGTCCCCACAAAGTTATTGGTCCAAGATGAGTCTTGCAGTCCTCAGCAGAGTTGATTCACCCAGAATGATTTCCGGATCCCCGAAGCAGAGTTACTTGATGGTTCTCCAGAATCCCCGGCGGAGATGTGTCATCCCCAACAGGTTTCTGAACAGCGAAGGTGAAACTTCCCCTGAAGACATGATGATTGAAGTCCAGCCGTATTGACGAAGCAGTTCTCTCAGCTGATGCAGAGTGCCTGATGGTAGAAGTTGGATATCCCCAACCGGTCCATGATTGATCGAGTATGCTATTCCCGACTTACCGACGAAGTCCGGCTGACGCCCGAAAGTTCTCTGAATGCCCGATGGCCTGATTAACTTGATCGTTGACCTGATGAGTCCCGAGGAGTCCTGATGCCTGACGGCATGATCGACCATGTATTACCGGTTACCGTGTGACCAATTCTCCAGCTAGTTACCGTGCAGCTAATATTTCAGTCTCCGAAGATTTGTTCCCATCAGAGTACCGTGTACTTGTGCAGTTGGCAAATTTCCGGGTTTGTCGGTATTCAACCGTCTCGAACCTTGATTGGTTGAGAGCCGTTCGCTTCTCACCCAGTCAGGTTCAAACTGTTTGAATAGGGGCAGCTGTTGCACCCCAAAATTTGACCAACATTTCTTCACCTAGCTTATGTTTCATTTCATTCACATTATCATTATCATTTGCATTTCATTGACATGTGTGCATGAGATCAAGAGGTATGAGTACCAATCAAGAGCTATACAAGACTATGAAGCTAGCCAAGATGGTTATTCAAGTGTTCAAGGGTTGATATCCTTGTCAGAGAAGTCAAAAGATCCTCAGAGAGAGTGGTTGGAACCAAGAGTATGTGTCTCCTAACTTGAGAGTTATGGGAGCTCCTTAGATGATTTTGAAGCCATGAAGTTAGACTTAAAGCCTTGAGAGAGCTTATGAGATGTCTTGAAAGCCATCATGAAGCCTAGACAGGTCATTGTGCAAGATTAAGAAGATTCAGCCATGAGTGGTGCAATTAGGGTTTGACTGGGTCAACCCTAGGTCAACTGATGACTTGGAAAAGGTTGAGACCTAATCCAAGAGCCATGTGATCATGGATTGACACATTGAGATTTTATAAGGATGATTCCAAGGTTAACTCATCATGATTGAAGAGTTTGAGAAGTTTCAAGCTAGGGTTTCTAAGGTTTGACAGTGTAAAATCCCCTAGTTTGACCCCTATCTTCAAGGAAATTTAGCTGAAGATGTGATTGTCATCTCATCTTTCCCCCAACATGAATGTTGTAGAGCTTTCTCTTAGATTTAATTTGAGTACTAGAAGTCCTTGATAGGATTTGTAGAACTCAAGTTATGACTTTGACAAGTTACAGGTCATCTGAGGTATGTGAATCTGGGGCCTCGAAAGTTACCCAACTTGCATCAAACGTTTTCTCAAGAAGGATGATTCCTATGAACTTTTGGTCAACATGAATGTTGTTCCTTATATTCTTAGCTTTCTAGAGAGTACTAGAAGTCCTTGATAGGATTTGTAGAACTCAAGTTATGGCTTTGACAAGTCAAGGATATTTTGGTCATTTGGAGATTACAGGTCATTTCAACCATAAAGCCATAACTCCTATTTCCAAGCTTCAAATGAAAAAATCTTCAACATCAAACTTGTTCAAAATGATGTTTTAAGGCTAGTAAGTAGGACATGAGATGATGGAAAGGCTTGTAGCTCAAAGTTGCAAAAATGACCTAAAATAAGGGCATAAGTTAAATAAACCAAAGTTGGAAATTGATATTTTCAACCTACACATCCAAACCATAGCATGTAATATATCATTTTGACTCTAGAAAACATTTTAAGAACATTGGTTTAGCCACATTTTTGATTTGAGATTCAATTTGTGGACTTGCTTTGAAAAGCACTTGCTTGCATATTAAGTAACATGTGCATAACTCAAAATCAAGGCATGAGCAAGGCCCTTGGCAAGCTAAACTCTTCCAAAATGTCACTAGGGGAGAAATTGAAAGAGATTGAGGTTGGTTTCAAGCTGCAAATAGAATTGTACATGTCATGATACATGATTGAAAATCTCATGACATGAGAAGTGGAAACTCTCATTAGAAGGATCTAGAGGGTTCTAGATCATCCAAACATCATCTATATATTGAATAGAGTTGATCCAATGCAAAGGTTGGTGATGATTGAAGGAGAGAGCATAGATTGAGATTGAAATTTCATAGCTTGCAAGTGCAATCGGTTTCACCAAATTCTTCACTCTCCATCCATTTTCTTGATTGAAGCTTCTTTCATGGATGTCAAGGAGTGATTCCAGATCATAATCAAGAAGGATTCGTGGCTAATTGGTGCTCTTGAAGTCAGAATTTTCCACCTGCAACTCACCATCGGATTTCAAGATTCAATCACTTTCAACTAGTTCTTTTGCATACAGAAGCAAGAAGAAGGTTCATTGATCGTGTCTGCAAGATTGGAGAGCTTGAATTGGAGGTTTAGTGCATCTGTTCATCCAAGATTTTCAGGTTGGTAACTTTCTTCCTATAGCATGATCTAGGTAGAATTAGGTTGAATTAAGGTGTTAGATTCATTGTAGAAAGGTGTAGGATGGATTTCAGATCGTTAATTGGAGAATTAGAGACAAAATAGGGGAATTACCATTTTCGGTTGAGATTGGGATATGGTGAATCTTGAGGATTTAGGTTAAATTAAGGGTATGGTTGAATTCGTGGCAAGATTTGGGATGAGTTTCATGTTTTGACTATTTGCAACGGAGGCCTGTAGAGAGAACAAGGGTTGGGGATGGTTACCGGAGCTCCACCGGTGGTGGCCGGAGCTGGGCGTGAAGCTCAGATGTTTGAAAGGTTGAAGATGACTCTGGTACCGTTGGATGATGGTTAGACTTTGACTAGAAGCTTGATCCAATGGCCGCGTTTTAATCTCATTTTGTGAAGGATCAGAATAAATGAAACGTTGCGTTTCATTTAGCAGTTGGTTTTGGGCTTAATGAATTAAGTGATATCCACACCCCCCTGATGGCCCAACCCATTATTTGAACTGTGTTTTGTTGCTATCCACACCGCGCGTGTTATTATTTTAATTTGATTTTCTTTTAATTTTCATTTTTATGCATGGTTCTTGAAAAATTCATATAAAATTGAAAATTAATCCAATTAACCCCATTATTTTTGAATTTTACTCATGATTGAGTCTAGTATTTTTTAGAGAAAAAATATTTTCATTTCATGTATTTTATGATTTAATGGGAATTTTATATTTTAATTGATATTAAAATGGTTATGTTTGATGCATAATTTTGTGGAATTTTGTTTGGTCATGTGGTGATGATTTTGATCCTAATTTTTTGTGTGTGATTAGGTTAGACATGTATGATTCCATAGAATTTTTCTCACATTTTTGTGATGAAAATAGGTGTGATTTCTAGATTGATATTTAGGTGCTTCCTTTTAGGGTTTAGGTTTGATACCTTGTAATGTAGGATTTAGTTCTAGGTCTAATTTGATGGTTTGATCTTTGAAATTAATGTGGTAGAGTCATGATTGACCTAGGTTCCCATAGATATTTTTGTAGGATTTTACAATTGATTTTAGTATTTTAGTTAGGACTAACTTTAGTACTAGGTTTTAGGTGATCCTAATTTACTAATCCAACTAGTTTAACTTCCTTAGTCCCCTTAGATTAGGGTTTGTGCTTGGTTTGCCTTTGGTTGAGATTGAAGACAAGTTGAAGACAAGGTGAGGATGCTTGAAGTTGCTTGGAGCTTGGATTTGCTTATGCCTGAAGGTGTCTGATGAAGATTTAGGAGATAGGGAACATAGGGAGAGCCTTAGAATTAGAATGATTTCTTTCACAAATAGGGAAAGCATCTTGTGCTTCCATTCCTCCCAATGACTAAAAGTCCTTCTAAGATACTCACATCCCTCCTTTGGAAGGATGAGTGGTTTTATCTGGGAAGTAGAACTTTGAGGGAAGTAGTCTCTCATAATGATGAACCCTTACAGGCTTCCTTTGGTTGTTAGTAAGCTGTTTATCATTTTCTCTCATCCTGTTAAATCAATTGTCTTCTGGTTTGAGTATCTTGAAAGATGTTAGACTTGAGTTTGAAGTGAGGACTTCATTGAAGAGTGTGGAAGAGGATGATTCCTTAAGCATTTCCATTGCAGCTGAAGCTTAAAGAGCAAGAAGACCAGGTGGCTACTTGAAGATCCAATGGAGATTGAATGAAGAGTGAGGAGTTCCTTGCTTGAAGAGAATTGAAGGATGAAATTGACACTTCCATGTGATTGAAGACTACTCTGAGAAGCTGAAGCTTGTAGGAGAAGAAGACCAAGTTGAGATTGGTAAAGCAAAGAGAGCTGAAGCTTGAAGACTGAGTTGATACTTATGAAGAAGATCCAATTGAGATTGAGTGAAGAGCTGAGGCTTGAGGAATAAAAGATGAGTTGATACTTGCACTGATGCTTGGAGAGCCTGAAGGAATCAAGTTGACACTTGTAGTTAAGAGTGAAGCCTGAAGGTGGAATTGACTGAAGAGCTGAAGCTTGGAGAGAGAGTAAGTTGAAACTTATGTGGATGGGTTGAAACCTGGAGAAGCAAGTTGATACTTGCCAGTGAAGCTGATAGCCTTGCAGGGTGATTGAAGTCTGAAGACTGGGTTGCTGTCAGAAGAGCTGGAGCTTGGGATTGAAAGAGTTGTTGATCTGCTTTCTTGTCTGTTTTCTTTTTTGTGCTGATGTGCCTTGTTTGACTTGCTTGATGCATTAGAATAAGTCCATGATTAGACTGACTTTAATTTAGGAGCATGATTGCACTAGAGGTTGAGTTGCTCCCTCTGCTTGTACTGTTACTGTATGGCTTTGCTTGCGGGTATTCGGTAGAGCCCAGCTCCCTTGCCCATGTGGTTTATTTTGCTTGACAGCATTCCATTTTCTTCTGTATGATTGCAGTCTCTTATATTCTGCTTGATAGCGTGTTGTTATTTCTCCTGTATGATTACTGTTATTCATTCTGGCTTGAGGTTGAGATGAGCTTGTGGAGGCTGCTGCCCCACACACATTTCCTCCCTCACTTGCATTGCATGCACTTTACAATCGTTTACTGTTTACTGTTTAAGCTGACGCTTTATCTGTTTCTATGTATCATTGACATGATCCCTTAGGACTCTCATTTCCTTTGATAAGGACGTGATGATAGAACTTTAGGTTAAAACCTATGCATGATAACTTCTAGGAGTTCCCTGTTTCAAACTTCAACTATAGGATGAATCCTTGGCATGACAACAGTAGGACTTGATAGTCTCCCCGTAGTTGAGCCTGTTCTCTTCTCATCTCAAAACAGCTTAAGATACAGTAATCATGAATGATTGCTTTCGTACGTTACGAGCCTTAAGCTATCTGAGAAAGGATTATTGGAGAGTTTCTTTTCAACAATCTGGATGTTTAGTATGGCACCCTTTGGGTGACATGCGACGCATTCACTCTCAGGTCATAGTCTTTAGTGCGATTGAAATTGCAAACACAATAAAAAACAGTTCTTCCATAAAAGACAGAAAACAAACTTCAAACCTTTTTGCCTCGTGGGCCCATAATTCAAAGGAAGCTTTTCTGAAGAAAAGAGTGTCGTTAAACTTCAGCGCCGCCGCAAACAGGCTTTGTCCCTAACTGCTGGAACTGCTGTTTAACTCTACTCGATAAAATAGATTAATCTGAATTCTTGTAATCTGTATTATCCCGAACTACGTAAGCTCTGATCTCTCAAGCCTGTTGAGAGTATGTAGGCACAATACTGATGTATTGGCGAGCCACCTTCCCCGTAACCCGTAGTTAGTCGAACTACGTTGACTTTGATTTCTCATTCTCTGATGGAAATACGTAGGCATAAAGCGCGACGCTTTGCCGAGTCATTTTCTTTTCTTTTTGAGCCAGCCTTGATAGGTAGATAGATAAACCAACTCGTCCAGTAAACACAACAAGCGTGGATCCCGTCGAGTACGACGGACGTGAGGGGTGCTAATACCTTCCCCTTGCATAACCGACTCCCGAACCCAGACAACGGTTGCAACGACCTTGTCTTATACCTTTTCTTCAGGTTTTTCCAATCGTTTCCTTTCCCGTTCTGAGGGATAAATAAAGAAAGGTGGCGACTCTTCTGTTTTGCCGGCACCTTATTTTCGCGGAAGCGACACTCATGACGTTTTGCGAACATCTGAATGAAACCTGAAAGATTGGCTCTGAGCTGTCCTTCTTCACTTGGGGTAAGTTGAACCAGTCAATTCCATTTGACTCATCTTTCTGTAACAACAGTAGACGCTTCATCAACTTCTCCTTTGTTCGGGAGGCTGGTTTCGAAAGTGGCATTGAGCCACAATTGAAGTAACCAGAAAAGGCCTGATAGTAACAGGTTCCCGCGACTTTCTTTGTCCTTCAGACTGCCAGCGCCTTCGCTGAGGGATTCGTACCGACTGGCCAGGATTATCTCACTTAAACAAATGCCTCAATTTAGATGCAGTTGATTGGCCAATGTGAGGTACTTCCGTGCCACCTGCAAAGATTTTGAACAGAAAATGCAGTGAGTTAGCCACATGGCTAGAAAAGCTATATGTTCTTCATCTTCGACCGTGGTTGTGTTTTTATCATGGTAGTGATTGATGAAATGGGTATAAGTGTGTTTTGTGTTGGAAAATCCTATGGTGTCTTGGCAATCTACCTCAGGGTCATAAACCAATCCATGGGGTTTCATCCCTGTGATAGAGGCTATATCGAACAGAGTTGGTGTCACCATCCCACATGGGAGATGGAAGGTATAATGGATACTATCCCAGAAGTATAATGAGGAAGCTAACATGAGAGGGCAGTAAGTTGCGTCGACCTTCGACATCATGATCAAATCGTAGATGTCAGTTTCTTTCTAGTCATTGGCCTTGACTTTCTCCATCTTCGATAGCCAGTTTAAACTATCTAGGCCCTCAGTAGGAAGTTTGCTGGAATCTTTTTGCCCTAAGGGTTTGGTTTTACGGTAGGAAGGGAAAAAGTCACTAAGATTGGAGTAGTTGAGACCCAATAGCGACAACGGACCAGACATAGCCAAAGGTTTACCTGCAACAGTAACAGGAATTATTACCTGAGATTCGGATATGTGCCTCTTCTCTTCTAGTAGGGGTTCAAGGATGAACTGTTGATTCTTCACTATTTTTGGCCCACTCAATATGGCGAAAGGAGGAAGGAGTGGTGCAGCTATTTGTCCTTTGATTTGTGTCTTCTTCTTTTGAGCCTGGTTTCCAGCCATTGATGAAGTTCGGGGAGGAAATGGGTTCTTGAGAGTTAGACGATGTCTGGAAAAATACGTGAGTATTTACTGAAGAGTGGGAAAGTTGGAAATTATTTTGAAGAACTATTTATAGGATGTTTTGAGATCAAAAGTCTTTTTTCATCATTAGTGGCTAGAGATAATGGGTCACGTGTTGTCACAAGATAAAGAGATGGGGCGGTGGCAGTTACTACCTATACCCATGATTGTCTTAGGCCCTAAAAAGAATGATGATGGTCTGAGGATTTTTGTGAGTTCCAATAAATCCGCCATAATGACCCATGACGTCAGGGACGTGCACGGGGATAGTGGAACAGTTTTATGCTTTTTCTTTCTTCTTTCTTCTCTTGTCTTCCCAGACATTTTTGGGGGGCAATTTGTTAGCTCACAAATTCAACGCCATATATATATAGATTAAAATATTTAAATAAAATAGTAAACTCTTTTGAGAAGAAAAGAGGTTTTCGAAGCCTTGAGACCTTCGATTGTAAAGTTAAAAGTTGTGGAACTTAGAGAAAATTATGAACCTTAAAGAAAGTGGTTTTCGACCGAGATGCTGGCTAGAGATTAGTGAAGTTGTTTGAAATTCAAATAATGGAGGGAGTAGTTATGCTTTCCTATGACTAAGAGGGACAAGTGGCGTTCATTTGGAAAAGGACTTCATGCATTATGACACTTGTCGAAAGTTGATGGTTTTAGGAGGTTATTAGTAGTTATTTCTACTATTATAAATAGGAGTTTAAGATATAGAATTCAGTGTGTTGTAATTTACTATTTGTACAAGTCACTCCTAAATTTACTCAAAGTATCCGAGTGTAGAGAAAAGAGTTCAAGGAGAATGTACGTTATGTAAACACACCATCTTTACTTTCAATAAAGTTTAATTTACTTTCTTAACTTTACAAAGTTTTCCTTTACTTTTTCTACAATCTACCCTCTTCTATGCACTTTACTTTATCTTCGTCCTAAATTCCTTTCTAAGATCTCTATCTCTTTCCTCCTAAATTTCTATCTTCTCTTTCACTTCAGTCGAACAAACACCTTTATAATTAAAGCCTTTTTCTAAACACTGTCGAAGTGTGTAACTTAGATAGATTTCAAAATATAAACCTTTAGCACATGTCCTAGGATCAATCTGATCGATCCTGTGAGTCACCAAAGTTAGATTTGGAATATCAGCGGTTGTTTTGAGTCACCAAACTTAAATTGATTTAATACACATTTACTTGATAATCAGTCCCCTTACCATATGATTCATAAATTACCACCTGATATAAGCCAAGTAAAGGTTTTTGGTTCTCTTTGTTATGCTTCTACTTTATCCAATCATAGAACCAAACTTGATACTCGAGCTAGAAAATCTTTTTTTTCTTGGATATGTTGTTGGTTACGGAGGCTCCATTTTACTTGATCTAAATACATATACTATTTTCATCTCTAGAAATGTTACTCATCATGAACACGTTCTACCTTACACCAGTTATTACCCATCTACCACACAAAACTGGGAATATTTCAGTTCCATAGCCAACAAACCTATTCACGACTCATCTCAGTTTCATGATATTCCTATATCCATCCCTAAAAATATTCCTACTGATGAATCTCTCCCTACACCTTCTACATCTGACCAACAAATTTACACTTAACCTACACCTGATTCCAACCTTTCTCATCATGGTGTTTTAAGTAATCATACCACACACCAAAATCATCCTACCCGTGCCTCTTCAAGAGTAAGACATCCACCATCTCATCTCAAAGATTATGTCTATGCAACCTTCAATGATACACAAATACAATCATCTTCAGGTATACCTTACTCCATTTCTAATTTTTTGTCATATTCTAATATCCCCTTCACATTTTAGTTTTAGTTTTTCTATTTCTACTAACCAAGAACCTAAAACATATAAAGAGGCATGCAATTTTGAATGTTGGAACTAAGCCATGAACCATGACCTTGATGCTCTTGAGAAAAATGATACATGGAAAATTGTAGATCTTCCATCCAATGTCAAACCAATTGGTTGTCGTTGGGTTTACAAGATCAAACATAGGTCTGATGGTAGCATTGAGAGATTTAAAGCACGCCTTGTTGCCAAAGGATATAATCAGATTGAAGGTCTTGATTATTCAGACGCTTTTTCACCAATTTCTAAACTCACCACTGTTAGACTTGTGCTAGCGTTGGCATCCATTCATAACTGGCATCTTCATCAACTGAATGTAAATAATGCCTTTTTGCATGGAGATCTGCATGAAGATGTTTATATGATCCTTCCTCCTAGTGTTAAAACTTCCAAGCCAAACCAAGTGTGAAAATTGATCAAATCCACCTATGACTTAAAACAAGCAAGCAGACAATGATTTGAAAAGCTGACTTCTCTTTTCCTTCTTCATGGTTACACACAAGCTCCATCTGATCACTCATTGTTTGTCAAGAAAACACCATCATCATTCACAACTTTTCTTGTTTATGTTGATGATGTAATCTTAGTAGGGGATTCTATGCATGAATTCCAATTCATGAAAAACATCTTGCATCAAGCATTCAAGATAAAAGATCTTAGTACCCTAAAATATTTCCTAGATTTGGAAGTGGCTCATTCAAGCCAAGGCATCTCTATTTGTCAAAGAACATACTGCCTTGATCTTCTCAATGATTCATAATTTCTTGGATCTAAGCCAGCCAATACACCTTCTGATCCTTCCATTAAACTATTCCATGACAATAGCCCTCCATATGACGACGTTCCATCTTATAGAAGGCTTATTGGAAGATTGATATATCTTAACACTACTAGACTAGACATTACATTCATCACCTAACAACTCAGTCAATTTCTTTTAAACCCTTTCACCACATACTATAATGCTGCCTGCAGGGTGTTGAGGTATCTGAAGCAATGTCCGGTTCAAGGGTTGTTCTTTCCCACGAAAAACTCATCTCTTCAAATTACTGATTTTTCTGATGTAGACTGGGCCACTTGTACTGATACTCGTAGATCCATTTCTGGATCTTGTTTCTATCTTGGACACTCTCTTATTTCATGACGTACCAAGAAACAAAATATAGTTTCCCGTTCTTCATCTGAGGAAGAATACCGTGCTCTAGCTTCAGCAACCTGTGAACTTCAGTGGCTCCTTTATCTACTCAGAGATCTACATGTTGAATGTTGTAAAACTCCAGCTCTCTTTTGTGATAGTCAGAGTGCACTCCATATTGCAGCCAATCCTGTTTTTCATGAGAGGACCAAACACCTAGATATTGATTGCCACATTGTTCGCGAAAAATTCTTGGCTGATGTAATGAAACTACTTCCTATATCCTCTCATAATCAGCTTGCTTACTTTTTTTACAAAATCGCTTCTTCCAAAGCCATTTCATTCTCTCATGACCAAGTTGAATGTGCTAAACATCTACCAAAGTTCAGATTGTTGGAGACTAATAAGTGATAGTTACTTAGAAAGATATATAATTAGTTATGTTAAATAGAAAGTTAGTTACTTATTGCTTATTCTAGAAGCTACTTATTACTTTTGTATATATACTTTCTTTTCTCATTCATCTTATACAACAGAAACTACTATTCTTTCATCTTCTTCCTTCAATTTTACATGTTGTTTACTATATTTTTTTATGTGCACATCAATGTAATGCATAATAGTTAATATAAATAAATAAAAAGTTACAAAGAAAAAGTATTTTTAAATGATATAAATTTTTTAATATGATCCTAAAACTTGTCTTTTTTATTAAGTTTAACACAATTACACTTAAAAATATTTTTATAATCTTAGTGCGTTGAAACTATATTCACACTTACATATTTGGAGATTGATCGAAATGATGATCTAGTCTATTATTTAGTCACTCGTGTGGCTTTGTCCCCATTCTTTCACTTTTCTCTATTTTTCTTTCACACACTCATGTGGTAGAAGTCATCACACACTACTTTGTGTCTTCACATGTCTACCATACTTTATTTTTTTTTTATCGGTTTGTCATTTTGTACACCTCAAGCTTACTACATTATGACCTCATATTTCTTTCTTTATTTTTCTCTACAATAATATAGTTTTAATAAAAGGTATTGCTGAAGAGTTCTCAGACATTCTTTAAGGATTTTTAATAAAAAAATATTTTATACAAAATTTAACCACTTCAACTAACTAATAGAGACAGAATTAATTAATTGAGTTTTCTTTAAAAATAATATTATAAAAATTCATATTTAATCTAATGCATTTTAAATAATAATTAAACCAATATTTTTTGTTATTTTTAATTATTTTTGAAAATGTTTGACAAGTTTTAAAAAATTATAAAACTATATCTTTTATAAAAATGAAAACATGAAAAATAAGAAAGAAAAATAACCCTTAATAATTGTAAGTAAATGCAAAAGTAATAATCTTATATAATATTTATGTTAATTGAATTAAATAGTGTAAATAATTTTGTTGATATTTGTAGATTAATAATTTTAAAATATACATTAAATCGTACGATTTTTGTATCCATTAATCTTCTATTGACATAGTGATTTAATCAAATACACACTTACAGAAAGAAAAACAAAAAGAGAATCGCAGTGATTTAAGTTTAGAATTAAAACTTTCCATGAAATATTTTTACTCTAGTTAATTTACAAGATTGTTAATAATGAGAACTCTATAGTTTTATTACTATTTCATTTTAATATTTTTAATACTTTATATCACTGTTGTAGTTTTATTTTCTAAACAATAATTGCAAAATTAAGTTCAAATAAATAAAAACCATGCGTCCAAAATCTAGCATTTATATGCAAGAAAGACTTGTGAGCTTAATTAGCGATCAATTTGTACGAGATTGTTTCTTGTCTTATGTTGGCATTATATTTGACTCATTTATAAGTGGAGTCATTATCATTGTTTTAATCATAGATAATCCATGTTTAGAACCTTGGTGAATTCCACGCTTATGCACAGATCCCTAAGTGGATTCAAAGAGACTGAATTCTAAATGATAAAGATGTATTTCTTTATTACAATAAAAATTGCCATATTAGGTTCTTTTAACACATTAATAAAAAAATTATAAATAGAATCATTTTATTAAACTAATATCATCGCTCTATTTTTTTTAATTTAAATCGGTTGGAATCCAACTTATTAAAAATGAATAATTCGTGTTTCTGCATCCAACATCTTTTTACAGTACCAACTGAATTGTTTTAATAGGACTAAACATAAAAGAGATGTCAAATCCACTAAAACTAAGATAAACAGAGCAAAAGTACACAAAAGTCATAAAAAATAAATTTGGAATTAGGTATATCTCCTAATAAAAACTATCTCCAATTTAAAAACTTAATAGATCAAACTATATTCTTCACATTACACAATTGACCTTCTAAAAATATTTCGTTTCTATGCTTCTAAACCTCCCAAAAAAATTGTCCACCAAATTATACCTTTGTTCTTCCTCATCTTCTTCCTCAAAGAATATCAAATGTAATAGGAAAAAAGACAATTATAATTGATTCTCACTATCATAAATACAAAATAAAATATTTATAAAATTTGGAGTACTGCATGTTATATGAATCGAAGAGTATAATTGTAAAAAATAATAATTAATATTATTAAAAATTAAAAATTAATATTATTTTGAGATAATATTTTACAAATGTAAAAGTTAATAAGAAAAGAGAGCAATAATAATATATTCTCTCTTCTAACAATGATTGATTCATATACCATTCAATGAATTTAAAAGCTGAGTTTAACAACGGCTGCTTTCATAAAATTTTTTTTTCATGTATCAAATTGTAGCACTAAATAAATATAGACACTCGTAAAATGATTTATGAAGGTACCATTAAAATCAAAAGAGCTAGGAAGAAAACGTTAGTCTATGAGTTTGATTTGTTTATGATGAAATTTGAAGAAAACAATCAAAATATAAAGTATCTCTTATAAATTCATGAACATTCAATGTTCATGTATATGTTTCAAAATGATAAGAAAAGTGGAATGATGTAAATTCTAATAAATATAAGAGAAATAATCTCACATAGAAAGATTTACTCACATTCAAAACCTTCATAAAGAGTCAAGAGCATTAACTGAACAAAGGGACAAAAGAGGATAAAGTGCTACATGGACAAATGTGGTAGTCTCAAACATCGGCACCGGGACTGGATCTGAGGGCGTGGCCGTAGAGGCACTAGTGGTGCCTTGTAGACGACACTTGAGTACTTAGGCACGACGCATCGGAGCAACCATACTACTCGCGACACCCGCGGCGGCTGGCTTTGGCCGGACCCACTATTGCTCTCGTTTTGGTCGATGCATGCATTTGAATTTTTAAGGAAAATAGACAATGCTTGGAAACAATGCAACTTTTCATTATGGAATTCAAAAAACACATCACAACCCGAATATCCTCTTGAACAAAATCCAAAATTTCTTTGCTACAAATCGAGTTTTTGTCGGTCTTGCGCAAATTCAACATAAGGCTGAATTATCCAGGGTATTTCTGCATTCCAACTCTAAGACATATTTGGGAGTGCTTGAAATACTTTTAAGGAAAGTGGTTTCATTCACGATTCAGTCCTGGATCCGTTCAACTTTACCGATATTTCTAACAGTCTTAAAAGTATTCAAGTAATGGCTTCCGACGTTGCAGTTTCAAGCATCAAAGTTATGAACCAGAACTTTGTCAAGTTTGATCTCTTTGATGGAACCAACTACACCCGATGGCAAGATAAGATGACATTCCTATTGAACGGTGTGAAGGTTCACTATGTCTTAGACCCAGACTTACCACCAATTCCTGAACCAACCGAGGAAGACTTTGATGAACTCAAGAAGGAGCTAAGAAACGTAAAGAGGATAAATTGTTATGCCGTGTGTCGCTACTGCGAAAATCGGCGCCGGCTTGACAGGAGAGTCGCCACCGTGCGTTATTTATCCCTCAGAGCGGGAAAGGAAACGCTCGAAGTAAACCTCGCAAAGACGGGAAAAGGTATGGTCATCGCAACCAAAACCTGGATTCGGGAGTCGGTTACGCAAGGGGAAGGTATTAGCACCCCTCACGTCCATCGTACTCGATGGGATCCACGCTTGGTGTTTATAGGTAAAAGGGTGTGTTATCTATCTACGCTAATGGCTGGTCTGAAAAGAAAATAAAAGGACAGGACTCGACAGAACATACGGTGTTCTGGGCCTACGTATTCCCTCGTGCAATGGGAAAGTCAGAGTCAACGTAGTTCGACTTCCTATGTCTAGACGGGGGAGAGGTTGCTCGCCAGGACATCGCATCCTGTGCCTACGTACTTTCATCTGGAATGAAAGATCAGAGCAAACGTAGTTCGGCTAACTACGGGTAAACGGGGAGCTCTCACACAGCAGTGAGAAACAAACTGGTCCTAAAGCTCGGGAACTTACAAATACGATCTGGTCTCAAATGCACTCGGGCAAGAGAAAGGGACAACAATTAGTCGTTAGCGGGAGAGTCTCGATCGCACAGCCGCGAGAGAACAAAGGTTAGTTGTTAGTGTGCTCGCTAGGATATCGCATCCTATGCCTACATATCTTCGTCTGGAACAAAGAATCAGAGCAGCTGTAGTTCAGCTAACTACGGATCAAGCTACTCAAAAGCTCCTACTGGAAGGAAAGGGAAACCCTAGAACTATAGCCGAGAAACAGGGGAATCTACCTACTGCTATCACACCTGGTTGACCATCCTAATGTCTATCATAACAACTCCGCAGCGGAGAAGTCAGAGCTCCTAAGGGATCGTGGCAACAGGACTAAACTACAAACAAGGAACTGCAGCGTAAAGGAATACTGAAAATATGCATGAATGCAACAACTAGACACACAAGGCACAGAGGCCGCAAACCACAAAGGCAAGGGAGCTCAGCTCTACCAAATACCAACAAGCAAAGCCACGCAATAACAAACAAGCAGAAGGAAGACCACCTCAACTTCTTATGCACACAAAGTCTACTTCTAAGATGCACTTATTCAGAACTATCTAGATGAATACCTAAGTCTAATGCAACATAACATCACGCAAGTCAAACAATACAAAGAGACTAACCCTGAGCAGGGCCTCCAACAAACCTGAAACAACTCTTAATCTATCCCTAAACAAAACCCTATACAAAACCCCAAGCAAAGATCTAAGCAACAAATTCTAATCAAAACCCTAAGCAAGAGGAATCAATCCCAGTCTCCAAGCTCCAGAACAAGCTTACCAGAGAAAAGGAAGCTAAGCAGACAAGCTCATAGTGCCTTCCTCAGGAAAGTACCAGGAGGTTACTACTCAGGAGTCATATCCTATGCGGCTCAACAACTGTGATCAGTTTACATCCCTCCTCAGGATAGATTAAACTCACATGAAGGCTCCGGCATCACGGGATACTTGAGAAATCTATATGCACTAGGGGAACTAAGTGAGCAGACTCATAGGACCTTCCTCAGGAAAGTACTAGGAGGCTGACACTTAGGAATTGTACCCTACGTGGCTCAACAACTGTGATCAGTTTATATTCCTCCTCAGGAGAAATTAAACTCACAAGTTGGCTCCTACATCACTGGATACTTGAGAAATCCTAGACAAACTAGTGGAACTAAGTGAATAGACCCATAAGACCTTCCTCAGGAAAGTACTAGGGGGCTTCCACTTAGGAATCATATCCCATGTGGCTCAACAACATGTGATCAGTTTACATTCCTCCTCAGGAGGAATTAAACTCACAAGTCGGCTCCGACATCATTGGATACTTACGAAAGAGGTGAGAAGAAAGAATGAAAGTCATTCATAGTGCCTTCCTCAGGAAAGTACCATAAACTCCCTTCAAACTTCAGGATCTCGAACCTCACAAACAGACAACAAGCTCCTAGACTAAGCCTCAATCCACTGCATCCTTGCAAGCTCCAGCAGGACTTCAATCAGCTCCCACCTAGAGAAGAACCCACAGGCCAACAAACCACAAGAGACTATCTCTGAAGTTCAACCACAGTTGAACTTCAAAGTTAGAAGTCATCAAGACTTCTCCTATCTTCAGGCTCAGACAAATCTCATCAGGACATCCTACAAAAATCTAATAAAAATCTAATGGGAGACCTACATGGCTCTATGACAACATACTGAAAAATCAGAACAAAATTCAACACCAGATGAAAGAACTAAAATCAGCAACACAGACATATCCACAGACCAATTATTCAACATCAATAACAGTGAAAAAATGCAATTAAAATGAAAATGCATGATTGAGCTAATATTTTTGCACCATAAAATTCTACACTGAATCACGAGTCTACAGAAAAAAGAACGGAATTATTTGACTAAATCTACCATTTTTTATGAATTTTCTAATGATATGCATGCATTGAAAATATTAAAAAAGAAATCAATTAATTGGAAAATACGCACAAAAATAGCAAACAAAAATGAAATGTCATTTTTATTTTTATTTAATTTTCTTAACATTTTCATGAAATAGTAGAACAAAGAAGAATTTAAAAAACATTTATTTACATTCATTTATGAATTATTTACAAACCATGAAAATATAAAAAAAACAAAAGTAGAAGAAAATGAAATGGGGGTCTAAACAGCAATGGAAATCTAGTTATTCTAGCTGGGCCCTGATTCTGAGGGTGTAACTAGCAAAAGGGCGTAGGCCCAGGTTGGAGAAATCAAATAGCCAGAAAAAAAACATAAAGGGGGTGCAGCTAGCAGATTCTCCAGTTATTTTTCACCTATGGGCCCCAACGAGGGGGTGCAGAAAGCAATAGGGCCTAAGGCCCAACTCCAATTCACTCAGGTCTCTCACGCCAGGGGGGTGGGAAAGCAGTTTGGGGTATGCATCAGAAAAAACACGCGTGGGCCTAAGCCCAATAGCCAACCCTAATCCAAACAAACCCTAATCAAACTATCTTCCCCTCAAAACACTCTGGTACTGTTCACACTTCTAAACCCTAACTGCGCTCATCTCCCAAATCTCCCCTCTGCAACTCTCGAAGATTCTCAAAACAAAACTCAGATCCTCACACATCATGAACTAAAATCACACTTTAATCCACTATCACACCTGAAATCAAACTTTCATCTAACACTCCCAGATCGAAATCAGGCCTCAACAGTTCATGCTAGAATCATATCAACAACGATTCAACCAAACCCTAACCACGCACGAGTAAACAAATTGCAAGGAGGATGAACAAACCTGGAGGAATGACGAAGATCCTGGAACTGAAGAATGTTGAAGGAGTTCGCTGGGATCTTGAAGATTTCTGGAGAAAACTTCGTAGATTCTTGAAGATTGGACGAGGAATGACGTTTCTGGAGATATTGCTTGAAGGATGAATATCTTAGGATGATTTCTGGATATATTGCTTGAGGGATGATGAAGATTTGATTGAATTCTGGGAAAATTTGTAGGAAGGTTGTTGGCGTTCTGGAGAAATGTTGTATGAAGGACGATGAAGGTGAACGAAGGATTCTGGAAAAGATAGGATGAAGATGATGGCATCCTGGAGAAATTGATGAAGAACGTTGGCGTTCTGGAGAAATTGATGAAGGATTGATATTGTTCTGGAAAAATCCTGATGAAGAACGAAGAGTTTCTGGAAAATTTTTGAGGACGATGAAAGTCTGAGCAAGTTCTGGAAAGAGTTGTATGAAGAACGAAGGAGGCGGATGAACGTATTCTGGAAAAGTCTTGAGGTTTCCGGCGAGTGTATGAATTTTCCGGCGATGTACCGATGAAGGTGGACGGAGGAGATCTGGGGAAGAAGATGAAGAAAGGAGGGTTCTGGAGATTTTGGTGGTTCAGGTGGTGGCCGGAGTTGGTTGACGGTGACCGGCGGCGTGAAATTACGGCTGATGCATGGCCGCCGGTGTGAAACTCAGGCGATGGTGTGGGGGCGCCAAGTGGCGTGCATGCGCTGAGAGAGGGGGAGTGGAGGACAGTTGGCAAACACGTGTGTGGGTCTCTGAGTGGGTGGTGGCGTGAGGATTGAGAAACGCGTGGGACCCCTCTTTTGCAGACACGTGTCTGCTTTTATACCACTGAAAATGCCAGAACTCTCTAGAAGTTTCTGGGGTGCGCTGGAATTCGCTGACTGCTTGGACCATTGCTGGGCTTCGCTGCTGAGACTAGTAAAGAATTGGGCTTCCATCAGAACACATCCTGGGCCCATTTCGAAAATGAATAAGAAAAACTGTAAAAAAAAACTGAATAAAAGACAAATAACTCTAATTACCTAATCAAAACAATTAACACCTAATTATCTACTTAAGACTAATCCTAAAACAGAATTAATACCTAATTAAACTAATTTCCTAATCAACTCTAAAAAATGATTAATGCTCTAATTAATTCCATATTATCCTAATTAAACCTGAAAATCAATTAAGATCTAATTAAACTCTAAAAAGTCAATTAAACCTAATTAAACTCTAAAAGAAAGATTAATGCTCTAATTAATTCTAAACTCCTACTAATTTTCTATTAAAATTCCAATATTATTTACAACTAGTAAATCTATTATCAATAAAAGAAACTATATTATTTCTATATTATCTAAAAAACATTAAACCTATTTTAAAATCTATATAAAATTCTAAAATATTATTAAAAGAAAAACTATATTATTCTAAAATGATAAAACTATTTAAATTCTATTAAAAATTCTACAAATGATTAAAATCTATTTAAAATATTCTATAAAATTCTAAAAAGAGGATTAAGCTATTAAAAAATACAAAAACCCTATTTAAATTCCAGAAAAATCTGTAAAGCCTGTTAAAAATTCACAAAAGTCTATAAAAATCCTAAAAATGCAGATGAATGCAAATGACCGCCATAAAAGAGCGCACGAGACCAGATCGAATCGAACAGAGAACCCCGGGCCTCAGAATATCCTCAAAATCACTGAAAAATCACCGAGGAGCGCACAATTTCCCGAAAATAAAACCCCGATAATCTGGACTGGGTCTGCCATATCTGATAGACAAAAATCAAGCTGTAAACTCTGATATCCCCTGCTTGTGCACAAAAATCATACATCTGAGCTGTGAATATGAATTTAAACCATGAGTCAGATAGGAGAATCGGTTGGTCAAATTTTAGGGTGCAACAGCTGCCCCTATTCAAGCGACTTGGACCTGAAGGGTTTGAAGAGCGCTCAGCCTTCAAACATTCAGAGGTACGAGACGGTTGAATACAAATAAAACCCGAAAATTTGCCAACCGCGAGCATATACTGTAAACTGCTTGGGGAATAAAGTCCAGAAAACTGAGCCCGGTTATTGCGGCACCAAACTGATTAATCATCTGATAAAGAACTCCTGATTGAATACCCGTCGCTGGTGATACCTCACATAACAAACCCTGAGGGTTGCAACAAAATACCTGACCCTTTCACATTGCCTACTGATAGGCAGGAAGAGAAATATACTCACATCGCCCAAAGATGGACGGGAAGACACCCTGACTGAATACTCACCTCGTCTAAAGATAGACGGAAAAACAACATTAATCTCCCAATTCACATCGTCTAAGGATAGACGGAAAGAAATTCTTCAAATTCACATCGTCTAATGATAGACGGGAAGAAATAATCTCCAAATTCACATCGTCTAAGAGTAGACGGGATCATCCTGACTGATGAACAAATCAATATTCTCATCGTCTAAGAGTAGACGGCATCATCCTGACTGATGAACAAATCAATATTCTCATCGTCTAAGAGTAGACGGGATCATCCTGATTAATGACAAATCAATTCACATCGTCTAAGGGTAGACGGAATCATCCTGATCGATGAACAAATCAATATTCACATCGTCTAAGGGTAGACGGCATCATCCTGATCGATGAAACAAAACAATTCACATCGTCTAAGGATAGACGGGATCATCCTGATTGATGAAACAAATCAATATTCACATCGTCTAAGAGTAGACGGCATCATCCTGATCGATGAAACAAAACAACTCACTCATCGTCTAAGAGTAGACGGGATCATCCTGATTGATGAACAAATCAATTCTCTCATCGTCTAAGGGTAGACGGGAACAAAGCCTTAATCTTCATACACACATCGTCTAAGGATAGACTGATACAAAGCCTGAATCTCCATATTCACATCGTCTAAGGATAGACGGAAAGTCACCATAATCTCCATGTTCACATCGTCTAAAGATAGACGGGAAGTCATCATAACGCAATTCAACACCATCCTTTGAATTTCAGAATCCTTCTGTCTACGGAAATTGATGGAAAGATCAATATCTTTGAAGGGGCCACATCGTCAGTATGGACTAACGGGAAGAAAACCACCTTTTAAAGAATCATGTCGTCAATAAGAATCAACGATCACGCAAACTGAACATTCTTCGAAGAGCCTCGACATCAATAAGGATTGACAGTCAGAAAAGTACCTCTTGAAACATCATCTCATCCAATAAACAGAAAGAGAACCAACATTCAAAATCATTTTGAAACCCCTCAACAACCAAGGATGGCCGGAGAAGACTCGCTGGGGCAACACCTCATCATTTGTATGATCTGGCAATAAGAAACCCGTTGGACGGTAACCAAAACTTCACATCGTCTACTGATAGACGGAAAGAAAAGCCACTTACTAGAGAAACTCTGTTTTGAACTCCATTGAAAATCAACCCCAAAACTTCACATCGTCTACTGATAGACGGTAAGGAAAGCACATCCTGGGGAAACCCCTTCTTGAAGCCTTACTGCGACCATCCGCAATTTCACATCGTCTATGGATAGACGGAAAGAAAGCCACACTCGTACTCAAGACGTCTAATGCTAGACGGAGAAATCCACTTATTGGAGGAACACATCGTCAATATGAATTGACGGGAAGAAAAGCTTGTCGATATCAGATGACTGCTTGATCAAAGCACAACTATCATAAGATCTGATACAAATAATCTGCTGAACCGCCTGAATACTGTTGCTGGATAAACGCCCCTGAACTGATCACAGAGTAATTCATGCGCCATATGAGGCTGATAGAAAATCTGACTTATGCCTCGTATGCATATGCAAATGCCTTAATCTTTCTACAGCGTAATGCTCCATTCTGAATGGAAATGCTACGCATTTTGACAATGATATGCAAGTATGATGCAAATATGATGATGCATGCAATATGCTAGCAGGCTCGAGCTGCCGGAGAGAGCTGGGTACAGAAAACCACTTCAGCAAAATAAATGCTGAAGGCGAGGCCAACTCTGCTGGAGATAACCCGGATATCACTGAATCGTCCTAGCAAAATAAATGCTAGGAGAGTGAAATCAACTCCGCTGGGGATATTGGGAACTCAACCGAACACCTTGACGAAGTAATACCTTGCTGGGGTATATAACTCCGCTGTGAAATAGCAGACGTGCTGAATATGATTAGACTCTTGTGGGGGATAGCTTATCCCTGCCAATGACAAATTGATCTTTGCTAGCAAAATGGAGGGAGCCCTCCTGCGTACTGACAAAGCTCGGATCTGGAAATTGATGCGCCAACACGGATGGGCTTCGCAGTAATCGCAAACATGGATTTGAGCTCTTACGCTTATCTTACTGGGTCAGGTACAACTGCCGCTGGAAAACATTCTTCCTGAATGCACAGCCTTTCAATGAAGAGTCAAGGGATAGTGACACGACTTCCCGCATTCATCTCGCTCTCGGAAATCGACTGCATCTGCTCGAATAACTCTGAATGGCTCTGCTGATACGGAGAAGAAATAATTCTTTTGCTCATGGTATGCCCCAGCCTACAGGACATCTGTGGGGATAGTCCTTGAAAGGAAATCTGCAAATCTGAGCCCTGATGGTCTAATATAACATGCCTCAGCGTTCTGAACTTCTGAGAAATACTTCACCTTACCTGCTTCTCGCGTAACTTCTGCATGCTTAAGATGGTCTGCCCCCGACTGCAATGACTTTGCCCCGATTATCTAATTCAGAGTAGTGCCCTTGACTACGACGTGTTCACCGAATCTCAACCTGATTGCCCCAGAATAACTGACTTTGAAAAGCTGACCTGACTGGGGATCACAGTAAAAGCTTGCCCCTGCTCTCGGAACATTCGGGCGTTCTGCGTTCTATCTTGACCATACTTTCCATTGTAGGAAGCTTTTCTGCTGTCAAACGCTTACTTGCAAGTAAAACAAGTTGTTCTGCATAAAAGATGTATTAATGCAACACATATGACAGCTTTGACATCCAATCTGTTCACTGGGAAAAGGAAAAACAGTTTATAGCATATGATGCACAAGACATTTATCAACATTAGTACCAACATGGTAAGAGGAACCTTTTTAGGAGTCAGAATCGACGCGACCTTTACCGGAGTATGCTTTCGAAACAACCTGCTTCAATTAGGACTTTTGAAGGTTGTAACGTGGTCAGGTTCATGGTTTTGAAAGAAAGGATAAAGGCTCAAAGTTTACTTTAACCCACCCATTCTCCTTGATGTTCTCCCATCCTACGTTCAGCTAATTTGACCTTAGCGCTCACCTCTCATAGGTTGAAAGATAGGAATGATAGTTCGAGAAACTTTTGGATTTTGGAGTGACAGCCACTCACTCTTTGTCTTTGACACTTGAGGTCACACGACTCGTATTTCCTTTGGGGATTTTTCTTTCGATCCTTTTCATCTTTTTCCTTTTCATATCCCTAACTTTTGCCTGGACTGACTCTTTTTGAGTTTCTTTTGATTTTAAGTCCAGCGGGATGCCCTCATTTTTGCCTAAGTCATTTGTTTTGAAGTTTTCTTGACTTAGCGGGCTTTTGATTCTTTTTTCATTTTTTCTTTCGAACAAGTCGTGTGACACTGGTTGCCTGGCTCTTTGGGAATGATGTGGCTGTCCCACTCTTGATTGAACCATTGTGGTCTTTTAGGCACGACCTCTAGGGGTGTGATCGATCCTCGAACGGACACTCCTTTTGCAATTTGGACGCTCGGTCAAATTAGCTAACACCTACCCTGCCCCAGGTTAAAATTGGGGGTTTTTCGTTTTCAGAAAGAACTCCTACTACAAGGCTCAAAGGGGTTGACAAGGGATTATCTTCCTTATATCTCCGGTGTTTAGGGATTTGAAGCAATGCCTGTACATCATCAACAGGTTTTATTTCAAAAGCATACAATCGGAATTTGCATGTCGGTCATTTTCGTCATCCTCCCCACATTCTTCTTAACCAGACGTTGGACATTTGCAAAAACAGTTAGTGAACACGACTGGATTCAATCAAAACATGCATATTTATTTCATTATCATCAATTTGAATGAAAACAACGAGTTTTACAAACAAGCTTACAAATTCAAACAGGAAAGCAACTACAAATGTAAAGAAATGACAAGCTAAAACAAAGAAAACATGCTAGCTTCTGAGAACCGGGCTTTTACACATCTGCCCTGCTGCTGAACCAGCTATCTTTATTAGAGGCAATTCGATGCTGTCCTGATCTGCTTTCAACGACTCAACCAAATTATAGAGCCCTTCCTCCTTCATTCAGATGATTTGGGGACCTCTTGGCCCGAAGCTGATGGCTGCACTATCAAGCAAATCCTGCACTTGGTGCTTAAAAGCATGGCAATTCTCTATATCGTGCCCCGGGGCTCCAGAATGAAACTCACAGTGCTTGCTTGCGTCATAACCAAACGGGGGAGTTCCCGTTATTGGTGCCAGAGTTCTTGTCTCTACCATATTCAATCCCAACAATGTCTGCAATAAATCAGCATAGGTTGAGGGAGGCTTCTCAAACACTCTTCTCGGCTTGCCACCCTGGAATCTTCGTTGAGCCTGCTGTGCCCCCTGCTGAGGCTGCTGCGGCCGGTATCGGGTCGACCCTTGAACACCCTTTGTATCAAATGCAACATCAGCTTCTTGACCTTCAATGTACTGATTAGCGCTCTCCTTATGCTTAACCATTTTCTTTCTCAGATCTGCCCCAGGAATAGGCAACAATTGTGGGCCTGGAGATTCTGACACCATGGAGTCCAGGATACGCTTCTGACCTACTGCAGCTTTAGAAACATCTGTCATCTTAGCATCGACTGAGACAGGAGCAATATGCACAGCTACGCCGCCCGGCGTGAATTCAATACCGTGCGAGTCAATCAGGTCTTGAACATTGTGTTTGAAAGCATGACAACCCTCGATGTCGTGTCCGAATGCCCCGGAATGAAATTCACATTGCTTATTGGCATCGTACCCTTGAGGAAACGCTCTCGTTGGTGGTGCCAACGTTCTCTTCTCAACCAGATTAAACCTCAGTAAGGTCTGCAAGAGCTCAACATAGGTCATAGGTGGTGCCTCAAATATTCTCCTTGGCTTTCCTTCCTGGATCTTCCGCTGAGCCGGATGTATCCTCTGTTGCTGCTGCTCAGGTTCCACATGCACAGGTGGCGCGAGCTTCTTCATTGCGGCTTCAAATAGCTGATCGTCTTCTTTCCTAAGCACATTCTTGACTACTTCCATGATCAAGCTCATTTGGGTCTTCAGCTGACTGTTCTCCTCTCTGAGAATCTTCTGCTCCAGACGCATCTCTTGCATGTCTCTCATCATCTGCCCCATCTGGCTTCGGACTTTGATCAATTCACACTGATTCTGTTCCATATATCTGAAGGAATTCCTGCAACAAACTGGAGGACGAGGAAATAAGGCCCACGGTTCTGATATACCTGCTAAATGATAATGCAGCGCAGAGAACAAACACATATTCACAACGAGACAAAGAGAAACTCAAGCTATAAGCACACAGACAAACATCTCCCACACATGTACAACCAACAAAATCAGCAGGTGAGCACAAATGAGTATGAATATAACGACCCCAGCCAACAATCCTGGTGGTGGTCAGCAAATACTGATGCACAAAAAGCTAAACGGGTTAAGCAGAGAAAACAGATGCGACATCCGGCGCAGAAACCTCTAGAAACTTTCCCCATATTCGACTGAACTCTCTGATTGACAATCTTCAGAGCACACACTTCCTGTGGAGTCCTCCATGACATTAACTGACGAACTCGCACTACTGGAGGATGGAAAATCATTAATCTGAACAAAACCCTGAGGCGTGATGCAAATACGGCTAGAGTCTAACAGATCCTGAATCTGACTTCTAAGCACCTTACAATCATTGGTGGAATGCCCCTGTGCCCCAGCATGGTACTCACAGCGGGCGCTGGCATCAAAACCTGGAGGATAAGGTGGAATCACCGGCTTAGTCTCTTTCGGTACTATCAATCCACTTCTGACCAGATCTGGCAACAACTGACTGTATGATACCGGTAGCTGAGTAAACTGCCTTTCAGGCTTCCTTGGTCTTCGTGGGGCATGCTGACGCGATCGGCGATAGGATGATCGTTGACTTGAAGTGTCTGAAAACTGATCCTGAGATGCTAGAGATTCTGAGGTGGCATCATCTCCTACTTCCCACTCTTCTTGAGAACTGACAACTGACTCAATCTTATTAACTGGGACGTAAGGAACATCTCGAAACTTTCCACTCCTGAGTCCTCGCTCAACAATCTCTCCCAGCCTCATCAGGCCCACAAAGTTTGTGCAACTGAACAATTTGTCAAAATAATGGCCTTTCAGAGTACCCAAGAAGATGTCAACCAGTTCTCTTTCCGGAAGCGGTGGTCGAACACTAGCAGCCAATTCTTTCCATCTTCGCAAATACGCTCTGAATGATTCATTCTCCGCTTGAGACAATTCTTGCAGATCTACGAGACTAGGAGTCAAATCCAAGTTGTAATCATACTGCTTTATGAAAGCTCTGGCTAAATCCACCCATGATCGAATCTGATTACTTTCCAATTGCACATACCACCTCAGGGATGCCCCAGTCAGGCTATACTGGAAGCAATGGATCATCAATTTGTCATTTCGCACAAACGAAGTCATCCTTCGACAGAACATCATCAAATGCAGCTTTGGACAGCTATCTCCTGTGTATTTTTCAAATTCCGGCATTTTGAACTTGTACGGCAACACGAGGTCAGGGACCAAGCACATGGCTACAGCATCCAGGTTGACAGCATCTTTCGCTTCCAAGGCTTTCATTTGCTCTTCCAACACTCGGACTCTTCTACCATAGTCAAGAGCTCTTGGATCTACTAACCCGGTCATTGGATTATCTCTCCGGTAATTCATCGCAGGGAAAGCAACACATTGATTGTTAACAGGAGGATAGCGTTCATTTCGGGCAAGAAACTGCTCATGCCGATCTCTGTTCTCAACAGCAGGCTGCACAACTTGGGCTGCAGTAAGATTATCTGCTTGCGGGAAGTCTTCCATAGAATCATACTGATGGTTGGACGCCATAGTAAACCCTGCCTGGTTGTCAGGACCCTGAAAATTGCCTTCAGACATAGCTACCAATTACCTGTAACCGACTATGCTGCTTGATTCTGCTCAAATCTGCTTCAACCCCTTGGTCGTCTTCGACACTCCACTCTTGCCTCAAACAATTCCCCGAGAATCACTTTCTGGTGAAAACAAAGGTTGGATAAGTGCTCTGACCTGCTAGAGAAATGCTATGCAGTATGATTTATGCAAACAGAAATAAAAATGCTAACGTGCATGTGTGCATTGGAGATATTTCCCCTCCAATTCCAGTGTCAGTGGTAGCAAGACGAGATAAACCATAGAGACAATATTTGGAAAAACCCTCATATATTGATTAGCATAACAGTCTTGTCAAGAAGTTACATAACTATGCTCCATACATCTGATATGACAAAGAGGATCCCAGCCAACATGCCTGGTGGTGATCTCAACGTACAGAATACAAGAGAAATCAAATACGGGTACGGTTGCGGAAGTCCTCGACCATCTTCTTTGTCTCTGCATGATCTGGTTGATAAACCAAACCTTCTATCAGTCGATCCCTCTTCCTGACTGTCCCCTGGATGTCTCTGACAAAGTCTTCCCAAGCCTTATCATTGGCACCGCCCCCAGGTTTGGGTCTCTTGGCATCTGCTCTATGCTGGAAATCTTCCAAGTTCTTCGTGGCATCTGTCAACTTGCGCTCGGCTTCGTATCGGCGACAGGCTTCTTCTTCAAGCTCTTCGTTCTTCACTTTGACCTGTTCTTCTAACTGAGCAATCTGTGTCTTCAGCTCTTCTTCTCGTTCCTTGCGCTTGGTCATAGTGAGATCCCAGTGTTCTCTGAATTTGGCTAGCTTGGTGTAAGCCCTTTCCAGCTCTTGCTTCTTGGTGGCCAACACACTACTAACTGAGTCGACATCTAACTCTAGACGCTTCTTGGTTTCAGTCAATTCCAATAGCGTAGTCTTTAGATGTTTCAGAGTTTCAGCCTGTTGCTTAGAAATGTATCCTGTTTCAATTTTTTCATGCCGAAGCTGGGCATTCTCCTGCTCTAAAGCCTCTTTAGCCCTTGCTAGCTCTTCTTTCTCCGCCATCAGCTGCTTGTAAACCTGAATGTCCACAGTGGTAGGCTCCTCTACCGGAGGAGGATGCAATGGCTGAACCGCTGGATACGGCATAAGGAACTTCACAGCTCGCTCACGAATCCATTCTACATATGGGCTAGGACCTCGAGTATCCCCTCTGCTACCTGAAAGCTTCCCTCTCTTGTGCAAGTTTTTCCAGGCTTTCTCAAGTTTGGTCAGCATCTCTTTCCCTATTGCCCCGGTGAGATACAGAGATTCCTGTATCTCCTCGGGCTTTGGCGCTCCTTGAGGTATGTACCCAAATTGCTTGATCAATAAGGAAGGGTTATAGTTGACACAACCTTTCCTTCCTATTAACGGAACATTCGGGAATCCTTCGCCTTTGAGTATGACTTCAGCTCCAAATACCTCTTTATTGGTCCATACCACGTTCTCAGCAGTTAATCCCATTAAGCGCTCGGGCCATCCTAGAGAATTGATAGATGTGACAAACGGGCCTGACTTAGGCATATGACTGGTGAACCACCTGCATAGGAGAGGTACACAGCAAGACACATTCCTTCCTCGTCGCTTTTCATTCTGATAATGGGTTGAATGGTGGATATCTCCCAGCAAAGTAGGAACTGGGTTCTCCGCAGCCAAAATATAGAAGGCATCTGAATCAACAAAATCAGGAATGTTCGGGAACAACACGATGCCATACACACATACAGCAAGGATGACGTCAAAAACACCCCAGTTACCTTTCTGGGCATATTCTCGAGCCTTCTCCACCAAGACATCCAACGGAAATCCCCATACGTCTCCTCTTCTGATCATCTTCCCAGACAGCTCAGACTCTTTCAAGCACAGGATGGCAGAAAGCTCAGCCAGCTTAGGCTCAGCGTCCGTACGATAAAAAGGCATCTGCTCACGGACCGGTATATCCAGAAGTGCCGAATACTCCTCCAGGGTAGGAGCCAAGACGAAGTCGGGAAATACAAAACACCTGAGCTCCGCGTCGTAAAACTGTAACAGAGTATAGATGCCGCTGGTCTCGTAGGCAGATGGCTGATAAACGTAGGTCAGAATCCTCCCATATCTCTTTCTGAAGTCACCCATTCCTCTCTTCTTAGCAATAGCAATCAACTCTAACAATAGACTGATATTCGGCGACGGAAACTTATAGGGCAATACTCTCTTCAGGTTTTCCATGTCTTGCTAGGAACAAACACCAGAACTGGAAGGGAAAATATGTACCTGCAATACACACACGTTAGTTGAATGCAGATGGTAATGCAATGATGCAATATGATAAATATGCAATCTGTGAACACAGAGGCTATGCTGTAGCCTGAAGAGGAATATCTCTGTGATCAAGAACAGAAAACCAACACAGTCACCAGAATCTCATGCCACTAACTACCATCTGATACTCAAAATATCAATCCCCTGGTAAGAAAACCATCTGAACCTCTGTATCTGACGAGAATACCATCTGATAATAGCCTCAACCTCAGATAAGAAACCCATCTGACCCAGACAACACACCTGGAGATGAATCAAGAACACCATCTGATAAAGATACTGAATCATGGTTTCTGAAGGCCAGTTTTCCTGCAATAACCCAGTCCCTCTCACAGGTAGGATAAACCTAATCCACGGACAAAGGTACGGCATCCTATGCGGTCATCAGCGTCACAGACTTTCATGAACGATGATACGATTCCCAGCAGGAGTGGCATCATCAAATCATGAAGAGGCCTCACTTAGCTGACTTCCAAATGATCGGTCCCCAGAGTCGACAATCCTCACGTCTGGACTCCCCTCAGATCCTCAGGACCGGAAAGGAGCACCTCTGCAAGAATCTCGTCTGAGCGCAGATTTTCGTAGGGAACTGTGCCTGCTCAGCAGACAGGTTCGTCTACTACTTCTCCACAACTATATCTAGGTGTGTACTCAAGCCCAGGTCCGGCTTTTCACTCACAGTAACCTCCCTCTGCCCACAGCAATGATCACAATAATATAATGCTGGAAAATAAATGCGGAAAGGTAAAGGTACAGAAAAGTAAAGTGCAGAAAAGTAAAACACAATATGCACAACACCCAACAAATAAACACCCAAGCGCTAGGATTGACTCGCGTAGGGGATGGGAAACGGTCCCAGCATAAGGGATGGGAAAAGTCCCTAGATGCTATAATCCCCAGCAGAGTCGCCAGCTGTCGCTACTGCGAAAATCGGCGCCGGCTTGACAGGAGAGTCGCCACCGTGCGTTATTTATCCCTCAGAGCGGGAAAGGAAACGCTCGAAGTAAACCTCGCAAAGACGGGAAAAGGTATGGTCATCGCAACCAAAACCTGGATTCGGGAGTCGGTTACGCAAGGGGAAGGTATTAGCACCCCTCACGTCCATCGTACTCGATGGGATCCACGCTTGGTGTTTATAGGTAAAAGGGTGTGTTATCTATCTACGCTAATGGCTGGTCTGAAAAGAAAATAAAAGGACAGGACTCGACAGAACATACGGTGTTCTGGGCCTACGTATTCCCTCGTGCAATGGGAAAGTCAGAGTCAACGTAGTTCGACTTCCTATGTCTAGACGGGGGAGAGGTTGCTCGCCAGGACATCGCATCCTGTGCCTACGTACTTTCATCTGGAATGAAAGATCAGAGCAAACGTAGTTCGGCTAACTACGGGTAAACGGGGAGCTCTCACACAGCAGTGAGAAACAAACTGGTCCTAAAGCTCGGGAACTTACAAATACGATCTGGTCTCAAATGCACTCGGGCAAGAGAAAGGGACAACAATTAGTCGTTAGCGGGAGAGTCTCGATCGCACAGCCGCGAGAGAACAAAGGTTAGTTGTTAGTGTGCTCGCTAGGATATCGCATCCTATGCCTACATATCTTCGTCTGGAACAAAGAATCAGAGCAGCTGTAGTTCAGCTAACTACGGATCAAGCTACTCAAAAGCTCCTACTGGAAGGAAAGGGAAATCCTAGAACTATAGCCGAGAAACAGGGGAATCTACCTACTGCTATCACACCTGGTTGACCATCCTAATGTCTATCATAACAACTCCGCAGCGGAGAAGTCAGAGCTCCTAAGGGATCGTGGCAACAGGACTAAACTACAAACAAGGAACTGCAGCGTAAAGGAATACTGAAAATATGCATGAATGCAACAACTAGACACACAAGGCACAGAGGCCGCAAACCACAAAGGCAAGGGAGCTCAGCTCTACCAAATACCAACAAGCAAAGCCACGCAATAACAAACAAGCAGAAGGAAGACCACCTCAACTTCTTATGCACACAAAGTCTACTTCTAAGATGCACTTATTCAGAACTATCTAGATGAATACCTAAGTCTAATGCAACATAACATCACGCAAGTCAAACAATACAAAGAGACTAACCCTGAGCAGGGCCTCCAACAAACCTGAAACAACTCTTAATCTATCCCTAAACAAAACCCTATACAAAACCCCAAGCAAAGATCTAAGCAACAAATTCTAATCAAAACCCTAAGCAAGAGGAATCAATCCCAGTCTCCAAGCTCCAGAACAAGCTTACCAGAGAAAAGGAAGCTAAGCAGACAAGCTCATAGTGCCTTCCTCAGGAAAGTACCAGGAGGTTACTACTCAGGAGTCATATCCTATGCGGCTCAACAACTGTGATCAGTTTACATCCCTCCTCAGGATAGATTAAACTCACATGAAGGCTCCGGCATCACGGGATACTTGAGAAATCTATATGCACTAGGGGAACTAAGTGAGCAGACTCATAGGACCTTCCTCAGGAAAGTACTAGGAGGCTGACACTTAGGAATTGTACCCTACGTGGCTCAACAACTGTGATCAGTTTATATTCCTCCTCAGGAGAAATTAAACTCACAAGTTGGCTCCTACATCACTGGATACTTGAGAAATCCTAGACAAACTAGTGGAACTAAGTGAATAGACCCATAAGACCTTCCTCAGGAAAGTACTAGGGGACTTCCACTTAGGAATCATATCCCATGTGGCTCAACAACATGTGATCAGTTTACATTCCTCCTCAGGAGGAATTAAACTCACAAGTCGGCTCCGACATCATTGGATACTTACGAAAGAGGTGAGAAGAAAGAATGAAAGTCATTCATAGTGCCTTCCTCAGGAAAGTACCATAAACTCCCTTCAAACTTCAGGATCTCGAACCTCACAAACAGACAACAAGCTCCTAGACTAAGCCTCAATCCACTGCATCCTTGCAAGCTCCAGCAGGACTTCAATCAGCTCCCACCTAGAGAAGAACCCACAGGCCAACAAACCACAAGAGACTATCTCTGAAGTTCAACCACAGTTGAACTTCAAAGTTAGAAGTCATCAAGACTTCTCCTATCTTCAGGCTCAGACAAATCTCATCAGGACATCCTACAAAAATCTAATAAAAATCTAATGGGAGACCTACATGGCTCTATGACAACATACTGAAAAATCAGAACAAAATTCAACACCAGATGAAAGAACTAAAATCAGCAACACAGACATATCCACAGACCAATTATTCAACATCAATAACAGTGAAAAAATGCAATTAAAATGAAAATGCATGATTGAGCTAATATTTTTGCACCATAAAATTCTACACTGAATCACGAGTCTACAGAAAAAAGAACGGAATTATTTGACTAAATCTACCATTTTTTATGAATTTTCTAATGATATGCATGCATTGAAAATATTAAAAAAGAAATCAATTAATTGGAAAATACGCACAAAAATAGCAAACAAAAATGAAATGTCATTTTTATTTTTATTTAATTTTCTTAACATTTTCATGAAATGGTAGAACAAAGAAGAATTTAAAAAACATTTATTTACATTCATTTATGAATTATTTACAAACCATGAAAATATAAAAAAAACAAAAGTAGAAGAAAATGAAATGGGGGTCTAAACAGCAATGGAAATCTAGTTATTCTAGCTGGGCCCTGATTCTGAGGGTGTAACTAGCAAAAGGGCGTAGGCCCAGGTTGGAGAAATCAAATAGCCAGAAAAAAAACATAAAGGGGGTGCAGCTAGCAGATTCTCCAGTTATTTTTCACCTATGGGCCCCAACGAGGGGGTGTAGAAAGCAATAGGGCCTAAGGCCCAACTCCAATTCACTCAGGTCTCTCACGCCAGGGGGGTGGGAAAGCAGTTTGGGGTATGCATCAGAAAAAACACGCGTGGGCCTAAGCCCAATAGCCAACCCTAATCCAAACAAACCCTAATCAAACTATCTTCCCCTCAAAACACTCTGGTACTGTTCACACTTCTAAACCCTAACTGCGCTCATCTCCCAAATCTCCCCTCTGCAACTCTCGAAGATTCTCAAAACAAAACTCAGATCCTCACACATCATGAACTAAAATCACACTTTAATCCACTATCACACCTGAAATCAAACTTTCATCTAACACTCCCAGATCGAAATCAGGCCTCAACAGTTCATGCTAGAATCATATCAACAACGATTCAACCAAACCCTAACCACGCACGAGTAAACAAATTGCAAGGAGGATGAACAAACCTGGAGGAATGACGAAGATCCTGGAACTGAAGAATGTTGAAGGAGTTCGCTGGGATCTTGAAGATTTCTGGAGAAAACTTCGTAGATTCTTGAAGATTGGACGAGGAATGACGTTTCTGGAGATATTGCTTGAAGGATGAATATCTTAGGATGATTTCTGGATATATTGCTTGAGGGATGATGAAGATTTGATTGAATTCTGGGAAAATTTGTAGGAAGGTTGTTGGCGTTCTGGAGAAATGTTGTATGAAGGACGATGAAGGTGAACGAAGGATTCTGGAAAAGATAGGATGAAGATGATGGCGTCCTGGAGAAATTGATGAAGAACGTTGGCGTTCTGGAGAAATTGATGAAGGATTGATATTGTTCTGGAAAAATCCTGATGAAGAACGAAGAGTTTCTGGAAAATTTTTGAGGACGATGAAAGTCTGAGCAAGTTCTGGAAAGAGTTGTATGAAGAACGAAGGAGGCGGATGAACGTATTCTGGAAAAGTCTTGAGGTTTCCGGCGAGTGTATGAATTTTCCGGCGATGTACCGATGAAGGTGGACGGAGGAGATCTGGGGAAGAAGATGAAGAAAGGAGGGTTCTGGAGATTTTGGTGGTTCAGGTGGTGGCCGGAGTTGGTTGACGGTGACCGGCGGCGTGAAATTACGGCTGATGCATGGCCGCCGGTGTGAAACTCAGGCGATGGTGTGGGGGCGCCAAGTGGCGTGCATGCGCTGAGAGAGGGGGAGTGGAGGACAGTTGGCAAACACGTGTGTGGGTCTCTGAGTGGGTGGTGGCGTGAGGATTGAGAAACGTGTGGGACCCCTCTTTTGCAGACACGTGTCTGCTTTTATACCACTGAAAATGCCAGAACTCTCTAGAAGTTTCTGGGGTGCGCTGGAATTCGCTGACTGCTTGGACCATTGCTGGGCTTCGCTGCTGAGACTAGTAAAGAATTGGGCTTCCATCAGAACACATCCTGGGCCCATTTCGAAAATGAATAAGAAAAACTGTAAAAAAAAACTGAATAAAAGACAAATAACTCTAATTACCTAATCAAAACAATTAACACCTAATTATCTACTTAAGACTAATCCTAAAACAGAATTAATACCTAATTAAACTAATTTCCTAATCAACTCTAAAAAATGATTAATGCTCTAATTAATTCCATATTATCCTAATTAAACCTGAAAATCAATTAAGATCTAATTAAACTCTAAAAAGTCAATTAAACCTAATTAAACTCTAAAAGAAAGATTAATGCTCTAATTAATTCTAAACTCCTACTAATTTTCTATTAAAATTCCAATATTATTTACAACTAGTAAATCTATTATCAATAAAAGAAACTATATTATTTCTATATTATCTAAAAAACATTAAACCTATTTTAAAATCTATATAAAATTCTAAAATATTATTAAAAGAAAAACTATATTATTCTAAAATGATAAAACTATTTAAATTCTATTAAAAATTCTACAAATGATTAAAATCTATTTAAAATATTCTATAAAATTCTAAAAAGAGGATTAAGCTATTAAAAAATACAAAAACCCTATTTAAATTCCAGAAAAATCTGTAAAGCCTGTTAAAAATTCACAAAAGTCTATAAAAATCCTAAAAATGCAGATGAATGCAAATGACCGCCATAAAAGAGCGCACGAGACCAGATCGAATCGAACAGAGAACCCCGGGCCTCAGAATATCCTCAAAATCACTGAAAAATCACCGAGGAGCGCACAATTTCCCGAAAATAAAACCCCGATAATCTGGACTGGGTCTGCCATATCTGATAGACAAAAATCAAGCTGTAAACTCTGATATCCCCTGCTTGTGCACAAAAATCATACATCTGAGCTGTGAATATGAATTTAAACCATGAGTCAGATAGGAGAATCGGTTGGTCAAATTTTAGGGTGCAACACCGTGGACATGTTGTGAATATGCTATCTATTGTCTCTACGACCTCTATACGGATTCTCAGTTTGCAACAGAAATCTGAAAAGCACTCGAGTTTTAATTCAAGGCCCAAGAAAAAGGTACAAATAAGTTTTTAATTTCTAAATACTTTGATATTAAATTTACAGATTCCAAGCCCATTCTTCCTTAACTGCAGGAATTACACGTTCTCGTGAATAAAATAAAAGCTGCGAAAATAAACATTTCTAAGACCTTTCAAATTGGTACAATCATTGGAAAATAACCACCTTCCTGGAAAGGCTATAGAAAGAAATTGTTGCACAATTCTGAGGAATTCTCTGTAGAAAAAATCCAGAAACTGTCTACTGTGAATTTTGGTAAACAGCCGCTGGTCTATCAATTTAGGGTAAAATTGACTAACTTGCAGGATCGACCATACTAAATCCTAGAACATGTGCTAAGCGTGCAAAAGACCCTAAGTTGAACTCCACGTTCGAATGTGAAACCTTTTGAAAAGAAAGATGACTTGAAAATTTAAAAATGCGTCGAAGATTAAATGCAAAAATGTAAAAGTGCAGTAATGTAAAAGCTTTTAAAAGTAAATGCTGTAAAGTAAAGGGCGAGAGATTACAATCAAACTCCGCGTTCGACTATAACGTCTTTGTAAAGTAAATGGCGTTGAAGATAAATATGCAAGAAAGTAAAGTGCTTTGAAAATAAATGTGTGAAAGATTCTACTCTGAACTCCACGTTCGACTAGAGATCTTTGGAAGTTAAATTGCAAGAAGGTAAAGAGCTTTGGAAATAAATGGGCGAAAGGTTAAAAGTGCAGAAAAGTTAAATGGCATAAAATAACACTAATCTGAACTCCACGTTCGACTAAGGGATCTTTGAAAGTAAAACACATAAAAGCTTGTAAAATTGTTTAAATGTAAAAGCTGAAGCAAGTTAAAGTGCAGAATGAGTAAAGGTGCATAAAGGGTAAAGGCAAGTAAATTGCATTAATGAAAAAGGGTTGGTGTTGTATCACATACATTCTCGCTAACTCGTTTCTCTACATGCGGGTACTTTGAGTTGTTTGGAGTGACTAGTATAAAATGAATGAACACCCCCATTACATAAAAATGACAACTATTTATAGTACTATAAAATAACTACTAGATGACGGTTGAGGCTTCACAACGTGTCCCTTTTGGCGTTTTTTCACTATCTCAACCGTTCCCACGTTCGTCCACTCTTGGTTTGAATTTTGAACACTTAATATCTCCCTCCAATTTTGGTTGTGATTTCTGCACGTTCTTCTCAGCGTGACCCTTGTCGAGCACTTCTCAGCACTTAGCAAATTTTAGTAGCTTTGTCCACCTCTCTTTGACTTGGATTGTTCTCTGATTGTGTCGAAAGGTTGACATATTTCAAATTGATATTTTGACTTGAGGTGATTCTAAAATCAACTAGCGTCGAAATTGAGAGCTAACAAATTGCCCCCAAATAATGTCCTTTCGCCAGTTTTGGTAGGAAGGTCATTTTTTCCTTCACCGTTTCAACGCGTGTTGATTCTGCATGGCTTTGGCTGAACCACCCACTACTTGTTTTAGTGGTTAACTGTTCATTTCTTTTCCTTCCAGGCTTATGACGTCATGCCATTATGATAAATCCGTAAACGTCTTTTCAGCTGTTTCTATCATTACTTTGTCTTGAAAACGTACATTTTTCAGTCTGACCATAACTGCCCATAAGCATCTTCTCTTCAAAAACAAACACGTGTCCCACTATCCGCTGGTCTTCAATGGTGGATTTAAGTCCTTTGGGATTTCTAAACACTTATAAATATCTCCCTTCACCACTTTGTGAATTTTTTACACTCTCTAGAATCTCAAGCATCCCATATCCTTCTTCAGCTTTCTTCACCCAATCTCAGAGAAAAAAAACCATTTCACTTGTTTTAACAACAATGGCATCTTCTCAATCTACCGTTCAAGAGAAGAAAACCCAGAAGGGATACGTTACTTAAACCAAGCAAGCTATTCCTCCTTTCACGAACATGGCTGACCCTCAACTGGTGGAGAACTGTCAATGTGTGCCGGAACCCACTTCTAAAGCTGCAAGGAGTATCTACCACTCTCAGGTAATGATTCCTTTAATTGTCTCGGGTAAACCCTACGCGCTCTCTGGTCCTTTGGCACAGGTTGATGTTTCTGACGCAAGGCTGAGTGAGTTTTTGCCGTCTTACCGGAGAACCAGGCCGTTAGGGCAAAAACATTTCCCTACACCCCTTACCAATGCTGCTGAAGAGACTCAATTGCCAACTTTCAACCTTGGATATCTTGCTGACGGTACTCGGCTAGTGAGAGTCGTTAGTCCTCTTAAAGACTTTGACCTTTGGATGGCAAAGATGGAGAAGGTTAAGGCTAATCATTGGAAATCTGTGGGGATTTATGACCTTCTAATGCTGTCGAAGACTAACATTCCTTATTGTCTGAACTTGCTGATGGCATCCTTATACTTTTGGGACATTACCCACTATACTTTCCACCTGCCATGTGGGATGGTTTCCCCAACCCTTTTCGACATAGCCTTCGTCATGATGGTGTCTCGTACCAACCTGACGTCGATGCTAAAGATTATGTACATATCCCCAACTCCAAACTCACTTATACACATTTCATTAAACACCATTTCGAAAGTACCACTGACGACGTATCTGATGAGGAACATGTGGCGTTTCTCGCTATATGGCTATCGAGATACGTGTTATGTACCAAATCTCTGCAGGTAGTCAAAAAAATACCTGCCCCTTGCTAACCAACTCCATCGTAACAAAGGTGTCTTCTTGAGCGAACTCATTCTGGATAACCTTTATGAATCCCTGAGCAAAACAACTTCTTGACTGAAGCGCATGGAGGCCCATGATTCTTTGTCTTTGAATGGTCCTCTATGGTTGCTTCAGTTATGGCTGAATGCCACGTTTGAAGCTAGCCTTCCCAGAAAAGGTCTAGTTGACGAAACCTCTGCTGTGATCGTGGGGAGAAGCATCGAAGGACTTCTCTTGGTTCAACTGACCCCCAATGATGATGGCGAAACCATCAAAGGAGCATTCACCAGTTACATCCTGATGTTTGCTAAACATCATGAGTTTACTTCTGGTATGGCACCCTTTGCTGCAAGGAAGTTTGGCCCTACATGGTTTAAAAGGCCATTTCCTACTCCTTATGGGCAGGGTGATGATGAATCTGTTTCAATCTGGGAAGCCTTTTTAATTCCTAGATTTATTGCTAACAGGCTCAATTTGGGAAGAGGTTTAACATCTTTGATTGCATATCAGCCCAACCTAGTTTCTCGTTAATTTGGGTTGATTCAAAGTTTTCCTAGGTGCTTGAATGAAAAGAAGGGCCAAGTCATTCTTCATACTGCCAGCTTCGACGAAGGAACAATTGTTGACATCTTCACTGATTTGAGCACGAAGATAGGAGTGCTTTCTCCTGTGTTCTTCGAACCTTCTTTTTTATGCACTATTTCTTTCCACCATTGGTGGTCGAAACATTATCATGAGCATTTTCTTAATGTTACCACCTTTTCCTTACTACTTGACCAGGCTTTCTTTTCTGTGCAGGACAAGACGAAGAAGAGTAAACTCGCTCACATCCAAGAAATTCAAGCTTTCTAGAAATACTTTGAAACTGTTTATCGACCAGATGATCTTAGTCGAACCATTCATGAGGCTGCTGTTACTTTGAAAAGAAACTTTTTGTAAAAACTTGATACCTTGAAAATTCCTCCTACCGTTCCTCGTGAGAAACGTTATGAAGTAGCTTTTAAACTTTTTCCCCCTAAATTCCCTCGCTTGCCTACTGCTGATTTTGGAGTAGCACTTGCCCCTCCATTTCCATATTGGTTTATTTGTGGTGAGGATTTAAAACTTCTTCGACAGCAGTCTCAACCAAAGGCTTGACGAGTGGTTCCGACTAAGCACACTTTAGACAGTTTCAAAGGACATCTTCATATAGGGGTTCAGAACGTTCGTGTCAAATCTGACATATATGAAGGTTTGATGTCCTTTACTTATGATTATGGAATTAAACTCTCAATATTTAACTGGAAACCATCTCCTGTTTTCCAACTGTGCTTAGGAAAGCTCCATCCACTAGGACTGCTACTTCTCAAAGTAACAAGGAAATGGAAGGCAGACAGGTATATCTCATATCCTTTGCCTCTTTTCTCACTATGTGACTCATTTCTCTCACTTGTATCGTCTTTTTTATTTTCTCAGACTAGGCGCAAACCTTTGACTCCTTCTAAGAAAGGCAAGAAGGATGCTCCCATCATTGTGGCCTCATATGCTGATGAATCTCCTGAGGAGATTCTAGTGAAAAAGAGAAAGAAACCCACCAAGGCATCTGGGCCTACTGGCCCACCTCAATCGAAGGTGGCCAAAATTCTTGGGTCGACATCCACTTCAGGTGGTGTCGAAGAACAACCTCCTGTGGTTACCTCGAAGTCAACTTCTGGCGACCATGGGGGTGATAATGCTAACCCTGGTGACACACTAGCTCAGGTATGTGTACCAACATTTTGTCACATGCACCTTTGTCAAGCACCTTCTTAGCCTTATTCTCTTTCATTTGTGTTTTTAGGCTGATACCACCAACACCAATCCTCCTCCAGTTTCAGGTGCTTCTGCCACTTATTCCCTCAACAACCAAGGTGAGCCAACTTACCTTCCTTCTTTAGATCTTGGCTCTGGCTTAAGTGAGGTAAACCAACTTATTGTTCCTTCTGCAGGAAACAAACCCCCTTTGGCGCCAACCACCATGCAACAGGCTCAAACTGAAGGTTTCAACTCTGGGGAGGACGATGCTTCGAGTCCCCCACCTCTCGACCATGCTGAACCTATGGTCACTGATGAGGTGGTTGTCAAACAAGTCTGTACTCCTTCAGACCCACCAACAAATGGCAGTCCACACTCAGCTATTCATGAAGAGCCAAAGGACATGTATTCTGAACCTATTCATAATCCAAACAATCCCACATCTGCTGATGATAAAGAGGAAGCAGTGAGAGTTGAGGAAGAGGAGGAAAAGGACCAAGAAGAGGACGAGGAAGAAGGAGATGAAGGAGAATTTAAAGAGGATGATGAGGAGGAAGAGGAAGAAGAGATGGACGAAGGAGACCAAGCTGGTCCTAAATCCCAACATACCTCGCATGTGGTAAAGAAAACTCTCTCTCCCATCGTGACCCTTAAAGATCCTTTAACATCTCTTAAGTTGTCGAATCCTAGGGAATATGCTAAGAGGATCCTTGGGCAAAAATGTGGTTTTCCTTCTGCTTCTTCAACTCCTCACAGTCATCCTGCCTCAGATGACTTCACTGGTCCAATTCTCCAATCCATCAAGAAAAAGTTCTTCAGAGGAGATATCCAAAATGTCCTGGTTTCAGACCCCACATCTCGACTCTTTTTAAAGGATCAACTCAAGAAAATGAAACTTACTACCCTTAGCCCAGAAATTCATGGTTTCTTGCTAGAGTTGACGGTTGTGGTTGACGATTTATTTTCAGAAGTTCGAAAACTCCCCTCTCTCGTGAAGACAATCGAGGCTACATCTGGTCGAGAAAGTGCAGTCTGGACGGGTGCACAAGTGTCAGAGGCAAGGGTCGAACAGTTGGAAGCTGCCCATAAACAACGTCAGGAAGAAATAATTTCCAATTAGAAGGACATTGATGCGTGGCAGCAACAAATCAAGGAGCTTCAAATGAAGATCTCTAATGCTGAACAACGTAACCTTGAGTTGCAACGCTTTGGTGCCCCTGACATGACCCAAGAGCTGAAGAGCACTATTGACTTCATTGATGCGGCCTAAAAATTAGAAAAAGAGCTTGCAGCAGCCAGGCTCGACAAATCCCTGTGCGAGGCTCACCTTAGTCATCACACGAATACTTTTGCTCAGCTCAAATCAAAGCTTTCTTTCTGATCACCTTTCGACCTCTGTTTTTTGTACTCGCCACTGATTTTATGGCCTTTCGAGCCATCTTTATGTAATGACAATATGTTAGTTTTGTAATTTGATTATCTGCACCATATTATGCCTTTCGACATGTTGTTGTTTATTTATTATTATGGTACATGGATAACGCGTTATTTTTTATAACCTCAACTTTGAGTTTAATGTGTGATTAAGGCCTCGTCTTTTTCCTATAAAACGCCTTTTCCCAGCTTCATTTATTGCTCCAACGACATAGGCTTTTAGCTTTATTATGGTATTTAAAGCATTGCCTTTTTAGGCATACTCCCAAGACCAATAAACTTCCACCGTTTGACTGGCCAATCCATACCTAGTCTTTCCTCTATAAATCCTTCTTTCTCCTGAACCATGTCTTGTACTCAGCAAAGCAAGTATGAACATCAATCCAGAAAAACCCACTCTCAAGGACCAGGCAACAGGTTCAAAGGAACTTGCGGTGGTGGCAGAGACTAGGGAAGCCACAAAACCTGAGGCCTCCACTGGAGCACCCCCTCACGTGAAGACGAAGGAAACTAGAATGAAGGTATCCAAGCAAGCACGTCCTTGCACTACCAATTCTGATGATGAAGCTGATGAGGATTATGTGGAATACCTCAAGTCCATTGATTTGAGGAATTTTGATTGATCCCTGTTTGTAAGTTATGAATTGTTGTATGGATTTTTGTTTTTGGGAATGCCATGTTAGCCTCGTTTGGCCTATTTTGGCCTTGGTGCCTTCTTAATAAATTTTAAGTTTTGACATGAATCTCTTGCAAGACAGATCTATACTTTTTCAAATATTTTCCATTTACTTTCAGGATATCTTTGTCTAACTCTTCAATTTCATACACACCATTGGAGAATACTTGTATGACTTGGAATGGGCCTTCCCATTTAGGAGACCATTTTCCTAAAGTTCTATCTCTTCGATCCATAGGCAGAATTACTTTTCATACTAGGTCTCCATCTAGAAAGGATTTAGACTTAACCCTTTTATTGTAGGATTCCTCAACCCTTCATTTTTGTTTCCTTAGTAACTCCAAGGCCTTAAGCCTTTCCTCGTCTAGATTTACTAGTTCATCCATCATCATAGCCCAATAATCTTGAGACGGGATTTCATGTTGCCTTTGGATTCTCACAAATTGTAAGTGTAACACTCATTTTAGTTATTTAGTCTTTTTGGTGTTATTTTATTTCGGTGTGTCTTATTGTGGGGGGGGGGGGGGGGTGTCTGAGTGCGTTGGTGGGTGCCCTTAATTATAGAGATCATTTAACAAACTATAGAATTTAATATTAATACAATATAATTAATAATGACAACAATTTAATAATTAATAGTAATATTGTTATTCTATTGTTATTATTATTATTATTATTTGTATTATTATTAGATCAAGTGAACAAAATATAATGGAAGGGGGAGGATAGAAAATAACATAAGAGAAAGTGGATTGGAAAAGGAAATAGAAAGAAATAGAAAGAAAGAGAAGGAAAGAGGAAGAAGAGGAAAAGGGGAGGAAATTAGAGAGGAAAGCTTGGATTCTTCGAGATCAGCTCTGAGGAGTCAATTAATCGAGGTAAGGGTGTGAAACTTGTGATTCTGTCTATGTATGTGAATATGTGGGGATTGTTTGGATGGTTTGGGGTGATTTTGTGTAGTTTATCATTTTAGGTCGAAAATGATTTAATCGGTAGAAATGATGTTTTATCGGGTTAAATCTGGAATAAGTCATGTAGTTTAGTCGTAGAATGTTAGGCTAAGACTACAGGGACTGGTTTGGTGAGAATCAGATGATTTATGAGCTTCTGTTGATTTTTGGACAGTGAGGGTTTTGAGTATCGCAAACGCTCGCTAGCAGGTTCGCTAGGCGAGCAGGTAGCGGGCATTCGCTAGGGACTCACTAGGCGAGCTAGGTAGCGAACACTTCCAGTAGCCACTGTCTGCCTTCGCTAGCGAGTTCGCTAGGCGAGTGAAGCAACGAGCGTTCGCTGGGGCCTCACTAGGCGAGTGGGCCAGCGAGCATGACAATAACTTGTTTTATTTTTGTGGTTCCATCCAATGTTGATATTTTGTAGGATCCCTTTGATCATGATGGGTATGGGGACGATGTTTAATGGTGAAGAATGTATAGTTGGTATTGGAATGTGAATTTCCTAATATTTAATGTAATTAACATAATTAATTGGTGAGTAATATATATATGATGCATGGTGATGTGATCAGTAGGATCGTGTGCACTTAGTGTGCTTGAGTTTATTTGTTGTGCATATGGCGTTGTGCATGTCATGGTGTTTTGGCGGGATGAACCGTTGCTCAGGAGGAGTGTATGCAATTCACCCGTACTCCTTTGTGGAGAATGGTGGGATGGATCGTTGCTCAGGAGGAGTGTATACGATCCATCCGTACTCCTTTGTGGAGAATGGTGGGATGAATCGTTGCTCAGGAGGAGTGTATGCGATTCATCCGTACTCCTTTTTGGAGAATGGTGGGGATAGATCATTGCCAAGGAGGGGTGTATGTGATCTATCCTGGGTTCGATTGAATGAACCAATGAGTCGGTACCGCATGCATGGTGTTGAGTTGCATGTTTGCATTATTCCATGTTGTGTTTGATTTTTGGACAGTAGGTCGTGGTTGATGCATGTTGGGTGATCTTTTATATAATTACTAATTTTGATCATGTATCTTATTACTAATAATCTTGATCATGTTTTCTCACCCTTTTGTTGTTGTGGTGGTCTGTGCTTCTTCGGAAGTACAGATAATCCAGGTACATAGCGAGCTTGGATAGTGGTGTGCAGGTTGAGTCTTAGGATGCTCTAATACGTAACACGAGACTTGGGTGTTTACTTTTATTATGATTGGATTTGTTTTATTCCTGTGACGTATCATATTTTGATGAACCTTGTTAATGAATGACTTTATGTAATTTGGCGGATGGACGAGAATGTTGAATTAATGATTATTTCCGCTGTTTATTTTGAAAACCAACTAATGAAGATTTGTGTTGAACTATTTGATGTGACATCCCATTATTGAGAGGGGGAAACTCTGATGGTTGCTTGAATTGATTGTATTTTATTTTAATTTTGGGAAGTGGGGTGTTACAGTTGGTATCAGAGCAGGTCGGTCCATTCGGCCAGTGTAGTAGTTGAGTCTGTCTTTAGGATAGAGATTGTGTACCTTTTAACCTAATGTTGTTATGGTTGAGCAGTATGGCAGGAAGGAATGATGCTGCTTTAGCTGCAGCTATGCAAGTGATGGCGCAGGTGGTTGCTGTCGCTACTCGAAAAATACGCGCAACGACGGGGAAGGCGAAAAGAAAAAGGACAGAAGAGTCGCCACCGAATTTTATTTATCCCACGAGGGGAAAGGAAAATATCGAGAAAACCTCAAGAAAAGAACAGATAAGATGGTCTCGCAACCAAGAACAGGTTCAGAAGCCGGTTATGCGAGGGGAAGGTATTAGCACCCCTCGCATCCATCGTACTCGATGGGAACCATTTGTTTGTCGCGTGTGATTTATTTGCTTAAAAATTATGCTATAAAAGAGTGTTCCAAAGGGTAGAGGGAAAGGTTAGAAATTGGGAAAAGAGAGATAACAGGGGAAGAAGAGAGAAAGAACAGACTCGGTAGGACTTCACGGTCCTAGGCCTACGTATTCTCGATAGACATGAGAAAATCAGAGTCGACGTAGTTCGGGAAACTACGGGTATAAGGGGGAATGCGCTCGGCAAGGATTGTGGCCCTTGTGCCTATGTATCTTTACTTGAAAAAGTAAAGAATCAGAGCAGCCGTAGTTCGACCTACGATTCGTTGATGTTTTTATGGATGATGCTATCGTACGCATTCTAGCAGTTAGGTGTATTGTTGATCGCTCGTTGGAGACTTAGGCATTACCTGTTTGCGGTAGAACGGACGTATCATATCCTTTTCGAAAGATAAGTTTTCGCCATGCGAGGCAAGATGTCACATTTGATTTGTTGATTTTTTTTTAAGGGGCGAGATAGGTCCTCGGATAGTAACCCCTACGGGTAGTACCCAATTCTTTATCTCAAAGTTTTTTTTATGAAAGGGTGTGGCGAACATAGCGTCTTCGTATTGAAAGACGAGTATTAAAACCACACACACTACAGTGAGCATCTCGACACTCGGAGAGGAAGAAGTCTACACTTAATCCTATCTTTTTAGTTCAATACAAAGAGAACTTCATTCTCTTATTAAAGTGTTTTTGGTTTTGAATGGTAAGTGCTTTTGCGACAGAGAACCCTACGGTAAACGTCGGCACTCGGGATAGGAGAAGGCCTACGCCTAACCACTCCACGACCATTCAAATTTTTGTTATGAAAAGAGTTTAAAAATGCGCTCGGTACGGGACCGAGGTTTTTAGGTGACAAAGGTTACGGAAAGAAGTTGTAGAGGGAGATGGGTGGAGGATAAAGTCACGTCTTCATATTGAAAGACGAGTATCGAGACCACCCACACTACAGTGAATATCCCAACACTCGGAGAGGAAGAAGTCTACACTCAATCCTCTCTCTTTAGTTCAATACAAAGAGAATCGATTTATTTATTGTAAGTGTTTTGAAAATGCACTCGGTACGGGGCCGAGGGTTTTTTAGGAGAAAAAGGTGCGGATGAAAACATCTTCGTATTGAAAGACGAGTGTCAAAACCACCCACACTACAGTGAGCGTCTCGACACTCGGAGAGGAAGAAGTCTACACTCAATCCCCTCTCTTTAGTTCAATACAAAGTGAACTTTATCCTTTTGTTAAATATGGTGAGTTGGTTTAACCATCATTTGAGAAAATCCGCTTGACGTCGGGTCAAGGGTTTTAGTTGCTTAAAAAGATTTGAGGTGAAGCGAGCAAGGTCGATGGCGACGCACAAGGCAATCGGCTTACAAGGTCAAAAATGGCTCGATGAGAATCGAGAGTTTGTTTTCTTGAAAATGGTTTTTAAAACCAAAGGTCAAAAATGACCAACAATAAACATGCACAAGAACCAAACAATCACGACAGGTTAATCGGCTACAAAAAAAACAAAACACACAAAAAAAACGCGAACTCCTTGAGAAAAAAATTTTTTGAGGTAAAAAGTCGAAAAAACGTGAAAAACAGGGGTCTGACACGGGCGACCGTGTTGTGTGACACGGCCCGTGTCACAGTTCCAGGAAAAAAAGAGTTTTGGGTCAAAAAGTGGTGTGACACGGCCGTGTTGTGTGACACGGGTGGCCGTGTTGTGTGACACGGGTGGCCGTGTTGTGTGACATGGGTGGCCGTGTTGTGTGACACGGCCCGTGTCACAAGGTCTGGGCCAAAAACAAGTTAAAATCTCAAACAGAGGTACAACACGGGTGCCCGTGTTGTGTGACACGGCCCGTGTTGTGAGCCCAGGGCATTTTTCACTTTGAAAAGCCACGCAGAGATGCAACACGGTCGGCCGTGTTGTGTGACACGGCCCGTGTTGGGCTACCAGATGAAAAAAATCCAAACTTTCTCTTGTTTCCTGCTTCTTTTTGTGGTTCTTTCAAAGGGTTTCTTGGTCCCTATTAGGACCTTACATGTTATACTCAATACAACAACACTCAAACTAAAAACAAATGATAAATGCGCAATATAAAAGAAGAGAAGAGTTTAAAGAGATGGATACCCAAGAGTTGTTACCCTCCTTGCAAAGCCTCCACTGATTTTGGCTAGGTGTTCACTCCTCTTCACTCTATGCTTTGATGACTGTCCTCAATGGCTGCCTTGTGTTTACTCTCTTCACTTTTTGCTTGTTTTTTGCTCTCTCTATTTTTCTGGTTTTCTCTCTTACTCTTTGCTCTCAATATCTCTATCTCAATCTGTTGTGAATGATAGTGTATGATAGTGAATCCAATCCTTTTGTTGACAGCCCTCCTTCTCTTCTCATCTCACTTTTCTGTCACCTTTTTCTGCTGTACCAAAGCAATAACTCTTGCACAAGCTCCAACTTTCAGAATTCCCATTCTTGGCAACAATTATGGCCACTTTCTTGGTGCAGCCCTGCTTTTTCCACTTCTAGTATGCTGCTTTTGCTGTATTTCTTCTGCAGCACTCTATGTTGCTTTCCAACCTTGTACCCATTGGTTGGTTGATTTGTTTTGGACATACCCATGTAGTCCATACAAGACCTTTTGGACATCATTTTCAAATTCTGATTTTTGATGTGTAGATGTATCAACATAAGCTTATAGCCTTGGTTTTGTGACATAAAATGATTTTGTAATATGATACACATTGCCACTTCTTGCATGTGGCTGTTTTGGACCATATTCAAATTGCCCATGAATGTATGCATAGCCTTGATCTTGGGATATTCCAACATTGAATTAGCTCTTAAATATTTCCTTGCATGTTTGTAAGCACAAAGACGACCATGTGGACTTGATGATGCATGGGGGATACCATGGCATGAAGTTATTTTTAGAAACTTGAATTAAGACTAGGAATAGCTTAATTTCCTAAGCATTACCAAGAGTTTGGATTTTGTAACAAATGTGACATTCTTGCAAATGTCATGAAATTTCTCTTTGTAATATTCTAGAATCTAGCCTTGAATTCATGAACCTTGAATTTGGAATGATGGGTCTCCCTTATGTCATTGAATTTGAAATAAATGAAGAAATGAGTCAAGTCTTGAAAGAGGGCAAATTTTGGGGTGCAACAGTTGCTAATCAGAATCTAGCTGCGGGTGCTCAGTTTAGCGATTTAGCTCAGATTCGGAATAACAAGCCACCGATGTTTGAAGGAGGAATTTTGGATCCTGAAGCTGCACAAAAATGGATGAAGGCAATTGAAATTTTTTTCAGGACAATGGGTTGTAGTGATGAGCAAAAAGTGAGGTTTGGTACTCACATGCTGGAAGGAGAGGCTGAGGCTTGGTGGGACAACAGTCGCCAAAGATTGGAGACTGCAGGAACTGCGATTACTTGGGATGTGGTTCGAACGGGTTTTCTGGAAAAGTATTTTCCGGAAGATATACAAAGTGCTAAGGAGATAGAGTTTCTGGAGCTAAAGCAGGGTAATCTGACTGTAGCAGAGTATGCTGCTAAATTTGAAGGGCTGGTACAGTATTGTCCTCATTACAATACTGAAGCAGCGATGACCTCCAAGTGTTTGAAGTTTGAAAACGGGCTGCGTCTGGAGATTAAGATGGGGATCGCTTGTCAGAAGATCAGGAATTATCCTGAGCTAGTGAGCAGAAGCAAAATTTATGATAATGATAATCGGGCCATGATTGCACACTATAAGGCTGTGAATGACCGTAAGGGTAAGCAGAGATTTGGTGGTACTCCTTACAGTGTTCATGATGATAAGGGAAAACATAAGGCTTCTACTGATAAGAAGCCCAGAGAAGGGAAAGCATCTGCTGATTTGAAATGTTTCCGATGTGGTGGCGCGGGGCATCATGCTAATGATTGTCCTAATGAGGTGAAAAAGTGTTTCAAGTGTGGTAAGCCAGGCCATGTGATGGGGGATTGCAGGGCCACTATGCCTACCTGTTATAACTATGGTGAGAAAGGTCATATCAGTACACATTGCGAGAAGCCGAAAAAGTCTCAAGCGCCTCAGACCAGCGGTAAAGTATTTGCTATGGTAGGAACTCAATCGGCTAGCGAGGAGCATTCTATCAAAGGTACTTGTTTCATCAATAATATTCCTTTGACTACTATGATTGACACGGGTGTAACTCACTCGTTCATTTCTGTTGATTGTGTGAAGAAATTAGGGTTGGTGTCGTCTACTCTTGAACGACGGATGACTATCGAAACTCCCTCTATTGGTTCAGTGACTACTTCTTTGGTGTGTTTGAAGTGTCCACTGACTATTTTCGGTAGAGACTTTGGGGTAGATCTGATTTGTTGGCCACTTGGTAATTTGGATGTTATTCTGGGTATGAACTGGTTGGAGTTCAACCGAGTCTACATCAATTATTTTCGAAAGGTGTTGTTGTTCCATACTCCATAAGAGGAAGCGTTGGCGAATTCCTTGTCTAATAAGGAATTGAGGACCTTGTTGGAGGATGAAGCTAAAATGTTTGCTTTATTTGCATCATTATCTGTTGACAGCAAGACGTCAATGAAAGAGTTAACGGTGGTGAATGAATTTCCCGAAGTGTTCCCTGATGATATTACAGAATTACCTCCGACGAGAGAAGTTGAATTTAGCATTGATCTTATTCCTGGTACGAGACCTATATCTATGGCGCCGTACAAGATGTCGGCAGTGAAATTGGCTGAATTGAAATCTCAGATTGGAGAATTGTTGGATAGAAAGTTTATCTGACCGAGTGTGTCACCGTGGGGAGCTCCAGTGCTGTTGGTAAAGAAGAAGGATGGTAGTATGCGCCTGTGCATCGATTACCGTCAGTTGAATAAAGTGACCATTAAGAATAAATATCCTCTTCCAAGGATTGATGATTTGATGGATCAGTTGGTGGGAGCTCGTGTGTTCAGTAAAATTGACTTGAGGTCGGGTTACCATCAGATCAGAGTGAAAGAAGGTGATATTCAGAAGACGGCATTTAGAACTCGTTATAGACATTACGAATATATTGTAATGGATTTTGGAGTGTCTAATGCGCCAGGAGTGTTTATGGAGTATATGAACCGAATCTTCCATTCTTATTTGGATCAGTTTATTGTTGTGTTTATTGATGATATACTGATTTATTCTAAGTCTGATGAAGAGCATGCAAGACATTTGATAATTGCTTTGCAAGTGCTGAAAGATAATAAGTTGTTTGCTAAACTATCAAAGTGTGAGTTCTGGATGAAGACGGTGAGTTTCTTGGGGCATGTGATATCTGGTGACGGTGTAGCGGTGGACCCATCGAAAGTGAGTGTAGTGTTGCAGTGGGAACCGCCGAAGACAACAATGGAAATTAGAAGCTTTTTGGGCTTGGCAGGATATTACCGAAGGTTTATTGAGGGGTTTTCTAGTTTGGCATTGCCATTGAATCAATTGACGAGGAAGGATCAAGTTTTTGTGTGGGATGCTGCTTGTGAAGAAAGCTTTGAAGAACTTAAAAAGAGATTGACTACGACATCGATGTTAATATTGCAAATCTGAGTGAACCTTTTTTGGTGTACTGTGATGCGTCTAAGATGGGATTAGGCGGGGTTCTTATGCAGAATGGTAAGGTAGTGGCGTATGCTTCGCAGAAACTGAGGGCGCATGAAAGGAATTACCCTACCCATGACCTTGAATTGGCAGAGGTAGTTTTCGTGTTAAAGATCTGGAGGCACTATTTGTATGGTTCGAGGTTTGAGGTGTTCAGTGACCATAAAAGTTTGAAGTATCTGTTCGATTCGAAGGAACTAAATATGAGACAAAGAAGATGGTTGGAATTCTTGAAGGATTACGATTTCAGCTTGAGTTATCATCCAGGAAAGGCGAATGTAGTAGCTGATGCTTTGAGCAGAAAAATAATTCATATGTCGGCTTTGATGGTGAAAGAAATGGAACTAATTGAGCAGTTCAGAGATTTGAGCATGGTTTGTGAAATTACGGCAGGTAGTGTGATGTTGGGCAAGTTGTAAGTGAACAATGATTTCTTGGATACGATTAAGGAAAACCAAAAGTTAGATGTAAAGTTAGTGGATTTGATGCCGGGAGTAGGGAGTGACTCCGATAGTGATTTTAAGTTGGATAGTACAGGTGTGCTGAGATTCAGAGGCAGGATTTGTGTGCCGGATAATGATGGACTGAAAAAGTCAATTCTGAGTGAAGGACATCATAGTAGTTTGAGTATCCATCCGAGAGCTATGAAGATGTACCACAATTTAAAGAAATTATTTTGGTGGTCTGGTATGAAAAGGGATATAGCTCAATTTGTTTACGCGTGTTTGATATGTCAGAAGTCGAAAGTGGAACATCAGAGACCTTCTGGATTTATGCAACCGTTGGAAATTCCGGTTTGGAAATGGGATTGTATAACCATGGATTTTGTTACGGGTTTGCCGAATACGACAAGAGGATTTGATGCTATTTGGGTAATTGTGGACCGACTTACGAAGTCTGCACATTTTGTGCCGATCAATATCAGTTTCCCGTTGGAGAAGCTAGCAGAGATTTACATTCGGGTAATTGTGAAGCTACATGGTGTTCCGTCGAGTATCATGTCGGATAGAGATCCGAGGTTGACTTTAGAATTTTGGAGGAGTTTACAGGAAGCTTTGGGTACTAAGTTGAAGTTGAGTTCAGCTTACCATCCGCAAACCGATGGTCAGTCAGAGAGGACTATTTAGTCGCTGGAGGATTTGCTAAGAACTTGTGTGTTGGAAAAGGGTGGTGTGTGGGATACTCATTTACCATTGATCGAGTTCACGTACAACAATAGTTACCATTCTAGTATCGGAATGGCACCGTTTGAGGCTTTATATGGTAGGAGATGCAGAATTCCTCTGTGTTGGTATGAGACTGGTGAAAATGTGGTATTGGACCAGACATTGTGCAGTAAACTACTGAGACAATTCAGATGATTCGTGAGAAGATGAGAGTGTCTCAGAGTAGGCAGAAAAGTTATCATGATAACCGAAGAAAAGAACTGGAATTCAGTGAAGGTGATCATGTGTTCCTAAGAGTTAACCCAGTGACTGGTGTGGGTCGTGTGTTGAAGTCCAAGAAGTTGGATCCTAAGTTTATTGGACCGTATCAGCTTTTGCAAAGAATTGGTGTTGTGGCTTATAGAGTGGCGTTACCGCCTGAACTTTCAAATTTGCATGACGTGTTCCACGTGTCGCAACATCGCAAGTATGTCTCGGATCCGTCTCATGTAATTCAAAGAGATGAAGTTCAAGTCCGGGAAAATCTTACTATTGAGACGATGCCATTGAGTATCGAAGATCTTAAAATGAAACGACTCCGAGGGAAGGAGATACCTTTGGTGAGAGTGGCTTGGGGAGGTGCTGTAGGAGGCAGTGTGACCTGAGAATTGGAAAGCAGGATGCGGGAAGGGTATCCGGAATTGTTTCCATCAGGTAATTTTCGAGGACGAAAATAATTAAAGTGGGGGAGAGTTGTAACACCCATTTTAATTATTTATTCTTTTTGGTGTTATTTTATTTCGGTGTGTCTTATTGTGGGGGGTGTGTCTGAGTGTGTTGGTGGGTGCCCTTAATTATAGAGATCATTTAACAAACTATAGAATTTAATATTAATACAATATAATTAATAATGACAACAATTTAATAATTAATAGTAATATTGTTATTCTATTGTTATTATTATTATTATTATTATTATTATTATTATTATTATTATTATTTGTATTATTATTAGATTAAGTGAAGAAAATATAATGGAAGGGGGGGATAGAAAATAACATAAGAGAAAGTGGATTGGAAAAGGAAATAGAAAGAAATAGAAAAAAATAGAAAGAAAGAGAAAGAAAGAGAAGGAAAGAGGAAGAAGAGGAAAAGGGGAGGAAATTAGAGAGGAAAGCTTGGATTCTTCGAGATCAGCTCTGAGGAGTCAATTAATCGAGGTAAGGGTGTGAAACTTGTGATTTTGTCTATGCATGTGAATATGTGGGGATTGTTTGGATGGTTTGGGGTGATTTTGTGTAGTTTACCATTTTAGGTCGAAAATGATTTAATCGGTAGAAATGATGTTTTATCGGGTAAAATCTGGAATAAGTCGTGTAGTTTTGTCGTAGAATGTTAGGCTAAGACTACAGGGACTGGTTTGGTGAGAATCAAATGATTTATGAGCTTCTGATGGTTTTTGGACAGTGAGGGTTTTGAGTATCGCAGACACTCGCTAGCAGGTTCGCTAGGCGAGCAGGTAGCGAGCATTCGCTAGGGACTTGCTAGGTAGCGAACACTTCTAGTAGCCACTGTCTGCCTTCGCTAGCGAGTTTTCTAGGCGAGTGAGGCAGCGAGCGTTCGTTGGGGCCCCGCTAGGCGAGTGGGCCAGCGAGCATGACATCAACTTGTTTTATTTTTGTGGTTCCATCCAATGTTGATGTTTTGTAGGATCCCTTTGATCATGATGGGTATGGGGACGATGTTTAATGGTGAAGAATGTATACTTGGTGTTGGAATGTGAATTTCCTAATATTTAATGTAATTAACATAATTAATTGGTGAATAATATATATATGATGCATGGTGATGTGATCAGTAGGATTGTGTGCACTTAGTGTGCTTGAGTTTATTTGTTGTGCATATGGCGTCGTGCATGTCATGGTGTTTTGGCGGGATGAATCGTTGCTCAGGAGGAGTGTATGCGATTCACCCGTACTCCTTTGTGGAGAATGGTGGGATGGATCGTTGCTCAGGAGGAGTGTATGCGATCCATCTGTACTCCTTTGTGGAGAATGGTGGGATGAATCGTTGCTCAGGAGGAGTGTATGTGATTCATCCGTACTCCTTTGTGGAGAATGGTGGGGATAGATCATTGCCAAGGAGGGGTGTATGTGATCTATCCTGGGTTCGATTGAATGAACCAATGAGTCGGTACCGCATGCATGGTGTTGAGTTGCATGTTTGCATTATTGCATGTTGTGTTTGATTTATGGACAGTAGGTCATGGTTGATGCATGTTGGGTGATCTTTTATATAATTACTAATTTTGATCATGTATCTTATAACTAATAATCTTGATCATGTTTTCTCACCCCTTTGTTGTTGTGGTGGTCTGTGCTTCTTCAGAAGTACAGATAATCCAGGTACATAGCGAACTTGGATAGTGGTGTGCAGATCGAGTCTTAGGATGCTCTGATACGTAACACGGGACTTGGGTGTTTACTTTTATTATGATTGGATTTGTTTTATTCCTGTGACGTATTATATTTTGGTGAACCTTGTTAATGAATGACTTTATGTAATTTGGCGGATGACCGAGAATGTTGAGTTAATGATTATTTCTGCTGTTTATTTTGAAAACCAACTAATGAAGATTTGTGTTGAACTATTTGGTGTGACATCCCACTATTGAGGGGGAGGGGGGGGGGGAACTCTGATGGTTTCTTGAATTAATTGTATTTTATTTTAATTTTGGGAAGTGGGGTGTTACAGTAAGCATATCTCAACAGGTAATACGACATCATGGCCAAAAGTAAGTCGAAATGGCGTAGTACTGGTAGCTTCTTTAGGTGACGTTAGACATGCCCAAAGGATTTGGTCTAACGTCTTATGCCAGTTTCTAGGTTTCTTTACTACATGCTTCTTAATGAGTCCAATCACTACCTTGTTGGTAGCTTCAACTTGCCCATTTGCCTGTGCATAATAGGGTGTAGAAGTTAGGAGCTTAAAACCTATTTCTTTGGCAAACTCCTGCATCTTTCGACCAGTGAAAACTGATCCTTGATCTGTCGTAATAGTCTCTGGGATACCGAATCTATAAATGATGTGATTTTGGATGAATTCGATGACATCTTCTTGACCCACATTCACTAATGGTATCGCTTTGATCCATTTAGTAAAATAGTCAATGTCAACCAAATATATATCTTTGGTTTTTTGACGATGCTGGTCGAATCTCTCCCACTATATCCAGAGCCCATCCTCTAAAAGGCCATGGTTTTACTATGGAGTGTAATTCTCTTGCAGGTATGTGCTGTATGCCAGCATGGGTCTGACACTCTTTGCAACCCCAGGCAAACTCTATGCAATATTTCAGCATAGTAGGCCAATACAATCCTTGTCGAAACAATAGCCACTTCATTTTGTGGCCAACTTGGTGTGCTCCACAGACCCCACTATGAACTATCAAAAGTGCCAAATATGCCTCTGTTTCACTAAGGTATTTCAATAAGACTCCCTCGGGCGTCTTTTTTAGAAACTCATTACCCATAAGCATTTAACTTAATACTTGATCCTTCGATCTGTCGAACCCGTTGGATTTTATAGGTACTCGACTATAGGTTTTCTCTAATCTCTATATGTTAGACCATCTATGGAAAAAGTTTCAAAATTTTCGCCATCTAGGCACCCAAGCTTAGTGGTCTCTAAATCTGATGGGCACAATCAAACTGTCAGTATTTTCCCTCTCGCCTCAATTACTTCTTGAAGGTTTTCCTTCGACACTCTATATCCTGAGGCAATCTGTGTTAAATCATTAGCGACCTGATTTTCCACTCTGGGTATGTGTTGGATAACCACTACCTCAAATTTCTTCAATAGTCTATTCGCCACCACAAAGTATACAATGAGATTTGCTTTAACAGATTTATATTCCTTTGTGATTTTTTATATAACCAACTCTGAGTCTCCCATTATTTCGACTCTAGTTGCCCCAATTCTAACAAAATTTCGAGGCCAGCAATCAATGCCTCGTTTTCAGCCTCATTGTTAGAACACGGTCCTTGGACCCTGAATTTAAATTTTGTTGGAATTTTTTCAAGAGAAATAATGAATATACCTATCCCTGTTCCATTTCTATGGCTTGATCCATCAAAGTATAACTTCCAGGATTTTAACTCAACATAATTTAAATCAGTTTCGTTTATAGAGTGGTCGACTATGAAGTCAGCCACTATTTGCCCTTTCATAGCCTTTAACGGCTGATACTTTAAAGAATACTCAGTTAAAGCTAAAGCCCACTTGCCAATTCGACTGTGCAAAATAGGTTTAGATAACATATGTTTTATAACATCAAAGTGAGATGATACATACACATCAACAGGCTTTATATATTGCTTTAATTTGGTACAAGAGAAATACAAGCATAAACACAACTTTTCAGTCATGTTATACCTAGTTTCTGCATCATTCAGAACTCTACTAAGATAATAAATGGCTCTTTCAGCTCCATTTTCATCTTCTTAAGCTAACATGCTCCCTAAAGTTCTATCAGATGCAACTATATATAATCTCATACTTCTATTTCTACAAGGTGGTGACAAGATTGGTGGGTGACTTAGGTACTCCTTAATCTTGTCGAAGGCTCCTTGTTGTAATCTCCCCCACTCAAAACTATCTTTGTTGAAACGAAGCAATGGGGAAAAAGCTTTTGTCTTGCCACTTAGGTTAGAGATGAACCTTCTTAAGAAATTGATTTTGCCCAATAATGACTGCAACTCCTTTTTGGTTGATGGCGTTTTTGCTTCCATGATGGCCTTGGTCTTATTTTGATTGATCTCAATCCCTTTCTTGTGGACCACAAAGCCTAGAAAGTCTCCTGCTTGTACACAAAAAGCACATTTAAGGGGATTCATTTTTAGACCAAACTTTCTCATTATTAAGAATGAGCGTCGAAGATGTTCAACGTGGTCTTTTCCAAAAATAGATTTTACAACAATATCATCAATGTAAACTTGCATGAAAGTGTCTATAAAATCATGGAAAATAAAATTCATTGCTCTTTGGTAAATAGCCCCAGCATTCTTAAGACCAAAAGGCATCACTACCCATTCGTATGTGCCTAAAGCCCCGGAACATCTAAAAGCAGTTTTTGGAATATCTTCCTCAACAATGAATATTTGGTTATAACTAGAATACCCATCCAACATGTTAAGATATTCATGTCCTGCTGCAGAATCTACTAACATTTCTGCTACTGGCATTGAATATTCTTCTTTAGGAGTTGTAGCATTTAAATCTCGAAAATCTATGCAAACTCTTAAAGAACCATTCTTTTTAAAAACAGGTACTATATTAGCCAACCATTCGACATACCTTGCTTTACGAATGAATTTGCAAGGAAGCAGTCTTTCGACCTCCTCTTTAATCTTTGACAGTATTTCTGGTGCAAACCGTCGTGGACCTTGTTTGACTAGTCTTCTTCCAGGTGTCATAGGCAACTTATGTTCGACTAACTCCCTGCTTAAACCAGGCATCTCGTCGTACTCCCAGGAGAAACAGTCTTTAAACTCCTTCAATAACTGGACCACTTCGACCTTCAATTGAGGGTTCTACTTGGCGCTGATGTAGGTAGGCCTCTCGAGTTCCCCCTCACTAAGATCAATTTCTTCTAAAGGGTCTTGCGCTAACATCTTGACATTGTTTGCTAGTGGATCTTTTTCGAACCCCAAAGGTTCGTCTTCATAAATGGCATCAAGCCTTTGAGCTTGCTCTCCATCTTGGATCTCATCTAGAGAATTTAAGTTACAGTCCTCCCTAGGACATTCTTGGTGAAATTCATAAATGGCTTTGCCAGCCATGTGATTATTAGCAGCTTCTAGAGCCGCTTGTAATTTGGTTCAGCCACATAGGCCGAAATTTTCTTCAATGCTTCGAACTCAGTCATGATCACCGAATCTTTCTCCCTACCCAGTGGGTTCCACTATAGGCCCTTCAAAACATGGTATCCTTTCTCCTGCTACCTCACTGTCCCATCTGAACCTTTCGACAAGATGCAAATATAACGAATGGAACATTGCTTCATTTGGAGTAAATTCAAACTCTGCCGGAGGACATGGAGAAATATTCGCCAAGTGTTTGTCAAAGTGATTCCCCTTGACATAATTGACAGGAATCTTGAAGTACCCTTGGTCAGCTTCAATGTTCTCGAAGATACCATCTGGCCTCCAAATGGTAATCCTTTGGTGCATTGAAGAAGGCACAGCGCCTAGGCCATGAATCCACTCTCTTCCCAAGAGCAAATTATAATTGGATTTTGTTTCGACAACCATGAACACTGTGGGTCTTGTAACTGTTCCCACTGTAAGATCAACCTGGATTACTCCCAAAGTGGAGCCCACTTTTCCCTCATAGTTTGACATAACCATGTTGTGGGGCTTGGTATCATCATCACATTTTCCAATTTTACTAAGTAGAAAACGAGGCATCAAGTTCACTGTTGCGCCACAATCTACTAGTATCTTGTTGACAGGTACGTTCTCCACTTTTCCAGTGACATAAAGAGGCTTCAAGTGACCTTTCATAGCCTCTGTAGGGCGTTTGAAGAAAGCATTTTGTTCCTCCACGCACCCATTGTTCATAATGTAATAGCACACAGGCTTGTGTGCCATCATTTCCATCTCAGTATTTTGATCCACATCCTCTACCTCTATGACTTGGATTAACTCTCTAGGCATGATGGATACCATATTTACTATGATGTCCAAGGAGGCCATTGATTCACTGTCGAAGTTGTCAGTCATGTTCTCATCATCTTCGACTAAGCCAATTGGTTCGTCCTTTCGATCTTCAAATAACTTTCGTCTTATAGGCATCTTCTCAGTGTTTCCACCTTGATTGCCAATGTTAGAACTCAACTCTCCCTGTTTTGGTCCCTGGGCTTCCTTAATGGCCTTTCGCATGTGCTGTTCCCTTCGCCATTGAGACCTGGTCAGAGGGTTTTTTCCTTTGTAATTCTGAGATATGTATGCTGATTTGTTAGTGGTGTGGTTCTCTTTTAGATACTCAAATAAGGAACCTCTTTCCACCTCAAACTTTCTCCATTTTATCTGTCTCTGTCCTTCGACAGGTTTGACCCACTTTCCTGCAGGCGTGTTCCCAACTAGTTTGAATGTGTTGGGCTTAGCTGGAGTTTTTAGACCCGTCGAAGGGTTTCTGGGATCAAGATTCCTTGGGCCCTGGTTCTTCTTCTGCCCCCAACTTCCATTAGTCTTTTTGATCTCCTCTACATCGTGAGCAGCTTTCTCATCGAAAATGGCACTGCATCTGAGACACAACATTACCCCTGATCCATTCTTCTAGCAACGATGGGGGAAGTCAACAATGGTTTCTTCCTGTGTGGGGTACACCATCTTGTTAGGCTCTTCACTCATTTCTTCGAATTTTGGATTGGTGATCTCGACCATGTTAACATCAACCTTATCTTCCAGCTTCATTTTAGACAAGTGAACTTCTAGGTTTTCAGTATTCTTGCAATCTTCAATCTGACTTGCATCTTCAGCGTTGAATCTCTCAACGTCAGGGGAAGTGTTGAAGAAGTGCTCTGCTGCCATGCATATCCAATTTTCTAGCAGACAACCATCTATTTCCATCACCTCTCCCACCAGCAGCATGTTATTCTCCAATTCCTTGACCACTTGGACTCTGGGAACATCTCTACCTAACGCTTCATTGGTGCTGATACTATCAGTACTATCCTCAAATTCTTCGCCAGCTTCAACCATATTAATACCCTCAGCGGCGTTTCAACCCAATTCTTCTCCTAACATAACTGATTCTTTAGCAGTATTGTCAAACTGAACGAATTCGTCAGCAGTCTTCTTAGTTACCAGCATCAAGTTATGACCATCAGCGTTTGCTGGGTTATTTGGTATTGAGTTACAGCTTTCAGTTACCTCAGCCGTTTCAAATTTGATGATGAAGATCTCAGTAAACTCTACCATATTGACTGGAGACTTTTCAATGGCTTCGACCATATGAACTTCTTCAGGTTCTGCATAATTAGCTTCTACAGTTTGCAGTGGGTCAGAATCTATTTTCATCTGAGTCTTCCCCTTCTCTCCAAACTTCAGCCTTCCTTCTTGAATGGTGCTTTGCACCAGATCTCTGAAAAGAAAACATTGAGAAGTCTTATGACCCAAGAAATTATGGTACTTATAAAAACCTCTTTTCTTTCTTTGTTCTAAAGGAGGCACTTTAGCGCCAGCAGACACTATTATTTGTCCATCCTTGACTAACAAATCAAAGATTTTGTCACATTTAGTAACGTCGAAAGTGTATGTTCTTTTAGGAAATCTGTCATTAGACTCAATGGGATTTTTCCCATTTGAAGGAGCCAAGAGTTTACAGGCGTAAGGTGGACCCTGCTTTAATTCAGCACTGTCAACCTCATGCTCGTCGAAGTAAAGTGTTTCATCATACATATTTTCCACATCTTCATTATATTCGACAAAAGCTACTTTTTTACCCTTACTGAACTTAGTTTTCTCTTCTCTTAGCCTTTCTAGATGTCGAACTCGATCAGCTAGCTGCGCCATATCTCTGAGATATTGGGTATCCAATATCTTCCTGATGGAATAATCTAAACCCCCTGCAGCCATTTCGACTAGTTCGTGCTCGGGCACTTGCGTGAAGCATCTGGCCTTAAGAAGTCGAAACCTATTCAGGTAATCATGAATTGGCTCAGCACCCTTACGTTTGATACTAGCCAATTCTTTCAAACTAATCTTGGTTTGCCCCATATAGAAATGTTTATGAAACAAACGCTCTAATTGGGCCCAACTATAAACTGAATTAGGAGGCAAAGTAGTGAACCATGTAAAAGCATTTTTTGTGAGAGAACTTGGGAAGTATTTGACCCTAAGGCTCTATTCACCAGCTATCTCTCCTGCTTCGATCATGTACCTAGCCACGTGCTCGACAGTCGATTCGGTAGTGTCCCCTGCAAATTTACTAAAATTTGGAACCTTCGTCCTAGGAGGTAACTCAGCCTGCAAAATATAATCCACTATAGGTAAAGTATAATTTGGCCTTGTAAAGCCAAAGTTTGCTCCATTTCTGGTCATTATTCTTTCGACCATAGCTGCAAGGTTATTTTCTTCCGCTGCTTCATGACATCAAACTTGTCTAAGTATTTAGTCAACATTCTAATTTCTGTTCACCATGACTATCCCTGGTTCTTCCTCCATATGGGCTGGTACCTGGTTCCTTTGTGGTTCGACTCTGAAAGGTTCGCTCATTTCATGATCCTCCATATTCGCCTCGTGGACAATCTGTTGCTGATACCATGGGATGTTCTCAACAACTGTTTCTCTTTGCTCAAATGCTGGTACTCCCATAAAATCAGCCATACGGGCTAATTGCGTCACCGCCTGCTGGTTGGTTTGAGTAGTATTTTGAATTAGGGGTTGAAATATTTCTCCCATTGTCTGAGCTAACGTATGCACCATTTGCATATTACTTTCATCAGTTTTCTATCTTAAGTAGTTTATAAATGTAGTTGTAAGACTAGGTGCTTTCCCAAAATAACCAACACCTATGCTCTGGTTGTTTCGACCGCCTAACCCAGCTCCTTGCACTGGCGAAGATACCATACTTTCTAAAAATATGGATGGAGCATTCTGCAAATTCTGCATTATTGACGTAGGCATACCATATGGTTGGTTCCTTAGTAAGGGTTGTGAGAAACCTGGAGGAGGAACTTGCCTATACATTGAACTTCCTAGGGGTGTTGGCGAATTAGGACTTTGGGGTCCTACATATTCCAACACAGGTTGAGTGTACGTTCGTACACATGTTGATCCTGGATTCACCATGGACTGCACTTGTTTAGACACCACTACCGGTGGTGACGTTTGTCCTCCTGTCGAAGAAACTGGGTATGGAGTATTCTGAGACCCCATGCTCGACTGAGCATTTGAAATTCTTCCTTGAGGATCAACTTGTTGAGTAACATTTGTTGCCATTCATTTAGTGTATCTTCTTTTTGGTACTTCTTCGTGCGTAGTGACTAACTTTCCACTCCTTAATAACTACAACAAAGTATTCGCCCATAAAAGATTAATGTAAACTTTGAAATTCTTAGCACTGGGTCCCACCAGGTGTGCCAATTTGTTTACTGTGAATTTTGGTAAACAATCGCTGGTCTATCAATTTAGGGTAAAATTGACTAACTTGCAGGATCGACCATACTAAATCCTAGAACATGTGCTAAGCGTGCAAAAGACCCTAAGTTGAACTCCACGTTCGACTGTGAAACCTTTTGAAAAGTAAGATGACTTGAAGATTTAAAAGAAATCAAGTAATGCATCAAAGATTAAAACCAAGAATGTAAAAGTGCAGTAATGTAAAAGCTTTTAAAAGTAAATGTTGTAAAGTAAAGGGCGAGAGATTACAATCAAACTCCGTGTTCGACTATATCGTCTTTGTAAAGTAAATGACGTTGAAGATAAATGTGCAAGAAAGTAAAGTGCTTTGAAAATAAATGTGCTAAGATTCTACTTTGAACTCCACATTCGACTAGAGATCTTTGGAAGTTAAATTGCAAGAAGGTAAAGAGCTTTGGAAATAAATGGGCGAAAGGTTAAAAGTGCAGAAAAGTTAAATGACATAAAATAACTCTAATATGAACTCCATGTTCGACTAGGGGATCTTTGAAAGTAAAACACAGAAAAGCTTCTAAAATGGTTTAAATGTAAAAGCTGAAGCAAGTTAAAGTGTAGAATGAGTAAAGGTGCATAAAGGGTAAAGGCAAGTAAATTTCATTAATGAAAAAGGGTTGGTGTTGTATCACATACATTCTCGCTAACTCGTTTCTCTACATGCGGGTACTTTGAGTTGTTTGGAGTGACTAGTATAAAATGAATGAACACCCCCATTACATAAAAATGACAACTATTTATAGTACTATAAAATAACTACTAGATGACGGTTGAGGCTTCACAACGTGTCCCTTTTGGCGCTTTTTTCACTATCTCAACTGTTCCCACGTTCGTCCACTCTTGGTTTGAATTTTGAACACTTAATATCTCCCTCCAATTTTGGTTGTGACTTCTGCGCATTCTTCTCAGCGTGGCCCTTGTCTAGCACTTCTCAGCACTTAGCAAATTTTAGTAGCTTTGTCCACCTCTCTTTGACTTGGATTGTTCTCTGATTGTGTTAAAAGGCTGACATATTTCAAATTGATATTTTGACTTGAGGTGATTCTAAAATCAATTAGCATCTAAAATTGAGAGCTAACATAAACACCTTCGAATCGATGAGGAATCGAAGGAAAGGGAGAAATCTAAATCTGTTGGTCTTTTCAAAGCCAATGTTGTGACCTTTAAAAGGAAAAGAAATATGATGGCATGAAGAGTCATCTTGGACCTAAAAAGGAACATAACAAATTCAAAAATTATTGCGGTCTAAAAGGTCCGAAAACAGGTTGTTTTGTATGTGGAAAACCCAAACACTATGCTCGAGATTGCAGGCACAACAAGTCAAAAAATAAGATCAATGCTGTAGATGCTCTTGATTGGCTGCATTTTATGGCAAAACATTGTTGTATGTATGAATGTCACAACTGATGTTATGACATACATGAAGAGTGTTCTGCAGGGAAAGCTAAGAGTAAGTGAAGTTGAATGTCATGGCTGGATGTTATGACATCAAGCGTATGACAGGCACTACTTCAGGAAACAATCTAGGAAGCATAGTTATTTTAGGCGACATAACAGGCACTGCTGAGGATAACATAGAAGACTCCTGACCTAATGATAAGTGCACAGCTTCATGAAGAGAGGTTTATCTTGGGTAAACCTAGTTTCTCCATCAAGGCCCAAAGCAAGTCTGCTGTTATAAATAGCAGAAGGATCACTCCAAATAGGGCAGAGCTCGAAGGCAGAGATTGGAGAGTGTGATTTGTGAGTGAAGAGGTTTGCTCTTCACGTGTGTCTAGGAGTCTTAGGATTCCTTGTGTGCCAAGCAATTGTATGCTGTATAATTGCTTTGGTTATTGTGTATGAACAGGTGTGTTCATTGTGTCACTCAAAGATGTTAAGCAAGAGTGTGTGTCTCTCGATCAAAACTGTGAAGCAAGATCAAGGTGTGTTTGAAGAGTGTCTTCATATTGTAATTGTGAATTGATTATCACTGCATGATTGAGGGGGAGTGAGCGGGGTCTCTGGTCTAGTGGTCTCTAGGCTGAAGTGTCGTTGGGTAGGTCTTAAGTGAAGAGTGCAAACGGGTTGTTTGACTCGAAATTAATTCTAATAATAGTGAATTTCCTCCCTGGCTTGGTAGCCCCCAGATGTAATTGTGGTTGACAATGAACTGGGTGAACAATTACTTGTGTTATTTACTGCTTTTCATTTACAGCTTATTAGTAAGTCCAGTAGTCTGTGTTACATTGGATGTCATAACATCCGTAATAACATCCATTGTGTGCTTGCCAGAATTTCAAATGCAATTCATACAAATGACGACATAATCACTACGATGAGCGAAATAATGACAACAAAGGAAAAATGGAAGGATGGTGGTATGACACATGTGCTACAGTGTATGTCTCTTATGACAAGGCTGCTTTTAAAACATATTATGAGGTTATTGATGGACAAGAAGTACAAATTGGAAATGGAGTATGATATAAAGTTGTTGGAACCAGATCCGTCGAACTCAATTTCACTTTCGGAAGGAAAGTCACTCTTGTTAATGTGCTTCATGTCCCCGACATGACTAGGTATCTGGTTAGTGGGGATTTGTTGGGTAAACCAGGTATTAAATCTGTATATAAATCAAACAAACATATATTGACTTGTAATGGTGTATTTATACGAAAAGGATATTCCACTGAGGAAATGATCAAACTTTGAACTACCGATAATATTATTAATGAAATTTCTAATTCTTCTTATATGCTTGAATCTATTTCTTTATGGAATTCTAGATTAGCACATATTGGTATCAGTACTATGAAAAGAATAATTAAATCCGGATTGATCTCATGCAATATTCATGATTTCAAAAAATGTGAAAAATCAAAGATGATCAAGAAACCTTTCAAAAGTGTTGAAGAAAAATCAAATTCGGTTGATCTTGTGCACTTTGATTTATGTGAATTTAATGGCATGCTAACTCGTGGGTGAAATCGGTATTTCATAACCTTTATTGATGATTGCTCTAGGTTCAAACAAGTATCCCTTTTAACACATAAAGATGATTCTTTTAATGCCTTTAAAATATATAAAGCGAAATTATAAAATCAATTAGATACAAGTATCAAAGTCCTTAGAAGTGATACGTGCAGTGAATACTTTTCTAGAGAATTTGATGCATATTGTGAAGAATATGGTATTATACATGAATGTTCCGCGTCTCGTATACCACAACAAAATGGTCTAGCCGAGAGAAAAAATCAAACATATCAAGAAATGATAACTGCTATGTTAATGCATTATGAATTTCCATTTAATTTACGGGATGAAACATTACTATCAGCATGTCATATAATGAATAAGATTCCTTTAAAGTTAACCGGTCATTACTACGCAAAACACATATAATAATGCAATTGTTACTACGGATATTCAATCAACCATTATAATATGTGATATTTAGGCACATGCATTTTTTTTATTTAACCACCTATAACCACGATTGATTTAATACCCGTGGTTAAAAGTGTCGTATAGTCATGGGTTCAAATCCCACGACCAACATTTTTGGTTATTCACTTATTTTTTAAAAATGCTGATAGACCTTTCACCACATGTATTTAAATCAATTGTGGTAATAGGTGGCGCCTTCTTTTATATAAATAAATAAATAAATAAATCAATATATATATATATATATATATATATATATATATATATATATATATATATATATATATATATATATATATATATATATATATATATATATATATATATATATATATATATATATATATATATATATATATATATATAATGCTCTTAGTTCATTCACTTTTTCCCTAAACGTACTTAGACAAACTTCATCTTCTGCCTCCAAACTTCTTCCATTTATGAAACATTATTCATCCACTAAACCAAACTTGAAAACATCATTTTCCCCCAAAAGAAACTCAGAAACATTGCTTCCATTAACGTGTTACAGTTTGTTCTAATTTAACGATTTTACAGGTAAAATGTTATTGTTTAATGATTCTATTTTTTTTATTTTTGTTTGTGTTGTTGTTGTTGTTGTTGTTATTGTTGTTGTTGTTGTTGTTCTTGCTTTTGTTGTTGTCCTTGTTGTTTTTATTGTTGTCGTAGTTGTTGTTATTGTTCTTGTTAGTGATCTTGTTGTTCTTTTTGTTATTCTTATTTTTGTTGTTGTTATTGTTGTTGTTGTTGTTGTTGTTATTGTTGTTATTGTTTTTGTTGTTCTTATTATTCTTCTTGTTGTTCTTGTAGTTCTTGTTATTATTATTGTTGTTATTGTTCTTGTTGTTTCTCTTGTTGTTGATCGATAAAATAACAAATACACTATTCTGCCGATTGTAGTTAAAATAGGGGTTTTATTCCCAGTATCGATCTCAAGGACTACGTCAGACAATACAAGCTTTATGGTAATTCAAACAAACAAAATCAATTGGGGGTTTTGAAAATGGTTTTACTATTAAAAATTTCAATACTAAAAATAAGGCAAAATAGAGAATAAGATTTTAACAGATATGAGAGCACACTATGGGTAGTAAATGAATTGCCTTTTAACAATATCAATCCTTATTTCAAAGATATAGCTCAAATTTAATCAAGTTCTTGACTGGAAATTTGATTACTCCTAAATCCTTAGTGAGAAAACCTCTTAATCACATAACCTAATTACTATGTCCATAGGTAATTAGTTTAAAATCAAGCATTGAAAAATGTGTCAACAGTGTTCCAAGTGCAACAGAGTATTCCTAGTCCTAGGTAATATCTATTGAAGCATTATCTATCAAATCGTGTTAACGATGGTTTATCTGACCTAACGTTAACCGTAAATCTAAATCAATTTGTCCGATTGAAAAAGTAGTAAGAACAATGAACGATAAAACTTGATTAAAAATAAGCACTTATGTCATTCAAATAAAAGAAACAATATTAGTACATAAGCAATTCAGGCACACCCCCTAGCATTGAGGGGTTTAGCTACTCATAATAATCAGAGAAATTACAATATAAAAATTAAACATTACAAGATAAAAGGGATGCCTTGATATCCAATTGTGTTTCCACTTGAAAACCTTTAGTTCTCCCTTCTATTCTTGATCACTCAATTTTTGATCGTGCTTTTTTCTTTCTCTCTCTAAAAGTCCCCTTTTCTTTCTCAAAACGTGTCTAAATTACCCCCAGGTCCAATACAATAGTAAGTAATTTCCAAAAATATCCTCAGGAGTCAAAACAGTAAAAAAAAAAAGGAAAAATAGGGGTTGACACGCCCATGCCAACACAAGACATGTTAGGCGGCACGGGCAGCTGTGTTGGCTCCCTGTTCCCAGCATAAAAGTAACAACTTGCCCAGACTTGCTGACACTGGCACCCATGTCAACCCTTATCTGCACAACCAATTCATCTGCCTAGGCCTTCTCCTATCACGGCCCGTGTCAGGTGACATAGGTGGCTATATCAGGCCACTGGTTTGCCTCTAAAATCTCCTGACACGGGATGCAATGTCGAACAAGTGACAGAAACGCAATGGAAATGGTGACCGATCACAATCCCAAACTTAGCTCATTGATTGTCCTCAAGCAATGCACAAGACAACATATAGGTCATCCCCAAATTTCAAATTCGACTTACCCCAACACTGCTGATTTCTTTCGCAACTCTCGTTTAACTTTTCCATCATTTTTCCTACTTCCCCGATCTGAACTTTCTGCTACACTTCCACATCAAATCACTTCTTCACTTGTCAAAATTTTCACACTCTCACCAAAATCTCTCCGGGTTAAAGTGTTTACACTTTAGGTAGAGCAAGCAAAACCAACTTATAAAATTGAATACCATCTATCTTTATCTCACACACACACACAGACACAGACACAGACACAGACACACACATACACACACACACCACACAGACCTTTTGAGGTCTTTCATGGTTGTAATGGGGCTTAAGGTCATGGTGGGATAAACAAACAAAAATGGGAAAACAAGTGGTCATAACTCAGAGTCGGTGTCGCCATTTTCTCTGTGTAATTTACACTGATTAGGGGTATTCGACACTTTTTCATCGGAATTGATTAGTTTCTACTCAAATGATCTTCTTGATCATGTACTCTTGACTTTTCAAACTAACTCTTTTTTTTCACTAAGTGAGTGCTTTATTTTTTCATAATCTCTTTATTAAGCATTTTTTTCTTGCACTTACCTAGTTCTTTTTGGTATCTCCACCCCAAACTTAGAATTTTTCATAGGTTATTCTGACAACACCTATCTGAGCAAGGTGGGGAACTATTTAGGCTATTGGTTCACATAAGGTGGTTATATACAAACAAAGGGAGAAAGGCACAAACTTGATTAACAAAGTGTAACGTATAAAGGGTGGATAGAACGGTCCTGGGTTAACTTGAAAAAATTACCTCGGTGTGTATAGGTGTGTGGTGAAATTTAAACAGTCAGTATGCAAGCTCAGAGTGAAAAAGACATACCTGAATCTCTCTCATGATGACTAATCTGTTTAGCCTTTTGTTTCTCACCATGTTTTGTCTAGCTCAATAAGTTCGAAAGTGCTTCTAGTATGGTGCAGTTTCCTATCCAGCTCGGGTGCACAATACTACAAAAATAGTCCGGTGTCACAGTGTCGCGTCCAATCATTATACTCATCAGTGTCAACATTTTGGGGGCTTCCTAGAGAGCCAATAGGGGTTGAATCTTCTCATCGACTGATACCTGTTCCATTACTCAAACAACATCAACCCACGAATCTGTAACAAACACAACATAAACATACCAATATAAAAGTAAAGATGAATACAAAATAATAGAAACAATGAAAACAAATACAAATACCAAAAAACAATTAACCTCCCCCCCACTTGAACTAAACATTGACCCCAATGTTTTAGTAAAAGTGAGACAGAAGAACGTACAAGGCCTCACTGCGGAGGATGGAATTGCAACATCAGCTGTTGCATCATGGCATGCATCTCGTCCATGACCGCCCTTTGGCAAGCTTGTTCTTCGCCCTGTCGGGTTTGCTCCACCCGGAGGTACCCGATCTCATTGTGCACCCATGACCAGTTGTCTTCATTTGTGGATGAGGATCTAGCACCTGCATAGGTAGGTACCTCATGGGAAGGAACAAAATGCTCCTGCTCTGGAACATCCTCCTCATCATGGTCACCTACAGACATAGGGTCAACATTGTACTCGTCCTCATCTTGGACAATACTATCATAAATCCAGTTATTTTGTTCAACAATACTAACTCTGTCAAGGCCAGGGAGAGCAATAACAAACCTGTTTAAGCTCATCACAACATAGTAAGTAGAAGCAAACATAAATCATACTCTGTTGGACCAGGGCAGCCATGTCTAATCTATTTTTACCTGCCACTGGTGCATCACTCATTGCGGTAGGGTCATAGCCGAAGTGTTCAGCTATTTGAGTTATCATCCCGCCAATAAATATACCTCCTTGGGTTTCCCTTCCTACTCGTCCTAAATAATTCGCTGCAAAGGCAACTACACTCACCATATCAAAATTCACCATAGCATAAAGAAAGAATAGGTCTCTCTGAGTAGCAACACCTGTGCTATCCCCCTACCAAACAAAGTGTATTCTAAACCCTTCTCAGCATACCTAAAACACGGATTTTGCATCCCCGATGCTTTGGAAACTTTTACAATATAATCAGTTTTACCTGTTATGGCCGTCCAAAATGCCTTAGCATTAAAACTATCCGGAATAGCTCCGAGGCCATAAAGCGGAAGTCGGAGGATGCCTCGTAACTCCTCGACACTTAATTCATGGTCCGTGTTAAACAACCAGAATTTCATCGAGCCATAGAAATAACTCATCGTCCCTATCCATCTTTTCTTTAAATGAAAATCAACAGTACTTAAAAATTCCAAAGTTATGCGTTCATAAGTCGGAGCTTCTAAATGCATAAACTCTGACATTCCTAGGACATGGGACATTCTATCGATTTCAACGTTAAGGCCTAACTCAGAAAGAGTTTTGTCACACATATACCTGGTCGGTGTTATCTTACGCTTGACGTGGTAGGCATAGCGTTTCTCATGTTCCGGGTTATCGAAGATGATGTCATGCGCATTAGGCATCTGACTGGCCCATTTTCTCGACCTTGATGGTTTTGTATTCGGCTGCTTCCCTTTTGCAAAACGCCTGGGAGGAATTTTTTTTCGTGTACCTGCAACAAGAAAAATAAAAAAAATGAGATAGATGGTTAGTGGAAAAAGTTTGCGGAATGGGATAGAGGATGGAAAATGGAACACTTTTTGTGAAGGTGCACTCGTGTTTGAGTGGATGGAGAGTTGAAAGATGAAAGCTTTTATGTATGGTGGTTATGGAGTTTTCGAGAAAATGGGGGAGAAGAAAGGTTAAAGATGAAAAGTGATAGAAATAAGGTGAAAAAAATCTGATGTAAAGAGGTTTAAAGGGGTTTAATTGGGTGATTAAGAGGCGGGGTTCGTGTGGGGTTCACCACACCTTTAAAAAAAATCAAAATTTTGGTTTAGCATAGTCTGATACGTGCCGTGTCAGCTGACACGGGCGACCATGTTAGGATTTTGTGTTCCATAATCCTGCGTTAAAAATCCCACTTGTTCCCAGTAGGTCTAACACGGGTCATGTCAGCTGACACGGGCGGCCGTGTCAGCCTACTAGAAGTCATCAAAAATGCAATTTTTTCCACCAATGTGCATAGCCTGACACAGGCCGTGTTCGGTAACATGGGCGGCTGTGTCAGACCCTTGTTTTTCCACAACTTTGCCACATTTTCAACCGTTTTCTGTTTTTTTTCTCAGGTGCACTTGATTTTTCATATTTATGCTCAAAAATCTTGTTCCTTGGGGTGTCCTCGCTCTTTTTGTGAGGGCTCTGGACAAACCTAACAATCCTAACAAAAACAAAAGAAAATAACTGGTTAGACATAAACGCGTGGCTTGCCTCCCATGAAGCGCTTCGTTTAATGTCGCATAGCTTAACGGTCGTTCATCTTATCCTGTAAGACAGACATCTTCTATATGACCACCCTCTTGGCCTTGGTAATAAGGCTTAAGACTCCGCCTGTTAACCTTAAAGGTGCTCCATTTGCTTGATTTTTGAGTTCTATAGCTCCATGCGGAAACACCTTATTCACAATAAATAGTCCTGACCATCTAGACCTCAACTTTCTGGGGAAAAACTTCAACCTGGAATTGAATAAGAGGACTAATTATCCTTCCCAAAATTCCTTTCTTTGGATCCTATGATCATGCCATTTTTTGTTTGATCTTTATAAACTTTGGCATTCTCATACGCTTGATTCCAAAATTCTTCGAGCTCATGAAGCTGAAGGATTAAAAAATCTCCCACTTTTCTAAGATCTAAATTAAGGAGTTTCGAGGCCCACAAAGCTTTGTGTTCTAGCTCCAAAGGCAAATGACAAGCTTTTCCATAAACAAGTTGGTAGAAAGACATACATATGAGTATCTTAAATGCAGTTCTATATGCCCATAGTGCATCGTCCAACTTGGTTGCCCAATCCTTTCAAGATGCACTAACCGTCTTTTCTAGGATTTGCTTGAGTTTTCGATTGGAAACTTCAACTTGGCCACTCGTTTCAGGATGGTATGGAGTGGTAATTATGTGATTTACATTGTATTTCTTCAGTAACCTTTCCATAAGTTGATTTAGGAAGTGAGTTCCCTCATCACTAATGAGCGATCGCAGAACTCCAAACCTAGAAAAAATGTTTTCCTTCATAAATTTAACCACCACCTTTGCATCATTAGTCCGTAAGGCCACTGCTTCTACCCATTTTGATACATAGTCCACTACCACTAGAATGTAGTTCTTTCCAAATGATGGTGGAAACGGACCCATAAAGTCTATCCACCAAACATCAAACAGCTCAACCTCTAGCATGGCATTCTGAGGCATCTGATTCCTTTTCAAAATATTACCCGCTCTCTGACATTTGTCACACTCCTCGACTATGACCTGGGCATCCTATAACAAGGTGGGCCAATATAATCCCAATTGGAGAACTTTTTCTGCAGTTCTATCACCACTGAAGTCTCCTTCATAGTCTGAGTCATGGCAAGCTTTTGGAACGTTCCTCTGTTCATCCTCCGGAACACACCTTCTCACCAATCCGTCTATTCCTCGTTTTCACAAGAATGGGTCGTCCCGCAAGTAGAACCTGCAATTATGCAAAAACCTTTTCTTTCTGGTAGAATCAAAAGTTTCCATGATTACCCCACCTACCAAATAGTTCCCGTAATCTGCAAACCAAGGGACACCAACTACAGTGAGTATGTGTTCATCAGCAAACACATCCTTTCTTGGTCTCTTGTCCTCCATTTCTTCAATAGGAGACATGTGAGATAAGTGATCAGTAACGGTGTTTTCACACCCTTGTTTATCCCAAATCTCCATGTCAAACTCCTGTAGCAACAAAATCCATCTCAGAAGTCTCGACTTAAAATCCTGTTTAGAAAATAAATACTTCAAAGCAGCATGGTCAATATAAAAAACTACTTTGGATCCTAACATATATTGCTGGAACTTATCAAAAGCATAAACCAATGCTAACGACTCCTTTTTGGTAGTTGCGTAATTCATCTGATCAGGGTTCAACACATGACTAGCCTAGTAAATAACATGTCAAAGTTTTTCTCTTCGCTGTCCTAAAACTGCCCCCACTGCAATATCACTAGCATTGCACATGATCTCAAAAGAAAGAGACCAATCGGGGGTAATTACAATTGGTTCCGACACTAATCTTTGTTTCAATGTCTCAAACGCATCGGCACACTCTTTATCAAAAACAAAAGCCTTATCTTTAACCAAAAGAGTGGTTAAAGGTTTGGCTATCTTAGAGAAGTCTCTTATAAACCTACGGTAAAACCCCGCATGGACTAAGAAACTCCTTATACCTTTTTTCATTAGTTGCAGGAGGAAGCTTGGATATCACTTCAACTTTTTCTTGGTCCACTTTAATTCCCTTGTGGGAAATCTTGTGACCTAAGACTATTCCTTCTCGCACCATGAAGTGGCACTTTTCTCAGTTGAGAATCAAATTTGTCTGCTGGCATCTTTCTAAAACAAGAGAAAGGTTAGCCAAGCTATTATCAATAGAAGATCCAAAAACAAAAAAAATCATCCATGAACACTTCCATATGCTTTTCTAACATGTCCGCAAAAATGAATGTCATGCATCTCTGAAATATGGTCGGTGCATTACACAACCCGAATGTCATTCTTCTGTAAGAAAACATTCCACAAAGGCATGTAAATGATGTCTTCTCTTGATCTTCTAGAGCAACCACAATCTAATTATACCCAAAATATCCGTCAAGAAAATAGTAGTAGTCGTGGCCAACTAACCTTTCCAACATTTGGTCAATGAATGGCAAGGGAAAATGGTCTATTCTTGTTGCAAGATTTAGCCTTCTGTAGTCAATACATATACACCAACCAGTAACTGCTCTTGTAGGAATAAGTTCATTCTTCTCATTTGCCTCTTTATTAAGTATCACATGTACTGGACTAACCCATGAGCTATCATATACAAGATATATAAGGCCTGCATCTAACAACTTCACCACTTCTTTTCAAACCACCTCTTTCATAACAGGGTTAAGTCTCCTTTGTGGTTGCACAACCGGTTTATGATCATCTTCCATAAGAATATTGTGCATGCAAACCGTAGGACTAATGCCTTTAAAATCCTCATTTTCCCATCCAATAGCATTTTTGTATTTTTTAGCACATGGATAAGTTTGTCCTCTTGGACACTCTTGAGGTTTGAATTTATAATGGCTGGGCATTTTCCTTCAGTGTCGAAGAAGACATATTTGAGGTTCTCTGGTAGTTGTTTTAACTCTGTTGCCTTTTTTTATCTCTTTACTCTCTTATAACGACTGAGGTTGCCTAAGATCTTCCCACCGATGTGGTCGAGATCCTTTCCACTGAGGTTGTGCCTTCAACATGGCTAGCACTTCTGCCTCTTTACTGTCAACTTCGTCATCTTCTTCAAAAATAGACAAACTTAATATTCTTTCCAACAGTAACCGTGATGCACTTAGAAGGCTCTCATAAGCAATCATTTGATCTATCACCTCTATTGTATGACTAGTGCCCACATCATCCTTGTACTTCATAGTGCTTCGAACATCAATTTTTAATTCCTCATCATAAACTTTCAGAGTCATGGTATCCTTCTTTATGTCTATTAAGCATCTTCCAGTTTCTAGAAATGGTCTTCCGAGAATGAGAGGTATCTATTCGTCTTTCGGCATCTCTAAAATAACAAAATCTACAGGGAATACAAACTTATCAATCTTCACTAAATCATCTTCCACTACCCCATATTGTCTCTTTGCCGAATGATCAGCGAACTGAAGTGTCACCATAGTATCATGCATCGTACCTATACCCAATTTTTTGTAGATGGATAAAGGCATTAGACTCACACTTGCTCCCAAATTAATAAGCACCCTTTTAAATGACCTATTGCCAATACTGCATGGAATAGTGACTGAACCTCAATCCTTTTTCTTCACCGGAATCTTCATATCCTACAAAATACCACTACAAGTTTAAGTTAAAATGATCGGGTTAGTCTCAATGGTCCGCTTCTTTGATATGATGTCCTTCATGAACTTGGCATAAATGGGCATTTGTTTGAGTGCCTCCAAGAATGGGATATTAAGTTCTAGCTTCTTGAACATCTCTAAGAATTTCTCAAAGTTCTTCTCCTACTGCCCCTTTTTCTTGTTTCTTGTAGGGAATGGGAGCTTTATGACCGGTTTTGGTTCGCTGACTTTCTCTTTCACTACCTGCTTGGGTTTAATAATTTTTTCAGGTATTATCTCATTCTCTTTAATTTCAAGATCCACTTCAAGCAGTTGGTCATCTTCTTCAACTTCTTTTTTAAGATTTTCCACTTCTTGTTATCACGACGCTAACTTTACTATGATCTCTAGGATTTATGATTGTTGAACTTGGAAGGGTGCCTTATGCTTGAGAACTTGCTATTTGTTGTGCGATTTAACTCATCTGCACTTCAAGATTCTTTAAGAAGCAGTTGTGTTCCTTTGATTACTTCTTGTCTCTTCTTGGAATTGAGAACTTTGAGCGGCCATCTTTTAAATAGAAATCTCCCAATCCGCTTTCTTTGGTGCTTGTTGTTGATACTGTTGCTGAGGTTGTTGATATTGTTGTTGATACGGTGGTTGTTGTTGTTGCTAAGGTCGATACTGTTGTTGTTGTTGTTGTGGTTATTGCGGTTGATTCTGGTACTGAGTAGGTCCTTGTTTTTTTGCATTCCTTTGTTGGTATTTGCATGGAAAATTTGGATAATTCTTCCAAACCGGATTGTAGGTATTTGAATAAGGGTTTTACTATTAATAATTTCAATACTAAAAATAAGGCAAAATAGAGAATAAGATTTTAACAGATTTGAGAGCATACTAGGGGTAGTGTATGAATTTCCTTGTAACAATATCAATCCTTATTTCAAAGACATAGCTCAAATTTTATCAAGTTCTTGACTTGAAATTTGTTTACTCCTAAATCCTTAGTGAGAAAACCTATTAATCACATAACCTAATTACTATGTCCATAGGTAATTAGTTTGAAATCAAGCATTGAAAAATGTGTCAATAGTGTTCCAAGTGTAACAGCGTATTCCTAGTCCTAGGTAATATCTTCTGAAGCATTATCGATCAAATTGCGTTTATGATGGTTTATCTGACCTAAGGTTAGTCGTAAATCTAAATCAATTTGTCCGATTGGAAAAGTAATAAGAACAATGAACGATAAAACTTGATTTAAAATAAGCACTTATGTCATTTAAATAAAGGAAACAATATCAGTACATAAGCAATTCAGGGACACCCCCTATCATTAGGGGGTTTAATTACTCATAATACTCAGAGAAATTACAAAGTAGAAATTAAACATTACAAGATAAGAGGGATGCCTTGATCTTCAATTGTGTTTCCACTTGAAAACCTTCAGTTCTCCCTTTTGTTCTTGATCGCTCAATTCTTGACTGTGCCTTTTTCTTTCTCTCTCCAAAAGTCCCATTTTCTTTCTCAGAACGCGTCTAAAATATCCCCAGGTCTAATACAACAGTAAAGAGTTTCCTAAAATACCCACAGGAGTTAAAACAGACAAAAAATCAGGAAAAATAGGGGTTGACATGCCCATGCCAACACGGGTTGTGTCAGGTGACACGGGCAGCCGTGTTGGCTCCCTGTTCCCATCACAAAAGCAACAACTTGCCCAGACTTGCTAACACGGGCCGCGTCAGTTGATAGAGGCACCCGTGTCATGCCCTTGTCAGCACAACCAATTTATCTTCCTAGGCCTTCTCCTGACACGGCTCGTTTCAGGTGACATGGTGTCGCTTCTGCGAAAATAAGGTGTCGGCAAAACAGAAGAGTCGCCACCTTTCGTTATTTATCCCTCGGAGCGGGAAAGGAAACGATCGGAAAAACCTGACGAAAAGGGTAAGACAAGGTCATCGCAACCGTTGCCTGGGTTCGGGAGTCGGTTACGCAAGGGGAAGGTATTAGCACCCCTCACGTCCGTCATACTCGACGGGATCCACGCTTGTTGTGTTTACTGGACGAGTTGGTTTATCTATCTACCTATAAAGGCTGGGTTAAACAGAAAAGAAAAATGACTCGGCAAAGCGTCGCGCTTTATGCCTACGTATTCTCATCAGAGAATGAGAAATCAGAGTCAACGTAGTTCAGCTAACTATGGGTGATGGGGAAGGTGGCTCGCCAATGCATCAGTATTGTGCCTACGTACTCTCAACAGGCTTGAGAGATCAGAGCTTACGTAGTTCGACCTACTACGGATTACGGGGATTCAGATTCATCTGTTTTATTGAGTAGGGTTAAACAGCAGTTCCAGCAGTTAGGGGCAAAGCCTGTTTGCGGTGGCGCTGAAGTTTAATGACACTCTTTTCTTCAGAAAAGCTTTCCTTTGAATTACGGGCCCACGGGGCAAAAAGGTTTGAAGTTTGTTTTCTGTCTTTTACGAAAGAAGTGTTTTTTATTGGGTTTGCAATTTCAATCGCACTAAAGACTATGACCTGAGAGTGAATTCGTCGCATGTCACCCAAAGGGTGCCATACTAAACATCCAGACTATTGAAAAGAAACTCTCCAACAATCCTTTCTCAGATAGCTTAAGGCTCGTAACATACGAAAGAAATCATTCATGATTACTGTATCTTAAGCTGTTTTGAGATGAGAAGAGAACGGGCTCAACTAAAGGGAGACTATCAAGTCCTACCATTGTCATGCCAAGGATTCATCCTATGGTTGTGGTTTGAAACAGGGAACTCCTAGATGTTATCATGCATAGGTTTCAACCTAAAGTTCTATCATCACTTCCTTATCAAAGTAAGTGAGAGTCCTAAGGGATCATGTCAATGATACACAGAAACAGATAAAGCATCAGCTGAAACGGTAAACAGTAATACAGTAAAATGCATGCAATGCAAGTGAGGGAGGAAATGTGTGTGGGGCAGCAGCCTCCACAAGCTCATCTCAACCTCAAGCCAGAATGAATAACAGTAATCATACTGAGGAAATAACATGCTATTAAGCAAAACAAACCACATGGGCAAGGGAGCAGGGCTCTACCGAATACCCGCAAGCAAAGCCATACAGTAACAATACAAGCAGAGGGAGCAACTCAACCTCTAGTGCAATCATGCTCCTAGATTAAAGTCAGTCTAGATATGGACTTATCCTAATGCATCAAGCAAGTCAAACAAGGCACATCAATACAGAAAAGAAAACAGACAAGAAAAGCAGATCAACCCCTCTCTCAATTCCAAGCTTCAGCTCTTCTCACAGCAACTCAGTCTTCAGACTTTAAGCACCCTTCAAGGCTATCATCTCCCATAACAAATATCAATTTTCTTTTCCAGGTTTCAAACCTTCAACGTAAGTTTCAACTTAAACTCCTTCTCCAAGCTTCAGCTCTTCAGTCAGTTCTACCTTCAGGCTTCATTCTTAACCACAAGTATCAACTTGATTTCTTCAGGATCTCCAAGCTTCAAAGTAAGTATCAACTCATCCTCTGTTCTTCAAGCCTCAGCTCTACACTCAATCTCAATTGAATCCTCTTTATAAGTGTCAACTTAGCCTCTCTTACTTTACCAGTCTCAACTTGGTCTTCTTCACCTTCAAGCTTCAGCTCTCTTAGAGTAGTCCTCAATCATCTGGAAGTGTCAACTTTATCCTTCAATCTTTAAGCCTCATCTCTTCATTCAATCTCAATTGGGTCTTCAAGTATCAACTTGTTTCTTCTTGCTCTTCAAGCTTCAGCTACAATGGCAATGCTCAGGGAATCATCCTCTTCCATACTCTTCACTGAAGTCTTCATCTTCAAACTCAAGCCCAACATCTTCAAGATACTCAAACCAGAAGAAATCACTTAACTAGATAAGCTAGGATATTAAACTGCTTATTGACCACCAAAGGAGGCCTATAAGGGTTTAACATCAGAAGAATGGTTCCCTCAAAAGTTCTACTTCCTAGGTACCATCACTTATCCCTCCAAAGGAGGGAGGTGAATACCATGGAAGGACCTTGAATCATGGGGAAGAATGGAGGTGAAAGATACCATCCATGTTTAAGAAAGAAATTAACTGAGTCTAAGCTCTGCTTAATCCCTAACCCTAAAACAACAACAAAACAACCAAGTCTTCAAGCTCTCAAGCTCCTTCTTCAATCTTCAAGTCTTCCACTATGCTCCTCCATGCTCCACAAAGCAAGACCAAGCCCACCAAGCCAAGCAAAAGCCCACAAAGCAAAGCAAAATAAAATACAAGCCCACAAGGGCAACACAAACAACAATCAATTACAAAAATCAATTAAAAATAGTATACTATTATATTAAAATCTAATATAATTTCTAGGGGATCCTATATAACTACCCTTAATACCTTATATGTCCCAATATCTAACTTGACCTAAAAACTCAAAATTCTAGTGTTATTGTTGACCTATGTTAAGGATTGACCTAAATCAACACAACCTAAAGTCATCTAATCAAAACTAATCAAAAACTAATCACAAAATTATGGAATAAATCCAGAGGGGAGCTAAAGTCATAATCCAACTATCCTAAAAATAATGGTGCAAAAATATGAAGGGAACTAGCTAAACAAAATTCTACAAAACTATGCATCAACATAAAATGAATTAAAAAGCTATTAAAAGAGAAAATATACAAAAAATATTAAAAATGCATGAAATGCAAATGTTTTGATTTTATAATTTTCTAGACATAAATTTGAAATAGGAGGAAAAATACCCATGCCAAAATCATTATTTTTCTATTTAATATGATTTTTCAAAGATTAAAGAAAAATAAAGAAAAAGAAAATAAAATGTGAAAACATGCGGTGCAGATAGAAAGGATATGCAGTATATTATGGATGATGGGCTCCAAATGGGGGTGTGATCAGTAAATGCGCTAGGCCCATTTAATCAGAAAACAAATAAAAAAAATATAAAGAAAAAGAAAAATACGCGGTGCAGAAAGTAGAGGTATGCAGTTCAAATCATGACTGGGCCGTGGATGGGGGTGCGTATAGCCATTAGTTCCTTAAGCCCAAACGAAAAATAAATGAAACGGCTGCGTTTAGTCCTTCTCAGACTTTCCCTCTTCAAAACATGAAATCAAAACACAGCCACACGATCTGATCCCAGTCAACGAGTCCTTGCATGATCCAACGGCCATGGAGTCATCCCTTACCTTCAGCCAGGGTTTTGGAAGCAAGAATCCATGGAAACAGAGCTTCACATATCAAACTTCCTCCATTCGCAGAACCTCAAATATCACTCGAAATTCATCTTTCAAAACACTAATCTACTCTAAATTCCATACTGATCATAACCATCATCTTAGAATTCAAAGAATCACCCCCAATCTCTAAACCCGATAGTGCATCCAAATTAGGGTCAAACCTCAACTCTAACCATTCTTGAAATTAAAGTGATCAATCTCTTCCTCATGTTACACTGGTCAATTCTTGCTATCACACCAAGATTATCTCTCAAGATTCAACAAGTTATGGTGCCAAACAGAAATGGTGTCATCATCTTGATCCTCTCCAAATGATCTCAAAATTTCCAGAATCCATCTCCTACTTGTCTCTAACCATTCTATCCTAACAAATCTAACTAAATGCGCTTGAATTAAGGTGTAGAGTAAAAGTTGCAAACCTGTCAATTCTTGAATACCAGATAGGTCAAATCTTCAATTCAACCCTTCAATCTCTCCAGAATCACTCTTTGCACCAAGATCTTGCTACTATTTGCAAAAGTTTTGATGGAGGATGCTTGAATCTCAGAATCCGATAGTAACTTGCAACTTCCAAAGTCCAAATGCTATCTTCTCAATTCTTCATGATCTTGCTCTCAATTTGGTATGGATTCACTCAGTATGATCAATGGAAGATGTTACAAGGGAAAGAATCAATGGAAATGGTGTAGAATATAAAAATTGATTTCAACTTGCAATGGAAGAAAATGAAATGGAAATCTCACTCTCCTCTCTAATCTCTCACCAACCTTGCATCTGATCAGCTTCTAATCAATATATAGGATGGTTCTAAACCATCCAGAACTTTCTGGAATCATCCAATGAGAATTTGAGATTCTCATGTCATGAGTTTTTGATTTCAAGCCATCTCATATACCAGCTTGTATTTGGCTCATTGCAGTACTTGTATCTGACTTGAAAATCTCCTTAGATGAGATGCATGAGATGTTAGGATACTTTGCTAGCTTGTACATTGATCTTCCTTATGTTTTGCATATGTGGCTTAATATGCAAGTAACCATTTTCCAAAGCAAGTCCATGATTTAGACCTCAAATCAAAAATGTGGCTAAACCATTGTTTATAAAATGTTTTCTAGAGTCAAAATGGTATATTACATGCCATGGTTTGGATGTGTAGCTTGAAAATTTCAATTTCCAACTTTGACTTATTTAACTTATGCCTCCATTTTAGGTCATTTTTACCATTTTGAGCTACAAGCCTTTTCAACATCTCATGACCTCCTTCCTAGCCTTAAAACATCATTTTAAGCAAGTTTTATGTTGAACATTTTTCCATTTGAAGCTTGGAAATAGGAGTTATGGCCTTATGCTTGAAATGACCTGTAATCTCCAAATGACCAAAATGCCCTTGACTTGTCAAAGCCATAAGTTGAGTTCTACAAATCCTATCAAGGACTTCTAGTACTATCTAGAAATCTAAGAAGATAAGGAACAAAATTCATGTTTACCAAAAGTTCATAGGAATCATCCTTCTTGGGCAAAAGTTGGATGCAAGGTGGGTGACTTTCAAGGCCCCAGATTCACAAACCTCAGATGACCTGTAACTTGTCAAAGTCATAACTTGAGTTCTACAAATCCTATCAAGGACTTATAGAACTCAAATTAAATCTAAGAACAAGCTCTACAACATTCATGTTGGGGGTAAGATGAGATGACAATCACATCTTAAGCTAAACTGCCTTGAAGATAGGGGTCAAACTAGGGGATTTTACACTGTCAAGCCTTAGAAACCCTAGCTTGAAACTTCTCAAACTCTTCAATCATGATGAGTTGACCTTGGAATCATCCTTATGACATCTTAATGCATAAATCCATGATCACATGGCTCTTGAATTAGGTCTCAACCTTGTTCAAATCATCAGTTGACTTAGGGTTGACCCAGTCAAACCCTAACTGCACCACTCATGGCTGAGGTTTCTTAATCTTGCACAATGGCCTCTCTAGGCTTCATGATGGCTTTCAAGACATCTCATAAGCCCTCTAAAGGCTTCAAGTCCACATTCATGGCTTCAGAATCATCTGAGGACTCCCCACAACTCTCAAGTTAGGAGGCACACACCTTTGGTTTCAACCACTCTCTCTGAGGATTTTTTAACTTCTCTGACAAAGATATCAACCCTTGAACACTTGAATAACCTTCTTGGCTATCTTCACAGTCTTGTGGTGATCTTGATTGGTAATCATACCTCTTGATCTCCTGCATACATGTCAATGAAATGCAAATGATAATGCTAATGTGAATAAGATGAAACACAAGCTAGGTAAAGAAATGTTGGTCAAATTTTAGGGTGCAACAGCTGCCCCTATTAAAATGGCTTGAACCTGACTGGGTGAGAAGCGAACGGCTCTCAACCAATTAAGGTGCGGGACGGTTGAATACCGACAAACCCGGAAATTTGCCAACTGCCCGAGTACACGATACTCTGACGGGAACAAATCTTCGAAAACTGAAACATTAGCTGCACGACAACTAGCTGGAGAATCGGTCACGTGGTAACCGATAATACATGGTCGATCATGCCGTCGGGCATTCAAAGAAAACTTTCGGGCATCAGCCGGACTCCATCAGTAAGTCGGGAATAGAATTCTCGGTCAATCATGAGCCAGTTGGGGATATCCAAACTTCTGCCATCAGGCGCTCCGCATCAGCTGAGAGAACTGCTTCGTTAACACGGTCGGACTTCAATCATCAAGTCTTCGAGGGAAGTTTCAACTTTGCTGTTCAAAAACCTGTTGGGGATGACGCATCTCCGCTGGGGATTCTGGAGAACTATCAAGTAACTCTGCTTCGGGGATCCAGGAATCATTCTGGATGAATCAACTCTGCTGAGGACTTCAAGAATCATCTTGGACAAATAACTCCGCCGGGGACTTCAAGAATCAACCTGAACCGATATCTATGTTGGAGATTTCAGGAATCATCCTGAGCAAACGCTCTGATGGGGACTCTAAGCATCAACTTGAGCAACCAACTCTGGCGACTGCACTGGGGATTTTAAGAACCATCTTAAGCAAACGACCTTGCTGGGGAATTCAAGAATCATCTTGAGCCAAAGACTTTGCTGGGGAGAATTCAAGAATCATCTTGAGCAATCAAATCTGCGGCGGAACACCTGCAAAACAAGAACGGTAACAACCTAGATCATGCTTATTATGCATATGCTTCGGCAATGGCGCAATGCTCCACACGGTGGAAATGCTACGCGTTTATGATAAATGCTATGCAGTCATGCAAAATGATGCGATCCCGTCAGCAAAATAAATGCTGAAGGGAGAATCCTCCTGTCAAGGAGAAAGAACCACTGTGATAGGGGGAAGGAATCATCCTGCTGAGGGGAAAAAGGTCACGCCAATCCCAATCGGGCGTTGTGGGGAAGTGAACTTCAATTGACTGCTGCAGGGGAACGAAGCCCTACGAGAACCTGGACCTGCTGAGGGAAAGCGATGTCAATCGCAGAGATAAACTGCACGGCCTTCGCGGCTAACCTTCCTGGAGATAACGACTCCGACGGGGAAACACAGCATCAGCTATTCAACACTCCACTAGGGAAAACTAATCATGGCCTGAGCGGCTTCCAAGGACTTGGCTCTCTTGGGGATCTGCAACCTCGGCTGGGGAAGAAGAAATCATTCTGCTTGCTGGGGAGATTACGACTCTGTGGGGAACCTCGATTCCGCTGGAGACTTCAGTCTTGAACCATCAGTTGTTGCACACTTCGGTGAATGACTCAGCTGAGGAGATGATGTTCCTTCAGGATGCATCTGATTGGGGAGAGAATCTTCTCTGCCTGGGGATACATATCAATGCTCACGATCTCGTATTCAGACTCTGCAGGGAGAGGCTGCTGAACTTTGCTGGAGAAGGAGAGATCATCCTGCTTGGGGACGCGTACGACATACTGTCTGGTACATGCTACACCTGTAACAACACAAACAAACAGACAAGATACCCTTCTCAAAGGGACCTATAAAGGTTATTATCTCGTGACAATGTTCAAGTAATTCATTGTTTCAACAATCAGTGGCCTAGGCCAGTAAGTTTATGTATGCGCATTTTATCAAAAACATCGGCGTTCTTTTTCGCAAACAAAACGGATACATGCTGTTGCACCCCAAAATTTGACCAACATTTATTTACCCATCAAGAGTTGTATGAGACTTTGAAGATAGCCAAGAAGGTTAGTCAAGTGTTCAAGTATTGATATCTTTGTCAGAGAACTCAAGAGATCCTCAGAGAGATTGGTTGAAACCAAGGTTGTGTGTCTCATAACTTGAGAGTTGTGGGAGCTCCTCAGATGATTCTGAGACTATGAGGATGGACTTGAAGCTTTGAGAAAGCTTGTGAGATGTCTTGAAAGCCATCATGAAGCCTAGAGAGGTCATTGTACAAGAATTCAGAGGATTCAACCATGAGTGGTGGAATTAGGGTTTGACTGGGTCAACCCTAGGTCAACTGATGATTTGGAAAGGGTTGAGACCTAATCCAAGAGCCTTGTGATCATGTAATGATGCATTGAGATGCTATAAGTATGATTCCTAGACCAAATCATCATGATTGAGGAGTTTGAGAAGTTTTAAGCTAGGGTTTCTAAGGCTCGACAGTGTAAAATCCCCTAGTTTGATCCCTCTCTTCAAGGCAGTTTAACTCAAGATGTGATGGTCATCTCATCTTCCCCACAACATGAATGTTGTGGAGCTTGTTCTTAGATTTAATTTTAGTACTAGAAGTCCTTGATAGGACTTGTAGAGCTCAAGTTATGACTTTGACAAATTACAGGTCATCTGAGGTATGTGAATCTGGGTCCTTGAAAGTCACCCAACTTGCATCCAATTTTTTCCCTAGTAGGATGATCCCTATGGATTCTTGGTCAACATGAATGTTGTATATAATCTTCTTAGCTTTCTATAGAGTACTAGAAGTCCTTTATAGGATTTGTAGAACTCAACTTATGGCTTTGACAAGTCAAGGGCATTTTGGTCATTTGGAGGTTATAGGTCATTTCAAGCATAAGGCCATATCTCCTATTTCCAAGCTTCAAATGGAAAAATCTTCAACATCAAACTTGCTTAGAATGATGTTTTAAGGCTAGTAGGGAGGTCATGAGATGTTGAAAATGCTTGTATAAAAAAGTGATGAAAATGACCTAAAATGGAGGCATAAGTTAATTAAGGTGGAATTGAAAATTGGAAATCACAAGTTATACATCCAAACCATGTCATATAATAGGTCATTTTGACTCCAAATGACATTCTAAGAACAACGGTTCAGCCACAATTTTGATTTGAGGCTTAGATCATAGGGCTGCTTTGGAAAAGGCTTACTTGCATATTAAGGTACCAAAGCAAAACTTAACAAAACTCAATAAGCAAGTTGGTTATGCATTGTAACACATCATAAACCTCATATGGGGAGAATTTCAAGTCAGTTACAAAGGTTATAAGAAGCTTGGCATGAGATAGCACATAAGGAGAATTGAAATCAAAATGTCATGACATGAGAATTTCCAAATACTCATTGGATGATCCTAGATGGTTCTAGATGATTCTAAACCACTCTATATAACATATATGACTTGCTCAGATGCAAGGTTGGTGAGAATTGGTGCAGAGAAGAGAGAGTGAGATCAAGAATCTTCCATTGCAAGTCAAGTTTCATTTCTTCATTCTTCTTCATTTCCATTCCTTTTTTCTTCACAAACACATTCCATAGATCCCTCTGAGTGTGTGCATACTGAATTGAAGTTCCATTGATGGAAGATTGAAGGTTTGGCCATTGGATTTTGCAAGAAGCCACTCATATTCGGATCTTGAAGTGCAAGCATTCTCCCTCCAATTTCTTGCAAACAGAAGAAGTATCATCATCCAAGGATCACTTCTGAAGAGTTTCAAATGCTGAATTGAAGATCTACTACCACTGCCATACCAAGAAACCAGGTTTGCAAATTCTCTGCCACGCCATTATTTAAGCATTGATAGGTTGAGTTATTAGTGTAGAATGGCTAGAGACACCTAGGTGATGAATTCTGGAGAGTTAGAGGTCATTTGATGAAGGTTGAATATTGGACATCACTTCTTTAATGAACAAGAACTCGAGGCATAGGGAGAGATAATACACGTGGGATAGCTTGTTTGAACCAGGGAAGTGTGAGGATCATGTTAGTATAAAGAAATCTAAGGTTGGTTGAAGTTGAGGATTGATCATATATTGAGATGCACCATCGGGTTTTATGATAGAGACCCTTTCAATGAAAACCAAGACTAGGATCGTGATCAGGGAGAAAAACTGAGCAATTTAGTGTGTTGAATTGTTGAATTTGATGCTGTTATGAGAAGGTACGAACGGGTGGAAGATGGTTGCATGAACTCTGTTTCACGAAGCTTTCATGGCAAACCCTAGGTTGGAGGTTAGTGACGAAGTCTGGGCCGTGAGATGCTAGCTTGACCAGTTGACTCCCCGCTAATCCAACGGACGAGATTTAAACGAATTGAGAGGGAATCTGAGAAGGATGAAACGAAGCGTTTAATTAAACCTTGCTTCGTGGGCTTAAGTGATCAATTGCTCCCTACACCCCACACACGGCCCAATTGGCACGATGCACTGAAATGGACTACTCTTCGCACCACTGGTTTTTCCTTTTTCTTTACATTTTCTTAATTATTTTCTGATTTAGTTCTTGGGCTTGGCACTTTCACTACCCACACCCCCCTGTCTGGGCCCACGCGCGCATATGAGTTGCATTCCTCTCTATCTGCACCTCCTCATCATCTCATTTTAATTTCTTTTTTTTATCATTTTATGTTAAACTTTGAAAAATCATAATAATTGGAAAATTAAAGATTTTTTTAATGGAGTTTTTTCATCTCATGCATTTTAGTATTTTTTTGTGTATTTTCTACTTTTATTGCATTTTATTTCTTTTATGTTGATCTATGAATTTGTAGAATTTTGTGTAGGTAGTTCCCTTAACATTTTTAGGCCATTCTTTTTAGGATGGTTAGATATATGCTTTAGCTTCCCCCTGGATTTATTCCATAATTTTGTGATGAATTTTAGGTTAGTTTTGATTAGATGACATTAGGTTGCGTAGAATTAGGTCAAACTTCAACATAGGTCCACAATAACCTTAGATTTTTGGGTTTTTAGGACAAATTAGACTATGGGACATATAAGGGTATTAAGGGTAGGTATGTAAGATCCCTTAGAAATTATATTAGGATTTAATATAGTAGTATACTATTTTTAGATGATTTTTGTAGTTGATGATTGTTTGTGTTGCCCTTGTGGGCTTGTATTTTTGTTTGCTTTGCTTTGTGGGCTTGGAGAGCTTGGTATTGTTCTGAGGAGCATTGAAGAGCATAGTAGAAGACTCGAAGATTGATTGAGGAGCTTGAGAGATTGATCTTATTTGTTTTGTTATTGTTTTAGGGTTAGGGATTAGGAAGAGTTTAGACTTAGATAACTTCTTTCTTAAACATGGATGGTATCTTTCACCTCCATTCCTCCCTATGATTCAAAGTCCTTCCATGGTATACACCTCTCTCCTTTGGATGGATAAGTGATGTACCTAGGAAGTAGAACTTTTGAGGGAACCATTCCTTTGATGTTGAGCCCTTATAGGTCACCCTTGGTGGTCAATAAGCAGTTCCATATCCCCAGCTTATCCAGTAAGTGATTTCCTCTGGTTTGATTATCTTGAGAGATGCTGAGCTCGGGTTTGAAGATGAAGACTTCAATGAAGAGTATTGAAGAGGATGAATCCTTGAGTATTTCCATTCCAGTTGAAGCTTGAAGAACAAAGGAAGTTGATACTTACTTTGATACCTGAAGATCCACTAAAGCCTGAAGGTGGAGCTGATCAAGAAGCTGAAGCTTAGAGGAGAAGATAGGTTGAGACTTATGTTGAAGGGTTGAAACCTGGAAAAGCAAATTGATATTTGTCAAGAGTAATTGGAAGTCTGAAGACTGCATTGCTGTTGGAAGAGTTGAAGCTTGGAGTTGAGAGAGGGATTGATCTGCTTTCTTTTCTTTTGCTGTATTGACATGTTTTGTTTGACTTGCTTGATGCATTAGAATAAGTCCATATCTAGAATAAGTAGAATCTAGGAGCATGATTGCACTAGAGGTAGAGTTGCTCCCTCTGCTTGTGTTGTTACTGTGTGGCTTTGCTTGCGGGTATTCGGTAGAGCCCAGCTCCCTTGCCCATGTGGTTTGTTTGTCTGATGGCATTTTATTTCATTTTTCTTATGTATGATTGCAGTTTACTGTTTTTACTTGATAGCATGTTTTATATTTCAGTATGATTACTGTTATCCATTCTGGCTTGAGGTTGAGATGAGCTTGTGGAGGCTGAAGCCCCACACACATTTCCTCCCTCACTTGCATTGCATGCATTTTACTGTTAAGCTGATGCTTTGTCTGTTTTGGTGTATCATTGACATGATCCCTTAGGACTCTCATTTCCTTTGATGAGGGAGTGATGATAGAATTTTAGGTTGAAACCTATGCATGACACCTTCTAGGATTTCCCTGTTCAAACCTCAAACCATAGGATGAATCCATGGCATGAAAACAGTAGGACTTGATAGTCTCCCTCGTAGTTGGGCCTGTTCTCTTCTCATCTCAAAACAGTTTAAGATACAGTAATCATGAATGATTTCTTTCGTACGTTACGAGCCTTAAGCTATCTGAGAAAGGATTGTGGGAGAGTTTCTTTTCCACAGTCTGGATGTTTAGTATGGTACCCTTTGGGTGACATGCGACTCATTCACTCTCAGGTCATAGTCTCTAGTGCGATTGAAATCGCAAACACAATAAAAAACACTTCTTTCGTACAAGACAGGAAACAAACCATAGTTTCCCGAACTACGTGAGCTCTGATCTCTCATGCCTGTTGAGAGTACGTAGGCACAAGATGGCGATGTCTTGGCGAGCTACCTTCCTCCATAACCCGTCGTAGGCCGAACTACATTGACTCTGATTTCTCATTCTCTGATGAGAATACGTAGGCATAAAGTGCAACGCTTTGCCGAGTCATTTTTCTTTTCTGTTTAAGCCAGCCTTGATAGGTAGATAGAATAAAACCAACCCGTCCAAGTAAACACAACAAGCGTGGATCCCGTCGAGTACGACGGACGTGAGGGGTGCTAATACCTTGCCCTTGCGTAACCGACTCCCGAATCCAGACAATGGTTGCGACGACCTTGTCTTACCCTTTTTCGTTAGGTTTTTCCGATTGTTTCCTTTCCCGCTCTGAGGGATAAATAACGAAAGGTGGCGACTCTTCTGTTGTGCCGACACCTTATTTTCGCGCAAGCGACAGCTGGCGACTCTGCTGAGGGCTCCAACGGTTCCCTGCAAGAGTCAATCCTAACGCTTGTATGTTTACTTGTTGGGTTGCGTTTATTTATCGCATTTTATTTCTCGCACTTTATTTCCCGCATTTTATATTCAGTATCATATGATTATCTGTGCTGTTGTGGGATGGGAGTTCTGATGAGTGAGAAGTCAGACCCAGGCTTGAGTGCACTATAGACTTAGAGTGGAAATTAGTGGGCGTGTGCTTGCTTTGCAGGCACTAGTGTCTCATGAAATCCACGCTCAGACGAGGTTCATCCGGTTGGCTTCTCTTTCAACCCTTTGGGTTGAGACGGTTGCTGGTTTGGTGGATTGTCGACTCTGGGGACCGATCATTTGTGATTCAGCCGAGTGAGGCCGCTTCATGAGCTGGTGATGCCACACCTTCTGGGTATCGTATCACCCCTCTTGAATGTCTGTGACGCTGATGAACGCATAGGATGCCGAACTTGAGTCAGTTTAGGTCCATACCTGTGAGTAGGGTTGGGTTCATTGCAGGAAACCTTGACCTTCAAACTACCTGGTTTTCTTGACAGTGAATCAGTTTTGTTGGTACCAGGGTTTCTCAGTTGCAGATTTGTCTGTTCTTGATAGAGCAGGTTTTGATCAGAGGATCTTATCATCAGATGTATGTCTGTTCTTGATAGAGCAGAGTTTTGTCATCAGTTGTTTGTTCTTGATAGAGCAGATTTGGGGTCTAAAGATTTCATCAGCAGCTGTATGTTTGTTCTTGATAGGGCAGATTTTTGATTGGGGTCTGAAGACCTCACCAGCAGATATTTCTTGATCCTACGTCCGAGGTCCTTATTATCAGGCATTTGTTCTTGACAGAGAAGAATTATGATCCTGTGTATATGGTCCTATCAGATGGTTGTTCTAGGCAGATCAGATTTGTGGTCCTACACCGGGGTTTTCTTCTTATCAGTGGTTGTGGTTTTGTTGATACAGAATCTCCACAGCACCAGTTACCCAGACCTCTTATTGCATGATTGCATTTTGCATTAGTTTGCATATTCAGTTGCATTTCATTAACGTGTGTCTGTGTTGCAGGTACCGTTTTCCCCGATCCAGGATTTCTTGCCTCCTATTGTATTGTTATGGGCTCTCTAAGGAAGACTGTGGCTTACAAGTTCCCTGTCCCCGATATGGTTAAGCTGACTGGTTTGATAGCTCTAGCAGATGATTCAGTGAGGGATGAGTTCGGGAAATCTTACGGCAGGTTGCTCAGTTTGGTTCATAAGCCTTCTGTGTTCGAGTTGAATGGGTTGCACGCTCTGCTGCAGTTCTACGACCCTCCGCTGAGATGTTTCACTTTTCAGGACTTTGTTCTCACGCTTACGCTGGAAGAGTATGCTGATTTGCTAGGTGTGCCTCTCAAGAGGTAGATGCCTTTTGTTCACATGGATGCTGAGCCTGATCTGGCTGGTTTAGCTCCTTCACTTCATTTGGACGCCTCCGAGTTAGTATTGACTAGTTGGAACAAGGTTCCTGGGTTCTCCTTGCAGTTTCTAGTGGGTAAAGCTCAGCAGTGTGCCAAGGACGGATGTTGGGTCGCGTTCAATGCCATCCTCGCTCTCTGCATATATGGAATCATCTTGTTCCCTAATATGCCCGATTTTGTAGACTTTGATGCATTTCACATCTTTGCTTCAGGGAATCCAATCCCTACCTTGATAGGAGATGTCTATCACTCAGTCCACTACAAAAACGAGAACAGGAGGGGGAAGAATGTCTCGTGCTGCGTACCCTTGCTGTACAAATGGCTTGATAGTCATCTACCCAAGAGGGGTCCTTTTGTCTTGTCTGCAGCCACAGCTGAGTGGCCTGAGCGTCTGATGAGTTTATCTGCAAAGGATATTGACTGGTTCGACAGAGATAGGTTAGGTACTGAGGTGATCTTCAGTTGCAGCGGGTTTCCAAATGTGCCTCTGATAGGCAGGAAGGGCTGTATAAACTACAATCTGTCGTTGCTGGTTCGACAGTTCGCGTATGCTTTGAGAACTCTGCCGAAGGATGAAGAGGTACAGGAATCTCTGTACCTCACTGGTCTTCTAGAGGGGGATCTGCTGTCCAAGCTTCAGCGCGCGTGGAATGGTATCAGTAAGCGAGGAAAGCCTTTGCTGGGAAAAAGCAACAATCAAGCCTACCCTCTGTATTTGACTTGGATCAGAGCCAGAGCAAATGCTATAGGGATGTCGTTCCCTCAGGCCAAGCCAGAAAGTCCTCCAATGATTGAAGAGCCTACTACTCTGCCCATTCAGCAGCATAATCAGGTGTTAGCTGAGCGGGATGAATTGAAGCGGGTGAACAGAGAATTGGAGAAGGAATTAGCTCAGCTCCGGAGCGAGAGGAACGAAGCCGTTCATTCTTTCAAAAGGCAGACAGAGTTGGTGAACCAGCTGGGTACAGACTTGACTAAGCAGATAGCCGAGCGTGAACGCATGGGTCGAGACTTCAAAGTTGTCAATGACGTACTGGCTACGAAGAAGCAGCACTTGGATGAGGCATATCGGAGGATATCCAAGTTCAACCAGCACTGGAAGGCTTCCCTGGCCACCAGGAAAGAGCGAGAGGATAAGCTGATGCTGCAGATCTCCAAGCTGGAAGCCCAGGTGAAGGACAGTGAGCAGAGGTTTGATGAAGAAACCGCCCGCAGATACGCCGCCGAAGGTCGGCTCAACAAAGCTCTTGCTAACCTGAAGGAGCGCAAGCTGACGTTTGAGTCCAAAAAGCAGAAATTAGAAGATTGCTTCGGCGAAGGAGCATGGGAAAGTTCAGTTGAGGGACTTCAGTGTACCATTGTGCAGAGGGAATTGCTCGTCGAGGGGTTGCTCACTCTTCCAGATCATCCAGAGACGAAGGAATTGTTAGAAGAGTATCGCGCGCGTGGCCGTACTTGACTATTTTTATTCCTTTTGTTTTGATCATTGTTGTATGCTGACCATCACCAGGCTTGTTGGATGAGGTCACGCTGTTGATTCATCTTGTACTCGCTGATGCTATGTACTGCCTTGATAAGCTTTCTTTATATATGAGATTGTTGTTCCCATGATTGGGCTCGGACTTCTTCTTCTTATTATTATCAGCACTGGCACTCAGGCACTAGGATCGGGGGAAACCTCCCAAACACACAGACACACGCATGCATTTGCATGAAGCATTTGTATGGCGAGCATTTTGTCGTTTTTCCTAACCCTTCTGTGTTTAACAGGTTTTTCAGGTTTACAGGTCCCAGGCTGTCTCCGGTGGTTCCAGGATTGATCAGAGACTAATTCACCGTTATCCGACCAGAGCTAATCAGACCAGGATCATGGATCAAGTGCAAACAGACGTTCAAGAGCTCCGCGAGAGGATGGATCGCTTCATGGAACTCATGCAAGTGGTCGCCAATGGTCAGGACCAGCTCAGGACTTTGGTTCAGCCTTTGATCTCCAGGGTTGATAGCAACGACATACTCCACGGCGGGGCTGTGCCTACTCCTCCACCAGTTGATACTCCACAGAATGGTGTCCCCGTGGCCGGGGGCAACGGCAGTGCTAATGGCAACGTGATGGCCAATATCAGACTCAATACGACGGGCGTCGGTAATGGGAGTCTGGGAGCTAATGTCAACATCGGGTCGGGCAACGTCAAAGCAGGCGTCGGGAATCTGTTGGTGCCTCAACCATGGCTTGAGGATCATCAGGATGATGTGTTCTCTCAAAGGGGTGCTGAAGGGGAGCTGAATGCTGAAGCGCGGCTCAGATTCAAAGCACTTGAAGATAAAATGAGAGATATTGAGAATCAGAATACTTTGGGCGTTGATATGTCCAAGCTGGGATTAATTGCTGATTTCATGGTGCCTCCTAAGTTCAGGGTGCCTGACTTTGAGAAATATAAGGGCACCACTTGCCCTCGTTTCCACCTGAGATCGTACTACAGGAAGATGTCTGCTTATTCCGAAGACGAGAAGCTGCTGATGCACTTCTTCCAAGACAGTCTTTCCGGGCCGTCCCTCGAGTGGTACATGGGCCTGGAGCCCACTAGCGTCCGCACATGGAAGGATCTCGCTGAAGCGTTTGTCCACCATTACCAGTACAATAGTGACTTGGCCCCGAACCGAGTCCAGCTCCAGAACCTGTCGCAGAGGAATAATGAAGGATTTAAGGAGTACGCCCAGCGGTGGCGTGAGTTGGCAGCCCGTGTTCAGCCGCCGATGGTTGAACGAGAGCTCGTGCAGATGTTTGTAGCTACCCTCCTAGGGGTTTACTATGAAAAGTTAGTCAGCGGTATGTCTGGGACGTTCTCAGCTCTCGTTATCATGGGTGAGCACGTCGAGAATGGAATCAAGATCGGGAAAATTCAAGGTGAGTCATCCTCAGCCGGAGGAGGTGGAAAGAAACCTTATGCTGGTAAACGACGAGAAGGAGAAGCGAGCGCTGTGACCAACGCTCGAAGAAAGGGCAAAGGCCCTCAGCAGCAGATATCCAGTATAAATATCCCAGCGGCTCCGCAGCAGCAGCAGCAACAACCGAATCAACAGGGGTATAGAAAGTACCAGAATCGGGCACCTCTGGCAAACCGTCACTTCGAGGCACCACCCATGTCGTACGCGCAGCTCTTGCAGACTTTGCTTCAGCTTCAGTTGGTTCAGAAGAGGACGATGGCTCCCTTGACAGGGGCACCTCCACCAGGGTACGACGCAAATGCCACATGCGACTTCCACTCAGGGGCTCCAGGCCACACAATCGAGAACTGCAAAGCCTTCAAGCATAAGGTGCAGGACCTGGTAGATGCCAAGATCATTAACTTCTCCGATAATGTGCCCAATGTCACGAAGAATCCTATGCCAAATCATAGGGGAGGCGGAGTGAACGCCCTTATCGAAGAAGAGAGCGCAGATCTGTTGACTGATGTCAGAGACCTAAAGACGCCGCTTAGCTTCGTTAAGGCTAAGTTGCTGAAGAAAGGGTTCTTTCCAGGATGCGGAGAATTATGCATGGACTGTGCTACACATTCTGATGGATGTGAGCAGTTGGTTGAAGGAATTCAAAGTCTGATGACTGAAGGGATTCTGCAGTTTAGCAGGAGGGCTGAAAGTGTATCAAGAGAGGTAGTGTTGAAGCAGGCCGATGAAGTCGCCACCATCACCATCCCTCGCCGGCCGATAACCATTTATGCGCCCAGACCTCCTACAATCACTATTACCAAAGCTGGGCCAATACCATTCGAGAGCACTAACGCCGTTCCGCGGCATTATGAGGCTGAAGTCTATTGCAACGGACAGAAGTTGGAGTTGGAACCGTATGGGTCGACTGTGGAGAACCTCGCAGGAATCAGTGGTATTACTCGTAGTGGAAGAGTATTTGCACCGCCAGAGGTCGTGGCAGATAAAGCGGTCAGAGCTGATGCGGCCGATAAGGGTAAAAGCAAAGCCGTCGAAGAAGTCCCGTGTGGGGTAGAGAAAGATTTGCTTGTCAAAGACGCCGAGGAGTTTATCAAAAAGAGTGACTACAAGATTGTAGACCATCTCCATCAGACACCCTCGAAGATTTCTATTCTCAACTTGTTGCTGTGTTTTGAAGCGCACCGCAACGCGCTGCTAAAGGTATTGAACGCTGCCTACGTACCGCAAGAGATATCGGTGAATCAGCTAGAAGAGGTGGTGGCCCACATTAATGCTGGCAATGGGCTAGGTTTCACAGACTTGGAGCTGACGCCAAAAGGGAGGGATCACAACAGCGCCCTACACATCTCGATAGAGTGTAGGGGCACAATCATGTCGCACGTGCTGGTGGACACGGGTTCGTCGCTTAATGTGCTTCCGAAGAAGGCCTTAATGAAGTTGGATACTCGAGGAGTGATCTGCACACCCAGTGATCTGGTGGTGAAAGCATTCGACGGGACTAAACGCCACGTTTTCGGGGAGGTGACCCTGCCGGTCCAAGTCGGTCCGGAAACATTCGACACGGTCTTTTATATTATGGACAGCATGCCTGCCTACAGTTGTCTCTTGGGCCGGCCATGGATCCATGCTGCTGGTGTCGTGACCTCCACGTTGCACCAAAAGCTCAAATATGCTGTCGGAGGAAGCATAGTAACCGTGTGTGGCGAGGAGGACATAATGGTGAGCCATTTGTCATCCTTTAAGTATGTTGAAATGGATGGCGAAATCCATGAGACTCTTTGTTAAGCGTTCGAAGCCGTCAAGGTGAAAGAAGTAGCTCCTGCAGTCACAGAAAAGCCAGAGATGAATCTCTCCTCATTCAAGGAAGCTCGGGCCGTTGTCCAAGCTGGATCTACCCCAGGCTGGGGGCGTATTTTGGAGATACCCAACAAGCAGGATAAGTTTGGGTTGGGGTATTCTCTTGGAGCTGAAGCTTCTTCTTCTTCGTCGAGCAGTGCGTCTCGAGGTAATAGGCCGATCCAATTTACCAGTGGCGGAGTGATTTTCGAAAGCATCAACGCGGTGTCTGAAGACAGCGGGGGTAGCGATTGTGATCTCGATTCTTGGATTCAGCCAAGCAAGCCGGGCGAGGGCCTCAACAATTGGACCATCAAGGATATCATCCAGATGACAAGTGAAGAGTAATGATTTACTTTTTCCAATCATTGTACAGCCCTATGTCCTACCCGGGGCATAACGGTTTTATTGTCAGGGCCTTGTTGGATTATGTACATGCATTTTGTTAATAAATCAAAGGCGTTTTCTTCGTATTCAAATATTGTGATCTCTGTTATTCCTGTTTTATATTTGTTTTGAAAAACAGTAAAATGGCAATGGGGTTTGTGCTAACCTGCACATCCTTGTTTTAAAACTTAACCCTTGTTATTGCAGGATCCACATAACAGATGACATCGACTCTAGACCTTCTACGACTCACTTCGACTTCGATTGCCCGATCTATCAAGCCGAAGAAGAGATTGATGAAGACGAAGACCTTCCTGAAGAGTTGGCCCGCTTGTTGAAACAAGAGGAAAAGGTTATTTTGCCTCATGAGGAGGAGATCGAAATCGTGAACCTGGGTTCTGAAGAGCTCGTCAGAAATGTCAGGATAGGGGCTGCATTGCAGAGTGATGTCAAGCAGAGATTGGTCGAGATGCTAAGAGAGTATAGTGACGTCTTTGCTTGGTCATACGAGGATATGCCTGGACTTGACACGGACATCGTGGTCCACCACTTGCCGCTACGAGAAGATTGCCCTCCCGTTAAGCAGAAGCTTAGGAGGACGAGACCAGATATGGCCGTTAAGATCAAAGAAGAAGTGCAGAAACAGCTTGATGCTGGCTTCTTAGTGGTCACCACTTACCCTCCGTGGGTCGCCAACATAGTGCCTGTACCAAAGAAGGACGCTAAGGTACGCATGTGTGTCGATTATCAGGATTTAAATAGGGCGAGCCCTAAAGATGATTTCCTGTTGCCTCATATCAATGTGTTGGTCGACAACACAACCCAGTTCTCCGTGTTTTCGTTCATGGATGGCTTCTCCGGTTAAAACCAGATCAAGATGGCGCCGGAGGACATGGAGAAAACGACGTTTATCACCCCCTGGGGAACATTTTGCTATAAGGTAATGCCCTTCGGTCTGAAGAACACAGGAGCCACTTACCAAAGAGCAATGGTAACTTTGTTTCATGATATGATTCATCATGAGATCGAGGTCTATGTTGATGACATGATTGCGAAGTCCCAAACGGAGGAAGAGCATCTGATCAACTTATCGAAGCTTTTTGAGAGGCTTAGGAAGTTCAGGTTGAGGCTGAATCCTAACAAATGCACTTTCGGAGTGCGGTCCGGAAAGTTACTGGGGTTTATCGTGAGTGAACGAGGCATCGAGGTTGATCCTGCGAAGATAAAATCCATTCAAGAAATGCCAGCACCGAAAACAGAAAAAGAAGTTCGTGGTTTCTTGGGCCGAATAAACTACATTGCAAGGTTTATCTCTCAGCTCACGGCCACTTGTGAACCGATGTTCAAGCTTTTAAAGAAAGATCAGGCAATTATCTAGAATGAGGATTGCCAGAAGGCATTTGACAAGATAAAGCAGTATCTTCAAGAACCTCCAATCTTGATACCCCCAGTGGCTGGACGGCCATTAATCATGTACTTGACAGTTCTTGAGAATAGTATGGGGTGTGTTCTCGGTCAGCACGACGAGACGGGCAGAAAGGAGCATGCCATTTACTACTTGAGTAAAAAGTTCACTGACTGTGAATCTCGATACTCGATGCTGGAGAAGACGTGTTGTGCACTAGCCTGGGCTGCCAAACGTCTACGACAGTACATGCTCAATCACACCACTATGCTAATTTCGAAGATGGATCCGATCAAGTACGTCTTCGAGAAGCAGGCTCTTTCGGGCAGGATTGCCAGATGGCAAATGGTGTTAATGGAATATGATATTCAGTACGTGTCCCAGAAGGCCATCAAGGGAAGCGTATTGTCTGATTACCTTGCCGAGAAGCCGATCGAGGATTACCAGCCGATGAAACTTGACTTCCCTGACGAGGACATTATGTTTCTCAAAGCGAAGGATTGCGACGAGCCGTTGTCCGACGAGGGGCCAGATAGGAAATCCCAGTGGAAATTGATATTCGATGGGGCGGTTAATTCCTATGGAAGTGGCATCGGGGCTATCATTACGACTCCCCACGGATCCCATATTCCGTTTACTGCAAGACTGACGTTTCCAGTCACCAATAATGAGGCGGAGTACGAAGCGTGCATCATGGGTCTAGAAGAGGCAATTGATTTGAGAATCAAGAACCTAGACGTATATGGTGACTCAGCGCTTGTGATCAACCAAATTAAAGGGGAGTGGGAGACTCGTCAATCGAATTTGGTGCCGTACATGAATTATGCCAGAAGGCTACTTTCGTTCTTTGATCGAGTGGAACTCCATCATGTGCCCAGAGCAGAAAATCAGATGGCTGATGCCTTAACCACGTTGGCTTCGATGTATAAAGTCAATTTTTGGAATGAGGCTCCAAGAATTGTGCTTTCGCGTCTTGATAGACCTGCATTTGTCTTTGCAATCGAGGAAGTCGCCGACGGCAAGCCATGGTTCCATGACATCCAGACCTTCCTTATGACTAAGGAGTATCCTGCGGGTGCGTCAACCCAGGATAAGAAGACTCTGAGGAGGCTGTCTGGAAACTTTTATCTCAATCCTGATGGAGTTTTGTATAAGAGAAACCATGATCTCGTGCTACTAAGATGTGTAGATGAGAAAGAGGCGAGTATGCTCATGGAGGAAGTCCATGAGGGCACATTTGGTACGCATGCCGGCGGGCATGCTATTACGAGAAAGATCCTGAGAGCAGGATATTACTGGCTGACGATGGAGTCTTATTGCTTCAGATTCGCGAAGAGATGTCATAAATGCCAGATTTATGCTGATAAAGTTCATGTGCCGCCGTTCCCGTTAAATGTCATGTCCTCCCCGTGGCCGTTCTCCATGTGGGGCATCGACATGATAGGCAAGATCGAGCCCACTGCATCTAACGGTCATCGCTTCATTCTGGTAGCTATCGACTACTTCACCAAGTGGGTGGAGGCAGCCTCGTATGCTAATGTGACCAAGCAAGTAGTGGCTAAATTCATAAAGAGGGACATCATCTGTCGTTACGGAATTCCCGAGCGGATCATTACTGATAATGGTTCGAATCTAAATAACAAGATGATGAAGGAGTTGTGCCAGAGTTTCAAGATTGAGCACCACAACTCATCTACTTACCGGCCGAAGATGAATGGCGCCGTTGAAGCGGCCAATAAGAACATAAAGAAGATTGTTCAGAAGATGGTTGTGACATACAAGGACTGGCACGAGATGCTGCCATTTGCATTACACGGTTATCGTACGACGGTACGTACATCAACCGGGGCAACTCCTTTCTCCTTAGTATATGGTATGGAGGCTGTCCTACCGTTAGAAGTGGAGATCCCTTCTTTGCGAGTTTTGGTTGATGTGAAACTCGACGAGGCAGAATGGATTACGAACCGACTGAACCAACTCAGCCTGATGGACGAGAAGAGGTTAGCATCGATTGCATTTGGTCGTCTGTACCAAAGCCAAATGAAGAAAGCTTATGATAAGAAGGTGCGTCCTAGAAGCTTTCAGACGGGTGATCTCGTCCTGAAGAAGATTCTTCCTCCACACTCCGATCATCGGGGCAAATGGACTCCGAATTACGAAGGTCCGTACGTCGTCAGCAAGGTCTTCTCGGGAGGAACTTTGTTGTTATCCACGATGGATGGTGAAGATTTTGCATCCCCGGTGAACGCGGACGCAGTTAAAAAATACTTTGCTTGAAAGTGACCCGCTGGACAAAAAAAGAGAGTCCAGGCAAAAAAGGGGCATCCTGGCGAACCAAAAACAGAATAAAAAGGTTCGGGCAAAAATTAGGGATATAAATTGAAAAAAGGTACACCCGCGAAGTCGAAAACCTACACTGGGTGGCTTTGGCAAAAAAGGGTATCCCGGTGAACTGAAAACCCGCAAAGGGCGGTTCACGCAAAAGTTAGGGATTTAAAAAAGCAAATGACTGCGTTCCGCGTGTGGAATTTCATTGTTTAGTGGTTTGGAGGACCTGAAGGCCGTTCATCTGAATCAATCTCTTCCGAAGCTGAAGCGTCGAAGAAGTATCAAAGTCGAGTGGGTCATAGAGGGATCAACTCATGGTGTTCGTCTACGCCTCGTTGCCGACATTTGTATATACTGATGTATATTTATGTTTTATTTTTGCGCGGCTTCCTCATTCCAGGAGCTTGCATCTGTTGTAAAACATTTTTACCCATTCAGGGGTTCGTTATGAATAAAATGTATACCATTCAGCAAGTCTGTTTGTGTGTTTAGCATTTACCTGTTTTGTTTGCGAAAAAGAACGCCGATGTTTTTGATAAAATGCGCATACATAAACTTACTGACCTAGGCCACTGATTGTTGAAGCAATTAATTACTTGAATACTGTCACGAGATAATAACCTTGATAGGTCCCTTTGAGAAGGATATCTCGTCTGTTTGTTTGTGTTGTTACAGGTGTAGCATATTCCAGACAGAGCGCCATGCGCATCCCGAAGCAGGATGATTCCTCCTTCTCCAGCAGAGTTCAACAGCCTCTCCTCGCAGAGTCTGAACGTGAGATCGTGAGCATTGATATGTCTCCCCAGGAAGAAACGATTCTCTCCCCAACCAGATGCATCCTGAAGGAGCGGCATCCCCCCAGCTGAGTCAGGCGCCGAAGCATGTGTTCATCCCCCAGCACCGGGTCACAAGTGCAGGTTTCATAGAAAACTATTCGTACGCCGAAGTATGCCGCAACTGATGGTGCCAGACTGAAATCTCCAGCGGAATTGAAATTCCCCACCAGAGTCGTACTCTCCCCCGAAGTCGTATGATTCCTTCTTCCCCATCGGAATTGAGATTCCCCCGTAGAGTCGTACTCTCTCCAGCGAAGCAGAATGATTTCTCCTTCCTCAGCCGAGTTTGCAGATCCCCAAGAGAGCCGAATCCTTGGAAGTTGCTCAGACCATGATTGGTTTTCCCCAGTGGAGTGTTGATCAACTGAAGTTGTTTCCCCACAGAGGCGTCATCTCCAGAGAAATAGCCGAGAAGGACATGCAGTGTATTCCCGCGATTGACATTGCTTTCCCTCAACAGGTCCAGGTTCTCGTAGAGCTTCGTTCCCCTGCAGTGATCAACTGAAGTTGTTTCCCTCGCAGCAGTCAACTGAAGTTGTGTCCCCTGCGGAGTCCAATTGAGATTGGCGTGACCTTGTTCTCCTCAGCAAGAGGATTCCTCTACCTGAGTAGTTCTTTCTCCTTGACATGAGGATTCCCCCTTCAGCATTTATTTTGCTGACGGGATCGCATCATTGTGCATGATTGCATAGCATTTATCATAAACGCATAGCATTTCCACCGTGTGGAGCATTGCGCCATTGCCGAAGCATATGCATAATAAACATGATCTAGGTTGTTACCGTTCTTGTTTTGCAGGTGTTCCGCCACAGAATTGATTGCTCAGGATGATTCCTGACATTCTCCCCAACGAAGCCGCTTGTTCAAGATGATTCTTGAGATCCCCAGCGAAGTCTTCGGTTCAAGATGATTCTTGAGTTCCTCAGCAGGGTCGTTTGCTTAAGATGATTCTTAAGACCCCAGTGCAGTCTCCAGAGTTGGTTGCTCGAGTTGATACTTAGAGTCCCCAGTGAAGGTTGCCCAGGATGATTCCTGAAATCCCCAACAAAGTGTTCGCTCAGAATGATTCCTGAAATCTCCAGCATGGTTATCGGTTCGAGATGATTCTTGAAATCCCCGGTGAAGTTATTTGTCCAAGATGATTCTTGAAGTCCTCAGCAGAGTTGATTCATCCAGAATGATTTCTGGACCCCCGGAGCGGAGTTACTTGATAGTTCTCCAGAATCCTCAGCGGCGATGCGTCATCCCCAGTAGGTTTTGAACGGCGAAGTTGAAACCTCCCTTGAAGACTCCATGATTGAAGTCCGACCGTGTTAGTGAAGCAGTTCTCTCAGCTGATGCGGAGTGCCTGATGGCTCATGATTGACCAAGAATTCTATTCCCGACTTGCTGATGAAGTCCGGCTGAGGCCCGACAAGTCCTTTGAATGCCTGATGGCATGATCAACCTGATGGTTGAAGTCCGGCTGATGCCCGACAGTTTCTTTGAATGCCTGATGGCATGATCAACCTGATGGTTGAAGTCCGGCTGAGGCCCAACAAGTCCTTTGAATGCCTGATGGCATGATCAACCTGATGGTTGAAGTCCGGCTGATGCCCGACAGTTTCTTTGAAGGCCTGATGGCATGATCAACCTGATGGTTGAAGTCCGGCTGATGCCCGACAGTGTTCTTTGAATGCCTGATGGCATGATCGATTATGTATTACCGGTTACCGTGTGACCAATTCCCCAATGGAGTTTCTTCACCCTGACGGCGAGGTCAGACGATGTTGAGAGTTGACGGCGAAGTCAGATTATGTTGAGTACTTGACGGCGATGTCGGGTGTTTCTCAGAGCTATGTTTGGATGACGGCGATGTCAGATCCTTTGTAGCTCCAGCGGCGATGTTGGATGTTTGTTTCTGACGGCGATGTCGGATTCCCTATTTCTCCAGCGGCGATGTTGGATGTTTGTTTCTGGCGGCGATGTCAGGTGATTTAGTTTTCCAGCGGCGATGTTGGGTGTTTTGGTCGTCCGACGGCGATGTTAGACACTTTGCTTTCATGAATGCCCGACGGCGAGGTCAGGTGTCTGATGACAATGTCAGAGGAATTTAAGGTGGATAATTGACGACAAGGTTCAGATCAGTGTCTCCAGCTAGCTGCCGTGCAACTATTATTTCAGTGTTCGAAGATCTGTTCCCACCAGAGTACCGTGTGCTTATGCAGCTGGCAAATTTCCGGGTTTATCGGTATTCAACCGTCTCGCACCTCGATTGGCTGAGAGCCATTTGCTCCTCACCCAGTCAGGTTCAAGCCGTTTGAATAGGGGCAGCTGTTGCACCCCAAAATTTGAACAACATTTATTTACCCATCAAGAGTTGTATGAGACTTTGAAGATAGCCAAGAAGGTTAGTCAAGTGTTCAAGGATTGATATCTTTGTCAGAGAACTCAAGAGATCCTCAGAGAGATTGGTTGAAACCAAGGTTGTGTGTCTCATAACTTGAGAGTTGTGGGAGCTCCTCAGATGATTCTAAGACTATGAGGATGGACTTGAAGCTTTGAGAAAGCTTGTGAGATGTCTTGAAAGCCATCATGAAGCCTAGAGAGGTCATTGTACAAGAATTCAGAGGATTCAGCCATGAGTGGTGGAATTAGGGTTTGACTGGGTCAACCCTAGGTCAACTAATGATTTGGAGAGGGTTGAGACCTAATCCAAGAGCCATGTGATCATGGAATGATGCATTGAGATGCTATAAGGATGATTCCTATACCAACTCATCATGATTGAGGAGTTTGAATAGTTTCAAGCTAGGGTTTCTAAGGCTCGACAGTGTAAAATCCCCTAGTTTGATCCCTCTCTTCAAGGAAGTTTAGCTCAAGATGTGATGGTCGTATCATCTTCCCTACAACATGAATGTTGTAGAGCTTGTTCTTATCTTTAATTTGAGTACTAGAAGTCCTTGATAGGACTTGTAGAGCTCAAGTTATGACTTTGACAAATTACAGGTCATCTGAGGTATGTGAATCTGGGTCCTTGAAAGTCACCCAACGTGCATCCAATGTTTGCTCTAGTAGGATGATCCCTATGGATTCTTGGTCAACACGAATGTTGTAGAGCATCTTCTTAGCTTTCTAGAGAGTACTAGAAGTCCTTGATAGGATTTGTAGAACTCAACTTATGGCTTTGACAAGTCAAGGGCATTTTGGTCATTTGGAGGTTATAGGTAATTTCAAGCATAAGGCCATATCTCCTATTTCCAAGCTTCAAATGGAAAAATCTTCAACATCAAACTTGCTTAGAATGATTTTTTAAGGCTATTAGGGAGGTAATGAGATGTTTAAAAGGCTTGTATCAAAAAGTGATGAAAATGGCCTAAAATGGAGGCATAAGTTAATTAAGGTGGAATTGAAAATTGGAAATCACAAGTTATACATCCAAACCATGTCATATAATAGGTCATTTTGACTCCAAAGGACATTCTAAGAACAATGGTTCAACCACAATTTTGATTTGAGGCTTAGATCATAGGGCTGCTTTGGGAAAGGCTTACTTGCATATTAAGGTACCAAAGCAAAACTCAACAAAACTCAATAAGCAAGTCGGTTATGCATTGTAACACATCATAAACCTCATATGGGGAGAATTTCAAGTCAGTTACAAAGGTTACAAGAAGCTTGGAATGAGATAGCACATAAGGAGAATTGAAATCAAAATGTCATGACATGAGAATTTCCAAATACTCATTGGATGATCCTAGATGGTTCTAGATGATTCTAAACCACTCTATATAACATGTATGACTTGCTCAGATGCAAGGTTGGTGAGAATTGGTGCAGAGAAGAGAGAGTGAGATCAAGAATCTTCCATTGCAAGTCAAGTTTCATTTCTTCATTCTTCTTCATTTCCATTCCTTTTTTCTTCACAAACACATTCCATAGATCCCTCTGAGTGTGTGCATACTGAATTGAAGTTCCATTGATGGAAGATTGAAGGTTTGGCCATTGGATTTTGCAAGAAGCCACTCATATTCGGATCTTGAAGTGCAAGCATTCTCCCTCCAGTTTCTTGCAAACAGAAGAAGTATCATCATCCAAGGATCACTTCTGAAGAGTTTCAAGTGCTGAATTGAAGATCTACTACCACTGCCATACCAAGAAACCAGGTTTGCAAATTCTCTACCACGCCATTATTTAAGCATTGATAGGTTGAGTTATTAGTGTAGAATGGCTAGAGACACCTAGGTGATGAATTCTGGAGAGTTAGAGGTCATTTGATGAAGGTTGAATATTGGACATCACTTCTTTAATGAACAAGAACTCGAGGCTTAGGGAGAGATAATACACGTGGGATAGCTTGTTTGAACCAGGGAAGTGTGAGGATCATGTTAGTATAAAGAAATCTAAGGTTGGTTGAAGTTGAGGATTGACCATATATTGAGATGCACCATCGGGTTTTATGATAGAGACCCTTTCAATGAAAACCAAGACTAGGATCGTGATCAGGGAGAAAAACTGAGCAATTTAGTGTGTTGAATTGTTGAATTTGATGCTGTTATGAGAAGGTACGTGTTGCGGTGGAAATAGGATCACAAACTATTAATGAGTTTGAATCGCAATTCAATTCACAACCGCTCTTTGATTTATCCGAAGGAAAAGGTCAAAAGAGGGAAAACCTATTTTGCATCGTAAACACAATGCGGGGGAAGATCTAGGGTTCGGGGGTTGGTTAAATTTAGGGAAGGTATTAGCACCCTAAACTTCTGTAGTACTCTACAGGAACCTTTTGTTCAGATGTTTACTATTTTGCTTTATTTATTTGCTTAAGATATATGTACAAAGGATTAAAAGTGAGAAAGAAGACCTAAGGGGTTAATTCTAAGTTTACTCGGCAAGACATCGCATCTTGTGCCTACGTATCCTTACGGGAGTGGAATCAGAGTAATCGTAGTTCCCCTCAATAGGGAGGTTAGAGACTTCTTGACTGTGATCAAGGTCTCAAGGGAATAAACATGTCTTAAGGACACGCTTACGCGGAGTGTAGAAACTCCAAATCTCTATGTTGAATTGTTAAGTTGTAATTAGGGTTAAATTAGGGATTCCACGGCGGGAAACCCTAAACTGAGCGCGGCGGCTCTTTGACCTAATGCTAGGGGTGAAATTGTAATCTTGCCTGCGGCGAGGCATCTGTGAAAATTAGGGTTTGTAGTTTGTGGTTTTTAGGATTTGAAATTGAATGTGTGAAGTTTTACGGGCTATTGGCGCGGCGGCCAAACAGTTAGACCTAACCTTCGGATGTGTGTAGTGTGACAGAATAATAATGAAAGGATGCGAAAAATTTAAATCATACATCAGCAGAAAATTAAATGCGGAAACGTAAACGCGATTATTTAGGTTCGCGAGGATACAATTGAGAAACAGTTACAGTAATGATGCAATTTGAATTATAAGTATACGAAAATAAATGGGGCAACGTAACAAGCTGCACAATGAACAAACAATGTTAGTAGATAGAGTTACGAAACAGAAGTACGAAATTACGAAATATTTTTGTGGTTTTTACTTTATGATATATGAAAAGCTTTCAATTTAGGTCAAAATATAAATCTAACTTTAATTTTAAAAAAAAAAACTGTTTTAACTTAAACAAAAGAGTTAGTAGTAGTAGTAGTTATTATTTAAAAAGTGTAATTATTTAAAAAGATATTTTCATTACCATCAAAACTTTTAGTTGTTATATTAAAAAATTTAATTATTTTTCTAAAAATTTATATTTTAATAAAAAACTAATATTAGTTAGAGAGAGTTAAATTAAATTTATTATTTTTATATTTTAAAGACTCGTTAATTTTTCACTAATTAAATAAAATAAACAAATAACTTAAATAATAAAAAGAAAAAAAAGGTAAAACGGTTGGGCCGGTCATCACCCCGGACCCAACCCGAAGCCATCAAGGGAGTCACATTCTCATTAGGGTTTTGAGAACCATTCATTGAGCGGCGCCCTTATCTCCCTTTCCGTCTTGTTTCGTCTTCACCATTCGTCGCTTCGATGCTAACTTTCCTCTCCTGAAAAAAAACAAACACAAAGCAAGTTATGAATCCTCAGAGATTTCTCACCCTTTTGTTAGGGTTTCGAACGGTTGCCGTTGATGGCGTTTTCGCAACTCGGCGTCCGGCGATAGTTATCGATCTTTATTCCTAGTGGTCGATGATGTACAACTGAGCCCTATGTTGGATTGCCCGTCGGTTGGTTCGAAACGGCGTCGGCGGTCCAACACACTCCGTTCACGTTTGACTTCAATGATTTGTGATGATGATGAGTACGAGTGGTGATTTGGATTTAGCGATTCATGTTTCGATCTCTTTGTTAGGGTTCGCCGTTTTTGGGTTTTTGTATTCAGTCCTCCCCTTTATCAGGTTGTATTGCTCTTCTTTATATCCTTTTGATTTTCGTGGGCCTTTTCAAGGTGTTGGATTTGCGTTTTATTTTCGCTGAAATACGCCTTTGTGATTTCTGATACAAATTGATTTGATTTGATTTCAAAATTATTTGATTGAATCCGTTTTGGATTGATTTGGGATTCTTTCCCTTTTGGATTTGACTGATATGCTTTGATTATCTGGATTTTATTGGATTGCATTTGGGTTGACTTGTCTTTCCGGATTTTTCAGATGTGGATATCTAGCCTTGAGTTTCGATCTGCTTTGGATAACCATTTCTCAAGATTTAAATCTTGGATATTTAATTTTATTTGGATCCTCTAGACATCCGTTTTGCTTTGATTAACTGGGTTCCATTGTGATCTGAACTGATGTGAATTTCTGGTAGTTTTAATTGCTGCCTATTTTTCTGATAAACTTGCATTTTTCTGGTGTTTATTTGGATCTAATCCCTGATGTTTGTTGATTTGATTTTCAGATATTGATTTAGATTGATTCAAATTGATTCAGATTGGTTCATATCGGTTCAGATTGGTTCATATCGGTTCAGATTGGCTCCATATCGGTTCAGATTGGCTCCAATGGAGATGTTTCCTGATGCATTTGGATCTGACTCGAAATTTTCCCTTTCCAGATTCAATTTGTGTTTGATCATTACCTGATGTAGATTGAGTTGCCTTTGAATTTACTTGATCTGTTCGATATCGGGATTAATTTGTTTGTCCTGTTTGAATTCAATCTGGACTGTACTGATGCGTTTTCGATTTGGCAATTTTTGATGCAGTTAGCTTTTCCTCTTCTTCTTTCAGAGAATGGATGCTGATGCTTCGACTTAAGTTAGAGCGGCCGAGTGAAGGTTATTGGCGATGATGACCTTAAGGTCTGAGTCAGTTGATTTGGATACCTTAGTGGTAACGACCTTCGGCGTGAACAACAATTACCGTATGTCCCGTAGTTCGATGTTTGGTAGGGAATTAGTAGCGGCTCCGGCCGTGGCTCTCCCAGCCACTCGAACGCTTATGCCCGATGATGATTAGCTGAGGGCTGATGTAACTTCGAATTTCTCCGTTGCTTCCATTGTTTTTATGCAGTTTGAACCGATTGGCTGGCCTGGTATCTCATGCGTGATTGTGGCGTGAATCCCTGCTTTTGTATTGTGATTAAACTTGTGGATTCATTTCGATGTTCAGTTTAGTGTGGTCATTCCTGTCCCGCTGCTGATGATTCTTGGCCTCTTTGACGTAGCTTGCAAATGTCTGTTTTCCTATGATGTTTGTGACCCGTCTTGATGGCTTAGTTTAGATTTCCAGCAATTGGATCTTTTTGTGACATTTTAGCAGTAGTCCCGTTCTTATGTTTTTCGTGATGCTTGATATTGAAACCTCTTGATATTGCTTTGCAGATATTGATGTTGCTGGTGTACTTCCCTGATGATCGATAGTTTGTGTTGAGACACCAGTTGCTTGATGCAGCTTAGCTCTGATTTGGTTTGATTGGCTTTTCTTGGATATTTGCAGATGCAGATTTGTTTCTTTGGATACTGCTGAATACTTTTCTGTCATGACAAATTTTTAGGACCTTTTCTTATGTCTTCTTGCGCATAAATCTGCCTCCTGATGCATTGTTTTGATGCAGTTCAGTCTGCATCTGGCGTTCTGTTTGCAATTTTGGCTTGCATTTCAATCCTCTGTTTGGTTTTCATGACCTCACCTACTGGTTCAGGATTAATACTGCTCATGAATTGTTTATGTTTTGGGTTCTGATGATGCTTGTGGCTTTCCAGGTGTTGGGAAATTTGAAACCAAGGGGGCTCAGACCTGCCGGCATCCGGGTCTGAGTCAGAATTTGCCTATGTTGCCTTATTCTCGTATCAGTTCGGAAATCCCATTGCGGCAAAACGAATCAATCCCGCTTCTTTTATTACTTCTATCTCTCGGATGTCCCATATTGATAAGAACATGTATTACCTGATCTGACGCCTACGGCGCGGATCGGTAACGGGGGTAGGACGCAGCTTCGGTTGTGCCACTCCCGGCACTCGATGATGACATTGTTCTGAGAGTGTCAAAAAACTTCTAACATTTTTCTGTACTGTTTGTTTTCTTTTGGTGTGCAGGTTAGCTGAGGATTCATGGAGAAGTTCAAGTACAACATGAAGACCTTTAGATGCTCTTAGGATTTAGGATAGATGCTTTAATGTAATCCCTTAAGATTGAGAACTTTTAATGTACCTCCTTGTAACAGCACTTTGTAAAATATGAAGCAACATCCACATTCTTGTATGATGACATTATTTATGAAATGAAATTCTCAAAGTTTTGAATTTATTTATATTTTATTCTTAGTTAAAAAATATAAACAATTGTGAATAAATCCACAAGTATTTAAATTCGTTAACATAGGCATAAAACATAAATGTTCCTAAGTGGTATTCTTATTGGTGCACTCGTCTCATCCTAATCTCATCATCCGATTAAAATGTTAACCAACCATTTCATAACCAAACACATATGGGCACCGTAATCACAACATTTTCAGCATCAACAGCAAAACTAATCGTAATTAAATTCCAACTGACCAAACTGCTAAAATCTCAATATGATCAGAACTGGTGATAGATAAATGCCTCAAAACCATAACGTATCAAAATGCCTCAGAATTTTAATAACAGCCCGTCTTCAAGGAATTGGTAGAATTTGTGTAAAATGACCAAAATACCCCTGGGACCAAATCTGCAAAACAAAAACCTTCATAACTGGTTAACGGTTAGAAATGTACATATGAGATGATATGCGAAATGACTGACTAAATATAAGGGTAAAATTTGGGGTATTACAGTTGCCCCTATTTAAATAGCTACACCGGACGACTTGAGTGACAGAGACTCGAGGAATCGTGGTGGAGAGATTTAAATATAGATAACCGAAAATTTTGCCCTTATATGCGACGATGCAATGTTATGGACAAAGTGAGGACAGCTTAATGCCGATGATATGAATATGATATGGTGCGTATGCTGATGAATATGAAAATGATGACAAGCGCTACGAGGCAGACGCTACGAGAAGAACACAATGGGGAAAACGACGTGCTGAGACACCGTACAACACTGGGGGATCTTAAAATGATGGTCAACTAGTGCAAGCATGACCAATTGTCATTTTGGGGACGAGATTCGCAAATGGAGATGACATCTGTGAGACGGCCTCCACTGGGGAATCTAAAGGATAAAAACTGGATCGCGTACGATTGCAAGATCGCTTACAGAATGCTGGAGCATTGAGCAAAGAATAACATCCAAGCTTCTGTAAACTATCTCTCGTGACAGGATCAAACGGACTTTTCGGAACTCCGTAACAAATATACAGGGTAAAGACCGGCTGTATGCCAAAATAAATGGACTTTGATGGGAAGTGCCCTGATAAGCTTCTCGCGGGAGAACTGTCACTTGGAAGGGACTTATGTGCCAAAATGGATAAGCACTCAAATAAAGAGGCTGCTGCTTATCCGATAAGTAAATCTTCTCGCATTTAAGGTCGGCGCCTGGAATACGATTCTGATTCTTCTCTTACTGAAGGATAAATAAACTTCTTCATGCTTCAAGATCGTGCTCTCCTGAACATGAAAAGGGTAAACTGAACTTCCTCATACTTCAGAATCATGCTCTCCTGAATATGATTCGGCTCTTTCGGGTAAATGAAATTCTTCATACTTCAGAATCGTGCTCTCCTGAATATGAAAAGGGTGAACTGAACTTCATCATACTTCAGAATCGTGCTCTCCTGAATATGATTTGGTGGTAAATGAATTTTTTTTCATACTTCAGAATCGTGCTCTCCTGAATATGATAATGGCTAATTGAACTTCCTCATAATTCAGAATCGTGCTCTCCTGAATATGATTCGGTTGTTTCTTGCAAATGAAATTCTTCATACTTCAGAATCGTGCTCTCCTGAATATGAACATGGATAATCGAACCTCCTCATAACTCAGAATCGTGCTCTCCTGAATATGATTCGGCTCTTGAAATTTCCTCATTTTTCAGAATCGTGCCCTCCTGAAAAACGGCCAATCGAACTTTCTCATAACTCAGAATCGTGCTCTCCTGAATATGATTCCGCTCCTTCTTTTACTAAAGGATAAATGAACTTCTTCATAACTTCAGAATCGTGCTCTCCTGAATATGATTCCGCTCAAACCTCCCCGTATCTCAAGATCGTGCTCTCCTGAATACGATTTGGTTCATACCTCCTATACTTCAAGACGACAGGTAAATGGAAGCCCAACTGCTCCATGGAGATGGCCATTTGCTGCAAGTCATAACGAAGATAGGATCGACTTCTTAGGTGAGAAATGTAGTATATTGATGCTGTAAGATGTAAAGTGTAAAGGGTTGTTGTAACATGTAGGATTGTAAAGTGTTGTACTGATATATTTTCCAGGCGTGAACTGGCGTGTATCTGTAAATGATTGTAGTTGATTTTCTTGAAAGATAGTGCAAAATACACGCACGTCCGGGTATAGTGATAAACTTCTCGGGCGAGAGCAGTCGCGTATCTATCATGGTATGGTGAAAATTTTTAGATGGTGCAAAATAAATGCACGTCCGGTTGGGCTTGACGACCGACAAGACTGAGATTCAATCTAGGATCGAGCTAGAAAGAAAACTGGTAATCAAGACTCCATCGAGGGAATGATCTCGAAGGGTAAATATCTTATCCTGGTAAGGAAAGATAGCTGAAGTAACCGTCATCCACGAGGATCGAGCTCCGTGGGGAAACTGGAAACACATATGTATTTTATGCTTAGGGCTGACAATCTATTTGGAGAGAATGGACAAACCCCAGTTACTAGGTGGTAACAACCAATGATGGTGAAACATAATGAACCTATGAATGCTAACGCATATGTTAATGTGAATGTATGTTAATGTCTATGTGGTTAAATATGCAAGATGTTATGAAATGAGTATGTAATGAGTATGTAATGAATATGTAATGAATATGTAATGAATATGTGAAATAGGCATGTGATGCTTATGCCCCTGTGTATGCTAACGAAACAGACTAGAGACGGGACGAGAGATGAAATGGACATCTCGACGGAAATACCCTGCGTTCCAGGCAATCAATACGTCCATCATGGGTGAGAAGGGTCAATGGTAGAACCAAATCTGGTTTCAGAATCCTGACTTCTCTGGGGAGAAGGTAACCTGCTTGGGTGCACAGTATCATGTCTTCATATGGGGAGATGAACACCTGAGGGATACTTTCGAGTTACCCAAGAAAAGGCTGTCAGCTTATAGTCTCGCTGGGGACCGTGTTAGAGTAATGGTTTGAAAGCGTTTCTGCAATAATGATCTTTCCGGGGAATGAAGAGATCCTTTCGGAATTTCCACTAGTCAAAGTAATTTATTACATTTCAAATTTGTTGTTTTTTTTTGAAAAACAGTTTTGAAAAATCTACAATGCACCTTTCATTTTCAAATTTTAAGAATAAACGCATTTTGCACAACAAATAGAAAACAAAGAGCAATGCACCAAGGAATGTAAGTAACGAGATGGTTTCTTTTATTTAAAGGGCGGTAGCTCGCTGAAGGCATAGCTCCACAGATGATTATGTTTTGAAATTGGCAACATGGGAAAAAGTTACATCGAATCCAATGACACCCACTGACACTAATAACTAAGACTAAACCAGAATCCTGCTTTGGGCAAGGATGAAAGAACTGAAACATGGCCCTTATGCGGAAAGTGTGTTCGAGATAATCAGTGTCTTCTGATGCAATGAAATGCCTTTGTCCCTAACTTTTGCCTGGACCGCCCTCTCGGGTTTTCGATCCACCGGGACGCTCTTTTTTGCCTAGGCCGCCCTTTCGGGTTTTCAACTTAGCGAGCTTTTTGTCATTATTATTTTTTTTTCAACCCTTACTTTTGCCTAAGTCGCCTTTTGCAGGTTTTCGACTTAGCGGGTTTTTAGGCATAATATTTTCGGACTGCATCAGAATTCACGGGATGTGCTAGTTCTTCACCGTCCATTGTCGTAAGTATCAGAGACCCTCCGGAGAAGACAGTCTTTACAACGAATGGGCCTTCATAATTGGGCATCCACTTCCCACGCATATCTTTATGCACTGGTAAGATCTTTTTGAGTACGAGCTCTCCTTGACGGAACTCGCGGATACGAATCTTCTTATCAAGCGCTCTTTTCATCCGTTTCTGATATAATTGCCCATGGCACATGGCTGTCAAACGCTTCTCGTCAATGAGATTCAACTGATCCAGTCTGTCTTGAACCCACTCAGCTTCCTCAAGTTCAGCCTCCATTAACACTCTTAACGAAGGTATCTCTACTTCGATGGGGAGCATGGCGTCCATTCCATATACCAGTGAGAAAGGTGTTGCCCCTGTCGAAGTTCTCACTGAGGTTCTGTATCCATGCAAAGCAAACGGTAACATCTCATGCCAATCTTTGTAAGTCACAACCATCTTTTGCAGGATCTTCTTGATATTCTTATTCGCAGCTTCAACGGCCCCATTCATCTTAGGACGGTACGGAGAGGAATTGTGATGAGTGATCTTGAAGCTATCACACAGCTCTTTCATAGTTTTATTATTCAGATTGGTGCCATTGTCAGTTATTATCCGGCTTGGGACTCCATAATGGCAGATGATCTCTTTCCTGATGAAGCGGGCAACCACTTGCTTGGTCACGTTGGTGTAGGAGGCAGCCTCTACCCACTTGGTGAAATAATCAATAGCAACAAGGATAAAACGATGACCGTTAGAAGCCTTCGGCTCGATTTCCCCAATCATGTCAATGCCCCACATAGAGAACGGCCATGGTGAAGACAAAACATTCAATGGTGATGGAGGTACATGCATTTTATCAGCATAAATTTGGCACTTATGGCATTTTCTAGCGTATTGGATGCAGTCAGCTTCCATGGTTAACCAATAATACCCAGCCCTTAACATCTTCTTGGACATAGCATAACCATTGGCATGAGTTCCGAAGGTCCCCTCATGAATTTCCTGCAGTAACATGTCCGCTTCCCGTTTATCAACACATCTGAGCAGAACCATGTCGTGATTTCTCTTGTATAACACACCATTACTGATAAAGAATTTGGACGCCAATCTCCTCAATGTTTTCTTGTCCAGACCAGTAGCACCATCGGGATACTCTTGTTTGACGAGATAGTTCTTGATATCATGAAACCAAGGCTTTTCATCCACCTCAACTTCTTCGACCACCTGACAATAAGCGGGCTCAACTTTGCGCTCAATATGGATAAGAGGTACTTCATTAACGAATTTAACTTTCCACATGGATGCTAACATGGCTAAAGCATCAGCAACGTGATTCTCGGATCTAGGAACATGCTCGAACTCTATCTCGTCGAAATACTTGATCAGCTCAACAATGTAGTCCTTATAAGGGATTAACTTCTCATTCTTCGTTTCCCATTTGCCTTGTACCTGGTAAATAACCAAGGCTGAGTCACCACTTACTTTAAGAAGTTTGATTCGGAGGTGAATTGCTGCTTCGAGGCCAAGGATACATGCTTCATATTCCGCGACGTTATTAGTACACTCAAAGTCCAACCTTGTTGTAAATGGAGTGAATCCACCCTTTGGGTTCATCAAAACGGCGCCTATACCATACCCATTGAAATTCGAGGAGCCATCAAACATCATCTTCCACCAAAGACCTGGTTCTGGACCTTCGCTCGGATCTGGCTCTTCACAATCTCTTTTAATCAACAAAATATCCTCATCAGGAAAATCGAGCTTAAGAGGTTCATAATCTTCAACTGGCTGGTCTGCAAGATAATCAGATAAGATACTACCCTTAATCGCCTTCTGGGGTACATACTGGATGTCATATTCGGATAACAACATGTGCCAACGGGCTAGCCTCCCGGTTTGAGCAGGTTTTTCAAAAATATACTTGATCGGATCCATTTTAGAAATCAATAACGTGGTATGACAGACCATATATTGCCGAAGGCGCTTAGCGGCCCATGCCAATGCACAACAAGTTTTCTCCAACGGTGAGTATCTGTTTTCGCAATCGGTAAACTTCTTGCTCAGGTAATAAATCGCATGTTCCTTTTTCCCAGTCTCATCATGTTGCCCAAGCACACAACCCATGGACTTCTCAAGAACAGTAAGGTACATAAACAACGGTCTTCCAGGTACGGGCGGGATCAGAATAGGGGGATCTTGCAAATAACCCTTAATCTTCTCAAACGCTTTCTGACAATCAGGGTTCCACTCAACTGTCTGCCCCTTGCAAAGCAACTTGAATATCGGTTCACAAGTAGCGGTCATATTAAAGATAAACCTGGAAATGTAATTCAGACGTCCCAGAAAACCTCTAACTTGCGTCTCGGTTCGCGGAGCCGGCATATCTTGAATGGCTCGGACTTTGTCAGGATCCACCTCAATCCCTCGCTGGCTAACAATGAAACCAAGCAGTTTTCCAGATCTGACACCGAAGGTACATTTAGCAGGGTTCAATTTCAACTGATATTTCCTGAGTCGTTCAAACAATTTCACCAAATGGTCTAGATGCTCTTCTTCACTCTGAGATTTGGCTATCATATCGTCCACATACACCTCAATCTCTTTGTGCATCATATCATGAAAAAGAGTGGTCATAGCACGTTGGTAAGTTGCCCCTGCGTTCTTTAAACCGAAGGATATGACTTTGTAGCAGAAGGTTCCCCAAGGAGTAATGAAAGTAGTCTTCTCTCGATCATCTGGATCCATCTTGATCTGATTATAGCCAGAGAAACCATCCATAAATGAGAACAACGCAAAACTGGCTGTATTGTCTACCAGTGTATCGATATGTGGCAGAGGGAAATCATCTTTCGGACTTGCTTTGTTCAGATCCCTGTAGTCTACACACATCCTAACTTTACCGTCCTTCTTAGGCACTGGCACAATGTTGGCAACCCAATCTGGATATTTTGCGACTGCCAAGAAACCTGCATCCAACTGCTTTTTAACCTCATCTCGAATCTTCAAAGCCATGTCGGGTCTCGTTCTTCGGAGTTTCTGCTTGATAGGTGGACAATCTGGCTTAAGTGGCAACTTGTGAACAACAATATCTGTGTTCAGGCCCGACATATCTTGATACGACCACGCAAACACATCAATATACTCTTTTAACAACTCAATCAACCTCGGCCTAATCTCCGTCCCAAGCATTGCACCAATCTTGACCTCTCTCTTGCTCTCATCTGTACCGAGATTAATTAGGTCCACCTGCTCTTTATGCGGTTGAAGCTCTGTGTACTCGTACTCAATCAATCTCGTCAGTTCCGCGGGTACTTCAAAATCTTCTTCACCCTCGTCCTCAGCTTGATTGATGGGTGCATCCCAGTCAGGAGTGTCAGTAAAGTCATCGGATCCAACAAGGTTTACGATGTCTCTGCATGATGGAAGGCTTACTTAATTAAAATGCTCGAAGATATGTAAGAATGAAATGCTGTTTTTTTATTTTTTATTATTTTTTTTATTTATTTTTTTTTTGGAAAAAGGTTGCCAATTTCATTTTTAAAGGTGAAAACGAAAAACGCAAATGAACCAAAGTGGAATTGAACAAAATGCTTTTATTAATATCTTTTTAGGAATGAAAGGTGGCCCAATAAAAGACCCTGTAGCCTTGGGCAGAGCTACGGATTTTTATTTGTAAATGTAAATGAAACCCTTTTTTAAAAAGTAATTACTTTGACAAGGGAAAAATAACAGGGATCTCTACGGCCTCCCAGTTGTTCAGAACTGCATCACCCTTAAACACCAGGTTGCTCAGCTCTTCATGTTCCTCACAGTCGCTGATGGCATTGACTTGGAAACCTCCGCTGACAAATACCTCTTGGATAACCTTCGGACGCCCTTCGACAGTTATGACAGCTCCATTCTGAGTTGGTGTGTAACCCAACCCAGAGCGATCAGTCTTGGTCTTGACGTCAATTACCTCTCCCCAACCTTCAGGAATGCCTCTGTCAATTGTTGCTTTGGTACTCTTCAGAGATGCAAAAGATGGATTACCCGGACCCACTGTCTCTTCGACTTCTAGCAGAACGGCATTGGCGATCTCAAGTGCTTGAAAGGAGATTTCTAAAGCATTCTCATCGGCCTCGATGTAACGGAACGAAGACAGGTTACTGACCATCAGATCCTCCTCACCGTGTATAATAACCAACTTTCCATCGATCACGAATTTCATCTTCTGATGTAACGTTGAGGTTACTGCCCCAGCGGCATGGATCCACGGCCTTCCAAGTAAACAACTGTAATTGGGATTAATGTCCATGACTTGAAACGTGATATTAAAAACCTGCGGACCAATCAGGATAGGAAGCTCAACCTCCCCCATTACCGACCGGCGAGAGCCATCGAAAGCCTTGACAACCAAAGGAGTAGGTTTCAACACAGTCTCTTTACAAGCCAACTTATCAAGAACCCTCTTGGGTAGAACATTCAGAGAAGACCCGGTGTCCACTAGCACTCTCGCTAAATTGTCCTCCTGACATCTTACCGATATATGCAAAGCACGATTATGGTTCGGCCCCTCCTTTGGTAACTCTTCATTGTTGAAACTGAGGGTGTTACAGGCGGTCAAATTGGCAATCACACTATCAAACCGACTGGCGCTAATATCTTGATCCACATGTGCTTGAGTCAAAACCTTCTGCAAGGCCATCCTATGGGCAGGTGAACTCATCAACAGTGATAGAATCGAAATCTTGGAGGGAGTCTGATGAAGTTGATCGATAACTTTATAGTCACTTTTCTTGATGATCCTCAAAAATTCGGCATCTTCATCATTCGTGACGGCTCCTTTACCTTTGTCTTTGGCAGGCACTGGGGTACTGATTATTTCCTTAGGTGGGACCTCGTTGGAATGGGGAGTATACACACGGCCACTGCGAGTCATCCTGCTTACCTCCGCGATATTGGTCACCGCACCCTTAGCCTCTTCATTTGGAATAACCTTCCCAGACTCCTTGTCAATCATAGTCACGTCATATTTCCAAGGCACAGCTTTAGGATCACTGAAAGGAAACGGGCTTGGTCTTCGAATAACTATAGGCTTAAGCTGATTCACCTCAGGGATATATGACTTCGGTATATCGAACACGAGATTGGCGGAACCTGCCCCTGATAGATTAAACACTGGTACCTTACCCTTTGATTCAGGCTGGTGGAAGACAGGCTCAACCACAGCGACTTCATCCTTCTTGGCTTGGCTTGTCACTTGTAAAACACCCTCATTAATCAACCTCTGAACATCATTCTGAACCCACACACAACCCTTAGTACTGGCTTCACAACTTACGCATGCAACGTGGGAAGTATCTACCAAACCAGCTTCAAACAGTTTCGAATGGAACATCTTGAGAGGAGTCTTAATCTGTTCAACGTCAAGGGCGTAACCTTCCCCCGAATCAACACTAATGGCATTGACACTCTCATGGTTAGGAAAAGGGTTCTTCTTAACATTCGGTTGAGGATCTTCAAATGACAAAATCTTCTTTTCCAATAGATCCTTGACAATATTTTTGAGAGCATAACAATTCTCCAGATCATGACCAGGCGCACCCTCATGAAATAAACAATGAGCGGCGGCGTTGTAATTGGCGGGTAGAGGATTAGGAGGCGGACCCAAAGCCCGAGTAGTGATGAGACCTTGCTTGACCAAAGATGGATACAACTCGGTAAAAGTCATCGGAATCGGCGGACAAGGCTTATACGTTCTTCTATTCGGAACATTCTGGCGAGGAGCCGGACTCTTTGGCTGTTGAGGAGCAGGAGCGTTGGGCGCCTGTAGATAGTTGACAGGAGGCGGATAAACAGGAGGTTGTTGCATAGGTTGATACATGGGAACCTGTTGGTTGAAAGAAGGTGTAATAGCTGCCACATAGGGTTGTTGAGCATATTGGACTGGGTACCCTGGAGGTTGAGCATAACCTTGCGGATGTCGATAAAAGCGTTCTCTTGGTCTACCAGAGGATATAGCATTAGTCTCACCCTCCTTCTTTTTCTGGGAGCTATACGGAGGTTTCTTCGGCTGATCCTTAGAAGCACCATGATTATTTGTCATTTTACCACTTTTCATACCCAATTCAATCTTGACACCCACAGCAACGATGTCGGAGAAATTTGAAGTCACACTACCCACCATTCTCTCGTAAAATTCTGGACGGACCGTGTCGACAAACCAATCAGCTAACTCTTTCTCGGTCAAAGGAGGTTCTACCTGCGAAGCAGTCTCTCTCCACCTTTGGGCATACTCTTTGAATGACTCAGAATTCTTTTGTGACATACTCAGCAACTGTCTTCGGTCAGGAGCCAGATCCATATTGTACTTGTAGTGTTTGATGAAAGCGTCAGATAAATCTTGAAAGCTCTTGATGCGAGACTGGTCCAAAGTTAAATACCACTTGGAGGAAGCACCCTTCAAACTATCTTGGAAGCAATGAATCATCAGTTTATCATTCTCAACATGGGCAGCCATTTTGCGATAATACATGATCAGATGACTCTTAGGACAGGTGGCACCTTCATAACGATCGAAATTCGGAGTTTTGAACTTCGGGGGAATAACCAAACCCGAGACCAAACAAACATCCCTTGCAGCAGTCCCAAAAATTTGATCACCCTCTACCTTTTTCAATCTCTGGACGATAGTGTTTACTTCCTCACGAAGCTTATCATGTTTCTCATAGCCCTCAACATTCTCATCAAGGTTATCAAAAACGGTCTCATTGAAGTACGGTTGCGCACGAGTGTGTACAACAGGTGGTGCAAAGATAGGATCCCCCCTAGAAACTTCAGAAAATAAAGGCACGACTTGCTGAACAGGTTGATTAATCGGAACAGTGGCTTGAGGAGGCACAAAACCTGGAGCAAGACCATAAGGTGGGTCCCTTGCTACGGTCACACTTGGTGGAGGGTCCACAGTAACGCCGGTAATCTCAGAAACAACAGTGGGCTGGGTATCCATCTTAGCATTCATGACATGTAACAATTCCATCATACGCCCCATACCCCCTCGAAGGTCTTCAAGTTCATTGCTAAGGCGATCAATCTCTTTTGCCTGATCCTCCATTCTTTTCCGAGTTTGAGCTCTGGTGTTGTATTGGTGCCGAGAACTCAGGGTGACGAAACTGGAAGGCGAGAGAACCGAACATGAGAAAACGGAAGACACATGCAATGCAAAAAAATGATGCTGTGATGAAGATTTCATGGAATTCAAACATTTATGAATGTCGTGGGGTACCAAGGAAATCTTTTCCTTGTTTTTTCATTTCATTTTTTTTTATTCATGGTATCCCGCGATATCTGTAAATGGTATTTGAACTCCATGAAATACAATGAGATGCTTTATGGATGCAATGCATGAAAACACACAAAGTCCTAGGTTAAAGGAACGTGAGTGGAGTCAAGGTCTACCCATCCCAAAAGGAGTGTACTATAGGTTAGTTGTACCTGTCGAACAAGGTTCTACAAAGTGCCCAAAGTCATCAGCCCATCTTTCGGATATTATCAACCTTCCGACTGACTCGGGGGTGAATAATATTCTCAAGAGAACCTCTTTTGAGTGTAGTATCGCGTAGCAGCCATTGTAAGATTACTCCCACATAGCTCCCGCACTACGTCCTAAATAAGGCCAGGGTGGTGTTAAGGTACTACGGTCCTCAATGTCACAGACTCCAATCGACCATGGAAAAAGTTTTCGTGATTACTCGTTCAACCGAACCATTTTCGAAAGGGTCTCAACTGAGCGGAGATTCTCGAATCAGCTTGGTCGGGATTCAACTCCCTATAAGCCTCCTCGAATGTATCCCCATCCTATAATAATGTCACTAGTCCGGGCGTAGGACTTATCTCACAACACGATGTACCGTCCCACAATCAAAGCACAAATATATACATGCAAATGAATAGTAAAACAAATAGCAATAAATATGAACAAATTAGGGGTGACCCTCAAAAGTTTCCTTGTCCCCAGTGAAGTCGCCATTTTCTGTTGTGGTGGAAATAGGATCACAAACTATTAATGAGTTTGAATCGCAATTCAATTCACAACCACTCTTTGATTTATCCGAAGGAAAAGGTCAAAAGAGGGAAAACCTATTTTGCATCGTAAACACAATGCGGGGGAAGATCTAGGGTTCGGGGGTTGGTTAAATTTAGGGAAGGTATTAGCACCCTAAACTTCTGTAGTACTCTACAGGAACCTTTTGTTCAGATGTTTACTATTTTGCTTTATTTATTTGCTTAAGATATATGTACAAAGGATTAAAAGTGAGAAAGAAGACCTAAGGGGTTAATTCTAAGTTTACTCGGCAAGACATCGCATCTTGTGCCTACGTATCCTTACGGGAGTGGAATCAGAGTAATCGTAGTTCCCCTCAATAGGGAGGTTAGAGACTTCTTGACTGTGATCAAGGTCTCAAGGGAATAAACATGTCTTAAGGACACGCTTACGCGGAGTGTAGAAACTCCAAATCTCTATGTTGAATTGTTAAGTTGTAATTAGGGTTAAATTAGGGATTCCACGGCGGGAAACCCTAAACTGAGCGCGGCGGCTCTTTGACCTAATGCTAGGGGTGAAATTGTAATCTTGCCTGCGGCGAGGCATCTGTGAAAATTAGGGTTTGTAGTTTGTGGTTTTTAGGATTTGAAATTGAATGTGTGAAGTTTTACGGGCTATTGGCGCGGCGGCCAAATAGTTAGACCTAACCTTCGGATGTGTGTAGTGTGACAGAATAATAATGAAAGGATGCGAAAAATTTAAATCATACATCAGCAGAAAATTAAATGCGGAAACGTAAACGCGATTATTTAGGTTCGCGAGGATACAATTGAGAAACAGTTACAGTAATGATGCAATTTGAATTATAAGTATACGAAAATAAATGGGGCAACGTAACAAGCTGCACAATGAACAAACAATGTTAGTAGATAGAGTTACGAAACAGAAGTACGAAATTACGAAATATTTTTGTGGTTTTTACTTTATGATATATGAAAAGCTTTCAATTTAGGTCAAAATATAAATCTAACTTTAATTTTAAAAAAAAAACTGTTTTAACTTAAACAAAAGAGTTAGTAGTAGTAGTAGTTATTATTTAAAAAGTGTCATTATTTAAAAAGATATTTTCATTACCATCAAAACTTTTAGTTGTTATATTAAAAAATTTAATTATTTTTCTAAAAATTTATATTTTAATAAAAAACTAATATTAGTTAGAGAGAGTTAAATTAAATTTATTATTTTTATATTTTAAAGACTCGTTAATTTTTCACTAATTAAATAAAATAAACAAATAACTTAAATAATAAAAAGAAAAAAAAGGTAAAACGGTTGGGCCGGTCATCACCCCGGACCCAACCCGAAGCCATCAAGGGAGTCACATTCTCATTAGGGTTTTGAGAACCATTCATTGAGCGGCGCCCTTATCTCCCTTTCCGTCTTGTTTCGTCTTCACCATTCGTCGCTTCGATGCTAACTTTCCTCTCCTGAAAAAAAACAAACACAAAGCAAGTTATGAATCCTCAGAGATTTCTCACCCTTTTGTTAGGGTTTCGAACGGTTGCCGTTGATGGCGTCTTCGCAACTCGGCGTCCGGCGATAGTTATCGATCTTTATTCCTAGTGGTCGATGATGTACAACTGAGCCCTATGTTGGATTGCCCGTCGGTTGGTTCGAAACGGCGTCGGCGGTCCAACACACTCCGTTCACGTTTGACTTCAATGATTTGTGATGATGATGAGTACGAGTGGTGATTTGGATTTAGCGATTCATGTTTCGATCTCTTTGTTAGGGTTCGCCGTTTTTGGGTTTTTGTATTCAGTCCTCCCCTTTATCAGGTTGTATTGCTCTTCTTTATATCCTTTTGATTTTCGTGGGCCTTTTCAAGGTGTTGGATTTGCGTTTTATTTTCGCTGAAATACGCCTTTGTGATTTCTGATACAAATTGATTTGATTTGATTTCAAAATTATTTGATTGAATCCGTTTTGGATTGATTTGGGATTCTTTCCCTTTTGGATTTGACTGATATGCTTTGATTATCTGGATTTTATTGGATTGCATTTGGGTTGACTTGTCTTTCCGGATTTTTCAGATGTGGATATCTAGCCTTGAGTTTCGATCTGCTTTGGATAACCATTTCTCAAGATTTAAATCTTGGATATTTAATTTTATTTGGATCCTCTGGACATCCGTTTTGCTTTGATTAACTGGGTTCCATTGTGATCTGAACTGATGTGAATTTCTGGTAGTTTTAATTGCTGCCTATTTTTCTGATAAACTTGCATTTTTCTGGTGTTTATTTGGATCTAATCCCTGATGTTTGTTGATTTGATTTTCAGATATTGATTTAGATTGATTCAAATTGATTCAGATTGGTTCATATCGGTTCAGATTGGTTCATATCGGTTCAGATTGGCTCCATATCGGTTCAGATTGGCTCCAATGGAGATGTTTCCTGATGCATTTGGATCTGACTCGAAATTTTCCCTTTCCAGATTCAATTTGTGTTTGATCATTACCTGATGTAGATTGAGTTTCCTTTGAATTTACTTGATCTGTTCGATATCGGGATTAATTTGTTTGTCCTGTTTGAATTCAATCTGGACTGTACTGATGCGTTTTCGATTTGGCAATTTTTGATGCAGTTAGCTTTTCCTCTTCTTCTTTCAGAGAATGGATGTTGATGCTTCGACTTAAGTTAGAGCGGCCGAGTGAAGGTTATTGGCGATGATGACCTTAGGGTCTGAGTCAGTTGATTTGGATACCTTAGTGGTAACGACCTTCGGCGTGAACAACAATTACCGTATGTCCCGTAGTTCGATGTTTGGTAGGGAATTAGTAGCGGCTCCGTCCGTGGCTCTCCCAGCCACTCGAACGCTTATGCCCGATGATGATTAGCTGAGGGCTGATGTAACTTCGAATTTCTCCGTTGCTTCCATTGTTTTTATGCAGTTTGAACCGATTGGCTGGCCTGGTATCTCATGCGTGATTGTGGCGTGAATCCCTGCTTTTGTATTGTGATTAAACTTGTGGATTCATTTCGATGTTCAGTTTAGTGTGGTCATTCCTGTCCCGCTGCTGATGATTCTTGGCCTCTTTGACGTAGCTTGCAAATGTCTGTTTTCCTATGATGTTTGTGACCCGTCTTGATGGCTTAGTTTAGATTTCCAGCAATTGGATCTTTCTGTGACATTTTAGCAGTAGTCCCGTTCTTATGTTTTTCGTGATGCTTGATATTGAAACCTCTTGATATTGCTTTGCAGATATTGATGTTGCTGGTGTACTTCCCTGATGATCGATAGTTTGTGTTGAGACACCAGTTGCTTGATGCAGCTTAGCTCTGATTTGGTTTGATTGGCTTTTCTTGGATATTTGCAGATGCAGATTTGTTTCTTTGGATACTGCTGAATACTTTTCTTTCATGACAGATTTGTAGGACCTTTTCTTATGTCTTCTTGCGCATAAATCTGCCTCCTGATGCATTGTTTTGATGCAGTTCAGTCTGCATCTGGCGTTCTGTTTGCAATTTTGGCTTGCATTTCAATCCTCTGTTTGGTTTTCATGACCTCACCTACTGGTTCAGGATTAATACTGCTCATGAATTGTTTATGTTTTGGGTTCTGATGATGCTTGTGGCTTTCCAGGTGTTGGGAAATTTGAAACCAAGGGGGCTCAGACCTGCCGGCATCCGGGTCTGAGTCAGAATTTGCCTATGTTGCCTTATTCTCGTATCAGTTCGGAAATCCCATTGCGGCAAAACGAATCAATCCCGCTTCTTTTATTAATTCTATCTCTCGGATGTCCCATATTGATAAGAACATGTATTACCTGATCTGACGCCTACGGCGCGGATCGGTAACGGGGGTAGGACGCAGCTTCGGTTGTGCCACTCCCGGCACTCGATGATGACATTGTTCTGAGAGTGTCAAAAAACTTCTAACATTTTTCTGTACTGTTTGTTTTCTTTTGGTGTGCAGGTTAGCTGAGGATTCATGGAGAAGTTCAAGTACAACATGAAGACCTTTAGATGCTCTTAGGATTTAGGATAGATGCTTTAATGTAATCCCTTAAGATTGAGAACTTTTAATGTACCTCCTTGTAACAGCACTTTGTAAAATATGAAGCAACATCCACATTCTTGTATGATGACATTATTTATGAAATGAAATTCTCAAAGTTTTGAATTTATTTATATTTTATTCTTAGTTAAAAAATATAAACAATTGTGAATAAATCCACAAGTATTTAAATTCGTTAACATAGGCATAAAACATAAATGTTCCTAAGTGGTATTCTTATTGGTGCACTCGTCTCATCCTAATCTCATCATCCGATTAAAATGTTAACCAACCATTTCATAACCAAACACATATGGGCACCGTAATCACAACATTTTCAGCATCAACAACAAAACTAATTGTAATTAAATTCCAACTGACCAAACTGCTAAAATCTCAATATGATCAGAACTGGTGATAGATAAATGCCTCAAAACCATAACGTATCAAAATGCCTCAGAATTTTAATAACAGCCCGTCTTCAAGGAATTGGTAGAATTTGTGTAAAATGACCAAAATACCCCTGGGACCAAATCTGCAAAACAAAAACCTTCATAACTGGTTAACGGTTAGCAATGTACATATGAGATGATATGCGAAATGACTGACTAAATATAAGGGTAAAATTTGGGGTATTACAGTACGAACGGGTGGAAGATGGTTGCATGAACTCTGTTTCACGAAGCTTTCATGGCAAACCCTAGGTTGGAGGTTAGTGACGAAGTCTGGGCCGTGAGATGCTAGCTTGACCAGTTGACTCCCCGCTAATCCAACGGACAAGATTTAAACGAATTGAGAGGGAATCTGAGAAGGATGAAACCAAGCGTTTCATTAAACCTTGCTTCGTGGGCTTAAGTGATCAATTGCTCCCTACACCCCACACACGGCCCAATTGGCACGATGCACTGAAATGGACTACTCTTCGCACCACTGGTTTTTCCTTTTTCTTTACATTTTCTTAATTATTTTCTGATTTAGTTCTTGGGCTTGGAACTTTCACTACCCACACCCCCCTGTCTGGGCCCACGCGCGCATATGAGTTGCATTCCTCTCTATCTGCACCTCCTCATCATCTCATTTTAATTTCTTTTTTTTTTTTATCATTTTATGTTAAACTTTGAAAAATCATAATAATTGGAAAATTAAAGATTTTTTAATGGGAGTTTTTTCTCCTACTTCATATTTTTGTCAAGAAAAATATAAAATAAAAACATTTTTCATCTCATGCATTTTAGTATTTTTTTTGTGTATTTTCTACTTTTATTGCATTTTATTTCTTTTATGTTGATCTATGAATTTGTAGAATTTTGTTTAGGTAGTTCCCTTAACATTTTTAGGCCATTCTTTTTAGGATGGTTAGATATATGCTTTAGCTTCCCCCTGGATTTATTCCATAATTTTTTGATGAATTTTAGGTTAGTTTTGATTAGATGACATTAGGTTGTGTAGAATTAGGTCAAACTTCAACATAGGTCCACAATAACCTTAGATTTTTGGGTTTTTAGGACAAATTAGACTATGGGACATATAAGGGTATTAAGGGTAGCTATGTAAGATCCCTTAGAAATTATATTAGGATTTAATATAGTAGTATACTATTTTTAGATGATTTTTGTAGTTGATGATTGTTTGTGTTGCCCTTGTGGGCTTGTATTTTTGTTTGCTTTGCTTTGTGGGCTTGGAGAGCTTGGTATTGTTCTGAGGAGCATTGAAGAGCATAGTAGAAGACTCGAAGATTGATTGAGGAGCTTGAGAGCTTGATCTTATTTGTTTTGTTATTGTTTTAGGGTTAGGGATTAGGAAGAGTTTAGACTTAGGTAACTTCTTTCTTAAACATGGATGATATCTTTCACCTCCATTCCTCCCTATGATTCAAAGTCCTTCCATGGTATACACCTCTCTCCTTTGGAGGGATAAGTGATGTACCTAGGAAGTAGAACTTTTGAGGGAACCATTCCTTTGATGTTGAGCCCTTATAGGTCACCCTTGGTGGTCAATAAGCAGTTCCATATCCCCAGCTTATCCAGTAAGTGATTTCCTTTGGTTTGATTATCTTGAGAGATGCTGAGCTCGGGTTTGAAGATGAAGACTTCAATGAAGAGTATTGAAGAGGATGAATCCTTGAGTATTGCCATTCCAGTTGAAGCTTGAAGAACAAAGGAAGTTGATACTTACTTTGATACCTGAAGATCCACTAAAGCCTGAAGGTGGAGCTGATCAAGAAGCTGAAGCTTAGAGGAGAAGATAGGTTGAGACTTATGTTGAAGGGTTGAAACCTGGAAAAGCAAATTGATATTTGTCAAGAGTAATTGGAAGTCTGAAGACTGCATTGTTGTTGGAAGAGTTGAAGCTTGGAGTTGAGAGAGGGATTGATCTGCTTTCTTTTCTTTTGCTGTATTAACATGTTTTGTTTGACTTGCTTGATGCATTAGAATAAGTCCATATCTAGAATAAGTAGAATCTAGGAGCATGATTGCACTAGAGGTAGAGTTGCTCCCTCTGCTTGTGTTGTTACTGTGTGGCTTTGCTTGCGGGTATTCGGTAGAGCCCAGCTCCCTTGCCCATGTGGTTTGTTTGTCTGATGGCATTTTATTTCATTTTTCTTATGTATGATTGCAGTTTACTGTTTTTACTTGATAGCATGTTTTATATTTCAGTATGATTACTGTTATCCATTCTGGCTTGAGGTTGAGATGAGCTTGTGGAGGCTGAAGCCCCACACACATTTCCTCCCTCACTTGCATTGCATGCATTTTACTGTTAAGCTGATGCTTTGTCTGTTTTGGTGTATCATTGACATGATCCCTTAGGACTCTCATTTCCTTTGATGAGGGAGTGATGATAGAATTTTAGGTTGAAACCTATGCATGACACCTTCTAGGAGTTCCCTGTTCAAACCTCAAACCATAGGATGAATCCATGGCATGAAAACAGTAGGACTTGATAGTCTCCCTCGTGGTTGAAACCTATGCATGACACCTTCTAGGAGTTCCCTGAGAAAGGATTGTGGGAGAGTTTCTTTTCCACAGTCTGGATGTTTAGTATGGTACCCTTTGGGTGACATGCGACGCATTCACTCTCAGGTCATAGTCTCTAGTGCGATTGAAATCACAAACACAATAAAAAACACTTCTTTTGTAAAAGACAAGAAACAAACCGTAGTTTCCCGAACTACGTGAGCTCTGATCTCTCATGCCTGTTGAGAGTATGTAGGCACAAGATGGCGATGTCTTGGCGAGCTACCTTCCTCCATAACCCGTCGTAGGCCAAACTACGTTGACTCTGATTTCTCATTCTCTAATGAGAATACGTAGGCATAAAGTGCGACGCTTTGCCGAGTCATTTTTCTTTTCTGTTTAAGCCTACCTTGATAGGTAGATAGAATAAAACCAACCCGTCTAAGTAAACACAACAAGCGTGGATCCCGTCGAGTACGACGGACGTGAGGGGTGCTAATACCTTCCCCTTGCGTAACCGACTCCTGAATCCAGACAATGGTTGCGACGACCTTGTCTTACCCTTTTTCGTTAGGTTTTTCCGATCGTTTCCTTTCCCGCTCTGAGGGATAAATAACGAAAGGTGGCGACTCTTCTGTTGTGCCGGCACCTTATTTTCGCGCAAGCGACACATGCTAAACAGACAAACAGAATTGCTGAATAGTGTACGTTTTATTGATAACGAACCCCTGAATGGGTAAAAATGTTTTACAACAGATGCAAGCTCCTGGAATGAGGAAGCCGCGCAAAAATAAAACATAAATATACATCAGTATATACAAATGTCGGCAACGAGGCGTAGACGAACACCATGAGTTGATCCCTCTATGACCCACTCGACTTTGATACTTCTCCGACGCTTCAGCTTCAGAAGAGATTGATTCAGATAAACGGACCTCAGGTCTTCCAAACCACTAAACAAAGAAATTCCACACGCGGAACGCAGTCATTTGCTTTTTCAAATCCCTAACTTTTGCGTGAACCGCCCTTTGCGGGTTTTCAGTTCACCGGGATACCCCTTTTTGCCAAAGTCGCCCATCCGGGTTTTCGACTTTGCGGGTGTACATTTTTTCAATTTATATCCCTAATTTTTGCCCAAACCTTTTTCCTTTTTTATGGTTCGCCAGGATGCCCCATTTTTTCCTGGACTCTCTTTTTACTGTCCAGCGGGTCGCTTTCAAGCAAAGTATTTTTTAACTGCGTCCGCGTTCACCAGGGATGCAAAATCTTCACCATCCATCGTGGATAACAACAAAGCTCCTCCCGAGAAGACCTTGTTGACGACGTACGGACCTTCGTAATTGGGAGTCCACTTGCACCGGTGATCGGAGTGTGGGGGAAGAATCTTCTTCAGGACGAGATCACCCGTCTGAAAGCGTCTAGGCCGCACCTTCTTATCATAAGCTTTCTTCATTCGGCTTTGGTACAGACGACCATGCGCACTCGATGCTAACTGTTGCGGTGGAAATAGGATCACAAACTATTAACGAGTTTGAATCGCAATTCAATTCACAACCGCTCTTTGATTTATCCGAAGGAAAAGGTCAAAAGAGGGAAAACCTATTTTGCATCGTAAACACAATGCGGGGAAAGATCTAGGGTTCGGGGGTTGGTTAAATTTAGGGAAGGTATTAGCACCCTAAACTTCTGTAGTACTCTACGGGAACCTTTTGTTCAGATGCTTACTACTTGCTTTATTTATTTGCTTGAGGTATATGTACAAGGGATTAAAAGCGAGAAAAGAGACCTAAGGGGTTAATTCTAAGTTTACTCGGCAAGACATCGCATCTTGTGCCTACGTATCCTTACGGGAGTGGAATCAGAGTAATCGTAGTTCCCCTCAAAAGGGAGGTTAGAGACTTCTTGACTGTGGTCAAGGTCTTAAGGGGAATAAACGCATCTTAAGGACATGCTTACATGGAGTGTAGGAACTCCAAATTTCTACGTTGAAATGTTAAGTTGTAATTAGGGTTAAATTAGGGATTCCACGGCGGGAAACCCTAAAATGAGCGCGGCGGCTCTTTGACCTAATGTTAGGGGTAAAATTGTAATTTTGCCTGCGGCGAGGCATTTGTGAAAATTAGGGTTTGTAAGGTGAAAGGGTTTGAAGTTGAGGACTATTGGCGCGGCGACCAAACGGTTAGACCTAACCTTCGGATGTGTGTAATGTGACAGAATAATTGGTGAAAGTGTGAGAAATTTGAATCGTGCAAACAGAGATAAAATGCAGACAGTAAGCCATACAAGCAGAAACTTAAAGACAAAAACTAAAGCGCGATTGTTAGGATTCGCGAGGTTACATGAGAGGAGCAGATACAATATGATAAAACTTAAATGAAAACACAACGTAGTAAGCTGCAAAGATGAGCACACGCGTTAGTAGGCAAAGTCAGACGGTAATTGGACGGGTCATGAGACCAAAGTGCAATATTGGAGATTTTTGTTGTTTTGAAAAAAGATTTTAATTGAATTTATAAAAAGAAAGAGTGATGTTAGTTTTTAAAAAATACTTTAATCTTAAAAAAAAATTCCACTGGTATTAAGAAAAAGTTTTAATTTATATATTTAAAAAAAATTATTTATTTAAAAAAAGGTTTTTTATTTATTATATAAAAAAAGGTTTTTTAATTTTATTTTATTTTTAAAAACAATTTTAATATTTGATTAAAAAAAGTTTTAAGGAAATTTAAACTAAACTAATTATAAAAAATAAAAAAAGAAAATAAAAGGGGTTGGGCCGGTAATCACTTCCGGACCCAACCCAGTTGGTGAGGATGTATCAAAACACACTTTAGGGTTTCAGAACCCTATTATCCCCTTCGCGGCGCCGTTGTGCCTTCGTTTCCCTTCGTCTTTGTCTCTCGCGATATTTCGCCTCTTTTCCTTCATATCGCCTTCTCCACGCTTAAAAAAAACAGAAAAACATGTTAATGTGCTGATGACGGCTTACGGTTTGTTCTCGCTCGGTGATGAATGTATTGAGGAGGCGATGATGGCGAACTGAGCCTCCGGGGAAGGTTTTCCCGTCGTGGATGGAGGCGGCGTCGGTGGACCTTCCTCAACCTCTCGGTTTGTGCTCTGATGGTTATCTTTGACGAAACTCTTCTCCTCTTTCTCTCTCGCGGCCGCTAGGGTTTTGTTCGCGCTTTCTGTCTAGTCCCTTCATGCAGGTTGTATCTCTCTTTTATACACTCTTGTGATTCCATGGGCTTTGGTCTTACGTTATTATTGAGATCCAAATTCGAAGTTTTAATTTCCAATCTGACATGATGATGATTGGATTTGATTTACGATCTGATATTACTAAACTTGATTTGATTTTGTTTTGTGGTAATTCTGATTCGGTTTGATTGGATTTTTCTGGATATTTGCAGATGCAGATTTGATTGCATTTGGGGAACTCATCTATTTGGATATCTGTTTCTGATACGATTTGGTTTTATTGATACAATCCAGTTTTGTCATGTATCTGGGTATCCAATTTGACTTGTGCTTCTGGATTTGCGGAATGGTTCATATTTGGACTTGTTTTCCGTTGTTCGCCTTTGGTATTTGTGGTTGACGAAGCTCTGTTGCTTCTAATACGTGATCGCACTCTTTTATGATATGGCTTGGCCTCGATTCTCATTAATTTTCTTTTTCTTCTTTCAGAGTTGGTGCTAACACTTTGGTTGAATCCAAACTGCCGAGAAGGTTACGCGGTGATGATGATACTTGTCTGAACCTGCGTTGGAGCCTTTGTATGCTGATGTTTCATGAGTTCTTGTTATGGTGTCTAATTCGCCATTGGACTCAGTTTTCTGGTATCTCCTCTGTTTGCAGATGGTTTGTCTCAATTGATTCCATTATAGCTTGGGGCAATGATGTTCTGAACTGAGCCTCGGCTTCGCGTTTTGGTTTTCCAATATGACCACATGTGGTTGAGGCTTACATTTAAATTGACGCGTGAGCATGATTATGAACCTACCTCGCTTTTTCTGGTATGATTTGTGTTGTTTCTTGTGCTGACACTAGTTGTCTGATGCAGTTTGGTTTGTATTTCATTTTTCTGTTCTGTTTGAACTTGACTCTTCTGGTAAGGGCATTGTTTCGCTGCCGTGGATGTTATTTCGACCCTTCTGGTTTTCGAACCAACTGTTTACTGATACTATCAACTTTTAACATTCGACTTTCTTGTGTAGTTGAGCGGGATTACGGCATGTGTTGCCCAGATATGCTTTCCATTGATACTCATTTTCGGTGCGAGGGTAATGCTCACTTGACTGAACCAGAACCTGTGTGTTGGGCCATGATGTTTCGACTGAGCCCTGGCTTTGGTGTTTACTGAACCGTGCCCTGTTTCTGTTTTTTTTTTGTTTCTGCTGAACTGGTTCTTTGAATTGATGTAGTTATGATATGGGTTTGACCTCCTGATCTTGTCTCTTCCTTTTTATGCACCTGAGCTGCTTCATATTTATGGATTGAGTTATCTGCTCAAGCTTTGTGCAGCTGAGCAGCTTTGGCCTTAAATCCTGTTATGACTCTGTACTGATGCTGTTGTGGTGAATTTCAGGTGTTGGAAATCTTCGAAAACAAAGCGATTCAGACCTGTCGACATCCGGGTCTGAGTCCGAATTGGCTGTGTTGTTTTACCCTTGTATCAGTTTTGGAAAGTAAATTGGGATTTACTTGATTTTGAAATGAATCCAATTACGGCAAAAAACGAATCAGTCCCGCTTCTTTTATCTCTTTTATCTCTCGGCTGCCCCTTAGATAAGAACAGATGTTACCTGATCTGACGCTAATGGCGTGGATTGGTAACGGGGGTAGGATGCGACTTCGGTCGTGCCACTCCCGGCACTCGATGATGATGTTATTCTGAGAGTGTCAAAGATAACTTCTAACCCTTTCTTGCTTCTGTTTGTTTCTATTTTCTTTTGCAGGTGATCGAGAATTTCGTGGAGCACTCAAGGGAAAATCAAATGAAGAACCAAAGAGTTTTTAGGACTTAGGACTTTTAGAGTAGATGTTCAATGAAACTTCTTGTAAACAAAAATGAATATTCATGAATGAAATTCAAAGGTTATTTATCCCTTTCGATTGTAAATTAAGTACTTATGAAATAAAATTCAACAAATACTTATTTACTTCTCAATTGAAATCTCAAATACTTATGAATACCAAATTTTGAAATTGTTTATATTTACTTCTTAGTTGTAAATTATAAATATTTATGAATAAAAAATCCACAACTATTTGAATTTACTTCCTAATTGTAAAGTATAAACATTCGCGAATGATATTCACAAATATTAAACTTTCACTTCCCTTTCCGTATTAGACAGTATTATGAACGATACTTTGACCATTTTAACCGCAACCTGATTAACTCCAAATACATTCAAAATAATCCCACTTATTGTATGTCCGAAATGCTTTATTGATGAACACAAAAAACTGCTCAAACGGTCTTAGAACGAAATATGGGCAACTGATGGCCCACATTCAAATATGTTTCTGACCAATTTTCCAGTAGTAATGACGCCTTGATATAATCGAACCATGCCTCAGAAATAGTGTCTCAAGTGTCTCAAAGCTTAGTAACAGCCCGTCTTCAAAGGATTAACGGAATCCACGCAAAATGACCAAAATACCCCTGGAACCAATCCTGCAAAACAAACACCTCCATGACTTGATAGTGGTTAGCAGATGCACAGATGAGATGCTATGCGAAATGACTGACTAAATATAAGGGTAAAATTTGGGGTATTACAGTTGCCCCTATTTAAATAGCTACACCGGATGATTTGAGTGGCGGAGACTCGAGGAATCATGGTGGAGGAATTTAAATATAGATAACCGAAAATTTTGCCCTTATATGTGGCGATATGCAATGCTATGGACCAAGCGAGAACAGACTAATGCAGACGATGCCATGAATATGATATGATGCGTATGCTGGAATGATGAATGCGACAATGCTGACGAATACGACGACACAGGGACAGACTCTACGAGAAGAACACACTGGGGAAAACGACGCGCTGGGACACAGTACAACACTGGGGAATTCTAAAATGATGGTCAACTGGTGCGAACACGACCAATTGTCCTTTTTAGAACTGGAACGAGATTCTCAAATGGAGATGGCACCTATGAGACGACCTCCACTGGGGAACCTTAAAAAATAAAACTGGATCACGTACGGTTGCAAGATCGATCACAGAATGCATGGAGCATTGAGCAAAGAATAACATCCAAGCTTCTGTAACCTATCCCTCGTGACGGGATCAAACGGACTTTTCGGGAATCCGTAGCAAATATACAGGGTAAAACCCGGCTGTATGCCAAAATAAATGGACTTTAAGAATAAGATCCTTAAATGGAGATGGCACCTATGAGATGACCTCCACTTGGGAATGTCTAAAAACTGGATCTACACGATTGCAAGATCGATTACAGAATGCTGGAGCATTGAGCAAAGAATAACATCCAAGCTTCTATAAACTATCCTTCGTGATGGGATCGGACGGACTTTTCGGAAATCCGTATACAGGGTAAAGACCGGTTGTATGCCAAAATAAATGGACTTTGATAGGAAATGCCCTTATAAGCTTCTCGAGGGAGAACTGTCACTTATCGTTGGAAGGGACTTACATGCCACAATGGATAAGCACTCAAATAAAGAGGTTGCTGCTTATCTGATATATAAATCTTCCCATATTTAAGGTCGGCGCCTGGAATACGATTCTGATTCTTCTTTTACTAAAGGATAAACTGAACTTCCTCATACTTCAAGATCTGTGCTCTCCTGAATATGATTCCGCTCTTTCTTTTACTAAAGGGTAAATGAACTTCTTCATACTTCAAGATCGTGCTCTCCTGAATATGATTCCGCTCCTTCTTTTACTAAAGGGTAAATGAACTTCTTCATACTTCAAGATCGTGCTCTCCTGAATATGATTCCGCTCAAACCTCCCCATACTTCAAGACGACAAGGAAAATGGAAGCCCAACTGCTCAATGGAGATGGCCATTTGCTGCGAGTCATAACGAAGAATAGGATCAGCTTCTTAGGCGAGAAATGTCGCTTATTTGCAAGAGTGGCAATAATAAGCTTCTCATGTAAGAACTGCTTGTAGAGGTGATAACAGGTGATGATAAGCTTCTCGGCCGAGAACTCGTGTTGATCGATGATAAGCTTCTCAGGCGAGAAATGTCGCTGATCGATGATAAGCTTCTCAGGTGAGAACAGGCACGTATCGTGTTGTGTAAGGTTGTTATATCGATAGGCTTCTCAGGCGAGAAATGTCGCATACCGATGCTGTAAGATGTAGGATTGTTATATCGATAGGCTTCTCAGGCGAGAAATGTCGCATACCGATGCTGTAGGATGTACTGATAGATTTTCCAGGCGTGAACTGGCGTGTATCTGTAAAGGATTGTAGTTGGTTTTCTTGAAAGATAGTGCAAAATAAATGCACATTTGGGTACAGTGATAAACTTCTCGGGCGAGAACAGTCGCGTATCTGCCAAGGTATGGTGAAAATTTTAGACGGTGCAAAATAAATGTACGTCCGGTTGGGCTCGACGACCGACGAGATTCAATCTAGGATCGAGCTAGAAAGAAGACTGGTAATCAAGACTCCCTCGAGGGAATGATCTCGAAGGGTAAATATCTTATCCTGGCGAGGAAAGATAGCTGAAGTAACCGTCATCCACGAGGATCGAGCTCTGTGGGGAAACTGGAAACACCTATGTATTTTATGCTTAGGGCTAACAATCTATTTGGAAGGGAATGGACTAACCCAGTTACTCGGCGGTAACAACCAATGATGGTGAAACATAATGAACCTGTGAACGCTAATGCATATGTTACTGCGTATGTTAATGTGAATGTTAAGATGAATGTATGTTAATGTCTATGTATGTAGTTAAATATGCAGGATGTTATGAAATGAGTATGTAATGAGTATGTGTATGAATATATGAAATAGACATGTGATGCTTATGCCCCTGCGTATGCTGACGGAACTGACTATAGACGGGACGAGAGATGAAATAAACATCTCGACGGAGATACCCTGCATTCTCTGCAACCAATACGTCAATCATGGGTGAGAAGGATCAATGGTAGAACCGAGTCTGGTTTCAAAATTCTGAATTCTCTGGGGAGAAGGTAATCTGCTTGGGTGTACAGTATCACGTCTTCACATGGGGAGAAGAAAACCAGAGGGACACTTTCGAGTTACCCTAGAAAAAGCTGTCAACTTATAGTCTCTCTGGGGACTGTGATGAGGCAATGGTTTAGAAGCCTGTTGCAACACTGAGGTTTACTGGGGAATGAAGGCCGCTGTGAGTAAAATCCCTCGGGTGCACGAAGAAAAGTTGTGAAACCCCATGGTTTTGATCTTGAAGGACCTTATAGTAGTCGCCATTTGGTTCCCTTTTTTAGAAAACACGGTGCCCCAGGATATTTGCGTTGTGAGGTATGGTCATCTCAAGAGGATTTTATAGAGAACACGGAGTCTGGTTGCCCCAGTGTTTTCAAACTCTTTGAGAGATTCGTCAGGTCTTGACGTAACTGGCGCAAATTATTCGTGTTACGACGAAATCTCCGAGAAATAGCTCTTAAGAACGTCAGACTCGCGTTGGTAAGCGAACTGGGAAACTGCCTGCCCCTGTTTAGCAGGATCTTCAAGTTCCACGGGTTATGTCCATATGTAAATCTCTAAGATATCAAGCAAAGTCGTCATGTCTGAAATGCCTATCCTGAGCTTGTCAATGTACACATATATTTGTCTTGAATTTTTGTTTTGAAAAAAAGATATCGCAACAACTTGTGACCGAAATCACTAGTCCGGATATAAGTTTTAATTATAATGCCAACATGAATTTTTCTGAGCATAGCTCGTAGGAGTCAGGAAACGTGATCTTGTCGAGTATGCTTTCAACCGAAGTCCTACTTCAATTAGGTCTTTCAAAGGTTGTATCGTGGCTCGGCTCACGGTTTAAGAAACAAAAGGATATAGGCTCAAAGTTATATTTGTACCCACCCCTTCTTCGTGATGTTCTCCAATCCTAATTCAGTTAATCGGATACGAACGCTCATATCTCAAGCGGATTTGCTATGGTCGAGAACTTATCAAGGCTTTGGACATGGCAGTCACTCACCTATTGCTAATGGCAATTGGTCACACGACTTTGTTCTTTATAGGGATCCTAAAAGACTACTGGTTTATTGCTCTTATTCCCTAACTTTTGCCTGGACAACGTCTTTTGATCTGACTTTGGAGTCCAGCGGGATGCCCCAGTTTTGCCTAAGTCTCCTTCATAGGTTTTGACTTAGCGGGCTCTTATTTTTCGAATATTCTTTTATGCACAAGTCGTGTAAATCTTTTGAAAGGCTCGTGACTGCCCCACTCCTTAGGTAACCGAGGGATAGTCGTTGTATTGGACTTCTTAAGATGCTACGGATAAATTCTCGAAGGTTTGCTTACCTTTTTGAGAGTCTAAGCGCTCGATCGGTTTAACTAAGACCTACCCTGCCCCGGGTTAGAATGAAGGTTCTTAAAAGAAAGAAAAACTCCTACTTCAAGGCTCAAAGAGGTTAACGAGGGATTAACATCCTTATATCTCCAGTGTTTGGGATTTGAAACAATGCCTTACATCATCAGCAGGTTTTAATTGAAAGCATACGACAAGAAATTTGACGTTTTGGGTTCGTCATCCTCCTCCCAATTCTCTATCAGAACAAGAGATCGGGTAAAGTTGGCATTATGATTTATGAAAACGTTTTTTGAATGAGTGAAACGAATGGATTTATTCAAGACAAACATATGCGTTGCATTAATTATTCAAAGATAAACAAGTTCATGCATGCTAAATATGCTTAATCGAAGAGAAATACATATAAACAAATGAACTGTCGGAAAAATCCTTCTAAATGTTTATGAAACCTTGCATTCAAGAGTAACAGTTTCCTTTGGCGGAGCCTCAATGGAAAGGACGTCAGGTTTATGGTCACTGCGAGTCGTCATGGCTTGCCCCAGTTATGTTGGTCACATCTTCAACAGTTTTCAGTCGTTGCTTCAAAATAACTTTCCCAGATTCTTGGTTGATCCCGATCATATCATCTTGAGGGTTACTGAAATGAAGCGAGCTAGGCCTTTGAATAATTACTGGATTCGGCTGATTTGCCACAGGAGTAGCATGCTTTGCAGAATTCGAACTCGACAAGTGAGGGACCCCGAGAGGAGTCTCGATCTTCAGCTGAGCATCGCTAAAAGACAACTTCTTCGTTTCTAGCAAATTTCTGACAACTTTCTTAAGAGTGTAGCAATTCTCTAGATCATGGCCGGGCGCACCCTCATGAAATAAACAATGAGCGGCGGCGTTGTAACCTGCAGGTAATGGATTAGGCGGAGGACCCAAAGCACGGGTGGTAATCAGACCTTGTTGTACCAAATGGGAGTATAACTCAGTGAAAGTCATCGGAATTGGAGGACAAGGCTTATACTGACTCTTACGGAGATAAGGAACCTGACCCTGTGATTGTTGGTGAACAGGAGCGTTGGGCACTCGTTGACTGTTGACAGGAGCTTGCATGGGCGGATAACCGGAAGGTTGTTGATAAACCGGCGCTTGATATACCGGAGCTGACTGCACAGGCTGGTATGTAGAAAACTGCTGATCGAAAGGAGGTGTAACAGTATCTACATAGGGTTGTTGGACATATGGAAACGGATAACGTTGAACATAACTCTGCTGATGTCGCCAAGGTTGAGGAGTAGCCGTTTTGCGGTTCCTCGAACGTGCAGGTCCTTTACCATGGTCGGAGTTAGGAGTTTTGCACTTTGGAGGGGTAGCTCGTCGAACTGGTTGAGCACTAGGAGGCACCAAACCAGATTGAAGACCGTGAGGAGGTACATTCTCGACAGTAACAGCTGGTTGAGGTTCCATAACGGTATTAGTCTCAGAAACAACAGTAGACTGAGCATCCACCTTCATACTAAGAGCTCGTAACGTCTCCAAAATCTGCCCTACACTTCCTCGAAGATCTTCGAGTTCATGGCTGACACGGTTGATCTCTTGATTCTGATCTTCCATCCTTTTGAAGGGTCGTATTGATGCAGAGAACTCAGGGTGACAAAACTGGAAGGCGAGAGAACCGAACATGAGAAAACGGAAGATACATGCAATGCAAGAAACATATGATGCTATAATGTGAATGCAAATGAAGATTTCACGGAATTCAAACATTTACGAATGTTGTGGGGTACCAAGGAAATCTTTTTCTTGTTTTTTCCTTTTTATTTTTTTATTTATGGTATCCCGCGATATCCATAAATGATGTTTGAATTCCATGAAATACAATGCAATGGGATGCTTTATGGATGCAATGCATGAAAACACACAAAGTCCTAGGTTAAAGGTACGTGAGCGGAGTTAAGGTCTACCCATCCCAAAAGGAGTGTACTATAGGTTAGTTGTACCTGCAGAACAAGGTTCTAAAAAGTGCCCAAAGTCATCAGCCCATCTTTCGGATATTATCAATCTTTCGACTGACTCGGGGGTTAATAATATTCTCAAGAGAACCTCTTTTGAGTGTAGCATTGCGTAGCAACCATTGTAGGATTACTCCCACATAGCTCCCGCACTACGTCCTAAATAAGGCCAAGGTGGTGTTAAGGTACTACGGTTCCCAATATCACAGACTCCAATCGACCATGGAAAAAGTTTTCACGATTGCTCGTTCAACCGAACCATTTTCGAAAAGGTCTCAACTGAGCGGTGATTCTCGAATCAGCTTGGTCGGGATTCAACTCCCTATAAGCCTCATCGAATATATCCCCATCCTATAATAATGTCACTAGTCCGAGCGTAGGATTTATCTCACAACACGAGGAACAGTCCCAAAATCAAAATACAATATGTACCTGCAAACGAATAGTAAAACAAATAACAAACATGAACAAATTAGGGGTAACCCTCAAAAGTTAGAGTCCCCAGTGAAGTCTCCATTTTCTGTTGCGGTGGAAATAGGATCACAAACTATTAACGAGTTTGAATCGCAATTCAATTCACAACCGCTCTTTGATTTATCCGAAGGAAAAGGTCAAAAGAGGGAAAACCTATTTTGCATCGTAAACACAATGCGGGGAAAGATCTAGGGTTCGGGGGTTGGTTAAATTTAGGGAAGGTATTAGCACCCTAAATTTCCGTAGTACTCTACGGGAACCTTTTGTTCAGATGCTTACTACTTGCTTTATTTATTTGCTTGAGGTATATGTACAAGGGATTAAAAGCGAGAAAAGAGACCTAAGGGGTTAATTCTAAGTTTACTCGGCAAGACGTCGCATCTTGTGCCTACGTATCCTTACGGGAGTGGAATCAGAGTAATCGTAGTTCCCCTCAAAAGGGAGGTTAGAGACTTCTTGACTGTGGTCAAGGTCTCAAGGGGAATAAACGCATCTTAAGGACACGCTTACATGGAGTGTAGGAACTCCAAATTTCTACGTTGAAATGTTAAGTTGTAATTAGGGTTAAATTAGGGATTCCACGGCGGGAAACCCTAAAATGAGCGCGGCGGCTCTTTGACCTAATGCTAGGGGTAAAATTGTAATTTTGCCTGCGGCGAGGCATTTGTGAAAATTAGGGTTTGTAAGGTGAAAGGGTTTGAAGTTGAGGACTATTGGCGCGACGACCAAACGGTTAGACCTAACCTTCGGATGTGTGTAATGTGACAGAATAATTGGTGAAAGTGTGAGAAATTTGAATCGTGCAAACAGAGATAAAATGCAGACAGTAAGCCATACAAGCAGAAACTTAAAGACAAAAACTAAAGCGCGATTGTTAGGATTCGCGAGGTTACATGAGAGGAGCAGATACAATATGATAAAACTTAAATGAAAACACAACGTAGTAAGCTGCAAAGATGAGCACACGCGTTAGTAGGCAAAGTCAGACGGTAATTGGACGGGTCATGAGACCAAAGTGCAATATTGGAGATTTTTGTTGTTTTGAAAAAAGATTTTAATTGAATTTATAAAAAGAAAGAGTGATGTTAGTTTTTAAAAAATACTTTAATCTTAAAAAAAAATTCCACTGGTATTAAGAAAAAGTTTTAATTTATATATTTAAAAAAAAAAATTTATTTATTTAAAAAAAGGTTTTTTATTTATTATATAAAAAAAGGTTTTTTAATTTTATTTTATTTTTAAAAACAATTTTAATATTTGATTAAAAAAAGTTTTAAGGAAATTTAAACTAAACTAATTATAAAAAATAAAAAAATAAAATAAAAGGGGTTGGGCCGGTAATCACTTCCGGACCCAACCCAGTTGGTGAGGATGTATCAAAACACACTTTAGGGTTTCAGAACCCTATTATCCCCTTCGCGGCGCCGTTGCGCCTTGGTTTCCCTTCGTCTTTGTCTCTCGCGATATTTCGCCTCTTTTCCTTCATATCGCCTTCTCCAAGCTTAAAAAAAAACAGAAAAACATGTTAATGTGCTGATGACGGCTTACGGTTTGTTCTCGCTCGGTGATGAATGTATTGAGGAGGCGATGATGGCGAACTGAGCCTCCGGGGAAGGTTTGCCCGTCGTGGATGGAGGCAGCGTCGGTGGACCATCCTCAACCTCTCGGTTTGCGCTCTGATGGTTATCTTTGACGAAACTCTTCTCCTCTTTCTCTCTCGCTGCCGCTAGGGTTTTGTTCGCGCTTTCTGTCTAGTCCCTTCACGCAGGTTGTATCTCTCTTTTATACACTCTTGTGATTCCATGGGCTTTGGTCTTACGTTATTATTGAGATCCAAATTCGAAGTTTTAATTTCCAATCTGACATGACGATGATTGGATTTGATTTACGATCTGATATTACTAAACTTGATTTGATTTTGTTTTGTGGTAATTCTGATTCGGTTTGATTGGATTTTTCTGGATATTTGCAGATGCAAATTTGATTGCATTTGGGGAACTCATCTATTTGGATATCTGTTTCTGATACGATTTGGTTTTATTGATACAATCCAGTTTTGTCATGTATCTGGGTATCCAATTTGACTTGTGCTTCTGGATTTGCGGAACGGTTCAGATTTGGACTTGTTTTCCGTTGTTCGCCTTTGGTATTTGTGGTTGACGAAGCTCTGTTGCTTCTAATACGTGATCGCACTCTTTTATGATATGGCTTGGTCTCGATTCTCATTAATTTTCTTTTTCTTCTTTCAGAGTTGGTGCTAACACTTTGGTTGAATCCAAACTGCCGAGAAGGTTACGCGGTGATGATGATACTTGTCTAAACCTGCGTTGGAGCCTTTGTGTGCTGATGTTTCATGAGTTCTTGTTATGGTGTCTAATTCGCCATTGGACTCAGTTTTCTGGTATCTCCTCTGTTTGCAGATGGTTTGTCTCAATTGATTCCATTATAGCTTGGGGCAATGATGTTCTGAACTGAGCCTCGGCTTCGCGTTTTGGTTTTCCAATATGACCACATGTGGTTGAGGCTTACATTTAAATTGACGCGTGAGCATGATTATGAACCTACCTCGCTTTTTCTGGTATGATTTGTGTTGTTTCTTGTGCTGACACTAGTTGTCTGATGCAGTTTGATTTGTATTTCATTTTTCTGTTCTGTTTGAACTTGACTCTTCTGGTAAGGGCATTGTTTCGCTGCCGTGGATGTTATTTCGACCCTTCTGGTTTTCGAACCAACTGTTTACTGATACTATCAACTTTTAACATTCGACTTTCTTGTGTAGTTGAGCGGGATTACGGCATGTGTTGCCCAGATATGCTTTCCATTGATACTCATTTTCGGTGCGAGGGTAATGCTCACTTGACTGAACCAGAACCTGTGTGTTGGGCCATGATGTTTCGACTGAGCCCTGGCTTTGGTGTTTACTGAACCGTGCCCTGTTTCTGTTTTTTTTTTGTTTCTGCTGAACTGGTTCTTTGAATTGATGTAGTTATGATATGGGTTTGACCTCCTGATCTTGTCTCTTCCTTTTTATGCACCTGAGCTGCTTCATATTTATGGATTGAGTTATCTGCTCAAGCTTTGTGCAGCTGAGCAGCTTTGGCCTTAAATCCTGTTATGACTCTGTACTGATGCTGTTGTGGTGAATTTCAGGTGTTGGAAATCTTCGAAAACAAAGCGATTCAGACCTGTCGACATCCAGGTCTGAGTCCGAATTGGCTGTGTTGTTTTACCCTTGTATCAGTTTTGGAAAGTAAATTGGGATTTACTTGATTTTGAAATGAATCCAATTACGGCAAAAAACGAATCAGTCCCGCTTCTTTTATCTCTTTTATCTCTCGGCTGCCCCTTAGATAAGAACAGATGTTACCTGATCTGACGCTAATGGCGTGGATTGGTAACGGGGGTAGGATGCGACTTCGGTCGTGCCACTCCCGGCACTCGATGATGATGTTATTCTGAGAGTGTCAAAGATAACTTCTAACCCTTTCTTGCTTCTGTTTGTTTCTATTTTCTTTTGCAGGTGATCGAGAATTTCGTGGAGCACTCAAGGGAAAATCAAATGAAGAACCAAAGAGTTTTTAGGACTTAGGACTTTTAGAGTAGATGTTCAATGAAACTTCTTGTAAACAAAAATGAATATTCATGAATGAAATTCAAAGGTTATTTATCCCTTTCGATTGTAAATTAAGTACTTATGAAATAAAATTCAACAAATACTTATTTACTTCTCAATTGAAATCTCAAATACTTATGAATACCAAATTTTGAAATTGTTTATATTTACTTCTTAGTTGTAAATTATAAATATTTATGAATAAAAAATCCACAACTATTTGAATTTACTTCCTAATTGTAAAGTATAAACATTCGCGAATGATATTCACAAATATTAAACTTTCACTTCCCTTTCCGTATTAGACAGTATTATGAACGATACTTTGACCATTTTAACCGCAACCTGATTAACTCCAAATACATTCAAAATAATCCCACTTATTGTATGTCCGAAATGCTTTATTGATGAACACAAAAAACTGCTCAAACGGTCATAGAACGAAATATGGGCAACTGATGGCCCACATTCAAATATGTTTCTGACCAATTTTCCAGTAGTAATGACGCCTTGATATAATCGAACCATGCCTCAGAAATAGTGTCTCAAGTGTCTCAAAGCTTAGTAACAGCCCGTCTTCAAAGGATTAACGGAATCCACGCAAAATGACCAAAATACCCCTGGAACCAATCCTGCAAAACAAACACCTCCATGACTTGATAGTGGTTAGCAGATGCACAGATGAGATGCTATGCGAAATGACTGACTAAATATAAGGGTAAAATTTGGGGTATTACACTAACCTCTTCTCGTCCATCAGGCTGAGTTGGTTCAGTCGGTTCTTAATCCATTCTGCCTCGTCGAGTTTCACGTCAACCAAAACTCGCAAAGAAGGGATATCCACTTCTAACGGTAAGACAGCTTCCATACCGTACACTAAGGAGAAAGGAGTTGTCCCGGTTGATGTACGTACCGTTGTACGATAACCGTGCAATGCAAATGGCAACATCTCGTGCCAATCTTTGTAGGTCACAACCATCTTCTGAACAATTTTCTTAATGTTCTTATTGGCCGCTTCAACGGCGCCATTCATCTTCGGCCAGTAAGGCGATGAGTTGTGGTGTTCAATCTTGAAACTCTGGCACAGCTCCTTCATCATCTTGTTATTCAGATTCGAACCATTATCGGTAATGATCCGCTCGGGGATTCCGTAACGACAGATGATATCCCTCTTTATGAATTTAGCCACCACCTGCTTGGTCACATTAGTATATGAGGCTGCCTCCACCCACTTGGTGAAGTAGTCGATAGCTACTAGAATGAAGCGATGACCGTTAGATGCGGTGGGCTCGATCTTGCCTATCATGTCGATGCCCCACATGGAGAATGGCCACGGGGAGGACATGACATTTAACGGGCACGACGGCACATGAACTTTATCAGCATAAATCTGGCATTTATGACATCTCTTCGCGAATTTAAAGCAATCCGACTCCATCGTCAGCCAGTAATATCCTGCTCTCAGGATCTTTCTTGTCATAGCATGCCCGTCGGCGTGCGTACCAAATGTGCCTTCATGGACTTCTTCCATGAGCATGCTCGCTTCTTTCTCATCTACACATCTGAGTAGCACGAGATCGTGGTTTCTTTTATACAAAACTCCATCAGGATTGAGATAAAAATCTCCAGACAGCCTCCTCAGAGTCTTCTTATCCTGGGTTGACGCTCTCGCAGGATACTCCTTAGTCATAAGGAAAGTCTGGATATCATGGAACCATGGCTTGCCGTCGGCGGCTTCCTTGATCGCAAAGACAAATGCAGGTCTATCAAGACGAGAAAGGACAATTCTTGGAGCTTCATTCCAAAAATTGACTTTATACATCGAAGCCAACGTGGCTAAGGCATCAGCCATCTGATTTTCTGCTCTGGGCACATGATGGAGTTCCACTCGATCAAAGAACGGAAGCAGCCTTCTGGCATAGTTCATGTACGGCACCAAATTTGATTGACGAGTCTCCCACTCCCCTTTAATTTGGTTGATCACAAGCGCCGAATCACCATATACGTCTAGATTCTTGATTCTCAAATCAATTGCCTCTTCTAGACCCATGATGCATGCTTCGTACTCCGCTTCATTATTAGTGACTGGAAACGTCAGTCTCGCAGTGAACGGGATATGGGATCCGTGGGGAGTCGTGATGATCGCCCCGATGCCACTTCCATAAGAATTAACCGCCCCGTCGAATATCAACTTCCACTGGGATTTCCTATCCGGCCCCTCGTCGGGCAACGGCTCATCGCAATCTTTCGCTTTGAGAAACATGATATCCTCATCAGGGAATTCAAATTTCATTGGCTGGTAATCTTCGATCGGCTGTTCGGCCAGGTATTCAAACAGTACGCTGCCCTTAATGGCCTTCTGGGAAACGTACTGAATGTCATATTTCGTCAACACCATTTGCCATCTGGCAATCCTGCCCGAAAGCGCTTGCTTCTCGAAGACGTACTTGATCGGATCCATCTTCGAAATTAGCATGGTGGTGTGATTGAGCATGTACTGTCGTAAACGTTTGGCAGCCCAGGCTAATGCACAACATGTTTTCTCCAGCATCGAGTAACGAGATTCACAGTCTGTGAACTTTTTACTCAAGTAGTAAATGGCATGCTCCGTTCTGCCCGTCTCGTCGTGCTGACCGAGAACACACCCCATACTATTCTAAAGAACTGTCAAGTACATGATTAGTGGCCGTCCAGCCACTGGGGGTATCAAGATTGGAGGTTCCTGAGGATACTGCTTTATCTTATCGAATGCCTTCTGGCAATCCTCATTCCAGATAATCGCCTGATCTTTCTTTAAAAGCTTGAACATAGGTTCACACGTGGCCGTGAGCTGAGAAATAAACCTTGCAATGTAGTTTATTCGGCCCAGGAAGCCACGAACTTCTTTTCTGTTTTTGGCACTGGCATTTCTTGTATCACTTTAATCTTCGCAGGATCAACCTCAATGCCTCTTTCGCTCACGATAAACCCCAGTAACTTTCCGGACCGTACTCCGAAAGTACATTTGTTAGGATTCAGCCTCAACCTGAACTTCCTAAGCCTCTCAAAAAGCTTCAGCAAATTGACCATATGTCCCTCCTCCGTTTGGGACTTCGCAATCATGTCATCAACATAGACTTCAATCTCATGATGAATCATGTCATGAAACAAAGTTACCATAGCTCGTTGGTAAGTGGCCCCTGCGTTCTTCAAACCGAAAGGCATTACCTTGTAGCAAAATGTTCCCCAGGGAGTGATAAACGTAGTTTTCTCCATGTCCTCCGGCGCCATCTTGATCTGATTGTAACCGGAGAAGCCATCCATGAACAAAAACACGGAGAACTGGGCTGTATTTTCGACCAACACATCAATATGAGGCAGCGGGAAATCATCTTTAGGGCTCGCCCTATTCAAATCCCGATAATCGACGCACATTCTTACCTTATCGTCCTTCTTCGGTACAGGCACTATGTTGGCGACCCACGGAGGGTAAGTAGTGACCGCTAAGAAGCCAGCATCAAGTTGCTTTTGCACTTCTTCTTTGATCTTAACGGCCATATCTGGTCTCGTCCTCCTAAGCTTCTGCTTGACGGGAGGACAATCTTCTCGCAGCGGCAAGTGGTGGACCACGATGTCATTGTCAAGTCCGGGCATATCTTCGTATGACCAAGCAAAGATGTCACTATACTCTCTCAGCATCTCGACTAATCTCTGCTTGACATCGCTCTGCAATGCGGCCCCTATCCTGACATTTCTGACGAGTTCTTCAGAACCCAGATTCATAATCTCGATCTCCTCTTCATGAGGCAGAATAACCTTCTCCTCTTGTTTCAACAAGCGGGCCAACTCTTCAGGAAGGTCTTCGTCTTCATCAATCTCTTCTTCAGCTTGATAGATCGGGAAATCGAAGTCGAAGTGAGCCATAGAAGGTCCAGAGTCGATGTCATCTGCTATGTGGATCTTGCAATAACAAGGGTTAAGTTTAAAACAAGGATGTGCAGGTTAGCACAAACCCCATTGCCATTTTATTGTTTTTCAAAACAAACATAAAATAGGAATAACAGAGATCACAATATTTGAATACGAAGAAAAACGCCTTTGATTTATTAACAAAATGCATGTACATAATCCAACAAGGCTCTGACAATAAAACCACTATGCCCCGGGTAAGACATAGGGTTGTACAATGATTGGAAAAAGTAAATCATTACTCTTTGCTTGTCATCTGTATGATATCCTTGACGGACCAATTATTGAGGCTCTCGCCTGGCTTGCTTGGCTGGATCCAAGAGTCGAGGTCACAGTCGCTATCTCCGCTGTCTTCAGACACCGCGTTGATGCTTTCGAAAATCATTCCGCCACTGGTAAACTGGATCGGCCCCTTACCTCGCGACGCACTGCTAGAAGAGGAAGCTTTAGCTCCAGGAGAATATCCCAACCCAAACTTGTCTTGCTTGTTAGGTATCTCCAAAATTCGCCCCCAGCCTGGGGTAGATCCGGCTTGGACAATGGCCCGAGCTTCCTTGAATGAGGAGAGAGCCATCTCTGGCTTTTCCGTGACTATAGGAGCTATGTCCTTCACTTTGACAGCTTCGAACGCTTGGCATAGAGTCTCATGGATTTCTCCATCCATCTCAACATACTTAAAGGATGACAAATGGCTCACCATTATGTCTTCCTCGCCACAAACAGTTACGATGCTACCCCCGATAGCATATTTGAGCTTTTGGTGCAACGTGGAGGTCACAGCACCAGCAGCATGGATCCACGGCCGGCCCAAGAGACAGGTGTAGGCAGGCATGATGTCCATAATATAAAAGACCGCGTTGAACGTTTCCGGACCAACTTGGATTGGCAGGGTCACCTCCCCGAAAACATGGCGTTCAGTCCCATCGAACGCCTTCACCACCAGATCACTGGGTGTGCAAATCACTCCACGAGTATCCAACTTCATTAATGCCTTCTTCGGAAGAAGATTAAGTGACGAACCCGTGTCCACCAACACGTGCGACATAATCGTGCCCCTACACTCTATCGAGATATGCAGGGCGCTATTATGGTTCCTCCCTTTCGGCGTCAGCTCTAGGTTAGTGAACCCTAACCCATTTCCGGCATTCATGTGGGCTACGACCTCTTCTAGCTTATTTACCGATATTTCCTGCGGTACGTATGCGGCGTTCAACACCTTCAGCAGTGCGTTGCGATGCGCTTCGGAACACAGCAACAAGTTCAGAATGGAAATCTTCGAGGGCGTCTGATGGAGATGATCCACAATCTTGTAGTCACTCTTTTTAATCAAGCGTATAAACTCCTAGGCGTCTTTAACAAGCAAGTCTTTTTCTGCCCCACGTGGGACCTCTTCAACGACTTTACTTTTACCTTTATCGGCCGCATCAGCCCTGGCCGCTTTATCCGCCACGACCTCTGGTGGTGCAAACACTCTTCCGCTGCGAGTAATACTGCTGATTCCCGCAAGGTTCTCCACCGACGACCCAAACGGTTCTAGCTCCAACTTCTGTCCGTTGCAGTAGACTTCAGCCCCATAATGCCATGGGACAGCATTAGTGCTCTCGAAGGGTATCGACCCAGCTCTGGTGATGGTAATTGTGGGCGGTCTGGGCGCAGAAATAGTTATCGTCTGGCGAGGGATGGTGATGGTGGCGACCTCATCAGCTTGCTTCAGCACTACCTCTCCTGACCCACTTTCGGCCCTTCGGCTGAACTGTAAAATCCCTTCAGTCATCAGACTTTGAATTCGCTCTATCAACTATTCACATCCATTAGGACTCGTGGCACAGTCCATGCACAGCTCTCCACAACCTGGAAAGAAACCTCTTTTCATCAACTTAGCTTTAACGAAGCCAAGCAGCGTCTTCAGATCTCTGACGTCAGTCAACAAATCCGAACCCTCGTCTTCGATAATGGCGTTCACTCCACCTCCCCTATGATTCGGCATAGGATTCTTCGTGACATTTGGCACATTGTCCGAGAAGTTGATGATCTTGGCATCCACCATGTCCTGCACCTTATGCTTGAAGGCTTTGCAGTTCTCTATTGTGTGGCCGGGTGCCCCTGAGTGAAACTCACAAGTTGCATTTGCGTCGTAACCTGGCGGAGGTGCCCCTGTCAGGGGAGCCAGCGTTCTCTTCTGGATCAACTGTAGCTGAAGCAAAGTCTGCAATAGTTGCGCGTACGACATGGGCGGTGTCTCGAGGTGACGGCTCGACAGAGGTGCCCTATTCTGATACTTTCTGTACCCTTGTTGATTCAGTTGCTGCTGCTGCTACTGCAGCTGTTGAACTGCCGGGATAGTTATACTGGCCACCTGCTGGTGAGGACCTTTACCCTTCCTTCGAGCGTTGATCACAATGCTCGCTTCTCCTTCCCGTCTTTTGCCACTATAAGGTTTCTTTCCGCCTCCAGCTGAGGATGAATCACCTTGAATTTTCCCGAGCTTGATCCCATTTTCGATGTTTTCACCCGTGATAATGAGATATGAGAAGGTTCCGGACATACCGCTGACCAACTTCTCATAGTAAACCCCTAGGAGGGTGGCTACGAACATCTGCACGAGCTCACATTCAACCATCGGCGGCTGAACCCTGGCTGCCAACTCACGCCACCGCTGGGCGTATTCCTTAAACCCTTCATTGTTCCTCTGCGACAGATTCTGCAGTTGGACTCGGTTCGGGGCCAAGTCGCTATTGTATTGGTAGTGGTGCACAAATGCTTCAGCAAGATCCTTCCACGTGCGCACACTAGTAGGCTCCAGACTCATGTACCATTCGAGGAATGGCCCGGAAAGACTGTCTTGAAAGAAGTGCATCAGCAACTTCTCGTCCTCAGAATGAGCAGACATTTTTCTGTAGTACGATCTCAGGTGGACGCGAGGGCAAGTGGTGCCCTTGTACTTTTCAAATTCAGGCACCTTGAACTTATGAGGCACCTTGAAATCAGAAATTAGTCCCAACTTGGACATATCAACGCCCAGGGTGTTCTGGTTCTCGATATCTCTCATCTTATCCTCAAGTGCCTTGAACCTTAGGCGTGCTTCAGCATTCAGCTCCCCTTCAGCACCTCTCTGAGAGAACACATCGTCCTGACAATCCTCTAGCCATGGCTGAGGCCCAAACAGATTCCCAACACCGGCATTGCTGTTGCCCAACCCAACATTGACATTAGCTCCCAGACTCCCATTACCGACGCCCGTCGTATTGAGTCCCATGTTGGCCATCACATTGCCGTTGGCACTGCCGTTTCCCCCGGTCACGAGAACACCATTCTGTGAAGTTTCAACTGGTGGAGGAGTAGGCATAATCCCACCATGGAGTACGCCATTGCTATCGACCCTTGAAATCAGGGGCTGAACCAAGGTTCTGAGCTGATCCTGGCCATTGGCGACCGCTTGCATGAGCTCCATGAAGCGATCCATTCTTTCGTGGAGTTCTTGAACATCAGTTTGCACTTGCTCCATGATCCTGGTTTGATTAGCTCTAGTCGGATAGCGGTGAATAGGTCTCTGATCAATCCTGGAACCACCTGAAACAACCTGGAAAATACAAAAGGGTTAGGAAAAACAACAAAGTGCTCGTTATGCAAATGCTTCATGCAAATGCAAACGTGTGTCTGTGCATTAGGGAGATCTCCCCCGATCCTAGTGCGTGAGTGCCAGTGCTGATAATAAGAAGAAGTCCGAGTCCAATCATGGAAATAACAATCTCTTATATAAAGAAAGCCCATCAAGGCAGTACACAACATCGGCGAGTACAAGATGAACCAATAGCGTGACCTCAGCCAACAAGTCTGGTGATGGTCATCATACAACAATGATCAAAACAAAAGGAATACAAATAGTCAAGTACGGCCACAGGCGCGATACTCTTCTAACAACTCCTTCGTTTCTGGATGATCAGGCAGAGTGAGTAACCCTTCGACGAGTAATTCCCTTTGCACAATGGTGTACTGAAGACCTTCAACCGAATCTTCCCAGGCCCCTTCGCCGAAACAATCTGCTAGCTTCCGTTTCTTGGACTCAAACGTCAGTTTGCGCTCCTTCAAGTTAGCGAGAGCTCTGTTGAGCTGGCCTTCAGCAGCATATTTGCGAGTGGTTTCTTCATCAAACCTCTTCTCACTAGCTTTTACCTGGGCCTCCAGCTTGGAGATCTGTAGCATCAACTTATCCTCCCGCTCTTTCCTGGTGGCTAGGGAAGCCTTCCAGTGCTGGTTGAACTTGGATATCCTCCGATATGCTTCGTCCAAGTGCTGCTTCTTCGTAGCCAGTACGTCGTTGACAGCTTTGAAGTCTTGACCCATGCGTTCACGCTCGGCTATCTGCTTAGTCAGGTATGTACCTAGCTGGTTCACCAACTTTGTCTGCCTCTTGAAGGAATGAACGGCTTCGTTCCTCTCGCTTCGGAGCTGAGCCAATTCTTTCTCCAATTCCTCAGTTGCCCGTTTCAATTCATCTCTCTCAGCTAACACCCGATTATGCTGCTGAATGGGCACGGTGGTAGGCTCTTCAATCATTGGAGGGCTTTCTGGCTTGGCAGGAAGAAACGACATCCCTATAGCATCTGCTCTGGCTCTGATCCAAGTCACATACGGAGGTTAGGCTTGATTGTTGCTTCTCCCCAGCAATGGCTTTCCCCTCTTACTGATGCCATTCCAGGCGCGCTGAAGCTTGGATAACAGATCCCCTTCCAGAAGACCAGTGAGGTACAGAGATTCCTGTACCTCTTCATCCTTCGGCGGAGCTCTCAAAGCATACGCGAACTGTCGGACCAGCAAAGACGGATTATAGTTTATACAGCCTTTCCTGCCTATCAAAGGCACGTTTGGAAACCCACTGCAGCTGAAGATAATCTCGGTACCCAACCTATCTCTGTCAAACCAGTCAATATCCTCTGCAGATAAACTCATCAGGCGCTCGGACCACTCAGCTGTGGCTGTAGACGAAACAAAGGGACCCCTCTTGGGCAGATGACTATCAAGCCATTTATAAAGCAAGGGACCCCTTCTGTTCTCGTTTTTGTAGTGGACGGAATGGTAGACATCTCCTATCAAGGTAGGGACTGGATTCCCTGATGCAAAGATGCGAAAGGCGTCGAAGTCTACAAAATCGGGCATATTGGGGAACAGAATGATGCCATATATGCACAGCGCAAGAATGGCGTTGAACACGACCCAACATCCGTCTTTGGCGCACTGCTGAGCTTTACCCACTAAGAACTGCAAGGAGAAACCAGGGACCTTGTTCCAACTAGACAATACCAATTCGGAGGCATCCAGATGAAGTGAAGGAGCTAAACCAGCCAGATCAGGCTCAACATCCATATGAACAAAAGGCATCTGTCTCTTGATAGGCACACCTAACAAATCAGCATATTCCTCTAGCGTAGGGGCGAGAACAAAATCCTGGAAAGTGAAGCATCTCAGCGGAGGATCGTAGAACTGCAGCAGAGCATGCAACCCATTCAACTCGAACGCAGAAGGTTTACGAACCAAACTGAGCAATTTGCCGTAAGACTTTCTGAACTCGTCCCTCACAGAATCATCTGCTAAAGCAATCAAACCGGTCAGCCGAACCACATCAGGGGCAGGGAACTTATAAGCCACGGTCTTCCTGAGAGAACCCATAACAATACAATAGGAGGCAAGAAATCCTGGATCGGGGAAAACGACACCTGCAACACAGACACACGTTAATGAAATGCAAATGGGTATGCAAATCAATGTAAAATGCAATCATGCAGCAGGAGATCAAGGCAACTGTGCTGTGGAGATTCTGTATCAACAAAACCATAATCCTGCTCTATCAAGAACAACCACTGTATCTGATAAGAAGAAAACCCTGGTATTGGACCACAAGTCTGCTCTGTCAAGAACAATCATCTGATAGGGCCATATACATGGGACCATAACTCTGCTCTGTCAAGAACAAACGTCTGATAATAAGGACCTCTGATACAGGACCAATAAATCTGCTATGTCAAGAACACACGTCTGATAATAAGGACCTCTGATACAGGACCAAAACTCTGCTCTATCAATAACAAACATCTGATAATAAGGACCTCTGATACAGGACCAAAACTCTGCTCTATCAAGAACAAACATCTATCTGCAAATGAGATCCTCAGACCCCAATCAAAAACTTGCTCTGTTAAGAACAAACATCTGATGATAAGATCCTCTAATCCCAATCAAAAACCTGCTCTGTCAAGAACAAATACCCATCTCTGAATATAAGGTCCTCTGATACAGGACCAAAGCTCTGCTCTGTCAAGAACAATCATATATCCGATGATGAGAACCTCCGGTACCAACAAAACTGATTCACTGTCAAGAAAACCAGGTAGTCTGAAGGTCAAAGTTTCCTGCAATAAACCCAACCCTGCTCACAGGTATGGACCTAAACTGACTCAAGTTCGGCATCTTATGCGTTCATCAGCGTCACAGACATTCAAGAGGGGTGATACGATACCCAGAAGGTGTGGCATCACCAGCTCATGAAGCGGCCTCACTCAGCTGAATCACAAATGATCGGTCCCCAGAGTCGACAATCCTCCAAACCAACAACCGTCTCAACCCAAAGGGTTGAAAGAGAAGCCAACCGGGAGAACCTCGTCTGAGCGTGGATTTCATGAGACACTAGTGCCTGCCAAGCAAGCACGCGTCCACTAATTTCCACAACTAATGCTATGTTCACTCAAGCCTGGGTCTGGCTTCTCACTCATCAGAATGCCCCTCCTACAACAGCACAGATAATCATATCATACTGAAAATAAAGTGCGGGAAATAAAAATGCGATAAATAAACACAACCCAACAAGTAATCATACAAGCGCTAGGATTGACTCTCACAGGGGACGTCGGATCCCCAAACTGACTCGCATACGGGACGTTGGATCCCATGAAACTATCAAGTCCCCAGCAGAGTCGCCAGCTGTCGCTTCCACGAAAATAAGGTGCCGGCAAAACAGAAGAGTCGCCACCTTTCGTTATTTATCCCTCGGAGCGGGAAAGGAAACAATCGGAAAAACCTGACGAAAAGGGTAAGACAAGGTCATCGCAACCGTTGCCTGGGTTCGGGAGTCAGTTACGCAAGGGGAAGGTATTATCACCCCTCACGTCCGTCGTACTCGACGGGATCCATGCTTGTTGTGTTTACTGGACTAGTTGGTTTATCTATCTACCTATCAAGGCTGACTTAAACAGAAAAGAAAAATGACTCGGCACAGCGTCGCGCTTTATGCCTACGTATTCTCATCAGAGAATGAGAAATCAGAGTCAATGTAGTTTGGCTAACTACGGGTGATGGGGAAGGTGGCTCGCCAATGCATCAGTATTGTGCCTACGTACTCTCAACAAGCTTGAGAGATCAGAGCTTACGTAGTTCGACCTACTACGGATTACGGGGATTCAGATTCATCTGTTTTATCGAGTAGGGTTAAACAGCAGTTCTAGCAGTTAGGGGCAAAGCCTGTTTGCGGTGGCGCTGAAGTTTAACAACACTCTTTTCTTCAGAAAAGCTTTCCTTTGAATTACGGGCCCACGGGGCAAAAAGGTTTGAAGTTTGTTTTCTGTCTTTTACGAAAGAAGTGTTTTTTATTGGGTTTTCAATTTCAATCGCACTAAAGACTATGACCTGAGAGTGAATGCGTCGCATGTCACCCAAAGGGTGCCATACTAAACACCCAGACTGTTGAAAAGAAACTCTCCAACAATCCTTTCTCAAATAGCTTAAGGCTCATAACGTACGAAAGAAATCATTCATGATTACTGTATCTTAAGTTGTTTTGAGATGAGAAGAGAACGGGCTCAACTAAAGGGAGACTATCAAGTCCTACTGTTGTCATGCCAAGGATTCATCCTATGGTTGTGGTTTGAAACAGGGAACTCCTAGATGTTATCATGCATAGGTTTCAACCTAAAGTTCTATCATCACTTCCTTATCAAAGGAAGTGAGAGTCCTAAGGGATCATGTCAATAATACAGAGAAACAGATAAAGCATCAGCTGAAACGGAAAACAGTAATACAGTAAAATGCATGCAATGCAAGTGAGGGAGGAAATGTGTGTGGGGCAGCAGCCTCCACAAGCTCATCTCAACCTCAAGCCAGAATGAATAACAGTAATCATACTGAGGAAATAACATGCTATTAAGCAAAACAAACCACATGGGCAAGGGAGCAGGGCTCTACCGAATACCCGCAAGCAAAGCCATACAGTAACAATACAAGCAGAGGGAGCAGCTCAACCTCTAGTGCAATCATGCTCCTAGATTAAAGTTAGACTTATCCTAATGCATCAAGCAAGTCAAACAAGGCACATCAATACAGAAAAGAAAACAGACAAGAAAAGCAGATCAACCCCTCTCTCAATTCCAAGCTTTCAGCTCTTCTCACAGCAACTCAGTCTTCAGACTTTAAGCACCCTTCAAGGCTATCATCTCCCATGACAAATATCAATTTTCTTTTCCAGGTTTCAAACCTTCAACATAAGTTTCAACTTAAACTCCTTCTCCAAGCTTCAGCTCTTCATTCAGTTCTACCTTCAGGCTTCATTCTTAACCACAAGTATCAACTTGATTTCTTCAGGATCTCCAAGCTTCAAAGTAAGTATCAACTCATCCTCTATTCTTCAAGCCTCAGCTCTACACTCAATCTCAATTGAATCCTCTTTATAAGTATCAACTTAGCCTCTCTTACTTTACCAGTCTCAACTTGGTCTTCTTCACCTTCAAGCTTCAGCTCTCTTAGAGTAGTCCTCAATCATCTGGAAGTGTCAACTTTATCCTTCAATCTTTAAGCCTCAGCTCTTCATTCATTCTCAATTGGGTCTTCAAGTATCAACTTGTTTCTTCTTGCTCTTCAAGCTTCAGCTACAATGGCAATGCTCAGGGAATCATCCTCTTCCATACTCTTCGCTGATGTCTTCATCTTCAAACTCAAGCCCAACATCTTCAAGATACTCAAACCAGAAGAAATCACTTAACTGGATAAGCTAGGATATTAAACTGCTTATTGACCACCAAAGGAGGCCTATAAGGGTTTAACATCAGAAGAATGGTTCCCTCAAAAGTTCTACTTCCTAGGTACCATCACTTATCCCTCTAAAGGAGGGAGGTGAATACCATGGAAGGACCTTGAATCATTGGGAAGAATGGAGGTGAAAGATACCATCCATGTTTAAGAAAGAAATTAACTAAGTCTAAGATATGCTTAATCCGTAACCCTAAAACAACAACAAAACAACCAAGTCTTCAAGCTCTCAAGCTCCTTCTTCAATCTTCAAGTCTTCCACTATGCTCCTCCATGCTCCACAAAGCAAGACCAAGCCTACCAAGCCAAGCAAAAGCCCACAAAGCAAAGCAAAATAAAATACAAGCCCACAAGGGCAACACAAACAACAATCAATTACAAAAATCAATTAAAAATAGTATACTATTATATTAAAATCTAATATAATTTCTAGGGGATCCTATATAACTACCCTTAGTACCCTATATGTCCCAATATCTAACTTGACCTAAAAACTCAAAATTCTAGTGTTATTGTGGACCTATGTTAAGGATTGACCTAAATCTACACAACCTAAAGTCATCTAATCAAAACTAATCAAAAACTAATCACAAAATTATGGAATAAATCCAGAGGGGAGCTAAAGTCCTAATCCAACTATCCTAAAAAGAATGGTGCAAAAATATGAAGGGAACTAGCTAAAAAAAATTCTACAAAACTATGCATCAACATAAAATGAATTAAAAAGATATTAAAAGAGAAAATATACAAAAAATATTAAAAATGCATGAAATGCAAATGTTTTGATTTTATAATTTTCTAGACATAAATGTGAAATAGGAGGAAAAATCCCCATGCCAAAATCATTATTTTTCTATTTAATATGATTTTTCAAAGATTAAAGAAAAATAAAGAAAAAGAAAATAAAATGTGAAAACATGCGGTGCAGATAGCAAGGATATGCAGTATATTATGGATGATGGGCTCCAAATGGGGGTGTGATCATTAAATGCGCTAGGCCCATTTAATCAGAAAACAAATAACAAAAATATAAAGAAAAAGAAAAATACGCGGTGCAGAAAGTAGAGGTATGCAGTTCAAATCATGACTGGGTCGTGGATGGGGGTGCGTATAGCCATTAGTTCCTTAAGCCCAAACGAAAAATAAATGAAACGGCTGCGTTTAGTCCTTCTCAGACTTTCCCTCTTCAAAACGTGAAATTAAAACACAGCCACACGATCTGATCCCAGTCAACGAGTCCTTGCATGATCCAACGGCCATGGAGTCATCCCCTACCTTCAGCCAGGGTTTTGGAAGCAAGAATCCATGGAAACAGAGCTTCACATATCAAGCTTCCTCCATTCGTAGAACCTCAAATCTCACTCGAAATTCATCTTTCAAAACACTAATCTACTCTAAATTCCATACTGATCATAACCATCATCTTAGAATTCAAAGAATCACCCCCAATCTCTAAACTCGATAGTGCATCCAAATTAGGGTCAAACCTCAACTCTAACCATTCTTGAAATTAAAGTGATCAATCTCTTCCTCATGTTACACTGGTCAATTCTTGCTATCACACCAAGATTATCTCTCAAGATTCAACAAGTTATGGTGCCAAACAGAAATGGTGTCATCATCTTGATCCTCTCCAAATGATCTCAAAATTTCCAGAATCCATCTCCTACTTGTCTCTAACCATTCTAACCTAACAAATCTAACTAAATGCGCTTGAATTAAGGTGTAGAGTAAAAGTTGCAAACCTGTCAATTCTTGAATACCAGATAGGTCAAATCTTCAATTCAACCCTTCAATCTCTCCAGAATCACTCCTTGCACCAAGATCTTGCTACTGTTTGCAAAAGTTTTAATGGAGGATGCTTGAATCTCAGAATCCGATAGTGACTTGCAGCTTCCAAAATCCAAATGCTATCTTCTCAATTCTTCATGATCTTGCTCTCAATTTGGTATGGATTCACTCAGTATGATCAATGGAAGATGTTACAAGGGAAAGAATCAATGGAAATGGTGTAGAATATAGAAATTGATTTCAACTTGCAATGGAAGAAAATGAAATGGAAATCTCACTCTCCTCTCTAATCTCTCACCAACCTTGCATCTAAGGAGCTTCTAATCAATATATAGGATGGTTCTAAACCATCCAGAACTTTCTGGAATCATCCAATGAGAATTTGAGATTCTCATGTCATGAGTTTTTGATTTCAAGCCATCTCATATACCAGCTTGTGTTTGGCTCATTGCAGCACTTGTATCTGACTTGAAAATCTACTTAGATGAGATGCATGAGATGTTAGGATACTTTGCTAGCTTGTACATTGATCTTCCTTATGTTTTGCATATGTGGCTTAATATGCAAGTAACCATTTTCCAAAGCAAGTCCATGATTTAGACCTCAAATCAAAAATGTGGCTAAACCATTGTTTCTAAAATGTTTTCTAGAGTCAAAATGGTATATTACATGCCATGGTTTGGATGTGTAGCTTAAAAATTTCAATTTCCAACTTTGACTTATTTAACTTATGCCTCCATTTTTGGTCATTTTTACCATTTTGAGCTACAAGCCTTTTCAACATCTCATGACCTCCTTACTAGCCTTAAAACATCATTCTAAGCAAGTTTGATGTTGAACATTTTTCCATTTGAAGCTTGGAAATAGGAGTTATGGCCTTATGCTTGAAATGTCCTGTAATCTCCAAATGACCAAAATGCCCTTGACTTGTCAAAGCCATAAGTTGAGTTCTACAAATCCTATCAAGGACTTATAGTACTCTATAGAAAGCTAAGAAGATAAGGAACAACATTCATGTTTACCAAAAGTTCATAGGAATCATCCTTCTTGGGCAAAAGTTGGATGCAAGGTGGGTGACTTTCAAGGCCCCAGATTCACATACCTCAGATGACCTGTAACTTGTCAAAGTCATAACTTGAGCTCTACAAATCCTATCAAGGACTTCTAGCACTCAAATTAAATCTAAGAACAAGCTCTACAACATTCATGTTGGGGGTAAGATGAGATGACAATCACATCTTGAGCTAAACTGCCTTGAAGATAGGGGTCAAACTAGGGAATTTTACACTGTCAAGCCTTAGAAACCCTAGCTTGAAACTTCTCAAACTCTTCAATCATGATGAGTTGACCTTGGAATCACACTTATGACATCTCAATGCATCAATACATGATCACATGGCTCTTGAATTAGGTCTCAACCTTGTTCAAATCATCAGTTGACTTAGGGTTGACCCAGTCAAACCCTAACTGCACCACTCATGGCTGAGGTTTCTTAATCTTGCACAATGGCCTCTCTAGGCTTCATGATGGCTTTCAAGACATCCCATAAGCTCTCTCAAGGCTTCAAGTCCACATTCATGGCTTCAGAATCATCTGAGGACTCCCCACAACTCTCAAGTTAGGAGGCACACACCTTTGGTTTCAACCACTCTCTCTGAGGATTTTTTAACTTCTCTAACAAAGATATCAACCCTTGAACACTTGAATAACCTTCTTGGCTATCTTCACAGTCTTGTGGTGCTCTTGATTGGTAATCATACCTCTTGATCTCCTGCATACATGTCAATGAAATGCAAATGATAATGCTAATGTGAATAAGATGAAACACAAGCTAGGTAAAGAAATGTTGGTCAAATTTTAGGGTGCAACACATGGGTGGCTGTGTCAGGCCACTAGTTTGCCTCTAAAATCTCCTTTGAATTTCTGGAATCTCCCATTTCTTCTCCCGAGTCCTTTTCCCTTTTCTGTATGGACCTAAAATCATCAGAACTACCCTCAAACGCGTAAAATTCACAAAACATGATATAATCACTAGAAAACATAAGATTCGAGAAAAACATAAAAATAATGGAATTTACTCAAAAAAAATAAAAATACTAAAACAAACATTACCTATTCGTTGATGAAATGTCAAACAAGTGACGGAAACACAATAGAAATGGTGACTGATATCATGGTTCCGTTGCCAGGACATGTTGTGAGTGGGACAAGCAACCAATAACCTCTTAAACCTTTTGTATGCATCACCAAATGCATATCCTTCCTTCTATTTAAAATTCACAATGTCATATCTCTTGTGTGTTAGTTCTTGATTGGCAGGCATTTTGGTAAAACTATGTGTAATCACAAGATGTTCTACAAGATGTCGTGACATCTGACTGTCAGGATCAACAGGTTGCTTTGGACTTATTAACAAGGCTTACCTCATGATGTCAAACAAGATGTCTTGACACTCATGGACTAAAACATTATGTATGAATGTATTTATGTGTACATATATTTTTGTGCAAGCTTGCTGCACTATTCTGGTGTAGAACCTGCACGTTTTTGGTGGTTTTCTAAAGGCATTTCTGATGCACATATTATGGATCTGATTTGATCTAATTTAGAGTTATTCTTAGAAGATTGATTGAAGATTGGAAGAATGATTTGATTAGATCTAATTAATCAAATCAAATCTGTTGCTATTGATGAAGATTGGAACCTTATCAAATCCTGCTGCTGCCACAACCCAAGCCCACTCTCATTACTATTTAAGGAGGCAAAAACCCTAGCTTAAAGACCAGAGAAGCAAGGATTAAAAGTGTTGCATTTTTTTAAGCTTTAAGGCTTTGTGTGTGTTAGTTTTGTGATCCATTCACTCATTGTTTAATGTGTGAATTGGACTAGGTTGTTAATTGTAAATTGTTCACTCAAAGCTTGTAAGCAAGAGTGTATTGTACTTGATTGAAGCTTTTAAGCAAGATCAAGTTGTGACTTTGAAGTGTGTCTTCTAAAGTCTTCTTATTATATTGACTGTTATCACTGCTGTGATTGAGGGGGAGTGAGAGGTGTCTCTTGTCTAGGGGTGTTCTAGGCAGAAATTGCATGGGTAGAGATTAAGTGAGGAGTTGTAAACTGGGAGTTTAGCTCTGAATTAATTCTACTAGTAGTGAATTTCCTCCCTGGCTTGGTAGTCCCTAAACATAGGTGTGGTTTCATCGAACTGGGTTAGTAATTGTTGTGCCTCTTTACAATTGTTTTTGTTTATCTTTGTTCTTATTATACATTTATTTGTGTCGAGAACATCTCCTTCGACATCTAATATCTGATACCAGAATTTCAATTGGTATCAGAGCAGGCATTCTACTCTGGTTCTAGGTGAGATCTAGGGACGATACTTTCTGGTACCATGGACAAAGAAAGGGGGTTTGTGAATAGACCACCTGTTCTGGACGGGAACAATTATGACTACTAGAAACCTAGAATGGTTGCCTTCTTAAAATCTCTGGACAGTAAGGCATGTAAAGCTGTCATCAAGGGATGGGAACATCCTATGCTTATTGATAAAGATGTAAAGGCTACACCTGAATTAAAACCTGAGGAAGAATGGACAAAGGAAGAAGATGATCTAGCTCTGGGAAACTCCAAGGCCTTGAATGCCTTATTCAATGGAATTGACAGGAACATATTCAGGTTGGTGAACAACTGTGAAATTGCTAAGGAACCTTGGGAGATTCTAAAGACTACTCATGAAGGCACATCCAAGGTAAAAATGTCTAGACTTTAACTCCTTACAACTAAGTTTGAAAGCCTGAGAATGAAAGATGATGAAAGCATACATGACTTTCATATGAATATTCTTGAGATTGCCAATGCTTCAAGTGCTCTTGGTGAAAAGATGTCTGAAGAAAAGCTGGTAAGAAAAATTCTCAAATATCTCCCCAAGAGATTTGACATGAATGTAACTTCCATAGAGGAATCTCAAGACATCTGTAAAATGAGAGTTGATGAACTCATTGGCTCTCTACTAACCTTTGAAGTAGGAATAGGTGACAAAGCTGACAAGAAAAAAAGCATAGCCTTTGTGTCAAATATTGAGGGAAGATATGATGAATATGATGAGGATACAAATGAAAGTCTATCAAAGCCATGGTTCTACTGGGAAGACAATTCAACAAGGTAATAAAAAGAATGGATATAAAGACAAGACCAAATGTCAAGAACAAGTCACTTGACATCAGTAAGTTAAATGATGCAGGAAGAAGAACTAGGGCTGAAGAAAAACCCACTAACAACAAAGGGATGCAGTGTTATGAGTGTGAAGGTTTTAGTTACATCAAATCTAAATGCGCTACTTATCTCAAGAAATAAAAGAAAGGCCTAGCTGTTTCATGGACTGATGAAGACTCTGACAGTGAGATTGAAGAAGAATCTGCCAAACATATAACTGCCTTGACTGGAAGATACTATTATGATGAAGACTCCAGTGAAGATGAATTGACCTTTGAAGAACTAGCAGCTTCCTACAAAGAACTGTGCCTCAGAAGTGAAGAAGTTTGCCAGCAAGGTGAAAAACAGAAGAAACACATCATCAAGCTAAAAGTTGAAAAGGAGGAACACTTGACAACTATCAATGGTCTGAATAATGAGGTTGCTGAATAGGCTAAAACTATCACTAAATTAACAGATGAAGTTGCTCAACTGACTTCCCAACTTAACCAAATGGGAAAGTCTGTTAGAATGATGAATAGTGGTACCAAAACCTTGGAAGAAATTCTTCAATCTGGCAAAAGATCTGGAGACAAGACAGTGCTAGGATTCCATGAGGACACTAACTCTCAGCACAAACCTTCTGGATCATGGTAGATGATGTTCCAGCAGATGTCTCAGCATCATGACAGAAAATAAATCAGCCAACCAAGAAAATTCCAAAGATGGAGATGTCATCATTGTGGTCGCTTTGGTCACATAAATTCATTATGTTTCAAACTGCATGGATATCCAAACTCTACTACTCAGGCAAGACCTAACCACAACACTCACCACTCCAAGAAGCAATGGGTTTCCAAGACTCCTTACAAAAGAATGGGTACCCAAAACTGCTACTACTTACCTCATAGCCCATAAGCCCCTAAACGTTTCTACTAAGGAAGATTGGTACTTTGACAGTGGGTGCTCAAGACACATGACTGGAATTGGAAATCTGTTGGTTGACATCAAACCTCACTCAACCAGCCATGTAACCTTTGGAGATGGGGCCAAATGTGAAATTAAGGGAGTTGGAAAGTTAAACTGCTCAGGAACACTTGATCTTGAAAATGTTTTATTAATCAAAGGATTAAATGCAAATCTTATTAGCATCAGTCAACTATGTGATCAAGGTCTAAGTGTCAACTTCACTAAACTTGAGTGTCTGGTTACAAATGAAAAGGGAGAACTAATCATGAAGGGAGTCAGATCCAAGGACAATTGTTACCTATGGGCTTCCCATGACTCTAAGTGTGCTCTTGTCACTGAAGATGAAGTAAGACTATGGCACCAGAAACTTGGACATGTGCATCTAAGAGGAATGAAGAAGATCATATCTATGGAAGTTGACAGATGTATTCCTAAAAAAAATTGAAGAAGGAAAAATCTATGGTGAATGCCAAATAAGAAGGATGTTACATCAGAAGTTCCAACATCTCACTTCTTTCAAAGTGCTGGAACTCCTTCACATAGACTCAATTAGATCTATGCAAGTGGAAAGTTTTGCTGGAAAGAAGTATGCTTATGTTGCTATAAATTCCATGCAAGAAGAGGTGGAAAAAATCAAGAAAACTTTGAAGTATATCAATAAGACTAGTGAGCATGGGAGGTTATATAATCATGAGTCTGGGTGTATGATGTCTGGATATTGTGATTGGGCTGGAAGTACTGATGATAGAAAGAGCACATCTGGAGGCTGCTTCTTTTTGGGAAACAACCTCATCTCGTGGTTTAGAAAGAAACAAAATTGTGTATCCATGGCTATTGCAGAAGAAAATTACATGGATGCTGGAAGTAGCTCCTCTCAACTTGTATGGATGAAGCAGATGCTCACAGAGTATAATGTCACACAAGATGTCATGACATTATACTGTGGTTCCAAGAACCCTATTCAACATGGCAGAACTAGGTATACTGATACTAGACAACACTTTATTAGGGAGCTTCTTGAGCATGTCACGACAAGAAACCAACAGGCCATTATTTTTACCAAAACATTGAATGCAAATCAGGTTGAGACTTTGAAAAAAAATTGGGGATTTGCACTTATGAGGATTTATAGCAATTACTGCTAAGAGGGATTTCTGGTTTTAAAAGATGTTTCTTTCTTAAAATAGAGATGTTCCAACATCCCTCTTTATTACATAGCACACCCTTGTCTACTCAAGCACGTTATCCCACTCAAATATTTCCCTCCAACTGCCCCTTTAACTCCCTCGCCTCTACTACTCTTTAGACTATCTTCCTCTCTCTGCGTATTTACCACTGTGCAACCTACCTCCAACCTCCTCAAACCTTCTCCTTTCTCAGAAACATCAAAATGTCTCCCAAACATGATGCTGCCTCCACTAAGACTTCCCACACTGATGCTCACCCCATGAACATCTCTTTTGAAGATGTTCTTGATGTTACTCCTTTCAATATGGTTCCTGGTGATGCAAGTGCAGCTCCCAAGACCACTCCTTCACATGAAAATGTGTCCTAACAACTCTCCAAAGGTATCACTTCTGAATCCCCCTCTAACAACTGTCGCTACTGCGAGAATCGGCGCCGGCTGAACAGAAGAGTCGCCACCGTGCGTTATTTATCCCACGGGAGGGAAAGGAAACGCTTAGAGTAAACCTCGCACAACACGGGAAAGGTATGGTCGTCGCAACCAAAACCTGGATTCGGGAGTCGGTTACGCAAGGGGAAGGTATTAGAACCCCTCACGTCCGTCGTACTCGACGGGATCCACGCTTGTTTTCGGGTATGGATTGTTATTCTATCTAAACTAAGGGTTAAGGGTTAAAAAGAACAGAAAATGAAAATGACTCGGCAAAGTATCGCACTTTATGCCTACGTATTCCCGTCTGAAACGAGAAATCAGAGTCAACGTAGTTCGCCTACCTACGGGAAAGGAGGGGAAGGTTGCTCGCTAGGATATCGCATCATATGCCTACGTACTTTCATACAACATGAAAGATCAGAGCAAACGTAGTTCGGGGCACGTACGACGCAAGTCTGTCTTGATTGATTTTATTCCTTCTGAAAAAGGTTTTTTTGATTAGCAGTCCAAGCGGACAAAAACGACGTCTTGATGAGTTCACATTCTTTTACGAAAGAAGTGTCTTTTATTGTGTTTGAAATTTTATTGTATTTTTCTGTTTGTTTTGAGAAAGAAGAGACAGAACTCTAACCTACGGTTGCAAAGGGAATCAAACTAACCTAATGTTATCATGCATGGGTTAAGACCTAGTGTCTATCATGCTCCTCTCTTGCGCAGAGAGAAACAGAGATCCTAAGGGATAAACGGAAACAGAAACAATAGCATATATATACAGTAAAGCAGTAAAATGCATGGATGCAGCAATACAAGCGAGGCAAGGGAGTCCCACTCAACTTCGAACCTAGAAAACAATAGGCAAAAGTGAACTGGATTCACTTTCAACCCAACAGGTTAACAGCAAACAATACAGTTAGGAAAACCAATCAATACATCAGAAATGAAATACAGCAAAAATAAACAGCCACAGCAGCTCTGTATCAACACCTATCTTCAAGTCATCTCCAATCAGCTATAAGCTTCAGCAAGCCTCAATCTCCATCTCCACAGTCTTCAAGCAAGGGCTTTGATCATTAGTCTTCCATCTGCATTGGCTTTTCTTCAAGTCTCAAACCTCTAGGATGAGGAATCAATCAAAAGAGTGAATTGGGTGTTAAGCAATTAGTTGACCACCAAGGGTGGCAAACCAACTGCTTCTAACACATAAGATATTTTCTCTCAAGAGTTCTATCCCTTAGACAGTAGCACCAAGCCTTCCAAAGGAAGGGGGTGAGTGTCTTATAGAGACTCTGCATCACAGAGAAGAATGGAGGCAGTCAAGGCCTTCCATGTTTGAGAATCAAGTTTACTACTCTAGAGCTCTGCCTAGCTCCTAAACCCTAGTCTCCTCAACAGCTGCTAGCAAAGAATGCTCCTCATCAACTCTGGAAGTTGGTCTTCAGCATCCGGATCTCCAATGGCTTCATCATCACAAGTCTTCAGCTCTCCCAATCCCCAAGCAATCCCAATACCCACACAGACAAACAATAATCCCCAGAGGGCACACCACACCAATCAATCAAATATAGATAGTAATATACTAATAGCAGTAGGGGAATCCTAGTGATTTCTAAGGGATCTAATAACTACCCATAGTCCCTATAGTCCCATATCTAAAATATTCAATCTCTAAGTCCTAAGGGAAATGATTCAATTCTCCTAAGTCATCACTTAAACCCTAATTTTGTGCATGTTGCTCACACCTAAACTAATCACCTAAAATTAATTCCTAACAATATGAACTAAATTATATATACAAGCTAATCTTATCTACTAATCAACCTAAAAAGAATGGGTGAAAAATATTAAAGCAACTATTCAAACTAAAATTATCAAATTCATGCACTAAACAAAATATTATTTACACCTATTTAAAAGAAAAATATGCCTAAAATATAAAAATGAAATGAATTATTAATTTTTTTGTATGATAATTTTCTTGACCAAATTAAGAAAATAATGCAAAAAGAACCAATGGAAAATATGCATTTTATGATTTATTATGATTTTTTGAAGATTTAATGTTTTTTTGAAATAAAATGAAATGAATTAATATGGAATGGGGTTCAGAAAGCAAAAAATCCAGTTAAAAGAATAAACTGGGCCCAGACTGGGGGGCGCGCATAGCAAGCGCGTCTGGGCCCATATGCATTCAGAAAATAACCAAAAATTAAAAAAAGATGAAAGCGGTGCAGTAAGTAAATTTTTTAGTTCATTTCCAATTGGGCCATGCGCTTGGGGGTGTCATTAGCAAGGGGATTCAAAGCCCATCAGAGAGAATAAATGAAACGGTGCGTAGCACCTTGGACTTTCCCTCCGTAATTCCTTTTAAACCACAGTCGTTGGATTGGTCTTATAGTCAAAGTCAGAGTCAGGATCGTGTGGCTCCCAGATCATCTTCAACCTCAGAAACCCTAGGGTTTCTGAAACTTCATCACCATGCGCGAATTTCCAGCTCTCTGTTCTCCCTCCATGCACCACGAAATCACACGATTCCAAAAGCAAAATTGCTCTACCTTCTTCCCTCTACACAACCATAACAATAATTCTTTCTAGAACTCAACAGATAATTGAACCCGATGAATGTAACAGTCTGAATCCACCATGATCACCTGATATCACTTCTTCCAATTCTATCCAATTCTTGTCCTAAACTCATCTACACCTTATGCTAATCACAGCATGCTATCTACCTAAGATTATCATGCAATATCCTAATAGTTACAAGCCTCAACAGTTCATGTACTCCATGGCCAATCTTCATGAAACCTCTCCAAACTCACCAAAATCAGTCATCTAACTATGCTTAACCATTCTACGCTAACAAACCTCTAGGATCCTGACTAAATCGTGCAATTCGAATAGAAACTAACCTGGTGCAAAATGGTGAAAACAGATGCCAAAACCTCTTGATCCAATGCTTGCAATGAGTGGAGATTGATCAGGGAACCTGTTCTTGAGTTCTGTATGCACTGAATCTTGTTCAATTCCCTTGGATCTTGCAATTCCAAGTTTCTTACTTCTTGGATGATGGAAGTGTGTGGCACAAGTTCTACTCCAATCTACCAAATGCTTGTGAGAATTGTAATCTAGGAATGATGATGATGAAGATCAGGTCAAGAATGGTGAAGATTGGTGAAGATTTGAGGTAGTTTGAGAAGCTTTTGCAAATGAGAGAAAGTGTGTGAAACTTGTGGTTTTGAGTAAATGTGATCACCAACCATGGCATGAACCCTCTCCATTCAATATATACATGTCATTAGAACCTCCTAGAAACTTGGAGAAACTTCCCTTGCACTTTTTCCTTACATTTTGGATTATGTAACTTTCATTACAAGTAACCTTGAATAACTCCAAAAATGTGAACCAAGCTCAAAATTCTACTTTAGCCAATGTTCTCAAAATGATCTTTCCATTCAAAATGACCTATAATTTCACCTCATTTGGCCAAAATATGAAAAATCTCATTTTTTAGGTCATTTTTATTCATTAAATCCAACAATTTTTAAACCTTGTGCTATGAATCTTTCCAATCTCTCATGGTCACTTTTCTAGACTCAAAATGTCATTTGGAGAAAGTTTGATGTTGTGAAGTTTTCCATTTGAAGCTTCCTTGTATGAGTTTTGGGCATAGGCTTGAAATGACCTGTAATTCTCAAATGACCAAAATACCCTTTGCTTGCCAAGACCATAAGTAGAGTTCCACAAATCATATGAAGGCATACTATACCATTATAGAAAGCAAAGACAATTAGGAACAACTCTTATGTTTACCAGAAATTCATTTGAAATCTCCTTGAGGGGTAAAAATTGCTTGGAAGTCAAGTCACTTTCACAGACAAAATTTCAGATACCTCAGATGACCTGTAACTTGCAAGGACCATAACTTGAGTTCTATAAATCTCCTTGATGTCTTCCACCACTCAAATTAAAGGTCTTGAGATCCTATACAAGTTCCATGTTGGCCAAGGATCTATTTGAAGCTTGCATTTTGACTTATCTTGCTTGGAAATTTGACCTAAACTAGGGGATTTTACACAGAAACCCTAATTTAGAAACTCCTCTTCTCCTTGATTTCTCTTGAATTCTTCTTGGCATATCACCATATCATCTACTACATGTCAAATAATGAACCCCACATCTCTCCAATAGCCCTTAATGCCTTTCAATCAGTCAATTGACCTAGAGTTGACCCCAGATGAAACCCTAGTTGACTGTCTCCAACTGCAGTTCTTGTGATCACATCAACAACTTGTCTCCTTCTCCAAATGACTTCCTAAGTCTCCCATGATGTCCACATACTCTCCATGCTCCATTCACAGCTCACAATTTCCTTGTTGATCCTCAAATACCCTCAGTTAGGAGACAGATGAACTGCTTGATCCATTGACTTGATAGCTTCCAAATTCTTTCTGATGACCTGAATGGGATTGAATTAGAATAATAACCTCTTGATGGGCTCATAGAGATGAGAATGATGATTGGTCCCCTGTTGGATGACTTGCTATGCTTATGCTATGCAGATGAGTAGACTATGTGCATGACCTTATATGCAAATGTTGATGATATTGAAACATAAACCAAGTGAATAAGGTTGAGCAAATTTTAGGGTGCAACAACAACATTACTAGAATGAAAACAAGGAAGGCTCTGCTTATGTGGATAGATCCATTAGGGAACTTGTCACCAAGATCCTCTATGGAGATCATAATGTGCATGGTATTTCCACTCCTCTCTCTCGTGTTGATCCATCCCATAGCTCTGATGAGAACCCAAAGAAAAATGCTGAAATTCCCTCTACTATTGACAACCCTAACACTGAGAACTTGGAAAAACTTGCCAGTTTTATGGTGCATGATAAGGGTAATGATGCAGGACTAAATGATGATGAAGCTAAAGATACTGGAAGAAATTATGATATGAATGATGCTCCTGACAATATTACAGATGTTGAAGATGTGCCATCAGATGATGAGCTCATCAGAAATGCTACCCCAGGTATTGCCAAGAGACTGGTGACTAGGAAAGGAAAAGTTGTGCTCGAGGAATCCCGTTCCAAAAGCCAAAAGAAAAGGACTCCTGTTGGACCCCCCAAGGCATAGAGCAAGGTCTCTCTTGCCTCCAAGAAGAGAAAGGTAATTGTTGAGAACACTGACTCTAATGAAGATGTTATAAAAGATGTTCCTGACATGGCCCATGTGAAGAAATCCACTGCCAAGAAAACACCTAGACCAGTGCCTGCTGCTCCTCTGGACAATATTTCTTTTCACTCCATTAGAAGTGTGACCAAGTGGAGATATGTGTATCAAAGAAGGATTGCTCTGGAAATGGAGTTGGGAAAGGATGCTCTAGAAATCAAGGAAGTGATAGACCTAATCAATGAGGCTGGATTGCTCAAAACAGTCATTGGCTTCTCTAAGTGTTATGAAGGGCTGGTGAAAGAATTCATTGTGAACATTCCTGATTCCATTAATGATGGGAATAAAAAAGAATATATGAAGGTCTTTGTTAGAGGAAAGTGTGTAAAGTTTTCTCCAGCTGTAATCAACAAATTTTTGGGACGATCAAATGATGGTGAGGAAGAAATGTCTACTACAGAGAACCAAGTGTGCAAGGTCATCACTGCTAATCAAGTCAAAGCATGGCCTTCAAAAGGTAAGTTGTCAGCTGGACAATGCAGTGTGAAATATGCCATCCTTCACAGGATTGGGATTGCAAATTGGGTTCCTACCAACCACACCTCCACCATTGCTATTGGGCTTGGCAAATTCATTTATGTTGTAGGTACCAAGGTTAATTTTGATTTTGGATTATACATGTTTGAGCAAATTATTAAGCATTCTACTTCAAGTGCCATCAAACTACCTATTGCTTTCCCTTCCCTCTCCTGTGAAGTTATTTTGAATCAACACCCTAGGATTCTAAACTCTAATGATGTTGCTAGCATGAGAGAACCTGTTTTGTCCCTTCACTACAAACTTTTTGCAGGAAGACATGTTCCAGATATTGCTATGACATCTGGTGAAAGGGCCAATGCTTCAAAGGCAAGGATAATTGCTGAGTTAAAAGAAACCTGTAGGGAATTAGGGGAAATAATTAATGCTGCTACAGCAAGGAAGATCAAGTTGGAATCATTAATTCAATGTCTTAAAGATGGTGTTGCCAACATTGATAATGCTAGTGAAAAAGATGATAAGGCTGGGCCTGGGGAAGAGTCTGAGGATAATAATAAAGATGTCCCAACTGATGTTGAAGATGTTGGCTCTAGCCCTGCTTTTGAAGATGAAGATTAAGCTTTCTGCTTTATTGTTGGGCTATTTTTTTGTTTGTTTTTGTGTTGTCTGCCTTGGCAGAATAGACTGATTTTATTGCACCTCATGTGCCTATGGGTTGTAATATTTATGGGGTCTCCATGCCCTTAACTTGCTTGTTACTAACTTTTGATCTATGCAATCCATTAGTATATGATCCAAAATTTGTGGCTAAAAAGGGGGAGAAGTGTGGATACTACATACAACTTGGTATTTGTCTCTAACAGGTGTAGCTGTTTGGAAGATTGTGAACATGGTGGCTGGTGTATGCTCTGATTGGTTGTATTGTTTTAACAGGATGCTGATTCTTGTAGTTGAGTATTTGTTCCTAGGCTATTATGCAGCTTGTTGTATGTTGTAGTAGCTTTGTTATTTGTTTGTCTGTATGCTTGGAGTTACAGTTTACTGAAGGTTGTGAAGATTGTGGGCTTCTTTGTGTTATGCTTGGGCTGTTGTGATGTTTGTTGTTTTGTTGAGGGGGAGCCTTGTTGTTACTCTCCTTCTGTGATTTTTTTTTCCTGCTGCGCTGTACTCTTTACTGGTGTCTGTTTTTCTTATGATTTAATTTAGCCAAAATTTGCCAAAGGGGGAGTTTGTTAGTTCTTGATTGGCAGGCATTTTGGTAAAACTAGGTGTAATCACAAGATGTTTTACAGGATGTCGTGACATCTGTCTATCAGGATCAGCAGGTTGCTTTGGACTTATTAACAGAGCTTATTTCATGATGTCAAACAAGATGTCTTGACAGTCATGGACTAAAACATTCTGTATGAATGTATTTATGTGTCCATATATTTTTGTGCAAGCTTGCTGCACTATTCTAGTGTAGAACCTGGGCGTTTTTGGTGGTTTTCTAAAGGCATTTCTGATGCACTTCTTGTGGATCAGATTTGATCTGATTTAGAGTTATTCTCAGAAGATTGATTGAAGATTGGAAGAATGATTTGATTAGATCTGATTAATCAAATCAAATCTGTTGGTATTGATGAAGATTGGAATCTTCTCAAATCCTGCTGCTACCACAACCCAAGCCCACTCTCATTACTATTTAAGGAGGCGAAAACCCTAGCTTGAAGATCAGAGAAGCAAGGATTAAAAGTGTGTGCATTTGTTTAAGCTTTAAGGCTTTGTGTGTGTTAGTTTTGTGAGCCATTCACTCATTGTTTAATGTGTGAGTTGGACTAGGTTGTTAATTGTAAATTGTTCACTCAAAGCTTGTAAGCAAGAGTCTATTGTACTTGATTGAAGCTTTTAAGCAAGATCAAGTTGTGACTTTGAAGAGTGTCTTCTAAAGTCTTCTTATTGTATTGACTGTTATCATTGTTGTGATTGAGGGGGAGTGAGAGGTGTCTCTTGTCTAGGGGTGTTCTAGGCAGAAATTGCATGGGTAGAGATTAAGTGAGGAGTTGTAAACTAGGAGTTTAGCTCTGAATTAATTCTACTAGTAGTGAATTTCCTCCCTGGCTTGGTAGCCCCTAGACGTAGGTGTGGTTTCACCGAACTGGGTTAACAATTGTTGTGCCTCTTTACAATTATTTTTATTTATCTTTGTTCTTATTATACATATATTTGTGTCGAGAACATCTTCTTCGATATCTAATATCTGATACCAGAATTTCATTGTGAATATAAATAGAAGCTGGAATGTACTCATTCAAGAAAGTTGTCTCCATCTTCTCCCAAGTAGCAATCTGAGCTAAGTCATTAGCCACTTGATTCTTTAGTCGAGGTATGTATCAAATGCTTACCACTTCGAATTTCTTCAGTAGTCTATTGGCTATTACAAAGTACATGATAAGATTTTCCTTAACATATTTGTACTCCTTTATACTTTGTTTTATGACCAACTCTGAGTCTCCCATTATTTCGACTCAAGTTGCCCCCAATTCTGACAAAATCTCAAGTCCTGTTATTAAGGCTTCATACTCAGCCTCATTGTTGGAACAAAGTCCTTCAACCTTGTGCTTGAATTTTTTTGGAATTTTTTCAGGCAAAATAATTAACACGCCTATGCTTGTTCCATCTTTGTGGCTAGAGCTATCGAAGTATAAATTCCAAGGTTCCAGTTCGACGTAATTCAAAGTGCTTTCATTTATGGAGTGGTCGACTATAAAATCTGCTACCACTTGTCCTTTAACTGCCTTTAAAGGCTTATATGTTAAAGAATACTTAGTCAATACTAGTGCCCACTTACTAAGTCGACTATTTAATATAGGTTTAGACAACATATGTTTAATAACATCAAAATGAGACAAAACATAAATTGGTTTTATATTTTGCTTTAATTTTGTACAAGAGAAATACAAGCATAAGCATAATTTTTCTATCATGCTATACCTAGTTTATGCATCATTCAAAACTCTACTGAGGTAGTAAATGGCCTTTTCGACACCATCCTCATCCTCTTCAGCCAACATGAGCCCTAAGGTTTTGTCTGACGCAGCTATGTACAACCTCATACTCCTATTCCTACAAGGCGGTGAAAGAATTGGAGGATGAATTAGGTAGTCCTTGATCTTGTCGAAGGCTTCTTGCTGATCTTACCCCCATTTGAACTCCTCTTTGTTAAATCAAAGTAATGGTGAAAAGGCATGCATTTTTCCGCTTAAGTTCGATATGAACCTTCTCAAGAAATTAATCTTACCTAGTAGTGATTGCAGCTCCTTTTTAGTTGATGGCGCTTTCGCTTCCATGATGGCTTTGGTCTTATTCTAGTTGATCTCGACCCCCTTTTTATGGACCACAAAGCCTAGAAAATCTCCTGCCTCCACATAAAACGCACATTTAAGAGGATTCATTTTAAGACCATATCTTCTCATCCTTTCGAAGGATTTTCGAAGATGGCCTAAGTGACTCTTCCCTGAAACAGACTTAACCACAATATCATCAATATATATATTTGCATGAAAGTCTCTATATAATCATGGAAGATTAAGTTCATTCCACATTCATATGTTGCCCTAGCATTTTTGAGGCCAAAAGGCATCACTACCCATTCGTAGGTGCCTAAGGCTCTAGGACATCAAAAAGCTGTTTTGGGGACTAGCATTGAGTATCTTAGTATATTAGATGGGTATTCTAGTTATAACCAAATATTCATTTCTGAAGATGAGTGAGCAATGAACTCCTTATCCCACCGGAAACCATCGAAGGGATGTAAGTACAATGAGCAAAATGTTTCATCATTTGGGACAAACTCAGAATCTGCGGGGCCACAAGGGGCAATATGAGCCAGGTGCTTGTCGAACTGTCTCCTGTCGACATGATTTATGGGTGCCTTTAAAATATGCTAGATCAGCTTCAATGTTCTCTACTATGCCATCTGGCCTCCAGATGGTGATTTGTTGATGCATCAAAGATGGCTCTGCACCTATTCCATGTATCCACTCACGTGCTAAGAGCAGAGTATAATTGGATTTTGTTTCCACTACCATGAAAATAGTAGGCCTAATGATTGTCCCAACTGTTAAGTTAACTTATATCACACCCAATGTAGAGCCAACATTTCCTTCATAATTCGAAAGAACCATATTATGTGGCTTAGTATCAGTGTCATACTTACTAATCTTGTTCAATATGAAATATGGCATCAGATTTACTGTTGCACCACAATCCACCAATATCTTGTTCACTGGTAAATTCTCCACCTTCCCAGTGATGTGAAGAGACTTCAGGTGACCTTTCTGTTAGAACACAGATTGGTGTTTAATTATATCTTTATGTTTTGATGATAACTCTTATGAAATTTTGAATTAAGAAAATATATACTCTAATTTTGTTCAAGTGTTTTGTGTTTCAGATATTAAAATAAATATCATTATGGAAGCAAAATGCATCTGAACAGAGTAAAGCTCTGAAGCATCAGAAGCAAGCCATCAGAAGACTCTGAGCGCTGCCAGAAGAGACTCTAAAGCAGAAGCTACATAAGACTCTGAAGCAGAAGCTGCAGAAGCATCTGAAGCATAGCTGAAGATTTTGTATGAAGAGTTTCAAGCATTGTTTCAGAAGACTCTGAATGTACTTTACGCTGCAAGTACAAAGGCTCTGAAAAACAAGTATGCTCTGATCAGATCACTCATGCTAAAGCACTATTGTTGCAACTTTGATATCATTGAATCTGATCTGAAGAACAAGAAACACATCAGAGGATCTGATGTTGTTTACGTTTGAAAAGATGTCAGCATGTGAATAGACTTGGTACTATTCTCAACATCCTCTCCAACAGAACTATTCCTTATTTGTGATAGACACAAGGATTCAGGCAAAAGGCATTTCTCTGAACATTCTACTTCTGAGAAAGGAAAAGTCAAGTGAAGACAAAAGGCTACAACTACTCTACTTGCACAGTCTTCAAGCTTTGGACTTTCAGCACTATAAAAGGACGTCTTCAACATCTCTTCAAGGTTAACGAATTGCCAACAAATCTTGAACAAGTTATTCAACAACTCTCATACAATCTTTCTTATTCAAAGCTGAATAGTTTTTATTCGTTCTTAATCTAAGTGTAAAAATCAAAGTTTGTGATAAAGCTTTTTAGAAGCATCTAAACACTTGTTAGTTTACATTTATTTGTAAAAGATTCCTTGAGAAGACCAAGTTGTGGTCAGAATTTCTTGAGAAGACTAAGACAGTTGTTCTTAGTGGTTGACACTATAATCTGTTTGAATATAGTGGATTAAGTCCTTGTGGAGAAAGGCAAATCACCTTGATAGGGTGGACTGGATTAGTGGAGTTCAACGAACCAGGATAAAAATCTTGTGTTGTTTTTATTGCCATATTTTTTCTAAACCCTTATTCAACCCCCCTTCTAAGTGTTTTTCTCACCTTCACTTTCATCGCCTCTGTAGGTCGCTCGAAGAAGGTGTTTTGCTCTTCTCTGCTTTAGTGTAAGCATCCAAATCTTCGACCTCTGTAATTTAGTTGAAGTCCCTAGGAATTACAGACACCACATTGACTAGGATGTTCAAAGAAGCATCAGACGCAGAGTTGAAGTTGTCTGACATTTCTTCATCATCTTCGACAGTCTTTTCATGTTTGTCCTCTTGAGAGGAAAACAATTTCTGCCCCATAGACATTTTTTCAGTAATCTTCATTTGATTCCCTCAGTTATTATTAGTAGGGACATTAGTACTGGAATCCTGTTGGTCCTTCGACTGAGCCTCCCTAAGAGCCTTCCTTCTATGTTGTTCTCTCCTCCATTGAGATCGTGGCATCGGGTTCTTCCCTTTATAATTCTCAGAAACGTGAGCAGTTTTGTTGGAGGATTGAAACTCCTTGTGATAGGTGATCGAAGAGCCCCTATTGACGTCGAAGTTTTTCCATTTCTTTTGACCTTTCTACCGGTCTTCATTTGGTTTGACCCATTTGTCATTTGAAAGTTCAGCAAATGGCTTGAAGGTAGCAGGCCTTGCTCCTGGTGCTCTAGCCTTTGACTCAGACCTTCTTGGGTCGAAACTTTAGGGGCCATGGTTGGCCTTCTCCCACTTCTGCTTAGCCTTTCGTACCCCTTCAAGCTTCTGAGAAGCCTTTTGATTGAATATTATGTTGCATCTAGGGCATAGCATGACACCTGATCCCTTCTTTTGGCAGCGGTGAAGGAATTCAATAATGGTCTCTTCCTGTTTTGGATATGCCACTTTTTTGTGCTCTTCCTGGCATCTTTCTTCATCGACCTCCATGGTCTTATATTGTGTAATCTCGACCATATTTATGTCCATGTGGAAATCAACACTAAGATTCAGATTGCAGAAGTCCACATCAAGGCCTTCAGCAGGCCTGTCCATCTTAACGAAACTATTTGCGGTTTCTTTGGTAACCAGCATCATGTTGGAATCTTTAGTGATCCCATCGTCCAAGCCATCAGTAGCTTTGTCAAAGCCATCAACGACCTCACTCATGAGTTTCTCCATGGCATTGATGTCAAGGCCTACAGTAAGCTTGGCTAACACAACATCATTGGCAAAATCTTCAGCAATTTCCACCATATTAATTGAACAGTCAAAGTCATCAGTAACTTCAACCATATGTACTTCTGTGGGCTCAACATAATGGGCATCCACTGTTTGCAACAGGTCAGAGTCAATTTTCATTTAACTATTTCTCTTTTCTCCGAACTTCAGCCCGCCCTCCTGGATAGCATTTTGGACCAAATCCCTAAAAAGAAAATACAGAGAAGTTTTATGACCCAAAAAATTATGGTTCATACAAAATCCTCTCTTCTTTCTTTGTTCTAAAGGTGGAATTTTAGCGCCAACAGGCACTATCATTTGTCCATCTTTAACCAATAAATCAAAGATTTCGTCACATTTAGTGATATCGAAAGTATATGTTTTCTTTGGAAACTTGTCATTCTTTTCAGATTCGACAAAATCTTTTCCATTCAAAGGAGCTAACATTTTACAAGCATACAGAGGACCCTGCTTTAATTAAGCAACATCTATCTCATTTTCGTCGGAATACAATGGTTCATCATGTAAACCTTTGACATTCTCATTATATTCAACATAGGCTACCTTTGTACTCTTATTAAACTTAGCCTTTTCGTCTTTCAGACGTTCTAACTGTCGAACCCTATCAGCTAGTTGGGACATATCTTTTATATACTGGGTATCCAACTTCTCTCTAATAGAGTAATCAAGGCCACCAGCGGCCATTTCGACCAACTCTTGTTCTGGCAGTTAAGTAAAACTCCTAGCCTTAAGTAATCGAAACCTATTTAGGTAATCATCTATTGGCTCAGTAAACTTTCGTTTTATGCTAGACAATTTCTTCAAACTAATCTTGGTTTGTCCCATGTAGAATTGTTCATGGAATAAACATTCCAACTGGGTCAAATTACAGATTGAGTTAGGAGGTAGGGTTGCAAACCAAGTAAAAGCATTTCTGGTGAGAGAACATGGAAAATATTTTATCCTAAGACTTTCGTCATTTGCAATCTCTCCAGCCATGATCATATACCAGGCTACGTGTTTGACATTAGATTCAGTAGTATCTCCTGAAATTTTGGTAAACTTTGGTACCTTCGTCCTAGGAGGCAATTCTGATTGGAGAATATAATCTACTATCGGTGATGTATAATTTGGCCTAGTAAAACCAAAGTTTACCCCATTTTGGGCCATTATTCTTTCGACCATGGCTGCTAGGTTGTTATCGGCAGCTATGTTGTTACGTCAAACCTGTTGTATAACATGGTCAACATATTGGTTTCGATTTACCATAACTACCTCTTGTTCTCTCTCTAACGGAATTGGCACTTGGTTCCCAGGTGGTTCGACTCTATGAGGTTTGAGTCTAAGGGGTTCGAAGCTAAAGGGTTCGATTATCCCCTGATTTTCTAGATTCACCTTAGGTACGTTCCCTAGGTTCTGTCGTGGAATGTTTTCCACAACAGTTGTGCCTTGAACAGGGGATGGTACACCTATAAATTCTGCCAAGCGTGCCAATTACACAGCTAATTATTGGTGAGGTTGGGTAGTGTTTTGAATCAAGGGCTGAAAATTTCCCCTATGGTTTGGGACAAGGTTTATAGCATTTGTAGGTTACTCTCATCTGTTTACCGTCTTAAACATGCTATAGAAGTATTTGTCAGACTAGGACCTTGAGTGGAATATCCCACACCTACACTTTGACTGTTTCGACCCACATTTATCCCAGATCCTGACCCTTGTAATGGCGAAGAAATTACATTCTCTAAGAATAATGGGGGAGCATTTTGGAGGGCTTGCATTACTGACGTTGGCATTCCATACGGTGGATTCCTTGGTAAGGGTTGTGAAAACCCTGGAGGGGGAAAATGCCTAAACGTCGAAGTTCCTCCTGGTGGAGTTTGGGGATTAGATGCTTAGGGCCCAATGTACTCTAAAACAGGTTGAGTGTAAGCCCTTATATATGTCGACCCTGAACCTACCATTGATGGCATTGGTTCTGACATAACAGGAGGCAGTATTGGCTCTCCTGTCAAAAGAATTATGGGTGACACTACATCATTCTTAGACATGTTTCGAGGTTTAGAGTTACTAGGATGATTATTTAAATTACTTGATTGAGGATTAGAACCACTCCCTCGAGGGTTTGGATTGTTTGGCTGACTAGTATTCATCGCCATTTTCCTAGTGTATCTTCTCCTTGGCCTCTCTTCGTTTGTAGTGGATACTTTTCCAATTCTCAATAACATGCAACAAAGTTTTCTCAAAGAAAAGACTAATAAAGCAAAATTTCAAAATCTTAGAAAAACTCTTTATAGAAGTTAGCACCGTCCCGCTGGGCATGCCAATTTGTTTCCCGTGAAAATTGGTTAACAACCGCTGATCTTCCAAATCTAACTTTGGTGACTCACAGGATCGATCAGATTGATCCTAGGACATATGCTAACAATTGATTCAAAGTAAATTCTGAAGACTAAACACTTCAACAATTTTCATAAAGAGAAGTTTATCTAAAATTATGGTTTGAAAGAAATGCAAGAACATTAAATCGAAAAAAGGGCTAAAGACATTAAAGAAAGGCTGAAAAAATAAGACACAATGTTGAAACTTAACTTGCAATAAAGTAAAAGATAAATAGTTGATGAAAAGTTACAGTAAATTGCAATAAAGAAGAAACTGGTGTTTACATCATGTACATTCTCCTAAGACTCTTTTCTCTATATGCAAATAGTTTGAGTAAATTTAGAGTAACTTATACAAAGTGAACACCACCCCAATCCTATTGCTAGAAATCCTATTTATAATAACAAAACTATCTGCTGTTAACTTCCTAAAACAATTAACATATGACAAGTGTCGCGCTGCATGCTTATGTCGTTGGATGTGCGCCACTTGTCTTATTCAGGAGTTAACAAGAATAACTACTCCCTACTTTATTTGAATTATGAATTCCCTTAGCGTCGGACATCATCAGTATTCTCGGTCGAAGGTAACTTCCCAAATTTTAGAAATATTTTCTAAGTCCAAAAAGTATCATTTCCTTATGTGAGCACCTTCGACTTAAACCTATCATGAAGATCTAGTTGAAAACTCCTTTAAACCTCTTAAAAAGTTTAACATTACAATTAACACTTCCAACTTAATATGGGCGTCGAATTTCTGAGCTAATAGATATCCAGCCATTATGACAACTTCTTGTTGTGTCTCTGTATCTGTGTTGGACTCTGAATCCGAATGCTCAGAATGAACCGAAATTTCTTCTTTTGACGTTGCCAGTCTTGCCTATTTCGCTTGACGGCGTCTCGCGTGCAGTGATCTTTCTGGCTCTGTGTCAAAAAGAAACTCATCTGAGGGCTTTCCTCGTGTACACATATTAGACATATATTACTTATAATATAAAGTAATCAAAAAATAAACAGAAAACAAAATTTTAGTCGCAGAGCAACATGTCATACCCCAAATTTTACCCTTTCATTTTCTATTTTCTATTTCTTAAATTCTGATTAACTTAGTAAATTAACCTTTTTTTAAAATCTTTTCTTTTTTTTTTTAAAACTAATAATACTTTAATTAAAATTTTTTTATAACTTTACTAATGTTTTTTTATTAACCTTTTTTTTTATTTAGTTTATTTATTTAAATCATTTTAATTTCTTTTTTTACTAACTTTTAGGATTCAGATTAAAATTTAACTTTTTTTTTCTTTTCTTCAAGAGTAAATTTAAAAAAAAAAATTAAAATATAACATTTTTTTAATTAATTTCTAACACTTTTTTTAAAAATAAAAACTAAACCTAAATCTTTTTTTATTTTAATTTTATTAAATTAACACCTTTCTTTTTCAAATTAAAATTCTATTTTTTATATTTTTTATTTAAAATTAAATTCTAATGCCTTTTTCTTTTTTTAAATTAAGATCTAACTTCTTTTTATTCTTAAAAACTCAAACTTCTTTTTATTCTTAAAAACCCTAACTTCTTTTTATTTTTAAAAAAATCTAACTTATTTATTTATTTATTTTTAAGTTAAAACATAAAACTCTAATTTTTTTTAACTTGAAACTTTAACTTTCTTTGATAACATTTTTAAATTTAATTTCCAACACTCTTTTAATCAAAAATCCCAACACTTTTTTAATCAAATCCAATCATAATAAATCATAGGTGGAGCTAAATCAAATCAATTAGATCATATCATCATCATAAGAAAATTAGATCCAAATATCAGCATCACCATCATTGAATCAAATCTAAAATCACCACAAAATCCACTCAAATCAAATCCGAGATTGAAAAAGATTGAGATATTCAAATCAAATTCGAGATTGAAAAAGATTTAAAAATCAAGTATAAAAAGGACCCTCAAGAATAACAAAACGGAGATCTGCAAGCATCAAAGACTCTTACAGTCTTCATCAAAAATCATCATCCGCGGCCAAAACCCCATAGCCTCAAAAAACCACGAAATCCATCAACCGCAAAACCATCAAAAGAAAAATCCGTCCACCATCACCGTCATCACAAAACCGTCGCAAACCCAGGCTCAACCCAGTTCCTTGTTTTTTAATATTTTCAGTTTTTGTTTTATATTTTTGGTTTTTATAATTAAAATTAACATTTTTTAAATTAAAAGTAACTTTTTTAATTAACTTTTCTTTGTAAAATCTAACACTTTTTTTAAAAATAAATAGTTAACTTTTTCTTTTTTAAAATAAAATTTAACTTTTTTAATTGACATTAACTTTTTTTATTATTATTAAGATTCTAATTAATTTCTAACTTAAAATAAAATCTAACTATTTTTTTTTAAGTCAACCTTTTTTTTTATAAATAAAGTCTAACGTTTTTTAAAATTAAAACTAAAACCCTTTTCTAAAATCACTTGTACATTATTCCATGTTTCTATCTTCATTGCTAATTAATTTTTCACCGTTTATTATCTTACCGTTAATTTCCCTCCGAAGGAAAGGTTTAACCGTTTGACCTCCATGTCAATATTCCTTTACCCTCACCCATCCTAGCCTTAGGATCCGAGTCACCGTACTCGTGTTTAGGCATCCCGCCGTGGACACACCCTTACCTTTTCCAAACCTTGAGACTTTGAGTCGCAGTACTCATGCTTAGGCGTCCCGTCGTGGAACATTTTACACATTTTCAAGTCAACCTTTTAACGTAGAAGTAGGAGTCGCCGCACTCCATGTAAGCGCTTCCATATGAACGCTTATATCCCCTTGGAACCTTGACCATAGTCAAGAAGTTCCTCATCTCCCTCTGTAAGGGGAACTACGATTACTCTGATTCTATCCCCTACCTCGGATACGTAGGCACAAGATGCGAGTCTTGGCGAGTAAACTTAGGACTAACCCTTAGGTCTTTCTCTTTATCTTTTAACCTTAGCGTACACCCTTAAGCAGATAACTTTAGCAAAATAGAAACACTAAAACAAGAGGTTCATGTACATTACTACAGAAGTTTAGGCTGCTAATACCTTCCCTAAGCTTAACCAACCCCCAGACCCTAGATCTTTCCTCGCATTGTGTTTACGATGCAAAATTAAGTTTTTCCTTCCTTTGACGTTTCCTTCGGATAAATTAAAGACCAGTTGTGAACTAAAGATGTGATTCAAATTAATTAATAATTTGATATCCTATTCTCACCGCAACACAACAAAATTTTGATTGAATTAAAATTCAGCTTATATTTTAGCAGTCCCCGGCAACGACGCCAAAAACTTGATCGATAAAATAGTAGGTGTACTATTATGCTGATTGTATTTAAAATAGGGGTTTTATCCCCAGTATCGATCTCAAGGACTGCGCCAGACAATATAAGCTTTATGGTAATTCAATCGAACAAAATCAATTGGGGGTTTTGAAAATGGTTTTACTATTAAAAATGTCAATACTAAAAATAAGGAAAAATAGAGAATAAGATATTAACAGATATGAGAGCACACTAGGGGCAGTGTATGAATTGCCTTGTAACAATATCAATCCTTATTTCAAAGACATAGCTTAAATTTTATCAAGTTCTTGACTGAACATTTGTTTACTCCTAAATCCTTAGTGAGAAAACCTCTTAATCACATAACATAATTACTATGTCCATATGTAATTAGTTTGAAGTCAAACATTGAAAATTGTGTCAATAATGTTCCAAGTGCAACAAGGTATTCCTAGTCCTAGCTAATATCTACTGAAGCATTATCGATCAAATTGCGTTAATGATGGTTTATCCTACCTAAGGTCAATCGTAAATCTAAATCAATTTTTCCGATTGAAAAAGTAGTAAGAACAATGAATGATAACACTTGATTAAAAATAAGCACTTATGTCATTCAAATAAGGGAAACAATATCATTACATAAGCAATTCAAGGACACCCCCTAGCATTGGGGGGGGGGGGTTAGCTACTCATAATAATGATAGAAATTATAATATAGAAAATAAACATTACAAGATAAGAGGGATGCCTTGATCTTCAATTGTGTTTCCAATTTAAAACGTCCAGTTCTCTCTTCTGTTCTTGATCGCTTAATTCTTGATCGTGCCTTTTTCTTTCTCTCTCCAAAAGTCCCATTTTCTTTCTTAAAACGCGTCTAAAATACCCCCAGGTCCAGTATAATAGTGAGGAATTTCCAAAAATACCCCCAGGAGTTAAAATAGTAAAAACAATCAGGAAAATTAAGGGTTGACACGCCCCTGCCAACACGGGAAGCCGTGTTGGCTCCCTGCTCCCAGCACAAAAGTAAAAACTTGCCCAGACTTGCTGGCACGGGCCATGTCAGCCCCCTGTCAGCACAACTAATTCATCTTTCTAGGCCTTCTTCTGACACGACCCGTTTCAGGTGACACGGGAGACCGTGTCCGGCCACTGGTTTGCCTCTAAAATCTTCTTTGACTTTCCGGAATCTCCCATTTCTTCTCCTGAGTCCTTTTCCATTTTCTGTATGGACCTAAAATCACCAGAACTACCAGTAAACGCGTAAAATTCACAAAACATGATATAATCACTAGAAAACATAAGATTCGAGAAAAATATAAAAATAATGGAATTTACTCAAAAACAATAAAAAGACTAAAACAAACATTACCTATTCGTGGATGAAATGTCAAACAATTGACAGAAACACAATAGAAATGGTGACTGATCTCATGGTTCCGTTGCCGGGACATGTCGTGAGTGGGACAAGTAACTAGTAACCTCTTAAACCTCTTGTATGCATCCCCAAGTGACTCTCCTTCCTTCTATTTAAAATTCACAATATCATATTGTCGCGGTGAGAATTGGATATCAAGCTATTGATTAACTTGAATCTTAATTCATGGTTCACCACCGGTCTTTAATTTGTCCAAGGGAAGGGAAAAAGATCGAATTACCCACAAGATGCAATAAAAATGCAGAGCTAGAGAATCTATGGTTCGGGGGATGGTTAAACTTAGGGAAGGTACTAGCATCCTAAGAGTCTGTAGTACTCTACACGAACTTCTTGTTTTATTGTGTTATTGTTGTTTGCTAAGGGTAAGAGACCTAGTGGTTTATTTCTAAGTATACTCGCCAAGAAATCACATCTTGTGCCTACGTGTCTTGACGAGAATGGAATCAGAGTATTCGTAGTTCCCCTACAAGGGATTGAGGAACTTCTTGACTATGGCCAAGGTTCCAGGGGGAAAGGTTTGTCAATTGGTTCTAGGAGAAAAGATGAGTCGTTATCTTAAGGGAGAATACTCGACTTAGCCACCACAACTTGTAGGAGACGGTGTTTGCGTCACATTGAGAGAAGGACTCAAAACTCGGATTTATTGACGAGTATGCCACATACCTCTCTCAAGTAGAAAAGATTCTACATCTCTCGAATTGTATTATGGGGAAGGAGAATTATATTTCCACTGCCAAGATGACTCACGTCTAATTCTCTTATGGGAAGAATAAGATGATTGAATTGTATTAAGTTGGTTCATCTAAGTTGAAAGATTCAAGAGAAACTGGTCCTATCTTAAGGTGTAGGGGCTAAAGCCTAAGCTGATCAACTTGAAAACTCAAGGATCAAGCGGGGGAACACAATAAAAATGAGATGCAATACGCATGCTTTATGAAATCATGCGCAAGTTCTTCCCTTGGACGTGTGCATACAAAAATCGACTCAGGAAGATTAGATCACGAATCAGACAAGTTGAATTTAAACCCTGCAGTTTCACAAATGGCCGAGGTTGTTAATACTTCAAATTAAACTGGGGTTTTTAGAAAAGAAATCATTCAAATGTATCGGAAAAGATGGGAACGTCACGCTTAATGAAGGGTCGCAGAAACAAAATCGAAATGAGACGTCATTTTAGTTTTTAGCGAAAGTTTTATCAAAGTTAAAAATTACAATTAGATTTTGCTAGGTAAATAAGTAGAATTTTAAAATGAAAAAAAAATTATGTATTGTTAGTTCCATGATTGTCCATGGTTCTATGATTGGCAACATTTTGGTAAAACATGATTCTGCACTGATGTTAAGCAAGATGTTATAACATCTCCATCTGATGTGGTGACAGAACTGTTGTCATGATGTCAAGACAGATGTCGTGACATCCATCTGCTGTGGTGACAGAACTACTGTCATGTGCTGTAATCAAGATGTCAAGACAGATGTTGTGACATCCATCTGGTATAGCATCAGAACTGATGTCATGTGCTTTAATCAAGATGTCAAGACAGATGTCGTGACATCCATCTGGTACAGCAAGAGCTTCTATTTTATATCACTTGGCAAAGGTGGTTTGGTTTGATGAGATCTTGTTGGATATATCTCATCAGTGTGTGCAGATCAAAGAGATTTATTAGGAACAAAGTGAAGATTTAATTGGTGTTCATAAAAAGGATCTTTGAGACTTTTTAGGAAACTATAATATATTTGTTTCTACTGTTATGAAGAATATTCTACAAGAGTGTTCTGCAGGGTAAGTTGGGATAGCTAAGAGCAAGTTAAGTTGGATGTCATACTGGATGTTATGACATCAAGCGTATGACATCAGGGTGCGGGTTTAAGTTTTCTGGTAGTAGCTCAGGCTATACTTCAGGAAACATTTTAGGAAGCCTAGTTATCTCATGCGACATGTCAGGCATTGCTGAGGATAACATGGAATGCCCCTGACCTAATTGGATGCGCGCAGCTTCATGAAGAGAGGTTTATCTTGGGTAAACCTAATTTCTACACCTAGGCCCAAGGACTATATGCTGCTTATATATAACAGAAGTAGCGATCCTAATTAGTTGGGGCTTTTAGGCAGAGGCTGAGAGATTGTGTGGTGAAGAATTTTGTTGGTGTAACTTAATCTTCACGTGTGGTTTTGTGTTTTAGGATTTTGAGAGTCTCTTGTGTGTAACTTTGTAAGTTACCCTTTGTATCCTTAGATGCATCGTGGTAGACATATTGAGGCTGTTATTTGTACAGTGTTAATTGTTCACTAAAAGCTTTTAAGCAAGAGTGTATTGTTCTTGATTGAAGTTGTTAAGCAAAATCAAGTATTTTATGTTTGAAGTGTGTCTTCAATTTTATTTGTAACTTTCAATTGTTTATCACTGCTGTGATTGTGGGGAGTGAGAGGTGTCTCTTGTCTAGTGGGTTCTAGGAAGAAATTGCATTGGGTAGAGATTAAGTGAGGAGTTATAAACTGAGAGTTTAGCTCTGAATTAATTTTGCTAATAGTGGATTTCCTTTCTGGCTTGGTATCCCCCAAATGTAGTTGATGTTGCACCGAACTGGGTTAACAATTTCATGTGTTCTTTACTGCTTTCGTGACTTGTTTACTGCTAAGTTTAATAGTCTGTCCAGAAGTGGAAGTCATAACATCCACTGTAACATCGACTTTCTGTTACTGCATTTACAACTCTGCAAAATTTAAATGGTTAGATAAACCATTTTGTCAGTCTGCAGATGTTACAACAGAGATCATGACACTGTTAATTTTTAAAGTGAATTAAAAAGTTCATGTTCTGTCCTTGTTCTATTTTGGCAGAGATCAATGTCTTAACATTGCTAGGGACATCCGAATTCTGCATACCAGAATTTCAATTGGTATCAGAGCAGACATCCTGTCTGTTCTGGATGAGATCTTGGGACATACTTTCTGGTGTCTTGAACAAGGATAAGTGGTAGTTGATTTGCTGATCTTGCTAAATGTTTGAGCTACTATTTATGGAGTTAAGGAAAAGTGTGTGTTCACTCCTGCTTTTGAAGGACTTTATGTATCTGCTGGTGTACCCTCTGATATAGGAGCTCTCATGACCTGTTGAATGTTCTGACATTGTGTTTAGGGCATGTTAAATATGTTCTTTTGGTGGTTCCGCTGCATATTTTTCTGATGAAAGAACTCTGGTAGCCCTGAGAGAAGATTGGCTTATATACAGTTTGATGTATGGCTGTGACAGGTTGCTGAATGTTGTAGCTGTGCTGCTTGTGTGCCTGGGTTGTTGCTTGTGTGCTCGGGCTGTTCAGTTGTATGGATTTAAGATCAATTGCCATTTATGGACTACACACGTATTTAATTGGTTATCCATCAAGTTCAAGATTGCTGAAGAGAAGGATTTATTATAAGGTTTTAAGATTCATTGCTATTTGAGATATTCTCAAATATTTAATGGATTATCCTTAGTTGATGATCAAGGTGTCTCATCTGTTATTGCTCAAGCATCTGGCCCCTGATCTGCTTTGTCTACTTCAAGGATCTGATGTTCAACCAAATGTTGAGACATTCCATCATCAGAGGATTGTACAGAAGTCTGTTGAAAGAGATATAGCTGATGATCTTGTTACCATACACATGTGTGGTAGGATCTATCTTTATCCTAGTAAGTTTCCTGGCAAGAAACTTGTCTAGAATTTGGTTCTGGGGATAGCATTTCTTGGGTCAGTTTATTTCTGATCTAAGTGCATAGGAACATGTGACCATGCTGAAGAAGTGGCAGTTATTTCTTGGGTCGGTTTATTTCTTGGGTCAGTTTATTTCTGGAGGACAAGGATAAGTGGCAGTTATCTCTGACCTTCTGAAGAAGTCTCTACTTAAGGAAAGCGGGATTCCTTCTGTAAAGAACTCTTGCGACTAATCTTCTCTGAAGAATCAAGCCCTGGCACGTTTGGTTTCTCTAAAGAGGAGTTTTTTTTGAAGCAAATGCAAAATACAGGCTGTCTACTCAGACTCGCTATCAGTAATGAAGTCTATGTGAACATGGAACTCTTGATGAGGTACTTCGAAATGGCATAATGAAGGACTGAATTCACCAGTAGGATGTCTTATCAGATGTTGTGACATCAAGCAAACTTCAGGGCCTTAATTGATGTTGTGGCACATCATTGTAAGATAGTTTGATCTTCTTGGGTATGAATGGAATTAATATTATCTCATGCAGTTTGCGGGAGCTATATGAAGGAGTAGATGTTACAGGTCCAAGTCTTAGAGATGAAGATCAAGTTTGCTTAGATTTCTAGAGCTCTGAAAGAAGATGAGTTAACCAAACAGTGGTATTTGGTTGGTCTCTAATGTGATTCCAAGCAGTGAGCCTGGAACTAATTACTCTTGTGCAGAAGGGTGGTTGGTTGAAGATCAAAGAAGGTTCTAGTTCTGTTCATATATTGGGGCTTGTGGTAGAAGCTCTAAGTTGCTTATGGAAGATTACCTTCTTTTGGATATGGATTTGATTAAGCTGGTGGAGCTGTGTGTCGCTATTGCGAAAATCGGCGCCGACTATGACAGAAGAGTCGCCACCGTGCGTTATTTATCCCAAAGGAGGGAAAGGAAACGCTTAGAGTAAACCTAACGCAAAACGGGAAAGGAATGGTCGTCGCAACCAAATTCCTGGATTCGGGAGTCGATTACGCAAAGGGAAGGTATTAGCACCCCTCACGTCCGCCGTACTCGACGGGATCCACGCTTGTTTTCTAGTACGGATTGTTATTCTATCTACTCTACAGGTCTGGGTTAAAAAGAAAAGAAGATGACTCGGCAAAGTATCGCACTTTATGCCTACGTATTCCCGTCTAGAACGAGAAATCAGAGTCAACGTAGTTCGCCTACCTACGGGAAAGGAGGGAAAGTTGTTCACCAAGATATCGCATCTTGTGCCTACGTACTTTCATACGGCATGAAAGATCAGAGCAAACGTAGTTCGGTCTACGGAAGACACAAGATTGTCTGATTGTTTTTTATTACCTTCAAAAAGGGTTTTTCTTAATTAAGAGTCCAAGCGGACAAAAATGACACTTTGATGTTTGTTTTGAATCTTTTACGAAAGAAGTGTTTTTTAGTTTGTTTGTAATCTCTGACGCACTAGAGACTATGATTTGAGAGTGACTACGTCGCGTGTCACCCAAAGGGTACCACACTAAGCAGCCAGACTACTGGAAAGAAGCTCTCCATCAACCCTTTCTCGAATAGCTTAAGGCTCGTAACGTACGACATTGATTAACCTTATTATTGTATTTTTGAGTTGTTTTGAGATAAGAAGAGAAAGAAGTTCTAAAAAGCCTAGGGTTGAAAAGGGAATAAAAACTAACCTAATGTTGTCATGCATGGATAAGAACCCTAATGTCTGTCATAATTCCCTCCTGCACAGAGGAAATCAGAGATCCTAAGGGATAAACAGAAAAGAAAGCAAGCAAATACAGTAAAATGCATGCAATGCAGCAATACAAGCGAGGCAAGGGAGTCCCGCTCAACCTCGAACCTGGGAAAACAACAGGCAAAGTGAATCAACATTCACCTCAAACCTAGGGGGCAAGCAGCACAAGCCAACAAACAATACAGAAAACAAAAACCAAGACCACAGCAGAGGAGGCAGCTCAAGCAGCAGCACCAAACTCCTACAATTAACAGCACAAGCAGTAGCTCTAACAGCAACAGATTGATTAAACAGCAGAAAGCTGACAGCAACCTTCATCTTCAAGCTTCAATAAACTTTCAATCTCAACCAAGCACCAGGCTTCAACAAGCTTCAAGCTTCAACCAGTAGCAAAATCCTAGCTTCAACAAGCAGCAAAACCCTAGCTTCAACAAGCAACCAACTTCAACAAGCAGCAAAACCCTAGCTTCAACAAGCAACAAAATTTCTCTTTACCAAGCTTCAACAAACAACCTCATCTTTACCAAGCTTCAACAAGCACCTCTAAGGAAGAATCATCCGACAAGATCAAGTTGAAGTGTTAAGAAATTCAGTGACAACCAAGGGAAGTCATTAAGATCTTAACACTATGATAGACTGGCATCCTCAAAGTTCTACTCTTAAAGCATGTCATTCATCCCTCCAAAGGAGAGATGTGACTTCTTTAAGAGGACTTTATGTCATTGGATTGAATGGAGATGAACAATATACTCCATGTTTGAAGAAAGAAACAAAACTAGTCTAATGCTCTTCCTAAAACCCTAGTTTCCCTAAGCTCCTGACAAGCACTCCACCAGATGAAAAAAACTTCAAATCCAAACTCCTTCAAGCTCTCCAAAGCATCTTCAATTGGTCTTCATGATCATCCAAGCTCAAAAGCAACACCACCCTAATCTAAGGGGAACTATGGAATTAAACTAGTCAAGTTAGTGTGTTAGAAACACCCAAAAGTTAGTCCTAAAACTAATTCTAATTAAAATACCAAAAGTGATTTCAAAATCCTATAACAAATTATAAGGGTTCCTAAACCTCTTAAGAATCTCTCATACAAAAACCATGGGGTTAACCATTCATTTGGACCTAAAACTATGCCCTAAACCTAAGGGTACTATCCTAAAAACCTAATTCTACAACACTTAATGTTCAATGCTCAAAATAACCTAAAATTCTCTCACAAAATTATGAGAAAATTACTAGGGGTACATGCATACCTAAGCTAACTAGCCCAAAATGAATCACCTCAAAAATCAACACCAATTAGTCATACCAAAATCAGCAAAATCAATCATCAAACAAATTCAAAATAAAACCAAATAAAGTGCAAAAATACAATTAAATTCTAAAATGCATGAAAAATGAATTTATTAAATTCCTAAAATTCTAGACTCTCTAGAGAGTCAAGGGAAAAAAACCTGGATTAAAAAGATTAATTTTTCTATTTATGTTGAATTATTTCTAAACTATATGAAAATGACAAAAATAAAAGAAATATAATGAAAATTAATAAAGTTGCGTGACAAATAGCAATTAAATTCAGTTGTTTTCCAAACTGGGCCCAAAGGTGGGGGTGTGAGTATCAAATATCTCTAAGCCCAAAACAACTAACAGAAAATAAATGGAAAATAGCATGGAAATTGGGAAACTTGTGTGTCAAATAGCAACTAATTTCAGTGTATTTTCACAATAGGCCCAAACCAGGGGTGTGGAAAGCAAAGAACTCACTAAGCCCATCCAACCTGATTAAATGAAATGGAGTGTTTCATCTAAACTCACTTCTTCAGAAATTGAAACACCATCGTGGCCGTGGATTCATGCTTCCAGTCAAGGTCAAACTTAGATCTAATGGCTGAAACATCGTCTTCTCCAAATATTTGAAATTGAGAGGGAAATGCTCAGACGGTGGCCTGAGCTTTGCGCCACCGTCTTCTCCGGCGTGGCATATCCAAAAGTGCATCAATCAAGCCAACTAAATACCCTATCTCACTTGAAATTTCATCCTGAGTTCAATTCCAACCTCTAAATTCATTGATTCTATCCCCAACTCCAAATCCGATCCAAAGTTCAGAAATTCATCCAATTCTTGATCACTCAAAAACTTAAAATTAAAGCTCCTAAACTCATCTACACGCATCAGGCAAGAATTCTAACTATCTAACCATGACCAAAACCTCAAGACTCTCAAGATATTCCTCTCAACAGAATTCTGATCACAAACTAAAGTGTCACGAATCACTCAATTCTTGGACTAAAATCCATCTAAGCATCATCCCTAATCTAACCACACATCAAATCCTAATCAATTACCTATAAATTAAGCTAAAAAATGAAGAATGCAAACCTGGTTTGAAATGATGAACAAATGAAGATTTTGCTCGAATCAACCTCCAATCTTTTGCAGAATCACTCAAGCACCACTTCCCAAGCTACTCCAATGGTCAATTTGCCTTGAAATTCCCTCTATCTCCAAACCCGATTCTGAGATGCAATGAAGAAAATTCAGTTGCTCTTTCTTGTTTCCCTCCAATTCTGGCTCAAAAAACCATCTGAATCAATTGCAAATGTTATATAGAAGTTGTTAGAAACCTCTAGAAAGTTCTGTAACAACCACAATGAGAAATTGAAATTCTCATATTCCTTGAAAATATCCTTCACCACAGTCGTGTTTTACCTTGCTACAACTCCCAATTTCAGTTGAATTTCTCCCCTTATGATATTTTGAAGTGAATGGGATGTGCAATTGCCTTGTTTTTGATCTTATGGTGATGGATTGATATGTTGCTTCAACCATAAGTCACAAAAGGGAAATTCTTGAAATTGACCTCAAATCCAAAATGTAACAATGTCATTGTCTTTAAAATGCCTTTTCTGATCAATTTGGTATATAACATGGACTTGTTTGGACCCCAATCATTAAATTCCATTTTTGGCCTTTAAATGACTTATTTTTCTTCCTTTTTAAGCCATTCCAAGCAACCTCTTGTTACAAGCCAATACAAGCTCTCACAACCACTTGGTTGCACTCAAAAAACCATTTTAAACAAGTTTCATGTTGAACAATTTTCCATTTGAAGCTTGCAAGTTGGAGTTATGGACCTATGATCACAAATGACCTATTATCACCAATACCCAAAATACCCCTGGATTGAAAAGACCATAACTTGAGGTCTAAAAATCCTATCAAGGACTTATAGTACTCTATGGAAATCTAAGATCAAGATCTACAACTCTCATGTTGGCCAAGAATCCATTTGAAAACTCCTTGAAGGGCAAAAGTTGCTTGGGAGTCAAGTGACTTTCACAGATAAATTTCATAGTCCTATGGTGACCTGTAATTCGCAAGAACCATAACTTGAGTTCTATAAATCCCCTTGAGGACTTCTAGTACTCAAATTAAAGGTATTGAGATGATTTACAAGTTTAATGTTGGCCAAAGATCCATTTGAAACTTGTATTTTAACTTATGTGGCTTGGAAGTTAGGCACTAAACAGGGGATTTTACATTGAAACCCTAATTTAGCAACTTCCCACATCCTTGATCATTCTTTGCTTAACCTTGGCACAACACCACACATGTATCAACATACCAATCCATGCATCCCATGACTTCAAAGTAGGCTTTGATGCTCTCAAATTTGCAGAATTGAATTAGGGTTGATCCAAATGAAACCCTAGTTGACTGCACCTCAACTATGGCTCTCATACTTGAATCAATGACTTGTCTTAGCTTCAATAGGGCCCTCTAGGCATCCCATGAGATCCATACACACCTCAAATTCACATTCCATGCTTCTCATCCCACTGATGATTCTCAATATTCCTCAAGATAGGAGCCAAACCCACATGTAGGCACTCAAACTTCTCAAGACTTCAAATCACTTGTTGATGGCTTGGATGACTTCTCATCTTGGATAACACCTCTTGCTAGGCTCTTATCTTGATAGACACCCTTGATCCCTTGTTGGATTCATTCTATGCTATGATATGCAAATGATTGGACTATGTACATGATGTAACTATGCAAATGAAATGCAATGAAACACAAATCAGGCAAGAAAAGGTTGAGCAAATTTTGGGGTGCAACAGCTGCCCCTATTCAAACGGCTTGGACCCGACTGGGTGAAGAGCGAACGACCTTCAAACAATCGAGGTACGAGACAGTTGAATACCAAGAAACCCAGAAATTTGCCGACCGCAGAAATAAACTGCACAACTGCTTGGGGAGCAACACCCCCTATCTGAATCCGGTTGTTACGGAAACAACTGATCCAACGTCTGATAATAATTCTGATTTCACCTTCAACCACCTATGTAACGCCACAGGTACTGAACAATTTTTTTGCAAAAACACCTCTGTCCACAACTGGACTAACCTTGTCAACACAAGAAGAGAAACAAATCCGTCAACACGAATAGAGATTCTGTCGTCACAGGAGTAACCTTGTCCACATCTGGACCCAGATCTCGTCAAATCACGAATAAACACAAATCTGTCCACGTCAGGACTCTCATTTCTTCAACCCGAAGAAATCTCAACAACACGGGAATAGAATTTTTCCACGTCAGGACGCTTGTTATGTCAACACGAAAAAATCCCCTCAACAAGAGCACAACTTTGTCCACGTTAGGACGCACACTTCGTCAACACGAAGAACTCCCATCATAAACTTGTCCACGTTAGGACTCAAATTCCGTCACCACGAAGAAATCCTATCGTCATAGGAATAAAACTTGTCCTCCTCAGGACTCCACATTCCGTCAACACGGTGAAATCCTATCATCATAGGAGTAAAACATTGTCCACGTTAGGACGCCACATTCCGTCAACACGGAAAAATCCCGGCGACTTCGCTGGGGATGAGTTGTCCGCATCTCGTCAACATGAGGAAATAAACCCGTCACCATGAAGAGAAATAAATTTGTCCACGCCAGGACTCCATCTCGTCAACACGAAGAACGGTAAACTTGTCCACGTCAGGACTCGCATCTCGTCAACACGAGGGAAAGTAACTTGATTTGTCCACGTCAGGACTCACATCTCGTCAGCACGAGAAAATTCTATCAACATAGGAGTAAATTGTCCATGTCAGGACACCGTTTCGTCAATACGACAAAGATAGATCTGTCCACGTCAGGACTCGCGCATCTCATCAACACGAGCCACTATAAACTTGTCCATGTCAGGACTCGCATTTCGCCAATACGAAGAAAGATATCTGCTGGGGGTAAATGGTCGACGTCAAGACACCATTTCGTCAACACGAAGAACAATCAATTTGTCCACGTCAGGACTTCACATTCCGTCAACACGGAGAAATCGAATCTGTCCATGTTAGGACTAGCGCATCTCGTCAACACGAGGAAATAAATTTGTCCACGTCAGGACTACACTTCTCCAACACGAAGAAATTCCGTCAGTACAGGAATAAATTATCCACGTCAGGACTCATATCTCGTCAACACGAGGAACTCCTATCAACATAGGAAATAAAATTTTGGCGATTTCTGGGGAAATACTTCTGTCAACCAGTAGGAAAATACATCCGTTTGTTCATACAGGAAGATACTCTGAACACCGTTTCTCTGCTTATCTCTGCAATAGCTAACTCCATTGATCCCAACCCACGAACCTTTTAGCACTGACGTGACAGCGACTTTGAGGCAGACTCTACTGGGGATATTTGGAAACCGAACTGCCGGACGCCTGCTTCGATAACCGGCGGCAGCTTCCGAAATTTTGATTCATGAAACCCTTTGACATTGACGTAACAACAAATTTGAAGAAAATAATCCACTGGCCGGATAAGAGAAACTTTAAAAAGCAACTCTGGCGGGGAAAACAGGAGAAATTTAAACAAATAACTCTGCTCGGGGACAAAGAGAAACTTAACCAAGTAACTCTGTGGGGAAAATAGTAAGATGAACCGTATCATCACACGTCTCACGGCGACACCTCGAATACCTGGTAATAGATCTGAGTTAGAACTCCATACTTCTGCTGAGAAAACACACCTAAAAGCAAAAGGTTAACCAACCTGATTTATGTTTCAAAATGCGTATGTTTGAAAATGGTGTAATGCTCCGTACGACACGGAAATGCTACGCGTCTTAGTAGATGCAAATATGACGATATATGCAAATGCAAATGCAGGCTCAAGCTGTCGGGGCCACTCTGATAATGATGTCTCAATAACATGAATGCTGAGGATAAAGCCAACTCCGCTGGGGAGAACAAGTATCATAAGGTATTCCGGTAAAATAAATGCCGGAAACACAGTCCACTTTGCCTGGGGGAGATTAAACATCAATTTCCACGGGAAGGAAAGAACAAACACCCTGCTGGTGGACAAACTTAGCTGGGGAAGAAGCGGCACTTCTGGGCAAAGCACACTGTCTGGGCACAGTTTACACATTCAGAGTTACCACTCTGCTGAGGATCGACATCCTGTCAATGGCAGGACGACTTACGAGGAGCAAAAAACCCATCCTTCGCGGGAATCTGCCATGCTGGAGATTGAACGTGCACATCTTCGATTCGCTGAGGAGCGCAACCTCTGCAGGGGACATTGATTTTGACTTGTTGGGGTTAATCCTATGGACGGCCTTCCATGAGGACACTCTCCTAGGGAAAACAATTCCCTCCTTCGGGAAGGGATAAATGTCATTTCAACTCTTTAGGGATAAGCTGCGACTAGCTGAGGAATGACATCAACTGGAGTCAGGTCTTACGTCAAGCGACCTTGGCTGGGGAATACAATTCCTGACCGTTTGCTCCAAAGGTAAGAATCCTGCAAAACACAAACGAGATAAAACAGGCCTATACAACAGAATCTATCCGGGTTAGCATCTGTGGCACTACTTCAGTCAATTCTAAGTTTTAGCAATTATTGGCAAGGGCCAGCAAGATTATGTAAGTGCAAGTTTATCAAAAACATCGACGTCTTTCACAAACAAAACAGTAAAGAACAAGCATCAAGTACTGAATAACATGTTTTATTGATAACGGGCCTCTGAATAGGCAAAGCTTTGTACACTGGATGCAACTCCTGAAAAGAGGAAGTTATGCACAAACACACATAAATATATGCACAAGAAGCATAAAGAAATTACAAAACAAGATTTGTATACATGTCGGCAACGTGGCACAGACAAACACCATGAGTTGATCCTCCTATGACTCGCCTGACTCTGCACTTTCCTGGCACTCGATCTTCGGAAGAGATTGTTTTTGGATAGACGGCCCCCAGGTACTCCCAGACCACTAAGCAATGTTGTCTCAAATCCGGACCGCAGTCATTTGCTTTTTCAATCCCTAACTTTTGCATGAACCGCCCTTTGCGGGTTTTCAATTCACCGGGATACCCTTTTTTGCCGAAGTCGCCCTTTTCAGGTTTTCGACTTCGCGGGTGTACATCTTTTCAATTTTATCCCTAACTTTTTCCCGAACCTTTTATTCATTTTTTATGGTTCGCCGGGATGCCCCATTTTTGCCTGGACTCTCTTTTTACTGTCCAGCGGGTCACTTTCAAGCAAAGTATTTTTTAACTGCGTCCGAATTCACAGGAGACGTAAAGTCCTCACCATCCATGGTGGATAGTAACAAGGCTCCTCTGGAGAAGACTTTTTTGACAACGTAGGGACCTTCGTAATTGGGAGTCCACTTGCCCCTGTGATCTGTTTGTGGCGGGAGAATCTTTTTCAAAACAAGATCGCCCGTCTGAAAGCTTCGAGGGCACACCTTTTTGTCGTAAGCTTTCTTCATCCGGCTCTGATACAGCCGACCATATACGAGAGAAGCCAGTCTCTTCTCATCCATTGAGCTGAGTTGATTTAGTCTATCCTTAATCTATTCTGCCTCTTCGAGTTGGACATCACGCAAAACCCTCAGGGAAGGAATCTCGACCTCCAACGGTAACACTGTCTCCATTCCGTATACCAATGAGAAAGGGGTTGCCCCGATTGATGTGCGTACCGTCGTACGATAACCGTGCAAAGCGAAAGGTAACATCTCGTGCCAGTCCTTATACGTCACAACCATCTTCTGAACAATCTTCTTTATGTTCTTATTGGCCGTTTCGACAACGCCATTCATCTTGGGCCGGTAAGGAGAAGAGTTGTGATGCTCAATCTTAAAATTCTGACACAGCTCTTTCATCATTTTGTTATTCAAATTTGAACCGTTGTCGGTGATAATCCGCTCAGGGATTCCATATCTGTAGATAATATCTCGTTTGATAAATCTGGCTACCACTTGTTTGGTCACATTGGCATATGATGCTGCTTCCACCCATTTGGTGAAGTAATCGATTGCCCCCAAAATAAACCGGTGCCCGTTTGATGTCGTAGTCTTGCCAATCATGCCGATTCCCCACATCGAGAAAGGCCACGGCGATGACATCACATTCAGAGGACTTGGAGGCACATGGATCTTGTCTGCATAAATCTGGCATTTATGACACCTCTTTGCAAACTTGAAACAATCTGTTTCCATGGTCAGCCAATAATAACCTGCCCGCAGCAGTTTTCTCGTCATAGCATGCCCACCAGCATGTGTACCAAATGTACCCTCATGTATCTCTTTCATGAGCAACTTCGCCTCTTTCTCATCTACACAACGTAGCAACACCAAGTCGTGGTTTCTTTTATACAGGACACCGTCCAGATTCAGATAGAAATTGCCAGCCAATCTCCTGAGAGTCTTCTGATCTCGACTGGATGCCCCAACCAGATACTCCTTGTTCTTCAGGAAATTCTGGATGTCAAAGTACCAGGGTTTACCATCGGGAGCCTCGTCAATGGCAAATATGAAGGCAGGCCTATCGAGCCGAGAGATAACAATTCGGGGAGCCTCGTTCCAGAAGTTAACTTTATACATTGAAGACAATGTCGCCAGGGCGACAACCATTTGATTTTCTACTCGTGGCACGTGATGCAATTCAACCTTGTCAAAGAAAGGCAACAATCTCCTTGCATAGTTCATATAGGGTATCAAATTGGGCTGACGTGTCTCCCATTCTCCTTTAATCTGATTCACCACTAGAGCTGAGTCTCCGTATACATCCAGGTTCTTGATTCGCAAATCAATGGCTTCTTCCAGACCCATGATGCAAGCCTCATATTCAGCCTCATTATTGGTAACAGGAAAGGTTAATCGGGCGGTGAAGGGGATGTGCGACCCCTGAGGAGTAGTGATAATTGCCCCTATTCCGCTACCATAGGAATTTACAGCTCCGTCAAATATCAACTGCCATTTGGAACCCAACTCTGGTCCTTCGTCCGGTAACGGTTCTTCACAATCTTTCATCTTCAGGTACATGATATCCTCATCAGGAAAATCAAACCTCATCGATTGGTAATCCTCAACAGGCTACTCCGCAAGGTACTCTGACAGAACGCTACCTTTAATAGCCTTTTGCAAGACATATTGGATATCATATTTTGTTAACACCATCTGCCATCGGGAAATTCTTCCGGAGAGTGCTTGCTTCTCAAACACATATTTGATTGGATCCATCTTTGAAATTAGCATGGTTGTATGATTCAGTATGTATTTCCTCAAACGTTTGGCGGCCCAGGCCAGCGCGCAACACGTCTTCTCGAGCATTGAGTATCTGGACTCACAGTCGGCAAACTTCTTACTCAAATAGTAGATCGCATGCTCTTTACGTTCCGTTTCGTCGTGTTGACCGAGAAAACAACCCATACTTTCCTCAAGAACCGTCAAATACATAATCAAAGGTCTCCCGGACACTGGGGGTATCAAAACAGGAGGTTCCTGCAAGTATTCTTTTATCTTGTCGAATGCCTTTTGACAATTTTCATTCCAGGTCAACACCTGATCCTTTTTTAACAACTTGAATAACGGCTCGCATGTCGCAGTTAGGTGAGATATGAACCGAGCAATGTAGTTCAACCTCCCTAAAAACCCACACACTTCTTTTTCTGTTTTAGGCGTCGGCATTTCTTGTATTACTTTTATCTTTGCAGGATCAACCTCTATTCCCTTTTCTCTCACAATAAACCCCAACAGTTTACCCAATCTCACCCCAAAGGTGCACTTATTAGGGTTCAGTCTCAACCTGAACTTCTTATGTCTTTTGAACAGTTTCAGCAGATTAACCAAATGCTCCTCCTCTGTCTTGGATTTGGCAATCATATCATCAACATAAACCTCGATATCTTTGTGCATCATGTCATGAAAGAGAGTCGTCATAGCACGTTGATATGTTTCCCCAGCGTTCTTCAGTCCGAAGGGCATCACTTTGTAGCAAAATGTTCCCTAGGGAGTAATGAAGGTAGTCTTCTCCATGTCTTCCGGTGCCATTTTGATCTGATTATAGCCTGAGAAGCCGTCCATGAAGGAGAATACGGAGAACTGAGTAGTGTTATCAACCAGCACATCAATGTGAGGAAGTGGAAAGTCGTCTTTCAGGCTCGCCCTATTCAAATCGCGGTAGTCTACACACATTCGCACTTTATCGTCTTTCTTCGGCACTGGTACTATATTAGCGACCCATGACGGATAAGTTGTAACGGCTAGGAAACCAGCATCCCACTGTTTTTGAACTTCCTCTTTGATTTTCACAGCCATGTCTGGTCTGGTTCTTCTGAGTTTCTGCTTAACAGACGGACATTCCTCTCGCAACGACAGACGGTGCACAACCATGTCCGTATCCAACCTAGGCATATCCTCGTACGACCAAGCAAATATATCACCATACTCTCGCAGTATCTCAATCTGCCTTTGCTTGACGTCGCTCTGCAGGGCAGCCCCTATACGGATATTTCTCACAACTTCTTCTGACCCCAAGTTGATAATCTCAATTTCCTCCTGATGAGGCAGAATGATTCTCTCTTCCTGTTTCAACAAACGACTCAGCTCCTCTGGCAAGTTGCTATCCTCAACAATCTCTTCCTCTGCTTGGGATACCAGGTGCTCGAAGTCGAAACGAGTCATAGGCGGTTCGTAGGAGATGTCATCTAAAATATTAGTCCTGCAAAGGAAATGGTTAAACGCTTCAACATGCAAACAAAGCAAATAACCACGTTGCCATTTATTGTTAAAGAAAAAACAAGAAAAACAGGGATCACAATATTTGTATATGAAAAACGCCTTTATTTCATGATTAATACAGTGCAATACACATAATCAAGTAGCCCTAAGGTAAAATCACTATGCCCCCGGTAGGACATAGGATTATTCAACAATTGACAAAACAAATCATTACTGTTTAAGAGTCACTTAGACAGTTTCCCGGATGGACCAGTTGCAGAGACTTTGTCCTGGCACGCTTGGCTTGATCCACGCGTCCAAATCGCAGTCACTATGTCCGTCTTCAGCATCGGAAATAGCATTGATTGTCTCAAAGCACACCCCGCTTGACGTAATCGTTATCGGTCCCTTGAACCTGGGTGCTCCTGAAGATGACGCTGACGACGTTGGTCGATACCCTAGCCCAAACTTGTCATTCTTCATGGGAATCTCCAGAACCTGCCCCCAGCCTTTAGTCTCACCAGTCTGCACTAAAGCCTGAGCTTCCTTGTAGGATGACACTGCCACCTCTGGCATTTTGCTGGGACCCTGAGCTTTGTCTTTAATTCGCAACCCTTCGAAGGCTTGACAAGGTGTCTCCTGTATTTCTCCGTCGACCTCAACATATCTGAATGATGACAGGTGACTGACCAAAATGTCCTCCTCCCCGAAAACGGTAACAACACTATCACCCACCATGTACTTCAACTTTTGATGCAATGTGGACGTTACGGCCCCTGCAGCATGGATCCATGGGCGCCCAAGAAGGCAGCTATAAGTTGGATGGATATCCATGATGTAGAATTCGGTATCAAAAATTTCCGGCCCCACCTGGAGCGGTAATGTTATCGACCCAAACACTGATCTTTTCGTCCCGTCAAACACCCTCACAACCAAATCGTTGGGCGTGCAAATAACTCCCCGTATGTCCAATTTCATCATGGCTTTCTTTGGCAATACATTCAACGACGATCCAGTATCCACCAATACATGCGACATTACGGTGCCCCGACATTCCACCGATATATGCAAAGCCATGTTGTGCTCTCGACCCCTGGGTGTTAGATCAAAATCTGTGAAACCCAGGCTATGTCCAGCATTGACATGTGCCATTATCCCCTCTAACTGATTTACAGAAACTTCTTGAGGCAAAAATGACGTATCCAGAATCTTCAGCAAGGCGTTCCGGTGGGCCTCGGAACATAACAACAACGATAAGATAGAAATATTTGACGGCGTCTGCTGTAGGTGCTCAACAATTTTGTAGTCGCTTTTGCGAATCAGTCTCATGAACTCCTCTACGTCCTTGAGTGACGTATCCTTTTCTTTCGACTAAGTAGGCCCGCTTTCATTTACTTTGGCTTTGCCTTTGGCCAATCTCTCTGCTTCTATTTCAGGCGAGGTAAAGATCCTTCCGCTACGGGTCATGCCCCCCGTTCCAACAACATTATCAGCAGCCCCAGCTGGCTGGCTATTCACCACAATCTTTTCACCGTTGCAATACGCTTCTAATCCGTAGGTCCACGGGACAATTTTCGTACTCTCAAAGGGAACAGACCCTGCTTTGGTAATCGTAATGGTTGGCCGCCGAGCGGGCGCCGTTATCGTTATAGTCTTCCTCGGGATCGTCACCGTTGCAATATCATTCTTCTCATCACATAATGCCTCCACATGCTTCTCAACCGCAGTACGATCAAATTGCAAGGTCCCTTCGTCGATCATGGCCTGAATGCCCTGCCTCAAATCAGTACAACCCTCAGGCTGGGTCCAGCACTTTAAACAGTATTCATCACAACCAGGGAATACTCCCCCTCTGAGCAACCTGCTTTTCACCTCACTCAATGGTGTCTTCAGTTCGTTAACATCCATCACAAAGTTCAAATTTTCTTCTGTCAAGATGGCATTTGCCCCATGATTAGGCATAAGCTGTTGTACAATATTGGGCCCCACCTAGCCAAAGTTGATGGATTTACTGTCCAACAAGTCTTGAACTTTATGCTTGAAAGCATGACAAGATTCTACATCATGTCCGGGCGCCCCGGAATGGAATTCGCAGTGCTTATTAGCGTCGTACCCATAAGGAAGTGTTGGTCCTGTAGGCGGTTCCAATGTTCTTTTCTCGACCAAATTCAAACCCAGCAGTGTCTGAAGAAGCTCTGCATATGTCGACGGAGGCTTATCGAATACCCTCTTCGGCTTTGCATTTTGAAACCTTCTCTGACCCTTATTATGCCTTTGTTGCTACTGCGGTTGTTGCTGCTGCTGTTGTTGTTGAGGTTGCACTAGAATAGTAACACTGGCTATCTGTTGAGGATGACTGTACTGATTTCTGCCTCTGCCCCGGCCTCTGCCACCAAATACAGCGCTTGTATCACCCTGTCGTCTTTCGCCGAACGCTTTTCTCGCACCCCCAGCTGAAGTAGATTCGCCTGCCTGAATCTTCCCAATTTTAATTCCATTTTCGATCATTTCTCCCATAAGGATCATATCGAAGAAGCTACCCATCGAGACATTGAGTAACTTGTCATAGCACATCCCTGTAAATGTCCCCACAAACATATCATTCATCTCCCTTTCAACCAAAGGAGGGTGCACCCGAGTTGCCATATCGCGCCATCGTTGCGCGTACTCTTTGAAACTTTCACCACTTTTTTGCGACAGACTCTGCAACTGAACTCTGTTTGGCGCCAAATCGCTGTTATATTTGTAATGCATAACGAAAGCATCAGCCAACTGCTTCCAGCTCCTAATCTGAGTGGGCTCCAGTCCCATGTACCATTCCAATGATGGTCCTGATAAGCTATCCTGAAAGAAATGCATGAGCATCCTTTCATCATTGGAATATGCAGACATCCTTCTATAATAAGAACGTACATGGACCTTTGGGCAGGTATCCCCTTTGTATTTGTCGAATGTTGGAGCCTTCAATTTTAATGGCACCCTCAGCCCTGGTACCAACCCCATAGTAGCCATATCTAACCCAGCGGAGTTCTGATTAACCACACCTTTCATCTGCTCTTCTAGCATTCTGATCCTCTGAACAGGGTCAATGGGGCCCTCAGGTCCCATACCTCTTCCTGAAAAAGCGTCGTCCTGGTGATCCACATTCCAGTCATTGCCATACCCATCGTAACCCATGTTACGGCCAAATCCTTGCTGATTGAACATAGGACCCTGTCCTCGGTTGCCGAACCCTAGATTGACCCCAGCAGGTCCAAAACCATTGTTGAAAGGAAATGCTCCGGCGCCGTTGTTATTCACATTACCGAATCCACCATTACCGTAGCCATACCCCTGATTGTAGCCGTAACCGTCATTACTGAAGCCTTGATTGTTGAACCCGAAGTTCCCGTCCTGATTGTCATTGCCATACCCATTGTTTCCAAAGCCAACGTTGTCAACGAATCCTTGATCGGCATCCACAATGTTGCCTTTGTTGTTAACAACATGCCCATCACCACCATTTCCAGTATTGCTATTACCAGCGCCTGCACCTGCACCAGTACCAGTGTTTCCGTTGATAGTCACAACAGGTGGAGTAACTAACAGTATCTCATCATCCCGGCGAGGAGTCTCAACAGAAATGTGGTCAGTATTGCCATTTCCGTTTGCCCGCATCAGCAGCGGCTGCACCAAGGTCTGAAGATTCTCTTGGCCCTTGTCCATGCTCTCCATAGCTTGCATGAACAGAGTCATTTTCTCACAGATTTCCTGCATCTTGACTTGAACTTGATCCATTATCTTCTTGCAGTTGTTTCTGGTTGAATAGTGGTGGACTCTTTGTTCGCCAATCCTGAAAAACCTGGTTTTGAGAGATGCAAGAAATAAGATACATATTCAACAAGTAACTGGCAATGCAAAATGAATATGCGGATGCAATATGTGTCTGTGCGTTAGGGAGATCAACCCCTGATTCTAGTGCCAAAGTGCCAGTGCAGTGAGAGTGCTAAGAAGCTTGGATCCGTTCACGGGGATAAAGTTCCTCATATATTGCTGAAAAGAGCCCAACAAGGCGGAAATACAATATCACTGAGTGTACAATAACAAGAAGGCATGACCTCAACCAACAATCCTGGTGATGGCCAGCACAATGCAAATAAAGCATATACAACAATGCATAAGGTAATCAAGTGCGACCATATGCCCGATACTCCTCTAACAATCTCTTGGTCTTGGGATGATCCGGCTGGGAAAGCAACCCTTCAACGAGCGAGTCTCTTTGCCTGATAACACGCTGGAGATCCCCAATGGATTCCTCCCAAACACCTTCTCCAAAGCACTCCTCCAACTTCCGTTTCTGGGATGCAGACTCTTTCTTACGCTTGATAACTTTGTTCAACGAATTCTGAACGTCGTATCTCCGCATAACCTCTTCTCCAAACTTTTTCTGGCTAGCCTTCAACTGATCTTCCAGTTCAGAGATCTGCTGCTTCAGTTTATCTTCTCTCTCCTTGTTGTTTGCCAGTGTAGCATTCCAAGTTTTGTTGAATGTGGAGATCTCCCGGTAGGCTATATCAAGTGCTTTCTTCTTAGACTCCAGCATGTCATGAGAGCTCTTGAAATCTATCCCCAAGCGTTCACGCTTCTTTCGTTGTTCAGTCAGTTCTGCACCTAACTGGTTCACTAGCTTTGTTTGCTGCTCGAAGGAATATACAGCTTCATTCCTTTCGCTCCTGAGTTGCACTAGCTCTTCTTCCAACTTCTTATTGGCTTTCATCAGCTCTTCTTTCTCCTTCACAACCTGCTCATATCTCTCAATAGACACAGTAGTTGGCTCCTCAACCCCGAGGGGAGCAGGAGGTAATACTGCAGGAAACGACATCAGCGCATGCTTTGCCCTATCTTGGATCCAGACTTGGTACGGAGCATAGGCTTGACAATCATTCTTACCCAACAACGGCTTACCCTTCTTGCCGATGTTATTCCAAGCATGCTGAAGCTTGGATAGCAATTCTCCCTTCAAATCACCTGTGAAGTACAGAGGTTCCTGCACTTCCTCCTCTTTTGGTGGGCTTCTCAAAGCATAACCGAATTGCCTGATCGACAATGACGGATTGTAGTTAATGCACCCTTTCCTCCCAATCAGAGGAACGTTAGGATACCCGGCGCAGCTATAGATAATCTCAGATCCCAGTAAATCCCTATCAAACCAGACAACATCTTCTGAAGAAAGCCCCATCAGACGCTCAGACCATTCCACCGTAGCTGCAGACTCAGCAAAGATACCCTTCTTGGGCAGGTGACTATCAAACCACATATACAACAAAGGCACACAACAAGAGACGTTCTTGCCCCGCCTATTCTCGTTCTTATAATGCAGAGAATGATAGAAGTCTCCAATCAGTGTAGGCACAGGATTGCCTGAAGCAAATATATGGAATGCATCCAAATCAACAAAGTCAGGCATATTACGGAACAGTATGATGCCATAGATACACAAAGCAAGGATAGCATTAAACACAATCCAACAACCACTCTTGGCATACTCTTGTGCTTTCCCAACCAAGAACTTGAGAGAAAAACCAGAAACTCCATTCCACGAGGTTAACAGCAACTCTGCAGAGTCTAAATGCAAAGCAACAGCCAAATCCTCCAGCTTGGGCTCAGCACCCATATGAATGAAGGGTACCCTGTTCTGAATGGTCAACTCTAAGATCTCAGCATATTCCTCCATGGTCGGAGCCAGAATGAAGTCAGGGAAGGTAAAACACCTCAACGGGGGATCATAAAACTGCATAAGTGCATACAATCCGTTCAGCTCATACGTAGTTGGTTTGCAGACCAACCTAAGCAGTTTCCCATAACTCTTCCTGAAGCTTCTCTTCACATCATCATCAGCTAAAGACATCAAACCAAGCAAAGAAGAAACATCTGGAGTAGGCAACTTGTAAGCCACAGTCTTCTTCAAAGCATCCATAATAGCAGACAGAAATTCGGGCAACTAGAATCGGAAGGTATGAAATGCACCTGCAGCATAGACACACGTTAATGATATGCAAAATGAGTATGCAAAAATGTAGTATGCAAGCAATGCAACAGGGATCAAGTAATATAGTGCTGAAGAGATCCATCCACAATATCTGTCTCAACAGACCCACAATACTGCTCAAATCTGGCCTCAACAGACCCATAACAATGCTTCAACCTGGTCTCAACAGACCTAAAACACTGCTCCAGCTTGGTCTCAACAGACCTACAACAATGCCCTGATGAAGAACCCCAGGTAACCACACATACTGATCCAATATTAAGAAAACCGGGTAGTCTGAAGGTCAAGTTTCCTAGATGTCCCAATCCCTCTCACAGGTAGGTGTCCTATCAACTGACACAAGGTACGGCATCCTATGCGGTCGTCGGCGTCACAGACTTTCAAGACTGATGATACGATACCCAGTAGGTGTGGCATCATCATGTCCTGAAGAGGCCTCACTTAGCCAACTTCCAAATGATCGGTCCCCGGAGTCGACAATCCAACTAACCAACAACCCCCTCAACCCAAAGGGTTGAAAAAGAAGTCAACTAGAAGAACCTCGTCCGAGCGTGGATTTTGCAGGACAATAGTACATGCAAAGCATGCACGCGCCCACTACTTTCCACAACTAATTATAGGTGCAATCAAGCCCAGGTCCGACTTATCTCTCAATCTGAACCCCTACCCAGCATAACAATAATAATATAATGCTGAAAGTAAATACAGAAAAGTAAATCCATACAAAACCCACGACGGGAAAACAAGCGCTAGGATTCACTCGTGTAGGGAACCGTTGGAGTCCCCAGCAGAGTCGTCAGCTGTCGCTACTGCGAAAATTGGCGCCGTCTATGACAAAAGAGTCGTCACCGTGCGTTATTAATCCCAAAGGAGGGAAAGGAAACACTCATAGTAAACCTAACGCAAAACGGGAAAGGAATGGTCGTCGCAACCAAATTCCTGGATTCGGGAGTCGATTACGCAAGGGGAAGGTATTAGCACCCCTTACGTCCGCCGTACTCGACGGGATCCACACTTGTTTTCTAGTACGGATTGTTATTCTATCTACTCTACAGGCCTGGGTTAAAAAGAAAAGAAGATGACTCGGCAAAGTATCGCACTTTATGCCTACATATTCCCGTCTGGAACGAGAAATCAGAGTCAACGTAGTTCGCCTACCTACGGGAAAGGAGGGAAAGTTGCTCGCCAAGATATCGCATCTTGTGCCTACGTACTTTCATACGCCATGAAAGATCAGAGCAAACGTAGTTCGGGCTATGGAAGACACAAAATTGTCTGACTGTTTTTTATTACCTTCAAAAAGGGTTTTTCTTAATTAAGAGTCCAAGCGGACAAAAATGACACTTTGATGTTTGTTTTGAATCTTTAACGAAAGAAGTGTTTTTTAGTTTGTTTGCAATCTCTGACGCACTAGAGACTATGATTTGAGAGTGAATACGTCGTGTGTCACTCAAAGGGTACCACACTAAGCAGCCAGACTACTGGAAAGAAGCTCTCCAGCAACCCTTTCTCGAATAGCTTAAGGCTCGTAACGTACGACATCAATTAACCGTATTACTGTATTTTTGAGTTGTTTTGAGATAAGAAGAGAAAGAAGCTCTAAAAAGCCTAGGGTTGAAAAGGGAATAAAAACTAACCTAATGTTGTCATGCATGGATAAGAATCCTAATGTCTGTCATAATTCCCTCCTGCACAGAGGAAATCAGAGATCCTAAGGGATAAACAGAAAAGAAAGCAAGTAAATACAGTAAAATGCATGCAATGCAGCAATACAAGCAAGGCAAGGGAGTCCCGCTCAACCTCGAACCTGGGAAAACAACAGGAAAAGTGAATCAACATTCACCTCAAACCTAGGGGGCAAGCAGCACAAGCCAACAAACAATACAGAAAACAAAAACCAAAACCACAGCAGAGGAGGCAGCTCAAGCAGCAACACCAAACTCCTACAGTTAACAGCACAAGCAGTAGCTCTGACAGCAACAGATTGATTAAACAGCAGAAAGCTGACAGCAACCTTCATCTTCAAGCTTCAATAAACTTTCAATCTCCACCAAGCACCAGGCTTCAACAAGCTTCAAAATTCAACCAGTAGCAAAACCCTAGCTTCAACAAGCAACCAGTTTCAACAAGCAGCAAAACCTAGCTTCAACAAGCAACTAGCTTCAACAAGCAGCAAAACCCTAGCTTCAACAAGCACCAAACTTTCTCTTTACCAAGCATCAACAAGCACCCTCATCTTTACCAAGCTTCAACAAGAACCCCCAAGGGAGAATCATCCAACAAGATCAAGTTGAAGTGTTAAGAAATTCAGTGACAACCAATGGAAGTCATTAAGATCTTAACACTATGATAGACTAGCATCCTCAAAGTTCTACTCTTAAAGAATGCCATTCATCCCTCCAAAGGAGAGCTGTGACTTTTTTAAGAGGACTTTATGTCATTGGATTGAATGGAGATGAACAATATACTCCATGTTTGAAGAAAGAAACAAAACTAGTCTAATGCTCTTCCTAAAACCCTAGTTTCCCTAAGCTCCTGACAAGCACTCCACCAGATGAAAAAAACTTCAACTCCAAACTCCTTCAAGCTCTCCAAAGCATCTTTAATTGGTCTTCATGATCATCCAAGCTCAAAAGTAACACCACCCTAATCTAAGGGGAACTATGGAATTAAACTAGTCAAGTTAGTGTGTTAGAAATACCCAAAAGTTAGTCCTAAAACTAATTCTAATTAAAATACCAAAAGTGATTGCAAAATCCTATAAAAAATTATAAGGGTTCCTAAACATCTTAAGAATCTCTCATACAAAAACCAGGGGGTTAACCATTCATTTGGACCTAAAACTATGCCCTAAACCTAAGGGTACTATCCTAAAACCCTAATTCTACACGACTTAATATTCAATGCTCAAAATAACCTAAACTTCTCTCACAAAATTATGAGAAAATTACTAGGGGTACATGCATATCTAAGCTAACTAGAACAAAAAGAATCACCTCAAAAATCAACACCAATTAGTCTTACCAAAATCAGCAAGATCAATCATCAAACAAATTCAAAATAAAACCAAATAAAATGCATAAATACAATTAAATTCTAAAATGCATGAAAAATGAATTTATTAAATTCCTAAAATTCTAGACTCTCTAGAGAGTCAAGGGAAAAAACATGGATTAAGAAGATTAATTTTTCTATTTATGGTGAATTATTTCTAAACTATATGAAAATGACAAAAATAAAAGAAATATAATGAAAATTAATAAAGTTGTGTGACAAATAGCAATTAAATTCAGTTGTTTTCCAAACTGGGCCCAAAGGTGGGGGTGTGAGTATCAAATATCTCTAAGCCCAAAACAACTAACAGAAAATAAATGGAAAATATCATGGAAATTGGGAAACTTGTGTGTCAAATAGCAACTAATTTCAGTGTATTTTCATAATGGGCCCAAACCAGAGGTGTGGAAAGCAATGAACTCACTAAGCCCATCCAACCTGATTAAATGAAACAGAGCATTTCATCTAAACTCACTTCTTCAGAAATTGAACCACCATCGTGGCCGTGGATTCATGCTTCCAGTCAAGGTCAAACTTAGATCTAATGGCTGAAACATCGTCTTCTCCAAATATTTGAAACTGAGAGGGAAATGCTCAGACGGTGGCATGAGCTTTGCGCCACCGTCTTCTCCAGCGTGGCATATCCAAAAGTGCATCAATCAAGCCAACTAAATACCATATCTCACTTGAAATTTCATCCTGAGTTCAATTCCAACCTCTAAATTCATTGATTCTATCCCCAACTCCAAATCCGATCCAAAGTTCAGAAATTCATCCAATTCTTGATCACTCCAAAACTTAAAATTAAAGCTCCTAAACTCATCTACACGCATCAGGCAAGAATTCTAACTATTTAACCATGACCAAAACCTCAAGACTCTCAAGATATTCCTCTCAACAGAATTCTGATCACAACCTATGGTGACTTTCACGGATAAATTTCATAGTCCTATGGTGACCTTTAATTTGCAAGAACCATAACTTGAGTTCTATAAATCCCCTTGAGGACTTCTAGTACTCAAATTAAAGGTATTAAGATGCTTTACAAGTTTAATGTTGGCCAAAGACTCATTTGAAACTTGTATTTTGACTTATGTGGCTTGGAAGTTAGGCACTAAACAGGGGATTTTACACTGAAACCCTAATTTAGCAACTTCCCACATCCTTTAATAAGTTTGTGAGGCTGGATGTATTTGAAGAAAACTACTGTTGTTGCTGCCCTAATAAGTTTGTTTGGTTGTTTTAGCCAAAATTTTCCAAAGGGGGAGATAGTTAGTTCCATGATTGTCCATGGTTCTATGATTGGCAACATTTTGGTAAAACATGATTCTGCACTGATGTTAAGCAAGATGTTATAACATCTCCATCTGATGTGGTGACAGAACTGTTGTCATGATGTCAAGACAGATGTCGTGACATCCATCTGCTGTGGTGACATAACGGCTGTCATGTACTGTAATCAAGATGTCAAGACAGATGTCGTGACATCCATCTGGTACAGCATCAGAACTGCTGTCATGTGCTTTAATTAAGATGTCAAGACAGATGTCGTGACATCCATCTGGTACTGCAAGAGCTTCTATTTTATATCACTTGGCAAAGGTGGTTTGGTTTGATGAGATCTTGTTGGATATATCTCATCAGTGTGTGCAGATCAAAGAGATTTATTAGGAACAAAGTGAAGATTTAACCGGTGTTCATAAAAAGGATCTTTGAGACTTTTTAGGAAACTATAATATATTTGTTTCTACTGTTATGAAGAAGATTTTGCAAGAGTGTTTTGCAGGGTAAGTTGGGATAGCTAAGAGTAAGTTAAGTTGGATGTCATACTGGATGTTATGACATCAAGCATATGACATCAGAGCGCGGGTTTAATTTTTCTAGTATTAGCTCAGGCTATACTTCAGGAAACATTTTAGGAAGCCTAGTTATCTCAGGCGACATGTTAGGCATTGCTGAGGATGGAGATGATGGGATGATGATTTGAAGAGGGAGCTGGTTGAAGCTGGTGAGGATGATGAATAGTGCCCAGCGGCTGCGGATTAGGGTTATGCGCCCTCAAGGAGGGAGATAATGAACAAGACTATATGGTCCAGAATCCCAAGACGTGGCATGCTTGCTTTTGCTGATGTCTTTAACTAAATGAACAAATGATGATAATTAATTACTAACGCAGTAATAAAGCTGATGCTGTTTTTTTTAACTTTTCTGGTTAATTAAATGCTGATGATTAATCCTAATCTAATAACATTATAAAAATTAACTCCTAATTTAATTACCAAATAAATCTGACTATTAAAAATAAATTAATCCTATTAATATTAACTCTAAAAAACTAAACTAAACTAACCATCTAATTAAACTAATTAACTAAATGTAATAAAACTACATAATTGATTAATTCTATTCTAAAAAAATGCTATTTCTAAACTACATAAACCAATCTAATAATTTATTCAAAAACTATTAAAAAAAATCTAATAACTATTTTCTAAAATCAATTAAAATTTCTAAAAAAAACAATATTAAAATCCTATTTAAAATATTCCTAAATAATGAAATAAAATAAAGCAATAAAATGCAAAATGCCATGGAAAAAACGGGCGAGCACCGAAGTGCGCCAATATTATCAACACGGATTGAATCATCAAGAAGAGAGCGACTTTCGCTCGATTTCGACACTGAACTTCTCGTTTGAATTGTTTTAAAACGCCTGAAATGCGAGTAAAGCGGCTGAAATCTCGATAAATTCAATCCGACTGATAACACTGGTAAGATGCGACCTAAATGATATGGAGATGCAAATGAAATGAAACATAAGCCAAGTACAAAAAACGGTTGGTCAAATTTTGGGGTACAACAATAGGACATCGTGGCCCTATGCCTACATATTCCCTCGTGTAATGGGAAAGTCAGAGTCAACATAGTTCGGAAAACTACGGGTGATGGGGGGAAGGTTTCTCGCCAAGACATCACCGTCTTGTGCCTACGTATCCTCATCTGGTATGAGAAATCAGAGCAAACGTAGTTCAGGAAACCTAGACCACTAGTTGGTTCAAGGGTTTTATGAGCAATGTTAAATCTCCATTCTAGCAGTTAGAGACGATGCTTGTTTGCGGTAGAATAGAAACATAACACACTCTTTCTAAAAACGAGGTTTGAAAACAATCTCGAAGGATGAAAAAGTTTGAATTTGGTTTGTGTTTTTTAGAAGAAGTGAATTGAGTTAGTTTGAAACTCATGTTGCACTAAAGATTATGACATAACAGTGAATGCGTCACATATCGCCCAAAGGGCATACGCTAAACACTCTAGATAATGTGAAAAGAGACCTCCCCTCTTATCATTTCTCATGAACTTAAAGCTCGTAGCGTACAACACTTGTTATCCTTTATTAGGTATCTTGAAAGAGTTTTGAGACGAGAAGAGAAGACACAAGGACTCTAAAGGGAACTAAGAACCCTAATGTTGTCATGCAAAGTGGTCCTAAAGTTAGGATAGAAAAGGGAACTACCTAATGTGATCATGCAAAGGATTGAAAGCCTAGTGTCTCTCCTACTCCCATCTTAAACATAGGGACTAGGAATCCTAAGGGATCATGTGAACAAGCACAAGTAAACACAATACATAATCAATCACAAAATGAAGTAAAAATGAATGACTTAAACAAGTCAATGCAAGATAGAAAGAGATGTGCAAAAGCAAACAAAATATGCAATCATGAAGCATTCGTCAAAGACAAACACAAGTCACACTCAAATAAACAAGAGAGAAGACTTAAACAAGTCAAGAAAGATGAGAGGAAATGAGAGAAGCAAGCTTCTACAATCAAATGCCATCAATCATCATAAGAAGAAACATGCTAAACAAAGAAGCACAATCAAAGAAGTGAGGGGAGAGGTAGAGTGGGGCAGCAACCACATCATGAACATCTCAATCCCACATTCACTTATGATTAAATAAAAGAAAAGCAACCAAACAATTCAAAAGAAGTTCAATTGTTCATAACATCCTCAAAGTGAAACCAATATCACCAAAGCATCATGAACAAGTACATAACCATCAAGGTCAGAAGTGAACTCAAGTGATAAACCTCAAATTCAAAATCAAGATATCAAGCAAACACAAGGATGATCAAGTCAAATTGAAGGACCAAAGTCCATACAACAATCTCACACTTCAAACTTAACTGGGAAGACATGATCAAATGAAACTTGTGGCACAAGGTACACATCCAAATGACCTACAATCAAGCAAGGCAGCACCTCAAGCATGACAACAATAGTTAACAAGATTCATGAGGTCCTCAAGGGATCACACAAGATCATATCCCCCAAAACTAGGTCAAGGATGCACATATACATATAGCTAAAACACTTTGAATTTGAGGGATCCACCAAAAATAGAAGGAAGCCCAAATAAAATCCAAAGAAAATGGAAAACTCAAGTTGAATGAAATACAAATCAGGGTGCAAAAGGTCATGGCAAGAGTTGCATCATAACACCACCAATCATATCAATTAAGGCAATGTGTTCAACTTATCGAGTAAGCATCGAGGGACAAATAAAAGCCAATGAAAAACAAACACATAATGATCATCAAGACCTCAAACCAACCCTCAAATATACCTCAATCAAACACCTAAGTGTGAGAGGAAAATTGGTCAAAGGGAAAGTTCAATTGAAGTCAAAGATCAAACTTAGAACCAAGGTATCAACCATAAAACCTCTTAACAAATTAAATCAATTAAAAATAGTAAAAATAATTAAAAAATAAAATAAAAACAATGGAAATTATCCTAACATCCTAAAATGTCAGAAACACATTTTTTTTTGGGATTTTTGTAAAATCTAAAACTATTTTAAAACGATTTAAAATGAAAATGCAGGAAAAATAAAATAAAATAAAAATAAAATAAAAGAGGGGTGCAGAAGAAAAACTGGATTGAACGAAATCCTTTCTAACATGCGCATGGGCCTCAGGATGGGGCGCGTGATTATTAAATCAGCAAGGCCCAAAACCATCAGAACTCAGTTTTAAATGAAACGATTTGTTTCATTAATCTGAGTGGCAGCCACATCAGATTAAACTCACCCACGCAAGCAAGTCCACCCCAGGTCAATGCCACCTCAACCCTTTGACCTCAGACGCGATAGCCCTAGCTCTGGTCGTCTTCTCTGGCCAGCACCACTGGAGTTGGCAGAAAATCATGATAAACATCCAAACTCCTGGCACCATTTTAAAGCATTTTTCACGTAGAATCCAAATATGACCATGGTTTTTGAAAAAGGTTCCTAGAACTAAGTGAAAACAGGCCACGGAGTTTGATGCTTAAACTGAAAATCATTCAAACAGCCACAAAATGATCTAAACATGGCCTACACGTGGTAAGGCTTCAGATGCACCAATCATGAACCTAAATGCAAGCCTAAAATGAGAGATTTAGTTCATGGAAATTTACCTAACGGAGATGCTCCGTTGGCCCTTCAAACTTTGAGCAAGCTTTAACCTTAAGCTTCCAATCTCTTCTTGGTCTTATGTGATGATGAAATTAGCAAGAGCTGAGAGGAAACCTCAGTGTGAAAGGAAATTCGAAGAGAGAGAAATTTGTGTGATTTTTTTATTAAACTTGCTATTCTGCTCAGATCCTCTGATTCTAATCATTTAGGGATCCATTTCAACTTATATATGAGGGCTTAGGAATGTCCATGCAGGCCCATGTTGTATGATTCACTTGATTTTCAAATTTTGACCAAAAACTTTCTCTTGAGTGCACACACGGTTTGGAGGTGTTATCACTCATTCCATTCATTCTTGCTGACCAAGTGGGGGTGAGGAAAGGAATTGTGTTGGTTTGGGGAATTAAAAAATGAGTTGGTGCAAGGTTTTGGATTATTACTTCTTATGACATGAAATTTGAAAAATGACTTAAAATAGATGAAAATGTTGGCTCAAATTGGGTAAGGATAGGCATGACCATTATATGATAATGATATGGTGTGAAAGAAACAAAAACCAACTCACTTAGTAACTTGAAATGGAATGAACTCATTCTAAGTCCTAAAATCAAGTTTGCATGCTCATCATGGCTTATGTGATCTCATAATTCATCAAATGTCATGAAATTTGAGGTTAAGATGATGTTAAGGTTATTTGACACAACTTTCATGTGGCAAGAAATTGGATTTGAGGCCTTGAAATGGATGAAAATGGTCTTTGAAGTGAATGACCTAAAAATCTGGTTTCAAAAAATACCCTTGACTTGAGAAAAGCCATAACTAGAGCTCCACACATGAGAATGATGAGTTCTAGGAATTTTTAGAATGCTAAGACAATGGGGAACAACTCTCATGTTTAATAAAAAATGAGGAAGAGCTGGTTCCTTGTGAAAAATGCCTTGGAAGTGAACTAACTTTGAGTACCTCTAAATTCTCTTCATCTGGTGACACCAACTTGTTGACACCATAAATTGAGATGTATGAATACAATGGATGAGTTATTGTACTCAAAATAAACCTTGAAATACAATGAACAACTCTCATGTTTGATAGAAGATTAGGCAAGACTTGTATCATAGCGAAATTTGCCCTTGAAGTTAGAGACTAAAAGAGAGGATTTTACACTTTGAATCATCTGAAACCCTAATTTAGTAACCTCTTGAACTTTTGAATCTCTTTGATCTAGCCTCATCATGGCATTTGAGATGGTCTAGGATGACTTCTCATGGCTTCAGTGATCATGAACCAAGTCTTGAGCTCTTCAAATCCACAGTTGACTTTTGTTCACCAGATGAAACCCTAACACCTTATCCATTGACCGAGGTTCTTGCAAATTATTTGTGTGACCATACACACTCCATAAAGAATCCTCAAGATGCACATTGAACCCTTGAACCATACCTCCTCTAAGGAAATGACCTCATGCACCTCCAATCATCCTCAAGATAGGAGGTGATGCCCAAACACATACTCTTTCCTCTCAAGAATCTTTGAGACCTATCCTAATGATGATGAACTCTTGATGACTTGAACACATGCCCTTTCCTGAGCCTTGAACATGAAACTTCTCTCTTGAGTGAGGACAACAATCTTGATCCTCTGTCTAGACCAATGCTATGCAAAAATGCAAATGCAAAATGCTATGAAACATAAGCCAAGATAAAAGAAAATGTTGGACAAATTTTGGGGTGCAACAATCATGATAAAATCATAAATGTCGGTTTTCTTCCATTCGTCTGCCTTGACCTTCTCTACTTTGGTCAGCCAGTTTAGATAAAGGTCAGAGTCTTTGAAGTAAGGGGTAGCTCTAAACAACCTGGATCCATTATTAAAGTACTTGAGGTCTACATTATGTAAAGCAAGGCTATCAGACCTTTAGTGGGTACTTTGGTATGATCCTTTTGCCCTAAAGGTTTGGTTTTGCGATAAGAGGGAAATAAATCACTAAGGGTTGATTAATTGGTTCCTAAAGGAGACAAAGGGCCAGCAAAAACTAAGGGCTTACCTGCAACAGTGATAGGGTTTATTACCTGTGATTCATAAATATGCCTATTTTCTTCTATAAGAGGTTCAGGGATAAATTGTTGGTTCTTCACCATCTTAGGCCCACTCAATGTGGCAAAAGAAGGAAGTAGTGACGTAGCTTGTATTCCTTTAGCCTGGGGATTTTTCTTCTGATCTTTGGTGGTAGCAGTAGAAGACACCATTGATGAAGTTTTGGTAAAACTAGGTTACTGAAGAAAGATTGGGAGTATTTTGGAAGAGATGCGTAGTGGTTGCTTGAGCGGAAAAAAGTTAAAATGATTTATGATGAAATTATTTATAAGACATTTTGAAGTAATGAAAAGCCACTATGCATCATTGAGGGCTAAGAGTAGTGGGACACAAGGAGTCCCAGGATTGAAAATGGGGGGGGGGGGGGGTGGCAGTTATTGCCTAGAACCACGATTTCATAAGTCCTAAAAAAGTGATGGTGGTATGCGATTTTGTGGGGTTTCCAAGAAATTGTTCATAATGGGCCATGACGTGAAGGACGTGCGTAAAAAGTAGATGAACAGTTTTTTTTTCCAAAGTCATGGGTGGTCAATTTGCATAGACATCTATGTGGAGGTCGAAAGATGGCGTCGAATGGGATGCTGTAAAAAAATAGTATTTTTCTTCAGCATGGTCGAAAAAGACATTTTTGGGGGGAAATTTTTGAGCTCACAAATTCGACGCCCATATTAAATTAAAATATTTGGATGAAATATTAAACTCTTGAAGAAGTATGAAAAAATCTTCGAGTGGAGAGACCTTCGAGTAGGCTGAGTTTATTTAAGTATTTGGGACTTAGAAAATATTTCCAAATATTAAAGATGGCACCTTCAATCGAGGCTGCTGGCTAAATATTTGTGGAATTTGAAATTCAAATAAAGGAGGGAGTAGTTATGCTTTCTCATTGCTGAACAAAACAAGCGGCCCATATCCAGCAAGCAACTACATGCAACGTGACACTTGCCAATGGCTAATCATTTTTTGAGGTTAATGGAAGTTAATTTTATTATTATAAATGAGGGTTCTAGCAATAGAATTCAGGGTGTTGTAATTTACTATTGTACAAGTCACTCCCAAAATTACTCAAAGTATCTGAGTGTAGAGAAACGAGTTCTAGGAGAATGTATGTCATGTAAACACACCATTTCTACGTTTTAATGAAACTTATTTTATTTTGCTTTATTTTCAAGAGTTTATCTTTACTTCATTGCAATTCACATCTTTTTGGCATTATGCTTCACTTTGTTTAAATGCTATTAAAGGACTTTTTTACTGTGTTTCCTACAATATCATGTCCTTTTATTTCAGTCGAACCCCACATTTACATTAATCTTTTTCTCATAAACACTGTTGAAGTGTTCAGTTTTAGGTAGTTTCTTTCACACAAAATTTAGAACATGTCCTAGGATCAATCTGATCGATCCTGTGAGTCACCAAAGTCAGATTTGGAAGATCAGCGGTTGTTTTCTAATTTTCACGAGAAACAGGTTGCTGAGTTGTGACACAACTTCCAAGAAAGGTTTCTCTCTCATGCCACTAGCATCCACTTGCATGATTAAACAATTCAATTAATCCAAACTCTAAGTTTTTCTCATGGCTATGCACTCTAACCTCCTCAATTAGGTCCATAAGCATCAAAGAATGGGTTAAGAAAGGGATTAAGAGAGATTTGAAGGGTTTATGCAAGAAAATGCCAATGCTGAACTTGGTTTTGTGACATGGAAAATGCCCAACTTACGTTCTTCGGTTCTCCCTAACCCCAAAGGTTGAGAAAATTCTCTTGTACTTTTTAAAAATCCCAAAACATGACCTATGACATTCATGTTTTACACAAGTTCAAATTCCAAAGAAAACTATGTCAAAAATTCTCTTGAAGATTGTTGCAAAAGTTAACTTACAAGCCAAGAAACATGATAATTTTCTAAGTGTTGAAATTCTTCACAACTTGATGAGATCACAACTCAAAATCTATGAATTTTTGGGCGTCAACCCCATAGGAAAATTTTGCAGGGATCCCCAAGAGCTTTCCAACAAGCTTTGAACCACTCCATTTGGATGTGTGGTTAGGAAGTTATGATCATTCCAAGTTGGCTTAAAATTAGGGCTTTTATGAACCTTAGTTTCTTGATTTGCAAGTTATCCATCAGTCCTTGGTTAAATCTCCGCCAAACTCACTAGTTAGGCATAAAATGATGTTGGAGGACTTGCTTGCTTCAATTTAGGGTCAAAACCCTAAACGTCAAAGAGTTGACTTTATAGACAAACGAACCGAACGCCTGAAATATTTAGGATCGATCCTCAGTGTTCTGGGTTCTTTGAGACTTTCAAACTTCTTGAGGAGACTTTAATGAGTCATAGGAGTACTATTATTCAAGCTTTGGAAACCCATTTAGACTAAAAGTTAACTTTAGTTGACTCTTTCCACTAGAAACCCTAGTTAGGGTTTTGCACTGCACTGCTCCTATTCTTTTGGTAACAACCTCAAATAGCACTTGTTCTTGGCTAGAAATGAGCTTCTTGATGATATGAAGACTTGATTTTTAGAAGAGCAATCCAAAACCTTGACTGATCAGTCCACAGGATCCTCGATTTTGACAATGTAAAACCCTAATTCATCTTTATCTTGACAAAGATCAACTTGAAAAAGGTTAAGGTTGGGTAAAACATGTTTTATGCTCCTAGAATGATGATGGAATCTAGGGGTCAAAATGTGGGGTATGACAGTTGCCCTTATTTAGATATCTTTACCAAATGGCAATAAGAGGTGACAATCTCCATAGAATCATGGTGAAAGGTATTTAAATATATCAAAACGAAAATTGTGCCCCTTATATACAATGGTATGTAAAAGACACTTGCTAACCATGTAATGAATTCTAGGAATGATGCTTTATGATGCTGGAGTGCAAGAAAATGCTGACACACAAGCAAAATAAAAAGAAGGACAAAAACAACGAGTAACCACTCACTGGGAAAGCAGACACACTAGTAAGAGATCCAGATCACACCAACCCATAGTTCAGACATGACTAATGATGGTATTTCAAGGCTATCCTCTACACAGGGGACACAAACTTTACCGGGGAAGGCAAATCTCCACAGGGGAAAGGGAAAATCTCCACTAGGTAAATGCATCAAGGGAGACATGGATAAGAAGGTACACAGGGGAACAAAAGTTAACAGACTCGGACTCTAACTGGAGATGCAAAAGACCAGAGACACGGTCCTTCTTGGGGGACAAACTAATGGGGACTTTCCTCGCGACGAAGAGTTCGAACAGGATCTTCAGGAAAAGACTAGAAAAAAGACCAGACTCACCGAGGAAGCTAGTCACCACTAGACCTCCAAGAGTTGTTAGGGATATCTAGGGGTTCACTAGGGGATGCTGGTAATAACCAACCATCCTAAGATCAGGTTTAGAAGAATATTGCCAATAACGATTGCGCCTTCAAAGGATATGGTAATGACAAAAACCGAGGTACTAACAACATTCGGACTTTAAACGATGCTAGTCAAAAAATTATTGGTCTTTCCAAAAAATATGCTGACAACCAAATCAACGCTACCAATAACGATTAGATTTAAAACAATGCCAGTGACTACCGGTCTTCAGCTGAGTTAGTTAACAAACGGAACATCGACTGGGGGATAGATTCAGGTAAACACCAGATCTCAAGGGTAAGCTGAAACATTAGTAACGACTAAAGTTTGGTAACCACTAATTAGCAGTATCAGATGGGGGTCAGTGACCGACCTAATGCTAGTCACAAAGAGACTCCACTGGGGAATCTGGTGATGACCAGTCAAGCAAAAATTAACAGGGAACTGGTAACAACTAGACTTCCTGGGGGATCCAGAGAGAAATAAAATCTTCCCTGGTGTTGCACCCTAAAATTTGCTCAACCTATTTCACCTGATTTATGTTTTAAGTGCATTATCATTTGCATAATAAATCATGTACATAATCCAATAATTTTCATAACATAGCATAGCAATTTATATAACAAGGGCCATTCTTATCTAAAGAATCACATCAAGGGTTTTTGGGACCATCCAAGTCATCAAGAAATGTTTGAAGCTTTGAGGAGATTTGGTTGTCAACCAGTGGAATTTTCTCCTAATCCTAAGGAGTATTGAGGGTCATCAATGGGGGTATGAGATATAAATTGAGGGTATGGGATGTGTAGAAAACTTATGAAATGCCTAGAGGGTCATATCGAAGATAAGACAAGTCATTGATTCAAGTGCAAGAGCCACAGTTGAAGTGCAGTTAACCAGGGTTTCATCTAGGTCAACTGAGTGATTGAAAAGCATCAAGGCTTAATTGAAGGATGTGGGATTCATGAATTGATATGTTGATACAAGTGTGGTGTTGTTCCAAGGATAAATCAAAGAGAATCAACAGTAGGAGGAGTTGCCAAATTAGGGTTTTAGTGTAAAATCCCCTAATTTAAGCCTAACTTCCAAGGCAGATAAGTCAAAATGCAAGTTTCAAATGGATTCTTGGTCAACATGAAACTTGTAGAGCTTCTAAATAGCTTTAATTTGAGTACTAGAAGTCTTCAATAAGATTTGGGGAACTCAAGTTATGGTTCTTGCAAGTTATGGGTCACCAGAGGACACTGAAATTTATCTGTGAAAGTCACTTGACTTCCAAGCAACGTTTGCCCATGAAGGAGTTTTCAAATGGATTCCTGGCCAACATAAGAGTTGTATATCTTGATCTTATCTTTAATTTTAGTACTATAAGTCCTCAAGAGGATTTGTAGAACTCAAGTTATGGTCTTGGCAATCCAGGGGTATTTTGGGTATTGATGATTACAGGTCACTTTTCAACATAGGTCAAAATCTCCATCTTCCACTCCTCAAATGGAAAAATGTTCAACATGAGATGTGCTTAAAATGGTGTTTTTAGGCTAGGTAAGAGGTCATGGGTGATTGGAAATGCTTGTATCACAAAATCATAAAAATGGCCTAAAATAAGGGTGAATTTTAAATGAACCAATGATGAAAATTGGGATTTTTGATCTACAAGTCCAAACTAAGCCATATGGCATACTAATTTTATTGGAAAACAAATTTTGAGAACATTGACATTGCCACATTTTTGATTTGAGGGATAATTCAATGACTTGCTTTGTAAAATGGTTACTTACATCATAAGTCACATATGCAAAACCTCTTTTTAGAGCATAACCAAAGCCTTAGCCCTTGCCAATTCATTCAATATGTCATGTGGTGAGAATTTGGATCAGAATGAGGCATTGAAACAAGCTTAAAACTCAGCTGCCATATGTGAATTTCTCATGACATTTTCAAATGCAAGAGAGGTGGAACTTCTCATTGGATCAATCCAGAAGTTTCTAGAGCCTTCATTCATGTTCTATATAAGATTTAGAACTGGTTCAAAGCTTGAGTTGGTGGAGATTGAGGGAGAATTGAGAGATTGCATCTTGAGTTTTCCATTTGCATAACAGAATCGGTTACACCAATTTACTCCATTTCAATCCATTCTTTTGTGTTCAATAGCTTCCTCTGGTGTTGGTGAGTGATTCCATATAGATTTCTAGCCAAGATCGTGGAAGAATCGTGAGATTGCATTTTGAACCTCTCTTCGTGTTTTGAGGAAGAAGATGATTCAATGCCAATGGATAGTGTGGTTGAATTCCTTGTGAAAAGGCGAGCAAGATGATGTGTTTATGTTAGGGTTTTAATGAGGATTGAGGAAGTTGCGTTTGGAGAAGATGAAGCTTGAAGCTCTGTTTCAGCCATGGCTTTTCACCCTCTAAGATTCAAATGAAGAAGACGATAGGATGGCCCTTGGATCGTGAGAAGACTTTGACTAAAATGATCATCTAACGGCCAGGATTGATTGAAATTTTGTGAAAGAGTCTGAGAGCATGAAACGCACCATTTCACTTAAGGTACTTGGATGGGCTTCAGGATCTTGTTACTAACCACACCCCTTTTGAGGCCCAATTGAGAAACACGCGTGAAATCCTTGCTATTCACACCAAGCTTTTTATTTTTTTCCTTTATTTTTTCATTTTATTTTCTGAATTGGAAATGGGCCTAGCGCGCCTGGCTATACGCACCCCCCTCTGGGCCCATCTGGTGTTTTAAACTTCAGTTAATTGCTATTTGACACGCATCTTCTCCATTTTCTTTTATTTCACATATTATTTTAGGTTAATTGAAAAAATCAGAACTGATTGAAAAATGAACATTTTCAGGTGAGAATTTTTTCTCTATTTTCCTTAGGGTTTCTAGAATTTAATAAAACAATAAAAATATTAATTCCTTGTATTTTATATTTTTTGAAATATTTTACCATTCTATTGATTTTATTTTGCATTTGTTTGGTACCTTATTTTGCTGAATTTAGTATGAGAGATTGGTGAATGTTTTTGAGTTGATTCTTGTTGGATTGATTAGATTAGAGTTACATGCTCCCTTAGAGATTTTTCTCATATTTTTATGATGAAATTCAGGCTAGTTTTGAATGATGAACTTTAGGGTGTTAGGATTAGGGTTTTACAATACTTAGGGGTAGTTTAGGGCATGATTTAGAGACTTAGAGTTTGATTTAGGCCTTGGGGTTTATGTGGGGTATAGGGTACATAGTTAGGTTCCCTTAGAAATTAATCTAGGATTTTATGATGAGTATTTCCATTTTATATGATTTTTGCAAATTGGGTGATATTGGTGTGTTTCCCTCTTGGGATATTGTTGTGTTTGTTGGGTTTTGGGCATTTCAATTGGGTGTTGGGCTTGGGCTTGGTTTGTTGGAGCTAATGAAGGCTTTGGAGATGATGTGAGACAAAGTATGGATCTTGGAGCATGAGATTCTTGATCTTGAAGATTGATGTTGAAGACTTAGGAGATAGGGGATGTAGGGAGAGCTTTAGAGTAGATTGATTTCTTCTGTCAAACATGGAGAGCTTCTTGTGCCTCTATTCCATCCTATGACACAAGGTCCCCCAAAGAAGTTCCATCTCTCCTTAGGAGGGATGTAGAGCATGCTTTGATTGGGTAGAACCTTGAGGATAGCATTCACTTGCTGTGTTAAGATCTTAGTGATTTCCTTGGGTTATCATTAAGCCTCTTAACATTTCAACTTCATATCTTAGTTGATTCTCTCCTGTGAGTGCTTGCCTTGAATATGGAAGCCTATTGAAGATGAAGTTCATTGAAGACTGGTGAAGATGAAGCTTGTACCTGTCAAAGCTGGGTATCTGTGAAGACTAGGGTTTGGCTGTTGTTTGAAGCTGTCTATTTGTTGGGGTTCAGTGCTTGCTAAAACTGGAGATTTTGAGGATAAGAGCTTGCCTAAAGCTTGGGGATCATTGGAGAGTAAAGATGGGGTATTACTTGAAGGTGTTACTGTCCACCCTTTGCTGTTAATCAACTGTAGCTATCAGAGCTGGTGCTGTTTGAACTGCTTATTGAAGGAGCTGGTGTGGCTGTCAGAGCTGGTGTTGGGTTTTATTTTCTTTTTTCTGTATTGATTGTTGGCTTGTTCAGCTTGCCCCTTAGGTTTGAAGTGAAGCTGTTTCACTTTGCCTATTGTTTTCCCAGGTTCGAGGTTGAGTGGGACTCCCTTGCCTCGCTTGTATTGCTGCATCTCATGCATTTTACTGTTTACTGTATATCTGCTGTTTCTTTTCCGTTTATCCCCTAGGATCTCTGATTTCCTCTGTGCAGGAGGGAATTATGAAAGACATTAGGTGTTAACCAATGCATGACAACATTAGGGTAGTTTTGATTCCCTTTTCGAACCCTAGGTTTTAGAGCTTCTTTCTCTTCTCTCTCAAAACAACTCAAAGCACAGTAATAAGGATAATCGATGGCGTACGCTACGACCCTTAAGCTATTTAAGGGAGGATTGTTGGAGGGTCACTCTTCAGTAATCTGACTGCTTAGTGTGTTACCCCTAGGGTGACATACGACGTAGTCACTCTCAAATCATAGTCTCTAGTGCGTCAGAGATTGCAAACACCATAAAAAACAGTTCTTGCGTAAAAGACTGAAAACAAACATCAAAGTGTCATTTTTGTCCGCTTGGACTCTTAATCAGGAGAAAACCTTTTCAGAAAGATAAAAAACAGTCAGACAAGCTTGTGTCTTTCGTAGCCCGAACTACGTTTGCTCTGATCTTTCATGCTGTATGAAAGTACGTAGGCATAGGATGCCGTATCCTAGCGAGCAACCTTCCCCTCCTTTCCAGTAGGTAGGCGAACTACGTTGACTCTGATTTCTCATTCCAGACGGGAATGCGTAGGCATAAAGTGCGATACTTTTCCGAGTCATTTTCTTTTCTTTTAACCCCAGACCTGTAGAGTAGATAGAATAACAATCCGTACTAGAAAACAAGCGTGGATCCCGTCGAGTACGACGGACGTGAGGGGTGCTAATACCTTCCCCTTGCGTAACTGACTCCCGAATCCAGGATTTGGTTGCGATGACCATTCCTTTCCCGTCTTTGCGGTAGGTTTACTTCGAGTGTTTCCTTTCCCTCCGTTGGGATAAATAACGCACGGTGGCGACTCTTCTGTTTAGCCGGCGCTGATTTTCGCAATAGCGACAGCTGGCGACTTTGCTGGGGACAGGAATATCCCCTATGCGAGTCAATCCTAGCGCTTGTTTTCCCGTCGTGGGTGTTGTATAGATTTACTTTTCTGTCTTTACTTTCCGCACTTATTTATCAGCTTTATACTGTTACTGCTGCTGTGGGAAGGGGGTAATCTGTTGAGAGATAAGCCGGACCTGGGCTTGAGGTTACACATAGACTTAGAAGTAGAGAGTAGTGGTTAGCCTGCTTGCTTAGCTCGCACCAGCTAGCCGCGAAATTTACGCTCGGACGAGATTCTCTTTGATGCTTCTTGCCTGGCCCTTAGGGCTCGACAAGTTGTCTGACCCGAGGATTGTTGACTCTAGGGACCTATCAATTGGGATTCAACTAAGTGAGGCCGCTTCAGGGGATGATGATGCCACACCTTTTGGGTATTGTATCATCGCTCTTGAAAGTCTGTGACGTTGAACCCGCATAGGATGTCGTACCTCGTCTGCGAGTTAAGTACACACCTGTGAGGGGTAGGTGGGTCTGTTTGTAGGAAACCTTTGACCTCAGAATACCTGGTTTATCTCAGTTAGTGAGATGTGGTTATTGGGGCCATTTGAGTGGTTGGTTTGGTTTGAGATGAAGATTGGATGGTTCTCGGGCTTCAGTACAAAGTAGCACAGACATGGAGTCCTTGAAGAGGACAGTTGCTTACCGGCTGCATTCACCAGATATCAGTTCCCTGCTGGGACTAGTTGCTCTAGCAGATGAGGGAGTGAGGGCTGAGTTCAGAGTATCTTATGGGAGATTTCTTAGTTTGTTGTACAGACCTTCAGCATTTGAGACGACTGGGGTGTATACTTTGATGCAGTTTTATGAGCCACAGCTGAGATGCTTCTTATTTCCCGACTATATTCTAAAACCCACTTTGGAGGAGTATTCTGCTATGTTGGGAGTTCCTGTGTTAGACCAGATGCCCTTCATACATGTTGATGCTGAGCCTGAGTTGGCTACACTTGCTGAGATTGTCAATTTAGACGCTTCTGAGTTCCCGGGAGGCTTGGTCAAGCTGAACGGAGCTTATGGTTTTCACATGTCTGTCCTGGTTGAGAAGGCTACACAATGCGCGAAGAGTGGATGTTGGGTTGCCTTCAGTGCCATTCTAGCTGTCTGCCTCTACGGGATTGTCTTGTTTCCTAATGTGCCAGATTTTGTCGACTCATATGCCTTCTTGATTCTTGCCTCGAAGAATCCAGTTCCTACCCTCTTGGGCGATGTTTATCATTCTGTTCACTACAAGAATGAGAAACATCGTGGCAAGAATGTTTCCTGCTGTCTTCCTCTCTTGTACAGGTGGTTCCAAGGGCATCTTCCAAAGACAGGGCCTTTTGTTGATGTTGTTGATACCTTGGATTGGTCTTCCCGGTTGATGGGGCTGTCTGCTGAGAACGTCATTTGGTTTGATCGGAGTATGCTTGGCACGAATATCATATATAGTTGCAGTGGCTTTCCGAATATCCCCTTGATTGGACGGAAAGGCTGTATCAACTATAATCCTTCATTGCTGGTAAGACAGTTCGGTTATGCTTTGAAGGATGCTCCTATTGAGAAGGAGATACAGGAATCTCTGTATCTCACAGGCTTATTAGACACGACTGTTTTGATCCGATTGAGACATGCATGGGCTAACATCCATAGGAGAGGGAAAGCTTTGCTCGGTAAGAGCAACAACAAGGCTTATGACCCTTATTTGGCTTGGATTCGCGAGAGAGCTAGTACTTCCTTGATGCCTTATCCTGCTGTGGAACCCCTGTATCTTCCATTGATTGAGGTACCCACTTCGGAAGAGAGTGAGAAGTATAAAAAATTGTTGGCAGAGAACGAAGAACTGAAGAAAGCCAATGATAAGTTAGAAAAAGAGATCTTCCAGTTGCGTCGTGAGAAGAATGAAGCCACCTTCACTGTGAAGGAACAAACTGAATTGATTAACAGGTTAGGTTCAGAGCTGACGGAGGAGACCAACAAGAAAGAAAAGTGGGAATAGCCTTGAACGGTGTCAGCAAGGTGCTTACCTCCAAGAAGGAACTTTTAAGCAAAGCTTATTCCCGTCTCAGCAAGTGGGAAGCCTTGTGGAATGCCACGCTTACCAAGCGGAAGGAGCGGGAAGACGAATTGAAGCTGCAGATTGCCACGCTAGAGGCACAAGTTAGAGCCCAAGATGCAAAGATTGCCGAACATACATCACTTAGGAGCGCTGTTGAGCTTAGAGTAAGTGACCTTGACGAGAAGTCGAGAGGTTATGAAGTGAAGGCCGGTTCCAAGAGGTACAAACTTGACGAAGGTTCTGGAGAAGGAACCTACCAGGACGACGCCAAAAAGCTGAGGTCCACTACCGAGCGGCATGCCTTACTGATACAGGAGCTGATCTCCCGACTGAGGCATTCGGAAACGTTGAGGATATTGGAGGACGTCAGAGCACGCCATTTGGCCTGATTTATCTTTGCCTTGCTTTTATGTGTACTTGCATTTTGACCATCTTCAGGCTTGTTGACCGAGGTCCATTCAGTTGTATTCGGTTGTACTCTTGTACTCAGCCTCTTGGCATTTGCTTATATGCGAGGATTTTCTGATTCCTTGCTTGCTTGATGGGGACTCCATTGTCGTGATGGCCTTGTCTCCGAGACTAGAATCGAGGGGGAATATAACCTGTAGCATATTTGTAACACCCCCTTCTATACCCCCAAATAAATGCATATACAAATTTATCAGAGTGAAAATTTTAGAATAAGGTATAAAGGAAGAATGTCACAATTTCACCAATGAAACACTTTCACATTTGCTCCATAAAATATGTAACATTTTCATGGTTTAGAAATCACATTTCAACATTTAAATTTAAGCGGAAGATAAAATCATTTAATCATTTCCAAAATATTAATTCACATACAGATAAGATATCCAGATTGATACATCATGTCAGGTAATTACAAAACCACATCAGCTGATACATCGCAATGTATCACAAAAGAATAACTATACTAGTCTAACTACCCGGTGTTACATATCAGAGCACGACTCAAAAGAATGAAAATAACTTCACAAAAAAAACTCCAGCATCCTAATCTGCAATGCCTCGTAGAGCATTATAAAACAGCAGAAGGGTGAGAAATATAACCATAATAATCAAAGCATAAGATTATATATACCACACATAATTCAACTCCATATTTTTCACCACAATTCACCCTCTTAGTCATATATATTTACCACACATATATAGACAACATGAATATTCACAAAGCATTCCCACATCATGCATACACTCACATTTCCACAATCTTATCATTCACACATAAGCATCTCTTCATGCATATGTCATATATCAATGTGACTCAACAACTCAATGCAACTCATGCAATGCGGTACCGACTCTCGTTATCATTTTTCGGTTTTTACATTAAACCGGGTCCACTCTTCTAGACTGATAACCCATTATCATTTTTTGGTTTTTACATTAAACCGGGTCCACTCTTCTAGACCGATAACAACAAAGGCCCGTCCTCTAAGCCTTCAAACCCACTCTTCTAGGTTTGGAACAAGTCACTAGTCTCCACGAAACTAGCAAGCATTGCCTCTTGACTAAATGATGCATAGGCAATCGAAAATCAAATACACTTAAGACCGACATCTTAATCTCATGCATTCCAATAATTCATCTCTTCAAGAATTACAACATGATTGCACACACAACATATTCATAACAATTCAAGGTATTCACATTAATACCATTAACGTAATTCACAAGTCATGCACACATATCCACAATGTTCTCATGCATACTTATCACACAATTGCATACAACATTAGGCATTCACAATTTATCAGACAATGCACACATAACCTCTATTATGTTCTCATGCATTTCCAATCAATACAAATAATATACACATCTCAAAACCTAGGATTCACGCCCGAAGGCTACCCACAGCATATCACAATAGTACATAAACTATGTGATTAATCAAGCAATAAACCATAGTCGAACCACACAATTAACATATGGATAAATCTCAAATAAAACATCAACCTGTCATACTCGCTACTCCTTCGCTAAGCGAACTCCTAGCGAGTATTCGCTACTTCTTCGCCTAGCGAACGTGCTAGTGAATCTCAACAGAAGTTACTGACTTCATTCGCTACCTGCTCGCTACAGCGAGCTTCCCAGCGAATCGTTCGCTATCTCTTCGCTACACTTTCGCTACCAGCGAACAAACCAAAATCCATTATGTCCAAGTCTGGGACCATTCGCTACTTGTTCGCTGAGCGAGCGCCTAGCGAGCATTCGCGACCTGCTCGCCTAGCGAGCTGCTAGCGAGTGTCTGCGTATTTTGTTTTTCACTTACTGTTATCCAACTCAACCAACTCCAAAAACTCCAATCTCACCAATCCAATTCCAATACTCTTAGTCTAACATTTCTAGACTATTCTACATCATCTATTTCAGATTTTAACCGATTAAATTGAGTTCTACCGATTATTCCAACTTTTGCCCTAAATGGAAAAGGATGGAAACTACACCAAAACCTCAACCCAACATATATAACATCATGCAATGATCAAATAGAAACATTTCTCACCCTTACCTCGATTAATCAGAGCTTTGATGTTGGTTCTTCATGATTTTCCACTTTCCTCTTCTTCTCCTCTCTTTCTCTTCTTCTTTCTTTCCAAATGTTTCTCTCTAACTTTCTTTTATTTTCCTTCTCTATTATATATTTCCTTTATTTTCCTTCCTTCCAATTTCCTTCTCAATTCTCTATTAATTCTAATTAATACAAATTAATTTCCAACATTAATAAAAATCCCACTAAATCAATTAATTACTATAATTAATTATTTAATGAAATTCGGGCTGTTACAACCCTCCCCCACTTTAGGAATTTTCGTCCTCAAAAATGTTACCTGGTTCAAACAGTTCTGGATAAGACTCCCTCATTTGGCTCTCTAGTTCCCAAGTCACATTTCCACCAGCCGGTCCTCCCCAAGCGACCTTCACCAAAGAAATCTCCTTACCTCGAAGTTGCTTCAATTTCCGATCCTCTATCCGCATAGGTGATGTCTCAACAGTCAGGTTATCTCTCACCCGCACATCATCTAATTGGACTACATGAGACGGATCCGCAATGTATTTCCTCAACTGAGATACATGGAATACGTCATGAAGATTAGCAAGCGACGGTGGTAAAGCCACATGATAGGCCACTTCTCCTATCCTCTGCAAAATCTGATAAGGACCAATGAAACGCGGCGACAACTTGTGCGACTTCAATGCCCTACCAACACCTTTCATCGGAGTGACTCGAAGAAACACATGATCTCCCTCTTGAAATTCAAGTGCCTTCCTCCTTTTGTCATAATAACTCTTCTGACGACTCTGAGTAACTCTCATCTTCTCTTGAATCATCTTGATCTTATCAGTAGTCTGTTGAACTAACTCGGGTCCAACAACAGAACTCTCTCCGGACTCAAACCAACACAATGGTGTCCTACACTGCCTACCATACAACGCCTCAAATGGTGCCATACTGATACTAGAATGAAAACTGTTGTTGTAGGTAAACTCAATCAAAGGCAAGTAGCTATCCCAAGCTCCTCCTTTTTCCAATACACAAGCTCTCAAAATATCTTCAAGCGACTGAATCGTCCTCTCCGTCTGACCATCTGTCTGAGGATGATAAGCTGAACTCAAACGCAACTTAGTACCCAAAGCACTCTGCAAGCTCTCCCAAAATCTCGAAGTGAACCTCGAATCTCTATCTGAAACAATACTCGACGGAATACCATGCAAACACACAATCCTCTCAATATACAATTTAGCCAACTTCTCCAACGGGTAATCCACACGCATAGGGATAAAGTGAGCAGATTTAGTCAATCTATCCACAATAACCCAAATAGCCTCAAAATTACTCGGCGTCCTCGGCAAACCCGATACAAAATCCATGGAGATACTATCCCATTTCCACTCAGGAATAAACAACGACTTCATCAAACCCGATGGCTTCTGATGCTCAATCTTTGACTTCTGGCAAGTCAAACAAGAATACACAAATTCCGCAATATCCTTCTTCATACTAGGCCACCAAAACACTTTCCTCAAATCCTGATACATCTTAGTAGCACCCGGATGAATACTCAATCCGCTACGATGTCCTTCCTCAAGGATACTCTTTTTAAGCTCCACAACATTCGGAACACAAACTCGATCCCGACATCTCATAATCCCATTCTCATCAATCCGAAAATCACCACCTTGGCCTTGGTTGATTAAAGTCAACCGATCAACTAAACTCAAATCCGATTTCTGTCCTTCTCGAATTTCATCCAAAATACCACTTGTAAGCTTTAACATACCCAACTTAAATCCAAAAGAAGTTCTCTCACATACTAAACTCAAATCCGATTTCTGTCCTTCTCGAATTTCATCCAAAATACCACTTGTAAGCTTTAACATACCCAACTTAAATCCAAAAGAAGTTCTCTCACATACTAAACTCAAATCCCGAAATTGCTCGACCAATTCCAACTCTTTCACTATCAACGCCGACATATGCAATGATTTCCGACTCAATGCATCCGCTACTACATTTGCTTTACCCGGATGGTAATTCAAACCAAAATCATAATCCTTCAAAAGTTCAAGCCATCTTCTTTGTCTTGCATTCAATTCCTTTTGATCAAAAAGATATTTCAAACTCTTGTGGTCACTAAACACTTCAAATCTTGCACCAAACAGATAATGCCTCCAAAGTTTCAACACGAACACAACGGCGGCCAACTCTAAGTCATGCGTCGGATAATTCTTCTCATGCACTTTGAGTTGCGTCGAAGCATAAGCCACAACTTGATTATTCTGCATCAACACACCTCCCAAGCCCATTAAAGAAGCATCACAATACACAACGAACGGTTCTTCCGGATTTGGCAAAATCAAAACAGGGGCTGTCGTCAACCTTCGCTTAAGTTCTTGGAAACTCGCTTCACACTTGGCATCCCAAACAAAAGCTTGACCCTTCCTAGTTAACTGCGTCAACGGCAACAATAACTTAGCGAATCCTTCAATAAACTTCCGATAATAATCGGCTAAACCAAGGAAACTTCTAATCTCAAAATCTGACTTCGGAGTCTCCCATTGCGATACCGCTTCAACCTTTGACGGATCAACCGCAATACCATTACTCGAAATTACATGACCAAGGAAACTAACTTCCTTCAACCAAAACTCACACTTAGAAAGCTTTGCAAACAAATGCTTCTCTCTCAACACAGATAACACAATCTTCAGATGCTCGACATGCTCTTCTTCGCTCTTCGAATAAACCAAGATGTCGTCGATAAACACAACCACAAACTTATCCAAATAAGGATGGAAAATCCTATTCATGTACTCCATAAATACACCTGGTGCATTAGTCACACCAAATGGCATTACAGAATACTCATAGTGTCCATACCTCGTTTTAAAACAGTCTTCTGAATATCCTCAGCTTTCACGCGAATCTGATGATACCCAGATCTCAAATCAATCTTGCTGAACACACTTGCACCAACCAACTGATCCATCAGATCATCAATCCTCGGGAGTGGATACTTGTTCTTAATAGTCACCTTGTTCAACTGTCTGTAATCCACACAGAGCCTCATAGAACCCTCTTTCTTCTTAACCAACAACACCGGTGCACCCCACGGCGATACACTCGGACGAATAAACCTCTTTTCAAGCAAGTCCTCAAGTTGACTCTTCAACTCTTTCAATTCTTATGCCGACATACGATAAGGAGCCATCGATATCGGACTAGTTCCAGAAATCAAATCTATTGAAAACTCCACTTCTCGCTCCGGGGGTAAATCCTTTATCTCTTAAGGGAAAACTTCCGGAAAATCTCTAACAATTGGTAAAGCACCAATCTCTTCACTTCCACCAATTCTCAAAGTTTCCATAAGCATAAATACCTTAGCTCCATCTTGCACTGATTCTTTCACTTGTCTCATTGTCATAAACAAATCTCTTGCAACGTCCGATTCCGGAAAAATAACCGTCTTGTCAAAACAGTTAATATATACCCGGTTGAAATCCAACCAATTCATCCCAAGGATGACATCGAGTTGGTCTAGGTGAAGACACACTAAATCAATTCCAAAATCTTTACCGAAGATACTCAGCGGACAATTCAAACAAACATACGGTGTAGTTACCGAACCCATAGCAGGAGTATCAATAACCATACCGCCACCAATCACAGACAACTCAAGATTCAACCTTCTAACACAATCCAAAGAAATAAAAGAATGCGTAGCTCCGGTATCAATTATAGCGATCAAAGGTGTACCATTAATGAAGCACGTACCTCTGATCAAGCGATCGCCACTAGCAGTATCAGATCCAGATAGAGCGAACACTTTTCCGCTCCCTTGTTTCTTCTTCGGCTTATCGCATTTGGTACTAATGTGTCCTTGCTCGCCACAGTTATAGCAAGTCACATTTGCACCGCTTATGCATTCAAGAGCTTTGTGGCCTGGCTTGCCACACTTAAAACACTTCTGTCCCACACTCTTGCACTTAGGAGCACGATGCCCCGCTTCACCATAATTGTAACATCTCACTGGAGTAGAAACTCCCCCACTTGGCTTCTTACCGAAACCAACCCTTTGTTTCCCCTTATCAGCAGGAGTCACGTAAGGTTTCCCTCGGAAGTGGCCCTTTCCTTTCTTATCACTTAGGCTCTTGTAGTGGCTAGATCGAGCCCTACTATCCTCATCGTAAATCCTACTCTTGTTTACCAACTCCGAAAATCGCTGGATTTCCTGGTAACCAATAGCTTGCTTGATCTCAGGTCTTAAGCCATTCACAAATTTGAGACACTTAGATCTCTCGGCATTATCGGTGTTGTAGTGAGGACAAAACTTGATCAACTCCTCAAATTTTGCCGCATACTCAACTACCGTTGAATTACCTTGCTTCAGCTCAAGGAATTCAATCTCTTTCTTTCCGCGCACATCTTCTGGAAAATATTTCTCCAGAAATGTCTCTCTAAAAGGATCCCAGGTGATCACCATATCATCCTCTTCAAATCTTTGGCGAGTATTACCCCACCAGTCTTCGGCTTCCTCTTCGAGCATGTGAGTCCCAAACTGCACCTTTTGTGCATCTAGGCAATTCATAACCCGAAAAATCTTCTCGATAGCTTTCAACCAAATTTGTGCTTTGTCAGGCTCGTGGGTTCCCTTGAACATCGAGTGATTATTCCTTTGGAACCTTCCCAAAGCACGGAATTCATCATCAGCATTATTCCCCACATTCAAATTGCCCGGAGGATTCTGCCCAATCGCTCCCGCCAACCTTGTCAAAGCTTCTACGATCGCTTCATCGTTCCTCCCTGCAACCATCTTACTAATTCCAACAACAGAACCACGTAAGAACAACCAATATTGATGATGCAACACACGCATATCAATAACACACAGGGAAAAACACTCTAACAACTTGGCCGGACGAACCGACATGCTCTGATACCACTGTTGTAACACCCCCTTCTATACCCCCAAATAAATGCATATACAAATTTATCAGAGTGAAAATTTTAGAATAAGGTATAAAGGAAGAATGTCACAATTTCACCAATGAAACACTTTAACATTTGTTCCATAAAATATGTAACATTTTCATTGTTTAGAAATCACATTTCAACATTTAAATTTAAGCGGAAGATAAAATCATTTAATCATTTCCAAAATATTAATTCACATACAGATAAGATATCCAGATTGATACATCATGTCAGGTAATTACAAAACCACATCAGCTGATACATCGCAATGTATCACAAAAGAATAACTATACTAGTCTAACTACCCGGAGTTACATATCAGAGCCGCCGACTCAAAAGAATGAAGATAACTTCACAAAAAAAAACTCCAGCATCCTAATCTGCAATGCCTCATAGAGCATTATAAAACAGCAGAATGGTGAGAAATATAACCATAATAATCAAAGCATAAGATTATATATATATATATATATATATATATATATATATATATATATATATATATATATATATATATATATATATATATAGGTAATCATATAATTCAACTCCATATTTTTCACCACAGTTCACCCTCTTAGTCATATATATTTACCACACATATATAGACAACATGAATATTCACAAAGCATTCCCACATCATGCATACACTCACATTTCCACAATCTTATCATTCACACATAAGCATCTCTTCATGCATATGTCATATATCAATGTGACTCAACAACTCAATGCAACTCATGCAATGCGGTACCGACTCTCGTTATCATTTTTCGGTTTTTACATTAAACCGGGTCCACTCTTCTAGACTGATAACCCATTATCATTTTTTGGTTTTTACATTAAACCGGGTCCACTCTTCTAGACCGATAACAACAAAGGCCCGTCCTCTAAGCCTTCAAACCCACTCTTCTAGGTTTGGGACAAGTCACTAGTCTCCACGAAACTAGCAAGCATTGCCTCTTGACTAAATGATGCATATGCAATCGAAAATCAAATGCACTTAAGACCGACATCTTAATCTCATGCATTCCAATAATTCATCTCTTCAAGAATTACAACATGATTGCACACACAACATGTTCATAACAATTCAAGGTATTCACATTAATACCATTAACATAATTCACAAGTCATGCACACATATCCACAATGTTCTCATGCATACTTATCACACAATTGCATACAACATTAGGCATTCACAATTTATCAGACAATGCACACATAACCTCTATTATGTTCTCATGCATTTCCAATCAATACAAATAATATACACATCTCAAAACCTAGGATTCACGCCCGAAGGCTACCCACAGCATATCACAATAGTACATAAACTATGTGATTAATCAAGCAATAAACCATAGTCGAACCACACAATCAACCTATGGATAAATCTCAAATAAAACATCAACCTGTCATACTCGCTACTCCTTCGCTAAGTGAACTCCTAGCGAGTATTCGCTACTTGTTCGCCTAGCGAACGTGCTAGCGAATCTCAACAGAAGTTACTGACTTCATTCGCTACCTGCTCGCTACAGCGAGCTTCCCAGCGAATCGTTCGCTATCTCTTCGCTACACTTTCGCTACCAGCGAACAAACCAAAATCCATTATGTCCAAGTCTGGGACCATTCGCTACTTGTTCGCTGAGCGAGCTCCTAGCGAGCATTCGCGACCTGCTCGCCTAGCGAGCTGCTAGCGAGTGTCTGCGTATTTTGTTTTTCACTTACTGTTATCCAACTCAACCAACTCCAAAAACTCCAATCTCACCAATCCAATTCCAATACTCTTAGTCTAACATTTCTAGACTATTCTACATCATCTATTTCAGATTTTAACCGATTAAATTGAGTTCTACCGATTATTCCAACTTTTGCCCTAAATGGAAAAGGATGGAAACTACACCAAAACCTCAACCCAACATATATAACATCATGCAATGATCAAATAGAAACATTTCTCACCCTTACCTCGATTAATCAGAGCTTTGATGTTGGTTCTTCATGATTTTCCACTTTCCTCTTCTTCTCCTCTCTTTCTCTTCTTCTTTCTTTCCAAATGTTTCTCTCTAACTTTCTTTTATTTTCCTTCTCTATTATATATTTCCTTTATTTTCCTTCCTTCCAATTTCCTTCTCAATTCTCTATTAATTCCAATTAATACAAATTAATTTCCAACATTAATAAAAATCCCACTAAATCAATTAATTACTATAATTAATTATTTAATGAAATTCGGGCTGTTACAACCCTCCCCCACTTTAGGAATTTTCGTCCTCAAAAATGTTACCTGGTTCAAACAGTTCTGGATAAGACTCCCTCATTTGGCTCTCTAATTCCCAAGTCACATTTCAACCAGCCGGTCCTCCCCAAGCGACCTTCACCAAAGAAATCTCCTTACCTCGAAGTTGCTTCAATTTCCGATCCTCTATCCGCATAGGTGATGTCTCAACAGTCAGAAGACGAAAGGATGCTCATGCATTTCTTTCAGGACAGCTTATCAAGGCCGTCACTTGAATGGTATATGGGGCTGGAGCCCACGCAGATCAAAACATGGAAGCAATTAGCTGATGCTTTCGTGACCCATTACAAATACAACAACGATCTGGCGCCGAACCGGGTCCAATTGCAGGGTTTGTCACAGAAGAGCGGTGAAAGCTTTAAAGAGTATGCGCAAAGGTGGCGCGATATGGCAGCGAGGGTGCATCCCCTTTTAATTGAAAGGGAGATGAATGATATGTTCATTGGGACATTTACAGGGGTGTTCTATGAAAAATTGTTTAGTGTGTCGTTGAGCAGTTTCACGGATTTGATTCTTATGGGGGAAATGATTGAAAGCGGGATTAAAGTTGGAAGGTTCCAAGCAGGTGAGTCTACTTCAATAGGAGGTGCCAGAAAAGCATTTGGTGGTAGACGACAAGGTGATGCTAGTGCCGTGTTTGGTGGCAGAGGCCGGGCAGAGGAAGAAATCAGTATGTGCAGCCGCAACAGATAGCTAGTGACACCATCCCGCTTCCTCAACAAAGACAACAACAACAACAACAACCACAACAGCAGCAAGGACAGAATCCCGGCCAGAGAAGGGTACAGAACGCGAGAGCGAAAAGAGTGTTCGACGCACCCCCCTTCCACGTATGCAAAACTCCTCCAGACTCTGCTAGGGTTGAACTTGGTTGAAAAGAGGACTTTGGCACCACCTACAGGGGCAGTACTCCCGTATGGGTACGATGCCAACAAGCATTGCGACTTTCATTCCGGGGCACCCGGGCATGATATAGAATCTTGTCAGGCATTTAAACATAAGGTTCATGACTTATTGGATAGCAAAGCTATTAACTTCGGACAAGCAGGTCCAAATATCGTACAACAGCCTATGCCCAATCATGGGGCAAACGCCATCCTGACAGAAGAAAATCTGAATCTAGTGACGGATGTCAATGAGCTGAAGACACCGTTGGGTGAAATTAAAAGCAGGTTGTTAAGAGGGGGTATATTCCCAGGGTGTGATGAATTTTGCTTGGATTGTTGGATACAGCCAGAGAGTTGTAATGGGTTGAAACAGGGTATTCAAGCTATGATGGATGAAGGTACTTTGCAGTTTGATAGAACCGCGACTGAAGAGCCTGTAGAGGCGTTGTGTGATGAGTTGAACGACGTTGTGACGGTGACGATTCCGAGAAAAACAATAACGATAACGGCACCTGCCAGGCGGCCGACGATCACAATCACCAAAGCAGGACCAGTTCCTTTTGAAAGTACTAAAGCAGTGTCGTGGACTTATGGATTGGAGGTATATTGCGATGGTGAGAAAATTGAAGTCAATAGACAACCAGCTGGGGTTGTAGATAATGTTGTCGGGACAGGGGGTATGACCAGAAGCGGAAGAATCTTCACGTCACCCGAGGTAGAGGCGGAAAGAGTAGCCAAGGGTAAAGCCAAGGTAACTGAGAGTGGTCCTTCTCAGTCGAATGAAAAGGAAACGTCGCTTAAGGATGTGAAGGAGTTTATGAGGCTCATTCGCAAAAGTGATTACAAAATCGTTGAGCACCTCCAGCAAACGCCGTCGAAAATTTCCATCCTATCATTGCTATTATGTTCCGAGGCCCATCGGAACGCTTTGCTGAAGATCCTAGACACGTCTTTCGTTCCTCAAGAAGTTTCTGTTAACCAGTTAGAAGGGGTGATAGCGCATGTCAATGCGGGGCACAGTTTGGGCTTCACAGACTTCGATTTGACACCAAGAGGGCGAGAGCACAATATGGCATTGCACGTGTCAGTGGAATGCCGGGGCACGGTCATGTCCCATGTTTTAGTAGACACTGGATCTTCCCTGAATGTGATACCGAAGAAAGCCTTGATGAAGTTAGATATCAGGGGGATTATTTGCACGCCCAGTGACTTAGTGCTGAGAGCGTTCGATGGAACAAAAAGGTCAGTTTTCGGATCAATAATATTACCGTTGCAGGTGGGGCCTGAAATATTTGAAACTGAATTCTATATAATGGACATCCAGCCAGCGTATAGTTGTCTCCTTGGGCGCCCATGGATCCATGCTGTCGGGGCAGTCACATCCACGTTACACCAAAAGTTGAAGTATATGGTGGGGGATAGTGTCGTCTCTGTTTGTGGAGAGGAAGATATTCTAGTTAGCGATTTTTCTTCGTTCAAATATGTAGAAGGCGACGGCGAAATACATGAAACACCCTGTCAAGCCTTCGAGGGGTTGCGAATTAAGGACAAAGCTCCGGTGCCAAGTAAAGTATCAGATGTGGCTGTGTCGTCCTACAAAGAGGCTCAGGCTCTGGTGCAGGCAGGCAGCACCAAAGGTTGGGGTCAGGTGTTGGAGATTCCCGTGAAGAATGACAAGTTCGGGCTTGGATATCATCCTTCGTCATCAGCATCCTCTTTAAGAGCGCCCAGGTTCAAAGGACCAGTCATGATTACGCCAAGCAAAGTGAGCTTCGAGACTATCAATGCTGTTTCCGATTCTGAAGAAGGAGACAGCGACTGTGATATGGACGTGTGGATCAAGCCAAGCGTGCCAGGACAAAGTCTCTGCAATTGGTATATCCGGGAAACTGTTCCTGTGACAACTAAACAATAATGATTTGTTTTCTTAATTGTTGAATAATCCTGTGTCCTACCCGAGGCATAGTGATTTTGCTTAGGGCCATTTGGTTATGTACATTACATTGTTTAATCATGAAATAAAGGCGTTTTTCATATACAAATATTGCGATCCCTGTTTTTCCTGTTTTTATCTTTTACAATAAAATGGCAATGTGGTTATTTGCTTTGTCTGTGTTTTGAAGCATTTAACCATTTCCTTTGCAGGATTACTATTTCAGATGACATCTATGAACCTCCTATGACTCACTTCGACTTCGAGCACCCGGTATTTCAGGCTGAGGAAGAGATTGTGGAAGATGGTGACGTACCAGAAGAGTTGACCTGGTTATTGAAACAAGAAGAAAGAATCATTCTGCCTCATGAGGAAGTCATTGAGATTATCAATTTGGGGTCAGAAGAGGTTGTGAGAAACATCCGTATAGGGGCTGCGCTGCAGAGCGACATCAAGCCAAGGTTGGTTGAGATGCTCAAAGAGTACAATGATATATTTGCTTGGTCGTACGAGGATATGCTTGGGTTGGATACGGATATGGTTGTTCACCGTCTGCCGCTGCGAGAGGAATGTCCGCCTATTAAGCAGAAACTCCGAAGAACTAGACCGGACATGGCTGTGAAGATCAAGGAGGAAGTTCAAAAACAGTGGGATGCTGGTTTCCTAGCTGTTACAAAATATCCCTCGTGGGTCGCTAATATTATGCCAGTGCCGAAGAATGACGGTAAAGTGCGAATGTGTGTAGACTACCATGATTTGAATAGGGCGAGCCCGAAAGACGACTTTCCACTTCCTCACATCGATGTGCTGGTTGATAACACTACTCAATTCTCCGTATTCTCCTTCATGGACGGATTCTCAGGCTATAATCAGATCAAAATGGCTCCAGAAGACATGGAGAAGACTACCTTTATTACTCCCTGGGGAACATTTTGTTACAAGGTGATGCCCTTCGGATTGAAGAATGCTGGGGCAACGTATCAGCGTGCTATGACGACTCTCTTTCATGACATGATGCATAAAGAGATCGAGGTTTATGTTGATGATATGATTGCCAAATCCCAGACGGAGGAAAAGCATTTGGTTAATCTGCTGAAACTGTTCAAGAGGCTTAGGAAGTTCAGGTTGAGACTGAACCCTAACAAGTGCACCTTCGGGGTGAGATCGGGTAAACTACTGGGGTTTATTGTGAGTGAAAAAGGAATAGAGGTTGATCCTGCGAAAATAAAAGCAATACAAGAAATGCCGACGCCTAAAACAGAAAAAGAAGTGCGTGGATTCTTAGGGAGGTTGAACTATATCGCCCGGTTCATATCTCACTTAACTGCGACGTGCGAGCCGTTATTCAAGTTGTTGAAAAAAGACCAGGTTGTGACTTGGAATGAAAATTGTCAAAAGGCGTTCGACAAGATAAAAGAATACTTGCAGGAACCTCCCGTTTTGATACCTCCAGTGGCCGGGAGACCGTTGATTATGTATTTGACGGTTCTTGAGGAAAGTATGGGTTGTGTTCTCGGTCAACACGACGAGACGGGACGTAAAGAGCATGTGATCTACTATTTGAGTAAGAAGTTTACCGACTGTGAGTCCAGATACTCAATGCTCGAAAAAACGTGTTGTGCGCTAGCCTGGGCCGCCAAACGTTTGAGGCAATACATGCTAAATCATACAACCCTGCTCATTTCAAAGATGGATCCAATCAAATACGTGTTTGCGAAGCAAGCACTCTCCGGAAGAATTGCCCGATGGCAGATGGTGTTAACTGAATATGATATTCAATATGTCTCGCAAAAGGCTATTAAAGGTAGCATTTTGTCAGAGTACCTTGCGGAGCAGCCTGTTGAGGACTACCAAGCGATGAGGTTTGATTTTCCTGACGAGGATATCATGTACCTGAAAATGAAGGATTGTGAAGAACCGTTGCCGGACGAAGGACCAGAGTTGGGTTCCAAATGGCAGTTAATATTTGACGGAGCTGTAAATTCCTACGGTAGCGGAATAGGGGCAATTATCACTACTCCTCAGGGGTCGCACATCCCCTTTACTGCCCGATTGACCTTTCCTGTTACCAATAATGAGGCTGAATACGAGGCCTGCATCATGGGTCTGGAAGAAGCTATTGATTTGCGAATCAAACACCTGGATGTATACGGAGACACAGCTCTGGTGGTGAATCAGATTAAAGGAGAATGGGAGACACGTCAGCCCAATTTGATACCATATATGAATTATGCAAGGAGATTGTTGCCTTTCTTTGACAAGGTGGAATTGCATCATGTGCCGCGAGCAGGAAATCAAATGGCTAACGCCTTGGCGGCATTGTCTTCCATGTATAAAGTTAACTTCTGGAACGAGGCTCCCCGGATTGTTATCTCTTGGCTTGATAAGCCTGCATTCATATTTTCCATTGACGAGACTCCCTATGGTCAACCCTGGTATTTTGACATCCAGAATTTCCTAAAGAATAAGGAGTATCCGGCTGGGGCATCCAGTCGAGATCAGAAGACTCTTAGGAGATTGACTGGCAATTTCTATTTGAATCCTGACGGTGTCCTATACAAAAGAAACCACGACTTGGTGTTGCTATGCTGTGTAGACGAGAAAGAGGCGAGGTTGCTCATGGAAGAGATACATGAGGGTACGTTTGGTACACATGTTGGTGGGCATGCCATGACGAGAAAACTGCTGCGGGCAGGTTATTACTGGCTAACTATGGAAACAGACTGTTTCAAGTTTGCAAAGAGGTGTCATAAGTGCCAAATTTATGCGGACAAGGTCCATGTACCCCCAAGTCCTCTAAATGTGATGTCATCACCGTGGCCATTATCGATGTGGGGAATTGATATGATCGGCAAGATTGAGCCTACGACATCAAATGGACACTGGTTCATCTTGGTGGCAATTGATTACTTCACCAAGTGGGTGGAAGCAGCATCATATGCCAATGTCACCAAACAAGTGGTCGCCAGATTTATCAAACGAGATATTATCTGCATATATGGAAGCCCTGAGCGGATTATCACCGACAACGGTTCGAATTTGAATAACAAGATGATGAAAGAGCTGTGCCAAAATTTTAAGATTGAACATAACAACTCTTCTCCTTACCGACCCAAGATGAATGGCGCTGTTGAAGCAGCCAATAAGAACATAAAGAAGATTGTTCAGAAGATGGTTGTGACGTATAAGGACTGGCACGATATGCTACCTTTCGCTTTGCACGGTTATCGTACGACAGTACGCACATCAACCGGGGCAACCCCTTTTTCATTAGTATACGAAATGGAGGCATTGTTACCGTTGGAGGTTGAGATTCCTTCCTTGAGGGTTTTACGAGATGTCCAACTTGACGAGGCAGAATAGGTTAAAGATAGACTGAATCAGCTCAGTTTAATGGATGAGAAGAGGCTAGCTTCTCTAGTATATGGTCGGTTGTATCAGAGCCGGATGAAGAAAGCATACGATAAGAAGATACACCCTCGAAGCTTTTAGACGGGCGACCTTGTGCTGAAGAGGATTCTCCCGCCACAAACAGATCATAGGGGCAAGTGGACCCCTAATTACGAAGGGCCCTACGTTGTCAGAAAAGTCTTCTCTGGAGGAGCCTTGCTACTTGTCGCTTTCGCGAAAATAAGGTGCCGGCACAACAGAAGAGTCGCCACCTTTCGTTATTTATCCCTCAGAGCGGGAAAGGAAACAATCGGAAAAACCTGACGAAAAAAGGGTAAGACAAGGTCGTCGCAACCATTGTCTGGGTTCGGGAGTCGGTTACGCAAGGGGAAGGTATTAGCACCCCTCACATCCGTCGTACTCGACGGGATCCACGCTTGTTTGTTTACTTGGACGGGTTGGTTATAATCTATCTACCTATCAAGGCTGGCTGAAAAAGGAAAAGAAAAATGACTCGGCAAAGCGTCGCTCTTTATACCTACGTATTCTCATCAGAGAATGAGAAATCAGAGTCAACGTAGGTCGGCCTACGAAGGGTTATGGGGGGAGGTAGCTCGCCAAGACTTCGCCATCTTGTGCCTACGTACTCTCAACAGGCTTGAGAGATCAGAGCTTACGTAGTTCGGGAAACTACGGTTTATTTCCTGTTTTTACGAAAGAAGTGTTTTTTATTGTTTGCGATTTCAACCGCACTAGAGACTATGACCTGAGAGTGAATGCGTCGCATGTCACCCAAAGGGTACCATACTAAACATCCAGACTGTGGAAAAGAAACTCTCCCACAATCCTTTCTCAGATAGCTTAAGGCTCGTAACGTACGAAAGAAATCATTCATGATTACTGTATCTTAAACTGTTTTGAGATGAGAAGAGAACAGGCCCAACTAGGAGGGAGACTATCAAGTCCTACTGTTATCATGCCATGGATTCATCCTATGGTTGAAGTTTGAACAGGGAACTCCTAGAAGTTGTCATGCATAGGTTTCAACCTAAAAGTCTATCATCAAATCCTTATCAAAGGAAATGAGAGTCCTAAGGGATCATGTCAATGATACACCAAAACAGACAAAGCATCAGCTTAACAGTAAAATGCATGCAATGCAAGTTAGGGAGGAAATGTGTGTGAGGCTTAGCCTCCACAAGCTCATCTCAACCTCAAGTCAGTCATGGAGTAACAGTAATCATACTGAAAAATAAACAACATGCTATCAAGCAAAAAACAGTAAACTGCAATCATACAGATAAAAATGAAATGAAATGCCATCCATGCTTGAGAAAGAAATTATCTACATCTAATCTCTCCCTAATCCTAACCCTAAAACAAAACCCTAATCTACCTATAAGCAAAGCCCTAAAGCAAAACCCTAATCAAATCTCTAAGCAAAGCCCTAAAGCAAAACCCTACACAAGAGAAATCAATCCCAATCTTCAAGCTTCAAAACAAGCTTACCAAAGAAAGGGAGCTAAGTAGGCAGACTCATAGTGCCCTCCTCAGGAAAGCACTAGGAGGCTTATACTCAGGACTCATATCCCATGTGGCTCAACAACTGTGATTGGTTTACATTCCTCCTCAGGAGAAACTAAACTCACATGAAGGCCCCAACATCATTGGATACTTGGAATATCCTACATGAACTAAGGGAACTAAGTGAACAGACCCATAGTGCCTTCCTTAGGAAAGTACTAGGGGGCTTCCACTTAGGAATCATATCCCATGCGGCTCAACAACTGTGATCGGTTTACATTCCTCCTCAGGAGAAACTAAACTCACATGAAGGCTCCAACATCATTGGATACTTGAGAAATCCTACATGAACTAAGGGAACTAAGTGAACAGACCCATAGTGCCTTCCTCAGGAAAGTACTAGGGGGCTTCCACTTAGGAATCATATCCCATGTGGCTCAACAACTGTGATCGGTTTACATTCCTCCTCAGGAGAAACTAAACTCACATGAAGGCTCCAACATCATTGGATACTTGGGAAAGAGGTGATAAGAAAGAATGAAAGACATCCATAGTGCCTTCCTCAGGAAAGTACCATGAACTTCCCTCAGACTCCAGGGTCTCAAACCTCACAGAAAGAGAGCAAGCTCCTAAACCAGGCCTTCAATCCATGCCTCCTCCAATCCTCTAGTATGCTCCACTAAGCTCCACAATGAGATGCCAAGCTCCTCCAATCAAAGGGATACCCCCAAAGCAAAGCAAACTAACAAAACTTGCCCCAAAGGCCACACAAACAATCATTCAATTCAAAAATCAACTAAAAATAGTATATTATTCTATTAAATCCTAATATAAATGCTAGGGGACCCTACATAACTACCCTTAAGTCCCATATATTCCCCATATACTAAATTGCCCTACAAGACCTAAATCTAAAATTGTTATTGACCTATATTAAAGTTTTAATCAAATTCTACACTACTTAGAACTACCTAATTAAAACTACCCTAAAAATTATCACAAAATTATGAAATTAATTCAGGGGGACCCTAAACCATTCATCTAATTATCCTAAAAAAATTGGACTCAAAATCCTAAGGAAACTACCCTAATTAAATCCTACAAATTAGTATACCAACTAAAAGAATTAAAAAAAAGCAATTAAAAGTAAAAATGCACAAAAAATATAAAACTGAAATAAACTGGCTATTTTATGATTTTATATTTTTCTAGACAGAAAATGAAAATTGGGAAAAAAAAGTCTCATTAAAAAATATGCATTTTTCAATTTTATATGAATTTTTGAAGTTTAATAAAATCTCGGCCGCAGGATGATCTTCCAAGTCAACAAGTCCACATACAATCAATGGTCTAGATTATGTCTTCAACCTTGGTCCATCTAGGGTTTTAGAATCCATGAAAAAAACAAACTCCATGCATGAAACTTTCCACCACTTGTTCTCTCTCATTTCTCCATCAAATGACACAATCCAAGAACCAAACTTGACTAGAATTTTATGTAGAATCCAACCATGCCTTTGGATTTCGTTGAAACTAACTACATCATGCAAACCGAACCACACAACTCCATGGATCCAAACTTTCTTCAATTTTCGACCATCATAAAACTCAACAATCTTTGTATATAATTAATCCTCATGCTATGATGATCACAACCAACCAATTCTCATGCATTATCATCCATTAAATCATGTGTTCTACCTCCATCAAGAATCAACCTCCATTAATGAAACCTCACTAATTGGTCTAAAACTCATCCAAACGAATCCTCTAATGGTCTCTAATAGTTTCACAACAAGAACTAATCCTAACCATGCCTAAAACAGAGTGTGGGAAAGATTTTGCATACCTTGATCCTACAATGGCAAGTGTTGAAAAGCTTTGAACCAGGCCTTGTGGATCTTCAAGAATGGTCTCTATGTGATGAATAACACTCTCCTTGCACAAGATTTGATGGAGATGGCTTGTATCTTCAGATTCAATCCTTTTTGCTCTCTTGCAACTTCACTTGAAAAGCTCCAATTCTTCAACAATGGTGGCTCACTCCAGCATGAACATGTTCAGGGATGTTTATGGAGATGATTTGTGTGAAAATATGGAAGAGTAATGAAGAGAAAAGTGGAGTTTCAATACAATTTGCAAAATGGAAAGTTTTGGTTCAAACTCTTTTTTCTACCACCATGAACATCAACAATCACCAACCTTTCACCAATGGAGAATGCAATCAATATATAGAGATGTTTAGAAAGATCTAGAATCTTCTAGATCAATCTAGTAAGGACTTGAAGTTTCATGGCATGATAGTTTGCATTTTACTTCCCACCACATGAGATATCATGACAAAAACCCCATAACTTGAGTAATTATCTTAATTTTCTCCTTAGGTGGTATTTTGGACAATATACAAAGCTTAAACACCTTATTTATTAAGCTTTTCTTTGATTTGGCTAGGTACCCCATTATGCAAGTAAGACTTTTACAAAGCAACTCCAAAATTTAAGCCCCAAATCAAAATTGTGGCTGAACCATTGTTCTTAAAATATCCTTTGGAGTCAAAATGACCTATCATATGCCATGGTTAGGGTTTATAGCTTGGATTTTAGGATTTTCCATTTCACTTGAATTAACTTATGTCCCATTTTTAGGCCATTTTTATCACTTTTTTTTATGAGCCTTTCCAACATCTCATGACCACCCTACTAGCCTTAAAACATCATTCTAAGAAACTTTAATGCTGAAGGTTTTTCCATTTGAAGCTTGGAAGTAGGAGATATGGCCATATGCTTGAAATGACCTATAACTGCCAAATGACCAAAATGCCCTTTGCTTGCCAAAGACATAAGTTGAGTTCTACAAATCCTATAAAGGACTTCTAGTACTCTATAGAAAGCTAAGAAGATGCTCTTCAACATTCATGTTGACCAAGAGATCATAGGAATCATCCTACTAGGGAAAAAGTTGTCTGCAAGTTGGGTGACTTCCAAGGACCCAGATTCACATATCTCTGATGACCTATAATTTGTCAAAACCATAACTTGAGTTATGCAAATCCTATCAAGGACTTCTACCACTCAAATTAAAGCTAATAACAAGCTCTACAACATTCATGTTGTGGGGAAGATGAGATGACAATCACATCTTGAGCTAAAACTGTCTGGAAGATAGGGATCAAACTAGGGGATTTTACACTGCCAATCCTTAGAAACCCTAGCTTAAACTTCTCAAACTCCTCAATCATGATGAGTTGGTCTAGGAATCATCCTTATAGCATCTCAATACATCATTCCATGATCACATGGCCCTTGGATTAGGTCTCAACCCTCTCCAAAACATCAGCTGACCTAGGGTTGACCCAGTCAAAACCCTAATTCTACCACTCATGGTTGAATCTTCTGAATTCTTGCATAATGACCTCTCTAGGCTTCATGATGACTTTCAAGACATCTCATAAGCTTCCTCGAAGCTTCAAGTCCATTCTCAAAGTCTCAGAATCATTTGAGGAGCACCCACAACTCTCAAGTTATGAGACACACAACCTTGGTTTCAACCAATTCCTCTGAGGATCTCTTGAACTTTCTGATGAAGGTATCAACCTTCAAACACTTGATGGGTAAATAAATGTTGGTCAAATTTTGGGGTGCAACAGCTGCCCCTATTCAAACGGCTTGAACCTGACTGGGTGAGGAGCAAACGGCTCTCAGCCAATCAAGGTGCGAGACGGTTGAATACCGGTAAACCCGAAAATTTGCCAACTGCACGAGCACACGATACTCTATGGGGAACAAATCTTCGAATACTGCAATACTAGCTGCACGGTAACTAGCTGGAGAAATACTGATCTGACATCGCCGTCAGTTATCCACATTGACTTCTTCTGACATTGTCTTCAGGCAACCAAAACACCCAACATCGCCGCTGGAAGACTAAACCACCTGACATCCCCGTCGGACAATCAAAATACCCCGCATCGCCGCTGGAAACTGAATCTGACATCCCCGTCGGACAATCAAAATACCCCGCATCGCCGCTGGAAACTGAATCTGACATCGCCGTCGGACAATCAAAATACCCAACATCGCCGCTGGAGAACTAAATCTGACATCGCCGTCGGACAATCAAAATATCCTGCATCGCCGCTGGAGAACTAAATCATCTGGCATACCCAACATCGCCGCTGGAAAACTGAATCTGACATCGCCGCCGGAAACAAACATCACTCTGAGAGACACTCGACATCGCCGTCGTACAAACATCATCTCTGCTGGGGATTTAAAGAGTCTGACATCGCCGTCGAACATAATCTTCTGACATCTCCGCCAAAACAGACATAATCTGACCTCGCCATCAAAGCAAACATCCAACATCGCCGCCGGAAACAGACATAATCTGACCTCGCCGTCAAAACAAACATAATATGACCTCGCCGTCAAAGCAAACATCCAACCTCACCGCTGGAAACAAACATAATCTGACCTCGCCGTCAGGATGAAGAAACTTCATTGGGGAATTGGTTACACGGTAACCGATAATACGTAGTCGATCGTACCGCTTCATTAACACGGTCAGACTTCAATCATGGAGTCTTCAGGAGAGATTCTAACTTCGCCGTTGGAAAACCTGCTGAGGAGGACGCTTCGCCGCTGGGGAATCTGGAGAACTATCAAGCAACTCCGCTCCGGGGGCCCAGAAATTATTCTAGAGGAATCAACGCTGCTGAAGACTTCAAGAATCATCTTGAACAAACAACTCCGTCGGGCACCTTCAAGAATCATCTTGAACCGATAACCATTCTGGAGCAAACATTCTGTTGGGGATTCCAGGAATCTTCCTGGACAACTCTCGCTGGGGACAAACCAATCACGGCTTGAGCAGCTTCCAAGGACTCGGCTCTCTTGGAGTTTCAGGAATCGTCCTGGGCGATCTTCGCCGGGGACTCTAGGTATCAATTTGAGCAACCAACTCGGGAGACTGCACTGAGGTCTTAAGAATCATCTTAAGCAAACGACCCTGATGAGGGATTCGAGAATCATTTTGAACTGAAGACTTCGCTGGGGATCTCAAAAATCATCCTGAGCAAGCGACTCTGGGGGAGAATGCCAGGAATCATCCCGAGCAACTGATCCTTCGGCAGAACTCTTGTAAAACAAGAACGGTAACAACCTAGATCATGTTTATGATGCATATGCTTCGGCGCCATGCTCCACACGGTGGAAATGCTATGCTATGCTAAATGCTATGCAATCATGCACAATGATGCGATCCCATCAGCAAAATAAATGCCGAGGGGCAAACCCTTCTGTCAAGGAGAAAGAACTACTCAGATAGAGGGATCATCCTGCTGAGGAGAACGTGAACACGCCAATGTCAATTGGACTCCGTCTGGGGAAAAGATCTTCCGTTGACTGCTGCAGGGAAGACAACTTCAGTTGACTGCTGCAGGGGAACGAAGCTCCACGAGACCCTGGACCTGCTGAGAGAAAGTGATATCAATCGCGAGAATAAACTGCGTGGCCGTCTCAGCTACTCTTCTGGGGATGATAACTCTGTGGGGGACCAACTTCAGCTGCTCAACACTCCACTGGGGAAAAACCAATCATGATCTGATCACCTTCCAAGGATCCGGCTCTCTTGGATATCTGCAAACTCAGCTGAGGAAGGAGAAGCCATTCTGCTTCGCTGGGAATAGTACAACTCTTGGGGAAATACAGCATCAGTTGTTCAATGCTCTGCTAGGGAAAATCCACTCATGGTCTCAACTGCTTCCAAGGATTCGGCTCTCTTGGGGGTTTGCGGACTCAGCCGGGGAGAGAAATCATTCTACCTCACTGGAGAGTACGACTCTGATGAGGAATTTCAATTCCGCTGGGGAAGAAGGAGTCATCCGACTTCGGGGGAGAGCACAACTCTGCAGAGGAATACAGCCTCAACTGTTCCAACACTCTACTGGGGAAGAGGGAATCATCCGACTTCGGGAGAGAATACGGCTCTGGCGGGGAATCTCAATTCTGCTGGAGGCTTCAGTCTGGCACTATCAGTTACTGCATACTTCGGCGTACGAACAGTTTCCTACGAATCCTGCACTTGTGACCCGGTGCTGGGGGAGACACCTGCTTCGGCGACTTTACTAGGGAAAACACGAGCTTCGGCAGCCGAACATTTCTACGAAATCTGCACTTGTGACCCGGTGCTGGGGGAGACACCTGCTTCGGAGACTTTACTGGGACAACACGAGCTTCGACACCCGAACATTTCTACGAAATTTGCACTTGTGACCCGATGCTGGGGGAGAATACGAGCTTCGACGCTTGAACACTTCTACGAAATCTGCACTTATGACCCGGTGCTGGGGACGAATACGAGCTTCGGCGCGCGACTCAGCTGATGAGGTGACGTTCCTTCAGGATGCGTCTGCTTGGGGAAGAGAATCATCTTTGCCTGGGGAAAAGGTAACCACCTGGTTCATGTTTCAATATGCGCATGCTGGGAAATGCATGGATGAGTGTAATGCTCCGTGCGAAACGGAAATGCTACACTTTTGCTATGCAATGGTGCAAGGAAATGCCCCAGCAAAATAAATGTTGGGAAGAGGAACCATCCTCTCGGGGATATCAATCCTGGTCTGCTGAGGGTAATCTTGCATACGCCTTACGGAGACTGACCCTTCTGGGTACCACTTGCCGGGTAAATAAGCCTGATGAGGAATATCTGTGTATCAACACTGCTGGGGATATCAATCCTTAGCTGCTCATGGTACGACTCTGTTGGAGTTGTACTGATCCTATCAAGGAAACACCTCTGACATCTACGGAAGACAACAATCGATCACTGAACTCGAATCTCACTTCACCGAGGAAGACACCCCTGAACGGTCTTTTTTGAACACCCTAAGTCCTTATAGGGTACGACGCAATCTGCTAAGAAATAACTCTTCTCTGGCTGACATCAAAATCTACCCGTCTAGAGATTACTCAATGAGGGAATCACCGTCGACTGCTGCTTGAGGAGTGAGTCAATGACCTAGACTCGGAGGGGACGGGAGTCACACTTGGACTCTGTGGGGATACAACGTTGCATCAGTCCCACTGCTTGGGAAATAAACCCAAATCTGCTGGTCAGGGAAGGCTTCAGTCTCAACCCACTTGGGAAAATAGCACATCAGGCTAATCAACGTTCAATGCTTGGGAGGGCCACACTCTGCCGGGGATATCAATCCCGCCCTACCGAGGCTAATCTTGACCCTACTCTGATAAGGGATAAATTCCATTTCAATTTGCCGCAGTCTCAAACTGCACAGGGGAAACCATCTCAAACTGTACATCTTTGCTGAGAAACAATCCTGATTCAACAATGTCAACACAGGGAATACAGACTACCAATCATGGAGCCGAGTAACAGGTTAGGCTGTAGGATAACAATCCAATGACAGCAAGGCTTCTTCAGAAGGCTCAGGTCGTGGCAGGGTAATGGCGCGATTCCCCAACACTCAATTCTTGCTAGGGAGAATAAACTCATTTGAACAACTTGGTTCAGTACAATTCCACTTGCCCCAATCCGACCTTTGGGGATAATTCATTCTGAACAGAAAACAGCTGGCAACAAGACAATCTTCAGATGGCTTGCCCCAACACCTGTACAACGGAAGGATTCATCATCCACTAATCAACTCTCAGCATGGTTGGCTTCAATATCCCTGAAGTAGTTTGCCCCTGAACGAGCGATGAGCGACTCAACATGCTCTGATTGAAGACTGTAGGGATCTGCCCCCCAAATCGCAAGAATTATGGATAACTGCCCCTGATTGGGTCTCGAGAAGATTCCCTTCCGATCAACCGCTTCTTGCATAAACTGCGCCATAATCAACTGATACTCCGGGACTTGTCCTCAGACAAACTGATTCCAAACTCACAGGAAATCATTGCCCCAATATCACAGGGCTTCGCAGCATACCATTCTGATCCAGACCTCTGACGATTCAGTCCTGATTGACCACTCCCTGTTGAAGTTCCTCCGTATCAGCTACTGACCTACAATTAAAATTGTTTATTCACGAATGGTAATTTTAATGCAGTGTTCATGCAAATTTCGAAAAAATGCACTGTCACTCATTTACGTGTCATGCTAGTGAGTGACGAATGAACCAAAGAGTTCAAACGTAGTGCTGATGTGATCAGTGAAAAATACAATAAGGATATGATCAGCAAATCATGAAGGAGTCAGGTTACTCAACCTTATCGTAATGCGCTTTCGGAATAAACCCTGCCTCAATTAGGTCTTTTAAGGGTTGTAACGTGGTCGGGTTCACGGTTCGTGAAACAAAGGATATTTGGCTCAAATTATAATTTGTACCCACCCCTTCTACGTGATGATCTCCGATCCTAAAGTTCAGCTAACTTAGCTCGAGCGCTCGCCTCTTCGAGAGGCATGTTGAACATTGGGAACACTGGTTAAAGAATTCACAAGGTGTTTCGGAGTGACAGTTACTCCTTTTTTGTTTTCGGCGTCTGTGTCTACACGACTTCGTCCTTGTTTGAGGATTTTTCTGCTTTCTATCCTTTATTTTTCATTCTTTTGATTCCCTAATTTTTGCCTAGACTGACTCTTCAGAGTTCTTTTCGATTTTTCTTTTGAAGTCCAGCGGGATGCCCTGATTTTTTTGCCTAAGTATTTGTTTTCTAGCTTTTTCTTTTTCTTTTACTTAGCGGGCTTTCTTATTCCCTTTTTTTTCTCTTTTGGAACGAGTCGTGCGACACTGGTTGTCTTGATTGCTCCGAAACGATTATAACTGTTTCACTCCTGGTTGGTGAGGTTTAACCATTGTGGTTGATGAGGTACGACCTCTGGCGAGGAAATATGATGTGATTGGTCCTCGAAAGACAACACTCCTCTATAAGACTTGAACGCTCGATTAAGCTAACTGACAACTACCCTGCCCCGGGTTAAGATGTGAGGGTTAAAAAGTCCGAAAGGAACTCCTACTTCTCGGCTCGAAGTGGTTAACAAGGGATTCCTTATCTCTCCGGTGTTTAGGGAATTTGAAACAATGCCTTGTACGTCATCGGCAAAGTTTTATCTGAAAGCAATACGATCATCGGCTATGAGTATTCAGTTTCATCATCCTCCCTCCAATCTTTGCTAATCACAGTGATAAAGTGGGGTGAATAAAATGCAAGTGTCAGTGCAATGCAGTAAATGAGTGACAAAGACATAACTAATGCTGAAAAGATGCATAGTCACTTTATTAATATTACCATTCGAAACATTCAATGTTTAACAGCAAGTAGTAACTAACAGAAAAGAAACTACAAATGCAAATGGTAAAAGATCTGAGGACTGCCAATGCTGAGGACATCTGCCTTTCTGGACCACCGGCTTCTGGAAATAACCCTCTGAATCTGTGAGCTCAAACAGCTGAGAGGTTGTCACACACAACCAAAACTCCATCTGGAAAGGAAATACACCCTTTATCGATCAATTGTTGCACTTACGCCTGAAAAGCCTTGCAGTCTTCAGTTGAATGCCCCGGGGATCCACCATGGTAACCACACTGAGCATGAGGATTGTACCCTGGAGGGGAAGGCTCTGGCACGGGCTTGAGAGCTTTCGGTTCCACCAAAGAATTCTGAATCAACTGTGGAAGAATCTGGCTATACGACACAGGCACTGGATGGAAAGAAGCATTCCTTCATTCTAAGTGGTTGCGAGGCCTCTTTTGATTCTGGTGCTGGTATTCTTTCCGCCAAGGAGTAAGAGGTCGTCGTTTCTGAATGGCAACGGTCCCTTGTTTAGGCGCTTGCGTCCCTGAACTTGATCCAGGTAGAAACTGCGATCGAGGCGGTTCAGTCACCAAAGGTCGCGGAACATATTCAAGATCTTTCTCAGCTTCGGGCAAAGGAGTGGAATCATTCACTTCTTCTGCAGGGTACGGGATAAAATTTCCCGATGCTCTCATGCCGCCCGGCACAAACCTAATTGTCCTTGAGTCAATAAGGTCTTGAATCTTATTCTTGAGAGCCTTACATGTTTCAACATGGTGCCCCGGTGCTCCTGAGTGGAAATCACAATGTGTGCTGAGATCGACGTCTGGTGACACGTCATCTGGTGGATCCAAAGTCTGAAGCTTGAGGACACGGTTCTGAACCAACAGTGGCAACAGCTGGGCATAACTCACAGGTATTGGGTCCACAGCTCTATCAAGTAGCCTCTTCTTTTGATTACTACCTTCAGGGTTATTCTGAGATGCCTGGCACGGCTGCTGACGAGTCAGGTCTTGAGCTTCATGCTGTGTAGAGGATCTATGAAGTCCACTTGGCTTCAGCACAGGTGGCACTGACGGCAATGGAGGAAGCACTTTGGTCTCCACCTTGGGTGCTTGATCACTCTCCTTTTTTAGCATACTTCTCACCACTCCCATGAGAAAGCTCAACTGATTCTGCAGCTGCTGATTCTCTTCTCTGAGTACTTGTTGGTCCAGGCGCACTGCCTGTATGTCATTCATGACCTACCCCAGCTGGCTTTGGATTTTCCCCAACTCAGCTTGTACCTGCTCCATCAGTCTGGGTTGCTCGATTCTGAGTCAATCCTGCAAACACAAGGATTAGAAGACAAGCCCCGGCTTCTGCCATGCAAGATGAATCATGCTAATGCCATGGGTGTCTGTGCATTTAGGGGATCACCCCTAATTCTGGTGTCAACGTGCCAACATAGTGTCAATGCAGTGATAAGACTGGATCCATTCATGGAAGAAAATATCTCATATTGCTCGGGACACCAAAATTAGGGTACGAAATGCGCCTGCAGCACAGACACATGCTAATGGAATGCAAAAATGAATATGCGAACTAATGCAAAATGCAGTCATGCAATAATATATCCCGGTAACTGCTGTTGTGGATATTCTGTATCAACAATCACTGATGAGAAGAAAACCCCGGTGTAGGACCACAGATCTGATCTGCCAAGAACAACCATCTGATAGGACCATATACATAGGATCAAAATTCTGCTCTGTCGAGAACAAATGTCTGATAATAAGGACCTCGGAGGTATGATCAAGAAATATCTGCTGATGAAGTCTTCAGACTCCAAGTCAAAAATCTACCCTATCAAGAACAATCACACAGCTGCTGATGAGTTCTTCAGACCCCACTCAAAATCTTCTCTATCAAGAACAAACAACATCTGCTGATGAGATCTTCAGACCCCACCCAAAATATGCTCTATCAAGAACAAACAACATCTGCTGATGAGATCTTCAGACCCCAAAATATGCTCTATCAGGAACAAACCACTTATGACAATACTCTGGTCAAAACCTGCTCTAGCAAGAATAGACATACACCTGATGATAAGATCCTCTGATCAAACCCTGCTCTATCAAGAACAGACAAATCTGCAACTGAGAAACCCTGGTACCAACATAACTGATTCACTGTCGAGAAAACCAGGTAGTCTGGAGGTCAAAGTTTCCTGCAATAAACCCAATCCCGCTCACAGGTATGGACCTAAACTGACTCAAGGTACGGCATCCTATGCGTTCATCAGCGTCACAGACTTTCAAAACTGACGATACGATTCCCAGAAGGAGTGGCATCATCAAGTCTTGAAGAGGCCTCACTTAGCTGAATCACAAATGATCGGTCCCCAGAGTTGACAATCCACCAAACCAGCAACCGTCTCAACCCAAAGGGTTGAAAGTGAAGCCAACCGGATGAACCTCGTCTGAGCGTGGATTTCATGAGACACTAGTGCCTGCAAAGCAAGCACGCGCCCACTAATTTCCACTCTAATTTTATGGTGCACTTAAGCCTGGGTCTGGCTTCTCACTCATCAGAACTCCCATCCCACAACAGCACAAATAATCATATTATACTGAAAATAAAACGCGGGAAATAAAGTGCGAGAAGTAAAAAATGCGATAAATAAACGCAACCCAACAAGTAAACATACAAGCGTTAGGAATGACTCTCATAGGGAACCGGAGAACCAAAGACTCTGGGTTCGATCCCCAGCAGAGTCGCCAACTGTCGCTTTCGCGAAAATAAGGTGCCGGCACAACAGAAGAGTCGCCACCTTTCGTTATTTATCCCTCAGAGCGGGAAAGGAAACGATCGGAAAAACCTGACGAAAAAAGGGTAAGACAAGGTCATCGCAACCATTGTCTGGGTTCGGGAGTCGGTTACGCAAGGGGAAGGTATTAGCACCCCTCACGTCCGTCGTACTCGACGGGATCCACGCTGGTTTGTTTACTTGGACGGGTTGGTTATAATCTATCTACCTATCAAGGCTGGCTGAAAAAGGAAAAGAAAAATGACTCGGCAAAGCGTCGCGCTTTATGCCTACGTATTCTCATCAGAGAATGAGAAATCAGAGACAACGTAGTTCGTCCTACGAAGGGTTATGGGGGGAGGTAGCTCGCCAAGACTTCGCCATCTTGTGCCTACGTACTCTTAACAGGCTTGAGAGATCAGAGCTTATGTAGTTCGGGAAACTACAGTTTATTTCCTGTTTTTACGAAAGAAGTGTTTTTTATTGTTTGCGATTTCAACCGCACTAGAGACTATGACCTGAGAGTGAATGCGTCGCATGTCACCCAAAGGGTACCATACTAAACATCCAGACTGTGGAAAAGAAACTCTCCCACAATCCTTTCTCAGATAGCTTAAGGCTCGTAACGTACGAAAGAAATCATTCATGATTACTGTATCTTAAACTGTTTTGAGATGAGAAGAGAACAGGCCCAACTAGGAGGGAGACTATCAAGTCCTACTGTTATCATGCCAGGGATTCATCCTATGGTTGAGGTTTGAACAGGGAACTCCTTGAAGTTGTCATGCATAGGTTTCAACCTAAAAGTCTATCATCAAATCCTTATCAAAGGAAATGAGAGTCCTAAGGGATCATGTCAATGATACACCAAAACAGACAAAGCATCAGCTTAACAGTAAAATGCATGCAATGCAAGTGAGGGAGGAAATGTGTGTGGGGCTTCAGCCTCCACAAGCTCATCTCAACCTCAAGCCAGTCATGGAGTAACAGTAATCATACTGAAAAATAAACAACATGCTATCAAGCAATAAACAGTAAACTGCAATCATACAAATAAAAATGAAATGAAATGCCATCCATGCTTGAGAAAGAAATTATCTACATCTAATCTCTCCCTAATCCTAACCCTAAAACAAAACCCTAATCTACCTCTAAGCAAAGCCCTAAAGAAAAACCCTAATCAAATCTCTAAGCAAAGCCCTAAAGCGAAACCCTACACAAGAGAAATCAATCCCAGTCTTCAAGCTTCAAAACAAGCTTACCAAAGAAAGGGAGCTAAGTAGGCAGACTCATAGTGCCCTCCTCAGGAAAGCACTAGGAGGCTTATACTCAGGACTCATATCCCATGTGGCTCAACAACTGTGATTGGTTTACATTCCTCCTCAGGAGAAACTAAACTCACATGAAGGCTCCAACATCATTGGATACTTGGGAAATCCTACATGAACTAAGGGAACTAAGTGAACAGACCCATAGTGCCTTCCTCAGGAAAGTACTAGGGGGCTTCCACTTAGGAATCATATCCCATGCGGCTCAACAACTGTGATCGGTTTACATTCCTCCTCAGGAGAAACTAAACTCACATGAAGGCTCCAACATCATTGGATACTTGAGAAATCCTACATGAACTAAGGGAACTAAGTGAACAGACCCATAGTGCCTTCCTCAGGAAAGTACTAGGGGGCTTCCACTTAGGAATCATATCCCATGTGGCTCAACAACTGTGATCGGTTTACATTCCTCCTCAGGAGAAACTAAACTCACATGAAGGCTCCAACATCATTGGATACTTGGGAAAGAGGTGAGAAGAAAGAATGAAAGACATCCATAGTGCCTTCCTCAGGAAAGTACCATGAACTTCCCTCAGACTCCAGGGTCTCAAACCTCACAGAAAGAGAGCAAGCTCCTAAACCAGGCCTTCAATCCATGACTCCTCCAATCCTCTAGTATGCTCCACTAAGCTCCACAATGAGATGCCAAGCTCCTCCAATCAAAGGGATACCCCCAAAGCAAAGCAAACTAACAAAACTTGCCCTAAAGGCCACACAAACAATCATTCAATTCAAAAATCAACTAAAAATAGTATATTATTCTATTAAATCCTAATATAAATGCTAGGGGACCCTACATAACTACCCTTAAGTCCCATATATTCCCCATATACTAAATTGCCCTACAAGACCTAAATCTAAAATTGTTATTGACCTATATTAAAGTTTTAATCAAATTCTACACTACTTAGAACTACCTAATTAAAACTACCCTAAAAATTATCACAAAATTATGAAATTAATTCAGGGGGACCCTAAACCATTCATCTAATTATCCTAAAAAAATTGGACTCAAAATCCTAAGGGAACTACCCTAATTAAATCCTACAAATTAGTATACCAACTAAAAGAATTAAAAAAAAGCAATTAAAAGTAAAAATGCACAAAAAATATAAAACTGAAATAAACTGGCTATTTTATGATTTTATATTTTTCTAGACAGAAAATGAAAATTGGGAAAAAACGTCTCATTAAAAAATATGCATTTTTCAATTTTATATGAATTTTTGAAGTTTAATAAAATCTCGGCCGCAGGATGGTCTTCCAAGTCAACAAGTCCACATACAATCAATGGTCTAGATTATGTCTTCAACCTTGGTCCATCTAGGGTTTTAGAATCCATGAAAAAAACAAACTCCATGCATGAAACTTTCCACTACTTGTTCTCTCTCATTTCTCCATCAAATGACACAATCCAAGAACCAAACTTGACTAGAATTTTATGTAGAATCCAACCATGCCTTTGGATTTCGTTGAAACTAACTACATCATGCAAACCGAACCACACAACTCCATGGATCCAAACTTTCTTCAATTTTCGACCATCATAAAACTCAACAATCTTTGTATATAATTAATCCTCATGCTATGATGATCACAACCAACCAATTCTCATGCATTATCATCCATTAAATCATGTGTTCTACCTCCATCAAGAATCAACCTCCATTAATGAAACCTCACTAATTGGTCTAAAACTCATCCAAACGAATCCCCTAATGGTCTCTAATAGTTTCACAACAAGAACTAATCCTAACCATGCCTAAAACAGAGTGTGAGAAAGATTTTGCATACCTTGACCCTACAATGGAAAGTGTTGAAAAGCTTCGAACCAGGCCTTGTGGATCTTCAAGAATGCTCTCTATGTGATGAATAACACTCTCCTTGCACAAGATTTGATGGAGATGGCTTGTATCTTCAGATTCAATCCTTTTTGCTCTCTTGCAACTTCACTTGAAAAGCTCCAATTCTTCAACAATGATGGCTCACTCCAGCATGAACATGTTCAGGGATGTTTATGGAGATGATTTGTGTGAAAATATGGAAGGGTAATGAAGAGAAAAGTGGAGTTTCAATACAATTTGCAAAATGGAAAGTTTTGGTTCTAACTCTTTTTTCTACCACCATGAACATCAACAATCACCAACCTTTCACCAATGGAGAATGCAATCAATATATAGAGATGTTTAGAAAGATCTAGAATCTTCTAGATCAATCTAGTAAGGACTTGAAGTTTCATGGCATGATAGTTTGCATTTTACTTCCCACCACATGAGATATCATGACAAAAACCCCATAACTTGAGTAATTATCTTCATTTTCTCCTTAGGTGGTATTTTGGACAATATACAAAGCTTAAACACCTTGTTTATTAAGCTTTTCTTTGATTTGGCTAGGTACCCCATTATGCAAGTAAGACTTTTACAAAGCAACTCCAAAATTTAAGCCCCAAATCAAAATTGTGGCTGAACCATTGTTCTTAAAATATCCTTTGGAGTCAAAATGACCTATCATATGCCATGGTTAGGGTTTATAGCTTGGATTTTAGGATTTTCCATTTCACTTGAATTAAACTTATGTCCCATTTTTAGGCCATTTTTATCACTTTTTTTTATGAGCCTTTCCAACATCTCATGACCACCCTACTAGCCTTAAAACATCATTCTAAGCAACTTTAATGCTGAAGGTTTTTCCATTTGAAGCTTGGAAGTAGGAGATATGGCCATATGCTTGAAATGACCTATAACTGCCAAATGACCAAAATGCCCTTTGCTTGCCAAAGACATAAGTTGAGTTCTACAAATCCTATCAAGGACTTCTAGTACTATATAGAAAGCTAAGAAGATTCTCTTCAACATTCATATTGACCAAGAGATCATAGGAATCATCCTACTAGGGCAAAAGTTGTCTGCAAGTTGGGTGACTTTCAAGGACCCAGATTCACATATCTCTGATGACTTGTAATTTGTCCAAACCATAACTTGAGCTCTGCAAATCCTATCAAGGACTTCTACCACTCAAATTAAAGCTAAGAACAAGCTCTACAACATTCATGTTGTGGGGAAGATGAGATGACAATCACATATTGAGCTAAAACCGTCTGGAAGATAGGGATCAAACTAGGGGATTTTACACTGCCAATCCTTAGAAACCCTAGCTTAAACTTCTCAAACTCCTCAATCATGATGATTTGGTCTAGGAATCATCCTTATAGCATCTCAATACATCATTCCATGATCACATGGCCCATGGATTAGGTCTCAACCCTCTCCAAAACATCAGCTGACCTAGGGTTGACCCAGTCAAAACCCTAATTCTACCACTCATGGTTGAATCTTCTGAATTCTTGCATAATGACCTCTCTGGGCTTCATGATGACTTTCAAGACATCTCATAAGCTTCCTTGAAGCTTCAAGTCCATTCTCAAAGTCTCAGAATCATTTGAGGAGCACCCACAACTCTCAAGTTATGAGACACACAACCTTGGTTTCAACCAATTCCTCTGAGGATCTCTTGAACTTTCTGATGAAGGTATCAACCTTCAAACACTTGATGGGTAAATAAATGTTGGTCAAGTTTTGGGGTGCAACACTACTATCTACCATGGATGGTGAAGACTTTATATCGCCTGTGAATTCGGACGCAGTTAAAAAATACTTTGCTTGAAAGTGACCCACTGGACAGTAAAAAGAGAGTCCAGGCAAAAATGGGGCATCCTGGCGAACCGTAAAAAATGAATAAAAGGTTCGGGAAAAAGTTAGGGATAAATTTGAAAAGATGTGCACCCGCGAAGTCGAAAACCTGCATTGGGCGACTTAGGCAAAAAGGGATATCCCGGTGAATTGAAAACCCGCAAAGGGCAATTCACGCAAAAGTTAAGGATTGAAGAAGCAAATGACTGCGGTCCGAATCTGACACTACATGCCTAGTGGTTTGGGAGTACCTGAGGGTTCATTTATCCAACACAATCTCTTCCGAAAGTCTGATACCGGGAAAGCGCCAGAGTCAGGCGAGTCATAGGAGGATCAGCTCGTGATGTTTGTCTGCACCCTGTTGCCGACATGTGTACAAATTCAATTTGTATTTTTATGCTTTTTGTGCATATATGTATGTGTGTGTGCGTAACTTCCTCTTTTCAGGAGTTGCATCCGATGTACAAAACTTTGCCTATTTAGAGGCCTGTTATTAATAAAACATGTTATTCAGTATTTGACGTTTGTGCTTTATTGTTTTGTATGTGGAAAACGCCAATGTTCCGATGAATTTGCATGTGCATAACTTTGCTGGCCCTTGCCAATAATTGCTAAAACTTCGAATTGACTGAAGTAATGTCACGGACAGTAACCCAAATAGATTTGGTTGTATAGATTTGTGTTGTCTCGTTTGTGTTTTGCAGGGTTCTCACCTTTGAAGCGAATGATCAAAAAATAGTGGCCCCAGCCGGAGGCTCGTGGTGAAAGACTTAATCCCTATGCAGGTCGCATCTCATCCCTAGAGGGTGAAATGATATTATCCCTTGCCGAAGGAGGGATTGTTTTCCCCAGAAGAGTATCCTCATGGAAGTTGTCTATAGGACATCCCCAACAAGTCGGAATCTGTGTCCCATGCAGAGTTTACACTCCCCAGAGAGTCGAAAATGTGCGTGTTCAATCCCCAGCTGGGAGGATTTCCATGGCACGTAACTAAGGTAGCAAGTTCAGAAGGATTATCCCCACCGAGGATGGGTTTTTTTCTCCCCGCAGGTTGTCATCCCCAGCGGAGTGGTAGTTCCGAGTTCGTAAACTGTACCCAGACAGTTGTCCCCCAGAAGGGTTGCTTCTCCCCCAGCTGAGTTAATCTTCCCAGCAGGTGTTATTCTTTCCTCCCAGTGGAAATTGATGCGTAACCTCTCCCCGGCAGAGTTGGTTGTATTTTCGGCATTTATTTTGCCGAATTACTTTATGATATCCGTTCATCCCCAACAGGGTGGTATTTGTTCTCAACAGCCGTGTTGAAGCAAGCTTGTCAGAGCTTCCCCAGCAGCCTGAACCTGCATTTGCATTTGCATACATCATCATGTTTGCATCTACCAAAAAAAAATGCGTAGCATTTTGTTGCACCCTAAAATTTGCTCAACCTTATTCACTTGGTTTATGTTTCAATATCATTAGCATTTGCATATAGAGTCATGTATATAGACTAATCATCTGCATAGCATAAGCATAGAAAGTCATTCAACAGGGGACCAATCATTATTCTCATCTCTAGAGGCCTATCAAGAGGTTATCATCCTGATTCAATCTCATTCAAGTCATCAGAAAGAATTTGAAAGCTGAGAAGTCAATGGATCAAGCAGTTCATCTATCTCCTAACTGAGGGTATCTGAGGATCAACAAGTAAGTATGAGTTGTGAATTGGGAGCATGGGGAGTATCTAGACATCTTGGAGGACTTAGAAAGTCATTTGGAGAAGAAAACAAGTTATTGATGGGATCACAAGAATTGCAGTTGAAGACAGTCAACTAGGGTTTCATCTGGGTCAACCCTAGGTCAACCCTAGGTCAATTGATTGATTTAAGGGCATTCAGGTCTATTGAAGGGATGTGGGGTTCATCATTTGACATGGAGAATAAGGATATGTTGTGGTGCTAAGCAGGAATCAAGAGAAATCAAGGAGAAGAGGAGTTTCTAAATTAGGGTTTCTATGTAAAATCCCCTAGTTTAGGTCAAATTTCCAAGCAAGATAAGTCATAATGCAAGCTTCAAATGGCTTCTTGTCCAACATGAAACTTGTAGAGGATATCAAGACCTTTAATTTGAGTGGTGGAAGACATCAAGGAGATTTATAGAACTCAAGTTATGGTCCTTGCAAGTTACAGGTCATCTGAGGTATCTGAAATTTTGTCTGTGAAAGTGACTTGACTTCCAAGCAACTTTTACCCCTCAAGGAGATTTCAAATGAATTTCTGGTCAACATACGAATTGTTCCTTATTGTCTTAGCTTTCTATAATGGTATAGTATGCCTTCATATGATCTGTGGAACTCAACTTATGGTCTTGGCAAGCAAAGGGTATTTTGGTCATTTGTGAATTACAGGTCATTTTAACCTATGTCCAAAACTCATACAAGGAGGCCTCAAATGGAAAAACTTACAACATCAAACTTGCTCCAAATGACATCTTGAGGCTAGAAAAGTGACCATGAGAGATTGGAAAAGTTCATAGCACAAGGTTTCAAAATTGTTGAATTTAATGAAGGAAAATGGCTTAAAAAATGAGATTTTTCATATCTTGGCCAAATGATGCAAAATTATAGGTCATTTTGAATGGAAAGGGCATTTTAAAGACATTGGATAAAGTGGAATTTTGAGTTTAGTTCATAATTTGAGAGTTATTCATGGTTGCTTGAATTGAAAGTTACATAATCAACATCCAAGGGAATTTGCACAAGAGAAACTTCTCCAAGCTTCTAGGAAGTTCTAATCCCATTTATATATTCATGCAAGTTGGTTCATGCAAGGGTTGGTGCTCCCATTTGTTCAAAAACCTCCCTTTTCATCCATTTTCCCATTCTTGCATAAGCTACTCAAACTCCCTCAAATCTTGATCATTTTGCAAAATTCTTGATCCCATCATTCTCTACAATCATCATATAACCAGTTCCAAGCAAGATCCAGTGGAGATAATTCCAAATTCGTGTGTTGTAAGTTCATCTTCAAAAGTGCAAGAAGAATCCATTACAAGAATTCAGAGTGTTTGAGCAAGTGTAGATGCATACAGAATCAGGACCCAAGCACATTGATCAAGTCTAAGACATTGCTGAGCTCGAAGTGGAAGATTCGTCATTCTGTTTTCAAGATTATACCAGGTACATTCTCCATTCAAATTGGCCTGATTTAGTTAGTATGACATAGGTTTGTTAGGATAATGGTGACCTAGGTGGTTAGAGGAGTAATCCTGAAGCTTTTAGTGTGAATTGATGAAGATTTTTGCATGAGCCATAAAACTGTTTTGATCCATAACTAGGAGATTAGTGAGTGATAGTTCATTTGGATTAGTGTAGAATGATCAGTGATGTTTGATGAGTGTTCTGTTAGCAAGAAATTAGGGTTTAGTGAAGGTCTGAATTGAAGCAGCCATGGAAGGGGAGCTATCGTGTTTGGTGATTGGGCGAATTTTAACAAGAACTGATGATGTATGTGCATTCTACGTAAAAAATGGAGCAAGTTTGGTGTTTGTGGTTTTGATTTTCATGAAGAGATGAGGAAGAACCGAGTGCTTGAAGATGGAATCGTGCATGGGGTTATCTGAAACCCTAGGGAGTCCAAGGTTGGTGATGACTCCAACACCGTCGGATGCACGTTTGACCTTGGACTGGATTGTAGCATCGGACGATCCACGTTTAAAGCTGAAAACGGAGGGAAGAGTTTGATATGAAACGCAGCGTTTCATTTAGGTATCCTGGGTGGGCCTTGAATCACATTGCTACACACACCCCTCAATCACTAAGCCCAAACATTTCAACGTGAATCACCTGCTATTTGCACCGAGTCCTTATTAATTTTCTGGCATTTTCCAAATGTTTTTCTGAGTGCATATGGGCCTAGTTACAAATGATGTTCGCACCCCCTTTTCCCAGCCCACTTGGGATTTGAACTGCAGTGTGCTTACTTTTCTCACCCCCTTTCTGTTATTCATAATATTTTCTTTTTATTTTCTTTTCATTTTTTATGCATCTTATAAAAATCATAATAAATAGAAAAATCATCATTTTTAATTCATTCTTTTTGCATATTTTTCTTTAGGATGTCAAGAAAATTATAAAAAATAAAAATGGCATTTTATTTTTTATTTGATATTTTTCCCATATTTTCCAAATAAATAGCATTTTAAATAGTTTCATTTCATGCATGATTTTGTTATTTTTTGTTCTATTAAATGCTTCAATATTTTTTGTCCATTCTTTTTAGGTTGTTTAGTTTAGACATTAAACTTGTAGATACAATTTAGTTCCCATTTTTAGAAATTAATTTTAGGTGCTTAGTGTAGGTGTGAATAACATGAACAAACTAGGGTTTTTAGGTGATGACTTAGGAGAATAGATTCTTTTCCCCTAGGACTTAGGGTTTGACTAGTTTAGTTATGGGACTATAGGGGCTATGGGTAGTTATTAGATCCCTTAGAGAAAAAGTCAGGACTCCCCTACTGCTATTAATGTACTGTATATCTGATTGACTGGTGTGGTGTGCCCTCTGGGGATTATTGATTTGTCTGTGTGGGTATTGGGATTGTCTGGGATTTGGGAGAGCTGAAGACTTGAGGAGATTGAAGGCCATTGGAGATCCAGAAGATCAACTTCCAGAGTTGAAGAGAAGATTCTTGCTTGCAGATGCTGAGGAGACTAGGGTTTAGGAGCTAGGCAGAGCTCTAGATTAGAAAACTTGTTTTTTCAAACATGGATTGCCTTGTCTGCATCCATTCTTCTCTGTGATTCAGAGTCTCTCTAGGACACTCACCCCCTTCCTTGGGAAGGCTTGGTGATAGTGTCTAAGAGATAGAACTCTTGAGAGAAAATGTCTTTTGTGTTAGAAGCAGTCTGTTCACCACCTTTGGTAGTCAGCTGATTGCTTAACACCCCATTCACTCTTGTGACTGATCCCTCATCCTGGAGGTTTGAGCTTGAAGAAAAGCCATTGCAGATGGAAGACTGATGATCAAAGCCCTTACCTGAAGGCCATAAAGATGGAGATTAATGCTTGTTGAAGCCTGTAACTGATTGGAGCTTACTTGAAGCCAGATGTTGATTCAGAGTTGTTGATGCTGTTTCTTTTGCTGTTGTATTTCATTGCTGATGTATTGATTGGTTTTCTGGACTGTATTGTTTGCTGTTTACCCTGTTGGGTTGAAAGTGAAGTCTGTTCACTTTCGCCTATTGTTTTCTAGGTTCGAGGTTGAGTGGGACTCCCTTGCCTCGCTTGTACTGTTGCATCCATGCATTTTACTATTTTACTGTATATATCTGATATTGTTTCTGTTTCTGCCTATCCCGTAGGATCTCTGTTTCTCTCTGTGCAAGAGAGGAGCATGATAGACACTAGGTCTTAACCCATGCATGATAACATTAGGTTAGTTTGTTTCCCTTCGCAACCGTAGGTTAGAATTCTATCTCTTTCTTCCTCAAAACAAACAGAAAAACACATAAAGATTTCAAACACAATAAAATACATTTCTTTCGTAAAAGAATGTGAACCCATCAAAACGTTATTTTTGTCCGCCGGGACTGCTAATCAGAAAAACCTTTTTCAGAAGGAATAAAATCAACCAAGACAAGCTTGTGTCGTACGTGGCCCGAACTACGTTTGCTCTGATCTTTCATGCTGTATGAAAGTACGTAGGCATAGGATACGATATCCTAGCGAGCAACCTTCCCCTCCTTTCCCGTAGGTAGGCGAACTACGTTGACTCTGATTTCTCGTTCCAGGCGGGAATACGTAGGCATAAAGTGCGATACTTTGCCGAGTCATTTTTATTTTCATTTTATTTTCTTTTTAACCCTTGACCTATAGTTTAGATAGAATAACAATCCATACCCGAAAACAAGTGTGGATCCCGTCAAGTACGACGGACGTGAGGGGTGCTAATACCTTCCCCTTGCGTAACCGACTCCCGAATCCAGGTTTTGGTTGCGACGACCATACCTTTCCCATGTTGTGCGAGGTTTACTCTGAGCGTTTCCTTTCCCTCCCGTGGGATAAATAACGCACGGTGGCGACTCTTCTGTTCAGCCGGCGCCGATTTTCGCAGTAGCGACACATTTCCATGCCGTATGGAGCATTACGCCATTGCCAAACATACACATTATGAAACATAAATCAGGTTGGTTAACCTCTTGCTTTTCAGGTGTGTTTCTCAACAGGAGTATGGGGTTCTATCTCAGATCTATTACCAGACGATCGAGGTCTCGCCGTGAGACATATGATGATGCAGTTCTTGTTATCATCCCCCCACATAGTTACCGGTTGAAGTTTCTCTTATCCGACCAGCAGAGTGTTTTCTTCAGGTTTGCCGTCGCGGCAGCATTTCGAGGTTTCATAAATCAAGATTTCAGAAGAGGTCACTTGTTGTCGAAACGGGTGTCGGGCATTTATTTTCAGAGTATCCCCAGTGGAGTTAGCTACTACCGTGAACAGGCTAGGAAGCTATATCCAAGGTTATCTTTTCCCGTAAGAATCAGGCGGAAGAACTTTCCTGTAAGTATCAGGCAGATGTGTTATCTTTTCCCGTAAGAATCAGGCGGAAAAACTTTCATGTAAGTATCAGGCAGATGTGTTATCTTTTCCCGTAAGAATCAGGCGGAAGAACTTTCCTGTATGTATCAGGCAGATGTGTTATCTTTTCCCGTATGAATCAGGCGAAAGAACTTTCCTGTATGTATCAGGCAGATGTGTTATCTTTTCCCGTATGAAGCAGGCGGAAGAACTTTCCTGTATGTATCAGGCAGATGTGTTATCTTTTCCCGTATGAAGCAGGCGGAAGAACTTTCCTGTATGTATCAGGCAGATGTGTTATCTTTTCCCGTATGAAGCAGGCGGAAGAACTTTCCTGTATGTATCAGGAAGATGTGTTATCTTTTCCCGTATGAAGCAGGCGGAAGAACTTTCCTGTATGTATCAGGCAGATGTGTTATCTTTTCCCGTATGAAGCAGGCGGAAGAACTTTCCTGTATGTATCAGGAAGATGTGTTATCTTTTCCCGTAAGAACCAGGCGGAAGAACTTTCCTGTATGCATCAGGCAGATGTGTTATCTTTTCCCGTATTAAACAGGCGGATAAACTTTCCTGTATGAATCAGGAAGATGTGTTTTCCGGTATGAATCAGGAAAATGGAGTTTCCCGTATGAAGCAGGCGGATGAATTTTCCGGTATCCAGATAGATGATGATCCCGTGATAGACATAATATGTGATTTGTGTTCCGAGATTTGGCAAAAGTATTTCCCCAAGGAGGTCGCCGTGATTTCCTCGTGTTACTCTCCCCAGTAGAGTCTTCCCCAAAGTCGTTTGTGGGCTGGAGTTGGCTACTGCAGAGGTAGGCAGAGAAACAATATTTAGATGGTTTTTCCCGTATGAAGCAGACGGATGAATGTTCAGACAAAATTGTTTCCCCAGCGAAGTCGTCGGGATGTTGCTGTATTGACAGAATATAGCATCCTAACATGGACAAAGTTCTATCCTCGCGATGATAGAATCTTTTTTCGGGCTGATAAAAATAATCCCCAGCACGGTCGTTAATTGATCAGTTTGTTGCCGTAACAACCTGATCCAGTCAGCAGATGTCGTTATCCAAGCAATTTGTGCAGTTTATTTCTACGGTTGGCAAATTTCCGAGTTCTTTGTATTCAACCGTCTCGTACCTCGATTGTTTGAAGGCCGTTCGCTCTTCACCCGTTCGGGTCCAAGCCGTTTGAATAGGGGCAGCTGTTGCACCCTAAAATTTGCTCAACCTATTTCACCTAATTTATGTTTTAAGTGCATTATCATTTGCATAGTAAATCATGTACATAATCCAATCATTTGCATAACATAGCATAGCAAGTCATATAACAAGAGCCATTCTTATCTAAAGAAGCACAACAAGGGTTTTTAGGACCATCCAAGTCATCAAGAAATGTTTGAAGCTTTGAGGAGATTTGGTTGTCAACCAGTGGAATTTTCTCCTAATCTTGAGGAGTATTGAGGGTCATCAATGGGGGTATGAGATATAAATTGAGGGTATGGGATGTGTACAAAACTTATGAAATGCCTAGAGGGTCATATCGAAGATAAGACAAGTCATTGATTCAAGTGCAAGAGCCACAGTTGAAGTGTAGTCAACCAGGGTTTCATCTGGGTCAACCCTAGGTCAACCCTAGGTCAATTGAGTGATTGAAAAGCATCAAGGCTTAATTGAAGGATGTGGGATTCATGAATTGATATGTTGATACAAGTGTGGTGTTGTGCCAAGGATAAATCAAAGAGAATCAAGAGTAGGAGGAGTTGCCAAATTAGGGTTTCAATGTAAAATCCCCTAATTTAGGCCTAACTTCCAAGCCAGATAAGTCAAAATGCAAGTTTCAAATGGATTCTTGGTCATAATGAAACTTGTATAGATTCTCAATAGCTTTAATTTGAGTACTAGAAGTCTTCAAGAAGATTTGGGGAACTCAAGTTATGGTTCTTGCAAGTTATGGGTCACCAGAGGACACTGAAATTTATCTGTGAAAGTTACTTGACTTCCAAGCAACGTTTGCCCATGAAGGAGTTTTTAAATGGATTCTTGGCCAACATAAGAGTTGTAGATATTGATCTTAGCTTTAATTTGAGTACTAGAAGTCCTGAAGAGGATTTGTAGAACTCAAGTTATGGTCTTGGAAATCCAGGGGTATTTTGGATATTGATGATTACAGGTCACTTTTCAACATAGGTCAAAATCTCCATCTTCCACTCCTCAAATGGAAAAATGTTCAACATGAGATGTTCTTAAAATGGTGTTTTTAGGCTAGGTAAAAGGTCATGGGTGATTGTAAAGTCTTGTATCACAAAATCACAAAAATGGCCTAAAATAAGGGTGAATTTTAAATGAACCAAGGATGAAAATTGGGATTTTTGATCTACAAGTCCAAACCAAGCCATATGGAATACTAATTTGATTGGAAAACACATTTTGAGAACATTGACATTGCCACATTTTTGAGTTGAGGGATAATTCAATGACTTGCTTTGTAAAATGGTTACTTACATCATAAGTCACATATGCAAAACCTCTTTTTAGAGCATAACCAAAGCCTTATCCCTTGCCAATTCATTCAATATGTCATGTGGTGAGAATTTGGATCAGAATGAGGCATTGAAACAAGCTTAAAACTCAGCTGCCATATGTGAATTTCTCATGACATTTTCAAATGCAAGAGAGGTGGAACTTCTCATTGGATCAATCCAGAAGTTTCTAGAGCCTTCATTCATGTTCTATATAAGATTTAGAACTGGTTCAAAGCTTGAGTTGGTGGAGATTGAGGGAGAATTGAGAGATTGCATCTTGAGTTTTCCATTTGCATAACAGAATCGGTTACACCAATTTACTTCATTTCAATCCATTCTTTTGTGTTCAATAGCTTCCTCTAGTGTTGGTGAGTGATTCCATATAGATTTCTAGCCAAGATCGTGGAAGAATCGTGAGATTGCATTTTGAATTCATCCATTGCAAGTCAGAATCGGATTCAAGGATTCAAGAGGTTTCAATCCAATTTAGTGCATACAGAAGCTTGATCATACTTCATTGAAGGTGTCTGGAAGATCTTGGAGCTTGATTTGGAGGTTTTACCACTCTGTTCATCCAAGATTTGCAGGTATGTCAATTGCTTTCTATGGCTCGATTCATGAGGTTTCTTTAGGTTTTAGATAGTGGTATGCATTATAGAACATGGCTAGGTGGATTCTGGTAGCAATTGGCTTGATTTAGAGACAAAAATAGGTTGATCACATTTTCTGTTGAGGCTCGTATCTTGCAATTCTTGGAGGTTTAAACCTAGTTTAGTGGTGGATTTTACTCAGTGTGAGGTGATGATGATTTTAGGCCTCTCAATTTTGAGTTTGGTGAGAATTGAGGTTTGAGCTTTTTCTGAACCTCTCTTCGTGTTTTGAGGAAGAAGATGATTCAATGCCAATGGATAGTGTGGTTGAATTCCTTGTGAAAAGGCGAGCAAGATGATGTGTTTATGTTAGGGTTTTGATGAGGATTGAGGAAGTTGCGTTTGGAGAAGATGAAGCTTGAAGCTCTGTTTCAGCCATGGCTTTTCTCCCTCTAAGATTCAAATGAAGAAGACGATAGGATGGCCCTTGGATCGTGAGAAGACTTTGACTAAAATGATCATCTAACGGCCAGGATTGATTGAAATTTTGTGAAAGAGTCTGAGAGCATGAAACACACCATTTCACTTAAGGTACTTGGATGGGCTTCAGGATCTTGTTACTAACCACACCCCTTTTGAGGCCCAATTGAGAAACACGCGTGAAATCCTTGCTATTCACACCAAGCTTTTTCTTTTTTTTCCTTTGTTTTTTCATTTTATTTTATGAATTGGAAATGGGCCTAGCGCGCCTGGCTATACGCACCCCCTCTGGGCCCATCTATTGTTTTAAACTTCAGTTAATTGCTATTTGACACGCATCTTCTCCATTTTCTTTTATTTTTCTTTTATTTCACATATTATTTTAGGTTAATTGAAAAAATCAGAACTAATTGAAAAATGAACATTTTAAGGTGAGAATTTTTTCTCTATTTTCCTTAGGGTTTCTAGAATTTAATAAAACAGTAAAAATATTAATTCCTTGCATTTTATATTTTTTTGGCATATTTTACCATTCTATTGATTTTATTTTGCATTTGTTTGGTACCTTATTCAGCTGAATTTAGTATGAGAGATTGGTGAATGTTTTTGAGTTGATTCTTGTTGGATTGATTAGATTAGAGGTACATGCTCCCTTATAGATTTTTCTCATATTTTTATGATGAAATTCAGGCTAGTTTTGAATGATGAACTTTAGGGTGTTAGGATTAGGGTTTTACAATACTTAGGTGTAGTTTAGGGCATGGTTTAGAGACTTAGGGTTTGATTTAGGCCTTGGGGTTTATGTGGGGTATAGGGTACATAGTTAGGTTCCCTTAGAAATTAATCTAGGATTTTATGATGAGTATTTCCATTTTATATGATTTTTGCAAATTGGGTGATATTGGTGTGTTTCCCTCTTGGGATATTGTTGTGTTTGTTGGGTTTTGGGAATTTCAATTGGGTGTTGGGCTTGGGCTTGGTTTGTTGGAGCTAATGAAGGCTTTGGAGATGATGTGAGACAAAGGATGGAGCTTGGAGCATGAGATTCTTGATCTTGAAGATTGCTGTTGAAGACTTAGGAGATAGGGGATGTAGGGAGAGCTTTAGAGTATACTGATTTCTTCTGTCAAACATGGAGAGCTTCTTGTGCCTCTATTCCATCCTATGACACAAGGTCCCCCAAAGAAGTTCCATCTCTTCTTAGGAGGGATGTAGAGCATGCTTTGATTGGGTAGAACCTTGAGGATAGCATTCACTTGCTGTGTTAAGATCTTAGTGATTTCCTTGGGTTATCATTAAGCCTCTTAACATTTCAACTTCATCTCTTAGTTGATTCTCTCCTGTGAGTGCTTGCCTTGAAGATGGAAGCCTATTAAAGATGAAGTTCATTGAAGACTGGTGAAGATGAAGCTTGTACCTGTCAAAGCTGGGCATCTGTGAAGACTAGGGTTTGGCTGCTGTTTGAAGCTGTCTATTTGTTGAGGTTCAGTGCTTGCTAAAACTGGAGATTTTGAGGATAAGAGCTTTCCTAAAGCTTGAGGATCATTGGAGAGTAAATATGGGGTCTTACTTGAAGGTGTTACTGTCCACCCTTTGCTGTTAATCAACTGTAGCTGTCAGAGCTGGTGCTGTTTGAACTGCTTATTGAAGGAGTTGGTGTGGCTGTCAGAGCTGGTGTTGGGTTTTATTTTCTTTTTTCTGTATTGATTGTTGGCTTGTTCAGCTTGCCCCTTAGGTTTGAAGTGAAGCTGTTTCACTTTGCCTATTGTTTTCCCAGGTTCGAGGTTGAGTGGGACTCCCTTGCCTCGCTTGTATTGCTGCATCTCATGCATTTTACTGTTTACTGTATATCTGCTGTTTATTTTCCGTTTATCCCCTAGGATCTCTGATTTCCTCTGTGCAGGAGGGAATTATGACAGACATTAGGTGTTAACCCATGCATGACAACATTAGGGTAGTTTTGATTCCCTTTTCGAACCCTAGGTTTTAGATCTTCTTTCTCTTCTATCTCAAAACAATTCAAAGCACAGTAATAAGGATAATCGATGTCGTACGCTACGAGCCTTAAGCTATTTGAGGGAGGGTTGCTGGAGGGTCACTCTTCAGTAATCTGACTGCTTAGTGTGTTACCCCTAGGGTGACATACGACGTAGTCACTCTCAAATCATAGTCTCTAGTGCGTTAGAGATTGCAAACACCATAAAAAATAGTTCTTGCGTAAAAGACTGAAAACAAACATCAAAGTGTCATTTTTGTCCGCTTGGACTCTTAATCAAGAGAAAACCTTTTCAGAAAGATAAAAAATAGCCAGACAAGCTTGTGTCTTTCGTAGCCCGAACTACGTTTGCTCTGATCTTTCATGCTATATGAAAGTACGTAGGCATAGGATGCCGTATCCTAGCGAGCAACCTTCCCCTCCTTTCCCGTAGGTAGGCGAACTACGATGACTCTGATTTCTCGTTCCAGACGGGAATACGTCGGCATAAAGTGCGATACTTTTCCGAGTCATTTTCTTTTCTTTTAACCCCAGACCTGTAGAGTAGATAGAATACCAATCCGTACTAGAAAACAAGCGTGGATCTCGTCGAGTACGACGGACGTGAGGGGTGGTAATACCTTCCCCTTGCGTAACCGACTCCCGAATCCAGGATTTGGTTGCGATGACCATTCCTTTCCCGTCTTTGCGATAGGTTTACTTCGAGCGTTTCCTTTCCCTCCGTTGGGATAAATAATGCACGGTGGCGACTCTTCTGTTTAGCCGGGGCCGATTTTCGCAGTAGCGACACCTGGGGATATAACCATAAACAAAGGGTTTCCTTATAACGAAGAGTTTGAATGGGACCTTCAGGAAACAAACTGGAGATGAATGTGACAAAAAAAACACCCACAAATGCACCAGGAGTTTTGGTAACAACCAAATATCCTAAGATTCACCAGGGGTACTGGTAATCACCAGCCAACATGAGACGAACGATGCCAACAAGATATGGTAACAACCAAAACCGAGATGCCAATAACGATTGGACTTTAAACAATATCAGTCAAAACATTATTGGACTTACTGGGGATAAAGTGACAACCTTAACGATACCAATAACCATTGGATTTAAACAATGCCAGTAACTACTGGACTTCCCAGGGACATAAGCATTTATCATAATAATACGTAAGCCTGTGACAACAGGTCCAAAGCAAAGGGTTTTGTAACGACTAAAGGATCTCAAGATAACATCCAGTAACCACTGGGAACGCCTAGAAGATTCTTGACAAAAAAAACCACCTAACTGGATCACAAAGACTAAAGCTAAAACGACTCAAAACACGAGGTATGCTGAAAAATGCATATGCTAAAGATGTGATGCAGATGTAATTCCAAATGACGCACAGGGGAAAGCAACAAAATATAGATAACAATCTATCATGGGGGAAAGAAACAAAGAGAATCACACTGAATCCCATTGCTGGAAAATGGTACTAAATTTCTGGCAATCCTGCTAGAGAAGCGATCTCTGTTCTTGCATACTTGTTGGAGTGAGGTCACAACTTCAATACAACTGACCAAATTATTAGTCAGAGATGTCGACCTTCTGTAGTGCGATATCATGGGAATAGGAATCTCATATTGCTCTAATGGTGGTATCAAGGTTTCAAAAATTTGGTCCTCATGAGAGGAGTCTAAATTTACACCGTCATGTCGTAATCAAAATTATGTTTTGCTTGTTAATTAACTTTCTTTAAAACAACTTTGTTGTTTCGAAAAAACTTTTTGCTTTCAAAAAATAATTATTAACGAATAAGTGATATTTGCATAATAAAAAAGACAGAGAATAAACAAAGATTGGTCCAAATATGATTTTATTCAAAGATGGAAACTTGCAAAAAGCAAAGCTCCATAGAACAATTACAATTTGGGGAACTGGCAATGTAAGTAAAGGTGTACATAAATCCAACAATCATCTAGTCCTAACAAACTAAGAGTCGGTCCAAAATGCTGCCTTTGACGAGAATAGTTGGAAAGTGAGCCTTTTGACGATCTTCTAAATGTTGTCACAACTCCTGATGTAGTGGGAAGCTAGCGGGATTACACCTAAGTGAATCACACATTTAAAGATACAACAGAGTCACCACCGAACTTTATTTATTCCTAAAGGACAGGGAAATTATCGATAAAACCCAAGGGAAGAGAAACGAGAAAGAGGGTCGGTTATGCGAAAGGAAGGTACTAGAACCTTAAGCATCCGGTGTACCCGACATGAACCATTTCGCTTGCTTCTAGGCTTGGATGGGTTATCTATCTAAAGGCTTCTAGCTAAAAAGGGAAGGAAAGAAAAGAAAGAAAAAGAAAGAAAAGACAGTGCTCACGGAGGATTGGGGCCCTCATGCCCAAGTACCCCCATGGTGCAATAAGGAAGTCAGAGCTCCGTAGTTCAAGGAACCAAGAAAAAGAAGAGGATCCAGACGAACCAGAGAGACAGAAGAATGGAAGAAGATGAAGGAAGGTGGCTTACCAAGATTTTGCAATCTTGTGCCTATGTACCCTCATAGTGCAATGAGGAAGTCAGAGCCTACGTAGTTCGGGGAACTAACACTAAAAAAAGAAAAGGGAAAGAGACGGCGTCAAAGCCAAGAACCAAGATAGAAAGCAAGACCCAACTGGGGAATGCAAAAGGAATGGTGTCAACACCAAGAAAGGAGACGAAAGAAAACTTTGCTGAGGAACGGAGAAGCGAAGAAAGAACTTTGTCGGGGAATGCAGAAGAAAAGTAATGACTGCACTATGGAGAAAACAAAAGAATAGCGACATGGCCGAGCAAGAAAGGAGTAGAGGGCAAGAATCATAATAAAGGTAAGATCCATGGGGGACTTGGTGCATTAATTATAAGCAGTGACCAACCGAAGAAAGATAAGAGTAAAACTTTATGGGGAGAGCAAAAAGGTTGGTGTCAACAGACGGACTGTGACGAACCAAGCAAAAGAGAGTATTACACCAAACAGACGTGTTTGACTCTGAAGAAAAATTGGTATATTAATTGATAAATAGTGGTTAACCAGATGGAGAAAGGAACTGGTTTTAACCGATAAATGATGATCAACCAAGAGACGGGTGTGGAACCAAGAAAATGTTGTGACGCACAGTGGCTGAACAAACAGCACTTGGCCAAATGAAATGGGTATTCAAACCAAACAAAGGTTTCTAATCCAAAGGTAGCAGTGTTTGAACCAAAGAAAGGTTTCTAACTGCAGGAGGTTCGGTGTTTAACAGAAGGACTATGATTAATCCAAAAGAATGAGTGATTAACTAAAAGAAGGTGATTAACTCAAAAGGAACTCAACATCTTAACAAAAGGGCTATGGTTAACTGAGAAGAAGGGTGATTGTTTCAAACAGGCGGACTGTGATTGACCAAAAGGAAGGTGATTAACAAAGAGTAGGTGATTAACCCAAAGAAAAAGCTGGTTTTAACGGGTAGACCGTGATCAACCAAATATCGGGTGATTAGTCGAAAGAAGGCGAATAAACCAAAGCAAAATCTGGTATTAACAGACAGGCTGTGATTAATTGAGGAAAAGCTTACTAGTGTTTAACTGTCAGACAGTGATTAAACAAACATGAAGGAGAGAGAACCAAGAGAAGGTTGTGAACTCTGATGGGGATTAGGTTTTAACAGGATGACTGAGTAAATTGAAGAAGAAAGATTGACTTTGCTGGGGAAGAAGAGAATTAGCTTTATCCAAAGGACGGTTGAATAACCAAGGAAAGAAGTGATTACAAATATCTGGGGAACCAAGAATGGATTGGCCTCAAGAGAAAAAAGTGTTGAATTGAAAGGAGGAAGTTACTTCCAAAGAGGAGATAAGGGTGCAAGTGATCAAGGATCGACTCGACTTGAGAAAGCATGGATACCACAGTAAGGAGATAAAGGCGACTATTCCAGACACAGGGTCATTTGTCCCCTACCCAAAATAGTCAGAATGAGTGTAGGAATTTTCCACTCTCATTCCTCCTCTAACACCAATGTGTGGTGTGAGAAACGAAACAGGCAGCACAACGGTGCCAAGTTTGTATAGTGCTCCAATGCATTGCGAATCTTCAACCCCACGTGGGAAAAGAGAGGACAAAAATCTAAGCGATCCAAAGGAGAAGAAAAAGGGAAGGATCGATTAATTGAAACGATGTTTCGATTAATCCATCAAACGGGGAAGATACTAACAATTTTCCAAAGGGGATGATAAATCGTTGAAGCAAAGGATGAATTATTGATTGTACAAGATTAAGTTCATTCCAATGAGGAACAAAATTAATGCAAACATGAATGGAAGTGTAAAAAAGTACCAAATGCAAAAATGCAAATAATCAAGAATTTAAAATTCCAACATTAAAAGTTTTCATATATGCCTCAAGTAAGTTAAAAAACTCAAAAAAGTATCCACAAATGTCAAGCGTATTGAGCCATGGAAGTTACATTAGGAAATAATAGCCAATAAGCTTGAAAATAGGCAAAAATGGCCTTCTGCCACTGTGGTAACCGGTTACCCTATGCAGGTGATTGGTTACTTGCTTAAAAAGGGAAAAATCACGTGAAAATTGTGCAGGGTAATCGGTTACCACATATATGTAACCGGTTACCACTGTGACAGTGGCAAAAATAACTTTTTCAAAAAGCACTTTCAGCAACCAAAACACTTATCCAATCATCCACATGCCATGATTAACACTTAAGCAAAAAAAATGAAGTTCAAAATCACATAGGCATCAACTAAACATCAATTTAAAGCATTAAACATAAAGATCAAAGATCAGACATTCACATGATCAATCAACACTGAAAAATGATCGAACTACATCGTAAATGCGCGAATGTGATCAAAACAGTAAATCAAGTGCGAATTACCAACCTACAAGGCGGAGAATTACCTTGGTGATTATTTCTATTGATATGTGATGAGGAATAAGCAAAGAAAACCAGAGAATTCCAAGCTTGAGAACAAATTGTAGCGAAACCGATAAAAACACGATATATGCTCCGAATACCGATATGCACCAAAGAAGCTTGAGATGATTACTTGAGTTGGAGAAGAATCTACTGTAAATCCAGAAATCCAAGTAAGAATATGGTAGAATGAGGTTTAGCTCAAGAGAATAACAATTTCAATGTGAAGATTATTACACTCTAATGGTGGAAATTGAGCTTTAATGAGGGTTTTTGAGAGAGGATGAAGATGAATGTAAAATTGTTGTAGAAAATTCAGAGAGAATGTGAGAGAGTTGAGTCTGAAGAATGTAGAAATTGAGAAAATGATTGAACCCCCTTGTGAAATGGTGGCCGTTTTCTTATATAGAGTTTTGCTTCGGAGTCGCTAGGTTTGGAGTGAGCTTTGGATGCAGCCTTGGAACTAGCTTTGGAGTTAGTTAGCCTCAACCCATTGAGTTGGAGGCTAACTCATTTAGTTCGGTAGTTGACTCAGTAACCATCCCAGTGCAAACTTGAATATAAGGGTTTACATGCTTGAGAATGAAGCAACATGGCGGTCTTAATCCAAATTGATGTATTAGAGAAAATGCCTTGAAGTGTTTAGAAAGGTCTTGAATTATTTAGAGATGTCTAGAATGTTCCACACAATGCTAGAACAATGTAGACCCCAAAATGGTAGAGTGCAAGTGGCTCCCAAAAAATGCAGCAAAAAATGCCTTTTTACACAGGGTAATTGGTTACCCTACTTTTCCTAGAAAAGTAGTAACCAACTACCACAAGAAAAACTTGCATATTTTCTTGAAAAATGGTGTTGTGGCCACAGTTCCGGTTTTAGACCTTTTGCTTTGATGAATAGGTATAAAACCCTTCATTTTTAAGCTTGTTTTGATGAAGTGATATCTTTGAGAGGATTTGATTAATCGGGCTTGCAAAGCCTGAATATCCCTGCAACAAAAATCATAGAGAAAAAGTGAGGATGCGTATGCCAATGATTGAACTTCTCCAATAGTGAGTATCTGGTCTCATAATCATTGAACCTCTTGCTCATATAGTAAATTGCATGTTCTTTTTTTCCAGTGTCATCATGCTAACCTAAGACACATCCCATTGATTCATTAAGAACAGTGAGATACATGATTAAAGGCCTACTAGGAACCGGAGGTACTAAGATCGGTGGTTCTTGCAAATATTTTTTGTCTTGTCAAAAGCTTCTTGACAATCATTATTCCATTCAACTCATTGATTTTTTATTAGTAATTTGAAAATTGGTTCGCAGGTAGCTGTCAGATGAGAAATGAATCTGGAAATGTAATTAAGTCGGCCCAGAAAGCCACAGACTTCTTTTTCTGTTTTGTGAGGAGACATGTTTTGAATTGCCCGAACCTTGTTAGGATCAACTTTAATGCCCTTCTGATTCACAATAGTGCCTAAAGGTTTTCCAGATTAAACCCCAAAGGTGCACTTTGCCGGATTCAACTGTAGTCTGAATTTTCGGAGTCTATCAAACAACTTCTTTAGATTGTCCAGATGGTCATCCTCAATTCTGGATTTAGAAATCATATCGTCCATGTAAACCTTAATATCTTTATGGATCATGTCGTGAAAGAGGATTGTCATGGCATGTTGGTATGTTGCCCTTGCATTTTTCAAACCAAATGGCATGACTTTGTAGAAATATGTGCCCTAAGGCGTGATGAAACCCTCCATGAACGAAAAGACAGTGAATTGCGCTGTGTTGTCTACCAAAACATCAATATGAGGCAGAGGACAATCATCTTTCGGGCTCACCTTATTGAGATCTCTATAGTCCACACACATTCGGACCTTCCCATCTTTCTTCGGAACCGGGACGATGTTGGAAATCCACTCAAGATACTCAAAAATGGCTAGGAACCCAGCGTCAAATTGCTTCCTTACCTCTTCTCTGATTTTAAGTGCCATGTCGGGTCTAGTCCTTCTGAGTTTCTACTTGATAGAAAGACAATCAGTCTTGAGTGGCAAGTGATGTTCAACGATGTTGGTATCCAACGCAAGCATATCTTGATAAGACCAGGCGAAAATATCAAGATACTCTTTTAATAACTTGACCAACCTGGAGTGTACATGCTTAGCGAGGGATGCCCCAATCTTGACTTCTATCCTGACTTCATTAGTACCAAGATTGATAACTTCCACTAGCTCTTTGTGGGGATGAATCTCTTTTTGCTCGTGCTCAAGGAGCCTTGCTAGTTCAGCCTGTAATTCACAATCTTCCTCACCATCTTCTTCGGCTTGGTTAACTAGAATCCTCAGATTACAAAAGATGTTTACCAAGTTGTTATCAATGCAATTATTTGTTTTGCATGTTTATGAATTATGTTTAGAATGAAGTTATTTGAAAAGGTGAAAAATAAAGGAAACATTTCCAATTATTTATTTGTGAAAAACAAAATAAAGAAAGAAATAAGAGCATGATTTGAATTCAAAACACTTTTATTTATTGATCACATAATGTTTCAAATGCGCGAGGCCCTTACCAGCTATCCACTCGTCTCGGGCGAGGACGAGGGAACAGAAAAACAAAATGGATTACATGTTTGTGGGAAAAACCACGGGAATCCCGCTAGATGTCTAATTGTTGAGCTTGAAACCCGACGAACATTTGCGTACAGAGCTTGTACTTCAGCTGCTAGGACCTGCATCATTAATGGCTGACACAATATCCCTCTCTTAGAATCTAGCGCTTATGAACTTGATCAAATTGCATTTCTAATGACTGCACAAACTAGCTTGCTGATCAGGATGATAACCTAGTCCAAAACGGTCTTGCTTTTCGACCACATCCAGGGTTTGCGCCTAGCCAGACAAGGCACCTTTCTCAATGGTCTCCTTAGCCATCTTGACAGATGACATGGCCATTTTTTGTAGTCTACCAAAATTTGCAGAAGTGGAGCTGACATGTTCAAATTCGAGACATTGCGACGACACTTCAGCTATGCCTTCATCAGTCTCGACATATCGGAAGGATGATAACTCGCTTACTAGCAAATCTTCTTCACCACAGACGATGACCATCTGATCTTCAAACATGAATTTTAGCTTTTGATGTAACATGGATGTAACTTCCTCTGCGGCATGGATCCAGGGTCTACCCAATAAACAACTGCATGCAGGATTGATATCCATCACATGGAAAGTAATGGTAAACAAATGCGCCCCGACTTTTAATGGGTAAATCCACTTTGCCAATGACTTTCCTTTGAGAACCTTCAAAAGCTCTAACGATCAAAGCGTTTGGTCTCATCTCGCTCCTCTCTACCAATAGTTGACTCAATGTATCCTTAGGTATCACATTGAGAGAAGAACCAGTATCTACAAGAACATGAGATAGCAAAGAGTCCATACATGTCACTGAGATGTGCAAGGCCCTATTATGGGCAGTACCTTCAGGAGGCAACTCTGACTCGTTGACACCCAAGTACCGACTAGCAGTTATGTTTGCGACGACTTGTCAAATTGTTTTATTGGAATGTCGTGCACCACATGAGCGGTGTTCAAAACTTTCAACAAAGTTTGCCCTAGCTGATCCACAATCTTAAACTTTCATGAGCAAAGATAAGATAGAAATCCTCAACAAAGTTTGCCCTAGCTGATCCACAATCTTAAAGTCGCTCTTCTTGATCAACTCGAGGAACTCTTGATCATCCATGACTTCTTTGGTTTTGGTGACGTATGCAAACAAAGTAACTGGAACTGATGCTGCAGTTGATGCCCCATGTTGTACAATAGGGGTTGTTGAAGTATATTTCTCCTTAAGAGGAACAACATTTAGAATTTGCACTGGCTTAGGTACAACCTTCGGAGCAAACACTCGCCCGCTGCGAGTCATCCCTCTAGTGGCGGTGATGTTAACGATTTCAGATTCTGAGAATTGGATTTCTAAACCCCCAGAGAACACGGCTGGACCATACTTCCAAATAACCTCTTTTGAATTCTGATACGAAAATGGCTTAGGACCACAAACAGTGATAGGTTGAATTTTATTTTTAGGAGTTTCTACAGGAACTTTCCTCTATACTATCATAAACCGCTCGATAGTAGCTACCTCTTCCATGACTTGGCTCTGGAAAACTGAACTACACCTTGGTTCATCAATATCTGAATGCAACCTTTCAACCTTCAACACTGATTAGGATTATCATCGCAAATCTGACATTTCTTATGAAACCTGTCAATAACCCATGTTCTTTCAACTTCTTGATCACAAAAGTCATCGGGGTTTTCACTTCGTATACATCTCTGATAAACTCAGCCTTTCGATTATCCTAAATCATATTAACCGTAGGTCCACCATGGGTAGGCAAGGGATTAGTGTGTATATTAGGATGCTCCTCAGAAAATGTCAGGATTTTCTGATCAATAAGCTCTTAAACTTTGGCCTTTAGAACAATACAATCTTCGGTAGCATGTCCTATGTACCCAGCATGGTAAGGACAAGATTCATTCGGATTATGCTTCAGACCAAAAGGAGGAATTGCAGGTGCAATATCTCTAGGGATTATTTCCCCTTGATGAATCAAATAAGGAAACAACTCTGTATAAGGCACATGAATTCTGTCAAAATTCATCCGCTTATAGTTATTTTTATTGTTGTTATTTTGTTTGTTCTGATGCTGATTTCTGTTGCTTTTTTGAGACCGTTGATGTTGAGGTTGATTCTGATTCTGAGAATTCTGAACTCGTTGTTGTGGATGATACTGATACGGCGATTGTTGGTATTGAGCAGCAGCAACATAAGGATAAGGATAATACAACATGGGAGCCATGAGAACCTGATACTGAGGAGAGGCTTTCACCATCACAGCATTCGCTTCACCTTTCTTTTTCCTTGAATGACTACTCTGAGGCTTCTTGGTTGGTTGTTGAACAATGGAACCAACGACCCTACAAATCTTTAACCCGTGCTTAATCCTTTCACCAATAGTCACAATATCAACAAAAATTATTGAAGAACTACCCACCATTTTATCATAATACAACCCTTGCAAAGTTCCCGTGAAAATGTCAACCAATTCATTGTCAAAGAGAGCAGTTCGTGCCCGAGAAGCCATCTCACGCCACCTTTGTGCATATTCTTTGAATGTTTCAGTTGAACGTTGTGACTGATTCTGCAACTGCAATATGGTAGGAGCCAGATCAAGATTATATTTGTATTGTTTCAAGAATGCCTCTAATAGGTCTCTCCACGAGCAAATCTTTCTATGTTCTAAACCCATATACCAATCTATAGAAGCTCCAAACAAGCTATCTTGGAAGAAATGTACAAGCAGTTCATCATTGTCGATATAGGACGCCATCTTCCTACAGTACATGGTCACATGACTGTGAGGACAACTCAAACCCTTGTACTTTGGCAACTCGGGAACCTTTAATTTCTGTGGCAGCACGACATTGGGAACCAAACACAAGTCTTTGGCTTCCATGCCAAAAGCAGAATATCCTTCAATTGCACGGATTCCCTTGTCCAACAATTTATACTCATCACATATGTTATGGGCAGCATATCCGACAAGAGCCTGAGGATTTGGAAGCTGTGATGCGGCTGGAGCAGGTATCTGTGGGGATGCAAACTGAGACTGATATACCAACCCGGAATTTACTATCTGACCAGCATTCTGACCCATCTGAAAATGATATAGATAACTGGTAGGAAGTACCGCAGCAGTAGAAGATGCCCCAAGGTGGGTCATAGAATGAACATTTTGACCCATAGTTTGAGTAGGATGAAACAAAACCAGAACGTGAATAGGACGCCCCCTATACACATGCTCGTCTTCTTCAGGAATTTCAACATCAATATACACAGGCTTCTGGCGAATGTGCGTCTGAGGAATCTCATGATCATCATGATTTACCATAGGACATGGAGTCAGAGTAGGCATGCCCCAAAGATAAGCAACAGAATTAACATTGAGCATGGGTGCACCAAAAGGTTGATACGGAACAAAAGCACTACCACTGAAAATTTAAGGAGTGAAATTTAGAGGCATTCCCCATGGGAAAGCAACATGCATTTTATTTAAACCAGGCTGAACAGAAAGTAGATTGATAGATGGCTGAACAATAGTCTCGACTGGTGCTTCGGTAATAGCTGGAGAAGAAGCAACGACAGGAGTAGGGATCACCACAGGTGTGATGACAGTAGCATCAATAACAGTCGCAACCATAGAAGTAGCAGCAGCAACATCCTTCTGAGCACGAAGGAAGTCCATAATAACGTCCATGTTAGTCTTGAACTGATCCATCTGACATTGAAACTGAGCCAAAGTCTCCTTGTAGGTAGCATTCTCTTCTTCAATATCAGCCATGATCCTGGTCTTGTTTGAGCGAGTGAAATAGTGATGCTGAGTCATCGTCTTGCTACAAGCCATGATGGAAAATGTAAGCACGTGATTTCCGGATGAAGGACATGCATATGAATATGATTGGATGCAATGTATGAAAAAATAAAGTTTTAAATGCATATGAAAAAATTAATGGTTATGATGAAATGACATGCAACACACAAATCACGAAGCCAAGCACAAATCGAATCAATCAAAACTACACAATCTGAATATCCAAATTTGGACAAATTGAACATCTACGGAATTCTGCGTCAGTGCAAAAATCCGACGTGCGTGAGAGAACAAAAGGTATGAAGAGTCTTGGTTTCCTGCAAAAATCCATATCCCTCTCACAGGTGTGGTCTTGACACAACAAGGTGATCCATAGAAAGGTCGCCCAAACCATAGGACTCAAGTGAAAACCCCCCGCCGTAGCGAATTCTCGTAGGACGAAAGTATTCTCAAATGAATAACAATATGGGATGTGGCTCTCGTGACAACCCAATGCGTAAAACGCATGCATTATGACTATCTACGTTCTATCCTATATGTATGCTCAAGCCCTGTGATAGGACCTATCTCTCCAATAATATCTACCCATCCCAACAACAGCAGAGCATAACAGATATCCAGAATATACAGCACATAAATATTTAAAACAGTAAAGAAATGTAGTAAATAACATAAAATAAAGCGATTAAAGCATAAAGATAAACACCCAATCAAGAAAGAAAAGCAAGCAAAACTAGGCAATACCCCAACTTTCAAGCGCAAGGACTGCCCAGCAGAGTCGCCAGCTGAAGCTAGCGGGATTATACCTGCGTGAATCACACACTCAAAGATACAACATAGTCACCATTGAACTTTATTCAGTCCCAAAGGACAGGGAAAATATCGATAAAACCTAAGGGAAAAGAAATGGGAAAGGGGGTCGGTTATGCGAAAGGAAGGTACTAGAACCTTAAGCATCTGTCGTACCCGACAAGAACCACTTCGCTTGCTTCTAGGCTTGGATGGGTTATCTATCTAAAGGCTTTTAGATAAAAAGAGAAGGGAAGAAAAGAAAGAAAAAGAAATAAAGGAAAGTGCTCGCGGAGGATTGGGGCCCTCGTGCCTACGTACCCCCATGGTGCAATGAGGAAGTCAGAACTTTGTAGTTCAAGGAACCAAGAAAAAGAAGAGGATTTAGACGGACCAGAGAGACAGAAGAATGAAAGAAGATGGAGGAAGGTGGCTCGCCAATATTTCGCAATCTTGTGCCTACGTACCCTCATAGTGCAATGAGGTAGTCAGAGCCTACATAGTTCGGGGAACTAACACTAAAAAAAGAAAAGGGAAAGAGATGGCGTCAAAACCAAGAACCAAATTAGAAAGAAAGGCCCAACTTAGGAATGCAAAAGGAATGATGTCAACACCAAGAAAGGAGACGAAAGAAAACTCTGCTGAGAAACGGAGAAGCGAATAAAGAACTCTGCGGGGGAATGCAGAAGAAAAGTGATGACTCCACTGGGGAGAAAACAAAAGAATGGCGACGTGGCCGGGGAAGAAAAGAGTAAAGGACAAGGATCAAAATAAAGGTAAGATCCATAGGGGACTCGGTGCATTAACTGTAAGCAGTGATTAACCAAAGAAAAATAAGAGTAAAACTTTATGTGGAGAGCAAAAAGGTTAGTGTCAACAGGTAGACTGTAACGAACCAAGTGAAAGAGAGTATTACACCAAAGGGAGGTGATTGACTCTGAGGGGAAATTAGTATATTAAATGATAAACAGTGGTTAACCAGAAGGAATGAACTTGTTTTAACCGATAAACGATTGTCAACAAAGAGACGGGTGTAGAACCAAGCAAGTGTTGTGACCCAAAGAATGGCACATTGACTGAACAAACAAAACTTGACCAAAGGAAAGTTGTATTCGAACCGATATTCGAACCGAACAAAGGTTACTAACCCAAAGCTGGAAGTGTTTGAAACAAACAAAGGTTGCTAACTGCATTATTTTCGGTGCTTAACAGATGGATTATGATTAACCAAAAAGAACGAGTGATTGGTTCAAACAAGCAAACTGTGATTGACCAAAAGGCGGGTGATTAACCAAGTGTAGGTGATTAACCCAAAGAAAAAGCTAGTTTTAACAGGCAGACTGTGATCAACCAAATATCAGGTGATTAGCCGTAAGAAGGCGATTAACCCAAAGTAAACGCTGGTATTAACAGACGGGCTCAGATTAATTGAGGAAAAGTTGACTGGTGTTTAACTGTCAGGCAGTGATTAACCAAACACGAAGGAGAGAGAACCAAGAGAAGGTTGTGAACTTTGATGGGGATTAGGTTTTAACAGGATGACTGTGTAAAAAGAAGAAGAAAGACTGACTTTGCTGGGGAAGAATATAATTGGCTTTATACAAAGGACGATTGAATAACAAAGGAAAGAAGTGATTACAAATATCTAGGGAACCAAAAATGGATTGGCCTCAAGAGAAAAGAGTCTTGAATTGAAAGGAGGAAGTTACTTCCAAAGATGAGATAAGGGTGTAAGTGATAACGGATCGACTCGACTGGAGAAAGCATGGATACCATAGTAAGGAGATAGAGGCGACTATTCCAGGCACAGGTTCCTTCATCCCCTACCCAAAATAGTCAGAACAAGCATAGGAATTCTCCACTCTCATTCCTTCTCTAACACCAAAGTGCGGTGCGAGAAACGAAAAGGGCAGCACAATAGTACCAAGTTTGTACAGTTCTGCAATGCATTGCGAATCTTCAACTCCACGGGGGAAAAGAGAGGGCAAAACTCTAAGTGATCCAAAGGAGAAGAAAAAGGGAAGGATAGATTAATCAAAATGAATTTGCGATTAATCCATGAAAAGGTGATAATGCGAAATTATATATATATATATATATATATATATATATATATATATATATATATATATATATATATATATATATATATATATATATATATATATATATATATATATATATATATATATATATATATATATATATATATATATATATATATATATATATATATATATATATATATATATATATATATATATATATATATATATATATATATATATATATATATATATATATATATATATATATATATATATATATATATATATATATATATATATATATATATATATATATATATATATATATATATATATATATATATATATATATATATATATATATATATATATATATATATATATATATATATATATATATATATATATATATATATATATATATATATATATATATATATATATATTGATGTACTTTTTTACTAATCGGCGACCGTTTTCACTCCGAATTCGGATATTTCCACACTATTTGCCCAGTATTTGGCAGATATTCAAAGTCCATGCTCAAATAGAGCAAGATAAAGAAAAGAAGCATTTACAGGTGAAAACCAAGTGAAAATCAGGCCAAAAAGCAGCAGAAACGAGTTCTGCTGATGTTACGACCGTCACAAGGGTGTGATGACCGTCATGCGTGTGACGATCGTCACAGGTCCATGACGACCGTCATGCAGTTAAAATGCAGTGTTTTGCACGTGCTGTTAAAGTGTGAAAGTGCCAAAGAGAAGTGGTACCACTAACTCCTATATTCTCTGATATCACTCCCACTTCCCGAAGAAATAAACCGTGGAATATCCCATCTATAAAAGGAGGTAGCTGGAACCAGAAAAGGGGGCCGCATCGAAGAAACGAAGTGCTACCAATTTACCTTCAGGGAAATTATTCAAATTCCCATTTGTCTTATCGTTGTTTTATTTCCTGTTTCTTTCGTTTCCTTGCAATTTTTGTTTTACTCCCCATTCTGTACGAGAAATTGGCATAAAGACAAAATCCTGCCGCCATTTTGGAGGATTTCCCAAAAGCCAAATCGATTTATTTACAGGTTTCTATTCTAATCGTAATTGAATTGATATTTCCTATTGTAATGAATATTATTATTTTCTGCCATTATTTACCTTCTGTTTATTTATATTCCATGTCTGGCTAAATCTTAAGTAATCGGTATGTAATAAATAATCTGATGGGAATCAATAATTAACCGGTGTATATCTACCTTTTCAAAAACTTATTTATGGTTTCAGTTTTTAAATTTGACTTTTCTAAATAAACCTTCGTCGCGACAGCGAGAAATTATTTACAGTAGTTTCGCCACGATAGTGGGAAATTCATAAAGGTACGAACCAACAAGCGACAACTAGGCATTCATTTTAAAAACAACGACAGCGCTTTAAAAGGAATTAGAACTTAATAGTTTTCAAAAAGTAACTTTAACCTCGAACGGAATAGCGACAGCATACGTTCCGCCTTAGAGTTGCGACTAGCGTCAACAATCATCGTGAGACAAAGGTCTTTAAACCATCATTTTCTTCTTAAACTATTTTTGAAAACCTAAAGATACCGGTGACCTATAGAATCCCTGAAGAAATAACATATTACATACCGATTCAAGCATTCATACCTTAAGTAAAAGCTTTAGTTCCCTTTAGTTTACGCACTTATTTTGTTATTATTCCCTTAAGACACTACCAACCTAGCTAAACACCGTAACACCCGATAATACTAGTTTGATTACGAGTCCCTGTGGGATCGATATCTATTTTTACTACGCGATAGACTGTGCACTTGCAGTTAATTGAGTTAGACATAGAAAGTCACGATCAAGTTTTTGGCGCCGTTGCCGGGGACCCGTTTAGTCAATAGTGTAATCTTTTGTTACACAGTATAGACTAGGTTAACAATTCTTTCTCCCTCTACTCGTTCTTCGATTGTATGCCAAGTACTCGCTCACAAGGCGACATCTTACAACCGACAATCGCCGAACTAGAGCGCTTCTTACATCTAAGAAGGCGCATCATCGAATATCAACGAAGACACAACATTCCTGATCTTCTAGCTCATCCTCCTGTTGAAGAAGCAAAGATGGCTGAAGGACCTCAGAACAAACCGTTGAAGGCCTATGCTACACCCTCTCAGATGGAGCCTCGAAGTAGCATAGCTGCCCCAGCTATTAATCGAACTGATTTCGAACTAAAACCGTCATTGCTGTCAGCTGTACAACAAAATCAATTCTCAGGAAATGCAACTGAGGATCCAAACGAACATTTAATGAAGTTTGTGCAATACGCGGACACAGTGAAGGCAAATGGAGTAACTCCAAACGCAATAAGACTTCGTCTTTTCCCTTTCTCTCTTAGAGATAGAGCTTGGACATGGTTACAATCCTTACCATCCAACTCCGTTACGACGTGGGAACAGTTGAAGAACGTTTTCTTAGCAAGATACTTTCCGCCAAGCAAAACTGCTATGCTTAGAGCCCAAATCAATGGATTTCGACAAAAAGATACTGAATCTCTCTACGAAGCGTGGGAAAGGTTCAAAGATATGATGAAAGCATGTCCTCACCACGGTTTAGAAGACTGGGTGACGATCCATACTTTCTATAATGGGCTTCTGTATAACACCAGATTAATGGTAGACGCCGCCGCGGGCGGTGCACTTATGGATAAGCCATACGACGAAGTCTATCAACTAATCGAAAACATGTCTCAGAACCACTGCCAATGGGGAGGTGAACGAATTCCAGCAGAGAAACCCGCAGCGAAAGGTGGGATGTACGAGATCAGAAGCCTTGAAAAGTTCAACGCTATAGTAGATGCTCTAGCATAGAAAATCGACAGTCTGGCCGTTAACCCAACTGCAACCGTCGCTGCTGTAACTCCAAACTGCGAGTTATGCGGAATCGCCACTCATAATGCACCCGAGTGCCCATTGCTGGCCGGAATCCCATCAGACCAAGTAAATTATGCTCAAGGAAATCCTTACGCAAATACTTATAACCCAGGATGGAGGAACCACCCAAACTTTTCCTACAAGAACGATAATGCCTTGCAAGCACCAGCTGCTCCGCCAGGATATCAGAAACCAGCCGCTGCTGCCCAGACTGCCCCTAGGAAATCAAACCTCGAGTTGATGATGGAAAAATTCATAGCTACTCAAGCTCAAACAAACAAAGAATTCCTGAATCAAAGCATACATACCAGCGAGCAGATTAAACAGCTGACCGGAAAAGTAGACGCTTTAGCCACCCACAACAAAATGCTCGAAATGCAGATATCACAAGTGGCTCAACAACAAGCCCCTGCAGCTGCCCCAGTTGGAACATTTCCAGGCCAGCCCAAACCTAATCCGAAAGGTCACGCAAACGCTGTTATATTGAGAAGTGGAAAAGAATTGGAAGGCCCAACAGATCCTAGAAACGAAGATTTAGTAATGCAATAGAAATCTGATAAACCAACCGAAAGGGAGTCTGAAACAGAAAAGAAGGAATGTGACGAGCAAAAGGCCGCCAAAGATGAAAACTCATATGTGCCTCCAGTGCCATATAAACCACCGATCCCTTATCCTCAAAGATTACTAAACTCCAAAACTTCAGGACAATTTAAGAAATTTGTTGAACTTCTGAAACAACTAAACATCACTATCCCGTTCACAGAAGCGATAACTCAAATGCCGTCATACGCTAAGTTTCTTAAAGAAATCTTGTCTAATAAAAGGAAAATAGAGGATAACGAGACAGTGATACTTACTGCCGAATGTAGCGCAATCATACAAAACAACATGCCTCCTAAACTAAAAGATCCAGGTAGTTTCTCCATACCCTGCGTCATAGGAAAGTTCGTTATAGACAAAGCTCTATGCGATCTAGGAGCCAGTATAAGCATCATGCCTTTATCTATATGCAAAAAGATGAATATGGGAGAACTAAGACCAACTAAAATGTCCGTACAATTGGTTGACCGATCAGTTAAATACCCCATCGGTATATTGGAAAATGTTCCAGTACGCATAGGCCAATTCTATATCCCAACCGACTTCATAATCATGGACATCAAAGAGGACTCTGTTACCCCAATTATCCTAGGAAGACCGTTCCTAGCTACAGCCGGAGCTATTATAGACGTAAAGAAAGGAAGGCTAACATTCGAAGTAGGAGAAGAAAAGATAGAGTTCATCCTTACTAAATTCTTGAAGGCACCAGCCATCGATGACACATGCTATATAGTAGATGTCATTGACGAATGCATACGAGAATTAGAAAAGGAGGAAACTACATATTCTGAAATCATGAAAATCCAGATCCCTGCTATTCATGAAGACGACAACTGGTATGCACCATACAAAGATGATAGTCTGAGCGAGATCTTAGCACTCACTCCAAATCACATGCCAGGTCCGAAAAACCCAGCTTTAGAACTTAAAGAGCTACCCAAAACCCTCAGGTACGAATTCCTAGATACAGAATTCAAAAGGCCAGTAATAGTAAACGCTAATTTAGGACAGTCAGAAACTGAGCGATTATTAGAAGTCCTAAGGAGATACCCAATTGCGTTAGGCTATAATATAAGCGATCTAAAAGGCATAAGTCCCTCCATCTGTATACACCGTATCATGTTGGAGGATGACTGTAAAACTTCAAGAGAACATCAGAGAAGGATAAACCCGATCCTAAGCATTGTAGTCAAAGACGAGGTGAAAAAGCTACTAGACGCAGGAATCATATACCCGATTTCCGACAGCCAATGGGTCAGCCCAGTACACGTAGTACCCAAGAAAGGAGGCGTTACTGTAGTAAAGAATGCAAAGGGCGAATCGATAACCCAAAGAGTTGTGATCGGAAACAGGATGTGTATCGATTACAGAAAACTGAACAAGGCAACTCGAAAAGATCACTTCCCCTTACCTTTCATAGACCAAATGTTGGAAAGACTAGCGAAACATTCGTACTTCTGCTATCTAGATGGTTATTCCGGATTCTTTCAAATTCCTATTCACCCCGATGACCAGGAAAAGACAACATTCACCTACCCCTACGGTACCTTTGCCTACCGCCGAATGCCGTTCGGACTATGCAATGGTCCAGCAACCTTTCAAAGATGCATGATGGAAATCTTCGTAGATTTCATAGATGACATCATGGAAGTGTTCATGGATGAATTTTCCGTATGCGGACAAAGCTTCGAAAGCTGCCTGTCGTATTTAGAAATGGTACTCAAAAGATGCGCCAAAGTGAACCTTGTCCTTAATTGGGAAAAATGCCATTTCATGGTCCGACAAGGCATCGTTTTAGGACACGTCATCTCTGAAAAGGGGATCGAAGTTGACAAAGCTAAAATAGAGATCATAAAGGATCTCCAACCTCCGAAAACCGTACAAGAAATACGAAGCTTCTTAGGACACGCTGGATTCTACTGAAGATTCATAAAGGATTTCTCGAAAATCACAAAACCTCTTACAGGTTTGTTAATGAAAGATGCCGAGTTCATCTTCGACAAAGAATGCTTAGAGGCATTCGAAACTCTAAAGTCAGCACTTATCACCGCACCAATCATGCAACCCCCAGATTGGTAAGTACCATTCGAAATCATGTGCGATGCGAGTGATTACGCCGTAAGCGCAGTTCTAGGACAAAGGAAGGACAGGAAGCTTCACGCTATCTACTACGCCAGTAGAACATTAGACCCTGCCCAAATGAACTACGCCACAACAGAAAAGGAACTCTTAGCAGTCGTTTTCGCTCTTGACAAATTCCGTTCCTACTTGGTAGGAGCCAAGATAATCATATACACAGACCACGCCGCCATTAGGTACCTAATAAGTAAAAAGGACGCCAAACCCAGATTATTGAGATGGATCCTATTATTACAAGAGTTCGACTTAGAAATTAAAGATAAGAAGGGAACCGAGAACGTAGTTGCAGATCACTTATCCCGTATAGAGGGCATAAAACAAGAATCAGTGCCTATCAATGACGACTTTCCCTACGAACGACTGATAGCCAAATTGGAAAGCGATATGTCCAACTCTACTTCGGAAGAACCGGAACTGGAAAAAGCCGTGGAAGTTGTCTATACCCAAGCCACTCTGCCATGGTTTGCCGACATCGTAAATTACTTAGCCGCAGGCATGCTTCCACCGTACCTGACTTATCAACAAAAGAAGAAATTCTTCCACGACTTAAAGCATTACTACTGGGACGAACCTCTACTCTTCAAACGAGGCGCCGACAACTTATACCGTCGTTGTGTCCCAGAGGAAGAAATAGAAGACATCATCATCCTATGCCATTCAGCACCATATGGTGGTCATGCTAGCACCTCAAAGACGTGCATTAAAATTCTACAATCTGGCCTATTTTGGCCCAGTCTCTAGAAGAACGTCTATATCGCTGTACTAAAATGCGACCGGTGCCAACGCACTGGCAACATCTCATGACGCGATGAAATGCCTCAGAGAGGAATTTTGGAAGTAGAAATCTTTGACGTCTGGGGAATCGAATTCATGGGACCTTTCCCATCTTCTTTTGGAAATAAATATATACTCGTCACTGTCGACTATGTATCGAAATGGATAGAGGTTGTTTCTGCTCCAACAAATGACACACGAGTAGTCGTTAAACTCTTTAAAAACGCAATCTTTCCAAGATTCGATGTGCCCAGACTCGTCATTAGTGACGGTGGTTCGCACTTCTTATCGCGAATCTTTGACAAACTCCTCTCCAAATACGGAGTCAAACACCGCGTAGCCACACCGTATCATCCACAAACTAGTGGACAAATGGAGGTTTCGAACAGAGAAATAAAGCAAATTTTAGAAAAGACTGTCGCAACCTCCAGGAAAGATTGGTCCTCAAAGCTGAACGAAGCTTTATGGGCTTATAGGACCGCCTTTAAGACACCGATAGGCACCACACCATTTAAACTAGTCTACAGAAAATCATGTCACCTGCCGGTAGAATTAGAGCATAAAGCCTTCTGGGCTATTAAGACGCTAAACTTCAACTACACTGCGGCAGGCGAAAAGCGAATCTTGAACCTTCATGAATTGGAAGAGCTAAGATTAGACGCGTACGAGAATGCACGCATCTACAAAGAAAGGACCAAGAAATGGCATGATAAACGTTCGATCCGGAAGCAATTCAGAGTGGGAGACATCGTGCTCCTATTCAACTCTAGATTGAAACTATTCCCTGGAAAATTAAAATCTAGATGGTCTGGACCTTTTGAGGTCACCAAAGTCCTTAAGAGTGGAGCTGTTGAAATTAAGAATCAAATCAACACACCGTTTATAGTAAACGGACAACGTTTGAAACATTATAATCAAAATGAACACAGCAACCACGTGAGCAATATGAAATTGCTCGAGCTTCCCGAATAGCTTATATCCAAGCTATCATCAGGCTTCTGACGTTAAAGACAACGCTGATTGGGAGGCAACCCAAATTTTTTCCCTATTTTTCCTTCTAAATCTATTAAAACTATTCTTTTTGTTAACTTATGATTTCTATAAATTTCTATTATCTTATTTTCCAATAATTATATTTATTTTATATTTTTCTCTTTTATCACTCTTTACTTCTTAGAAATATGATCTGAGTGAATGTGATTTTTTCCAGGATTTTAAAAACCGTTCTACTTTTCTCCCGTTTTATCCGACTAACGAGTATGGCCGACATCGACGTTACGACTGTTGTGTTTAGAGGACGAGCTCATAAGGCCAGATTCGAGGCACTGACTCAAAGAAGCTTTGCTTCGACTCTGTACTACGATAGACCCACCATGGACAAGCTAGGAATCCAGGATAACATTCAGTACTTATTTAACCAATTAGGCTGGGAGCAAACTGCTCTAAAGACCCGATTTGCTACCTTCCGCGAACTGACATTCAAATTCCTTAGCTCCCTAAGTTACTTACCTGAATATGGCTATGGATCCACTAAAGAGCTAATAACCTTTAGAATGTTTGGAATGGACCAAACACACAACCGTACCACGTTAGCTAACATCCTAGGCTTCCCTAGTGGACCTTTTGTGTTTACCACCAATGAAGAGGATATTGATCTCGAATTAGACCAATTCTGGGGTTCCATCATTGGAAACTATCACCCAGAACCGAACGACATGCACAACAACGAGATACACAATCCAGCCTTCCGCTATTTCCATAAGATTTTAGCCCATACCCTCTTTGGGAAGGAGGAAAACATTACAACAGTCTCAAAGGACGAGCTGTTCATCCTTCTCTGTGCTTCACAAGGCCGCCCTGTAAATGCTGTCCCTTTTATGATGAGGGCATTTACACGCCTAAATCAGGATCCATACTCACCCATTTTAATAGGAGGCCTAGTCACCATGATCGCCCATGAAATTGGCCTGAGGTATTTCCTGAACAAAGTCGTTCGTTTCGGCAACCTCGGATCAATGGACATCCAGTTCTGCTTCAACAGACGTATTCTAGGTACCTTAGGACCAGGAGCCTACGAATACCTCATAGTTGATCAACCTGTCCACCTTTTCATATTGCCCGACCATGAGCTAACCAGTATCCATAACAAAGACAATTGGCTTTATGAATTGGATGAGCCTATGGGAGCCCCATCACCTCACTCCACACCCCAGGCTTACATGTATGACAGTGATCAAATCTCAGAAGCACATGACTATTTGTACTACCAAGATTATGAGTCCGAAGTGGAGATCGATCTTGAGACCCCTCCTAACTACCATAACTTTCCTGACCACACGCCTGAACAAAACACAGACAAGCTAGACACTGTTCTAAGAACTGTAGACGACCTCAAGCTGGAAGTAACCACTATCAAAAATGAATTAACGCAGCTTTACATGGATTTCGTTACTTACATGGACGTAGTTAGCGACCAATTTAATGACGTTATTCAGCAGGTCAACAACATGAAGAAAGCGAAGGAGTGATATTTTAGTTTTCTCTTTAATTTAAGTTTACTGCATTTCACATTGTTTTACATTACTTCATTTTGCAATTGTTTCCTCTTTTTGGATATTGTATTACCTTAAACTCATTTTTCGATCTAATGTTATTTTCATTTCAGTATCTCCCTTAATTATGTTTCCTGTTATTTCTTATTTCTTCATTACTCCATCATAAGTCAATATATCATATTTGCCACTGTTAAAACGCCCCACAAGCAAAATTCTGAAGTTCTGCATAATCTGCTGCTGTGGCGGTCGTCACATTCCCCTGACGGTCGTCATGCGTGTTACGACCGTCACACATCCCTGACGGTCGTCACGCAGAAAAAACCCCAATTCTGTCTAAAACAGAGGTTGCACACCTCCCCACTTCCTCTCCCCTAATTTCCCATTATCCCAACATTAAAACCCACTAAAAACCCTCTGAATCCCCCATTAAACCTCCATCATTTTCAACCTCCAATTCACCCTTATATATTACGCTCTGCATTCCCTTACCTCACCATTCTCAGAAACTCCCTATTCTCAAACCTCTGCACTTCTCTCACCAAAATGGCTAGACAAACCAGTGCAAACCCCGATTTGAGCACCATCACTTTCCGAGAAGGAGAGGCCGGCGAACGGCAGCAGACCAACTTCCTAGCATTCCATCAACGGTCGCTTCAACCGACCCGGTATGCTCACCTGGATTCTCTGACGGAACTCGGGATTCTCGATGGCGTAACTTGGATGTTGCATAGAGCCGGCATCTGGCATCTTTGCACCAATCCCCAACCCACCTACGAGAACCTCACTCTGGAGTTTCTCAGCTCTTTCGCATACGCAACATCATCCGGTGATACCAGCCAACTTAACGGTGCCGCCTGCTTTCGTCTGTTCGGCACTGAATATCAGGTCCCCCAGGACCGCATCGCCATAATTCTACAGTTAACTCACAGCGACGATGCTCACCGTTGCATCTCTGATCAGTTCTACCAAGAGGCCTTCCCTCTCTGGAACCGACTGACCGGAACCACTCTAGATAGTTGGGACACTCTGAACGGCACTCATATCCACAACCCAACTATCCGCTACTTCCACCGCGTGTTGAGCAACACAATATTCGCTCGTGACAGTAACCATAAGGTCAACTCGAAGGAGCTGTTTTTCCTCCGTTGCGTGTTCGCTTCGGAACTTGTTAACGCCGCCCCGTTTCTCTTGGCTCACATTCAAGCCAATTGTAACCGCGGCTCTAAACCTTTCTATTTCGGTGGCATCATCACATCCATTGCCATAGGCCTCGGTCTTGGCGACCGCCTCCAGACACTCCACCGGATGCCCCCTGTCTTTCTAGACACCGACCACTACCGCGCCTCCCACCTCATCAAGGCCCGCCGTGATGGAAGATATCATCCGGTAGTGCGAGGCCGCACTATCCAGAGCATCATCATGCCTTCACGCACCCGAATGCATCCAGAGGATAGAGCCAACTGGCTCTTCGACACCACTGCCTCTGCTGCCCCAACACAGGATAATATCCAAGAGCCCAGGGACGAAGTTCAAGAGGGGCTCGACAGAGCCGACCAGCCTGAGCCATCACAAGCACCTGCTGCCGAAGGGCCTTCCGCGTGCCGCCGCCCCCGTCCTGCTACTGATGACACATCTGAGGCCCTCCTCCGCTGCATCGAGCAACAGAACTAGATGATGCTTATGATGGAGCAGCAGAACCGAAGGGCTAAAGAATTTGAAGCATGACAGAAAGAGCAAACCGGTCAAATTCAGCAATCTTTGTAGATGATGCACGATATCCATTCCGGCATGGCCGATGAGATGGCACACCTTACTGTGTGAGTCGACGGCCTCCGTGATTACATATTCCACACCAGAGCTCTGAACCTCGCCGCACGCGACGCCCCAGCTAGAGGTCGAGGAAGAGATCGAGGACGAGGACGGGAATAGTAGTATTCTTCATTTTTGTCATTTTTGTTTTCTTTCTTTATTTCCTTTGTATTCCTCCCTTCCGCATTCTTTCAAATCAGTGAGGACACTGATTGAGATAGTGTGGGAGCGGACCGTTATTTCCCTTTTCATTTCCCTTTTTCATGTTATTTCCCATTTCCCATTGTACTTTTTCTTTCGAATTCTCAATTTAAAGTAATTTTAATTTTCGGCAAATAAGCTCTTATATATATATATATATATATATATATATATATATATATATATATATATATATATATATATATATATATATATATATATATATATATATATATATATATATATATATATATATATATATATATATATATATATATATATATATATATATATATATATATATATATATATATATATATATATATATATATATATATATATATATATATATATATATATATATATATATATATATATATATATATATATATATATATATATATATTGATGTACTTTTTTACTAATCGGCGACCGTTTTAACTCCGAATTCGGATATTCCCACACTATTTGCCCAGTATTTTGCAGATATTCAAAGTCCATGCTCAAATGGAGAAAGATAAAGAAAAGAAGCATTTACAGGTGAAAACCAAGTGAAAATCAGGCCAAAAAGCAGCAGAAACGAGTTCTGTTGATGTGACGACCGTCACAAGGGTGTGAGGACCGTCATGCGTGTGACGACTGTCACAGGTCCATGACGACCGTCATGCAGTTAAAATGCAGTTTTCTACACGTGCTGTTAAAGTGTGAAAGTGCCAAAGAGAAGTGGTACCACTAACTCCTATATTCTCTGATATCACTCCCACTTCCCGAAGAAATAAACCGTGGAATATCCCATCTATAAAAGTAGGTAGCTGGAACCAGAAAAGGGGGCCGCATCGAAGAAACGAAGTGCTGCCAATTTACCTTCAGAGCAATTATTCAAATTCCCATTTGTCTTATCGTTGTTTTATTTCCTGTTTCTTTCTTTTCCTTGCAATTTTTGTTTTACTCCCCATTCTGTACGAGAAATTGGCATAAAGACAAAATCCTGCCGCCATTTTGGAGGATTTCCCAAAAGCCAAATCGATTTATTTACAGGTTTCTATTCTAATCGTAATTGAATTATTATTTCCTATTGTAATGAATATTATTATTTTCTGCCATTATTTACCTTCTGTTTATTTATATTCCATGTCTGGCTAAATCTTAAGTAATCGGTATGTAATAAATAATCTGATGGGAATCAATAATTAACCGGTGTATATCTACCTTTTCAAAAACTTATTTATGGTTTCAGTTTTTAAAATTGACTTTTCTAAATAAACCTTCATCGCGACAGCGAGAAATTATTTACAGTAGTTTCGCCACGACAGTGGGAAATTCATAAAGGTACGAACCAACAAGCGACAGCTGAGGCTAAGACCAGATAGTAAAAACTAGGCATTCATTTTAAAAACAGCGACAACGCTTTAAAAGGAATTAGAACTTAATAGTTTTCAAAAAGTAACTTTAACCCCGAACGGGATAGCGACAACATACGTTCCACCTTAGAGTTGCGACTAGCGTCAACAACCATCGTGAGACAAAGGACTTTAAACCATCATTTTCTTCTTAAAATATTTTTGAAAACCTAAAGATACAGGTGACCTATAGAATCCCTGAAGAAATAACATATTACATACCGATTCAAGCATTCATACCTTAAGTAAAAGCTTTAGTTCCCTTTAGTTTACGCACTTATTTTGTTATTATTCCCTTAAGACATTACCAACCTAGCTAAACATCGTAACACCCGATAATACTAGTTTGATTACGAGTTCCTGTGGGATCGATATCTATTATTACTACGCGATAGACTGTGCACTTGCAGTTAATTGAGTTAGACATAGAAAGTCGCGATCAAAAGGGGAAGATGTTAACAATTTTCCCAAGGGGATGAAAAATCATTGAAGCAAAGGATGAATTATTGATTATACAAAATTAAGTTCATTCCAATGAAGAAGAAACTTAATGCAAACATGAATGGATGTGTAAAACGGTACCAAATGCAATTAATATGCATCACCAATCATGTTGCATGTGATCAAAGAATGTGCAAGAATGATCATGATCATACAATGTCAAAAATGAAAATAATCGAGAATCAAAAAATTGCATATTGAAAGTTTGCATATATGCCTCAAGAAAAAGTTAAACAACTCAAAAAATATCCACAAATGTCAACCATATCGAGCAATGGAAGTTACATGAGGAAAGAATAGCAAAGTAGATTGAAAATAGGAAAAAATGGGCTTCTGCCACAGTGGTAACCGATTACCATATGTAGGTAATCAGTTACTAGCTTAAAAATGGAAAAATCACGTGAAAATTGTGCAGGGTAATCGGTTACCACTGTGACAGTGGCAAAAACGGCTTTTTGAAAAAGCACTTTCAGCAACCAAAACATTTATCCAATCATCCACATGCCATGCTTAACACTTGAGCACGAAAATGAATTTCAAAATCACTTAGGCGTCAACTAAACATCAATTGAAAGCATTAAACACGAAGATCAAAGATCAGACAATCACATGATCAATCAACTCTGAAAATGATCGAACTACATCGTAAACGCGCGAAAGTGATCAAAATAGTAAATCAAGTGCAAATTACCAACCTACAAGGTGGAGGATTGCCTTAGTGATTGTTTCTATTGATATGTAATGAGAAATAACAAAAAGAAAACTAGATAATTCCAAGCTTGAGATGAAATCATAGCGAAACTGATAAAAACACGATAAGTTCTCCGAATACCGATTTACACCGAAGAAGCTTCAGATAAATACTTGAATTGGAGAAGAATCTACTGTAAATCCAGAAATATAAGTAAGAATATGGTGGAATGAGGTTTAGCTCGAGAGAATAACAATTATGATGTGAAGATTGTTACACAGTAATGATGGAAATTGAGCTTTTATGAGGGTTTTCGAGAGAGGATGAAGATGAATGTGAAAATATTGTAGAAAATTTAGAGAGAATGTGAGATAATTAAGGGTCAAGAATGTATAAATTTAGAAAATGATTGAACCACCTTGTGAAACAGTGGTGGTTTGCTTATATAGAGTTTTGCTTCGGAGTCGCTAGGTTCAGAGTGAGCTTTGGATGCAGCCTTAGAACTAGCCTTGGAGTTAGTTAGCCTCAACTCACTGAGTTAAAGGTTAACTTAGCTAGCTAGGTAGTTGACTCGGTAACCATCCCAATGGAAACTTAAATCTAAGGGTTCACATGCTTGAGAATGAAGCAACATGGCGATCTTAATCCAAATTGATCTATTGGAGCAAATGCCTTGAAGTGTTTAGAAAGGTATTGAATTATCTAGAGATGTCTAGAATGTTCCACATAATGCTAGAACAATGTAGAACCCAAAATGGTATAGTGCATGTGGCTGCCATAAAATGAAGCAAAAATTGCCTTTTTACACAGGGTAATTGATTACCCTACTTTGCCTAGAAAAGTGGTAATCGATTACCACAGGCAAAACTTTCATATTTGCTTGAAAAATGGTGTTGTGGCCACGGTTCTGATTTTCGATCTTTTGCTTTGATGAATAGGCATAAAAACCTTCATTTTTAAGCTTATTTTGATGAAGTGATATGTTTGATAGGATGTGATTAATCGGGCTTGCAAAATCTGAATATTCCTCCAACAAAAATCATATAGAAAAAGTGTGAATGCATATGCTAATGATGCGAATGCACATGCTTATGCAAAAGGCAAGAACGAGGTCAAATTTCGGGTTACGACACATTGAAATGCCTTTGTTGCTCAATTCTTGTCTAAGCTGGCTCTCCAGGTTTTCGACTTAGCGAGCTTCTTTTTTCCTTCTGTTTTATGTCTAATTTTTGCGTGGATCTCCTTCATAGGTTATGATCTACCAGGATGCCCCCTTTTTGCCTAAGTTTTATTTCCAAGTATTCAACTTAGTGGGTTTTTTAGGCATAATATTTCCTTACTGCATCTGAGTTCATGGGATGAGGGAGTTGTTCACCATCCATCGTCGCAAGGATCAAAGATCCTCCAGAAAAGACTGTCTTCACAACGAATGGGCCGTCGTAGTTCGGCATCCACTTTCCGCGCATGTCTTGATATACTGGCAGAATCTTTCTGAGTACCAGCTCAACCTCCTTATATTCTATGATTTGGACTCTTTTGTCGAAAGCCCTCTTCATTCTCTTTTGGTAGAGCTGATTGTGGCACATTGATGTCATCCTCTTTTTGTCAATGAGATTCAGAGTATCGAACCTTTCCTTCACCCATTCAGCTTCCTCGAGCTTGACTTCCATCAAGACCCTTAACGAAGGTATCTCAACCTCAATAGGAAATACTGCGTCCATCCCGTAGACCAGGGAAAAAGGGGTTTCCCCTGTTGAAGTGCAAACAAATGTTCAATATTGAAATTCTGGTATCAGATATGAGATGTCGAAGGAGATGTCACGACACTAATATCTGAACAATCACCAATATATGAATAAGATAAAAGTTGTTAACAATAGTAAATAGACACAAGCAATTGTTAACCCAGTTTGGTGCAAACACACCTACGTCTGGGGGCTACCAAGCCAGGAAGGAAATTCACTAAATAGAATTAGTTTGAAGATTCACAGCAAACTCTCTCTAGTTTACAATCTTCGCACCTAATCTCTACCCTTGCAATTTCTATCTAAAACACCTTTAGATATGAGACACGTCTCACTCCCCCTCAATCACAGCAGTAATAACAACAGATTAATAAAACGTAGAAGACACTCTTCAAAGACAATACTTGATCTTGCTTAAAAGCTTCAATCAAGAACAATGCACTCTTGCTTAAAAGCTTAGAGTGGACAACTTACAACTCAAAAACTCAGTCCAATTCACACACCAAGGTGATGAGTGAATAGCTTACATTTAACAAAAACACAAGAAGCTAAAAACTTATTCCTTACACAATGCACTTACTAAACCCTAGCTTCTTTAATCTACAAAATAGGATTGTAAAGTCTTTATATAGTAACACTTTGAACGGGAAATAGAACCACAAGGAAATAGAACCAAAACAGATTTGATCAAATCAAATCAAATCACACTTTAAATCTTCTCAAGATTTTTTGCATAAAACAGAACAAAAGATATCACAATTACTCCACGAATTACGCATCAGAAACTCTTTTGCATAAAGAATATTTCCACGCAGATTTGTACCACCAAAATCTCTTATCACAACAGCGCAAAAGGTTGCACAAAAACGCAACAGTTAAAATATAACATTCACACTGAATGTTCTGTTTACAAATTTTAGGACATCATACTTAACATCATGACTTAAACCCTGCAACATCAACAATAACCACCTGCAGAATGTTAAGAACATATGTCAAGACATCCTATAGGACATCTGGTGATAACACCATGTTTTACCAAAATTCCCGCCAATCATAGGACTAACAAATATACTTGTAAAGCGAATGGTAGTATTTCATGCCAATCTTTGTAGGTCACTACCATCTTCGGCACAATCTTTTTGATGTTTTTATTTGTAGCTTCTACGGTGTCGTTCATCTTGGGCACATAAGGAGAAGAGTTGTGATGTCTAATTTTAAAGTTGTCACAGAGCTCTTTCATCATTTTGTTGTTCATATTTGTCCCATTATCCGTAATGATCTGGTCAGGGATCCCGTAACGAAAGATAATCTCCTTTTTGATAAATCGGGCAACCACTTTCTTTGTTATATTCGCGTAGGACGCGTCTTCTACCCATTTGGTGAAATAGTCGATAGCGACGAGGATGAACCGATGACCGTTGGATGCTTTGGGATCGATTGCCCCAATCATGTAAATGCCTCACATTGAGAACGACCAAGGTGACGATAGCACGTTCAGAGGATGAGGTGGCACGTGCACCTTGTCCGCGTAAACCTTGCATTTATGGAACTTTCGGGCAAACAGGATAACCAAAGTCAACCAGTAATAACCAGCCCTCAAGATTTTCTTTACCATGGTATGGCCGCTTGCATGGGTACCGAAGGTACCTTCATGAATTTCTGTTCATTAGCATGCCTGCTTCACTTTTGCCAACACATCTGAGTAAGATCATGTCATGATTTCTTTTATACAAAACATTATTGGTTATGAAGAATTTGGATGACAATCTTCACACAGCCCTCTTATCAATTTTAGAGGCATCGACCAGATATTCTTGACTCTATAGGTAATTTTTGATGCCGTAGAACCATGCTTTTAAATCAGATTGTTCTTCAGTAATCATGACGTATGCTGGCGCAGTGTTTCTTTCAATGCAGATTAAAGGAGCCTCGTTGACGAACCGGACCTTCCACATTGATGCTAGCATGGCTAAAGCATCAGCAATGTGATTTTTGGGTCTCGGGACATGTTTGAAAGTGATCACGTCAAAATACTCGATCATCTCCAAAATGTAGTCTTTGTAAGGAATCAGTGTTTTGTCTCGGGTCTCCGATTCGCCTAAAGACCTAAAATGTCTAGAATCTTAACACGAAGGTCAATGGCAGCTTCAAGACCTAAAATGCAGGCTTCATACTCAATTATGTTGTTCGTGCATTTGAAGCATAATTTGGCAGTAACCGTAGTATATCCTCCGGTAGGATTTTCCAGAACAGCACCAGCACCATGACCTTTTTTGTTGGATGCACCGTCGAACATCACTTTCCAACGTGAATCGAGTTTAGGACCCTCATTGGGGCCAGACTCTTCTTTGGCTTTATCAAGAGACGTGACGTCTTCGTTTGGGAATTCGAATTTGAGCGGCTGATAATCCTCAATAGGTTGATCAGCAAGGTAGTCTGACAAGACGCTTCCTTTTATTGACTTTTGGGCGACATATTGAATATAATACTCTGACAAGAGCATATGCCATCTTGCTAGTCTTCCCGTTTGAGCACGTTTCTCGAATATGTACTTTATTGGATCCATTTTGGATAATATGAGGGATCAATATTGGAGGCTCCTGGAGGTATCCTTGGATCTTCTCAAATGCAAACTGGAAATTCTCGTTCCATACAACTGCTTGATCTTTTCGTAACAACTTAAAGATTTGCGTGCAAGTAGGAGTCAAGTTAGAGATGGATCTAGAGATATTGTTTAGTCTGTCGAGGAACCCTCTAATCTGTTTCTCTCTTTGTGGTGCAGGCATCTTCTGGATGGCACTCACCTTGTCCGGATCCACTTTGATTCCATGTTGACTAATGACAAAGTCGAGTAGTTTGTCGGACCTGACTCCGAAGGTACATTTGGCAGGATTTACTCTCAATTGGTATCTCCTAAGTCTTTTGAATAACTTCAGTAGATGATCAAGGTAATCTTCTTCACTCTGATACTTGGCGATCATGTCATCGACATAGAATTCAATCTCCTGGTGCATCATGTCATGAAATAATGCCACCATGGCTCGTTGATATGTGGCCTCTGCATTCTTCAGACCATGGCTCGTTGGTGTGTGCCTCAAGGTGTGATAAAAGGTGTCTTTTCCATGTCAGCCGGGTCCATTTTTATCATGTTATAATTGGAGAAACCATCCATGAATAAAAACACTGTAAAGCTGGCCTTATTATCCACCAAAGTGTCGATATGTGGCAGAGGGAAACCATCCTTTGGACTAGTCTTGTTTATATCCATGTGGTCTACGCACATTGTGACTTTGCCATTCTTTTTAGGTACGGGTACAATGTTGGCTACCCATTCTAGGTACTTTGATACTGCTAAGAAGCTCGCGTCGATTTTTTTTAACCTCATCTCTGGTTTTGAGAGCCATGTCGGGTCTGGATCTTTGAAGCTTTTATTTAACTAGAGGACACTCAAGTTTAAGAGGGAGCTTGTGAATTACAATTTTAGTATCCAACCCAGGCATATATTGGTAGGACCAAGCAAATACATCTGTATACTCCTTGAGAATCATTAGCAGTCTGCCTTTAACCTCTGCCCTTAATGATGCCCCAATTTTGATCTCTTTCCTCTCTTCTTCAGAGCTCAAGTTGATGATGTCAATCTATTATTATGTGAATCCTCATCACTCTCGTCTTCGACTTGGAATACCGGTGAATTAAAGTGAAAATAATTGGATGATCATCAGATTTGGCAGGTGATGGAGGTTCTCTGCATGTGTAGAATGGGCTTAAAACGAGAAAACACACACAAAGAGATGCAGATGATGGGTTCGTCTTAAGGTTTTTTTTCCAAAAAGATTGTCATTTTTTTCCTTTTTTTACAAAAAAATGCAAACAATAAAAATGCAATGAACAACAAAAATGTAGTTTAACAAAACACTCATTCATTAATTGATCTTTTAATTGAAAAAAGTGTGGCCCATACAAAATGATCCATTGGCCCCGGGCACGGCCATGGATTGAAAACAAAGAAAATGTTAACAAGCAAAACAATTAAATTACTCAAGAGCGGGAACATGATAGGAATTTCTACGGCCTCCCAGTTGCACAGAACAACTTCACCTCAAAACATCAGATCGTTTATGCAGCTTACTTCACCGTCTTCTTTGATAGCATTTACTTGAACGCCGCTACTTACGAAGATCTCCTTCAGAGTCTTCAGGCGTTTGTCGTTAGCTTCTGATTCTTCACCCAGAGTTGGCTTGTAACCCAACCCTTTCTAGTAATTCTTCGCTCGAGCGTTGGCTTTTATTACCTCCCCCCAAACTTGTGGAAGTCCTTCTCTTATGGCATTTTTAATGCTCTGGACGGAGGCGAAAGATGGGCCACGTCCAATGACAGCGTCTTCAACCAACACAACTTGTGCGATCTCTAATGCTTGGAAAGATGTTTCCAATGCATCTTCGTCAGCTTCAATATATCGAAAAGAGGATTAGTTGCTCACCATCAGTTCCTCTTTGTCGTGCACCATGACCAACTGGTCCTCAGTAATGAATTTCATCTTTTTGTGTAATGTGGATGTAACAGCGCCTGCTGTGTGTATCCATGGCCTTCCCAACAGAAAGCTATACGCGAGGTTTATGTCCATCATCTGGAAGGTGATTTCAAAGACTTGGGGCCCCACCATGATTGGTAAATTTACTTCTCCTATTACAGTCCTCCTCGATCCATCGAAAGCCTTCACAATTAAAGATGTATGACTCATCTCAGCTCCTTTGTATGCCAATTTTGCTAGCACTTTTTGAGCATTACATTGAGGGCTGACCTAGTGTCAAAAAGCACTCGGGCGAGCATATCTTCTTCGTATTTAACATACACGTGCAAGGCACAATTGTGCTTGCAACTCTCAGTTGTCAAGTCACTGTTGTCGAAGCTCAGTGTGTTGCAGGCTGTGATGTTTGCAACAACAGAGTCAAATTCCCCACAGTTATATCTTTCGTCACATGGGCTTGCATGAGTATTTTCAACAAGGCTTGTCGATGGGCAGGAGAGCTCAGTAGTAATGAAATAATTGAGATTTTGGACCACTGCGGGTCATTTTGCTTGCCCCGACGATGTTCGTCACATCTTCCTGTTTTCTTCCAGCCTTTATGTCGTACCAGGAATAGTCGTACTTCCATGACACAACTTTCGAATTAGGACCCGATCCTCTTCTTGGATCAAATCTTGGTTTTAGTTGGCTCACAGCTGGTGCAGGGATGTTGTGAAACACTAACCTGACAGCAGCGGTAGAAGCAGGTTTGAACACTAGCTTCTTTTCATATTTCTTCGGTAAATTAAATATTGTATTGATTACTGAGACATCTTCTTTTTTTTCTTTCCACATATTTGTAGCAAGCCTTCGTCAACCATTGACTGGATGTCTCTTTGCACCTGGTTACAACCTTGTGGACTACGATGGCAATTATTGCAGCTTTCATGGGAACTTTTGATGAGTCCCACCTTTATCAACTTTTTATGCAATTCCACCAAAGGATTTTTGACTTCAGACACCTTGGAGATCAATCTTACTTCTGAGTGTAGCTCATGGGGATAGGCTGAATCCCTAGTCTCCTATTCTGGAAAGCAGGCCTTAGAGCCGATTCTCATTGTTGTGGTTGTACTTGCTGATTATGACTTTGTTGATAAGTATTGGGTGCCGATGGCTGGAAACTTTGTGGGTTCAGTCGGGGTTGAAACACCGACTTCACTGCAACCATATATTGTTGTCATTGATAATTTTGCTGAGGTTGTAGATGAGGTAACCGTTGATTTTGTGGGAGGTTTCTTCTATTCTGAACCCTCTCGTCATACATTATAGCGTTAGTATCTCCTTCCTTCTTCTTGTGGAAATTTCCTGAAGGCTTTTTCATTGTGCTGGTACTGGCCGAACTCGTCACCTTCCCATTTTTCAGACCAACTTCCACCTTACCCCTTCGTACTTTTCAAACATAGGCATTACAAATTTGGGAGGAAATACCAAGCTTGAGACTAAGCACATGTCCTTGGCATTAGGCCCAAAGACATTGTTTCCTTCTATGGCTCTTATCCTTTTGGCCCTTATGAGCATTTCAACTCGTAGTTTCTCATGCTTCTCATTCTCCGTCTCGGACCCGTCGAGCACGTCAAATATCGATTGGTGATTGTTGAAGACTGGTCGAACCTGTGCCTGAGCACCGGTCTGAGTGTAAATGGGATTTTAAAAATTCGTCATTAGTGGAACATTCTATGGATTTGGATATGGCTGATGATTGACAGGTTGATTATCACTGTATGGAGGCATGAAATCTCTAGTAATCTCGAAAGGATGTTCTGCTGCTGATGTTACTAATGGAGGAGGATTTGTTGTCGTTATGTTGATTTTAGACACTACTGTAGGTTGTGTGTCCATCTTTGCCTTAATTACCTGAAGGACCTCCATGAATTTGCTGACGACACCGTGCAGCCCTTCGACATCGTTGTTGATCTAATCAAATCTCAAGTCTTGATCTGCCATTCTCTTCTGAGTGTTGGCTCTTGTGTTGTACCGATGAGTACTCATCGTGACTCTCTCTCTTTCTGATATCAACAACACACGGGATAAGTCAGAGGACCGATGAAATGCAAAAATGAGATACAAGATGAAATTCAGGATGCTAATGCAGACAACACATTCAAGGAAAAACAAAAAGTTTGTTTACAAACAAAATTAATGGATCAACACGTGACAACGTGATGAAAATTTAACAAAATTTTCATTCATAAAAAGAGTTTTACAACATAAAGTCTTCATTAGCAAAATGAAACTTTTTCAATCATTTTACAAAATGAAACTTTTTCAATCATTTTACAAAATGAAAGATTACATATCTCTATAAGCCTGGGGTACAACAACAAAGGAAACCAATAGTTAAGGATCTTCTAACAAGATGACTCTTCTCCCTCTAGTAGTCTTGTCTTCTTCTGACTCTGACGGAGCAGCTCCCAAAGTTCTGCATTTTCCCGTTCAGCTTTCACCAAAGCAAACTTCAATTCTCCTTGAGATAAACGTTTTTCTGGCTCCAGATTAATTCCTTTGAGACAAGACAACTTAGACTTTCTACAGCAGTAATTCCTTGTAGTTTGGGGTGACGCCAGGCAAAGATAATTCGTGCTTCAAGATCTGGATCAGAATCCCTTTCACAGAAGCAAGTTTCTATCTGGGCTGACTCTGGTTCTTTCTCAGTGGGGTATCCTAGCTGACGGCGAGCTAGGATAGGACTGTAATTGATGTATCCTTTGGTGCTGATTAGCGGTATATTTGGGAATTCTCCATAGCCGTGTATCATGGCTACTCTTCTGCGAGTCAGGTCATACCAGTTGATGTCTTAATGAGAGAGTGTAACCAATTTTTCAATCCACACATCACTGTCTTGAAGTTTCCATAGAGGGAATGTCCTATGCAAGTGTGGCATAAACCACTTGCTTATGAACATCTTCCACCAGTGAATGGTGTTGTAGGTATCAGCCAAAAGAGTGGGAACTGGATTTCTGACAAGAAACATCTTGATGGCTTCCAGGCTGATGAACATAGGTTTGTTGGGAAACAGGTATAAGCCATAAATCAAGAAAGCTAATATAGCTTCAAATATTTCCAAGTCTCCTCATTTATAATAGAACTCAGCTCTCTCCATGAATGGTCTTTCCTCCATCTCGGTAAATCTACCTCTATTCTCCAACTTGGTTGGAAGGTTAGTGGGCTCTAGGCGAAGAGCTTCAGCCACATCTCTTTTGTTTGGTTTCTTCTCCCTCCCATAGTTAGGTGTGAAGGTCATATGGATTTTCATATGCTCAGAGTATTCTTCCAAGGTTCGCAGTAGCTGAAAGCCTGGGAATGTGAAGCAATGGTACAAAGGGTCGTAAAACTTCACGAGGGCTTGTAGCATTTCTTCATTTACTTGTGTATCTAGCAGAGCTAACAAGTCCCCATATTTAGCTATAAAAGCAGCAAGATTCCTTACAAGGCTCCTTAAGATCCTTAGGTTTTCTATCAGGCTCAGAAACGTAATCGTGTTTCTTTGATCCATCCCTATGTCTGCAAAAAAATCAAAATTTTGAACTCCTTGAATGGTTAGCAAAATGCAGAATGCAATGCAAAGATACAACTGGTTTTACAAAACTCAGAATATAGTTAAAGAAAAACCCTTGTTTCATTTATGTCGGGAAAAGTTACAACTTTTGACATATAACCCAAGAAATGTGAGGCTACATCAGAGGAGGAGACTTAGATCATATGGTTAGGAAATCTGACAAGAATCATATCCGCGTGTCCTCTTCAGTATTTTTAACATAGTATTCTCCATCACCAACTTGTCTAATATTCCCTTCTAAGCGCCAAAAGTTGGTGGGATATTCGAATACTTATGAGTTATCTGCGTAAGTTTGACTCTAGAGAAAAATAAATTCTCCTTTGTCACATCTCTGTCAGTTAAGCATCTTTCGAGCCACCCAATCAACTTGTCTTTATCTTGTAACTCTCTCTGCAATACTGTCATCTCAGCACAAAGAGTATGGTACTTGTCTTTCCAAGTATCTCTCTCAAGCTTTGTTATTTCAAGAACCTCTTGGTACTCTTCCATATTTTCAATGGGAATGGCAGGAGATTCCGCGATGACAATCTGCGTATTTTTCTTAGGAAGGTAAGGCATCTTGAGATCACAAGCTCTAGATTGGACCCACCGAGTGAATGGCTCAAAAGCTATGCAGTTCCTCTTTCCAAGGTCAGTTTTGGTTTTTCTCCGGATGTTCCTTCAAGCATCAATTGTACAGTTTCTTATGCTTTCATCCGCTTCGGTGTTGAGGTAGAAGAAACAAGCCAATAGGATGTTGTTAGGCTTATCCTTCATTGGGAATCTGAATTGGCGTCTGGCCAAGGCAGGATTGTAATTGATCCCCCCTTGTCCTCCCAATAGTGGTACATTCGGAAAAGTACCACAATTATCATTGTAAACTCCTCGGTGTTGCGGTGAGAATCGTGATACCAAGCTATTGATTAACTTGAATATTAATTCATTAAATTTATAACTAGACTTTAATTTATCCAAAGGAAAGGTTAAAGAAAGAAAGACCTTTTGCGCGATTTAACAATAACGCTAAGAGATTTAGGGATCGGGGGTTGGTTATGCCTAGGGTAGGTATTTCACATCCTAAACATCTGTAGTACTCTACAGGAACCTTTTGTATGTTTGTATGCTAAGCTTGCTAAATGTTTGCTATGGTTTGGGATAGGGTACAAGGTAAAGTTGAGGTAAAGACCTAAGGATAGTTTCTAAGTTTGCTCCCAAAGATATCGCATCCTCTGCCTACGTATCATAACTAAGATAGAATCAGACATGATGAGCATATAAAAGAGAATGGTAACAACCAAGGAAGAAATCCAAGTATGTGACAACATCAAGCAAAGATTACAATCAAGTCAAAAGGTTACAACCAATAATGCACAAAGATATTACAATATCTAGAAAGGGAACATGATAGAGGTTCTTTCAAGACCAAATCATATAAGGTAAAATTAAATTTAAGCATCTTAACAAAAATGAAAAGCAAATGAGGTAACAACCATCAAAGAAAACATGTAATCCAAACAAGTTTTAATGCAAGCAAGTTACAACTTAAGGCAAGCACATATAGGGATCAAAGAATGTCAAATGTAACAACATAAGACTAATAATCATGCATTAATGACAATCAAGTATAAACAAGCATGCAAGAAGTGTTACAACAATTCAAGTAAGTAGTTCAAGGTTTCATGGGGAAAACACATACAAATTTATGGTAACAACCAAAACAAATCAAGCCCTAGCATGCTATGATTCTAACAAGACATCCAAACAAGTATAGAAGATGTAAAGAACAGACTCAAGAAGTTACAACATCAAGAGATAAGGCAAGGTTCACAAACACAGTACACAGATTTGTCTAACTAGATACACTTGCAAAAGCATAGATTAGTCCTAATAATACCTTGAGTCAAACAAAACTTAAACACTCAACAATATTAATAAACATGTGTGGATCAAATACAATCAATCTTACAAGATAGGTCAAGAGATAGTTGAGAAAAAATTTCAAAAGAAACAAGGTGAAAACCCTAAAAAATATCATGATTTCCAAGTTAGTTAAAGTATTTCTAGGATAGGCATACTTGAATTCTTTTCTCAATATTTGAAAATAGACATGATAAAGAATATTTTTCAAAAAGAATGGGGCAAAAATGTTGAAAAATTAGTGAGTTATAAAAATTTAAAGTTTGTGAATAAAACATGAAGGTTTAAGTGATAAAAAATAAGAAATGTCCATTTCAAGTGTTGAACTCATGCCCTTTGGTTCATGGGCCTAAAACCTCACCAAGTAATCCAAGGCACGCGTGTGGTTACTCAATGTAAAAGAAAGAATAAATGGTAAAAACATGATGAAAATCATAAAATCAAAAGAGTTGACCTCCACACGGATCGAACTCAGGCAAGTTAGGCAAGGCAATACATGAGCGTGCAGGTCATGACCATTGGGGTGGTGATACATCCAATGTATCAAACCACCCTAGTAATAGATAAGCCTTAAATTGCATAAATATGGGCAAGACAAAGTGATCGGTGGTTTTTACACGTTATATTACCATTTGTTTATGTTAATCATTTGTTTTATCTTGTCGCATTTTATGTGTTTTTATTGCATTTTACGCGTTAGTTTGGTGTTTTCATTGTTTCTAGGTTCAGGTAAACAATAAAGAAGAAGCAGAGTGAAAACCAGGGAAAATGGCATGATTTCGGAAGAGTTTTGATGTAGAACCAGCAGCTTGACATGGGTGCCTGTGTCAGGGCTACTAAAAGTAAAATCTTTAGCAGTCTGCACGAAAACAATCATAACTAGAGTTCCGGGAATCCGTTTGAGTCGTTCTAATAATCGTCGGAAAGCTAAGAGAAAGAGCTACGACTTTCATGTTGGAGTTGAACTCAGATACGTAGCAAAGTTTTTCAGATTTTCGTTTGAACCTGCAGCATTAGTTTTATTAAGTTTTGGTGTGCAATCTCATAGGGCAGTTTAGACATCTCACATTGTAATTGGAATTCTGCTATATGAGGCACATTGTGAATTGATAGAGGGGACTTTTGGAGAAGAGAAAAAGATGCGATCAGAATTAGAGAGATCCAGAGGATTGGAGAACTGAAGGTTTTCATGCGCGGAAGCAATTTAAGATCAAGGCAATCCGATTATCCTGTAATGTTTATCTTTTATTCTATATTGATTTTAATTATTATGAATAGCTAAACCCTCCAATGTTAGGGGGGTGTCCCTGAATTGACTCTGTAATGATCTTGTTTCCTTTAAATTAGTGATTTCACTACTTTCTAATCATCGTTGTTATCGTATAATGTTCTTAAGGCTTTTCTTATCTAACAAATAGGATTCAATTTACGTTTAACTTTAGGTTTGGAAAAACTATTGTTAATGCTTTTGTACGATAATACTATAGTAGATATTGCCTAGGAATGGGGATACCCTATAGTAACCGTAATTTTTTAGATCAAACAAATTGCTTGGTGTTGTTCCTATACCGCAAAGGAATTGGGGTATAGGGAAAATACCAAAGGGTTTTCTGCTAAGGAATTAGAATCAACTAATCTTTAAAACCGGTAATGATGGAATTGAGCGGTGATTTCGCGACTTAGGATTAGTGTTATTACAAGGAAGTTCATACACCCTACCCTAGCATTGCTTCTCCTTCTGTTCAAAACCTTTATTTTACTCTTTTTGCCTTTTGTATTTTATTTTAACAAATTAAAACCTTTGAAACCCCAAGGCTTTTGTTTAACTAACATAAAACCAGAATTCTATATCGTCAAGTAGTCCTTAAGATCGACATTCGGGGAATTTCCCCTTATTACTACATCGGTAAAAATAGTACACTTGCTATTTTACCGGTCACAAAGCAAGCCAAACCAATCCAAGCATGTCAAAACGTGAGGGCTCCAACTTGATCAAAACTCCATCATTTTTAGCAAAATTTAGGTCTAACTCACGTGAAATTAAACAAGGAATCTGATGGTGCCCTTCGTTTTCTTAATTAATGAACTTAAATTGAAATCTGAAACCAACTGCAGATTGAGTGTTTGAAGTGCATTTTCAAGGTTAAAGCCTAGATCAAACATATTTGGATTAATTTAAAAGCTTGCACACTCTCTAAACATAGCATACATGAAGTTCAAACACAAATGGTCCTCAAAATCATGCTAGAACAGAATATGACCATTGAGTTGCAAATGTGACATAAATTGCAATGGTAAGTTTCAAAACAAATTGTGACATAACCAACTAGGCAAACAATCATGATTCAATAACACAAATAACATGGAAATGAGTTTCAAACATCAAAAAATCATGAGCCCAAACACAGATGGACTTCAAATGCAAAGTGACTTGTGGTTTATGAAGTTGCAAGGCAGCTGGGATGAGAAGCCTCAAAACAGTTTGGACAGAAACAAATTCATTATTCAATCAGGTTTAAATAAGAGCAAAGGTATACACATAAAGTTTTTCAATCAAAACAATGTTGGTCTAAATAGAAACTAATCAAATTTGCACAAATGAAAAGTCAAACAGTCTAAGTGTACCAAAGTAGCAACAACACACACATAAGGCTTCTCAAAGCTGTCAAGACGTATAACTGAATCTAGACACAACCACAGAACTAAAACTTAACAGAACTAGCATATGATTCAATTATGGAAGAACTATAAAAAAATACACAATTTAAACTTCACGACAGTTGCAAGTTCATGAGCAAAAACACAAGTCAAATTCAAACTTGACTTAAGGATTCTAGGCAAGCTTTAACTAATGTACCTCATACATGATCATGGTGCAAAAAAATAAGTATGTTGAGTAAGGGTCACTTACCTCTTGAAGACTCCTAATTAAACCAAGCTTCCTAGTTTAGAATGAATGTCTTGAATAGATGTTCCACACCATAAATGCACAGTCCAAGCAAATCTAACTTATCTGAAGCAAGTCTTGGTGCAAGAACAGATTTCTTACACTTGAAGCAACAAAGGGGATCCTTGTGACAGATCTAGCAAATGCTGATGCAGTTTTTTTTTTGTGTTTTAGATAGTTAATATACTTTAAATCAAAGGTGTTTGAGGTGTCATGAGGGTTGGAACAAGCCTGAGTAGAGTGTTCCCTTATTTTATGCAAAAAGTCAAAGTTTTTGGTGTGGAGAGTTGGCTTTTGGAGATCTGAGGTTTTTGACTAGTTCAATGGTTGGAACGGCTTCTAAACATCATTTGTAGGTTGTGTGGAGTGTTGGTGAAGTGTTTCAATGTTTGGAAATGGATCTGGTATGAATCTGTCCAAGACAGATTTTGGGTTTTTTTTGATGATTTTGCTTCAATTGCAAGAAAAAGCAAGGCATATATAAATAGCTTGTTTCTTCTGGATTGAAAGCTTGTTCTTTTGTTTTTGATGCATAAGGTGTGGATCTATTTATAGAGGAGGCAAAGGCTTGGACATATTTCAAGTTATGGCTTGCATTTTGTCTTTTGGACGGAGAATCTCAACAAATCAACTTGTGATTTTCTTCTGCAGATCTTGAGTTGATTTCCAATGCAACTTAGCCTCAAAAATAGTTGTTATTAGGTTGTAGGAAGTGACCATAGGGATGGCAAGATAGGAATCCTTGTGCTGCAGCAGATTTCACTCTAAAAGTTTCTCTTTCCTTTTGTACTTTTTAAACTTTCTTGAATTTAAATATGATCTTAACCAAAACATATGCTTTACTCATGGATTCTTCTGGATTTTTAACTCATCACACTCTTAGACATCAGCTCAGTGGTTAAACAAATGGTTAAGAACCAATTGGCTGGTTTGTGCATTGGTTCATATCAAATTGAAGTTATGCATTTCAAGCTCTTGGATCCCAACTTCATTCCTTCGAAACTCCTAGCTCACAAATGCTACGGAGGAGTTCATTTACTTTTTGGAAAGCCCTCATTATGCTCTACAACTTTTATGTTTTAAGTTTTTTCAAATTCCAAGTGGAACTTGGTCAAAACTCCTCTTGAAGTTGGCTGAAAACATGACTTAAAAGTGTCAAAATCATGAAATTTCACCAAGTGTTTTTCCCTCTTGACTTGTTTTTTTTTTATCATAACTCCAAATCTATTCATTTTTTGCACATAGGTTATTGCGGAACTTTTATAGGACTTTTCAAGATCTTTCTAACAAGCTTTGAACCACTCCATTTGGATGTATGGTAAAAAAGTTATTGTCTTGCCCCTTTCAAAACCCTAATTTTCTGACTTTTTGATTACTTCTCAATTCTTGATCCAATGGTCACCAAAATTCATTATTATATATAATATAACATTAGGAACATAATTGTCTTCAGTTTTGGTTTACAACCCTGTTGGTCAATGAGTTGACTTTTTATTCAGACGAACCGAACGATCAAAAACTTTTGAATCGACTGTTGGTATTATGGGTTCCCTGAGGTCTTGAACTTCTTGAGGGTACTTTAATAAGTCCTATAAGCTTCATGGACCATGATTCCACCATTGGAATACCATTTAAATCAAAATTCAAACAACAATTGACTTTTCCTAATTTGAAACCCTAATCGTGGGTTCTTGACTACACTGCTTTTCTTCTCTGTGTGACAACCTCAAATTGGATTGATAATTGATCCAATGTAGTATTTTTGATGATGTAGCTAGTTTTTATATGGAGAATCAATCCAAAACATTAACCGATCAAACCAAAGAAAACTCGATTCTTGACTGTATGAAACCCTAATTCACCTGCGTCTTGACAAAGATTAAACTTGAAAGAGGTTAAGGTTAGATAAACAATGTTGATGTCCTAGATGATGGAATCTAGGGGTCAAAAGTTGGGGTATAATAGTTGCCCTTATTTAAATATCTTCACCAGATGGCAATGAGAGATAACAATCTCCATAGAATCGTGGTGAACTGGTATTTAAATATAGCAAACCGAAAATTTTGTCCCTTAGATATGATGGTATACAAAAGGACAAATGCTAATATGAAATGAGTTCTAAACGATGTTTTATGATGCTTATATGTAAGAAAATGCTGACACGCGAGCAAAAGAAAAGAGCAACGAGGCAACAAGTAACCACTCACAAGGGACCCGACACACTGGGGAAAGATCCAAGGCATAATTGTCAATAGTTCATACATGAATAATGATGGTACTTCAAGGGGATCTTCCACATAGAGGATACAAACTCCACTGGGGAAGACAAAACTTCACTGGGGAAAAGGAAAATCTCCACTGGGGAAAACAAATCTCCACTGGGGAAGCAAAAGATCAGAGACATGATTCTCACTAGGGAAAAACCAAATGAGGAACTTCCTATAACGAAGGGATCAAACGAGATCTTTAGGAAAAAAAATAGAAACAAGACCAAACTTGCCCGGTTGTCATAGGCTTCGCCAGGGATACTGGTGACAACCAGAACTTCCTACCAATAACAATTGGTTTTAAAAAATGCTAGTAACTACTGAAATTGTTGGGGATGCTAGTATCAACTAGACTTTCAAGAGAATATGCTGACAACCGAAACAGTGATACCAATAATGAATGGGTTTCAAACAATGCCAGTGACCACCAGACTTATATTAGAGAATTGGTGACAACCAAATCGAAGTACCAATGAAAATTGGATTTAAACAATGCCAGTTGTCATACCCCAAATTTGTCCTACTTCAGTATTTAATAATTGTCACTGCTCTATGACTTCTGGCCATGACTCTCTAAGACTCCGTTTATAAATACCTTGTATGTGTTCTTTATGGTTATTATCCCTAGAAATTTATGTTGAATTCTTGTGGGAAGAATGCGCCTCCAGCCCCTTACATCCAAACTATATGAATGACTCGCTTCAAGACATGATCATTTGACTTTGGCAGTTTTAGGCCATAGTTCAAGGTGAATCCAAATTATGATGAGAGATTGATGTTAATATCACGTGGTCTTGTTTTGAGTTTGTTTAACCAATATTGGATTGATGGATGATTTTTGGACGTGTACAAATAAAGTTTCAGAAGTTCATGGCATAAACTGTGGAGGCAAATCCCCACATATCACACAAGTCTGCAAGACATTTGTAAATGCAGGTTTCGATGATGAAAAATTCCCAGGATAGACTGGAAAGTATGAATTCCAGATCCACTAAACCAGATGCAACGTATCACCCACCATATCCTTCTTTCGCTTATCTTAAAATTTCTGAAATGAATATACTTTGTGGTGACAAAATGCAATCATGACTAAAGGCATAAAAACTTCAAACTAATGAATTTTTTGCAGGCTTGCAGAATATGGGTCGACCATAGGGTCGGCGTATTCATCAAAAAAAGGGGAAATCAGTCAGCGCATAAAGCATGCGTCGACCATAGGGTCAGCACATGAAGGAATGACATTCCAGCGGGTCAACGCATAAAAGCAATGGGTCGACCATAGGTCGGCGCACAAAGGAAATGGATTTCAACGGGTCAGCGCATGCAGACTGTATGGTCACGCACACTGGTTAAATTTCCAGAAATCAAAAACAGCACAGGCCATGCGTCGACGCACATACCTGTTATGGTCGACCGTTCGCGCAGAAAATCTGTTTTAAACTTCTTCCCTCTCAATTTTGAAATACTGTTATGTCCTGAATTTTGTTGGCACTATATATACTTGCTTAAACACTTGTGTCTACCAACATTTGATATTCTTTTGATTCATGTGTTCAAAAACAAGAAAGAGTGAAATAGGTGTCCAAGATTCATCATCTTCATCTTCAACATCTCACAACATTTCAATTACACACAATCATTTTTGAAATGCATGTGTGAGAGATTCAAGGTGATAAGGTTCAAGGCTTAGATTGGAGAACTAAGCTCGGGTTGAAGATTGCGACAGGTTCTTTCTTGAATAAAACCATTGGGGTTTTGCCCTCCAAGATTGGTTTGAATTTTGGGGGTTTTTGGACGAGATTCTTCATCAACGATCTATCGAGCGAAGGTGATTGTGAAGAGGTGGTCTTCACAAGTCTAGTAGCGGATTCGGTGATTTTGAAGGGAAGATCTTGGGTTCGATTTGGTGCTATTGAGATCAGCCGGAGCCAAAGGTTTGAACAACAACGTGTTCTTCAATAAGGTGGCTGGAGTCGGAGGTCCATCAACACAAATCGAAGAACTTGATTCAGCTTGAATCAAGGGGCAAGGAGTGAAGGCAACTTTCAACACATTGAGATTTTTGTTGTAATTTTGCTGCTCAATCCTTGTATAAAATGTTCATTCAAACAGGTGATATCTATTCAATATATCTCAATTCTAGTTTTAGAATTGAGGGCAGACGTACCCCGAAGCGAGGACGACGGGGGAACTGCCTCACCAAATTACTTGTCTTCTCTATTTTCAGCATTTACGTTTCAGCTCAAATAAGTAATTTTTGTGTAAGCTCTATTGTCAAAATTGTGATATCAATTGAGTAAGAGGTTAAAACTTTGTTTTTAACTCTAAAGTACAATAATACATTGTACTAGGCTGGTTGAAATCCCTTACTCAACATAAACATCACTTGGAGTGTTTTTGCACACCAAGTGTTTGACATATTGCTTGAACCAAAATTATCTTACTTGTGTATCTAGTTTTGGTTTGATTTTGAATCATTGGAACTAGGAAGCCTTACAACTAAAGTAAATAATTGATAAGCGTAGTTTGTGTTGTGATTCTTTTTTTCCGAATTGTCATTAATCCATAGGCTTACATATATTCGGTTTTCCAATAACCGTTCGTTTTAGACTATATTTTTCCTCGGCCGCTTCTGCACTTAAAACATTTTTAAAACCAATTTTAAATTGGTAGCGCCGACTCAAATTTTAATTGGGGATCTATTCAACCCCCCCTTCTAGATCCGTGCCATAGTATAACAAGTGGTATCTAGAGCTCCGGTTATTCGGTGCTTCAAATACAACGAGATAGAAAATGGCAAACGAACCTAAAGGGGCGTACAATAGGGCTCCTGTTTTCAACGGTGAAAATTATAGTTATTGGAAAGACTGTATGCGTGTGCATATAAACTCCATAGACAGAAAAATATGGAACGTTATCCTTAATGGTCCAATAGAAATTACTATGACCAATGCGGATAATGTAGTTGTGCCAAAGCTTGAAGCACAATGGACCGATGACGATGAGAAAAAATACAATTATGATTGGAAAGCTAAAAACATCTTAATCTCCTCATTAGGTGTAGATGAATACTATCGTGTATCCCATTGTCCTACTGCTAAGGCCATGTGGGATTCACTACAAATAGCCCATGAGGGGACAAACGATGTTAAGTTGGCTAGAATCAATACATTAACTCAAGAGTTCGATCTCTTTTTCATGGAGCAAGGGGAAACCATTGCTGACATGCAAAAGAGATTTACTCATCTCATCAATCGTTTACATTCATTAGGTAGGCCTGTTTCCAATGATATGGCTACTAATAAGATCTTAAGATGTCTAAACAGGGAATGGCAGCCTAAAGTGACCGCCATCAAAGAAGCACATGATCTTACCTTATTAGATTTAACAACATTGTTTGGCAAATTACAAGAGCATGAACAGGTACTCTTGAGCTTAGACCAACGCGAAAAGATGGAAAAGAAAGACAAAACGAAGGTGAGTGAAAAGAAATCGATAGCTCTCAAGACTTCCTCCTCGAAGTCTCAAGCAAAAGAGCAAAATGATTATTCCTCGAGCGACAAAGAAGAAGAGGACACAACCGAAGATATGGGGTTGTTTGTTAAACGGTATAACCGTTACGTGAGAAAGAACAACATCCAACATTCCGAGAAGAACTTGGTAAACTTCCGGAAACAATCGAGACACTCCAAGGATGATGACTCGAAAGGTAAAAAGACTAGAGGGACGTGCTACAAGTGTGGAAAGCCCGGTCACTAGAAACCGGACTGTCCAATGAATAAAAAGGGAAAGGACAAGGAATCATCAAAATCACACAAGAAATCATCAAAGCCTAGGAGAGCGTACATAGCATGGGAAAGTGACAGCGACTCTTCCTCCCCTGATGAAAGTTCTAGTGATGAAGAAGAGTCCGTGAATCTATGCCTCTCCGCCAATCAGAAAAATAAGAAAAAATAGGTGAAATGTGTCGAGACCACCGAGAGAAGATGGGTTCTCGATAGTGGGTGCTCAAGACACATGTCTGGAGACATATCCTTATTCATAGACTTTGTGGCTAAGAAGAAAGGGTATGTAACTTATAGTGATAACAACCGTGGAGCAATACTAGGTAAAGGTCGTGTAGGTAATCCCGCCTCTACTATGATTTCCGATGTATTGCTTGTCGAAAACCTTAAACATAACCTGCTTAGCATTAGCCAATTGTGCGACAAAGGATACAATGTATCCTTTTCAAAAGATTGTTGCAAAATTGTGCATGAAAATGATAAGAAGAATATGTTTAATGGTTTAGAGTAAACAATGTATATATGCTTGACTTAAATGAAGTATCATTAACAAGCGAAAAATGCCTCATAACTATGAGTGAAGACTCATGGCTATGGCATAGGCGTTTAGCGCTTGTTAATTTTGACTTACTCAATAAGGTAGTCTCAAAAGACCTAGTCTTAGGACTTCCCAAAATAAAGTTCACCAAGGATCACCTTTGTGATGCTTGTCAAAAAGGGAAGCAAACGAGGATCTCATTTAAATCCAAAAAGATAATTTCAACAACGAGACCTCTTGAACTTCTACACATGGACTTGTTTGGGCCGTCTAGGATCAAAAGTCTAGGAGGAAACTATTACGGGTTCGTAATAGTGGACGACTTTTCTTGGTTTTGTTGGACCATCTTCTTAGTAAGTAAAAGTGATACATTCGCCGCTTTTGAAAAGTTTGCTAAGCTTTCCCAAAATAAGTTAAATACAAACATAGTGTCCATTAGGAGCGACCATGGAGGTGAGTTTGAAAATCACTTATTTGAAGAATATTGCGGTAACCATGGTATTGATCATAACTTCTCCGCTCCACGCACTCCTCAACAAAACGCGGTTGTGGAGCGCAAAAACCGTATTTTAGAAGAATTGGGAAGAACAATGATTAACGAAAGTGGTTTACCTAAATATTTTTGGGCCGACGCCATTAGTACGGCGTGCTATGTTTTGAATAGGGTACTTATTCGCCCCATTCTAAACAAAACACCGTACGAACTTTTAAAAGGGCGAAAGCCTAATGTTTCTCACTTGCAAGTGTTTGGATGTAAATGTTTTGTATTAAACAATGGAAAGGAAAACTTGGGCAAATTTGATTCCAAAGCCGATGAAGGTATCTTTCTCGGATACTCTCACTCTAGTAAAGCATATAGAATATATAATAAACGATTACTTGCTGTAGAAGAGTCTGTGCATGTTACCTTTGATGAGTCCTACCCGAGAAATGTCGGAAAGGATAGTGTTGTTCATGGTGCAGGTACATCCACTGAAGACATACTCAAAAGTGGCGAGACGGGGATTGATCAACCTGACAAAGCCAAAATTGAGGAGGATAAGGATGCACACCGTGATGCAACAGAGGAAGTTCATCCGCCTTCAAACGACGATCTTCCTCAAGAATGGAAGTCATCTAAAGACCATCCAATTGAAAACATTATTGGAGACATCACAAAGGGTGTAACAACTCGAGCTAAGCTAAGTAATTTTTGTTATTACTTCGCTTTCGTGTCACAGATGGAACCTAAAAACCCTAAGGAAGCCCTACTCGATGAACATTGGTATTTGTCAATGCACGAGGAACTGAATCAGTTTACTAGAAATGAGGTTTGGGACCTTGTCCCTCCTCCACGAGGTCATCGAGTAATCGGCACCCGATGGGTGTTTAGAAATAAACTGGACGAGAACGGAGTAATAACTCGCAACAAAGCGCGTTTAGTCGCGCAAGGGTATAACCAAGAGGAAGGCATCGACTATGAGGAAACTTATGCGCCGGTTGCCCGACTCGAGGCTATACGCCTTCTACTTGCTTTCGCTTGTGCGAAAGATTTTAAGTTATTTCAAATGGACGTCAAAAGTGCGTTCCTTAACGGGTTTATAAATGAAGAAGTCTATGTTGCTCAACCACCTAGTTTTGAGTCTCATGAGTATCCTGATCATGTCTATAAACTGAAAAGAGCTTTGTACGGTCTTAAACAAGCTCCTAGAGCTTGGTATGAGAGACTAAGCAAATTCTTACTTGATCAAGGCTACTCAAGAGGAAAGGTTGATACTACTCTCTTCATTAAACGTCAAGGAAAACACTTAATTCTTGTACAAATTTATGTTGACGATATCATATTTGGATCCACTAACATGAATCTCGTAAGAGAGTTTGCTAAGCTTATGCAGGGTGAATTCGAGATGAGTATGATGGGTGAACTCACATATTTTCTCGGGTTACAAATCAAGCAACTGAAGGAAGGAACATTCGTGAGCCAAACAAAATATTGTTTGGATCTTCTCAAGAGATTTGACATGGCAAATGCAAAAGCCATAGACACCCCTATGCCAACATGTGCAAATATGAGTAAAGATGAAAGTGGCAAAGATGTTGAGGTAAAAAGGTACAGAGGTATGATTGGCTCGCTTCTCTATCTCACTGCTTCGCGTCCCGACATTATGTTTAGCGTGTGTATGTGCGCCAAATACCAATCATGTCCTAAGGAATCCCACCTAAAATCTGTCAAACGCATACTTCGATACCTATCTGGTACTCCGAAGTATGGATTGTGGTATTCTAAGGGTAATGTTCATTGGTAGGCTTCTCTGATTCTGATTTTGCCGGTTGCAAATCAGATAGGAAAAGCACCAATGGTACATGTCACTTATTTTCAAACTCCCTGGTTAGTTGGCACAGCAAGAAACAAGTGTCTGTTGCTCTGTCAACCGCCGAAGCGGAATACGTAGTCGCCGGTAGTTGTTGTGTGCAAGTCTTATGGCTTAAACAACAACTATTGGACTTCAATTTGAAACTATAACGTATTCCAATATTTTGTGACAACACCAGTGCTATAAATCTTACCAAGAACCTGGTGTTACACTCGCGTACCAAACACATAGAAATTCGACACCATTTTCTTAGGGACCATGTAGAGAAGGGTGACGTTGTCTTTGAACTCGTCGATACTAAAAACCAACTAGCGGACATTTTCACAAAGCCGCTAGCCAATGAGCCCTTCTTTCATATCCGTCGAGAACTTGGTATTCTCGATATTTCTGATCGGGTTTAACAATTGCTACGTTCAAATTTAATATATTTACAACTATGTTTTTGTACCACTAACAATCGTCTTGAGTTTGTTGCAAGTGCAAATCTGTGGTTAACAACAGTAGTCGGTATAGAGGTGATATTTCTCCTTTCTCCTTCTTTTTCTTCTCTCTCTCTTAGCATTCATGACTTGAAAATAGCTATATCGTTCTACAATCATGGTACTTATATATGTATATGACTGTTGCTGGTTGATACTATGTGTGTTGAATGCATGTCATATTGTGAAAAGATGAATAGGCATGATAAATAGGAAAGTGTGACATTCTGCATAACTTAAAATTGAAAATTTTGAGTTTTTTGAAGGTTTGAGTCGACCTAAACAGGACAATGGTCGACGCATGCTGTAAATTTTCAAAATTATCAAAAACTGTACAGTATGCGTCGATGCATGCAGGGCTATGGTCGACGGCTCGCTTGAAAACCCATAAATTTTCTCTTTTGAAAAACGTTCCAATTTCCCTCTTCCCTACATTAAATGTGTTATGATGTTTTGACATGACATTCATCTTGTGAATTGCATCTAGACACCTAAATTGTCTCCTTGTCTCCTCCCTCTTCCCAAAAACCCTAACACCTCCTTCTATTAAAGACCTAAGTATTCTTCTTCTCCAACATTATTCCCAAATCATTCTCTTCAAAGTTCATCTTCAAACTCCTCCAAAACTCATCATCAATGGCTTCCTCTCTCTGCAAAACTACCGGTAAGAGATCAAGAGCCTCTTCATCCTCTGCGTCAGTTCCAGTTACTGCTGTTTCTCTTGTTCATCCTCCTGCTGTTGAAAACTTCAACAAAAGTCTCAGCAAAAGAGCCATAGTTCCACAATATGCCTTCTACCATGCAACAAGTGAGCGCTTGCATCTCACTCAGCTTCTGTCCCTGTTGGACTTTCAAGGGTTCGTCAATTTCCTGGAATGTAATACAAAGTACAACGAAGATTTGGTCAGAGTGTTTTACACAAATATGCGAGGTAACTTTCAAGATCAGCACTTTCACACCTCTGTAGGAAATAGACTGGTTAATATCAATTCTGAAGTATGGAACAAATATTTTGATATGACTGTTGATGCTGATGCACCACCTCTCCATGAGGTAACTGACACTCGTACGGTGTCGGGTTATGAATATAAGAGGGCTCTGAATAGAATGCTCAAACGACCTTATCCAGAGGCAATTGTCAACAGCGATGCTTTTCCTCGATCGGTCACAGCCGGGAAACTCAATACAGGGGAGCGCATCCTTCAGTGGATCGTCGCTCGTATACTACGACCGAAAAAGGGTGGCCTGTCGCGTGTCGAACAAGCTGAGGTACATCTTATCTACATACTGCAAAACAGGATCAAAATAAATTGGCCTTACTATATTGCTAGCAGGATGTTTGCTCTGAGAGACTCAAGTAGAGGCACTGCTTTAGCCTATGGGTCGTTCATCTCGGAAATTCTTGCTGCTGCGAATGTTGTGTATCCAACATTTCCATGTGTATCAGTTTCCTCAGATAAAGAATTTAGCACCAAAACCCTTGCAATGATGGGGTATTTTTGGTGTGCTGAACGACGTTCATACAGATTTGTCCGACGGGCCAATATTCCTTCGGTGCATAGTAACGATTCTGATGAAGAAGAAAGTGAAGAGCAGGGTGAAGAAGAAAGCGATGACCAAGGTGAAGAAGAAAGTGAAGAGGAAGGTGAAGAAGACGATGCAGAAGACAACACAGATGCAAAGATACAAGAACCTATCTATGGGACTCAAGATTATCATCAATCTCCAGTCCATGATATGGCTACAAATACTGATTGGGTCCAGTACTCATATCCATCAGAAGAACAAGAAGGCGATTCTACAAATCAAGGATGGGGCGATTGGCAATATACAGGCTAGACTACCTTGGGTAGATTCTATGACCCATATCACGGCTACCCTCAAGACTACCAACCCTCTCAGCACTCATCACCTCCTCCGCCTTCGGATAACTCTGAAGTCATTACTATGATGCAGTCAATGCAGTCAGAACAACAAAACTTCATGAGGCGTTAAGACACTCAGATGGAGCAGATTAGAGCTGAGCTCCATGCCCAAAATGAAAGGTTCAATTCATTTTCTACTCGGATGGACGCCCGTATTGACTCTCTGGTTGAATCACATGAGCGGCAAGATTGGGAAATCACCAACTCTCTTAGTCATCTCAACATGTTCGTCGAAGCCTTTTTGGACTTCTCGAATCCTTACCACAATCCAGATGCTGCATACCGAGGGAGAGGACGAGGACGGGGTCATGGTTATTAGATTCATAGTTGCATATTTCATATTTGCTTATATGTTTTCGTCTGTGTACTTTTCATTTGTTTTGTATTATGTGTGCCTGAACTTTCATTACATGTTTTCGCCATTATCTATTAAGTCAAGATATTTTTGTTCATTATCATGCTTGTGTGTGAAGTTTGGTAATTAACTATCACCTATTGTCTGTTCTCTGTTAATTGATGCATTCTTCTTCTCTTTTTGATGGTGTCAAAGGGGGAGAAGACAATGTAGCAAGCAAACACCAAAGCCAAGTTAGGATATTAACAGTTCAGGATATTAACAACATTTGATGGATGTTTGTTCTACAGCCTTATAGTGCAAAAGAAAGGGGGAGCTTGTGTATACTTGTGTGTATACATTGCATATTTGGTGTTTTAGTTGTATACAGGTTGTCATCATCAAAAAGGGGGAGATTGTGGAGGAAAATCCCCACATATCACACAAGTCTGCAAGACATTGGTAAATGCAGGTTTCGATGATGACAAATTCCCAGGATAGACTGGAAAGTATGAATTCCAGATCCACTAAACCAGATGCAACGTATCACCCGCCATATCCTTCTTTCGCTAATCTTAAAATTTCTGAAATGAATATACTTTGTGGTGACAAAATGCAATCATGACTAAAGGCATGAAAAACTTCAAACTAATTAATTTTTGCAGGCTTGCAGAACATGGGTCGACCATAGCGTCGGCGTATTCATCAGAAAAAGGGGAAATCAGTCAGCGCACAAAGCATGTGTCGACCATAGGGTCAGCACATGAAGGAATGACATTCCAGCGGGTCAACGCATAAAAGCAATGGGTCGACCATAGGTCGGCACACAAAGGAAATGGATTTCAACGGGTCAGCGCACGCCGACTGTATGGTCGACGCACACTGGTTAAATTTCCAGAAATCCAAAACAGCACAGGCCATGCGTCGACGCACAGACCTGTTATGGTCGACCGTTCGCGCGGAAAATCTGTTTTAAACTTCTTCCCTCTCAATTTTGAAATACTGTTATGTCCTGAATTTTGTTGGCACTATATATACTTGCTTAAACACTTGTGTCTACCAACATTTGATATTCTTTTGATTCATGTGTTCAAAAACAAGAAAGAGTGAAATAGGTGTCCAAGATTCATCATCTTCATCTTCAACATCTCACAACATTTCAATTACACACAATCATTTTTGAAATGCATGTGTGAGAGATTCAAGGTGATAAGGTTCGAGGCTTAGATTGGAGAATCAAGTTCGGGTTGAAGATTGTGACAGGTTCTTTCTTGAATAAAACCATTGGGGTTTTGCCCTCCAAGATTGGTTCGAATTTTGGGGGTTTTTGGACGAGATTCTTCATCAACGATCAATCGAGTGAAGGTGATTGTGAAGAGGTGGTCTTCACAAGTCTAGTAGCGGATTCGGTGATTTTGAAGGGAAGATCTCGGGTTCGATTTGGTGCTGTTGAGATCAGTCGGAGCCAAAGGTTTGAAAAACAACGTGTTCTTCAATAAGGTGGCTTGAGTCGGAGGTCCATCAACACAAATCGAAGAACTTGATTCAGCTTGAATCAAGGGGCAAGGAGTGAAGGCAACTTTCAAAACATTGATATTTTTGTTGTAATTTTGCTGCTCAATCCTTGTATAAACTGTTCATTCAAACAGGTGATATCTATTCAATATATCTCAATTCTAGTTTTAGAATTGAGGGAAGACGTACCCCGAAGCGAGGACGACGGGGGAACTGCCTCACCAAATTACTTGTCTTCTCTATTTTCAGCATTTACGTTTCAGCTCAAATAAGTAATTTTTGTGTAAGCTCTATTGTCAAAATTGTGATATCAATTGAGTAAGAGGTTAAAACTTTGTTTTTAACTCTAAAGTACAACAATACATTGTACTAGGCTGGTTGAAATCCCTTACTCAACATAAACATCACTTGGAGTGTTTTTGCACACCAAGTGTTTGACATATTGCTTGAACCAAAATTATCTTACTTGTGTATCTAGTTTTGGTTTGATTTTGAATCATTTGAACTAGGAAGCCTTACAACTGAAGTAAATAATTGATAAGCGTAGTTTGTGTTGTGATTCTATTTTTTCGAATTGTCATTAATCCATAGGCTTACATATATCCGGTTTTCCAATAACCGTTCGTTTTAGACTATATTTTTCCTCGGCCGCTTCCGCACTTAAAACATTTTTAAAACCAATTTTAAATTGGTAGCGCCGACTCAAATTTTAATTGGGGATCTATTCAACCCCCCCTTCTAGATCCGTGCCATAGTCTAACATAAACCATTAGTAATCAAGATATACAGTTCATCCAAGGCATGCTGAATGAAGTGTCATGTTGATTAGTGTGGAGATCTAAGGATTTTATACTTTATAGTGCTTGTAAGTTTATTTCATTCTATTCTCCACCATATATCAAAGAACTAATAATGTTGCGTTAATATGGAGGTTCAAGACGCAATGTGATGGTGGAAACTGTGATATGCACGAACATTAGTGGTTTCATCTATTGATCAAAGAAAGAGCACAGTTTTGCATTATTAGTGTATTGGATGAAATTTTGGATCACAAGAAATGGCGCCGCAATATTTTATTGTACCAGCTATCTAAAAATTTCTCATAAGCATACAAGTAAAAAGGGCAATTGTGTTGTATCTGTTCTCACAAAAAATATTCATATTTAAGAAGGGTAAACCTACGAGAAATTCAAGTGAGTCCTAAGCAATGGCAATAACAACCCACTAACCATGTGAAATTCCCCAAACCATGGTTTCAGTTCCTAAGTTTCAATCTAGATAAATTAATTACAAGAATTAAAGGACAGAATACCAAAAGTTTTGTGTACACAAGGTTGTAAAAAAAAAATAAGGCTACAAGGCGGTGTAGTGGCTCTACAAAGAGGCATCAAGAACCGTAGGGAGTTTTGTTTCAGATAGTTGAGGCTTTGGTAGTGCATTACTACATTAGAGTTGAAATCTGACAATGGAGTTTGCAATGGCATTTGACGAAGTTCCTGTCGAGACCAACAAGAATTTCAATTTTGTCGCCCTTTAGGAACTTAAGAACTTGAGGCTTCTACTTTATTCTGTTGCGGACTACCTTGAAAATTTTCCATATTCATCACAAGGAAATATTACTTTACAAAATAAAAGATTGTGTTGCAAGATCCTTTGTAAATGATGTTGGTAATCTTGGGGTTGTGGCTTACAAGTTAGCTGATCTTCTTGAGCAGCAAGATTTGGACGTTTCGGCCATGGATTTGAAAGTTTGTACTCTAAACCAGAGACCCCTTTACATGTAAAGAAAAAACACACAAAAAGAGAGGGGAGCATTAGGAAATTCAACAAGAGTTTTATCTTTCACAACAACAAGAAAGCAATAAGGAAAATGCAGAGACTCAGAAGTAATAGCATTACCAAGAAGATGTCCAAGCCTATTCACAACTGTGCCAAAACCTTCAACCATTTTCAAGCTTCCCCCTCATCCATCCTATAGCCAAAACCTGCAGAAGTTCAAATTGACCGGCTCATGAAAGAACAAATATAATATGAGATGCCAAATGTTCCACTAAAACAGTGATGCTGCTCTGTATCTACGTACCGCCAAGTCCCCGCGCCACCCATTCTTGAAAGTGCAAGACACTTCATGTGTTGGACTCTCTTCAATATCCTTTACATTTTCATCATCACCTACATGATAAAATGAATCAGGTCAGATGTGCAAGCTCATGAAACCACACCAATGCATTCAAGGTTAATTCACAAGACACTTAGGTGCAGCAAGGAGAGGTTGCCTACACCTTAAACACAGTATACACGAGAAACTTACAAGCCCAGATAAATTCAGAATGACTCAAATTTGTACCTATAATGTATCAAATATTGAAGCTTTGACTAGACAGTGACTTGGAAGTTGCGTGCACCTTATGTTCCATGCTCCGTGCGTTTATGCCGTAACAACTGCCAACAATACCCTTGTCCTCCAGGTTCTGCAAAATCTCTCCAAGTTGCATTTGTTATGTCCCAACAAGGCCAAGATCACATTGAAGAGGTCAAGCCCTGTCACATGAATATCAGATTAAAACAAGCAAAAGTCACTTAAATGACTAAGATTGTGACACAACACCTTCACAGCTAACTGCCTCATCACCGTGCAAACACACTTAAACTATGCGAATATGCCATTTTTTAAAGCTTCAGTGGTGTACCTACAAAGATGAGAAGATACTTTGATTACAAAAGTTCACAAAACAGAAATGCCTATTAGTATAAACAAACCAAGGCATAACAGAGTCTGTTTTCCATCAACCAACTCAGTGATGAACAACCAAGATCTTTACAACAGGTCACCATCAAACCAAAACCATTACATTTCAGACAAGAACAGGAAATCAAAGATCACCCTTACAAACCATTTCAATCCAAAGTTCACATCAACATTTAAGTCCTAAGTTCTAATCAAAGCAAGGTAATAACAATTTGGTCCGAAGTCATTAAAATCATGGAAATTCAAATTACAAGCTTTTTCCCGCAGCAGATTATTAAACCAAAGCAAAATCACTGAGAGTGAGGGAAGACAAAATGAAGATTGTTGTACTGTTTCTGCAGTTCGAGAACTGGTTGCACACCAGTGTGAGGCAAGGAGTTGAAGCAAGGCATCTTCTAGCCTTGGAGCCTCCTGTCTTTGAAAAAATGAGTTTATTAGTGGTACGATCTAATGGGATAAATGAGTAGTGGACACAATGTGATAGTTTCTTAAAATGAAGAAAGTTACCAGTTGATGTACTTATTCTCTCTATGTGGACATGTATGGAGAATTTTATGGGATCAAAGCAGGTGTTGAAAAGCTGCTCCCAATGAATTTAACCCAAGGGAACTGGATAATCTTTTGAGAATGATCAAGGATTTCAAAGAAGGACTAGCAGCGGAAAGCCAGAGGCCGGCTCTAGAACGTGAAGGTCTTGACGCTTTGGCCAAAGTTGCAGTACTTGGAGATGATACAAGTGACTCTGGTAGGACACCGATCGTGACCACTACAAAACGCCCTCATCATAGACCTGAATGCTCTTGCATTATCTGTATCCAACCACCAAGTAAGGATAAGCACCTATAGAGATGTAAACAGAGTCATGAGTCATCCAAGCAAGAACGAGAGTCGTCGAGTCATATTCTATGAGAACCAAATGAAATACTTACGTAACCCCAAGTCCTGCCCGTGTATTCTTGAAAGTCTAGCCTTCCTCCATGGCTAGGCCTATGTTTGTTGTCCATTGCTCAAAACAAAGCTCCTTAAGCTTAATACCTGCAAGTAATAAGTGCGCAACATTTTAATGTTTAGGCTTACAACAACACGTACAAAATCAAGAATTCATAGCAAAATTTAGAAGTCTTGAATAACAACAGCAGTTGGTTTAAAAATAATGGCTAAAGAAAAAGTTAACATGTAACTACAATAAAAATCCCAGGAATTTACATGGTGAAAATCATAGGGTAAAAAAACAGATAATTCCAAAAAAACTGCTACTGACGAAGTTAGCAAAATTGTATAATTTCCATCCCACAACCAAAAAGGCAACCCAATTTACACCCAGAAATTCACAGTATTTGCAAAAGAAAAACCCTACCTCACACGTATGAAACCCACATATAACGCATACTGTTCATTCAAAAGAGGGGCGGACATTGAAAGAAAAAATCCTAAAAAATTTCTGCGGCGAGATAACGTGTGAAAACATACTTCGAAAGCCTCTCAAATCAAAGCTTTAAGGAGAAGAAGTGGAAGTGAAGATCAGACGCATAAGGAAAAAGGATCTACCTGACTTGATTTTCTTCAACGCATTTGAATTTGGTATACTCTTGAACTCCTTGACTGTCTTTATTGCTTTATCATGCGTGATTTTCATGAACACTTGTTGGTTGTGGCATGTTTTTCTTGTTTAAGATGTTTGTTGGTAGTTATAAGTTTGGGTTGGTTATGAGGGAGGAAGTGAGAAATTGGCTTAGGGTTTTGAGAGAGGTTCGTCGGGATTTTGAGAGAGAGATGAAAGGTTAAAGGATTATCTGGTTTTATTTTCTTTAAGAATAGTATGTGGAGAAGATAAAGGTTTAAACAAGAGGATTGTTTCCGATGTTTCTGCGGTTCCCCAGGTTTTGTCATTAACAGATTGTTCTTCCCAAACGTTTTTGACCGTTGGGAGTCCCCAGGTATTAGTTCGCGTGGATCCAAAGCATGTGCCTCACTATTATCACATACTCCCTTTCGTTTTGACCGTTGGATGGGGGAGGGATTGACTCTCAGATTGGATCAACGATCCAGATCTGTGGGGAGAGTGTTAGGTTGACTGAGGGTTCACTGTGAACCCTCTCTCCCTCCGCGTGGGCTGACCCTCTCATGGGTCTGGGGTGATTTCGGATTGCACCCCCTGTTTTGCTTGCAGACAGGCCCGTTTTTATGTTTTATTTACTAACTTTTTTTATTTTAGTTTAAATATAAAAAACAAATATTTTAAAATAATCTTATTTAATTTTCTGTTAAAAGAACTCTGAATTTATTTTAATTAATTTTATTAAAAAAATTTATTTAATAATAATTAATTTACTTAATGATTAATATTATTAAATAATTAATTTTAATTTGATTAATTGTTTTTTAAACTAGTTTTTTCTTTTAAATTCTAAGACAACACAAAAATACTTTATTTAATAATTATCTAAATTATTTATTTTCCTTTTAAATGCTAAAATAATCTAAAATAATTTAATTTAAATTCTTTTCTTTTTGCTAACCTTAGATAATTAGGATATTAATTAGGTTAGCATGTCTTGATTAGCCTATCCCTCATTTTATTTAGTTTATGATTTTCTTGTGATGTTTATACGTGTTTCATTATCATATCTTAATTATATTTATGTTGTTCACATGTTTGTTCAACCTATTTTAAAAAAAAAACTAATATCTTGACTTAATTTCAAGCCCATTTTCAAACACCATTGTAAGCCGATTATTTTTACGATCGCCATCGACCTTATAGCCTCCTCTTGGGCTTTGTACAACGACGCTTGCAACACACTTCACATATAAAATTAGAATCAAATTCTTTTCCAAATTTGATCCAACGTCAAGTATCTTCAAAGCAAATGCAATTAACCTTTAACTCTCCTTGTAAGTCGAGTGCTTTGGCCTCGCCATAAACCTTACCCTATACCATAGGACCTCCTATCCATTAGTTCAACCTTGTTCTTTCTATACGCAAACTTAAACCTCGATTCATATCGAGCATTTTCCCAAATCAAATTAAAATACTTAATAACTACTCAAATACAATTCCAACACTTAGATGAAAAAGAGAGAGTTCCAAGTCTTTGGTTCTCTCTCCCAACTGTTTTGGTCCGAGAAGCCTTTCTTAAGCTCAAACAATTGTCTTCTAAAAAATGATAAACGAATTCAAACCTATTTTTTTCTAAACACTTAGATGAAAAAGAGAGAGCTCCAAGTCTTTGGTTCAATCTCCCGATTACTTGGGTCCGAGAAGTCTTTCTTAAGCTTCGAGTAATCGTCATCCGATTAAAACACTCTAATTATATCCAAGATCTTTCATAACATTAGATGAGAAAAGGAGAGAGCTCCAAGGCTTTGGTTCATTCTTCTGATTACTTGAAGTCCAAGAAGTCTTTCTTAAGCTTCGAGTAGTCCCCATCTGTTAAAATACTTTAACCACACCCCATCGTTCAAAGCCTTCCAAACACAACTACTCTTTGGGATAAAAAAGAGAGAGCTCCAAGTCTTTGGTTCACTCTCCCGATTACTTGGGTCCGAGGAGTCTTTCTTAAACTTCAAGTAATCGTCACCCCTAACCAAAAGCATCCAATACTTCTAAACACTAATTCTTTGCCCCCGTGCGATCCATAACTTAGACAACCCTTACCAAAGAACATTGTTTAGTCCATTCTTCCGCGCATAACAAACTCGTGCTTCAGCCTCCCCTAGCGAGCAGACAAGCTAATGTTTAGCAGTTAGAATGCGACCTAAACTCTCGTTCAACTCAAACAACCTTTCCCAAAGAACATTGTTTAGTCCATTCTTCCGCGCATAACAAACTAGTGCTTTAGCCCCCCCTAGCGAGTAGACAAGCCAATGTTTAGCAGTTAGAATGCGACCTAAACACTCCTTCCATTCAAAGACAACCTTCTTTTCATGATGAAAAAGAGAGAGCTCCAAGTCTTTGGTTCACTCTCTCGATTAGTTGGGTCCGAGAAGTCTTTCTTAAGCTTCAAGTAATCGTCATCCATACCCACAAACCTTTTACCGTAGTTAGCCAAACTACGGCTACTCTGATTCTTCATTCTCTTTTGAGTGTAACATACGTAGGCACAAGATTGCGATGATTTTGGCGAGCACAATCTCCTCTTTTTCCCGTAGTCTTACGAACTACAAATGCTCTGATTTCCCACTTCTTACAAGTGAAGATACGTAGGCACAAGGGCCCCAATCCTTGGCGAGCACCCTATCTTAACCACCTTTTCCCCGTAGAAAGCAAACTCCTTTAGAAGATAAACAAGCGTATCCACTTTCAACCACGAATCGAATCTAGAGGTTCCCGTTGAGTACAACGGACATGAGGGGTGCTAATACCTTCCCCTCATGTAATCGACTTCCGAACCTAGAATATTGGTTGCGATGACCATGTTCTTATCTCCTTAAAGGTTTTATCGATATTTTCCTATTCCATCCTTGGAATGAATAAAGTTCGGTGGCGACTCTGTTTCAAACAGTATTTTCCGCGTCCATCGCGAGGATCGTATTTTTCGAGGTACGACAGATGGCGACTCTGCTGGGGAATTGCATAGCCTTATGCTAGAGAGAGTCAAGACTAACTTGACTCGATTCGCAAGAGTTGGATACTCTTGTTTGTGAATCTTCTTCTATTGTTTGCTTGTTTTATTTATGTGTTATTTACTTGCTTGCTTTTATATATCTTATTGTTGTTGCTTGTGACACTATTAAGGTTCTCTGAGATCCCTTGAACGTATCATTATTCTGACAGTGATATTGTCAACCTCGATCTATGACTCTGAGATCCCTTTAAGAAACCTTGGACTCGTTGGTTGTGTAGTAGACACTCGCGAGGAGTCTTCCTCGTGGGACGACTTGAAAACCTCACCTAGAAGAGATCCTTCGAAGGTATTATTATCGGATGAATCTTTGTCATGGTAATAATATCTTTGAAAAGATCCATGACTCTGGGCACCTACCCGTTTAGATCCTACCTATGGGGTTCCTTTGATCAGAGATATCTGTTTTTTACCCGTTCTTCTGTCTGACCTCAGAACGTGATGGAACCTGTGATCCTGTTTGTGCATTGCATTGCATTCGCATGTCATTACATTTGCATTTCATTTGTATTGCATATCATCATCTTCCTAAACCAGAAAGTTTATCCATCCTTTGTCTATAATCCGCACTTGATTTCCCGACACAAGTATTGAACTTGATTTAGTGCTGGAAAACCATGGAACACTTGAGGCATAATCAAGTTGAGCTGAGAAAAGACGAGAATAGCAGGGAAGGCAAGATAAAGCAGACGCCAAAAGTGAGAAGAAGAAAGGAAAAGCTTCAAGACGGTACCACAACTAGGAGTTTTACTCCCATAGTTCCTCCCACTCCACAACCTGCAGTGAATAGCCTATCGTGTGTGGCTCCTCTTGGTATTTATGCCCAACTGTTTCTTCCAAAGCCTCAGAATCAACGGTCATCACCTGTTCTATCCCAAGAACAGGGGAATTTAAACCAGAGAGGCACTAAGAAGTCTCATTCACACCCTATTCTCGACCATATTCCTATACCGTGCGGACAACTGCTATCATACCTGATTAAGAGTTCATTGGTAATAACTGTATCCATCGGGCTAGCTCGTACTCCTCTTCCACCTGGATATGATCCTAATGCGCAGTGTGAATACCATAAAGGGGCGAGAGGGCATTCTGTTGAAGGATGTTGGTCATTCAAGAATAAGGTTCGAGAGCTAATTAACAACAAACGCCTAGTCTTCGAGGAAGATAACCCAGGGGTAGAGTGTGGATATAACACTGGAACCATAACGTGTAACACCCCACTTCTGAAAATTAAAATAAAATACAATTAATTCAAGTAAACATCAGATTTTATCCTTAAAAGTGGGATATCACCTCAAATAATTCAACATCAATAGATGGTTTTCAAAATAACACAGCGGAAGTAATCATTAATTCAATATTCTTGCCCATCTGCCAAATTACATAAAGTTATTCATTAACAAAGTTCACCAAAATATGATACGTCAGAGGAATAAAACAAATTCAACATAATAAAAGTAAACACCCAAGTCCCATGTTACATATCATAGCATCCTAAGACTCGACCTGCACACCACTATCCAAGCTCGCTATGTACCTGGATTATATGTACTTCCGAAGAAGCACAAACAACCACAACAACAAAGAAGTGAGAAAGATGATAAAAATTATCAGTAATAAGATACATGATCAAAAGTAGTAATTATATAAAATATCACCCAACAGGCATCAACCACGACCTACTGTACAAACATCAAACATAACATGCAATAATGCAAACATGCAACTCAACACCATGCATGCGGTACCGACTCATTGGTTCATTCAATCTAACCCAGGATAGATCATATACACCCCTCCTTGGCAATGATCTATCCCCACCATTCTCCACAATGGAGTACGGATGAATCGCATACACTCCTCCTAAGAAACGATTCATCCCACCATCCTCCACAAAGGAGTACTGATGGATCGCATACACTCCTCCTGAGCAACGATCCATCCCACCATTCTCCACAAAGTTGTACGGATGAATCGCATACACTCCTCCAGAGCAACAATTCATCCCACCATCCTCCACAAAAGATTACGGATGGATCGCATACACTCCTCCTGAGCAACGATCCATCCCACCATTGTCCACAAAGGAGTACAGATGGATCCCATACACTCCTCCTAAGCAACGATCCATCCCACCATAACACCATGATATGCACGACACCATATGCACAACAAATAAACTCAAGCACACTAAGTGCACACGATCCTCCTGATCACATCACCATGCATCATATATATATATATATATATATATATATATATATATATATATATATATATATATATATATATATATATATATATATATATATATATATATATATATATATATATATATATATATATATATATATATATATATATATATATATATATATATATATATATATATATATATATATATATATATATATATATATATATATATATATATATATATATATATATATATATATATTACACACCAATCAATTATATTTATTACATTAAATATTAGGAAATTCACATCTTAGCACCAAGTATACACTCTTCACCATTAAACACCATATCGATACCCATCATGACCAAAGGGATCAATTTGCCAAAAGGCTACATTTCACACTTCACAATTTAAAATCTAGGATTCACGCCATACGACTACCCACAATATATTATAATACCGCACACAAGCTATATGTTATATATATCGAAAACATCAACATTGGATGGAAACAACAAAAAAAATAAACCAAGTTCTTGTCATGCTCGCTGGCTCAATCGCCTAGCGAAGGCATAGCGAACGTTCGCTGTAACACCCCACTTCCCAAAAACAATTAAAATAATAAACATTATAAATAAACATTAAAGTTTTTCTTCCCAAGTGGGATATCACATAGCAAAACCAACATTTCCTTATAAAAAGGTTTTTCTCCAAATACAGCGGAATATTAAATAGTAAAATCCAACAAAGGTTTTCGATACGTTCACAGGAACAAACTACAAGTTCAGCATAAAACAAATAAAAACACCCAAGTCCCGTGCTACGTATCAGAGCATCCTAGACTCGACTGGCACACCATAATCAAAGCTAGCTAAGTACCTGGATTATCTGTACTTCCGAAGAAGCACAGACCACAACAACAACAAAGGGGTGAGAAAACATGATTAAAAATATATTGGTAATATAATACATGTAAACAAGGTAGTAAAACACCAACACACTAATATTCACCCCACAACACCAATCACGAACCTACTGTTCAAATTACAATATAACATATTATAATGCAAATATGCAGCTCAACACCATGCATGCGGTACCGACTCATTGGTTCATTCAATCGAACCCTGGACAGATCACTTACGCTCCTACTGAGATATGATCTATCCCCGACATATCACTTACGCTCCTACTGAGATATGATCTATCTCCCACCATTCTCCACAAAGGAGTACAGATGAATCACTTACGCTCCTCCTGAGATATGATACATCCCACCAAACACCATGATATGCACGACACCAATGTATAACTATTATATTCAGGCACACTAAGTGCACACGATCCTCCTGATCATATCATCATACGCCAATGCATATATGTATAGACATATTACACACCAACATCATATAATTCAAATCACACAGTGAGCAATCTCACATTCTAACACCAAGTATAAACACATCCCACCACTCGGGGATACACCAACTAATCATCCGCTTAAAATAAAATATTAAGGGATCACTTACTATCACCAAGTACACCAGTTAAATCCTACAATCACCACTCTATCACCTCATCATGGCCAAAGGGATCACACGAGATCAAAGCTCAAGGCCAAACGTCACAAAAAGTCACATTTTTCTGCTACGTTTGCTGGGACATTCGCCAGGTGAATCCCCGTAGCGAACCTTCGCTGGCATTCGCCAGGCGAAGTTCCTACTCTTTTGGTCTGGGATTTAATTCAGAATTATTCGCTGCCACTCGCCACAGCTTGTCAGGCAAATACTCACCTTCATTCTCCAGGCGAAGCTTCGCCAACACTCGCCAGGCGAATCCCAGCGAATGCTGCGATACCTCTAATTTTCCACTGCTCTGAAGTGCTACCAGAGCCAAATTCAAGCCTAACATTCCAACTCTAATTCTCATCCTATTCTCAGTATCAATAGTGCACGTAATTCAAACCAATCGCTCCCTAATCCATATTCCAAAATCAACACTTAAACATTCTATCGATACCTCAAAAGGTCACACAGAACTTCCCTAAAACCGTAAACCCAACCAATACCCCAAACTCACAAAAAACAACAATTCATCAACATCGACATATATCAATTCCTCATTGGTTTATCAAATACCAATTCTCAACATCAATCAACAATTATAGGCATGAAAACATAAAACTTCATACACCGATACATTCCTACGGGGTTAAGGAATCCCCACTACCCTATACATGTAAATACCATCCCAATCAAGTTTCTCCCCCCTTACCTTGTTAATCGGTTTGATCGATGGAAATCCTCCTAGATTTGGTCTCTTGGCTTTATCCTCTTCCGTTCCTCGTTCCTTTGCTCATTCTACGCTCTTCTCACTTCTCTCGTTCTTCCTCCCAACTCTCCAAATGTATCGTAAAAAAAACCACTAACCCCTCACATTCCCTATTTTAATTATCTAATCTTAATAATAATAATAACTTAATAAAATAATATAATAATAATAATCTTAATAGTAATACTAATATAATATTACTAATATAAATAATAACACTTATTAATAATAATAGTAATAATAATAATAATATTATTATCTCACCAAATTCATAATAATATTAATAATAGTAGTAAATATAATAATAATAATATTCCCACCAATATTACTATTATCCATCATATTATGATATTCACACCAAAACACCACCAATAATCTTCCCACATTAGGGATACCCACCAAATATCACCAAATACACCCCCATCAAAGGGCACACCAACATATAATATATAAAATAATAATAAGATGACTAAATAATTAAAAATGGGTGTTACAACTTTCCCTCACTTTAATTATTTTCGTCCTAAAAAATTACCTGATGGAAAATGCTCTGGATACGCTTCTCGCATCCTACTTTCCAACTCCCAGGTCACACTGCCTCCCGCAGCACCTCCCCAAGCTACCTTCACAAAAGGTATTTCCTTCCCTCGGAGCTGTTTCATCTTACGGTCTTCGATCCTCAACGGCATCGTTTCAACAATAAGATTCTCCCGAACCTGAACATCATCTCTCTGAATCACATGAGATGGATCAGAAACATACTTTCGCAATTGCGACACATGAAACACATCATGTAAGTTCGACAACTCAGGCGGCAACGCCACCCTATAAGCCACAACACCAATTCTCTGCAAAATTTCATAAGGTCCAATAAACATAGGATCCAGCTTCTTGGACTTCAACGCACGACCCACACCAGTCATCGGATTCACTCTTAGGAACACGTGATCACCTACACAGAATTCCAACTCTTTCCTCCGATTATCATGATAACTTTTCTGCCTACTCTGAGACACTTTCAGTTTCTCACGAATCATCTGAATTGTCTCAGTAGTTTGCTATACAATTTCTGGTCCAAGCACCACATTCTCATCAGTCTCATGCCAGCACAGAGGAGTCCTACACCTCCTCCCATACAAAGCTTCAAACGGTGCCATTCCGATACTCGAATGGTAACTGTTATTGTACGTGAACTCAATCAATGGTAAATGAGTATCCCACGCACCACCCTTTTCCAACACACAAGCTCTCAGCAAATCCTCAAGCGAATGAATAGTCCTCTTTGACTGACCATCAGTTTGCGGATGATAAGCTGAACTTAACTTCAACTTAGTTCCCAAAGCTTCCTGCAAGCTTTTCCAAAATTCCGAAGTAAACCTCGGGTCTCTATCTGACACAATACTGGACGGAACACCATGTAACTTTACAATTACCCGAATATAAATCTCAGCCAGCTTCGTCAACGGGAAACTAATATTAATTGGCACAAAATGTGCAGACTTCGTCAATCGATCTACAATCACCCATATAGCATCAAAACCTCTCGCCGTATTCGGCAAACCTGTAACAAAATCCATAGTAATGCAATCCCATTTCCAAACCGGAATCTCTAATGGTTGCATAAATCCAGAAGGTCTCTGGTGTTCCACCTTCGATTTCTGACATGTCAAACAGGCATAAACAAATTGAGCAATGTCTCTTTTCATACCTGACCACCAAAATAATTTCTTCAAATCATGGTACATTTTCGTAGCTCCCGGGTGGATACTCAGATTACTATGATGTCCTTCACTTAAAATTGACTTTTTCAACTCTTCGCCATCTGGTACACAAATCCTGCCTCTAAATCTCAACACACCTGTACTATCCAATTTAAAGTCACTATCGGAGTCACTTCCTACTCCAGGCATCAAATCTACCAATTTCACATCCAATTTCTGATTCTCTCTAACCATATCCAAAAAGTCATTATTTACCTGCAACATACCCAACATCACACTATATGCAGTAGTCTCACAAACCATGCTCAAATCTCTGAACTGTTCAATTAACTCAATTTCTTTCACCATCAGAACTGCCATATGAATCGTTTTCCTGCTCAAAGCATCCGCCACTACATTGGCCTTTCCTGGATGATAACTCAAACTGAAGTCATAATCCTTCAAAAATTCTAACCATCTTCTCTGTCTCATATTCATCTCTTTCTGATCAAACAGATATTTCAGACTCTTATGATCACTAAACACTTCAAATCTCGAACCATATAAATAATGCCTCCAAAATTTCAACACAAAAACAACCGCAGCCAATTCGAGATCATGAGTAGGATAATTTCGCTCATGCACTCTCAGTTGCCGCGAAGCATATGCTACTATCTTACCATTCTACATAAGAACTCCGCCTAATCCCATCTTAGACGCATCACAGTATACCACAAACGGTTCACTCGGAGTCGGCAACACTAACACCGGTGCCGTAGTCAATTTCTTCTTCAGCTCTTCAAAGCTTTCTTCACAAGCAGCATCCCATACAAAAACTTGGTTCTTCCTCGTTAACTGAGTCAATGGAAACGCCAAATTAGAGAACCCTTCAATAAACCTGCGGTAATAACCTGCCAAACCCAAAAAGCTTCTAATCTCCGTTGCTGTCTTTGGTGGTTCCCACTGCAACACTGCACTTACTTTTGACGGGTCCACCGCTATGCCATCACCAGATATTACATGCCCCAAGAAACTCACTTTCTTCAACCAGAAGTCACACTTTGACAGTTTAGCAAATAATTTATTTTCCTTCAGTACCTGCAAGGCAATCCTCAGATGTCCTGCATGTTCTTCCTTAGATTTAGAATAAATTAATATATCGTCAATAAATACCACAATGAACTGATCCAAATAAGAATGGAAAATTCTGTTCATATACTCCATAAATACTCCCGGCGCATTAGTCACTCCAAACGGCATTACAACATTGTCGTAATGTCCATATCTAGTCCTAAAAGCAGTCTTCTGAATATCACCTTCTTTTACCCTTATTGATGGTAACCCGATCTCAAATCGATCTTACTGAACACACGAGCTCCCACCAGCTGATCCATCAAGTCATCAATCCTTGGTAGAGGATACTTATTCTTAATAGTCACTTTATTCAGCTGACGGTAGTCGATGCACAAACGCATACTACCATCCTTCTTCTTCACCAATAACACTGGAGCTCCCCACGGCGATACACTCGGCCTAATAAACTTTCTATCCAACAATTCTCCAATTTGAGACTTCAACTCAGCCAATTCCACTGCAGACATCCTGTACGGCGCCATAGAAATAGGCCTCGTACCAGGAACAAGATCAATACTAAATTCAACTTCCCTCGTCGGAGGCAATTCCGTAATGTCATCAGGAAACACTTCCGGAAATTCATTCACCACTGCCAATTCCTCCATTGACGCTTTGCTATCCACCGATAATGATGCAAATAAAGCAAACACTTTAGCTTCATCTTCCAACAAGGTCCTCAATTCTTTACTAGACAAAGAATCTGCTAAAGCTTCCTCTTCTGGAGTCAGGAACAACAATTCCTTCCGAAAACAATCGATGTAGACTCGGTTGAACTCTAACCAGTTCATACCCAGTATAACATCCAAATTACCAAGTGGTAGACAAATCAGATCCACTCCAAATTCTCTACCGAAAATAGTCAGCGGACACTTCAAACATACTAGAGGAGTAGTCACTGAGCCAATAGAGGGTGTCTCAATAGTCATTCGTCTCTCAAGAGTAGACGACACCAATCCTATCCTCCTCACACAGTCAACAGAAATAAACGAGTGGGTTGCACCCGTATCAATAATAGCAGTCAAAGGAATATTATTGATAATACAAGTACCTTTGATAACTCGCTCATCACTGACAGCTTGATTTCCTGCCAAAGCAAACACCTTCCCACCAGCCGGAGATGTCTGAGGCTACTTCGGCTTCTCACAATGGGTACTGATGTGACCCTTCTCACCACAGTTATAACAGGTCGGCATAGTAGCTCTGCAATCAGCTATCACATGACCTGGCTTCCCACACTTAAAACACTTCTTTACTTCATTAGGACAATCATTAGCACGGTGTCACATGCCACCGCATCGGAAACATTTCCCATCAGCAGATGCTCTCCCCTCTCTGGGCTTCTTATCAACAACAGCTTTACGCTTTCCCTTATCAGCAACAACACTATAAGGAGTACCATTGAACCTCTGCTTACCCTTACGGTCATTAACAGCTTTGTAGTGTGCAATCCTTGCCCGGTTGTCATTATCATAAATTCTGCTCCTGCTTACCAGCTCGGGATAACTCCTGATCTTCTGACAAGCAATCCCCAACTTAATCTCTGGACGCAATCCATTCTCAAATTTTAAACACTTAGAAGTCATTGCCCCATCAATATTATAATGAGGACAATATTGCACCAGCTCTTCAAACTTAGCAGCATACTCTGCTACCGTCATACTACCCTGCTTCAGCTCTAAGAATTCAATATCCTTAGCACTTCGAATATCTTCCGGAAAATACTTTTCCAGAAAACCTTTCCGAACCACCTCCCAAGTAATGGCAGTTCCAGCAGCTTCCAATCTTTGGCGACTGTTGTCCCACCAAGCTTCAGCTTCGCCCTCCAGCATGTGAGTACCAAACCTCACCTTTTTCTCATCACTATAATCCATAGTCCTGAAGATTTTCTCGATTGCCTTCAGCCACTTATGTGCAGCTTCAGGATCCAGAATTCCTCCTTCAAACGTCGGCGGCTTGTTGCTCCGAAACTGCGCCAAACTCCTGAATTGGGCATCTGATGTTTGGTTCTGATTAGCAACCGTCTGCGCCATTGCTTGCATAGCAGCAGCCAACGCAACATCGTTCCTTCCTGCCATACTGCTCAAAAATAACAACACCAGGTTAAAAGGTACTCAACTCTATCCTAAAGGACAAACTCAACTCGACTCAACAACACTGGCCGGACGGACCGACCTGCTCTGATACCAATTGTAACACCCCACTTCCCAAAAACAATTAAAATAATAAACATTATAAATAAACATCAGAGTTTTTCTTCCCAAGTGGGATATCACATAGCAAAACCAACATTTCCTTATAAAAAGGTTTTTCTCCAAATACAGCGGAATTTTAAATAGTAAAATCCAACAAAGGTTTTCGATACGTTCACAGGAACAAACTACAAGTTCAGCATAAAACAAATAAAAACACCCAAGTCCTGTGCTACATATCAGAGCATCCTAGACTCGACTGGCACACCATAATCCAGGTACTTAGCTAGCTTGGATTATGGTGTGCCAGTCGAGTCTAGGATGCTCTGATACGTAGCACGGGACTTGGGTGTTTTTATTTGTTTTATGCTGAACTTGTAGTTTGTTCCTGTGAACGTATCGAAAACCTTTGTTGGATTTTACTATTTAATATTCCGCTGTATTTGGAGAAAAACCTTTTTATAAGGAAATGTTGGTTTTGCTATGTGATATCCCACTTGGGAAGAAAAACTCTGATGTTTATTTATAATGTTTATTATTTTAATTGTTTTTGGGAAGTGGGGTGTTACACTCGCTACCTCACTCGCCTAGCGAACTCGCTGGCGAAGGCAGAAAGTGGCTACTGGAAGGGTTCGCTACCCAGCTCGCCTAGCGAAGCCTTAGCGAACACTCGCTGGCTCGCTCGCTAGCTGCTCGCCTAGCGAATTCTGCGATACACCAAAACCCCAATTATCCCAAAAATCATCAGAACCTCACAAATCACCTGATTTTCACCAAACCAGTTCCTGTAGTCTTAGCCCAACATTTCCCGACTAAACAACACGAATTAATCCAAATTTTACCCGATAAAACATTAATTCTACCGATTAAACCATTTTCGACCTAAAATGGCAAACTACACAAAAATACCCAAACAATCCAAACAATCCCTACATAATCACATGCATGGATAAAATCACAAAGTTTCACACTCTTACCTCGATTAATTGATTCCTCAGGGCTGATCTTGAATAATCCAAGCTTTCCTCTCTTTTCCTTTTCTTTTCTCTTCTTCCTCTTTCTTTCTCTTCCTCCTTCTATTTCCTTTCTATTTCCACTTTCTCTTATATCATTTTCTATCCTCTCCCTTCCATTATATTTTCTTTACTTAATTTAATAATAATACAAATAATAATAATAATAACAATGAAATAACAATATTACTATTATTATTAAATTATTATTAATTATAATATATTAATATTAAATTTTATAGTTTATTAAATGATCTCCATAACTAAAGGCACTCACCAGCGCACTCAGACACACCCCCGCATGAAGACTCACCAAAATAAAATAACACCAAAAGACTAAATAATTAAAATGGGTGGTACAAATCTCCCCCACTTTAATTATTTCCGTCCTCGAAAATTACCTGATGGAAACAATTCCGGATACACTTCCCGCATTCTGCTTTCCAATTCCCAGGTCACACTGCCCCCTGCAGCACCTCCCCAAACCACTCTCACCAAAGGTATCTCCTTCCCTCAGAGTCGTTTCATTTTACGATCTTCGATCCTCAACGGCATCGTGTCAATAGTAAGATTTTCCCGGACTTGAACTTCATCTCTCTAAATTACATGAGATGGATCCGAGACATACTTGCAAAGATGCGACACATGGAACATGTCATGCATATTCGAAAGTTCAGGCGGTAACGCCACTCTATAAGCTACAACACCAATTCTCTGCATAATTTGATATGGCCCAATAAAATTAGGATCCAACTTCTTAGACTTCAACGCACGACCCACACCAATCACTGGGTTAACTCTTAGGAACACCTGATCACCTTCACTGAATTCTAGTACTTTTCGGTTATCATGATAACTTTTTTGCCTACTCTGAGATGCTTTCATCTTCTCATGAATCATCTGAATTGTCTCAGTAGTTTGCTGCATAATGTCTAGTCCCAATACCACATTCTCACCTGTCTCATACCAACACAGAAGAGTTCAACACCTCCTACCATATAAAGCCTCAAACGGTTCCATTCCGATACTAGAATGGTAACTATTGTTGTACGTGAACTCGATCAACGGTAGATGAGTATCCCACGCATCACCCTTTTCCAACACACAAGCTCTCAGCAAATCCTCTAGCGACTGAATAGTCCTCTCTGAATGACCATCGGTTTGTGGATGGTAAGCTGAACTCAACTTCAACTTAGTACCCAAAGCTTCCTGTAAACTCCTCCAAAATTCTGAAGTAAACCTCAGATCTCTATCCGACACGATACTTGATGGAACACCATGTAGCTTCACAATTACCCGAATGTAAATCTCTGCTAGCTTTACCAACGGGAAACTGATATTAATCGGCACAAAATATGAAGACTTCGTAAGTCGATCCATAATTACCCAAATAACATCAAATCCCCTCGCTGTGTTCGGCAAACCCGTAACAAAATCCATGGTTATACAATCCCATTTCCAAAACGGAACTTCCAACGGTTGCATCATTCCAGAGGGTCTCTAATGTTCCACCTTCGACTTTTGACATGTCAAACAGGCGTAAACAAATCGAGCTATATCTCTTTTCATACCGGACCACCAAGATAACTTCCTTAAATCGTGGTACATCTTCGTAGCTCCCAGATGGATACTCAGACTACTACGATGTCCTTCATTCAGGATTGACTTCTTTAGTTTCGTCATTATCCGACACACAAATCCTGCCTCTGAATCTCAGCACACCTGCACTATCCAACTTAAAATCACTATCTGAGTCACTCCCTACTCTCGGCATCAAATCCACTAACTTCACATCTAACTTTTGGTTTTCCCTAATCATATCCAAGAAATCATTGTTCACTTGCAACTTGCCCAACATCACACCACCTGCCGTAACTTCACAAACCATGATCAAATCTCTGAACTGCTCAATTAGTTCCATTTCTTTCACCATAAAAGCCGACATATGAATTATTTTTCTGCTCAAAGCATCTGCCACTACATTTGCCTTTCCTGGATGATAACTTAAGCTGAAATCATAATCCTTCAAGAATTCCAACCATCTTCTCTATCTCATATTTAGTTCCTTCTGATCAAACAGATATTTCAGGCTCTTATGGTCACTAAACACCTCAAATCTCGAACCATACAAATAGTGCCTCCAGATCTTTAACACGAAAACTACCGCAGCCAATTCAAGGTCATGAGTAGGGTAATTCCTTTCATGCGCCCTCAGTTGCCGCGAAGCATATGCCACTACCTTACCATTCTGCATAAGAACTCCGCCTAATCCCATCTTAGACGCATCATAGTACACCACAAAAGGTTCACTCGGATTTGGCAATATTAACACTGGTGTCGTAGTCAATCTCTTTTTCAGTTCCTCAAAGCTTTCTTCACAAGCAGCATCCCACACAAAAACTTGATCCTTCCTCGTCAACTGAGTCAATGGCAATCCCAAATTAGAAAACCCTTCAATAAACCTTCAGTAATATCCTACCAATCCCAAAAAGCTTCTAATTTCCGTTGCTGTCTTCGGCGGTTCCCACTGCAACATTGCACTCACTTTCGATGGGTCCACAACTTTACCATCACCAGATATTACATGCCCTAAGAAACTCACCGTCTTCATCCAGAACTCACACTTTGATAGTTTAGCAAACAGCTTATTATCTTTCAGCACCTGCAAAGCAATTCTCAAATGTCCTGCATGCCCTTCATCAGACTTAGAATAAATCAGTGTATCGTCAATAAACACAACAATAAACTGATCCAAATAAGAATGAAAGATTCGGTTCATATACTCCATAAACACTCCTGGTGCATTAGACACTCCAAAAGGAATTACAGTATATTCGTAATGTCCATAACGAGTTCTAAATGCCGTCATCTGAATATCACCTTCTTTCACTCTGATCTAATGGTAACCCGACCTCAAGTCAATTTTACTTAACACACGAGCTCCCACCAACTGATCCATCAAATCATCAATCCTTGGAAGAGGATATTTATTCTTAATGGTCACTTTATTCAACTAACGGTAATCGATGCACAGGTGCATACTACCATCCTTCTTATTTACCAACAGCACTGGAGCTCCCCACGATGACACACTCAGTCTGATAAATTTTCTATCCAACAATTCTCCAATCTGAGATTTCAATTCAGCCAATTCCACCGCTGACATCCTGTACGGCGCCATAGATATAGGCCTTGTACCAGGAACAAGATCAATGCTAAATTCAACTTCTCTCGTCAGAGGTAATTCTGTAATATCATCAGGGAACACTTCGGGAAATTCCTTCACCACAACCAACTCTTTCATTGACGTTTTGCTGTCAACAAATAACGATGCAAATAAAGCAAACATTTTAGCTTCATCCTCCCACAAGGTCCTCAATTCCTTATTAGACAAGGAATTCACCAACGCTTCCTCTTCTGGAGTAAGGAACAACACCTTCCAAAAACAATCGATGTAGACTCGATTGAACTCCAACCAGTTCATACCCAGAATAACATCCAAATTACCAAGTGGTAGACAAATCAGATCCACTCCAAAGTCTCTGCCGAAAATAGTCAGGGGACACTTCAAACACACCAAAGAAGTAGTCACCGAACCAATAGAGGGAGTTTCGATAGTCATCCGTCGCTCAAGAGTAGACGACACCAATCCTAATCTCTTCACACAATCAACAAAAATGAACGAGTGGGTTGCACCCGTGTCAATCATAGCAGTCAAAGGAATATTATTGATGAAACAAGTACCTTTAATAGAACGCTCCTCGTTGGCCGATTGAGTTCCTACCACAACAAATACTTTACCGCTGGCCTGAAACGCCTGAGACTTCTTCGGCTTCTCGCAATGTGTACTGATATGACCTTTCTCACCACAGTTATAACAGGTAGGCATAGTGGCCCTGCAATCCGCCATCACATGGCCTGGCTTACCACACTTGAAACACTTCTTTACCTCATTAGGACAATCATTAGCACAATGCCCCACGCCACCGCACCGGAAACATTTCAAATCAGCAAATGCTTTCCCTTTTCTGGGCTTCTTATCAACATCAGCCTTATGTATTCCCTTACCAGCAGGCACACTATAAGGAGTACCACCAAATCTCTGCTTACCTTTACGGTCATTCACATCCTTATAGTGTGCAGTCCTGGCACGGTTATCATTATCATAAATTCTGCTTCTGCTTACCAGCTCAGGATAATTCCTGATCTTCTGACAAGCGATCCCCATCTTAATTTCCGGACGCAGCCTGTTTTCAAACTTCAAACAATTGGAGGTCATTGCCGCTTCAGTATTGTAATGAGGACAATACTATACCAGCTCTTCATATTTAGCAGCATACTCCGCTACAGTCATATTACCCTGCTTCAGCTCCAAAAACTCTATCTCCTTAGCACTTCGTATATCTTCCGGAAAATACTTTTCCAGAAAACCCGTTCGAACCACATCCCAAGTAATCGCAGTTCCTGCAGTCTCCAATCTTTGACCGTTGTCCCACCAAGCCTTAGCCTCTCCTTCCATCATGTTAGTACCAAACTTCAGTTTTTGCTCATCACTACAACCCATTGTCCTGAAAATTTTCTCAATTGCCTTCAGCCATTTCTGTGCAGCTTCAAGATCCAGAATTCCTCCTTCAAACGTCGGTTGCTTATTATTCCAAAACTGATCTAAATCGCTAAATTGCGCACCCGCAGCTAGGTTCTGATTAGCAACCACCTGCGCCATCGCTTACATAGCTACAACCAAAGCAGCATCATTCCTTCCTGCCATACTTCTCAACCATAACAACACTAGGTTAAAAGGTACACAATCTCTATCCTAAGGACAAACTCAACTACTACACTGGTCGGACGGACGGACCTGCTCTGATACCAATTGTAACACCCCACTTCCCAAAATTAAAATAAAATACAATTAATTCAAGTAAACATCAGAGTTTCTCCTCAAAAGTGGGATATCACCTCAAATAATTCAACATCAATAGATGGTTTTCAAAATAAAACAGCGGAAGTAATCATCAATTCAACATTCTCGGCCATCTTCCAAATTACATAAAGTAATTCATTAACAAGGTTCACCAAAATATGATACGTCACAGGAATAAAACAAATTCAACATGATAAAAGTAAACACCCAAGTCCCGTGTTACGTATCAGATCATCCTAAGACTCGGCCTGCACACCACTATCCAAGCTCTCTATGTACCTGGATTATCTGTACTTCCGAAAAAGAACAAACCACCACAACAACAAAGGGGTGAGAAACATGATAAAAATGATCAGTAATAAGATACATGATCAAAAGTAGTAATTATATAAAATATCACCCAACAGGCATCAACCACGACCTACTGTCCAAACATCAAACACAACATGCAATAATGCAAACATGCAACTTAACCCCATGCATGCAGTACCGACTCATTGGTTCATTCAATCGAACCCAGGATAGATCACATACACCCCTCCTTGGCAATGATCTATCCCCACCATTCTCCACAAAGGAGTACGGATGAATCGCATACACTCCTCCTGAGCAACAATTCATCCCACCATCCTCCATAAAGAAGTACGGATGGATCACATACACTCCTCTTGAGAAACGATCCATCCCACCATTCTCCACAAAGGAGTACAGATGAATCGCATACACTCCTTCTGAGCAACGATTCATCCCACCATCCTCCACAAAGGAGTACGGATGGATCGCATACACTCCTCCTGAGCAACGATCCATCCCACCATTCTCCACAAAGGAGTACGGATGGATCAGATACACTCCTCCTGAGGAATGATCCATCCCACCATAACACAAAGATATGCACGACACCATATGCACAACAAATAAACTCAAGCACACTAAGTGCACACGATCCTCCTGATCACATCACCATGCATCATATATATATATATATATATATATATAATATATATATATATATATATATATATATATATATATATATATATATATATATATATATATATATATATATATATATATATATATATATATATATATATATATATATATATATATATATATATATATATATATATATATATATATATATATATATATATATATATATATATATTACATACCAATCAATTATATTAATTACATTAAATATTAGGAAATTCACATCTTAGCACCAAGTATACACTCTTCACCATTAAACATCATATCTATACCCATCATGACCAAAGGGATCAATTTGCCAAAAGGCTACATTTCACACTTCACAATTTACAATCTAGGATTCACGCCATACGGCTACCTATAACATATTATAATACTGCACAAAAGCTATATGTTATATATATCGAAAATATCAACATTGGATGGAAACAACAAAAAAAATAAAACAAGTTGTTGTCATGCTCGCTGGCTCAATCGCCTAGCGAAGGCATAGCAAACGCTCGCTGCCTCACTCGCCTAGCGAACTCGTTGGCGAAGGCAGACAATGGCTACTGGAAGGGTTCGCTACCCAACTCGCCTAGCGAAGCCTTAGCGAACACTCGCTGGCTCGCTCGCTAGCTGCTCGCCTAGCGAATTCTGCGATACACCAAAACCCCCACAGTCCCAAAAATCATCAAAAGCTCACAAATCACCCGATTTTCACCAAACCAGCTCCTATAGTCTTAGCCCAACATTTCCTGACTAAACTACACGACTTAATCCAGATTTTACCCGATAAAACATCAATTCTACCGATTAAACCATTTTCGACCTAAAATAGCAAACTACACAAAAACACCCAAACAATCCAAACAATCCCTACATAATCACATGCATGGATAGAATCACAAAGTTTCACACCCTTACCTCGATTAATTGATTCCTCCGGGCTGATATTGAAGAATCCAAGCATTCCTCTCTTTTCCTTTTCTTTTCTCTTTTTCCTCTTTCTTTCTCTTCCTCCTTCTATTTCCTTTCTATTTCCGCTTTCTCTTATATCATTTTCTATCCTCTCCCTTCTATTATATTTTCTTTACTTAAGTTAATAATAATACAAATAATAATAATAATAACAATGAAATAACAATATTACTATTATTATTAAATTATTATCATTATTATTTATATTATATTAATATTAAATTCTATAGTTTATTAAATAATCTCCATTTTTAAGGGCACTCACCAGCGCACTCAGACACACCCCTGCATGAAGACTCACCGAAATAAAATAACACCAAAAGACTAAATAATTAAAATGGGTGTTACAACTCTCCCCCACTTTAATTATTTCCGTCCTCAAAAATATCCTGATGAAAACAATTCCGGATACGCTTCCCGCATTCTGCTTTCCAATTCCCAGGTCACACTGCCCCCTGCAACACCTCCCTACACCACTTTCACCAAAGGTATCTCCTTCCCTCGGAGTCGTTTTATTTTACGATTTGCGATCCTCAACAGCATCGTGTCAACTGTAAGATTTTCTCGGACTTGAACTTCGTCTCTCTGAATTACATGAGATGGATCCGAGACATACTTGCAAAGTTGCGACACATGGAACATGTCATTCATATTCGAAAGTTCAAGCGGTAACACCACTCTATAAGCTACAACACCAATTCTCTGCAAAATCTAATATGGCCCAATAAACTTAGGATCCAGCTTCTTGGACTTCAACGCACGACCCACACCAGTCACTGGGTTAACTCTTAGGAACACATGATCACCTTCACTGAATTCCAGTTCTTTTCTTCGGTTATCATGATAACTTTTCTGCCTACTCTGAGACGCTTTCATCTTCTCACGAATCATCTGAATTGTCTCAGTAGTTTGCTGCACAATGTCTGGTCCCAATACCATATTCTCACCTGTCTTATACCAAAACAGAGGAGTTCAGCACTTCCTACCATATAAAGCCTCAAACGGTGCCATTCCGATAATAGAATGGTAACTATTGTTGTACGTGAACTCGATCAACGGTAGATGAGTATCCCACGCACCATCCTTTTCCAACACACAAGCTCTCAGCAAATCCTCCAGCGACTGAATAGTCCTCTCTGACTGACCATTGGTTTGCGGATGGTAAGCTGAACTCAACTTCAACTTAGTACCCAAAGCTTCCTGTAAACTCCTCCAAAATTCTGAAGTAAACCTCGGATCTCTATCCGACGCGATACTTGATGGAACACCATGTAGCTTCACAATTAACCGAATGTAAATCTCTTCTAGCTTTACCAACGGGAAACTGATATTAATCGGCACAAAATATGCAGACCTCGTAAGTCGATCCATAATTACCTAAATAGCATCAAATCCCCTCGCTGTGTTCGGAAAATGAGATGTCTTTTAATCATGTGGAGACCATGTTCTCAAGAGAGGAGATGGAAGAGAAGTCTAAAAGGGTTTTATCTGCTGAAGAGACCTCTAAAAGTCACATGGGAGAGCATCTTATCGACGCTGAGGAAGATGACGACATCCACCTTTGGATCCCGAGAGGACAACCAACAATACGTAAGCAACCATGTCAAAAACCTTGGGTTGCTCCCTATACATATCAACATAGGCCTCGCAATAATTTGGGAAGAAGGAACCCTCCTCTCCATGTAGTTCCTGTGTCTTACACTCAACTTCTGCCACATTTGATTTGAAATTCACTAGTGGAGCCTAAGTCTCTCAAGCCAGTGCCAGAACCATACCTTCTTGGGTATGATCCCAAGGCACATTGTAGATACAATGCTGGATCAATGGGGCATTCAACCGAAGATTGCAAAGCTTTCCAAGCCATGGTGCATCAATTGATTGACGAGGGATGCATATCTTTTCAAGAAGGGATTTTGGTTGTGCGTATCCGCCTCGCACCTGAATGAGTTTCGGGACTTCAAGATGCATCTTCTCAAGAAAACTGATCAAGGAAGAAAAGCCCAGTTCCTCCATGCTGGCATTTTTAGATCATGTTTTTTAAGCATTTGCAGTTTCTTTTCTGTTAATTGCTACTTGCTTTTAGACATTGACGTTTATTAATGATATTGTTAATGTGATAATTATGCATGTTTTGATCAAATCCATTCGTATTCACTCACATTTTTTCATTTATCGCAAAAATCATAAAAAAATTCACTTCACTTCCTTTATCGCATTGTTGTTTAGCAAAGATTTGAGGGAGGATGACAAAAGCTAAATACCCATAATTGTTGATAGTATGTTTTTGGATAAATTTCTGCCGATGATGTACAGGCATTGTTTCAATCCCCAAACACTGGAGATATAAGGAGCTAATCCCTAGTAAACCACTTCGAGCCTAGAAGTAGGAGTTTCCTTCGGATATTCAAACCCTTAAACACTCAACCTGGGGCAGGGTAGTTGTTCAGTTAATCCAATCCCGCACTCAAAGCAAAATCCCAAATACAAGACGGTTGTTCATCAATAACCCTTGACATGGAAGTCACAATCCTCCAACAAAATCGAAAAAAATCATAAGCCTGCTAAGTCAAGCATCTCAAAGGGGGACTTAGGCAAAAATCATGGCTATCCCGATGGATCTGACAAGCAAAATCAGTCCATGCAAAAGTTAGGGATCCAAACAAAATCATAAGAGGTCCTCAAACCCTCAACAAAAACATAATAAGATTCAGTGGCCACCCAAGCCAAAGGGTCACTGACATCCATCAAAACCAAATAAGGTGGCTGCCGTTTCGATCAAACCTTGAATAATCAGGTTTTACACCGTTATGGTAAAACATGTGCAGAATTAACTGAATGTAGGTATGGAGATCCTCAAGAAGAAGGGGTGGGTACAAATAATACTTTGAACCTAATATCCTTTGTTTTTATAACTGTGAACCAGACCGCGTTACAACCCTCAAAAGACCTAATTGAGGCGGGGTTTATTCTGAAAGCATACTATCGCAAGGTTGCGTAAACTGACTCCTCACATGTTTGCTACTCATCAGCATTGGTGTCAATATCCTTGCTATATATTTTACACCAATCAAGTTAGCACAACTTTTGGACTAACGGTTCATTCGTCTCACTATCACGACACTTAATAAATGACATTTCTTTCAAAACTTGCATAAACTTCGCATTAAAATTACCATTCGTGAACAAACAATTTTAATTGCAAGTCAGTAATTGGCATAATGGAATTCCAACAAAGTGCAATCAAAGAGGAACTTAATCACTCATTGGTGTTGACCTGAATCAAGACTTTCTCATAACCCTGCGAATTTGGGGCAAGTCCTTCTGAGGTTTAAACAGGGGCAAACCACTACAAGGTTCAGACACTGGGGCAAATGGGTTCAAGCTCTATCTTGGTATAATCACTGCCAAAGTCCTCATCCTAAAAGAAGTCCTTCAAATATTCGGCAGATTGGGGCAAACTGGTTGAATTTGGGGCAAACTAGCTGAAAAGGGGCAGTTTCCCTCCTTGCTTTCAAAGTTGATCAAGTTAACCACACCAGACACCGGTAATGGTTAAGGTCAACAAACGTCAAAAGCCTTGGGGCAGAGCAAAAGCACGACTAACACGCATTGGTTAAGTCGCTACGCTCATGCAATCCATATGCATTGGTTAAATCAATATGCTCACAGGATTAACACGCATTGGTTAAATTGATACACTCACACGATTAACACGCATTGGTTAAGTCACTACGCTCGCTCAGTGAACATGCTTTGGATAAGTCGCTACGCTCAATGTTTGTAAGTCATCATAACATATCATCTAGAAGCAAGGTTCTTACAAGAACAAGTATACCACTTTTACAAAGGATCCAACTTGGGACACCAAGGGTATCCACATCTGTCTTCTGATTGTGGCGCTGTCATATACCACGTGTCGGGAAGTCAAATCTTTTTACCAATAAAAGACCAATCTTGCTTGGCACGTCCTTAAAGTCCAATCTTTTATTGTCAACTACAAAAAGCCACTCCAATTGGCACCTTCAATTCACCCTAAAAGTCCAGTCTTCATTGGCAACCACTAAAAGTCCACCCCCGTTGGCATCCTTAATAACCAAAGTCCAAACCATCTGGAAACTACCAAATCCAGTCCCTGGTGATATCCCCAGCAGGATTTTATCCCCAGCATACCTGATCATTATCATAAGCACGACATATAGCATCATATCATAATCATATCAAGCATTTACACATCATTTGCATTCCCATACGCATCTTGCACTCCCTAGCAGTTGCATCTTAGTGGCATGTTTGTGCGTCATAACACATAGCATCATTGTCCTTAGCAGCGTAGCATAGCAGCATAGTAGGATCCAGGATCAGTTCGCAAGTATCTTGGTCATTCCTCCGGTGAAGTCGGAAGTATTTCTATGAAAAGAATTGATACTCTGCAGGCTCATGAAATTCTACTCCCCAGCAAGTCATTCTTTGACCATGCAGTGGATGATGATAATCCCCAGCAGCTATTGCTCTTGTGGCTCCCCAAGCAGAGGTTCTCTTACAAAGTTTCTTGAAGGCTTACCCTGCAGAGTTTGCACAATGTTGTTCCTCCAATAGGAATTTTGGCTCAACTATTCCCCAACAAATTTATCATCCGAGATGCCACTTTTGTATCGCGAAGGACCATAACAAATGACAGACTGCTTCGACCACCCAAAGAGGCTCGTTTATACCACTTTGGTATCGCGAAGGACCTTAATGAATGAGGGACTGCTTCGACCACCCAAAGAGGCTCGTTTATACCACTTTGGTATCGCGAAGAACCTTAACGAATGAGGGACTGCTTCGACCACCCAAAGAGACTTGTTTATACCACATTGGTATCGCAAAGGACCTTAACGAATGAGGGACTGCTTCGACCACCCAAAGAGGCTCGTTTATACCACTTTGGTATCGCGAAGGACCTTAACGAATGAGGGACTGCTTCGACCACCCAAAGAGGCTCGTTTATACCACTTTGCTATCGCTAAGGACCTTAACGAATGAGGGACTGCGTCGACCACCCAAAGAGGCTCGTTTATACCATCTGTCATACCCCAAATTTGTCCTACTTCGGTATTTAATAATTATCACTGCTTCATGACTTCTGGCCATGACTCTCTAAGACTCCGTTTATAAAGACCTTGTATGTGCTCTTTGTGGTTATTATCCCTAGCAATTTATGTTGAATTCTTGTGGGAAGAATGCGCCTCCAGCCTCTTACATCCAAACTATATGAATGACTCGCTTCAAGACATGATCATTTGACTTTGGTAGTTTTAGGCCATAGTTCAAGGTGAATCCAAATTATGGTAAGAGATTGATGTTAATATCACGTGGTCTTGTTTTGAGTTTGTTTAACCAAGATTGAATTGATGGATGATTTTTGGACCTGTACAAATAAAGTTTCAGAAGTTCATGGCATAAACCATTAGTAATCAAGATATACAGCTCATCCAAGGCATGCTGAATGAAGTGTCATGTTGATTAGTGTGGAGATCTAAGGATTTTATACTTTATAGTGCTTGTAAGTTTATTTCATTATATTCTCCACCATATATCAAAGAACTAATAGTGTTGCGTTAATATGGAGGTTCAAGACGCAATGTGATGGTTGAAACTGTGATATGCACGAACATTAGTGGTTTCATCTATTGATCAAAGAAAGAGCACAGTTTTGCATTATTAGTGTATTGGATTAAATTTTGGATCACAAGAAATGGCGCCGCAATATTTTATTGTACCAGCTATCTAAAAATTTCTCATAAGAATACAAGTAAAAAGGGCAATTGTGTTGTATCTGTTCTCACAAACAATATTCATATTTAAGAAGGGAAAACCTACGAGAAATTCAAGTGAGTCCTAAGCAATGGCAATAACAACCCACTAACCATGTGCGATTCCCCAAACCATGGTTTCAGTTCCTAAGTTTCAATCTAGATAAATTAAGTACAAGAACTAAAGGACAGAATACCAAAAGTTCTGTGTACACAAGGTTGTAAAAAAAACATAAGGCTACAAGGTGGTGTAGTGGCTCTACAAAGAGGCATCAAGAACCGTAGGGAGTGTTGTTTCAGATAGTTGAGCCTCTGGTAGTGCATTACTACATTAGAGTTGAAATCTGACAATGGAGTTTGCAATGGCATTTGACGAAGTTCCTGTAGAGACCAACAAGAATTTCAATTTTGTCGCCCTTCAGGAACTTAAGAACTTGAGGCTTCTACTTTATTCTGCTGCGGACTACCTTGAAAAATTTTCCATATTCATCACAAGGAAATATTACTTTACAAACTAAAAGATTATGTTGCAAGATCCTTTGTAAATGATGTTGGTAATCTTGGGGTTGTGGCTTATAAGTTAGCTGATCTTCTTGAGTAGCAAGATTTGGACGTCTCGGCCATGGATTTGAAAGTTTGTACTCTAAACCAGAGACCCCTTTACATGTAAAGAAAAAACACACAAAAAGAGAGGGGAGCATTAATAAATCCAACAAGAGATTTATCTTTCATAACAACAAGAAAGCAATAAGGAAAATGCAGAGACTCAGAAGTAATAGCATTACCAAGAAGATGTCCAAGCCGATTCACAACTGTGCCGACACCTTCAACCATTTTCAAGCTTCCCACTCATCCATCCTATAGCCAAAACCTGCAGAAGTTCAAATTGACCGGCTCATGAAAGAACAAATATAATATGAGATGCCAAATGTTCCACTAAAACAGTGATGCTGCTCTGTATCTACGTACCGCCAAGTCCCTGCGCCACCCATTCTTGAAAGTGCAAGACACTTAATATGTTGGACCCTCTTCAATATCCTTTACATTTTCATCATCACCTACATGATAAAATGAATCAGGTCAGACGTGCAAGCTCATGAAACCACACCAATGCATTCAAGGTTAATTCACAGGACACTTAGGTGCAGCAAGGAGAGGTTGCTTACACCTTAAATATAGTATACACGAGAAACTCACAAGCCTAGATAAATTCAGAATGACTCAAATTTGTACCTGTAATGTATCAAATATTGAAGCTTTGACTACATCGTGACTTGGAAGTTGTGTGCACCTTATGTTCCATGCTCCGTGCGTTTATGCCGTAACAACTGCCAGCAATACCCTTGTCCTCCTGTTTCTGCAAAATCTCTCCAAGTTGCATTTGTTATGTTCCAACAAGGCCAAGATCACATTGAATAGGTCAAGCCCTATCACATGAATATCAGATTAAAACAAGCAAAAGTCACTTAAATGACTAAGATTGTGACACAACACCTTCACAGCTAACTGCCTCATCACCGTGCAAACACACTTAAACTATGCGAATATGCCATTTTTCAAAGCTTTAGTGGTGTACCTACAAAGATGAGAAGATACTTTGATTAGAAAAGTTCACAAAAAAGAAATGCCTATCAGTATAAACAAACCAAGGCATAACAGAGTTTGTTTTCCATCAACAAACTCAATGATGAATAACCAGGATCTTTATAGCAGGTCACCATCAAATCAAAACCATTACATTTCAAACAAGAACAAGGAATCAAAGATCACCCTTACAAACCATTTCAATCCAAAGTTCACATCAACATTTAATTCCTAAGTTCTAATCAAAGCAAAGTAATAACAATTTGGTCCGAAGTCATTAAAATCATGGAAATTCAAATTACAAGCTTTGTCCCGCATCAGATTATTAAACTAAAGCAAAATCACTGAGAGTGAGGGAAGACAAAATGAAGATTGTTGTACTGTTTCTACAGTTCGAGAACAGGTTGTACACCAGTGTGAGGCAAGGAGTTGAAGCAAGGCATCTTCTGGCCATGAAGCCTCCTGTCTTTGGAAAAATGAGTATATTAGTGGTACGATCTAATGTGATAAATGAGCAGTGGACACAATGTGATAGTTGCTTAAAATGGCGAAAGTTACCAGTTGATGTACTTATTCTCTCTATGTGGACATGTATGGAGAATTTTTTGGGATCAAAGCAGGTGTTCAAAAGCTTCTCCCAATTGTTGCACCCCAAAATTTGCTTAACCTTTTCTTACTTGGTTTATGTTTTATTGCATTGGCATATCATTGATCTAACATTTGCATAGCATATCATTGTTCATAATGATCTGTGAAGCATGAGGAATAGATCTGTGGTTTCAATTAAAGGATTGGTGAGATTTCAGAGCTATGTGCATTTTAGGATCTCCATCGTGTTTTGAATTCTGTTGAGAATTAGAAGAAATGGATAGCATATTTGAGATCAGCATGAAATTTGGAGTGAGATGATGGAAGGTTTGTTGAGGTTCCATGACCTGCGCGTGATGTCTCGCCGGAGAAGACGATCGGCGTCGTTCTCCGGCCACCGTTGCAAGTTTCCCCCCACCTGAGAATTCAAATGGTGAAGATGATCTCCTTACCCTTGGATCTGATGAGAATGTTGACAAAGTCTTTCCATCCAACGGTCACGTTTTAATCTGAGAGTTGAACTTGGACTGGATGAAACGCAGCGTTTCATTTTTGAGGTGGCATCACCAGAGCCCTTAGATTAGGAGACTTAGTCCAACCATCCAACGCCCCTGACTTAATTAAGCATTTTATTTTTCTTATTTGTTTTTTAATTCATATTTCTTTTATCTTAATTCCATTAATCTTTTAAAATTCATATTAATTCCAATATTGATCAGAAAAATACCGTAAAAATATGTCCATACTCTAGATTTTATTTGTGATTTTTCTATGCTTTTACATTTGATTTTTGCCTGATTTTCAATTTATTTGGCATTTTCTCCTTTTTGCTATTTTCTTTAATTTTGCATTTTTGATCCATCTTCTTTCTGATTTTTGTTCTTTCAATTGGTATAGATTCTTGATGAAATTTTTGGCTAGCTGGTAAATTAGAGATGCATGATCCCATAGGATTTATTTTAGATTTTTTAGACAACATTAGGTTCTCTTTTGGATTAGGATCATTAGACCTTCCATTTTAGGGTTTTCATTTGATACCTTGTGATCTAGGATTTTTTAGATGACCTTCCCATTTGATTTGATCCCTGACCTTTCTACTATAGTTCCTTAACCTTCTTAGGTTCCCCTAGAAAATCTTATAGATTTTTAGAAGTAGTTTTAGTATTTTTCATAGATTTAGTATTTAGGTTAGTTTTAATGTGCTTTCAACATAACACTTGCTTTAGAATGACCTCAATGGTGGCATTTAGTTCATAATAGGTTTGCTAATCTTCTTTGATGGTGTTTTAGACATGTATAGGCTTCTGTTTGCTTGATTGTGGTGCTTGATTTGGTGTTTAGACCTTCTTTTAGTAGCTTTCTAGTAGCTTGTTCAATTAGGGTTTAAGAAGAGCCTAGTTTGCTTTCTCTTTCTTCAAATAAACATGGATTGCTTTGATTGCTTTCCATCCTCATCCTATGATTCAAGGTCCCTATGTGGAAGGCTCATCTTTCCTTTGGAAGGATGTGTGGCATTTCACAAGAGGTAGAACATTTGAGGATGCCTATCTCAGATGTATGGTTGAGTGTCAGGAGGGATTCCCATGGTTTCCTTCCTGCTTTCCATCATCATCCAATAATCTTGATGTTAATTCTCTTCCCTTGTGTTGGAGCTTGTTGAAGCATGAAGATGGAGATTTCCTTCTCTTGAAGATGGCTTGGACTTGAAGTTGTTTGCAGACTGTTGTTGTTTTGCTGTTTGATTGCTTTGCTGTTGAGCTGTTTGTCTATTGTTTTGTCTGCTGTTTCTTCTGATTACTTGACTATTGCTTGTGTGACTGTTTGGTGTGTTGCATTAGACTAGGTTATCATATAGTGATCTAGGCCTAAGATCATCCTGAAGGTTTAGATTAGCTCCCTTTGCTTGTCTGCATTTAGAGGTTGAGTCTGGCTCCCTCTGCTTGACTGTTATTGCTTGGCTTTGCTTGCTGTTTTAAGGTTGAGTCTGTCTCCCTTGCCTATGCTTTGTGTGTTGCCTTTGGGATTGATTGCTCTAGAAGTTGAGCTTGGCTCCTTCTTCTTGGTTGTTGCATTGCATGCATTTTATTTATAGTTGTTTTTGTACAGTTATTTCTTTTGTTGTTGCTTTCCTCTGCCATGTTCCCTTAGGAACTCTGACTTCTCTTGCTCAAGAGAAATTATGAAAGACATTAGGGTTCTAACCATGCATGATAACATTAGGTAGTTCTCTCCTAACCTCAACCATTGGATCAATTTTGCATGACAACTTTAGGATTGGATCAGTTCCCCTTTAGTGCGTCCTTTCTCTTCTCATCTTCAAACAATTCAAAATACAGTAATAAAGGTTAATTGATGTCGTACGCTACGAGCCTTAAGCTACTTGAGAAAGGATTGTTGGAGAGTTTCTTTTCAACAGTCTGGATGTTTAGTATGGCAGCCTTTGGGTGACATGCGACGCATTCACTCTCAGGTCATAGTCTCTAGTGCGATTTTAGTTGCAAACATCCATAAAAGATACTTCTTCTAAAAAACAGAAAACAAAGATCAAATTCTTTTTGTCCTCTTGGACCTTTAATCCCTGGAAACCTTTTTCATAAGGAGAGTTTTGTTAACTCCCGGTTCTACCGCAAAAGGTAAACGCCTAAGTCTCCAAAGGTCGAGCTGCATATACCAAACTGCTGGAACCATCTCTTAACCCTACTCGGATAAAAAAGACAACTTGTGTCTCTCGTGTCCCGAACTACATTTCCTCTGATCTTTCACGCCGTGTGAAAGTACGTAGGCACGAGATGCGATATCTCGGCGAGTGTTTCACCCCAAAATTTGACCAATATTTCTTTACCTAGCTTGTGCTCCATCTCATTCACATTAGCATTATCACTTGCATTTCATTGACATGTGTGCAGGAGATCAAGAGGTATGATTACCAATCAAGAGCACCACAAGAGTTTGAAGCTAGCCAAGAAGTTTATTCAAGTGTTAAAGGGTTGATATCTTTGTCAGAGAAGTTAAGAGATCCTCAGAGAGATTGGTTGAAACCAAGGTTGTATGCCTCCTAACTTGAGAGTTGTGGGAGCTCCTCAGATGATTCTGAAGCCATGAAGTTGGACTTGAAGCTTTGATAGAGATTATGAGATGTGTTGAAAGCCATCATGAAGCCTAGAGGGGTCATTGTGCATGGTTAAGAAGCCTCAGCCATGAGTGGTATAATTAGGGTTTGACTGGGTCAACCCTTGGTCAACTAATGATTTGGAGAGGGTTGAGACCTAATCCAAGCGCCATGTGATCATGGATTGATGCATTGAGATGCTATAAGGATGATTCCAAGGTCAACTCATCATGATTGAGGAGTTTGAGAAGTTTCAAGCTAGGGTTTCTAAAGCTTGACAGTGTAAAATCCCCTAGTTTGACCCCTATCTTCAAGGCAGTTTAGCTCAAGATGTGATTGTCATCTCATCTTATCCCCAACATGAATGTTGTAGAGATTTCTCTTAGCTTTAATATGAGTACTAGAAGTCCTTGATAGGATTTGTAGAACTCAAGTTATGACTTTGACAAGTTACAGGTCATCTGAGGTATGTGAATCTGGGGCCTTGAAAGTCACTCAACTTTCATCCAACGTTTGCCCAAGAAGGATGATTCCGATGAACTTTTGGTCAACATGAATGTTGTTCCTTATCTTCTTAGCTTTCTAGAGAGTACTAGAAGTCCTTGATAGGATTTGTAGAACTCAAGTTATGGCTTTGACAAGTCAAGGGCATTTTGGTCATTTGGAGATTATAGGTCATTTCAAGCATAAGGCCATAACTCCTATTTCCAAGCTTCAAATGGAAAAATCTTCAACATCAAACTTGCTTAAAATGATGTTTTAATGCTAGTAAGGAGGTCATGAGATGTTGAAAAGGGTTGTAGCTCAAAATGGTAAAAATGACCTAAAATGAAGGCATAAGTTAAATAAGTCAAAGTTGGAAATTGAAATTCCCAAGCTACACATCCAAACCATGGCATGTAATAGGTCATTTTGACTCTAGAAAACATTTTAAAAACAATGGTTCAGCCACATTTTTTATTTGAGGTTTAGATCATGGACTTGCTTTGGAAAATGGTTACTTGCATATTAAGGTACATATGCAAAACACAAGGGAAATCAATACACCAGCTAGCTAAGTATCCTAACACATCATGCATCTCATCTAAGGAGATTTTCAAGTCAGAACAAGCTGCTGCAAGAGGAATAGCACAAGATGGTACATGAGATGGATTGAAATCAAAAACTCATGACATGAGAATCTCAAATTCTCATTGGATGATTCCAGAAAGTTCTGGATGGTTTAGAACCATCCTATATAGTGTTTAGAACTTGCTCAGATGCAAGGTTGGTGAGAGATTATAGAGGAGAGTGAGATAGCCATTTCAATTTCTTCCATTGCAAGTTGAAATCAATTTCTACATTCCACACCATTTCCATTTATTCTTTCAATCCTAACACCTTCCATTGATCATACTGAATGTGTGCATACCAAATTGAGGGCAAGATCGTGTGAGATTGAAGAGATAGCATTTGGATTTTGGGTGCTGCAAGTCACAATCGGATTTGGAGATTCAAGCTTCTTTGATCAAATCTTTTGCAAACAGAAGCACTAACATCAATCAAGGAGTGATTCTGAAGAGTTTGAGAGGTTGAAGTGAAGGTTTGACCTATCTGGTATTCAAGATTTGACAGGTTTGCAACTTTTCTTCTAGACCTTAATTTAAGCATAATTAGTTAGATTTGTTAGGTTAGAATGGTTAGTGACAAGTAGGAGATGGATTCTGGAAACTTTGGGATCATTTGGTGAAGTTTGAGTTAGTGACACCAATTTTGTTTTGATCAAGAACACGATGTATAGTGAGATATGACATGAGTTTAATAGTAAGATTTAACCAGTGTGAGGTGGTGATCATTCTGAGGTAATCAATTTCAAGAATGGTCAGAGTTGAAGTTTGAGCATAGTTTTGATCTTGGATCGGGTTTAGAGATTGAGGGCATTTCAATGGATTCTAATACCATGGTTGTGATCAGGGTTGAATTTAGAGCAGATTAGGGTTTTGAACCATGGATTTTGGTTGAGTTTGGATGGAATCCGAGTTAGGTATTTGAAGCTCTGTTCATGGAGCTTTCCCTCCATTTTCGTGGCTGGAGGAAGAAGATAACTCCATGGCCGTTGGATCATGCAAGGACCGGTTGACCAAAGCCAGATCGTGTGGCTGGGATTTAATTTCGCGTTTGAAGAGGAGTTCTGAAGATACCCCAAAATGCAGCGTATCATTAAAACTGTGGTCTTGGGCTTTAGTGGACTGATTGATATCCACACCCCCATTCGTGGCCCATTGATGATTTAAACTAGTTTTCTTTACTTATTGCACCGTGTTCTTTTCTTTTTCTTTGTATTTTTGAGTTGATTTTCTGATTAAATCATGGGCCTAGCGTGTTTGCTGATCACACCCCCGTTTCAAGCCCATTCTCATATTGAACTGCATATAATTGCTATCTGCACCAAACATTTCATATTTTATTTTCTTTTTCTCCATTTTTCTTTAAACTTTGAAAAATCATATTAAATAGAAAAATGATGATTTTGGCATGGGGATTTTTTCTCCTATTTCATGTTAATGTCTAGAAAAGTATATCATCATAACATTTTCATTTCATGCATTTTAAATATTTTTTGTGTATTTTCTCTTTTAATAGCTTTTAATTCCTTTTATGTTGATACATAGATTTGTAGAATTTTGTTTAGCTAGTTCCCTTTGAATTTTTAGGCCATTCTTTTTAGGATAGTTAGATTAGGACTTTAGCTCCCCTCTGGATTTATTCCATAATTTTGTGATTAATTTTTGATTAGTTTTGATTAGATGACTTTAGGTTGTGTAGATTTAGGTCAATCCTTAACATAGGTCCACCATAACACTAGAATTTTGGGTTTCTAGGTCAAGATGGATATTGGGGCATATAGGGTATTAAGGGTAGGTATATAGGATCCCCTAGAAATTATATCAGATTTTAATATAATAGTATACTATTTTTAATTGATTTTTGTAGTTGATTGTTGTTTGTGTTGCCCTTGTGGGCTTGTATTTTGTTTTGCTTTGCTTGGTGGGCTTTTGCTTGGCTTGGTGGGCTTAGTCTTGCTTTGTGGAGCATGGAGGAGCATAGTGGAAGACTTGGAGATTGAGGAAGAAGCTTGAGAGCTTGAGGACTTGTTTGTTTTGTTGTTGTTTTAGGGTTAGGAATTAAGTAGAGCTTAGACTTAGTTAATTTCTTTCTTAAACATGGATGGTATCTTTCACCTCCATTCTTCCCCATGATTCAAGGTCCTTCCATGGTATTCACCTCCCTCCTTTGGAGGGATAAGTGATGGTACCTAGGAAGTAGAACCTTTGAGGGAACCATTCTTATGATGTTAAACCCTTATAGGCCACCTTTGGTGGTCAATAAGCAGTTTAATATCCTAGCTTATCCAGTTAAGTGATTTCTTCTGGTTTGAGTATCTTGAGAGATGTTGGGTTTGAGAGTGAAGATGAAGACTTCATTGAAGAGGGTGGAAGAGGATGATTCCTTGAGCATTGCCATTGCAGCTGAAGCTTGAAGAGCAAGAAGAAGAAGTTGATACTTGAAGACCCAATGAAGATCCAGTAAAGACTGAATGAAGAGCTGAGGCTTGAGAAGAAAATTGAAGGATAAAGTTGACATTTCCAGATGATTGATGACTACTCTGAGAAGCTGAAGCTTATAGGAAGAGAAGACCAAGTTGAGACTGGTAAAGCAAAGAGAGCTTGGAAGCTTGAAGGCTGAATTGATACTTATGAAGAGGATGATTCCCTGAGCATTGCCATTGCAGCTGAAGCTTGAAGAAGAAAGGATGAGTTGATACTTACTTTGAAGCTTGGAGATCCTGAAGGAATCAAGTTGATACTTGTGGTTAAGAGTGAAGCCTGAAGGTGGAACTGATTAAGGAGCTGAAGCTTAGAGAAGAGAGAATAAGTTGAAACTTATGTGGAAGGGTTGAAACCTGGAGAAGCAAATTGGTATTTGTCAAGAGTAATCGAAGTCTGAAGACTGAGTTGCTGTTAGAAGAGCTGAGGCTTGGAGTTGAGAGAGGGGTTGATCTGCTTTCTTGTCTGTTTCTTTTCTGTATTGTTGATGTGCCTTGTTTGACTTGCTTGATGCATTATAATAAGTCCATATCTAGACTAACTTTAAGCTAGGAGCATGATTGCACTAGAGGTTGAGTTGCTCCCTCTGCTTGTATTGTTACTGTATGGCTTTGCTTGCGGGTATTCGGTAGAGCCCAACTCCCTTGCCCATGTGGTTTGTATTTTGCTTGATAGCATGTCATTTTTACTGTATGATTGCAGTTTACTGTTATTTTGCTTGATAGCACTTTATTTCCCCTGTATGATTGCAGTTATTCATCTCTGGCTTGAGGTTGAGATGAGCTTGTGGAGGCTGCTGCCCCACACACATTTCCTCCCTCACTTGCATTGCATGCATTTTATAGTCGTTTATCTGTTTACTGTTTAAGCTGATGCTTTATCTGTTTCTGTGTATCATTGACATGATCACTTAGGACTCTCATTTCCTTTGATAAGGAAGTAATGATAGAACTTTAGGTTGAAACCTATGCATGATAACTTCTAGGAGTTCCCTGTTTCAAACTTCAACTATAGGATGAATCCTTGGCATGACAACAGTAGGACTTGATAGTTTCCCTGTAGTTAAGCCTGTTCTCTTCTCATCTCAAAACAGCTTAAGATACAGTAATCATGAATGATTTCTTTCGTACGTCACGAGCCTTAAGCTATCTGAGAAAGGATTGTTGGAGAGCTTCTTTTCAACAGTCTGGATGTTTAGTATGGCACCCTTTGGGTGACATGCGACGCATTCACTCTCAGGTCATAGTCTTTAGTGCGATTGAAATTGCAAATACAATAAAAAACACTTCTTCCGTAAAAGACAGAAAACAAACTTCAAAACTTTTTGCCCCGTGGGCCCATAATTCAAGGAAAGCTTTTCTGAAGAAAAGAGTGTCGTTAAACTTCAGCGCCACCGCAAACAGGCTTTGTCCCTAACTGCTGGAACTGCTGTTTAACCCTACTCGATAAAACAGATGAATCTGAATCCCCGTAATCCGTAGTATCCCGAAATACGTAAGCTCTGATCTCTCATACCTGTTGAGAGTACGTAGGCACAATACTGATGTATTGGCGAGCTACCTTCCCCGTAACCCGTCGTAGGGCGAACTACGTTGACTCTGATTTCTCATTCTCTGATGAGAATACGTAGGCATAAAGCGCGACGCTTTGCCGAGTCATTTTCTTTTCTGTTTAAGCCAGCCTTGATAGGTAGATAGATAAACCAACTCGTCCAGTAAACACCACAAGCGTGGATCCCGTCGAGTACGACGGACGTGAGGGGTGCTAATACCTTCCCCTTGCGTAACCGATTCCTGAACCCAGACAACGGTTGCGACGACCTTGTCTTACCCTTTTTCGTCAGGTTTTTCCGATCGTTTCCTTTCCCGTTCCGAGGGATAAATAACGAAAGGTGGCGACTCTTCTGTTTTGCCGACACCTTATTTTCGCAGAAGCGATAGCTGGCGACTCTGCTGGGGACTTGATAGTTTCCTGGGATCCAACGTCCCGTATGCGAGTCAGTTTGGGGATCCGACGTCCCCTGCGAGAGTCAATCCTAGCGCCTGTATGATTACTTGTTGGGTTGTGTTTATTTATCGCATTTTATTTCCCGCATTTTATTTTCAGTATTATATGATTATCTGTGCTGTTGCGGGAGGGGCATTCTGATGAGTGAGAAGCCAGACCCAGGCTTGAGTGAACATAGCATTAGTTGTGGAAATTAGTGGGCGCGTGCTTGCTTGGCAGGCACTAGTGTCTCATGAAATCCACGCTCAGACGAGGTTCTCCCGGTTGGCTTCTTTTTCAACCCTTTGGGTTGAGGGGGTTGTTGGTTTGGAGGATTGTCGACTCTGGGGACCGATCATTTGTGATTCAGCCGAGTGAGGCCGCTTCATGAGCTGGTGATGCCACACCTTCTGGGTATCGTATCACCCCTCTTGAATGTCTGTGACGCTGATGAACGCATAGGATTCCGAACTTGAGTCAGTTTAGGTCCATACCTGTGAGCAGGGTTGGGTTTATTGCAGGAAACTTTGACCTTCAGACCACCTGGTTTTCTTGATAGTGAATCAGTTTTGTTGGGATCAGAGGATCTTATCATCAGATATGTATTTGTTCTTGACAGAGCAGGTTTTTGATTAGGATCAGAGGATCTTATCATTCAGATGAGTATTTGTTCTTGACAGAGCAGGTTTATGATTGGGATCAGAAGATCTCATCAGCAGATGTGTGATTGTCCTTGACAGGGCAGAGCTTTGATCCTGTATCAGAGGGCCTTATATTCAGATGTATGATTGTCCTTGACAGGGCAGAGCTTTGGTCCTGTATCAGAGGGCCTTATATTCAGATGTATGATTGTTCTTGACAGAGCAGATTTTTGGTCCTGTATCAGAGGTCCTTATTATCAGATGTGTGTTCTTGACAGAGCAGAGTTTTGGTCCTGTATCAGAGGTCCTTATCGTCAGATGTTTGTTCTTGACAGAGCAGAATTATGGTCTTATGTATATGGCCCTATCAGATGGTTGTTCTTGACAGAGCAGATTTGTGGTCCGATACCAGGGTTTTCTTCTTATCAGAGAAAGTGGTTGTTCTTGATAGAGCAGGATTATTGTTTTGTTGATACAGAATCTCCACAACACAGTTGCCTTGATCTCCTGCTGCACGATTGCATTTTACATTGCTTTGCATACTCATTTGCATTTCATTAACGTGTGTCTGTGTTGCAGGTACCGTTTTCCCCGATCCATGATTTCTTGCCTCCTATTGTATTTGTAATGGGTTCTCTGAGGAAGACCATGGCTTACAAGTTCCCTGCCCCTGATGTGGTTCGGCTGACCGGTTTCATAGCTTTAGCAGATGATTCTGTGAGGGATGAGTTCAGAAAATCTTACGAAAAATTGCTCAGTTTGGTTCGTAAACCTTCTGCGTTCGAGTTGAATGGGTTGCACGCTCTGCTGCAGTTCTACGATCCTCCGTTGAGATGTTTCCCTTTCTAGGATTTTGTTCTCGCACCCACGCTAGAGGAATATGCTGACTTGCTAGGTGTGCCTATCAAGAGGCAGATGCCTTTTGTTCACATGGATGTTGAGCCTGATCTGGCTGGTTTAGCTCCTTCACTTCATTTGGATGCCTCCGAGTTGGTTTTTTCTAGTTGGAACAAGGTTCCCGGGTTCTCCTTGCAGTTTTTAGTGGGAAAGGCTCAGCAGTGCGCCAAAGACGGATGTTGGGTCGCGTTCAACGCCATTTTCTCCCTATGCATATATGGCATCATTCTGTTCCCCAATATGCCCGATTTTGTAGACTTCGATGCATTTCATATCTTTGCTTCAGGGAATCCAGTCCCTACCTTGATAGGAGATGTCTACCATTCCATCCACTACAAAAACGAGAACAGGAGGGGCAAGAATGTCTCATGCTGTGTACCCTTGCTTTATAAATGGCTTGATAGTCATCTGCCCAAGAAGGGTCCTTTTGTTTCGTCTGCAACCACAACTGAGTGGTCCGAGCGTCTGATGAGTTTATCTGCAGAGGATATTGATTGGTTCGACAAAGATAGGTTGGGTACCGAGATTATCTTCAGCTGCAGCGGGTTTCCAAACGTGCCTTTGATAGGCAGGAAAGGCTGTATAAACTACAATCTGTCTTTGCTGGTCCGACAGTTCACGTATGCTTTGAGAGCTCCGCCGAAGGATGAAGAGGTGCAGGAATCTCTGTACCTCACTGGTCTTCTAGAGGGCGATCTGTTATCCTAGCTTCAGCGCGCCTGGAATGGCATCAGTAAGAGGAGAAAGCCACTGTTGGGGAGAAGTAATAATCAAGCCTACCCTCCGTATGTGACTTGGATCAGAGCCAGAGCAGATGCTATAGGGATGCCGTTTCCTCATGCCAAGCCTAAAAGCCCTCCAATGATTGAAGAGCCTACTACTGTGCCCATTCAGCAGCATAATCAGGTGTTGGCTGAGAGAGATGAATTGAAGCGGGCAAATGAGGAGCTGGAGAAAGAATTGGCTCAGCTCCGAAGCGAGAGGAACGAAGCCGTTCATTCCTTCAAAAGGAAGACAGAGCTGGTGAACCGGCTGAGGACGGACCTGACTAAGCAGATAGCCGAGCGTGAGCGCATGGGTCAAGACTTCAAAGCTGTCAACGACGTACTGGCTATGAAGAAGCAGCACTTGGACGAAGCGTATCGGAGGATATCCAAGTTCAACCAGCACTTGAAGGCTTCCCTGGCCACTAGGAAAGAGCGGGAGGATAAGCTGATTCTACAGATCTTCAAGCTGGAAGCCCAGGTAAAAGCTAGTGAGAAGAGGTTTGATGAAGAAACCGCTCGCAGATATGCCGCTGAAGGCCAGCTCAACAGGGCTCTCGCTAACCTGAAGGAGCGCAAACTGACATTTGAGTCCAATAAACAGAAGTTAGAAGACTGTTTCGGCGAAGGAGCATGGGAAGGTTCGGTCGAAGGTCTTCAGTACACCATTGTGCAAAGGGAATTACTCGTTGAAGGGTTACTCACGCTGCCTGATCATCCAGAAATGAAGGAGTTGTTAGAAGAGTATCGCGCCCGTGGCCGTACTTGACTATTTGTATTCCTTTTGTTTTGATCATTGTTGTATGCTGACCATCACCAGGCTTGTTGGCTGAGGTCACGCTGTTGATTCATCTTGTACTCGCTGATGTTGTGTACTGCCTTGATGGGCTTTCTTTATATATGAGATTTGTTATTTCCATGATTGGACTCGGACTTCTTCTTATTATCAGCACTGGCACTCAGGCACTAGGATCGGGGGAGATCTCCTTAACGCACAGACACACGTTTGCATTTGCATGAAGCATTTGCATAACGAGCACTTCGTTGTTTTTCCTAACCCTTTTGTGTTTGACAAGTTGTTTCAGGTTGTTTCAGGTGGTTCCAGGATTGATCAGAGACCTATTCACCGCTATCCGACTAGAGCTAATCAAACCAGAATCATGGAGCAAGTGCAAACTGATGTTCAGGAACTCCGCGAAAGAATGGATCGCTTCATGAAGCTCATGCAAGCGGTCGCCAATGGCCAGGATCAACTCATAACCTTGGTTCAGCCTCTGATTTCGAGGGTTGATAGCAATGGCGTACTCCATGGGGGGACTGTGCCTACTCCTCCACCAGTTGAAACTCCACAGAATGGTGTTCCCGTGACCGGGGGAAACGGCAGTCCCAACGACAATGTGATGGCCAACATGGGTCTCAATACGACGGGCATCGGTAATGGGAGTCTGGGAGCTAATGTCAATGTCGGGCCGGGCAACGGCAATGCAGGTGTCGGGAATCTGTTTGGGCCTTAGCCATGGCTAGAGGATCGTCAGGACGATGTGTTCTCTCAGAGAGGTGCTGAAGGGGAGCTGAATGCTGAAGCATGGCTTAGATTCAAGGCACTTGAAGATAAGATGAGAGATATCGAGAACCAGAACACCCTGGGCATTGATATGTCCAAGTTAGGACTAATTGTTGATTTCAAGGTGCCTCCTAAGTTCAAGGTGCCTGACTTTGAAAAGTACAAGGGCACCACTTGCCCTTGCGTCCACCTGAGATCGTACTACAGGAAAATGTCAGCTCATTCTGATGACGAGAAGTTGCTGATGTACTTCTTTCAAGACAGCCTTTCCGGGCCATCCCTCGAATGGTACATGAGTCTGGAGCCCACTAGTGTGCGCACGTGGAAGGATCTTGCTGAAGCATTTGTGCACCACTACCAATACAATAGTGACTTGGCCCCGAACCGAGTCCAGCTGCAGAATCTGTCGCAGAGGAACAATGAAGGGTTTAAGGAATACGCCCAGCGGTGGCGTGAGTTGGCAACTAGGGTTCAGCCGCTGATGGTTGAACGGGAGCTCGTGCAGATGTTCGTAGCCACCCTCCCAGGGGTTTACTATGAGAAGTTGGTCAGCGGTATGTCCGGAACATTCTCAGATCTCATTATCACGGGTGAGCACATCGAAAATGGGATCAAGCTCGGAAAAATTCAAGGTGATTCATCCTCAGCTGAAGGCGGAAAGAAACCTTATGCTGGAAAAAGGCGAGAAGGAGAAGCGAGCGCTGTGACCAACGCTCGAAGGAAGGGTAAAGGTCCTCACCAGCAGGTGGCCAGTATAACTATCCCGGCAGTTCAATAGCCGCAGCAGCAGCAGCAACCGAATCAACAGGGATACAGAAAGTACCAGAATCGGGCACCTCTGTCGAGCCGCCACCTCGAGACACCGCCCATGTCGTACGCGCAACTCTTGCAGACTTTGCTTCAGCTACAGTTGATCCAGAAGAGAACGCTGGCTCCCTTGACAGGGGCACCTCCGCCAGGGTACAACGCAAATGCAACTTGTGAGTTTCATTCAGGGGCACCAGGCCACACGATAGAGAACTGCAAAGCCTTCAAGCACAAGGTGCAGGACATGGTGGATGCCAAGATCATCAACTTCTCGGATAATGTGCCAAATGTCACGAAGAATCCTATGCCGAATCATAGGGGAGGCGCAGTGAACGCCATTATCGAAGACGAGGGTTCGGATTTGTTGACTGGCATCAGAGATCTGAAGACGCCGCTTAGCTTCGTTAAAGCTAAGTTGATGAAAAGAGGGTTCTTCCCAGGTTGCGGAGAGCTATGTATGGACTGTGCCACACGTTCTGATGGATGTGAACAATTGGTAGAGGGAATTCAAAGTCTGATGACTGAAGGGATTTTATAGTTTAGCCGGAGGGCCGAATGTGGATCAGGAGAGGTAGTGCTTAAGCAAGATGATGAGGTCGCCACCATCACCATCCCTCGCTGGACGATAACTATTTCTGCGCCCAGACCGCCCACAATTACCATCACCCGAGCTGGGCCAATACTGTTCGAAAGCACTAATGTTGTCCCATGGCATTATGGGGCTGAAGTCTACTGCAGCGGACAGAAGTTAGAGCTAGAACCGTTTGGGTCGTCTGTGGAGAACCTTGCGGGAATCAGTGGTATTACTCGCAGCGGAAGAGTGTTTGCACCTCCCGAGGTCGTGGCAGATAAAGCAGTCAGAGCTGATGCGGCTGATAAAGGTAAAAGTAAAGTCGCTGAAGAGATCCCTTGTGGGGCAGAAAAAGACTTGCTTATTAAAGATGCCGAGGAGTTTATGCGGTTGATTAAAAAGAGTGACTACAAGATTGTAGACCATATCCATCAGACGCCCTCGAAGATTTCCATCCTGAACTTATTGCCGTGTTCCGAAGCGCACCGCAACATGCTGCTGAAGGTGTTGAACGCCGCATATGTACCGCAGGAAATATCGGTAAATCAGCTAGAAGAGGTCGTAGCCCACGTAAATTCCGGAAATGGGCTAGGTTTCATAGACCTGGAGCTGACGCCGAAGGGGAGGAATCACAATAGCGCCCTACACATCTCGATAGAGTGTAGGGGCACGATTATATCGCACATGTTGGTGGACACGGGTTCGTCACTTAATGTTCTTCCGAAGAAGGCATTAATGAAGTTGGATACTCGTGGAGTGATTTGCACACCCAGTGATCTGGTTGTGAAGGCGTTCGACGAGACTAAACGCCAAGTTTTCTGGGAAGTGACCTTGCCAATCCAAGTTGGTCCGGAAACGTTCGACACGGTCTTTTATATTATGGACATCATGCCTGCCTACAGTTGTCTCTTGGGCCGGCCGTGGATCCATGCTGCTGGTGTCGTGACCTCCACGTTGCACCAGAAACTCAAGTATGCTGTCGGGGGTAGCATCGTAACCGTGTGTGGCGAGGAAGACATAATGGTGAGCCATTTGTCGTCCTTTAAGTATGTTGAGATGGATGGGGAAATCCATGAAACTCTATGCCAAGCGTTCGAAGCTATCAAAGTGAAAGACGTAGCTCCTGTAGTCACGGAAAAGCCAGAGATAACTCTCTCCTCGTTCAAGGAAGCTCGGGCCGTTGTCCAAGCCGGATCTACCCCAGGTTGGGGGCGAATTTTGGAGATACCTAACAAGCAAGATAAGTTTGGGTTAGGATATTCTCCTGGAGCTGAAGCTTCTTCTTCTTCTAGCAGTGCGTCTCGGGGTAAAGGGCCGATCCAGTTTATCAGTGGCAGAATGATTTTCGAAAGCGTCAACGCGGTGTCTGAAGACAGCAGAGATAGCGACTGTGACCTCGACTCTTGGATCCAGCCAAGCAAGCCAGGCGAGGGCCTCAACAATTGGTCCGTCAAGGATATCATCCAGATGACAAGCGAAGAGTAATGATTTATTTTTTCCAATCATTGTACAACCCTATGTCTTACCCGGGGCATAGTGGTTTTATTGTCAGGGCCTTGTTGGATTATGTACATGCATTTTGTTAATAAATCAAAGGTGTTTTCTTCGTATTCAAATATTGTGATCTCTGTTATTCCTGTTTTATATTTTTTTTGAAAAACAATAAAATGACAATGGGGCTTGTGCTAACCTGCATATCCTTGTTTTAAGCTTAACCCTTGTTATTCCAGGATCCACATAACAGATGGCATCGACTCTGGACCTTCTACGACTCACTTCGACTTCGATTGCCCGATATATCAAGCCGAAGAAGAGATTAATGAAGACGAAGACCTTCCTGAAGAGTTGGACCGCTTGTTGAAACAAGAGGAGAAAGTTATTCTGCCTCATGAAGAGGAGATCGAGATCGTGAATCTGGGTTCTGAAGAACTCGTCAGGAACGTCAGGATAGGGGCTGCATTGCAGAGTGATGTCAAGAGAAGACTGGTCGAGATGCTAAGAGAGTACCGTGACGTCTTTTCTTGGTCATACGAAGATATGCCCGGACTTGATACGGACATCGTGGTCCACCACTTGCCGCTGCGAGAAGATTGCCCCCCCGTCAAGCAGAAGCTTAGGAGGACGAGGCCAGATATGGCCGTTAAGATCAAAGAAGAAGTGCAGAAACAGCTTGATGCTGGCTTCTTAGCGGTCACTACTTACCCTCCGTGGGTCACCAACATAGTGCCTGTACCGAAGAAGGACGGTAAGGTACGCATGTGCGTCGATTATCGGGATTTGAATAGGGCGAGCCCTAAAGATGATTTCCCGCTGCCTCATATCGATGTGTTGGTCGACAACACAGCCCAGTTCTCCGTGTTTTCGTTCATGGATGGCTTCTCCGACTACAATCAGATCAAGATGGCGCCGGAGGACATGGAGAAAACGATGTTTATCACTCCTTGGGGAACATTTTGCTACAAGGTAATGCCTTTCGGTCTGAAGAATGCAGGGGCCACTTACCAACGAGCTATGGTAACTTTGTTTCATGACATGATTCATCATGAGACCGAAGTCTATGTTGATGACATGATTGCGAAGTCCCAAACGGAGGATGGACATCTGGTCAATTTGCTGAAGCTTTTTGAGAGGCTTAGGAAGTTCAGGTTGAGGCTGAATCCTAACAAATGTACTTTCGGAGTACGGTCCGGAAAGTTACTGGGGTTTATAGTGAGTGAAAGAGGCATCAAGGTTGATCCTGCGAAGATTAAAGCGATACAAGAAATGCCAGTGCCAAAAACAGAAAAAGAAGTTCGTGGTTTCTTGGGCAGAATAAACTACATTGCAAGGTTTATCTCTCAGCTCACAACCATGTGTGAACCGATGTTCAAGCTTTTAAAGAAAGATCAGGCGATTACCTGGAATGAGGATTGCCAGAAGGCATTCGACAAGATAAAGCAGTATCTTCAGGAACCTCCAATCTTTATACCCCTAGTGGCTGGACGACCATTAATCATGTACTTGACAGTTCTTGAGAATAGTATGGGATGTGTTCTCGGTCAGCACGACGAGACGGGCAGAAAGGAGCATGCCATTTACTATTTGAGTAAAAAGTTCACAGACTGTGAATCTCGTTACTCGATGCTGGAGAAAACGTGTTGTGCACTAGCCTGGGCTGCCAAACGTTTACGACAGTACATGCTCAATCACACCACCATGCTAATTTCGAAGATGGATCCGATCAAGTACGTCTTCGAGAAGCAAGCGCTTTCGGGCAGGATTTCCAGATGGCAAATGGTGTTGATGGAATATGACATTCAGTACGTTTCCCAGAAGGCCATTAAGGGAAGCGTATTGTCTGAATACCTTGCCGAACAGCCGATCGAAGATTATCAGCCAATGAGATTTGAATTCCCTGATGAGGATATCATGTTTCTCAAGGTGAAAGATTTCGATGAACCATTGCTCGACGAGGGGCCAGATAGGAAGTCCCAGTGGAAATTGATATTTGACGGGGGGGTTAACTCTTACGGAAGTGGCATTGGGGCGATCATCACGACTCCCCACGGATCCCACATCCCGTTCACTGCGAGACTGACGTTTCCGGTCACCAATAACGAGGCGGAGTACGAAGCATGCATCATGGGTCTAGAAGAGGAAATTGATTTGAGAATCAAGAACCTAGACGTATATGGTGACTCGGCGCTTGTGATCAACCAGATTAAAGGGGAGTGGGAGACTCGTCAATCGAATTTGGTGTCGTACATGAATTATGCCAGAAGGCTACTTCCGTTCTTTGATCGAGTGGAACTCCATCATGTGCCCAGAGCAGAAAATCAGATGGCTGATGCCTTAGCCACGTTGGCTTCGATGTATAAAGTCAATTTTTGGAATGAAGCTCCAAGAATTGTCCTTTCTCGTCTTAATAGACCTGCATTCGTCTTTGCAATCGAGGAAGCCGCCAACGGCAAGCCATGGTTCCATGACATCCATACTTTCCTTATGACTAAGGAGTATCCTGCGGGAGCGTCAACCTAGGATAAGAAGACTCTGAGGAGGCTGTCTGGGAATTTTTATCTCAATCCTGATGGAGTTTTGTATAAAAGAAACCACGATCTCGTGCTACTCAGATGTGTAGATGAGAAAGAGGCGAGTATGCTCATGGAAGAAGTCCATGAAGGCACATTTGGTACGCACGCTGGCGGGCATGCTATGACAAGAAAGATCCTGAGAGCAGGATATTACTGGCTGACGATGGAGTCGGATTGCTTTAAATTCGCAAAGAGATGTCATAAATGCCAGATTTATGCTGATAAGATTCATGTGCCGCCGTGCCCGTTAAATGTCATGTCCTCCCCGTGGCCGTTCTCCATGTGGGGCATCGACATGATAGGCAAGATCGAGCCCACTGCACCTAACGGTCATCGCTTCATTCTAGTAGCTATCGACTACTTCACCAAATGGGTTGAGGAAGCCTCATACGCTAATGTGACCAAGCAGGTGGTGGCTAAATTCATAAAGAGGGACATCATCTGTCGTTACGGAATTCCTGAGCGGATCATTACTGATAACGGTTCAAATCTGAATAACAAGATGATGAAGGAGCTGTGCCAGAGTTTCAAGATTGAACACCACAACTCATCTCCTTATCGGCCAAAGATGAATGGCGCCGTTGAAGCGGCCAATAAGAACATAAAGAAGATTGTTCAAAAGATGGTTGTGACCTACAAGGATTGGCACAAGATGCTGCCATTTGCACTGCACGGTTATCGTACAACGGTACGTACTTCAACCGGGGCAACTCCTTTCTCCTTGGTGCACGGTATGGAAGTAGTCCTATCGTTAGAAGTGGAGATCCCTTCTTTGCGAGTTTTGGTTGATGTGAAACTCGACGAGGCAGAATGGATTACGAACCGACTGAACCAACTCATCCTGATGGACGAGAAGAGGTTAGCATCGATTGCGCATGGTCGTTTATACCAAAGCCGAATGAAGAAAGCTTATGATAAGAAGGTGCGGCCTAGAAGCTTTCAGACTGGTGATCTCGTCCTGAAGAAGATTCTTCCTCCACACTCCGATCACCGGGGCAAGTGGACTCCCAATTACGAAGGTCCGTACGTCGTCAACAAGGTCTTCTCGGGAGGAGCTTTGTTGTTATCCACGATGGATGGTGAAGATTTTGCATCCCCGGTAAACGCGGACGCGGTTAAAAAATACTTTGCTTGAAAGCGACCCGCTGGACAGTAAAAAGAGAGTCCAGGCAAAAATGGGGCATCCCGGCGAACCATAAAAAAGGAAAAAGGTTCGGGCAAAAATTAGGGATATAAATTGAAAGAATGTACACCCGCAAAGTCGAAAACCCGGATGGGCGACTTTGGCAAAAAAGGGTATCCCGGTGAACTGAAAACCCACAAAGGGCGGTTCACGCAAAAGTTAGGGATTCGAAAAAGCAAATGACCGCGTACCGCGTATGGACTTTCATTGTTTAGTGGTTTGGAGGACCTGAGGGCCGTTTATCTGAATCAATCTCTTCTGAAGCTGAAGCCTCGGAGAAGTATCAAAGTCGAGTGGGTCATAGAGGGATCAACTCATGGTGTTCGTCTACGCCTCGTTGCCGATATTTGTATATACTGATGTATATTTATGTTTTATTTTTTGCGCGGCTTCCTCATTCTAGGAGCTTGCATCTGTTGTAAAACATTTTTACCCATTCAGGGGGTTCGTTATCAATAAAATGTATACTATTCAGCAATTTTGTTTGTCTGTTTAGCATTTATCTGTTTTGTTTGCGAAAAAGAACGCGGATGTTTTTGATAAAATGCGCATACATAAACTTACTGGCCTAGGCCACTGATTGTTGAAACAATGAATTATTTGAACATTGTCACGAGATGATAACCTTGATAGGTCCCTTTGAGAAGGGTATCTTGTCTGTTTGTTTGTGTTGTTACAGGAGTAGCATATTCCAGACAGTACGCCGTGCGCATCCCCAAGCAGGATGATTCCTCCTTCTCCAGTAAAGTTCAGCAGCCTCTCCCCGCGAAGTTTGAACACGAGATCGCGAGCATTGATATGTCTCCCCAGGCAGGGAAGATTCTTTCCCCAATCAAAAGCATCCTGAAGGAATGTCATCTCCTCAGCTGAGTCATTCACTGAAGTGTGCAGCAACTGATGGTTCAAGACTGAAGTCTCCAGCGGAATCGAGATTCCCCACAGAGTCATACTCTCCCCAGCAAGCAGAATGATTTCTTCTTCCTCAGCCGAGTTTGCAGATCCCTAAGAGAGCCGAGTCCTTGGAAACCGCTCAGGCCATGATTGGTTTTCCCCAGTGGAGTGTTGAATAGCTGATGCTGTGTTTCCCCGCCGGAGCCGTTATCTCCAGGGAAGTAGCCGTGAAGGCCGTGCAGTTTATTCCCGCGATTGACATCGCTTTCCCTCAGCAGGTCCAGGTTCTTGTAGAGCTTCGTCCCCCTGCAGCAGTCAACTGAAGTTCACTTCCCCGCAGCACCCGATTGAGATTGGCGTAACCTTGTTCTCCTCAGCAGGATGATTCCTCCCCCTATCTGAGTGGTCCTTTCTCCTTGACAGGAGGATTCTCCCTTCAGCATTTATTTTGCTGACGAGATCGCATCATTTTGCATGACTGCATAGCATTTATCATAAACGCGTAGCATTTCCACCGTGTGGAGCATTGCGCCATTGCCGAAGCATATGCATAATAAGCATGATCTAGGTCGTTACCGTTCTTGTTTTGCAGGTATTCCGCCGTAGAATTGATTGCTCAAGATGATTCTTGAAATCCCCCCCCCCCCCCCAACGGAGTCGCTTGCTCAAGATGATTCTTGAAGTCCTCAGTGAAGTCTTCGGTTCAAGATGATTCTTGAATTCCCCAGCAAGCTCGTATGCTTAAGATGTTTCTTAAGATCCCCAGTGCAGTCGCCAGAGTCGGTTGCTCAAGTTGATGCTTAGAGTCCCCGACACAGTGTTTACTCAGGATGATTCCTGAAATCTCCAGCATAGTTATTGGTTCAGGATGATTCTTGAAGTCCTCAACGGAGTTACTTGTCCAAGATGATTCTTGAAGTCCTCAGCAGAGTTGATTCATCCAGAATGATTCCTGGATCCCCGAAGCAGAGTTACTTGATAGTTCTCCAGAATCCCCAGCGGAGATGCGTCATCCCCAGCAGGTTTCTGAACAGCGAAGTTGAAACTTCCCCTGAAGACTTGATGATTGAAGTCCGACCATGTTAACGAAGCAGTTCTCTCAGCTGATGCGGAGTGCCTGATGGCAGAAGTTTGGATATCCCCAACTGGCTCATGATTGACCGATAATTCTATTCCCGACTTACTGATGGAGTCCGGCCGATGCCCGAAAGTTTTCTTTGAATTCTCGACGGCATGATTTGACTTGATTGTTGACCTGATGAGTCCCGAGGAATCTTGATGCCTGACGGCATGATCGACCATGTATTACCGGTTACCGTGTGACCAATTCTCCAGCTAGTTGCCGTGCAACTAATATTTCAGCTTTCGAAGATTTGTTCCCATCAGAGTACCGTGTACTTGTGCAGTTGGCAAATTTACGGGTTTGTCGGTATTCAATTGTCTCGCACCTTGATTGGCTGAGAGTCGTTCGCTCCTCACCCAGTCAGGCTAAAGCCGTTTGAATAGGGGCAGCTGTTGCACCCCAAAATTTGACCAACATTTCTTTACCTAGCTTGTGCTCCATCTCATTCACTTTAGCATTATCACTTGCATTTCATTGACATGTGTGCAGGAGATCAAGAGGTATGATTACCAATCAAGAGCACCACAAGATTTTGAAGCTACCCAAGAAGGTTATTCAAGTGTTCAAGGGTTGATATCTTTGTCAGAGAAGTTAAGAGATCCTCAGAGAGATTGGTTGAAACCAAGGATGTATGCCTACTAACTTGAGAGTTGTGGGAGCTCCTCAGATGATTCTGAAGCCATGAAGTTGGACTTGAAGCTTTGAGAGAGCTTATGAGATGTCTTGAAAGCCATCATGAAGCCTAGAGAGGTCATTGTGCAAGGTTAATAAGCCTCAGCCATGAGTGGTATAATTAGGGTTTGACTGGGTCAACCCTAGGTCAACTGATGATTTGGAGAGGGTTGAGACCTAATCCAAGAGCCATGTGATCATGGATTGATGCATTGAGATGCTATAAGGATGATTCCAAGGTCAACTCATCATGATTGAGGAGTTTGAGAAGTTTCAAGCTAGGGTTTCTAAAGCTTGACAGTGTAAAATCCCCTAGTTTGACCCCTATCTTCAAGGCAGTTTAGCTCAAGATGTGATTGTCATCTCATCTTACCCCCAACATGAATGTTGTAGAGATTGCTCTTAGATTTAATATGAGTACTAGAAGTCCTTGATAGGATTTGTAGAACTCAAGTTATGACTTTGACAAGTTACAGGTCATCTGAGGTATGTGAATCTGGGGCCTTGAAAGTCACTCAACTTTCATCCAACGTTTGCCCAAGAAGGATGATTCTGATGAACTTTTGGTCAACATGAATGTTGTTCCTTATCTTCTTAGCTTTCTAGAGAGTACTATAAGTCCTTGATAGGATTTGTAGAACTCAAGTTATGGCTTTGACAAGTCAAGGGCATTTTGGTCATTTGGAGATTATAGGTCATTTCAAGCATAAGGCCATAACTCCTATTTCCAAGCTTCAAATGGAAAAATCTTCAACATAAAACTTGCTTAAAATGATGTTTTAAGGCTAGTAAGGAGGTCATGAGATGTTGAAAAGGGTTTTAGCTCAAAATGGTAAAAATGACCTAAAATGAAGGCATAAGTTAAATAAGTCAAAGTTGGAAATTGAAATTCCCAAGCTACACATCCAAACCATGGCATGTAATAGGTCATTTTGACTCTAGAAAACATTTTAAAAACAATAGTTCAGCCACATTTTTTATTTGAGGTTTAGATCATGGACTTGCTTTGGAAAATGGTTACCTGCATATTAAGGTACATATGCAAAACACAAGGGAAATCAATACACCAGCTAGCTAAGTATCCTAACACATCATGCATCTCATCTAAGGAGATTTTCAAGTCAGAACAAGCTGCTGCAAGAGGCATAGCACAAGATGGTACATGAGATGGATTGAAATCAAAAACTCATGACATGAGAATCTCAAATTCTCATTGGATGATTCCAGAAAGTTCTGGATGGTTTAGAACCATCCTATATAGTGTTTAGAACTTGCTCAGATGCAAGGTTGGTGAGAGATTAGAGAGGAGAGTGAGATAGCCATTTCAATTTCTTCCATTGCAAGTTGAAATCAATTTCTACATTCCACACCATTTCCATTTATTCTTTCAATCCTAACACCTTCCATTGATCATACTGAATGTGTGCATACCAAATTGAGGGCAAGATCGTGTGAGATTGAAGAGATAGCATTTGGATTTTGGGAGCTGCAAGTCACAATCGGATTTGGAGATTCAAGCTTCTTTAATCAAATCTTTTGCAAACAGAAGCACTAACATCAATCAAGGAGTGATTCTGAAGAGTTTGAGAGGTTGAAGTGAAGGTTTGACCTATCTGGTATTCAAGATTTGACAGGTTTGCAACTTTTCTTCTACACCTTAATTTAAGCATAATTAGTTAGATTTGTTAGGTTAGAATGGTTAGAGACAAGTAGGAGATGGATTCTGGAAACTTTGAGATCATTTGGTGAAGTTTGAGTTAGTGATACCAATTTTGTTTTGATCAAGAACACGATGTATAGTGAGATATGACATGAGTTTAATATCAAGATTTAACCAGTGTGAGGTGGTGATCATTCTGAGGTAATCAATTTCAAGAATGGTCAGAGTTGAAGTTTCAGCATAGTTTTGATCTTGGATCGGGTTTAGAGATTGAGGGCATTTCAATGGATTCTAATACCATAGTTGTGATTAGGGTTGAATTTAGAGCAGATTAGGGGTTTGAACCATGGATTTTGGTTGAGTTTTGATGGAATCCGAGTTAGGCATTTGAAGCTCTGTTCATGGAGCTTTCCCTCCATTTTCGTGGCTGGAGGAAGAAGATAACTTCATGGCCGTTGGATCATGCAAGGACCGGTTGACCAAAGCCAGATCGTGTGGCTGGGATTTAATTTCGCGTTTGAAGAGGAGTTCTGAAGATACCCCAAAACGCAGCATATCATTAAAACTGTGGTCTTGGGCTTTAGTGGACTGATTGATATCCACACCCCCATCCGTGGCCCATTGATGATTTAAACTAGTTTTCTTTACTTATTGCACCGTGTTCTTTTCTTTTTCTTTGTATTTTTGAGTTGATTTTCTGATTAAATCATGGGCCTAGCGTGTTTGCTGATCACACCCCCGTTTCAAGCCCATTCTCATATTGAACTGCATATAATTGCTAACTGCACCAAACATTTCATATTTTATTTTCTTTTTCTCCATTTTTCTTTAAACTTTGAAAAATCATATTAAATAGAAAAATGATGATTTTGGCATGGGGATTTTTTCTCCTATTTCATGTTAATGTCTAGAAAATTATAAAATTATAACATTTGCATTTCATGTATTTTTAATATTTTTTGTGTATTTTCTCTTTTAATAGCTTTTAATTCCTTTTATGTTGATACATAGATTTGTAGAATTTTGTTTAGCTAGTTCCCTTTGAATTTTTAGGCCATTCTTTTTAGGATAGTTAGATTAGGACTTTAGCTCCCCTCTGGATGTATTCCATAATTTTGTGATTAATTTTTTATTAGTTTTGATTAGATGACTTTAGGTTGTGTAGATTTAGGTCAATCCTTAACATAGGTCCACCATAACACTAGAATTTTGGATTTCTAGGTCAAGATGGATATTGGGACATATAGGGTATTAAGGGTAGGTATATAGGATCCCCTAGAAATTATATTAGATTTTAATATAATAGTATACTATTTTTAATTGATTTTTGTAGTTGATTGTTGTTTGTGTTGCCCTTGTGGGCTTGTATTTTGTTTTGCTTTGCTTGGTGGGCTTTTGCTTGGCTTGGTGGGCTTAGTCTTGCTTTGTGGAGCATGGAGGAGCATAGTGGAAGACTTGAAGATTGAGGAAGAAGCTTGAGAGCTTGAGGACTTGTTTGTTTTGTTGTTGTTTTAGGGTTAGGAATTAAGTAGAGCTTAGACTTAGTTAATTTCTTTCTTAAACATGGATGGTATCTTTCACCTCCATTCTTCCCCATGATTCAAGGTCCTTCCATGGTATTCACCTCCCTCCTTTGGAGGGATAAGTGATGGTACCTAGGAAGTAGAACCTTTGAGGGAACCATTCTTCTGATGTTAAACCCTTATAGGCCACCTTTGGTGGTCAATAAGCAGTTTAATATCCTAGCTTATCCAGTTAAGTGATTTCTTCTGGTTTGAGTATCTTGAGAGATGTTGGGCTTGAGAGTGAAGATGAAGACTTCATTGAAGAGGGTGGAAGAGGATGATTCCTTGAGCATTGCCATTGCAGCTGAAGCTTGAAGAGCAAGAAGAAGAAGTTGATACTTGAAGACCCAATGAAGATCCAGTAAAGACTGAATGAAGAGCTGAGGCTTGAGAAGAAAATTGAAGGATAAAGTTGACATTTCCAGATGATTGATGACTACTCTGAGAAGCTGAAGCTTATAGGAAGAGAAGACCAAGTTGAGACTGGTAAAGCAAAGAGAGCTTGAAAGCTTGAAGGCTGAATTGATACTTATGAAGAGGATGATTCCCTGAGCATTGCCATTGCAGTTGAAGCTTGAAGAAGAAAGGATGAGTTGATACTTACTTTGAAGCTTGGAGATCCTGAAGGAATCAAGTTGATACTTATGGTTAAGAGTGAAGCCTGAAGGTGGAACTGATTAAGGAGCTGAAGCTTAGAGAAGAGAGAATAAGTTGAAACTTATGTGGAAGGGTTGAAACCTGGAGAAGCAAATTGGTATTTGTCAAGAGTAATCGAAGTCTGAAGACTGAGTTGCTGTTAGAAGAGCTGAGGCTTGGAGTTGAGAGAGGGGTTGATCTGCTTTCTTGTCTGTTTCTTTTCTGTATTGTTGATGTGCCTTGTTTGACTTGCTTGATGCATTATAATAAGTCCATATCTAGACTAACTTTAAGCTAGGAGCATGATTGCACTAGAGGTTGAGTTGCTCCCTCTGCTTGTATTGTTACTGTATGGCTTTGCTTGCGGGTATTCGGTAGAGCCCAACTCCCTTGCCCATGTGGTTTGTATTTTGCTTGATAGCATGTCATTTTTACTGTATGATTGCAGTTTACTGTTATTTTGCTTGATAGCACTTTATTTCTTCTGTATGATTGCAGTTTACTGTATTTTTCTTGATAGCATTTTATTTCCCCTGTATGATTGCAGTTATTCATCTCTGGCTTGAGGTTGAGATGAGCTTGTGGAGGCTGCTGCCCCACACACATTTCCTCCCTCACTTGCATTGCATGCATTTTACAGTCGTTTATCTGTTTACTGTTTAAGCTGATGCTTTATCTGTTTCTGTGTATCATTGACATGATCCCTTAGGACTCTCATTTCCTTTGATAAGGAAGTGATGATAGAACTTTAGGTTGAAACCTATGCATGATAACTTCTAGGAGTTCCCTGTTTCAAACTTCAACTATAGGATGAATCCTTGGCATGACAACAGTAGGACTTGATAGTTTCCCCGTAGTTGAGCCTGTTCTCTTCTCATCTCAAAACAGCTTAAGATACAGTAATCATGAATGATTTCTTTCGTACGTCACGAGCCTTAAGCTATCTGAGAAAGGATTGTTGGAGAGCTTCTTTTCAACAGTCTGGATGTTTAGTATGGCACCCTTTGGGTGACATGCGACACATTCACTCTCAGGTCATAGTCTTTAGTGCGATTGAAATTGCAAACACAATAAAAAACACTTCTTCCGTAAAAGACAGAAAACAAACTTCAAAACTTTTTGCCCCGTGGGCCCATAATTCAAGGAAAGCTTTTCTGAAGAAAAGAGTGTCGTTAAACTTCAGCGCCACCGCAAACAGGCTTTGTCCCTAACTGCTGGAACTGCTGTTTAACCCTACTCGATAAAACAGATGAATCTGAATCCCCGTAATCCGTAGTATCCCGAACTACGTAAGCTCTGATATCTCATACATGTTGAGAGTACGTAGGCACAATACTGATGTATTGGCGAGCTACCTTCCCCGTAACCCGTCGTAGGGCGAACTACGTTGACTCTGATTTCTCATTCTCTGATGAGAATACGTAGGTATAAAGCGCGACGCTTTGCCGAGTCATTTTCTTTCTGTTTAAGCCAGCCTTGATAGGTAGATAGATAAACCAACTCGTCCTGTAAACACCACAAGCGTGGATCCCGTCGAGTACGACGGACGTGAGGGGTGCTAATACCTTCCCCTTGCGTAACCGACTCCCGAACCCAGACAACGGTTGCGACGACCTTGTCTTACCCTTTTTCGTCAGGTTTTTCCGATCGTTTCCTTTCCCGTTCCGAGGGATAAATAACGAAAGGTGGCGACTCTTCTGTTTTGCCGGCACCTTATTTTCGCGGAAGCGACAGCTGGCGACTCTGCTGGGGACTTGATAGTTTCCTGGGATCCAACGTCCCGTATGCGAGTCAGTTTGGGGATCCGATGTCCCCTGCGAGAGTCAATCCTAGCGCTTGTATGATTACTTGTTGGGTTGTGTTTATTTATCGCATTTTATTTCCCGCATTTTATTTTCAGTATGATATGATTATCTGTGCTATTGTGGGAGGGGCATTCTGATGAGTGATAAGCCAGACCCAGGCTTGAGTGAACATAGCATTAGTTGTGGAAATTAGTGGGCGCGTGCTTGCTTGGCAGGCACTAGTGTCTCATGAAATCCACGCTCAGACGAGGTTCTCCCGGTTGGCTTCTTTTTCAACCCTTTGGGTTGAGGGGGTTGTTGGTTTGGAGGATTGTCGACTCTGGGGACCGATCATTTGTGATTCAGCCGAGTGAGGCCGCTTCATGAGCTGGTGATGCCACACCTTCTGGGTATCGCATCACCCCTCTTGAATGTCTGTGACGCTGATGAACGCATAGGATGCCGAACTTGAGTCAGTTTAGGTCCATACCTGTGAGCAGGGGTGGGTTTATTGCAGGAAACTTTGACCTTCAAACCACCTGGTTTTCTTGATAGTGAATCAGTTTTGTTGGGATCAGAGGATCTTATCATCAGATATGTATTTGTTTTTGACAGAGCAGATTTTTGATTAGGATCAGAGGATCTTATCATTCAGATGAGTATTTGTTCTTGACAGAGTAGGTTTATGATTGGGATCAGAAGATCTCATCAGTAGATGTGTGATTGTCCTTGACAGGGCAGAGCTTTGGTCCTGTATCAGAGGGCCTTATATTCAGATGTATGATTGTCCTTGACAGGGCAGAGCTTTGGTCCTGTATCAGAGGGCCTTATATTCAGATGTATGATTGTTCTTGACAGAGCAGATTTTTGGTCCTGTATCAGAGGTCTTTATTATCAGATGTGTGTTCTTGATAGAGCAGAGTTTTGGTCCTGTATCAGAGGTCCTTATCGTCAGATGTTTGTTCTTGACAGAGCAGAATTATGGTCTTATGTATATGGCCCTATCAGATGGTTGTTCTTGACAGAGCAGATTTGTGGTCCGATACCAGGGTTTTCTTCTTATCAGAGAAAGTGGTTGTTCTTGATAGAGAAGGATTATGGTTTTGTTGATACAAAATCTCCACAGCACAGTTGCCTTGATCTCCTGTTGCACGATTGCATTTTACATTGCTTTGCATACTCATTTGCATTTCATTAACGTGTGTCTGTGTTGCACGTACCGTTTTCCCTGATCCAGGATTTCTTGCCTCCTATTGTATTTGTTATGGGTTCTCTGAGGAAGACCGTGGCTTACAAGTTCCCTGCCCCTGATGTGGTTCGGCTGACCGGTTTGATAGCTTTAGCAGATGATTCTGTGAGGGATGAGTTCAGAAAATCTTACGGCAAATTGCTCAGTTTGGTTCGTAAACCTTCTGCGTTCGAGTTGAATGGGTTGCACGCTCTGCTGCAGTTCTACGATCCTCCGTTGAGATGTTTCCCTTTCAAGGATTTTGTTCTCGCACCCACGCTAGAGGAATATGCTGACTTTCTAGGTGTGCCTATCTAGAGGCAGATGCCTTTTGTTCATATGGATGTTGAGCCTGATCTGGCTGGTTTAGCTCCTTCACTTCATTTGGATGCCTCCGAGTTGGTTTTGTCTAGTTGGAACAAGGTTCCCGGGTTCTCCTTGCAGTTTTTAGTGGGAAAGGCTCAGCAGTGCACCAAAGACGGATGTTGGGTCGCGTTCAACGCCATTCTCGCCCTATGCATATATGGCATCATTCTGTTCCCCAATATGCCTGATTTTGTAGACTTCGATGCATTTCATATCTTTGCTTCAGGGAATCCAGTCCCTACCATGATAGGAGATGTCTACCATTCCATCCACTACAAAAACGAGAACAGGAGGGGCAAGAATGTCTCATGCTGTGTACCCTTGCTTTATAAATGGCTTGATAGTCATCTGCCCAAGAGGGGTCCTTTTGTTTCGTCTGCAGCCACAGCTGAGTGGTCCGAGCGTCTGATGAGTTTATCTGCAGAGGATATTGATTGGTTCGACAGAGATAGGTTGGGTACCGAGATTATCTTCAGCTACAGCGGGTTTCCAAACGTGCCTTTGATAGGCAGGAAAGGTTGTATAAACTACAATCCGTCTTTGCTGGTCCGACAGTTCGCGTATGCTTTGAGAGCTCCGTCGAAGGATGAAGAGGTGCAGGAATCTCTGTACCTCACTGGTCTTCTAGAGGGGGATCTGTTATGCAAGCTTCAGCGCGCCTGGAATGGCATCAGTAAGAGGGGAAAGCCACTGCTGGGGAGAAGTAATAATCAAGCCTACCCTCCGTATGTGACTTGGATCAGAGCCAGAGCAGATGCTATAGGGATGCCGTTTCCTCATGCCAAGCCTGAAAGCCCTCCAATGATTGAAGAGCCTACTACTGTGCCCATTCAACAGCATAATCAGGTGTTGGCTGAGAGAGATGAATTGAAGTGGGCAAATGAGGAGCTGGAGAAAGAATTGGCTCAGCTCCGAAGCGAGAGGAACGAAGTCGTTCATTCCTTCAAAAGGCAGATAGAGCTGGTGAACCGGTTGGGGACGGACCCGACTAAGCAGATAGCCGAGCGTGAGCGCATGGGTCAAGACTTCAAAGCTGTCAACGACGTACTGACTACGAAGAAACAGCACTTGGACGAAGCGTATCGGAGGATATCCAAGTTCAACCAGCACTGGAAGGCTTCCCTGGCCACCAGGAAAGAGCGGGAGGATAAGCTGATGCTACAGATCTCCAAGCTGGAAGCCTGGGTAAAAGCTAGTGAGAAGAGGTTTGATGAAGAAACCGCTCGCAGATATGCCACTGAAGGCCAGCTCAACAGGGCTCTCGCTAACCTGAAGGAGCGCAAACTGACATTTGAGTCCAAGAAACAGAAGTTAGAAGACTGTTTCGGCGAAGGAGCATGGGAAGTTTCGGTCGAAGGTCTTCAATACACCATTTTGCAAAGGGAATTACTCGTCAAAGGGTTACTCACGCTGCCTGATCATCCAGAAATGAAGAAGTTGTTAGAAGAGTATCGCGCCCGTGGCCGTACTTGACTATTTGTATTCCTTTTGTTTTGATCATTGTTGTATGCTGACCATCACCAGGCTTGTTGGCTGAGGTCATGCTGTTGATTCATCTTGTACTAGCTGATGTTGTGTACTGCCTTGATGGGCTTTCTTTATATATGAGATTGTTATTTCCATGATTGGACTCAGACTTCTTCTTATTATCAGCACTGGCACTCATGCCTGATTTTGTAGACTTGGATGCCTTCCACATCTTTGCCTCAGGGAATCCAGTTCCTACCTTGATTGGAGATGTATATCATTCCGTCCATTACAAGAATGAAAATAAAAGGGGTAAGAATGTATCATGTTGTGTGCCCTTACTCTACAGATGGTTTGATATTCACGTGCCTAAGAAGGGTCCCTTTGCTTCATCTGCAGCCACAGCTGAGTGGTCTGAGCGATTGATGGGTTTATCAGCAGAGAGCATTGTTTAGTTTGATAGGGACATATTGGGTACTGAAATCATCTTCAGCTGCAGTGGATTTCCAAATGTTTCGTTGAATGGAAGAAAAGGCTGTATCAACTATAATCCATCTCTACTTGTCAGATAGTTTGCTTATGCTCTGAGAGGTCCGTCAAAAGATGAAGAGGTGCAGGAATCACTGTACCTCACAGGTCTCCTAGAGGGGGACATGTTAGCTAAGCTTCAGCATGCCTGGAATGATATCAGTAGACGAGGGAAATCATTGTTGGGCAAGAGCCATAGCCAAGCTTATGCTCCATATGTGACTTGGATTAAGGCCAGAGCAGAGATAATAGGGATGCCTTTCCCACCTGCTAAGCAAGAGTGCCCTCCAGTGGTTGAAGAGCCTACTACCATGTCGATTCAGCAGTATAATTAGGTGTTAGCTGAGAAGGAAGAGCTGAAAAGGGCCAACGAAGAGTTGGAGAAAGAGTTGGCACAACTCAGAAGCGAGAGAAACGAAGTCGTCCACTCCTTCAAGAAGCAGACAGAGTTGGTGAACAGGTTGGGCACGGATTTGACTAAGCAGATAGCTGATCGTGAACGTTTGGGTCTGGACTTCAAATCTGTCAATGATGTACTGGCCACCAAGAAGCAGAATCTGGATGAAGCATACCGGAGAATCTCCAAATTCAATCAGCAGTGGAACGCCACTTTAGCCAGCAACAAAGAGAGGGAGGATAAACTGAAACAACAGATCTCCAAATTGAAAGCTCAGGTGAAGGCCAGCGAGAAGAGGTTTGATGAGGAAACTGCTCGCAGATATGCCACAGAAGACATGCTAAACAAAGCTATCGCTAACTTGAAATATCGCAAGCAGATGTTCGAGTCTAAGAAGCGAAGGTTAGAAGATTGTTTTGGCCAGGGTGCGTGGGAAGACTCAGTTGAAGGTCTCCAGTGCACTATTATGCAAAGAGATTTGCTAGTTGAAGGGTTACTCAATCGGCCTGATCACCCCAAGACAAAAGAGTTGCTAAAAGAGTTTTGTGCCCGTTGTTGCACTTGATTATCTTTGTAACCCTTTGTATTTTTCTGATCTTTACTGTAGGCTGACCATCATCGGGCTTGTTGGTCAAGGTCATGCTATTGATTCCCCCATGTATTCATTAACATTGTACTGCTTCCTTGTTGGGCCATATATATATGAGATGTTATTTCAATGACGGGATCCAGACTTCTTATTATCAGCACTGGCACTCTGGCACTCGAATCGGGGGAATAATCTCCCTAACACACAGACACACGTTTGCATTTGCATAAATCATTTGCATAGCAGGTACCTTGAACTGTTCTCCTAACCCTCTGTTGGTGTAGGTTTCAGGATTGCCGATCAGCGAATTCATCGCTACTCTACGAGAAGCAACTGCAAGAAAGCTATGGATCAGATGCAAACTGAGATGCAGGAGATGCGCGACAGGATGGCGCTGTTCATGCAGGTGATGGAAACCGTGGCCAAGGGCCAAGAGCAGCTGCAGACTCTGGTGCAGCCTCTGATTGCCAGGGTTGACAGTCAGGGTTTGCTACATGGCGGAGTTGCTACTGATCCTCCTCATGGCGAGACTCTCCAAGCTGGTGATGTTGTACCAGTGGTTGTCCTCAATATGACTGAGAACGGTAACAGAGCTGGGAACGGAAATGTGATTGGTAACGGTAATGGGCATGTGGAAACCAATGGAAATATTGATGCTGGGAATGCTGGTTTCAATGTTGGAACTGGGAATGTTGGTCTTGGTGCTTGGAATACTGGTATGGGTATTGGTGTTGGCAATGCTGGTTTTGGTGGTAGTCAAGGCTATGGCAATCAGGATTATGGTAATCAAGGCTTCGGTAACGCAGGTTTTGGCAACGCAAGCAACAATGGTATTGGAATGGGTGCTCACAACGCTGGTTTTGGGCCAGGTGCTGGCAATCAGGGTTTTGGTAATATGGGGTACGGTCCTAGGTTCAATCAGACTAGCTTCGGTCCTAATACTGCTTATGCTGGGTATGACAACAGGGATTCTCACTGGGGCGAGGATCGTCAAGAAGATGCTTTCCCTCCGCCAGGCAGGGATCTTGAGATGCCCACTGACAACGACAGAAGGTTCAAAATGTTGAAGGAAAAATGAGAAATCTTGCTAATCAGAATTCCACGGGTTTAGACGTGGCTAACATGGGATTGGTTCCTGGCTTGAGGGTGCCACTCAAGTTCAAAGCGCCCACTTTTGACAAGTATAAGGGGGATACTTGCCTAAGAGTTCATGTACGGTCTTACTATCGGAGAATGTCCGCTTATTCTGATGACGAAAAGATGCTGATGCATTTTTTTCAAGATAGCTTGTCTGGACCGTCATTGGAATGGTATATGGGGTTAGAGCCTACTCAGATTGGTAGTTAGAAAGAGTTGGCGGAAGCCTTTGTAAAGCACTACCAATATAACAGCGACCTTGCACCGAACAGGGTCCAACTCCAAAATCTTTCTCAGAAGAATGACGAGAGTTTCAAAGAGTACGCCCAGAGGTGGCGTGAGCTTGCAGCCAGGGTGCACCCGCCCATGGTAGAGCGTGAGTTGGTGGATATGTTCGTGGGCACTTTCTCTAGGTTGTATTATGACAGGCTTATCAATTGTACGACGAGTAACTTTTCTGAGTTGATACTCTTAGGAGAGCGTATCGAGAATGGTGTCAAGATTGGTAAGATTCAAGCAGTAGAATCAACCTCAGCTGGAGGTGGTAAAAGGGCTTTTGGAAATAAGAAGCAAGGAGACACTAATTCGGTATGTAGTGATCGGAGAAGGGATATAAATCAGAATTGGCGCTGGCAGCAGGTCGCCAGTGTGACAATTCTTGTACCTCAACAGCAACAACAACAGCCACAGCAGCAACAGGGACGACAGAATTCTGCTCCACAAAGATACCAAGGTCGGGATAGAGTTGTAAAAAGAGTATTTGATGTGCCTCCATTGCCGTATGCTCAGCTTCTTCCAACTTTGTTACAGCTGCAGCTTGTTGAGAAAAGGACGTTGGCTCCGTTAAAGGGCACACCTCCTTTTGGTTATGACGCCAATGCACATTGTGAATTTCACTTTGGGGCATCCGGTCATAGCATCGAGAATTGTCATGCATTTAAGCACAAGGTGCAGGATTTGATAGATAGTAAGGCTATAAACTTCGATAATGAGGCACCCAATATTGAGAAAAATCCGATGTCGTCTCATGGATCTGCACAGGTGGGTGCAATCTTGGGAGATACCAGTCTGAATTTGGTTATGAAGGTGGGTGAATTGAAAACACCTTTGGGGTATGTCAAGAGCAGATTGCTGAAAGGGGGAGTGTTCCCTGGCTGTGATACAGATTGTGTTGACTGTTTGGCCTGGCCCGAGGGTTGTGATAACTTGATAAGAGGTATTCAAGGGTTGATTGATGAAGGAACGCTGCAATTCGACCGTACTGCTGAAGAGAAGCCTATTGAGGCAATAACTGAAAAGCAGGGCGAAGTTACAACGATTACGATCCCGTTTAAGACTGTCACGATATCGGCGCTGTTGCGGTTAGAATATGATATCAAATTATTAATTAATTTGAATCGCATCTTTAGTTCACAACCGCTCTTTGATTTATCCGAAGGAAAAGGTCAAAAGAGGAAAACCTAATTTTGCATCGTAAAGACAATGCGGGGAGAGATCTAGGTAAGGGGTTGGTTAAGCTTAGGGAAGGTACTAGCACCCTAAACTTCTGTAGTACTCTACAGGAACCTTTTGTTTATTGTATGCTTTTTTTATTTTATTATCTACTTTAAATATATATTGCTAAGGGATAGAGTGACCTAAAGACCTAAGGGTTAGTCCTAAATTTACTCGGCAAGACATCACATCTTGTGCCTACATATCCTGACGGGAATGGAATCAGAGTAATTGTAGTTCCCCTTGAAAGGGAGGTTAGAAACGTCTTGACTGTGGTCAAGGTTTCATTGGGGAGTAAGCGTTCATAGGGAAGCGCCTACGTGGAGTCTTGAAACTCCTATTTCTACGTTGAAATTGTTAATTGAAATTAGGGTTAAATTAAATATTCCACGGCGGGAAACCCTAAAATAGAGTACGACGACTCTTTGACCTAATGCTAGGGTAAAGGGTATTTTCGTCCACGGCGGGACACCTAGGCGATTAGGGTTTTGAAATGGTCAAACGTTAGGGTTATTGACTCGGCGGTCAAACGGCTAGACCTAATCCTTCGGAAGGAACATAACGCTAAATCATGCAAAACATGGCAAAATATTATATGGCAGAAATAAAGTGCGGATAGTAAAGAAAGCGTCGCGATGATCACTCGCGTAAATTACAAATCCCTAAAAAATGCAAAATAAAATAAACCGCGACCATGGCCTCGCGTAAATTACATCCATGGAACAAATTACAAATATGATAACGAAATATTTAATTAATAATAATCGAAGACCGACTAAAACCTAGCGGAAAACAAATAGAGAACGTTAGTGAAAAAAAGTTAGGCGGAAATCAATGACAAATAATAAAGCAATTAATAATGAAAGAAAGAAAATGCAATTTGGAAATTTATTATTTTATTAATTTTAAAAAACTTTATTTTTAATTTCTGAAAAAAGAAATTTAATCTTAATTTTGAAACAATGATTTTTAATAAAAATGTTTTAGTTTTAATTTTTTTAAAAAGGATTCAATTAAATTTTTTTAAAAAAAAGAAGTTTTAGTTTTAATAAAAAACAGTTTTAATTTTTATTATTATAAGAACAGAGTTTTAAAACAAGGTTTAACTAGCAAATATTTTTTACTTAAACTAACCATTTATTATGACATAATTACAATTTAAAGAAAATCGGAATAATAATAATAATAATAATAATAATAATAATAATAATAATAATAATAATAATAATAATAATAATAATAATAATAATAATAATAATAATAATAATAAGAAAAATAAAAAAAAGGAAAAATAAAAAATATAAAAAAAATAAAAGGGGAAAAGTAGGCTTCACGCTAAAGCATATCAATCTTTAGGTTTTTAGAAACCCCATCTTCTTCTTCATCACGGTGGCGGCGTCGTGGTAGCTCCTTTGAGCTTTGCTCCATTCTTGCATGGCCAGAAACGATTTCTCTCCTTCTTTTTCGGTTTGTTCCACCTGAAAACAACAGAAAAACTTTGTTATTGACAAAAAGAACTGCTCACCTCGTTCGGGGTTCGAAGCGGTTCGCGGTGGTTTTGCGTCGTTTGGTGGATTTGCTGACACTTTCCTCTTCTGATAAGTCGTGAGAACGGCCGCCGTTTTTTCCTTTTGTGTGCTCTTCCCCCTTTTATCAAATGCAACTCATGTTTATATAGGTAACAAATTAGGGTTAACTCTAACCTAATTCCCAACTTAAAGAATTAGTCAAAACTAAAACAAATTAAAACAAACTTAAAACCCTATTTATTTACTAAACATTAAAAATATTATAAAAAGAATAAAATATTTTCTAATATTTTTAATCTTATAATTTTTGGATGTTTTTATGAATAATATGAAAAAAAGTGAAAAGATAATATTTTTTAAAAAATAATTTAAATAAAATACGAAAATAATAATTAAATAATAAAAAAACTATTTTTGTTATTTTTTTTTTATGAAAATAGAAAACTTAGAATAAAAATAAAAGAAAAACAAAAAGTGAAGAAGGTGGGATTCGAACTCTCGACCTCTCACACTCACAACTACTTACACACGATCTCTTGCCAATCGTGCCATTTTATTCACCCGAAATAAAGTGGCACTAGAAACTATGTAAGATAGGACAAATTTGGGGTGCAACAGATGCTCCTATTTAAATAGCTTCACCGGATGATTTGAGCAGCGGAGACTCGAGAAATCGCGGTGAAAGGGATTTAAATACAGATAACCGAAAATTTGGCTCCTAGATGCAGTGATATGCAATGATATGGACAAAATAACACGAACTATAATGCTGACAATGCCATGAATCTAATATGATGCGTATGATGAAAATGAAAAAATGCACGGATGCAGACGAAACAACGTCACAGGGGACGGCGCAACGAGGAAATGCACTGGGGAAGAAGACTCGCGGTATTGACAAGGTAACATAGGATCCATATGGCGGTAGTACTAGGTAAATGACAGGCGCTAGAGTTTTCGGGACGTTCCTTTAAACGAAGAGATCAAGCGGGATCTTCAGGAATCATCGGAAAACAAATACCGGGATAAACAAACATCAGAACTAATCCAAAGAACATCAAAAGAATTCTGAAAGATAACGAGGATATTCGGAAGAACATCGAATAAACTCTGAAAGATAGAAACAGACGTCAAAGACACTCGGAAGAACATCGAATGAACTTTGAAACACAACAGAGATACTCGGAAGAACATCGAATAAACTCTGAAACACCACCAAGACACTCGGAAGAACATCGAATGAACTCGGAGAAACAGAGATTAATATCAAAGACAATTGGAAGAACATCGAATGAACTTTGAAACACACCCACGACACTCGGAAGAACATCGAATGAATGCTGGGTTGCATAACATGACAACATCTATGAGGGCATGAGACGAAGCCAAAGTCTTTGAAGGTATACCCGAAACATTTAGGGAAACACTAAACGTACGAGAGAAGTTTGAAGACATGTCTGGAAGAACATCCGATCATGAACTCAAAACTGAAAAAACGTCAGAAAGAGCAACGTATCCGGAAAAACATCGGGTAGGAGACACGTCGTATCTGGAAGAACGTCATATAGACACGACACAGAATTGTTGATAGGTGCCAAGTAAATTGGACTTTGACCATAAGGTAAGACGTGAGTAAAACACGACCTCGGGAGAAGAATGTAAATGGGGATAAAACACCCATGATTCCAGGTAAATTGAACTTTGTCCACAAGGTAAGACGCGGGTAAAACACGACCTCGGGAGAAAAAAGCAAATGGGGATAAAACACCCATGATGCCAGGTAAATTGGACTTCGTCCACGAGGTAAGACGCGAGTAAAACACGACCTCGGGAGAAAAAGCAAATGGGGATAAAACACCCATGATGCCAGGTAAATTGGACTTCGTCCAGAAGGTAAGATACGGGTAAAACACTACCTTGGGAGAAAAAGCAAATGGGGATAAAACACCCATGATATGCACATGTGTATAAATCATGCTATGATAGATGATCAAATGACAATGCAGATGTCGACGACAAGGCTCGACTCTGTTGGTAAGATGAAAAGACTGGAAAACCGATTCCTCAACCCGGAGATCACTGTCACTTGCTAAATTGTAATCAAGTTGATGGTCCTCGTAGGAAGGATGGAAAGCCGCTTGGAGATCTTTCAAGTAGACTGCCCCAGATTAAATTGTCCATTACAGATGAACTGATAATTGCTTCAGCTTGTCTGATTCTAAAAATGACTGTTTTACTGTACCCTCGGAAGGTTTGCCCCAATCCGAGTCTTGAAAATCTCATGGATAAACCAGATCTGAGAAGACTTTGCCCCTGATAGGATCACTTAACCAAGTTTCTCGATTGTTTGAAATTTCCTTAGAGGAAAGCCAGTTTGCAAACAAAAATATTCATACAAACATGGTAATGCAAAGTTCATGAAACTTTTGAAATCAAAATTATTTTTGAAAGATGAAAAATAAATGAGTCATCGATTAGAACGCGGTGGTCCAGGGCGCTCAAAGTTTAATACAAGTATACGGCCAAAATAAATGATTCACAAAGATCTTTAGGAGTCAGCTTACGCAACCTTGCTGTAGCATGCTTTCAAAATATCCTTGTTTCAATTAGGTCTTTTGAGGGTTGTGACGTGGCCTGGTTCACGGTTTATGAAACAAAGGATAAAGGCTCAAAATTTTTTTGTTCCCACCCAATCTACGTGATAATCTTCAGTCCTACGCTCAGTTAACTCATATTATGCATTCAGGTTCCTATAGGTTAGGAATTGCACTGGTGGTAGTAATGATGGTTCGAAAGTCAAGGGACTCTTGAGATGGCCGTCACTACTTTCCTATAACATTTGGTTGTTTTGACATTTAGGATTTTTAGGGTAAGGATTTAAAACTCCTCTCTGCATTATCCCTAAATTTTGCCTGAGCTGTTTCTTGTGAAGATTACAGTCAGCGGGATGCCCCAGTTTTGCCTAAGTCTCCTTTATAGGTTTTGACTTAGCGGACTTTTTTTTTTGAAAGAAAGTGACTGCCTAGCTTAATGATCACGATGAACCATCATCGACTTTTGACTTGGAAACATCTTCGACACTTACTTGCTGTGTACGAAGGAAAACTTGTGAATTCAACCTTTATATGAAAGGTGTATTGCAGGAAAGCACAACCGAGTTAACTGAGAACTACCCATCCCCAGGCTAAGATTGCGGTTTTTTTTGTAAAGAAAGAAACTCCAACTTCTAGGCTCGAAGGGGGTGACAAGGGGATAACTTCCTTATTTCTCCAGTGTTTGGGAGTTGAAACAATGCCTCACATCATCAATAAGGATTCATTGAAAGCATACTGACAGCAGTTATGGGTATAACGTTTTCGTCATCCTCCCTCCAATCTTTGCACACCAAAAATTCGGACAAAAGTAAATATTTGAAAGATAAAGCATAGAGATGAAAATAATAGATAAAATGAATTAAATCAAAAGTTACAATGCTCAGTTCATCAATATAAAAGTACAAACATAGTTCAAAAGCAAACAGCTAATAAAATAAGGAAAATACAAACAATGAGAAACAAAGGTCTGTGATTAAAACAATACAAAGATAAACTGTCATGTCTAAAACAAATAAATAGCCTGCTGAGGTCAGCCAGAAGCTTCACTTCTGATGCCCTGGCAAAGGATTCTTCTGGATGTTCGGAGGATTGTCTGGAAAATCAAGTATCCCTGCTCTCATCAGCTTACACACTCTGGCTTTCAGTGCAAAACAATGCTCCAAGTCGTGGCCTAAGGCACCCTCATGAAAAGCGCACTGGAAATCAGCCCTAAATCCAGCTGGAGGAGGATTAGGAGGAGGTGGTAAAGCCCTTGTAGTGATCAGCCCTCGTTGAACCAGGTAAGAATAAAGTTTTGTGTAAGTCATGGGAATAAGATCAAATTGATTCCTATTTCGATACTGGTCTTGTCTAATAACTGGACGTTGAGGATTCTGAGCTGGCTGCGGAGCAACAACAGGTTAAGATCCCTGGCGAGGCTTTCTTGATTCAGTCATGACTGCATTGGTCTGCTCGTCCTTCCTCTTATGGAAATTCCCATAGGATTTCTTTGCACCATTAGAAGATTTGGCAGCTTTGGATACCTTCCCATTTTTCAAACCTTCTTCTAACCTTTGGCCAATAGTCACCAGATCTGTAAAGCTTGAAGAGACACTCCCAATCATCTTTTCCCAATAGAAAGGAGACAAAGTATCCATGAATATTTCTGCCAGTTCCTTCTCTGCTATAGGGGGTCCGACTTGGGAAGCTAACTCCCTCCAACGCTGAGCATACTCCTTGAACGACTCTTTTTCCTTCTGAGACATACTTTGAAGCTGACGAAGATCGGGAGCCATATCCAAATTGTATTTGTATTGCTTCATAAAAGCGTTGACGAGATCTTGGAAGCAGTGGACACTGTTATGCTCTAAGTTCATATACCATTTAAGAGAAGCACCACTCAAACTATCCTGAAAGCAATGGATGAGCAACTTCTGATTGTTGGTGTAAGCTGCCATCTTTCGGAAGTACATGACTAGATGGGCTCTTGGACATGAATGACCTTGATACTTCACGAACTCAGGAGTCTTGAACTTGGCAGGCAAAACAAGACCAGAAACTAGGCACAAATTATCGGCATCAACATTGAAGAAATCAGTACCCTCGACAGCTTGGAGTCTCTTGTTTATGATCTAAAACTGTTCACGGGTGATCTCAGGCTCAACAAAATCTTCTTGAACATCGGCAACATTGTACTCATAGGGATGATTCTCAACGGGAGCTTGGATAGTCTGATTAACCGTGTGGACCACAGGTTGGGCCTCGGTAAGGACAGGAGCTTGAAAAACCGGTCTGACAGCCTGACCAATCATAGCAGCAGATGCAACAGGTGGAGAGTAGTTAGGAGGTAAACCAAACTCAGGCCAACTAGAGGACAGCACTGAAACAAGAGGTGGATCAACACTTGAAACTTCCTGAATGACAGTCCTCTGAGGTGGCTCTCCTCTGGAAATCAACACTTGAAGCATCTCGGTAAGCCTGGTCATGCCTACTTTCAACTCATCAATCTCCATTCGGACCTCCGCATTATGTTCCTCTTGTTCTGACATTTGGCGTCTATAGTTAGCTCTAGTCTGATATCTGTGTCGAGGAATCAGCTTGACGACTCAACGAAACACTGGAAGATAAAGACAACTGGACATGAGAAACCCGGGGAAAGATGTCATGCAAGACATGATGCTAATGCAATGCAATAGTTTCAAGAACTTCAACGGTCGATTGCAAACATTTCTTTTTTAGGAAAGTTGGAAACAGTTTTAAACTTTGAAATATAGGACTTTTGAATTCGCAAAGTACTGTTGAATTCCTTGAAACTAGGAATGATGTTTTATGAATGCCATGCACAAATACACACAAACAACAAAGTCCTAGGTGTGAGGAACAATGAATGGATTTAAGGTCTACCCTTCCCAAAAGGTATGTACTATGGGGTAGTTGTACCTGCAGAATAAGGTTCTAAAGAGGTGCCCAAAGTCATCAGTCCATCTTTCGGATATTATCAATTTCCCAATTGACTCGGTGGTTAATAATATCCTCAAGAGAGCCTCTTTTGAGTGTAGTATCGCGTAGCAACTATCTTGGGATTACTCCCTCATAGTTCCCGCACCACGTCCTAGATAAGGCCAAAGTGGTGTTAAGGTACTACGGCCCCCAGTATCACAGACTCCAATTGACAATAGTAAAAGCTTTCACGATTACTCGTTCAACCGAACCATTTTCGAAAGGGTCTCAACTGAGCGGTGATTCTCAAGTCAGCTTGGTCGGGATTCCACTCCCTATAAGCCTCGTCGAATATATCACCTTCCTATAATAATGTCACTCAAGTCCGGGTGTAGGACTTATCTCACAACAAAGATACCCCAAGCAAGGTACAATATATACAGATCATAAAATAAAATAGAAATATCATACAATAAACAAAATAGGGGCAACCCTTAAAAATTAGGAGGGTCCCCAGTGAAGTCGCCATTTTCTGTTGCGGTTAGAATATGATATCAAATTATTAATTAATTTGAATCGCATCTTTAGTTCACAACCGCTCTTTGATTTATCCGAAGGAAAAGGTCAAAAGAGGAAAACCTAATTTTGCATCGTAAAGACAATGCGGGGAGAGATCTAGGTAAGGGGTTGGTTAAGCTTAGGGAAGGTACTAGCACCCTAAACTTCTGTAGTACTCTACAGGAACCTTTTGTTTATTGTATGCTTTTTTTATTTTATTATCTACTTTAAATATATATTGCTAAGGGATAGAGTGACCTAAAGACCTAAGGGTTAGTCCCAAATTTACTCGGCAAGACATCGCATCTTGTGCCTACATATCCTGACGGGAATGGAATCAGAGTAATTGTAGTTCCCCTCGAAAGGGAGGTTAGAAACGTCTTGACTGTGGTCAAGGTTTCATTGGGGAGTAAGCGTTCATAGGGAAGCGCCTACGTGGAGTCTTGAAACTCATATTTCTACGTTGAAATTGTTAATTGAAATTAGGGTTAAATTAAATATTCCACGGCGGGAAACCCTAAAATAGAGTACGGCGACTCTTTGACCTAATGCTAGGGTAAAGGGTATTTTCGTCCACGGCGGGACACCTAGGCGATTAGGGTTTTGAAATGGTCAAACGTTAGGGTTATTGACTCGGCGGTCAAACGGCTAGACCTAATCCTTCGGAAGGAACATAACGTTAAATCATGCAAAACATGGCAAAATATTATATGGCAGAAATAAAGTGCGGAAAGTAAAGAAAGCGTCGCGATGATCACTCGCGTAAATTACAAATCCCCAAAAAATGCAAAATAAAATAAACCGCGACCAGGGCCTCGCGTAAATTACATCCATGGAACAAATTACAAATATGATAACGAAATATTTAATTAATAATAATCGGGGACCGACTAAAACCTAACGGAAAACAAATAGAGAACGTTAGTGGAAAAAAAGTTAGGCGGAAATCAATGACAAATAATAAAGCAATTAATAATGAAAGAAAGAAAATGCAATTTGGAAATTTATTATTTTATTAATTTTAAAAAACTTTATTTTTAATTTCTGAAAAAAGAAATTTAATCTTAATTTTGAAACAATGGTTTTTAATAAAAATGTTTTAGTTTTAATTTTTTTTTAAAAAGGATTCAATTAAATTTTTTTTAAAAAAAGAAGTTTTAGTTTTAATAAAAAACAGTTTTAATTTTTTTTATTATAAGAACAGAGTTTTAAAACAAGGTTTAACTAGCAAATTTTTTTACTTAAACTAACCATTTATTATGCCATAATTACAATTTAAAGAAAATCGGAATAATAATAATAATAATAATAATAATAATAATAATAATAATAATAATAATAATAATAATAATAATAATAATAATAATAATAATAATAAGAAGAAGAAGAAGAAGAAGAAGAAGAAGAAAAATAAAAAAAAAAGGAAAAATAAAAAATATAAATTAATAAAAGGGGAAAAGTAGGCTTCACGCTGAAGCATATCAATCTTTAGGTTTTTAGAAACCCCATCTTCTTCTTCATCACGGTGGCGGCGTTGTTGCAGCTCCTTTGAGCTTTGCTCCATTCTTGCATGGCCGGAAACGATTTCTCTCCTTCTTCTTCGGTTTGTTCCACCTGAAAACAACAGAAAAACTTCGTTATTGACAAAAAGAACTGCTCACCTCGTTCGGGGTTCGAAGCGGTTCGCGGTGGTTTTGCGCCGTTTGGTGGATTTGCTGACACTTTCCTCTTCTGATAAGTCGTGAGAACGGCCGCCGTTTTTTCCTTTTGTGTGCTCTTCCCCCTTTTATAAAATGCAACTCATGTTTATATAGGTAACAAATTAGGGTTAACTCTAACCTAATTCCCAACTTAAAGAATTAGTCAAAACTAAAACAAATTAAAACAAACTTAAAACCCTATTTATTTACTAAACATTAAAAATATTATAAAAAGAATAAAATATTTTCTAATATTTTTAATTTTATAATTTTAGGATGTTTTTATGAATAATATGAAAAAAAGTGAAAAAATAATATTTTTTAAAAAATAATTTAAATAAAATACGAAAATAATAATTAAATAATAAAAAAAACTATTTTTGTTATTTTTTTTATGAAAATAGAAAACTTAGAATAAAAATAAAAGAAAAACAAAAAGTGAAGAAGGTGGGATTCGAACTCTCGACCTCTCACACTCACAACTACTTACACACGATCCCTTGCCAATCGTGCCATTTTATTCATCCGAAATAAAGTGGCACTAGAAACTATGTAAGGTAGGACAAATTTGGGGTGCAACAGGCGCCTCCCAAGCGACCGACTATCACAATATCCAAAGCTGGACCCATTCCATATGAAAGCACTAAAGCCATCCCTTGGAATTATGGGGCGGAAAGTTACTGCAATGGAGAAAAGATTAACCTAGCAAGCCCGCCGGTAGGGTCAGTTGATAACCTTGTGGGGGCAGGGGGCATAACCCGCAGTGGTAGAATCTATGCGTCGCCAGAAGTAGAAGCTGAGAGAATTGAAAAGGGAAAAGGTAAAGTCAATGAAGAGGGACCTTCTCAAGAGAAGGAAAAAGAGGCTTTGACCAAAGATGTGGAAGAATTTATGAGACTAATCCGGAAGAGTGATTATAAAATTGTTGATCATCTACAGCAGACGCCTTCCAAAATATCGATTTTGTCATTGTTGCTTTGTACCCAGGCCCATCGGAACGCTTTGCTGAAAGCCCTTGATGTTGCTTATGTACCCCAGGAGATATCTGTTAATCAACTCGAAGGAGTGATTGCGCACGTGAATGCGGGGCATGGCCTTGGCTTTACAGATTTTGATTTGACACCCAGGGGCCGTAACAACAATAGTGCGTTGCATATTTCAGTTGAGTGTAGGGGCACTGTTATGTCTCATGTCCTTGTTGACACTGGTTCATCCCTGAATGTTTTGCCCAAGAAGGCACTATTGAAGCTAGATACCCGAGGTGTAATCTGCACGCCAAGTGACTTGGTAGTGAGAGCTTTCGATGGGACTAGAAGGTCTGTGTTTGGAGAATTGACTTTGCCAATCCAGGTTGGTCCAGAGGTGTTCGACACCGTGTTTTATATTATGGATATACAGCCAGCTTATAGATGTTTTCTTGGACGACCTTGGATTCACTCTGCAGGGGCTGTAACGTCTACGTTGCACCAAAAGCTTAAGTATATGGTCAGTGGTAGCATTGTCACCATGTGTGGGGAAGAAGATATCCTGGTGAGTCACTTGTCATCGCTCAAATATGTCGAAGTGGATGGTGAGATCCATGAGACATTGTGCCAAGCTTTTGAAGGGGTGCAGATCAGAGACAAATCTCCTATCATAAGCAGTGGGCCAGAGGTGGCTATGTCTTCATACAGAGGAGCCCAAGCGGTAGTTCAGGCCGGGGAGACCAAAGGTTGGGGTCAAGTTCTAGAGATTCCTGTTAAGCAAGACAAGTTTGGCTTAGGGTATCGCCCATCGTCGTCATCCTCATCACAGAGCGCGCCAAGGTTCAAAGGACCGATTGTGTTTACTCTAGGAAGAGTCAGTTTTGAAACGATTAATGTTGTGTCTGACAGTGAGGATGGAGATAGCAACTGTGACATGGATTCATGGATCAAGCCCAGCGAGCCAGGACAGATCCTATGCAACTGGTCTATCCAGGACTTTATTCAAGTGACGCCGAAACAATAATGCCTTGTTTTTTCAATTATTGTACAATCCTATGTCCTACCCGGGGCATAGCGATTTTATTTCAGGGCCTACTTGTTTATGTGTATGCTTTGTTTTAATCATTAAATAAAGGCGTTTTTCTCATGCAAATTTTGTGATCCTTGTTTTTCTATTTTTATTTTACAATAAAATGGCAATGTGGTTGTGTGCTTCGTTTGCATATCATTTGAAGCATTTAACCCTTTCTCTTGCAGGATCCATATTTCAGATGACATCGAGCAAGAACTCCCTATGACTCGCTTCGACTTTGAGCACCCGATATTCCAAGTTGAGGAAGAGATTGTTGAGGACGACGACTTACCAGAAGAGCTGACTCGACTTTTGAAACAAGAAGAGAGAATCATTCTGCCTCATCAGGAGGATATCGAGGTCGTTAATTTGGGTTCGGAAGAAGTTGTCAGGAATGTCCAGATAGGGGCTGCGCTGCAAAGTGATATCAAGCAGAGAGTGTCGAGATGCTTCGAGAGTATAGTGACATTTTTGCTTGGTCTTATGAAGATATGCCTGGGTTAGACACTGATATTATGGTCCACCGCTTGCCATTGTGTGAAGACTGTCCGCCAGTCAAGCAAAAGCTCAGGAGAACGAAACCAGATATGGCCGTAAAGATTAAAGAGGAAGTACAGAAACAGTGGGACGCTGGTTTTCTAGCTGTTACAACTTACCCTCCTTGGGTCGCCAATATAGTACCTGTACCAAAGAAAGATGGTAAGGTACAGATGTGCGTTGACTATCGGGATCTGAACAAGGCGAGCCCTAAGGATGACTTCCCGCTTCCTCATATTGACGTATTGGTCGACAATACTGCTCAATTCTCTGTGTTTTCCTTCATGGATGGCTTTTCGGGCTATAATCAGATTAAGATGGCGCCAGAAGATATGGAGAAAACAACTTTTATTACCCCGTGGGGAAGGTTCTGCTACAAAGTGATGCCCTTTGGTTTGAAGAACACCGGGGCAACATATCAGCGTGCTATGACGACACTCTTTCATGACATGATGCATAAAGAGATTGAGGTCTATGTTAACGATATGATTGCCAAATCCCAGACGGAGGAAGAGCATCTGGTGAATCTTCTGAAATTGTTTGAAAGGCTTTGGAAGTTCAGGCTGAGGCTGAATCCTAATAAGTGCACCTTCAGGGTGAGATCTGGTAAGCTACTGGGGTTCATTGTTAGTGAAAAAGGAATAGAGGTTGATCCTGCAAAAATAAAAGCGATACAAGAAATGCCAGCGCCAAAAACAGAGAAAGAGGTTCGTAGTTTTTTGGGGAGGATGAACTACATTGCCCGGTTCATATCTCACCTTACAGCCACGTGTGAGCCAATGTTTAAACTGTTGAAAAAAGATCAGGCAATTGTCTGGAATGAAAACTGTCAAAAGGTGTTTGAAAGAATAAAAGAATACTTGCATGAACCTCTGATTTTGATACCCCCAGTAGCCAAGAGACCACTGATCATGTACTTGACGGTTCTTGAGAACAGTATGGGTTGTGTTCTTGGTCAACAGGACGAGACTGGACGAAAAGAGCATGCGATCTATTACTTGAGTAAAAAGTTCACAGACTGTGAATCCCGTTACTCAATGCTCGAAAAGACGTGTTGTGCACTTGCTTGGGCTGCCAAATGTCTGAGACAATACATGCTAAATCATACAACCATGCTGATTTCGGATATGGATCCGATCAAATACATCTTTGAAAAGCAGGCACTTTCAAGAAGGATTGCCCGATGGCAGATGGTACTGACAGAGTATGATATACAGTATGTCTCGCAAAAGGCTATCAAGGGTAGCGTGCTGTCAGAGTACCTGGCCAAGCAGCCAATCGATGATTACCAGCCAATGAAGTTTGATTTTCCTGACGAGGATATCATGTACTTAAAGATGAAAGATTGCGAGGAGCCGTTGCATGGTGAAGGTCCTGAACGGGGTTACCAATGGCAATTAATTTTTGACAGTGCTGTTAATTCATATGGAAGTGGAATTGGGGCAATCATCACGACTCCCCATGGGACGCACATCCTGTTCGCTGCCAGACTGACATTTCCAGTTACCAACAATGAGGCTGAATATGAGTCGTGTATCATGGGTCTCGAGGAGGCTATTGATTTGAGGATTAAAAATCTTGATGTGTATGGAGACTCCGCGCTAGTCGTGAACCAGATCAAGGGAGAATGGGAGACTCGTCAGCCTAATCTGATACCGTACATGAATTATGCAAGGAGGTTGTTGCCTTTCTTTGACCGAGTAGAGTTTCACCATGTGCCACGGGAAGAAAATCAGATGGCTGACGCTTTTGCGACATTGTCTTTGATGTACAAAGTTAACTTCTGGAATGATGCTCCCAGAATAGTTATCTCTCGCCTTGATAGGCCCCCTTTTATATTCGCCATTGAGGAAGCTTCCGATGGCAAGCCGTGGTATTTTGATATCCAGAATTTCCTAAAGAACCAAGAGTATCTGACTGGGGCATCCGGCCGCGATAAGAAGACTCTTAGGAGATTGGCTGGAAACTTTTACTTGAATCCAGATGGTGTTCTGTACAGGAGAAACCATGATTTGGTGCTTTTGCAATGTGTAGATGAGAAAGAAGCTAATCTACTCATGGAAGAGGTCCACGAGGGAACCTTTGGCATGCACGTTGGCGGACATGCTATGTCTCGAAAGTTATTACGGGCAGGGTATTATTGGCTGACGATGGAAAGAGATTGTTTCAAATTTGCAAAGATATGCCATAAATTCCAGATTTATGCAGACAAGGTTCAGGTGCCGCCAAGCCCTTTGAATGTTATGGCGTCCCCGTGGCCTTTCTCCGTATGGGGCATCGATATGATTGGCAAAATTGAGCCCACCGCATCCAATGGACACCGGTTCATCTTGGTAGCTATCGATTACTTCACCAAATGGGTTGAAGCAGCGTCTTACGCTAATGTCACCAAGCAAGTAGTAGCCCGGTTTATCAAAAAGGACATCATCTATCGTTACGGCATCCCCGAAAGGATCATTACTGACAATGGTTCGAACATGAATAACAAGATGATGAAGGAATTATGCCAGAATTTCAAGTTGAGCATCATAATTCATCTCCCTATCGGCCCAAGATGAATGACACTGTCGAAGCGACCAATAAGAACATCAAGAAGATAGTTCAGAAGATGGTTATGACATACAAAGACTGACATGAGATGTTGCCCTTCGCATTGCACGATTATCGTACGATGGTATGCACATCGACCGGGGCAACACCTTTCTCACTGGTGTATGGTATGGAAGTTGTCCTACCATTGGAAGTTGAGATTCCTTCTTTGAGAGTTTTGCTTGATGTCCAACTAGATGAGGCAGAGTGGGTAAGGAATAGACTGAATCAGCTCAGTTTGATGGATGAGAAGAGACTTGCATCTATCGCATATGATCAGTTATATCAGAGCCGGATGAAGAAAGCTTACGACAAGAAGGTGCGCCCTCGAAGCTTTTAGACGGGCGATCTTGTGCTAAAGAAGATTCTCCCACCACAATCAGATCACAGGGGCAAATGGACTCCCAACTATGAAGGTCCATACATTGTTCGAAAGGTCTTCTCCATAGGAGCCTTACTGTTGTCCACCATGGATGGCGAAGATTTTACATCCCCTGTGAACTCGGATGCAGTTAAAAAATACTTTGCTTAAATAGACCCGTTGGACAGAAAAAAGAAAGTCCATGCAAAAATGGGGCATCCCGGCGAACCAAGAAAAAAGGAAAGGTTCGGGAAAAAGTTAGGGATAAAAATTGAAAAGATGTACACCCACGAAGTCGAAAACCTGAAAAGGCGATTGCGGCAAAAAGGGTATCCCGGTGAATTGAAAACCCGCAAAGGGCGATTTAGGAAAAAGTTAGGGATTGAAAAAGCAAATGACTGCGGTCCGAGTTTGATACTACATGGCTTAGTGGTTTGGGAGTACTTGAGGGTCGATTATCCAAGTCAATCTCTTCCGAGGACGGAGTATCGGGAAAGCGTCGGAGTCAGGCGAGTCATAGGGGGATCAACTCTTGGTGTTTGTCTGTACCACGTTGCCGACATGTATACAAATTTCTTTGTACCTCTGTACATATTTGTATTTATTTTTGTAGCTTCCTCTTTTCAGGAGTTGCATCCATTATACAAAAACTTTGCCCATTTACAGGCCCGTTATCAATAAATGCATACTATTCAGTACTTGATGTTTGTTTCTTGTTTTAACTTTTACTGCTTTGTTTATGGAAAATGCCGATGTTTTTGATAAACTTGCACGTGCATAAACTTCCAGGCCTCGGCCAATAATTGATAAAACTTTGAATTAACTGTACAATTGTCACAGATACTGACCTGGACATTTCCTTTTGTATAGGATATCTTGTTGTTGCTAATGTTTTGCAGGGTCGTTACCTTCGCAGCAAACATCTAAGGGAGCGTATTTCCCCTGCCAGAGTCCCTTAACGTAGGAGCAGGCTCTAGGTAACCTTATTTCTCCCCAGCAGATGGAAGTCGCGTCTTTATCCCCAGAAGAGTTGGATGCGAGCTAGCAAACGGTCAGGCAATGGTGTGTATCCACAGCAGTGGGTTATGTGCATATTCAATCCCCAGTGAAGTCCTCATAGGGTACAACCAGGTTGTCAGTGTTTTGAAGTTCGTCCCCGCGCAGGGTTGTTCTTTCTGTTCTCCAGCAGGATTGTTTCTTCTCCCAGCGGAGTCGGTTCACCTTTCCAGCATTTATTTTGCTGGAATAATCCTGTGATACTCGGTTATCCCCAGCGGAGTTGGCTTTGTCTTCAGCATTTATCTTGCTGAAGCGGTTCTGCATCCAGCTTTTCTCCGGCAGCCCGAGCCTGCATTTACATCTTGCATATATCATTATATCTGCATCATATTTGCGTAGCATCTACCAAAACGCGTAGCATTTCCATTCCGTATGGAGCATTACGCCATTTTCAAACATATGCATTTTGAAACATAAGCCAGGTTGGTTACCTCTTTGTTTTCAGGTGTTCTTCCCTGCAGGTAATTGGAATTCTTGTTCGGGATGGTTTTCGGATATTCAAATTTTTGGCATGAGATATGTGATGATAACGTTCGTCCTATCATGTGTTCCCTCATCAGAGTTGCTTGGTTAAGTTTCTCTTCTTCCCCAGCGGAGTTTTCCTCGGGTTGCTGTCACGTCAGCATTTTAAAAGAAAGATTTCAGGGATTAGACGGTTGAGGTCAGTACTCATCGTCAAGGTTAATGTCTAGCAGTTAACGTCAGAATTTCCCCGGCAGAGTTCTCCTCAGGTGGCTGTTACGTCAGCATTAAAAGGCTTCATAATTAGACTTTAGAGTTGATGCCAGATTTTCCCCGCAGAGTTGCTTGTTCAAGTCTTCGGAGGCCCGTACCGCGCTTTTATTTAGTGCGATGCCCGTTTCTTCGGAAATGGAAGGTCAAGGATAGTATATTGACATTCCGCGCTTTTATTTAGTGCGATGCTCGTTTCTTCGGAAATGGAAGATCCCGGATAGTACAGGGATGACGCACTTTAAGTAGTGTATCCCCGTTTCTTCGGAAATGGAAGGTCAAGGATAGTATATTGACATTCCGCGCTTTTATTTAGTGCGATGCTCGTTTCTTCGGAAATGGAAGATCCCGGATAGTACAGGGATGACGTACTTTAAGTAGTGTATGCCGGTTTCTTCGGAAATGGAAGGTCAAGGATAGTATATTGACATTCCGCGCTTTTATTTAGTGCGATGCTCGTTTCTTCGGAAATGGAAGATCCCGGATAGTACAGGGATGACGCACTTTAAGTAGTGTATGCCCGTTTCTTCAGAAATTGAAGGTCAAGGATGGTATATTGACATTTCGCGCTTTTATTTAGTGCGATGCTCGTTTCTTTGGAAATGGAAGATCTAGGATAGTACATGGAGGACGCACTTTACGTGGTGCTTTGCTCGTTTCTTCGGAAATGTGAGGTCAAGGATGATATTTTAATATGGTCCTATGACGTGGTGCCTGCTTATTGTAGAATATATTTGAAGTTGACTGTTGATTCAGTGCCTGTGGCATCACGCAGGTGGTTGATATTGAAATCAGGTTATGTATCAGATGATTAATCGGTTGTTGTTGTGATAATCAGATTCAATTATCTGGATTTTTTTGGTTCCCCAAGCAGTTGGTGCAGTTTGTTTCTTTGGTTAGCAAATTTCCGGGTTCTTTGGTATTCAACCGTCTTTTACCTTGATTGCCTGAAAGTCGTTCTCTTTTCATCCAGTCAGGTTCAAGCCGCTTGAATAAGAGCAGTTGTTGCACCCCAAAATTTGCTTAACCTTTTCTTACTTGGTTTATGTTTTATTGCATTGGCAAATCATTGATCTAACATTTGCATAACATAGCATTGTTCATTTTTTCAGGGGATCAAGTGTGGTTTATATCTAGAGGAGCCTATTGTTGCACCCCAAAATTTGACCAACTCTCCTTTACCTAGCTTATGTTTCATTTCATTCACATTAGCATTATCATTTGCATTTCATTGACATGTATGCAGGAGATCAAGAGGTATGACTACCAATCAAGAGCTACACAAGACTATGAAGCTAGCCAAGAAGGTTATTCAAGTGTTCAAAGGTTGATATCTTTGTTAGAGGAGTCAGAAGATCCTCAGAGAGAGTGGTTGAAACCAAAAGGGTGTCTCCTAACTTGAGAGTTATGGGAGCTCCTCAGATGATTCTGAAGCCATGAATGTGGACTTGAAGCCTTGAGAGAGCTTATGAGATATCTTGAAAGCCATCATGAAGCCTAGATAGGTCATTGTACAAGATTAAGACGACTCAGCCATGAGTGGTATAATTAGGGTTTGACTGGGTCAACCCTGGGTCAACTGATGATTTGAAGAGGGTTGAGACCTAATCCAAGAGCCATGTGATCATGGACTGATGCATTGAGATGTTATAAGGATGATTCCAAGGTCAAATCATCATGATTGAATAGTTTGAGAAGTTTCAAGCTAGGGTTTCTAAGGCTTGACAGTGTAAAATCCCCTAGTTTGACCCCTATCTTCAGGGCAGTTTAGCTCAAGATGTGATTGCCATCTCTTCTTTCCCCCAACATGAATGTTGTAGAGCTTGTTCTTAGCTTTAATTTGAGTACTAGAAGTCCTTGATAGGATTTGTAGAGCTCAAGTTATGACTTTGACAAGTTACAGGTCATCTGAGGTATGTGAATCTGGGGCCTTGAAAGTCACCCAACTTGCATAAAATTTTTGCCCAAGAATTATGATTCCTATGAACTTTTGGTAAACATGAATGTTGTTCCTTATCTTCTTAGCTTTCTAGAGAGTACTAGAAGTTCTTGATAGGATTTGTAGAACTCAAGTTATGGCTTTGACAAGTCAAGGGCATTTTGGTCATTTGGAGACTACAGGTCATTGCAAGCATAAGGCCATAACTCCTATTTCCAAGCTTTAAATGGAAAAATCTTCAACATCAAACTTGCTTAAAATGATGTTTTAAGGCTAGTAAGGAGGTCATGAGATGTTGAAAAGGCTTGTAGCTCAAAGTTGCAAAAATGACCTAAAATAAAGGCATAAGTTAAATAAACCAAAGTTGGAAATTGATATTTTCAACCTACACATCCAAAACATGGCATGTAATATATCATTTTGACTCTAGAAAACATTTTAAGAACATTGGTTTAGCCATATTTTTGATTTGAGATTCAATTCATGGACTTGCTTTGAAAAGCACTTGATTGCATATTAAGTAACATGTGCATAACTTAAAATTGAGGCATGGGCAAGGAACTTGGCAAGCTAAACCCTTCCAAAATGTCACTAGGGGAGAAATTGAAGGAGATCGAGATGAATTTCAAGCTGCAAACAGAATTGAGGATGGCATGATAAGTGATTCAAAATCTCATGACATGAGATGTGTAAAATCTCATTGGAAGGATCTAGAGGGTTCTAGATCATCCAAACTTCATCTATATATTGAGTAGAGATGATCCATGGCAGAGGTTGGTGATCATTGAAGGTTTGAGCATAGTTTGAGATTGAGTTTTCATAGCTTGCAAGTGCAATCGGTTTCACCAAATTCCTCCATTTCCTTCCATTTTCTTGATTGATTCTTCTTCCATGAGTTTTAAGGATTGATTCCAGACCATTTTCAAGAGGAATTGGTGGCTAGATCGTGTGGGAGCAAGTGGTTTTCAGCACCTGCAACTCAACATCGTATTTCAAGATTGAAGCGCTTTCCATTGAATCTTTTGCATACAGAAGCAAGGAGGAGGTTCAGTGATCGTGTCCAGAAGATTTGAGGGCTTGAAGTGAAGATTTGGTGCATCTGTTATTCAAGAATTTCCAGGTTGGTAATCTTCTTCCTATAGCATGATTTAGGTAGAATTAGGTTGAATTAAGGTGCTAGATTAGTTGTAGAATGGCCTAGGATGGATTTCAGATGGTTAATTGCTGAATTAGAGACAAAATAGGAAGGTCACCATTTTCGGTTGAGATTAGGAGATGTTGATTCTTGGGGTTTCAGAGGAAACTATGGGCATGGTTGAGTTCGTGGCAAGATTTGGAGTGTGTTTCATGTTTTGACCTCTTGGATTGAAGGCCTCTAGGAAGAACTAGGGTTGAAGGGGACGATCGGAGCTCTACCGGCGGTGGCCGGAGCTGGGCGCGAAGTTCAGACGTTTGAAATGGAGAAGATGAAGTTCTCACCATTGGATGATGGATTGACCATTGACTGGGAGAAGATCCAAGGGCCACGTTTTAATTCTGAGTTGTGAAGGGTTTCTGAAGGAAACGCTGCGTTTCATTTATTTGGTGCTTTGGGCTTAGTAATCTGAATGTTATCCACACCCCTCAGCGAGCCCAATCCATGTTTTTAACTGAAAATGTTTACTTCCTGCACCGTGTGTTTGGTTATTTCATTTGATTTTCATTTAATTTCCATTTAATTCATGGTTTTTGTAAAATTCATAATAAATTGAATATTAATCCAATCAAACCCATTCTTTTTGCATATTAATCATGATTGAGTCTATTATTTTTTAGAGAAAAAATATTTTCATTTCATATGATTTATGATTTAATTGTAATTTTGTATTTTAATTGATATTAAAATGTTCATGTTTGATGCATATTTTTGTGGAATTTTGTTTGATCTCATGGTGATGATTTTGAGCCTAATTTTTTGTGTGTGATTAGGTTAGACATGTATGATCCCATATAAGTTTTCTCACATTTTTGTGATGAAAATAGGTGTGCTTTCTAGATTGATGTTTAGATGCTTCCTTTTTAGGGTTTTAGGTTGATGCCTTAGAATGTAGGATTTAGTTCTAGGTCCAATTTGATGGTTTGATCTTTGAAACTAATGTGATAGAGTCATGATTGACCTAGGTTCCCATAGTAATTTTTGTAAGATTTTACAATTGACTTTAGTATTTTAGTTAGGACTAACTTTAGTGCTAGGTTTAAGGTGATCCTAAATTACTAATTCAACTAGTTTAACTCATCTAGTTCCCTTAGATTAGGGTTTGTGCTTGGTTTTCTTTTGGTCAAGTTGAAGACAAGTTGAAGACAAGAGGAAGATGCTTGAAGTTGCTTGAGGTTGCTTGAAGCTTTGGATTTTGTGGGTGCCTAGAGGTGTCTGATGAAGATTAGGAGATAGGACATAAGGAGAGCTTTGTAGTTAGAATGATTTCTTTCACAAACATGGAAAGCATCTTGTGCTTCCATTCCTCCCAATGATTAAAAGTCCTTCCACGGTATTCACCTCCCTCCTTTGGAGGGATAAGTGATGGTACCTAGGAAGTAAAACTTTTGAGGGAACCATTCTTCTGATGTTAAACCCTTATAGGCCTCCTTTGGTGGTCAATAAGCAGTTTAATATCCTAGCTTATCCAGTTAAGTGATTTCTTCTGGTTTGAGTATCCTGAAAGATGTTGGACTTGAGTTTGAAGATGAAGACTTCATTGAAGAGTGTGGAAGAGGGTGATTCTCGTGGCATTGCCATTGCAGCTGAAGCTTGAAGGGCAAGAAAAACAAGTTGATACTTGAAGACCCAATGAAGATTGAATGAAGAGTGAGGAGTTCCTTGCTTGAAGAAGATTGAAGGATGGAGTTGACACTTATAAGTGATTGTAGAGTACTCTGAGAAGCTGAGGCTTGTAGATGAAGAAGACCAAGTTGATACTAGTAAAGCAAAGAGAGTTGAAGCTTGAAGACTGAGTTGATACTTATGAAGAGGATTCAATTGAGATTGAGTGAATAGCTGAGGCTTGAGGAATAAAGGATAAGTTGAGGTTTGCACTGATACTTGAGACTTGAGAGGCTGAGGGAATCAAGTTGATGCTTGTAGTTAGAAGTGAAGCCTGAAGGTGGAGTTGACTGAGGAGCTGAAGCTTGGAGAAGAGAAGATAAGTTGAGGCTTATGTTGATGGATTGAAACCTGGGGAAGCAAATTGATATTTGTCATGAAAGAGGATAGCCTTGAAAGGTGGTTGAAGTCTGAAGACTGAGTTGCTATTAGAAGAGCTGAAGCTTGGAGTAGAGAGAGCTGTTGATCTGTTTCCTTCTCTGTATTGCTGATGTGCCTTGTTTGACTTGCTTGATGCATTAGTATAAGTCCATGATTAGACTGACTTCAATATAGGAGCATGATTGCACTAGAGGTTGAGTTGCTCCCTCTGCTTGTATTTTTACTGTATGGCTTTGCTTGCGGGTATTCGGTAGAGCCCTGCTCCCTTGCCCATGTGGTTTATTTTGCTTGATAGCATGTTATTCTCTTCTGTATGATTACAGTCTCTTATATTTTGCTTGATAGCATGTTATTTCTTCCTATATGATTGCAGTTATTCATATCTGGCTTGAGGTTGAGATGAGCTTGTGGAGGCTGACACCCCACACACATTTCCTCCCTCACTTGCGTTGCATGCATTTTACCGTATATCTGTTTACTGTTTAAGCTGATGTTGTGTCTGTTTCTGTTTACCATTGACCTGATCCCTTAGGACTCTCATTTCCTTTGATAAGGAAGTGATGATAGAACTGTAGGTTGAAACCTATGCATGACAACTTCTAGGAGTTCCCTGTTTCAAACTTCAACTATAGGATGAATCCTTGGCATGACAACAGTAGGACTTGATAGTCTCCTTTAGTTGAGCCCCTCTCTCTTCTCATCTCAGAACAGATTAAGATACAGCAATCATGAATGATTTCTTTCGTACGTTACGAGCCTTAATCTATCTGAGAAAGGATTGTTGGAGAGCTTCTTTCCAACAGTCTGGATGTTTAGTATGGCACCCTTTGGGTGACATGCGACACATTCACTCTCAGGTCAGAGTCTTTAGTGCGATTGAAATTGCAAACAACAATAAAAAACACTTCTTCCGTAAAAGACAGAGAACAAACTTCAAACTTTTTTGCCCCATGGGCCCATAATTCAAAGGAAAGCTTTTCTGAAGAAAAGAGTGTCGTTAAACTTCAGCGCCAACGCAAACAGGCTTTGTCCCTAACTGCTGGAACTGCTGTTTAACCCTACTCAATAAAACAGATGAATATGAATTCCCGTAATCCGTGTTATCCCGAACTACGTAAGCTCTGATCTCTCAAGCCTGTTGAGAGTACGTAGGCACAATACTGATGTATTGGCGAGCCACCTTCCCCGTAACCCGTAGTGGGTCGAACTACGTTAACTCTGATTTCTCATTCTCTGACGAAAATACGTAGGCATAAAGTGCGATACTTTGCCGAGTCATTTTCTTTTCTGTTTAAGCCAGCCTTGATAGGCAGATAGATAAACCAACTCGTCCAGTAAACACAACAAACGTGGATCCCGTCGAGTACGACGGACGTGAGGGGTGCCAATACCTTCCCCTTGCGTAACCGACTCCCGAACCCAGAGAATGGTTGCGATGACCTTGTCTTATACCTTTTTCGTCAGGTTTTTCCGATCGCTTCCTTTCCTGTTCTGAGGGATAAATAACGAAAGGTGGCGACTCTTCTGTTTTGCCGGCACCTTATTTTCGCGGAAGCGACAGCTGCCGACTTTTCTGGGACCTGATAGTTTCCTGGGATCCAACGTCCCGAATGCGAATCAGTCTGGGGATCCAACGTCCCCTGCGAGAGTCAATCCTAGCGCTTGTATGATTACTTGTTGGGTTGTGTTTATTTACCGCATTTTTTATTTCCCGCACTTTATTTTCAGTATGATATGATTATCTGTGCTGTTGTGGGAGGGGCATTCTGATGAGTGAGAAGCCAGACCCAGGATTGAGTGAACATAGCATTAGTTGTGGAAATTAGTGGGCGCGTGCTTGCTTGGCAGGCACTAGTGTCTCATGAAATCCACGCTCAGACGAGGTTCTCCCGGTTGGCTTCTTTTTCAACCCTTTGGGTTGAGGGGGTTGTTGGTTTGGAGGATTGTCGACTCTGGGAACCGATCATTTGTGATTCAGCCGAGTGAGGCCGCTTCATGAGCTAGTGATGCCACACCTTCTGGGTATCGTAGCACCCCTCTTGAATGTCTGTGACGCTAATGAATGCATAGGATGCCGAACTTGAGTCAGTTTAGGTCCATACCTGTGAGAAGGGTTGGGTTTATTGCAGGAAACTTTGACCTTCAGATTACCTGGTTTTCTTGAAAGTGGATCAGTTTTGTCGGTACCGGAGGTTCTTATCATCGGATATATGATTGTTCTTGACAGAGCAGAATTTTGGTCCTGTATCAGAGGACCTTATCTTCAGAGATGTGTATTTGCTCTTGACAGAGCAGGTTTATGATTGGGATCTGAGGATCTCATCTACAGATGTATGTTCGTTCTTGACAAAGCAAAGTTTTGGTCCTGTATCAGAGGTCCTTATCATCAGATGTTTGTTCTTGACAGAGCAGAATTTTGGTCTTGCATCAGAGGTCCTTATTATCAGATGTTTGTTCTTGACAGAGCAGGTTTATGGTCCTATGTATGTGTGTTCTTGACAGAGCAGATTTGTGGTCCGATACCAGGGATTTCTTCTTACCAGATATAGTGGTTGTTCTTGACAAGAGCAGCGTCATGGTTTTGCTGATACAAAATCTCCACAGCACAGTTGCCTTGATCTTCTGCTGTATGATTGCATTTTACATTGCTTTGCATACTCATTTTCATTTCATTAACGTGTGTCTGTGTTGCAGGTACCGTTTCCCCGATCCAGGATTTCTTGCCTCCTATTGTATTGTTATGGGTTCTCTGAGGAAGACCGTGGCTTACAAGTTACCTGCCTCTGATGTGGTTCAACTGACTGGTTTGATTGCTTTAGCAGATGATTCTGTGAGAGATGAGTTCATAAAGTCTCACTGCAAATTGCTCAGTTTGGTTCGTAAACCTTCTGCATTCGAGTTGAATGGGTTGCACGCTCTGCTGTAGTTCTACGATCCTCCGTTGAGATGCTTTACTTTCTAGGATTTTGTTCTCGCACCCACGCTAGAGGAATATGCTGATTTGTTAGGTGTGCCTATCAAGAGGCAGATGCTTTTTGTTCATATGGATGCTGAGCCTAATCTGGCTAGTCTAGCTCCTTCACTTCATTTGGATGCCTCCGAGTTGGTTTTGTCTAGTTGGAACAAGGTTCCCAGTTTCTCCTTGCAGTTCTTAGTGGGGAAGGCTCAGCAGTGCGCCAAAGACGGACGTTGTGTCGTATTCAACGCCATTCTCGCTCTGTGCATATATGGCATCATTTTGTTCCCCAATATGCCCGACTTTGTAGACTTCGACGCATTCCGCATCTTTGCATCAGGGAATCCAGTCCCTACCTTGATAGGAGATGTCTACCATTCCACCCACTACAAAAACGAGAACAGAAGGGGCAAGAATGTCTCGTGTTGTGTGCCCCTGCTTTATAAATGGCTTGATAGTCATCTACCCAAGAGGGGTCCCTTTGTTTCGTTTGCAGCCACAGCTGAGTGGTCCGAGCGTTTGATGAGGCTATCAGCGGAGGATATTGACTGGTTTGACAGAGATAGGCTGGGTACCGAGATTATCTTCAGCTGCAGCGGGTTTCCAAACGTACCTTTGATAGGTAGGAAGGGTTGCATAAACTATAATCCGTCTTTGCTGGTCCGACAGTTCGCATATGCTTTGAGAGCTCCGCCGAAGGATGATGAGGTGCAGGAATCTCTGTAACTCACTGGTCTTCTAGAGGGGGATCTGTTATCTAAGCTTCAGTGCGCTTGGAATGGCATCAGTAAGAGGGGAAAACCATTGCTGGGAAGAAGTAATAATCAAGCCTACCCTCTGTATATGGCGTGGATCAGAGCCAGAGCAGATGCTATAGGGATGCCATTTCCTCCTGCCAAGCCAGAAAGCCCTCCAGTGGTTGAAGAGCCCACCACCGTGCCCATTCAGCAGCATAATCAGGTGTTAGCTGAGAGAGATGAATTGAAGAGGGCAAATGAAGAACTGGAGAAAGAATTGGCTCAGCTCCGAAGCAAGAGAAACGAAGCCGTTCATTCCTTCAAGAGGCAGACAGAGCTGGTGAACCGGCTAGGTACAAACTTGACTAAGCAGATAGCCGAGCGTGAATGCATGGGTCAAGACTTCAAAGTTGTCAACGACGTACTAGCTACGAAGAAGCAACACTTGGACGAAGCATTTCGGAGGATATCCAAGTTCAACCAGCACTGGAAGGCCTCCCTAGCCACCAGGAAAGAGCGGGAGGATAAGCTGATGCAACAGATTTCCAAGCTGAAAACCCAGATGAAGGCTAATGAGAAGAGGTTTAATGAAGAAACCGCTTGCAGATACGCTGTCGAAGGCCAACTCAACAGAGCTCTTGCTAACCTGAAGGAGCGCAAACTGACGTTTGAATCCAAGAAACGAAAGTTAGAAGATTGTTTCGGCGAAGGAGCATGGGAAAATTCGGTCGAAGGTCTTCAATATACCATTGTGCAGAGGGAATTACTCATCGAAGGGTTGCTCACTCGTCCTGATCATCCAGAAACGAAGGGGTTGTTAGAAGAGTTTCGCGCCCATGGCCATGCTTGACTATTTGTATTCCTTTTGTTTGATCATTGTTGTATGCTGACCATTACCAGGCTTGTTGGCTGAGGTCACGCTATTGATTCTGCTTGTACTCACTGATGTTGTGTACTGCCTTGATGGGCTTTCTTTATATATGAGATTGTTATTTCCATGATTGGACTCGGACTTCTTATTGTCAGCACTGGCACTCAGGCACTAGGATCGGGGGAGATCTCCCTAACGCACAGACACACGTTTTCATTTGCATGAAGCATTTGCATAACGTGCACTTTGTCGTTTTTCCTAACCCTTTTGGGTTTCCAGGTTGTTTCAGGTGGTTCCAGGATTGATCAGAGACCTATTCACCGCTATCCGACCAGAGCTAATCAAACCAGGATCATGGAGCAAGTGCAAACTGATGTTCAGGAACTCCGCGAAAGAATGGATCGCTTCATGGAGCTCATGCAAGCGGTCGCCAATGCCCAGGATCAGCTCAGAACCTTGGTTCAACCTCTGATTTCAAGGGTTGATAGCAATGGCGTACTCCATGGTGGGACTGTGCCCACTCCTCCACCAGTTGAAACTCCACAGAATGGTGTCTCCGTAACCAGGGGAAATGGCAGTGCCAACGACAATGTGATAGCTAACATGGGACTCAACGGTAATACGACGGGCGTCGGTATTGGGAGTCTGGAAGCTAATGTCAATGCTGGGATGGGCAATGGCAATGCAGGTGTCGGGAATTTGTTTGGGTCTCAGCCGTGGTGAGAAGATCGTCAAGACGATGTGTTCTCTCAGAGAGGTGCTGAAGGGGAGCTGACTGCTGAAGCACGTCTAAGGTTCAAAGCACTCGAGGATAAGATGAGAAATATCGAGAATCAGAACACTTTGGGCGTTGATATGTCCAAGTTGGGACTGATTACGGATTTCAAGGTGCCTCCCAAGTTCAAGGTACCTGACTTCGAAAAGTATAAGGGCACCACTTGCCCTCGCGTCCACCTGAGATCGTATTACAGGAAAATGTCAGCTCATTCTGAGGACGAGAAGTTGCTGATGCACTTCTTTCAAGACAGTTTTTCCGGACCCTCCCTCGAATGGTACATGGGTCTGGAACCTACTAGTGTGCGCATGTGGAAGGACCTTGATGAAGCATTCGTGCACCACTACCAATACAATAGCGACTTGGCTCCAAACCGAGTCCAGCTGCAGAATCTGTCGCAAAGGAACAACGAAGGGTTCAAGGAATACGCCCAGTGGTGGCATGAGTTGGCAGCCAGGGTTCAGCCGCCGATGGTTGAACGTGAGCTTGTGCAGATGTTCGTAGCCACCCTCCCGGGGGTTTACTATGAGAAGTTGGTCAGCGGTATGTCTGGAACGTTTTCAGATCTCATTATCACGGGTGAGCACATCGAAAATAGGATCAAACTCGGGAAAATTCAAGGTGAGGCGTCCTCAGCTGGAGGAGGCGGAAAGAAACCTTATAGTGGCAAAAGACGGGAAGGAGAAACGAGCGCTGTGACCAACGCTCGAAGGAAGGGTAAAGGCCCTCACCAACAGGTGGCCATCATAACTATCCCGACAGTTCAACAGCCACAGCAGCAGCAGTAGCAGCAATCGAATCAACAAGGGTACAGAAAGTATCAGAATAGGGCGCCTCTGTCGAGTCGTCACCTCTAGACACCGCCCATGTCGTACGCGCAACTATTGCAGACTTTGCTTCAGCTATAGTTGATCCAGAAGAGGACCTTGGCTCCCTTGACAAGGGCACCTCCGCCAGGTTATGACGCGAATGCAACTTGTGAGTTTCACTCAGGGGCACCAGGCCACACAATAGAGAACTGCAAGGCCTTTAAGCATAAGGTGCAGGACCTGGTGGATGCCAAGATCATCAACTTCTCAGATAATGTGCCAAACGTCACGAAGAACCCTATGTCGAATCATAGGGGAGGTGGAGTAAACGCCATTATTGAAGACGAGAGTTTGGATTTGTTGACTAACGTCAGAGATCTGAAGACACCGCTTAGCTTCGTTAAAGCTAAGCTGATGAAAAGAGGTTTCTTTCCAGGTTGCGGAGAGCTGTGCATGGACTGTGCCACTAGTCCTGATGGATGTGAACAGTTGGTAGAAGGAATTCAAAGTCTGATGACTGAAGGGATTTTGGAGTTTAACCGGAGGGCCGAATGTGGATCAGGAGAGGTAGTGCTGAAGCAAGATGATGAGGTCTCCACCATCACCATCCCTCGCCAGACGATAACTATTTCTGCACCCAGGCCGCCCACGATTACCATCACCAATGCTGGGCCAACACCGTTCGAAAGCACTAATGCTGTCCCATGGCACTATGGGGCTGAAGTCTACTGCAACGGCCAGAAGTTGGAGCTAGAACCGTTTGGGTCGTCCGTGGAGAACCTTGCGGGAATTAGTGGTATTACTCGCAGCAGAAGAGTGTTTGCACCACCTGAGGTCGTGGCAGACAAGGCGGTCAGATCCGAGGCAACTGATAAAGGTAAAAGTAAAGTCGTTGAAGAGATCCCGCGTGGGGCGGAAAAAGACTTACTTGTTAAAGACGCCGAGGAATTTATGAGGTTGATTAAAAAGAGTGACTACAAGATTGTGGATCACCTCCATCAAACGCCCTCGAAAATTTCCATCCTGAACTTGTTGTTGTGTTCTGAAGCACACCGCAACGCACTGCTGAAGGTGTTGAACACCACATATGTACCGCAGGAAATATCGGTAAATCAGCTGGAAGAGGTCGTAGCCCACGTAAATGCGGGAAATGGGTTAGGGTTCACTGACCTAGAGCTGACGCCGAAAGGGAGGAACCACAATAGTGCCCTGCACATCTCGATAGAGTGTAGGGGAACGATCATGTCACACGTGCTGGTAGACACGGGTTCGTCACTTAATGTTCTTCCGAAGAAGGCATTAATGAAGTTAGATACTCGTGGAGTGATTTGCACACCCAGTGATCTGGTTGTGAAGGCGTTCGATGGAACCAAACGCCATGTTTTCGGGGAGGTAACCCTGCCAATCCAAGTCGGGCCGGAAACGTTCGACGCGATCTTTTACATTATGGACATCATGCCTGCCTACAGCTGTCTCTTGGGTCGGCCATGGATCCACGCTGCTGGAGCCGTGACCTCCACGTTGCACCAGAAACTCAAGTATGCTGTCGGAGGTAGCATCGTGACCGTGTGTGGCGAGGAAGACATAATGGTGAGCCATTTGTCGTCCTTCAAGTATGTCGAGATGGACGGGGAAATCCACGAAACCCTATGCCAAGCGTTCGAAGCTGTCAAAGTCAAGGACGTAGCTCCTGTAGTCACTGAGAAGCCAGAGATGACTCTCTCTTCCTTCAAGGAAGCCCGGGCTGTTGTCCAAGTCGAATCTACCCCAGGCTGGGGGCGAATTTTGGAGATACCTAACAAGCAAGATAAGTTCGGGTTGGGATATTCTCCTGGAACTGAAGCCTCTTCTTCTAGCAGTGCGTCGCGAGGTAAAGGGCCGATCCAGTTTACCAGTGGCAGAATGATATTTGAAAGCATCAATGCAGTGTCTGAAGACAGCGGAGATAGCGACTGTGACCTCGACTCTTGGATCCAGCCAAGCAAGCCAGGCGAGGGCCTTACCAACTGGTCCGTCAAAGATATCATCCAGATGACAAGCGAAGAGTAATGATTTACTTTTTCCAATCATTGTACAACCCTATGTCCTACCCGGGGCATAGTGGTTTTATTGTCAGGGCCTCGTTTGATTATGTACATGCATTTTACCAATAAATCAAAAGGCGTTTTCTTCGTATTCAAATATTGTGATCTCTGTTATTCCTGTTTTATATTTGTTTTGAAAAACAATAAAATGGCAATGGGGTTTGTGCTAACTTGCATATCCTTGTTTTAAGCTTAACCCTTGTTATTGCAGGATCCACATAACAGATGACATCGACTCTGGACCTTCTACGGCTCACTTCGACTTTGATTGCCCGATCTATCAAGCCGAAGAAGAGATTGATGAAGACGAAGACCTTCCTGAAGAGTTGGCCCGCTTGTTGAAACAAGAAGAGAAAGTTATTTTGCCTCATGAAGAGGAGATCGAGATCGTGAATCTGGGTTCTGAAGAACTCGTCAGAAATGTCAGGATAGGGGCTGCATTGCAGAGTGATGTCAAGCAGAGATTGGTCGAGATGCTAAGAGAGTATAGTGACGTCTTTGCTTGGTCATACGAAGATATGCCCGGACTTGAAACTGACATCGTGGTCCACCACTTGCCGTTGCGAGAAGATTGTCCTCCCGTTAAGCAGAAGCTTAGGAGGACGCGACCAGATATGGCTGTTAAGATCAAAGAAGAAGTGCAGAAACAGCTTGATGCTGGCTTCTTAGCGGTCACTACTTACCCTCTGTGGGTCGCCAACATAGTGCCTGTACCGAAGAAGGACGGTAAGGTACGAATGTGCGTCGATTATCGGGATTTGAACAGGGCGAGCCCTAAAGATGATTTCCCGCTGCCTCATATTGATGTGTTGGTCGACAATACAACCCAGTTCTCTGTGTTTTCGTTCATAGATGGCTTCTCCGGTTACAATCAGATCAAGATGGCGCCGGAGGACATGGAGAAAACTACGTTTATCACTCCCTGGGGAACATTTTGCTATAAGGTAATGCCTTTCGGTCTGAAGAACGCAGGGGCCACTTACCAACGAGAAATGGTAACTTTGTTTCATGACATGATTCATCATGAGATTGAAGTCTATGTTGATGACATGATTGCGAAGTCTCAAACAGAGGAGGGACATCTGGTCAATTTGCTGAAGCTTTTTGAGAGGCTTAGGAAGTTCAGGTTGAGGTTGAATCCTAACAAATGTACTTTCGGAGTACGGTCCTGAAAGTTACTAGGGTTTATCGTGAGTGAAAGAGGCATCGAGGTTGATCCTGCGAAGATTAAAGCGATACAAGAAATGCCAGTGCCAAAAACAGAAAAAGATGTTCGTGGTTTCTTGGGAAGAATAAACTACATTGCAAGGTTTATCTCTCAGCTCACGGCCACGTGTGAACCGATGTTCAAGCTGTTAAAGAAAGATCAGGTGATTATCTGGAATGAGGATTGCCAGAAGGCATTCGACAAGATAAAGCAGTATCTTCAGGAACCTCCAATCTTGATACCCCCAGTGGCTGGACGGCCTCTAATCATGTACTTGACAGTTCTTGAGAATAGTATGGGGGGTGTTCTCGGTCAGCACGACGAGACGGGCATAAAGGAGCATGCCATTTACTACTTGAGCAAAAAATTCACAGATTGTGAATCTCGTTACTCGATGCTGGAGAAGACGTGTTGTGCACTAGCCTGGGCTGCCAAACGTTTACGACAGTACATGCTCAATCACACAACCCTGCTAATTTCGAAGATGGATCCGATCAAGTACGTCTTCGAGAAGCAAGCGCTTTCGGGCAGGATTGCCAGATGGCAAATGGTGTTGACAGAATATGATATCCAGTACGTCTCCCAAAAGGCCATTAAGGGAAGCGTATTGCCTGATTACCTTGCCGAACAGCCGATCGAGGATTACCAGCCGATGAAATTTGAATTCCTTGATGAGGATATTATGTTTCTCAAAGCGAAGGACTGCGATGAACCGTTGCCCGACGAGGGGCCAGATAGGAAATCCCAGTGGAAATTGATATTTGACGGGGCGGTTAATTCCTATGGAAGTGGCATTTGGGCGATCATCACGACTCCCCATGGATCCCACATCCCGTTTACTGCGAGACTGACGTTTCCAGTCACCAATAATGAAACGGAGTACGAAGCATGCATCATGGGTCTAGAAGAGGCAATTGATTTGAGAATCAAGAACCTAGACGTATATGGTGACTCGGCGCTTGTGATTAACCAGATTAAAGGGGAGTGGGAGACTCGTCAATCGAATTTGGTGCCGTACATGAATTATGCCAGAAGGCTGCTTCCGTTCTTTGATCGAGTGGAACTCCATCATGTGCCCAGAGCGGAAAATCAGATGGCTGATGCCTTAGCCACGTTGGCTTCGATGTATAAAGTCAATTTTTGGAACGAAGCTCCAAGGATTGCCCTTTCTCGTCTTGATAGACCGGCATTCGTCTTTGTGATTGTGGAAGCCTCCGATGGCAAACCATGGTTCCATGATATCCAGACTTTCCTTATGACTAAGGAGTATCCTGCGGGAGCGTCAACCCAGGATAAGAAGACTCTGAGGAGGCTGTCTGGAAATTTTTATCTCAATCCTGATGGAGTTTTGTATAAAAGAAACCACGATCTCGTGCTACTCAGATGTGTAGATGAGAAATAAGCGAGTATGCTCATGGAAGAAATCCATGAAGGCACACTTGGTACGCATGCCGGTGGGCATGCTATGACGAGAAAGATCCTGAGAGCAGGATACTACTGGCTGACGATGAAATCAGATTGCTTTAAATTCGCGAAGAGATGTCATAAATGCCAGATTTATGCTGATAAAGTTTATGTGCCGCCGTGCCCGTTGAATGTCATGTCCTCCCCGTGGCCATTCTCCATGTGGGGCATCGACATGATAGGCAAGATCGAGCCTACTGCATCTAACGGTCATCGCTTCATTCTAGTAGCTATCGACTACTTCACCAAGTGGGTGGAGGCAGCCTCATATGCTAATGTGACCAAGCAGGTGGTGGCTAAATTCATAAAGAGGGATATCATCTGTCGTTACGGAATTCCCGAGCGGATCATTACTGATAATGGTTCGAATCTGAATAACAAGATGATGAAGGAGCTGTGCCAGAGTTTCAAGATTGAACACCACAACTCATCTCCTTACCGGCCGAAGATGAATGGCGCTGTTGAAGCGGCCAATAAGAACATCAAGAGGATTGTTCAGAAGATGACAGTGACCTATAAGAATTGGCACGAGATGTTGCCATTTGCACTGCACGGTTATCGTACAACGGTGCGTACATCAACCAGGGCAACTCCTTTCTCATTGGTGTACGGCATGGAAGCGGTCCTACCGTTAGAAGTTGAGATTCCTTCTTTACGAGTTTTGGTTGACGTGAAACTCGACGAGGCAGAATGGATTAAGAACCGACTGAACCAACTCAGCCTGATGGACGAGAAGAGGTTAGCATCGATTGTGCATAATCGTCTGTACCAAAGCCGAATGAAGAAAGCTTATGATAAGAAGGTGCGTCCTAGAAGCTTTCAGACGGGTGATCTCGTCTTGAAGAAGATTCTTCCTCCACACTCCGATCACTGGGGCAAGTGGACTCTCAATTACGAAGGTCCGTACATCGTCAGCAAGGTCTTCTCGGGAGGAGCTTTGTTGTTATCCACGATGGATGGTGAAGATTTTGCATCCTCGGTGAACGCGGACGCAGTTAAAAAATACTTTGCTTGAAAATGACCCGCTGGAAAGAAAAAGAATATCCAGGCAAAAAGGGGGCATCCCGGCGAACCATAAAAAAGAAAAAGGTTCGGGCAAAAATTAGGGATATAAATTGAAAAGAATGTACACCCGCAAAGTCGAAAACCTGGAAGGGCGACTTTGGCAAAAAAGGGTATCCCGGTGAATCGAAAACCCGGAAGGGCGATTCAGGCAAAAGTTAGGGATTTGAAAAAGCAAATGACTGCGTTCCGCGTGTGGACTTTCATTGTTTGGTGGTTTGCAAGACCTGAGGGCCGCTCATCTGAATCAATCTCTTCTGAAGCAGAAGCATCGGAGAAGTATCGAAGTCGAGTGGGTCATAGAGGGATCAACTCATGGTGTTCGTCTACGCCTCGTTGCCGACATTTGTATATACTGATGTATATTTATGTTTTATTTTTGCGCGGCTTCCTCATTCCAGGAGCTTGCATCTGTTGTAAAACATTTTTACCCATTCAGGGGTTCGTTATCAATAAAATGTATACTATTCAGCAATTCTGTTTGCTTGTTTAGCATTTATCTGTTTTGTTTGCGAAAAAGAACGCCGATGTTTTCGATAAAATGCGCATACATAAACTTACTGGCCCAGGCCACTGATTGTTGAAACAATGAATCACTCGAACATTGTCACAAGATGATAACCTTAATAGGTCCCTTTGAGAAGGGTATCTTGTCTGTTTGTTTGTGTTGTTGCAGGTGTAGCATATTACAGGCAGCACGCCGTACGCGTCCCCAAGCAAGATGATTCCTCCTTCTCCAGCAAAGTTCAGCAGCCTCTCCCTGCAGAGTCTGAACATGAGATTGTAAGCATTGATATGTCTCCCCAAGCAGAGAAGATTCTCTCCCCAATCAGATGCATCCTGAAGGATCATCATTTCCCCAGCTGAGTCGTTCACTAAAGTGTGCAGCAATTGATAGTTCCAAACTGAAGTCTCCAGCGGAATTGAAATTCCCCATAGAGTCGCACTCTCCCTCGAAACAGGATGATTTCTTTCCCCAACCGAGTTTGCAGATCCCCAAGAGAGCCGAGTCCTTGGAAGGTGTTCAGGCCATGGTTGGTTTTCCCCAGTAGAGTGTTGAATAGCTGAGGCTGCATTTCCCCACCGGAGTCGTTGTCTCCAGGAGGTTTAGCCGTGAAGGCCGTGCAGTTTATTTCCGCGATTGACATCGCTCTCCTCAGCAGGTCCGGGTTCTCGTAGAGCTTCGTTCCCCTGCAGCAAGCGACTGAAGTTTGCTTCCCCATGCGGAGTCCGATTGAGATTGGCGGGACCTTTTCTCCATGGCAGGATGATTCCTTCCTCCACCAGAGTGGTTCTTTCTCCTTGACAGGAGGATTCTCCCTTCAGCATTTATTTTGCTGGCAGGATCGCAGCATGTTGCATGATTGCCTAGCATTTTGCATGATTGCATAGCATCTACCCTAAACGCGTAGCATTTCCATCGTGTGGAGCATTGCGCCATTGCCAAAGCATACGCATAGGAAGCATGAGCTAGGTCGTTACCGTTCTTGTTCCCCCGCAAAGCCGCTTGCTCAAGATGATTCTTGAATTCCCCTAGCAAAAGTCGTTTGCCCAAGATGATTCTTGAATTCTCCAGCGAAGGCGCTCGTTTAAGATGATTCTTAAAATCCCCAGCGAAGTCGAAGGAGTTGGTTGCTCAAATTGATGCTTAGAGTCCCCGGCAGAGTGTTTGCTCAGGATGATTCCTGAAATCTCCAGCATAGTTATTGGTTCAGGATGATTCTTGAAGTCCCCACGGAATTATTTGTTCAAGACGATTCTTGAAGTCCTCAGCAGAGATGATTCACCCAGAATGATTTCTGGATCCCCGAAGCAGAGTTACTTGATAGTTCTCCAGAATCCCCAGCGGAGATGTGTCATCCCCAGGAGGTTTCTGAACCGCGAAGTTGAAACTTCCCTCGAAGACTTGATGATTGAAGTCCAACCGTATTAACAAAGCAGTTCTCTCAGTTGAAGCAGAGTGCCTGATGGCAGAAGTTTGAGTATCCCCAATTGGTTCATGATTGACCGAGAATTCTACTCCTGACTTACTGATGAAGTCCGGCTGATGCCCGAAAGTCTTCTCTGAATGCCCGATGGCATGATTAACTTGATTGTTGACCTGATGAGTCCCGAGGAATCTTGATGCCCGACGGCATGATCGACCATGTACTACCGGTTACCGTGTGACCAATTCCCCAGCCAGTTGTTGTGCAGCTAATATTTCAGTGTTCGAAGATTTGTTCTCATCAGAGTACCGTGTACTTGTGCAGTTGGAAAATTTCCGGGTTTGTTGGTATTCAACCGTCTCGCACCTTGATTGGTTGAGAGTCGTTCGCTTCTCACCCAGTCTGGTCCAAGCCGTTCGAATAGGGGCAACTGTTGCACCCCAAAATTTGACCAACTCTCCTTTACCTAGCTTATGTTTCATTTCATTCACATTAGCATTATCATTTGCATTTCATTGACATGTATGCAGGAGATCAAGAGGTATGACTACCAATCAAGAGCTATACAAGACTATGAAGCTAGCCAAGAAGGTTATTTAAGTGTTCAAAGGTTGATATCTTTGTCAGAGGAGTCAGAAGATCCTCAGAGAGAGTGGTTGAAACCAAAAGGGTGTCTCCTAACTTGAGAGTTATGGGAGCTCCTCAGATGATTATGAAGCCATGAATATGGACTTGAAGCCTTGAGAGAGCTTATGAGATATCTTGAAATCGATCATGAAGCCTAGATAGGTCATTGTACAAGATTAAGAAGACTCAGCCATGAGTGGTATAATTAGGGTTTGACTGGGTCAACCCTGGGTCAACTGATGATTTGGAGAGGGTTGATACCTAATCCAAGAGCCATGTGATCATGGATTGATGAATTGAGATGTTATAAGGATGATTCAAAGGTCAACTCATCATGATTGAAGAGTTTGAGAAGTTTCAAGCTAGGGTTTCTAAGGCTTGATAGTGTAAAATCCCCTAGTTTGACCCTTATCTTCAGGGCAGTTTAGCTCAAGATGTGATTGCCATCTCATCTTGCCCCCAACATGAATGTTGTATAGCCTGTTCTTAGCTTTAATTTTAGTACTAGAACTCCTTGATAGGATTTGTATAGCTCAAGTTATCACTTTGACAAGTTACAGGTCATCTGAGGTATGTGAATCTGGGGCCTTGAAAGTCACCCAACTTGCATCAAACTTTTGCCCAAGAAGGATGATTCCTATGAACTTTTGGTTAACATTAATGTTGTTACTTATCTTCTTAGCTTTCTAGAGAGTACTATAAGTCCTTGATAGGATTTGTAGAACTCAAGTTATGGCTTTGACAAGTCAAGGGCATTTTGGTCATTTGGAGACTACAGGTCATTGCAAGCATAAGGCCATAACTCCTATTTCCAAGCTTCAAATGGAAAAATCTTCAACATCAAACTTGCTTAAAATGATGTTTTAAGGCTAGTAAGGAGGTCATGAGATGTTGAAAAGGTTTGTAGCTCAAAGTTGCAAAAATGACCTAAAATAAAGGCATAAGTTAAATAAACCAAAGTTGGAAATTGATATTTTCAACCTACACATCCAAACCATGGCATGTAATATATCATTTTGACTCTAGAAAACATTTTAAGAACATTGGTTTAGCCACACTTTTTATTTGAGATTCAATTCATGGACTTGCTTTGAAAAGCACTTGCTTGCATATTAAGTAACATGTGCATAACTTAAAATTGAGGCATGGGCAAGGAACTTGGCAAGCTAAACCCTTCCAAAATGTCACTAGGGGAGAAATTGAAGGAGATTGAGATGAATTTCAAGCTGCAAACAGAATTGAGCATGGCATGATAAGTGATTCAAAATCTCATGACATGAGATGTGTAAAATCTCATTGGAAGGATCTAGAGGATTCTAGATCATCCAAACTTCATCTATATATTGAGTAGAGATGATCCATGGCAGAGGTTGGTGATCATTGAAGGTTTGAGCATAGTTTGAGATTGAGTTTTCATAGCTTGCAAGTGCAATCGGTTTCACCAAATTCCTCCATTTCCTTCCATTTTCTTGATTGATTCTTCTTCCATGAGTTTTAAGGATTGATTCCAGACCATTTCCAAGAGGAATTGGTGGCTAGATCGTGTGTGAGCAAGTGGTTTTCAGCACCTGCAACTCAACATCGTGTTTCAAGATTGAAGCGCTTTCCATTGAATCTTTTGCATACAGAAGCAAGGAGGAGGTTCAGTGATCGTGTCCAGAAGATTTGAGGGCTTGAAGTGAAGATTTGGTGCATCTGTTATTCAAGAATTTCCAGGTTGGTAATCTTCTTCCTATAGCATGATTTAGGTAGAATTAGGTTGAATTAAGGTGCTAGATTAGTTGTAGAATGGCCTAGGATGGATTTCAGATGGTTAATTGCTGAATTAGAGACAAAATAGGAAGGTCACCATTTTCGGTTGAGATTGGGAGATGTTGATTCTTGGGGTTTCAGAGGAAACTATGGGCATGGTTGAGTTCGTGGCAAGATTTGGAGTGTGTTTCATGTTTTGACCTCTTGGATTGGAGGCCTCTAGGAAGAACTAGGGTTGAAGGGGACGATCGGAGCTCCATCGGCGGTGGCCGGAGCTGGGCACGAAGTTCAGACGTTTGAAATGGAGAAGATGAAGTTCTCACCATTGGATGATGGATTGACCATTGACTGGGAGAAGATCTAAGGGCCACGTTTTAATTCTGAGTTGTGAAGGGTTTCTGAAGGAAACGCTGCGTTTCATTTATTTGTTGCTTTAGGCTTAGTAATCTGAATGTTATCCACACTCCCCAGCGAGCCCAATCCATGTTTTTAACTGAAAATGTTTACTTCCTGCACCGTGTGTTTGGTTATTTCATTTGATTTTCATTTAATTTCCATTTAATTCATGGTTTTTGTAAAATTCATAATAAATTGAATATTAATCCAATCAAACCCATTCTTTTTGCATATTAATCATGATTGAGTCTATTGTTTTTTAGAGAGAAAATATTTTCATTTAATATGATTTCTGATTTAATTGGAATTTTGTATTTTAATTGTTATTAAAATGTTCATGTTTGATGCACATTTTTGTGGAATTTTGTTTGATCTCATGGTGATGATTTTGAGCCTAATTTTTTGTGTGTGATTAGGTTAGACATGTATGATCCCATAGAAGTTTTCTCACATTTTTGTGATGAAAGTAGGTGTGCTTTCTAGATTGATGTTTAGATGCTTCCTTATTAGGGTTTTAGGTTGATGCCTTAGAATGTAGGATTTAGTTCTAGGTCCAATTTGATGGTTTGATCTTTGAAACTAATGTGATAGAGTCATGATTGACCTAGGTTCCCATAGTAATTTTTGTAAGATTTTACAATTGATTTTAGTATTTTAGTTAGGACTAACTTTAGTGCTAGGTTTAAGGTGATCCTAAATTACTAATACAACTAGTTTAACTCATCTAGTTCCCTTAGATTAGTGTTTATGCTTGGTTTGCCTTTGGTTAAGTTGAAGACAAGTTGAAGACAAGAGGAAGATGCTTGAAGTTGCTTGAGGTTGCTTGAAGCTTTGGATTTTGTGGGTGCCTGGAGGTGTCTGATGAAGATTAGGAGATAGGACATTGGGAGAGCTTTGTAGTTAGAATGATTTCTTTCACAAACATGGAAAGCATCTTGTGCTTCCATTCCTCCCAATGATTAAAAGTCCTTCCATGGTATTCTCCTCCCTCCTTTGGAGGGATAAGTGATGGTACCTAGGAAGTAGAACTTTTGAGGGAACCATTCTTCTGATGTTAAACCCTTATAGGCCTCCTTTGGTGGAAGAGGGTGATTCCTTGGGCATTGCCATTGCAACTGAAGCTTGAAGGGCAAGAAGAACAAGTTGATACTTGAAGACCCAATGAAGATTGAATGAAGAGTGAGGAGTTCCTTGCTTGAAGAAGATTGAAGGATGGAGTTGACACTTCTAAGTGATTGTAGACTACTCTGAGAAGCTGAGGCTTGTAGATGAAGAAGACCAAGTTGATACTAGTAAAGCAAAGAGAGTTGAAGCTTGAAGACTGAGTTGATACTTATGAAGAGGATTCAATTGAGATTGAGTGAAGAGCTGAGGCTTGAGGAATAAAGGATAAGTTGAGGTTTGCACTGATACTTGAGACTTGAGAGCCTGAGGGAATCAAGTTGATGCTTGTAGTTAGAAGTGAAGCCTGAACGTGGAGTTGACTGAGGAGCTGAAGCTTGGAGAAGAGAAGATAAGTTGAAGCTTATGTTGATGGGTTGAAACCTGGGGAAGCAAATTGATATTTGTCATGAAAGAGGATAGCCTTGAAAGGTGGTTGAAGTTTGAAGACTGAGTTGCTGTTAGAAGAGCTGAAGCTTGGAGTAGAGAGAGTTGTTGATCTGTTTCCTTCTCTGTATTGCTAATGTGCCTTGTTTGACTTGCTTGATGCATTAGAATAAGTCCATGATTAGACTGACTTCAATATAGGAGCATGATTGCACTAGAGGTTGAGTTTCTCCCTCTGCTTGTATTTTTACTGTATGGCTTTGCTTGCGGGTATTCGGTAGAGCCCTGCTCCCTTGCCCATGTGGTTTATTTTGCTTGATAGCATGTTATTCTCTTCTGTATGATTACAGTCTCTTATATTTTGATTGATAGCATGTTATTTCTTCCTGTATGATTGCAGTTATTCATATCTGGCTTGAGGTTGAGATGAGCTTGTGGAGGCTGACACCCCACACACATTTCCTCCCTCACTTGCATTGCATGCATTTTACCGTATATCTGTTTACTGTTTAAGCTGATGCTGTATCTGTTTCTGTTTACCATTGACCTGATCCCTTAGGACTCTCATTTCCTTTGATAAGGAAGTGATGATAGAACTGTAGGTTGAAACCTATGCATGATAACTTCTAGGAGTTCCCTGTTTCAAACTTCAACTATAGGATGAATCATTGGCATGACAACAGTAGGACTTGATAGTCTCCTTTAGTTGAGCCCCTCTCTCTTCTCATCTCAGAACAGATTAAGATACAGCAATCATGAATGATTTCTTTCGTACGTTACGAGCCTTAAGCTATCTGAGAAAGGATTGTTGGAGAGCTTTTTTCCAACAGTATGGATGTTTAGTATGGCACCCTTTGGGTGACATGCGACGCATTCACTCTCAGGTCATAGTCTTTAGTGCGATTGAAATTGCAAACAACAACAAAAAACACTTCTTCCATAAAAGACAGAAAACAAACTTCAAACATTTTTGCCCCGTGGGCCCATAATTCAAAGGAAAGCTTTTTTGAAGAAAAGAGTGTCGTTAAACTTCAGCGCCAACGCAAACAGGCTTTGTCCCTAACTGCTGGAACTGTTGTTTAACCAACTCGATAAAACAGATGAATCTGAATTCTCGTAATCCGTATTATCCCGAACTATGTAAGCTCTGATCTCTCAAGCCTGTTGAGAGTACGTAGGCACAATATTGATGTATTGGCGAGCCACCTTCCCCGTAACCTGTAGTGGGTCGAACTATGTTGATAATGATTTCTCATTCTCTGATGAGAATACGTAGGCATAAAGTGCAATACTTTGCCGAGTCATTTTTTTTTCTGTTTAAGCCAGCCTTGATAGGTAGATAGATAAACCAACTCGTCCAGTAAACACAACAAGCATGGATCCCGTCGAGTACGACGGACGTGAGGGGTGCTAATACCTTCCCCTTGCGTAACCGACTCCCGAACCCAGACAATGGTTGCGATGACCTTGTCTTATACCTTTTTCGTCAGGTTTTTCCGATCGTTTCCTTTCCCGTTCTTGAGAAGTCACTAAAGTCATCAAGAAGAGGGTTGGGTTCTTAAGAAGTTTGGTTGTTTGTATGTGGTTAATCTCTTAATCTGAGGACCAATTGAAGACCATCAGTGGGTTGTGGAGCCTTGATCAAGGAGAGAGTGTGAGGATAGAGCTCATAGAGTGCCTTGAGGGTCATGGTGGAGCTCAGTCAAGTCATTGTGCCAAGTGTGAAGAGCCACAGTTGAGGGTGTTGTAATTAGAGTTTTCATCTGAGTAACCCTAAGTTAACTGTGCAATTGAAGAGGATCAAAGCTTAATTCTAAGTCTTTGTAATCATGGATAGTTGTGTTGAGATGCATGAGGTGATATTCCAAGATCAATTCAAGAAGATTTCAAAGTGTGAGGAGTTTCTAAACTAGGGTTCTCAGGGTAAAATCCCCTATTTAGTGCCTAACTTCAAGACCACTTATCTCAAGATGCAAGTTTCATCTCCACTTTTGGCCAACATGAAACTTTTGGAGCATGTTCATAGATTTAATTTGAGTACTAGAAGTCCTCCATTGGATTTATAGAACTCAAGTTATGATTCAGACAAGTTACAGGTCATCAGATGAATGTGAAATTTGTCTGTGAAAGTTCACCAACTTCCATGGAACTTTTGATCTAGAAGGGTGTTTCTCCTCAACTTTTGGCCAACATGAAAGTTGTATATCTTGATCTTAGCTTTCCAAATTGTACTAGACGTCTTCCATCTGATTTGTAGAACTCAAGTTATGAGGTTTACAAGTTACGGGTATTTTGGGAAAGTGAGATTATAGGTCATTTATCATTATAGGTCATTTTCAGTATCTTGAAAGCTTCAAATGAAGTTTTGTTCAACATGAAACTTGCTCAAAATGGTGTTTTTAGGTCAACCATGTACTCATGATTAATTGATTTGGCTTAGGGTGAGACTTGGTTTGAAAGAAATTGACAAAAGGGGGATTTAAAGGCATTTATGTGAAAAAATTCAAATTAATTCATGTATGTTCAAAAAAGGCCAAGTGAGTACTCATTTTAATCAGAAAAATCATTCTAGGAACTTTGGCATTATTAGAATTTTCAATTAGGGCCTATTTCACGGTGCTTTGGTTTGTTACTTCATGAATAAGCAACACATCAAAACTTGGTCATATGATAAGTTCAAGCTTTACAATTAATCTCTACACTCTCCACAGTTAACAAGCAAGGGAATTGAAGCTTCTTGGAGAAGTTTTGAGTGCAAATTCGTGCTCACCATGTTTGGAATTTTCAAGGAAAAGTGAAACTTGGATATTCTGATTTGGGCCTTCAATGGACCTCCAAAGCCCACAAACATCTTCTATATAAGTTCTATGATGGATTCAGATCCATTTTGGTGTTCATTTCGTGCCATAGCCAGAGATTGAGGATTGAATTTCAAGCTTCAAGTGAAAATCGTGATTTCTGATTCAGGGCAATTCAAGGCAATTCAAAGCTTCAAACATCTTCAGCATACTTCATTGAGTGGATCTGCACAAGATTGGAGCAAGAGGAGCACCATAACTGCGTCAATTTGAAGCTACAAACCAGGTTTGAACAATTCACGATTGCACTAATTTTAGCATGATCTAAGTTGAATTGACATGTGGTTAGGCTTTAGAAGGATGTTTAGATGGATTCTGGATCAATAATTGAAGGATTAGAGACAAACTAAGATGCTATGTGATTTCTGTTTGGAGTTGAATTGGCCTGATCATGAGGTTTTAGCACGATCTAGATAGTTCATAATGATCTGTGAAGCATGAGGAATAGATCTGTGGTTTCAATTGAAGGATTGGTGAGATTTCAGAGCTATGTGCATTTTAGGATCTCCATCGTGTTTTGAATTCTGTTGAGAATTAGAAGAAATGGATAGCATATTTGAGATCAGCATGAAATTTGGAGTGAGATGATGTAAGGTTTGTTGAGGTTCCATGACCTGCGCGTGATGTCTCGCCGGAGAAGACGATCGGCGTCGTTCTCCGGCCACCGCTGCAAGTTTCCCCCCACCTGAGAATTCAAATGGAGAATATGATCTCCTTACCCTTGGATCTGATGAGAATGTTGACAAAGTCTTTCCATCCAACGATCACGTTTTAATCTGAGAGTTGAACTTGGACTGGATGAAACGCAACGTTTCATTTTTGAGGTGGCATCACCAGAGCCCTTAGATTAGGAGACTTAGTCCAACCATCCAACGCCCCTGACTTAATTCAACATTTTATTTTTCTTATTTGTTTTTTAATTCATATTTCTTTTATTTTAATTCCATTAATCTTTTAAAATTTGTATTAATTCCAATATTGATCAGAAAAATACCATAAAAATATGTCCATGCTCTAGATTTTATCTGTGACTTTTCTATGCTTTTACGTTTGATTTTTGCCTGATTTTCAATTTATTTGGCATTTTCTCCTTTTTGCTATTTTCTTTAATTTTGCAATTTTGATCCATCTTCTTTCTGATTTTTGTTCTTTCAATTGGTATAGATTCTTGATGAGATTTTTGGCTAGCTGGTAGATTAGAGAGGCATGATCCTATAGGATTTATTTCAGATTTTTTAGACAACATTAGGTTCTGTTTTTGATTAGGATCATTAGACCTTCCATTTTAGGGTTTTCATTTGATACCTTGTGATCTAGGATTTTTTAGGTGACCTTCCCATTTGATTTGATCCCTGACCTTTCTACTATAGGTCCTTAACCTTATTAGGTTCCCCTAGAAAATCTTATAGATTTTTAGAAGTAGTTTTAGTATTTTTCATAGATTTAGTATTTAGGTTAGTTTTAATGTGCTTTGAACATAACACTTGCTTTAGAATGACCTCAATGGTGGCCTTTAGTTCATAATATGTTTGATAATCTTCTTTGATGTTGTTTTAGACATGTATAGGCTTCTGTTTGCTTGATTGTGGTGCTTGATTTGGTGTTTAGACCTTCTTTTAGTAGCTTTCTAGTAGCTTGTTCAATTAGGGTTTAGGAAGAGCCTAGTTTGCTTTCTCTTTCTTCAAATAAACATGGATTGCTTTGATTGCTTTCCATCCTCATCCTATGATTCAAGGCGCCTATGTGGAAGCCTCATCTTTCCTTTGGAAGGATGTGTGGCATTTCACAAGAGGTAGAACCTTTGAGGATGCCTATTTTAGATGTATGGTTGAGTGTCAGGAGGGATTCCCTTGGTTTCCTTCCTGCTTTCCATCATCATCCAATAATCTTGATGTTAATTCTCTTCCCTTGTGTTGGAGCTTATTGAAGCATGAAGATGGAGATTTCCTTCTCTTGAAGATGGCTTGGACTTGAAGTTGTTTGCAGACTGTTGTTGTTTTGCTGTTTGATTGCTTTGTTGTTGAGCTGTTTGTCTGCTGTTTTGTCTGTTGTTTCTTCTGATTACTTGACTGTTTCTTGTGTGATTGTTTGGTGTGTTGCATTAGACTAGGTTCTCATATAGTGATCTAGGCCTAAGAGCATCCTGAAGGTTGAGATTAGCTCCATTTGCTTGTCTGCATTTAGAGGTTGAGTCTGGCTCCCTCTGCTTAACTGTTATTGCTTGGCTTTGCTTGCTGGTTTAAGGTTGAGTCTGTCTCCCTTGCCTATGCTTTGTGTGTTGCCTTTGGGCTTGCTTTCTCTAGAAGTTGAGCTTCGCTCCTTCTGCTTGGTTGTTGTGTTGCATGCATTTTATTTACAGTTGTTTCTGTACAATTATTTCTTTTGCTGTTGCTTTCCTCTGCCATGTTCCCCTAGGAACTCTGACTTCTCTTGCTCATGAGAAGTTATGGCAGACATTAGGGTTCTAACCATGCAAGATAACATTAGGTAGTTCCCTCCTAACCTCAACCATTGGATCAATTTTACATGACAACTTTAGGATTGGATCAGTTCCCGTTTAGTGTGTCCTTTCTCTTCTCATCTTCAAACAATTCAAAATACAGTAATAAAGGTTAATTGATGTCGTACGCTACGAGCCTTAAGCTACTTGAGAAAGGATTGTTGGAGAGTTTCTTTTCAATAGTCTGGATTTTTAGTATGACACCCTTTGGGTGACATGCGACGCATTCACTCTCAGGTCATAGTCTTTAGTGCGATTTTAGTTGCAAACATCCATAAAAGACACTTCTTCTAAAATACTGAAAACAAAGATCAAATTCTTTTTGTCCTCTTGGACCTTCAATCCCTGGAAACCTTTTTCATAAGGAGAGTTTTGTTAACTCCCGGTTCTACCACAAACGGTAAACGCCTAAGTCTCCAAAGGTTGAGCTGCATACACCAAACAGCTGGAACCGTCTGTTAACCCTACTCCGATAAAAAAGACAACATGTGTCTCTCGTGTCCCGAACTACATTTGCTCTGATCTTTCACGCCATGTGAAAGTACGTAGGCACGAGATGCGATATCTCGGCGAGCAACCTTCTCCCGTAACCCGTAGTTAGGCGAACTACGTTGACTCTGATTTCTCGTTCCAGACAGGAATACGTAGGCATAGAACTGATGTGTTCTGCCGAGTCATTTTCTTTTCTTTTCAGACCAGACCTTTAGTGTAGATAGGTGTAATCAACCCGTCAAATAAACACAACAAGCGTGGATCCCATCGAGTACAATGGACGTGAGGGGTGCTAATACCTTCCCCTTGCGTAACCGACTCCCGAATCCAGACATTGGTTGCTACCTTTTCGTCAGGTTTTTTATGATCGTTTCCTTTCCCGTTCTGAGCGATAAATAACGAAAGGTGGCGACTCTTCTGTTTCGCCGGCACCTTATTTTCGCAGTAGCGACACCAATGAATTGAACCCAAGGGAACTAGATAATCTTTTGAGAATGAACAAGGAATTCAAACAAGGACTAGCAGCGGCAAGCCAGAGGCCGGCTCTAGAACATGAAGGTCTTGATGCTTTGGCCAAAGTTGCAGTACTTGGAGATGATACAAGTGACTCTGGCAAGACACCTGTCGTAACCACTACAAAACTCCCTCGTCATAGACCTGAATGCTATTGCATTATCCATATCCAGCCACCAAGTAAGGATAAGCACCTGTAGAGATGTAAACAGAGTCATGAGTCATCCAAGCAAGAACGAGAGTTGTCAAGTCATATTCTATAAGAACCAAATGAAATACTTATGTAACCCCAAGTCCTGCCCGTGTATCCTTGAAAGTCTAGCCTTCCTCCATGGCCAGGCCTATGTTTGTTGTCCATTGCTCAAGACAAAGCTCCTTAAGCTTAATACCTACAAGTAATAAGTGTGCAACATGTTAATGTTTAGGCTTAGAACAACACGTACAAAATCAAGAATTCATAGCAAAACTCGGAAGTCTTGCATAACAGTAGCAGTTGGTTTAAAAATAATGGCTAAAGCAAAAGTTACCATGTAACTACAGTTAAACTCCCAGGAATTTACATGGTGAAAATCATAGGGTAAAAAAATAGATAATTCCAAAAAAACTGCTACTGACGAAGTTAGCAAAATCGTACAATTTCCATCCCACAACCAAAAAAGCAACCCAATTTACACCCAAAAATTCACACAATTTGCAAAAGAAAAACCCTAGCTCACACGTATGAAACCCATATATAACGCATATTGTTCATTCAGAAGAGGGGCAGACATTGAAAGAAAAAACCCTAAAAAATTTCTGCGGTGAGATAACGTGTGAAAACATACTTCGAAAGCCTCTCATATCAAAGCTTTTAGGAGAAGAAGTGGAAGTGAAGATCAGACGCATAAGGAAAAAGGATCTACCTGACTTGATTTTCTTCAACACATTTGAATTTGGTATACTCTTAAACTCCTTGACTGTCTTTATTGCTTTATCATGCGTGATTTTCATGAACACTTGTTGGTTGTGGCATGTTTTTCTTGTTTAAGATGTTTGTTGGTAGTTATAAGTTTGGGTTGATTCTGAGGGAGGAAGTGAGAAATTGGCTTAGGGTTTTGAGAGAGGTTCGTCGGGATTTTGAGAGAGAGATGAAACGTTAAAGGATTATTTGGTTTTATTTTCTTTAAGAATAGTATGTGGAGAAGATATAATGGTTTAAACAAGGGGATTGTTTCCGATGTTTCTGCGGTTCCCCAGGTTTTGTCATTAACAGATTGTTCTTCCCAAACGTTTGTTACCGTTGGGAGTCCCTAGGTATTAGTCCGCGTGGATCCAAAGTATGTGCCTCACTATTGTCACATATGGGGGAGGGATTGACTCTCAGATTAGATCAACGGTCCAGATCTGCGGGGAGAGTGTTAGGTTGACTGAGGGTTCACCGTGAACCCTCTCTCCCTTCGCATGGGCTGACCCTCTCGTGGGCCTAGGGTGATTTCGGATTGCACCCCCCTGTTTTGCTTGCAGACAGGCCCATTTTTATGTTTTATTTACTAACTTTTTTTATTCTAGTTTAAATATAAAAAACAAATATTTTAAAATAATCTTATTTAATTTTCTGTTAAAAGAACTCTGAATTTATTTTAATTAATTTTATTAAAATTTTTTATTTAATAATAATTAATTTACTTAATGATTAATATTATTAAATAATTAATTTTAATTTGATTAATTGTTTTTTAAACTAGTTTTTTTCTTTTAAATTATAAGACAACACAAAAATACTTTATTTAATAATTATCTAAATTAATTATTTTCTTTTTAAATTCTAAAATAATCTAAAATAATTTAATTTAAATTCATTTCTTTTTGCTAACCTTAGATAATTATGATGTTAATTAGGTTAGCATGTCTTGATTAGCCTATCCCTCATTTTATTTAGTTTATGATTTTCTTGTGATGTTTATACGTGTTTCATTATCATATCTTAATTATATTTATGTTGTTCACATGTTTGTTCAACCTATTTTAAAAAAAACTAATATCTTGACCTAATGTCAAGCCCATTTTCAAACACCATTGTAAGCCGATTGTTTTTACGATCGCCATCGACCTTATAGCCTCCTCTTGGGCTTTGTACAACGACGCTTGCTACACACTTCACATATAAAATTAGAATCAAATTCTTTTCCAAATTTGATCCAACGTCAAGTATCTTCAAAGCAAATGCAATTAACCTTTAACTCTCCTTGTAAGTCGAGTGCTTTGGCCTCGCCATCAACCTTACCCTATACCATAGGATCTCCTATCCATTAGTTCAACCTTGTTCGTTCCATACGCAAACTTAAACCTTGAGTCATATCGAGCATTTTCTCAAATCAAATTAAAATACTTAATAACTACTCAAATACAATTTCAACACTTAGATGAAAAAGAGAGAGTTCCAAGTCTTTGGTTCGCTCTCCCAATTGTTTGGGTCCGAGAAGCCTTTCTTAAGCTCAAACAATTGTCTTCTAAAAAATGATAAATGAATTCAAACCTATTTTTCCTAAACACTTAGATGAAAAAGAGAGATCTCCAAGTGTTTGGTTCACTCTCCCGATTACTCGGGTCCGAGAAGTCTTTCTTAAGCTTCGAGTAATCGCCATCCGATTAAAACACTCTAATTATATCCAAGATCTTTCATAACATTAGATGAGAAAAGGAGAGAGCTCCAAGTCTTTGGTTCATTCTTCCGATTACTTGAGCTCCGAGAAGTCTTTCTTAAGCTTCGAGTAATCCTCATCTGTTAAAATAGTTTAACCACATCCCATCGTTCAAAGCCTTCCAAACACAATTACTCTTTGGGATGAAAAAGAGAGAGCTCCAAGTCTTTGGTTCACTCTCCCGATTACTTGGGTCCGAGGATTCTTTCTTAAACTTCAAGTAATCGTCACCCCTAACCAAAAGCATCCAATACTTCTAAACACTAATTCTTCGCCCCCGTGCGATTTGTAACACCCATTTTAATTATTTAGTCTTTCTGGTGTTATTTTTTTTTTATTTCGGCGTGTCTTTTGTGGAGATTATTCAAGAAACTATAGACCTTAATATTAATATAATATAATTGATAATGATAATAATTTGATAATTGATAGTAATAATAATAATAATAATATTATTATTATTATTATTATTATTATTATTATTATTATTATTATTTGTATTACTATTAAGGTTAAATGAATAAATAAGGAATAAGAGATTTAAGAGGGGTATTAGTGAGTTTTTGGAAAGAAGGAAAGAAAGAACACGATCAAGTGGAGAGAAAGGTTGAGAAGGAAGAACAAGAGAAACAGAAAGAAAGAACACAATCAAGTGGGGTTCTTCATCAATCAAAGCAACTAATCGAGGTAAGGCGGAGAAACTGATTGGGATTGGTAATTGCATGAATTATTGGTAGAGGGGATTCCTTAACCCCATAGGGATTTGATGAACATAATTAGTATGTTGTTTTGTTTCTGATCATTGCTGCTATAGTGAACTTCTTGCATGAGGTTGTATAAGAATTGTTTGGGTGATTCTGAGTAGTTTACCATTTTGGGTCGGAAATGAATTGATCAGTAGAATGGATGTTTTATCGAGTAAAGTCTGGAATAAGTCGTGTAATTTAGTCATAGAATGTTAGGCTAAGACTACTGGGACTGGTTTGGTGAGAATTGGACAATTTTTGAGCTTTTGATGAATTTCTGGACAGTGAGGGTTTTGTGAAATCGCAGACGTTCGCAACCACCTTCGCTGAGCGAGCTAGTAGCGAGCATTCGCTAGGGATTCGCTAGGCGTGTTGGGTAGCGAACACTTCCAGTAGCCACTGTCTGTCTTCGCTAGCAAGTTCGCTAGGTGAGTGAGGCAGTGAGCGTTCGCTGCGGCCTCGCTAGGCGAGTGCGCCAGCGAGCGTGACAGAAACGTGATTTAGTGCAGTTTTGCTCTGTGATTCGTTTTGTGGGATTCCTTGGGTTGTGATAGGTAGAGAGATGGTGTTAAGTGGTGAGGAGTGTATACCTGGTGTTGAAAGGTGAAATTACGAAATATAGAATTTAATTGACATAATTAATTGGTGGGTAAGACATATATATATATAATATGTATATGATGCATAGTGAGGTGATCGAGAGGATCGTGTATACTCGGTGTTCAAATGTAAATTTCCCTATTATTTAATTTTATTAACATGATTGATTGGTGTGTATATATATGTATGATAATTGGTAATGTGATCAGTAGGATCGTGTGCACTTAATGTGCTTGATGTTTGTGTGTTGTGCTTTTGGTGTCGTGCATATCATGGTGTTTTGGTGGGATGGATCATGTCTCAGGAGGAGCGTAAGTAATCCATCCATACTCCTTTGTGGAGAATGGTGGGTTGAATCATGTCTCAGGAGGAGCGTAAGTGATTCACCCATACTCCTTTCTGGAGAATGGTGGGATGGATCATATCTCTGAAGGAGCGTAAGTGATCCATCTGTACTCCTTTGTGGAGAATGGTGGGTTGAATCATGTCTCAGGAGGAGCGTAAGTGATTCACTTGTACTCCTTTGTGGAGAATGGTGGGATGGATCATGTCTCAAGAGGAGCGTAAGTGATCCATCCGTACTCCTTTGTGGAGAATGGTGGGGTTGAATCATGTCCCATGAGAAGCGTAAGTGATTCACCCGTACTCCTTTGTGGAGAATGGTGGGGATAAATCATGTCTCAGGAGGAGCATACGTGATCTATTCCGGGTTCGATTGAATGAACCAATAAGTCGGTACCGCATGCAAGGTGTTGAGTTGCATTCTCTCATTATTGTATGTTGTGTTGATGATTGGACAGTGGGTCGTGTTTGATGTTGTGGGGTGATGATTTGTATATTTACTGCCTTTTATTCATGTATCCTATTACCGATAATTTTGATCACGTTTTCTCAACCCTTTGTTGTTGTTGTGATCTGTGCTTCTTCGGAATTACAGATAATCCAGCTACATAGCTAGCTTAGATTGTGGTGTACGGGTCGAGTCTTAGGATGCTCTGATACGTAACACGGGACTTGGGTGTTTCCTTTTATTATGATTGAATTTTTTGTATTCATGTGGCGTATCTTTATTTGGTGAATTCTCTTAATGAATGTTTTATGTAAATTGGCGGATGGCCGAGAATGATGTACTAATGACAATTTTCCGCTGCTTTATTTTGAAAATCATGTAATGAATTGTTTTATTGAATTTTGTGAATGTGATATCCCACTTTTGAAGGGAAACTCTGATATTTATTTGATTTTATTCATGTTTTATTTTAATTTGGGAAAGTGGGGTGTTATAAGTTTGTATCAGAGCAGGTCGGTCCGTCTGGCCAGTGTAGTAGTTGAGTCTGTCTTTAGGATATAGATTGTGTACCTTGTAACCTAGTGTTGCTTTGGTTGAGCAGTATGGCAGGGAGGAATGATGCTGCTTTGGCTGCTGCTATGCAAGCGATGACGCAGGTGGTTGCTAATCAGAACCAAGTTTTGGGTGCGCAATTCAGAGATTTGGCACAATTTCAGAGTAACAAGCCACCGACGTTTGAAGGAGGAATTTTGGATCCTGAAGCTGCACAAAAATGGATGAAGGCAATTGAGAAAATTTTCAGGACAATGGGTTGTAATGACGAGCAAAAAGTGAGGTTTGGTACTCACATGCTGGAAGGTGAAACTGAGGCTTGGTGGGATAACAGTCACCAGAGATTGAAGACTACAGGAACTGCAATTACTTGGGATGTGGTTCGAACTGGTTTCCTGGAAAAGTATTTTCCGGAAGATATACGAAGTGCTAAGGAGATAGAGTTTCTGGAGCTGAAGCAGGGTAATTTGACTGTAGCAGAGTATGCTGCTAAATTTGAAGGGTTGGTACAATATTGTCCTTATTACAATACTGAAGCGGAGATGACTTCCAAGTGTTTGAAGTTTGAAAATGGGCTGCGTCCGGAGATCAAGATGGGGATCGCTTGTCAGAAGATCAGAAATTATCCTGAGCTGGTAAGCAGAAGCAGAATTTATAATAATGACAACCGGACCAGGATTACACACTATAAGGTTGTGAATGACCGTAAGGGTAAGCCAAGATTTGGTGGTACTCCTTAAAGTGTTCCTGCTGATAAGGAAAAACATAAGGCTGCTGCTGATAAGAAGCCCAGAGAAGGGAGATCGTCTGCTGGTGTGAAATGTTTCCAATATGGTGGTGCAGGGCATCGTGCTAATGATTGTCCTAATAAGGTGAAGAAGTGTTTTAAGTGTGGTAAGCCAGGCCATGTGATGGCGGATTGCAGGGATGCTATGCCTACCTGTTATAACTATGGTGAGAAAGGTCATATCAGTACACATTGCAAGAAGCCGAAGAAGTCATAGGCGACTCAGGCCAGTGGTAAAGTATTTGTTGTGGTAGGAACTCAAGTTGCCAGTGAGGAACGTTCTATCAAAGGTACTTGTTTTATCAATAATGTTCCTTTGAATGCTATGATTAATATGGGTGCAACCCACTCGTTCATTTATGTTGATTGTGTGAAGAGGTTAGGATTGGTTCCGTCTACTCTTGAGCAACGGGTGACTATTGAAACTCTCTTTATTGGTTCAGTGACTACTTCTTTGGTGTGTTTAAAGTGTCCACTGACTATTTTCGGTAGGGATTTTGGAGTGGATCTGATTTGTCTGCCACTTGGTAAGCTGGATGTTATTCTGGGCATGAACTGGTTGGAGTTCAACCGAGTCTACATCGATTGCATCTGGAAGGTGTTGTTGTTCCTTACCCCAGAGGAGGAAGCATTGGCGAATTCCTTGTCTAATAAGGAATCGAGGACCTTGTTAGAGGATGAAGCTAAAATGTTTGCTTTATTTGCATCATTATCTGTTGACAGCAAGGCGTCGATGGAAGAGTTGGTGGTGGTGAATGAATTTCCCGAAGTGTTCCCTGATGATATTACAGAATTACCTCCGACGAGAGAAGTTGAATTTAGCATTGATCTTGTTCCTGGTACGAGACCTATATCTATCACACCGTACATGATGTCGGCATTGGAATTGGCTGAATTGAAATCTCATATTGGAGAATTGTTGGATAGAAAGTTTATCAGGCCGAGTGTGTCGTCGTGGGGAGCTCCAGTGTTGCTGGTAAAGAAGAAGGATGGTAGTATGCGCCTGTGCATCGATTACCTCCAGTTGAATAAAGTGATCATTAAGAATAAATATCCTCTTCCAAGGATTGATGATTTGATGGATCAGTTGGTGGGAGCTCGGGTGTGCAGTAAAATTGATTTGAGGTCGGGTTACCATCAGATCAGAGTGAAAGAAGGTGATATTCAGAAAACGGCATTTAGAACCCGTTATGGACATTATGAATATACAGTAATGCCTTTTGGAGTGTCTAATGCGCCAGGAGTGTTTATGGAGTATATGAACCGAATATTCCATTCTTATTTGGATCAGTTTATTGTTGTGTTTGTTGATGATATACTGATTTATTATAAGTCTGAAGAAGAGTATGCAGGACATTTGAGAATTGCTTTGCAAGTGCTGAAAGATAATAAGTTGTTTGCTAAGCTATCGAAGTGTGAGTTCTGGATGAAGAGGGTGAGTTTCATGGGACATGTGATATCTGGTGACGGTGTAGCGGTGGACCCATCAAAAGTGAGTGCAGTGCTGCAGTGGAAACCGCTGAAGACAGCAACGGAGATTAGAAGCTTTTTGGGTTTGGCAGGATATTACCGAAGGTTTATTGAGGGGTTTTCTAGTTTGGTGTTGCCATTGACCCAGTTGACGAGGAAGGATCATGTTTTTGTATGGGATGCTTCTTGTGAAGAAAGCTTTGAGGAACTGAAAAAGAGATTGACTACGACACCGATGTTAATATTGCCAAATCCGAGTGAACCTTTTGTGGTGTATTGTGATGCGTCTAAGATGGGATTAGGCGGGGTTCTTATGCAGAATGGTAACGTGGTGGCATATGCTTCGTGGCAATTGAGAGTGCATGAAAGGAATTACCCTACCCATGACCTTGAATTGGCTGCGGTAGTTTTCGTGTTAAAGATCTGGAGGCACTATTTGTATGGTTCGAGATTTGAGGTGTTCAGTGACCATAAAAGTCTGAAATATCTGTTTGATCAGAAGGAGCTAAATATGAGACAGAGAAGATGGTTGGAATTCTTGATAGATTAAGATTTTAGTTTAAGTTATCATCCAGGAAAGGCGAACATAGTAGCCGATGCTCTTATCAGAAAAACAATTCATATGTCGGCTTTGATGGTAAAAGAAATGGAGCTAATTGAGCAGTTCAGAGATTTGAGCATGGTTTGTGAAATTACGGCAGGTGGTGTGATGTTAGGCAAGTTGCAAGTGAATAATGATTTCTTGGATATGGTTAGAGAGAACCAAAAGCTAGATATGAAGTTAGTAGATTTGATGCCTGGAGTAGGAAGTGACTCTGATAGTGATTTTAAGTTGGATAGTACAGGTGTTTTGAGATTCAGAGGCAGGATTTGTGTGTCGGATAAGGATGAGCTGAAAAAGTCCATTCTGAGTGAAGGACATCGTAGTAGTTTGAGTATCCATCAGGGAGCTACGAAGATGTACCACGATTTAAGAAAGATATTTTTATGGTCTGGTATGAAAAGAGATATAGCTTGATTTGTTTACGCCTGTTTGGTATGTTAGAAATCGAAGGGGGAACATCAGATACCCTCTGGAATGATGCAACCATTGGAAGTTCCGGTTCGGAAATGGGATTGTATAACAATGGATTTTGTTACAGGTTTACCGAATACGGTGAGAGGGTTTGATGCTATTTGGATGATTGTGGATCGACTTACGAAGTCTGCACATTTTGTGCCGATTAATATCAGTTTCCCGTTGGAGAAGCTAGGAGAAATTTACATTCGGGTAATTGTGAAGCTTCATGGTGTTCCGTCGAGTATCGTGTCAGATAGAGATCCGAGGTTTACTTCAGAATTTTGGAGGAGTTTACAGGAAGCCTTGGGTACTAAGTTGAAGCTGAGTTCAACTTACCATCTGCAAACCGATGGTCAGTCAGAGAGGACTATTCAGTCCCTGGAGGATTTGCTAAGGGCTTGTATGTTGGAAAAGGGTGGTGCGTGGGATACTCATTTACCATTGATCGAGTTAACATACAACAACAGTTACCATTCTAGTATCAGAATGGCACCGTTTGAAGCTTTATATGGTAGAAGGTGCAGAGCTCCTCTGTGTTGGTATGAGACGGGTGAGAATGTAGTATTGGGCCAGAAATTGTACAACAGACTACTGAGACAGTTCAGATGATTTGTGAGAAAATGAAAGCGTCTCAGAGTAGGCAGAAGAGTTATCATGATAACCGGAGGAAAGAGATGGAATTCAGTGAAGGTGATCACGTGTTCCTGAGAGTTAACCCAGTGACAGGTGTGGGTCGTGCGTTGAAGTCCAACAAGTTGGATCCTAAGTTTATTAGGCCGTATTAGATTTTGCAGAGAGTTGGTGATGTAGCTTATAGGGTGGCGTTGCCGCCTGAACTGTCAAATTTACATGACGTGTTTCATGTGTCACAACTTCAGAAGTATGTCTCGGACCCATCTCATCTGATTTAGAGAGATGAAGTTCAAGTCAGGGAGAATCTTACCGTTGAGACGATGCCGTTGAGGATCGAGGACCGTAAGACGAAACAACTCCGAGGGAAGGAGATATCTTTGGTAAATGTGGCTTGGGGAGTGCTGCAGGAGGCAATGTGACCTGGGAATTGGAAAGCAGGATGCGGGAACCGTATCCGAAATTGTTTCCATCAGGTAATTTTTTAGGACGAAAATAATTAAAGTGGGGGAGAGTTGTAACACCCATTTTAATTATTTAGTCTTTCTAGTGTTATTTTTTTTTATTTCAGCGTGTCTATTGTGGAGATTATTTAAGAAACTATAGACGTTAATATTAATATAATATAATTGATAATGATAATAATTTGATAATTGATAGTAATATTATTATTATTATTATTATTATTATTATTATTATTATTATTATTTGTATTATTATTAAGGTTAAATGAATAAATAAGGAATAAGAGATTTAAGAGGGGTATTAGTGAGTTTTTGGAAAGAAGGAAAGAAAGAACACGATCAAGTGGAGAGAAAGGTTGAGAAGGAAGAACAAGAGAAAGAGGAAGAAGGCCAAGGCTGTTGGATTCTTGGGGGTTCTTCATCAATCGAAGCAACTAATCGAGGTAAGGGGGGAGAAACTGATTGGGATTGGTAATTGCATGAATTTTCGGTAAAGGGGAATCCTTAACCCCATAGGGATTTGATGAACATAATTAGTATGTTGTTGTGTTTCTGATCATTGATGTTATAGTGAACTTCTTGCATGTGGTTGTATAAGGATTGTTTGGGTGGTTTGGGTGATTCTGAGTAGTTTACCGTTTTGGGTCGGAAATGAATTGATCGGTAGAATGGATGTTTTATCTGGTAAAGTCTGGAATAAGTCGTGTAATTTAGTCGTAGAATGTTAGGCTTAGACTACTGGGACTGGTATGGTGAGAATTGGACGATTTTTGAGCTTGTGATGAATTTCTGGACAGTGAGGGTTTTGTGAAATCGCAGACGTTCGCCAGCACCTTCGCTGAGCGAGCTAGTAGCGAGCATTCGCTAGGGATTCGCTAGGCGAGTTGGGTAGCGAACAATTCCAGTAGCCACTGTTTGCTTTCGCTAGCGAGTTCGCTAGGCGAGTGAGGCAGCGAGCATTCGCTGTGGCCTTGCTAGGCGAGTGAGCCAGCGAGCGTGACAGAAACGTGATTTTGTGCAGTTTTGCTCTGTGATTCATTTTGTGGAATTCCTTGGGTTGTGATAGGTAGAGAGATGGTGATACGTGGTGAGGAGTGTATACCTGGTGTTGAAAGGAGAAATTATGAAGTATAGAATTTAATTGACATAATTAATTGGTGGGTAAGACATATATATGTAATATGTATATGATGCATAGTGAGGTGATCAGGAGGATCGTGTGTACTCGGTGTTCAAATGAAAATTTCCCTATTATTTAATTTTATTAACACAATTGGTTGGTGTGTATATATATATATATATATATATATATATATATATATATATATATATATATATATATATATATGTATGATGTATGGTGATGTGATCAGTAGGATCGTGTGCACTTAGTGTGCTTGATGTTTGTGTGTTGTGCATTTGGTGTCGTCCATATCATGGTGTTTTGGTGGGATGCATCATGTCTCAGGAGGAGCGTAAGTGATCCATCCGTAGTCCTTTGTGGAGAATGGTGGGTTGAATCATGTCTCAGGAGAAGCGTCAGTGATTCACCCGTACTCCTTTCTGTAGAATGGTGGGATGAATCATGTCTCAGGAGGAGCGTAAGTGATCCATCCGTACTCCTTTGTGGAGAATGGTGGGTTGAATCATGTCTCAGGAGGAGCATAAGTGATTCACCCGTACTCCATTGTGGAGAATGGTGGGATGGATCATGTCTCAGGAGGAGCGTAAGTGATCCATTCGTTCTCCTTTGTGGAGAATGGTGGGGTTGAATCATGTCTCAGGAGGAGCGTAAGTGATTCACCCGTACTCCTTTGTGGAGAATGGTGGGGATAGATAATGTCTCAGGAGGAGCGTAAGTGATCTATTCTAGGGTTCGATTGAATGAACCAATGAGTCGGTACCGCATGCATGGTGTTGAGTTGCATTCTTGCATTATTGTATATTGTGTTGATGATTGGACAGTAGGTCGTGTTTGATGTTGGTGGGGTGATGATTTTTATATTTACTGCCTTTTATTCATGTATCCTATTACCGATAATTTTGATCACGTTTTCTCACCCCTTTGTTGTTGTTGTTGTGGTTTGTGCTTCTTCGGAAGTACAGATAATCCAGGTACATAGCTAGCTTGGATAGTGGTGTGCGGGTCGAGTCTTAGGATGCTCTGATACGTAACACGAGACTTGGGTGTTTCCTTTTATTATGATTGGATTTGTTGTATTCCTGTGGCGTATCTTATTTTGGTGAATTCTCTTAATGAATGTTTCATGTAAATTGGCGGATGGCCGAGAATGATGTACTAATGACAATTTTTCGCTGCTTTATTTTGAAAATCATGTAATGAAGTGTTTTGTTGAATTTTGTGAATGTGATATCCCACTTTTGAAGGGAAACTCTGATAGTTATTTTATTTTAATCATGTTTTATTTTAATTTGGGAAAGTGGGGTGTTACATGATCCATAACTTAGACAACCCTTACCAAAGAACATTGTTTAGTCCATTCTTCCGTGCATAACAAACTCGTGCTTCAGCCTCCCCTAGCGGGCAGACAAGCCAATGTTTTGCAGTTAGAATGTGACCTAAACTCTCGTTCAACTCAAACAACCTTTCCCAAAGAACATTGTTTAGTCCATTCTTCCGTGCATAATAAACTAGTGCTTCAGCCCCACCTAGCGAGCAGACAAGCTAATGTTTAGCAGTTAGAATGCGACCTAAACAATCGTTCCATTCAAAGACAACCTTCTTTTCACGATGAAAAAGAGAGAGCTCCAAGTCTTTGTTTCACTCTCCCGATTACTTTGGTCCGAGAAGTCTTTCTTAAGCTTCAAGTAATCGTCATCCATACCCACAATCCTTTTACCATAGTTAGTCGGACTACGGCTACTCTGATTCTTCATTCTCTTTTGAGTGTAAGATACGTAGGCACAAGATTGCGATGATCTTGGCGAGCACAATCCCCTCTTTTTCCCGTAGTCCTACGAACTACTAATGCTCTGATTTTCCACTTCTTACAAGTGAAGATACGTAGGCACAAGGGCCCTAATCCTTGGCGAGTACCCTATCTTAACCACCTTTCCCCCTTAGCAAGCAAACTCCTTTAGAAGATAAACAAGCGTATCCAATTTCTCTCAGGAATCTAATCAAGAGGTTCCCATTGAGTACAACGGACATGAGGGGTGCTAATACCTTCCCCTCATGTAATCGACTCCCGAACCTAGAATATTGGTTGCGATGACCATGTTCTTATCTCCTTAAAGGTTTTATCGATATTTTCCTATTCCATCCTTGGAATGAATAAATTTCGGTGGCGACTCTGTTTCGAACAATATTTTCAGCGTCCATCGCGGGGATCGTATTTTTCGAGGTACGACACCAGTAACCATCAGACTTTAAATTGGGAGATTGGTGACAACCAAACCAAAATACCAATAACAAGTGGATTTAAACAAATGATGTTAGTAACTACTGGACTTACCAAATGATTGGTAACAACCGAATCAAGGTACCAATGACAATTGGATTTAAACAATGCTAGTAACCACTGGTCTTAACTGAGATTGGTAACAACTCAATCAGGGTACCAATAACAATTGGATTTAAACAATTCCAGTAACCACTGGTCTTACATGGGGAACCGGTAACAACCGAGCTATATACCAATAACAATTGGATTTTGGGCAACGCTAGTAACCACTGGACTTTAACAAAGATTGGTAACAACCGCATCAAAGATACCGATAACAATTATATTTAAGCAATGCCAGTAACCACTAGACTTAACTGGGGAAGAATTGGTAAACACCAAATCAAGGTACCAATAACAATTCGATTTAAATGACGCCAGTGACCACTGGGCTTCCAAGAGATTGGTGACAACCGAATCAAGGTACCAATAGCAATTGGATTTAAAAAATGCCAGTAACCACTGGTCTTAACTGAGATCGGTAACAACCAAATCAAGGTACCAATAACAATTGGACTTTAATCAATGTCAGTAACCACTGGACTTATAAAGATTGGTATTAACCAATGACAATTGGATTCAAACAATGCCAGTAACTACTGGACTTAGAAAGATTGGTGACAACCAAATCGAGATGCCAATAACAATTGGATTTTGAGCAACGCTAGTAACCACTGGACTTACAATGAAAGGTTGGTGGCGATCGGAGAATCTAAACAAATATTAGTAACAACTAATCATCTGGTAGGTACTGGCAAACATTTCTAGTTACAAATAGCCTCCCCAAAGATATAAGCATTCAAGACAATAATACTTAATCTGAGCAACTCGACCAAGTTGGGGTAACAAACGCAAAACGAGCCCGTGACAACAGGTTTGAGCTAAAAAAAGGTAATGACCAAAAGGATCTCAAAGGTAAAAGCCAGACAAGCAAAAACAGAAGCATGCAAGCAAATGCGTATGCTAATGATATGATGCGAATGCACATGCAGACCGACCCATAAGAAAGAAGGAAAAAACGCAGAAACCGTAGGGGACAAACCCGTCACACTGAGTCCTGATGTCACTATTCGGACAAAAATATTTCACAAGGGTATAATGGAATAACTTCTATAAGTGGTTTGGTCATCGCTCTTGCAAGCTTGCGGAAGCGAGTCTCGACTTAGTAGTAGGGCAAATGCTGGGCACAACCTTGGCCGAAGATAGCGTCAAACTTTCTACTACTCTGGGAGAAGTTTAATACCGTCACTTCATCTTTTAGAGCTTCAATTTGTTTTGTTAAATTGATTTTCTTAAACCAAAATTTTAATTTTCAAAACACTTTGCTTTTCAAAAATCATTATTAACGAATAAGTGAAATCTGCATAATAAGAAAACATAGACCATAACACTGATTGGTCTGAAATCTGATTTCATTAATAGGCGAGAACCTTACAAATGGTAAAGTCTCAGGAACAAATACAGTTTTGAAAAATGGCATACGGAAAGGGTTACAAAATCCAACAATGATCTGACCCTACTAACTAGTGGTTCATATGCTTTTGCTGCTTCTGACGAGAATGACGAACAATGACTTTCTTCAATATTTTGGGCGAAGCTTTGCCCCTGTATTTTCCTGGATTGTTCTTTTGGGCTTTCCACTTGCCGAGACACTCCTTCGCTTGGGTCCCCTTTCTATATTTCCGATTTAGGCGTAATACTTTCTCACTATGTCCGAGTTGATGGGGTACTTAAGTTGTTCACCATCCATCGTTTCAAGAATTAAAGATCCTCCGGAGAAGACAGTTTTCACGACAAAAGGGCCATCATAGTTGGGCATCCATTTTCCGCCCATATTTTTCTGTGTTGGTAGGATTTTTCTGAGTACAAGCTCTCCTTCCTTATACTCCTTGAGACGAACTTTCTTGTCGAAAGTTCTTTTCATCCTTTGTTGGTATATTTAGCTATGACACATGGTAGTCATCCTTTTTTTGTCGATGAGATTCAGTGAATCAAATCATTCTTTTATCCATTTGGATTCCTCAAGCTCGACTTCCATTAAGATTCTTAACGAAGGTATCTTGACTTCGATGGATAGTACCGTATCCATTCTGTAGACCAAGGAAAAGGGGGTTGCCCCTGTTGAAGTACGCAATGATGTTCTGTATCCATGCAAGACAAATGGTAACATTTCGTGCCAGTTCTTATAAGTTATGACCATCTTTTGTATTATCTTCTTGATGTTTTTGTTTGCAGCTTCAACAACACCGTTCATTTTTGGTCTGTATGGAGAAGAATTTTGATGTTTGATTTTGAAATTATCACAAAGTTCTTTCATCGTCTTATTATTCAAATTCGACCCATTGTTGGTGATGATTTGGTCAGGAATGTTGTACCGACAGATGATCTCCTTTTTGATGAAACAGGCGACCACTTGTTTGGTTACTTTCGCATATGATGCCACTTCTACCCACTTGGTAAAGTAATCAATTGCAAAGAGGATAAAACGATGGCCGTTGGATGCTTTAAGTTCGATTGCCCCAATCATATCTATTCCCCACATTGAGAATAACCAAGGTGATGTTAAAACATTAAGAGGATGTGGAGGAACATGCACTTTCTCGGTGTAGATTTGATATTTGTGGCATTTTCGAGCGAAGAGAATGCAGCCGGCCTCTAAGGTCATCCAAAAATGTTCAGCCCTCAAAATCTTCTTTTCCATTGCGTGGCCACCCGCATGAGTGTCAAACGTTCCTTTGTGCACTTCCATCATTAGCAGTTCTGCTTCTTTTTCATTAGTGCATTTGAGCAGAACCATATAGTGATTATCTTTTGTACAGAATATCATTTCTGATGAAAAACTTGGATGACAATCTTTGTATGGCTCTTTTGTCAATCCTAGAGGCGTCAGCCAGATATTCTTGATTTCGAAGAAAATTCTTGATGTCATGAAACCAAGGCTTCTCATCAGACTCTTCTTCTTGTTAGAAAATGGAACAAATCTAGAAGGGAGTTTGAATAGATCGCTTGCTTAAAAATATAGTTGGCACTACCAAAAATTGGTTTTTAAAATTTGTTTAATAGCGGAAGCAGCCAAGGAACTATACACGTCTAAAACGAACGGTTACTAGAAAACCGGATATGCATTAAGCCTATGGAATTTGATAAACGAGATATGAGAATCACTATGTCAATCACACTTTCAATTTGATTATGTTCACTATAAGGTGTGACTAGTTCCAATGCCTTTAAAATATTGAGAATTTGAATAGACAGCACAAGCAGTTTTAGTTCACACAATTTATCAAACACTTGGAGTGCAGAGCACTACAAGTGAGTTCTATTTTGAGAGTTGAGTGCACAAATTTTCTCTTACAATCAATGATTGTAATTGGATTAACAGATAGTTCAGCACAACTCAAATCAGAATTTGATTGATATAATCATTTAAATTAAAAACACAGAAATATAGAAATATAAGCATAAAGAAAAAGACACAATGATTTATTGAGGCAGTTACCCCGTCATCCTCGCTCGGGGTACGTCTGCCCTCAATTCTAACAATAGAATTGAGACTTGTATATAGATAGATATAACCTCTTTGTCAATGTTTATATAAGAAGCAAATAGAGATCAAACAAACAAACACAATTGTTGTTGTAGAGACTATTTCTTCTTGCCTCTTGATTCAAGTTGAATCAAGTACTTCGAACGCGGTGAATAAACCGCTGATTGCGGCACTCTCTTTGAACAACCCTCGGTCTTCAAAATCTGGCCTGGCTGATTTCAATCACCCACGTGTCAAACCCGAATCTCCCACTCACAATCCTCCATTTACCATTACTAAACCGACAGAACCTCCAACTCTTCGATTACCTTCACTCGGCTGAATATGTGATGGAACAAAACCATAACAATTTTATTCAAGAAAAACCTGTCGATTGCTCAACCCAAGCCAGATAAACCAATCTTTGGCTTTGGACGTTATCACCTCAAACATGCACAATGCACAACAAAGATGATTATGTGTAATTGTTGTGAAATGCTATGAAGAGAATGAAGATGATGAGAACCAAATCGACACGTAATTTCACTTTTCTTGTTTTCTTAAATATCGTGAAATGAAAGAGCAACTCAACTTATATACCAAACATAACTGACATAACAACCAAAATAAACTCATAAAAACCGTTGACATAACATAATTTTGACACAAAACAGCGAGCGGTCGACCTATGCAGTAGAGGGGGTCGACCTGAGCTTACCTGAACTCAAGATTGTGTAGAAATCAGGACTATGCATCGACCAGAGCTAAACATGCATCGATGCACAACATGACGTTTTAGCCAAATGAAAATGATCACAGTATGAGTCGACCAGAGGGTCGACGCGAGCCTTCCTGAGACTAATTCATTAAAAATGACTTGTTGTGTGAGTCGACCGGAGCAGGTTTTAGGTCGACTTAAAACCCTGAAATAGGAAAAAAAAACGCCCATTTTCATGCATTACGACATATTTGATGAAACCTATAGTATGGAAAACAACACCAACTAAGTCAAACCTATATGAAACACAAATTTAGCCATCTCAATATGCAACAGTCATGATTTTTACGAGCATTGGAATTATGAGAGACAAGACATGGAAATACGACATGGTGATAACGTCCAACATGTATTTTTCTATGGAGCTGAGTTTTGACATCATCGAAACGAGCACATCTATATATGAGGCTTTGCCCTCACATACTCCCCGTTTTTTATGATGGTAAAACAAATAGAACCTGGATGTATGATATGTCACGTTATCCTCCCCCTTGCTTGATGCCTTCATCCATACACACTCTTCTGTGGTAATACTGAGTCTTCGCCTGTGATGTTTCTGATTCTACTGTGGTGCTTGATACTTTCTCCCCCTTTAACAACATCAAAAAGAAAAAAACACCTGTCAATGGTTTGTATAAAAGTAAAAGAGAACGCATGTTCCAAAACACTCGCAATAGGCTATACATTAACAGACATCCATATACAATGTAGTTAATGAACATATAAACAGAATGATAAATAGAGCCACGCATAAATAGAACAACAATAAAGTTTTCTAGCTTAGTCAAGAAAGAAAATGTCATTAAACACAAACAAGTACATAATCCATGCAACAAAAAACAACAACACTTATAACATGATAATCAGATACAAGTTGTAGTATGTAAGGCAACTTTAAGGTCTCCTCCCCCTGAAATGGTGGCTACGCCCTCGAGAGGGATACTCTGGAGGTAATTGGGATCGTCTCTTTCAGTGAACTCCAAGACCGCCCTATTTAGGGTGTTGAAGCTAGTGGCAAGAGCCCTATGTTAACTAGATACTGTTTCAACAAACCCATCGAACCGTCTCAGGACAATGGGTGAAAAAGCATTGAAATTTTCGGTGTGAGTTTCAAATTGACTTTGGAGTTGAGAAAGACGCTCATCCTGAGTAGTCATGAAGGAGCATTTCTCAAGATGCATAGTCCTCATCATGTCGAGGAGTTCATCAGAGTATTGTTGTGGTGGATTCGGGAATAGTGGAGGCTCATAGCTCCAGTTTGAAGTTTCTTGATACTCCGAATACTGTTGAGGCATATAGTTGTCACCTAACAATGTCCAACCAGTATGTTTCAAGGCGCCTCACCCTTGGTCATTCGCATGATCCGAGGGAGGAGGTTGGTGAGAACACCTACCATCATCTTGGTCATCAGCCTCCACTGGTTGTCCGCCAACCTCTTCTTCTTGTTCTTCTTTATTCTGGTCATCAGTCTCGTCTGATTCTTCCAGACGAGAGGTAGTTTCCTTGACAATGAACCTGTAACGCCTTATGTTTTATCCCAAATATATCCCATCATGGTAAGAGTCTTTTGACAAAACACTTGATCCAAGGTCAGGGATTTATACGGTATACCTGGAACTGTGATTTTTGCATGGTTGAGAACTTCTTGGATAAAAGACTCGTATGAGAGAGCAGTCCCTCTACCCGATTCTCTTAGTGAATAAATCTAAATTGCTATGTAGTGAGGCCAACTGATTTTGATCTTTTTCTTTAAAATATAGATCAAATGTACCTCAGCTTGATTGACGCGTGAATAGCCACCTTCCTTTGGCTGCAAAGTGTGTGCCACAATCCACTGTAAGGGTCTACCCATTGGTTTTAACTTTTCCATTGTGACCGTCTTAGGGAAAATGTCACTTCCCACAATATCATCAGTATAAGGTTTCTGCAACATTGAGTTCAAAGCCTCTTTGAACTCGTAGCCAATGACAGTACGAGCATTCGTAGCCTTAATAATGGGCTCAGTGGATACAGGTAACATGTCAAACAGAGTTTTCCATACTAAGTCGTTCACACATACCTTGGTAGTCCCTACTTGCATGTTGAACTCGAAACCTTGAAATTTCCCTTGAAGGCCAGTGTAGAATATACGTACAAGGTCTTCATTGTACTTAGTGTTGCATTCTAAGAAGTTATTGAACCATTGAGCATCAAGAATATCAATCACTTGTAGGATGTGCATACGTTCGGCAGACTTTCAGTAGTACGCATGCTGCTTCACTACAGACCGCTTGCTGAAATTTTTCTCATAGATTTCTGTACACACAGAAGGTGCAAGGGATGCAACAGTTATCGATAGGGTTGCAGATGATGGACCTGCATGGGAGGAGGAAGCTCTAGTTGTTCTTTTGCCTGTAATTCTTTTGGTGGACATTTTCACTTGCAAGTTTTGGAGAGAAAGAATTTGTGATGAAGAGAGTATTCTTGAAGATGGAGGAATAATGATGATTTTACCCCTTTTTATAGATACTAGGTCTTGGGAAGAGAAGAAGAGGAAAGATAGCCTTGGTATAGGTTACAATGCTCTGTAAAATGTCTTAATGATAATGACTTTGAATGGACAATATGACTTAAGTTGTATTAAAAGTAGTGAAAAAATGAACAGTTTCTGTTAGTTCTTGATTAGCAGGCATTTTGGTAAAGCTAGGTGTAATCACAAGATGTTTTACAGGATGTCGTGACATCTGTCTGTCAGGATCAGCAGGTTGATTTCAAACAAGATGTCTTGACACTCATGGACTAAAACATTCTGTATGAATGTATTTATGTGTCCATATATTTTTGTGCAAGCTTGCTGCACTATCTGGTGTAGAACCTGTGCGTTTTTAGTGGTTTTCTAAAGGCATTTCTGATGCACTTGTTGTGGATCAGATTTGATTTGATTTAGAGTTATTCTCAGAAGATTGATTGAAGATTGGAAGAATGATTTGATTAGATCTGATTAATCAAATCAAATCTGTTGCTATTGATGAAAATTGGAATCTTCTCAAATCCTGCTGCTGCCACAGCCCAAGCCCACTCTCATTACTATTTAAAGAGGCGAAAACCCTAGCTTTAAGAATAGAGAAGCAAGGATTAAAAGTGTGTGCATCTTAAGCCTTCGTGTGTGTTAGTTTTGTGAGCCACTCGCTCATTGTTTATGTGTGAATTGGACTAGGTTGTTAATTGTAAATTGTTCACTCAAAGCTTGTAAGTAAGAGTGTATTGTACTTGATTGAACTTTTAAGCAAGATCGAGCCGTGACTTTGAAGAGTGTCTTCTAAAGTCTTCTTCTTGTATTGACTGTTATCACTGCTGTGATTGAGGGGGAGTGAGAGGTGTCTCTTGTCTAGGGGTGTTCTAGGCAAAAATTGCATTGGTAGAGATTAAGTGAGGAGTTGTAAACTGGGATTTTAGCTTTGAATTAATTCTACTGGTAGTGAATTTCCTCCCTGGCTTGGTAGCCGTCAGACGTAGGTGTGGTTTCACCGAGCTGGGTTAACAATTGATGTGTCTCTTTACAATTGTGTTTGTTTATCTTTGTTTTTATTATACAGATATTTGTGTCAGTAACATATCCTTCGACATTTAATATTTGATACTAGAATTTCAATTGATATCAAAGCAGGCATCCTGCTCTAGTTCTGGGTGAGATTTAGGGACGATACTTTCTGGTACCATGGACAAAGAAGGAGGATTTGTGAACATACCACCTATTCTGGACGAAAACAATTATGACTACTGGAAACTTAGAATGGTTGCCTTCTTAAAGACTCTCGACAGTAAGGCATGGAAAGTTGTCATCAAGGGATGGGAACATAAAAAGGCTACAACTGAATTAAAACCTGAGGAAGAATGGACTAAGGAAGAACATGATCTTGCTCTGGGAAATTCCAAGGCCTTGAATGCCTTGTTCAATGGAATTGACAGGAACATATTCAGGTTGGTGAACAACTGTGAAATTGCTAAGGAAGCATGGGAGATTCTAAAGACTACTCATGAAGGCACATCCAAGTAGGAATAGGTGACAAAGCTGACAAGAAAAAAAAGCATAGCCTTTGTGTCAAATACTAAAAGAAGAGAGGATGAATCTGATGAGGATACAAATCTCTCAAATTCCATAGTTATGATGGGAAGACAATTCAACAAGGTATTAAAGAGAATAGATACTAGACCAAATACCAAGAACATCTCACTTGGCATCAGTGAGTCAAATGATGCAGGAAGAAGAACTAGAGTTGAAGAAAAACCTACGAACAACAAACGGATAAATGTCATGGATGTGAAGGCTTTGGTCACATCAGATCTGAATGCCCAACCTATCTCAAGAAACAAAAAGGTCTAGCTGTTTCATGGACTGATGAAGACTCTGATAGTGATATTAAAGAAGAATCTGCCAAGCACATAACTGCCTTGACTGGAAGATACTATTCTGACAAAGATTTCAATGAAGACAACTTAACTTTTGAAGAACTGGCAGCTTCCTACAAAGAACTGTGCCTCAAAAGCAAAGAAGTTTGCCAGCAAGGTGGAAAACAGAAGAAACACATCATCAAGCTAAAGATTGAAAAGGAGGAACATCTGACAATTATCAAGGGTTTGAATGATAAAGTTGCTCAACTAACTTCTCAACTTGATCATCTAGGAAAGTCTATTAGAATGATGAATAGTGGTACAAAAACCATAGAAGATATCCTTCAATATGGCAAAAGATCTGAAGACAAGATAGGGTTAGGGTTCAATGAAGACAAGAACTCTGCCTCTCATCATAAACCTTCTGAATCAAAGATACAGAAACCTTCTTTTGGCTATGCCAACTTACCGAAGAGTTTGAAAATAGATGACACGTGACACTCGTACTTTTCCTATCTGATTTGCATCCTGCAAAATCAGAATCAGTGAAGCTAACCAAGGAGCAATTGTTTCCCTTAGAATACCAGAGCCCATACTTTGGAGTACCCGAGAGGTATCTAAGTATGCGCTTTACTGCTTTTAAATGGGATTCTTTAGGAGATGAATGCTACCTAGCGCACATACAGACACTAAACATAATGGCGGGTCTAGAGGCAGTAAGATAGAGGAGAGATCCAATCATACCTCGATACTTTTTCACTTCTACATCTTTACCATTTTCGTCTCGGCTAAGATTCGCACATGTTGGCATTGGTGTATCGATAACTTTGGAGTTTGCCATGTCAAACCGCTTGAGAAGCTCAAGACAGTATTTCGTCTGGCTCACAAGGGTACCCTCCTGTAGTTTCTTAATTTACAATCCGAGGAAATATGTGAGCTCTCCCATCATACTCATTTCGAATTCTCCCTGCATTAAAGTAGAAAACTCCCTTACCAGATTCATGTTAGTTGACTCAAAAATGATATCATCAACATAAATTTGTACAACAATTAAGTGTTTTCCTTTATGCTTAATGAAAAAGGTTGTGTCGACCTTTCCTCTTGAGTACCCTTAATCAAGGAGAAACTTTCTTAGATGATCATACCAAGCCCTAAGGGCTTGCTTGAGTCCATACAAGGCTCGTTTTAATTTGTATACGTGATCAGAATACTCATGGGATTCAAATCCCGGAGGTTGGGCAACATAAACTTCTTCATTTATATAGCCATTAAGGAACGCACTTTTCACATCCATTTGAAATAGCTTAAAATTTTTCGCACACGCGAAGGCAAGTAAAAGACGTATAGCCTTGAGTCGGGCAACCAACGCATAAGTCTCCTCATAGTCGATGCCTTCTGCTTGGTTATATCCCTGCGCGACTAAACACACCTTATTACGTGTTATTACTCCATTTCCGTCAAGTTTATTCCTAAACACCCATTGGGTGCCCATTACTCGATGTCCTATCAGACGAGGGACAAGGTTTCAAACCTCATTTGTTTTAAAATGATTAAATTCCTCTTGCATCGATATGAATCAATGTTCATCGAGTAAAGCCTCTTTTGGGTTTTTAGGTTCTACTTGAGAAACGAAAGCGAAATGATTACAGAAATTACTTAGCTTTGATCGAATCGTCACTCCCTTTGAGATATTACCGAGGATATTGTCGATGGGATGGTCTTTGGAAGACTTCCAAGCTGGAGGGAGATCATCTTTGTCAGACGGATGAACTTCCTCAGTCTCTTTATGGAGGTCATCTTTTTCCTCCTCAACTTTGGCTAGGTCAGGTTGATCAATTCCCGTCTCAGCACTTTTGAGTATGTATTCAGAAGATACACCTGCACCATGAACTAAACTATCTTTTCCGACACTTCTCAGATAAAACTCATCAAATGTTACATGAACAGACTCCTCAATAGTAAGTAATCTCTTGTTGTATATTTTATAAGCTTTACTTGACTGAAAGCATCCGAGGAAGTTCATTGGAATCAAATTTACCTAGACTTTCTTTTCCATTGTTTAACACGAAAAACTTACAACCAAAGACATGTAGGTGAGACACATTTGGCTTTCTCCCTTTTAAAAGTTCATATGGTGTTTTGTTTAGAATAGTGCGAATGAGCACCCTATTTAAAACGTAACAAGCCGTACTAATGGCGTCAGCCCAGAAATACTTAGGAAGCCCAATTTCGTTGATCATAGTTCTCCCTAAATCTTCCAAAATTCGATTTTTGTGTTCCACAACCCCGTTTTGTTTAGGGGTACGCGGAGCGGAGAAGTTATGATCAATTTCGTGTCTACCATAATATTCCTCAAATAGATAATTCTCGAACTCACCCCCATGATCACTTATAATTGATATGATGTTTGTGTTTAACTTATTTTGAAAAGGCTTAGCAAATTTTTCAAAGGCGAAGAATGTATCGCTCTTGCTAGCCAAGAAGATAGTCCAGCAAAATCTAGAAAAAACAACAACTATCACAAAACCATAATAGTTACCACCTAGACTTTAATTCTAGATGGCCCAAATAGATCCATATGAAGAAGTTCAAGAGGTCTCGTAGTTGAAACAATATTTTTTGATTTAAACGAGATCCTTGTTTGCTTCCTCATTGGCATGCATCACATAAGTGATCCTTGGTGAACTTGGTTTTGGGCAAGCCCATGACTAGATCTTTTGAAACTATCTTATTTAGAAAGTCAAAATTGACATGCGCTAAATGTCTATGCATTAACCATGAGTCTTCACTCATTGTCATGAGACATTTATCGCTAGTCTATGATACTTTACTCAAATCTAGCATATAAACATTATTTACTCTTAGGCCATTAAACACGTCCTTCATTTTATCATCGTGTTCAATCAGGAAACAATCTTTTAAAAATGATACTTTACATCCTTTGTCGCATAATTGACTAATGCTAATAAGATTATGTTTAAGGCCCTCGACTAACAATACATCAGAGATAGTAGTGGATGAGGGATTACCTAAACTACCTTTTCCAAGTATCGCACCCCGGTTGTTGTCTCCATAGTTTACAAATCCCTTCTTCTTTGTGAGAAAGTCAGTGAAGAGAGATATGTATCCTGTCATTTGTCTTGAGCAGCCACTTTCGAGAACCCATCATCTCTCGGTAGTCTCAAGACGTTGTACCTATGAACACAATTAGCAAGAATAGGTACCCAACTTTTTATTGGGTCCTAGGTTGTGAGTGAAAACGTGGTCGCATTTAGGAAGCACTTAGGAACCAAAAATCTCCTAAAGCGACATTTAGCAATGGTGTGACCATTCTTGTAACAATACAAATAAGAAAAGTTAACTTTTGTATCACTTTTTCTATCATGATTCTTTACTACTGTTGTACCCTAAAATTTGACCAACCTTTTCTTTTAACTTGGCTTATGTTTCTTTTCATTTAGCATTTGCATTTGGATAGTATTGATTCTGTACAGGGGATCAAGAGGTTGTCATTCAAGAGGAGATATTCATTACGCAAGTTCAAGAAAGGGTATCATGTGCAAGCCATCAAGGGTTCATTACCATCAGATTTGGGCTTCAAAGCTCCTTGAGGGGAGAGGTTTGTGTGTGGGTGTCACCTCCTATCTTGAGGATCTTGAGGATAATCAAAAGGTCATGAGGTTACCTATTTGGATAATGCATGGTTCAAAATCTCAATGTGTGTCTTGAGAGGTCTTTATGAAGTTTGTGTGGTCATAGAATTCATCTGCAAGAGCCTCAATCAAAGGATGTGGAGCTAGGGTTTCATCTGGTCAACCCAAAGTTAACTGAGGACTTGAGAGGGTTCAAAAGTTGGTTCTAAGTCATTGAGACATGGGAATTCATCCCAAAGCATCTAGGATTTCATGTTAATATCAAATCAAGTAGATTAAAGAGTTCACGAAGTTACTAAATTAGGGTTTAAGATGATTTCAATGTAAAATCCCCTACTTTAGTGCTTAACTTCAAGGACAATTTTTTCTATGATGCAAGCTCAATCTCACTTTCATGAAAACATGGGAATTGTTGAGCATCTCTCAAGTTTTCTTTTGAATACAAAAACTTATCCATTGAGTTTGTACATCTCAAGTTATGATGTCAACAAGTTGGTGTCCTCAGATGAAGAGAATTTTGGTCAACTCAAAGTAAACTCACTTCCAAGGCATTTTTGACATGGAATCAATCTTCTCCTCAACTTCAAGTGAACATGAAAGTTGTTCCTTATGATCTTATCTTTTCAAAAACTCCTAGAAGTCCTCTTTCTCATATGTACATCTCAATTTATGGTCTTCACAAGGAAAGGGTATTTTAGGAAAGTTCATTACAGGTCATTCTTTTCAATGGCCAATTACATGAACTTTGAGACCTCAAATCCAATTTTGTGCCACATGAATGTTGTGTCTCATTGATTCAACTTCCTCGTGAACTTAAAATCTATGGCATTTGGTGGATGGTATGATCATATGAACCATTTTGAAGGTGAAAATTGAACTTTTTGACATGGTTTGGTTTTCTTCATTTACAAGTCACCAAATGTCTTTGTTCTTGAATTTTTCACATTATAATGTCATCATCTTTTGGTATTTCCTATGTTTACCTCATTTGGACAAACAAGAGTGAAAATTTCATGCTACATTTTCAAAATTCATACCTTAAAAGTCATGTTGCAAAACTTTGTACCAATTGATCCTACATGACCAAAACTAATCCTTTTGTTTTCTAAACACTCTACATATACTTTTGTTGACCAAAAAGAAGGTGTATGGTAGTGAACTCATGTGTATGCATAAGTGAATTATTTTGGCCAAGATTGGAAATCTCTCAAATGAATCAACATGGGCCTGCATGGTCATGTAAAATCCATCATATAAAACTCAACAGTTTGCCCTAAATCAGGAGGATTGATATCAGCTGCGTGAGAGAGAGCTTGAAATTTTCACAAAAACTTCCATTCTTTGAATCTGTTTTGTCATTGAGATTTGCTTCAAATCAGTGCATAATTATTCTTCACAGAAGCTCAGGGAAGAGATTGGAAAGCGGAGACTGAAGCTTGCGTGCCATTTGAAGAGTCAACAGAACTGCTCTGTTTGGTAGGTTTTCTTCAACTTTTCCTCTCATTCTAGACTTGCATTAGGGCCATTCTGGTTTCCATCTGAAGTTCTATGCATCATAGACAATGTTTGAATCGTTTACTTGCTTGTATAAGGAGGTTTCAGTTTACATGATTCAAAATCATGATCCATTTTCCAGCTTGTTTAAGAACTTTTTTAAGAAATGAATGTTGGATTTGGATTCCTTGTGGAAGTATCTTTCATTTGGTACTGGTATGTGCCATTTTTATTGAATTTGGTTGACTGGTCTCTGGCGAGGTCTCCTGGAGAAGACGACCGGAGCCCTAGCTCCGGCATCTAGTCCGTTCTCAGATGAAGCTGATGTGGATGAGTTGGACCCTTTGACTTATGATTTGGCACGTTCCCATTTGTTTGACCAAACCCATATGTACGTTTGAATTCTAGCTGAATTAATGAAACATTGTATTTCATTTTTACAGCTGAGCTTATGTTGTTTGGGCCTTGCGCAAATGCTTTTCACACCTCCTCTGTTTTAAGCCCAAACCAATTTACACGTGAGTTCAGTTCAAATAGTAATTGCCGATGCACCCCCACCTTGCTTGCTTTTTGTTTTATTTCATTTTAATTCTCGTTTTTGTTTTAGTTGTTTTAAAATACTTCTGATTTCACCAAAATTCAAGAAAAATATTTTCCTGACAGTTTGAGATGTTAATTATTTTTTCCACATTTTTATTTTTATGTTCCATTTCTTTTCATATTTTATTTGGAATTTAACTTTTAATGTGTTTTATGGTTCCTATCTCATTTGATATTGATCATTTGAACCCTAATTGCAAATCCCCAATGACCAATTCTTCTCCATCACTTAGGGGATGGATTGAAGTATATTTGAGGGTTGATTTGGTTTATTGATGGTCATTTTTCATTTAGTTTTGCTTTGACTTTTGTTGACCCTCGATAAACCCTCGACAAGGTGGAACACCATACCTTTTGGTTTTATTTGGTGGTGCCTTGAGGGAGCTCTTTTCTTGAACTTTTGGTTTCTGGGTACCACTTGTTTTATCTTGGTTTGGGATTTTATTTGGGATTTATTGAGCTTTCCTCCTTTTTTGGGTGAGTCTTGCAAGTCAAGTTACTTTTATGGTTGTTTATACATGCTAGTTTGACCTAGTTCTTTGGGATATAATCTCAAGTGATCTCATATGCATCTTGTGAGCCTTGTTACATTATTATAACATGCTTAAGGTGTTGTTTTGCCTGTATTGGGTCATTTACATGTGTAACTTGCATTGAAAGTCATCTTTGAATCATGTTTCTCCACTTGTCTTAAGTGTTGAGATTGTGTTAGGACTTTGGTTTCTTTCACTTGCCATGATCTTACTTGTGCTTTCCCTTTTGTTTTAAGTTTGATTTGAGCCTTTTCTCTTGTTGATTCACCTCTGCCCCATGTTGGTTTGACCATTGTTCATGATAATTTGGTGTCTTTTGTTTATACTTTGAGTTTGTCATGAGCATTGTTGGTTGTCTTGCATTGTTTGCTTGCTTCTCCTTGTATGATCAAAGATGAATGTTTGGTTGAGATAAATTTGATGTGGTTGTTGCCCTATCCTCTCTCTACCATTATTTCTTTGATCATGGTTCTTTGATCTTGTTTTATGATTAGCATTCTTCCTTGATGATTGATGTTTGGTGGTTGTAGGAGTTTCACTCCTTCCATTTCATCTCATCTCTTATTGACTTGTTTAAGGCCTTAGCTATTGTTTGAGTCTCATTTTGTTGTTGAGTCTTTGTTGCATCATTGCAATATTGCATTTATGTTTGCATTTCATGTTTGCATCTCTTTTTGCATTGACTTGTTTAAGTCACTTTCATCTTCATCTCCTTTCATCTGTGATTGAATTGCTATGTGTTTACTTGTGCTCTTTTGCCATGATCCCTTAGGATTCCTAGTCCCTATGTTTAAGATGGGAGTGGGAGAGACATTAGGCTTTAAATACTTTGCATGATAACATTAGGTAGTTCCCTTTTCAATCCCAACTTTAGGATCACATTGCATGATAACATTAGGGTTGATCAGTTCCCCTTAGAGTGTTGTGTCTTCTCTTCTCTTCTCATAACTTCATAAGACACTTAATAAAGGTTAATACTTATTGTACGCTACGAGCCTTAAGTATTTGAGGAATGATGAGTGGGGGACCTCCTCTCACCTTGTCTAGAGTGTTTAGCATATGCCCTTTAGGCGATATGCGACGCATTCGCTCTCAAGTCATAGTCTTTAGTGCACATGAGTTTCAAATCTAACTCAGTTCACTTCTTGTCATAAAAAACACAAACAAAACATCAAACCTTTTTATCCTTCGGGATTGTCCAAACTCATTTTCAGAAAGAGTGTGTTAAGTCTTTGTTCTACCGTAAACAGGAATCATCCCTAATTCCTAGAACGATTATTTAACCCTACTCAGTTAAAACACTTGAACCAACCAGTGGTCGTAGTTTCCTGAACTACGTTTGCTCTGATTTCTCATAACAGATGAGGATACGTAGGCACAAGATGGCGATGTCTTGGCGAGCAACCTTCCCCCCATCACCCGTAGTTTCCTGAAGTACGTTGACTCTGACTTTCCCATTGCACGAAGGAATACATAGGCATAGGGCGACGATGTCCTATCGAGTCATTTCTCTCTCTTCACCCCTGTTTAGCATTAGCATTAGATAGTTTTCACCCATAGATTTAGACAACAATCGTGGATCCCGTTGAGTACAATGGACATGAGTGGTGCTCATACCTTCCCCTTGTGTAACCGACTCCTGAACCCAAGATTTGGTTGCGTTGACCTTGCCTTTTCCCTTTTTGTCAGGTTTTCTTCAATCGTTTCCTTTCCCTCTCTTTGGGTTAAATAACATTTGGTGGCGACTCTTTTGTCAGTCGGTCGGCTCCTTTTTTCGTAGATGCGACAACTACATATGTCTATTTTTGATATGGATTAACCATACTCTTCCTAGAATGAGCTTTATCGATACTAAATGTGATTCTGGGTTCTAGAGCCTTGTTAAGTTTGGCCTTGATATTTCTAACCTCATTTTGCCAAATGTAACAAGTATCACACCCGAAGTTAACTACTCTCTTTCTTATTTCCTCACAATCCACTTTTGTACCTTCCACTATGGAAGCCTTTAACGCCTCTAGTTTATTTTCGGAAACACAAATCTTTTGCTCTAGGTGAGCAAAAATTTGTTTATTTGAGGCTAGCCTTTTAAAGGCTTCTTTGGCTTCATGATGTAAGGTATCAAAAGCGGTTTGTAATTCGGAATGAGACAATCTAGTAAAATTATCATATTTTTCATGTCGTACCTTTTTATTTTTCTTCTTTTGATGAGCGGAGAGACAAAGGTTGTCAGATTCGTCTTCGTCACTAGAACTATCATGCTCGGATAACTCGCCATCGCTTTCCCATGCGATGTAAGCTCTCCTTGGCTTAGCTTGCTTCTTGTGTGACTTTTTCGCAGTGATAGCACGACCCTTTAGTTCATCAAGGGACAATCCAGCTTGTAGTGTCCGACTTTTCCGCAGTGATAGAACGACCCTTTTGTTCCACTCCCTTTGTTGTCATCATTTTTAGGATATCTTGATTGTTTTCGAAAATTGACTAGATTCTTTTCAGAATGTTGGATACCATTTTTCTTGACATACCAATTGTATCGCTTCACAAACATCCCCATATCCTCATTCTTTTTGTTATCTTCGTCATCACTCGTATCGCAATCCCTAAGCTCTTTTGCATAAGACTTTGAACAATAAGCCTTTAGAGTTATGGACTTCTTTTCCGTATTTTTTGTTTTCTTCTTCTTTTCCTTTTTCTCAAATTGCTCGAGACTAAGAAGCACTTGCTTGTGTTCTTGAAGCTTTCCAAAAGGTTTTGTAAGGTCGAAAACCATAAGATCATTTGCTTCTTTTATGGCGGTTACTTTTGGTTGTCATTCTCTGGTAAGACATCTTAAGATTTTGTTAGTAGCAACATCATTGGCAACTGGTCTACCAAGTGAATATAGTCTATTAGTAAGATGAGAAAATCTCTTTTGCATGTTAGTAATGGTTTTCCCTTACTCCATGTGAAAGAGATCAAATTCTTGTGTTAAGGTATTGATTCTCGCTAGTTTGACATCATTGGTTCCTTCATGGGAAACATGCAATGAGTCCTACATAGCCTTAGCAGTCAAACAATGGGAAATCCTATAGTATTTGTCAACTCCCAAGGAGGATATCATAATGTTTTTGGCTTTTCAATCGTAATTATACTTCTTCTCGTCAACATCATTCCATTGTACTTTAGGCTTAGGCACAATCATGTTATTTTCATCTGTCATGGTTATTTCCATATGACCGTTCAAAATAACATTCCATACCTTCATGTCAATGGAATTTATATGCACACACATACAGTCTTTCCAGTAACTATAGTTTTCTCCATTAAAACTAGGTGCTCTATTAAAAGCCCTTTTAAGTTCGTTAGCCATTTTCTACTAAGTAATACTTGAAGCACATAATGAAATGGTGCTTTTGATACCACTTGTTCGACGACGGCGCAGATCTAGAAAGGGGGCTGAATAGATCGCTTGCTTAAAAGCAAAGTCGACGCTACCAAAAATTGGTTTTTAAAATTTTTTAAATAGAGGAAGCGGTCGAGGAACTATACACATATAAAACGAACAGTTACTAGAAAACCGGATATGCGTTAAGCCTATGGAATCTGATAAATGAAATATGAGAATCACTATGTCAATCACACTTTCAATTTGATTATGTTCACTATAAGGTGTGACTAGTTCCAATACCTTTAAAATATTGACAATTTGAAAAGACACCACAAGCAGTTTTAGTTCACACAATTTATCAAACACTTGGAGTGCAGAGCACTACAAGTAAATTCTGTTTTGAGAGTTGAGTGCTTGAATTTTCTCTTACAATCAATGATTGTAATTGGATTAACAAATATTTTAGCACAACTCAAATCAAAATTTGATTAATATAATCGTTTGAACTAAAAACTCAGAAATATAGCAATATAAGCGTAAAGAAAAAGACAACGATTTATTGAGGTAGTTCCCCCGTTGTCCTCGCTCGGGGCACGTCTGCCCTCAATTCTAACAATAGAATTGAGACCTGTATATAGATAGATATAACCTGTTGGTCAATGTTTATACAAGAAGCAAGAGATCAAACAAACGAACACAATTGTTGTTGTAGAGACTATTTCTTCTTGCCCCTTGATTCAAGTTGAATCAAGTACTTCGAACGTGGTGAATAAACCTTCGATTACGACACTCTCTTTGAAGAACCCTCAGGCCCGGCTGATTTCAATCACCCACGCGTCGAACCCGAATCTCCCACTCACAATCCTCCATTTACCATTACTAAACCTATAGAACTTCTAGCTCTTCGATTACCTTCACTCGCCTGAATATGTGATGGAGCGAATCGTGCAAAAACCCCCAAAATGTGAGATTCTTGGAGGACAAAACCCTAACAGGTTTATTCAAGAAAAACCTGTCGATTGCTCAACCCAAACCAGATAAACCAATCTTCGGCTTTGGACGTTATCACCTCGAACATGAACAATGCATAACATAGATGATTATGTGTAGAATGAAAATGATGAGAACCAAATCGACACGTAATTTCACTTTTCTTGTTTTCTTAGATATCGTGAAATGAAAAAGCAACTCAACTTATATACCAAACATAACTGACATAACAACCAAAACAAACTCATAAAAACAGTTGACATAACAGAATTTTGACACAAAAGAGCGAGCGGTCGAACTATGTAGTAGAGGGGTTCGACCTGAGCTTACCTGAGCTCAAGATTATGCAGAAATTCGGACTATGCATCGACCGGAGGATAACATGCGTCGACGCACAACATGCAGTTTTAGCCAAATGAAAATGATCACAGTATGAGTCGACCGGAGGGTCAATGCAAGCCCTCCTGTGACTAATTCATTAAAAATGACTTGCTCTGTGAGTCGACCGGAGCAGGTTTTAGGTCGACTCAAAACCCTAAAACAGGAAAAAAGCTCATTTTCATGAATTACGACATATTTGATGAAACCTATAGTATGGAAAACAACACCAACTAAGTCAACCCTATATGACACACAAATTTGGTCATCTCTATATGCAAAAATCATGATTTTTACGAGCATTTGAATTATGAGAGATAAGACATGCAAATACGAGATGGTGACAATGTCCAACATATATTTTTCTATGGAGCTGAGTTTTGACATCATCGAAACGAGCACATCTATATATGAGGCTTTTCCCTTACACTTCTATCAACATGACATATGTAGGTACAATCCTTCTTTCAATGCGAATCAGAGGTACCTTGTTAACAAATTGGACCTTCCACATTGATGCTAGCATGGCTAAAGCATCTGCTATGTGATTCTCGGCTCTTGGAACATGTTTGAATGTAATTTCTTAAAAGTATTCAATGATTTCCAAAATATGATCTTTGTAGGGGATCAACTTCTCGTCTCAAGTCTCCCATTCTTTTTTGAGTTAACATATCACCAAGGCAGAGTCGCCGATTAATTCCAAGATTTTGACGCGGAGATCAATAACAACTTCTAGCCCCAGGATGCAAGCTTCATATTCGGCTATGTTGTTGGTACAAGAGAAACAAAGTATGGCGGTGACGGCAATATACCCTCTAGTTGGATTTTTCAATACAACTCTGATACCATGTCCATTCTTGTCAGACTCCCCATCAAACATCATTTTCCAACGGGATCTAGGTTCGGGACCTTCTTCAAGATAGGGTTCTGGTTTCAAACGTTGAATGTAAATTACATCTTCATCTGGGAACTCAAACTTGAGCGATTGATAATCATCCACAGGATGCTCGGCAAGGTGTTCTTACAAGACACTGCCTTTGACGGATTTTTGTGTGACATACTGAATGTCATATTCTGACAAAAGCATGTGCCATCTAGCTAATCTTCCTGTTTGAGCCGACTTTTTAAAGATGTATTTTATTGGGTCCATCTTGGAGATTAGCAGAGTAGTATGGCAAATCATGGACTATTTCAGACGATTGGCTGCCCAGGCTAGAGCGCATCAAGCTTTTTCCAAAGGTGAGTAACGGCTCTTGCAATCCATGAACTTCTTGCTCAGGTAGTAGATTGCATGTTCTTTCTTCCTTGATTCATCCGTTTGGCCTAGGACACAACTCATTGAATCTTCCAACACTGTCATGTACATGAATATCAGCTTTCCTGGTATCGGAGGAATCAAGATATGAGGCTCTTAGAGATACTTCTTGATCTTCTCGAATGCTGACTGGAAATTCTCATTCCATACAACTGTTTGATCTTTTCGTAACAAATTAAAGATCGGTGTGCAGGTAGGCGTCAAGTTAGAGATGAATCTGGAGATGTAGTTTAGTCTCCCAAGGAAGCCATTGACTTGTTTTTCCATTTGAGGAGCTGGCATTTCTTAAATTGATCTAACTTTGTCGGGGTCTACTTTGATTCCTTGTTGACTAACAATGAATCCGAGTAGCTTGCCGGAATGAACCTCGAATGGGCATTTAGCCGGATTTAGCCTTAGCTGATATTTTCGGAGTCTCTCAAATAACTTCAGTAGATGACCTAGGTGGTCTTCTTCATTTCGGGATTTTGCGATCATATCATCTACGTACACTTTAATCTCCTGATGCATCATATCATGGAAGAGTGCGACCATGGCTCGTTGATATGTTGCTCCTGCATTTTTCAACCCGAAAGGCATGACCTTATAACAATATGTGCCCCAAGGTGTAATGAAGGTTGTTTTTTCCATGTCGGCTGGATGCATCTTTATTTGGTTATAGCCGGAGAATCCATCCATGAATCAGAATAATGCAAAACTTGTTGTGTTGTGTCTGTTGCACCCCAAATTTTGACCCCTTAGATTCTCATTATCATGTTAGGAGCATGCTCATGAATTATCTAACCTTAACCCAGTGCAAGTTTGTCTTTGTCAAGTTACAAATGAATCAGGGGTTGTGTACAGTCAAATCGAAGCTTCAGGGTTTGTGATCAATCAAAGTTTTAGGCTAATTCAATCATGAAACAATATCAAGGATATCATGTGATGTCAATTGAGAATCCAATTTGAAGTTGTCACTCCAGAATCAAGAACAGTGCAGTCCAGGAGCACCGATTAGGGTTTTTGACTGGTAAAAGTCCACTGTAGTTTGACTTTGGTGTTGGAAGGTGTTTTAATGATGGGATCATGGTCCATGAATTTCATATAGCTTAATAAAGTTCATTCAAGAAGTATCAAAGTCTCAAGAGGTCCAGAGTGTCAACAGGCGACTCGGTAGTCACTGATCGATCGTACGGTTGACCGAAAAGTCAACTCCTCAAATTTATGGAATTGGACTTCAAAGTGTGAATAAAAAATGTTCCTTATGTCATATTTCACTTTCCTATCAATTTTCATGACCATTGGATCAAGGATGAGGAAGTAATCGAAAAATCGAGAAATTAGGGTTTTGAAAGGGGCAAGACCATAACTCCTTAACCACACATCCAAATGGAGTGGTTCAAAGCTCATTGGAAAGCTCTTGACAAATCCTACAAACGTCCCTAAGTGGTCCATGATCAGAAAATGCATAGATTTGGAGTTATGATCAAATTCATTTTAAGAAGGGAAAAAGACTTAGAGAAATTTCACTTTCAAACTCATTTTTTAGCAACTTTGAGAGGTCTTTTGGCCAAGTTCCTTTGAGAATTTGAAACTCATGAAAACATGAATCTTTTATAGCTATTTGAGGGCTTTCTAAAAAGTACTATGACATCTCAATAGCATTTGTGAGCTGAGAGTTATGGATTTGGCAAGATGGTATTTTCATACTTGAGTCCCACATTGGTGATTTTTCATAAGTTCATCCTTTGGTCACTTGGATCATTTCTCAGCCTTTGAATCTTATTATTTCTGATATTTGGATGTTTTGAAGCATTGAATTGTGAAGAATTATGCAGAGAATTGAAATTGGAAGCTTTGACAAGTTGGCTTGCAAGTTGCCTTGCAATTTGCATTAAAAAATTATAAACAAGCAAGAGGTGGAAAGTAATTTCTGCAAACAGCCATCAACCTACACTCTTTAGCCTGACTTTAGACACATTAAACTCATCATAACACTTGACTTTAAGCTTACCTATTTGCCAAGAAAGCCCTTTTGAAAGATTGGATCCAAAAAAGCAAACTTTTCCTTCCTAAGAAGGAAATCTCCAAACCTGCCCACTACCCTCATTTGCCTATAAATAGAGGCAATACCCACCTCATACTACACATCAGAAATCTCTCAAAAACCAGAGAAACACAAAGCTCTCACTTTTCCACTCTTTGATTCATTTTCACCAAAATCTCAATCCACCAAAACCATGAAAAAACTGTCTTGATAGTCCAGCTGCCAAAACCATCTCTCCACACTCAAACTCACCAAACATCATCCCCACAATCCATAAATATGATATAGAAGGTGTTCCAACCAAGTTACTTTGACCACAATGCACAAAATCAGTCAAAACTTGTTCTAGACATTCTCTTGATGTTCTAACCATTCAAACACCTCACATATATCCTATCTCAACTGTCTAAAGCATTGAGAATCATTGGTGAGGCCTATTTCTCAAACTGTCACAAGGTTGGTATTTTGCTTCAAAAGGAAGAAAAGTTCAAAGCAAGGAGGTGATTGAAGATTCTCTAGTTTTCTTGTTCCTTTTGCTTACTTTAAGTTGTCTACAAGAGGTATGTGCATTGAATTCATCTCATTCATCATTATACCATAAGGATAAATTTGAGGTTTTTGACATAAAGCTTGCTTTGCTATTGTTTTTGGGTTCACATACCAAACTTTGCCTTGATGGTTTTGTACCTGATTTTTGAGTATGATCATGTTTAGTATGATGTTTAGGACATGTGTGGATGATTTGTTCAACTCATTTCTATCTGTTTTGTTATCTCACACCATCTTGCATTTCATCAAAACATCAATTTGCAACTTGAACCTCATTTTCTGTCACAGTCTATTTAGGCTAAATCTTTGTGTTCAAATTCATTCAATATCATGTATAGGTGTTGTGTGTGTGATTAATTGGATCAGAAAATGTTTGGAACTGAAGCTTCATCTCATCATGCCTCATATTCATGACAACTTGAAATTTGTGAACCATTTCTCATAACAGTCTTTTTCCAACTTGTTTTGATGTTTGAATCCACTCAATATCATGTATATGTGATGTGTATATGTTTGAATTAATCTGAAAATGTTTTGAACTGAAATTGAATATGCTCATGCACTTCACAAGCACAAACCTAAACTTGAAGCACCACTTTTCATACCAGTCAGCATTGAGCCATAATGTGTGTTCATTTTCATCTAATATCATGTATATGATGTGTATGTATGCTTAACTTGATTAAATTGTGCCTAGAATCAAAACTGAGCATCATGATGCTTTGCACTTGTCAAAACTTGCATTTAGAATACCATTTTTCATAACAGACCTTTTTGAGCCTTTCTTTGTGTTTGAATTCATTTAATAACATATATGTGAACTGTGTACATGATTGGTTTGATCAAAAGATGTCTAGAACATGAACTGAGTTTTTTCATGCATAACCAAAACACCAAAGTGCATTTTGAAAGTCATATTTTGCCACAGACTGTTGTGAGCTGATTTTTGAGCATGAGCACATTCATTAACATATATTTAATGTGTATGAGTGATTAATTTGATCAATATGTGCATAGAAACTGAATTGCCTCACAGCCTGCATATCACTTGTCAATTTTGCAACTAGAAGGCCTCTTTCACCACAAACCATTTTGGGCTTGTTTTCTTGGCTTAAACTCACTCAATACAATGTATGTGTAGTGTGTATATGTTTCATTTGACCTGAATATGTTTGGAATCAAAACTGAACCTCATCATGCATCTCACATGACAGTTTGGCAGCTTGCATACCATTTCTTATTTCAAACTGCTCTGATCCAAAACTCTTGATTGAAATTCACTCATTATCATGTTTTCAATATGTATGTGCATTTAATCCAATTTGAAACTGCCTAGAATCAGAACTGAAGACCATGATGCATTTCACATGTTAATTTTGCAACTTGAACAACATTCCTCACCACAGTTGGTTTTGAACTCCACCTCGTGCACACACTCATTCATTGACATATTCATAGTGTGTGTGTGTGGTTGGTTTGAATTGAAAGTAGTTAGAACAGATTCTGGGATTCAAAATGCATTCCAAACATCTCCAAATCATGTACTATCGGGTTTTGAGTTAGGGGAGGAATTTCAAAAAACCAATGCCACCACTGTGATCCTCATGAAATTCTAGGCAATATAGACCTAAATTTTTCTTAAAACCATTGAGAATTGACTGAGTTACACTTGAAAATGCAAAACTGGTTTGATGTTCATGTTTTGTGCCCAGCCTGCTTAGAAAACATCCCTTATATATTTATGGGGTGGCATTTACAAATGGATGTATAGCCACCCCAATGGTAACCAACTTGTCACCTAAGCGCCTTGTACTAGCTGAACCTGGGTTCGACCCCTGAGGAGGGCAACCCTTTTGTTAATTTTTGCCATTTTTCAACCAAGCTTCAAAAAATCATATCTCACTCATTTTTAATCATTTTGCATCCATTCTTTTGCATTGTGTTTTTTTTATGTCTACTTTAATGTCATATTTTAAAAATTCCATGTTTGCCCAATTTTTCATCCATTTTAACCACTTGCAAGTTAAGTAGGTTTTGTGATCGTTTTTCACGTATGCAGATGAATTCTTTCTTGTTATACTTGTGATTGTTTGTGATATTTGTTTACCTTCATATCCTTAAATGTTAGTCAACATGCTAGGATTTTATTTTTGGTGGTTACCATGTTTATTTTGTCCCCTCTGAAGAATGTACTCAAGCTTGATCTGTCGTCACGTTTCCTGCTTAATTAGTTGCTGTGATTGTCATCAATGCATATCTTGTGATTATCTTTAACATGTTCATTTAATGGTTGTCACCATGCTCTTACCTTCATCATGTTTAAAACTTTGATTAAATGTTTTCTTTTCCCCAAGTGATGAAACTTGTTAGTTCTCATCCAAGTTGCCTCCCCTCTCTTCTTCCAAAGGAAAAGTCTTTCCATTGACCCTCATGTCATGGATAGATCATTCACCCTTTCTCTTGACTTTGATAAATCACTTTAACCTTAGTTTAAAAGCCATTAGACTTTGATTTAAGTCTACACCTGTACTAGGAGTGTTCATCAACTAGAACCCTAGGATAGAGTTTGTCAACTCTATGTAAGAATCATTGTCATGATTTCTTACTTCTCCTTTTGAGTGTTATAATTTAGATTAGGGAGTTTTGTCAAACTCCACACAAACATTGTTATGTTTGTTCCCCCTTGAACCTTGATCATCATCAAGTGTTCTTCATCCCTTGTGAGGTAAACTACGATTGCTCTGATTCTATCCTAGTTAGGATACGTAGGCAGAAGACGCGACGTCTTTGTGAGTAAACTTAGTGTATATAACTTTAGGTTTCAACTTATACCTTTTTTCCAAGTTCAAAGGAAACATTCACAAACGTAGCAAGCAATCAAACAAAAGGTTCCTGTAGAGTACTACAGATGCTTAGGGTGCTAACACCTTCCCTATGTATAACCAACCCCCGATCCCCGAATCTCTTAGCGTTGTCATTACATCGCGAAAAAGGTTTTTCTTTCTTTAGACATTTCCTTTGGATAAATTAAAGTTCGGTTGTAAAAGAATTAAGGTTCAACTTGGGATTTTCTTCTGCAGATCTTGAGCTGATTTCCAATGCAACTTAGCCTCAAAACCAGTTGTGGTTAGGCTGTAGGAAGTGACCATAGGGATGGAAAGAGAGGAATCCTTGTGCTGCAGCAGATTTCACTCTAAAAGCTTATCTTTCCTTTTGTACTTTTTGTACTTTCTTGAATTTAAAAATGATCTTAAATAAAACCTATGCTTTGCTCATGGATTCTTCTGGATTTTTCACTCATCGCACTCTTAGACATCAGCTCAATGGTTAAACAAATGGTTAAGAACCAATTGGCTGGTTTGTGCATTGGTTCATATCAAATTGAAGTTGTGCATTTCAAGCTCTTGGACCCCAACTTCCTTCCTTTGAAAATCCTAGCTCACAAATTCTATTGAGGAGTTCTTGTATGTTTTAGAAAGCCCTCATCATGCTCTACAACTTTTATGCTTTAAGTTTTATCAAATTCCAAGTGGAACTAGGTCAAAACTCCTCTTGAAGTTGGCTGAAAACATGACTTAAAAGTGTCAAAATCATGAAATTTCACCAAGTGTTTTTCCCTCTTGACTTGTTTTTTATCATAACCCCAAATCTATTCATTTTTTGCACATAGGTCACTGTGGAACTTTTGTAGGACTTTCCAAGACCTTTTTAACATGCTTTGAACCACTCCATATGGATGTGTGGTCAAAACGTTATGGTCTTGCCCCTTTCAAAACCCTAATTTCCTGACTTTTTGATTACTTCTCAATTCTTGATCCAATGGTCGCCAAAATTTATTATTAGATATGATATAACATTAGGAACAAAATTGTCTTCAATTTTGGGTCAAAACCCTGTTGGTCAATGAGTTGACTTTTTAGTTAGACGAACTGAACTATCGAAAACTTCTGAATCGACTGTTGGTATTCTGGGTTCCCCGAGGTCTTGAAACTTCTTAAGGGGACTTCAATAATCCATATAAGCTTCATGTACCATAATTGACTATTCCTGATCAGAAACCCTAATCGGGGGTTCTGGACTGCACTACTTTTCTTCTCTGGGTGACAACCTCAAATTGGATTCATACTTGATCTAATGTAGAATTCTTGATGATTTAGCTAGTCGTTATATGGATAATCAATCCAAAAAATTGACTGATCAAACCAAAGAAAACCCGATTCTTGATTGTATGAAACCCTAATTCACCTGCACCTTGACAAATATCAAACTCGAAAGAGGTTAAGGTTAGATAAACAATGTTGATGTCCTAGAACGTTGATGGATTCTAGGGGTCAAAATTTGGGGTATAACACTCAGTCGTAGGCAGGATCATACCAATGAATGTCTGCTTGGGTTAGAGACATAATCCTTTAAGACCATCTCCAACCATTAGGATTTTCTTTGAAAGCATTTGTCTTTGGTAGATGATTAAAAAACCATCTATATAACAAGGGTACATAGCAACTAATAGTTCATCTACCTTGAAGAGTCCTGTGATGAATAGAATTATAAGTGTCACCTAACAAGGTGGGCACCGGGTTACCATTCCATAACATTGTGATGGAAGTTGAATTAACGAATTCTTCTACCTCTGGGAACAACACCAAACCATATATCAGTAGAGCCAAGACTGCTTTGAATGCGTCCATACTACCTTCCTTGGCAAGGTAAGTAACCTTATTCAATAAGTATATAGAGTTAAAACCCTTGACCCTATTCTTTGAAGTATGATTGGCTTTGAACTCAGATACTTCTAGATGGAGTGTATCAGCAATTTCCTTCGGCGAGGGTAGATTTTCCAAACCACTGAAGGGTTTCTTATCTTTTATTGGAATTCCAATAAAGTAGGAATACTCTTCTAATGTTTGTATCAACTGATAATCTGGGAAGGTGAAACACTGGTACAGTGGATCGTAGAATTAAACCAAGGTGTTGAGAACCCCTTCCTCTGTTCTTTACAATGCTCAGAAGCTTCCCATACGTCTTCCCAAAGTCTTCGGATACCATTGTTCCTAGCTTTCTTAAATCCAATGTATCATATTTCTTGAAGTTATATTTCTTAGTGTTTCTTTTCCCAAAATCCATGATAACTAGGGTTTCACAAAAAGAAAATGACTGACTTTTACAAAACCAGTGCACCAAGATGAGATGCTATGATGACATGGTGATATGATGCACACACAACACACACATGCAAATGCTAAAAGGTTCTAGGTTCGGAGTTATAAGCATGAAGCCAGGGTATACCCTCCCAAAGGGCATGTACTAAGGTTTTCATTGTACCTGTAGATCACGTTCTATCAAGAGTTCCCAGATTCGTAGGTAAATCCCACAGATATTATCAACCAACATGACTACTCACGTGGTCAAAAATATTCTCGGAATAGACTCGTCTGAGTGTAGTATCGCGTCACAACTATTTCAGGACTACTCCCTCATAGTCTCCGCACTACGTTCTAAAAAGGCCAAGTGGGGTAAGTGGGTAACTAAATGTCATCAGTTTCACGGACTCTCAGGTTGAAATAACTAATGAAATGCATGACTACCCATACACCATCAATCATCTCAAGGAGGTCTCAAATGAGCGTGGTTACATCATATACCAAACATGTTAGGACTACTTCCAACAGTCGACTATTGATCATACCACATCCTATCATATGTACACTAAAGTCCTGGTTAGGACTTATCTCACCACTCAATATGTCACCCAAAGATCCAATGAGAATTGAACAGTTATATATTTACAAATATACGTGTATAGGCATACAGGGACATAGCATAGAAACACAAAGTGGGCAAAAACCTTCAAGTACGTCCCTAGTGAAGTCACCATTTCTGTTGCGGTGAGAAACGAATGTCAAGTTACTGATTAACTTAAATCTTAATTTAGTGAAATTCACCATCGAGTTTTGATTTGTCCAAAGGAAAGGTTAAAGAAAGAAAGACCTTTTGTGTGATGTAACAACAACACTAAAGATTCGGGGATCGGGGGATGGTTATGCCTAGGGTAGGTATTTCACATCCTAGACATTTGTAGTACTCTACAGGAACCTTTTGTGTATGTATGCTAAGTTATCTAAGTTGTTTGCTAAGGGTATTGAATCAATGATGGGGTAAAGTTCTAGGTAAAGACCTAAGGATAATTCTAAGTTTGCTCACAAAGATATCACATCTTATGCCTATGTATCCTAACTAGGATGGAATCAGAGCAACTGTAGTTCTCCTCACTATCGCATCGCTGCGAATAGGGGCCGGCAAGGACAGAAGAGTCGCCTCTGTTTGTTATTTATCCCAAAGAGAGGGAAACGAAACAATCAGAGAAAACCTACGAAAAGGGGAAAAGATAGGTCATCGCAACCAAATCTTGGGTTCGGGAGTCGAATACGCAAGGGGAAAGTATGAGCACCCCTCACGTCCGTCGTACTCGACGGGATCCACGCTTGTTATCTATCTAAAAGGGTGTTTATCTATCTAAGCTAAAGGCCATAGGGTCACAAGAAAAGAAAAGAGACTCGATAGAGCATCGCCGCCCTATGCCTACGTATTCCCTCGTGTAATGGGAAAGTCAGAGTCAACGTAGTTCGGGAAACTACGGGAGAAAGGTGGGGAAGGTTGCTCGCCAAGATATCGTCGTCTTGTGCCTACGTATCCTCGTCTAGTACGAGAAATCAGAGCAAACATAGTTCGGGCTAACACGATCACAGGTTGGTTCAAGTGTTTTACCCGAGTATGGTTAAACCTTAGTTATAGCAGTTAGGTGTATTGCTGGTCGACCATTGGAGACTTAGGCGTTACCTGTTTGCGGTAGAACCAAGAGTTAACAACACTCTTTTCTGAAAATAATTTTCAATTAATCCCGAAGGATAAAAAGGTTTGACATTTGTTTTTGAGTCTTTTATGAAGAAGTGAATTGAATTGTGTTTGTAATTCATGTTGCACTAAAGACTATGACTTAGGAGTGAATGCGTCGCACATCGTCCAAAGGACATACGCTAAACACTCTAGACGGTATGAGAGGAGGCCCCCCAATCATCATTTCCCAAATGCTTAAGGCTCGTAGTGTAAACACTTGTTATCCTTTATTATATGTTTTGAAGAAGTTTTGAGATGAGAAGAGAGAAGACACAACTAAGGGGAACCTAACTCAACCCTAATGTTATCATGAAATGTGCTCCTACGATTGAGATTAAGAGGGAAAATCTACCCTAATATTAACATTCTTGGATTGAACACTTAATGTCTCTCCTACTCCCCAAGGGACTAGGAATCCTAAGTGATCATGGCAAAGAAAACCAGGAAAACACAAGATGAATCAATCACAAATAAGAAACAAAGAGATGCAAACATGAAATGCAACACAAAGAAAAAGAGGGAGGAAAAAAAGTGTGGGGCAACAACAACCACAAGCACATCTCAACCTATTAAATGCAAGCAAAGAGATGCAAAACAAAACAAAATGCAAGCAAAAAGAACTCAAACAAGTCCAACCAAAAGTGAGATGAAATGGGAGAAGCGAGATCCTACGACCATCGACCATCAATCACCGAAGAAAAGTGGGAGGAAAAAGTGTGGGACAACAGCCACCATAAGCACATCTCAACCAAATAATTCTTCAAACTCAAACAAAACAAAAAGAGCATTCATCACTTTGAACAACATCTATAAAAGTATGCATTCAAGTGGAAATCGAACACACGTGTCGAAGAAAATCATGTTTAAACAATCAAGAACAACAACACAATATCCAAAACATCTCACTCAAATGCATCATACTGATCCATGAAGATTCAAAGTGAAATGATACCCAAAACACGCTAAAAAACGGAAAACATGACATTTTGGTTTAGTGTTAATCGGTTCTCACATATGGTTAACCGATTACCAGTTGAAAATGTTTGAAATTTTGAAAATTCACACTGGTTAAACGATTAACCAGTTTGCACTGCAACTGGTTTACCGATTAACACTGTACCAGAGGCAGAAAACAGCAACTCAAAAGCACTTTTCAGCAATTAATCACTTCTCCAATAATCTAGATTATTATATAATCAATTGTGCACGAATTTACCAGAAAACAGCGATCCAACAACATGTAAACACATTAAATAGTAAGATCATAAATCACATGGATCAAGAATCAACAAAATTAATCAAAAATGAAGATCCACATCGAATATGCAAGATAAGCTCAAAATAGCAACGAATCTATAATTCCCAACCTACAAAGCGGAGATTTGCTTTGGTAATTGTTGATTCAACTTCAATTGAGCATATCCAAGCTAGTAATCCAGAATTCCTTCTAGATCCAAGTGAATTCTTGTAGTAGAAATGAAGATCCACCAAAATTAAGCAATAATTATCCAAATAAGCTCCTCTAGATCAACTTCAAAATTCAGATCCACAATAGCACGAAATTTGAATGGAGAATTGGAGATGATAAGGATGGAGGATGATAGTTTTAGCTCTAGAATTCAATGATTCCAATGGAGAATCAAATAATTCATGGTGAGAAGAGCTTTAGTGGAGTTTGGGAGATGGAATTATTAGGATTTTATGTGTGAGGTTTAGAGCAAATCATTTAAATATGCTCTTGGTTAGGATCCAAATGTTGTTTAGAGTGTGGTTTGTGAAAATTGGAATGGGATTAGAAATGGGAAATTGGAGGGAATATGAATTTATTTGAAAACTAATCAAAATTCAAAGTGGTTCTAGATCCTTCCTTTGGTGTAAAATCAATTTTACAAATGATCAAAATGGACTCCAAACTGGCACCCTATGAAAATTCATGTACAGTGGAAAAATTTGCCTTGGTTAACCGGTTAACCATTTGGGTTAATCGATTAACACCTTCAAAAATTCAAATTTGACCTGATTTTGACTTGGTTAATCGATTAACACCTTAAAATTTTGAATTTTGGCACCTTCTGGAGGGAAATCTGCACATTTGCCCGTTTTCATCTGTTCTAAGCCCTGTTCAGCCTCTGAAACTTACTCTTGAATACTACAAGCATGAGAATGCTTGAGATAGCCTGAATGCTGCTTCTTGATCTGAAAATATCCTGCAAAATAAAATAAAATCGATTGCTCGATCATTGGGAAAAATAAATGTCGGAGCTCCCGATGCTTGCTATTTGAACTCTTGCACTAGAAAGAACTTTGAGCCACAGGAAAACCTTAATCCCATGCCTCAATAACAAATTCTATGATATGATGAAATGCGAAAATTCAGATGAAAACTTGAAAATTCTATAACAAATCCTAAGCCAAGTGTTACACCCCAAAATTTGCCCAGCCTTTTCTTAACTTGGTTTATGTTTCATTTCATTTCTTTTTAGCATTTGCATTGCATAGCATGTTGCATTGAACAGGGGATCAAGAGTTTGTGAACCTCAAGAAGAGTCTACTCATAGGGTTGAGCCTAAGCAAGGGGTTCTACTCAAGTTTGGATGGTAATCAAGTCATCAAGAAATGGACAATAGTCTTGTGAAAGAAAGGATGGATGTATGTGGGTCAACTCCTAACTGGGAGGCCAGCTCAAGATCACCAGGGGATTGTGAATTCATGGTTATGGATATAAGATGTTAAGAAAGCTCATTTAGTGTCTTGAGGGTCATTGTGGAGTTCATCCAGGTGTTTGTGCCAACTGTGAAGAGTTGCATTTGGAAGTGTTGCAATTAGGGTTTTCATCTTGCTAATCCTCAGTCAATTGTGCAATTGAAGGAGATTTAAAACTCAATTCAAAGTCTCTATGGTCATGGGATGTTGTGTTTATACATATGATACATCATTTCAAGTTCAATTCATCAAATATTAAGTGTGTGAGAAGTTACTAAATTAGGGTTCTCATGGTAAAATCCCTTATTTAGTGCTTAACTTCAAGACCGCCTATCTCAAGATACAAGTTTCATCTCAACTTTTAACCACCATGGAACTTGTAGATCATGTTCGTATCTTTAATTTGAGTACTAGAAGTCCTTGATTGGATTTATATAACTCAAATTATGGTCCAGACAAGTTACAGGTCATCAGAGGGATGTGATTTTGGTCAACAAAAGTCAACCAACTTCCAAGCCGGTTTTGACCTAGAAGAATGTTTCTCCTCAACTTTTGGCCCAAATTGTACTAGAAGTCTTTCATATGATTTGTAGAACTCAAGTTATGAGGTTTACAAGTTAGGGGTATTTTGCGAAAGTAAGATTACAGGTCATAAAATTATAGGTCCATTTCACCAACTTGCACACTTCAAATGAAGATTTTTCCAACATCAAACTTGTTCCAAATGGTGTTATTTGCTTAGTCAAGCATTGAGAAGTCATGAATTATGCTTGGAATGAAGGTTTGGTATTTGGAATTTTCATGGAAGAATGTTTAAAAGGACAAAATGGTCAATATTGCATTTTTAATCATTTTGGTGCAAATAGGTGCATTTTTGAGTGCAAACAACATTTCAAGAACATTGGCATTTTTACAATTTTGGTTTGAGGTGTTTAAGTGAGCCATTTCCAAGCTTTCTTCATGTTGAAGCAACACATTTAAAATCAACCATTGAGATGGAAACAAGGACCAAATCTCAACCATTCACACTCCAAACGCTCCCAGTAGTTGATTTGAATCATTTTGGAGGGTTCTTGGAGCCAAATTTGTGTCCTTCCATGGTTGAAAAGTGGAGAAAATTTAAAAATTCATTTGGGCTTTATGGACTAAGATTGGGCTCAATTATGATCAAGATCCATCACATATAACATTTCCAACCTTCACAAATCATCAGAATTCAAAATTGGAGCCAAATTGATCAAGAACAACTTTGAAAAAGTGGTGGAATTTCAAAATTCGAATTCTGAGATTTAGCAAGTTTCAAGCCAAATTGTGAGTTACAAAAGCTTTATTGAGGATCACTGAACGTGTTTGGATCATTTTCTGCAAGCTTAAGCTCCAATTGAAGGCTCAATGGATGTTCTCCACTAGGTAATTTGAATTCAACCTTACACTCTCAATATGCCATGATTCTCTACCATTTTTGTTGCATTGTGATCCTTGAGTGATGTAGATCGTTTATGGGTAATAATTGTTTGTGTTTGTGATGTTTGATGTGTGGAGCTCCAAAATTTTTTGATTCGGTTTGATCAATTCTTGAGGTGTTTTACTTAAATTTTTGTGGATCTATGATCTACATAACATGTAGATGATGTTTGGATTAATTTGGTTGAGTTTAAGAACTTCGAAAATTTGGGCATCTTGCTTGTTGTTTACTTTCTAGATTTGTTATGAGGTATTAATGGAAACTAATGCTAGATTCTTGTTCCTTGCGAAGAGTAGATGAATTTTCATCTAAGATTTGTTAGATTTGGTGAAGAATTCGGAACTGTGTTTGTTCGTGTACATCCCGTGGCGGCCGGAAATTTGGAGAGGATGACCGGAATGGTCCGCCGGCCACCGCACGCGACTCCCTCCATTGGTCTCTAGATGATGCTGACATGTCGCGTTTTGGTTCATTTGTTTGTTTTATTTTTTGAGCATGCGGTTGATGTTAAGACATATGGTATACTGCGTGAGACTTGATGCATGGGATTATTTCCCAAATTCATTTAATGAAATGGCATTGTTGTGAGTGGTTTGATTGGAATACTTTTGATCATGTGGTTGTGGGTGAGGTTCTACCATGTGTGTGTGTTAACTCATTGCATGTGATTATTCAGAATTGTGAGAATTTCATGCGGGCCTTGTGACATTGCTATTCACGCCCCAGCTTTGGGCCCAGTCCAGATTTGTGTTGATTTTAATTGTTATTCATACCATTTGTTTAGTTATTTTAATTTCTTTTGCATTTAAATTCTGTTTGTTGTCTGATTGATTTTAATTCATTTTAAATACTTTCAAACATCCAAAAATTCCCCAAAATTTTTTTCTGGACACCTTGAGATGTCTACTTTTTTTTAAGAAATTTTTATTTTATTTTTTGGTTTATTTTTCAATTAAATAAGGAATTAAATGTTGGAAGTGTTTTAAGTGGATTAAATTGTGATCTTGTTTGTTCTTTTAATTGTTTCTCTCATTTCTTTTTGGTTCAATGATTGAAAATCAATCCTCATACTCTTGATGAGTTGAATGATTTTTGAGGACCATTTTGCCCCTGGTTCTTGACTTTTGGGTTAACTTTTGGGCCTTTTCTTTTTGCACTTGTTTCTCCCATTTCAAAGTGGTACATCCAAATCATTTAATTCTTTTGATAGTGCTTTGAAAGGACATTTGTCTTGTTTTCTTGGCCTCTATTTGCCAACATGTCTAGCTTCTTTGTGCATTTTATTTGATATTTTTTGAGCCCTTTTCCTATTTTTGAAGTGACTTACAAGTCAAGTCATTCCATAGGACAGCTCACACAAGTGCTTGACCTAGTTTGGATTGGAAATGACTTTTATGGATCCAATAAGCTCTCAACTCTTCTTGTTTTACATTCTAGTCATGTTGAGCTTGCTATAGGTTCATTTTTAGGTCAAAATATTGTTCATTGCTTGTTGGTTTGTGCCTTTCCTTTTGTGATTCCAACTTGAGCTCTTATGAGATACATGCTTGCTTCCTTCATGTTATTGCTTGCATTTCTTTTTATCTTGCTTTGATATTGATTGTGAGATTTCTCCTCTTCATCTCCCTTCTATCCAATGACCTTGGAGTGTCATTTAAGGTGGCTTGGTATCTCCTTTGGAGGTATTTGAAGCATACCTAGAATGATGAATCCTTGAAGACACATTTGGTGTTTCTTCTTGTTTGATAAGTGATGCTTATGGTTGAGTACCTATTATGGGGTCCTTGTGACCCTCATTTGGTCTCCCATCCTCACTTGGCTTTGGTGTTTGATTTACATTTCATTTGGTTTGATTTTATTAGTGTGGTTGATGTTGCTTGACTTAGGTCATTTCATCCCACTTTTTGGTGCATCTTTATGTAGTTTACTTGTGTTTGTATAATGTTCTTCTTGAGCACTTCTTCTCTTTTCTTGCATTTCCATATGCATGCTTGGTTGAGATGAGCTTGTGGTGGCTACTGCCCCGCACTATTTTCCTCCCACTATCATTCTATGTGTTACATTATGTTTGCATTCTCATTTGCATATGCATTTCTTATTCTTCTTTTTCTTCTTTTGCTTTTCTTTGCCATGTTCCCCATAAATCCTCTAACCTCTTGAGGTTATGATAGACATTAGGTGCCTAACTATGCATGACAACATTAGGTAGTTCCCTTTTCAGACACAACTTTAGGTTCACCTTGCATGATAACTTTTAGGATTGATTAGTCTCCCATTAGTGTTCCTTCTTCTCTTCTCATCTTCAAACATTCATAAAACACTTAATAAAGAATGACAAGCGTAGCAAGCTACGAGCCTTATGTTACTTGAGAAATGGTAATTGAGGGTCCTCCTCTCAAGGACCTAGAGTGTTTAGTGTACACCCTTTGGGTGATATATGATGCATTCGCTCTTAGGTCATAGTCTCTAGTGCGACATGAGTTGCAAATCAAATTCAAAACACTTATTCTCTAAAAAACACAGAAACAATTCAAATTCTTTTTCACCCTTTGGGGTTCTTAATCAAGGAAAATCTTTTCACAAAAAGAGTGTCGTTAACTCTTAGTTCTACCGCAAATAGTAACGCCTAAGTCTCCAAAGGTCGATCTGCATACACCAACTGCTAGAACTATCTGTTAACCCTACTCGGGCCTAAAAAACTTTGAACCAACCTGTGGTCCTTTGAGCCCGAACTACGTTTGCTCTGATCTTTCGTACCAGACGAAAGTACGTAGGCACGAGACGCGATGTCTCGGCGAGCAACCTTCCCCCTTCTTTAGCTATAGTTAGGCAAACTACGTTGACTCTGACTTTCCCATTGCACGAGGGAGTACGTAGGCACAGAGCGGCGATGCTCTGCCGAGTCAGTTTCTCTTTCCTTTTTCTTTTGTCCTTAAGCCTTTAGCTAGATAGTATCAACACACCCTTCTAGATAGACAACAATGCCTGGATCCCGTCGAGTACGATGGACATGAGGGGTGCTAATACCTTCCCCTTGCGTAACCGACTCCCGAACCCAGACATGATTGTGATGACCCTGCCTTTTCCTTTTTCTTTAGGTTTTTGCGACCGTTTCCTTTCCCTCTCTTTGGGATAAATAAAGAAAGTGGCGACTCTTCTGTTTTTTCTGTCGGTTGTTTTTTGCAATTGCGACAGCTCGCGACTCTGCTGGGGAATTCTTTTGCAGTCTCGCCTTGTTTCCTTGCTGTCTGGGGTCCCCAACAGCTGGCGACTCTGCTGGGGACTCTGGTTCCCTATGCCAGTCAATCCTAGCGCTTGTGTGTTTATCTTTGGGTGTTGTATATATGTGCTTTATTTACTTTCCCGCATTTATTTTCCGCATCATATATCATTACTGTTGTGTTGTGGGATGAGAAGTTCCATTGAGTGATAAGCCGTACCTGGGCTTGAGTATACACCTAGATTTAGTAGTGGAGATTAGTGGTGGGTGTGCTTGCTTTGCTCGTACTAGCTCACCATGAAATTCATGCTCGAACGAGATTCTCTTAGACAACTTTCTTTCTGGACCTTTGGACTCGAGGGAATTTTGGATTTGAGGTTTGTCGACTTTGGGAACCGATCATCTGTGAGTCAGTTAAGTGAGGCCTCTTCAGGGAATAATGATGCCAAACCAGAAATGGTGAACGTATCATCACTTCTTAAAAGTCTGTGACGCTGACGAACGCATAGGATACCATACCGTTATCAGTGAATAGGTCCATAACTGTGAGTGGGATTGGGGTTATGCAGGAAACCTTTACCTTCAGATTACCCGGTCTTCTCTGCAGTTTGAATCTGGATTGTTGGTATCAGTTGGTTTCTATCGGTGCAGTGCTATGTTCTTGCTGAAGCAGAGCTCTGATCTTCCTCAGTCTACAGCACAATGGTCTTGATCCCTTATGTGTGCATTAGCATTTGAATTTAGCATTGTTTGCATTTGCATTTCATTTTTGCATATTCGTCCTCAGCCGGAACAGGGAGCTTACCCGTCTTTTCTTTGCTTCGTCAGTTGATTTCCCGATATTCGTATTGGATTTGAGTTAGCTTTTGGAAGGATCGTGAACTCAGGAGAGCAGAACTTGGTTGTGACGAGGGAAGAGTTTGAATTGATGAAGAATCAGTTGAGTCAACTCGTGGAAGCCATGTCAGCTATGCCTAGAGGAGAGGCCGGTATTCAGAAGACTCTAGTGAACAATGTTGCTCGAGCTCATCCTGTGCCAATTCCTGTTGAAGAGCATCCCATTGTCAGAGATAGAGATTCTTCTTCTCTCCATGACACAGACTATCATAGTTTCACATTCTCGGTACCCGACTCTCAGAAGATTTTTCCAAACGTTAATGTTGAAGACCCGCAGACTGTGGAATTTATGGGGAAATGTCGGTTGTTAGAAGAAAAGCTTAATGCCTTGATGAGTCAGAATACTCTTGATTTGACTGCTTCGAGCATGTGTTTGGCGCCAGGTCTTGTGATGCCTCCAAAGTTCAAAATGCCAAATTTTGAGAAGTTCAAAGGAGATAGTTGTCCGAAGCAGCATTTGGTGATGTTCTGTAGGAAAATTACCTCACATGTTCACAATGATCAGCTTATGATTCACTGCTTTCAGGATAGTCTGAGTGAAGCATCGTTGAGTTGGTATATGATGTTGGAGAGTGGTTGTATCCGATCATGGTTAGATTTAGCCAATGCCTTCGTGAAGCAGTACGACTACAATCTCAATATGGCTCCCAGTCGCATGCAGTAGCAAGAATTATCTCAGGCGGAGAATAAATCCTTTAGAGGGTATGTGCAAAGATGGAGAGAGTTAGCTGCTCGTGTTCAACCACCGCTTCAAGAGAGAGAACTGGTTGACATCTTCTTGGATACTCTGAAAGGCCATTACTTTGACAAGTTGATCAGCGGTGGAATGTCAAACTTTGCTGACCTGGTGATAATGGGTGAACGTGTTGAGAGTGGACTCAAGAATGGGAAGATTATAGACATTCCTTTTATCTCAGTTGAGGAAAATGAATCAGTTGTCAGTTCACAAGAAGAATGGGAGAAAGGAAGTGATCTTATCTCATAATCTTCATCATCTCAGGATCAGTCTTCATACGTTTGAAGCGTTCAAAGTTAACGGTCTTACCGTCGTCAACCGTGCCAGCACGCTCGACGAAGACCCAGGAAACCTGAAAGGCGGTTTACTCAGCTACCGGTGTCGTACAGCCAGTTGTTGCTGGATTTGGTCAAAGGTGAGCTGATAGTGCCGAAAGAGACTAATCCAATGATCCCGCCATACCCTCCAGGCTTCGATGTCAATGCTCGTTATGAGTACCATGTTGGGGCACAGGGGCATTCCACGGACGATTGTAAAGTGCTTAGGAGCCAAGTTCAGACTCTGTTAGACTATAACAAGTTTTCTATCACGCCTCAGGGTATTATTCAGATTAATGATTCCATCCATGGGGGCACAACAGATTAATGACGCGATGTCTCGGCAAGCAACCATCCCCCTTCTTTAGCTGTAGTTAGGCGAACTACGTTGACTCTGACATTCCCATTGCACGAGGGAGTACGTAGGCATAGAGCGGCGATGCTCTGTCGAGTCAGTTTCTCTTTTCTTTTTCTATTGTCCTTTAGCCTTTAGCTAGATAGTATCAACACACCCTTCTAGATAGACAACAATGCATGGATCCCGTCGAGTACGACGGACGTGAGGGGTGATAATACCTTCCCCTTGCGTAACCGACTCCCGAACTAAGACATGGTTGCGATGATCTTGTCTTTTCCTTTTTATTTAGGTTTTTGCGATCGTTTCCTTTCCCTCTCTTTGGGATAAATAACGAAAGTGGCGACTCTTCTGTTTTTTCCGCCGGTTGTTTTTCGTAGTTGTGACACCAAGTACAAGAAACGGTTGGTCAAATTTTGGTGTACAACAGCTGCCCTTATTCAAGCGACTTGGACCTGAAGGGATGTAAAGCATACAACTTTCAAACATTCCAGGTAGAAGACGGTTGAATACCAAAGAACTCAGAAATTTTCCAACCACAAAAATAGAACTGCAAACTGTTACTGGAACAAAAATCTCCGGAAATAACTGAATTAATAGTTGTAAGGACAATGAGCTAACTCATTACCAATTAGACCACATCGACACGCTGTCGGGTGGAATATCGGCTAACATGCAGGCAACGAACCGGAAGGAGGGCCCAACACACGACTGAGATCATCTACTACTCAAAGCAGACATTCTCTAAATTAAAGCGAGCATCAAACCCTCAAACCGGCTCAACATGCAGTTAAGAAGTGAATATAACAACAACTCACAAGAAACCTCCGCTGGGGAAAGAGAAACTTAAACAAGAAACTCTGTGGGGGAACGAATGGTAAGATAAACACATCTGTCAAAAGATTTCGCCGTGGTCTGAATACCACACAAGCTCAAGAATTAACTGATAATATGCCGGGTTTGGATACCACACACTACAGAGATATAATATCATTTTCCAGGGTCTAGATACCGTGCGGGCGAGAGAAGATTTTATAATCTGCCAAGGTTTAGACACCCTATAGGCTAAACGAGTGAACTGGTGGGAGCCAAGGTCTGGATACCGTATGGGCTCGGGAAATAACCAACATCAGCCAAGGTCTAGATATCGCACATGCTAATCTAATGTGAGCCGGTGTCTGGATACCACACGAGCTCAGGAAATAACTAACATCCGCCAGGGTCTGGATACCCCACATGCTAACAAAACAATCTAATCTGAGTCGGGGTCTGGATGCCACACGAGCTTAAGAAATAACCAACATCAGCCAGGGGCTGGATACCACACATGCTAACAGAACAATCGGATGTGAGCCGGGGTCTAGATACCACATAGGCTAACTGAAATAATCGGAGGAAGCCGGGGTCTGGATACTACACAGGCTAACTGAAATAACCGGAGGAAGCCGGGGTCTGGATACCGCATAGGATAACTGAAATAACCAGAGGAAGCCGGGGCCTGGATACCGCACAGGCTAACTAAAATAATCGGAGGAAGCCGGAGTCTAGAAACCGCACAGGCTAACTAAAATAACCGGAGGAAGCCGGGGTCTGGATACCGCACATGCTAACTGAAATAACTGTAGGAAGCTGGGGTCTAGATACCGCACAAACTACTCGAAAACATCATAATTTGTCGGGGTCTGAATACCGCACAGGTAAAGAAGATAACAAACATCAACTGGGGTCTGAATACCGCACGAGCTGATGAAACGAAATCGGTGAAAGCCGGGGTCTGGATACTGCACGGGCTTGAGCCAATACCATTGTTTGGTAGAGATACACCTGAAACAAGAGGTAACCACCTGGCTTATGTTTCAAATGCATATGTTTGAATATAGCGTAATGCTCCATACAAAATAGAAATGCTACGCGTTTGGTGGATGCTATGCACAATGCAACGGCACCGAATCAACAAAGTAAATGCTGTAAAGACAAGGCCAACTCCGCCGGGGAGAAGTAACACGTGCCAAGTACGATTGGACCTAATATGGGAAAAACAAGCCCTGGATGGCCTCCTGGAACAGAAATTTTCAGGGTAATATTGTTCTAACGAGAACAAAAATCCACTCCACTATGGATCAAATCACAATCTGCTGAGGAAAACAGCCCTGGATGGCCTACCAGAATACAACTCCTCTGGGGAACAAACGACTTGGCTGGGGAAAGACACCCAACCAACTGGAATCAAATCCAACCTAACGGGGAAATCAACGACTTTGCAGGGGAAACCAATCAACCACTGAGATTAATTTCACTTCACCGGGGAAATCAGCCCTGAATGGCCTCCTAGAACACCGAAGTCCTTCTAGGGTACAAAACACGCATCTGGGAGCGACTCCGCTCTGCTGAAGATCAAAGAATCCAACCTACCGGGGATTACTCAGCTGGGGATAACTAAACAAAATTTATCGAGGAACTATCCCAAACTCTATCCGCTGAGGATAGATAATAGCAATCTCTGAATCAACTATAATTTGCGGGGAAGAAATAACTGCTTTGCTGACTTATCTGGGGAATTAAGCAAGGGGGAAAACAAACTCGACCTCTACTTGGGGACAGAATCACCACGTTAAACTCTGAGTGGATACAAAGTCACAAATCTAAACTCTGTGGGGAAAACAAATCCTGAACATACTCCGCCGTTGGGGAAAGTTCCAAACTTGCCTGATGGAGAGAAATCCAGTCTCGACTTGCTGGGAAGTAAGTGTACCTACAATCTATTGGGGGATACGACCACCTAGCTGACCTGCATGGGGTATATTAATCTTGACCCTCTGGGGATGATTTACTATGCCGAATAAGCCAATCTTGACCTGTCGAGGAATGAGTGCATACAAACATTCTGCTGGGGATATGTGTACACACTCAACCGCACACTCCACCGGTAGAAACAGAGTCTTTCCGGGGAAAATGAGTCTCAACTACGCGTCTTTTTTCTGTGGGGACGATGAGCCTACCAGGGATATACCTCTGAAAACTTGCCCCAAAGGTAATGACCCTGCACATAAACAAACAACAAGATATCCTGCACAAAGGGAGCTATCTCGGTCATCATCTGTGACATTTGTTTAAATAAATCAAAATTTTAATGATTATGGGCAAAGCCTGCATGTTTATGTATGCAACATTTTATCAAAACATCGAGTGTTTTTTCGCAAACAAAACAGTAAAGGCTAAGGCAAAAACAACAATTCACTGAATAGTATATGCTTTATTGACAAATGGCCTGTAAATAGGCAGATCTTACAACAGATGCAACTCCTGAAAAGAAGAAGCTGTGCAAAAATTTACAGAAATGCACAGAAATATACAAAATGTCGGCAATGTGGCACAGACAAACACCATGAGCTGATCCATCTATGACTTGCCTAACTTTGATGCTTCTTCGATGCTTCATCCTCTGCAGAGATTGATTAGGATAAACGGCCCTCAGGTCCTTCCTTAGTCCACTATACTCTGACGATCAATATGCACACCGCAGTCATTTGCTTTTCAAATCCCTAACTTTTGCCTGAATTGCCCTTGCGGGTTTTCAATTCACCGGGATACCTTTTTTTTTGCCAAAGTCACCTTTCCAGTTTTTTGACTTTGCGGGTTTACATTTTTTATTTTTATCCCTAACTTTTTCCCGAACCCATTCTTTTTATGGTTCGCCGGGATGCCTCATTTTTTCCTGGCTATTCTTTTTCTTTCCAGCGGGTCTCTTTAAGCAAATTATTTTTTAACTGCGTCTGCATTTGCAGGCGATATGAAGTCCTCACCATCCATGGTTGACAACAGCAAGGCTCCTCCAGAGAAAACCTTTCGCACGACATATGGCCCTTCGTAATTGGGAGTCCATTTGCCCCTCTGATCTGTTTGTGGAGGGAGAATCTTCTTCAACACTAGCTCGCCTGTTTGAAAACTTCAAGGACGCACCTTCTTATCAAAAGCTTTCTTCATTCGACTCTAATACAGCCGACCATACACAATGGACTCTAACCTCTTCTCATCTATCAGGCTAAGCTGATTCAATCTGTTTCTCACCCATTCTGCCTCATTGTCGCTTCCGCGAAAATAAGGTGCTGGCAAAATAGAAGAGTCGCCACCTTTCGTTATTTATCCCTCAGAGCGGGAAAGGAAACGATCGGAAAAACATGACGGAAAAGGTATAAGACAAGATCATCGCAACCGTTGTCTGGGTTCGGGAGTCGGTTACGCAAGGGGAAGGTATTAGCACCCCTCACGTCCGTCGTACTCGACGGGATCCACGCTTGTTGTGTTCACTGGACGAGTTGGTTTATCTATCTACCTACCCAGGCGGGTCTGAAAAAGAAAAGAAAATGACTCGGCAAAGCGTCGCGCTTTATGCCTACGTATTCTCATCAGAGAATGAGAAATCAGAGTCAATGTAGTTCGGCCTACTACGGGTTACGGGGAAGGTGGCTCGCCGATACATCAGTATCGTGCCTACGTACTCTCAACAGGCTTGAGAGATCAGAGCTTACGTAGTTCGGGGTACTACGGATCACGGGGATTCAGATTCATCTGTTTTATCGAGTAGGGTTAAACAGCAGTTCCAGCAGTTAGGGACGAAGCCTGTTTGCGTTGGCGCTGAAGTTTAACGACACTCTTTTCTTCAGAAAAGCTTCCTTTGAATTATGGGCCCACGGGGCAAAAAGGTTTGAAGTTTGTTTTCTGTCTTTTACGAAAGAATTGTTTTTTATGGTGTTTGCAATTTCAATCGCACTAAAGACTATGACCTGAGAGTGAATGCGTTGCATGTCACCCAAAGGGTGCCATACTAAACATCCAGACTATTGAAAAGAAACTTTCCGACAATCCTTATTCAGATAGCTTAAGGATCGTAACGTACGAAAGAAATCATTCATGATTACTGTATCTTAAGCTGTTTTGAGATGAGAAGAGAACAGGCTCAACTACGGGGAGACTATCAAGTCCTACTGTTGTCATTCCAAGGATTCATCCTATAGTTGATGTTTGAAACAGGGAACTCCTAGAAGTTATCATGAATAGGTTTCAACCTAAAGTTCTATCATCACTTCCTTATCAAAGGAAGTGAGATTCCTAAGGGATCATGTCAATGATAAACAGAAACAGATAAAGCATTATCTTAAACAGTAAATAGATATACAGTAAAATGCATGCAATGCAAGTGAGGGAGGAAATATGTGTGGGGCAGCAGCCTCCACAAGCTCATCTCAACCTCAAGCCAGATATGAATAACTGCAATCATACAGAAAAAGATAACATGCCATCAAGCAGAATACAATAAACTGCAATCATACAGAAGAAATGAAATGCTGTCAAGCAAAATAAACCACATGGGCAAGGGAGCTGGGCTCTACCGAATACACGCAAGCAAAGCCATACAGTAAAAATACAAGCAGAGGGAGCAACTCAACCTCTAGTGCAATCATGCTCCTAGATTAAAGTCAGTCTAGATATGGACCTATTCTAATGCATCAAGCAAGTCAAACAAGGCACATCAACACAGAGAAGAAAACAGACAAGAAAGCAGACCATCCCTCAGACCTCAATCACTCTTCATGCCAAGTATCAACTTGCTTCTCCAGGGTTTCAATACACCAAACATAAGTGTCAACTTATTCTCTCTTCTCCAAGCTTCAGCTCCTCAGTCAATTCTACCTTCAGGCTTCACTCTTAACTACAAGTTTCAACTTGATTCCTTCAGGCTCTCCAAGCATCAGTGTAAGTGTAAACTTCCTTTAGTCCTCAAGCCTCAACTCTCTTTGCTTTACCAGTATCAACTTGGTCTTCTTCTCCTACAAGCTCCAGCTTTTCAGAGTAGTCTTCAATCACATGGAAGTGTCACTTCATCCCTCAATCTTCTTCAAGCAAGGAACTCTTCACTCTTCATTCAATCTACATTGGATCTTCAAGTATCAACTTGTTCTTCCTGCCCCTCAAGCTTCAGCTACAATGGCAATGCTCAAGGAATCATCCTCTTCCACCCTCTTCAATGAAGTCCTCATCTTCAAACTCAAGTCTAACATCTTTCAAGATACTCAAACCAGAAGATAATTGATTTAACAGGATGAGTGGGAATGATAAACAGCTTACTGACAACCAAAGGAAGCCTGTAAGGGTTCATCATTATGAGAGACTGGTTCCCTCAAAGTTCTACTTCCCAGATAAAGCCATTCATCCTTCCAAAGGAGGGATGTGAATATCTGAGAAGGACTTTTAGTCATTGGGAGGAATGGAAGCACAAGATGCTTTCCATATTTGTGAAAGAAATCATTCTAACTACAAGGCTCTCCCTATGTCATATCTCCTAATCTTCATCGGGCACCTTCAGGCACCAACAAATCCAAAGCTCCAAGCAACTTCAAGCAACTTCAAGCATCCTCATCTTGTCTTCAACTTGTCTTCAATCTCAAACAAAGGCAAACCAAGCCCAAACCCTAATCTAAGGGGACTAGAGAAGTTAAACTAGTTGAATTAGTAAATTAGGATCACCTAAACCCTAGTACTAAAGTTAGTCCTAACTAAAATACTAAAACCAATTTTAAAATCCTAAAAAAATTACTATGGGAACCTAGGTCAATCATGACTCTACCATATTAATTTCAGAGATCAAACCATCAAATTAGACCTAGAACTAAATTCTACATTACAAGGTATCAAACCTAAACCCTAAAAAGGAAGCCTCTAAATATCAATCTAGAAAGCACACCTATTTTCATCAAAAAATGTGAGAAAAATTCTATGGGATCATACATGTCTAACCTAATCACACACAAAAAATTAGGCTCAAAATCATCACCATGACATCATACAAAATTCCACAAAATTATGCCTCAAACATAATCATTTTAATATCAATTAGAATGTAAAATTCCCATTAAATCAGAAATTACATGAAATGAAAATATTTTTTCTCTAAAAAATACTAGACTCAATCATGAGTAAAATGCAAAAAGACTGGGTTTAATTGGATTAATTTTCAATTAATTATGATTTTTACAAGAACCATAAACAAAATGAAAAAAAAAAAGAAAATCCAATTAAAATAAACAAGCGCACGGTGCAAATAGAAATCAGAATCAGTTCAAACTCTAGGTTGGGCCATCAGGGGGGTGTGGATAACACTTAATTCACTAAGCCCAAAACCAGCTAGTAAGTGAAACACATCGTTTCACTTACTCAGATCCTTCACAAATCAAGCTTAAAACGTGGCCGTTGGATGAGCCTCAAAGTCCAAGTCAAAACAAGATCCAATGGTGTCAGGGTCATCTTCAACCTTTTCAAACCTCTGAGCTTCGCGCCCAGCTCCGGCCACCACCGGTGGAGCTCCGGTCACCATCCCCAACCCTAGTTCTCTCTAGGAGCCTCTATTGCAAGTGGTCAAAACATGAAACTCATCCCAAATCTTGCCACGAGTTCAACCATACCCTTAGTTTCTTCTGAAACCCCAAGATTCATCATATCCCAATCTCAACCGAAAATGGCAATTCACCTAATTTGTCTCTAATTCTCCAATTAACTATCTGAAATCCATCCTACACCATTCTACAATAAATCTAACACCTTAATTCAACCTAATTCTACCTAAATCATGCTATAGTAAGAAGGTTACCAACCTGAAAATCTTGGATGAACAGATGCACTAATCCTCCACTTCAAGCTCTACAATCTTGCAGACACGATCAATGAACCTCCTTCTTGCTTCTGTATGCAAAAGAACCAGTTGAAAGTGCTTGAATCTTGAAACCCGATGGTGAGTTGCAGGTGGAGAAGTTCACTTGTTCAGACACGATTTAGCCACCAATTCTTCTTGAAAATGATCTGGAATCACTCCTTGACATCCATGGAAGAAGTATCAATCAAGAAAATGGATGGAGAATGAGGAATTTGGTGAAACCGATTGCACTTGCAAGCTATGGAAATTAAATCTCAATCTTTGTTCAATCCTTCAATGATCACCAACCCCTGCAATGGATCAACTCTATTCCTTATATAGATGATGTTTGGATGATCTAGAACCCTCTAGATCCTTCTAATGAGAGTTTCCACTTCTCATGTCATCAGATTTTCAAACACATCTCATGCTATGCCCAATTCTGTTTGCAGCTTGGAATCAATCCTAATCTCTTTCAATTTCTCCCTAGTGAAATATTAGAGGTGTTTAGCTTGCAAAAAGCCTTGCTCATGCCTTGATTTTGAGTTTTGCAAATGTTGCTTAATATGCAAGTAATCGCTTTTCAAAGCAAGTCCATAAATTGAGTCTCAAATCAAAAATGTGGCTGAACCAATGTTCTTAAAATGTTTTCTAGAGTCAAAATGATATATTACATGCCATGGTTTGGATGTGTAGGTTGAAAATATCAATTTCCAACTTTGGCTTATTTAACTTATGCCCTTATTTTAGGTCATTTTTGCAACTTTGAGCTACAAGCATTTCCATCATCTCATGACCTCCTTACTAGCCTTAAAACATCATTTTGAACAAGTTTTATGTTAAAGATTTTTACATTTGAAGCTTGGAAATAGAAGTTATGGCCTTATGCTTGAAATGACCTGTAATCTCCAAATGACCAAAATGCCCTTGACTTGTCAAAGCCATAACTTGAGCTCTACAAATCCTATCAAGGACTTCTAGTACTATCTAGAAAGCTAAGAAGATAAGGAACAACATTCATGTTGACCAAAAGTTCATAGGAATCATCCTTCTTGGGAAAAAGCTTGATGCAAGTTGGGTAGCTTTCAAGGCCCCAGATTCACATACCTCAGATGACTTGTAACTTGTCAAAGTCATAACTTGAGTTCTACAAATCCTATCAATGACTTCTAGTACTCAAATTAAATCTAAGAACAAGCTCTACAACATTCATGTTGGGGGCAAGATGAGATGACAATCACATCTTGAGCTAAACTGCCTTGAAGATGGGGGTCAAACTAGGGGATTTTACATTGTCAAGCCTTAGAAACCCTAGCTTGAAACTTCTCAAACTCTTCAATCATGATGATTTGACCTTGGAATCATCCTTATAACATCTCAATGTGTCAATCCATGATCACATGGCTCTTGAATTATGTTTCAACCTTCTCCAAATCATCAGTTGACCTAGGGTTGACCTAGTCATACCCTAATTACACCACTCATGGCTGAGTCTTCTTAATCTTGCACAATGACCTCTCTAGGCTTCATGATGGCTTTCAAGACATCTCATAAGCTCTCTCAAGGCTTCAAGTCCAACTTCATGGCTTCAGAATCATCTGATGAGCTTCCCACAACTCTCAAGTTAGGAGGCACACACTATTGGTTTCAACTTCTCTGACAAAGATATCTACCCTTGAACACTTGAATAGCCTTCTTAGCTAGCTTCAAACTCTTGTGTAGCTCTTGATTGGTAATCATACCTCTTGATCTCCTGCATACATGTCAATGAAATGCAAATGATAATGCTAATGTGAATGAAACGAAACATAAGCTAGGTAAACAAAAGTTGGTCAAATTTTGGGGTGCAACAGCTGCCCCTATTCAAACGGCTTGAACCTGACTGGGTGAGAAGTGAACGGCTCTCAACCAATCAAGGTGCGAGATGGTTGAATACCGACATACCCGGAAATTTGCCAACTGCACAAGTACACGGTACTCTGATGGGAACAAATCTTCGAAAACTGAAATACTAGCTGCACGACAACTAGCTGGGGAATTGGTCACACGGTAACCGGTAATACATGGTCGATCATGCCGTCAGGCATCAAGATTCCTCGGGACTCATCAGGTCAACGATCAAGTTAATCATGCCATCGAGAATTCAAAGAAATCTTTGGGCATCAGCCGGACTTCATCAGTAAGTCGGGAATAGAATTCTCGGTCAATCATGAACCAGTTGGGGATATCCAATTTCTACCATCAGGCACTCTGCATCAGCTGGGAGAACTGCTTCGTCAATACGGTTGGACTTCAATCATCAAGTCTTCGAGGGAAGTTTCAACTTCGCTATTTAGAAACCTGCTGGGGATGACACATCTCCGCTGGGGATTCGGGGGAACTATCAAGTAACTCTGCTTCGGGGATCCAGAAATCATTCTGGGTGAATCATCTCTGCTGAGGAAATCAAGAATCATCTTGAACAAATAACTCCGCGGTGACTTCAAGAATCATCCTGAACCAATAACTATGCTGGAGATTTCAGGAATCATCCTGAGCAACCGACTCTGCCGGGGATTTCAAGCATCAACTTGAGCAACCAACTCTGGCGAATTCACTGGGGATTTTAAGAATAAGCAAACGACTTTGCTGGGGAGAATTCAAGAATCATCTTGGGCAAGCGACTCTGCGGAGGAACACTTGCAAAACAAGAACGGTAACGACCTAGCTCATGTTTAGTATGCATATGCCGCAATGCTCCACACGGTGGAAATGCTACGCGTTTATGATAAATGTTATGCAATCATGCAAAATGCTGCGATCCCGTCAGCAAAATAAATGTTGAAGGGAGAATCCTCCTGTCAAGGAGAAAGAACCACTCTGGTAGAGGAAAGAATCATCCTGCCACGGAGAAAAAGTCACACCAATCTCAATCGGGCTCCGCACGGGGAAGTAAACTTAAGTTGACTGCTGCAGGGGAACGAAGCTCTACGAGAACCTGGACCTGCTGAGGAGAGCGATGTCGATCGCAGAAATAAACTGCACGGCCTTCACGGCCACTTCCCTGGAGATAACGACTCCGGCGGGGAGATACGGCATCAGCTATTCAACACTCTACTAGGGAAAGCCAATCATGGCCCGAACTGCTTCCAAGGAATCGACTCTCTTGGGGTTCTGCATACTCGGCTGGGGAAGAAGGAATCCTCCTGCTTCGGGGGAGGGTACGACTCTGTGGGGAATTTCAATTCTCCTGGAGACTTCAGTCTAGAACTATCAATTGCTGCATACTTCAGCGTATGACTCAGCTGGGGAGACGACATTCCTTCAGGATACATCTAATTGGGGAGAATCTTCTCTGCCTGGGGGGACACATCAATGCCTTACGATCTCACGTTCAGACTCTACAGGGAGAGGCTGCTGAACTTTGCTGGAGAAGGAGGAATCATCCTGCTTGGGGATGCGCACGGCGCACTGTCTGGTACATGCTACACCTGCACCAACACAAACAAACAGACAAGATACCCTTCTCAAAGGGACCTATCAAGGTTATCATCTTGTGACAATGTTTAAGTAATTCATTGTTTCAACAATCAGTGGCCTAGGCCAGTAAGTTTATGTATGCGCATTTTGTCAAAAACATCGGCGTTCTTTTTCGCAAACAAAACAGATAAATGCTAAACAGACAAACAGAATTGCTGAATAGTATACATTTTATTCATAATGAACCCCTGAATGGGTAAAAATGTTTTACAACAGAGGCAAGCTCCTGGAATGAGGAAGCTGCACAAAAATAAAACATAAATATACATCAGTATATACAAATGTCAGCAATGAGGCGTAGACGAACACCATGAGTTGATCCTTCTATGACCCACTCGACTTCGATACTTCTCCGACGCTTCAGCTTCAAAAGAGATTGATTCTGATAAACGGCCCTCAGGTCTTCCGACCCACTAAACAAATACAGTCCACACGCGAAACGCAGTCATTTGCTTTTTCAAATCCCTAACTTTGCGTGAACTGCCCTTCGCGGGTTTTCAGTTCACCGGGATACCCTTTTTTGCCAAAGTCGCCCATCCGGGTTTTCGACTTTGCGGGTGTACATTCTTTTCAATTTATATCCCTAATTTTTGCCCGAACCTTTTTCCTTTTTTATGGTTCGTCGGGATGCCCCATTTTTTCCTAGATACTCTTTTTCTTTCCAGCGGGTCATTTTTAAGCAATGTATTTTTTAACTGCGTCCGCGTTCATCGGGGATGCAAAATCTTCACCATCCATCGTGGATAACAACAAAGCTCCTCCCGAGAAGACCTTGCTGACGACGTACGGACCTTGGTAATTGGGAGTCCACTTGCCCCGGTGATTGGAGTGTGGAGGAAGAATCTTCTTCAAGACGAGATCACCCGTCTGAAAGCTTCTAGGACGCACCTTCTTATCATAAGCTTTCTTCATTCGGCTTTGGTACAGACGACCATATGCAATCGATGCTAATCTTTTCTCGTCCATCAGGCTGAGTTGGTTCAGTCGGTTCGTAATCCATTATGCCTCATCGAGTTTCACGTCAACCAAAACTCGCAAAGAAGGGATCTCCACTTCTAATGGTAAGACAACTTCCATACCGTACACTAAGGAGAAAGGAGTTGCCCCGGTTGATGTACGTACCGTTGTACGATAACCGTGCAGTGCAAATGGCAACATCTCGTGCCAATCTTTGTAGGTCACAACCATCTTCTGAACAATCTTCTTGATGTTCTTATTGGCCGCTTCGACGGCGCCATTCATCTTCGGCCGGTAAGGAGATGAGTTGTGGTGTTCAATCTTGAAATTCTGGCACAGCTCCTTCATCATCTTGTTATTCAAATTCGAACCATTATCAGTAATGATCCGCTCGGGAATTCCGTAACGAAAGATTATGTCCCTCTTTATGAATTTAGCCACCACCTTCTTGGTCACATTAGCATATGAGGCTGCCTCCACCCACTTGGTGAAGTAGTTGATAGCTACTAAAATGAAGCGATGACCGTTAGATGCAGTGGGCTCGATCTTGCCTATCATGTCGATGCCCCACATGGAGAACGACCACGAGTAGGACATGACATTTAACGGGAACGGCGGCACATGAACTTTATCAGCATAAATCTGGCATTTATGATATCTCTTCGCGAATTTAAAGCAATCCGATTCCATCGTCAGCCAGTAATATCCTGCTCTCAGGATCTTTCTTGTCATAGCATGCCCGCCGGCGTGCGTACCAAATGTGCCTTCATGGACTTCTTCCATGAGCATACTCGTCTCTTTCTCATCTACACATCTGAGTAGCACGAGATCGTGGTTTCTTTTATACAAAACTCCATCAGGATTGAGATAAAAATTTCCAGACAGTCTCCTCAGAGTCTTCTTATCCTGGGTTGACGCTCCCGCAGGATACTCCTTAGTCATAAGGAAGGTCTGGATATCATGGAACCATGGCTTACCGTCGGCGGCTTCCTCTATCGCAAAGACGAATGCAGGTCTATCAAGACGAGAAAGGATAATTCTTGGAGCTTCATTCCAAAAATTGACTTTATACATCGAAGCCAACGTGGCTAAGGCATCAGCCATCTGATTTTCTGCTCTGGGCACATGATGGAGTTCCACTCGATCAAAGAAGGGAAGTAGCCTTCTGGCATAATTCATTTACAGCACCAAATTCGATTGGCGAGTTTCCCACTCCCCTTTAATCTGGTTGATCACAAGCGCCGAGTCACCATATACGTCTAGGTTCTTGATTCTCAAATCAATTGCCTCTTCTAGACCCATGATGCATGCTTCGTACTCCGCTTCATTATTGGTGACTGGAAACGTCAGTCTCGCATTGAACGGGATGTGGGATCCGTGGGGAGTCATGATGATCGCCCCAATGCCACTTCCGTAGGAATTAACCGCCCCGTCAAATATCAATTTCCACTGGGATTTCCTATCTGGACCCTCGTCGGGCAACGGTTCATCGCAATCCTTCGCTTTGAGAAACATGATATCCTCATCAGGGAATTCAAATTTCATCGGCTGATAATCCTCGATCGGCTGTTCGGCAAGGTAATCAGACAATACGCTTCCCTTGATGGCCTTCTGGGAAACATACTGAATGTCATATTCCGTCAACACCATTTGCCATCTGGCAATTCTGCCCGAAAGCGCTTTCTTCTCGAAGACGTACTTGATCAGATCCATCTTCGAAAATGGTGGTGTGATTGAGCATGTACTGTCGTAAACGTTTGGCAGCCCAGGCTAGTGCACAACACGTCTTCTCCAGCATCGAGTAACGAGATTCACAATCTGTGAACTTTTTACTCAAGTAGTAAATGGCATGCTCCTTTCTGCCCGTCTCGTCGTGCTGACCGAGAACACACCCCATACTATTCTCAAGAACTGTCAAGTACATGATTAATGGTCGTCCGGCCACTGGGGGTATCAAGATTGGAGGTTCCTGCAAATACTGCGTTATCTTGTCGAATGCCTTCTGGCAATCCTCATTCCAAATAATCGCCTGATCTTTCTTTAGTAGTTTGAACATCGGTTCACACGTGGCCGTGAGCTAAGAAATAAATCTCGCAATGTAGTTTATTCTGCCTAGGAAACCACGAACTTCTTTTTCTGTTTTTGGCACTGGCATTTCTTGTATTGCTTTAATCTTCGCAGGATCAACCTCGATGCCTCTTTCGCTCACGATAAACCCCAGTAACTTTCCGGACCGTACTCCGAAAGTACACTTGTTAGGATTCAGCCTCAACCTAAACTTCCTAAGCCTCTCAAAAAGCTTCAGCAAATTGACCAGATGTCCTTCCTCCGTTTGGGACTTCGCAATCATGTCATCAACATAGACTTCAATCTCATGATGAATCATGTCATGAAACAAAGTTACCATAGCTCGTTGGCAAGTGGCCCCTGCGTTCTTCAGACCGAAAGGCATTACCTTATAGCAAAATGTTCCCCAAGGCGTGATAAACGTAGTTTTCTCCATGTCCTCCGGCGCCATCTTGATCTGATTGTAACCGGAGAAGCCATCCATGAACTAAAACACGGAGAACTGCGCTGTATTGTCAACCAACACATCAATATGAGGCAGCGGGAAATCATCTTTAGGGCTCGCCCTATTCAAATCCCGATAATCGACGCATATTCGTACCTTACCGTCCTTCTTCGGTACAGGCACTATGTTGGCGACCCACGGAGGGTAAGTAGTGACCGCTAAGAAGCCAGCATCAAGCTATTTCTGCACTTCTTCTTTGATCTTGACGGCGATATCTGGTCTCGTCCTCCTAAGCTTCTGCTTAACGGGAGGACAATCTTCTCGTAGCGGCAAGTGGTGGACCACGATGTCAGTGTCGAGTCCGGGCATATCTTCGTATGACCAAGCAAAGATGTCACTATACTCTCTTAGCATCTCGACCAATCTCTGCTTGACATCACTCTGCAATGCAGCCCCTATCCTGACGTTTCTGACGAGCTCTTCAGAACCCAGATTCACAATCTAGATCTCCTCTTCATGAGGCAGAATAACTTTCTCTTCTTGTTTCAACAAGCGGGCCAACTCTTCAGGAAGGTCTTCGTCTTCATCAATCTCTTCTTCGGCTTGATAGATCGGGCAATCGAAGTCGAAGTGAGTCGTAGAAGGTCCAGAGTCGATGTCATCTGCTATGTGGATCCTGCAATAACAAGGGTTAAGTTTAAAACAAGGATGTGCAGGTCAGCACAAACCCCATTACCATTTTATTTTTTTTCAAAACAAATATAAAACAGGAATAACAGAGATCACAATATTTGAATACGAAGAAAAACGCCTTTTGATTTATTGATAAAATGCATGTACATAATCCAACAAGGCCCTGACAATTAAACCACTATGCCCCGGGTAGGATATAGGGTTGTACAATGATTGGAAAAAGTAAATCATTACTCTTCGCTTGTCATTTGGATGATATCCTTGACGGACCAGTTGGTAAGGCCCTCGCCTGGCTTGCTTGGCTGGATCCAAGAGTCGAGGTCACAGTCGCTATCTCCGCTGTCTTCAGACACCGCGTTGACGCTTTCAAATATCACCCCGCCACTGGTAAACTGGATCGGCCTTTTACCTCGCGACGCACTGCTAGAAGAGGAGGCTTCAGCTCCAGGAGAATATCCCAACCCAAACTTGTCTTGCTTGTTAGGTATCTCCAAAATTCGCCCCCAGCCTGGGGTAGATCCGGCTTGGACAACGGCCCGGGCTTCCTTGAATGAAGAGAGAGTCATCTCTGGCTTCTCATTGACTACAGGAGCTACGTCCTTGACTTTAACAGCTTCGAACGCTTGGCATAGGGTTTCATGGATTTCCCCATCCATCTCAACATACTTGAAGGACGACAAATGGCTCACCATTATGTCTTCCTCGCCACATACAGTTACGATGCTACCTCCGACGACGTACTTGAGTTTCTGGTGCAACGTGGAGGCCACGGCTCCCGCAACGTGGATCCATGGCCGGCCCAAGAGACAGCTGTAGGCAAGCATGATGTCCATAATATAAAACATCGCGTCGAACGTTTCCGGCCCGACTTGGATTGGCAGGGTCACCTCCCCGAAGACATGGCGTTTGGTTCCATCGAACGCCTTCACAACCAGATCACTGGGTGTGCAAATCACTCCGCGAGTATCTAACTTCATTAATGCCTTCTTTGGAAGAACATTGAGTGATGACCCCGTGTCTACCAACACGTGAGACATAATCGTTCCCCTACACTCTATCGAGATGTGCAGGGCGCTATTGTGGCTCCTCCCCTTCGGCGTCAGCTCTAGGTTAGTGAACCCTAACCCATTTCCAGCATTCACATGGGCTACGACCTCCTCTAGCTGGTTTACCGATATTTCCTGCGGTACATATGCGGCGTTCAACACCTTCAGCAGTGCGTTGCGGTGTGCTTCAGAACACAGCAACAAGTTCAGGATGGAAATTTTTGAGGGCGTTTGATGGAGATGATCCACAATCTTGTAGTCACTCTTTTTAATCAACTGCATAAACTCCTCGGCGTCTTTAACAAGTAAGTCTTTTTCTGCCCCACGCGGGATCTCTTCAACAACTTTACTTTTACCTTTATCAGTTGCGTCAGCTCTCTCCGCTTTTTCCGCTACGACCTCTGGTGGTGCAAACACTCTTCCACTGCGAGTGATACCACTGATTCCTGCAAGATTCTCCACAGACGACCCAAACGGTTCTAGCTCCAACTTCTGTCCGTTGCAGTAGACTTTTGCCCCATAGTGCCATGGGACAGCATTAGTGCTTTCGAAAGGTATTGGCCCAGCTTTGGTGATGGTAATCGTGGGCGGCCTGGGTGCAGAAATAGTTATCGTCTGGCGAGGGATGGTGATGGTGGCAACCTCATCACCTTGCTTCAGCATTACCTCTTCTGATCCGCTTTCGGCCCTCCGGATGAACTGTAAAATCCCTTCAGTCATCAGACTTTGAATTCCCTCTATCAGCTGTTCACATCCATTAGGACTAGTGGCACAGTTCTCCGCAACCTGGGAAGAAACCTCTTTTCATTAACTTAGCTTTGACGAAGCTAAGCGGCGTTTTCAGATCTCTGATGTCCATCAACAAATCGAAACTCTCGTCTTCAATAATGGCGTTTACTCCACCTCCCTTATGATTCGGCATAGGATTTTTCGTGACCTTTGGCACATTATTTGAGAAGTTGATGATCTTAGCATCCACCATATCCTGCACCTTGTGCTTGAAGGCTTTGCAGTTTTCTACTGTGTGGCCCGGTGCCCCTGAGTGAAGCTCACAAGTTGCATTCGCGTCATAACCTAGCGGAGGTGCCCCTATCAAGGGAGCCAAATTTCTCTTCTGGATCAACTGTAGCTGAAGCAAAGTCTACAATAGTTGCGCATACGACATGGGCGATGTCTCGAGGTGACGGCTCGACAGAGGTGCCCGACTCTGATACTTTTTGTACCCTTGTTGATTCGGCTGCTGTGGCTGTTGAACTGTCGGGATAGTTATGCTGGCCACCTGATGGTGAGGACCTTTACCCTTCCTTCGAGCGTTGGTCACAGCGCTCGTTTCTCATTCTCGTCTTTTGCCACTATAAGGTTTCTTTCCTCCTCCTCCAGCTGAGGATGACTCACCTTGAATTTTCCCGAGTTTGATCCTATTTCCAATGTGCTCACCCGTGATAATGAGATCTGAGAAGGTTCCGGACATGCCGCTGACCAATTTCTCATAATAAACCCCTGGGAGGGTGGCTACGAACATTTGCACGAGCTCACGTTCAAACATCGGCGGCTGAACCCTGGCTGCAAATTCACGCCACCGCTAGGCGTATTCCTTGAACCCTTCGTTGTTCCTTTGCGACAGATTCTGCAGTTGGACTCGGTTCGGGGCCAAGTCGCTATTGTATTGGTAGTGTTGCACAAATGCTTCAGCAAGGTCCTTCCATGTGCGCACACTGGTAGGCTCCAGACTCATGTACCATTCGAGGGATGGCCCGGATAGACTGTCTTGAAAGAAGTGCATCAGCAACTTCTCGTCATCAGAATGAGCTGACATTTTTCTGTAATATGATCTCAGGTGGACGCGAGGGCAATTGGTGCCCTTATACTTCTCAAAGTCAGGTACCTTGAACTTGGGAGGCACCTTGAAATCAGCAATCAATCCCAACTTGGACATATCAACGCCCAGGGTGTTCTGGTTCTCGATATTTCTCATCTTATCCTCGAGTGCCTTGAACCTAAGCTGTGCTTCAGCAGTCATCTCCACTTTAGCACCTCTCTGAGAGAACACATCGTCTTGACGATCTTCTAACCACGACTGAGGCCCGAATAGATTTCCAACACCTGCATTGTCGTTGCCCAGCCCAGCATTGACATTAGCTTCAAAATTCCCATTACTGACGCCCGTCGTATTGCCATTGAGTCCCATGTTAGCTATCACATTGCCGTTGGCACTGCCATTCCCCCCGGTCACGGGGACGCCATTCTGTGGAGTTTCAACTGGTGGAGGGGTAGGCACAGTCCCACCATGGAGTACCCCATTGCTATCGACCCTTGAAATCAGAGGCTGAACCAAGGTTCTGAGCTGATCCTGGCCATTGGAGACCGCTTGCATGAGCTCCATGAAGCGATCCATTCTTTTGCGGAGTTCCTGAACATCAGTTTGCACTTGCTCCATGATTCTGGTTTGATTTGCTCTGGTCGGATAGCGGTGGATTGGTCTCTGATCAATCCTGGAACAACCTGAAAACACAAAAGGGTTAGGAAAAACGACAAAGTGCTCGTTATGCAAATGCTTCATGCAAATGCAAACGTGTGTCTGTGTGTTAGGGAGATCTCCCCTGATCCTGGTGCCTGAGTGTCAGTGCTGATAATAATAAGAAGTCTGAGTCCAGTCATGGAAATAACAATCTTATATATATGAAGAAAGCTCATCAAGGCAGTACACAACATCAGCGAGTACAAGATGAATCAACAGCGTGACCTCAGCCAACAAGCCTAGTAATGGTCAGCCTATAACAACGATAAAAAAAAAGGAATACAAATATAGTCAAGTATGGCCACGGGCGCGAAACTCTTCTAACAACCCCTTCGTTTCTGGATGGTCAGGACGAGTGAGTAACCCTTCGACGAGTAGCTCCCTCTGCATAATGGTGTATTGAAGACCTTCGACCGAATCTTCCCATGCTCCTTCGCCGAAACAATCTTCTAGCTTCCGCTTCTTGGACTCAAATGTCAGTTTGCGCTCCTTCAGGTTAGCGAGAGCCCTGTTGAGTTGGCCTTCAGCGGCGTATCTGCGAGCGGTTTCTTCATCAAACCTCTTCTCATTAGCCTTCACCTGGGCTTTCAGCTTGGAGATCTGTTGCATCAGCTTGTCCTCCCGCTCTTTCCTGTTGGCTAGGGAGGCCTTCCAGTGCTGGTTGAACTTGGATATCCTCCGATACGCTTCGTCCAAGTGCTGCTTCTTCGTGGCCAGTACATCGTTGACAGCCTTGAAGTCTTGACCCATGCGTTCACGCTCGACTATCTTCTTAGTCAAATCTGTCCCCAGCTGGTTCACCAGCTCTGTCTGCCTTTTGAAGGAATGAACAGCTTCGTTTCTCTCGCTTCGGAGTCGAGCCAATTCTTTCTCCAGTTCTTCATTTGCCCGCTTCAATTCATCTCGCTCAGCTAACACCTGATTATGTTGCTGAATGGACACGGTAGTAGGCTCTTCGATCACTGGAGGGCTTTCTGGCTTGGCAGGAAGAAACGGCATCCCTATAGCATCGGCTCTGGCTCTGATCCACGTCATGTACGGAGGGTAGGCTTGATTATTGCTTCTCCCCAGCAATGGTTTTCCACTCTTACTGATGCCATTCCAAGCGTGCTGAAGCTTAGATAACATATCCCCCTCTAGAAGACCAGTGAGGTACAGAGATTCCTGCACCTCTTCATCCTTCGGCGGAGCTCTCAAAGCATACGCGAACTGTCGGACCAGCAAAGACGGATTGTAGTTTATACAGCCCTTCCTGCCTACCAAAGGCACGTTCGGAAACCCGCTGCAGCTGAAGATAATCTCAGTACCCAACCTATCTCTGTCGAACCAGTCAATATCCTCCGCTGATAGACTCATCAAACGCTCGGACCACTCAATTGTGGCTGCAGACGAAACAAAGGGACCCTTCTTGGGTAGATGACTATCAAGCCATTTATAAAGCAAGGGTACGCAGAACGAGACGTTCTTGCCCCTTATGTTCTCGTTTTTGTAGTGGATAGAATGGTAGACATCTCCTATCAAGGTAGGGACTGGATTCCCTGAAGCAAAGATGCGAAAGGCGTCGAAGTCTACAAAGTCGGGCATATTGGGGAACAGAATGATGCCATGTATGCACAGAGCGAGGATGGCGTTGAACACGACCCAACATCCGTATTTGGCGCACTACTGAGCCTTTCCCACTAAGAACTGCAAGGAGAAACTGGGAACCTTGTTCCAACTAGACAATACCAACTCGGAGGCATCCAGATGAAGTGAAGAAGCTAGACTAGCCAGATCAGGCTCAGCATCCATATGAACAAAAGGCATCTGCCTCTTGATAGGCACACCTAACAAATCAGCATATTCCTCTAGTGTGTGTGCGAGAACAAAGCCCTGGAAAGTAAAGCATCTCAACGGAGGATCGTAGAACTGCAGCAGAGCGTGCAACCCATTCAACTCGAACGCAGAAGGTTTACGAACCAAACTGAGCAATTTGCCGTAAGATTTTCTGAACTCATCTCTCACAGAATCACCAGCTAAAGAAATCAAACCAGTTAGCTGAACCACATCAGGGGTAGGGTGCTTGTAAGCCACGGTCTTCCTCAGAGAACCCATAACAATACAATAGGAGGCAAGAAATCCTGGATCGGGGAAAATGGTACCTGCAACACAGACACACGTTAATGAAATGCAAATGAATATGCAAAGCAAAAATGCAATCATGCAGCAGGAGATCAAGGCAACTGTTCTGTGGAGATTCTGTATCAACAAAACCATGACGCTGCTCTGTCAAGAACGACCACTATCTCTGATAAGAAGAAAGCCCTGGTATCGGATCACAAATCCATTCTGTCAAGAACGAGCATCTGATAATAAGGACCTCTGATACAGGACCAAAAAATTCTGCTTTATCAAGAACACACATCTGATGACCAAAACTCTGCTCTGTCAAGAACAACCATACATCTGCTGAGAGATCCTCAGACCCCTATCATAAATCTGCTCTGTCAAGAACACACATATATATCTCTGAATGTAAGGTCCTCTGATATAGGACCAAAAAATTTGCTCTATCAAGAACAATCATATATCTGATAATAAGACCCTCTGATCAAAACCTGCTCTATCAAGAACAAATACACATCTCTGAATATAAGGTCCTCTGATACAGGACCAAAGCTCTGCTCTGTCAAGAATAATCATATATCTGATGATGAGAACCTCCGGTATCAACAAAACTGATTCACTGTCAAGACAACCAGGTAATCTGAAGGTCAAAGTTTCCTGCAACAAACCCAACCCTGCTCACAGGTATGAACCTAAATTGGCTCAAGTTCGGCATCCTATGCGTTCATCAGCGTCACAGACATTCAAGAGGTGTGATACGATACCCAGAATGTGTGGCATCACCAGCTCATGAAGCGGCCTCACTCGGCTGAATCCCAAATGATCGGTCCCCAGAGTCGACAATCCTCCAAAGCAACAACCCCCTCAACCCAAAGGGTTGAAAAAGAAGCCAACCGGGAGAACCTCGTCTGAGCGTGGATTTCATGAGACACTAGTGTCTGCCAAGCATGCACGCGCCCACTAATTTCCACAACTAATGCTATGTTCACTCAAGCCTGGGTCTGGCTTCTCACTCATCAGAATGCCCCTCCCACAACAACACAGATAATCATATCATACTGAAAATAAAGTGCGGGAAATAAAGTGCGATAAATAAACACAACCCAACAAGTAATCATACAAGCGCTAGGATTGACTCTCGCAAGGGACGTCGGATCCCCAAACTGACTCGCATACGGGACGTTGGATCCCAGGAAACTATCAAGTCCCCAGCAGAGTCGCCAGCTGTCGCTTCCGCGAAAATAAGGTGCCGGCAAAACAGAAGAGTCGCCACCTTTTGTTATTTATCCCTCAGAGCGGGAAAGGAAATGATCGGTATAAGACAAGGTCACGCAAGGGGAAGGTATTAGCACCCCTCACGTCCGTCGTACTCGACGGGATCCATGCTTGTTGTGTTCACTGGACGAATTGGTTTATCTATCTACCTATCCAGGCGGGTCTAAAAAAGAAAAGAAAATGACTCGGCAAAGCGTCGCGCTTTATACCTACGTATTCTCATCAGAGAATGAGAAATCAGAGTCAACGTAGTTCGGCCTACTATGGGTTACGGGGAAGGTGGCTCGCCGATACGTCAATATCGTGCCTACATACTCTCAACAGGCTTGAGAGATCAGAGCTTACGTAGTTCGGGGTACTACGGATTACGGGGATTCAGATTCATCTGTTTTATCGAGTAGGGTTAAACAGCAGTTCCAGCAGTTAGGGACGAAGCCTGTTTGCGTTGGCCCTGAAGTTTAACGACACTCTTTTCTTCAGAAAAGCTTCCTTTGAATTATGGGCCCACGGGGCAAAAAGGTTTGAAGTTTGTTTTCTGTCTTTTACGAAAGAACTATTTTTTATGGTGTTTGCAATTTCAATCGCACTAAAGACTATGACCTGAGAGTGAATGTGTCGCATGTCACCCAAAGGGTGCCATACTAAACATCCAGACTATTGAAAAGAAACTCTCCAACAATCCTTTCTCAGATAGCTTAAGGCTCGTAACCTACGAAAGAAATCATTCATGATTAATGTATCTTAAGCTGTTTTGAGATGAGAAGAGAACATGCTCAACTACGGGGAGACTATCGAGTCCTACTGTTGTCATGCCAAGGTTTCATCCTATAGTTGATGTTTGAAACAGGGAACTCCTAGAAGTTATCATGCATAGGTTTCAACCTAAAGTTCTATCATCACTTCCTTATCAAAGGAAGTGAGATTCCTAAGGGATCATGTCAATGATAAACAGAAACAGATAAAGCATCAGCTTAAACAGTAAACAGATATACAGTAAAATGCATGCAATGCAAGTGAGGGAGGAAATGTGTGTGGGGCAGCAGCCTCCACAAGCTCATCTCAACCTCAAGCCATATATGAATAACTGCAATCATACAGAAAAAGATAACATGCTATCAAGCAGAATACAGTCAACTGCAATCATACAGAAGAAATGAAATGCTGTCAAGCAAAATAAACCACATGGGCAAGGGAGCTGGGCTCTACCGAATACCCGCAAGCAAAGCCATACAGTAAAAATACAAGCAGAGGGAGCAACTCAACCTCTAGTGCAATCATGCTCCTAGATTAAAGTCAGTCTAGATATGGACCTATTCTAATGCATCAAGCAAGTCAAACAAGGCACATCAACACAGAGAAGAAAACAGACAAGAAAGCAGACCAGCCCTCAGACCTCAATCACTCTTCATGCCATGTATCAACTTGCTTCTCCAGGGTTTCAATACACCAAACATAAGTGTCAACTTATTCTCTCTTCTCCAAGCTTCAGCTCCTCAGTCAATTCTACCTTCAGGCTTCACTCTTAACTATAAGTTTCAACTTGATTCCTTCAGGCTCTCCAAGAATCAGTGTAAGTGTCAACTTCCTTTAGTCCTCAAGCCTCAACTCTCTTTGCTTTACCAGTATCAACTTGGTCTTCTTCTCCTACAAGCTCCAGCTTCTCAGAGTAGCCTTCAATCACATGGAAGTGTCAACTTCATCCTTCAATCTTCTTCAAGCAAGGAACTCTTCACTCTTCATTCAATCTCCATTGGATCTTCAAGTATCAACTTGTTCTTCCTGCCCCTCAAGCTTCAGCTACAATGGCAATGCTCAAGGAATCATCCTCTTCCACCCTCTTCAATGAAGTCCTCATCTTCAAACTCAAGTCTAACATCTTTCAAGATACTCAAACCAGAAGATAATTGATTTAACAGGATGAGTGGGAATGATAAACAGCTTATTGACAACCAAAGGAAGCCTGTAAGGGTTCATCATTATGAGAGACTGGTTCCCTCAAAGTTCTACTTCCCAGATAAAGCCACTCATCCTTCCAAAGGAGGGATATGAATATCTGAGAAGGACTTTTAGTCATTGGGAGGAATGGAAGCACAAGATGCTTTCCGTATTTGTGAAAGACATCATTCTAACTACAAGGCTCTCCCTATGTCCAATCTCCTAATCTTCATCAGGCACCTTCAGGCACCAACAAATCCAAAGCTCCAAGCAACTTCAAGCAACTTCAAGCATCCTCATCTTGTCTTCAACTTGTCTTCAATCTCAACCAAAGGCAAACCAAGCCCAAACCCTAATCTAAGGGGACTAGAGAAGTTAAACTAGTTGAATTAGTAAGTTAGGATCACCTAAACCCTAGTACTAAAGTTAGTCCTAACTAAAATACTAAAACCAATTGTAAAATCCTACAAAAATTACTATGGGAACCTAGGTCAATCATGACTCTACCATATTAATTTCAGAGATCAAACCATCAAATTAGACCTAGAACTAAATTCTACATTACAAGGTATCAAACCTAAACCCTAAAAAGGAAGCCTCTAAATATCAATCTAGAAAGCACACCTATTTTCATCACAAAAATATGATAAAAATTCTATGGCATAATACATGTCTAACCTAATCACACACAAAAAATTATGCTCAAAATCATCACCATGAGATCATACAAAATTCCACAAAATTATGCCTCAAACATAATCATTTTAATATCAATTAGAATGTAAAATTCCCATTAAATCAGAAATTACATGAAATGAAAATATTTTTTCTCTAAAAAATACTAGACTCAATCATGAGTAAAATGCAAAAAGAATGGGTTTAATTGGATTAATTTTCAATTAATTATGATTTTTACAAGAACCATAAACAAAATGAAAAAAAAAAAGAAGAAAATCCAATTAAAATAAACAAGCGCACGGTGCAAATAGAAATCAGAATCAGTTCAAACTCTGGGTTGGGCCATCAGGGGGGTGCGGATAACACTTAATTCACTAAGCCCAAAACCAGCTAGTAAGTGAAACGCATCGTTTCACTTACTCAGATCCTTCACAAATCAAGCTTAAAACGTGGTCGTTGGATGAGCCTCAAAGTCCAAGTCAAAACAAGATCCAATGGTGTCAGGGTCATCTTCAACCTTTTCAAACCTCTGAGCTTCGCGCCCAGCTCCGGCCACCACCGGTGGAGCTCCGATCACCATCCCTAACCCTAGTTCTCTCTAGGAGCCTCTATTGCAAGTGGTCAAAACATGAAACTCATCCCAAATCTTGCCACGAGTTCAACCATACCCTTAGTTTCTTCTGAAACCCCAAGATTCATCATATCCCAATCTCAACCGAATATGGCAATTCACCTAATTTGTCTCTAATTCTCCAATTAACTATCTGAAATTCAACCTACACCATTGTACAATAAATCTAACACCTTAATTCAACCTAATTCTACCTAAATCATGCTATAGTAAGAAGGTTACCAACCTGAAAATCTTGGATGAACAGATGCACTAATCCTCCACTTCAAGCTCTACAATCTTGCAGACACGATCAATGAACCTCCTTCTTGCTTCTGTATGCAAAAGAACCAGTTGAAAGTGCTTGAATCTTGAAACCCGATGGTGAGTTGCAGGTGGAGAAGTTCACTTGTTCAGACACGATTTAGCCACCAATTCTTCTTGAAAATGATCTGGAATCACTCCTTGACATCCATGGAAGAAGTATCAATCAAGAAAATGGATGGAGAATGAGGAATTTAGTGAAACCGATTGCACTTGCAAGCTATGGAAATTCAATCTCAATCTTTGTTCAATCCTTCAATGATCACCAACCCCTGCAATGGATCAACTCTATTCCTTATATAGATGATGTTTGGATGATCTAGAACCCTCTAGATCCTTCTAATGAGAGTTTCCACTTCTCATGTCATGAGATTTTCAAACACATCTCATGCTATGCCCAATTCTGTTTGCAGCTTGGAATCAATCCTAATCTCTTTCAATTTCTCCCCTAGTGAGATATTAGAGGTGTTTAGCTTGCAAAAAGCCTTGCTCATGCCTTGATTTTGAGTTTTGCAAATGTTGCTTAATATGCAAGTAATCACTTTTCAAAGCAAGTCCATAAATTGAGTCTCAAATCAAAAATGTGGCTGAACCAATGTTCTTAAAATGTTTTCTAGAGTCAAAATGATATATTACATGCCATGGTTTGGATGTGTAGGTTGAAAATATCAATTTCCAAATTTGGCTTATTTAACTTATGCCCTTATTTTAGGTCATTTTTGCAACTTTGAGCTACAAGAATTTCCATCATCTCATGACCTCCTTACTAGCCTTAAAACATCATTTTGAACAAGTTTGATGTTAAATATTTTTACATTTGAAGCTTGGAAATAGAAGTTATGGCCTTATGCTTGAAATGACCTGTAATCTCCAAATGACCAAAATGCCCTTGACTTGTCAAAGCCATAACTTGAGCTCTACAAATCCTATCAAGGACTTCTAGTACTCTCTAGAAAGCTAAGAAGATAAGGAACAACATTCATGTTTACCAAAAGTTCATAGGAATCATCCTTCTCGGGCAAGAGCTTGATGCAAGTTGGGTAACTTTCAAGGCCCCAGATTCACATACCTCAGATGACTTGTAACTTGTCAAAGTCATAACTTGAGTTCTACAAATCCTATCAAGGACTTCTAGTACTCAAATTAAAGCTAAGAACAAGCTCTACAACATTCATGTTGGGGGAAAGATGAGATGACAACCACATCTTGAGCTAAACTTCCTTGAAGATGGGGGTCAAACTAGGGGATTTTACACTGTCAAGCCTTAGAAACCCTAGCTTGAAACTTCTCAAACTCTTCAATCATGATGGTTTGACCTTGGAATCATCCTTATAACATCTAAATGTGTCAATCCATGATCACATGGCTCTTGAATTATGTTTCAACCTTCTCCAAATCATCAGTTGACCTAGGGTTGACCCAGTCAAACCCTAATTACACCACTCATGGCTGAGTCTTCTTAATCTTGCACAATGACCTCTCTAGGCTTCATGATGGCTTTCAAGACATCTCATAAGCTCTCTCAAGGCTTCAAGTCCAACTTCATGGCTTCAGAATCATCTGATGAGCTTCCCACAACTCTCAAGTTAGGAGGCACACACTCTTGGTTTCAACTTCTCTGACAAAGATATCTACCCTTGAACACTTGAATAGCCTTCTTAGCTAGCTTCAAACTCTTGTGTAGTTCTTGATTGGTAATCATACCTCTTGATATCCTGTATACATGTCAATGAAATGCAAATGATAATGCTAATGTGAATGAAACGAAACATAAGCTAGGTAAAGAAAAGTTGGTCAAATTTTGGGGTGCAACACTCATCAAGCTTGACGTCGACCATAACTCTCAAAGAAGGAATCTCGACTTCTAACGGTAGGACAACTTCCATACCATACACCAGCAAGAAAGGTGTTGCCCCAGTTGAAGTACGCACCGTGGTACAATATCCGTACAAAGCAAAGGGCAACATCTCATGCCAATCCTTATAGGTTACAACCATCTTCTGCATTATCCTCTTTATATTCTTGTTGGCCACTTCAACAGCGCCATTCATCTTCGGACGATAGGGAGATGAGCTGTGATGCTCAATTTTTTGAAACTCTGGAACAGTTCCTTCATCATCTTGTTATTCAAGTTCGAACCATTATCAGAATTGATTCTTTTGGGCATTCCGTAACGACAGATGATGTCCTTCTTGATAAACCGAGCTACCACTTGTTTGGTGTCATTCGCATAGGAAGCTGCTTCAACCCACTTGGTAAAATAGTCAATTGCTACCAAGATGAAGCGATGTCTGTTGGATGCGGTTGGCTCAATCTTGCCTATCATGTCAATGCCCCACATGGAAAAGGTCCAAGGCGACGCCATGGCGTTCAAAGGAATCGGCGGCACATGAATCTTATTAGCATAAATCTGGCATTTATGGCACTTCTTTGCATACTTGAAGCAATCGGACTCCATAGTTAACCAATAATACCCGTTCTTAACAGCTTTTGAGACATGGCATACCCACCGGCGTGTGTACCAAAGGTACCTTCATAGACCACTTCCATAAGCAGACTCGCTTCTTCTTCGTCCATGCATCTCAGCAGTACCAAGTCATAATTCCTCTGGTAGAGTACACCATTCTGGTTCAGATGAAAATTTCCAGCTAACCTCCTCAAGGTCTTCTTATCCCGGGCCAAAGCCCCATGCGGATACTCCTGATTCTTGAGAAAATTCCGGATGTCATAATACCATGGCCTGCCATCATAAGCTTCTTCTATCGCAAACACAAATGCTAGCCTCTCAAGGCGCGAGATGACTATTTTTGGAGCATCATTCCAATAATTCACCTTATACATTGAGGATAACGTCGCCAGAGCATATGCCATCTGATTCTCCGCTCTCGACACGTGGTGAAACACTACCCGATTAAAGAAAGGTAACAACCTTCTTGCATAATTCATGTACGGAATCAAATTAGGATGCCGAGTTTCCCATTCTCCCTTGATTTGATTAACAACTAGCGCTGAATCACCGTATATGTCTAGATTCTTGATCCTCAGATCAATGGCTTTTTCCAACCCCATAATGCACGCTTCGTACTCAGCTTCGTTGTTGGTGTAGGGAAATGTCAACCTGGCAGTGAATGGTATATGGAAACCATGGGGAGTCATGATGATTTCCCCAATTTCGCTACCGTAAGAGTTAACAGCACCATCAAAAATCATATCCCATTGGGAACCCTTCTCCGGACCTTCATCGGGTAATGGCTCATCGCAATCCTTCATATTCAAGAACATGATGTCTTCGTCAGGAAATTCAAACCTCATCGGTTGGTAATCATCAATCGGCTGTTCAACAAGATATTCCGACAGAACACTCCCCTTGATAGCGTTTTGGGAGACATATTGAATATCATATTCTGTCAAGACCATCTGCCACCTGGCAATCCTTCCCAAAAGTGCTTGTTTTTCAAAGACGCACTTAATCGGATCCATCATCGAAATTAGCATGGTTGTATGATTTAGCATATAATATCTTAGGCGTTTGGCAGCCCAAGCGAGTGCGCAACACGTTTTTTCCAACATTGAGTACCTGGAGTCACAATCTGTGAATGTTTTACGCAAGTAGTATATGGCATACTCTTTTCTTCCAGTCTCGTCATGTTGACCGAGAACACAACCCATGTTGTTCTTAAGAACGGTTAGATACATTACCAATGGTCTCCCAGCTACTAGAGCTATACAATATCGGAGGTTCCTGCAAATACTCTTTTATTTTATCAAATTCCCTTTGGCAATTTTTGTTCCAAACAACCGTCTGATCTTTCTTCAACAATTTGAACATGGGTTCACACGTGGTTGTAAGATGAGATATGAACCTAGCAATGTAGTTCAATCTACCCAAGAAACCATGAACCTCTTTCTTTGTTTTCGGCGGTGGCATATCTTGAATTTCTTTTAGTTTTGCAGGATCGACCTTGATTCCTTTTTCACTGACTATCAACCCCAGTAACTTTCTCGACCGTACGCCAAAAGTGCACTTATTCGGATTCAACCTCAATCTGAATTTCCTTAGCCTCTCGAACAACTTCAAAAGGTTTACCAGATGTTGTTCCTCCGTCTGTGACTTCGCAATCATGTCATCAACATAAACCTCGACCTCATGATGAATCATATCATGAAAGAGAGTCACCATATCCTCAACCCAAAAGGCATTACCTTATAACAGAAAGGCATTACCTTATAACAGAAAGTCCAACACGCTGATAGGTTGCCCCTGCGTTCTTCAACCCCCGCACGCTGATAGGTTGCCCCTGCGTTCTTCAACCCAAAAGGCATTACCTTATAACAGAGAGTCCAACACGGTGTGATAAAAGTTGTTTTCTCCATATCCTCCGGCGCCATTTTAATCTGATTATATCCGGAAAAACCGTCCATGAAGGAAAACACAGAATACTGAGTAGTATTATCAACCAATACGTCAAAGTGGGGGAGCAGGAAATCGTCCTTCGGGCTCGCCTTGTTCAAGTCTCTATAATCAACACACATCCTTACCTTACCATCTTTCTTAGGTACATGTACGATGTTAGCGACCCACAGAGGGTAAGTTGTTACAACGAGAAATCCTGCATCCAACTGCTTCTGGACCTCTTCTTTGATTATTACTGCCATGTCTGGTCTAGTCCGAATAAGCTTCTACCTAACAGAAAGACACTCTTCACACAAAGGCAAGCGATGAACCACAATATATGTGTCAAGACAAGGAATATCTTCATATGACCAAGTGTCGCTTCCGCGAAAATAAGGTGCCGGCAAAACAGAAGAGTCGCCACCTTTCGTTATTTATCCCTCAGAACGGGAAAGGAAACGATCGGGAAAACCTGACAAAAAGGTATAAGACAAGGTCATCGCAAGCATTGTCTGGGTTCGGGAGTCGGTTACGCAAGGGGAAGGTATTAGCACCCCTCACGTCCGTCGTACTCGACGGGATCCACGCTTGTTGGTTTGTCTAAAGGATGCAAAAACAATCTATCTACGGCTGCTAAGTCTAAACGGAAAGAAACTGACTCGATAGAGCGTCGCACTCTATGCCTACGTATTCTCGTCAGAGAATGAGAAATCAGAGTCTACGTAGTTCGGGAAACTACGGGGGAATTTGCTCGCCAAGACATCGCGTCTTGTGCCTACGTATTCTCGTCAGAGAAATCAGAGCATGACGTAGTTCAGGCTAACTACGGCTAGACAGGGTTTTCTCGATCACACAGGGGTGAGAGATGGGATTGACGATACTAGCGCACGCATTCTAGCAGTTAGGTGTATGCTGCTCGACCATTGGAGACTTAGGCATTACCTGTTTGCGGTAGAACGATCGTAGCATGTTGGGTTTAAAGGTATGGGAACCTACGGAACTTAGAACTACAGTCTGGTCTCAAATGCGCAAGGGCAAGAGAAAGGGAAACATCAGTCGTCAGCGGGAAAGTCTCGATCGCATGACAGCGAGAGAACATAGAGGGTAGTTGTTAGTGTGCTCGCTAGGATATCGCATCCTATGCCTACATATTCTCATCAGAGAAATCAGAGCAGCTGTAGTTCAGCCTAACTACAGCTAAAATAGGGAACGGGGAAAGGGAAAAGGGAGCTCGCTAGGATATCGCATCCTATGCCTATGTACTCTCGTCTAGTACGAGAGATCAGAGCAAACGTAGTTCGACGGGAAAACGAGTCTGGATTGCACGGGGGCAAGAGAAGGGGTCTCAATCGCCTGAACGCGAGAGAAAATGGGTTTTGATCGCACGGGGGCGAGAACAAAGAGGAAGTAGGCTTATGCCTAAACGGGAAGGAACTCGGGACACACACGCAAGAACCTAAGACGTAGAAGAGAATGCGTCGCATGTCACCCAAAGGGTACCATACTAGACATCCTAGACGATTAAGAAGAAACTCCTCAACTGTCCTTTCCTACGTATCTAATGATACAGCTCACAACACTCGACGGTTGCCTGAAGACTTGAATAAGACGATGATGATGTTGAACGAAGCGGCTCCGTTGGCTCTTGACATGTGCGCAAGCTCCATTCCAATCTTCTCCTCTCTGGATCCTTGATGAGGACGCTTGAATCAGTAACAATGTAACGCTTAGACCGTCATGGTTCGATTTATATGAGAAATCAAACTCTCAGAGGTAGCGTATTGATATCCGTGTCAAAGACAAGATAGAGAAATGATATCGAAAAATCATTCTCCAATTGAATCGTGTCACACGGCAGGCCAAAAATAAAATCGGGATAAAAACAGATAGAAACAAAAATAGGAGAGAAATCCAATACAAAATGGAAATAAAATGCTACTCCTAAAATGCGACAATTAAATTGTACTAGAAAATATTCTAAAGAAATTAAAAGAAAGTGCATAATGGAATATAGCATAAAAAAACAATTCTATCTAAAATATTCTATAATATTCTATAAAGAAAACTAGAATAAAATTCTATATTAAATCTATAATATCCTATAATATGCTAAAAAATAATAGAATATGAATTCTATAAAAAAACTATGCATTAATGCCTAGAAAAATAAAACTATAATCCTAAAGAAAAAAAATAGAACTATATCTATTACAATCATTCATCCAATACAAGGAAATTAAATTGCAAAGGGGAGGGGGGGTACAATCTGCAACACTGGGTGAAATGCAGTAAAAACCACCACTGGGCCCAGCCCACAACAAAAAAGAATCCAGAAAAAAAAAAACAATGGCCATGGGGGGTGTGCTGGGAATTAAATGGAGGTGCGAATAATAATTCGATGGGCCCAGCCCAATACAACAAGACCAGCGAAGGGGGGTGCGCGCAGGGAGACTGGAGGCGTAAGCAGAAAACGTTGGGCCCAGCCCAACTATAAAAAAAAACAATTCAAAAGTGGTGTGAGTAGGGAAAACGGGGTATGAGATCCAAAAATTCGTTGGGCCTAGCCCACGAAAGCCCTTCGCCTTCCCCCTTCCACTTTCTCATCAGAACCCTAGTATCCCTTTCCTTCCTCCCCAGCCTTCGCCGCCGCCTGGTTCGACTCACCCTCACCCTTTTCCATTCTCACCGTCTCAACCTCCTCCTTCATCTTACTCTCCAAAATTTCGTTCAAACACCCTCCGTCTCTCTCAATATTGATTATCATCTTCCGAACTCAACCTCGCTTCAACCTACAAAGAAAACGAAACGAATAAACACAGAACAACAAAAAATTGACTCAGTTCCGGAATGATCTGCTTGTTGATGTTCTTGAAGACAAATATTCTTTGATGAAGATATTTCTTGGAGTTCTCTGAAGATCTTTGAAGTTGTTGGACGATCAATGAATAATGACGATTGCATGAGGTTCTTGAAGTTCTTGCGAAGAATCTCCGATGAACATCTTTGAAGATTCTAGATGAAGATCTGGAGATCTTGATGAAGCTTGATGTTGAACCGAATGATGATTGAAGATTTCTGGAGAATATCGTTACGAACGATGATCGCGTGTAGAGATCTAGGATCCAGATCTTGAGCAAGTCCTAGAAATTGATTGAAGATCGATTCACATATGGATGAAGTTGCATGTTCTTGATGATGTTTGAAGATTTCTGGAGGATCTTCATGAACGTGATGAAGATCTTTATGATTCTATTGATGATTTTTGGAAAAATTCAGACGAACATTGATGTTGATGAACGAATACGTGTTGATGATTCTTGGTTTTCTGGTGTATTTTGTTGAAGGATCTGAAAATTTGTTGAAGAACGAGGGGGAAATCTAGAAAATGATTGTGTGTTGATGAATGTTCTTCGCGAATCCAGATGATGATGAAGGTTCTTGATCAGTTTCTGGAAATAGCATGAAGATTGATGAATTTTCCGGTGGATTTGGTCGTTTCTGGCGACGGTTGCAGTTACCGGCAGCAGTTACGGTTGTTGAGGCGGCGGCTGCATGGCCGGCGGCAAGGGAGACGGCTGGGACACGTGGCAGAAAGGGAGGTGGATACGTCTGGTGGTGGCAGGGTGATGGAGAGACACATGGTGATGAAGTGTCACCGTGTGGGGCCTGTAGAGTATGTGCTGGCCATGCAGAATGAGGTGTCAAGAGAGAGAATGAAGCGGGTGGAGCCTTCTTATAGTGACAAGTGTCACGGTTTGGACTCAATGGGCCTCCAAAAAATGCCATCTGGCCCACGAAATTAACTACTCTGATTAATACAAGTGCTGATTAATGACTATGAGTGATGATTAAGGCTACTAAACACTAAACGAAAATGAATTAAAGTTTGATTAAAAACTCAATTAAAAAACTAACTCAATTAATTCTGCTAATTAATATGCTAATGATGATTAAAAAGACCCCATTAATACTAAACAAAAATTAATGCTAATCTAGACTTAATTAAAGCTAATTAATCTAACTAAACTTCTTAAAATGCTAATTAACAGCTAATTAATATTCTAAAAAGAAATTAATCTAGAAAAAAGATTTAAACTATATTAAACTCTATTAATATCTAAGAATGATTAAAGTAATTCTTAAAAAAGAAATTAAAACTAAAAATTATTTAAAAATATTTAATATCTATTTTAAAATTCTAAAAAACATTTATTCTATTAAAGCTATTAAAATCTATTTAATATCTAAAAAATCAATTAAAAAAAATATCTAGTATATCTAAAAATCATTCTAGGAAACAATTATCCTGAAAACTATTTAAAAACTATTTAATAAATCCTAGAGAAACAATTAAAATCCATTCAAAATTCTAGGAAATAAAGAGAAAAATCAAAAAAATGCGAGGAAGCCGATTAAATCGATTAGAAAACAGATACGCGACTATAGCAAAGTAAACGGTAAAAACGAGGCCTCGAGATGTCCTCAAAAACAACAGCGAGAGCTGAAAACACCGGGAAGCGCACAACTTCCCAAAAATGAAACTCCGATTATCCGAACCGGCCTGAAACGTCCGAAATGCGAAAGCAGGGCTGTAATCCCGAAAAAATCAATATGACTGAAAAAAATGCAATGTACGCGGTATGCAAATGCAAAATGAAATGAGTCGAAACATGAGCCAAATTGCGATAAGTAGTTGGTCAAATTTTGGGGTGCAACAGCTGCCCCTATTCAAGCGGCTTGGACCTGAAGGGTTGAGAAGCGAACGACTTTCAATCATTCAAAGGTAGAAGACGGTTGAATACAAAAGAGAACCCAAAAATTTGCCAACTGCACAAGTACACGGTACTCTGATGGGAATAAATATTCGGAAGCTGAAATAATAGCTGCACGGCAACTAGCTGGAGGAATACTGATTTGAACCTCCGTCAGGATGATTCTCTGATTTATCGGATATCATTGCATCCACAAATCATCGAGGGATCACCGGTTACACGGTAACTGGCGATTTGCCAACCGTATGGGCAAACGATACTCTGATTGGTAGGACCGTCTTCAAAACTGAGCACGACAGTTGCACGTCAACTCTGCTGGGGAATTGGTCACACGGTAATTGGTGAAGGGTCTAAACTCCGTCAGGATAATCACCTGATTTTGCTGTAGATCTTCGTCCTCAAGTCATCAAGGGCTCACTGGTTACACGGTAACTTGTAATGGATGGTTGATCATATCGTCAGGCATTCTGCGCCACTGCAGAAGAATTCCTAATCGTCACCTATGGACTCATCGTGTCGCTAGGCACGTCGACAACATCTTTGTCGGACTTCATCAGCAAGTCAATAAGGGATCACCGATCATTCGGTAACTGGTGAAGGGCTACTCTCAAATCTCCGTCGGGATGATTATCAGATTTCGCTGCAGCTTCTTCCTCAAATCATCAAGGGCTCACTGGTCACTCGGTAACCGGCGATACATAGCTGATATTGCCGTCAGGCATTCTGCGACACTGCGGCAGAAGGATTCCTTGGGACTCGTCAGGTCATTAGGAACTTTTTAACAATCAAGTTAATTATGTCGTCGGGCATTCAAAGGCATTTTCGGGCGTCAGCCGGACTTCGTCAGTAAGTCGGGAATAGAATTCTTGGTCAATCATGAACCAAATAAGGATATACAATCTTTTACCGTCAGACACTCCGCATCAGCTGAAAGAACTACTTCGGCATTACAGTTGGACCTCATCAGCAAGTCTAGGGTTTCGGCACCGCTGCTGGGATTCAATCATCAAGTCTTCAAGAGAAGTTTCAACTTTTCTGTTTCAAAACCTGTTGGGGATGACACATCTCCACTGGGGATTCTGGAGAACTATCAAGTAACTCTGCTTCGGGGATCTAGAAATCATTCTAGACGAATAAACTCAGCTGAGGACTACAAGAATCATCTTGGACAAATAATTCCGTTGGGGACTTCAAAAATCATCCTGAACCAATAACTCTGCTGGAGATTTCAGGAATCATCCTGAGCAAACCGTCTGCCGGGGACTCTAAGCATCAACTTGAGCAACCAACTCTGGCGACTTCACCGGGGATTTTTAAGAATCATCTTAAGCACACAACTTCCCTGGGGAATTCAAGAATCATCTTAAGCGAACCATTCTGCGTAGGAACACCTGTAAAACAAGAACGGTAACGACCTAGCTCATGTTTCATATACATATGCTTTGACAATGGTGCAATGCTCCACACGGTGGAAATGCTACGCGTTTAGGGTAGATGCTATGCAGTCATGCAAATGCTGTGACCCCATCAGCAAAATAAATGCTGAAGGGAGACTCCTCCTGTCAAGGAGAAAGAACCGCTCTGGTGGAGAGAAGGAATCATCCTGCCGAGGAGAAGAATTCACGCCAATCTCAATTGGACTCCGCCTGGGGAAACGAACTCCAGTTGACTGCTGCAGGGGAATAAAGCTCTACGAGAACTTGGACATGCTCATCTAGGTATTCAAACCATAAACTACTGAGGAAAACGATGTCAATTGCAGAAATAAACTGCACGGCCTTCGAGGCTAAAACTTTCCTGGAGATAACGACTCCGATGGGGAAAAACAGCCTCAGCTATTCAACACTCTACTGGGGAAAACCAATCATGGCCTGAACGCTTTCCAAGGACTCGGCTCTCTTGGGGAACTGCAAACTCGGCTGGGGACGGGTAACCAGACGCTGGAATGAATCCTACTTGTCGGGGAAAATACAACTCTGTGGGGAATTTCAATTCCGCTGGAGACTTCAGTCTGGATCATCGGAAGCTGCACACTGGCGAATAGTCTTTCATGAGAAAACTGCACATTGACTCAGTGCTGGGGAAATAAACCCAAATCTGCTTGTCAGGGAAAACTTTGATCCTAAACCGTTGGGAATGCACAATCAATCTGCTGAGGATGGATACACTCTGGTGGGGATATCAATCCTGATCTGCTGAGGATAATCTTGCATACGCCTTACGGAGACTGACCCTTTTGGGTAACACCCGCTGGACTATCAAGTCTGATGAGGAATACCTGTGTATCAATGCTGCTGGGGATATCAATCCTTAGCTACTCATTGTACAACTCTGTTGGAGATGTACCGGTCCTATCAAGGACACACCTCTAGCTACTGCGGAAGATAACAATCGACCACTGAAATTGAATCTCACTTCACTGAGGAAAACAACCCTGAACGGTCCCTTTAGGACACCCTAAGCCCTTATAGGGTACGAAGCAAGCTGCTGAGAAATAACTCTTCTCTGTCTGACATCAAAGTCTACTCGTCTGGAGATTACTCAGTGAGGGAATCAACATCGACCTCTGCTTGAGGAATGAGTCAATGACCTGGACTCGGAGGGGAAAGGAGTCAAACTCGGACTCTGTGGGGATACAACATTGCATCAGTCCCACTGCTGGGGAAATAAACCCAAATCTGTCGGTCAGGGAAAGCTTCAGTCTCCGCTGTTGCACCCCAAAATTTGACCAACATTTATTTATCCATCAAGTGTTTGAAAGTTGATACCTTCACCAGAAAGTTCAAGAGATCCTCAGAGGAAGTGGTTGAAACCAAGGTTGTGTGCCTCATAGCTTGAGAGTTATGGGAGCTCCTCAGAAGATTCTGAGACTTTGAGAGTGAACTTGATGTTTTGAGAAAGCCTATGAGATGTCTTGAAAGCCATCATGAAGCCCAGAGAGGTCATTATGCAAGAATTCAGAAGATTCAACCATGAATGGTAGAATTAGGGTTTTGACTGGGTCAACCCTAGGATAACTGAAGATTTTGAGAAGGTTGAGACCTAATCCAAGGGCCATGAGATCATGGAATGATGCATGGAGATGTTATAAAGATGATTCCTAGACCAACTCATCATGATTTGAGGAGTTTGAGAAGTTTTGAGTTAGGGTTTCTGAGGATTGTTAGTGAAAAAACCCTAATTTGATCCCTATCTTCCAGGTAGTTTTAGCTCTAGATGTGATTGATATCTCATCTTCCCCACAACATGAATGTTGTAGAGCTTGTTCTTAGATTTAATTTGAGTGGTGGAAGTCCTTGATAGGAGTTGCAGAGCTCAAGTTATGGTTTTTACAAATTACAGGTCAGCTGAGGTGTGTGAATCTGGGTCCTTGAAAGTCACCCAACTTACAGACAACGTTTGCCCTAGTAGGATGATTCTTATGATCTCTTGGTCAACATGAATGTTGAAGAGAATCTTCTTAGCTTTAATTTGAGTGGTATAAGTCCTTGATAGGATTTGTGGAACTCAACTTATGGTTTGAACAAGACAGGGGTATTTTGGTCATTTGGCAGTTATAGGTCATTTTAAGCAACAGGCCATATCTCCTATTTCCAAGCCTCAAATGGAAAAACTCAAAACATGAAAGTTGTTCAAAATGGCATTTTAAGCCTAGAAAGAAGGTCCTGAATTGTTGGAAAAGCTCATAGCATGGAATGACAAAGTTTGGTAAATTTGAACTAAAAAGGGCTTATAAGTTAATTCAAGTCAAGTTGGAAATGGGTTTGGAAGATCTAGGAATCCAAAATAGGTCGTCCAATATATCATTTTGATTGGAAACATCATTTTGAAGACAATGGTTTTAACACATTTTTCATTTGAGGTTCAAAAATGGGATATGCTTTGTAATATTGAAACTTGCATTATAAGGCACCTTTGGAAATCTTAACACAAGGCAAGAAAAAGGCTTGTAATTGCTCATATCTTCTCAATATCTCTTATGATGAGATTTTAAAGCCAATTTGCAAGGCATAAGGCATGATACATGAGATATACCACTTATCATCACATGAGATTTTCAAGCACTTTCTAGCTCATTCTAGAAGGATCTAGGAGCTTCCATTGATGGTTATATAAAGAGTGCATTGTGGTGAAGTGAGGGGTTGGTCAAGAAGACAGAATCCAGTGGAGAGGAGAGAGAGAGAGAGAGAGAGAGAGAGAGAGAGAGAGAGAGAGAGAGAGAGATTGCCATTGAAGAGCTTCCTTCAAGATCAAGCAACACACGATTTCTTCCACCACAAGGCTTCTCATTCAAGTTCAGTGCAAACAGAAGTTTATTCATCTTCAAAGGATCACATTGAAGCCCTTGCAAGCTCTGAATCAAGCCCTAGCTACACTCACCATTGAACTTTGACAGGTTTCTTTCTTTCCACGAATCTCTTTAATTATGTAGTTTCTATTAGTTCTTTAGGTGTAGAGTTAGTGTACTAGGCTAGTTGATCTTACCCCGTGAGTTTGAGAGCTCTGTATGAGATTTCATGGCAGGTGCATGAATCTTTAACTTGCAAGAATTGGCTGGATCTTGAGTGTTAGTTAGTCTAGACTAGGTTAGAATGTTTAGTATAGATCCAAGAACATGTTTACACCATTAGATTGAAGTTTTATTAGGACTGATCTCAGAGAAACGTTTTCGAACCAAGATCTTCTAGCTTTCTGTTAGGATGATCCAGGAAGAATTAATAAAAATCACATGTGCAGTTTTGTTCCTTGTAATGAGTAGGCCATTTTCCTTTTTAGAATTTTTGAATTTCATCTAGAGATTAGAGAGAACGAGGAAGAAGAAGTATGGTGCATGAGTCACGATTTTCCTGCAAACCCTAGGTATTTGGGGACGATGGCCCTCAGCCCTTGGATTAGATCCTGAAACTTGACTTATTCGTGTGATCCAACGGTCCCAGTTGAATGAAGAAAACGGAGGGAAATCTCTAAGCCAAAACGTCACCGTTCGGTTTAATGAATAAATCTGGGCTTAGTAATTTTCTTCTATCCGCACCCCTCGTTAAGCCCATTGAGGAAATGAACTGGGGCGCTCTTCTATCCGCACCCCCTCCCCTTTATTTCTTATGTTCTTTTATTTTAATTTCCTTTAATTTTCGTGCACTTTAATAAATTCATAAAAAATAGAAAAATGAATATTTTTTAATCCTTTTTTTTTCTATAGGTTAATGGATTTGTCTAGAAAAATATAAATAAATAAAATTTCCATTTTATTTTCTTTTCATATTTTTAGTATATTTTTCATTTTAATAGCTTTTTAATATGTTTAGTTTGATATCCATTTTTGTAGAATTTCTTTTAAGACTTTCCCTTAGGATTTTTAATTCATTCTTTTTGGTGTGATTAGATATTGAATCATAGTTCCCCATAGGATTTAATTCTTGATTTTTAGATTAAAATTTGATTAGTTTAACCAGGTTAGCATTAGGGTATCATAATTAGGGTTTATGTTATGCATAGGTAAGGAAATTCATTTTCTTTAGATAGTTTTGTCTTGATTTTTGGGTAGGGGCATATGTGGATGTTATGGGTAGATGTTGTAGACCCTTGTGAATAATTGTTAGAATTTTCCCCCTTGTTTTAGTATTTTTAGGTATTTTCTGAAGTTGACTGGTGATTTTGTCTGTTCTGTGGTTATCTGTTCATCTCTGGGGTTTATTTTGGGGAATTTGTTGTGGGGCTTAGTTTGTTTTGAAGATCTTGTTGAAGAGCATGATGGAGAGAAGATTGTAGATCAAGACTCAGAGACCCAGAGCTTGGGGATTATTCCCTGTCTGTGAGGTTTGAGATCCTGAAGTTTGAAGGAAGTTCATGGTACTTTCCTGAGGAAGGCACTATGAATGACTTTCATTCTTTCTTCTCACCTCTTTCTTAAGTATCCAATGATGTTGGAGCCAACTTGTGAGTTTAATTTCTCCTGAGGAGGAATGTAAACTGATCACAGTTGTTGAGCCACATAGGATACAATTCCTAAGTGGGAGCCTCCTAGTACTTTCCTGAGGAAGGTCCTATGGGTCTATTCACTTAGTTCCGTTAGTTTATCTAGGATTTCTTAAGTATACAATGATGTAGGAGCCAACTTGTGGGTTTAATTTCTCCTGAGGAGGAATGTAAACTGATCACATGTTGTTGAGCCACATGGGATACAACTCCTAAGTGGAAGCCTCCTAGTACTTTCCTGAGGAAGGTCCTATGAGTCTGTTCATTTAGTTCCACTAGTCCAGATAGGATTTCCTAAGTATCCAGTGATGTTGGAGCCTGCTTGTGAGTTTAATTTCTCCTGAGGAGGAATATAAACTGATCACAGTGGTTGAACCACATAGGGTATGACTCCTGAGTACACACCTCCTAGTGCTTTCCTGAGGAAGACACTATGAGTCTGCTTACTTAGCTCCCTTTCTCTGGTAAGCTTGTTGAGAAGCTTGAAGACTGGGATTGATTTCTTTTGGTTAGGTTTTGCTTTAGGGCTTTGCTTAGATTTGATCAAGATTCTATGTTAGGGTTAGGATTAGAGAGTAGATGATTCTTTCTCAAGCATGTGTTTTGTTTGCCTGATGGCACTTCATTTCTTTTATCTGTTATTGCTTGATAGCATGTTTTTTACGTTTCAGTATGATTACTGTTATTTCATGACTGGCTTGAGGTCGAGACGAGCTTGTGGAGGCTGAAGCCCCACACATATTTCCTCCCTCACTTGCATTGCATGCATTTGACTGTTAAGCTGATGCTTTTGTCTGTTTTGGTGTATCATTGACATGATCCCTTAGGACTCTCATTTCCTTTGATAAGGATTTGATGATAGACTTTTAGGTTGAAACCTATGCATGACAACATCTAGGAGTTCCCTGTTCAAACCTCAACCATAGGATGAATCCATGGCATGATAACAGTAGGACTTGATAGTCTCCCTCCTAGTTGGGCCTGTTCTCTTCTCATCTCAAAACAGTTTAAGACACAGTAATCATGAATGATTTCTTTCGTACGTTACGATCCTTAAGCTATCTGAGAAAGGATTGTGGGAGAGTTTCTTTTCCACAGTCTGGATGTTTAGTATGGTACCCTTTGGGTGACATGCGACGCATCCACTCTCAAGTCATAGTCTCTAGTGCGGTTGAAATCGCGAACACAATAAAAAACACTTCTTTCAGGAGATAACCCGTAGTTTCCCAAACTACGTTTGCTCTGATCTTCCATGCTGTGTGGAAGTACGTAGGCATAGGATGCGATATCCTAGCGAGCAACCTCTCCCCACCTTCACCCGTAGTAGGCCGAACTACGTTGACTCTGATTTCTCATTCTCTGATGAGAATACGTAGGCATAAAGTGCGACGCTTTGCCGAGTCATTTTTCTTTTCTTTTTCAGCCAGCCTTGATAGGTAGATAGATTATAACCAACCCGTCCAAGTAAACAAACAAGCAAGGATCCCGTCGAGTACGACGGACGTGAGGGGTGCTAATACCTTCCCCTTGCGTAACCGACTCCCGAACCCAGACAATGGTTGCGATGACCTTGTCTTACCCTTATTCGTCAGGTTTTTCCGATCGTTTCCTTTCCCGCTCTAAGGGATAAATAACGAAAGGTGGCGACTCTTCTGTCATGCCAGCACCTTATTTTCGCGCAAGCGACAACTGGCGACTCTGCTGGGGACCGAACCCAGAATCTCTGGTTCTCCGGTTCCCTATGCGAGTCAATCCTATCGTTTGTGTGTTTGCTTGTTGGGTTGCATTTATTTATCGCATTTTTACTTCCCGCACTTTATTTCCCGCATGTTATTTCCAGTTTGATATGATTATCTGTGCTGCTGTGGGAGGGGGATGTTACTATGAGTGAGAAGCCGGACCCGGGCTTGAGTGTACACCTAGATATAGTTGCGGAGAAGTAGTAGACGAACCTGTCTGCTGAGCAGGCACAGTTCCCTACGAAAATCTGCGCTCAGACGCGATTCTTGCAAAGGTGCTCCTTTCCGGTCCTGAGGATATGAGGGGAGTCCAGACGTGAGGATTGTCGACTCTGGGGACCGATCATTTGGAAGTCAGCTAAGTGAGGCCTCTTCATGACTTGATGATGCCACTCCTTCTGGGAATCGTATCGTCACTCATGAAAGTCTGTGACGCTGATGACCGCATAGGATGTCGTACCTTTGTCCGTGGATTAGGTCTATACCTGTGAGTGGGGTTGGGATAGTGCAGGAAACTTATACCTTCAGACTACCTGGTTTTCTTGACAGTGAATCAGTGATGTTGGTGTCAGGGTTCTCAGTTGCAGATTTGACTGTTCTTGACAGAGCGAGTTTTTGATCAGAGGATTTTTATCATCGGGTGTATGTCTGTTCCTGATAGAGCAGGTTTCGATCAGAGTATTGTCATATGAGGTTTGTTCTGGATGGAGCAAATTTTGAGTGGGGTCTGAAGATCCCATCAGCAGCTGTGCATTTGTTCTTGAGAGGGCAGATTTTTGATTTGGGGTCTGAAGACTTAAGCAACAGATATTTCTTGACCGTGCACCCGGGGTCCTTATTATCAGGCACTTACTCTTGACAGAGCAGAATTTTGATCTCGATCCTATCAGATGGTTATTTTCAGCATATCAGATCAGTGGTTTTACACCGGGGTTTCCTTCTCATCAGTGACTGTTGACACCGAATCTCCACAGCAGCCGCCTGGATATATTATTGCATGCCTGCATTCTGCATTAGTTTGCATGTTCATTAGCATTCCATTGACGTGTGTCTGTGACAGGTACCGTTTCCCCGATCCAGGATTTCTCGCCTCTTATCGTATTACTGCAGCCTCTCTCAAGAAGACTGTTGCGTACGAGTTCTAGATCCCTGATGCGTCGGAGTTGGCTATCACTGGTACTATGTATGTGAGATTGCTGTTTCCATGATTGGGCCCAGATTCCCCTCCTTGTTATTGTCAGCACTGGTACTAAGGCGCCAGGATCGGGGGAAATCTCTCAAGCACACAGACACACGCATACATCTGCACGAAGCATTTTTGCATGACATACATTTTGTTGCTTTTCCTAACCTTTAATGTTGACAGGTTTTTCAGGTACACAGGTTCTGAGCTGCTTTCGATCTCCAGGATTGATCAAAGAATCATCCACCGCTACTCAAATCGCGCTAATCAGACAAGGATAATGGACCAGGTGCAGTCAGATGTTCAAGAGCTCCGTGAACGGATGGATCGTTTTATGGAGCTGATGCAAGTGGTCGCGAATGGTCAGGACCAACTTCGTACTTTGGTTCAACCTCTGATCTCCAGGGTTGACAGTAATGGCATACTTCACGGCGGGGCCGTGCCTACTCCTCCTCTAGTGGACGCTCCACAGAATGTTGTTCCTGTTGCCGGGGGCAACGGCAGTGCTAACGGCAATCTGATGACTAATCTCGGACTCAATGCGGCAGGCGTCGGCAATGGTAGTTTGGGAGCCAATGTTAACATAGGGCCGGTCAACGGCAATGCTGGTGCAGGAAATCTGTTGGTGCCTCAACCGTGGCTGGAGGACCATCAGGATGACATATTCTCTCAGAGAGGTGTAGAAGCGGAGTTGAATGCTGAAGCTCGACTCAGGTTCAAGGCGCTGGAAGACAAGATGAGAGACATCGAAAATCAGAACACATTGGGCGTTGACATATCCAAGCTCGGGTTGATTGCTGACTTCAAAGTACCTCACAAATTCAAGGTGCCTGTCTTCGAGAAGTATAAGGGTACTACTTGCCCCCGTGTTCACCTCCGATCTTATTACAGAAAGATGTCCGCTTATTCTGACGATGAGAAGTTGCTGATGCACTTTTTTCAGGATAGTCTTTCTGGTCCATCGCTCGAATGGTATATGGGTTTGGAGCCCGCTACTGTGCGCACCTGGAAAGACCTTGCAGAAGCGTTCGTCCTCCACTATCAATACAATAGCGACTTGGCCCCCAACCAAGTTCAGCTTCAGAATCTCGCACAGCGGAACAATGAAAGCTTTAAAGAGTACGCCCAGCGGTGGCGTGAATTGGCTGCTCAGGTTCAACCGCCGATGGTTGAGCGTGAGCTAGTACAAATGTTCGTGGCTACCCTTCCTGGAATCTACTATGAAAAGCTGGTCAGTGGCATGTCTGGAACATTCTCGGCTCTCATCACTATGGGCGAGCATGTTGAGAACGGTATAAAGATCGGAAAAATTCAGGGCGAATCATCCTCAGCTGGAGGAGGTAGCAAGAAACCCTATACTGGCAAGCGTCGAGAGGGAGATGCCAGTGTTGTCACTAATGCTCGGAGAAAGGGCAAGGGCCCTCAGCCTCAGATCGCTAGCATAAATATCCCAGCTGCTCCACCGCAGCCGCAGCAGCAGCAGCCTCAGCAGCAGAATCAGCAGGGGTATAGAAGATATCAGAATCGGGCTCCTCTGACAAATCGTCATTTCGAAACTCCACCTATGTCTTATGCACAGCTCTTACAAACGTTGCTTCAGCTTCAGCTAGTTCAAAAAAGGACAATGGCTCCCTTAACAGGGGCACCACCACCGGGGTATGACGCCAATGCTACTTGTGATTTCCATACTGGGGCACCAGGCCATACGATTGAGAATTGTAAAGCTTTTAAGCACAAAGTCCAGGACTTGGTGGACGCCAAGGTTATTAACTTTTCTGACAATGTGCCCAATGTTACCAAAAACCCTATGCCTCATCATAAAGGGGGCGAAGTGAATGTCGTTATCACTGAGGAGAGTGCGGACTTGCTGACTGATGTCAAAAATTTGAAGACGCCGTTGAGTTTTGTCAAGGCTAAGTTGCTGAAGAAGGGCTTCTTTCCTGGATGCGGAGAGTTATGTATGGCTTGTGCTACACTTCCTGATGGGTGTGAGCAGCTGGTCGAAGGTATCCAAAGTCTGATGTCCGAGGGTATTTTGCAGTTCAGCTGGAGCGTTGAAAGTGCGTCCGGGGAAGTCGTGCTGAAGCAGGCAGATGAAGTTGCTACCATTACTATTCCTCGTCACCCTATCACTATTTCTGCGCCCTGTCCGCCTACAATCACTATCACCAGGGCCGGACCGATCCCATTCGAAAGTACTAACGCCGTTCCATGGCATTACGACGCCGAAGTTTATTGCAATGGTCAGAAGATAGAGCTTGAGCCGTTCGGATCGACTGTGCAGAATCTTACCGGAGTCAGTGGCATTACTAGAAGCGGTAGAGTGTTTGCGCCAGCAGAGGTTGCAGCAGAGAAAGTGGTCCGAGCTGACGCTGTGGACAAGGGTAAAGGTAAAGCTGTCGAAGAGGTCCCTTCTGGGCCAGAAAAGGATTTACTAGTTAAAGATGCTGAAGAGTTCATGCGACTAATCAAGAAGAGTGACTACAAGATTGTAGATCATCTTCATCAGACTCCGTCAAAGATCTCGATTCTTAACTTGTTGTTGTGTTCTGAGGCGCACCGCAACGCCTTGCTAAAGGTATTGAATGCTGCATATGTGCCGCAGGAGATATCAGTAAATCAGCTGGAAGAGGTGGTAGCTGATGCGTGTTTTTCGCAAGTGTACGAATCACGTCAAAGTAATATAAAAGATTATCGAATCCACAGAGACCAAGTGTCAATCTATCGTACCTGTTGTTATGGTGTTTATCTAAGGCAACTATTTTTAAGGGTTTTAGTAAGGGTGCAATGGTAAATAAAATTATAATTTTAAATAATAAATAAAAGACAGGCTCGAATGTAATTCACGTAATCAATGATAATCCAGTACTTGTTAATGGAACTACTTATGGGCAATGTTTTCTCCTTTGAAAAGAACTAATTTAACAGGAACTGTCACTTTCGCGTATTCAGAACCGAGTTGTACTCTCTAATCAACCCCTCCTATTGTCACGGATAAAAAGGTGCGTACTGCGTTAGAGTAGTAAACCTATTTTTAAGAAATATAGTTTCTTAACAAAGTTGAAAAGTATTTTAACCTGGACTTCTTAGCAAAAAGAGGTTCTTATGAACCAGACTCTAAATCTCATAACGCGTCCGAAAATCGTTTTAAAATCTCTTTTCTTTTTAATCTAAAAACTCCTAATGAACTATACAAAGCGCTTTTGGCTGTTTTTGAAATAGTTAAAAACAATTACTTGAATTGAAAGATAAAATAGCCCTTAGGTGTTTCCACGAACAATTATACTGATTACTGGTTTAATTACGATCCTTACATTCTAACCTTTATGGGATTAGTTAGACATGATAAACTAAATATTCTTTTTATAGTTTTTCATATGAGTAATTTAAAGCGAGTGCGGGAAGTAAACAAAGTAAATGTGCGAGTGCGGGAAGTAAACAAAGTAAATGTGCGAGTGCGGGAAATAAACAAAGTAAATGTGCGAGTGCGGGAAATAAACAAAGTAAATGTGCGAGTGCGGGAAATAAACAAAGTAAAGTGCGAGAAAATAAATAAAAGTAAAGCAATGCGGAAAAATAAAATACTAACTGGAATTAAAATGGCGGCAGGATTAACTTCCTCCAGAGTGCTCCAAAACTCGAACCACAGACAGATTACAGACTCGATCACTCGATTGCAGAGGCACCCCGATGTGGAATGGCAACTGCTTTATAACTGATATATGCCTAGAGAATTCTAATTCTGGATGAAGAAAAACGAAAATCTAAGGTCCTATTTATAGTAAAAACTGAAAGCATGAAATGACCGGGACGCCCCTCCACTAAAAAGTGGAGGTTATGAAATTTTGCCTTGTGGCGCCCGCCACAAGGTCATGGCGCCCGCCATGGTCCCTACAGGGGATGATGGAGTGGGGATCGTGGGTCTTGGAGGTTGAGGAGTGGTCTTGAGACGTGGCCACGTCATGGCTAACCCCATGGCGCCCGCCACGGTGGGTGCCGCAAGTGCAAAATGCTGAATTTCTAGGTTTTCGTCCGTTTTCACTCCTTTTTCGCTCCTTTTCCCGATTCAAGCTCCGATTATTATAAAAACCTGAAAACATAAGAAAACAAAGCAATAACAAAGCAAAACAACAATAAAAGCTAAGAATGCATGCGAAATCGGAGTCAGAAATACGGTGAATTTTAGTGTGATCAGTAGCCCATGTTAATGCTGGTAATGGGCTGGGATTCACAGATCTAGAGCTGACTCCTAAAGGAAGAGACCACAACAGCGCCTTGCACGTCTCAATAGAGTGCAGAGGCACTATTATGTCGCATGTCCTGGTAGATACGGGTTCGTCGCTTAATGTGCTTCCTAAGAAAGCACTAATGAAGTTGGATACCCGTGGGTTGCTTTGCACGCCCAGTGACCTGGTGGTAAAAGCCTTTGATGGGACTAAGCGCCACGTCTTCGGAGAGTTGACCCTGCCAATCCAAGTTGGTCCAGAGACGTTTAATACGATTTTCTATATCATGGATATCATGCCTGCCTACAGTTGCCTCTTAGGTCGGCCATGGATCCATGTTGCTGGTGCCGTGACGTCCACGCTGCATCAAAAGCTTAAATATGCTGTCGGGGGCAGCATAGTAACCGTCTGTGGTGAGGAGGACATTATGGTGAGCCACTTGTCGTCCTTTAAATATGTGGAAATGGATGGCGAGATCCATGAAACTCTCTGCCAGGCATTTGAAACCGTCAAGGTGAAAGAGGTAGCTCCTGTCGTCATAGAGAAGCAAGAGATGAATCTCTCCTCGTTTAAGGAAGCCCGAGCCTTCGTCGAAGCCGGTTCCACCCCAGGCTGGGGGCATGTTTTGGATATACCAATCAAGCAGGATAAGTTTGGATTGGGGTATTCTCCTGAAGCTGAAGCTTCATCTTCTTCTAGCCGTTCGTCTCGTGGGAAAGGGCCGATCCTATTCACCAAGGGGGAGTAATTTTCGAGAGCATCAACGCTGCGTCGGAGGACAGCGGGGATAGCGATTGTGATCTTGACGCCTGGATGCAGCCGAGCAAGCCGGGCGAGCGCCTCAACAATTGGACCATCAAGGAGATTATCAAGCTGACAAGTGAAGAGTAATGATTTGCTTTTTACAATCTTTGTACAATCCTATGTCCTGCCCGGGGCATAGTGGTTTTACTGTCAGGGCCTTGTTGGATTATGTACATGCATTTTTTTAATAAATAAAAGGCGTTTTCTTCACACTCAAATATTGTGTTCTCTGTTATTCCCGTTTTATGTTTATTTCGAAAAAACAGCAAAATGGCAACGAGGTTGGTGCTAACCTGCATATTCTTGCTTTAAACTTAACCCTTGTTATTGCAAGATCCACATAACAGATGACATCGACTCTGGACCCTCTACGGCTCACTACGACTTTGATTGTCCGATCTATCAAGCCGAGGATGAGATTGATGAAGACGAGGACCTGCCGGAAGAGTTGGCCCGCTTGTTGAGACAAGAAGAAAAGGTTATTCTGCCTCACGAGGAGGATATTGAGATCATAAATCTGGGTTCTGAGGAGCTCGTCAGAAATGTCAGAGTGGGGGCTGCGCTGCAGAATGATGTCAAGCATAGACTGGTCGAGATGCTTCGAGAGTATAGTGACGTCTTTGCTTGGTCATATGAGGATATGCCCGGACTTGACACAGATATCGTGGTTCATCGCTTGCCGTTGCGAGAAGATTGCCCTCCAGTCAAGCAGAAGCTTAGGAGGACGAGACCAGACATGGCTGTAAAAATCAAAGAAGAGGTCCAGAAGCAGTTGGACGCAGGATTCCTAGCCGTTACCACCTACCCTCCGTGGGTCGCCAACATAGTGCCTGTACCGAAGAAGGACGGTAAGGTACGCATGTGCGTCGATTATCGGGATTTGAATAGGGCGAGCCCTAAGGATGATTTCCCGTTGCCTCATATCGATGTGTTGGTCGACAATACAGCCCAGTTTTCCGTGTTTTCGTTCATGGATGGCTTCTCCGGTTACAATCAGATTAAGATGGCACCGGAGGACATGGAGAAAACGACATTCATCACCCCCTGGGGAACATTTTGCTATAAGGTAATGCCCTTCGGTCTGAAGAACGCAGGGGCTACTTACCAGCGAGCAATGGTAACTTTGTTTCATGATATGATTCATCATGAGATCGAGGTCTATGTTGATGACATGATTGCAAAGTCCCAAACGGAGGAAGAGCATCTGGTCAACTTATTGAAGCTTTTTGAGAGGCTTAGGAAGTTCAGGCTGAGGCTGAATCCTAACAAGTGCACCTTCGGAGTGCGGTCCGGAAAGTTATTGGGGTTTATCGTTAGTGAACGAGGTATTGAAGTTGATCCTGCGAAAATAAAAGCTATCCAAGAAATGCCAGCGCCGAAAACAGAAAAGGAAGTTCGTGGTTTCCTGGGCCGAATAAACTACATTGCAAGGTTTATCTCTCAGCTCACGGCCACTTGTGAACCGATGTTCAAGCTTTTAAAGAAAAATCAGGCGATTACTTGGAATGAGGATTGCCAGAAGGCATTCGACAAAATAAAGCAGTATCTTCAAGAACCATCAATCTTGATACCCCCAGTGGCTGGACGGCCATTAATCATGTACCTGACGGTTCTGGAGAATAGTATGGGGTGTGTTCTCGGTCAGCACGACGAGACGGGCAGAAAGGAGCATGCCATTTATTATTTGAGTAAAAAGTTCACTGAGTGTGAATCTCGATACTCGATGCTGGAGAAGACGTGTTGTGCACTAGCTTGGGCCGCCAAACGTCTACGACAGTATATGCTCAATCACACCACTATGCTAATTTCGAAGATGGATCCGATCAAGTACGTCTTCGAGAAGCAGGCTCTTTCGGGCAGGATTGCCAGATGGCAGATGGTGTTAACGGAATATGATATTCAGTACGTCTCTCAGAAAGCCATTAAGGGAAGCGTATTGTCTGATTACCTTGCCGAACAGCCAATCGAAGACTACCAGCCGATGAAGTTTGAATTCCCTGACGAGGATATTATGTTTCTCAAAGCGAAGGATTGCGATGAGCCATTGCCCGATGAGGGGCCAGATAGGAAGTCTCAGTGGAAGTTGATATTCGACGGAGCGGTTAATTCCTATGGAAGTGGTATCGGGGCTATCATCACGACTCCTCACGGATCCCACATCCCGTTTACTGCGAGACTGACGTTTCCAGTTACCAACAATGAAGCAGAGTATGAAGCATGTATTATGGGTCTAGAAGAGGAAATTGATTTGAGAATCAAGAATCTAGACATATATGGTGACTCAGCGCTTGTAATCAATCAGATTAAAGGGGAGTGGGAAACTCGTCAAGCGAATTTAGTGCCGTACATGAATTATGCCAGGAGGCTGCTTCCATTCTTCGATCGAGTGGAACTTCATCATGTACCCAGGGCTGAAAATCAGATGGCTGATGCCTTAGCCACGTTGGCTTCAATGTATAAAGTCAATTATTGGAATGAGGCTCCAAGAATTGTACTTTCGCGTCTTGATAGACCGGCATTTGTGTTTGCAATCGAGGATGCCAATGACGGCAAGCCATGGTTCCACGACATCCAGACCTTCCTTATGACTAAGGAATATCCTGCGGGTGCGTCAACCCAGGATAAGAAGACTCTAAGGAGGCTATCTGGAAACTTTTATCTCAATCCTGATGGAGTGCTGTATAAGAGAAACCACGATCTCGTGCTACTCAGATGTGTAGATGAGAAAGAGGCAAGTATGCTCATGGAAGAAGTCCATGAGGGCACATTTGATACGCACGCCGACGGGCATGCCATGACGAGAAAGATCCTGAGAGCAGGGTATTACTGGCTGACGATGGAGTCGGATTGCTTCAGATTCGCGAAGAAATGTCACAAATGCCAGATTTATGCTGATAAAGTTCATGTGCCGCCGTGCCCATTGAATGTCATGTCCTCCCCTTGGCCGTTCTCCATGTGGGGCATCGACATGATAGGCAAGATCGAGCCCACTGCATCCAATGGTCATCGTTTTATTCTGGTAGCTATCGACTAATTCACCAAGTGGGTGGAGGCAGCCTCGTACGCTAATGTGACCAAGCAGGTGGTAGCTAAATTCATAAAGAAGGACATCATCTGTCGATATGGAATTCCCGAGCGGATCATTACTGATAATGGTTCGAATTTGAATAACAAGATGATGAAGGAGCTGTGCCAGAGCTTCAAGATTGAACACCACAACTCATCTCCTTACCGGCCGAAGATGAATGGCGCTGTTGAAGCAGCCAACAAGAACATCAAGAAGATTGTTCAGAAGATGGTTGTGACGTACAAAGATTGGCACGAGATGTTGTCGTTTGCCTTGCACGGTTATCGTACGACGGTGCGTACGTCGACCGGGGCAACTCCTTTCTCCTTGGTGTACGGTATGGAAGCTGTCCTACCGTTGGAAGTGGAGATTCCTTCTTTGCGAGTTTTGGTTGATGTGAAACTTGACGAGGCAGAATGGATTACGAATCGCTTGAACCAACTCAGCCTGATGGACGAGAAGAGGTTAGCATCGATTGCATTTGGTCGCCTGTACCAAAGCCGAATGAAGAAAGCTTATGATAAGAAGGTGCGTCCTAGAAGCTTTCAGACGGGTGATCTCGTCCTGAAGAAGATTCTTCCACCACACTCCGATCATCGGGGCAAATGGACTCCGAATTACGAAGGGCCGTACGTCGTCAGCAAGGTCTTCTCAGGAGGAGCTTTGTTGTTATCCATGATGGATGGTGAAGATTTTGCATCCCCGGTGAACGCGGACGCAGTTAAAAAATACTTTGCTTGAAAGAGACCCGCTGGACAAAAAAGAAAGAGTCCAGGCAAAAAAGGGGCATCCCGGCGAACCAAAAACAGAATAAAAGGTTCGGGCAAAAATTAGGGATATATCGAAAAAATGTACGCCCGCGAAGTCGAAAACCTACACTGGGCGGCTTCGGCAAAAAAGGGTATCCCGGTGAACTGAAAACCCGTAACGGGCGGTTCACGCAAAAGTTAGGGATTTGAATAAGCAAATGACTGCGTTCCGCGTTTGGACTTTCATTGTTTAGTGGTTTGGAGGACCTGAGGGCCGTTTATCTGAATCAATCTCTTCCGAAGCTTAAGCGTCGGAGAAGTATCGAAGTCGAGTGGGTCTTAGAGGGATCAACTCATGGTGTTCGTCTACGCCTCGTTGCCGACATTTGTATATACTGATGTATATTTATGTTTTATTTTTTATTTTTGTGCGGCTTCCTCATTCCAGGGGCTTGCCTCTGTTGTAAAACATTTTTGCCCATTCAGGGGTTCATCATCAATAAAATGCACATTATTCAGCAATTCTGCTTGTCTGTTTAGCATTTATCTGTTTTGTTTGCGAATGAAAACGCCGATGTTTTTTAATAAAATGCGCATACATAAACCTGCGGGCCTAGGCCCATTGATTGTTGAAGCAATTAATTACCTGAATATTGTCACGAGATAATAACCTTGATAGGCCCCTTTGAGGGGGATATCTTGTCTGTTTGTTTGTGTTGTTGCAGGTGTAGCACCTTCCAGAAGATGTGCCGTGCGCATCCCCGGAGCAGGACGAGTCCTCCTTCTCCAGCAGTGTTCAGTAGTCTCTCCTCCATAGAGTCAGAATCAGAATAGTGAGCATTGATGTCTCCCCAGGCAGAGAGGATTATCTTCCCCAAGCAGACGCATCCTGAAGGAACGTCACCTCATCAGCTGAGTCAAGGGCCAAAGCTCATGCCCCCCAGCACCGGGTCACAAGTGCAGATTTCATAGAAGTGTTCAAGCGCTGAAGCTCATGCCCCCCAACACCGGGTCACAAGTGCAGATTTCGTAGAAATGTTCGGGTGCCGAAGCTCGTGTTTCCCCCAGTAAAGTCGCCAAAGCAGGATTCTCTCCCCAGCACCAGGTCACAAGTGCAGGATTCGTAGGAAACTATTCGTACGCCGAAGTATGCAGTAACTGATGGTGCCAAACTGAAGCCTCCCGCGGAATTGAGATTCCCCATCAGAGCCGTATTCTCTCCCGAAGTCGGATGATTCCCTCTTCCCCAGTAGAGTGTTGGAACAACTGATGTTGTATTCCCCTGCAGAGTTGTACTCTCCCTCGAAGTCAGATGATTCTTTCTTCCCCAGTGGAATCGAAATTCCTCATCAGAGTCGTACTCGCCAGTGAAGTAGAAGGATTTCTCCCTCCCCGGCTGAGTCCGCAAAACCCCCAAGAGCCGAATCCTTGGAAGCAGTTGGGACCATGAGTGGATTTTCCCTAGCAGAGCATCAAACAGCTGATGCTGTATTTCCCCAAAGTCGCACTCTCTCCAGCGAAGCAGAATGACTTCTCCTTCCTCAGCCGAGTTTGCAGATATCCAAGAGAGCCGAGTCCTTGGAAGTTGATCAGATCATGATTGGTTTTTCCCCAATGGAGTGTTGAGCAGCTGAAGTTGTTTCCCCACAGAGTGGTTATCCCCAGAAGAGTAGCCGAGACGGCCGTGCAGTTCATTCTCGCGATTGATATCAGCAAGTCCAGGTTCTCATAGAGCTTCGTTCCCCTGCAGCAGTCAGCTGAAGTTGTTTCCCCTGCAGCAGTCAGCGGAAGATCAATTCCCCAGACGGAGCCGATTGATATTGGCGTGTCCACGTTCTCCTCAGCAGGATGATTCCTTCATTTGAGTAGTTCTTTCTCCTTGATAGGAGAGTCTCCCCTCGGCATTTATTTTGCTGACGGGATCGCGCATTGTGCATGATTGCATAGCATTGTGCATGACTGCATAGCATTTAGCATAAACGCATAGCATTTCCACCGTGTGGGGCATGGCGCCGAAGCATATGCATCATAAGCATGATCTAGGTCATTATTATTCTTGCCTTACAGGTGTTCGGCCGAAGGATCGGTTGCTCAGGATGATTCCTGACATTCTCTCCAGCGAGGTCGCTTCCTTAAGATGATTCTTAAAGACCCCGGTGTAATCCCCACAGTCGCTCGCTCAAGATGATTTTTGAGATCCCCAGCGAAGTCTTCAGGTCAAGATGATTCTTGAATTCCCCAGCAGGGCCGTTCGCTTAAGATGATTCTTAAGACCTCAGCGCAGCTTCCCGAGTTGTTTGCTTAGGATGATTCTCGAGCTTCCCGGTAGCGTCCCTAGCAAGAGTTGCCCAGGAAGATTCCTGGAATACCCAGCAGAATAAAGTCTCCAGAATGGTTATCGGTTCAGGATGATTCTTGAAGGTGCCCGATGGAACTGTTTGTTCAGGATGATTCGTGAAGTCCTTAGCAGCGTGATATGTCTGCTCCAACAGTGATGTCTAATCTAAAGATGGACTTCGTAAACGCCTGAAGGCGGTATCAGAAGGTTCCTGTGGATTCAGGTTTCCGTACTGATGGATCAGCGCTTGTCTGAAGACAAAGTTCAAAATTTTGTATATACAGCTTTTGTTTGCAAAGTGATCCGTGTTGGCCTGAAGACCAAGACAGTTGCCCTGAGGTGATGATTGATCGCGATCAAGTGAATAGTGTTTCTTCTGACTGAAGTCGAAGATGTTTCTCCAGCTGAAGCGGAGTTTTGCCTGAAGGCAAATTGTTTGAATCCCCGTAGAGTCATGAATGGCTCAGGATACCATTTCTTTGACTGAAGTCACAGATTTCCCAAGCTGAAGCGAAGGTGCCTGAAGGCAAGGTTATCCCCAAAGTCATGAATGACCTAGGATTCATTTTTCGGACTGAAGGCCGAAGTATATCCCTGACTGAAGTCACGGATGCTCTATAGCAGAGGCGGAGTTGCCTGAAGGTAGATCCATGTATCCTTGAAGGCCAAGGATCATTTTCTTCAGACTGAAGTCGAAGATACCTCCTGCAGAGTTGCCATCCTTGAAGGCCAAGGATGCTTATCTTCAGAAGTACTTGAAGATCTTTTCTAGCTGAAGCTGGAAGTGGCCGGGGGCCAGGGTTTCATATGTCTTTGAGGTTGAAGTTCTACGGTGAACTCAGTATGCAGTAGTATTTGGATGTTCGTTATGGTTCTGAGGGAGAACCCCATATCAGAGTGTGCTTGGTTAAGTCTCTCATTCCCAGTGGAGTAGTTTCAAATACACAAGTGTACCTTTTGTCCCATTTACCAGGGGTGAGCCCCAGGCCAGAGTATGATTGGTTCGACGGCGATGTTGAATGTGTCCGGCGGCGAGGTTGGATGTTTGTTTGACGGCGAGGTCAGATTATGATTTGTTCGACGGCGAGGTTGAATGTTTGTTTGACGGCGAGGTCAGATTATGTTTGTTTGATGGCGAGGTCAGATTATGATTTGTTCGACGGCGAGGTTGGATGTTTGTTTGACGGCGAGGTCAGATTATGTTTGTTCGACGGCGAGGTTGGATGTTTGTTCGACGGCGAGGTCAAATTATGTTTGTTCGACGGCGAGGTTGGATGTTTGTTCGACGGCGATGCTGAATGTGTTCAACGGCGAGGTTGGATGTTTGTTTGACGGCGACGTCAGACTTTGTAAATCCCCAGCAGAGATGATGTTTGTACGACGGTGACGTCGAGTGTCTCTCAGAGCGATGTTCGTTTCCGACGGCGATGTCAGATTCAGTTTTCCAGCGGCGATGTTGGGCATGTCAAGTTGATCCAGTCTTCTGACGGCGATGTTAGGTGATGCAGATCCTTTAGTTCTCCAGCGGCGATGCGGGATATTTTGATTGTCCGATGGCGATGTCAGACGTAGTTCTCCAGCGGCGATGCGGGGTATTTTGTCAGATTCATTTCTCCAGCGGCGATGCGGGGTATTTTGTTCAGTATTGTATCTTCTCCAGCGGCGATGCGGGGCATTTTGGGTGATCGACGGCGATGTCAGATTTAGTTTTCCGGCGGCGATGTTGGATGTTTGTTTCCCCGAGTTATGGTTGTTCTTGACGGCGATGTCAGGTGATTTGGTGTTCCAGCGGCGATGTTGGGTATATCAGATAGGTTAGTCCTCCAGCGGCGATGTTGGGTGTTGTGGTTGTCTGAAGGCAATATCAGAAGAAGTTAATGTGGATGACTGACGGCGATGTCAGATCAGTATTTCTCCAGATAGTTGCCGTGCAGCTATTATTCCAGTGTTCGACGAGTTGAGCAGTTGGCAAATTTTCGGGTTTACCGGTATTCAATCGTCTCGCACCTTGATTGGTTGAGAGTCGTTCGCTTCTCACCCAGTCAGGTTCAAGCCGTTTGAATAGGGGCAGCTGTTGCACCCCAAAATTTGACCAACATTTATTTATCCATCAAGTGTTTGAAAGTTGATACCTTCACCAGAAAGTTCAAGAGATCCTCAGAGGAAGTGGTTGAAACCAAGGTTGTGTGCCTCATAGCTTGAGAGTTGTGGGAGCTCCTCAGAAGATTCTGAGACTTTGAGAGTGAACTTGATGTTTTGAGAAAGCCTATGAGATGTCTTGAAAGCCATCATGAAGCCCAGATAGGTCATTATGCAAGAATTCAGAAGATTCAACCATGAATGGTAGAATTAGGGTTTTGACTGGGTCAACCCTAGGATAACTGAAGATTTTGAGAAGGTTGAGACCTAATCCAAGGGCCATGAGATCATGGAATGATGCATGGAGATGTTATAAAGATTATTCCTAGACCAACTCATCATGATTTGAGGAGTTTGAGAAGTTTTGAGTTAGGGTTTCTGAGGATTGTCAGTGAAAAAACCCTAATTTGATCCCTATCTTCCAGGCAGTTTTAGCTCTAGATGTGATTGATATCTCATCTTCCCCACAACATGAATGTTGTAGAGCTTGTTCTTAGCTTTAATTTGAGTGGTGGAAGTCCTTGATAGGAGTTGCAGAGCTCAAGTTATGGTTTTGACAAATTACAGGTCAGCTGAGGTGTGTGAATCTGGGTCCTTGAAAGTCACCCAACTTACAGACAACTTTTGCCCTAGTAGGATGATTCCTATGATCTCTTGGTCAACATGAATGTTGAAGAGCATCTTCTTAGCTTTAATTTGAGTGGTAGAAGTCCTTGATAGGATTTGTGGAACTCAACTTATGGTTTGAACAAGACAGGGGTATTTTGGTCATTTGGCAGTTATAGGTCATTTTAAGCAACAGGCCATATCTCCTATTTCCAAGCCTCAAATGGAAAAACTCAAAACATGAAAGTTGTTCAAAATGGCATTTTAAGCCTAGAAAGAAGGTCCTGAATTGTTGGAAAAGCTCATAGCATGGAATGACAAAGTTTGGTAAATTTGAACTAAAAAGGGCTTATAAGTTAATTCAAGTCAAGTTGGAAATGGGTTTGGAAGATCTAGGAATCCAAAATAGGTCGTCCAATATATCATTTTGATTGGAAACATCATTTTGAAGACAATGGTTTTAACACATTTTTCATTTGAGGTTCAAAAATGGGATATGCTTTGTAATATTGAAACTTGCATTATAAGGCACCTTTGGAAATCTTAACACAAGGCAAGAAAAAGGCTTGTAATTGCTCATATCTTCTCAATATCTCTTATGATGAGATTTTAAAGCCAATTTGCAAGGCATAAGGCATGATACATGAGATATACCACTTATCATCACATGACATTTTCAAGCACTTTCTAGCTCATTCTAGAAGGATCTAGGAGCTTCCATTGATGGTTATATAAAGAGTGCATTGTGGTGAAGTGAGGGGTTGGTCAAGAAGAGAGAATCCAGTGGAGAGGAGAGAGAGAGAGAGAGAGAGACATTGCCATTGAAGAGCTTCCTTCAAGATCAAGCAACACACGATTTCTTCCACCACAAGGCTTCTCATTCAAGATCAGTGCAAACAGAAGTTTATTCATCTTCAAAGGATCACATTGAAGCCCTTGCAAGCTCTGAATCAAGCCCTAGCTACACTCACCATTGAACTTTGACAGGTTTCTTTCTTTCCACGAATCTCTTTAATTATGTAGTTTCTATTAGTTCTTTAGGTGTAGAGTTAGTGTACTAGGCTAGTTGATCTTACCCCGTGAGTTTGAGAGCTCTGTATGAGATTTCATGGCAGGTGCATGAATCTTTAACTTGCAAGAATTGGCTGGATCTTGAGTGTTAGTTAGTCTAGACTAGGTTAGAATGATTAGGATAGATCCAAGAACATGTTTACACCATTAGATTGAAGTTTTATTAGGACTGATCTCAGAGAAACGTTTTCGAACCAAGATCTTCTAGCTTTCTGTTAGGATGATCTAGGAAGAATTAATAAAAATCACATGTGCAGTTTTGTTCCTTGTAATGAGTAGGCCATTTTCCTTTTTAGAATTTTTGAATTTCATCTAGAGATTAGAGAGAACGAGGAAGAAGAAGTATGGTGCATGAGTCACGATTTTCCTGCAAACCCTTGGTATTTGGGGACGATGGCCCTCAGCCCTTGGATTAGATCCTGAAACTTGACTTATTCGTGCGATCCAACGGTCCCAGTTGAATGAAGAAAATGGAGGGAAATCTCTAAGCCAAAACGTCACCGTTCGGTTTAATGAATAAATCTGGGCTTAGTAATTTTCTTCTATCCGCACCCCTCGTTAAGCCCATTGAGGAAATGAACTGGGGCGCTCTTCTATCCGCACCCCCCTCCCCTTTATTTCTTATGTTCTTTTATTTTAATTTCCTTTAATTTTCTTGCACTTTAATAAATTCATAAAAAATAGAAAAATGAATATTTTTTAATCCTTGTTTTTTCTATAGGTTAATGGATTTGTCTAGAAAATAATAAATAAATAAAATTTCCATTTTATTTTTTTTCATATTTTTAGTATATTTTTCATTTTAATAGCTTTTTAATATGTTTAGTTCGATATCCAATTTTGTAGAATTTCTTTTAAGACTTTCCCTTAGGATTTTTAATTTATTCTTTTTGGTGTGATTAGATATTGAATCATAGTTCCCCATAGGATTTAATTCTTGATTTTTAGATTAAAATTTGATTAGTTTAACCAGGTTAGCATTAGGGTATCATAATTAGGGTTTATGTTATGCATAGGTAAGGAAATTCATTTTCTTTAGATAGTTTTGTCTTGATTTTTGGGTAGGGGCATATGTGGATGTTATGGGTAGATGTTGTAGACCCTTGTGAATAATTGTTAGAATTTTCCCCCTTGTTTTAGTATTTTTAGGTATTTTCTGAAGTTGACTGATGATTTTGTCTGTTCTGTGGTTATCTGTTCATCTCTGGGGTTTATTTTGGGGAATTTGTTGTGGGGATTAGTTTGTTTTGAAGATCTTGTTGAAGAGCATGATGAAGAGAAGATTGTAGATCAAGACTCAGAGACCCAAAGCTTGGGGATTATTCCCTGTCTGTGAGGTTTGAGATCCTGAAGTTTGAAGGAAGTTCATGGTACTTTCCTGAGGAAGGCACTATGAATGACTTTCATTCTTTCTTCTCATCTCTTTCTTAAGTATCCAATGATGTTGGAGCCAACTTGTGAGTTTAATTTCTCCTGAGGAGGAATGTAAACTGATCACAGTTGTTGAGCCACATAGGATACAATTCCTAAGTGGGAGCCTCCTAGTACTTTCCTGAGGAAGGTCCTATGGGTCTATTCACTTAGTTCCGTTAGTTTATCTAGGATTTCTTAAGTATCCAATGATGTAGGAGCCAACTTGTGGGTTTAATTTCTCCTGAGGAGGAATGTAAACTGATCACATGTTGTTGAGCCACATGGGATACAACTCCTAAGTGGAAGCCTCCTAGTACTTTCCTGAGGAAGGTCCTATGAGTCTGTTCATTTAGTTCCACTAGTTCAGATAGGATTTCCTAAGTATCCAGTGATGTTGGAGCCTGCTTGTGAGTTTAATTTCTCCTGAGGAGGAATATAAACTGATCACAGTGGTTGAGCCACATAGGGTATGACTCCTGAGTACACACCTCCTAGTGCTTTCCTGAGGAAGACACTATGAGTATGCTTACTTAGCTCCCTTTCTCAGGTAAGCTTGTTGAGAAGCTTGAAGACTGGGATTGATTTCTTTTGGTTAGGTTTTGCTTTAGGGCTTTGCTTAGATTTGATCAAGATTCTATGTTAGGGTTAGGATTAGAGAGTAGATGATTCTTTCTCAAGCATGTGTTTTGTTTGCCTGATGGCACTTCATTTCTTTTATCTGTTATTGCTTGATAGCATGTTGTTTACGTTTCAGTATGATTACTGTTATTTCATGACTGGCTTGAGGTCGAGACGAGCTTGTGGAGGCTGAAGCCCCACACATATTTCCTCCCTCACTTGCATTGCATGCATTTTACTGTTAAGCTGATGCTTTTGTCTATTTTGGTGTATCATTGACATGATCCCTTAGGACTCTCATTTCCTTTGATAAGGATTTGATGATAGACTTTTAGGTTGAAACCTATGCATGACAACATCTAGGAGTTCCCTGTTCAAACCTCAACCATAGGATGAATCCATGGCATGATAACAGTAGGACTTGATAGTCTCCCTCCTAGTTGGGCCTGTTCTCTTCTCATCTCAAAACAGTTTAAGACACAGTAATCATGAATGATTTCTTTCGTACGTTACGATCCTTAAGCTATCTGAGAAAGGATTTTGGGAGAGTTTCTTTTCCACAGTCTGGATGTTTAGTATGGTACCCTTTGGGTGACATGCGACGCATCCACTCTCAGGTCATAGTCTCTAGTGCGGTTGAAATCGCGAACACAATAAAAAACACTTCTTTCAGGAGATAACCCGTAGTTTCCCGAACTACGTTTGCTCTGATCTTCCATGCTGTGTGGAAGTACGTAGGCATAGGATGCGATATCCTAGCGAGCAACCTCTCCCCACCTTCACCCGTAGTAGGCCGAACTACGTTGACTCTGATTTCTCATTCTCTGATGAGAATACTTAGGCATAAAGTGCGACGCTTTGCCGAGTCATTTTTCTTTTCTTTTTCAGCCAGCCTTGATAGGTAGATAGATTATAACCAACCCGTCCAAGTAAACAAACAAGCGAGGATCCCGTCGAGTACGACGGACGTGAGGGGTGCTAATACCTTCCCCTTGCGTAACCGACTCCCGAACCCAGACAATGGTTGCGATGACCTTGTCTTACCCTTATTCGTCAGGTTTTTCCGATCGTTTCCTTTCCCGCTCTGAGGGATAAATAACGAAAGGTGGCGACTCTTCTGTCATGCCGGCACCTTATTTTCGCGCAAGCGACATCCACCCACTTGGGAAAATAGCACATCAGGCTAATCAACATTCAATGCTTGGGATGGCCATACTCTGCCGGGAATATTAATCAAACCTGTCGAGGATAATCTTGATCCTACTATGATAAGGAATAAATGACATCTCAACTTGCTGTAATCTCAAACTGCTCAGGGGAAACAATCTCAAATTGTACGTATCTGCTGAGAAATTAATCATGATTCAACAACATCAACACAGGGAATACAGAATACCAATCATGGAGCTGGGATCACTCGAGCCTTGTATCGGGGTATGCGACAACATACGAGTCACTAGGAATCATCGTGTCGGATATACTTAGGCTTTTTCTGGTTTTAGGGATGAGAATAGGTTATTAACAAAATGGATTTATAAGGGAAATACTAGACGGGGCTAGCATTCAAGGTGGACTATCAGACGAGAACTGATAGCAAAATATGTTAGGTTGTCAGACAAGAACTGATTTACGGTTTGCCAGACGAGAACTGGACTTTAAAACTGTGTTAGCCAGACGGGACTGGTTGAACAATAGGTTAAAGAAAAGGTGACCAGACAGGTCTGGTTTCTGGTTTGGATTTCAGACGAGAACTGATCTCCGGTTTTCCAGACGAGAACTGGACTTTAAAACGATTTGGTTACAAGGTTCTGCCAAGTAACAGGTTAGGCTGTCGAATAACAATCCAATGATAGCAACGCTTCTTCAGAAGGTTCAGGTTTTGGCAGGGTAATGATACGATTCCCCGACACTCAACTCTTGCTAGGGTGAGCAAACTCGCTTGAACAACTTGCCCCAGTACAACAACTCAACTTGCCCCAATCCGACTCTTGGGAAAATTCACTCTGAACAGAAAGCAGCTAGCAACGAGACAATCTTCAGATGGCTTGCCCCAACATCTGTAAAACGGAAGGATTCATCCTCAATTAACCAACTCTCAGCATGGTTGGTTTCAATATACTTCTGAAGTATCTTGCCCCTGAGCGAGCGTTGAGCGACTTAACATGCCCTGATTGAACACTGGAGGGATCTGCCCTCAAATCACAGGAACTCCGGGTAGTTGCCCCTGAATGTGTCTCAAGAAGATTCACTTCTGATCAACTGCTTCTCGAACAAACTGTCCCGTAATCAATTGATCCTTCGGGACTTGTCCTCAGACTAACTGATTCTAAACTCACTGAAAGTCAATGCCCCGGACTCACAGGGTTTCACAACATACACCATTCTGATCCAGACTGCTGAATTATTCAGTCCTGTTCGATTATTCCCTGTTGGAATTTCCTTCATGTCAACTACTAACCTGCAAGTAAAATTGTTTATTCGCAAATGGTAATTTTAATGCAGTGTTCATGCAGATTTTGAAAAACATGTTGTCACTCATTTACATGTCATGATTGTGAGTGACGAATGAACCAGAGTTCAAACGTAATGCTGATTCGATCAGTGAGAAAAATACAACAAGGATATGACTAGCAAATTAAGAAGGAAGCAGGTTACTCAACCTTATCGTAATGCGTTTTCAGAATAAACCCTGCCTCAATTAGGTCTTTTAAGGGTTATATCGTGGTCGAGTTCACGGTTCGTGAAATAAGGGATATTAGGCTCAAGTCATGATTCGTACCCACCCCTTCTACGTGATGATCTCCGATCCTAATGTTCAGTTAACCTAGCACGAGCGCTCACCTCTTCGAGGAATGTTAGGAACAATGGCTAAGGAACTCACAAGGTTTTCGGAGTCACAATTACTCCTCTTTCGTTTTCGGTGTATGTATCCACACGACTTTGTCCTTGTTCGAGGATTTTTCTTTTTATATCCTTTTTCATTCTTTTGATTCCCTAATTTTTGCCTGGACTGACTCCTTATGAGGTCTTTTCGATTTTTCTTTTCTTGAAGTCCAGCGGGATGCCCTAATTTTTTCCTAAGTATTAGCTTTCCAGCTTTTTCCTTTTCTTTTACTAGCGGGCTTTCTTATTCCTTTTTTTTCTTTTTCTTGGAACAAGTCGTGCGACACTGGTTGTCTTGATTGCTCCGAAAGGATTGCAACTGTCTCACTCCTGATTGGTGAGGTTTAACCATTGTGGTTGATGAGGTACGACCTCTGGGGAAAAATACGATGTGATTGGCCCTCGAAAGGCAACACTCCTCTATAAGACTTGAACGCTCGATCAAGCTAACTGACAACTACCCTGCCCCGGGTTAAGATGTGAGGGTTTAAAAGTCCGAAAGAAACTCCTACTTATCGGCTCGAAGTGGTTAACAAAGGACTAACTCCTTATATCTACGGTGTTTGGGGATTTGAAACAATGCCTTATACGTCATCAGCAAGGTTTTATTTGAAAGCATACGATCATCGGTTATGAGTATTCAGTTTCGTCATCCTCCCTCCAATCTTTGCTAATCATAGTGATAAAGTGGAGTAAATAAAACGCAAGTGTCAGTGCAATGCAGTAAATGAGTGACAGCGACATGATTAATTCAGAAAAATGCATAGTCACTTTATCAATATTACCATTCGAAACAAACAATGTTTAACAGCAAGTAGTAACTAACAGAAAGGAAACTACAAATGCAAATGATAAAAAGTCTGAGGACTGCCAATGCTGAGGACGTCTGCCTGTCTGGACCACTAGCCTCTGGAAATAACCCTCTGAATCTGCGAGCTCAGACAGCTGAGAGGTTGTCATGCACAACCAGAACTCCTCTTGGAAAGGAAATACACCCTTTGTCGATCAACTGTTGCACTTTTGCCTGGAAAGCTTTGCAATCTTCAGTTGAATGCCCTGGTGATCCACCATGGTATCCACACTGAGCATGGGGGTTGTACCCAGGGGGATAAGGCTCTGGCACGGGCTTAAGAGCTTTGGGTTCCACCAAAGAATTCTGAATCAACTGTGGCAGAATCTGGCTATACGGCACAAGCACTGGATGAGAAGGAGCATTCCTTCGTTCCAAGTTGTTACGAGGCCTATTCTGATTCTGACGTTGATTATGATAACCTCGGCCACGGGCTCGTGGATTTGCAAGAGGAGCGACATAAAGTTCCCGATGTGGTGCCCTAGGCATAATTGTCTGTCTAGAATAACGAGACACGGAGGATATTGACCGCTGAGGAGACGAAGACCCAACAGATATCACCGATTCGTCTTGAGAATACCCAACATCTGTCATGATTGCATTGACCACAATTTCATCTTCAGTTTGAAAGCTACAGAGAGATTCGGTTTCACCAGCCTGATTGCTCGAAACATTCTGAATTCTTCCAGTCTTTACACCATACTCGATGCGCTCTCCTGCCCTTACCAATTCAGAGAAATTTGGTGCAACTCCAAGCATTCTTTCGAAGTACGGGCTCTGCAGGGAGTTTACGAACATGCCTACTAACTCTCGGTCTAGGAGCGGTGGTTGCACTCTAGTAGCAAATTCTCTCCATCTCTGAACATACTTCCTGAAAGGTTCATTGTTCTCTTGAGACAATTCTTGCAGCTGCATGCGACTAGGAGCTACATCAAGATTGTAGTCATACTGCTTCAGAAAAGCATTGGCTAAATCCACCCATGATCAGATCTGATTACCCTCTAACTACATATACCAACTCAGAGATGCCCCAGTCAGACTGTCCTGAAAGCAGTGAATCATCAACTTGTCGTTTTGCACAAACGAAGTCATTCTTCGGCAGAACATCACCAAATGTTGCTTCGGGCAACTGTCTCCTTTGTACTTTTCAAACCTCGGCGCTCTGAACTTCGGAGGTAACACTAGGCCAGAAACCAGACACATGTCTGCAGCATTGAGGTTAACAACCTCTTTAACTTCCAAGGCTTTGAATATTTCATCCAACGCACGAAACCTTTTAGCATACACGAGGGCTAATGGGTCTTCAGTCTTTGCTATCAGGACCTCTCTTCGGGAATTTGGCACAGGGAAAACAACACCCTGATAGTCTGAGGTATCAATAGAAGGAGAGCGTTCACTTCGGACAACAAACTGTTCACGTAGATCTCGGTCTTCAACAGAAGGTTGTACAAGTTGAGTTGCAGTAAGGTTGTTCACTTGCGGGAAATCTTCGTCATGCATAGATCCATACAAAGGATTGGATGTCACAGTGAAACCTGACAAGGTATCAACAAACTGAAAGCTGCTCTCTGACATAGCTACCAATAACTTTCAACTGACTTCACTGCTTGATTCTGATCAATTCTGCTTCAACCCCTTGGTCGTCTTCTAACAATCAACAGTTGCTCAGGCCAAACACCGGATAATCACCTTCAGAATCAAAACAACGGCTGGATCAGACTCTGGCTAGCTGGAGAATGATATGCAATATGATGCAAAGATGCTTATGCAAATGCAATGCAAGATGCAGCAAACACGGGATCACAGCCCCCACAAAGCTCTGATTACTGCTGCGCTGCTGACGGGATAAGTTTGCCCTGACGAGAGAAAACCAAAATACCGGGTAGGCTGGAAGTCAAGTTTCCTGCAAAAACCCTCCCACTCACGGGTATGGACCTAAACTGACACAAGTTCGGCATCCTATGCGGTCGTCGGTGTCACAGACTTTCAAGAATGATGATACGATACCCAGAAGGTGTGGCATCATCATGTCCTGAAGAGGCCTCACTTAGCCAACTTCCAAATGATCGGTCCCCAGAGTCGACAATCCTCCAAACCAACAACCCCTCAAGCCCAAAGGGCCGGAAAAGAAGTCAACCGGGAGAACCTCGTCTGAGCGTGGATTTCATGAGACACTAGTGCCTGCAAAGCAAGCACGCGCCCACTAATTTTCACCACTAATGCTAGGTACACTCAAGCCTGGGTCTGACTTCTCACTCATCAGAGTTCCCATCCCACAACAGCACAATAGCAACAGATAATAATATAGTGCGGGAAATGTAAATACATTAGTAATATACAACACAAAAATAAACACCACAGACACGCAAACAAGCGCTAGGATTGACTCTCTTAAGGGACGTTGGATCCCAAATGCATAAGGAACCATCGCAGTCCTCTGCAGAGTCGCCAGCTGCTGGGGATGACCCAGACAGCTAGGAAGAAAATCCAAGGTGAGACTCGAATAGGGAACCATCGCAATCCCTAGTAGAGTCTCCAGCTGTCGCTTCCGCGAAAATAAGGTGCCGGCAAAACATAAGAGTCGCCACCTTTCGTTATTTATCCCTCAGAATGGGAAAGGAAACGATCGGGAAAACCTGACGAAAAGGTATAAGACAAGGTCATCGCAACCATTGTCTGGGTTCGGGAGTCGGTTACGCAAGGGGAAGGTATTAGCACCCCTCACATCCGTCGTACTCGACAGGATCCACGCTTGTTGGTTTGTCTAAAGGATGCAAAAACAATCTATCTACGGCTGCTAAGTCTAAACAGAAAGAAACTGACTCGATAGAGCGTCGCACTCTATGCCTACGTATTCTCGTCAGAGAATGAGAAATCAGAGTCTACGTAGTTCGGGAAACTACGGGGGAATTTGCTCACCAAGACATCGCGTCTTGTGCCTACGTATTCTCGTCGGAGAAATCAGAGCATGACGTAGTTCAGGCTAACTATGGCTAGACAGGGTGTTCTCGATCACACAGGGGTGAGAGATGGGATTGACGATACTAGCGCACGCATTCTAGCAGTTAGGTGTATGCTGCTCGACCATTGGAGACTTAGGCGTTACCTGTTTGCGGTAGAATGATCGTAGCATGTCGGGTTTAAAGGTATGGGAACCTACGGAACTTAGAACTACAGTCTGGTCTCAAATGCGCAAGGGAAAGAGAAAGGGAAACATCAGTCGTCAGCGGGAAAGTCTCGATCGCACGGCAGCAAGAGAACAGAGAGGGTAGTTGTTAGTGTGCTCGCTAGGATATCGCATCCTATGTCTACATATTCTCATCAGAGAAATCAGAGCAGCTGTAGTTCAGCCTAACTACAGCTAAAACAGGGAACGGGGAAAAGGGAAAAGGGAGCTCGCTAGGATATCGCATCCTATGCCTACGTACTCTCGTCTGGTACGAGAGATCAGAGCAAACGTAGTTCGATGGGAAAACGAGTCTCGATTGTACGGGGGCAAGAGAAGGGGTCTCAATCGCCTGAACGCGAGAGAAAAGGGGTTTCGATCGCCCGGGGGCGAGAACAAAGAGGAAGCAGGCTTACACCTAAACAGGAAGGAACTCGGGACACACACGCAAGAACCTAAGACGTAGAAGCGAATGCGTCGCATGTCACCCAAAGGGTACCATACTAGACATCCTAGACGATTAAGAAGAAACTCCTGAACTGTCCTTTCCTACGTATCTAACGATACAGCTCACAACACTCGACGGTTGCCTGAAGACTTGAATAAGACGATGATGATATTGAACGAAGCGGTTCCGTTGGCTCTTGACATGTGCGCAAGCTCCATTCCAATCTTCTCCTCTCTGGATCCTTGATGAGGACGCTTGAATCAGTAACAATGTAACGCTTAGACCGTCATGGTTCGATTTATACGAGAAATCGAACTCTTAGAGGTAGTGTATTGATATCCGTGTCAAAGACAAGATAGAGAAATGATATCGAAAATCATTCTCCAATTGAATCGTGTCACACGGCCGGCCAAAAATAAAATCGGGATAAAATCAGATAGAAACGAAAATAGGAGAGAAATCCAATACAAAATGGAAATAAAATGCTACTCCTAAAATGCGGCAATTAAATTCTACTAGAAAATATTCTAAAGAAATTAAAAGAAAGTGCATAATGGAAAATAGCATAAAAAAACAATTCTATCTAAAATATTCTATAATATTCTATAAAGAAAACTAGAATAAAAATCTATATTAAATCTATAATATCCTATAATATGCTAAAAAATAATAGAATATGAATTCTATAAAATAACTATGCATTAATGTCCTAGGAAAATAAAACTATAATCCTAAAGAAAAAAAAATAGAACTATATCTATTACAATCATTCATCCAATACAAGGAAATTAAATTGCAAAGGGGAGGGGGGGTACAATCTGCAACACTGAGTGAAATGCAGTAAAAACCACCACTGGGCCCAGCCCACAACAAAAAAGAATCCAGAAAATAAAAAAAAACAAAGGCCATGGGGGGGGGGGGGGTGCGCTAGGAATTAAATGGAGATGCGAATAACAATTCGATGGGCCCAGCCCAATACAACAAGACCAGCGAAGGGGGGGTGCGCGCAGGGAGACTGGAGGCGTAAGCAGAAAACGTTGGGCCCAACCTAACTATAAAAAAAAACAATTCAGAAGGGATGTGAGTAGGGAAAATGGGGTATGAGATCCAAAAATTCATTGGGCCTAGCCCACGAAAGCCCTTCGCCTTCCCCCTTCCACTTTCTCATCAGAACCCTAGTATCCCTTTCCTTCCTCCCCAGCCCTCGCCACCGCCTGGTTCGACTCACCCTCACCCTTCTCCATTCTCACCGTCTCAACCTCCTCCTTCATCTCACTCTCCAAAATTTCGTTCAAACACCCTCCGTCTCTCTCAATATTGTTTATCATCTTCCGAACTCAACCTCGCTTCAACCTACAAAGAAAACGAAACGACTAAACATAGAACAACAAAAAATTGACTCAGTTCCGGAATGATCTGCTTGTTGATGTTCTTGAAGACAAATATTCTTTGATGAAGATAGTTCTTGGAGTTCTCTGAAGATCTTTGAAGTTGTTGGACGATCTATGAACAATGACGATTGCATGAGGTTCTTGAAGTTCTTACGAAGAATCTCCGATGAACATCTTTGAAGATTCTAGATGAAGATCTAGAGATCTTGATGAAGCTTGATGTTGAACCGAACGATGATTGAAGATTTCTGGAGAATATCGTTACGAACGATGATCGCGTGTAGAGATCTAGGATCCAGATCTTGAGTAAGTCCTAGAAATTGATTGAAGATCGATTCACAGATGGATGAAGTTGCATGTTCTTGATGATGTTTGAAGATTTCTGGAGGATCTTCATGAACGTGATGAAGATCTTTATGATTCTATTGATGATTTCTGGAAAAATTCAGACGAACATTGATGTTGATGAACGAATACGTGTTGATGATTCTTGGTTTTCTGGTGTATTTTGTTGAAGGATCTGAAAATTTGTTGAAGAACGAGGGGGAAATCTAGAAAATGATTGTGTGTTGATGAATGTTCTTCGCGAATCCAGATGATGATGAAGGTTTTTGATCAGTTTTTGGAAATAGCATGAAGATTGATGAATTTTCCGGTGGATTTGGCCGTTTCCGGCGACGGTTGCAGTTATCAGCAACAGTTACGGTTGTTGAGGCGGCAGCTGCATGGCCGGGGGCGAGGGAGACGGCTGGGACACGTGGCGGAAAGGGAGGTGGATACGTGTGGTGGTGGCAGGGTGATGGAGAGACACGTGGTGATGAAGTGTCACCGTGTGGGGCCTGTAGAGTATGTGCTGGCCATGCAGAATGAGGTGTCAAGAGAGAGAATGAAGCGGGTGGAGCCTTCTTATAGTGACAAGTGTCACGGTTTGGACTCAATGGGCCTCCAAAAAATGCCATCTGGCCCACAAAATTAACTACTCTGATTAATACAAGTGCTGATTAATGACTATGAGTGATGATTAAGGCTACTAAACACTAAACGAAAATGAATTAAAGTCTGATTAAAAACTCAATTAAAAAACTAACTCAATTAATTCTGCTAATTAATATGCTAATGATGATTAAAAAGACCCCATCAATACGAAACAAAAATTAATGCTAATCTAGACTTAATTAAAGCTAATTAATCTAACTAAACTTCTTAAAATGCTAATTAACAGCTAATTAATATTCTAAAAAGAAATTAATCTAGAAAAAAGATTTAAACTATATTAAACTCTATTAATATCTAAGAATGATTAAAGTAATTCTTAAAAAAGAAATTAAAACTAAAAACTATTTAAAAACATTTAATATCTATTTTAAAATTATAAAAAACATTTATTCTATTAAAGCTATCAAAATCTATTTAATATCTAAAAGACCAATTAAAAAAAAATCTAGTATATCTAAAAATCATTCTAGGAAACAATTATCCTGAAAACTATTTAAAAACTATTTAATAAATCCTAGAGAAACAATTAAAATCCATTCAAAATTCTAGGAAATAAAGGGAAAAATCTAAAAAAATGCGAGGAAGCCGATTAAATCGATTAGAAAACAGATACGCGACTATAGCGAAGTAAACGGTAAAAACCGGGCCTCGAGATGTCCTCAAAAACAACAGCGAGAGCTGAAAACACCGGGAAGCGCACAACTTCCCAAAAATGAAACTCCGATTATCCGAATCGGCCTGAAACATCTGAAATGCGAAAGCAGGGCTGTAATCCCGAAAAAATCAATATGACTGGAAAAAATTCAATGTACGCGGTATACAAATGCAAAATGAAATTAGTCGAAACATTAGCCAAATTGCGATAAGTAGTTGGTCAAATTTTGGGGTGCAACACCAAGCAAACATATCACTATACTCTCGGAGCATTTCAACCAATCTTTCCTTGACATTACTCTGCAATGCGGCCTCTATCTTGACTTCCTTTCTGGCTTCCTCGGTACCCAAGTTGACGACCTCAATTTCTTCCTGATGAGGCAGAATGATTTTCTCTTCCTGTTTCAGTAGCCTGATGATCTCTTCAGGTAGGTCTTCATCTTCATCAATCTCTTCTTCGACTTGAAATATCGGATTATCAAAGGCAAAATGAGTCATAGACGGTTCTGGAGCGGTGTCATCTGCAATGTGAAACCTGCAATGATGATGATGTATTTCTTAAAATGATATGTAAACAAGCACAAACCATATTGCCATTTTATTGTTAAAAACAAAAAAAATAGGAAAGACAAATATCACAATATTTAAATGCAGAAAAATGCCCTTTGATTAATTGATAAAATGATTGTTCAAACATAAATCATTAGGCCTTGAAGACAAAGACCACTATGCTCCTGGTAGAGCATAGGGCTACAGATAATCAAGAAAACAAATCATTACTCTTCTTTAGTCACTTGGATGACTTCTTTGACAGTCCAGTTGCTTAGGCTCTGACCCGGAATACATGGTCGAATCCATGTATCCATGTCGTAATCACTGTCACCTTCTTCGTCTGATACAATATTAATCTTCTCAAAGATCACCCCACCACTAGTGAACTGGACGGGTCCCTTATAGCGCGGCGCGCTCTGCGAGGAGGGAGATGGGTTGTATCCCAATCCAAATTTGTCTTGCTTGTTGGGAATGTTCATAACTTGGCCCCAACCCTGAGATGCCCCAGCCTTCACCACGGCCTGTGCTTCTTTAAAGGATGACATGGCATTTTCAGGTGCTTTGGCCACAACCGGTGTTTTATCCTTGATCTGTACAGTCTCGAAAGCTGACAAAACATCTCGTGGATCTCACCGTCAACTTCGACATATTTGAATGAAGGCAAATGACTTATCATAATATCTTATTCCCCACAAACAATAACAACACTGCCACCCACCATATATTTCAACTTCTGGTGCAGAGTTGACGTAACAGCGCCTGCCGAATGGATCCAGGGTTATCCTAACAGGCAGCTATAAGCTGGCTTAATATCCATGATATAAAACACATTGTCAAACACTTCAAGACCGACCTGGATTGGCAAAGTCAATTCCCCAAACCCAGACCTTCTGGTCCCATCAAAACCTCGAACCACCAAGTCGCTTGGAGTACACAATATCCCTCGGGTATCTAGCTTCATTAAAGCTTTCTTGGGTAACACATTCAGTGATGACCTAGTGTCTACCAGCACGTGTGACATTACAGACCCTCTACATTTGATGGATATATGCAGCGCCAGATTATGATTCCTTCCCTTGGGCGTCAAATCCAGATCAGTAAAGCCCAGCCCGTTACCAGCATTAACGTGTGCCACCACACCCTCCAACTAATTCACAGATACCTCCTATGGCACGTATGTTGTATTCAAGATTCTTAAGAGTGCATTTATGTGTGCTTTAGAACACAACAGCAACGACATAATAGAGATCTTTGACGGCGTTTGCTCTAGGTGATCTACGATCTTGTAGTCACTCTTCCGGATCAACCGCATGAATTCTTCTGTTTCCTTCAACAAGGACTCTTTCTCACCATCCTGAGAACTCTCTTCGACCACCGCTTTACCTTTACCCTTGTCAGATTTTTCAGCACTCACCTCAGGAGGTGAAAATACTCTTCCACTCCGGGTTATTCCACCAGCCCCTACCAGATTGTCGATAGAATCCAAAGGTGAACCCTTCAGTTCCTACTTCTGCCCATTACAGTAGACTTCGGCTCCGTAATTCCAAGGAAATGCCTTAGTGCTCTCATATGGTACGAGTCCAACTTTAGTAATAATGATGGTTGGCGGCCTTGGAGGCGCAGAAATAGTGATAGTCTTATACGGAATCGAAATGGTCGTAACTTCATTCTTTTCTTCATCGACTATTTTCTCATCTTTCTTCTCTGACACTCTATCAAATTGTAGAATACCATCATTCATCAGCTTCTGAATATGATTCTTCAATTTCTCACACCCCTCAGGATGGATCAAACACTCTGTATAAGCTTTAACGCACCCAGCAAATATTGCTCCACTTAACAATTTGTCCTTTACAAAACTCAACGGAGTCTTCAAATCTTCAACATCGGCTACCAAGTTTAAACCCTCATCCTCAATAATGGCATTAACCCCAGCTGCCCCATGATTAGGCATGGGGTTCTGCACGACATTGGGCACATCGTGAGAAAAGTTAATGGCTTTGCTGTTTATAAGATCCTGCACCTTATGCTTAAATGATTTACAATTATCGATGTTGTGTCCAGGAGCACCATAATGAAAATTGCACCGGGCGTTAACATCATACCCTAGAGGTTGCAGGCCAGTTAAATGAGCAAACATCCTTTTCTGGACTAACTGCAACTGCATGAAAATGAAATGGAGGTGAAGCTGACCGAAGGTTTAAACTGATCGAGGAGAAAATGAAATCGTTTGAGAATCATAACTCTTGGGGCCTTGATATGTCTGATCTTGGTTTGATTCCTAGGGTCAGGATTCCCCCCAAGTTCAAGGTGCTTGATTTTGATAAGTACAAAGGGACGACTTGTCCCTGTGTGCATATTCGGGCGTATTTCAGGAAGATGTCTGCTTACTCCAGTGATGAAAAGCTGCTGATGCTTTTCTTTCAGGATAGTCTGGCAGGGGCCTCTTTGAGAGAACCCATATCCGCAGCTGGAAAGAATTGGACGAGCCTTTTGTGCGTCACTATCAGTATAATATTGATTTGGCACCAAATAGGGTACAATTGCAGAGCTTGTCGTAGAAGAATACTGAGAGCTTCAAGGAATACGCCCAGAGGTGGCGGGATTTAGCTACAAGGGTACAACCCCCTATGGTTGAAATGGAGTTGATTGACCTGTTCAAGGCTTCGCTACCTGGTGTGTACTTTGAGAAGATGATAGGCTGCATGTCTGCATGGTTTTCTGATTTGATAATTGCTGGTGAGTGAATTGAAAGTGGGATTAAGTTTGGGGAGATTTCAAATGGTGGTGGATCCTCTTCCGGAGGAACGAAGAAACCATATTCAGCGAACCCTAAGAGGAGGGAAGGGGACGCGAACGCCATTTCTCACAAGGGTAAAGGTAGAGCTCAGTCTCGTCAGCATCAACAAGTTGCTACAGTAAATATCCCAGCTGCAGCTCCGCAAGAAGTCAATGCTCTGTGACCTTATGCTGTTAGGCGCAGAATGCCTGATAGACAGTTCACGAATCCTCCGATACCATATTCTCAGTTGTTACAACGGTTGCTGCAGTTACAATTGGTTTAAAAGAAGACCTTGGCTCCTCTCACGAGTACACCTCCTCCTGACTACGATGCGAATGCTCATTGCGAGTTTCACTCTGGCGCCCCAGGCCATGATATTGACCATTGCAAAGTTTTCAAGCATAAGGTCCAGGATTTACTTGATTCCAAAGCTATTAACTTCACCAACGATGGGCCCAATGTGACTTAAAACCCGATGCCAGATCATGGGGTGGCAGGAGCCAATGCCATTATTGATAGGGAGAAGTTGAATCTGATAACTGATGTTGAGGATTTGAAGACTCCACTGGGTTTTGTGAAGGCATGTTTGTTGAAGAATGGGGTATTTCCTAGTTGTTTTGCTGACTGCTCAGAGTGTGAAGCCCAGCCTGAGGGTTGTGATATTTTGAGAAAGGGTATTCAGAGGATGATTGATGAGGGTCATTTGCAATTTGATAAAGTTGTGAAAGAAGATGTCGTGAAAGAAGTGAGTGATGACGGAAACAAAGTTGCTACGATTTCCATTCCATACCGGACTATCAATATTTCAGCACTTGCTAGGCCCGCCCCGGTTACCATTATTGTACCTGGACCTGTGCCATACAAGAAAACTAGTGTTATCCCATGGAATTATGGGGGAGAGGTGTTCTGTAATGGACAGAGTCGGCAAGCGGAAGTTCGTCGGTTGAGAACATAGTTGGTGCCGGAGGTATCACCAGAAGTGGTAGGTTCTTTTCTCCACCAGAGGTTAATGCTAATAAGAATGACAAGGGTAAGCATAAGGCTGTGATGGAAGAGAATGCCCAACCCCAGGTTGTTACTGATGATCTTTCAAAGGATACGGAGGAATTTATGAGGCTAATTCGGAAAAGTGACTACAAAATTGTGGATCACTTAAATCAGACTCCTTCAAAGATTTCTATCCTATCATCGTTGATGAGTTCGGAGGCGCATCACAACACTCTACTGAAAGTTTTGAATGCAGCGTACGTACCTCAGGAGATTTCTGTTAACCAGTTGGAGGGGGTAGTCTCTCATGTGAATGCCGGTAATGGTCTCGGTTTTACTAATTTGGATCTGACTCCTGCTCGGAGGAACCATAATCGTGCTTTGCACATATCTTTGGAGTATAGAGGATCTCTGATGTCACATGTCTTGGTTGATACAGGATCATCCCTCAACGTGCTTCCGAAGAAGGCATTGATGAAGTTGGACATTCAAGGTTTCATGTGCACACCCAATGATCTGGTCGTGAGGGCTTTCGATGGATCTAAGAGATCAATGTTTGGAGAAATCACGCTGCCTATTCAAATAGGGCCATAGATCTTTGATGCAACTTTCTATATTATGGACATCCAGCCAGCATACAACTGTTTGCTCGGTCGACCTTGGATACACGCTGCTGGGGCAGTTACCTCAACGTTGCATCAAAAGCTGAAATACATGGTGGAAGGGAAGATAGTCACGGTGTGTGGTGAAGAGGACATTATGGTTAGCCATTTGTCATCCTTCAAGTACGTGGAAGTGGATGGTGAGATCCACGAAACACTCTGCCAGGCATTCGAAACAGTTCAGATTCAAGGGAAGTCTCCTGTAGAAGCCAAGGGCCCAGAGGTTTCGATGTCGTGCTATCGTAGAATCCGGTTCGTCTCAGAAGTGGGGACAAGTTCTCTATGTTCCTGTTAAGCAGGACAAGTTCGGCCTGGGATACAAACCCTCCAGTTCTCCTCAAATTCCGAGATATAGGGGACCTGTGCAGTTCACCAGCAATGGCGTGATATTTGACAGGATCAATGTCGTCGGAGATGATGAAGGTGACAGTGACTGCGACATGAATGCGTGGATCTGTCCTTGTACTCCTGGCCAGAAGTTGTGCAACTGGACTATCGAAGAAGTCATTCACGTTACTGCTGCAGAGTAATGTTCATTGTTTTGATTATGTTCAGTCCTGCATTCTGCCCAAGACATAGTGATCCATTTGTGGGGCTTTCTTGTTATTTGCAATTTATCATTAAATAAAGGACATTTCGCATTCAAATATTGTGATCCTTATTTTTCTTATTTTTGCTTTGCATTTATGCTTAACAGAAAAATGGCAATGTGTTTGTTTGTTGCATCGCATAATAAACATAACACCCTCATGCAGGTCTTTTCTATCAGACGCCATCGATTCAGGTTCGGCTATGACTTCGTATGACTTTGATAATCCCATTTATCAAGCTGAAGATGAGACTGACGAAGACTATGAACTACCCGAAGAGTTAGCCAGGCTTCTCAAGCAGGAGGAAAGGGTCATTGTACCTCATCAGGAGGATATTGAGATTATTAATCTAAGTATCGAGGAAGACAAGAAAGAGGTTAAAGTGGGGGCTGCATTGGAAGACAGTGTCAAGAGAAGATTGGTTGAAATGCTCCGTGTGTATAAGGATATCTTCGCTTGGTCTTACCAAGACATGCCTGGGCTGGATACAGATATTGTGGTACACCGGTTGCCTCTCAAAGAAGAATGCTCGCAAGTCAAGCAGAAGTTGAGATGGACAAGGCCTGACATGGCAGTTAAGATCAAAGAAGAAGTTCAGAAGCAGTTGAATGCTGGGTTTCTTGCTGTCACAAATTACCCTCCATGGGTCGCTGATATTGTTCCTGTGCCTAAAAAGGATGGAAAGGTCAGGATGTGCTTTGATTATCGAGATTTGAATAAAGCGAGCCCGAAAGATGATTTCCCGCTCCCTCATATCGATGTGTTGGTTGATAACAGCGCTCAATATTCTGTGTTTTCATTCATGGATGGCTTCTCTGGGTATAACCAAATCAAGATGGCCCTAGAGGACATGGAGAAAACTACTTTCATCACACCGTGGGGGACTTTTTGCTATAAGGTGATGCCCTTTGGATTGAAAAATCCAGGGGCAACTTATCAGCGGGCGATGGTCACTTTGTTTCATGATATGATTCATCATGAAGTGGAAGTCTATGTTGATGACATGATACCAAAGTCACATACGGAGGAAGGACATCTAGTCAATCTTCTGAAATTGTTTGAAAGGCTGAGGAAGTTCAAGCTGAGGCTGAATCCTAACAAGGGCACCTTCGAGGTGAGATCTGGAAAGTGACTGTGTTTCATTGTCAATGAAAAGGGTATTGAGGTAGATCCTGCCAAAATAAGAGCTATACAAGATATGCCTGAGCCGAGAACGGAAAAAGAGGTTCGTGGTTTTCTGGGGAGATTAAACTACATTCAAATTATTTAGAAAAGATCAAACCGTCAGGTGGAATGAAAATTGCTAGAAAGCATTCGAAAGAATAAAGGAATATCTTCAGGAACCTCCAATACTCGTGCCTCCAGTTACAGGGAGACCACTGATCATGTATCTCACGGTTCTTTAGAATTCATTGGGATGTGTGCTCGGTCAACAGTACGAGACAGATAAAAAAGAGCATGCCATCTACTACCTGAGTAAGAAATTCACTGATTGTGAGTCGAGGTACTCGATGCTGGAGAAAACATGTTGTGCACTCGCTTGGACCGCTAAGCGTTTGAGACAGTACATGTTAAACCACACAACCCTATTGATTTCGAAGATGGATCCAATCAAGTATGTCTTTGAAAAACAAGAACTCTCCGGAAGGATATCCCGATGGTAAATGGTTTTAACAGAGTATGATATTCAGTATGTTTCCCTAAAAGCCATTAAGGGAAGCGTCCAGTCAGAATATCTCACGGAACAACCGATTGAGGATTATCAGCCGATGAAGTTTGACTTCCCAGATGAAGACGTCATGTTTTTGAGGATGAAAGACTGTGATGAGCCTTTACCTGACGAGGGTCCTGAGAGGGGATCTCAGTGGAAACTGGTTTTTGACAGAGTGGTTTATTCATATGGTAATGGAATCGGTGCAATCATTACTACTCCTCACAGTTCTCATATACCGTTCACCGCCCGATTGACATTCGCCTGCACCAATAATGAAGCCGATTATGAAGCTTGTATTATGGGTTTAGAAGAGGTCGTTGATATGAGGATTAAGAATCTGGATGTATACGGTGATTCAACGTTAGTCGTTAACCAAATCAAAGGAGAGTGGGAGACTCGTCAGGCCAACCTGGTGCCTTATAGAGATTATGCAAGGAGACTGCTGCCTTTCTTTAATAGAGTTTATTTCCATCATATGCCAAGGGCTGAGAATCAGATGGCGGATGCCTTGGCCACACTGGCTTCGATGTACAAAGTGAATTTTTGGAATGAAACTCCTGCTATCACCATCACACGTCTTGATAGACCTGCTTTTGTGTTTTCCATTGAGAAAGCATCCGATGGAAAGCCTTGGTATTTCGATATCAAGCATTTTCTCAAGACTCAGGAGTACCCATATGGGGCATCCAACAAAGATAAAAAGTCTCTGAGGAGGTTAGCCGGTAATTTTTATCTAAACAAGGACGACGTGCTCTACAGGAGAAACTTTGACATGGTCTTGCTGCATTGTGTTGATAAACTTGAAGCAAACCTGTTGATGGAGGAAGTCCACGAGGGTTCTTTTGGCACTCATGCCAGTGGACATGCAATGGCTCGAAAATTGTTGAGATATGGGTATTATTGAATGACTATGGAATCCGATTGCTTCAAATATGACAGAAAATGCCATAAATGCCAGATTTCTGCTGACAAGGTGCATGTGCCACCGGCTCCTCTGAATGTGTTGACGTCTCCTTGGCCTTTTGCCATGTGGGGAATCGATGTGATTGGAAAGATTGAGCCGACTTCTTCTAATGGACATCGCTTCATTCTGGTCGCGATTGATTACTTTACGAAGTGGGTAGAAGCAGCATCCTACGCTAATGTCACGAAGAAGGTGGTCGCCCAATTCATAAAGAAGGACATCATTTGTCGTTATGGTATTCCTAAGAGAATCATTGCTGATAATGTTTCAAACTTGAATAACACAATGATGAAGGAACTGTGTCAGAGTTTCAATATTGAACATCACAATTCTTCGCCATATCGTCCGAAGATGAATGGTGTTGTTGAGGAAGCTAATAAGAATATCAAGAAGATTGTGCAAAAGATGGTAGTAACCTACAAGAACTGGCACGAGATGTTGCCTTTTGCTCTTCACGGTTATCGTACTTCGGTGCGTACATCAACCAGGGCAACTCCTTTCTCACTGGTGTATGGCACGGAAGCAGTCCTGCCATTAGAAGTGGATATTCCTTCTTTAAGGGTATTGTCGGATGTAAAGCTTGACGAAGCTGAGTGGGTGTGAACCAGGTTGAATCAGCTAAGCTTGATTGACGAGAAGAGATTGGAATCCATTGCACATGGCCGGGTGTACCAGAGTAGGATGAAGAAAGCCTTTGATCAGAAAGTGCGTCCTCGGAGCTTCCAGACGGGTGATTTGGTGTTAAAAAGGATCCTTCCTCCTCAGACAGATCACAGAGGAAAGTTGACTCCTAATTATGAAGGTCCGTATGTGGTAAGAAAGGTTTTCTCTGGCGGAGCCTTATTACTATCTACCATGGATGGTGAAGATTTTTCGTCCCCTATGAACGCAGATGTCGTTAAAAAATAATTTTCTTAAAAGAGACCCGCTGGACAGAAAAAGGAAAGTCCAGGAAAAAGTGGGGCATCCCGGCGAACCGTAAAAAGAAAAGGTTCGGGAAAAAATTAGGGATAAAAGAAAAAGATGTAAACCCGCAAAGTTGAAAACCTGAAAAGGCTACTTTGGAAAAAATGGGTATCCCGGTGGATTGAAAACCCGAAAGGGCGATCCAGGAAAAAGTTATGGATTTAAAAAGCAAATGAGCACGATCTGCATTCGATCTATAAGCTTGTGAGCAGTTATCCCGAAGGAAAGGATCAGTCCAGTCAGTCTTGTCAGAAGACGAAACATGGGGAACGTCGAAGACTTACAGGTCATAGCCGAATCGACACATGGTGGTTGTCTGTTTCCATATTGCCGACATTTGTATATATTCTTTTTGCTTTTTCATAATTGACCCTTTTCAGGAATTGTATCCCAATTGTAATTTGCCCATTTATGGGCCTTTTATCAATAAAGTATTCACTTCAGTCAAAGGGCTTTCTTTTGTTTGTTTTACTTTTTACAGTTTTGTTTGCAAAATCGTCCGATATTTTGATAAACATTGTAGGAAAAAACAATAGGTTCTCATAGCATAACGAAAGAAAATGATTTTGCTTGCGTGGTAAGTGTCATGAATGGTAACTAAGGTAACCATTTCGCATGTACGTGTTGCACCCCAAAATTTGCCCTCACAATACAAGACTTTGTGTTCCAAGAAGGTTCACAAGGTTCACAAAATTCATAATTGGTCAGAAGAGTTGACAATTCCCTCAGACAATGCACCTCCTAAGCAGTGCATCCAAAACTAGGGTTTTGACTTTAATCAGGCTAAATGGACTTCCAAGACTTCAAGTGAGCTTCATAACATCTTATATGTGTATAAGAACCCCCATGTCAAGTTTCAAGACTTTTCTCAAAAGTTTGCTCAGTCAGATGATCAGATAAGTCAAAAGCAGTCAATGCAGTTAAAAGGTCAAACTGAGGTCAACTGTGGTCAAACCAAAGTCAAACTTCATGATTTTTTTTGCCAACATCAAAGAGAGGTTGGGTGAGAAATATTATCATAATAACTGTAATACCCCAAATTTTGCCCTAAGATTTGTCGTCGCATTTCATTGCATTTAATCAATTACTAACAAATTTGTGTAGTCGTTTGACTTTTTGCAGGTAAATATCATATGGCATGCACTTTTTTTTTCTAAAAAGTAAAAATGGCACAATTGGCAGGAGGACATGTGTAAGGAGTTATGAGTGTGAGAGGTTGAGAGTTCGAATCTCACCTTTGGCACTTTTTGTTGTTTTTATTATTTTTACTCTAAATTTTTCTATCTTTCATTAAAAAAAAATAACAAAAATAGTTTTTTATTATTATTTAATTATTATTTTCGTATTTTAATTAAATCATTTTTTAAAATATTATTTTTTTCACTTTTTTCTAAATTATTCATAAAAATATCCAAAAAATCATAAAATAAAAAAATATTGAAAAAATTTTGTTCTTTTTATAATATTTTTTATTTTAGGAATCAATAGGATTATTAGTTTTTATTTTAAGTTTATTTTAATTATTTTAAATTATTTAAATTTTATTTTTTCTTAACTAATTATTTAGTTTGGGCTTTAAAATGGGCTTTAGGGACATTATTGACAATTTGGTGTTAACCCTAATTTGTTCCCTATATATACATGTGTTGCCTTGTTGGAAAAGGAGAGAATGAAAAAAACCTAAGAGGAGTGAGTGCCGTTGGCCGTTATTTAGTTTTATTCTTCATCCATTACTATTGTTTCTTTTTCTTCATCATCTATTACTGTTGTTTCTTTTTCTTCATCTTTTACCGTTATTTCTTTCTTCATCTATTACCGTTATTTCTTTTTCTTTATCTATTACTGTTGCGTTTATATATATATAATTTTTAAATTGTTAGAGTTTATATATATAAGATTTTTGATCGAATTATGTCGATACGATGTTTGCACATTTGTGTGCATGACGCGTGACATTTGTGTTAGTTCGATCTGGTTGCGATGATCGCATTTTTGTGTGAGCAATAATACTATTTTTTGCTTAATTTCTTTTTCTTTGCGATAAATTTTGTTTCGTCGATGAGCGCATTTCTGCGTTAGCAACATTGTTGGGTTATTTGGCACATTTAAAATTCATTATTGCTTTATTATTATTATTATTATTATTATTATTATTATTATTATTATTATTATTATTATTATTATTATCATTATTTATTATTATTATCATTATTATCATTATTATTATTATTATTATCATTAATTTATTAAAATTTGTTGTAATATAAAAATCTGTTTTTTTAAAATAAATGCCATTAACATCTTTTTTCCAAATTAATATGAAAACCTAATTTTAATTTTCTATATGATTCTATGTATATATTTATTATAATTCTTGTAAATTTTTGTAAATAAAATTAAACCTTATAAACACTTAATGTAAAATTTTGGTGAATGTGATTATTGATTAGTTAAAATTTGTTTTCATCATAATGTGTAAATATTTTTCTTAATAATTGTTAATATATAATTAGAGATAATTAAATTTTTGTAAATGATTAAGAAATTTATAATTATGTTATATTTAGAACTTTATATTATAGTAATTATTTAATCATTTATGTTTCTAAATAAAAATCAAATCTTATGATATTTAGAACTTTATATTATAGTAATTATTTAATCATTTATGTTTCTAAATAAAAATCAAATCTTATGATATTTAGAACTTTATATTATAGTAATTATTTAATCATTTATGTTTCTAAATAAAAATCAAATCTTATGATATTTAGAACTTTATATTATAGTAATTATTTAATCATTTATGTTTCTAAATAAAAATCAAATCTTATGTTTAATCACGTTATTAATTAATTATTATTGCTAATCATATTTTGTTGCTTATTATTATTTTGAAATTTCTATCTTATTATTTTTTCTAACTTTGTCTATTTTTCTCATTATTATTGTTTCAACTAATTATTTTCACTAACTTTATATTTATACTAACCTTATTTAATTTTTCTTATTATTTACTAACCCCAATATTTTATTTACTTATTTGTTATTTTTTTTATTATATTTATTTTGATCATATTTTACTATTTATTTTATTTATTATAATTTTGTAATTGCCTCTTAGATGTAAATTGTAATCATTTAATTATTATTATCATTATGGTTAGTAATTAGGGAGTGCCAATATGTATGATATTTAAAAAAATAAATTAGATCATTTTAATATAAGATAATTAAATTAAACATTTCACACACGTAAGTCGATTTTAATCGCCGTGTCACTTCCTAAGGATATCCCTCAAGTTGCCTACGAATAATGGTTAAGTGGGGTGTATAAAGCAAGTCCCTCAAATGAAAAATCATCAAAGTCCCTTATGGTTGCCTTTACGAATCGAGTCCCTTTCGAAAAATGATGATAGTCCCTCCAGTTTGCTTATTACACCCCACAATGGCCTTCAAAAATCCAATTGTCCCTCACATGTCCCTTAACATCCAAAGTAAGGACTACCTACTCCATTATAGTAGGGATAGTCTTACTAAGGAAAGGATAAAGAATAAGAAAGACCTTAAAACATTAGGGTAGGCTACTCCTAGATACTTGCTCGCTTCAAAACTTTTTCACACTTAAACAAATTTTCAACAAGTTTTCAAACAAGTTCTTAACACATCCTTACATGGATTATTTATTAACTATTCTGAAAATTTTCTATTCACACACTACACTTTCAAAACAATTCAAAAGTGAGCTTAAGTACCTAAGAGCCCATGGATAACCATGGATAAAAAGGGTGCTAACACCTTCCCTTTTCATAACCTACCCCCCGGACCCAAAATATTCTCTAAGGTCTTTCCTGTTCTTTTATAACCTTTTCTTATGGATAAAATAAAAGTCGGTGGCGACTCTTGCTATCCGCAACATTGTTTAAAGTCCGTTCTCCCACCGTGTTACAGAACTGGCGACTCTGCTGGGGATCTATTTAAGAGGGGTACCCTTAGGAATTAAGATCACTTTAAATTGTTTGCCTTGTTTGCTTTATTATTATATTGTTGGGGTGCTCTTATGTGTGAAAGGTCCTAACCCGGATCTAGTGTACCTTAGGTAAATGGCAATAGACCAAGGAAACTGTACGACGTATATCGATACGGTTGATCTGGTGGCCATAGTTAGTGCGACTTCTTGGTTGGTGCTTATATTCCTTAAGTCAAGTTGAGGATAATATTGAGGCTGCCATATGTTGTCAATGCACTAACTGACTTTTAGAACCCTAGTTAACTCATCTTGGCCTTTAGAAAGTAGTGAGGTAACCGGCTTTGGTGCAGACTGAAGTTGGTTGACACTCGATACTACGCTCATTGAGATCTTAAACTTGGAGGGTTTTGGTTGGCAAGTAAGTTGCCTTCTGAACAACCACCCTTGTGAAGGATCAATGATATTGAGATCCCTTAGAACCTGGTTACTTTTGTAGGACAGGATGAACCATCTAACTTCAGGGGAGGGTACTTGCCTTTGAACCTCATGCAAGCCTTTAAACCTAGGGCTATGGTGTGACTTGTTTGTGTGTGCCACATGTTTGTGATTGAGCATGACATCATCATGCATCATAAGCATATCATTTTCCCTAACCATTTCAAGGACCAAAGGATTTATCTTTGTTCTTTGTTGCAGGTCATGGCTTCTGCTCGTAGAAACACCATCAGGATCAACTTTGTAGGGATACCTGCTAAGCTCAAGGAGTTGGTTTCCCTAGTGCCTGATCATTCCCAGTTCAACAAGAGACATGGTCACTTATTGGATCTAGTTACTTCAGGGTTCAGTGAAGACATGATGAGTGTGCTGTTCCAGTTCTTTGACCCTAAGCACCATTGCTTTACATTTCCTGATTATCAGCTGGTTCCAACCATGGAGGAGTTCTCTAAACTTCTGGGTATACCTGTTCTTGATCAGAAGCCATTCACAGGCTTAGAGAAGGAGCTTAAACCAGAAGTTATTGCTGCAGCTCTACATCTGAAGAAGTCTGACATTGTTCTAGAGACGAGAAGTGGAGTTAAAGGTATTCTTGCCAAGGTATTAGTGGATAAAGCTCAAATGTTCTTGAAGGCTATGAGCTACGATGCTGTTGAGGAGATCTTAGCCTTATTGATTTATGGCTTAGTGTTGTTCCCCAATCCTGATCAGTTCATAGACGTTCATGCCATCAACATATTCCTGAGTCACAATCCAGTGCCTACCTTACTTGGAGACATCCTACATTCTCTTCACACCCGTACTACAAGGGCAAGAGGAACTTTGATATGCTGCATACCTTTACTTTCTAGGTGGTTTATTTCTCACCTTCCTCGCTCAGTAATGAAGAATGAGCAAGGGTTCAGATGGTCCAAGAGGATCATGTCACTTTCTCACTCAGACATCCATTGGTGCTCCAGATCTATGGAGAATGTCACCATCATTGACCGTTGTGGGGAGTTTCCTAATGTGCCACTTCTAGGCATAAGAGGAGGCATCACCTACAACCCATCTCTAGCTTTACGACAGTTTGGTTACGCTCGGAGCGATGGTCCACATGACATGTTGATTCAGGGCATTGTGTTTGATTACGACAACGATCTTCAGGGTTACCGTCAGAGATTCATCCGAGCTTGGGGAAAGGTAAACAGGATTGACAGCAAGACACTGGAGCCTAAGTACACTATTCCTATGGAGGCTTATCTCAGATGGGTACGATCTCGTGCTCAGACACTCATGATGCCATATCCTGCCGTCCTACCAGTTACCATGGAACCTGTTGCTGAAGGAGACACAGCTTATACCATCCTTCACCCAGACATGCCTACTGATATGGAAGACTTGCAGAGATCATGGATCCAACTGAAAGAGCAAAGGGATACTTTCGAGGCTCATTACAAAGCAAGCCAAGCAAGGATCCTAGAGCTAACAAAGCTACTTCATGAGGAACGAAACCTCAACTCATACCTCAACACAAAGAGGAAACGTCCATGGGAGACTTAAAACCCCATCTTTTGTACTTATTTCGTTTTCATTTTTTGTAAGCCTAAAAGGCAAAACAAGTTATTACTAATAAAAAGTTACTTTCTTGTTTGTTTAAGCAAATTTAAATCCTGCGGTCCTTGAAAACATTGCATATGCATTCCCATATCATTGCATCACAGGTTTATAATTGTGCACAGGTTGCTCATCTTCTCGCTGTTTATTTCAGCAATGGCTCTTGAACAATCAGTTAAGGATCTCCAGGCACAGAATGCACAGTTCCAAGAGCTGATCCTGAACCTATCCAAGGGGCAGGAGCCTTTACCTGATATGCCTGTTGACATTGATAATATTGCTGGATCTAGCAAGATCACCCGTAGTGGAAGAGTCTTCTCTCCTCCAGTTGCTTCTAAGAGTGCAGTTACTCCTGCTGTTACTTCCACCACTGACGCTCGGGGCAAGGGTCCTGTTATTGAGCCTGTATCTACTGATGTGCCAGCTGCTGATGACCTCTCTAAGCAGATGGAAGAAGTATTGAAAATCATTCGCAAGAGTGATTATGATATTGTTGATCAGCTGGGGCATACTCCCTCAAAGATTTCTATGCTCTCCCCGTTATTATGTTCTGAGGCTCATGCCAAGTCATTGATCAAGTTTCTAAAGATGGCTCATGTACCCAGTGCAATTTCTGTGGACCAGTTTGAGAATTGTGTTGCTCACCTGACCTATGACAACGGGTTAGGATTTTCTGATGCTGACTTGACCCCTGCCAAGAGGGATCATAACAGGGCCTTGCATATTTCAATTGAATGCAGGGGCACTACCCTGTCTCATGTGCTGATAGACAATAGTTCCTCTCTGAATGTGTTGCCTAAGGAAGTCCTGAACAAGCTGAGTCCTGAAGATACGGTATTGAAGCCCAGGAATATTGTGGTAAAGGCTTTTGATGGTTCTAGAAGAGTAGTGCATGGGGAAATTGATCTTCCAATCAAGGTTGGCTCTCAGGTGTTTACTGCTACATTCTATGTGATGGATATTCATTCTTCGTACTCATGTCTGCTTGGTCGTCCCTGGATCCATGGGGCAGGTGCTGTGACCTCCACATTACATCAAAAGTTGAGATATCTGGTGAATGGAAAAGTTGTTACTGTCTTTGGAGAGGAAGAATACTTTGTCAGCCATGTAAACACTTTCAACTTGGAGGCATGGATTTTTCCTACTGTGGGTGCTGGACTCAATAATTGGACAGCTGAAGATGTTATCCCTATCTCCTTTAGTCAGGAGTAAATACTATTACTGTGTTATGTTTTTAAATTTGCAATTTTTGGAACAATTAAAACTTTCAAGCCATGTGCCTTACCCGGGGCACAATGGTGTGCTTGTTACGGGTTGTCATTTCATTTGCATACTGCATTCAATAAAATCAGTGGACGTTTCGTTTTCGTAAATATTGTGTTCCTTATATGTGTATAAGAACCCCCATGTCAAGTTTCAAGACTTTTCTCAAAAGTTTGCTCAGTCAGATGATCAGATAAGTCAAAAGCAGTCAATGCAGTTAAAAGGTCAAACTGAGGTCAACTGTGGTCAAACCAAAGTCAAACTTCATGATTTTTTTTGCCAACATCAAAGAGAGGTTGGGTGAGAAATATTATCATAATAACTGTAATACCCCAAATTTTGCCCTAAGATTTGTCGTCGCATTTCATTGCATTTAATCAATTACTAACAAATTTGTGTAGTCGTTTGACTTTTTGCAGGTAAATATCATATGGCATGCACTTTTTTTTTCTAAAAAGTAAAAATGGCACAATTGGCAGGAGGACATGTGTAAGGAGTTATGAGTGTGAGAGGTTGAGAGTTCGAATCTCACCTTTGGCACTTTTTGTTGTTTTTATTATTTTTACTCTAAATTTTTCTATCTTTCATTAAAAAAAAATAACAAAAATAGTTTTTTATTATTATTTAATTATTATTTTCGTATTTTAATTAAATCATTTTTTAAAATATTATTTTTTTCACTTTTTTCTAAATTATTCATAAAAATATCCAAAAAATCATAAAATAAAAAAATATTGAAAAAATTTTGTTCTTTTTATAATATTTTTTATTTTAGGAATCAATAGGATTATTAGTTTTTATTTTAAGTTTATTTTAATTATTTTAAATTATTTAAATTTTATTTTTTCTTAACTAATTATTTAGTTTGGGCTTTAAAATGGGCTTTAGGGACATTATTGACAATTTGGTGTTAACCCTAATTTGTTCCCTATATATACATGTGTTGCCTTGTTGGAAAAGGAGAGAATGAAAAAAACCTAAGAGGAGTGAGTGCCGTTGGCCGTTATTTAGTTTTATTCTTCATCCATTACTATTGTTTCTTTTTCTTCATCATCTATTACTGTTGTTTCTTTTTCTTCATCTTTTACCGTTATTTCTTTCTTCATCTATTACCGTTATTTCTTTTTCTTTATCTATTACTGTTGCGTTTATATATATATAATTTTTAAATTGTTAGAGTTTATATATATAAGATTTTTGATCGAATTATGTCGATACGATGTTTGCACATTTGTGTGCATGACGCGTGACATTTGTGTTAGTTCGATCTGGTTGCGATGATCGCATTTTTGTGTGAGCAATAATACTATTTTTTGCTTAATTTCTTTTTCTTTGCGATAAATTTTGTTTCGTCGATGAGCGCATTTCTGCGTTAGCAACATTGTTGGGTTATTTGGCACATTTAAAATTCATTATTGCTTTATTATTATTATTATTATTATTATTATTATTATTATTATTATTATTATTATTATTATTATCATTATTTATTATTATTATCATTATTATCATTATTATTATTATTATTATCATTAATTTATTAAAATTTGTTGTAATATAAAAATCTGTTTTTTTAAAATAAATGCCATTAACATCTTTTTTCCAAATTAATATGAAAACCTAATTTTAATTTTCTATATGATTCTATGTATATATTTATTATAATTCTTGTAAATTTTTGTAAATAAAATTAAACCTTATAAACACTTAATGTAAAATTTTGGTGAATGTGATTATTGATTAGTTAAAATTTGTTTTCATCATAATGTGTAAATATTTTTCTTAATAATTGTTAATATATAATTAGAGATAATTAAATTTTTGTAAATGATTAAGAAATTTATAATTATGTTATATTTAGAACTTTATATTATAGTAATTATTTAATCATTTATGTTTCTAAATAAAAATCAAATCTTATGATATTTAGAACTTTATATTATAGTAATTATTTAATCATTTATGTTTTTAAATAAAAATCAAATCTTATGATATTTAGAACTTTATATTATAGTAATTATTTAATCATTTATGTTTCTAAATAAAAATCAAATCTTATGATATTTAGAACTTTATATTATAGTAATTATTTAATCATTTATGTTTCTAAATAAAAATCAAATCTTATGTTTAATCACGTTATTAATTAATTATTATTGCTAATCATATTTTGTTGCTTATTATTATTTTGAAATTTCTATCTTATTATTTTTTCTAACTTTGTCTATTTTTCTCATTATTATTGTTTCAACTAATTATTTTCACTAACTTTATATTTATACTAACCTTATTTAATTTTTCTTATTATTTACTAACCCCAATATTTTATTTACTTATTTGTTATTTTTTTTATTATATTTATTTTGATCATATTTTACTATTTATTTTATTTATTATAATTTTGTAATTGCCTCTTAGATGTAAATTGTAATCATTTAATTATTATTATCATTATGGTTAGTAATTAGGGAGTGCCAATATGTATGATATTTAAAAAAATAAATTAGATCATTTTAATATAAGATAATTAAATTAAACATTTCACACACGTAAGTCGATTTTAATCGCCGTGTCACTTCCTAAGGATATCCCTCAAGTTGCCTACGAATAATGGTTAAGTGGGGTGTATAAAGCAAGTCCCTCAAATGAAAAATCATCAAAGTCCCTTATGGTTGCCTTTACGAATCGAGTCCCTTTCGAAAAATGATGATAGTCCCTCCAGTTTGCTTATTACACCCCACAATGGCCTTCAAAAATCCAATTGTCCCTCACATGTCCCTTAACATCCAAAGTAAGGACTACCTACTCCATTATAGTAGGGATAGTCTTACTAAGGAAAGGATAAAGAATAAGAAAGACCTTAAAACATTAGGGTAGGCTACTCCTAGATACTTGCTCGCTTCAAAACTTTTTCACACTTAAACAAATTTTCAACAAGTTTTCAAACAAGTTCTTAACACATCCTTACATGGATTATTTATTAACTATTCTGAAAATTTTCTATTCACACACTACACTTTCAAAACAATTCAAAAGTGAGCTTAAGTACCTAAGAGCCCATGGATAACCATGGATGAAAAGGGTGCTAACACCTTCCCTTTTCATAACCTACCCCCCGGACCCAAAATATTCTCTAAGGTCTTTCCTGTTCTTTTATAACCTTTCCTTATGGATAAAATAAAAGTCGGTGGCGACTCTTGCTATCCGCAACATTGTTTAAAGTCCGTTCTCCCACCGTGTTACAGTACGCATTCTTTTGTTTCATTGCAGGATGGTACTTTCCAACAAAGGTGTTCCTCCATGACATTGAAATTATAATGCAGACTCATTTCTCCCCTAGCAGAGATCTTTGTCGTACCCGCAGAGTTTCATTATCAAATCAGGTATCGCTAGCGGAGGTGTGTAGTGAATCTCCAACGGAGTAGGGTTTTGACTCCTTGCAAAGGCTAATCCCCGATAGGGTGGGTTTGTTCTCAGCATTTTGGCGCCTTCGACGCCCTTTCCTTGACGGAGTTGACTTTCTGGTAGTATCAGTATTCAGGGTTTCTCTCCAAGCAGAGTTTAGTGTCGATTCCCTCGATGTGACAGGTGTTTAGACGACGCATGATCCGTTCCTCAGTAGAGTGGAACTTTTGGCAGAAGTATTTGATATCCTACACCAGGGTGGGATTTCTTTCCGAGCAGATCGGAGCTATTTCCCAATCGTTTACTTCCCGGTAAGGTCGTATTCCGAATGATGCTCCCCGGCTGAGTGTGGATTCCCTAGAGTGTTGGAAGGTTCAGGGGGTTTCCCCAGCCTATGCATTCAATCACCACGAGAGTTGTTCCCCGGGAGGCCATCCGGGGCATTTTCCTCAGTAGAGTTATGATTCCCAGCGGGTTGTTTTGTTTCTCCACGGCGGAGTTTGGTTTCCTCTCGTTAGCATTTATTTTGCTAGGGTGGTTCTTTTTGATTTGCATTTTGTATTAGCATCCTCCCAAATGCGTAGCATTTCCATTTCGTATGGAGCATTACACCATTTTTAAACATAGGCATCTAAAGCATAAGCCAAATTTGTTTTTTTTAGACCAAATATCTTCTCAGTAGAGACTGTTTGACTCAAGGGGTTTTCGTGTTATCCGTGTCAGGATGGATTTTTGGGTCGGTTATTTTATCAGACTCTTCCCAGCTGAGTAGTTTGGTTAAATGTCTTTGCTCTCCCTAAGTGAGTCGCTTGCGGGTGTTGTCTTCCTTGGTCAAGCTTGTTATTCTTTTACCCAACAGAGTTGTTCCAATTTTTGGTTTGTCATCGTTGTTTTATTTCAACTTTTGGTTGATGACCCAATGGCATTTGGATGTTATTCCAACTTTTGGTGGTTATTCGTCATTTCCCTCAGCAGAGTCGAGGATTCCAACTTTTGGTTTGCCAAGAAGGTGATCCCAATTGTTGGTTGGTAATCTTTGGTTTCCCCATGCAGAATCTCTATTCCGACTTTTGGTTGGCAATCTTTGTTATTCTAAATCTTGGTTAGTAGTTGTTATTCTAACTCTTGGTTAGTAGCCTTTTATTTCAACTCTTGGTTGATAATTTGGGATGATCATCCTGTGAAGGCAAATCGCCACACATCACACGAGTTTGCAAGATATCACTTGATATAGGTTTCAATGATGACGAATTACAACCATGGATGAATTGGTAATTGTAAATTCCAATCCACCAAATAAATGCAACGTATCACCTACCGTATCCTTTTACATTTGTCTAAAAACTATTATAATTAATATAATATGTGTAGATAAAATGTGGTCGTGACAAAAGGCATGAAAGACCACAAGAATTTCAATTTTTGCAGGTTTGCAGGGTATGAGTCGACCATAGGGTCGGCGCATACATCAGTGTGTTTTTCCACTGGTCAGCGCATGAAGGTTTGAGTCGACCGCAGGGTCGGCGCATGAAGAAATTACTCTTCAACGGGTCAGCGCACGCTGACTGTATGGTCGACGCATACTGATACATTTTGCAGATTTCCAAAAGTGCAGGCTATGCGTCGACGCACAGACCTGCTGTGGTCGACCGTTCGCGCGGAAATGCAGTTTTTAAATGATTCCCTCTATTATTTGAAAAGTTGTTATGTCCTTGGTTGGTCTGGTACTATATATACAAGTTCAACCACTTATATCATTTTTAACATTTGATAAAACCTTATTCATGTGTTCAAGAAAAACAAGGAGTGAAATAGGTGTCCAAGATTCATCATCTTCATCTTCAACATCTCACAACACATCAATTACACACAACCATTTTTGAAGTGCATTGTGAGTGATTAAGGGTGATAAGGTTCGAAGCTTAGATTGGGTAATCTAGTTCGGGTTGTAGCTTGTGACAGGTTCTTTCTTGAATAAAACCGTTAGGGTTTTATCCTCCAAGATTGGTTTGAATTTTGGGGGTTTTTGGACGAGATTCTTCATCAAGGGTCAGCTGAGCGAATGTGATTGTGAAGAGGTGTTCTTCAACAGTCTAGTAGCGGATTCAGTGATATTGAGGGGAAGATCTCGGGTTTGATTCGTTGTAGTTGAGATCAGCCGGGGCCGAAGGTTTGAAGAACTAAGGGTTATTCAATAAGGTGACTGGAATCGGAGGTCTATCAACAACGATTGGAGGACTTGATTCATCTTGAATCAAGGGGCAAGGAGTGGAAGCAACATTCAACGTCTTGAGAATTCTGTTGTATTTTTGTTGTTCAATCCTTGTATAAACTGTTACATTCAACAGGTGATATCTATTAAATCTATCTCTATTCTAGTTTTATAATTGAGGGCAGACGTACCCCGAAGCGAGGACGACGGGGGAACTGCCTCACCAAATACTTGTCTTCTCTATTTTTCAGTATTTTCGTTTTAGCTTAAAAATAAGTGATTTTCGTATAAGCACTATTGTCAAACTATAATATCAATTGAGTAAGAGGTTAAAACTCTGTTTTTGAATCCAAAGTACAATAAGACATTGTACTAGGATAGTTGGAATCACTTACTCAACATAAATATCACTTGGAGTGTTTTTGCACACTAAGTGTTTGACAAATTGCCTAAACCAAAATTATCTTACTTGTGTATTTAGTTTTTGTTTGCTCTTTAAATCATTGGAACTAGGAATCCTAACAAGTAAATTAGATCATTGATAAGTGTGATTAGTGTTGTGATTCTCTTTTCCATATTGTCATTAATCCAAAGGCTTAACGCATATCCGGTTTTCCAATAACCGTTCGTTTTAGACTATATTTTCCTCTGCCGCTTGAGCACTTAAAACAAATTTTCAAAACCAATTTTTTAATTGGTAGCGCCGACTCAAATTTTTAATTGGGATCTATTCAACCCCCCCTTTTAGATCCGTGCCATAGTCTAACGAGTGGTATCCAGAGCTCCGGTTACTCAGTGCTTCAAATACAACGTTGATAGAAAATGGCTAACGAACCAAAAGGTGCGTACAATAGAGCTCCTGTTTTCAACGGTGAAAATTATAGTTATTGGAAAGACTGTATGCGGGTGCACATAAACTCCATAGACAGAAAAATATGGAACGTTATCCTCAATGGTCCAATAGAAATTACTATGACCAATGCGGATAATGTAGTTGTGCCAAAGCCCGAAGCACAATGGACCGATGACGATGAGAAAAAAATACAATTATGATTGGAAAGCCAAAAATATCTTAGTCTCCTCATTAGGTGTAGATGAATACTATCGTGTATCCCATTGTCCTACTGCTAAGGCCATGTGGGATTCACTACAAATCGCCCATGAGGGGACGAACGATGTTAAGTTGGCTAGAATCAACACATAAACACAAGAGTTTGATCTATTTTTCATGGAGCAAGGGGAAACCATTGCTGACATGCAAAAGAGATTTACTCATCTCATCAATCATTTACATTCAGTAGGTATGCATGTTTCCAATGATGTTGCTACTAATAAGATCTTGAGATGTCTTAATAGGGAATGGCAGCCGAAAGTGACAGCCATCAAAGAAGCACATGATCTTACCTTATTAGACTTGACAACATTGTTTGGCAAACTACAAGAGCATGAACAGGTACTCTTGAGCCTAGACCAACGCGAAAAGAAGGAAAAGAAATACAAAACGAAGGTGAGTGAAAAGAAATCGATAGCTCTTAAGACTTCCTCCTCGAAGTCTCAAGCAAAAGAGCAAAGTGATTATTCCTCAAGCGACGAAGAAGAAGAGGACAAGAGCGAAGATATGGGGCTGTTCGTTAAACGGTACAACCATTACGTGAGAAAGAACGACATCCAACATTCCGAGAAGAACTTGGTAAACTTCCGGAAACAATCGAGGTACTCCAAAGATGATGACTCAAAAGGTAAAAAGACTAGAGGGACGTGCTACAAGTGTGGGAAGCCCGGTCACTACAAACCGGACTGTCCGATGAACAAAAAGGCAAAGGAAAAGGAATCATCAAAGTCATACAAGAAATCATCAAAGCCAAGGAGAGCGTACATAGCTTGGGAAAGCGATAGCGACTCTTCCTCCTCTGATGAAAGCTCTAGTGATGAAGAAGAGTCCATGAATCTATGCCTTTCGAAACATCATAAAAATAAGAAAAAGCAGGTACGTCACTCTAAATATGAGAAGTCCTCAAATATGTCGCATTCAGAATTACAAACCGCATTTAATGCTTTACACAATGAAGAAACTGAAGCCTTAAGAGACTTGCCTCTAATAAAAGAATTTTTACTTACTTAGAGCACAAAGTTAAAGAGTCCGAAAAGAAATTAGAGGACCTTAAGGCTTCCATTGTGGAAAGTAATAAATCGGATTGTGAGGACCATAGAAATCCTTTTGACTTTGGATGTGATACTTGTCATATTTGGCAAGGTGAAGTTAGAAACCTTAAGGCCAAATTAAACAAGGCACTTGAGCCTAAAATTACATTTGCTATTGATAGAAAGGATTTTAGAAAAAGTATGGTAAACCCATATCAAAAATATGCATATGTAATTAGGGATCAAGCAAGTAAAAGTGATTCTAAAGTCGATTTTGCATGCTTATATTGTTGCAAGAAAGGCCATTCCATTGCTAAATGCCGATTTAGGAGATTTCTGGTTCATAAAGGCATCTATTAATGGTTGCCCAAACGCAACCATCTTGTCGCTAACATATTAGGACCCAATATGCCATTGGGTACCTCCTTTTGCTAATTATGTTTTGATAGGTAAAATGTGTCGAGACCACCGAGAGAAGATGGGTTCTCGACAGTGGATGCTCAAGACACATGTCTGGAGACATATCCTTATTCATATACTTCATGGCTAAGAAGAAAGGGTATGTAACTTATGGTGATAACAACCGTGGAGCAATACTAGGTAAAGGTAGTGTAGGTAACCCCTCTTCTACTACGATTTCCGACGTGTTGCTTGTCGAGGGCATTAAACATAATCTGCTTAGCATTAGCCAATTATGCGACAAAGGATACAATGTATCATTTTTAAAATATTGTTGCAAAATTGTGCATGATAATGATAAGAAGAATATGTTTAATGGTTTTAGAGTAAACAACGTATATATGCTTGACTTAAATGAAGTATCGTTAACAAACGACAAATGCCTCATAACAATGAGTGAAGACTCATGGCTATGGCATAGGCGTCTAGCGCATGTTAACTTTGACTTACTAAATAAGGTAGTCTCAAAAGACTTAGTCTTAGGACTTCCATAATAAAGTTCACCAAGGATCACCTTTGTGATGCTTGTCAAAAAGGGAAGCAAACGAGGATCTCATTTAAATCCAAAAAGATCATTTCAACAATGAGACCTCTCGAACTTCTTCACTTGGACTTGTTTGGGCCGTCTAGGATTAAAAGTCTAGGAGGAAACTATTACGGGTTCGTAATAGTGGACGACTTTTCTAGGTTTTGTTGGAGCATCTTTTTAGTAAGTAAGAGTGATACATTCGCCGCTTTTGAAAGGTTTGCTAAGCTTTCCCAAAATAAGTTAAATACAAACATTGTGTCAATTAGAAGCGACCATGGAGGTGAGTTTGAAAATCACTTATTTGAAGAATATTTTGGTAACCATGGTATAGATCATAACTTCTCCGCTCCATGCACCCCTCAACAAAATGGGGTTGTGGAGCGTAAAAACCGAATTTTAGAAGAATTGGGAAGAACAATGATTAACGAAAGTGGTTTACCGAAATATTTTTGGGCCAACGCCATTAGTACGGCGTGTTATGTTTTGAATAGGGTGCTCATTCGCCCCATTCTAAATAAAACACCGTATGAGCTTTTAAAAGGGCGAAAGCCAAATGTCTCTCACTTGTATGTTTTTGGTTGCAAATGTTTTGTATTAAACAATGGAAAGGAAAACTTGGGCAAATTTGATTCCAAGGCCGACGAAGGTATCTATCTTCCTCGGATACTCTCAATCGAGTAAAGCATATAGAATATATAGTAAATGATTACTTGCTGTAGAAGAGTGTGTGCATGTTACTTTTGATGAGTCCTATTCGATAAATGTCGGAAAGGATAGTGTTGTTCATGGTGTAGGTACATCTATGGAAGACATACGCAAAGGGGGCGATACAGGGATTGATCAACCTAACGAAGCCAAAGTTGAGGATGATAAAGATGTACACCACGAGGTAACCGAGGAAGCTCATCCGCCTTCAAATGATGATCTCCCTCAAGCTTGGAAGTCTCCCAAAGACCATCCAACTAACAACATTCTCGAAGAGATCACAAAGGGTGTAACAACTCGATCAAAGCTAAGTAATTTCTGTTATCACTTCGCGTTCTTTTCACAAATGGAACCTAAAAACCCTAAGGAAGCCCTACTCGATGAACACTAGTTTTTGTCAATGCAGGAGGAACTAAATCAGTTCACTAGAAAAGAGGTTTGGGACATTGTCCCTCCTCCGCGAGGTCATCGAGTAATCGGCACCCGATGGGTGTTTAGAAATAAATTGGACGAAAACGGAGTAATAACTCGCAACAAGGCGCGTTTAGTCGCGCAAGGGTATAACCAAGAGGAAGGCATCGACTATGAAGAAACTTATGCGTCGGTTGCCCGACTCGAGGCTATACGCCTTTTGCTTGCCTTCGCCTGTGCGAAGGATTTTAAGTTATTTCAAATGGACGTTAAGAGTGCGTTCCTTAACGGGTACATAAATGAAGAAGTCTATGTTGCACAACCTCCTGGTTTTGAGTCTCATGAGTATCCTGATCATATCTACAAACTGAAAAGGGCTTTATATGGTCTCAAACAAGCTCCTAGAGCTTGGTATGAGAGACTAAGTAAATTTTTACTTGATCAAGGTTACTCAAGAGGAAAGGTTGACACTACTCTCTTCATTAAACGTCAAGGAAAACACTTAATTCTTGTACAAATTTATGTTGACGATATCATATTTGGATCTACTAACATGAACCTCATGAGAGAGTTTTCTGAGCTTATGCAGGGTGAATTCGAGATGAGTATGATGGGTGAACTCACATACTTTCTTGGTTTGCAAATCAAGCAACTGAAAGAAGGAACATTCGTGAGCCAGACAAAATACTGTTTGGAGCTTCTCAAGAGATTTGACATGGCAAATTCAAAAGCCATAGACACTCCTATGCCAACATGTGTAAATATGAGTAAAGATGAAAGTGGTCAGGACGTTGAGGTAAAAAGGTATAGAGGTATGATTGGCTCTCTTCTCTATCTTACTGCTTCTCGTCTCGACATTATGTTTAGCGTGTGTATGTGCGCAAGATACCAATCATGTCCTAAGGAATCCCACCTAAAATCTGTCAAACGTATACTTCGATACCTATCTGGTACTCCGAAGTATGAACTGTGGTATTCCAAAGGTAATGATTGCTCATTGGTAGGTTTCTCCGATTCCAAATTTGCCGGTTGCAAATCAGATGGGAAAAGCACCAGCGGTACGTGTCACTTATTTTCAAATTCCTTGGTTAGTTGGCATAGCAAAAAACAAGTGTCTGTTGCTTTGACAACCGCCGAAGCGGAATACGTAGCTGCTGGTAGTTGTTGTGCGCAAGTACTATGGCTTAAGAAGCAACTATTGGACTTCAATTTAAAACTAGAATGTGTTCCAATATTTTGTGACAATACTAGTGCTATTAACCTTACCGAAAATCCGGTGTTACATTCTCGTACCAAACATATAGAAATTCGACACCATTTTCTGAGGGATCATGTAGAGAAAGGTGACGTTGTCTTTGAACACGTTGACACCAAAAATCAACTAGCGGACATTTTCACAAAGCCGCTAGCCACTGAACCTTTCTTTCATATCCGTCGAGAACTTGGCATTCTCGACATTTCTGATCGGGTTTAATGATTGCTAGTTTCGTATTACTTTGTTTACAACTATACTTTTGTACTTATAACAAGTTGAGTTTTGTTGCAAGCACAAGTATGTTGTTATCAAGCGTTGTCGATATAGAGGTGATATTGCTCCTTTCTCTCTCTCTCTCTCTCTCTCTCTCTCTCTCTCTCTCTCTCTCTCTCTCTCTCTCTCTCTAAACATTCATGACTATAACTAGTATATCGTTTGACTATCATGGTATTTATATATATGACATTTGCTGCAAATACTATGTGTTTTGGATGCAAATAATATTGTGAAAGTGTAAATAGGCATCAAGTGTGGCATTCTACATGACATACAATGAAAATCTGAGTTTTTGATCACTATGAGTCGACCAAAACAGGGCAGCGGTCGACGCATGCTGTATACTTTCAAAATTATCAAAAATCACACAATATGCGTCGACGCATGCAGGGGTTATGGTCGACGGCTCGCGCAAAAACGTAGAATTTTTTTTCTTCGCTTGAAAACCGTTCCATCTCTTTACATTCTCCATTAAATGTGCAGTAAACATTTACTATGATTTGAAAGTGCATTTTCTTATAACTTGCATCTAGTCATCTATTGTGTCCCCTTGTCTCCTCCCTCTTGCCAAAACCCTAAACCTTCTTCTATAAAAAGGGATAGTCCTCATCTTCTCCAAACTCATCTCCAACTACCCTCTCCAAAGGCATTGTTGTTAACCTCTACAAAATCTCCAAATATCATCATCAATGGCTTCTCTATTTCGCAAAAATACCAGAAAGAGAACAAGGGCCTCAACATCCACTTCAGTACCCGTTACTGTTGTCTCACTAGTTCCACCACCTGCTGTTGACAACTTCAACACGAATATTAGCAAGAGAGAAGTTGTTCCGCATCATGCTTTCTACAAGGCAACGGAGGAGCGCATGCATCTCACCCGAATTTTATCTCTGCTGGAGTTTCAGGGTTTTTCAACTTTCTGGAGTGCAACACAAAATACAGTGAGGATTTAGTCCGGGTGTTCTACACTAGTCTGCGTGACAACTTTCAAAGCCAATATTTCCACACCTTTGTCGGCAATAAATTGGTAAACATAAATTCTGAAGTCTGGAATAAGTTTTTTGATTTGACTGTAGCTGCTGATGCACAACCTCTTCTTGAGGTAACAGACTCTCGCACTGTGCTGGGATACGAGTTTAAGAGTGCTCTAAATGACATGCTCAAAAGTCCCTATTCGGATGCTATTGTCAATAGTGATGCGTTTCCTAGAACAGTTACGACAGGCAAACTCCAAACAGGGGAGCGCATCCTTTAGTGGATTGTCGCTCGCATCCTGCGGCCGAAAAAAGGTGGCCTGTCTCGAGTCGAACAAGCTGAGGTACATCTCATCTATATTTTGAAACATAGGATCAAAATAAACTGGTCATATTATATTGCAAGCAGGATTTTTGCTCTGAGAGATTCAGGCAGAGGAACTGCTCTAGCTTATGGGTCATTTATTTCGGAGGTTCTCACCGCAGCAAATGTTGTATATCCATCGTTTCTTTATGTTTCAGTATCCTCTGACAAAGAATTCAGTACCAAAACCTTCGCCATGAAGGGATATTTTTGGTGTGATGAACGACAAACATACAAGTTTGTCCGTCGAGCAAACATTCCTCGGGTGACTCATGAATCTGATGAAAGTTCTGAACAGGAAAGCGAAGAACAAGATGAACAGGAAGATGATGAAGAAAATGCAGTGGAAGAGGTACAAGAACCCGTATGCGAGACGCAAGACCATTATCAATTGCCGGTTCAACATGAGATTCCAAATACTGATTGGCTCCAGCACTCAGCTCCATCTAAAGAACAGGAAGAAGGTTACACAAATCAGGGATGGGGTGAGTGGCAGTACACAGGCTGGACCACCCTGGGTATATTCGATGATCCATACCATGGCTACCCTCAAGATCATCAATCTTCTCAGCACTCATCACCTCCTCCACCATTGGACAACTCTGAAATCCTTAATATGCTGCAGTCCATGCAGTTAGATCAGCAGACCTTTATGAGGAGTCAAGATACGCGAATGGAGCAGATCAGAGCTGAGCTTCGTACTCAAAATGAACGGTTAAATTCATTTTCAATTAGGATGGATGCCCGCTTTGAAGCTCTTGTTGCATCCAGTGAGAGGCAAGACATGGAAATCACTGACAGTCTCCATCACCTCAACATGTCCGTGGAAGCATTTGTGGACTTCTCGGATCCTCACCGCAATCCAGATGTTGCATACCGGGGGAGGGGCCGAGGTCGGGGCCGGGGATATTAGTTACATAGTTGCATGTTTTTACTGTGTATTTTCTGTTATTTCGTGTTATGTTTGTCTGAATATTTCGCCCATTTGCATGTATTCACTTTGTTATCTATTAATTCCAGTTTTTGTTCATTATCACTCTTATGTGTGAAGTTTGGTAATTGACTAGCTATCACCTACTGTAAGTTTTTTGTTAATTGACGAGTTCTCTTTCTCTTTTTGATGTTGTCAAAGGGGGAGAAGAACATGTAGCAAGTACCAAAGCCAAGCCAGGATGTTCACAACAGTTGATGGTTGTTTGTTTTGCAGCCTCAAATTAAAAAAGAAAGGGGGAGTTTGTGTATACATTGCATATTGTGGTGTTTTTGGTTGTTTTGGTTGTATACAGGTTGTCATCATCAAAAAGGGGGAGAATGTGAAGGCAAATCGATACACATCAAACGAGTTTGCAAGACATCACTTGATATAGGTTTCAATGATGACGAATTACAACCATGGATGAATTGGCAATTGTAAATTCCAATCCACCAAACAAATGCAACGTATCACCTACCGTATCCTTTTACATTTGTCTAAAAACTGTTATAATTAATATAATATGTGTAGATAAAATGTGGTCGTGACAAAAGGCATGAAAGACCACAAGAATTTAAATTTTTGCAGGTTTGCAGGGTATGAGTCGACCATAGGGTCGGCGCATACATCAGTGTGTTTTTCCACTGGTCAGCGCATGAAGGTTTGAGTCGACCGCAGGGTCGGCGCATGAAGAAATTACTCTTTAATGGGTCAGCGCACGCTGACTGTATGGTCGACGCATACTGATACATTTTGCAGATTTCCAAAAGTGCAGGCTATGCGTCAACGCACAGACCTGCTATGGTCGACCGTTCGCGCGGAAATGCAGTTTTTAAATGATTCCCTCTATTATTTGAAAAGTTGTTATGTCCTTGGTTGGTCTGGTACTATATATACAAGTTCAACCACTTATATCATTTTTAACATTTGATAAAAACTGATTCATGTGTTCAAGAATAACAAAGAGTGAAATAGGTGTCCAAGATTCATCATCTTCATCTTCAACATCTCACAACACATCAATTACACACAACCATTTTTGAAGTGCATTGGGAGTGATTAAGGGTGATAAGGTTCGAAGCTTATATTGGGTAATCTAGTTCGGGTTGAAGCTTGTGACAGGTTCTTTCTTGAATAAAACCGTTAGGGTTTTATCCTCCAAGATTTGTTTGAATTTTGGGGGTTTTTGGACGAGATTCTTCATCAAGGGTCAGCTGAGCGAAGGTGATTGTGAAGAGGTGTTCTTCAACAGTCTAGTAGCGGATTCAGTGATATTGAGGGGAAGATCTCGAGTTAGATTCATTGTAGTTGAGATCAGCCGGGGCCGAAGGTTTGAAGAACTAAGGGTTATTCAATAAGGTGACTGGAATCAGAGGTCTATCAACAACGATTGGAGGACTTAATTCATCTTGAATCAAGGGGAAAGGAGTGGAAGCAACATTCAATGTCTTGAGAATTCTGTTGTATTTTTGTTGTTCAATCCTTGTATAAACTGATACATTCAACAGGTGATATCTATTAAATCTATCTCAAATCTAGTTTTAGAATTGAGGGTAGACGTTCCCCGAAGCGAGGACGACGGGGGAACTGCCTCACTAAATACTTGTCTTCTCTATTTTTCAGCATTTTCGTTTTAGGTTAAAAATAAGTGATTTTCGTATAAGCACTATTGTGAAACTGCGATATCAATTGAGTAAGAGGTTAAAACTTTGTTTTTGAATCCAAAGTATAATAAGACATTGTACTAGGCTGGTTTGAATCACTTACTCAACATAAATATCACTTGGAGTGTTTTTGCACACCAAGTGTTTGACAAATTGCCTAAAGCAAAATTATCTTACTTGTGTATCTAGTTTTGGTTTGCTCTTTAAATCATTGGAACTAGGAATCCTAACAAGTGAATTAGATCATTGATAAGTGTGATTAGTGTTGTGATTCTCTTTTCTATATTGTCATTAATCCAAAGGCTTAACGCATATCCGGTTTTCCAATAACCGTGTGTTTTAGACTATATTTTCCTCGGCCGCTTCCGCACTTAAAACCAATTTTTTAATTGGTAGCGCCGACTCAAATTTTTAATTGGGATCTATTCAACCCCCCCTTTTAGATCCGTGCTATAGTCCAACACATCCCAACTTTTGGTGTGTAGTCTTTTGTGGTGGAGTCAACTTCATTTAGTGTCCCCAGCTATCCTAACTCTTGGTTAGTAGCTTTTGGTTCCGACTTGTGGTCGATGAAGATCTTTCCCCAGCAATCCTGACTCTTGGTTAGTAGCTTGTGTTCTGACTTTTAATCGATGATGTTTCTTGGTGATTCTAACTCTTGGATAATACCTTTGTTTCCCAACTTTTGGTTGGAGGTCATCCGTTGTTTGGTGTCCCAACTTTTGGTTGGTAGTCCTCTATTCCCCAGTAGGGTCGGTCTGGAACGTCTGCTTGTGGTCGAACTTGTGGTTGGTAGTTCTCCCTTATTCCTCAGCGGAGTCGTTATCCCAACTTTTGATTGATGAGGAGATCTGGCGTTTTCCAACTTTTGGTTGGTAGTCTTTGATTCCCCAGTAGGGTTAGTTTGGGACGTCGATTCGTTTTCCAACTTTTGGTTGGTAGTCTTTGATTCCCCAGTGAGGTCGCCATATCCGGTGCGGTCGAATTGTTGACGTTATTGCAACTCTTGGTTGGTAACCTTTGTTCTCTGATTGTTGATTCCAACTCTTGGTTGGTAGGGGTTGTTTTGTCCCCAGAGAGTAACCCTCATCCCATCTTTTGGATGGTGCTGCTAGATTATTATCTTGTGGTGGATGTTGGTCCCATGCGGAGTCGTCTAGTTAGTCTACTCTTTTCCAAGGGGAGGGAAGTCGTCAGGTTTTTTTCTCGCACGATGTGGTTTGCTTGATTGATTTTCTCTTTTGTTCCCCAGCATGGTTTGTTTCAACTTTTGGTTGGTATTCAGAGTTCGCTATCCCGACTTTTGGTTGGTATTTTGTGGGAGAGTTTGGTTGGTATCTGTAGTTGGTTTCATCTCAAGTTTTGGTTGGTATCCTCCGGGCATTTTCCCGACTCTTGGTTGGTATCTTTTGGATGAATTTCAGATGGTATTGGATTGTTATCCCCAGCGCGTCATTTTCCGACTCTTGGTTGGTAGTCGCTATTTTGCATTTCCGCAGGGTGCAAATTTCTAGCTTCTTTTGTATTCAATCACCTTATACCTTGAATGTTTGAAAGCGGATGCTTTTCCTCCCTTCAGGTCCAAGTTGTTTGAATAGGGGCAGCTGTAGCACCCCAAAATTTGCCTTTTCGTTTTAACCGTAACTAGCTTTTGTTTCCTTTGCATTTTGCATTTTTGCATATAATAGCATTTGTTCTCGAGGCATGGGATCGAGGTATTCCTGTGGCTCAAGATCATTTCGGCGCAAAAGACTGAACAACAAACAGCGAGCATCAGAGGCTCGGGCATTTATTTTGCCAAGCGGTCAGGCGGCCGATTTTATTTTATTTTGCAGGAGAACATCATTTCAGAAAGTAGCACTCAGGCTCATGTCAAGCATTTGTACAGTGATAACGTCCAAGAACGAGATTCAGAAGCTTAACAGAGCTCCAAATGGTCAAAGCAGGGCAAATGGATAGATTTCCCTCCAAAAGGCGCCAAATTCAAATTTTTGAAGGTGTTAATCGCTGAACCTATATGGTTAATCGATTAACTAAAGAGAAATCAGGCCAGATTTGAAATTTTCAAAGCGTTAATCGGTTAACACATATGGTTAATCGATTAACCAGTGTAATTTTTGCCTCTGTACGTGATTTTTCAACGCAGAGCCATTTGGGGTCCAATTTTGATCACTTAAATTCAAATTTGTCACTTGGGAAGGATCTAGAATCATTTCATAATTTCATTTCCCTCCAAAATCCCATTCCTAGTGCCAAGCCACAATTCACAAACCAATTTCCAAACCTTGCTTTGGGATCCAAACCTAGGTGATATTTAAGTGATTCACTCCAAACCAAAGGGATCCAATTCTCATTTCTCACATTCGTTTTTCAGAATTCATTTAAAACTCTCTCAACTTTCCAATTCCAAAACCCTCACTCAAAGCTCTTTTTCATTGAATTCTTTGATTCTTCATTGGAATCAATGAATTCTTGAGCTCAAACCACCATCCATCATCTCCATTGAAGTGATTTCTCCATCCAATTTTCGTGCATAATTGGATCCAGATCTGTAAGTGATTTTGGAAGTGATTATTTGGCTTATTTTGGATTAATCTTGAAGGATTTCCATTGCTACAACAAGAATTGGTGTGGATCTTGAAGTATTTCGGACTTCTAGCATCGGATCTATTTAATTCCAGTTAATTCAACATTAACCGAAGAAAATCTCCGCTTCGAAGGTTGGAATCCTAGATCCATAGCATTTTTGAGCTTATTTGCATGTTCATGATGATTTTCATATTCGATTGAATTTTGGTTGATATAATCTGTGTTGATGGTGTTTGGATCTGTATAAATGATGTTGGAATCATGTTTTTCTGATTTAATTTCGTAATTAAGTGATTATGTGATCATTGGCATGTTTGGAGAAGTGATAAGCTGTTGAAAAGTGATTCTGCTTTGCTGTTTTCTGCTGTCAGCACAGTGTTAATCGGTTAACGCATATGGTTAACCGATTTACCACTGCAAATTTCCAAAATTTTCAAAATTTTCAAAGCGTTAATCGGTTAACACATATGGTTAACCGATTAACCAGTTCGAATTTTCAAATTTTTAAACGTGAACAGTGTGTTAACTGATTAACCCCTGGGGTTAACCGATTAACATTGTGTTGGCAGGCCTGTTTTGCTACTTTGTTTGATTGTTTTCATACCGTTTCATCTCGAATCATCATAGATCAGTGTGATGTGTTAGGGATGAAATGTTTCTCGATATATGTTGTTATTTTGGTTGTTTAATCAAGATTTCATCGACATTCGTGTTTTTCCACTTGAATGCATACTTATGGATGTGGTTCAAAGTTGATGATCTCTTTGCATGTTTGTTTGCTTTCATCTATTTTGTGCTTCTTCCATGTTTGCATCATTCTTGCATCGCTGTCGAGGTTGAGACGAGCTTGTGGCGGCTGCTGCCCCACAGATGTTTTTCCTCCCTCCCCCCATTCTAAGTGTTGCATTTTCATGTGTGCATCTCTTACTTGTGATTGAATTTACTTGGTGCTTTCTTGTGCTTTTTGCCATGATCCCCATAGGGTTCCTAGTCCCTTCGTTTAGGATGGGAGTAGGAGAGACATTAGGTGTTCAATTCAAGCATGCTAACATTAGGGTAGATGTTTCCCCTTTTCATCCTAACTTTAGGACCACTTTGCATGACAATGTTAGGGCCGAGTTTCCCTTAAACCTTCTGTGCGTCTCTCTTCTCATCTCAAACAATTCTAATTCATCTAATAAAGGCGATAAACATTGCGCGCTACGAGCCTTAAGCTACATGGGGAATGATGAGTGAGGGGTCTCCTCTCACTTATCTAGAGTGTTTAGTATACGTCCCATTTGGGGGCGATATACGACGCATTTGCCTCCATGTCATAGTCTTTAGTGCAACGTGAATCACAAACCAAATTAATTCACTTCACTAAAAAGAACCAAACAAACTTCAAACCTTTTTCCTTCGGAATTAATCGAAAACCTTTTTTTTTCAGAAAAGAGTGTATTTAAGCTTCGGTTCTATCGCAAACAGGCTTTGTCCCTGACTGCTGGAATGGAGGTTTAACCCTACTCGATTAAAACACTTAATCAACCTGTGGTTTCGTGTTAGCCCGAACTACGTTTGCTCTGATCTTTCATACCAGATGAATGTACGTAGGCATAAGATGCGATGTCCTGGCGAGCAGCCTTTCCCCATTCTCTTCCGTAGTTAGCCGAACTACGTTGACTCTGACTTTCCCATTGCACGAGGGAATACGTAGGCATAGAGCGACGATGCTCTGTCGAGTCTCTTTTCTTTTCTCTTTTGTCCCTTGACCTTTAGCATAGATAGTTTAAGCACACCCTTAGATAGACAACAAGCATGGATCCCATCGTGTACGACGGACGTGAGGAGTGCTAATACCTTCCCCTTGCGTAACCGACTCCCGAATCCAGGACTTGGTTGCGATGACCTCGTCTTTTCCCTTTTCGTCAGGTTTTTCCGATCGTTTCCTTTCCATCTCTTTGGGATAAATAATAAAAGGTGGCGACTGTTCTGTTTTCCGCTGGATGTTTTTCGCAGTTGCGACACTACGAAAAGGGAAAAGACAGGTCATCGCAACCAAATCTTGTGTTCGGGAGTCGGTTATGTAAGGGGAAGGTATTAGCACCCCTCACGTCCGTCGTACTCGACCGGATCCACGCTTGTTGTCTATCTAAAAGGGTGTTAAACTATCTAACCTACGGGCTCACGGAGACAAAAGAAAAGAAAAACAACTCGATAGAGCATCACCGCTCTATGCCTACGTATTCCCTCGTGTAATGGGAAATTCAGAGTCAACGTAGTTCGAAAAACTACGGGTGAACGTGGGGGAAGGTTGATCGCCAAGACATCGTCGTCTTGTGCCTATGTATCCTCGTCTGGTACGAGAAATCAGAGGAAACGTAGTTCGGGCTGACACGACCACTGGTTGGTTCAAGTGTTTTAAGCTGAGTAGGGTTAAACCTTAGTTCTAGCAGTTAGGTGTATGCAGCTCGACCATTGGAGACTTAGGCATTACCTGTTTGCGGTAGAACCAAGAGTTAACAATACTCTCTTCATGAAAAGGATTTTCTAATTAAGATCCCAAAGGATAAAAAGATTTGATGTTTTTGTTTTGTATTTTTTAAGACAAGAAGTGAAGAAGGCCAAAGGGCGAATGCGTCGCATATCGCCCAAAGGATAAAAATATTTGATGTTATGGTTTGAAACTCATGTCACACTAAAGACTATGACTCTAGAGCGAATGCGTCACATATCGCCCAAAGGGCATACGCTAAACACTCTAGACAGTTGAAGAAGGCCCCCCAACCATCATTCCTCAAGTACTTAAGGCTCGTAGCGTACAACACAAATTATTCTTTATTAAGTGTTTTGAATTGTTTAGGAGACGAGAAGAGAAAGACACATATTAAAGGGGAAATTGGACCCTAATGTTGTCATACACAATACTCCTAAAGTTGGGATGAAAGGGAATGAAAGTATTCTAATGTTATCATGCAAAGGATTGAACACCTAATGTCTCTCCTACTCCCATCCTAAACGGAGGGACTAAGAATCCTAGGGGGATCATGGCATAAAGCCAAGTAAACACTAAATAATTCACTCACAAATGAAATAAGAAAGAAAGGAAGTTGACTTGGACTAGTCAACATGCAACACAAACAAAGGATGCAAAGAAAAGATGCAACAAACAAGGAATAGAGGGAGGAAAACATGCAATGAACAAGTGACAAGCCACAAAGTACATTAATTTGTAAGTTCAATTAAAATGGAAAATAAAAAATAAAAATGATGAAAAATAATTTAACACATTAAAATATGAGAATATGATTTTTTTGGATTTTTATGATATTTAAAACAATTTTTAAATAAATAAAATAAAACAAAAAATAATTAAAAAAAAAAAAGAAACAAGTTGCTAAAAAGAAAGAAGTGCCTCACCCAAGGCTTGAACTCAAGACCTTGGGGCTGCAGGCACAAAACATAGCCAATCCTACCAACTTCACGCGTGTGTAGATTGATGGAAAAAGAGAGAAAAATATCAAAAACAAGAAAATAATGAAGAAAAACACAAAAAACGCCCCCGCTGAGGGTCGAACTCGGTAACACGCGCATGATAAGCTCTTAAGGGCATAGTGACACCCACTGGGGTGGCGATACATCCATTGTATCAAGACACCCCATTCTCATATATACCAAAACGCGCATCTGGGCAACTTCTCAAGGCAAGTTGAAATGAAAAACTTGAAATACGATTTCAACACAACTTCTCCAATTCTTATCCAAACTCAGTGAAATTTTAGTCTAACTCACTTAATTTTTCATGAGGATCATAATGGTGCAATCCATTTTTCCAAATGATGTCCACAACTCAAAACACGATTGAACATGCTAAAAAGGACTTTGAGATGCATTTTGAAGTTCAAAGATTAAAACAAGTGCATTTTAAAACAAGTAAGGGTCTGCTCACACTTTAAATACCATATAGGATGAGTTCTAACAGAAGGATTTGTTCAAAAGAAAATATAACACAAAATTAGCAGGTGAGTTGCAGTTGGTGAAAAGGTTTAAGAACAAAGCTTGGCATATGGACAAAGTTTAAATGGCTCAATGACAATGCAATGCTTATCAGTCTAAAGCTGTAATAGATCATGAGTTCCATACATATATTGCAATGATCGAAAAAGGAACTTGATGGTATTAGAGGCTAAGAACCTCAAGGCATGGAGCGACAGCCAGATTTTGGTGTTTCAATCAATATTGATTGATGAATTCCAACCATAGCTCTATCAGCAGCTCATAGAAAACAGAAATATCCAACATGAGTATTTTGTTTTCAAACAGCAAAAGGAACAACAATTTAAGATGGTTAGAAGTGATAGTTTGTTGCAGCATTTATTCATAAAAATCATATTCAAAGCAGAAGCAGCCACATGTTCTGTATTAGCATACCAAATTCAACAAAGAATAGTCCAATGCCTTGCAGTAACTAACATGACAATGTTAAATCCTACTGCATCAAACAGAAACTAAACATATATGCAAAACTGCAAATGATAGATTAGTGTTGATGAATTCTTTGAATCCAATCAATGTCAGGGCTCTAAAACAGCACACTCACCAATTGCAATAACTTAAAAAAAACGAGTTTGATGACATTAAAAGCTGTTAAGCTTAAAGTAGAAATTGACAGCTATCCCACTTCCAAAAGCAAAATTCAAAGAACAAAAGGAACATAGCAGGGTTATTTGGTTTGGAAAATAGAACAACAAGGTAGATGTATCCAACGATTAGCAAGAAAGCTCCCCTCCAGATTGAGGCTCACAAGTCCAGAAAGATGGCTCTCAACAGAATGTTGACACAAGCTTCCCAACAAAAGAACCAATGATACTAACAAGCAACATATGGAACATTCCCAAAACATACATGATAAGGGTTTTTAATAGCATTAAACCAACATAAACTCAACATCCCAAATGTTGAAGAACAAAAACTGGCTTGTGTTCCGATCAATCAAACAGTAACAGTTCTAACTTACATAGGCAAAGAAGACCTATTGAGTCCTAACCCCTAGTCTTATCTAGTATACATAGAAACACTCTTGTCAATGCCTAGCAAACTTGAGGCACACCACAGTATTATGAAATGTAGAGGACTGACTGTACTAAATAGCCAAATCCCCATCTCAATGACAACAACAATTTTGGTTCTCATAATGTTAATCTCAAATACTGAACCACAAATGGCACTTAAAGACAGTCATCAATTTTCCACAACAAATACAAACCAACCTCTAGCATGGAAAACCAGTTCTAAAGCAGCAATACATCAAGAGCTGACAAACTCAATTTCAAAGTAGTTTTGACAGCAAAGATCATCATTTCAACACAACAAAATTAAACCTTAATTCCACACATTCCAACAGTCTACTCCTCTTAAAAGGTAACAACCTAACCACATTGCCCTAGTGACAAACACACATCCATTAGCACATGAGTTTGACAAACTCATGATGATTCCTAACAGAACCAAACCAGGGGTAAAGTATCTCAAATAGAAAGTCAACAACTCAAAACCTACCAATATGCACTAGACACGTTCACACCTAAGTCCTAACAGCAGTCTTAAACTAAACTCAAAGACAGTCCACAATGCCATAACAAAGCCAGACCCCAATATACACTATTTGAGCTAAACAAATCTAAAATGAACAAAGCCTAAAGCCTAGACAACAACATGACAATGTTTTATGGTTAAAGCAACTAAACTAGACCCTTCATATTAACAAATTCTAAAAATCAGTTTTGATGGTTTTTAACATAACAAATGTCCAATAGTATACTTTCATAAAAGTAAACAAACAGACACACTACCCTAAAGTCATTCTAATAACAAAACACATGGTATACAAAGTTTAATGGCATGGCTAACAAACCAAATCAAACATGACACATGTGTAAACATATTCAACAGAAATCAAACACACATGATGCATAAACATGAGAAGGTTCAAGACCACATACCTCTTGTAGTCTTCCTTGAGCAAGCTTTGAGTTTTCTTCTTTTTGAGGTAATGAGTGATCCTTGATGACAATTCTAACAAATGATGTTCCAGCTATTCTTTAAGGACTTGGACAATTGGTACAACATATATGGATGGTGTTCAAGGTGTCAAAGAGGTCCAAGCTGTTATAGGCAGTGAGTTTCATTATCTTATGCAGAAAAGTCAAACTTTAGGGTGTGACAAATTGACTTTTGGTGTTATGGTATTTTTTGGCCAAACTAATGGTTGGAACAACATCAAATAATGGGTTTGAGATTGTGTGGATGATTTTTAGGGTGGTTGGATGATTAGAGAGGATGGTGGTATGAAATTTGCACAAGGCAGTTTTTGTGATTTTTGGAGGATTTCAAAGCTCAAGTTCTGATTTTCTTGCAATAGTGGTGGCTAAGGTTTTCTAAAGCTGTTCAGTAGCTTAAACATGAAGTGAAAAAAGGTTTTTGGAGAGTAGTTACCAAGGTGAAAATGAAGGGGCAGATTTTCATTTTTTCATGAATTTTTGAATCAAGGGTGGATGGGAGAGATAGTACATGAGCTAGCTTGCACATGGAGCTGTTTTATCTCAGTAGGAAGAGCAGTATAGTGTGGCTGCATGTAATAGAACAAAGCAAACTTGTCACTTTCATGTTTTCGCAAAAGATCCAAAAATGGAGCAAAGAGGTACATTGTGTGTTGGTTCATTTTTGGCAATGTTTGTTATGCTCTCAATGCAGCTTCATGCGCATGGGATAGGGAATAAAGGGGATGCATAACTGAAATGCATAAACATGCCAAAATGTTACACAATTCATGTCTTGTAATAAATGTTCAAATCACCCACTTTGGACCATGATAACTTGGTGCACAAAGATCAACTTGCCCTAAACTTGAGCTCCAAGTAAAAGGGGCATGGCATAGAACACTTTTCATGTTGAACTCATCTTGATTTGAGGATTGGAAGACCATGAAAAATGATGTTGAACTCATCTTTGATGTTTGACCCAAGTCCATTTCAAATCTTGATCATGAAGAAAAATGGTCTTGAAGATGGCTGCTTCAACCATGAAACTTTCCATAAATGGAAAGTTTCTAAAACCCTAAATCCCAAAATGGTAACTTTCAACAATTCTTGATTTTCATGATTCCCTTGACGTTTCTTGATCAAATTCCATCCATTGGTCATATTGAAGTTGAGGAACATGATCTTGACCTCAAAAAGTCAGGAGTTGACTTTTTCACTGCATAGTTGACTTTTTCCCCAAATCTCCTGATTTTCAATGGACTGATCAATTGATGCTCTTTTGATTAAAATTGATGATTAATATCTCATCCTTAAACACCTTAGGGCTTATGGAGGTCCATGGGAACAAGTTTTGCCTCAAGAAACAAGTTTATCCTGATTAAAAATGAAACCCTAATTTCTTCCTTTTTGCCTAGGCATTGCTTAGATAAACTGAGTGACCATTCCAACTCCACCACGACCTTTGAGGTACTCAAAAAACTTCTACCTCATGCTCACACCAATGATGAAACCTCATGGACCCTTTGACAATCCTCTTATGGTACTTTGATAATGAGTTGTGGCACACCTCTCCTCTCTAGGAACTCTGATGACTTCATGACAATAGCACCCACTTGATGACTTGTACCCATACCCTTGCTTGATATTGAAGCGAATAAAACCTCTCCTCTTGGATGGCACACACACACAATCACTTGATCCCCTGTAAGAACAATGCCATGCAGATGGAAAATGCTAAAATGCAATGAAACATAAGCCCAAGATTAAGAAAATGGGTTTGTCAAATTTTGGGGTACAACACAGTTATATATATGGACCCACTATATCAAGGATCAAAAGTTCACACTGACGAGAAAACCGGGTAGGTTAAAGGTCAAAGTTTCATGCATAACCCTCCCCCCTCACAGGCATGAACCTATCTTTGACAAGGTCTGGCATCCTATGCGGTCGTCAATGTCACAGGCTTTCGAGAAACGATGATACGTTCACCATTTTTGGTTTGGCATCATAGTCTAATGAAGCGGCCTCACTTAGCTGAATCCCAAATGATCGGTCTCCAGAGTCAACAGTTTCTAGATCCAACACCCTTTCCCGACCAATGTACAAGATATGACATCTTCAAAGAAAACCTCATTTGAACGCGGATTTCACAAATACTATTGCACGCCTGGTGTGCAGATCCTCGCTACTTTCCACTCTAATGCTATGGTTATACTCAAGCATGGGTTTTGGCTTATCACTCAGTGGAACAGTCCCACCCAACAACATAACAATAATGATATATAATATGCTGAAAGTAAAATGCAAATGCATTAAAGTACAAATGCAACACATATACACACATGTACACACCCAAAGATAAACACACAGGCATTAGGATTGACTCGCATAGAGGATGAGAATAGTCCCCAGCAGAGTCGCCAGCTGTTGCATCACTGTGAAGAGGGGCCAACAAGGACAGAAGAGTCGCCATCGTTCGTTATTTTTACCAAAGAGAGGGAAAGGAAACGATTAGAGAAAAGCTACGAAAAGGGGAAAAGACATGTCATCGCAACCAAATATTTGGTTCGGGAGTCGGTTACGCACGGGGAAGGTATGAGCACCCCTCATATTCGTAGTACTCGACGGGATCCACGCTTGTTATCTATCTAAAAGGGTGTTTATCTATCTAAAAGGGTGTTTATCTATCTAAGCTACAGGCCACAGGGTCAAAAGAAAAGAAAAGAGACTCGATATAGCATCGCCGTTCTATGCCTAGGTATTCCCTCGTGCAATTGGAAAGTTAGAATCAACATAGTTCGGGAAACTATGGGTGAAAGGTAGGGGGGTGCTCGCCAAGACATCGCCGTATGGTACGAGAAATCAAAGCAAACGTAGTTCGGGCTGACACGATCACTGGTTGGTTCAAGTGTTTTACCCGAGTAGGGTTAAACCTTAGTTCTAGCAGTTAGGTGTATTACTGCTTGACCATTTGAGACTTAGGCGTTACCTATTTGTGGTAGAACCAAGAGTTAACAACACTCTTTTCTAAAAATGATTTTCAATTAATCCCGAAGGATAAAAAGGTTTGACATTTATTTTTGAGTCTTTTATGAAGAAGTGAATTGAATTGTGTTTGTAATTCATGTTGCACTAAAGACTAGGCCTTAGGAGCGAATGTGTCGCATATCGTCTAAAGGACATACGCTAAACACTCTAGATGGTATGAGAGGAGGCCCCACAATCATCATTTCCCAAATGCTTAAGGCTCGTAGCATACAACACTTGTTATCCTTTATTAGATGTTTTGAAGAAGTTTTGAGATGAGAAGAGAGAAGACACAACTAAGCGGAACCTAACTCAACCCTAATGTTATTATGCAATGTGCTCCTATGATTGAGATTAAGAGGGGAAAATCTACCCTAATGTTAGCATGCTTGGATTGAACACTTAATGTCTCTCCTACTCCCCAAGGGACTGGGAATCCTAAGGGATCATGGCAATGAAAACCAGGAAAACACAAGATCAATCAATCATAAATAAGAAAGAAAGAGATGCAAACATGAAATGCAACACAAAGATAAAGAGGGAGGGAAAAAAAGTGTGAGCCAGCAACCACCACAAGCACATCTCAACCTCTTAAATGCAAGCAAAGAGATGCAAAACAAAACAAAATGCAAGCAAAAAGAACTCAAATAAGTCCAAGCAAAAGTGTGATGAAATGGGGGAAGCGAGATCCTACGACCATCGACCATCAATCACCGAAGAAAAGTGGGAGGAAAAAGTGTGGGACAGCAGCCACCACAAGCACATCTCAACCAAATAATTCTTCAAACTCAAACAAAACAAAAAGAGCATTCATCACTTTGAACAACATCCATAAAAGTATGCATTCAAGTGGAAATCGAACACGCGTGTCGAAGAAAATCATGTTTAAACAATCAAGAACAGCAACACAATATCCAAAACATCTCACTCAAATGCATCATACTAATCCATGAAGATTCAAAGTGAAATGATACCCAAAACACGCTCAAAAAAAGCAAACATGACATTCTGGTTCAGTGTTAATCGGTTAAAACATATGGTTAACCGATTAACCAGTTGAAAATGTTTGAAAATTTGAAAATTTGCACTGGTTAATCGATTAACCAGTTTCCACTGCAATTGGTTAACCGATTAACATTGTACCAGAGGCAGAAAATAGCAGCTCAAAAGCACCTTTCAGCAATTAATCACTTCTCCAATAATCCAGATGATTATATAATCAATTGTGCACAAATTTAACACCAGAAAATAGCGATCCAACAACATGTAAACACATTAAACAGCAAGATCATAAATCACATGGATCAAGAATCAACAAAATCAATCAAAAATGAAGATCTACATCGAATATGCAAGATAAGCTCAAAATAGCAACGGATCTAGAATTGCGAACCTACAAAGCAGAGATTTGCTTTGGTAATTGTTGATTCAACTTCAATTGAGAAGATCGGAGCTAGTAATCCAAAATTACTTCAATATCCAAGTGAATTCTTGTAGTAGAAATGAAGATCCACCAAAATTAATCAAGAATTATCCAAATAAGCTCCTCTAGATCAACTTCAAAATTCAGATCCACAATAGCACAAAATTTGAATGGAGAATTGAATATGATAAGGATGGAGGATAAAGGTTTTAGCTCTAGAATTCAATGATTCCAATGGAGAATCAAAGAATTCAAGGTGAGAAGAGCTTTAGTGGAGTTTGGGAGATGGAAAAGTTGAGAGCAAAATTCAAGAGTGTATGAATTCTGAAAATGAAATGGAATTATGAGGACTGTGTGTGTGAGGTTTAGAGAAAATCATTTAAATATGCCCTTGGTTAGGATCCAAATGTGGTTTGGAGTGTGGTTTATGAAAATTGGAATGGGATTAGGAATGGGAAATTGGAGGGAATGTGAATTAATTTGAAAACTAATCAAAATTCAAAGTGGTTCTAGATCCTTCCTTTGGTGTAAAATCAATTTCACAAATGAAAAAAATGGACCCCAAACTGGCACCCTATGAAAATTCACGTGCAGAGGCAAAATTTGCCTTGGTTAATCGGTTAACCATTTGGGTTAATCGATTAACACCTTCAAAAATTCAAATTTGACCTGATTTTGACTTGATTAATCGGTTAACCATTTGGTTAATCGGTTAACACCTTAAAAATTTGAATTTTGGCGCCTTTTGGAGGGAAATTTGCACATTTGCCCGTTTTCATCCGTTCTAAGCCCTGTTCAGCATCTGAAACTTGCTCTTGAATACTACAACCATGAGAATGCTTGAGATAGTCTGAATGCTGCTTCTTGATCTTAAAATATCCTAAAAAATAAAATAAAATCGATCGCTCGATCGCTGGGCAAAATAAATGCCAGAGCTCCTGATGCTCGCTGTTTGAACTCTTGCACTAGAAAGAACTCTGAGCCATAGGAAAACCTTGATCCCATGCCTCGAGAACAAGTGCTATGATATGCAGAAATGAGAAAATGTAGATGAAACCTAAGCCAAGTATAAGAAACGGTTGGTCAAATTTTGGGGTACAACACTCACTAATTTTAACGGGTACTTGACTATGGTCAAGACTCCAATGGGAACAAACATAACAATGTTTGTGTAGAGTTTGACAAAACTCTCTAGATTTAAGTTAAACACACAAAGGGATTGACTTTTACAAAAGCTAAGAGAGAAGTAAGTAATCATGACAATGATCCTTACATAGAGTTAATTGAAGGATACTTCTAACAAGGGGTAGGTCTTTAGACTTAAAACAAATTCTAATGGATATAGTTTCTAACTTAACTAAGTTAAAGGACCTAATGACTTAACCAAGTCAAAGGGAGGGGTAAAGAGCTATCTATGACTGTGAAGTCAATAGAGAGACTTTCCTTTGGAATAAGGGAATAACAAGGCAACTGAATAAGAACTAACAAGTTCCATCACTTGGGGGAACTTAACAAAGTTAAAACATGCATAATCATTCATTCAAACATGATGAAGATATAAAGAGCATGGTAACAACCAAGAAAGATTTAGGACAAACATGTAACAACATGGGGCAAGGATAACAATGAAAGAATCAAATCAAATGGTTATAACAAAAGGTAGAAAAAGATGTTACAACATCTAAAAGAGGATGGTGATAAAGGTTCTTACAAGACCTAACATTTCCAGCATCAAGGATAAGTCAAGACCTTACTTATCATGGCAAACTTCAAAGATTATATGGGTATCAACCAACAAAAGAAAACATGAAACATGTTTGACAACAACAAGTTTATCAATGGTATATGAACAAAACTCATTCATACAAGTTAAAACTTGGCATATGAATCAAACAAAGATAAATGTAACAACACTCAATCATTTTTAAGGCATATTGATGACAATCAATCATGGATAAGCAAGAAAAGTGACAACAGTTCAAGCATGGATTCAAACTTCACAAGGGGCAAAATAAACAAGATGCAAGGTAACAACCAAGACAAGAGTGAAACCTAAACATTTTATGGCTCTAACAAGGCATATAAACAAGCAAGATGAGGTATGAGGGGAAAGTTCATAAGGTCACAACATCAAGAACATACACAAAGATTCATAGAGAAGTTTCAATACACACATTCACATTCATGCATTTACAAATGCAAGAATCAAACCCTAAACATGTTATGGTTCTAAAAACACACATAGACAATTAAGATGAGGTTAAAGGAACATGATCAAGAAGTTACAACATCAAGAAGCACATTACAAATCAACAAAAGTTTCAAGGCAAGGTTTTCATGTTCATTATCATACCCTAAATCTGTCCTACCTTTTTTCAAATATTTTCGCATTTTCGATTCTTTTTTTATTGTTGCATTTATTTACCTAATTTCATGCAATTTAGACACGTGCCCCCCCACAATTGGGAGTTTTTCAAATCTTTGTTATTTTGCCCAATGAGAGCGTGACACGTGGCCTAAGGGGGTATTTTTGTAAATAACAAATCCTTTTTTAATTTCCCTACTTTCTTTTCAAAACATCAATATTTTGTACATGTATTATTTATTAACATAGAAATTAGGAATAGAGATTATAATTTTATATTTTAGAATTTAAATAGAATTTTAAATAGATTATTAGAATTAATTATTTAGTATTAGAATTTGTTTAGATTAGAATTTGTCTTTAAAATAGATTTTTATTTTTAGATTTAATATAGTTTTTAGAAATATAATTAGTTTTACTAGAAATTAGATTTTTAAAATTTTAATTAGACATAGAATTAGAATTTTAATTTAGATTTAATTTAGTTAGAAATAGTTTTAGTTTTTATTTAGGATTTAGATTAGAGTTAATTAGATCTAGTTTTTAATTAGTTTAGAATATTAATTAGATTAATTAAATTTTGAGTTTTTATTTGCTAGATAGAATTAGTTTTTTTATTATTAGAATTTTTAGTTTTTATTTGGAAATTAGAATAGATTGTTAATATTAAAATATGATTAGTTTTTTTAATTAGTTAGTTTTAATATAGATTAGTTTTTTTATTAGAATAGAATTTTAGATTAATTTCAATTAGGATAGAACTAATTAATTATCAGTTAATTAGATTAGAATTTTGTTAGTTAATTAGAATGTAATTAAGTTAGGTTTTATTAATAAAAAATAGTACAGTTTTTAGATTAATTAAACCAAAAGAAAAATCAAACAAAACAATAGCCAGGCCACATGTCGGATTTGTAGGATATAAAACCACTGTAGATTTTCTTCTTGCCGAGAACCCTAGAACACTCAGTCGCCGCTCATCCCATCCAAATTTTCGCCGGAAAATTCTTTCTATTCTTCCAACCTCCTTCAACTCATTCATCATCATCGTCTTGTTCATCACCATCCACACAACTCAGACCAAAGTACTTTGAACCTCCATCATCTTCAACAACAATCCATTCAAAGTTCTGTTTCACTCGTCTACCCATCTCCGGCGAAACCCACTAAACCACTTTATCTCTTCAAACTTCCACAACCTTCTTCTCAGAAACCAACACCATTGAAACAACTTCAAACTCCATAGAAACCCATTTCTAGAAAATCTCCAAAAGCTCTCAAACTCAAACCCTTCCTCCATAAACAAAACCCATCCAACCCAGATCATTCGCAAACCTCCAAATCTATTTTCCTCAAACCCATAACAGAGATCCCTCTTCGTCCCACTCGTAACCCATTCTCACGATTTCGGACCATTTCTCTTCTCCACCTTCTTTGCAACCCATTTCAATTCCTAATTTCAACACAAACACCAACCACAGATAAACCCAAAAATCCCATATACTCAGAACTAACCCATTTCTTTTCTCTCAAACTTCAACTCGAACATCCACCGCTTCACAACTCCAAAACATCCATCATCTGAAGCCGTCATTTTCACCATTTCTCAAAACAAAACCTCCGACCCATTTTTGCACCTTCAACAGAATTTCAAACCACCAACAGTAAAAATGGAAGTGGATAAACGAATTGGACTTGGATGAGCAAAATGAGCGTGAATGAAGGTTGGAACTTGACGGTGTTCTCGTTTGTCGCATGTTGGTTTTGTTCTTCATGGATTTAACAGTACGGACAAGCAGAAGAGGATTTTTGTTCTTTATTTTTATTTTTGTTGTTTTATTTTATTTTTAGCTTTCAAAGCCCATATTTACATCAACACCCTTCATGTTTTAATGCGGAACCAACCCCCCCCCCCCCCCCCCCCCCCCCCCATTTGTTTCTTTATGTAAACCTTTTTTTTTTCATTTTTGTTTTATTTAGTTTTCATTAAAATGTAATATATATTTTTTCTAAATGGTTTTTATATATTATTAATATATTAGTTTGTTTAAAAACAATTTTTAGTTTATATATATATATATATATATATATATATATATATATATATATATATATATATATATATATATATATATATATATATATATATATATATATATATATATATAAATATATATATATATATATATATATATATATATATATATATATATTTATATATATATATATATATACATATATATATATATATATATATATATATATATATATATATATATATATATATATATATATATATATATATATATATATATATATATATATATATATATATATATATATATATATATATATATATATATATATATATATATATATTATTCTAAGCTTTACGTTCAAATTTCTTTTAGTACTTTCCTACTTTTTCTTTTAGAAGTTTCTTATATTTTCTTTAGAAGTTGAATTTTATTTCTCATTTGTTATTGGGCTTTTTATTCTATTTTCTGTTTTGGTCGATGACGAGACCTCAAAATTGTTTTTCTGACAAATTATTGATGAAAAATGACAAACCCGAGACCAACTTGTTTTTAACTGTACATTTTCGATTTTTATCGATTTCTCTCTTTTTTATTTCATTTTAGTTATTTCTATCACTTTTTTTTGGTCAATGACGAGTTTTTAAGAATTACTATCGGTCAAACTATTGATAGATGATAATTTATTCGAGACTATTTCATTTTATATTTCAATTTCTTCTCCACTTTTGATTTTTATTAATATTTCCCTCGATCTATGAAGTCTTTTATTCATAAGCGTCGCGTATCGAAGTCGATAACCTTCTCGATTTCAAATCTATGGAAAATGACCATTTGGGTCATTTTCTTTACTTTGGAATCGTGATAGGCTACCTTCGACTAATCGATATTATGTTTGCGATTATGATGAGATCCACCTTCTTTTGTCTGTGCGACACAATTAAATTGGAGAATGGTTCTCAATACCATTTCTCTATCTTGTTCTTAGCATAGATATCAACTCACGCGACCTCTTATAAACTGACTTTCATTATAAGTCGAGCTACGATGGTTTAGCGTTACATTTGCCCCGAATAAATTCCTAACCAAACTAACCACTAACTTTAATTTCCGTCCAATATCAACTGTTTTATTTTTCAATCAGATATTATTGTGGATATTATATTGTCATATTATTATTCATATTATTTATATTGTCATATTCATATTCATCATTCTAATTCACCCATATCCGAAAACACATAATAACTATCGAAACGCTAAAAGCCTAATTGGTGGACTATTGGATCATTGGTCATTTGCAGAAACCCCAGCAAGGAGTTGTGCCCGACTTTGCTCAAAGCGTAGTTTAGGACACAATGCACACACACGACTTTCTCTTGGGCTACCTGACAATGAGACCCCTTTATTTCGTGCAATCCCGTGTAAATTACATGTACCCCTCTCCCATTCCGATGTATGTTTCACATTTCTTTGATTATCGATTTATCTCCTAGGAGCACCCATAGGGACTAGAGAAGATCAAACTATTTTCAAACTAATTCTCGATTCGTCATCGAGCAACTTTCAAATACCCTCGTAAGTCGAGTGCTCATACGCATTCGCCATCAACCTATTGCACACACTTCACCGTGGTTTCGATATTGGGGGCACCCTCAGGGACTAGTATCGTTTCTCACATCTCGACCCTTGATGCGTAAGTCATGTCGGTTCCGTTTTTCAAACCATTTCCATTCCCACACGTTTTGCACGCGATAATAAGTCAAACCCTTGATCCAACATCAAGCGGATTTTCATGACAAACTACCAATCAATTAACAACTATTTAATTCTTTTCAAGGTGTAAAGAGTTGGGTCCGAGAATATTTTCTTAAGCCTCAAGTAATCGTCATCAGTTCAAACTCACTCTTTCAAGTACAACCTTATCTTCAAGATGAAAAAGAGGGAGTTCCAAGTCTTTGGTTCGCTCTCCCTATTACTTGGGTCTGGGAAGTCTTTCTTAAGCTTCGAGTAATCGTCATTCGTACCCACTTCAAACCCATTATCCCTGTATCCTTTTCGTGGTCGTTACCACGAACTACGAATGCTCTGATTCTTTATTCATTCTTGAATACAAGATACATAGGCACAAGATTGCGATGATCTTGGCGAGCACAATCCCCTCCATCATCTGTTTCCCCCCATCATTTCCCGTAGTCGAACTACGACGCTCTGACTTCTCATTCTCGTCCGAATGAGCATATGTAGGCACAAGGGCCTCATTCCTTAGCGAGCACCCTATCCTCTAACCATCCCTTTTCCCCCTAGCGTCTTTATCGCTTTATAGTACCATTTTAGTATTTAGTATTGAGAAGAGAAAAATTAAGCTTAGCTAACCTTCATCACAACTCGATTGAGCGGTTCCCGTTGAGTACAACGGACGCGAGGGGTGCTAATACCTTCCCCTTGCGTAACCGACTCCCGAACCCAAGAACATCAGGTTGCGATGGCCGTGTTCCTTCTGTTTTAAGAGGTTTTCTCGATATTCCCCTGTCTCGTTCATTCGGGATAAATAAAGTTCGGTGGCGACTCTGTCGAACCGCAATTTCGCGCCTTTAGCGCGAGGGTCGTATGTTCGAATCAAATTTCGAGGTGCGGCATTCATACATTTACAAAGGCATGAATAAGCATGGTAAGGCAAGGAACCAACTGTTTTCAAACATACAAACATGTTAAATATCATAAAGTGATTCCTACATGATCAATCATGTAAGGAAGATCAAGTACCAAGCCCAAGAAACTCATAAAAACAAGTGAAAAAACCATAAAAAAGGTCATGTCATTCAAGTGAGCCAAAGTGTTTCAAAAATAACAAATCTTGAATTCTTCCTCCATAGTTTGAAACTAGACATATCAAGGAGAATTTAGCAAAAAGAATGGAATCAAAATGATAAAAATCAAAGAAGTTATGCACTTTTGAAAATGGGGCCCAAAATGGGACAAGCTAGGGCAAAAACTCAAGGCAACTTGCACATAATCTAGGCAGATATGTATAAAGGGTCATAACTTGCTCAAAACTTAATGAAATTGATGGAAAAAAAAGGAAATTGTGTATTTTTTTCACAAGAAATCCAACGGTGGTGGTAGTTTTCAAAGATCATGCATTGGGAGGAAAATTCGATAACCATACAAAAATTTACATGTTATGTGCAAGAACATCATGACAGTCTAAAATACAAGTTTTCAGCAGCAAACCAAAGATCAAACATACCATATGGAACATATAAGGGATGTGTACAAACACCGTACCTCAAGAGAGGAGTTCATTCAACAGATTGCATATGAAGTGGCCAAAATGCCAAGTTAGAGCAAGACAAGCATGACAGTCATGCATACATGTTTTAAACAATAACCAAGTGATCAAACATACCCTATAAGACATACAAATGATGTTTACAAACATCACACACCTATGTATAAATAGAATCCAAGAGTTGCATATGAAAATGAATCATAACGTGAGCTAACAGGCAAGCACATCATGACAGTCAAGTGCACACAAATTTGAGGGCAAGCTAAAGTTTAAACATTACCTATAATGCATATGAAACATGTCCAACATCAATGTACATCAGAATATATCATAGTTTCAAAAATAGATAGTATGAGCACATACCTCTTGTATCCTCTTCAAGCCAATATACAAAATAAGAAGTCCAGTTGAGATGTGATGATTCAAGCAACTTCAAAATACCTCAACTGAGAGGTTCAAGTGATCCAAAACTCCTCCAAGCAACTCCCTTGACAGAATGGTGCTTTATGCAAGAATGGACCAAAAACTCCAAAGTGAAATATGAGGAAATGATGTTACAAAATTGTGGTGATGATTTGGATAGCTCAAAGAAGTTATATGGAAGGTGTTTGAGGTGTTGGAAAGACTGGAGGAGGACTGGACAGAGTTGTGGCTCTCAATGTGTAGAAAGTCAAAGTTTTATGGATTGACAGTTAACTTTTTGAGTGAGAGGTTTTCTGGTGTAAGTGAGTTTTTTACATCATTTTTGATGTGTATGAAGTTTTGGTAGAGGTGTTTGATGATTGGAATGAGTTTTGGAAGGGTTTGTGCAAAGGAGGATTTTGTGCCTTAAGGGAACCAAGTTCTTAACTTGCAAGAAGGTTGGGATTAGAAGAATGAAAGAGATTTGGCTTGGTTTCTAGCTCAATCTGGTGTATTTTGTATGTAAGGAGGATGTTTTATTTATAGGCAAGCTTGGAAATCAAGTCGTATGGGCAGATTGACTCATCTTGCCAACTTTGCCCTTTTTTGAGGAAAAATGTGTAAGATCAACTTGATATCTTTCTTCTGAGTTCTAGCCACCTCTCTATGAGTTTGGTCATCACCTATAGCCTGCAAATAGTGGTCTTGAAGTGAAAGGGATGGAGAAGCTGATGTGGTTGTTGAGTTGTGACAGAACTTGCAAGAAAGGTTTCTCTCTCATGCCACTTGCATGATTAAACAATTCAATTAATCCAAACTCTGAGTTTTGCTTGTGGATATGCACTCTAACTTCCTCAATTAGGTCCATAAGCATCAAATAATGAGTTAAGCAAGGGATTAAGAGTGATTTGAAGGGTTTATGCAAGAAAAGGCCAATGTTGAACTTGGTTTTGTGACATGAAAAATGCCTAACTTGCCTTCTTCGATTCTCCCTAACCACAAAGATTGAAAAAATGATTTTTTACTTTTTAAAAATCCCCAAACATGATATACAATATTCATGTTTTACACAAGTTCAAATTCCAAAGGGAACTATATCAAAAATCCTCTTCAAGATTATTGCAAAAGTTGACTTACAAGCTAAGAAACATGAAAATTTTCCAAGTGTTGAAATTCTTCACAACTTGATGAGCTCACAACTCAAAATCTATGAACTTTTGGGGCTCAACCCCACAAGACACTTTTGTAGGGATCCTCAAGAGCTTTCCAACAAGCTTTGAACCACTCCATTTGGATTTGTGGTTAGGAAGTTATGATCATTCCAAGTTGGCTTAAAATTAGGGCTTTTGTGAACCATAGTTTCTTGATTTGCAAGTTATCCATCAATCCTTGATTAAATCTCCACCAAACTCACTAGTTAGGCATAACCCTAAAAGTCAAAGAGTTGACTTTCCAGACAAACGAACCGAACTGCTGAAATCTTCAGGATCGATCCTCAGTGTTTTGTGTTCTTTCAGCCTTTCAAACTTCTTGAGGAGACTTTAATGAGTCATATAAGTACTATGATTCAATCTTTGGAAACCCATTTAGACCAAAATTCAAACTTCAGTTGACTATTTCCACTAGAAACCCTAATCAGGGTTTTGCACTGCATTGCTCCTATTCTTTTGGTAACAATCTCTAATAACACTTGTTCTTGGCTAGATATGAGCTTCTTGATGATATGAAGACTTGATTTATAGAAGATCAATCCAAAACCTTAACTGATCAGTCCACAGGATCCTCGATTTTAACAGTGTAAAACCCTAATACATCTGCATCTTGACAAAGATCAACTTGAAAAAGGTTAAAGTTAGGTAACACCTGTTTTATGCTCCTAGAATGATGATGGAATCTAGGGGTCAAAATTTTGGGTATGACACCATCAATACAAAATACTCTTCTAAATTCGGCATCAACTTATAGTCAGGAAAAGTGAAACAGTGGTAAAGAGGAAAGATTCTTGAGTCTCAAAAACGGAATCTCAAAAATAATCTTGAGTCTCAAAAACAGAAAGATTCTTCCATATTCATCCGAGAAAGTTAAACGGTTGTCGATTAAACTTCCCAGTTCCCTTACACTCTCAATTTTTAGACTCTTAAAGGTATACTTCAATGTTTCTCTTTTTCTAAAATCCATTTTACAATATCTGCAAAATAATTTGGGTTTCTTGAAGGGTTAGAAAAAAAAATGCAGAGATCCGAACATGAAAGGTTTCATGGAATTCAAGTATTTATACACGTCATAGGATACCAAAAGAAATTCATTTATTATTTAATAATGGATTACAAATAAATATTCTTAAAAGAGTCTTAAAATAACAACTAAATAAAAGCTAATAAAGCCATAAGGAAGTCTTGTATTCTGCTCCTTAATCTGCTCTTCCAGCTGGGCCTTCTCAAAGATAAGCTTGTCTACAATCAGCTTCCAAGGGGTAGTCTGAGTGTTGGGGGAAAATAAATCCTCTTGTGCTTTTCTCTTCTTGTAGGAAGTTCCTCTTCATTCTGAAGTTGTTTCTGAAGTTCAGCATTCTCTTCAACAACCACCTGATACTTATTTTTCCAAGCTTCTGACTCCTGTTGCGCTTTGCTCAGGGAAATTTTTAATTCTTCAACTTCAGACATGAAAATTAGAATAGGTTCCCTCTTCAAAGGCATGGGTTCTTGTCAAGGATAAGGCATCTTCAATTTGACAACCCTTTCTCTGACCCACTGGAGATACGGTTCCAAAGAAACACAGTTAGGCTTCCCCAAAGTTTCTCTTCCTTTTTTATGTAGGTGACGTCATGCAACCGCGATCTTCTCTTGAAGTTCCTTATCATCTTAAAAGAAGATACTTTCCACATGAACACTCTTGGGTTGATCCTTTAGAGGATATCCTAATTGAAGAATAGCTAGAACAGGATTGTAATTTATTTCTCCATTGATGCTAGGGAGAGGTACATTGGCAAAGTCTCCACAATTGTCAATAATTAGTATCTCGTCATATACATGGTTATACCAATCAATATCTGAGTGGGTCAGAGCCATAATTTTCTGTGACCAACATCCTTTATTAAGATCTCAAAAGGAGCCAGACTTGGGCAAGTGTGAAATAAACACTTGTACAATAAAGGTACACAACAGGTAATGATTACTCCACCATGAAAATTTCGGAGATGAATTGAATGGTAAGCATCAGCGAGAAAAGTTGGTGCTGGATTGTTCTTTATAAAATCTTTAATGGCATTAAGGTCAATAAATCCTTCAAAACATGTGAACAGGAACACCCCATATATAAGTAAGGCAAGGATTGCTTCAAATGCGTTCATGCTCATATGATCAACGTAATATTGGGCTTTCTTGATCAGGAAGTCTGTGGTTAATCCAAAAATTCCACCTTTAGTAATCATGTTTGCTTTGACATCAAACAACTTCATATATATGGCTTTAGCAATGTCCTGCTCTTTAGGGTCCTTCTCAAGGAATGGGAAAGAAGACTCATCCAAAATAGGCAAACCAACTAACTAAGAATATTCTTCTAAGGTAGGCACAAGATGATAGTTTAGGAAAGTAAAGCAGTGATAATCCGGATCATAGAATTGTAGTAGGGTAGAAAGAAGTCCACTGTCCACCTGAACCTTCAATGAAGATAAAAGCTTCCCATACTTGTTTCTGAACTTTTCTTGATCTTCAATCAGAGCTTCTAACTTCCTTAGGTCATCCAATTTAAGACTCTTGAAAGATTATTTCAAAGTATTTTTCCTTTTGCAATCCATAATGGTCCTCCGATGTTTATAAATAAAACTCATAATTCCATGAAACCAATGCAATATGATGCTTATGAATGCAAGGATGCACAAACATTGATAAGCAAAGATACACAAAGATACACACATATATATAAATAAACCGGAAACCTAGGTTTAAAATCAACTAGCAGGGAGTAAGCGCCAACCTATCCCCAAAAGGTGTGGACTAAGGGTTCAATGTACCTACAAAGCAAGGGTTCTAAAAGGTTCCCAAAGTCATCAGTCCATCTTTCGGATATTATCAATTTTCCAAATACTTGGTAGTTAATAATATTGTCAAGAGAACCCCTTTTGAGTGCAGTATCACGTATCAACTATTTTGGGACTACTCCCTTATAGTTATACTACGTCCTAAGAATGGCCAAGTTGAGTTAAGGGTAACTAAAGGTTCCCAGTATCATAGGCTACTAGGTCGAAAATATTAAGTGTTTTCACGAATACTCGTTCAACAATACCATTCTCAAGAGGGCCTCAACTGAGCGGTGATTCTCAAGTCAGATTGGTCGGGAATCAACTCCCTATAAGCCTTCTCCAATATATCACCTTCCTATCATAAGTACACTCAAGTCCGGTTGTAGGACATTTCTCACCACACAAGGACAACAACCCAAAGCATAAAAATACATATAAATAAGCAAACATATAGATATACAACAGTAAACAAAATAAACAAGTTAGGGGGAACCCTCGAGAATTCCCCAATGAAGTTGCCATTTCTGTCGTGGTGAGAATCGGATATCAAGCTATTTATCATCTCGAATCACAAATCATAATCCACCACCGGTCTTTAATTTGTCCAAGGGAAGGGAAAAAGATCGAATTACCCAAAACTATGCAATGCGATGCAAAGCTAGAGAATCTAAGGTTTGGGGGTCGGTTAAACTTAGGGATGGTATTAGCATTCTAAGCATCTATAGTATTCTACATGAACCTCTTGTTTTATATTATGTTATTTTTGTTTTCTAAGGGTAAGATACCTAGGGGTTTATTTATAAGTATGCTCGCCAAGAATTCGCATCTTGTGCCTACGTATCTTGACAGGAATTAAATCAGAGCATTCGTAATTCCCCTAAAGGGATTGAGGAACCATTGACTATGGTCAAAGTTCTAGGGAGAAGGTTTGTTGATTGATTCTAGGAGAAGAGGCAAGTCGTCATCTTAGGAATAATACTCGACTTTAACCACCACAAACGTACGAAAGACGGTCTTTGCATCATATTGAGAGAAGGGCTCTAACTCAGATTTAATCGACGAGTATGCCACGTGCCTCTCTCAAGCAGAAAAGATTCTACATCTTTCTCGATTATATTATGGGATAGGAGAATTATATCTCGACTACACGGATGAATCATGTCTAATTATCTTATGGGAGAATACTATATTTAATTTATAAATTGTCTAAGTTGAAAATGGTAATTCTATGTTGAAGATACAAGGGTGTCCTAAGTTGATCGACCTGAAAAAATCAGGGGTCAAGCGGAGGAAGATGATGCAGATGAACAATACACTGTATACAACTTAAAAAGTTATATACAGGTTCTTCCCTTGGACGTAACATGTGCAAATGTATTACAGTTAAAAAAAATAATATTTTGAATAATCAACATAAGAGATATGCAAAATAACTAACTTATAGAACGAGATATTAAACGATATCAAGTCAATCACTGTTAAGAGCTAAGAATGACCAAGCGCACAAAGGCAAGGAAAAGTTTGATATAAATCAACAGCGAGACTCTCTAATTAATTTGAAAAAAAGGAGGGTACAAGCGACCAATGATCTTAACCAGCATGAATATCAGATTTAATAAATCAGTACAATCACAGAAAGGGAAAGAATCGAAAATTAGGAGTATGTGATTAATTTTTATAAAATAACTATAAAAAAAAGGAACAAGATTCTAAAAGATTAATACTAAAAGAACAAATTTTATTTGATTTCAAAATGATTAAATAAGTTAAATTGTAAGATTCAAATAAATAATAATAATAAAAACACTAAAATTAAATAAACATACATATCCTATTCTCAAAAAGGGGATGGGGTGCATGATGTAAATGGGCCGCGCCTAAAGCCCATTATTGGTTTTGTTGGGAAATAAACAAGAAAAATAGACGGATCGAACCAAAAGGAAAAACCGGGTTGGAGCATGCCATGACCCACCCGAATCACAATTATGAGTTCTTAAACTTCAGCCACATACTTTGTGCCCTAATTCTAGCCGCAACGTCTTCCTTGGCCCTCTTCTTCTCTGAACCACCAACATCTCCGTTAACGAATCACTCTGCTCATTCGTTTATTTCTCCTCAGAAAAAACCTCATCAACGATGCCCAACAACCCCCTTCCACGTATATTCGTCTTCCTTCGTGTGCGATCGTCCCAATCCCCAGATCGAGAAAAAAAACCTAACCTTCTAAACCCCAAATCGGGTGGTAAAACTTAAAGAATCGAGGGGAATCAGAGATTAAATCAAAAATGTCGGTCACAGATTAAGGAAGATAAAGGGAATGAAATAAATTTGTTACCTGTAGGAGGGAACTAGGCGACAAGATAAGTGAATCTATTCTTCTCCCTCTATGTGTATGAATATTATGCTTCTGGTTGCCCTGTGTGTTATCCTACAAACTTCTTGCGTGTGTTGCTTTATGCATGGTGAATGATATAATGCAACCTCTTCTATGTTCCTATGTGTTTGCATGAATGTCTTATTACCCCTTTCTTTCTATGATCAAACTCGCTATTTATAGGCCTTAGTTAATTTCAAATTAATTTCTCAAGATTGTTGTCCTGATTCTGTTGTAATTTCGATGAAACATGTAGCAATCTTTGTTTCCATTTTAGTTTGGTACTGTCAAAACATGTTTTGATTGCATTGATTACTAATGATTCACAATTTGAAGGGTATTGACTGTTGTTGTACCCCAAAATTTGACCAACCTCTTTCTTTACTTGGCTTATGTTTCTTTTCATTCTTTAGCATTTGCATTTTGCATAGCATTGTCCTTTATAGGGGATCAAAAGAGGTGTGCCATTCAAGAGAAGAGTCTCAAGAGTTTCAAACTCAAGCAAGAGTGCTTATTCAAGTCATCAAGTGTTTACAATCATAAGGAAGTGGTCAAAGGTCTTTGAAAGAGAAGATTGGTATGTGTTGTTTATTTCCTATCTTGGGATCAACATCAGATCATCAGGGGTTCACAAGGTCATGGTTATGGACAATAGATGTTTGAGAAACTCATTGGTTACTTGGGAAGCCATTGTGGAGTTTACCTAAGCATTCATTTCACTTGCAAGAGACCACAATCAAGGGTTGTGCACTTAGGGTTTCATCTGGTTAGTTCAAGGTCAACTGTAGGCTTGAAAGAGTTTGAGACTTAGTTCTAAGTCATTGGAGTCATGGGGAGTTATGTTGAGACATTTAGGATGTCATATCAAGTTCAAATCAATAAGAATCAAGAGTCTAAGGAGTTACTAAATTAGGGTTTCAAAGGATTTCAGTGTAAAATCCCTTTCTTTAGTGCATAACTTCAAGGACAATTTACATCATGATACAAGTTCAATCTTGTAGATGCTCTTGATTGGCTGCATTTTATGGAAAAACATTGTTGTAGGAATGAATGTCATAACTGGTGTTATGACATGCATGAAGAGTGTTCTGCAGGGAAAGCTAAGAGTAAGTGAAGTTGAATGTCATGGCTGAATGTTATGACATCAAGCGTATGACATCAGGACGCGCAGTGTTTGTTTTTCTGTTATTAGCTCAGGTTAAACTTCAGGAAACAATCCAGGAAGCATAATTATTTTAGGCGACATAACAGGCACTGTTGAGGATAACATAGAAGACTCTTGACCTAATGATAAGTGTGCAGCTTCATGAAGAGAGGTTTATCTTGGGTAAACCTAGTTTCTCCATCAAGGCCCAAAGAAAGTCTGCTGCTATATGTCGCAATTGCGAAAAACACCCGGCAAAAACAGACGAGTTGTCACCTTTCGTTATTTATCCCAAAGAGAGGGAAAGGAAACGATCGGAAAAACCTGACTAAAAAGGGAAAATACGAGGTCATCGCAACCCAGTCCTGGATTCGAGAGTCGGTTACACAAGGGGAAGGTATTAGCACCCCTCACATCCGTCGTACTCGACGGGATCCACGCTTGTTGTCTATCTAAGGGTGTGTTTAAACTATCTACGCTACATGCTTTAGAACAAAAAGAAAAGAAAAGAGAGACTCGGCAGAGCATCGCATCTCTGTGCCTACGTACTTTCATCTGGTATGAAAGATCAGAGTCAACGTAGTTCGGCTAACTACAGGAGAGAAGGGGGGGGGGGGGGGTTGCTCGCCAAGACGTCGCGTCTTGTGCCTACGTACTTTCATCTGGTATGAAAGATCAGAGCAAACATAGTTCGGGCTGACACGAAATCACAGGTTGATTAAGTGTTTTAACCGAGTAGGGTTAAACAATGATTCCAACAGTTAGGGATGATGCCTGTTTGCGATAGAATCAAAGCTTAACAAAGCCCTTTCTCTGAAAAAGAACTTCCAATTAATCCCGAAGGAAAAAGGTTCAAATGTTTTTTGTATTTTTTAGTGAAGTGAATTAATTCGGTTTGTGATTTACGTTGCATTAAAGACTATGACATGGAGGCGAATGCGTCGTATATTTCCCCCAAACAGGACGGATACTAAACATTCTAGATAAGCGAGAGGAGACCCCTCACTCATCATTCCACATGTAGCTTAACGCTCGTAGCGCGCAATGTTTATCGCCTTTTATTGAATGAATTAGCATGATTTTGAGATGAGAAGAGAGACGCATGGAAGGTCTAAGGGAAACTCGGCCCTAACGTTGTCATTCAAAGTGGACTTAAGGTTAGGATGAAAAGGGGAAACATCTACCCTAATGTTAGCATACTTGGATTGAGCACCTAATGTCTCTCCTACTCCCGTCCTAAACGAAGAGACTAGGAATCCTATGGGGATCATGGCAAGAAAGCACAAGAAGAACAAAGGAAGGATCAATCACAAATAGATAAATGAAAACATGAAAAATGCACAATTAGAATGGTGGGAGGGAGGAAAAGTGTGTGGGGCCGCAGCCGCCACAAGCGCGTCTCGACCTCAAGCGCGTCTTAGACCAGAAAATCATGTTTTAAACAACATTTAAACAGATCAACACCACCAGATCATGGATTAAGCAACTCAAATCAATCAAAATTCAATCGAATATGATGATTAACATGGTAAACATGCAAATAAGCTCGAAAATTAAATCGGATCAGAAATCCAACCTATGAATCGGAGAATTGATTCGGTAATTGTTGACTCAACTGTAATTGTGTAGATCTAAGCAAAGAAGTCTGGAATACTTCAAGATCCAAGCTAATTGATGATGTATCAATGAAGATCCTTCACAATTAAGCCAAATTACTCCAAATAAGCACTTCTACAATCACCTCAAAATCCAGATCTGAACTTGCACGAAAATTTAATGATGAAATCACTTCAATCAATGTAATGGATGAAGGTTTTGCTCTTAGAAATCAAGGATTCTAATGAAGAATCAATGATTTCAATGGAAAAGAGCTTTGAATGAAGGTTTTGGCTATGGAGGAAATTGAGAGAATTGAGAGAGAATTGATCAACTCTGAACTTGAAATGGAAATTATGAAGGTTCGAATGGCTTGCTTTGGAGAAAAATCATTTAAATACTCTCTTGGTATGGGATCCAAAGCAAGGGTTGGAAGTTGGTTTGGAAATTGTAGTGTGGAATGAGGTTTGGGATTTTGGAGGGAAATAAAATTTAATCAAATTTCAAATGATGTTCTAGATCCTTCCCATGTGCTAAAATAGGCTTTCAAGTGATCAAAATTGGACCCCAAAGCAAATCCACTTGAAAATTCACGTACAGGGAAAGTTCTGCTATGGTTAACCGGTTAACCATATGCGTTAACCGGTTAACACTGTTAACACTCCAATTTTGGGCTGATTTTCAAACGGTTAATCGGTTAACCATATGTGTTCACCGATTAACACCTTCAAAATTTTGAATTTGGCGCCTTCTGGTGGAGATCTGTCCATTTGCCCCATTTCAAGTGTCTGGAGCTCTCTTTAGCTGTTGAACCTCATTTTTGACCGTTGTCACTATGATGATGCTTGTTATGAGCCCGAATGCTGATTTCTGATCTGGAATTAACCTGCAAAATAGAATAAAATCGATCGCTCGATTGCTGGGCAAAATAAATGCCGAAGCTCTGATGCTCTCTATTCGCTGTTCAATCTCTTGCTCCGAAATGCACCTGAGTCACAGGAACGCCTTGATCCCATGCCTCAAGACCGAATGCTATGCAATGGAAAATGCTAAATGCGAAAATGAAACATAAGCCAAGTATAAAAATGAGAAGGCAAATTTTGGGGTGCTACAGCTGCCCCTATTCAAACAACTTAGACCTGAAGGGGCGAAAAGCAATCGTTTTCAAACATTCAAGGTATAAGGTGATTGAATACAAAAGAACCCGGAAATTTGCACCCCACAGGAATGCAAAACAGCGACTACCAACCAAGAGTCGGAAAACGACACGCTGGGGGTAACAATCCAATACGATCTGAATTTCATCCAAAAGATACCAACCAAAAGTCGGGAAAAAAGGACCAACAGATACCAACCAAGAGTTGGGAAACAATCAAAGATACCAACAAGAGTTGGGACGAGACCATCAACGAATACCAACCAAGATTGGGACAAACTTCTCTCACAAAATACCAACCAAGAGTCGGAATAGCAAACTCGGAATGCCAATCAAGAGTCGGGATAACGTCCAACAGGTACCAACCAAGAGTTGGGAAACAACTGGAGGATACCAACCAAGAGTCGGACTAACAAACCATGGCTACCAACCAAGAGTCGGGATGAAACAACCAACAGATACCAACCAATAGTTGGGAAACAGCTGAAGGATACCAACCAAGAGTTGGAAAACAACCAAGGATACCAACGAAGAGTTGGAAAAATTCGGGATACCAACCAAAAGTTGGAAAACAAACCAAAGATACCAACCAAGAGTTGGAAACAAACTCTGGATACCAACAAAAATTTGGAAAACAAACAAAAGATACCAACCAAGAGTTGGAAACAAACTCTGCTGGAGAACAAAAGAGTAGCCAAACAGCTTTGTGGCGACTTCACCTGGGAAAAAGTAGACTAATCAGACGACTCTGTGGAGAACAAGCATCTATCAAAAGACTGCAATCAAAGGATACCATCCAGGAGATGGGATAAAGGTTACTCTCTAGGATAAAAACCAAACACTACCAACCAAGAGTTGGGATTACCACAACATGGTGAGATGACTTTGCTAGGTGAGGCATACTGACCAAAAGTCAGAATCAACAACCAGAGAAATAAAGGTTACCAACCAAAAGTTGGAATAATATCAACAAGACAACCAAACCGGGTATTGCGACCTTACTGGGGAATCCGAGACCACAAACCAAAAGTTGGAATTGCAGCAAAAGTTACCAACCAAGGGTTGGAATGACCCCCTTAAAACCGACAATCGCCAACCAACAGTTGGAATTAACATCAACAAGACCTCACCAACCAAAATTTGGAAACGAACACCCTGATAATCCACGAATTACCAACCAAGAGTTGGGATAACATTCCACAGGAGAGACCAAGGACTACCAACCAAGAGTTGGAATCAACCAAAGCTACCAACCAAGAGTTGGAATCAAATCAAAGCTACCAACCAAGAGTTGGAATCAAATCTGCCGGAAAAACAATACCAAAGGAATACCAACCAAAAGTTAGGATCACTCCCACACACCGAAGATTACCAACCAAAAGTTGGAAACGAACATCTGCCAAGTTCCCAATTACCAACCAACAGTTGGGATAACGACTCCCTTGATGAATAGAGGAGGACTACCAACCAAAAGTTGGGAAAAACATCCAACAAAAGAAGACTACCAACCAAAATTCGGAATAAGCATCCAATCAAGCGACAAACTACCAACCAAGAGTTGGGACAACGTCCAACAAGGGAAGACTACCAACCAAGAGTTGGAACAACGACCATGCATACCAACCAAAAGTTGGGATAACCACGATCCTGGATACCAACCAAAAGTCAGGATAAAACGACCAACAAACAACCGGCCACCAACCAAAAGTTGGAAAAACGACTGCAAAGGACAGGCTGCCAACCAAAAGTCGGAAAGACGACTGCAAGGGATAACATCCAACCAAAAGTTGGTAAACGAGGATGCTAACCAAAAGTCAGAACACAAGCTATTAACCAATAGTTAGGATCGTCAGGAAAATAAATCCTCATCGACCAAAAGTAAGATCAAAAGCCACTAACCAAGAGTTAGGATCGCAAAGATTGCATACCAAGAGTTGGAACAAAAGCTACTAACCAAGAGTTAGGATAACCAGGAAGATAGATTCTTCTCGACCAAAAGTCGGAACAAAAGCTGCTAACCAAGAGTTAGGATCGCTGGGGGACGCTACACGAAGCTGACTCCACCGCCAAAGACTACAAACCAAAAGTGGGGATGACCAGCCAGAATTATCAACCAAGAGTTGAAATAATAGGCCACTAACCAAGAGTTAGGATAACAGCTACTAACCAAGAGTTAGAATAACAAAGATTGCCAACCAAAAGTTTGAACAAACGCTACTAACCAAGAGTTAGGATGGAAGCTTCTAACCAAGAGTTAGGATACAAAGATTGTCAACCAAAAGTTGGAACGAAGACTCTGCGAGGGGAAACTAGAGATTACCAACCAAAAGTTGGAATCACGACCAAACAACAACAGGTCACCAACCAAAAGTTGGAAGACCAAACACTACAATTCAGACTACGCTGGAGAATACCAACCAAAAGTTAGAATAACACATTTGGAATAGGCAGCAAAAGAATCAAACGACTCAAACCATCAAAGGAAAACCTCTTCAAAGGCAACAAACCTGGCTTACGCTTCGGATGCATATGTTTGAAAATGGCGTAATGCTCCATACGAAATGGAAATGCTACGCATTTGGGAGGATGTTATGCAAAAATGCAAATCCAAAGGAACCACTCTTAGCAAAATAAATGCTAGAGAGAAAAAAAACCAACTCTACTGAGGATGAAATCAAACTCTGCTGAGGGAAACATCCTCGATGGCCCAACAGCATAAACCATTCTGGGGGACAAAAACTCGGCTGGGGAAATGCTCCGGATGGCCTTCCTTGACAAACTTCACCAGTTGGAGAAAACAAATCTACCCCTCTGGGGGAAACACCAACAACTCCCCTCAGTGGGGAATCAAGAACATTGCCGGGAGTTCCACTCTACTTTGGAAAGGAATCCACTATGTTGGGGATATACAAATAACAATTCGCCCTACTTGGGAACATCGGAGACTTATATTGAGAACTCCACTCTACTGGGGAAGGCAACACACCCTGCTCAAACATTATTATGTCGAGGGAATCAACACTGAACTCTGCTTGGGGAAGAAACCCTGACTACCGATACTACCAGGACGACACCAGAAAGTCAACTCCCTTGGGGAGAGGGCGTCAAAGATGTTGCCTCTGCTGAAGAATTACTACACACTTCATCTGGTGTTACCTGTCTTGGTAATGAGCCTCTGTGAGTACGACAAAATCTCTGCTGTGGGGAAACAAATACAATGCCTACTGGCATTCCACCCGAAGTAATCTCCCTTTCAAAGACTCGCTGGGATAGCCGCCCCAGTGCAGTTCAACTTGCTCCAGTATGACGTCTGGGATAGTTTCTCTTGAACAGAAAAGCTTGCCATGAAACTACCTCGAGATGGCTTGCCCCAACATCTGTACCACGAAAGGATTCATCCCCGGTTGACCAACTCTGATAAACTCTGAAGGTATGGAGAAGAACAAATTTCTTGTTTCCAATCTTGACCCAACTTATGGGATCTCTGCAAAAACTTCCTCACGAGAAGACTTGAAAATTATGTACCTGATGGTTTGAAACGCCTCACCACTTTGAATCTTGAAACGGTGTTGGCTTCTGGATAAGGATAGCTTCTATGCCCTTAGGGTAGTCTGCCCCAGTCTCACAACGACCTTGCCCCTGACTGACTGATTAATGGAGCGGCACCCTTGGCTAATATTTGAGAGGTTTATCAAATCTCGACCTGATTGCTCTAGATTAACTGACTTTCAGATGGCTGACTCCCATGATATGATCATTTGATATAGCTTTACCTTGGCTCAACGGAGTAGGCGCTCTGCATTCTATCCTGATCAAACTTCTCACTGTGGAAACTTTCCTGATGTCAAGTGCTTACTCGCAAGTAAAACAAATTGTTCTCCACAAAAGATATATTCATGCAATGCATATGACAGTTTTGAAATCCAAGTTTGTTCACCGGAAAAATAATTTGTGACATATAATGAATGAATCACTCATCAGAATGTCAACATTAAAACTTGCAAGTTGAGCAGAATCTTTTTAGGAGTCAGTTTCGATGCGATCTTTACCGAAGTATGCTTTCGAAACCACCATGCTTCAATTAGGACTTTTGAAGGTTGTAACTTGGTCGGGTTTATGGTTTGAAAGAAAGGATAAAGGCTCAAAGTTTATTTTAACCCACCCATTCTCCTTGATGTTCTCCAATCCTAAGTTCAGCTAATTCGGCACTAGCGCTCACCTTTCAAAGGTTGAGTGACAGGAGTGATGGTTCAGGAAACCATAAGTTTTCGGAGTGACAGTCACTCGCATCTCGTCTTTTGGGTGCTTGGAGTCACACGACTTGTTTGTTCAAGTATTTTTCTTTTGCAATCCTTTTTGTTTTTCTGCTTTTGATTTTCCCTAACTTTTGCCTGGGCTGGCTCTTTTGAGCTTTTTTTTTATTTCAAAGTCTAGCGGGATGCCCTAATTTTTACCTAAGTCGCTTTTTTTTTCAAGATTCGACTTAGCGGGCTTTTTCTTCTAATTCTTTTTCTTTTTCCTTCTCTCTTTTTTTGAACAAATCGTGTGACACTGGCTTGTCTGACTTGTTTGAAAAGGGTTGTGACTGTCTCATTCTTTGGTCGGCAATGGATAACCACTGTGGTTTTTTAAGCACGACATATACAGGTGTGATTGATCCTTGAACATGAACACTCCTCTTGCAATTTGGACGCTTGGTCAAATTAGCTGACACCTACCCTGCCCCGGGTTAAGATTGAGGGTTTTTTCATTTTCAGAAATGAACTCCTACTACTAGGCTCAAAGGGGTTGACAAGGGATTATCATCCTTATATCTCCAGTGTTTAGGAATTTGAAACAATTCATGTACATCATCAGCAGGTTTCATTCGAAAGCATACAATCGGAAGCTTGCGCTTGTTTCAATTTCGTCATCCTCCCCAGATTCCACTTAAACAAGCGTTAGACATTAATTAAACACATAAGTGAACACAAATGGATTTAATCAAAATATGCATATTCATTTGATTATCAATATCGATCGAAAACAATATAGTTTTACAAATGAATTTTGCACCTAAACAGGAAAGAAACTACAAATGCAAAGAAATGATATGATAAAACAAAGACTGCCAGTTTTCGGGGAACCGGGCTTTCAAATCTTGACTTACTGCTGAGTCAGCCATCTTCAGAACTGCTCATCAAAGTCAATTTGTTGTTCTTCCAAACCTCTGCCCTCAGTGGATTCTTCCACAACATGAACTGATACCCCCACCTGGCTGGATGAAGGGAGATTGTTAATTTGAATACCCTGAGGCGTGATCGAGAACATGTTGGAGTCCAGCAGAGTCTGAACCTGGCTCTTAAGCACCTTACAGTCCTCAGTTGAATGTCCTTGTGCCCCAGCGTGGTACTCACAGTGGGCGTTGACATCAAAACCTGGAGGATACGACAGAATCACGAGGTTAACCTTCTTCGGCATTACCAATCCACCCTTGATCAAGTTCGGCAACAACTGGTTGTACGATATCGGCAACAGAGTAAAGTGTCTCTCTGGCCTCCTTGGTCTTTGCCTGGCATGCTGACGCGGTTGATAACGGCCTGACCGTTGACTCTGGCGAGAAACTGATACGTGCAGCGAGGATCCAAAAGATTATTGACCGGGAATTGCTGAAACCTCTGGAGACCGAGTCTGAATTATCAGGGACTCCCTTTGTTCAAGTACTTTCACCCTCGGGCTTGGCCCAGGAACCGATAATAATTGTGGGCACGGGGATTCAGAAGTCATAAATTGCGAGGCATCCTCTTGGCTCAATGCAACTTCAGGAGAAATAAGAGGAACGACCACCTCTTTTGCAGTGAATAGCCCACGACCATCTGGTACACTTATGCCGCCCGACGTGAATTCGATTGCCTTTGCATCAATTAAATCCTGAACTACGTGCTTAAAAGCTTTGCAATTCTCAACGTTATGCCCCGGTGCCCCAGCATGGAAATCATAGTGGGCACTTACATCATAGCCTGGTGGTGGCACGCTAGTTAGCGGAGACAACTTTTGCAGTTCGACCAACCGAAGTTGAAGCAAGACTTAAGTCATTGGGACTTGGTCAAAGATTCGGTCAGGCTGCTTCAGCCTTAGAGCATACCTCCCGGTCTTAAGATTGACTTAGGGAGCAAGAGGTAGCTGCTAACGTGGCAAATATGGTATCTCAGGTTGTGCAGCAGATCTTTGAGGCAAATTGCGTCTTGGGAGAGATTCCACGGGCATGGGTGGAATAACCATTTATGTAGCGGGTTCAGGCATCTGATCATCTTTCCTTAGCACATTCCTTATCACTTCTTGATCAGGCCCATCTGAGTCTTCAACTGATGGTTTTCCTCCCTCAGCATCTTCTAATCCAGACGTAACCCTTGCATGTCTGCCATGAACTTCCCCATCTGGCTTCGAACATCCTTCAATTCAGCCCGAATCTGATCCATTACCTCTCGCTGATTCCCCCGAGTTGAATATCCGTGGAAACTGAACTCCTCAATCCTGTTACCTTCGAAAACCAAGCAGAGTTAGGAATAGAAGCCACCGAGAACACCTGCTATACAAATGAGAATGCAAGATGCAAAATGCAGACATGTCTATGTGTTTACAGGGAGATCTCCCCCTTGATTCCAGTTTCAATAAACAAGAATAGCAGGGATGGATACAAACACCACAATAATCTTCTCCTATACCAAGTAAAATTCCCTCTGAAGATTTCAAAGACGCCAGGCTCATCCATGGAGATCAGACCAAATAAAGGCCCTAACTCGGGTGTCAGAAACTTGTATACAACCCCCTCTCTTCAGAAAACCAGTACCGGAATCAAAGGAGAGACGAGAACCTTCGGAACACATAGACATGCAATGTTAAATGCAGAAGGATTATGTAGATGCAAATGCAACAAGGGATCAAGATATCCAATGCTCAAACTTTGTTGTTGTGCCGTTGACTGAATTCAAATAGAGCTCCGCTCTAATCAGAACACTGAGATAATACAGTGGATTGAACATTCAGGATCAAAATTCTGCACTGACGAGAAAACCAGGGTTGGTTGAAGGCCAGGTTTCCTGCAAAAACCCATCCCCCTCACATGTGGGCTCTAGTTTTGAAAGGTACGACATCCTATGCGGGTGGTCTGCATTACATACTTTCGAGAAACGATGATACATTCACCGTTTCCGGTTTGGCATCATAGTCTAACGAAGCGGCCTCACTTAGCTGACTTCCCAAATGAACGGTCTCCAGAGTCGACAGTCTCTCTAAGTCAATATTCCATCAACTGCACCAGACGCGCAAGATAGAATATTTCCTAAGAAAAACCTCGTCTGAATGTGAATTTCACGCGAGCTATTGTGCAGCCAGACGCCACACAAGCTCCTGCTAATCTCCACTATAATCCTATGTGTATACTCAAGCCCAGGTTCAGCTTATCTCTTAATAAAACAACCTAACCCAGAGCACAACAGAACCAGAAATGCAATGCAATAATATACAAAAGATAATGTACATAAAGCAAAAATAGTACGAAAATAAACACCCAAAGACGCAACAGACAAGCGCTAGGAGTGACTCGCATAGGGAACCAGAGTCCCTAGCAGAGTCGTCAGCTGTCGCAACTGCGAAAAACACCCGGCAAAAACAAAAGAGTCGCCACCTTTCGTTATTTATTCCAAAGAGAGGGAAAGGAAACGATCGGAAAAACCTGACAAAAAAAGGAAAAGACGAGGTTATCGCAACCCAGTCCTGGATTCGGGAGTCGGTTACGCAAGGGGAAGGTATTAGCACCCCTCACATCCATCGTACTCGAAGGGATCCATGCTTGTTGTCTATCTAACAGTGTGTTTAAACTATCTACACTACAGGCTTCGGGACAAAAAGAAAAGAAAAGAGAGACTCGGCAGAGCATCGCGTCTCTGTGCCTACGTACTTTCATCTGGTATGAAATATCAGAGTCAACGTAGTTCAGCTAACTACGGGAGAGAAGGGGGGAAGGTTGCTCGCCAAGACGTCGCGTCTTGTGCCTACGTACTTTCATCTGGTATGAAAGATCAGAGCAAACGTAGTTCGGGCTGACACGAAACCACAGGTTGATTAAGTGTTTTAACCGAGTAGGGTTAAACAATGATTCCAGCAGTTAGGGACGATGCCTGTTTGCGATAGAATCAAAGCTTAACAAAACTCTTTCTCTGAAAAAGAAGTTCTGATTAATCCCGAAGCAAAAAGGTTTGAATTTGTTTTGTATTTTTTAGTGAAGTGAATTAATTCGGTTTGTGATTCACGTTGCACTAAAGACTATGACATGGAGGCGAATGTGTCGTATATCGCCCCCAAACTGGACGGATACTAAACATTCTAGATAAGCGAGAGGAGACCCCTCACTCATCATTCCCCATGTAGCTTAAGGCTCGTAGCGGGCAACGTTTATCGCCTTTATTAAATGAATTAGCATGATTTTGAGATGAGAAGAGAGATGCACGAAAGGTCTAAGGGAAACTTGGCCCTAACGTTGTCATGCAAAGTGGACTTAAGGTTAGGATGAAAAGGGGAAACATCTACCCTAATGTTAGCATACTTGGATTGAGCACCTAATGTCTCTCCTACTCCCATCCTAAACGGAGGGACTAGGAATCCTATGGAGATCATGGCAAGAAAGCACAAGAAGAACAAAGGAAGGATCAATCACAAGTAGATAAATGAAAACATGAAAAATGCACAATTAGAATGGTGGGAGGGAGGAAAAGTGTGTGGGGCAGCAGCCGCCACAAGCGCGTCTCGACCTCAACAGCGATGCAAAAATGATGCAAACATGTGGAGAAAACAAGAGATGAAAGCATACGAACATGCAAACGAAAGATCGACTCAAACCACATACAAACATGCAAATAATTGAAAAAATGACCATACATGGCAACAACATCATGATTAAACAAACACAAAAAGTAGCAAATATCAAAACAATTCAATCCTAATGCATCCCACTGATCTATGATGATTCGAATCGAACCGGTACGCGAACATGCAAGCAAACTGCAAAATATGGCACTCTGGCACAATGTTAATCGGTTAACACATACTGTTAATTGGTTAACCTGTGTAAAACAAGTGAAAATCTGGAAATTCGTAGGTGTTAATCGGTTAACACTAGGCGTTAATCGGTTAACACCCTAAAAACTTTGAAAAATTTGAATATTTAAGTTGGTTAACCGGTTAACCATATACGTTAACCGGTTAACACTGTACCAGAAGCAGAAAAATAGCAAACAGAACCACTTTCCAGCGCATAATCACTTATTCACAAACTTAGACCAGAAAATCATGATTCAAACAACATTTAAACAGATCAACACCACCAAATCATGGATCAAGCATCTCAAATCAATCACAATTCAATCAAATATGAAGATTAACATGGTAAACATGCAAATAAGCTCGAAAATTAAATCGGATCAGAAATCCAACATACGAATCGGAGAATTGATTCAGTAATTGTTGACTCAACTGTAATTGTGTAGATCTAAGCAAAGAAGTCCGGAATACTTCAAGATCCAAGCTAATTGATGATGTATGAATGAAGATCCTTCACAATTAAGCCAAATTACTCCAAATAAGCACTTCTACAATCACCTCAAAATCCAGATCTTAACTTGCACGAAAATTGAATGATGAAATCACTTCAATCAATGTAATGGATGAAGGTTTTGCTCTTAGAAATCAAGGATTCCAATGAAGAATCAATGATTTAAATGGAAAAGAGCTTTGAATGAAGGTTTTGGCTATGGAGGAAATTGAGAGAATTGAGAGAGAATTGATCAATTCTGAACTTGAAATGGAAATTATGAAGGTTCGAATGACTTGCTTGGGAGTAAAATCATTTAAATACTCTCTTGGTATGGGATCCAAAGCAAGGGTTGGAAGTTGGTTTGGAAATTGTGGTGTGGAATGAGGTTTGGGATTTTGGAGGGAAATAAAATTTAATCAAATTTCAAATGATGTTCTAGATCCTTCCCAAGTGCAAAAATAGGCTTTCAAGTGATCAAAATTGGACCCCAAAGCAACTTCACTTGAAAATTCACGTACAGGGCAAATTCTGCTATGGTTAACCGGTTAACCAGATGCGTTAACCGGTTAACACAGTTAACACTCCAATTCTGGGATGATTTTCAAACGGTTAATCGGTTAACCATATGTGTTCACCGATTAACACCTTCAAAATTTTGAATTTGGCGCCTTCTGGTGGGAAATCTGTCCATTTGCCCCATTTCAACTGTCTAGAGCTCTGTTTAGCTGCTGAACCTCATTTTTCACCGTTGTCACTGTGGTGATGCTTATTATGAGCCTGAATGCTGATTTATGATCTGGAATTAACCTGCAAAATAGAATAAAATAGATCGCTCGATTGTTGGGCAAAATAAATGCCGAAGCTCTGATGCTCTCTGTTTGCTGTTCAATCTCTTGCTCTGAAATGCACATGAGTCACAAGAACGCCTTGATCCCATGCCTCGAGACCGAATGCTATGCAATGCAAAGTACTAAATGCGAAAATGAAACATAAGCCAAGTATAAAAACGAGAAGGCAAATTTTTGGGTGCTACACTATAAATAGCAGAAGGATCACTCCAAATAGGGTAGATCTCGAAGGCAGAGATTGGAGAGTGTGATTTTTGAGTGAAGACGTTTGCTCTTCACGTGTGTCTAGGAGTCTTAGGATTCAATTGAAATTCTGGCAAGCACACAATGGATGTTATCACGGATGTTATGACATCCAATGTAACACAGACTACTGGACTTACTAATAAGCTGTAAACGGAAAGCAGTAAATAACAAAAGTAATTGTTCACCCAGTTCAGTGTCAACCATACCTGTATTTGGGGGCTACCAAGCCAAGGAGGAAATTCACTATCAGTAGAATTAATTCAGAGTCAAACAACCTGTTTGCACTCTTCACTTAAGACCTACCCAGTGACACTTCAGCCTAGAGACCATTAGACCAAAGTTTCCCACTCACTCCCCCTCAATCACCTCAGTGATAATCTATTCACAATTACAATATGAAGACACTCTTCAAACACACCTTGATCTTGCTTCACAACTTTGATCAAGAGACACACACTCTTGCTTAACATCTTTGAGTGGCACAATGAACATACCTGTTAATACACAATAACCAAAGCAATTATACAACATACAATTGCTTGGCACACAAGGAATCCTAAGACTCCTAGACACACGTGAAGAGCAAACCTCTTCACTCATAAGACACACTCTCCAATTTCTCTTTTTAAGCTCTGCCTTCAACCTATCTACTATTTGGAGTGATCCTTCTACTATTTATAGCAGCAGACTTGCTTTGGGCCTTGACGGAGAAACTAGGTTTACCCAAGATAAACATCTCTTCATGAAGTTGCGCACTTGTCATTAGGTCAGGAGTCTTCTATGTTATCCTCAGCAATGCCTGTTATGTTACCTAAAATAACTATGCTTCCTGGATTGTTTCGTGAAGTATAGCCTGAGCTAATAATAGAAAAACAAACCCTGCGCGTTCTGATGTCATACGCTAGATGTCATAACACCCAGCCATGACATTCAGCTTCACTTACTCTTAGCTCTCCTTGCAAAGCACTCTTCATGTATGTCATAACATCAGTTGTGACATTCATTCATACAACAATGTTTTTCCATAAAATGCAGCCAATCAAGAGCATCTACAAACTCTCCCTTTGGCAAATTTTTAGCTAAAACACTCTGTTATAGTATCAGAGATTATAAGCAGCAGAAGTCTAACATATCATGCAGGAAAGCTACGAGCTACATACTATCAGTGTTGTATACACACACTCACACTGTTAGCTTTATGGATAAACCTGTTCACACACAATCTTCTGGTAGTCAGCACTACAAATGTCACAATGTTTTGAGCAACATTCTGGGTTACTCCCCCTTAATTGATGCACAACACATCAGTACACACAACCTGCAGTCACACAAATTCATCCAGCCTTCTCTGGATCATGGATGTCATGACATTTAGGATGACATCCTGAAGTACACAATCACCGGTGAAGCATAACATCCTATGCTACTCCCCCTGACGAGGTGCACAGTCACATACATTCTGCAAACACCCTGCAGAAACACACCCTACTAGTAGCTACAATACTACTAGATTCCATCAAGGAACACACACAAATCTAACATACATTCCTATACTCATTAGGAACTCACACATCACTAACAGCATCAGCTATTACCACACATGCACATTAGCAAAATCTTCAACCATGCATATTTGCAGCAGCCCCTGTTTCACACCTGCAACACACTTGTAGAAGCAGTTCAGCCAAGTCTTCCACCTGTGAAAGATACACTTCTCTAACCTGTTGTCACTACCTGTTGTTATCTAACACTCTCTCCCCCTTTTTAGCCACAAATTAAGATCAAACTACTAACATAGTATAGATCATAATGAGTAACATTACACATGTTTGGGGTCATTACAAACAAAGACTGCTCATGGAGAGCATCACAAATTAATGCTGTCAAATAAGGATTAAAATCTAAAGCAAGAACAAGACATCACTAGCCACTCCAGCACCAGCAACACACCCACATCAGCCCAGGCACCTACTTCCTAAGCCTCACAGCAGGCCATCAGCATATTAATCCTCCTCTTCAGCAGAGCTGGAACTGACTTCCTCAGATCCTTCATCACTAGACTCCTCAAAACTGGCAACAACTTCCTCTGATGCTGCATCCTGGCCATCATCCTCTTTTGACCTATCATCACTGCTCTCCTTATCAGTGTCATTGAGTTCAGCATCCTCATCTTGCTCAAGAGTCTTGATCAAATTCTCAAGATTTTTCTTCCTTGTTTCCAACTCATTGCAGGTTCCTTTGAGCATTGCAATCACCTCAGCTTTCCTTGTTTTGGCACTCCCCTTGGATGTTTCAGCTGATGTCATGACAATGTCAGGAACATGTGTCCCTTGAAACATCTTGTGATGAAATGATAGTGGGCTTTCTCTCTTGCTTGCAGTATCATTTTCCTTGAGAATATTTGGGTACTGAGCTAAGATTATTCCACAAATGAGAGAGGGAAATGCTATGGGGCCTTTTATGCTATAGCTACCAGCATGCTTCATAGTATGATCAAAAATATAGGTCCCATAGTAAAATTTGGTCTTGGTGCCAATAACATAGATAAATTTGCCAAGGATAGTTGCCATAGTAGACTTATGGTTTATGGGCACCCAATTTGTAGCACCTATCTTGTGAAGCATAACATATTTGACACTCAGTTTGCTGGCTGCTAGCTTTCCTTTTGATGGTCAGCTTCTTACTTGGTTGGTTGTTATTACTTGACACATCTTGTTGTCAGACACATCTACATCAGGGTGAGTTCTATCTAACCTTCCCAGATAGTTATTGATTGTTGTTGAGGAAAATGTGACACACTTCCCTCTTACATAAACCTTGCCAAACTCCTTTGATTTCCTATCAGCACATTCGTCTGATAAATTAACTATGAATTCCTTAGCAAGTAACTCATAGCAGTGAGAGAAATGAGTGATTGTTTTTATTAACCCAGCATCCTTAATAAGTTCTATGACCTCTTTGTTTTCAAAAGCATTCTGAGCTAGCTCTCTCTCCAATGCCAGCCTCTTCTGAAACACATATTTCCATCTATTAACACATGAGGGGTAGTGAAATGAAATGTTGTCAATAGGAACATCAGGGACACTAGCAACAAGTTTGCTAGTGTTTGGTTTCTTCTTTGCTGGAATGTCAGATGCATCACCAACATCATCTGAGATGGATTCAGTTTCAGTACTTGATTGAGCCTTCCTCTTCTGTGGAACCACCTTGCTCCATGCTTTGGTAGGCCTAACAAGGGTACTTCTTGTCACAGTCTTCTTCTTAGGAGGACTCTGAACATCGGTCTTTTTTCCCTTCCTATTCATGAGCCTTTTGGATATGCTAGGATTGATCTTGGCTATCAGATCATTATCAGAGTACTTGTTAAGGTTTACTATATCATCCTCATCACCATTTTTGTCACCTTGCATGTTACCATCCATTTTATCAGACCCTTGACCCTTGATATTATCCCTTGTGAAGTGGCTTTCAATGTTTCAACATTGTGAGTGACATCATCTTGATCATCCAGATTAGGAGCAGACCCCTCATTGTTAGGTACATTTAGTACCTTGGCTACCATGTTAGCAATGATGTTGTGGATTTTCTTGGCTTCTTCCCCATTGATATCATCATGAGGGACAGATGTTGAAGATCGTTGAGCTTGTCCTGAGACTAGTTCTTTAGGTCTTCTTGCATATGTGGTTCGTGGTTCATTCACCATCAGTCCTTCAGGGGTTATCATACATAGGGGAGCTATCTCAAGAACCTCTTTAGGGTTGCTAGACTCAGTTCTAACACCAGAATCTTCGGTGGCATTTTCTTGGAAGGATTCGATTTTGGATGTTGAGACATTGTTGGAGACTTTGGTGGTGAGAGGGAGAGTTTTCTGTGTTTGCTGGGAGAGGTATGGAAGATTAAACGTTTGAATAGACACCAAAAGGGAAGGACGTATTCGGTGTATAAGCTAGAGTGGCAATATTGCACAATCGGAGGGAACTTAATGTATTGACCAATCACCAAATGATTAATGTCAAATTTACAATTCCCTATTACCATTAATTGTTATAAGTCCTTGTTAGGGCAGGCCCTCAACTGGCTTTGTGAATTTTCACTTTGAGTAGCCTTGAGACCTCTTGTAACCATGTCAGCACTATGTAGATCAGAATCACCAAGCTTTACACAAGCTTTTCTAAATTGATACATGTCATCCTTGTGCAAGGCTCTCTTGAACTGAATGGAGTTCATATTGAAGTTACTGAGAGTGTCACATAGTAATGTCATGACACCAAGAGTTGTATTTCTTCTTTTATTCTGATCACCTTTCATGAACTTCTTAAACTTCCAGTCTAACATATCTAGACTTATATGATGTCCACTCTTTGACTGAACTCTCTGAGCATGCCCTTTAGCCTGATATGTACCACATCCTTTTCTTACTGAATCCTTTGACATGGTCTTCTTCATTCTTTTAAGGTTTCTACCTTTCTCCAACCATATTTGGTCCTTCTTTTCTTTATTGATCAAACCAGATAGGTTACTTCTAGGCTCCCATAAGTAACTATTATTCTTGGATCTAGATCCCCTCATGATTACTGTAACACCCCTTTCCTACCCAAACAGATAATTAAGCAAATCAGAGTGCATCAACTAGAGATGTCACATTTTCAACTTAAACTACAAACATACACCTTCTTAAAATCATCTAATAACATACATAGTGTTGCACCCCAAAATTTGCCCAATCTTTTCTTAACTTGGTTTATGTTTCATTTCATTTCTTTTTAGCATTTGCATTGCATAACATTTAGCATTGAACAAGTGATCAAGAGCTTGTGTATATCAAAAGGAGTCTACTCATAGATTTGAGCCTAAGCAAGGGTGTTACTCAAGTTTGGAGGGTCATCAAATCATCTAAAAGTGGGCAGTGGTCTTATGAAGGAAAGGATGGATGTATGTGGATCAACTCCTAAATTGGAGGCCAATTGAAGATCATCAGGGGATTGTGAATTCATGGTTATGGATATGAAGTGTTGAGAGAGCTCATTGAGTGCCTTGAGGGTCATTGTGGAGCTCATCCAAGTGTGTGTTCCAAGTGTGAAAGGTTACATTTGAAATGTTGCAATTAGGGTTTCATCTGGCTAGTCTTCAGTCAACTGTGAAATTGAAGAAGATTAAAACTCAATTCAAAGTCTCTATGGTCATGGGATATGGTGTTTGGATACATGGGACATCATTTCAAGTTCAATTCATCAAGGATCAAGTGTGTGAGAAGTTACTAAATTAGGGTTCTCAGGGTAAAATCCCTTATTTAGTGCCTGACTTCAAGACCACCTATCTCAAGATACAAGTTTCATCTCAACTTTTGACCAACATGGAACTTGTAGAGCATGTTCGCAGATTTAATTTGAGTACTAGAAGTCCTTGATTGGATTTATAGAACTCAAGTTATGGTCCAGACAAGTTACAGGTCATCAGAGGGATGTGATTTTGGTCAACAAAAGCCAACAAACTTCCAAGCCATTTTTGACCTAGAAGGATGTTTCTCCTCAACTTTTGGCCAACATGAAAGTTGTAGATCTTGATCTTAGCTTTCCAAAATGTACTAGAATTCTTTCATCTGATTTGTAGAACTAATGTTATGAGGTTTACAAGTTAGGGGTAGTTTGGGAAAGTAAGATTACAGGTCATAAAATTATAGGTCCATTTCACCAACTGGCACACTTCAAATGAAGATTTTTCCAACATCAAACTTGTTCCAAATGGTGTTATTTCCCTAGTCAAGCATTGAGAAGTCAAGAAATTGGTTTGGTTTGAGGTTTTGATATTTGAATTTTCATGAAAAAAGGTTTAAAAGGGGAAAATGAGAATTAATTCACTCTTGAACATTTTGGTGCAAATAAGTGCATTTTTTGAGTGCAAACATCATTTTAAATACTTTTGCAATTTTACAATTTGTATTTGAGGTGTTTAAATGAGCCATTTTCAAGGTTTCTTCACTATGAAGTTACACAACCAACATGAGCCATTGAGATCAATTAAGGATCTAATCTTGACCATTCATGCTCCATGTGATACCAGCACGTGTTTCTAACCATTTTGGAGCCAATATGGAGTGAAATTCGTGTACACAAGTAAGCTCCATTTTCAATTCCTTGGATTTTTGATTGGACTGTTAGAGGCTGAGATTGGGCCTAATTATCATCAAGATCCATTGCATATAAGGTTTTGAACCTTCACAATCCATCAGAAGTGAAAATTGGAGCCAAATTGATCAAGTTCATTTTTCAAAAAGTGTTGAAAATTCAAATTTCGAATTTGTAGATTGAGGCTGTTTCAAGCAAAATTGTGAATTGAGAAAGCTTTATTGGAGTTCAGTGAACGATTCTGGGCATTTATCATCAAGCTTGAGCTCCATTTGAAGGCTCAGTGGAAGTGCTCCACTAGGTAATTTAAATTCAACATTACACTCTTAATAAGCATCAATTCACTGCCATTTTTGCATACTTGTGACATAGGATCAATCTAGATCCTTAAAATGTAAAACGAATTGGCATTGGTTGTGATTGTTGGGTGATGCTCAATTTTGTGTGGATCTGTTTTGGCTTGTTTGTGCACGATCTTGCTTGTTTAATGATGGATCTGTAACCTACGTGAGCTCTAGATGAGTTTTAAATCAAATTGAAGTTGTTTTCATGAACTTTTGGATTTTGATGTTCAAGCTTGTTGGCTTCGAGTTTGGAGATTTACGCATGATAAGTTGTTTTTGAGGCCAGATATGAGATCCTCGTGATCTCTAGATGAAGTTTGATATAAATTTCATGTAGAATGGTTGAGTTTGGAGGTATGTGTGATTGCTGGTTGCTGCGCGCGGTGGAGCTTGGCCGGAGAAGATGATCTACAGTGATCTCCGGCCAGCTGGTGTGTTTTAGGGTTGCTAGAGGTTAGGGATGATGTCGTGGCAGCGTGTAGGTTGTTTGATTTGCATACTTTTCATGTGAACGGTGAAGATTAAGAAACACGGTAGTCCAAAGTTGATTGGATCCATGTAATTGCATTTGAAATTTCATTAATGCACTGGCAATCCCTTGGGCCTCTGATGTGATTACTTGCTAATTGATCAAACGCTCCAGATTGAATTCCATGGTGGTCTAGGGTTGACTGATCACACGTGAGCTGCCAGGTTTTGTTTGTTTGATTTTTTCTGAATGGGCCTTGCACGTTTGGGCCCAGTCCTATTTCTGAACATGTTTAGATTGCTATTTGCCACAACATTTTCTCATTTTCATTTTATTTTCATTTGTTTTTTATTTTATTTTCTGTTTACAATTTTAATTAATTAATGTAGCTCCAATATGTTAAAAATTCACAAAAAATATTTTTTATCAACTTTGAGATGTCTACTTTTTTTTGGATATTTTTATTTTATTTTTCCATTTTATTTTCAATTAAAAATTGAATTAAATATTGGGGTTGTTTTGGTTGGTTTAAATTGTAACATATTTTGTGTTTGCATTTGTTTCTCTCATTCCTTCTCGATCCAATGACTAAAAATTGATCCTCATCTCAATGATGAGTTGATCAATTTTAGATGACCATTTTGCCCCTGGTTGTTGAATTTTGGGTTGACTTTTGTGGCCTTTCTTTTTGCACTTGTTTCTTCCATTTCAAAGTGGTACATCCAAATGATTTGATTCTTTTGATGGTGCTTTGAGAGGATATTTGTCTTGGTTTCTTGGCCTATGGTTTCCAACTTGTGTAGCTTCTTTGAGCATTTTATTTGATATTTTTTTAAGCCTTTTTCCTATTTTTGAAGTGACTTACAAGTTAGGTCATCTCATAGGACAACTCACACAAGTGCATGACCTAGTTTGGATTGGAAATGACCTTTTTGGATCCAATAAGCTCTCAAATCTTCTTATTTCACATTCTAGACATGTTGAGCTTGCTGTATGTTCATTTTTAGGTCAAAATTATGTTCATTGCTTGTTGATTGATGCTTTTCTTTTTGTGCTTCCAACTTGAATTCCTAAGTGATGTGTGCTTGCTTCCTTCATGCTATTGCTTGCATTTCTTCTTGTTGTGTTTTGTTATTGCTTTTGAGCTCTCTTATATGAATATCCCTTCTGTCCAATGACTTTGGAACCTCATTTAAGGTATCTTAGTCCCTCCTGAGGAGGTACTTGAAGTATACCTAAAATAATGGAGCCTTGAGGACTCTTTTGTGCTTCTTTTGCACTTGTCTTGTGATGCTTATGGTTGAGTACCTATTATGAGGCCCTTGCTACCCTCATTTGGTCTCCCATCCTCACTTGGCTTTGAGGTTTGTTTACCTTTCATTTTGGTTTGATTTTATTGGTGTGGTTGATGTTGCTTGACTTAGGTCATTTCATCCCACTTTTTGGTGCATCTTTGTGTGGTTTGTTTATGTTCTTCTTGTGCTCTTCTTCTTCTTCTCTCTTTTCTTGCATTTCCATATGCATGCTTGGTTGGGATGAGCTTGTGGTGGCTGCTGCCCCACACTATTTTCCTCCCACTATCATTCTACTTGTGCATCTTTTGTGTGCATTCTTTCATTTGCATATGCATTTCTTCTTCTTCTTCTTCTTCTTGTTCTTCTTCTTTTGCTTTTCTTTGCCATGTTCCCCATAAGTTCTCTAACCACTTGAGGTTATGATAGACATTAGGTGCCTAAATATGCATGATAACATTAGGTAGTTCCCTTTTGAATCTCAACTTTAGGTCCACTTTGCATGATAACTTTTAGGATTGATTAGTCTCCCATTAGTTTTCCCTTTCTCTTCTCATCTACAAACACTCATAAAGCACTTAATAAAGGATGAAAATTGTTGTACGCTACGAGCCTTAAGCCATTTGGGAAATGATAATTGGGTGGTTTCCTCTCAATTATCTAGAATGTTAGTGTATGTCCTTTGGACGATATACGACGCGTTCGCTCCTAGATCATAGTCTTTAGTGCAACATGAGTTACAAATCAAATTCAAAACACTTCTTCCGTAAAAAGCACAAAAACACTTCTAACCTTTTTCACCCTTTGGGGTTCTTACTCAAGGAAAATCTTTTCACAAAAAGAGTGTCGTTAACTCTTAGTTCTACCGCAAACGGTAATGCCTAAGTCTCCAATGGTCAAGCTGCATACACCAACTACTAGAACTATCTATTAACCCTACTCGGGCTTAAAAAACTTTTGAACCAACCTGTGGTCCTTTTAGCCCAAACTACGTTTGCTCTGATCTTTCGTACCAGACGAAAGTACGTAGGCACGAGACGCGATGTCTCGGCGAACAAACTTCCCCCTACTTTAGCCGTGGTTAGGTGAACTACGTCGACTCTGACTTTCCCATTGCACGAGGGAGTATGTAGGCACAGAGCGGCGATGCTCTGCCGAGTCAGTTTATCTTTTGTTTTTCTTTTGTCCTTAAGCCTTTAGCTAGATAGTTTCAACACACTCTTTTAGATAGATAATAATGTGTGGATCCCGTCGAGTACGACAGACGTGAGGGGTGCTAATACCTTCCCCTTGCGTAACCGACTCCCGAACCCAGACATGGTTGCGACGACCTTGTCTTTCCCTTTTTCTTTAGGTTTTTGCGATCGTTTCCTTTTCCTCTCTTTGGGATAAATAACAAAAGTGGCGACTCTTCTGTTTTTTTTCCCCGGTGGTTTTTCGCAGTTGCGGCAGCTGGAGACTCTGCTGGGGACTCTGGTTCCCTATGCGAGTCAATCCTAGCGCTTGTTTGTTTATTTTTGGGTGTTGTATATATGTGCTTTATTTATCTTTCCTGCACTTATTTTAAACATCATATATCATTATTATTGTGCTGTGGGGAGGGAAGTTCCACTGAGTGATAAGCCGGACCTGGGCTTGAGTACAGACCTAGTATTGAAAGCGAAAAGTAGTGGTGAACCTGTATGTTAGCCATGCACTAGTTCCCACGAAATTTGCGCTCTGACGAGATTCTCTCTGATGACTTTCTTTCCAGCCCAATGGGCCGTTGAGAGGATTTCAGATTTGAGGGTTGTCGACTGTGGGGACCGATCATCTGTGATTCAGCTAAGTGAGGCCTCTTCGCGAGATGATGATGCCAAACCAGAAATGGTAAACGTATCATCATTTTTCGAAAGTCTGTGATGCTGATGAACACATAGGATGCGGAACCTTTGTCTCTGGATAGGTCCGTACCTGTGAGAGGGATTGGGTTATGTAGGAAACCTTGGCTTTCAGAATATCTGGTTCTTTTTAGTGTGAATCTGTTTATCAGTGGGTCCTGTTATCGGTACTTTGTTCTTGCTAAGGAGAAGCGCTGTTTCTTTTCGACCAACAGCACAACAGTCTTGATCCCCTGTTTGCATTTGCATTTACATTTTCATCTGCATTTCATTAACATGTGTTTATGTTGCAGGTGTATATTTCCTCTTTGATTTCGATGATCTTGTTCTTATTGCTGACATGGAGCCCTTGAGGAGGACCCTGTCCTACAAGTTTCCTACGCCTGGCATTATAAGGAGGATTTCAGAGAGTCTTATGGGAGACTTTTGAGTATTGTTTGCAAACCTTCTTTGGATGAATTGAATGGCCTTCAGACGTTGTTGCAGTTCTATGATCCTCAGTTGCGAGGTTTCACCTTTTAGAGTTTTGTTTTGGAACCTACATTGGAAGAGTATTCTGATATGTTGGGAGTACCTATTCTGAACCAGATACCATTCTATCATGTTGAGGGAGAGCCAGATTTGATTGAACTTACTAAAGCCTTACATATGGATGCCTCTGAGTTGAAAGGGAAGCTAGCTAGTAGGAATGGCATGTTTGGATTTCCATTACCGATTCTTGTGGATAGGGCTCGACATTTTGCTAAGAATGGTTGTTGGGTGATATTCAGTGCTATATTGGCCCTATGTATTTATGGCATTCTTCTATTCCCGAATATCCCAGCTTTTGTAGATGTGGACGCATTCCATATCTTTGCTTCGAAGAATTCCATACCTACTCTGTTGGGCGATGTTTATCATTCCATACATTACAAGAACGAGAACAGGAGAGCGAAAAGTGTATCTTGCTGCGCACCTTTACTCTATATGTGGTTCAGGAGTCACCTTCCCAAGACTGGTTCATTCTCTGCTACTGCTGGTACTTTGGAATGGTCTGAGCGCATGATGAGTTTGTTTGCCGAAGACCTTGTTTGGTTTGATAGGGATGTATTGGGCATTGAGATTATCTATAGTTGTTGAAGCTTTCCTAACGTCCCGCTGTTGCACCCTAAAATTTGACCAACCGGGTCCCGTATCTGGCTCGATGTTTCGACGCATGACTGCATTCGCATTCGCATATCGCATACAGTGCATTTTTTTAGTTGTTTTGATTTTATCGAAATCACAGCCCTCGTCTCGCGTTTCAGGTGTTTTTTAGTCAGTTCAGATAGGCGGAGTCGCATTTTTGGGAAGTCGTGCTATTCCCGGTGTTTTCAGCTCACGCTGTTATTTTTAGGGATATTTCGGTGTCCATTGATTTTTACCGGCTATTTTGTTACGCTCTCGCAGTGTTATTTGTGGTTTTGTACTATTTTTTTGTTCCCTCTGGAATTATTAGGATTTTATTAGATATTATTAGCATTTTCTAGAATTTAAGTAGATTCTTTTAATATTTTTAATAGGTTTAGACATTATTTTCTTTTAGATATAGATTTTAATATGGTTGTTCTAGATTTTAAATAAGAATTAATATAGGTTTTAGATATAGATTTTATATATAGATCTTATTTTTAATATAGATTTCTGTAGATAGCTTTTAATAAGTTTTTAGATTGTTAGAATATAGTTAGATATTAATAGATTGTTCTGAATATTAATTTGTAGATTTAATTGTTAGATTGTTTTAAGTTTTAATTAGATACAGGTTTAATAATCCATCATTAATTCATTAGCCATTTAATCTTTCCATTAACCATCATTAGTCCACGTTTAGTCCAAGCTAATCCATGTTTAAGTCCATTTTAATTTCATTCAACCTAGTTCAAATTGGCCATTATCTTCAGTATTTTTGTGCTGGGCCGTTTTATCCAGCATATTCCAAAAAGCCCACGTTACAGAGTCCAGCATTGCATGTTCATATATAACTGATCACCACGTGTAAACCACTAGAGGACGCCACATCATTTTTCACAATTCACCAGAAGGCGCCACCTCACAAATCCACCCACTTCAGACTCTCTCTCTTCCCTCCACGTGTGCTTCATGCACTCTCCCTCTGCCACCCAACCATGACACCTGTTCGCTCCTGACCTTCGCCGGTTGCATGGCCGGCGGCCATGCAACCACCGCACCTGACTCCTTCCGGCTACCGTTAACCAACTCCGGTAACCCCTAACCAACCTCCAACTGTCTCCGGCCACCCACCAACCAACTCCGGCCGCCACACCGATCGTCGGAAAACTGCAAATCCACCAGAAAATTCATCTATTCTTCTTCTCCGATCCAAATTCATCCAACATTCGTCAAGTTCATCACGTTCTCCAGATTCCTTCGTCAAAGTCTTCAAGAATTTCATGTGTTCTTCATATTGTTCATACGAATCTTCCTACATTCATCAATCTTCATCAAAGATTTCTCCAGAAATTCTTCAGTGTTCATCAGATTTCCAGATTTCAAGAACATCCATTGTGTTCTTCGTCCACCTCCATTATCCCACCCAGAACTCATCAACAACTCAGCAAACCTGCAAAGCCTTTCATCACCGTGTTCATCTTTTTTCCAGCACTTCAAGATCTTCATCGTCCTTCAGCTCCAGATTTCAACCATTCGCAGAACATTCGAGCGTGTTCAAGACCTTTCTTCAGATTCTTCAAGAATTTCGTCATAGACGTCTTCGCATGTTCTTCAACGATCTTTTTCCAGATTACATCGATTTCAAGATTTCCGTCCAAAGGCACCGTCGCGCATTCGTCAGTGAGCTTTACTCTAGATTGTTGTCAAGGTCGTCGTAGATTTTCTTTGAACTTCAACACAGATCTCCGGCTTCGTACACTTCTCCAGTAGGTTGAGCAATTTGGAGTAGAATCTTGCGGTTAGGCTAACATTGGGGATTTCTGTGAAGAAAAGAGGGTTTGTGTTTAGCGATTTGAACTGAGATTTGCGATTTAATCGGTGATAGTGTTGGATTTTGAGGGATGATGCTGGAGATTTGAGTTTGGAATAAAGATTAGAGGTTGTGTTGGGTTTTCGATTTTTGTTTAAGAGTTTGAGAAGTATTTTCATCAGAGAAAGAATGGAGACGGAGGAGGAACGAGAGAGAGAGAGACTGAAGATTGGGAAACGGCCGTGAACAGTGACGAGGAATTAGGGTTGAGATTGGTTTTTTTTGTTTACTGAGTGGATATTGGATCAGGTGGCTTGGGCCTCTAAGCCCGTTAAGTTTCTTTCACACGTACACCCCCAATCCCTGGCTACACCCCCCTCCGTTTTTTTCCTTTGTTGAAGGATTTTGGGCCTGAGCCCAACGTTTTTTCTGGAAGGACTATGCCCTCCCATTTTCGTTACGCACCCCCCCTTTTCTTTTCTTCTTTGTGGACTGGGCTGGGCCCAGCGAATCCCAGCATACCCCCGTTTCACTTACAGGCCCCCTCCCCAGTTTTCTGTTTGTTCTTTCTTTTTATGGGCTGGGCCCTTAATTCTCTTTTATTTTTCTGCTGATTGTACCTCCTGGGCTAGTTGCACCCCCTAGTGTTCTTTTTTTTTTATTTTTCTTTATTTTCTTTTCTTTTATATTCATTTGTGTAGATTTTATATGAAAAAAATAATAAAAAGAATATTGAAAAAGAGAAAAAAGAAAAAAAGAGTGAAAAGAAATATAGAAAAGAATATTAAAAAAATATGAAGAAAAGAATATTGAAAAAATATTTTGAAAAAGAAATATGAAAAGAAATGAGAAAAAGAATATTGAAAAAAGAAGAAAAAAAGAATAGAAGAAAAAATAGTAAAAAAAGAGCATAAAAATATTAGTTTGTAGATTTAATATTTTCTTTAGAATAGAGATTTTTTCATAGAATTTACTTTTCACCTTTTAGAGGTAGGTTTAGAAGTCCACTTGTTAGGGGACTATTTTCCATTTGATTTTTTTTAGGATAGTTGGATAGTTTCTAGGAGATTATTTTCCAGTGTTCAATCACTCTAACCATTTTTTCAGAATATTAATAAAACGAGATTTGAGCTGTGGTCCCGAAAGTAGCCGAACTACAGCTGCTCTGATTTCTCGTACCAGACGAGAATATGTAGGCATAGGATGCGATATCCTAGCGAGCACACTAACAACTAACTTTTGTTCTCTCGCTGCTGTGCGATCGAGACTTTCCCGCTGACGACTGATTGTTATCCTTTTCTCTTGCCCTTGCGCATTTGAGACCGGACCGTAGCTTTAGTTCCCATAGGTCCCCGTACCTTTAAAACCAACTTAATTTCTCATTCCTGTGTGAGAACACTTTGCTTACCCGTAGTTAGCCTGAACTACGAAAGCTCTGATCTTCCATGCTGTGTGGAAGTACGTAGGCACAAGACTTGAAGTCTTGGCGAGCCAATTCCCTGTAGTTTCTTGAACTACGTTGACTCTGACTTTCTCTCTTGAGAATACGTAGGCATAGAGTGCGACGCTCTATCGAGTCAATTCCCTTCCGTTTAGATTTAGCAGCTGTAGATAGATTGTTTTGCATCCTTTAGACAACCCAAGCAAGCGTGGATCCCGTCGAGTACGACGGACGTGAGGGGTGCTAATACCTTCCCCTTGCGTAACCGACTCCCGAACCCAGGTTTTGGTTGCGACGACCATACCTTTCCCGTTTTTTGCGAGGTTTACTTCGAGCGTTTCCTTTCCCTCCTTTGGGATAAATAACGCATGGTGGCGACTCTTCTGTCAGCCGGCGCCGATTTTCGCAGTAGCGACAGCTGGCGACTCTGCTGGGGATCCAACATCCCCTGGCTGCTAAGGACTACGATAGTCCCTATGCATGTGGGATCCAACGTCCCCTAAGAGAGTCAATCCTACTGCTTGTTTGCTTGTCTTTTGGGTGTTTATTTTTTCATTGCTATTATCTGTTGTTGTTGTGCTGGGGAGAGTGATGGTTTGAGTGATAGCCGGACCTGGGCTGCTTGAGTATGCATTTAGACGTAGTTGTGGAGATTAGTGGATGAACCTGTTTGTTGAGCAGACACAAGTTCCCCATGAAATTCATGCTCAGACGAGGTTCTCTCCGAGGTGCTTCTTTCCGATCCTGAGGATCTGAGGGGGGTCCAGACGTGAGGATTGTCGACTCTGGGGACCGATCAATTGGAAGTCAGCTAAGTGAGGCCTCTTCATGAGATGATGGTGCCACTCCTTCTGGGAATCGTATCGTCGCTTATGAAAGTCTGTGACGCTGATGACCGCATAGGATGCCGTGCCTTAGGTCCATACCCGTGAGTGGGAGGGTTTTTGCAGGAAACTTAACCTCCAGACGACCCGGTTTTTTGGTTTTTCGCTTCAGAGTGATTATCTCCGTTAGCAGTACAACAGTATTCAGAGCGTGTTGCGGGGGCTGTGATCCCGTGTTTGCTGCATTGCATTGCATTTGCATAAGCATCTTTGCATCATATTACATAGCATTTCTCTAGCTGGCCAGAGCTCTTATCCATCCTTTTTTTTGATTCAGAGGGTGATTCTCGTGGGATTGTTTGAGGCAAGTGTGGATTGTTAGAAGACGACCAAGGGGTTGAAACGGATCAAGCAGAATCAAGCAGTGCCGTCAGTTGAAAGTTGCTGATAGTCATGTCAGGAAACGACTTCTAGATTGCTGATGCCTTGTCAGGCTTTATTATGACGACCAATCATTTGTATGATTCCACGTCTGACGAAGGCTTTCCGCAAGTGAATAACCTTACTGCAGCTCAACTTGCGCAGACTTCTATTAGAGGCCAAAATCTGCACCAACAGTTTGTCATCCCAAGTGAACGTTCTTCTTCTGATGCCGCGAATTATCAGAATGTTATTCCTGCTGGTTTGATCTCCCGAAGAGAAGTTCCGATAGTGAGGACTAATAATCCATTAGCTCTTGTGCAAGCTAAGAGGTTGCACGCATTGGAGGAACAAGTCAAAGCCCTGGAAGTTAAGAACGATGTTGGTCTCAATGCTTCGGATATGTGCTTGGTTTCTGACCTAGTGTTACCTCCTAAATTCAGAGCGCCAAAGTTTGAAAAGTATAAAGGAGATTGTTTCCCGAGGCTACATTTGGTGATGTTCTGCAGAAAGATGACTTCGTTTGTGCAAAACGACAAGTTGATGATTTACTGTTTTCAGGACAGTTTGATTGGGGCATCTCTACGTTGGTATATGCAGTTAGAGAAGGATCAGATTCGATCATGGGTGGATTTAGCCAGAGCTTTCCTGAAGCGGTATGATTACAATATGGACATAGCTCCCATTCGCATGGAGTTGCAATCTTTGTCTATGGGGATCAATGAACCTTTCAAAAAGTATGCTCGGAGATGGAGGGATTTTGCTTCCAGAGTGGAACCACCAATCCTTGACCGAGAGTTAGCAGGCATGTTCGTAGACTCCTTGCAAAGCCCGTACTTTGAGAGATTGCTTGGAGTTTCGCTGAACTTCTCCGAATTAGTGGGAGTGGGAGAACGTATTGAGAATGCTATAAAGATTGGAAAAATTCAGGTTGTCTCAAGCGGTCAGGCTGGTGAAACTGAATCTCTTTATGACTATCAGAATGAAGAGGGAGTTGTGATCAATGCAGTCATGCCAGATGTTGGGTATCCTCTAGATGAATCGGTGAAATCTGTTGGATCAGTATCTCCTGTGCCTTGTTATGCTGGACAGACCACTGTGCCTGGGGCACCATATCAGGAGTCTTATGTCGCTTCCCTTGCAAATCAGCGAACTCGTGGCCAAGGTTATCAGACTCAGCATCAGATTCAGAATCGACCTCGTAACAACTTGGAACGAAGGAATGGTCCTTCCCACCCTGTTCCTGTGCCGTACAGTCAGCTTTTGCCACAGTTGGTTTAGAACGCTTTGGTGGAGCCGAAAGCTCTCAAGCCTGTGCCAGAACCTTACCCTCCTGGGTATAATCCCCATGTTCAGTGTGGTTACCATGGCGGATCCCCAGGACATGCAACTGAAGATTGTAAAGCGTTTCAGGCGAAGGTACAGCAGTTGATCGACCAAGATCGCATTTCCTTTCGAGAAGGATTTCTGTTTGTTCATACCAACCGCTCAGCTGTCTAAGCTCGTAGATTCAGAAAGTATTCCCTAGCAGAAGCCAGTGGTCCAGACAGGCAGGCGCCCTCAGCATTGGCAGTCCTCAGGCTTTATATCATTTGTAGTTTTCTTTCTGTCAGTTACTACTTGCTGTAAACATTGTATGTTTCGAATGGTGATATTAATAATGTGACTATGCATTTTTCTGAATTAATCATGTCGTTGTCGCTCATTTACTGCATTGCACTGACACTTGCATTTTATTCACTCCACTTTGTCACTGTGACTAGCAAAGATTGGAGGGAGGATGACGAAATAAACTCATAACCGATGATTGTATGCTTTCAGATAAAACCTTGCCAATGACGTACAAGGCATTGTTTCAAATTCCCCAAACACTGGAGATATAAGGAGTTAGTCCCTTGTTAACCACTTCGAGCCAGGAAGTAGAAGTTTTTTCGGACTTTTAAACCCTCACATCTTAACCCGGGGCAGGGTAGTTGTCAGTTAGCTTGACCGAGCATTCAAGTCTTACAGAGGAGTGTTGTCTTTCGAGGACCAATAACAGTTCATGCCTCTCAAGAGGTCGTACCTCGTCAACCACAGTGGTTAAACCTCACCAATCAGGAGTGAGACAATTACCATCCTTTCGGAGCAATCAAGACAACCAGTGTCACACGACTTTGTTCCAAAAGAAAGAAAAAGAAAGCCCGCTAAGTAAAAAGAAAGAAAAAGCTGGAAAGCTAATACTTAGGCAAAAATCAGGGCATCCCGCTGGACTTCAAAAGAAAATGAAAGAAATCGACAAGAACTCAAAAGGAGTCAGTCCAGGCAAAAGTTAGGGAATCAAAAAGAATGAAAAAGAAGGGATAAAAAAAATAGATCCCCAGTGAAGGACAAAGTCGTGTATACAGGCACCAAAAACGAAAAGGAGTAACTGTCACTCCGAAAAACCCTGTGAGTTCCTTAATTGTGGTTCTTACCATTCAACATACCTCTCGAAGAGGCGAGCGCTTGTGCCAGGTTAACTGAACCTTAGGATCGGAGATCATCACGTAGAAGGGGTGGGTACAAATCAAAATTTGAGCCAAATATCCTTTGTTTCACGAACCGTGAACTCGACCACGATACAACCCTTAAAAGACCTAATTGAGGTAAGGTTTATTCTGAAAGCTCATTACGATAAGGTTAAGTAACCTGACTCCTTCGTGACTTGCTAGTCACATCCTTGTTGTGTTTTTCACTGACCACGTAAGCACTACGTTTGAACTTTGGTTCATTCGTCACTCACAATCATGACATGTAAATGAGTGACAACACAAATTTTTTTAAAAAAATCTGCATAAACACTGCATTAAGATTACCATTCGTGAATAGACAGTTTTAATTGCAGGTTAGTAGTTGGCATGAAAGAAATTCCAACAGGGAATCGTCAAGCAGGACTGAGTAATTCAGCAGTCTGAACCAGAATGGTGTATGTTGTGAAGACCTGTAAATCCGGGGCATTGACTTCCAGTAAGTTCAGAATCAATCAGTCTGAGGACAAGTCCCGAAGCTTCAGTTGATCAGAGGCAGTATGCTTGAGAAGCAGTTGATCAGAAGTGAGTCTTCTCGAGAGCCAATCAGGGGCAATTATACAGAACATGGAGATTTGAAAGCAGATACTTCAGGTGGATAATCAGATCGGGTTAAGTCGCTAGAACGCTCATTCAGGGGCAAGTCACCGCAGAGAGTGTTGAGACCAACTGGGTTGGCAATTGTTTCATTGAGGTTGAATCCTTTTGTCGTACAGATACCGGGGCAAATAATCTCGAGGTTGTCTCGTGACAAGTTGTTCAGAGCAGTATTCCCAGGAGTTAGATTGGGGCAAGTTGAGTGCACTGGGGCAAGTTATTCAAGCCAGTCTGTTTATCCCCAGCCAGAGTTGAGTATCGGGGAATCATGTCATTACCCTTATCAAAAACCTTAACATTTCGAAAAAGGCCTTGCTGTCGTTGGATCGTTATCCTACAGTTTAAACCTATTACGTGTCAGTAACCAGTCGTTTCCAAAGCCCAGTTCTCGCCTGGCAAACTGATAACCAGTTCTCGTCTGGCCCACCCTTCCGTAAACATCAGTTCCCGTCTGGTGTAGTTTATTGTAAGCATCAGTTCCCGTCTGGTGTAGTTTATTGTAAGCATCAGTTCCCGTCTGGTGTAGTTTATTATAACCAGTTCTCGTCTGGTCACCGTTTCTTCCAGTGTTGTATCAGTTCTCGTCTGGTACATGTCATCGCGTAATCAGTTCTCGTCTGGTCATCGTGTGTTTTAACCTATGTGTTATACCAGTTCTCGTCTGGTACATGTCAGCTTTCAGCCAGTTCTCGCCTGGTTGTCTTTTTCTTAGCCTATATCCAGTCAGCCCCGTCTGACGTTCAAAACACAGAAATCAATTTTCGTTCAATTTTCCTAATCTATTTTGCTATCAGTTCTCGCCTGGTAGTCTACCTTTGAATGCTAGTTCTTGTCTAGTATTTCCCATATCTTCCGTTTTGTACATAGCCCATGTCTATCGTAAACCAGAAAAACAAAAACCTAAAGGTATCTGACACAGTAGTTCCCAATGACTCGCATGTTGTCATGTTCCCCGATACGAAGCTCGACGGATACCAGTGCTCCGATTAATGTTTGAATTCCTTGTGGATGTTGTTAAATCAGAATTTCTACTCTTCAGCAGATGAAAGTTGTGTATTATCGGAAGAATTGAGATTGTATTGCTATCCTGCATCAGAGTAGGATCAGGAGTATCCCCAGCAGATTAAGATTGATATCCTTGATAGTAGGGGCATCCTCTAGCAGTGAGCCATTTACAATCAACCCCAGTTTGGGTCAATCCCCACAGAGCACAATCAGTTGCCAATGGTTTGAAGAGAGCATCCCCAAGCAGGGTTGTTTTTTCTTTCTCCCCAAGCAGGGTTGCCTTTCCATTTCTCCAGTAGGATGGTTATCCCCAGCGGATTTGATTTCCCTTTTCCAGCATTTATTTTGCTGAGATGGTTCTGTGATATCAGGTTACCTTCAGTAGAGTTGACGTTGCCTTCGGCATCTATTTTGCCAAGTGGTTGCAGACCTGGTGTTCTCTGGCAGCTCGAGCCTGCATTTACATTTGCATATATCGTCATAGCATTTATACCAACATATAGCATTTCCATGCCGTCTGGGCCTCGCATTTCCAAACAGAACGCATAGCATTTCCATGCCGTATGGGACATTGCATCATTCTCAGACATACGCATGTCGAAACATGGACCAGGTTGGTTATCTCATGGCTTTCGAGTATGTTCCCTTGCAGAGTTGTTCGGTTAAGCTTCTCTTCTCCCCCAGCGGAGTGATTCTTCACATTTTGTTGTTACGTCGGCACTGGAAAAAAAAGAGATCGACATATATCAGATTTCTGAAGCTGCCTCCTGTTGACAGAATGGGTGCCGAGCAGTCGATTCAGAAGTTCCCCAGGAGAATTGTCGTCAAGTTCGCCGTGAACTGTGACATGACAGGATTTGATCCCATAAGTAAGATGGGAATCAAGGTGTTCGCTTTCTGAAGCATTATTTCAATACTTTTGGCGTCACACAGGTGATTGATGTTGAAAAGGAGAGAAATTTTTATCAGATAATTGACCAGTTGTTGCCGTGACAACCAAACTTCAGTTCATTGGAGGCTATTCCTCAAGCAGTTTTGTAGTATATTCCCACGGTTGGCAAATTTCAGGGTTTCATTTGTATTCAACCGTCATCTACCTTTGAATGTTTGAAGGCTGAGCGCTCTTCACCCATTCAGGTCCAAGCCGCTTGAATAGGGGCAGCTGTTGCACCCTAAAATTTGACCAACCGGGTCCCGTATCTGGCTCGATGTTTCGACGCATGACTGCATTCGCATTCGCATATCGCATTCAGTGCATTTTTTCAGTTGTTTTGATTTTATCGGAATCACAGCCCTCGTCTCGCGTTTCAGGTGTTTTTTAGTCGGTTCAGATAGGCGGAGTCGCATTTTTGGGAAGTCGTGCTATTCCCGGTGTTTTCAGCTCACGCTGTTATTTTTAGGGATATTTCGGTGTCCATTGATTTTTACCGGCTATTTTGTTACGCTCTCGCAGTGTTATTTGTGGTTTTGTACTATTTTTTTGTTCCCTCGGGAATTATTAGGATTTTATTAGATATTATTAGTATTTTCTAGAATTTAAGTAGATTCTTTTAATATTTTTAATAGGTTTAGACATTATTTTCTTTTAGATATAGATTTTTATATGGTTGTTCTAGATTTTAAATAAGAATTAATATAGGTTTTAGATATAGATTTTATATATAGATCTTATTTTTAATATAGATTTCTGTAGATAGCTTTTAATAAGTTTTTAGATTGTTAGAATATAGTTAGATATTAATAGATTGTTCTGAATATTAATTTGTAGATTTAATTGTTAGATTGTTTTAAGTTTTAATTAGATACAGGTTTAATAATCCATCATTAATTCATTAGCCATTTAATCTTTCCATTAACCATCATTAGTCCACGTTTAGTCCAAGCTAATCCATGTTTAAGTCCATTTTAATTTCATTCAACCTAGTTCAAATTGGCCATTATCTTCAGTATTTTTGTGATGGGCCGTTTTATCCAGCATATTCCAAAAAGCCCACGTTACAGAGTCCAGCATTGCATGTTCATATATAACTAATCACCACGTGTAAACCACTAGAGGACGCCACATCATTTTTCACAATTCACCAGAAGGCGCCACCTCACAAATCCACCCACTTCAGACTCTCTCTCTTCCCTCCACGTGTGCTTCATGCACTCTCCCTCTGCCACCCAACCATGACACCTGTTCGCTCTTGACCTTCGCCGGTTGTATGGCCGGCGGCCATGCAACCACCGCACCTGACTCCTTCCGGCTACCGTTAACCAACTCCGGTAACCCCTAACCAACCTCCAACTGTCTCCGGCCACCCACCAACCAACTCCGGCCGCCACACCGATCGTCGGAAAACTGCAAATCCACCAGAAAATTCATCTATTCTTCTTCTCCGATCCAAATTCATCCAATATTCGTCAAGTTCATCACGTTCTCCAGATTCCTTCGTCAAAGTCTTCAAGAATTTCATGTGTTCTTCATATTGTTCATACGAATTTTCCTACGTTCATCAATCTTCATCAAAGATTTCTCCAGAAATTCTTCAGTGTTCATCAGATTTCCAGATTTCAAGAACATCCATTGTGTTCTTCGTCCACCTCCATTATCCCACCCAGAACTCATCAACAACTCAGCAAACCTGCAAAGCCTTTCATCACCGTGTTCATCTTTTTTCCAGCACTTCAAGATCTTCATCGTCCTTCAGCTCCAGATTTCAACCATTCGCAGAACATTCGAGCGTGTTCAAGACCTTTCTTCAGATTCTTCAAGAATTTCGTCATAGACGTCTTCGCATGTTCTTCAACGATCTTTTTCCAGATTACATCGATTTCAAGATTTCCGTCCAAAAGCACCGTCGCGCATTCGTCAGTGAGCTTTACTCTAGATTGTTGTCAAGGTCGTCGTAGATTTTCTTTGAACTTCAACACAGATCTCCGGCTTCGTACACTTCTCCAGTAGGTTGAGCAATTTGGAGTAGAATCTTGCGGTTAGGCTAACATTGGGGATTTCTGTGAAGAAAAGAGGGTTTGTGTTTAGCGATTTGAACTGAGATTTGCGATTTAATCGGTGATAGTGTTGGATTTTGAGGGATGATGCTGGAGATTTGAGTTTGGAATAAAGATTAGAGGTTGTGTTGGGTTTTCGATTTTTGTTTCAGAGTTTGAGAAGTATTTTCATCAGAGAAAGAATGGAGACGAAGGAGGAACGAGAGAGAGAGACTGAAGATTGGGAAACGGCCGTGAACAGTGACGAGGAATTAGGGTTGAGATTGGTTTTTTTTGTTTACTGAGTGGATATTGGATCAGGTGGCTTGGGCCTCTAAGCCCGTTAAGTTTCTTTCACACGTACACCCCCAATCCCTGGCTACACCCCCCTCCGTTTTTTTCCTTTGTTGAAGGAGTTTGGGCCTGAGCCCAACGTTTTTTCTGGATGGACTACGCCCTCCCATTTCCGTTACGCACCCCCCTTTTCTTTTCTTCTTTGTGGACTGGGCTGGGCCCAGCGAATCCCAGCATACCCCCGTTTCACTTACAGGCCCCCTCCCCAGTTTTCTGTTTGTTCTTTCTTTTTATGGGTTGGGCCCTTAATTCTCTTTTATTTTTCTGCTGATTGTACCTCCTGGGCTAGTTGCACCCCCTAGTGTTCTTTTTTTTGTTTTTCTTTATTTTCTTTTCTTTTATATTCATTTGTGTAGATTTTATATGAAAAAAATAATAAAAAGAATATTGAAAAAGAGAAAAAAGAAAAAAAGAGTGAAAAGAAATATAGAAAAGAATATTAAAAAAAATATGAAGAAAAGAATATTGAAAAAATATTTTGAAAAAGAAATATGAAAAGAAATGAGAAAAAGAATATTGAAAAAAGAAGAAAAAAAGAATAGAAGAAAAAATAGTAAAAAAAGAGCATAAAAATATTAGTTTGTAGATTTAATATTTTCTTTAGAATAGAGATTTTTTCATAGAATTTACTTTTCACCTTTTAGAGGTAGGTTTAGAAGTCCACTTGTTAGGGGACTATTTTCCATTTGATTTTTTTTAGGATAGTTGGATAGTTTCTAGGAGATTATTTTCCAGTGTTCAATCATTGTAACCATTTTTTCAGAATATTAATAAAACGAGATTTGAGCTGTGGTCCCGAAAGTAGCCGAACTACAGCTGCTCTGATTTCTCGTACCAGACGAGAATATGTAGGCATAGGATGCGATATCCTAGCGAGCACACTAACAACTAACTTTTGTTCTCTCGATGCTGTGCGATCGAGAATTTCCCGCTGACGACTGATTGTTATCCTTTTCTCTTGCCCTTGCGCATTTGAGACCGGACCGTAGCTTTAGTTCCCATAGGTCCCCGTACCTTTAAAACCAACTTAATTTCTCATTCCTGTGTGAGAACACTTTGCTTACTCGTAGTTAGCCTGAACTACGAAAGCTCTGATCTTCCATGCTGTGTGGAAGTACGTAGGCACAAGACTCGAAGTCTTGGCAAGCCAATTCCCTGTAGTTTCCCGAACTACGTTGACTCTGACTTTCTCTCTTGAGAATACGTAGGCATAGAGTGCGACGCTCTATCGAGTCAATTCCCTTCCGTTTAGATTTAGCAGCCGTAGATAGATTGTTTTGCATCCTTTAGACAACCCAAGCAAGCGTGGATCCCATCGAGTACGACGGACGTGAGAGGTGCTAATACCTTCCCCTTGCGTAACCGACTCCCGAACCCAGGTTTTGGTTGCGACGACCATACCTTTCCCGTTTTTTGCGAGGTTTACTTCGAGCGTTTCCTTTCCCTCCTTTGGGATAAATAACGCACGGTGGCGACTCTTCTGTCAGCCGGCGCCGATTTTCGCAGTAGCGACACCCGCTGGTCGTATGGAAAGGTTGCATAAACTATAACCCAGCCATTGCTATTAGACAGTTTGGGTATGCACTGAGAGGTCCTCCGAAGGATGAAGAGATACAGGAATCTCTGTATCTCACTGGGTTGTTGGAAGGGGATACCTTAGCTAGAGTTGAACATGCTTTGAGTAATGTCCACAGGAGAGGAAAGGTTGCCTTGGGAAAGAGTAATAGTCAGGCATATGCTCCCTATTTTGTTTGGATTCAGAGTAGAGCCAAGGAGTTATTGATGCTATATCCGTCTGCTCAGCCTGTGCATCCTCTTGAGATTGTAGAGCCTACAACAGTAGATATTCAGAAGTATAATCAGGTTTTGTTAGAGAAGGAAGAGCTGAGAAAAAAGAATGAAGAATTGGAGAAAGATTATCCAGCTTCGTAGTGAGAAGATAGATGCAGTTCATGCTTTCAGGAGACAAACCGAGCTTGTGAACAAGCTGGGTACTGATCTGACTAAGGAGACTAAGGACAGAGAGTGCACAGGCCAAGATTTGAATTCTTCTTACAGGGTTCTTGCTACGAAGAAGGAAGAGTTGGATAAGGCCTACACGAGGATCTCCAAGTTTGAGTCGATATGGAATGCCACACTCACTAACAACAAGGAGCGTGAGGACAAGTTAAAACTTCAGATCAGCAAGCTGAAGGCTCAGCTTCATGCCAAAGATGGAGAGATTGCAGCAGAATCATCATGTAGAAGAGACAGCGAGTGCAGGTTGGATGAAGCGATCGCAAACTTGAAGGACCTCAAGTTGGGAGCAGGTTCCTAGAGACGTAGACTCGAGGCATGTGTAAGAACACAAATTGTTTCTTAGTAATATCTCTATGTTTTGATGATAACTCTTATGAAATTTTGTATTAAAGAATTATATACTCTAAAATTTGTTCATGAATATTTGCTCTAAATTATATACTCTAAAATTTGTTCATGAATATCTCTATGTTCATGAATATATATCTAAGAGCAAATTAATCTGAACATGGAACTATGGAAGGCTCTGAAGAGTTAGAATCATCTTATAAGAGAATCTGAATGCTGTCTGCAGAAGGATCTGAAGCAGAAGCTACAGAAGAATCTGAAGCAGAAGCTACAGAAGGATCTGAAGCAGAAGACTCTGAAAGATCTGGAGACTATGAAGCATTGAAGATCTTTGTATGAGAGTTAAGAAGCACAGTTTTTCAGAAGACTCTGAGAGTAATACACGCTGCATGTACTGAGGATCTGATTCATAAAACTCTGCTCTGATAGAACTACATGCTGAAGCACACTTGCTGCATTACTCTGATTCAGCAAACCCTGATGGGCATCCAAGACTCTGATGTTTATTTTGCTGAAGTGAAATACTTGTTGAAGAAGAATTCAAAGTCATATCCGTTGATTTGGCTCAACGACTCTTTCCTCTTTCATGCTTGACACTAGAACACAGACCAAAAGCATTTCTCTGTGCATTCTACTTCCAGGAAAGGTCATGTGATGTAAAGACAAAAAGGTTCAGGCCTTTTCAGTACACAGCCTCCAACGTCAAGACTTTGTGGACTACTGTGCATATAAAAGCAAGTCTTCCTCATCTTCTTCAGTGGACGAATCTTTGATAGAAACTCTTACAAGCTCTCATAAAATATTCTTATTCTCATTGCTGAGTTTATTCTTTTGTTCTTAATATTTAGTGAAAAATCACTCTTGTGATAAAGCTTGTTAGAAGCATTCAAACACTTGTATTTATCGTACATTTCAGTATAATAGTTCCTTGAGAAGATCCAGTTGGGATCAGTAGTTCTTGAGAAGACTAAGAACAATTGCTCTTACTGATTGCTATTGTAATCAGTTGATTAATAGTGGATTAAGTCCTTGTTTGAGAAAGGAAAATCACTCTTGATAGGGTGGACTGGAGTAGTTAAGTTTAATGAACCAGGATAAAAATCATTGTGTTTTTATTGCTATAAGTTTTTAAAGATACTTATTCAACCCCCCTTCTAAGTATTTTCTCACCTTCAGTTGGCATCAGAGCTCCGGTTCTGTGTGTGCTACCATTTCACAGTGATAGAAAAGATCCAGTGAGAAAAACTTTGATACTTATATTTGGTTGTTATTATGGCTGATGTTTCAACATCCAACAAATATGAAGAAAGAGACAGAATCAGTACAAAACCCCCTATGTTTGATGGGGAGAAATTTGATTATTGGAAAGACAGGATTGAAAGTTTTTTCCTTGGTTATGATGCTGATTTATGAGATTTAGTCATAGATGGATATGTTCATCCCATTTATGGGAATGGCAAGAAAGTAGATAGAAAATCTATGACAGAAGCCCAAAAGAAGGAGTTTAGAAATCACCACAAGGCTAGAACAATATTGTTAAATGCAATATCTCACACTGAGTATGAAAAGATCACAAATAGAGAAATTGCATTTGACATGTTTGAGTCCTTGAAAATGACTCATGAAGGAAACCTTCAAGTAAAAGAGACCAAGGCTCTGGCTCTAATTCAGAAGTATGAAGCTTTCAAGATGGAAGAAGCTGAATCTGTTGAAGCCATGTTCTCCAGATTTCAAATACTTACAGCTGGACTAAAGGTTCTGGATAAAGGTTACTCTACTGCTGATCACGTGAAGAATATCATCAGGCGCTTACCTACCAGATGGAGACCTATGTTGACTGCGCTGAAAATGGCTAAAGATCTGAACCAGATTTCCTTGGAGGAACTAATCAGCTCACTGAGGAGCCATGAAATTGACCTTGAGGAAGATGAGCCTCAAAAGAAAGGTAAGTCAGTTGCCTTAAAATCTAATAAATCTGCTAAAGCGTTGCAGGTAATAGAGGAAAGCTCTGAAGAATCCTCATCTAAAGATGAAGATGAATTATCCATGCTGTCCAGAAGAATAAACAAACTCTGGAAGCATAAAGGAAAGAAGTTTATAAACTTCAAGAAGCCTGACCAAAGAAAGGAATCTTCTGGACACAGAAGATCTGGCAAAAAGGAGGTTGTCTGCTACGAATGTAAAGAACCTGGGCATTACAAAAATGAATGTCCAAAGCTTCTGAAAGAAAAGCCTAAAAGAAAATTTGATAAGAAGAAGAAGGTTCTAATGGCAACCTAGGATGATTCAGATACATCTGAATCTGAATCTAGGTCAGAAGAAGAATGTGCCAACGTAGCATTGATGGCAGACATAGAAGATCAGGAGGAAGAAATTTCAGGATCTGAATCTGACTCTGAATCTGACTCTGACGCTGAAGAGGTAATGGCTAAACTCACTAAAGATGAACTTATCAAAGTGTTATTAGAAGTTCTGAAGAGTTATAACAATATTAAGCTCAAATACAAGGAGCGCCAAAGCAATCTTGTATCTGAGAATAATATTCTCAAATCAGAAGTGGCTGAGCTAAATGAAAAGAACTTAAAAATGAAAAATGATTTTGAATTAGTTCAACAAGACTCTGATTCTGAAACTGAGTCTGAATGCAAAAATATTTTGGAAAAATATGACTACAGCTTCCAGAAATTTCTTGCTAAAAGCATAGACAGAAGCAAAATGGCTTCTATGATCTATGGAGTTAGCAGAAATAACAGAAAAGGAATTGGATATAAATCTTCCTCTAGAAAGGATTTAAATCCAAAACCTGTTGATAAAATTATCATCAAGAAGACTCCTTTATATTCTCATTTTAAATTTGGTCACTTGAATGATATTAAACACACTCGTTCTGAAAAGAACATTCATGTGTTTAAATCTAAGGCTAGTCAGAATAAACCTTATGTTGAAAAACAGAAGTTTAGACGAACCTTCAGAACAACTAACCCAAAAGGACCCAAGAAGATCTGGGTACCTAAGAGTAAAATAATTCCTGCTGCAGATGTTCTTAGCAGCAAGGTCAGGACGCCAGTCATGGTACCTGGACTTTGGATGCTCGCGACATATGACAGGAGAAAGGTCTATGTTCCAAAGTCTGGAGCTTAGATCTGGAGGTGACGTGAATTTTGGAGGGAATCAGAAGGGCAAGATCATTGGATCTGGCACTATTGGAAATGGTAACCTTCCCTCTATTACTAATGTTTTACTTGTAGAAGGATTAAAGCATAATTTATTGTCCATAAGTCAATTAAGTGACAATGGTTATGACATAATCTTTAATAAAAAATGTTGTAAAGCTATTAGTCAAAAGGATGGCTCAATTCTATTTAGTGGAAAGAGGAAGAACAACATTTATAAAATAAATATTTCAGAACTTAAGGTTCAGAATGTTAAATGCCTTTTTTCTGTTAATGAGGAGCAATGGGTCTGGCACAGAAGATTGGGGCATATTAATATGAGACGTATATCTCAGATTAATAAACTTAATCTTGTCAGAGGACTTCCTAAGTTGAAGTTCACCTCAGCTGCTCTTTGTGAAGCATGTCAAAAAGGGAAGTTTTCAAAATCCTCTTTTAAATCGAAAAAAGTTGTTTCTACTTCCAGACCATTATAATTACTTCATATTGATATGTTTGGACCAGTGAAAACTGCATCCATCAGAGGCAAGAAGTATGGATTAATCATTGTTGATGACTATAGTAGATGGACACGGGTAAAGTTCTTAAAACACAAGGATGAGTCACACTCTTTGTTCTTTGACTTCTGCAAACAAGTCCAAAATGAAAAAGATTTTAAAATAATTAAAGTCAGAAGTGATCATGGTGGTGAATTTGAAAACAAACATTTTGAAAAATATTTTAATGAAAATGGCATTGCTCATGATTTCTCCTGTCCTAGAACTCCACAACAAAATGGAGTTGTAGAGACCAAAAATAGAACTCTGCAAGAATGGCCAGAACCATGATCAACGAGACTAATCTGACGAAGCATTTTTGGGCAGAAGCAATAAACACAACATGTTACATTCAGAACAGAGTGTCTGTAAGACCTCTTCTGGAAAAGACTCCCTATGAATTGTGGAGGAACAGAAAGCCCAACATTGCTTATTTTCATCCTTTTGGATGTATTTGTTATATGTTGAACACTAAAGAGAATCTTAGCAAGTTTGATTCTAAAGCACAGAAGTGTTTCATGCTTGGATATTCTGAACGCTCTAAAGGCTACAAAGTATACAATACTGAAACACAGATTGTGGAGGAATCTATACATGTTAGAGTTTGATGATAAGCTTGGCATTGAAAAGCCAAAGTAGTTTGAAAGTTCTGCAGATAGAGAAGTAGTCTTCACAGACTCTGAAGGCTCAGAGGCAGAAAAAGCTAAAATAAAGGAACCAGAAGCAACGCCAGATGCAATTCCTTTAGCTTCTCAAATGGACAACTTGAACATTTCTGAAAATTCAATTGTCAAAGGATCATCTTCCAGAATCAAGGCCTCTCACCCAGAGGATGTGATCATTGGGAAGAAAAATGATCCAATCAGAACAAGATCATTTCTCAGATCATCTGAAGCGTCATTATTTGGGTTGGTGTCAGTTATTGAACCAACTTCTGTGGATGAGGCTCTGCAAGACAATAACTGGGTAATTGCCACGCAAGAAGAGCTTAATCAGTTGACAAGAAATGACGTCTGGGATCTGGTTCCAAGACCTAAAGGATTCAACATAATTGGAACCAAATGGGTATTCAGAAACAAGTTGAATGAAAAAGGAGAAGTTGAAAGAAATAAAGCAAGGCTTGTTGCTCAAAAGTACAGTCAACAAGAAGGTATTGATTACACTAAAACTTATGCTCCAGTGGCAAGGTTAGAATATATATGCCTTCTTATTTCATTTGCTGTACAACATAACATCACTCTTTATCAGATGGATGTTAAGAGTGCCTTCTTAAATGGTATTATAGAAGAAGAAGTTTATGTCCATCAACCTCCTGGTTTTGAAAGTGATAAATTTCCAGATCATGTTTTCAAACTCAAAAAATCTCTTTATGGTTTGAAACAAGCTCCTAGAGCTTGGTATGAAAGACTAAGTAATTTTCTTCTGGAAAAGAACTTTATCAGAGGAAAAGTAGACACAACTCTCTTCTGTAAAACATTTAAGAAAGATCTTTTAATTTGTCAAATATATGTGGATGATATTATATTTGGATCTACAAATGTTATGCTGGGAAAGGAGTTTGCTCAATGTATGCAGGCTGAATTTGAGATGAGCATGATGGGAGAATTGAGATTCTTTCTGGGAATTCAAGTCAACCAGACTCCATATTGCACTTACATTCATCAGACCAAATATGTTAAAGAGCTTCTGAAGAAGTTTAACATGACTGATAGTAAGATGGAAAAGACTCCTATGCATCCAACAAGTACTCTTGGTAAGGAAGAGGTAAGTAAGAAAGTAGATTAGAAACTCTACAGAGGTATGATAGGATCTCTTATCTACTTAACTGTTCATAGACCTGACATTTTGTTTAGTGTATGCTTGTGTGCAAGATTCTAATCAGATCCTAGAGAATCTCACTTAACTACTGTTAAGAGGATTCTAAGGTATCTGAAAGGTACTACTAACGTGGGTCTGTGTTACAGAAGATCTGATGAATATACATTAGTTGGATTCTGTGATGCTGACTATGCTGGAGACAGAGTAGAGCGTAAAAGTACTTCTGGAAGCTGTCAGTTCCTTGGAAGTTATATGATCTCATGGTACAGCAAGAAGCAACCCACAATTGCACTTTCTACAACAGAGGCAGAATACATTGCTGCTGCTGGATGTAGCACGCAGATGCTCTGGATGAAAAGTCAGTTAGAAGACTATCAGATCTTTGAGAGTAATGTATCTATCTTCTGTGATAATACTTCTGCTATATGTTTGTCTAAAAATCCAAGTTTACACTCTAAGGCAAAACATATAGAAATTAAGCATCATTTCATCAGAGACTATGTTCAGAAGGGTATTATAAACTTAACCTTTGTTGATTCAGATCATCAATGGGCTGATATTTTTACAAAACCCCTTGCTGAAGATAGGTTCAAGTTTATTCTGAAAAATATTGGTATGGCTTTTTGTCCAGAATAATATTTATCAGAGGCAAACTTCTCAGATGCAAAATGTTTAATACTCTGAAGTATTTCATCTGTCAATTTATTCATTTTCTTGAATTATTTTATTTGTGTAAATCTGAACTACCAATGCTCAGAGGATCTGAACGTTGGCTAACGTTTCATTTCTCAAGAGATTTCAGAAGCACATGGAAGCAAACACGTGTTGCTCAGAAACTGGAAAGGTAGAGTGCACTTTACTGAATTAACGTTTGAAGTACTGCTTTGAAAATCTGATTTTTCTTGATTTTCCCCCATCTGTCAGAATCATAAACGTTGTGCAATGATGTTTTTACTTTTTCAATTAATGATATGTGAAGCGTGCTTATGTGACTGTTTGTGTGCCTGATTTTATCTATAAATACCACAAATCACACCATTTCACACTTTTCACCTCACGAATCTTTTATGCATTTTTGTCTTCTCTTTGTTCTTCATCTAAACCCTAAACCTAAAACCTTTCACTCAAGAACAACAATGGCATCTTCTTGATTAACATCTGCTCAGATGCAATCAACCACTGCTGTTTCTTCTCCTAATGCTGAAGCATACAAGGAACCTGTGAGAACCCTTCACACTCCAACTGTAGATCTGGAAGTTCTAAGTGAATGCTTTGTAGATCTTGACTCCATTGAAGAAAATGGGTTTAATCTTTCTTCAACCATTCAAACTCAGAGTTGGACAAAGTATTTTGACAGGCTTATTGGTCCTGTTTATCCAACTTTGGTGAAAGAATTCTGGATACATGCTCAGGTGTGCCCTAAATTCAGCCATTCTTCTGTCCTTGGAAAGGAGATTGTGATTACTGAGAAACTAATCAGACAACTTATTGGGTACTCTGAAACTGATGGTGAAACCAGCCTACAATCTGCTCGTGTGGATCTTGCTGATGTGTTTCAAGAAGTTAGTATTTTGGGGGAACCAACTAGCAAAGTAAGGGAACTGAAGCCAGTCTACAGGATCTGGGTCAAGATTTTCATGAGTTTCATCTTTCACAGAAAATCATCATATTCTCCAGATTATGTCAGTGCTGAACAACTCTACTTCATGTTCTATATGAGCAAGGGAAAGAAGGTGGACTTGCCTTATCTTCTGTTTAGTCATCTTCTGAATCATATAAAGGAGACAAGAGAAGAAGTAAGAGTCAAAACTGGAAAAGTTAGGAATTGGATTCCTATGGGAAGACTGATATCAGATATTCTGACTGAGAATCGTCTGGTAGAACATCTGTATGAAGCTGGATTGACAGAGGATCTGTCCTATGTCATAGGTTCTGTCATTAATGGAAATACTCTGAAGAGGATGAAGGTCATCACAGAGCTTGCCAGCAAACCTAAGAAAATTGCTACTAAGGATGTCAGCAACATAAGGATTCCTGTTGAAGATTTTCATATGTTCAGTGCTGATGAACCTAGGGACATCATTCTGACATACATTGCTGAATGTTTAAAAGATGGTTTTCCTCTGCCTGCTAACATAGTACAGAAGGAAGGAGAAGTTCTGCCTAATCTTCTTAGAGAAAGGCGTTCAGAGAAGATTGCTGAAGAAGGATCTGAGGCTCAGCCTAAGAGAAAAGCCTCTGAAGCTGCTGCTAAGCCTCAGAAGGTAAATAAAGTGAAACCAACTCCTCCAGAAGCAAGTCTGGAAGACATTAGAGAAACTATCAAACATGTATTAACATCTGATCAAATACTAACCATTCACTCTCCATTACCTTCACCTCCTCCATCACCTTCTAGACCACAATCATCTGTACCACCATCATCTGGTATTCATTCATCTGAACCCTCTCCATCTCAACCTACACATTCTCAACCATCTTCTGTATAAACTCCATTTGAACCACCTCAACCAGAACCTCAACCACAACAACAACCACAACCAGAACAACAACAACAACCACCAGAACATCAATCTCAACCCATTTCATCTGAACCTCCCCAACCAACACCATCTGAACATCCCTCGATAATAAAACAATCGTTACCTGTTCCAGAACCTTCAATCTTTCACTCATCTAATGACATTCTTGATTTGGAACCACTTGCAACCATGGTTGTCTTGTCATCCACCTCATGTCACTCCACTGAATCATCTGATTCTGAATCAGAAGTTCACTCACCCTCCTGTTTACACATTCCTGATCCATTCAAACCTACATTTTCTGACCTATCAGCATCTGACCAAATCAATCGTAGACTTTCACTTCGCTCCAAATTCAACCTCTCAGATTTTCAACCTTCATCATCTGAAGCTGAAATTTCAACAACCCCTACACCTCAACTCACCATACCACAACCATCTGAACCTCAACCATCTGAACCTCAACCATCTAAACCTCAACCATATGCAGCTCAACCATCTGAACAACCATCATCTGATCCAACACCTCCTGATACGACTTGTGAACAACCTCAGCCAAACGCTGAATCTGCTGAAAAAGTGACTCTTGAGGAATACCTTTACCCCAATCCTAGATCAGATGTTGATAAACTGTTTGAAAATTTCAAAAATGAAGTTCGTATGGGGATTGCACGTGTGGAAGAAGAGTGTCTGTTCAGTATAGATCCTGTTAAGTATGAAGCTGCTTGGGATAAATTTATCTCTAAGTTTAACGTTGTGGCTTCTCATCTCAAAGCAGTCTGTGTTGAAGATGCTAAGGCAAAGTTTGCTGAATTGGTCAGACAGACTCTGATGAGCATTCCCAAACCACCAGTACTGCTTCTGGAAGTTGCTCCTGCTGAAGACTCTCCATCTGAAGATGTTGCATCTGATATGGACATTGATGTGTCTGAATCTGAAGTGAAGACTGACAATTCAGAACTTGTGAAAGAGGTTAAGGAAATCAAGTCCTGGATGGTCAAACAAGAACAAACCACTGAAGAGATTAAGACTTGGATGGCCAAGCAAGAAGAGTCTACTGCAAAGATCACAGATCTTCTGACCCTGATTGCATCTCGCCAACCTTAGTTTCTTTTCATGTTTTTTGCACTGTTGTTTGCATCTGTTTTCTTTTGCTTGTTTTTTATCATCTGTTATGTGAACCATCTGAATGAATGAAAATGTTTGTTTTGCTTTTCTTCTGTTATCTTTTTTGTCTTTACACATCTTTTTTATTATGACAAAAAGGGGGAGAAAAAGAATCTGATTGTTCAATCCATAAGCAAATACTAAAACGAAATTCAGACATATTACTAACTATCTTTGAATTTATGTCTTTCAGATTCTATTGTTTCATCTGACAAAATAAATTCATTGAAGTTATCCTGAGAATTACCCAACCAGACTCTGATTCTTGAAGCAAATCGTACTCTGATTCTAAACGAAAAACCAGACTCTGTGTTTGAAAGAAGTCATCAGACTCTGATTCTGAAATACACTCAAGCAAAAAGGGAAGTATTCTTTTCCTTTAGAGTATTCATTTCAGGGGGAGATTCTTAATCTCAGGGGGAGTTATAATTATTGTTTTTTTATTGAACAAAATTTCTCATGTTTTGTCATCATCAAAAAGGGGGAGATTGTAAGAACACAGATTGTTTCTTAGAAATATCTCTATGTTTTGTGATAACTCTTATGAAATTTTGTATTAAAGAATTATATACTCTAAAATTTGTTCATGAATATTTGCCGCAGATGTTAAAGTTTATATATATCTAAGAGCAAATAAATCTGAACATGGAACTATGGAAGGCTCTGAAGAGTCAGAATCATCTTATAAGAGAATCTGAATGTTGTCTGCAGAAGGATCTGAAGCAGAAGCTACAGAAGAATCTGAAGCAGAAGCTGCAGAAGGATCTGTAGCAGAAGACTCTGAAAGATCTGGAGACTCTGAAGCATTGAAGATCTTTGTATGAGAGTTAAGAAGCACAGTTTTTCAGAAGACTCTGAGAGTACTACACGCTGCATGTACTGAGGATCTGATTCATAAAACTCTGCTCTGATAGAACTACACGCTGAAGCACACTTGCTGCATTACTCTGATTCAGCAAACCCTGATGGGCATCCAAGACTCTGATCACGCAGACTCTGATGTTTATTTTGCTGAAGTGAAATACTTGTTGAAGAAGAATTCAAAGTCATATCCGTTGATTTGGCTCAACGACAATTTCCTCTTTCATGCTTGACACTAGAACACAGACCAAAAGCATTTCTCTGTGCATTCTACTTCCAGGAAAGGTCATGTGATGTAAAGACAAAAAGGTTCAGGCCTTTTTAGTACACAGCCTCCAACGTCAAGACTTTGTGGACTACTGTGCATATAAAAGCAAGTCTTCCTCATCTTCTTCAGTGGACGAATCTTTGATAGAAACTCTTACAAGCTCTCATAAAATATTCTTATTCTCTTTGCTGAGTTTATTCTTTTGTTCTTAATATTAAGTGAAAAATCACTCCTGTGATAAAGCTTGTTAGAAGCATTCAAACACTTGTATTTATCTTACATTTCATTGTAATAGTTCCTTGAGAAGATCCAGTTGGGATCAGTAGTTCTTGAGAAGACTAAGAACAATTTCTCTTAGTGATTGCTATTGTAATCAGTTGATTAATAGTGGATTAAGTCCTTGTTTGAGAAAGGCAAATCACACTTGATAGGGTGGACTGGAGTAGTGAAGTTTAACGAACCAGGATAAAAATCATTGTGTTTTTATTGCTATAAGTTTTTAAAGATACTTATTCAACCCCCCCTTCTAAGTATTTTCTCACCTTCAACATGTTTCAGAGAGAGAGCTTTGGAGAATCACGTTGATAGCCTACAACATACTGCGAGTCAGCAGGATTCGCTTATCCAGGGGTTGCTTGCCAGGTCGGATCATCCAGAGACGTTGACGCTGTTAGAGGATTTCCAATCACGTCATCCTGCCTGACCTGTTTTATTTATTTCTGTTGTAGCTTTTGATGCTTATTTTATTGTATTTGACCACGGCCAGACTTGTTGGCCGATGTCTTTTCCTTATTTTGTACTCAGCTGTAGTTTGTACGTTGCCTGATGGCTTTTGATCTATATATGAGGAGTTGGTATTCTATGCTTATCCGCAGGGTTCTCCATTGTTATTTTTCCCAGAAATTGGAATCGAGGGGGAAATATCCCTTTTGCATAAATACATGTCTGCATTTTAGCATTTTTCACCCATTTGCAGGTGCACTGGAACGGTTAACCTTATTTATCTTGTGGTTTACTAGTATTTCAGGATTGTTGACGTGACAACTCACCGGTACAGTACCAGAGGAAACTAGAAAAGGCTGATGGATCAGATGCAGGTAGAAATGCAAGAGATGAGAGATCGTATGGCAGAGCTGATGGAGGTCATGCAAGGGGTTGCTAGTGGTCAGGCTCAACTTCAGACTTTGGTGCAAGCTCTGATTGTGCGGGTTGATAGTGATGGTGTGTTACACGGTGGAATTGCTTCTAACCCTCCTCATCAGCAAACTCCTCGGGTAGACAACTCTATGCCCACTTTAGTCATCCCTACTGTTGGAGAGGGTGGTCACGCTGCTGGCGCTGGAAATGTGACAAGTTTTAATCATGCTGGTAATGGTAACAGAAATTGCTATGGTTATGGTCTCGATACTACAGGTGCCATACATGGTAGCTTAGGTCATACTTGGAATAAGGATAGGCAGGAAGATGTGTTTTCTCCAAGAATTGTGAATGCTGAAATACCTTCTGAGGCTGACAAAAGGATTAAGATGATCGAAGAGAAGATGAGGTCGCTTGAATGGCAAAACTCAATGGGGATGGATATGTCTAATTTGGGGTTGATTCCAGGCTTGAGGGTGCCTCTAAAGTTTAAGGTCCCGGATTTCGATAAGTACAAGAGTACTACTTTCCCTAGGGTTCATCTGAGGTCTTATTATCACAAGATGTCTGCACATTCCGAGGATGAGAAGCTCTTGATGCACTTCTTCCAGGATAGCTTATCTGGTCCATTGCTGGAATGGTATATGAGCTTAGAGCCCGCTAATGTCCGTAGCTGGAAAGACCTAGCCGAAGCTTTTATAAGGCACTATCAGTACAACAGTGACCTTGCTCCGAATAGAGTCCAATTGCAGAATCTCTCTCAGAAGAGCAGTGAATGCTTTAAAGAATACGCCCAGAGGTGGCGAGAGCTTAATGCTAGGGTACAACCACCAATGGTAGAACGGGAACTTGTGGATATGTTTGTTGCTACCTTACCAGGAGTGTATTATGAGAAACTCATCAGCAATATGTCTGGAAGCTTTTCTGATCTGATAATCACCGGTGAAAGGGTGGAGAATGGAATTAAGATAGCAAAGATCAATGTTGGCGAAGGACCCTCAGCTGGAGGAGGGAACAAGAAAGTGTTTGGAAACAAAAGGCGAGAGGGACACACTAACGCTGTATCCAGTTCAAGGGGAAGAAATAGAGGTCAGAATAGGCAACATCAGCAGATTGCTAGCATCACTATTCCAGCAGTTCAACAAGCACAGCAACAACAGCGTCAACAACAACGACCGCAGCAGAATCAGCAGGGGTATGACAGATACCAGGATAGAGGCCGGGCAGCAGGGAACAAACATTTTGATGCCCTTCCTATGCCTTACTCACAGTTATTGCAAGCGTTGCTACATTTTCAGTTGATTCAGAAAAGAACTATGGCTCCTTTGATCGGACAACCTCCACCTGGGTACGATGCAAATTCCCACTGTGAATTCCATTCGGGTGCTCCAGGACATAATATTGACAATTGTAAAGCCTTCAAACATAAAGTGCAAGATATGATCAACAGTAAGGCTATCAATTTTTCTAATGATGCTCCCAACGTGGTGCAGAATCCCATGCCGAATCACGGGCAGGCTGGGGTTAATGCAATTGTAGAGGAAGAGGTGTTGAATTTGGTGACCAATGTTGATGAATTGAAAACACCCTTAAGCTTTGTGAAAGCCAGACTGCTACAGGGAGGTGTCTTTCCGGGCTGTGTTGAAGGCTGTGATGATTGTTCTGCTAATCTTGAGAGAGGATGTGGATTGTTGAGAAGCGGTATTCAGAAGATGATTGACGATGGGGTTTTACAATTCGACCGTTATGTTGGAATAGAATCTGAGGATGTAGTGGCTGAAGAGAAGGATGAGATTGTGACAATCTCCATCCCATACAAGATTGTTACTATCTACGCTCCAAAGCCGCCAACGATAACTATCACCAAAGCAGGTCCTATGCCGTTTGAGAGCACTAAGGGCATTCCGTGGAACTACGAAGCCGAAGTGTACTGTAATGGGCAGAAGATAAACTTGAATGATACTCCTGCAAGTTCAGTTGGCAATCTAGTGGGTGCCGAAGGTATTACTCGCAGTGGCTGAGTCTTTTCATCGCCTGAGGTGATTGCTAATAAAGTGGACAAGGGGAAAAGACCGGTAGTAGAGGAGACTTCTCAATCTGGGGAGAAGGAATCTTTGTTGAAAGGCGCGGAGGAATTCATGAGGCTGATTCGGAAAAGCGACTACAAGATAGTCGATCACTTGCAGCAAACTCCGTCCAAAATATCCATATTGTCGTTGCTCCTTTGCTCTGAGGCGCATAGGAATGCATTATTGAAGATACTAAACACTGCTTACGTGCCACATGAAATTTCAGTCAATCAACTTGAAGGAGTGGTGGCGCACGTAAACGCAGGCAATGGCTTAGGCTTCACGGACCTGGATTTGACACCTAGAGGCATAAATCAAAATTGTGCGCTGCACATATCTTTAGAATGCCGAGGGACTGTCATGTCTCACGTGCCTGTGGATACGAGATCTTCTTTAGTGCTTCCCAAGAAGGCTTTGATGAAGTTGGATATGAAGGGGTTGATTTGCACGCCAAGTGATTTGGTGGTGGGTGCGTTTGACGGAACCCGAAGATCCGTGTTTGGGGAGGTAACTTTGTCGATTCAGGTTGGACCTGAAGTCTTTGTTGCTGTGTTTTACGTCATGGATATCCAGCCGGCCTACAATTGTTTACTAGGTCTCCCTTGGATTCATTCAGCTGGGGCTGTTACATCAACTCTGCATCAGAAGCTGAAATACATGGTTGGCGGTAGCATTGTGACGGTATGCGGGGAGGAAGATATCATGGTCAGCCATTTATCATCCTTTAAGTATGTTGAAGTGGATGGAGAGATCTATGAAACCCTCTGCCAAGCCTTCGAAGGGCTCAAGATCAAAGACAAGACTCCTGTTGTGAGTAAAGAGCCTAAGGTTGCTATGTCCTCGTTTAAAGAAGCACAAGCTGTGGTGCAATATGGTTCAACCCAAGGCTGGGGGAAGTTGATTGATATACCGTAGAAACAAGACAAATTCGGTCTGGGGTATCGCCCGTCGTCTTCACAGAGCAAGCCTAAGTTTAAGGGGTCGATCAGGTTTACTAGCGGAGGTGTCTTGTTTGAGCAGATCAGTGCCATTTCTGATGATGAAGCTAGAGACAGTGACTGTGACATGGATGCCGGGATCAAGCCATGTATTCTAGGACAGAGCCTACGCAACTGGTCAATTGAAGAAGTCATTCAAGTGACGGCCGAATAATAATGCTTTGTTTTTCCAATTATTGTACTACCTTATGTCCTACCCGGGGCATAGCGGTATTTTATTTCAGGGCCTTACTTGTTTATGTCTGAACATTGTTTATCAATTAATCAAAGGGCATTTTCTCATACAAATTTTGTGATCTCTGTTTTTCATATTTCTTATTTTTTCCAATAAAATGGCAACGTGGTTGATATTTGTTTGCAAATTGTTTGAAACATTTAACCATTTTCATTGCAGGATTCTTATTGCAGATGACATCCATCCGTAACCTTCTATGACTCGCTTCGACTTTGACCAACCGATCTATCAAGCTGAAGACGAGATTAATGAAGATGAAGACTTGCCGGAAGAATTAGCCAAAATTTTAAAACAGGAAGAGAAAATCATTCTGCCTCATCAGGAGGAAATTGAGGTCATTAATCTGGGTTCTGAAGAAGTGGTCTGAAATGTGCAGATAGGGGCTGCGCTACAGAGCGACGTCAAGCAAAGACTGATTGAGATGCTTCGAGAGTATAATGACATCTTTGCTTGGTCATATGAGGATATGCATGGGCTTGATACCGACATAGTGGTTCATCGATTACTGTTGCGTGAAGAATGTTCGCCGGTCAAGCAGAAAGTGAGAAGAACGAGACCAGATATGGCGGTAAAAATCAAAGAAGATGTCCAAAAGCAGTGGGATACTGGATTCCTAGCTGTGACTACCTACCCTTCATGGGTCGCTAACATAGTGCCCGTACCGATAAAGGACGGAAAGGTGCGTATGTGTGTTGATTATCGGGATTTGAATAAGGCGAGCCCTAAAGATGATTTCCCGCTCCCTCACATTGACGTATTAGTCGACAATACGACTCAATTTTCGGTGTTTTCCTTCATGGATGGTTTCTCGGGTTATAATCAAATAAAAATGGCACCGGAGGACATGGAGAAAACAACATTCATTACACCGTGGGAACGTTTTGCTATAAGGTGATGCCTTTTGGTTTGAAGAATGCCGGAGCAACATATCAGCGTGCCATGACAACTCTCTTTCATGACATGATGCATAAAGAGATTGAGGTTTATGTTGATGATATGATTGCTAAATCCCAAACGAAGGAGGAGCATCTAGTTAACTTGTTGAAGCTATTTGAGAGGCTTAGAAAGTTCAGACTAAGGTTGAATCCGAATAAGTGTACTTTCGGAGTTCGGTCCGGAAAGTTATTGGGGTTTATTGTCAGTGAAAAAGGAATCGAGGTCGATCCTGCAAAGATAAAAGCCATACAAGACATGCCAGCACCGAAGACTGAGAAAGGGGTTCGTGGTTTCTTGGGTAGATTGAACTACATTGCAAGGTTCATATCTCACCTCACAGCCACGTGTGAGCCAATGTTCAAATTGTTAAAGAAAGATCAGGCGGTTGTCTAGAATGAAAATTGTCAAAGAGCCTTTGATAAAATAAAACAATATTTGCAGGAGCCTCCAATATTGATACCCCTAGTAGCTGGAAGGCCTTTAATCATGTACCTAACGGTTCTTGAGAATTCCATGGGTTGTGTGCTCGATCAACACGACGAGACTGGAAGAAAGGAGCACGTGATTTATTATTTGAGTAAATAGTTCACAGATTGTGAGTCCCGTTACTCAATGCTCGAAAAAACGTGTTGTTCACTCGCTTGGGCTGCCAAACGTTTGAGACAGTATATGCTCAATCACACAACCATGCTGATTTCGAAGATGGATCTGATTAAGTATGTCTTCGAGAAGCAGGCACTTTCAGGAAGAATTGCTAGATGGCAGATGATACTGACACAGTATGATATACAGTACGTTTCTCAGAAAGCATTCAAAGGAAGTGTTCTATTAGAATACCTTGCTGAGCAGCCAATCGAAGATTATCAATCGATGAAGTTCGAGTTTCTTGACGAGGATATCATGTTTCTCAAAGCAAAAGATTGTGAAAAACCACTGCACGGTGAAGGTCTAGAGAGGGATTCTCAATGGCAAATGATATTCGATGGTGCTGTCAACTCTTATGGTAGTGGAGTTGGGGCAATTATTATTACTCCTCATTGTACTCACATCCCGTTCACTGCCAGATTGACATTCCCAGTCACCAATAATGAAGTTGAGTATGAAGCATGTATCATGGGTTTGGAGGAAGCTATTGATTTGAGGATCAAGAATCTCGATGTATATGGCGATTCAGCGCTGGTTGTTAATCAGATCGAAGGAGAATGGGAAACTCGTCAACCGAATCTGATTCCCTACAGAGATTATGCAAGGAGGTTGTTACCATTTTTCGATCGCATAGACTTCCACCATGTGCCAAGAGAGGAGAATCAGATGGCCGATGCTTTGGCAACTCTATCTTCGATGTACAAAGTGAATTTCTTAAATGAGGCTCCCAGAATAGTCACTTCTCGCTTGGACAGACCCGCTTTCGTATTTGCCATTGAAGAGGCGACTGATGGCAAGCCATGGTTCTACGATATACAGAACTTCCTCAAGAAGCAAGAGTACCCGCCAGGGGCTTCGACCCAGGATAAGAAGACGCTGAGGAGGTTGTCTGGCAACTTTTACCTAAACCCAGATGGTGTACTATACAGAAGGAACCATGATTTGGTGTTGTTGAGATGTGTGGATGGGAAAGAAGCGTCGTTGCTTATGGAAGAAGTCTACGAGGGTACTTTCGGTACGCATGTCGGCGGACATGCCATGTCTCGGAACCTGTTACGAGTTGGGTACTATTGGCTAACAATGGAGTCAGATTGTTTCAAATTTGCGAAGAAATGCCATAAATGCCAGATTTATGCTGATAAGATACATGTACCGCCGTGCCCGCTGAATGTTATAGCATCCCCGTGGCCTTTCTCCATGTGGGGCATTGATATGATTGGCAAAATCGAGCCCACTGCATCCAACGGTCACCGTTTCATCTTGGTAGTCATCGATTACTTCACCAAGTGGGTTGAACCAGCTTCGTACGCTAATGTGACCAAACAAGTGGTAGCAAGATTCATAAAGAAGGACATCATTTGCAGATATGGAATTCCCGAGCGAATCATTACTGACAATGGTTCGAATTTGAACAACAAAATGATGAAGGAGTTATGCCAGAACTTTAAGATTAAACATCACAACTCATCGCCCTATCGGCCGAAGATGAATGGCGCTGTTGAGGCGGCCAATAAGAACACCAAAAAGATAGTGCAGAAGATGGTTGTCACATACAAAGATTGGCATGAGATGTTTCCATTTACTCTTCACGGTTATCGTACGATGGTGCGCACATCAACCGGGGAAACTCCTTTCTCGCTAGTGTATGATATGGAAGATGTCCTACCTCTAGAGGTCAAGATTCCTTCTTTAAGAGTTTTGGTCGACGTGAAACTTGATGAGGCAAAATGGATGCAGAATCGTTTGAATCATCTTAGCCTGATAGATGAAAAAAGGCTAGCGTCAATTGCATATGGTCGTTTGTACCAGAGCCGGATGAAGAAAGCTTATGATAAGAAGGTGCACCCTCGAAGCTTTCAGACGGGCGATCTTGTGCTGAAAACGATTCTCCCACCACAATCAGATCATAGGGGCAAATGGACTCCCAATTACGAAGGTCCATATGTCATACGAAAGGTCTTCTCCGGAGGAGCCTTGTTGTTAGCCACCATGGATGGTGAAGATTTCTCATCCCCTGTGAACGCAGACGCAGTTAAAAAATACTTTGCTTAAAAGAGACCCGCTGGACACAAAAAGAAACGTCCAAGCAAAAATGGGGCATCCCGGCGAACCATAAAAAGGAAAAGAGGTTTGGGAAAAATTTAGGGATAAAATAAAAAGATGTAAACCCGCAAAGTCGAAAACCTGGAAAGGCGACTTTGGCAAAAATGGGTATCCCGGTGAATCGAAAACCCGAAAAGGGCGGTTCAGGCAAAAGTTAGGGATTGAAAAGCAAATGACTGCGATCTGCATGTGAACTTCATTGCTTAGTCGATTGGGAGAACCTGAGGGTTGTGTTCATCTGAATCAATCTCTTCTGAAGACGAAGCGTCGGGAAAGCGTCAGAGTCAGGTGAGTCATAGAGGGATCAACTCATGGTGTTTGTCTGTGTCACGTTGCCGACATTTTGTACACTCTTGTATATTTCTGTACATATCTGTATTTGTTTTGCGCAACTTCCTCTTTTCAGGAGTTGCATCTGTTGTAAAACTTGGCCTATTTACAGGCTTTCATCAATAAACATATACTATTCAGTACTTGACCTGTGTGCTTTGTTTTAACTTTTACTGTTTTGTTTGTGAAAACGCCCAATGTTTTGATGAACTCGTGCTAACATAAACTTGAAGGCCTCGACCAATAATTGTTAAAACTTTGAATTAATTGAACAATGTCACGAATGATGACTAAGATGATTCCGTTTGTGTAGGATATATTGTTTGTTTGTTCAGTTTTGCAGGGTCGTTACCCTTGGGGCAAAGAAGTTGGATGAAGTCTGTCCTATCCCCAGCATGAATTTACTTCCCCGACTAATGGAGTTCGTATCTTTATCCCCAGTAGAGTGGTTGCATTTAATCCCCGCAAGGTGCATGCTTGTAGGTACTCCCCAGCGAGTCGTGTTTGGATCTTCTCCCCATAGAGTATTTTGCAGCCTGGTTAGGCTCGTTCCCTGGGAGAACAATCCCCAGCAGATTGAAGGGATGATTTCCCCAGCGGTGTTGTTCTCTCTTCCCCAGTAGGATAGAAGAATGTTGTCACGTCAGTATATTCCTCGCAGAAGGCCAGTAAAGCCCGTTTCTCCGCATAAGTCCAATCGTTATTAGCATGAGCCAGTTTGCCCTTTTTCCTCGACAGAATTGTTGTTTCCCTCAGCAGGGTTATTTTTGTTATCCTAGCAGGATGGTTTCTAAATCTCTAGCATTCGTTTTGCTGAGTTAGTTCTGGTGCATCTGCATGCGTGCATAGCATCTACCTAAACGCGTAGCATTTCCATTTCGTATGGAGCATTACGACATTTCCAAACATATGCATGTGAAACATAAGCCAGGTTATTATCTCTTTGTTTCAGGTGTATCTTGCAGGTGATGGGTCTTTTCCCGCGTGGTGGCTAAACCCCAATTCATGCTATTTCTTCAGCGGAGTTTCTCTGTGATCATTATCAGTGGGTGATTTTAACTTCATGTGTGTCGCTAATGCAAAAATCGAGGTTGGCAATGACAAAAGAGTCACCACCGTGCGTTATTTATCCCAAGAGAGGGAAAGGAAACGCTCAGAGAAAACCTGACGAAAAAGAGGGATAAGATCGGTCATCGCAACCAAATCTCGGGTTCGGGAGTCGGTTACGCAAGGGGAAGGTATTAGCACCCCTCACGTCCGTCGTACTCGACGGGATCCATGCTTGTTATTTATCTAAAAGGGTGATTGAAACTATCTAGCTAAAGGCTTGAGGGTAAAAGGAAAAGAAATGACTCGGCAAAGCAACGACGCTTTGTGCCTACGTATCTCATCTGAAATGAGAAGTCAGAGTCAACGTAGTTCGACTAACTACGGGTGAAAAAAAGGGGGAAGGTTGTTCGGCAAGACATCGCGTCTTGTGCCTACGTACTTTCATCTAGTATGAAAGATCAGAGCAAACGTAGTTCAGGTTAAAGGGACCACAGGCTGGTTCAAAAGTTTTTAAACGAGTAGGGTTAACAAGTAGTTCTAGCAGTTGGTGTATGCAGCTCGAGCATGGGAGACTTAGGCGTTACCGTTTGCGGTAGAACTAAAAGTTAACAACACTCTTGTTATGAAAATGGTTTTCCAAAGTTAAGAGCCCCAAAGGGAAAAAAGGAGTTTGAATGATTCTGTTTTTGTGTTTTTTAGAGGAGAAGTGTTTTTGAATTGGTTTGCAATTCATATCGCACTAGAGACTATGACTTAGGAGTGATTGCGTCGCATATCACCCAAAGGGTGCTATACTAAACAATCAAGCCATTGAAAGGAAACCCTTCAACAACCATTTCCCAAGTAGCTTAAGGCTCGTAACGTACAATATTCATTAACCTTTATTATGTATTTTGGATTGTTTTGAGATGAGAAAAGAAAGGCACAAACTAAAGGGGGACTAAACTCAAACCTAAAGTTGTCATACAATGGTGATCCTAAAATTGAGTAAATGTAATGCTACCTAATGTTATCATACATGGTTAAGGTCCTAATGTCTATCATAACCTCTCTTGAACAAGAGAGATTAGAGGCCCTAAGGGAAAAGAGACAAAAGAGGAAACAAGAACATCATAAACATGTAAGAATGTAAACATGGAATGAGGGAGGAAATTGGTGTGGGGTAGAGACCACCACAAGCTCATCTCAACCTCAAACAACAATATGAAATATGCAAGAGAAGAAATGACAAGAAAATGCACCAAAGGAAACACACAAGTGCACAAAAAATGGGATGAAATGGCCTAAACCAAGCAACATTAATCATGAGGCACAAAACGAAACACAAATGAAAGGTAAACAAAAACCTAAAATAAAGTGAGGATGGGAGATCATATGAGTACAGCAAGGAACTCATATAGACACTCAACCATGAGCATCACAAGCAAAGTACAAAGAAGCACAAAGAAATCACCAATAAATGTCCTCAAGGATTCCATCATTTTAGATATGATTCAAGTACCTCCAAAGGAGGGACCAAGCCACCTTAAATGACACTCCTAGTTCATTAGACAACAAGGTACATAAACTAAAAGCTCTTAAAAGCCAAAGCAAAACAAAGTACAAAGGAGTGCAAGTCAATTCCCAAAGGGAAGCACACATGTTTCACAAAGAAACCCTAATTGAAAGCTCAAAAGTAAGCAACCAAAAGAACAAGATAAACACAATATAATGACCTACAATGAACAAGCATCATCCTTAACATGTTAGCAACATGAATCAAAAGGCTTTGAAGGTTCAAAGGATCCAAAAATGTCATATCCAGAGCAAACTAGGTCAGTGTGTTTGTATGGACCTTCCTTTGAATAGCTTGACTTGCAAGCTACCCTAAAAATAGGAAAATGATCCAAAAATCATCAAATAAAATGCAAGAAGACCATAAATGTGTTGGAAATCAGAGGCCAAAATATCTCAATCAAAGTCACTTCACAACATCACCATATAAATTGATTCACAAGGGTGCTTCATTGTGAAGGAGGATTGCATAGGGTCAAATGAAAGGCAACAAAAGTCAACTCAAAAGTCAACTAAAAGGGGAAAAATGGTCCTAAAAAATTCATCAACTCATCCTTGACATGGGGATTGAATCTTACTCATTCGATCAAAAAGGAAAGGAAGAAACAAATTCAAGAACAAAACATGTTAAATATTAGGTCAAGAAAGACACTTCCAAAGACAAATTCCTTTTTTAAATTAAAAATAACTCATAAAATAAAATAAAAATATCCTAAATTCATAGAACATCTCAAGGAATCCAAAACATATTTTTGTGGAATTTTATGGTCATTGGAAGTATTTTTCATGATTTAATTTCTAAACAGATGCAAAAGAAAAATAAAAAGAAAAATACAAAGAGATAAATAAAAAGCGTGGTGCCAATAGTAACCCAGGATAGTTCAAATCACGCATGGGCTCAGCAAGGGGGTGCCATTAGCAGGCCCAATCCACCCGAAAATCAAAAAAAGAAGAAAAACATGTGACTTGTATGTGTTTAGTCAAAGGAGACGTATGGTGGAAATCACCAAGAACCATCTGATCAAATGGTATGCCAATCCAACAGACCTCATCATGCCAAGTCAATTAATGAGTTTTTAAAATGGATTGTGTGTGTGTGAACAAGAGTGGTACACGATGTTTCTTAATCTGGACCAACAAAAACCAAATAAATGAAATCCAACGCCCACGGACGAGCCACGTAGTCGTCTTCAACCTCTACAAAGAGAGGGAAAACAGAGGGCTGCCGGAATGACCTCCGGTCATCTTCCTCGGCCGTGACAACCACTGTGACTGTACACGAAACACACAGCTAGCAATACTCGACCAAAAATAGCAAAATAAAAGTGAAAACACATCTACTCTCCGTCAGGATCATGAATATGCCATTAGTTTTCAATAATAACGCTTGAATAAAGAGAAACAAAGAGAAATAAAAAACGTGCTCAAACAAAAAAGTTCACAAACAGCCACCACACCATACCAGAATCCATCTACATGTCAAGAGGTTTGCAAATATGTAAAAATGGTGTGAAATAGGTGTATAAACAGTGAGAAAACTTGAAAGAAAGAAAACCTAAAAGTGAGCTTCCTCAAAGCTCAGTGTGTGAGTAAAGCTTGTGGTAATCTGCCCAGAATCGTTCTATGATGTTCAAGGAATGTTTTGCAATGCTTAGTTTTGACTGAAACTCAATGGAACTCAAAAAACGAATTTGACTTTCTCACCACTTTTTCTCAATGCTCTCTCACTCAATATCTCCCCAAAGTCAGCTTTGAGGGCATGGAAATGATCCTGGGAATATATGTGTTGGATTCAGATCAAGAGAAAGCCCAATGAAAAGCTCCTTAAGCCCAATTGGATTTCAAAGTTTCACTTTTTGGCCACTTGCAAAGTACACGAATTTGTACTTGCCAAGCTGTAAAATTGGCATGGCTGACTTGCATAAGGAGTAGGCTGATCAAAGGGCTGAAAAGGATCCCTTGTTTTCATCTTATGGTATGCTTTTGATGTGTTGCTTATTCTTGAAAAAATCATGGAAATGGCCAACAAGATGCACTCAAATTCCAAATCCAATTATGGAATTATGTTCCAAATGTGTTTTGAACTCAAAAAAATGCACCAAGTTGATACAAAATGATTCCAAATGAGTTAAATATGATTTTCTCATTTTAAGGCCTTTTTCATGGATATTTCATTAGGGATTCTTCAGTCCAAGCCAAAGCGATGGTACCTTGATGTTTGATGTTGGAAAGATTTCCATTTGAAGTGTGCAAAGTGGTGAAAATGACCTATAATGAAAATGACCTGTAATCTTGCTTTCCCAAAATACCCCTACCTTGCAAGCCCCATAACTTGAGTTATACAAATCATATGGAGGACTTATAGTACTCTTTAGAAAGCCAAAACCATTCCCTACAACTTTAATGTTTGCCAAAAGTTGAGGAGAAACATCCTTCTAGGTCAAAAATGGCTTGGAAGTTGGTTGACTTTTGTTGACCAAAATCACATTCATCTGAGGACCTGTAACTTGTCTGCATCATAACTTGAGTTCTATAAATCCAATCAAGTACTTCTAGTACTCAAAAGAAAGCTAAGAACATGATCTACAAGTTTCATTTTAGTCAAAAGTTGAGATGAGACTTGTATCTTGAGATAGGTGGTCTTGAAGTTAGGCACTGAATAGGTGATTTTACCCTGAGAACCCTAATTCAGTCACTCCTCATACTCTTGATTCTTGATAAATTGATCTTGAAATGATATCCCATGTATCTTAACACAACATTCCTTGACCATAAAGGCTTGGAATTGAGTCTTAATCTCCTTTAATCTCATAGTTGACTTAGTGTTGACCAGATGAAAACCCTAATTGCACCAAGGCCTTCAATGAACTTAAATGATCATTTATCTTCATAACCATGGGCTTGTGATCCTCTGATGGTCTTTAAATGGCCTCTTAGACGGGAAGTGAACCACATACACTTATCTGCTTATCCAAAGGGCTTTGCCTTATCTTTGATGATGATAACCTTCTTGTTGACTCGAATACAACCTCTTAATTAGGCTTAGAACCTTTGGCACATCCCTCTTGTTGCTCACACAGATCATGATCCCCTGTAAAAATGCAAAATGTTATGCAATGCAATATGCTAGAACAAATGAAACACAAACCAAGTAAAGAAAAGGTTGGGCAAATTTTGGGGTACAAAAATGTGGATTTTGTTGCTCGCTTTTATATAGTGAAGGTCTGGCGGAGATGTCAGAAGATTCCCAGAATAGGGTTATCCGACAGTGATGTTGGATGCTTATCAGTTTTATGTTTATCTGACGGCGATGTCAGATGTTTATTATCACCGTGGTTGTTTGGCAGCGATGTCAGAATTCTTTATCCTCACAGGTACTTGACAGCGATGTCGGGTATTTCTCAGAATTATGGTTAGCTGGCGGCGAGGTCAGATTATTTTATCAAGTTGTAGTTAGCTGGCGGCGATGTCAGATGTTTATTGGATTTATGGTTGCTGACGGTGATGTCAGGGTTATCTTACTAGATTTGTGTTGTTACTGAAGGCGATGTCAGTTGATTTTGGTTCTCCAGCGGCGATGTTGGATGTTTGTTTCTGACGGCGGTGTCAGGAAATGATTGTTTCTGACGACGATGTTAGATGTTTTTTTGGTTTTCTAGCGGCGATGTTGGATGTTTGTTGCTGACAGTGATGTTAGGTTCCTTTTGGTGTTTTCCAGCGGCGATGTTGGAGGTTTGTTACTGTCGGCGATGTCAGATATCTTTGGTTTCCCAACAGCGATGTTGGATGTTTGTTACTGACGGTGATGCCAGTTGATTGTTTGGATTTTTCCCAGTGGTGATGTTGGATGTTTGGCGGCGATGTCAGCTAGGTTGGTTTCTGTCAGTGATGTCAGATGTGTTGGTTATTAACGGTGATGTTAGTGGATTAATCAACTTTGTGATGGTCTGACGGCGATGTCAGATGCTTTATTTTAACTGACGGCGAGGACAAGTGTGATTTAACGGTTGGATTTCTTTGAATGACTGGCGGCGATGTCAGATAATTATATCTTGTGTTTCTATACCTGTTTTATCTAACAGAGGTTTAGCGGCGATGTTAGCTATTCTACCAACTTGAAGTAGAAGTTTGACGGCGATGCCAATTGTTATTATAGACTTAATGTCTATGACTGACAGCGAGGTCAGGTGTCTGACGGTGATGTCAGAAGAATGTAATGCAAATAATTGACGGCGAGGTCATATGCTCTTCTGACTGTGTGTCACTATTGTTTTCTCATATGGGTTTTCCCCAAGTAGAGTTACTCGTTAAGTTTCTCTTTTCCCCAGTGGAATGCGTTTGTAATCAGAGTAGTTATCCAAGGAGGGTCTGCAGTTTTATTTCTGCGGTTGGCAAATTTCCGGGTTCTTTGGTATTCAACCATCTTCTACCTGGATTGCACTTGTTCTGCCGTTCGCTTTGCACTTGTTCCGGTCCAATTCGTTTGAATAGGGGTAGCTGTTGCACCCCAAAATTTGCCCAACCTTTTCTTAACTTGGTTTATGTTTCATTTGATTTCTTTCTAGCATTTGCATTGCATATCATTTAGCATTGAACAGGTGATCAAGAGCTTGTGCGTATCAAAAGGAGTCTACTCAGAGGGTTGAGCCTAAGCAGGGGTGTTACTCAAGTTTGGGGGGTCATCAAATCATCTAAAAGTAGGCAGTGGTCTTATGAAGGAAATAATGGATGTATGTGGATCAACTCCTAACTTGGAGGCCTATTGAAGATCATCAGGGGATTTTGAATTCATAGTTATGGATATGAAGTGTTGAGAGAGCTCATTAAGTGCCTTGAGGGTCATTGTGGAGCTCATCCAAGTGTTTGCGCCAAGTGTGAAAGGTTGCATTTGAAATGTTGCAATTAGGGTTTCATCTGGCTAGTCTTCAGTCAACTGTGAAATTGAAGGAGATTAAAACTTAATTCAAAGTCTCTATGGTCATGGGATATGGTGTTTGGATACATGGGACATCATTTCAAGTTCAATTCATCAAGGATCAAGTGTGTGAGAAGTTACTAAATGAGGGTTCTCAGGGTAAAATCCCCTATTTAGTGCCTGACTTCAAGACCACCTACCTCAAGATACAAGTTTCATCTCAACTTTTTTTACCAACATGGAACTTGTAGAGCATGTTCTTAGCTTTAATTTGAGTACTAGAAGTCCTTGATTGGATTTATAGAACTCAAGTTATGGTCCAGACAGGTTACAGGTCATCAGAGGAATGTGATTTTGGTCAATAAAAGTCAACCAACTTCCAAGCCATTTTTGACATATGAGGATGTTTCTCCTCAACTTTTGGCCAACATGAAAGTTGTAGACCTTGATCTTAGCTTTCCAAAATGTACTATAGGTATTTCATCTGATTTGTAGAACTCAAGTTATGAGGTTTACAAGTTAGGGGTATTTTGGGAAAGTAAGATTACAGGTCATAAAATTATAGGTCCATTTCACCAACTGGCACACTTCAAATGAAGATTTTTCCAACATCAAACTTGTTCCAAATGGTGTTATTTGCTTATTCAAGCATTGAGAAGTCAAGAAATTGGTTTGGTTTGAGGTTTTGATATTTGAATTTTCATGGAAAAAGGTTTAAAAGGGGAAAATGAGAATTAATTCACTCTTGAACATTTTGGTGCAAATAAGTGCATTTTTTGAGTCCAAACATCATTTTAAACACTTTGGCAATTTTACAATTTGGATTTGAGGTGTTTAAATGAGCCACTTTCAAGGTTTCTTCACTATGAAGTTACACAACCAACATGAGCCATTGAGATCAATTAAGGCTCTAATCCTGACCATTCATGCTTCATGTGATACCAGTAAGTGTTTCTAACCATTTTGGAGTCAATTTGGAGTGAAATTCGTGTACACAAGTAAGCTCCATTTTCAATTCCTTGGATTTTTTATTGGACTGTTAGAGGCTGAGATTGGGCCTAATTATCATCAAGATCCATTGCATATAAGGTTTTGAACCTTCACAATCCATCAGAAAGTGAAAATTGGAGCCAAATTGATCAAGTTCATTTTTCAAAAAGTGTTGAAAATTCAAATTTCGAATTTGGAGATTGAGGTTGTTTCAAGCAAAATTGTGAATTGAGAAAGCTTTATTGGAGTTCAATGAATGATTCTGGGCATTTATCTTCAAGCTTGAGCTCCATTTGAAGGCTCAGTGGAAGTTCTCCACTAGGTAATTGAAATTCAACATTACACTCTTAATAAGCATCAATTCACTGCCATTTTTGCATACTTGTGACGTAGGTAGATCATTAAAATGTAAAACGAACTGGCATTGGTTGTGATTGTTGGGTGATGCTCAATTTTGTTTGGATCTGTTTTGGCTTGTTTGTGCACGATCTTGCTTGTTTAATGATGGATCTGTAACCTACGTGAGCTCTAGATGAGTTTTAAATCAAATTGAAGTTGTTTTCATGAACTTTTGGATTTTGATGTTCAAGCTTGTTCGCTTCGGGTTTGGAGATTTACGCATGATAAGTTGTTTTTGAGGCCAGATATGAGATCCTCATGATCTCTAGATAAAGTTTGATATAAATTTCATGTAGAATGGTTGAGTTTGGAGGTATGTGTGATTGCTGGTTACTGCGCGCGGTGGAGCTTGGCCGGAGAAGATGATCTACAGTGATCTCCGGCCAGCTGGTGTGTTTTAGGGTTGCTGGATGTTAGGGATGATGTCGTGGCAGCGTGTAGGTTGTTTGATTTGCATACTTTTCATGTGAACGGTGAAGATTAAGAAACACGGTAGTCCAAAGTTGACTGGATCCATGTAATTGCATTTGAAATTTCATTAATGCGCTGGCAATCTCTTGGCCCTCTAATGTGATTACTTGCTAATTGATCAAACGCTCCAGATTGAATTCCATGGTGGTCTAGGGTTGACTGATTACACGTGAGCTGCCAGGTTTTATTTGTTTGATTTTTTTTGAATGGGCCTTGCACGCTTGTGCTATTTACACCCCAGCTTGGGCCTAGGCCTATTTCTGAACGTGTTTAGATTGCTATTTGCCACAACATTTTCTCATTTTCATTTTATTTTCATTTGTTTTTTATTTTATTTTCCGTTTATAATTTTAATTAATTAAAATAGCTCCAATATCTTAAAAATTCACCAAAAATATTTTTTATCAACTTTGAGATGTCTACTTTTTTTTTGGATATTTTTATTTTATTTTTCCATTTTATTTTCAATTAAAAATTGAATTAAATATTGGGGTTGTTTTGGTGGTTTAAATTGTAACATATTTTGTGTTTGCATTTGTTTCTCTCATTCCTTCTTGATCCAATGACAAAAAATTGATCCTCATCTCAATGATGAGTTGATCAATTTTAGATGACCATTTTGCCCCTGGTTGTTGACTTTTGGGTTGACTTTTGTGGCCTTTCTTTTTGCACTTGTTTCTTCCATTTCAAAGTGGTACATCCAATTGATTTGATTCTTTTGATGGTGCTTTGAGAGGATATTTGTCTTGGTTTCTTGGCCTCTGGTTTCCAACTTGTGTAGCTTCTTTGAGCATTTTATTTGATATTTTTTTTAGCCTTTTTCCTATTTTTGAAGTGACTTACAAGTTAGGTCGTCTCATAGGACAGCTCACACAAGTGCATGACCTAGTTTGGATTGGAAATGACCTTTGTGGATCCAATAAGCTCTCAAATCTTCTTGTTTCACATTCTAGACATGTTGAGCTTGCTGTATGTTCATTTTTAGGTCAAAATTATGTTCATTGCTTGTTGATTGATGCTTTTCTTTTTGTGCTTCCAACTTGAATTCCTAAGTAATGTGTGCTTGCTTCCTTCATGCTATTGCTTGCATTTCTTCTTGTTGTGTTTTGTTATTGATTTTGAGCTCTCTTATCTTCATCTCTCTTCTGTCCAATGACTTTCGAACCACATTTAAGGTATCTTAGTCCCTCCTGAGGAGGTACTTGAAGTATACCTAAAATAATGGATCCTTGAGGACTCTTTTGTGCTTCTTTTGCACTTGGCTTGTGATGCTTATGGTTGAGTACCTATTGTGTGGCCCTTGCTGCCCTCATTTAGTCTCTATCCTCACTTGGTTTTGAGGTTTATTTACCTTTCATTTTGGTGTGATTTTATTGGTGTGGTTGATGTTGCTTGACTTAGGTCATTTCATCCCACTTTTTGGTGCATCTTTGTGTGGTTTGTTTATGTTCTTCTTGTGCTCTTCTTCTTCTCACTTTTCTTGAATTTCCATATGCATGCTTGGTTGAGATGAGCTTGTGGTGGCTTCTGCCCCGCACTATTTTCCTCCCACTATCATTCTATTTGTGCATCTTATGTGTGCATTCTTTCATTTGCATATGCATTTCTTCTTCATCTTCTTCTTCTTCTTCTTTTGCTTTTCCTTGCCATGTTCCCCATAAGTTCTCTAACCTCTTGAGGTTATGATAGACATTAGGTGCCTAACTATGTATGATAATATTAGGTAGTTCCGTTTTGAATCTCAACTTTAGGTCTACTTTGCATGATAACTTTTAGGATTGATTAGTCTCCCATTAGTTTTCCCTTTCTCTTCTCATCTACAAACACTCATAAAGCACTTAATAAAGGATGACAATTGTTGTACGCTACGAGCCTTAAGCCATTTGGGAAATGATAATTGGGTGGTTGCCTCTCAATTATCTAGAATGTTAGTGTATGTCCTTTGGACGATATACGATGCGTTCACTCCTAGATCATGGTCTTTAGTGCAACATGAGTTACAAATCAAATTCAAAACACTTCTTCCCTAAAAAACACAAAAACACTTCAAACCTTTTTCACCCTTTGGGGTTCTTAATCAAGGAAAATATTTTCACAAAAAGAGTGTTGTTAACTCTTAGTTCTACTGCAAACGGTAACACCTAAGTCTCCAATGGTCGAGGTGCATACACCAACTGCTAGAACTATCTGTTAACCCTACTCGGGCTTAAAAAACTTTTGAACCAACCTGTGGTCCTTTTAGCCCAAACTACGTTTGCTCTGATCTTTCGTCCCAGACGAAAGCACGTAGGCACGAGACGCGATGTCTCGCCGAGCAACCTTCCCCCTTCTTTAGTCGTGGTTAGGCGAACTACATCGACTCTGACTTTCCCATTGCACGAGGGAGTACGTAGGCACAGAGCGGCGATGCTCTGCCAAGTCAGTTTCTCTTTTCTTTTTCTTTTGTCCTTAAACCTTTAGCTAGATAGTTTCAACACACCCTTTTAGATAGACATGCGTGGATCCCGTCGAGTACGACGGACGTGAGGGGTGCTAATACCTTCCCCTTGCATAACCGACTCTCGAACCCAGACATGGTTGCGACAACCTTGTCTTTCCCTTTTTCTTTAGGTTTTTGCGATCGTTTCCTTTCCCTCTCTTTAGGATAAATAACGAAAGTGGCGACTCTTCTGTTTTTTTCCGCCGGTGTTTTTTTCGCAGTTGCGACACATAGCACAATTCGGATGAACCGACAACAATTCTCAGCTTAGTATTTAAATTGTAAGACAACCTGTTATTTGGCAGCTGAATGTAATAAACTTTCAAACAACTCATAGTCTGCCAAAACGAGGCAAGGAATGTTTCATATCTGAACTTCATTAAATTTCAGCAAGTAATAACCTTGCATAACTTCACGAAAACAACTAGTTTCAACCATAAAAATCAGCAACAAGGAAATCAACTAAAACAATAGAATTAATCGTTCATCCCCCCAAGAGTGCTACGTATCAGAGCGATCGACGACACCTTAAACGGAAACGACACTTTATTCCTACCTGCAAATTACCACCAACGGAGGTAACATACAACATAAAGGGTGAGATATCAACAATATAACATAAGGCATGATAGAAATCATGTCAGAAATCATATCACAACATTATAGCCTTCGCAAAATTTATAAACATTATCTACAATGAACTGCAAACAAATCCATATCTCATATATACAACGATGATTAAGAAATTTGGCAACAATCATGACTTACAATCGACACAACGATGCGACATCATGCGACTCAACTATGCACATGCATGTGGTACCATTTTGGTGTAAAACTCCACAACCAATTCATTTGCCATTAAAGGCTGCCAATACAGGCACAACCAACCGCCAATACAGGCACAACCAAACGCCAATACAGGCCAACCAAAATGATATGCCATGAAATGCATCTATTATGGACTACAACACAACCATAACAACCATACAACAAGGCCTTTAGCCCACAACCAAACTGTCCATAACAGAGCATCATAATTTCATACAACTCACGAAATCATCATTTTCCACCTGTTCATATACGAGAACAATAACAACATACTTTCAACAATTAAGAATTCAGCGCATTATCACAAGACGACATTACCCCTTTTACTCACTAAATTAGTTATAGTTTCTGACAAGGTTCGTTAACTATGGGGCAACTAATCTTGCCTCATTAAAGACAACCATACAACATCGTACAAAACTAACGATATAACACATCCATTCCTACACAGACAAACCTCGTCCCTAACATTTATCGATTAACGGAAACTATATCTATGATTCGATTCCCTACCTGAATTCGATCATACCTACGATTATAGAATTGAACCCCACTCTTACCTTAGAATTGAGGCCAACTCTACGCTTCCGGTTCTGATTCTGCTCTCCGGCGACTTTTCTGCAACTATCTTCCACTTTCACCGATGAACAATTCTTCTGTTATCAACTTCTCTCAACTACGTTCTTTTCTCTTTCGGTTTCTGTTTTTCCCCAAAAATGAAAAACATAATTGAGAGTAAGTGAAAATACGAATACGTTGGTTCCACTTTCTCAGCCTTTCACGTACACATTCCAATTCTGCAGTTACTGGATTTTGTTAGTATGATGAACGTAATGAACGTCACGAACGTCAAGGCCACGACGGTCGTAACATTCCCATGACGATCGTAATGAGCGTGACGACCGTGACATGCTTGTGATGAGCGTCACATCAGGAAAATCCACCTTTCTTCTCTTTGCTTTTGCTTCACACTAACAGTCCAATTTCCCGACTAATCTTTACCCAATACACTCGAATACGACTACGGCACAACGAGACACGACAAAATATCATAATTAAATTAGTCGAAATAAAACAGGCGTTACAACTCTCCCCTACTTAAAGGAATTTCGTCCTCGAAATTACCTCAACCGAATAGCTCTGGATAAGACTCCTGCATCTTGCTTTCTAGTTCCCACGTCAAGCTTTCGCCAGCGGCTCCCAACCAGACCACTTTCACCAAAGCAATCTCTTTTCCTCTTAACGTCTTCACCTCACGATCATCAATCTTCACAGGCATCGTCTCCATCGTAAGATTGTCACGTACTTGCACGTTGTCCATAGGAATGACATGTGACGGATCTGAAATATACTTTCGGAGTTGTGACACATGAAATACATCGTGCAGATTCGACAAATTAGGCGGCAACACCACTCGATATGCAACCTTTCCCACTCTGCCCGATATCTGGTACAGACCAATAAAACGAGGGGTAAGCTTCTTCGATTTCAAAGCTATACCAACTCCAGTCACAGGCGTGACTCTCAAAAATACATAATCTCTAGCTTCGAATTCTAAATCCTTTATGCGCTTATCATGATAACTTTTCTGCCTACTTTGTGAAGCTCTCATCTTTTCTCGAATTACCTTCACCTTCTCGGTCGTCTCCTGAACAATATCCGGTCCAAGTCCCACACTCTCTCCGGATTCATACCAACACAACGAAGTCCTACATCTCCGACCATACAAAGCTTCTAATGGTGCCATTCCAATACTAGAGTGGTAACTGTTATTATAAGTAAACTCTACTAACGGAAGATAAGTATCCCACGAACCTCCTTCCTTTAGAACACATGCTCTTAGTAAATCTTCTAAAGACTGAATGGTTCGTTCAGTCTGACCATCTGTCTGAGGATGGTATGCTGAACTCAACCTCAACTTGGAACCTAATGCCTCTTGCAAACTCTTCCAAAATTCATAAGTGAATCGCGGATCTCTGTTCGACACAATACACAACGGAACACCATGCAACTTAATGATTACTCTTACATAAATCTCAGCCAATTTCGATACCGGAAAAGTGATATTAATAGGGATAAAGTGAGCTGACTTTGTAAGCCTATCAACAATCACCCAAATCGAATCACATCCTCTCAAAGTACTCGGCAAACCCGTTACAAAATCCATCGAAATACTGTCCCATTTCCACTCCAGAATTTCTAACGGTTGCATCAACCCAGCAGGTTTGTGATGCTCAACTTTCGACTTCTGACAAGTCAAACATGCATAAATAAACCGTGCTAGATCACGCTTCATAGCAGGCCACCAAAACAGATTCTTCAAATCATGGTACATTTTAGTCGCTCCTGGATGAATACTCAACTTACTTTTGTGACCCTCTTCTAGAATCGCTTTCTTCACATCTGCATCATCTGGAAAACAAATACACCACGAAACCTCAACACACCTTGCGTATCCAACTGATAATCATTATTCTTCGAATGTCCTACTCCAGGCATTAAATCTACCAACTTCACGTCAAATTTCTGAGCTTCTCTGATGTTGTCCAGAAAGTCATTATTAATCTTTAACATCCCCAACTTTACAAACTAAACTCAGATCTCTGAACTGTTCAACCAATTCCAACTCTTTAGCCATCATTGCTGACATATGCAAAGTCTTGCGGCTTAAGGCATCAGCTACAACATTAGCTTTTCCCGGATGGTAATTTAAACCAAAATCATAGTCTTTTAACAGCTCTAACCACCTTCGTTGTCTCATGTTCAGTTCCTTTTGATCAAACAAGTACTTCAAACTCTTATGGTCACTAAACACTTCGAATCTTGAACCATACAAATAATGTCTCCAAATCTTCAGCACAAACACAACAGCAGCAAGTTCTAAATCGTGTGAGGGATAATCCGTCTCATGGATCCTAAACTGTCTTGAAGCATAAGCAACTACGTTATTACTCTGCATGAACGCACCTCCTAGACCAAACTTAGAAGCATCACAGTATACAACAAACGGTTCTTCGGTATTAGGCAAGGTCAACACTGGTGCCGACGACAACCTCTTCTTCAACTCTGTAAAACCTTCTTCGCATTGAGCATCCCACACAAAAGTTTTACCTTTACAAGTCAAATTAGTCAACGGATGGGCCAACTTAGAAAAACCTTCAATAAACCTTTTGTAGTAACTAGCAAGTCCCAAAAAGCTTCTAATCTCCGTTGCCAACTTCGGAGTTTCCCATTGTAACACAACATCAACCTTAGATGGATCAACAACAATTCCACTACCGGATATAACATGACCCAGAAATCTAACTTCTTCAACCAGAAGTCACACTTCGACAGTTTCGCAAATAACTTCCTTTCTTTCAACACTTGCAGTACTAACCTCAAGTGCTCCACATGCTCCTCCTTCGACTTAGAGTAAATTAATATATCATCAATGAATTCCACTACAAACCGATCCAAATACTCGTGAAAGATACGATTCATGTATTCCATAAAAACTCTCGGCGCATTAGTAACACCAAAAGGCATTACCGTAAACTCATAGTGTCTATATCTAGTTCTGAATGCCGTCTTCTGAACATCATCATCTTTTACCTTAATCTGGTGATACCTTGACCTCAAATCAATTTTACTAAACACCCGCGCACAAACCAATTGATCCATCAAGTCATCAATTCTTGGAAGCGGATATTTGTTCTTAATCGTCACTTTGTTTAGTTGTCGGTAATCAATACACAACCTCATACTACTGTCCTTCTTCTTTACTAATAATACCGGAGCTCCCCACGGTTATACACTCGGACAAGCAAACTTCTTCTCAAGTAAGTCCTCCAACTGTTTCTTCAACTCAGCCAATTCAGATGCCGACATCCTGTACGGCGCCATAGACACAGGTCTGGTACCAGGTACAAGATCAATAGAAAATTCCACTTCTCGTTCTGGAGGAACTTCGGGGATTTCATTTGGAAACACTTCCGGAAAGTCACGGACAACTTATAACTCATCAATCTTCGCTCGATTCTCAACGGATAACGACGCCACTAACGCAAATACCTGAGCATCTTCTAGCAACGTCTGCTTCAGCTGTTTTGCGGTCATTAAACGAGCTCCTTCTTCCTCAGGGGTAGAAAACCTCACCGACTTATCAAAACAATTAATATGAACGCAGTTATACTCCAACCAGTTCATACCCAAAATTACATTTATCCCACTTAGTGGTAAACAGACTAAGTCCACAAGGAAATATCTATCAAATATTGACAGACGACATTTCAAACATACAAGAGACGTAGTCACTGATCCCTTAGCTGGAGTGTCAACTACCATCTTCCCATTCATACGAGATAACACAAGACCCAAACGTTCAACATAATCAGCAGCAATAAAACAATGAGAAGCACCAGTGTCAATAATAGCAATTAAAGGAGTACTATTAATGAAGCAAGTACCTTCAATGAGTCTGTGATTACTGGATGTTGTCGCTACTGCGAAAATAAGGTGTCGGTAAAACAGAAGAGTCGCCACCTTTCGTTATTTATCCCTCAGAACGTGAAAGGAAACGATCGGAAAAACCTGACCAAAAGGTATAAGAAAAGGTCATCGCAACCAATATCTGGATTTGGGAGTCGGTTACGCAAGGGGAAGGTATTAGCACCCCTCACGTCCATCGTACTTGGTGGGATCCATGCTTGTTGTGTTTATCTGACAGGTTGATTACATCTATCTATGCTAAAGGTTTGGTCTGAAAAGAAAAGAAAAATGACTTGGCAGAACACAGCAGTTCTATGCCTACGTATTCCCGTCTGGAACGAGAAATCAGAGTCAATGTAGTTCGCCTAACTACGGGTTATGGGGGAAGGTTGCTCGCCGGGATATCGCATCTCGTGCCTACGTACTTCCACACGGCGTGAAAGATCAGAGAAAACGTAGTTCGAGACAACGAGAGACAAAGGTTCGTCTTTTTTATCCGAGTAGGGTTAACAGACGGTTCCAGCAGATGGTGTATGCAGCTCGCTCAATGGAGACTTAGGCGTTTACCGTTTGCGGTAGAACCGGGAGTTAACAGAACTCTCCTTCTAAAAAGGGTTTCCAGGGGTTAAAGGTCCAAGAGGACAAAAAGAGTTTGATCTTTGTTTTCTGTTTTTTAGAAGAAGTATCTTTTTATGGATGTTTGCAACTGATATCACACTAGAGACTATAACCTGAAAGTGAATGCGTCGCATGTTACCCAAAGGGTACCATACTAAACATCCAAGTTGTTGGAAAGAAACTCTCCAACAACCCTTTCTCAAGTAGCTTAAGGCTCGTAGCGTACGACATCAATTAACCATTATTACTGTATTTTAATTTGTCTGAAGATGAGAAGAGAAAAGACGCACTAAAGGGGAACTGATCCAATCCTAAAGTTGTCATGAAAAATTGATCCTATGGTTGAGGTTAGGAGGGAACTACCTAATGTTATAATGCATGGTTAGAACCCTAATGTTTGTCATAACTTCTCTTGAACAAGAGAAGTCAGAGTTCCTAGGGGAAGATGGCAAAGGAAAACAACAGCAAAAGAAATAACTGTAAAGAAACAACTGTAAATAAAATGCATGCAATGCAAAAAACAAGAAGAAGGAGCCAAGCTCAACTTTTATAGCAAGCAATCCCAAAGGCAACACACAAAACACAGGCAAGGGAGATAAACTCAACCTTAAGCCAGCAAGCAAAGCCAAATAATAACAGTCAAGCAGAGGGAGACAGACTGAACCTCTAAATGCAGACAAGCAAGGGGAGGAAAGCTCACCCTTAAGGATGCTCTTAGGCCTAGATCACTATATGAGAACCTAGTCTAATGCAACACACCAAAGATTCACACAAGCAACAGTCAATCAATCAGGAAATACAACAGACAAGATAGCAGACAAACAGCTCAACAGCAAAGCAAATAAACAGCAAAACAAACAAACAATCTGCAAACAACTTCAAGTCCAAGACACCTTCAAGAGAAGGAAATGAAAACTCCAACTTCAAGCTCCAACAAGAGAGAAGAGAATTAACATCAAGATGATAGCATGATGACGGGAAGCAGGACGGAAACCAAAGGAATCCATCCTGACACTCAACCAGTCATCTGAGATAGGCATCCTCAAAGGTTCTACCTCTTGTGAAATGCCACACATCCTTCCAAAGGAAAGATGAGGCTTCCACATAGGGACCTTGAATCATAGGATGAGAATGGAAAGCAATTAAAGCAATCCATGTTTATTTGAAGAAAGAGAAATCAAACTAAGCTCTTCTTAAACCCTAATTGAACAAGCTACAAGAAAGCTAATAAAAGAGGGTCTAAACACCAAATCAAGCACCACCATCAAGCAAACAGAAGCTTCTATATGTCTAGAACACCATCAAAGAAGATTATCAAACCTATTATGACTAAAGGCCACCATTGGAGATCAACTAGTGCAAGTGTTATGTTGAAAGCACCTTAAAACTAGCCTAAGTATTAAATCTATTTAAAATACGAAATCATCTCATAAAATCCTATAAATTTTTCTAAGGGATCCTAAACATGTTATTGATATGTGGTCAAAGGATCAGAGCCTAAAACCATAGGGAAAGCCACTAAAGAAATCCTAAACTTAAAGTTGTCAAAAGGAAACCCTAAAAATGGAAGGTCAAGGGAATTAGTCCTAAACAGAACCTAATATTGTCTAAAAAATCTGAATTAAATCCTAGGGGATCATGCATCTCTAAACTACCAGCAAGCCAAAAATCAGCCCCAAATTCTATGCCAAACAGCCAATCAAAATTCAACAAAAACATGAAGAAATAAGCCAAAATAAGGAATTAAACAAAAATGCAAAAAAATCAAATTAAATGGAAAATTGCATGAAAATAAAATGGAAAAGCATCAAAAAATCAAGAATAAAATCTAGATCATGCTCATATTTTTATGGTATTTTTCTGATCAATATTGAAATTAATATGAATTTAAAATGAACAAAGCAATTAAAATAATAAGAAAATGAATTCAAAAACCATTAAATCCTGAATTAAATCAGAGGCGTTGGATCTGAAGACTAAGTAAGCTAATCCAAGGAGCACGCACGCGCCACATCACTTGCCAGGTCAGATTAATGAAACGCAGCGTTTGCTGCAGTCAAAGTCCAAGTCTCAGGATTAGATCTCGTGCGTTGGTTCTGATTACAAAGTCTCTTCTCCAGACTGATCCAACGGATGTGAAGTCATCTTCCTCATTCAAACTGGAAATGGAGGGAAGGTTTTCAGGTGAACCACACAGTGGCTCCGGTGGCTGAGCCACCGTCTTCTCCGGCGAGCCAAAATTACAAGTCAACAATCCTTAACAAAATCTACATCATTCCACTCCAAATTTCATGTTGAATCCAAATATCACCTCTATTTCTCCTAAATCCTCACGCATTTTAAAATTCGATAGCAAACAGAAAATGCACCAAATCCTCAAGTGTCACCAAATCTCAATCCAAAGCCATAGATCTAGTCCTCATGCTTCATAGGTCATCCTAAACTATCTAGATCGTGTTAAATCCTTAAGATCAAGCCAATTCGCATCCAAACAGAAATCAAGTTGCATATTAAGTTGTCACTAAACCTCCAAATGTTGATCAAGAATCCATCTAATCATCTTCCTAAACCTTATCCTCATGCTAAAATATGCTAGATCAACATGAATCTACAGCAATTTTGAAAGTTACATACCTGAGTTGGAGCTTCAAATTGGAGCAGTTATGGCACGATCCTTGGCTTCAAACTGTGCAGATTCACTCTATGTTTGATGCTGAAGATGAATCAATCCTTAATTTGCCTTGAATCCCTCTAGAATTGAAATCACAATTTGTACTTGGAGCTTGAAAATTCAACATGCAATCTCTGGCTATGGCACGAAATGAACACCAAAATTGATCTGAACCTTCCTCTTCTGAACTTAAATAGAAGTGATTTTGATGAGTTGGACGCCCAATGGAGGCCCAAATTCAGAAATCCAAATGTTACTTTTCCTTGAAATTTCCAACTATGGTGAACACGATTTTGCACTCAAAACATCTCCAAGAAGCTTCAATTCCCTTCCTTGTTGACTGTGAAGAGTGTAGAGATCCAATTAAGCCCTTGTTTGCATCACATAACCAACTTTGGATGTGTTACTTATTTAAGAAGTAACAAGTTGAAATGCTATGAAATATGCCTCAAATGAAATTTCTAATATTGCCATCATGTTCAAAATGATTTTTCTGATTAAACTGAGCACCCACTTGCCTTGTTTTAGCACACATGAATTTATTTGAGAATTTTTCACTTAAATGCCTTTAAATTCCCCTTTTGCCAAATTTCTCAAACCAAGTCTCACCCTAAGTCAAACCAATTCATCCTTGATACATGGTTGACCTAAAAACATCATTTTGAGCAAGTTTCATGTTGAACAAAATTTCATTTGAAGCTTGCAAGATAGAGAAAATGCCCTATAATGCCAAATGACCTATAATCTTACTTTCCCAAAATACCCCTAACTTGTAAACCTCATAACTTGAGTTCTACAAATCAGATGGAAGACTTCTAATACAATTTGGAAAGCTAAGATCAAGACCTACAACTTTCATGTTGGGAAAAAGTTTATTAGAAACACCCTTCTAGGTCAAAAGTTCCATGGAAGTTGGTTGACTTTTGCAGACAAATTTCACATTCATCTGATGACCTGTAACTTGTCTGGATCATAACTTGAGTTCTATAAATCCAATGGAGGACTTCTAGTACTAAAATTAAAGCTAAGAGCATGATCTACAAGTTTCATGTTGGCAAAAAGTAGAGATGAAACTTGTATCTTGAGATAAGTGGTATTGAAGTTAGGCACTAAATAGGGGATCTTACCCTGAGAACCCTAATTTAGCAACTCCTCACACTGCGAACTTTTCCTGGATTGAGCTAGGAATATCATTTCATGTATCTCAACACAACTCTCCATGATTACAAAGACTTAGAAATAGGCTTTAATCCTCTTCAATTGCACAGTTGACTTAGGATTACTCAGATGAAAACCTTAATTGCAACACCCTCAACTGTGGCTCTTCATACTTAGCATAAACATTTGACTGAGCTCCACCTTGACCCTCAAGGCACTCCATGAGCACTATCCATACTCTATCCATGATCAAGGCCTCACAACCCACTGATGGTCTTCAATTGATCCTCAGATTAGGAGATTAACCATATACAAACAATTGAACCTCTCAAGAAGCCAACCCTCTTCCTGATGACTTTGGTGACTTCTCAAGCTTGAATAAGACCTCTAGATAGGCTCCTCTTGATATAAACCACACTTGATCCCCTGCTAAATGAATAATGCTATGCTATGCAAATGCTAGAACAATGCAATGCTAATGCAATGAAACATAAACCAAGTGAGAAAAATGTTAGGCAAATTTTGGGGTGCAACGACTGCCCCTATTCAAGCGGCTTGGACCCGACTGGATGACAAGCGAACGACTTTCAGCCAATTGAGGTAGAAAACGGTTGAATACCGAAGAACCCGAAAATTTGCTAATCGAAGAAATAAACTGCTACAAAACTGCTTGGGGGAAAATCCAAATAATCGAACCCAGTTGTCACGACAACAACAGATCAATCATCTGATACAGAATCTGACTTCCACATCAACCACCCGTGTGACACCACAGGCAATATTCAAAGACGCTACAATAAGCGGGCACCACACATAGGACCATATCAAAATCCTCCTTAACCTTCCATTTCCGAAGAAACGAGCATGCACTATGTAAAGTGCGTCATCCATGTACTATCACGGATCTTCCATTTCCGAAGAAACGAGCATCGCACTGAATAAAAGCGCGGAATGTCAATATACTATCCTTGACCTTCCATTTCCGAAGAAACGGGCATACACTACGTAAAGTGCGTCATCCATGTACTATCCTTGATCTTCCATTTCCGAAGAAACGAGCATCGCACTAAATAAAAGCGCGGTATGTCAATGTACTATCCTTGACCTTCCATTTTCGAAGAAACGGGCATACAGTACGTAAAGTGCGTCATCCATGTACTATCCTGGATCTTCCATTTCCGAAGAAACGAGCATCGCACTAAATAAAAGCGCGGAATGGGCCTCCGAAGACTTGAACAAGCAACTCCGCGGGGAAAATCTGGCAACAACTCCAAAGTCTAATTATGAAGCCTTTTAATGCTGACTGTTGCACCCCAAAATTTGCCCAACATTTCTTTACCTAGCTTGTGTCTCATTTCATTTAACATAACATTACCATATGCATTGCATTGACATGTATGCAGGAGGTCAAGGGCTATCATAGAGTACAAAGCTAATCAAGAGATTTTATTCAAGCATCAGAGGTTCTGGCGTTTATTTTGCCCAACGGTTGAGCGGCCGATTTCATTTTGTTTGCAGGCATTTTCTCTACAGGAAGCAGCATTCAGGAGCATCCTAAGCATTTTCATGATCATAATATTCAACAGCAAGTTTCAGAAGCTTAACAGGGCTCCGAACGGTTGAGAACAGGCAAACCGGCAGATTTCCCACCAAAAGGCGCCAAATTCAAATTTTTGAATGTGTTAATCGGTTAACACATATGGTTAACCGATTAACCATTTGAAAATAGTCCAGATTTGCAAATTTTAACAGTGTTAATCGATTAACCTATATGGTTAACCGATTAACCAAAGTAGACTTTGCCTTGCACGTGAGATTTCAAGCAATTTCCATTTGGAGTCCAATTTTGATCATTTGGAAGGTTCCATTTTGCATTCTAGAAGGATCTAGAGCCTTCTCAAGTTGGTTATTTCAGTTTCCCGCCAAAACCCCATACCACATTCCAATCCTATTTTTCCAATCCAACTTCCAAGCCTTGCTTTGGATCCGAACCAAGAGTATATTTAAATGATTTACTCCAAACCTCACAAGCTAATCTTCATAATTCCCTTTCATCTTCATAATTCTCTCTCAATTCTCTCTCAATTTTTCAACCTCACAAAACTCACACAAAGCTCTTCTCATTGAAATCATTTTTTCTTCATTGGAATCCTTGATTTCTAAGAGTTGAACCTTCATCAATTCACTTCATTAATTCCCTTTTTATCATTCAATTTTCGTGCTCAAGCAGATCCGAACATGGAAGTGATTTCAGAAGTGATTATTTGGCTTATTTTGGCTTGTTCTTGGTGGATCTTCATTGCTACTACAAGAATTGGTGCGGATCTTGAAGTTTTCCGGGTTTCTTTGCTTGGATCTTCTCAATTACAGTTAGATCAACAATTACCGAATCAATTCTCCGATTCGTCGGTTGGAATTCTGATCCGATTTAATTTTCGAACTTACTTGCATGTTCATAATGTTGATCTTCACATTTGATTGAATTGTGGTTGATTTGATCTTCTTGATCCATGATCATGTTGCTTTACCATGTTCACATGCTAATCATATCACTCTTTGCTGAGGTAATTTCGTGCATAATTGATTATGTGAGCATTGGTATGTTTGGAGATGTAATAAGCTGTTGAAAAGTGATTATGTTGCTGTTTTTCTGCTTCTGGTGCAGTGTTAATCGGTTAACCTATATGGTTAATCGATTAACCAACCCAAATATTCAAATTTTTCAACATTTTTAAGTGGTTAACCGATTAACCTATGGTGTTAATCGATTAACACTGTGCTGACAGGCCTGTTTTGCTGTTTTTATGCTTGTTCTCGTATCGTTTCACTCCGAATCTTCATAGATCAATATGGTGCATTAAGAGTGAAATGTTTTGGATGTTTGCCACTTTTCTTGATTGTTTAATCATGATTCCTTCAACACACGTTGTCGTCTCCCACTCGGATGCATACTTTCGTAGTTACGGTTCGAAGTGATACGCGATGTTTATTTGCTAATTGATACCTCTATTTGATGATTTTAGTGTGATCACTTGGTGCTGATTTTTGGCTTGATTTTTTGTTTGTGATTAGCTTAGATATAAATGCTCCCATAGTATTTTTCTCACATTTTTGTGATGAAATTAGATGTTGGTTTTAAGTTGAAACTTTAGGTGCTCTAGTTTTAGGGTTTAAGTTTAGTACCTTGCAGTGCAGAATTTATTTCTAGGTCTTTTTTGAGGATTTGATCTCTGGAATTAACATGGTAGAGTCATGATTGACTTAGGTTCCCATATTATTTTTTGTAGGATTTTACAATTGGTTTTAGTATTTTAGTTAGGATTAACTTTAGTACTAGGTTTTAGGTGATCCTAATTTGCTAACTCGACTAGAATGATTTCTTTAGCTCCCTTAGACTAGGGCTTTGCTTCTCTTGCTCTTGGATGATGATGAAGGCAAGTTTGGGCTGCTATGGAATGCTTGAAGAAGCTTGGATATGAAGATTTCCCTTCTTTTGGTTTGAGTTAGTTTAGGTGTTAAGATTAGGGTTCTTAGGGAGATCCCTTAAAATAGACTTTCTTCCTTCATGAAACATGGAAGGTGTTGATCACTTCCATTCCTCCCTATGATGTAAGGTCCCCTTGTGAAGGCCTCATCATCCTTTGGTAGGATGTGTGGCTCTTCCCAAGTTGGTAGAACCTTTGAGGGTTCCTATCTTTGATGGTGGAGTGTTTAGTGGTGACCTTTGGTCTTCACTTTGCTTTCCTCTATCCAAACCTTGCTCTTGTTAGATGAATCTTTCTCCCTTGCTAGAGGATGGATTTCTTTGTTAGAAGATTGAAGATGCTAGAAGTTGCTACTTCACTTTATTTGAAGACTACCATTGGAGTTGAAGCTTGAAGACCAAGAAGAACAGGTTGACACTTGTGAAGAAGATCAAATTGAGATTGAAGAAAGAGCTGAAGCTGGAAGTTGGAGAACAAGTTGATACTTGTGTTTGATGCATTGAAAGCTTGAAGAAGCAAGTTGATACTTGCTATTGAAGATGATAGCCTTGAAGAGCAGTTGAAGATTGAGGACTGAGTTGCTGTCAGAGGATTGCTTTGCTGTGAAGCTGTGGAAGCTGTTGATCTGCTTTCTTTCCTGTCTGTTTGCTTGCTGTGCAACTGTACTGATGTGACTTGTGTGATTTTCTTGATGCATTAGAATAAGTTCATATTTAGACTGATTTAAGCTAGGAGAATGATTGCACTAGAGGTTGAGTTGCTCCCTCTTCTTGTATTTTTACTGTATGGCTTTGCTTGCGGGTATTCGGTAGAGCCCTGCTCCCTTGCCTATGTGGTTTGTGATTTGCTTGAGGGAATTTTATTTTTCCTGTATGATTGCAGTTATTCATATTTGGCTTGAGGTTGAGATGAGCTTAAGGAGGCTGATGTCCCACACACATTTCCTCCCTCACTTGCATTGCATGCATTTTACAGTCGTTTACTGTTTACTGTTTACTATTTAAGCTGATGCTTTATCTGTTTCTGTTTATCATTGATATGATCCCCTAGGAATCTTACTTCCTTTGATAAGGAAGTGATGATTAGAACTTTAGGTAGACACCTATGCATGATAACTTCTAGGAGTTCCCTATTTCAAACCTCAACCATAGGATGAATCCTTGGCATGACAACAGTAGGACTTGATAGTCTCCCCATAGTTGTCCCCTCTCTCTTCTCATCTCGAAATGAATCAAAATACAGTAATAGAGGTTAACTGATGTTGTACGTTACGAGCCTTAAGTTACTTGGGAAATGATTGTTGAAGGGTCACTCTTCAATAGTCAGGATGTTTAGTATGGTACCCTTAGGGTGACATGCGACGCATTCACTCTCAAATCATAGTCTCTAGTGCGATATTAGTTGCAAACATCCATAAAAAACAGTTCTTTCGTAAAAGACAGAAAACAAACTTCAAACCTTTTGCCCCGTGGGCCCATAAGTCAAAGGAAGCTTTTCTAAAGAAAAGAGTGTCGTTAACTCCCAGTTCTACCGCAAACGGTAACGCCTAAGTCTCCAAGGGTCGAGCTGCGTACACCAGACTGCTGGAACTGTTTGTTAACCCTACTCGATAAAACAGATGAATCTGAATTCCTGTAATCCATATTATCCCGAACTACGTAAGCTCTGATCTCTCATATCTGTTGAGAGTACGTAGGCACAATACTGACGTATTGGCGAGCCACCTTCCCCGTAACCCGTAGTGAGCCGAACTACGTTGACTCTGATTTCTCATTCTCTGATGAGAATACGTAGGCATAAAGTGCGACGCTTTGCTGAGTCATTTTCTTTCCTTTTCAGACCAGCCTTGATAGGTAGATAGATAAAACCAACCCGTCAGATAAACACAACAAGCGTGGATCCCATCGAGTACGATGGACGTGAGGGGTACTAATACCTTCCCCTTGCGTAACCAACTCCCGAACCCAGACAATGGTTGCGATGACCTTGTCTTATACCTTTTCGTCAGGTTTTTCCGATCGTTTCCTTTCCCGTTCCGAGGGATAAATAACGAAAGGTGGCGACTCTTCTGTTTTGCCGGCACCTTATTTTCGCGGAAGCGACAGCTGGCGACTCTGCTGGGGATCTAATAGTTTCCTGGGATCCAACGTCCCTTATGCAAGTCAGTTTGGGGATCCAACATCCCCTGCGAGAGTCAATCCTAGCGCTTGTATGATTACCTGTTGGGTTGTGTTTATTTATCGCATTTTATTTCCCGCACTTTATTTTCAGTATGATATGATTATTTGTGCTGTTGTGGGAGGGGCATTCTGATGAGTGAGGAGCCAGACCCAGGCTTGAGTGTACCTAGCATTAGTTGTGGAAATTAGTGGGCGCGTGCTTGCTTTGCAGGCACTAGTGTCTCATGAAATCCACGCTCAGACGAGGTTCTCCCGGTTGACTTCTTTTCCGGCCCTTTGGGCCTGAGGGGTTGTTGGTTTGGAGGATTGTCGACTCTGGGGACTGATCATTTGGGATTCAGCTAAGTGAGGCCGCTTTAGGAGATGGTGATGTCACACCTTCTGGGTATCATATCATCCCTCTTGAATGTCTGTGACGCTGATGACCGCATAGGATGTCGAACTTGTGTCAGTTTAGGTCCATACTTGTGAGCAGGGTCGGGTTTGTTGCAGGAAACCTTAACCTTCAGACTACCTGGTTTTCTTGATAGTGAATCAGTTTCGGTAGCATCAGAGGTTCTCATTATCAGATGTGTTTTTTCTTGACAAAGCAGATTTATGGTCCTGTACCAGAGGTTCTTATCATCAGATATGTGTGTGTTCTTGACAGAGCAGATTTATGGTCCGATATTAGGGTTTCCCCTCCTCAGAGATAGGGTTGTTCTTGACAGAGTAGTATTGTGGTTTTGTTGATACGGAACCTTCTTCTCTGCAATAGCAGTCGTCTTGATCTCCTGCTGCATGATTGCATTTTGCATTGTTTTGCATGCTCATTTGCATATAATTAACGTGTGTCTGCGTTACATGTGCATATTTTTCCCCGGTTCTAGTGATCTGGTCCCTTATTGCTGATATGGAGGATCTGAAGAAAACGATAGCCTACAGGTTTCCTGCCCCGATATTGGCCCTTTGTTGAAGTTGATCGCCCTAGCTGATGGTACGGTATTAGAAGACTTCAGGCAAGCTCATGGGAGGTTGTTGAAATTCATTTGCAAGCCTTGTGTTGACCACTAAAAAGAAAGAATTGGATAAGACGTATCTGAAGATCTCCAAATTCAATGTCTAGTGGAACAACACTTTCACTAGCCACAAGGAGCGGGAAGAAAAGCTGAAGCAACAGGTAGCCCTGTTGGAAGCTCAGATTGTGATCAAAGACCAGAAGATAAAGGCTGAAGCCTCACTTCGACGAGATGTCCAATATAGGTTGGTTGCAACCAAGGCAAACCTGAAGGATTTCCAACTCAGAGCTGATGCTAAGAGGTGCAAAGTGGAAGACTGCTTTGGAAAAGGTGCTTGTAGGGACTTTTCCGAGAATCCCCCAGATATCATCAGACAGAGGGATATGCTGATCCAGAGTCTGCTTACCCAGCCGGATCATCCCGCTACAAAGAAGTTGTTAAAGGATTTTCATGCCCATGGCCGCGCTCGATTTCTTTGTACATTTTATGCATTGATATGCTGATCATCACCAGGCCCGTTGGTTGGAGTCACGATTGTCGCTTCAGTTGCATGTGATCACTGTTGTACGCCACCCTCGTGGGTTTTTTCTGATATATCTGTGAGGGTTTCTTTCCATGATTGGACGATAGACTTTACTTGTCTCGGGAACTAGGATCGGGGGGGATCTCCCTAAGGAACAGACACACGTTTGCATTTGCATGAATCATTTGCATGACACATCCCTGTCCATTTTTCTAACCCCTTGTTGATATAGGTTATTTCAGGTTTGTCTCAGGTTGATTCGAGCAATGGAACAGGTACGAGCAGAGCTGAGAGAGGTCTGAGGCCAGCTGAGGCAGGTTATGAGGGACCAGCAGGCGCTCAAAGAGGAGAATGACCAGCTGAAGAATCAGGTGGGCCTGATGGCGGAAGTGCTAAAGAACATACTTAGAAGGGAATGCGAGCAGAGGCCTGAGGTTGCAGCCGGCATACTTGCTCCACGGGTATCTGAAGAACCCGCACCTAGGCATGACAAGCCTAGCAAACCCTCTGCTTAGCTTGAAGCTCAGAACGCTTCCCGTCAGCAGCCACGTCCGGTTCCGCAAGACAACCCCAAAGGACAGGGTCAAAAGAGGAGACTATCTGACAGAATCCTCAATCCAATCCCGATGGATTATGACCAGTTGTTGCAACTCTTGCTCCAACTACAGTTGGTTAAGCTTTGAACGTTGGCTCCCATGACTGGACAGCTACCACCCGACTGGGACGTGAACGCCCGTTGCAAATTCCACTCTGGGGCACCGGGGCACGATATACTGAACTGTAGAGCTTTTAAGCATAAGGTTCAAGACATGATTGAGTCAAGAACAATTGAATTCGTGCCGGGCGGCATGAAAGCATTAGGAAAATTCATCTTTTATCGTGCGAGAGAGATGGATGTTCCCATGATCTCATCTGAAGATGAGAGGGATCAGGAGTATATCCTGCGATCTTTGAGGTCTAAATCGCCTTGCCCGCAACTTTTTCATGTTCCTGGGTCGAGCTCAAGGATGAAAACCCCTTAACAGAGAGGATCCTCACTAGGTCAAATCTCGTCTCCGGATTATTTCTGCCATACAGAACCAGCAACCTCTCGCTCTGTTGCAGCAAAACTATCAGAGCCCGAATTAGAGTCACCCTCACAACAGTTGTTCTTCTGATTGAGTTTGAAGACTTCAAGGGTAGCTCCCCTCAGCAGCAAATAAGCGTGAAAGCCCAGTTCCCCGAAAGCTGGCAATCTGCATGTTATCATGTCATTTCTTTACCTTTGTAGTTTCTTTCCTGTAGAATTGCAAATTTCGCTTGTAAAACATGATTGTTTTTTAATTGATATTGATGATGAAATAAATATGCATGTTTTGAACTAATCCATTTGTGTTCACTCTATTGCTTTCTTTTATTTTCAAATGCTTGTTTAAGTGGGATCCGGGGACGATGAAGAAATCCAATGATGCGTAAGCTTCCGATGCTATGCTTTTGAATAAAAAAAACCTGTTGATGATGTACATGCATTGTTTCAATTCCCAAAAGCCGTAGATATAAGGAAGAGAATCCCTTGTTAACCCCTTTGAGCCTAGTTGTAGGAGTTTCTTTCTGAAGATAAAAAACCCTCAATCTAAACCCGAGGCAGGGTAGGTGTCAGTTAATTTGACCAGGCGTTCAAATAACAAAGAGTGTTCGTTCGAGGATCAATCACACCGCTATAGGTCGTACCTAAAAAACCATGATGGTTAAACCTGGCTGGTAAGGAGTGAAACAGTCACGATCTCTTTAACAAGTCATACGAGCCGATGCCATACGATTTGTTCAACAAAAAAAAAGGGAAAAAATCGAAAAGAAAAAGCCTGCTAAGTCGAATCTTGAAAGCAAGCGACTTAGGCAAAAATTAGGGTACCCCGCTGGACTTCAAAATTGAAGAAACTCAAAAGAGTCAGTCCAGGCAAAAGTTAGGGGAAAACGAAAAACGAAAAACAAAAAAACGAAAAACGAAAAGACGAAAAGGACTACGGAAGAAAATCCTCAAGCAAGAACAAAATCGTATGGCTACCAGTGCCCAAACAAAGACGAAAAGCGAGTGACTGTCACTCCGAAAATTTGCGGTTTCCTGAACCGTCACTCCTGTCATATAACCTTTGAAAGGTGAACGCTAAGGTCGAAGTAGCTGAACGTAGGATTGGAGAACATCAAGGAGAATGGGTGGGTTAAAATGAATTTTGAGCCTTTATCCTTTCCTTCTTAAACCGTGAACCTGACCACGTTACAACCTGTAAAAGTCCTAATTGAAATAGGTTTGTTTCGAAAGCATAATTCGGTAAATATCGCATAGGAACTGACTCCTAGAAAGGATTCCCATTACAGCGTTGTATTGATGTTGACATGTTAATGAATGATTTCATATATTTTATGTCATAAATTTTTTTCCAGTGAACATGAATGGATTTTTGAAAACTTCCATATGCATTGGATTTGATATGTCTTTTATGCAGAACAACTTGTTTTACTAGTAAGCGCTTGATAGCAGGAAAGTTTCCATAATGGAAAGTCTGATCAGGATAGAATGCAGAATGCCAAAATATTCTGGTGAACCGGGGCAAGCTACGTCGAACGATCACAGCATGGGAGTCAGCCATCCAGAAATCGTTAATCCGGGGCAACCAGGTCGAGATTTGATGAATCTCTCGCAGCCAAGGGTACTACTCCCCACAGATCAGCCCATGAGGGGCAAAGTCATGACAAGACTGAGGCAGGTCACCCCGAGAGCGCCGAAGTCATCCTTAGCCTGAAGGCAATTAACCTGAAGCATCTCCGTGAGGTCCAAAATGCCGAAGCCGAACAGGGTGCAGAGATTGCAGATTTTCCTTCCAAGGAGCATCCCTATAGAGACCCCACGGGATGGGGAAAAAGTTGAAAGCGAAGGAATCGTTCCTCCCCGTATTGGCAGGGATTGTCAGAAGTCGTTATAGATTCTGGGGCAGGTCATCGTGAGTTCGTTTCATGGCATGCTTTCTAAGCATAATGATTCCTTCTTCCCCGAAGAGTTCAGCAGCATCTCCCCACGGAGTCTGAACATGGGACCAAGAGCATTGATATGTTTCCCCAAGCAGAGAGGATTCTCCCCAACCTGATGCATCCTGAGGAAGGATCGTTATCTCCCCAACTGAGTCATACGCAGAAGTGTATGTTCATTCCCCAGCACTAGGTTAGTGTGCAGTTTCTCGCATAAGACTATTCGCAAGTGTGCAGCTTTCGATAGTTCAGACTGAAGTCTCCAGGAGAATTGAAATTCCCCGCAGAGTTGTACTCTCCTCGGCAGGTAGGAGTGATTCTAGCGTCTGGTCGCCTATCCTCAGCCGAGTTTGCAGTTCCCTAAAAGAGCCGAGTCCTTAGAAGCCGTTTGGGCCATGATTGGTTTTCCCCAGTAGAGAGTATTGAATAGCCGATGCTGTATTTCCCCACCGGAGTCGTTATCTCCAGGAAAGTTTTGTTGCGAAAGTCGTGCAGTTTATTTCTGCGATTGATATCGTTTTCCTCAGCAGTTGTGGTTCGTACAACTAGATGAGCAGGTTCAGGTTCTCGTAGAACTTTGTTCCCCTACAGCAGTCGACTAAAGTTCGTTTCCCCAGGCGGAATCCAATTGAGATTGATTTGACTTCTTCTCCTCGGCAGGATGAGTCCTTCCTCTATCAGATAGATTCTTTCTCCATGACAGAAGGATTCTCCCTTCAACATTCATTTTGCTGATAGGGTCGTAGCATTTTGCATGATTGCATAGCATTTACCCTAAATGCGTAGCATTTCCACCGTGTGGAGCATTACGCCATCGTCAAAGCATATGCATATGAAACATGAGTTAGGTCGCTACCGTTCTTGTTGTGCAGGTGTTCCTCCGCAGAATGGTTTGCTCAAGATGATTCTTGAATTCACCAGCGAAGTTGTGTGCCTAAGATGATTCTTAAAATCCCCAGTGAAGTCGCCAGAGTTGGTTGCTCAAGTTGATGCTTAGAATCTCCAGCAGAGTGTTTGCTCAGGATGATTCCTGAAATCTCCCGCAGAGTTGTTGGTTTAGGATGATTCTTGAAGTCCCCGACGGGATTATTTGTCCAAGATGATTCTTGAAGTCCTCAGCATCGTTGATTCACCCGGAATGATTTCTGGATCCCTGAAGTAGAGTTATTTGATAGTTCTCCAGAATCCCCAGCGGAGATGTGTCATCCCCAACAGGTTTTAAACAGAAAAGTTGAAATTTCCTTGAAGACTTGATGATTGAAGTCCAACTGCGGTTTCGAAGCAGTTATCTCAGCTGACGCAGAGTGCCTGACGGCAAAAGATTGTATATCCTTAGCGGTTCCTGATTGATTAAGGATTCCATTTGAAGACTTATTGACGAAGTCCAACTGTGATGTCGAAGCAATTCTCTCAGCTGATGCAGAGTGCCTGATGGCGGAAGTTTGGGTATCCCTATTTGGTTCATGATTGACCGAGGATTCCATTCCCGACTTACTGACGAAGTCTGGCTAACGCCCGAGAATCCCTTTGAATTCCCGATGGCATAATTAACTTGATTGTTAAAAAGTTCCTAATGACCTGATGAGTCCCGAGAAATCCTTCTGCCGTAGTGTCGTAGAATGCCTGACGGCAATATCAGCTATGTATCGCCGGTTACCGAGTGACCCGTGATCCCTTGATGACTTGAGGAAGAAGCTGCAGTGAAATCTGATAATCATCCCGACAGAGATTTGAGAGTAGTCATTCACCAGTTACCGAATAACCGGTGATCCCTTATTGACTTACTGATGAAGTCCGACAAAGATGTTGTCGACATGCCTAGCGACACGATGAGTCCATAGGTGACGATAAGGAATTTTTCTGCAGTGGCGCAGATTGCCCGACGGCAGAATCAGCCATCATTCACCAGTTACCGAATAACCGGTGATCCCTTATTGACTTACTGATGAAGTCCGACAAAGATTTTGTCGACGTTCCTAGCGACTTGATGAGTCCCGAGGAATTCTTCTGCCGCAGTGATGCAGGATGCCTGACGGCATGATCAACCATCCATTACCGGTTACCGTGTGACCAATTCCCCAGCAGGTTGCCGCGTAACTGTCATGCTCAGTTTTGAAGATGTTCCTACCAATCAAAGTATCGTTTACCTGTGCGGTTGACAGATCGCCTGTTACCGTGTAACCGATGATCCCTTGATGATTTAAGGAAATAGACGATCATCCTGACGGAGATTTGGAATTAACCTTCACCAGTTACCGTGTAACCGGTGATCCCTTGATGATTTGAGGACGAAGATCTACATTGGAATTAGAGAATCATCTTGACGGAGGTTCAGATCAGTATTTCTCCAGATAGTTGTAGTGCAACTATTATTTAAGTTTCCGAAGATTTGTCCCCATCAGAGTACCGTGTACTTGTGCAGTTGGCAAATTTCCGGCTTTGTTAGTATTCAACCGTCTTTCACCTTGATTGTTTGAGAGTCGTTCGCTTCTCACCCAGTCAGATCCAAGCCGTTTGAATAGGGGCAGCTGTTGCACCCCAAAATTTGCCAAACATTTCTTTACCTAGCTTGTGTTTCGTTTCATTTAACATAACATTACCATATGCATTGCATTGACATGTATGCAGGAGGTCAAGGGCTATCATAGAGTACAAAGCTAATCAAGAGATTTTATTCAAGCATCAGAGGTTCTGGCGTTTATTTTTCCCAACGGTTGAGCGGCCGATTTCATTTTGTTTGCAAGTATTTTCTCTACAGGAAGCTGCATTCAGGAGCATCCTAAGCATTTTCATGATCATAATATTCAACAGCAAGTTTCAGAAGCTTAACAGGGCTCTGAACGGTTGAGAGCGGGCAAACCGGCAGATTTCCCACCAAAAGGCGCCAAATTCAAATTTTTGAATGTGTTAATTGGTTAACACATATGGTTAACCGATTAACCATTGGAAAATAGTCCAGATTTGCAAGTTTTAACAGTGTTAATCGATTAACCTATATGGTTAACCGATTAACCAAAGTAGACTTTGCCTTGCACGTGAAATTTCAAGCAATTTCCATTTGGAGTCCAATTTTGATCATTTGGAAGGTTCCATTTTGCATTCTAGAAGGATCTAGAGCCTTCTCAAGTTGGTTATTTCAGTTTCCCGCCAAAACCCCATACCACATTCCAATCTTATTTTTCCAATCCAACTTCCAAGCCTTGCTTTGGATCCGAACCAAGAGTATATTTAAATGATTTACTCCAAACCTCACAAGCTAATCTTCATAATTCCCTTTCATCTTCATAATTCTCTCTCAATTCTCTCTCAATTTTTCAACCTCACAAAACTCACATAAAGCTCTTCTCATTGAAATCATTGTTTCTTCATTGAAATCCTTGATTTCTAAGAGTTGAACCTTCATCAATTCACTTCATTAATTCCATTTTTATCATTCAATTTTCGTGCTCAAGCAGATCCGAACTTGGAAGTGATTTCGGAAGTGATTATTTGGCTTATTTTGGCTTGTTCTTGGTGGATCTTCATTGCTACTACAAGAATTGGTGTGGATCTTGAAGTTTTCCGGGTTTCTTTGCTTAGATCTTCTCAATTACAATTAGATCAACAATTACCGAATCAATTCTCCGATTCGTAGGTTGGAATTCTGATCCGATTTAATTTTCGAACTTACTTGCATGTTCATAATGTTGATCTTCACATTTGATTGAATTGTGGTTGATTTGATCTTCTTGATCCATGATCATGTTGCATTACCATGTTTACATGCTAATCATGTCACTGTTTGCTGAGGTAATTTCGTGCATAATTGATTATGTGAGCATTGGTATGTTTGGAGATGTAATAAGCTGTTGAAAAGTGATTTTGTTGCTATTTTTCTGCTTCTGGTGCAGTGTTAATCGGTTAACCTATATGGTTAATCGATTAACGAACCCAAATATTCAAATTTTTCAACGTTTTTAAGTGGTTAACTGATTAACCTATGGTGTTAATCGATTAACACTGTGCTGGCAGGCCTGTTTTGCTGTTTTTATGCTTGTTCTCGTATCGTTTCACTCCGAATCTTCATAGATCAATATGGTGCATTAAGAGTGAAATGTTTTGGATGTTTGCCACTTTTCTTGATTGTTTAATCATGATTCCTTCAACACACGTTGTCGTCTCCCACTCGGATGCATACTTTCGTAGTTACGGTTCGAAGTGATACGCGATGTTTATTTGTTAATTGATACCTCTATTTGATGATTTTAGTGTGATCACTTGGTACATATTTTTGGCTTGATTTTTTGTTTGTGATTAGCTTAGATATGCATGCTCCCATAGTATTTTTCTCACATTTTTGTGATGAAATTAGATGTTGGTTTTAAGTTGAAACTTTAGGTGCTCTAGTTTTAGGGTTTAAGTTTAGTACCTTGCAGTGTAGAATTTATTTCTAGGTCTTTTTTGAGGATTTGATCTCTGGAATTAACATGGTAGAGTCAAGATTGACTTAGATTCCCATAGTTATTTTTGTAGGATTTTACAATTGGTTTTAGTATTTTAGTTAGGATTAACTTTAGTATTAGGTTTTAGGTGATCCTAATTTGCTAACTCGACTAGAATGATTTCTTTAGCTCCCTTAGACTAGGGCTTTGCTTCTCTTGCTCTTGGATGATGATGAAGGAAAGTTTGAGCTGCTATGGAATACTTGAAGAAGCTTGGATGTGAAGATTTCCCTTCTTTTGGTTTGAGTTAGTTTAGGTGTTAAGATTAGGGTTCTTAGGGAGATCCCTTAGAATAGACTTTCTTCCTTCATGAAACATGGAAGGTGTTAATCACTTCCATTCCTCCCTATGATGTAAGGTCCCCTTGTGAAGGCCTCATCCCTCCTTTGGTAGGATGTGTGGCTCTTCCCAAGTTGGTAGAACCTTTGAGGGTTCCTATCTTTGATGGTGGAGTGTTTAGTGGCGACCTTTGGTCTTCACTTTGCTTTCCTCTATCCAAACCTTGCTCTTGTTAGATGAATCTTTCTCCCTTGCTAGAGGATGGATTTCCTTGTTAGAAGATTGAATATGCTAGAAGTTACTACTTCTCTGTATTTGAAGACTACCATTGGAGCTGAAGCTTAAAGACCAAGAAGAACAGGTTGACACTTGTGAAGAAGATCAAATTGAGATTGAAGAAAGAGCTGAAGCTGGAAGTTGGAGAACAAGTTGATACTTGTGTTTGATGCATTGAAAGCTTGAAGACGCAAGTTGATACTTTCTATTGAAGATGATAGCCTTGAAGAGCAGTTGAAGATTGAGGGCTGAGTTGCTGTTAGAGGATTGCTTTGCTGTGAAGCTGTGGAAGCTATTGATCTGCTTTCTTTCCTGTCTGTTTGCTTGCTGTGCAACTGTATTGATGTGACTTGTGTGATTTGCTTGATGCATTAGAATAAGTTCATATTTAGACTGATTTAAGCTACTAGAGGTTGAGTTGCTCCCTCTGCTTGTATTTTTACTGTGTGGCTTTGCTTGCGGGTATTCGGTAGAGCCCTGCTCCCTTGCCTATGTGGTTTGTGATTTGCTTGAGGGCATTTTATTTTTCCTGTATGATTGTAGTTATTCATATTTGGCTTGAGGTTGAGATGAGCTTGTGGAGGCTGTTGTCCCACACACATTTCCTCCCTCACTTGCATTGCATGCATGTTACAGTCGTTTACTGTTTACTGTTTACTGTTTACTGTTTACTGTTTAAGCTGATGCTTTATCTGTTTCTGTTTATCATTGATATGATCCCCTAGGAATCTTACTTACTTTGATAAGGAAGTGATGATTAGAACTTTAGGTTGACACCTATGCATGATAACTTCTAGGAGTTCCCTGTTTCAAACCTCAACCATAGGATGAATCCTTGGCATGACAACAGTAGGACTTGATAGTCTCCCCGTAGTTGTCCCCTCTCTCTTCTCATCTCGAAACGAATCAAAATACAGTAATAAAGGTTAACTGATGTCGTACGTTACGAGCCTTAAGTTACTTGGGAAATGATTGTTGAAGGGTCACTCTTCAATAGTCAGGATGTTTAGTATGGTACCCTTAGGGTGACATGCGACACATTCACTCTCAGATCATAGTCTCTAGTGCGATATTAGTTGCAAACATCCATAAAAAACAGTTCTTTCGTAAAAGACAGAAAACAAACTTCAAACCTTTTGCCCCGTGGGCCCATAAGTCAAAGGAAGCTTTTCTGGAGAAAAGAGTGTCGTTAACTCCCAGTTCTACCGCAAACGGTAACGCCTAAGTCTCCAAGGGTCGAGCTGCGTATACCAGACTGCTGGAACTGTTTGTTAACCCTACTCGATAAAATAGATGAATCTGAATTCCCGTAATCCGTATTATCCCGAACTACGTAAGCTCTGATCTCTCATATCTGTTGAGAGTACGTAGGCACAATACTGACGTATTGGCGAGCCACCTTCCCCGTAACCCGTAGTGAGCCGAACTACGTTGACTCTGATTTCTCATTCTCTGATGAGAATACGAAGGCATAAAGTGCGACGCTTTGCCGAGTCATTTTCTTTTCTTTTCAGACCAGCCTTGATAGGTAGATAGATAAAACCAACCCGTCAAATAAACACAACAAGCGTGGATCCCATCGAGTACGATGGACGTGAGGGGTGCTAATACCTTCCCCTTGCGTAACCGACTCCCGAACCCAGACAATGGTTGCGATGGCCTTGTCTTATACCTTTTCGTCAGGTTTTTCCGATGGTTTCCTTTCCCGTTCCGAGGGATAAATAACGAAAGATGGCGACTCTTCTGTTTTGCCGGCACCTTATTTTCGCGGAAGCGACACTGACGTAACAGCCATTCGAGGAGAACTCTGCCGGGGAAATTCTGACGTCAACTGCCAGACATTAACCTTGACAACAAGTAATAACTTCAAATGTCTAATCCCTGAAATCTTTCTTTTAAAATGCTGACGTGATAACAACCAGAGAAAAACTCCATTGGGGAAGAAGAGAAACTTAACCAAGCAACTCTGATGAGGTGACCCATGATAGGACGAACATTATCATCACATATCTCATGCCAAAAATTTGAATATCCGACAACCATCCTGAACAAGAATTTCAATCACCTGCAAGGAATAACACCTGAACACAAAGAGGTAACCAACCTGGCTCATGTTTCAGAATGCATATGTTTGAAAATGGCGTAACGCTCCATACGGGATGGAAATGCTACGCGTTTGACGATGAAATGCAAATATGATGCAGATATGATGATATACGCAAAACGCAAATGCAGGCTCCGGCTGCCGGAGAAAAGTTGGATACAGAACCACTTCAGCAAAATAAATGCTGAAGACAAAGCCAACTCCGCTGGGGATAACCGGGTATCACAGAATTATCTCAGCAAAATAAATGCTGGAAAGGTGAACCGACTCCACTGGGGGAAGAAACAATCCTGCTGGGGGATAGCTTAACAGACTCGTAGTTACGAACCCTGCTGAGGATGATCAACCTATTGGAGGAAAGACAACCTGCTGGAGAACAGAAAGAGCCATCCTGCGTGGGGACGATCCTTTCCAAAACCACTGGCAACCTGGTTGTACCCTGTGAGGTCTTCACTGGGGATAACATGTACACGCGACCATCGCTGGGAGTGCAAATAACTGCCTGACCGCTTGCTAACTCGCCTCCCATTCTCCTAGGGATAAAAATACGACTTCCATCTGCTGGGGAGGAATAAGATCACCTAGAGCCTGCTCCTACGTTAATGGACTCCGCCTGGGGAAACACGATCCCTTGGCTGTTTGCTGTGAAGGTAATGACCCTGCAAGTTTATGCCCGTGCAAGTTTATCAAAAACATCGGCGTTTTCCACAAACAAAACAGTAAAAGTTAAAACAAGAAACAAACATCAAGTACTGAATATCATGCATTTATTGATAATGGGCCTGTAAATAGGCATAGTTTGTACAGTGGATGCAACTCCTGAAAAGAGGAAGTTACAAGATAAATACAAATATGTACAGGGGTACAAAGAAATTTATGTACATGTTGGCATCATGGTACAGACAAACACCATGAGTTGATCCTTCTATGACTCGTCTGACTCCGACGCTTTCCCGATACTCCGTTCTCGGAAGAGATTGACTTGGATAATCGACCCTCAGGTACTCCCAAACCAATAAGCAATGCAATATCAAACTCGGACCACAGTCATTTGCTTTTTCAATCCCTAACTTTTTCCTGAATCGCCCTTTGCGGGTTTTCAATTCACCGGGATACCCTTTTTTGCCGAAGTCGCCCTTTCGGGTTTTCGACTTCGCGGGTGTACATCTTTTCAATTTTATCCCTAATTTTTTCCCGAACCTTTTTCTTTTCTTTTTGGTTCGCCAGGATGCCCCATTTTTTTCTGGACTTTCTTTTTTCTGTCCAGCGGGTCTCTTTAAGCAAAGTATTTTTTAACTGCGTCTGAGTTCACAGGGGATGAAAAATCTTCGCCATCCATAGTGGACAACAGTAAGGCTCCTCTAGAGAAGACCTTTCGAACAATATATGGAACTTCATAGTTGGGAGTCCATTTGCCCCTATGATATGATTATGGTGGGAGAATCTTCTTTAGCACAAGATCGCCCGTCTGAAAACTTCGAGGGTGCACCTTCTTGTCGTAAGCTTTCTTGATCCGGCTCTGGTATAACCGACCATATGCGATAGATGCAAGTCTCTTCTCATCCATCAAACTGAGCTGATTCAGTCTATTCTTTATCCACTCTGCCTCATCAAGTTGGACATCGAGCAAAACTCTCAAGGAAGGAATCTCAACTTCTAATGGTAGGACAGCCTCCATACCATACACCAGTGAGAAAGGTGTTGCCCCAGTTGATGTGCGTACCGTCGTACGATAACTGTGCAATGCGAAGGGCAACATCTCGTGCTATTCTTTGTATGTCACAACCATCTTCTGAACTATCTTCTTAATGTTTTATTGGCCGCTTCGACAGTGCCATTCATCTTGGGCCGATAGGGAGATGAGTTATGATGCTCAATCTTGAAATTCTGGCACAATTCCTTCATCATCTAATTATTCAAGTTCGAACCATTGTCAGTAATGATTCTTTCGGGGATTCCGTAATGACAGATGATGTCCTTTTTGATAAACCGGGCTACTATTTGCTTGATAACATTAGCATAAGACGCTGCTTCAACCCATTTGGTGAAGTAATCGATAGCTACCAATATGAACCGGTGTCCGCTGGATGCGGTGGGCTCAAATTTCCCAATCATATCAATGCCCCACATGGAGAAAGGCCATGGGGACGCCATAATATTCATAGGGCTTGGCGGCACATGAGTCTTGTCTGCATAAATCTGGAATTTATGGCACTTGTTTGCAAACTTGAAACAGTCCCGTTCCATTGTCAGCCAATAATACCCTGCCCGTAATAACTTTCGAGACATAGCATGTCCACCAGCGTGCGTGCCAAAGGTTCCCTCGTGGACCTCCTCCATAAGCAAATTAGCTTCTTTCTCATCCACACATCGCAATAGCACCAAATCATGATTTCTACTGTACAGAACACCATCTGGATTCAAGTAGAAGTTGCCAGCCAATCTTCTAAGAGTCTTCTTATCACGGCTGGATGCCCCAGTCGGATACTCTTGGTTCTTTAGGAAATTCTGGATATCAAAATACCACGGTTTGCCATCTGAAGCTTCCTAAATGGCGAATATGAAGGCGGGCCTATCAAGGCGGGAGATAACTATTCTGGGAGCATCATTCCAGAAGTTAACTTTGTACATCGAAGACAATGTCGCAAGAGCGTCAGCCATCTGATTTTCTGCCTGTGGCACATGGTGGAACTCTACTCAGTCAAAGAAAGGCAACAACCTCCTTGCATAATTCATGTACGGTATCAGATTGTGCTAGCGAGTCTCCCATTCTCCCTTGATCTGATTCACGACTAGCGCGGAGTCTCCATACACGTCAAGATTTTTAATCCTCAAATCAATAGCCTCCTCGAGACCCATGATACACGCCTCATATTCAACCTCATTATTGGTAACTGGAAATGTCAATCTGGAAGTGAACGGGATGTGCGTCCCATGGGGAGTCGCGATGATTTACCCAATTCCACTTCCATATGAATTAACAACCCCGTCAAAAATAAATTTCCATTGGGAACCCCGCTCAGGACCTTCTCCATGCAACGGCTCTTCGCAGTCTTTCATCTTTAAGTACATGATATCCTCGTCAGGAAAATCAAACTTCATTGGCTGGTAATCATCGATTGGCTGCTCAGCCAGGTACTCTGACAGTACGCTACCTTTGATAGCCTTTTACAAAACATACTGTATATCGTACTCTGTCAGTACCATTTGCCATCGGGCAATCCTTCCGGAAAGTGCCTGCTTTTCAAAGACATATTTGATCGGATCCATCTTTGAAATCAGCATGGTTGTATGATTTAGCATGTATTGTCTCAGACGTTTGGCAGCCCAAGCAAGTGTACAACACGTCTTTTCGAGCATTGAGTAACGGGACTCACAGTCTGTGAACTTTTTACTCAAGTAATAGATCGCATGCTCTTTTCGTCCAGTCTCGTCATGTTGATCAAGAAAACAACCCATAGTGTTCTCAAGAACCATCAAGTACATGATCAGTGGTCTCCCGGCTACTGGGGGTATCAAGATCTAAGGTTCCTGCAAGTATTCTTTTATTCTTTCAAACGCATTTTGACAATTTTCATTCCAAACAATTGCCTTATCTTTTTTCAACAATTTAAACATTGGCTCACACGTGGCCGTAAGGTGAGATATGAACCGGGCAATATAGTTCAACCTCCCCAAAAAGCCACGAACCTCTTTCTCTGTTTTTGGCGCTGGCATTTCTTGTATGGCTTTTATTTTAGCAGGATCAACCTCAATTCCTTTTTCACTAACAATGAACCCCAATAGCTTTCCGGATCTCACCCCGAAGATGCACTTATTAGGATTCAGCCTCAGCCTGAATTTCCTAAGCCTCTCAAACAGTTTCAGAAGATTCACCATATGCTCTTCCTCCGTCTGGGATTTGGCAATCATATCGTCCACATAGACCTCGATCTCTTTATGCATCATGTCATGAAATAGTGTCGTCATAGCACGTTGATAGGTTGCCCCAGCGTTCTTCAAACCAAAGGGCATCACTTTGTAGCAGAACGTTCCCCACGGGGTAATAAAAGTTGTTTTCTCCATATCCTCCGGCGCCATCTTAATCTGATTGTAGCCTGAAAAGCCGTCCATGAAGGAAAACACAGAGAATTGAGTAGTGTTGTCGACCAACACATCAATATGAGGAAGCGGGAAATCATCCTTAGGGCTCGCCTTTTTCAGATCCCGGTAGTCAACGCACATACGTACCTTACCATCTTTATTCGGTACAGGTACTATATTAGCGACCCAAGGAGGGTAAGTTGTAACAGCTAGGAAACCAGCGTCCCACTGTTTCTGTACTTCCTCTTTAATCTTTACGGCCATATCTGGTTTCGTTCTTCTGTGCTTTTGCTTGACCGGCGGACAGTCTTCACGCAATGGCAAGCGGTGGACCACAATATCAGTGTCTAACCCAGGCATATCTTCATAAGACCTAGCAAAGATGTCACTATACTCTCGAAGCATCTCGACAAGTCTCTGCTTGATATCACTTTGCAGTGCAGCCCCTATCCGGACATTCCTGACAACTTCTTCCAAACCCAAATTAATGATCTCAATATCCTCCTGATGAGGCAGAATGATTCTCTCTTCTTGTCTCAAAAGTCGAGTAAGCTCTTCTAGTAAGTCGTCGTCCTCAACAATTTCGTCCTCGGCTTGAAATATCGGATGCTCAAAGTCGAAGCGAGTCATAGGGAGTTCTTGATTGGTGTCATTTGAAATATGGATCCTGCAAGAGAAAGGGTTAAATGCTTCAAATGATATGCAAACGAAGCACCCAACCACATTGCCATTTTATTGTTAAGAAACAAAAAGCAGAAAAACAGGGATCACAAAATTTGCATGAGAAAAACGCCTTTATTTGATGATTAAAACAAAGCATACACATAAACAAGTAGGCCCTGACATAAAATCACTATGCCCCGGGTAGGACATAGGATTGTACAATAATCGAAAAAATAAGGCATTTCTGTTTCGGCGTCACTTGAATAATGTCCTGGATAGACCAGTTGCATAGGATTTGTCCTAGCTCGCTTGGCTTGATCCATGAATCCATGTCACAGTCGCTATCCCCATCTTCACTGTCAGACACATCATTAATCGTTTCAAAGTTGATTCCTCCTGGAGTAAACACAATCGGCCCTTTGAACTTTGGAGCGCTCTGTGAAGAAGATGATGACGACGGGCGATACCCTAAGCCAAACTTGTCCTGCTTGACAGGAATTTCCAAAACTTGACCCCAACCTTTGGTCTCCCCGGTCTGAACTACCGCTTGGGCTTCTCTGTATGAAGACATCGCCACTTCTGGCCCACTGCTTATGACAGGAGATTTGTCTCTGATCTGCACTCCTTCAAAAGCCTGGCACAATGTCTCATGGATCTCCCCATCCACTTCGACATATTTGAATGACGACAGGTGACTCACTAGGATATCTTCCTCCCCACATATGGTGACAATGCTACCACCGACCATATACTTAAGCTTTTAGTGTAAAGTAGACGTTACAGCCCCTGCAGAGTGAATCCAACGTCGTCCGAGCAAGCAGCTATAAGCTGGCTGTATGTCCATGATATAAAACACAGTGTCAAACACCTCTGGACCGACCTGGATGGGTAAAGTCAATTCTCCAAACACGGACCTTCTAGTCCCGTCAAATGCTTTCACCACCAAGTCGCTTGGCGTGCATATTATACCTCGGGTATATAGCTTCAACAGTGCCTTCTTAGACAAAACATTCAAGGACGAACCTGTGTCAACAAGGACGTGAGACATAACAGTGCCCCTACGCTCAACCGAAATATGCAACGCACTGTTATGGTTACGGCCCCTGGGTGTAAAATCAAAATCTGTAAAGCCAAGGCCATGCCCCGCATTCACGTACGCAATTACTCCTTCGAGCTGATTAACGGATATCTCCTGAGGTACATAGGAAACGTCAAGAGCTTTCAGCAAAGCATTGCGATGAGCTTCGAAACAAAGCAACAATGACAAAATCAAGATTTTGGAAGGTGTCTGCTGCAGATGATCGTCAATTTTATAATCACTCTTCCGAATTAATCTCATGAATTCTTCTACATATTTAGTCAAAGCCTCTTTTTCCTTCTCTTGAGAAGGTCCCTCTTCATTGATTTTACCTTTTCCCTTTGCAATTCTCTCAGCTTCTACTTCTGGCGACGCGAATATTCTACCACTGCGGGTTATGCCCCCCGCCCCCACAAGGTTATCAACTGACCCTACCGGCGGGCTTGCCAGGTTAATCTTCTCCCCATTGCAGTAAACTTCCGCCCCGTAGTTCCAAGGGATGGCTTTAGTACTTTCATACGGAATGGGTCCAGCTTTGGTTATTGTGATAGTCGGCCTCTTGGGAGGCGCCGATATCGTGACAGTCTTAAACGGGATCGTAACTGTTGCAACTTTGCCCTGCCTTTCAGCTATTGCCTCAACAGGCTTCTCTTCAGCAGTACGGTCGAATTGCAGCGTCCCTTCATCAATCAGCCCTTGAATACCTCTTCTCAAGTTATCATAACTCTCAGGCCGGGCCAAACAGTCAACATAATCTGTATCACAACCAGGGAACACCCTCCCTTTCAGCAATCTGTTCTTGACACAACCCAGAGGCGTCTTCAGTTCATCCACATTCAGAACCAAATTCAGACAGGTATCTTCCAAGACTGCACCCACCTGTGCAGATCTGTGAGACGACATCATATTTTTCTCAATATTGGGTGCCTCATGTTGCACCCCAAAATTTGCCCTCTTTCAAGACTTGACTCATTTCTTCATTTCTTTCAAATTCAATGACATAAGGGAGGCCCATCATTCCAAATTCAAGGTTCATGAATTCAAGGCTAGATTCAAGAATATTACAAAGAGAAATTTCATGACATTTGCAAGAATGTCACATTTGTTACAAAATCCAAACTCTTGGTAATGCTTAGGAAATTAAGCTATTTCTAGTCTTAATTCAAGTTTCTAAAAATAACTTCATGCCATGGTATCCCCCATGCCTCATCAAGTCCACATGGTCCTCTTTGTGCTTACAAACATGCAAGGAAATATTTAAGAGCTAATTCAATGTTGGAATATCCCAAGATCAAGGTTATGCATACATTCATGGGCAATTCGAATATGGTCCAAAACAGCCACATGCAAGAAGTGGCAATGTGTATCATATTACAAAATCATTTTATGTCACAAAACCAAGGCTATAAGCTTATGTTGATACATCTACACATCAAAAATCAGAATTTGAAAATGATGTCCAAAAGGTCTTGTATGGACTACATGGGTATGTCCAAAACAAATCAACCAACCAATGGGTACAAGGTTGGAAAGCAACATAGAGTGCTGCAGAAGAAATACAGCAAAAGCAGCATACTAGAAGTGGAAAAAGCAGGGCTGCACCAAGAAAGTGGCCATAATTGTTGCCAAGAACGGAAATTCTGAAAGTTGGAGCTTGTGCAAGAGCTATTGCTTTGGTACAGCAGAAAAAGGTGACAGAAAAGTGAGATGAGAAGGGAAGGAGGGCTGTTAACAAAAGGATTAGATTCGCTATCATACACTATCATTTTCACAACATTTTGGAGATAGAGATATTGGGAGCAAAGAGTGAGGGAGAAAACCAGAAAAATAGAGAGAGCAAACAAAACCCTAAAAACCAGAAAAAGAAGAAGGTGAGATAGAACCAAGAGGATCATTGAGAAACAAAACCTTCATAACACAAGGTGAGGAGTGGTGAAGCATATTCAACCAGAACCAAGGAGGACTTGCAAGAAGAATAGAAAGCTCTTGGGTATCCATTTCTTCAAACCCTTCTCCCTTTACTTTTTGCTTTTATATTCGTTTCATTTATTCTCTTGGGTGTTGTTGTGATGTATATATCATGTAAGGCCTTTTGAAAGAACCAGAAAAAGAAGCAAGAAACAAGAGAAAGTTTGGATTTTTTTTCATCTGGTAGCCCAACACGGGCCGTGTCACACGACACGGCCGGTCGTGTTGCATCTCTGCGTGGCTTTTCAAAGTGAAAAATGCCCTGGGCTCACAACACGGGCCGTGTCACACAACACGGGCACCCGTGTTGTACCTCTGTTTGAGATTTTAACTTGTTTTTGGCCCAGACCTTGTGACACGGGCCGTGTCACACAACACGGCCACCCGTGTCACACAACATGGCCGTGTCACACCACTTTTTGACCCAAAAATCATTTTTTTCCTGGAACTGTGACACGGGTCGTGTCACACAACACGGCCGCCCGTGTCAGACCCCTGTTTTTCACGTTTTTTTGTGTGTTTCGTTTTTTTTAGCCGATTAACCCATCTTGATTGTTTGGTTCTTGTGCATGTTTATTGTTGGTCATTTTTGACCTTTGGTTCTAAAAACCATTTTCAAGAAAACAAACTCTCGATTCTCATCGAGCCATTTTTTACCTTGTAAGTCGATTGCCTTGTGCGTCGCCATCGACCTTGCTCGCTTCACCTCAAATCTTTTTAAGCAACTAAAACCCTTGACCCAACGTCAAGCGGATTTTCTCAAATGATGGTTAAACCAACTCACCATATTTAACAAAACGATAAAGTTCACTTTGTATTGAACTAAAGAGAGGGGATTGAGTGTAGACTTCTTCCTCTCCAAGTGTTGAGATGCTCACTGTAGTGTGGGTGGTTTTGACACTCGTCTTTCAATACAAAGATGTTTTCATCCACACCTTTCTCACCTAAAACCTCGGTCCCGTACCGAGTGCATTTTCAAACTATTTTCGTAACAAAAACTTGAATGGTCGTGGAGTGGTTAGGCGTATGCCTTCTCCTATCCCGAGTGCTGGCGTTTACCGTAGGGTTCTCTGTCGCAAAAGCACTTACCATTCAAAACCAAAAACACTTTAATAAGAGAATGAAGTTCTCTTTGTATTGAACTGAAAAAAGAGGATTAAGTGTAGACTTCTTCCTCTCCGAGTGTCAAGACGCTCACTGTAGTGTGTGTGGTTTTGATACTCGTCTTTCAATACGAAGACGCTAGGTTCACCACACCCTTTCATAACAAAAACTTTGAGATAAAGAATTGGGTACTACCCGTAGGGGTTACTATCCGAGGACCTATCTCACCCCTTAAAAAAAACAATTCAACAAATCAAATGTGACATCTTGCCTCGCATGGCGAAGACTTATCTTTCGAAAAGGATATGATACGTCCGTTCTATGGCAAACAGGTAATGCCTAAGTCTCCAACGAGCGAACAGCAATACACCTAACTGCTAGAATGCGTACGATAACATCATCCATAAAAACATCAACGAATCGTAGGCCGAACTACGACTGCTCTGATTCTTTGCTTTTTCAAGTAAAGATACGTAGGCACAAGGGCCACAATCCTTGCCGAGCACAATCCCTTATATTTGTAGTTCCCCGAACTACGTCGACTCTGATTTTCTCATGTCTATCGAGAATACGTAGGCCTAGGACCGCGAAGTCCTACCGAGTCCGTTCTTTCTCTTCCTTCCCCTGTTATCTCTCTTTTCCCAATTTCTAACCTTTCCCTTTAACCTTTGGAACACTCTTTTATAGCATAATTTTTAAGCAAATAAATCACACACGACAAACAAATGGTTCCCATCGAGTACGATGGATGCGAGGGGTGCTAATACCTTCCCTTCGCATAACCGGCTTCCGAACCTATTCTTGTTTGCGAGACCATCTTATCCGTTCTTTTCTTGAGGTTTTCTCGATATTTTCCTTTCCCCTTGTAGGATAAATAAAATTCGGTGGCGACTCTTCTTTCCTTTTTCTTTTCGCCTTCCCCGTCGTTGCGCATATTTTTCGAGTAGCGACACCTCATTACCAAATTTTATAGCCTTGCTATCTATCAAATCTTGCACCTTGTGCTTGAACGCGTGGCAATTCTCTATGCTGTGACCGGGTGCCCCGGAGTGGAAGTCGTAATGTGCATTGGCGTCATACCCGAAAGGAGGCGTGCCCTTTAACGGAGCCAACGTCCTTTTCTCAACAAGCTGCAACTGTAACAAAGTTGGAAGAAGCTGAGCATACGGCAATGGAGGCACATCAAATACTCTTTTCACAGCCCTATCCCGACCTTGGTATCTTTGTGGAGCAGAATTCTGTTGTCCCTGTTGCTGTTGTGGTTGTTGTTGTTGTTGTTGTTGAGGTACAAGAATTGTCACACTGGCGACCTGCTGCCTGCGCCAATTCTAATTTATATCCCTTCTCCGATCACTACATACCAAATTAGTGTCTCCATGCTTCTTATTTCCAAAAGTCCTTTTACCACCTCCAGCTGAGGTTGATTCTCCTGCTTGAATCTTACCAATCTTGACGCCATTCTAGATACGCTCCCCTAAGAGTATCAACTCAGAAAAGTTACTCGTCGTACAATTGATAAGCCTGTCATAATACAACCCAGAGAAAGTTCCCACGAACATATCCACCAACTCCCGCTCTACCATGGGTGGGTGCACCCTAGCTGCAAGCTCATGCCACCTCTGGGCGTACTCTTTGAAACTCTCGCCATTCTTCTGAGAAAGATTTTGGAGTTGGACCCTGTTCGGCGCAAGGTCGCTGTTATATTGGTAGTGCTTGACAAAGGCTTCCGCCAACTCTTTCCAGCTACCAATCTGAGTGGGCTCTAACCCCATGTACCACTCCAATGACGGTCCCGACAAGCTATCTTGGAAAAAATGCATCAGCATCTTTTCGTCATCAAAATAGGCGGACATTCTCCGATAGTAAGACTGCACATGAACTCTTGGGCAAGTATCCCCCTTATACTTGTCGAAAGTGGGCGCTTTGAATTTGAGTGGCACCCTCAAGCCAGGAACCAACCCCGTATTAGCCACGTCCAACCCCGTGGAATTCTGATTAGCAAGATTTCTCATTTGTTCCTCCAACATTTTGAACCCTCTATCATTGTTAGTGGGCATCTCAAGATCCCTGCCTGGCGGAGGGAAAGCATCTTCTTGACGATCCTCGCCCCAGTGAGAATCCACGTTGTCATACCCAGCATAAGCAGTATTAGGACTGAAGCCAGTCTGATTGAACCTGGGACCATACCCCATATTACCAAAACCCTGATTTCCAGCACCCAGCCCAAAACCAGTGTTGTGAGCACCCATTCCAACACCGTTGTTGCTTGCGTTGCCAAAACCTGTATTACCAAAGCCCTGGTTGCCATAACCCTGATTTCCATAACCTTGATTACCACCAAAACCAGCATTGCCAACACCGACACCTACATCGGTGTTCCCTGCACCAAAACCAGCATTCCCAGTTTCGACATTGAAACCAACATTTCCAGCACCGACATTACCATTGGTTTCCACATGCCCATTACCATTACCAGTCACATTCCCATTCCCAGCTCTATTGTCATTCTCAATTGCGTTGAGGACAACTACAAGTACGACATCACCAGCTTGGAGAGTCTCTCCATGAGGAGGATCAGTAGCAATCCCGCCATGTAGCACACCCTGACTATCAACCCTGGCAATTAGAGGCTGCACCAGAGTCTGCAGCTGCTTCTGGCCCTTGGCCACAGTTTCCATCACCTGCATGAACTACGACATCCTGTCGCGCATCTCCTGCATCTCAGTTTGCATTTGATCCATGGCTTTCTTGCAGTTACTTCTCGTAGAGTAGCGATGAATTCGTTGATCGGCAATCCTGAAACCTGCATCGACAGAGGGTTAGGAAACAACTAAAGGTACCTGCTATGCAAATGATTTATGCAAATGCAAACATGTGTCTGTGCGTTAGGGAGATTTTTCCCCCGATTCGAGTGCTAGAGTGCCAGTGCTGATAACAAGAAGTCTGGATCCAGTCATTAAAATAACATCTCATATATATATGAGGCCCAACAAGGCAGCAGTACAATGTTACTAAATACATGGGGAATCAATAGCATGACCTCGACCAACAAGCCTAGTGATGGTCAGCCTACAACAAAGATCAGAAAAAACAAAGGGTTACAAAGATAGTCAAGTGCGACAACGGGCACAAAACTCTTATAGCAATTCTTGTCTTGGGGTGGTCAGGCCGAGTGAGTAACCCTTCAACAAGCAAATATTTCTGCATAATAGTGCACTGGAGACCTTCAACAGAATCTTCCCACGCGCCTTAGCCAAAACAGTCTTCTAACCTTCGCTTCTTAGACTCGAACATCTGCTTGCGATCTTTCAGGTTAGCGATACCTTTATTTAGCATGTCTTTTGTGGCATATCTGCGAGCAGTTTCCTCATCAAACATCTTCTCACTGGCCTTCACCTGAGCTTTCAATTTGGAGATCTGCTGTTTCAATTTGTCCTCCCTCTCTTTGTTGCTGGCTATAATGGCGTTCCACTGCTGATTGAACTTGGAGATTCTCCAGTATGCTTCATTCAGATTCTGCTTCTTGGTAGCCAGTACATCGTTGACAGATTTGAAGTCCAGACCCAAAGGTTCATGATCAACTATCTGCTTAGTCAAGTCCGTGCCTAACCTGTTCACCAACTCTGTCTGCTTCTTGAAGGAGTGGACAACTTCGTTTCTCTCGCTTCTGAGCTGTGCCAGCTCTTTCTCTAACTCTTCATTGGCCTTTTTCAGCTCTTCCTTCTCAGCTAACACCTGATTATACTGCTGAATAGACACGGTAGTAGGCTCTTCAACCACTGGAGGGCACTCTGGCTTGGCAGGTGAAAATGGCATCCCTATGGTCTCTGCTCTGGTCTTGATCCAGGTCACATACGGAGCGTAAGCTTGGTTATTGCTTTTACCCAACAATGATTTCCCTCGTCTACTGATATCATTCCAGGCCTGCTGAAGCTTAGCTAACATATCCCCCTCTAGAAGACCGGTGAGGTACAGAGATTCCTGCACCTCTTCCTCTTTTGGTGGACCCCTTAAAGCATATACAAACTGTCTGACAAGTAGAGAGGGATTATAATTGATGCAACCCTTTCTTCCAATCAAAGGCACATTCGGAAACCCACTGCAGTTGAATATGACCTCAGTACCTAACATATCTCTATCAAACCAAACAACACTTTCTGCTGATAAACTCTTCAAGCGCTCAGACCACTCAGCTGTGGCTGCAGACGAAGCAAAGAGACCTTTCTTGGGCAGGTGACTATCAAACCATCTATAGAGTAAGGGCACACAGCATGATACATTCTTACCCCTTCTATTTTCATTCTTGTAATGGACGGAATGATATACATCTTCAATTAAGGTAGGGACTGGATTCCCTGATGCAAAAATATGAAAAGCATCCAAATCTACAAAATCAGGCATGTTGGGAAACAAGATGATGCCATAAATGCAGAGAGCAAGAATGGCGTTGAATACGATCCAACAACCGTCTTTGGCACACTGTTGGGCTTTCCCAACTAGAAACAGCAGAGAAAATCCAAGGACCCCATTCCAACTGGACAGAAGCAACTCATAGGCATCCAGATGAAGAGAAAGAGCTAGATTAGCCAGATTAAGCTTAGCATCCATGTGAACAAACGACATCTGACTCTTAATAGGTACACCCAATAACTCATCATACTCCTCTAATGTAGGTGCAAGAATAAAGTCCGGAAAAGTGAAGCATCTCAAAGGAGGGTCATAGAACTGTAGCAAGGCATACAACCCATTCAACTCATATACCGAAGGTTTATGAACCAAACTGAGCAGCTTCCCATAAGATTTCCTGAATTCCCCTCTCACTGTATCATCTGCCAAGGCAAACAAACTGGACAACAAAGAAACATCTGGGGTAGGGAGCTTGTAGGCCACATTCTTCTTCAGAGATCCCAGGATAACACAACGGAAGGCAAGAAAACCGGAACCGGGGGATAATATGCACCTGCAACACAGACACACGTTAAAGATATGCAAATGAGTATGCAAAATGCAACATGCAAACAGGCAACAGGGGATCAAGACTGTGTTGCTGAGGAGACCGAGGCTCTGCTTCAACACAATCACAACTGCTCTGATAATACAACTCTGAAGACGACCAATAATTAAGCATTGTCGAGAACAACCACATCTCTGATGATAAGAACCCTCTGAACCCAACAACACTGATTCACTGTCAAGAAAACCAGGTAGTCTGAAGGTTAAGGTTTCCTGCAATAACTCGACCCCCACTCACAGGTATGGACCTAATCACAGACAAGGTATGGCATCCTATGCGTTTCCCAGCATCACAGACTCTCAAGAAACGATGATACGATACCTAGAAGGTGTGGCATCATCATCTCTTGAAGTGGCCTCACTCAGCTGAGTCACAAATGATCGGTCCCCAAAGTCGACAATCCTCCAAACCAACAACCCCTCAGGCCCAAAGGGACGGAAAAGAAGTCAACTGGGAGAACCTCGTCTGAGCGTGGATTTCATGAGACACTAGTGCCTGCAAAGCAAGCACGCGCCCACTACTTTCCACAACTAATGCTAAGTACACTCAAGCCTGGGTCTGGCTTCTCACTCATCCAAGCCCCTTCCCACAACAGCACAATAATAATATCACACTGAAAATAAAATGCGGAAAGTAAAATGCGATAAAAAAACCCAACAAGTAAACACACAAGCTCTAGGATTGACTCACATAGGGAACCAGAGTCCCCAACAGAGTTGCCAGGTGTCGCTACTGCGGAAATAAGGTGCCGGCAAAACAGAAGAGTCGCCACCTTTCGTTATTTATCCCTCATAATGGGAAAGGAAACAATCGGAAAAACCTAACGAAAAGGTATAAGACAAGGTCATCGCAACCAATATCTGGATTTGGGAGTCGGTTACGCAAGGGGAAGGTATTAGCACCCCTCACGTCCATCGTACTCGATGGGATCCATGCTTGTTGTGTTTATCTGACGGATTGATTACATCTATCTACGCTAAAGGTCTGGTCTGAAAAGAAAAGAAAAATGACTCGGCAGAACACAACAGTTTTATGCCTACGTATTCTCGTCTGGAACGAGAAATCATAGTCAACGTAGTTCACCTAACTACGGGTTATGGGGGAAGGTTGCTCGCCAAGATATCGCATCTCGTGCCTACGTACTTTCACATGGCGTGAAAGATCAGAGCAAACGTAGTTCGGGACAACGAGAGACACAGGTTCGTCTTTTTTATCCGAGTAGGGTTAACAGACGGTTCCAGCAGATGGTGTATGCAGCTCGCTCAACGGAGATTTAGGCGTTTACCGTTTGCGGTAGAACCAGGAGTTAACAGAATTCTCCTTCTGAAAAGGGTTTCCAGGGTTAAAGGTCCAAGAGGACAAAAAGAGTTTGATCTTTGTTTTCTGTTTTTTTAGAAGAATTATCTTTTTATGGATGTTTTCAACTGATATCGCACTAGAGACTATGACCTGAGAGTGAATGCGTCGCATGTCACCCAAAGGGTACCATACTAAACATCCAAGCTGTTGGAAAGAAACTCTCCAACAACCCTTTCTGAAGTAGCTTAAGGCTCGTAGCGTACGACATCAATTAACCGTTATTACTGTATTTTGATTTGTCTGAAGATGAGAAGAGAAAAGACGCACTAAAGGGGAACTGATCCAATCCTAAAGTTTTCATGCAAAGTTGATCCTATGGTTGAGGTTAGGAGGGAAATACCTAATGTTATCATGCATGGTTAGGACCCTAATGTCTGTCATAACTTCTGTTGAACAAGAGAAGTCAGAGTTCCTAGGGGAACATGGCAAAGCAAAACAACAACAAAAGAAATAACTGTAAAGAAACCAATGTAAATAAAATGCATGAAATGCAACAAACAAGCAGAAGGAGCCAATCTCAACTTCTAGAGCAAGCAAGCCTAAAGGAAACACACAAAACACAGGCAAGGGAGACAGACTCAACCTTAAGCCAGCAGGCAAAGCCAGATAATAACAGTCAAGCAGAGGGAGACAGACTCAACCTCTAAATGCAGACAAGCAAGGGGAGGAAAGCTCACCCTTAAGGATGCTTTTAGACCTAGATCACTATATGAGAATCTAGTCTAATGCAACACACCAAACAGTCACACAAGCAACAGTCAAGCAATCAGGAAATACAGCAGACAAGATAGCAGACAAACAGCTCAACAGCAAAGCAAATAAACAGCAAAACAAACAAACAGTCTGCAAACAACTTCAAGTCCAAGCCACCTTCAAGAGAAGGAAATGAAAACTCCAACGTCAAGCTCCAACAAGAGAGAAGAGAATTAACATCAAGATGATAGCATGATGATGGGAAGCAGGATGGAAACCAAAGGAATCCATCCTGGCACTCAACCAGTCATCTGAGATAGGCATCCTCAAAGGTTCTACCTCTTGTGAAATGCCACACATCCTTCCAAAGGAAAGATGTGGCTTCCACATAGGGACCATGAATCATAGGATGAGAATGGAAAGCAATCAAAGCAATCCATGTTTATTTGAAGAAAGAGAAATTAAACTAAGCTCTTCTTAAACCCTAATTGAACAAGCTACAAGAAAGCTAATAAAAGAGGGTCTAAACACCAAATCAAGCACCACCATCAAGCAAACAGAAGCTTCTATATGTCTAGAACACCATCAAAGAAGATTAGCAAACCTATTATGACTAAAGGCCACCACTGGAGATCAACTAGTGCAAGTGTTATGTTGAAAGCACCTTAAAACTAGCCTAAGTATTAAATCTATTTAAAATACCAAATCATCTCATAAAATCCTATAAAAGTTTCTAAGGGATCCTAAACATGTTATTGATATGTGGTCAAAGGATCAGAGCCTAAAACTATGGGGAAAGCCACTAAAGAAATCCTAAACTTAAAGTTGTCAAAAGGAAACCCTAAAAATGGGAGGTCAAGGGAATTAGTCCTAAACAGAACCTAATGTTGTCTAAAAAATTTGAATTAAATCCTAAGGGATCATGCATCTCTAAACTACCAGCAAGACAAAAATCAGCCCCAAATTCTATGCCAAACAACCAATCAAAATTCAACAAAAACATGAAGAAATAAGCCAAAATAAGGAATTAAACAAAAATGCAAAAAATCAAATTAAATGGAAAATTGCATGAAAATAAAATGTAAAAGCATCAGAAAATCAAGAATAAAATCTAGATCATGCTCATATTTTTATGGTAATTTTTTGATCAATATTGAAATTAATATGAATTTAAAATGAACAAAGCAATTAAAATAATAAGAAAATGAATTAAAAAACAATTAAATCCAGAATTAAATCAGAGGCGTTGGATTTGAAGACTAAGTAAGCTAATCCAAGGAGCACGCGCGCGCCACATCACTTGTCAGGTCAGATTAATGAATCGCAGCGTTTGCTGCAGTCAAAGTCCAAGTCTCAAGATTAGATCTCGTGCGTTGGTTTTGATTACAAAGTCTCTTCTCCAGACTGATCCAACGGATGTGAAGTCATCTTCCTCATTCAAACTGGAAATGGAGGGAAGGTTTTCAGGTGAACCAGACGGTGGCTCCGGTGGCTGAGCCACCGTCTTCTCCGGCGAGCCAAAATTACAGGTCAACAATCCTTAACAAAATCTACATCATTCCACTCCAAATTTCATACTGAATCCAAATATCACCTCTGTTTATCCTAAATCCTCACGCATTTTAAAATTCGATAGCAAACAGAAAATGCACCAAATCTAAATCCAAAGCCATAAATCTAGTCTTCATGCTTCATAGGTCATCCTAAACTATCTAGATCGTGTTAAATCCTTAATATCAAGCCAATTCGCATCCAAACAGAAATCAAGTTGCATATTAAGCTGTCTCTAAACCTCCAAATGTTGATCAAGAATCCATCTAATCATCTTCCTAAACCTTATCCTCATGCTAAAATATGCTAGATCAACATGAATCTACAGCAATTTTGAAAGTTACATACCTGAGTTGGAGCTTCAAATTGGAGCAGTTATGGCACGATCCTTGGCTTCAAACAGTGCAGATTCACTCTATGTTTGATGCTGAAGATGAATCAATCCTTAATTTGCCTTGAATCCCTCTAGAATTGAAATCACAATTTGTACTTGGAGCTTGAAAATTGAACTTGCAATCTCTGGCTATGGCACGAAATGAACACCAAAATTGATCTGAACCTTCCTCTGAACTTAAATAGAAGTGATTTTGATGAGTTGGACGCCCAATGGAGGCCCAAATTCAGAAATCCAAATTTCACTTTTCCTTGAAATTTCCAACTATGGGAACACGATTTTGCACTCAAAACATCTCCAAGAAGCTTCAATTCCCTTCCTTGTTGACTGTGAAGAGTGTAGAGATCCAATTAAGCCTTTGTTTGCATCACATAACCAACTTTGAATGTGTTACTTATTTAAGAAGTAACAAGTTGAAATGCTATGAAATATCCATCAAATGAAATTTCTAATATTTCCATCATGTTCAAAATGATTTTTCTGATTAAACTGAGCACCCACTTGCCTTGTTTGAGCACACATGAATTAATTTGAGAATTTTTCACTTAAATGCCTTTAAATTCCCCTTTTGCCAAATTTCTCAAACCAAGTCTCAGCCTAAGTCAAACCAATTTGTCCTTGATACATGGTTGACCTAAAAACATCATTTTAAGCAAGTTTCATGTTGAACAAAATTTCATTTGAAGCTTTCAAGATAGAGAAAATGCCCTATAATGCCAAATGACCTATAATCTTACTTTCCCAAAATACCCCTAACTTGTAAACCTCATAACTTGAGTTCTACAAATCAGATGGAAGACTTCTAGTACAATTTGGAAAGCTAAGATCAAGACCTACAACTTTCATGTTGGCAAAACGTTTAGGAAAAACCCCCTTCTAGGTCAAAAGTTCCATGGAAGTTGGTTGACTTTTGCAGACAAATTTCACATTCATCTGATGACCTGTAACTTGTCTAGATCATAACTTGAGTTCTATAAATCCAATGGAGGACTTCTAGTACTCAAATTAAAGCTAAGAGCATTCTCTACAAGTTTCATGTTGGCCAAAAGTAGATATGAAACTTGTATCTTTAGATAAGTGGTCTTGAAGTTAGGCACTAAATAGGGGATCTTACCCTAAGAACCCTAATTTAGCAACTCCTCACACTATGAACTTTTCTTGGATTGAGCTAGGAATATCATTTCATGTATCTCAACACAACTCTCCATGATTACAAAGACTTAGAAATAGGCTTTAATCCTCTTCAATTGCACAGTTGACTTAGAATTACTCAGATGAAAACTCTAATTGCAACACCCTCAACTGTGGCTCTTCATACTTAGCATAAACATTTGACTGAGCTCCACCATGACCCTCAAGGCACTCCATGAGCTCTATCCATGATCAAGGCCTCACAACCCACTGATGGTCTTCAATTGATCCTCAGATTAGGAGATTAACCACATACAAACAATTGAACCTCTCAAGAACCCAACCCTCTTCCTAATGACTTTGGTGACTTCTCAAGCTTGAATAAGACCTCTAGATAGGCTCCTCTTGATATAAACCACACTTGATCCCCTGCTAAATGAATAATGCTATGATATGTAAATGCTAGAACAATGCAATGCTAATGCAATGAAACATAAACCAAGTGAGAAAAAGGTTAGGCAAAAGGTGAGAATAGCATGTCCAAGCTCACCACAACGGTAACATCTCACCGATCCAGAATTACACACATTACTCTTGTGTCCAGGTTTCCCACACTTATAGAAAACAATACCCGCAGGAGCATCTCCCCTACTAGTCTTTTTGCTGTCAGTTGCTCTCTGTTTTCCTTTACCAACTGGAGGATCATAAGGCTTACCACGATTCTGCTGCGACTTGCCTCTCCTCTCACTCAACAGCTTGTAATGAGCATTACTATCCTCTTCATAAGTTCTACAGCTTTCAACCAATGAATCAAAGACACGGATCTTCTGATACCCAACTGCTTTCTTGATCTCAGACTTTAATCTGTTCTCAAACTTGATACGTTTAGAGAATTCAGTAGTCTCTGTGCTGTAGTGCGGATAAAACTTAGCCAACTCCTTGAACTTCACAGCATACTCAGTAATGGATTTGTCTCCTTGCTTCAGCTCAAGAAACTCAATCTCATTCTTACCACGAACATCTTCCGGATAATACTTCTTCTTAAATTCCCTACGGAACACAACCCATGTGCTTTCCTCACCTGCAACTTCCAATACCGGGCGAGTCTCTAGCCACCAGTCATCAGCTTCGACTGCTAGCATATGAGTCCCATAACGAACCTTCTGTGTTGGAGTGCAACCCATCACACGAAAGATTCGCTCCATCTCCTTCAACCAGTCTAGTGCACCATCAGGATCATGCTTACTCTTGAAGGTAGACGGATTCTCCCGCTGAAACGTTGCCAAACTGCGAGATCCAGCATCTCCAACAGGGTTCAGCTGATTTTCCATAGCATTAGCTAAAGCTTGCAGGGTAGCAGCAATTGCAGCATCATTCCTTCCAGCCATGTCGACTTAAACTGCAACAACTATAGTTGGATCTCATAAACAATGATACTCTACTGTTAGACACGACAACTGACTCGATAACTTGGTCGAATGGAACGACCTGCTCTGATACCACTAATGTAACACCCCTTTCCTACCCAAACGGATAATTAAGCAAATCAAAGTGCATCAACTAGAGATGTCACATTTTCAACTTAAACTACAAACATACACCTTCTTAAAATCATCTAATAACATACATATCACAATTCGGATGAACCGACAACAATTCTCAACTTAGTATTTTAATTGTAAGACAACCTGTTATTTTGCAGCGGAATGTAATAAACTTTCAAACAACTCATAGTCAGCCAAAACGAGGCAAGGAATGTTTCACATCTGAACTTCATTAAATCTCAGCAAGTAATAACCTTGCATAACTTCACGAAAACAACTAGTTTCAACCATAAAAATCAGCAACAAGGAAATCAAATAAAACAATAGAATTAATCGTTCATCCCCCCAAGAGTGCTACGTATCATAGCGGCCGACGACGCCTTAAACGGAAACGACACTTTATTCCGAGTTACCTGCAAATTACCACCAACGGAGGTAACATACAACGTAAAGGGTGAGATATCAACAATATAACATAAGGCATGATAAAAATCATGTCAGAAATCATATCATAACATTATAGCCTTCGCAAATTTATAAACATTATCTACAATGAACTGCAAACAAATCCATATCTCATATATACAATGATGATTAAGAAATTCGGCAACAATCATGACTTACAATCGACACAATGATGCGACATCATGCGACTCAACTATGCACATGCATGTGGTACCATTTTGGAGTAAAACTCCACAACCAATTAATTTGCCATTAAAGTCCGCCAATACAGGCACAACCAACCGCCAATACAGGCACAACCAAACGCCAATACAGGCTAACCAAAATGATATGCCATGAAATGCATCTATTATGGACTAAAGCACAACCATAAAAACCATACAACAAGGCCTTTAGCCCACAACCAAACTATCCATAACAGAGCATCATAATTTCATACAACTCACGAAATCATCATTTTCCACCTGTTCATATACGAGAACAATAACAACATACTTTCGACAATTAAGAATTCAGCGCATTATCACAAGACGACATTACCACTTTTACTCACTAAATTAGTTATAGTTTCTGACAAGGTTCGTTAACTACGGGGCAACTAATCTTGCCTCATTAAGGGCAACCATACAGCATCGTACAAAACTAACGATATAACACATCCATTCCTACACAGACAAACCTCGTCCCTAACATTTATCCATTAACGGAAACTATATCTATAATTCGATTCCCTACCTGAATTCGATCATACCTACGGTTATAGAATTAAACCCCACACTTACCTTAGAATTGAGGCCAACTCTACGCTTCCGGTTCTGATTCTCCTCTCCGGCGATTTTTCTGCAACTATCTTCCACTTTCACCGATGAACAATTCTTCTGTTATCAACTTCTCTCAACTACGTTCTTTTCTCTTTCGGTTTCTGTTTTTCCCCAAAAACGAAAAGCAGAATTGAGAGTAAGTGAAAATACGAATATGTTGGTTCCACTTTCTCAGCCTTTCATGTGCACATTCCAATTTTGTAGTTACTGGATTTTGTTAGTATGACGAACATAGTGAACGTGACGAACGTCAAGGCCATGACGGTCGTAACATTCCCATGACGATCGTAATAAGCGTGACGACCGTGACATGCTTGTGACGAGCGTCACATCAGCAAAATCCACCTTTCTGCTCTTTGCTTGTGCTTCACACTAACAATCCAATTTTCCGACTAATCTTTACCCAATACACTCGAATACGACTACGGCACAACGAGACACGACAAAATATCATAATTAAATTAGTCGAAATAAAACGGGCGTTACAATTACCACACCTTCATTGGTGACAACACATTCATCCTTAGTGAATTCTACACTGAAACCTTGGTCACAGAGCTGACTGATACTGATGAGATTAACAGTCAGTCCTCTAACCAACATGACATCATCCAATCTTGGAACACCAGGACACTCTAGTTTTCCAGCACCTTTGATTTCTCCTCTAGCCCCATCACCAAATGTTACATGACTTGAGGGTGAGGTTTGAGGCTTACCACAAGATTCTCTATTCCAATCATATGTCTAGAGCAGCCACTATCAAAATACCATTCTTCTTTAGTTGGAATTATTAGAGAACTATGAGCTACTAAAGCAACCTCCTTGGCAACCCATTGTTGCTTATTGACAGGGATTTCCTTCTTGGGTCTAGCATGATGTTGTTTTTTGACATGAGCACTCTATTTGGATTTTCCTTGATGATGATGACTAGGAAATCCATGTAACCTGAAGTAGAGGGGTTTAATGTGTCTAAGTCTTCCACGGTAGTAACACCTATACCCTTGGAATTTGGTCTGGTTCCAACTTCTGTTCCTCTGACATTGTGACATTGGTCGTGACATCCACTTTGGCCTCTGAGTTTTAGGTTTTGGCCTCTTGAGCTCCAAGATGGGTTTCTGTTCACCAACAAATCCCAGTCCAGCCATGTTTCCAGCTTTTTGACCACTCTATAGGATTTTTTCTAAAGTGTCAGTCCCAGGGTTTAGCATCCTGACAGATTTAGTCATCTGATCAAGTTTGGAGTTTAACATTTTGACCTCACTGTTGAGTGAGTAAATGGTTGGAAGATTCTCCTTCTTTTCAGCTTCCAACTTCTTGATGATTTTATTATGCTTCTCCCCTAGTTGACATATTTCAACATTCATGTTGTATAGGTGTTTATATGAGGCTACAAGTTCATCAAAGGTCAGCTCATCTTCACTTGAGCCACCCTCAGATATGCATACACTGTTGTCTCACCCTAAATTTTGTCCTACCTTTTTCAAACATTTGAATATTTTCTTATTTTTTATTTTGCATTTTTTATTTAATTTCGTGTCGTTTAGACACGTGTCCACCCCCGATTGGAAGTTTTTCAAATCTCGACTTTTTTGCACAATAAGAGCGTGACACGTGGGCTAAGGGTATTTTCGTAAAATGTCAATTTTTTAAATTTCTCTTTCTTCTTGCAAATATTAAGTTTTTGTATATATGTTTGTTTTAGCATTTATCTAATTTAATTTTGTGTAGAATATTCGTTTTTATTATAATTTTAGAATAGTCTAGAATTAGATTTTATTTTAAATAGATTTTAATATTGTTTTACAAATAAATATCAATTTTTATTAGGATCTTAGAATTAGTTTTTATTCTTAGATTTTTAATAGTTTATAAAATGTTTTGTTTGTTTTTTAGAAATATTAAATAGGCTTTTATTAATTTTGTTTAGACTATTAGGATTTATTTGTAAATAGTTTTTGTTTAATAGATTTTTAGAATTAAATAGTTTTAGAATATTTTAGAATATTATATTTTTAGATTTAGATTTAATTGGTTTTTTTAAATATAATAGTATTAGTTTTCTTTTTAGAAAATAGAAAATAGATTTTAAAATAGGTTTGTTTTTAATTATTAGTTTATAGAATATTTTTTATTAATTGTTTTTTCTAATATTAGTAGAATTAGGTTGTTAATTAGCATTAATCATTTTTATTATTGTTAATTTTATTTATTAGTTTATTAGTTAATTAGATTTTTTATTAGAAATAGTTTTTTTTTCTTATTTAGAATAGAAATAGATTATTTGTATAGCATAGAATTAATTTGTTTTTAGAACCATTTTAGTATTAAAATTAAATAGATTTTTTATTAAGATAGAATTTGAATTAGGAATAGATTTATTTGTTTAGAAATTATTTAATTCTTTTTTATTATTTAGAATCAAATAGAATAGAACTAGAAATAGAATTAGGATTTTACAATTAATTAGATTTTATTTAATTTAGGATTATTTTAGAATTTTAGATTTAAGTTAGTAATTTTAGAATTGTTATTAGGAATTAATTTAAAATTAATTAGATTTAGATTATAAATAGAAATTAGATTTTTAAATTTAAAATTATATTTTAGAAAATAGACTTTGAATTTAGAAATAGAATATTTAATTAGAATTTCAATTAGTTAAGTTATATTCGATTAGGATAGAAATTAGTTTTTTTAATTATTATTTATTAGAATTTTCTGCTAGAATAGATTTTTTTATATTTTTATTTTAGGTTTAGAAATTAATTTTAATTTTAAATATATATTAAGAATTTCTTTTAGTTTTAGGTTTATTTTATTTTTATAGTAGATTTAGTTGTTTAGATTTAAATTATAGTTTTAATTTTGTAGAATAGTTTTTTGTAGAATAAATTATTTAATTTAGTAGTCAGTTAGAATTTCTTTTTTTATATTAGCTTTTTTATTTATTTTATTGTTTATTAGAAAGTAGTTTTTTTTTATTAAACTCTTGTTTTTTTAATTATGTTATGTATTTATTTGTATTTATTAGGATTTAATCACTTTTAAATAGTTTGTTTATTTACCTTTTTTTATTATTATTGTTTATGAAACTCTTTTAGAATTTTTTTTATTAGGATATAGTTTAATTTGGTTTTAGATAGGATTAATAGATTAGAATATTATTTTAGGTTTTATTATTTATTTTAGATTAGTTATTAATTTACAGTAATTTAGACTTAGGTTTATATGTATTTTGATTTTAATTATCAGTTAAATTGGCTAGTATAGATTTTAATTTAAAAAAATTAAGAAAAAAAAGAAAAAAGGACAGGTTGATGTTGACACAAGAAAATCGTATAAAGCCTTTGTTCCTATTCATCACCATCGACCTCCCACCTCCGAAAACCCTAGCCGTCACCTCTTCCAAAAAATAATCATCTTCTTCATCCTCAGTTCACCCCTTCAATCTTCTCCTTCAACATTTTCGGACCTCCACTTCCATACCCATCCGCGAAATCGCAACATAACCCATCTCCTTTCCTCCATTTTTCGCCGCCGTCATTTCCTCAGATCACCATTAGATCTTCTTCACAAACTCAACACAACTCTCATTTTTTTAACGAACCAGTACACACAAAAAAACTCATTTCAGAAGCTTTTCATTTTCACCATCAACAAACTCTCGCGATACCCTCCATCTCCCATAAACTTCCTCTCTTCCATCAAACAACAGAAAACCATGACAGAAAGAAAATTTTAGAATGAAGAAAGAATAGATTGAGAAGCGTAAACCGGAACCCAAATCAAGCAAAAACGCAAGAAGGTTGAGGATTTGGATTGACCATTGTTCTTTTTCGTTTGTTTTTTTTTTCCTTTGGCTTTCATACGCGTTGTGTTTTGAGAAAGAATTGGGATGGTGTTATTTTAAAAACTAGTGGATTCACTTTAGACGATTGGGCTTTTAAGTCCAATAACTTGGTTTCACACACCCAAATTTCGGATGCACCCCCATTTAGTTTGCCATCAGTGGATGATGGACTTTTCAGCCCAAATTATTCTATGTTTTTGTTCATACACCACTGTTTTACAATTAAACCCCCCTATTTCACTTCTTCTTAAGTATATTATATATTTTTATTTCTGTAAATATTATGTATTATTATTATTATATAGACTTTTTTTTTGTATGTATATATTATTATTAGTATATGTATATTGTATATTATTATTAAATATTATTATTAGTTAATATGTATATATTATATATCATGTATTTTACATTATTTTCTTTGGAAGTTTTTATATATACACTATATTTAGAAGTTATATATATATATATATATATATATATATATATATATATATATATATATATATATATATATATATATTATTACTTTTAGAATTTATGTATACTATTTTGTATTTTATTTTATTTAGAAGTCTTATCAATTTATCTTTTTGAATATTTTTATTTTTAGAGTTGATCTTATCTCCCATTTGTCATTGGACGTTTTTTTTTCTATCATCTGTTTTGGTCAATGACGAAGTTTCCATAAATTGATTAAAGATATTGATAAGTATCGTTGGATCCGAGACCCTTTTCTTTTTCACCTTGTATTTTATCACAATTTTATTTTCGAACCGATGAAGTCTCTGATTCGTCAAACGTTGATTTTCGAGGATGTTGAAACCTTCGTTATTTCAAATCTAAGGAGAATGACCATTTGGGTCATTTTTCTTACTTTGGGATCGCGAGAGGTTCCTTTCGATTAAATTAACTTAAAGTTTGCGATTAAGACGAGGTTTGAGTTTTCTTGACTTTCCCCATTTCACTGATTACTAACTCCCGACTTTAATTTTCTTTTAATACTTCATTGTTTTATATTTCCGTACATATTTTTCTGTTTATATTTCTATTGACTTTATCTTTTCCATATTATCATCATTGTGCACACTTTATCTTATCATATTCTGCATATTGTTATCTAAGCCTTTTTTTTATTTGTACATTCTATTAAGAAACTTAATAAATATCGAAACCATAAAATCCTAATTGGTGGACTGTTGGTTATCTGCATCCTGTGTATATCTATCTCCGTTTTTCATCTCTTTGGCAGGTTCTCAAAAATCTCTTCAATAAAGGAATCGAGTTCTCTTTATATTAAACTAAAGAGAGAGGATTAAGTGTAGACTTCTTCTTCTCCGGGTGTTCAAATGCTCACTGTAGTGTGGATGGTTTCGATACTCGTCTTTTAATAAGAAGACGCTTGTATTCTCCAAACCTTTCTCTCTTAAAAACCTTGGTCCCGTACCGAGTAAATTTTCAAAACAAAACATATTCCATTAGAAAATCGAGCTCTCTTCGTATTGAACTAAAGAGAAAGGATTAAATGTAGACTTCTTCTTCTCCGAGTGTCGAGATGCTCACTGTAGTGTGGGTGGTTTCGATACTCGTCTTTCAATACAAAGACATTTTCCACAACTTCTTTCCGCAACTTTCTCACCTAAAACCTCGGTCTCGCACCGAGTGTATTTTCAAACTTTTTTTCTCAATACAAAAACTTGAATGGTCGTGGAGTGGTTAGGCGTAGGCCTTCTCCTATCCATAGTGTTGAATTTTACCATAGGTTTCTCTGTCGCAAAACAGTTACCATTCAAAACCAAAAACATCTTTAATAAGAGAACGAAGTTCTCCTTGTATTGAATTAAAGACAGAGAATTGAGTGTAGACTTCTTCCTCTCCGAGTGTCTGGATACTCACTGTAGTGTGTGCGGTCTTGATACTCATCTTTCAATACGAAGACGCTACATTCACCACACCATTTCATAACAAAAACTCTGAGATAAAGAATTGGGTACTACCCGCAAGGGGTTACTATCCGATAACATATTTCATCCTCAAAAACAATCTCACCAATAAAACGTGACACCTTGCCTCGCATGGCGAAAATTAATTTTTCAAAAAGGATATGTTACGTCCGTTCTACCGCAAACATGTAACGCCTAAGTCTCCAAACGAGCTAGCAGCAATACATTTAAACTGCTAGAATATGCACGATAACATCATTCACAAAAACATCGACAAACCGTAGGCCGAACTACGGCTGCTTTGATTCTTTACTCCTTCAAGTAAAGATACGTAGGCACAAGGGCCACATTCCTTGCCGGGCACATTCCCCCTATATTTGTGGTTCCCCGAACTACGTTGACTCTGAATTTCTCTTATCTATTGAGAATACATAGTCCTAGGACCGCGAAGTCCTACCGAGTCTGTTCTTTCTCTTTTCTTCCCCCGTTATCTTCTCTTTCCCCCGTTTTTAGCCCTTCTCTTTATCCTCTAGGAACACTCATAGAAAGCAATATATTTTAGCAAATACCTTCACACGTCGACAAACAAATGGTTCTCATTGAGTACGATAGATGCGAGGGGTGCTAATACCTTTCCTTAGCATAACCGGCTTTCGAACCCATTCTTTGGTCGCGAGACCATCTTATCCATTTCTTTCTTAAGGATTTCTCGATATTTTCCTTTCCCCTCATGGGATAAATAAAGTTCGGTGGTGACTCTTCTGTCTATCTTTTTGGCCTCCCCGTTGTTGCATTTTTTGAGTAGCGACAACTGGTGACTCTGTTGGGGACGCTTAGCAAGCCAAACCTAATTTGCTTGTCGCATGTGTGATTTATTTACTTTTTTTATTTATTATGTTGTGTTTTCTAACCTGTTGGGTTTTATTGGGCTGGTTTGTGAGGATAAAAGCTTTCTACCCGAGCTTTATAGTATACATTAAGATTAGGAGGTGGTTTCTTTCTGATTTGCGAGACTTAGGACTTGTTGAGTTGGTTTGAATTCCACCGCTCAGATGAGACCCCTTTGGGATGATTATGTCTTAAGAGTAGTCTTAATGGAGTTTTTATTTCCAACTTGGGAGTCCGTGACTCTGAGGACCTTTTGTAAAACCTTATTCTGAAGGTTACTAAAACACGACTCTGTGTCCATCCTTTGAAGGGATTACCGTCTTACAAATCGTCGTTCTGATGGAAAAATTTCGAGGGTTAGTGCATGGGACTTTGTTTAAAGCCCTTTGGGATACCCTCTTGTAAACCAATAGATTTCCCGCCCAAGGTGAGAGATGTCTTGTGTATTATCTTGTAGGACTTGTGACCTTGACCCTGCTGTTGTTCTGTTATCATGTGCATTCATAAAGCATTGCATTACATAGCATTGTTACATATTAAGGGACTTAAGAGACTATGATTATCTCAGGTATTGGTGAACGCAATGGCTGATCAAAGAAAGAGAAGCACAAATTCCATAAAGTTTAGAGAACCAAAGTTGGAGTTGATTCAAGACTTTCTGATTGACGTGCCGAAGGTTATCAAGATCAACTTTCAAGGGAAGTATGGGAAATTTCTTGACCTTCTCCATTCTAGAGTCGATACTTGGGCTTTGTTCACTATGGCTCAATTTTATGATGCACCTCTCAGATGCTTCACTTTTCAAAACTACCAATTGGCTCCTACTCTTGAAGAATATTCTCACCTTTTGAATATCAAGATTAAGGATCAACCTATCTACACCGGCTTGGAAGAAGAACCAAAGTCCTCTGCCATTGCTCTTGCTCTCCATATGACCAAGGGAGAAGTTGAAGATGGTCTAGCCAATAAGGGAGGTATTCAAGGCTTTCCTTTGAAGTTTCTACTAGACAAAGCTGCTCAGTACAAGACCGTTGGGGATTGGGAAAGGTTTGGTATTGTTGTCGCTCTAATGATCAATTGGATTTCCCTCTTTCCAAATATAGACAATTTCATAGACATCACTGTCGTTATTCTCTTCATGCAAAAGAATCCTATTCCTACTCTCCTCGCTGATGTTTATCACTCTATTCATTGCAGGAGTGAAAAAAAGTCAGGAATGGTCCAATGTTGTTCTCATCTACTATTCAAATGGTATGCTTCCCATCCACCAAAGAAAGGACTGTTTGTGGAAAACAAGGAGAAGCTGAAATGGTCTCAATGCATTATGTCTCTAAAAGCCAATGATATTGCTTGGTATTCTCATGAATACTATGATGTGGAGATCATTTTTAGCTGTGGGGAGTTTGGAAATGTGCCTCTGATTAGTAGGGATGGTTGCATAAACTACAACCCAGTCATGGCATTGCGTCAATTGGGCTATGCTATGGAAGAAGATCCCGAAGCAGAGAAAGTTCAAAGTTTCTTTTTTCTAGCCACAACAGAGGATCCTGCGTTTGTCAGGAAAATTGATAAAGCGTGGGCCAAGATCCATACGAAAGGGAAGAAAGAGTTTAAGGCAAAGAATTGTGTGGCTAAGGAGCCATACAACCGATGGTTGCTAGCCAGAGTGGCTGAAAGGTTGCTACCATTTCCCCCAGAACCTTCCATGCAAGAAGGACCTCCTGCTCCCATGCATGTATCTATGGAAGAGTATGAGAAACTAAAGCTAGTGGTGGAAAAATTGACTAAAGAGAATCAAGACCTTCAGGCTGAGATTCACCAAGAAAATGTGGAGAAGGGCCAGTACAAAAGGAAAGTAGAGTTTGAACAAGACCAAGCGGTTGAGAGCAGCAAGAAATTGAAGTTAGAAATGGATATGAGAGTTAGGTACCAAAATGGTTACGAAGGGGCTGATGCATCATTTACAACTCTTCGACAACGCCTAAAGGAAACTAAGGCTTCTTGTGATAGAGCATGGCATTTCTTTGAATTAGCTTCTGCTGAAAAGAAGGAGACAAGGGAGAACCTCAAGGCTGACATTGGAGATCTTGAAGAGTAGTTGAGAAATGTGTTAACCCTAGTGGAAGATGAACAACGACTCAAGGAGGAAGCATTGAGAGCTTCATATGTCACTTTTGACATGTGGAACAACAAATGTTTAGAGTTGGAAACCGCCCGAGAAACAGCCACTCTGTGGATAAATAGTTTTGACGCCTTGTAAAGGGATAGTGCACAGTGGCTCAAGAAGGAGGCTCAGCTCAATGAATTGTTGGATACCCATGTGGATTCTCTTTGTTATTATCAGCTGACTCTAGGCATGTGTCGTGCTAGGTATAACAATCTAGTGGAGCACTACAACCTCGTGATTCGTGATATCCCATGGAGGTTGGAAAGTGTGATTCAAGACTTGGAAGGAAGTGACATCCCTTCTTCGTTCCATCACTTCATCCAACTCTGCGACCAGATGGTTAGAAGATTCATGTTCAAGACAAAGAAGCTTGAAGAACGTCTTCAAAAGAAGGATTTTTAGTTATTCAGTATTTTTCTTGTAGCATGAATTGTTATTTTCACTTATTCAACAATCGTTTGTATTGAATCTTCTCTCAAATTAATGAAAGTTTGCTTTTTTGGTCTAAATTGTGCATTCTTTACTATTCAGTCACAGTTTTTACAATACTAATGATAATTGTAAGTCTCGAAAGTCTCTTGAACATTGCATATGTTTGCGCATCAGTTTGCATTCCCTAAAGCCCGACCTTACACGCCGCTTACCCTTTCACAGTGAAGCAAACTGACTTCCCGACATCAGTACAACACAAGAAATAATCAAAGGAGAGTCATGGATCAGCTAGAGCAAAACCAGGCTGCGATGAGGGAAGAGATGCTAGGTATGAAGACCCAGATGAATCAACTCATGGAGGTGATTCAGAACATGACCAGGAATCAAGAGGAGATAAGGCAGGCAGCAGAGAGGAACACTGATCAGATTCTGACGGGTGCAGTTCCTAACGCAGGTGATGCAGTTCTAAATCCGACCGGTGCTATTCCAACCCCTGTTGGCGCAGTTCCTACTCCCGCAGGTGCAATACCTATTAGCACGGTCCATCCACCAGTTGGTACAACCCATCCTCATGGTAACACGATTCCACCACCAGTCCACTATGATGAGCACGAATGCATCTACGAGAATTCAACTGAAGCATATGTACCACAAACCGCTAAATTAGAGAAGAAGTTCAATACCTTACAAGAAGTGGTGAGGGCATTGCAAGGCCCCGATGTTTTGGGACTAAATGCCGCAGAAATATGTCTGGTGCTAGGAGTTAAGATACCTCCAAAGTTTGTAATCCGAACTTTCGAGAAATACAAGGGTAACAGTTGTCCTAAGACCCATATAAGGTCTTACTGCAGAAAGATGGCCGCGTACTCCGATGACAAGAAGCTATTAATCCATTTCTTTCAGGATAGTTTGACCGAGGACTCTCTGGAATGGTACATGCATCTCAAATGGTCCAATGTGAAAAGCTGGAAAGAGTTAGCAGACGCTTTTGTGAAACATTATCAATATAACACTGACATGGCTTCAAATCGGATGCAACTTCAGAATTTGATCCAAAAACCGAATGAGTATATTAAAGACTTTGTACAGAGATGGAGGGGAGTAGCTGCAAGAGTATAACCCCCGTTGATGGATAAAGAGCTGACAGACCTCTTCATGGGCACGCTGCAAGGACCAATCCTTGAGTGTCTAGCATCTACAACCTCTATAGTGTTTTCTGAACTTGTCACGACTGGAGAAAGACTAGAGAGTTTTATGAAGGTAGGAAAGATTCAGAATGCTGGCGAATCTTCAAGTGGGGTCAAGAAGCCCTATCAGGGTTTTGCTAAGAAGAAAGAAGGCGAGACTAGTGATGTGTTCATAGACAGAGGGAGAACTCATCAAGGTTATCACCATGTTGCTGTTGTCGCTCCACAACAACCGCTGTCCATTATAACAAGTCAGCCTGTGACTCAGCAAAACCGACAACAACAATCCTATCAACCAAGACAAAATCAATATCAGGGTCAACAAAGACTGAGAAGACCAGAAAGAAGGATTGATCCAATCCCGTCAACATACGCCAGATTACTACCATTCTTGTTGAAAGGAGGTCTTGTTCAACTTAGGGAAATAAGGGATCCTCCGGAGGTTCTCCCCTTTGGCTATGACATCAATGCAAAATGCGAGTTCCATTCTGGCACCCCAGGCCATAACATTGAAAATTGCAAGACTTTGAAACACTCCGAACATCAACTTCACCTGAAACACTCCGAACATCAAAGCCAATCCAATGTCGGCTCACCACTTAACAAATATGATTGAAAGCTCTAAGGGGGTCCGATTAATTTCAGACATTGACAAACTGAAAAATCCTCTTTCCACTATTAAGGAGTAACTCTTGTTGAAGAACATTTATCCAGGTTGTTCAACCAATTGCCACGTTTGTTTGGACAGATCTCAAGGATGCGCTGAGTTGAAGAAGGGCATCCAAAGCCTAATTGATCAAGGTGTATTAGTAGTAGAACAAGTGTCAAAGTATAAAGAAGTTGCTACTCTTGAAATTCCATTTGAAACATTGGAGATACCATATGATGATGGATATGAGTTTTGGATTCCATCTGATAGTTTGACTCGTACTCCATTGACCATACCGTGTGATGAGGAAGAATGGGACAATATGTATGGATAGGATTCTATCCCTCTACAAATCCCATATGATGAGATGTAAGTGATTCCTTACGGTAAAGGTGGAATACCTTTGAATATACCTTATGATCCGGTCGAGATGCCTATGTATCCACCATCAACGAACCAACTTGTCATTTTCGCGCCAACTCTATTTCCATACGAAAGCACGAATGTTGTACCTTGGCTATATGACGAAATTGTTTTTCTCAACGCACAGAAGGTAGGAGAGAAGGATATCTTGGAAGAGAAGAAGATTGTAGAGAACATCGTGGGAACCGGTGGTGTCACTAGATGTGGTCGAATCTTCGCTCCAACTGCACCACCTGTCAACAACAGTGACAATACAAAGAAAGATATTGTCAAACCGAGCAACACTGAACAGGGGCAGTCATCTAAACAGAAAGACGTCCCGAATAATGAAGCAGAGGAGTTTCTATGAATCATTCAGAAAAGCGATTACAAAGTGATTGACCAGCTCAATCAGACCCCCTCGAAGATATCCATGCTATCATTATTAATGTGTTCGAAAGCCCATCAAGAAGCACTGTTAAAATTCTTGAAGGCAACTCACATGCCAGAAGAGATATTAGTAGTGCAGTTTGAAGAAGTGGTGGGGAATATAGCATCAGGTCATATCCTGAGCTTTAATGATAGTGAATTACCTCCCAAAGAACCATAACAAGGCCTTACACATTACCATTGAATGTGTAGATGTTGTATTCTCTAGAGTGCTTGTCGATACTGGATCATCGCTGAATGTACTACCAAAAAGCTCGTTGTGCAAGCTATCAATTGAAGGACTTGTGATGAACCCAAGTCAAACCATTATAAAAGCTTTTGATGGAGCTAAGAGAACTGTGGTAGGCGCGGTTGATCTCCCGATCAAGATCGAACCTCATACTTTTATCATTACATTTTATGTAATGGATATATATCCCGCCTACAGTTGCCTTCTTGGCCGTCCGTGGATACATTCAACAGGTGTTGTAACATCAACCCTGCATCAGAAGATAAAATTCATGTTTAATAATCAAATGGTCATCATTGACACTGAGGAAGATGTTCTTGTGAGCCATCTTGCTTCTTTCCGCTATGTGAAAGTAGGAGATGAAGTGCATGAGACGCCGTTTCAAGCTTTTGAAGTAATCAGTGTTGAAATTATTCATGAGAAGCCGATGTCTTCAATAGTGACTTGGAAGGATGCAAGGACAGTGATAGAGGAAGGTCATCCGTGAGGATGGGGCAGAGTATTGGAATTGCCCGTTAACAAAAATGGAGCCGGTCTGGGTTAGAAGCAGAAAAACGCCTCTGATAAGGGCAAAGTGTAACACCCCCTTTCTATACCCCCAAATAAACAATTAAATCATTTAGGCACATAATAAAATTTTTCATCAGAGTATAAATTAACACATGGTATAAAAGAGGTACGTCACATTATCCAGGAAATTCAAAACACAAACAATACCTGCTCATAAAGATATGCAACAAAGGGTAAATCACCACAAAGGAACTTAGTCCTTAAAACCTACTCATCAATATTTAGAATAAAAGCGGAAACATCTAAACATTGAATCACTTCATTCATATAAACATTGTATACATTAATAGTTTAATTCAAGTCGTAAGTCATGTTTACAAAACATTCACCAGCATATACATACACAGATGTATCACAAAAGAACCAAAATAATTCCTAACAACCCGGTGCTACATATCAGAGCCAACCGACCAAAAAGGACGAAGCCACGCTTCACAAAAGACCTCCAGCAAACCTACTCTGCAATGCCTCATAGAGCATCATAAAACAGCAGAAGGGTGAGAAACATTATCATGACAAACAATGCATATATATATATATATATATATATATATATATATATATATATATATATATATATATATATATATATATATATATATATATATATATATATATATATATATATATACACACACACACACATACACACCAACACAAAATATACATAACACATTTCTCACAGCAATACGTCACAATTCAATCATATATACATTGCAACACATATATAATTCACCAAGCATATCCACCACACAAACATTCACCAATAAACATATACAATTATGTTTATTTCAACACTTCACATAAACATACACAATTATGTTCATTATACCAATACATCATATGAAGATAATAATGCACTCATAGAGACCGGCTCACGACTCTATGCCGATGCAAATGCGGTACTGACTCGTTCAGCAGGTTCAATTGAAGAACCAAATGGAAACATCGCTCGTTACCTAAGTAACTCTCCGTCGGGCCTACGATGTTCACCCATCGCTCACACCCCACATGGGCACACGATGTTTCAGGATTGCTCACACCCCACACGGGCACACAATCCGATTGCTCACACCCCACAAGGGCACACAATCGTTCTGCAGATTTTCCACGGAATCAAATATAAACTATCACTCACACCCCACAAGGGCACACGATCGTTTCTGCAGTTCCTCCTAGGGATCAAAAATAAACCATCGCTCACACCCCACAAGGGCACACAAGGTTTTTGCAGATCCTACGCGGAATCAGACACACAAGAATACAATCATGATGCTTCACATGCAAGACGATTCCATACACTCTTGAAATGCATACACGTTCACAAACATACTCATGCATTCATCACATCATACAAATACATACAATTATGCACATTCACATCAATCTCATCATGCATTTTTATTCAATTCAAACAAACGCACAAAATTGCCAAACGACCACATTTCACACTTCACGATTCGCAATCTAGGATTCACGCCATACGGCTACCCACAGCATTTCATATCACAACATACAACTATGCATAATAAGAAAGGATTAATCATACTTGAATCGAAGAATCGACATGGAAGTGAAGACACAAGAAAATAACATCCTGCTACGCTCGCTACCCTACTCGCCTAGCGAGTGCTCGCTACCTGTTCGCCTAGTGAACAAGCTCGTGAAGGCAAACAGAAGCCACTGACTTGATTCGCTATGACACTCGCTCAGCGAAGGCCTAGCAAATGCTCGCCACCCCCCTTCGCTACCAGCGAAGAACACCAAAACCATTCTGCCCAAGTCTGGGACCGTTCGCTACTGGCTCACCACAGCAAATGCCCAGTGAATGCTTGCGACCGGCTCGCCTAGCGAACAAGCTAGCGAGGGTCTGCGGACTCAAAAATTCCCACTGTCCAAAATTCCAAAACTCATCGAAATCTACCCGATTCAATCCCAACTCGTTCTAGAAGCCTTAATCCAACCTTCCTCGACTAAACTTTACCACTTATTCTCATTCTTAACCGTTAAAACTCGATTTCTACTGATTAAATTAAATTCAACCTAAAAATGGAAAATGAGTAAAACTCTCCCCATTCCAAAAGCAAACCAATAGAAACATGCATAATCATACACATCGAAAGAATAATAAAGTTTCAGACCCTTACCCGATTAATCGAAGCTTAGAAGTTTGATTCTTGATGATTCTAGGTTTTCTCCTCTTCCTCCTCTTTTCTCTTCTCTTTTCTTCTTCTTTCCTTTCTATTTCTTTCTATCTCTTTTCTTTTCTCTCTATTTCCAATTATACTCTTTCCATTCTATTTCTCTCAAATATCTATTAATTAACGATTATCTAAAACACCCTCTAATTAATTTCCCAAAACTCCGAATAATAAAATAACATAATAAGCACACATAACATATTAATGTTCAAATTCCACAATTAAAAAAATAATCAATCAAAATAAATTAAAAGACTCAACAAAAATGGGAAATTCAAAATCGGGGCGTTACACAAAGGACTTACAACTCCGTTGGTTTTTACTAGTGGAGGCCACCTTGTCGATGGTCAAGTCATGTTTTTGGAAACTGAAGCCGAAGGCCATGAAGAGTTGTGCATGGTGTATCCTAGGGCACCTAATAAAACTTTGAACAATTGGAGAATCATCGAAATCCCCGAAGTTACTCTAGTAGACGAGTAATTCCCTGTTTTTTTTGTTTTACCTAAAAATTCTATGCTCTGCCCAAGGCATATGGATCATGTTGTAGAGCTTTTGCTTTTAAAGCACAACTTATCATCAATAAATAAACTTTCGCATCCAATTACGCTCTCTTTCTTTCATTTTTACTTTTTGCACATAAAATTATTTTTCAAAGGAAATGTTTTGTTTTGTTTTCTTCTTTTTCTTTCATCTTTTCTAAAAATAAAAGCATGAAATCATTCATCGTGAAGATCCTCCTCTGTTCCTGTCGATAACGACCCTGCTATGGTCCAATATGACTTGGATAACACGATCTACCACGCTGACGAAGACTGCGAGGAAGATTGTGATCTCCCAGAAGAGCTAGCTAGATTACTAAAGCAAGAGTCAAAGGTCATTTATTTGTATCAAGAAGAGGTCGAAGTCATCAACATGGGAACTGAAGAGGACGCCAAGGAAATCAAGATAGGTGCAGCCTTGGGGTCAGAGATTAAGACAAAGTTGGTCATATTGCTTCGAGAATATGTTGATGTATTTACTTGGTCCTACAAAGATATGCTTGGTCTAGATGAAGATATTGTGGTGCACAAGCTACCCCTCAAAGAAGGTTGCCCGCGGGTGAAGCAAAAGTTGAGGAGAACAAAGCCATAAATGTCCTTCAAGATCAAGGAAGAAGTACAGAAGCAACTAGACGCTGGTTTCCTGGCAGTATCCAGTTATCCACAATGGGTAGCGAATATTGTCCCAGTACCAAAGAAAGATAGGAAGGTGCGAATATGTGTTGATTATAGAGACCTCAACAGAGCAAGTCCAAAAGATGACTTCCCTCTACCACACATTGACGTACTAGTAGAAAATACAACCCAGTCCTCTGTCTTCTCATTCATGGATGGCTTTTCTGGATACAATCAGATTAAGATGGCGCCCAAAGATATGGAAAAGACGACTTTCATCACCCCATGGGGGAGTTTCTGTTACAAGGTCATGCCGTTTGGACTCAAGTACGCAGGCGCGAAATATCAGCGAGCAATGGTCACTCTCTTTCATGACATGATACATAAAGAGATTGAGTGCTATATAGAGGATATGATTGCGAAATCCCATACTGGGGAGTGTCGCTACTGCGAAAATCGGCGCCGGCTAAACAGAAGAGTCGCCACCGTGCGTTATTTATCCCAAAGGGGGGAAAGGAAACGCCCGGAGTAAACCTACCGCAAAGACGAGAAAGGAATGGTCATCGCAACCAAATCCTGGATTCGGGAGTCGATTACGCAAGGGGAAGGTATTAGCACCCCTCACGTCCGTCGTACTCGACGAGATCCACGCTTGTTTTCTAGTACGGATTGTTATTCTATCTACTCTAGAGGTCTGGGGTTAAAAAGAAAGGAAAATGACTCGGCAAAGTATCGCACTTTATGCCTACGTATTCCCGTCTGAAACGAGAAATCAAAGTCAACGTAGTTCGCCTACCTACGGGAAAGGGGAAGGTTGCTCGCTAGGATATCGCATCCTATGCCTACGTACTTTCACACAGCATGAAAGATCAGAGCAAACGTAGTTCGGGCCACGGAAGACACAGATTTGTCTGACTGTTTTTTAGATCCTTCTGAAAAGGTTTTCTCCTGATTACGGGTCCAAGCGGACAAAAATGACGTTTTGATTGGTTTTCAGTCTTTTACGCAAGAACTGTCTTTTATTGTGTTTGAAATCTTATTGTATTTTTTTGTTGTTTCGAGATGAGAAGAGAACGACGCTCTAAAATCCTAGGGTTGAAAAATGGGAATCAAAACTAACCTAATGTTGTCATGCATGGGTTAAAATCTAATGTCTGTCATGTTTCTCTCTTGCACAGAGAGAAACAGAGATCCTAGGGGGATAAACAGAAAAGAAACAGCATATATAGTAAAGCAGTAAAATGCATGAATGCAGCAATACAAGCGAGGCAAGGGAGTCCCACTCAACCTCGAACCTGGGAAAACAATAGGCAAAGTGAAACAGCTTCACTTCAAACCTAAGGGGAAATTAACAAACAATACAGCAAAGAAAAATAAACCCCAATACTAGCCCTGACAGCAAACCAGCTCATACAGCAGCAAATAATCAACAGCAAGCCAATTGACAGTAACATCTTCAAGTAAGACTCCACTTCAATCTTCAATGACCTATAAGTTTCAAGGCAATCCCTCCATCTCCAAGAAAACACCAAGCTTTAGCAAGCAATGAACCCCAACAGTCAACAGCTTCAACCAGCAGACAACATCAAACAGCAGTAAAACCCTAGTTCAACAATTGAGCAGCTTTGACATGCACAAGCTTCTCCTTTATCAATATTCAATGCAATGAACCTCTTGTCTTCAATAAGTTTCTAATCTTCAAGGCAAGCACTCTAGAAGAGAATCACTCAACAGAATAAGTTGGAATGATAAACAGCTTATTGACAATCAAAGGAAGCCTATAAGTGTTTTATCATCATAAGAGATTGGTTCCCTCAAAGTTCTACTTCTAAGATAAGCCACTTATCCCTCTAAAGGAGGTATGTGAATATCTTAGAAGGACTTTTAGTCATTGGGAGGAATGGAAGCACAAGATGCTTTCCATGTTTGTGGAAGAAATCATTCTAAGTCTAAAGCTCTTTCCTATTTCTCCTATTTCCTATGTCTTCAACAAGCACCCTCAAGCACAAGAATCCCCAAGCTCCAAGCATTTATATTTGCCTTCAATCTTCTTCCATGCTTCCTCATGCTCCACAAGCCAAGCCCAAGCCCCACACCCCAAAGAAACACCCAAAACCCAAGCAAATAAACAAAAAGCCCAAATGGCAACACACAAACAAACCACAATTTGCAAAAATCTAATAAAATAGTAAAACTCACTATAAAATCCGAATTAAATTTTTAAGGGAGCTTAACTATATACCCTATACCCCATATAAACCCCAAGACCTAAATCAATTTTAAAACCCCAAAACTATGTGTTGAAATGCACCTATGTCAAGGTAAACCCTAATCCTAATCACCCTAAAGTTTAATGTTCAAAACCAACCTAAATTAAATCACAAAATTGTGATAAAATTCCGGGGGGAACCTAATACTCTAATCTAACTATAGAAAAAATAATGGCATCAAAATACAAAAGGAAATGATCATACAAAATTCAGCAAGTTAGATATACACAATGAAAGTGAAATAAAAGCACTTAAATGCAAAAATGCACCAGAAATAGAAAAATGAATAAAATGCTATTTTTATTGTTTTATAATTTTCTTAATGTTTTAATGAGAATAGGGAAAAAAATACCATCTAAAACTATGAAATTTTCAATTTATCATGATTTTTTCAATTACCTAAATGAAATGAAGAAAATATGAGAAAATAAAAGAAAATGGAGATGCGTGTGTGTTGAATAGCAATAAAAGACAATGTAAAAAGCCAACTGGGCCCAGAGGGGTGTGTGTGTAGTAACGCGTGCTAAGCCCAAAGATTAATCAGAAAATAAATAGGAAAAAGAAAGAAAAATGGACAAGCGCGTGGTTCAAATAGCAATCATTTATAGTATATTTCCTAATGGGCTTCTAAACAGGGGTGTGGATAACAATTTTACCACTAAGCCCAACTAACCAGTTAAATGAAACGCTGTGTTGCAGCTTCTTAGACTCTCCTTCACAAACTTAAACTCAACCACAGCCATTAGATCCCGTTTTCAGTCAAATTCCTAACCCAATCTAATGGTGATTAACTCGTCTTCAACCTTTGAACCAGGCTGGGAGGGAAGAATCCATGGATAACAGAATTTGAACCTTCATCTTCTCCCATTCGTACACGCCATGAATCTTCACCAAAAATCAAACCTAATTACTCTAATCTGCTCCATTTTTCACCAGCAATCTAACTATGCAATCTATGAACTCTGAATCATCATCTTTCTCAAAACACGATTCAATCCTCAGAATTTGGTCAAGAATCAAAACTCACCAAACCTAAAATTGATTAGCCTAAACTCTTCACCACTCCACCCTGATCAAAATCCACTATCACACCAAGGTTCTAGCATCAAGAACACGAAGCTATGAGCAAGAACAGAAATTGTGTCATCTCCCTAATTGTCTCTAAACCTAACCAAAAGCTACCAGAAAGCTTCCTACAATCATCTACATCATATCTAACCACCTAAAACCTATTGATTATGCCTATACCAAGCTGTGGATTGAAATTTACATACCTGGAAAATTCGTGTGAACAGAGTAGCCAAATCTTCAAATCAGCCTTCAACAAGCTCCAGATTCCTTCACTAGCATATAACCAAGCTTCTGTATGCAAGAAGATGAATTGAAATGGCTTGAATCTTGGAATCCGATTCTGAGTTGCAGGTTGAGAATTCCAAGTGCAAACACACGATTCTTCCATGTTCTTGCCTTGAATTTGATCAGAAATCAATCTCCAACCCTAGAGCAAGCTATTGCAATCAAGAAAATGGATGGAAATGGAGTGAAATGCTGTAACCGATTTGATTTGCCAATGGAAATTTCAAAACTCAATCTCTCTTTTCTCCCTCAATTCTCACCAACCTCTGATATGGATCACTTCTAATGTATATATAGACCATGAAGGAAGCTTCTAGACAGTTCTGGATTGATCTTATGAGAAGTTCAAATTCTCATGTCATGAAAATCTCTTTTTATGCTACACACATATCAGTTCATGCTGCAGCAGGTATTTTCATCCCATTCTGATTCAAATTCTCCTCTAATGGTATTTTGGATGTGTATGAATGGTTTGGAGCATTGGTTACGCCTTGCAAAAAGGTTTTGCATTTGTTACTTATGATGTAAGTAGCCATTTCTCAAAGCAAGTCCTTAAATTAACCCTCAATTCAAAATTGTGGCAATTTCAATATTCTCAAAATGTATTTTACAATCAAATTGGTATGTCATATGGCTTGGTTTGGATTGGTAGATCGAAAACCCCAATTTTCATTCTTGGTTTATTTAAAATTCACCCTTATTTTAGGCCATTTTTGTGATTTTGTGAAGAAAGCCATTCCAAACTCTCATGACCTCTTATCTAGCCTAAAAACATCATTTTGAACACATCTCATGTTGAACATTTTTCCATTTGAGGAGTGGAAGATAGAGATTTTGACCTATGTTGAAAAATGACCTGTAATTCAACTTTCCCAAAATACCCCTGAGTTGCCAAGACCATAACATGAGGTCTACAAATCCTCTTGAGGACTTCTAGTACTCAAATTAAAGCTAATATCAAGATATACAACTCTTATGTTGGCCAAGAATCCATTTGAAAACTCATTGATAGGCAAACGTTGCTTGGAAGTCAAGTGACTTTCACAGATAAATTTCAGTGTCCTCTGATGACCCATAACTTGCAAGAATCATAACTTGAGTTCTACAAATCTTCTTGAAGACTTCTAGTACTAAAATTAAAGCTATTGAGAAGCTCTACAAGTTTCATGTTTACCAAGAATCCATTGGAAACTTGCATTTGGACTTATCTGGCTTGGAAGTTAAGCCTAAATTAGGGGATTTTACACTGAAACCCTAATTTGGTAACTCCTCTTCTTCTTGATTCTTTTTTATTTCTCCTTGTCACAACACCACACATGTATCCACATCTAAATTCATGAATTCCACAACCTCCAAGATGGCCTTGATGCCCTTCAATCAATCATTTGACCTAGGGTTGACCTAAGGTTGACCCAGATGAAACCCTAGTTCACTGCACTTCAACTCTGGCTCTTATACTTGTATCAATGACTTGTCTCATCTTCAAAATGACCCTCTAGGTCTTCCATGATCTTTGTACACATTCCATACCCTCAACTCATAGCTAATACCCCCATTGATGACCCTCAATACACCTCAGATTAGGAGAGAAATCCACTGGTTGACCTTCAAACTTCTCAAAGCTTCCACTCATTTCTTGAATGACTTGGATAGTCTTGAGCTTCAATAAAAACCCCTTTGATGTGCTTCTTTAGATAAGAATGGCCCTTGATCCCTTGTTGGATGACTTTTTATGCTATGCTATGCAAATGATTAGACTATGTACATGATCCACTATGCAAATGACAATGCAACTAAAACATAAACCAGATGAAATATGTTGGGCAAATTTTAGGGTGCAACAGCTGCCCCTATTCAAGCGGCTTGGACCCGACTGGATGAAGAGCGAACGACCTTCAAACAATCGAGCTACGAGACGGTTGAATACTAATAAACCCGGAAATTTGCCAACTGCAGAGATAAACTGCACCACTGCTTGGGGATGAATGGTCCGTGTCAGACCATTATTTTGTTGACACGAAGAGTAACCAAACCTGTCCACGTCAAGACATAATCTTTTCACCTTAGAAATCATACCCTTCCTCGTTCGACAATCTAAACATCTTTTTTTCTTCTTTGTACAGAATTTGTAAACACTTCCCTATTTAGGGATCATACTCATCCTCGTACGGAAATGAAACTTTTCATTATAAAACATACCCATCCTCGTTTGGAAACATAAACCTATTAGAAGCCATACCCATCCTCATTCGGACATAATCCTACCCATCCTCGTCTGGAAATCACAAAATATTCCCCGTAAACATCATAACCCTTCCTCGTCTGGAACCATACCCTATCCTCGTTTGGCATTACTAAACATTCGCCGTAAAAATCATACCCTTCCTCGTCTGGAACCATACCCTATCCGCGTTTGGAATTACTAATTTTCATTATCACACATACCCATCCTCGTCTGGAACCACAAACTATTTGCCGTAAAAATCATTCCCTTCCTCGTCTTGAACCATACCCTATCCTCGTTTGGAATTACTAGTTTTCATTATCACACATACCCATCCTCGTCTGGAACCACAAACTATTTTCCGTAAAAATCATTCCCTTCCTCGTCTGGAACCATACCCTATCCTCGTTTGGAATTACTAGTTTTCATTATTACACATACCCATCCTCGTTTGGAACCACAAACTATTTGCCGTAAAAATCATTCCCTTCCTCGTCTGGAACCATACCCTATCCTCGTTTGGAATTACTAGTTTCAATTATCACACAAACCCATCCTCGTCTGGAACCACAAACTATTTACCGTAAAAATCATTCCCTTCCTTGTTTGGAACCATACCCTATCCTCGTTTGGAATTACTCTATCCTCGTGCGAAAATACAAACTAACCGCGATAAGAATCATATCCATCCTCGTCTGGAATCAAAAGCCTCTATTTATAAACATATACATCCTCGTTTGGAAATACAAAAACCACCCTCGTTCGGCCTCCTACCCTTCCTTGTTAGGAAATCCAAGACTATCCTCGTCTGAACTGTACCGGGGAAATCGTCATCAATACGGAAAATAAATCCGCCAACCCGCAAGGCACTATTCTTATATGCACGAACCTCGTCCACGTCCGGACACACTTCGTCAATATGGAGAAATCCCAGTGACCTTGCTAGGGATAAACTCTCTCATCCCGTGGGAATTTAACTCCGCTTGACCTTTACCGTAGCAGACTCCGCTGGGGATACTTTGAAAATAAACTGCCAGACGCCCATCTCGACGTCGAGTGACCGCTTCTGAAATCCTTTAAAACCCTGATGTTATGAAACCCTGATCTTATGAAACCCTGATATGCTGACGTGACAGTAATCTCGACGAAACGCTTCAATGACTGGATAAGAGAGACTCCACCCATTAACTTTGTGGGGAATGTAATAAGATGAACTATATCATCACAGGTCTCACGCCGAGACCTCGATTGTCTGGTAATATATCTGAGCCGTAACTCCATACTCCTGCTGGGAAACACACCTGAAAAGAAAAAAGGTTGACCAACCTGATTTATGTTTCAAAATGCGTATGTTCGACAATGGCGTAATGCTCCATACAGTATGGGAATGCTACGCGTTTTTGGGTAGATGCAAATAATGACGCTATATGCAAATGCAAATGCAGGTTTAGACTACTGGGGAAGCTTTGACAAGCTTGCTACGTCAACACGGAATGCTAAGAACAAATACCGCCTTGCTGGGGATGAACGGGTATCACACAGTATTCCAGCAAAATAAATGCCTGGACATACATCCAACTCTGCTGGGGAGAGATTTAACCTTCAATTTCCACTGGGAGGAAAGAATAACACCTACTGGGGAGAGAAAACTCCGCTGGGGAAGAAATGACTCTCTTGGGGAAAACAAACTGACTCCACCGGGGACGGTGAATCTTAGCTGGGGAGAATAAATGACCCTACTGGGGATAAGGAATCCTTCTGGAGGAACCAATACTGTTTGAGCACAATTTACAAACTCGGAACTATCAACTCTGCTGAGGATACCCATTATGATCACCGGCCTGACAACCTGTGGGGAGAAAAGAAAACCAACTTCTATGGTATCGATCCTTCTGAACCAACTCTGACTTGGTCAATCACCGTGGGAATCCTCTCGCTCGGGGATTGTACATGCGCCTACTCTCTGGGGAGTGCTTACTTCTGCAGGGGATACATGATCTTGACTTGCTGGAGATATCCTGTAGGTTGCCTTCACGAGAATACTCTTATGGGGAGTTAATCCTTCTTTCGGTAAAGGATACCATCGTCTCAAACTTCTGGGATGAGATACGACCTGCATGGGGATTAGCGTCCAATAAGGCCAAGTCTTTTAAGAGCCTCTAGCTGGGGCTACCAATTTCATATCGTCCACTTCCAATGGACAAGAACCTTGCACAACGCAAACAAGACAAAACAAGTCTATGCAACCAAATCTATTCAAGTTAGTGTTAGTGACATTATTTCAGTCAATTCGAAGTTTTAGCAATTATTGGCAAGGGCCAACAAAGTTATGCAAATGCTAGTTTTATCAAAAACATCGGCGTTTTTCACATACAAAACAGTAAAGAACAAGTATCAAATACTGAATAACATGTTTTATTGATTGGGCCTCTAAATACGCGAAGTTTTGTACACTGGATGCAACTCCTGAAAAGAGGAAGTTACGCACAACAATTATACGAGTATGCACAGGAAGCATAAGTAAACAAGTACAAATCCAATTTGTACACATGTCGGCAACATGTCGCAGACAAACATCATGAGCTGATCCTCCTATGACTCGCCTGACTCCGTTGCTTTCCCGGTATTCAATTTTCGGAAGAGATTGTATCTGATAGACGAACCCCCAAGTATTCTCCAAACCACCAAGCCATGCAGTATCAAATTCGGACCGCAGTCATTTGCTTTTTAAATCCCTAACTTTTGCGTGAATCGCCCTTTGCGGGTTTTCAATTCACCGGGATACCCTTTTTTGCCGAAGTCGGCCAATGTAGGTTTTCGACTTCGCGGGTGTACATCTTTTCAATTTTATCCCTAACTTTTGCCCGAACCTTTTATTCTGTTTTTGGTTCACCAGGATGCCCCATTTTTGCCTGGACTCTCTTTTTACTGTCCAGCGGGTCAATTTTTTTTAAGCAAAGTATTTTTTAACTGCGTCCGAATTCACAGACGACGTAAAGTCTTCACCATCCATGGTAGATAGTAGCAAAGCTCCTCCAGAGAAGACTTTTCTGACAACGTAGGGCCCTTCGTAATTAGGGGTCCACTTGCCCCTATGATCTGTTTGTGGGGGAGAATCCTCTTCAGTACAAGGTCACCCGTCTGAAAGCTTCGCGGACATATCTTTTTATCGTGCGCTTTCTTCATTCGGATCTGATACAACCGACTGTATGCTAGAGAAGCTAGCCTCTTCTCATCCATTAAACTCAGCTGATTCAACCCGTCTTTCACCCATTCTGCCTCGTCCAGTTGGACATCTCGTAATACCCTCAGGGAAGGAATCTCGACCTCCAACGGTAACACCGCCTCCATCCCGTATACCAATGAAAAAGGGGTTGCCCCAGTTGATGTGCGTACCGTCGTACGATAACCGTGCAAAGCGAAAGGTAACATCTCGTGCCAGTCCTTATACGTCACAACCATCTTTTGAACAATCTTCTTTATGTTCTTGTTGGCCGCTTCAACAGCGCCATTCATCTTGGGTCGGTAAGGAGAAGAGTTGTGATGTTCAATCTTGAAATTCTGACACAGCTCCTTCATCATCTTGTTGTTTAAATTCGAACCGTTGTCGGTGATGATCCACTCAGGGATTCCATATCTGCAAATAATATCTCGTTTGATAAACCTGGCTACCACCTGTTTGGTCACATTGGCATACGATGCCGCTTCCACCCATTTGGTAAAATAATCAATTGCTACCAAGATGAACCGGTGTCTGTTGGATGCCGTAGGCTCGATTTTGCCAATCATATCAATTCCCCACATCGAGAACGGCCACGGTGATGACATCACATTCAAAGGACTTGGGGGTACATGGACCTTGTCCGCATAAATTTGGCACTTATGACACCTCTTTGCAAACTTGAAACAATCTGTTTCCATAGTTAGCTAGTAATAACCTGCCCGTAGCAACTTTCTTGTCATAGCATGCCCACCAGCATGTGTACCAAATGTACCCTCATGTATCTCCTCCATGAGTAACTTCGCCTCTTTCTTGTCTACACAGCGTAGCAACACCAAGTCGTGGTTTCTTTTGTATAGAACACCGTCCGGATTCAGATAGAAATTACCAGCCAATCTCCTGAGAGTCTTCTGATCGCGACTGGATGCCCCAGTCGGATATTCCTTATTCTTCAGGAAATTCTGGATGTCAAAATACCAGGGTTTATCATCGAATGCTTCGTCAATAGCAAATATGAAAGCGGGTCTGTCAAGCCAAGATATAACAATCCGGGGAGCCTCGTTCCAAAAGTTAATCTTATACATGGAAGACAATGTCGAGAGTGCATCAGCCATTTGATTTTCTGCCCTCGGTACGTGATGCAATTCAACCTTGTCGAAGAAAGGCAACAATCTCCTTGCATAATTCATGTATGGTATCAAATTGGGCTGACGTGTCTCCCATTCTCCTTTTATCTGATTCACCACCAGAGCCGAGTCTCCGTATACATCCAGATTTTTGATTCGCAAATCAATGGCTTCTTCAAGCCCCATAATACAAGCTTCATATTCGGCTTCATTATTGGTAACCGGAAAGGTCAATCGAGCAGTAAATGGGATGTGCGACCCATGTGGAGTAGTGATGATGGCCCCTATTCCGCTACCATAGGAATTCACAGCTCCATCGAATATCAACTGCCATTTGGAACCCAACTCTGGTCCTTCGTCCGGCAACGGTTCTTCACAATCTTTCACCTTTAGGTACATGATATCCTCGTCAGGAAAATCAAACCTCATCGATTGATAGTCATCAAGAGGATGCTCAGCAAGATACTCAGATAACACATTCCCCTTTATAGCCTTCTGAGAAACATACTGGATGTCATATTCGGTCAAAACCATCTGCCAACGGGCAATTCTCCCAGATAGTGCCTGCTTTTCAAATACATATTTGATAGGATACATCTTCGAAATGAGCATGGTTGTATGATTCAGCATGTACTGTCTTAAACGTTTCGCGGCCCAGGCTAGCGCACAACACGTTTTCTCAAGCATTGAGTATCTCGACTCACAATCAGTGAACTTCTTACTCAGATAGTATATCACATGCTCTTTTCGTCCGGTCTCTTCGTGTTGACCGAGAACACAACCCATACTCCCCTCAAGAACCGTCAAATACATAATCAAGGGTCTCCCTGCCACTGGAGGTATCAAAATGGGAGGTTCCTACAAATATTGTTTTATTTTATCGAACGCCTTTTGACAATTTTCATTCATGTTACAGCCTGGTCCTTTTTCAACAGCTTGAATAATGGCTCACACATAGCTGTTAGGTGAGATATGAACCGAGCAATGTAGTTCAATCTCCCTAAAAACCCGCGCACCTCTTTTTCTGTTTTAGGCGTCGACATTTCTTGTATTGCTTTTATTTTCGCAGGATCAACCTCTAATCCTTTTTCGCTCACGATAAACCCCAGTAGCTTACCCGATCTCACCCCGAAGGGGCATTTGTTAGGGTTCAGTCTCAACCTGAACTTCCTAAGCCTCTTGAATAGTTTTAGCAGATTGACCAAATGTTCTTCCTCTGTCTGGGATTTTGCAATCATATCGTCCACATAAACCTCGATCTCTTTATGCATCATATCATGAAAGAGAGTCGTCATTGCACACTGATATGTTGCCCCAGCATTCTTCAATCCGAAGGGCATCACATTGTAACAAAATGTTCCCCAAGGCGTAATGAAGGTAGTCTTCTCCATATCCTCTGGCACCATTTTAATTTGATTATAGCCAGAGAAGCCATCCATGGAGGAGAATACGGAGAACTGAGCAGTATTATCCATCAGCACATCAATGTGAGGAAGTGGAAAATCGTCTTTCGGGCTCGCTTTGTTCAAGTCACGGTAGTCTACGCACATTCTCACCTTACCGTCTTTCTTTGGGACGGGCACAATATTAGCGACCCATGAGGGATATTTCGTAACAGCCAGGAAACTCGCATCCCATTGTTTCTGCACTTCCTCCTTGATTTTTACTGCCATGTCAGGTCTAGTCCTTCGGAGTTTCTGCTTAACCGGTGGGCATTCTTCTTTTAATGGCAGACGGTGCACAACCATATCCGTATCCAGCCCAGGCATATCTTCGTACGACCAAGCAAATACATCACTATACTCCCTGAGCATCTCAATCAACCTTTGCTTGACGTCGCTTTGCAGCACAACCCCTATACGGATGTTCCTTTCAACCCCTTCCGACCCCAAATTGACGATCTCAATGACCTCCTCGTGAGGCAGAATGATTCTTTCTTCTTGTTTCAACAGCCATGTTAACTCTTCTGGCACGTCGTCATCTTCGACAATCTCTTCTTCGGCCTGAAATATCGGGTGCTCAAAGTCGAAGTGAGTCATAGGTGGTTCATAGATGTCATCTGAAAATGTAATCCTGCAAAGGAAATGGTTAAATGCTTCAAAACGTGTATGAACCAAATAACCACATTGCCATTTTATTGTTAAAACAAAAATAGGAAAAACAGAGATCACAATATTTGTACATGAAAAACGCCTTTTATTTAATGATTAAACAGTGCAATGTACATAACAAAATAGCCCTAAGCAAAATCATGATGCCCCGGGTAGGACACCAGATTATTCAACAATTAATAAAACAAAGCATTACTGTTTCGTTGTCACAGGGACAGTCTCCTGAATAGACCAATTGCAAAGCCCTTGACCTGGCACGCTCGGCTGAATCCAGGCGTCCATGTTGCAATGGCTGTCCCCTTCCTCGGAATCTGAAACATCATTGATGGTCTCGTAACATACCCCACTAGCCGTAATTGTTATTGGCCCTTTGAAACGGGGTTCCCCTGCGGTAGGCGTTGATGATGAAGGATGATATCCAAGCCCGAACCTGTCATTCTTCATGGGAATCTCCAACACTCGACCCCAACCCTTGGTCTCGCCTGTCTTCACTAGAGCTTGAGCTTCCTTATAAGATGACACGGCCACCTCTGATGCTTTATTGGGTACTGGAACTTTGTCCTTAATTCGCAACCCTTCGAAGGCTTGACAGGGTGTTTCGTGTATCTCGCCGTCGACTTCCACGTATTTAAATGAAGGCAAATGGCTAACCAGAATATCTTCCTCTCCACAAACTGTGACGACGTTGTCCCCCACCATATACTTCAGTTTCTGGTGTAACGTGGATGTGACTGCCCCGGCAGCATGGATCCATGGGCGCCCAAGAAGACAACTATACGCTGGTTGGATGTCCATTATATAGAATTTAGTTTCAAAGATTTCAGGCCCCACTTGCAACGGTAATGTTATTGATCTGAAAACTGACCTCCGCGTACCATCAAATGCCCTGACCACCAAGTCACTAGGCGTACAAATGATCCCCCTGATATCCAATTTCATCATTGCTTTCTTCGGAAGCACATTCAAGGAAGACCCTGTATCTACCAACACATGGGACATGACCGTGCCCCTGCATTCAACTGAGACGTGCAACGCCGTATTATACTCTCTTCCCCTCGGGGTCAAATCAAAATCAGTAAATCCCAAACTATGGCCTGCATTCACGTGCGCCATCACCCCCTCTAATTGATTCACAGAAACATCTTGGGGTACAAACGACGTGTCTAGAATTTTCAATAAAGCGTTCCGATGGGCCTCGGAATACAATAGCAGCGACAATATGGAAATCTTTGAAGGCGTTTGTTGAAGGTGCTCAATAATTTTGTAGTCACTTTTACGGATAAGACGCATAAATTCCTCCATATCTTTCAGTGACGTTTCTTTTTCATTCCTCTGCATAGGAACACTCTCATTCACTTTTCCCTTACCTTTTGCCAATCGTTCCGCCTCTACCTCAGGCGATATAAAAATTCTCCCGCTTCTCGTCATTCCTCCAGTCCCAACGACATTGTCCACAACCCCAGCTGGTTGTTCATTGAATTCTATTTTCTCCCCATTACAATATGCCTCCAACCCATAGGTCCATGGCACGACTTTGGTACTTTCGAAAGGGACGGGCCCTACTTTAGTAATGGTGATCGTCGGCCGTCCGGCAGGCGCTGTTATAGTTATGGTTTTCCTTGGACCTGTCACCATTGCCACATCATTATGCTCATCAAATACCACTTTCTCGGGTTTCTCAACTGCCGTTCTATCAAATTGCAATGTGCCTTCATCTATCATAGCCTGAATACCTTTCTTCAACTCTGCACAACCCCCAGCCTGGGTCCAACAGTCCAAACAGAATTCATCACAGCCCGGGTACACACCCCCTCTCAGCAATCTGCTCTTGATTTCACACAACGGTGTTTTCAGTTCATCAACATTCGTCACCAGATTCAAGTCCTCTTCCGTTAATATAGCATTCGCCCCATGATTAGGCATAGGCGTATGTAGAATATTAGGGCCTGCCTGCCCGAAGTTTATAGCCTTGCTATCCAACAAATCTTGGACTTTATGCTTGAAAGCATGGCAGCCATCGATGTCATGTCCGGGCGCTCCTGAGTGAAACTCGCAACACTTATTGGCATCGAACCCAAAGGGGAGTTCTGGCCCCGGAGGTGGTGCCAACGTTCTTTTCTCGACCAGATTTAACCTCAACAACGTCTGAAGCAACTCTGCATACGTATACGGAGGCTTATCAAACACCCTCTTCAGTTTTGCATTCGGAAATCTTCTCGGACCCTGATTCGGCCTCTGCTGCTGCTGTTGTTGCTGCCGTGGTGGTATCTGTTGTAGTGGTTGTGGTTGTTGATGAAACGGGATGGTAACACTTGCTACTTGTTGAGGATGCATATATTGATTCCGTCCTCTGCCCCTGCCTCGGCCTCGGCCACCAAATACAGCACTAGCGTCGCCCTGACGTCGACCCCCTAATGCTTTTCTATTACCTCCTAACGAAGTAGACTCCCCAGCTTGGAACCTTCCCACCTTAATACTATTCTCAATCATCTCACCCATCAAGATCAGATCAGAGAAACTGCCCAACGCAACAGGAAACAACTCCTCATAGAATATCCCCGTGAATGTTCCAATGAACATATCGTTCATCTCCTTCTCCACTAGAGGAGGATGCACTCTTGCTGCCATGTCGCGCCACCTTTGCGCATACTCTTTGAAACTCTCCCCAGTTTTCTGTGACAAGCCTTGCAGCTGGACCCTGTTCGGTGCGAGGTCACTATTATATTTGTAATGTGTCACAAACGCATCAGCCAGTTGCTTCCATGTTTTGGTCTGAGTGGGCATCCGTCTGTAGTAAGAGCGAACATGCACCTTTGGGCAAGTGTCCCCCTTATATTTATCAAAAGTGGGAGCTTTAAACTTCAGCGGTACCCTCAGGCCAGGCACCAATCCCATTGTAGTCATATCTAAGACAGTAGTATTCTGATTCACTACACCCTTCATTTGTTCCTCAAGCATTCTGATCCTCTGTACAGGATCTACAGGTCCTTCAATACCTCTACCAGAAAAGGCATCTTCCTGTTGGTCTTCAACCCAATTAACATTCTCATTTTCGTACCCGTCATACCCATTGTTACGACCAAATCCAGTCTGATTCATCATAGGACCCCGTCCTCTGTTACCATACCCTTGAGTGACCCCGGCAGGTCCAAACCCAGTGTTGAGAAACCCAGCGCCATTTTCGTTACCCAATCCACCATAGCCCTGATTAGCATTACCAAAACCATCATATCCGAAACCCTGGGTGTTGAAGCCGAACTTCTCATCCTGATTGACATAATCAAAACCTTGATCATTATAGCCGAACCCGTTGTTGCCAAAGCCATTACCTCCATTGTTACCACCACCCAAATTGGCGTCTCCAAATCCAACATTGTTAATGACAGTCTCATTACCAATTCCTGTATTACCATTCCCGGCGCCAGCGCCATTGTTCACATTCACAACAGGTATATTCACCACAGGTGGAGCTACAGGCGTAGGAGTACCATCCCCATGAATGGTTTCAACACGTACAGAATTGTGGTCTTCGTTTCCATTCCCAGTACTCTTCGCCAGCAATGGCTGCACCAAAGTCTGCAGACTTTCCTACCCCTTCACAACTGTCTCCATCGTCTGCATGAACAGCGCCATCTTTTCACGCATCTCCTGCATCTCGTTTTGCATCTGGTCCATAACTCTTTTGCAGTTGGTACGAGTAGAGTATCGGTGAGGACGTTGACTTTCAATCCTGAAAAACCTGTCGAGATGCAGGAAATGAGATACAGTTCAATAATTACCTGGTAATGCAATATGGATATGTATGCAAATGCAACATGTGTCTGTGCATTAGGGAGTATCACTCCCCCCAATTCTAGTGCCAATATGCTGTTGTGTCGTGCAGTGCTGTGACAGTGCGGTGATAAGAAGCTCAGATACATTCACAGAAGAAACAACTCATATATTGCTGAAGGGTCCATCGAACCGGGAATACAATATACAATAACAAGAAGGCATGACCTCAACCAACAATCCTGGTGATGGTCAGCATGATGCAAATAAAAGCATACACAATAGTACATAAAATGGTCACGTGCGGCCATACACCCGATACTCTTCCAGCAGCCTTTTGGTCTTCTGATGGTCTGGCTGAGAAAGCAATCCCTCGATAAGTAGATCTTTTCGCTTGAGAACACGTTGTAGATCACCAATAGACTCCTCTCATGCCCCTTCTCCAAAGCAGTCATCTAACTTCCGCTTCTGAGACACAGCCTTCTTCTTGCGCTCGACAACCTTGTTCAACGAGTTCTGAAGGTCATATCTTACCATAACCTCTTCTTCATACTTTCTCTTGCTAGCCTTCAATTGATCTTCGAGTGTAGAGATCTGCTGTTTCAATTTGTCTTCTCTTTCTTTGTTGTTGGTTAGCGTAGCATTCCACGTCTTGTTGAACGAAGAGATTTATTGGTAGGCGATATCGAGTGACTTATTCTTGGACTCTATCATGTCATGAGAGCTTTTGAAGTCTTTCCCCAGGCGTTCACGCTTCTTTTTCTCTTCTTCCAGTTCAGCACCTAACCTGTTTAACAACTCAGTCTGCTGTTGGAAGGAATACACAGCTTCGTTTTTCTCACTCCGGATTTGAGCCAATTCCTTCTCTAACTCTTCATTGATCTTTATCAGGTCTTCTTTTTCTTTCACGACCTGCTCATATACCTCAATAGCCACAGAAGTGGGCTCCTCAACTGGAATGGGAACAGGAAGTGTTACTGCTGGAAAAGGCATCTGCATCTGTCTTACCCTCTCTTGAATCCACACCTTGTATGGCATATAGGCTTGGCAATCATTCTTGCCCAATAATGGCTTCCCTCTTCTGCAAATATGGTTCCAAGCATGCTGAAGCTTGGCCAATAATTTCCCACTCAGGTCACCACTGAAATACAGAGATTCCTGTACTTCTTCCTCCTTCGGTGGACTCTTCAAAGCATACCCAAACTGTCGAACCAACAAAGATGGGTTGTAGTTAATACACCCATTCCTTCCAATCAGAGGAACGTTGGGAAACCCGGCACAACTGAAGATAATCTCTGACCCCAATAAATCTCTATCGAACCAGACAATGTCTTCTGAAGAAAATCCCATTAGACGCTCGGACTATTCAGCTGTATTTGCAGATTCAACAAAAGGACCCTTCTTGGGCAGATGGCTCTCAAACCACATATTCAGCAATGGTACACAACAATGGACATTCTTCCCCCTTCTGTTTTCATTCTTATAATGCAAGGAATGGTAGAAGTCTCTGATCAAGGTAGGCACCGGGTTGCCTACAGCAAACAAGTGGAATGCATCCAAATCAACGAATTCAGGCAGATTAGGGAACAATATAATCCCATAGATGCACAAAGCAAGAACAACGTTAAACACAATCCAACAACCACTCTTAGCGTATTCCTGGGCTTTGCCAACCAAGAATTTGAGAGAAAAGCCAGAAACTCCATGCCAGGAAGTCAACATCAACTCTGCAGGATCCATATGCAAGGAAACATCTAAGTTCTCCAGCTTAGGCTTGGCATCAAAGTGAATGAAGGGCATCTGTTCTGAACTGGCAACTCTAGAAACTCAGCGTACTCCTCCATGGTCGGAGCCAAAATGAAGTTCTGGAACATAAAACACCTCAAGGAGGGATCATATAACTGCATCAATGTGTATAACCCATTCAGCTCATATGTAGTTGGTCTGCAAACCAATCTCAGTAGCTTCCCATAGCTCTTCCTAAAGCTTCTCCTCACATCATCATCAGCTAGGGAAATCAGCCCCAACAGAGAAGTCACATCAGGGGTAGGCAACTTATACGCAACAGTCCTCCTCAAAGTACTCATGGTAACAAATAGAAGTCCGGAGCACTAGAATCGGGAAGTATGAAAATGCACCTGCAGCACAGACACACGTTAATGATATGCACATGATGATGCAAACAATGCAATATGCAAACAATGCAAACAATGCAAACAACACAAACTGCTCAAGACCATCCACAATGCTCCAACCTGGTCTCTGACAGACCCAATAACACTGTCCTCAAATATCACACCCCTGAATCTCAATCAAGAAAACCGGTAATCTGGAAGTCAAGTTACCTGCATGTCCCAACCCTCTCACAGATAGGTGTCCTAATAACTGACACAAGGTATGGCATCCTATGCGGTCGTCGGTGTCACAGACTTTCAAGATTGATGATACGATACCCAGAAGGTGTGGCATCATCAAATCCTGAAGAGGCCTCACTTATCCAACTTCCAATTGATCGGTCCCCAGAGTCGACAATCCAACTAACCAACAACCCCCTCAACCCAAAGGGTTGAAAAAGAAGCCAACTAGAAGAACCTCGTCTGAGCGTGGATTTCATGAGACATTAGTGCCTGCAAAGCAAGCACGCGCCCACTAATTTCCACAACTAATTCTAGGTGCACTCAAGCCCAGGTCCGGCTTATCTCTCAATCATAGAACCCCTACCCACAATACAGCAATAATAACAATAATATAATGCTGAAAGTGAATACAGAAAGGTAAATCCATACAAAGCCCACGACGGGAAAACAAGCGCTAGGATTGACTCGCGTAGGGAACCGTTGGAGTCGCCAGCAGAGTCGCCAGCTGTCGCTACTGCGAAAATCGGCGCCGGCTAAACAGAAGAGTCGCCACCGTGCGTTATTTATCCCAAAGGGGGGAAAGGAAACGCCCGAAGTAAACCTACCGCAAAGACGGGAAAGGAATGGTCATCGCAACCAAATCCTGGATTCAGGAGTCGATTACGCAAGGGGAAGGTATTAGAACCCCTCACGTCCGTCGTACTCGACGGGATCCACGCTTGTTTTCTAGTACGGATTGTTATTCTATCTACTCTAGAGGTCTGGGGTTAAAAAGAAAGGATAATGACTCGGTAAAGTATCACACTTTATGCCTACGTATTCCCGTCTGAAACGAGAAATCAAAGTCAACGTAGTTCGCCTACCTACGGGAAAGGGGAAGGTTGCTCTCTAGGATATCGCATCCTATGCCTACGTACTTTCACACAGCATGAAAGATCAGAGCAAACGTAGTTCGGGCCACGGAAGACACAGATTTGTCTGACTATTTTTTAGATCCTTCTGAAAAGGTTTTCTCCTGATTACGGGTCCAAGCGGACAAAAATGACGTTTTGATTGGTTTTCAGTCTTTTACGCAAGAACTGTCTTTTATTGTGTTTGAAATCTTATTGTATTTTTTTTGTTGTTTCGAGATGAGAAGAGAACGACGCTCTAAAATCCTAGGGTTGAAAAATGGGAATCAAAACTAACCTAATATTGTCATGCATGGGTTAAAATCTAATGTCTGTCATGTTTCTCTCTTGCACAGAGAGAAACAGAGATCCTAGGGGGATAAACAGAAAAGAAACAGCATATATAGTAAAGCAGTAAAATGCATGAATGCAGCAATACAAGCGAGGCAAGGGAGTCCCACTCAACCTCGAACCTGGGAAAACAATAGGCAAAGTGAAACAACTTCACTTCAAACCTAAGGGGAAATTAACAAACAATACAGCAAAGAAAAATAAACCCCAATACTAGCCCTGACAGCAAACCAGCTCCTACAACAGCAAATAATCAACAGCAAGCCAATTGACAGTAACATCTTCAAGAAAGACTCCACTTAAATCTTCAATGACTTATAAGTTTCAAGGCAATCCCTCCATCTCCAAGAAAACACCAAGGTTTAGCAAGCAATGAACCCCAACAGTCAACAGCTTCAACCAGCAGACAGCATCAAACAGCAGTAAAACCATAGTTCAACAATTGAGCAGCTTTGACATGCACAAGCTTCTCCTTTATCAATCTTCAATGCAATGAACCTCTTGTCTTTAATAAGCTTCTAATCTTCAAGGCAAGCACTCCAGAAGAGAATCACTCAACAGAATAAGTTGGAATGATAAACAGCTTATTGACAATCAAAGGAAGCCTATAAGTGTTTTATCATCATAAGAGATTGGTTCCCTCAAAGTCCTACTTCTAAGATAAGCCACTTATCCCTCCAAAGGAGGGATGTGAATATCTTAGAAGGACTTTTATTCATTGGGAGGAATGGAAGCACAAGATGCTTTCCATGTTTGTGGAAGAAATCATTCTAAGTCTAAAGCTTTTTCCTATTTCTCCTATTTCCTATGTCTTCAACAAGCACACTCAAGCACAAGAATCCCCAAGCTTCAAGCATTGATATTTTCCTTTAATCTTCTTCCATGCTTCCTCATGCTCCACAAGCCAAGCCCAAGCCCCACACCCCAAAGAAACACCCAAAACCCAAGCAAACAAACAAAAAGCCCAAATGGCAACACACAAACAAACCACAATTTCAAAAAATCTAATAAAATAGTAAAACTCACTATAAAATCCTAATTAAATTTCTAAGGGAGCTTAACTATATACACTATACCCCATATAAACCCCAAGACCTAAATCAATTTTAAAACCCCAAAACTATGTGTTGAAATGCACCTATGTCAAGGTAAACCCTAATCCTAATCACCCTAAAGTTTAATGTTCAAAACCAACCTAAATTAAATCACAAAATTGTGATCAAATTCCGGGGGGAACCTAATACTCTAATATAACTATATAAAAAAGAATGCCATCAAATTACCAAAGGAAATGATCATACAAAATTCAGCAAGTTGGATATACACAATGAAAGTGAAATAAAAGCACTTAAATGCAAAAATGCACCAAAAATAGGAAAATGAATAAAATTCTATTTTTATTGTTTTATAATTTTCTTGATGTTTTAATGAGAATGGGGAAAAAAGTCCCGTCTAAAACTATGAATTTTTCAATTTATCATGATTTTTTCAATTACCTAAATGAAATGAAGAAAATATGAGAAAATAAAAGAAAATGGAGATGCGTGTGTGGTGAATAGCAATAAAAGACAATGTAAAAAGCCAACTGGGCCCAGAGGGGGGTGTGTGTAGTAACACGTGCTAAGCCCAAAGATTTATCAGAAAATAAATAGGAAAAAGAAAGAAAAATGGACAAGCGCGTGGTTCAAATAGCAATCATTTATAGTATATTTCCTAATGGGCTTCTAAACAGGGGTGTGGATAACAGTTTTACCACTAAGCCCAACCAAACAGTTAAATGAAACGCTGTGTTGCAGCTTCTCAGACTCTCCTTCACAAACTTAAACTCAACCACAACCATTAGATCCCATTTTTAGTCAAAGTCCTAACCCAATCTAATGGTGATTAACTCGTCTTCAACCTTTGAACCAGGCTGGGAGGGAAGAATCCATGGATAACAGAATTTGAACCTTCATCTTCTCCCATTCGTACACGCCATGAATCTTCACCAAAAATCAAACCTAATTACTCTAATCCGCTCCATTTTTCACCAGCAATCTAACTATGCAATCTATGAACTCTGAATCATCATCTTTCTCAAAACACGATTCAATCCTCAGAATTTGGTCAAGAATCAAAACTCACCAAACCTAAAATTGATTAGCCTAAACTCTTCACCACTCCACCCTGATCAAAATCCACTATCACACCAAGGTTCTAGCATCAAGAACACGAAGCTATGAGCAAGAACATAAATTGTGTCATCTCCCTAATTGTCTCTAAACCTAACCAAAAGCTACCAGAAAGCTTCCTACAATCATCTACATCCTATCTAACCACCTAAAACCTATTGATTATGCCTATAACAAGCTGTGGATTGAAATTTACATACCTGGAAAATTCGTGTGAACAGAGTAGCCAAATCTTCAAATCAGCCTTCAACAAGCTCCAGATTCCTTCACTAGCATATAACCAAGCTTCTGTATGCAAGAAGATGAATTGGAATGGCTTGAATCTTGGAATCCGATTCTGAGTTGCAGGTTGAGAATTCCAAGTGCAAACACACGATTCTTCCATGTTCTTGCCTTGAATTTGATCAGAAATCAATCTCCAACCCTAGAGCAAGCTATTGCAATCAAGAAAATGGATGGAAATGGAGTGAAATGCTGTAACCGATTTTGATTTGCCAATGGAAATTTCAAAACTCAATCTCTCTTTTCTCCCTCAATTCTCACCAACCTATGATATGGATCACTTCTAATGTATATATAGACCATGAAGGAAGCTTCTAGACAGTTCTGGATTAATCTTATGAGAAGTTCAAATTCTCATGTCATGAAAATCTCTTTTTATGCTACACACATATCAGTTCATGTTGCAGCAGGTATTTGCATCCCATTCTGATTCAAATTCTCCTCTAATGGTATTTTGGATGTGTATGAATGGTTTGGAGCATTGGTTATGCCTTGCAAAAAGGTTTTGCATTTGTTACTTATGATGTAAGTAACCATTTTTCAAAACAAGTCCTTAAATTAACCCTCAATTCAAAATTGTGGCAATGTCAATATTCTCAAAATGTATTTTACAATCAAATTGGTATGTCATATGGCTTGGTTTGGATTGGTAGACAAAAACCCCAATTTTCATTCTTGGTTTATTTAAAATTCACCCTTATTTTAGGCCATTTTTGTGATTTTGTGAAGCAAGCCATTCCAAACTCTCATGACCTCTTATCTAGCCTAAAAACATCATTTTGAACACATCTCATGTTGAACATTTTTCCATTTAAGGAGTGGAAGATAGAGATTTTGACCTATGTTGAAAAATGACCTGTAATTCAACTTTCCCAAAATACCCCTGGGTTGCCAAGACCATAACTTGAGTTATACAAATCCTCTTGAGGACTTCTAGTACTCAAATTAAATCTAAGATCAAGATCTACAACTCTTATGTTGGCCAAGAATCCATTTGAAAACTCCTTGATGGGAAAACGTTGCTTGGAAGTCAAGTGACTTTCACAGATAAAATTTAGTGTCCTCTGATGACCCATAACTTGCAAGAATCATAAGTTGAGTTCTACAAATCTTCTTGAAGACTTATAGTACTCAAATTAAAGCTATTGAGAAGCTATACAAGTTTCATGTTGACCAAGAATCCATTTGAAACTTTCATTTGGACTTATCTGGCTTGGAAGTTAAGCCTAAATTAGAGGATTTTACACTGAAACCCTAATTTGGTAACTCCTCTTCTTCTTGATTCTTTTTTATTTCTCTTTGGCACAACACCACACATGTATCCACATCTCAAATCATGAATTCCACTACCTCCAAGCTGGCCTTGATGCCCTTCAGTCAATCATTTGACCTAGGGTTGACCTAGGGTTGACCCAGATGAAACCCTAGTTGAATGCACTTCAACTCTGGCTCTTGTACTTGTATCAATTACTTGTATCATCTTCAAAATGACCCTCTAGGTCTTCCATGATCTTTGTACACATTCCATACCCTCAACTCATAGCTCATACCCCCATTGATGACCCTCAATACACCTCAGATTAGGAGAGAAGTCCACTGGTTGACCTTCAAACTTCTCAAAGCTTCCACTCATTTCTTGAATGACTTGGATAGTCTTGAGCTTGAATGAAAACCGCTTTGATGTGCTTCTTTAGATAATAATGGCCCTTGATCCCTTGTTGGATGATTTTTTATGCTATGCTATGCAAATGATTAGACTATGTACATGATCCACTATACAAATGACAATGCAACTAAAACATAAACCAGATGAAATATGTTGGGCAAATTTTAGGGTGCAACAGGGAGGAGCACTTCATTCACTTAGAGAAGATTTTTGCCAAACTAAGGAAATTCCAGTTGAGATTAAATCCTAACAAGTGCACTTTTGGTGTAAGATCTGGTAAATTGCTAGGTTTTATTGTGAGCCAAAAGAGAATTGAAGTCGACCCAGATAAGGTCAAAGCTATCCAAGGGATGCCATCACCCAAAACCAAAAAGGAAGTCCGAGGTTTCCTTGGGAGATTGAACTATATCGCTAGATTGATATCTCATCTAACGGCTACCTGTGAACCCATCTTCAAACTACTTTGAAAAGATCAAGTTGCGGTGTGGAATGATAATTGTCAGGAAGCCTTTGAGAAAATAAAGGAATATCTACAAGAACCGCCGATCTTGATGCCTCTTGTACCCGGACGACCCCTGATCATGTACTTGACTGTGCTAGAGGGATTCATGGGATACGTCTTGGGTCAACATGACGAAACCAGCAGGAAGGAGCATGCAATTTAGTACCTCAGCAAAAAGTTTAATGACTGTGAATCGAGATACTCAATGCTCGAGAAGACATGTTGTGCATTGGCTTGGGCAGCAAAACACTTGAGACAATATATGCTCACCCATACGACCCTGTTGATCTCCAAAATGGACCCTATCAAGTACATATTCGAGAAGCCCGCTCTCACCGAACGAGTGGCTCGTTGGCAAATGGTATTAACAGCGTACAACATCCAGTATGTTACGCAAAAGGCTATCAAAGGAAGCGTATTCTCTGACAATCTCGCCCACCAACCTATGGACAACTACCAATCTATGCGCTTTGATTTTCCTGACGAAGACGTCATGTTTGCCAGAGACTATACCACACCAGGCCCAGATGATGGACCCGAACCTGGATCACGATGGACGCTCATGTTCGACGGTGCCGCAAACACTAAAGGTTGTGGAATTGGGGAAATCATTACCTCTCCAACTGGTTTTCACTTACCATTCACCGCCAGATTATGCTTCAAATGTACTAACAACATGGCCGAGTATGAAGCTTGAATTTTCGGAATTGAAGCTGCCATTGATAATAGGATCAAAATTCTAGAAGTCTACGGAGATTCTGCGTTTGTCATATGCCAGATTAAAGGGGAATATGAAACTCTTGACCTCAAGTTGATTCCTTACAAAGATCACATTTTGAAGCTAATCCCATACTTAGATGAGATCACTTTTCATCACATTCCCAGAGGAGAAAATCAATTGGCTGATGCCCTAGCGACACTAGCATCAATGTTTCAAGTCAAGTGGAAGAATGAGGCGTCATCCATCCGTCTGGAGTATCTTGACGAACCCGCTTATTGCCTGGAAACCGATGCTGAAAAGCCTAAAGCTGATGATCATCCTTGGTTCTATGATATCAAGTGGTATCTAGAGACGCAAGAATATCCAGAAGGCATAACCATCACTGACAAAAAAAACCTCAGGAAGCTCTCCTCAAAGTTCTTCCTCAACGGTGATGTGTTATACAAGCGGAATTATGATTCGGTTCTACTCAGATGCATGGATAAACAAGAATCAGAACATATCATAAATGAAGTGCACGAAGGATCTTTTGGAACACATGCTAGTGGTCAAACTATGGTTAAGAAGATCTTGAGAGAAGGATATTATTGGATGACGATGGAAACAGATTGTTTCCTCCATGTCCAATCATGCCACAAGTGCCAGATTTACGCAGACAAAGTTCATTCTTCACCACTCCCTCTGAATGTATTGACTTCGCCTTGGCCCTTCGCCATGTAGGGTATAGATATGATCAGACGCATCGAGTCAACCGCTTCGAACGGACACCGTTTCATTTTGGTGGTTATCGACTACTTCACCAAATGGGTAGAAGCTGCATCTTATGCCAACGTCACTAAGAAAGTGGCGACTCGCTTTATCAAGAAAGAGATCATTTATCGATACGGAATCCCGAACAAGATCATTGCAGACAATGGTTCCAACCTCAACAATAAGATGATGAAAGAGTTGTGTAAGAGTTTCAAAATTCAACACCACAATTCAACACCTTATCGTCCCAAAATGAATGGAGTTGTTGAGGCGGCGAATAAGAACATTAAAAAGATCGTCCAGAAGATGGTAAAGACCTACAAAGACTGGCACGAGATGTTACCATTTGTGTTGCATGGCTACCGACCTCAGTGCGCTCTTCCATAGGGGAACCCCCGTTTTCTCTCGTGTATGGAAGCAGCATTGTCCATTGAAGTAGAGATTCCCTCCTTGAGGATTTTGGCAGACGTCAAGCTAGATGAAGCCGAATGGATACAAGCCAGACTCAACCAGCTAAATCTCATCGACGAGAAGCGCATGACAGCCATCTGTCATGGACAGTTATACCAGAAACGGTTGAAGAGGGCCTTTGACAAGAAAGTTCGCCCACGACACATCCAAGCAGGAGATTTGGTATTGAGGAAAATTAAGCCAACTCACGTTGATCCAAGGGGAAAATGAGTACCGAACTACGAGGGTCCATACCTAGTGAAGAAGGTTTTCTCCGGAGGAGCTTTGATCCTCTCTACCATGGACGGTGACGACCTTCCATCTCCTATGAATTCAGATGCAGTTAAAAAATATTATGCCTAAAAGATAGACCCGATGGATCAAAAAGAAAATCCACGCAAAAATGGGCGTCCTGGTGGACCATAAAAATGGTTCAGGCAAAAATTAGGGACTAAAATAAAAGAAAAAATGTATCCTGGTAGGTTGAAAACCCGAAAGGGCGGCCTAGGAAAAAGTTAGGGATTCAAAAGGCAAAACTGCATTTTGAAAGGATGTGCGAACTTTCTTCCATGTTCATTAAAGCTTCCAACGGAGAAAGATCAATTTAATCGTTGCGCTCAGAAGCAAGGCATGAAGGATCTTCAGAGACATAGGGGTCATAGCAGGGTTTGAAACTCGGCAAGAACCATTTTCGACATTGTCTTTGTTCTTATTTTTCTTTCAAAGCAATTACCTCTTTTAGGAATTGCCTCCTTTTTTAATTTTCCCATTTTATGGGTTTCCATCAATGAAAATTAGTTTTATCAAAGACTTTTTGTTTTTATTTCTTACCATATGTTTGTAAGTTTTGTTTATTTGATGATGAGTTTTGCATATAATGACATTATGATAGAATAAATTAAGGTATGGCTTACTCTCTTAGGGTAACTAAAGGGTGACCACGACTTTGAGGAGTATACAGGAACACCATTTAAGACCTTGAAATGACTTGACTAACAAAGTCGTCAAGCCTAGCAAAACTGGCCCTGAGTTGAAGTCTCAGCATCCCCAAGTTTTGATTACATCATGAAGAAATGATGCCGGAAAGTCAAGCTTGTCCTTCACTTTCCCACCAGTTCCAAAGTCCAATCCGCATTGGCAACTACAAAAGTCCGTCGTGTCGGCACCTGCACTTTCAACCACCCGTTCTCCATCATATGCATCATACGCATCGCATACGACTTCATAAGCGTCTTGTATCATATGCATACTCAGAATCATATCATACTCCCCCAACTCTTGCATTTCCACGTGTTAGCATTTTCATATGTATTTCCATTTAATATGGAACGTCATTATCATCAAACATTACCATACGCAGATCAGGGTCCGAGATTTATCTCGAAGATTTCCTCGACTATTTGCAGCCCAGTCAGGGGCATCTCTTGCAAGACCGTGGATTTTTCCCGCGAATTTCAAGAATATCAAAGCAAAATTCGGCCCAGTCAGGGGCATATTATTAAGGGCCATGGGCGTTCTTCATGGAGTTATTATCATCCTTCTTCGTGGTAGTAACTTATTGTTTTCCCTCCATCATCCTTTTTGGTGATGGGTCTGACATCCTTTTTGGTGTCATGACTAGCGTTTGTTCTCCATTATCCTTTTTGGTAATGGATCCCCTTCATCTTTTTGGTGTTAGGGTTGTTAGCCATCATCCTTTTTGGTGATGGGCCTGACATCCTTTTTGGTGTCATGACTAACATTTCTGCTCCATCATCCTTTTTGGTGATGGGTCTGACATCCTTTTTGGTGTCATTACTAGTGTTTCGCTCCATCATCCTTTCTGGTGATGGGTCTGACATCCTTTTTGGTGTCATGACTAGCGTTTCTACTCCATCATCCTTTTTGGTGATGGGTCTGACATCCTTTTTGGTGTCATGACTAGCGTTTGTTCTCTATTATCCTTTTTGGTAATGGATCCCCTTCATCCTTTTGGTGTTAGGGTTGTTTGTGTTTCGCTCCATCATCCTTTTTGGTGATGGGTCTGACATCCTTATTGGTGTCATGACTAGCATTTCCGCTCCATCATCCTTTTTGGTGATGGGTCTGACATCCTTTTTGGTGTCATGACTAGCGTTTGTTCTCCATTATCCTTTTTGGTAATGGATCCTTACATCCTTTTTGGTGTTCGGGTTGATTGTGTTTCCGTTCCATCAGCCTTTTTGGTGATGGGTCTGACATCCTTTTTGGTGTCATGACTAGCGTGTTTTCCATTATCCTTTTGGTAATGGACTCCTTACATCCTTTTGGTGTCGAGTTTGCCTTGTTTCGCTCCATCATCCTCTTGGTGATGGGTCTGACATCCTTTTGGTGTCATGACTAACGTTTGTTCTCCATTATCCTTTTGGTAATGGATCCCCTACATCTTTTAATGTCAGGGCAGTGTGTGTGAATGTACTATCATCCTTTTGGTGATAGGCTTGTCATCCTTTTGGTGTTAAGTTTTCTCTGTTAACATCCTTTTGGTGTTAACGACCTTTGCAAGGTATCCAGTATTTCATTCCTGAGTAATTACTTTCTTTTTGGACAAATTCAAGGTCTTCTTTGTATCTAATTGACTTCTATCCTGAAAATGAACGCTGCAGCAATTCATCTTACTCGGTCGAAGCTAATTAGATAGGGTCATCTGTCACACCCTAAATTTTGTCCTACCTTTTTCAAACATTTTAATATTTTCGCATTTTTTATTTTGTATTTTTTATTTAATTTCGTGTCGTTTAGACATGTGTCCACCCCCGATTGGACATTTTTCAAATCTCAATTTTTTTGTCCAATAGGAGCGTGACACGTGGCCTAAGGGTATTTTCGTAAAATGTCAATCTTTTTTAATTTCTCTTTTTTCTTGCAAATATTAATTTTTTATATATATGTTTGTTTTAGCATTTATCTAATTTAATTTGGTGTAGAATATTGTTTTTTATTATAATTTTAGAATAGTTTAGAATTAGTTTTTATTTTAAATAGATTTTAATATTGTTTTAGAAATAAATATCAATTTTTATTAGGATCTTAGAATTAGTTTTTATTCTTAGATTTTTAATAGTTTATAAAATGTTTTGTTTTTTTTAGAAATATTAAATAGGTTTTTATTAATTTTGTTTATACTATTAGGATTTATTTGTAAATAGTTTTTATTTAATAGATTTTGCGACTTAAATAGTTTTAGAATATTTTAGAATATTATATTTTTAGATTAAGATTTAATTGGTTTTTTTAAATATAATAGTCTTATTTTTCTTTTTAGAAAATAGAAAATAGATTTTAAAATAGGTTTGTTTTTAATTATTAGTTTATATAATGTTTTTTATCAATTATTTTTTTAATATTGGTAGAAAAAGGTTATTAATTAGCATTAATCATTTTTATTATTTTTAATTTTATTTATTAGTTTATTAGTTAATTAGATTTTTATAATATTATTAGAATTATTTATTATTAGTTTTGTTTAATTAATTAGTTTAGTTAGATTTTTTATTAGAAATAGTTTTTTCTTACTTAGAATAAAATAGACTATTTTTATAGCATATAATTAATTTGTTTTTAGAATCATTTTAGTATTAGAGTTAAATAGATTTTTTATTAAAATAGAATTTGAATTAGGAATAGATTTATTTGTTTAGAAATTATTTAGTTCCTTTTTATTATTTAGAATCAAATAGAATAGAACTAGAAATAGAATTAGGATTTTAGATTTAATTAGATTTGATTTAATTTAAGATTATTTTAGGATTTTAGATTTAAGTTAGTAATTTTAGAATTGTTATTAGAAATTAATTTAAAACTAATTAGATTTAGATTATAAATAGAAATTAGATTTTTAAATTTAAAATTGTATTTTAGAAAATAGACTTTGAATTTAGAAATATAATATTTAATTAGAATTTCAATTAGTTAAGTTAGATTCGATTAGGATAGAAATTTGTTTTTTTAGTTATTATTTATTAGAATTTTATGCTAGAATAGATTTTTTTTATATTTTTATTTTAGGTTAAGAAATTAGTTTTAATTTTAAATAGATATTTGGAATTTCTTTTATTTTTAGGTTCTTTTTATTTTTATAGTAGATTCAGTTGTTTAGATTTAAATTATATTTTTAATTTTATAGAATAGTTTTTTTGTAGAATAAATTATTTAATTTAGTAGTCAGTTAGAATTTCTTTTTTTATATTAGCTTTTTATTTTATTTTATTGTTTATTAGAAAGTAGTTTTTTTTTATTAAACTCTTGTTTTTTTAATTATGTTATATATTTATTTTAATTAATTAGGATTTAATTTATTTTAGCTTTTAAATAGTTTGTTTATTTTTCTTTTTTTTCTTTTTTATTATTGTTTATTAAACTCTTTTAGAATTTTTTTATTAGGATATTGTTTCATTTGGTTTTAGATAGGATTAATAGATTAGAATATTATTTTAGGTTTTATTATTTATTTTAGATTAGTTATTAATTTACAATAATTTAGAATTAGGTTTATATGTATTTTGATTTTAATTATCAGTTAAATTGGCTAGTATAGATTTTAATTAAAAAAAATTTAAAAAAAAAAAAGAAAAAAAGGACAGGTTGATGTTGACACATGGCAATCGTATAAAGCCTTTGTTCCTATTCGTCACCATCGACCTCCCACCTCCGAAAACCCTAGCCGTCACCTCTTCCAAAAAAAATAATCATCTTCTTCATCCTCAGCTCACCCCTTCAATCTTCTCCTTCCACATTTTCGGACCTCCACTTCCATACCCATCCGCGAAATCCCAACATAACCCATCTCCTTTCCTCCATTTTTCACCGTCGTCATTTCCTCAGATCACTATTAGATCTTCTTCACAAACTCAACACAACTCTCATTTTTTTAACGAACCAGTACACAGAAAAAACCCATTTCAGAAGCTTTTCATTTTCACCATCAACAAACTCTCGCAATACCCTCAATCTACCATAAACTTCCTCTCTTCCATCAAACAACAGAAAACCATGACAAAAAGAAAATTTTAGAATGAAGAAAGAATAGATTGAGAAGCGTAAACCGGAACCCAAATCAAGCAAAAACGCAAGAAGGTTGAGGATTTGGACTGACCATTGTTCTTTTTCGTTTGTTTTTTTCCTTTGGCTTTCATACGCGTTGTGTTTTGAGAAAGAATTGGGATGGTGTTATTTTAAAAACTAGTGGATTCACTTTAGACGATTGGGCTTTTAAGTCCAATAACTTGGTTTCACACACCCAAATTCCTGATGCACCCCCATTCAGTTTGCCATCAGTGGATGATGGGTTTTTCAGCCCAAATGATTCCATGTTTTTGTTCATACACCTCTGTTTTACCATTAAACCCCCATTGTTTCACTTCTTCTTAAGTATATTATATATTTTTATTTCTGTAAATATTATGTATTATTATTATTATATAGACTTTTTTGTTGTTGTAAATATATATATATATATATATATATATATATATATATATATATATATATATATATATATATATATATATATATATATATATATATATATATATATATATATATATATATATATATATATATATATATATATATATATATATATATATATATATATATATATATATATATATATATATATATATATATATATATATATATATATATATATATATATATATATATATAGTTAACATTTTATTTTTGTAATATGTATATATTATTATTAGTATATGTATATTGTATATTATTATTAAATATTATTATTAGTTAATATGTATATATTATATATCATATATTTTACATTATTTTCTTTAAAGTTTTTGTATATACACTATATTTAGAAGTTATATATATATATATATATATATATATATATATATATATATATATATATATATATATATATATATATATATATATATATATATATATATATATATATATATATATATATATATATATATATATATATATATATATATATATATATATATATATATATATATATATATATATATATATATATATATATATATATATTATTTCTTTTAGAGTTTATGTATACTATTTTGTATTTTATTTTATTTAGAAGTCTTATCAATTTATCTTTTTGAATATTTTTATTTTTAGAGTTGATCTTATCTCCCATTTGTAATTGGACATTTTTTTCTGTCATCTGTTTTGGTCGATGACGAAGTTTCCATAAATCGATTACTAAGTCAAGATATTGATAAGTATCGTTGGATCCGAGACCCTTTTTCTTTTTCACCTCGTATTCTATCACAATTTTATTTCGAACCGATGAAGTCTCCAATTCGTCAAACGTTGATTTTCGAGGATGTTGAAACCTTCGTTATTTCAAATATAAGGAGAATGACCATTTGGGTCATTTTTCTTACTTTGGGATCGCGAGAGGTTCCCTTCGATTAAATTAACTTAAAGTTTGCGATTAAGACGAGGTTTGAGTTTTCTTGACTTTCCCCATTTCACCGATTACTAACTCCCGACTTTAATTTTCTTTTAATATTTCATTATTTTATATTTCCGTACATATTTTTCTGTTTATATTTCTATTGAATTTATCTTTTCCATATTATCATCATTGTGCATACTTCATCTTATCATATTGTGCATATTGTTATCTAAGCCTTTTTATTTTATTTTATTTGTACATTCTATTAAGAAATTTAATAAATATCGAAACCATAAAATCCTAATTGGTGGACTGTTGGTTATCTGTATCCTGTGTATATCTATCTCCGTTTTTCATTTCTTTGGCAGGTTCTCAAAAATCTCTTCAATAAAGGAATCGAGTTCTCTTTATATTGAACTAAAGAGAGAGGATTAAGTGTAGACTTCTTCTTCTCCGAGTGTCGAAATGCTCACTATAGTGTGGGTGGTTTCAATACTCGTCCTTCAATACGAAGACGCTTGTATTCTTCAAACCTTCCTCTCCTAAAAACCTCGGTCCCGTACCGAGTGCATTTTCAAAACAAAACATCTTCCATTAGAAAATCAAGCTCTCTTTGTATTGAACTAAAGATAAAGGATTAAGTGTAGACTTATTCTTCTCCGAGTGTCGAGATGCTCACTGTAGTGTGGGTGGTTTCGATACTCGTCTTTTAATACAAAGACATTTTCCACAACTTATATCTGCAACTTTCTCACCTAAAACCTCGGTCTCATACCGAGTGTATTTTCAAACTTCTTTTCTCAATATAAAAACTTGAATGGTCGTGGCGTGGTTAGGCGTAGGCCTTCTCCTATCCGGAGTGTTGACGTATACCGTAGGGTTCTCTATCGCAAAGCACTTACCATTCAAAACTCAAAACATCTTTAATAAGAGAACAAAGTTCGTTCTCTTTGTATCGAATTAAAGAGAGAGGATTGAGTGTAGACTTCTTCGTCTCCGAGTGTCAGGATACTCACTGTAGTGTGTGTGGTCTTGATACTCGTCTTTCAATACGAAGACGCTATGTTCGCCACACCATTTCATAACAAAAACTCTAAGATAAATAATTGGGTACTACCCGCAAGGGGTTACTATCCAATGACATATTTCATCCTAAAAAAAATCTCACCAATCCAACGTGCCACCTTGCCTCGCATGGCGAAAATTATTTTTTCAAAAAGGATATGTTACGTTCGTTCTACCGCAAACAGGTAACGCCTAAGTCTCCAAACGAGCGAGTAGCAATACACTTAAACTGCTAGAATGCACACGATAGCATCATCCACAAAAACATCGACAAAACGTAGGCCGAACTACGGCTGCTCTGATTCTTTACTCCTTCAAGTAAAGATACGTAGGCACAAGGGCCACAATCCTTGCCGATCACATTCCTAAATTCGTGGTTCTTCGAACTACGTTGACTCTGGCTTTCTCATATCTGTTGAGAATACGTAGGCCTAAGACCGCGAAGTCCTATCGAGTCTGTTCTTTCTCTTTTCTTCCCCCATTATCTTCTCTTTCCCCCGTTTCTAGCCCTTCTCTTTATCCTCTAGGAACACTCATAGAAAGTAATATATTTTAGCAAATACCTTCACACGTCGACAAACAAATGGTTCCCATGGAGTACGATGGATGTGAGGGGTGCTAATACCTTCCCTTCGCATAATCGGCTTCCGAAGCCATTCTTTGGTCGCGAGACCATCTTATCCGTTTCTTTCTTAAAGTTTTCTCAATATTTTCCTTTCCCCTCATGGGATAAATAAAGTTTGGTGGTGACTCTTCTGTCTATCTTTTTTGCCTCCCCGTCGTTGCATTTTTCGAGTAGCGACAACTGTTCAGAACAGTGACATGCTTGGCTGATTCTTCTTCTGATCCACTCTCAGAATCTTCATCAAACCAAGTAACTACTAGGCCCTTCTTTTGCCTCTAGAGATAGGTGGGACATTCTGTGTTAATGTGCCCATATCCTTTACATTCATAGCACTAAGCTTCTTTGTTTTGGTTGGAATTTTCTTCAAACTTGACTCTTTTGTCAATGTCAGATGAGATGTTATTGACATTAGATCTGCCCTTCTTATCTACCCTTTTCATGAGTCCGTTGACTTGTCTACCAAGCATAGCTACAGCTTCTGAGAGATTCTCCTTGCTTCCATCATTGTCTTCATCAGAGTCTTCTGCTGAGTTTGTGACAAGTGCTATGCTTTTGTACTTTTTCTCCACAGCTTGATCACTCATTCCCAACTCAACGGTTTGGAGAGAACCAATGAGTTCATCAACCTTCATATTGCATATGTCTTGAGCTTCCTCAATGGCAGAGACTTTCATGGCAAACCTTTTAGGCAAAGATCTGAGAATCTTCCTCACAAGCTTTTCTTCAGACGTCTTTTCTCCCAAGACTCCTGAGGTGTTAGCTATCTCAAGAATATTCACGTAGAATTCATGAATAGTCTCATTCTCCTTCATCCTCAGACTTTCAAACTTGGTTGTCAACATTTGTAATCTTGACATCTTGACTTTAGAGGTTCCTTCATGAGTTGTTTTGAGAGTATCCCAAACCACTTTAGCCAGCTCACAATGATGCACTAGTTTCAAAATGTTCGTGTTTATACCATTGAATAATGCATTCAAAGCTTTAGAATTCCCAAGAGCGAAGGATCTTGCTCTTTGGTCCATTCTTCTTCAGGTATGAGCATAGACAATCGATCTTTATCAGTCTTTACTGGATGTTCCCATCCTGAGTTTGCAGCTCTCCATGCCTTGTTGTCTAAAGACTTTAAGAAGACAATCATCCTAGGTGTCCAATAGTCATAATTAGAGCCATCTAGAATTGGTGGTCTATTTGTGAATCATATATCTTTGTCCATATTACCAGAATTTATCTTCTCTAGATCTCACCCAGAAAATAACAGGCAAGGTGTCTGCTCTGATGCCAATTGAAATTCTGGAAAGCACACAATGGATGTTATCATGGATGTTATGACATCCAATATAACACAAACTACTGGACTTACTAATAAGCTGTAAATGGAAAGCAATAAATAACACAAGTAATTGTTCACCCAGTTCAGTGTCCACCACACCTACATCTGGGGGCTACCAAGCCAAGGAGGAAATTCATTATCAGTAGAATTAATTCAGAGTCAAACAACCCGTTTGCATTGTTCACATAAGACCTACCCAATGACACTTCAGCCTAGAGACCACTAGACCAGAGTTTCCCACTCACTCCCCCTCAATCACCTTAGTGATAATCATTTCACAATTACAATATGAAGACACTCTTTAAACACACCTTGATCTTGCTTCACATCTTTGATCAAGAGATATACACTCTTGCTTAATAGCTTTGAGTGGCACAATGAACACACCTGTTCATACACAATAACCAAAGCAATTATACAAGATACAATTGCTTGGCACACAAGGAATCCTAAGACTCCTAGACACACGTGAAGAGAAAACCTCTTCACTCACAAGGCACACTCTCCAATCTCTCTTTTTAAGCTCTGCCTTCAAGCTATCTACTATTTGGAGTGATCCTTCTGCTATTTATAGCAGTAGACTTGCTTTGGGCCTTGACAGAGAAACTAGGTTTACCCCAGATAAACCTCTCTTCATGAAGCTGCGCACTTATCATTAGGTCAGGAGTCTTCTATGTTATCCTCAACAATTCCTGTTATGTCGCCTAAAATAACTATGCTTCCTGGATTGTTTCCCTGAAGTATAGCCTGAGCTAATAACAGAAAAACAAACCATGTGCGTCCTGATGTCAAACGCTTGATGTCATAACATCCAGCCATGACATTCAGCCTCACTTACTCTTAGCTCTCCTTGTAGAACATTCTTCATGTATGTCATAACATCAGTTGTGACATTCATTCATACAACAATGTTTTCCCATAAAATGCAGTCAATCAAGAGAATCTACAAACTCCTCCTTTGGTAAATTTTTGGCTAAAACACTGAGTTATAGTATCAGATTATAAGCAGCAGAAGTCAAACATATCATGCAAGAAAGCTACTAGCTACATACTATCAGTGTTGTCTACACACACTCAAACTGTCAGCTCTCAAGATTAACCTGTTCACACAATCATCTGGTAGTGAGCACTATAGATGTCACAATGTTTTGAGCAACATTCTGGGTTACTCCCCCTCAACTGATGCACAACACATCAGTACACATAAGCTGCAGCCAACCTAAGTCACACAAATTCATCCAGCCTGCTCTGGATCATGGATGTCATGATATTTAGGATGACATCCTGAAGTACACAATCACCTGTGAAGCATAACATCCTATGCTACTCCCCCTGACGAGGTGCACAGCCACATACATTCTGCAAACACCCTGCAGAAACACACCCTACTAGCAGCTACAATACTACTAGGTTCCATCAAAGAACACACACAAATCTAACATACTTTCCTATACTCATTAGGAACTCACACGTCACTAACAACATCAGCTGATATCACACATGCACATTAGCAAAATCTTCAACCATGCATATTTGCAGCAGCCCTTGTATCACACCTGCAACACACTTGCAGCAGCAATTCAGCCAAGTCTTCCACCTGTGAAAGATACATTTCTCTAACCTGTTGTCACTACCTATTGGAGTCCATGACTAGTGATCATCATAAAAGAAGTAATGTCTCTTAGGATGTCATTACATTATTCTATGACACTCATAGTAACTTCAATATGAACTCCAAGAGAACCATGCACAGGGATGACATGGATCAATTTGAAAAGGATTGTGTGAAGTGTGGTGATTCTGACCAACAAAGGGCTCACACGGTGACAAGAAGTCTCAAGGATACTCAATTTGAAGATTCTCAAAGAAAGTTGAGAACCTCCATAAATGAGGAATTATAGCAACTATTGGTAATAGGGTATTGTATTTTGAAAAGTAATCGTTTGCTGATTGGTCAAAATCTCAAGTTCCCTCCTCACTTGCAATATTACCTCTCTAGCACTTGTACACAAAACTCTTACTTCATTTGGTGCTTATACAATCGTTTCATCTTCCATTCCTCTACCAGCAAGCACAGAACACCATTTCACTCACAATCAAAGTCACCAAAAATGTCTCAACATCCAAACTCAATCCCTTCTAAGAAGATGTCCACCTGCTCTGACACATATTTCGCTGCTAACCCTAACGAGGTTCTTATGGTAGGACCTCTGCGCATGCTAACTCCAGAAGGAATGTTGGTGAAGAAACCACAATCTTCACATGCAAAAAGACCCAAAGACCTAGTCATAGGTCAGGCCTCTCACCTTACAACCTCCACTCCTGATGAAGATGTCAACGGATAAGAAGCTAGGCAAATACACAACACCATTGCCAATTTGGTAACAAGGGTTCTGAGTGAGTGCCAAGAAAATCTATTCCCTCTAGCACTGAGGATTCTGCTCCTCATCTGGATGAACAAGCGGATGTCATTCATGGTGTTGAAACATTGGTCACCACTACTCAAAAGGACACTGGCAAGGGTCAAGCCTCTGAAAATCAGGATGATCACAGGCAAAGTGATAAAGCCAATGCTGATGAGGTTAAGAAGGACAATGCTGATATTGTAAACCTTGATGAGTATTCAGATAATGATCTGATTGCCACTATCAACCCTAGCATAGACAAAAGGCTCATGACTAGGAAAGGAAAGAAGGCTGGTGTGCAGGACTCTCCTACAAAGAAGGCTGGGACCAAGAGGACTCTGGTTAGCCCTATCAAAGCTGCGAAGTAAGATCAAGGTGTGTTTGAAGAGTGTCTTCATATTGTAATTCTGAATTGATTATCACTCCGGTGATTGAGGGGGAGTGTGCGGGGTCTCTGGTGTAGTGGTCTCTAGGATGAAGTGTCATGGATAGGTCTTAAGTGAAGAGTGCAAACGGGTTGTTTGACTCAGAATTAATTCTACTAATAGTGAATTTCCTCCCTGGCTTGGTAGGCCCCAGATGTAGGTATGGTTGACACTGAACTGGGTGAACAATTACTTGTGTTATTTACTACTTTCCATTTACAGCTTATTAGTCAGTCCAATAGTCTGTTATACATTGGATGTCATAACATTTGTGATAACATGCATTGTGTGCTTGCCAGAATTTCAATTGGCATCAGAGCAGGCACCCTGCCTGTTATTTTCTGGGTGAGATCTAGGGAAGATAAATTCTGGTACTATGGATAAAGATGTAGGATTCACAAATAGACCACCAATTATGGATGGCTCTAATTATGACTATTGGAAACCTAGGATGATTGTCTTCTTAAAGTCTTTAGACAACAAGGCATGGAGAGCTGCAAACTCAGGATGGGAACATCCAGTAAAGACTGATAAAGATGGATTGTCTGTGCTTATACCTGAAGAAGAATGGACCAAAGAGCAAGAATCCTTGGCTCTTAGGAATTCTAAATCTTTGAATGCATTATTCAATGGTATAGACAAGAACATTTTCAGACTGGTGCATCATTGTGAGCTAGCTAAAGAGGTTTGCGATACTCTTAAAATAACTCATGAGGGAACCTCTAAAGTCAAGATGTCAAGATTACAAATGCTGACAACCAAGTTTCAAAGTCTGAGGATGAAGGAGGATGAGACTATTCATGACTTCTACATGAATATTCTTGAGATTGCAAACACCTCAGGAGCCTTGGGAGAAAAGATGTCTAAAGAAAAGCTTGTGAGAAAGTTTCTCAGATCTTTACCTAAAAGGTTTGCCATGAAGGTAACTGCCATTGAAGAAGCTCAAGACATATGCAATATGAAGGTGGATGAACTCATTGGTTCTCTCCAAACCTTTGATATAGGAATGTGTGATCAGGCTGTGGAGAAAAAGAACAAAAGCATAGCTCTTGTCTCAAACACTGTAGAAGAAGACAACGGTGAGAATGAGGAGAATCTGTCAGAAGCAATAGCATTGCTTGGAAGACAGTTTAACAAACTAATCAAAAGAATAGATCATAAGTCCAAACCTTATGCCAAGAAAAACTCTTCTGACATCCGCAGAAGGGATAAATCTGAAAATGAATCTAGTCAAGGCATAGGAGTTCAGTGTTATGAGTGTGAGGGTTATGGTCACATTAAAGCTAAGTGTCCCACCTATCTCAAGAAGCAAAAGAGAGGATTAGCAGTCACTTGATTAGATGGAGATTCTAAAAGTGGATCAGAAGAAGGATGTGCTAAACATGTCACTGTTCTGAACAATGTATGTATATCTGATGGTGATTCAAGTGAAGATGAGCTGACTTATGATGAACATGTAGATTCCTATAAGAAGCTATGCATTAGAAGTACAAAAACATATCAGCAAGGAGAGCATCAGAAGAAACTTATAAAGGAATTAGAGGCCGAGAAGATAGAGCATCTTGAAACAATAGAATCACTCAAAATTGAGGCAAGCTTGTTGGAAGCTAAAATGGAGCAGATGTCAAAATCCATAAGGATGCTAAACCCTGGGACTGACTCTCTAGAAGAAATCCTACAAAGTGGTCAGACACCAGGAAACAGGTCTGGATTGGGATTTGTTGGTGAACAGAAACCCATCTTGGAGCTCAAGAGGCCAAAACCTGAAACTCAGAGGTTAAAGTGGATGTCACAACCAATGTCACAACATCAAAGGAATAGAAGTTAGCACCAGACCAAGAACAAATTCCAAGGGTATAGGTGTTACTATTATGGAAAACATAGGCACATTAAACCCTTCTGCTTTAGGTTACATGGTTTTCCAAGGCATCCCTATCAAGGCAAATCCAAACTGAGTGCTCATGTCAAGAAACAACATCATGCTAGACCCAAGAAGGAAGTTCCTGTCAAGAAGCAACAATGGGTTGCCAAGGAGGTTGCTCTAGTATCTCATACTTTCTTTAGGATGCCAACCAAATAAGATTAGTACTTTGACAGTGGTTTCTCTAGACACGTGACTGGAATGGAGAACCTTTTGGTAAATATCAAACCTCATTCCTCAAGTCATGTAACATTTGGTGATGGAGCTAGAGGAGAAATCACAGGTGTTGGACAGCTAGATTATCCTGGTGTTCCAAAACTGGATGATGTCATGTTGGTTAAAGGACTGACTATTAATCTTATCAGTATCAGTCAGCTTTGCGACCAAGGATTTAATGTTAAATTCACTAAGAGTAATTGTATTGTCACCAATGAAGAAGGTGAGGAAGTCATGAGAGGGTCTAGAGCCAAGAACAACTGCTACCTATAGGAGCCTAGAAGTAACCTCAATGTCTTGTTCAATGAAGAAAAGAAGGATAAAATATGGTTGGAGAAAGGTAGACACATTCAAAAATTAAAAAAGACCATATCTAAGACAGCAGTAAGAGGAACTGGTAAATATCAGGTTGGCAGGCTAGCCAAGATAGCTTATCCAAAGAAGGGACAACACAGAAATCTGGACCTGCTATATTGGAATTTGGTGGAGACCATGAAAAATGGCCAGAATCAAGAGATCAGTGTCACTCAGAATGTTATGACATTATATTGTGACATTCAGTGTAACATCACTATGAACTCAATTCTTCGTAATAGAACAGAGTATAGTGATGACCAACTTCACTTTAGAAGAGATAGTGTAGAGCTTAAGGACTCTGACATTCAAAGGGCTAATAGTTTTACAAGGGATCACCAGACTACCCTAAGTGAAAAAGAAAGAAGCAATTTGGAAAGGTGGTGTAATAAGAGATTATAGCAATTAATAGGGAATTATATTTTGAAAATTAATCATTTGCTGATTGGTCAAAATATTAAGTTCCCTCCTTTTTTGCAACCATACCTAACTATTCCTCATATCATCATTCTCTCTGTGTGTACTCACCACCCTGTGTCCTACCTTTAATCTCCACGAACTCTCTTGTCACTCAGAACCATCACTATGTCTAGGGTTGATCCATTTCCAATCCCTAGTGAGAACACTGAAAACCTGGAGAATCTTGCCAGCTCTTGGGTGCAGGAGGAAGGTAATGATGCTGGCAAAAATAATGATGAAGCCAAGAAGACTGAGAATGATGATGACATGAATGATGTTCCTGGAAATGGTATAGAGGTTGAAGATATGTCATCAGATGATGAGCTCATCAAGAATGTTGCCCCTGGAATTGCCAAGAGACTTGTGACCAGGAAAGGAAAAGTTGTGCTTGAAGAATCCCCTCTCAAAAGTCAAAAGAAGAGAACTCCAGTTGGCCCCCCAAGACATGGAGCAAGGTGTCTGTTGGATCCAAGAAAAGAAAAGTTACCTCTGCCCCTCTGGACAACATCTCCTTTCATACTATTAACAGTGTGACCAAATGGAAATATGTCTATTAAAGAATAATTTCTGTTGAAAGAGAATTAGGAAAGGATACTTTGGAAATCAAGGAGGTAATGGACCTAATCAACAAGGCTGGATTACTCAAGACAATCTCTGGATTTTCGAAATGCTACGAAGGTCTGGTAAAGGAGTTCATTGTAAACATACCTGACTCAATCTCAAATAGAAACATCAAGGAGTTCATGAAGGTGTTTGTAAGAGGAAAGTGTGTGTAATTCTCTCCTGCGGTGATCAACAGATATCTGGGGCGAGCAAATGATGGTGAGAAGGAATTGGTTGCTTCAGACAACCAGGTTTGCAAGATCATCACTATAAACCAAGTCAAAACATGGCCATCCAAAGGGAAGTTGTCTGCAGCACTGCTCAGTGTAAAATATGCCATTCTTCATAGAATTTGAGCTACTAATTGGGTGCCTACCAACCATACATCCACCATTGCTGTTGGACTTGGAAAAGATGGGTCTGATGACCAGAATGCTGCATCAGTAGAAGCAGATGACAGGTCTGAGGAAGCCAGTGATGAAGATACTGAAAAGGCTAATGACAATTCTAAGGAAACCAGTGACGGGGATGCTGAAGAAGCTAGTTCTAGTTCTGCTGAGGAAGACTAGTGTGCTGATGGACTGATGTGGGGCTCAGGCTGGTAGTTGCTTGGGCTGATGAGGGTGTGCTGCTGATGTGATTGTGTTGGTTCTTGGGTTGAAATTTTTTTGACAGCATGAATTTTAATTTGTGATGCTCTCCATGAGCAGTTTTTGTTTTTTAATGACCCCAAACATGTGTAATGTTACTCATTATGATCTATACTATGTTATTAGTTTGATCTTAATTTGTGGCTAAAAAGGGGGAGAGAGTGTTAGATAACAACAGGTAGTGACAGCAGGTTAGAGAAGTGTATCTTTCACAGGTGGAAGACTTGGTTGAATTGCTACTACAAGTGTGTTGCAGGTGTGTCACAGGGGCTACTGCAAATGTGCATGGTTGAAGATTTTGCTAATGTGCATGTGTGATAACAGCTGATACTGTTAGTGTTGTGTGAGTTCCTAATGAGCATAGGAATGTATGTTAGATAGGTGTGTGTTCCTTGATGGAACCTAGTAGTATTGTAGCTGCTAGTAGGGTGTGCTTCTGCAGGGTGTTTGCGGAATATATGTGGTTGTGCACCTCTTCAGGGGGAGTAGCATAGGATGTTTCACAGGTGATTGTGTACCTCAGGATGTCATCCTGAATGTCATAACATCCAGAGCAGGCTGGATGAATATGTGTGGCTGCAGGTTGTGTGTACAGATATGCTGTACATTAGTTGAGGGGGAGTAACCCAGAATGTTACTCAACATATTGTGACATCTGTAGTGTTAACTAACAGATGATTGTGTGTGAACAGGTTGATCTTGAGAGCTAACAGTGTGAGTATGTGTAGATAACACTGATAGTGTGTAGCTAGTAGCTTTCCTGCATGAAATGTTAGACTTATGCTGCTTATAATCTCTGATACTATAACAGAGTGTTTTAGCCAAATATTTGCCAAAGGGGGAGTTTGTAGTTGCTCTTGATTGGCTGCATTTTATGGCAAAATATTGTTGTATGAATGAATGTCACAACTGATGTTATAACTAGGGATGTAAATGGATATCCATGGGGGCGGATAGTATGATATCTGTGTCTGCCCCGTTGGATAAATATGATATCCGTATCTGCCCCATATCCATGCGGGTATCAGTTAAGCGGGTAGTCCACGGGTTTTAAGGTATCCACGGATACTTACAGATATCCATGAATAACTTTTTTTGTCTAAAATTATTTTTTAAAAATATATTTTTTCGCTCTCAATTTAACAACTAAACTTCATCATATTATTTTCATTCTTTTTTCACTAAAACATAATAACATTCAAACATAATATCCATACATTTCATTTTTAACAAAATAAAATTCATCATACCATATAATAATTGTTTAAATAAAACAAAAAGTAATATAGAAGAAGCCTAAATAAAGAAGAAGCCTAAATAAATATAAAATGACTAAATATAGAAGAAGCCTAAATAAATATAAAATGACTAAATATGATTTTTCTTGGAATGTGAAAGGTTTTCTTTTTCTTCCAAGAAAACGTTAAAAAAAAGAAATATGAAAAGACTAAATTTCTTGGAAGATGTAATGACGTCTATAATAAATTAAAAATATTTAAATACTTTATATAATTTATTAACGGGTATGGATATCCGCGGGTACGGGTATCATTAAACCCGCATCCACATCCATTAAATAACAGATATTTAAATATCCATTTATTTTATCCATGGATATCCATTAAGCTATCCACATTGTATCCGTGACAGATTATATCCACGGATACCCGTGGGCACGGGCTTTTTTGCCATCCCTAATTATGACATATATGAAGAGTGTTCTACAGGGAAAGCTAAGAGTAAGTGAAGTTAAATGTCATGGCTAGATGTTATGACATCAAGCGTATGACATCCGAATGTGAAGGCTTTATTTTTCTGTTATTAGCTATGGCTATACTTCAGGAAACAATCTAGGAAGCATAGTTATTTTAGGCGGCATAACATGAACTGCTGAGGATAACATAGAAGACTCCTGACCTAATGATAAGTGTGCAGCTTCATGAAGAGAGGTTCATCTTGGGTAAACCTAGTTTCTCCATCAAGGCCCAAAGCAAGTCTGCTGCTATAAATAGCAGAAGGATCACTCCAAATAGGGCAGAGCTCGAAGCCAGAGATTGGAGAGTGTGATTTGTGAGTGAAGAGGTTTGATCTTCACGTGTGTCTAGGAGTCTTAGGATTCCTTGTGTTCCAAGCAATTGTATGCTGTATAATTGCTTTGGTTATTGTGTATGAACATGTGTATTCATTGTGTCACTCAAAGCTATTAAGCAAGAATGTGTGTCTCTTGATCAAAGCTGTGAAGCAAGATCATGGTGTGTTTGAAAAGTGTCTTCATATTGTAATTGTGAATTGATTATCACTGTGGTGATTGAGGGGAGTGAGCGGGGTCTCTGGTCAAGTGGTCTCTAGGTTGAAGTGTCATTGGGTAGGTCTTAAGTGAAGAGTGCAAATGGGTGGTTTGACTCAGAATTAATTCTACTAATAGTAAATTTCCTCCCTAGCTTGGTAGCCCCCAGATATAGGTTTGGTTGACACTGAACTAGGTGAACAATTACTTGTGTTATTTACTGCTTTCCATTTACAGCTTATTAGTAAGTCCACTAGTCTGTGTTACATTGGATGTCATAACATCCGTGATAACATCCATTGTGTGCTTGCAAGAATTTCAAATCTCATTTTCTAATGAGCATGAAACTTGTAAGGCATGTTCTTAGCTTTCTTTTGAGTACTAGAACTCATCCATTGGGTTTGTGGAACTCAAGTTATGATACCAACATGTTATAGGTCTCAGATGAATATATTTTTTGGTCAACAAAAGTCAAGTCACTTCCAAGACACTTTTGACCTAGAATTAAGTTTCTCCTCAACTTTTGGTAAACATGAAAGTTTTTCCTCATAATCTTAAATTTCTAAAAAATCTTAAAAGTCGTTGATATCATTTATAGAACTCAAGTTATGGCTTTGGCAAGGCAAGGGTATTTTGGGAAAGTTTGGTTATAGGCCATTCTTATTATGGGTCATTTTCATGCACTTGTGTACTTCAAATGAAACTTCAACCAACATGAAAGTTGCTCCAAAATACCTCTTTTACATCATGAAACTCAAGTTTTAGGTGAATTATGTTTGGTTATGGACATGTGGGTGAAAATTCAAGTGGAAAATGGACTTTTAAGTGTGATTTCAATTGAACTCATTATAGGTCTTTTTCATGTCTCATTTTGATTCAATTTTATTCACAATACACTTAAGGCAAGAATGCAAAAATTGGTTTTGGTTCAAGAGGTGAATTACACGTGCATTTCAAGCTTGCTTCACAAAGAAGTTTTCATTCCAAGCTTGCTAATTGGACCAAATCAAGAGCCCAATTCAATTCCATTGTGAAATTCAACTTACTAGATGCAGATCCAAGTGATTTCCATGTGGGAAGGCAAGCTTTTTCACGTGTGCATGGGAAAATTCTATATTGGGCATTTTTTCAAATTCATCACAAAAAGGTTTCATGGGCCTCCGAATGGATCAGATATCCAACATATATAAGTTCACAATGTGAATTGAGAGCTCAGAAGCGCATTTTAAAGCCAGAAGGAGAAACTTCCATTTTCAAACTTCCAAAGAAAATCTCAAATCGTGTTTTCAATTTCAGAGCAATTCAACTTCAATTGAGGAGTGATTCTTCTTCCTTGAGCACAGTGGAGTGGATCTTTATGTTTTCAAGCAAGCAAGCAAGTTGTTGAAGCACCAACGGAGTGTCTCCGTTAAGTAAGTTTCCAATCAACTTTTCTCTCATTCTAGAGCTTGATCTAGGTCCATATTGGCTGCATCTGAAGCCCTACCTCGTGTAGGCCATGTTTGAGTGCTTAATTCTCATGTTTGATGAAAATCTCAAATGTGTATTCCAAACTTGATCCATTCGATTCTCTTTATTTATCCACATTTAAAACCAATGGATCATGGATTTGGAGTGTATGTTAGCTCAGCTTCATTTTGGTATAAAATTTGCTAGGTTTGGTGAGGTTTTGATGACCTGAACTCCAGCCAGCTCGCCGGAGAAGACGACCGGAGCTAGGGCTCCAGCGTCTGGTCTTTGCACAGTCAGATCTGAGTTGGCAAGGGTTGAAATGTTGACCGTGCGCGTGTTTGTTCATGGTTGGCTTAACTGCGTGATGTGGCTAGTTTGACCCCACGTCATTTAGTGAAACGGTGCGTTTCACGTGTAGCTTTCAGCCTGGGTCATTTGGGCTTGTTTTGTTATCTCCACCCCCCTGTTTGTTCAGCCCAATGCTTTTGAATGTGTTTTCTTTGCTTGTTGCACCTCCTTGCATTTGTTTGTTTTTTATTTTATTTCTTTTATTTCTGTTTTGCTTTTTGATTTTTAAAAATACTTCCAAATGTCATAAAATCCCACAAAAAATATTTTCCAACACCTTAGAGTGTTATTTAATTTTCTATAATTTTTTAATTCCATTTTTCTTTTATTTTTGTAATTAATATGGGATTTTACAATTGGAAGTGTTTTTAATGTGGTTTCCATTTGTTCTTGCTTGATTCTTGGACCATTCGTAATCACCTAAGAGTAAGGCTTTCTCTCCATTTTGATGATGGATTGAGGTGCCTTTGAGGCTGATTTTGGTCAAAGGTTGACCTATTTTTGTTTGACTTTGGTTTATTTTTATTTGACCCTCGACAAATACCTTTCAAAGTGGAGCACCCTAGTGGATAAATTCCTTTGGTGATGCTTTGATTGGATTTTGATTTTCATATTTTGGCCTCTGGTTGCCAACTTGTTTATGAGCTTTGTGTCTTTTATTTGGCATTTATTGAACCATTTTCCTATTTTTGGTGAACCTTGCAAGTCAAGTCACCCTAATTGAGGTTCATATAAACTAGTTGACCTAGTTCTTTTGGGAGATGACCTTTGTGGATCCCATATTCATCCTATGCCTCTTGAATTACATTCATGACATGTTTAGGATGCTGGTTTCAATTTTATAGGTCACACATTTGGATGGTTTGTGTTGCAAGTTACTTTTAATTAGGGTTTTTCCATTTGCATTTGAATGTAGAAAGTGTTTTGAACTTTGGTTCTCTACCTTGCCATACTTTGTAATTTGCCTTGGTTTGATTTCTTCTTTTGTTTGCATACCTTATTCCCTTGTTCTCACTTCTGTCCATGTGACTTTGGAACTCATTCAATTTGATTTGGTGCTCTTTATTTGCACTTTGAGTTTAACTTGGATGAGATACCACTTTGAGATTTCTTTTGTGCTTTCTTGTTTGCACGATCATTTGGATGCTTATGGTTGAGATTTCTTTCTTTGTTGCTTGCTGCCCAAGCCTATCCTCCCATCCTCATCTTGATCATGTCTTCTTATCCTTCTTATTTGTTTTCCTTTTGGTCTGGTGATTGATGTTTGAATGGTTGTAGGGGTTGTAACTTCTCCCATTTCATCTCACTTTTTCTTGGACTTGTTCAAGTCTTCTTGCTTGTATTTCTCTTTTGTTTTGCATCCTTTTGCATGGTTTCAGGAGGTTGAGATGTGCTTGTGGTGGTTTCTGCCACACACTTTTTTCCTCACTCTTTTCTTTGTGTTGCATTTCATGTTTGCATCTCTTTCTTTCATCTCATTTGTGATTGATTTATGTTGTGTTTACTTGGTTTTCTTTTCCATGATCCCTTAGGATTCCTAGTCCCTTTGTGAGTAGGATAGACATTAAGTGTTCAATCCAAGCATGATAACATTAGGATAGTCTTTTCCCCTCTTAAGCTCAATCTTAGGAGCACATTGCATGATAACATTAGGGTTGAGTTAGTTTCCCTTAGTTGTGTCTTCTCTCTTCTCATCTCAAAACTTCTTCAAGACACCGAGCGTAGAGAAAACGAGTATTATAGAGAATGTACGTGATGTAAACATACCATCTTTCACCTTAATGAAATTTACTTTATTTGCTTTAAATTTTATAAAGTCTTTTATTGTCTTTGCACCTTTCTTCCTTACTTTCTTTCTTTCTCCTCTTTCTCTTATGCAATTCCTTTCTCTTCTCCCTTAATCTAATTTCCTCTCTCCAAACAAACTTCTTTCTTTCTTTTATTGAAAGCTTTATCTCATCTTTTAAGTTATCCCATAGTCGAATATATGTTTCTTTAGGTTCGTTTACCCCAATACTGTTTAAGTGTGAAACTTAGATAGATTTCAAAAATAAAAAGCCTTTAGCACATGTCCTAGGATCAATCTGATCAATCCTGTGAGTCACCAAAGTTAGATTTGGAAGATCAACGGTTATTTTCTGATTTTCAAGGGAAACAAAATGGCACGCCTAGTGGGACCGTGCTAAAATGTTTGTTTTTGTTTTTTTTTACAAAACCAAATTACAAGAAATTTTGCAGTCGTGTTGGTCCTTTTCGTGAGAAGTACATTTTATGTTACTGAGAAGTGGTAAAGTTACCGCTGTAAACGAAGAAAGACGACCGAGACGAAACATTAGGAACATGGCTACGGATACGAACCAGCCAGATAACCCCAACCGTCGGGGAGACGATTCCAGTGAGGGAATAAGAGATGATGGAGTTCCCCCTCCGATACCGTCGATGGGAGAACAAACGGTGCTTCCTGTGAGGCCAGTATCGACACCCTCCGTACTTGGGGCTGGATCGACGGTGATAAGACCTTATACTCAACAAGTGTTGGACTATATTGGCCATCAAATGTCGAATCCTCAGATTTTGTTAGGGGGAAGTTCGGTCCCCCTGGTTTTTCACAGTCACCAAGAAATCCCCCATATGGGATGCCCACCGCTATGATGCAGGGGCTCTAAAGTGCACCCCCCATATTCTCAGATCAGGCAATGGCTTCGCCATTACAAGGGTTAGGATCAGGCGTGAACATGGGTCGAAATCCCCAAAGCCAGAGCTTAGGGTATTCGACGCAAGGCCCCAATTTGACCAACACCACAGTTGCCTGTTTGAGACAACAGATGGATGAAAGTAACCTACAAATGGTTCAGACCTTATTACAAACCATGGGTGAAATCTTTCAACCATTAATCCAAAATACAACTCAAACCAATCAACAATTGGCGGTACAACTAACAAGATTAGCTGAATTCATGGGGGTACCTCCCTTTGCCAGAAATCAGGCCGCAATAGCGGATATCCCACGAGCAAACCTGGGGAATATGGCAGAAATCGACGTAGGAAACCAAGGAAGGATGGCCCCTCCTGTAGTCGAAGTGCTTAGGGAAGAGCCATTGCGAAATCAGCCCCGTGTCTTGGGAGAAAGAGACCCAGGAGTGGTTGTCGTGAATCGAAACTAAGACGCGAACAATGTAGTCCAGCAGGTTTGACAAAATAACATGGTCGTCGACAACAATCTAGCAGCCATGGTCAAGAGAATTATGGCCAGAAATGGGTTAAATACTGGGTTCACAAGGCCAAATTACACTTCACCTATAGTAGACTATATCCTTCAGGCGGAGTTACCCCCTAGGACGAAAGTACCCAAGTTTACTAAGTTTTCAGAAGACACGACGGAATCTACCGTCGAACATGTGGCTCGTTACCTAATCGAGGCAGGAGAGATAGTGAATGATGAAAGCCTTAGAATAAAATACTTTCCAAGTTCTCTTACTAAGAATGCCTTCACCTGGTTCACAACGCTTCCCCCTAATACGATGTGTAATTGGATCCAGTTAGAGCGTTTGTTCCATGAACAGTTCTATATGGGCCAGACTAAAATTAGCTTAAAGGAACTCGCTAGTGTGAATCGTAAGTTTTCTGAGCCAATTGAGGAATACCTTAATAGATTTCGTTTTCTTAAAGCCAGATGCTTCACACAGGTCCCTGAACTTGAGTTGGTCGAAATGGCCGCTGAGGGTCTCGACTATTCTATTAGGAAGAAGTTGGATACCCAGTATCTAAGGGATATGGCCCAACTAGCCGATCGAGTTCGGCAATTAGAAAGGCTCAAAGACGAAAAGGCTAAGTTTAATAAAAATAAGAAGGTAGCTTTTGTCGAATATAATGAGAATGTCGAAGGATTGTGCGACGATGCTGTGAGCTTCGACGATGGCGAGGTGGATCTTGCTGAACTTAAACAAGGGCCACCTTACTCATGTAAAGTGCTAGCTCCCCCACAAGGGAAGAGTTATGCCGAGTCCGAAAAGAATGATAGATTCCCAAAAGAAAACATATACTTTCGACATCACGAAATGTGATGAAATCTTCGATTTGTTAGTTAAAGACGGGCAAAGGATAGTGCCACCTGGCGCTAAAATGCCGTCTATAGAGCAAAGGAAGAAAATAGGGTTTTGTAAATACCATAATTTCCTAGGTCATAAAACGTCTCAATGTTTTCTTTTCAGGGACCTTGTTTAAAATGCAATCCAGGAAGGACGTCTAAAGTTTGGAGAGAAGGCTAGAGGCCAGATGAAGGTCGACACAGACGCTCTGCAAATGGCGGACACACATTATACAGAACTAGTGGAAGCCAACATGGCGAAGTTACTGATGGCTGCGACCTTTCAATCGACATAATAGAAACTACTGACAATCCCATAGACGAGGCTATGATGGCGAAGGTTACCATGAGCTTCGGACAAAAGAATTGTATGGAAATGGAAATTGATGACCACAACCAAAGGGATGAGGCCATGAGTTCAAATAACAAGAACAATCCAGGTTGGAAGATAGTGACCAAAGAAACTGCTGATAACTTCGTCAAAATTGATCAAGCCACTAAAGGCGTGGAGCTAGGCCTGAGGAAGCTTAATCTGGTCGAAAAAGTTGAAATTAACATGGTAGAGATCACCCAACATGAAGATGTAGCGGACAGTGAATCGAATTACCAAGGGACACACACTAGGGAAGCGTACCCAGAGCAGGAAGAATCGATCGTTGCTTTCCTTCACCGTTGCCAAGAGAGAGGATCTAGTGTGATGCTTTGTCCCCGATGCAGCGCCATATTTGACAAAAAGGCCGCACAGAAGCTAGAGGGAACACGAAGGCTAAGGCAAGATAACGAAAGGCCTAGATTCGACCCTCGAAGAGGCCTTCAAAAAAGATCTGACCCCCGCATAAGGCCTCCTACAAACAAACCCACTAGTTTTAAGCCCAATGCTGAGGCCACTGATGGAAAGTGGACGAAGCCCAATGAGAATAGGCAGCAGGGGCAAAAGAGGTGGAAGAACTTTGAAGTGCAACGAGGATCTTCGTTAAGCTATCGAAAAGAGTTTCAGTCTTCAAAGGCTGCCCATGTATCAGAAAATTATAAAGGGAAATATCCCATGTCTCGATCGCAATGGAGACGAGAACAGCGAAAAAGAAAAGAACTCAGGGAAGGTGCACAAAGGGACCAACCAGAATCCAGTACCAACGTTCCTGTCGAAAATGAAGGACGAACTAAAGCATTTGGGAAGACACCTGTAGGTTGAAAGTTGTTTCCGACACAGGTCGAAAAGCAGAGGAAACCGGTCGGGGTCGATGACAAATGATCGATAATTTTGATGAAGATTCTGACGATACTCTGGATATTTTGGTTAATGTAGTATCAGTGATGCCTAGGGAATTTGACAGGATTTTCGTGGTTGAAAACTTGGACACCTATACGGACTGGGAGATGGCGGCTCATAAGCCAGTATGTTACTATGTGATGAATAATGGCTGCGTCGAGGAGCAAAACACATTCTTCGAACGACCCACGGAGGCGATGAAGAATCATCTGAAACCTCTTTATATTACGACACAAGTAGAGAAGGTCCCAATTAACAAAATCTTGGTGGATTGCGGCACCACGGTGAACCTAATTCCGCATTTTCTGTTGAACAAAATTGGAAAAGATGAGACGGATACAAAGCCTCAAAACATGGTACTATAAAACTATGAAGGTAAAGTGGGTTCGACCATGGGGGTCATACAAGTGAATGTCACGGTCGGAACCATTACCCGCCCAACTGTCTTCATGGTGGTAGAAACCACTGCCAACTATAATCTGTTGCTTGGAAGAGAATGGATCCATGGAGTGGGGGGAGTGTCATCTTCGATGCATCAAAGGATCGCCATCTGGAGACCAGATGACATTGTCGAAAACATTGAAGCAGATCAAGGATAGTACAAAGCACCTATAAACCATGTTGATAGAAGACAGTTCAACAAACATTTGGCCAATATAGGTCCATGCAAACCTGCAGATTTTGAATTTACACAAAATGACGAAGTGTATTGCTCACTTTATCTCCATCCCGTCGAAGGTTTCCGATGGGACGAGGAAGTTCCAGGAGAGAGGCTACCATAGCTTGGCACACTTCCTATAGACCCCACTGGGTGGGGAAGTGAATTTAGTGATGATGACTGAAGCCATAGCGCTTCAAAGGATTTCGGCCTATGTGGCCGAAACTAAGCTACAAACGGCCTTGGAGGCCGCTAATAACAAAATGGCTGAGAGAGCCAACAAAGAATCTGAACAAACAGGCTCATGTGGGCGTTTCGACCCTAAGCCTCCCGACAAGATTCAGTACGAAGGGCAAAGACTCGACGCCATCTATGACGATGAGCCTCTGGGTTTTGAAAAAGATCCCTTGGCCAACGATGTTAAAATGCCGGCGCAAGATCCATTGGAGGAAGTGGATCTGGGAGATGGAGTGATCAAAAGGCCACCTTATATCAGCGCTAACCTCGACCCCAAACTCAGGGTCGAGACCATTCAGTTGCTGCGAGAGTGCATGGATTGTTTTGCTTGGGACTACAACGAAATTCCAGGTCTAAAGAGAGATCTAGTCGAGCATAGGCTACCAATCCAGCCTGGCAAAAGACCAGTCAAACAGAACCCAAGACTTTTCGCTCCTGAGATCCTCTTAAAGATAAAGGAAGAAATCGAAAGACTCCTCCGATGCAAGTTCATCCGTACGACTAGGTATGTCGAATGGCTAGCAAACATTGTATCAGTCATTAAGAAAAACGGATCTTTAAGAGTTTGCATAGACTTTAGGGATTTAAATTCAGCAACCCCTAAAGATGAGTATTAGATGCCAGTGGCAGAAATGCTAGTCGATTCAGCCGTTGGCCACGAGTACCTTAGCATGCTGGATGGATATTCTGGTTACAACCAGATTTTCATTGCTGAGGATAACGTTCCTAAAATGGCGTTCTGTTGCCCAGGGGCCTTAGGCACTTACGAATGGGTAGTGATGCCTTTTGGCCTGAAGAATGCTGGGGCAACGTACCAGCGGGCGATGAATTAAATTTTTCATGATTACATTGAGTCCTTTATGCAGATATATATTGATGACATTGTGATAAAATCTGTATCAGGAAAAGCTCATGTAGAACATCTGCACAAGTCCTTCATAAGGATGAGGAAGTTTGGCCTCAAAATGAATCCCCTCAAGTGTGCATTTTGCGTACAAGCAGGAGATTTTTTGGGTTTCGTAGTCCATAAGAAGGGGATCGAAATCAACAAAAAAAAAGGCCATCATGGAAGCGAAAGCGCCATCCAACAAAAAGGAACTACAATCCTTGCTGGGCAAAATAAATTTCCTAAGAAGGTTCATATCGAACCTCAATGGAAAAACGCAGGCCTTCTCACCATTGCTTCGAGCCACCAAGGAGAAATTTGAATGGGGGAAAGATCAGCAAGAAGCTTTCAACCAGATCAAAGACTACTTGACTCATCCTCCAGTCCTGTCACCTCCATGTCGAAGCAAAAGCATGAGACTGTACATAGCAGCGTCATACAAAACTCTAGGGAGCATGCTTGCTCAAGAGGACGAAAATGGTGTCGAAAGAGCCATTTACTACCTTAGTAGAGTTTTAAATGACGCAGAAACTAGGTATAGCGAGATAGATAAATTATGCTTATGTTTGTATTTCTCATGTATGAAGTTGAACCAATGTATAAAACCAGTTGATGTTTATGTCTCGTCGCATTTTGATATTATTAAACATATGTTGTCCAAGCCTATCTTGCATAGTCGAATTGGTAAATGGGCATTAGCATTAACTGAGTACTCACTAACATATAGACCGCTAAAGGCAGTCAAAGGCCAAATAGTGGCAGACTTCATCATCGACCATTCCATAAATGAAAATACCCTGAACATTGTTGAACTAGAGCCTTGGAAGCTATACTTCGACGGGTCTAGTCACAAGTATATGAAGCTTTGATTGCCGGACTTGAAATTTTGTTAGAATTGGGGGCAATCCAAGTCGAAATAATGGGAGATTCAGAGTTGGTCGTAAAACAGATAACAAAGGAGTACAATGCGTTAAAGAAAATCTCATTATGTATTTCGTGATAGCCAACAGGCTACTCAAAAGATTCGAAGTCTGCACTATTCGACATATACCACGACTACACATTTAGATAGCCAACAATTTGGCGCAAGTCGCTTCAGGATATAGGGTCTCGAAGGAAAACTTGCAAGAAACAATTGAGGTCAGAGGTAAGGTTGTGTCCGTAGGTTTGAGACCGTCAGATTTTGAAGTTACGAAATTTGGCTACGCGAACGAGGAAACCTTCGAGATTTTTACAGTCGAAGTCCTGACAGACAAAGATTGGGGGAAACCTTTGGTCGAGTACCTTCAGAACCCTTTAGCAACCACAGAACGGAAAATAAATTATCAGGCGCTAAGCTATGTCCTTTTGGGGAATGAGTTATTTAAGAAAACCTCAAAGGGGGTCTTACTTAAATGCCTCGGTGAATCTGAGGCGTACTTGGCGTTGTCATCAGGCCATGGTGGGACATGTGGAGCGCACCAGGTAGGCCATAAGATGAAATGGCTGCTATTTCGCCAGGGGATGTACTGGCCCATGATGCTAAAAAATTGCATTGAGTTCGCCAAAGGTTGTCAGGAATGCCAAGTCCACGCTGGCATACAACATGTCCCAGCAAGCGAGTTACACTCCATAGTCAAGCCATGGCCATTGAGAGGTTGGGCTTTAGACCTAATAGGAGAGGTTTGACCCGCGTCTTCCAAAAACCAGAAGTATATTTTGGTAGGGATAAACTATTTTACCAAGTGGATCGAAGCTATACCTCTACCAAAAGTAGACCAAGAAGATGTCATCGAGTTCATTCTGAAGTATATCATCTACATATTTGGGCTACCAGAAACAATAACGACAGACCAAGGGTCAGTGTTTACAGGTAGGAAGATGCAGGAGTTCGCCAAAGAAATGGGATTCAAACTCCTTACTTCGACACCTTACTACGCCCAGGCCAATGGCCAAGTCGAAGCGGCAAACAAAGTGATAATTGGCATGATAAAGAAGCAAATTGGAAGCAAGCCTAGGAATTGGCATAAGACGTTAAATCAAGTCCTATGGGCATGTCGAACATCCCCGAAGGAAGCAACCAACACTTCCCCTTATCGACTGACCTTCGGCCATGACGCGGTGTTTCCAGTTGAGATATACATACAGTCGGTCAGAATTCAAAGGCATCATGAAATCCATCGAGAGATTTATTGAGACATAATGCTTGATGAGTTAGTCGATTTAGACGAAGAAAGATTAAAAGCTCTAAGAACTCTTGAGAAGACAAAATAAAAGAGTAGAGAAATCATATAACAAGAAGGTCAAAGCAAAGGTTTTCCTGGTCGGAGATTTAGTATCGAGAGTAGTTTTGCCTATGGATCGAAAGGTTAGGTCTCTAGGAAAATGGTCCCCAAAATGGGAAGGACCATTCAAGGTATCGAAAGTGTTCTTTAATGGGGCATACGAAGTGATAGAGTTGAGTAAAGACGAGAGAATATTAAAAGTAAATGGCAAATATTTAAAGAAATATAAGCCTGCACTTCAAGAGGTAAAAATATCAGGAGAATAATAGTCAAATATAAAGCAAAGCCATAAATGGTGATTAGCAAATACGCCGAAATGGCTCAGTATCTTACAAACATAGTTAAAATGGCTTACAAAGGCCAGTAGAATCTGCTCTATTACAAAACCTAAATAAATCAAAAAGGAAGATTTGCCTTCATCTTAAGGTAGTTCGACTTTTGAAGTTCGAGGCGGCTCTGGCATTGAGCTTTGTCTGTTCTCAGCTGGGCAACTTCAGATTCCAAGCAACGGGCTTCCTCAGCGTAGGTAACAGCATGTTCAAGTTCAGCTGTTAGGGAGGAATCATCGAAATAAGATAATTCAGTATTTTTCTTCTTAGCTTTCACTATCTTACTAGGAAGTCTTTTGATCTTGCGCTCCTAACAGGCAATGTTCGCCTCATTAGTAAGGACCTCTTGCTTATTTTTCTCCCTCGTCTCCTCCAATGCAACGATCTTTTCTTCAGAATCCACGACAGTAGTCCAAGCGACAGCTTCACTGCCTGCTTTTGTCTGAATGTCACCCTCAAGCTGGGGCAATAATCGAAAGTTTTTGTAAACCTGGTCAATTAAGGTGCCAACTTCTTGAATGACATTTGCGGCCTCAGGAGTAACGGATTTAAGATCTACCTGTTGGAGAAGAGCTTTGAGGGGAAGATGGCTGGCTGGGCCCATCTGCAGGAGGGTGCAAAGATCCCCTTTGAAAATCTTTTTCTTAATCTTATCGAGAGCACTATCAGTTGGATGATTCGAGGTTTTCCCTTCAGATGTTGAGGTGCTGGGAGTTCGGCCAGAAGAATGACTTCGCCTGCTCAAGAGAAGCCTGATGTATTGTCGAGGGTTAGAAACCTTCAACGCATCCAGTTCCGCGGAGGTGAGCTGAGTTTCGCCTTGGAGGGGGATTGTTTGAGTATCCTTGGGGGTAGAAGAAGCAGGAGTCTTTGTCACTTTAGCAGTTGTGGTTTTTCGACAGAGGTTTCCACAGTGTTCAATTCTTTATCTTGGCCTTCTTTTGCCTTTGCGCTATCCTCTTCCATTTCATCTCCAGTACCTTCATCACTAGACTCGTTCAATTTAGACTGATGCATGGCTTGATCTTCGACAGCATGATCACCTTCGACAACTTTTTCGTCCACAGCTATTGCTTGATCCAAGGGAGAACTGTTCGTATCGATCAAGTTTGTGCCCCCTATAAAGTGTTGACTTCATCATCTGCTGTGATAGGATCGACCAGAATGTTGTTGTCTTCATGGTCAGATCCATCAGTTTGAGACTGTTGGGTAGTTGTCTTTGTAGGTGAAGGAGGGACTGTGAAAAAATCAGGTTTATTAATCTCACCAAGAGAACTCATACCAGAACCCAAATCAGAGGTGGGATGGTAGGTAGGCTCACCTTGGCTATTCAAGGGATAAAGTGATAGAGGAAGCTTGGTTGGGTCAGATTGTGGAGCCCCAGCATCAGCCTAGAAAAGACAGACATTAAAAAGAATGGGACCAAAAAATCAGTGCAAGACCCAAAGAAAGATAGATGCATAATATACCTTGACATTTTCATCAGCAGGGCTAGAGTTATCACTCTCCATGGGGACAACAGTTTGGATCGAACCATCCCTTGTGGGAGCCTTATTGAGGTCTTGAGGGGGAATATTGGTCTGAGGTATGTTGGTTGCAAGAGGAACGGATGGAGCATCAGGAGTATCCACATCATGGACGATCTTTTGTTTTCTATTTACTTGAAGACTCTCACGAGGAGATCCATCTTCATCATCAGAATCAATGATAATCTGGGCAGAAGCCCTTTTTAGTCTCTTTTGAAGGGTGGGTGGTTTTCGACTAACCTGAAAGCAACATAAAGTGTCAAAAGTGATTAAGGAGGTAGAAATAGTAGAAAGTTGCGGAGGATTACCTTCTGATCTTCGACCTTGCCTTTAGTTTTTGTTGCTGGGGCAGCATGTTTTGGAGCAGCTGAAAAATAAATAATACTAAAGCCAGTTAGCAACAATAAATCTAAGAGAGGAAAGTCCAAATCGAAGGGGAATGAACCTTCAAGAATGTCGGATTCGATGCGAACATCTTCGATACTAACATGAAGGTGCCCTTTAAACATATCGAGTGTATGTTTAGTCGGAACCACCTGCTGCGCTTTGGGCTTGGACTGTTGTCGAAGAATTTTTATGGCGTCTCCACAAATAAACCAATCTGGGAATGGAGGGGCAAGAGCCACGCCAAAACCAACAGTTGGTAGTCGAGGGACTTTTGGGGGAAAAAGTTTAAAGGCAACCTCATACCGTTTCTCATGAGGAACAGAAGAGGGAATCTTTAAACTATCCAATTTTTTAGAAAACTTTCCTTTCAAAGTAACAGCAGCCTCACGGATGGTTCGACTAACACCATCTGGTCGATAGGCAGTTTCGAAGTACTTATGGAAGGCTTGAATCTCTTTGATATGGGTAGACGTACCTTTCTTGATCTTCTCCTGCACATCAATGAAAGCTTGGTCAATCAAGCGAGCAAAACTCGAAGCGTCAAGAAACTCTAAGGCATAGTGTTTCGACCACTAGTCGTAGAAGTCTTGGGAGTAGAAATAAGAAGGTTCAAAGTGGACAGGTGTAAGGAAAGACTTATGGGCGTGGCGCGCCAATTGTGTCGAACAGTCAAGGGGAGATAGCACCGCTAAAGGAAGTATGATATGTGATTTCTTGTCATATAGGCACTTGGGCAAAGTCTGTATCATCCCAAATTGCCTGGACACCAAGTTTGGTTGGTAGGCTACTAAGTTGGTGTGACCTCTAACAAGGTTTAATTTATCAACCAGTAGTCAAGGTATGAGGAATCGTTCCCATATCAGCTTCGACTCCTCTTCTTGTTTCTTTAATGGAGCAGGGAAGGGTCTAGTGAACCACTCTGGGCCGCATCTTCGTTCTGAAAAGGGAGCCATCTTCGAGGTGAACTCGTTCCGTTTTGCGAACATGTGAATGAAGTTGGATAAGTTCGATCGAAGAGTATGTCCTTCTTCGCTAGGAGTAAGTTGGGCTAAGCGAGGTCATTCGACTATTCTCTCAGAGACTGAAGACGAACCTTCATCGACTTCTCCTCTGTTTGAGGGATTATGTTCAAAAGTGGCATTAAGCCACAGCTGGAGGAGCCAAAAGGGGCCTGATAACAGCCAGTTGCCATGGCTTTCAGGATCTTTCAATTTTCCAGCACCTTCGCCCAAGGCCTCATAGAGACTGGCCAAAATCATCTCACTTAGGCAGATGCCTCTCTTCAAGTGCAGTTGGTTGGCCAGAACAAGATATTTTCGTGCCACCTGCAAGGACTTTGTACAAAATACACAACGAGATAACCACATGGCCAGAAAGGCTATATGTTCCTCGTTATCAACTGAGGCATTGGTTTTGTTATGACAATGCTGAACAAAAGTTGTGTAAGTATGTTTGGTGTTGGCAAAACCTATGGTGTCGTGGCTATCAATCTTAGGATCGTAAACAAGACCGTAGGGTTTTAGGCCTACAATGGAAGCTACATCAAGCAATGTGGGTGTCATCATCCGACAAGGGAGGTGGAAAGTATTGTGAGTTCTATCCCAGAAAAATAAGGAAGAAGCCAGCATAAGGGGGCAGTAAGTAGGACCTACCTTCGACATCATTATCAGATCATAAATCCCAGTGTCATTCCAATCTTGGGCTTTCACTTTCTCTATTTTTGCCAGATAATTGAGGTAAAGTTCAGAATCTTTAAAGTAGGGGTAGCCCTAAATAATCTGGCCCCATCATGGAGATACCTAAGATCTTCGTCGAAGAGGGTTAGGTTATCAGGGCCATCAGCGGATATTTTGCTAGAATCTTTTTGCCCTAAAGGTTTAGTGATTCTATAGGAGGGGAAGAAGTCTTTAATGGCGGAATAGTCAATACCTAGAGGAGGTAAAAGGCCAGACATGGCTAAGGGTTTACCTGCAACAGTAACAGGAATGATTACATGCGATTCATAAATGTGGCATTTCTCTTCTAACAAGGGTTCGCGAATGAACTGTTGGTTTTTCACCACCTGAGGACCGCTCAAGCTGGCAAAGGGAGGAAGAGTTGATGCAGAGGTTTGTCCTTTGAGTGGAATTTTCTTCTTTTGATGATTAGACATTTTTTAAAGAAGTAAAGAGTTTGTTGGTTGGGAAGCAGAAGACTAGAGGAAGAGAAATGCAAGAATGTTGTTAAGAGTCAGAGAAGTTGGAAAAATGAAACTATCAGAGGAGAATTACTTATATAGTGTATGGAATATTGAAAGTTTTTTTTATCATTAAGGGGCTAGAGTTAGTGGGTCACGTGTGCGCTTGGATGTAGGGTGGCAGAGATAGTAGTTGCAATTCACGCCCCCTAGGTTGAAAAGGTGATGATGGCCCACAATTTTGGTGGTTCCCGAGAAAATTGCCATGATGAGAGTGACGTCAAAAACGTGCATCAAGGTGGCGGAGCAGTATCTTCCGTGTTCCCCTCTATTTTCTTGTTTCTCTTTCTTCCCTTTCACCTTACCAAACTTGCATTGGTTGAAAGAACATCAGACAACACGTATGAAGAGGACAAGCGGCGTCAAAAGTCAGACATTATCAAAAAATGTGCTTTTCCACATCAGAAGTCGAAAAGACATTTTTTGGGGGCAATTTGTTAGCTCCTAATTTCGACGCCCCATGTAGAAGAAAGGAATTCAAGATAAAATGCCAAGGACAAGTTGAGAACGAAAGTTGGTCAAAAGATGTAAAGCAGCTGAAAGAAGGAGTCGAAGAACTCACCCAGAAGCTAGGCGTTCGATCGCTTGCTATTGCTGATGGTTCGTCAAAAGGTTTGAAATTCAAAAGTTGGAGGGAACAGTTTTGTTTGCCAAACACTTCAGAAGACACGTGGCACCTTATGAGCAGTAGATCCATGCATTGTGACAAGTGGCGAGAGGAGGTGATGTTGGAGGTTATTAGAAGTTATTTTTTACTACTATAAATAGGATGTCTTAGACATAAGTAAAGGTGTTGTAATTTACCATTGTACAAATTACTCTTAGAGAAAACGAGTATCCGAGCATAGAGAAAACGAGTATTATAGAGAATGTACGTGATGTAAACACACCATCTTTCACCTTAATGAAATTTACTTTATTTGCTTTAAATTTTATAAAGTCTTTTATTGTCTTTGCACCTTTCTTCCTTACTTTCTTTCTTTCTCCTCTTTCTCTTATGCAATTCCTTTCTCTTCGCCCTTAATCTAATTTCCCCTCTCCAAACAAACTTCTTTCTTTTATTAAAAGCTTTATCTCATCTTTTAAGTTATCCCGTAGTCGAATAGATGTTTCTTTAGGTTCGTTTACCCCAATACTGTTTAAGTGTGAAACTTAGATAGTTTTCCAAAACAAAAAGCCTTTAGCACATGTCCTAGGATCAATTTGATCGATCATGTGAGTCACCAAAGTTAGATTTGGAAGATCAGCGGTTGTTTTCTGATTTTCAAGGGAAACAGGGGACCGATCATTTGTGAGTCAGCAAAGTGAGGCCGCTTCGTTAGACTATGATGCCAAACTAGAAATGGTGAACGTATCATCGTTTCTCGAAAGTATGTGATGTTGACGACCGCATAGGATGCCAGACCTTATCAGAGATAGGTTCATACCTGTGAGTGGGGAGGGTCATGCAGGAAACTTTGACCTTCAACCTACCCGGTTTTCTCGTCAGTGTGAATCTTTGATCTTGATACAATGGTTCCTTATATCAGTGTTGTGTTGTGTTCTCGCCGAAGCAAATGATGGTTCTTCTCAGTCAACAACACATCAATCTTGCATTTGCATTTTCATTTGCATTTAACATTGACATGTATTTATGTTGCAGATGTATATTTCCTCTCAATTCTAGTGATCTTACTCCACTTATGACATGGAGCCCAGTTTGAAAAAGAGTGTTGTGTACAAGTTTCCTACTCCTGACATAGCACCACTGCTCAGTTTGGTTTATGTTGCTGATCGTAATGTAATGGAAGATTTCAAGGAGTCATATGGGAAGCTCTTGGCTTGTGTCTGCAAAGCTTCAGTATTTGAGTTGGGAGGTCTTCACACCTTGCTTCAGTTCTATGATCCATAGTTGAGGTGTTTCACTTTCCTGGGATATGTGTTGATGCCTACTTTGGAGAAGTTCTCTGTGATGTTAGGAGTTCCTATTCTTGATCAAATGACTTTTTATCATACTGAAGTTGAACCTAATTTGACTAAGCTTGCTAACTCACTTCATTTGGATGCTTCAGAGTTAGAAGGGAAGTTGGTTAGAAGAAATGGGATGCCTGGATTTCCATTATCTTTCCTAATTAGTAAAGCTCAACACTTTGCGAAAGAGGGTTGTTCGATTGTTTTTAATGCGATCTTAGCACTGTGCATATATGGTGTAGTGTTGTTTCTGAATATTCCTGACTTCGTGGATCTGGATGCTTTCCACATTTTCATCTTAGGAAATCTTGTGCCTACACTTATGGGAGATATGTATCACTCTGTGCATTATAAGAATGAGAATCAGAGAGGGAAGAATGTGTCTTGTTGTATAACTCTTTTATATAGATGGTTTGTGAGTCATCTTCCAAAGACTGGTCCTTTTGTTGATACCGCAGGTACCTCAGAGTGGTCAGAGATACTAATGGGCTTGACTTCTGAGGACATTGTTTGGTTTGCCAGAGAAAAGTTAGGTACAAAGATTATCTTTAGCTGTGGTGGTTTTCCTAACATCCCGTTGATTGGAAGGAAAGGAGGTATTAACTACAATCCAACTCTTGCAGTGAGGTAGTTTGGGTATTCTCTGAGGGAACCTCCGAAGGAAGGGGATATACATGTATCTCTGTATTTCCCTGGTTTTCTTGAGAATGAGACCCTGATCAGGGTAGAGAAGGCTTGGAACAAGATTCACCGTAGAGGGAAGGATTTCTTGAGTAAGTACAACAGTAGAGCTTATGATCCTTATGTAACTTAGATTTAGGAGAGGGTTGGGAGATTATTGATGTCATTTCCAACTTGTGAGCCTTTATATCCTTTGTTGATTGAGGAGCTGATTACTGTTGATATCCATAGATATAATCAGCTATGGTCTGAGAAGGAGGAGTTGCGTAAGGCAAACAAGGAATTGGAAAAAGAGATTATTCAGCTCCGAAGCGAGAGAAATCAAGCCACTTTTTCATCTAAGAAGCAAACTGAATTGGTGAATAAGTTGGGTAGAGAGATAACTGCAAAGATTCGCGCTCAAGAGCGTATGGGCTTAGATCTGAAGAGTGTTAGTGATGTTCTTAGTTCTAAGAAGAAGGAGTTGGATAAAGCATATGTAGAGATCTCCAAGTTTAATAACCAATGGAACACCACTTTAACTAACAACAGAGAGAGAGAAGACGGATTACGACAACAGATTGCTAAGTTGAAGGCTCAGATCCAGGTGAGAGATGAGAAGGTTATAGTTGAATCCTCGCGCCGATGCAAAAGCAACTGCAGACTGAATGAAGCTCTTGCAACCTTGGAGGACTATAAGGCAAGAGCAGATGCGAAGAGATGCAAGCTTGAGGAAGTGTTTGGTGAGGATGCTTGGGAGGATTATGTTCAGAGCTTCCAGGTCATCATCAGCCAGAGAGAGTTGCTCATCCAGGAGTTGGTAGACAGGCCAGACCATCCAGATACGAAGGGGTTATTGGAGGATTTCTAGGCTTGGTGTCATGCTTGATTGTTTTTCCTCTCATTGTAGTTTGTTGTTATGGTGTACCTTGACCATCACCAGATCTGTTGGACGAGGTCATTTTAATTCTCTTGTATTCAGTGTTGTGTTATACATTGACTCTCGACTCTCATTTTATTTATGATGAGTTTGCTATGCTTATCTGTTGGCTTTCCATTGTCTTGATGTTCTCGTAAAACCAGAATCGAGGGGAAAATTTCCCTAACGCATATTTACATGTCTGCATACTGCATCATTTCTCATTTTGCATCGCAGGTGCTCCGGAACCATTAACCTTATCTCTGTGGTTTGTTCAGTTTGTTTCAGGACTGACAACCAAGCAACTGATCGCTACGCTACTCGGGGAAATCAACGCCGGATTATGGATCAGATTCAGGCTAAACTTCAGGAATTCCCCGACAGGATGGCCCAGTTCATGGATATGATGCAAGGGGTCGCCAATGGCCAAGACCAGCTGAGAACTTTGGTGCAACCGTTAATTGCTAGAGTTGATGGGAGTGGTGTGCTTCATGGAGGAACTGCTGCCATACCTCCTACTGCTGACAATGTCACCCCACATGCTAATATTGATATCCCAACAACTGTTATCCCTCCGGGCGAAGGAAATTAGACAGGAGTTCATAATCCCGGACCTACGTGTGCTTTGCATGGAAACACTGCCCTTCAGTGGGAGAAGGATGATCAAGACGATGTGTTCTCTATGAGGGATGTTGGTGCTGGTCTTCCAACTGAAGCAGACAAAAGGTTTAAGTTGCTCGAGGAAAAGATGAAGAGTTATGAGAATCAGAATTCTATGGGGTTGGATATGGCAAATTTGGGGATGATTCTAGATTTGAAGGTTCTTCTAAAGTTCAAATTCCCAAACTTTGATAAGTATAAGGGGACAACTTGTCTGAGGGTTCATCTTCATTCTTACTACCACAAGATGTCCGCCTATGCATTTTTTCCAGGACAGTCTTTCTGGTCCGTCCCTGGAATGGTACATGGGGCTAGAGCCAGTTAACATTCGAAGCTGGAGGGATTTAGCTGAGGCGTTTGTTAAGCATTACCAATATAATAGTGATCTAGCACCGAACAGGGTCCAGTTATAGAACTTATCTCAGAGGAATAATGAAGGCTTCAAAAAGTACGCCCAGAGATGGCGTGAATTAGCCGCCAGAGTACAACCTCCCATGGTGGAGAGGGAGTTAATAGATATGTTCGTTGCCACGTTATCGGGAGTGTATTATGAGAAATAGATCAGAAACATGTCAGAAAGTTTTTCAGACTTAATCATTACAGGACAAAGAGTGGAGAATAGAATCAAATTGGGTAAAATTCAGGCCGGTGAAGGATCCTCAGCTGGAGGAGTTAAGAAAAGTTTCGGCAATAAAAGAAGAGAGGGGGAAACCAATGCAGTCTCAGGTCCCCGAAATAGAAACAATGGTAGAGGTTAGCAGTACCATCAACTGCAACCTCAGGTTGCTAGCATTACAATTCTTGTAGTGCCACAACCATAACAGCAACAACAAAATTATGCTCCTCGCAGATTTCAGGATTGAGGCAGAGTAATAAACAGGCAGTTTGATGTGCCGCCGATGCCATACTTGCAGTTGCTTCAACACTTTTTGCAATTAAAATTGATTCAGAAAAGGACTCTGGCTCCTTTGACTGGTGCGCCACCACCCGGATACTATGCTAATGCTAGATGTGATTTTCATTCTGGTGCTCCCGGATACAACATCGACAATTGTAAAGCATTTAAGCATAAGGTGCAAGACCTTATACACAACAAATCCATCAATTTCTCTCATGACACGCCCAATGTTGTGTAGAATCCCATGCCTAATCATGGGGCGGCTGGGGTTAATGCCATTATTGAGGATGAGGGTTTGAACTTGGTAGCTGATGTTGAAGATTTGAAGACTTCGTTGAGTTTTGTAAAAGAAAAATTGCTGAGTGGAGGGGTATTTTCGGGTTGTGACCGAGCTTGCGCAGAGTGTTTGATCCATCCTGAGGGATGCGAGAATCTGAAGAGTCATATTTAGAAGCTGATGAATGATGGTATTTTACAATTTGACCGAGTGTCAGAGAAGAAAGATGGGGAAATATTTTATGAAGAGAAGAATGAAGTTGCTACAATTTCGATTCCTTACAAGACTATCACTATTTCTGCGCCACCAAGGCCGCCTACTATCATAATTACTAAAGCTGGACCCATACCCTACGAGAGCACCAAGATTATTCCATGGAATTACGGAGCTGAGGTCTACTGTACTGGTCAGAAGCAGGAACTGAAAGGTTCACCATTGGATTCTGTTGACAATCTGGTAGGGACTAGGGGTATAACCCGAAGCGGAAGAGTATTTTCACCTCCTGAAGTGAGTGCTGAGAAAGATGATAAGGGTAAAGGAAAAGCGGTGGTCAAAGAGAGTTCTCAGGCTGGTGAGAAAGAGTCCTTGTTGAAGGAGGCGGAAGAGTTTATGTGGTTGATCAGGAAGAGTGACTACAAGATCGTAGATCACTTACAACAAACACCGTCAAAGATCTCCATTCTGTCATTACTGCTGTGCTCTGAGGCACACATAAATGCTTTCCTAAGAATCCTGAATACATCATACGTCCCACAGGAGATATCTGTGAATCAGCTCAAAGGAGTGGTGGCACACGTTAATGCTGGTAACGGGCTGGGTTTTACTGATCTTGACTTGACGCCCAAGGGAAGGAATCATAATCGAGCACTACATATTTCTATAGAATGTAGAGGGGCTGTAATGCCGCACGTGCTGGTAGACACTGGGTTATCATTGAATGTGCTACCTAAGAAGGCTTTAATGAAGCTGGATACCCGAGGAATTACTTGCACCCCAAGCGATCTGGTGGTACGAGCTTTTGATGGGACTAAGAGGTTTGTGTTTGGGGAATTGACCCTTCCGATCCAGGTCGGTCCGAAAGTTTTTAATGTTGTGTTTTATATCATGGATATTCATCCAACGTTAAGCTGTTTGTTGCGACGACCCTGGATCTATTCGGCAGGCGCTGTAACATCAACGCTACACCAAAAGTTTAAATATATGGTGGGTGGAAGTGTTGTCACTGTTTGTGGGGAAGAAGACATTATGATAAGTCATTTGTCTTCATTCAAATATGTCAAAGTTGACAGTGAAATCCACGAGACGTTGTGTTAGGCTTTCGAGATTGTGCAGATCAAGGATAAAGCACCAGTTGTATCCAAGATACCTGAGGTTGCCATGTCATCCTTTAAAGAAGCCCATGCAGTGGTGAAGGCTGAGGCATCTCAAGGTTGGGGCCATGTTCCGGACATCCCCAACAAGCAAGACAAATTTGGACTGGGATAAAACCCATCTTCCTCCTGACAGAGCGTGTCGCGCTACAAAGGACCCGTCCAATTCACCAGCGGTGGGGTGATTTTTGAGCAGATCAATGATGTGTCTGATGAAGAAGGTGAAAGTAATTGCGACATGGATGCGTGGATCCGGCTGCGTACTCTTGGTCAGAGCCTAAACAACTGGACTGTTAAGGAAGTCATCCAAGTGACTAGAGAAGAGTAATGATTTGTTTTCTTGATTATCTGTAGCCCTGTGCTCTACCCAAAGCATAACGGTCTTTGTCTGCAGGGCTTAATCTTTTATGTTTGAACAATCATTTTATCAATTAATCAAAGGGTGTTTTTCTCACATTCAAATATTGTGATCTCTATTTTTCCTGTTTTATTTTTAACAATAAAATGGCAATGTGGTTTGTGCTTGTTTGAATATCCTTTTAAGCATTAAATCATCATCATTGCAGGTTTCACATTGCAGATGACACCGCTCTAGAATCGTCTATGACTCACTTTGACTTTGATAATCTGATATTTCAAGCCGAAGAAGAGATTGATGAAAATGAAGAGTTGCCTGAAGCGCTCGTCAGGCTACTGAAACAAGAAGAGAAAGCCATTCTGCCTCATCAAGAAGAAATTGAGATCATCAACTTGGGTACCGAGGAAGCTAGAAGAGAAGTCAGGATAGGGGCTGCGTTGCAGAGTGATATCAAGCCGAGATTGGTTGAAATGCTCCGAGAGTATAGTGATATCTTTGCTTGGTCATATGAAGATATGCTCAGTCTCGACACAGATATTGTGGTTCATCGCTTGCCTTTGCATGAAGAGTGTCTGCCTGTCAAGCAGAAGCTCCGGAGAACCAGACCAGACATGGCGGTAAAAATCAAAGAAGAAGTCCAAAAGCAGTTGGACGCAGGGTTTCTCGCCATAACAACTTACCCTCCATGGGTCGCTAACATCATACCTATACCAAAGAAGGATGGTAAGGTAAGGATGTGTGTTGATTATAGGGACTTGAACAAAGCGAGTCCGAAGGACGATTTCCCGCTCCCCCACATTGACGTTTTGGTTGATAATACTGCTCAGTATTCATTGTTTTCTTTCATGGACGGCTTTTCCAGATATAATCAGATTAAGATGGCACCGGAGGATATGGAGAAAACAACTTTCATTACACCGTGGGGGACTTTCTGTTATAAGGTAATGCCTTTTGGGTTGAAAAATGCAGGGGCAACCTATCAGCGGGCAATGGTCACTTTGTTTCATGATATGATTCATGGAGGAGGAACATATGGTAAATCTTTTGAAGCTGTTCGAGAGGCTAAGCAAATTCAGGCTGAGGTTGAATCCGAACAAGTGCACTTTTGGTGTACGGTCAGGAAAGTTTCTTGGGTTTATTGTCAGTGAAAAAGGAATCGAGGTCGATCATGCAAAGATAAAAGCAATTCAGGAAATGTCAGCGTCGAAAACGGAGAAAGAGGTTTTTGTTTTCTTTGGTAAATTGAACTACATTTCTAGGTTCATATCTCATCTCACAACTACGTGTGAACCCATGTTCAAATTATTGAAGAAAGATTAGGCAGTTATCTAGAACAAAAATTAACAAAGGGCATTTGATAAAATAAAAAATATTTGCAGGAGCCTCCGATACTGATACCTCCAGTAGCTGGAAGACCATTGATAATGTATCTAACAGTTCTTGAAAACAGCATGGGTTGTGTTCTAGGTCAACACGACGAGACTGGAAGAAAAGAGCACGCCATATACTACCTGAGTAAAAAATTCACTGATTGTGAGCGAGATACTCAATGCTAGAAAAAACATGTTGTGCACTTGCTTGGGCTGCTAAACTCCTGAGACAATATATGCTAAATCACACAACCATGCTGATTTCCAAGATGGATACGATTAAGTACGTATTTGAAAAGCAGGCACTGTCGAGAAGGATTTTTAGGTGGCAGATGGTCTTAACAGAATACGACATTCAATACGTCTCCCAGAAGGCTATAAAGGGAGTGTTCTGTCAGAGTATCTTGCTGAACAACTGATTGACGACTATCAACCAATGAAGTTTGAGTTTCCGGATGAAGACATCATGTTCCTAAAGATGAAGGATTACGATGAGCCACTACCTGAGGAAGGTCCCGAGAAAAGCTCCCAGTGGAAAATGATCTTTGATGGTGCTGTTAACTCTTACGACAACGGAATTGGGGTAATCATCACAACTCCTTATGGTTCTCATATATCGTTCACTGCAAGGTTGACATTTCCCTGCACCAACAACGAAGCCAAATATGAAGCGTGCATTATGGGGTTGGAAGAAGCCATTGATATGAGGATCAAGAATCTAGACGTGTATGGCGATTCAACGCTAGTTGTTAATCAAATCAAAGGGGAGTTGGGAACTCGACAGCCTAATCCGGTTCCCTATATGAATTATGCAAGGAGGTTGTTACCTTTCTTTAACAGAGTAGAATTTCACCATGTGCCGAGAGCGGAGAATCAGATGGCAGATGCTCTGGCGACGTTATCCTCAATGTATAAGGTGAATTTTTGGAACGATGCTCCGAGAATATTCATCTTGCGCCTTGATAGGCTGGCGTTTATGTTTGCGATAGAGGAAAATTTTGATGGAAAGCCATGGTATTATGACATCCATAATTTTCTCAAGAATCAGGAGTATCCGCCTGGGTCTTCGACCCGGGATAAGAAGACCTTGAGGAGGTTGGCTGGAAATTTTTACCTGAACTAAGATGGTGTACTCTACCGGAGGAATTTTGACTTGGTACTATTGAGATGCATGGATGAAAGAGAAGCAGGTTTGCTTAAGGAGGAGGTCCACGAAGGTGCCTTTGGTACACATGTCGATGGGCATGCCATGTCTCGAAAGTTGTTGCGGACAGGTTATTATTGGTTGACTATGGAGTCTGATTTCTTCAAGTATGCTAAGAAATGCCAGATTTATGCCGACAAGATCCATGTACCGCCAAGCCCTCTGAACGTCATGGCATCGCCTTGGCCCTTTTCCATGTGGGGCATTGATATGATTGGCAAGATTGAGCCAACCGCATCCAACGAACATCGCTTCATCCTGGTGGCAATTGATTATTTCAAGTGGGTCGAAGCTGCTTCCTATGCTAATGTCACTAAACAAGGTGTAGCGCAGTTTATCAAGAAGGACATCATTTGTTGTTACGGAGAGCCTGAAAGAATCATTACTGATAATGGTTCGAACTTGAATAACAAGATGATGAAGGAACTGTACCAGAGTTTCAAAATGGAGCATCACAACTCTTCTCCCCATCGTCCGAAGATGAATGGCGCTGTTGAGGCGGCCAACAAGAATATAAAGAAGATAGTGCAGAAGATGGTTGTAATCTATAAGGATTGGCATGAGATGTTGCCCTTTGCTTTGCATGGATATCTTACTTTTGTACGTACTTCAACTGAGGCAACTCCTTTCTGACTGGTGTATGGTATGGAAGTTGTCCTACCATTGGAAGTCGAGATTCCTTCTTTGAGAGTTCTGGTTGACGTCAAGCTTGATGAGGCGGAATGGGTGAGAAACAGATTGAATCAGCTCAGCCTGATGGATGAGAAGAGGTTAGCGTCCATTGTGTATGGTCGTTTATATCAGAGCAGGATGAAGAAAGCTTTCCATAAGAAGGTGCGCCCTCAAAGCTTTCTGAAGGTGAGAAAAACACTTAGAAGGGGGGTTGAATAAGGGTTTTGAAATAATTATGGCAATAAAATCAACACAGTATTTTTATCCTGGTTCGTTGAACTCAACTAATCTAGTCCACCCTACCAAGGTGATTTGCCTTTCTCAATAAGGACTTAATCCACTATATTGAAATAGATTATAGTGTGAACCACTAAGAACAACTGTCTTAGTCTTCTCAAGAAATCCTGACCACAACTTGGTCTTCTTAAGGAACCTTTTACAAATAAATGTAAACTAACAAGTGTTTAAGATGCTTCTAAAAAGCTATATCACAACTGTGACTTTTACACTTAGATTAAGAACGAATAAAAACTATTCATCTTATGAAATATATTGTATGAGAGCCTGAGAGTAGTTTTCAATTTGATTTCTCAATAGTTCGTCAATTCGTCAACTTTGACATGTTGTTGAAGACATCCTTTTATAGAGCAGAAAGTCCAATGCTTGAAGACTGTGCATAGCAGAGTAGCTGTAGCCTTTTTGTCTTCTATTGACTTTAGCTTTCCCAGAAGAGGAATGTTCAGACAAATCCCTTTTGTCTGATTTCCTGTGCCATACACGAATAAGGAAAGATTCGTTTGGAATATGCCAACGGATATATCTTTGAATAATATCTTCTTCAACAAGCTTCTATCTCAAAGTTATCAACATCAGAGTCTTGATGTTATTAGAGTTTTGCAGCCAATGTGCTTCAGCGTGAATATCAATCATAGCAGAGTTTGAATAACAGAGCCTCTGTACTTGCAGCGAAAAGTACTTTCTGAGTCTTCTTGAAACAATGCTTGAAACTCTTCATACAAATTCTTCAACTACACTTCAGAGTCTTCTGCAGCTTCTGCTTCAGAGTCTTTTCTACAGCTTCTGCTTCAGAGTCTCTTCTGGCAGCGCTCAGAGTCTTCTGATGACTTGCTTCTCATGCTTCAGAGCTTTGCGTAGAGTAATGTTCAGATGCATTTTGCTTTCATAAGAATATTTATTTTAATATCTGAAACAAAAACACTTGAGCAAAATTAGAGTATATATTTTCTTAATACAAAATTTCATTAGTGTTATCATCAAAACATAGAGATATATTAAACACCAATCTGTGTTCTAACAATCTCCCCCTTTTTGACGATGACAAAAACATGGGAAATTTTGTTCAATAAAAGGATAAATATATAACTCCCCCTGAGATAAAGAATCTCCCCCTGAAATGAATACTCTAATAGAAGAAAATAATTCCGTTTTTGCATGAGTATACTTTTCAGATTAAGAGCCTGGTTAGAATATACTTTCCAGAATCAGATCTTGATTTACTTTCTAGAATCAGAGCTTGATTTACTTTCCAGAATCAGAGCCTGGTGTTGCACCCCAAAATTTGACCAACAATTGTTCATTCATTGAGTGTTTGAAAGTTGATATATTCATCAGAAAGTTCAAGAGATCCTCAGAGAAGTGGTTTGAAACCAGGGTTGTATGCTTCATAACTTGAGAGTTGTGAGTATCCCTCAGATGATTCTGAGACTTTGAGAATGAACTTGATGTTTTGAGAAAGCATATGAGATGTCTTGAAAGCCATCATGAATGCCAGAGAAGTCATTATGCAAGAATTCAGAAGATTCAACCATGAATGGTAGAATTAGGGTTTTGACTGGGTCAACCCTAGATCAGCTGAAGATTTGGAAAAGGTTGAGACTTAATCCAAGGGCCATGAGATCATGGAATGATGCATAGAGATGTTATAAAGATGATTCCTAGACCAACTCATCATGATTGAGGAGTTTGAGAAGTTTTGAGTTAGGGTTTCCAAGGATTGTTAGTGAAAAACCCTAATTTGATCCCTATTTTCCAGGCCGTTTTAGCTCTAGATGTGATTGATATCTCATCTTCCCCACAACATGAATATTGTAGATCTTGTTCTAAGCTTTAATTTGAGTGGTGGAAGTCCTTGATAGGAGTTACAGAGCTCAAGTTATGGTTTTGACAAATTACAGGTCAGCAGAGGTGTGTGAATCTGGGTCCTTGAAAGTCACCCAACTTGCAGACAACTTTTGCCCTAGTAGGAGGATTCCTGTGATTTCTTGGTCAACATGAATGTTGAAGAGGATCTTCTTAGCTTTAATTTGAGTGGTAGAAGTCCTTGATTGGATTTGTGGAACTCAACTTATGGTTTGAACAAGACAGGGGTATTTTGGTCATTTGTCAGTTATAGGTCATTTTAGCCAATGCCTAAAACTCCTATTTCCAAGCCTCAAATGGAAAAACTCAAAACATGAAAGTTGCTCAAAATGTGATTTTAAGTCTAGAAAGAAGGTCACAAATTGTTGGAAAAGCTCATAGCATGGGATTACATGATTGGTCAAAAATGAACTAAAAAAGGCTTATAACTTTGAAAAGTTGAAATTGAAAAGTGATTTGGGAGATCCACAAATCCAAAATAGGTCATCCAATATATCATTTTGATTGGAAAAACCATTTTGAGAACATTGGTTTAAGTAGAATTTTCATTTGAGGCTTAAAAAATGAGGTTCCTTTGGAAATTTGTTGCTTGCAAAAGAAGGTAACATTGAAAAACACTACACAAGTGAAACTAAAGGCTGATTTGCATTCCTTATCACTCAATAACTCATGTAAGGACAATTTTGCATAGAATTCAAGGGATAAGGCAAGGGATATGATATTTTCAACTTCTCATTTAAGGAGAAGTTCATGACTTTTCTAGATCTTTCTAAAGGATTCTAGAAGCATCCAACAATTGTTATTTAAAGAATGCCATGAGGAGTGTTAAAGGTTGGTGAAACTTGAGCCAAGTCAGAGGAGAGAGAGAGATACATTGCCATTGGAGAGGTTTCTTCAAGTTGAAGCAACTTGAGTTTTCTTCCACTACAAGCCATCTCCACCACCACAATTGCAAACAGAAGGCTGAGGACCATTGTAGGATCATCTTGAATCGATTCCAAGGCCTGCAAGCATCCCTTCGAGCCTCACCATCATCCCTTTGACAGGTTTCTTCTTCACATTATATCTCCTAAATTATTGAGTTTTAGTTAGTTTCATAGGTATAAAAATGATGTACTAGGCTAGATGAGTAAACCCTAGAAGTTATAGCTCATTCTATGACAATGCATGGCAGGTGTAGGAATCTTTAAGTTTCAAGAATTGGTTGTTTATGGCGATTTAATCATCAAGAATTAGTGTGTATTAGCTAGGGTATCTTGTAGAACATCTGTAGACCATTAGACTGAAGTTTGGTGAAGATTGATATCAGGTTAGCATGGTGGTACCAATATGTTAAAGCATTCTGTTGGAATTATTGAGAACGAATCAGGGAAAACTAATCGTACCATTTTATTCTAGGCATTTAGTAGATCATTTTTCATGTTTGAGTCGAGTGAAGCCGTGGCCTGTGGAGAGAGATAGAAGAGCTAGAAGTTTAGGGCGCGAGAGAAGGGTTTCTGAAAACCCTAGGTCCCATTTGGGACGATGAGCAATAGCCATTGGATCAGTCTCCATAGTTGACAAAATCGTCCAATCCAACGGCTGTGGTCTAACCTGAGAAAGAGAGGGAATTTTAAAACGAGTGAAACGCGGCGTTTCACTTAAAGGGCGTTCTGGGCCCAGAGTGCTATTCGCCCCCCACCTTTATTTGGCCCAATTCATTTTAACCAGCGCGTGTGCTTGTCACACCCCCCCTCCCTTTATTTCATTTAATTTCTTTTATTTTCTTTTTAATATTTCTCTGTTTTGTTTAATTCATTAAAAAATGATAAAAAATGATTTTTTGATGCTTATTTTTTCTATGATTAGATGAAAATGTGTAGAAAATTATAAAAATAAAAATGAGATTTTATTTTTAGGTTTAATATTTTTAATAGATTTTCCAAATAAATAGCTTTTTAATAGTCTTAATTTGGTATTTGATTTTGTAGGAATTGTTTTAGGACCTTCCCTTAGGGTTTTTAATCCATTCTTTTTTGTGCAATTAGATGATGAATCATAGTTCCCCATAGGATTTTTTCTAGATTTTTAGAATTAAATCTTGATTAGTTTAACTAGGGTAGATTTAGGGTATCCTAATTAGGGTTTGAATTGTGTTTAGGTGAAGAATCATTTTCTTTGAGCAAGTTTTGTCTTGATTTTTAGGTAGAGGACTTTGTAGATGTTATGAGTAGGTGTTGAGGACCCTTGTGAATAATTGTTGGATTTTTCCCCATTAGTTTAGTATTTTTAGGTATTTTCTGAAGTTGCCTGTTGATTTTGTCCCCTCTGTGGTTATCTGTTCATCTTTGGGGTTCATTGGGGGGGAATTTGTTGAGGGGCTTGTGTTGCCTTGAAGATCTTGATGGAGAGCATCATGAAGAGAAGATTGTAGATCAAGATTCAGAGACCCAGAGCTTGGCTTGTCCCCTGTCTGTGAGGTTTGAGATCCTGAAGTTTGAAGGAAGTTCATGGTACTTTCCTGAGGAAGGCACTATGAATGACTTTCATCCTTTCTTCTCACCTCTTTCTTAAGTATCCAATGATGTTGGAGCCAACTTGTGAGTTTAATTTCTCCTGAGGAGGAATGTAAACTAATCACATGTTGTTGAGCCACATGGGATACAACTCCTAAGTGGAAGCCTCCTAGTACTTTCCTGAGGAAGGTCCTATGGGTCTATTCACTTAGTTCCCTTAGTTTGTCTAGGATTTCTCAAGTATCCAATGATGTTGGAGCCAACTTGTGAGTTTAATTTCTCCTGAGGAGGAATGTAAACTGATCACATGTTGTTGAGCCACATGGGATACAACTCCTAAGTGGGAGCCTCCTAGTACTTTCCTGAGGAAGGTCCTATGGGTCTATTCATTTAGTTCCACTAGTTCAGGTAGGATTTCCTAAATATCCAGTGATGTTGGAGCCTGCTTGTGAGTTTAATTTCTCCTGAGGAGGAATGTAAACTGATCACAGTGGTTGAGCCACATAGGGTATGACTCCTGAGTATACACCTCCTAGTGCTTTCCTGAGGAAGACACTATGAGTCCGCTTGCTTAGCTCCCTGTCTTTGGTAAGCTTGTTCTGAAGCTTGAAGACTGGGATTGTATTCTCTTGTTCAGAGTTTTGCTTGAGAGCTTTGCTTAGATTTGGTTTAGACTCTGTGATTAGGGTTAGTATTAGAGATTAGATGATTCTTTCTTAGGCATGTGTGTTTTGTTTGCCTGATGGCAATTCAGTTCCTTTATCTGGTTCATTGCTTGATAGCATGTTGTTTATTTTCAGTATGATTACTGTTATTTCATGACTGGCTTGAGGTTGAGATGAGCTTGTGGAGGCTGAAGCCCCACACACATTTCCTCCCTCACTTGCATTGCATGCATTTTACCGTTAAAGCTGATGTTTTTGTCTGTTTTTGATGTATCATTGACATGATCCCTTAGGACTCTCATTTCCTTTGATAAGGATTTGACGATAGACTTTTAGGTTGAAACCTATGCATGACAACATCTAGGAGTTCCCTGTGCAAACCTCAACCATAGGATGAATCCATGGCATGATAACAGTAGGACTTGATAGTCTCCCTCCTAGTTGAGCCATTTTTTTCTGTAGTTTCCCGAACTACGTTTGCTCTGATCTTTCATACCAGATGAAAGTACGTAGGCATAGGATGCGATATCCTAGCGAGCAACCTTCCCCACCTTCACCCGTAGTTAGCCGAACTACGTTGACTCTGATTTCTCGTTCCAGACGGGAATACGTAGGCATAAAGCGCGACGCTTTGCCGAGTCATTTTTCTTTTCTTTTTCAGCCAGCCTTGATAGGTAGATAGATTATAACCAACCCGTCCAAGTAAACAAACAAGCGAGGATCCCGTCGAGTACGACGGACGTGAGGGGTGCTAATACCTTCCCCTTGCGTAACCGACTCCCGAACCCAGACAATGGTTGCGATGACCTTGTCTTACCCTTTTTCGTCAGGTTTTTCCGATCGTTTCCTTTCCCGCTCTGAGGGATAAATAACGAAAGGTGGCGACTCTTCTGTCATGCCGGCACCTTATTTTCGCGCAAGCGACAGCTGGCGACTCTGCTGGGGACATGTAGCATCTAGGGACTTTTCCCATCCCTTATGCTGGGACCATTTCCCATCCCCTACGCGAGTCAATCCTATCGTTTGTGTGTTTGCTTGTTGGGTTGCGTTTATTTACCGCATCTTTACTTCTCGCATTTTTACTTCCCGCATTTTATTTCCCGCATTTTATTTCCAGTTTGATATGATTATCTGTGCTGCTGTGGGAGAGGGATGTTACTGTGAGTGAAAAGCCGGACCTAGGCTTGAGTACACACCTAGATATAGTTGCGGAGAAGTAGTAGACGAACCTGTCTGCTGAGCAGGCACAGTTCCCTACGAAAATCTGCGCTCAGACGAGATTCTTGCAGAGGTGCTCCTTTCCGGTCCTGAGGATCTGAGCGGAGTCCAGACGTGAGGATTGTCGACTCTGGGGACCGATCATTTGGAAGTCAGCTAAGAGAGGCCTCTTCATGACTTGACGATGCCACTCCTTCTGGGAATCGTATTGTCACTCATGAATGTCTGTGACGCTGACGACCGCATAGGATGCCGTACCTTTGTCTGTGGATTAGGTCCATCATACCTGTGAGTGGGGTTGGGATATTGCAGGAAACTTTGACCTCCAGACCACCTGGTTTTCTTGACAGTGAATCAGTCATGTTGGGTTCTCAGTTGCAGAGATGTTCTTGACAGAACGAGAGTTTGATCAGAGGATCTTATCATCGGGTGTTTGTCTGTTCTTGATAGAGCAGGCTTTGATCAGTGTATTATTATCAGAAGTTTGTTCTGGATGGAGCAGATTTTGAGTGGGGTCTGAGGATCTCGTCAGCAGTTGTTATTTTGTTCTTGATAGGGCAGATTTTGAGTGGGGTTTGAAGATCTCATCAGCAGCTGTATTTTTGTTCTCGAGAGGACGGATTTCTGATTTGGGGTCTGAAGACTTCATCAACAGATATTCCTTGATCTTGCATCCGGGGTTTTTATTATCAGGCCTTCGTTCTTGTCAGAGCAGAATGTTGATCTCGATCCTACCGGAAGGTTATTCACAGCAGATCAGATCAGTGGTTTTGCACCGGGGTTTCCTTCTCATCAGTGACTGTTGACACCGAATCTCCACAGCAGCCACCTGGATATATTGTTGCATGACTGCATTTTGCATTAGCTTGCATATTCATGTTTGCATTCCATTAGCATGTGTCTGTGCTGCAGGCGCGTTTCGTACCCTGATCCTGGTGTCCCGAGCAATATGAGATATTTTCTTCCATGAATGGATCCAGTCTTATCACTGCATTGACACTGTGTTGGCACGTTGACACCAAAATCAGGGGTGATCTCCTGAGCGTACAGACACCCATAATTCATCTTGCATGGCAGAAGTCGGGACTTGTCTTCTAACCTTTGTGTTTGCAGGTTTGACTCAGAATCTGGCAGCTCAGACTAATGGAGCAGATACAAGCTGAACTAGGGAAAATCCAAAGCCAGCTGGGGCAGGTCATGAATGACATACAGGCAGTGCGTCTGGACCAGCAAGCGCTCAGAGAGGAGAATCAGCAGCTGCAGAATCAGCTGAGCTTTCTCATGGGAGTGGTGAGGAGTATGCTACATAAGGAGAGTGGTCAAGCACCCAAGGAGGAGACCAGAGTGCTTCCTCCGTTACCGTCAGTGCCACCTATGCCGAAGCCAAGTGGACCTCATAGACCCTCTACACAGCATGAAGCTCGAGGCCTGTCTCGTCATCAGCCGCGCCGAGCATCTCAGAATAACCCTGAAGGTTATGGTCAAAAGAAGAAGCTACTTGATAGAGCTGTAGACCCACTACCTGTGAGTTATGCCCAGCTGCTGCCGCTGTTGGTTCAGAACCGTGTTCTCAAGCTTCGGACCTCAAATCCACCAGATGACGTGTCACCAGACGTTGATCTCAGCATGCGTTGTGATTTCCACTCAGGAGCACCGGGGCACCATGTTGAAACATGTAAGGCTCTCCGGAATAAGATTCAGGACCTGATCGACTCGAGGACGATTAGGCTTGTGCCGGGCGGCATGAGAGCATCGGGAAAGTTTATCCCCTACCCTGCAGGAGAGGTGGATGATTCCACTCCTTTGCCCGAAGCTGAGAAAGATCTGGAATATGTCCCGCGACCTTTGGTGACTGAATCGCCTCGCTCGCAGTTTCTACCTGGATCAAGCTCAAGGACGCAAGCGCCTAAACGAGAGACCGTCGCCATTCAGAAACGACGACCTCTTGCTCCTGGGCGGAAAGAATACCAGCACCAGGATCACAAGAGACCTCGCAACCACGTGGAACAAAGGAATGTTTCTTTCCATCCAGTGCCTGTGCCTTATAGCCAGATTCTTCCACTGCTGATGCAGAATTCCCTGGTGGAACCGAAAGCTCTCAAGCCCGTGCTAGAGCCTTACACTCCAGGGTACGATCCTCATGCTCAGTGTGGCTACCATGGTGGATCTCTGGGGCATTCAACTGAAGATTTCAAGGCTTTCCAGGTGAAGGTGCAGCAATTGATCGACCAAGGGTGTATTTCCTTTCCAGATGGAGTCTTGGTTGTGCGTGACGACCTCTCAGCTGTTTGAGCTCGTAGATTCGGAGGGTTGTTTCCAGAAGCCAGTGATCCAGACAGGCAGACGTCCTCAACATTGGCAGTCCTCGAACTTTTTACCATTTGCATTTGTAGTTTCTTTTTTATTAGTTACTACTTGTTGTTAAACATTGTATGTTTCGAATGGTAATGATAATAAAGTGACGATGCATTTTTCTGAATTAGTTATGTCGTTGTCACTCATTTATTGCATTGCACTGACACTTGCATTTTATTTACTCCGATTTATTACTATGATTAGCAATGAGCGGAGGGAGGATGATGAAACTGAATACTCATAGCCAATGATCGTATTGCTTTCAGATAAAACTTTGCCGATGACGTACAAGGCATTGTTTCAAATCCCCTAAACACCGGAGAGATAAGGAAGAGAATCCCTTGTTAACCACTTCGAGCCGAGAAGTAGGAGTTTCTTTCGGACTTTTTAACCCTCACATCTTAACCCGGGGCAGGGTAGTTGTCAGTTAGCTTGATCGGGCGTTCAAGTCTTATAGAGGGGTGTTGTCCTTCGAGGACCAATCACATCATATTCCTCTCCAGAGGTCGTACCTCATCAACCACAATGGTTAAACCTCACCAATCAGGAGTGAGACAGTTATAATCCTTTCGGAGCAATCAAGACAACCAGTGTCGCACGACTTGTTCCAAGAAAAAAGAGAAATAAGAAAGCCCGCTAAGTAAAAAAGAAAAGCTAGAAAGCAAATACTTAGGCAAAAATCAGGGCATCCCGCTGGACTTCAAAAGAAAAATCGAAAAGAACTCAAAAGGAGTCAGTCCAGGCAAAAGTTAGGGAATCAAAAGAATGAAAAAGAAAGGATATAAAAAAGAAAAATCCTCGAACAAGGGCGAAGTCGTGTAGGCACAGACGCCGAAAACGAAAAAGGAGTAACTGTCACTCCGAAACACCTTGAGAATTCTTTAACCAGTTGTTCCCGATGTTCAAACATACCTCTCGAAGAGGCGAGCGCTCGAGCCAAGTTAACTGGACTTTAGGATCGGAGAACATCACGTAGACGGGGTGGGTACAAATTATAATTTGAGCCAAATATCCTTTGTTTCACGAACCGTGAACCCGACCACGATACAACCCTTAAAAGACCTAATTGAGGCAGGGTTTATTCTGAGAGTGCATTACGATAAGGTTGAGTAACCTGACTCCTTCATGATTTGCTAATCATATCCTTATTGCATTTTTCACTAATCGCATCAGCACTACGTTTGAACTCTTTGGTTCATTCGTCACTCACTAGCATGACACGTAAATGAGTGACAGTACAACATTTTTTCGAAATTTGCATGAACACTGCATTAAAATTACTATTCGTGAATAAACAATTTTAGTTGCAGGTTAGTAGCTGATACGAAGGAACTTCAGCAAGGAATAGTCAATCAGGACTGAATCGCCAGAGGTCTGGGTCAGAATGGTATGCTGCGAAGCCCTGTGAATCTGGGGCAATGACTTTCAGTGAGTTTGGAATCGGTTTGTCTGAGGACAAGTCCCGGAGCATCATTTGATTATGGGGCAGTTTATGCAAGCAGCGGTTGATCGGAAGTGAATCTTCTTGAGACCCAATCAGGGGCAGTTATCCAGAATTCTTGCGGTTTAAGGGCAGATCCCTCCAGTGTTCGATCAGAGCATGTTGAGTCGCTCATCGCTCGTTCAGGGGCAAACTACTTCAGAGATATTGAAGCTAACCATGCTGAGAGTTGATCAGTTGAGGATGAATCCTCCCGTTGTGCAGATGCTGGGGCAAGCCCTCTGAAGATTGTCTTGTTGCCAGTTGTTTTCGGCTCAGAATGAATTATTCCCAAAGGTCGGATTGGGGCAAGTTGAAATGCACTGGGGCAAGTTGTTCAAATGAGTTTGTTCACCCTAGCAAGAATTGAGTATCGGGGAATCGTGTCATCACCCCGTCAAAACCCGAACCTTCTGGAGAAGCCTTGCGGTCATTGGATTGCTATCCTACAGCATAACCTGTTACTTGACTCCATGATTGGTGGCCTGTATTCCCTGTGTCGACGTTGGTGAATCAAGATCGTTTCTCAGCAGAGGCGCACAGTTTGAGGTTGTTCCCCCTGTACAGTTTGAGACTGCAGCAGATTGAGATGGCGTTTACCCCTCATCAGATTAGGGTCAAGATTACCCTCAGCAAACCAGGATTGACATCCCCGAAGCAGGGCGAGTCCTCCTTCTCCGGCAGAGTTCAGTGGTCTCTCCACCGCAGCATCTGAACGCAGAATAGTGAGCATTGATATGTCTTCCCCAGGTAGAGGTGATTCTCTTCCCCAAGCAGGCGCATCCTGAAGGAGCGTCACCTCATCAGCTGAATCAAGCACCGAAGAATGATGATCACCCCCAGCACCGGGTCACAAGTGCAGATATCATAGAAATGTTTGGGTACCGAAGCTCGTGCTTTCCCCAGTAAAGTCGCCGAAGCAGGATTGTCCCCCGCACTGGGTCACAAGTGCAAGTTTCGCAGGAAGCTAGTCGTATACCGAAGTATGCAGTAACTGATGAGGCCAGACTGAAGTCTCCAGCGGAATTGAGATTCCCCACCAGATCCGTATTCTCTCCTGAAGTTGGACGATTCCCTCTTCCCCAATAGAGTATTGGAACGGCTGATGTTGTATTCCCCTGCAGAGTTGTACTCTCCCCCGAAGGCAGATGATCCTTTCTTCCCCAGTGGAATCGAATTCCCCATCAGAGTCGTACTCTCCAATGAAGTAGAATGATTTCTCTCCCCGGCTAAGTCCGCAGAAAAGCGGAATCCTTGGAAGTTGACCAGATCATGATCAATTTTTCCCAGCAGAGCATTAAACAGCTGATGTTGTATTCCCCATCAGAGTCGTACTCTCCAATGAAGTAGAATGATTTCTCTCCCCGGCTAAGTCCGCAGAAAAGCAGAATCCTTGGAAGTTGACCAGATCATGATCAATTTTTCCCAGCAGAGCATTAAGCAGCCAATGCTGTGTTCCCCCAGAGTCGTACTCTATCCATCGAAGCAGAATGATTTCTCCCCCCTCAGCCGAATTTGCAGATGTCCAAGAGATCTGAATCCTTGGAAGTTGATCAGATCATGATTGGTTTTTCCCCAGTGGAGTGTGGGGCAGCTGAAGTTGGTTCCCCTCAGAGTGGCCATCCCCAGAAGAGTAGCCGAGACGGCCGCACAGTTCATTCTCGCGATTGATATCAGCAGATCCAAGTTCTCGTAGAGCTTCGTCCCCTGCAGCAGTCAGCTGAAGTTGTTCCCCTGCAGCAGTTCGCAGAAGATCAATTCCCCGGACAGAGCCTGATTGATATTGGCGTGTTCACATTCTCCTCAGCAGGATGACTCCTCCACCTGAGTGGTTCTTTCTCCTTGACAGGAGGATTTCCCCCTTCGGCATTTATGTTGCTGATGGGATCGCATCATTATGCATGATTGCATAGCATAGTGCATGACTGCATAGCATTTAAACGTCGCAATAGCATTGTGCATGATTGCATGGCATTTAGCATAAATACATAGCATTTCCACTGTGTGGGGCGTAGCGCAGAAGCATACGCATCATAAGCATGATATAGATCATTATCATCCTTGTTTTACAGGTGTTCCACCAAGAGACTAGTTGCTCAGGACGATTCTTGATGTTCTCCCCAGCAAGGTTGTTTTCTTAGATGATTCTAAAAGACCCCGGTGTGATCCCCGCAGTCGCTCGCTCAAGATGATTTTTGAGACCCCCAGCGAAGTCTTCGGTTCAAGATGATTCTCAAATCCCTCAGCAGGGCCATTTACTTAAGACGATTCTTAAGACCCCAGTACAGCTTCCCGAGTTGTTTGCTTAGTATGATACTCGAGCTCCCCAATAGCGTCTCCAGCAGGAGTTGCCCAGGAGGATTCCTGGAATTCCCAACAGAATGTTTGCTCCAGAAAGGTTATCAGTCCAGGACGATTCTTGAAGATGCCCGACGGATCTGTTTGTTCAAGTTAATTCTTGAAGTCCTCAAGAGAATGATACGTCTTCTGATTGAAGTCGAAGATGTTTCCCCAGCAGCGATGTCTAATCTGAAGATGGATTTCGTAAGCGCCCGATGGCGATATCAGAAGGTTCCGGTGAGTCCAGATTTCCGTGTTGAAGAATCAACAGGTAGCTGAAGACAAGGTTCCAGAGGTTGTAGATACAACAGAGTGATTCGTGTGAGTCTGAAGACCAAGTCAGTTGTCCTGAGGTGATGATTGATTGCAATCAAGTGAATAGTTTTTTCTTCTGACTGAAGTCGAAGATGTTTCTCCAGCTGAAGCAGAGTTTTGCCTGAAGGCAAAGTGTTTGAATCCCCGTAGAGTCATGAATGGCTCAGGATACCATTTCTCTGACTGAAGTCACGGATTTCTTAAGCTGAAGCGAAGGTGCCTAAGGGCAAGGTTATCCCTCAGGGTCATAAATGACCTAGGATTCATTTTTTCGGACTGAAGGCCGAAGTATATCCTTGACTGAAGTCTCGGATGCTCTACAGCAGAGGTGGAGTTGCCTGAAGGTAGATCCAAGTATCCTTGAAGGTCAAGGACCATTGCTTTAGACTGAAGTCGAATATACCTCTTGCAGAGTTGCCATCCTTGAAGGCCAAGGATGCTTATCTTCAGAAGTACTTGAAGATTTTTTCTAGCTGAAGCTGGAAGTGGCCAGGGGCCAGGGTTTCATATAGTTCTGATGTTGAAGTTCTACAGTGGGATCAGTGTGCAGCAGTATTCCGATGTGCGTCATGGTTCTGAGGGTGAACCCCAGATCAGAGTGTGCTCGGTTAAGTCTCTCATTCCCAGCGGAGTAGCTTCAGGTATGAAAGTGTGCTTTTTGTTCCATTTACCAGGGGTGAACCCTAGGTCAGAGATGTTTCAGATTATGTTTGTTTCCGGCAGCGAGGTTGGATGTTTGTTTGACGGCAATGTCGGACTCCTTAAATCCCCAGTAGAGATGATGTTTGTCCGACGGTGATGTCAGATTTAGTTCTCCAGCGGTGATGCAGGGTATTTTGATTGTTCGACGGCGATGTCGAGTGTCTCTCAGAATGATGTTTGTTTCCGGCGGCGATGTCAGATCAGTATTTCTCCAGCTAGTTGTTGAGCAGCTAGTGTTGCAGTGTTCGAAGATTTGTTCCCCGCAGAGTACCGTGTGCTCGTGCAGTTGGCAAATTTTCGGGTTTACTGGTATTCAACCGTCTCGCACCTTGATTGGCTGAGAGCCGTTCGCTTCTCACCCAGTCAGGTTCAAGCCGTTTGAATAGGGGCAGCTGTTGCACCCCAAAATTTGACCAACAATTGTTCATTCATTGAGTGTTTGAAAGTTGATATATTCATCAGAAAGTTCAAGAGATCCTCAGAGAAGTGGTTTGAAACCAGGGTTGTATGCTTCATAACTTGAGAGTTGTGAGTATCCCTCAGATGATTCTGAGACTTTGAGAATGAACTTGATGTTTTGAGAAAGCATATGAGATGTCTTGAAAGCCATCATGAATGCCAGAGAAGTCATTATGCAAGAATTCAGAAGATTCAACCATGAATGGTAGAATTAGGGTTTTGACTGGGTCAACCCTAGATCAGCTGAAGATTTGGAAAAGGTTGAGACTTAATCCAAGGGCCATGAGATCATGGAATGATGCATAGAGATGTTATAAAGATGATTCCTAGACCAACTCATCATGATTGAGGAGTTTGAGAAGTTTTGAGTTAGGGTTTCCAAGGATTGTTAGTGAAAAACCCTAATTTGATCCCTATTTTCCAGGCAGTTTTAGCTCTAGATGTGATTGATATCTCATCTTCCCCACAACATGAATATTGTAGAGCTTGTTCTAAGCTTTAATTTGAGTGGTGGAAGTCCTTTATAGGAGTTACAGAGCTCAAGTTATGGTTTTGACAAATTACAGGTCAGCAGAGGTGTGTGAATCTGGGTCCTTGAAAGTCACCCAACTTGCAGACAACTTTTGCCCTAGTAAGAGGCTTCCTGTGATTTCTTGGTCAACATGAATGTTGAAGAGGATCTTCTTAGCTTTAATTTGAGTGGTAGAAGTCCTTGATTGGATTTGTGGAACTCAACTTATGGTTTGAACAAGACAGGGGTATTTTGGTCATTTGTCAGTTATAGGTCATTTTAGCCAATGCCTAAAACTCCTATTTCCAAGCCTCAAATGGAAAAACTCAAAACATGAAAGTTGCTCAAAATGTGATTTTAAGTCTAGAAAGAAGGTCACAAATTGTTGGAAAAGCTCATAGCATGGGATTACATGATTGGTCAAAAATGAACTAAAAAAGGCTTATAACTTTGAAAAGTTGAAATTGAAAAGTGATTTGGGAGATCCACAAATCCAAAATAGGTCATCCAATATATCATTTTGATTGGAAAAACCATTTTGAGAACATTGGTTTAAGTAGAATTTTCATTTGAGGCTTAAAAAATGAGGTTCCTTTGGAAATTTGTTGCTTGCAAAAGAAGGTAACATTGAAAAACCCTACACAAGTGAAACTAAAGGCTGATTTGCATTCCTTATCACTCAATAACTCATGTAAGGACAATTTGGCATAGAATTCAAGGGATAAGGCAAGGGATATGATATTTTCAACTTCTCATTTAAGGAGAAGTTCATGACTTTTCTAGATCTTTCTAAAGGATTCTAGAAGCATCCAACAATTGTTATTTAAAGAATGCCATGAGGAGTGTTAAAGGTTGGTGAAACTTGAGCCAAGTCAGAGGAGAGAGAGAGATACATTGCCATTGGAGAGGTTTCTTCAAGTTGAAGCAACTTGAGTTTTCTTCCACTACAAGCCATCTCCACCACCACAATTGCAAACAGAAGGCTGAGGACCATTGTAGGATCATCTTGAATCGATTCCAAGGCCTGCAAGCATCCCTTCGAGCCTCACCATCATCCCTTTGACAGGTTTCTTCTTCACATTATATCTCCTAAATTATTGAGTTTTAGTTAGTTTCATAGGTATAAAAATGATGTACTAGGCTAGATGAGTAAACCCTAGAAGTTATAGCTCATTCTATGACAATGCATGGCAGGTGTAGGAATCTTTAAGTTTCAAGAATTGGTTGTTTATGGCGATTTAATCATCAAGAATTAGTGTGTATTAGCTAGGGTATCTTGTAGAACATCTGTAGACCATTAGACTGAAGTTTGGTGAAGATTGATATCAGGTTAGCATGGTGGTACCAATATGTTAAAGCATTCTGTTGGAATTATTGAGAACGAATCAGGGAAAACTAATCGTACCATTTTATTCTAGGCATTTAGTAGATCATTTTTCATGTTTGAGTCGAGTGAAGCCGTGGCCTGTGGAGAGAGATAGAAGAGCTAGAAGTTTATGGCGCGAGAGAAGGGTTTCTGAAAACCCTAGGTCCCATTTGGGACGATGAGCAATAGCCATTGGATCAGTCTCCATAGTTGACAAAATCGTCCAATCCAACGGCTGTGGTCTAACCTGAGAAAGAGAGGGAATTTTAAAACGAGTGAAACGCGGCGTTTCACTTAAAGGGCGTTCTGGGCCCAGAGTGCTATTCGCCCCCCACCTTTATTTGGCCCAATTCATTTTAACCAGCGCGTGTGCTTGTCACACCCCCTCCCTTTATTTCATTTAATTTCTTTTATTTTCTTTTTAATATTTCTCTGTTTTGTTTAATTCATTAAAAAATGATAAAAAATGATTTTTTGATGCTTATTTTTTCTATGATTAGATGAAAATGTGTAGAAAATTATAAAAATAAAAATGAGATTTTATTTTTAGGTTTAATATTTTTAATAGATTTTCCAAATAAATAGCTTTTTAATAGTCTTAATTTGGTATTTGATTTTGTAGGAATTGTTTTAGGACCTTCCCTTAGGGTTTTTAATCCATTCTTTTTTGTGCAATTAGATGATGAATCATAGTTCCCCATAGGATTTTTTCTAGATTTTTAGAATTAAATCTTGATTAGTTTAACTAGGGTAGATTTAGGGTATCCTAATTAGGGTTTGAATTGTGTTTAGGTGAAGAATCATTTTCTTTGAGCAAGTTTTGTCTTGATTTTTAGGTAGAGGCCTTTGTAGATGTTATGAGTAGGTGTTGAGGACCCTTGTGAATAATTGTTGGATTTTTCCCCATTAGTTTAGTATTTTTAGGTATTTTCTGAAGTTGCCTGTTGATTTTGTCCCCTCTGTGGTTATCTGTTCATCTTTGGGGTTCATTGGGGGGGAATTTGTTGAGGGGCTTGTGTTGCCTTGAAGATCTTGATGGAGAGCATCATGAAGAGAAGATTGTAGATCAAGATTCAGAGACCCAGAGCTTGGCTTGTCCCCTGTCTGTGAGGTTTGAGATCCTGAAGTTTGAAGGAAGTTCATGGTACTTTCCTGAGGAAGGCACTATGAATGACTTTCATCCTTTCTTCTCACCTCTTTCTTAAGTATCCAATGATGTTGGAGCCAACTTGTGAGTTTAATTTCTCCTGAGGAGGAATGTAAACTGATCACATGTTGTTGAGCCACATGGGATACAACTCCTAAGTGGAAGCCTCCTAGTACTTTCCTGAGGAAGGTCCTATGGGTCTATTCACTTAGTTCCCTTAGTTTGTCTAGGATTTCTCAAGTATCCAATGATGTTGGAGCCAACTTGTGAGTTTAATTTCTCCTGAGGAGGAATGTAAACTGATCACATGTTGTTGAGCCACATGGGATACAACTCCTAAGTGGGAGCCTCCTAGTACTTTCCTGAGGAAGGTCCTATGGGTCTATTCATTTAGTTCCACTAGTTCAGGTAGGATTTCCTAAATATCCAGTGATGTTGGAGCCTGCTTGTGAGTTTAATTTCTCCTGAGGAGGAATGTAAACTGATCACAGTGGTTGAGCCACATAGGGTATGACTCCTGAGTATACACCTCCTAGTGCTTTCCTGAGGAAGACACTATGAGTCCGCTTGCTTAGCTCCCTGTCTTTGGTAAGCTTGTTCTGAAGCTTGAAGACTGGGATTGTATTCTCTTGTTCAGAGTTTTGCTTGAGAGCTTTGCTTAGATTTGGTTTAGACTCTGTGATTAGGGTTAGTATTAGAGATTAGATGATTCTTTCTTAGGCATGTGTGTTTTGTTTGCCTGATGGCAATTCAGTTCCTTTATCTGGTTCATTGCTTGATAGCATGTTGTTTATTTTCAGTATGATTACTGTTATTTCATGACTGGCTTGAGGTTGAGATGAGCTTGTGGAGGCTGAAGCCCCACACACATTTCCTCCCTCACTTGCATTGCATGCATTTTACCGTTAAAGCTGATGTTTTTGTCTGTTTTTGATGTATCATTGACATGATCCCTTAGGACTCTCATTTCCTTTGATAAGGATTTGACGATAGACTTTTAGGTTGAAACCTATGCATGACAACATCTAGGAGTTCCCTGTGCAAACCTCAACCATAGGATGAATCCATGGCATGATAACAGTAGGACTTGATAGTCTCCCTCCTAGTTGAGCCATTTTTTTCTGTAGTTTCCCGAACTACGTTTGCTCTGATCTTTCATACCAGATGAAAGTACGTAGGCATAGGATGCGATATCCTAGCGAGCAACCTTCCCCACCTTCACCCGTAGTTAGCCGAACTACGTTGACTCTGATTTCTCGTTCCAGACGGGAATACGTAGGCATAAAGCGCGACGCTTTGCCGAGTCATTTTTCTTTTCTTTTTCAGCCAGCCTTGATAGGTAGATAGATTATAACCAACCCGTCCAAGTAAACAAACAAGCGAGGATCCCGTCGAGTACGACGGACGTGAGGGGTGCTAATACCTTCCCCTTGCATAACCGACTCCCGAACCCAGACAATGGTTGCGATGACCTTGTCTTACCCTTTTTCGTCAGGTTTTTCCGATCGTTTCCTTTCCCGCTCTGAGGGATAAATAACGAAAGGTGGCGACTCTTCTGTCATGCCGGCACCTTATTTTCGCGCAAGCGACACCTGGTAATCAGAACCTGGTTTGAATAAAGGTCTGGTTTGGGGATTCTCAGGGTAACTTCAATGAATTTTGTCAGATGATACGTTATAGTTCTGAAAGACTAAAATTCAATGTTAGTTATAATTTATTATGTCTGAATTCAATTTTAGTAACTGTTTATTTTTGAACAATCAGAATTTTGTTTTCTCCCCTTTTTTGTCATAATCAAAAAGAAACTTGTAAAGACAAATAAAGGATAACAGAAGAAAATAATATAAAAACAGATAAGGAAACAACCAACTTCATTGATAAATAAAATCCAGAAAAACATTCAGATAAACAACAAAACAACATCAACAACAAACACAGCAAACAGGTGCACAAACATAACAGAAAAACAACTAAGGTTGGCGAAAGGATATCATCTTCAGAAGGTTTGTAATCTCAAAAGTAGATTCCTCTTGTCTAGTCATCCAAGTTTTAATCTCATCTGTGGTTTGTTCTTGATTGACCATCCATGTTCTGATCTCTTTGTTGCTGGCTTCTAGTTGAGCAAACTTTTCTTCTAAATCTGGATTTTCTGTCTTGATTTCAGAAGAAGTAGGAGCAGATGCAGATGCAGGAGCTGGAGCACTATCAATGACCAAAGCAGATGCAGATACATTTTCTTGGATCAGAGAATTAGATGCTTGTTCCAGAATCGTCAGAGCTGACTGATTAGGCACAAGAGTTTCTTCAGCAACAACCACTTCTGGAGGAGTATCTTCAGACATAGGTTCTTCAGCAGGTGCATTGTCCAGAGGAAGAACTGGAGATCTAATCATGTTCAGAAGAGTCTGTCTGATAACTTCAGCAAATTTCACCTTTGCATCATCAGAGCAAATGGTGAAAAGATTTGAAGCTACAAAGTTAAATCTTGAGATGAATCTGTTCCAAGTGGCTTCAGAAGCATCTGGATTCACACTACACAAGCACTCCTTCTTTACAGAAGATATCCACATGTTTAGTTCCTTTTTGAAGCCATCAAATAACGTACTAACATGCATTCTAGGTTTTGGTTTCAGAATGTTTTCTAGAGATGGTGTTTTGGTGGTTTCAGATGAGGATGGTATGGAAAAGGAAGTAATGATGAAAAGAGGACGAGGATAAGATGAAAAAGATGTTTGGCCAGATGATTCAGTGATAGCCTGACATTTTGGATAAAAGTTTTAAGTTTGAGTCCAGAGGGAAGGTCATCAGATGGAAAAGGTTTTAATGAAGCAAAAGAAACAAAAGCAGATGATCTTGGTTTTGGTTTTGGAGTGGGTTGAGAAATGATAGGTTTAGATGACATGAATACATCTGGTTGTCTTGGTTCATAGCCACGGAGTGAGGGGGTGAGTTTACTTCTGGGGGTAAATCAGATTCAGTAGAATCAGATGATGCAGAAGAATGACATGATATGGAAGAGACGTCAAACAAAATTTTCAAAGGTTGTACATCAAGAACATCAGAATCAGGTATAAATGATTCAGATGTTTAAGGTTCATCTGGTTGAGGTTCAGAGGGAATGGCCTCTTCTGGTTGTGGTTTAGAAGTTTGTGGTTTTGGTGGGGGATTTTCAGAGGATTGTTTTTAAGATGGGTGTGGTTTAGGTACAGAAGGTTGTTTTGGTTTAGGAGTAGGAGGAACAAGTTCAGATGTTTCTGGTTCAGAAGGGATGGTTTCAGGTTCATGAGGAGGAGAGGGTGAAGGTGAAGGTGTGGGTTCATAGACAGGGGGATCATATGTTAGTACCTCTTTGATAGTTTCCAAGATTGAATCTAAACTGGCCTCATGAGGATTACCTTTTTGCTTCTTGACCCTCTTAAGTTTAACAGAAGCAGCTTCTCCAGAAGCTTTCCTCTTTGGTTTTGAAGATCCTTCTTCAGAAACTTTCCTCTTCTTCCTGTGTCTGTCTCCATAAACATCTGGTTCAGGTTCGCCTGCTTTCTGAATCAGATGTTCTGGTAGAGGAGTTCCATCTACCAGACACGTTGCTATGTACTTCAGAATAATCTCCCTAGGTTCATTAGCGTAGAACAGGGGAAAATCATCCACTAGTATCCTTCTTTTACTGACCTCTTCAGAGTTTATCTGTTTTGGTGCAGAAGTGAGTTCTTCTACAACCGTCATCCTCTGAAGACTTTTCCCATTCAGAGGTTTTCCTACCACAGAAGCTAACTCTTCCTGTATTCCAGGTTCTATCAGATGTCCAACCAGACCATTCTCAATCAGAATGTCTAAAATGAGTCTTCCCATTGGAATCCAATTCCTCATCTTCTGATGTTTAGTTCTGACTTCTTCCCTTGATTGTTTGACGTGAGTCCATAGATGATTGAAAAGTAGATAAGGCAGATCCACTTTTTTTCTCTGACTCAGGCAATACATGAAGTACATCTGATCAGTATTTACATAATCAGGAGAGTTTGAAGACTTCCTGTGGTGTATGCATCCCATAAAGATCTTAGCCCAGATCCTGTAGTTTGGCTTCAGATCTTTCACTTTGTTAGAAGCTTCTCCAGATGAGCAAACTTCACTATAAACCTCTGTCATGTCAACACGCCCAGCTGGCAGATTTGTAACACCATCAGTTTATTCATAACTAATGAGCTTCCTAATCAGATCCTCAGTTATGATGATTTCCTTACCCAAAACAGATGAAACAATGAACTTAGGGTATGTGGTTGCATGGATCCAAAATTCCTTCACCAAACATGGATAAACTGGTCCTATCAGCCTACCAAAGAACTTAGTCCAACTTTGAGCATCAACAATGGAACGAAGATCAAACCCATTTTCAGCAATTGATTCAAAGTTCAAATAGATTCACACAATACTTCAAGTTTGTCAACTGGTGTGAGGAGGGTTCTAACTGGTTCTTTGAAAGCAACAATACCCATATTTGCAGAAGAGACAACAACCATAGTTGATTGAAACTGAGCAGAAGTTGATGAAGAAGTAGCCATTGTTGTTCTTGAGAGAGATTTAGGGTTACGAATGGTTTTGGGTTTGGGAGAGAGATGAAAGCAGTGAAACAGACAGAAATGCATACAAGAGTGTGAGAGAGTGAAAATTGTGAGAAGTTAAGTGTTGTGCAATTTATAGAAGAAATTAGGGCTCACATAGAGTCACACGTTCAACACGTTTACACTTAGCATTTAATTGCATTTAATAAAAAGAATATAATCATTTCAAGCAATTAATGATTCTGACAATTTAGGGGGAAAACGAGAAACTCAATATTCAAAACAGTACCTCAAACGTCATTTCAGTAATGTGCACTCCACCTTTTCAGATTCAGAGTTACACGTGTTTTCTTGCATGTGCTTCTGAAACTTCTTTGAGAAATGAAATGTTAGCCAACGTTCAGATCCTCTGAGGCTTGTTAGTTCAGATACACACAATAAATAAAATATTAAACAATAAATAAATATATGTAATACTTCAGAGTTAAGACATTTTCCATCTGAGAAAATTTTCTTCTAATAAACATTTTATTCTGGATAGAAATGCATACTTATATTTTTCAGAATAAATTTAAGTCTATCTTCAGCAAGGGGTATTGTAAAGATATCAGCCCATTGATGGGGTGTATCAACAAAGTTTAAATTGATAATTCCCTTCTGAACATAGTCTCTGATGAAATGATGTTTTATTTTTATATGCTTAGCTTTAGAGTGTAAAATAGGGTTTTTAGACAAGCATATAGCAGAAGTATTATCACAGAAGATTGAAATGTTACTCTCATAAATCTGATAATCTTCTAGTTGACTCTTTATCCACAGCATCTGAGTGCTACAACCAGCTGCAGCTATATATTCTGCTTATGTGGTTGAAATAGCTATTGTAGGTTGCTTCTTGCTGTACCAAGAGATTAGGTTACTCCCCAGAACCTGACAGCTTCCAGAAGTACTTTTTCTTTCAACTCTGTCTTTAGCGTAATCAGCATCACAGAATCCAACTAACTTAAATTCATCAGATTTTCCGTAACACAAACCCACATTAGTAGTACCTTTCAGATACCTCAGAATCCTCTTAACAGATGTTAAGTGAGATTCTCTAGGATATGATTGGAATCTAGCACACAGACAAACACTAAAGAGGATATCAGGTCTAGAAGCAGTCAAATACAGAAGAGAACCAATCATACCTCTGTAGAGCTTCTGGTCTACCTTTTTACTTACCTCTTCCTTACCCAGAGTGCTTGTAGGATGCATTGGAGTCTTTGCTAATTTGCTTCCAGTCATGTTAAACTTCTTCAGAAGCTCCTTCACATACTTAGTCTGATGTATGTAGGTGCATTCTGGAGTTTGATTGACTTGGATTCCCAAAAAGAATCTGAGTTCTCCCATCATGCTCATCTCAAATTCAGCCCGCATAGATAGAGCAAACTCCTTTCCAAGCGTAATATTGGTAGATCCAAATATAATATCATCTACATAAATTTGACAAATTAACAAGTCTTTCTTAAATGATTTACAGAAGAGAGTTGTATCCACTTTGCCTCTGATAAAATTCTTTTCTAGAACAAAATTACTTAATCTCTCATACCAAGCTCTAGGAGCTTGTTTTAAACCATATAGTGATTTCTTAAGTTTAAAAACATGTTCTGGAAATTTATCATTTTCAAAGCCAGGAGGTTGATGAACATAAACTTCCTCTTCTAGAATACCATTTAAGAAGGCACTCTTAACATCCATCTGATATAGAGTTATGTTATTTTGTGCAGCAAAAGAAATGAGTAGGCGTATAGACTCTAACCTGGCCACAGGAGCATAAGTCTATGTATAGTTAATTCCTTCTTGCTTACTATATCCTTAAGCAACTAGCCTTGCTTTGTTTCTTACAACTTCTCCTTGCTCATTCAATTTGTTTTTGAAGACCCATTTAGTTCCAATGATGTTGAAACCTTGTGGTCTTGGAACCAGATCCTAGACGTCATTTCTGGTGAATTGATTTAGCTCTTCTTGCATAGCAAGTATCCAATCATTATCATTCAGAGCCTCCTCCACAGAAGTTGGTTCAATGATAGACACCAACCCAAACAGTGACGTTCCAGATGATCTGAGAAATGACCTTGTTCTGATAGGGTCATCCTTCTTTCCAATGTTCATCTCCTCTGGGTGAAAGGCTTTGATTCTGGATGATCCTTTAACATTTGGTCCTTCAGAAATTGTCAAGCTATCCATCTGAGCAGCCAAGGGAGTCGCATATGGCGTTGCTTCTGGTGCTTTTGCTTGAGCTTTATCTGCCTCTGAGTCTTCAGAGTCTGTGAGAAGGACTTCTCTATCTGCAGAAATTTCAAGCTGCTTTGGCTTTTGAATGCCAAGCTTATCATCAAAGCTGACATGAATTGATTCCTCTACAATCTGTGTCTCAGTATTGTATACTCTGTAGCCTTTAGAGCGTTCAGAATATCCAAGCATGAAACACTTATGTGCTTTAGAATCAAACTTGTTCAGATTCTCTTTAGTATTCAACATAAAACATACACATCCAAAACGATGGTAATAAGAAATGTTGGGCTTTCTATTCCTCCACAGTTCATAAGGAGTCTTCTCCAGAAGAGGTCTTACAAACACTCTGTTCTGAATATAACAAGTTGTATTCACTGCTTCTTCCCAAAAATGTTTTGCCAGATTAGTCTCGTTGATCATGGTTCTAGCCATTTCTTGCAATGTTCTATTTTTCCTCTCTACAACTCCATTCTGTTGAGGAGTTCTAGGGTAGGAGAAATCATATGTAATGCCATTTTCTTTAAAATATTTTTCAAAATATTTGTTTTCAAATTCAACACCATGATCACTTCTGACTTTAACAATTTTAAAATCTTTTTCGTTCTGGACTTGTTTGCAGAAGTCAATGAATTCAGAATGTTTGCAGAAGTCAATGAATTCAGAATGAGACTCATCCTTGTGTTTCAGGAATTTTACCCATGTCCATCTGCTGTAGTCATCAACAATGACTAATCTATACTTCTTGCCTCTGATGGATGCAGTTTTCACTGGCCCAAACAGATCAATATGAAGCAATTCTAATGGTCTTGAGGTTGAAACAACATTTTTTGTTTTGAAAGAAGATTTTGAAAATTTTCCTTTCTGACATGCTTCACAAAAAGCATCTGAGTTGAAGTTCAACTAAGGAAGTCCTCAGACCAGATTGAGTTTATTAATCTGAGATATACGTCTCATACTAATATGCCCCAATCTTCTGTGCTAGACCCATTGCTCTTCGTTAACAGACAAAAGGCATTTTACATTCTGAACCTTAAGTTCTGAAAGATTGATTTTATAAATGTTGTTCTTCCTTTTTCCATTAAAGAGGATTGAGCCATCCTTTTGACTGACAGCTTTACAACATTTTTGGTTGAAGATTATGTCATAACCATTGTCACTTAATTGACTTATGGACAATAGGTTATGTGTTAATCCTTCAACAAGTAAAACATTAGAAATGGAAGGGAGGTTACCATTACCTATAGTTTCAAAGCCAATTATCTTGCCCTTCTGGTTCCCTCCAAACTTCACATCACCTCCAGATCTAAGCTCCAGGCTTTGGAACATAGACCTTCTTCCCGTTATATGACGCGAGCAACCAAAGTCCAGGTACCAAGACTGGTGTTTCAACTTTGCTGCTAAGGATGTCTGCAACAAAAATAATTTTGTCCTTAGGTACCCATATTTTCTTGGGTCCTCTGGGGTTAGTAGGTTTGAAATTCTTTCTGAATTTCTTTCCCTTATACGCATCCTTGTTCTTCTGAGGTTTTGATTTATTAAACACAAGTTTGTTCAGATCAAAACGTGTGTGTTTAATATCATTTAAATGACCAAATTTGAAATGAGTATATAGAGGAGAATACTTTATGATCATTTTATCAACAGGTTTTGGATTTAAATCCTTCCCAGAAGGTGATTCATATCCAATACCCTTTCTGTTGTTTCTGCTTACGCTATAGATCATTGAAGCCATCTTGCTTCTACCTAGGCCTCTAGCCAGAAACTTCTGAAAGCTATAGTCATACTCTTCTAAAATATTTTTAGAGGATGATATAGGTTCTGAGTCAGATTTCTGAGCTTTTTCTAAATCATTTTTATTTTTAAGATTTTCTGCTTTAAGCTCAGCAACCTCAGACCTTAGCTGATCATTCTCAGATGCAAGACAGCTTTGAAGCTTCTTGTATTTGAGTTTGATTTTTCTGTAGCTTTCCAGCATTTCAGATAAACTCTCAATAAGTTCTGCTCTAGAAAGTTCAGAAAATACCTCTTCACAATCAGATTCTGATTCAGATCTATATGTTTCTGCATGGTCTTCCACGTCATCCATAAGTGCCATGTTTGCACATTTTTCTTCTGACTCTGATGAAGAATCAGATGCATCTGAATCATCCCAGGTTGCCATCAGAACTTTTTTTTTATTATCATACTTCCTTCTTGGCTTCTCCTTCAGAAGTTTTGGGCATTCATTCTTACAGTGCCCAGGTTCCTTGCATTCATAGCAGACCACCTCTTTCTTTCCAGATCTTCTGTGTCCAGAAGACTCTTTACGTTGATCTGGTTTCTTGAAGTTTCTGAACTTCTTCTGTTTATGCTTCCAGAGTTTGTTGATCCTTCTGGACAGCAGGGATAATTCATCTTCTTCTTTAGAAGAAGATTCTTCATAACTTTCTTCTATAACCTGCAAAGCTTTGGCAGATTTGTTAGATTTTAAAGCAATAGACTTACCTTTCTTCTGAGGTTCGTCTTCTTCTAGTTCAATCTCATGACTCCTCAGAGAGCTGATCAATTCCTCCAGCGTGATCTTGTTCAAATCCTTTGCAAGTTTTAGACTTGTGACCATTGGTCTCCATCTGGTTGGTAAACTTCTGATGATCTTCTTGACATGATCAGCAGTGGAGTAACCCTTGTCCAGAACTTTCAAGCCAGCTCTGAGAATCTGAAATCTAGAGAACATAACTTCTACAGATTCAGATTCCTCCATTTTGAAGGCTTCATATTTCTGGATCAGCGCCAGAGCCTTGGTCTCCTTTACTTGGGAGTTTCCTTCATGATTCATCTTCAAAGATTCAAACATATCAAATGCAGTATCTCTGTTTGTTATTTTCTCATACTCAGTAAGAGATATTACATTTAATAGGATGGTTCTTGCTTTGTGGTTGTTTCTAAACTCCTTCTTCAGTTGATCAGACATAGATTTCCTGTCAACCTTTTTCCCTTCATCATTGGTAGGATGAATGTAACCATCAGTTACCAAATCCCACAAATCAGCATCATATCCTAGAAAGAAGCTTTTTATTCTATCTTTCCAGTAGTCAAACTTTTCACCATCAAACATGGGAGGTTTGGTGTTGATTCTGTCTTTATCATCGTATCTGTTGTTGTATGAAGTTGAAGTAAAAGCTTCAGCAGCCATGATGAATAAAGAACAAGATATAAGGAGTTTTTCTCAACTGGATCTTTTCTGTCACGGTTAAGTGAGAGCACTAACAGAACCGGAGCTCTGATGCCAATTGAAGGTGAGAAAAACACTTAGAAGGGGGGTTGAATATGGGTTTTGAAATAATTATGGCAAAAAAATCAACACAATATTTTTATCCTGGTTCGTTGAACTCAACTAATCCAGTCCACCCTACCGAGGTGATTTTCCTTTCTCAACAAGGACTTAATCCACTATATTCAAACAGATTACAGTGTCAACCACTAAGAACAACTGTCTTAGTCTTCTCAAGAAATCCTGACCACAACTTGGTCTTCTTAAGGAACCTTTTAGAAATAAATGTAAACTAACAAGTGTTTAATATGCTTCTAAAAAGCTATATCACAACTGTGATTTTTACACTTAGATTAAGAACGAATAAAAACTATTCATCTTATGAAATATATTTTATGAGAGCTTGAGAGTAGTTTTCAATTTGATTTCTCAATAGTTCGTCAATTCGTCAACTGTGAAATGTTATTGAAGACATCCTTTTATAGAGCAGAAAGTCCAATGCTTGAAGACTGTGCGTAGCAGAGTAGCTGTAGCCTTTTTGTCTTCTATTGACTTTAGCTTTCCCAGAAGAGGAATGTTCAGACAAATCTCTTTTGTCTGATTTCTTGTGCCATACATGAATAAGGAAAGAGTCGTTTAGAATATGCCAACGGATATATCTTTGAATAATATCTTCTTCAACAAGCTTCTATCTCAAAGTTATCATCATCAACGTCTTGATGTTATCAGAGTTTTGCAGCCAATGTGCTTCAGCGTGAATATCAATCAGAGCAGAGTTTGAATAACAAAGCCTCTGTACTTGCAGCGAAAAGTACTTTCAGAGTCTTCTTGAAACAATGCTTGAAACTCTTCATACAATATCTTCAAATACGCTTCAGAGTCTTCTGCAGCTTCTGCTTCAGAGTCTTTTCTGCAGCTTCTGCTTCAGAGTCTCTTCTGGCAGCGCTCAGAGTCTTCTGATGACTTGCTTCTGATGCTTCAGAGCTTTGCGTAGAGTAATGTTCAGATGCATTTTTGCTTCCATAAGAATATTTATTTTAATATCTGAAACAAAAATACTTGAACAAAATTAGAGTATATATTTTCTTAATACAAAATTTCATTAGTGTTATCATCAAAACATAGAGATATATTAAACACCAATCTGTGTTCTAACACTTTCAAACAGGCGAGTTGGTGTTGAAGAAGATTCTCCCTCCACAAACATATCACAGGGGCAAATGGACTCCCAACTACGAAGGTCCATATGTCGTGCGAAAGGTTTTTCTGGAGGAGCCTTATTATTGTCAACCATGGATGGTGAGGATTTCACGTCCCCTGTGAATGCAGACACAGTTAAAGAATACCTTGCTTAAAGAGACCCACTGGAATGAAAAAAGAATATCAAGGCAAAATGGGGCATCCCGGCGAACGATAAAAAGAATGGGTTCGGGCACAAGTTAGGGATAAAAAGAAAAGATGTAAACCCGCAAAGTTAAAAACCTGAAAAGGTGACTTTGGAAAAAATGGGTATCCCGGTGAATTGAAAACCCGAAAGGCCGATTCTTGAAATAGTTAGGGATTTTGAAAAGCAAATGACTGCGGTCTGCGTATCGATATTCAGAGCATAGTCGATTGAGGGAGGATCTGAGGGCCGTTTCATCCGAATCAATCTCTTTAGAGGACAAAGCATTAGAGAAGCATCAAAGTCATGCGAGTCATAGATGAATCGACACACGGTGTTTGTCTGTGCCACATTGCCGACATTTTGTATATTTCTGTGCATTTCTGTAATTTTTGCGCAGCTTCCTCTTTTCAGGGGTTGCATCTGTTGTAAAATTTGCCTATTTACAAGCCATTTGCCAATAAAGCATATACTATTCAGTAAATTGTTGTTCTTGCTTTGGCTTTACTATTTTGTTTGCGAAAAACACCCGATGTTTGATGAAACTTTACGTACATAAACTTGTCGGCTTTGCCAATAATCATTAAAACTTTGATTTATTTGAACAATGTCACGGATAATGACCGAGATAGTTTCTAGTGTGCAGGATATCTTGTTGTTTGTTCATTGTGCAGCGTCGTTACCCTTGGGGCAAGTTTTTCAGAGGTGTATCCCCGGTAGGATCACCATTTCCCACAAAAATAAGGTTTGTAGTTGAGACTCATTCATCTCCAGCAGCGGCCTGATGCACCTTGGACCTAGCAAGAGTCTGCTTCTATAGGAAAGGATATGCAAGTGTGTGGTTGACTGTATGCAATTCTCCCCAGCAGTTTGTCTGTATGCACTTATTCCTCAGCGGTTTAGGTTTGATTTGTTCGATAGAACAAAGTCATCCCCAGAGGGTCGAGATTGGTATCTCTCATGCAGGTCAAGTGTGTGTGTTTATCCCTAGCAGATCATAGGTATGCACTTATTCCCCAGAGAGTCAAGACTGGATTCCTTTCCACCAGGCAGATGTGGAACTTTTTCCCAAACAGCGGAGCAAAGTCAGAACTTTGTTTGCCTATAGAGTCCAAGTATGTTTGACTTTGTATCCCCCCAAAGTGTGATTTCTGACTCAATCCCCAAGTAGAGGTTGATGTCGTTTCCCTTATTGCTTATTCCCCAGCGAAGTCAGTAGGGTATACCTTGCCTCAGCTGAGTAAGTTCTTCCCCGCAGATCGGAAGCGTTTCTAAGAAAGTTTATTGGTGCATCCCCAGCAGTTGGGATGTATTTTGATGTTGATTTCCCACTAAGTAACCCCCGGCAGGATGGATTTGGACCTCCAGTGGAGGGGATTTATCCCAAGATGTTTTCTTTATACCCTAGAAGGTTTTGGTGTTCTAGGAGGCCATTCAGGGCTGCTTTTCCCGTGAGAGCGCAGGCTAATCTTAATGTTTGTTCGTGGTTCCCCTGTAGGGTCATTAATTTCCCCAGTAGGTTGGTTTTGATTCCAATGGTTGGTTGTCTTTCCCCATTCGGGTTGTTTGTTCCCCAGAAGAGTGATATTCTAGAAGGTCATCCAGGGCTTTTCCGTCATGCAAGAGTTGATTTGATTCCCAGTCGAGTGGATTGTGGGCTCGTCAGAACAGTGTTACCCAGGAAAGTTCTTTTCTTGGAGGCCATCCAGGGCTTGTTTTTCCCAACTTAAGTCCAATCGTAATTGGCATGTTTCACCTCTCCCTGGCGGAGTTGGCCTTGTCTCTTCATCATTTATTTTGCTGATTTGGTTCCGTTGCATTTTGCATTCGTGTATAGCATCCTCAGAAACGCGTTGAATTTCCATTTCATATGGAGCATTACGCCATAGTCAAACATATGCATTTGAAACATAAGCCAGGTTGTTATCTCTTTGTTTTCAAGTATATCTTCGACAAACGGTTGATTTTTGCTTTGCTCGCATGGTATTCAGACCCCGACAATTGATGTTATATCCCTTTAGCACGCGATATCCAGACCCGACATATTATAAGTTGATTCCTGAGCCTGTGTGATATCCAGACCACGATAGATCTTTTTATGGATGTGTTCATTCTATCATTTATTCCCCAACTGAGTTGCTTGTTTAAGTTTCTCTTTCCCCAACAGAGGTTTTTTGTGAATTTTTGTTATATTCACTTATCAACTTTATGTTGATCCGACCTTCGGGTTCGATGCCTGTTTTTATTTAACAGATGCCTGATAGCGATGTCAGATGTTATGAACTGCGCGTTGATCCGGCCTTCGGGTTCGATGCCTGTTTTTATTTAACAGATGCCTAACGGCGATTTCAGATGTTATCAACTGCGTGTTGATCCGGCCTTCGGGTTCGATGCCTGTTTTTATTTAACAGATGTCTGACGGTGATGTCAGATGTTATCAACTGCGTGCCGAGCCGGCTTTCGGGTTCGATGCCTATTTTTATTTAACAGATGCTTGACGGTGACATCAGATGTTATCAACTTCGTGTTGAGCCGACCTTCAGGTTTGATGCCTGTTTTTATTTAAGAGATGCCTGACAGCGATGTCAGGTGTTATCAATTGCATGTTGATCCGGCCTTTGGGATCGATGCCTATTTTTATTTAATAGGTGCCTGAAGGTGATGTCAGATGTTATCAACTGCGTGTTGATCCGGCCTTCGGGTTCAATTCCTGTTTTTATTTAACAGATGCTTGACGACGATGTCAGATGTTTTCTCAACTTCATGTTGTGTCGGTCTTTGGATTCGATGCCTAGTTTATTTTCAACAGATGCTTGATGGTGATATCAGATGATATTTCCGACTTAGCGTCGTGGCCTGCGTGTTAGCAGATGTTTCTTCCGACTGCGTGTCGAGGCTTCGTAATTGGTAATCAGTTAGCTTGTTGCCGTGGCAACCTTCAGATTCAGTTATCTCCGGAGATTTTTGTTCCCAGTAACAGAGTTGCAGTTCTATTTCTACGGTTGGAAAATTTTTGGTTTCTTTGGTATTCAACCGTCTTTTACCTTGATTGTTTGAAAGTCGTTCGATTTTCACCCATTCAGGTCCAAGTCGTTTGATAGGGGCAGTTGTTGTACCCCAAAATTTGACCAACCTCTTTCTTTACTTGGCTTATGTTTCTTTTCATTCTTTAGCATTTGCATTTTGCATAACATTGTCCTTTACAGGGGATCAAGAGAGGTGTGCCATTCTAGAGATGAGTCTCAAGAGTTTCAAACTAAGCAAGATTGCTTATTCCAGTCATCAAGTATTTACAATCATCAAGAAGTGGTCAAAGGTCTTTGAAAGAGAAGATTGGTATGTGTTGTTTATTTCCTATCTTGGGGATCAACAAAAGATTATCAGGGGTTCACAAGGTCATGGTTATGGATAATAGATGTTTGAGAAACTCATCGGTTGCTTTGGAAGCCATTGTGGAGTTTATCTAAGCTTTCATTTCACTTGCAAGAGACCACAATCAAGGGTTGTGCACATAGGGTTTCATCTAGTTAGTTCAAGGTCAACTATAGGCTTGAAAGAGTTTGAGACTTAGTTCTAAGTCATTGGAGTCATGGGGAGTTATGTTGAGACATTTAGGATGTCATGTCAAGTTCAAATCAAGAAGAATCAAGAGTCTAAGGAGTTACTAAATTAGGGTTTTCAAAGGATCTCAGTGTAAAATCCCCTTCTTTAGTGCATAACTTCAAGGACAATTTACATCATGATACAACTTCAATCTCATTTTCTTATGAACATGAAACTTGTAAGGCATGTTCTTAGCTTTCTTTTGAGTACTAGAACCCATCCATTGGATTTGTGGAACTCATGTTATGATACCAACAAGTTATAGGTCTCAGATGAACATATTTTTTGGTCAACAAAAGTCAACTCATTTCCAAGACACTTTTCACCTAGAATCAAGTTTCTCCTTGAAAATTCTGGCCTGCCCATGATGGATGTTCTAACAGAGGTTATAACATCCACTATGACATTCACTACAGATCTACTATTATGCAGTAATAACAAAGCAATAAATAACACAGTTAGTTGTTGACCCAGTTCAGTGCAACACACTTACATCTGGGGGCTACCAAGCCAGAGAGAAATTTCAATATCAGCAATATCAATTCAGAGTCAAACCTCCAGTTTGCACTTTTCACTTAATCACTACCCAATGACAATTTAACCTAGAGACACTCTAGATCTGAGTATACCCACTCACTCCCTACAATCACACAACAGTGATAACAACACGTTACAATTTAAACTGTAGATTGAAGAGACACTTCACCTACACACACACACACCTTGATCTTTACTTCAAAGCTTTGATCAAGGAACACACACTCTTGCTTAATAGCTTCGAGTGTAACACAATCTAGAAACTACCTAACCAATGCACTCAACAGTTGCTTGGCTTACACGTATTCTTAAGACACAAACGTGAAGACAACTACTTCACTTCTAAACCACTATGGTGATTTCTCTGCTTCTCTATATTCAACAACTGCCTTCTAGGATTGCCTCACCTGGTATTTGTAGCAGCAGATCAGTTCTTGGGCATGGGCACATACATTAGGTTTTATCCATCATAAACCCTGACTTATGTAATCTGCACGCTTGCCTCTTTAATCAGGTACATTTTAGTTCCCCTAGGGTGTCTAAAATGTCTCCAGCATTCCAACATGAGCTTCTGAGTTGTTTCCTGAGTTATAGCTACCAGAAAAACAAACTTCCGCTTGATGTCATATGACCTATGTCATAACATTGAGTATGACATTCAACTTAACTTATAGTTAGCTTAGTTAACTTACCCTGCACAGTCCATATTATGAATGTAATAACATCAAGCATAACATTCATATATGTACTTATATTTTGCCACAAAATGCAGCCAATCAAGAGCACTTACAAACTCCCCATTTGGCAAATTTTTGGCTAAAACACTCTGTACTTACATAAGAGATTTCCTACACAGCAGAAGACTTACCAATGGTCCTGTCATGCAGGTAAGTCACTTGCTTCTTAAGCTCTCAGAATCCTCACAATTGGCTTTCAGCCCTGTTACCACTCACTTTGTTAACACTCTGTAGACTTCTACTACAGATGTCACTCTTGGCTTGTTTGAGTAACAGAGTTACTCCCCCTCAACTGATGCACTTATCAGCTAGGCAATATCCAGTATGAACTGGATGTTATAACCTTCAGCATGACCTTCTGGTGTCACACATTTGTGTTACTCCCCCTGCAGGGATGCATTATGTTCTTTGCACAGAATTCCTAAGCATCTTGTTAGGATCACCCATGTTAGTACCTACAGCATGTCAGTCCTAGTTCTAACATACATGGCATACATATCATATCTGTAACAGCCCACACAACTGTTATCACACATAAATCTCATCAGTCAGCATCACCTGCACACTAATATCATAAGCACTATGGTGCATATGCTCAATCACAATTACTTCTCATGGTAGTCTTGTTCTTCCACCTGCATCTATTACTACCTCATAACCTGTGATACTCATATTGGTTATCCACCAATTCTTTTATCTGTTGTATCTGCTCATGTTTATATCTTTATCTAACACTCTCTCCCCCTATTTAGCCACAAATTTAGATCCAACTACCTGCTAGCATAGATCATAACTTTTACCAATAAATGAGTTTGGGGTCAAAAAAACTGCTCAGATAGAGCATAACAAAACCGATTATCTTAACAGTTCTCACACCAGACTAACAAATCACACCAATAAGTCAGCAACCCTGCTTCCTCCACCATCTCATCCAGCAGTGGTTTGAGCCATAAGGCATTAGTCTTCTTCTGCAACTGAGCTGGACCTGTCTTCTTTAGTCTTTCCAGAGCCTTCTTCCTCAGCATCAGTGTCTTCCTCAACAGCATCTCCAGAGTCTCCTTCCCGACTTTCCACTTCCCTAGTACCATCATCGTCCTTTGTGGCACCTTCTTCCCTTGTAGCATCCTCTGAACTGTCAGTATCCTCATCTAGCTCAAGAGATTGCAGCATTTTTTCAAGTGTTTGCTTTCTTGCATCCAGTTCTTTACATGTTTCTTTAATGATGGTTATCACTTCAGCCTTTTTGACTTTGGAGTCCCTTTTTGATGTCTCAGTGGATGTCATGGCATTGTCTGAAACATGGGTTCCTTGAAACAGTTTGTGATGAAAGGCTAAGGGAGTTTCTCTTTTGCTTTCTACATCACTGGTCATGAGGATGTTTGGAAACTGTGCTAACATTATTCCACAGATGAGGGAAGGAAATGCTATAGGCCCTTTGATGCTATAGCTGCCAGCATGCTTCATTGTTTGATCAAAGATGTATGTGCCATAATCCATTTTGGTCCTGGTTCCCACAACATAGATGAGCCTTCCCAGGATGGTGGCCACTAATGATTTGTGATTGGTTGGCACCCAGTTTGCAGCACCAATCTTGTGAAGCAAGGCATATTTCATGCTCAGCTTGCTGGCAGTAAGCTTCCCTTTTGATGGCCATTTCCTGACTTGATTTCCAGTTATCACTTGACATATTCTGTTGTCAGATATGGTTAACTCTATCACAGCCTCATTTGTTCTCTCAAGGAATTTTTTGATGATGGTGGGAGTAAAGACAATGCCATTTCCCCTGACAAAGACTTTCCCAAACTCAGACGATTTTCTATCAGCACATTTATCAGATAAATTAACTATGAATTCTTTGACCAAAATTTCATAGCATTGGGAAAACTGAGTGACTGTTTTCATCAAGCCAGCTTCACATATAAGGTGCACAATCTCCCTGTTATCCAGAGCATTTTGAGCAAGCTCTCTCTCTCTCTAAGGCCAGCCTCTTTTGGTATACATACTTCCACCTGATGACACCTGAGGGATAGTGGAAGGAGATGTTGTCCAGAGCACCTTAGGAACACTTTCAGCCAGCTTGCGTGAAGTAGGTTTCCTCTTTGCTGGGATGTCAGTGACATCCATATCAACATCCGAATCTGTTTCTCGTTCTGGTCTCGATTCAATCTTTCTCTTCTTGATGGTCACCTTGCTCCACCCTTTGGAGGTTCCAACCTGAGTACTTTTTGTTCCAATCTTCTTGGTGGTATCTCTTTGCTCAGTAGTCTTTTCAGCATCCCTTTTCTTGGGTGAGCTTTAGTTAGCTATCTTTTTCCCTTTCCTCTTCATCAATCTTTTGGCAATGTTTGGATTGATTGTTGCTATAAGTTCATTGTCTAAGTACTCGTCTAAGTTGCTTACCTTCGTATCTTTGGCTTCATGCAAATCATCCTCCCTTTTATCAGACCCTTCATCCTTATTCTTCTCTTCTGGGGGGTTGTTATCCAATGCTTTGACATTGTGTGGGACATTACTTTGATCACCTTGCTTATGTTCAGTCCCCTTAATGGGAATGTTGAGGGTACTAGGAACCATTGCAGCAATATCAAGGTGCGTTCGTCTTGCTTCTTCAGTATTTAGGTCACCAGAAGTAGTCGTGGGAGAATCTTGCCTTGAGCCAAGGGTTTTTGCTTGTTTTGCATGCTTCCTGTTAGGTTTCTTTACCAGCACTCCTTCAGGAGTCATCATTCGTAGTGGAGCAATCACTAGAGCCTCATTAGGGTTTGCTTTATCTGGACTGATGTTAATTTTGGAGGTTGGTTGTGCCATAATCGTTGTCATTGAAGACGATGAGGAAACCCTTACTTTCTTGTTTGAGATGGTATGGAAGTTGGAGCGTTTGTGAAGGCACCAAGAATGGAGAGAGTGTGTTATGTACATGAGAGTGAGGTATGATTGCTTACTAGGAGGGAACTTACTGTTTTGACTTATCATTAAATGACTTAGTATCAAAATGTAATTCCCCATTTCCTTTAATTGCTATAACTTCTTATTGTAGGGACTCAATTTCCCTTGCTCAATCTTGCCTTATCCTTCCTTTATAACTTTTGAACACCTGTCAACAATATTTAGTACATAGTCCCCATAGTTTCCACACATCATTGTCCATCTACACACTCTACCACTGAGCATACCCCTCTTGAGATCAACAGACCTCTCTTGGATGACTCATTTGATGTCACAGAACAGGGTCATAACATCAGGAGTGACATTGTTTCTCTTTTGCAGAGCATCCTTCATGGACTCCATTAGGTTTCAATATAGCATATCTAGCTTTACCTTATGGCTAACCTTAGGGTATCCCTTGTTGTCTATCCTTCCTACCTAACTTTTCTTACACCCAACCCTTCTTTCTGAAGCATATTTTGAGAATCCTTTTGTTGATGATTTTGACCTGGTTATTTTCTCTAGTCCTAGGTGATCCTTTTCTTCATTTACTAGTCCATTTATGTTCCTTCTGGATCCCATATGTAACAGTTGTTCTTTGATCTAGATCCCCTCATTTCTTCCTTACCTTCTTCATTAGTCACCACACACTTGTCTTTGGAAAAGTGTACTTTTAAACCTTGATCACATAATTGACTTATGCTTATTAGATTGGCAGTTAGTCCTTTAACTAACAAGACATCTCTTAATTCTTGAGCTTTAGGACTGTCAAGTTGTCCAGCACCTGTGATTTCTCCTCTAGCTCCATCCCCAAAGGTTACATGACTAGATGAATGAGGCTTGAGTTTGATCAACAGATCCTCAATTCCAGTCATATGCCTGGAGCAGCCACTGTCAAAATACCAGTCCTCATTGTTTGGTATTCTTAGGGAGATGTTGGCTGTTAGAGCTACAGTCTTGACAGCCCATTATTCTTGCATCTTAGGCACTTCCATCTTTCTGGATTTTGCTTGATTTTGTCTCCGGCTCTGGTGGGCATGATGATAGCTTTGTCCATGATGTTGTCTTTTTCCCTTCTTGCCCTGATTATCACTTCTTTGTCGTGGAAATCCATGCAACCAGAAGCACACAACACAAATGTGACCAAGCTTTCCACAGTGGTAGCATCTATGCCTTTGGAATTGTCTCTTGACTTAATTCCAATTTTTGTGGGGAGGATGTTGTAACTTTGACTGTGACATCCTTTGTAACTTTTGGATGTCAGGCTGCAACCTCTTGAGTTTCAAGACAGGATTTTGTTTTTCAACAAATCCTAGACCTGGCCTATTTCCTGCAGTTTGACCACTCTGAAGAATCTCCTCTAGCATGTCAGATCCAAAGTTGAGCATTCTTATGGATTTTGTCATTTGCTCCTTTTCTCCTTTCAACTCCTTTACCTCTCCTTGGAGTGAGTTTATAGTGTCTAGATGCTCTCTCTTTTCAGCTTCTAGCTCTTTGATGAGCTTCTTCAGATGCAATCCTTGCTGGTACAGTGCTTTGCTTTGGATGGATAACTTCTTATATGATTCAGCTAGTTCATCATAAGTTAGCTCCTCTTCACTTTAGTCCCCATCAGATACGCACACACTGTTGAGAACAGTTACATGTTTGGATGATTCCTCTTCTGATCCACTGTCAGAATTTTCATCAGACCAAGTGACTATTAGACCTTTTCCCATCATTTTGAGGTATGTGGGACATTCCTTCCTAACATGTCCATATCCCTCACACTCATGGCACTGTACTCCTCTGCTTTGGTTGGCTTTATCTTCAGTTGTTTCTTTATCAGCAGACACCATTTTGAAATAGGGCTTAGACTTAGTATTTATCCTTTTGGCCAGTTTGTTGAACTGTTTTCCAAGCATGGCTATTGCCTCTGATAGATCTTCCTCCATTTCATGCTCTGAAGTCTCAGCAGTGTTTGAGACAAGAGCTATACTCTTGCTCTTTTTCTCCACTGCCTGATCACACATCCCCATCTCAAAAGTTTGAAGAGATCCAATGAGTTCATCCACTTTCATTAGGCATATGTCTTAAGCTTCTTTAATAGTTGTTACCTTCATTGCAAATCTTTTAGGTAGTGACCTTAGTATCTTCCTTACAAGCTTTTCTTCAACCATCTTCTCTCCTAAAGCTCCTTAGGTGTTGGCTAGTTCAAGAATATTCATGTAGAAGTCATGAATGGTCTCATCTTCCTTCATTCTTAGACTTTCAAGTTTTGTGGTCAACATTTGAAGTCTTGACATTTTTACCTTGGAAGTTCATTCATGAGTGGTTCTGAGAGTGTCTCAAACATCCTTTGCTAGTTCACAGTGGTGGACCAGTCTGAAGATGTTTTTGTCTATACCATTGAAGAGTGCATTCAATGCTTTAGAGTTTCCAAGAGCCAATGCCTCTTGCTCTTTGGTCCATTCCTCTTCAGGAATTTGTACAGACACTCCATCCTTGTCAGTCTTCACAAGATGTTCCCAGCCAGAGTTTGCAGCACTCCAAGCCTTGCTGTCTAAGGACCTTAGGAAGGCAATCATCCTAGGCTTCCAATAGTCATAATTTGAACCATCCAGAATTGGTGGTCTATTGGTGAATCCAATATTTATATCCATAGTACCAGAATTTTGTTTCCCTAGATCTCACCCAGTAATAAACAGGCAGGGTGCCTGCTCTGATGCCAATTGAAAATTCTGGCCTGCCCACAATGAATGTTCTAACAGAGGTTATAACATCCACTGTGACATTCACTACAAATCTACTATTATGCAGTAATAACAAAGCAGTAAATAACACAGTTATTGTTGACCCAGTTCAGTGCAACACACTTACATCTAGGGGCAATCAAGCCAGGGAGAAATTTCAATATCAGCAATATCAATTTAGAGTCAAACCTCCAGTTTGCACTCTTCACTTAATCACTACCCAATGACAATTTAACCTAGAGACACTCTAGACCTGAGTATACCCATTCACTCCCTACAATCACACAACAGTGATAATAACACGTTACAATTTAAACTGTAGATTGAAGAGACACTTCACCTACACACACACACACACACCTTGATCTTTGCTTCAAAGCTTTGATCAAGGAACATACACTCTTGCTTAACAGCTTCGAGTGTAACACATTCTAGAAACTATCTAACCAATGCACTCAACAGTTGCTTGGCTTACACGTATTCCTAAGACACAAACGTGAAGACAACCTCTTCACTTCTAAACCACTATGGTGATTTCTCTGCTTCTCTATCTTCAACAGCTGCCTTCTAGGATTGTCTTGCCTGGTATTTGTAGCAGCATATCAGTTCTTGGGCCTGGGCGTATACATTAGGTTTTATCCATCATAAACCCTCACTTATGTAATCTACACGCTTGCCTCTTTAACTAGGTAGATTTTAGTTCCCCTAGGGTGTCTAAAATGTCTCCAGCATTCCAGCATGAGCTTCTGAGTTGTTTCCTGAGTTATAGCTACCAGAAAAACAAACTTCCGCTTGATGTCATATGACCTATGTCATAACATTGAGTATGACATTCAGCTTAACTTATAGTTAGCTTAGTTAACTTACTCTGCACATTCCATATTATGAATGTAATAACATCAAGCATAACATTCATATATGTACTTATATTTTGCCACAAAATGCAACCAATCAAGAGCACTTACACTCCTCAGCTTTTGGTAAACATGAAAGTTTTTCCTCATGATGTTAGCTTTCGAAAACGTTCTAGAAGTCCTTGATATCATTTATAGAACTCAAGTTATGGCTTTGGCAAGGCAAGGGTATTTTGGGAAAGTTTGGTTATAGGCCATTCTCATTATGGGTCATTTTCATGCACTTGTGTACTTCAAATGAAACTTAAACCAACATGAAAGTTGCTCCAAAAGACCTCCTTTACATCATAAAACTCAAGGTTTGGGTGAATTATGTTTGGTTATGGACATGCGGGTGAAAATTCAAGTGGAAAATGGACTTTTAAGTGTGATTTCAATTGAACTCATTATAGGTCTTTTTCATGTCTCATTTTGATTCAATTTTATTCACAATACACTGAAGGAAAGAATGCATATATTGGTTTTGGTTCAAGAGGTGAATTACACGTGCATTTCAAGCTTGCTTCATAAAGAAGTTTTCATTCCAAGCTTGCTAATTGGACCAAATCAAGAGCCCAATTCAATTGCATTGTGAAATTCAACTTACTAGCTGCAGATCCAAGTGATTTCCATGTGGGAAGGCAAGCTTTTTCACGTGTGCATGGGAAAATTTCATATTGGGCATTTTTGCAAATTCATCACAACAATGCTTCATGGGCCTCCAAATGGATCAGATATCCAACATATATAAGTTCACAATTGGAAGTGTTTTTAATGTGGTTTCCATTTGTTCTTGCTTGATTCTTGGACCATTTGTAATCACCTAATATTAAGGCTTTATCTCCATTTTGATGATGGATTGAGGTGCCTTTGAGGCTGATTTTGGTCAAAGGTTTACCTTTTTTTGTTTGACTTTGGTTTTTTTTATATGACCCTCGACAAATACCTTTCAAACTGGAGCACCCTAGTGGATCAATTCCTTTGGTGATGCTTTGATTAGATATTGGTTTTGTTGTTTTGGCCTCTGGTTACCAACTTGTTTATGATCTTTGTGTCTTTTATTTGGCATTTATTGAACGATTTTCCTATTTTTGGTGAACCTTGCAAGTCAAGTCAACCTAATTAAGGTTCATATAAACTAGTTGACCTAGTTCTTTTGGGAGATGACCTTTGTGGGTCCCATATGCATCCTATGCCTCTTGAATTACATTCTTGACAAGTTTAGGATGCTGGTTTCAATTTTATAGGTCACACATTTTGATGGTTTGTGTTGCAAGTTACTTTTAATTAGGGCTTTTCCATTTGCATTTGAATATTGAAAGTGTTTTGAACTTTGGTTCTCTACCTTGCCCTACTTTGTAACTTCCCTTGGTTTGATTTCTTCTTTGGTTTACATACCTTCTTCCCTTGTTCTCACTTCTTTCCATGGGAATTTGGAACTCATTCAAGTTGATTTGGTGCTCTTTGTTTGCACTTCGAGTTTAACTTGGATGAGATACCACTTTGAGATTTATTTTGTGCTTTGTTGTTTGCATGATCATTTTGATGCTTATGGTTGAGATTTATTTCTTTGTTGCTTGCTACCCAAGCCTATTCTCCCATCCTCATCTTGATCATGTATTCTTCTCCTTCTTATTTGTTTGCCTTTTGGTTTGGTGATTGATGTTTGAATGGTTGTAAGGGTTGTAACTTCTCCCATTTCATCTCACTTCTGCTTGGACTTGTTCAAGTCTTCTTGCTTGTATTTCTCTTTTGTTTTGCATCCTTTTGCATGGTTTCAAGAGGTTGATATGTGCTTGTGGTGGTTGCTGCCCCACACTTTTTTCCTCCCTCTTTTCTTTGTGTTGCATTTCATGTTTGCATCTCTTTCTTTCATCTCATTTGTGATTGATTTATCTTGTGTTTACTTGGTTTTCTTTGCCATGATCCCTTAGGATTCCTAGTCCCTTTGGGAGAGAGACATTAAGTGTTCAATCCAAGCATGATAACATTAGGATAGTCTTTTCCCCTCTTAATCTCAATCTTAGGAGCACATTGCATGATAACATTAGGGTTGAGTTAGTTTCCCTTAGTTGTGTCTTCTCTTTTCTCATTTCAAAACTTCTTCAAGACACCTAATAAAGGATAATAAGTGTTGTACGCTACAAGACTTAAGCATTTGGGAAATAATAGTTGGGGGGCCTCCTCTCAATTGTCTAGAGTGTTTAGTGTATGCCTTTTGGGCGATATACGACACATTCGCTCCTAAGTCATAGTCTTTAGTGCAACATGAATTAAAGACACAATTCAATTCACTTCTTTTTAATAAAAGAATCAAAAACAAACATCAAAATGTTTTATCCTTCAGGATTAATTGAAAACCATTTTCAGAAAGAGTGTGTTAACTCTTGGTTCTATCGCAAACAGGTAACGCCTAAGTCTCCAATGGTCAAGCAATAATACACCTAACTACTAGAACAAAGGTTTAACCCTACTCAATTAAAACACTTGAACCAATCCATGGTCGTGTTAGCCCAAACTACGTTTTCTCTGATTTCTCGTACCAAACCAGGATACGTAGGCACAAGACGACGATGTCTTGGCGAGCAACCTTCCCCCACCTTCACCTGTAGTTTTCCGAACTACGTTGACTTTGACTTTCCCATTGCACGAGGGAATACGTAGGCATAGAGTGGCGATGCTCTATCGAGTCTCTTTTCTTTTCTTTTGTCCTATGAGCCTGTAGTTTAGATAGATTAACACCCTTTAGATAGAAAACAAGCGTGGATCCCGTCGAGTACGACGGACGTGAGGGGTGCTCATACCTTCCCCTTGCGTAACCGACTCCCAAACCCAAGATTTGGTTGCGATGACCTGTTTTCTCCCTTTTCGTAGGTTTTCTCTAATTGTTTCCTTTCCCTCTCTTTGGGATAAATAACGAACGTTGGTGACTCTTCTGTCTTTGTCGTCCTCTCTTGCAGCAATGCGACAACTGTGTATGTCAACTTTTTAGGAATGTTTTGATGGGGATGCTTCTTGCCCTGTTTGAAGGTGATAATGGTATTCCTTTTTTGAAAAGAACATGTTTAAAAGCGTCTTGATTTCATTGTTCAATTTGATTTCTCTTTTGAATGCTTGATGACAAGTTTATTCACTTGCCGTTTTCGAAATTAATGGGCTTTAATTTGAAAATCTTTATCTCCAACTTGTTATGCTTGATTATGTGTGGTATGAATTCATTATATTTTACCTTGACATGTTTGATTGTATATTTCGGACAGTATGGAACAAACTTAGAAAACTTTCACTTGCTATGAATTCATGTCTCTTCTCATTGCAGCGGTGCGTTTCTCTTGTCAAGGTGAATTAACTCCGAGAAAGGGGTGCAGCTTCAAGTCTGTTGAGTAACCTGGGACGAAATTGTTTTCATTCTTAGGGGCAGTAGTCTTCCCATAACTGGGTGGAATAATCTACATTGTTGTAGCTGGGTAATTTGTCCGCTTGGAATCTTCTAAGCGTTGGATATATGTCCTAAAAAAGAATCGTCGCTTCAACTTTAATGTCAAGTACTGTCATACTTGTGGGGCAACATATTTATTTCAGGAGGAGTTCTGTTGCACCCCAAAATTTGCCTAACCTTTTCTCACCTGGTTTATGTTTCATAGCATTAGCATATAATCATCATAGCATTTGCATATCATAGTATTGTTCACCTGTGCAGGGGATCAGGTGGTGTTTATATCTAGAGAAGCCTATCTAGAGGTTTTATGCAAGCTTAAGGAGTCACCATAATCATCAGGAAGGGGGTTGGGTTCTTAAGAAGTTCATTTGCTTGTATGGGGTTAGTCTCCTACTTTGAGGACCAGTTGAAGATCAGCAGTGGATGGTAAGGCCTTGATCAAGGAGAGAGTGTGAGTAGAGCTCTTTGAAGTGCCTTGAAGGTCATGGTGGAGCTCAATCAAGTCAATGTGCCAAGTGTGAAGAGCCACAATGGAAGGTGTTGCAAGTAGGGTTTTCATATGAGTAATCCTAAGCTAACTGACCAATTGAAGAGGATCAAAGCTCAATTCTAGGTCTTTGCAATCATGGATAGTTGTGTTGAGACACATGAGATGATATTTCAAGATCTATGCAAGAAAAGTTTAAGGTGGGAGGAGTTGCTAAATTAGGGTTCTCGGGGTAAAATCCCCTATTTAGTGCCTAACTTCAAGACCACTTATCTCAAGATGCAAGTTTCAAATCCATTTTTGGCCAACATGAAACTTGTAGATCATGATCGTAACTTTAATTTGAGTACTAGAAGTCATTCATATGATTTATAGAACTCAAGTTATGAGCCAGGAAAGTTACAGGACCTCAGATGCCTCTGAAATTTGTCTGTGAAAATCATCTGACTTCCAAGCTATTTTTGACCTAGAAGGAGGTTTCATCTGACCTTTTGGTGAACATGAAAGTTTTTCCTCATGATCTTAGCTTTCCAAATTGTATTAGAAGTCTTCCATCTGATTGTAGAACTCAAGTTGTGAAGTTTACAAGTTAGGGGTATTTTGGGAAAGTGAGATTATAGGCCATTTTCAATTATAGGTCAAAATCTCCAACTTGCACATCTCAAATGCAATTTTTTTCCACATGGAACTTGCTCAAAATATGGTTTTTAGGTCAACCAAGAGCTCATGGTGAATTGGTTTGGCTCATATCAAATATTGGCTTGAAGTTGTTTTGAAAGAAGAGAAATTAAAGGCATTTTAGGTGGGAAATTCAAATAATTGATTATGGGTACAAAACAAGTCAAATGAGGGCTCGTTTTAATCAGAAATGACATTTTAAGAGGATTGGCATTTTCATATTTTTCAATTGACCTATGTTTCATGGTGTTTCAATACTTGTCTTCACATGTAAGTAACATTCCACCAATCATTCCTAAGGCCAAATTCAGGGCCCTAACCAAGCTGGATCCATTCAAGGAGTTTAGTGTATGATACTAGAAGCTTCAGAAGTAAGCTATTGAAGGAAAATCGTGCATTGCCATATTGAAATTTTTGGAGAAAAGTTGGAATTGGATTTTTGATTTTGGGCCTGGGCTGAACCTCTAGAAGGTTCCAAATCACTCTATAAATGTTTAGGAACTCCTCAGAAGCAAGGTTGGTGATCGATTCGTGCTGAGTAGAGAGAGAGCCATTGGAGTTTTCAAGCTTCCACTCAAAATCGTTTTTTGGATTTAAGCAAGTTTCTGATCAAATTGAAGGTGTTAAAGGCTTCTACCATCATCATTGAGTGATTCTGGAAAATTTGGGAGCAAGATTCAAGCCAGAAACACCACAGTCGAAGCTTAAAACCAGGTTTCCATTTCTTGAAATTGCACTCAATTTATGCGTTTTTATCACCTTAGATTCATGTGGTTAGGTTGCAATTAGGATATAGATGGATTCTGGATAGTTAATTTGAGGATTAGTGACAAATCAAGTGTGGATCCATTTTCGGTTTGGACCTAGAGTTCTTTAATCTTAGAGTTGTAACTCATTTAATTAGGATAGTTGTAATCCTCATGAAATTTCGCACGAGTTTCGTTAAAAAATCATGGCGTTTGGTTGAGTATTGAGGGAGATAGGGTTGCTCGAGGGTGGCCGGGAAACTACCGTCGACGGCTTGGTCTGCGTGTGAGCTTGCTATTTGCAGAGAATTCGAAATGGAGAAGATGAAATCTCCACCGTTCACGCGTGAGAAGAGAGAAGACTAGGTCCTCGTATCCGATGGCAATGAGCGCGCCACGTAACCATTCCTTGAAACGCATCGTTTCAATTAGTGGAGATAGTACAAGCTTTTCAGCGTGCTGTGTGTACATAGAGTGCGTGAGTTCGATCCTTGCGTGGCTTCTTTTCATTTAATTGGAAAACTGAGATGAATTGGTAATTGATGTTGGGCTTGTGCTATCAACACCTCCCCCTTGCAGGCCCAACAGGAATTACACATGGAATAACAACTTTTTGAACCCCCTGGGCATGTTTTCGTGAGAGTGAGAATTTGCTGAGTTGAACTCAAATGGGCCCAGCGCCCATGTGCTGTTAGTACCCCCCTTGCATTGGGCCCAGGCGTATAACCTTGTTTTTCCCTGCCAGTTGCACCCCTCCCAGTTATTTGTTTTTAATTTCTTTTCTTTACTTTTTTTTTGTTTTAATAGCTTGTTTGTTTAATTCGTTAAAAAAAGTGAATATCATAAATAAATTCTGGAAAAATTTGTGGATATATATTGAGATGTTTAGGATTTTATCATGCTTTTTATTTAAATTTTCCATGCATTTTCCATTTATTTCATATTTTCTCTTTTAGTGCACTTTTAATAATGAAATAATGTTGTTCTGAATTTGTTGATTTTCTTTCTCTCTCATGGCATGGAGTTTGATCTTGAAATTTTGTGGGCTGGTTGTATACATGTTAATGTTGCTATGTTATTTTTGGTGTGATTTTTAGATCATTTTAAATAGGATTCTAGGGTAGTTGTTTAGGAGTGTTCTTTAGTGAATTCCTTTAGTGCACCCTTGAAGTTTTGGATTTAATTTGGGCATTTTGATTTAGATTTAGCTTCTGATTGTTCTACCATGGAATGTTGACACATATAGGATGATGTAGTATTTTCTTTAGATATTTTAGGATTGATTTTCTCTTAGTTCCCTATTTTACAAATTGGCCTTAGTATATGTAATCATTAGGAGATAACTTTTGATGTTCTTTAGAGATTCAAGTAGGTGATGATCTTTCCCTAGGATTAGTTCCCCTTTCAAGTACTCCTTGCTTAATTAGGACCCTTCATTGTGGGTATAATTCCTCATGTGGAGGAATTCCCTGCCTTTCACATTGGAGTTGAGCCTAAGCAAGCTCTCTAGAGGAAATGGATTTGGTTGAGTGTCTGTGGTAGGTTCCTGTGGAACTTACCTTGCTTCTCATCTCCATTCTCCTAAAATTCTCTCATTCTTTCGTCTTTAGGAACCTTCTTGAGGTAGCACAGTCCCTCCTGTGGGGGGAATATGGCACACCTCTTGAAGGAGCCAAACCTTTAGGTTTCCCCAAAATCTTTTTGTTGGTTGAGTGCCTGGGATAAGCTCCTGTGGACCTTACCCTTACCTCCCAACACCCAATTTCTTTCCTTAGGATAGAAGCTTGTTTAATTATTTGTGGTATTGAACCCCTTGCTTGTCATGATTTCCTTTCCTTCTCTTGAAGATGGTGCGGACTTAAGGAACAGTTACAAACTTTGGATTGGATTGCTTCCAGAAGATTGCTCTACTGTGGAGATTGCTGGCTTGTTTTCCCTGTTTGTCTGTTTTCTTCTTGTTTAACTGTATTGATGTGTATTGATGTGACTTGCTTGGAGTGTTGCATTAGTAGTAGGCTTTATGTAGAGGATCATAGGCCTAAGAGCATCCTAAGGGTTGAGTTTCTCCCCTTGCTTGTATTGCATTAGAGGTTGAGTTTCTCCCTCTGCTTGTATTTTTACTGGGTGGCTTTGCTTGCTGGTATTTGGTAGAGCTCAGCTCCCTTGCCTGTGTGGTATGTGGTCTGTTTGATTGCATTTACTTTCTTCTATTATCTTTGTAGTTATTCATATTTGGCTTGAGGTTGAGATCAGCTTGTGGAGGCTTCTGCCCCATACATATTTCCTCCCTCACTTGCATTACATGCATCTTTACAGTAATTTCTTTACAGTTATTTCTTTTACTGTTTATTTTCCATTGCCATGATCCCTTAGGAACTCTGACTTCTCTTGTTCAAGAGAAGTTATGACAGACATTAGGATTCTAACCATGCATGATAACATTAGTTAGTTTCCCCTTTAACCACAACCGTAGGACAAATATTGCATGATAACTGTAGGATCGAGTCAGTTCCCCTGTAGAGAGTCTGTTTCTCTTCTTATCTCACACAACAGTAAAAAACATAATAAAGGCAAGTTAGTACAAGCGCGTTACGAGCCTTAAGCTACTTGGGAAATGATGTTTGAGCGGTCTCCTCTCAATCATCTAGAGTGTTTAGTATATGTCCTTTGGACGATATGCGACGCATTCGCTCCTAAGTCATAGTCTCTAGTGATGTACAAACTACAGACAACTAAAAAACACTTCTTCCGTAAAAAACAGAAAACAAAGATCAAATATCTTTTTGCCCTGTTGGGTTATGTTTATTTATCGCTTTTTTGCTTTTCGCACTTTATTTTCAGTATGATATTATTATTAATGAGCTGTTGTGGGAAGGGGATTTGATGAGTGATAAGCCAGACCCAGGCTTAAGTTTGTACATAGCTTTAGAAGCAGATTTGTGGTGAACCTGTATGTTAGGCATGCACTAGTTCCCACGAAATCTGCACTCAGACGAGGTTCTTTGAGATGATTTCCATTTCCAGCCTAGTGGGCCGTTGAAAGGATTTCAGACCTTAGGATTGTCGACTATGGGGACCGATCATTTGTGATTCAGCTAAGTGAGGCCACTTCAAGAGATGATGATGCCACACCTTCTGGGTATCGTATCATTGTTTCTTGAAAGTCTATGACGCTGATGAACGCATAGGATGCCGTACCTTTGTCAGTGATTAGGTCCATACCAGTGAGCAGGATCGGGTTTATTGCAGGAAACGTAACCTTCAAACAACCTGGTTTTCTTATCAGTGAATCAGTTTTGTGGGTTTCAGTATGCCGTTATTATCAGAGTGTAGTATTTTCTTACTGAAACAAAATTATGATCTGCCACTTCACCGCACAGCACATCACAGCACAACACTTGATCCCCTGCTGCATTTTGCATCTGCATTTACATTTTCATATCGCATTGAATCTAACACGTATCTGTGTTGCAGGTGTGCAGTTCGCTTTCGATTCTAGCAATCTTGTCCTTTCTGTGTCCATCATGGAGCCCAGTGTGAGAAGAACTTTGGCCTACAAGTTTCCTACTCCGGATATTACTACTCTGAGGGGTTTGATTTCCTTGCCTGGTAAAGAAGTGATGGGAGATTTCAGAAGAACCTCTGGGAAGATACTCAGTGTTGTGTGCAAACCGTCGGTGTATGAATTGAACGGACTCTAGGCTCTACTTCAGTTTTATGATCCCCCACTGCGTTGCTTCACATTTCCGAGCTATGTGCTAGCCCCCACTTTGGAAGAGTCCTCTGTCATATTAGAGATACCCATTCTTGCTCAGGTACCCTTTTGGCCTATCGATCAGGAGCCAAATCTAGCTAAGATTGCTCCAGCTCTGCATGTTGATGTTTCTGAGTTAGAAGGGAAGACCGTCAAGAGAAATGGAGCCTGGGGATTCCTGCTACCTTTTCTAGCTGAGAGAGCCCGACACTACGCCAAGAAGGAATGTTGGGTGGCATTCAAGGCTATTTTGGCCCTGTGCATATATGGTATCATGCTATTCCCCAATATTCCAGATTTTGTGGATGTGGATGCTCTTCGCATCTTCGTCTCACATAATCCAATCCCAACCTTGCTCGGAGACGTGTACCATTCGGTGCACTACAAGAACGAAAATAGAAAAGGCAAGGGTGTGTCCTGTTGTGCATCATTGTTCTACTGATGGTTTGTCACTCATCTACCGAAGGATGGTCCTCTTATAAAGACGGCAGAGACGAAGGAATGGTCAGAGCGACTGATGAGCTTGTCTGCCGAAGACATTGATTGGTTTGATAGAGATCGTCTGGGGAGTGAAATTATTTACAGTTGTGGGAGCTTTCCTAATGTCCCTCTTGTGGGTAGGAAGGACTGTATCAACTACAATCCATCCGTTGCTATCAGATAATTCGGGTATGCTTTGAGGAGCCCTCCTAAGGATGAAGAGGTACAGGAATCTCTGTACCTCACTCGTGCATTGGAAGGGGATGATCTGGTTAGGTTTGAACATGCTTGGAACAGCGTTCATCGAAAGGGAAAGACCTCATTAGGGAAAATCAATAATCAGACTCACCCTCCTTATGTGGACTGGATTCGTAACAGAGCAGCGAAAGTGTTAATGCCTTTTCCTCCTGTCAAACAGGAGGAACCTTCAGAGCCTACCATGATCGAAATCCAGAAGTACGAGTAGCTTCAAGCCAAGAATGCAGAGCTAGTCAAAGCCAATGAAGAACTGGAAAATGAGATCGCTCAGCTCCGAAGAGAAAAGAGTGAAGCCGTCTACACCTACAAGAGGCAGACAGAGATGATCAACCACCTGGGCGCTAGCTTGACCAAGGAGACCGATTCTAGAGAACGTCTTGGGTTGGACCTAAAGGCAGTGCACGGGGTATTGACCACCAAGAAGCAGGATCCAGATAGGGTATACCGGAAGTTGACCCAGTACGAGAAGTTGTGGAATAATACCTTGACTAGCCACAAGGAGAGGGAAGAAAAGCTGAAGCAGCAGATAATCCAGTTGGAAGCACAGGTTGAGGCCAAAAACAAGAAGATAGAGGCTGAAGCCTCACTCCGACGAGATGCCCAATATAAGTTGATTTAAATCAAAGCTAACTTACTGGATTATCAACTCCGGGCTGACGCTAAAAGGAGTAGGGTGGAGAACCATTCTGAAGAAGGTGTGTGTGGGAGCATTGCTGAGAACCTCCCGGATGCCATCAGGCAAAGGGATCTGTTGATTCAGGGCCTGCTCACTCAGCCTGACCATCTTGATACGAAAAAGTTACTATAGGATTTTCGTGCCCGTGGCCGCACTTGATTTTCTTTGTATTTCTTTGTACCTTTTATGCATTAATATGATGATCACCACCAGGCTTGTTGGTTGGGGTCATGTTGGTGCTGCAGTTGTACTTTGCTTTGTTGTACGCTACCCACGCGGGATTTTCATATATATATGAGGATTTCTTTTCCATGATTGGATGGTAGACTTTATTTGTCTTGGAGCTAGAATTGAGGGGGACTTCCTCCTAATGCATGGATACGTGTTTGCATTTGCATAAATCATTTGCATGACAGGGACTTTGTACTGTGTTTCCTAACCCTCTGTTGATGCAGGTTATCTCAGGATCCGATCGGGAAGATTACATAAGTCCCCACAAGGCTATGGAACAGGTACGAGCAGAGCTGAATGAGGTCCGAGGCCAGATGAGGCGGGTTATGGGGAACATGCAAGAGTTGCGTCTGGAACATGAGGCACTCAAAGATGAAAACAATCAGCTGAAGACCCAGGTGGGCTTGATCATGGAGTTGTTAAAGGATGTGCTCAGGAAAGAAGATGATCAGTTACCTGAAATCACAGTAAAGATGCTTAATCCACTCGGGTCTGTGGAACCGGTGCATGTGCAACCTGTGCCCAGGGTTGATAAGCCTCCGATGTCTAATAGGCGACAAAGAGCTTTGAATTTTTCTCTTCAACATGGCGCTTCTAGGGATAATCATGTGAATAAGAGGGGGAACGCCCAAAAGGTAATTTCAGCTGAAAGAACTTTCGATCCGATCCCCATGACTTATGCTCAGTTGCTGCCAGTCTTACTTCAGCTTTGGTTGGTCGAATTACGGAAATTACATCCACTAACTGGGACCCTACCACACGGCTATAATGCAAACTCCCGTTGTGATTTCCATGAGGGGGCACCGTGACACTACGTTGAGAACTCCAAATCTTTTAAGCACGCAGTTCAGGACTTGATCGACTAAAAGGCTGTTAAGTTCGCGTCGGGCAACACGAGTCTAACAGAGGGTCTCATTCCAGGTATTACAGAAAAGGTGGACACTCCTGCTTTTGTCCCCAAAACGGCATCGGACCCCAAGGAGGCCTTGCAATTTATGACTTCTAAATCTCCGTGCCCGCAGCTCTTGCCAATTCCGGGGCTAAACCTGAGGATGAACGCCTCAGAGCAAAAGGAGTCCTTGGTATCTCAGGCTCAATTTCCAGATGTCTTGACCGTTCAAAGTCAACAACCCCTAGGGGCCGCGCATCAGACATCATATCCCTTCCGGAAACAACTGTCGTATCACCATCAGCAAGGACGACACGCCAAACCGAGACCGAAGAAGCCCGAAAGGCAGTTTACTCAACTATCGGTGTCGTACAGTCAGCTGTTGCCATATTTGACCAAAGGTGGGCTGATAGTGCCGAAAGAGACTGATCCAATGATCTCGCCTTACCCTCCAGGTTTTGATGCCAACGCTCGCTGTGAGTACCATGTTGGGGCACAGGGGCATTAAACATATGACTGTAAGGTGCTGCAAAGTGAAGTTCAGACCTTGTTGGACTCTAACAGGATATCTATCACGCCTCAGGGTGTCGACCTTCCTTCATCCAGCCAAGTGGGTGTATCAGTTCAGGTTATGAGAGAGTTCACTGAAAGCAGATGTTCAGAGGAGTATCAGGATGACTTCGACGATCAGCTCTGAAGATGGATGGCGCAGCAGCAAGTCGAGTTCGAAAAGCCTGGTTCCCGACAGTCGGCAATTTTTGTTTTTTTTTCATGTCATTGCTTTGCATTTGTAGTTTCTTTCCCGTTAGAACGCAAATTTTCGCTTGTAAAACTTGTTGTTTTTCAATTGATATTGACAATGAAATAAATGTGCATGTTTTGAATTAATCCATTCGTGTTCACTCTATTGCTTTCATTTATTTCTAACGCTTGTTTAAGTGGAATCCGGGGAGGATGACGAAAATCGAAAGACGCAGAGCTTCTGATTTTATGCTTTTGAAATAACACCTGCTGATGATGTACAGGCATTGTTTCAAATCCCTAAACACCAGAGATATAAGGAAGATAATCCCTTGTCAACCCCTTTGAGCCTAGTAGTAGGAGTTCTTACTGAAGACGAAAAACCCTCAATCTTAACCTGGGGCAGGGTAGGTGTTAGCTAATTTGACCGAGCGTCCAAATTGCAAAAAAGGAGTATCCGTTCGAGGATCAATCACACCTCTGGAGGTCGTGCCTAAAAAACCACAATGGTTAAATGTCCGGAGTGAGACAGTCACATTATTCCTCAAAGAGTCAGACAACCAGTGTCACACTTGTGCAAAAAAAAAGAGAATCAAAAGAAAAAAAAACCTGCTGAGTCAAATCTTGAAAACAAACGACTTAGGCAAAAATGAGGGTATCCCGCTGGACTTTAAAATCGGAAATTCAAAGGAATTAGTCCGGGAAAAAGTTAGGGAAAAACGAAAATAAAAAAGAACCGAAAAGCAAAAAGGATTACCAAAGGAAAATCCTCAAACAAGAACGAAGTCATGTGACTCAGACGTCCAAAGATGAAAAGCGGATGACTGTCACTCCAAAAGCGTTTGATGTCCTGAACTATCACTCCTATACAACCTTTGAAAGGTGAGCACTAAGGTCGAATTAGCTGAACATAGGATTGGAGAACATCACGAAGAATGGGTGGGTTAAAATAAATTTTGAGCCTTTATCCTTTTTTTTCTTAAACCGTGAACCCGACCACCTTACAACCTGGAAATGTCCTAATTGAAACGGGTTTAGTTCGAGAACATACTTCGATAAAGGTCGCATTGAAACTGACTCCTAAAAGGATTCCTCTTGCAGCGTTGTATTAATTTTTACATTTTGATAGTTGATTCGTTTATGTCATAAAGTTTTTCTCCAGTGAACAGACTTGGATTTCAAAACTGTCATATGCATTGCATTTACTGTATCTTTTGTGCAGAACAATTTGTTTTACTTGCGAGTAAGCGCTTAACCGCAGGAAAGTTTCCACAGTGGAAAGTTTGATCAGGATAGAATGCAAAGTGCCAATTACTCATTTGAGTCGGAGCTAGCCGTATCAAATGATCCCCAATGAAGTCGGTCATCTGGGGCAATCAGGTCGAGATTCGGTAAATCTCTCGTAGTCAGAGGCACTACTACGAATCAGCCAGTCAGGGGCAAAGTCGTTACAAGACTGGGGCAGGCCACCCTGAGAGAACAAAAGCTATTCGTTGGAACATCTTTTCGAGGTTCGAAATGCAGAAGCAGTCCATATCTAACCATCAGGGTACGGAGATTGCAGGGCCCTTTTAAGGGAAGATTTTACGAAGATCCCATGAGCAGGGGGGCAAAAGCGGAAGCGAAGGAAATGTTCCTCTCAGTTTTATCGGAGTTTATCAGAAGTTGTCACAGGTTCAGGGGCAAGCCATCTCGAAGTCGGTTTGTGGCAAGTTTGACTTTTCAAGTTGAAATGTTTGGACTGGGGCAGGTTGTCACCCTTGCAGCAGATATCCAAGGGATCACGTTCCCCAGCCATAGTCCTTTAACACAGGAGCAGGCTCTATGTGAAACTTATTCCTCCCAGCAGGCGGAATTTGCTTTTCCTTCCCGGCAGATGGAGGTTGAAGTTTTTATCCCTAGAAGAGTTGGGATTGAATCCGAGCAGGATCAGAGTATCCTTAACAATTCAAGCTTGGCTTAATAGGTAGGATAAAGTCACCCCCAGAGGGTCGAGATTGATATACCCAACAGTGTGCATTCCTGGTGGTTGGTTAGGAGCACATTTACTCCCCAGAGAGAGTCCTCACAGAGTACAATCAGAGTACACAAATCGATTCCCAACTGAGTATCCCCAGCAGGATGGTTAATCCCCACAGAGCATGATCAGGTGATCAGTGGTTTGAAAGGATCATCCCCACGCAGGACCGTCTTTTCTGTTTTCCAGCAGGCTGTTTTTCCTCCGATAGGATGATCATCCTCAATAGAGTTCGTAATTTCGAGCTTGTGAGCCATTCCCCAGCAGGATAGTTATCCCCAACTGAGTTGGTTTCACCTTGCTAGCATTTATTTTGCTGGAATATGTCTGTGATACCCGGTTATCCCCAGCGGATTCGGCTTTGTCTTCAGCATTTATTTTGCTGGAGCACGCCTTTGCATTTGCATATATCATTATATTTGCATCTACACAAACGCGTAGCATTTCCATGCTGTATGGAGCATTACGCCATTGTCAAACATATGCATTTTGAAACATAAGCCAGGTTGATTACCTCTTTGTTTTCAGGGTTGTTTCCCTGCAGATAATTGAAATTATTTCTCAGGAAGGTGTCCAGATATTCAGATTTGTGGCGCGAGATACGCGATGATAGTGTTCGCCCTGTCATATGCTCCCCTATCAGAGTTATTTGGTTAAGTTTCTCTCCCCCCCCCAACGGAGTTCTTCTTAGGTTGCTATTATGTCAGCATTAAAAGATTTCGTGGTTTAAACTTTCGGAGTTGTTACTCGTGACTTCCCCAGTAGATTTTTTCCCCATCAGAGTAGCTTGGTTATGTTTCTCTTCTTCCCCAGCGAAGCATTCTTCATACTGCTGTACATCAGTTTTGAAAATCTTGAAGTTGTTGCCTGTTGTCGAAATAGGTGTTTGATGGCCGTCGTCAGAATTTCCCTGCAGAGTCGTTTGTTAAAGTCTTCGGATGTCCAGTTTGCACTTTTATTTAGTGATTTTCCCACTTCTTAGGAATTGGAAGGTTGACGTGATGGTTCAACGGTCGACGTGATGGTTCGACAGTTTGCACTTTTATTTTAGTGCTTTTCCCACTTCTTCGGAAATGGAAGGTTGACGTGATGGTTCAACGGTCGACGTGATGGTTAGACAACTATCGCTTTTATTTAGCGTATGCTCGTTTCCTTGTAAACGAAAGGTTGATGTGATGGTTCAATGGTCGACGTGATGGTTCGACAGCTCTCGCTTTTATTTCGCGTATTCTCGTTTCCTTGTGAACGAAAGGTTGACGTAATGGTTCAACGGTCGACGTGATGGTTCAACGGCTCTCGCTTTTATTTAGCGTATGCTCGTTTCCTTGTGAACGAAAGGTTGGCGTGATGGTTCAACGGTCGACATGATGGTTCGACGGCTCTCACTTTTATTTAGCGTATGCTCGTTTGCTTGTGAACGGAAGGTTGACGTGATGGTTCAACGGTCGACGTGATGGTTTGACAGTTCGCACTTTTATTTAGTGCTTTCCCTGCTTCTTCGGAAATGGAAGGTTGACGTGATGGATCAACAGTCGACGTGATGAATCGACAACTCTCGCTTTTATTTAGCGTATGCTCGTTTCCTTGTGAACGAAAGGTTGACGTGATGGTTCAACGGTCGACGTGATGGTTCGACAACTCTCTCTTTTATTTAGCGTGTGCTCGTTTCCTTGTGAACGAAAGGTTGACGTGATGGTTCAACGGTCGACGTGATGGTTCGACAGCTCTCTCTTTTATTTAGCGTGTTCTCGTTTCCTTGTCAACGAAAGGTTGACGTGATGGATCAACGGTCGACGTGATGGTTTGACAACTCTCGCTTTTATTTAGCGTATTCTCATTTCCTTGTAAATGAAAGGTTGACGTGATGGATCAACGGTCGAGGTGATGGTTCGACAGCTCTCGCTTTTATTTAGCGTATGCTCGTTTCCTTGTAAACGAAAGTTTGACGTGATGGTTCAACGTTCGACGTGATGGTTCGACAGCTCTCGCTTTTATTTAGCGTATGCTCGTTTCCTTGTGAACGAAAGGTTGACGTGATGGTTCAACGGTCGATGTGATGGTTCGACAGTTCACACTTTTATTATTGCTTTCCCCGCTTCTTCGGAAATGGAAGGTTGACGTGATGGTTCAACGGTCGACGTGATGGTTCGACAGCTCTCGCTTTTATTTAGCGTATGCTCGTTTCCTTGTAAACGAAAGGTAGACATGATGGTTCAATGGTCGACGTGATGGTTCAACAGCTCTCGCTTTCATTTCGCGTATGCTCGTTTCCTTGTGAACGAAAGGTTGACGTGATGGTTCAACGGTCGACGTGATGGTTCCACGGCTCTCACTTTTATTTAGCGTATGCTCGTTTCCTTGTGAATGAAAGGTTGACGTGATGGTTCAACGGTCGACGTGATGGTTCGACGGCTCTCGCTTTTATTTAGCGTATGCTCGTTTCCTTGTGAACGGAAGGTTGACGTGATGGTTCAACGGTCGACGTGATGGTTCGACAGTTCGCACTTTTATTTAGTGTTTTCCCCGCTTCTTCGGAAATGGAAGGTTGACGTGATGGATCAACGGTCAACGTGATGATTCGACAGCTCTCGCTTTTATTTAGCGTATGCTCGTTTCCTTGTGAACGAAAGGTTGACGTGATGGTTCAAAGGTCGACGTGATGGTTTGACAGCTCTAACTTTTATTTAGCGTGTGCTGGCTTCCTTGTGAACGAAAGGTTGACGTGATGGTTCAATGATCGACGTGATGGTTCGACAGCTCTCGCTTTTATTTAGCGTATTCTCGTTTCCTTGTAAACAAAAGGTTGACGTGATGGATCAACGGTCGACGTGATGGTTCGACAACTCTCACTTTTTTTAGCGTATTCTCGTTTCCTTGTAAACGAAAGGTTGACGTGATGGATCAACGGTCGACGTGAAGGTTCGACAGCTCTCGCTTTTATTTAGCGTATGATCGTTTCCTTGTAAACGAAAGGTTGACGTGATGGTTCAACGGTCGACGTGATGGTTCGACAGCTCTCGCTTTTATTTAGCGTATGCTCGTTTCCTTGTGAACGAAAGGTTGACGTGATGGTTCAACGGTCGACGTGATGGTTCGGCAGTTCGCACTTTTATTTAGTGCTTTCCTCGCTTCTTCGAAAATGGAAGGTTGACGTGATGGATCAACGGTCGACGTGATGGTTCGACAGTTCTCGATTTTGTTTAGGGTATGCTCGTTTCCTTGTAAGTGAAAGGTTGACGTGATGGTTCAACGGTCGACGTGATGGTTCGACAGCTCGCTTTTATTTAGCTTATGCTCGTTTCCTTGTGAACGAAAGGTTGACGTGATGGTTCAACGGTCGACGTGATGGTTCGACGTTTCGCATTTTGAGTCTGTTGCTTTGGTTGACGTGATGGTTCAACGACTCGCACTTTTATTTAGTGTTTTTCCCGCTTCTTTAGGAATTGAAAGGTCGATGTGATGACTCGACAGTTTGCGCTTTGATTCAGCGTTTTACCCGCTTCTTCAGAAATGGAAGGTCGACGTGATGGTTCAACAGTCGACGTGATGGTTCGACAGTTCGTGCTTTGGTAGACGTGATGGTTCGACGGTTCGTGCTTTGAGTAGTGTTTTTCCTGCTTCTTCGAAAATGGAAGGTCGAGGATGATATTTAGATATGGTATTTTGACGACGCCCGCTTATTGTGACATAGTACGGGGGCTTGATGGTGTTAATCCAATTTGTTGATTCGATGCCTGTGGCGTCACACAGGTGGTTGATGATGAAATCAAGTCAGTTTTTATCAGATGATTGATCAATTCTCACCGTGACAACCAGATTCAGTTTTCTGGATATTGCTTCCCAAGCAGTTTTGCAGTTTATTTCTTCGGTTAGAAAATTTCCAGGTTCTCTGGTATTCAACCGTCTTCTACCTCGATTGTTCGAAAGCCGTTCGCTTTTTATCCAGTCGGGTCCAAGCCGCTTGAATAGGGGCAGCTATTGCACCCCAAAATTTTCCTAACCTTTTCTCACCTGGTTTATGTTTCATAGCATTAGCATATCATCATCATAGCATTTGCATATCATAGTATTGTTCACCTGTGCAGGGGATTAGGTGGTGTTTATATCCAGAGAAGCCTATCTAGAGGTTTTATGCAAGCTTAAGGAGTCACCATAATCATCAGGAAGGGGTTGGGTTCTTAAGAAGTTCATTTGCTTGTATGGGGTTAGTCTCCTACTTTGAGGACCAGTTGAAGATCAGCAGTGGATTGTAAGGCCTTGATCAAGGAGACATTGTGGGTAGAGCTCATTGAAGTGCCTTGAAGGTCATGGTGGAGCTCAATCAAGTCAATGTGCCAAGTGTGAAGAGCCACAATGGAAGGTGTTGCAAGTAGGGTTTTCATCTGAGTAATCCTAAGCTAACTGACCAATTGAAGAGGATCAAAGCTCAATTCTAGGTCTTTGAAATCATGGATAGTTGTGTTCAGACACATGAGATGATATTTCAAGATCTATGCAAGAAAAGTTTAAGGTGGGAGGAGTTGCTAAATTAGGGTTCTCAGGGTAAAATCCCCTATTTAGTGCCTAACTTCAAGACCACTTATCTCAAGATGCAAGTTTCATCTCCATTTTTGGGTAACATGAAACTTGTATATCATGATATTAGGTTTAATTTGAGTACTAGAACCATTCATATGATTTATAGAACTCAAGTTATGAGCCAGACAAGTTACAGGACCTCAGATGCCTCTGAAATTTGTTTGTGAAAATCATCTGACTTCCAAGCTATTTTTGACCTAGAAGGATGTTTTATATGACCTTTTGGTGAACATGAAAGTTGTTCCTCATGATATTATCTTTCCAAATTGTATTAGAAGTCTTCCATCTGATTTGTAGAACTCAAGTTGTGAGGTTTACAAGTTAGGGGTATTTTGGGAAAGTAAGATTATAGGCCATTTTCAATTATAGGTCAAAATCTCCAACTTGCACATCTCAAATGCAATTTTGTTCAACATGGAACTTGCTCAAAATATGGTTTTTAGGTCAACCAAGAGCTCATGGTGAATTGGTTTGGCTCATATCAAAGATTGGCTTGAAGTGGTTTTGAAAGAAGAGAAATTAAAGGCATTTTTGGTGGCAAATTCAAATAATTGATTATGGGTCCAAAACAAGTCAAATGAGGGCTCATTTTAATCAGAAATGACATTTTAAGAGGATTGTCATTTTCAGATTTTTCAATTGACCTATGTTTCATGGTGTTTCAATACTTGTCTTCACATGTAAGTAACATTCCACCAATCATTCCTAAGGCCAAATTCAGGGCCCTAACCACGCTGGATCCATTCAAGGAGTTTAGTGTATGATACTAGAAGCTTCAGAAGCAAGTTGTTGAAGGAAAATCGTGCATTTCCATATTGAAATTTTTGGAGAAAAGTTGGAATTGGATTTTTGATTTTGGGCCTAGGCTGAACCTCTAGAAGGTTCCAAATCACTCTATAAATGTTTAGGAACTCCTCAGAAGCAAGGTTGGTGATTGATTCGTGCTGAGTAGAGAGAGAGCCATTGGAGTTTTCAAGCTTCCACTCAAAATCGTTTTTTGGATTTAAGCAAGTTTCTGATCAAATTGAAGGTGCTAAAGGCTTCTATCATCATCATTGAGTGATTCTGGAAGATTTGGAAGCAAGATTTAAGCCAGAAACACCACAATCGAAGCATAAAACCAGGTTTCCATTTCTTGAAATTGCACTCAATTTATGCGTTTTTATCACCTTAGATTCATGTGGTTAGGTTGCAATTAGGATATAGATGGATTCTGGATAGTTAATTTGAGGATTAGTGACAAATTAAGTGTGGATCCATTTTCGGTTTGGACATAGAGTTCTTTAATCTTGGAGTTGTAGCTCATTTAATTAGGATAGTTGTAATCCTCATGAAATTTTGCACGAGTTTCGTTCAAAAATCATGGCGTTTGGTTGAGTATTGAAGGAGATAGGGTTGCCCGAGGGTGGCCAGAAAACTACCATCGACGGCTTGGTCTGCGCGTGAGCTTGCTGTTTGCAGAGAATTCAAAATGGAGAAGATGAAATCTCCACCGTTCACGCGTGAGAAGAGAGAAGACTAGGTCCTCGTATCCGATGGCAATGAGCGCGCCACGTAACCATTCCTTGAAACACATTTTTTCAATTAGTGAATATAGTACAAGCTTTGCTGTGTGTACATAGAGTGCGTGAGTTCGATCCTTGCGTGGCTTCTTTTCAATTAATTGGAAAACTGAGATGAATTGGTAATTGATGATGGGCTTGTGCTATCAACACCTCCCCCTTGCAGGCCCAACAGGAATTACACATGGAATAACCACTTTTTGAACCCCCTTGTGCATGTTTTCGTGAGAGTGAGAATTTGCTGAGTTGAACTCAAATGGGCCCAACGCTCATGTGCTGTTAGTACCCCCCCCCCCCCCCCTTGCATTGGGCCCAGGCGTATAACCTTGTTTTACCCTGCCAGTTGCACCCCTCCCAGTTATTTGTTTTTAATTTCTTTTCTTTACTTTTTTTTTGTTTTAATAGCTTGTTTGTTTAATTCGTTAAAAATAGTGAATATCATAAATAAATTCTGGAAAAATTTGTAGATATAGATTGAGATGTTTAGGATTTTATCATGCTTTTATTTTAATTTTCCATGCATTTTCCATTTATTTCATATTTTCTTTTTTAGTGCACTTTTAATAATGAAATAATGTTGTTCTGAATTTGTTGATTTTCTTTCTCTCTCATGGCATGGAGTTTGATCTTGAAATTTCGTGGGCTAGTTGTATACATGTTAATGTTGCTATGTGATTTTTGGTGTGATTTTTAGATCATTTTAAATAGGATTCTAGGGTAGTAGTTTAGGAGTGTTCTTTAGTGAATTCCTTTAGTGCACCCTTGAAGTTTTGGATTTAATTTGGGCATTTTGATTTAGATTTAGCTTCTGATTGTTCTACCATGGAATGTTGACACATATAGGATGATCTGGTATTTTCTTTAGATTTTTTAGGATAGATTTTCCCTTAGTTCCCTATTTTACAAATTGGCTTTAGTATAGGTAATCATTAGGAGATAACTTTTGATGTTCTTTAGAGATTCAAGTAGGTGATGATCTTTCCCTAGGATTAGTTCCCCTTTCAAGTACTCCTTGCTTAATTAGGACCCTTCATTGTGGGTATAATTCCTCGTGTGGAGGAATTCCCTGCCTTTCACATTGGAGTTGAGCCTAAGCAAGCTCTCTAGAGGAAATGGATTTGGTTGAGTGTCTGTGGTAGGTTCCTGTGGAACTTACCTTGCTTCTCATCTCCATTCTCCTAAAATTCTCTCATTCTTTCCTCTTTAGGAACCTTCTTGAGGTAGCACAGTCCCTCCTGTGGGGGGAATATGGCACACCTCTTGAAGGAGCCAAACCTTTAGGTTTCCCCAAAATCTTTTTGTTGGTTGAGTGCCTGGGATAAGCTCCTGTGGACCTTACCCTTGCCTCCCAACACCCAATTTCTTTCCTTAGGATAGAAGCTTGTTTAATTATTTGTGGGATTGAACCCCTTGCTTGTCATGATTTCCTTTCCTTCTCTTGAAGACGGTGCAGACTTAAGGAACAGTTACAGACTTTGGATTGGATTGCTTCCAGAAGATTGCTCTGCTGTGGAGATTGCTGGCTTGTTTTCCCTGTTTGTCTGTTTTCTTCTTGTTTAACTGTATTGATGTGTATTGATGTGACTTGATTGGAGTGTTGCATTAGTAGTAGGCTTCATGTAGAGGATCATAGGCCTAAGAGCATCCTAAAGGTTGAGTTTCTCCCTCTTTTTGTATTTTTACTGGGTGGCTTTGCTTGCTGGTATTTGGTAGAGTTCAGCTCCCTTGCCTGTGTGGTATGTGGTCTGTTTGATTGCATTTACTTTCTTCTATTATCTTTGTAGTTATTCATATTTGGCTTGAGGTTGAGATAAGCTTGTGGAGGCTTCTGCCCCACACATATTTCCTCCCTCACTTGCATTGCATGCATCTTTACAGTAATTTCTTTACAGTTATTTCTTTTACTGTTTGTTCTCCATTGCCATGATCCCTTAGGAACTCTGACTTCTCTTGTTCAAGAGAAGTTATGACAGACATTAGGATTATAACCATGCATGATAACATTAGTTAGTTTCCCCTTTAACCACAATCGTAGGACGAATATTGCATGATAACTGTAGGATCGAGTCAGTTCCCCTATAGAGAGTCTGTTTCTCTTCTTATCTTACACAACAGTAAAAAACATAATAAAGGCAAGTTAGTACAAGCGCGTTACGAGCCTTAAGCTACTTGGGAAATGATGTTTGAGCGGTCTCCTCTCAATCATCTAGAGTGTTTAGTATATGTCCTTTGGACGATATGCGACGCATTCGCTCCTAAGTCATAGTCTCTAGTGCTGTACAAACTACAGACAACTAAAAAACACTTCTTCCATAAAAAACAGAAAACAATGATCAAATATCTTTTTGTCCTCTTGGACCCTAATCCCTTGGAAACCTTTTTTCAGAAGGAGAGTTCTGTTAACTTTCAGTTCTACCGCAAACTGTAATGCCTAAGTCTCCAAAGGTTGAGCTGCAAACACCAACTGCTGGAACTGTCTGTTAACTTTACTTGGATAAAAGATGCTGAACAAACATGTGTTCTTCGTAGCCCGAACTACGTTTGCTCTGATCTTTCATGTCGTATGAAAGTACGTAGGCACGAGATGCGATATCTCGGCGAGCAACCTTCCCCCCTTCCCCATAGTTAGGCGAACTACGTTGACTCTGATTTCTCATTCCAGACGGGAATACGTAGGCATAAAGTGCGATACTTTGCCGTGTCATTTTCTTTTCTTTTTAGACCAGCCTTTAGTGTAGATAGTTTAAACAAACCCGTCAGATAAACACAACAAGCGTGGATCCCATCGAGTACGATGGACGTGAGGGGTGCTAATACCTTCCCCTTGCGTAACCGACTCCCGAATCCAGACAATGGTTGCGATGACCTTGTCTTATACCTTTTCGTCATGTTTTTCCGATCGTTTCCTTTCCCACTCTGATGGATAAATAACGAAAGGTGGTGACTCTTCTGTTTTGTCGGCACCTTATTTTCGCAGTAGCGACAAGTTCCAGCTGCGGATTCTTCTGGATCATCTTCAAGGTAGGAATGCCTAGTGTAACTTTTTGTCAATATTGCTTTTGTTGTTGTTTTTTTTTGGAGAGAAAAAGAAACTGGTTGTTGCGATTTTAAAATTTGAACTTGTTGTAAATATTCTTGATTCCTTGCCATGATCTAATCTTGCATTGATTTTAATTGTATATGACCTGTTCTATTTTTGAACCGACATGCTTTTCTTGTGTGTCTATTATTTTCTACTCAAAGTAGAATTATAATCTTAACTCTTCCAAATTTCAGTAAAGAATCTCATAAATGGATTTCCATTATCAGGATAAATGGACCTCTCAGATGCTGTCACTCTATGTGGAGAAAGTAGAGGCTGTAAAATTTGTTTTTTTCAAAAGGTACAGGTTGTTCAAACGACAGGCAGATATTTACCTTCATAGGTGACCTTCATTGGTCCTTACCCACGGCAGTGTACGATGCGCCATTAATGTCCTCATTCGTATTTCAATAGCTGGGATGGAAAAATATGTTTCGGCCGAGTCAACTTCTTCATTACTCTTCTTCCTACTTGTCCTCTTTTAATTCCCCTTTTCAACTTTTGGTGCCATGATCACTTTGTACCGTTGAAATTGATTATAAAAGTTATCTCTTGGTATTGTATGTATTAAACACTATGTTGGGACAAATTAAAATGTATCAAAGCTGGATGATGCTTGTAAGCTACTTGTAATGTGATAATCTTGTGATGACAATGGAACAAAACTTCTTGTAACTCTTTTTTGAATGAAGGTTGAATTGTCGAGGACTTTTGGATCTTGCACTTTGGAATTTGGTGAGACTTTAAATACATGAAGGGTATTATTATGCCAAAAGTCTTGCAATCCCAAACTCGAATGTGATATTTCTTGTTGCACCTTATGGACGCCGTTTGGACTTTGGGATTTAATTAAATCACAAATTGAAAACAAATAGCAAATCCCATGAGAATGCTTAACATTCCCTCGAACTTGGATGTTTGAATGGTGATTATGTCATGATCGCTTTATGAAAACTCTTGACAGTGGCCTAAAATTCAGAGAATAACACTCTTAAGACAACACCATATCGTAACCAAGCTTGATATTTTAAAGTCCAAGTCATAATGTAACAATACCCCCGCAAAACCGGGTTTACGATCAAAGCCTTAATTCTCAAATTTCTAAGCTTAAATCAAAGGGAGAAAAATCTAATGCTCCATAAATATATTGAAGCTTCTGGGGGAACCTGAAGGGAGTGACCTAGTAGAAAAGAAACCCAAGATTACTTTGAATCACGAACAATTAGTCATACCTTGGTGTGCCTGTGAGAATGAGTATCTAGTGTATTTGGATGATGGCGCATTCAAAATTGACTAACTAGCCCTTGAGGTCCTTTTGAAATAAGTCCCTGATTCAACAGTGAATAAACAGAAGTAATAAAAGCAAAGGAGATTTGGTTAGTCATGCAGGTATGACTGGCCTAGAAATGTTATGTAAGATGATGCATAAAGAGGTGGGGTCTTAGGGTTAAAATTAGTGTGTCACAAAATGCTCTTACAGAAAGGAAGTCACAACCTCCTTGGCATTGTTAATCCTTAGAGAAATGACTTGAATGCTCTAATGGATAGGAAAAGACTTCAAGAGCAAAACCCGTGCCTTCTTCCAATCTGGAGTTTGAAGATGGTGATTAGGGTTTTAGGTATTTTAGAACTTGTTTGATGGTTAGAACAAGGTCTATTGAGTGCTTAGAGAAGTTTTTTGGTGTTTGTTTTTGTCTAGCACGGGTGGAATGTGTATTTGGAAGTTTGGAGGTATTTTGCAAGAACACTTGATTATGAGAATGCAAGGTAGTTGAAGGCTGGTTTGTAGTGTTTTTTCTACCTCTTTTTGAGTGGGGATTGAGGTCCTATTTATAGAGATAGTGGAGGTGTTGACGGATGGTTAGAATCTATGTTCTTCACTCTCAAAGAGGATCAAGGGGAATGGCTTAGTAATGGTTTTAGGGAAAAGCCACCTTTATTAAAATGGAAGTCATGCCTTTATGCCAAAAATGGAAAGATCTTTGAAACAAAGCATAAACCACTTGGATAATGCACCAAAAGCATGTGTACTTATTTGATTTAGACCATACTAACAAGTAACAAGGTCTTCCAAACAAAATCTTGGAGATTTGAGTGGTCTTGCAAAGTGCATCCATGTAGGCATGGCCTAGAAATCAAGTTTTGGATCTCAACTTCCTCTCTTCGGAACTCGAAGCTCAAAAATGGTATGGATGAGTTCTTATAATTTTTTAAAAGCCCTAAACATTCTCTACAACTTTCATGTTTTGTGAAACTCTTGAATCCAAAGGGATCATAGTGAACACTAACCTTGAAGTTGGCTGAAAATTGTTGTAACAAAAGAAGAAAACTAAGTGTTTTGAAATTCTTCCAAACTTTGAAGCTTCATAACTCAAAATATAAGCATATTTTTATCATGAGTCATTAGGGCACTTTTGTAGTACATGAGGAGATCTGTGATTTGATCTTTGGAACTCAAAAAATGGATATGTGGATTGAAAGTTATGGCCTCTCAAAGTTGTTACCAAAATTAGGGTTTTTCCCACACTTAGAAAAATTTCAAGTTATCCAAGTTTTCTTCTTTTACAAGAAACCTCTCAAATCTTGATTTCTTCATGATCAAACACATTTATTAAAGATATTTTGATCAAATTTGGCTTGGAATCTTCAATTTGAACCAAAAACCCTAAAAGTCAAAGAGTTGACTTTGTCAAATGAATTTTGTATTGGGTGAATTCAACTGTGTGATCTTCAATGAATTTACATCTTGAGACTTCTTAAACATAATAGATAGGCACATGTGACTTTTCCTAACAAAACCCTAATTTAGGGCCGGATGAAGTTGGGCTTCAATTGACTTGTAGTGAGATCAATTTTTAGCACTTGATTCTTGTTGACTATAGGCTCCTTGAATGTATGGGAACTTGATTTGATGATGATCAATCTAAAACATTGATTGATTAAGCAATAATCCTCTTGATTCCAATGGTGTAAAACCCTAATTCAGATGAATCTTAATAATAACAAACTTGAAACAAGTTTAGGGTTAGGAAACAATGCTTAATGCTCCTGGAATAATAATGGAATCTAGGGGTCAAAATTTGGGGTATGACACCATGTGTAAAAATGCAGTTTTTGTTGCATTTTCTCAACTTCTACATTCTTCACTCTCAATTCTCTCACATTCTCTCTGAATTTTCTGCAACCTTTTCTCACATTCATTTTCATCTTCTTCCAAAAACCTCACTAAAGCTCAAATCCTCCATTAAAGAGTAGCAACTTCTTCATTGGAAGTGCTTTCTCTTGAGCTTAGCCATCATCATCTTGAAATTCTACTTGATTTTCTAGAGTTTTATTGGATTTTTATTCATCTCAAGTGATTACTTCAAGCTTGTTCGGTGTAATTTTGCATTTGGGGATTTCGTCACAATTTGCTCGATTTCGCTACGGTTCGATTGCAAATTCTAATATTTTTCTGGTTTTCTTTGATCTTTCTCATCACATGTCAATAGTAACAACACCCAAGGTAAATCCCAGCCTTATAGGTTGGTTATCCTTTGCTTGATTTACTGTTTTGATCACTTTCACACGTTTATGATGTAGTTCGATAGTTTTTCGGTGTTGATTAATCATGTGACTGTTTGATCTTTGATATTCATGTTTAATGCTTTCAATTGATGTTTAATTGATGCCTAATTGGATTTTGAACTTCATTTTTCGTGTACAAATGTTAATCATAGCACGTGGATGATTGGATAAGTGTTTTGGTTGCTGAAAGTGCTTCTAGAAAAGTTGTTTTTTGCCACTGCTACAATGGTAATTGGTTACCTATATGTCGTAATTGATTACCCTGTACAATTTTCACGTGTTTTTTCAATTTTTAGGCAAGTAATCGATTACCTGCGGGTGGTAATTGATTACCCCTGTAACAGAATGCCATGTTTGCTTATTTTCAAGCTTGTTTTCTATTCTTTCCTCATTTAACTTCCATGGCTTCATATGCTTGATATTCGTAGATGTTTTATGAGCTGTTTAACTTTTGCTTGAGGCATATATGCAAAATTTCAATGTGCATTTTGTCGATTCTCGATTATTTGCATCTTTTGACATTGTATGATCATGATCATTCTTGCACATTCTTTGATCACATGCTACATGGTTTGTGATGCATACTAAATGTTTTTGGTATTGTTTTACACTTCCATTCATGATTGCATTAAGATTATTCGTCATTGGAATGAACATAATCTTGTATAATCAATAGTTCATCCTTTGCTTCAATGATTTTTCATCCCTTTGGAAAATTGTTAGCATCTTCCCGTTTTGATTGATTAATAGAAACTTCGTTTTCATTAGTCGATCCTTCCCTTTTCCTTCTTCTTTAGATCTTTGGGAGCTTGGTCCTCTCTTTTCCATCAAGGAGTTGAAGATTTGCAATGTATTGGAGCACTGTATGAATTTTGCGTCGTTGTGATGTTCGTTCGTTTCTAGCACTACAGTTTGGTGTTAGAGAAGGAATGCGAGTGGAGAATTCCTACACTCGTTTTGACTATTTTGGATAGGGGATGAATGACCCTGTGTATGGAATAGTCGTCTCTATCTCCTAACAGTGGTATCCCTGCTTTCTCCAATCGAGTCGATCCTTGATCACTTTCACCCTTATCTCCTATTTGGAAGTAACTTCCTCCTTTCAATTCAACACTCTTTTCTCTTGAGGCCAATCCATTATTGGTTCCCCATAGATTTGTGATCACTCCTTTCCATGGTTGATCAACCGTTTCTTCGGTTAAAACCAATTCTCTTATTCCTCACGGAGGTTAATCTTTCTCTTCAATTTAATACAATCTTTCTGTTAAATCCTAGTCCCCATCGGAGTTTGCAATTTTCTCTTGGTTCTATTTCCTTTATGTTTGGTTAGTCATTGTTTGTCATTTAAACACCAGTCATATTTTCCTCAATTAATCACAGCACGTCTGTTAATACTGAACTTTCTTTAGGTTAATTGCCTTCTTCTGGCTAATCACCCGATCTTTGGTTGATCACGGTCTGCTCATTAAAACCAAGTTTTCTTTGGGTTTATCACATTCTCTTGGTTAATCACCCACCTTTTGGTCAATCACAATCCGCCTGTTCAAACCAATCACTCCTTTTCTTAGTTAACCACAGTCTGTTTCTTAAGATACTGAGTTTCTTTTGAGTTAATCATCTTCTTTTTGTTAATCACTCATTCTTTTTGTTTAATCACAGTTCGTCTGTTAAGCACCGAACCCCCTGTAGTTAACAACCTTTCCTTGGTTCAAATACTGCCAGCTTTGGGTTAGTGACCTTTGTTCGGTTCGAATACCCTTTCCTTTGGTCAAGTGCTATTTGTTCAGTCAACGTACAATTCTTTGGGTCACAACTTTTGCTTGGATCCACACCCGTCTGTTGGTTGATCACCGTTTTTCAGTTAAAACCAGCTCCTTTCTCCTTTCGGTTAAACACTATTTATCAGTTAATATACCAATTTCCCCTCAGAGTCAAACACCTCCCTTTGGTTTAATACTCTCTTTCTCTTAGTTCGTTGCAGTCCATCTGTTGACACCAACCTTTTTGCTCTCCCCACAAAGTTTTACTCTTATCTTTCTTTGGTTAATCATTGCTCACCAGTTAATGCACCGAATCTCCCATGGATCTTACCTTTATTTTGATTCTTATCCTTTACTCCTTTATTCTCTTGGCTCCGACGCCATTCTTTTCTTTTCTCTCAAGTGGAGTCATTTCTTTTATTCTGCATTCCCCGACAGGGTTTTTGCCTTGCTTCTGCGTTCGTCAATAGAGTTTTATTTCGTCTTCTTTCTTAGTTTTGACACCATTCCTCTTGCATTCCCCAATTGGGTCTTGCTTTCTCTTTTATCTCTTGGCTTTGATGTCGTTCCTTTTTCTTTTCTTCCTTTAGCATTGGTTCCCCGGACTACGTAGTCTCTGATTTCCTCATTGCACTATGAGGGTACGTAGCCACAAGATTTTGAAATCTTGGCCAAGATCTTCTTTCTTTCTTGGTTCCTTGAACTACGAAGCTCTAACTTCCTCATTGCACTATGAGGGTACGTAGGCACGAGGGCCCCAATCCTCCGCGAGCACTTTCTTTCTTTCTCTTTCTTTTTATCTCTTTTCTTTCCTTTTTAGCTAGAAGTATTTAGATAGATAACCCATCCAAGCCTAGAAACAAGCGAAATAGTTCCCTTCGGGTATGACAGATGCTTAAGGTGCTAGTACCTTCCTTTCGCATAACTGACCCCCTTTCCCGTTTCTCTTCCCTTGGGTTTTATCAATATTTTCCTTGTCCTTTATAACTAAATAAAGTTTGGTGGAGACTCTGTTGTATCTTTGAGTGTGCAATTTACTCAGGTATAATTTTGTTAGCTTCAATAGAGAGATGAGACTTACACTTCTAATAGAGGCCATAGTTATTAAAAACACAAAGATTATGTACAAAGGGATGAGACTTACACTCCTAGCAGAGGCCCAAATTAAATGGTTGTTTATGTATAAAAGGTTGTGACTTACACTCTATTAGAGGCTCAAATGATTATTATGAGGGGAAAAGAAATGATGATGAAGCTTATACACAGGGAGAGACCCAAGTGTATTTTGAAAATACAGTGATCGCACTGTGATTTTGAAAAGCGCAATGGGACTTATACTATAGCAGAGACCCAAAGTAAATGGTTTATTTATTAAGAGGGTTGGGTCTTACACTTTAATAGAGGCCCAAAGTTGATTGAAAACAAGTTTGAAAGATTAAATCAAAACAAAACCCTAATTTCATATTTTTAAGATATTTTTCAAAGAAAAATAAAACAAAATATGTATAATTTATCAAATAAAATCATTAATCATGTTATAAAAAAGGATTAAGGTTTATGAAAAAGTACTTTATCCACATGAATATTTAAAATCATTTTGATTAAAAAAATATCAAGAAAAAGAAATTATTTAAAAACATTTAAAATAATTTAAATATAATATTTAAAAGTATATCAAATAAAAATTATTTTTGTGATTTTTGTTTGGATCAAAATAATAGGGTATTTAAATGACATGTGTTAAAAAATTGGGATTAAAAATAATTATTTTTGATAGAAAAATCAATATTTTAAGTTATTTTGAAAATAATATATTAAATATATTAAAAATATATCAAATATAAAATATTTTTTTGAATTTTTTTGTGAATAAATTATTTAAACATGTGAATAATATTTGTACAAAAAATCATTTGAAAGTAACTAAAATTGGATATAGAAAATAATTTTAGAAAAATAAAAATGAAAATATTAAAAATATTCAAAAATTCAAAAATTTGAAATATGGCGCCAAGGCCATCTTCTTCTTCCTCGCGCATGCCACCTTTACCAGATTTGCAAAACCTCTCATATCTCCCTCAATACGTAATGATTTTGCACGATGTAAACATGAAAGTTATTTGTTTTTGAACAAGGAATTTAATGGTACCAATTAATTTCATTTATTTTAAGTGTAGAGTGACTTATCAAGTGATGAACAGATGAACCCTAATTTTTGCAAGAACACTATGAAATCCTATACACGATTAATACATAGCAATTGATTGAGGGAAAACATTCTATTTAAGTGCAGAAACATGTTGGTAACTTGAAATATAAAAAATGATGCATGTTTCATGGAGTTTGGGAAGTTCAGGCTTACCCGTGTAAGAGGAAATCAAATCATTAGTTGTAGGTGTTACAGATATAAAATGATGACCTGGAAAGCTTCCCTAGACCTCAAGGAAGGTGTTCATGTGCTTGGAATGGTTTGAAACCTTTTGGTTTGATGGGCTTGAATCCAAATGCAGTTTGCTTGGAGTGAGATGTGATCTTGATGAATTTGATGTTACAAATTTTGTTTGAGTGTTTGGATCACTCATATATGATATATGTGAGGTGTTTGCATCATTGGTTTGGATTGAATTGCTCTCTATTTAAAATTTCGATTCTCACCTATTAAGGTTTTGGAATTTTGAAGTGAAGAGTGAAATGAGAGAAAACATGTGTTGTGATGTTTTGGGGTGGTTTGAATGATCAGAAATGAATCCTATTTATATAAGGAGAATTTTTTTTGGGAAGAAAAATGAATGGATGAGGGAGCATGCTATTGCCCAATGTGTTTTGTCATGTAGCCAAAGTCTCCTCCTAGCATAGCTAGGCATTAACTACAATTCAATTTTACAGGTTTGAACACTCATGGCTTTAGACTGAGTCTTGGTTATTTTGTGCTTGATCCATGCCACCTCAATGCATCACATGAATGCTTGATGCCAAAGTTGAAATCCAAGGCTCACGTGATGATGAATTTTCACATGCTAGGCTAGATACTTGACCCCTTGTGTTATGATTCAGATTCCTCATCATTTATGTTGATATTAGATAGAAATCCAATGATGCAAGTCTCCAAAATTGGCTCAAGAAATCGTGGGATGCAAGTTATGTGCTAATGTTTTCTTAAAAAACCGGTGTTTTATGTCATGTTGTATGCTCTATAACTTCTTGCTCGAGTTGAATAAATGGATGTTTTTGTACTCTTTGGAAAGCTTGCATATCATGCTTCAACTTTGATGTTTACATTTGGTCTTGATTCATTTTGGATCATAATGAAAAATGCCTCCAAAGTTGGGCAAAACATGAGGCAGATTCTGCCTTAAAATAATTCTAAGTATCAAAGTTCAAAATCTCATGAAACCCTAACTTAAATGCTTCATATCTCAAAGTACAAGCATTTGTTGGGAGTACTTATGCTTTTCAATCTTGTGGTATGTAAGAAGATCTATTGTTTGAGCTTTGGATGGGAAAAATGGTTGCTTGGATCACAAGTTATGGCCTTGCAAAGTTGGGTAAAAATAAAGTTCCTTCCATAACTTAGTGAAATTTCAATTTTCTCAAGGTTGCCCTTTTTGCAGGTAACCTCACTTTTCTTGATTTTTCTTAATTTATCATGATCCAAATCACTAGTTAATATTGTTCATCATTTAAAGAGGCCATGTTTTCCAAAAAAATCCCAAAAGTTAAACTTTGTTTTGATCATAGTTGACTTTTTACATTAGATAAAACATGAATTTTGTGATGCTTTATGAAATCAAGTTCCTAGGCTAAATTTAACCTAATGGATGGATTCCAAAGGTGTTTTTGAGTGTCTTGAATCATGTCCCAACATTTGAGATCATGTCTTGGTCAAAAGTCAAAGGGAGGATCTATTGATATTTCATGGATGCTTGAGAGGCTTGACAAGTTGAAGATCATGTAAATTATCAATTGATCCCTTGCCTGAATGCTCTGAGAGGGCTCAAAACCCTAATCCTTGGTTAAGGTGAATACTAAAATTTTTGAAAAGATTGTTGAGGTATGAAAATACATCCATTTTATGGTGATGATTAGAAGAATGATTGGTGAGGTATGACAATACATCCATTCTCCTTATCAAGTCTTTCTCTTAACAAGAAAAGTTATCTGTGAGGGTGTTCACCAAACTTTTCTTCGAGGTTAATCGGGGAGATATCCATTTGATGGATAAATACCTTTCATTATACTTCTCTGCGAGCCTTGTTCAGAGAGATGCCATAGGATGAAAACTTCTCTGTTGGAGATGTCGTTTGCTTGGAGAGATTGCATCATTCTTCACTTTGATACTTTTCGGGATAGATGACAGGTGATGTAATTTAATTTGAGGTGCTGATGACTTCCTTGAAATTAGGACAAACTTCTCTGGGAGAGAGTGTTGTTTGTCGACCTACTAGGCATTTATGGTTCAAAATAGGTTTTTTAAGAGATGACTCTTTGCTTGTCGACTGGTAGTGGTTTTTTTGGTGGTTGTGATGTCCATATTGCCAAGAGTCTGTCGTTAAGAGGCTTCCATCGGGCATTTTCCTTAATCCAGGAAAGCGAAATATCATCTTCAATGTGGAAGAGTGAATTTCCAAAGGTACATAACCAAATTTCTTCGCACGTTTCAGAGGTTCAAGTTATCAAAGTGGTCGAGGACTGACTTTAATCTAGCAATGAACTGGAAAGAGAGATTGTCTAAATAAGATATTTCACGATAAGGAAAAAACTTAAACTGGGATTTTATCCTATGCAAGTGTGGAAAGAAAACTGAAAGAAAAATCTTCCACGGGGATCAAACACAATGAGGATTTTGAAAAAGGCACATCCTTTATGCTTAAGGCTGACGATCCTAATGGAGAGAGGACAATTAGCACTTAGGGGGTAAATGATGCAACATATGCATTTATGAATATGAATACGAATATGAGTCAAATATGCATAATGTATGTATGAATGCTTATGCTGACAAAACATACACGATATACTTACTGGTGATAAATACAAATGGATACTGGCCATTGTGGGGAATAAAAGTATCACTAGTGATGAGCATTGTTGAGGGAAACAAAGTCATGTTGCTGAACTTCACCTACTCTTAGTGGTAAACAGAATGCGACTCCTGAGGAGTGGAAACATTTACCGGTATTTTTTGAAGGTAGCAGCCTGTTGGAGGAAGGGATTCCTATTTGTTATCTCTTATTCTTGGAGATAATGCTCTATCGGGGACAAAAATGTTCATCTGAAGGGATATGAAACTTGATCCTCAATATATGGGATGCTTTATCCTATTAATGTAAAGTAAACGACCTCCCACTTAGGATATAACGATTATTTTGATTCTACTTTTTGATGTTTGAATGCTTTCGGGGAAGCTGCTGATGTTCCTTTTGGTGTTCATTAATCAAAAGGAAATTGCCATCATTATTTTAAAACCAGAAGTAAAAATTTAGAATTTCTATTTTGAAAACAAAAGGTAAATTCATTTATGTGTTTCAAGAATGTTAATCAATAATTATGTCATTTTGCAAAGCAGAATAGATGATAATTGCAAACAAAAGGCACAAGGGCTCAAGTTTTCATTAATAGAATAGTAATCAGCCTAATGAGTGATTCCATGGAGCATTAAAAAGTTTAGAAATTGGTAATTTAAAGGAAAAAGGGCTACATTGAAATATAATTACCACTATCCTTTTACCAACTTTGAATTCTGGACATTCTTGGGCTCCTTTTGAAGGTGACCTTGATTGAGGATTCCTTGGTAGATGATGTTGGTTTTGAGGATTCCATCTTTTTGGATGCAGTTACTTGCCATACATCCCTAACTTTTTCCTAGATTGCCTTTTCAGGTTTTCAATCAATCGGGATGATTATCTTCTGTTTATGTCTGTAATTTTTTCCTGGACCGCCCTTATGGGTTTTCAATCCACCGAGACACTCTTTTTTTCCTAAGTCGCCCTTTCGGGTTTTCAACTTGGGGAGCTATACTTTTTTTTTTATTTAGGCGAAGTATTTCTTGACTGCATCAACATTAGTGGGATAAGTAAACTCTTCACCATCCATGGTTGTGAATATTAAGGCACCACCTGAGAATGCATTCTTAACAACATAGGGCCCATCATAATTTGGAGTCCATTTTCCCCTGGAATCAGTGAGAAATGATTGGATCTTTTTAACCACGAATTCGCCTTCTCTCAATACCCAAGGTCGAACCTTTTTGTCAAAAGCTTTCTTCATTCTTTGTTGATATAACTGACCATGGCATAAAGTCGTCATTCTTTTTTCTTCGACCAGATTCAGCTCATCGTGTCTGCTTTGACACTATTCAACTTTTGTTAGCTTGACTTCCATCAATACTCGCATTGACGGGATCTTAGCTTCTATGGGCAGCACTGCTTCCATGCCATATATTAAAGAGAAAGCGGTTGCTCTAGTTGAAGTACGGACGAGTGTGCGATAACCGTGAAGAACAAATGATAAAATCTTGTGCTAATCTTTGTAGGTTACAACCATCTTCTGAATGATCTTTTTGATATTTTTGTTAGCTGCCTCTACCGCTCCATTCATCTTAGGTAGGTAGGGACACGAGTTATGGTGTTCAATTTTGAACTCGGCACCTAATTATTTCATCATCTTGTTATTCAGTTTAGTTCCATTATCAGTAATGATCTGTCTTGGAACATCATATTGGCAGATGAGATTGTTTTTGATAAATCGGACAACCACTTTTCTGGTCACATTGGTATATGATGTTGCTTCGTCCAATTTGGTGAAGTAATCAATGGCTACCAGGACAAATCGATGTTCGTTTGAGGCTCAGGGTTCGATCATGCCAATCATATCGATTCCTCATATAGAAAAATCCCTTGGAGAAGAGAGAGCTTTGAGATGCATTGGCGGTACATGAATCTTGTCGGCGTATATCTGACACTTGTGACACTTCCTCATGTACTTGTAACAATTAGATTCCATGATCAGCCAATAATATCCTGCTCTTAGAATTTTTCTTGCCATTGTATGTCCATTAGCATGAGTGCCAAAGGATCCTTCGTGAATCTCTCTCATTAGCATGTCTGATTCACGTTTGTCCATGCATCTTAGCAAAACCATGTCGATGTTTCTTTTATAGAGTATATCATTGTTCAGGAAGAAGTTGCTAGATAGTCTTCTGAGAGTCTTCCTATGTTTTCTTGATGCCTCAGGTGGGTATTCCTACCTTTGAAGGAATCATTTGATATCATGGTACCATGGGTTGTCATCGATGACGACTTCCACTGCAAATATGTAAGCGGGCATATCAAGGCGCATTATGTCAATCTTGGGAACATCTTTGCATCGATTCACACTAGTCATGGAAGATAGAGTAGCCAGTGCATCAACCATGTGGTTTCTTAATGGGGAATGTGATGAAACTCAATCTTGTTGAAGAAAGGTAACAACCTTCTTGTGTAGTCTTTGTAAGGAATTAGTCCAAGTTGATCTGTATACCACTCTCCTTTGTTCTGATTTATAACTAGAGTTGAGTCTCCATACACATCTGTGTTCTTTATCCTTAAGACAATAGCTTCTTCGAGACCCATGATATAAGCTTCATATTCTGCCTCATTGTTGGTACATTTGAATTCCAAACTGGTGGTAAAGGAATATGGGTACCCTGAGGCATAATAACGATTGCCCCAATTCCATTTCCATAAGTGTTGACAGCTCCGTCAAATATTAATTCCCATTTGGGTCCTGGCTTTGGCCCTTCTCTTGGTAGCGGTTCATCAGAATCTTTCATCTTTAGGTACATTACATCTTCATCTGGGAAGTCGAATTTGATTGATTCCTAATCGTCAATTGGTTGATGAGCCAAATGATCGGCTAGAATACTTCCTTTGGCGGCTTTCTAAGCATGATACTCGATGTCGTATTTTGGTAACAACATTTTCCAATAGGAAATCCTCCTCTTTAAAGCAGGCTTTTCAAATACATACTTAATCCGATCCATTTCAGACATTAACCAAGTAGTATGACAAATCATATACTGGCAAAGACGTTTAGCTGCCCAAGCTAGCGCGCATCAAGTTTTCTCGAGCATAGTGTATCAAGTTTCACAGTTCGTGAATTTATTTCTTAAGTAATAAATGGCGAACTCTTTTCTTTTTGTTTCATCTTGCTGGCCAAGTACACAACCCATGGAGTCTCCCTAGACTGTTAAATAATTGATCAGTGGTCTTCTTTCTACTGGAGGGGACATAATAGGTGGTTTTAACATATATTCTTTAATGCTTGTAGCACACCAAAATTTTCCCAACCTTTTTCTTATATCTTGGCTTATGTTTCATTTTATTTTTGCATCAACATTTGTGCATAGCATTGGTTCTAGACAGAGGATCAAGGTATTTGGTTCAACATTCAAGAGGAAAGCTTCATATTCAAAGCTCATGAAAGAGTTTATTCTCAACCTTATGGTAATATCAATTCACAAGGTCCTCATCATCATCAAGACATGTCACACAACCACTTGAGTCAAGGATTCAAGCACTGATCACCTCCTCATTTCTTGTGAGCAACTGGATTAAGGTTTTGGTTGAAAAGGAATATGTGGCTAGTTCCTTGTGAAAGACATGATTATAAGGCTCAATACACATCTTGAGGGTACTATACATGGATTATGTTTCATCACAAGCCATCACAAGAGCTTCAATCAGTGGAAAATATGTTAGGGTTTCATCTGGTCCACAAAAAGTCGATTGTGGTCCAATGGGGTCAAAATATTGGATCTCAAGGTCAACCAAGGGCATGATATGTGTTTCCAAGGAATTTCATATGTTTGGAACAATAAAAGTCAATGGGAAACATAAAATCAAGAGTTTGGTTGGATTTGGGTTTAATTGAGATATTTTCTAAGTGTAGAAAAACCCTAATTCTAGCCATTTTGGAACACCCATAACTTTCTCATCCTTGATCCAATGAAAGAAAACTTGTTATCGAATTAAATAAAACATCATGAAATATACGTTTGTAACATAAAGAAAGTCCAAAAGATCCATAGTTTGAGAGATATGATGAGCTAAAGTTGAGAAAATGAAGATTTTGACATTCCAACACTTAGAAATTTTTCTAAGTATGGAAATTCAGCTTGAAGTACATGTTTTCAAGCCTATCTTACATGATGATGCAAGCTTCAAATGAATGTTCCATGAGCATAAAAGTTGTAGAGCATCCTCTAAGATTCCATTTTAGTAGTAGATCATCTCCATTGGATGTGTAGAGATCAAGTTATAGTCTCTCCAAATTAGGGTTTCAAAGTTGTCAAGAGTGGACAAGTTTTAGGCAGATTTTTGGGGCAACTTTCCAAGGCAAGTTTCACCAAGTTCTTGACCTCAAATAAATTTCTCTTGCACATGAAAGTTGAAGATCATTCTTCAATATTTCTATCCATTATTAGAACATCTCCATTGGATTAAAACTCCTCAAGTTATGTGTATTCAAAGATGTGGTTTCAACTATGTCAAAGGTTCAATAACTTAGAATTTTTTCTAAGTTATTTTGGACAGTTTTAAGGACACAACTTAGTCGCAACTGCGAAAAACAACCGGTGGAAAAAATAGAATAGTCGCCACTTTCATTATTTATCCCAAAGAAAGGGAAAGGAAACGATCAGAAAAACCTAATGAAAAAGGGAAAGACAAGGTCATCGCAACCATGTCTGGATTCGGGAGTCGGTTACGCAAGGGGAAGGTATTAGCACCCCTCACGTCCGTCGTACTCGACGGGATCCATGCTTGTTGTCTATCTAAGGGTGTTTTGAAACTATCCAGCTAAAGGCTTAGGGACAAAAGAAAAAGAAAAGAGAAGTGACTCGGCAGAGCATCGCCGCACTGTGCCTACGTACTCCCTCGTGCAATGGGAAAGTCAGAGTCAACGTAGTTCGACTACGGCTAAAGAAGGGGGAAAGGTTGCTCGCCAAGACATCGCGTCTTATTCCTACGTACTTTCATCTGGTATGAAAGATCAGAGCAAATGTAGTTCGGGCTAAAAGGACCACAGGTTGGTTCAAAAGTTTTTAGGCCCGAGTAGGGTTAAGAAATAGTTCTAGCAGTTGGTGTATGCAACTCGACCATTGGAGACTTAGGCGTTACCGTTTGCGGTAGAACTAAGAGTTAACGGAACTCTTTTATCTGAAAATATTTTCCTAATAAAGATCCCGAAGGATGAAAAAGGTTTGAAATGTTTTTGTGTTTTTTAAGGAAGAAGTGTTTTAAATTTGATTTATAACTCATGTCGCACTAAAGACTATGACCTAAGAGCGAATGCGTCGTATATCACTTAAAGGGTGTACACTAAACACTCTAGGTCATTGAAAGGAGGCCCCTCAATTACCATTTCTCAAGTAGCTTAAGGCTCGTAGCGTGCTACACTTGTCATTCTTTATTAGATGTTTTAAGAATGTTTGAAGATGAGAAGAGAAGAAAGAACACTAATGGGAGACTAATCAATCCTAAACGTTATCATGCAAAGTGGACTTAAAGTTGGGATTCAAAAGGGAACTACCTAATGTTATCATGCATGGTTAGACACCTAATGTCTATCATAACCTCAAGAGGTTATAGAATTTATGGGGAGCATGGCAAAGAAAAGTAAAAGAAGAAGCTGAAGAAGAAGAAGAAGAAGAAGAAGAAGAAGAATGCATATGCAAATAAAGATGCAAACATAAGATGCACAAATAGAATGAAAGTGGGAGGAAAATAGTGTGGGGCAGTAGCCTCCACAAGCTCATCTCAACCAAGCATGCATATGGAAATGCAATAAAAGAGAAGAAAAAGAAGTACACAAGAAGAAATCAATCCAACAAGAGCAAACCACACAAAGATGCATCAAAAGTGGGATGAAATGACCTAAGTCAAACAACATCAACCACACCAACAAAACTAAACCAAAAGAAAGGTAAAACAAAACCCAAAGCCAAGTGAGGGTAGGAGACCAAATGAGGGCAGCAAGGACCTCATAATAGGTGCTCAACCATAAGCATCACTCATCAAAAGCAAAGAAGCAACAAAAGTTTCCTCAAGGATTCATCATTCTAGGTATGCTTCAAATACATCCAAAGGAGGGACCAAGCCACCTAAAATGACACTCCAAGGTCATTGGACAAAAAGGAGATGAATAGAAGAAAGCTCAAAAGCAATAGCAAAGCATACCAAAAGGAAATGCAAACCAAAACACAAAGAGTGCAAGCAAACATCACATAGAAGTTCAAGTTGAAAGCTTAAAAGGAAACACACAAATGAACAAGGAAGAAACAATATCATGACCTAAAATTGAACAAACATCATCCTTAACATGTTAGAAACATGAGACAAAAGGCATTGAGAGCTCAAAGGATCCAAAAATGTCATATCCAAGTCAAACTAGGTCAAGGTACATGTATGAACTTCCCTTGGAGGTAACTTGACTTGCAAGTTACCTCAAAAATAGGAAAATGATTAAAAATAATCAAATAAAATGCACAAGGTAGCTAAACATGTTGGCACACAGAGGCCAAAAGCTCAAAGCAAATATCTCCTCAAAGCACCATCAAAAGAAAATAATATTCAAGATGTACCACTTTGAAATGGGAGAATCGAGGGTCAAAAGAAAAGCACCAAAAGTCAACCCTAAAGTCAACCAACCAGAGGCAAAATGGTCCTCAAAAATTGTTCAACTCGTCATGGATATGAGGATCAATTTTCATTCATTGGATAAAAAAGGAATGAGAGAAACAAATAAAAGAATAAACAATGTCACAATTTAATCATTTAAAAACACCTCCAATGTTTAATTATATTTAAAAATGAAAAATAATCTGAAAAATAAAATAATAAATGTCTAAAAATAATAGACATCTCAAGGTTTGTAAAAAATATTTTTGTGAATTTTTTAGAACATTGGAGCTATTTTTAATTAATTAAATTCAAACAAGAATAAAGGAAAATATTAAAATGAATAAAAGAAAATAAAAAAAACAAGAAAAAATAACAGCCACTTTATCAGGCTAACAGTCAACTAATCCAAGGCTACAGAGTGCGCCACGTAGCACTGGGGGACTTAAGTGAAATGACCCATTTCACTGGGGGATTGGGTGTGGTTCATTGACTCCTCCCCACCATGAGTCTTAATCCTGGGCATTGGTTTCAAAAGTATGCTGATCTAACACACCACACAAAGCCACGTATGCAAAACCCTAGTGTTGCACCCCAAAATTTGACCAACCGTTTCTTATATTTGGCTTATGTTTCGTTTCATTTTGCATTTACATCTGCATACTGCATACTGTGCATTTTTGCGGCCAGATCGATTTAATCGGGATTACAGCCCTTTCTGTCGTGTTCCAGATAGTTCAAACAGTTTCGGATACGGAGTTTTATTATGGAATTTGCGCCTTGCCCGGTTATTCAATCTGTGCTTTTGGTTTCGGTGTTATTTCGGTATCAGGTTTTTCTTACCGTTTATTTTGTCGTATTCTCGCATTTTATCGCTCACTGATTTTATTCTATTTTTCTAGATTTGTTTCCTATTTTCGGCACTTTTTTTTGAATTTTTAAATAGGTTTTTTTTTATTTTTTTAAACGTTTTAGAATTTATTAGAATATTATTAGATTTTTAAATAGTTTTTCTAGAATTTATTTGTTTTAGAATATTTTAATTGTTTTTTAAAAATATTTTAGGGTTTTTATTCTTTTTAAATTTGTTAGATTTTATTAATCTAGGTAGTTTTTAATCTGAATTTGATTAGGATTTTAATTGATTAGACTGTAGTTTAACATTGAATTACTAGTTTTAATTGATATTGATTAGTCAGCTTGTTTCAATTCCAACTTTTATTAATTGATATTAGTTAGTTTAATATTAGCTTTTTTGTTAATGACCAGTTTTTTAATTAATATCCTTTTATTAGCATTAATTCGTTCTTTAAGCTTGCATTTATTTTAAGACAGATTTTTTAATTAATTTGTTAACCATATCAGTCAATTTGTCAGCTAATCAAGTTCTGCAGGGCCATTTGTCATTTTTGCAGGCCCAATGCGTCAGTCCGTGACAAGTGTCAGCAGTATAAAAGGCCTCATTAATGAGGTGACACGGGTCCCAACACCTGACCGGAGGCCATGCAAACGTCGGAAAATACCATCGGCAAAATCAAACAGCCAGTCTCACCGGAAAATCTCACCGGAAAATTCTTCATTCTCCAGAAATCCCAGTGTTCATCCAAATTCATACCAAGCTCATCACGTTCATAACAACATTTCCAAAAATTCATCACCAATTTCCCAGGATTCTTCATGAACACTCATCGTGTTCATCCAGATGTTCATGTGTTCATCCACAAATCCTCAGATTCATCAATAATCCCCAGAAACACATGAATCTTCATCATCCTCATCATTAATTCCCAGAAACATCATCTCTTCATCATGTTCTTTAGATCTACCTTCAACACTTCCAAACAATTTTCCCAACTCCAGATCTGAACATCATCAAAACTTCGCATCTCCAGATTCAAACGAAAACCAACATTCATCCTCTTTTCTCCAAATCTTCAAAATCCAAATCCTCATCGCACAACTCGTTTTTTCCAAATCTTCACGTGAAACCCTCCAAAGTTCATCGTAAACTCACCCAGATTTCAACAAACCGCAATCCGCGAACATGCAACCTCATATCCTTTAGAACCTTCAAGAACACCTTCAACTTTCTTTGATTCAAAGTCTCAGCGAACATCTCACCATGCGCTCTCCAGATCTCCATGAAATCTTCAAATGAAGTTCATCAAACATTCAACGAATAATCTTCAAGATCTTCACTGAGCTCCTTTCTTCGTCGTCTTTTTCCATCTGGATCTACGAACGGATTTTTGATTGTGGGATTTGTAATGATTTTTGTGTTTCTACTGTTTTGTTTGTAGGAAATAATGAAGTCGGAGATGGAAGAAGGGAAGGAATGAGGAAGGAAGAAATGGAAGGTTGAAACGAAGGTGGCCGGCGGCGCAGGTTTTTGTTTCTGTGTATAAATTGAGAGAAAGTTGGGAGACGGAGAGAGAGGAAGGAGAAACGGCGGCGGAGTAGGAGTCTAGGGTTAGCGAGATGAAGAAGAAGATGTCTTTTTTCTGAGTTTTTTTTTGAGTGGTTAATGGGCCTCACGGCCCATTTGTGTTTTACTGTACGATACCCCCGAGTTCCCCGTGCACCCCCTGTTTTGTTTTTCAGATTTTTTTTGTGACGTTGGTCCAAGCCCAACCGTTGGTTTGGATTCATACTCCCCCTCCGTTTCGCCCTTACCCCCCTCTGTTAGATGTTATTGTTGCTGTTTGTGTTTGGGCCTTGGAGCCCACTGATGAATCTCTGGGCTGTACCCCTCTGTTTTCACTTTGCAACCCCCTTGTACTTTATTTTTTTGGATTTTATTTTTAATTGTAATATATGTTAATAATATTTTACTTTGGATATTACATTTTATTATGTTTCTTTGTATCATATTTATATATTATATACATATTTTTCATAATAAATATATAAATTTTACTTAGATTTACATTCAATTTCTTTTCAATTTCTTTTAATAATTTCTTTTAGGATTTATTTTCCTTTAGAAACTTTATTTCACTTTTGAATTTGAATTCTTATTTTCATTTGTTATTGGATTTTTTCTCACCATTTCTTTTTTGTAGGTCGATGACGAGACCTCCGTAATGCGTTATTAATCAGATTGTTGATGGATAATGTAGGATCCGAGACCGTTTTTCCTCTCCTCATCTTTTCTTTTTCATCTGATTTTATTTTGCCTTTCTGCTGTGCTGGCCGTGTGACATGATTTAATTGGAGAATGATTCTCAATATCATTTCTCTATCTTGTCTTTGACACGGATATCAATACGCTACCTCTTGGGATTTGACTTCTTTTATAAGTCGAGTTATGACGGTTCAACGTCACATTGGTTCTGGTTCGAAATATCATCATCAAGGATAAAAGAGTAGAGCTTGGAAATGGAGCTCGCATGCACAAGTCAAGGGTCAACGGAACCACTCCGTTTGGTAACATTGTTTTTATTTCACTTCTTTCATCTCTTTCTTTCCACCCTTCGAGCGTTGTGAGCCGTAAACTTTAGATACATGGAAATGATAAGTGGGTGGCTGCCTCTCACCCGTCTAGGGTGTTTAGCACATGTCCTTTGGATAATATGCGACGCATTCGTTCTTACGTCTTAGGACTTCGCGTGTGCGTCATGTTTCCTTTTTTCTCTCGCATCCTGGCGATTGAGACTTCCCCTTTTCTCTCGCGTCCTGGGGATTGAGTTCCCTTCTCTTGCCCCCGTGCAATCGAGACTGTTTTTCGTAGTTGGCTGAACTACAACTGCTCTGATTTCTCGCATCAGACGAGAATATGTAGGCATAGGATGCGATGTCCTAGCAAGCACATTAATAACTAACTTCTCTATTCTCTCGCTTCCGTGCGATCGAGACTTTCCCGCTAACGACTAATTTTTCCCTTTCTCTTGCCCTAGTGCAATTGAGATCAAACCGTAGTTCTAGTTCCCGTAGGTTCCCGTACCTCTAAACCCGACATACTACATCCATTCTATCGCAAACAGGTAACGCCTAAGTCTCCAATGGTCGAGCTGCATACACCTAACTGCTAGAATGCGTATGCTAGTATCGTCAATCTTTTCTCTCACCCCCGTGTAATCGAGAACACCCTTGTTTACCCGTAGTTAGCCTGAACTACATTTTGCTCTGATTTCTCATGCCAGATGAGAATACGTAGGCACAAGACGCGACGTCTTGGCGAGCAATTCCCCCCGTAGTTTCCCGAACTACGTTGACTCTGACTTTCCCATTGCACGAGGGAATACGTAGGCATAGAGCGCGACGCTCTGTCGAGTCAGTTCTTTCCGTATAGCTTTAGCAGCCGTAGATAGATTGTTTTTCACCCATAGACTAGACAACCCAAGCGTGGATCCCGTCGAGTACGACGTACGTGAGGGATGCTCATACCTTCCCCTTGCGTAACCGACTCCCGAACCCAGACATGGTTGCGATGACCTTGTCTTTCCCTTTTCTTTAGGTTTTTGCGATTGTTTCCTTTCCCTCTCTTTGGGATAAATAACGAAAGTGGAGACTCTTCTATTTTTTCCGCCAGTTGTTTTTCGCAGTAGCGACAGCTGGCGACTCTGCTGGGGACAGGAACATCATCTATGCGAGTCAGTCCTAGCGCTTGTCTGTTTTGGTTTGTGGGTGTGTATATTTTATGCTGTATTTTGTATATTACTGTATTTACATTTTCTGCACTGTTTTTATCTGTTGCTGTTGAGCTATTGGGTTGGTGTTCCTCTGAGAGATAAGCCAAAACCCAGGCTTGAGTACGAACATAGAATTAGAAGCGAAAAGTAGTGGTGAACCTGTATGTTAGGCATGCACTAGTTCCCACAAAATTTGCACTCAGACGAGATTCTCTTTGATGTCTTTCTTTCCAGTCCAGTGGGCCGTTGAGAGAATTTCAGATCCGAGGGTTGTCGACTCTGGGAACCGATCATTTGTGAGTCAGTAGAGTGAGGCCGCTTCAAGAGATGATGATGCCACACCTTCTGGGTATCGTATCATCATTTCTTGAAAGTCGATGACGCTGACGAATGCATAGGATGTCGTACCTTGTCAGTTTAGGTCCATACCTGTGAGTGGGAGGGTTTTTGCAGGAAACTTAACTTCCAGCCAACCCGGTATTTTGGTTTTCTCTTCAGAGCGAACTTACTCAATCAGCAGCGCAGCAGAATTCAGAGCTTTGTGGGGGTTGTGATCCCGTGTTTGCTGCATCTTGCATTGCATTTGCATAAGCATCTTTGCATCATTTTACATATCATTTCTCCAACTAGCCAGAGCTCTTATCCAGACTTTGTTTTGCTTCAGAAAGTGATTCTCCGGTACCCGTTCTGAGCAAGTGTTGATTGTTAGAAGACGACCAAGGGGTCAAGCAGAATCAAGCTGTGCAGTCAGTTGAAAGTTGTTGATAGCTATGTCAGGGAACGACTTCCAGATTATTGATACCTTGTCAGGTTTTACTGTGATGTCCAATCCTCTATATGGTTCTTTGCTCGATGAAGATTTTCCGCAAGTGAACAACCTTACTGTAGCTCAATCTGTACAGCCTTCTGTTGAGAACCAAGATCAGCATGAACAGTCTGTTGTCCGAAGTGAGCATTCTTCTTCTCTTGATACCTCAGATTTTTATGATGCTGTTTCTTCTGTGTTGATCTCCCGAAGAGAAGTTCCGTTAGTGAAGACTGAAGACCCAAGAGCTCTTGAGTATGCTAAAAGGCTTCATGCATTGGATGAAAGATTCAAAGCCTTGGAAGTCAAAGATACTGTTGGTTTCAATGCTTCAAATATGTGTCTGGTTTCTGGCCTAGTGTTACCTCCGAATTTTAAAGCACCGAGATTCGAAAAGTACAAAGGAGATAGCTGCCCGAAGCAACATTTGGTGATGTTCTGCAGAAGAATGACTTCGTTTGTGCACAACGACAGGTTGATGATTCACTGTTTTCAGGACAGGCTGATTGGGGCATCTCTGAGTTGGTATATGCAGTTAGAGAGTAATCAGATCAGATCATGGGTGGATTTAGCCAAGGCTTTCATGAAGCAGTACGAGTATAATCTTGATATGGCTCCCAGTCACATGCAGTTGCAAGAATTGTCGCAAGAGAACAATGAACCTTTCAGGAAGTATGTTCAGAGATGGAGAGAATTTGCTTCCAAAGTGCAACCACCGCTTCTATATCAAGAGTTAACAGACATGTTCGTGAACTCCTCGCAGAGCTCATACTTCGAAATAATGCTTGGGATTGCACCAGATTTCTCTGAGTTGGTAAGAGTAGGAGAACGTATTGAGTATGGCGTAAAAACTGGAAGAATTCAGAATGTTCCAAGCGGTCAGGCTAGTGAAACCGAATCTCTCGGTAGCTTTCAAACCGGAAGAATTCAGGATGTTTCAAGCGGTCAGGCCAGTGAAACTGAATCTCTCTGTAGCTTTCAAGCGGAAGACGAAACTGTGGTCAATGCAGTCATGACAGATGTTGGGTATTGTCAAGATGAATTGGTGAAATCTTTTGGTTCTTCATCTTCTCAGCGGTCAATATCTTCTGTGTCTCGTTATTCTGGACAGACAACTGTGCCTAGGGCACCACGTCAGAAACTTCGGGTCACTCCTCATGTAAATCACCGAGCTCGTGGCCGAGGCTGTTAGAATCAGCGTCAGAATCAGAACAGGCCTCACAACAACTTAGAAAGAAGGAATGCTCCTTTTCATCCAGTTCATGTGCCGTATAGCCAGCTGTTACCACATTTGATTCAGAATTCTTTGGTGGAACCTAAAGCTCTTAAGCCAGTGCCAGAACCTTACCCTCCAGGGTACGATCCCCATGCTCAGTGGGGATATCATGGAGGATCTATATGGCATTCAACCGAAGATTGCAAAGCTTTTCAGGAAAAAGTGCAGCAGTTGATCGACGAAGGGTGCATTTCCTTTCCATAAGGAGTTTTGGTTGTTCATGTCAACCTCTCAGATGTCTGAGCTTGTAGATTCAGAGTTTTCCCAGAAGCCAGTGGTCCGGACAGGCAGACGTCCTCAGCATTGGCAGTCCTCAGACTTTTTATCATTTGCATTTGTAGTTTCTTTTATGTTAGTTACTACTTGTTGTTAAGCATTGTGTTCTGAATGGTAATATTAATGAAGTAATTTGCATTTTTCTGAATTAATCATGTCGCTTTCGCTCATTTATTGCACAACACAGACACATGCACCTTTATCCACTCCTCTTTATCACTATTGATTAGCAAGGAGGGAGGATGACGAAAACTGAATACTCATAACTGATGATCGTATGCTTTCGGATAAAACCTTGTTGATGATGTACAGGCATTGTTTCAAATCCCCTAAACACTCGAGATATAAGGAGTTAGTCCCTAGTTAACCACTTAGAGCCGAGAAGAAGGAGTTTCTTTTGGACTTGTCAAACCCTCGCATCTTAACCTAGGGCAGGGTAGTTGTCAGTTAGCTTGACCAAGCGTTCAAACTTCATAGAGGGGTGTTTCCTTTCAAGGATCAATCACATCTTATCCACCTCAAGAGGTCGTACCTCATCAGCCGCAATGGTTAAACCTCACCAATCAGCAGTGAGACAGTTATATCCCTTCGGATAAATCAAGACAACTAGTGTCACACGACTTGTTCAAAAAAAAAGAAAGAAAAAGAAAGCCCGCTAAGTAAAAAGAAAAGAAAAGCTGGAAAACAAATATTTAGGCAAAAATCAGGGCATCCCGCTGGACTTCAAAATCAACAAGAACTCAAAAGAGTCAGTCCAGGCAAAAAGTAAGGGAATCAAAGGAATGAAAAGAAAGGATCTTAAAAGGAAAATCCTCAAACAAGGACAAAGTCGTGTGATACAAACACCGAAGACAAAGAGGAGTAACTGTCACTCCGGAAACCCTGTAACTTCCATAACCATCATTCCTACCATTCAATAAACCTTTTGGAGAGGTGAGCGCTGGTACCAAGTTAACTGAATTTAGGATTGGAGATCATCACGTAGAAAGGGTGGGTACAAATCATACTTTGAGCCCAATATCCTTTGTTTCACGAACCGTGAACCCGACCACGATACAACCCTTAAAAGACCTAATTGAGGCAGGGTTTAATCTGAAAGCATATTACTATAAGGTTGAGTAACCTGACTCCTACATTATTTGCTAATCATATCCGTGTGGTATCTTGCACTAATCAAATTAGCACTACGTTTGAACTTTTGGTTCATTCGTCACTCGCTATCACGACACTTGATAAGTGACATTCCTTTCAAAATCTGCATGAACGCCGCATTAAAATTACCATTCATGAACAAACAATTTTTAATTGCAGGTCAGTAGTTGACATGGAAGAAATTCCAACAGGGAATAATCGAACAAGACTAGATCGCTCAGCAGTCTGAATCAGATTTTTGTATACTTTGAACCCTGAATCTAGGGCATTGACATCTAGTGAGTTTGGATTTAGTTAGTCTGAGGACAAGTCCCGAGGCATCGGTTGATTATGGAACAGTTTATTCAAGAAGCAATTGATCAGCAGTGAATCTTCTCGAGACCCAATCAGGGCCAATCATCCAGAGTTTCTGTAAGTTGAGGGCAAATCCCTCTGGTATTCAATCAGATCATGTTAAGTCGCTTCAACACTCATTCAGGGGCAAGCAATTTCAAGAGTATATTGAAACCAACCGTGCTGAGAGTTGGTTAACCGAGGATGAATCTTTTTGTTGTACAGGTTCTGGGGCAAGCCGTCTCGAGGTCGTCTCATGGCAAGCTACTTTCTGATCGAAGCGAACTTTCTCAAAGAGTCGGACTGGGGCAAGTTAAACTGCACTGGGGAAGTTGTTCAAGCAAGTTTGATCTCCCCAGCAAGAGTTGAGTGTCAGGGAATCGTGTCATTACCCTCATCAAACAACCTTAACTTTCCGAAAAAGCCTTGCTGTCATTGGATTGTTATCCTACAGCCTAAACCTGTTACTTACCGTGTAACCAAGGTCATCTCCAAAGCCCAGTTCTCGTCTGGCAAACCTCTAAAAGCCCAGTTCTCGTCTGGCAAACCTCTAAAAGCCCAGTTCTCGTCTGGAAAACCGGTAACTAGTTCTCGTCAGGTCCACTTTTCCTTAACCACCAGTTCTTGTCTGGTGCGTGTGAGCTTCTAAATCAGTTCTCGTCTGGTCACCTTTTCTTTAACCTACTGGTTAACCAGTTCTCGTCTAGCTAACACAGTTTTAAAGTCCAGTTCTCGTCTGGAAAACAAGAAATCAGTTCCCGTCTGATACCAAAACCAGAAGTCAGTTCTCGTCTGACAACTTACCCTTTTGACACCAGTTCTCGTCTGGTGGTCCGCCCACGAATGCTAGTTCTCGTCTAGTATTTCCTCCTCAAATCCATTTTGTTGGAAACCAGAAATAAATCCTTGTCATCATAAACCTATCCTCATTCCTAAAACCAGAAAAAGCCTAATATACCTAGCATGACAAATCCCAATGGTTCACATGTGCTATCATGTTCCCTGACACGAGGCTCGATTGATCTCAGTTCTCCAAGATTGGTCTTCTGTATTCCCTTAGGGGTTGATGTTGTTAAATCAGTAGGATTTCTTCAGCAGAGATGTGCAGTTGAGATTGTTTCTCCCCAGCAGGTTGGGATTGCATCGAAATATGATCAAGGTTATCCTCAGCAGGTCGAGATTTGATATCCCCGACAGAGTATAGCCATCCCCGACAATTTGAATGTGCATTCCCAACGGGTTAGGATTGAAGTTTTCCCTAACAAAGCAGATTTGGGTTTATTTCCCCAACAGTGGGATGAGCGCAATGTTGTATCCCCACAGAATCTAAATATTTGGCTCCTTTACCCTCCGAGTCTAGGTTATTGACTCATTCCCTAGTCAGAGGAGGATACTGATGAATTTAATCCCCAAGCAGAAGTCAGTTCTGATTCCCTCACTGGGGCAATCTATAGCAGAGGTAGATTATTCCCCAGTTGGGTATCCCCAACAGGTTGGATTTTGATTCTTCCCCGGTGAAGCTGTTGCTTGCAGATGAGTATGTTGTACCCTAGAAGGACTTTGGTGCCCTAGGAGGCCGTTTAGGGCTGTTGTTTCCTCGATGAAGCGAGACTCAATTTCAGTGGTTGATGGTTATCCCCTGCAGAGTTGTTAATTCCCCAGTAGAGTGGGCATGTTTCCTCCAGCTGAGACGTTTGTTTCCCAGAAGAGCCGTATTCTGGTGTGCCATCCAGGGCGTTTTCTTCAACAGGATTTTTTATTGGAGTCCCCGGTGGAGTTGGCTTTCTTCTCTCCAGCATTTATTTTGCTGGATTGGTTCCCTTGCATTTTGCATTATGCATATCATCTACCTAGACGCGTAGCATTTCCATCTTGTATGGAGCATTACGCCATTCTCAAACATATGCATTTGAAACATAAGCCAGGTGGTTACCGCTCTGTTCTCAGATGTGTTTTCAGCAGATGGTTGAATTATGTGGCCCGCATGGTATTCAGACCTGGCAGGTTTTTGTTGATATTTGTGCCTATATGGTATCCATACCATGGCAAGTTGAAGAATGGTATCTAGACCATAGTACTTTTTGTTAGCCCGCGTGGTATCCAGACCCCAGCTTACATTTCTCCCCATCAGCATCGTCGAACTTCGGTTGATGATTTTGTTTCTAGCCCTATATGGTATCCCGACCATGGCAAATTGATATGTTACCGTTAGCCTGCGAGGTATCCAGACCTCGGCTCTTGTATTTTATGACAGTGGTTATTTTCTCCTATGTGGTATCCAGACCGCGACAGTTACCGATCTGTTTTGTCTGTTGAGTATCCAGACTCCGATCAAATTCCCTTGTGATGTCCAGATCACAGCAGGTGTATTTGTGTTCTTTTGCCTTATGGTATCCAGACCATGGCTTATGCTCGTGCTATTGTGCTTTCTCCATTGTGTATCCAGGCTCTAGTAAAAGGAGTTATGGTATCCAGACCATATTAGTTTATCTGATGCACCGTGATATCCATGTCACAGTAATTGTTATTATCTTCGGCCGCCATGTGGTATCCAGACCTTGGCACTTAATGTTTTCTCAACCCACGTGGTATCCAGACCACAACTTGTTTTATTTCTCAGCAACGTCGTGTGACTTAAACTCGTAGGATATCTAGATCTTGATGAATATATTTCTTCTGCATCGAGCATTCAGGCTCGGGTTGCATTGAGCGTCCAGGCTCAACTTATTGAGTGTCCAGACTCATTTTTATTAACCGAGTATCCAGACTAAGGTTTCTTACATAGAGCATCCAGGCTCAGAAGTGCATTAAGCATCTAGGCTCCGATTACTGAGTATCCAGACTCAGGTATATCTGCTTTGAGCATCCATGCTCCGATCACCTTGAGCATCCAGGCCCCGATTTCCCTCGAGTATCCAGACTCTGACAATGTGAATGTTACCTTTAGCCAAAATGGTATCCAGACCATGGCACAACTTTTGATGAATGTGTTCGTCTTATTATGTGTTACCCAACGAAGTCACTTGGTTAAGTTGCTCTCGTTTTCTCCCTGCCAGAGTTGTTTGGTTAAACCTCTCTTTCCCAGCGGAATACTTTTGTGGTCAGTTCAGCTATCTTCCGGAGATATTTGTTCCAATGTATCAGAGTTTGCAGTTCTATTTTTAAGGTTGGCAAATTTCTGGCTTCTTTGGTATTCAACCGTCTTTTACCTTTGAACGTTTCAAAGTCGTTCGCTTCTCAACCCTTCAGGTCCAAGCCGTTTGAATAGGGACAGCTGTTGCACCCCAAAATTTGACCAACCGTTTTTTATATTTGGCTTATGTTTTGTTTCATTTTGCATTTACATCTGCATACCGCATACCGTGCATTTTTGCGGCCAGATGGATTTAATCGGGATTATAGCCCTTTTTGTCGTGTTCCAGATAGTTCAAACCGTTTCGGATACGGAGTTTTATTGTGGAATTTGCGCCTTGCCCGGTTATTCAATCTGTGCTTTTGGTTTCGGTGTTATTTCGGTATCAGGTTTTTCTTACCGTTTATTTTGTCGTATTCTCGCATTTTATCGCTCACTGATTTTATTCTATTTTTCTAGATTTGTTTCCTATTTTCAGCACTTTTTTTTTTTGAATTTTTAAATAGCTTTATTTTTATTTTTTTAAAGGTTTTAGAATTTATTAGAATATTATTAGATTTTTAAGTAGCTTTTCTAGAATTTATTTGTTTTAGAATATTTTAATTGTTTTTTAAAAATATTTTAGGGCTTTTATTCTTTTTAAATTTGTTAGATTTTATTAATCTAGGTAGTTTTTAATCTGAATTTGATTAGGATTTTAATTGATTAGACTGTAGTTTAACACTGAATTACTAGTTTTAATTGATATTGATTAGTCAGCTTGTTTTAATTCCAACTTTTATTAATTGATATTTGTTAGTTTAATATTAGCTATTTTGTTAATGACTAGTTTTTTAATTAATATCCTTTTATTAGCATTAATTCGTTCTTTAAGCTTGCATTTATTTTAAGACAGCTTTTTTAATTAATTTGTTAATCATATCAGTCAATTTGTTAGCTAATCAAGTTCTGCAGGGCCATTTGTCATTTTTGCAGGCCCAATGCGTCAGTCCGTGACAAGTGTCAGCAGTATAAAAGGCCTCATTAATGAGGTGACACGGGTCCCAACACCTGACCGGAGGCCATGCAAACGCCGAAAAATACCATCGGCAAAATCAAACAGCCAGTTTCACCGGAAAATTCTTCATTCTCCAGAAATCCCAGTGTTCATCCAAATTCATACCAAGTTCATCACGTTCATAACAACATTTCCAGAAATTCATCACCAATTTCCCAGGATTCTTCATGAACACTCATCGTGTTCATCCAGGTGTTCATGTGTTCATCCACAAATCCCCAGATTCATCAATAATCCCCAGAAACACATGAATCTTCATCATCCTCATCATTAATTCCCAGAAACATCATCTCTTCATCATGTTCTTTAGATCTACCTTCAACACTTCCAAACAATTTTCCCAACTCCAGATCTGAACATCATCAAAACTTTACATCTCCAGATTCAAACGAAAACCAACATTCATCCTCTTTTCTCCAAATCTTCAAACTCCAAATCCTCATCGCACAACTCGTTTTCTCCAAATCTTCACGCGAAACCCTCCAAAGTTCATCGTAAACTCACCCAGATTTCAACAAACCCCAATCTGCGAACATGCAACCTCATATCCTTTAGAACCTTCAAGAGCACCTTCAACTTTCTTTGATTCAAAGTCTCAGTGAACATCTCACCATGCGTTCTCCAGAACTCCACGAAATCTTCAAATGAAGTTCATCAAACATTCAACGAATAATCTTCAAGATCTTCACTGAGCTCCTTTCTTCGTCGTCTTTTTCCATCTGGATCTACGAACGGATTTTTGATTGTGGGATTTGTAATGATTTTTGTGTTTCTACTATTTTGTTTGTAGGCAATAATGAAGTCGGAGATGGAAGAAGGGAAGGAAGGAGGAAGGAAGAAATGGAAGGTTGAAACGAAGGTGGCCGACGGCGCAGGTTTTTGTTTCTGTGTATAAATTGAGAGAAAGTTGGGAGACAGAGAGAGGGGAAGGAGAAACGGCGGTGGAGTAGGAGTCTAGGGTTAGCGAGATGAAGAAGAAGATGTCTTTTTTCTGAGTTTTTTTTGAGTGGTTAATGGGCCTCACGGCCCATTTGTGTTTTATTGTACGATACCCCCGAGTTCCCCGTGCACCCCTTGTTTTGTTTTTCAGATTTTTTTTGTGACGTTGGGCCAAGCCCAACCGTTGGTTTGGATTCATACTCCCCCTCCGTTTCGCCCTTACCCCCTCTGTTAGATGTTATTGCTGTTGTTTGTGTTTGGGCCTTGGAGCCCACTGATGAATCTCTAGGTTGTACCCCCCTGTTTTCACTTTGCCACCCCCCTGTACTTAATTTTTATGGATTTTATTTTTAATTGTAATATATGTTAATAATATTTTACTTTGGATATTACATTTTATTATATTTCTTTGTATCATATTTATATATTATATACATATTTTTCATATTAAATATATAGATTTTACTTAGATTTACATTCAATTTCTTTTCAATTTCTTTTAATAATTTCTTTTAGGATTTATTTTCCTTTAGAAATTTTATTTCACTTTTGAATTTGAATTCTTATTTTCATTTGTTATTGGATTTTTTCTCACCATTTCTTTTTTGTTGGTCGATGAAGAGACCTCCGTAATGCATTTTTAATCAGATTGTTGATGGATAATGTAGGATCTGAGACCGTTTTTCCTCTCCTCATCTTTTCTTCTTCTGATTTTATTTTTCCTTTCTGCTATGCTGGCCGTGTGACATGATTTAATTGGAGAATGATTCTCAATATCATTTCTCTATCTTGTCTTTGACACGAATAGCAATACGCTACCTCTTGGGGTTTGACTTCTTTTATAAGTCGAATTATGACGGTTCAACGTCACATTGGTTCTGGTTCGAAATATCATCATCAAGGATAAAAGAGTAGAGCTTGGAAATGGAGCTCGCACGCACAAGTCAAGGCTCAACGGAACCACTCCGTTCGGTAACATTGTTTTTATTTCACTTCTTTCATCTCTTTCTTTCCACCCTTCGAGCGTTGTGAGCCGTAAGCTTTAGATACGTGGAAATGATAAGTGAGTGGCTGCCTCTCACTCGTCTAGGGTGTTTAGCATATGTCCTTTGAATAATATGCGATGCATTCGTTCTTACGTCTTAGGACTTCGAGTGTGCATCCTGTTTCCTTTTTTCTCTCGCATCCTGGCGATTGAGACTTCCCCTTTTCTCTCGCGTCCTGGCGATTGAGTTCCCTTCTCTTTCCCCCGTGCAATCGAGACTGTTTTCCGTAGTTGGCTGAACTACAACTACTCTGATTTCTCGTATCAGACGAGAATATGTAGGCATAGGATGCGATATCCTAGCGAGCACATTAACAACAAACTTCTCTGTTCTCTCGCTTCCGTGCGATCGAGTCTTTCCCGCTGACGACTAATTTTCCCTTTCTCTTGCCCTAGCGCAATTGAGACCAGACCGTAGTTCTAGTTCCCGTAGGTTCCCGTACCTCTAAACCCGACATACTACGTCTGTTCTACCGCAAACAGGTAATGCCTAAATCTCCAATGGTCGAGCAGCATACACCTAACTGCTAGAATGTGTATTCTAGTATCGTCAATCTTTTCTCTCACCCCCGTGTGATCGAGAACACCCTTGTTTACCCGTAGTTAGCCTGAACTATGTTTTGCTTTGATTTCTCATGCCAGATGAGAATACGTAGGCACAAGACGCGACGTCTTGGCGATCAATTCCCCCCGTAGTTTCCTGAACTACGTTGACTCTGACTTTCCCATTGCACGAGGGAATACGTAGGCATAGAGCGCGACGCTCTATCGAGTCAGTTCTTTCTGTATAGCTTTAGCAGTCGTAGACACATTCTTTTTCACCCATAGACTAGACAACCCAAGCGTGGATCCCGTCGAGTACGACGGACGTGAGGGGTGCTCATACCTTCCCCTTGTATAACCGACTCCCGAACCCAGACATGGTTGCGATGACCTTGTCTTTCGCTTTTTCTTTAGGTTTTTGCGATCGTTTCCTTTCCCTCTCTTTGGGATAAATAACGAAAGTGGCGACTCTTCTGTTTTTTCTGCCGGTTGTTTTTCGCAGTAGCGACACCTAGTCAACACTCTCAGAACCAATCTCACACGCTGGATCCACATACTAGGTCAAGGGAGTCAGCCAGATCTAATGGCTAAAAGGTCATCTTCCTCATTCAAACTAAAACAAAAGGGAGGGAAGTCTGTGGTGGCCGGAGAAGACTTCGGTCGTCTTCTCCGGCGAGGGGAACAAGGCTTTGATCAAAACTTCACCAATCTCAACAAAACTGGTATCAATCTCTTCCTCTCTCCATGTACAACAACCTGACATACTTATTTTCCATTAATTCCTCACAACAACTTCAAATCGAAGCCAAACAGATTTGTGCACCAAAATCAAAAGCTCACCAAACTCACTCAAATTGGTCCATAAATCATCTAGAGGTTGTGGAGATTACAGATCAAGTAATGATTAAGCAAAACAACACAAGAACAAGCCATATTAGATCCAAACAGTTTTGAGCTTCATCCAACAATCATCACAAATGCCAGTTCGTTTTAGTGATTAATGATGGACATGTTGTCTAGGTCTCAAATATGTAAAAATGGCAGAGAATCAATGCATATTCAGAGAGTAAGGTTAAATTGTAAATACCTAGTGGAGAACTTCCACTGAGCCTTCAATTGATGCTTAAGCTTGAAGAAAAGTACCCAGAAATGTTCAGTGATCTTCAATGAAGCCTTTGCAACCATTAATTTTGCTTGAATCTTGCTAAATCTCAGAATTCGAATTTCAATTTTTCACCACTTCTTCAAAATGCTCTAGCTTCAATTTTTCAACCAATTCGTGTTCTGAGCATTTGTTCATGGTAGAAACCTTTTATGTGATGGATTTGAAAAGAAATTAAGCCCAATGGCAGTCCCTAGAGCCCAATTGTATATCCATGGAATTTGAGTATTTTCACTTGCCATGTGCACGAATTCTGTACCAAATTGGCTCCAAAATTATGCATTTTGCTTGTTGATGACATGAGGAGTGTGAAGGGCTGGGATTTGATCCTTGTTTGATCTCAATGGTTGATGTTTCAAGTGTAACTTAAGCTTGAAGAAAGCTTGAAAATGACTCATCAAAACTCACCCAATTCAAATCCTATTATTGCCATTATGCTTGAAATATAGTTTGCACTCAAAATATGTATCTACTTGCACAAAAATGATCCATAATGAATTAAATCCAATTTCCTCATTTTAAATCCTTTTCCATGAAAATCAATTTAGGAAATCACCATTCCAAGCCAAATTCATGACTTCTCAATGCTTGGTTAAAAAATTGACACCATTTGGAGCACATTTGATGTTGGAAAAATCTTCATTTGAAGTGTGCAAGTTGGTGAAATGGACCTGTAATTTTATGACCTATAATCTCACTTTCCCAAAATACCCCTGACTTGCAAGTCTCATAAGTTGATTTCTACAAATCAGATGAAAGACTTCTAGTAATCTTTGGAAATCTACGACCAAGACCTACAACTTTCATGTTGGCTAAAAGTTGAGGAGAAACGCCCTTCTAGGACAAAAATGGCTTGGAAGTTGGTTGACTTTTGTTGACCAAAATCACATTCATCTGATGACCTGTAACTTGTCTGCATCATAACTTGAGTTCTATAAATCCAATCAAGGACTTCTAGTACTCAAATGAAAGCTAAGAACATGCTCTACAAGTTTCATGTTGGTCAAAAGTTGAGATGAAACTTGTATCTTGAGAAAGGTGGTCTTGAAGTTGGGCACTAAACAAGGGATTTTACACTGAGAACCCTAATTTTGTAACTTCTCACACTCATGACTCTTGATGAATTGATCTTGAAATGATATATTAAACACCACAACACCACATCCCATGACCATAGAGACTTGGAATTGAGTTTTAATCTCCTTTGATTTCACAGTTAACTGAGGATTAACCAGATGAAAACCCTATATGCAACATCTTGACTGTGGCTTCTTTCACATCACACAACAACTTGAATAAACTCAAACATGCCTCTCAAAGCACTCAATGAGTTCTCTCAACATCTTATATCCATAATCATGAATTCACAATCCTCTGATGATCTTGAACTGGCCACCAAGTTAGGAGCTGACCCACACACATCCATCTATTCTTTCACAAGCCTATTGACCACTTCAAGATGACCTGATGACCATTCAAACTTGAGTAACATACCTTGCTTAGGCTCAACACTATGGGTATACTCCTCTTGCTATGCACAACCCCTTGATCCCCTGCTAAATGAAACATGCTATGCAATGCAAATGCTAGAAAGAAATGAAATGAAACAAAAGCCAGCCAAAGAAAAAAGTTGGGCAAATTTTGGGGTGCAAAAGCTGCCCCTATTCAAACGGCTTGGACCTAACTGGATGAAAAGCGAACGACTTTCAAACAATCAAGGTAAAAGACGGTTGAATACCAAAGAACCTAGAAATTTGCCGACCGCAAAAATAAACTGCAAAACTCTAATTGGGGAAAAAATATCCAGAAAAAATGAACGCAGACAGTTGTAACGGCAACTGGCTGACTGATCATCCAATAAAGAACACCTGACATCGCTGCCAGTCATCTGTGTAACGCCACAGACATCAAAACCAAAGGCTAGATCAACACACAGTTGGTAGCTTCACCTCAGGAAGAGAAAAATACTCACATCGTCTAATGGTAGATAGAAAGACTCCGCTGAAAGCTGGATCAACATGCACTTGATCCCTTCACATTGCTTAAGGATAGACAGCAAGAAAACCAATACTCACATCGTCTAATGGTAGCTGGGAAGACTCTAAATACTCGCATCGTCTAAAAGTAGACGGAAAGACACCCAATACTCACACCGTCTAAAAGTAAACGGGAAGACACCAAAACCACATTTCAAAACCATTTGTCTAATTGCAGAATTCTTTCGTCCATACGAGTTGATGGAAAGAAAATATCTTCAAAGGGCCACATCGTCAATAGGGATTGACAGAGAGAAAACCATCTTCAAAGAGCCATGTCATTAATAGGAATTGCCAACAAGGGAAACCAATCATTCTTCAAAGAGTCACAGCGTCAATAGGAATTGACAGCACAAAAACCCTCCAAAAACGCCATCTCATCCAATAAATGGAAAGAAAACCACGTACGAAGCTCACGCCGTCTAAGGATAGACGAAGAGAAAAACCTGCCGGAGAAACACGTCGTCAATAGGGGTTTGTCGCTACTGCGAAAAACGAGGTCGGCAATGACAGAAGAGTCGCCACCTTTCGTTATTTATCCCTTAGAACGGGAAAGGAAATGATCGGAAAAACCTGACGAAAAGGTATAAGACAAGGTCATCGCAACCATTGTCTGGATTCGGGAGTCGGTTATGCATGGGGAAGGTATTAGCACCCTCACGTCCATCATACTCGACGGGATCCATGCTTATTGTGTTTATCTGACGGATTGATTACACCTATCTATGCTAAAGGTCTGGTATGAAAAGAAAAGAAAATGACTCGGCAAAGCATCGCGCTCTATGCCTACGTATTCCCGTTTGGAACGAGAAATCAGAGTCAACGTAGTTCGCCTAACTACGGGGGAAGGTTGGTTGCTCGCCAAGATATCGCATCTTGTGCCTACGTACCTTCACACAGCACGAAAGATCATAGCAGGGTTTGTCTTTTTTATCCGAGTAGGGTTAACAGACGGTTCCAGCAGTTTGGTGTATGTAGCTCGCTTGACGGAGACTTAGGCGTTTACCGTTTGCGGTAGAACCGGGAGTTAACAAAACTCTTCTTCTGAAAAGGGTTTCCAAGGGATTAAAGGTCCAAGAGGACAAAAAGAGTTTGATCTTTGTTTTCTGTTTTTTAGGGAAGTGTCTTTTATGGATGTTTGCAACTGATATCGCAGTAGAGACTATGACCTGAGAGTCAATGTGTCGCCTGTCACCCAAAGGATGCCATACTAAACATCCAGACTGTTGAAAAGAAACTCTCCAACAATCCTTTCTCAAGTAGCTTAAGGCTCGTAGCGTACGACGTCAATTAACCTTTATTACTGTATTGTGATTTTGTTTGCAGATGAGAAGAGAAACGACGAACTAAAGGGGAACTGATCCAATCCTAAAGCTGTCATGCAAAATTGAACCTATGGTTGAGGTTAGGAGGGAACTACCTAATGTTATCATGCATGGTTAGAACCCTAATGTCTTTCGTAACTTCTTTTGAACAAGAGAAATCAGAGTTCCTAGGGGAACATGGCAAAGGAAAACAAACAACAAAAGAAATAACTGTACAGAAACAACTATAAATAAAATGCATGCAATGTGTCGCTTCCTCGAAAATAAGGTGCCGGTAAAACAGAAGAGTTGCCACCTTTCGTTATTTATCCCTCAGAACGGGAAAGGAAACGATCGGAAAAAACCTGACGAAAAGGTATAAGACAAGGTCGTCGCAACCATTGTCTGGGTTCGGGAGTCGGTTACGCAAGGGGAAGGTATTAGCACCCCTCACGTCCATCGTACTCGATGGGATCCATGCTTGTTGTGTTTATCTGACGGGTTGGTTTTACTATCTACCTATCAAGGCTGGCTTAGAAAAGAAAAGAAAATGACTCGGCAAAGCGTCGCACTTTATGCCTACGTATTCTCATCAGAGAATGAGAAATCAGAGTCAATGTAGTTCGCCTAACTACGGGTTACGGGGAAGGTGGCTCGCCAATACGTCAGTATTGTGCCTACGTACTCTCAACAGGCATGAGAGATCAGAGCTTACGTAGTTTGGGATAATACGGCTTACGGGTTTAGATTCATCTATTTTTCCGAGTAGGGTCAACAAACAGTTCCAGCAGTTTGGTGTATGCAGCTCGACCCTTGGAGACTTAGGCGTTACCGTTTGCGGTGGAACTGGGAGTTAACGACACTCTTTTCTTCAGAAAAGCTTCCTTTGAATTACGGGCCCACGGGGCAAAAGGTTTGAAGTTTGTTTTCTGTCTTTTACGGAAGAACTGTTTTTTATGGTTGTTTGCAACCAATATCGCACTAGAGACTATGACCTGAGAGTGAATGTGTCGCATGTCACCTAAAGGGTGCCATACTAAACATCCAGACTGTTGAAAAGAAACTCTCCAACAATCCTTTCTCAGATAGCTTAAGGCTCGTAACGTACGACGTCAGTTAACCTTTATTACTGTATTTTGATTTGTTTTGAGATAAGAAGAGAGAACGAGCTGGTTCAACTAAGGGGAAACTATCAAGTCCTACTGTTGTCATGCCAAGGATTCATCCTATGGTTGAAGTTTGAAACAGGGAACTCCTAGAAGTTATCATACATAGGTTTCAACCTAAAGTTCTATCATCACTTCCTTATCAAAGGAAGTGAGATTCCTATAGGTTCATGTCAATGATAAACAGAAACAGATAAAGCATCAGCTTAAACAGTAAACAGTATACAGTAAAATGCATGCAATGCAAGTGAGGGAGGAAATGTGTGTGGGACATCAGCCTCCACAAGCTCATCTCAACCTCAAGCCAGATATGAATAACTGCAATCATACAGAAGAAATAACATGCTATCAAGCAGAATATAATAAAAATACAAGCAGAGGGAGCAACTCAACCTCTAGTGCACTCATGCTCCTAGCTTAACACAATCTAAGTATGAACTTATTTTAATGCATCAAGCAAATCAAACAAGTCACAGCAATACAGTTGCACAGAAAGCAAACAGACAGGAAAGAAAGCAGATCAACAGCTTCCACAGCAAAGCTCTCCTCTAACAGCAGTTCAGTCCTCAGTCTGCAAATGCTCCTCAAGGCTATCATCTTCAATAGAAAGTGTCAACCTACTTCTTCAAGCTTCCAACACATCCACATAAGTATCAACTTATCCCTCTCCTTCAACTTCAAGCTTCAGCTCTTCAGTAATCTCCACCTTCAGGCTTCAATCCTAACTGCAAGTATCAACTTGTTCCCCCAAGGACTCAATGTATTAATCACACAAGTATCAACTTGCTTTCCAATCCCAAGCTTTAGCTTCTTTATTCAATCTCCAATGGATTCCCAATACAAGTATCAACTTGTTCTTCTTCTTCTTCAGGCTTCAGCTCTTTCTTCTCCACAAGTATCAACTTGCTCTTCCTGATCTTCAAGCTTCAGCTTCAATGGCAGTCTTCAAACATAGAGAAGTGTCAACTTCTAGCCTCTTCAGTCTTCTAACAAGGAACTATATCTTCTAGCAAGGGAGAAAGATTCATCTAACAAGAGAAAGATTTGGATGATTGGTAGCAAAGTGAAGACCAAAGGTCACCACTAAGCATCCTATCATCAGAGAAAGGGACCCTCAAATGTTCTACCAACTTGTAAAGAGCCACACATCCTACCAAAGGAGGGATGAGGCCTTCACAGGGGACCTTGCATCATAGGGAAGAATGAAAGTGATCAATACCTTCCATGTTTATGAAAGAAGAGAATCTATCTAGAAGCTCTGCCTGCAAACCCTAATCTTAACACCTAATCAACAATACACCAAAAGAAGGGAAGATCTTCACATCCAAGCTTCTTCTAGCACTCCATTGCACCTTCCACTTGCCTTCATTCTCAACCAAGGGTAAAAACAACACAAGCTTACTCTAAGGGAACCTAAGGGGTTAATCTAGTCAAATTAATGCATTAGAATCATCCAAAGTTATCACCTAAACTAAAATCAAACTAAAATAGTAAACCACATTGTAAATTCCTAAAAAAATTCCTAAGGGATCCTAATTCAATCATGAATCTACCATACAAAATTCAGAGGTTGAATCATCCACCAAGTTCTAGATATAAAACATAAATCATAAGGTATTAACCATAAACCCTAAAAATGGATCTCCTAAAGTTTCAACCTAAAACTACCACTTATATTCATCACAAAAATGTGATAAAAATCTAGGGGTAACATGCATATCTATGCTAGCTACACACAAAAAATCAAGGCAATATTCATCATCAAATGATCAAACCAAATTCAACAAAGCAAATTATCAACCATGATTATTTTAACATCAATTAAAATTCAACAAATGCTAATAAAATCAAAAATGCATGAAATATTAATATTTTTTATCTAAAAAAACTAGATTCAATCATGAATCAATGGAAAAAAGAATGGAATTATTTTAGTCATTTTTCAATTTTTCATGAATTATTTACTAAACTATGTAAAATGAAGAAAATAAGAGAAACTCAAAGAAATTGGTGAAACCTGCGTGGTGAATAGCAAATAAACCCAGTTCAATTCAAAGTTTGGGCCAGAAAGGGGGTGTTGATATCAAATGCAACCCAAGCCCATGCGCCAATTCTCAGTTCACAAAAATTAAAAAAAAAAAGTTTACACAAGAAGACTCGAACCCATGCGCCTTTGGTGTTTGCAGCGAAGCACACAAGCCTGAAGTTCTCACTAATCAAAACGATGCGTTGCAAGGCCAGCTTACGTGGCTCAACGAGATTACTAGGATGAAGAGACCAAGTCAAGTTCTCCAATTTGAATCTCTGCAACCTCTTGCCCTGCGCGCGCGAAGACCACCGCCAGCAGGTTTTCCGGTCACCATCAAGCAACCCTAACTCTCTCCACACTCAACAATTCCCACACGATTTCTTGATGAAAGTTGATCAGAGTTTCCTCAGGAATTCAATACCACTAGTTCATTCTAAAAACGCAAGAATCCAAGAATAGCAATCTCAACCGAAAATGGCATAAACCCTATCTTGTCTCTAACCATCAAATTAACTATCCAGAAAGCTTCTAGCAATGATCTACAATGCATCTAGCCTATCAAAACCTAGCCAAACTACCTGGATCATGCTACACGATGAGAATTACATACCTGTAAATTTTGAATGCACATAGCACTGAAACCTTCAAATCAACCTCCAAGAATCTCCAGATACCTTCACTAACACCAAAGGAAGCTTCTGTATGCAACAAATTTGATTGAAACTCCCTGAATTCTTGAAATCGATTCTGACTTGCAAGCTATGAATTCAAGGTGCTCTCTCACGATTTGGCTATGATCTTGGCTCAAATTCTATCTGGAATCACTCATACACTCTAGAGGAAGATGTTGAAAGCAAGAATTTGGATGGAAATGGACCAAAAGTGTGTAACCGAATTTGGTTTGCAAGAAGAAAATTCAGTACTCAATCTCTCTTTTCTCTCCCAATTCTCACCAACCTTGGCCTTGGACCAGCTCTAGAGCTTATATAGAACCAATGGGAATGGTTTAGAAGTTCCTAGAACCATCTATATGAGATATCCAATATCTCTTGCTTTTGAATTTCTCATCTCATGCTCATCCATGGCAGCCCTGCTTGCAGCTTGTTTTTCACCTTGATCATGATTCAATTTCTCCTCTAATGAGATTCTGAATGCATTTGGATGGATTGGTACCTTGGTTTTGATCTTGTGCATAGTTTGGTTTATGTAACTTACATCATAAGCAATCAAATGCAAATCTTTGAATGGGGCCTCAAATGAAAAAACCAACATTGCCATTGTCTTTAAAATGCATTTTACAATCAAAATGACCTATAAGTTTGTCTCATTTGGTCACCAAATGAATTATTTGAATTTTTGACCATTAAATCCTTTTAATTCTTCTTTTTTCAAAATTTCTTGAACCAAGTCTCTCCTTGAGCCATTTCAATGTCTCCTTGATGCATGGTCAAGGTTAAAACCCCATTTGAGAAACTTTATAGTTGAACAAAATTTCATTTGAGACCTCTAAGTTGGTGAAAATGGCCTATGATCACAAATGACCTATAATCACCAAATGTCCAAAATACCCTTGACTTGTCAAAGCCATAACTTGAGTTCTACAAATCCTATCAAGGACTTATAGTACTCTCTAGAAATCTAAGAGGATAAGGAACAACATTCATGTTGACCGAAAGTTCATAGGAATCATCCTTCTAGGGCAAATGTTTCATGCAAGTTGGGTAACTTTCAAGCTCCAAATTCACATTCCTCAGATGACTTGTAACTTGTCAAAGTCATAACTTGAGTTCTACAAATCCTATCAAGGACTTCTAGCACTCAAATTAAAGCTAAGATCATGCTCTACAACAATCATGTTAGGGGTAAGATGAGATGACAATCACATATTGAGCTAAATTGCCTTGAAGATAGGGGTCAAACTAGGGGATTTTACACTGTCAAGCCTTAGAAACCCTAGCTTGAAACTTCTCAAACTCTTCAATCATGATGAGTTAACCTTGGAATCATCCTTAGAACATCTTAATGTATCAATCAATGATCACATGGCTCTTGGATTAGGTCTCATCCTTCTTCAAATCCTCAGTTGACTTAGGGTTGACCCAGTCAAACCCTAATTGCACCACTCATGGCTGAGGCTTCTCAATCTTGCACAATGACCTGTCTAGCCCTCAAAGTGATCTTCAACACTTCTCATGAGCTCTCTCAAGACCTCAAGTCCATCCTCATGGCCTCAGGATCATCTGATGGCCTTCCACAACTCTCAAGTTAGGAGGCACACACTCTTGGTTTCAACCATTCTCTCTGAGGATCTTTTAACTTCTCTAACAAGGATATCAACCCTTGAACACTTGAATAACCTTCTTAGCTAGCCTTGTAGTCTTGTATAGCCCTTGATTGGTAATCATACCTCTTGATCTCCTGCATACATATCAATGAAATGCAAATGATAATGCTAATGTGAATGAAATGAAACACAAACTAGGTAAGGAAAAGTTGGGCAAATTTTGGGGTGCAACACAATGCAACAAACAAGCAGAAGGAGCCAAGCTCAACTTCTAGAGCCAGCAAGCCCAAAGGCAACACACAAAACACAGGCAAGGGAGACAGACTCAACCTTAAGCCAGCAAGCAAAGCCAATCAATAACAGTAAAATAGAGGGAGACAAACACAACCTCTAAATGCAGACAAGCAAATGGAGCTAATCTCAACCTTTAGGATGCTCTTAAGCCTAGATCACTATATGAGAAACCTAGTTTAATGCAACACACAGTCAATCAATCACACAAGAAAAGCAGAGCAGCCAGAAAAACAGCAGACAAAAGTAGCAGACAAACAGCTTAAAATAGAATCTACAATTATAAAGTGTCAAAGGGAAACCATGAAAGGGAAGGCTCTATAAACCTAATCCAAAATAGAATCTACAATTATCTAAAAATCATGAGAAAATTCCTGAGGGAACACACATCTCTAATCTACAATCCAGGAAAAAATCAAGTCAAGATTCCATACCAATTGACCAAACAAAAATCAGCAAACAAATGGAAGAAATATGCAAAAATAAGGAAATATCAAAAAATAGAAAAATGCCAATTAAATTGCCAAATCATCAAAAATAAAATCTAATAGCATAGAAAAATAAAAAATGAAGAGAGGATCATGGAGATATTTTTAGTTTATTTTTCTGATCAAAAATGGATTTAATATTAATTTAGAAATTAAAAAGGAATTAAAATAAAACCAAAACTAATTAAAAGTAATTAAAATGCTAGGAATTATCACAGCCATGGGATCCTAATACTAAGTATGCTGATCAGAGGGTAGAGCGCGTGTCCACGTGAGGTGTTGAGGTGGCAGCCAGGTCATTTAATGAAAACGCCGCGTTTTGGCATTGGGGGCAAGTACTCAGTTCAAATCTCAGCCATCAGATGATCCTACCGAGTCAAGCCATTCACACAATCTAATGGCTCTCAGACCTTCTTCTTCCTTTGAACTCAGGTGAGGGGAAAAAACCAGACGGTGGCTCAGACGGTGGCGCCATCGTCTTCTCCGATGAGAGGCAACTTGCAGGTCATGGAAATCAGACAAACTTAACATCATCTCGCTCCAAATTTCACGCTGATTTCAAATATGATCTCAGAATTTCCTAACTTCTCCTAAATTTTGAAACCCGAAACACAATCCAAAATATGTCTCATTCTTGATTTTCACTAAAACTCAAACTATTGGTATGGATGTAATCCTCATCTATCACTGATCATCATATGCTATTCCAATTGTATTAAAACCTCAAGATCAAGGAGAAATGAACCTCAACAGAACTTATGTCATCACCTAATTTGTATCTAATCAACCAAATTCTTATCCGGATTTCATCTAGGTTTCAATCCAAAGCCTATCCACATACTATCCATGCCTAGATCATGCTAGCATCAGTGTAAATTTGAAAGTTACATACCTGACTTTGAGCTTCAAATTGAGGTATCTAGAACACGATTTTCAGCTTCAAATTATGCAGATCTACTCAATGCTTGATGATGAATGTGTTTGTAACTTCAATTTGCTTTGAACTGGCTTGAAATGGAAATCACGATTTTCAACTCTCCTCTTGAAACTCCAACTTCAATCCTTGGTTCTGGTACGAAATGATCTCCAAAAATGGAGCAAAATCTTCTTCTGAGCGTAAATACAAATGGTTTGTGGGCTTTTGAGGTCCAATTGAGGCCCAAATCAGAAAATCCACTTTTCAAATTTCCTTCCAAAAACCAACAATGGTGTGCACGTGTTTTGGCTTAAAACTTCTCCCAGAAGTTTCCAATCTTTCCCTTGTGATCTGGTGAGAGAGTCTAGAGTGCTTAGGGAGCTTGAATTCATCCCATTACCAAATTATGAAGTGTTGCTTATTCATGAAGGTATAAGCCATAAAACTATGAAGTTGACCTCAAATGGAAAATCCAATATTGCCAATGTGTTTAGAATAACTTTTCTGATTAAAATGAGTATTCATATGGCCTATTTTGAACACAAATGAATTAATCATGAATTTTTCAATTAAATGCCTTTAAATTCTTCCGTTTGCAAAAATTCTCAAACCAAGTCTCACCCTAAGCCAAATCAATTCATCATGAGGACAAGGTTGACCTAAAAACATCATTTGGAGCAAGTTTTTGGTTGAACAAAATTGCCTTAGAAGCTTGCAAGATGGTGAAAATGACCTATAATGCCAAATGACCTATAATCTTACTTTTCCAAAATTCCCCTAACTTGTAAACCACATAACTTGAGTTCTACAAATTAGATGGAAGACTTCTAGTACAATTTGGAAAGTTAAGATCAAGACCTACAACTTTTATGTTGGCCAAAGGTTTAGGAGAAACACCCTTCTAGGTCAAAAGTTCTTTGGAAGTTGGTGAACTTTCACAGACAAATTTCACATTCCTCAAATGACCTGTAACTTGTCTGAACCATAACTTGAGTTCTATAAATCCAATGGAGGACTTATAGTTCTCATATTAAAGCTAAGAGCATGCTCTACAAGTTTCATGTTGGCCAAAAGTGGATATGAAACATGCATCTTGAGATGAGTGGTCTTGAAGTTAGGCACTAAATAGGGGATTTTACCCTGAGAACCCTAATTTAGCAACTCCTCACACTTTGAATTCCTCTTGAATAGATCTTGGAATATTATATCATGTGTCTCAACACAACTATCCATGGTTACAAAGACCTAAAATTGAGCTTTGATCCTCTTCAATTGCCCAGTTAACTTAGGATTATTCAGATGAAAACCCTACTTGCAACACCCTCAACTGTGGCTCTTCACACTTGACACAATGACTTGATTGAGCTCCACCATGACCCTCAAGACACTCTATGAGCTCTATCCACACACTATCTCCTTGATCAAGGCCTCACAATCCACTGATGATCTTCAATTGGGATACTCTATGATTCTTCATCAATTCAAACAATTTTGGTGAATTGACGTAGCAGCAGGCAAATTTCATAGCAGATGGGAATTTTGATAGCACACACATGTTTCATATGAGTAAGGCAGTGATATTATGCACATAGATCAAGCAGACATGGATTGAAACAGAATGTACATGTTTGGCATCATGATATTTTGAAAAAAGCAGTTTGAAGGATGTTATAGCAGTTTGAACACATAAAGAGATTTTGCACATACGAACACCACACACATACTCAAAACAGGTAAAAAAATTAGTCTCTAGTCTTAAAGTCAAGCAAAAGTGCTCCAAACCAAAAATGATATGTTGAACCAAGTTTGACAGCAAAAACCAATAATATCTCACAACAGCCCTAATAGCAAACTTCAAGTTTCTCACATTTCCAACAAAACAAACATTATGAGCAAGATCAAACATTAACCAATGACTTGAGATACAAAAAATAGCAAGCACAACAATTCAACACCCAATTCATGGTAATGATAAGCAAGATGACACCAAAATAACATGAGAGCCAAAACAAGATCCACATTGATTCAAACATGATCAAGGGCAGGGGGATCCTATGAGTAACTTACAAGTTAATCCAAACATCACTAATGAACTAAAACTAACAGGCCTAGGGCAAGTTCATCAATGTTTCAATATTGGATCCTAAAACTACCACATGACCAAAATCTCCACAAGAAAGTTAATCATGATATCTAAGCACAAACTTGGAACACAATATCCAGATATCATTTACAAATGACAACACATTAATTAAAGCAAGTAACATGACCATGAAACAAAAGTTCTTGACAAAGAACTAAAGTGGGGCAGCAATGGTATATTTTCACAAAAAAAACACTTCAAAATGACAACACGTGATAATGTATGATCAATAAGGAGTTTGAATGTCACATACCTCTTGTAGACAAGTCTTGAGCAAGCTAAGAAGCTTAGAAACCCAAAGATCCTCCTCTTTGGCAAGGATTTGAAGCTTGCTTCCTCTTGAAGTAACAAACCAACTTTCAAGACAGTTGGAGTTGTGTGATTTCCAGCTGGTTTTTTAGGGCTTGGATAGTTGAGATATGATGTATAGGAGGTGTTAGGAGTGTTAGAATGGTAGGAAGTGGTTCAAGTGAGAATTTGGCTTTCAAAATGCAAGAAAGTCAAACTACTAAGGTGTGAAGGTTGACTTTTGTGAAAATGAGCTTTCTGAGTGGTTTGAATGTATTGACACCTTCTACACAATGTTTAGATATTTTTTAGATGGTTTTGAGGGACTTGGAGATGGTAGAACTGATCTTGAGCAGAGTTTTGCTCAAGACAGCTTTTTGGTGAAAAATGGAGGTTTTGAAAATTTGAGATTCTTGAGGAAATGAAAGGGAATTGAGAGTTGTTGTTTCTCTGGGTTTTGGAGATTGCTCTGGTGTGTCCAACATCAATGGTGAATGCCTATATTTGTAGTGCAAATGAGAGTGAGGGCAGCCTTGGTCTTTTCCATTTTTGTTGGGAGACTTGGAAGAAAATCTTGCCAAATCTTATGGCAGCCTCTTCACATCAACTCCTTGGCTCAAGGAAAGCAAAACCAGATGATATGAGAAGGGTGAAGTGACCTGAAGCAAGGCTAGAGTGTAGAGGGACTGCAGCTGCCAACTCCTCAAAAAGTTTCTCTTTCCTCCCTTTTATTTGATTAAAATAATGTCAACTTGCTCCAACTTGCTATGTTTATTAAACCATCTTTCCTTCTGGTTTTCTCTCCATTTATACCTCACATTATCAGTTTGAATCATGATCCAAGGGTCAAGGATAATCCAAGTTGTGAAAATCTGAATTTTGAGAAGTGTTGGATTGTGGTTTCAAGTGTTGACAACCCTAACTTCACACATGCTATTGAGGAGTTCTACCACAATTTGGAAAGCCCTCAAGTAGCTCTATAATTTTAATGTTTTGGAGATTTCCAAATTCTAGATGGAACTAGGTTGAAAAACCCTTCCAAGTTGCTGAAAAAACCACATAAAAAGGCTAAATAACTTAGAATTTTTCTAAGTTATTTTCCTTCTTAAAATGAATCTTGTCATAACTCCAAATCTATGCATTTTTTGATCATGGACCACTTTGAGGCTTTTGTAGGATTTGCCAAGAGCTTTCCAATGAGCTTTGAACCACTTCATTTGGATGTGTGATTGAGGAGTTATGGTCTTGCCCCTTTCGAAACCCTAATTCCCGATTTTTGCAATTACTTCTTAACCCTTGATCCAATGGTCATGAAATTTTATGGGGAGGTGTAATATGACATAAGGAACTTTTTTGATTCACTTCTTGAAGTCAAATTCCTTATTGTTGAAGAGTTAACTTTTTGGTCAACCGTTCGATCAATCGGTAACTACCGGGTCGACTGTCGATGATCCGAACATTCTGAGGACTTGAAAATCTTTTGATGGACTTTACTAAGACATAGAAACTTAATGGACCTTGATCCCACCATTGAAACACTCTTTAAACCAAAAGTCAAACTATAGTTGACTTTTTCTCGTCGAAAACCCTAATCGGGTATCCTAAACTGCACTGCTCTCAATTCCCGGGTGATCACCTCAAATTGGATTCATACTTGACCCAATGGAATATATTTGATCTTGTTTGAAGTTGAATCAATCCAAAACATTGATTGATCAAACCCTCAGAGCCTCGATTTTGACGGTACGGAACCCTAATTCATCTGCATCTTGACAAAGATAAACTGGAAATGGGTTAAGGTTAGTTAATCAAATAAATATGATCCTGCAATGATGATGAGGATCTAAGGGGTCAAAATTTGGGGTGCAACACCTGTGAGTGGGACTGGGGTTATGCAGGAAACTTTTACTTTCAAATTACCCGGTTATCTCTATAGTTTGAATCTGGATTATTGGTATCAGTTGGTTTCTATCAAAGCAGTGATATATTCTTGTTCGAGCAGAGCTTTAATCTTCCTCAGTCGACAGCACAGCAGTCTTGATCCCTTGTGTGTTGCATTAGCATTTTGCATATTTGCATTTGCATTTCATTTTCGCATATCCATCCTCGGCCGGAACATGGAGCTCACCCATCTTTTGTCTGCTTCGTCAGTTGATTTGCCGACATTCATATTGGACTTGAGTTAACTTTTGGAAGGATCATGAACTCAGGAGAGCAGAACTTGGTTGTGACGAGGGCAGAGTTTGAATTGATGAAGAATCAGTTGAGTCAGCTCAAGGAAGCCATGTCAGCTATGACTAGAGGAGAGGCCGGTATTCAGAAGACTCCAATGAGCATTGTTGCTCAAGCTCATCCTGTGCCGATTTCTATTGAAGAGCATCTCATTGACAGAGATAGAGATTCTTCTTCTCTCCATGACACCGACTATCAAACAGATTCTCAGAGGACTGTTCCAAAGGCTAATGCTGAAGACCCGCAGACTGTTGAATTTATGGGAAAATGTCAGCTGTTGGAGGAAAAGCTTGATGCCTTGATGAGTCAGGATACTTTTGATTTGAGTGCTGCAAGCATGTGTCTGGTTCCCGCTCTTGTGATACCGCCAAAGTTTAAAATGCCAAACTTTGAGAAGTTCAAAGGAGATGGTTGTCCAAAGCATCATCTGGTAATGTTCTGCAGAAGAATGACTTCACATGTCCATAATGACAAGCTTATAATTCACTGCTTTCAGGATAGCTTGAGTGGAGCATCATTGAGTTGGTATATGCAGTTGGAGAGTGGTTGTATCTGATCATGGTCAGATTTAGCCAATACCTTCGTGAAGCAGTACAACTACAATCTCAACATGGCTTCTAGTCGCGTGCAGTTGCAAGAATTATCTCAGGCGGACAATGAATCCTTCAGAGGGTATGTGCAGAGATGGAGAGAGTTAGCTGCTCGTGTTCAACCTCCACTTCTAGAGAGAGAGTTAGTTGACATATTCTTGGGTACCTTGAAAGGCCATTACTTTGACAAGTTGATTAGTGGTGGAATTTCAAACTTTGCTGACTTGGTGATAATGGGTGAACGTGTCGAGAGTGGACTCAAGAGTGGAAAGATTCGAAACATCCCCTATACTTAATTGAGGAGCATGAGTCAGTTGTGAGTTCTCAAGAAGAATGGGAAAAAGGAAGTGATGTTCTCTCTGAATCTCCTATATCTCAAGTTCAGTTTTCAGATACCTCGAGTGTTCAGAGTCAACAGTCTGTTGGGTCTGTGTATCAGGTATCTGTTTCCCGCCAGAGTCAACAGTCTTATCGTCGTCAACCGCGTCAGCACTCCAGATGAAGACCCAGGAAACCAGAAAGGCATTTTACTCAGTTGCCAGTATCGTACAGTCAGTTGTTGCCGAATTTAATCAGAGGTGGTTTGATAGTTCTGAAGAAGATTAATCTGGAGATTCCGCCATTTCCACCAGGGTTCGATGTCAGCGCCCGCTATGAGTACCATGCTGGGGCACAGGGGAATTCAACGGAAGATTGTAAGGTTCTTAGGAGCCAGGTTCAGGCTTTGTTGGAGTCCGACAAGATTTCAGTCACGTGTCAGGGTGTTCAAATCAATGATCTTCTCTTATCCAGTCAAGCGGGTGTGTCAGCTCATGTTCTGGAGGAGTTCACCGAGAGCATTTGTTCAGAAGAGTATCAAACTGAAGACTCAGTTGAGGGTGGTATCCTTGTGTAGAATTTGTTCATTACTGTATGCTGACCATCGCCAGGCTTGTTGGTCGAGGTCACTCTGCTTGTATTCAGTTACTCCTGTGTGGTGCATATATGTGTGATCTTGGGTTCCTTTTTGCTGTGGTGTTATTCTGAGATTTCCCTGTTGCATGCTTTTTTGCATCTTGCATATTATTCTTGTGTAACAGGTACCTCGGAGCTATTAATCTGACTTCATATACTCCGTTAGTTTGTTGCAGGTTATACAATCAGATACAGGAATTCCCGCAAAGTTATGGAGCAAGTTCAAGCAGAGCCGAGAGAAGTCAAGAGCCAGATGGGGCAGTTCATCATGGACATGCAAGCGTTGCACTTGGATCAGAATACACTCAGAGAGGAGAACCATCAGTTAAAAACTCAGGTGGGCTTAATCATGGAAGTGATAAGGAACGTGCTCAGAAAAGAAGGGGATCAAGTGCCCGAAGCTGCCGCAAAGATGCTTGTTCCACTTCTGTCTGTGGAACCTATCCCAGAGCGTAATGTGTGTCCGAAATCTTCTGTCCAACTGGAGGTTCCAAAACTCTCGTGCTATCAGCTGCGTCCTGTTTCTCGGGAGAATCCCAGGATTAGAAGATATGGTCAAAGGACAAAATCTCAAGATAGAATCTTTGATCAGATCCCCATAGATTATGCTCAGTTGGTGCAACTCTTGCTCCAACTTCAGTTGGTTAAGCCTCGGACTTTGGCTCCACTTACCGGCCAACCACCACCGGGCTTCAATGTCAACACTCGTTGTGATTTCCACTCTGGGGGACAGGGGTACAACATCGTGAACTGTAAAGCTTTTAAGCATAAGGTTCAAGACCTGATTGATTCGAAGAAAATTGAGTTCACGCCGGGTGGCATGAAGGTATCAGGCAAATTTGCTCCCTGTCGTGAAAAAGAGATGGATACTCCTATTCCCTTGCCTAAAGCTGCAGTAGGTCAAGCGTATATCCTACAGTCCTTGGTGTCAGAATCCCCCTGCCCACAGTTGCTGCCTGTTCCTGGATCAAGTTTAAAGATGAAAGCGCCCGAGCAAGGAGAGTCCTCAAGAATTCAAACCCATTCGCCGAATGTTTCTGCTGGTCAGAGTCCACGACCTTTTGGATCCTCGCAGCAAGATTAATGTTGCCAGATTCAGAGTAGTCCCCGCAGCAACAATCTGAAAAGAAGGAATGCTCATCGGCGTCCAGTTCCTATGCTGCATCGCTCGTCTGATTGAGTTTGGAGACTTCAAGGGTTGCATCTCCCTAAGCAGCTAATCAGTGTGAAAGCCCAGTTCCCAAAAGCTGGCAATTTTCGTTTTATCCTGTTATTTATTTATGTTTGTAATTTCCTTTCCTATTTAAAGTGCAATCTCATTTGTAAAACTTGTTGTTTCCGTTGATTGATATTAATGAAATGAATATGCATGTTTGATTTAATCCATTCTTGTTCACTAATCGCTTTTTACAGATGTTATACGCTTGTTTAGGCGGAATCCGGGGAGGATGACGAAGTTCAAAGACGCGCAAGCTTCTGATTGTATGCTTTTGAAAGAAAACCTGCTGATGATGTACAGGCATTATTTCAAATTCTCAAACACTGGAGATATAAGGATGATAATCCCTTGTCAACCCCTTTGAGCCTAGTAGTAGGAGTTTCTTTCTGAAAACAAAAAACCCTCAATCTTAACCTGGGGCCGGGTAGGTGTCAGCCAATTTTGGTCAAACATCCAAATTGTAATAGGAGTTATTCCCGTTCGAGGATAAATCACACATGTATAGGTCGTGTCTAAAGAACCATAGTGGTTAAACCTTGCCGATAAGGAGTGAAATAGTCACGTTATTCCCCAAAGAGTCAGACAAGTCGGTGTCACACGATTTGTTCGAAAAGAAAAAAGAACAAAGCCTGCTAAGTCGAAACTTGAAAACAAGCGACTTAGGAAAAAATTAGGGCATCCCGCTGGACCTTGAAATCAAAAGAAACTCGAAAGAGCCAGGCAAAAGTTAGGGAAATTAAAAAAATGATGGTGAAAAACAAGTCGTGTGATTCAGGCACCAAAAGACGGAAAGCGAGTGACTGTCACTCCAAAAATTTGTGGTTTCCCGAACCATCACTCATATCCTTAACCTTTGAAAGGTGAGTGCTAGTGTCGAATTAGCTGAATATAGGATTGGAGAACAGCACGGAGAATGGGTGGGTTACAATAAATTTTGAGCCATTATCCTTTCCTTGTAAACCGTGAACCTGACCAAGTTACAACCTGAAAAAGTCCTAATTGAAGCAGGTTTGTTTCGAAAGCATACTTCGGTAAAGATCGCATCGAAACTGACTCCTAAAAGGATTCCTCTTACAGCGTTGTACTAATGTTGACATGTTGATAAATGATTTATTCACTTTATGTCATAAATTTTTCCAGTGAACAGATTGGATTTCGAAAACTGTCATATGCATTGCATTTAATATATCTTTTATGCAGGACAACTTGTTTTACTTGCGAGTAAGTGCTTGACAGCAGGAAAGTTTCCACAGAGGAAAGATTGATCAGGAAAAAATGCAGATTGCCTGAATACTCCATCGAACTAGGGCAAGTTATATCAAATGGTCATAGCTTGGGAGTCAGCCATCCAGAAATCAGTTAATCTGAGGTAGTCAAGTCGAGATTTGGGGAATCTCTCGCAGCCAAGAAGCACTTTCCCCACAGATCGGCCAATCAGGGGCAAAGTCGTTGTAGACTGGGGCAGGGCACGCCATCCTAGGAGCGCAAAAGTCTTTCCTTATCCGTGGGGAAGTTAATATGAAGTACCTCTCCGAGGTTCAAGGTGTTTAAGCAGTGCATATCAAGCCGTTGGGGCATGAGATTTCAAATTTCCTTTCAAGGAATATCCTTACAGAGGTCCCACAAGCTGGGGCAAATTCGGAAGCGCATAAATTGTTCCTCTTCATGTCTTCAAGAGCTGTTCAAGCAGGTTCAGCTAACTTCCAAGTGCAAGACGAATGTCGGGAAGTCATGCTACTATCCCTTGACCCTTTAGCCAGAAAACCTTTGAGTTCAGACAGGGTATTTTTCTAGCGTCAGTCGTACCTGATCCTTTACAAATCCAATTCCCTTCGGTGCACCAGAAGACTTCGTTTGTTTTATCCAGTAAAAGTCCAATTACCATTGGCACACGTAAGCTATCTCCAGTAGAGTCCAGTCATACTTGGCACATCTGGTTATCCCCAGCGGAGTTTGGCTTCACCTTTCCAGCATTTATTTTGCTGGAATGTTCTGTTGTTTCTAGCTTTCCCCGACAGCCTGAGCCTGCATCTGCACCTTTGCATGTAGTTATCATATTTGCATCATCCTTGCATTTCATCCTCAAATGCGTAGCATTTCCATTTCGTATGGAGCATTACGCCATATTCAAACATACGCATATGCATTCAAAGCATAAGCCAGTTTCTGTCAGCCCTTCGTGGCAACTTGAATCTCTTCTTCAATCAATACAAGGGAATTTGTCCAGCAGCTTTGTTGAGACAACTTATCGGTTTACTCGGGTTTCAGATCATCCGACGGTTATGATTTTTTCCATCAGTCCTCTGATGATGACATCCCCAAGCAGAGTTTCTTTGTCCATCAGACCTCTGATGCCGACAGTTTCTCTTTCCGTCAATTCCTATTGACGATGTGGTTCTCCGAGCAGATTTTCTTTCCGCCAATCCTGTTGCACCCCAAAATTTTCCTAACCTTTTCTTACTTGGTTTATGTTTCATTGCATTAGAATCAGTTATAGTCCAATACTCGCCCACCGATAATTGGGATACCCTCTAAAGGAGAAACCCAATAATGTTCAAGTCGAAAAAATTTTCTTCAAAGAAGAAAAAGATAATCAAGAACTAAAAGAAAAGATTCTAGAGGCTTGGAAGCATCTACACAAGAAAGTGAAAAAGGATCTTGGAAGACTTAACTGTGTCTCTTTGGAACCTTACCTCCAATGGGTTCGAAAGAGAGCCATCACACTAAGGATGCCTTATCCTAAGCAAGAGCCTATGGTTTTAAAGGAAGAACGCCCTTTTGTCTTCATGTCTAAAGAAGAAAAGTTAAAGATTGCTTTAGTCAAAGCACAACAAACTGAAGAAGCTTGGAAGCACAAGTATCAAATAGTCGTCGAAGAAAATGCGGAGCTCCAGAGACAACTCCAGTTGAAAGACGAAGAAGTACTCTCTTGTAAGAAGAGGAAAGCACTAAAAGAACCTTATGAGCCTCAGTCTACTCCATGGAAGATAATTGTGGACAGGATCATTTTTGAGAAGGCTCAGATGGAAAGAAAGATCGAGAAGCTCAACTTAAGACTGCTAGGGGAACCTTGTTAGGATTCATTTAGCTGTTGTTTATGTTTAAAACTCTTGTAAGAGGAAGCAATATTTTGTAAACCTATTTTGTTAATCAATGAAATGGAGGCTTCTGATGTTCGTAAATGTCTGAGTTCCATGACCCTATTTGCATTTGCATTTGCATTTCTTCAAACCATTCAAGGAAATTCAAATTTTTCTTTTTGCAGACAACAACATGGTGAGAAGAGACATGCTTCCGTTTCCGGATCTGAGGTTGGACCGTCTTAGGATGTTGGCGAGAATTGTCCGAAACCCCGCTGCTTTCATTGCCAAATATGGAGACCTACTACCACTAATAAGCGCTCCGGTCAACGAGCCCATGCTGCAAGCTTTGGTTGAGTTTTACTCTACAACCTACCACTGCTTCGTATTTCCAGACTTTCAGCTACTCCCAACCATCGAGGAGTATACTGATTATTTGATGATTCCATGGACTTTCCAACTTCCTTATGGAAAACTGAAGAAGAGAGATTTGGATAAAGCCCTACATATCAAGCTAGAGGATTTACCACCAATGAGAGCGAAAGGAGGATGGTACGGAATGGAGGCAGGACCTCTAATGGAGAAGGCCGAATATCATTATGAAAGTAGAAATCTGGGCATCTTCGAAGTAATTCTGGCATTTCTGATATATGGGTTGTATCTCTTCCCAAGCTGTTATAACTTCATCAGTGAGGAGGCGATCCGTCTCTTCATCATCAAATACCCGATGAACGAGATACTAGCTGATACGTATATAGTCATCCACCGCTTCATCTTGTACGATCTCGGGCAATTCTCATGCTGCCTCACACTACTTGACCGGTGGTTTACTTCTCATCTGCCCGGGACGCATATCCTTTGGAGGCTTCCCACCAAAAGCGCATGGATTTCTAAACTCATCACTCTCAGGCACTATGACATCACATGGTATAACACCAGCCTTGGCGATCTAGTCATGATCCCCAGTTATGGAGAGTTCCCCAATGTGCCTCTCATTGGGACGATGGGGGTTATTACCTACAATCCTGTTCTTGCCCCGCGTCAATATGGATATCCCACCGGACCAGAGCCCGAACTGGAACTGTTGAGACCTTGCTTCTGCGAAACTGGTCGCAACCCTGAACTAGAAGCCCATGCTTAATACGCTCAAAGAGATCCGCACCTCTTGGGCATAACTCCAATGGAGAATGCAAGTTGTTTAACCTCCAGAGGGTACATGCTATGGTCGAAAGAAATTGCCTTGACCATGTTTTATACTCATGATTATGAGATAACTATGGAACCTGGGGTCCCCACGACTAGGGAAGAACTGAAATACGCTTTAATCAAAGTGCAACGAGAGAACGAAGACCTGTGGGAAATTATCCGCGAGGACCAAGCTCATGTTGAAGTCCAAGAAGGAGAAGGATCATCTTGTTAGAATGATCTTTGTTTCACCATTTCCCTGCTTTCCCTAAAAGGATTGAAATCCTAATGTTGCATTTACTTTCACTTCTTGTAAGAAAGGTCTTGCTTTTTAGCAAGGGCCACCTATTGTAATAGACTTCCGCTATCAATGAAAAACGATTTTTAAGCATGTCGTTACATGTTGTTCCAACTTTTTTGTTTGTAAACAAAAATTTGTTTTTCCTTGAATGGTTTATGCATCTGCATTTGCATTTTCATTCGCATTTCATCCTGCATCGGTCTTGCATCTGGGTTCCGCAGCTCATCCTTTGTTCTTGTTCAGAGAGAAAAGAGAGAAGGAGTCACACTGAATACTCACAGATACAACACTCGATCCAGAGCTCAAAAGAAGATGGCAGATAATGAACAGAGGTTTGATCAGATGGACAACGACATTGAAAGAATCAAGGGTGACGTCAGCCATATTATGGAAGTTCACAATATAATCAAGGCAAAAATGGATACACAGCCTACAGTAATCTCCGAAGTTGCCACAACAGCGGCCAATGTCACAGTAGCTCCGGTTACCACTACAGAATTCCCCTATGGCATGTCTCGGGATTTTGTACCACCATTCAACAATATGCAATCCTCAAGTCTTAATCCACTGTTTGATTCAACAATCAGGAATCCTATTTTCACTCAGGCGGGTGGACCCACTAAAGTGCGATCTGTTTTCAACAATCAACAGCCAATCTTTGACATACCTGACGGTTCTAAAGCCGAAGATGAAAAACACGAAAAATTAAGGGTAGAGATGGACATCATGGCTAAGAGGATGTGGGCCATCGAAGGAAGCCATGTCTTTGGGTCTGATGCCAAGGACCTATGTCTGGTGTCTGGTTTGGTATTTCCTCAGAAATTCAAAATGCCAGTATTCGACAAATATGAGGGGACTACTTGTCCTAAAGTTCATCTAATCATGTACTGCAGGCGGATGGCTCCACATATCGAAAATGACAAGCTGCTGGTACACTGTTTCCAAGACAGTCTAAAAGGAGCTTCAGCTAAGTGGTATCTCAGCTTGGATCAAGCAATGATCCACAGTTTCCAAGACCTTTCAGATGTTTTTATTCAACAGTACAAGTACAACATGGACTTAGCTCCCGACCGTCGTCAGCTTCTCAGCATGACGCAGAAAAATATTGAAACCTTTAAGGAATATGCGCAAAGATGGTGCAGAACTGCAGCTCAAGTAGAGCCACCCCTGACTAAAAATGAGTTGGCAGACTGGTTCGTGGATACAGTTCGGCCAGAATTCTATGAACGACTGATCAGCAGTGTCACAACCAATTTCTCTGATATTGTGGCAGTAGGGGCCAGTGCGACAAAAAAGTCGGTCAGCAATTTTCACAAAAAGAAAGAGGGGGTGGTAAGTACGATCACATATGGGAAAAAGGCACAAAACTCTAGGAGCCATCGCCAGTAGTACCATCCAACATCATATATAGCAGCGGTGACTCCGGTTTTTCAGCCGTCATCACAACAGGGTCCCCAGCCTGGGGCATCCAGTAATCAGCACCAACATCATTCTAGCAATCAGCAACAATATCACTCCAATAATCAACAACAATACCATCAGCCGCAAGGTCAACAGCCTCAGAACAGGGCCCCAAGGGCGAATTATCAGGCAAATAGGCCAAAAATACAGCCTATTCCCATGAGTTACACCGATCTGTTCCCCATGCTAATAGAAAGAGGGTTGGTAAAAACAAGAAAATTAGGTGCTCCACCTAATCCACTCTCGTTCTACTACAATGCAAACGCTCGCTGCTTATTTCATGAGAATGCTCCAGGCCACGATCTTGAAGGTTGCTTCGCACTGCAGCACCTCGTTCGTGAATTAATTGAAAAAAGAATTCTGTCCTTTGAAGATAATCATCCAAACATAAAGAACAACCCTCTGCCAAATCATGGTGGAGTCAATGCCATCACTGAAGAAGGTGAAGGGTCAGAACACAAGAAAGTTACCATTATTGGTGAGATCAAAGTGCCATTGGCGGACCTACACAAACGCCTTGCTCAGGCATGGTTGCTTAAGACATCTCATAAAGAATGCAAAGAATGCATGCTGAATCCAGAGGGTTGTGACATTGTGAAAAAGATGTTCGAGCAATGATCGAACAAGGGATGATAAAAATCACTCACAGAAAGAAAGGGGAAGATGTGGCAGTCATCGAACCTGTGTTTAACATGCCAGAAGAGCCCAACAAAAGAGCTGTGTTCAGAAATAATAACAACAACAACAACAACTACAAGAACATCCGGCCGGTATTCCGCAACGATGCACCCCCAAAATTCGGGAGGGGACAAGCCAGGTTTGAACCAAGGGGAGGATCCAAACCTCACCCAAGGGCTATGACACCAAAGCAGGATCACTCGTGGTGCGAGGAAATCTTCAAAGAAAAGAAACCAGCAAATGTGGCTAACATTGCCGGTGGAAGCAAAATGACCAGAAGTGGTCGCATCTACCAACCTCAGACATATAATGTGGCTCCTCCACCAGCAATTTCTGCTCCAAAAGCTGTGGTTCCTCCAAAATCCATTCCAGAGGCAGTTGTCACTAAAGAGCCTTTAGTCAAAGGAAAGGAAAGTGTAAAAAATGATGAAGAAGAGTTCCTGAGAATCATCAGACGAAGTGATTACAAGGTGGTGGACCAACTAAATCAAACACCATCTAAGATCTCGGTCATGGCTTTACTCTTAAGCTCTCCGGCTCATCGCCAGGCTTTGCTCAAAATCTTGACACAAGCCCATGTTTCCAAAGATATTACAGTGGGGCAATTTGACTCCATTGTAGCAAATATCAGTGCCTGTAAGACGCTGAGCTTTGACGACAACGATATAACAGCTAAGAAACGTAAGCACAATCGTGCTCTACACGTGTCGATTAAATGCGAGGAAGACACACTATCCAGAGTTCTTGTTGACACAGGATCAGCGCTCAACGTAATGCCCAAAAGGACGTTAGCCAAGCTGGCTTATCAAGGTACTACCATGAGGCCAACTTCCCTCATAGTGAAGGCATTTGATGGATCCAGGAGAGCCGTGATAGGAGAGGTTGATCTTCCTATCCTGATCGGACCACAAACCTTTGAAGTCACCTTCCAGGTGATGGACATTAATCCGGTCTACAGTTGTTTACTAGGAAGACCATGGATCCACGCAGATGGCGCTGTTACTTCTATTCTCCACCAGAAAATGAAGTTTGTTGTGGATGACCAGTTGGTCATTGTTCATGGAGAAGAGGACTTAATGGTAAGCAACTTGTCCTCATTCCGGTATATCGAGGCTGACGAAGATTCCCTTGAGACAGCCTTCCAGGCACTAGAAATAGCTCACGCTGTTCTAGTTGATGAATCGGACATAACCCGTGGGCCATCATTCACCTCTGTTCAGAGTATCAAGGCGACACTAAAAGCTGGAATCCCATTGGGATGAGGGGAGATCATCGAAGTCAAGGCTCGAGCCAAAAATGATCGACAAGGGTTGGGTTACAAACCAACTCTAGAAGGCGAGCCAGAGGAAAGCACCATGAAGAAGAAGTCTTTGAAGGAGATATTCACCAGTGGCGGAGTACAAGTCAACGCCATTATTGCTGAAGATGAGGATGGTAATCTGGATTATCTAACTACTAGGGGAGGAGCAGCTTTGCACAACTGGGAGGCTGTGGAAATTCCCATCTTTTTACCTTTAGAGTAATTCACTCTACTTGTTAGCTTTGTGTTTTTCTTTAAAAAATTCCTGGTCTTGCCCAAGGCCTGCGAATTATTTTGTATTGGGCCACTTTGTAATTTGAAAGTCATTAATGAAAAAGTGTTTTTGTTAAAACTCTTATTTATTATTTTGCGCATCATTTTCACTCTTTTTGTTAAAAGAAAAAATGGCAATCTTTTTGAAAAATAAATACAACCCTTCATCTGCATGTCTGTGTGTGTGTGTCTAATGGTTCCCAAAAATAAAACATGCAGAATACCTCCATCCACCATAGAATCCTATGATCCTTTGGCTCCTTCTACTAGTGGTTCATCTGTCTTTCAAGTTGAAGAAGAGAATGATGAAGAGCTAGAAGTCCCAGAAGAGTTGAAGAGGATGACTGAGTATGAAGATGTTTATCTCCAGCCATACAAAGAGCAGACTGAGGTCATCAACTTGGGATCAGAAGAAGATAAAAGAGAAGTCAAGATTGGGGCCTGAGGTCAAAAGCAAGCTGATAACGCTCCTCAAAGATTATGTCGACATATTTGCTTGGTCTTACCAAGACATGCCATGGTTGGATACTGACATTGTTATGCACAAGCTCCCCCTGAGATCAGAGTGTTCTCCAGTCAAACAAAAACTTCGCAGGTCAAGACCAGACATGTCTCTTAAAATCTGAGACGAAGTCAAGAAGCAAATTGATGCAGGTTTTTTAGCGGTATCTAAATATCCAGAATGGGTGGCAAACATCGTACCAGTCCCAAAGAAGGATGGCAAGGTCAGGATGTGCGTCGATTACAGGGATTTAAACAAAGTAAGTCTGAAAGACGACTTCCCTCTACCACATATTGACACTTTGGTGGATAATATAGCCAGCTTCGCAGTATTCTCATTCATGGACAGATTTTCTGGTTATAACCAGATAAAAATGGATCCAACCGACATGGAGAAGACAACCTTCATCACACCCTGGGGCACCTATTGTTATAAGGTCATGCCTTTCGGTTTGAAGAACGCAGGGGCAACGTATCAGAGACCCATGGTCACACTCTTTCATGATATGATGCACAAAGAAATCGAAGTATACATGGATGATATGATCGCAAAATCCCAAAGTGAAGAAGACCACTTGGATCATCTGTTGAAGCTATTTGAGAGACTCTGAAAGTATCAACTGAGGTTAAATCCAGCAAAATGCACATTAGGAGTTTGCTCAGGCAAGTTACTTGGTTTCATCGTTAGTCAACGAGGAATTGAAGTAGACCCCCACAAAGTTAAAGCAATCCAGGAGATGCCTGCTCCTAAAACAGAGAAATAAGTCAGAGGCTTCCTCAGACATCTGAATTGCATCTCTAGATTCATCTCTAATTTAACTCCTACTTGCACGCCGATCTTCAAGTTGTTACGAAAGGATCAGACAGTAGTATAGAATGAGAATTGCCAGGCCGCATTTGAGAAAATCAAACAGTACTTACAAGAACCTCCGGTGTTGATTCCTCCTGTGCCCGGAAGACCTTTGTTCATGTATATGACAGTACTAGAAGATTTAATGGGTTGTGTCTTAGGCCAGACTGATGAGTCAGGAAAGAAAGAACACGCAATCTACTATCTGAGCAAGAAGTTCACCGATTGTGAGAGTCGTTACTCTCCCCTGGAAAAAGCCTGTTGTGCCTTAGCATGGGCCGCCAAGCGTCTGAGACAATACATGATTTGTCACACCACAATGTTGATTTCTAAGATGGACCCCATCAAGTACATCTTTGAAAAGCCAGCTCAAACAGGAAGATTAGCCAGATGGCATATGCTCTTATCAGAGTACGACATCCAGTATGTTGCTCAAAAATCTATCAAAGGAAGTGTCTTGTCCGAAAACCTCGCAAAGCACCCCATGGAGGATTATCAGCCACTCAAGTTTGATTTTCCTGATGAAGATGTGATGTATATTCAACGCACAAAACCAGAGCCTGGTCCGGAAGAAGGTCCCGAGCTTGGATCCCGCTGGGAAATGATGTTCGATGGAGCATCAAACAAGAACGGACATGGTGTTGGAGCTGTCCTAAAAAATCCAACTGGAGGGTATACTGCCGTCACAACTCGACTTTGTTTCTCGTGTACGAACAACATAGCCGAGTATGAAGCCTGTATCTTAGGATTGGAAGCTGCTATCGATCTTTGCATCAAAATCTTGGAAGTAATCGGTGATTCTGCTTTAGTGATTTACCAACTCAAAGGAGGATGGGAAACCAGGGATGAAAAGTTGATCCCTTACAAAACTCATATCTTGGAGATGGCTGAATATTTTGATGAAATTACCTTCAAGCATGTACCGAGAGCGGAAAATCACATTGCTGATGCATTAGCCATGATGGCGTCAATGTGGAAGGTCTAGTTTGTTAACGAGGCACCTCTGATCCGCATTGAAAGAAGGACAGTACCTGCATACGTCATGACAATAGATGAAGAAGTTGATGAGAAACCATGGTTCCACGATATTAAAAATTTTCTTCAAAATCAAGAATATCCCGCTTATGCGTCCAGAATTGACAAAAGAGCAATATGAAGATTGTCATCTAAATTCTTCATCAGCAATGGTACCTTGTACAAAAGAAATCACGACATGGTTCTACTTCGATGTGTCGATGAAAACGAGGCGAATCTCATAATGACTGAAGTGCACGAGGGAACATTCGGCACCCATGCCAACGGCCACGCTATGGCTAAGAAAATCTTAAGGGCAGGCTACTTCTGGTTAACTTTGGAGACGGACTGCATACTCTTCGCTCGAAAGTGTCATAAATGTCAAGTTTATGCTGATAAAGTACATGTCCCTCCACATCCTCTCAATGTGATGACATCACCATGGCCTTTTGCAATGTGGGGCATATATATGATTGGGGCAATAGAGCCAAAGGCTTCCAACCGCCATCGCTTCATCCTTGTCGCAATTGATTACTTCACCAAATGGGTGGAAGCAGCGTCATATGCGAACGTGACAAAGCAAGTAGTTGCTCGCTTCATCAAAAAGGAAATCATTTGTCGATACGGTATTCCTAACCAGATTATTACTGACAATGGGTCAAATCTAAACAACAAAACGATGAAGGAACTCTGTGACGATTTCAAGATCAAACATCACAATTCGTCTCCGTACAGACCTAAGATGAATGGCGCAGTTGAGGCTGCAAACAAAGATATCAAGAAGATAGTACAAAAGATGGTCATAACCTACAAGGATTGGCACGAGATGTTACCATTTTCTCTTCATGGATACCGGACATTAGTGCGAACTTCGACAGGGGCAACTCCCTTTTCCTTAGTATATGGGATGGACGCTGTGCTACCCATTGAAGTCAAAATACCTTCTTTAAAGATCTTCGCGGAAGCAAAGCTTGATGAAGACGAATGGATAAAAGAAAGGTTCGACTCATTGAATCTCATTGATGAGAAAAGAATGACGACCATGTGTCACAGTCAAATCTATCAACAAAGGATGATAAGAGCGTTCAACAAGAAGGTTCGTCCCAAAGAGTATAGGGAAGGAGAGCTTGTGCTTAGAAAAATCCTACCAACTCAAAAGGACATGCGCGGCAAGTGGATGCCCAACTACGATGGCCCCTTCGTTGTAAAAACTGTCTTCTCCGGAGGATCTCTAATTCTTGAGACCATGGATGGTGAACAACTCAAGTATCCCATCAACTCAGATGCAGTGAGAAAGTACTATGCCTAAAGCAGAAGACCTAGAAAGGAGATTCCAGTGATTCAGCAAGATGAAAGCCCAATGATTGAAAGTTGACGAATGTCGGGGCAGAGTCTTGTGCAAGGTATCAGAAGAAAGATCAACGTCTATCATTCTCGTCAGAAGCAGCAAAGCAAGTGAACTAACAGTTAAAAGGACCGGATTATTATGGGATTCTGTAACCTTTTATGTTTGTCATTTTTCAAAAATATAAAGTTCCCAAGGCTTTGCCCTTTGCAAAGTTCTTGTCTATCAATAAAATCAAATTTTGGCCAATCATTGTTATGATCTTCTATTTTTTGTTATGCAATTTCACTTATTTGTTAATAAGAATTTTCTCGAAAGCAAAGTGTTTTGAAAAATTTAAATTTTGTTTTAAAAGGAAACGCAATTTGACAAAACAATTGAAGAGTTCTAGAGGTAATCTGATAACATTACACAGTTCTCAAAGTTGTGAAGGTTTGCTGTTACCCTTGACCAAACTAGATGCGTCCGACAACATATCCGGCTCTTAAGCCAAGACTTCTCCACTGCAAGATTACAAGGATATTATTGGAAAGATCTTTATCTACGCCAAGAAGTAAGTGTCGCCTGACTTGAAGCATTGAGACTCAGCATGACGAGTCCTCTCTGTGTTTTCCTTGTTTTGCTTTTCTTTGTTCCTGCGGGTCGGTCTGCATTTTACATACAGCATCATACCAGCATACACATTTGTTTGCATTTTCGTTTTGGTCTCTGTTGTCTGGCTGTTGCCTTTAAGATCCTTTGGTCGTTACCTTTATCTTTGATCTTTTACAGCAAATTTTGCTTCGAAGTTGACATCCTGGGGTTTCCTATCTTCTCTAGGAAGCTAGTGGTGACTAGCAATATCCAGTTTGCACAAATGGGCGGTTGTTACCAATATTCATCTTTGATCTGGTTGTTACCAATAATCTTTGAAGACTAGTAGTCACTAGCACCTGTTCATAACCATTTATGTTCGATATCTTGATTTGGTCGTCACCAACAATTTTTCCAAACCCAGTCGTCATTGATTCTGGTATAAAGCCAACCAATCGTTATTGGAGTTCTTTTGATTCGGTTTTCACCAATCTTTGCTAAAAATCTAGTGGTTACTAGTATTGCCTCCTAAAACCAATGGTCATTGGTACTTGAGTTGGTCGTCACCAAAATTCCCTAAAAGACCAATAGTTATTGGCATCGCCTTCAAATCTAATTGTTATTGGTGCCTTTTGATTTGGTTATTACCAGTCTTTCTGAATCTAGTAGTTACTAGTATCACTTTTAGATCCAATTGTTATTGGTACCTTTTGATTTGGTTATTACCAATCTTTCTAAGTCTAGTGGTCACTAGCATTACATGGAAAGTCTAGTTTTCACTAGCAGTATCCAGTACCAGTTGTTATTGGTATAACCCTGGATTTGGTCGTCACCAACTGGCCTAAGTCCAATAATCATTGGCATCGCTTAAAGCAGATTGTTATCATCACTTTGGTCTGGTCGTTACCAAAATCTTTGAAAATCCAATGGTCATTGGTCTCCTTGGACTCGGTCGTTACCATTTTCCCCAGTTAAATCTAGTAGTTACTAGTATCATCCGGAACCAATTGTTATTGGTATATCCTGATTTGGTCATCACCAGTCTCCTCTAAGTCCAGTAGTTACTGGCATTGCTTGAAAGCTAATCATTACAAGTTGATTGTTACCAACTTCCACAGCCGAAGTCTCGTGTTTTTACCCAATATTGTTTGGAAATCCCCAATTGTAATTGGAACTTCAATTTGGTTGTCACCATATCCCCAGGAAGTCTAGTGGTATTCAGCACTTCTGGGAAACCATTGTTGATTTGGTTGTCACCATATCCCCAGGAAGTCTAGTGGTATTTATCGCTTCTTGGAAACCGAACTTTGGATTGGTCATCACCATCCTCCCCAGTAAGTCTTGTGGAAACTAGCACTGTTTGAAGCTATTTGTTATTCTGGTCGTCACCAGTCTCCCCAATTGAAGTTGTTGCTTTTCCAGTCGAGTCTCGGAGAATTAGTGGATACTAGTTTCCCCGGCACGTCTGGTGTTGTTTATAACCTTTTCTTGAAGATCTCGTTTGAACTCTTCGTTATAGGAAATTTTATCATCTGGTTATCCCTAGTGAGATTCGTGTCTTCGTTCCGTCTTTTCCCCGGTGAAGCTTTGCTTCCCTAGTGGATTTATTCCCCAGCGAAGGATTGTCGGTTCTCCCAGTGGGTCCATTCCCTAGTGTGGTTTGCTTTTCTTTTCTTTCGTTTTCCCAGTGAAGAGTTGTTATCTTCCCCGGTGGGCTCCCTCATCTGGTTACCCCCAGTGAGGTTCGTATCTCCTTTCCTCAATGAAGATGTGTCTTCCATGGTGGAATTTGTGTCCCCTGCATGAAGGATTCCCTTGAACAACATTGTTAGTCATGTTTGAACTATCTTGCTTACTTCGCTTGGAATATTTCCCCGGTGTGTTGGGTCCTCGGAGTGGTTACTCGTTGTTTTGTCGTTCTTTTATATTTGCTCGTGTGTCTTCATTTGTCTTGCATTCAAGCATCATAAAGTATCATTTAGATTCATGGCATATTCGCATTTGTCCTTTTGCATACTACCGGATCTAAGGAACAAAATTTCTGGTTTGCTATATTTAAATACCTTTCACTGCGATTCTATGAGGATTGTCATCTCTCATTACCATCTAGTGAAGATATTTAAATAGAGGCATCTGTTGCACCCTAAATTTTGACCCCTTAGATCCTCATCATCATTGCAGGATCATATTTATTTGATTAACTAACCTTAACCCATTTCCAGTTTATCTTTGTCAAGATGCAGATGAATTAGGGTTCCGTACTGTCAAAATCGAGGCTCCGAGGGTTTGATCAATCAATGTTTTGGATTGATTCAACTTCAAACAAGATCAAATATATTCCATTGGGTCATGTATGAATCCAATTTGAGGTGGTCACCCGGGAATTGAGAGCAGTGCAGTTTAAGATACCCGATTAGGGTTTTCGACGAGAAAAATTCAACTGTAGTTTGAATTTTGGTTTAAAGAGTGTTTCAATGGTGGGATCAAGTTCCATTAAGTTCCTAAGGCTTAGTAAAGTCCATCCAAAGAGTTTCAAGTCCTCAAAATGTCCGGATCATCGATAGTCGACCCGGTAGTTACCGATTGATCGAACGGTTGACCAAAAAGTCAACTCTTCAACAATAAGGAATTTGACTTCAAGATGTGAATAAAAAATGTTCCTTATGTCATATTACACATCCCCATAAAATTTCATGACCATTGGATCAAGGGTTAAGAAGTAATTGCAAAAATCGGGAATTAGGGTTTCGAAAGGGGCAAGACCATAACTCCTCAATCACACATCCAAATGAAGTGGTTCAAAACTCATTGGAAAGCTCTTGACAAATCCTACAAAAGCATCAAAGTGATCCATGATCAAAAAATGCATAGATTTGGAGTTATGACAAGATTCATTTTAAGAAGGAAAATAACTTAGGAAAAATTCTAAGTTATTTAGCCTTTTTAAGCGGTTTTTTCAGCAACTTGGAAGGGTTTTTTAACCTAGTTCCATCTAGAATTTGGAAATCTACAAACAAATTAAAGTTATAGAGCTACTTGAGGGCTTTCCAAATTGTGGTAGAACTCCTCAATAGCATGTGTGAGCAGAAAGTTATGCACTATGGAAGTTAGGGTTGTCAACACTTGAAACCACAATCCAACACTTCTTAAAATTCAGATTTTCGCAACTTGGATTATCCTTGACCCTTGGATCATGATTCAAACTAATAATTTAAGGTATAGATGGAGAGAAAACCAGAAGAAAGGATGGTTTAATGAACATAGCAAGTTGGAGCAAGTTGACATTATTTTAATCAAATAAAAAGGGAAGAAAGAGAAACTTTTTGAGGAGTTGGCAGCTGTAGTCCCTCTACACTCTAGCCTTGCTTCAGGTCACTTCACCCCTCTCATATCATCTGGTTTTGCTTGCCTTGAGCCAAAGAGTTGATGTGAAGAGGCTGCCACAAGATTTGGCAAGATTTTCTTCCAAGTCTCCCTCCAAAAATGGAAAAGACCAAGGCTGCCCTCACTCCCATTTGCACTATAAATAGAGGCATTCACCAATGATGTTGGACACACCAGAGCAATCTCCAAAACCCAGAGAAACAACAACTCTCAATTCCCTTTCATTTCCTCAAGAATCTCAAATTTTCAAAACCTCCATTTTTCACCAAAAAGCTGTCTTGATCAAAACTCTGCTCAAGATTAGTTCTACCATATCCAAGTCCCTCAAAACCATCTACACAATCTTTAAACATTGTGTAGAAGGTGTCCATGCATTCAAACCACTCAGAAAGCTCATTTTCACAAAAGTCAACCTTCACACCTTAGTAGTTTGACTTTCTTGCATTTTGAAAGCCAAATTCTCACTTGAACCACTTCCTACCATTCTAACACTCCTAACATCTCCTATACATCATATCTCAACTGTCCAAGCCCTAAAAGACCAGCTGGAAATCACACAACTCCAACTGTCTTGAAAGTTGGTTTGTTACTTCAAGAGGAAGCAAGCTTCAAATCCTTGCCAAAGAGGAGGATCTCTGGGTTTCTAAGCTTCTTAGCTTGCTCAAGACTTGTCTGCAAGAGGTATGTGACATTCAAACTCCTTATTGATCATACATTATCATGTGTTGTCATTTTGAAGTGTTTTTTTTATGAAAATATACCATTGTTGCCCCACTTTAGTTCTTTGTCAAGAACTTTTGTTTCATGGTCATGTTACTTGCTTTAATCAATGTGTTGTCATTTGTAAATGATATGTGGATATTGTGTTACAAGTTTGTGCTTAGATATCATGATTAACTTGCTTGTGGAGATTTTGGTCATGTGGTAGTTTTAGGATCCAATATTGAAATATTGATGAACTTGCCCTAGGTCTGTTAGTTTTAGTTCATTAGTGATGTTTCGATTAACTTGTAAGTTACTCATAGGATCCCCCTGCCCTTGATCATGTTTGAATCAATGTGGCTCTTGTTTTGGCTCTCATGTTATTTTGGTGTCATCTTGCTTATCATTATCATGAATTGGGTGTTGAATTGTTGTGCTTGCTATTTTTTGTATCTCAAGTCATTGGTTAATGTTTGATCTTGCTCATAATGTTTGTTTTGGTGGAAATGTGAGAAACTTGAAGTTTTCTATTAGGGCTGTTGAGAGATATTATTGGTTTTTGCTGTCAAACTTGGTTCAATATATCATTTTTGGTTTGGAGCACTTTTGCTTAACTTTAAGACTAGAGACTCATTTCTTTACCTGTTTTGAGTATGTGTGTGGTGTTTGTATGTGCAAAATCTCTTTATGTGTTCAAACTGGTATAGCATCCTTCAAACTGCATTTTTCAAAATATCATGATGACAAACATGCAACATTCTGTTTCAATCCATGTCTGCTTGATCTATGTGCATAATATCACTGCCTTACTCAAATGAAACATGTGTGTGCTATCAAAATTCCCATCTGCTATGAAATTTGTCTGCTGCTACATCAATTCACCAAAACTGTTTCACATTTCAACAACTTACAAAATTTTGCTCCAACTGTTGTGAGCTTAATTTTAATGCATGATCACTTTCCTCATCATATCTATGATGTGTGTATGTTCTTATTTAAACATAAAACTTCACAATTTGAAAAAATGCCTCTGCTGCCACATTCTTGCCAAGACAGCTTTTTCCCACATTTCCCATCACTATACCAATTTTCATTCTAGCTGTTCTATGATTGTTTTGTGAGTTGAAATTCATTCCCTACCATGATAATGATATGTGCACATTGCTCATTTGATCTATTCTTGCCTGCAACATCAAATTCACTTCCAATTGCATTTCATGCTAGGATATGCCATGAACATTCCCAAACTGCTGTTCTGTTTGTATGTGCCTAATCTTTGAGTTGTAACTCATCTATATACTTGATTCTAATGTGTGTTGATGATTGGTTTGATCCATGATTGCCTGCACTTGCATTTCACCCTCAAACTGCATTTTTGAGCTAAAAATCACCATGAACATACCAACTTCCATGACAGTTTGATTTTGAATGATTCTAGGGCCTATGATCATTAGATTGCATATTTGGAGTTTATGTGTGGTAATAATGTAGACATACCAATCTGTTTTGGCCATTGACAGTTTTTGTTTCTTTGCTATTTTTCAATATGCTACCATCACCATGCTACTTTTTGAATCAAAGGGAATATGTCTAAATTTTGAGCTTTATACCAATTGTTATTGCATTTATGATGTGTGTGTGCTTCTGTTTTGATGTAAAACCTCACTGTTTGAAAAATCACCCCTGCTGCCTGTTTCACTTGATTCATGTTTGAGTATGAAGACTTTCTGTAGTGTGTTTGTAATATATATGTGATGATGTCATGAGTCATGCTTAAAATCAAATTGCACAAGTTGTTCTATTTTCAAAATCATTTCAACATTTGTAGCATTTTGGTCATTTTGATTTGGTGTGAGTTTGTGCCATGTCTTTGATTAAACTTCATTGTCAACCTATGTGGAGTATGTGTATACTATCATTTAGTTTTTAGTTGTATCTGTTGGACCACAACATTAAGAATGTGCCCTAAATTCCTTGGCCTTGCCAGTGTCATGAATTTCTCTTCATTTCCATATGACAGTTGGAGTTTTGATCTATGTGTGAGCCTTTTGAGTGTGTGAACTTGATGTACATGATATTTGAAATATGTTTAAACCTTCTTTCTGACTATAGCATGTTTGGATTAATCATTGGTTTTGAAAATGCATTTTTATCTCATTTGTGCAACTACTATCGAATTTTAAAATGCAGACACTTTCAAAGAAAACCAAGGATACCAGTGTATTCCTTGTGCAATTTCACTCAAGTTTGACTAATATTTCATCTGATTCCATTAAGTTTTGATCTAGTTGTGAATCAAAATGCAATCATGTTCATCCTTGTTCTTGCTGCTTTATGTTTGCCCAGGAATACCATGAAAATGTGCCATATTTATTTATGGGGTGGCTAAATACACGGATGTATAGCCACCCCAGTGGTAGAAGCATGCGCGCACTCTTACCTTTCACTTGCCAAACAAGGGTTCGATCCACAGTGGAGATCAACCAATTTGCTTTTTTTCCTTTTTTTTTTCTTTTCATTTTTCACCTTAACCAGCGCGCGCGTATTGCTCTAGTGGCCAAGTTGGTTACCTGCAAGCTAGAGGGCGTGGGTTCATCTCCCACCCCTTGCCCTTTTTATTTTATTTTTGCTTATTGTGTATAATTTGTACATGAAACTTCCAAAAATCATATCTTTGTCAGTTTTCATCCTTTGAATTCATTCTTTTTGCAACATGCTTGTTTTAATGTCTACTTTCATGTGATGTAAAAATATTGCAAGTTGTTCTCAATTATAATGTCTTTTGTCTATGTGAACTTTAGTGCATTGTTAAGGTCTCTATCCCACATACTGTTGAATTCCCTTTGAACATGCTTGAATTTTCTTGTGAGATCTTTGCTTCCCATGTTAGTTAATATGCTAGGGTTTACTCTCCTTTGGTTGTCACCATAATCCCATGATGTTTCCTCCTAAATTATGAGGTTAAACTAATTTGCTTGTGTTTGATTGTCATCAATACATGTTGTTATTACCCTAAATGTACTTTGAGTTTATGACATGTTCACTTTCAAATTGTGATTTGTTTACATGGTTGTAACCTTCATATGCTTTCAATCTTTGTTAAGATATGCTTTCAATCTTTGTTAAGATATGCTTTAAATCTTTGTTAAGATATGCTTTCAATCTTTGTTAAGATATGCTTTCATCTTTGTTAAGATATTTGATTACCGGTTGTAACCATTGGTATTATTCAATCCTTGCTTATTGTAATATGCATGCCTACTTGATTGTAATCTTATTCATCTTTCTTAATTGTTCATTTTGCTTTGTTAAGTATTTCTTCCCCAAGTGATGGAACTTTTTAGTTCTAATCCAAGTTGTCTCTCTCCCTCTCCTTCCAAAGGAAAAGTCTCTCCCTTAACCCTTGTGTTATTGGATAGCTCATTACCCGTTTCCCTTGACTTTATGAAGTCATCTTAAACCCTAGCTTAGTTAAGTTAGAACATACAAGCCATTAGACTTTGCTTTAAGTCTAGAAAACCCACCTTCACTAGGAGTGTTTCTTCAACTAGAACCCTAGGATATAGTTTGTAAACTCTTTGTAAGAATCATAATAATGATTGCTTACTCCCCTCTTGAGTGTTATAACATAGATCTAGAGAGTTTTGTTAAACTCTACACAAGCATTGTTATGTTTGTCCCCCTTGGATACTTGATCACAATCAAGTGTTCTTCAACCCTTGTGAGGTGAACTACGATTGCTCTGATTCTATCCTAGTTAGGATACGTAGGCAGAGGACGCGATGTCTTTGCGAGCAAACTTAGAAACTATCTTTAGGTTTTAACCTACACCTTTTACCCAATTCCAATCTTTAGCAAACATTTACCAACTTAGCATGCAAGAAAACAAAAGGTTCCTGTAGAGTACTACAGATGTTTAGGATGTGAAATACCTACCCTATGCATAACCAACCCCTGATCCCCGAATCTCTTAGCGTTTTTGTTACATCGCGCAAAAGGTTCTTTCTTTCTTTAGACCTTTCCTTTGGATAAATCAAAGTCCGGTTGTAATCTAAGAATTAAAGATTCAAGTTAATTAATAGCTTGGTATCACGATTTTCACCGCAACAACAGGTATGGACCTATTCACTGATAATGTATGGCATCCTATGCGTTTGTCAGCGTCACAGACTTTCAAGAAATGATGATACGTTCACCATTTTTGGTTTGGCATCATTATCTCCCGAAGAGGCCTCACTTAGCTGACTCACAAATCATCGGTCCCCAGAGTCGACAACCCTCAGATCCAAAATTCCTTCGACCCCAAAGGGCCAGAAAGAAAATTGTCAAAGAGAATCTCTTCCGAGCGTGAATTTCATGGTGAACTAGTACGAGTAAAGCAAGCACATCCACTAATTTCGACTACTAAAGCTAGGTGCATACTCAAGCCCAGGTCCGGCTTATCACTCAATGGAACTTCCCTCCCCACAGCACAACAGTAATGACATATGATGTGGAAAATAAATGCGGGAAAGTAAAATATGAAAGTAAATTAAGCACACATATACAACACCCAAAGATAAACAGACAAGCGCTAGGATTGACTCGCATAGGGAACCAGTTGTCCCTAGCAGAGTCGCCAGCTGTCGCAACTGCGAAAAAAAACCGGCGGAAAAAACAGAAGATTCGCCACTTTCGTTTTTTATCCCAAAGAGAGGGAAAGGAAACGATCAGAAAAACCTAACGAAAAAGGGAAAGACAAGGTCATCGCAACCATGTCTGGATTCGGGAGTCAGTTATGCAAGGCGAAGGTATTAGCACCCCTCACGTCCGTCACACTCGACGGGATCCACGCTTATTGTCTATCTAAGGGTGTGTTGAAACTATCTAGCTAAAGGCTTAGGGACAAAAGAAAAAGAAAAGAGAAGTGACTCGGCAGAGCATCGCCGCTCTGTGCCTACGTACTCCCTCGTGCAATGGGAAAGTCAGAGTCAACGTAGTTTGACTACGGCTAAAGAAGGGGGAAAGTTTGCTCGCTAAGACATCGCGTCTTGTGCCTACGTACTTTCATCTGGTATGAAAGATCAGAGCAAATGTAGTTCGGGCTAAAAGGACCACAGGTTGGTTCAAAAGTTTTTAGGCCCGAGTACGGTTAAGAAATAGTTCTAGCAGTTGGTGTGTGCAGCTCGACCATTGGAGACTTAGGCGTTACCGTTTGCAGTAGAACTAAGAGTTAACGACACTCTTTTATCTGAAAATATTTTCCTGATTAAGATCCCGAAGGATGAAAAACGTTTGAAATGTTTTTGTGTTTTTTAAAGAAGAAGTGTTTTGAATTTGATTTGTAACTCATGTCGCACTAGAGACTATGACCTAAGAGCGAATGTGTCGTATATCACCCAAAGGGTGTACACTAAACACTCTAGGTCATTGAGAGGAGGCCCCTCAATTACCATTTCTCAAGTAGCTTAAGGCTCGTAGAGTGCTACACTTGTCATTCTTTATTAGATGTTTTAAGAATGTTTGAAGATGAGAAGAGAAGAAAGAACACTAATGGGAGACTAATCAATCCTAAATGTTATCATGCAAAGTGGACTTAAAGTTGGGATTCAAAAGGGAACTACCTAATATTATCATGCATGGTTAGACACATAATGTCTATCATAACCTCAAGAGGTTAGAGAATTTATGGGGAGTATGGCAAAGAAAAGAAAAAGAAGAAGAAGAAGAAGAAGAAGAAGAAGAATGCATATGCAAATAAAGATGCAAACATAAGATGCACAAATAGAATGAAAGTGGGAGGAAAATAGTGTGGGGCAGTAGCCTCCACAAGCTCATCTCAACCAAGCATGCATATGGAAATGCAAGAAAAGAGAAGGAAAAGAAGTGCACAAGAAGAAATCAATCCAACAAGAGTAAACCACACAAAGATGCATCAAAAGTGGGACGAAATGAGGGCAGAAAGGTAAAACAAAACCCAAAGCCAAGTGAGGATAGGAGACCAAATGAGGGTAGAAAGGACCTCATAATAGGTACTCAACCATAAGCATCACTCATCAAAAGCAAAGAAGCACCAAAAGTGTCCTCAAGGATTCATCATTCTAGGTATGCTTCAAATACCTCCAAAGGAGGGACCAAGCCACCTTAAATGACACTCCAAGGTCATTGGACAGAAAGGAGATGAAGAGAAGAAAGATGAAAAGCAATATAAAATCATACCAAAAGGAAACGCAAACCAAAACACAAAGAGTGCAAGCAAACATCACATAGAAGTTCAAGTTGAAAGCTTAAAAGGAAACACACAAATGAACAAGGAAGAAACAATACCATGACCTAAAATTGAACAAACATCATCCTTAACATGTTAGCAACATGAGACAAAAGGCATTGAGAGCTCAAAGGATCCAAAAATGTCATATCCAAGTCAAACTAGGTCAAGGTACATGTATGAACTTACCTTGGAGGTAACTTGACTTGCAAGTTACCTCAAAAATAGGAAAATGATTCAAAAATAATCAAATAAAATGCACAAGGTAGCTAAACATGTTGGCAAACAAAGGTCAAAAGGTCAAAGAAAATATCTCCTCAAAGCACCATCAAAAGAAAATAATATTTAAGATGTACCACTTTGAAATGGGAGAATCGAGGGTCAAAAGAAAAGCACAAAAAGTCAACCCTAAAGTCAATCAACCAGGGGCAAAATGGTCCTCAAAAATTGTTCAACTCATCATGGATATGAGGATCCATTTTCATTCATTGGATCAAAAAGGAATGACAGAAACAAATAAAAGAACAAACAATGTCACAATTTAATCATTTAAAAACACCTCCAATGTTTAATTATATTTAAAAATGAAAAATAATCTGAAAAATAAAATAAAAAATGTCTAAAAATAATAGACATCTCAACGTTTGTAACAAATATTTTTGTGAATTTTTTAGAACATTGGAGCTATTTTTAATTAATAAAATTCAAAAAAAAAATAAAGGAAAATATTAAAATGAATAAAAGAAAATAAAAAAACAAGAAAAAACAACAGCCACTGTATCAGGCTACCAGTCAACTAATCCAAGGCTACACAGTGCGCCACGTAGCACTGAGGGACTTAAGTGAAACAGCGCATTTCATTGGGGGGTTGGGTGTGGTTCATTGACTCCTCCCCACCATGAGTCTTAATCCTGGGCATTGGTTTCAAAAGTATGTTGATCTAACACACCACACAAAGCCACGTATGCAAAACCCTAGTAAACACTCTCAGAACCAATGTCACACGCTGGATCCACATACTAGGTCAAGGGAGTCATCCAGATCTAACGGCTAAAAGGTCATATTCCTCATTCAAACTGAAACAAAAGGGAGGGAAGTCTGTGGTGGCCGGAGAAGACTCTGGTCGTCTTCTCCGGCGAGGGGAACAAGGCTCTGATAAAAAATTCACCAATCTCAACAAAACTGGTATCAATCTCTTCCTCTCTCCATGTACAACAACCTAACATACTTATTTTCCATTAATTCCTCACAACAACTTCAAATCGAAGCCAAACAGATATGTGCACCAAAATCAAAAGCTCACCAAACTCACTCAAATTGGTCCAGAAATCATCTAGAGGTTGTGGAGATTACAGATCAAGCAATGATTAAGCAAAACAACACAAGAACAAGCCATATCAGATTCAAACAGTTTTGAGCTACATCCAACAATCATCACAAATGCCAGTTTGTTTTAGTGATTAATGATCTACATGTTGTCTAGGTCTCAAATATGTAAAAATGGCAGAGAATCAATGCATTTTTAGAGAGTAAGGTTGAATTGTAAATACCTAGTGGAGAACTTCCACTGAGCCTTCAATTGATGCTTAAGCTTGAAGAAAAGTATCCAGAAATGTTCATTGATCTTCAATGAAGCCTTTGCAACCTTTAATTTTGCTTGAATCTTGCTAAATCTCAAAATTCGAATTTCAATTTTTCACCACTTCTTCAAAATGCTCTAGCTCCAATTTTTCAACCAATTCGTGTTCTGAGCATTTGTTCATGGTAGAAACCTTTTATGTGATGGATTTGATAAGAAATTAAGCCCAATGGCAGTCCCTAGAGCCCAATTGTATATCCATGGAATTTGAGTTTTTTCACTTGCCATGTGCACAAATTCTGTACCAAATTGGCTCCAAAATGATGCATTTTGCTTGCTGATGACATGAGGAGTGTGAAGGGTGGGATTTGATCTCAATAGTTGATGTTTCAAGTGTAACTTAAGCTTGAAGAAATCTTTAAAATGGCTCATCAAAACTCACCCAATTCAAATTCTATTATTGCCATTATGCTTGAAATATAGTTTGCACTCAAAATATGTATCTACTTGCACAAAAATGATCCATAATGAATTAAATCCAATCTCCTCATTTTAAATCCTTTTCCATGAAAATCAATTTAGAAAATCACCATTCCAAGCCAAATTCATGACTTCTCAATGCTTGGTTAAACAATTGACACCATTTGGAGCACATTTGGTGTTGGAAAAATCTTCATTTGAAGTGCGCAAGTTGGTGAAATGGACCTATAATTTTATGACCTATAATCTGACTTTCCCAAAATACCCTTGACTTGCAAGTCTCATAACTTGATTTCTACAAATCTGATGAAAGACTTCTAGTACTCTTTGGAAAGCTAAGACCAATACCTAAAACTTTCATGTTGGCCAAAATTTGAGGAGAAAACCCTTCTAGGTCAAAAATGGCTTGGAAGTTGGTTGACTTTTGTTGACCAAAATCACATTCATCTGATGACCTGTAACTTGTATGCATCATAACTTGAGTTCTATAAATCCAATCAAGGACTTCTAGTACTCAAAAGAAAGGTAAGAACATGATCTACAAGTTTCATGTTGGTCAAAAGTTGAGATGAAACTTGTATCTTGAGAAAGGTGGTCTTGAAGTTGGGCACTAAACAAGGGATTTTACACCGAGAACCCTAATTTAGTAACTTCTCACACTCTTGACTCTTGATGAATTGATCTTGAAATGATATATTAGACACCTCAACACCACATCCCATGGTCATAGAGACTTGGAATTGAGTTTTAATCTCCTTTGATTTCACAGTTAACTGAGGATTAACCAGATGAAAACCCTAAATGCAACATCTTGACTGTGGCTTCTTTCACATCAAACAACAACTTGAATAAACTCAAACATGGCTCTCAAAGCACTCAATGAGTTCTCTCAACATCTTATATCCATAATCATGAATTCACAATCCTCTGATGATCTTGAACTGGCCTCCAAGTTAGGAGTTAACCCATACACATCCATCTATTCTTTCACAAGACTATTGACCACTTCAAGATGACTTGATGACCATTCAAACTTGAGTAACATCCCTTGCTTAGGCTCAACACTATGGGTAGACTCCTCTTGATGTGCACAACCCCTTGATCCCCTGCTAAATGAAACATGCTATGCAATGTAAATGCTAGAAAGAAATGAAATGAAACAAAAGCCAGCCAAAGAAAAAAGTTGGGCAAATTTTTGGGTGCAACAAACTTCCACTCAATATTTCTTATTGATCCAAGGCTTATCTCAAGTTGCCAATGACATGAAAATTGTTGTACTATCTCGAATCTTTCCAACCATACAAGTTTCATCATCATTGGTTGTTATTAGTCATGTTGTGATGGTTCAAAGTGGATGACATGGGAGGTTGTTCATGATGCACATTTGATGAGAAACCTTGGAATTTCCTTAACATTTCTTGTAGCAACTTTCTCGTGCTAATTCCACACACATTAGGTTACCCTTTGTGTCACAAAAACATTGCCTCAAAAACACTATCCAACATTGCCTCAGAATAAGCACCAAAAACATTATCACTCTCAAAAATTTCCATTCTTCGAATCTCACTCTCCAAGAGAATTTCTTTCTCATTCTTGCTTCTATCATAATCCTAAGAGTCCCAGAAGGCCAGAGGAAGATTTGTTTGAAGCTTTGGGACAAGGTTTAGAGCATCAGATCTCGATTTTTGGTAACTTTCTTTTTCCTTTGCTCTTCCATTTTAGATGCATTTTAGGGTTCATATGGGTGCATATGAAGTCCTACCTTAGAGTAAGCAATGTTTGCTATCTACTTGTCTTGTTTTGATTGAATCCTGTTGTTTCGTACAAACTTTTGTGGCTCTTTTTCACTGTGTTAGAGTACTTTGTTTTGAAAATGGAGTTCATATTCATGTTCTATGTGAGAAAACTTTGACAATGGTGTAAGGGTTACGGCGTCTGATGTGTTTAAGATAATGCGGCTACGCTGACCTTGTTTGACTGCCTATGTGTCCATTATGTTCCAGCCATGTGTGCTTGTTTTGACTTATTTTGCCAGCGTGTTTAATGAAGCGGTGTGTTGCACCATATGTGATATTGTTTTGTTTTTATAATGGTTTATTTGGGTGGGCCTAGCACGTTCTTGCGTTCTGCACCTCTAATATTCTGGCACAAACGCGCGTGTAACGTGTTTTCCCTTGTAATCTGTTTACTGGCCACACCCCTCTCTTTCTGTTTCTTTTTTTTATATTTTATTTTCATTATTTTTTCATTTGATTTTATTTTTAATAGTTAAAATTATTTTTTAAATTCACAAAAATACTATTTAGGTACTTTGACATGTCAACTTATTCTTCATCATTTTTTTATTAATTTTCATTTTATTTTATTATTTTATTTTGATTTATTTTAATGAAGTGTTCATTTGACCTAGATTGGAACCTTGATCTTATTTCATGTCCTATCATTGTGGCTTGTAACCCTAGCTTTTAACCATGTTCTAACACATATTTGATGAGTGTTTGGATGCTGGTTTGGTGTTTTTTTGATCATTTTTTGTTTCATTCCCATTTGACTTTGTTTGACCCTTGATTCTTGCTCGATTTGTTGAGTGTTTGCCCTTGTTTGATTCATTTGATGATGTTTTCTTGTGACTTTTGTTGTGATTCTTTGCCATATGATTCATAACACATATAACTTAAGTTTGAAAATTTATTTGGATTTTATTTGCTCTTGTTGCTATTTTTGGATGAAGCATCAAAATGTGTTTGTTTTAACTAAGAGTTTGTGCATGCCTTACCATAATCTTTTGAACATGATTCTTGAATGATCCAATGAGTGCTTGATGTTCTTTCTTGGCTTCCCTCAACATGTCTTAGGTTCTGGTTTTTCATTATTAGAGGTCCATTGTATGACCATTTTGTTGCATTTTCCTTACATGATCTTATACTTCTCACATGAACAATTTGATCTTGTGTTTGCTTGACTTTGGTGCTTCAATTTGTGTTTGCCTCTTCTTGACTTTGATTGTGTATCATGATGTGAACATGATGCATACCATTTGATTGTGTTTATAATAATAATGGATTGATGCTTAGTTATGTATGCTTTTGTTTGAGTGCCTCCTTGTTGCTACGCGAAAAATGGCACAGAGTCGCCACCAAATTTTATTTATCCCAAGGAGGAAATGGGAAATAACGATAAAACCTTTAGGGAAAGAACATGGTCATGGCAACCAAGTTTTAGGGTTTGGGAGTCGGTTATGCAAGGGGAAGGTATTAGCACCCCTCACATACCATCGTACTCGATGTGAATCTTCTAAGTTGTTTAGCTTGAATGGGTGTTTTAATCTAAAAGTTTTCTTGCTTTAAAGAAAAGAGGGGTTGGTTTTTATTAGAGTGTTCGCCAAGGATTGTGGCCCTTGTGCCTACGTATCCTCACTTAAAAGAAGTGAAGAATCAGAGCTCTGTAGTTCGGAGGCTTGTGAAATGGTTGTTTGTTGGTTGATTTTATACCTTGAAAAAGCGTTTTCAGATTGATGCCCTAAGGAGAAAAGAAGTTTGATGAGTTGATGTTATTTTATAGGTTTTTGAGAAGAAATTGTTTTTGATTAGTATCACACTAAAGACTTTGGATAGAGATGAATGCTTCAAATAACCAAGTCGAGCACCTTGTATTCAAAACATTCGGAACGAGTGTAGGAGGGGCTCCATTCTCATTCCTTCTCCACCACTTTAAATTTCATGGCGTATAACCCTAATTATATCTTTATTGTATTTTGGATATTTATGAGAAAAAAACCACTTGATGTTGGATCAAGGGTTTTATTGTTTGTAAAATTATTTGAGGTGATGTGAACAAGGTCGATGGCGACTTACAAGCGTGAAAATGGCTCGATAAAATCGAGAGTTTATTTTTTAAAATAGTTTTTGGAACCAAAAGTCAAAAATGGTCGTAATAACATCCACATACAAATTGTCGTACAACCATATCAGGTTAGTCGATTTTAAAAAACAAGACAATGAAAAAAAACAGCATGAAATGCATCAAGAAGTTTGTCGTGCGAACTTCTTGAAAAAAAAAATTTTGGAAAAAAAACTAAAAAAACTATGTTAAGTTCGCTGTGTGAACCTTGCGCCCAGAAAACAACAAGAAGTTCACACAGCGAACGTGCACTATTCACAAACAGAGGCGAAAGACGCTGAAGTTTGATGTGCGAACCTTGCAGCGAAGCTGCCCAGGAAAAACAACCAGAAGTTCTCTCTACAAACTTCTTAGCGAATGCAAACAGAGGCAAAAGGTGTCAAAGTTTGCAGTGCGAAGGTGCCAGCGAACAACTCGCTAGCTAAAAACAGGAGAAAACAGGCTGTTCAGTATGACAATAAAAATGAGTATTTTTCAACTCATTTTACTATGAAAACTACACTATGTTCTTTCTTTTTTTCTTACTGTTTTACAACATATCTTGGTCATTTTGAGACCTTACTACAATGTGTACAACACCAATAACTTAAGAGAAAATAAAACATGCAAAATAAGTATTGAGATAAGAGTTTGAACGAAAAGATACCTAAGAGCCACTCTTTTCCATCTAATCACCACTGGCTTTTGTTGGCTGTTCTCTATGGTTCACCTCCTTGTTCTGATTTTCTATCACTCTCTTGTTCTCTCAATCGTTTTTCTTTCTCAATCTCTTTTTTTCTGTTTTTTCTCAATGCCTTTTTATTTTATTTTTCTGAATGCCTTTTTTTTTTTCTGATTTTTCTCAATGCCTCTTGCTCTCAATATCTCTCTATGTGTCAATCTGTCTCTTACCTCTGTTTCTCTCTTCCTTATAGTCAAACAATAGGGTTTGCTGCAACATCTTTTCATTGGGATATACTTCTCATCACTTTCTTGATGCCAAGCACTACAAGAAAAACAATGGATTGCGACGGTTATTTGGGCAGGTTACGACGGTTAAAACAACCATTAATTACATTCTACGACGATTGTAGTATCGTCGCAGAAACGTGTGTCCCCAGGCTGTTTAGCGACGGTTGCCAAAACCGCCACACGAACCGTTGTTATATTTCACGACGGGCTAGAACTGACCTAAACTGGAGATGGCGAAGGTTAAAGACCGTCGTTACTAGCCTTTTGATTTTTGTTTTCATTGTTGATTGTGACGGTTCAAAACTGTCGTGAACTCTATTTCACGACTGGTTGGAACTGACATAAAATGGAAATGACAACATTTAAATATTGTCGTGAATATCCTTTTGATTTTTAAATGCAGGTAAATTGTGGCGGTTTGAACCGCCGCAAATTGAGAATATTTAAAAGAAATTCTACCCTTAACATTTTAGCTATATTATAAAAAATAAAAAATATATATATTTATATAATACTAATAGTAGAAAATTACTAAAGCTACTCTAATATAATATCAAAGATATTATAAAACCTTGATGTATCAACTAACATTAAGAAAACACAAATCACAAAAGAACTAAATTTGAAAAATCAACAAGTGAGTACAAGTTGTGTCAGTTGATGCAGAACTTAAACTAATTCCCTCTTAATTATAGGAAAAGATAACTTACATATAAGTTATATGGTAATCACTTATTGAATAAGCACTTAATTAACTTGTATATATTTTAACGTCCTCTAATCCTATCTTACATAGGACTGTAGTTGTTAATCTAATTTGAGCATAACATCTTCCACCAGATCTCTTCTAGAGGAGGATTCCTTTAGGGGCTCAAAACATTCATGCATCATAGAAAGAGAAACATTCAGTTTGCTGTAACTTTCTGCCAATAATCCACTTTTACTACTATCAATATCACAACTCTCGGAGTCATACACTTCACCACTGTCCATGTTAGATCATCCACACCCACTGAAACTGGCTCTCCCAACATTCTTTGAAGGCCTTCACATAACTGTGAAAAATAGACAACAAAAATTTAGTATGGCATTAAACTTAATTGGACTTGCTATTGCCAAGTCATAACATGTAATTTCTCCAAAATCAATCTTCATTAATTCTATTAGATTTCATGTGCGAGCACTGACAAAAATCACATATACCGAAGTATCAAGGAAAAATATAATTTTATTTCAAACAAGATAAATTACCAAACTTCTACAAAAACATTGCTAAAACTTTCCAATAACTAAGGGGAGGCATTGAATATATACCTGCTCATAATCTTTTCCGCAGAACCGGCTTTCTACATAATTTATGGACTTACATGTATCTCTACTAACGATTAACATATCATTCAATGACAAATCCAAACATCAAACTAAAACAAAAAAACACGACCACAATAGATCAGATTTGAATCATCTACAACAAGTCGCAAACTGTTAGATTAAGAAACAATTATCTTTCTCAATCGAACAGTCTACAGCAAACTGCGCCATAAAATTGACTGCAGAGAAGTTATTTTGCAACAAACCTATCAAGACTATGAACTAAGGAGTGATCTTTCATTGGCATGTCATATGAGGCATCCTAAAAGAGCCACCGCGTAAAGGATTTGGTAAACAGGTTGAATTCTTAATGTCAAGATAATGGTGGAGATTGCACCCACAACACACACAGCTGCAAGTACAAGAAAGATAACCTTAAAAGAATCTGGACCAATACATGAAACACTTGAAGCAACGAGACCAAGTGCTTGTTGCTTTTCCAAACTCACTGTCGTATATATGGACCGCTAGAAAGGGCTGCCAAAAAGCTACAGATATCAAAAAAGCAGCAGAAGGTGAGAGGGGAGATGAACTTGTTTTGGAGAAGGAAATGACGAGACAGGGAGGCCCTGTTTTGATGTCATTCTGAATTTTAAGATGAATTTTAAGGGGAAAAACACGGCTGTTTTGCACGAAATGACCCAAAAAAATTCAAAAAATAATAAAAATAATAAATTACAAGAGTTTCATTGTAGTGACAGCTTCAACCACTATTTGGGAAGTGTATGGCTGCTATTGAAATTTGATGGTGCTATAACCACAACAAAATGGATTTTCTCATAGTAACTAAGTGTACGCAACACCATTATATTGAATGTGACTACAATCATAAAAATAAAAAGCAATATAAAAAGAAAATGAATTCCCGGACCAGCTACAATCAAGTAGGTAATCGAAGGCTATATGTACTGATATGGAGGAGTGAAAACCTGATATCAATTTATACAATGTTTTTTCCTCCTGGCATGATTCTTGTGAAAGATCTGTCAAAGTTTATACAATATCAGTTACATAATGCTCCTGAAATCGCCGAGACATCCATACATAGGTATAAAAGAGTGTTGTTCCTCATGCATAATCAAATTCGAGTTATCTTTCACTCAAGAAATAAATTATTAGAACAAACTAGTATTCACTCCACAAGTGACGAACTAGATATTAGATTTTTGAAAAAATGTAACATCTATCAGTCTGTCAATGTGATGATATGAAAAGTACGATCCATCTACCAAAAATAAAATCATGTTTTTGTTTTTGCAAATTATTAAAGAATTTTGGTTGTTTCCTGAAGACGACTTACATTTGGGGTAGTTCTAAGAGTAAACAGCATCCCATATCCTTCTTGCAGATGGACCAGTGTAACCGGTATATCTTTCAGGATTCAGTAGAAGATTCACATATGTCATCTCATTTGTAAATTCAACCATTAGAATGATTTAATTGCATAACAATGTAATAGTAAGAAGTATTTTACACTGCATGTGAATTCCATGGTGCTCCTGCTACCTCTTTAAAAGGAAAATACTTAATATTTTAGTATGATAAACTAGCGCTATAAACAGAAATCATTCAAACATGAACTCGTTAAACAGAGTGACACACCATTGTCAGTCTCATCATCATTAGTCCATGGATTGTCTATTTCTGTCCATCCTCCTCTAAAAGCTTTACTATCCAAAGTACAGTGAACTGTTGCCTCAGGTTTTCCTTCTTGACAAACAAGATCATTCAACGGAAGGCGATTAGGCTTCTTAAATGACCCCGGGAATTCATTTTCTGCGCATTCACATACACTACAGTCCCGCAACCGGCACATACCATCATCAGGAAAAATACTCAAAGGAAAAATAAAATGTTGACGAAGCAGTGTTTATAAAACCTTTCCACTTCCTGGACCAGCTACAATCATTAAAGGAGTGGAAACATCAGTGCAAGCTGCTTCTCTTTGTCTATCATTAAAGGATTCCAAGTATTTAGAATATTCCTCCGGCATGGTTCCACTCAATAAACCTTGCCTAGTACTATCACTATGCACACATTCTTCTTTATGATCCAAAGCAATCCCAGGACTAAATATGTCACTATTTCCTATACCCTTAGAAACAAAACTAGTTCCTGAAACCAGATCAACGTTACCAACTACACCGCTCTCACTCAAAACTTTTTCATGACAACTATCATCTAACCCTTGCCAGAGTGCTTTCACCACGGATTTCTGCTCACAAAGAATATCAATTTGCTCCAAAATAGATATAATTGGATATTTCTTATCAGAAATAATACTTCCACATCATTTTAATGAACTTGTTGTGACTACCAAAATACATACCTTGAGGAAGCACATCACTCATCAATCGATTTTGTCCTTGCACGCCTAAGCCACCAGATCCGCTGCTTCCATTTAAATTTATACGTGAAGCAAGACCAAGAATAGACAATCCTCCAGAGCTTATCCTCCCAATGTTTCCCCCAGCAACCATGTTTCCCATCGAACTTGTTATCCTCGGACCTGCATTTCCCAAAATTGGGGATACTCCCAATTCTGGAACAGCATTACGGTTACCAATTGCATCAGAAGTTGGAAGAATCCCAGGAATAGAACCTGCAACTCCATTTGTGCTACTATTAAATACAAGATTTCCTACAACACTTATACCTCCTCTACTGTTGACTCCTGAATGTCTGTGAGAGCTTCCATGAGATAGTTGCAAATATGATGTATAGACATTTGGAAATAGTTTAAACTAAACACCAGTGGAAAGATAATGAAAGACAGAACAGATAAGTATGCTCAATAGCTCAGTAATTATCCTCAAGATGTTCAAACACAGGCGCTCATATGTACCTGTGACAGAGCAGCAGGTAGATTATTTGATGAAAATCTTCCGCTCGAAAGACTTGATGAAGGTTGCTGAACTGCTCCAGATGGCATGTTGTTTATCGTTGAGTTTCTTGATGCAAATGTACTGGGCATGTTAGGAATGTTAAAGCTCCCGTGCATGTTGTGCAACCCCTGAATACCACCTGCAGCAAAAAGGTATTGATTATGAAAATAAATAAAGGAGACAATAAAAAGGATTGATTACAACACAATTTTCCCACCAGTGTGCTGATAAATTGGCGAGGCTGCACCAGAGTGACTAGAGAATGATGTAGTAAAAGAACGCCCAGCACCGTCTGGAACATTTGAAGCAGATCCGTTCAGAGAAGACTGCAAATAGAGCTCTGTTATAATTTATATCAATAGTGAATGAAAGGCTAGAAAAATAATTTGGGTAGACACGATCAAACAAGCCAAGGACTCCAAATCAAACAACAAGCACAATAGAGAACCCATCATTGCTTAAGCATGTAAGAAACCGAGGAACACCCTCACTTGTAACCGACATTTCTTAACCAACATATACTTTTGGAAGATCTCTTGCATGATAAGCTTCGTCATCAGACACTTTCAACTCTTATATAACATAGTACAGACACTTCGATTTCAAAAGTATATGTTGTCAAAAGCCCTCTTCAAGTTTGCAGTATGATAGTAATAAGAATAGTTTGACTATCTAATTTAATGTTAGCATTATCTTATAAGTAAGTCATCATCGATCAATAATAATAATTTAATCGTAGATTTTGAACATACCATTAGTTGGGATCTGGAACCCTTTGAAGGGTTAGGTTTAGTGAGTCCAGCAGAGAAGCACTAAGGAGAAGGAGGATTTGTTCGAATCTATTGTAAGATATTATTTTCCCTCTTGTGTCTTACATTCTCCAAGTCAAGAGTTATAGGCATGTTTTCTGCTTCATCGGGTATTCTTCATAATATAAGAGTAATGCAAATATTATTAACTAAGAAAAGTCTCAGTAGCAACTCAAGTTATTACTATAAAAATAATTTAACTAATAATTTGTATAATTTATGTAGAGACCCAAACATTAGCAATGATCACTTTTAAATTCCCCATCTAATTTGGACCAAACATTGATCCAGCACTAAACAATTGACGTAGAGGAAAATAATAGCTAGACAGGAACCACACTGGGGTAGGAACCGCTCTGCTCCGCTACCCACTATTTATCCTATAGCGGCCGCTATAGTGTTCTGTTGAGAATCTTCACCGTCATCTTCTTCCAATTCTCACTACATGCTGAGAATCTTTTTACTCTTCTTAACAACACAAACAACATTCTTGTCGTCTATAAGAATTCATCAACATTATTGGGATAAAAACAAAAATATTTAAAATTTGGGGTTTCAATTTGAATGATTATATTTTTCAACGAAGGATATATATATATATATATATATATATATATATATATATATATATATATATATATATATATATATATATATATATATATATATATATATATATATATATATATATATATATATATATATATATATATATATATATATATATATATATATATATATATATATATATATATATATATATATATATATATATATATATATATATATATATATATATATATATATATATATATATATATATATATATATATATATATATATATATATATATATATATATATATATATATATATATATATATATATATATATATATATATATACATATGAATAGAAGCTAACCATCGAGACAAACGATGTTGGGCTGAACGCCACTGTAATCAAACAAAGGCTCAAGTTTTTCGATTTCTCCCAGCAAAGTGGAGAAAAAATTGCAAATTTAAGATTTGAAATTGAAAGAGGAACCCTAATTATTTGAAATTGAGTACGAGAGGCTTACGACATTGTCGACCTTTCTCAATAGTTGGATGTCGATTGTGGTTTCACATAATCACAAGTCACTCTCCCGCTTCCAAATTGAAATCGACGACGATTATGACATGAAAGGGGTACTAAGTAGCCGAGCAAATCGCAACTGCACCTGCAGTCTACAGAGAGAAAGAAGACTATCAAAGGTTTATTTCCCCAATTTTTACAAAACGGGTTATTAGTATTTGTCAAAAAAGATAAAACAGTTTAATTTATAAATATGATTTAAGATTAGAAATAACAAGTTTGAGCAATTGATCTAATGGCAATAAAGCTAACATAGAAGTTTAATGGCAATTGTTACCAAAATTAATTTTAATAAAAGTTAACTATTTATATAATAAAACAAAAAATATTTTACTATCATTTTAGACAAAAATATTAAGCTACATTGTTATGAAAATTATAATAATTATAATAATTATTTATTAAATTAATTGATAAATTGAAAAGGTTAGAAAATAAAAATGAAGAAAAAAGTGGAAAATTAGAGGAATAAAAAAAATAGTGATTATGATTGGCTAAAGTAATTGTGACAGTTCGCCTTAACTGTCGCGAGTGTGGAAAGAGGGCGGTTCTTTGGTAACTGTCGCATTATTTTATACAACATGCCTAAAATATTTGTGACAGTTGGCTCAACCCGTCGTGAGAACTGTCGTAGTTCAGGAATAAGGACGGTTTTTTGATAACTGTCGCAAAAAATCTACGACAGTTGACCCTAACTGTCGTGACAACCGTCGCAATCCAGGAATAAGGACGGTTTTGTGATACTTGTCGCAACTCAAGTGTCTTAAATCTCCTTTTTTCTTGTAGTGAAGCCCAATTATTTCCATTTCCATGAATTCTTGTTTCCAAATCTGAATCCATTTGTTTTCTTGTGTTTGGACTGCCCTTGTGGTCCAAATTTCTACCTTTGATAGCATTTTAAAATTCTGATATTTAGATGCATCATTATGGGTTTATTCCTTTGGTTTTGTAACATGAATTGGTGAGACTATTTGTCACTTTTTGCATGGGACTGTTTTGGATCACATTAAAATTGCCAATGCCAAGCATGCATAGTCTTAAAATGTTCCAATGTTAAGTTGAATCTTAACTATTATCCTTGGATATTTGTGGGCATAATGTGGAACATGTAAACTTGATGAGGCATGAAGGGTACCATAGCATGAATTTGATTAGAAATAGCTTAATTTCTAAACATTACTTAGAGTTGGAAACTTTTTAACAAATGGCATTCTTATAATGTCATGAAATTTCCCTCTGTAATATTCTTGAATCTAATCTTGAATTCATGACTCTTGAATTTGGAATGGTGTATCTCCCTTATGCCATTGAATTTGAAAGGGATGAAGTCTTGAATTATGAACTTGTGAACTTTTGAATTCCACTTGAACATAGAACTTGAAACAAAGTTGGATGAAGAAATCTTGAATTAGGCCTTGCACTTCATGTTCATTAGGAATATTGATCTTGAATATCCTAATATTTTTCAAGTAACTTCTCCATGAAGGTGTTGCACCCCAAAATTTGACCAACTCTCCTTTACCTAGCTTATGTTTCATTTCATTCACATTAGCATTATCATTTGCATTTCATTGACATGTATGCAGGAGATCAAGAGGTATGACTACCAATCAAGAGCTACACAAGACTATGAAGCTAGCCAAGAAGGTTATTCAAGTGTTCAAAGGTTGATATCTTTGTCAGAGGAGTCAGAAGATCCTCAGAGAGAGTGGTTGAAACCAAAAGGGTGTCTCCTAACTTGAGAGTTATGGGAGCTCCTCAGATGATTCTGAAGCCATGAATGTGGACTTGAAGCCTTGAGAGAGCTTATGAGATATCTTGAAAGCCATCATGAAGCCTAGATAGGTCATTGTACAAGATTAAGAAGACTCAGCCATGAGTGGTATAATTAGGGTTTGACTGGGTCAACCCTAGGTCAACTAATGATTTGGAGAGGGTTGAGACCTAATCCAAGAGCCATGTGACCATGGATTGATGAATTGATATGTTATAAGGATGATTCCAAGGTCAACTCATCATGATTGAAGAGTTTGAGAAGTTTCAAGCTAGGGTTTCTAAGGCTTGACAGTGTAAAATCCCCTAGTTTGCCCCCTATCTTCAGGGCAGTTTAGCTCAAGATTTGATTGTCATCTCATCTTTCCCCCAACATGAATGTTGTAGAGCTTGTTCTTAGATTTAATTTGAGTACTAGAAGTCCTTGATAGGATTTGTAGAGCTCAAGTTATGACTTTGACAATTTACAGGTCATCTGAGGTATGTGAATCTGTGGCCTTGAAAGTTACCCAACTTGCATCAAACCTTTGCCCACGAAGGATGATTCCTATGAACTTTTGGTCAACATGAATGTTGTTCCTTATCTTCTTAGCTTTCTAGAGAGTACTATAAGTCCTTGATAGGATTTGTAGAACTCAAGTTATGGCTTTGACAAGTCAAGGGCATTTTGGTCATTTGGAGATTACAGGTCATTTCAAGCATAAAGCCATAACTCCTATTTCCAAGCTTCAAATGGAAAAATCTTCAACATCAAACTTGTTCAAAATTATGTTTTAAGGCTAGTAATGAGATGATGGAGATACTTGTAGCTCAAAGTTGCAAAAATGACCTAAAATAAGGGCATAAGTTAAATAAACCAAAGTTGGAAATTGATATTTTCAACCTACACATCCAAACCATGGCATGTAATATATCATTTTGACTCTAGAAAACATTTTAGAAACAATGGTTTAGTCACATTTTTGATTTGAGATTCAATTCATGGACTTGCTTTGAAAAGCACTTGCTTGCATATTAAGTAACATGTGCATAACTTAAAATTGAGGCATGGGCAAGGAACTTGGCAAGCTAAACCCTTCCAAAATGTCACTAGGGGAGAAATTGAAGGAGATTGAGATGAACTTCAAGCTGCAAACAGAATTGAGCATGGCATGATAAGTGATTCAAAATCTCATGACATGAGATGTGTAAAATCTCATTGGAAGGATCTAGAGGGTTCTAGATCATCCAAACTTCATCTATATATTGAGTAGAGATGATCCATGGCAGGGGTTGGTGATCATTGAAGGTTTGAGCATAGTTTGAGATTGAGTTTTCATAGCTTGCAAGTGCAATTGGTTTCACCAAATTCCTCCATCTCCTTCGATTTTCTTGATTGATTCTTCTTCCATGAGTTTTAAGGATTGATTCCAGACCATTTCCAAGAGGAATTGGTGGCTAGATCGTGTGGGAGCAAGTGGTTTTCAGCACCTGCAACTCATCATCGTGTTTTAAGATTGAAGCGCTTTCCATTGAATCTTTTGCATACAGAAGCAAGGAGGAGGTTCATTGATCGTGTCCAGAAGATTTGAGGGCTTGAAGTGAAGATTTGGTGCATCTGTTATTCAAGAATTTCCAGGTTGGTAATCTTCTTCCTATAGCATGATTTAGGTAGAATTAGGTTGAATTAAGGTGCTAGATTAGTTGTAGAATGGCCTAGGATGGATTTCAGATGGTTAATTGCTGAATTAGAGAGAAAATAGGAAGGTCACCATTTTCGGTTGAGATTGGGAGATGTTGATTCTTGGGGTTTCATAGGAAACTATGGGCATGGTTGAGTTCGTGGCAAGATTTGGAGTGTGTTTCATGTTTTGACCTCTTGGATTGGAGGCCTCTAGGAAGAACTAGGGTTGAAGGGGACGATCGGAGCTCCACCGACGGTGGCCAGAGCTGGGCGCGAAGTTTAGACGTTTGAAATGGAGAAGATGAAGTTCTCACCATTGGATGATGGATTGACCATTGACTGGGAGAAGATCCAAGGGCCACGTTTTAATTCTGAGTTGTGAAGGTTTTCTGAAGGAAACACTGCGTTTCATTTATTTGGTGTTTTGGGCTTAGTAATCTGAATGTTATCCACACCCCCCAACGAGCCCAATCCATGTTTTTAACTGAAAATGTTTACTTCCTGCACCGTGTGTTTGGTTATTTCATTTGATTTTCATTTAATTTCCATTTAATTCATGGTTTTTGTAAAATTCATAATAAATTGAATATTAATCCAATCAAACCCATTCTTTTTGCATATTAATCATGATTGAGTCTATTATTTTTTAGAGAAAAAATATTTTCATTTCATATGATTTCTGATTTAATTGGAATTTTGTATTTTAATTGATATTAAAATGTTCATGTTTGATGCACATTTTTGTGGAATTTTGTTTGATCTCATGGTGATGATTTTGAGCCTAATTTTTTGTGTGTGATTAGGTTAGACATGTATGATCCCATAGAAGTTTTCTCACATTTTTGTGATGAAAATAGGTGTGCTTTCTATATTGATGTTTAGATGCTTCCTTTTTAGGGTTTTAGGTTGATGCCTTAGAATGTAGGATTTAGTTCTAGGTCCAATTTGATGGTTTGATCTTTGAAACTAATGTGATAGAGTCATGATTGACCTAGGTTCCCATAGTAATTTTTGTAAGATTTTACAATTGATTTTAGTATTTTAGTTAGGACTAACTTTAGTGCTAGGTTTAAGGTGATCCTAAATTACTAATTCAACTAGTTTAACTCATCTAGTTCCCTTAGATTAGGGTTTGTGCTTGGTTTGCCTTTGATCAAGTTGAAGACAAGTTGAAGACAAGAGGAAGATGCTTGAAGTTGCTTGAGGTTGCTTGAAGCTTTGGATTTTGTGGGTTCCTGGAGGTGTCTGATGAAGATTAGGAGATAGGACATAGGGAGAGCTTTGTAGTTAGAATGATTTCTTTCACAAACATGGAAAGCATCTTGTGCTTCCATTCCTCCCAATGATTAAAAGTCCTTCCATGGTATTCACCTCCCTCCTTTGGAGGGATAAGTGATGGTACCTAGGAAGTAGAACTTTTGAGGAACCATTCTTCTGATGTTAAACCCTTATAGTCCTCCTTTGGTGGTCAATAAGCAGTTTAATATCGTAGCTTATCCAGTTAAGTGATTTCTTCTGGTTTGAGTATCCTGAAAGATGTTGGACTTGAGTTTGAAGATGAAGACTTCATTGAAAAGTGTGGAAGAGGGTGATTCCTTGGGCATTGCCATTGCAGCTGAAGCTTGAAGGGCAAGAAGAACAAGTTGATACTTGAAGACCCAATGAAGATTGAATGAAGAGTGAGGAGTTCCTTGCTTGAAGAATATTGAAGGATGGAGTTGACACTTCTAAGTGATTGTAGACTACTCTGAGAAGCTGAGGCTTGTAGATGAAGAAGACCAAGTTGATACTAGTAAAGCAAAGAGAGCTGAAGCTTGAAGACTGAGTTGATACTTATGAAGAGGATTCAATTGAGATTGAGTGAAGAGTTAAGGCTTGAGGAATAAAGGATAAGTTGAGGTTTGCACTGATACTTGAGACTTGAGAGCCTGGGGGAATCAAGTTGATGCTTGTAGTTAGAAGTGAAGCCTGAAGGTGGAGTTGACTGAGAAGCTGAAGCTTGGAGAAGAGAAGATAAGTTGAAGCTTATGTTGATGGGTTGAAACCTGGGGAAGCAAATTGATATTTGTCATGAAAGAGGATAGCCTTGAAAGGTGGTTGAAGTCTGAAGACTGAGTTGCTGTTAGAAGAGCTGAAGCTTGGAGTAGAGAGAGTTGTTGATCTGTTTCCTTTTATGTATTGCTGATGTGCCTTGTTTGACTTGCTTGATGCATTAGAATAAGTCCATGATTAGACTGACTTCAATATAGGAGCATGATTGCACTAGAGGTTGAGTTTCTCCCTCTGCTTGTATTTTTACTGTATGGCTTTGCTTGCGGGTATTCGGTAGAGCCCTGCTCCCTTGCCCATGTGGTTTATTTTGCTTGATAGTATGTTATTCCCTTCTGTATGATTACATTCTCTTATATTTTGCTTGATAGCATGTTATTTCTTCCTGTATGATTGCAGTTATTCATATCTGGCTTGAGGTTGAGATGAGCTTGTGGAGGCTGACACCCCACACACATTTCCTCCCTCACTTGCGTTGCATGCATTTTACCGTATATCTCTTTACTGTTTAAGCTGATGCTGTATCTGTTTCTGTTTACCATTGACCTGATCCCTTAGGACTCTCATTTCCTTTGACAAGGAAGTGATGACAGAACTGTAGGTTGAAACCTATGCATGATAACTTCTAGGAGTTCCCTGTTTCAAACTTCAACTATATGATGAATCCTTGGCATGACAACAGTAGGACTTGATAGTCTCCTTTAGTTGAGCCCCTCTCTCTTCTCATCTCAGAACAGATTAAGATACAACAATCATGAATGATTTCTTTCGTACGTTACGTGCCTTAAGCTATCTGAGAAAGGATTGTTGGAGAGCTTCTTTCCAACAGTCTGGATGTTTAGTATGGCACCCTTTGGGTGAGATGCGACGCATTCACTCTCAGGTCATAGTCTTTAGTGCGATTGAAATTGCAAACAACAATAAAAAACACTTCTTCCGTAAAAGACAGAAAACAAACTTCAAACCTTTTTGCCCCGTGGGCCCATAATTCAAAGGAAAGCATTTTTGATGAAAAGAGTGTCGTTAAACTTCAGCGCCAACGCAAACAGACTTTGTCCCTAACTGCTGGAACTGCTGTTTAACCCTACTCGATAAAACAGATGAATCTGAATTCTCATAATCCGTATTATCCCGAACTACGTAAGCTCTGATCTCTCAAGCCTGTTGAGAGTACGTAGGCACAATACTGATGTATTGGTGAGCCACCTTCCCCGTAACCCGTAGTGGGTCGAACTACGTTGACTCTGATTTCTCATTCTCTGATGAGAATACATAGGCATAAAGTGCGATACTTTGCCGAGTCATTTTCTTTTCTGTTTAAGCCAACCTTGATAGGTAGATAGATAAACCAACTCGTCCAGTAAACACAACAAGCGTGGATCCCGTCGACTACGACGGACGTGAGGGGTGCTAATACCTTCCCCTTGCGTAACCGACTCCCGAACCCAGACAATGGTTGCGATGACCTTGTCTTATACCTTTTTCGTCAGGTTTTTCCGATCGTTTCCTTTTCCGTTTTGAGGGATAAATAACGAAAGGTGGAGACTCTTCTGTTTTGCCGGCACCTTATTTTCGTGGAAGCGACAGCTGGCGACTCTGCTGGGGACTTGATAGTTTCTTGGGATCCAACGTCCCGTATGCGAGTCAGTTTGGGGATCTGACGTCCCCCGCGAGAGTCAATCCTAGCGCTTGTATGATTACTTGTTAGGTTGTGTTTATTTATCGCATTCTTTATTTCCCGCATTTTATTTTCAGTATGATATGATTATCTGTGCTGTTGTGGGAGGGGCATTCTGATGAGTGAGAAGCCAGACCCAGGCTTGAGTGAACATAGCATTAGTTGTGGAAATTAGTGGGCGCGTGCTTGCTTGGTAGGCACTAGTGTCTCATGAAATCAACGCTCAGACGAGGTTCTCCCAGTTGGCTTCTTTTTCAACCCTTTGGGTTGAGGGGGTTGTTGGTTTGGAGGATTGTCGACTCTGGGGACCGATCATTTATGATTCAGCCGAGTGAGGCCGCTTCATGAGCTGGTGATGCCACACCTTCTGGGTATCGTATCACCCCTCTTAAATGTCTGTGACGCTGATGAACGCATAGGATGCCGAACTTGAGTCAGTTTAGGTCCATACCTGTGAGCAGGGTTGGGTTTATTGCAGGAAAATTTGACCTTCAGATTACTTGGTTTTCTTGATAGTGGATCAGTTTTGTCGGTACCAGAGGTTCTCATCATCAGATATATGATTGTTCTTGACAGAGCAGAATTTTGGTCCTGTATCAGAGGACCTTATCTTCAGAGATGTGTAATTGCTCTTGACAGAGCAGGTTTATGATTGGGATCTGAGGATCTCATCTACAGATGTATGTTCATTCTTGACAAAGCAAAGTTTTGGTCTTGTATCAGAGGTCCTTATCATCAGATGTTTGTTCTTGAAAGAGCAGAATTTTGGTCCTGCATCAGAGGTCCTTATTATCAGATGTTTGTTCTTGACAGAGCAGGTTTATGGTCCTATGTATGTGTGTTCTTGACAGAGCAGATTTGTGGTCCGATACTAGGGATTTCTTCTTACCAGATATAGTGGTTGTTCTTGACAAGAGCAGCGTCATGGTTTTGCTGATACAAAATCTCCACAGCACAGTTGCCTTGATCTCCTGCTGCATGATTGCATTTTACATTGCTTTGCATACTCATTTGCATTTCATTAACGTGTGTCTGTGTTGCAGGTACCGTTTCCCCGATCCAGGATTTCTTGCCTCCTATTGTATTGTTATGGGTTCTCTGAGGAAGACCGTGGCTTACAAGTTCCCTGCCCCTGATGTGGTTCAGCTAACTGGTTTAATTGCTTTAGCAGATGATTCTGTGAGAGATGAGTTCAGAAAGTCTCACGGCAAATTGCTCAGTTTGGTGCGTAAACCTTCTGCGTTCGAGTTGAATGGGTTGCACGCTCTGTTGCAGTTCTACGATCCTCCATTGGGATGCTTCACTTTCCAGGATTTTGTTCTCGCACCCACGCTAGAGGAATATGCTAATTTGTTAGGTGTGCCTATCAAGAGGCAGATGCCTTTTGTTCATATGGATGCTGAGCCTAATCTGGCTAGTCTAGCTCCTTCACTTCATTTGGATGCCTCCGAGTTGGTTTTGTCTAGTTGGAACAAGGTTCCCGGTTTCTCCTTGCAGTTCTTAGTGGGGAAGGCTCAGTAGTGCGCCAAAGACGGATGTTGGGTCGTATTCAACGCCATTCTCGCTCTGTGCATATATGGCATCATTCTGTTCCCCAATATGCCCGACTTTGTAGACTTCGACGCATTCCGCATCTTTGCATCAGGGAATCCAGTCCCTACCTTGATAGGAGATGTCTACCATTCCACCCACTACAAAAACGAGAACAGAAGGGGCAAGAATGTCTCGTGTTGTGTGCCCCTGCTTTATAAATGGCTTGATAGTCATCTACCCAAGAGGGGTCCCTTTGTTTCGTTTGCAGCCACAACTGAGTGGTCCGAGCGTTTAATGAGGCTATCAGCGGAGGATATTGACTGGTTTGACAGAGATAGGCTGGGTACCGAGATTATCTTCAGCTGCAGCGGGTTTCCAAATGTACCTTTGATAGGCAGGAAGGGCTGCATAAACTATAATCCGTCTTTGCTGGTCCGACAGTTCGCATATGCTTTGAGAGCTCCGCCGAAGGATGATGAGGTGCAGGAATCTCTGTACCTCACTGGTCTTCTAGAGGGGGATATGTTATCTAAGCTTCAGCGCGCTTGGATTGGAATCAGTAAGAGGGGAAAACCATTGCTGGGAAGAAGTAATAATCAAGCCTACCCTCCGTATATGGCGTGGATCAGAGCCAGAGCAGATGCTATAGGGATGTCATTTCCTCCTGCCAAGCCAGAAATCCCTCCAGTGGTTGAAGAGCCCACCACCGTGCCCATTCAGCAGCATAATCAAGTGTTAGCTGAGAGAGATGATTTGAAGAGGGCAAATGAAGAACTGGAGAAAGAATTGGCTCAGCTCCGAAGCGAGAGAAACGAAGTCGTTCATTCCTTCAAGAGGCAGACAGAGCTGGTGAACCGGCTAGGTATAGACTTGACTAAGCAGATAGCCGAGCGTGAACGCATGGGTCAAGACTTCAAAGCTGTCAATGACGTACTGGCTACGAAGAAGCAGCACTTGGACGAAGCATATCGGAGGATATCCAAGTTCAACCAGCACTGGAAGGCCTCCCTAGCCACCAGGAAAGAGCGGGAGGATAAGCTGATGCAACAGATTTCCAAGCTGAAAGCCCAGGTGAAGGCTAATGAGAAGAGGTTTGATGAAGAAACCGCTCGCAGATACGCTGTCGAAGGCCAGCTCAACAGAGCTCTCGCTAACCTGAAGGAGCACAAACTGACGTTTGAATCCAAGAAACGGAAGTTAGAAGATTGTTTCGGCGAAGGAGCATGGGAAGATTCGGTCGAAGGTCTTCAATATACCATTGTGCAGAGGGAATTACTCGTCGAAGGGTTGCTCACTCGTCCTGATCATCCAGAAACGAAGGGGTTGTTAGAAGAGTTTCGCGCCCGTGGGTGTGCTTGACTATTTGTATTCCTTTTTTTTTATCATTGTTGTATGCTGACCATCACCAGGCTTGTTGGCTGAGGTCAGGCTATTGATTCTGCTTGTACTCACTGATGTTGTGTACTGCCTTGATGGGCTTTCTTTATATATGAGATTGTTATTTCCATGATTTGACTCGGACTTCTTATTGTCAGCACTAGCACTCAGGCACTAGGATCAGGGGAGATCTCCCTAACGCACAGACACACATTGGCATTTGCATGAAGCATTTGCATAACGAGCACTTTGTCGTTTTTCCTAACCCTTTTGTGTTTCCAGGTTGTTTCAGGTGGTTCCAGGATTGATCAGAGACCTATTCACCGATATCCGACCAGAGCTAATCAAACCAGGATCATGGGGCAAGTGCAAACTGATGTTCAGGAACTCCACGAAGGAATGGATCGCTTCATGGAGCTCATGCAAGCGGTCGCCAATGGCCAGGATCAGCTCAGAACCTTGGTTCAGCCTGTGATTTCAAGGGTTGATAGCAATGGCGTACTCCATGGTGGGACTGTGCCCACTCCTCCACCAGTTGAAACTCCACAGAATGGTGTCCCCGTAACCGGGGGAAATGGCAGTGCCAACGGCAATGTGATAGCTAACATGGGACTCAACGGTAATACGACGGGCGTCGGTAATGGGAGTCTGGAAGCTAATGTCAATGCTGGGCTGGGCAAACGGCAATGCAGGTGTCGGGAATCTATTTGGGCCTCAGCCGTGGTTAGAAGATCGTCAAGACGATGTGTTCTCTCAGAGAGGTGCTGAAGGGGAGCTGACTGCTGAAGCACGTCTAAGGTTCAAAGCACTCGAGGATAAGATGAGAAATATCGAGAATCATAACACTTTGGGCGTTGATATGTCCAAGTTGGGACTGATTGCGGATTTCAAGGTGCCTCCCAAGTTCAAGGTACCTGACTTCGAAAAGTATAAGGGCACCACTTGCCCTCGCGTGCACCTGAGATCGTATTACAGGAAAATGTCCGCTCATTCTGAGGACGAGAAGTTGCTGATGCACTTCTTTCAAGACAGTCTATCTGGACCCTCCCTCGAATGGTACATGAGTCTGGAACCTACTAGTGTGCGCACGTGGAAGGACCTTGCTGAAGCATTCGTGCACCACTACCAATACAATAGCGACTTGGCTCCGAACCGAGTCCATCTGCAGAATCTGTCGCAAAGGAACAACGAAGGGTTCAAGGAATACGCCCAGCAATGGCGTGAGTTGGCAGCCAGGGTTCAGCCGCCGATGGTTGAACGTGAGCTTGTGCAGATGTTCGTAGCCACCCTCCCAGGGGTTTAGTATGAGAAGTTGGTCAGCGGTATGTCTGGAACATTTTCAGATCTCATTATCACGGGTGAGCACATCGAAAATGGGATCAAACTCGGGAAAATTCAAGGTGAGGCGTCCTCAGCTGGAGGAGGCGGAAAGAAACCTTATAGTGGCAAAAGACGGGAAGGAGAAATGAGCGTTGTGACCAACACGCGAAGGAAGGGTAAAGGCCCTCACCAACAGGTGGCCAGCATAACTATCCCGGCAGTTCAACAGCCACAGCAGCAGCAGCAGCAATCGAATCAACAAGGGCACAGAAAGTATCAGAATAGGGCACCTCTGTCGAGTCGTCACCTCGAGACACCGCCCATGTCGTACGCGCAACTATTGCAGACTTTGCTTCAGCTACAGTTGATCCAGAAGAGGACCTTGGCTCCCTTGAAAGGGGCATCTCCGCCAGGTTATGACGCGAATGCAACTTGTGAGTTTCACTCAGGGGCACCAGGCCACAGAATAGAGAACTGCAAGGCCTTCAAGCATAAGGTGCAGGACATGGTGGATGCCAAGACCATCAACTTCTCGGATAATGTGCCAAATGTCACGAAGAATCCTATGCCGAATCATAGGGGAGGTGGAGTAAACACCATTATTGAGGACGAGAGTTTGGATTTATTGACTGACGTCAGAGATCTGAAGACGCCGCTTAGCTTCGTCAAAGCCAAGCTGATGAAAAGAAGGTTCTTCCCAGGTTGCGGAGAGTTGTGCATGGACTGTGCCACTAGTCTTGATGGATGTGAACAGTTGGTAGAAGGAATTCAAAGTCTGATGACTGAAGGGATTTTACAGTTTAGCCGGAGGGCCGAATGTGGATCAGGAGAGGTAGTGCTGAAGCAAGATGATGAGGTCGCCACCATCACCATCCCTCGCCAGACGATAACTATTTCTGCACCCAGGCCGCCCACGATTACCATCACCAAAGCTGGACCAATACCGTTCAAAAGCACTAATGTTGTCCCATGGCACTATGGGGCTGAAGTCTACTGCAACGGCCAGAAGTTGGAGCTAGAACCGTTTGGGTCGTCCGTGGAGAACCTTGTAACACCCCCTTCTATACCCCAAATAAATGCATACAAAACATTTAAGCATATACAAATTCATCAGAGTAAAAGTTTTAGAATAAGGTATAAAAGAAGAATGTCACAACTTCACCAATAAAACACTTGCTCCATAAAATATGTAACATTTTCAATTTAAGCGGAAGATAAAATCATTTGATCGTTTTGAAAATATTAATTCACGTACACATGAGCTATCCAAATTAATATATCATATCAGTTAGATTTACAAAACCACATAAGCTGATACATCGCAATGTATCACAAAAGAATGACTATACTAGTCTAACTACCCGGTGTTACATATCAGAGCAGCAAACTCAAAAGAATGAAGACTAATCTTCACAAAAGGACTCCAGCATCCTAATCTGCAATGCCTCGTAGAGCATTATAAAACAGCAGAAGGGTGAGAAATATAAGCATAATAATCAAAGCATAAGATTATATATATATATAGGTAATTATATAATTCAACTCCATATTTCTCACCACAATTCACCCTCTTAGTCATATATATTTACCACACATATATAGACAACATGAATATTCACAAAGCATTCCCACATCATGCATACACTCATATTTCCACAATCTTATCATTCACACATAAGCATCTCTTCATGCATATGTCATATATTAATGTGACTCAACAACTCAATGCAACTCATGCAATGCGGTACCGACTCTCGTTATCTTTTTTCGATTTTTACATTAAACCGGGTCCACTCTTCTAGACCGATAAACCGTTATCTTTTTTTCGGTTTTTACATTAAACCGGGTCCACTCTTCTAGACCGATAACAACAAAGGCCCGTCCTCTAAGCCTTCAAACCCACTCTTCTAGGTTTGGGACAAGCCACTAGTTTCCACGAAACTAACAGACATTGCCTCTTGACTGAATGATGCATGTACAATCAACCACAACAAATGCACTTAAGACCGACATCTTAATCTCATGCATTTACATAATTCATCTCTTCAAGAATTACACAATGATTGCACATACAACATATCACAATAATCACCAATGTATTCGCAATTCAATAATATCACCACATTAACACAATGCACACATATCCGCGATATGTTCTCATGCATTATCCATATATATATATATATATATATATATATATATATATATATATATATATATATATATATATATATATATATATATATATATATATATATATATATATATATATATTCACAATTCAATACAATATCATATTTAGCAAGTAATGCACGCATATCCATCATTATGCTCTCATGCATTCTTCATGTATTTTAACATACAATCGCATATAAACAATATGCATCCACAACACATTTTTCATAGTATGTTTATTCTTTATCTCATGCCATCTCATACAAGGTATACACATCACAATACCAATCATACAATTATAAGTTATGCACACATATCCACCATGTTCTCATGCATACTCATCACATAATTGTATACACATCAAGCATTCGCAAGTTCATTAGACAATACACATACATTCATCATTGTATTCACATGTATTTCTATTTATCACAATTAATACGCACCGCACATCAACTAGGATTCACGCCCGGAGGCTACCCACAGTACACATCATCACCATAGATCGTATCTATATCATATCATAGAGGTATTAACCTATGTGAATCAATCAAACAATCACCACATGAGCAACACAGCAAAATAAAAATGTTGTCACATTCGCCTTTATTCGCCTGGCGAACCCTCGCAGCGAACCTTCGCTAGGCTTCGCCTGGCGAGACTTCCCAGCGAGCCCAAGTCAGTAGCTACTGACTTCATTCGCCACCATTCGCCATCACCTTCGTTGGGCGAACCTTCGCTATCCAACTTCGCCTGGCGAACCCGCCAACGAAGTCCACTGGGACTTAAATATAATTACTCGCCAACATTCGCTGGGCTTCGCCTGGCGAAGCTTCGCCTTCGCTCGCCTGGCGAGAGCCAGCGAACCTGCGCAGAACAGATTCACACTCTGTTCTTCCTTCACCAATTCATCATCAACCCTCTCTTATACATCCAAATCAGTATAAACAACATCAATACATGTTACCCGACTATTCTACGGCATTATTACTCAGTTTCAACCGATTAAATCATCAATCTACCGATTATCCAACATTTTGCCCTAAATGGAAGTGATGGAAACTCTACCAAAACCCCAACCCAACATACATAACATCATGCAATGATCAAATAGAAACATTTCTCACCCTTACCTCGATTAATCGGAGCTTTGATGTTGATTCTTGATGATTTCCACTTTTCCTCTTCTTCTCTTCTCTTTCTCTCCTTTCTTCTTCTTTCCTCTTTCTTTCCAAATGTTTTCTATCTTTCTTTTCTTTTCTTTCTCTCTTATATATTTCCTTCATTTTCCTTCCTCTCCAATTCCTTCTTAACTTTCTATCCATACCAATTAATAAAAATTAATTCCAACATTAATAAAACCCCACTAAATCAATTAATTACTATAATTAATTATTTAATGAAATTTGGGCTGTTAGAACCCTCCCCCACTTTAGGAATTTTCGTCCTCGAAAATGTTACCTGATTCAAACAGTTCTGGATAAGACTCCTTCATCCGACTCTCAAGCTCCCAAGTAACATTTCCACCAGCCGGTCCACCCCAAGCGACCTTCACTAAAGCAATCTCTTTACCTCGAAGCTGTTTCAATTTCTGATCCTCAATCCGTATAGGTGATGTCTCAACAGTCAGGTTATCTCTCACCTGCACATCATCTATTTGGACTACATGAGACGGATCCGCAATGTATTTCCTCAACTGAGATACATGGAATACGTCATGAAGATTAGCAAGCGACGGTGGTAAAGTCACACGATAGGCCACTTCTCCTATCCTCTGCAAAATCTGATAAGGACCAATGAAACGCGGCGACAACTTGCGCGACTTCAGTGCCCTACCAACACCTGTCATCGGAGTGACTCGAAGAAACACATGATCTCCCTCTTGAAATTCAAGTGCCTTCCTCCTCTTGTCATAATAACTCTTCTGACGACTCTGAGTAATTCTCATCTTCTCTTGAATCATCTTGATCTTATCAGTAGTATGTTGAACTAACTCGGGTCCAACAACAGAACTCTCTCCGGACTCGAACCAACACAATGGTGTCCTACACCGCCTACCATACAACGCCTCAAATGGTGCCATACCAATACTCGAATGGAAACTGTTGTTGTAGGTAAACTCAATCAAAGGCAAGTAGCTATCCCAAGCTCCTCCTTTTTCCAATACACAAGCTCTCAAAAGATCTTCAAGCGACTGAATCGTCCTCTCCGTCTGACCATCAGTCTGAGGATGATACGCTGAACTCAAACGCAACTTAGTACCCAAAACACTCTGCAGGCTCTCCCAAAATCTCGAAGTAAACCGCGAATCTCTATCCGAAACAATACTCGATGGAATACCATGCAAACACACAATCCTCTCAATATACAACTTAGCCAACTTCTCCAAAGGGTAATCCATACGCATAGGAATAAAGTGAGCAGATTTAGTCAACCTATCCACGATAACCCAAATAGCCTCAAAATTACTCGGCGTCCTCGGCAAACCCGATAGAAAATCCATGGAGATACTATCCCATTTCCACTCAGGAATAAACAACGGCTTCATCAAACCCGATGGCTTCTGATGCTCAATCTTTGACTTCTGGCAAGTCAAACAAGAATATACAAATTCCGCGATATCCTTCTTCATACTAGGCCACCAAAATAATTTCCTCAAATCCTGATACATCTTAGTAGCACCCGGATGAATACTCAATCTGCTACGATGTCCTTCCTCAAGGATGCTCTTCTTAAGCTCAACCATGTTCGGAACACAAACTCAATCCCGACATCTCATAATACCATTCTCATCAATCCGAAAATCACCACCTTGGCCTTGGTTGATTAAAGTCAATCGATCAACTAAGCTCAAATCCGATTTCTGTCCTTCTCGAATTTCATCCAAAATACCACTTGTAAGCTTTAACATACTCAACTTAAATCCAAAAGAAGTTCTCTCACATACCAAACTCAAATCTCGAAATTGCTCGACCAATTCTAACTCTTTCACCATCAACGCCGACATATGCAATGATTTCCGACTCAATGCATCCGCTACTACATTCGCTTTACCCGGATGGTAGTTCAAGCCAAAATCAAAATCCTTCAAAATTTCAAGCCATCTTCTTTGTCTCGCATTCAATTCCTTTTGATCAAAAAGATATCTCAAACTCTTGTGGTCACTAAACACTTCAAATCTTGCGCCAAATAAATAATGCCTCCAGAGTTTCAACACGAACACAACGGCGGCCAACTCTAAGTCATGCGTCAGATAATTCTTCTCATGCACTTTGAGTTGCCTCGAAGCATAAGCCACAACTTGGTTATTCTGCATCAACACACCTCCTAAACCCATCAAAGAAGCATCACAATACACGACGAATGGTTCCTCTGGATTTGGCATAATCAAAACAGGAGCTGTCGTCAACCTTCGCTTAAGTTCTTGAAAACTCGCTTCACACTTGGCGTCCCAAACAAAGGCTTGACCTTTCCTAGTCAACTGCGTCAACGGCAACGATAACTTAGCAAATCCCTCAATAAACTTCCGATAATAACCGGCTAAACCAAGAAAACTTCTGATCTCAAAAACTGACTTCAGAGTCTCCCATTGCGACACCGCTTCAACCTTCGACGGATCGACCGCAATACAACTACTAGAAATCACATGACCAAGGAAACTAACTTCCTTCAACCAAAATTCACACTTAGAAAGCTTCGCGAACAACTGCTTCTCTCTCAGCACAGATAACACAATCTTCAGATGCTCGACATGCTCTCCTTCGCTCTTCGAATAAACCAAGATGTCGTCGATAAACACCACCACAAACTTATCCAAATAAGGATGGAAAATCCTATTCATGTACTCCATAAATACACCTGGTGCATTAGTCACACCAAATAGAATCACGGAATACTCATAGTGTCCATACCTCGCCCGAAAGGCCGTCTTCTGAATATCCTCAGCTTTCACACAGACCTGATGATACCCAGATCTCAAATCAATCTTGCTGAACACGCTTGCACCAACCAACTGATCCATCAGATCATCAATCCTTGGAAGTGGATACTTATTCTTAATAGTCACCTTGTTCAACTGTCTGTAATCCACACAGAGCCTCATAGAACCCTCTTTTCAAGCAAATCCTCAAGTTGACTCTTCAACTCTTTTAACTCTGAGGCCGATATACAATATGGAGCCATCGATATCGGACTAGTTCCAGGAATCAAATCTATCGAAAAATCCACTTCTCACTCCGGCGGTAAATCCTTTATCTCTTCAGGGAATACTTCCGGAAAATCTCTAACAATGGGCAAAGCATCAATCTCTTCACTTTCACTAGTCCTCAAAGTTTCCATAAGCATAAATACCTTAGCTCCATCTTGCACCGATTCCTTCACTTGTTTCCTCGTCATAAACAAATTCCTTTCAACATCCGAGTCGGGAAAAATAACTGTTTTGTCAAAACAGTTAATATACACACGATTGAATTTTAACCAATTCATTCCAAGAATGACATACAGTTGATCTAAATGAAGACACACTAAATCAATCCCAAAATCTCTACCGAAAATACTCAACGGGCAATTCAAGCAAACATGCGGTGTAGTTACCGAACCCCTAGCAGGAGTATCAATAACCATACCGCCACCAATCACAGACAACTCAAGATTCAACCTTCGAACACAATTCAAAGAAATAAAAGAATGCGTAGCTCCGGTATCAATTATAGCGATCAAAGGTGTACCATTAATGAAGCACGTACCTCGGATCAATCGATCGTCGCTAGCACTCTCAGATCCAGATAGAGCGAACACTTTCCCGCTCCCTTGATTCTTCTTCGGCTTATCGCACTTGGTACTGATGTTCCCTCGCTCACCACAGTTATAGCAAGTAACACCCGCACCGCTTCTGCACTCAAGAGCCTTGTGGCCTGGCTTGCCACACTTAAAACACTTCTGTTCAACACTCTTGCACTCCAGATCATGATGCCCCGCTTCACCACAATTGTAACACCTAACCGGGGTAGAAACTCCCCCACTTGGCTTCTTGCCAAAACCAACCTTTTGTTTCCCCTTATCGGCAGGAGTTACGTAAGGTTTTCCTCTGAATTGTCCTTTTCCTTTCTTATCACTTAGGCTCTTGTAGTGGCTAGACCTAGCCCTACTGTCTTCGTCATAAATTCTGCTCTTGTTAACCAACTCAGAAAACCGTCTGATTTCCTGGTACCCAATAGCTTGTCTAATCTCGGGTCTCAAACCGTTCACAAACTTGAGGCACTTAGACCTCTCAGCATTACCAGTATTATAGTGAGGACAAAATTTGATCAACTCCTCAAATTTCGCCGCATACTCAGCAACCGTCGAATTACCTTGCTTCAACTCAAGAAATTCGATCTCTTTCTTCCCCCACACATCCTCTGGAAAATACTTCTCCAGAAAAGTTTCCCTAAACAAATTCCACGTAATCACAATATCATCTTCCTCAAATCTTTGGCGAGTATTACCCCACCAATCTTCAGCTTCTCCTTCGAGCATATGAGTCTCAAACTGCACCTTCTGTGCATCCGAGCAGTTCATAACTCGAAAAATATTTTCCACAGCTTTCAACCAATTTTGTGCCTTGTCCGATTCATGAGTTCCCTTGAAGACCGGAGGGTTATTCTTTTGGAATTTCCCCAAAGCACGGAATCCATCATCAGCATGATTCCTCACATTCACATTGGCCGGAGGACTCTGCCCAATTGCCCCCGCCAATCTCGTCAATGCCTCCGCAATCGCTTCGTCGTTCCTTCCTGCAACCATCTTACTAATTCCAACAACAGAACCACGTAAGAACAACCAATATTGATAATGCAACACACGCACATCAATAACACACAGGAAAAACACTCTAACAACTTGGCCGGACGGACCGACCTGCTCTGATACCACTATTGTAACACCCCCTTCTATACCCCAAATAAATGCATACAAAACATTTAAGCATATACAAATTCATCAGAGTAAAAGTTTTAGAATAAGGTATAAAAGAAGAATGTCACAACTTCACCAATAAAACACTTGCTCCATAAAATATGTAACATTTTCAATTTAAGCGGAAGATAAAATCATTTGATCGTTTTCAAAATATTAATTCACGTACACATGAGCTATCCAAATTAATATATCATATCAGTTAGATTTACAAAACCACATAAGCTGATACATCGCAATGTATCACAAAAGAATGACTATACTAGTCTAACTACCCGGTGTTACATATCAGAGCAGCAGACTCAAAAGAATGAAGACTAATCTTCACAAAAGGACTCCAGCATCCTAATCTGCAATGCCTCGTAGAGCATTATAAAACAGCAGAAGGGTGAGAAATATAACCATAATAATCAAAGCATAAGATTATATATATATATATATATATATATATATATATATATATATATATATATATATATATATATATATATATATATATATATATATATATATATATATATATATATATATATATATATATATATATATATATATATATATATATATATATATATATATATATATATATATATATATATATATATATATATATATATATATATATATATATATATATATATATATATATATATATATAGGTAATCATATAATTCAACTCCATATTTCTCACCACAATTCACCCTCTTAGTCATATATATTTACCACACATATATAGACAACATGAATATTCACAAAGCATTCCCACATCATGCATACACTCATATTTCCACAATCTTATCATTCACACATAAGCATCTCTTCATGCATATGTCATATATTAATGTGACTCAACAACTCAATGCAACTCATGCAATGCGGTACCGACTCTCGTTATCTTTTTTCGGTTTTTACATTAAACCGGGTCCACTCTTCTAGACCGATAACCCGTTATCTTTTTTTCGGTTTTTACATTAAACCGGGTCCACTCTTCTAGACCGATAACAACAAAGGCCCGTCCTCTAAGCCTTCAAACCCACTCTTCTAGGTTTGGGACAAGCCACTAGTTTCCATGAAACTAACAGACATTGCCTCTTGACTGAATGATGCATGTACAATCAACCACAACAAATGCACTTAAGACCGACATCTTAATCTCATGCATTTACATAATTCATCTCTTCAAGAATTACACAATGATTGCACATACAACATATCACAATAATCACCAATGTATTCGCAATTCAATAATATCACCACATTAACACAATGCACACATATCCGCGATATGTTCTCATGCATTATCCATATATATATATTCACAATTCAATACAACATCATATTTAGCAAGTAATGCACGCATATCCATCATTATGCTCTCATGCATTCTTCATGTATTTTAACATACAATCGCATATAAACAATATGCATCCACAACACATTTTTCATAGTATGTTTATTCTTTATCTCATGCCATCTCATACAAGGTATACACATCACAATACCAATCATACAATTATAAGTTATGCACACATATCCACCATGTTCTCATGCATACTCATCACATAATTGTATACACATCAAGCATTCGCAAGTTCATTAGACAATACACATACATTCATCATTGTATTCACATGTATTTCTATTTATCACAATTAATACGCACCGCACATCAACTAGGATTCACGCCCGGAGGCTACCCACAGTACACATCATCACCATAGATCGTATCTATATCATATCATAGAGGTATTAACCTATGTGAATCAATCAAACAATCACCACATGAGCAACACAGCAAAATAAAAATGTTGTCACATTCGCCTTCATTCGCCTGGCGAACCCTCGCAGCGAACCTTCGCTAGGCTTCGCCTGGCGAGACTTCCCAGCGAGCCCAAGTCAGTAGCTACTGACTTCATTCGCCACCATTCGCCAGCACCTTCGCTGGGCGAACCTTCGCTATCCAACTTCGCCTGGCGAACCCGCCAGCGAAGTCCACTGGGACTTAAATATAATTACTCGCCAACATTCGCTGGGCTTCGCCTGGCGAAGCTTCGCCTTCGCTCGCCTGGCGAGAGCCAGCGAACCTGCGCAGAACAGATTCACACTCTGTTCTTCCTTCACCAATTCATCATCAACCCTCTCTTACACATCCAAATCAGTATAAACAACATCAATACATGTTACCCAACTATTCTACGGCATTATTACTCAGTTTCAACCGATTAAATCATCAATCTACCGATTATCCAACATTTTGCCCTAAATGGAAGTGATGGAAACTCTACCAAAACCCCAACCCAACATACATAACATCATGCAATGATCAAATAGAAACATTTCTCACCCTTACCTCGATTAATCAGAGCTTTGATGTTGGTTCTTGATGATTTCCACTTTTCCTCTTCTTCTCTTCTCTTTCTCTCCTTTCTTCTTCTTTCCTCTTTCTTTCCAAATGTTTTCTATCTTTCTTTTCTTTTCTTTCTCTCTTATATATTTCCTTCATTTTCCTTCCTCTCCAATTCCTTCTTATTTTTCTATCCATACCAATTAATAAAAATTAATTCCAACATTAATAAAACCCCACTAAATCAATTAATTACTATAATTAATTATTTAATGAAATTTGGGCTGTTATAAACCTTGCGAGAATCAGTGGTATTACTCGCAGCGGAAGAGTGTTTGCACCACCTGAGGTCGTGGCAGACAAGGCGGTTAGAGCCGAGGCAACTGATAAAGGTAAAAGTAAAGTCGTTGAAGAGATCCCGCGGGGGGCAGACAAAGACTTACTCGTTAAAGATGCCGAGGAGTTTATACGGTTGATTAAAAAGAGTGACTATAAGATTGTGGATCATCTCCATCAGACACCCTCGAAGATTTCCATCCTGAACCTGTTGTTGTGTTCTGAAGCACACCGCAACGCGCTGCTGAAGGTGTTGAACGCCGCATATGTACCGCAGGAAATATCGGTAAATCAGCTAGAAGAGGTCGTAGCCCACGTGAATGCGGGAAATGGGTTAGGGCTCACTGACCTAGAGCTGACGCCGAAAGGGAGGAACCACAATAGCGCCCTGCACATCTCGATAGAGTGTAGGGGAACGATCATGTCACACGTGCTGGTAGACACGGGTTCGTCACTTAATGTTCTTCCGAAGAAGGCATTAATGAAGTTAGATACTCGTGGAGTGATTTGCACACCCAGTGATCTGGTTGTGAAGGCGTTCGATGGAACCAAACGCCATGTTTTCGGGGAGGTAACCCTGCCAATCCAAGTCGGGCCGGAAATGTTCGACGCGAACTTTTACATTATGGACATCATGCCTGCCTACAGCTGTCTCTTGGACCGGCCATGGATCCACGCTGCTGGAGTCGTGACCTCCACGTTGCACCAGAAACTCAAGTATGCTGTCGGAGGTAGCATCGTGACCGTGTGTTGCGAGGAAGACATAATGGTGAGCCATTTGTCGTCCTTCAAGTATGTCGAGATGGACGGGGAAATCAACGAGACTCTATGCCAAGCGTTCGAAGTTGTCAAAGTGAAGGACGTAGCTCCTGTAGTCACCGAAAAGCCAGAGATGACTCTCTCCTAATTCAAGGAAGCTCGGGTCGTTGTCCAAGCCGGATCTACCCCAGGCTGGGGGCGAATTTTGGAGATACCTAACAAGCAAGATAAGTTCGGGTTGGGATATTCTCCTGGAACTGAAGCCTCTTCTTCTAGCAGTGCGTCGTGAGGTAAAGGGCCGATCCAGTTTACCAGTGGCGGAATGATATTTGAAAGCATCAATGCAGTGTCTGAAGACAGCGGAGATAGCGACTGTGACCTCGACTCTTGGATCCAGCCAAGCAAGCCAGGCGAGGGCCTCAACAATTGGTCCGTCAAGGATATCATCCAGATGACAAGCGAAGAGTAATGATTTACTTTTTCCAATCATTGTACAACCCTATGTCCTACCCGAGGCATAGTGGTTTTATTGTCAGGGCCTCGTTTGATTATGTACTTGCATTTTGTTAATAAATCAAAGGCGTTTTCTTCGTATTCAACTATTGTGATCTCTGTTATTCCTGTTTTATATTTGTTTTGAAAAACAATAAAATGGCAATGGGGTTTGTGCTAACCTGCACATCCTTGTTTTAAACTTAACCCTTGTTATTGCAGGATCCACATAACAGATGACATCGACTCTGGACCTTCTACGGCTCACTTCGACTTCGATTGCCCGATCTATCAAGCCGAAGAAGAGATTGATGAAGACGAAGACCTTCCTGAAGAGTTGGCTCGCTTGTTGAAACAAGAGGAGAAAGTTATTCTGCCTCATGAAGAGGAGATCGAGATTGTGAATCTGGGTTCTGAAGAACTCGTCAGAAATGTCAGGATAGGGGCTGCATTGCAGAGTGATGTCAAGCAGAGATTGGTCGAGATGCTAAGAGAGTATAGTGACGTCTTTGCTTGGTCATACGAAGATATGCCCGGACTTGATACTGACATTGTGGTCCACCACTTGCCGCTGCAAGAAGATTGTCCTCCCGTTAAGCAGAAGCTTAGGAGGACATGACCAGATATGGCCGTTAAGATCAAAGAAGAAGTGCAGAAGCAGCTAGATGCTGGCTTTTTAGCGGTCTCTACTTACCCTCCGTGGGTCGCCAACATAGTGCCTGTACCGAAGAAGGACGGTAAGGTGCGAATGTGTGTCGATTATCGGGATTTGAATAGGGCGAGCCCTAAAGATGATTTCCCGCTGCCTCATATTGATGTGTTGGTCAACAATACAGCCCAGTTCTCCGTGTTTTCGTTAATGGATGGCTTCTCCGGTTACAATCAGATCAAGATGGCGCCGGAGGACATGGAGAAAACTACGTTTATCACTCCCTGGGGAACATTTTGCTATAAGTTAATGCCTTTCGGTCTGAAGAACGCAGGGGCCACTTACCAACGAGCAATGGTAACTTTGTTTCATGACATGATTCATCATGAGATTGAAGTCTATGTTGATGACATGATTGCGAAGTCCCAAACGGAGGAAGGACATCTGGTCAATTTGCTGAAGCTTTTTGAGAGGCTTAGGAAGTTCAGGTTGTGGCTGAATCTTAACAAGTGTACTTGCGGAGTACGGTCCGGAAAGTTACTGGGATTTATCGTGAGTGAAAGAGGCATCGAGGTTGATCTTGCGAAGATTAAAGCGATACAAGAAATGCCAGTGCCAAAAACAGAAAAAGAAGTTCGTGGTTTCTTCGGCAGAATAAACTACATTGCAAGGTTTATCTCTCAGCTCACGGCCACGTGTGAACCGATGTTCAAGCTGTTAAAGAAAGATCAGGCGATTATCTGGAATGAGGATAGCCAAAAGGCATTCGACAAGATAAAGCAGTATCTTCAGGAACCTCTAATCTTGATACCCCCAGTGGTTGGACGGCCTCTAATCATGTACTTGACAGTTCTTGAGAATAGTATGGGGTGTGTTCTCGGTCAGCACGACGAGACGGGTAGAAAGGAGCATGCCATTTACTACTTGAGCAAAAAACTCACAGATTGTGAATCTCGTTACTCGATGCTGGAGAAGACGTTTTGTGCACTATCCTGGGCTGCCAAACGTTTACGACAGTACATGCTCAATCACACAACCCTGCTAATTTCGAAGATGGATCCGATCAAATACGTCTTCGAGAAGCAAGCGCTTTCGGGCAGGATTGCCAGATGGCAAATGGTGTTGACAGAATATGATATCCAGTACGTCTCCCAGAAGGCCATTAAGGGAAGCGTATTGTCTGATTACCTTGCCGAACAGCCGATCGAGGATTACCAGCCGATGAAATTTGAATTCCCTGATGAGGATATTATGTTTCTCAAAGCGAAGGACTGCGATGAACCGTTGCCTGACGAGGGGCCAGATAGGAAATCCCAGTGGAAATTGATATTTGACGGGGCGGTTAATTCCTATGGAAGTGGCATTGGGGCGATCATCACGACTCCCCACGGATCCCACATCCCGTTTACTGCGAGACTGACGTTTCCAGTCACCAATAATGAAGCGGAGTACGAAGCATGCATCATGGGTCTAGAAGAGGCAATTGATTTGAGAATCAAGAACCTAGATGTATATGGTGACTCAGCACTTGTGATTAACCAGATTAAAGGGGAGTGGGAGACTCGTCAATCGAATTTGGTGCCGTACATGAATTATGCCAGAAGGCTGCTTCCGTTCTTTGATCGAGTGGAACTCCATCATGTGCCCAGAGCGGAAAATCAGATGGCTGATTCCTTAGCCACGTTGGCTTCGATGTATAAAGTCAATTTTTGGAACGAAGCTCCAAGGATTGTCCTTTCTCGTCTTGATAGACCGGCATTCGTCTTTGCGATCGTGGAAGCCTCCGATGGCAAACCATGGTTCCATGATATCCAGACTTTCCTTATGACTAAGGAGTATCCTGCGGGAGCGTCAACCCAGGATAAGAAGACTCTGAGGAGGCTGTCTGGAAATTTTTATCTCAATCCTGATGGAGTTTTGTATAAAAGAAACCATGATCTCGTGCTACTCAGATGTGTAGATGAGAAAGAAGCGAGTATGCTCATGGAAGAAATCCATGAAGGCACACTTGGTACGCACGCCGGTGGGCATGCTATGACGAGAAAGATCCTGAGAGCAGGATACTACTGGCTGACGATGGAATCGGATTGCTTTAAATTCGCAAAGAGATGTCATAAATGCCAGATTTATGCTGATAAAGTTCATGTGCCGCCGTGCCCGTTGAATGTCATGTCCTCCCCGTGGCCGTTCTCCATGTGGGGCATCGACATGATAGGCAAGATCGAGCCTACTGCATCTAACGGTCATCGCTTCATTCTAGTAGCTATCGACTACTTCACCAAGTGGGTGGAGGCAGCCTCATATGCTAATGTGACCAAGCAGGTGGTGGCTAAATTCATAAAGAGGGATATCATCTGTCGTTACGAAATTCCCGAGCGGATCATTACTGATAATGGTTCGAATCTGAATAACAAGATGATGAAGGAGTTGTGCCAGAGTTTCAAGATTGAACACCACAACTCATCTCCTTACCGGCCGAAGATGAATGGCGTCGTTGAAGCGGCCAATAAGAACATCAAGAGGATTGTTCAGAAGATGACAGTGACCTATAAGGATTGGCACGAGATGTTGCCATTTGCACTGCACGGTTATCATACAACGGTGCGTACATCAACCGGGGCAACTCCTTTCTCATTGGTGTACGGTATGGAAGCGGTTCTACCGTTAGAAGTTGAGATTCCTTCTTTACGAGTTTTGGTTGACATGAAACTCGACGAGGCAGAATGGATTAAGAACCGACTGAACCAACTCAGCCTGATGGACGAGAAGAGGTTAGCATCGATTGCGCATGGTCGTCTGTACCAAAGCCGAATGAAGAAAGCTTATGATAAGAAGGTGCGTCCTAGAAGCTTTCAGACGGGTGATCTCGTCTTGAAGAAGATTCTTCCTCCACACTCCGATCACCGGGGCAAGTGGACTCCCAATTACGAAGGTCCGTACATCATCAACAAGGTCTTCTCGGGAGGAGCTTTGTTGTTATCCACGATGGATGGTGAAGATTTTGCATCCCCGGTGAACGCGGACGCAGTTAAAAAATACTTTGCTTGAAAATGACCCGCTGGAAAGAAAAAGAATATCCAGGCAAAAAGGGGGCATCCCGGCGAACCATAAAAAAGAAAAAGGTTCGGGAAAAAATTAGGGATATAAATTGAAAAGAATGTACACCCGCAAAGTCGAAAACCTGGAAGGGCGACTTTGGCAAAAAAGGGTATCCCGGTGAATCGAAAACCCGGAAGGGCGATTCAGGCAAAATTTAGGGATTTGAAAAAGCAAATGACTGCGTTCCGCGTGTGGACTTTCATTGTTTGGTGGTTTGGAAGACCTGAGGGCCATTCATCTGAATCAATCTCTTCTGAAGCAGAAGCATCGGAGAAGTATCGAAGTCGAGTGGGTCATAGAGGGATCAACTCATGGTGTTCGTCTACGCCTCGTTACCGACATTTGTATATACTGATGTATATTTATGTTTTAGTTTTGCGCGGCTTCCTCATTCCAGGAGCTTGCATCTGTTGTAAAACATTTTTACCCATTCAGGGGTTCGTTATCAATAAAATGTATATTATTCAGCAATTCTGTTTGCTTGTTTAACATTTATCTGTTTTGTTTGCGAAAAAGAACGCCGATGTTTTCGATAAAATGCGCATACATAAACTTACTGGCCCAGGCCACTGATTGTTGAAACAATGAATCACTCGAACATTGTCACAAGATGATAACCTTGATAGGTCCCTTTGAGAAGGGTATCTTGTTTGTTTGTTTGTGTTGTTGCAGGTATAGCATATTCCAAGCAGTACGCCGTATGCGTTCTCAAGCAGGATGATTCCTTCTTCTCCAGCAAGTTCAGCAGCATATCCCCGCGGCATCTGAACATGAGATCGTAAGCATTGATATGTCTCCCCAACCAGAGAAGAGTCTCTCCCCAATCAGATGTATCCTAAAGGAACGTCATCTCCCCCAGCTGAGTCATACACTGAAGTATGCAGCACTCGATAGTACAGACCGAAGTCTCCAGTGGAATTGAAATCCCCCGCAGAGTTGTACTCTCCCTAGCAAGCATATTCCAGGCAGCACGCCGTACGCGTCCCCAAGCAGGATGATTCCTCCTTCTCCAGCAAAGTTCAGCAGCCTCTCCCCGCAGAGTCTGAACGTGAGATCGTAAGCATTGATATGTCTCCCCAAGCAGAGAAGATTCTCTCCCCAATCAGATGCATCTTGAAGGATCATCATTTCCCCAGTTGAGTCGTTCACTAAAGTGTGCAGCAATTGATAGTTCCAGACTGAAGTCTCCAGCGGAATTGAAATTCCCCACAGAGTCGCACTCCCCCCCGAAACAGGATGATTTCTTTCCCCAGCCGAGTTTGCAGATCCCCAAGAGAGCCGAGTCCTTGGAAGGCGTTCAGGCCATGGTTGGTTTTCCCCAGTAGAGTGTTGAATAGCTGAGGCTGCATTTCCCCACCGGAGTCGTTGTCTCCAGGAGGTTTAGCCGTGAAGGCCGTGCAGTTTATTTACCCGATTGGCATCGCTCTCCTCAGCAGGTCCGGGTTCTCGTAGAGCTTCGTTCCCCTGCAGCAAGCGACTGAAGTTTGCTTCCCCATGCGGAGTCCGATTGAGATTGGCGGGACCTTTTCTCCATGGCAGGATGAATCCTTCCTCCACCAGAGTGGTTCTTTCTCCTTGACAGGAGGATTCTCCCTTCAGCATTTATTTTGCTGGCAGGATCGCAGCATGTTGCATGATTGCCTAGAATTTTGCATGATTGCATAGCATCTACCCTAAACGCGTAGCATTTCCACCGTGTGGAGCATTGCGCCATTGCCAAAGCATACGCATATGAAGCATGAGCTAGGTCGTTACCGTTCTTGTTTTACAGGTGTTCCCCCGCAAAGCCGCTTGCTCAAGATGATTCTTGAATTCCCCTAGCAAAATTCATTTGCCCAAGATGATTCTTGAATTCTCCAGCAAAGGCGCTCGTTTAAGATGATTCTTAAAATCCCCAGCGAAGTCGAAGGAGTTGGTTGCTCAAATTGATGCTTAGAGTCCCCGACAGAGTGTTTTCTCAGGATGATTCCTGAAATCTCCAGCATAGTTATTGGTTCAGGATGATTCTTGAAGTCCCCGCGGAATTATTTGTTCAAGACGATTCTTGAAGTCCTCAGCAGAGATGATTCACCCAGAATGATTTCTGGATCCCTGAAGCAAAGTTACTTGATAGTTCTCCAGAATCCCCAGCGGAGATGTGTCATCCCTAGGAGGTTTCTGAACCGCGAAGTTGAAACTTCCCTCGAAGACTTGATGATTGAAGTCCAACCGTATTAACAAAGCAGTTCTCTCAGCTGAAGCAGAGTGCCTGATGGCAGAAGTTTGAGTATCCCCAATTGGTTCATGATTGACCGAGAATTCTACTCCCGAGTTACTGATGAAGTTCGGCTGATGCCCGAAAGTCTTCTCTGAATGCCCGATGGCATGATTAACTTGATTGTTGACCTGATGAGTCCCGAGGAATCTTGATGCCCGACGGCATGATCGACCATGTACTACCGGTTACCGTGTGACCAATTCGCCAGCCAGTTGCCGTGCAGCTAATATTTCAGTGTTCGAAGATTTGTTCTCATCAGAGTACCGTGTACTTGTGCAGTTGGCAAATTTATAGGTTTGTTGGTATTCAACTGTCTCGCACCTTGATTGGTTGAGATTCGTTCACTTCTCACCCAGTCAGGTCCAAGCCGTTCGAATAGGGGCAGCTGTTGCACCCTAAAATTTGACCAACTCTCCTTTACCTAGCTTATGTTTCATTTCATTCACATTAGCATTATCATTTGCATTTCATTGACATGTATGCAGGAGATCAAGAGGTATGACTACCAATCAAGAGCTACACAAGACTATGAAGCTAGCCAAGAAGGTTATTCAAATGTTCAAAGGTTGATATCTTTGTCAGAGGAGTCAGAAGATCCTCAGAGAGAGTGGTTGAAACCAAAAGGGTGTCTCCTAACTTGAGAGTTATGGGAGCTCCTCAGATGATTCTGAAGCCATGAATGTGGACTTGAAGCCTTGAGAGAGCTTATGATATATCTTGAAAGCCATCATGAAGCCTAGATAGGTCATTGTACAAGATTAAGAAGACTCAGCCATGAGTGGTATAATTAGGGTTTGACTGGGTCAACCCTAGGTCAACTGATGATTTGGAGAGGGTTGAGACCTAATCCAAGAGCCATGTGACCATGGATTGATGCATTGAGATGTTATAAGGATGATTCCAAGGTCAACTCATCATGATTGAAGAGTTTGAGAAGTTTCAAGCTAGGGTTTCTAAGGCTTGATAGTGTAAAATCCCCTAGTTTGACCCCTATCTTCAGGGCAGTTTAGCTCAAGATGTGATTGTCATCTCATCTTGCCCCCAACATGAATGTTGTATAAATTGTTCTTATATTTAATTTGAGTACTAGAAGTCCTTGATAGGATTTGTAGAGCTCAAGTTATGACTTTGACAAGTTACAGGTCATCTGAGGTATGTGAATCTGGGGCCTTGAAAGTTATCCAACTTGCATCAAACCTTTGCCCATGAAGGATGATTCCTATGAACTTTTGGTCAACATGAATGTTGTTCCTTATCGTCTTATCTTTCTAGAGAGTACTAGAAGTACTTGATAGGATTTGTAGAACTCAAGTTATGGCTTTGACAAGTCAAGGGCATTTTGGTCATTTGGAGATTACAGGTCATTTCAAGCATAAAGCCATAACTCCTATTTCCAAGCTTCAAATGGAAAAATCTTCAACATCAAACTTGTTCAAAATGATGTTTTAAGGCTATTAAGGAGGTCATGAGATGATGGAAATGCTTGTAGCTCAAAGTTGCAAAAATGACCTAAAATAAGGGCATAAGTTAAATAAACCAAAGTTGGAAATTGATATTTTCAACCTACACATCCAAACCATGGCATGTAATATATCATTTTGACTCTAGAAAACATTTTAGAAACAATGGTTTAGCCATATTTTTTATTTGAGATTCAATTCATGGACTTGCTTTGAAAAGCACTTGCTTGCATATTAAGTAACATATGCATAACTTAAAATTGAGGCATGGGCAAGGAACTTGGCAAGTTAAACCCTTCCAAAATGTCACTAGGGGAGAAATTGAAGGAGATTGAGATGAATTTCAAGCTGCAAACAGAATTGAGCATGGCATGATAAGTGATTCAAAATCTCATGACATGAGATGTGTAAAATCTCATTGGAAGGATCTATAGGGTTCTAGATCATCCAAACTTCATCTATATATTGAGTAGAGATGATCCATGGCAGGGGTTGGTGATCATTGAAGATTTGAGCATAGTTTGAGATTGAGTTTTCATAGCTTGCAAGTGCAATCGGTTTCACCAAATTCCTCCATTTCCTTCCATTTTCTTGATTGATTCTTCTTCCATGAGTTTTAAGGATTGATTCCAGACCATTTCCAAGAGGAATTGGTGGCTAGATCGTATGGGAGCAAGTGGTTTTCAGCACCTGCAACTCAGCATCGTGTTTCAAGATTGAAGCGCTTTCCATTGAATCTTTTGCATACAGAAGCAAGGAGGAGGTTCAGTGATCGTGTCCAGAAGATTTGAGGGCTTGAAGTGAAGATTTGGTGCATCTGTTATTCAAGAATTTCCAGGTTGGTAATCTTCTTCCTATAGCATGATTTAGGTAGAATTAGGTTGAATTAAGGTGCTAGATTAGTTGTAGAATGGCCTAGGATGGATTTCAGATGGTTAATTGCTGAATTAGAGACAAAATAGGAAGGTCACCATTTTCGGTTGAGATTGGGAGATGTTGATTCTTGGGGTTTCATAGGAAACTATGGGCATGGTTGAGTTCGTGGCAAGATTTGGAGTGTGTTTCATGTTTTGACCTCTCGGATTGGAGGCCTCTAGGAAGAACTAGGGTTGAAGGGGACGATCGGAGCTCCACCGGCGGTGGCCGGAGCTGGGCGCGAAGTTCAGACGTTTGAAATGGAGAAGATGAAGTTCTCACCATTGGATGATGGATTGACCATTGACTGGGAGAAGATCCAAGGGCCACGTTTTAATTCTGAGTTGTGAAGGGTTTCTGAAGGAAACGCTGCGTTTCATTTATTTGGTGCTTTGGGCTTAGTAATCTGAATGTTATCCATACCCCCCAGCGAGCCCAATCCATGTTTTTAACTGAAAATGTTTACTTCCTGCACCGTGTGTTTGGTTATTTCATTTGATTTTCATTCAATTTCCATTTAATTCATGGTTTTTGTAAAATTCATAATAAATTGAGTATTAATCCAATTAAACCCATTCTTTTTGCATATTAATCATGATTGAGTCTATTATTTTTTAGAGAAAAAATATTTTCATTTCATATGATTTCTGATTTAATTGGAATTTTGTATTTTAATTGATATTAAAATGTTCATGTTTGATGCACATTTTTGTGGAATTTTGTTTGATCTCATGGTGATGATTTTGAGCCTAATTTTTTGTGTGTGATTAGGTTAGACATGTATGATCCCATAGAAATTTTCTCACATTTTTGTGATGAAAATTGGTGTGCTTTCTAGATTGATGTTTAGATGCTTCCTTTTTAGGGTTTTAGGTTGATGCCTTAGAATGTAGGATTTAGTTCTAGGTCCAATTTGATGGTTTGATCTTTGAAACTAATGTGATAGAGTCATGATTGACCTAGGTTCCCATAGTAATTTTTTTAAGATTTTACAATTGATTTTAGTATTTTAGTTAGGACTAACTTTAGTGCTAGGTTTAAGGTGATCCTAAATTACTAATTCAACTAGTTTAACTCATCTAGTTCCCTTAGATTAGGGTTTGTGCTTGGTTTGCCTTTGATCAAGTTGAAGACAAGTTGAAGACAAGAGGAAGATGCTTGAAGTTGCTTGAGGTTTCTTGAAGCTTTGGATTTTGTGGGTGCCTGGAGGTGTCTGATGAAGATTAGGAGATAAGACATAGGGAGAGCTTTGTAGTTAGAATGATTTTTTTTACAAACATGGAAAGCATCTTGTGCTTCCATTCCTCCCAATGATTAAAAGTCCTTCCATGGTATTCACCTCCCTCCTTTGGAGGGATAAGTGATGGTACCTAGGAAGTAGAACTTTTGAGGGAACCATTCTTCTGATGTTAAACCCTTATAGGCCTCCTTTGGTGGTCAATAAGCAGTTTAATATCCTAGCTTATCCAGTTAAGTGATTTCTTCTGGTTTGAGTATCCTGAAAGATGTTGGACTTGAGTTTGAAGATGAAGACTTCATTGAAGAGTGTGGAAGAGGGTGATTCCTTGGGCATTGCCATTGCAGCTGAAGCTGGAAGGGCAAGAAGAACAAGTTGATACTTGAAGACCCAATGAAGATTGAATGAAGAGTGAGGAGTTCCTTGCTTGAAGAAGATTGAAGGATGGAGTTGACACTTCTAAGTGATTGTAGACTACTCTGAGAAGCTGAGGCTTGTAGATGAAGAAGACCAAGTTGATACTAGTAAAGCAAAGAGAGCTGAAGCTTGAAGACTGAGTTGATACTTATGAAAAGGATTCAATTGAGATTGAGTGAATAGCTGAGGCTTGAGGAATAAAGGATAAGTTGAGGTTTGCACTGATACTTGAGACTTGAGAGCCTGAGGGAATCAAGTTGATGCTTGTAGTTAGAAGTGAAGCCTGAAGGTGGAGTTGACTGAGGAGCTGAAGCCTGGAGAAGAGAAGATAAGTTGAAGCTTATGTTGATGGGTTGAAACCTGGGGAAGCAAATTGATATTTGTCATGAAAAAGGATAGCCTTGAAAGGTGGTTGAAGTCTGAAGACTGAGTTGCTGTTAGAAGAGCTGAAGCTTGGAGTTGAGAGAGTTGTTGATATGTTTCCTTTTCTGTATTGCTGATGTGCCTTGTTTAACTTGCTTGATGCATTAGAATAAGTCCATGGTTAGACTAACTTCAATATAGGAGCATGATTGCACTAGAGGTTGAGTTGCTCCCTCTGCTTGTATTTTTACTGTATGGCTTTGCTTGCGGGTATTCGGTAGAGCCCTGCTCCCTTGCCCATGTGGTTTATTTTGCTTGATAGCATGTTATTCTCTTCTGTATGATTACAGTCTCTTATATTTTGCTTGATAGCATGTTATTTCTTCCTGTATGATTGCAGTTATTCATATCTGGCTTGAGGTTGAGATGAGCTTGTGGAGGCTGACACCCCACACACATTTCCTCCCTCACTTGCATTGCATGCATTTTACTGTATATCTGTTTACTGTTTAAGCTGATGTTGTATCTGTTTCTGTTTACCATTGACCTGATCCCTTAGGACTCTCATTTCCTTTGACAAGGAAGTGATGATAGAACTGTAGGTTGAAACCTATGCATGATAACTTCTAGGAGTTCCCTGTTTCAAACTTCAACTATAGGATGAATCCTTGGCATGACAACAGTAGGACTTGATAGTCTCCTTTAGTTGAGCCCCTCTCTCTTCTCATCTCAGAACAGATTAAGATACAGCAATCCTGAATGATTTCTTTCGTACGTTACGAGCCTTAAGCTATCTGAGAAAGGATTGTTGGAGAGCTTCTTTCCAACAGTCTGGATGTTTAGTATGGCACCCTTTGGGTGACATGCGACGCATTCACTCTTAGGTCATAGTCTTTAGTGCATTTGAAATTGCAAACAACAATAAAGAACACTTCTTCCGTAAAAGACAGAAAACAAACTTCAAACCTTTTTGCCCCGTGGGCCCATAATTCAAAGGAAAGCTTTTCTGAAGAAAAGAGTGTCGTTAAACTTCAGCGCCAACGCAAACAGGCTTTGTCCCTAACTGCTGGAACTGTTGTTTAACCCTACTCGATAAAACAGATGAATCTGAATTCCCGTAATCCGTATTATCCCGAACTACGTAAGCTCTGATCTCTCAAGCCTGTTGAGAGTACGTAGGCACAATACTGATGTATTGGCGAGCCACCTTCCCCGTAACCCGTAGTGGGTCGAACTACGTTGACTCTGATTTCTCATTCTCTGATGAGAATATGTAGGCATAAAGTGCGATACTTTGCCGAGTCATTTTCTTTTCTGTTTAAGCCAGCCTTGATAGGTAGATAGATAAACCAACTCGTCCAGTAAACACAACAAGCGTGGATCCCGTCGAGTACGACGGACGTGAGGGGTGCTAATACCTTCCCCTTGCGTAACCGACTCCCGAACCCAGACAATGGTTGCGATGACCTTGTCTTATACCTTTTTCGTTAGGTTTTTCCGATTGTTTCCTTTCCCGTTCTGAGGGATAAATAACGAAAGGTGGCGAGTCTTCTGTTTTGCCGGCACCTTATTTTCGCGGAAGCGACAGAAGGGATCTACATGAGTAGACTTTCCAACTTGAACCAAACCTTAGATGATGAACCTTTTCTTTGATGTATCCCATGATAGGAAATTTATATTATTTGGAATTGAAACTTCTATGCCATTGAACTTCCATGATTGTTCTTTTTTATTGTATCTTCATACTTCTTCTACTTTCTTCTTCATCTTCTCTCTCTTTGAGACTTGTTTAAGTTTCATTTTTGTTTTCATTTGTCATTGAATCGGATAGTGTTTACTTGTGCTTGCTCACGTGATCCCTTAGTATTCCTAGTCCCACTTAATTTATGATTAAGATGGGATAAGGAGAGACATTAGGTTTTCAATCCTTAGCATGATAACAATTAAGATAGTCCCTTCTTGACCTAACCTTTATGTAAATTATTTATATGATAACATTACGTAGACTTCCCTTTCATCCTAACCTTAGGATCATTTTGTATGATAACATTAGGGTTTTTAGTTCCCTTTAGTTTTTTTCTTTTGAGTCTTCTCTTCTCATCTTAAACAATTCTAAGAAACTTAATAAAAACGATGAACATTGTGCGCCACGAGCCTTAAGCATATGGGAAATGATGAGTGGGTAGTTTCTCCTCACTTGTCTAGACTATTTAGTGTATGCCCCTTGGGTGATATGCGATGCATTCGCTCCTATATCATAGTCTTTAGTACAATGTGAATCTCAAACAAATTCAATTTACTTCTCTAAAACTCTTAATCAAAATTCAAATCATTTAAAACTTCAAGATTGTTCATCAAAATCATTTTCAGAAAAGAGTATGTTACTTTTCCGTTCTACCATAAACAGGCATCGACCCTATATGCTGGAATGGGAACTTAACGTCACTCATAAAAAACACATAACCAACCAGTGGTTTAGTTAACCGAACTATGTTTGCTCTGATTTCTCATACCAGATGAGGATACATAGGCACAAGACGGTGATGTCTTGGCAACCAACCTTCCCCCCATCACCTGTAGTTTTCCGAACTACGTTGACTCTGACTTTCCCATTCCACGAGGGAATACGTAGGCATATGGCGGGGATGTCCTATCGAGTCTTTTTTTCCTTTTCTTTTCCCGTTCCCTTTTTTTTTAGCAGTAGCTTTTAGATAACTCACCCTTTGATTAGATAAAAAGCGTGGGTCCCGTTGAGTACAAAGGACGTGAGGGGTGCTAATACCTTCCCCTTGGGTAACCGACTCCCAAACCCAAGATTTGGTTGCGATGACCTTGTCTTCTCCTTTTTTTAGGTTTTCTTTGAGCGTTTCCTTTCCCTCTCTTTGAGATAAATAATGTTCAGTGTTGACTCTTCTGTTGGTTTCCGCCGGTCTTTTCGCAGTTGCGACAGCTGGTGACTCTGCTGGGGAACGAACCTAGAGTCTCTGGTTCCCTATGCGAGTCAATCTTAGTGCTTATCTGTTTTATATCTTAGGGTGTTTATATTTGTGCATATGTATGTTGTATGTATACTGTTGTATATTATTACATTTGAATTTTACTTTTTGCACTTTATCATCGTTATCATATTATGTTGGTGTATTGTTGGGTGGGTTATTCCATGAGAGATAAGCCTAATATCCAGGCTTGAGTATACACATAGGATTAGTGGGGAGAGTAGTTTGGACTTGTGTGGCATCTTGACACACAAGAGTTCGCACAAAATTCGCGTCTAGATGAGGTTTTCTTTGAAGACATTCTATCATGTGCATCTTAGGCAGTTGAAGAGATGTTGAATTAGAAAGCTAACGACTCTGGAGACTGTTCATTGGGAAGTCAGTTGAGACTTCCTTGATTGACCATGATGCCAAACCAGAAATGGTGAACGTATCATATTTCTCAACCTGATAGTCATGATACTGATGACCTGCATAAGATGTTGTACCTTTCAAGATTAGAACCTACATGTGAGAGGGATGGGTTTTGCAGGAAACATTGACCTTCAACCAACTCAATTTTCTGGTTTTCTTGTCAGAGAAGACCTTTGACCTTGGATATTGTGGTTTTCTCTCACATCAGTGTTTTGGATCTCTGGGTATTCTTATTAGAATGAAGATCTGGTCATATTCAGTCAACAACACAACAACATTAGATGTCTTGGTCCCCTTGTCTGTATTTGCATAATCAACATTGCATGTATATGTGTTCTCAGGTTCTCATCTTTCCTTTGATTCTAGTTATCTAGTCTGTTATTTAGATGGAGGTTGAGAGGATGAAGATCATTATATATAAGTTTCCATTACCGGAGTTGGGACCTTTATTTGGTCTGGCGTTCTTGAGGACTTCAGAATGGATTATGGGAGAATTTTAAGTTTTTTCCGCAAGGTCACGTACTACGAGCAAGGAGCCATACATGGTTTGCTACAGTTTTATGATCATTCACTACGCTGCTTCACATTTCCAGACTATGTATTGGTTCCTACTTTTGAGGTGTTGCTTTTATTTTGGGAGTTCCAATCCTTGATGAAGTGTCATTCTTTAATTCAAAGGAAGAGCCTGATCTTGAGGAGTCTGCTAATGCTCTTTATTTGAGTAAGTCTGAGTTGATTGATTATGTATTCTACAGAGATGGAGTTTCTGGCTTTACCCTATCCTTCTTGGTGGGTAAAGCCCAGAAATATGACAAAGAAGGGTGTTTGTTGGTTCTTAGTGCTATTCTCGCTTTGTGTATCTATGACGTTGTACTATTAACCAAAATACTATACTTCAATGATATGGACGCTTTTCGTATCTTCATTTCCAAGAATCATGTACCCTCTCTCCTAGGAGACTTATACCATTCTGTGCACTATAAAAATGAAAAGAGGAGAGGAAAGATTGTTTCTTGTTGTACACCTCTTTTTCACCTCCCTCGTTTCGGAGCTTTTGTTCATGCGAGGATTACATCTGAATGGTCTAACAGATTCATGGGTTTGATAGCCAAAGATGATGTCTGGTTTAACTGAGATCTGCTTGGTAAAGAGATTATCTTCAGTTGTGGTACCTTTCCCAATATCCCTTTGATGGGGAGAAAAAGGGGAGTCAATTATAACCCTTTTCTCGCTGTTAGACAATTTGGGTATGCTTTAAGAGGACCTTTGAAGGATGAAGAAGTGCAGGAATCTTTGTACTTTACTGGTGTAGGTGATCCAAGCATTCTGACAAGAGTTGTGGAAGCATAGGGAAAAGTTCATAATAAGAGGAAGCTCTCCTTGGGTAAGGGTGACTGCAGAGCTTATGATCCTTACATAGAATGGATTCACAAGAGGGTTGAGAAAATACGGTTTCCTTTCCCTGTGGAGGAACCCTTGTATCCTTTGATAGTTGAGGAGCCTACGACGGTTGATATCTTGAGATACAATAAGCTTTAGGAAGAGCTTCGTAAAGAAAGCGAAGAATTGAAAAAGGAGATCAGCCAGTTCAAGCATGACAAGAATGAACCTGTCTACTTGGCTAAAGTAAAGACAGAAGCCTTGACCAAGATGGAAAAGGAATTGTCTAAGGAGATCCGGATACGAGGGCGAGTTGGTCAGGATCTGAAGAGTACTGGTATCATTTTAAAGCACAAAAAGAAGGATTTAGACAGAGTCTATATGGAGATATCCAAATTCAATGATCAGTGGAATGCTACAATAACTGCCAACAAAAATAGGGAAGATGAGCTTCACAACCAGATTGACAAGTTAAAAATGCAACTTAGAATCAAAGAAAGAGAAGTTTTTGCAGAGTCATCCCGTAGATGTACAAGTGAACAGAAAATGCAAGAAACTTTATCAGCTTTTGAAAAACTCAAGGTTAGAGAAGAATTGAAGAAACCTAAGCTTGAAGACGTCTTTGGTGATGATGCTTGGGAGAAATATAGTCAAGATTTGAAAGATGTCATTCGTAGAAGAGACTTCCTCATCCAAGAGCTGATTGCAAGACCGAAGCATCAAGACATAAAGAAGCTGGTCGAGGAAGCTCAGACTTGGGGCAGAGACCATATTGGTTAAGGAAGGCTATTTTCAATGATGATGTATCTCATTATTTTCTTTTCCTTTCTCGTATTTGACCATCACCAGACTTGTTGGATGAGGTCACATGCACTTATATTCAGTTGTATTTCCCATTTGTGGATTGTGTATGCTAACTTCTTATTCTTATTTTATTTATGTGCAAGGCTTTCGATTCTTCCATCTGTCTCTACCGTTATCTTATTTGTGAAACACATATACATGTTTTCATTTTGCATTATCATATTCTCGATGACTTTATTCTTATTTCTGCTTGGTTTTCTGTATCAGTTGACAGGATTGTAGAATCAGGTTTTCATAGATACTATACTCAGGGAAATCAACAAAGAATTATGGATCAGGTTTAGAATGGGCTTCAGAAAGTTAGAGAGCACGTGAACCAATTCATGGAATTGATGCAGCATGTGGCCAACAAACAAGATTAGTTAAGGTCTTTGGTTCAACCATTGATAGCACGGGTTGATGAAGACGGTATTCTACATGGAGGAACTGCTGCTATTCCTCCACCTGTTAGTGGAAAAATTCCACAAGGCAATGGTATTCCTACAGTTGTTAACCCTCCGGGCGGAGGTCCTCGTGGTGGAGTTCAGATAGGTGGTGCTGGAGGTGGTGTGTGTGTTGTACATAGGGCTGCTGGTCCCTAATGGGAGGAAGATAATTAGGATGACATCTTTTCATTGAGAGATATGGATGTTGGTCTCCCGTTAGAGGTTGAAAAAAGATTCAAGTTAATTGAGGAAAAGATGAAAGCCTATGAGAGCCAAAAAAAATTGGGTCTCGATACACTACAAGAAAAAAAGAGATTTACGACACTTGAGTTGCGACAGTTATCACAAAACCGTCCTTATTCCTAGATTGCGATGGTTGTCACGACAGTTAGGGTCAATTGTTGTAGATTTTTTGCGACAGTTATAAAAAAACCGTCCTTATTCCTAGACTACGACAGTTCTCACGATGGTATGAGACAACCGTCGCAGATTTTTTAGGCATGTTGTATAAAATAATTGCGACAGTTACTAATGAACCGCCCTCTTTCCACACTCGCGACAGTTTCACGACAGTTAAGGCGAACTGTCGCAATTACTTTAGCCAATTATAATAAGTATTTTTTTATTCCTTTGATTTTCCACTTTTTTCTTTCATTTTTATTTTCCAACCTTTTCAATTTTATTAATTAATTTAATAAATAATTATTATAATTATCAAAACAATGTAGCTTAATATTTTTGTCTAAAATAAGAGTAAAATATGTTCTATTTTATTATATAAATAGTTAACTTTTATTAAAATAAATTTTGCGAAAATCGATGCCGGCAATGACAGAAGAGTCGCCACCGTGCGTTATTTATCCCAAGAGAGGGAAAGGAAACGCTAAGAGAAAATCTAACGAAAAGAGGGATAAGATCGGTCATCGCAACCAAATCTTGGGTTTGGGAGTCGGTTACGCAAGGGGAAGGTGTTAGCACCCCTCACGTCCGCCGTACTCGACGGGATCCACGCTTGTTGTCTGTCTAAAAGGGTGATTGAAACTATCTAGCTAAAGGCTCAAGGACAAAAAAAAGAAGTGACTCGACAAAGCAATAGTGCTTTGTGCCTACGTATCTCATCTAAGGTGAGAAGTTAGAGTCAACGTAGTTTGGCTAACTACCGGTGAAAGGGGGGAAGGTTGCTCGCCAAGACATCGCGTCTTGTGCCTACGTACTTTCATCTGGTATGAAAGATCAGAGCAAACGTAGTTCAGGATAAAAGGGAACACAGGTTTGTTCAACTGTTTTACCCGAGTAGGGTTAACAATCAGTTCTAAGAGTTTGGTGTATGCAGCTCGACCATTGGAGACTTAGGCGTTACCGTTTGCGATAGAACCAAGAGTTAACAAAACTCTCCTTATGAAAATGATTTTCCAAGATTAAAGGCCCCAAAGGGCAAAAATAAGTTTGAATGATTTGTTTTTGTGTTTTTTAGAGAAGAAGTGTTTTGGAATGGTTTGCAATTCATATCGCACTAGAGACTATGACTTAGGAGTGAATGCGTCACATATCACCCAAAGGGTGCTATACTAAACATCCAAGCCATTGAAGAGAAACTCCTCAACAACCCTTTCCCAAGTGCTTAACGCTTGTAACGCACAATAATCATTAACCTTTATTAAGTGTTTTATGATTGTTTTGAGATGAAGAGAGAAAGGACACTAAAGGGGGACTAAATCGAAACCTAAAATTGTCATGCAATGGTGATCCTAAGATTGAGATAAGGGAATGCTATCTAATGTTATCATACATGGTTAAGATCCTAAGGTATATCATAATCTCTCTTGAACAAGAGAGATTAGAGGTCTTAAGGGAAAGGAGACAAAAGAAACAACGGGAAACAACATAAACATGCAAGAATGCAAACATGGAATACAAATGAGGGAGGAAATTGGTGTGGGGAAGTAGCCTCCACAAGCTCATCTCAACCTCAAGCAACAATATGATAGATGCAAGAGATGAAAGGAAACAGAAATGCATCAATAGAAACACACAAGAGCATCCAAAATGGGATGAAATGGCCTAAACCAAACAACATCAACCATAATGCCAAAACATAAACACAAATGAAAGTCAAACAAGACCTAAAACAAAGTGAGGATGGGAGGCTATATGAGGACAACAAGGAACTCAGAATGTGCACTCAACCATGAGCATCACAAGAAAGGTGCACAAGAAAGCACAAAGAAGTCCTCATGGATTCATCATTTTATGCATGCTTCAAGTACCTCCAAAGGAGGCAAAGCTACCTTAATTGAGATTCCAGAGTCATTGGACAACAATGGAAATGAAATAAAAACTCTCAAAAGCAAAAGCAAGTAAACCACAAGGAAATGCAAGCAAATTCCCAAAGGAAAGCAAACATGTTTCACATAGAAACCCTAATTGGAAACTCAAAAGTAAACAACCAAATGAACAAGCAAAACACAATATAATGACCTAAAAATGAGCAAGCATCATCCTTAACATGTTAGCAACATGAATCAAAAGGGATTGAGGGCTCAAAGGATCCATAAATGGCATATCCAAGTCAAACTAGGTCAAGATGTATGTATGAACCTCCCTTTGGGTAACTTGACTTGCAAGATACCCTAAAATTAGGCTAATGATTCAAAAATTAACAAATAAAATGCAAGAAGCTCATAAACATGTTGGCAATCAAAGGACAAAAGATTACAATCAAAATCAATTCACAACACCACCAAAGAAATTGATTCACAAGGGTGCTCCATTGTGAATGAGGATTGTCAAGTGTCAAATGAAGTGCATCAAAAGTCAACTCAAAAGTCAACCAACAGGGGAAAAATGGTCTTCAAAAATTCATCAACTCATCATTGATATGAGGATTGAATTTTACTCATTGGATCAAAAGGAAATGAGAGAAACAAAATAAAAACCAAAACATGTCAAGATTTAGGTCAAATAAAACACTTCCAATGTTAGATTCCATTTTTAATTGAAAATAAAACTAAAAAATAAAATAAACAATTTCTAAAAATAATAGACATCCCAAAATGTTTAAAAAATATTTTTGTGGAATTTTTCACCATTAGAAGTATTTTAAATGAAATTAAATCAAAACAGAAATAAAATAAAACAAAAAGAAAATAAAAACTAAAATGAAAAAGGGTTGGGGGTGCAGAAAGCAGCCCAAAAGCGTTGAAAGCACATTGGGCTCATAAAAGGGGGGGGGGGGGTCCCAAGAGCAACAAAAGGCCCAAATCCAACAGGGGGCGCTGAAGTCCAAGGGATTCAGTGTGGGGAGTCAACCCAGGCGCATGGTGGAAGGAAATAGTGGCCATTGGATCACAAGGTAACCAGATCAGAGGGCTCACAGCGCGCCATGTCATTTAATGAGATTCCAGCTAGATCTGGTGTGTGTGGTCAAAGAATGAACACCAAAGGTCTTAATCTTGGCTGTTAAATGAAAAAGTAAATGCATCCAACGTGCACCAATGAACCACGTAGCTCTGGCAAAGTTCAAACCATGGAGGGAAAACCAGACGGCCGGAACCACCGTTCCGATCGTCTTCTCCGGCGAAGCTTCAAACCACTCACGGCCACGAAATGTAGGTGCTCGAAAACTCAACCAAAATGAACAAATAAATAGTCAAAAATGATCTCCAGGTTACGTAGATCATGAATCCACCACCCATTTTCATTGATCATGCTTAAATCAAACAAAACAAAAAGAAATAGAAATGAGCTCAAAACTCAAAAGCTTGCAAACAGCCACAAAATCAATCCAGAAACCATCTACACATCAAGAGGTTTACAAATATATAAAAATGGCATGATAACAATGCATAAACAGTGAGATATTTGGATTAAAAGAAAACCTATAATCAAGCTTCCACAGTGCTTAGTTTGTTAGTGAAGCTTACAATAAACCACCCAGAAATGTTCTATGAGTCTCAAGGAAACCTTTGAAATCTTTGGTTTGGGTTGAAACTCAGTGAAACTTGAAAAACAATTTTGACTTTTTTCTTACTTTCTCTCAATGTGTTCTTGCTCAAATTCTCACCAAAAACAGTTCTGAAAGCTTGTAAACAATCCTAAGAATATGTATGCTGGATTTGGATTGAAAGAAAGCCCAATTCTATGCTCCTTAGGTCCAATTGGATTTCACTTTTTCACCTTATGGCCATTTGAATAGTGCACGAAAATCACCTTGCCCAGCTGTAAAAATGGCTCAGCAAGCTTGCATCTGAGGTAGGTTGATCCAAGGGGTGAGAATGGCTCCTTAATTTGATCTTATGGCAAGGTTTGCATATGTTACTTAAACTTGAAGTAACCATGAAAATGGCCACCAAAATGAGCTCAAATCTCAAATCTAAAAATGGAATTGTGTTTGAACTGTATTTGGCACTCAAAAAATGCACAAGGTTGGTCCAAAATGATCCCAAGTGAATTAAATGTGATTTTCCCCTTTTAAGGCCTTTTTCATGGAAATTTCTTTAGGGATTCTTCAATCCAAGCCAAAACTTTGATGCCTTGATGTTTGGTTGAGAAAATGACCCTATTTGGAGAAAGTTTGAAGTTGGAAAGATTTCCATTTGAAGTGTGCAAAGTGGTTAAATGGACCTATAATGAAAATGACCTGTAATCCTGCTTTCCTAAAATACCCCTGCCTTGCAAGCCTCATACCTTGAGTTCTACAAATCAGATGAAGGACTTCTAGTACTCTTTGGAAATATAATATCATGAGGAACAACTTTCATGTTCATCAAAAGTTGAGGAGAAACATCCTTCTAGGTCAAAAGTGGCTTGGAAGTTGGTTGACTTTTGTTGACCAAAATCACATTCATCTGAGGACCTGTAACTTGCCAGCATCATAACTTGAGTTCTATAAATCCAATCAAGGACTTCTAGTAATCAAAAGAAATCTAGAAACATGCTCTACAAGTTTCATGTTGGGGTCAAGATGAGATGAGACTTGTATCTTGAGATAGGTAGTCTTGAAGTTGGGCACTAAACAGGGGATTTTACACTGAGAACCCTAATTTAGTAACTCCTCACACTCCTGATTCTTGATGAATTGATCTTGAAATGATATCTCATGTATCTCAACACAAAATTCCATGACCATAAAGACTTGGAATTGAGTCCTAATCTCTTTCAATTTCACAGTTGACTGAGGGTTGACCAGATGGAAACCCTAATTGCACCATCTTCAACTGTAGCTCTTCACACTTGGTATAAACACTTGAATGAGCTCTAAAATGACCTACAAGGCCTCCAATGAGCTTAAATGATCATCTCCCTCCATGACCATGGGCTTATGATCCTCAGATGACCTTCAAATGGCCTCCTAGACAAGAGGTGAACAACATACACTTATCTGCCTATCCAAAGGGCTCTTACTTGTCTCTGATGATGATAACCCCCCTGTTGACTTGAATACAACCTCTTAATTAGGCTTAGAACCACTGGCAAATTCCTCTTGTTACACCCACATCTCTTGATCCCCTGTAAAATGCACAATGTTATGCAATGCAGTATGCTAGAACAATGAAATGAAACATAAACCAAGTAAAGAAAAGGTTGGGCAAATTTTGGGGTACAACGATATATATATATATATATATATATATATATATATATATATATATATATATATATATATATATATATATATATATATATATATATATATATATATATATATATATATATATATATATATATATATATATATATATATATATATATATATATATATATATATATATATATATATATATATATATATATATATATATATATATATATATATATATATATATATATATATATATATATATATATATATATATATATATATATATAAATTTTGTATCCTTTTAAGATTGTTGTGGACCTATCCGCCATTCTCAAAAAACAATGACGACAAATCTTTCAATTCCGCTCAATATCTTCTTCCATCAAACTCAAACCACACCCACTTCTTCATTTCTTCATCACCAAACCGTTACCTTTTCCCGCAGAAAAACCACTCTAAAAACCCCTTGTTTCGGTTCACAACAAAACCCCCCAACAACGACAAAGCCAGAGGAAGAAGAAACCGTTTAATACCAATGATATTGATTCCGATGGTGAAAAGGGTTATGACCCTGTTGGGTTTCTCGTCAAACGTGGCATTTCTCATAAAGCATTTGCTTAGTTTCTCTGTGAAAGGCAAGTAATTGGGTTCCGTTTTGTAGAATTTCTGTTTGGATTATCTGGGTGTGTTTTGTTTTTGTGCTTCTCTTAGAAAGTTTCCTTCTTTAGTAGAAGATGTAATTGTATTACCCTTCATTCATTTACACTCTATGTTGGAACTCACAAACAAGGAGTTATGTGTAATTTCTTAAATAAAGAAGGGCCTAGGCATGTAAGAATAGTACAAATGGTTTCATATTGAACCTTTACATTGAATTAAAATGTGGGCTATTTCTGTCCATGTGGCCGCATTTGTAGTTACAATACAGTTGAAGAGATCATGAAAGCACTGTTATATTACAGCCGCAATTGCAATTTAAAACTAACGAACAGAAGAGTAAGTGTTTTTTATAAGATCATTACCTACAACAATCTAAAGTGTAGGTTCAGTTGTTTTCTCAGGTGTAGAATTGATTTTGCATCTACAATTGATGATGGAGGAGTTAGGAGACATACCAGATGCAGAAACAAGGTATAAGGAATGGGCAGCAAAGAATGGAACTTCCCCTTATGCTGTAATTGATGATGGCAAGAACTACGACATATTTAATGTGAAAGTTGATCCCGAATGGAAAGAGAGAACTCGTGCACTGAAACCTCCTATAGAATATTGGCTTGAGACACGTAAAGGCAGGAAGGCGTGGTTGAAGAAGTATATTCCTGGTATTCCTCATGGAAGCAAGTACCGGGTTTACTTTAACACTTCTAATGGACCGCTGGAACGAGTACCTACTTGGGCTACATATGTACAGCCAGGTAAACCTTATGTTGATTAATTTTTATTTGTTTGCATTTTATTGATTCTACATTATCCAAACATTATTCATTCAGATTTAAATGGAAGGCAAGCTTATGAAATTCATGGGGAACCACCTCCTAAAGAGGCATACAAATGGAAAAATAAAAGCCCGAAAGTACCAAAGTCATTGCGGATATATGAAGCTCATATTGGAATCAGTGGATCTGAGCCAAAAATATCCTCGTTCAATGATTTCGCAGACAAGGTTCCTTTGTTTTTCTTTACTCCTTTGTTAAACCATTACGATTTATACATACCTCCGTTTTATAACCAAATTTTTTTATACACTTTGTTGCGGTGAAAATCGGATATCAAGCTATTGAATTAACTTGAATCTTAATTCTTTTACAACCGGACTTTAATTTATCCAAAGGAAAGGTCTAAATAAAGAAAGAACCTTTTGGGCGATGTTACAACAACGCTAAGAGATTCAGGGATCGGGGGTTGGTTATGCATAGGGTAGGTATTTCACATCCTAAACATCTGTAGTACTCTACAGGAACCTTTTGTTTGTTTGTATGCTAAGTTTGTTAAATATTTGCTAAGGTTTGGGTATTGGGTAAAAAGGTGAAGGTTATGATAGATGAATACCTAAGATTGTTTCTAAGTTTGCTCGCAAAGACATCGCGTCCTCTGCCTACGTATCCTAACTAGGATAGAATCAGAGCAATCGTAGTTCACCTTACTAGGGTTGAAGAACGCTTGATTGCGATCAAGGTTCAAAGGGGAACAAACATAATAATGTTTGTGTAGAGTTTCACAAAACTCTCTATGTCTATGTTGTAACACTCAACGGGGGAAGTAAGTGATCATATCCATGATCCTTACATAGAGTTAACAACTCTACCCTAGGGTTCTAGTTGCAAACACTCCTAGTGAGGTGGGTCTTTTAGACTTAAGCAAAGTCAAATGGCTTATAGGTTTTGATCTTAATTAAGGTTCAAAATAACTTTTCAAAGTCAAGAGGGGTAATGAGCTATCCATGAGACAAAGGTCAATGGAGAGACTTTTCCTTTGGAAGAAGAAAGGGGAGGCAGCTGGGATGAGAACTAGAGAGTTCCATCCCTTGGGGAAAGATAACTTAACAAAGCATAAGCATGATGAATATAAGGTACATGATTACAATCAAAGATGGGCAAGCACATTACAATGAGCAAGTAATTCAAGTGAGATGAATGGTTTCAACCAAGATATACAAACAATGTTACAGATGGCATATCTTAACAAAGATGAAGGCGTATTTTAACAAAGATTGAAAGTATGATCTTAACAAAGATTGAAAACATGATAAAGGTGACAACCATATAAACAAATAACAATTTGAAAACTAATCATGTTATAGACTCAAAGTAGAACAAATGTGACAACAATGTGTATAGATAACAATCACACACAAATGAATAAATTAATTTAAGATCATAATTTAGGAGGAGCTATGATAAAGGCATACTTGACAAAGTAAAGATGGAGAAAGCACATGGTAACAACCAATAAGAGAGTGATATCCTTGACAAGATACAAATAAACATGGTATGAAGGAAGTTCAAATCGAAATAAAAACCACAATGACCTAAGAGTGAATCTACTAACAAGAAGGAAAAAGCATTGTACGAGCAAGCAATTATGATATTACAATCCATTAAATAAAACTAGACATTTAAATGAAAAGGTTGCAAAAAGAACGGATTAAAACTAATAAACGACGAATAAATTATGGACATTTGAAATTTGATGGATTTCATAACAATACAATAAATAAACAAGAAAATAAGAAAAAGGGGCATGGGTGGGGATTGAACCCACACCCTTGTGCTCCAAGCAATGACTAGCTAACCACCAGGCCACAAAAAGTGAAATGTGGTGTAGTTGTTTTTTTTTTAAAACAGTTTGACAGCTATGGTGTTCTTTTCAAAACAGTCTGTTGATGTGGCCAGCAATTGATCTTAAACAATGTTATCTGAATTCATATGATGAAATGCAATAGCATGGTATAACATATAATGAAAATCTCAACAAGAAATATCATAGCAAGCAGGATCACTACAAATAGAATGTGTGTGTGTGTGGTTCAAGAATCTTGAGGCCAATATGCTTTGATATGATAAATGTCATACAGGAGCTCTAGTGGAACAAAACCAGACTGATATGCTAACTAGTGTCAAAAGATCATGACTGAGTTCTAAGTAAAACTAGATTCCAAGAATTTCACCACAGTCAAAAAAACTTCACAGTAGGATAACATCCACTCTGTACTGCATCAAAACAGGTGGCCTACAAGGTTGGCTCTATTGTAGGTTTGAGTATCTTTGGTATGGGAAAGGGTTTAGGCCAGCAAAGTAAATCCATGTTTGACCTCCAGCTTCTAGGTTCTTTAACTAACCACAAAATACTGAGCAAACTGAGATTGCAGCAGGCACATCCTAGGTATAAAACAAATTGATTCCTTGGCTGCTCACCAGACCACAGTTGGTATAGGTTTCAATCAGTAGCAGATCTAGCCCTCATGTTATAGGCAAGTTGTACAACATCACACAGTGGACAGATACTTCAAATATGAGTTGGTAAGCTATAGAACCACAAAATCAAGCAACACATTTTGAGTATGATAATACTCCACAGTCCTATGTTTCTAACAACATTCACACATAACATGAAATCAATAAAAAACAACTTGCTCACAAGCTTTGAGGCAGCATCACAGTTGAATTAACACCTTAATATGACAAAAACAAATTGAACCACCTAGGCTAATACTGATGAGAAATCTCCACTATTCCTAATAGCAAACAATCATGAAAAGTAATAAAGTGTTCATAACTCAAATTCCATCAAAAATACTTAAGAATGCTAAATCATGAAATATGATGCTAAAGTCAACAAAGATCAATTACATACCTTTTATAGATCCTTAGGAGCAGGTTATATCAGTTGAGAAAACCAGAGATTGCTTGCTCCAATTTTGACTCCTTTGAGATTTCTTCCACTTTAAGCCACAACACACTTTCAATGCCAAATGGGGATATGTGAGTTTCCAGTGATTGGTGAGTGTTTGAACAGTTGAAGAATGTTGTTTATGAGGTGTTAGGGGGATCAAAACTTCAAGAACATGTTTAGAACAAGATTTGGTGGTTTTTGGTAGCTTTGGTCAAAGTATGGTGGAATGAGAGTTGACTTTTTGATTTTTTGAGGTTCTTGATGTTTTAGTGAGTCATACACCTTCTATATATCATTTAGAAGATGTGTGGATGGTTGTGAGAGTGTTGGTAATGCTAGAAATGAAAATGGCATGAAAGTTGTAAAATGCCCATTTTTGGTGTTTTAGAGCTTTTCTTCACTTACAAGCAAAAAGAGAATGAGAAGGAGAGCTGTAATATTTTGATATTATGAGCATCTCTGGTGTGTCAAACAAGTGAGGGGAAGGCCTCTATTTATAGGAGAAAGAAGGATGAGGGTAGCTTGGTAACTTCCATTTTTGGAGGGAGTTTCATGAAGTTTCTTCCAAATCTTGCCAAGATCTTCTTCCATCAGCTCCATGGCTCAAGAAAGATCAGAAACATCAAGTGGAGATGTCCATGAAATGACTGAGGTGAGCTTAGAGGGTAGGATGGTACAACTGCAGCAGTTGGAGATGAAAAGTTTCTCTCTCATTCTTACACATCTCAATATTTTAATCCATAAATCACAACTTGCATCTCTCTCTCTCCAACCTCTCTTTTTCTGTCATTTCCTTCCTCTACACATCTGAATATCATAATGTATCATGATCCAAGGGTGGATAGTGGTTAGAGATGAAAAATTCTGATTTTGAGAAGTTGGACCAAGTGGATTTCATGTGTGACAGGCCCAACTTCAATGCATCATAACTTCCTGCTCACAAATCCTTTTGAGGAGTTCTTGCACTTTTTAGAAAGCCCTTGTGTAGCTCTACAACTTTCATGTTTTAGGAATTTACAAATTATTGATGGAACTAGGTTGAAAAACTCCTCAAAGTTAGCAAAAAACAAGTTTTGATGCAGCCAGATTTTAAAAAATTCACTAAGTGTTTTGTACTAAAAAATGACTTTGATGATAACTCCAATTCCATGCATTTTCTGAGAGTGGACTAGTTTAGGACTTTTGTAGGACTTGTTAAGAGCTTTCCGACGAGCTTTGAACCACCTCGTTCGGGTGTTTGGTTAGGGAGTTAGGGTTTAGCCCCTTTCGAAACCCTAATTTCCCGATTTTATGATTACTCTCACGTCTTTGATCCGATGATCATGAAAATTGATATGTAGGTCCCTCATGACATAAGGAACAACTTTTCTTCACCACTTGAAGTCCAATTCCTAAAACTTGAGGGGGTTGACTTTTCGGTCAATCGTACGATCGATCGGCGATTATCGAACTGTCTGTTCATGTTTCGGAGCTTCCAAGACTTTGAAACTCTTTGAGGGGACTTCACTAAGCCATATGAACTTTTTAAACCATACTTTTATCCTTGAATTATTTCCCAAATCTAAAGTCAAACTACAGTTGACTTTTTCAACCCGAAAAACCCTAATTGGGTGCCTTGAACTGCACTGCACCCCATCTGTGGGTGATTACTTCAAATTGAACTCACACATGGCCCAATATGGTATTCTTGATCTTATTTCATAAATGATTCACCCAAAACATTAGTTGCCCAATCCTCGAACCTTCGATTTTATCAGTGCGGAGCCCCATTTCATCTGTGTCTTGACAAAACATACTTCGAAACTTGTTAAGGTTAGATAAATAAATGCATATGATATGAAGAGGATATAAGGGGTCAAAATTTGGGGTGCAACAGATGCCCCTATTTAAATATCTTCACTAGATGGTAATGAGAGATGACAATCCTCATAGAATCGTTGTGAAAGGTATTTAAATATAGCAAACCAGAAATTTTGTCCCTTAGATCCGATGGTATGCAAAAGGACAAATGCGAATATGCCATGAATCTAAATGATGTCATATGATGCTTGAATGCAAGACAGATGCAGACACACGAGCAAATATAAAAGAATGACAGGACAACGAGTAACTACTCACGGGGACCCAACACACTGGGGAAAGATTCAAGGCCAAGTAAGCAAAATAGTTCAAACATGACTAAAGATGCTTTTCAAAGGAATCTTTCACACAAGGGACACAAACTCCACCAGGGAAGACACATCTTTACTGGGGAAAGGAGACACAAACCTCACTGGGGATAACCAGATAAGGAAGCCCACCAGGGAAGAAAGCAATTCTTCACTTGGGAAACGAAAGAAAAGAAACGCAAACCTCACTGGGGAAGAAACCCACTGGGGAAAACTTTGCTGGGGAACAAATCCACTGGGGAAGCACAGCTTCACTGGGGAAAAGATAGAACGAAGACACGTATCTCATTGGGGATAACCAGGTGAGAGATTTCCTATAACGAAGAGTTCAAACGGGATCTTCAGGAAAAGGTTAGAAACAATACCGGGCGCGCCGGGGAGGTTAGTATCCACTAATTCTCCGAGACTCGACTAGGAAAGCAAAAAGCTTCAACTGGGGAGACTGGTGACGACCAGAATAACAAATAGCTTCAAACAGTGCTAGTTTCCACTAGACTTACTGGGGAGGATGGTTACAACCAAATCAACAACGGTTTCCAAGAAGTGCTAAATACCACTAGACTTCCTGGGGATATGGTGACGACTAAATCAAAGTTCCAATTTCAATTGGGAATTTCAAAACAATATTGATAAAACACAGGACTTCGGCTAGGGGAATTGGTAACAACCGACCAGTAACGATTAACTTTCAAGCAATGCCAGTGACTACTGGACTTAGAGGAGACTGGTGACGACCAAATCAGGATATACCAATAACAACTAATTCTGGATAACGCCAGTAACCACTAGACTTAAATGGAGGAATTGGTAATGACCGAGTCCCAAGAGACCAATAACCATTGGATTTTCACAGAGTTTGGTAACGACCAGACCAAAGTGGTGATAACAATCTAATTTAAGCGACGCCAATAACCATTGGACTTATGGTAACTGGTGACGACCAAATCCAGGGGTATACCAATAACAACTGGTACTGGATACTGCTAGCGAAAACTAGCTTTTCCAAGCAATGCTAGTGACCACTAGACTAAAAAAAAGATTGGTAATAACCGAATCAAGAGGTATCAATAACAATTGGATCTGAAGGTAATACTAGTAACCACTAGATTCAAACAGACTGGTAATAACCAAATCAAACAGATTCCAATAATTATTGGATTCCAGGCGATGCCAATAATTATTGGACTTTTTAGGGAATTTTGGTAACGACCAACTCAAGTACCAATGACCATTGGCTTTAGAAGGCTAGTAACCACTAGATTTTTAGCAAAGGTTGGTGAAAACCCAATCAAAAGGACTCCAATGACGATTGGTTAGCTTTATAACAGAATCAGTGACGACTGGGTTTGGAAAATTGTTGGTGACGACCAAACTACTGTACCAAACGTAGTTAGTTCTGAATACGTGCTAGTGACCACTAGTCTTTCAAAGTTTGTTGGTGATAACCAAATCGAAGGTGAAAATTGGTAATAACCCTCTGTTTGTATAAATTAAACATTGCTAGTCACCACTAACTTCCCAGAGCAAAATAAGGAAACCCCAGGATGTCAACTCTAAAACGAACTTGTAACAACAAAACAAAGATAAAGGTAACAACCAAAGGATCTCGACGGTGGGAATGCAAACAAATGCGTATGCTGGCATGATGCTGTATGCAAGACGCAGAACGACCCGTAGGGACAGAGGAAAACCAAATAAAGAGGGAACTCGTCACGCTGAGCTTTAAAATGCCTCAAGTCAGACGACACTTCCTTCTTTGGTGCAGATAACGATCTTTTCTCAGTAATATCCCCGTAATCTTGCAAGGAAGAAGTCTTAGCTTAATAGCTAGAACTGCTATCGGACGCATCTATCTCGGTCAAAGGTAACAGCGATTTCCACAACTTCAAGAACTGTGTAATATCATCATATTACCTTTAGAACTTTTCAATCATTTTGTCAAATTGTGCTTTCTCCTTTTTTCCTTTTTAAAACAAGACTTAAGTTTTTCAAAACACTTTGCTTTCATGAAAATTCTTATTAACAAATAAGTGAAATTGCATAACAAAAATAGCAGATCATAACAATGATTTGGCCAAAGAAAAGAACTGATTTTATTGATAGACAAGAACTTTACAAAAGGCAAAGCCCTGGGGATTTTAAAAGTTTTGAAAAATGGCAACAGAAAAGATTACAGAATCCCATAATAATTTGGTCCTTCCGACTGCCAGTTCACTTGCTTTGTTGCTTCTGACGAGAACAACAAGCTTTGACCTTTCCTCTAATACTCTGCACAGGAGTCTGCCCCAGAGTCTGTCATCTTTTAAACATTGGGTTTTTCTTGTCGAGGCACTGAAATCCTCTTTCTATGTATTTCGTTTTCAAGCGTAGTATTTTCTTACTGCGTCCGAGTTGATGGGATACTTGAGTGGTTCGCCATCCATAGTTTCGAGAATCAGAGATCCTCTGGAGAAAACAGTCTTCACAACGAAAGGGTCGTCGTAGTTGGGCATCCACTTGCCACGCATGTCTTTTTGTGTAGGTAGGATTTTTCTAAGCACAAGCTCTCTTTCCCTATACTCTTTGGGACAAACCTTCTTATTGAATGCCCGGGCCATCCTTTGTTGATAGATTTGACTGTGACACATGGCCGTCATTCTTTTCTCGTCGATGAGATTCAACGAATCGAATCTTTCTTTTATCCACTCGTCTTCATCCAACTCTGCTTCCGTCAAGATCTTCAAGGAAGGTATTTTGACTTCAATGGGTAGCACCGCGTCCATCCCGTACACTAAGGAAAAGGGAGTTGCCCCTGTCGAAGTGCGTATTGATGTTCGGTAGCCGTGCAAAGCAAATGGTAACATCTCATGCCAATCTTTGTAAGTTACGACCATTTTTTGTATTATCTTTTTGATGTTTTTGTTTGCAGCTTCAACTGCACCATTCATTTTAGGTCTGTAAGGGGACGAGTTGTGATGTTTGATCTTAAAATCGTCACAAAGTTCCTTCATTGTTTTGTTGTTCAGATTCGAACCGTTGTCAGTGATGATCTGGTTAGGGATACCATATCGGCAGGCAATCTCTTTTTTAATGAAGCGTGCGACCACTTGTTTCGTCACATTTGCATATGACGCTGCTTCCACCCATTTGGTGAAATAATCGATTGCGACAAGGATGAAGCGATGGCCATTAGAAGCTTTCGGCTCTATTGCCCCGATCATATCTATGCCCCACATTGCAAAAGGCCAAGGTGACATCATCATATTGAGAGGATGTGGAGGGACATGCACTTTATCAGCATAAACTTGACATTTATGACACTTTCGGGCGAAGAGTATGTAATTCGTCTCCAAAGTTAACCAGAAGTAACCCGTTCTTAAGATTTTCTTAGCCATGGTGTGGCCATTTGCATGGGTGCCGAAGGTTCCTTCGTGTACTTCGGTCATTATGAGATTCGCCTCATTTTCATCGACACATCGGAGTAAGACCATATCATGGTTTCTTTTGTACAAGATGCCATTGCTGATGAAGAATTTAGATGACAGCCTCCGTATTGCTCTTCTGTCAATTGTGGACGCGTTAGCGGGATACTCTTGGTTTTGAAGGAAATTCTTGATATCATGAAACCATGGCTTCTCGACAAATTCTTCGTCTATTGCCATGACGTATGCGGGTACTGTCCTTCTTTCGATGCGAATCAGAGGTGCCTCGTTGACAAACTGGACTTTCCACATGGATGCCATCATGGCCAACGCATCGGCAATGTGATTTTCTGCCCTTGGTACTTGCTTGAAGGTAATTTCATCAAAATACTCAGCCATCTCTAGGATGTGGGTTTTATAAGGAATCAATTTTTCATCCCTGGTTTCCCATTCTTCTTTGAGTTGGTATATCACCAAAGCAGAATCACCTATTACTTCCAAGATATTGATACGGAGGTCAATAGCAGCCTCCAATCCTAGGATGCAGGCTTCATACTCTGCTATGTTGTTTGTACAGGAGAAACAAAGTCGGGCTGTGACCGCAGTGTACCCTCCAGTTGGATTTTTCAGAACAGCTCCGATGCCATGTCCATTTTTGTTTGACGCTCCGTCGAACATCATCTCCCAACGAGATCCCGGCTCGGGACCTTCCTCTGGACCAGGCTCTGGTTTCGTGCGCTGAATATACATCACATCTTCATCAGGAAAATCAAACTTGAGCGGTTGATAATCCTCCATAGGATGCTCTGCAAGGTGTTCTGACAAGATGCTCCCTTTGATGGATTTTTGAGCAACATACTGGATATCATACTCTGATAGGAGCATACGCCATCGGGCTAATCTTCCTGTCTGAGCTGGCTTCTCAAAGATGTATTTGATGGGGTCCATCTTAGAAATCAGCATCGTAGTGTGGCAAATCATGTACTGCCTCAGACGTTTAGCAGCCCATGCCAACGCACAACAAGCTTTTTCCAGGGGAGAATAACGACTCTCGCAATCGGTGAACTTCTTGCTTAGATAATATATTGCATGTTCTTTCTTCCCTGACTCATCAGTCTGGCCCAAGACACAGCCCATCGAACTTTCTAACACGGTCATATACATGAACAAAGGCCTTCCAGGTACCGGAGGAATCAGCACTGGAGGTTCTTGCAAATACTGCTTGATTTTCTCGAACGCCGCCTGACAGTTTTCATTCCATACCACCGTTTGATCTTTTCGTAACAACTTGAAGATCGGTGTGCAGGTAGGAGTTAGATTGGAGATGAACCTGGAGATGTAATTCAAACGTCCAAGGAAGCCTCTAACTTGTTTCTCAGTTTTGGGAGCAGGCATCTCCTGGATTGCTTTAACCTTGTCAGGGTCTACTTCAATTCCTCGCTGGATAACGATGAAACCAAGTAACTTGCCTGAGCGAACTCCAAATGTGCATTTGGCTGGATTTAGTCTCAATTGATACTTCCGGAGTCTCTCGAATAGCTTCAATAGATGATCCAAGTGGTCTTCTTCACTTTGGGATTTTGCAATCATATCATCCACGTACACCTCGATTTCTTTATGCATCATATCATGAAAGAGTGTGACCATAGCTCTCTGATACGTTGCCCCTGCGTTCTTCAAACCAAAAGGCATTACTTTATAACAATAGGTGCCCCAAGGCGTGATGAAAGTTGTTTTCTCCATGTCCTCTGGATCCATTTTTATCTGGTTATAACCCGAAAATCCATCCATGAATGAGAACACTGCAAAGCTTGCCGTGTTATCCACCAAAGTGTCAATATGTGGTAACGGAAAATCATCCTTCGGACTTGCTTTATTTAGATCCCTATAGTCGACGCACATCCTGACCTTGCCATCCTTCTTTGGGACCGGTACAATGTTGGCCACCCATTATGGATACTTGGATACTGCTAGAAAGCCAGCATCTATTTGCTTTTTGACCTCATCTCGGATTTTAAGTGCCATGTCTGGTCTCGACCTGCGAAGCTTTTGTTTGACCGGAGGACATTCTCGTTTCAGGGGGAGCTTGTGCATGACAATGTCAGTATCCAACCCTGGCATATCTTGGTAGGACCAAGCAAATATGTCAACAAAATCTCTGAGGATTGTTATCAGCTTGTCTTTGATTTCTGGCCTTAATGATGCCCCAATCTTGACTTCTCTTTTGTCCTCCTCTGACCCCAAGTTGATGACTTCCGTCTGCTCTTTATGGGGTTGGATATAATCATCTTCGTATTCAGCCATTCTCTTTAACTCTTCTGGGACTTCTAACTCTTCTTCGTTCTCTTCTTCAGCTTGAAAGACAAATGAACCGCTAGTAGAAGGAACCGAATGATCATAGGATTCCATGGTTGATGGGGGTATTCTCCATGTTTTATTTAGGAACAATCAGGCACTCACACACAGACATGCAGATGAAGGGTGGTTTTTATTATTATTATTTTTTCAAAAGAGATTGCCATTTTTTCCAAAAAAGAGTGAAAGTGATGCGCAAACAAACAACAAGAGTTTTAACAAAAACACTTTTTCATTACTGACTTTCAATTTTCGCAAAGTGGCCCAATACAAAATAATTCGCAGGTCTTGGGCAAGACCAGAAAATTTTTTTTTAAAGAAAGACACAAAGCTAACAGGCAGAATGAATTACTCTAAAGGTAAAAAGATGGGAACTTCCACAGCCTCCCAATTGCGCAATGCTCCTCCTCCTCTTGTTATTAGATGGTCCAGATTATCGTCCTCATCTTCAGCAATAATGGCATTGACTTGCACACCGCCGCTGGTGAATATCTCTTTTAAGGACTTCTTCTTCATGGTGCTTTCTTCTGGCTCGCCTCCCGGAGTTGGTTTGTAACCCAACCCTTGTCGATCATTCTTGGCCCGAGCATTGACTTCGATGACCTCTCCCCATCCCAGCAGGACTCCAGCTTTCAGTGCTGCCTTAATACTTTGAGCAGAGGTAAATAATGGCCCTTGGGTTATGTCTGATTCATCTACTAGAACAGCGTGAGCTATTTCTAGTGCTTGGAAGGCTGTCTCGAGAGAGTCTTCATCAGCCTCAATATACCGGAAAGATGACAAGTTGCTTACCATCAAGTCCTCTTCTCCATGGACAATGACTAGCTGGTCATTTACAACAAACTTCATTTTTTGGTGGAGCGTGGAAGTGACAGCGCCAGCTATATGAATCCAGGGTCTTCCCAATAAGCAGCTGTAAACTGGATTTATATCCATCACCTGGAAGGTGACATCAAAGATTTGTGGTCCAATTAGAATAGGAAGATCAACCTCTCCTATCACGGTTCTCCTGGATCCGTCGAATGCCTTGACTATAAGAGAGGTTGGTCTCATGGTAGTGCCTTGATATGCCAGCTTGGCCAAAGTTCTTTTAGGCATTACATTGAGTGCTGACCCAGTATCAACAAGAACTCGGGACATTGTATCCTCTTCACACTTGACTGATACATGCAAGGCACGATTGTGCTTACGCTTCTCAGCTGTCAGGTCATTATCGTCAAAGCTCAAAGTGTTACTGGCAGTGATATTTGCTACAACAGAGTCAAATTGCCCCACTGTAATATCCTTAGTGACGTGGGCCTGTGTCAGGATTTTGAGCAATGCCTGGCGGTGTGCAGGAGAACTTAAGAGTAAAGCCATGACCGAGATCTTGGAGGGTGTTTGATTCAATTGGTCCACCACCCTATAATCGCTTCGTCGAATGATTCTCAAGAATTCTTCTTCATCGTTCTTAAGACTTTCTTTTCCTCTAACTAAAGGTTCTTTGGCGATGGTTGTCTCCGGAACAGGCTTCTGGGGAACATGCGTCTTTTGAACAGAAACCGCTGGTGGAGGAGCCTCATTATATGTTCGAGTTTGATAGATACGACCACTCCGGGTCATTTTGCTTCCACCGGCAATGTTGGCCACACTTACCGGTTTCTTTTCTTTGAAAATCCCTTCACACCATGAATAGTCTTGTTTTGGTGTCACGGCCTTTGGGCGAGGCTGGAATCCTCCCCTTGGCTCAAACCTAGTCTGTCCCCTCCCGAATTTCGGGGGTGCGTCATCACGAAATACTGGCCGAATATTCTTGTAGTTTTTGTTACTGTTATCATCTCTGAACACGGCTCCTTTGTTGGATTCTCCTGGTATGTTAAACACAGGCTCGATGACTGCCACATCTTCTTCCTTTTTCCGGTGGGCAATTTCTATCATTCCCTGTTCAATCATAGCTCGAATGTCCTTTTTCACAACGTCACAACCCTCAGGATTCAGTATACATTCTTTGCAATCCTCGTGAGATGTCTTGAGTAACCACGCCTGAGCGAGGCGTTTGTGCAGGTCTGCTAATGGCACTTTGATCTCACCAACAGTGGTAACTTTCTTGTCTTCTGACCCCTCCCCTTCTTCAGTAATGGCATTGACTCCACCATGATTGGGAAGAGAGTTGCTCTTAACATTGGGCAAATTGTCTTCGAAGGACAGAATTCCTTTTCCAACAAGTTCACGAACTAGGTGCTGAAGGGCGAAGCAACCTTCGAGATTGTGGCCTGGAGCATTCTCATGAAATAGGCAGCGGGAATTTGCATCGTAATAGAACGAAAGTGGATTAGGTGGAGCACTTAATTTTCTTGTTTTAACCAATCCTCTTTCTATTAACATGGGAAATAGGTCGGTGTAACTCATTGGAATAGGCTGTATCTTTGGCCTACTTGCTTGATAACTTGCCTTCGGGGCCCTGTTCTAAGGTTGTTGACCCTGCGGCTGCTGGTATTACTGTGGATTATTGGTGCGATACTGTTGCTGACTGCTAGGCTGATACTGGTGTTGATTGTTGAATGCCCCAGGTTGGGGACCCTGCTGTGAAGAAGGTTGAAAAACCGGAGTCACTGCTGCTATATATGATGGTTGGTACTGTTGGTGGTGGTTTCGTGAGCTTTGTACTTTCTTTCCATATGTGATTGCACTCACCTCTCCCTCTTTCTTTTTGTGGAACATGCTGACTGGCTTCTTTGCCATGTTGGCGCTTGAGGTAACATTTGGAGTAGTCACTTTTCCACTCTTTAAACCTGCTTCCACCTTGACCCCTACTGCCACAATATCAGAGAAATTTGTTGTAACACTGCTGATCAAACGTTCGTAGAATTCGGGTCGAACTGTATCCACAAACCAATCTGTCAACTCCTTCTCAGTAAGAGGAGGCTCTACTTGTGCTGCAGTTCCGCGCCATCTTTGCGCATACTCTTTGAAGGTTTCGGTATTTTTCTGCGTCATGCTAAGAAGCTGACGGCGGTCGGGAGCTAGGTCCATGTTGTACTTGTACTGTTGAATAAAAGCATCTGAAAGGTCTTGGAAACTGTGAATCTTAGCTTGATCTAAACCGAGATACCACTTGGCCGAAGCCCCTTTTAGACTATCCTGGAAACAGTGTACTAACAGTTTATCATTTTCAATATGCGGAGCCATCCTCCTACAGTACATGATTAAGTGCTCTTTAGGACAAGCAGTCCCTTCATATTTGTCGAAAATTGGCGTTTTAAATTTCTGAGGGAACACTAATCCAAATACCAAACATAGATCCTTGGCATCAGATCCAAAGACATGATTTCCTTCAATGGCCCTCATCCTTTTGGCCATGATGTCCATCTCTACCCTTAACTTTTCGTGTTTTTCGTCCTCAGCTTCGGATCCATCGGGTATATCAAAGATTGGCTGTTGATTGGCGATGACCGGTCGTACTGTAGTAGGTCCACCTGCTGGAGTAAAAATGGGGTTTCTGATTGTTGAGTCGAACAACGGATTGAGACCTGAAGACTGCATGCTGTTGAAAGGTGGCACAAAATCCCGGGATATGCCATAGGGAAACTCTGCTGAAGTAACAGGAGCCATTGTGACATTGGCTGCTGCTGTGGCAACTTCGGAGATCACTGTAGGTTGTGTATCCATTTTTGATTTGATCACGTTGAGGGCTTCCAAGATCTGGTTGACGTCCCTTTTGATCCCTTCAATGTCATTATCCATTCGATCGAACCTTTGGCCATTATCTGCCATCTTCTTTTGAGCTTGGGACCGTGTGTTGTATCTGTGGGTACTCAGCGTGACTCCTTATCTCCTCTTTCTGGACAAGAACAAAAGATGAGCTGCGGAACCCCAAATGCAGGATTGGTGTAGAATGATATGCAAATGCGAATGCATAAACCATTCAAGGAAACTCAAAATTTTCGTTTACAAACAAAAAGTTAGACCAACACGTAACGACATGCTTAAAAAGCGTTTTTCATTTGATAACTGGAAATCTATTACAGTAGAGTAGCCTTTGCTAAAAAGCAAGACTTTCTTACAATGAAATTAAATGCACCAAGCAGGATATCAATCCTTTTTTAGGGAAAGCAGGGAAATGGCGAAACAAAAATCAATCTAACAAGACGACCCTTCTCCTTCTTGGACACTGACATGAACTTGATCTTGGCGGATAATCTCCCACAGGTCTTCGTTTTCTCTTTGTGCTTTAACCAAAGCGTATTTCAGCTCTTCCCTAGTCGCGGGGACCTCAGGTTCCATAGTTATCTCATAGTCGTGAGTGTAGAACATGATTAAGGCAATTTCCTTTGACCATAGCAGGTACCCCCTGGTGGTTAAACAACTCGCATTCTCCATTGGGGTTGGGCCCATGAGGTGTGGATCTCTTTGGGCATATTGAGCATCTTCTTCTAGTTCTTGGTTGCGACCTGTCTCACAGAAGCGAGGCCTCAACAGTTCTGGTTCAGGCTCGGGCCTGGTGGGATACCCATGTTGACGCCGAGCGAGAATAGGATTATAAGTGATTGCCCCTTCTATCCCAATGAGAGGCACATTGGGGAAATCTCCGTAACTGGAAATCATGACCTGGTCACCGATGCTAGTGTCATACCAGGTGATATCATGATGTCTGAGAGTGACAAGTTTAGAAACCCAAGCGCTTTTGGTGGGAAGCCTCCAAAGGATATGGGTCCTCGGCAGATGAGAAGTAAACCATCGGTCGAGCAGTGCAAGACAGCATGAGAATCGCCCACAATCATACAAGGCAAAACGGTGGATGACTACATAAGTATCAGCTAGTATTGTGTTGACCGGATTTTTGAGGATGAAGAGGCAGATTGCTTCTTCGCTGATGAAGTCGTAACTGCTTGGGAACAGATACAGTCAATATATTAGTAGTGCCAAAATTGCCTCAAAAATGTCCAGGTTTCGGCTTTCATAGTGATACTCGGCCATTTCCATTAGAGGCCCGACATCCATTCCATACCACCCTCCTTTCGCCCTCATTGGTGGTAAGTCTTCTAGCTTGATATGCAGGGCTTTAGCTAAGTCCGTTTTCTTTGGCTTTCCATAAGGGAGCGTAAAAGTCCATGGGATCTTCAAGTAAGCATTATACTCTTCGAGGGTCGGGAGTAACTCAAAATCTGGACACACAAAGCAGTGGTAAGTTGTATGATAGAATTCCACCAAGGCTTGCAACATGGGCTCATTGATCGGAGCGCTTATTAATGGCAATAGGTCCCCATATTTGGCTATGAAAGCAGCAGGATTTCGGACAAGTCTGGTTAACATTCTTAGACGGCCCAATCTCAGATCCAGGACTCGAAGCATGTCTCTTCTTACCTTGTTGTTGCCTGCAAAGAAAAGAGTTGAATTTCCTTGAATGGTTAGAAGAAGTGTGAATGCAAATGCACATGATTGTCATGGAACTCAGATATTTTCGAACATCAGAGATCGTCATTTCATTAATAAACAAAACGGATTACAAAACATCATTTCCTCTTACAAGAGTTTTAACTAAACAACTTGGTGCAACCTATCAAGGTTCTCCTAGCAGCCTGAGGTTGAGCTTCTCGATCTTCCTTTCCAACTGAGTCTTCTCAATGATGAGTCTGTCCACAATTATCTTCCATGGATTAGACTGAGGCTCATAAGGTTCCTCTAGTGCTTTCCTCTTCTTACAAGAGAGGATTTCTTCATCTTTCGACTGGAGTTGTCTCCGGAGCTCTGCATTTTCTTCAATGACTATCTGATACTTGTGCTTCCAGGCTTCTTCAGTTTGTTGTGCTTTGACCAAAGCAATTTTCAACTTTTCTTCTTCAGACATGAAGACCAACGGGCGTTCTTCCTTCAAGGCCATAGGCTCTTGTTTAGGATACGGCATCCTTAGTGTGACGGCTCTTTTCCGAACCCATTGGAGGTAAGGTTCCAAAGAAACACAGTTGAGCCTTCCAATATCTTTCTTTCCTTTCTTGTGTAGATGCTTCCAAGCTTCTAGAATTTTCTCTTTTAATCCTTGACTATCTTCCCCTTCTTTGAAGAAGATGCTTTCTACTTGAACACTTTTGGGTTTGTCCTTTAGAGGGTATCCCAATTGTCGGCGGACGAGTATCGGACTGTAGCTGATCCCTCCATTAATGCTGAGGAGAGGTACATTGCTAAATTCCCCACAACTGTCAATAATCATTATCCCATCATAATCACGACTATACCAATCAATATCAGAATGGGTAAGAGCCATGATCTTTTGTGACCACCACCCTTTCTTTGGATCCCAAAAAGCGTTGGCTTTGGGTAAGTGTGAAGTGAACCATTTGTACAATAAAGGAGCACAACAAGTGATCATTCCTCCATTATGGAAGTTCCTCAGATGAACAGAATGGTACGTGTCTGCTAACAAGGTAGGCACAGGATTCTTCTTCAAGAAAATTTTGATGGCATTGAGGTCCACAAAATTCTCAAAGCTTGGAAACAAGAATATACCATTGATGAGTAAGGCAAAGATAGCCTCGAATGCATCCATGCTTAAATGATCTGCGTAATATTGAGCTTTCTCAACCAAGAATTCTGCTTTTAACCCAAAGACTCCCCCTTTTGTAATCAGATTCTTTTTTATATCATCCACTCCTAAACGCGTAGCCTTGGCGATATCTTGCTCTTTGGGGTCCTTCTCTACAATCGGAAAAGGAGAATCTTCAAGAATAGGCAACCCAATTAACTGAGAATACTCTTCTAGGGTGGGTACTAGCTGATAATCAGGGAATGTGAAGCAATGGTAGAGCGGGTCATAAAGCTGGAGGAGAGTAGAGAGAAGTCCACTATCCATCTTTATCTTCAAGAGTAGCAACAACTTCCCATATCGGCTTTGAAATCCCTCTGAATCTGTCACTAAGGTGCTCAACCTTTTCAAATCATCTAGGTTAAAACCCTTGTAAGTGTACTTCAAAGTTTTCTTTCTTTCACTGTTCATGACGACCTCTGATATTTACAAACAACAAAGTCTGAGTTCCATGAAACCATATGATGATATGATGACATGATGATATGAATGCATAAAACACAAACAAGATGCATATGCACACAACAAAGGTTTAGGGTTAAGGACAAGCATGAGTTCAAGGGTCTACCCATCCCCAAAGATTGTACTATAGTTTGATTGTACCTGCCGAACGGGTTCTACAGAGTTCCCAGAGTCATCAACCCATCTTTCGGATATTATCAACTTCCCAAATCACTTGGTAATTGATAATATTCTCAAGAGAATCTTGTCTGAGTGTAGTATCGCATATCAACTACTTCGGAAATACTTCCTTATAGTCATCGCACTACGTCCTAATAAGGCCAAAGTGGGGTAAAATGTAATCTAAAAGTCCACAGTGTCATGGGCTCCTTCGCCGAAAGTAGCATTGTTTCACGAATACTCGATCAACAATACTAAACTTTCAAGAGGGCCTACACTGAGCGGTGGTTTCTCAAGTTAGCTTGGCCGAGAATCAACTCCCTATAAGCCTTCTTGAATATACCACCATCCTATCATAATTTCACTCAAGTCCGGGTATAGGACCGTCTCACCACTCAAAGCACCCAATACCCAACAGTTAAACAAATATATTGACAAATATACATGTTAAGCAAATATTTACAAATATGGCATACAATTAAACAAAATAGGCTAAACCCTCAAGTTAAGGTTGTCCCTAGAGAAGTCGCCATTTCTGTTGCGGTGAAAATCGGATATCAAGCTATTGAATTAACTTGAATCTTAATTCTTTTACAACCGGACTTTAATTTATCCAAAGGAAAGGTCTAAAGAAAGAAAGAACCTTTTGCGCGATGTTACAACAACGCTAAGAGATTCGGGGATCGGGGGTTGGTTATGCATAGGGTAGGTATTTCACATCCTAAACATCTGTAGTACTCTATAGGAACCTTTTGTTTGTTTGTATGCTAAGTTTGTTAAATATTTGCTAAGGTTTGGGTATTGGGTAAAAAGGTGAAGGTTATGATAGATGAAGACCTAAGATTGTTTCTAAGTTTGCTCGCAAAGACATCGCGTCCTCTGCCTACGTATCCTAACTAGGATAGAATCAGAGCAATCGTAGTTCACCTTACTAGGGTTGAAGAACGCTTGATTGCGATCAAGGTTCAAAGGGGAACAAACATAATAATGTTTGTGTAGAGTTTCACAAAACTCTCTATGTCTATGTTGTAACACTCAACGGGGGAAGTAAGTGATCATATCCATGATCCTTACATAGAGTTAACAACTCTACCCTAGGGTTCTAGTTGCAAACACTCCTAGTGAGGTGGGTCTTTTAGACTTAAGCAAAGTCAAATGGCTTATAGGTTTTGATCTTAATTAAGGTTCAAAATGACTTTTCAAAGTCAAGAGGGGTAATGAGCTATCCATGAGACAAAGGTCAATGGAGAGACTTTTCCTTTGGAAGAAGAAAGGGGAGGCAACTGGGATGAGAACTAGAGAGTTCCATCCCTTGGGGAAAGATAACTTAACAAAGCATAAGCATGATGAATATAAGGGACATGATTACAATCAAAGATGGGCAAGCACATTACAATGAGCAAGTAATTCAAGTGAGATGAATGGTTTCAACCAAGATATACAAACAATGTTACAGATGGCATATCTTAACAAAGATGAAGGCGTATTTTAACAAAGATTGAAAGTATGATCTTAACAAAGATTGAAAACATGATAAAGATGACAACCATATAAACAAATAACAATTTGAAAACTAATCATGTTATAGACTCAAAGTAGAACAAATGTGACAACAATGTGTATAGATAACAATCACACACAAATGAATAAATTAATTTAAGATCATAATTTAGGAGGAGCTATGATAAAGGCATACTTGACAAAGTAAAGATGGAGAAAGCACATGGTAACAACCAATAAGAGAGTGATATCCTTGACAAGATACAAATAAACATGGTATGAAGGAAGTTCAAATCGAAACACACACCAATGACCTAAGAGTGAATCTACTAACAAGCAGGAAAAAGCATTGTACGAGCAAGCAATTATGATATTACAATCCATTAAATAAAACTAGACATTTAAATGAAAAGGTTTCAAAAAGAACGGATTAAAACTAATAAACGACGAATAAATTATGGACATTTGAAATTTGATGGATTTCATAACAATACAATAAATAAACAAGAAAATAAGAAAAAGGGGCATGGGTGGGGATTGAACCCACACCCTTGTGCTCCAAGCAATGACTAGCTAACCACCAGGCCACAACACGCGCGTGTGTTAGGAGAATAGGAAGAATGAAGAGAATAGTTTATTAATGAAAATTGGAAAATAAAAAACAAAAGGGTTCGACCTCCACCCGGATCGAACCCTGGTCATGCAGGTGAAAGGCGAAGTTAAGAGTGAGTTGCTTGCCACTGGGGTGGCTGTTACATCCATTAATTGAATGGAAACTATTATACATAGCTTGTTTGGATAATTTCTGGGCAACTCCAAGGCTTTCACCATGTTTGCAAAACAACTCCAACTTTCTCAAATTTCATCTGATTTTAACAAACCTTATATGTATCTTACCCAGAAAAACAAGAGGAATTTGATGGTGATGTTAGTTTCCCAAGATTCTTAATGAAATAAAAAATTCGAATGCTTATGCTTTGTGATCCATGTGATGCAAATTAGTAATCCAAACTCATCTCAGCCACTCTCATACTAAACCATAATTGTATACACACTAAACACACCTTGCTGAATGAAGGTAAACCAAAGATTTAATTGAAAACTGTTTGTGGTGAATAATGATCATCAAGTTGCAATTTCACACTTGGAAATGCACTTTGGGGGGAAGATCCAAACAGAAAGTTTTAAATAGCAAAGGGGAGTTGGTGCAAGTTGAAAATATGTTGTAGAAAGGGTCTCAACAGAAAATGTTATACAGAAATCAATAGAACTAAAATTAGGTGTGTGAGTTGCAATTTGAGTGCTTTTGTTGGGCAAATAAAATGTGAAATTGTGTAATGATCTTAGAAACAACAAAATGATGATCTAGGCCACTTCTACATGCACACACAAACATTCATCAAGGGTTACCACCTGCTGTGTAATGTTAAACCAACAGCTGATATGCCAACTGTTTTGACAGTTTCCATAAAGGTTTGGAATTCCAACATGGCAAGGCTTCTATGACAGTAGGACCAGAAACATGACATGATTCTCAACTGATATGCTTAAATGCAACAAGCTCAACCATTTTCACATAACAATCTCAAACAACCAAATTCAAACCTGTGAGAAAACCAACTCAAAGAGTAATACAAATCCAATCAAGAACCTAAAACTATCCTGCTCTCCCATCTTAGTAGCAACAGCCACATTCACACCCCCTCTTGTTCTATTTCAAAGAGCATCTACCAAAACATACTTCAAAAAATTTGATAGCAATGATTTCATTAAGCAAGATGATTTTGAAATACAAAGAGGAAAAGATCATGGCCTTTTGGAACAGAACAAGAATAAACACATCAACATAGGATTTAGGAGGTTAAAGCAATCTCATTCTTGCAGCCAAATCCTTAACACTTTAATAGAGAACAAAATCATGTCAAACTTAACAAAGCTTATAAAACATGAGGATTGACAGTTTAGTATAAACAAACATAAGTTAATACAAGCAGAACACCAACTTGAATATGCTTCAACAACCTTGCCATGTACTGTTAAGGTCCACCCTATAAACTACTGTGATGTTACAAACCTCTTAACCCAACTGAAATACAAACTGAGACTAAAACATGTATGGACACAAAGCAATATGAACACCTACTTATGGCAGCAATAAATTGGTTATCAACTTCAAACAACCCTCTTATGTAAAAGAACTGACAAAAGCTGAGTCTCAAGGAAACATGTCAATAAAGCTTAAATTAATTCAACTAAGATTCCATCCTTTCTCAACAAAGAAAACTGACAGCTTTGCCACTGATTTCCATGCTAAACCTAGACAACCTCTAAAACAGTTCAGTCTAAACCAACACAGTAATGCTAGTTGTTCACCAAAATCAATTACCTTGTGCTTGTCCAATGTTGATGTAAACAGGCCTGCTATGATAATCAACATAAAAACTGAAATGGTCTTAATGTTATGTTCTGAACTTAAAGCAAACAGCCAGGATAAATGATGACCAGATTCTAGTAGGAATCAAATGTTGTCCTATTCTCTAACAAGACTTGGCCAGTAAGATGAATACTGAGGTATCCTCCAAGGAACTCAAACCCTCACCTGCTATGACTGACAACAAAACCCCAAACCCTAAAAGCAGTCACCAAATTGTACAACAAGATGCACAACAAACCCTAACATGAATGTGCCAACCCTATGGCAAAGATGAGAATCAAATTTAAAAAAGGTCTTCAACATGATAATGCTCATTCTGTGCCAATAAGTCTCTATCATCTAGCAACAACCTTTCAAACAACACCACAATTGATCCACAATGATAATCTTGCCTCTAATTTCTAAAGACCAACCAATGTCCTCCAAACAGATTAGTCATCAAACCCTTGCAAACATGTAAATCTTAAACACTCCAACACCTGTTAGCACTAATATCCAACACAACAGAAGACCACCAACTCTAAGTGCTTACAATGGAATAGAGCAGATGAAAAAATCAAACACAGTGGCCTAATGGTAGGTTTGGAAACAATCCAACAGCAAACCAACACAAGTTGTTAACAGCCATAGCTATGTCTGAACAAACCCTAAACACCAATAATAGTCCAGCTATGAATGAGTCTCCCTAAAATAAAATCAAACCAAAAAAAGTGAAATGTGGTGTAGTTGTTTTTTTTTAAAACAGTTTGACAGCTATGGTGTTCTTTTCAAAACAGTCTGTTGATGTGGCCAGCAATTGATCTTAAACAATGTTATCTGAATTCATATGATGAAATGCAATAGCATGGTATAACATATAATGAAAATCTCAACAAGAAATATCATAGCAAGCAGGATCACTACAAATAGAATGTGTGTGTGTGTGGTTCAAGAATCTTGAGGCCAATATGCTTTGATATGATAAATGTCATACAGGAGCTCTAGTGGAACAAAACCAGACTGATATGCTAACTAGTGTCAAAAGATCATGACTGAGTTCTAAGTAAAACTAGATTCCAAGAATTTCACCACAGTCAAAAAAACTTCACAGTAGGATAACATCCACTCTGTACTGCATCAAAACAGGTGGCCTACAAGGTTGGCTCTATTGCAGGTTTGAGTATCTTTGGTATGGGAAAGGGTTTAGGCCAGCAAAGTAAATCCATGTTTGACCTCCAGCTTCTAGGTTTTTTAACTAACCACAAAATACTGAGCAAACTGAGATTGCAGCAGGCACATCCTAGGTATAAAACAAATTGATTCCTTGGCTGCTCACCAGACCACAGTTGGTATAGGTTTCAATCAGTAGCAGATCTAGCCCTCATGTTATAGGCAAGTTGTACAACATCACACAGTGGACAGATACTTCAAATATGAGTTGGTAAGCTATGGAACCACAAAATCAAGCAACACATTTTGAGTATGATAATACTCCACAGTCCTATGTTTCTAACAGCATTCACACATAACATGAAATCAATAAAAAACAACTTGCTCACAAGCTTTGAGGCAGCATCACAGTTGAATTAACACCTTAATATGACAAAAACAAATTGAACCACCTAGGCTAATACTGATGAGAAGTCTCTACTATTCCTAATAGCAAACAATCATGAAAAGTAATAAAGTGTTCATAACTCAAATTCCATCAAAAATACTTAAGAATTCTAAATCATGAAATATGATGCTAAAGTCAACAAAGAGCAATTACATACCTTTTATAGATCCTTAGGAGCAGGTTATATCAGTTGAGAAAACCAGAGATTGCTTGCTCCAATTTTGACTCCTTTGAGATTTCTTCCACTTTAAGCCACAACACACTTTCAATGCCAAATGGGGATATGTGAGTTTCCAGTGATTGGTGAGTGTTTGAACAGTTGAAGAATGTTGTTTATGAGGTGTTAGGGGGATCAAAACTTCAAGAACATGTTTAGAACAAGATTTGGTGGTTTTTGGTAGCTTTGGTCAAAGTATGGTGGAATGAGAGTTGACTTTTTGATTTTTTGAGGTTCTTGATGTTTTAGTGAGTCATACACCTTCTATATGTCATTTAGAAGATGTGTGGATGGTTGTGAGAGTGTTGGTAATGCTAGAAATGAAAATGGCATGAAAGTTGTAAAATGCCCATTTTTGGTGTTTTAGAGCTTTTCTTCACTTACAAGCAAAAAGAGAATGAGAAGGAGAGCTGTAATATTTTGATATTATGAGCAGCTCTGGTGTGTCAAACAAGTGAGAGGAAGGCCTCTATTTATAGGAGAAAGAAGGATGAGGGCAGCTTGGTAACTTCCATTTTTGGAGGGAGTTTCATGAAGTTTCTTCCAAATCTTGCCAAGATCTTCTTCCATCAGCTCCATGGCTCAAGAAAGATCAGAAACATCAAGTGGAGATGTCCATGAAATGACTGAGGTGAGCTTAGAGGGTAGGATGGTACAGCTGCAGCAATTGGAGATGAAAAGTTTCTCTCTCATTCTTACACATCTCAATATTTTAATCCATAAATCACAACTTGCATCTCTCTCTCTCCAACCTCTCTTTTTCTGTCATTTCCTTCCTCTACACATTTTAATATCATAATGTATCATGATCCAAGGGTGGAGAGTGGTTAGAGATAAAAATTTCTGATTTTGAGAAGTTGGACCAAGTGGATTTCAAGTGTGACAGGCCCAACTTCAATGAATCATAACTTCCTGCTCACAAATCCTTTTGAGGAGTTCTTGCACTTTTTAGAAAGCCCTTGTGCAGCTCTAAAACTTTCATGTTTTAGGAATTTCCAAATTCTTGATGGAACTAGGTTGAAAAACCCCTCAAAGTTAGCAAAAAACAAGTTTTGATGCAGCCAGATTTTAAAAAATTTACTAAGTGTTTTGTACTAAAAAATGACTTTGATGATAACTCCAATTCCATGCATTTTATGAGAGTGGACTAGTATAGGACTTTTGTAGGACTTATTAAGAGCTTTCCGACGAGCTTTGAACCACCTCGTTCGGGTGTGTGGTTAGGGAGTTAGGGTTTAGCCCCTTTCGAAACCCTAATTTCCCGATTTTACGATTACTCTCACGTCTTTGATCCGATGATCATGAAAATTGATATGTATGTCCCTCATGACATAAGGAACAACTTTGCTTCACCACTTGAAGTCCAATTCCTAAAACTTGAGGGGGTTGAGTTTTCGGTCAACCGTACGATCGATCGGCGATTACCGAACTGTCTGTTCATGTTTCGGAGCTTCCAAGACTTTGAAAATATTTGAGGGGACTTCACTAAGCCATATGAACTTTTTAAACCATACTTTTATCCTTGAATTATTTCCCAAATCTAAAGTCAAACTACAGTTGACTTTTTCAACCCGAAAAACCCTAATTGGGTGCCTTGAACTGCACTGCACCCCATCTGTGGGTGATTACTTCAAATTGAACTCACACATGGCCCAATATGGTATTGTTGATCTTATTTCATAAATGATTCACCCAAAACATTGGTTGCCCAATCCTCGAACCTTCGATTTTATCAGTGCGGAGCCCCGTTTCATCTGTGTCTTGACAAAACATACTTCGAAACTTGTTAAGGTTAGATAAATAAATGCATATGATATGACGAGGATATAATGGGTCAAAATTTGGGGTGCAACACACTTAACACAAACTCTCCCTTACATAAAAGAAGATGGTTACAATGCAATCCAGCTGATTGGAGTTGTCAAACACAAGGATTATTTTACTGTTGGGTACCGAGTAAGTTAAACGTTGTTGTAATTCTTAATAAATTTTATGACAGTAATTGCATCTCGATTCTCTAGAATTTCGTTAATTCGGAGATATGGATGGCTACTATATCTGGAATGCACAAGCAGAGTTACTTGCAAATTCTTCTCGATGAGTTTTTATCAAAAAATTCTTCTCATTCTACTCTTCATAATCGAGAGTGGTAACCACAAATGCCTTATGCTGGAACGCTGCTGCACAAAAGCGATCCGTTACTATCTTTTTCTGCTAGTGAAGAGTCATCTTCACTTCACATGCATAATCTCTCTTTATCTCTTATCATATGCATTTTTCCATTTATATATTTCTGAAGCCGCGGTGGCCTGGGAACCCAACAAACCATTGATCGTTGAAGACGTTCAAGTCGATCCACCACAGTCTGGTGAGGTTCGAATCAAAATTCTCTACACCGCTCTATGCCACACTGATGCTTACACTTGAAGCGACAAGGTATATCTCTTTCTTTCTAGACATATAATTTTTATGCATCAAGGTTTTGTCATATAACTTATTCATTTGTGTTGTTTTTGCAGGATCATGAAGGTCTTTTCCCATGTGTACTTGGTCACGAGGCTGCTGGGTCGGTATAATACTACCGACACTTTCTGGTTGTATGGTGTTCGACAAATCATCGGACACCAATACCAATACACATACCAGTGTCAATGTGTCTGTGTCAGTATTTTGTAACTACTTTATAGATTATGAAAGTATGATAATGTGTTTTTGTTACATATATACAGTATTGTGGAAAGTGTTGGAGAAAGTTAAGCCAGGGTATCATGTGATACCTTGTTACCAAGCCGAATCTAGAGAGGGCAAGTTTTGCAAATCTGGCAAAACCAATCATTGTGGCAAAGTTCGTCCTGCCACTAGAGTTGGACTCATGATGAGTGATCGAAAGAGTCGTTTCTCTGTCAATGGAAAGCCTATATATCATTTCATGGGAACCTCTACTTTTAGTCAATACATTGTTGTTCATGATGTTGGTGTAGCTAAGATTGATCCTATTGCTCCTTTGGAGGGTAAGTTTGTAAAGCGGTATGAAGATTGTATTCAGATTTTCTTAGTCTTATTCTTTATCTAATTAAGTATGGTAGACAACATTGTGAATTTTAATACAATTATTATTTTGACAAACGTTTCAGGCCTTAGAGCTGTCTGGAACACTGCAAAGGTGGAAGCAGGGTCAATTGTTGCCGTTTTTGGTCTTGGAACTGTTGGGCTTTCTGTGAGTTTCTAAAAAGACTAGTACCTAGATTTTCGCTTTAGGTTGGTGTTGGAGTTTCTATTATGTCACATAATTTACACTTGACAGGTTGTTGAGGGTGCAAAAACTGCTGGTGCATCAAGGATTATCGACATAGATATTGATAGTAATAAGTTTGGTTTCACAAAAGCTAGTCGTAATTATTAATATTTAGTACCTTAATTTGTTTTTTATATACTTTGCATCGAAGAGCTTTGGAGTGACTGAGTTTATTAATCCAAAAGAACATGAGAACCCAATTCAGCAGGTTATAGTTGATCTCATAGATGGTGGAGTTGATTATAGTTTTGAATGTAGTGGAAATGTCTCAGTAATTGAGTATCTTAAACCTTTGGGTTCTGAAGAACTTTCAACTGAACTTATGATTTTGGAGGACCGAATTGCATTGTCTACAGAGCCTGGTAAAAAATTTCTTGGCTTTTTGTACAACATGTCAACATGGTTAAAATAATAGAGGAAAATGATAAAAATAGAGTGTTATTTATCATAAAGTGACTCTTCCAATGCCACTTGTTAATGAATGCTTCAATTACTTGCATTTTCATATTTTGTTCTAGTGAGATTGCATTACCATTATAACTAGGTAGTGAACATTAGTTCATAGTTATATTTTACTGTTATTTAATGTTATCAAATAGCGGTGCCATGGCTGTTATTCAGTTTCAAATGTCTTCTAATGAAGTCTATGATACTAGTGCCACTAATTCAAATGACGTGGGAAACAACTCTATTAAAGTCTTGATTACAAAGGCACCAAAAAACGTTGTTGCTGTTTCTACGCTTGTTGTCGGTGCAGTTATTTATGGTGTTACCAGCCTGGAAATACTGGTTACCATTCTTAGGTTAAAGGAGGGGCTAGACGTGATACAATTTATAAAAACCTCAAGATCCAATTCAAATGGAAATGCCCGTTCTGTTGGGGCTTTTAAGGCAGATAATTCAATTGAAGTTCATGTTCACTGGTTTAGATTGCTTGTTGGGAACTGCATAGCCCTCTGTGAAGGATTAGTGGTGGACCTCTTGGGTGAACCTTCTATTTCAGCTCTTTCAAGGATGCAACATATGCTTCCTCTAAGTTTGATTTTTCCACCCACGTATTCAATATTTACATTTGTTAGATGACGACCGTTCATTCTGAATGTTAATGTCACAGTTCGTGAAGACGCAAATCAACTTTATCAGTCTTTAACAGTAGCCATAGTTGATGCTATAAAACATTAACCTTAACGTGATGTACACTTTCGAGACTATCAAGGGCTTTATGATCTTATGGATGTAAATAAAAGTGATGTTGAATTTGAAACCCTGCTAGAGTTGAATAGCTCTGATGTGCATTTAAAATCCATGGCTTTTGTTCCTCTTCGTTCCAGGTTTTTTCTGAATGCCATGATTGATTGTAAGATGCCACCATCTATTTTTACAAAGGATGATGTGAGCCATGTTTTCGGACCCAGTGAATCTAAGATTAAGTTTGCAAATGGTGATTCTAAGCTTCAGGATAAGCTCGTCCATATTTAGAGTTTATTTATTCAACTAGTGAAATGGTGGTGGCTTTTGTTCAACTAGGATCTATTTTAGGGTTTTGTTTGTGGGATGTTATCACTGTATTCATTTGTGTGCAGGAGCAAGGAGATGGAGAGATGGCGAGTTGCTCTTGCCATGGGATTTCAAAGCACACCGCAATCAAGATTCTGGCATCATTTTGGATACTACCCATCAACAACTATGCAGCTGCAATTGGTGATGTGAATATCAATTTAAATGCATGGTTTAGGTACTTATTTTTTAGTTTTATTTATTCTTTGTTGTTTTGACTCAGTTGTGTTCAAATTGTACTTTATAGTCTTAAGCTATAATTTATTGATTTTATGCTTATATAAATGTCTGCTACATGTTTGATAAAATGATGAGAAAAACATGTTACATGGCTTACAGTTATATTCATGGATATAGTGTGGAGCATTATGAATACATTAGAGTTCATTACTATGAAACTTTGAGATGGTGGAGAAAGAATTTCAGCAAAACCACATGTATGTCATTAACTTGGTTGTATTAGAGAAAATTTTGTCATTTCATTGATTATGTTTGCATCTATTTTGTTAAGCAAAGTTCATTATGTCTACAATTGATTTTAGTCAACTGCCCCTATTTTACAAAAGGAGACCTCGTAATCTGTAATTATGTATTAGAACTTTATCTAACAATTTCTCTTATATAATAGGATAGATTTGAAGACTGGGAATCTTCCAGTGTAAAGATTGTGCGTTTATTGTCTCAACCAGATAATACTTTGACCGGAGAAAGTGGCTTTGTACAGGTAAAGTATGGGAAATGCAGGGTTAGATTTTTCACATGACTGACTACCTTCAAAATGTTAAGATTGTTTATACCATACAAAATTGTCTAGAACACAAGAAAATTCTTAGTTTAAGACTGCTTGAATTCTTAGTTTAAGAACCTTAGTCACATAAAAGTGATTGTGACAGTAAAAAAGTGGTTGAATTCTATGTCAGGAGTGGATAGATCTTTTATTTTCATGTTTGCCATGCTACTCAAGTGTTAGGGGAATCTTATTTTCCTTTAGTGTTTTAGTTTACCACAAATTATACAAAGGATAATTGGTTTTGTTAAAGGTTCTGCACGTCCCTACAACTTTGTATGCTTCAGAAATACTCAAATTTACGGTAGCTAATAAGAACTCAATTTCTTGTCCAGGTTGTAATATCTTTAACTAGAAGGTATTACACGTAATGAACTAATATGGTTAATCATAGAAGCTAAAATGCATTAAGAACCTGGACTGGAAGTGATCTCAGTTAACTTGGACTAGGAGTGATCTCAGTGTTAAAAATTAATTTTAAGTTTGGTTCACTAAACTTTGTTACTACTGTCATAATTTAAATGTGATTTTATCATCAATTTGATTCTCTAAATCAATTTGATGCTTATTTGCTTATTGAGTTATTGAATTGATTTTTGTTATGAACAAATAAATGGATCAGTCTTGTTGTCGCCATCACGACTTCGCTTAGTCTCGCTACCGTCATCGCCACTTTACTCACGAACTCGCTGCTGCTGCAGTCACTTTGCTCATTGACTTGTTTCTTCCGCTGATACCCTGCTTACAGTATATCTTCCAAAACTGTCTCATTTCTTCAATTGGTGTGTTTTCAAGCGTGCCTCCCACCGTCACGGTATAACTTGCATTTTAATTGCTTTACTTACGTGTTGCAGATTCTTCTCACTACTACTGAATGGGAAGAATGCCAGTCCTGGTTAGGTCACTGAAGCGTATGATCAAGACTAGACAACATTTTATTCGAGTCATGGAAGCTTATTTCTTGTTTATATTCGGTTGATTCTTTGGTTGAGAATTATAAATGTATGTCGTTCACATGATCTTTGGTTGTTTTACTCTTTACTGATATGATGTTGTTGCTTTTAGTTTATTCAAATCAAACTTGTTGTCTTTTAAGTTAAAATTTGGGTTGTTATGGTTTTGCGGATTCATATGTGAGAAGGTTGAACTTGTGTGAATATCATGAATATTGATGATTGCCATTAATGTAACCTACAATAGCTGTATTATGAATCCTAAATTGAGTGCAGATTTTTTTTAAAAAAATATTTGCAACTTGCGGCGGTTTAAACCGCCACAATATACTTTTGCAATAAAACAAAAATCATTAAGCAAGTTAAGACGGTTGAAAACCGTCACAATATGGAGATGACAAAAGTTAGCTACCCGTTGTGAAAATAACGATGGTTTGTACGACAGTTTTCACAACCGTCGCAATACAGCCTCGTGACGCACGTTTCCGCGACGGTATTGAAACCGTCATACCTTACAAATTGTGACGGTTAAAAACGTCGTAATCTATCAAAATGAACCGTCGCAATTTGCTAACTTTCTTGTAGTGATATGTCAGATATGGGTCTAGTTCCAAGGGTCAGAATTCCCCCGAAGTTCAAGGTACCAGATTTTGACAAGTAGAAAGAGACAACCTATCCTATAGTACATATCCATGCATATTTTAGAAAGATGTCTGCTTACTATGACGATGGGAAGTTGTTAATGCATTTTTTCCAAGATAATTTGTCAGGTTTGTCATTGGAATGGTAAAGGGGTTAGAGAGAACCCACATTAGAAGCTGGAGGGAATTGGCAGAGGCTTTTGTTCGCCATTATCAGTATAACAGTGATTTGGAACCAAACAGGGTGCAACTCCAAAATTGTCACAGAGAAATTAGGAAGCTTTTAAGGAGTACGCCCAGAGGTGGTGCGAGTTGGCAGCTATAACATAGCCTCCGATGATGGAGCGAGAGTTGATCGATTTGTTCATGGCTTCGTTTCCTGGAACATATTATGAGAAGCTAGTAGGTTGTATGTCAAGAAGTTTTTCGGACCTAGTTATGGCAAGTGAAAGAGTGGAAAATGATATCAAGACTGGGAAACTACAAAGTGGGAGAGGAGACTCAAGTTCTATATCTTCTTACATAGGTAACGGCCAAGCGCAACCTTATTATCATCAACAAGTTGCTACTGTAGCCATCTCGGATGCACCACAACAACAAGCCAATGCTCCTCGTCATTACCCTGGTACACCAAGAACGACTAACAGACAGTTTGAGACCCCACCTATGCCATACTCTCAACTATTACAACATTTGCTTCAATTGTAACTTATTTAAAAGAGGACCTTGGCACCTCTCACTGGTGCACCTCATCTGGGTTATGACGCAAATGCAAGGTGTGAGTTCCACTCAGGAGCTCCTGGCAATCACATTGACAACTGTAAGACATTCAAGCATAAAGTCAAAGATTTGCTTTATTCGAAGGCCATCAATTTCACCAATGAAGGCCCAAATGTGAACCAGAACCCAATGCCAAATCATGGGGTTGCTAGGACGAATGTTGTAATGGAAGGGGAGAGGTTAAATTTGATAATGGATGTTGAGGAGTTAAAGATACCTTTAAGTTTTATGAAGGACATGTTCTTGAAAGGAGGAGTTTTTCCAAGATGTTCGGCTGATTGTTCAGAGTGTGCTTTGCAACCAAAGGGTTGTAGATTCTTAAATAATGGTATCCAGAATTTTATTAATGATGGTTTTTTGCAATTTGACAAAGTTTTTGGGGAAGACGTCAACGACAAGGTAAGTAATGATGGGAGATAAATCGCCACGATTTCAATCCCTTACCGGACCATTAACATTTCAGCGCCTATTAGGCCAGCGTCGATGATCATTACCGTTCCAGAACCCGTGTCGTACGAGAGCACTAAATCCATCCCATGGAACTATAGGGCAGAAGTGTTCTGTAATAGGCAAAAACAAGAGTTGACTAGTTCATCATATCGTGATTCTACTGTTGAAAACATAGTGGGTGCAGGTGGCATCACTCGAAGCGGAAGAGTATTTTCCCCACCAGAGGCTAATACTGGCATAATTGACAAGGGAAAAGGGAAGGCAATGGTGGAGGAGTGTACGCATCAACAGGCTGGTAGTGACAGTTCATTCTCTAAAGATGCCGAGGAGTTTATATAACTCATTCGCAAAAGTGATTATAAGATTATGGATCACCAGTGATTATAAGATTATAAGATTATAGATCACTTAAGATTTTTATTCTGTCATTGTTGTTGTGTTCTGAGGCACACCGAAATGCACTGTTGAAGATCCTAAATTCTGAATATGTACCACATGAAATTTCAGTTAACCAATTGGAAGGGGTAGTGGTGCATGTCAACGCTGGAAATGGTATAGGTTTTACAGACCTAAGTTTAACTCCTACGAGGAGAAATCATAACCATGCTTTACATATATCCATGGAGTGCAGAAGATCTTTACTGCCACACTTCTTGGTTGACACAGGATCGTCACTCAATATGCTACCCAAGAAGGCACTGATGAAATTGGATACTCAGGGGTTGGTTTGTACGATAAGTGATTTGGTGGTGAGAACATTTGATGGCTCGAAGAGGTTTGTATTTGGAGACATTACCATGCCAATTAAGGTTGGACTCAAGATCTTTGATGCGACTTTCTACATAATAGATATCCAACCGACATACAGTTCTTTGCTTGGCCGACCATAGATTCATGCTGCAGGAGCATTCACATCAACGTTGCATCAGAAGCTAAAGTACATGATGGAAGGAAAGGTTGTTACGGTGTGCGGTGAGGAAGGTATTATGGTAAGTCAACTATGGTCATTCAAATATGTAGAGGTGGATGGAGAGATCCACGAGACGCTCAGTCAGGTTTTTGAAGTAGTGAAAATTCAGAATAAGCCTCCTGTTGAAGTTAAAAGCCCAGAGGTCTCAATGTCATATTTTAAAGAAGCTCGTGCTATCGTTGAATCTGGATCTTCCCAGAGGTGGGGCCAGGTGCTTGATGTTCCCGTCAAACAGGACAAATTCGGCCTAGGGTTCAAGCCTTCCAGTTTTTCTCAAAATACCAGTGGTGGAGTCATCTTTGATAGGATTTATGCCATAGGAAACGATGAAGGTGATAGCGACTACGACATGGATGCGTGGATCCATCCTTGTATTTCTGCACAGAAGCTATGCAACTGGACCGCCAAGGAAACTATTCAAGTTACCACTGAAGAGTAATTTCCACTTGTTTTTTTATTATGTCCAGTTCTACATTCTGTCCAAGACATAGTGACTCATTCTGTAGGGCCCCCTTTTTGTCATTTTCAAACATTATCATGAATAAAAGGACGTCTTTTTGCATTCAAATATTTCGATCCCCGTTTTTCTTTTTCTTTTTTTTATATTGAACAAAAAAAATGGAAATGTGTTATAGTTTGTTTTCATTTCATAATGAACTTAAAAGATCAATCATGCAGGTCTTATATCTCAGATACCACCGATTCTGATTCAGATATGGCTCAGTATGACTTCGATAATCCTACTTATTAAGCTGAAGAAGAGACTGATGAAGATTGTGACCTACCTGAGGAATTAGCCAGACTTCTGAAGCAAGACGAAAGGGTCATTTTGCCTCATCAGGAGGTTGAAGTCGTCAATCTGGGTACCGAGGATGAAAAGATGGAAGTCAGAATAGGGGCTGCTTTGGCGGATGATGTCAAAAGAAGATTGGTCGAGATGATCCTTGAGTACATGGATATCTTCGCTTGGTCATACCAAGACATGCCCGGGCTGGATACACATATAGTGGTACACTGGCTGCCTCTCCGAAAAGAATGTCCACCAGTGAAGCAAAAATTGATAAGGACGAGGCCTGACATGGTATTAAAGATCAAAGAAGAAGTTTAGAAGCAGTTGAACGCTGGATTTCTTGCTATCATCAATTACCCTCTGTGGGTCGCTAATATTGTTCATGTGCCTAAGAAAGATGGAAAGGTCAGAATGTGTGTCGATTACAGAGATCTGAGTAGAGCGATCCCGGAAGATGATTTCTCGCTCCCCCAAATTGACGTGTTGGTTGATAACACCGCTCAATATTCCTTGTTTTCCTTCAATTATAACTTCTTTGGGTATAACCAAATCAAAAAGTCCCTAAAGAACATGGAGAAAACTATCATCATAACACCGTGGGGGAATTTTTCCTATAAAGTTATGCCTTTTGGATTGAAAAATGATGGGGCAACTTATCAATGGGCAATGTTCACTTTCTTTCATGATATGATTCATCAAGAGATTTAGGTCTATGTTGATGACATGATTGCGAAGTCACAGACAGAGGAATAACATCTTGTCGATCTTCTTAAATTGTTTGAAAGACTAAGAAAATTCAAGCTGAGGTTGAATCCTAATAAATGTACCTTTGGGGTGAGATCTAGGAAGCTTCTAAGTTTCATTGTCAGTGAGAAGGGTATTGAGGTAGATCTTGCGAAGATCAGAGTTATTTAAGAAATTCTTGAACCAAGGACGAAGAAAGAGGTTTGTGGTTTCCTGGGGAGATTGAACTATATTGCAAGGTTCATTTCTAACCTTACAGCCACTTGCGAGCCTATATTTAAATTTCTAAGGAAAGATCAGGTAGTCGTTTGGAATGAAAGTTTCCACGAGGCTTTTGAGAAGATAAAAAAGTATATGCAGGAACCTCCAATATTAATGCCTCCAGTTGCCAGAAGACCTTGAATTATGTATTTAACAGTTCTTGAGAATTCAATGGGATGTGTGCTTGGTCAACACGACGAGTCATATAGGAAAGAACATGTTATTTACTACCTGAGTAAGAAATTCACCGATTGCGAGTCGAGATACTCAATGCTAGAGAAAACATATTGTGCACTTGCTTGGCCAGCTAAAGGCTTAAAACAATACATGTCAAACCACACAACCTTATTGATATCAAAGATGGATCCGGTCAAATATGTATTTAAGAAGCAAGCACTCTCCAGAAGGATCACCAGATGGCAGATGGTTCTGACAGAGTATGATATTCAATATGTTTCCTAAAAAGCCATTAAGGGAAGTGTCTTGTCATAATATCTTATTGAGCAACCAATTGAGGATTATCAGCCAATGAAGTTTGAATTTCTAGATGAAGATTTTATGTTTCTGAAGATGAAGGAATGCGATGAGACTTTACTTGACGAGGGTCCCGAGATTGGATCTCAGTGGAAGTTGGTTTTTGAAGGTGTTGTTAACTCATATGGAAACGGAATCGGGGCAATTATTACAACTCCTCAAGGTTCTCACATATCGTTCACCGCCCAATTAACGTTCGCTTGCACCAATAATGAAGTTGAATATGAAGCATGCATTATGGTTTTAGAAGAGGCCATTTATCTAAGAATCAAGAATCTTGATGTGTACGGCAATTCAGCATTAGTCGTTAATCATATAAAAGGAGAGTGGGAAACTCGTCAGGCCAACTTGGTTCCATACAAGAACTATGCAAGGAGACTGCTACCTTTCTTCGATAGAGTTGAGTTTCATCATGTACCTAGGGCTGAAAATCAGATGGCAGACGCCTTGGCAACGTTATCATCAAAGTATAAAGTGAATTTTTAGAATGAAGCTCCAGCAATAACCATCATGCATCTTGAAAAACCTGCCTTTGTATTTGCAGTTGAAAAAGTGTCAGATGGAAAGCCCTAGTAATTTGACATCAGGAATTTTCTAAAGACTCAAGAGTATCCACCTGGGGCATCAAGCAAATTTAAGAAGACTCTGAGGAGGATTTCAGGCAACTTCTACTTGAACAAGGATGATGTGTTCTATAGAAGAAACTTTGACATGGTCTCGTTGTGTTGTGTTGATGAACACGAAGTGTGCCTGTTAATGGAAGAGGTTCACGAGGGTTCCTTTGGCACTCACACCGGTGGAGATGCAATGGCCAAAAAATTATTAAAAGTTAGATACTATTGGATGACTATGGAATCCGATTGTTTCAAATACACCAGGAAATGCCATAAATTCCAAATTTATGCTAACAAGGTGCATGTGCCACCTAACCCTCTGAATGTGTTGACATCTCCTTGGCCCTTTGCAATGTGGGGTATCAATATGATTGGAAAGATAGATTCGGCTTCTTATAATGGGCATCTCTTTATTCTAGTTACTAGCAATTACTTTACGAAGTAGGTAGAGGAAACTTCCTTTACTAATGTCAGAAGATAGGTGGTTGCTCGATTCATAAAGGAGGACATAATTTGTCGTAATGGAATACTAGAGCGAATCATTATTGATAGTGGTTTAAATTTGAAAAACAAGATAATGAAGGAACTATGCCAGAGTTTCAAGATTGAACACCACAATTCTTCTCCATATCGTTCAAAGATGAATGGCCATGTTGAGGCAGCAAACAAGAACATTAGGAAAATTATGCAGAAGATGGTGTTGACCTATAAGGACTGGCATGAGATGTTTCCCTTTTCTCTATATGGTTATCATGCTTCGGTACATACATCGACAGGGGAAACTCCTTTCTCACTAGTGTATGGTACAGAAGAAGTCCTACCATTAGAAGTTGAGATTGCTTCTTTGAGAGTATTGGCTGATGTGAAGCTTGACGAAGCTGAATGGGTGCAAACCAGGTTGAATCAGCTAAGTCTTATTAACGAAAAGAGATTGGCATCCATTGCTCATGGCTGGTTGTACCAGAGCAGAATGAAGAAGGCCCTTGATCAGAAAATGCATCCTTGGTGCTTCCAGACGGGTGACCTGGTTTTGAAAAGGATCCTTCCTCCTCAGACGGATCACATGGGCAAATGGACTCCAAACTATGAACATCCATATATCGTAAGAAAGGTTTTCTCTGGTGGAGCCTTATTACTATCTACTATGGATGGTGAAGACTTTACATCCCCTATGAACGCAAACGTAGTAAAAAAAACTTTGCTTTAAATAGACCCGCTGGACAGAAGAAGAAAAGTCCAGGCAAAAATGCGGCATCCCGGCGAACCATAAAAGGAAAAGGTTCAGGCAAAAATTATGGATAAAAGAAAACTGAATAAACCCGCAAAGTTGAAAACCTAAAAAGGTGACTCTGGCAAAAATGGGTATCTCGGTGGATTGAAAACACGCAAGGGAGATCCAGGAAAAAGTTAGGTATTTAAAAGCAAATGATTGCGGCCTGCATTTGATATGTGAATTCATCTTGATATACAGAGATCCCAAAGGATAAGAATCAGTCCAGTCAGTCTTTTCAGAAGGCGGAACATTGGTCAATATTGAAGGCATACAGGCTATAGCTGAATCTACACATGGTGGTTATTTATTTCCACATTGCAGACATTTGTATATTTCTTGTTGTACTCTTGGCATAATTACCCCTTTTCAGGAATTGCATCCAAATTGTAACTTGCCTATTTACAGGCCATTTCAATCAATAAAGTATTATTCAAGCTTTTCATTTTTATTTTTACTTTTACTATTTTGTTTACAAATAAAGGTCTGATATTTTTGATAAACATTACATGTGAAAACATTGGGGCTTTACAAAGCATATTGAAAACAATGATTTTTCTTAAACGGTAGGTGTCATGAACATTAACCAAGGTAGCCAGTTCGCATGTATAGAACATCCTATTGTTGTATTGTTTGTTTGCAGGATGACATGATCCACTCCCCAGAAGAACTTTCTCCTCGACAGTGAAGTTCTAACAATATCAACAGTGCATGGTGAATCATTATATCCCCAACAGGATTTTAGGGTTTTGTGTTCTCCAGCCAGTTTGATTTGTACTCCTTAGCGAGTATTCAGAAGCCGACTACATCAGACAAGGTGTTGATATGCAGTCAGGCATCTATTCCGTAGCAGAGATTTTGTCTCCTTACAGAGTGTTGTTGTTAGATCAGAAGTATCTCACCAGCAATAATGTACACTTATACCCCAGCAGGGTAAGATTGAGATTATTCCCCAGCAGCAGAGTAAATTTGTTGTTATTCCCCGACAGGATTTACGTCATTGACTTTTCTTCCCAAGCAGAGATTGATCTTGATTCCCTCGATAGGTAAATTAGTAATGGTTGATATCCTCAACAAAGCCCAATGGTTATTGGCATTCTTCAAAGTCAGATTTTAAAATGATCTCCCAAGAGACGTTATTCTTAATTCCCAGCAGGGTAGAATTTTCAACAGAGATTATATTCAGGAAGGCCATTAAGTGTGTCTTCCTCAACGAAATTTGTTTGCTGATCTTCTCAACACTTTTCTTGGTGGTGTTCTTTTGCATATCATTTGCATTGCATCCTCCCAAATGCTTAGAATTTCAATTTCGTATGGAGCATTACTCCATATTCTAACATATGCATCTGAAGCATAAGTCAGGTTTGATACCTTTGTTACTAGACATCTCTCTAGTAGATAATGACATAATTCATGGAACTTAGTGGTACATAACCCCCAACACAAAATCGTTGATAGGTGTGTTCATCTTACTTTTACTCCTCGACAGAGTCTATTTGTTTAAACTTCTCTTTCCCCTAGTGGAGTATTATTTTCAGGTCGTAAGTCATTTGAGTCTACTTCCTGTATACCCAATTTTATCCAAACTTTTGGTTGGTATATTTTATGGGCCGTATCCCAACTTTTGGTTGGTAGTCTGTTGTTTCTTAGATTTTATCCCAAATTTTGGATGGTAGTCCTCTATTGTTTCCCATGCGGAGTCGTTATCCCAACTTTTGGTTGGTAGTCTTCGTTGTGGTAAGTTCACCTTTGTTCGGTGTTCCGGTGATTCCAACTTTTAGTTGGTGTAGCTTTGTTAACGATTCCAACTTTTGGTTGGTAGTCTTCCTTTCCGGTGATCCCAATTTTTAGTTGGTAGCCTTTGTTTCGGTGTTGACGGTTCCAACTTTTGGTTGGTAGTTTTCCATTCCGGTGATCCCAACTTTTGGTTGGTAGCATTTGTTTCTGTGTGGACGATTCCAACTTTGGTTGGTAGTCTTCATTTTTGTGTGTTCGCCTTCGTTCAACATTTCGAAGATCCTAACTTTTGGTTAGTATCCTTTCATTCCAGCTTTTGGTTTGTAATCTTTGTTGATGATCCTAACTTTTGGTTGGTAGTCTCCATATTCTGTGTGTTCGCCTTCGGTCGGTGTTCCGACGATCCTAACTTATGATTAGTAGCCTTTCATCCTAACTTTTGGTTTGTATGTCTCGTTGACTATTCTAACTTTTGGTTGGTAGTCTTCATTATTTGTGTATTCGCCTCCGGTCGGCATCTCGGTGATCCTAACTTTTGGTTAGTAGCCTATTTCTCACAACTTTTAGTTATTACTCTCTCTGGTGATCCTAACTTTTGGTTAGTAGCCATTATTATCTTCTTGATCAGTTACCATTTTCCATCCCAAATTTTGGTTGGTATCTTTTATCCTTCGGCTATCCCAACTTTTGGTTGGTACGCGTTACCTTTAAGTTTACCTTCGACTGGAAATCTCTTCACTATATCATCCCTGCAAGTTGCAAACTTCTAGGTGTTTTTGGTATTCTACCTCCCTGTACCTTGAAGGTCTGAAAGCCATTGCTATCATTCCTTCAGGTCTAGTTTGTTTGAATAGTGGCAGATGTAGCACCCCAAAATTTGCCCATCCTTTTTTTCTTATATATCGTGGCTTATGTTTCATATCATTTTTGCATCAACATTTGAGCATAGCATTGGTTCTAGACAGGGGACCCAGGTATTTGGTTCAACACTCAAGAGGAGAGCTTCATCTTCAAAGCTCAAACAAGAGTTCATTCTCAACCTTGTGGTATTCTCAAGTCACAAGGTCCTCATCATCATCAATGCATGTCACACAACCACTTGAGTTAAGGATTCAAGCACTTATCACCTCCTCCTATCTTGTGAGCAACTGGATTAGGGTTTTGATTCAAAAGGCATTTGTTGCTAGTTCCTTGAGAGAGACATGATTCTAAGGCTCAATATACACATCTAGGGTCCTCTAAATGGATTATGTTTCATCACAAGCCATCACAAGAGCTTCAATCAATGGAAAAGATGTTAGGGTTTTATCTGGTCAACAAAAAGTGAATTGTTGTCAAATGGGGTCAAAATCTTGGATCTCATGTGTTAGGGTTTCAGCTAAGGGTATGCTATGTGTTTACAAGTGATTTCATGTGTTTGGAATAAGAAAAGTCAAGGGGAAACATAAAATCAATAGTTTGGTTGGATTAGGGTTTGATTGAGATCTTTTCTATGTGTAGAAAAACCCTAATTCTAGCCATTTTGCAACATCCATAACTTTCTCATCCTTGATATAATGAAAGAAAACTTGTTATCAAATTAAAGAGGACATCGTGAACTACAAGTTTGTAGAAGAAAGAAAGTCCAAAATATCTATAGTTTGAGAGCTATGATGAGCTAAAGTTGAGAAAATGGAGATTTTAACATTCCAACACTTAGAAATTTTTCTAAGTATGGAAATTCAACTTGAAGTACATGTTTTCAAGCCTATCTTACACGATGATGCAAGCTTCAAATGGCTTTTACTTGAACATGAAAGTTGTAGAGAATCCTCTAATATTTCTTTTGAGTACTAGATCATCTCCATTGGATGTGTAAAGCTCAAATTATGGTCCCTCCAAATTAGGGTTTCAAAGTTGTCAAGAGTGGACAAGTTTTAGGCAGATTTTTGGGTCTACTTTCCAAGACACTTTTCACCAAGTTCTTGACCTAAAATCAATTTCTCTTAAACACGAAAATTGAAGACCATTCTTCAAGCTTTCTATCCATTACTAGAACATCTCGATTGGATCAAAAATGCTACAGTTAAATCGATTCAAAGATGAGGTTTCAGTTATGTCAAAGGTTCAATAACTTAGAATTTTTTCTAAGTTACTTTGGACAGTTTTGAGGACACAACTTCCACTCAATATTTCTCATTGATCCAAGGCTCATCTAAAGTTTTAAATAACATGAAAGTTGTTCTACTATCTCTAATCTTTCCAACCATACAAGTTTCATCATCATTGGATTGTTATTAGTCAAGTTGTGATGGTTCAAAGTGGATGACATGAGAGTTGGTTCATGATGCACATTTGATGAGAAACCTTGGCATTTCCTTAACATGTCTTGCAGCAACTTGCTCATGATAATTTCACTTGCATTAGGTCACCCTTTGAGTCACAAAAACATTGCCTCAAACAACCAAGCAAGCCTTGTACCATGTGAGTGCATTTTTGAATAACTTTCCCAAAAGTAGCAAGAAGACAAACCTTTCAAAACTTGCTCGCCAAGTATCTCCATCCACTCTCTTTGTCTGATCATTCTTGGCACACAAATGAAAACTAAAGCAAACCATACAAGGTCATGCAACTCGTATCATACTCCTCCCACCTCCATTTTTCAGAATTTCACCAAAAAATGACTAACCAACATTTAACCACAGTTACTTATGTTTTTAACCATTCAAGCTGCCATACATAAGACACACAAACCCTAATAGAGGAGGCATCCATCTCATTTGGATCAGAATCAGTACCAAAAACACTCTCACTTCAAAAATTTCCACTCTTCGAATTTCACTCTCCAAGAGCATTTCTTTCTCATTCTTGCTTCTATCATCATCCTAAAAGTCCCAGAAGGCTAGAGGAAATTTTGTTTGAAGCATTAGAACAAGGTTTAGGAGCATCAGATCTCCATTTTTGGTAAATTTCTTTTTCCTTTGTTCTTCCATTTTAGATGAATTTTAGGGTTAATATGGGTGCATCTGAAGTCCTACCTTAGGTGTAATACCCTAATTTTTACCCCTAAGATCCCACATTTCATTTGCATATCATTCCACAAACAAGGTCATACTTTTGGCTTTCGCACCCTTATGGGTTTCTTACTTTCTTTTTGTTGTTTATGTTTACTAACATCTAACCAAAATACCAAAAATATTTTTCAATTTGTTTGTTTCTTCTTCACTGTGTGTTTAAGGTTTTGTAGGGAGATTCATGGCAAAGGATTGACTTGGAATTGAGTGTGGCTATTCATGTGCGGTTAAGGTCAAACTATCAAGGGATTACTTCATTTGTAAGTATCTGTATCAGTGGACTATTTTCTCAAGAGATGATTATTCAAGGTCAAGTGGTCTTGTGGATAATCATCAGTTTATCAAGCAGTGTTTTATGTGAAGTGTGGTCCAGGTTATCATGATCAAGGGTCCATCAAGGAAAACTATGTTCACTTGTGGATTTATTTTCCCATAGATGGATTCAGGCCAAATTCAAAGTGATTCAACACTTATTCTATTCTTATCAGAGATTCAGAGAATTATGTTAATTGCCGATGTTTCAGTTGCAAGTTATTAGTGGTTCAGGAATGGCTTCGTTCACTATAATCTGATGTTTGTGTGGAAAGTATTGGTGGAAGTGTATATCTCTTTTTTAATCCATTATCCATTATTTTCTAACCAACTACCCAAATACCCAATAACCAATTTTTCATATCCATTATCCAAAATTCATTTAATCCACTTCATTCACATTTTTTCCTTATCCAAATGATTCATATCCATATTTTTCATACAATTTTCAATGTCCATTTAAGTCCAAGAACAAAATAGGTACAAATAACACACATACAAAGGCCATGTCATTAATATTGTTGTAGTGCAAACAAAATGAATGCATTGCTGCAGTTTCTGCTGGTGGGGAATAGTGGAAGCACATACTCCACAAGAGTATAATTGGAATGGTTACAAGAGACTTTTTCAAATGGTGCGTGAGCTTAAACTTAAGTTGCAGGTTGTCATGTCTTTTCATGAGTGTGGAAGCAATGTTGGTGATGATGTTTGTATTCCCTTGCCCCACTGGGTTGCTGAAATTGGTAGGAGCAATCCAGATATTTTTTTTCACTGATAGAGAGGGAAGACGCAACCCTGAATGTCTTTCTTGGGGAATTGATAAGGAACGTGTTTTGAGAGGTCGGAATGCTGTGGAGGTTTATTTTGATTTCATGAGAAGTTTCCGGATAGAGTTTGACGAGTATTTTGAGGATGGTTTTATCTCGTTGATTGAAGTTGGACTAGGTCCATGTGGAGAGCTAAGATACTCATCTTGTCCAGTAAAGCATGGTTGGAGATATCCTGGTATTGGTGAATTCCAGTGCTATGATCAGTATATGTTGAAAAGTCTTAGGAAAGCAGCAGAAGCAAGAGGCCACACTATTTGGGCTAGAGGGCCAGATAACGTTTTTTCTCAACTGGTATTCTCAGGCTTTAGTTGATCATGGAAATCGGGTACTCTCTTTGGCAAAATTAGCTTTTGAGGGGTCCTGCATTGCTGCAAAGCTATCAGGTGTTTATTGGTGGTACAAGACTGCTAGTCATGCTGCTGAATTAACTGCTGGGTATTATAATCCATGCAATCGTGATGGCTATGCTGCAATTGTTGCAATGTTAAAGAGAAATGGAGTTAGCTTAAACATTGCTTGTGTTGACCTGCACGCATTGAATCAACATGAGAACTTTCCAGAGCCATATGCTGATCCTGAACGATTAGTTTGGCAATTGTTGAATGTCGGGTGGAATGTTGGACTACCCGTCGTCAGTGAGAATGCACTTCCTTGCCTAAACAGAGTTGGCTATAACAATGTTTTGGATAATACCAAGCCCGTGAATAATCCAGATGAGTTGGCTGGTTGGATTGGTCAGATTCATGATGGAACAGAATTGGAAACATCGTTGAAACACCCAGTTCCTCTAACTTGGCATTTCTCTTTGAAGAATTCTTTATTACCACTTCTTAATGAGAAAGAAACACAGATGCCAGCAACAAAAAAGTGAACCCTGAATTTTCCATTAATGTATGCAATTCCAAGGAAATGAATTCCTCAAAAGGTTTTGGTTCTGATGATCTGGTGTTCAACAGAAATTGTGGAATCCTGCAAGAAAAAATGTCCATTATGTGAAAGACAAGTTTACTCTGTCGTGTGAAGGGAAGGGGATTTCCTCATTTGATGAAAACGGCAACTCATCCCGTTCAAGTTCTAAGCAACTTCAAACAGGCAACAACAATGAAACTAATTAAGAAGACGGATTGTCAGATCAGAGACTGTTTTCGTGTGTCACATGTGGGATGAGATGAACACTGGATTGACTAGTCACGGTGTTCGCAACAACTTGGGCAACGATGCTTGGACTGCTGATGATGAGAATTTGGATGTTGAAGATAACCACCACCAAATCAGAAATGTTTTTGGGACAAATGTTGATAGAGAAATGACCAATAGATCTCAAGCCACTCAAAAGAAACAATTTCGGCATCATCCATCATGATCATGGAAATTGCAGGAGCAACAATCAATTGATGAATTGGATAAGGAACTGGGTCACTCGGACAGGTGCATGTCAATGTCTGGTTCCTTACTAGGCAATGCAAATTCTTCTGCTGCCAGGATGGGGAATCGTGCTTTCCTGCCCAATGCAAGAATTGGAGGACAACAATTTCATTCTGTGGGATCTGAAACCACTTCTGGGCAGTCACCTTTGTGACAACGCTCTCCGTCGCCATCAAATATTGACCACTCTCATCTAATGGAAAATTTTGATAAGCAAGACCATCCTATCACTCAGAAAACATCTCATTTTTCGGGAGGTCAGCAAAGCCAATATATTAAAGATTCTTCACTCACCCTTTCTCCTAATATTCAGGTTGGAGACCTGCGAAGATCATCACAGGTAAAAGACTTGAAGGGTCCATTACCTTCCTCGAGTTTTTAGCCAAGGTATCAGCAACAACTGAGCTCTTCTCACACTGAAGTAACTGTTAAGACCAAGAAGCTACCCTTGTCCAATGTTTCTCTAGCCCGAGAAACCTCAGAGCAGCCAGCCACAAGTCACACAGAAGCTGCAAGTGTGAAGAGTAGACTATTCTCCATCCCAACTACTAGTAGTCTTCCATCTATATTAGGGTCTCGGCCTTCTCAGTCAGGTGGTTCTTCCCCTGCCACATTAATTTCTTCAGTGTCTGCAAATGCTTCTCCATCTTCATCTGCTTTGCAAAAAGATCTAAAAGAAAGGCTGGACATTCAATAAGGACATCTACTCTACCACCAGCTTCCTCGAATGTTAGCAGTGCCTCAGCCCAGACATCCGGTGCTACAAATAAAACCTCAAATCCACTTTCAAACCTTTTAAGCTCATTAGTTGCAAAGGGTTTAATATCAACAGAAACTGAGACACCGGCTGAGGTGGTGTCTTGATTGGAAGATCACTGTGACAGCTTTAGCACCAGTAGCTATATGCCTGTTGCTTCATTGTCTGGTTCTGCAGCTGTCCATGTTCCTTCTACCAAAGATGAGTTAGATGATACTACAAAAACACCTATGACCTTATCTGAATCAACCAGCACAGATATTAGAAATGTCATTGGCTTTGAGTTTAAGCCTAATGTAATCAGAAAATTGCATCCATCTGTAATTAGTGGATTATTTGATGATTTTCCACATCATTGCAGCATTTGTGGCCTTAAGCTCAAATTCCAAGAACAGTTTAATAGACACTTGGAGTGGCACGACACAAGAGAAAGAGAACACAGGGGTTTAACTACAACATCAAGATGGTATCTGAAGTCAACTGACTGGGTTGCTGGCCAAGCTGAATGTTCACCTGAAAATGAGTTTACTGATTCTGTAGATTCACAAGACAAGAAAACAGACGAAAGTCAAGAGGATGCAATGGTTCTAGCAGATGAAAAACAATGCTTATGTGTGGTGTGTGGCGAGCTATTTGAAGACGTTTACTATCCGGAAAATAGCGAGTGGATGTTCAAAGGGGATGTTTACGTGACTGGCTCTGATAGCGATAATGAGATTGGAATCAAAGATACGAGTTCTGGAAGGGGTCCCATCATTCACACAAGATGCTTATCAGAGAACTCGTTATCAAGTGTCATCAAGATGGAACAGGATTGAAACAAAGTTAATAACACTGGAGCTCTGATGTTAACAAGAATTAAGAAACCGAGTAAACCCAGATTTGTGGTTTTTATACAGCATCTGGCTGTAACAATCAGCAAAGCAGCAGGTAACAGACAATGTTGACAACAGACCTGCTGGAAAAAGATCGCCGCAAGAAGATGTATTAAACACTCAATCATAAGAAGTTGAGATGCAGTTTGAGAATAATGATACAGCTGTGCGGACAGAAGCTGCATGACGAAGTCTTAGAGAAGTAGAAGTTGTCAATTCTTGATTCTACATTTAAACAGGATCTTATGTCATCAGGTACCATTGTCAGTCTCGTGGTTATGAGAAGAGGAAGTCATTTAGTGAAAATAAGGAACATTTGAATGGTGATACTTCTTGATTGGGAAAAAGAAAAACCGAGATGGCAAGTTTATGGTTGGATGCTTGGGTTATCCTCAGTGTAGAAGTGTTGTCTGGCTCCATGGATCAATATCTTCAAGGTCTGTTTATTCTTGCAAATGACCCTACATCAGAAGTGCGGAAGTTGGTCTGTGCAACATTTGTTCAGCTGATCGAAGTCCATCCATTAGTTCTTGCAGCACTATTGAGCTTGAATTTTGAGATACTTTCAGAGACATTTGTAAATGTTATTTCTGAGTTGATACACTACACTGCATCCGAGAGTACTGTTGGTGCTGCCACAAGTTAGAATTCTAAAAAGCAAATTAGACAGGTCAGTGAGAATTTTGATCATGAGCTCGATGGATCAAATACTATCTTGGCATTAAGAGAATACTTTTTGAAGGCTAGCAAGATCATGGACAAAGAACTGAAACCGCATCGTGACATTGATGGCTTTTGCAGTGGGATTGCAGTAGTTACCTTGATAAAGCAGGGGATGAATCTTGTTATTACAGATGTGAAGTGTCTGGGCTTGCACTGGGCCGTATTTCCAAGACGGCTGTACCTTCAAGTCACATGTTAAAAAATGATCCACGTCACATATTTGAATTTGGGCTGAAATCAAAAAGAAAGAATAACACGTGAGCTACAAAGAGAAATAGCAAAACGAAATTAAAAAAGGGAGTAAAAGCAAGTCACGCAAAAAAACCAAAACGCGGCAAGTATCAATGAAACGCAAGCTTCACGCAGCCCTCACCAATTCTCACTCAAATTTCATCTTCATTCATCTATAAATACAACTCATACCTCACTCTATTTTTCAAGCTTGAAAAGCCAGAAAACCTCTGCTGAAAACTCACCAACACTCGTCTTCAAGCTTGAACATCCCCTCATCACTCTGCAAAAATCAAACCGACATTCAATTTCGCATCTCTCAATGTAAATCGTGGCAACTCTTCATCAACATCAACAAACAACAACTCGAGCATAATTTGCAAAGAAGAAGAAACAGAGAGTGTAAGAATTGATTATTCGAACCTGATTTCTTATTCATCATCAACTTCGATCCAATTTCGTAGTTGAGTTATTTCACTGGAAACGTTGTTTACAAAAATGAGAGCGAGACGGAGTATTTGTAAACGGTGAAAGATTGATAGAAGAAGATGGAAACGGCAGTGAAATAGGTTTTTCTTGCGAGATCTACCGAGAGATGATTCACAGTGCCGCGAGAAGATATTGTTTTCTGAATTTCTATTTCTCTTTTGTCCGTTTCACTTATTTTTTTCAATTATATTTTTCTTCTTTTTTTTAATTTTTGATTTTTTTCTTAAAATCTTGGGCCGTGTGGCTTGTTACCATAATCATCACCATGTTTTGTTTAATAAACCTTTTTTTTTGTTTAATTTTTCATTCAAATTTTCTTTTCCTCTAATATTTTTTTTATATAAATAATTTCTTAAAATAGATTTAGATCTTGAATTTTGATAAGATCTCATCAATATCAATGGACTTTGGGTGTCGATTTTATCCACCAAGAGAGGTGATTGATATTGATTATGATTTAATCTATTTAAAGATTCAAATTGTGGTTTCTTTTTAATTCTCTTTCTTCTTCTTTTTTTATTTTTGATCGATGAAAATCTATGTATCATAGATTGTTGATTATCAAGGTTGTTTAATCTTCATTATTTCAAATCTATGGACGAATAATCATTGAGATAATTCTCCGTACTTTGGAATAGTGATAGATTACCTTTGATTAATTGATAAAAATCTTGATTGTGATGAGATCACTACCTCTTTTCTTTTTGTGTGGCATGTTTTAGGAGAGTGGTTTACATATCACTTCTCTAACATGTGTTAACACTAACATTATTATTGACCGGCCTCAGATAGTCGTGGTTTCTACATAAACCCGATTACGATTGCTTAACATAGCGCTAAAGTGTCCCTTAATCGGAAAATGATCATTCGTGGCTCAAACTTACGTTTAAAAGTCCAAGTATGTTTAGTTGCTTGTCTTAAGTCCAATACCTATGAAAATCATTGTTAGGAGGCTTTGATTCTATCAATCCTCTAATGAGTTTTCATTAACCTTGGTCTAAAGTGCAAGAATTAATCATCATTGATCATATGTTCTAACCACTAACCACTAATTCACTAACATTATCCTTGTTTAATTTTGTTTATATTCTCTTCTTACTCCTTATTTCTTACTTTTATGCTTCCATTTTATCATTTCATATCATATCTTTGTTTATGTTTATGTCATTTCTCTTTTGTCCACTTGGACCATATCTTGTTCAAAACACTAATAAAGGATAAAAAATCTCTAAAAAACTTGGTGTTGTTAACTTTGTGGTTATGCTCTTGGACTACTCTTAGACCTTGGACTTCATAGACCTTTGGACTTAGAATTAGGACTCTTATTCCTATGCTTGGAGTATTGTGGATCTTAGCCTTTATTTGGCTCGCTCATTAGCTTATGCTTTAAATCGGATGGAATTCTTTTTTGCTTGCTATGGAGTGTGCTACAAGTCGCTTAGATCTTTCTTACCTCTAGCTCTTATTTTGGTTTCTAGGATAGTCACTTCATCTCCTCCCCTTCTTAAATTTTCAAAACTTTCTCCCTCTTTCAAAACCTTCTTGGTTTCAAACTTCAAAACCGCTTTCGCAATAAAACCTTGACTTCCGTCAAGTGATTTTTAAACTTTATTTTTTTTCTTAATAAAAGTCAATCAATGTTAATCATGCTTTGACCAATTTCAAAAGACATAAAAAATACAAAAACTCATCAACTCTTTTTGTGCCTTTATGCACTTTTTCACTTTAAAACTTTTCATAAAGTTTAGACATGATTCATTTCTATAGTTGAGATGTAAATCTCTTATTCCCCATGTTATTAAGACTTTGACATTTTCCACGTTGATGTTGAGTGATAGTCTTGTTGATAATCCAAGCAAATCCTCCATCTTTATGTGACGCAGATGTTGTCTTAATACTCGTGGGTGGATAGTCGCAGTTTTCTCCTTGAAATGACGACTTGTCTTTACATCTAAAATCAATCAAAACCAACAAATTTTTGTCATTTGTACCACAAACTACGGGGTTTTGATCCCATATTGCACTTTGTGGGTACGTAGGCATGAGACGATAAGTCTCTCCAAACACAAAAATCTAAAAAATAGTTCTCTTCTCATCTCCCCAATCTCTTTTCAAACAAACCATTTTCAAACCAAAAAAACGTAAATATTTCAAAGGGCTCCTATAGAGTACTATAGACGTTTTGGGTGCTAACACCTTCCCATTGCGTAACCAACCCCCTTACCCCGATCTCTGTCTCTTGTTCTTATTTTAGAACTATTTGGTTTTGTTCGCTCTTTTTCCTTTCCTTTTTTTGGATAAAATAAAAGTGCGGTGGCGACTCTTGTTTTCTTTGAGTTAAGTTAATCAATAACTTACACTCACGATTTTTACCGCTACAGAAAAGTGGCGACTCTGCTGGGGACTCCAACGGTTCCTAGTGGGTTTCGCCTACTTTGATTTATTTATCGCTTTCTGTTTGACTTGTTTGTTATTGTTTGTTCTGTTTTGGTGCTTGGTAATCTGTGTGGTGAGATAAGTCCTATACCCAGACTTGAGTGCACTTATGATAGGAGGGTGGTATAGTCTCGTTGGCTTACGTGGAGTAGTCCTTACTAAGCTGACTTGAGATCCCCCACTCGGTGGAGGCCCCTTTGGAATTACTGATGTCTTACGAGTAGTCGTAATTGATATTACTTTTTCCGACTGGGAGCCTGAGAAGCTGAGGACCTTAGAACCCTTTAACCCATCTTGGCCTTATTAGGACGTGGTGCGGTGGCTGTTCAGGTGTAGACTTGAATTAGTCGTTACGCGATACCACACTCAGACGAGTTTCTTTTGAGAATATTGTTGGCCGACAAGTAGTCGTTTAAGCCAATAATATCCAAAAGATGGAATTATGACTTTGGGAACTTTTTAGAACCTTGTTCTACAGGTGATGATATAACCATAGTACATACCATTGTGGTTTGGTTGGTTCTTACCTTTGGCTCCATGCTCGTGCCGAACCTTTGAACCTGTGTGCTTTGTATGTCTTGTTTGTGGGTGTTGCATCTTGCATCTATTCATTCATGAGCATTTTTTCTCAGTTTTCAAGGAACTCAGAGATTTCTTTTTTGCAAATATCGCAAATTTTTTAGAATCATGGATATTGAAAGAAGTAACACTAAGAAGTACACTTTCACGAGTTTTGACTTACACGAGTTGAGAAATGTTGTTTAGGAAATTGTTGATTATTCTGAGGACTGATGTTGAAGAGGGGATTCTTAATACCTTGGTCCAGTTCTATGATCTGTTGCATCGTTGATTTACTTTCCCAGATTATCATCTATTTCCAACCTTAGAGGAGTATGCCTATCTTATGGGTGTGTAAGTCTTCATAGAGTTTCTTGAGCGACGTGTCATGAAGAGATCAAGGGATCCAGAGGATTTATTTTCCTCTAACATATCATCATCTGCTCATCTTCCTACCTCCGGTTCTTGGAAGGGTATTGTGGATCAACTCGTGAAAGAGAAAGACACCATGAAGATCAGCTATATAAGATAAATCAAGAGGCTTTGCAAGAAGTATCAGCTCAGAGTTGGGTCGTTTTCAGACACGATTCCTTAGAACTAGATTTCATTCTCTCATGTGTTGTAAGATTGATGAAACTGTACTTCAAAGCTGTAATTCTTTCAATATTAATGAAATGAGATTTTTGGTATATCCAGTGTGTTATCTTAATGTAATGTTTGCAAACTGCTTTATAGTTCCTTGAAAACTTGCATTTGCATTTGCACATCAAGCATCATTCCGCATTGTATCTTGCCTTTCCCGGGTGTTTTATTTACTTCCTGTTCTTGGTCTTTAAAGATAAGTTGTCGCATCACTACAATACTCGAGCTGAAGATGGATCAGTTGCAACGAGAGAACCGCGAGCTTCGCGAGGAATTGGCTACTTTGAGGGATGGTATGGAAAGGATCTCTACTTTGGTTGAAACTCTGGTTGTTGCTCAGAATCAACTTTCTCCTCATGTTTCTCATACTCCACTACAAAAGACTGTGATTTCTGAAATCATTTCAACACTTATTTTTGTGGCTCCCATTAGCGCTTCCAGTCATGTTACCGAGATGTGTCTCGAAGAAGGTGTCCGGAAAGGATGGTTGACCAAAGGAAATGGTTCTTCTAGCAATTCTACGAAGTATGGAAATGGTTTTTCCAAAGAGAAAGAATATGTTGCTAAAGCTATTTTGCAAGGAAAGCGTAGAAGATCTCATAACAAAAGTAAGCAACAACATACACAACAAAAGATTGATCAGCAAAGTTGTGTTCAAAAGCAAATGCAGTTTGATCCGATTCCGATGTCGTATGCAGAATTATTTCCTGTCTTAATACAGAAGAATCTTGTGAAGACCAGGTCTCCTCCTGCTGTTCCAAAAGATATTCCATGGTGGTATAAACCAGAGACTCATTGTGCTTTCCATCAAGGTGCACCAGGGCATGGTCTTGAAGATTGTTTTCCTTTAAAACATGAAGTGCAAATACTAGTGCGAAAAGGAATTTTGTTTCTCAAAGGCAAAAATGTCCAAGCTAATCTATTACCTGAACATGGTAATGTCGTTGTAGTTGAGATGCATGTTGCAACTCCGAATCATTTCAAAGAAGCTCAAGTTCATCGGCCACTCTTTGAGAAAGAACTTTCCAAAATCCAAGATGGTTCGAATGGCCAAACTAGTGGAGAAAATTTTGTTAGTGATTCTCAAGTGGGAGAAAATGTTGAGGTTGATGCAATTCAGAATTCTTCTTAGACTCTGCAAAATCCAGTCTTGAATGAACCAAAAGGAGAGACTCGCCAATTTGATTCAATCCCAATGACTTACAGTCAATTATGGTCTTATTTTTCCCGAAACTCGGTAGTGACACCCAGAAAAACCAGAGTCATGAAGTATCATCCTCATTGGTACAATCCAAATATCAGTTGTGAGTTTCATGATGGGGTAATGTGGCATCCGATTGAGGAGTGCAAGGTTTTCCAAGAAATGGTTCAAGAGATGATTGACGATGGGGTGTTGGCTTTCGAAGGAGGAAGCCCATTTTTGAATGGAACGCATTTATGTTGATAAATCTAAAACTCGAAGAAATTCATATTGCCAGTGTTAGTGGAGTGACCTGTAGCGGTCGTGCATTTACTTCTGTTTCTCCAAAGAAAGTTGAGGATGTTCTTTCAAACTCGGATTGAGATAGTCTCCTCAGATCATTAGTTCATTTACTGCAATTTTATTTGTAACCTCTCATGTTTGTTAATACTTTGTTGCTTGTAGAAACTTGTTTGATTTTGAATATTAATCATAATACAATGAGTATGTTTGTCTTGAAGAAATCCATTCGCATTCGCTCATAAATTGTTTTTCTGCATTTGCAATACCAACTTCTTGTTTGAACTCTTGGAGGGAGGATGATGAGGTGAAAACGCAAAATTTCTGGTTATATGCTTTTGAATAAGACCCTGCTGATGATGTAAGGCATTGTTTCAAATTCCCAAACACCGGAGATATAAGGAAGATAATCCCTTGTTAACCCTTTTGAGCCTCGAAGTAGGAGTTTCCTTTCTAAATGGAAAAAACCTCACATTTTAACCTGGGGCAGGGTAGTCTTCAGTTAAATTGACCAAGTGTTCAAATTTCCAAAAGGAGTGTGTATTTAAGGACCAACCATGATGGTTATCCAAAAGAAAGAGACAATCACAACCCTTTTAACAAGTCAGATAAGTCAATGTCACGTGATTTGTTCAAAAGAAAAATAAAAGGCCCGTTAAGTCGTACAACTTGAAAACAAGTGACTTAGGCAAAAGTTAGGGCATCCCGCTGGACATCAAAAATTCAAAAGAATTGGTTCAGGCAAAAATTAGAAAAAAAACGCGAAAAGCGAAAAGAAAGGATTACAATGAAAAATCCTGAACAAATCTATGTGACTACAAAAGAAAAAAAGGGGGGTGACTGTTATTCCTTGAAAAGCCTTATTGGCTCTTAAAACCATCATTTTTCATCAGTTCCTCAACCATCACAAAATCCTTTGAGGGATGAACAGTTGTGTCAAATTAGCTGAATGTAGGACTGAAGAACATCACGGAGAATGGGTGGGTACAAATAAACTTTGAGCCTAAATATCCTTTTTTCTGAAAACCGTGAACCATACCACATTATAACCCTCGAAAAACCTAATTGAAGCAGGGTTTATTTTGAAAGCATACTTTAACGAGATAGCGTTCCTGACTCCCATGAGTTATGCTAAAAGACTTTTGTTGGTATTGCATGTGCATTCAAAAATTAATCTCACATTTTAACTAGTAATTCATTCATAAGGTTTTCGATATTTTTTTTTAGTAAAAACTTCAAGACAAACATATGTAATTGCATTAGAATTATCATTCTCAAAATTAAGCATTTTCTACTTACATACATTTGTTGACATCATGGAAGCTTACATATGAGCATTAGTGATGAACTCAATATTTTGAAGCCTGAAAATCTGATGAGTAATTCGCAAATCGTTTCAAGGAATGATCATATCCAGGGGCATGTTTCTTGAAGACTTCGTTGAGCTTGAGCAAGTTTGTTTTCCCAGTTGATGCTTTCGCAGGGGCAAAGCTTGAATACTCCATCAGTAAAAGAATATGTCGACTACAATTAATCTGGGGAAGTTACGTCGAGATTCGACGAATCTCTCAGAGTTTGAAGATATTGGGGCAGATTATTTCAAGGTATTATGAACTCGATACTCTCCCAATTAGAGTTTGTCCTTGTTGATGTTCTCCTCGATACAGTCTATTGACAATCTCTCAAGCAAAATTTGGTCTTATTGATGCATTTTTCAGTTGGGCACTAGTTCAAGCATTTTTAACTTGGATTCCCCCTGCAAAGTCTTGATTCAGATTTCTTCAATTTGAGCATGGTTCTCCTTCCCTAACCTGTTTATGATCAAGCATATTTAAGTGTGAATGTGATTGTTGGATTCCATCATGTTCTGTGATAAAACTTGAAGAGGAATCCCTGGCAGGTTCCTACCTCCTCCGTTATGATTCTTTGCTCTTATGGCCAACCTGAATCACATTTCCTTTCTAAGAAGTGTTGATATAGCAATCAACTGTTGGGTTTTCTCTCACCCTGTGTTGAGTTTTAAAATCCCCTGCAGGTTGACTTTTTGCTATGATGTTAACTTCTTAATTATCCCCGTAATTCCAAGTTTTTCTCTCAAGGCTGTTAGTACCCAGAGTATCATCCTTGTTGATCATGTGCAGAGGATACGCATTTATCACTACTGGTTGTGAAAGATAGGATATGACCTTCATCAGATTCTTATTCTCCTCAGTAGAGTTTGTTGATGTTCTCCTCAGCAGAGTTATTTCTTGCTCCTCTGGTAGAATTTATTGGCAGCTCCCCAGTAGAGTTGTGTTGATGTTTCCCCATTTGAGCTATATCGAGGTTTCTCTAGTAGGGTTTGCTGATATTCCCTTAGCAGAGTTTTGCTCCTATGGAGGACCAGACAAGTATTGATCAGTTTTCCACAGCGAAGTCGTGATTCAAATCTTCTCCAGATGAGTATGTTTCCTTCATCCAGCCAGGTTATGATCAGACAGTTGAAAAGTTTGAGGACCATCTCTCCTTGATGTTATTGCCCATGCGGAGACTTGTCTTTAATGATTCCTAGCAGAGGTTATGCATATTTACTTTGGATTATTCCACAAGTAGAGAACAATGTTGCTTACTTCTAAGAAGTGTTGACATAGCAGTCACCTGTCGGGTTTTCTCTCACCTTGTGATTGGGTGTTGATTTAAAATCCCCCGTAGTTTGACTTTTTGCTATGATGTTAACTTCTTATTCCCCAGGCAGAGTTGGAAAATTTGTGTTGCTTTGTTTTCTCCAACAGTTTTTTCCTCAAAGCGGAGTTCATATTGTTGTTCCCTCTTGTTGAATTATTGAGGTTTGAAGATTGATCTTTGGGTTTCCTCCCCAAACGATATCTTTATCTCCTCGGCGAGATTTAAGCCTTGTAGTAGGATTTATTTTCCTTTGATGGCTCTTGTGTATCTCTTGCAGGGTTTCTGTTACTGATCCCCAGCACGATCTCCAATGATATCTCTAATTTGCTGAGATAAGCCGAGTATTTCAGTGGTGTTGTGATGTTTTGTTCACCCTCTGTTTGCCTTTTTTGTCTGTTTTGTCAGTATATTCATACTCATATGCATTGCATGCGCATTCATTTTGGTTGAGCATAGCATGCTTTTTGTTGCATTGTGCATCTTGCATTTTTTGGTATTTCCCTTTCGCCGGTGTTGTTATCCCCGCGGAGTGCGTGTGTCCTCTCTCCATTAGAGTGTCCACCCTTAAGCAGAAAATACCTATCCTTTCTAATTTCCCACTGAGTTTATGCCTCGTGGAAGATGTTTGTCTAGCTTTCTTCCCCAGCTTTTATCTGGATGGAATTGTTCCCCAGTTGAGTTATTTCCTCATTGGGACGATTCTTGTTTGACCATTTCTCTTCAGTTTGTTCCTGGATTGAACTTTGGTCTCTTGCAGCGGTTATTTTGGATTTCCCTGGGCTGTAAAACCTGGATGATGAGAAGGTATTTTTGAGGATTTACTTTCCTCGGAAGGAATCTGTTATTGATTCCCATCAGAAGATGAAGATTTGATTTCCCCAACGGTGTTTTGATAACACTCTCTTGGTGATTGCTTGTGCGACTTCATGTGATAGTCTCTTTATTTGAGCAACTTGTATGTCTCCAACAAGATAAACCTCACCCCAACAAATGGTTGTCTCTTTATTTGAGAAGTTTGTTGTGTGATTTGAGCTGCCCATTGACTGGTAGCAGGTATTTCTTGTGAGTTCATTACCTAAATTTTTCTACCTAGTACTGGGTATCCGGTAATGTTTCTTCACCTTTCGAGTATGTTACCTCTATTGACTGGTAATATTTCTCACCCCTTTTGGCTGGTTAAGCTTTACCCATTTGACCGGTAAAAGATAATCCTTCCTCCCGAGCTTGTTGCCTTTATTTTCTGCCTAGTGATAGGTAGTAGGTAGCATTTGTCTCCTCCTTTTGGTCAGTTATCGACATATTTTTTTACCCAGTAATCGGTAGTCGGTAATCTTTCCTTGTGAGTTCATTACCCAAAATTTTCTACCTAGTACTGGGTATCCGATAATGTTTCTTCACCCTTTTGAGTATTTTGCTCATCCTTTTCGGTCAGTTATCGACATATTTTTCTACCTAGTAATCGGTAGTCGGCAATCTTTCCTTGTGAGTTCATTACCCAAAATTTTCTACCTAGTACTGGGTATCCGGTAATGTTTCTTCACCCTTTTGAGTATTTTGCTCATCCTTTTTGGTCAATTATCGACATATATTTCTACCCAGTAATCGGTAGTCGATAATCTTTCCTTGTGAGTTCATTACCCAAAATTTTCTACCTAGTACTGGGTATCCGGTAATGTTTATTCACCCTTTTGAGTATTTTGCTCATCCTTTTTGGTCAGTTATCGACATATTTTTCTACCCAGTAATCGGTAGTCGGTAATCTTTCCTTGTGAGTTCGTTACCTAAATTTTTATACCTAGTACTGGGTATCCAGTAATGTTTCTTCACCCTTTTGAGTATATTGCCTTTATTGTGCTATCTATTGATTGGTAGTCGGTAATATTCTCACCCCCTTTGGTTTATTACGCTTATTTTCTACTCAGTAACCAGTAGAAGCATTTTACCTGTTCTCTTTGGATCGACTATATTCGCCCAGTAACTGGCAATTGGTATCTCTTTTCCCGTTGAGTCGTTTCCTTTCCTTTATCGGAATAGGATCTTGCTCTTTTGTTTTCCCTTGTGGAGTCTCGCTTTTTCTCTCGAGCTTTTGTTTGTCCCCTGTGGCATTTCTCTCCCCACAAAGGTCTTGTGTTTGCATACCATTAGCATAATTATATCATTTTGTGGTCTCTTAGGGACAAAAATTGGGTTTATTGTTATATTTAAGTCTCTTCTATCTAGTCGAGACAAAGATGTCAATCTTCATATCTCCGGATAGAAGAATCTTAAATAGGGGCAGCTGTAATACCCTAATTTTTACCCCTAAGATCCTACATTTCATTTGCATATCATTCCACAAACAAGGTCATACTTTTGGCTTTCGCACCCTTATGGGTTTCTTACTTTCTTTTTGTTGTTTATGTTTACTAACATCTAACCAAAATACCAAAAATATTTTTCAATTTGTTTGTTTCTTCTTCACTGTGTGTTTAAGGTTTTGTAGGGAGATTCATGGTAAAGGATTGACTTGGAATTGAGTGTGGCTATTCATGTGCGGTTAAGGTCAAACTATCAAGGGATTACTTCATTTGTAAGTATCTGTATCAGTGGTCTATTTTCTCAAGAGATGATTATTCAAGGTCAAGTGGTCTTGTGGAGAATCATCAGTTTATCAAGCAGTGTTTTATGTGAAGTGTGGTCCAGGTTATCATGATCAAGGGTCCATCAAGGAAAACTATGTTCACTTGTGGATTTATTTTCCCATAGATGGATTCAGGCCAAATTCAAAGTGATTCAACACTTATTCTATTCTTATCAGAGATTCAGAGAATTATGTTAATGGCCGATGTTTCAGTTGCAAGTTATCAGTGGTTCAGGAATGGCTTCGTTCATTATAATCTGATGTTTGTGTGGAAAGTATTGGTGGAAGTGTATATCTCTTTTTTAATCCATTATCCATTATTTTCTAACCAACTACCCAAATACCCAATAACCAATTTTTCATATCCATTATCCAAAATTCATTTAATCCACTTCATTCACATTTTTTCCTTATCCAAATGATTCATATCCATATTTTTCATACAATTTTCAATGTCCATTTAAGTCCAAGAACAAAATAGGTACAAATAACACACATACAAAGGCCATGTCATTAATATTGTTGTAGTGCAAACAAAATGAATGCATTGCTGCAGTTTCTGCTGGTGGGGAATAGTGGAAGAACATACTCCACAAGAGTATAATTGGAATGGTTACAAGAGACTTTTTCAAATGGTACGTGAGCTTAAACTTAAGTTGCAGGTTGTCATGTCTTTTCATGAGTGTGGAAGCAATGTTGGTGATGATGTTTGTATTCCCTTGCCCCACTGGGTTGCTGAAATTGGTAGGAGCAATCCAGATATTTTTTTTCACTGATAGAGAGGGAAGACACAACCCTGAATGTCTTTCTTGGGGAATTGATAAGGAACGTGTTTTGAGAGGTCGGAATGTTGTGGAGGTTTCTTTTGATTTCATGAGAAGTTTCTGGATAGAGTTTGACGAGTATTTTGAGGATGGTTTTATCTCGCTGATTGAAGTTGGACTAGGTCCATGTGGAGAGCTAAGATACTCATCTTGTCTAGTAAAGCATGGTTGGAGATATCCTGGTATTGGTGAATTCCAGTGCTATGATCAGTATATGTTGAAAAGTCTTAGGAAAGCAGCAGAAGCAAGAGGCCACACTATTTGGGCTAGAGGGCCAGATAACGTTTTTTCTCAACTGGTATTCTCAGGCTTTAGTTGATCATGGAAACCGGGTACTATCTTTGGCAAAATTAGCTTTTGAGGGGTCCTGCATTGCTGCAAAGCTATCAGGTGTTTATTGGTGGTACAAGACTGCTAGTCATGCTGCTGAATTAACTGATGGGTATTATAATCCATGCAATCGTGATGGCTATGCTGCAATTGTTGCAATGTTAAAGAGAAATGGAGTTAGCTTAAACATTGCTTGTGTTGACCTGCACGCCACGCATTGAATCAACATGAGAACTTTCCAGAGCCATATGCTGATCCTGAACGATTAGTTTGGCAACTGTTGAATGCCGGGTGGAATGTTGGACTACCCGTCGTCAGTGAGAATGCACTTCCTTTCCTAAACAGAGTTGGCTATAACAATGTTTTGGATAATACCAAGCCCGTGAATAATCCAGATGAGTTGGCTGGTTGGATTGGTCAGATTCATGATGGAACAGAATTGGTAACATCGTTGAAATGCCCAGTTCCTCTAACTTGGCATTTCTCTTTGAAGAATTCTTTATTACCACTTCTTAATGAGAAAGAAACACAGATGCCAGCAACAAAAAAGTGAACCCTGAATTTTCCATTAATGTATGCAATTCCAAGGAAATGAATTCCTCAAAAGGTTTTGGTTCTGATGATTTGGTGTTCAACAGAAATTGTGGAATCCTGCAAGAAAAAATGTCCATTATGTGAAAGACAAGTTTACTCTGTCGTGTGAAGGGAAGGGGATTTCCTCATTTGATGCAAACGGCAACTCATCCCGTTCAAGTTCTAAGCAACTTCAAACAGGCAACAACAATGAAACTAATCAAGAAGACGGATTGTCAGATCAGAGACTGATTTCGTGTGTCACATGTGGGATGAGATGAACACTGGATTGACTAGTCACGGTGTTCGCAACAACTTGGGCAACGATGCTTGGACTGCTGATGATGAGAATTTGGATGTTGAAGATAACCACCACCAAATCAAAAATGTTTTTGGGACAAATGTTGATAGAGAAATGACCAATAGATCTCAAGCCACTCAAAAGAAAAAATTTCGGCATCATCCATCATGATCATGGAAATTGCAGGAGCAACAATCAATTGATGAATTGGATAAGGAACTGGGTCACTCGGACAGGTGCATGTCAACGTCTGGTTCCTTACTAGGCAATGCAAATTCTTCTGCTGCCAGGATGGGAAATCGTGATTTCCTACCCAATGCAAGAATTTGAGGACAACAATTTCATTTTGTGGGATCTGAAACCACTTCTGGGCAGTCACCTTTGCGACAACGCTCTCCCTCGCCATCAAATATTGACCACTCTCATCTAATGGAAAATTTTGATAAGCAAGACCATCCTATCACTCAGAAAACATCTCATTTTTCGGGAGGTCAGCAAAGCCAATATATTAAAGATTCTTCACTCACCCTTTCTCCTAATATTCAGGTTGGAGACCTGCGAAGATCATCACAGGTAAAAGACTTGAAGGTTCCATTACCTTCCCCGAGTTTTCAGCCAAGGTATCAGCAACAACTGAGCTCTTCTCACACTGAAGTAATTGTTAAGACCAAGAAGACACCCTTGTCCAATGTTTCTCTAGCCCGAGAAACCTCAGAGCAGCCAGCCACAAGTCACACAGAAGCTGCAAGTGTGAAGAGTAGACTATTCTCCATCCCAACTACTAGTAGTCTTCCATCTATATTAGGGTCTCGGCCTTCTCAGTCAGGTGGTTCTTCCCTTGCCACATTAATTTCTTCAGTGTCTGCAAATGCTTCTCCATCTTCATCTGCTTTGCCAAAAAGATCTAAAAGAAAGGCTGGACATTCAATAAGGACATCTACTCTACCACCAGCTTCCTCGAATGTTAGTAGTGCCTCAGCCCAGACATCCGGTGCTACAAATAAAACCTCAAATCCACTTTCAAACCTTTTAAGCTCATTAGTTGCAAAGGGTTTAATATCAACAGAAACTGAGACACCGGCTGAGGTGGTGTCTTGATTGGAAGATCACTGTGACAGCTTTAGCACCAGTAGCTATATGCCTGTTGCTTCATTGTCTGGTTCTGCAGCTGTCCACGTTCCTTCTACCAAAGATGAGTTAGATGATACTACAAAAACACCTATGACCTTATCTGAATCAACCAGCACAGATATTAGAAATGTCATTGGCTTTGAGTTTAAACCTAATGTAATCAGAAAATTGCATCCATCTGTAATTAGTGGATTATTTGATGATTTTCCACATCATTGCAGCATTTGTGGCCTTAAGCTCAAATTCCAAGAACAGTTTAATAGACACTTGGAGTGGCACGACACAAGAGAAAGAGAACATAGGGGTTTAACTACAACATCAAGATGGTATCTGAAGTCAACTGACTGGGTTGCTGGCCAAGCTGAATGTTCACCTGAAAATGAGTTTACTGATTCTGTAGATTCACAAGACAAGGAAACAGACGAAAGTCAAGAGGATGCAATGGTTCTAGCAGATGAAAACCAATGCTTATGTGTGGTGTGTGGCGAGCTATTTGAAGACGTTTACTGTCCGGAAAATAGCGAGTGGATGTTCAAAGGGGCTGTTTACGTGACTGGCTCTGATAGCGATAATGAGATTGGAATCAAAGATACGAGTTCTGGAAGGGGTCCCATCATTCACACAAGATGCTTATCAGAGAACTCGTTATCAAGTGTCATCAAGATGGAACAGGATTGAAACAAAGTTAATAACACTGGAGCTCTGATGTTAACAAGAATTAAGAAACCGAGTAAACCCTGATTTGTGGTTTTTATATAGCATCTGGCTGTAACAATCAGCAAAGCAGCAGGTAACAGACAATGTTGACAATAGACCTGCTGGAAAAAGATCGCCGCAAGAAGATGTATTAAACACTCAATCACAAGCAGTTGAGATGCAGTTTGAGAATAATGATACAGCTGTGCGGACAGAAGCTGCATGACGAAGTCTTAGAGAAGTGGAAGTTGTCAATTCTTGATTCTACATTTAAACAGGATCTTATGTCATCAGGTACCATTGTCAGTCTCGTGGTTATGAGAAGAGGAAGTCATTTAGTGCAAATAAGGAACATTTGAATGGTGCTACTTCTGGATTGGGAAAAAGAAAAACCGAGATGGCAAGTTTATGGTTGGATGCTTGGGTTATCCTCAGTGTAGAAGTGTTGTCTGGCTCCATGGATCAATATCTTCAAGGTCTGTTTATTCTTGCAAATGACCCTACATCAGAAGTGCGGAAGTTGGTCTGTGCAACATTTGTTCAGCTGATCGAAGTCCATCCATTAGTTCTTGCAGCACTATTGAGCTTGAATTTTGAGATACTTTCAGAGACATTTGTAAATGTTATTTCTGAGTTGATACACTACACTGCATCCGAGAGTACTGTTGGTGCTGCCACAAGTTAGAATTCTGAAAAGCAAATTAGACAGGTCAGTGAGAATTTTGATCATGAGCTCAATGGATCAAATACTATCTTGGCATTAAGAGAATACTTTTTGAAGGCTAGCAAGATCATGGACAAAGAACTGAAACCGCATCGTGACATTGATAAAGCAGGGGATGAATCTTGTTATTACAGATGTGAAGTGTCTGGGCTTGCACTGGGCTGTTTTTCCAAGACGGCTGTACCTTTAAGTCACATGTTAAAAAATGATCCATGTCACATATTTGAATTTGGGATGAAATCAAAAAGAAAGAATAACACGTGAGCTACAAAGAGAAATAGCAAAACGAAATTAAAAAAGGGAGTAAAAGCAAGTCACGCAAAAAAACCAAAACGCGGCAAGTATCAATGAAACGCAAGCTTCACGCAGCCCTCACCAATTCTCACTCAAATTTCATCTTCATTCATCTATAAATACAACTCATACCTCACTCTATTTTTCAAGCTTGAAAAGCCAGAAAACCTCTGCTGAAAACTCACCAACAATCGTCTTCAAGCTTGAACATCCCCTCATCACTCTGCAAAAATCAAACCGACATTCAATTTCGCATCTCTCAATGTAAATCGTGGCAACTCTTCATCAACATCAACAAACAACAACTCGAGCATAATTTGCAAAGAAGAAGAAACAAAGAGTGTAAGAATTGATTATTCGAACCTGATTTCTTGTTCATCATCAACTTCGATCCAATTTCGTAGTTGAGTTATTTCACTGGAAACGTTATTTACAAAAATGAGAGTGAGAGAGGGAGTATTTGTAAATGGTGAAAGATTGATAGAAGAAGATGGAAACGGCAGTGAAATAGGTTTTTCTTGCGAGATCTACCGAGAGATGATTCACAGTGCCGCGAGAAGATATTGTTTTCTGAATTTCTATTTCTCTTTTGTCCTTTTCACTTATTTTTTTCAATTATATTTTTCTTCTTTTTTTTAATTTTTGATTTTTTTCTTAAAATCTTGGGCCGTGTGGCTTGTTACCATAATCATCACCATGTTTTGTTTAATAAACCTTTTTTTTTGTTTAATTTTTCATTCAAATTTTCTTTTCCTCTAATATTTTTTTTATATAAATAATTTTTTAAAATAGATTTAGATCTTAAATTTTGATAATATCTCATCAATATCAATGGACTTTGGGTGTCGATTTTATCCACCAAGAGAGGTGATTGATATTGATGATGATTTAATCGATTTAAAGATTCAAATTGTGGTTTCTTTTTAATTCTCTTTCTTCTTCTTTTTTTATTTTTGATCGATGAAAATCTATGTATCATAGATTGTTGATTATCAAGGTTGTTTAATCTTCATTATTTCAAATCTATGGACGAATAATCATTGAGATAATTCTCCGTACTTTGGAATAGTGATAGATTACCTTTGATTAATTGATAAAAATCTTGATTGTGATGAGATCACTACCTCTTTTCTTTTTGTGTGGCATGTTTTAGGAGAGTGATTTACATATCACTTATCTAACATGTGTTAACACTAACATTATTATTGACCGGCCTCAGATAGTCGTGGTTTCTACATAAACCCGATTACGATTGCTTAACATAGCGCTAAAGTGTCCCTTAATCGGAAAATGATCATTCGTGGCTCAAACTTACGTTTAAAAGTCCAAGTATGTTTAGTTGCTTGTCTTAAGTCCAATACCTATGAAAATCATTGTTAGGAGGCTTTGATTCTATCAATCCTCTAATGAGTTTTCATTAACCTTGGTCTAAAGTGCAAGAATTAATCATCATTGATCATATGTTCTAACCACTAACCACTAATTCACTAACATTATCCTTGTTTAATTTTGTTTATATTCTCTTCTTACTCCTTATTTCTTACTTTTATGCTTCCATTTTATCATTTCATATCATATCTTTGTTTATGTTTATGTCATTTCTCTTTTGTCCACTTGGACCATATCTTGTTCAAAACACTAATAAAGGATAAAAAATCTCTAAAAAACTTGGTGTTGTTAACTTTGTGGTTATGCTCTTGGACTACTCTTAGACCTTGGACTTAATGGACCTTTGGACTTAGAATTAGGACTCTTATTCCTATGCTTGGAGTATTGTGGATCTTAGCCTTTATTTGGCTCGCTCATTAGCTTATGCTTTAAATCGGATGGAATTCTTTTTTGCTTGCTATGGAGTGTGCTACAAGTCGGTTAGATCTTTCTTACCTCTAGCTCTTATTTTGGTTTCTAGGATAGTCACTTCATCTCCTCCCCTTCTTAAATTTTCAAAACTTTCTCCCTCTTTCAAAACCTTCTTGGTTTCAAACTTCAAAACCGCTTTCGCAATAAAACCTTGACTTTCGTCAAGTGATTTTTAAACTTTGTTTTTTTTCTTAATAAAAGTCAATCAATGTTAATCATGCTTTGACCAATTTCAAAAGACATAAAAAATACAAAAACTCATCAACTCTTTTTGTGCCTTTATGCACTTTTTCACTTTAAAACTTTTCATAAAGTTTAGACATGATTCATTTCTATAGTTGAGATGTAAATCTCCTATTCCCCATATTATTAAGACTTTGACATTTTCCACGTTGATGTTGAGTGATAGTCTTGTTGATAATCCAAGCAAATCCTCCATCTTTATGTGACGCAGATGTTGTCTTAATACTCGTGGGTGGATAGTCGCAGTTTCCTCCTTGAAATGACGACTTGTCTTTACATCTAAAATCAATCAAAACCAACAAATTTTTGTCATTTGTACCACGAACTACGGGGTTTTGATCCCATATTGCACTTTGTGGGTACGTAGGCATGAGACGATAAGTCTCTCCAAACACAAAAATCTAAAAAATAATTCTCTTCTCATCTCCCCAATCTCTTTTCAAACAAACCATTTTCAAACCAAAAAACGTAAATATTTCAAAGGGCTCCTATAAAGTACTATAGACGTTTTGGGTGCTAACACCTTCCCATTGCGTAACCAACCCCCTTACCCCGATCTCTGTCTCTTGTTCTTATTTTAGAACTATTTGGTTTTGGTCGCTCTTTTTCCTTTCCTTTTTTTGGATAAAATAAAAGTGCGGTGGCGAATCTTGTTTTCTTTGAGTTATGTTAATCAATAACTTACACTCACGATTTTTACCGCTACATTAGGGTAGGCAATGTTTGGTATCAGGTTGTCTTGTTTTGATTGAATCTAATTGTTGTGTAAAAACTTTTGTGGCCCCTTTCCACTTTGTTAGAGTACTTTTTTTTTAAAAATGGAGTTCATATTCGTGTTCTATGTGAGAAGACCTTGAGAATGGTGTAAGGGTTGTTGAGATTTGGTGAGTTTTTCACACTGCTCCAGTGAGGGTCACTGTAGAAGATTACCGGAGCTAAGGCTCCAGCGTCTGATGTGTTTATGATGATGTGGCTATGCTGACCTTGTTTGACATCCTATGTGTCCATTATGTGTCAGTAATGTGTGCTTATTTTGACTTATTTTGCCAGCGTGTTTAATGAAACGGTGCGTAGCACCATATGTGATATTGTTTTGTTTTTTTGATGGTTTATTTAGGTTGGCCTAACACGTTCTTGCTTTCTGCACCCTTCATATTCTAGCTCAAATATGCACGTAACTTATTTTCCCTTGTAATCTGTTTACTGGCCAAACCCCCTCTCTTTCTATTTTTTTTCTTATTTTATTTTCATTCTTTTTCTCATTTGATTTGATTTTTAATAGTTAAAATCAGTTTTTAATATCCCCAAAAATACTATTAGGTACTTTGACATGTCAACTTATTTTTCATAATTTTTATTTTAATTCTAATTTTATTTTATTATTTTGTTTTGATTTATTTTAGTGAGGTGTTCATTTGAACTAAATTCGAACCTTGATCTTATTTCATGGCCTATCAATGTGGCTTGTAACCATAGCTTTTTACCATGATCTAACACATAATTGATGAGTGTTTGGATGTTGGTTTGGTGATTTGTTGATCATTTTTGTTTGATTCCCATTTGACTTTGTTTGACCCTCGATTCTCCCTAGATTAGTTTAGTGCTTGTCCTCGTTTGATTCATTTGATGATGTTTTCTTGCAACTTTTGTTATGATTCTTTGCCATATGATTCATAACATACATAACTTGAGTTTGAACATTTATTTGGATTTTATTTTCTATTGTTGTTGTTTTTGGATGAAGCATCAAAATGTGTTTGTTTTAACTAAGAGTTTGTGCATGCGTTGCCATAATATTTTGAACTTGATTCTTGAATGATCCAATGAGTGCTTAATTATCTTTCTTGTCTTCCCTCAAAATTTCTTAGGTTATGGTTTTTAATAATTAGAGGTCCATTGTATTCCCACTTTATTTCATTTGCCTTACATGATCTTATACTTATCACATGAACAAATTGAGCTTGTGTTTGCTTGAATTTAGTGCTTCAATTTATGTTTGCCTATTCTTGACTTCGATTATGGATTTCAATGTGAACATGATACGCACCATTTTAGTTTGATTCTAATAATGATGGATTCATGCTTGGTTATGTATACTTTTGTTTTAGTTCCTCCTATCTTGGATTGACTTTGGTGTATGTGTTTGTTCTTAAGGCATGTTCAAACTTTGATGCTTCATTTGTGTGCTCATGGATGAACCTTTGACTTAAACCATGTTGTTGTTGTTGTCCACACTTAATCTCACACCATAATCTCATGTATATCCCTAAGGGTCATGTTGTGTATCTTTGTTTTTGTGTAGCATGTGCTTTGAATGTGAATGGAATACATGATTTAGTTCTTTGTGTTTCTTCCTTGATTATTGACATGTTTGGATATGTTGTGATGTTGCTACTGCCCCATCTTATTTCTCATCTCATTTGACCTCATTTTACTTTGCTTTGTGTTTAATATTGCTTCTTGTGAAATGTTTGAGTCCTTTGATTGTGTTTGCGCATTTTGTTTTGACATTGTGTTTTGATCTTGTGACATGGGTTGATATTGTGATTGCGCTTTTTAATTCTTAACATGATGTGAGGGTTCACCTTGTATTATATTGAGATGTGTGTGTTTGATACTTCTATGTCATTGAACTTCCATGATTTTTCTTTTTTATTGTATCTTCCTTCTTCTTCTACTTTCTTCTTCATCTTCTCTCTCTTTGAGACTTGTTTAAGTTTCAATTTAGTTTTCATTTGTGATTGAATTGGATAATGTTTACTTTTGCTTGTTCACATGATCCCTTAGGATTCCTAGTCCCACTTAATTTCTTATTAAGGTAGGAGTAGGAGAGACATTAGGCTTTCAATCCTTTGCATGATAACAATTAGGATAGTCCCTTCTTGACCTCAATTTTAGGTCCATCATTTGTATGATAACATTAGGTAAACTTCCCTTTCATCCTAACATTAGGATCATTTTGTATGATAACATTAGGGTTTTTAGTTCCCTTTAGATTTTTTCTTTTGAGTCATCTTTTCTCATCTTAAACAATTCTAAGACGCTTAATAAAAACGATGAACGTTGTGGGCCATGAGCCTTAAGCATATGTGAAATGATGAATGAGGGGTTTCTCCTCACTTGTCTAGAGTGTTTAGTGTATTCCTCTTGGGAGATATGCGATGCATTCGCTTTTATATCATATTCTTTAGTGCAACGTGAATCTCAAACAAAAATTCAATTCACTTCTCTAAAACTCTTAAACAAAATTCAAACCTTTTTATCTTTCGAGATTATTCTTCAAAATCATTTTCAGAAAACAGTACGTTACTTTTCTGTTCTACCGAAAATAGGCATCGACCCTAACTGCTGGAATGGGAACTTAACGTCGCTCATATAAAACACTTAACTAACTAGTGGTTTAGTTTTCCGAACTACGTTTGCTATTATTTCTCATACCAGATGAGGATACGTAGGAATAAGATGATGATGTCTTAGCGAGTAACCTTCCCTCCATCACCCGTTGTTTTCTGAACTACGTTGACTCTGAATTTCCCATTGCACAAGGGAATACGTAGGCAATGTTCTATCGAGTCTCTTTTTTCATTCTTTTCCTGTTCACTTTCCCATTTAGCAGTAGCTTTTAAATAACTCAGCCTTTGATTAGACAACAAGCATGAATCTCATTTAGTACAATGGACGTGAGGGGTGATAATATGCTCCCCTTGCGTAATCGACTCCCGAACCTAAGATTTGGTTGCGATGACCTTATCTTCTCGTTTCTTTTAGGTTTTCTTCGATCATTTCCTTTCCCTCTCTTTGGGATAAATAAATTTTGATGACGAATCTTCTATTTGTTTCTTCCGGGTCTTTTCGCAATTGAGACAATGTTTTCAAAAGCTTTTTGGCAATCCTATGTCCATATACAGCTTTGGTTCTTTTTGAGTAGTTTGAAGATCTGCGCTCATGTCGCGGTCATGAGGAATATGAATCTTGAGATTTAATTTAGACGTTATAAAAATCCTCTTAGGAGAAGGAATTTCTAATTGGCTGACGATGAATCCCAGCTTTCCTGAACGAACATCGAACGCAGATTTATTAGGATTCAACTGGAGTTTGTATTTTCTCAGACGCTGAAATAACTTTGTTAGGTGTTCCACATGTTCTTCTTCTGTTATATATTTGGAAATCATGTCATTGACGTGCACTTCAATTTCTCTGTGTATCATGTCATGAAACAGATTTGTCATAGCCCTTTGATAAGTGGCTTTTGCATTCTTCAAACCGAACGCCAATATTTTGTAGAAAAAGGTGCCCCATGGGGTGCTGAGTGAAGTTTCCTCCATATTTGTTGGTGTCATTTTGATTTGGTTATAGCTCGAGAACCCATCCATGAAGAAGAATACTCTGAATTTTGATGTGTTTTCAACTAGCATATCAATGTGCGGTAGAGGGAAATCATCCTTCACACTTTCCTTGTTTAAATCTCGGTAGTCTATGCACATTGTAACTTTTCTATCTTTCTTGGCAACCGGAAATATGTTGGCTAGCCACTAGGGATATTCTGAGGTGGCAAGAAAACCTGCATCGATCTATTTTTGTACCTCTTCCTTAATTTTGATGGCCATATCTGGATTAGTCCTTCTCAATTTTTGTTTTACCGGAGGACACTCTGGCTTCAGTGGCAAATGATGTTCCGCGATGTTGATATCCAACCCTAGCATGTCTTGGTAGGATAAAAAAACATATATAGAAATTCTTTGAGCAGCTCTATTAGACCTTCTTTAATAGTTGGATTGGGTAGTCCTCCAATTTTAACTTCTTTTCTTTCCTCTTTTAAACCCAAACTGAATGTTTCCAATGGTTCTTTGTAAGGTTTGATTGACTCTTCATCATGTCTGAGTAGTCGAGAGATCTCATCTAGAATTTCTTCGTCCTCTTCTTCTTTGGCTTCGAATACAGGGAAGTCAAAGTTGGGAGAAGGCACTAGATCATATGTTTAAATGGTGTTTAAAACAAATAATCTGCATAACATGATGATTCCTTTTTTAGAAAAGACAGAGAGAATGAAAAAGTGTGTGCAGTGTATTTTTGAAAAATGTTTATTTTTATTTTGGGTTGTTTTAGAATTACAATTTTCTGAAAAAGAAAAAAGTGAAAATATTAATGAAATGCGGGAATTCAAAATGACATTCTTATTTTTTATTTGTCGATTCTTGAAACACAGGCCCTATAAAACAAAACTCTTTCACTTTGGACGAAGCAAACAAGGACATTTACAAAAAAACAAGCCCTATAAAACACCTTTTTCACCTCGACAAAGTGAAAGGTAAAAAAAAAAGATGAGGAAATTACTTTGATTTATGAACGACATTCGTGACATCAACAGCGACCCAATTGCGACGAACTCCTCTGTGGATCACAAAGTCTGGTATTTTTCTTCTATGATTGTCTTCAGTAATGAAACTGACTTCTGGTGGAGTTGAATCACTAGAGTCTTCTTCCCATGCAACGTTATCATAAGAGGACTCTTCTATTGCATCTTCAACAATATTTTCATTCTCATGAGGATCTCCCTGTCCTGTTGGCTGGATGTCTTCAATTCTGATACGGGAGCTTTCAGGAGCAGTGTATTTCACTAGAAAGTCGTATTTACCACTTGGTTGTCCCAAAGTATCCCAAGTTTCTGAAGGGGTAGACGAATCATCTTCTTCAATGACATTGACTTTAGAAAATGCAAAGTTAATGAATTCTTGTCCAGCAATTCTTGCAACTTCATCAACATGATGTTTTATATGTTTATAATTTTCCTAGTAAGGATTCCATGATTCGGTGAGAACAGGTGGATTTTTCTCAAAGTCATTCAGTAGATATACATTCTCTCGCTGACTCTTATACCCTCAATCTTCCATGCAAGGTTCCCAAATGGGAAAATCATCCATGGGATTATATGAGTTGTAATCGAAGTTGTCTTTCATCAGAGTATCTTCTTCCAATGAGTTAGGATGAGCACGACGTCCTTCCGGATCACAACCTTCGTAGATCATCCTGACATCTGATCTTGGTATATATCTAAGACTTTGCTTCGAAGAGCAAAATGGTACGTATGTTTCTTCCTGAGATATATATCCTTCATCGTTAAAATAGAATTTCCATTCTTCATCTGTATCAGAGGGATCATTTTTCTCAATGGTGTGGACTTCTTGAGATATTGGGTGGAGGAAGCCTCCACTGTGAAAGAAATCTTGAATAGGTCGAGTGGCCTCATCCTTTTTTGGAACCTTGGAAAGTGTTGGAGTAAAACCGAGATCTTTTCTTGTCTTGTTATCAACAGGAATCACAACTTGGCCTCATCCTTTTATGTTATTGCTTCTTAATCCTTGGAGATCTTTGTACGAGGAAATCAATGTTTCTTCTTCTTGATGATTCTCATTGTTTACAGAAAGTGCTTGAAATTGAGTTCCAACGAGCTCCTCTGGTTCTAAATATGAGAATGATGACAGGTTGCTCACGATTAGAGCTTGTTCTCCGCATACTGTGATCAACTTGTCATTCTTGATAAACTTCAGCTTTTGGTGAAGCGTCAAAGTGACTGCCCCTGCTTCATGTATCCAAGGTCATCTCAATAAACAATTGTACACCGCTCGGATGTCCATGACTTGGAAGGTGACTTGGAAAGTGTAGGGGCCAATGGTTACGGGAAGTTCGACTTCACCAATAACTGTCTTCTTGGATCAGTCAAAAGCTTTGACTATGATCTCACTACCTCTCATGGGGGTGCGTTAAAAAGATAATCGTGCCAGAGTTGATCTTGGAATGACATTCAAGGATGAATATGTGTCTACGAGCACGCTAGCTAAAGCATCCTCTTGCAATTTACTATGATGTTGAGTGTCATGTTATGAGTTTTTCCTTTCTTTGGAAGTTCTTCATCACTAAAACCCAAATTGTTGCAGGAAGTGATGTTGGAAATAATGTTGTCAAACTGACCTATTGTCACATCTTGTTCTACAAAGGATTGTTCCAAGACTTTCTATAGAGCTTCTCTGTGAGCTTCTTAAATGAGCAGGAGAGATAAAACAGATATCCGAGAAGGAGTTTGTAATAGTTGGTCCACAATGTTGTATTCACTTCTTTTAATGAGTTTTAACATTTCACCATTATTTTTCACAGGCTTTGTGCTGCTAGATTGATCAATTTATTAATTAGGAACTTCTGTTTAAAGTTGCTTTTCTTATGCAGGTACTCCAACTCCACTGTTGAAGATTCAACAACTTTGGGTGACTCGATTGTGATATCGACAATGTTGACAACGAATGGCAGTGGAACTTCTTTTCCATCTTCTATTATGGTTGCACCATATTTATACGGAATAGCTTTCTCTGACTTGTATGGAAATGGGCCTGGCAAGTAGATGACCAGAGGGTTTATCTAGGTCTTTCGAATGTTATAAATAACCTCAATTGGTTCAAACTTGGGAATGTTGGAAATTTTCCTACAGTTGAACGGGATTTCCAAGCGCTTTGGCTCATTGAGCAGAGGAACTACAGTGAAAACATCCTCGTTAATTATGTAATTAACAAGCTCTCTTTCATTGAGAATTGTGATTGTTCTTTCATCCGACAGTTCTTGAATCTCATTCCGGATGAGGAGGCAACCCTGCTGGCTTCTGCAGCATTCCCTGCAAGCTGAGTGATCATGGTGGTTTGGACCTAACTGGTAAAGTTCGCACAGGCACTTGTGAAATTTGACCAATGATGTTTCAATATTTTTAATGTCATAAACTGCATATTGTCCGGGACAATCTTGCACTATGTGGATGGAGTGAGAATTTAGGCATAACTGGATTTCCTCTTGGTCCACTTGATCTTGGAGAGCTGCTCGGACGAGGTAGCACCCTTTATTGTTCTTAGAACAAATGTCGCATTGATAATAGTTGTGAGATGGCACATGGCCATATCCGATTTGCCTGCAATGCATTTTTACCAATTTTTTCCCCAAAAGGCATACATCGCGAATTTGATAACTAATGCCTGGTCCTTTATTTATCAAGTTCACTGAAGCTTTTTCATGTTGTGGCAACGTGTTTGTTTGGACATTTGGATTCGAATCTTTGAAAGATAAAATTCCATATTTTATGAGCCTCGGTATGTCAAATTTAAAGCTGAGGCAGTTCTCAATGTTATGCCCCGGACCACCTTGATGATAAGGGCAAGATGGATTAGCTTTGAACCAATAAGCGGAATTGTCCGACACTGTGAGAGGAGTCCTTGTTTGAATGTGCCCCTTTTCTAGCAGTATTGGGAACAATTCTGCATATAACATTGTTATGGGGTCAAACCCTAGTAATCGTGGAAGACGATTGCTATTATTGTATTACTGGCGAGCCTGCTGAAGAGGTCGTTGCTGCCTTTGTTGATATGGTTGTTGATTCGGCTCGCTTTGAGCAGTCGATGGTTGATAGGTCGGAGTCGGTGCTGGTTTGATAACACGAGATAGTGTTGCCACCCGCTGAGGTTGATACCTTCGCTTTTGTTTATCCTGAGAGATATTACTAATATCTTGCTATTTCTTCTTTTAGACAACACTCCTGTATCTTTTAGCACTGCTGGATGACTCTGCGTCTTTAATCAGTTGACCTTCTCGAACTGCTTCCTCAAGGCGTTACCCCATGTTTGCCATCTCGGTAGAGTCACTAGGTGCACTTGCGACCATCAGAAGTAGTCCGAAGAATATATTCCTTCGGGATAGTATGTATTTTAGGTTGTGGTGTAGACATTACTGCAGTAACTCTTCGTGCTTCAGTGACCTAAAATTTGTAACCTTCAGGTATGAGAGTCTCTGTTGTAGCTCTTGCATCTTCATTCACCTGAAGTTTGTAACCTTTAGGTATGGAGGTTCTGGCTATGGCTTTTGGATCTTCAGCGACCGGTGGTATATATCCTTCAGGTATAAAATTGAAAGGCATGCCCCAGGGAAAACCTTTAGGCATATTGTACTGAGAAAGACTAGTGGGTATCTCAAATGTTGATGTAGACACAATTTCTGAGATCACCTTCTTTTGAGTTGTTTGATCCTGAGCTGTTGCCAGGGATTCAATCATGTCGTTTAGTCTCTCCATACCTTATTTTAGAATAGTGACCTCCTCTCTCAACTCTCTATTATCTTCCTCAAGATCGTCCATTTTCTTCTGGCGATTGGCCTGAGTATTGTATGAACGAGACAGTTTGACTCTAAAGTGCAACACATGTGTGAGACTCTATGACAAAGATTTGTAATGCAAGAATGATGAATGATATGTAGAGAAATGAGAACGAATTTTTTTTTTGTGTTTTCAAAATAACTTTTAACAATAATATTGCAAATATCATACAGCGATCGAAACCTTTTATTGAATTCAAAGGGTTACAACATCTTACCGGGAAAACTACATTATTTTACAAAGTGCAGGGAGGAAAACTAGACCTATGAATTCTAGGGATTTCTTGAAGAAGGTTCAGATGCTGGTTACTGACTCCCTTTTCTCTTCTTTAATCAGACTCCTTTATCCGTTGTTGGGTCAATGATCCTTTGTCAAGTGAAAAGGGGTAGCAGGATTCTCCATTCCTCTGGACTTTCTATAGCATGTTGCTCCAATATCTAAATCATAGCATCCTTTTCTTTCAATAGTTCATGGATCTTTGTGCATTCCAAACTGACAATCTGGTACTTGTTCTTCCAAGAGTTCTTTTCACGTTGGACCTTGTTGAAAGCGACCTGAATTTTTTCTATGTCATTCATGAAGTACAGAATAGAATCTTTCAAGGGAAAAACTTCGTGACGAGGGTAAGGCATCCTCAATTTGAAGGCTCTGGTTTGCACCCATCGGAGATAAGGCTCTGCAGAGGCGCAATTTGTCCTTCCCAAGGACTCTCTTCCTTTTCTATGAACATATTGCCAGGCAAGCACAATTTCCTTCTTGAGTGCTCTGTCATTTTCTCCTTCCTTGAAGAAATGGCCTTCCAGATGAATTTTATATGGTATGTCCTTCATCGGGTATCCGAGTTGACGACGAGCTAACGTTGGATGATAATTGATCCCTCCTTTGGTACCAATGAGAGGCACATTGGGGAAACTTCCACATTTGTCAATGATTTTTATTTTTTTGTAGACCCAATTGTACTAATCTATGTCAGAATGGGTAAGAAACATAATCTTTTGCAACCACCGCATACTACTCTTGGGATCCCAAAAAGCAGCAGATTTAGGTAAGTGGGAAATAAACCATTTGTAGAGTAATGGTACATAGCATGTAATCATTTCTCCACTGTACAAATTCCTTAAATGTACTGAGTCATAAGCATCTGCGAGCAAAGATGGGACTAGATTCTCGATTAAGAATATCTTGAAAGCGTTGATGTCGACGAAGTTGTCAATGTTGGGAAAGAGGAATAACCCATAGATGAGTAGAACAAAGACATCCTCAAAAGCAGTTATGTTTCCTATGCTGGAATAATATAGGGCTTTTCCATCAGAAATTTAGCTGGTAAACCCTGAATTCCTACTTCCATGATCACGTGAGCTTTGATATCTGACTCTTCCGAAGAGGTAGCTTTTGCAATGGTTTGATCTTTGGGAATTTCTTCCAATACAAAAAATGGATCTTGATCAGTGATAGGTAGATCAATCAGATGAGAGTACTCTTCTAATGTTGGTGTGAGCTATTAATCTAGAAATGTAAAGTAGTGGTATACTGGATCATAGAACTGAACCAATGTAGACAGGACTCTTTCCACCATATTGACCTTCAAAAGACACAACAATCCTCTTTTCTTAGCTCTGAAAGCCTCCAGATTAGTAATCAACCTTCCCAATTTCCTTAGATCTTCCAGTTTAGGATTTTGAAGGTGTACTTGGATGTTTTCCTTCTACCAAAACCCATAGCACAACTTCTGATATTTGCAAATGATTATTTTAGTTCCTTAAAAAAAAGATTTCTTTTAAATTTATTTTTAGGAATGAATGAAATACATGAATGCAGCAAATAAAAACATTTGAAAACATGGGTTTAATGGTTCATCGTTATGAGCATGGAACCATGGATCTACCTATCCCCTAGGTATCTACTAGGGTTCTTTTTGCACCTGTAGAACGGGTGCTAACAAGGTTCCCAAAATTACTGACCCTTCTTAATAATATTACCAGTAAACTGATTGACTCATGAGAGTTGTAATATTCCTAGGATGAATCTCATTTGAGTGTAGTATCGTGTATCAAATATTCCCAATAGTCACCATACTACCTAACGGTCAAGTGGTTAAATGCTTACCAATCCTCTGTTTCAAGGGTGCCTAATAGGAAAAGTAATGTTTTCACGACTTGCTCGTTCAACATTAGTAATTCCAAAAGGGTACCACCACTGATTCAGTGGACTTTCAAGTCATCTTGGTCGGGAATCACTCCTTATAAGCCTTCCTGAGTCTGCCACCTCCTATCTTAAAGGGTGCTCTCTGACTCACCACATGCGTATTAATCGTGTTCTTAGATAACAGTAATTTAAACAAGTATAACATATAAGAAGATAGTATGACAGCAAATGATATAAAAAATGAGAAGCAAATAAACATCAAAATGAAAAAGGTATTTCAAAGCTTAACCCTCTTAGGGGATGGGAATGTCACCAGTGAAGTCGCCATTTTTCTGTAGCGTCGGTTTTTGTGGCACGACCACTACCGCTTCTGGTGCTACTTTCTAATTTCTATATTTATCCTATGAAGCTTAAAAGGAAGGGGAAGATATCTTAAAAGAACCTTGTGCGCAAGTGTTTTCCCTACAAATGCGAAGAGATCTAGAATCGAGGGTTGGTTATACAAAGGGAAGCTATTAACACACAGAGTATCTATAGTAATCTATAGGAACCTATATTACATTTACTTTTTACTATTTGAATTGCCTTCTTGAGTCTATTTGCATTCATTGAGGAAATGTTTTTTTGTTTTACGATTTTCTATTGTTTTTGGAAAGGTATCTGGACCTAATGTTTTTTATTAGTGCGCTCGCTAAGATTTCGCAAGCTTATACCTACGTAATCTCAAAAATGAAATTGAGAAATCAGAGCATTCGTAGTTCCTCCTATTCTATGGGAGGAAAAAAGTTTGGTGTCTTGCTCAAAGCCCAAGATTGAAGCTAAAAAAGTATTTGTGTCTTGTTCAAAGCCCAAGATTGAAGCTAAAAAGAGTATTTGTGTCTTGTTCAAAGCCCTTGATTGAAGCTAAAAGAGTATTTATGTCTTGTTCAAAGCCCAAGATTGAAGCTAAAAAAGTATTTGAGAGAGAATTTATCATCTCTAAAGGGAGATTTCTCACCTATTCATCACAATTATTGAGGTATTGATTATAAGGGAAGTTGCTTTAACTGGGATTGTGGAATCCAACAATCCCACATATTCCTTTATAAAAGAGTTGAAGTGTCATGAAGGAAGAAGCTTTAACTCAGTGTAGAGCAATGCCATTTTTTCCTTTATGAATCTTTGTGTTGCATCCTAAAATTTGCTCAACCTATTTCACCTGGTTTATGTTTTAATTGCATTATCATTTGCATAGTTACATCATGTACATAGTCCCATCATTTGCATATCATAACATAGCAAGTCATATAACAAGGGATCAAGTGCCATTCTTATCTAAGGAAGCACATCAAGGGGCCTTATTCAAGCTTAAGACCATCCAAGTCATCAAGGAATGGGTTGAAGCTTTGAGGGGATTTGAGTATCAACAAGTGGATTTCTTGCCTAACTTGAGGTGTATTGGAGGTTATCAATGGGGTATGAAGCATGAATTAAGGATATGGAGTGTGTACAAAGATCATGGGATGCCTAGAGGGCATCATTGAAACTGAGGCAAGTCATTGATTCAAGTTCAAGAGCCATGGTTGAGGTGTGTACAAGCAGGGTTTCATCTGTAGGTCAAGGAGAGCAAAGAGAAGGCATCAAGACCTAGCTCTAGGTCATGGAAGTCATGGATTGGTATGTTGAAGCATGTGTATGGATGAGTCAAGATCAAATTCAAAAGAATCAAGAGTGGTTGGAGGTGTTTGAGACAGGGTTCCTAGGGTAAAATCCCCTGTATAGCATTAGACTTCCAAGCCACATAAGTCAAAATTCAAGTTTCAAATAGATTCTTGGCCAACATAAAACTTGTATAGCTTCTCAATAGCTTTAATTTTAGTACTAGAAGTCTTCAAGAAGATTTGTAGAACTCAAGTTATGGTTCTTGCAAGTTATAGGTCACCAGAGGACATTGAAATTTATCTGTGAAAATCACTTGACTTCCAAGCAACTTTTTCCCCTCAAGGAGTTTTCAAATGGATTCTTGGCCAACATAATAATTGTAGGGCTTAATCTTAGCTTTCCATAGAGTACTATAAGTCCTCAAGAATATTTGTGGAACCCAAGTTATGATCTTGGCAATCCATGGGTATTTTGGGAAAGTTGAATTATAGGTCATTTTTCAACATAGGTCAAAATCTCTATCTTCCACTCCTCAAATGAAGACATGTTCAACTATCAAAGCAAAAACAATTATTATGTGCTTACTCCTCAAATAAAGTGCTTACTTACATTACAAGTTACAATGCCAAAACAAGAATCAAAGCATTTCAGGCCAAGCCAACTATCCATTCACACTCACAAACCAATTTACAGTTGAATAGAACATTCTAGAGCAAGCTGGAAGCTCAGAATCGTGAATGGTGCATTGCATTTTCAAGAGGAAAATCAGAAATGATGGATCAATGAATTGGGCTTCAAACTGGGCTCAAAAGCCCATAGAGAGTTTCTATATATTGAGAGGAGTGAGTTCAGACTCATTTTTGGTGTAGAATTCGTGGAGGAGAGGAAGATTGAAGTTGAGTTTCAAGAGCTTCAACTCAGAATCGGTTTTGGAGTTCCAAGCCCATTCAAGTCAAAGTAAGGGTTGGAGAAGCTTTATCTTGCATTCTTGATCGTGTTTGAAGAATCTTGGAGCTTGAAGTGAGCACTTGATCCCTCTGTTCATCCAATTTCTTCAGGTATGTAACTCTTGGATTTGCCATTGATCTAGGCTGAATTAGGTAGCAATGCGCATGTGGTTAGGTTCCCTATTGTTGCACCCTCAAATTTTCTCAACCTATTTCACCTGGTTTATGTTTTAATTGCATTATCATTTGCATAGATACATCATGTACATAATCTAATCATTTCCATAGCATAGCATAGCAAGGCATCCAACAAGGGATCAAGTGCCATTCTTATCTAAAGAAGCACATCAATGGTTTTTATTCAAGCTTAAGACAATCCAAGTCATCAAGAAATGGGTGAAACTTTGAGGAGTTTGAGTGTCAACAGGTGGATTTCTCTCCTAATTTGAGGTGTATTGAGGGTCATCAATGAGCTATGAATTGAGGGTATGGAATGTGTACAAATCTTATGAAATGCCTAAAGGGTTATATTGAAGATGAGACAAGTCATGGATTCAAGTACAAGAGCCACAGTTGAAGTGCAATCAACTAGGGTTTCATTTGGGTCAACCCTAAGTCAACCCTAGGTCAACTGAGTGATTGAAAAGCATCAAGGCTTAATTGGAGGTTGTGGGGTTCATGAATTGATATGTTGATACATGTGTGGTGTTGTGCCAAGGATAAATCAAAGAGAATCAAGAGAGGGAGGAGTTGCCAAATTAGGGTTTCAATGTAAAATCCCCTAATTTAGGCCTAACTTCCAAGCCAGATAAGTTAAAATTCAAGTTTCAAATGGATTCTTGGCCAGCATGAAACTTGTATAGCTTCTAAATAGCTTTAATTTGAGTACTAGAAGTCTTCAAGGAGATTTGTGGAACTCAAGTTATGGTTCTTGCAAGTTATGGGTCACCAGAGGGCACTGAAATTTATCTGTGAAAGTCACTTGACTTCCAAGCAACTTTTGCCCATCAATGAGTTTTCAAATGGATTCTTGTCCAACATAAGAATTGTAGGGCTTGACCTTAGCTTTAATTTGAGTACTAGAAGTCCCCAAGAAGATTTGTGGAACTCAAGTTATGGTCTTGGCAATCCAGGGGTATTTTGGGAAAGTTGAATTATGTCATTTTCCAACATAGGTCAAAATCTCTATCTTCCACTCCTCAAATGGAAAAATGTTCAACATGAGATGCGTTTAGAATGGTGTTTTTGGTCTAGGAAAGAAGTCATGATAGCTTGGAAGGGCTTGTATCACAAAATTACAAAAATGGCCTAAAATAAGGGTGAATTTTAAATGAATCAAGGAGGAAAATTGAGATTTTTGAGCTATAGGTCCAAACCAAGCCATATGAGATACCAAATTGATTGGAAAACATATTTTGAAAACAATGAAATTGCCACATTTTTGAGTTGAGGGATAATTCCATGACTTCCTTTGTAAAGTGGTTACTTACAATATATGTCACATATGCAAAACCATTTTTTAGGGCATGACCAAGGCCTTAACCCTTGCTAATCCCTTCAATATGTCATCTAAGGAGAAATTGGATCAAAGCAAGTTCAAATACAAGCTTGGAACTCAGCTGCCATGTATGAAACTTCTCATGACATTTTCAAATGCAAGAGATATTGAACTTCTCATTGGATCAATCCAGAAGGTTCTAGAGCTTTCATACATGCTCTATATAAGTGTTAGAAGAGGTTCAAGGCATTGGTGGGTGCAGATTGAGAGAGATTGGAGACATTGAGTTTTGAGTTTTCATCTTGCAAGTTCAAATCGGTTACACCAATTGGAGAGGTTTCAATCCATTCTTTTGCACTCAGAAGCTCTACTTTGAGTTGGAGATTGATTCCAGATAGATTGCTGATCAAGATCGTGGAAGAATCGTGAGATTGCACTTGGAATTCATCTCTTGCAAGTCAGAATCGGATTTGGCAATTCAAGAAGATTCAACTCCAATTGATGCATACAGAAGCTTGGTAATTGATCATAGAACGTGTCTGGAAGATCTTGGAGCTTGATTTGGAGGTTTTACCACTCTGTGCATCCAAGATTTGTAGGTATGTAAACTTCTTTCTATGGCTCGATTCATGAAGTTTCCTTAGGTTTTAGATGGTGGTATTCATTGTAGAACATGGCTAGGTGGATTCTGGTAACAATTGGCACGATTTAGAGACAAAATTAGGTTGAGCATCATTTATGTTCATGGATATATCTTGCAGTTCTTGGAGGTTTAAGCTTAGTTGAATGGTTAGAATCACTCAGTGTGAAGTGTAGTTGATCATAGGCTTTTCAATTTTGAGTTTGGTGAGGATTTATGTTTGAGCATTTTCTGGTGTGATCATCGTGTTTTGAGAAGGAGAGTGATTCAATGTCAATGGATAGCATGAGTGAATTCCTTGTGGAAAAACGAGCCAGATGATGTTGTTAGGGTTGAGTTTTGGTGAGGATCAATGGAGTTGCGTTTGGAGAAGATGAAGGTTGCAGCTCTGTTTAGCCATGGCTTCTTTCTCCCTCCAAAATTCGAAGGTAGAAGATGATAGGATAACCCTTAGATCTTGTTGGACTTTGACTGGAATGAGCATCCAACGGCCACGAGCGAGTCTTAACTTGTGAAGGATTCTGAGAGGAGGGTGAAACGCATTGTTTCACTTAATGAGTGGTAGTGGGCTTAAGTCATTTGTTACTAACCACACCCCAGCTTGGAGGCCCAATGGAAAACACACAGGATTTAGTTGCTATTCACACCAAGAATTTTCCTTTTTTTTGCTATTTCTCAATTAATTTCTGAAGTAAATTGGGCCTAGCGCGCGCTTCCTATACGCACCCCCTCTGAGCCCATTTTGTGTTTTACACTTCAGTTTATTGCTATTTGTCACGCATGATTTTCTTTTTCTTTTATTTTCCTTTTTATTTTCACATATTATTTTAGGTTAATTAGAAAATTCACAATAAATTGAAAAAAGATCATTTTAGGGTGGGAATTTTTTCCCTATTTTCATTAAGATCTCTAGAATTTAAAAAAACAATAAAAACATTAATTCATGCGTTTTTTTATTGTTTGGTATATTTTTAAAATTTTATTGATTTTATTTTGCATTTGTTTGATACCTTATTTTTATGAATTTAGTATGAGAGATTGGTGCATGATTTTGGAGTGATTCTTGTGAGGTTGATTAGATTAGGGGAGCATGTACCCTTAGAAGTTTTGTCATATTTTTGTGACTAAAATTTAGGTTAGTTTTGATTAATGAACTTTAGGGTGCTAGGATTAGGGTTTACAACACTTAGGTGTAGTTTAGGGTATAGTTTGGAGACTTAGGGTTTGATTTAGGCCTTGGGGTGTATGTGGGGTACAGGGTACATATTTAGGTTCCCTTAGAAATTAATCTAGGATTTTATGATGAGTATTTCAATTTTATTTGATTTTTGCAACTTGTATGTTGATTGTGTGTTGCCATCTTGGGCATTTGGATTGTTTGCTTGGGTTGGGCTATTCTAATCGGGCTTGGGGCTTGAGTTTTGCTTGTTGGAGCTCATGAAGACATTGAAGATGATTAGAGACAAAGGATGGAGCTTGGAGCATGAAGATTCTTATCCTTGAAGGTTGCTGTTGAAGACTTAGGAGATAGGAGATATAGGGAGAGCTTTAGAGTAGACTGATTTCTCCTGTCAAACATAGAGAGCTTCTTGTGCCTCTATTCCATCCTATGACACAAGGTCCCCCAAAGAAATTCCATCTCTCCTTAGGAGGGATGTGGAGCAGGCTTTGGTTGGGTAGAACCTTGAGGATACCTTTCACTTGCTATGTTAAGATCTTAGTGATTTCCCTGGGTTGTCACTGAGCCTCTTAACATTTCAACTTCATCTATTGATTGATTCTCTTCTAGAGTGATTGCATTGAAGATGGAAGCTTATGGAAGATAAAGTTCATTGAAGATTGGAGAAGATGAAGCCTGTGTCTGTTAAAGCTGGATATCTGTTAAAGACTAGGGTTTTGCTGCTGATTGAAGTTGTCTACTAGTTGAGGTTCATGCTTGCTAAAGCTGGAGATTTTTGGAGATAAGGGCTTATCTAAAGATTTGAGGATCATTGGAGAGTGAAGAGGGGGTCTTGCTTGAAGGTGTTACTGTCAACCTTTTTGTTGTTAATCAACTGTAGCTGTAGGAGCTGGTGTTGCTGTCAGAGCTGGTGTTGGGTTTTATTTCTTCTGTATTATCTGTTGGCTTGTTCAGCTTCCCCCTTAGGTTTGAACTGAAGCTGTTTCACTTTGCCTATTGTTTTCCCAGGTTCGAGGTTGAGTGGGACTCCCTTGCCTCGCTTGTACTGCTGCATCTCATGCATTTTACTGTTTACTGTATATATCTGTTTCTTTTCCGTTTATCCCCTAGGATCTCTATTTCTCTCTATACAAGGGAGAAATATGACAGACATTAGGTGTTAACCCATGCATGACAACATTAGGTTAGTTTTATTCCTTTTTAAACCCTAGGTTTTTAGAGTTCTTCTTCTTCTATCTCAAACCAATTCAAAACACGGTAATAAGGATAATCGATGTCGTACGCTACGAGCCTTAAGCTATTTGAGAGAGGGTTACTGGAGGGCCACTCTTCAGTAATCTGATTGCTTAGTGTGTTACCCTTAGGGTGACATACGACGTAGTCGCCCTCAAATCATAGTCTCTAGTGCGTTAGAGATTGCAAATATCATTAAAAAACAGTTCTTGCGTAAAAGACTGAAAACAAACATCAAAGTGTCATTTTTGTCCGCTTGGACTCTTAATCAGAAGAAAACTTTTTCAGAAAGATAAAAAACAGTCAGACAAATCTGTGTCTTCCGTAGCCGAACTACGTTTGCTCTGATCTTTCATGCTGTATGAGAGTACGTAGGCATAAGATGTCCTATCCTAGCGAGCAACCTTCCCCTCCTTTCCCGTAGGTAGGCGAACTATGTTGACTCTGATTTCTCATTCCAGACGGGAATACGTAGGCATAAAGTGCGATACTTTGCCGAGTCATTTTATTTTCTTTTAACCCTTGAACCTGTAGAATAGATAGAATAACAATCCGTACTAGAAAACAAGCGTGGATCCCGTCGAGTACGACGGACGTGAGGGGTGCTAATACCTTCCCCTTGCGAAACTGACTCCTGAATCCAGGATTTGGTTGCGATGACCATTCCTTTCCCGTCTTTGCGGTAGGTTTACTTCGAGCGTTTCCTTTCCCTCCTTTGGGATAAATAACGCACGGTGGCGACTCTTCTGTTTAGCTGGCGCCGATTTTCGCAGTAGCGACAACTGGCGACTCTGCTGGGGACAGGAATATCCCCTATGCGAGTCAGTCCTAGCGCTTGTTTTCCCGTCCTGGGTGTTGTATAAATTTACATTTCTGTCTTTACTTTCCGCATTTTATTATCAGCTTTATATTGTTATTGCTGTTGTGGGGAGGGGGTGATCTATTGAGAGATAAGTCGTACCTGGGCTTGAGGTTACACTTAGACTTAGAAGTAGAGAGTAGTGGTTAGCCTGCTTGCTTAGGTCGCACTAGCTAGCCGTGAAATTTACGCTCGGACGAGATTCTCTTTGATGCTTCTTGCCTGGCCCTTAGGGCTCGACAAGTTGTCTGACCCGAGGATTGTCGACTCTGGGGACCGATTAATTGGGATTCAACTAAGTGAGGCCGCTTCAAGGGATGATGATGCTACACCTCCTGGGTATCATATCATCACTCTTGAAAGTCTGTGACGTTGAACCCGCATAGGATGTCGTACCTCGTCTGCGAGTTAAGTACATACCTGTGAGGGGTAGGTAGGGCTGTTTTCAGGAAACCTTTGACCTCAGAGTACCTGGTTTATCTCTGTCAGTGAGATATGGTTACAGGGTTCATTAGAGTGGTTGGTTTGGTTTGAGATGAAGATTTGATGGTTCTCAGGCTTCAGTACAAAGCAGCACAGTTCATCAGCATTGCACTTGGTCCCTTGTTTGCATATGCATGTGCATTTTCATGACTGCATTTCATTAACATGTATTTATGTTGCAGGTGTGATCATTCCCCTCTGATTCTAGTATATCTTCTAGCCAGACATGGAGTCCCTGAAGAGGACAGTTGCTTACCGGTTGCATTCGCCAGATATCAGTTCCTTGCTGGGTCTAGTTGCTCTAATAGATGAGAGAGTGAGGGCTGAGTTCAGAGTATCTTATGGGAGATTGCTTAGTTTGTTGTACAGACCTTCTGCATTTGAGACGACTAGGGTGTATACTTTGATGCAGTTTTATGAGCCGCAGCTGAGATGTTTCTTATTTCCCGACTATATTCTGGCACCCACGTTAGAGGAGTATTCTGCTATGTTGGGAGTTCCTGTGTTAGACCAGATGCCCTTCATACATGTTGATGCTGAGCCTGAGTTAGCTACACTCGCTGAGATTGTCAGTCTAGACGCTTCTGAGTTCCCCGGAGGTTTGGTCAAGCTGAACGGAGCTTATGGTTTTCACCTGTCTGTCCTGGTTAAGAAGGCTAAACAGTGCGCGAAGAGTGGATGTTGGGTTGCCTTCAGTGCCATTTTAGCCGTCTGCATCTACGGGATTGTCTTGTTTCCTAATGTGCCGGATTTTGTCGACTCAGATGCCTTCCTGATCCTTGCCTCGAAGAATCTAGTTCCTACTCTCTTGGGCGATGTTTATCATTCTATTCACTACAAGAATGAGAAACGTCGTGGCAAGAATGTTTTCTGCTGTCTTCCTCTCTTGTACAGGTGGTTCCAGGGGCATCTTCCGAAGACAGGGCCTTTTGTTGATGCTGTTGATACTTTGGATTGGTCTTCCCGATTGATGGGGCTGTCTATTGAGAACATCATTTGGTTTGATCGGAGCATGCTTGGCACTGATATTATATATAGTTGCAGGGGCTTTCCAAATGTCCCCTTGATTGGACGGAAAGGCTGTACCAACTATAACCCTTCACTGCTATTAAGACAGTTCAGTTATGCTTTGAGGGACGCTCGTATTGAGAAGGAGATACAGGAATCTCTATATCTCACGGGCTTATTAGACACGGTTGTTCTGATCAGATTGAGACATGCATGGGCTAACATCCATAGGAGAGGGAAAGCTTTGCTCGATAAGAGCAACAACAAAGCTTATGATCCTTATTTGGCTTGGATCTGCGAGAGAGCTAGCATGTCCTTGATGCCTTATCCTGCTACGAAACCCCTGTGTCTTCCATTGATTGAGGTACCTACTTCGGAAGAGAGTGAGAAGTATAACAAATTGTTGGCTGAGAACGAAGAACTGAAGAAAGCCAATGATGAGTTAGAGAAAGAGATCTTCCAGTTGCGGCATGAGAAGAATGAAGCTACCTTCACTGTGAGGGAACAAACTGAATTGATTAATAGGTTGGGTTCAGAGCTGACGGAGGAGACCAACAAGAAAGAAAAGGTGGGAACAGCCTTGAACGGTGTCAGCAAGGTGTTTACTTCAAAGAAGGAGCTTTTAAGCAAAGCTTATTCCCGTCTCAGCAAGTGGGAAGCATTGTGGAATGCCACGCTTACCAAGCGGAAGGAGCGTGAAGACGAACTGAAGCTGCAGATTGCCACGCTAGAGGCACAGTTTAGAGCCCAAGACGCAAAGATTTCCGAAGAGACATCACTTAGGAGCGCTGTTGAGCTTAGAGTAAGTAACCTTGACGAGAAGCCGAGAGGTTATGAAGTGAAGGCTGGTTCCAAGAGGTACAGACTTGACGAGATTTCTGGCGAAGGAGCCTGCCAGGACGCCGCCAAAAAGCTGAGATCCACTACCAAGCGGCATGCCTTACTGATACAGGAGCTGATCTCCCGGCTAGGGCATTCGGAGACGTTGAGGATATTGGAAGACATCAGAGCGCGCCATTTGGCATGATTTATCTTTGCCTTGCCTTTGTTATCTGTACTTGTATTTTGACCATCGCCAGGCGTGTTTGCCAAGGTCTCTTCAGTTGTATTCAGTTGTACTCTTGTACTCAGCCTCTTGGCACTTGCTTATATATGAGGGTTTTTCTGATTTCTTGCTTGCTTGATGGGGACTCCATTGTCGTGATGGCCTTCTCCCCGAAACTAGAATCGGGGGGAATATAACCTGTAGCATATTTACACAATTGCATCTGCATTCATATTGCATGACCCATATTCTCGAATCTGTATCTTATTTCCTGCATCTTCAGGTTTTTCAGGATTGACGAATAAAGAGTTCACCGTTACTCAACCCGAAACAACTGCAAGAGAATCATGGATCAAGTCCAAGTGGAGATGCAGGAAATCCGCGAGAAGCTGAACCTGTTCATGCAAGCAATGGAGAACATTGCTAAAGGCCAGGAGAGCCTCCAGACTTTGGTACAGCCGCTGCTGACGCGGGCTAATGGGAATGACAACAATGACCGCAATTCTGCACACATTGAAACTATTCCAGAGGATGGGCCCCCTACGCCTGTGGTTCCACCTGTAGTGACCCCACCTGTTGTGGTTGTGAACGATGGCGCCGGCGCTGGCAATGGTAACACAAGGAATGGAAATGAGACTGTTGTTAACAATGTTGGATTTGGGGACGCCAACCAAGGCGGTGGTAACAACAATGGTGGTAATGGTTTTGGTAACAATGGTTTCGGCTACAATGATCAGGGATTTGATTACGTCAATCAGGGCGGGAAATTCGGCTTCAACACTCAGGGTTTCGGTTACGACGGTTTTGGCAACGCTAACCAGGGGTATGGTGGATTTGGTAATATGAATGGTGCTGGGGTGATTCCTGTCAACACTGGGCTTGGACCAGTTAGGGTCAACCAGGGTTTCCGTAATGGGGGACGAGGTCCCATGATCAATCAGCAAGGATTTAGTCGCAATGCTGGCTATGATGGATATGGAAACGAAAATGTGAATTGGGGTGAAGACCGCCAGGAAGACGCCTTTTCTGGAATAGGAGTGGGATTTGAAGAACTTGTTGATCCTGTGCAGAGGATCAGAATGCTTGAAGAACAGATGAAGGGGGTAGTGAATCAGAACTCCGCCGGTTTGGATATGACTATAATGGGCTTGGTACCGGGGCTGAGGGTGCCATTGAAATTCAAGGCTCCCACCTTTGACAAATACAAGGGGGACACCTGCCCTAAGGTCCATGTCCGCTCCTATTACAGAAGGATGTCCGCGTATTCAGATGATGAAAGGATGCTCATGCATTTTTTTCAGGATAGCTTATCAGGACCTTCACTTGAATGGTATATGGGGCTGGAGCCCACACAAATTAAAACCTGGAAGCAGTTGGCTGATGCTTTCATGACCCATTACAAATACAACAGCGATCTGGCGCCAAACCGGGTCCAATTACAGGGTTTGTCAGAGAAGAACGGTGAAAGCTTTAAAGAGTATGCGCAAAGCTGGCGCGATATGGCAGCGAGGGTGCACCCTCCTTTAATTGAAAGGGAGATGAATGATATGTTCATTGGGACATTTACGGGGGTGTTCTATGAAAAATTGTTTAGTGTGTCATTGAGCAGTTTCTCAGATTTGATTCTTATGGGGGAGATGATCGAGAACGGGATTAAAGTTGGAAGGTTCCAAGCAAGTGAGTCTACTTCAACAGGTGGTGCCAGAAAAGCATTTGGTGGTAGACGACAGGGTGATACTAGTGTCGTGTTTGGTGGCAGGGGCAGGGGTAGAGGAAGAAATCAGTATGCTCAGCCGCAACAGATAGCTAGTGTCACTATCCCGCTTCCTCAACAGAGGCAGCCACAACAACAACAACCACAACAACAGCAAGGACAGAATCCTGGCCAGAGAAGGGTACAGAACGCGAGAGCGAAGAGAGTGTTCGACGCACCTCCTTCCACGTATGCAGAACTCCTCCAGACTCTGCTAGGGTTGAACTTGGTTGAAAAGAGGACTTTGGCACCGCCTACTGGGGCAGTACTTCCTTACGGATATGATGCCAACAAGTATTGTGAATTCCATTCCGGGGCACCCGGGCATGATATAGAAGCTTGTCAGGCATTTAAACACAAAGTTCAGGATTTATTGGATAGCAAAGCTATTAACTTTGGACAGGTGGGTCCAAATATCGTAGAACAGTCTATGCCCAATCATGGGGAAAACGCCATCCTGACAGAGGAGAATTTGAATCTAGTGATGGATGTCAACGAGCTGAAGACACTGTTGGGTGAGATTAAAAGCACGCTGTTAAAAGGGGGTGTATTCCCGGGTTGTGATGAATTTTGCTTGGATTGTTGGACCCGGCCAGAAGGTTGTAATGAGTTGAAGCAGGGTATTCAGGCTATGATGGATGAAGGTACCTTGCAATTTGATAGAACCGCGGTGGTAAAGCCTGTAGAGGCGTGGGGTAATGAGCTGAACGATGTTGCGACGGTGACGATTCCAAGGAAAACAATAACGATAACGGCGCCTGCCAGGCAGCCAACGATCACAATTACTAAAGCAGGACCAGTCCCTTTTGAGAGTACTAAAGCAGTGCCGTGGACTTACGGGTTGGAGGTATATTGCGATGGTGAGAGAATTGAAGTCAATGGACAACCAGCTGGGGTTGTAGATAATGTTGTCGGAACAAGGGGTATGACCAGAAGCGGAAGAATCTTCACGTCACCCGAGGTAGAGGCGGAAAGATTAGCCAAGGGTAAAGCCAAGGTAGCTGAGGGTGGTCCTTCTCAGTCGAATGAAAAGGAAACGTCACTTAAGGATGTGGAGGAGTTTATGAGGCTCATTCGTAAAAGTGACTACAAAATCGTTTAGCACCTCCAGCAAACACCGTCAAAATTTTCCATCTTATCATTGTTGTTATGTTCCGAGGCCCATCGGAACGCTCTGCTGAAGATTCTAGACACGTCGTTCGTTCCTCAAGAGGTTTCTGTTAATCAGTTAGAAGGGGTGATGGCGTATGTCAACGCGGGGCATGGTTTTGGATTCACAGACTTTGATTTGACTCCGAGAGGGCGAGAGCACAATATGGCATTGCAAGTGTCAGTAGAATGCCGGGGCACGGTCATGTCCCATGTTTTAGTAGACACTGGATCTTCCCTGAATGTGCTACCGAAGAAAGCTATGATGAAGTTAAATATCAGGGGGATTATCCGCACGCCCAGTGATTTAGTGGTGAGGGCGTTCGATGGAACGAGGAGGTCAGTTTTCGGATCAACCACATTACCGTTGCAGGTGGGGCCTGAAACATTCGAAACTGAATTCTATATAATGGACATCCAGCCAGCGTATAGTTGTCTTCTTGGGCGCCCATGGACCCATGCTGTCGGGGCAGTCACGTCCACGTTACACCAGAAGCTGAAGTATATGGTTGGGGATAGTGTCGTCACTGTTTGTGGAGAGGAAGATATTCTGGTTAGCCATTTGTCTTCATTCAAATATGTCGAGGTCGACGGCGAAATACATGAAACACCCTGTCAAGCCTTCGAGGGGTTGCGAATTAAAGACAAAGCCCAGGGTTCCAGCAAGATATCAGATGTGGCAGTGTCATCTTACAAAGAGATCAAACTCTAGTGCAGGCAGGCAAAAGCAAGGGTTGGGGTCAGGTGTTGGAGATTCCCGTGAAGAATGACAAGTTCGGGCTTGGATATCGTCCTTCGTCAGCAGCATCCTCTTCAGGAGCGCCCAAGTTCAGAGGGCCGATAACCATTACGCCAAATGGAGTGAGCTTCGAGACTATCAATGTTGTTTCTGATTCTGAAGAAGGAGATAGCGACTGTGATATGGACGCGTGGATCATGCCAAGCGTGCCAGGACAAAGTCTCTGCAATTGGTCTATCCGAGAAACTGTTCCTGTGACAACTAAACAGTAATGATTTGTTTTCTTAATTGTTGAATAATCCTGTGTCCTACCCGGGGCATAATGATTTTGCTTAGGGCCATTTGGTTATGTACATTACATTGTTTAATCATGAAATAAAGGCGTTTTTCATATACAAATGTTGTGATCCCTGTTTTTTTCCTGTTTTTATCTTTTACAATAAAATGGCAATGTGGTTATTTGCTTTGTCTGTGTTTTGAAGCATTTAACCATTTCCTTTGCAGGATTACTATTTCAGATGACATCTATGAACTGCCTATGACTCACTTCGACTTCGAGCACCCGGTATTTTAGGCTGAGGAAGAGATTGTTGAAGATGGTGACGTACCAGAAGGGTTGACCTGGTTATTGAAACAAGAGGAAAGAATCATTCTGCCTCATGAGGAAGTCATTGAGATTATCAACTTGGGGTCGGAAGAGGTTGTGAGAAACATCCGTATAGGGGATGCGCTGCAGAGCGACATTAAGCAAAGGTTGGTTGAGATGCTCAAAGAGTACAGTGATATATTCGCTTGGTCGTATGAGGACATGCCTGGGTTGGATACGGATATGGTTGTTCACCGTCTGCCACTGCGAGAGGAATGTCCGCCTATTAAGCAGAAACTCCGAAGAACTAGGCCGAATATGGCTGTAAAGATCAAGGAGGAAGTTCAAAAACAGTGGGATGCTGGTTTCCTAGCTGTTACAAAATATCCCTCATGGGTCGCTAATATTATGTCAGTGCCGAAGAAAGACGGTAAAGTGCGAATGTGTGTAGACTACCGTGATTTGAATAGGGCTAGCCCGAAAGATGATTTTCCACTTCCTCACATCGATGTGCTGGTTGATAACACTGCTCAATTCTCCGTATTCTCCTTCATGGACGGATTCTCAAGCTATAATCAGATCAAAATGGCTCCAGAAGACATGGAGAAGACCACCTTTATTACTTCCTGGGGAACATTTTGTTACAAAGTGATGCCCTTCGGATTGAAGAACGCTGGGGCAACATATCAACGTGCTATGACGACTCTCTTTCATGACATGATGCATAAAGAGATCGAGGTTTATGTTGATGATATGATTGCCAAATCCCAGACGGAAGAGGAGCATTTGGTTAATCTGCTGAAACTGTTCAAGAGGCTTAGGAAGTTCAGGTTGAGACTGAACCCTAACAAGTGCACCTTCGGGGTGAGATCGGGTAAACTACTGGGGTTCATCGTGAGCGAAAAGGGGATAGAGGTTGATCCTGCGAAAATAAAAGCAATACAAGAAATGTCGACGCCTAAAACAGAAAAAGAAGTGCGTGGGTTTTTAGGGAGGTTGAACTATATCGCCCGGTTCATATCTCACTTAACTGCGACATGCGAACCGTTATTCAAGTTGTTGAAAAAGGACCAGGTTGTGACCTGGAATGAAAATTGTCAAAAGGCGTTCGACAAGATAAAAGAATACTTGCAGGAACCTCCTGTTTTGATACCCCCAGTGGCCGAGAGACCGTTGATTATGTATTTGACGGTTCTTGAGGAAAGTATGGGTTGTGTTCTCGGTCAACACGACGAGACAGGACGTAAAGAGCATGCGATCTACTATTTGAGTAAGAAGTTTACCGACTGTGAGTCCAGATACTCAATGCTCGAGAAAACGTGTTGTGCGCTAGCCTGGGCCGCCAAACGTTTGAGGAAATACATGCTAAATCATACAACCCTGCTAATTTCAAAGATGGATCCAATCAAATACGTGTTTGAGAAGCAAGCACTCTCCGGAAGAATTGCCCGATGGCAGATGGTGTTAACCGAATACGACATTCAGTATGTCTCGCAAAAGGCTATTAAGGGTAGCGTTCTGTCTGAGTACCTTGCGGAGCAGCCTGTTGAGGACTACCAATCGATGAGGTTTGATTTTCCTGACGAGGATATCATGTACCTGAAGGTGAAAGATTGTGAAGAACCGTTGTCGGACGAAGGACCAGAGTTGGGTTCCAAATGGTAGTTGATATTTGACGGAGCTGTAAATTCCTATGGTAGCGGAATAGGTGCAATTATTACTACTCCTCAGGGGTCGCACATCCCTTTTACTGCCCAATTGACCTTTCCTGTTACCAATAATGAGGCTGAATATGAGGCTTGCATCATGGGTCTGGAAGAGGCCATTGATTTGTGAATCAAACATATGGACGTATACGGAGACTCAGCTCTGGTGGTGAATCAGATTAAAGGAGAATGGGAGACACGACATCCCAGTTTGATACCATATATGAATTATGCAAGGAGATTGTTGCCTTTCTTTGACAAGGTGGAATTGCATCATGTGTCGCGAGCGGAAAATCAAATGGCTGACGCCCTGGCGACATTGTCTTCAATGTATAAAGTTAACTTCTGGAACGAGGGTCCCCGGATTGTTATCTCTCGGCTTGATAGGCCTGCATTCATATTTGCCATTGAAAAGGCTCCCGATGGTCATACCTGGTACTTTGACATCCAGAATTTCCTGAAGAACAAGGAGTATCCGGCTGGGGCATCCAGTCGAGATCAGAAGACTCTCAGGAGATTGGCTGACAATTTGTATCTGAATCCTGACGGTGTCCTATACAAAAGAAACCACGACTTGGTGTTGCTACGCTGTGTAGATGAGAAAGAGGCGAAGTTACTCATGGAAGAAATACATGAAGGTACAGTTGGTACACATGCTGGTGAGCATGCTATGACGAGAAAATTGTTGCGGGCAGGTTATTACTGGCTAACTATGGAAACAGACTGTTTCAAGTTTGCAAAGAGGTGTCATAAATGCGAAATCTATGCGGACAAGGTCCATGTGGGGAATTGATATGATTGGCAAGATCGAGCCTACGACATCCAACGGACACCGGTTCATCTTGGTGGCAATTGATTACTTCACCAAATGGGTGGAAGCAACATCATATGCCAATGTCACCAAACAAGTGGTCGCCAGATTTATCAAATGAGATATTATCTGCAGATATGGAATCCCTGAGCGGATTATCACCGACAACGGTTCGAATTTGAATAACAAGATGATGAATGAGCTGTGCCAGAATTTCAAGATTGAGCATCACAACTCTTCTCCTTACCGACCCAAGATGAATGGCGCTGTTGAAGCGGCCAATAAGAACATAAAGAAGATTGTCCAGAAGATGGTTGTGACGTATAAGGACTGGCACGAGATGCTACCTTTCGCTTTGCACGGTTATCGTACGACGGTACGCACATCAACCGGGGCAACCCCTTTTTCATTGGTATACGGAATGGAGGCAGTGCTACCGCTGGAGGTTGAGATTCCTTCCTTGAGGGTTTTACGAGATGTCCAACTTGACGAGGCAAAATGGGTTAAAGATAGACTGAATCAACCAGCTTAATGGATGAGAAGAGGTTAGCTTCTCTCGCATATGGTCGGTTATACCAAAGTCGGATGAAGAAAGCGTATGATAAGAAGATATGTCCACGAAGCTTTCAGACGTGCGACCTTGTGCTGAAGAGGATTCTCCCGCCACAAATAGATCACAGGGGCAAGTGGACCCCTAATTACGAAGGGCCGTACGTTGTCAGGAAAGTCTTCTCTGGAGGAGCCTTGCTACTATCTACCATGGATGGTGAAGACTTTACATCTCCTGTGAATTCGGACGCAGTTAAAAAATACTTTGCTTGAAAGTGACCCGCTGGACAGAAAAAAGAGAGTCCAGGCAAAAATGGGGCATCCTGGCGAACCGTAAAAAAAATGAATAAAAGGTTCGGGCAAAAGTTAGGGATAAAATTGAAAAGATGTACACCCGCGAAGTCGAAAACCTGCAAAGGGAGACTTCGGCAAAAAAGGGTATCCCGGTGAATTGAAAACCCACAAAGGGCGATTCACGCAAAAGTTAGGGATTGAAAAAAGCAAATGACTGCGGTCCGGATCTGATACAACATTGCTTAATGGTTTGGGAGCACCTGAGGGTTCGTTTATCCAACACAATCTCTTCCGAAAATTGAATACCGGGAAAGCGCCTGAGTCAGGCGAGTCATAGGAGGATCAGCTCACGATGTTTGTCTGCACCACGTTGCCGACATGTATACAAATATTGTTTTGTATTTTTATGCTTTCTGTGCGTATATGTATGTGTGTGTGCGTAACTTCCTCTTTTCAGGAGTTGCATCCGGTGTACAAAGCTTTGCCTATTCAGAGGCCTGTTATTAATAAAACATGTTATTCAGTACTTGATGTTTGTGCTTTACTGTTTTGCATGTGGAAAACGCCGATGTTTTGATAAACTTGCACTTGCATAATCTTGTTGGCCCTTGCCAATAATTGCTAAAACTTCGAATTGACTGAAGTAATATCGCGGATGCTAACCCGAACAGATTTGGTTGTATAGATTTGTTTTGTCTCGTTTGTGTTTTGCAGGGTTCTCGCCCTTGAAGCGGACAATCAGAAAATGGTGGACCTAGCCAGAGGCCCTGGAAGAAGGACTGGACCTTATTTCCCAGCAGGTCGCATCTCATTCCCAGAGGTTGAGACGATGATTATCCCTTGCCGAAGGAAGGATTAGTTTCCCCAGAAGAGTATCCTCGTGGAAGTTGTCCACAGGATATTCCCAGCAAGTCGAGATCAGTATCCCATGCAGAGGTGATACTCCCTAGAGAGCCGAGTATGTCCGCATTCAATCCCCAGCTGGGAGGATTTCCGTGGCACATAACTAAGATAGTAAGTTCAGAAGGATTATCCTTACCGAGGATGGTTTTCTTTCTCTCCGCAGGTCGTCATGCCTTCGTCAGGATGATTATCCCCAGCGGAGTGGTAATTCTGAGTTTGTAAACTGTACCCAGACAGTTGTCTCCCAGAAAGGTTGCTTCTCCCCCCAGCTGAGTTAATCTTCCCAGCAGGTGTTATTCTTTCCTCCAGCGGAAATTGATGTGTAATCTCTCCCCGGCAGAGTTGGTTGTATTTTCGGCATTTATTTTGCCAGAATACTTCGCGACACCCGTTCATCCCCAACAGGGTGGTATTTGCTCTCAACAACCGTGTTGAAGCGAGCTTGTCAGAGTCTCCCCAACAGCCTGAACTTGCATTTGCATTTGCATACATTATCATGTTTGCATCTACCCAAAAAACGCGTAGCATTTACATGCCGTATGGAGCATTATGCCATTACCAAACATACGCATTTTGAAACATAAATCAGGATGGTTAACCTTTTGCTTTCAGGTGGGTTTCTCAGCAGGAGTATGAAGTTACAGCTCAGATTTATTATCAGACGACCGAGGTCTCGCCGTGAGACATACGATGATACAGTTCTTGTTATTATTCCCCCACAGAGTTACTGTCTGAAGTTTCTCTTGTCCGACCAGCGGAGTATTTTTCTTCAGGTTTGCTGTCGCGGCATCATTTCAGGGTTTCATGAATCAAGATTTCAGAAGTGGTCACTTGTTGTCGAAATAGGTGTCGGGCAGTTATTTTTAGAATATCCCCAGTGGAGTTAGCTACTACCGCGAACAGGCTAGGAAGCTATAGTTTCCCGTAAGAAACAGGCGGATGAACTTTCCTGTATGAACCAGGCAGATGTGTTATAAGTTTCCCGTATGAAACAGGCGGATGAACTTTCCTGTATGAACCAGGCAGATGTGTTACGTTTTCCCGTATGAAACAGGCGGATGAACTTTCCTGTATGAACCAGGCAGATGCGTTATGTTTTCCCATAAGAATCAGGCGGATGAACTTTCCTGTATGAACCAGGCAGATGTGTTATGTTTTCCCATATGAAACAGGCGGATGAACTTTCCTGTATGAACCAGGCAGATGTGTTATGTTTTCCCGTATGAAACAGGCGGATGAACTTTCCTGTATGAACCAGGCAGATGTGTTATGTTTTCCCGTATGAAACAGGCGGATTAACTTTCCTGTATGAACCAGGCAGATGTGTTATGTTTTCCCGTATGAAACAGGCGGATGAACTTTCCTGTATGAACCAGGCAGATGTGTTATGTTTTCCCGTATGAAACAGGCGGATGAACTTTCCTGTGAGTATCAGGAAGAGGTGTTATATTTTCCCGTAAGAATCAGGCGGATGAACTTTCCTGTATGAATCAGGCAGATGTGTTTTCCGGTATGAATCAGGAAGATGGAGTTTCCCGTATGAAGCAGGCGGATGAATTTTCCAGTATCCAGATAGATGATGCTCCCGTGATAGACAGAGTATGTGAGTTGCGTTCCGATAGGTGACAAAAGTGTTTTCCCCAAGGAAGTCGCCGTGATTTCTTCGTGTTACTGTCCCCAGTAGGGTCCTCCTCAGAGTCGTTTGTGGGTTGGGACCGACGGAGGTAGCTACTGCAGAAGCAGGCAGAAAAACAACATTCAAAAAATTTTCCCGTATGGAGCAGGCGGATGAATTTCCCTGTGATCAGGCAGATGTGCCTTCCCGTGTGAAGCAGGCGGATGAATGTACCTGTGATCAGGCAGATGACTTTTCCCGTATGAAGTAGACGGATGGGGTTTCCTATGTTCAGACAGATGATGTGCCTGTATGGATAGGCAAATGAGTTCCTTGTGACTAAACAGAAATGTTTCCCCAGCGAAGTTGTCAGGACTTTGTTGTATTAACAGAATATAACATCCTAACGTGGATAAAGTTCTATCCCTGCGATGATAGAATCTTTTCCGGGCTAATGAGAATAATCCCCAGCACGGTCGCTAATTGATCAATTTGTTGCCGTAACAACCGGATCCAGTCAGCAGATGTTGTTTTCAAAGCAGTTTGTGCAGTTTATTTCTACGGTTGGCAAATTTCCGGGTTCTTTGTATTCAACCGTCTCGTACCTCGATTGTTTGAAGGTCGTTCGCTCTTCACCCAGTCGGGTCCAAGCCGTTTGAATAGGGGCAGCTGTTGCACCCTCAAATTTGCTCAACCTATTTCACCTGGTTTATGTTTTAATTGCATTATCATTTGCATAGATACAACATGTACATAATCTAATCATTTGCATAGCATAGCATAGCATAGCAAGGCATCCAACAAGGGATCAAGTTCCATTCTTATCTAAAGAAGCACATCAAGGGTTACACCAATTGGAGAGGTTTCAATCCATTCTTTTGCACTCAAAAGCTCTACTTTGAGTTGGAGATTGATTCCAGATAGATTGCTGATCAAGATCATGGAAGAATCGTGAGATTGCACTTGGAATTCATCTCTTGCAAGTCAGAATCGGATTTGGCAATTCAAGATGATTCAACTCCAATTGATGCATACAGAAGCTTGGTAATTGATCATAGAACGTGTCTGGAAGATCTTGGAGCTTGATTTGGAGGTTTTACCACTCTGTGCATCCAAGATTTGCAGGTATGTAAACTTCTTTCTATGGCTCGATTCATGAAGTTTCCTTAGGTTTTAGATGGTGGTATTCATTGTAGAACATGGCTAGGTGGATTCTGGTAACAATTGGCACGATTTAGAGACAAAATTAGGTTGAGCACCATTTCTGTTCATGGATATATCTTGCAGTTCTTGGAGGTTTAAGCTTAGTTGAACGGTTAGAATCAGTCAGTGTGAAGTGTAGTTGATCATAGGCTTTTCAATTTTGAGTTTGGTGAGGATTTATGTTTGAGCATTTTCTGGTGTGATCATCGTGTTTTGAGAAGGAGAGTGATTCAATGTCAATGGATAGCATGAGTGAATTCCTTGTGGAAAAACGAGCCAGATGATGTTTTTAGGGTTGAGTTTTGGTGAGGATCAATGGAGTTACGTTTGGAGAAGATGAAGGTTGTAGCTCTGTTCAGCCATGGCTTCTTTCTCCCTCCAAAATTCAAAGGTAGAAGACGATAGGATGACCCTTAGATCTTGTTGGACTTTGACTGGAATGAGCATCCAACGGCCACGAGCGAGTCTTAACTTGTGAAGGATTCTGAGAGGAGGGTGAAATGCACTGTTTCACTTAATGAATGGTATTGGGCTTAAGTCATTTGTTACTAACCACACCCCAGTTTGGAGGCCCAATGGAAAACACACAGGATTTAGTTGCTATTCACACCAAGAATTTTCCTTTTTTTTGCGATTTCTCAATTAATTTCTGAAGTAAATTGGGCCTAGCGCGCGCTTCCTATACGCACCCCCTCTGAGCCCATTTTGTGTTTTACACTTCAGTTTATTGCTATTTGTCACGCATGATTTTCTTTTTCTTTTATTTTCCTTTTTATTTTCACATATTATTTTAGGTTAATTAGAAATTTCACAATAAATTGAAAAAAGATCATTTTAGGGTGGGAATTTTTTCCCTATTTTCATTAAGATCTCTAGAATTTAATAAAACAATAAAAACATTAATTCATGCATTTTTTATTGTTTGGTATATTTTTACAATTTTATTGATTTTATTTTGCATTTGTTTGATACCTTATTTTTCTGAATTTAGTATGAGAGATTGGTGCATGATTTTGGAGTGATTCTTGTGCGGTTGAGTAGATTAGGGGAGCATGTACCCTTAGAATTTTTATCATATTTTTGTGACTAAAATTTAGGTTAGTTTTGATTAATGAACTTTAGGGTGCTAGGATTAGGGTTTACAATACTTAGGTGTAGTTTAGGGTATAGTTTGGAGACTTAGGATTTATTTAGGCCTTGGGGTTTATGTGGGGTATAGGGTACATAGTTAGGTTCCCTTAGAAATTAATCTAGGCTTTTATGATGAGTATTTCTATTTTATTTGATTTTTGCAACTTGTATGTTGATTGTGTGTTGCCATCTTGGGCATTTGGATTGTTTGCTTGGGTTGGGCTATTGTAATCGGGCTTGGGGCTTGAGTTTTGCTTGTTGGAGTTCATGAAGACATTGAAGATGATTAGAGACAAAGGATGGAGCTTGGAGCAGGATGATTCTTATCCTTGAAGGTTGCTGTTGAAGACTTAGGAGATAGGAGATATAGGGAGAGCTTTAGAGTAGACTGATTTCTCCTGTCAAACATAGAGAGCTTCTTGTGCCTCTATTCCATCCTATTACACAACGTCCCCCAAATAAGTTCCATCTCTCCTTAGGAGGGATGTAGAGCAGGCTTTGGTTGGGTAGAACCTTGAGGATACCTTTCACTTGCTATGTTAAGATCTTAGTGATTTCCCTGGGTTGTCACTGAGCCTCTTAACATTTCAACTTCATCTATTGATTGATTCTCTTCTGGAGTGATTGCATTGAAGATGGAAGCTTATGGAAGATAAAGTTCATTGAAGATTGGAGAAGATGAAGCTTGTGCCTGTCAAAGTTGGATATCTGTTAAAGACTAGAGTTTTGCTGCTGATTGAAGTTGTCTACTGGTTGAGGTTCATGCTTGCTAAAGCTGGAGATTTTTGGAGATAAGGGCTTATCTAAAGATTTGAGGATCATTGGAGAGTGAAGAGGGGATCTTGCTTGAAGGTGTTACTGTCAACCTTTTTGCTGTTAATCAACTGTAGCTGTAGGAGCTGGTGTTGCTGTCAGAGCTGGTGTTGGGTTTTATTTCTTCTGTATTGTCTGTTGGCTTGTTCAGCTTCCCCCTTTGGTTTGAAGTGAAGCTGTTTCACTTTGCCTATTGTTTTCCCAGGTTCGAGGTTGAGTGGGACTCCCTTACCTCGCTTGTACTGCTGCATCTCATGCATTTTACTGTTTATTGTATATATCTATTTCTTTTTCGTTTATCCCCTAGGATCTCTGTTTCTCTCTATGCAAGGGAGAAATATGACAGACATTAGGTGTTAACCCATGCATGACAACATTAGGTTAGTTTTATTCCTTTTTAAACCCTAGGTTTTTAGAGTTTTTCTTCTTCTATCTCAAACCAATTCAAAACACGGTAATAAGGATAATCGATGTCGTACGCTACGAGCCTTAAGCTATTTGAGAGAGGGTTACTGGAGGGTCACTCTTCAGTAATCTGATTGCTTAGTGTGTTACCCTTAGGGTGACACACAACGTAGTCGCCCTCAAATCATAGTCTCTAGTGCGTCAGAGATTGCAAATATCATAAAAAAACAGTTCTTGCGTAAAAGACTGAAAACAAACATCAAAGTGTCATTTTTGTCCGCTTGGACTCTTAATCAGAAGAAAACCTTTTCAGAAAGATAAAGAACAGTCAGACAAATTTGTGTCTTCCGTAGCCTGAACTACGTTTGCTTTGATCTTTCATGCTGTATGAGAGTACGTAGGCATAGGATGCCGTATCCTAGCGAGCAACCTTCCCCTCCTTTCCCGTAGGTAGGCGAACTACGTTGACTCTGATTTCTCGTTCCAGACGGGAATACGTAGGCATAAAGTGCGATACTTTGCCGAGTCATTTTATTTTCTTTTAACCCTTGACCCTGTAGAATAGATAGAATAATAATCCGTACTAGAAAACAAGCGTGGATCCCGTCGAGTACGACGGACGTGAGGGGTGCTAATACCTTCCCCTTCCGTAACCGACTCCTGAATCCAGGATTTGGTTGCGATGACCATTCCTTTCCCGTCTTTGCGGTAGGTTTACTTCGAGCGTTTCCTTTCCCTCCTTTGGGATAAATAACGCACGGTGGCGACTCTTCTGTTTAGCCGGCGCCGATTTTCACAGTAGCGACTCCTATGATTGGTAGAACGATTTAGGATTGGTTTGGCATTGTTTGGTGATGATCGAGGGAGTGCACCAATTTCTGTTTGGATTCATTTACATGAAATCTTAAGGAATTAACATGAGTGTGATAGCCTAGAATGACCTGTGTAACCTGAGGATCATTTCTATGGTTTCAATTTTAAGAATGGTGACCATCGAGACTTGGTGATTTCTCTGCAACTTTGATCGGGTTTGGCTTTTGAGGGTGAGTCAATGATTTTGGATGGTGGATTTGAGTTCAGGGTGAAATTTGGAGTGGATTAGGGTTTTTATTTGACTTGATTGGTGAGGTTTGGGGTTTGCTTCGCCGGAGAAGACGGTGGTTGGACCACCGGACCACCGTCTGAGACTTGACCTTCACCTGAGCTCATTTGGAGAAGATGAAGTCTTCACCGTTGGATCATCTTGAAGAAGAGACTTGTTATGCTGATCGGGCGGCCAAGATTCAAACTGAGATTGCCTCCATTAGCTCAATACGCTGCGTTTCATTTATCCAGTCAGCTGGTGACTGGACCCCCCATGTGGACACGTTCTGAAGCCTCAGATGCGCTTACCAGTCAATTGATCCAATGGCTCCCATTTAATTCAGCATTTTAATTTCTTTTATTTGATTTTCTTTTATTTTTAATCCATTTGATTTCTAAAATTCATAATAAATCCAATATTGATCAAAAAAATATTTTAAAAATACCTCCATGATCTTGGATTTATTTGTGATTTTATGAAATTAATAAATCTCATTTTCACCCATTTTTCAATTTAATTTGAATTTTTCCATTTTATTATTTTCTTTAATTTTGTATATTTGCTACATGTTCTTGCTGATTTTCTTGTGACCAATTGGTGAATGATTTTAAGTTGATTCTTGTTGGGATGATTAGATTAGAGAAGCATGTACCCTTAGAAATTTTATCACAATTTTGTGAATAAAATTTAGGTTAGTTTGAGAGGTGAATAGGAGAGGTGTTAGAATTAGGGTTTCAAGACAAATAGTTGTAGTTTAGTGCATAGTTTAAGGATTAAATGATTGATCTAGGGTTTGGGATTCCTATGGGGTATTGGGTATAGGGTTAGGTTCCCTTAGAAATTTACCTAGGATTTTCTAATGAGCTTTAGCATTTTATTTGATTTTTGCAACTTGTGTGGTGATTGTGGGTTTCTCCTTTGGATATTTGGTTTGGTTATGCTTGTGTGGGGCTATTTTGGGGGTGCTTTTGGCTTAGGCTTTGCTTGGATTACTTGGAGATCAAATTAAGTTGCTTGGGATGGCTTGGAGAAGCTTGGAGTTGAAGATTTCTCATCTGTTGGAGTGCTTGTCAGAGGCTTAGGAGTTAGGATATATAGGAAGATCATTAGAGTAGTCTTGGTTCTTCTTTCAAACATAGAGAGCTTCTTGTGCCTCTATTCAATCCCATGACACAAGGTCCCCCCAAGAAGTTCCATATCTCCTTAGGAGGGATGTAGAGCATGCTTTGGTTGGGTAGAATCTTGAGGATACCTTTCCTTTGCAGTGTTAGGTCCTTAGTGATTTCCTTGGGTTATCACTAAGCTTCTTAACATTTTAACTCCATCTATTAATTGATTCTCTTCTGGAGTGATTGCATTGAAGATGGAAACCTATTGAAGATGAAGTTCATTGAAGATTGGTGAAGATGAAGCTTGTGCCTGTCAAAGCTGGTTGTCTGTTGAAGCTAGGGTTTTGCTGCTTTTTGTTGAAGCTGTTTACTGGTTGAGGTTCATGCTTGCTAAAGATGGGGCTTATTGAAGATAGGAGCTTATCTAAAATTTGAAGGTCGTTGAAGATTGAAGATGGGGTCTTGCTTGAAGTTGTTATTGTCATTCCCATTTGCTGATTATCAACTGTAGCTGTCAGAGCTGTTGCTGCTGGTGTTGCTTACTGTAGAAGTTGGTTTGTTGCTGCCAGAGCTGGTGCTGTTTTCTTTCTTCTATATTGTTTGTTGGCTTGTACAGCTTGCCCCATAGGCTTGAAGTGAATTCTGTTTCACTTTGCCTGTTGTTTTCCCAGGTTCGAGGTTGAGCGGGACTCCCCTGTAATTGCTTGTACTGCTGCATTGCATACATGTTTACTGTTTACTGTATATATCTGTTTCTTTCGCTATTTATCCCCTAGGATCTCTGTTTCCCTCTGTGTAAGAGAGAAATATGACAGACAATAGGTTTTTATCCATGCATGACAACTTTAGGGTAGTTTTGATTCCCCTCTCAACCATAGGCTTTTTAGAGCTTTTTTCTCTTTTCTCATCTCAAAACAATTCAAAACACAGTAATAAGGTTAATCGATGTCGTACGTTACGAGCCTTAAGCTATTTGAGAAAAAATTATTAGAGGGTCACTCTTCAGTAATCTGATTGTTTAGTGTGTTACCCTTAGGGTGACATACGACGTAGTCACTCTCAAATCATAGTCTCTAGTGCGTCAGAGATTGTGAACACACTAAAAAACACTTCTTTCGTAAAAGATTCAAAACAAACATCAAAGTGTCATTTTTGTCCGCTCGAACTCCTAATCAAGAAAAACCTTTTCAGAAGGATCTAAAAAACAGTCAGACAAATCTGTGTCTTCCGTAGCCCGAACTACGTTTGCTCTGATCTTTCATGCTGTATGAAAGTACGTAGTCATAGGATGTTGTATCCTAGCGAGCAACCTTCCCCTCCTTTCCCGTAGGTAGGCGAACTACTTTGACTCTGATTTCTCGTTCTAGACGGGAATACGTAGGCATAAAGTGAGATACTTTGCCGAGTCATTTTATATTCTTTTAACCCTTGACCCTTTAGAGTAGATATAATAACAATCCGTACTAGAAAACAAGCGTGGATCCCGTCGAGTACAACGGACGTGAGGGGTGCTAATACCTTCCCCTTGCGTAACCGACTCCTGAATCCAGGATTTGGTTGCGATGACCATTCCTTTCCCTCTTTGTGTGAGGTTTACTCTGAGCATTTCCTTTCCCTCTGTTGGGATAAATAACGCACGGTGGCGACTCTTCTTTCATAGCCGGCGCCAATTTTCGCAGTAGCGACAACTGACGACTCTGCTGGGGACTTTCAACGGTTCCCTACGCGAGTCAATCCTAGCGCTTGTTTTCCCGTCGTGGGTGTTGTATAGATTTACTTTTCTGTCTTTACTTTCCGCATTTTATTATCAGCTTTATATTGTTATTGTTGTTGTGGGGGTGATCTGTTGAGAGATAAGCCGGACCTGGGCTTGAGGTTACACCTAGACTTAGAAGTAGAGAGTAGTGGTTAGCCTGCTTGCTTAGCTCGCACCAGTTAGCCGCGAAATCTGCGCTCGGACGAAATTCTCTTTGATGCTTCTTGCCTGGACCTTAGGGCTCGACAAGTTGTCTGACCCGAGGATTGTCGACTCTAGGGACCGATCATTTGGAAATTGCCTGAGGAGGGCCTCTTCAGGACATGATGATGCTACACCTTCTGGGTATCGTATCATCAGTCTTGAAAGTCTGTGACGCCGACGATCGCATAGGATGCCGTACCTTGTGTCAGTTGATAGGACATCTACCTGTGAGAGGGGTTGGGGCATGCAGGAAACTGGACCTCCAGACTACCCGGTTTTCTTGATATTGGATCAGTATGTGTGGTTACCTGGGTTTCTTCATCAGAGCTTTGTTATGGGTCTGTTGAGACTAGGCTGGAGCATTGATGGGGTTTGTCGAGACCAGGTTTGAACAGTATTGGGGGTCTAAGGAGACAGATATTATGGATGGATCCTCTCAGCAATATATCACTTGATCCCTGTTGCATTATTTTGCATATTGTGTTGTTGCATACTCATTTTGCATATCATTAACGTGTATTTATGTCGCAGGTGTGTTCATTCCCCTCTGATTCTAGTATATCTTCTGGCCAGACATGGAGTCCGCAAAGAGGACAATTGCTTACCGGTTGCATTCTCCTGATATCAGTTCCTTGCTGGGATTGGTTGCTCTAGCAGATGAGAAAGTGAGGTCTGAGTTCAGAGTATCCTATGGGAGATTGCTTAGTTTGTTATACAGCCCTTCCGCATTTGAGACGACTGGGGTGTATACTATGATGCAGTTTTATGAGCCGCAGCTGAGATGTTTCCTATTTCCTGACTATATTCTGGCACCCACTTTGGAGGAGTATTCTGCTAGGTTGGGGGTTCCCGTGTTAGACCAGATACCCTTTATACATATTGATGTTGGGCCTGATTTGGCTATACTTGCTGAGATTGTCAGTTTTGACGCTTCTGAGTTCCATGGAGGTTTGGTCAAGCTGAACGGAGCTTATGGTTTTCACCTGTCTGTCCTGGTTGAGAAGGCTACACAGTGCGCGAAGAGTGGATGTTGGGTTGCCTTCAGTGCCATTCTAGCTGTCTGCATCTATGGGACTGTCTTATTTCCTAATGTGCCAGATTTTGTCGACTCAGATGCCTTCTTGATTCTTGCCTCGAAGAATCCTGTTCCTACCCTCTTGGGCGATGTTTATCATTCCATTCACTACAAGAATGAGAAACGTCATGGCAAGAATGTTTCCTGCTGTCTTCCTCTTTTGTACAGGTGGTTCCAGGGACATCTTCCGAAGACAGGGCCGTTTGTTGATGCTGTTGATATTTTGGATTGGTCTTCCCAGTTGATGGGACTGTCTGCTGAGAACATCGTTTGTTTTGAACGAGGCATGCTTGGCCCCGATATTATATCTAGTTGCAGTGGCTTTCCGAATGTCCCCCTGATTGGACGGAAAGGCTGTATTAACTATAACCCTTCGCTGCTGGTGAGGCAGTTTGGTTATGCTTTGAGGGACGCTCCTATTGAGGAGGAGATACAGGAATCTCTGTATCTCACAGGCTTATTAGACGCGGCTGTTTCGATCAGATTGAGACATGCATGGGCTAACATCCATAGGAGAGGGAAAGCTTTGCTCGGTAAGAGCAACAGCAAAACTTATGATCCTTATTTGGCTTGGATCCGCGAGAGAGCTAGTATTTCCTTGATGCCTTATCCTGCTGTGGAACCTCTGTATCTTCCAATGATTGAGGCACCTACTTTGATAGAGCTTGAAAAATATAACAAATTGTTGGCTGAAAATGAAGAATTGAAGAAAGCCAATGATGAGTTAGAGAAAGAGATCTTCCAGTTGCGTCATGAGAAGAATGAAGCTACCTTCACTGTGAGGGAACAAACGGAATTGATTAATAGGTTGGGTTCAGAGTTGACGAAAGAGACCAACAAGAAAGAAAAAGTGGGAATAGCCTTGAACGGTGTTAGTAAGGTACTTACTTCCAAGAAGGAACTTTTAAGCAAAGCTTATTCCCGCCTCAGCAAGTGGGAAGCATTGTGAAATGCCACGCTCACCAAGCGGAAGGAGCGTGAAGATGAACTAAAGCTGCAGATTGCCACGCTAGAGGCGCAGATTAGAGCCCAGGACGCAAAGATTGATGAAGAGACGTCATTTAGGAGCGCTGTTGAGCTAAGAGTAAGTGACCTTGACGAGAAGCTGAGAGGTTATGAAGTGAAGGCCGGCTCCAAGAGATGCAGACTCGACGAGGGTTCTGGCGAAGGAACCTGCCAAGACGATGCCAAAAAGCTGAGATCCACTGCCGAGCAACATGCCTTACTGATACAAGAGCTAATCTCCAGACTGGGTCGTTCAGAGACGTTGGGGATATTGGAAGACGTCAGAGAGCACCACTTGGCCTGAGTTATCTTTGCCTCGCTTTTGTTGTCTGTACTTGTATTTTGACCATCGCAAGGCTTGTTGGCCGAGGTCTCTTCAGTTGTATTCAGTTGTACTCTTGTACTCAGCCTCGTGGCATTCTTTTATATATGAGGGTTTCTTGATTCCTTGCTTGATTGATGGGGACTCCATTGTCGTGATGGCCTTCTCTCCGAAACTAGAATCGGGGGGGAATATAACCTGTAGCATGTTTACACATTTGCATCTGCATTCATATTGCATGACCGGTTTTTTTTTTAGCCTATATCTTATTTCCTGCATCTTCAGGTTTTTCAGGATTGACGAACGAAGAGTCCACCGCTACTCAACTCGAAACAACTGCCATAGAATCATGGATCAAGTCCAAGTTGAGATGCAGGAAATCCGCGAGAAGCTGAATTTGGTCATGCAAGCAATGGAGAACATTGCTAAGGGCCAGGAGAGCCTCCAGACTTTGGTACAGCCGCTGCTGACGCGGACTAATGGGAATGGCAACAATGACCATAATTCTGTGCACGTTGAGACTATTCCAGAGGATGGAACCCCTACGCCTATGGTTCCACCTGTAGTGACCCCACCTGTCGTGGTTGTAAACGATGGCGCTGGCGCTGGCAATGGCAACGCAGGAAATGGAAATGAGATTGTTGCTAACAATGTTGGATTTGGGGACGCCAATCAAGGCAGTGGTAATAACAATGGCGGTAATGGTTTTGGCAACAATGGTTTCGGCTACAATGACCAGGGATTCGATTACGTCAATCAGGACGGGAAATTCGGCTTCAACGCTCAGGGTTTCGGTTACGACGGTTTTGGTAACACTAACCAGGGGTATGGTGGATTTGGTAATGTGAATGGTGCTGGGGTGATTCCTGTCAACACTGGGTTTGGACCTGTTGGGGTCAATCAAGGTTTCGGTAACAAGGGACGAGGTCCCATGATCAATCAGCAAGGGTTTGGTCGCAACACTGGTTACGACGGATATGGAAATGAAAATGTGAATTGGGGTGAAGACCGCCAGGAGGACGCCTTTTCGGGAAGAGGCATGGGATTTGAAGGGCCTGTTGATCCTGTGCAGAGGATCAGAATGCTTGAAGAACAGATGAAGGGGGTAGTGAATCAGAACTCCACTGGTTTGGATATGACTACAATGGGCTTGATACCAGGGCTGAGGGTGCCATTGAAGTTCAAGGCTCCCACCTTTGACAAATACAAAGGGGATACCTGCCCTAAGGTACACGTCCGCTCTTATTACAGAAGGATGTCCGTGTATTCGAATGACGAAAGGATGCTCATGCATTTCTTCTAGGACAGCTTACCAGGACCATCGCTTGAGTGGTATATGGGGCTGGAGCCCACGCAGATTAAAACCTGGAAGCAGTTGGCTGAGGCTTTCGTGACACATTACAAATATAACAGCGTCTGGCGCCAAACCGGGTCCAATTGCAGGGTTTGTCACAAAAGAATGGTGAAAGTTTTAAAGAGTATGCGCAAAGGTGGCGCGATATGGCAGCGAGGGTGCATCCTCCTTTAATTGAAAGGGAGATGAATGACATGTTCATTGGGACATTTACGAGGGTGTTCTACAAAAAATTGTTTAGTGTGTCATTGAGAAGTTTCTCAGATTTGATTCTTATGGGGGAGATGATCGAGAACGGGATTAAAGTTGGAAGGTTCCAAGCAGGTGAGTCTACCTCAGCAGGAGGTACAAGAAAAGCATTTGGTGGTAGACGACAGGGTGATACTAGTGTCGTGTTTGGTGGCAGGGGCAGGGGCAGAGGAAGAAATCAGTATGTTCAGCCTCAACAGATAGCTAGTGTCACTATCCCTTTTCCTCAACAAGGGCAGCCTCAACAACAACAACAACAACAACAACAACAACAACCACAGCAACAGCAAGGACAGAATCCCGGCCAGAGAAGGGTACAAAATGCGAGACCGAAAAGAGTGTTCGATGCACCTCCTTCCACGTATGCAGAACTCCTCCAGACCCTGCTAGGGTTGAACTTGGTTGAAAAGAGGACTTTGGCACCGCCTACAGGGATGGTACTTCCTTACGGGTATGACGCCAACAAGCATTGCGAATTCCATTCCTGGGCACCCGGGCATGATGTAGAAGCTTGTCAGGCATTTAAACACAAGGTTCAGGATTTGTTGGACAACAAAGCTATCAACTTTGACAGGTGGGTCCAAATATTGTACAACAGCCTATGCCTAATTATGGGGCAAATGCCATCTTGACATAAGAAAATTTGAATCTAGTGATGGATGTCAATGAGCTGAAGACACCGTTGGGTGAGGTTAAAAGCAAGTTGTTAAAAGGGGGTGTATTCCCGGGATGTAATGAGTTCTGCTTGGATTGTTGGACCCAGCCAGAGGGTTGTAATGAGTTGAAGCAGGGCATTCAGGCTATGATGGATGAAGGTACCTTGCAATTCGATCGAACTGCGGTTGAAGAGCCTATAGAGGCGTTATGTGATGAGCAGAACGATGTTGTAATAGTGACAATTCCGAGGAAAACAATAACGATAACGGTGCCCGCCAGACGGCCGACGATCACAATTACCAAAGCAGGGCCAGTCCCTTTCGAGAGTACTAAAGCAGTGCCGTGGACTTACGGGTTGGAGGTATATTGCGACGGTGAGAAAATTGAAGTCAATAGACAACCAGCTGGGGTTGTAGATAATGTTGTCGGAACGGGGGGTATGACCAGAAGCAGAAGAATCTTCACGTCACCTGAGGTGGAGGCAGAAAGATTAGCCGAGGGTAAAGCCAAGGTAACTGAGAGTGGCCCTTCTCAGTTGAATGAAAAGGAAACGTCACTTAAGGATGTGGAGGAGTTTATGAGGCTCATTCGTAAAAGTGATTACAAAATCTTTCAGCACCTCCAGCAAACGCCATCAAAAATTTCCATCTTATCATTGCTATTATGTTCCGAGGCCCATCGGAACACTTTGCTGAAAATTCTAGACACGTCGTTCGTTCCTCAAGAAGTTTCTGTTAATCATTTAGAAGGGGTGATGGCGCATGTCAATGCGGGGCACAGTTTGGGCTTCACAGACTTTGATTTGACTCCGAGAGGGCGAGAGCACAATATGGCATTGCATGTGTCAGTAGAATGTCGGGGCACGGTCATGTCCCATGTTTTAGAAGACACTGGATCTTCCCTGAATGTGCTACCAAAGAAAGCCATGATGAAGTTGGATATCAGGGGGATTATCTGCACGCCCAGTGATTTAGTGGTGAGAGCGTTCGACGGAACGAGGAGGTCAGTTTTCGGATCAATAACATTACCGTTGCAGGTGGGGCCTGAAATATTTGAAACGGAATTCTATATAATGGACATCCAGCCAGCATATAGTTGCCTTCTTGGGCGCCCATGGATTCATGCTGCCGGGGCTGTCACATCCACGTTGCACCAAAAGCTGAAGTATATGGTTGGGGATAGTGTCGTCACTGTTTGTGGAGAGGAAGATATTCTGGTTAGCCATTTGTCTTCGTTCAAATATGTCGAGGTCGACGGCGAAATACACGAAACACCCTGTCAAGCCTTCGAGGGGTTGCGAATTAAAGACAAAGTTCCAGTGCCAAGTAAAATATCAGATGTGGCAGTGTCCTCCTACAAAGAGGCTCAGGCTTTAGTGCATACTGGTGAGACTAAAGGCTGGGGGCAGGTATTGGAGATTCCCGTGAAGAATGACAAGTTCGGGCTAGGGTATCGACCGACGTCGTCAGCGTCATCTTCAGGAGCGCCCAGGTTCAAGGGACCAGTCACGATTACGCCAAGCGGAGTGAGCTTCGAGACCTTCAATGCTATTTTCGATGCTGAAGACGGAGATAGCGACTGTGATATGGACGCGTGGATCAAGCCAAGCGTGCCAGGATAAAGTCTCTGCAATTGGTCTATCCGGGAAACTGTTCCTGTGACAACTAAACAGTAATGATTTGTTTTCTTAATTGTTGAATAATCTTGTGTCCTACCCGGGGCATAGTGATTTTGCTTAGGGCCATTTGGTTATGTACATTACATTGTTTAATCATGAAATAAAGGCGTTTTTCATATACAAATATTGTAATCCCTATTTTTCCTGTTTTTGTTTTTAACAATAAAATGGCAATGTGGTTATTCGCTTTGTCTGGGTTTTGAAGCATTTAACCATTTCCTTTGCAGGATTACTATTTCAGATGACATCTATGAACCGCCTATGACTCACTTCGACTTTGAGCACCCGGTATTTCAGGCTGAGGAAGAGATTGTTGAAGATGGCGACGTACCAGAAGAGCTGACCTGGTTATTGTAACAAGAAGAAAGAATCATTCTGCCTCATGAGGAAGTCATTGAGATTATCAATTTGGGGTCGGAAGAGGTTGTGAGAAACATCTGTATAAGGGTTGCGCTGCAGAGCGACATCAAGCAAAGGTTGACTGAGATGCTCAAAGAGTACAGTAATATATTTGCTTGGTCGTATGAGGATATGCCTGGGTTGGATACGGATATGGTTGTTCACCGTCTGCCACTGCGAGAGGAATGTCCGCCTATTAAGCAGAAACTCCGAAGAACCCGGCCGAACATGGCTATGAAAATCAAGGAGGAAGTTCAAAAACAGTGGGATGCTGGTTTCCTAGCTGTTACAAAATATCCTTCATGGGTCGCTAATATTGTGCCAGTGCCGAAGAAAGACGGTAAAGTGCGAATGTGTGTAGACTACCGTGATTTGAATAGGGGGAGCCCGAAAGATGACTTTCCACTTCCTCACATTGATGTGCTGGTTGATAACACTGCTCAATTCTCCGTATTCTCCTTCATGGATGGCTTCTCGGGTTATAACCAGATCAAAATGGCGCCTGAAGACATGGAGAAGACCACCTTCATTACTCCCTGAGGAACATTTTGCTATAAAGTGATGCCCTTCGGATTGAAGAACGCTGGGGCAACATATCAACGTGCTATGACGACTCTCTTTCATGACATGATGCCTAAAGAGATTGAGGTTTATGTTGATGATATGATTGCCAAATCCCAGACGGAGGAGGAACATTTGGTTAATCTGCTGAAACTGTTCAAGAGGCTTAGGAAGTTCAGGTTGAGACTGAACCCTAATAAGTGCACCTTCGGGGTGAGATCGGGTAAACTGCTGGGGTTTATCGTGAGCGAAAAAGGCATAGAGGTTGATCCTGCAAAAATAAAAGCAATACAAGAAATGCCGACGCCTAAAACAGAAAAAGAAGTGTGTGGGTTTTTAGGGAGGTTGAACTACATTGCCCGGTTCATATCTCACCTAACTGCGACATGTGAGCCGTTATTCAAGTTGTTGAAAAAGGATCAGGTTGTGACCTGGAATGAAAATTGTCAAAAGGCGTTCGACAAGATAAAAGAATACTTGTAGGAACCTCCTATTTTGATACCCCCAGTGGCCGGGAGACCTTTGATTATGTATTTGACGGTTCTTGAGGAAAGTATGGGTTGTGTTCTCGGTCAACACGACGAGACCGGACGTAAAGAGCATGCGATCTACTATTTGAGTAAGAAGTTTACTGACTGTGAGTCTAGATACTCAATGCTCGAGAAAACGTGTTGCGCGCTAGCCTGGGCCGCCAAACGTTTGAGGCAATACATGCTGAATCATACAACCATGCTAATTTCAAAGATGGATCCAATCAAATACGTGTTTGAAAAGCAAGCACTCTCCGGAAGAATTGCCCGATGGCAGATGATGTTAACCGAATATGATATCCAATATGTCTCGCAGAAGGCTATTAAAGGTAGCGTTCTGTCAGAGTACCTTGCGGAACAGCCTGTTGAGGACTACCAATCGATGAGGTTTGATTTTCCTGACGAGGATATCATGTACCTGAAGATGAAAGATTGTGAAGAACCGTTGCCAGACGAAGGACCAGAATTGGGTTCCAAATGGCAGTTGATATTTGATGGAGCTGTAAATTCCTATGGTAGTGGAATAGGGGCAATTATTACCACTCCTCAGGGGTCGCACATCCCCTTTACTGCCCGATTGACTTTTCCCGTTACCAATAATGAGGATGAATATGAGGCTTGCATCATGGGTCTGGAAGAAGCCATTGATTTGCGAATCAAACATCTTGATGTATACGGAGACTCAGCTCTGGTGGTGAATCAGATTAAAGGAGAATGGGAGACACGTCAGCCCAATTTGATACCATATATGAATTATGCAAGGAGATTGTTGCCTTTCTTTGACAAGGTGGAACTGCATCATGTGCCGCGAGCAAAAAATCAAATGGCTGACGCCCTGGCAACACTGTCTTCAATGTAAAAAGTTAACTTCTGGAACGAAGCTCCCCGGATTGTTATCTCTCGGTTTGATAGGCCTGCATTCATATTTTCCATCGATGAGGCTCCCGATGGTCAACCCTGGTACTTGGACATCCAGAATTTCCTAAAAAACAAGGAGTATCCGGCTGGGGCATCCAGTCGAGATCATAAGACTCTCAGGAGATTGGCTGGCAATTTCTATTTGAACCCGGACGGTGTCATATACAAAAGAAACCACGACTTGGTGTTGCTACGTTGCGTAGACGAGAAAGAAGAAAAGTTGCTCATGAAAGAGATACATGAGGGTACATTTGGTACACATGCTGGTGGGCATGCTATGACGAGAAAACTGCTGCGGGCAGGTTATTATTGGCTAACTATGGAAACAGATTGTTTCAAGTTTGCAAAGAGGTGTCATAAATGCCAGATTTATGCGGACAAAATCCATGTGCCTCCAAGTCCTCTGAATGTGATGTCATCACCGTGGCCATTCTCGATGTGGGGAATTGATATGATTGGAAAGATCGAGCCTACGGCATCCAATGGACACCGGTTCATCTTGGTGGCAATTGATTACTTCACCAAATGGGTGGAAGCAGCGTCATATGCCAACGTGACCAAACAAGTGGTGGCCAGATTTATCAAACGAGATATTATCTGCAGATATGGAATCCCTGAGCGGATTATCACCGACAACGGTTCGAATTTGAATAACAAGATGATGAAAGAGCTGTGTCAGAATTTCAAGATTGAGCACCACAACTCTTCTCCTTACCGACCCAAGATGAATGGCGCTGTCGAAGCGGCCAATAAGAACATAAAGAAGATTGTTCAGAAGATGGTTGTGACCTACAAGGACTGGCACGAGATGCTACCCTTCGCTTTGCACGGTTATCGTACGACGGTACGCACATCAACCGGGGAAACCCCTTTCTCGTTGTGTACGGAATGGAGTCAGTGTTACCGTTGGAGGTTGAGATTCCTTCCTTGAGGGTTTTACGAGATGTCTAACTTGACGAGGCAGAATGGGTAAAGGATAGACTGAATCAGCTCAGTTTAATGGATGAGAAGAGGCTAGCTTCTCTCGCATACGGTCGGTTGTATCAGAGCCGGATGAAGAAAGCGTACGATAAGAAAATATGTCCGCGAAGCTTTCAGACGGGCGACCTTGTGCTAAAAAGGATGCTCCCGCCACAAATAGACCACAGGGGCAAATGGACGCCGAACTACAAAGGTCCATATGTTGTTAGAAAAGTCTTTTCCGGAGGAGCTTTGTTGTTGTCCACCATGGACGGTGAAGACTTTACGTCGCCTGTGAATTCAGACGCAGTTAAAAAATACCTTGCTTGAAAATGACCCGCTGGACAGTAAAAAGAGAGTCCAGGCAAAAATGGGGTATCTTGACGAATCGTAAAAAATGAATAAAAGGTTCGAGCAAAAGTTAGGGATAAAATTGAAAAGATGTACACCCGTGAAGTCGAAAAACCTGAAAAGGGCGACTTCGGCAAAAAAGGGTATCCCGGTGAATTGAAAACCCGTTGTCGCTACTGCGAAAATCGGCGCCGGCTATGACAGAAGAGTCACCACCGTGCGTTATTTATCCCAACGGAGGGAAAGGAAACGCTCGAAGTAAACCTAATGCAAAGACGGGAAAGGAATGGTCATCGCAACCAAATCCTGGATTCGGGAGTCGGTTACGCAAGGGGAAGGTATTAGCACCCCTCACGTCCGTCGTACTCGACGGGATCCACGCTTGTTTTCTAGTACGGATTGTTATTCTATCTACTCTACAGGTCAGGGGTTAAAAGAAAATAAAATGACTCGGCAAAGTATCGCACTTTATGCCTACGTATTCCCGTCTGGAACGAGAAATTAGAGTCAACGTAGTTCGCCTACCTACGGGAAAGGAGGGGAAGGTTTCTCGCTAGGATACGGCATCCTATGCCTACGTACTTTCATACAGCATGAAAGATCAGAGAAAACGTAGTTCGGGCTACGGAAGACACAGATTTGTCTGACTGTTTTTTATTTTTCTGAAAGGGTTTTCTTCTGATTAAGAGTCCAAGCGGACAAAAATGACACTTTGATGTTTGTTTTCAGTCTTTTACGCAAGAACTGTTTTTTATGGTTTTCGCAATCTCTGACGCACTAGAGACTATGATTTGAGGGTGACTACGTCGTATGTCACCCTAAGGGTAACACACTAAGCAATCAGATTACTGAAGAGTGGCCCTCTAGTAATCCTCTCTCAAATAGCTTAAGGCTCGTGGCATACGACATCGATCATCCTTATTACTTTGTTTTGAATGATTTTGAGATAGAAGAGAAAGAAATTCTAAAAAACCTAGGGTTTGAAATGGGAATCAAAACTATCCTAATGTTATCATGCATGGGTTAAAACCTAATGTCTGTCATAATTCCCTCCTGCACAGAGGAAATCCGAGATCCTAAGGGATAAACAGCAAAAGAAACAGATATACAGTAAACGGTAAATATGCATGAGATGCAGCAGTACAAGCGAGGCAAGGGAGTTCCACTCAACCTCGAACCTGGGAAAACAATAGGCAAAGTGAAACAGCTTCACTTCAAACCTAAGGGGCAAGCTGAACAAGCCAACAGACAATACAGAAAAGAAAATAAAACCCAACACCAGCTCTGACAGCAACACCAGCTCCTACAGTAAGCAGCTCAAACAGCAATAGCTCTGACAGCTACAGTTGATTAACAACAAAAGTTGACAGTGACACCTTCAAGCAAGATCCTATCTTCACTCTTCAATGATCCTCAAGCTTTAGATAAGCTCCTATCTTCAATGAGCCCTAGCTCTAGCAAGCAATGAACCCCAATAAAAGACAGCTTTAATCAGCAGCAAAACCCTATTCTTTAATAGATACCCAGCTTTGACAGGCACAAGCTTCATCTTCACCAATCTTCAATGAACTTCATCTTCAATAGGATTCCATCTTCAATGCAATCACTCCAGAAGAAAAATCAATTAATAGATGAAGTTGGAATGCTAAGAGGCTCAGTGACAACCCAGGGAAATCACTAAGATCTTAACATAGCAAGTGAAAGGTATCCTCAAGGTTCTACCCAACCAAAGCCTGCTCTACATCCCTCCTAATGAAAGATGGAACTTCTTTGGGGGACCTTGTGTCATAGGATGGAATAGAGGCACAAGAAGATCTCTATGTTTGACAGAAGAAATCAGTCTACTCTAAAGCTCTCCCTATATCTCCTATCTCCTAAGTCTTCAAAAGCAACCTTCAAGGATAAAAATCTTCATGCTCCACGCTCCATCCGTTGTCTTGAATCATCTCCAAGTCTTCATGAGCTCCCACAAGCAAAACTCAAGCCCCAAGCCCAATTAGAATAGCCCAACCCAAGCAAACAATCCAAATGCCCAAGATGGCAACACACAATCAACAACCAATTGCAAAAATCAAGTCAAATAGCAATACTCATCATAAAATCCTAGATTAATTTCTAAGGGAACCTAACTATATACCCTATACCCCACATAAACCCCAAGGCCTAAATCAAACCCTAAGTCTCCAAACTATGCCCTAAACTACACCTAAGTCTTGTAAAACCCTAATCCTAGCACCCTAAAGTTCATTATTCAAAACTAACCTAAATTTCATCATAAAAATATGAGAAAAATCCCTAAGGGAGCATGTATCTCTAATAAAATCACTCCGACAAGAATCAACTCAAAAACATTCACCAATCTCTCATACCAAATTCAGAAGAAAAAAAAGGTATCAAACAAATGCAAAATAAAATCAATAAAATTGTAAAATATACCAAAAAATATAAAATGCATGAAATCAGGTTTTTATTGTTTTATTAAATTCTAGAAACCCTAAGGAAAACAAGGAAAAAATCCTCACCCTAAAATGTTCTTTTTTCAATTAGTTATGAATTTTCTAATTAACCTAAAATAATTGTGAAAATAAAAAGAAAATGTGAGAAAATGGAAAAGAGGCGTGACAAATAGCAAGTAATACACGTTCGTAATATCAATTGGGCTCAGAGGGGGGTTTCCATAGCCAGGCGCGTACTAAGCCCAAACACAGTCAGAAAATCAAATGAAAATAGAAAGAAAAAAAGAAAAATGCTGGTATGAATAGCAATGCTTTTACGTGTATTTCTCAATGGGCCTGGGAAAGGGTGTGTCAATAGCATGATTTCATTAAGCCCATCCAAGTACATTAAGTGAAACGGTGCGTTTCCATCATTCTCAGAATTCCTTCACAAATTGAGACTTGCTCGTGGCCGTTGGATGCTCATTCCAGTCAAAGTCCACCAAGATCTAATGGTGATGGGGTCGTCTTCTACCTTTGAATTTTGGAGGGAGAAAGAAGCCATGGCTGAACAGAGCTGCAACCTTCATCTTCTCCAAACCTCAGCTCCACTAATCCTCACCAAACTTCAACCATAAAAACATCATCTGGCTCGTTTTTCCACAGGGAACTCAACCATATCATCCAATTGTATTGAAACCTCCTCATTCTCAAAACACGAACAAATGTTCATAAAATGCTCAAACATCAATTCTCACCAAACTCAAAATTGAGAAGCCTATGATCAACTACACTTCACACTGAATGATTCTAACCGTTCAACTAAGCTTAAACCTCTAAGAACTTCAAGATACGACCCTCACAAGAAATCTGGTCCAACTTAATTTTGTCTCTAACTCGTGCCAATTGTTACCAAAATCCACCTAGCCATGTTCTACATCACATCTAACATCTAAAACCTAATAATTCTACATGAATCAAGCCATAGAATGAAATTTACATACATGCAAATCTTGGATGAACAGAGCAAGCAAACCTTCAAATTAAGCTCCAAGATCTTCCAGACACGTTCTATGATCAATTACCAAGCTTCTGTATGCATCAAATTAGACTGAATCTTCTTGAATCACCAAACTCGATTCTGACTTGCAAGGGATGAATCCAAAATGCTATCTCACGATTCCCCAGTGTTCTTGGCTAGAATTCTATCTGGAATCACTCACACACTCAAGAGGAAGCTATTGAAATTAAGAATTTGGATTGAAATGGATCAAATGGCTGTAACCGATTTTGATTTGCAAATGGAAAACTCAATGTTCAATCTCTCCAATCTCTCTCAATCTGCACCAACCAATGCCTTGAACCTCTTCTAATACTTATATAGAGCATGAATGAAAGGTCTAGAAACTTCTGGATTGATCCAATGAGAAGTTCAATATCTCTTGCATTTGAAAATATCATGAGAAGTTCATACATGGCAGCTGAGTTTTAGCTTGCTTCAATGCCTTGATTCTGATCCTAATTCTCTCCAAATGAGATTTAGGAAGTGTTTGGGTTGAATGGTACATGGTAGCTAATCCAAGGAATGAATTTGCATATGTAACTTATGATGTAAGTAACCACTTTACAAAGGAAGTCATTGAATTAACCCTCAACTCAAAAATGTGGCAATGTCATTGTTTTCAAAATATGTTTTCCAATCAATTTGGTATGTCATATGGCTTGGTTTGGACATATAGCTCAAAAATCTCAATTTTCCTCTTTGGTTCATTTAAAATCCACCCTTATTTTACACCATTCTAAACACATCTCATGTTGAACATTTTTCCATTTGAGGAGTGGAAGATGGAGATTTTGACCTATGTTGAAAAATGACCTATAATCATCAATACCCAAAATACCCCTGGATTTCCAAGATCATAACTTGAGTTCTACAAATCCTCTTAAGGACTTCTAGTACTCTATGGAAAGCTAAGATCATTATCTACAACTATTATGTTAGCCAAGAATCCATTTGAAAACTCCTTCATGGGAAAAAGTTGCTTGGAAGTCAAGTGACTTTCACAGATAAATTTCAGTGTGCTCTGGGGACCCATAACTTGCAAGAACCATAACTTGAGTTCTACAAATCTCCTTGAAGACTTCTAGTACTCATATTAAAGCTATTGAGAAGCTATACAAGTTTCATGATGGCCAAGAATCCATTTGAAACTTGAATTTTGACCTATCTGGCTTGGGAGTTAGGCCTAAATTAGGGGATTTTACACTGAAACCCTAATTTGGCAACTCCTCCCACTCTTGATTCTCTTTGATTTATCCCTGGTACAACACCACACATGTATCAACATATCAATTCATGAATCCCACAACCTCCAATTAAGCCTTGATGCTTTTCAATCACTTAGTTGACCTAGGGTTGACCCAGATGAAACCCTAGTTGACTGCACTTCAACTGTGGCTCTTGTACTTGAATCAATGACTTGTCTCATCTTCAATATGACCCTCTAGGCACTTCATAAGCTTTGTACACCTCAATTCATAGCTTATACCCCCATTGATGACCCTCAATACACCTCAACTTAGGAGAGAAATCCACTTGTTGACCTTCAAACTTCTCAAAGCTTCAAACATTTCTTGATGACTTGGATGGTCTTAAGCTTGAATAAAAACCCTTGATGTGCTTCTTTAGATAAGAATGGCACTTGATCCCTTGTTAGATGCCTTGCTATGCTATGTTATGCAAATGATTAGATTATGTACATGATGTATCTATGCAAATGATAATGCAATCAAAACATAAACCAGGTGAAATAGGTTGAGAAAATTTTAGGGTGCAACAGCTGCCCCTATTCAAACGGCTTGGACCCGACTGGGTGAAGAGTGAACGACCTTCAAACAATCGAGGTACGAGACGGTTGAATACCAAGAACCCGGAAATTTGCCAACTGCAGAAATAAACTACACAAACTACTTGGAAAACAGCATCTGCTGAATGGATCCGGTTGTTATGGCAACAAACTAATCAATTAGCGACCGTGCTGGGGATTATTTTCATCAGCCCGAAAAAGACTCTATCATCGCGAGGATAGAAATTTGCCTATATTCTGTCCACACAGAAAAATCCTGACGACTTCGCTGGGGAAACATTTCTGTCTAGTCACAAGGAACTCATTTTCCTATCCATACAGGCCCGCCATTTGTCTGAACACAGGAAACCCCATCCATCTACTTCATACGGGAAAAGTCGTCTGCCTGATTACAGGAAAATCCATCTGCCTGCTTCATACGGGAAAATTATCTGAATACTGTTTTTCTGCCTACTTCTGCAGTAGCTACCTCCGTTGGTCCCAACCCACAAACGACGTTGAAGAGGACTCTAATGGGGATAGTAACACGAGGAAATCATGGCGACTTCCTTGGGGAAAATACTTTTGTTAAATATCGGGACACAACTCACATACTCTGTCTATCACGGGAGCATCATCCATCTAGATACCGGAAAATTCATCCGCCTGCTTCATACGGGAAAACACATCGGCCTGATTCTTACAGGAAAGTTCATCCGCCTGTTTCATACGGGAAGACATAACACATCTGCCTGATACATACAGGAAAGTTCATCCGTCTGTTTCATACGGGAAAACATAACACATCTGCCTGATACATACAGGAAAGTTCATCCGCCTAATTCTTATGGGAAAACATAACACATCTGCCTGATACATACAGGAAAGTTCATCCGCCTGTTTCTTACGGGAAAACATAACACATCTTCCTGATACATACAAGAAAGTTCATCCGCCTGTTTCTTACGGGAAAACATAACACATCTGCCTGATACATACAGGAAAGTTCATCCGCCTGTTTCTTACGGGAAAACATAACACATCTGCCTGATCCATACAGGAAAGTTCATCCGCCTGTTTCTTACGGGAAAACCTAACACATTTGCCTGATACATACAGGAAAGTTCATCCGCCTGTTTCATACGGGAAAACATAACACATCTGCCTGATACATACAGGAAAGTTCATCTGCCTGTTTCATACGGGAAAACATAACACATCTGCCTGATACATACAGGAAAGTTCATCCGCCTGTTTCATACGGGAAAACATAACACATCTGCCTGATACATACAGGAGAGTTCATCCGCCTGTTTCATACGGGAAAACATAACACATCTGCCTGATACATACAGGAAAGTTCATCCGCCTGTTTATTACGGAAAAACATAACACATCTGCCTGATACATACAGGAAAGTTCATTCGCCTGTTTCTTACGGGAAAACATAACACATCTGCCTGATTCATAGAGGAAAGTTCATTCGCCTGATTCTTACGGGAAAATATAACACATCTTCCTAGTTCATACAGGAAAGTTCATCCGCCTGTTTCATACGGGAAAACATAACACATCTACCTGATACATACAGGAAAGTTCATCCTCCTGTTTCTTACGGGAAAACATAACACATCTGCCTGATACATACAGGAAATTTCATCCGCCTGTTTCTTACGGGAAAACATAACACATCTGCCTGCTACATACAGGAAAGTTCATCCGCCTGTTTCTTACGGGAAAACATAACATTGGATATAGCTTCCTAGCCTGTTCGCGGTAGCAGCTTACTCCACTGGGGATATTCTGAAAATAACTGCCCGACACCCGTTTCGACAACAAGTGACCACTTCTGAAGTCTTGATTCATGAAACCGTGAAATGTTGCCGCGACAGCAAACCTGAAGAAAAATACTCCCCTGGTCGGATAAGAGAAACTTCGACCAGTAACTCTGTGGGGAATAACAACAAGGACTGCGTCATCATATGTCTCACGGTGAGACCTCGATCGTCTAGTAATAGATCTGACCTGTAACTTCATACTCCTGCTGAGAAACACACCTGAAAGCAAAAGGTTAACCAACCTGATTTATGTTTCAAAATGCGTATGTTTGGCAATGGCGTAATGCTCCCACGACATGGAAATGCTACGCGTTTTTTGGTAGATGCAAACATGATAATATATGCAAATGCAAATGCAGGTTCAGGCTGCTGGGGAGCTCTGACAAGCTTGCTTCAACATGGCTGTTGAGGACAAATACCACCCTGTTGGGGATGAACGGGTGTCGCAAAGTATTCTAGAAAAATAAATGCCGAAAATACAACCAACTCTGCCGGGGAGAGATTACACATCGGTTTCCACTGGAGGAAAGAATAACACCTGCTGGGAAGATTAACTCAGCTGGGGGAAAGCAACCCTTCTGAGGGACAACCGTCTGGGTACAGTTTACAAACTCGGAACTACCGCTCCGCTGGGGATGATCATCCTGACGAAGGCATGACGACCTGCGGGGAGAAAGAAAACCATCCTCGGTGGGGATAACACTTCTGAACTTCTATCTTGGTTATGCGCCATGGAAATCCTCGCAGCTGGGGACTGAATACGCAAATCTTCGACTCTCTGGGGAGTATAACCTCTGCATGGGATATTGATCTTGACTTGCTGGGGATGTCCTGGGGACAACTTCCATGAGGATACTCTTCTGGGAAAGTAATCTTTCCTTCGGTAAGGGATAACCATCGTCTCAACCTCTGGGGATGAGGTGCGACCTGCGTGGGGATTAGTGTCAAACAAAGTCAAGTCTTTCACCACGAGCCTCCGGCTGGGGCCACAATTTTCTGGTTGTCCGCTTCAAGGGAGAGAACCCTGTAAAACAAAAACGAGACAAAACAAATCTATACAACCAAATCTATTCGGGTTAGCGTCTGCGACATTACTTCAGTCAATTCGAAGTTTTAGCAATTATTGGCAAGGGCCAGCAAAGTTATGCACATGCAAGTTCATCGGAACATTGGCGTTTTCCACATACAAAACAGTAAAGCACAAACATCAAATACTGAATAACATGTTTTATTGATAACAGGCCTCTGAATAGGCAAAGTTTTGTACACCGGATGCAACTCCTGAAAAGAGGAAGTTACGTGCACACACATACATATACGCCCAAAAAGCATAAAATATAAAACAATGTTTGTATACATGTCGGCAACGTGGTGCAGACAAACATCATGAGCTGATCCTCCTATGACCCGCCTGACTTTGGCGCTTTCCCGGTATTCAATTTTCGGAAGAGATTGTGTTGGATAAACGAACCCTCGGGTACTCCCAAACCACTAAGCAATGCAGTATCAGATCCGGACCACAGTCATTTGCTTTTTCAATCCCTAACTTTTGCGTGAATCGCCCTTTGCGGGTTTTCAATTCACCGGTGTTGCACCCCAAAATTTGACCAACATTTATTTATCCATCAAGTGTTTGAAGGTTGATACCTTCATCAGAAAGTTCAAGAGATCCTCAGAGAAATTGGTTGAAACCAAGGTTGTGTGTCTCATAACTTGAGAGTTGTGGGTGCTCCCCAGATGATTCTGAGACTATGAGAGTGAACTTGATGCTTTGAGAAAGTTTATGAGATGTCTTGAAAGCCATCACGAAGCCCAGAGAGGTCATTATGCAAGAATTCAGAAGATTCAACCATGAGTAGTAGAATTAGGGTTTTGACTGGGTCAACCCTAGGTCAACTAAAGATTTGGAGAAGGTTGAGACCTAATCCAAGGGCCATGTGATCATGGAAGGATGTATTTAGATACTATAAGGATTATTCCTAGACCAACTCATCATGATTGAGGAGTTTGAGAAGTTTTAAGCTAGGGTTTCTAAGGATTGGCAGTGTAAAATCCCCTAGTTTGATCCCTATCTTCCAGGCAGTTTTAGCTCAAGATGTGATTGTCATATCATCTTCCCCACAACATGAATGTTGTAGAGCTTGTTCTTAGCTTTAATTTGAGTGGTAGAAGTCCTTGATAGGATTTGCAGAGCTCAAGTTATGGTTTTGACAAATTACAGGTCATTTGAGGTGTGTGAATCTGGGTCCTTGAAAGTCACCCAACTTGCAGACAACTTTTGCCCTAGTAGGATGATTCCTATGATCTCTTGGTCAACACGAATGTTGAATATCATCTTCTTAGCTTTCTAGAGAGTACTATAAGTCATTGATAGGATTTGTAGAACTCAACTTATGGCTTTGACAAGTCAAGGGTATTTTGGTCATTTTGAACTTATAGGTCATTTCAAGCATATGGCCATATCTCCTACTTCCAAGCTTCAAATGGAAAAATCTTCAGCATTAAAGTTGCTTAGAATGATGTTTTAAGGCTAGTAGGGTGGTCATGAGATGTTGGAAAGGCTCATAAAAAAAAGTGATAAAAATAGCCTAAAAATGGGACATAAGTTAATTCAAGTGAAATGGAAAATCCTAAAATCCAAGTTCCAAATCCAAACCATGACATATGATAGGTCATTTTGACTCCCAAGGACATTTTAAGAACAATGGTTCAGCCACAATTTTGATTTGAGGCTTAAATTTTGGAGTTGCTTTGAAAAAGTCATACTTGCATAATGGGGTACCTAGCCAAATCAAAGAAAAGCTTAATAAACAAGGTGTTTAAGCATTGTATATTGTCCAAAATACCACCTAAGGAGAAAATCAAGTTAATTAATCAAGTTATAGGGTTTTTGTCATGATATCTCATGTGGTGGGAAGTGAAATGCAAATACCATATCCTAGAAACTTCAAGTCCTTTCTAGATGATTCTAAGAGATTCTAGACCCTTCTAAACATCTCTATATATTGATTACAAAGCCCATTGGCGAAAGGTTGGTGATTGTTGATTTTCATGGTGGTAGAAAAAAGAGTTTGAACCAAAACTTTCCATTTTGCAAATTGTATTGAAACTCCACTTTTCTCTTCATTACCCTTCCATATTTTCACACAAATCATCACTACAAACCTCCTTGAACATGTTCATGCTGGAGTGAGCCACCATTGTTGAAGAATTGGAGCTTTCCAAGTGAAGTTGCAAGAGAGCAAAAGGGATTGAATCTGAAGATACAAGCCATTTCCATCAAATCTTGTGCAAGAAGAGTGTTATTCATCACCTAAGGACCATTTGTGAAGATCTACAAGGATTGATTCGAAGCCTTTCAACATCCACCATTGCAAGAGTCAAGGTATGCAAAACTGTTCTTACCTCTCACTTTAGGCATGGCTAGGATTAGTTTTTGTTGGAAAACCATTAGTGACCATTAGGTGATTAATCATGGGAAGTTATAGAGCCATTGGTGAAGATTGAAAATTGGACACGATTCTTTAATGGTCAAGAACTCATTGGATAGAGAGTATTATTTCGTGTGCTATAGCTTAGGATGATGAGCATAACATGGAGATTAATTATATACAAAGATTGTTGTGTTTTATGATGGTCGAAAACTGAAGAAAGTTTGAGTGCATGGATGTATACCGCTCGGTTTGGAAGATTCGTGGGGTGTTAGTGAAATCCAATGGTATGGTTGTGTTCTACGTAAAATTCTAGCCAAGTTTGGTTCTTGGATCATGGCATTTGGTGGAATATTGAGAGAGAACAAGGAGGATAAAGTTTCATGCATGAGATTGTATTTTCATGGTTGTTGAAAACCCTAGATGGACCAAGGAAGAAGATATAATCTTAACCATTGATTGTGTGCAAGACCATTTGACTTGGAGACCATCCTGCGGCCGAGATTTAATATTTTCTCCAAATTTTATTAATCTTCAAAAATTCATAATAAAATGAAAAATGCATATTTTTTAATGAGACTTTTTTTCCCATTTTCCATTTTCTGTCTAGAAAAATATAAAAACATAAAATAGCCATTTTATTTTAGTTTTATATTTTTTGTGCATTTTTGCTTTTAATTGCTTTTTTTAATTTTTTTAGTTGGTATGCTAATTTGTAGGATTTAATTAGGGTAGTTCCCTTAGAATTTTGAGTTCAATTTTTTAAGGATAATTAGATGAATGGTTTCGGGTCCCCCTGAATTAATTTCATAATTTTTTGATAATTTTTAGGGTAGTTTTAATTAGGTAGTTCTAAGTAGTGTAGAATTTGATTAAAACTTTAGCATAGGTTCATAACAATTTTAGATTTAGGTTTTATACGGCAATTTAGTCTATGGGGAATATATGGGACTTAAGGGTAGTTATGTAGGGTCCCCTAGAATTTATATTAGGAATTAATAGAATAATATACTATTTTTGGTTGATTTTTGAATTGAATGATTGTTGGTGTGGCCTTTAGGGCAAGTTTTGTTTAGTTTGCTTTGCTTTGGAGTTTCCCTTTGGTTGGAGGAGCTTGGCATCTCATTGTGGAGCTTAGTGGAGCCTACTAGAGGATTGGAGGAGGCATGGATTGAAGGTCTGGTTTAGAAGCTTGCTCTCTTTCTGTGAGGTTTGAGACCCTGGAGTCTGAGGGAATTTCATGGTACTTTCCTGAGGAAGGCACTATGGATGTCTTTCATTCTTTCTTCTCACCTCTTTCCCAAGTATCCAATGATGTTAGAGCCTTCATGTGAGTTTATTTTCTCCTGAGGAGGAATGTAAACTGATCACAGTTGTTGAGCCACATGGGATATGATTCCTAAGTGGAAGCCCCCTAGTACTTTCCTGAGGAAGGCACTATGGGTCTGTTCACTTAGTTCCCTTAGTTCATGTAGGATTTCCCAAGTATCCAATGATGTTGGAGCCTTCATGTGAGTTTAGTTTCTCCTGAGGAGGAATGTAAACTGATCACAGTTGTTGAGCCACATGGGATATGATTCCTAAGCGGAAGCCCCCTAGTACTTTCCTGAGGAAGGCACTATGGGTTTGTTCACTTAGTTCCCTTAGTTCATGTAGGATTTCTCAAGTATCCAATGATGTTGGAGCCTTCATGTGAGTTTAGTTTCTCCTGAGGAGGAATGTAAACCGATCACAGTTGTTGAGCCACATGGGATATGAGTCCTAAGTATAAGCCTCCTAGTGCTTTCCTGTGGAAGGCACTATGAGTCTGCCTACTTAGCTCCCTTTCTTTGGTAAGCTTGTTTTGAGGCTTGAAGACTGGGATTGATTTCTCTTGTGTAGGGTTTTGCTTTAGGGATTTGCTTAGAGATCTGATTAGGGTTTTGTTTTTAGGGTTAGGATTAGGGAGAGCTTAGATGTAGATAATTTCTTTCTCAAACATGGATGGGGTTTCATTTCTTTTATCTGTATGACTGCAGTTTACTGTTTATTGCTTGATAGCATGTTGTTTATTTTTCAGTATGATTACTGTTATTTCATGACTGACTTGAGGTTGAGATGAGCTTGTGGAGGCTGAAGCCCCACACACATTTCCTCCCTCACTTGCATTGCATGCATTTTACTGTTAAGCTGATGCTTTGTCTGTTTTGGTGTATCATTGACATGATCCCTTAGGACTCTCATTTCCTTTGATAAGGATTTGATGATAGAATCTTAGGTTGAAACCTATGCATGACAACTTCTAGGAGTTCCCTGTTCAAACCTCAACCATAGGATGAATCCATGGCATGATAACAGTAGGACTTGATAGTCTCCCTCCTAGTTGGGCCTGTTCTCTTCTCATCTCAAAATAGTTTAAGATACAGTAATCATGAATGATTTCTTTCGTGCGTTACGAGCCTTAAGCTATCTGAGAAAGGATTGTGGGAGAGTTTCTTTTCCACAGTCTGGATGTTTAGTATGGTACCCTTTGGGTGACATGCGACGCATTCACTCTCAGGTCATAGTCTCTAGTGCGGTTGAAATCGCGAACACAATAAAAAACACTTCTTTCGTAAGAATAGGAAATAAACCGTAGTTTCCTGAACTACGTGAGCTCTGATCTCTCATACCTGTTGAGAGTACGTAGGCACAAGATGGAGAAGTCTTGGCGAGCTACCTTCCCCCATAACCCTTCGTAGGGCGAACTACGTGGACTCTGATTTCTCATTCTCTGATGAGAATATGTAGGCATAAAGTGCGACGCTTTGCCGTGTCATTTTTCTTTTTCTCTTTCAGCCAGCCTTGATAGGTAGATAGATTATAACACACCCTTTTCCTTATAAACACCAAGCGTGGATCCCGTCGAGTACGACGGACGTGAAGGGTGCTAATACCTTCCCCTTGCGTAACCGACTCCCGAACCCAGACAATGGTTGCGATGACCTTGTCTTACCCTTTTTCGTCAGGTTTTTCCGATCGTTTCCTTTCCCGCTCTGAGGGATTAATAACGAAAGGTGGCGACTCTTCTGTCATGCCGGAACCTTATTTTCGCGCAAGCAACAGCTGGCGACTCTGCTGGGGAAATACAGCATCTAGGGACTTTTCCTCATCCCTTATGCTGGGACCGTTTCCCATCCCCTACGCGAGTCAATCCTAGCGCTTGGGTGTTTATCTGTTGGGTGTTGTGCATATGTGTTTTATCTTTTCCGCACTTTACTTTTCCGTACCTTTACCTTTCCGCATTTACTTTCAGCACTATATTATTATGATTATTGTTGTGGGAGAGGGAGGTTACTATGAGTGAGAAGCCGGACCTGGGCTTGAGTATGCACCTAGACATAGTTGCGGAGAGTAGTAGACGAACCTGTCTGCTGAGCAGGCACAATTCCCTATGAAATCTGCGCTCAGACGAGGTTCTCACCGAGGTGCTCCTTTCCGGTCTTGAGGATCTGAGGGGAGTCCAGACATGAGGATTGTCGACTCTGGGGACTGATCATTTGGAAGTCAGCTAAGTGAGGCCTCTTCATGACTTGATGATGCCACTCTTTCTGGGAATCGTATCGTCACTCATGAAAGTTTGTGACGCTGATGACCGCATAGGATGCCGTACCTTTGTCCGTGGATTAGGTCCATACCTGTGAGCGGGATTGGGTTTATTGCAGGAAACTTTGACCTCCAGACCACCTGGTTTTCTTGACAGTGGATCAGTTATGTTGGTACCAGGTTTCTCAGTTGCAGATTTGTCTGTTCTTGATAGAACAGGTTTTGATCAGAGGACCTTATTATCAGGTGTATGTCTATTCTTGATAGAGCAGGTTTTGATCAGAGTATTGTCATCAGGGGTTTGTTCTTGATAGAGCATATTTTGGGGGTCTGAAGATCTCATCAGTAGATGTTGTTTGTTCTTGATAGGGCAGATTTTGAGTGGGGTCTGAAGATCTCATCAGCAGCTGTATGTTTGTTCTTGATAGGGCAGATTTTTGATTTGGGGTCTGAAGACTTCATCAGCAGATATTTCTTGATCATACATCAGGGGTCCTTATTATCAGACATTTTTTCTTGACAGAGCAGAATTTTGATCCTATGTATAAGGTCCTATCAGATGATTGTTCTTGGCAGATCAGATCTGTGGTCCTCCACCGGGGTTTTCTTCTCGTCAACGATTGTTGATACAGAACCTCCACAGCAGTTACCTGGATATATTATTGCACGACTGCATTTTGCATTAGCTCGCATATTCATGTTTGCATTCCATTAGCATGTGTCTGTGCTGCAGGCGCGTTTCGTACCCTGATTCTGGTGTCCCGAGCAATATGAGATATTTTCTTCCATGAATGGATCCAGTCTTATCATTGCATTGACACTATGTTGGCACGTTGACACCAGAATTAGGGGTGATCTCCTAAACGTACAGACACCCATGGCATTAGCATAATTCATCTTGCATGACAGAAGCCGGGGCTTGTCTTCTAACCCTTGTGTTTGCAGGTTTGACTCAGAATTGAGCAACTCAGACTAATGGAGCAGGTACAAGCTGAGTTGGGGAAAATCCAAAGCCAGTTGGGGCAGGTCATGAATGACATACAGGCAGTGTGCCTGGACCAGCAAGTGCTCAGAGAGGAGAATCAGCAGCTGCAGAATCAGTTGAGCTTTCTCATGGGAGTGGTGAGAAGTATGCTAAAAAAGGAGAATGATCGAGCACCCGAGGTGGAGACCAAGGTGCTTCCTCCATTGTCGTCAGTGCCACCTGTGCTGAAGCCAAGTGAACTTCGTGGATCCTCTACACAGCATGAAGCTCGAGGCCTGTCTCGTCAGCAGCCGCGCCAGGCATCTCAGCATAACCCTGAAGGTCATAATCAAAAGAAGAAGTTACTCGATAGAGCTGTAGACCCCATACCTGTGAGTTATGCCCAGCTGTTGCCACTGTTGGTTCAGAACCGTGTTCTCAAGCTTCGGACTTTGGATCCACCGGATAACGTGTCGCCAGACTTTGATCTCAGCACGCATTGTGATTTCCACTCAGGAGCACCGGGGCACCATGTTGAAACATGTAAGGCTCTCAAGAATAAGATTCAAGACCTTATTGACTCAAGGACAATTAGGTTGGTGTCGGGCGGCATGAGAGTATCGGGAAAGTTTATCCCGTACCCCGCAGAAGAGGTGAATGATTCCACTCCTTTGCCTGAAGCTGAGAAAGATCTTGAATATGTCCCGCGACTTTTGGTGACTGAATCGCCTCGCTCGCAGTTTCTACCTGGATCAAGTTCAAGGATGCAAGCGCCTAAACAAGGGACCGTTGCCATGCAGAAACGATGACCTCTTGCTCCTGGGCGGAAAGAATACCAGCACCAGGATCAAAAGAGGCCTCGCAACCACTTAGAACGAAGGAATGCTTCTTTCCATCCAGTTCCTGTGCCGTATAGCCAGATTCTTCCACAGTTGATTCAGAATTCTTTGGTGGAACCGAAAGCTCTCAAGCCCGTGCCAGAGCCTTACCCTCCGGGGTACAATCCCCATGCTCAGTGTGGTTACCATGGTGGATCTCTAGGGCATTTAACTGAATATTGCAAGGCTTTTCAGGCGTAAGTGCAACAATTGATCGACAAAGGGTGTATTTCCTTTCCAGAGGGAGTTTTGGTTGTGCGTGACAACCTCTCAGCTGTCTGAGCTCGTAGATCCAGAGGGTTGTTTCCAGAAGCCAGTGGTCCATACAGGCAGACGTCCTCAGCATTGGCAGTCCTCAGATTTTTTTACCATTTGTATTTGTAGTTTCTTTTTTGTTAGTTACTACTTGCTGTTAAACATTGTATGTTTCGAATGGTAATATTAATAAAGTGAATATGCACTTTTTCTGAACTAATCATGTCGTTGTCACTCATTTACTGCATTGCACTGACATTTGCATTTTGTTTACTCCACTTTATCACTACGATTAGCAACGATTTGAGGGAGGATGATGAAACTGAATACTCATAGCCGATGATCGTATTGCTTTCAGATAAAACCTTGCCGATGACGTATAAGGCATTGTTTCAAATTCCCTACACACCGGAGAGATAAGGAAGAGAATCCCTTGTTAACCACTTCGAGCCGAGAAGTAGGAGTTTCTTTCGGATTTTTAAACCCTCATATCTTAACCCGGGGCAGGGTAGTTGTCAGTTAGCTTGATCGAGAGTTCAAGTCTTATAGAGGAGTGTTGTACTTCGAGGACCAATCACATCATATTCCTCTCCAGAGGTCGTACCTCATCAACCACAATGGTTAAACCTCACCAACTAGGAGTGAAACAGTTATAATCCTTTCGGAGCAATCAAGACAACCGGTGTCGCACGACTCGTTTTAAAAAAAAATAAAAAATAAAAAGGAATAAGAAAGCCCGCTAAGAAAAAGAAATGAAAAAGCTGGAAAGCTAATACTTAGGCAAAAATCAGGGCATCCCGCTGGACTTCAAAAGAAAAACCGAAAAGAACTCTAAAGAGTCAGTCCAGGCAAAAATTAGGGAATCAAAAGAATGAAAAAGAAAGGATTAAAAAAAAGAAAAATCCTCAGACAAGGACAAAGTCGTGTAGACACAGACGCCGAAAACGAAAAAGGAGTAACTGTCACTCCGAAACACCTTGTGAATTCTTTAACCAGTGTTTCCAATATCCAACATACCTCTCGAAGAGGCGAGCGCTCGAGATAAGTTAACTGAACTTTAGGATCAGAGAACATCACGTAGAAGGGGTGGGTACAAATCATAATTTGAGCCAAATATCCTTTGTTTCACGAACCGTGAACCTGACCACGATACAACCCTTAAAAGACCTAATTGAGGCAGGGTTTATTCTGAAAGCGCATTGCGATAAGGTTGAGTAACTTGACTCCTACACGACTTGCTAATCATATCCTTATTGTATTTTTCACTGATCGAATCAGCACTACGTTTGAACCCTTTGGTTCACTCGTCACTCACTAGCATGGCACGTAAATGAGTGACAGTACAACATTTTTTCGAAATTTGCATGAACACTGCATTAAAATTACCATTCGTGAATAAACAATTTTAATTGCAAGTCAGTAGCTGATACGAAGGAACTTCAACAGGGAATAGTCAATCAGGACTGAATCGTCAGAGGTCTGGATCAGAACGGTATGCTGCGAAGCCCGGTGAATTTGGGGCAATGACTTCCTGTGAGTTTGGAATCAGTTTGTCCGAGGACAAGTCCCGGAGCATCAGTTGATTATGGGGCAGTTTATGCAAGAAGCGGTTGATCGGAAGTGAATCTTCTCGAGACCCAATCAGGGGCAGTTATCCAGAATTCTTGCGATTTGGGGGCAGATCCCTCCAGTGTTCGATCAGAGCATGTTGAGTCACTCATCGCTCGTTCAGGGGCAAACTACTTCAGAGATATTGAAGCCAACCATGCTGAGAGTTGATTAGTGGGGGATGAATCCTTCTGTTGTACAGATGTTGGGGCGAGCCATCTGAAGATTGTCTTGTTGCCAGCTGTTTTCTGTTCAGAATGAATTATTCCCAAAAGTCGGATTGGGGCAAGTTGAATTGTACTGGGGCAAGTTGTTCAAATGAGTTTGTTCACCCTAGCAAGAATCGAGTATCGGGGAATCGTGTCATTACCCTGCCAAAACCTGAGCCTTCTGAAGAAGCCTTGCTGTCATTGGATTGTTATCCTACAGCCTAACCTGTTACTTGGCTCCATTATTGGTAGTCTGTATTCCCTGTGTCGACGTTGTTGAATCAGGATTGTTTCTCAGCAGAGATGTACAGTTTGAGATGGTTTCCCCTGTGCAGTTTGAGACTGCGGCAAATTGAAATGGCATTTATCCCTTATCAGAGTAGGGTCAAGATTAGCCTCGGTAGGGCGGGATTGATATCCCCGGCAGAGTATGGCCCTCCCAAGAATTGAGTGTTGATTAGCCTGATGTGCTATTTTCCCAAGTGGGTTGAGACTGAAGCTTTCCCTGACCGGCAGATTTGGGTTTATTTCCCCAGCAGTGGGACTGATGCAATGTTGTATCCCCACAGAGTCCGAGTGTGACTCCCTTTCCCTCCGAGTCTAGGTCATTGAATCATTCCTCAAGCAGAGGTCGACGGTGATTCCCTCATTGAGTAATCTCTAGACGAGTAGATTTTGATGTCAGCCAGAGAAGATTTATTTCTCAGCAGATTGCTTCGTACCCTATAAGGACTTATGGTGTTCAGAAAAGACCGTTCAGGGTTGTTTTCCTCGGTGAAGTGAGATTCAAGTTCAGTGATCGATTGTTATCTTCCGCAGATGTCATAAATCTCCCTTGATAGAATCAGTACGTCTCTAGCAGGGTTGCACCACGAGTGGCTAAGGATTGATATCCCCAGCAGCGTTGATATACAAATATTCTTCATCAGACTTGATAGTCCAGCAAGTGTTACCTAGAAGGGTCAGTCTCCGTAAGGCGTATACAAGATTACCCTCAGCAGACCAGGATTGATATCCCCGAGAGGATGGTTCCTCTTCCCAGCATTTATTTTGCTGGGGCATTTCCTTGCATCATTGCATAACAAAAGTGTAGCATTTCCGTTTCGCACGGAGCATTACACTCATCCATGCATTTCCCAGCATGCGCATATTGAAACACGAACCAGGTGGTTAGCTTTTCCCAGGAAGAGATGATTCTCTCTCCCCAAGCAGACGTGTCCTGAAGGAACGTCATCTTCTCAGCTGAGTCGCGCGCCGAAGCTCGTATGTCCCCAGCACCGGGTCACAAGTGCAGATTTTGTAGAAATGTTCGGGTGCCGAAGCTCGTGTTTCCCCCAGTAAAGTCGCCGAAGCAGGTGTCTCCTCCCCAACACCAGGTCACAAGTGCAGGTCTCGTAGGAAGCTATTCGTACGCCGAAGTATGCAGTAACTGATGGTGCCAGACGGAAGCCTCCAGCGGAATAGAAATCCCTCATCAGAGTCGTACTCTCCAGTGAAGTAGAATGATTTTCTCTCTCCCCGGCTGAGTCCGCAGACCCCGGGAGAGCCGAATCCTTGGTAGCAGTTGGGACCATGAGTGGATTTTTCCTAGCAGAGTGTTGAACAGCTGGTGTTGTATTTCCCCAGAGTTGTACTCTTTCCAGTGAAGCAGAACGATTTCCCCTTCCTCAGCCGAGTCTGCAGATATCCAAGAGAGCCGAATCCTTGGAAGTTGATCAGACCATGATCGGTTTTTTCCCCAGTGGAGTGTTGAGCAGCTGAAGTTGTTTCCCCATAGAGTTATCATCCCCAGAAGAGTAGCCGAGACGGCCACGCAGTTTATGCTCGCGATTAATATCGCTTTCTCTCAGCAGGTCCAGGTTCTCGTAGAGCTTCGTCCCCCTGCAGCAATCAACTGAAGTAGTTTCTCCCGCAGCAGTCAAGCTGAAGATCATTTCCCCAGACGGAGCCCAATTAATGTTGGCGTGTTAATATTCTCCTCAGCAGGATGGTTCCTCTATATGAGTAGTCCCTTCTCCTTGACAGGAGGATTTCCCCCTCGGCATTTATTTTGCTGACAGGATCGCATCATTGTGCATGATTGCATAGCATTTAGCATAAACGCATAGCATTTCCACCGTGTGGAGTATGGCGCCGAAGCATATGCATCATAAACATGATCTAGGTTGTTACCATTCTTGTTTTACAGGTGTTCCGCCGAAGGATCAGTTGCTCAGGATGAGTCCTGACATTCTCCCCAACGAGGTCGCGTGCTCAAGATGATTTTTGAGATCCCCAGCGAAGTCTTCAGGTCAAGATGATTCTCGAATCCCACAGCAGGGTCGTTTGCTTAAGATGATTCTTAAGACCCCAGTGCAGTCTCCAGGGTTGGTCGCTCAAATTGATACTTGGAGTCTCCAACTAAGATCGCCCCTGATGGTTCCTGAAGCCCCAAGAGAGCCGAGTCCTTGGAAGCTGCTCAAGCTGTGATCGGTTTGTCCCCAGCAAGAGTTGTCCAGGATGATTCCTGGAATCCCCAACAGAATGTTTGCTCAGAATGGTTCTCGGTTCAAGGTGATTCGTGAAGTCCCCGACGGAGCTGTTTGTTCAAGATGATTCTTGAAGTCCTCAGCAGAGTTGATTTATCCAGAATGAGTTCTGGACCCCCGGAGCGGAGTTACGTGATAGTTCTCCAAATTCCCCAGCGGCGAAGCGTTATCCCCAGCAGGTTTTCCGACGGCGAAGTTGAAATCTCCCCAATGAAGTTTCTCCATGTTGACGGCGAGGTCAGATGTGTGTTTCCGGCGGCGATGTTGGATGTTTGTTTCGACGGCGAGGTCAGATGATGTTTGTTTCAACGGCGAGGTCAGATTATGTTTGTTTCCGGCGGTGAGGTTGGATGTTTGTTTCGACGGCGAGGTCAGATGATGTTTGTTTCGACGGCGAGGTCAGATTATGTTTGTTTCCGGCGGTGAGGTTGGATGTTTGTTTTGACGGCGAGGTCAGATTATGTTTGTTTCCGGCGGTGAGGTTGGATGTTTGTTTTGACGGCGAGGTCAAATTATGTATGTTTCCGGCGGCGATGTTGGATGTTTGCTTTGACGGCGAGGTCAAATTATGTCTGTTTTGGCGGCGATGTCAGAAGATTATGTTCGACGGCGATGTCAGACTCTTTAAATCCCCGGCAGAGATGATGTTTGTACGACGGCGATGTCGAGTGTCTCTCAGAGTGATGTTTGTTTCCGGCGGCGATGTCAGATTCAGTTTTCCAGCGACGATGTTGGGTATGCCAGATGATTTAGTTCTCCAGCGGTGATGTTGGGTACTTTGATTGTCCGACGGCGATGTCAGATTTAGTTCTCCAGTGGCGATGCGGGGTATTTTGATTGTCCGACGGCGATGTCAGATTTAGTTCTCCAGTGGCGATGCGGGGTATTTTGATTGTCCGACGGTGATGTCAGATTTAGTTCTCCAGCGGCGATGCGGGGTATTTTGATTGTCCGACGGCGATGTCAGATTTAGTTCTCCAGCGGCGATGCGGGGTATTTTGATTGTCCGACGGCGATGTCAGATTTAGTTCTCCAGCGGCGATGCGGGGGTATTTTGATTGTCCGACGGCGATGTCAGGTGGTTTAGTCTTCCAGCGGTGATGTTGGGTGTTTTGGTTTCCTGAAGACGATGTCAGAAGAAGTTAACGTGGATAATTGACGGCGAGGTCAGATCAGTATTTCCCCAGCTAGTTGTCGTGCAGCTAGTATTGCAGTATTTGAAGATTTGTTCCCCGCAGAGTATCGTGTGCTCGTGCAGTTAGCAAATTTTCGGGTTTACCGGTATTCAACCGTCTCGCACCTTGATTGGATGAGAGCCGTTCGCTTCTCACCCAGTCAGGTTCAAGCCGTTTGAATAGGGGCAGCTGTTGCACCCCAAAATTTGACCAACAGTTATTTATCCATCAAGTGTTTAAAGGTTGATACCTTCATCAGAAAGTTCAAGAGATCCTCAGAGAAATTGGTTGAAACCAAGGTTGTGTCTCTCATAACTTGAGAGTTGTGGGTGCTCCCCAGATGATTCTGAGACTATGAGAGTGAACTTGATGCTTTGAGAAAGTTTATGAGATGTCTTGAAAGCCATCACGAAGCCCAGAGAGGTCATTATGCAAGAATTCAGAAGATTCAACCATGAGTAGTAGATTTAGGGTTTTGACTGGGTCAACCCTAGGTCAACTGAAGATTTGGAGAAGGTTGAGACCTAATCCAAGGGCCATGTGATCATGGAAGGATGTATTGAGATACTATAAGGATGCTTCCTAGACCAACTCATCATGATTGAGGAGTTTGAGAAGTTTTAAGCTAGGGTTTCTAAGGATTGGCAGTGTAAAATCCCCTAGTTTGATCCCTATCTTCCAGGAAGTTTTAGCTCAAGATGTGATTGTCATCTCATCTTCCCCACAAAATGAATGTTTTAGAGCTTGTTCTTAGCTTTAATTTGAGTGGTAGAAGTCCTTGATAGGATTTGCAGAGCTCAAGTTATGGTTTTGACAAATTACAGGTCATTTGAGGTGTGTGAATCTGGGTCCTTGAAAGTCACCCAACTTGCAGACAACTTTTTCCCTAGTAGGATGATTCCTATGATCTCTAGGTCAACATGAATGTTGAAGATCATCTTCTTAGCTTTCTAGAGAGTACTAGAAGTCCTTAATAGGATTTGTAGAACTCAACTTATGGCTTTGACAAGCCAAGGGTATTTTGGTCATTTTGAACTTATAGGTCATTTCAAGCATATGGCCATATCTCCTACTTCCAAGCTTCAAATGGAAAAACCTTCAGCATTAAAGTTGCTTAGAATGATGTTTTAAGGCTAGTAGGGTGGTCATGAGATGTTGGAAAGGCTCATAAAAAAAGTGATAAAAATAGCCTAAAAATGGGACATAAGTTAATTCAAGTGAAATGGAAAATCCTAAAATCCAAGTTCCAAATCCAAACCATGGCATATGATAAGTCATTTTGACTCCCAAGAAATTTTAAGAACAATGGTTCAGCCACAATTTTGATTTGAGGCTTAAATTTTGGAGTTGCTTTGAAAAAGTCATACTTGCATAATGGGGTACCTAGCCAAATCAAAGAAAAGCTTAATAAACAAGGTATTTAAGCATTGTATATTGTCCAAAATACCACCTAAGGAGAAAATCAAGTTAATTACTCAAGTTATAGGGTTTTTGTCATGATATCTCATGTGGTGGGAAGTGAAATGCAAATACCATATCCTAGAAACTTCAAGTCCTTTCTAGATGATTCTAAGAGATTCTAGACCCTTCTAAACATCTCTATATATTGATTACAAAGCCCATTGGTGAAAGGTTGGTGATTGTTGATGTTTATGGTGGTAGAAAAAAGAGTTTGAACCAAAACTTTCCATTTTGCAAATTGTATTGAAACTCCACTTTTCTCTTCATTACCCTTCCATATTTTCACACAAATCATCACTACAAACCTCCTTGAACATGTTCATGCTGGAGTGAGCCACCATTGTTGAAGAATTGGAGCTTTCCAAGTGAAGTTGCAAGAGATCAAAAGGGATTGAATCTGAAGATACAAGCCATTTCCATCAAATCTTGTGCAAGAAGAGTGTTATTCATCACCTAAGGACCATTTGTGAAGATCTACAAGGATTGATTCGAAGCCTTTCAACATCCACCATTGCAAGAGTCAAGGTATGCAAAACTGTTCTTACCTCTCACTTTAGGCATGGCTAGGATTAGTTTTTGTTGGAAAACCATTAGTGACCATTAGGTGATTAATCATGGGAAGTTATAGAGCCATTGGTGAAGATTGAAAATTGGACACGATTCTTTAATGGTCAAGAACTCATTGGATAGAGAGTATTATTTCGTGTGCTATAGCTTAGGATGATGAGCATAACATGGAGATTAATTATATAAAAAGATTGTTGTGTTTTATGATGGTCGAAAATTGAAGAAAGTTTGAGTGCATGGATGTATACCGCTTGGTTTGGAAGATTCGTGGGGTGTTAGTGAAATCCAATGGTATGGTTGTGTTCTACGTAAAATTCTAGCCAAGTTTGGTTCTTGGATCATGGCATTTGGTGGAATATTGAGAGAGAACAAGGAGGATAAAGTTTCATGCATGAGATTATATTTTCATGGTTGTTGAAAACCCTAGATGGACCAAGGAAGAAGATATAATCTTAACCATTGATTGTGTGCAAGACCATTTGACTTGGAGACCATCCTGCGGCCGAGATTTAATATTTTCTCCAAATTTTATTAATCTTCAAAAATTCATAATAAAGTGAAAAATGCATATTTTTTAATGAGACTTTTTTTTCACATTTTCCATTTTCTGTCTAGAAAAATATAAAAACATAAAATAGCCATTTTATTTCAGTTTTATATTTTTTGTGCATTTTTACTTTTAATTGCTTTTTTTAATTTTTTTAGTTGGTATGCTAATTTGTAGGATTTAATTAGGGTAGTTCCCTTAGGATTTTGAGTTCAATTTTTTTAGGATAATTAGATGAACGGTTTAGGGTCCCCCTGAATTAATTTCATAATTTTGTGATAATTTTTAGGGTAGTTTTAATTAGGTAGTTCTAAGTAGTGTAGAATTTGATTAAAACTTTAGCATAGGTTCATAACAATTTTAGATTTAGGTTTTATAGGGCAATTTAGTCTATGGGGAATATATGGGACTTAAGGGTAGTTATGTAGGGTCCCCTAGAATTTATATTAGGAATTAATAGAATAATATACTATTTTTGGTTGATTTTTGAATTGAATGATTGTTGGTGTGGCCTCTAGGGCAAGTTTTGTTTAGTTTGCTTTGCTTTGGAGTTTCCCTTTGGTTGGAGGAGCTTGGCATCTCATTGTGGAGCTTAGTGGAGCCTACTAGAGGATTGGAGGAGGCATGGATTGAAGGTCTGGTTTAGAAGCTTGCTCTCTTTCTGTGAGGTTTGAGACCCTGGAGTCTGAGGGAAGTTCATGGTACTTTCCTGAGGAAGGCACTATGGATGTCTTTCATTCTTTCTTCTCACCTCTTTCCCAAGTATCCAATGATGTTGGAGCCTTCATGTGAGTTTATTTTCTCCTGAGGAGGAATGTAAACTGATCACAGTTGTTGAGCCACATGGGATATGATTCCTAAGTGGAAGCCCCCTAGTACTTTCCTGAGGAAGGCACTATGGGTCTGTTCACTTAGTTCCCTTAGTTCATGTAGGATTTCCGAAGTATCCAATGGTGTTGGAGCCTTCATGTGAGTTTAGTTTCTCCTGAGGAGGAATGTAAACTGATCACAGTTGTTGAGCCACATGGGATATGATTCCTAAGCGGAAGCCCCCTAGTACTTTCCTGAGGAAGGCACTATGGGTTTGTTCACTTAGTTCCCTTAGTTCATGTAGGATTTCTCAAGTATCCAATGATGTTGGAGCCTTCATGTGAGTTTAGTTTCTCCTGAGGAGGAATGTAAACCGATCACAGTTGTTGAGCCACATGGGATATGAGTCCTAAGTATAAGCCTCCTAGTGCTTTCCTGTGGAAGGCACTATGAGTCTGCCTACTTAGCTCCCTTTCTTTGGTAAGCTTGTTTTGAAGCTTGAAGACTGGGATTGATTTCTCTTGTGTAGGGTTTTGCTTTAGGGCTTTGCTTAGAGATCTGATTAGGGTTTTGTTTTTAGGGTTAGGATTAGGGAGAGCTTAGATGTAGATAATTTCTTTCTCAAACATGGATGGTATTTCATTTCTTTTATCTGTATGACTGCAATTTACTGTTTATTGCTTGATAGCATGTTGTTTATTTTTCAGTATGATTACTGTTATTTCATGACTGGCTTGAGGTTGAGATGAGCTTGTGGAGGCTGAAGCCCCACACACATTTCCTCCCTCACTTGCATTGCATGCATTTTACTGTTAAGCTGATGCTTTGTCTGTTTTGGTGTATCATTGACATGATCCCTTAGGACTCTCATTTCCTTTGATAAGGATTTGATGATAGAATCTTAGGTTGAAACCTATGCATGACAACTTCTAGGAGTTCCCTGTTCAAACCTCAACCATAGGATGAATCCATGGCATGATAACAGTAGGACTTGATAGTCTCCCTCCTAGTTGGGCATGTTCTCTTCTCATCTCAAAACAGTTTAAGATACAGTAATCATGAATGATTTCTTTCGTACGTTACGAGCCTTAAGCTATCTGAGAAAGGATTGTGGGAGAGTTTCTTTTCCACAGTCTGGATGTTTAGTATGGTACCCTTTGGTTGACATGCGACGCATTCACTCTCAGGTCATAGTCTCTAGTGCGATTGAAATTGCAAACACAATAAAAAACACTTCTTTCATAAAAGACAGGAAATAAACCGTAGTGTCCCGAACTACGTAAGCTCTGATCTCTCATACCTGTTGAGAGTACGTAGGCACAATACTGACGTATTGGCGAGCTACCTTCCCCCATAACCCGTCGTAGGTCGAACTACGTTGACTCTGATTTCTCGTTCTCTGATGAGAATACGTAGGCATAAAGTGCGACGCTTTGCCGAGTCATTTTTCTTTTTCTCTTTCAGCCAGCCTTGATAGGTAGATAGATTATAACACACCCTTTTCCTTATAAACACCAAGCGTGGATCCCGTCGAGTACGACGGACGTGAGGGGTGCTAATACCTTCCCCTTGCGTAACCGACTCCCGAACCCAGACAATGGTTGCGATGACCTTGTCTTACCCTTTTTCGTCAGGTTTTTCCGATCGTTTCCTTTCCCGCTCTGAGGGATTAATAACGAAAGGTGGCGACTCTTCTGTCATGCCGGCACCTTATTTTCGCGCAAGCGACAACCGGGATACCCTTTTTTGCCGAAGTTGCCCTTTTCAGGTTTTCGACTTCGCGGGTGTACATCTTTTCAATTTTATCCCTAACTTTTGCCCGAACCTTTTATTCATTTTTTTTCGGTTCGCCAGGATGCCCCATTTTTGCCTGGACTCTCTTTTTACTGTCCAACGGGTCACTTTCAAGCAAAGTATTTTTTAACTACGTCCGAATTCACAGGCGACGTAAAGTCTTCACCATCCATGGTAGATAGTAGCAAGGCTCCTCCAGAGAAGACTTTTCTGACAACGTAGGGACCTTCGTAATTAGGGGTCCACTTGCCCCTGTGATCTGTTTGTGGTGGGTGAATCCTCTTCAGCACAAGGTCGCCCGTCTGAAAGCTTCGAGGGTGTATCTTCTTATCGTATGCTTTCTTCATCTGGCTCTGATACAACCGACCGTATGCGAGAGAAGCTAGTCTCTTCTCGTCTATTAAGCTGAGTTGATTCAGTCTATCTTTAACCCATTCTGCCTCGTCAAGTTGGACGTCTCGTAAAACCCTCAAGGAAGGAATCTCAACCTCCAGCGGTAACACTGCCTCCATTCCGTATACCAATGAGAAAGGGGTTGCCCCGGTTGATGTGCATACCGTCGTACGATAACCGTGCAAAGTGAAAGGTAGCATCTCATGCCAGTCCTTATACGTCACAACCATCTTCTGGACAATCTTCTTTATGTTCTTATTGGCCGCTTCAACAGCGCTATTCATCTTGGGTCGGTACGGAGAAGAGTTGTGATGTTCAATCATAAAATTCTGGCACAACTCTTTCATCATCTTGTTATTCAAATTCGAACCGTTGTCAGCGATAATCCGCTCAGGGATTCCAAATCTGCAGATAATATCTCGTTTGATAAATCTGGCGACCACTTGCTTGGTGACATTGGCATATGATACTGCTTCCACCCATTTGGTGAAGTAATCAATTGCCACCAAGATGAACTGGTGTCCATTGGATGCAGTAGGCTCAATCTTTCCAATCATATCAATTCCCCACATCGAGAACGGCCACGGTGATGACATCACATTCAGAGACTTGGGGGTACATGGACCTTGTCCGCATAAATTTAGCATTTATGACACCTCTTTGCAAACTTGAAACAGTCTGTTTCCATAGTTAGCCAGTAATAACCTGCCCGCAGTAGTTTTCTCGTCATAGCATGCCCACCAGCATGTGTGCCAAACGTACCCTCATGGATCTCTTCCATGAGCAACTTTGCCTCTTTCTCGTCTACACAGCGTAGCAACACCAAGTCGTGGTTTCTTTTGTATAGGACACCGTCATGATTCAAATAGAAATTGCCAGCCAACCTCCTGAGAGTCTTATGATCTCGACTGGATGCCCCAGCCGGATACTCCTTGTTCTTCAGGAAATTCTGGATGTCAAAGTACCAGGGTTGACCATCGGGAGCCTCATCGATGGCAAATATGAAGGCAGGCCTGTCGAGCCGAGAGATAACAATCTGGGGAGCCTCATTCCAGAAGTTAACTTTATACATCAAAGACAATGTCACCAAGGCGTAAGCCATTTGATTTTCTGCTCGCGGCACATGATGCAATTCCACCTTGTCAAAGAAAGGCAACAATCTCCTTGCATAGTTCATATATGGTATCAAATTGGGCTGACGTGTCTCCCATTCTCCTTTAATCTGATTCACCACTAGAGCTGAGTCTCCGTATACGTCCAGATGTTTGATTCGCAAATCAATAGCTTCTTCCAGACCCATGATGCAAGCCTCATATTCAGCCTCATTATTGGTAACAGGAAAGGTTAATCGGGCAGTAAAGGGGATGTGCGACCCCTGAGGAGTAGTGATAATTGCGCCTATTCCGCTACCATAAGAGTTTACAGCTCCATCAAATATCAACTGCCATTTGGAACCCAACTCTAGTCCTTCGTCCGGCAACGGTTCTTCACAATCCTTCATCTTTAGGTACATGATATCCTCGTCAGGAAAATCAAACCTCATCGACTGGTAGTCCTCAACAGGCTGCTCCGCAAGGTACTCAGACAAGACGCTACCTTTAATAGCCTTTTGCGAGACATATTGTATATCATATTCGGTTAACACCATCTGCCATCGGGCAATTCTTCCGGAGAGTGCTTGCTTCTCAAACACGTATTTGATTGGATCCATCCTTTAAATTAGCAGGGTTGTATGATTCAGCATGTATTGCCTCAAACGTTTGGCGGCCCAGGCTAGCGCGCAACACGTTTTCTCGAGCATTGAGTATCGGGACTCACAGTCGGTAAACTTCTTACTCAAATAGTAGATCGCATGCTCTTTACGCCCAGTCTCGTCGTGTTGACCGAGAACACAACCCATACATTCCTCAAGAACCGTCAGATACATAATCAACGGTCTCTCGGCTACTAGGGGTATCAAAACAGGAGGTTCCTGCAAGTATTCTTTTATCTTGTCGAACGCCTTTTGACAATTTTCATTCCAGGTCACAACCTGGTCCTTTTTCAACAACTTGAATAACGGCTCGCACGTCGCAGTTAAGTGAGATATGAACCGGGCGATATAGTTCAACCTCCCTAAGAACCCACACACTTCTTTTTCTGTTTTAGGCGTCGGCATTTCTTTTATTGCTTTTATTTTCGCAGGATCAACCTCTATTCCTTTTTCGCTCACGATAAACCCCAGTAGTTTACCCGATCTCACCCCGAAGGTGCACTTGTTAGGGTTCAGTCTCAACCTGAACTTCCTAAGCCTCTTGAACAGTTTCAGCAGACTAACCAAATGCTCCTCTTCCGTCTGGGATTTGGCAATCATATCATCAACATAAACCTCTATCTCTTTATGCATCATGTCATGAAAGAGAGTCGTCATAGCACGTTGATATGTTGCCCCAACATTCTTCAACCCGAAGGGCATCACTTTGTAACAAAATGTTCCCCAGGGGGTAATGAAGGTAGTCTTCTCCATGTCTTCTGGCGCCATTTTGATCTGATTGTAACTCGAGAAGCCATCCATGAAGGAGAATACAGAGAACTGAGCAGTGTTATCAACCAGCACATCGATGTGAGGAAGTGGAAAATCATCTTTCGGGCTCGCCCTATTCAAATCACGGTAGTCTACACACATTCGCACTTTGCCGTCTTTCTTCGGTACTGGCACAATATTCGTGACCCATGAGGGATATTTTGTAACAACTAGGGAACCAGCATCCCACTGTTTTTGAACTTCCTCCTTGATCTTTATAGCCATGTCCGATCGGGTTCTTTGGAGTTTCTGCTTAATAGGCGGACATTCCTCTCGCAGTGGCAGACGGTGAACAACCATATCCGTATCCAACCCAGGCATATCCTCGTACGACCAAGCAAATATATCACTGTACTCTTTGAGCATCTCAATCAACCTTTGCTTAATGTCGCTCTGCAGCGCAGCCCCTATACGGATGTTTCTCATAACCTCTTCCGACCCCAAATTAATAATCTCAATGACTTCCTCATGAGGCAGAATGATTCTTTCTTCTTGTTTCAATAACCAGGTCAACTCTTCTGGTACGTCGCCATCTTCGACAATCTCTTCCTCAGCCTGAAATACCGGGTGCTCGAAGTCGAAGTGAGTCATAGGCGGTTCATGGATGTCATCTGAAATAGTAATCCTGCAAAGGAAATGGTTAAATGCTTCAAAACGCAGACAAAGCGAATAACCATGTTGCCATTTTATTGTAAAAGATAAAAACAGGAAAAACAGGGATCACAACATTTGTATATGAAAAACGCTTTTATTTCAATGTAATGTACATAACCAAATGGCCCTAAGCAAAATCACTACGCCCCGGGTAGGACACAGGATTATTCAACAATTAAGAAAATAAATCATTATTGTTTAGTTGTCACATGAACAGTTTCCCGGATAGACCAATTGCAGAGACTTTGTCCTGGCACGCTCGGCTTGATCCATGCGTCCATATCACAGTCGCTATCTCCGTCTTCAGAATCGGAAACAGCATTGATAGTCTCGAAGCTCACCCCATTTGGTGTGATGGTTATCGGCCCTCTGAACTTGGGCGCTCCTGAAGAGGATGCGGATGACGAAGGATGATATCCAAGCCCGAACCTGTCATTCTTCACGGGAATCTCCAATACTTACCCCCAGCCCTTGGTTTTGCCTGCCTGCACTAGAGCTTGAGCCTCTTTGTACGATGACACTGCCACATCTGATACTTTACTGGGCACTGGAGCTTTGTCTTTAATTCGCAACCCCTCAAAGGCTTGACAGGGTGTTTCATGTATTTCGCCGTCGACCTCAACATATTTGAACGAAGACAAATGGCTAACCAGAATATCTTCTTCTCCACAAACATTGACGACACTATCCCCAACCATATACTTCAACTTTTGGTGCAACGTGGATGTGACTGCCCCGGCAGCATGGATCCATGGGCGCCCAAGGAGACAACTATACGCTGGCTGGATGTCCATTATATAGAATTCAGTTTCAAATATTTCAGGCCCCACCTGTAACGGTAATGTTATTGATCCGAAAACCGACCTCCTCGTTCCATCGAACGCTCTCACCACTAAGTCATTAGGCGTGCAGATAATCCCCCTGATATCTAACTTCATCATTGCTTTCTTTGGTAGCACATTCAGGGAAGATCCAGTGTCTACTAAAACATGGGACATGACCGTGCCCCGGCATTCTACTGACACATGCAATGCCATATTATGCTCTCGCCCTCTCGGAGTCAAATCAAAGTCTGTGAAGCCCAAACTGTGCCCCGCATTGACATGCGCCATCACCCCTTCTAACTGATTAACAGAAACTTCTTGAGGGACGAACGATGTGTCTAGAATCTTCAGCAAAGCATTCCGATGGGCCTCGGAACATAACAACAATGATAGGATGGAAATTTTTGACGGCGTTTGCCGGAGGTGCTCAACGATTTTGTAATCACTTTTGCGAATGAGCCTCATAAACTCCTCCACATCCTTAAGTGACGTTTCCTTTTCATTCGACTGAGAAGGACCACCCTCAGCTACCTTGGCTTTACCCTTGGCTAATCTTTCCGCCTCTACCTCGGGTGATGTGAAGATTCTTCCGCTTCTGGTCATGCCCCCCATTCCGACAAAATTATCTACAACCCCAGCTGGTTGTCCATTGACTTCAATTTTCTTACTGTTGCAATATACCTCCAACCCGTAAGTCCATGGCACTGCTTTAGTACTCTCAAAAGGAACTGGTCCTGCTTTAGTAATTGTGACCGTCGGCCGCCTGGCAGGTGCCGCTATCGTTATTGTTTTCCTCGGAATCGTCACCGTTGCAACATCGTTCTGCCCATCACACAACGCCTCCACAAGCTTTTCAACCGCGGTTCTATCAAATTGCAAGGTACCTTCCTCTATCATAGCCTGAATACCCTGCTTCAACTCATTACAACCCTCTGGCTGGGTCCAACAATCCAAGCAAAACTCATCACAACCCGGGAATACACCCCCTTTTAACAGCGTGCTTTTAATCACACCCAACGGCGTCTTCAGCTCATTGACATCCGTCACCATATTCAAATTCTCCTATGTCAGGATGGCGTTTGCCCCATGATTGGGCATAGGCTGTTGTACGATATTTGGACCCACCTGTCCAAAATTAATAGCTTTGCTATCCAATAAATCCTGAACTTTATGTTTAAATGCCTGACAAGCTTCTATATCATGCCCGGGTGCCCCGGAATGGAATTCGCAATGCTTGTTGGCATCATATCCGTAAGGAAGTACTGGCCCTGTAGGTGGTGCCAAAGTCCTCTTTTCAACCAAGTTCAACCCTAGCAAGGTCTGGAGGAGTTCTGCATACGTGGAAAGAGGGGCGTCGAACACTCTTTTCTCTCTCGCATTCTGTACCCTTCTCTGGCCAGGATTTTGTCCTTGCTGTTGCTGCGGTTGTTGTTGTTGAGGCCGCCTCTGTTGAGGAAGCGGGATAGTGACACTAGCTATCTACTGCGGCTGAACATACTAATTTCTTCCTCTGCCCCTGCCCCTGCCACCAAACACGGCACTAGAATCACCCTGTCGTCTACCACCAAATGCTTTTCTGGAACCTCCTGTTGAAGTAGACTCACCTTCTTGGAACCTTCCAACTTTGATCCTGTTCTCAATCATCTCTCCCATAAGAATCAAATCTGAGAAGCTGCTCAATGACACACTAAACAATTTTTCATAGAACACCCCCGTAAATGTCCCAATGAACATATCATTCATCTCCCTTTCAATTAAAGGAGGATGCACCCTCGCTGCCATATCACGCCACCTTTGCGCATACTCTTTAAAACTTTCACCATTCTTCTGTGACAAACCCTGCAATTGGACCCGGTTTGGCGCCAGATCGCTGTTATATTTGTAATGGGTCACGAAAGCATCAGCCAACTGCTTCCAGGTTTTGATCTGCGTGGGCTCCAACCCCATATACCATTCAAGTGAAGGTCCTGATAAGCTATCCTGAAAGAAATGCATGAGCATCCTTTCATCGTCTGAATACGCGGACATCCTTCTGTAATAAGAGCGGACATGGACCTTAGGGCAGGTGTCCCCCTTGTATTTGTCAAAAGTAGGAGCCTTGAATTTCAATGGCACCCTCAGCCCTGGTACCAAGCCCATTGTAGTCATATCTAAACCGGTGGAGTTCTGATTCACTACCCCCTTCATCTGTTCTTCAAGCATTCTGATCCTCTGCACAGGATCAACAGGTCTTTCAAACCCCACACCTCTTCCAGAAAAGGCGTCCTCCTGGCGGTCTTCACCCTAATTCACATTTTCATTTCCATATCCGTCGTAACCAGTGTTGCGACCAAACCCTTGCTGATTGATCATGGGACCTCGTCCCCCAGTACCGAAACCCTGGTTGACTCTAACAGGTCCAAACCCAGTGTTGACAAGAATCACCCCAGCACCATTCATATTACCAAATCCACCATACCCCTGGTTAGCGTTACCAAAACCGTCATAACCGAAACCCTGAGTGTTGAAGCCGAATTTTCCGTCCTGATTGACGTAATCAAATCCTTGATCGTTGTAGCCGAAACCATTCTTGCCGAACCCATTACCACCATTGTTGTTACCACCGCCTTGGTTGGCGTCCCCAAATCCAACATTGTTAACAACAGTCTCATTTCCATTCCCTGTGTTGCCATTGCCAGCGCCATCGTTTACAACCACAACAGGCGGGGTCACTACTGGTGGAACCACAGGCGTAGGGGGCCCATCCTCTGGAATAGTCTCAACATGCGCAGAATTGTGGTCATTGTTGCCATTCCCATTAGCCCGCGTCAGCAGTGGCTGTACCAAAGTCTGGAGGCTCTCCTGGCCCTTAGTAATGTTCTCCATTGCTTGCATGAATAGATTCAGCTTTTCGTGGATTACCTGCATCTCCACTTGGACTTGATCCATGATTCTCTTACAGTTGTTTCGGGTTTAGTAGCGGTGGACTCTTTGTTCGTCAATCCTGAAAATCTGTAGATGCAGGAAATAAGATACAGATTCGAGAATACCGGTCATGCAATATGAATGCGGATGCAAATGTGTAAATATGCTACAAGTTATATTCCCCCCGATTCTAGTTTCGGAGAGAAGGCCATCACGACAATGGAGTCCCCATCAAGCAAGCAAGAAATCAGAAAAACCCTCATACATAAGCAAATGCCAAGAGGTTGAGTACAAGAGTACAAATGAATACAACTGAAGGGACCTCGGCCAACAAGCCTGGCGATGGTCAAAATACAAGTACATATAACAAAAGCAAGGCAAAGATAAATCAAGCCAAATGGCGTGCTCTAACATCTTCCAATATCCTCAACGTCTCTGAATGCCCTAGTCGGGAGATCAACTCCTGTATCAGTAAGGCATGCCGCTCTGTAGTGGATCTCAGCTTCTTGGCGTCGTCCTGGCAGGTTCCTTCGCCAGAACTCTCGTCAAGTCTGTACCTCTTGGAACCGACCTTCACTTCATAACCTCTCGGCTTCTCGTCAAGGTTACTTGCTCTAAGCTCAACAGCGCTCCTAAGTGATGTCTCTTCGGCAATCTTCGCGTCTTGGGCTCTAATCTGTGCCTCTAGCGTGGCAATCTGCAGCTTCAGTTCGTCTTCACGCTCCTTCCGCTTGGTAAGCGTGACATTCCACAAAGCTTCCCACTTGCTGAGACGGGAATAGGCTTTGCTTAAAAGTTCTTTCTTTGAAGTAAGCACCTTGCTGACACCGCTCAAGGCTACTCCCACTTTTTCTTTCTTGTTGATCTCTTCCGTCAGCTCTGAACCCAACCTGTTAATCAATTCAGTCTGTTCCTTCACAGTGAAGGTAGCTTCATTCTTCTCATGACGCAACTGGAAGATCTCTTTCTCCAACTCATCATTGGCTTTCTTCAGTTCTTCGTTTTTAGCCAACAATTTGTTATACTTCTCCCTCTCTTCCGAAGTAGGTACCTCAATCATTGGAAGATACAAGGGCTTCACAGCAGGATAAGGCATCAAGGACATACTAGCTCTCTCGCGAATCCAAGCCAAATAAGGATCATAAGCTCTACTGTTGCTCTTACCGAGCAAAGCTTTCCCTCTCTTATGGATGTTAGCCCATGCATGTCTCAATCTGATCAAAACAGTCGTGTCTAATAAGCCCGTGAGATACAGAGATTCTTGTATCTCCTTCTCAATTGGAGCATCCCTCAAAGCATAACCGAACTGTCTTACCAGCAGTGAAGGGTTATAGTTAATACAGCCTTTACGTCCAATCAAGGGGACATTCGGAAAGCCACCGCAACTATATATAATATCAGTGCCAAGCATACTCCGATCAAACCAAATGATGTTCTCAGCAGACAGCCCCATCAACCGGGAAGGCCAATCCAAAGTATCAACAGCATCAACAAAAGGTCCTATCTTCGGAAGATGCCCCTGGAACCACCTGTACAAGAAAGGAAGACAGCAGGAAACATTCTTGCCATGACGTTTCTCATTCTTGTAGTGAATAGAATGATAAACATCGCCCAAGAGAGTAGGAACTGGATTCTTCGAGGCAAGAATCAAGAAGGCATCTGAGTCGACAAAATCTGGCACATTAGGAAACAAGACAATCCCGTAGATGCAGACGGCTAAAATGGCACTGAAGGCAACCCAACATCCACTCTTCGCGCACTGTGTAGCCTTCTCAACCAGGACAGACAGGTGAAAACCATAAGCTCCGTTCAGCTTGACCAAACCTCCGGGGAACTCAGAAGCGTCTAGACTGACAATCTCAGCGAGTGTAGCTAACTCAGGCTCAACATCAACATGTATAAAGGGCATCTGGTCTAACACAGGAACTCCCAACATAGCAGAATACTCCTCCAAAGTGGGCGCCAGAATATAGTCGGGAAATAAGAAACATCTCAGCTGCGGCTCATAAAACTGCATCAAAGTATACACCCCAGTCGTCTCAAATGCTAAAGGTCTGTACAACAAACTAAGCAATCTCCCATAAGATACTCTGAACTCAGCCCTCACTCTCTCATCTGCTAGAGCAACTAAACCCAGCAAGGAACTGATATCTGGCGAATACAACCGGTAAGCAATTGTCCTCTTGAGGGACTCCATGTCTGGCTAGAAGATAAACTAGAATCCGAGGGGAATGATCACACCTGCAACATAAATACATGTTAATGAAATGCAGTCATGAAAATGCACATGTATATGCAAACAAGGGACCAAGTGCAATGCTGGTGAACTGTGCTGCTCTGTACTGAAGCCTGAGAACCATCAAATCTTTATCTCAAACCAACCACTCAAATGAACCCTGTAACCACATCTCACTGACAGAGATGAACCAGGTATTCTGAGGTCAAAGGTTTCTTACAAACAACCCTACCTACCCCTCACAGGTGTATACTTAACTCGCAGACGAGGTACGGCATCCTATGCGGGTTCAACGTCACAGACTTTCAAGAGCGATGATACGATACCCAGAAGGTGTGGCATCATCATCCCTTGAAGCGGCCTCACTTAGTTGAATCCCAATTGATAGGTCCCCAGAGTCGACAATCCTCGGGTCAGACAACTTGTCGAGCCCTAAGGGCCAGGCAAGAAGCATCAAAGAGAATCTCGTCCGAGCGTAAATTTCGCAGCTAGCTGGTGCGAGCTAAGCAAGCAGGCTAACCACTACTCTCTACTTCTAAGTCTAGGTGTAACCTCAAGCCTAGGTCCGGCTTATCTCTCAACAGATCACCCCTTCCCATGACAACAATAACAATATAAAGCTGATAATAAAATGCGGAAAGTAAAGACAGAAAAGTAAATCTATACAACACCCACGACGGGAAAACAAGCGCTAGGACTGACTCGCATAAGGGACGTTGGATCCCAGGAAACTATCAAGTCCCCAGCAGAGTCGCCAGCTGTCGCTACTGTAAAAATCGGCGCCGGCTATGACAGAAGAGTCGCCACCGTGCGTTATTTATCCCAACGGAGGGAAAGGAAACGCTCGAAGTAAACCTAACGCAAAGACGGGAAAGGAATGTTCATCGCAACCAAATCCTGGATTCGGGAGTCGGTTACGCAAGGGGAAGGTATTAGCACCCCTCACGTCCGTCGTACTCGACGGGATCCACGCTTGTTTTCTAGTACGGATTGTTATTCAATCTACTCTACAGGTCAGGGGTTAAAAGAAAATAAAATGACTCGGCAAAGTATCGCACTTTATGCCTACGTATTCCTGTCTGGAACGAGAAATTAGAGTCAACGTAGTTCGCCTACCTACGGGAAAGGAGGGGAAGGTTGCTCGCTAGGATACGGCATCCTATGCCTACGTACTTTCATACAGCATGAAAGATCAGAGCAAACGTAGTTCGGGCTACGGAAGACACAGATTTGTCTGACTGTTTTTTATTTTTCTGAAAGGGTTTTCTTCTGATTAAGAGTCCAAGCGGACAAAAATGACACTTTGATGTTTGTTTTCAGTCTTTTACGCAAGAACTGTTTTTTATGGTTTTCGCAATCTCTGACGCACTAGAGACTATGATTTGAGGGTGACTACGTCGTATGTCACCCTAAGGGTAACACACTAAGCAATCAGATTACTGGAGAGTGGCCCTCTAGTAATCCTCTCTCAAATAGCTTAAGGCTCGTGGCATACGACATCGATCATCCTTATTATTGTGTTTTGAATGATTTTGAGATAGAAGAGAAAGAAATTCTAAAAAACCTAGGGTTTGAAATGGGAATCAAAACTACCCTAATGTTATCATGAATGGGTTAAAACCTAATGTCTGTCATAATTCCCTCCTGCACAGAGGAAATCAGAGATCCTAAGGGATAAACAGCAAAAGAAACAGATATACAGTAAACGGTAAATATGCATGAGATGCAGCAGTACAAGCGAGGCAAGGGAGTTCCACTCAACCTCGAACCTGGGAAAACAATAGGCAAAGTGAAACAGCTTCACTTCAAACCTAAGGGGCAAGCTGAACAAGCCAACAGACAATACAGAAAATAAAATAAAACCCAACACCAGCTCTGACAGCAACACCAGCTCCTACAGTAAGCAGCTCAAACAGCAACAGCTCTGACAGCTACAGTTGATTAACAGCAAAAGTTGACAGTGACACCTTCAAGCAAGATCCCGTCTTCACTCTTCAATGATCCTCAAGCTTTAGATAAGCTCCTATCTTCAATGAGCCCTAGCTCTAGCAAGCAATGAACCCCAACAAAAGACAGCTTCAATCAGCAGCAAAACCCTATTCTTTAACAGATACCCAGCTTTGACAGGCACAAGCTTCATCTTCACCAATCTTCAATGAACTTCATCTTCAATAGGCTTCCATCTTCAATGCAATCACTCCCGAAGAAAAATCAATTAATAGATGAAGTTGGAATGCTAAGAGGCTCAGTGACAACCCAGGGAAATCACTAAGATCTTAACATAGCAAGTGAAAGGTATCCTCAAGTTTCTACCCAACCAAAGCCTGCTCTACATCCCTCCTAAGGAAAGATGGAACTTCTTTGGGGGACCTTGTGTCATAGGATGGAATAGAGGCACAAGAAGCTCTCTATGTTTGACAGAAGAAATCAGTCTACTCTAAAGCTCTCCCTATATCTCCTATCTCCTAAGTCTTCAAAAGCAACCTTCAAGGATAAGAATCTTCATGCTCCACGCTCCATCCTTTGTCTTAAATCATCTCCAAGTCTTCATGAGCTCCCACAAGCAAAACTCAAGCCCCAAGCCCAATTAGAATAGCCCAACCCAAGCAAACAATCCAAATGCCCAAGATGGCAACACACAATCAACAACCAATTGCCAAAATCAAGTAAAATATCAATACTCATCATAAAATCCTAGATTAATTTCTAAGGGAACCTAACTATATACCCTATACCCCACATAAACCCCAAGGCCTAAATCAAACCCTAAGTCTCCAAACTATGCCCTAAACTACACCTAAGTCTTGTAAAATCCTAATCCTAGCACCCTAAAGTTCATTATTCAAAACTAACCTAAATTTCATCATAAAAATATGAGAAAAATCCCTAAGGGAGCATGTATCTCTAATCTAATCACTCTAACAAGAATCACCTCAAAAACATTCACCAATCTCTCATACCAAATTCAGAAAAAAAAAAAGGTATCAAACAAATGCAAAATAAAATCAATAAAATTGTAAAATATACCAAAAAATATATAATGCATGAAGTCAGGTTTTTATTGTTTTATTAAATTCTAGAAACCCTAAGGAAAACAAGGAAAAAATCCTCACCCTAAAATGTTCTTTTTTCAATTAGTTATGAATTTTCTAATTAACCTAAAATAAATGTGAAAATAAAAAGAAAATGTGAGAAAATGGAAAAGAGGGGTGACAAATAGCAAGTAATACACGTTCATAATATCAATTGGGCTCAGAGGGGGGTGTCCATAGCCAGGCGCGTACTAAGCCCAAACACAGTCAGAAAATCAAATGAAAATAGAAAGAAAAAAAGAAAAATGCTGGTATGAATAGCAATGCTTTTACGTGTATTTCTCAATGGGCCTGGGAAAGGGTGTGTCAATAGCATGATTTCATTAAGCCCATCCAAGTACATTAAGTGAAACGGTGCGTTTCCATCATTCTCAGAATTCCTTCACAAATTGAGACTTGCTCGTGGCCGTTGGATGCTCATTCCAGTCAAAGTCCACCAAGATCTAATGGTGATGGGGTCGTCTTCTACCTTTGAATTTTGGAGGGAGAAAGAAGCCATGGCTGAACAGAGCTGCAACCTTCATCTTCTCCAAACCTCAGCTCCACTAATCCTCACCAAACTTCAACCCTAATAACATCATCTGGCTCGTTTTTCCACAGGGAACTCAACCATATCATCCAATTGTATTGAAACCTCCTCATTCTCAAAACACGAACAGATGTTCAGAAAATGCTCAAACATCAATTCTCACCAAACTCAAAATTGAGAAGCCTATGATCAACTACACTTCACACTGAGTGATTCTAACCGTTCAACTAAGCTTAAACCTCCAAGAACTGCAAGATACGACCCTCACAAGAAATCTGGTCCAACCTAATTTTGTCTCTAACTCGTGCCAATTGTTACCGGAATCCACCTAGCCATGTTCTACATCACATCTAACTATCTAAAACCTAATAATTCTACATGAATCAAGCCATAGAATGAAATTTACATACCTGCAAATCTTACATACCTAGCTTGTGGTTCACTAGCATGATCATCTGCTTCTCATTGATATGGGTGCAGTAGATCAAGAGGTATGATTACCCAGCAAGAGTTGTATGAGACTATGAAGCTAGACAAGAAAGTTGTTCAAGTTTTCAAAGGTTGATATCTTTGTCAGAAAACTCAAGAGATCCTCAGAGAGATTGGTTGAAACCAAGATTGTGTGTCTCATAACTTGAGAGGTGTGGGAGCTCCTCAGATGATTCTGAGACTATGAGGATGAACTTGAAGCTTTGATAAAGCTTATGAGATGTCTTGAAAGCCATCATGAATCCTATAAAGGTCATTGTACAAGAATTCAGAAGACTCAGTCATGAGTGGTGGAATTGGGGTTTGACTGGGTCAACCCTAGGTCAACTGATGATTTGGAGATGGTTGAGACCTAATCCAAGAGCCATGTGACCATGAAATTATGCATTGAGATGCTATAAGGATGATTCCTAGACCAACTCATCATGATTGAGGAGTTTGAGAAGTTTCAAGCTAGGGTTTCTAAGGCTTGACGGTGTAAAATCCCCTAGTTTGATCCCTATCTTCAAGGCAGTTCAGCTCAAGATGTGATTGTCATCTCATCTTCCCCATAACATGAATATTGTAGATATTGCTTTTAGATTTAATTTGAGTACTAGAAGTTCTTGATAGGATTTGTAGAGTTCAAGTTATGACTTTGACAAGTTACAGGTCATCTGAGGTATGTGAATCTGGGTCCTTGAAAATCACCCAACTTGCATCCAACTTTTTCCCTAGTAGGATGATTCCTATGAACTCTTGGTCAACATGAATGTTGTAGAGCATCTTCTTAGCTTTATATAGAGTACTAGAAGTCCTTGATAGGATTTGTAGAACTCAACTTATGGCTTTGACAAGTCAAGGGCATTTTGGTCATTTGGAGGTTATAGGTCATTTCAAGCATAAGGCCATATCTCCTATTTCCAAGCTTCAAATGGAAAAATCTTAAACATCAAACTTTCTTAGAATGATGTTTTAAGGCTAGTGGGGAGGTCATGAGATATTGAAAAGGCTTGTACCAAAAAGTGATAAAAATTACCTAAAAGGGAGGCATAAGTTAAATAAGTTGAAATTGGAAATTGGAAATCCCAAGTTACACATCCAAACCATGGCATATAATAGGTCATTTTGACTCTAAAAGACATTCTAAAAACAATGGTTCAGCCACAATTTTGATTTGAGGCCTAGATCATGGGGCTGCTTTTGAAATGGCTTGCTTGCATCTTAAGGCACAAATGCAAAACATGAGAAAACTCAATGAACAGGTTAGTTATGCATCTCAACACATCATATATCTCATATAAGGATAATTCCAAGTCATAATTGATGGTTACAAGGGCTATGGCATGAGATAGCACATGAGGAGAAGTGAATTCATAATATCATGACATGAGATTTCCAATTTCTCATTGGATGGTCCTAGATGGTTCTAGATGATTCTAAACCATTCTATATAACATATAGAACTTGCTCAGATGCAAGGTTGGTGTAAGATTTTAGAGAAGAGAGAGTTGGCCATTTCACTTGCCTCCATTGCAAGTTGAAAGTGAATTCCATATTCTGAGCCATTTTCATTCATTCTTTCCATCTAAACACACTCCATTGATGATAGTGAAGCTGTGCAGATCAATTAGAGAGCAAAACCATGGTGATTTGAGGAGATAGCATTTGGATTTTCAAGGTTGCAAGTCAGAATCAAATTCTGAGATTCAAGCACTCTCCCTCAAATCTTTTGCAAACAGTAGCAAGATCATCATTCAAGGAAGGTTTCTGAAGAATTTCAAGGCTTGAAGTGAAGGTTTTCACCATTTGTTGATCAAGAAATACCAAGTTTGCAAAATTCACTCCATAATTTATGCATCTTTAGGTAGAATTGTTAGGGTGGAAATGTTAGAGACCAATAGGAGATGGATTTTGGAGAGTTAAGGATCAATTGATGAAGATTGAGTTATGGACACCATTTCTTTGATGATCAAGAACTCGTGATATAGTGAGATATAATGCATGTGTGATAGCTTATTTTAACCAGTGGAGTGTGGTGATCATTTTAGTACCAAGAAATCCAAGAATTGTTGAAGTTGAGGATTGACCATAATTTCAATCTTGAATCGTGTTTCATGTTGGAGGAGGTTTCAGTGTAATCTAGGGTTATGGTTGTATTCAGCATGAAAAATGGAGCATGTTAGTGTGTCGAATTGTTAATTTTGAGCAAGAAATGAGAAAGCACGAATGGAGGGAAGTTTGTGTATGGAGCTCTGCTTCCATGGAGAAGTTGCTACAAACCCTAGCTGGAGGTAGAAGACACACGCGTGGCCATTGGATCGTGAGAGGACCATTGACTGAGACTAAGATCTGACGGACAGGATTTAATTCAATTTGAAGAGGGAAACTCTGACCATGATGAAACGTAGCGTTTCATTAAAAGAAGTTCTTGGGCTTTAGTAAAATGATGCTTATCTACACCCCCAATCATGGCCTATTGTGAAAATGAACTGTTTTCTCTTACTTTCTGCACCGTTTTATTTTCCATTTTCCATTCATTTATTAATTGTTTTTCTGATTAGTTTTGGGCCTAGCACGCATGACTAACTGCACCCCCATTTTTAGCCCATTGAGAAATTGAACTATCTGGCATTGCTATCTGCACCCAAGTTTTATCTTTTTTCATTTCATTTTCTCCATTTTATGTTAAACTTTGAAAAATCACAATAAATAGAAAATTAATGATTTTTGCATGGGGATTTTTTCTCCCATTTCATGATAATGGCTAGAAAATTATCAAATAAAAATATTTGCATTTCATGCATTTTTAATATTTTTTGTATATTTTCTATTTTAATAGCTTTTTAATTCTTTTATGTTGATACATGAATTTGTAGAATTTTGATTAGCTAGTTCCCTTCATATGTTTAGGCCATTCTTTTTAGGATAGTTAGATTAGGACTTTAGCTCCCCCTGGATTTATTCCATAATTTTTTGATGAATTTTAGACTAGTTTTGCTTAGATGACATTAGGTTGTGTAGAATTAGGTTAATCCTTAACATAGGTCCACAATAACACTAGAATTTTGGGTTTCTATGTCAAGTTAGACATTGGGGCATATAAGGGTATTAAGGGTAGGTATGTAGAATCCCTTAGAAATTATATTAGGTTTTAATATAGTGGTATACTATTTTTAAGTGATTTTTGTAGTTGATAATTGTTTGTGTTGCCCTTATGGGCTTGTATTTTTGTTTGCTTTACTTTGTGGGATTGGAGAGCTTGGTATTGCCTTGAGGAGCATTGAGGAGCATAGTAGGAGAATTGAGGAGCATTGAGGAGCTTGAGAGCTTGATCTTGTTTGTTTTATTGATTGTTTTAGGGTTAGGGATTAGGAAGAGTTTAGACCTAGTTAACTTCTTTCTCAAAAATGGATGGTATCTTTCACCTCCATTCCTCCCTGTGATTCAAAGTCCTTCCATGGTATACACCTCTCTCCTTTAGAGGGATAAGTGATTGTACCTAGGAAGTAGAACTTTTGAGGGAACCATTCATTTGATGTTGAACCCTTATAGGTCACCTTTGGTGGTCAATAAGCAGTTTGACATCCCAGCTTATCCAGTTAAGTGATTTCCTCTGGTTTGATTTTCTTGAGAGATGTTGAGCTTGAGTGTGAAGATGAAGACTTCATTGAAGAGTATAAAAGAGGATGACTCCTTGGATATTGCCATTCCAGCTGAAGCTTGAAGAACAAAGGAAGTTGATACTTACTTTGATAACTGGAGACCCTGAAGGAACCAAGTTGATACTTGTGGTTAATAGTGAAGCCTGAAGGTGGAACTGATCAAGGAGCTGAAGCTCAGAGAGGATAAGTTAAAACTTATGTTGAAGGGTTGAAACCTGGAAAAGCAAATTGATATGTGTCAAGAGTGATGGAAGTCTGAAGACTGAGTTGTTGTTGGAAGAGCTGAAGCTTGAGGTTGAGAGAGGAGTGGATCTGCTTTCATTTCTGTTTTCTTCTGTATTGATGTGTTTTGTTTGACTTGTTTGATGCATTAGAGTAAGTTCATATCTAGAATAGTTTTAATCTAGGAGCATGATTGCACTAGAGGTTGAGTGGCTCCCTCTGCTTGTACTGTTACTGTGTGGCTTTGCTTGCGGGTATTCAGTAGAGCCCAGCTCCCTTGCCCATGTGGTTTGTTTGCCTGATGGAATTTTATTTCATTTTATCTGTATGATTGCAATTTACTGTATTGCTTGATAGCATGTTGTTATATTTCAGTATGATTACTGTTATCCATTCTGGCTTGAGGTTGAGATGAGCTTGTGGAGGCTGAAGCCCCACACACATTTCCTCCCTCACTTGCATTGCATGCATTTTACCGTTTAAGTTGATGCTTTGTCTGTTTTGGTGTATCATTGACATGATCCCTTAGGACTCTCATTTCCTTTGATAAGGAATTGATGATAGAACTTTAGGTTGAAACCTATGCATGATAACTTCTAGGAGTTCCCTGTTCAAACCTCGACCATAGGATGAATCCTTGACATGACAACAGTAGGACTTGATAGTCTCCCTCCTAGTTGGGCATGTTCTCTTCTCATCTCAAAATAGTTTAAGATACAGTAATCATGAATGATTTCTTTCGTACGTTACGAGCCTTAAGCTATCTGAGAAAGGATTGTGGGAGAGTTTCTTTTCCACAGTCTGGATGTTTAGTATGGTACCCTTTGGGTGACATGCGACGCATTCACTCTCAGGTCATAGTCTCTAGTGCGATTGAAATTGCAAACACAATAAAAAACACTTCTTTCATAAAAGACAGGAAATAAACCGTAGTGTCCCGAACTACGTAAGCTCTGATCTCTCATACCTATTGAGAGTACATAGGCACAATACTGACGTATTGGCGAGCTACCTTCCCCCATAACCCGTCGTAGGTCGAACTACGATGACTCTGATTTCTCGTTCTCTGATGAGAATACGTAGGCATAAAGTGCGATGCTTTGCCGAGTCATTTTTCTTTTCTGTTTTAAGCCAGCCTTGATAGGTAGATAAATAAAACCAACTCGTCCAGTAATCACAACAAGCGTGGATCCCGTCGAGTACGACGGACGTCAGGGGTGCTAATACCTTCCCCTTGCGTAACCGACTCCCGAACCCAGACAACGGTTGCGATGACCTTGTCTTACCCTTTTTCGTCAGGTTTTTCCGATCGTTTCCTTTCCCGCTCTGAGGGATAAATAACGAAAGGTGGCGACTCTTCTGTTGTGCCGGCGCCTTATTTTCGCGCAAGCAACAGCTGGTGACTCTGCTGGGGACTTCAACGGTTCCCTATGCGAGTCAATCCTAACGCTTGTATGTTTACTTGTTGGGTTGTGGTTATTTATCGCATTTTACTTCTCGCACTTTATTTCCCGTATCTTATTTCCAGTATAATATGATTATCTGTGCTGTTATGGGAGGGGCATTCTGATGAGTGAGAAGCCAGACCCAGGCATGAGTGCACCCTAGAATTAGTTGTGGAAATTAGTAGGCGCGTGCTTGCTTTGCAGGCACTAGTGTCTCATGAAATCCACGCTCAGACGAGGTTCTCCCGGTTGGCTTCTCTTTCAACCCTTTGGGTTGAGACGGTTGTTGGTTTGGTGGATTGTCGACTCTGGGGACCGATCATTTTTGATTCAGCCGAGTGAGGCCGCTTCATGAGCTGGTGATGCCACACCTTCTGGGTATCGTATCACCCCTCTTGAATGTCTGTGACGCTGATGAACGCATAGGATGCCGAACTTGAGTCAGTTTAGGTCCATACCTGTGAGCGGGGTTGGGTTCATTGCAGGAAACTTTGACCATCAGACCACCTGGTTTTCTTAACAGCAAATCAGTTTTGTTGGATCAGAGGATCTTATCATCGGATGTGTATTTGTTCTTGATAGAGTAGGTTTTGATCAGAGGATCTTATCATCAGATGTGTATTTGTTCTTGATAGAGCAGGTTTTGATCAGAGGATCTTATCATCAGATGTGTATTTGTTCTTGATAGAGCAGGTTTTGATCAGAGGATCTTATCATCAGATGTGTATTTGTTCTAGATAGAGCAGAGTTTTCATCATCAGTTGTTTGTTCTTGATAGAGCAGATTTTTGATTTGGGGTATGAAGATCTCATCAGCAGATGTTGTTTGTTCTTGATAGAGCAGATTTTTGATTTGGGGTCTGAAGACCTCATCAGCAGATATTTCTTGATCCTACATCCGAGGTCCTTATTATCAGACGTTTGTTCTTGACAGAGCAGAATTATGATCCTATGTATATGGCCCTATCAGATGGTGGTTCTTGGCAAATCAGATTTGTGGACCTACACCGGGGTTTTCTTCTTATCAGTGGTTGTTAATACAGAATCTCCACAGCACCAGTTGCCCTGATCTCTTATTGAATGATTGCATTTTGCATTAGTTTGCATATTCATTTGCATTTCATTAACGTGTGTCTGTGTTGCAGGTACCGTTTTCCCCGATCCAGGATTTCTTGCCTCCTATTGTATTGTTATGGGCTCTCTGAGGAAGACTGTGGCTTACAAGTTCCCTGCCCCTGATGTGGCTAAGCCGACTGGTTTGATAGCTTTAGCAGATGATTCTGTGAGGGATTAGTTCAGAAAATCTTACGGCAGGTTGCTCAGTTTGGTTCATAAGCCTTCTGTGTTCGAGTTGAATGGGTTGCACGCTCTGCTGCAGTTCTACGACCCTCCGCTGAGATGTTTCACTTTTCAAGACTTCATTCTCGCACCTACGCTGGAAGAATAAGCTGATTTGCTAGGGGTGCCTATCAAGAGGCAGATGCCTTTTGTTCACATGGATGCTGAGCCTGATCTGGCTGGTTTAGCTCCTTCACTTCATCTGGACGCCTCCGAGTTAGTATTGACTAGTTGGAACAAAGTTCCTGGGTTCTCCTTGCAGTTTCTAGTGGGTAAGGCTCAACAGTGTGCCAAAGACGGATGTTGGGTCGCGTTCAATGCCATCCTCACTCTATGCATATATGGCATCATTCTGTTCCTCAATATGCCCGATTTTGTAGACTTCGACGCATTTCACATCTTCGCATCAGGGAATCCAGTCCCTACCTTGATCGGAGATGTCTATCATTCAATTCACTACAAAAACAAGAACAGGAGGGGGAAGAACGTCTCATGCTGTGTACCCTTGCTTTACAAATGGCTTGATAGTCATCTACCCAAGAGGGGTCCTTTTGTCTTGTCTGCAGCCACAGCTGAATGGTCCGAGCGTCTGATGAGTTTATCTGCAGAGGATATCGATTGGTTCGACAGAGATAGGTTGGGTACTGAGGTGATCTTCAGTTGCAGCGGGTTTCCAAATGTGCCTTTAATAGGTAGGAAGGGCTGTATAAACTACAATCCGTCGTTGCTGGTCTGACAGTTCGCGTATGCTTTGAGAACTCCGCCGAAGGATGAAGAGGTACAGGAATCTCTGTACCTCACTAGTCTTCTAGAGGGGGATCTGTTGTCCAAGCTTCAGCGCGCGTGGAATGGTATCAGTAAGCGAGGGAAGCCTTTGTTGGGAAAAAGCAACAATCAAGCCTACCCTCCGTATTTGACTTGGATCAGAGCCAGAGTAGATGCTATAGGGATGCCGTTTCCTCATGCCAAGCCAAAAAGCCCTCCAATGATTGAAGAGCCTACTACTGTGCCCATTCAACAGCATAATCAGGTGTTAGCTGAGCGGGATGAATTGAAGCGGGCGAACGAAGAACTGGAGAAGGAATTAGCTCAGCTCCGAAGCGAGAGGAACGAAGCCGTTCATTCTTTCAAAAGGCAGACAGAGTTGGTGAACCAGCTAGGTACAGACTTGACTAAGCAGATAGCCGAGCGTGAACACATGGGTCAAGATTTCAAAGCTGTCAATGACGTACTTGCTAAGAAGAAGCAGCACTTGGATGAGGCATATCGGAGGATATCCAAGTTCAACCAGCACTGGAAGGCTTCCCTGGTCACCAGGAAAGAGCGGGAAGATAAGCTGATGCTACAGATCTCCAAGCTGGAAGCCCAGGTGAAGGACAGTGAGCAGAGGTTTGATGAGGAAACCGCCCGCAGATACGCCGCCGAAGGCCAGCTCAACAAAGCTCTCGCTAACCTGAAGGAGCGCAAGCTGACATTTGAGTCCAAGAAGCGGAAATTAGAAGATTGCTTCGGCAAAGGAGCATGGGAAGGTTCGGTCGAAGGACTTCAGTATACCATTGTGCGGAGGGAATTACTCGTCGAGGGGTTGCTCACTCTGCCAGATCATCCAGAGACGAAGGAGTTGTTAGAAGAGTATCGCGCCCGTGGCCGTACTTGACTATTTGTATTCCTTTTGTTTTGATCATTGTTGTATGCTGACCATCACCAGGCTTGTTGGTTGAGGTCACGTTGTTGATTCATCTTGTACTCGCTGATGCTATGTACTGCCTTGAAAGGCTTTCTTTATATATGAGATTGTTGTTTCCCTGATTGGACTCAGACTTCTTCTTATTATTATTATCAGCTCTTCTTATTATTATCAGCACTAGCACTCAGGCACTAGGATCGGGGGAGATCTCCCTAACACACAGACACACGCATGCATTTGCATGAAGCATTTGCATGACGAGCATTTTGTTGTTTTTCCTAACCCTTCTGTGTTTACCAGGTTTTTCAGGTTATCGCAGGACGTCCCAGGTTGTTTCCGGTGGCTCCAGGATTGATCAAAGACTAATTCACCGTTATCCGACTAGAGCTAATCAGACCAGAATCATGGATCAAGTGCAAACTGATGTTCAGGAGCTCCGCGAAAGGATGGATCCCTTCATGGAGCTCATGCAAGTGGTCGCCAATGGCCAAGATCAGCTCAGAACTTTGGTTCAGCCCTTGATTTCCAGGGTTGATAGCAACGGCGTGCTCCACGGTGGGACCGTGCCTACTCCTCCACCAGTTGAAACTCCGCAGAACGGTGTCCCCGTGGCCGGGGGCAACGGCAGTGCTAATGGCAATGTGATGGCCAACATCGGACTCAATACGGCAGGCGTCGGTAATGGGAGTCTGGGAGCTAATGTCAATATCGGGCCGGGCAACGGCAATGCAGGCGTCGGGAATCTGTTTGTGCCTCAGCCATGGCTAGAGGATCGTCAGGATGATGTGTTCTCTCAAAAAGGTGCTGAAGGAGAGCTGAATGCTGAAACGCGGCTTAAATTCAAGGCACTTGAAGACAAGATGAGAGATATTGAGAATCAGAATACTTTGGGCGTTGATATGTCCAAGCTGGGATTAATTGCTGATTTCAAGGTACCTCCTAAGTTCAGGGTACCTGAATTTGAAAAATATACGGGCACCACTTGCCCTCGTGTCCACCTGAGGTCGTATTACAGGAAGATGTCTGCTCATTCCGAAGACGAGAAGTTGCTGATGCACTTCTTCCAAGACAGTCTTTCCGGGCCATCCCTCGAGTGGTACATGGGCCTGGAGCCCACTAGCGTGCGCACATGGAAGGATCTCGCTGAAGCATTTGTGCACCAATACCAATACAATAGCGACTTGGCCCCGAACCGAGTTCAGCTGCAGAACCTGTCGTAGAGGAACAATGAAGGGTTTAAGGAGTACGCCCAGCGGTGGCGTGAGTTGGCAGCCAGGATTCAGCAGCCGATGGTTGAATGAGAGCTCGTGCAGATGTTTGTAGCCACCCTCCCAGGGGTTTACTATGAAAAGTTAGTCAGCGGTATGTCTGGGAAGTTCTCAGATCTCATTATCATGGGTGAACACGTCGAGAATGGGATCAAGATCGGGAAGATCCAAGGTGAGTCATCCTCAGCTGGAGGAGGCGGAAAGAAACCTTATGCTGGCAAAAGGCGAGAAGGAGAAGCGAGCGTTGTGACCAATGCTCGAGGGAAGGGCAAAGGCCCTCAACAGCAAGTAGCCAGTATAAATATCCCGGCAGCTCCGCAGCAGCAGCAGTAGCGACCGAATCAACAGGGATATAGAAAATATCAGAATCGGGCATCTTTGGCAAACCGTCACTTCGAGGCACCACCCATGTCGTACGCGCAACTCTTACAGACTTTGCTTCAACTACAGTTGGTCCAGAAAAGGACGATGGCTCCCTTGATAGGGGCACCTCCACCGGGGTACGACGCAAACGCCACTTGCGACTTCCACTCAGGGGCACCAGGCCACACGATCGAGAACTGCAAAGCCTTCAAGCACAAGGTGCAGGACTTGGTGGATGCCAAGATCATCAACTTCTCCGATAATGTGCCCAATGTCACGAAGAATCCTATGCCGAATCATAGGGGAGGCGGAGTGAATGCCATTATCGAAGAAGAGAGTGCAGATCTGTTAACCGATGTCAGAGACCTAATGACGCCGCTTAGCTACGTTAAAGCTAAGTTGTTGAAAAGAGGGTTCTTTCCAGGATGCGGAGAGTTATGCATGGACTGTGCTACACATTCTGATGGATGTGAGCAATTGGTCGAAGGAATTCAAAGTCGGATGACTGAAGGGATTCTGCAGTTTAGCCGGAGGGCTGAAAATGGATCAGGAGAGGTAGTGCTGAAGCAGGCCGATGAAGTCGCCACCATCACCATCCCTCGCCGGCCGATAACCATTTATGCGCCCAGACCGCCTACAATTACTATCACTAAAGCTGGGCCAATACCTTTCAAGAGCACTAACGTCGTTTCGTGGCATTATGGGGCTGAAGTCTATTGCAACGGACAGAGGTTGGAGCTAGAGCCGTATGGGTCGACTGTGGAGAATCTTGCGGGAATCAGTGGTATTACTCGCAGCGGAAGAGTGTTTGCACCGCCAGAGGTCGTGAGGATAAAGCGGTCAGAGCTGATGCGGCCGATAAAGGTAAAAGTAAAGTCGTTGAAGAGGTCCCGTGTGGGGTAGAGAAAGACTTGCTTGTCAAAGATGCCGAGGAGTTTATGCGGTTGATTAAAAAGAGCGACTACAAGATTGTAGATCATCTCCATCAGACGCCCTCGAAGATTTCCATTCTAAACCTGTTGCTGTGTTCTGAAGCACACCGCAACGCGCTGCTGAAGGTGTTGAACGCTGCATATGTACCGTAAGAAATATCGGTGAATCAGCTAGAAGAGGTTGTAGCCTACGTTAATGCTGGCAATGGGCTAGGGTTCACAGACTTAGAGCTGACGCCAAAAGGGAGGAATCACAATAGCGCCCTGCACATCTCGATAGAGTGTAGAGGCACAATCATGTCGCACGTGCTGGTGGACACGGGTTCGTCGCTTAATGTTCTTCCGAAGAAGGCATTAATGAAGTTGGATACTCGTGGAGTGATCTGCACACCCAGTGATCTGGTTGTGAAGGCGTTTAACGGAACTAAATGCCATGTTTTCGGGGAGGTGACCCTGCCAATCCAAGTCGGGCCGGAAACGTTCGACGTGGTCTTTTATATTATGGACATCATGCCTGCCTACAGTTGTCTCTTGGGTCGGCCGTGGATCCATGTTGCTGGTGCCGTGACCTCCACGTTGCACCAAAAGCTCAAATATGCTGTCGGAGGAAGCATCGTAACCGTGTGTGGCGAGGAAGACATAATGGTGAGCCATTTGTCGTCCTTCAAGTATGTGGAAATGAATGGCGAAATCCATGACACTCTTTGCCAAGCGTTCGAAGCTGTCAAGGTGAAAGACGTAGCTCCTGTGGTCACTGAAAAGCCAGAGATGAACCTCTCCTCGTTCAAGGAAGCTCGGGCCGTTGTCCAAGCCGGATCTACCCCAGGTTGGGGGCGAATTTTGGAGATACCCAACAAGCAGGATAAGTTTGGGTTGGGATATTCTCCTGGGGCTGAAGCTTCTTCTTCTTCGTCTAGCAGTGCGTCTCGAGGTAAAGGGCCGATCCAATTTACCAGTGGCGGAGTGATCTTCGAAAGCATCAACGCAGCGTCTGAAGACAGCGGGGATAGCGATTGTGACCTCGACTCTTGGATTCAGCCAAGCAAGCCGGGCGAGGGACTCAACAATTGGACCATCAAGGATATCATCCAGATGACAAGTGAAGAGTAACGATTTACTTTTTCCAATCATTGTACAAACCTATGTCCTACCCGGGGCATAGCGGTTTTATTGTCAGGGCCTTGTTGGATTATGTACATGCATTTTGTTAATAAATCAAAGGCGTTTTCTTCGTATTCAAATATTGTGATCTATGTTATTCCTGCTTTATATTTTTTTGAAAAACAATAAAATGGCAATGGGGTTTGTGCTAACCTGCACATCCTTGTTTTAAACTTAACCCTTGTTATTGCAGGATCCACATAGCAGATGACATAGACTCTGGACCTTCTACGGCTCACTTCGACTTCGATTGCCCGATCTATCAAGCCGAAGAAGAGATTGATGAAGACGAAGACCTTCCTGAAGAGTTGGCCCGCTTGTTGAAACAAGAGGAGAAAGTTATTCTGCCTCATGAGGAGGAGATCGAAGTCGTGAACCTGGGTTCTGAAGAGCTCGTCAGAAATGTCAGGATAGGGGCTGCATTGCAGAGTGATGTCAAGCAAAGATTGGTCGAGATGCTAAGAGAGTATAGTGACGTCTTTGCTTGGTCATACGAAGATATCCCCGGACTTGACATGGACATCGTGGTCCACCACTTGCCGCTATGAGAAGATTGCCCTCCCGTTAAGCAGAAGCTTAGGAGGACGAAACCAGATATGGCCGTTAAGATCAAGGAAGAAGTGCAGAAACAGCTTGATGTTGGCTTCTTAGCGGTCACCACTTACCCTCCGTGGGTCGCTAACATAGTGCCTGTACCGAAGAAAGACGGTAAGGTACGCATGTGCGTCGATTATCGGGATTTGAATAGGGCGAGCCCTAAAGATGATTTCCCGTTGCCTCATATCGATGTGTTGGTCGACAACACAGCTCAGTTCTCCGTGTTTTCGTTCATGGATGGCTTCTCCGGTTACAACCAGATCAAGATGGCGCCGGAGGACATGGAGAAAACAACTTTTATCACTCCCTGGGGAACATTTTGCTACAAGGTAATGCCTTTCGGTCTGAAGAACGCAGGGGCTACTTACCAACGAGCAATGGTAACTTTGTTTCATGACATGATTCATCATGAGATTGAAGTCTATGTTGATGAGATGATTGCGAAGTCCCAAACGGAGGAAGAGCACCTGGTCAACTTATTAAAGCTTTTCGAGAGGCTTAGGAAATTCAGGTTGAGGTTGAATCCTAACAAATGTACTTTCGGAGTACGGTCCGGAAAGTTACTGGGGTTTATCGTGAGTGAACGAGGCATCGAGGTTGATCCTGCGAAGATAAAAGCAATACAAGAAATGCCAGTGCCAAAAACAGAAAAAGAAGTTCGTGGTTTCTTGAGCCGAATAAACTACATTGCAAGGTTTATCTCTCAGCTCACAGCCACGTGTGAACCGATGTTCAAGCTTTTAAAGAAAGATCAGGCAATTACTTGGAATGAGGATTGCCAGAAGGCATTTGACAAGATAAAGCAGTATCTCCAAGAACCTCCAATCTTGATACCCCCAGTGGCTGGACGGCCATTAATCATGTACTTGACAGTTCTTGAGAATAGTATGGGGTGTGTTCTCGGTCAGCACGACGAGACGGGCAGAAAGGAGCATGCCATTTACTACTTGAGTAAGAAGTTTACGGACTGTGAATCTCGCTACTCGATACTGGAGAAGACATGTTGTGCACTAGCCTGGGCTGCCAAACGTCTACGACAGTACATGCTCAATCACACCACCATGCTAATTTCGAAGATGGATCCGATCAAGTACGTCTTCAAGAAGCAGGCTCTTTCGGGCAGGATTGCCAGATGGCAAATGGTGTTAACGGAATATGATATTCAGTACGTTTCCCAGAAGGCCATCAAGGGACGTGTATTGTCTGATTACCTTGCCGAACAGCCGATCGAGGATTACCAGCCGATGAAATTTGAATTCCCTGACGAGGATATTATGTTTCTCAAAGCGAAGGATTGCGATGAGCCGTTACCCGACGAGGGGCCAGATAGGAAATCCCAGTGGAAATTGATATTTGACGGGGCGGTTAATTCCTATGGAAGTGGCATCGGGGCTATCATCACATATCCCGTTTACTGCGAGACTGACGTTTCTAGTCACCAATAACGAGGCGGAGTACGAAGCATGCATTATGGGTCTAGAAGAGGCAATTGATTTGAGAATCAAGAATCTAGACGTATATGGTGACTCAGCGCTTGTGATCAACCAGATTAAAGGGGAGTGGGAGACTCGCCAATTGAATTTGGTGCCGTACATGAATTATGCCAGAAGGCTACTTCCGTTCTTTGATCGAGTGGAACTCCATCATGTGCCCAGGGCCGAAAATCAGATGGCTGATGCCTTAGCCACATTGGCTTCAATGTATAAAGTCAATTTTTGGAATGAGGCTCCAAGAATTGTCCTTTCTCGTCTTGATAGACCTGCATTCGTCTTTGCGATCGAGGAAGCCGCCGACGGCAAGCCATGGTTCCATGACATCCAGACTTTCCTTATGACTAAGGAGTATCCTGAGGGAGCGTCAACCCAGGATAAGAAGACTCTGAGGAGGCTGTCTGGAAATTTTTATCTCAATCCTGATGGAGTTTTATATAAAAGAAACCACGATCTCGTGCTACTCAGATGTGTAGATGAGAAAGAGGCGAGTATGCTCATGGAAGAAGTCCATGAAGGCACATTTGGTACGCACGCCGGCGGGCATGCTATGACGAGGAAGATCCTGAGAGCAGGATATTATTGGCTGACGATGGAGTCGGATTGCTTTAAATTCGCGAAGAGGTGTCATAAATGCCAGATTTATGCTGATAAAGTTCATGTGCCGCCGTGCCCGTTAAATGTCATGTCCTCCCCGTGGCCGTTCTCCATGTGGGGCATCGACATGATAGGCAAGATCGAGCCCACTGCGTCCAATGGTCATCGCTTCATTCTGGTAGCTATCGACTACTTCACCAAGTGGGTGGAGGCAGCCTCGTATGCTAATGTGACCAAGCAGGTGGTGGCTAAATTCATAAAGAGGGACATCATCTGTCGTTACGGAATTCCCGAGCGGATCATTACTGATAATGGTTCGAATCTGAATAACAAGATGATGAAGGAGCTGTGCCAGAGTTTCAAGATTGAACACCACAACTCATCTCCTTACCGGCCAAAGATGAATGGCGCCGTTGAAGCGGCCAATAAGAACATAAAGAAGATTGTTCAAAAGATGATAGTGACCTACAAAGACTGGCACGAGATGCTGCCATTTGCATTGCACGGTTATTGTACGACGGTACGTACATCAACTGGGGCAACTCCTTTCTCCTTGGTGTACGGTATGGAAGCTGTCCTACCGTTAGAAGTGGAGATCCCTTCTTTACGAGTTTTGGTTAATGTGAAACTCGACGAGGCAGAATGGATTACGAACCGACTGAACCAACTCAGCCTGATGGACGAGAAGAGGTTAGCATCGATTGCGTATGGTCGTCTGTACCAAAGCCGAATGAAGAAAGCTTATGATAAGAAGGTGCGCCCTAGAAGCTTTCAGACGGGTGATCTCGTCCTGAAGAAGATTCTTCCTCCACACTCCGATCACCGGGGCAAGTGGACTCCCAATTACGAAGGTCCGTACGTCGTCAGCAAGGTCTTCTCGGGAGGAGCTTTGTTGTTATCCACGATGGATGGTGAAGATTTTGCATCCCCGGTGAACGCGGACGCAGTTAAAAAATACTTTGCTTGAAAGCGACCCGCTGGACAAAAAAAGGAGAGTCCAGGCAAAAATAGGGCATCCCGGCGAACAAAAAACAGAATAAAAGGTTCGGGCAAAATTAGGGATATAAATTGAAAAATGTACACCCGCGAAGTCGAAAACCTACACTGGGCGGCTTCGGCAAAAAAGGGTATCCCGGTGAACTGAAAACCCGCAAAGGGCGGTTCACACAAAAGTTAGTGATTTGAAAAAGCAAATGACTGCGTTCCGCGTGTGGACTTTCTTTGTTTAGTGGTTTAGAAGACCTGAGGGCCGTTTATTTGAATCAATCTCTTCTGAAGCTGATGCGTCAGAGAGGTATCGAAGCCGAGTGGGTCATAGAGGGATCAACTCATGGTGTTCGTCTACGCCTCGTCGCCGACATTTGTATATACTGATGTATATTTATGTTTTATTTTTGCGCGGCTTCCTCATTCCAGGAGCTTGCATCTGTTGTAAAACATTTTACCCATTCAGGGGTTCGTTATCAATAAAATGCATACTATTCAGCAATTCTATTTGTCTGTTTAGCATTTATCTGTTTTGTTTGCGAAAAGGAACGCCGATGTTTTTGATAAAATGCGCATACATAAACTTACTGGCCTAGGCCACTGATTATTGAAACAATGAATTACTTGAACATTGTCACGAGATAATAACCTTGATAGGTCCCTTTGAGAAGGGTATCTTGTCTGTTTGTTTGTGTTGTTACAGGTGTAGCATATTCCAGACAGTGCGCTGTGCGCATCCCTGAAGCAGGATGATTCCTCCTTCTCCAGCAGAGTTCAGCAGCCTCTCCCTGCAGAGTCTGAATGCGAGATAATGAGCATTGATATGTCTCCCTAGGCAGAGATGATTCTCTCCCCCAATCAGATGCGTCCCGAAGGAATGTCATCTCCTCAGCTGAGTCAGGCGCCGAAGCGCGTGTTCATCCCCCAGCACCGGGTCACAAGTGCAGGTTTCGTAGGAAACTATTCGTTCACTGAAGTGTGCAGCAACTGATTGTCCAGACTGAAGTCTCCAGCGGAATTGAATTCCCCACCAGAGTCGTACTCTCCCCCGAAGTCGGATGATTCCTTCTTCCCCAGCGGAATTGAGATTCCCCCACAGAGTCATACCCCCCGACAAGCAGAATGATTTCTCCTTCCTCAGCCGAGTTTGCAGATACCCAAGAGAGCTGAATCCTTGGAAGCTGCTCAAGCCATGATTGGTTTTTCCCCCAGTAGCGTGTTGGAACAGCTGATGTTGTTTCCCCACAGAGTCGTTATCTCCAGAGAAGTAGCCGAGAAGGCCATGCAGCTTATTCCCGCGATTGGCATCGCTTTTCCTCAGCAGGTCCAAGTTATCGTAGAGCTTCATTCCCTCGCAGCAGTCAACTGAAGTTGTGTCCCCTGCGGAGTCCAGTTGAGATTGGCGTGACCTTGTTCTCCTCAGCAGGATGATTCCTCTATCTGAGTAGTTCTTTCTCCTTGACAGGAGAATTCCCCCTCGGCATTTATTTTGCTGACGGGATCGCATCATATTGCATGATTGCATAGCATTTACCACAAACGCATAACATTTCCACCGTGTGGAGCATTGTGCCATTGCCGAAGCATATGCATAATAAACATGATCTAGGTTGTTACCGTTCTTGTTTTGTAGGTGTACCGTCGCAGAATCGATTGCTCAGGATGATTCTTGACATTCTCCCCAACGAAGTCGCTTGCTCAAGATGATTCTTGAAGTCCCCAACGAAGTCTTCGGTTCAAGATTGTCGCTACTGCGAAAATCGGTGCCGGCTGACCAGAAGAGTCGCCACCGTGCGTTATTTATCCCAAAGGAGGGAAAGGAAACGCTCGAAGTAAACCTCGCAAAGACGGGAAAAGGTATGGTCATCGCAACCAAAACCTGGATTCGGGAGTCGGTTACGCAAGGGGAAGGTATTAGCACCCCTCACGTCCATCTTACTCGATGGGATCCACGCTTGGTGTTTATAAGGAAAAGGGTGTGTTTATCTATCTACGCTAAAGGTCGGTCTGAAAAGAAAGGAAAAAGGACAGGACTCGACAGAACATACGGTGTTCTGGGCCTACGTACTCCCTCGTGCAATGGGAAAGTCAGAGTCAACGTAGTTCGACTACCTACGTCTAAACGGGGGGAAGGTTGCTCGCCAGGACATCGCGTCCTGTGCCTACGTACTTCCACATAGCATGGAAGATCAGAGCAAACGTAGTTCGACTAACTACGGCTAATCTAGGTGTTCTCACCCTGCAGTGAGAAAACAGATCTGGTTGTAAAGGTTCGGGAACCTACAACTACGGTCTGGTCTCAAATGCACTCGGGCAAGAGAAAAGGGTAACATCAGTCGTTAGCGGGAAAGTCTCGATCGCGCAGTAGCGAGAGAATAAAGGTTAGTTGTTAGTGTGCTCGCTAGGATATCTCATCCTATGCCTACATATTCTCGTCTGGTACGAGAAATCAGAGTAGCTGTAGTTCGGCTAACTACGACACAAGCTACTCAAGTGCTTCTATTGAGAAAGGGAAAAGACACCCTAAAACTATGGTTGAAAAGGGGAATCTACCTACTGTTATCATGCCTGGTTGACTCACCTAATGTCTATCATAACCTCTCCGCAGCGGAGAAGTTAGAGCTCCTAAAGGATCATGGCAACAGGACTAAACAGGAAACAAGAATCAACTGCAAAGTAAAGAAATACTGGAAATATGCATGAATGCGACAACCAAACAAACAAGGCGCAAAGGCCGCAAACCACAGAGGTAAGGGAGCTCAGCTCTACCAAATACCAGCAAGCAAAGCCACTCAATAACAAGCAAGCAGAAGGAGGACCACCTCAACTTCTCATGCACACAAAGCTTATCTCTAAGATGCACCTACCTCAGAAATATCTAGATGAACCCCTAAGTCTAATGCAGCACAGCACCACACAAGTCAAACAACACAGAGAGAAGGCGAACCATCCTGACAAACTCCTATCCAAAACCTAAACCAAAACCCTGAACAGGACCCCTAAACAAAACTAAAGCAAAACCCTAATCTACCTCCAAGCAAAGCCCTAAGCAAAACCCTAATCAAAACCCTAATCAGATCTCTAAGCTAAACCCTAACACAAGAGAAAACAAACCAGTCCCCAAGCTTCAAAACAAGCTTACCAAAGAAAGGGAGCTAAGCAGACAAACCCATAGTGCCTTCTTCAGGAAAGTACCAGGAGGTTACCACCCAGGAATCATATCCTATGCGGCTCAACAACTGTGAACGATTTACATTCCTCCTCAGGAGAAACTAAACTCACATGAAGGCTCCGACATCATTGGATACTTGAGAAATCCTACCTGAAATAAGGGAACTAAGTGAACAGGCCCATAGTGCCTTCCTCGGGAAAGTACTAGGAGGCTTCCACTTAGGAATCATATCCCATGTGGCTCAACAACTGTGATCAGTTTACATTCCTCCTCAGGAGAAACTAAACTCACATGAAGGCTCCAACATCATTGGATACTTGAGAAATCCTAGATGAACTAACGGAACTAAGTGAACAGACCCATAGTGCCTTCCTCAGGAAAGTACTAGGGGGCTTCCACTTAGGAATCATATCCCATGTGGCTCAACAACTGTGATCGGTTTATATTCCTCCTCAGGAGAAACTAAACTCACATGAAGGCTCCAACATCATTGGATACTTGAGAAAGAGGTGAGAAGAAAGAATGAAAGACATCCATAGTGCCTTCCTCAGGAAAGTACCATAAATTTCCCTCAAACTTCAGGATCTCAAACCTCACAAACAGAGAACAAGCTCCTAGACTAGGACCTCAATCCATGCATCCTTGCAAGCTCCAAACATCTTCAACTTCTGGATCTCTAATCTTCAATCTTCTCCTCATCATGCTCCTTCACCAAGGTCTTCAGAGTGAACCAAACCCCCAAACAATTCCCCAAAATGAAACCCCAAAAGCAGACACTCATCATAAAACATCCAATACAATCAATCAAATCAGAAAATACCCTAAAAATACTAAAGTCACAGGGAACAATCTAATATTTATCCACAAAGGTCTATTACACCTACCCATAATACCCCTATAGTCCCATACCCAAAATCAAACTAAAACTCCTAAAAGAAATGAATTATTTCACCTATGTTAAACCTAAACCCTAATTTTAATCACTCTAATCTCACCTAATCAAACCATCTAAAACTTAATCCTAAAATTATGAATTAAATCCTATGAGGAAGCTAAAGTCCTTAGTTAATCACCCTAAAAAGAATGGACCCTGAATCTAAGGGGAGCTAATTGAACTAAAATCAACAAAATGGGGTATCAACTAAATCCTCTAAAAAATCTATTTAAATGAAAAATATCCTAAAAATATCAAACTAAAAATAAAAAGGCATTTTTATTTTTATTAATTTTCTACACAGAAGTATGAACCTAATGCAAAAACAAGAAATGAAAAATATCAACTTTCTGATTTTATATGATTTTTTAAAGATGCAAGAAAATTAAAGAAAATAAAATCAAAGAATTAAAATAAATGGGGAGGGGGTGTGAAAAGTGATGCACCCAGGGTTATTTCTAGGTGGGCTTATGATCAGGGGTGCGAAACGCAATGTGCGCAGGGCCCAGTTGGTTTCAGAAATCAATTAAAAATAAAAAGGAAAATGAAATGGCGCACGGTGTGAATAGCAAGCTTTTACAGTGTAATTCTTATTGGGCTGAGATGAGGGGGTGCGAATAGCAAATAGGGCAAAGCCCAATCCACAATCCAATCTGTCTCTCACGCAGGGGGGGGGGGGTAACGAGCAAACCAGGGTGCTTCAGTAACTCAGACTTGGGCCTTGGACCCAATCCAAACCTAATCCAAGTACTGCCTAACAAAACTATCTTCACCTCTAACCTCTCGGTCTACTGTTCATCTGCCAAAAAAAACCCTAACGCCGTATGCAACCTTCTCTCCCTCCTCTCTCTAATCTACTCTCAAGAATCTTCAAACACACTCACTCAGATCAATCTCCAAACACTAAACCACAACTCTCAAAACAAGAAACCCTACATCAGTGAATGAACAGCAATGGAGATGGTGAAAAGGGAATGAACCTGGAGTGAAGTAACTGCGACGATGAAGTTTCTGGAGAACGCTTCTTGAAGCCGGAGCAAACGATGAAGTTCTTGAGGCGTATTGAAGAGTTGTTGAAGTTCTGGGAATCTTGAGCGGATGAGTGTTCTTGAAGGTAACGAATCTCTAGATGATCTGGATCTTGAAGATCCTTGGAGTTCTGGGAGCGTTCTGAGGAAGATCTTCAAAAGATCTTGAAGAGGGACGATGAACTATGATGATCTTCTTCGAAAGTTGTTGACGGATCTGAAGAAATAAAGAGCAAAATCTGGAAACTATTGAAAATTGTTGAAGGAGATGAAGAACGCGTGGTGAAGTTCACCCAAATTCTGGAAAAGTTACGGCGTTTGTTGGTTGTTAGAGGTTTCTGGAAATTCCAGATGAATTGACGATGAACACGCGATGGTGATTGAAGCTGATGATCGGAGTTTCTTGTTGGGTGGATGATTGTGTTGGAGGATCTATGAAGATCGGTGGTTTTTCGTGATTCCGGCGATATGGACGGTGGTCGGAGAGTGGTTAGGGTTGCCGACGGGGAGCTGTTAGGGTGGTCACCGGACTTGCATGCCGGTCAGGGGAGTTTCCGGTGAGAGCTGAGGGGTGCTGGGAGTTGGACGCATGGTGAGAGGGGTTTGCTGGGAAGGACAAGTGGTGAGGGTGCTGGCAGAGGGAGAGGGTGAGTGGAAAACGTGGCAAGGGGAGAGAGTGGAGTCAGAATGAGGTGGGGTCCTGAAGCTTGAACGCGTGGCATCTTATGTACTTGACAAGTGGCGCTGCTGGACAAAAACTGAACAAAAACTGGACTGAAAAGCAGTTTGGGCCTCCAAAACTTATACCGGGCCCACGAAAAAAAGACTGCCTGGACCAAAAACATGAATTAAGAACAATGAATTAAACCTAATTAACTAAACACAGACTTAATCCTAATTAGCTATTTAAAATCTGACTAACTCTAATTAAAAGATAACTAATATTAAACTCTAATTAAACCTAAAAGAAGAATTAAAATCTAATTAAACCTATATTAAACTAAAACTAATAAAACTCTAATAACCTCTATTTAAAAACTATTAAAATCCTATTAAAAATCTATACCATTTATTTAAAACTATTAAATCCTATATTAAACCTAAAAAAACTCTATTAAAAGATTAAATCTATATTAAAACAAACTCTATTTATTTCTATTATCCAAAAACTATTATATTCTAAAAGAAAATCATTATAAAATCTATTTAAAACAATTTAAATTCTAAAAAAGACTTAAAGCTATTAAAAATATTAGGAAAATCTATTTAAATTCTAGAAAAATCTATAAAGCCTATTAAAAATCCTCAAAAGGCTATTAAACCCTAAAAAATGCAGACAAATGCAAATGACCAACATAAAAGATAGCGTGAGACCAGATCGAAGAAAACAGTAAACCCCCGGCATCAGAATATCCCTAAAACCACCACGCAAGCTGAAAACACCGAGAAGCGCACAATTCCCCGAAAATAAAACCCAGGTTATCTAGACTGGATCTGACATATATGGTAAATGAAACCCAAGCTGTAACCCTGACATCCTCTGTCTGTGCACAAATGTCATGTATCTGATTTGCGAATACGAATTGAACCATAAACCAGATAGGAGAACCAGTTGGTCAAATTTTAGGGTGCAACAGCTGCCCCTACTCAAGCGACTTGGACCTGAAGGGTTGAAGAGCGCTCAGCCTTCAAACATTCAGAGGTACGAGATGGTTGAATACCAATAAAACCCGAAAATTTGCCAACCGTGAGAATATACTGTAAAACTGCTTGGGGAATAAAATCCAGGACCGAGTCCAGTCGTCACGGCAATAAACTGATCAATCATATGATAAGGAACTCCTGATTTTAACACCCGTTACCTGTGATACCCCAAATAACAACCTGAGGGTTGCAACAAAACACCTGATCCTCTCACATCGTCTACTGATAGACAGGAAGAGAAATATACTCACATCGTCTGAAGATAGATGGCAAGACACCCACAATTTGAAGAAACAAACCAATACTCACATCGTCTAAGGATAGACGGAAAGACACCCACAATCTGAAGAAACAAACCAATACTCACATCGTCTAAGGATAGACGGAAAGACACCTACAATCCCGAAGGAAAAAATCAATACTCACATCGTCTAAGGATAGACGGAAAGACTCCCACAATCCCGAAGGAAAAAATCAATACTCACATCGTCTAAGGATAGACGGAAAGACACCCTTGATAATCGATACTCACATCGTCTAAGGATAGACGGAAAGACACCCTTGATAATCGATACTCACATCGTCTAAGGATAAACGGAAAGACACCCACAATCCCGAAGGAAAAAATCAATACTCACATCGTCTAAGGATAGACGGGAAGACGCCCATAATCCAATACTCACATCGTCTAAGGATAGACGGGAAGACGCCCATAATCCAATACTCACATCGTCTAAAGATAGACGGCAAGACACCCATCGAATCGATACTCACATCGTCCAAGGATAGACGGAAAGACACCCAAAATCAATACTCACATCGTCTAAGGATAGACGGAAAGACACCCATAATCCATTACTCACATCGTCTAAGGATAGACGGAAAGACACCCAAATCGATACTCACGTCGTCTAATGATAGACGGAAAGACACCATGCAATCCAATACTCACATCGTCTAAAGATAGACGGAAAGACACCCATCTTCAAAGAGCCATGTCGTCAATATGAATCGACAATCAAGAAAACCGAACATTCTTCAAAGAGCCTCAACGTCAATCAGGATTGACGGTCAGGAAATCCCTCTTGAAATGTCACCTCATCCAATACACAGAAAGAAACCCACTATCCGAAAGATCGCTTTGAAAACCCCTCGACATCTAAAGATAGCCGGAGAAGGCTCGCTGGGGAAACACACCCTCTGTATGATCTGACGATAAGAAACCCGCTGAAAAATCACCTGCCACTTCACATCGTCTACTGATAGACGGGAAGAAAACCACTTAGAGAAACCCCATCTTGAAACCCCACTAAAAAATCAACTGAAACTTCACATCGTCTACTGATAGACGGAAAGAAACAGCCACTTAGAGAAACCCCATCTTGAAACCCCACTGAAAAATCAACTGAAAACATCACATCGTCTACTGATAGACGGAAAGAAAACCACATTCAAACTCAAGACGTCTAATGATAGACGGAGAAATCCACTTATTGGAGGGACACATCGTCAATATGAATTGACGGGAAGAAAAGCCTGACGATACCAGATGACTGATTGATCAAAGCATAACTGTCGTATGATCTGAAAATACGAATAAACTGCTGAACTGTCTGAACACTGTTGCTGGATGAATGCCCCTGAACTGATCACAGCGCAATTCACGTGCCATATGAGGCTGATAGAAAACCTGGCTTATGCTTCGTATGCATATGCATATGTTTGAATCTTTCTATGGTGTAATGCTCCATTCAGGATGGAAATGCTACACATTTTGAAAATGAAATGCAAGTATGATGCAAATATGATGATATGCAACATGCTAATGCAGACTCGAGCTGCTGGAGAAAGTCGGGTACAGAAAACCATTTCAGCAAAATAAATGCTGAAGACGAAGCCAACTCCGCTGGAGATAAACCGGATATCGCAGAATCATTCCAGCAAAATAAATGCTGGAAGAGTGAAATCAACTCCGCTGGGGAAATTGGGAACTTAACCAGACACCTCGTTGAAGTAACACCCTGCTGGGGAATATAACTCTGCTATGAAATAGCAGATGTGCCAAGTATGATTGGACTTCTCTGGGGATAGCTTACCCGTGCCAATGAAAAACTGGACTTTGCTGGAGAAAATAGCCGGAGTCTTCCTGCGTACTGATGAAGTCTCGGATTTGGAAACTGATGCGCCAACACGGATGGGCCTCACCGTGACTGCCAACATGGACTTGAGCTTTTAGGCTATCTGTGATGGGTCAGGTACAACTGACGCTGGAAAACATTCTGTCTGAATACACAGCTTTCTAGTTGAAGGGTCAAGGGAGAGTAACACGACTTCCCGACATTCGTCCCGCACTCGAAAATTGGCTGAATCTGCTCGAATAACTCTGAATAACCCTGATGATATGGAGCAGAACAATCCCTTCGCTTATGATATGCCCCAGCCTGCGGGACCTCTGTGGGGATAGTCCTCGAAAGGAAATCGGAAAATCTGTACCCTGACGGTCTGATATGAAATGCTCCAGCATTCTGAACCTCGGAGAGATACTTCACACCAAATGCTCCTCGAATAAAGAATAACTTTTGCGCTCTTAAGATGGTCTGCCCCTGACTGCAATGACTTTGCTCCTGATTATCTGATTCAGAGTAGTGACCCTGACTACGACATATTTACCGAATCTCAACCTGATTGCCCCAGGATAACTGACTTCGAAAGGCTGACCTGACTGGGGATCACGATAGTAGCTTGCCCCTGCTCTCGGAACATTCGGGCGTTCTGTATTCTGACCATACTTTCCGTTGTAGAAAACTTTCCTGCTGTCAAGCGCTTACTCGCAAGTAAAACAAGTTGTTCTGCGTAAAAGATGTATTAATGCAACACATATGACAGCTTTGACATCCAATCTGTTCACTGGGAAAAGGAAAAAACAGTTTATGGCATATAATGCATAAAACATTTATCAAGAATGTCAACATCAGTACCAACATGGTAAGAAGAACCCTTTCAGGAGTCAGAATCGACGCGACCTTTACCGAAGTATGCTTTCGAAATAACCTGCTTCAATTAGGACTTTTGAAGGTTATAACGTGGTCAGGTTCACGGTTTTGAAAGAAAGGATAAAGGCTCAAAGTTTATTTTAACCCACCCATTCTCCTTGATGTTCTCCGATCCTATGTTCAGCTAATTCGACCTTAGCAATCACCTCTCAGAGGTTGAAAGATAGGAGTGATAGTTCGAGAACCCATGATTGTTGGGAGTGACAGCCACTCACCTTCGTCTTTGACATTTAGGGTCACACGACTTGTGTCTCATTTGAGGATTTTTCTTTTGATCCTTTTCATCTTTTTTCTTATCCCTAACTTTTGCCTGGACTGACTCTTTTCGAGTTTCTTTTGATTTTTTTAAGTCCAGCGGGATGCCCTCATTTTTGCCTAAGTCATTTGCTTTGAAATTTTGACTTAGCGGGCTTTTGATTCTTTTTGCTTTCTTTTTCCGAATAAGTCATGTGACGCTGGTTGTTTGACTCATTGGGGAATAATGTGACTGTCTCGCTCTTGATTTAACCATTGCTGTTTTTTTTTTTTTTTTTTTAGGCACGACCTCTAGAGGTGTGATTGATCCTCGAACGGACACTCCTTTTGCAACTTGAACGCTCGGTCAAATTAGCTAACACCTACCCTGCCCCAGGTTAAGATTGAGGGTTTTTCATTCACAGAAAGAAACTCCTACTACAAGGCTCAAAGGGGTTGACAAGGGATTATCTTCCTTATATCACCGGTGTATAGGAATTTGCAACAATGCCTGTACATCATCAGCAGGTTTTATTTCAAAAGCATACCTTATCGGAAATTGCATGTCGTTCATTTTCGTCATCCTCCCCAGATTCCTCTTAACCAGGCGTTGGACATTTGTAAAAACAATTAGTGAACACGAATGGATTTAATCAAAACATGCATATTTATTTCATTATCATCAATTGAATGAAAACAACAAGTTTTACAAACAAGATTGCAAATTAAACAGGAAAGGAACTACAAACGTAAAGAAATGACAAGATAAAACACAGAAAAATGCCAGCTTCCTAGAGTCGGGCTTTCACATCTGCCCTGCTGCTGAACCAGCTATCTTCACAATCAATTATTAGAGACACCTCGATGCTGTCCTGATCTGCTTTCAGCGACCCAACCTAATTATAGAGCCCCTCCCCCTCGTTCAGACGACTTTGGGACCTTCCTGCCCGAAGTTGATAGCTGCACTGTCAAGTAGGTCCTGCACCTTGTGCTTGAACGCCAGACAATCTTCAATGTTGTGCCCCTGTGCTCCTGAATGGAAATCCCAGCGCTCCTTGATATCATACCCTGCTGGAGGCGTACCTGTCAGCGGGGCTAACTTCCTCTTCTCAACCAACTGCAATCGTAGCAACACCTAAAGAAGTTCGGCATATGGCATCGGAGGCACACTAAATACCCTCACCAGCCTCTGATTTTGAGCTCCTCGCTGATTAGGACGCTGCTGACTCTGCCACTGTTGAGATCGTTGCTGTCGTTGCTGACGCCGGGTTGACTGTTGAACAGCCTTCATAGCAAATACAACATCGGTTTCTTGACTTTCACTGTACTGATTAAAGCACTCCTTATGCTTAGCCATTTTCTTTCTCAGATCTGCCCCAGGAATAGGCAACAGTTGTGGGCATGGAGATTCTGACACCATGGAGTCTAGGATACGCTTCTGACCTACTGCAGCTTTAGAAACATCCATCATCTTAGCATCAACTGGGATAGGAGCAATATGTACAGCTACGCCGCTCGGCGTGAATTCAATATCTTTCGAGTCAATCAGGTCTTGAACATTGTGCTTAAAAGCATGACAACCCTCGATGTCGTGTCCGAGTGCCCCAGAATGAAATTCACATTGCTTACTGGCATCGTACCCATAAGGAAGCGCTCCTGTGGGTGAGCCCAACGTTCTCTTTTCAACCTTTTTGAACCTCAATAAAGTCTGCAAGAGCTCAGCATACGTTGAAGGTGGCGCCTCAAATGCCCTCTTTGGCTTCCCCTCCTGAATCCTCCGTTGAGCCGGGTGTATCTTTTGTTGCTGTTGCTCAGGCTCTACAGGCACAGGCGGCACGAGCTTCTTCACTGCAGCTTCAAATAGCTGATCATCCTCTTTCCTAAGCACATTCTTGACTACTTCCATGATCAAGCTCATTTGGGTCTTCAGCTGACTATTCTCCTCCTTGAGGATCTTCTGCTCCAGACGCATCTCTTGCATGTCTCTCATCATCTGCCCCAGCTGGCTTCGGACTTCAACCAATTCAACCTGATTCTGTTCCATATCTCTGAAGGAATTCCTGCAACAAACTGGACGATGAGGAAATAAGACCCACGGTTCTGATGTACCTGTTAAATGATAATGTAAAGCAGAAAGCAAACACATATTCAGGCCAAGACAAGGAGAAACTCAAGCTATAAGCACCAAGACGAACACTGCCCACACATGTATAACCAACAAAAGCAGCGCGCAAGCACAAATGAGTACGAATACAATGACCCCAGCCAACAATCCTGGTGGTGGTCAGCAAACACTAATGCACCAAAGCTAAACGGGTTAGGCAGAGAAAACAGATGCGACACCCGACACAGGAACCTCTAGAAACTTCTCCCATATTCAACTGAACTCTCCGTTTGACATTCTTCAGAACACACACTTCCCGTGGAGTCTTCCATGACATTAACTGACGAACCCATACAACTGGATGACGGAGAATCGTTAATCTGAACAAAACCCTGGGGCGTGATGAAAATCTGGTTAGAGTCTAACAGATCCTGAACCTGACTTCTAAGCACCTTACAATCATTGGTTGAATGCCCCTGTGCCCCAACATGGTACTCACAACGGGCGCTGGCATCAAAACCTGGAGGATACGGTGGAATCACTGGATTAGTCTCTTTCGGCACTATCAATCCACTTCTGACCAGATCTGGCAACAACTGACTGTATGACACTGGTAGCTGAGTAAACTGCCTTTCAGGCTTCCTTGGTCTTCGTTGGGCGTGCTGGCGCGATCGACGACAGGATGACCGTTGACTTGAAGTATCTGAAAACCGATCCTGAGATGCTAGAGATTCTGAGACGACGTCATTTCCTTCCCACCCTTCTTGAGAACTGACAACTGACTCATTCTTATCAACTGGGATATAAGGGGCATCTCGAAGCTTTCCACTCTTGAGTCCTCTCTCAACAAGCTCTCCCATTCTCATCAGGCCCACAAAGCTTGTACAACCGAACAATTTTTCATAATAATGGCCTTTCAGAGTACCCAAGAAGAGGTCAACCATTTCTCTTTCCTGAAGCGGTGGTTGAACACTAGCAGCCAATTCTTTCCATCTTTGCACATACCCTCTGAATGATTCATTCTCCGCCCGAGATAATTCTTGCAGATGTACGAGACTGGGAGCCATATCCAGGTTGTAATCGTACTGCTTCAGGAAAGCTCTGGCTAAATCCACCCATGATCGAATCCGATTACTTTCTAACTGCGCATACCACTTCAAAGATGCCCCAGTCAGGCTATACTGAAAGCAATGGATCATCAACTTGTTATTTCGCACAAACGCAGTCATTCTTCGACAGAACATCATCAAATGCAGATTCGGACAGCTATCTCCCATGTACTTTTCAAATTCCGGCATTTTGAACTTGTAAGGCAACACCAGGTCAGGGACCAAACACATGTCTGCGACATCCAGGTTAACAGCATCTTTGACCTCCAAAGCTTTAACTCTTTCTTCCAATACTCGGAACCTTCTACCACTTTCAGGAGCTCTTGAGTTTACAGTCCTGGCTACTGGGATATATCTGCGTGGATTCCTCTCAGGGAAAACAGCACCTTGATTGCTAGCAGGAGGAGGACGTTCATTTCGGGCAGCAAACTGCTCATGTCGATCTCGGTTCTCCACAGTCGGCTGTACTACTTGGTCTGCAGTCAGGTTGTTCGCTTGCGGGAAGTCTTCCATAGAATCATACTGAGGGTGGGACGCCATAGTAAACCCTGTCAAAGTGTTAGGAGCCTGGAGATTGCCTTCAGACATAGCTACCAATTACCTGTAACTGACTACACTGCTTGATTCTGCTCAAATCTATTTCAGCCCCTTGGCCGTCTTCAACACTCCACTCTTGCCTCGAACAATCCCCCGAGAATCACCCTCTGGTGAAAACAAAGGCTGGATAAGTGCTCTGGCCAGCTGGAGAAATGCTATGCAATATGATTTATGCAGACAGAATACAAAAAATGCTAACGTGCATGTGTGCATTGGGGATATTTCCCCTCCAATTCCAGTGTCAAGGTAGCAAGACAAGATAAACCATAAAGACAATATTTAGAAAAACCCTCATATATTTATTGGAATGACAGTCTTGTCAAGACGTTACACAACTATGTTCCATACAACTGATATGATAAAGGAGGATCCCGACCAACATGCCTGGTGGTAATCTCAACATACAAAATACAAGAGAGAAATCAAGTGCGGGTACGGTCGCAGAAATCCTCGAGCAGCTTCTTCGTCTCTGGGTGATCCGGTCGATAAACCAAGCCTTCTATCAACTGATCCCTTTTTCTGACCGTTCCATGGATATCTCTGACAAAATCTTCCCAGGCCTTATCCTGGGCACCATCCTCAGGTTTGGGCCTCTTGATGTCTGCTATGCGCTGACAGTCTTCCAGATTCTTCATGGCATCAATCAGTTTGCGTTCGGCCTCGTATCGACGGCATGCTTCTTCCCCAAGCTCTTCAGTCTTCACCTTAACCTGTTCTCCCAACTGAGCAACCTGTATCTTTAGCTCTTCTTCCCGTTCTTTGCGTTTGGCCATAGTAAGGTCCGAGTGCTCTCTGAACTTAGCTAACTTCGTGTAGGCCCTTTCCAGCTCTTGTTTCTTAGTAGCCAATACACTGCTAACTGAGTCTACATCTAACTCCAGACGCTTCTTGGTTTCATTCAACTCCAATAAAGTAGTCTTCAGATGTTTCAAAGTCTCGGCCTGTTGCTTGGAACAATATCCTGTTTCAATCTTTTCATGACGAAGCTGGGCATTCTCTTTCTCTAAAGCTTCCTTAGCCTTTGCTAACTCTTCTTTCTCCGCCATCAGCTGCTTGTATACCTGTATGTCTATAGTGGTGGGCTCCTCCACCGGAGAAGGATACAATGGCTGAACTGCAGGATAAGGCATAAGGAACTTCGTAGCTCGTTCACGAATCCACTCCACATACGGACCAAGAACTCGAGTACCCCCTCTGCTACCTGAAGGCTTCCCTCTCTTATGCAGGTTCTTCCATGCTTTCTCAAGCTTGATCAACATCTCTTCCTCTATTGCCCCAGTGAGATACAGAGATTCTTGTATCTCCTCGGGCTTCGGCGCTTCCTGAGGTGCATACCCAAACTGCCTGATCAATAAGGAAAGGTTGCAATTAACACACCCTTTCCTTCCTATCAAAGGAACATTAGGGAATCCTTCGCATCCGCATATGACCTCAACTCCGAACACCTCCTCATTAACCCACACCATATTCTCAGCAGTCAACCCCATCAAGCGCTCAGGCCATCCTAAAGAATCAATAGAAGTGACAAAAGGCCCTGACTTCGGCATATGACTAGTAAACCACCTGCACAGTAGAGGTACACAGCAAGAGACATTCCTTCCTCGCCGCTTTTCATTTTGGTAGTGAGTGGAATGGTGGATATCTCCCAGCAGGGTAGGAACTGGGTTCTTTGCAGCCAGAATATAGAAAGCATTTGCATCAACAAAATCAGGAATGTTTGGGAACAATACAATGCCATAAACACACACAGCAAGGATGGCGTCAAAAACAACCCAGCCACCCTTCTTGGCATACTCCCGAGCCTTCTCCACTAAAACATCCAACGGAAATCCCCACACATCTCCTCTTCTGATCATCTTCCCTGTTAGCTCAAACTCTCCTAAGTACAGAATAGTAGAAAGCTCAACCAGATTAGGCTTAGCGTCCGTGTGATAGAAAGGCATCTGCTCGCGAATCGGTATATCCAAGAGTGCAGAGTACTCCTCCAGGGTAGGAGCCAAGACAAAGTCAGGAAATACGAAACACCTGAGCTCAGCGTCATAAAACTGCAATAGGGTGTAAATGTCGCTGATCTCATAAGCCGAGGGCTGGTAAACATAAGTCAGGATCCTCCCATATGTCTTCCTGAAATCTCCCATCACCTTCTTCTTAGAAATAGTAATTAACTCTGACAACAGACTGATATCCGGAGACGGGAATCTGTAGGGTAACACTCTCTTCATGGCTTCCATGTCTGCTAGGAAACAAACACCGGAACTGGGAGGGAAAATATGTACCTGCAATACACACGCGTTAGTTGGATGCAAATGGTGATGCAATAATGCAGTATGATAAATGATGCAATCAGTGAACACAGGGGCCATGCTGTAGCCTGAAGAGGAACATCTCTGTAATGTCAAGAACAGAAAACCACCACAGTCACCCGAACTTCATGACACTCAAAATACCGATCCCCTGGTAAGAGATCCATCTGAACCTCTGTATCTGACGAGAAAACCATCTGATAATAGTATCAACCTCAAACAAGAAACCCATCTGATTCAAACAACACCAGTTAACGAACCAAGAAAACCATCTGATAAATACTGGATCATGGTTTCTGAAGGCCAGCTTTCCTGCAATAACCCAATCCCCCTCACAGGTATGATGAACCTAATCCACAGACAAAGGTACGGCATCCTATGCGGTCATCAGCGTCACAGACTTTCATGAGTGACGATACGATTCCCAGAAGGAGTGGCATCATCAAGTCATGAAGAGGCCTCACTTAGCTGACTTCCAAATGATCGGTCCCCAGAGTCGACAATCCTCACGTCTGGACTCCCCTCAGATCCTCAGGACCGGAAAGGAGCACCTCTGCGAGAACCTCGTCTGAGCGCAGATTTCGTAGGGAACTGTGCCTGCTCAGCAGACAGGTCCGTCTACTACTCTCCGCAACTATGTCTAGGTGCATACTCAAGCCCAGGTCCGGCTTCTCACTCATAGTAACCTCCCTCTCCCACAGCAATAATCATAATAATATAATGCTGAAAGTAAATGCGGAAAGGTAAAGGTGCGGGAAAGTAAAGTGCGGAAAAGTAAAACACATATGCACAACACCCAACAGATAAACACCCAAGCGCTAGGATTGACTCGCGTAGGGGATGGGAAACGGTCCCAGCATAAGGGATGGGAAAAGTCCCTAGATGCTACAAGGTCCCCAGCAGAGTCGCCAGCTGTCGCTACTGCGAAAATCAGCGCCGGCTGACCAGAAGAGTCGCCACCGTGCGTTATTTATCCCAAAGGAGGGAAAGGAAACGCTCGAAGTAAACCTCGCAAAGACGGGAAAAGGTATGGTCATCGCAACCAAAACCTGGATTCGGGAGTCGGTTACACAAGGGGAAGGTATTAGTACCCCTCACGTCCATCGTACTCGATGGGATCCATGCTTGGTGTTTATAAGGAAAAGGGTGTGTTTATCTATCTACGCTAAGGGTCGGTCTGAATAGAAAGGAAAAAGGACAGGACTCGACAGAACATATGGTGTTCTGGGCCTACGTACTCCCTCGTGCAATGGGAAAGTCAGAGTCAACGTAGTTCGACTACCTACGTCTAAACGGGGGGAAGGTTGCTCACCAGGACATCGCGTCCTGTGCCTACGTACTTCCACACAGCATGGAAGATCAGAGCAAACGTAGTTCGACAAACTACGGCTAATCTGGGTGTTCTCACCCTGCAAAGAGAAAACAAATCTGGTTGTAAAGGTTCGGGAACCTACAACTAGGGTCTGGTCTCAAATGCACTCGGGCAAGAGAAAAGGGTAACATCAGTCGTTAGCGGGAAAGTCTCGATCGCGCAGCAGCGAGAGAACAAAGGTTAGTTGTTAGTGTGCTCGCTAGGATATTGCATCCTATGCCTACATATTCTCGTCTGGTACGAGAAATCAGAGCAGTTGTAGTTCGGCTAACTACGACACAAGCTACTCAAGTGCTTCTATTGAGAAAGGGAAAAGACACCCTAAAACTATGGTTAAAAAGGGGAATCTACCTACTGTTATCATGCCTGGTTGACTCACCTAATGTCTATCATAACCTCTCCGCAGCGGAGAAGTTAGAGCTCCAAAGGGATCATGGCAACAGGACTAAACAGGAAACAAGAATCAACTGCAAAGTAAAGAAATACTGGAAATATACATGAATTCAACAACCAAACAAACAAGGCGCAAAGGCCGCAAACCACAGAGGTAAGGGAGCTCAGCTCTACCAAATACCAGCAAGCAAAGCCACTCAATAACAAGCAAGCAGAAGGAGGACCACCTCAACTTCTCATGCACACAAAGCTTATCTCTAAGATGCACCTACCTCAGAAATATTTAGATGAACCCCTAAGTCTAATGTAGCACATCACCACACAAGTCAAACAACACAGAGAGAAGGCGAACCAGCCAGACAAACTCCTATCCAAAACCCTGAACAGGACCCCTAAACAAAACTAAAGCAAAACCCTAATCTACCTCCAAGCAAAGCCCTAAGCAAAACCCTAATCAAAACCCTAATCAGATCTCTAAGCTAAACCCTAACACAAGAGAAAAGAAACCAGTCCCCAAGCTTCAAAACAAGCTTACCAAAGAAAGGGAGCTAAGCAGACAAACCCATAGTGCCTTCCTCAGGAAAGTACCAGGAGGTTACCACCCAGGAATCATATCCTATGCGGCTCAACAACTGTGAACGGTTTACATTCCTCCTCAGGAGAAACTAAACTCACATGAAGGCTCCGACATCATTGGATACTTGAGAAATCCTACCTGAAATAAGGGAACTAAGTGAACATGCCCATAGTACCTTCCTTGGGAAAGTACTAGGAGGCTTCCACTTAGGAATCATATCCCATGTGGCTCAACAACTGTGATCAGTTTACATTCCTCCTCAGGAGAAACTAAACTCACATGAAGGCTCCAACATCATTGGATACTTGAGAAATCCTAGATGAACTAAGGGAACTAAGTGAACAGACCCATAGTGCCTTCCTCAAGAAAGTACTAGGGGGCTTCCACTTAGGAATCATATCCCATGTGGCTCAACAACTGTGATCGGTTTATATTCCTCCTCAGGAGAAACTAAACTCACATGAAGGCTCCAACATCATTGGATACTTGAGAAAGAGGTGAGAAGAAAGAATGAAAGACATCCCTAGTGCCTTCCTCAAGAAAGTACCATAAATTTCCCTCAAACTTCAGGATCTCAAACCTCACAAACAGAGAACAAGCTCCTAGACTAGGACCTCAATCCATGCATCCTTGCAAGCTCCAAACATCTTCAACTTCTGGATCTCTAGTCTTCAATCTTCTCCTCATCATGCTCCTTCACCAAGGTCTTCAAAGTGAACCAAACCCCCAAACAATTCCCCAAAATGAAACCCCAAAAGCAGACACTCATCATAAAACATCCAATACAATCAATCAAATCAGAAAATACCCTAAAAATACTAAAGTCACAGGGAACAATCTAATATTTATCCACAAAGGTCTATTACACTTACCCATAATACCCCTATAGTCCCATACCCAAAATCAAACTAAAACTCCTAAAAGAAATGAATTATTTCACCTATGTTAAACCTAAACCCTAATTTTAATCACTCTAATCTCACCTAATCAAACCATCTAAAAATTAATCCTAAAATTACGAATTAAATCCTATGAGGAAGCTAAAGTCCTAAGTTAATCACCCTAAAAAGAATGGACCCTGAATCTAAGGGGAGCTAATTGAACTAAAATCAACAAAATGGGGCATCAACTAAATCCTCTAAAAAAGCTATTTAAATGAAAAATATCCTAAAAATATCAAACTAAAAATAAAAAGGCATTTTTATTTTTATTAATTTTCTACACAGAAGTATGAACCTAATGCAAAAACAAGAAATGAAAAATATCAACTTTCTGATTTTATATGATTTTTTAAAGATGCAAGAAAATTAAAGAAAATAAAATCAAAGAATTAAAATAAATGGGGAGGGGGTGTGAAAAGTGATGCGCCCAGGGTTATTTCTAGGTGGGCTTATGATCAGGGGTGCGAAAAGCAATGTGCGCAGGGCCCAGTTGGTTTCAGAAATCAATTAAAAATAAAAAGGAAAATGAAATGGCGCACGTTGTGAATAGCAAGCTTTTACAGTGTAATTCTTATTGGGCTGAGATGAGGGGGTGCGAATAGCAAATAGGGCAAAGCCCAATCCACAATCCAATCTGTCTCTCACGCAGGGGGGGGGGGGGTAACGAGCAAACCAGGGTGCTTCAGTAACTCAGACTTGGGCCTTGGACCCAATCCAAACCTAATCCAAGTACTGCCTAACAAAACTATCTTCACCTCTAACCTCTCGGTCTACTGTTCATCTGCCAAAAAAAACCTAACGCCGTATGCAACCTTCTCTCCCTCCTCTCTCTAACCTACTCTCAAGAATCTTCAAAAACACTCACTCAGATCAATCTCCAAACACTAAACCTCAACTCTCAAAACAAGAAACCCTACATCAGTGAATGAACAGCAATGGAGATGGTGAAAAGGGAATGAACCTGGAGTGAAGTAACTGCGACGATGAAGTTTCTGGAGAACGCTTCTTGAAGCCGGAGCAAACGATGAAGTTCTTGAGGCGTATTGAAGAGTTGTTGAAGTTATGGGAATCTTGAGCGGATGAGTGTTCTTGAAGGTAACAAATCTCTAGATGATCTGGATCTTGAAGATCCTTGGAGTTCTGGGAGCGTTCTGAGGAAGATCTTCAAAAGATCTTTGAAGATCTTGAAGAGGGACGATGAACTATGATGATCTTCTTCGAAAGTTGTTGATGGATCTGAAGAAATAAAGAGCAAAATCTGGAAACTATTGAAAATTGTTGAAGGAGGTGAAGAACGCGTGGTGAAGTTCAGCCAAATTCTGGAAAAATCACGGCGTTTGTTGGTTGTTAGAGGTTTCTGGAAATTCCAGATGAATTGACGATGAACACGCGATGGTGATTGAAGCTGATGATCGGAGTTTCTTGTTGGGTGGATGATTGTGTTGGAGGATCTATGAAGATCGGTGGTTTTTCGTGATTCCGGCGATATGGACGGTGGTCGGAGAGTGGTTAGGGTTGCCGGCGGGGAGCTGTTAGGGTGGTCACCGGACTTGCATGCCGGTCAGGGGAGTTTCCGGTGAGAGCTGAGGGGTGCTGGGAGTTGGACGCATGGTGAGAGGGGTTTGCTGGGAAGGACACGTGGTGAGGGTGCTGGCAGAGGGAGAGGGTGAGTGGAAAACGTGGCAAGGGGAGAGAGTGGAGTCAGAATGAGGTGGGGTCCTGAAGCTTGAACGCGTGGCATCTTATGTACTTGACAAGTGGCGCTGCTGGACAAAAACTGGACTGAAAAGCAGTTTGGGCCTCCAAAACTTATACCGGGCCCACGAAACAAAGACTGCCTGGACCAAAAACATGAATTAAGAACAATGAATTAAACCTAATTAACTAAACACAGACTTAATCCTAATTAGCTATTTAAAATCTGACTAACTCTAATTAAAAGATAACTAATATTAAACTCTAATTAAACCTAAAAGAAGAATTAAAATCTAATTAAACCTATATTAAACTAAAACTAATAAAACTCTAATAACCTCTATTTAAAAACTATTAAAATCCTATTAAAAATCTATACCATTTATTTAAAACTATTAAATCCTATATTAAACCTAAAAAAAATCTATTAAAAGATTAAATCTATATTAAAACAAACTCTATTTATTTCTATTATCCAAAAACTATTATATTCTAAAAGAAAATCATTATAAAATCTATTTAAAACAATTTAAATTCTAAAAAAGACTTAAAGCTATTAAAAATATTAGGAAAATCTATTTAAATTCTAGAAAAATCTATAAAGCCTATTAAAAATCCTCAAAAGGCTATTAAACCCTAAAAAATGCAGACAAATGCAAATGACCAACATAAAAGATAGCGTGAGACCAGATCGAAGCGAACAGTAAACCCCCGACATCAGAATATCCCTAAAACCACCACGCAAGCTGAAAACACCGAGAAGCGAACTGGGAAACTGTCTGCCCCTGTTTAGCAGGATCTTCAAGTTCCAAGGGTTATGTCTATATGTAAATCTCTTAAGATATCAAGCAAAGTCGTCATGCCTGAAATGCCTATCCCGAGCTTGTCAATGCACACATATATTTGTCTTGAATTTTTGTTTTGAAAAAAAGATATCGCAACAACTTGTGACCGAAATCACTAGTCCAGATATAAGTTTTAATTATAATGCCAACATGAATTTTTCTGAGCATAGCTCGTAGGAGTCAGGAAACGTGATCTTGTCGAGTATGCTTTCAACCGAAGTCCTACTTCAATTAGGTCTTTTAAAGGTTGTATCGTGGCTTGGTTCACGGTTTAAGAAACAAAGGACAAAGGCTCAAAGTTATATTTGTACCCACCCATTCTTCGTGATGTTCTCCAATCCTAATTCAGTTAATCGGATACGAACGCTCATATCTCAAGCGGATTTGCTATGGTCGAGAATTTATCAAGGCTTTGGACATGGCAGTCACTCACCTATTTCTAATGGCGTTTCGGTCACACAACTTTGTTCTTTATAAGGATTCAAACAAACTACTGGTTTGTTGTTCTTATCCCCTAACTTTTGCCTGGACAACATCTTTTGATTTGCCTTTGGAGTCCAGCGGGATGCCCTAGTTTTGCCTAAGTCTCCTTCATAGGTTTTGACTTAGCGGGCTCTTATTTTTTTTTTGAATATTCTTTTATGCACAAGTCGTGTAAACCTTTTGAAAGGCTCGTGACTACCCCACTCCTTAGGTAACCGAGGGATAGTCATTGTATTGGACTTCTTAAGATGCTAAGGATAAATTCTCGAAGGTTTGCTCTTCCTTTTTGAGGATCTAAGTGCTCGATCGGTTTAACTGAAACCTACCCTGCCCCAGGTTAGGATGAATGTTCTTAAAAGAAAGAAAACTCCTACTTCAAGGCTCGAAGGATTTAACGAGGGGTTAACATCCTTATATCTCCAGTGTTTGGGATTTGAAACAATGCCTTACATCATCAGCGGGTTTCAATCGAAAGCATACGACAAGAAATCTGACGTTTTGGGTTCGTCATCCTCCCCCCAATTCTCCATCAGAACAAGAGATCGGGTAAAGTTGGCATTATGATTTATGAAAACGTTTTTTGAATGAGTGAAACGAATGGATTTATTCAAGACAAACATATGCATTGCATTAATTAATCAAAGATAAACAAGTTCGTACATGCTAAATATGCTTAATCAAAGAGAAGTACATATAAATAAACAAATGAACTGTCGGAAAAATCCTTCTAAATGTTTATGAAATCTTGCATTCAAGAGTAACAGTTTCCTTTGGCGGAGCCTCAATGGAAAGGATGTCAGGTTTATGATCAATGTGAGTCGTCATGGCTTGCCCCAGTTATGCTGGTCACATCTTCAACAGTTTTCAATCGTTGCTTCAAAATAACTTTCACAGATTCTTTGTTGATCCTGGTCATATCATCTTGAGGGTTACTGAAATGAAGCGAGCTAGGCCTTTGAATAATTACTGGATTCGACTGATTTGCCACAGGAGTAGCATGCTTTGCAAAATTCAAACTCGACAAGTGAGGGACCCCAAGAGGAGTCTCGATCTTCAGCTGAGCATTGCTAAAAGACAACTTCTTCATTTCTAGCAAATTTCTGACAACTTTCTTAAGAGCATAGCAATTCTCTAGATCATGGCCGGGCGCACCCTCATGAAATAAACAATGAGCGGCAGCGTTGTAACCTGCAGGTAACGGATTAGGCGGAGGACCCAAAGCACGGGTGGTAATCAGACCCTGTTGTACCAAATGGGGGTATAATTCAGTGAAAGCCATCGGAATTGGAGGACAAGGCTTATACTGACTCTTACGGGGATAAGGAACCTGATCCTGTGATTGCTGGTGAACAGGAGCGTTGGGCACTCGTTGACTGTTGACAGGAACTTGCACGGGCGGATGACCGAAAGGTTGTTGATGAATCGGTGCTTGATATACCGGAGCTGACGGCACAGGCTGATATGTAGGAAACTTCTGATCGTAAGAAGGCGCTACAGTAACTACATAGGGTTGTTGGACATATTGAAGCGGATAACCTTGAACATAACTCTGCTGATGTTGCCAAGGTTGAGGTGTAGCTGTTTTGCGGTTCCTCGAACGTGCAGGTCCTTTACCATGGTCGGAGTTAGGGGTTTTGCACTTTAGAGGGGTAGCTTGTCGAACTGGTTGAGCACTGAGAGGCACCGAACCGGATTGAAGACCGTGAGGAGGTACATTCTCGACAATAACAGCTGGTTGAGATCCCATAACGGTATTAGTAGTCTCAGAAACAACAGTAGATTGAGCATCCACCTTCACACTAAGAGCTCGTAGCATCTCCAAAATCTGCCCTACACTTCCTCGAAGATCTTCGAGTTCATGGCTTACACGGTTGATCTCTTGGTTTTGATCTTCCATCCTTTTGAAGGGTCGTATTGATGCAGAGAACTTAGGGTGACAAAATTGGAAGGAGAGAGAACCGAACATGAGAAAACGGAAGACACATGCAATGCAAAAGTATGATGCTAAAATGTGAATGCAAATGAAGATTTCATGGAATTCAGATATTTACGAATATTGCGGAATACCAAGGAAACTTTTAATTTATTGAAGACAAATTACAAATAATATTCTTGCAACCAAAACAAGCTAAATAAAAGCCTATAAAATCCTAGAGAAGCATCTTCCACAACTTCAGTGAGCAGACGGAGATCCGGAGGAAAATAAATACTCGTAGAGCCTTCTCTTCTTGTAGGATTGTATCTCATCATTCTTCGACTGAATCTGCTTTTGAAGTTCTTCGTACTCGCTGACCATCACATGGTATTTGTTCTTCCATGATTCTGTTTCGCGTTGTGATCTCTTCAAAGTGATCTTCAAAGCCTCAGCTTCAGTCATGAAATACTGGACAGGTTCTTCTCCTTGAGGTAAAGGATCTTGGCGAGAGTAGGGCATCTTCAACTCAATAGCTCTTCCTCGAACCCATTGAAGGTATGGTTCCATAGACATACAATTAGGTCTGCCCAAACTTTCTTTGTCTTTCCTATGCAGATGATTCCAAGAGGATAGAATCTAATCTTGAAGCTTTTTGTCGTCTTTGAAAAAGATTTTCTCCACATGAATACCTTTAGGCGGTTCCTTCAAGGGGTATCCCAACTGTCGGCGAGCTAAGACTGGATTGTAGCTAATTCCTCCATTGAAACTGAGCAAAGGCACATTGTTGAAGTTTCCGCAACTATCAATGATCGATATCCCATCGTACATGCGATTATACCAATCAATATCAGAGTGAGTTAAAGCCATGACTTTTTGCGACCAACGTTCTTGATTAGATCTCCAGAACGGACCGGACTTGGGTAAGTGAGAAATAAACCACTTGTATAGTAATGGCACACAACATGTAATCATTCCTCCACCATGAAAGTTTCGAAGATGTACTGAATGATAAGTATTACCCAATAGTGTTGGAACTGGATTTCTCCTCATGAAGGTCTTGATTGCATTAAGGTCCACAAACCCTTCAAAACTAGGAAAAAGCAGTAACCCATAAATAAGCAAGGCAAATATTGTCTCAAAGGCAAACATGTCTTTATGATCAGCATAAAATTGGGCTTTCTTAATTAGGAAGTCCCTGAGAAAACCGGAGGTCCCCCCTTTGGTGATCATATTGTTTTTGACATCGGATATCCTTAGACAAATGGCTTTAGCAATATCTCGTTCTTTAGGGTCTTCCTCCAAGAAAGGGAATGGAGACTTATCCAAGATAGGTAATCCCACCAACTGAGAGTACTCTTCTAAGGTAGGTAAAAGCTGATAATCTGGAAAGGTGAAGCAGTGATAATCTGGATCATAAAACTGTAGCAAAGTCACAAGAAGTCCTTCGTTTACTTGAACCTTCAACAAAGACAATAGCCTTCCATATCTGTTTTGGAACTTTTCTGGATCTTGAACCAAATCTCTTAGCTTCTCTAGGACTTCCAAATTAAAACCTTAAAAGTAAATTTCAAAGTATGCTTCCTAGAGTGATCCATGGTATCCTGCAATATTCATAAATAGAGTTTGAAATCCATGAAGTCTTAATGTAATATGATGCTTTATGGATGCAATGCATGAAAACACATAAAGTCCTAGGTTAAAAGAACGTGAGCGGAGTTAAGGCCTACCCATCCCCAAAAGGAGTGTACTATAGGTTAGTTGTACCTGCAGAACAAGGTTCTAAAAGGTGCCCAAAGTCATCAGCCCATCTTTCGGATATTATCAACCTTCCGATTGACTCGGGGGTTAATAATATTCTCAAGAGAACCTCTTTTGAGTGTAGTATCGCGTAGCAACCATTGTAGGACTACTCCCACATAGTTCCCGCACTACGTCCTAAATAAGGCCGAGGTGGTGTAAAGGTACTACGGTTCCCAATATCATAGACTCCAATCGACCATGGAAAAAGTTTTCACGATTACTCGTTCAACCGAACCATTTTCGAAAAGGTCTCAACTGAGCGGTGATTCTCGAATCAGCTTGGTCGGGATTCAACCCCCTATAAGCCTCATCGAATATATCCCCATCCTATAATAATGTCACCAGTCCGGGCGTAGGACTTATCTCACAACACGAGGAACAGTCCCAAATCAGAGCACAAATATATACATGCAAATGAATAGTAAAACAAATAGTAATAAATATGAACAAATTAGGGATAACCCACAAAAGTTTAGAAAGTCCCCAGTGAAGTCGCCATTTTCTGTTGCGGTGGAAATAGGATCACAAACTATTAATTAGTTTGAATCACAATTCAATTCACAACCGCTCTTTGATTTATCCGAAGGAAAAGGTCAAAAGAGGGAAAACCTATTTTTGCATCGTAAACACAATGCGGGGAAAGATCTAGGGTTCGGGGGTTGGTTAAATTTAGGGAAGGTATTAGCACCCTAAACTTCTGTAGTACTCTACAGGAACCTTTTGTTCAAATGTTTACTATTTTGCTTTATTCATTTGCTTAAGGTATATGTACAAAGACTAAAAGTGAGAAAGGAGACCTAAGGGGTTAATTCTAAGTTTACTCGGCAAGACATCGCATCTTGTGCCTACGTATCCTTACGGGAGTGGAATCAGAGTAATCGTAGTTCCCCTCAAAAGGGAGGTTAGAGACTTCTTGACTGTGGTCAAGGTCTCAAGGGGAATAAACGCATCTTAAGGACACGCTTACGCGGAGTCTTAAACTCCGATATCTCTACGTTGAATTGTTAAGTTGTAATTAGGGTTAAATTAGGGATTCCACGGCGGGAAACCCTAAAATGAGCGCGGCGGCTCTTTGACCTAATGCTAGGGGTAAAATGGTAATTTTGCCTGCGGCGAGGCATTTGTGAAAATTAGGGTTTGTAGTTTGTAGTTTTGAGGGTTTGAAATTGAATGTGTGAAATTTGAGGGTTTGAGGACTATTGGCATGGCGGCCAAACGGCTAGACCTAATCCTTCGGAAGTGAAATTATTGGTAAAGACGCGATAAACATACAATGGCAGAACATAAAGTGCGGAAAGATAAATGCGACAATTGTCTCGCAAAATTACAACCGGGAAACAGATACATATATAATAATGAATTGGAATTTAATCTGCAGAGAGAAACTGAATAAATCGTTAGTGAAAGGTTAGATGAAAACAAATAATACTAAAGGGGAATACAAAAATGCAAAAAAAGATTTTAGTGTAAATTTTAAAGAGAAATTAATATTAGTTTTAAAAAAGGAGATTTAAATTTAAAAAAAAGGTTTAATTTTTATCTTAAAAAAGTTTAATTTTAAAAATATTTTAAGTTTTTTTAAAAAAAGTTTTATTTTTATTATATGAAAAGAGGTTTTTTATAAAAAGGTTTTTAAAATTTTTATTTATTTTTAATATTTACACAAAAAAGTTTTTTTAAAACAGCTTTTTAAATTATAAAAATAAAAATGGTAAAAAAAACAGCTTTAAAAACAGAAAAAAAACAATTTAAAAAACAAAACTAAAAATAAAAAATAAAGGGGTTGGGCCGGTCATCACCCCGGACCCAACCCGGTTGGTTAGTAATAAAGAATAATATGCAATCTTAGGGTTTTGAAACCCCATCGTCCCCTCAGCGGCGCCGTTTGTCTTTCTCTCCTCTCGTCTTCCCCTTGCTGCGATTCTCTGTGTTTCGCTTCATTCCTTTCATTGACCTGAAACAAAATATGAAAATTGTAAGGAAGATGTCTTATGGCTCACATTTACGGTGAAAGCGGTCGATGATGAAGTGAGCTGAGGCTTAGAGTCGATTGCCCGCCGACGGCGAAGGCGATCTTCTCGTCTATGATTCGCGGATGATATTGACGTTTGGTGATGCTCTGAACGAAGATGACGGTTGTTTTTCGTCTGAGTTTGTGGCCGTCTCCGTTCGGTGATTCGCGGCCGTCTTCGATCGTTGTTGGGGTTTTTCGTGTTACAGCTTTGTTGTCTGATGACGGCGCTTAGGGTTTTGCATGTGACTTTTGTCCGTTTTCCTCTAGGGTTTTCGCTATCCTCCCCCTTTTCTCACAGGTGGTATTTCCCCTTTTTATATACTCTGATTCTCTCTTTTGGGCCTTGGATATCATATCTGATTCGTGCTTCGCTTTTACTCTGATTTGATTTTATCTGATTTGATTTAGTTATTGATTTTCAGATACTGATTGGATTCATCTGATACTGATTGAACCTTGTTTCTTCTTTAGGATTTGATTGGATTCGTAACTGGATTTGCTTCGAAATGTTTTTACTCTGATTTGGAATTGATATCAATATCAAAATCTCTTTCTGTTATTTTTCTGATATGGTTTGCCTTGCACCTTCAGGTTGGATTGATTATGATTTGTGATATCTGATATTGATTATGTCATGGATTTGGTTTGCTTTCCAGATGCTGATTGTTTTCGTTTTCTGATAAGATTTGATTTCCAGCTGATATGGATTCTTTGATCTCTTTTCCTAATACGATCTGGATATTGGTTTGTTTTGCTGACATGAATTCTTTTCCTGATGCAGTTAGCTTTTCCTCTTCTTCTTTCAGAGAGGGCTGGTACTAAGGCTTAGATCGAGTCAAACGATGCCAAGAAGGGGTATACGGCGATGATGACAACGTTCTGAGCCTTCGACAGTTGCTTTTGATAGTCACGGTTTCTGGCTTATGAACTGACATAGTTTTGTGAACTTGTTTCACTTTATGATACGCGGGTTCTGCTTTGTGGTTTGATTCGGTGTGGTTTGTATTCTGAACTTGATTCTTGACATATTACTGAACTGCACCATACTTTTGGTTTTTTCTGCCGAACCTGTTCTTGAATTAATGCTGTCATGCTTTTCTTTGGGACCTGTTGGATACTTTCTGAACTTTGTGATTTACATTCCCCGTGACAGATTTGTAGGATGTTTTCTTCTTGCTCTTGCGCATGAACTTGCCACTCCTGACTTATTGGTCCCTCTTTTCCTTTCTGAGTTTGATGTTTGTTCAGCTTTGGTGCAGTTTACGAGTTGTCTTGCTTTTGAGTTTCTGTTATCAACTTGTACTGATGCTGTTGTGGATTTTCAGGTGTTGGAAACTTCGAAAACAAAATGATTCTGACCTGCCGGCATCCGGGTCTGAATCCAGATTGACTATGTTGCCTTACTCTCGTATCAGTTTGGAAATCCAATTGCGGCAAAAGCGAATCAGTCCCGCTTCTTTTATCACTTCTATCTCTCGGATGTCCCGTAATGATAAGAACAGGTGTTACCTGATCTGACGCCAACGGCGCAGATCGGTAACGGGGGTAGGACGCAGCTTCGGTTGTGCCACTCCCGGCACTCGATGATGACACTGTTCTGAGAGTGTCAAAAACAATTTCTAACATTTTTCTATTCTGTTTGTTCTGTTTTGATGCGCAGGTGAATCGGGGATTCGTGGAGTAACGCCCAGTAAATGAGCATCATAAAGACACTTAGAAATTTTAGGACTTAGGACTTTTTAGAGTGAATGTAACATCTGTAATTAAATCTTACAGCAATTCAGAATGTAAAATGATTCCACTCCTTTTGTACCATGACATTCTTTATGAAATAAAAAATTCCAAAAGTTTTCATTTATCCATGATCATTCCACTTTAAATTTATTTATATTTATTTCTAGTTAAAAAATTATAACGTTTGTGAATAAATCCACAAATATTTAAATTCCTTAACCTAGTCATAAACCATAAATATTCACGAGTGATATTCTTGTCTACGTACTTGTCTCGCCCGTAGTCCTAATCTCATCACCTGATTAAATTCACTTGCTTTCCAACTTAAAATCTAACCAGCAACTTTATAACCAAACACGGATGTGCGCCGTAATCACAACAGTTTCAGTATCAACAATAACATTACCCGTAATTGAATTCCACTGACCAAATGCTAAGAGTGACAATCCAATAATACCCAATCAAATTGTGCCTTATTAATAGAAACGGAAGCGCTTTGGAAATAAACCATGAGCGATGAAATGGATCTTAAATCCAGTTGTGCCCGACAATTTTCGATACCGAACATATGGAAATGGCGCCTTGATATAATCAACCAGGTGATAAATAAATGCCTCAGAAATAGTGTCTCAAATGCCTCAAAACTTAGTAACAGCCCGTCTTCAAGGAATTAGCAGAATTCGCGTAAAATGACCAAAATACCCCTGGAACCAAATCTGCAAAACAAAACCCCCATGACTTGATAGTGGTTAGCAAATGCACAGATGAGATGCTATGCGAAATGACTGACTAAATATAAGGGTAAAATTTGGGGTATTACAGTTGCCCCTATTTAAATAGCTACACCGGACGATTTGAGTGACAGAGACTCGAGGAATCGTGGTGGAGAGATTTAAATATAGATAACCGAAAATTTTGCCCTTATATGCGACGATATGCAATGCTATGGACAAAGCGAGAACACATTAATGCAGATAACATGATGCGTATGATGAATTGCGAAAATGCTGACGAATGCGACGACACAGGGACAGATGCACACTGGGGAGTTCTAAAATGATGGTCAACTGGTGCGAACACGACCAATTGTCATTTTAGAAACGGAACGAGATTCTCAAATGGAGATGGCACCTATGAGACGGCCTCCACTGGGGAAATAAAACTGGATCACGTACGATTGCAAGATCGATTACAGAATGCTGGAGCATTGAGCAAAGAATAACATCCAAGCTTCTGTAAATTATCCCTCGTGACACGACCAAACGGACTTTTTCGGGAATCCGTAGCAAATATACAGGGTAAAATCCGACTGTATGCCAAAATAAATGGACTTTTAAGAATAAGATCCTTAAATGGAGATGGCACCTATGAGATGACCTCCACTTGGGAATGTCTAATAATAAAATTGGACCTACACGATTGCAAGATCGATTACTGAACGCTGGAGCATTGAGCAAAGAATAACATCCAAGCTCCTGTAAACTATCCTTCGTGATGGGATCGAATGGACTTTTCAGAAATCCATATCATATATACAGGGTAAAGACCGGCTGTATGCCAAAATAAATGGACTTTAAGGATAATGCCCTGATAAGCTTCTCGAGGGAGAACTGTCACTTATCGTTGGAAGGGGCTTTCATGCCAAAATGGATAAGCACTCAAATAAAGAGGCTGCAGCTTATCTGATATATAAATCTTCTCATATTTAAGGTCGGCGCCTGGAATACGATTCTGATTCTTCTTTTACTAAAGGACAAGTGAACTTCTTCATACTTCAAGATCGTGCTCTCCTGAATATGAAAAGGGTAAACTGAACTTCCTCATACTTCAAGATCGTGCTCTCCTGAATATGATTCCGCTCCTTCTTTTACTAAAGGATAAACTGAACTTCCTCATACTTCAAGATCGTGCTCTCCTGAATATGATTCCGCTCCTTCTTTTACTAAAGGGTAAATGAACTTCCTCATACTTAAAGATCGTGCTCTCCTGAATATGATTCCGCTCCTTCTTTTACTAAAGGGTAAATGAACTTCCTCATACTTCAAGATCGTGCTCTCCTGAGTATAATTCTGCTCCTTCTTTTACTAAAGGGTAAATGAACTTCTTCATACTTCAAGATCGTGCTCTCCTGAATATGATTCCGCTCCTTCTTTTACTAAAGGGTAAATGAACTTCTTCATACTTCAAGATCGTGCTCTCATGAATATGATTCGGCTCCTTCTTTTACTAAAGGGTAAATGAACTTCTTCATACTTCAAGATCGTGCTCTCCTGAATATGATTCGGCTCCTTCTTTTACTAAAGGGTAAATGAACTTCCTCATACTTCAAGATCGTGCTCTCCTGAATATGATTCCGCTCAAACCTCCCCGTACTTCAAGATCGTGCTCTCCTGAATACGATTTGGTTCAAAACCTCCCTATACCTCAAGACGACAGGGAAAATGGAAGCCCAACTGCTCCATGGAGATGGCCATTTGCTGTGAGTCATAACGAAGATAGGGTCGGCTTCTTAGGTGAGAAATGTCGTATACTGATGTTGTAAGATGTAAAGTGTTGTACCGATAGATTTTCCAGGCGTGAACTGGCGTGTATCTGTAAAGGCTTGTGATTGAAAGATAGTGCAAAATAAATGCACGTCCGGGTACAGTGATAACCTTCTCGGGCGAGAAAAGTCGCGTGTCTGCCAAGGTATGGTGAAAATTTTAAGACGGTGCAAAATAAATGCACGTCTGGTTGGGCTTGACGACCGACAATACTGAGGTTCAATCTAGGATCGAGCTAGAAAGAAGACTGGTAATCAAGACTCCATCGAGGGAATGATCTCGAAGGGTAAATATCTTATCCTGGTGAGGAAAGATAGCTGAAGTAACCGTCATCCACGAGGATCGAGCTCTGTGGGGAAACTGGAAACACATATGTATTTTATGCTTAGGGCTGACAATCTATTTGGAGAGAGTGGACCAACCCAGTTACTCGACGGTAACAACCAATGATGGCGAGACACAATGAACCTGTGAATGCTAACGCATATGTTGATGCATATGTTAATGTGAATGTATGTTAATATTTATGTATGCAAGATGTTATGAAATGAGTATGCAATGAGTATGTAATGAGTATGTAATGAGTATGTAATGAATATGTAATGAGATAGGCATGTGATGCTTATGCCCTTGCGTATACTGACGAAACAGACTAGAGACAGGACGAGAGATGAAATAAACATCTCGACGGAGATACCCTGCGTTCTCTGCAACCAATACGTCAATCATGGGTAAGAAAGATCAATGGTAGAACCAAGTATGGTTTTAAAGTTCTGAATTCTCTGGGGAGAAGGTAATCTGCTTGGGTGCACAGTATCATGTCTTCACATGGGGAGAAGAACCTGAGGGACACTTTCGAGTTACTCCAGAAAAAGTTGTCAGCTTATAGTCTCGCTGGGGACTGTGATGAGGCAATAGTTTAGGAGCCTGCTGCAACACTGAGATTTACTGGGGAATGAAGGCCGCCGTGAGTAAAATCCATCGGGTGCATGAAGAAAGTTGTGAAACCACATGGTTTTGATCTTGAAGGACCTTGTAGTAGTCGCCATTTGTTTCTTTTGAAAAACACGGTGCCCCAGGATACTTGCGTTGTGAGGTATGGTCATCTCAAGAGGATTTTATAGAGAACACGGAGTCCGGTTGCCCCACTGTTTTCAAACTCTTTGAGAGATTGGTCAGGTCTCGACGTAACTGGCACAAATTATTCGTGTTACGACGAAATCTTTGAGAAATAGCTCTTAAGAACGTCAGACTCGCATCGATAAGCGAACTGGGAAACTGTCTGCCCCTGTTTAGCAGGATCTTCAAGTTCCAAGGGTTATGTCTATATGTAAATCTCTTAAGATATCAAGCAAAGTCGTCATGCCTGAAATGCCTATCCCGAGCTTGTCAATGCACACATATATTTGTCTTGAATTTTTGTTTTGAAAAAAAGATATCGCAACAACTTGTGACCGAAATCACTAGTCCGGATATAAGTTTTAATTATAATGCCAACATGAATTTTTCTGAGCATAGCTCGTAGGAGTCAAGAAACGTGATCTTGTCGAGTATGCTTTCAACCGAAGTCCTACTTCAATTAGGTCTTTTAAAGGTTGTATCGTGGCTTGGTTCACGGTTTAAGAAACAAAGGACAAAGGCTCAAAGTTATATTTGTACCCACCCATTCTTCGTGATGTTCTACAATCCTAATTCAGTTAATCGGATACGAACGCTCATATCTCAAGCGGATTTGCTATGGTCGAGAATTTATCAAGGCTTTGGACATGGCAGTCACTCACCTATTTCTAATGGCGTTTCGGTCACACAACTTTGTTCTTTATAAGGATTCAAAAAAACTACTGGTTTGTTGTTCTTATCCCCTAACTTTTGCCTGGACAACATCTTTTGATTTGCCTTTGGAGTCCAGCGGGATGCCCTAGTTTTGCCTAAGTCTCCTTCATAGGTTTTGACTTAGCGGGCTCTTATTATTTTTTTGAATATTCTTTTATGCACAAGTCGTGTAAACCTTTTGAAAGGCTCGTGACTGCCCCACTCCTTAGGTAACCGAGGGATAGTCATTGTATTGGACTTCTTAAGATGCTAAGGATAAATTCTCGAAGATTTGCTCTTCCTTTTTGAGGATCTAAGTGCTCGATCGGTTTAACTGAAACCTACCCTGCCCCAGGTTAGGATGAATGTTCTTAAAAGAAAGAAAACTCCTACTTCAAGGCTCGAAGGGTTTAACGAGGGGTTAACATCCTTATATCTCCAGTGTTTGGGATTTGAAACAATGCCTTACATCATCAGCGGGTTTCAATCGAAAGCATACGACAAGAAATCTGACGTTTTGGATTCGTCATCCTCCCCCCAATTCTCCATCAGAACAAGAGATCGGGTAAAGTTGGCATTATGATTTATGAAAACGTTTTTTGAATGAGTGAAACGAATGGATTTATTCAAGACAAACATATGCATTGCATTAATTAATCAAAGATAAACAAGTTCGTACATGCTAAATATGCTTAATCAAAGAGAAGTACATATAAATAAACAAATGAACTGTCGGAAAAATCCTTCTAAATGTTTATGAAATCTTGCATTCAAGAGTAACAGTTTCCTTTGGCGGAGCCTCAATGGAAAGGATGTCAGGTTTATGATCACTGTGAGTCGTCATGGCTTGCCCCAGTTATGCTGGTCACATCTTCAACAGTTTTCAATCGTTGCTTCAAAATAACTTTCACAGATTCTTTGTTGATCCCGGTCATATCATCTTGAGGGTTACTGAAATGAAGCGAGCTAGGCCTTTGAATAATTACTGGATTCGATTGATTTGCCACAGGAGTAGCATGCTTTGCAGAATTCGAACTCGACAAGTGAGGGACCCCGAGAGGAGTCTCGATCTTCAGCTGAGCATTGCTAAAAGACAACTTCTTCGTTTCTAGCAAATTTCTGACAACTTTCTTAAGAGCATAGCAATTCTCTAGATCATGGCCGGGCGCACCCTCATGAAATAAACAATGAGCGGCAGCGTTGTAACCTGCAGGTAACGGATTAGGCGGAGGACCCAAAGCACGGGTGGTAATCAGACCCTGTTGTACCAAATGGGGGTATAATTCAGTGAAAGCCATCGGAATTAGAGGACAAGGCTTATACTGACTCTTACGGGGATAAGGAACCTGATCCTGTGATTGCTGGTGAACAGGAGCGTTGGGCACTCGTTGACTGTTGACAGGAACTTGCACGGGCGGATGACCGAAAGGTTGTTGATGAATCGGTGCTTGATATACCGGAGCTGACGGCACAGGCTGATATGTAGGAAACTTCTGATCGTAAGAAGGCGCTACAGTAACTACATAGGGTTGTTGGACATATGGAAGCGGATAACCTTGAACATAACTCTGCTGATGTTGCCAAGGTTGAGGTGTAGCTGTTTTGCGGTTCCTCGAACGTGCAGGTCCTTTACCATGGTCGGAGTTAGGGGTTTTGCACTTTGGAGGGGTAGCTTGTCGAACTGGTTGAGCACTGGGAGGCACCGAACCGGATTGAAGACCGTGAGGAGGTACATTCTCGACAGTAACAGCTGGTTGAGATCCCATAACGGTATTAGTAGTCTCAGAAACAACAGTAGATTGAGCATCCACCTTCACACTAAGAGCTCGTAGCATCTCCAAAATCTGCCCTACACTTCCTCGAAGATCTTCGAGTTCATGGCTTACACGGTTGATCTCTTGGTTTTGATCTTCCATCCTTTTGAAGGGTCGTATTGATGCAGAGAACTTAGGGTGACAAAATTGGAAGGAGAGAGAACCGAACATGAGAAAACGGAAGACACATGCAATGCAAAAGTATGATGCTAAAATGTGAATGCAAATGAAGATTTCATGGAATTCAGATATTTACGAATATTGCGGAATACCAAGGAAACTTTTAATTTATTGAAGACAAATTACAAATAATATTCTTGCAACCAAAACAAGCTAAATAAAAGCCTAGAAAATCCTAGAGAAGCATCTTCCACAACTTCAGTGAGCAGACGGAGATCCGGAGGAAAATAAATACTCGTAGAGCCTTCTCTTCTTGTAGGATTGTATCTCATCATTCTTCGACTGAATCTGCTTTTGAAGTTCTTCGTACTCGCTGACCATCACATGGTATTTGTTCTTCCATGATTCTGTTTCGCGTTGTGATCTCTTCAAAGTGATCTTCAAAGCCTCAGCTTCAGTCATGAAATACTGGACAGGTTCTTCTCCTTGAGGTAAAGGATCTTGGCGAGAGTAGGGCATCTTCAACTCAATAGCTCTTCCTCGAACCCATTGAAGGTATGGTTCCATAGACACACAATTAGGTCTGCCCAAACTTTCTTTGTCTTTCCTATGCAGATGATTCCAAGAGGATAGAATCTAATCTTGAAGCTTTTTGTCGTCTTTGAAAAAGATTTTCTCCACATGAATACCTTTAGGCGGTTCCTTCAAGGGGTATCCCAACTGTCGGCGAGCTAAGACTGGATTGTAGCTAATTCCTCCATTGAAACTGAGCAAAGGCACATTGTTGAAGTTTCCGCAACTATCAATGATCGATATCCCATCGTACATGCGATTATACCAATCAATATCAGAGTGAGTTAAAGCCATGACTTTTTGCGACCAACGTTCTTGATTAGATCTCCAGAACGGACCGGACTTGGGTAAGTGAGAAATAAACCACTTGTATAGTAATGGCACACAACATGTAATCATTCCTCCACCATGAAAGTTTCGAAGATGTACTGAATGATAAGTATTACCCAATAGTGTTGGAACTGGATTTCTCCTCATGAAGGTCTTGATTGCATTAAGGTCCACAAACCCTTCAAAACTAGGAAAAAGCAGTAACCCATAAATAAGCAAGGCAAATATTGTCTCAAAGGCAAACATGTCTTTATGATCAGCATAAAATTGGGCTTTCTTAATTAGGAAGTCCCTGAGAAAACCGGAGGTCCCCCCTTTGGTGATCATATTGTTTTTGACATCGGATATCCTTAGACAAATGGCTTTAGCAATATCTCGTTCTTTAGGGTCTTCCTCCAAGAAAGGGAATGGAGACTTATCCAAGATAGGTAATCCCACCAACTGAGAGTACTCTTCTAAGGTAGGTAAAAGCTGATAATCTGGAAAGGTGAAGCAGTGATAATCTGGATCATAAAACTGTAGCAAAGTCACAAGAAGTCCTTCGTTTACTTGAACCTTCAACAAAGACAATAGCCTTCCATATCTGTTTTGGAACTTTTCTGGATCTTGAACCAAATCTCTTAGCTTCTCTAGGACTTCCAAATTAAAACCTTAAAAGTAAATTTCAAAGTATGCTTCCTAGAGTGATCCATGGTATCCTGCAATATTCATAAATAGAGTTTGAAATCCATGAAGTCTTAATGTAATATGATGCTTTATGGATGCAATGCATGAAAACACATAAAGTCCTAGGTTAAAAGAACGTGAGCGGAGTTAAGGCCTACCCATCCCCAAAAGGAGTGTACTATAGGTTAGTTGTACCTGCAGAACAAGGTTCTAAAAGGTGCCCAAAGTCATCAGCCCATCTTTCGGATATTATCAACCTTCCGATTGACTCGGGGGTTAATAATATTCTCAAGAGAACCTCTTTTGAGTGTAGTATCGCGTAGCAACCATTGTAGGACTACTCCCACATAATTCCCGCACTACGTCCTAAATAAGGCCGAGGTGGTGTAAAGGTACTACGGTTCCCAATATCATAGACTCCAATCGACCATGGAAAAAGTTTTCACGATTACTCGTTCAACCGAACCATTTTCGAAAAGGTCTCAACTGAGCGGTGATTCTCGAATCAGCTTGGTCGGGATTCAACCCCCTATAAGCCTCATCGAATATATCCCCATCCTATAATAATGTCACTAGTCCGGGCGTAGGACTTATCTCACAACACGAGGAACAGTCCCAAATCAGAGCACAAATATATACATGCAAATGAATAGTAAAACAAATAGTAATAAATATGAACAAATTAGGGATAACCCTCAAAAGTTTAGAAAGTCCCCAGTGAAGTCGCCATTTTCTGTTGCGGTGGAAATAGGATCACAAACTATTAATTAGTTTGAATCACAATTCAATTCACAACCGCTCTTTGATTTATCCAAAGGAAAAGGTCAAAAGAGGGAAAACCTATTTTTGCATCGTAAACACAATGCGGGGAAAGATCTAGGGTTCGGGGGTTGGTTAAATTTAGGGAAGGTATTAGCACCCTAAACTTCTGTAGTACTCTACAGGAACCTTTTGTTCAAATGTTTACTATTTTGCTTTATTCATTTGCTTAAGGTATATGTACAAAGACTAAAAGTGAGAAAGGAGACCTAAGGGGTTAATTCTAAGTTTACTCGGCAAGACATCGCATCTTGTGCCTACGTATCCTTACGGGAGTGGAATCAGAGTAATCGTAGTTCCCCTCAAAAGGGAGGTTAGAGACTTCTTGACTGTGGTTAAGGTCTCAAGGGGAATAAACGCATCTTAAGGACACGCTTACGCGGAGTCTTAAACTCCGATATCTCTACGTTGAATTGTTAAGTTGTAATTAGGGTTAAATTAGGGATTCCACGGCGGGAAACCCTAAAATGAGCGCGACGGCTCTTTGACCTAATGCTAGGGGTAAAATGGTAATTTTGCCTGCGGCGAGGCATTTGTGAAAATTAGGGTTTGTAGTTTGTAGTTTTGAGGGTTTGAAATTGAATGTGTGAAATTTGAGGGTTTGAGGACTATTGGCATGGCGGCCAAACGGCTAGACCTAATCCTTCGGAAGTGAAATTATTGGTAAAGACGCGATAAACATACAATGGCAGAACATAAAGTGCGGAAAGATAAATGCGACAATTGTCTCGCAAAATTACAACCGGGAAACAGATACATATATAATAATGAATTGGAATTTAATCTGCAGAGAGAAACTGAAAAAATCGTTAGTGAAAGGTTAGATGAAAACAAATAATACTAAAGGGGAATACAAAAATGCAAAAAAAGATTTTAGTGTAAATTTTAAAGAGAAATTAATATTAGTTTTAAAAAAGGAGATTTAAATTTAAAAAAAAGGTTTATTTTTTATCTTAAAAAAGTTTAATTTTAAAAATATTTTAAGTTTTTTTAAAAAAAGTTTTATTTTTATTATATGAAAAGAGGTTTTTTATAAAAAGGTTTTTAAAATTTTTATTTATTTTTAATATTTACACAAAAATGTTTTTTTAAAACAACTTTTTAAATTATAAAAATAAAAATGGTAAAAAAAACAGCTTTAAAAACAGAAAAAAAACAATTTAAAAAACAAAACTAAAGATAAAAAATAAAGGGGTTGGGCCGGTCATCACCCCGGACCCAACCCGGTTGGTTAGTAATAAAGAATAATATGCAATCTTAGGGTTTCGAAACCCCATCGTCCCCTCAGCGGCGCCGTTTGTCTTTCTCTCCTCTCGTCTTCCCCTTGCTGCGATTCTCTGTGTTTCGCTTCATTCCTTTCATTGACCTGAAACAAAATATGAAAATTGTAAGGAAGATGTCTTATGGATCACATTTACGGTGAAAGCGGCCGATGATGAAGTGAGCTGAGGCTTAGAGTCGATTGCCCGCCGACGGCGAAGGCGATCTTCTCGTCTATGATTCGCGGATGATATTGGCGTTTGGTGATGCTCTGAACGAAGATGACGGTTGTTTTTCGTCTGAGTTTATGGCCGTCTCCGTTCGGTGATTCGCGGCCGTCTTCGATCGTTGTTGGGGTTTTTCGTGTTACAGCTTTGTTGTCTGATGACGGCGCTTAGGGTTTTGCATGTGACTTTTGTCCGTTTTCCTCTAGGGTTTTCGCTATCCTCCCCCTTTTCTCAGAGGTGGTATTTCCCCTTTTTATATACTCTGATTCTCTCTTTTGGGCCTTGGATATCATATCTGATTCGTGCTTCGCTTTTACTCTGATTTGATTTTATCTGATTTGATTTAGTTATTGATTTTCAGATACTGATTGGATTCATCTGATACTGATTGAACCTTGTTTCTTCTTTAGGATTTGATTGGATTCGTAACTGGATTTGCTTCGAAATGTTTTTACTCTGATTTGGAATTGATATCAATATCAAAATCTCTTTCTGTTATTTTTCTGATATGGTTTGCCTTGCACCTTCAGGTTGGATTGATTATGATTTGTGATATCTGATATTGATTATGTCATGGATTTGGTTTGCTTTCCAGATGCTGATTGTTTTCGTTTTCTGATAAGATTTGATTTCCAGCTGATATGGATTCTTTGATCTCTTTTCCTAATACGATCTGGATATTGGTTTGTTTTGCTGACATGAATTCTTTTCCTGATGCAGTTAGCTTTTCCTCTTCTTCTTTCAGAGAGGGCTGGTACTAAGGCTTAGATCGAGTCAAACGATGCCGAGAAGGGGTATACGGCGATGATGACAACGTTCTGAGCCTTCGACAGTTGCTTTTGATAGTCACGGTTTCTGGCTTATGAACTGACATAGTTTTGTGAACTTGTTTCACTTTCTGATACGCGGGTTCTGCTTTGTGGTTTGATTCGGTGTGGTTTGTATTCTGAACTTGATTCTTGACATATTACTGAACTGCACCATACTTCTGGTTTTTTCTGCCGAACCTGTTCTTGAATTAATGCTGTCATGCTTTTCTTTGGGACCTGTTGGATACTTTCTGAACTTTGTGATTTACATTCCCCGTGACAGATTTGTAGGATGTTTTCTTCTTGCTCTTGCGCATGAACTTGCCACTCCTGACTTATTGGTCCCTCTTTTCCTTTCTGAGTTTGATGTTTGTTCAGCTTTGGTGCAGTTTATGAGTTGTCTTGCTTTTGAGTTTCTGTTATCAACTTGTACTGATGCTGTTGTGGATTTTCAGGTGTTGGAAACTTCGAAAACAAAATGATTCTGACCTGCCGGCATCCGGGTCTGAATCCAGATTGACTATGTTGCCTTACTCTCGTATCAGTTTGGAAATCCAATTGTGGAAAAAGCGAATCAGTCCCGCTTCTTTTATCACTTCTATCTCTCGTATGTCCTGTAATGATAAGAACAGGTGTTACCTGATCTGACGCTAACGGCGCGGATCGGTAACGGGGGTAGGACGCAGCTTCGGTTGTGCCACTCCCGGCACTCGATGATGACACTGTTCTGAGAGTGTCAAAAACAATTTCTAACATTTTTCTATTCTGTTTGTTCTGTTTTGATGCGCAGGTGAATCGGGGATTCGTGGAGTAACGCCCAGTAGATGAGCATCATAAAGACACTTAGAAATTTTAGGACTTAGGACTTTTTAGAGTGAATGTAACATCTGTAATTAAATCTTACAGCAATTCAGAATGTAAAATGATTCCACTCCTTTTGTACCATGACATTCTTTATGAAATAAAAAATTCCAAAAGTTTTCATTTATCCATGATCATTCCACTTTAAATTTATTTATATTTATTTCTAGTTAAAAAATTATAACGTTTGTGAATAAACCATAAATATTCACGAGTGATATTCTTGTCTACGTACTTGTCTCGCCCGTAGTCCTAATCTCATCACCTGATTAAATTCACTTGCTTTCCAACTTAAATTCTAACCAGCAACTTTATAACCAAACACGGATGTGCGCCGTAATCACAACAGTTTCAGTATCAACAATAACATTACCCGTAATTGAATTCCACTGACCAAATGCTAAGAGTGACAATCCAATAATACCCAATCAAATTGTGCCTTATTAACAGAAATGAAAGCGCTTTGGAAATAAACCATGAGCGATGAAAAGGATCTTAAATCCAGTTGTGCCCGACAATTTTCGATACCGAATATATGGAAATGGCGCCTTGATATAATCAACCAGGTGATAAATAAATGCCTCAGAAATAGTGTCTCAAATGCCTCAAAACTTAGTAACAGCCCGTCTTCAAGGAATTAGCAGAATTCGCGTAAAATGACCAAAATACCCCTGGAACCAAATCTGCAAAACAAAACCCCCATGACTTGATAGTGGTTAGCAAATGCACAGATGAGATGCTATGCGAAATGACTGACTAAATATAAGGGTAAAATTTGGGGTATTACAATATGGGTGCAGTAGATCAAGAGGTATGATTACCCAACAAGAGTTGTATGAGACTATGAAGCTAGCCAAAAAAGTTGTTCAAGTGTTCAAAGGTTGATATATTTGTCTGAAAACTCAAGAGATCCTCAGAGAGATTGGTTGAAACCAAGATTGTGTGTCTCATAACTTGAGAGGTGTGGGAGCTCCTCAGATGATTCTGAGACTATGAGGATGAACTTGAAGCTTTGAGAAAGCTTATGAGATGTCTTGAAAGCCATCATGAAGCCTAGAAAGGTCATTGTACAAGAATTCAGAAGACTCAACCATGAGTGGTGGAATTAGGGTTTGACTGGGTCAACCCTAGGTCAACTGATGATTTGGAGAGGGTTGTGACCTAATCCAAGAGCCATGTGACCATGAAATGATGCATTGAGATGCTATAAGGATGATTCCTATACCAACTCATCATGATTGAGGAGTTTGAGAAGTTTCAAGCTAGGGTTTCTAAGGCTTGACAGTGTAAAATCCCCTAGTTTGATCCCTATCTTCAAGGCAGTTCAGCTAAAGATGTGATTGTCATATCATCTTCCCCATAACATGAATGTTGTAGAGCTTGATTTTAGATTTAATTTGAGTACTAGAAGTCCTTGATAGGATTTGTAAAGCTCAAGTTATGACTTTGACAAGTTACAGGTCATCTGAGGTATGTGAATATGGGTCCTTGAAAGTCACCCAACTTGCATCCAACCTTTGCTCTAGTAGGATGATTCCTATGAACTCTTGGTAAACATGAATGTTGTAGAGCATCTTCTTAGCTTTCTAGAGAGTACTATAAGTCCTTGATAGGATTTGTAGAACTCAACTTATGGCTTTGACAAGTCAAGGGCATTTTGGTCATTTGGAGGTTATAGGTCATTTCAAGCATAAGGCCATATCTCCTATTTCCAAGCTTCAAATGGAAAAATCCTCAACATCAAACTTTCTTAGAATGATGTTTTAAGGCTAGTGGGGAGGTCATGAGATGTTGAAAAGGCTTGTATCAAAAAGTGATAAAAATGACCTAAAAGGGAGGCATAAGTTAAATAAGTTGAAATTGGAAATTGGAAATCCCAAGTTACACATCTAAACCATGGCATATAATAGGTCATTTTGACTCTAAAAGACATTCTAAAAACAATGGTTCAGCCACAATTTTGATTTGAGGCCTAGATCATGGGGCTGCTTTGGAAATGGCTTGCTTGCATCTTAAGGCACAAATGCAAAACATGAGAAAACTCAATGAACAAGTTAGTTATGCATCTCAACACATCATATATCTCATATAAGGATAATTTCAAGTCAGAATTGGTGGTTACAAGGGCTATGGCATGAGATAGCACATGAGGAGAAGTGAATTCATAATATCATGACATGAGATTTCCAATTTCGCATTGGATGGTCCTAGATGGTTCTAGATGATTCTAAACCATTCTATATAACATATAGAACTTGCTCAGATGCAAGGTTGGTGTAAGATTTGAGAGAAGAGAGAGTTGGCCATTTCACTTGCCTCCATTGCAAGTTGAAAGTGAATTCCATATTCTGAGCCATTTTCATTCATTCTTTCCATCTAAACACACTCCATTGATGATAGTGAAGCTGTGCAGATCAATTGGAGAGCAAAACCATGGTGATTTGAGGAGATAGCATTTGGATTTTCAAGGTTGCAAGTCAGAATCGAATTCTGAGATTCAACCACTCTCCCTCAAATCTTTTGCAAACAGTAGCAAGATCATCATTCAAGGAAGCTTTCTAAAGAATTTCAAGGCTTGAAGTGAAGGTTTTCACCATCTGTTGATCAAGAAATACCAGGTTTGCAAAATTCACTTTACACCATAATTTATGCATCTTTAGGTAGAATTGTTAGGGTAGAAATGTTAGAGACCAATAGGAGATGGATTTTGGAGAGTTAAGGATCAATTGATGAAGATTGAGTTATGGACACCATTTCTTTGATGATCAAGAACTCGTGATATAGTGAGATATAATGCATGTGTGATAGCTTATTTTAACCAGTGGAGTGTGGTGATCATTTTAGTACCAAGAAATCCAAGAATTGTTGAAGTTGAGGATTGACCATAATTTCAATCTTGAATCGTGTTTCATGTTGGAGGAGGTTTCAGTGTAATCTAGGGTTATGGTTGTATTCAGCATGAAAAATGGAGCATGTTAGTGTGTCGAATTGTTAATTTTGAGCAAGAAATGAGAAAGCACGAATGGAGGGAAGTTTGTGTATAGAGCTCTGCTTCCATGGAGAAGTTGCTGCAAACCCTAGCTAGAGGTAGAAGACACACGCGTGGCCATTGGATCGTGAGAGGACCATTGACTGAGACTAAGATCTGACGGACAAGATTTAATTCAATTTGAAGAGGGAAACTCTGACCATGATGAAACGTAGCGTTTCATTAAAAGAAGTTCTTGGGCTTTAGTAAAATGATTCTTATCTACACCCCCAATCCTGGCCCATTGTGAAAATGAACTGTTTTCTCTTACTTTCTGCACCATTTTATTTTCCATTTTCCATTCATTTATTAATTGTTTTTCTGATTAGTTTTGGGCCTAGCACGCATGACTAACTGCACCCCCATTTTTAGCCCATTGAGAAATTGAACTATCTGGCATTGCTATCTGCACCCAAGTTTTATCTTTTTTCATTTCATTTTCTCCATTTTATGTTAAACTTTGAAAAATCACAATAAATAGAAAATTAATTATTTTTGCATGGGGATTTTTTGTCCCATTTCATGATAATGTCTAGAAAATTATCAAATAAAAATATTTGCATTTCATGCATTTTTAATATTTTTTGTATATTTTCTATTTTAATAGCTTTTTAATTCTTTTATGTTGATACATGAATTTGTAGAATCTTGCTTAGCTAGTTCCCTGCATATTTTTAGGCCATTCTTTTTAGGATAGTTAGATTAGGACTTTATCTCCCCCCTAGATTTATTCCATAATTTTGTGATGAATTTTAGACTAGTTTTGCTTAGATGACATTAGGTTGTGTAGAATTAGGTTAATCCTTAACATAGGTCCACAATAACACTAGAATTTTGGGTTTCTAGGTCAAGTTAGACATTAGGGCATATAAGGGTATTAAGGGTAGGTATGTAGGATCCCTTAGAAATTATATTAGGTTTTAATATAGTGGTATACTATTTTTAAGTGATTTTTGTAGTTGATGATTGTTTGTGTTGCCCTTATGGGCTTGTATTTTTGTTTGCTTTACTTTGTGGGCTTGGAGAGCTTGGTATTGCCTTGAGGAGAATTGAGGAGCATAGTAGGAGCATTGAGGAGCATTGAGGAGATTTAGAGACTGATCTTGTTTGTTTTGTTGATTGTTTTAGGGTTAGGGATTAGGAAGAGTTTAGACCTAGTTAACTTCTTTCTCAAAAATGGATGGTATCTTTCACCTCCATTCCTCCCTGTGATTCAAAGTCCTTTCATGGTATACACCTATCTCCTTTGGAGGGATAAGTGATTGTACTTAGGAAGTAGAACTTTTGAGGGAACCATTCATTTGATGTTGAACCCTTATAGGTCACCTTTGGTGGTCAATAAGCAGTTTGACATCCCAGCTTATCCAGTTAAGTGATTTCCTCTGGTTTGATTTTCTTGAGAGATGTTGAGCTTGAGTGTGAAGATGAAGACTTCATTGAAGAGTGTAGAAGAGGATGACTCCTTGGATATTGCCATTCCAGCTGAAGCTTGAAGAAAAAAGGAAGTTGATACTTACTTTGATAACTGGAGACCCTGAAGGAACCAAGTTGATACTTGTGGTTAATAGTGAAGCCTGAAGGTGGAACTGATCAAGGAGCTGAAGCTCAGAGAGGATAAGTTGAAACTTATGTTGAAGGGTTGAAACCTGGAAAAGCAAATTGATATGTGTCAAGAGTGATGGAAGTCTGAAGACTGAGTTGCTGTTGGAAGAGCTGAAGCTTGAGGTTGAGAGAGGAGTGAATCTGCTTTCTTTTTTGTTTTCTTCTGTATTGATGTATTTTGTTTGACTTGTTTGATGCATTAGAGTAAGTTCATATATAGAATAGTTTTAATCTAGGAGCATGATTGCACTAGAGGTTGAGTGGCTCCCTCTGCTTGTACTGTTACTGTGTGGCTTTGCTTGCGGGTATTCGGTAGAGCCCAGCTCCCTTGCCCATGTGGTTTGTTTGCCTGATGGCATTTTATTTCATTTTATCTGTATGATTGCAGTTTACTGTATTGCTTGATAGCATGTTGTTATATTTCAGTATGATTACTGTTATCCATTTTGGCTTGAGGTTGAGATGAGCTTGTGGAGGCTGAAGCCCCACACACATTTCCTCCCTCACTTGCATTGCATGCATTTTACCGTTTAAGCTGATGCTTTGTCTGTTTTGGTATATCATTGACATGATCCCTTAGGACTCTCATTTCCTTTGATAAGGAATTGATGATAGAACTTTAGGTTGAAACCTATGCATGATAACTTCTAGGAGTTCCCTATTCAAACCTCGACCATAGGATGAATCCTTGGCATGACAACAGTAGGACTTGATAGTCTCCCTCCTAGTTGGGCCTGTTCTCTTCTCATCTCAAAATAGTTTAAGATACAGTAATCATGAATGATTTCTTTCGTACTTTACGAGCCTTAAGCTATCTGAGAAAGGATTGTGGGAGAGTTTTTTTTCCACAGTCTGGATGTTTAGTATGGTACCCTTTGGGTGACATGCGACGCATTCACTCTCAGGTCATAGTCTCTAGTGCGATTGAAATTGCAAACACAATAAAAAACACTTCTTTCATAAAAGACAGGAAATAAACCGTAGTGTCCCGAACTACGTAAGCTCTGATCTCTCATACCAATTGAGAGTACGTAGGCACAATACTGACGTATTGGCGAGCTACCTTCCCCCATAACCCGTCGTAGGTCGAACTACGTTGACTCTGATTTCTCGTTCTCTGATGAGAATACGTAGGCATAAAGTGCGACGCTTTGCCGAGTCATTTTTCTTTTCTGTTTTAAGCCAGCCTTGATAGGTAGATAAATAAAACCAACTCGTCTAGTAATCACAACAAGCGTGGATCCCGTCGAGTACGACGGACGTGAGGGGTGCTAATACCTTCCCCTTGCGTAACCGACTCCCGAACCCAGACAACGGTTGCGATGACCTTGTCTTACCCTTTTTCGTCAGGTTTTTCCGATCGTTTCCTTTCCCGCTCTGAGGGATAAATAACGAAAGGTGGTGACTCTTCTGTTGTGCCGACACCTTATTTTCGCGCAACCGACAACGTTCTATGATCAATTACCAAGCTTCTGTATGCATCAAATTGGACTGAATCTTCTTGAATCACCAAACTCGATTCTGACTTGCAAGGGATGAATCCAAAATGCTATCTCACGATTCCTCAGTGTTCTTGGCTAGAATTCTATCTGGAATCACTCACACACTCAAGAGGAAGCTATTGAAATCAAGAATTTGGATTGAAATGGATCAAATGGCTGTAACCGATTTTGATTTGCAAATGGAAAACTCAATGTTCAATCTCTCCAATCTCTCTCAATCTGCACCAACCAATGCCTTGAACCTCTTCTAATACTTATATAGAGCATGGATGAAAGCTCTAGAAACTTCTGGATTGATCCAATGAGAAGTTCAATATCTCTTGCATTTGAAAATGTCATGAGAAGTTCATACATGGCAGCTGAGTTTTAGCTTGCTTCAATGCCTTGATTCTGATCCAAATTCTCTCCAAATTAGATTTAGGAAGTGTTTGGGTTGAATGGTACATGGTAGCTGATCCAAGGAATGAATTTGCATATGTAACTTATGATGTAAGTAACCACTTTACAAAGGAAGTCATTGAATTAACCCTCAAATCAAAAATGTGACAATTTCATTGTTTTCAAAATATGTTTTCCAATCAATTTGGTATGTCATATAGCTTGGTTTGGACCTATAGCTCAAAAATCTCAATTTTCCTCTTTGGTTCATTTAAAATCCACCCTTATTTTAGGCCATTTTTGCAATTTTGTGATACAAGCCCTTCCAATCACCCATGACCTCTTACCTAGCCCAAAAACACCATTCTAAACACATCTCATGTTGAACATTTTTCCATTTGAGGAGTGGAAGATGGAGATTTTGACCTATGTTGAAAAATGACCTATAATCATCAATACCCAAAATACCCCTGGATTACCAAGATCATAACTTGAGTTATACAAATCCTCTTGAGGACTTCTTGTACTTTATGGAAATCTAAGATCATGATATACAACTCTTATGTTGGCCAAGAATCCATTTGAAAACTCCTTCATGGGCAAAAGTTGCTTGGAAGTCAAGTGACTTTCACAGATAAATTTCAATGTCCTCTGGGGACCCATAACTTGCAAGAACCATAACTTGAGTTCTACAAATCTCCTTGAATACTTCTAGTACTCAAATTAAAGCTATTGAGAAGCTCTACAAGTTTCATGTTGGCCAAGAATCCATTTGAAACTTGCATTTTGACATATCTGGCTTGGGAGTTAGGCCTAAATTAGGGGATTTTACACTGAAACCCTAATTTGGCAACTCCTCCCACTCTTGTTACTCTTTGATTTATCCTTGGCACAACACCACACATGTATCAAAATATCAATTCATGAATCCCACAACCTCCAATTAAGCCTTGATTCTTTTCAATCACTCAGTTGACCTAGAGTTGACCCAGATGAAACCCTAGTTGACTGCACTTCAACTGTGGCTCTTGTACTTGAATCAATGACTTATCTCATCTTCAATATGACCCTCTAGGAACTTCATAAGCTTTGTACACCTCAATTCATAGCTCATACCCCCATTGATGACCCTCAATACACCTCAACTTAGGAGAGAAATCCACTGGTTGACCCTCAAACTTCTCAAAGCTTCAAACATTTCTTGATGACTTGGATGGTCTTAAGCTTGAATAAAAACCCTTGATGTGATTCTTTAGATAAGAATGGCACTTGATCCCTTGTTAGATGCCTTGCTATGCAAATGATTAGATTATGTACATGATGTATCTATGCAAATGATAATGCAATCAAAACATAAACCAGGTGAAATAGGTTGAGCAAATTTTAGGGTGCAACACCCGCGAAGGGCGATTCACGCAAAAGTTAGGGATTGAAAAAGCAAATGACTGCGGTCCGGATTTGATACAGCATTGCTTAGTCGTTTGGGAGTACCTGAGGGTTCGTTTATCCAACACAATCTCTTCCGAAAATTGAATAACGGGTAAGCGCCAGAGTCAGGAGAGTCATATGAGGATTAGCTCATGATGTTTGTCTGCACCACGTTGCCAACATGTGTACAAATGTGATTTGTATTAATGATTATTATGCATGTTTGTATATTTGTTTGTGCGTAACTTCCTCTTTTCAGGAGTTGCATCTGATGTACAAAGCTTCGCCTATTTACAGGCTTAATCAATAAAACATGTTATTCAGTATTTGGTGTTTGTGCTTTACTGTTTTGTATGTGAAAAACGCCGATGTTTTGATAAACTCGCATTTGCATAACTTTGCTGGCCCTTGCCAATGATTGATAAAACTTCGAATTGACTGAGGAGATGTCGTGGACATTAACCCAAATAGATTTGGTTTTATAGATTTGTTTTGTCTCGTTTGTGTGTTGCAGGGTTTTCACCCTTGGAGCAGACAGTCAGAAAATTGTATCCCCCAGCCAGAGGCTCTGAATGAAGGACTTGACCTTACTTGAAGCTATTTCCCAGCAGGTCGCACCTCATCCCCAGAGGTTGAGATGATGTTATCCCTTACCGAAGGAGGGATTATTTTCCCCAGAAGAGTATCCTCATGGAAGTTGTCCACAGGATATCCCCAGCAAGACAAGATCAGTGTCCCATGCAAAGGTTATACTCCCCAGAGAGTCGAGTATGTGCACGTTCAATCCCCAGCTTGGAGGATTTCCGCGGCGCATAACCAAGATAGTAGGTTCAGAAGGATTATCCCCTCCGAGGATGGTTTTCTTTCTCCCCACAGGTTGTCATTCCTTCGTCAGGATGATCATCCCCAGCGGAGTGGTAGCTCTGAGTTTGTAAACTATACCCAGACAGCTGTCCCCCAGAAGGGTCGCTTCTTCCCCAGCTGAGTTACTCTTCCCATCAGGTGTTGTTCTTTCCTCCCAGTGGAAATCCATGTGTAATCTCTCCCCGGAAGAGTTGGTTGTATTTCCGGCATTTATTTTGCTGGAATACTTTATGATATTCGTTCATCCCCAATAGGGCGGTATTTGTCCTCAACAGTCGTGTTGAAGCAAGCTTATCAGAGTTTCCCCAGCATCCTGAACCTGCATTTGCATTTGCATATATTATCATATTTGCATCTACCTGAAAAACGCGTAGCATTTCCATGCCGTATGGAGCATTACGCCATTGTCAAACATACGCATTGTGAAACATAAATCAGGTTGGTTAACTTTTTGCTTTCAGGTGTGTTTCTCAGCGGGAGTATAGAGTTCTATCTCGGATCTATTACCAGAAGATCGAGGTCTCGTTGTGAGACATATGATGATGCAGTTCTTGTTATCATTCCCCACAGAGTTACTGGTTGAAGTTTCTCTTATCCGACCAGCGGAGTGTTTTCTTCAGGTTTGCTGTCGCGGCAGCATGTCAGGGTTTCATAAATCAAAATTTCAGAAGTGGCCACTTGTGTTCGAAATAAGTGTCTGGCAGTTAATTTCAGAGTATCCCCAGTGGAGTTAGCTATTGCAAAGAATAGGCAAAGAAGCTATATCCAAGTTATTTTCCCGTATGAAGCAGGCGGATGAATTTTCCTGTAAGAATCAGGCAGATGTATTTTCCCGTAAGAAGCACGCGGATGAATTTTCTTGTGAGAATCAGGCAGATGTACTTTCCTGTGTTCAGGCAGATGGATTTTCCCGTATGAAGCAGGCAGATGAACTTTCCTGTAAGAATTAGGCAGATGTGTTTTCCCGTATGAAGCAGGCGGATGAATTTTCCTGTAAGAATCAGGCAGATGTGTTTTCCCTTATGAAGCAGGCGGATGAATTTTCCTGTAAGAATCAAGCAGATGTGTTTTCCCGTATGAAGCAGGCGGATGAACTTTCCTATAAGAATCAGGTAGATGTGTTTTCCCGTATGAAGCAGGCGGATGAACTTTCCTGTAAGAATCAGGCAGATGTGTTTTCCCGTATGAAGCAGGGAGATGAATTTTCCTGTAAGAATCACGTAGATGTGTTTTTCCAGTATTCAGGCAGATGTATTTTCCCGTATGAAGCAGGAGGATGAATTTTCCTATAAGAATCAGGCAGATGTGTTTTCCCGTATGAAGCAGGCGGATGAATTTTCCTGTAAGAATCAGGCAGATGTGCTTTTCCTGTGTTCAGGCAGACGTATTTTCCCGTATGAAGCAGGCGGATGAACTTTCCTGTGTTCAGGCAGATGGATTTTCCCGTATGAAGCAGACGGATGAACTTTCCGGTATCCAGATAGATGATTCTCCCGTGATAGACAGAGTATGTGAGTGGTGTCCAGATATTTGACAAAAGTATTTTCCCCAAGGAAGTCGCCGTGATTTCCTCGTATTGGCGAAATATTCCTGTCCCCAGTAGAGTCCTCCTCCAAGTCGTTTGTGGGGTGGGCCCAACAAAGTTAGCTGATGCAGAGATAAGCAGAGTCTCCTGTGATTAGACAGAAATGTTTCCCCAGCGAATTCGTCGGGATTTTTCTATGTTGACGGAATATAGCGTCCTAACGTGGACAAAGTTCTATCCCCGCGGTGATAGGACCTTTTTCGGGTTGATGAAGATGATCCCCATCATGGCCGCTAATTTGTTTTCTCTGTGTTGACAGAATGCGAAGCCCTAACATAGACAAAGGGCGGGGTTGTTTTGATAAGAGGGAGTTCAAAGCCTGGGGCGTTGCACAGGCGGTTGACATTGAAATCAGATATTGACATCAGATGATTGATCAGTTGGTTGCCGTAACTACCGGATTCAGTTGGTGGATGTTGTTCTCCAAGCAGTTTGTGCAGTTTATTTCTGCGGTTGGCAAATTTCCGGGTTCTTGGTATTCAACTGTCTCGTACCTCGATTGTTTGAAGGCTATTCGCTCTTTACCCAATCGGGTCCAAGCCGTTTGAATAAGGGCAGCTGTTGCACCCTAAAATTTGCTCAACCTATTTCACCTGGTTTATGTTTTAATTGCATTATCATTTGCATAGTTACATCATGTACATAGTCCCATCATTTGCATATCATAACATAGCAGGTCATCTAATAAGGGATCAAGTGCCATTCTTATCTAAGGAAGCACATCAAGGGGCCTTATTCAAGCTTAAGACCATCCAAGTCATCAAGGAATGGGTTGAAGCTTTGAGGGGATTTGAGTATCAACAAGTGGATTTCTTGCCAAACTTGAGGTGTATTAGAGGTTATCAATGGGGTATGAAGCATGAATTGAGGATATGGAGTGTGTACAAAGATCATGGGATGCCTAGAGGGCATCATTGAAACTGAGGCAAGTCATTGATTCAAGTTCAAGAGCCAGGGTTGAGGTGTGTACAAGCAGGGTTTCATCTGGGTAACCCTAGGTCAAGGAGAGCAAAGAGAAGGCATCAAGACCTAGCTCTAGGTCATGGAAGTCATGGATTGGTATGTTGAAGCATGTGTATGGATGAGACAAGATCAAATTCAAAAGAATCAAGAGTGGTTGGAGGCGTTTGAGACAGGGTTCCTAGGGTAAAATCCCCTGTATATCACTGGACATCCAAGCCACATAAGTCAAAATACAAGTTTCAAATGGATTCTTGGCCAACATGAAACTTGTATAGCTTCTCAATAGATTTAATTTGAGTACTAGAAGTCTTCAAGAAGATTTGTAGAACTCAAGTTATGGTTCTTGCAAGTTATAGGTCACCAGAGGACATTGAAACTTATCTTTGAAAATCACTTGACTTCCAAGCAACTTTTTCCCCTCAATTAATTTTCAAATGGATTCTTTGCCAACATAAGAATTGTAGGGCTTAATCTTAGCTTTCCATAGAGTACTAGAAGTCCTCAAGAAGATTTGTGGAACTCAAGTTATGATCTTGGCAATCCAGGGGTATTTTGGGAAAGTTGAATTATAGGTCATTTTTCAACATAGGTCAAAATATCTATCTTCCACTAATGAAGAAATGTTCAACATGAGATGTGCTTAAAATGATGTTTTTAGGTCAGATAAGAAGTCATGGGTGATTGAAGTGGCTTGCTTCACAAAATGATCCAAAATGGCCTAAAAAAGAAGGATTTTTCAAATGTTTCAAAGGAGGGAAATTGGGATTTTTGAATTATGAGACATACACATGGCATATGGGTAGTCATTTTGAATGGAAATTGGATTCTAAACACAATGACATTTCCACATTTTTGAATTGAGGCTTAATTTCATGACTTGCTTTGTAAAGTGCTTACTTACATTACAAGTTACAATGCCAAAACAAGAATCAAAGCATTTCCGACCAAGCCAACTATCCATTCACACTCACAAACCAATTTATAGTTGAATAGAACATTCTAGAGCAAGATGGAAGCTCAGAATCGTGACTGCTGCATTGCATACATGTTTACTGTTTATTGTATATATCTGTTTCTTTCGCTGTTTATCCCCTAGGATCTCTGTTTCCCTCTGTGTAAGAGAGAAATATGACAGACAATAGGTTTTTATCCATGCATGACAACTTTAGGGTAGTTTTGATTCCCCTCTCAACCATAGGCTTTTTAGAGCTTCTTTCTCTTTTCTCATCTCAAAACAATTCAAAACACAGTAATAAGGTTAATCGATGTCGTACGTTACGAGCCTTAAGCTATTTGAGAAAAGGTTACTGGAGGGTCACTCTTCAGTAATCTGATTGCTTAGTGTGTTACGCTTAGGGTGACATACGACGTAGTCACTCTCAAATCATAGTCTCTAGTGCGTCAGAGATTGTGATTATACTAAAAAACACTTCTTTCGTAAAAGATTCAAAACAAACATCAAAGTGTCATTTTTGTCCGCTCGGACTCATAATCAAGAAAAACCTTTTCAGAAGGATCTAAAAAACAGTCAGACAAATCTGTGTCTTCCGTAGCCCGAACTACGTTTGCTCTGATCTTTCATGCTGTATGAAAGTACGTAGGCATAGGATGTCGTATCCTAGCGAGCAACCTTCCCCTCCTTTCCCGTAGGTAGGCGAACTACGTTGACTCTGATTTCTCATTCCAGACGGGAATACGTAGGCATAAAGTGCGATACTTTGCCGAGTCATTTTCTTTTATTTTAACCCTTGACCCTTTAGAGTAGATAGAATAACAATCCGTACTAGAAAACAAGCGTGGATCCCGTCGAGTACGACGGACGTGAGGGGTGTTAATACCTTCCCCTTGCGTAACCGACTCCCGAATCCAGGATTTGGTTACGATGACCATTCCTTTCCCTCTTTGCGTGAGGTTTACTCTGAGCGTTTCCTTTCCCTCCGTTGGGATAAATAACGCACGGTGGCGACTCTTCTGTCATAGCCGGCGCCGATTTTCGCAGTAGCGACACTTTGCATGCTAAGAGAGGGACATTGGCTTAGATGTGTTTCAGAGGCTTGCCACTTACATCACGCAGATGAAAGAGAACTTTGGCCATGAGAATGGAGGAACTCCATCTTGGATTTTGAATCAACAAGTGTGCCACTTACATAAATTATCTGGAAAAGAGTTTAATTTGCGTGTTTTGAAATGTGATGTATAGAGGAAATATCCTCCTACAAAGAGGACTCAGAGTCTCATCTTGTGGGGATGTTGAATTTTGTGCCCTGACCAAAGCCCAAGGTTGAAGCTAAAAACTAGGATTTAAAACTGACTCAACTGGGGAAGCATTATATCTGTCTTGTACAAAGGCCAAGATTGAGGATGGCTGGGGAAAATCCTTATATGAAGCCTAAAAGAAGGCTAAGGGAAAATCCTTATATGAAGCCTAAAAAAGGCTGAGGGAAAATCCTTATATGAAGCCTAAGAGAAGGCTGAGGGAAAATCCTTATATGAAGCCTAAGAGGAGACTGACTCTTGCTGAGGAAAATCAAATCCAAGAGCAGGTTCCATCTGCTCTGAGGAATCAAAAGAGAAACTGACTCTTGTTAGGGTTTAGAGGAGAGTTGGATTTATTGAATTCCCATAAAGGCTTTGATTCTTTTAGGGATTTGTTGATTGTAACCTGACCCTTGCTTGGGATTTTAAGGTGGAAGTCAAGCCTTGTTAAGGATACAGAAGGGTAGAGATGCTTCTAGGAAACATGTGGGTCCTTGTATGAATCCCAAGAGGAGGTTGGGGATGCTTCTAGCAAGCCTGAGGTTCCTTGTATGAAGCCCAAGAGGAGGCTGGGGATATTAGACAGTCCAAGCCTTAAGAAGAGTTCAAGAAAGGTTTCACCAGGAAATAATCTTTTCTTTGTTGAACTGTTCTAAGGTTAAAGGGGTTAAAGAAGAGGTTTCACCGAGAAATAATCCTACATTTATTGAATTTTTCAAGGTTGAATCAATTTAATAAAGCCCAAGAGGAGGATGCTTGTATTGGTAAGAAGAATTCCTTTGTACATGGGGGGAACTAGTTGTTTGAACTAAGTTATATTGATTAACAAAGATCATATTGTTCGAACTAGTCTAAACTAAAGATGACTCAAATGCTAAGATAAACTTAACAAGATACGCACAAGTATATATACAGATATATGAACAAGCATATAAACCAGTATGAATTGAATTGAGAAAGATGGTGGGTCTTACACTCTAGATAGAGACCCAGGTGTATTGTGATTGATTAGATGTTTTCTTCAAGACTGAGTTAGGGTTTTGAGAAATTGAAGAAAGTTTTGACTTTAAAGATAACTTGATCTTTAAGTAAACAAAGGTGTTAGGTCTTACACTCTAGATAGAGGCCCACGAGTGTTATTTGTATCATGTACAAAGCCCAGGATGAATGAGGCTAAAAGGTTTTCTATTTACAAACGTTGTTGGTATTACACTCTATAAATAGCCCATGGTTTACTGAAAACAAAGTTTATGTACAGAGAGATGGGACTTACATCCTAGCAGAGGCCCATGGTTATTGGAAACACAATGATTATGTACAGAGGGATGAGACTTACACTTCTAGCAGAGGCCTAGATAAAATGGTTTTTTATGTACAAAAGGATGGGAATTACACTATATTAGAGGCCCAAATGATTATTATGAAGGGAAAAGAAATGATAATGGGGCTTATACTCAGGGTGAGGCCCAGGTGTATTTTGAAACTACAGTGATCGCACAATCATTTTGAAAAGCGCAATGAGAATTATACTATAGCAGAGGCCCAAAGGAAATGGTTTATTTACAAATAGGTTTGGGTTTTACACTCTAATAGAGACCCAAACTTGATTGAGAACAAGTTTGAAAGATTGAATCGGAACAAAACCCTAATTTCATATTTTTAAGATATTTTTTAAAGAAAAATCAAATAAGATAAAATATGTATAATTAATCAAATAAAATTATTAATCATGTTGTAAACAAGGATTAAGGTTTATGAAAAAGTGTTTTATCCACAAGAATCTTTAAAATAATTTTGATTTAAAAAATATATTTTAAAACAATTAAAAATTAATATTTAAAAATATATCAAATATAAATTATTTTTGTGATTTTTTTATGGATCAAAATGATAGGGTATTTAAATGACATATGAGAAAAAATTGAGATTAAAAATAATTAATTTTGATAGAAAAATCAATGCTTGAAGTTATTTTTAAAACAATTTAAAAATAATATATTAAAAATATCAAAAAATATAAAATATTTTTTTGTTTTTTTTTTGTGAATAAATTATTTAAACATGTGAACAATATTTGTGAAAAAAATCATTTGAAAATAACCAAAATTGGATATAGAAAATAATTTTTGAAAAATAAAAATGAAAATATTATAAATATTCAAAAATTCAAAATTTTGAAATATGGCGCCAAGGCCATCTTCTTCTTCCTCGCGCCTGCCACCTTTACCAGATTTGCAAAACCTCTCGTATCTCCCTCAATACGTAATAATTTTGCACGATGTAAACATGAAAGTTATTTGTTTTTGAACAAGGAATTCAATGGTACTTATTAATTTCATTTTTTTTAAGGGTAGAGTGAGTTATCAAGTGATGAACACATGAACCCTAATTTTTGCAAGAACACTATGAAATCCTATACATGATTGATACATAACAATTGATTGAGGGAAAACATTCTATTTGAGTGCATAAACATGTTAGTAAGCTGAAATATCAAAAATGATGCATGTTTCATGGAGTTTGGGAAGTTCAGGCTTACTTGTGCAAGAGGAAATTGAATCCTCAATTGTAGGTGTTACAGATGTGAAATGATGACCTGAACAGCTTACCTAGACCTCAAGGAATGTGTTGATGTGCTTGGAATGGTTTGAAACCTTCTGTTTTGATGGGCTTGAATCCAACTGCAGATGGCTTGGAGTGAGATGTGATCTTGATGAATTTGATGTTACAGATGTTGTTTGAGTGTTTCGATCACTCATATATGATGTATGTAAGTTGTTTGCTTCATTAGTTTGAATTAAATTCCTCTCTATTTGAAAATTTGATTCTCACCTCTTAAGGTTTTGGAATTTTGAAATGAAGAGTGAAATGAGAGGAAACATGTGTTGTGATGTTTTGGGGTGGTTTGAATGATTAGAAATGACTCTTATATATAGGAGGAGAAGTTTGTTTTGGGAGGAATAATGAATGGATGAGGGAGCATGGTATTACCCAATGTGTTTTTTCAGGTAGCCAAAGTCTCCTCATAGCATAGCTAGACATTAACTCCAATTCAATTTTGCAGGTTTGAGCACTCATGGCTTTGGACTGAGTCTTGGCTGGTTTGTGCTTGATCCACGCCACGTCAATGCATCACATTAATGCTTGATGCCAAAGTTTAAATCCACGGATCATGTGATGATGGATTTGCACATGCTAGGCTAGATACTTGACCCCTTATGTTATGGTTCATATTCCTCATCATTTATGTTGATTTTAAACCGGAATAAAATGATGAAAGTTTCCAAAATTGGCTCAAGAAATCGTGGGATGCAAGTTTTGTGCCAATGCTGTCTTAAAAAACCAGTGTTTTATGTCATGTTGTGAGGTCCATAAGTTCTTATTCAAGTAGAATCAATGGATGTTCTTGTACTCTTTGGAAAGCTTGCATATCATAATTCAACTTTGATGTTTACATTTTGTCTTGATTCATCTTGAATCATAATGAAAAATGCCTCCAAAGTTGGGCAAAACATGAGGCAGATTCTGCCTAAAAAAAATTCCAAGTGTCAAAGTTCAAAATCTCATGAAACCCTAACTTTAATACTTCATATCTTAAATCCAAGCATTTTTTTGGTTACTTCTGCTTTTCAATATTGTTGTATGTAAGAAGACCTATCATTTGAGCTTTGGATGGATGGTTGTTTGCATCACAAGTTATGGCCTTGCAAAGTTGGGTAAAAATCAAGTTCCTTCCATAACTTAGTGAAATTTCAAGTTTCTCAAGGTTGCCCTTTTTGCAAGTAACCTCACTTGATTTTTCTTGATTGATCATTGATCGGTGGTTTTTACACGTTATTTTACCGTTCATTTTAGTTAATCATTTGTTTTGTCTTGTCGCATTTTAGTTGTTTTTATTATATTTTGGGCGTCGATTTGGTATTTTCACTATTTCTAGGTTCACGTATGCAATAAAGGAGAAGCAGAGCGAAAACCGGAAAAAAATGGCAAAATTTCGGAAGAGTTTTATTGTGAAATCTTTAGCAGTCTGCACGAAAACGATCATAACTGGAGTTCTGGGAATCCGTTTAAGGCGTTCTAAAAATCGCCGGAAAGCTAAGAGAGAGAGCTACGACTTTCGTGTTGGAGTCGAAGTCAGATTCGAAACAGGGTTCTGACACGGGTGCCCGTGTTGTGTGACACGTCCCGTGTCAAGATGTGCTCAACAAAGGTGATTTGTGGTGGAAAATAAGGGCCTGACACGGGTGCCCGTGTTGTGTGACACAGCCCGTGTCAAGACTCCTGGGACTTGAAAAAATCATCCGAAAATTTGATCGGAAAGCCAACACGGGCCGTGTTGCCTGACACGGCTCGTGTTGGTTAAAACGCCAAATTCCCTATTTTTCTTGTATTTTTGACACTTGTGATCCCTGAGGGTATTTTAGGCTTTTCCCTGGTACTGAGTTTGAATTGAGACTATTTGATACGTGTTTTGATAAAAGAGAGGGGACTTTTGATCGGTACAAAGAAAATACAACGGAAGATTGAAGCTCTGGAGAATTGGGAGGACAAGGAGATTTTCATGCTCGGAAGAAATTAAAGATCGAATTTACTCCCTAAATCTTGTAATGTTTCTATTTGTCATTTTGTTTTTATCGAATAATATGAGTTGCTAAACCCCCAATTGTTAGGGAGTGGTCCTAAATTGCTATGTATTGACCTTTGTTGGGATTATTCTATAAGATTTTTGTTGTTCACCTTATAGATTTTATTTTGCAACGATCTTTATGCGAATTCATATTGGAAAATAGAATTTGATTTACGATTAGGTTTTGGTCTGGAAAGTCAACCTAATGCTTTTGCAAAATAACATTACGGTAGATATTGCCTAGGAATGGGGATACCCCGTAGTAGCGTGTTTTTATGTCAGAACTATTGCTTGATGATTTCTGTGTGCAACTAAGGAATTAGGGCGTAGGAAAATCATCAAAGGGTTTTTCATTAAGGAATTAAGGAAAACTAATTTTGAAATTTGACTTATTAAGGTTGGAAACAAATATCTCAGAATAATTCTTTAAGGTCTTTACTAGCAATTTATCCACTTCCCTAGCATTGTTCTTATTTTACTCTATAAAACTTAGTTTTTTTTTAGTTCTTATATCCTGTTACCAAATGAAACCCAAAGTTATTTTGTCTGATTGAAATAACAGGTTTTACCTAAAAATTTACACGCAGTCCTCAGAGATCGACATTCGGGGAATTTTCCCTTATTACTACATCGGTATAATTAGTACACTTGCTAATTTTCCGGTCATGTTTTTGGCGCCGTTGCCGGGGACTGCCAAAATCTTTAAGTATTTTGTTCGTTCAATTAGAATTTTGTCACTCTGTGACTAAAATTTTAAATTATTTTTTTGATTATATTTCTATTATTACTAATAATTTCGTAACCTATGTGTGCAAGGTAAGACCTCAGCTTTATTTTCTTTTGACTCAGAACTTGAAAGATTGTTGCACTCCAGACGTAGAAAAGCCAAAATTGCAGAAAACGAAGAAGTTGTATTTGTGAATAGTGATTCAGAAGCAGACCGGATGACTGGGAATCCACCTCATCCTGAAAGACTTTTGGGAGACTATGGAGGGGCCAATGCTCAACCAAACCGGATGACTATCGTAAATCAACCGGTGAATGTGGCACACTTTCAGCTACATTCGTCCACCATTCGCCAGCTGGAGAGCAAGCCTTTCGCAGGAAGAATCAATGAAGACGCAAACAAGCATCTACAGAGATTCTTAACGACTTCCCCATCTCTGAAGATAGAAGGTCATTCCGAAGAGGCCAAGAGACTTGTTATGTTTCCATTCACACTGACCGATGATGCGGAAGAATGGTTCTATTCACTTCCAGCTGGGAGTATTACCACATGACTAGAGATGGAAACTGCATTCCTTAATGAGTATTTCCCTGCTTCAGTGTTTATTCGAAAAAGGTACGACATTTTCAACTTCAAACAAAAAGAAGGGGAATCTCTAGGAGATGCATACAAGAGGTTTAAGAGGTGTTTGACTGCATGCCCAACTCATAACATGGATGCCACTGAGCAGATGCAGAATTTTGTGAAAGGTTTGAGAATCAAGACAAAACAGCTTATAGATACTGCTGCCGGTGGCTCAACTAATTTCTCAACAGCCACTGGTATCAAGAGGATTATAGAAGCAATTGCCGCCAACGAGCATCTTGAGTTGTATGATCGCACTGTGAACCAACTAGAGGGTAAGATTGATTTGAAACTAGCGGAACAAGTTGTGAACATGAAAGATCAAATCAAGGCTGAAGTGGAAAGAAGACTTAAAGGGATGAATGTGAGTACTGCAACTGGAGCTCAAGTTCAACCGGTCCAAGCTGTGGGTTGTGAGGTTTGTAATGATCCCCATTTTACTGTGCATTGTCTTCTACTACTCAACAAGTCGAAGAAATAAAAGTTTTGAGGCAGAACAATTCGTATTCTCAGACCCATAATCCAGGATGGAAGAATCATCTTAATTTTTCCTGGAAATACCAAAACCAACCTCCATATCAACAACAACAACAGGCCCCTCAAAAAGCAGAATGGGAGTTAGCTATTGAAAGAATGGCAGCTCAAAGTATGTAATTCCAAGAAGAGACCCGGAACATTCAAAGGAACAACACAACTTCCATCAAAAACCTTGAGTCGCAGATGGGACAGATAGCCCAACACCTCTCAACACACGCTCAAGGAACCCTCCCGAGCGCGACAATACTGAATCCGAAAAATCAAGAGAGTATTAATGATGTCATAACAAGAAATCAGAAAGTGATAGAAGAGGAGGAAACAAAGGAGGAAGAATGCATAGAGGTGGAACTTGAGGTAAGAGAAAAAATAAAAGAACCAGAAGAAGTTGTGCTATCTGAAAAGTCAACTAGGGAGAAAAAGAAAGAGGAGGTCAAACCGAAAATCAAATTACCGTTCCCTCAAAGAGTTACAAAGAAGGATCAGAACGAGAAAGACTTTGGAAAGTTCAATGCAATGTTCAACAAATTCGAAATCAACATGCCGTTTTTTGAAGCACTTGAGCAAATGCCTTTGTACAAGAAAGTCATGAAAGAGGTTATAGGTAAAAAAGAGACCAATGGGTGAAGAATCGAAGACCACAACTAAGCAATGCAAGGAAATAGCACAAGAAAGGAAAATGCCCATCAAGATGAAGGATCCCGGACCAGTTGTAATCCCTTGTACTATAAAAGATCAAAATTTTAAGAAAGTCCTAATTATTCAGGTGCTAGTGTGAGTTTCATGCCGTTATCTATTTTCAAAAAGCTGGATATGGGAAAAGTGAGCGATACGAGAACAAGCTTGAAGTTTGTCGACCACACAACCAAGATGGCATATGGGCTAGCAGAGGATGTTCTAGTGACAATCGATAACTTCACTTACCCAGTTGATTTTCAAATCATGGATATACCCGAGGATAAAGAAACTTCGATCATACTTGGTCGGCCGTTCTTGCTTACTAGTCAGTGCAATATTGATGTGGAAAAAGGTACGCTCACTTTGAAATTTTTTGATGAGGAAATCACTTTAAAAACTCAAGAGGGTCGAAAGAAAGGTAAGGAGAAATATGTCAAACCTTCAGTTGGGAGGATTAACACAACTAAGAAGGGAGAACGTTCAAAACCATTTCAAGTTGCTCTTATCTCTGAACTGGCACAATATTCTGTTGCGAAGAAGTCGAGCAATAGAGTTTGGAGGCTGAAGTACCCCCCATAATAATAGGGAGTTGATCGTCGAGCCATGCGACGTTAAACGAAGCGTTGCGTGGGAGGCAACCCACGGTTTTATGAATTGATGTTATTTCTTTTGTTGTTATTGTTTTTGTAGGAATATACGAGATTTTACAAGGGAAAACGTGGAAGCAGCGAAGAGGTACTGCATTACCTGTCGACCCCTCTATGAGGATCTCTGTGAGTACACCTCTTCTTCTCTTGATTCTTGAACATTGACACAATGTTTAGTTCAAGTTTGGGGGGAGGTTTTACCGTTTTGAATTGTCTATTTAAATACCTTTTTATTTTTAAGTTTGGTAAAAATCACATCGAATTCGCCCCTACGGAGACCGTAAAATTTTTCTTGTGATTTGTAGGTGTGTAAGGTAGTCTAGAATGTATTTAGAGTTCAAGGGAAGTGGGGTTTGAACTAAGGAACTTGGAAAAGCTTGGAAATTGAGGTATAACTTGAACACCCTAGGTTCCTTAGAGTAAGGAAACGAGTCCAACGTGTAGATTTGTGCCATAGTACTTGAATTTGAAAAGTATACCCCGATTAGTTCATTGTGATAGTCCGGCATGAAAACTTTTTTTTTTAGATAGTGATTTTGAGAATGATGTGTGGCACCAAAAAAAGAGTTGAATAATGACGGTAAAGACAAACTGTCCTTATAAGTTGGGTAACCCTCACCCGGTTATTTAGCCTAACGGTGGTTGAATCTCTATAGTCGTCCCAAAGTGGACTAATAAACACCTATGAGCGAGAAAAAGAATAAAGGTGCCACAGAGAAAAATCTCGAGCAAAAATGTGCATGCCTTAGTCTGATTATTCGTATGAAAGGGGTAGAAAATCGAAGAAAAGACTTAAGCCCAAAGCATAGTTGGAGAGGTGGCCGAAAGGGAGATTTAGGTCCGTAAGTTTACTACGGTATGTGTTTATGTAATGCCTTCGTTAATGGATGAGTACCGAGAGAGCTGGTTTGAGCCGATCGGAACTAAGACTCACATATGAGTATCGACGCCTTACACCCTAAACCATTCACTTGATGTGTCGTTTGACTTGAAAATTATTTATCCAAGTTTTTTTCTTGAGGTCAAGCAATGGTTTACGTTTGGGGGAGTTTGATCGGTGGTTTTTACACGTTATTTTATCGATCATTTCCGTTAATCATTTGTTTTGTCTTGTCGCATTTTAGTTGTTTTTATTACATTTTACGCGTCGATTTGGTATTTTCACTGTTTCTAGGTTCACGTATGCAATAAAGGAGAAGCAGAGCGAAAACCGGGAAAAAATGGCAAGATTTTGGAAGAGTTTTATTGTGAAATCTTTAGTAGTCTGCACGGAAACGATCATAACTGGAGTTTCGGGAATCTGTTTAAGGCATTCTAAAAACCTCCGGAAAGCTAAGAGAGAGAGCTCCGACTTTCGTGTTGGAGTCAAAGTCAGATTCGAAACAAGGGCCTGACACGGGTGCCCGTGTTGTGTGACACGGCCCGTGTCAAGATGTGCTCAGAAAAGGTGATTTGTGGTGGAAAATAAGGGCCTGACACGGGTGCCCGTGTTGTGTGACACGGCCCGTGTCAGGTCACCTGGGACTTGAAAAAATCATGCGAAAATGAGATCGAAAAGCCAACACGGCCGCCCGTGTTGCCTGACACGACCCGTGTTGGTTAAAACGCCAAATTCCCTATTTTTCTTGTATTTTTGACACTTGTGATCCCTGAGGGTATTTTGGGCTTTTCCCTGGTACTGAATTTGAATTGAGACTATTTGATACGTTTTTTGACAAAAGAGAGGGGACTTTTGATCGGTACAAAGAAAATACAATGGAAGATTGAAGCTCTGTGAATTGGGAGGACAAGGAGATTTTCATGCTCGGAAGAAATTGAAGATCGAATTTACTCCCTAAATCTTGTAATGTTTCTATTTGTCATTTTGTTTTATCGAATAATATGAGTTACTAAACCCCCAATTGTTAGGGGGTGGTCCTAAATTGCTTTGTATTGACCTTTGTTGGGATTATTCTATAAGATTTTTGTTGTTCACCTTATAGCTTTTATTTTGCAACGATCTTTATGTGAATTCATATTGGAAAATAGAATTTGATTTACGATTAGATTTTGGTCCGGAAAGTCAACCTAATACTTTTGCAAAATAACATTACGGTAGATATTGCCTAGGAATGGGGATATCCCGTAGTAGCGTGTTTTTATGTCAGAACTATTGCTTGATGATTTCTGTGTGCAACTAAGGAATTAGGGCGCAGGAAAATCATCAAAGGGTTTTTCATTAAGGAATTAAGGAAAACAAATTTTGAAATTTGACTTATTAAGGTTGGAAACAAATATCTCAGAATAATTCTTTAAGGTCTTTACTAGCAATTTATCCACTTCCCTAGCATTGTTCTTATTTTACTCTATAAAACTTAGTTTTTTTTTAGTTCTTATATCCTGTTACCAAACGAAACCCAAAGTTATTTTGTCTGATTGAAATAACAGGTTTTACCTAAAAATTTACACGCAGTCCTCAGAGATCGACATTCGGGGAATTTTCCCTTATTACTACATTGGTATAATTAGTACACTTGCTAATTTTCCGGTCAATCATGATCCAAATCACAAGTTAATATTGTTCTTGACTTAAAGAGGCCATGTTTGCTAAAAAAAATCCCAAAGTTCAAACTTGGTTTTGATCACATTTGACTTTTTACATTAGATGAAACTGGAATTTTGTGATCCTTTATGAAATCAACTCCTTAGGCTAAATTGAACCTAATGTATGGATTCCAAAGGTGTTTTCGAGTGTCTTTAATCATGTCCCAAGGTTTGATATCATGTCTTGGTCAAAAGTTAAAGGTATGGTGGACTTTATCTCAGGAACCTTAGTTTGAGGTCTTGGATCATGCCTTACTTCAAAAGTCAACCTAGGGACTGAATTAGGTCAAAACTCTAATTCCTGATTTTTGGTAGATGCATCCCCTAAGACTATTCTGAACTTACGAATGGACTCATGGGGTTCTTTTGAGCTTTTTGAATCATATATTGAAGTATTGGCTCATCCCCTAATTCGGTGACACATATGATCTTGAAGCTTGATTAACTTGGAATGATGCAATCTTGTGCTAGATTCTTGATGGGGAGGATCTTTTGATACTTCATGAATGTTTGAGAGGATTGACAAGTTGAATATCATGTAAATTCTTGATTGATCCATTGCCTAAATTCTCTAAGAGGGCTCAAAACCCTAATCCTTAGTTAAGGTGAATACTCAACAATTTTTGAAAAGATTGGTGAGGTATGACAATACATCCATTTTGTGGTGACGATTGGCACAATGATTTGAAGTCTTGTGGTCAAAATATAGGATATGACACACTACTTCCCTTATTTCTCATTAGTTCCTATTTTCCATCCAAAACCTTTATTTTGTGTTTATTTTAATTAATTAAAAATAACTATTACTTATAATAATTTATAATTATTATAATCTTTCAATCCACTCACCAATACTATCACTACTCCCATAATACACCACATACACATACAATCCATTATATATTTAATTAAAAGCACACTGCATAATAAATAATTAAATAAAAACATGAATAATTTGATTATATAAATTAATCAAATTCGTGGGTTTTACATCCCTAACACAAGAAACACGACCTTTTCTTAATAATGAGCAAAGAGATCAAAATAATATATTCAACATGTGTACTAGATATGAGAACTATCATAAGCTTTTTAACCTTTATTTTAGACTATTATATTGTTCATCGATTTTAGAATAACATAAATATATCTCATTTACAATGATTCTCCAAGTGACATTTTTTTTTTTACTTTTTCTTCCTTCGCTTCTTCTTCTACTCCTTCTACTCTACCTATTCGGACTTCTCATTTGCTAAATTTCTCTCTAAATCCATTCTCTATTTTTTGCTTTAATGTAAGGTGTTGGTGATAGGGTAATGGTTTGCAACGATGATGGCGGTGATGGCATGAAGCAGAGCTTCAAGTGGACTAGGGAGAATTGTCGAGGTAGCAAAGATTCAATAATTGGAATTTTCTTCAATTGGAAGAACAGATCCTTTAAGTTTCTAATTTATGAATAGTGACTCCGTTTTAGAGTAGAATGCCTAGGCTTATACAAGATAGAAATTGGGGCTAATTTGGTGAGTGTGTCTGCATGTGAGTTTGTGATTTCAAGTGTGTAAGGAGTGGAATTCATGTGAGCTTTTGGAAGATATTTGTTGTAATCTATATAGGGTGAATTCTATGATGTTATAATCACGTGCTAGAGGAAATGTGAGAAGGAAATCGAGACATTATGTGCTGCTTTTATGGGGAGTGAAGGGAGAAATATGTGTGGTTCAAACTTGTTGTAAGTCCATGTATAAAGGACACCATTTGATGGTTCTATGATGCTTGTCATGTACATGAATGAAAATCAATCTATTTCATTTGCAAATTCAGTTTTAATTTTTCTTCAATTGACTTTGGTTTTGTTTGAATTTTGGATGAAAATGGTAACAATATGATCTTGGATACCAACATGTATGACTGATGTATAAATTTCATTTTGTTCATTTTTCCATTGTCCTTTATTCTCGGATAATGGTGATGGAAAAGAACAAACCATGTGCATGGCATGAAGATGATAGCATGGAATATGAGGATTTGTATTTCTTTTCTTTGTTTACTTCTAATGTTGACTTTTTAATCTTGACTCTTGAATGATTAAAAAAATCCAAAAATGCATATAATGAATGGATGGATTAACTTAAAATTAACATTTAGGAGACTTTGTCTTTTAATGCACAATTCCTTTTTATATGGACTTTTGTTTTACTTAGATATTTATACATCAAGGGATGGGTTGCGGTGGAAATTGGATATCAAACTATTAGTTAACATGAATCACAAATCTTTGAATTCACCACCGAGCTTTGATTTATCCAAAGGAAAGGGTAAAGATCGAAAAAAACCTAAGATTGCTATGTAACAACAAAGCTAAGAGAATCTAAGGTTCGGGGGTTGGTTATATCTACAGGAACCATTAGTTAGTATTTGTGTTATGCTAAAAATTGTTTGTTAAGGAAAATGTGCTAAGGGAAAAGACTTAAGGTATATTTACTAAGTATGCTCGGCAAGTCATCGCATCTCGCGACTACGTACCCTAAATAGTATGGAATCAAAGCATTCATAGTTCATCTCACTAAGCGTAAAGAACCCTTGACTATGGTCAAGGTTTAAACGGGGAAGGTAAGTGTTCATAACCATGACACTTACATAGAGATTACAAACTCTACTAAGTTTAAGTTGAAAGACTAGCTAAGGGGTTGACTCTAACAAGGTCAAAAGAAAAAGGGAGTACTCATAACAATGGTACTCACATAAAGTTTAAAATTTTTTTACCTAATTCTAAATTGCAAGATCAATTGGCTCTAATAAGGCCACGAAGGGAAGGTAAGTACTTATAACAATAGTACTCAATTGGATCTAAAGCTAGGTTAAAAATGGAAGATAACTCTAACAAGGCCAAGATAATGACACTAACAAGGTCATGAGGTAGGGTATGAAGTCGAATAAGCTATCATAAATGTGACATGACAGTCAACATAGAAATCCTTTCCTTTGGACTTAGGCAAAAGGCAACTTGTAACAACACGGAGCTAAAAGATAGAGCTTAAAGCAAGAATGATAACAATCAAGGATGAAATGGAATTATGAACAAGGCATATGCTAAAGGATATGATCAACTCAAGATATAAACAAAGTGTCAAACATTATGACATGTCAAATTTGTTTAGCAAACAGACAAAACACAGGCATGCAAGAATATGGAACCCTAATCAACACCAATAATCAAAGTATCAAAGCTAAATGGACCAAGTAAGATAACCATCAAAGAAGGTCGGTAGCTACACCAAATCATGCTTAATATGCTCAAATGATTAAGAAAATATTACAAGTATATCAATCATGCATCAAAACATAAGCATACTTGCCACAAACTAGCTCACATAAAGATAAGTGTGAAGATGGTTCACAACGTGGAAGTTAGAACTCAAAACCCAAGTGGGCAATAGAACAGATCATATACAACTCATATACAACATCATGACGTCAAGAAAAGCAGTAGCAAGGATCATATCAAGGCATGAACAAAGCAATAAGCAGGAATAAATCCAAATTATCCATAAAAAGGACTCAAACATTCAAGACATGTAAGGAAGATTAAATAGACAAGAAAACACACTTCGAAACAATGAAGTCAGAAGTCAAGACATGTCTTTCAAAAAAAATACAAGCAACAATCATCAAGAAAGTCCACTCAAAGAAACATGCCTATAAACTAGGTCAAAATAAACACCAAAACATGTTCGAAACAAACCCTAATTTGATCCACTAATCAAAAATAGGAAAACAGCCAAATAAAATCAAACTAAAGGCTCCAACTCCTGTCCATCTACTCTAGAATATACGTGCAAAAGGTCAACAAGAGATTAGCACAAATGACCATCCAAATCCAATTAACAAGTTCACTGTATCAAATTTATCGAGGCTCAACAAAATCAAACAAAAAGCTAAAAAAACAACATCACCAACACTCAACAAAAATGCTCAAACATCCTACATTCATTTATTAAAAGTTGGTAAAAAATTAGCTCAGGAAAGAATGTCTAAGGAATTTATATTTAAAACTCTAATTCAAGAGTGTTTTGGTAAACACATCTCACAAAAGAATTAAAATAAATAGAAAAATAATTTCTAAAAATAAATAAATAAATGTTATAAAATCTTAAGACAACAAAGTATTTAAAAATAGTTTTTTGTGGATTTCTAAAATGAGTGGAAGATGTAAAATAAAATTAAAAGTTAAAAGGAAAATAATATGAAATAGGTGAAATGAAATAAAAAAAAAGGGTACATCAGTAAAAAAGAACCAACTATGCTCCCTTGAAACTATCTTGGGCCCACAAAGAAAAGGGTTGCAAATAGCAGAAACTGCTAAAGCCCAAAGAGCAAGCATGTTTTCAAGTCCATCTTTCATGGTCAACCTAATGCTTTTGTAAAATAACATTACGGTAGATATTGCCTAGGAATGGGGATACCCCGTAGTAGCGTGTTTTTATGTCAGAACTATTGCTTGATGATTTCTGTGTGCAACTAAGGAATTAGGGCGTAGGAAAATCATCAAAGGGTTTTTCATTAAGGAATTAAGGAAAACTAATTTTGAAATTTGACTTATTAAGGTTGGAAACAAATATCTCAGAATAATTCTTTAAGGTCTTTACTAGCAATTTATCCACTTCCCTAGCATTGTTCTTATTTTACTCTATAAAACTTAGTTTTTTTTAGTTCTTATATCCTGTTACCAAATGAAACCCAAAGTTATTTTGTCTGATTGAAATAACAGGTTTTACCTAAAAATTTACACGCAGTCCTCAGAGATCGACATTCGGGGAATTTTCCCTTATTACTACATTGGTATAATTAGTACACTTGCTAATTTTCCGATCATGTTTTTGGCGCCGTTGCCGGGGACTGCCAAAAACTTTAAGTATCTTGTTCGTTCAATTAGAATTTTGTCACTCTGTGACTAAAATTTTAAATTATTTTTCTGATTATATTTCTGTTATTACTAATAATTTCGTAACCTATGTGTGCGAGGTAAGACCTCCGCTTTATTTTCTTTTGACTCAGAACTTGAAAGATTGTTGCACTCCAGACGTAGAAAAGCCAAAATTGCAGAAAACGAAGAAGTTGTATTTGTGAATAGTGATTCAGAAGCAGAGAGGGAGACAACACCAGAAACTGTTCAAATGGCTGGGAATCCACCTCATCCTGAAAGACTTTTGGGAGACTATGGAGGGGCAAATGCTCAACCAAACCGGATGACTATCGTAAATCAACCGATGAATGTGGCACACTTTCAGCTACATCCGTCCACCATTCGCCAGCTGAAGAGCAAGCCTTTCGCAGGAAGAATCAATGAAGACGCAAACAAGCATCTACAGAGATTCTTAACGACTTCCCCATCTCTGAAGATAGAAGGTCATTCCGAAGAGGCCAAGAGACTTGTTATGTTTCCATTCACACTGACCGATGATGCGGAAGAATGGTTCTATTCACTTCCAACTGGGAGTATTACCACATGGCTAGAGATGGAAACTGCATTCCTTAATGAGTATTTCCCTGCTTCAGTGTTTATTCGAAAAAGGTACGACATTGTCAACTTCAAACAAAAAGAAGGGGAATCTCTAAAAGATGCATACAAGAGGTTTAAGAGGTGTTTGACTGCATGCCCAACTCATAACATGGATGCCACTGAGCAGATGCAGAATTTTGTGAATGGTTTGAGAATCAAGACAAAACAGCTTATAGATACTGCTGCCGGTGGCTCAACTAATTTCTCAACAGCCACTGGTATCAAGAGGATTATAGAAGCAATTGCCGCCAACGAGCATCTTGAGTTGTATGATCGCACTGTGAACCAACTAGAGGGTAAGATTGATTTGAAACTAGCGGAACAAGTTGTGAACATGGAAGATCAAATCAAGGCTGAAGTGGAAATAAGACTTAAAGGGATGAATGTGAGTACTGCAACTGGAGCTCAAGTTCAACCGGTCCAAGCTGTGGGTTGTGAGGTTTGTAATGATCCCCATTTTACTGTGCATTGTCTTCTACTACTCAACAAGTCGAAGAAATAAAAGTTTTGAGGCAGAACAATTCGTATTCTCAGACCCATAATCCAGGATGGAAGAATCATCTTAATTTTTCCTGGAAATACCAAAACCAACCTCCATATCAACAACAACAACATGCCCCTCAAAAAGCAGAATGGGAGTTAGCTATTGAAAGAATGGCAGCTCAAAGTATGTAATTCCAAGAAGAGACCCGGAACATTCAAAGGAACAACACAACTTCCATCAAAAACCTTGAGTCGCAGATGGGACAGATAGCCCAACACCTCTCAACACACGCTCAAGGAACCCTCCCGAGCGCGACAATACTGAATCCGAAAAATCAAGAGAGTATTAATGATGTCATAACAAGAAATCAGAAAGTGATAGAAGAGGAGGAAACAAAGGAGGAAGAATGCATAGAGGTGGAACTTGAGGTAAGAGAAAAAATAAAAGAACCAGAAGAAGTTGTGCTATCTGAAAAGTCAACTAGGGAGAAAAAGAAAGAGGAGGTCAAACCGAAAATCAAATTACCGTTCCCTCAAAGAGTTACAAAGAAGGATCAGAACGAGAAAGACTTTGGAAAGTTCAATGCAATGTTCAACAAATTGGAAATCAACATGCCGTTCTTTGAAGCACTTGAGCAAATGCCTTTGTACAAGAAAGTCATGAAAGAGGTTATAGGTAAAAAAGAGACCAATGGGTGAAGAATCGAAGACCACAACTAAGCAATGCAAGGAAATAGCACAAGAAAGGAAAATGCCCATCAAGATGAAGGATCCCGGACCAGTTGTAATCCCTTGTACTATAAAAGATCAAAATTTTAAGAAAGTCCTAATTATTCAGGTGCTAGTGTGAGTCTTATGCCGTTATCTATTTTTAAAAAGCTGGATATTGGAAAAGTGAGCGATACGAGAACAAGCTTGAAGTTTGTCGACCACACAACCAAGATGGAATATGGGCTAGCAGAGGATGTTCTAGTGACAATCGATACCTTCACTTACCCAGTTGATTTTCAAATCATGGATATACCCGAGGATGAAGAAACTTCGATCATACTTGGCTGGCCGTTCTTGCTTACTAGTCAGTGCAATATTGATGTGGAAAAAGGTACGCTCACTTTGAAATTTTTTGATGAGGAAATCACTTTAAAAACTCAAGAGGGTCGAAAGAAAGGTAAGGAGAAAGATGGCAAACCTTCAGTTGGGAGGATTAACACAACTAAGAAGGGAGAACGTTCAAAACCATTTCAAGTTGCTCTTATCTTTGAACTGGCACAATATTCTGTTGCGAAGAAGTCGAGCAATAGAGTTTGGAGGCTGAAGTACCCCCCATAATAATAGGGAGTTGATCGTCGAGCCATGCGACGTTAAACGAAGCGCTGCATGGGAGGCAACCCACGGTTTTATGAATTGATGTTATTTCTTTTGTTGTTATTGTTTTTGTAGGAATATACGAGATTTTACAAGGGAAAACGTGGAAGCAGCGAAGAGGTACTGCATTACCTGTCGACCCCTCTATGAGGATCTCTGTGAGTACACCTCTTCTTCTCTTGATTCTTGAACATTGACACAATGTTTAGTTCAAGTTTGGGGGAGGTTTTACCATTTTGAATTGTCTATTTAAATATCTTTTTATTTTTAAGTTTGGTAAAAATCACATCGAATTCGCCCCTACGGAGACCGTAAAATTTTTCTTGTGATTTGTAGGTGTGTAAGGTAGTCTAGAATGTATTTGGAGTTCAAGGGAAGTGGGGTTTGAACTAAGGAACTTGGAAAAGCTTGGAAATTGAGGTATAACTTGAACACCCTAGGTTCCCCAGAGTAAGGAAACGAGTCCAACGTGTAGATTTGTGCCATAGTACTTGAATTTGAAAAGTATACCCCGATTAGTTCATTGTGATAGTCCGGCATGAAAACTTTTTTTTTTTAGATAGTGATTTTGAGAATGATGTGTGGCACCAAAAAAAGAGTTGAATAATGACGGTAAAGACAAACTGTCCTTATAAGTTGGGTAACCCTCACCCGGTTATTTAGCCTAACGGTGGTTGAATCTCTATAGTCGTCCCAAAGTGGACTAATAAACACCTGTGAGCGAGAAAAAGAATAAAGGTGCCACAGAGAAAAATCTCGAGCAAAAATGTGCATGCCTTAGTCTGATTATTCGTATGAAAGGGGTAGAAAATCGAAGAAAAGACTTAAGCCCAAAGCATAGTTGGAGAGGTGGCCGAAAGGGAGATTTAGGTCCGTAAGTTTACTACGGTATGTGTTTATGTAATGCCTTCGTTAACGGATGAGTACCGAGAGAGCTGGTTTGAGCCGATCGGAACTAAGACTCACGTATGAGTATCGACGCCTTACACCCTAAACCATTCACTTGATGTGCCGTTTGACTTGAAAATTATTTATCCAAGCTTTTTTCTTGAGGTCAAGCAATGGTTTACGTTTGGGGGAGTTTGATCGGTGGTTTTTACACGTTATTTTATCGATCATTTCCGTTAATCATTTGTTTTGTCTTGTCGCATTTTAGTTGTTTTTATTACATTTTACGCGTCGATTTGGTATTTTCACTGTTTCTAGGTTCACGTATGCAATAAAGGAGAAGCAGAGCGAAAACCGGGAAAAAATGGCAAGATTTTGGAAGAGTTTTATTGTGAAATCTTTAGTAGTCTGCACGGAAACGATCATAACTGGAGTTTCGGGAATCTGTTTAAGGCATTCTAAAAACCGCCAGAAAGCTAAGAGAGAGAGCTCCGACTTTCGTGTTGGAGTCAAAGTCAGATTCGAAACAAGGGCCTGACACGGGTGCCCGTGTTGTGTGACACGGCCCGTGTCAAGATGTGCTCAGAAAAGGTGATTTGTGGTGGAAAATAAGGGCCTGACACGGGTTCCCGTGTTGTGTGACACGGCCCGTGTCAGGTCACCTGGGACTTGAAAAAATCATGCGAAAATGAGATCGGAAAGCCAACACGGCCGCCCGTGTTGCCTGACACGGCCCGTGTTGGTTAAAACGCCAAATTCCCTATTTTTCTTGTATTTTTGACACTTGTGATCCCTGAGGGTATTTTGGGCTTTTCCCTGGTACTGAATTTGAATTGAGACTATTTGATACGTTTTTTGACAAAAGAGAGGGGACTTTTGATCGGTACAAAGAAAATACAACGGAAGATTGAAGCTCTGTGAATTGGGAGGACAAGGAGATTTTCATGCTCGGAAGAAATTGAAGATCGAATTTACTCCCTAAATCTTGTAATGTTTCTATTTGTCATTTTGTTTTATCGAATAATATGAGTTACTAAACCCCCAATTGTTAGGGGGTGGTCCTAAATTGCTTTGTATTGACCTTTGTTGGGATTATTCTATAAGATTTTTGTTGTTCACCTTATAGATTTTATTTTGCAACGATCTTTATGCGAATTCATATTGGAAAATAGAATTTGATTTACGATTAGGTTTTGGTCTGGAAAGTCAACCTAATGCTTTTGCAAAATAACATTACGGTAGATATTGCCTAGGAATGGGGATACCCCGTAGTAGCGTGTTTTTATGTCAGAACTATTGCTTGATGATTTCTGTGTGCAACTAAGGAATTAGGGCGTAGGAAAATCATCAAAGGGTTTTTCATTAAGGAATTAAGGAAAACTAATTTTGAAATTTGACTTATTAAGGTTGGAAACAAATATCTCAGAATAATTCTTTAAGGTCTTTACTAGCAATTTATCCACTTCCCTAGCATTGTTCTTATTTTACTCTATAAAACTTAGTTTTTTTTAGTTCTTATATCCTGTTACCAAACGAAACCCAAAGTTATTTTGTCTGATTGAAATAACAGGTTTTACCTAAAAATTTACACGCAGTCCTCAGAGATCGACATTCGGGGAATTTTCCCTTATTACTACATTGGTATAATTAGTACACTTGCTAATTTTCCGGTCAATCATGATCCAAATCACAAGTTAATATTGTTCTTGACTTAAAGAGGCCATGTTTGCTAAAAAAAATCCCAAAATTCAAACTTGGTTTTGATCACATTTGACTTTTTACATTAGATGAAACTGGAATTTTGTGATCCTTTATGAAATCAACTCCTTAGGCTAAATTGAACCTAATGTATGGATTCCAAAGGTGTTTTCGAGTGTCTTTAATCATGTCCCAAGGTTTGATATCATGTCTTGGTCAAAAGTTAAAGGTATGGTGGACTTTATCTCAGGAACCTTAGTTTGAGGTCTTGGATCATGCCTTACTTCAAAAGTCAACCTAGGGACTGAATTAGGTCAAAACTCTAATTCCTGATTTTTGGTAGATGCATCCCCTAAGACTATTCTGAACTTACGAATGGACTCATGGGGTTCTTTTGAGCTTTTTGAATCATATATTGAAGTATTGACTCATCCCCTAATTCGGTGACACATATGATCTTGAAGCTTGATTAACTTGGAATGATGCAATCTTGTGCTAGATTCTTGATGGGGAGGATCTTTTGATACTTCATGAATGTTTGAGAGGATTGACAAGTTGAATATCATGTAAATTCTTGATTGATCCATTGCCTAAATTCTCTAAGAGGGCTCAAAACCCTAATCCTTAGTTAAGGTGAATACTCAACAATTTTTGAAAAAATTGGTGAGGTATGACAATTCATCCATTTTGTGGTGACGATTGGCACAATGATGTGAAGTCTTGTGGTCAAAATATAGGGTATGACACACTACTTCCCTTATTTCTCATTAGTTCCTATTTTCCATCCAAAACCTTTATTTTGTGTTTATTTTAATTAATTAAAAATAACTATTACTTATAATAATTTATAATTATTATAATCTTTCAATCCACTCACCAATACTATCACTACTCCCATAATACACCACATACACATACAATCCATTATATATTTAATTAAAAGCACACTGCATAATAAATAATTAAATAAAAACATGAATAATTTGATTATATAAATTAATCAAATTCGTGGGTTTTACATCCCTAACACAAGAAACACGACCTTTTCTTAATAATGAGCAAAGAGATCAAAATAATATATTCAACATGTGTACTAGATATGAGAACTATCATAAGCTTTTTAACCTTTATTTTAGACTATTATATTGTTCATCGATTTTAGAATAACATAAATATATCTCATTTACAACGATTCTCCAAGTGACATTTTTTTTTTTACTTTTTCTTCCTTCGCTTCTTCTTCTACTCCTTCTACTCTACCTATTCCGACTTCTCATTTGCTAAATTTCTCTCTAAATCCATTCTCTATTTTTTGTTTTAATGTAAGGTGTTGGTGATAGGGTAATGGTTTGCAACGATGATGGCGGTGATGGCATGAAGCAGAGCTTCAAGTGGACTAGGGAGAATTGTCGAGGTAGCAAAGGTTCAATAATTGGAATTTTCTTCAATTGGAAGAATAGATCCTTTAAGTTTCTAATTTATGAATAGTGACTCCGTTTTAGAGTAGAATGCTTAGGCTTATACAAGATAGAAATTGGGGCTAATTTGGTGAGTGTGTCTGCATGTGAGTTTGTGATTTCAAGTGTGTAAGGAGTGGAATTCATGTGAGCTTTTGGAAGATATTTGTTGTAATCTATATAGGGTGAATTCTATGATGTTATAATCACGTGCTAGAGGAAATGTGAGAAGGAAATCGAGACATTATGTGCTGCTTTTATGGGGAGTGAAGGGAGAAATATGTGTGGTTCAAACTTGTTGTAAGTCCATGTATAAAGGACACCATTTGATGGTTCTATGATGCTTGTCATGTACATGAATGAAAATCAATCTATTTCATTTGCAAATTCAGTTTTAATTTTTCTTCAATTGACTTTGGTTTTGTTTGAATTTTGGATGAAAATGGTAACAATATGATCTTGGATACCAACATGTATGACTGATATATAAATTTCATTTTGTTCATTTTTCCATTGTCCTTTATTCTCGGATAATGGTGATGGAAAAGAACAAACCATGTGCATGGCATGAAGATGATAGCATGGAATATGAGGATTTGTATTTCTTTTCTTTGTTTACTTCTAATGTTGACTTTTTAATCTTGACTCTTGAATGATTAAAAAAATCCAAAAATGCATATAATGAATGGATGGATTAACTTAAAATTAACATTTAGGAGACTTTGTCTTTTAATGCACAATTCCTTTTTATATGGACTTTTGTTTTACTTTGATATTTATACATCAAGGGATGGGTTGCGGTGGAAATTGGATATCAAACTATTAGTTAACATGAATCACAAATCTTTGAATTCACCACCGAGCTTTGATTTATCCAAAGGAAAGGGTAAAGATCGAAAAAAACCTAAGATTGCTATGTAACAACAAAGCTAAGAGAATCTAAGGTTCGGGGGTTGGTTATATCTACAGGAACCACTAGTTAGTATTTGTGTTATGCTAAAAATTGTTTGTTAAGGAAAATGTGCTAAGGGAAAAGACTTAAGGTATATTTACTAAGTATGCTCGGCAAGTCATCGCATCTCGCGACTACGTACCCTAAATAGTATGGAATCAAAGCATTCATAGTTCATCTCACTAAGCGTAAAGAACCCTTGACTATGGTCAAGGTTTAAACGGGGAAGGTAAGTGTTCATAACCATGACACTTACATAGAGATTACAAACTCTACTAAGTCTAAGTTGAAAGACTAGCTAAGGGGTTAACTCTTACAAGTTCAAAAGAAAAAGGGAGTACTCATAACAATGGTACTCACATAAAGTTTAAATTTTTTTTACCTAATTCTAAATTGCAAGATCAATTGGCTCTAACAAGGCCACGAAGGGAAGGTAAGTACTTATAACAATAGTACTCAATTGGATCTAAAGCTAGGTTAAAAAGGGAAGATAACTCTAACAAGGCCAAGATAATGACACTAACAAGGTCATGAGGTAGGGTATGAAGTCGACTAAGCTATCATAAATGTGACATGACAGTCAACATAGAAATCATTTCCTTTGGACTTAGGCAAAAGGCAACTTGTAACAACACGGAGCTAAAAGATAGAGCTTAAAGCAAGAATGATAACAATCAAGGATGAAATGGAATTATGAACAAGGCATATGCTAAAGGATATGATCAACTCAAGATATAAACAAAGTGTCAAACATTATGACATGTCAAATTTGTTTAGCAAACAGACAAAACACAGGCATGCAAGAATATGGAACCCTAATCAACACCAATAATCAAAGTATCAAAGCTAAATGGACCAAGTAAGATAACCATCAAAGAAGGTCGGTAGCTACACCAAATCATGCTTAATATGCTCAAATGATTAAGAAAATATTACAAGTATATCAATCATGCATCAAAACATAAGCATACTTGCCACAAACTAGCTCACATAAAGATAAGTGTGAAGATGGTTCACAACGTGGAAGTTAGAACTCAAAACCCAAGTGGGCAATAGAACAGATCATATACAACTCATATACAACATCATGACGTCAAGAAAAGCAGTAGCAAGGATCATATCAAGGCATGAACAAAGCAATAAGCAGGAATAAATCCAAATTATCCATAAAAAGGACTCAAACATTCAAGACATGTAAGGAAGATTAAATAGACAAGAAAACACACTTCGAAACAATGAAGTCAGAAGTCAAGACATGTCTTTCAAAAAAAATACAAGCAACAATCATCAAGAAAGTCCACTCAAAGAAACATGCCTATAAACTAGGTCAAAATAAACACCAAAACATGTTCGAAACAAACCCTAATTTGATCCACCAATCAAAAATAGGAAAACAGCCAAATAAAATCAAACTAAAGGCTCCAACTCCTGTCCATCTACTCTAGAATATACGTGCAAAAGGTCAACAAGAGATTAGCACAAATGACCATCCAAATCCAATTAACAAGTTCACTGTATCAAATTTATCGAGGCTCAACAAAATCAAACAAAAAGCTAAAAAAACAACATCACCAACACTCAACAAAAATGCTCAAACATCCTACATTCATTTATTAAAAGTTGGTAAAAAATTAGCTCAGGAAAGAATGTCTAAGGAATTTATATTTAAAACTCTAATTCAAGAGTGTTTTGGTAAACACATCTCACAAAAGAATTAAAATAAATAGAAAAATAATTTCTAAAAATAAATAAATAAATGTTATAAAATCTTAAGACAGCAAAGTATTTAAAAATAGTTTTTTGTGGATTTCTAAAATGAGTGGAAGATGTAAAATAAAATTAAAAGTTAAAAGGAAAATAATATGAAATAGGTGAAATGAAATAAAAAAAAGGGTACATCAGTAAAAAAGAACCAACTATGCTCCCTTGAAACTATCTTGGGCCCACAAAGAAAAGGGTTGCAAATAGCAGAAACTGCTAAAGCCCAAAGAGCAAGCATGTTTTCAAGTCCATCTTTCATGGTGATCTAAGCTTGAAATGAATTTTCGTCTAACATGAAAGTTGTAGAGAATTCTCCAAGATTTCTTTTGTGTACTATAAATCCTCCATTGAATGTGTAGAATTCAAGTTATAATGCCCCCAAGATAGGGTTTCAAAGATGTCAAATTTGGCAAGTTTCTAGGCAGATTTTTGGACCAATCTTCCAATGAATTTTTCATCAAGTTCCTAAGTCCAAATCAATTTCCTTAAAGAATAAAAGTTATAGATATTTATTCAAGCTTTCCATCCATTACAAGTTCTCATAAATTGGATAAAATCAATCTCAATTTATGATCCTACAAAGATGGTGTCTCAATGATGTCAAAGTTCCATAACTTAGAAATTTTTTCTATGTTATTCATGACATATTGGTGTAGCACCCCAAAATTGTCCTTTCCCTTTTTTCATATCTTGACTTATGTTTCATTTCCTTTTGCATAGCATTCGTACATAGCATTGGTTTTAGACAGGGGGTCAAGTTATCTTATCTAATACTCAAGAGAATAGTTTCATCTTCAAAGCTCAATCAAGGGTTCATGCTCAACTTTGTGGCAATCTCAAGTCACAAGGTTTTCATCATCATCAAGACATGTCACTCAACCACTTGAATCAAGAATTTGAGCATTGGTCACTGTCGCAACTGCGAAAAGGGCCGGATGAAACAACCAGAAGAGTCACCACCGAATTTTATTTATCCCAAAGAGAGGGAAAGGAAACGATTGAAGAAAACCTAAAAGAACGGGAAAAGAAAAGGTCATCGCAACCGAATATTGGGTTCGGGAGTCGGTTACGCGAGGGGAAGGTATGAGCACCCCTCACTTTCGTTGTACTCAACGGGATCCATGCTTGTTGTCTATCAAAAGGGGTGAGTTATCTAAAAGCTACTTCTAAACGGAAACAGGAAAGGGAAAAGAAAAAGGAGACTCGATAGGACATCCTCGCCCTATGTCTACGTATTCCCTCATGCAATGGGAAAGTCAGAGTCAACATGGTTCGAAAAAGTACAGGTGATGGAGGGAAGTTTGCTCGCCAAGACATCGTTGTCTTGTGCCTACGTATCCTCATCTGGTATGAGAAATCAGAGCAAATGTAGTTCAGGAAACTAGACCGCTGGTTGGTTAAGTGTTTTTTATGAGCAACATTAAGTTCTCATTCCAGCAGTTAGGGTTGATACTTGTTTACGGTAGAACGGAAAAATAATGTACTCTTTTTTTAAAATGATTTATGAGCAATCTCGAAGGATAAAAAAGGTTTGAATTTGGTTTAAGAGTTTTAATGAAGTGAATCGAATTTATTTGAGATTCATGTTGCACTATATACTATGACGTAGGATCGAATGCGTCGCATATCGCCCAAAGGGCATACACTAAACACTCTAGACAAGTGAGGAGAAACCCCCACTCACCATTTCCCACATACTTAAGGCTCGTGGCACACAGTGTTTATCATTCTTTATTAACTGTCTTAAGGTTGTTTGAGATTAGAAGAGAAGACACAAAAGAAGACACTAAAGGGAAACTGAAAAGCCCTAATGTTGTCATACAAAATGGTCCTAAGGTCAGGATGAAAAGGAAGTCTATCTAATGTTATCATAAAAATGATGGATCTAGAGCTGAGGTGAAAATAAACTATCCTAATTATTATCATGCAAAGGATTGAAAGCCTAATGTGTCTCCTACTCTCATCTTAAACACAGGGAGTAGGAATCCTAAGGGATCATGTGAGCAAGCACAAGTAAACACCAATCAATTCAATCACAAATGAAAACAAGGATGAAACTTAAACAAGTTCCAAAAAGAAAAGAAAGGTGAACAAAGAAGAAGAATGAAGAATGGACAAACAAGAAGTCATTATCAAACCAAGATGAAGACAACAAGCACATTCATTTCAATATCAAACAAAGCAAGCATCATCATCAAGTCAATCATCAAACAAACATTCACCATCACAAAGCAAGATGAGATGAAGTCAAATGGCACAAGAAACATGATAGGGAAGCAAACACAACATATCATACTCAAGTCATAACAATGATCAAAGAGAGGGCATAAGGCAACAAGTCATGCATAACATCCATACACAAGTCAACACCATAACAAAAAAACATGCATACAAACAATCCCCAAAGGGAAAAGCATATGATCATGACATGAATCCAAATATGAAAACACAACATCCAACATGATCAACAAATTTAACATTCAACCATGAACACATAAGAAGGATCACACAAGTGGAAATCAAGAGCATGCCTTAAGAAGAATCAAACATCAAATCAAAACCATCACAAAAGAGAAGCAACCAATCAAACAAACATCTAGGTCTCAAATTACTTGAGGAAAAACAGAAAGGCACTCAATCATGGATGAAAACAAGATCACATCATTTTGCAATTTTAAAATCAATTAAAAAAACAAATAAAAAAGGCAAATAAAACCTGAAAAAGGATGAAAAGTAGTTAAAGCACAAAAAAAATCTAAGAACATCACCTTAGGTCATAAACCATCATTGAATCATATGCTAATTTCCTCATAATTTTAAATTGCTCAAAAAATAATTTTAAACCAATTAAAATTAACCAAATAAAACAAAAATGCATGGAAAATAACAAAATCATAAATAAAAATTAAACAAAAATCACAATAGGTTTAAAACCATCATAGGATCATATAATATTTTTCTTATAATTTTAAAATGCTCAAAAACAATTTTAAACTAATTAATATTGACTCAAATAAATTAACGTTCAAGAAAAATAGAAAATTGAAAAATAAATATGCAAAAAAATAAAAATCAGAAACAGAAAAATAAAAGGGAATTTTAGAAAATATTTTGGTATTTTTTTGATTAAAAATGAACTTGCTATGAATTTCTGAAAATAAAATGAATTTAAAAATAAAATAGAAAAAGAAAATAAAACAGAAAAAACAAGATGCGTTGGATCTGAACTCATTAAATGACATGGCTAATTTAAAGGCCAGAAAGCGCGCATCCATTGTGGATCTGAGTCAATCTCATCATTTCCAACCAGCGAAAGTCAAACACACAAGATTAGAACAAGTGACATGATGGACGGTGATATCATCATCTTCAACCTCCAGCCACTTGAAAATTTCAGAGAATTGCAGAAATTCGAAGCTCCTTCAAACCATAACCATTGGAGATAATTGTGGTTTCATCTTATGTGTTTTTTCAAGATGATCTCAACCATATCATCGCGCCATGTTTCTTTAAACCATAGCTCACTCGATTTGAAAAAAACAGAAGAAAAAGCAAACATGGATTTGAAAATTGTGAGGAATTTAGAAGGAATTTCTAAAGCTCTTACAAGTGTTTGAAGAGGAAACGAACCTCTTCCATTGAGTAAGCTTCTTCAACTTATTTCTTCCATGCTTGACGTGTTTTTAGCTTGTGATGGTCGATTCTGAAGTCCTACTTTCATGTAGGCAAGTTATATGTTGTTTTTGTGTTGTTTCGGTTGAGTTTCAGAATATGGTTGAAACTTTTGTGTCATGTTTTCACTATGTTTAAATGCTCAAATGATGAATCTAAAGCCAAAATTGTGTTCAACATGAAAAATTCTTGAGGATGGTGCTTTCTTCGTAGATTTTGATGGTGTTTACAGACGTCACCTATGAGGCTCACCGGAGAAGACGACCGGAGTCAGGGCTCCGGCGTCTGATGTGTTTGGCTGAAGAGGCGTGTCTGATTGGTTGAATGGCTTACGTATGTGCTGGTGTGGCGTGACGTGGATCCACATAGATTAATGAAACAGAGCGTTTTGCATTATCTAATGGTTTTGTGTGTTTTTCTTATTCATGTGGGTTGGGCTTGGCATCTTTTACTTTTCACACTCCCAGTATTTGGCACACACTTAGGCACATATATGTAGGGTTTTCAAATGTCCATTGGATGCCTTTATGATGTACTTTGTGTCCATTTTTAGATCTCTCTTGATGCCTTTTCTCTTTATCTATGGTTTGTGTGTTTGGCCTATTCTTGAGATATTTGCACATCTTTTTACACATTCTTAGGCACCCTTTTAGGACACATTGGCCTACTTCCTCATTGATATCATGATTATTTTTCCTTAATTTTTAGAGGCTATTAACTATTTTTCATGTGTGATGCAATACATGCTAGGGTGTGCTTGAACTTGATGATTAGTTTAGGGTTGCATTGTGCAACCACTTAGGGTTTGATCTTGCCTCTTGTTCTTGTTTGAAATACCACGTGGTAGAGCCCTATTCTTAGTCATACTTGGTTTTTATCCTATCTTTGATTGATGGATTAATGTGATTTTGCTTTGAGGTTGAGATGCATGTCTACTTGACCTAATTTTAAGCCTACTTGTTTACATGTGATTGATTGATGCCTGGGATGTTTAGAGGACATGAATAACTGTTTGCTAATGCTATTTGGACTTGTCTTTGATACTCAACAACATGTTTCTCAATTCTTGAACCTCACATGAACTTTGATTCCTTTTCATGAAGAATTTGGATTGATGCTTACTTGCTTGTTTGAACTTGTTGCGATTTGATGCTCATGTTTATTGCTTATGATGTTGAACTTGAACTTAAATTGACATTTTTACATATTCTAATGCCCTTAATTGTATGTGTACCCTAATTTAATTTGTTGTATTTTCCATGCTTACTTGTTTGACAATTGATTGTGTTTGGATATGATGCATGACTTGAATCTTTGTGCCCTTCCTTTGATCATTGACATGAGTTGAATGCATCTTGACATGGCTAATGCCCTACCTTGTTTCTCACATCATTTGATCTTATTTAAATTTTCTTGATGATTGAAAATTCTTCTTCGTTGATCTTAAGTCATTTGTGTGTGCATTGATGCCTTGTTCTGCCTGATTGCTCTAACTTCTAATCTTTGGGATATGGTTTGACATGTCAGCATATTCTTGTTATTTTGACATGATGTTGATGTTTACTTTGTGTGATTGAGATCAATGCTTTCTTTTTTTATGCTTATGTCTTATGGAGTGAGTTTCCTTCTTTATTTACATGGTGTTGTATCTTCTTCTTCATATCTTTTTCTTCTTTCTTTCTTTCTTTTCTTAAGACTTGGTTAAGTCTTGAGTTTGCTTTCATTTTTGATTGATTAGTATAATGTTTACTTGTGCTTCTTCACATATCCCTTAGGATTCCTAGTTCCACTTAATTTATTATTAAGTTGGAGGTACGAGAGACATTAGGCTTTCAATCCTTTGCATGATAACAATTAGGATAGTCCCTTTCAAACCTTAATCTTAGGACCATTGTCCGTGATAACATTAGGATTCAATTTCCTTTAGTTGTTTTCTTTTCAACCTTTGATTCCTCTTTCTTCTCATCTCAAAATAATTTCAACACACTTAATAAAGACAATGAACATTGTGCGGCATGAGCCTTAAGCATATGCAAAATGATGAGTGGGGGGTTTCTCCTTGCTTGTCTAGAGTGTTTAGTGTACATCCTGTCTGGGGGCGATATGCGACGCATTCGTTCCTTATCATAGACTTTAGTGCAATGCAAATCTCAAACCCAATAAGTTCACTTCTCTAAAACACATAAACAAACTTCAAACCTTTTTATCCTTCGGGATTGTCTTTCAAACTCATTTTTAGAAAAGATTATGTTACTTTTCCGTTCTATCGCAAATAGGCATCGACCTAACTACAGGAATCAGAACTTAACATCGCTCATAAAAAACACTTAACGATTAGTTTTCCGAACTATGTTTGCTCTGATTACTCATACTAGATGAGGATATGTAGGCACAAGACGACGAATTCTTGGCGAGCAACCTTCCCCTCATCACCCGTAGTTTTCCAAACTACGTTGACTCTGAATTTCCCATTGTATGAGGGAATACGTAGGCATAGGGCAGTGATGTCCTATTGAGTCTTCTTTTGTCCCCCCCCCCCCTTTTCCATTTCCGCTTAGCAGTAGGCTTTAGATAACTCACCCTTTGGTTAGACAACAAGCATGGATCCCGTTGAATACAACAGACGTGAGGGGTGCTAATACCTTCCCCTTGCGTAACCGGCTCCCGAACCCAAGATTTGGTTGTGATGACATTGTCTTCTTCCTTTCTTTCAGGTTTTCTTTGATCATTTACTTATCCTTCATTAGGATAAATAACGTTCGGTTGCGACTCTTCTGTTTTTTTTTCGCCGGTTTTTTTCGCAGTTGTGGCAGCGGGTGACTCTATTGGGGACACTGGTTTCCTATGCGAGCCAATCCTAGCGCATGTCTATTTCCGTTTCATTGGGTGCTTATTTTTGTGTATATGTATGTTGTATCTATTGTACATTATCTTGTTATATATTATTGCATTTGCATTTTACTGTTGCATTTGATTATTGTTATCCTATTATGTTATTGTTGTTGTGTTGTTGGGTAGGTTTATTCCATGAGAGATAAGCCCACTACCCAGGCATGAGTATACACTTAAGGTTAGAGTGGAGAGTAGTGAGACTTGCATGGCCTCTGGCTATGTAAAGTTGGCACGAAATTCACGTCCAAACGAGGTTTTCTTTGGAGATACTCTATCATGTACATCTGGTGCATATGATATGGTGTTGACTTAGAGAGCTTATGACTTTGGAGACCGTTAATTGGAAAATCGGTTGAGGCCTTCTTGATTGATGATGATGCCAAGCCAAAAATGGTGAACGTATCATCGTTTCTCGACCTGAGAGTCTGTGATACTGATAAACTGCTAGGATTGCCATGTCATCCAATACTAAACCCACATGTGAGTGGGGATGGGTTTTTGCAGGAAAACTTGACTTTCAACCAACTCGATTTTCTGGTTTCTTGTTAGTGTGGACCTTTGATCTTGGATGTTCTGATATTTTTGATTATCTCAGTGTTCTGGTATTCTGGATTTCTTATCAGAGCGGAATTTTAGTCTTATTCAGTCAACAGCACAACAGCTATCTTGAGCATATGGATACCTTGATCCCGTGTTTGCATTTGCATGATCATTTTGCATCTTAACGTGCATGTTTGTGTATTTTCAGGTTCACGTCTTACCTTTTATTCCGGTTATCTAAGTTTTATAGAGATGGAGGTTGACAAAAAGAAGATTATTGTGTACAAGATCTGAAGAGCTCCAATAGCATTCTGTAGCATAGGAAGAAATATTTGGCTGGAGCACACCTTGAGATATCTAAATTCAATAACCAGTGGAACGCTATAGTGATAACCCACAAGAACAGAGAAGATGAGTTTCATGATCAGATTGAGAAGTTGAAGCTGCAGCTCGAAGTCAAGGAAAGATAGGTTGTGATGGAGTCATCTCACAGATACAGGAGTGAGAAGCAGCTCTAAGAAACCTTGTCAGCCTTTGAAGAAATCAAGATTCATGCAGAGGTAAAGAAGCCTAAGCTCAAGGATCCCAGACTGGAGGATGTCTTTGGTGAAGATGCTTGGGAAGAATATTGCCAATATCTCAGAGATGTCATACACAGAAGAGATGTTCTCATCCAGGAGTTGATTACAAGAATGGAGCATCCTGTTATGAAAAAGCTGCTTAAGAAGACTCAGACTTGGCGCAAGGAGCATGGCGGTTGGGGAGGTTTATCTTCAGTTGATATTGATGATATGTCTTAGTAGATTTTCTCTTTTGTATCTGATCATCACCATGCTTGTTGGTTTGGATCACTGACTTTTTTATTCGATTATCTTTCTCATCTGCAGATTGTATCTATTGACTCATTGTCTTCATCTTATCTATGAGCAGATCTTTTTGGTATTCTGTTTACCTCAATTGTTCATCTATATTGAAAATGGAATCAAATGGGAGATCTCCCTGTAAATATAAACACGTTTGCATTTTTCATTTGCATATTCATAGAGTTAATGCAAAATGTAGCTCAAGGACAGGAGCAACTGAGAACCTTGGTCCAACCTCTAATTGCATGTGTTGATGAGGAAGGTGTTCTTCATGGTGGAGATTGTGTGATTCCTACACCTGTTGGGGTGTTGTTCCTCAAGGTGGTAATATTCCTACTATTGTTATTCCTCCGGGCGGAGGCGCTGCTGGTGGGAATCATGGAGTTGGTACTAGTCGAGGAAGTGTATGTGCTTTGCCTGGTGCTGTTGGCCCTCAATGGGACGCCTTCTCCATGTGTGGTATGGACATCGATCTTCCGTCTAAATCCAACAAGAGGTTCAAAATGATTGAGGAGAAGATGTGTGTTGGTTGTAACACCCCAATTTTTAGTAATTATTTATTTATATTAATTAATTGAGTAATTTTATGCATATTTGATTTATTTGAATTATTTGATTTATTGGATTTATTTGAACTATTTGATTTAATTGAATTATTTGATTTATTGATTTATTTTATTTGGTGAAACAATATGTGGAAATGGTAGAAATAAGTAATTGAGTCTATTGGATGAGGATGTTCTGGTGTGAGCATCTTGGACCGTCGAGCTTATCCGACGTTAAACAAGCACTTGTTGAGAGGCACCTCAACATTGTAAGTATTTACCTGTTTTATGTTCATTTTCTGCATTTTGTGAAAAGTTGGTTGGGAATTGGTGTGATAGGAGCATGCAACAGGCCCTGTTTCTGCTGTCATGTTCGCTAACATTCGCCTGGCGAATGGTAGCGAGTGTTCGCCTGGCGAGCCTAAGCGAAGCTTCGCTTGCTTTCTCCTGGCGAGTGTGGCGAAACAGCGAACCCTGGATTGCCAGATCAGTTAAATTGGGAGGATTTTAGGATGGGCCACTTGGGCCCATGAACTGTTATTATTTTTCATGCTGAAACTGTAACCTCTTCGTTCCCTTGCCTCCAACTTCACACTTCCACACTTTCCAACTTTCTCACTTGCCTTTCCTTTCTCTTTGATTTCCTGCACCTCAATCTCAAGGTATGATTTCTGATTTTCGTTTCACTTTGTACATTGTATATTTGTTTTCTCTTATTATTGTTCTTCTTTGTACATTCTTGGTTTGGAATTCCTTGTCATTGCCTCTGAAATTGTGCTAGGTTTAGAACTTCCCTTTGACTGTTTCTGTTCAATTAAGTGTTAACATGTTTGAATTGGCTCTGGTTTTGAGAAGGGGGTTGTACACGTTTTGGTTGAACTGTTGCACAATTGCAGAGGCTCTGCTTTTCTGAATTTTCGCACATTCGCTGGCATTCGCCAGGCGAGTGGTAGCGAGCATTCGCCAGGATTCTCCTAGCGAACCAAGGTGAATGCAGCAGAATTTTTCTTTCTTTGTTGTTTTATGCTGCCTGTTCTTTCTAACCTGTTTGTTCTGTTATGTTTGTTTGTATCTTTATTTTCAGAATGGGACCTAAGATGATTAACCCACACAAGAGAAAGGCCTCAACTTCTCGTAATGTACCAATCCGATTCGACCATGACAGGTTCCACGATGCGACTCATGCCGCCCGCTACGAAGCCCTCGAAAGATGGAATATCGTGGCAGAAAACAGGTTTCAATTGAGTGAAACAGGACAATACCATACTATCGACGCGCTTTTTGTGGCGAAGAAGTGGGATCGTCTGATGACACCACTAGATGGATCCAATGCAGAGATACTATGGGAATTCTATGCAAATGCCCTCCCGGATGATGGAGAAGTTTTCAGTTGGACCTCGATGGTCCGTGGTGTTGTGGTGAGGTTTGATTGGAGAGCTATTAGTAATGTTTTGGGTAATCCTCTTTCTCTTACAGGTAGTCAGATTGATGAGTACCACCATGACCTGAACAAGCATCGAGATTTGGATGCAATGACCAGAGATTTGTGCCTAGATGGACGCACTGTGGTGCGTAACTCCTCCGGAGTGGCTATTCGGTACCTTCGTACTGATATGAAGCCTTTGGTCCAGCTGATTCTTTTGTTTGTTCTGACTAATATTGTGCCAAGGTCCCACAACAGTTTGGTGCCATTGCCGATTTCCCACTTGATTCACTTGATTTTGCAGAATGTCCAGATTGACACTGCCCGCATCATTGCTGATGAGATGCGTGTTGTTGTCCTAAGTGGACGCGGAGGGTTGGCGACTTGCAAGAATGTCCCGCTGGCTTTCCCGTGCCTCATCATGTCGCTCTGTGCTTACAGTGGTGTCAATATTCCTCAGAGGCGACATGTGACCATTCCTGCTGCGATTGATGATAGGTATGTTGATAAGTTCTGTAGAGCTGAGCCTTCTGTTGGTGAGACCTCTGGTGCCGGTGCTGATGCCGGCAGACGTGCCAGCGGTCCTTCTGTTGTAAGAACAGAGTATGCCTAAGAGGGGGGGGGGGGTGAATTAGGACTTTTGAATTTTTTCCGGTTTTTATATGGTTCTTGGAAATATACTGGATGGTGTTCTTGGTTATGGAAAGCAGTAAATCAACAGAAAGAAAGAAGACACAGGATTTATAGTGGTTCCCCTCACAATCCGAGAGTACTCCACTCCCCTTTCAACATGAAAGAGAATTTTCACTATTGTTTAAAACAGTACAACCTATCACACCATCAACCGGTGAGGCCTACTATCAAACAATAAAACTCACAAGTGTACAAGAACAATCCTCTTGTAAACACTCACCCTTGTGTCCAACAATCCTGCATCACAAGTCAAAAATAAGATAATTGTAATGAATTTGGTTTGAGTATAACTATCAAAGTGATCTTCTCCAATGAATCAAAATTCACTCTTTGTAATTTTTCAATACAAGTGTTCAATGAATATGAAATTTTCAATGCAAGTATGAACACTTTTGAAAAATGAATTTGATTCCAAGACAATTTTAAAATGAGTATTGGAGGTTGAAAAGTTTTTGAGTTATGTTCTATTGGTTGTTTTTCAAAAATGAAAAACTCAGAATTTATATCAGTAAAATAACCTTTCAGAAAAGGTATGATTTTAAAAGATTCAAACCATGAAAAGGTATGTTTTTAAAATAATTTTTGAACTCAAAACAAAGCAATTTTTCACTGCACGTTCAGTGTTAATCGGTTAACCCATATGGTTAATCGGTTAACACTGGTACGTTAGCCCAGAAAATTCAAAATTCAAATTGGTTAACCGGTTAACCTATATGGTTAATCGGTTAACACTGCTAATTTTCAGAAAAATGCTTTTTAAAATTAATGTTATACCATTTTTAAGGTTTCAAAAACATGCTTATGTATTATGCACAAATGATTGATGTTTTTGAACACTTGTATATCAAATTATAAAGGTGGATTTGATATACCAGTAATGCAGCCAAGTCTGGAAGAATCATAGTTCCATATGTAGCTTGACTTGAAAGATAGCTTGATGACTTTATCTTGATGACTTTGAACGACTTGTCTTTTTGCAATCAAGAGATGACTTTGAGTAGTATTGACATCATCAAAACTTGAGACTGAAGCATGCTTCTACATCTGTCTCTGGTCAGGTTCCTCCTGCTTACTACCCATTCCAGCAGGAGATTTGCACTTATAATTGGGATTGGATGGCCGCTCAACAGCGAGTCATGTGTGATTTGCATGACTCCATGCAGGTTTTACAGCTGCAGATACGTGAGCCCTCTGGTAACCACACGATGATGACAAGGGAGCAGTTCCTTGAGCATGTTGGATGGCCTGTGGACAGGCCCAGTTTTGGCGGGGGGAGGATGCAGAGGACGATGACCCTACTGGTGATGATGTAGAGGCAAATGACGGTGACAGTGAGGATGACGGTACTGATGAGGATGGCTACGACATGTCCGAGGAGGAGGAGTGATTTCTGTTGTGTTTAGTTGTTTCCTTTATGCTACAAAGTGAAGTTTTTCTTGTATTTCCATTTGTTTGTTTTGTTATGTACTTTGGTTATTGTATTTTATATTTGTACTTGCACCTTTTAAGGTACCCTGTGACATTGTTGGTGTTATACACCATTTTAGTTATTCAGCATTATTATTAGTATTTTGAGCTATTTATTTATTTATTGTCTAAATTTTCATTTTAGTAAGTTTTATTTTAAGTTTTATTCAAGGGTGGTTGTAAATATGTTAACACCCTGCTGTCAACGCAAGTGTTCTTTTGTAGATATGCAAGAATTTCTTTCAAGTGGGATGGCGATGATATTACCGTTCTCACAAATTTGTTTACAAGGTACTTAGTTACCTTGTTCTAGAATTTAGAATGTTTTAGAACTTGTTTTTCTATGTACAAATCTTGTAACTTTGCTTCTTTTGCAACTTTGTGGATTGATATGTCATTTAGGTCCTATATCACAAATGTGAGAATCCTCCTTTTACTTGTACATATGCTATGGATGGATGATGAATTTTGTGTATACTTATAATTCATGTTCTATCTTTTGTTCTTTATAATTTTGTGGAAGTTTTAGAGAGGATCAAGGCACTTGTTTGTATTGAGCACAACCATTTCCATACACGTCCCGTGAGGAGTGTGACTTTTGTTAGCCCCTTTTGAGCCTTCTTGTTTAAAGCTCATTTTGTGAGTTTCTAATATTTGTTTTCTTCTTGAACCTTGAGTTATGCTTAAATTGCTTTTCTTGCCGTAAAAGCTTGGAACATTCACTTTGGGTTGAGTTGGAATTAAGTTGGGGAGAACTGAAAAAGTCGAAAATAAAAACCCTACTAAAATTAAAAATAAAAAAAAAAGAAAGAAAATTGTGAAAATATTTCAAGCAAGTTTGTGTAAAAGAGAAAATAGCTTAAACAAAAGTTTGATGAAAAGAGAGAAGTATGCTTGCTTGAAGGAGAGAAAAGAAAATAATTGTGCAAGGGGGCTTGTGAGGGTTTCCTTTTGAAAGAATTTGGTGAATAAAGTGGTGATGTGGTAAATACTTGTATTGTGAGTGTTCTTAAGCATCGACGATTTTGTTTCAATGGCCTTATAAATGACCCTTTGTTGTAACCCGACCAAGCTACAACCCTTTAAGTCCTATGTGATCTTTAACTTCCATAATTTTTGTTGTGATCATTTAGATATTGCATGAATTGTGTAGTATTGCATTGTTTGTCATTTGAGTGAATTTTTGTCTCGCGCTTGCATGCGAGTTTTACTTCAATCCTTTTTCGAAGTGGAGTGTTAGAATGACATGTCATGAGACTTAGTTTCTTCTTGAAGCGTTGTTCTAATTTGTCTTTAGAATCAAGTTCTTGTACATTGTCTATTGTGGGATTGAGTAACTTTTTGCCTAGTTGCACTTGTTGTGTATTTGAGCCGAATATTTTCACTTGGATTGAATTGGTTCTTGAGCAAATCCTCATTTCTTAGAGGCATACTTTGCTTGAGGACATGCAAATAAGTTAGTTTGGGAGAGTTGTTAGATCCCAATTATAGTATATATTTGATCTCTTATTAGTAGTATTTTTACTTGTTTTTATCTAATAGTGTATGAATTAGTAGTTGGATTTGCTTAGTTTCATTTTGTTTTGGTACAAGTGAATGGTGCTTGTAATGTTGCTGTTAGTGTGCAGGATTCAAACTAGTAGGAGCACCTTGGAAGAGATGATAAATAGCTGGTAGAAGGAGCGAATCAAAGCATTCGCCAGGCGAAGCTCAGTGAGTGCCAGCTAATGTTCGCCTGGCGAGTTCTGGTGAGCCACAACAAGTAATTCAAATTAAACTCCCAGACCAAAAGAGCATGAAGTTCTCCAGGAAATGGTTCCAGCGAAGCTTCGCTACCGTTCGCCTGGCGAAGGAGCTGGCGAAGATCTCTTGGCTATTCTCTTGGCTATTCCAGTAGCAAACCTGCATGAAATTCGCCTGGCGAGTGAAGCCAGCGAATGTTAGCCTGGCGAATGATTGCTTCGCCTGGCGAAGGCGCGATATCTCAGAGGGCGGTTTGCTTGCTGAAGGCACTTTGAAGTGCCTTGTTTCTTTTTGTTCGCCTGGCGAATGGGCGTAAACATAACTTCTTTTGTACTTTATATATTGCTTTATGGGGATAATAACTTACTCTCTCTCTTGGTATCATCTTGTAACATAAGAACCTAGTTCTACAACTCCAAAAATAATAGTCTTTCTTCCTTTGGCTCATTGTGTAATCAAGAGAAGTGGAAAGAACATCTTTCTTCGATCCTTCGACGTGGATGTTCTTTAATCTTCTCCTTTTTCTTCTTGTTCAAGCTACCATGAAAATGAGTAGCTAAGTTCTTCATTTTGTCAAGGTTAGATGTAGGTGATCATTAGCTTTGTATGTATATAGGATGATCTTCATTTGTAAACTCTTGGATGATGAATATATGGTGAAAACCTTGCTTTATTTATAACTCTTTGTGTTGGTTTATGATTGAAAGGTATTTTCCAACTCTTGACCTAGGTTTCCATCCATCTATTTTCTTAAGCTAGAAATAGTCTTGAATGTGGTTGTTCACTAAAATGTTAAACCTAAATGTTGTCATTTTGATAGATTGTGTGAGAAATCAACAATGGATCAAAATGGGAAAAATCACAATCTGAGTTAGAAATAATCACATTGGGAGAATATTGTGAATGTATTTATCATCTAAAGGAGTTTATGCGTTTGTTGATCGAACATATACATGCAAAGTGATTTCTGAACCCTAACTTTGACAATCTTTCTTAAATCATAAAACCAATCTTTTACCGCAATTTATTACTTTTTATGCAAGATACTGTGACTAAAAACCAAACCCCTTTTGTTACTTTAAAGTTAAGAACTTGACAACTGTTGAACGGCGGCAATATCTCAGATTCCCTGTGGAGACGATAACAAAAACCCGACACTTTACCACTGTCCCAACACTTGTACACCGTCTCTTGAGCCGAAAATAAATTGCTAAATAAAATGAAATTGACCGCTTGATCACTGGGAAAAATAAATGTCGGAGCCTCTGATACTCGTTGTTTAAACTTTTGCAACAAAAGGGAACCTCGAGCCACAGAAATGCCTTGATCCCATGTCTCGAGAACCAATGCTATGATATGCAGAAATACAAAACACAAAGAAACATAAGCCAGTAAACCAAGAAATGATGAGGCAAATTTTGAGGTGCTACACCAATCTACAAATATGAAAATACACATCGAGTCAGAATAACCAATAAAAATCCATATAGATACCAAAGTTGTGACATCCGCTTGTTGGAAACAGATTTTTTCAAGATGCATTGCATACAGAGCGGGTACGGTTGCATACCACCTCACAATTATGAACGCTGCCGAGTATATTCATAAAATAGCAAAGGGTGCTACCATGTGCGAGCAGCTCTATAGGACTAAGGGGAAACCCAGTTATGCCTAAATTCTTACTCGATCAACATGGTGCAAGATTGCCCCAGATAATATGCAATTTATGACATTAAAAACATTGAAATTCATTGGTAAAATTTCACAAATGCTTGTGCGAACTTGTCTATTTTTGTATGAACCACCACAATCATTCAGCTTGCAGAGAATGCTGCAGAGGCCGATAGAGTTGCCTCCTTATCCGAAATGAGATTCAAGAACTGTTGGATAAAAGAACCATCACAATTCTCAATGAAAGAGAGCCCGTTAATTATGGAATTAACGAGGATATTTTCACTATAATTCCTCTGCTCAATGAGCTAAAGCCCTTGGATATCTCATTCAAAAGTGAGAAAATTTACAACATCCCCAAGCTGGAATAAATTGAGGTTACTTATGCCAGTCGAAAGACCTAGACAACTCCTTTGGTCATCTGCTTGCAAAGCCCAATGCCATACGAGTCAGAGAAAACTATTTTGTACAAATATGGTGCAACCATAATAGAAGATGGAAAAGAAATTCCATTGCCATCCATTGTCAACATTGTTGTAATCAGTTGAGTCACCCTAAGTGGCTGAATTTTTAATAGAGGAGTTGGAGAACCTGAAAAAGAAAAGGAACCTCAAGCTGAAATTCCTAATCAACCCATTGGTCAATCCATTAGCACGGAGCCTGTGAAAAATAACGATGAAATGTTGAAACTCATCCAGAGAAGTGAATACAACATTATGGATCAACTATTAAAAACTCCTTCTCGGATATCAGTGTTATCTCTCCTGCTCAGTTCAGAAGCTTACATAGAAGCTCTATAGAAAGTCTTGGAATAAGCCTATGTAGAACAAGATGTGACAGTAAGTCAGTTTGACATCATTATTTCCAACATCACTTCCTACAAAAATTTGGGTTTTAGTAATGAAGAAATTCTAGAGGAAGGCAAGAATCATAACATGGCACTAAATATCACAATCAACTGCGGAGACATTGCTTTAGCTAACTATTGCACCCCAAAATTTGCCCAACATTTCTTTACCTAGCTTGTGTTTCATTTCATTCACATTAGCATCATCATTGGCATTTCATTGACATGTATGCAGGAGATCAAGAGGTACGATTACCAATCAAGAGCTATACAAGACTGAGAATCTAGCTAAGAGGCTTATTCAAGTGTTCAAGGGTTGATGTCCTTGTCAGAGAAGTTAAAAGAGCCTCAAAGAGGGTGGTTGAAACCAAGAGTGTGTGTCTCCTAACATGAAAGTTGTGGAAAGCCATCAGATGATTCTGAAGCCATAAATTTTGACTGGAGGTCTTGAGAGAGCTCATGATAAGGTTTGAAGATCACTTTGAGGCCTAGACAGGTCATTGTGCAAGAATAAGAAGCCTCAGCCATGATGGGTGCAGCTAGGGTTTGACTGGGTCAACCCTAAGTCAACTGAGGATTTGAAGGAGGTTGAGACCTAATCCAAGAGCCATGTGATCATGTATTGATACATTAAGATGTTCGAAGAATGATTTTAAGGTAAACTCATCATGATTGAAGAGTTTGAGAAATTTCAAGCTAGGGTTTCTAAGACTTGACAGTGTAAAATCCCCTAGTTTGACCCATGTCTTCAAGGAAATCTAACTCAAGATGTGATTGTCATCTCATCTTGACCCTAACATGATTGTTGTAGAGCATGGTCTTAGCTTTAATTTGAGTACTATAAGTCCTTGATAGGATTTATAGAACTCAAGTTATGGCCTTGACAAGTTACAAGTCATCTGAGATATGTGAATTTGGAGCTTGAAAGTTACCCAACTTTCATGACAATTTTCCCATAGAAGAATGATTCCTATGAACTTTTGGTCAACATGAATGTTGTTCCTTATTCTCTTAGCTTTCCATAGAGTACTATAAGTCCTTTAAAGGATTTGTAGAACTCAAGTTATGGCTTTGACAAGTCAAGGGTATTTTGGGAAGTTATGATTATGAGTCATTTTTGGTTATAGGTCATTTTCACCAACTTAGGCACCTCAAATAAAATTTTGTTCAACTTGAAAGTTGCTCAAAATAGGGTTTTAACCTTGGCCATGTATCAAGGAGACATTGAAATGGCTCAAGGAAATACTTGGTTCAAGAAGTTGTGAAGAAGGAAGAATTAAAGGCATTAAATGACCAAAAAATTGAAATAAATTGATTTGTGTCCAAACAAAGCAAAGTAACATCATTTTTTGAATGGAAAAAGCATTTTAGAAACTTTGGCAATGTTAGAATTTTGGTTTGAGTCCATTTTAATGCATTTTTACTTTGTTGCTTCATGATGAAGTAACATAATCAACATGAACCATTGGATTGCAAACAAGGAAATAATCATAACAAATCAGTTCAATATCTCATGAGATGAAGATTCCAAGTGTTTTCATGCCCAAACAGAGTGCAAATCGTGATTGTGCATATGAGATTTTGAAGGAGCAAGAGAAATTGAAAATCTCATTTGGGTGGTTACAGAAGTTTCTAGACATTTCCATTGAGTTCTATATAAGATTTGGAGTGTGTTCAGCCAGTTTTTTGGAAGCATTTGAAGTTGGTAGCAGAGAGAGCATTAGATTTTGCAAAGCTGCAACTCAAGATCGGATTCTGAGATTGAAGAGAAATCAAGCCAAATTGAGGTGTGCATTAGCTTCAGAGGAAGATTTGGAGTGATTCTGGACAAGCTTGGAGGAAGAATCGAGCAAGGATTGTACCTGTTCTTCATCTGAAACCAGGTTTGTACCAATCAAAATTCTGCTTAATCTATAGGGAGATACATAGAAACTTGCATGTGGTTAGGTTCTTGGTATGACATAGATGGATTTTGGTACAAGAAATTGAGGAATAAAGACACTTTAGGTCATGGATCATTTTCTGTTGAGACGGATTTCTTGTGATTCTTGGTGATATATTCATGATTGGATAGTGGAGATTAACCTCTGAAGAGTGTAGATTACATTAGGACCATTATTTTTGAGAATTGAGATGATCAAGATTTGACTGGTTTTCTGAAAATCCAATCGTGTTTTAAGTTAGAGCAAGAGTTAGTGAATCTGGAGATTGGATTCGTGTTCAGGAGAAAAAACTGAGCGAGATGATGATTTGTTTTGTTGTTTTTGATGACCTGTGATGAGCACTTCACCGGAGAAGACGGTGGCGCTGCAGCTCAGGCCACCGTCTGGGAAATTCCCTCCATCTGATTTGAATTTGGGGACGATGCATTGGAGCCATTGGATGAGTGCTTGACCTTTGACTCAGGCAAGCAATGGACGGCCACGATTGATTGCTGAAACTCTGAAGAGAGACATTGAGATGAAACGCAACGTTTCATTTAATTGAAGCTTTGGGCTTAGTGTACCAACTGCTACCCACACCCCCGTTTTGGCCCAATCTGTGAAATGAACTGAGAATAATTGCTATTCAGCACGCATATCATGTTATTTTCTTTCTTTTTCTTTTATTTTTCATCATTTCATATAGTTTGGAATTAATGCATAATAAATAGAAAAATAACTCAATTTGATCCAGATTTTTTCCCCTGACTCATGAATGAGTCTAGAATTTTAAGAAATTGAGAGTTTTGGAATTCATGCATTTTTTATTTTAATTGCATTTTTTGTATTTTAATTGATATTAATTTCATTATGGTTGACACCTTGTCTTGCTGATTTTTGTGTGATCACTTGGTGATGATTTTTGAATTGATTTTTTGTGTGTAGCTAGTTTAGACATGTATTCTCCTTTAGTAATTTTCTCACATTTTTGTGAAGAAGTTTAGGACTGTTTTTGTATTGAAACTTTAGGTGCTCTAGTTTTAGGGTTTAACCTTAGTACCCCATAGTTTAGGATTTATTTCTAAGTCTTATTGGATGATTTGATCTCTGGAATTAACATGATAGAGTCATGATTGACTTAGGTTCTCATAGTTATTTTTGTAGGATTTTACAATTGGTTTTAGTATTTTAGTTAGGATTAACTTTAGTACTAGGTTTGAGGTGATCCTAACTTGATAACTCAACTAGAATGACTTCATTAGTTCCCTTAGACTAGGGTTTTGCTTCTATTGCTTTTGGATGATGATGAAGGCATGTGTGGGCTGCTGTGGAATGCATGGTGGAGCTTGGACTTGAAGATTTCTCTCCCTTTGGTGTAGTTTGTTTAGGGTTAAGGATTAGGGTTTTAGGGAGATCTATTAGAATAGATTTTCTTCCTTCATGAAACATGGAAGGTGTTGATCACTTCCATTCCTCCCTATGATGTAAGGTCCCATTGTGAAGGCCTCATCCCTCCTTTGGTAGGATGAGTGGCTCCTCACAAAGTGGTATAACCTTTGAGGGTGCCTTTCCTTGATGGTGGAATGCTTAGATGTGACCTTTGGTCTTCACTTTGCTCACCACTATCCACACCTTGCTCTTGTTAGATGAATCTTTCTCCCTTGCTAGAGGATGGAGTTCCTTACTAGAAGACTGAAGATGCTAGAGGTTGTACTTCCATGTGTTTGAAGACTTCCCTTGGAGCATAAGCTTGAAGATCAAGAAGAACAAGTTGACACTTGTGTGGAGAAGATCAAGTTGAGATTGAAGAAAGAGCTGAAGCTTGAAGAAGATGAAGAGCAAGTTGATACTTGTGATTGATGGATTGAAAGCTTGAAGAAGCAAGTTGATACTTGCTATTGAAGAGGATAGACATAAAGAACAGTTACAAACTGAGGACTGAACTACTGTTAGAAGATTGCTTTGCTGTGAAGCTGTGGAAGCTGTTGATTTGCTTTCTTGACTGTCTGTTTTCTTTCTGTGCAACTGTATTGATGTGACTTGTGTGATTCGCTTGATGCATTAGAATAAGTTCATGTTTAGATTCTTTTAAGCTAGGAGCATGATTGCATTAGAGGTTGAGTTGCTCCCTCTGCTTGTACTTTTACTGTATGGCTTTGCTTGCGGGTATTCGGTAAAGCCCAGCTCCCTTGCCTATGTGGTTTGTGATTTGCTTGATGCCATTTTATTTTTCTTTCATGATTGCAGCTATTCATACTTGGCTTGAGGTTGAGATGAGCTTGTGGAGGCTGATGCCCCATACACATTTCCTCCCTCACTTGCATTGCATGCATTTTATAGTCGTTTACTGTTTACTGTTTAAGATGATGCTTTATCTGTTTCCGTTTATCATTGACATGATCCCCTAGGAATCTCATTTCCTTTGATAAGGAAGTGATGATTAGAACTTTGGGTTGAAACCTATGCATGATAACTTCTAGGAGTTCCCTGTTTCAAACCTCAACCATAGGATGAATCCTTGGCATGACAATATTAGGACTTGATAGTCTCCCCTTAGTTGTCCCCCTCTCTTCTCATCTCAAACAACAGTAAAAAATGTAATAAAGGCAAGTTAGTATAAGCGCGTTACGAGCCTTAAGCCACTTGGGTAATGATAATTGAGCGACCTCCTCTCAATCGTCTAGAATGTTTAGTATACGTCCTTTGGACGATATGCGACACATTCATTCCCAGGTCATAGTCTCTAGTGTTGTACGAACTACAGACACCTAAAAAAGACTTCTTCCGTAAAAGACAGAAAACAAACTTCAAACCTTTTTGCCCCGTGGGCCCATAATTCAAAGGAAAGCTTTTCTGAAGAAAAGAGTGTCGTTAATACCGCAAACGGTAACGCCTAAGTCTCCAAGGGTCGAGCAGCGTACGCCAAACTGCTGGAACTGTTTGTTAACCCTACTCGATAAAACAGATGAATCTGAATTCCCGTAATCCGTATTATCCCGAACTACGTAAGCTCTGATCTCTCATACCTGTTGAGAGTACGTAGGCACAATACTGACGTATTGGCGACCCACCTTCCCCCATCACCCGTAGTTAGCCGAACTACGTTGACTCTGATTTCTCATTCTCTGATGAGAATACGTAGGCATAAAGTGCGACGCTTTGCCGAGTCATTTTCTTTTCTTTTTTAGACCAGCCTTGATAGGTAGATAGTAAAACCAACCCGTCAGATAAACACAACAAGCGTGGATCCCATCGAGTACGATGGAGGTGAGGGGTTCTAACACCTTCCCCTTGCGTAACCGACTCCCGAACCCAGACAATGGTTGCGATGACCTTGTCTTATACCTTTTCGTCAGGTTTTTTCCGATCGTTTCCTTTCCCGTTCTAAGGGATAAATAACGAAAGGTGGCGACTCTTCTGTTTTGCCGACACCTTATTTTCGCGGTAGCGACAGCTGGCGACTCTGCTGGGGACTTGATAGTTTCCTGGGATCCAACGTCCCTTATGCGAGTCATTTTGGGGATTTAACGTCCCCTACGAGAGTCAATCCTAGCGCTTGTATGATTACTTGTTGGGTTGTGTTTATTTATCGCATTTTATTTCCTGCACTTTATTTTCAGCATGATATGATTATCTGTATTGTTGTGGGAGGGGCATTCTGATGAGTGAGAAGTCAGACCCAGGCTTGAGAGCTACATAGTATTAGAGTGGGTTAGTGGAGAACGTGCTTGCTTTGGTTGCAGCTGTTCCCACGTAATCCACACTCAGACGAGGTTCTCTTTGATGGCTTCCTATCGGTCCTTTGGACTCGAGGGGTTGTTGGATCTGAGGATTGTCGACTCTGGGAACCGATCATTTGGAATTCATCTAAGTGAGGCCGCTTAAAGAGATGATGATGCCACACCTTCTGGGTATCATATCATCGTTTCTTGAAAGTTTGTGACGCTGATGACCGCATAGGATGCCGAACCTTTTCCGTGATTAGGTCCATACCTGTGAGCAGGGTCAGGTTATTGCAGGAAACCTTAACTTTTAGACTACCTGGTTTTCTTGACAGTGAATCAGTTTTGTTGGTGTCAGGGTTTCTTCTCATCAGATATATGGGTGTTCTTGACAGAGCAGATTTATGATCTGATATCAGAGGTTCTCATCATCAAATATGTGTGTTCTTGACAGAGCAGATTTATGGTCTGATATCAGAGGTTCTCATCATCAGATATGTGTGTTCTTGACAGAGCTGATTTATGGTCTGGTATCAGGGGTTTCTTCTCCTCAGAAATATGGTTGTTCTTGACAGAGCAGTATTGTGGTTTTGTTGATACAAAATCTTCACCTCCTCAACAGCACAGTCGTCCTGATCTCGTGCTGCATGATTGCATTTTGCATTGTTTGCATCCTCATTTGCATGTCATTAACGTGTGTTTGTGTTGCAGGTGCATATTTCTCCCCTAGTTTTAGTGATCTTGATCCTTACGGCAGATATGGCATCTCTGAAGAAGACTATGGCTTACAAGCTACCAACACCTGACATCCGAGAATTGCGAGCTTTGATTTCTTTGGCTGATAAGACAGTGATGGAGAGTTTCAGAAAGAGTTATGGGAGACTTCTGGGTATTGTGTATAAGCTTCCTACGTACGAGTTGAATGGCCTCTACGCCCTGCTGCAGTTTTACAACCCACAGCTCAGATGCTTCGTGTTTCCAGGCTATGTCCTCGCCCCGACCTTGGAAGAGTACTCTGACCTGTTGGGGGTGCCTTTGTTGAATCAAATGCCTTATTACCGTGTGGAGGGTGAACCCAAACTGAGTAACCTGACTGATGCCCTGCATGTAGATGAGTCTGAATTGGAAGGGATGGTATCCAGAAAGATTGGAGTTCATGGTTTCCTTTTGCCTTTCCTGATGGAAAAATCCCGAAAGTTTGTCGAGAAGGATCGCTGGGATGTGTTCAATGCCTTCTTAGCCCTCTGTATCTATGGGATCTTGCTATTCCCAAGTCACCCTGACTTCATAAGCATGGATGCTTGTCATATATTTGCCTCCAGGAATCTAGTGCACACTCTCCTCGGAGACGTCTACCATTCAGTTCACAGCAAGAATGAAAACAGAAAGGGGAAGAACGTGGCATGTTGTGCTCCTTTACTGTATAAATGGTTTGCTAGCCATCTTCTTAAGTCAGGGCCGTTCATTGATTCTGCTGAGTCTTCGCCTTGGTCTGCACGTTTGATGGGTTTGACGGCTGACGATATCATCTGGTTTGATAGAGATCTGCTGGGCAAGGATATTGTGCATAGCTGTTGTGGCTTTCCAAACGTCCCCTTGGTCGGAAGGAATGGATGTATCAACTAAAATCCCTCTCTGCTAGTACGACAATTCGGGTATACACTACGAGGTCCTCCTGAAGAGGAAGAGATACAGGAATCTCTGTATCTCACAGGGTTGCTCGAAGGTGACACCTTGATCAAGGTACAAAATGCTTGGAGCAAAATTCATCGAAAGGGGAAAGTCTTGCTGGGAAAGAGCAACAACAAGGCCTTTGATCCGCACGTGACTTGGGTTCGAGAAAGAGCCGCCAAGTTTCTAATGTCGTTTCCTGCCGTGGAACCATTATATCCTCCTGCGTACAAAGAGCTTACTACCGTTGATATTCAGAAATTCAACCAGGTACTCCAAGAGAAGGAAGAGCTACGAAAGGCCAACGAAGAGTTGGAGAAAGAGATCGCTCAACTTCGGAAAGAGAAAAGTGAAGCCGTTTATACCTGCAAGAAGCAGACTGAGATGATCAACCATCAAGGCTCTAACCTGACCAAAGAAACTGATGCTAGGGAGCGTCTGGGGTTAGATCTGAAGTTAGTACATGGCGTATTGACAACCAAGAAACAGGATCTAGACAGAGTGTACCGGAAGCTAACCCAATACGAGAGGGTTTGGAGCAGCACCATAGCCAAGTACCAAGAACGGGAAGAAAAGCTGAAGCAACGAGTAGCCGAGCTAGAAGCTCAGATTATGGTGAAAGACGAGAGCACAGAGGCTGAAGCCCCCCTGCGACATGACGTCTAGTATAGATTGGCTAAGGCCGAGGCAATTCTGCAAGACTCTCAACTCCGGGCTGATGCTAAAAGGAAAAGAGTCGAGAACCATTCTGAAGAAGGTATTTCTAGGAGCGTTGCCGAGAACCTCCCAAAGTCCATCAGTCAGAAGGACCTGCTGACCCAGGGTTTGCTTACTCAGTCAGATCATCCCGCTACAAAGAAGTTGTTAGAAGATCTTCGTGCTCGTGGCCGCACCTGATCTTTTTGTATTTTCTTTGTACATTTTATGCATTGATATGCTGATCACCGCCGGGTCTGTTGGTTGGGGTCATGCCTTATTGTTTCAGTTGTATGTGATTACAGTTGTACGCTACCCGAGCGGGCTTTTCAGATGAATATATGAGGATTTCTTTTCCATGATTGGATCATAGACTTTATTTGTCTCGGAAACTAGGATCGAGGGGATCTCCCCAAGGCACAGACACACGTTTGCATTTGCATGAAGCATCCGCATAACGAACACCTTGTCGTTTTTTCTAACCCTTTGTGTATGCAGGTTGTTCCAGGATTGATCGAAGACTGGTCCACCGCTATCCGACCAGAGCAAATCATGCTAGAGCAATGGAACAAGTGAAGACTGACGTCCAGTAACTCCGGGAGAGGATGGACCGCTTCATGGAGCTCATGCAAGTGGTTGCCAACGGCCAAGACCAGCTCAGAACATTGGTCCAGCCTCTGATCTCAAGGGTTGACAGCAACGGTGTACACCATGGTGGGAATGTTCCAACCCCTCCTCCTGTTGAAACTCCTCAGAATGGCATCCCCATGACCGGGGGGAATGGAAGTGGTAACGGTAATGTGATCACTAACATCGGGCTCAATGGTAATACGACTAGCGTCGGCAATGGAAATTTTGAAGCTAATGGCAATGCTGGACTGGGCAACGGCAACACAGGTGCTGGAAATCTGTATGGGCCTCCGCCATGGCTAGAAGATCGTCAAGAAGATTTGTTCTCACAGAGGAATGCTGAAGAAGAACTGACTGCTAAAGCACGTCTGAGGTTTAAGGCACTCGAAAACAAAATGAGGAATTTCGAGAACCTGAACACTATGGGTGTCGACATGTCTAAATTGGGATTAATTTCTGATTTCAAGGTGCCTCCCAAATTCAAGGTTCCCGACTTTGAGAAGTACAAGGGCACCACTTGCCCTCGTGTCCACTTAAGGTCATACTACCGAAAGATGTCCGCTCACTCTGAAGACGAGAAGCTGCTGATGCACTTCTTTCAGGATAACTTGTCCGGGCCATCCTTGGAATGGTACATGAGTTTGGAACCCACCAGTGTGCGCACGTGGAAGGAACTTGCTGAGGCCTTCGTGCACCATTATCAGTATAACAGTGACTTGGCTTCGAACCGGGTTCAACTGCAAAACTTGTCACAGAGGAACAACGAGGGTTTCAAAGAATACGCTCAGTGATGGCGTGAATTAGCAGCTAGAGTTCAGCCGCCGATGGTTGAACGAGAGCTTGTTGAGATGTTTGTAGCCACTCTCCCGGGGGTCTATTACGAGAAATTGGTCAGCGGTATGTCAGGAAGTTTCTCTGATCTCATCATTACTGGCGAGCATGTTGAGAATGGGATCAAGTTGGGAAAAATTCAGGGTGTTGATCTATCCTCAGCTGGAGGAGGAAAGAAACCATATGGTAACAAAAGGCGTGAAGGAGAGACGAGTGCCGTGTCCAACGCTCGAAGGAAACGTAAGGGCCAGCGCCAGCAGGTGGCTAGCATAACCATCCCTGCTGTCCAACAACCCCAGTCACAGCAGCAGCCGCAGCCAAATCAGCAAGGGTACAGAAAGTATCAGAACCGGGCACCTCTATCAAGTCGTCACCTTGAGACACCGCCCATGTCTTATGCTCAGCTATTACAAACTCTGCTTCAGTTACAGCTAGTCTAGAAGAGAACCCTGGCTCCCTTGGCATGGGCACATCCGCAAGGTTATGATGCGAATGCAACGTGTGAGTTTCACTCAGGGGCACCCGGCCACACGATAGAAAACTGCAAAGCCTTCAAGCACAAGGTGCAAGATATGGTAGATGCTAAGATCATCAATTTCTCAAATAATGTGCCGAATGTCACAAAGAACCCTATGCCAAATCATAGGGGAGGTGGGGTGAATGCCATTATTGAAGAAGAGGATTTAGATGTGTTGACTGATGTCAAGGATCTGAAGACACCGCTTAGCTTCGTTAAAGCCAAGCTGATGAAGAGAGGTTTCTTCCCGGGCTGTGGAGAATTGTGTATGGGCTGTGCGACTCGTCTTGATGGATGTAAACAGTTGATAGAGGGGATTCAGAGTCTGTTGACCGAAGGAATCTTGCAGTTTAGCCGAAGGGCCGAATGTGGATCTGGAGAGGTAATGCTGAAGCAGGATGATGAGGTTGCCACCATCACCTTCCCTCGCCAGACGATAACCATTTCTGCACTCAGGCCGCCCAAAATTACCATCACAAAGGCCGGCCCGATACCTTTTGAAAGCACCAATGCTGTCCCATGGCACTATGGGGCAGACGTCTACTGTAACGGACAGAAGTTGGAACTAGAACCGTCTGGGCAGTCGGTGGATAACCTAGTGGGAATTGGCGGAATCACGCGCAGCGGAAGAGTATTTGCTCCACCTGAGGTTGTGGCGGACAAAGCAGACAAAGTTGAGCAAACTGATAAGGGAAAGAGTAAATTTGTTGAGGAAATCCCTCGGGGGGTAGAGAAGGACTTACTTGTGAAGGACGCTGAAGAGTTCATGAGGTTGATCAAGAAGAGTGATTACAAGATCGTGGATCACCTCCATCAAACACCCTCAAAAATTTCCATCCTGAATTTGTTGCTGTGTTCGGAGTCACATCGCAACACACTGTTAAGGGTTTTGAATGCCACGTATGTACCGCAAGAAATCTCGGTCAACCAGTTGGAAGGGGTTGTAGCCCACGTGAATGCTGGAAATGGGTTAGGGTTCACTGACCTGGAGCTGACGCCAAAGGGAAGAAACCACAACAGTGCCCTGCACATCTCGATAGAGTGTAGGGGAACAGTTATGGCTCATGTGTTGGTGGACACTGGGTCATCACTCAATTTTCTTCCGAAGAAAGCATTGATGAAGTTAGATACGCGAGGATTGATTTGTACACCCAGTGATCTGGTTGTGAAGGCGTTCGATGGGACTAAGCATCATGTCTTTGGAGAAGTAACTCTGTCAATCCAAGTTGGGCCGGAAACTATCGACGCAGTCTTCTACATCATGGATATCATGCCCGCCTACAACTGTCTCTTAGGCCGACCATGGATCCACTCTGCTGGCGCCGTGACCTCCACGTTGCACCAGAAACTCAAGTATGTTGTCGGAGGCAGCATCGTGACTGTATGTGGCGAGGAAGACATAATGGTGAGCCATTTGTCATCCTTCAAATACGTTGAGATGGATGGGGAAATCCACGAAACCCTGTGTCAGGCATTCAAAGATGTTAAAGTCAAGGCCGTGGCACCAGTAATGACTGAGAAATCAGAGATGACTCTTTCTTCCTTCAAGGAAGCCCGGGCCATTGTTCAAGCCGGATCAACCCCAGGCTGGGGGCAGATTCTAGAAATACCTAACAAACAGGACAAGTTTGGGTTATGATACTCTCCTACGGCTGAAGCCTCTTCTTCTCACAGTGCGTCACGAGGAAAAGGGCCGATCCAGTTTACCAGTGGCGGGGTGATATTTGAAAGTGTCAACGCAGTGTCTGAAGACGGCGAAGATAGCGATTGCGACTTGGACTCTTGGATCCAGCCAAGCAAACCAGGCCAGAGCCTTACCAAATGGTCCATCAGGGATACCATCCGAGTGACAGGCAAAGAGTAATGATTTACCTTCTCCAATCATTGTACAACCCTATGTCCTACCCGGGGCATAGTGGTTTTATTGTCAGGGCCTTGTTTGATTATGTACATGCATTTTACCAATAAATCAAAAGGCGTTTTTCTTTGCATTCAAATGTTGTGATCTCTGTTATTCCTATTTTATATTTGTTTTGAAAAACAATAAAATGGAAATAGGGTTTGTGCTAACCTGCATATCCTTGTCTTAAGCTTAACCCTTGTTATTGCAGGATCCACATAGCAGATGACATCGACTCCGGACCTTCTACGACTCACTTCGACTTCGATTGCCTGATCTATCAAGCCGAAGAAGAGATTGATGAAGACGAAGACCTTCCCGAAGAGTTGGCCCGCTTGTTGAAACAAGAAGAGAAAGTTATTCTGCCTCACGAGGAAGAGATTGAGATTGTGAATCTGGGTTCTGAGGAACTTGTCAGGAACGTTAGGATAGGGGCTGCACTGCAGAGTGATGTCAAGCAGAGATTGGTCGAGATGATGAGAGAGTATAGTGACATCTTTGCTTGGTCATACGAGGATATGCCCGGACTTGATACTGACATCGTGGTCCATCACTTGCCGCTGCGAGAAGATTGTCCTCCCGTTAAGCAGAAGCTTAGGCGGACACGACCAGATATGGCCGTCAAGATCAAAGAAGAAGTGTAGAAACAACTTGATGTTGGCTTCTTAGCGGTCACCACTTACCCTCCGTGGGTTGCCAACATAGTGCCTGTACCGAAGAAGGACGGTAAGGTGCGAATGTGCGTCGATTATCGGGATTTGAACAGGGCGAGCCCTAAAGATGATTTCCCGCTCCCTCATATTGATGTGTTGGTCGACATTACAACTCAGTTCTCCGTATTTTCGTTCATGGATGGCTTCTCCAGTTACAATCAGATCAAGATGGCACCGGAGGACATGGAGAAAAATACGTTTATTACACCTTGGGGAACGTTTTGCTACAAGGTAATGCCTTTCGGTCTGAAGAACGCAGGGGCCACTTACCAAAGAGCAATGGTCACTTTGTTTCATGATATGATTCATCATGAGATTGAAGTCTATATTGATGACATGATTGCGAAGTCCCAAATGGAGGAGGGACATCTGGTCAATTTGCTGAAGCTTTTTGAGAGGCTTAGGAGGTTCAGGTTGAGGCTGAATCCTAACAAGTGTACTTTCGGAGTACGGTCTGGAAAACTACTGGGGTTTATCGTGAGTGAAAGAGGCATTGAGGTTGATCTTGCGAAGATTAAAGTAATACAAGAAATGCCAGCGCCAAAAACTGAAAAAGAAGTTCGTGGTTTCCTGGGCAGAATAAACTACATTGCAAGGTTTATCTCTCAGCTCACGGCCACTTGTGAACCGATGTTCAAACTGCTAAAGAAAGATCAGGCGATTATCTGGAACGAGGATTGCCAGAAGGCATTTGATAAGATAAAACAGTATTTGCAGGAACCTCCGATCTTGATACCCCCAGTGGCCGGACGACCCTTAATCATGTACTTGACAGTTCTTGAGAATAGTATGGGGTGTGTTCTCGGTCAGCACGAGGAGACGGGCAGAAAAGAGCATGCCATTTATTATTTGAGTAAAAAGTTCACAGATTGTGAATCTCATTACTCAATGCTGGAGAAAACGTGTTGTGCACTAGCCTGGGCTGCCAAACGTTTACGACAGTACATGCTCAATCACACAACCATGCTAATTTCGAAGATGGATCCGATCAAGTACGTCTTCGAGAAACAAGCGCTTTCGGGCAGGATTGCCAGATGGCAAATGGTGTTGACGGAATATGATATTCAGCCGATGAGAGACATGCTCGATCCCTCTGCTTGTACTTTTACTGTATGGCTTTGCTTGCGGGTATTCGGTAGAGCCCAACTCCCTTGCCTATGTGGTTTGTGATTTGCTTGATGGCATTTTATTTTTCTTTCATGATTGCAGCTATTCATACTTGGCTTGAGGTTGAGATGAGCTTGTGGAGGCTGATGCCCCACACACATTTCATCCCTCACTTGCATTGCATGCATTTTACAGTCGTTTACTGTTTATTGTTTAAGCTGATGCTTTATCTGTTTCTGTTTATCATTGACATGATCCCCTAGGAATCTCACTTACTTTGATAAGGAAGTGATGATTAGAACTTTGGGTTGAAACCTATGCATGATAACTTCTAGGAGTTCCCTGTTTCAAACCTCAACCCTAGGGTGAATCCTTGGCATGACAATATTAGGACTTGATAGTCTCCCCTTAGTTGTCCCCCTCTCTTCTCATCTCAAACAACAGTAAAAAACGTAATAAAGGCAAGTTAGTATAAGCGTGTTACGAGCCTTAAGCTACTTGGGTAATGATAATTGAGCGACCTCCTCTCAATCGTCTAGAATGTTTAGTATACGTCCTTTGGACGATATGCGACACATTCGTTCCCAGGTCATAGTCTCTAGCGTTGTACGAACTACAGACATCTAAAAAAGACTTCTTCCGTAAAAGACAGAAAACAAACTTCAAACCTTTTTGCCCCGTGGGCCCATAATTCAAAGGAAAGCTTTTCTAAAGAAAAGAGTGTCGTTAACTCCTAATTCTACCGCAAACGGTAACGCCCAAGTCTCCAAGGGTCGAGCAGCGTACGCCAAACTGCTGGAACTGTTTGTTAACCCTACTCGATAAAACAAATGAATCTGAATTCCCGTAATCCGTATTATCCCGAACTACGTAAGCTCTGATCTCTCATACCTGTTGAGAGTACGTAGGCACAATACTGACGTATTGGCGAGCCACCTTCCCCCATCACCCGTAGTTAGCCGAACTACGTTGACTCTGATTTCTCATTCTCTGATGAGAATACGTAGGCATAAAGTGCGACGCTTTGCCGAGTCATTTTCTTTTCTTTTTTAGACCAGCCTTGATAGGTAGATAGTAAAACCAACCCGTCAGATAAACACAACAAGCGTGGATCCCATCGAGTACGATGGACGTGAGGGGTGCTAATACCTTCCCCTTGCGTAACCGACTCCCGAACCCAGACAATGGTTGCGATGACCTTGTCTTATACCTTTTCGTCAGGTTTTTTTCGATCGTTTCCTTTCCCGTTCTGAGGGATAAATAACGAAAGGTGGCGACTCTTCTGTTTTTCCGACACCTTATTTTCGCGGTAGCGACACTAACACACTCGTAGACTCAGGTTCACCCTTAAATGTCATGCCAAAATCAAATCTGGTGCGATTATCTTTTCAAGGCGCCCCCATAAGAGGTAGTGAGATCATAGTCAAAGCTTTTGACAGATCCAGGAAGATAGTTATTTGCAAAGTCGACCTTCCCATAACCATTAGTCCCCACATTTTCCAAGCCACCTTCCAAGTCATAGACATCTGAGCAGCGTACAGTTGATTATTGGGACAACCTTGGATACATTAAGCAGAGGCAGTTACTTCGAAACTTCACCAAAAGCTGAAGTTTATCAAGAGTGACAAGTTGATCACAGTATACGAAGAAAAAGCTCTAATCGTGAGTAAACTGTCATCATTCTCATATTTAGAACCAGAGGAGGTCATTGGAAATCAATTTCAAGCACTCTCGGTGAGAAATGAGACTCATTAAGAAGAAAGAACGTCGATTTCCTCGTACAAGGATGCTCTCCGAGTATTAAGAAGTAGTAACATAAAAGGATGGGGGCAAGTTGTGATTCCTATTGATAACAAGACAAGAAAAGGTCTCAGTTTTTATCCAGCACTTACCAAGGCTGTAGAGAAGAATGAAGACATTCGTCATATTCAAGATTTCTTCCGCAGTGGAGGCTTCCTCCACCCAATATCTCAAGAAGTCCACACCACCGAGGAAAATGATCCGTCTGATATAGATGAAGAATGGAAATCTTATTTCATCGGAGAAGGATATATATCTCAGGATGAAACATACATGCCATTTTTCTCTACAATGCAAAGTCCCAGATATATACCAATATCAGATGTCAGACTGATCTACATAAATTGTGATCATGAAGGATGTCGTGCTCCTCCCAACTCATTAGAAGAAGATACTTTGATGAAAGGAAACTTTGATTACAACTCATTTGATCCCATGGATGATTTTCCCATTTTGGAACCTTACCTTGAAGATCCAAGGTATAAGAGTTAGCCAGAGAATGCATATCTGCTAAATGACCATGAGGAAAATCCACCTGCTTTACCAAAATCGTGGAATCCTTATAAGGAAAATTATGAAAATGTCAAACATCATATTGATGAAGTTGTAAGAATTGCGAGACAAGAATTCATCAACTTTACATTTCCTGAAGTCAATGTCATCGAAGAAGATGATTCATCTATCCCTTCAGAAATATGGGATACTTTGGGACAGCCAGCAAACAGGACGGAGAGATTCCCCTGAGAATGAAAATATTGTTGAAGATACAATAAAATAGTCCTCTTATGATAACTCTGAATGGGAAGAAGACTCTAGTGATTCAACTCCAACAGAAATCAATGTCATTACTAAAGACAATCCTAGAAGAAAAATATCGGACTTTGTGATCCACAGAGGAGTTCGTCGCAATTGGATCGTAGTTGATGTCCCAAATATCGTTCATAAATCAAATTAATTGCCCTGTCTATGTTTTAAGCTTTCACTTTGTCCAAGTGAAAAGGATTTTTTATAGGGCTTGCTTTTCTGTAAATTTCCCTCTTCGCTTTGCCCAGAGCCAGAGAGTTTTATTCATACAATTTGTGTTTCAAGAATTGATAAATCATAAATAAGAATGTCATTCTGAATTCCTATATTCATTGTTATTTTCACTTTTTGCTTTCTCAAAAAATGGTAATTCTAAAACAACCCAAAATAAAAATAAACATTTTTCAAAATACCACTGCACACACCTTTTACATTCTCTCTGTCTTTTAAAAAAAGAATCATTACATTATTTAGATTATTTGTTATTTGTTTTAAACCCCATTGAAACGTATGATCCAATGCCTTCGCCCAACTTTGAGCTCCCGTTATTTGAAACCGAAGAAGAAGAGGACGGAGAAATTCCAGATGAGATCTCTTGACTACTCAGACATGAGGAAGTGTCCATTCAACCTTACAAAGAACCGTTGGAAACTCTCAATTTGTGTTCATAAGAGGAGAGAAAAGAAAATAAAATTGGAGCTCTACTCAGTGCAACTGTCAAAGAAGGCCTGATAGAGCTGCTCAAAGAATTTCTAGATGTGTTTGCTTAGTCCTACCACGACATGCCAGGGTTAAATACCAACACCGTGGAACATCACTTACCACTGAAGCCAGAGTGTCCTCCGATCCAACAAAATTTGAGAAGGACTCATCCATATATGGTCATCAAAATTAAGGAAGAGGTACGAAAACAGATCGACGCAGGTTTCCTTGCCACCTCAGAATATCCTCAATGGTTGGCCAATATAGTGCCAATTCCCAAGAAAGACGGAAAAGTCAAAATGTGCGTGGACTACAGAGATTTAAACAAGGAAAGTCCAAAGGATGATTTCCCTCTACCACACATTGAAATGCTAGTTGACAGCACAACAAAATTCAGAGTATTCTTCTTCATGGATGGGTTCTTGGGCTATAATCAAATCAAAATGGCACCGAAAGATATGGAGAAAAAATCATTCATCATCCCATGGGGCACCTTTTATTACAAAGTAATGTCATTCAGTCTGAAGAACGCAGGAGACACTTATCAAAGGGCTATGACAACTCTATTTCATGATATGATGCACAAAGAAATTGAAGTGTACGTCGACGACATGATTGGCAAATCTAAAACAGAAGAAGAACATGTGGAACACCTATTAAAGTTATTTCAGGGTCTGAGAAAATACAAACTCCGCTTGAATCCCAACAAATATACATTTGGTGTTCGTTCAGAAAAGCTCTTGGGATTCATCGTCAGCCAAAAAGGAATTGAGGTTGATCCTAACAAGGTCAAGGACATTCAAGAATTGCCTTCTGTAACCCGGTGAACTGACTTTAAACAATGTTGCGGATAGCAAGAGTCGCCACCGACTTTTATTTTATCCATAAGGAAAGGTTATAAAAGAACAGGAAAGACCTTAGAGAATATTTTGGGTCCGGGGGGTAGGTTATGAAAAGGGAAGGTATTAGCATCCTTTTCATCCATGGTTATCCATGGGCTCTTAGGTACTTAAGCTCACTTTTGAATTGTTTTGAAATTGTAGTGTGTGAATAGAAAATTTTCAGAATAGTTAATAAATGATCCATGTAAGGATGTGTTAAGAACTTGTTTGAAAACTTGTTGAAAATTTGTTTAAGTGCGAAACAATTTTGAAGTGAGCAAGCACCTAGGAGTAACCTACCCTAATGTTTAAAGGTCTTTCTTATTCTTCATTCTTTCCTTTAGTAAGACTATCCCTACTATAATGGAGTAGGTAGTCCTTACTTTGGATGTTAAGGGGTATGTGAGGGACAATTTGACTTTGAAGGCCATTGTGGGATGTAATAAGCACATATAAGGGACCATCATCATTTTTCGAAAGGGACTCGATTCGTAAAGGCAACCATAAGGGACTTTGATGATTTTTCTATTTGAGGGACTTGCTTTATACACCCCACTTAACCATTATTCGTAGGCAACTTGAGGGATATCCTTAGGAAGTGAGACGGCGATTAAAATCGACTTACGTGTGTGACGTGTTTATTTTAATTATCTTTATTTAAAAGTGATCTAAATTTATTTTAATATTACATACATGTTGTTACACTCCCTAATTACTAACCATAATAATAATTAAATAATTAAACAACTTTACATCCAAGAAACAATTACAAAATAATAAGCAAAATAATTAAATAGCAAAGATAAATAAAATATAAATAAGCAATAATAAATAATAAAGGGGGTTAATTCTAAGTTTACTCGGCAAGACATCGCATTTTGTGCCTACGTATCCTTACGGGAGTGGAATCAGAGTAATCGTAGTTCCCCTCAATAGGGAGGTTAGAAACTTCTTGACTGTGGTCAAGGTCTCAAGGGGAATAAACGCATCTTAAGGACACGCTTACGTGGAGTGTAGAAACTCCAAATCTCTACGTTGAAATGTTAAGTTGTAATTAGGGTTAAATTAGGGATTCCACGGCGGGAAACCCTAAAATGAGCGCGGCGGCTCTTTGACCTAATGCTAAGGGTAAAATTGTAATTTTGCCTGCGGCGAGGCATTTGTGAAAATTAGGGTTTGTAGTTTGTAGTTTTGAGGATTTGAAATTGAATGTGTGAAGTTTTACGGACTATTGGCGCGGCGGCCAAACAGTTAGACCTAACCTTCGGATGTGTGCAATGTGACAGAAATAATAGTAAACGCGTGAGATAATTGAATCATGCAAACAGAGAGATAATGTCATAATTTAAACCATGCAAGCAGAAATTTAAAGGCAGAATTTAAAGAGCGATTGTTAAGTTCGCGAGGTTACATGAGAGGAGCAGATACAATATGATAATGAAATTTGAATTGAACAATAGTAAAATAAAATAAATAACGGTTCTAGTTATTATTTTAAAAAAAAAGATTTTAGTTATTATTTTAAATTTATCTAAAAAAAAGTTTTTTCTTAAAAATAATAGGTTTTCATATTAATTTGGAAAAGATGTTAATGTTATTTATTTTAAAAAACAGATTTTTATATTATAAAAAATTTTAATAAATTAATGATAACAATAATAATAATAATGATAATAATAATGATAATAATGATAATAATAATAAATAATGATAATAATAATAATAATAATAATAATAATAATAATAATAATAATAATAATAATAATAATAATAAAGCAATAATGAATTTTAAATGTGCCAAATAACCCAACAATGTTGCTAACGCAGAAATGCGCTCATCGCAACCAGATCTAAATCGGACGAAACAAAATTTATCGCAAAGAAAAAGAAATTAAGCAAAAAATAGTATTATTGCTCACACAAAAATGCGATCATCGCAACCAGATCGAACTAACACAAATGTCACGCGTCATGCACACAAATGTGCAAACATCGTATCGACATAATTCGATCAAAAATCTTATATATATAAACTCTAACAATTTAAAAATTATATATATATAAACGTAACAGTAATAGATAAAGAAAAAGAAATAACGGTAATAGATGAAGAAAAAGAAATAACGGTAAAAGATGAAGAAAAAGAAACAACAGTAATAGATGAAGGAAAAGAAATAACGGTAAACGATGAAGAAAAAGAAACAATAGTAATGGATGAAGAAGAAAACTAAATAACGGCAAACGGCACTCACTCCTCTTAGGTTTTTTTCATTCTCCCCTCTTTTCCAACAAGACAACACATGTATATATAGGGAACAAATTAGGGTTAACACCAAATTGTCAATAATGTCCCTAAAGCCCATTTTAAAGCCCAAACTAAATAATTAGTTAAGAAAAAAATAAAATTTAAATAATTTAAAATAATTAAAATAAACTTAAAATAAAAACTAATAATCCTATTGATTCCTAAAATAAAAAATATTATAAAAAGAACAAAATTTTTTTCAATATTTTTTATTTTATGATTTTTTGGATATTTTTATGAATAATTTAGAAAAAAGTGAAAAAAATAATATTTTAAAAAATGATTTAATTAAAATACGAAAATAATAATTAAATAATAATAAAAAACTATTTTTGTTATTTTTTTAATGAAAGATAGAAAAATTTAGAGTAAAAATAATAAAAAACAAAAAAATGACAAAGGTGAGATTCGAACTCTCAACCTCTCACACTCATAACTCCTTACACATGTCCTCCTGCCAATTGTGCCATTTTTACTTTTTTAGAAAAAAATGCATGCCATATGATATTTACCTGCAAAAAGTCAAACGACTACACAAATTTGTTAGTAATTGATTAAATGCAATGAAATGCGACGACAAATCTTAGGGCAAAATTTGGGGTATTACAGTTATTATGATAATATTTCTCACCCAACCTCTCTTTGATGTTGGCAAAAAAAAATCATGAAGTTTGACTTTGGTTTGACCACAGTTGACCTCAGTTTGACCTTTTAACTGCATTGACTGCTTTTGACTTATCTGATCATCTGACTGAGCAAACTTTTGAGAAAAGTCTTGAAACTTGACATGGGGGTTCTTATACACATATAAGATGTTATGAAGCTCACTTGAAGTCTTGGAAGTCCATTTAGCCTGATTAAAGTCAAAACCCTAGTTTTGGATGCACTGCTTAGGAGGTGCATTGTCTGAGGGAATTGTCAACTCTTCTGACCAATTATGAATTTTGTGAACCTTGTGAACCTTCTTGGAACACAAAGTCTTGTATTGTGAGGGCAAATTTTGGGGTGCAACAGCTGCCCCTGTTCAATTTTCTGAAACCTGAGGGGTTAGATTGGTATATTTGCCAGTCGTAACCTGGAAGGTTGAAGGGGATTGAACACAAAAGCCCAAAAATTTGCACTCACCAGTGCATGGAGTGATATTGATGGTTGGTTGAACATGATTGAGTGGGCTTAAAGATGCCACTAGGGGAAAGTTCTTCAGTAGTATAATGAGAACTGTCAGGAGTCTGGAGTAATACTGATGTAACAGCATGTCTTCATGAGGATAGAGCAATCAATAATGATAACCCTAAAGCAGTCTTGAAGTGATAAATCTGACCTCAGGAGGATAGAGCAATCAATAGCTCTAAAGCAGTCTTGAAGTAATAATGGCTTCAGGAGGATAGAGCAATCAATAGCTCTAAAGCAGTCTTGAAGTAATAGAATGGCTTCAGTAGGATAGAGCAATCAACAGCTCTAAAGCAGTCTTGAAATAATAATGTGATATGTCTTCAGGAGGATAGAGCAATCAATAGCTCTAAAGCAGTCTTGAAGTAATGATTTCAGGAGGATAGAGCAATGGATAGCTCTAAAGCAGTCTTGAAATAATAATGTAATTTCAGGAGGATAGAGCAATGGAGAACTCTAAAGCAGTCTTGAAATAATTAGATGGCTTCAGGAGGATAGAGCAATGAATAGCTCTAAAGCAGTCTTGAAGTAGTAATATGACCTCATGAGGATAGAGCAATGAATAGCTCTAAAGCAGTCTTGAAGTAATAGGATGATTTCAGGAGGATAGAGCAATCAGTAGCTCTAAAGCAGTCTTGAAGTCATGAGAGGCTATCAGGAGGATAAAATAACCCTGAGGTTACAATAAAGCAGTCCCAAAGTAATAAGAAGCTCATCAGGAGGATAAAGTAACCCTGAGGTTACAATAAAGCAGTCCCAAAGATCATAAGCTTGTTTGTTGGATAATTAACCTGAAAACAAGGTAGCATTCTGTATAACAACATTAGTTTATGCTTTATGTATGCATGTATGACATGATGCACTTAGGTAATGTACTATAGATATATATGTTATGGTATGATGTAAATGATGTATGTATGATATGACACTGCTGGAAGTGTCTGGATATCCTTGTATAACAACTGCTGGCCAAGGAAAATAAATCCCGATTCGTTGTTGAAGAATATATAACCCTCCGTCTGCTGGGAATAACAAGGTATAGATAACCTCCCGTTGTTGGGGATAACAAGGTATAGATAACCTCCCGTTGTTGGGGATAGTAGGGTATAGATAACCTTCGTTTTCGTTTGATAGTAGGATAAGTATAACATCCCGTCTTCGTTCATCGTGCCCTTATTGGAAAGTAATTTCCCGTATATCTGTATGAGGATAAAAGAGATGGATATAAATTCCAGGGGAGATTAGACTTTGTGAAAATGGATTATTCCTACTGATGGTTTGTAACTGCCTTGTAAAGATGAACCGGCGAAGCTTCGTTGAAATCCTTCCCTCGTTCGTCCTTAGTAAATACTATTACTGCATTTTCATGCATTTCTGGTAAACATCAATCATATTAAAAGCATACATGCGTTTCTGGTAAACATCAATCATATTCAAAGGCATACATACATTCAAACACAACCAATGGACGTTTCGCTTATGTAAATAGGGTAAAAGTAAATCTGGATTCAAAAGATGGAATTTATTTATATCAAAAGTGACCCATACACGGATAAGTTTGTACAAGGAGACATAAACCCTAGTAAGAGAACTTTGTCATGAAGTTTTACAAAAAGAATCAACTATGTGGGAAATAATCCTATTGAGTTTCAATTCTACTATTGCCACTCAAGTATCTCATCTTCTTGCTGTTGAGACGGAAACGATTGGATTGAGCTTTATCTATTTGAGCTTGAGTAAGTAGTACAACTGGTTGCAGTTTCATGAGTGATCCAAACGAGACATAGTCATACGCTTTAATCCCTAACTTTTGCCTGGATTGCCCTTTCAGGTTTTCAATCCACCGGGATACCCTTTTTTGCCCAAGCCGCCTTTTCAGGTTTTCGACTTGCCGGGTGTACATCTTTTTATATATATATCCCTAATTTTTGCCCAAACCCTTTTGGTTTGCCGGGATGCCCTTATTTTTGCCTAGGCCTGTCAACCTAGCGGGTCTCTTTTTATGCGTAGTATTTTTTAACTATGTCTGCGTTTACAGGTTGTGGGAAGTCTTCCCCATCCATTGTAGTCAGTATCATGGCACCTCCTGAGAACACTGTCTTGACTACAAATGGTCCCTCATATGTTGGAGTCCACTTGCCCCTAGGATCACCCTGTGGTAATATGATACGCTTGATTACCAAATCACCAGCCTGATATACCTTTGGCCTAACCTTCTTGTTAAAAGCTTTGATCATCCGTTTCTGGTACATCTGGCCATGACAAACTGCTGCTAACCTTTTCTCATCAATCAAATTTATCTGGTCAAGTCGAGTCTGAATCCACCCATCTTCATCCAAGCCTGCATCCTTCATAATTCTCAAGGAGGGGATCTGAACTTCAATAGGCAGAACTGCTTCCATACCATAGACTAAGGAGAATGGGGTTGCCCCTGTTGAAGTACGTATTGTAGTACGATAGCCATGCAGAGCAAATGGTAACATCTCGTGCCAATCCTTGTAAGTAATAGTCATCTTCTGTACAATCTTCTTAATGTTCTTATTAGCAGCTTCAACTGCCCCATTCATCTTTGGACGATACGGAGAAGAGTTGTGATGCTTAATCTTGAACTGCGTACAGAGATCAGTAATCATAGTGTTGTTCAGATTAGAGCCATTGTCAGTGATAACCCTTTCAGGGATACCATACCTACATATGAGATTATTCTTAATGAACCGAGCCACCACATTCTTAGTCACAGATGCAAATGAAGCTGCCTCTACCCACTTCGTGAAGTAATCAATAGCAACCAGGATGAAACGATGCCCATTAGAAGCAGTAGGCTTGATCTCACCAATCATATCAATGCCCCACATGGCAAAGGGCCAAGGAGCAGTCAACACATTCAATGGAGATGGAGGTACATGTACTTTATCAGCATAGATTTGACATTTGTGACATGTTCTGGAGTGTTGATAGCAATCAGCTTCCATGGTAGACCAATAGTAACCTGCTCTCAAAATCTTCTTTGCCATGGTATGACCACTAGAATGAGTGCCAAAGGTCCCATCATGCATCTCTTCCATAATTTCCGTAGCTTCCTTCTTATCCACACAACGAAGCATAGTTGAATCATGATTACGCTTATACAGAATGCCATTACTCAGAAAGAACTTAGCAGAAAACCTTCTCAGGAACTTCCTATCTTTGACAGATGCCCCTTCAGGGAACTCCTGAGCTTCAAGATAGTTTTTCACTTCATAGAACCAAGGCTTCTCCTCTGCCCCTTCAGTGTCAATCTCATTGCAGTATGCAGGCTTCTCAAATCTATCAATGGTAATCTTGGGAGCTTCATCATCCCAGCTGATCTCAAACATAGATGCCATGGTGGCCAATGCGTCTGCCAACTGATTCTCTCTTCGTGGAATATGTCCAAAAGTAATCTCTTTGAAATGTGGGATCAAAGACAACACATGTTCTCTGTAAGGAATGAGATTATCATGCTTTGTATCCCAATCTCCTTTAATCTGACTTACTACCAGAGCTGAATCTCCATACACCTCAAGGAACTGAATCTTCATATCAATAGCAACTTGCATACCCATGATACATGCCTCATACTCAGCCATGTTATTGGTACAATAGAAACAAAGTCTGGAAGTAATCGGGGTATGACAACCTTCAGGGGAACTAATCACAACACCAACACCATTACCATGTGCATTGGAGGCACCATCAAAAACCATAGTCCATCGAGATCCTTGTTCAGGTCCGTCATATTGTCCAGGTTCTTTGGTAACAGACATAATGTCTTCATCAGGGAACTCAAAATTCATTGACTGGTAATCACCTACTGCTTGATGAGCCAAATGATCAGCAACAACACTCCCCTTAATGGCCTTCTGAGTAGTATACTGTATATCATATTCCGTCAAGATCATTTGCCATCTTGCAATTCTTCCGGAGAGAGCAGGTTTCTCAAATATGTACTTGATTGGATCCATTTTTGAAATCAACAAGGTAGTATGGGTCAACATATACTGTCTTAGTCGGCGAGCAGCCCATGCCAAAGCGCAGCAAGTTTTCTCGAGCAGTGAGTATCTTGTTTCACAGTCGGTAAACTTTTTGCTAAGGTAGTATATTGCCTGCTCTTTTCGACCAGACTCGTCATGTTACCCCAATACACACCCCATTGAGTTGTCTAATACTGTTAAATACATAATCAAGGGTCTTCCATCAACTGGTGGCATTAAAATTGGAGGTTCTAGCAAATATCTCTTGATTTCATCAAAGGCAGTCTGGCACTCATCATTCCATTCCATCACCTGATCTTTCCTCAACAACTTGAAGATTGGCTCACAGATGGTAGTTAATTGGGAAATAAATCTTGCAATGTAGTTCAATCGTCCCAAGAAACCTCTAACCTCCTTCTCAGTACGGGGAGCTGGCATCTCTCGTATAGCTTTCACTTTTGCAGGATCCACTTCAATACCTTTTCCACTGACAATGAAACCCAAGAGCTTTCCAGATCTAACTCCAAAAGTACACTTGTTTGGATTTAATCTCAACCTGTATTTCTTCAACCTCTCAAACAACTTGTGCAGATGATCAAGATGTTGTTCTTCATTCTGAGACCTGGCTATCATATCATCCACATATACCTCTATCTCATGATGAATCATATCATGAAACAAAGCCACCATAGCACGCTGATATGTTGCCCCTGCATTCTTCAAACCAAATGGCATGACCTTATAGCAAAAGGTGCCCCACTGTGTCACAAATGTAGTCTTCTCCATATCTTCAGGTGCCATCTTGATTTGATTGTAACCAGAGAAACCATCCATAAAAGAGAATACCTTATGCTGAGCAGTGTTGTCTACCAGAATATCAATATGAGGAAGTGGAAAGTCATCTTTAGGGCTAGCCTTGTTCAGATCTCTGTAGTCTACACACATACGTACCTTACCATCTTTCTTAGGAACTGGTACCACATTTGCAACCCACTGAGGATAAGAAGTTACGGCCAAGAACCCTGCATTGAATTGTTTCATTACCTCTGCTTTAATCTTTTCTGACATTTCAGGACGCATACGACGAACCTTCTGCTTCTTTGGACGACAATCTTCTTTCACTGGCAAACGGTGAACCACAATGTCTGTATCCAACCCTGGCATATCTTCATAAGACCAAGCAAAGATCTCCACATAGTCACGTAGCATCTGAATCAACCTGCTCTTGACACTGTCCTCTAAATCAGCCCCTATCTTGACCTCTTTTCTGTTTTCTTCAGTTCCCAGATTCACAACTTCGACTGGCTCTTCATGTGGCTGTATAGCTTTCTCTTCTTGTTGTAACAACCTAGCAAGCTCTACAGGTATTTCACAATCGTCCTCGTTTCCGTCTTCAGTTTGATAGATCGGATTCTCGAAATTGTAATTGGCAATAGTAGAACTGTTATCAACTGGATCCAGAGTGGATGAGGATCTGCATTTTAGTGACGTGGGTGTGTGTAAGAACACATAACTGATAAAGCAAAAATAAAAGAAAAAGAAAGACAAGGAACACAATATTTACGAAAACGAAACGTCCACTGATTTTATTGAATGAAGTATGCAAATGAAATGACAACCCGTAACAAGCACACCATTGTGCCCCGGGTAAGGCACATGGCTTGAAAGTTTTAATTGTTCCAGAAATTATAAATTTAAAAACATAACACAGTAATAGTATTTACTCCTGACTAAAGGAGATAGGGATAACATCTTCAGCTGTCCAATTATTGAGTCCAGCACCCACAGTAGGAAAAATCCATGCCTCCAAGTTGTAGTCTTCATCTTGATCTCCCACAGCATTGATAACCCCTTGATTGGTGATACGAACAGCACGAGCACGACGAACAGCCTTCTGGGACTCTGCAGTGAAACCCAAACCAAACTTGTCAGACTTGTATGGCATATCAGGAAGCTGACCCCAAATAGTACAACCACCTTCTTCCACCACAGCTTTTGCATCATTGAGGGAGGCCATTGCCATTGTTGGAGGGTTTCTGATGACCACAGGAACCTTCTTCACAGCAGGAGGAGTCACACAATCCTTAACAGCCCAGGGAACCACTTCAAATGACTGACATGGAGTTTCAATGTATTCACCTTCTACTTCCAGATACTTGAAAGTGTTTACATGGCTGACAAAGTATTCTTCCTCTCCAAAGACAGTAACAACTTTTCCATTCACCGGATATCTCAACTTTTGATGTAATGTGGAGGTCACAGCACCTGCCCCATGGATCCAGGGACGACCAAGCAGACATGAGTACGAAGGACGAATATCCATCACATAGAATGTAGCGGTAAACACCTGAGAGCCAACCTTGATTGGAAGATCAATTTCCCCATGCACTACTCTTCTAGAACCATCAAAAGCCTTTACCACAATATTACTGGGCTTCAATACCGTATCTTTAGGACTCAGCTTGTTCAGGACTTCCTTAGGCAACACATTCAGAGAGGAACCATTGTCTATCAGCACATGAGACAGGGTAGTGCCCCTGCATTCAATTGAAATATGCAAGGCCCTGTTATGATCCCTCTTGGCAGGGGTCAAGTCAGCATCAGAAAATCCTAACCCGTTGTCATAGGTCAGGTGAGCAACACAATTCTCAAACTGGTCCACAGAAATTGCACTGGGTACATGAGCCATCTTTAGAAACTTGATCAATGACTTGGCATGAGCCTCAGAACATAATAACAGGGAGAGCATAGAAATCTTTGAGGGAGTATGCCCCAGCTGATCAACAATATCATAATCACTCTTGCGAATGATTTTCAATACTTCTTCCATCTGCTTAGAGAGGTCATCAGCAGCTGGCACATCAGTAGATACAGGCTCAATAACAGGACCCTTGCCCCGAGCATCAGAAGTAACAGCAGGGGTAACTGCACTCTTAGAAGCAACTGGAGGAGAGAAGACTCTTCCACTACGAGTGATCTTGCTAGATCCAGCAATATTATCAATGTCAACAGGCATATCAGGTAAAGGCTCCTGCTTGACACCATGGATGTAAACATCAGACCCATAGTGCCAAGGCACAGCTTTGTCAGATGTATAAGGAATAGGACCAGGAGTGGTAATGATCAGAGGAGCTACTCTGGCCTCAGCAACAACTTTCACAGGACCTTCAGCAGTAATCTTGATTGGGCCCTGATGAATGATTTTAATGGGACCCTTTGAAGTGACTCTTAGTGGTACTTTGTCAACCATGTCAACCTCTTCAATCTTCTTACCCTGAGTCAGATGATCCACCATACTTTCTACAGATGCTGGTCTTCTTTCAAACACTATAGTATATTTATCCATGAGACGTTGAATCCCATCTCTCAAAATGAAGCAACTATCCGGCTTAGAGGTACAATATAGACAATCTTCATGACAACCTGGAAAGATCCCAGCTTGTACTAACCTCTTTTTGATAACAGACAATGGTGTGCTCAACTCCATAACTGAATAGACATGCAGATCTTCATCAATATCTTCATCAATGGCGTTGACAGTCTTCTCGTGATTTGACATTGGAGCTGTAATCACATTTGGAATACCTGGTGGATCAAACTCAATTTCTCCAACATCAATCATATCCTGAATTTTGTTCTTCAAGACCCAGCAGTTATTAGTATCATGTCCTGGACAGTTTGAATGATATGCACATCGTGCATTGGGATTGTACTTGGGAGAGGTAACATTGGGATTCTGAGGAGCCTCCCTCAGGGTAATAAGTTCAGCCTTCAACAAGTGTTGCAATGCCTGAGCCATTGACATGTTGATCTTCGTGAACTGTCTTCTAGCCCTCTGTTGGTTGCCTTGAGGCTGCTCTGTTGTTGCAGGAGTTGGATTTGAAATATGAACTGCACTAACAGACTGATGCCTTCTGTTACGATCAGGCTGACCATACACAGCATTAGATTCTTTCTTCCCAGTGGGAGGCTTCTTTGCAGCACCTAATGAAGAAGTGCCCACTTGGATCTTACCACTCTTGATACCATTCTCTACTCGCTCTCCTGTCATGATCAACTCAGTGAAGCCAGATGATGAGCTTCCAATGAGATGACTGTAAAACGGACCATTCAGCGTACACATGAACATATCAACCAACTCCCTATCAGTCAAAGGGGGTTGAACTCTTCCAGCTAAGTCTCTCCACTTCTGAGCATACTCCTTAAAGCTTTCTTTGACACCCATAGACATGCTTTGAAGCTGCATGCGAGTGGGGGCTAAGTCAGCATTGTATTGATACTGTTTGTAGAAAGCTTCAGCAAGGTCATTCCAATCTCTGATGTTGACACTCTCCAACTGATAATACCACTCTAGCTGAGCTCCAGATAAACTCTCTTGAAAGAAATGGATCCACAACTTTTTATCAGCAGTGTGGGGTTGAATTCTCCTGACATAAGACCTCAGATGCAATTTGGGACAAGAGACCCCATCATAGACAACAAATGTAGGAACTTTGAACCCAATGGGTATGACCACCCCAGATATCAAGCTCAAATCCTCAAAATCCAGCCCAGATGATTTCTGTAATCCCATAGCATCCATTCTATCCCCCAGCATCTTGAATTTGTCTTCGTTAGGCTCATGGTAGTAGTTAGCCTCAGAATCAGAGTCCCCCATAGTGTTGTGGAGACTGCCTCTCTCCTGCTCAGATTCTTCAGATTCATAGTCTTCAACATGTTCCTTGGTCTTGACAGGACCTTTGAACCTTCTTCCCATGTTGAGCAGCCCAGCAGACCTTCTAGCCTTCTTAGTCTTCTTGGCCAGCAGTGTCTTCAATTCATCCTGCCCCTTGGATAGGTTCAGGATCAGCTCTTGGAACTGTGCATTCTGTGCCTGGAGATCCTTAACTGATTGTTCAAGAGCCATTGCTGAAATAAACAGCGAGAAGATGAGAAACCTGTGCACAATTATAAACCTGTGATGCAATGATATGGGAATGCATATGCAATGTTTTCAAGGACCGCAGGATTTAAATTTGCTTAAACAATCAAGAAAGTAACTTTTTATTAGTAATAACTTGTTTTGCCTTTTAGGCTTACAAAAAATGAAAACGAAATAAGTACAAAAGATGGGGTTTTAAGTCTCCCATGGACGTTTCCTCTTTGTGTTGAGGTATGAGTTGAGGTTTCGTTCCTCATGAAGTAGCTTTGTTAGCTCTAGGATCCTTGCTTGGCTTGCTTTGTAATGAGCCTCGAAAGTATCCCTTTGCTCTTTCAGTTGGATCCATGATCTCTGCAAGTCTTCCATATCAGTAGGCATGTCTGGGTGAAGGATGGTATAAGCTGTGTCTCCTTCAGCAACAGGTTCCATGGTAACTGGTAGGATGGCAGGATATGGCATCATGAGTGTCTGAGCACGAAATCGTACCCATCTGAGATAAGCCTCCATAGGAATGGTGTACTTAGGCTCCAGTGTCTTGCTGTCAATCCTGTTTACCTTTCCCCAAGCTCGTATGAATCTCTGACGGTAACCCTGAAGATCGTTGTCGTAGTCAAACACAATGCCCTGAATCAACATGTCATGTGGACCATCGCTCCGGGCGTAACCAAACTGTCGTAAAGCTAGAGATGGGTTGTAGGTGATGCCTCCTCTTATGCCTAGAAGTGGCACATTAGGAAACTCCCCACAACGGTCAATGATGGTGACATTCTCCATAGATCTGGAGCACCAATGGATGTCTGAGTGAGAAAGTGACATGATCCTCTTGGACCATCTGAACCCTTGCTCATTCTTCATTACTGAGCGAGGAAGGTGAGAAATAAACCACCTAGAAAGTAAAGGTATGCAGCACATCAAAGTTCCTCTTGCCCTTGTAGTACGAGTGTGAAGAGAATGTAGGATGTCTCCAAGTAAGGTAGGCACTGGATTGTGACTCAGGAATATGTTGATGGCATGAACGTCTATGAACTGATCAGGATTGGGGAACAACACTAAGCCATAAATCAATAAGGCTAAGATCTCCTCAAAAGCCTCGTAGCTCATAGCCTTCAAGAACATTTGAGCTTTATCCACTAATACCTTGGCAAGAATACCTTTAACTCCACTTCTCGTCTCTAGAACAATGTCAGACTTCTTCAGATGTAGAGCTGCAGCAATAACTTCTGGTTTAAGCTCCTTCTCTAAGCCTGTGAATGGCTTCTGATCAAGAACAGGTATACCCAGAAGTTTAGAGAACTCCTCCATGGTTGGAACCAGCTGATAATCAGGAAATGTAAAGCAGTGGTGCTTAGGGTCAAAGAACTGAAACAGCACACTCATCATGTCTTCACTGAACCCTGAAGTAACTAGATCCAATAAGTGACCATGTCTCTTGTTGAACTGGGAATGATCAGGCACTAGGGAAACCAACTCCTTGAGCTTAGCAGGTATCCATACAAAGTTGATCCTGATGGTGTTTCTACGAGCAGAAGCCATGACCTGCAACAAAGAACAAAGATAAATCCTTTGGTCCTTGAAATGGTTAGGGAAAATGATATGCTTATGATGCATGATGATGTCATGATGTCATGCTCAATCACAAACATGTGGCACACACAAACAAGTCACACCATAGCCCTAGGTTTAAAGGCTTGCATGAGGTTCAAAGGCAAGTACCCTCCCCTGAAGTTAGATGGTTCATCCTGTCCTACAAAAGTAACCAGGTTCTAAGGGATCTCAATATCATTGATCCTTCACAAGGGTGGTTGATCAGAAGGCAACTTACTTGCCAACCAAAACCCTCCAAGTTTAAGATCTCAATGAGCGTAGCATCGAGTGTCAACCAACTTCAGTCTGCACCAAAGCCGGTTACCTCACTACTTTCTAAAGGCCAAGATGAGTTAACTAGGGTTCTAAAAGTCAGTTAGTGCATTGACAACATATGGCAGCCTCAATATTATCCTCAACTTGACTTAAGGAATATAAGCACCAACCAAGAAGTCGCACTAACTATGGCCACCAGATTAACCATATCGATATACGTCGTACAGTTTCCTTGGTCTATTGCCATTTACCTAAGGTACACTAGATCCGGGTTAGGACCTTTCACACATAAGAGCACCCCAACAATATAATAATAAAGCAAACAAGGCAAACAATTTAAAGTGATCTTAATTCCTAAGGGTACCCCTCTTAAATAATTCCCCAGCAGAGTCGCCAGTTCTGTAACCCGGTGAACTGACTTTAAACAATGTTGCGGATAGCAAGAGTCGCCACCGACTTTTATTTTATCCATAAGGAAAGGTTATAAAAGAACAGGAAAGACCTTAGAGAATATTTTGGGTCCGGGGGGTAGGTTATGAAAAGGGAAGGTATTAGCATCCTTTTCATCCATGGTTATCCATGGGCTCTTAGGTACTTAAGCTCACTTTTGAATTGTTTTGAAATTGTAGTGTGTGAATAGAAAATTTTCAGAATAGTTAATAAATAATCCATGTAAGGATGTGTTAAGAACTTATTTGAAAACTTGTTGAAAATTTGTTTAAGTGCGAAACAATTTTGAAGTGAGCAAGCACCTAGGAGTAACCTACCCTAATGTTTAAAGGTCTTTCTTATTCTTCATTCTTTCCTTTAGTAAGACTATCCCTACTATAATGGAGTAGGTAGTCCTTACTTTGGATGTTAAGGGGTATGTGAGGGACAATTTGACTTTGAAGGCCATTGTGGGATGTAATAAGCACATATAAGGGACCATCATCATTTTTCGAAAGGGACTCGATTCGTAAAGGCAACCATAAGGGACTTTGATGATTTTTCTATTTGAGGGACTTGCTTTATACACCCCACTTAACCATTATTTGTAGGCAACTTGAGGGATATCCTTAGGAAGTGAGACGGCGATTAAAATCGACTTACGTGTGTGACGTGTTTATTTTAATTATCTTTATTTAAAAGTGATCTAAATTTATTTTAATATTACATACATGTTGTTACATTCCCTAATTACTAACCATAATAATAATTAAATAATTAAACAACTTTACATCCAAGAAACAATTACAAAATAATAAGCAAAATAATTAAATAGCAAAGATAAATAAAATATAAATAAGCAATAATAAATAATAAAGGGGGTTAATTCTAAGTTTACTCGGCAAGACATCGCATTTTGTGCCTATGTATCCTTACGGGAGTGGAATCAGAGTAATCGTAGTTCCCCTCAATAGGGAGGTTAGAAACTTCTTGACTGTGGTCAAGGTCTCAAGGGGAATAAACGCATCTTAAGGACACGCTTACGTGGAGTGTAGAAACTCCAAATCTCTACGTTGAAATGTTAAGTTGTAATTAGGGTTAAATTAGGGATTCCACGGCGGGAAACCCTAAAATGAGCGCGGCGGCTCTTTGACCTAATGCTAAGGGTAAAATTGTAATTTTGCCTGCGGCGAGGCATTTGTGAAAATTAGGGTTTGTAGTTTGTAGTTTTGAGGATTTGAAATTGAATGTGTGAAGTTTTACGGACTATTGGCGCGGCGGCCAAACAGTTAGACCTAACCTTCGGATGTGTGCAATGTGACAGAAATAATAGTAAACGCGTGAGATAATTGAATCATGCAAACAGAGAGATAATGTCATAATTTAAACCATGCAAGCAGAAATTTAAAGGCAGAATTTAAAGAGCGATTGTTAAGTTCGCGAGGTTACATGAGAGGAGCAGATACAATATGATAATGAAATTTGAATTGAACAATAATAAAATAAAATAAATAACGGTTCTAGTTATTATTTTAAAAAAAAAAGATTTTAGTTATTATTTTAAATTTATCTAAAAAAAAGTTTTTTCTTAAAAATAATAGGTTTTCATATTAATTTGGAAAAGATGTTAATGTTATTTATTTTAAAAAACAGATTTTTATATTATAACAAATTTTAATAAATTAATGATAACAATAATAATAATAATGGTAATAATAATGATAATAATGATAATAATAATAAATAATGATAATAATAATAATAATAATAATAATAATAATAATAATAATAATAATAATAATAATAATAATAATAATAATAAAGCAATAATGAATTTTAAATGTGCCAAATAACCCAACAATGTTGCTAACGCAGAAATGCGCTCATCGCAACCAGATCTAAATCGGACGAAACAAAATTTATCGCAAAGAAAAAGAAATTAAGCAAAAAATAGTATTATTGCTCACACAAAAATGCGATCATCGCAACCAGATCGAACTAACACAAATGTCACGCGTCATGCACACAAATGTGCAAACATCGTATCGACATAATTCGATCAAAAATCTTATATATATAAACTCTAAAAATTTAAAAATTATATATATATAAACGTAACAGTAATAGATAAAGAAAAAGAAATAACGGTAATAGATGAAGAAAAAGAAATAACGGTAAAAGATGAAGAAAAAGAAACAACAGTAATAGATGAAGGAAAAGAAATAACGGTAAACGATGAAGAAAAAGAAACAATAGTAATGGATGAAGAAGAAAACTAAATAACGGCAAACGGCACTCACTCCTCTTAGGTTTTTTTCATTCTCCCCTCTTTTCCAACAAGGCAACACATGTATATATAGGGAACAAATTAGGGTTAACACCAAATTGTCAATAATGTCCCTAAAGCCCATTTTAAAGCCCAAACTGAATAATTAGTTAAGAAAAAAATAAAATTTAAATAATTTAAAATAATTAAAATAAACTTAAAATAAAAACTAATAATCCTATTGATTCCTAAAATAAAAAATATTATAAAAAGAACAAAATTTTTTTCAATATTTTTTATTTTATGATTTTTTGGATATTTTTATGAATAATTTAGAAAAAAGTGAAAAAAATAATATTTTAAAAAATGATTTAATTAAAATACGAAAATAATAATTAAATAATAATAAAAAACTATTTTTGTTATTTTTTTAATGAAAGATAGAAAAATTTAGAGTAAAAATAATAAAAAACAAAAAAATGACAAAGGTGAGATTCGAACTCTCAACCTCTCACACACATAACTCCTTACACATGTCCTCCTGCCAATTGTGCCATTTTTACTTTTTTAGAAAAAAAATGCATGCCATATGATATTTACCTGCAAAAAGTCAAACGACTACACAAATTTGTTAGTAATTGATTAAATGCAATGAAATGCGACGACAAATCTTAGGGCAAAATTTGGGGTATTACAGTTATTATGATAATATTTCTCACCCAACCTCTCTTTGATGTTGGCAAAAAAAAATCATGAAGTTTGACTTTGGTTTGACCACAGTTGACCTCAGTTTGACCTTTTAACTGCATTGACTGCTTTTGACTTATCTGATCATCTGACTGAGCAAACTTTTGAGAAAAGTCTTGAAACTTGACATGGGGGTTCTTATACACATATAAGATGTTATGAAGCTCACTTGAAGTCTTGGAAGTCCATTTAGCCTGATTAAAGTCAAAACCCTAGTTTTGGATGCACTGCTTAGGAGGTGCATTGTCTGAGGGAATTGTCAACTCTTCTGACCAATTATGAATTTTGTGAACCTTGTGAACCTTCTTGGAACACAAAGTCTTGTATTGTGAGGGCAAATTTTGGGGTGCAACACCTTCTCCGAAGACTAAAAAGCAAGTAAGAGGATTTTTAGAACGTCTGAATTACATCTCGAGATTCATATTCCTCATGATCGCGACATGCACACCGATCTTCAAACTACTCAGAAAAAACCAAAGTTGTGTATGGACAGAGGGTTGGCAAAAAGCTTTTGATAGCATCAAAGAATATCTGCTAAATCCACCTATTATGTCCCCTCCAGTGGAAGGAAGGCCACTGATCATCTACTTAATAGTCTTGGAAGACTCCATGGGTTGTGTGCTTAGGCAACAAGACGAAACAAAAAGAAAAGACTTCACCATTTATTACTTAAGCAAGAATTTCACTGACTGTGAAACTCGATACACTATTCTCGAGAAAACCTGTTGTGCTCTAGCTTGGGAAGTTAAACTTCTTCGCCAGTACATGATTTGTCACACTACTTGATTAATCTATGAAATGGATCCAATAAAGTATGTCTTTGAAAAACCTGCGTTAACAGGAAGGATTTCCTGTTAGCAGATGTTGTCATCAAAATACGACATCGAGTATCATGCTCAAAAAGCCATCAAAGGAAGTATTCTAGCCGGTCATTTGGCTCACCAACCAATTGACGATTAGTAATCAAACAAATTTGACTTCCCAGATGAAGGTGTAATGTACCTAAAGATGAAAGACTGCGATGAAACGCTACTAAGCGAAGGGCCAAAGCCAGTATCTCAATGGGGAATAATATTCGACGAAGCTGTTATCGCTTATGGAAACAAAATTAGGGAAATCATTGTTACACCTCAAGGTACCTATATTCCTTTAACCGCCAGATTGGCATTCAAATGTACCAACAGTGAGGCCGAATATGAAGCTTGTATCATGGGTCTCGAAGAAGCTATTGACTTAAGGATAAAGAACTCGGATGTGTATGAAGACTCAGCTCTGGTTATAAATCAGATCAAAGGAGACTGAGGCACGCGTCAACTTGGACTAATTCCCTACAAAGACTATGCAAGAAGGTTGTTACCTTTCTTCAACAAGATTGAGTTTCATCACATACCCCGTGAAAAAAACTACATAGCTGCTGCACTGGCTACTCTATCCTCCCTGATTAATATGAATCGATGGAACGATGTGCCCAAGATTGACATAATGCGCCTTGATAGGCCCGCTGACATATTTGTAGTGGAAGTCCTCATCAATGACAACCCATGGTACCATGATATCAAGTGCTTCCTTCAAAGACAAGAATACCCGCCTGGGGCATCAGGAAAAGATAGGAAGACTCTCAGAAGATTGGCTGGAAACTTCTTCTTAAACAATGATGTACTTTACAAAAGAAACTTCGAAATGGTTTTGCTAAGATGCGTGGACAGACATTAAGCAAACATGCTAATCAAAGAGATTCATGAAGAATACTTTGGCACTCATGCCAATGGGCATACAATGGAAAGAAAAATTCTAAAAGCAGAATATTATTGGTTGACAATGGAATCTAGTTGTCATAACTACATAAGGAAGTGTCATAAGTGTCAGATATACGCCGACAAGATTCATGTACCGCCAACGCATCTCAAAGCTCTCTCTTTTCCATGGCCTTTTACTATATGGGGAACCAATATGATTGTCATGATTGCACCCAGAGCCTCAAACGAACATCAGTTCATCCTAGTAGCCATTGATTACTTCATCAAATGGGTCGAAGCAGCATCATATACCAATGTGACCAGACAAGTGGTTGTCTGATTTATCAAAAACAATTTCATATATCGATATGGTGTTCTAAGACAGATCATTACTGATAATGGAACTAACCTGAACAACCAGATGATGAAAGAATTATGTACTGAATTCAAAATGGAACACCATAACTCGTCTCCCTACTATCGCACCCTAATTTTTGACCCTAAGATACTGTCTCTTTTGTTCTTTTCCTTGCATGGTGTCCTTCGGACATGAATGTTGTATGCATGTTTATCATGACTAGTGAGTGTGTGCAGGATCATTTTGCTTTAAAGACATCTCAGGTGTATTCTTACGGCTACATCCCCTTAAAGTTATGAGTCAATTCCTAAGACCAAGGTATATAGTTCTCCATCATAAGGTTAAGATATGAAAGTTCAAATTGTCACCATCATAAGTTACAAGAGCATCTCATATTTTAAGAATTCAAGATTCTAAGAATGACCAATCTCCCAAAACCATTAAAGGAATTACGACAAGGATAAACCATGATGGAGATTCGCAATGAAGATGATCGTATGAGAGAACATTTGTTTTTTCTTGGTATTGTACCATTCGTTACAGCGAATATATTCAAAATAAGTGGAGCTTTTACTTTCGTAAAATCAGCATGGTCGGACTTGTCAATACATTAAACCTCTAATACATGTTATCATTTTTTCAAAGGGCATATTAGTCCTCATGCCATAGTCCCGATCATTTTTTTTTAAACAAAACAACATCCATGTTAAAGCCATAGAGGGTTTTACAAAATAAGGACATATTGTTTTCACAGTACAGGACCCTTGTCATTTTGGTCTATACAAATTGTCCCTAAAACCTATAGTAATATATGTATAATTCATGCCGTCACCATGACAGGTTGCCGCTAGAGATCTTGGGACCAGACGCCCCATTCTCCAGTAACCTGATAAATGACCAAAGCTGAATCCCCACTGACTTCAAGAAGTTTGATTTTGAGGTCAATAGCTGCCTCGAGGCCGAGAATGCAAGCTTCATATTCAGCGATATTGTTTGGGCAGTCAAAATCCAACCTGGCTGTGAATGGAGTGTACCCACCTTCCGGATTCATTAAAACGGCGCCTACACCATGCCCACTGTAGTTGGAGGAACCATCGAACATCATTTTCCACCAAAGACCTTCCTGCGGCATTTCATCGGAACTTGGCTCTTCACAATCTTTTACTAACATAATGTCCTCATCTGGGAAATCAAATTTGAGAGGCTCATAATCTTCCACTGGTTGATCTGTAAGCTATTCTGACAAAACACTACCCTTGATAGAGTTCTAAGCTACGTACTAGATGTCATATTCGGATAACAACATATGCCAACGGGCGAGTCTTCCAGTCTGAGCAGGCTTCTCGAAAATATACTTTATTGGATCCATTTTTGAAATCAACAAAGTGGTATGACAAATCATGTATTGCCTCAAACGTTTAGCAGCCCATGCCAAAGCACAACAAGTTTTCTCCAGAAGTGAATATCTGCTTTCACAATCAGTAAACTTCTTACTCAAATAATAGATCGCATGTTCTTTCCGTCCAGATTCGTCCTGCTGGCCTAACACACAACCCATTGAATTCTCAAGCACTGTTAAATACATGAAGAGAGGTCTTCCTGGAACCGGAGGTATTAAGATTGGAGGCTCTTGTAGGTAACCTTTGATTTTATCAAATGCTTGCTGACAATCTGAATTCCAAACAACCGTCTGGTCTTTGCGTAACAATTTAAAGATGGGCTCACAAGTAGGAGTCATATTGGAAATAAATCTGGATATGTAGTTCAGTCTTGCAAGAAAACCTCTGACTTGCTTTTCTGTTTGTGGAGCTGGCATGTCTTGAATGGCTCGGACCTTATCTGGATCTACTTCAATCCCTCGATGGCTGACAATGAAACCGAGTAATTTCCCAGATCTTACTCCAAAGGTGCAGTTGGCTGGATTCAGCCTCAACTGATATTTTCTGATTCTCTTAAACAATTTCAAAAGATGTTCCAGATGTTCCTCCTCGCTTTGAGATTTGGCTATCATATCATCAACATATACCTCTATCTCCTTGTGCATCATATCATGAAATAAAGTTACCATGGCCCTTTGATACGTAGCACCTGCGTTTTTCAACCCAAACGGCATAACTTTGTAACAATAGGTTCCCGAAGGAGTGATGAATGTAGTCTTCTCCATATCATCTGGGTCCATTTTGATTTGATTGTACCCGGAGAAACCATCCATAAAAGAGAACACTTCAAAACGGGTTGTGTTGTCTACCAAGGTGTCAATATGTGGCAGTGGAAAGTCATCCTTTGGACTGACTTTATTCAGATCTCGATAATCCACGCACATCCTAACCTTCCCATCTTTCTTCGGCACAGGAACAATGTTGGCTACCCACTCAGGGTATTTGGAGACTGCTAAGAAACCTGCATCTATCTGTTTTTTTACCTCATCTCGAATTTTGAGAGCCATGTCAGGTCTTGTTCTTCGGAGCTTTTGCTTAACCGGTGGGCATTCTGGTCGAAGCGGTAATTTGTGAACTACTATGTCAGTGTCTAGGCCCGGCATATCCTGGTAGGACCAAGCAAATACATCCACATATTCTTTCAAGAGTTCTTCTAGTTGCTTCTTGACTTCTGCCCCTAGAGCTGCCCCAATCTTGACTTCCTTCTTGTTTTCTTTGGTGCCAAGATTAATGACTTCTACATGTTCTTTGTATGGTTGAAGCTCTGCATGCTCATGGTGTGCCAATTTTACCAGTTCATCAGGGATTTCAAAATCTTCATCCTCATCTTCCGCTTGGTATATTGGTGAATCAAAGTCTGGAGGGAATGCAAAGTCACAGGATTCAATGGGTTTTAGGACATTGCTGCACATTGGAATGACTTACTTTATTAAAACACACAAAGACAAATGCATCACATAACAAAGAAAAATGTTTTGGTTTTTTAAGATTGCCATTTTTTGTTTAAAATGAAAGCAAAAGCAGTAAAGGCAATAACACAAGGAAATTAACAAAATAGTTCATTTTTTCATTGATTTTCTTGAAAGCTCGGGGCCCTTACAAAACATTCCTATAGCCTTGGGCATGGCTATGGAGATTTAAAACAAAAACAAGAAACAAGAGACAAACAAATTACTTTGACTCAGGAAAAACCAAAGGAATCTCAATTGCTTCCCAGTTGCTCAAGGCAGTGTTACAATGATACACTAAATGCTCCAAGTCTTCATCTTTAAAATCTTCTTCCACAGCACTGACTTGGAAACCTCCGCTGATGAATACTTCTTGTATAGTCTTTGGACGTCCTTTGTCATGTGTCGGTGCTTCATCATGAGTTGGTTTGTAACCCAACCCTTGGTGATCCATCTTTTGTTTTACCTCAATGACCTCTCCCCAGCCTGCAGGAGTGCCTTCCTCTAGCGTAGACTTGATGCTCTGAGTGGATGCAAAACATGAACCACTCTTAGCCACTGTTTCTTCCAACATCACTGCATTAGCTATCTCAAGTGCCTGAAAGGAGGTTTCTAACGCGCCTTCATCTGCTTCAATGTACCGGAATGATGACAGATTGCTAACCATTAGTTCTTCTTCACCATGTACAATTACCAGTTTATCATTTACTACGAACTTCATTCTCTGATGCGGGGTGGAAGTCACCGCCCCAGCCTCATGGATCCAAGGATGTCCTAATAAACAACTGTAAGCCGGATTAATGTCCATTACTTGAAACACAATGTTGAACTCATGGGGTCCCACCAAAATCAGTAACTCTACTTCACGAATAACCGTTCTTCTTGAACCATCGAAAGCTTTTACAATCAATGATGTCGGCTTCATCTCTGCCCCTGCATATGCTAATCTGGCGAGTGACCTTGCGGGTAGTACATTTAATGAGGATCCTGTGTTAACCAGTACTCGGGCCAGAGTGTCTTATTGGAATTTGATAGAGATGTGCAGCGCACGGTTATGATTACGTCCTTCTTTCGGCAATTCAGCATCACTGAAACTCAACGTGTTGCATGCTGTGATGTTGGCCACTACCGAATCAAACTGACCAAGAGAAATATCTTTCGTTACATGGGCCTGTCTCAACACTTTTTGTAATGCTTCCTTGTGAGCCGGAGAGTTCATCAGGAGTGATAAGATTCATATTTTTGATGGCGTCTGATGAAGTTGATCTATCACTTTGTAATCACTTTTTCGAATAATTCTCAAAAATTCCTCATCATTTTCTTCTTCTGTGCTTAGAGTTTCTCTTTCTTTGGTTATCATGGCGGGAGTAACTTCTTTGGGAATAGCTACTGCCACTTTCGGTTGATAGATCCGACCACTACGGGTCATTTTGCTAGTGCCTGCAATGTTTGTTACGTCCATCTGATCATCTGTCTGAACAACCCTTCTTGATTCTTGGTCTATCACGGTCACGTTGTATTTCCATGGAACAGCCCTTGTGTTATCATAAGGAAATGGTCTTGGTTTTTGGATCACAATTGGTCGAGGCTGAACAATAGCAGTTTTGTTGAAGATAGGTTTCACAGTTTTGTTGAATACTGGAACTTTCTCTTTTTTCTTGGACAGATCAAAAACGGGCTCAATCACAAAAACTTCTTCTTTCCTTACTGGACTACATACTTGCAATATCCCCTCATTCATCAATCTTTGTATATCCTTTCGTATCACATCACACCCACTAGAATCAACAGAACATCCTTCATAATTATTATGAATGCTTTCAAATAGCCCTACTTTTGACAACTTCTCGTGTAATGTTTTCAATGAAGTTCTGACCTTCGTCACATCATCAACTATCTTCCCATCTGACCCTTCTATTGCATTGACCCCTCCGTGATTTGGTAGTGGATTACTTTTAACATTGGGTGGTACATCATCAAAAGACAAGATTTTCTTCTCCATCAATTCTCTCATAAGATGTTTCAAAGCAAAGCACCCCTCCAGGTCATGGCCAGCGGCACCCTCGTGAAAAGCACAATGAGCATTTGGGTTGTAATGGGGAGATGTTGTATCTGGATTCAGTGGCCTTGTTGTTATCAAACCTTGGTGAACTAAAGAAGGGTATAATTATGTGTATGTCATTGGTATTTGTGGAAGTGGAGGTTTTGTGGTTGGCCTCCGGTTTTGATAATTCTGTCTGGGTTGTTGAACTCTTTGCTGATGGTTTTGTTGATAGGGCGGAGCGTTGGGTGCTCATTGATACCCTTGTTGATTTGGTTGATATGCGGGCGCTGGCTGCCCTGACTGATAACTTAGGCCAGGATGGTTAAATGTTGGGGCTACAGCTGCCACATATTGTTGTTAGGTATACTGTACCGGATATACTGGTCGCTGTTGCTGAATTTGCTGAGCATAATTTGGCTGAACTTGCTGAAAAAACCCTTGTTGAGGCTGCTGGTAATGCTGATGTGGTGGTGTCAAAATACGATTCCTTCTTCCCATTATTGCATTTGTCTCACCTTCTCTCTTTTTTTGAAAACCACTACTAACCTTCTTGACATTGCTGTTACTGGAACTACTGGTGCTGCTGGCCACCTTCCCGTTCTTCATTCCCAACTCTACTCTTACTCCCACGGCTACGATATCAGAAAAACTTACGAACACACTACTGATCATCTTTTCATAAAACTCTGGTCTTACTGTGTCAACAAACCAGTGTGTTAATTCTTTTTCATTCAGAGGAGGTTCTACCTGAGATGCTGTCTCTCTCCACCGTTGCACGTACTCTTTAAATGATTCTGTACTTCTCTGTGACATATTTAACAATTGTCTTCTATCCGGGGGCCATATCCATGTTGTACTTATAGTGCTTCATAAAAGCGTCAGCCAAGTCTTGGAAATTGTGAATCCTCGATTGGTCTAAACTTAAATACCACTTGGCCGGAGCCCCTTTCAAACTATCTTGGAAACAGTGGATCATTAACTTGTCGTCTTCAACGTGCGCAGCCATTCTTCGATAATACATGATTATATGCGTGCGAGGACAGGTTGCACCAGAATATTGATCGAAATTTGGAACTTTGAATTTCGGCGGAATTACCAATCCAGACACTAGGCACATATCTCTGGCATCAGTACCAAAGATATCGTTCCCTTCCATTGCTCGGACCTTTCTTCCGATAGTCTCTACACTTTCTTTCAACTTATCATGTCGTCCGCTTTCTTCTTCATACCCATCAAGACCTTCGTACACTGGTGGAGGATTATGAAAAACAGGGCGCGCTTGAACCTGAACAGAAGGCTGAGTGTAAGTAGGAATAGCCTGATGAATTTCTGGCCCTAAAGGAACCGCTTGTTGATTGACTATTGGTGGAGGTACAAAGCCAGGTGTCAAACCATAGGGTGGAACGTTTGCAACAACGACTGCCGTTGGGATCGGCTCTGCAACTATGCTAGTGATCTCAGAAACAACAGTGGCTTGAGTGTCCAACATTGCACGAATGACTTGTAAGGATTCCCTGATTTGTCTCATGCCTCCTCGTAGCTCTCCAAGTTCATTATCAATTCTGTCCACATCCAAATTCTGTCCTTCCATTCTTAGGCGAGCTTGGGCTCGGGTATTGTATCGGTGTTAGCAGTTCAGTGTGATTCTTTCTGGAGACAAGACAGCGAGATGAGACACAACACAAGAACATGCTCATGCAATGCTTATGAATGTAAAATGCAACAATGAAAAATTAATCATTCAAGGAATCCAAAGAAATATTTGCAAAAATTATAACAATGGGGAGATAAGCAAATTCAAAAGTTCTCATAGATTAATAACCGAGAGTTTTTACAATAATGATTCTGAAACTGAAATACAAGTCTTCAATACAAAATACATGATGAAATGAAACAGAAAACAAAAGGATTCTAAATCTTCTGGTTGGATGGCCCTTCGTCTTCTGGTTGGCTTCTCTTTCCACCTTGATGGATCAATTCTTGAAGTTCTTCCTTCTCTTGCATAGCCTTGAAATACTTATCTCTCCATGTCTTTCCTTCTTTTTCAGCTTTTGCTAAAGCAGCTTTCAATTCTTCTACGAGAGTAGGTTTGGGTGAGTCAGGCTCAAAGCGAGTATAGAACATCTTCATTGTCGCTTCTCTTACCCATGATAGGTAATATTCTGAAACAGTAGTGTTGTGGTAACCTAGGGCAGTCACTCCCCTCGTGTGGACATAACGCCAGGCATACACAATTCGAGCCCTGTAAGCGGGATTCTTCCCTTCTTCCAAGTAAAATCTTCTCAAAAAGTCTGGATCTGGTTCCTCTTCCATGGGGTGCCCCAACTGTCGACGAGCCAGAATAGGATTATAGTTGATGCAACCATTGACGCTGATAAGCGGTACATTCGGAAAATCTCCACAGCTTTGGATCATGGCAATTCCTCCATACGTAGGGTCATACCACTTAATATCTGAGTGTTTGAGTAATAGCAGCTTTTCTCTCCATGAGAGCCCATTTTGCTTATCCCAGATGGCTGGAATTCCTGACAAGTGCGAAATAAACCACTTGTGCAGGAGAACGGTGCAACACTCAATTCATCCAACTCCATAACGGTTCCTTCAGTGGAGGGTAACGTACGTATCAGCCAGCAAGGTGGGTATAGGATTTTTGATCAAGAAAAGATTGATTGCATTTGCATCCACAAAATCACTAGCAGTTGGGAACAGAAACAGTCCGTAAAGGAGTAAAACCAGGATGGCCTCAAATGCTTCAATATTCTTTGACAAGGCATAGCTCTGAGCTTTTTCATATAGGAACATAGCTGAAAATCCATACAACCCTCCTTTAGCACCCATATGAGATCGCACTTTGTCCACCTCCAAATACGCTACCTCTGCAATTGCTCTTTCATTAGGAGTCCATTCTCTTCCAGAAAATGGGCTAGGAGTGATGCCTACTCCCATCAGGGTGGAATATTCTTCCAAAGTTGGTAGCAACTGATAATCTGGAAATGTGAAACAATGATAGGTTGAATCATAGAATTGTACGAGTGCGGATAATATCTCTTCATAAACTTGAACTTCTAGCAAAGACAACATATTCCCATGCCTCTCCCTGAATGCCTCGGGGTCTTCTACTAAACTTACCAGTTTGTTCAAGTTCTCCAACCTTGGTCTTTGGAACACAACCTCTTCTTTCTTTCCAGAATCCATCCTTATAATATCTGCAAAACAATCTTTAGTTCCTTGAATGATTAATTAATGAAAATGCAAATGCAAAGGTTTCATGGGACTCAGATCAAAACATCATTTCATTTCATTGATATTCAAGATTGCCTTACAAAACATTTAGTACATTTTACAAAAGTCCTAAATATAAGGCTGACAGTATTCTAAATAAAAGTCTTCTTTTGCTTTGAGTTTCTTGATTTCTTCTTCCATCCGAGTCTTCTCGAGAACGAGTTTGTCCACGACTAGCTTCCATGGAGTTGGCTGGGAGCTGGAAGAAGGTAAGCCTTTCTGTGTCTTCCTCTTCTTATAAGCATTCATTTCTTCATCTTTCACCTGTAGTTGTCTACGGAGTTCATCATTTTCCTCCATGTCCACTTGGTACTTGTATTTCCAGGCTATTTCAGTTTGTTGTGATTTCCTCAAAGCAATCTTCAATTTCTCCTCTTCAGACATAAAGATCATTGTGTGTTCCTCCTCTAAAGCCATGGGTTTCTGCTGGGAATAAGGCATCTTTAGCTGAACAGCTCTCTTTCGGACCCATTGGAGATAAGGCTCGAGAGAGACGCAATTAGGTTTCCCTAAGTCTTCCTTTCCTTTCTTGTGTACATGCCCCCAAGCTTTTAAAATTTCCCCCTTCAATTCTGAACTTCCCTTAAAGAAAATATTCTCCACATGAGCGCTGTTTGGTTTGTCCTTCAGAGGATATACAAGCTGACGGCGAGCGAGAACAGGGTTATAACTAATTCCTCCATTTGTACCCAGAAGAGGTACGTTACCAAAGCTTCCACAATTGTCAATGATTTTTATCCCATCATAACTACGGCTATACCAATCAATATCAGAGTGAGTAAGAGCCATAACTTTCTAAGACCACCAACCTTCCTTCCAAAAAGCATGAGCCTTAGGTAAGTGAGAGATAAACCACTTATACAACAACGGGACACAACAGACAATCATTCCTCCTTTGTGCAGATTTCTCAAGTGAACAGAATGATATGTGTTAGCTAGTAAAGTAGGCACAGGGTTTTTCTTCAAGAAGATCTTGATGGCGTTGAGATCCACAAAATTATCAAAGCTTGGAAACAAGAAGATCCCATAAATGAGCAAGACAAGAATGACTTCAAATGCATCCATACTCAAATGATCAGCATAGTATTGTGCTTTTCCAACCAAGAACTCTGCAGTCAAACCAAAGACTCCTCCCTCAGTAACCATATTTTTCTGAATATCCACCAATCCTAAACGCGTAGCTTTAGCAATTTCTTCCTTCTTAGGGTCCTTCTCCATGATTGGAAAAGGAGAGTCTTCAAGAATAGGTAAACCAATCAAGCAAGAATATTCCTCAAGTGTAGGTACCAGCTGATAATCAGGAAAAGTGAAACAATGATAGAGTGGATCATAAAACTAGAGGAGTGTGGAGAGAAGTCCTAGATCCATCTTCCTTTTTACCCTCAACAATGACAATAAGTTCCCATACCTGCTCTTGAATCCTTCTAGATCCGTTATCAAAGTGCTCAACCTTTCTATGTCATCCAAGTTAGGACTTTTGTAAGTGTACTTCATGGTTTTCTTTTTTTCACTGTCCATGATGATCCTATTGTTTACAAACAAGAGATCTGAGTTCCATGAAACCTTTATGATATGATGTTCATGAATGCATGAATGCACAAACACAGGTAAGCACAGATTCACATATATACATGGATAAAAACAGATAAAGGTTTTGGTTTGGAGAAAATGAGTGAGGAGTCAAGGTCTACCCACCCCAAAGATATGTACTAAGGTTTCCACAACTGCGAAACAAGGTTCTAAAAGAGTTCCCGGAGTCCTCGACCCATCTTTCGGATATTATCAATTTCCCAAATACTTGGTGGTCGATAATATTCTCAAGAGAGTCTCGTCCAAGTGTAGTATCGCGTATCAACTACTTCGGAATTACTTCCTTATAGTCATCACACTACATCTTAATAAGGCCATAATGGGGAAAAGGTAATCTAAATGTCCTCAGTATCATGGGCCCCCATGTAGAAAGTAGCATTGTTTTCACGAATACTCAATCAACAATACTAACTCTCAAAAGGGCCTCTACTGAGTGGTAGTTTTCTCAAGTCAACTTGGTCGGGAATCAACTCCTAATAAGTCTCCTTGAATATACCACCATCCTATCATAAGTTCGCTCAAACACGGGTATAGCGTTGTCTCACCATTCAAAGTTCCCAAGAACCAACAGAGCACATATGTACATATTTACAAGTATTCACAAATAAGAAAGTATTCAAACAAGATAGGCTAAACCCTCAAAGCAATAAAGTGTCCCCAGTGAAGTCGCCATTTCTGTTGCGGTGAAAATTGGATATCAAGCTATTAATTAACTTGAATCTCATTTATTTTTACAACCTGGCTTTATTTTATCCAAAGGAAAGTTCTAAAGAAAGAAAAACCTTTTTCGCGATGTAACGACAACGCTTAAGAGATTCGGGGATCAAGGGAGGGTGAATGAATTATTCTTGACATGAGGGTCAAGTGGGCAGACCTTCCTTTGGAGGGAGACTGGGGAGGCAACTGGATGAAACCTAACAAGCTTCATCACTTGGGGAAAGAAACATAAAAGGGAAAGGTACAACATAATAAAAAAATTTCATGGGAACAACCAATTAAACAAACATGTGAAATGATAAGGATGAAAGCACATTGATAATAATCAACACAGATGAAAATAACGAGAACTGTAACGACAGATCACATTCAAATACAGTCAACAGGTGGGGCGAAATAAACATAGTTATAACTCAAAATAAAAATCCTAGCATGTTAACTAACATGTATGGACATGAGTACAAACAAATTTCACAGACAAATCCAAGTGGAACCACATAAAAATTCATCTGCAAATGCGTAAACGTACGCAAAATGTACTTAACTTGCACCCAGTCAAAAGAGGTGAAAAATTTGTCAAACATGAAAATAAAAAATATGATATGAAAGTACACACTAAGAGGAACACAATGAAAAAAGAACGGGTGAAAAACGATAAAAAATGAGAGAGATACGATTTTTTGAAGTTTGAGTGAAAAATGACAAAAATGCCAAAAGAGTTGTCCTCCTCAGGGGTCGAACTCAGGACAAGGGGGTGAAAGGCGCGTTTTGGCATATGGTATTACCACTGGGGTGGCTATACATTCATTGATTTATGCCACCCCTTTAATTAATAAGGGATGCTTTGTTTCTATGGCTGGGCAAAAATAACACAAAACAAGGATTTACGTTTTGGTGCGTAACTTTTCCGTCGCTCAACCAAATGAGGCAAACTTTATATGTAACTGGCCTAGAAAAACATGAGGAGCATGATGGTGGTGGTATTTTTATGAAATTCCTCTCCTAGTGAAAAACACGATGGCAGGTTCATTTATGGTGTTATGTGATGCATTTTGATGTGAGCAACTTGATTCAATCATTTTCAATCCAAACCAAACACATACACAGACCACATAAGTGATAAAGAATGATTCTAACACTTCAAATTTTCTCAATGTCAACAGATTATGAAAGTTGCTTATCAAGTGCATGTTTTTGGTGAAAAATGCATTTTGAGGTGAAAGGCTCATGACAATCTGTTTTGAGGCCAAAGAATTATGCAAACATACCATATAAATGTTGAAGAGAGAATTCATGCAAAAGATAAAGTTCAAATCAGACCATAATGGAATATAGTATGTAAAGTTGCAAATTGGTTTGAAAAGTGCATATTGAGGTCCAGTTCTGTTTGTAGGTGTCTTTTGATCAAATGAATCGTGCACATAGTTCATATTGGTATTTTTGAATGAATTCAAACAGAAAGAAAGGTCCAAAGATGTCTGTTTTGAAAATTAGTAATCAATGTGCAAGTGTACATGTGGGAAAAGCATGAGGATGAGCAGTTCCTTTTACAATTGTTTTTCCATCAAACTAAACATACACACACCTCATATGGATGCTCATGAGGGATTCTAACACATAAAACAAACTTAAAACAAGCTGTTATGCAAAGTGACATATCAAGTGCAGGCATGTGTTTTGTGTGATGTATGTTCATATGCTCATTCTGTTTAAGACAAAATCAGGTCAATTTAATCATACACACATTTCACATTCATGGTATTGGATGAGTATGAGCATGTTTAAAAACCAAAAAGAGAGCTGTTAAGAAACTGACATTTGGAAACTTATGTTTATGCAAGAATGACACTATGAACATACAGCAAGCAAAAACCATGGCAGTTGGAGAAAATGAAATTGTGCTCAAGTTTTAAATGGATGTGAAGAGGTTTTAATGCACATAAATCACATAAGCAAGGTTTAAAACAGAAAATGATGTGTTGGCTTCATGGTATTTGAAAAATGCAGCAGTTTGAGGCTTAACAGCAGCAAGGCCAAACAAACATTGATGTACCAACTGGTAGCAAACAGACCTCACCTACACTCTGCATTCCCTCATCAGGCTGTGATAGTGGGGAAACTTATCTTATGAAAATAGACCAAACACAATACCAGGTGGGCACCTCAAACACAAGAGTTCATAAACTCTGGCCAACCCTATCATGGCTTGAACAGCCAAAGTAACCCTGCTGTGTGCCAAACAGTCAGTTGTTGGCTTAATCTAATGGACCTAGCAAATTGAGTTTGATGAATTTGAAGTGTGACATCAATCTGCAGGGTTTGAACTGATGATATGGTGCCAGCTGTTTTTTAGGGTCTAACCAATTGGTGAATTCCAAGACAATTTGAAATCAGAGGCAGGCCAATGGTGAAGGTTGATATACCAAGCTGTAATCAACAAGAATCCCTCATACTTGCTCACTAAAATGAGGCCCTACAGTATGTTGTAATCATGAGTTCAAAACAGTTCTACTGTGCATCAGTCATACACCCTTCATTATTTAATCAAGAGATTTGCATCTCAATCCTTGGGGCCTGAACCAAAACATGGAGTACAGCTGTAAGGTATGTGAGTTGAGGTGCAGTTTGGGGTTATGATCTAATCCAAGATACAATAAGATGTTCTCCAACACAAGTTAGTTTGTTGTCAATGACACAACAACCCTACACTATTGACTAGGGCCCTAAGAACATGACAATGTAGACCGAGGCAAGACAGCTCCTTCTACATGCCTAAACATAGTCATGTCATATGTTCTTGATAACATACACTAAATCTAAATCACATGTGTATCAGCTTTGGCCATACACTCTAAAACCACTAAGGGAAAAAGCAGGCCAATAGTCATCTCATTCTCACTAAAGAACCTAGCACCAAACCTTATCAACCCACTAATAGCCTTGTAACTTATTCAAACAGAGTTACCATAAACAGAAATCACAACAGCCCTAAAGCAAGACTAGTGTACAGACCAACACAAAGCTAGTGACCTAATGCCAACATTTTGGATTGAGGCAAACCAAGGGTAACATTTCTGAGCATAAACTATAACATAAGACACCAAAAATTATCAACATCAAAATATCCACCAAACCTTGTGTGAAGGTAACAATATGAACTAGCAATTTCACTTAAAACTATTAACAAACTCAACACACCATAATAAGAAATTTGGCAAGAACAAGCTCAACACTTATGCTAATATTCATATCAATCTTGTCTTTTATTAAAAATCACATATCATGAAAATCACCAAATGTTCATATCTTCAAAATTCACAAACTGCTCAAAATGCAAAAAACATGAAAGAATGGTGCAAGGGTCAATATGTACAAGTTACATACCTCTTGTAGACCTTGTTGAACAAACTAAAATAGCCAAGAAACCCAGAGAACTTCAAGCTACTTCTTTGCCTTGAGTTCTTTCTTCACTTTTAAACAAAATGCAAGTGTGATGCCAAATGAGGAAATATGACCCTCCAATGATTTCTAGCACTTTGAACAGTTGAGAAACATCATATGAGAGGTGTTAGGGTGATTGAAATGCCAAGAAAATATATGGAACAAGATATGGCAATTTTTGTAGCTTTTGGTCAAAGTAGTGTGGTGTGAGAGTTGGCTTTTTGATTGGGGAAGTTTTTGGGTGGTTTAATGGTCTAGACACCTCCTATACCATATTTGTAGAGTGTGCGGGTGGTTGTTGAGGCGTTGGAATATAGAGAAATGATTTTGGCAGCCCTTGTGCCAAGACAAATTTTTGGTGATTTTGTGAAAAGTGAGTTTTATGATTTTGAAGCAAGAAATGGAAATAGCAAGGACAAAGATTTTCTTCTGGTTTTAGAATGTTGTTGATGATGGAAATGAAGTAAGGAAGGCCTCCTTTTATAGTCAAGTGAGAGTGAGGGGCTGTTTTGAAGCTTTCTTCACTTTGAAGAAAGGTTTTGGGTATTTGGATGAAACCTCCCTTGGAGGGTTTTCTCTTGGCTGAAGATCTAAGCCTCAAAGGTAAAGCAAAATGATGATTTTCAGAGGTTGATAGCAGGCTAGAAGTGTAGGAGTGAGGCTGGTTTAGAATCACTTTCCACATCCTGCTTGTTTTAATATTTTAAAAATGCAAGTTGCCTTGCAACTTGCAAGCCACTTGCAATTTGGGATAAATCCTCAAACTTCTACATTTCCTTGGTTCTTTCATGCTAAAAACATTCTACATATCAGATACAACAAGATTGATCAATTTAATTTGGCCAATTTTGATGAAAGAAGGTATTTTGCAACATGGACAATGTGGGACTAAAGTATGAAACCCCTAACTTTGCACACATGTAACTTTCTGCTCACAACTCCTCTTGAGATGTGCTAGTACTTTTTATAAATCCCTCACATAGCTATAAAACACTCATGCTTTCCATAAATTCAAACTCCAATTGGAACTAGGTCAAAAATCCCTCCAAAGTTGGCTGCACATAAGCTTTTAAGGTGAAATAACAGAATTTTTCTAAGTTATTTTCCCTTCTTGTAATGATTTTGCTTCTAACTCCAAAAATATGCATTTTCTGCTTCTGGACTAGTATGGGACTTTTGCAGGACTTGTCAAGAGCTTCCAAATGAGCTTTGAACCAACTCAATTGGATGTGTGGTTAAGGAGTTATGGTTTAGCCCTTTTCAAAACCCTAATTTCCCGATTTTTTGATTACTCCTTCATCCTTGATCCAATGGTCATGAAAATTGATATGCAAGTCCAATATGACATAAGGAACAACTTTGTTTCACAACTTGAAGTTCAATTCATAAAATTTGGAGAGTTGACTTTTCGGTCAACCGTACGGCCGATCGGTGATTACCGAGTCACCTGTTGACATTCTGGACCTCCTGAGACTTTGAAACTTCTTGGATGAACTTTGTTAAGCTATATGAACTTCATGAATCACAATCCCACCATTTAAACATCTTCCAACCTCAAAGTCAAACTACAGTTGACTTTTACTGGTCCGAAACCCTAATCGGGTGCTCTGAAATGTACTGCTCTGAATTCTGGGGTAACAACCTCACACTGGCTTCTCAATTGACATTATGTAATACCCTTGACCTTGTTTCCTATTTGAATGAGCCCAAAACATTGACTATTCACAAACCCTGAAGTTTTGATTTTGACTGTACGAAACCCTGATTCATCTGCAATTTGACAAGGACAGACTTGCACTAGGTTAAGGTTAGAAAATTAATGAGTATGCTCCTAAAATGATAATGAGAATCTAAGGGGTCAAAATTTGGGGTGCAACAATGAGAACAAAACATTTCTGTCCCTCGATAGTATAATAATCATCTTTAAGTGAGCAATGGCTCTTACGACAAACAATCTTTAAACCTTTTCTTCCCCAGATTACGTGGTCTGTGAGAAGAAATCATCAAGAGGATTTTATAAAAGAATTGGCATAAAGATGCTTCAATGTCTTCAAACTCTTAGAGAGATTCACAAATCTCGACGTGAATGCCCCAATTTAACTGTATTTGCACAACAAAGTCCTCATACTGTGAAATAACGAATGGGGAACAAACTTGCCCCTACTAGCTGGTAACTGCAAAAGAGTTTCCCCATACTAAACTGTTCTTTGAAAGATTCATCTGATCTTGACCTGATCGCTTTTGATTAGCTGAACATTGTGACAAATGATTAACAAACCCTTCAAATTGGTTTCCCCAGGCTGAGCTTCCTTTACCAAGTCAAATTCCCTAGCTGGCAGCGTTTGTTGGGATTCTTTTGATATTGGATCATCTTGCGCACAGTGTTCTTCATTAAAAATTGGCAATTTTCAATGCAAAATTCATGCAAACTTTTGAAAGCAATTTTTTTGATGAGACACACACAACGGAGTGATCAAGTGATCAAAGTGAAAGGGACCCAATCATTTTACAAGTGATGGATAAAATGATTAACACACACAATTATCAAAGATCATTAGGAGTCAGGTTATCCAACCTTGTTGTAATATGCTTTCAAAACAACCTTACCTCAATTAGGTCTTTTAAGGGTTGTAATGTGGCTCGGTTCACGGTTCATGAAACAAAGGATAAAGGCTCAAAGTTATTTATTCCCACCCACTCTCCATGATGAACTCCAATCCTACACTTAGTCAACTAAAACTACACATTCATTTTCTTGCAGGCTTAAGAATTGAATTGGTGTCAAACTGGCGATGGTACACAAACCTAATGTAGTCACTACTCCCTTACAGTATTTGATAGCTTTTTGCTATTTGAGGATTTTAAGAGTGAAAGCTTTTAAAGAATTCCTCTCTTTACTATTCTTGAATTTTGTCTGAACTGTTTCCTTTGAATATACAGTCAACGGGATGCCCCATTTTTGCCTAAGTCTCCTTCATAGGTTTTGACTTAGCAGGCTTTTTTTAGAAAGAAGGTGACTACCTAGTTTAATGGCTATTGTAAACCATCATCGACTTTTAAGCTGGGAAAGCATCTTCGACACTTGCTTGTTGTGCGAAGGAAAACTTGAGAGCACAACCTTTATATGAAAAGTGTCTTGCATGCACATATCTCTAAGTCAATTGAGAACTACCCACCCCAGGTTTGATATTTAAGGGTTTTTTTTGTAAGAAAAGAAACCTCCTACTTCTAGGCTCGAAGGGGTTAACGAGGGATTATCTTCCTTATTACTCCAGTGTTTAGGGATTGAAACAATACCTTACATCATCGACAAAGTTAAATTGAAAGCATATCAACAACAGTTATGAACATAGTTTTCATCATCCTCCCCAATCTTTGCTTTAAAAAACAAATTAGTAAAGGAAATAATTTTTTGCATTTTTGTTTTCTTATGATAATGAAAGGAAAGAGAAAGAGTGAAACGAATGGATTTAATCAAAAGATGCACAAACATTTCATTAATTTTGCCAATTCAAAATGAACAACAGCTTACAAGCAATACAAATGCAAAGAAAATACAACAAAATGCTGAAACAGTCTACAACTGCCAACCTTAGGGTATTAAACTTCGACAGACTTCAGGCCCAGACAAGGAAACACTTTCAACAACCAGTTGCTCTTTGTGGTACAGAGTCTTGAAAGGCCTCATAGGTCCTTTTTCTTTTGCTTCTACTTCCTAGGCGAGGAACTTACTGTTGACAGAATGTAGAAAAATGCAAAATAAATACTACTCTCTGAATCGTAAATCCAGAGTCTTCTTCTTTAATCCATCATATGCAGGGAATGGATTGCTTCTTCATAAAGAAAAAGGTTGATCCGGACCTGGGGTTAGCACAATTTAAAAGATATGACCCCTGCTTCGATAATTTCTTTTACCTTTTCTTTGAGGATATAACGTTCCTCGATATCATGACCAGGTGCTCCTCGGTGGAAGGCACATAAAGCATCAGCTTTAAAATAACTCCAGTGGGCCTGAGGGATAGTGGGTGGAGTTTCCTTCTAGATCAAACCATTTTTCAAGAGTATAGGGAACAAATGGGCATAACTCATAGGAATACCCCGGGATTCACCAGTTTGTTCTAGTGGTTGATTGGTAGATAAAGAGGAACCATCCCATCGCTGGGATAAAACCAAATCTTTGACCAAATTTGTCAAGTTCCTTTTGGTAGACTTCAAACTTGCTACTTCGTCTCTAAGCTTCTGATTCTCCTATTCTTGGGTATCTATCAGATTCTTAACAGCAACAGAGAATGCCCCTGTGTTATCCCTTAAAAAAGAAATTTCTCCTCGGAGTACTTGATTCTCTTGCTCAAGGCGGTCCATCTTTTTTCGAGTGTTAACCCTTGTGTAATTCTTCCTTTCTCTCTCTCTCTCTCTCTCTCTCTCTCTCTCTCTCTCTATCTCTCTCAGCAATGGAACACAGAATGAGCCAGAGGACCAATGCAATGAAGAATGATATGCAAAATGTTGATGCAAATGTAAACCACGCATTCAAGGAGTAAAACCACGTTTTATTTACAAACAAAATAAAATCAACACATAACGACTTGTCACTTATCATTAATGGATGAAAGCTTAGACAAATTTCATTTGATAGAAAAAGTTTACAACATTGAGTTTTCATTAACGAATGAAACCCCTTTTTTTTGGAAAGAAATATTACATTCCCAAAGGCTTAGGAAATTAAAGCTAAGGATCTTCTAACAAGATGGCCCTTCTTAGTCTTGGGAATGTAATCATATTGCTTTGACTTATTTTGTCTGCAAAATGAAACGAGATTTAATTCCTTGAATGGTTAGTAGAAATACAAATGCAAATGCAACTGGTTTTATGAAACCCAGAAGGTTTATTAGGTCAAACCCTCATTTCATTAATTGTTGGGAAAAGTTACAACTTTTGAAAATAAACGACTGAGTTTTACAAAACCAGTTGTAATATGATATGCTTATGATGATATGATGAGATGGTGCACACATGACACATAGGCAAATATTCACAAATACAATACATAATTCACAGACAAGGCTCCCTAAGCACAAGGTCAAAGCATGGAGTTAAAGGTCTACCCATCCCTAAGGATTTGTACTATGAGTTATTTGTACCTGCCGAACGGGTTCTATCAAAGTTCCCAGAGTCATAGTAAATCCTTCGGATATTGTCAACCAACGCAACTACTTATGTGAGTCGACAATATTCTCAAGATAAACTCGTCTGAGTGTAGCATCGCATAACAACCGTTGAGGAACTACTCCCTAACAGTTTCCGCGCTACATCCTAAAAAGGCCAAGTGGGGTAAACGTGTTACTAAAGGTCCCCAACTTCACAGACTCTCAGGTTGAAACAATTGACGAATACACGACTACTCATGCACCACCAACTATCTCAAGGAGGTCTCCACTGAGCGTGATTACATCATATGTCAGACTTATTGGGAGTACTCCCAACAACCCAACTATTGATCCTATAACAATCCTATCTCATGTGTCACTCAAATCCGGGTTAGGATTTATCTCACCACTCAAAGCACCCAATGTCCATAACAAATAGTTATATTGAGAAATATACATGTAAGAAAATATTCACAAATATAGCATTCAAATAAACAAAATAGGCTAAACCCTCAAGTTAAGGTATGTCCCTAGTAAAGTCGCCATTTCTGTTGCGGTGAGAATCGTGATACCAACCTATTGATTAACTTGAATCTTAATTCATTAAATTCACAACCGGACTTTGATTTATCCAAAGGAAAGGTTAAAGAAAGAAAAACCTTTTGCGCGATGTAACAACAACGCTAAGAGATTTGGGGATCGGGGGTTATGCTTAGGGTAGGTATTTCACATCCTAAACATCTGCAGTACTCTATAGGAACCTTTTGTATGCTTGTATGCTATAAGTGCTAAATGTTTGCTATGGTCTGGGATTGGGTATAAGGTTAAGGGTGTAGGTAAAGACCTAGGGATAGTTTCTAAGTTTGCTCGCAAAGATATCACATCCTCTACATATGTATCCTAACTAGGATAGAATCAAAGCAACTGTAGTTCACCTCACCGAGGATTAAAAAGTACTTGACTATGGTCAAGACTCTAGGGGGACAAACATAACAATACTTGTGTATAGTTTATCCAAACTCTCTAGATCTATATTGAACACTCAAGAATATGGAGTAAGTAATCATCACCATGATTCTTACATAGAGTTAACCAACTCTACCTAATTCTACGTTGTAAAACCAATTGGTTCTATCCAGACCAAAATTAGGAAGGAGGCTCTATCAAGGCCTATAAGGATTGACTCTAACTGCATCAGGGGTGTGCTTGTCACGATATCGCATCTTGTGCCTACGTATTCCCATTAACCAATGAGAAATCAGAGCGTCCGTAGTTCAGACATGACTAAAGATGAGGAACTCTTGATGACGATCAAGGTTCAAAGGGGAACAAACATGACAATGCTTATATAGAGTCTAACAAAAGTCTTTAATCTAAGCTGCACACTCAAAGGAATTTACTTTTATGAAAGCCAAAAAGGGAGTAAGTAATCATCACCATGATTCTTACATAGAGTTGACAAACTATTTCTTAAAGTTATAGTTGAAGGATGCTCCTAACAACGGGTAGTCTTTTAGACTTAAAGCAAAGTCTAATGGCTAGGTTCTAACTTAACTAAGTTATGGTTCAAGGTGACTTAAGAAAATCAAAGAGGGGTAATGAGCTATCTATGACCCAAGGGTCAATAGAGAGACTTTCCTTTGGAATGGGAAAAGAGATGAGGCAACTGGATGAGAACTAATAAGTTCCATCACTTGGGGAATAACTTGACAAAGTTAAAAAGTATATATAAGCATTTATTCAAACATGATGAAGATATAAAAGAGACTGGTAACAACCAAGAAAGGGATGTAAGCATGTAAAAACATCAAACAAAGATTACAATCAAGTTAAATGGTTACAACCATAAAAGACAGAGATATCACAATAACTAGAGAGGGAACATGGTAGAGGTTCTTACAATACCAATCACATAAGGTAAAATCAATTCTAAGTATCTTAACAAAGATGAAGAGAAATGAGGTAACAACCATCAAGACAAAACAAAGAACATGTAATTCAAACAAGTTAAAATGCAATAAAGTAACAACTTGAGGCAAGCATATCATGTGGATCAAGGAATGTAAAATGTAACAACATAAGACCAACAGCCAAGCATTGATGACAATCAAGTACAAGTAAGCATACAAGAAGTGTTACAACAGTTCAAGTAAGAAGTTCAAAGTTTCATGGGGGAACATACAAGTTCATGGTGAAAACCAAAAAAAAAGAAAGTCCTAACATTTTAGAATTCTAACAAGACATCTAAACAAGTAGAGGATACATGATGAATACACTCAAAAGGTCACACACAGTTCACAATGATAATAATTTAGATGCATCACAAGCAAGGATTTGAATATAAAAAGATCTTGAGTCAAGCAAAACTCGAACACTCAAATGAGTTAACAAACATGTATTCATCAAGTGCAAATCAAATTCGCAGGATTAAATCAAGAAGAGGTTTTGAAAATGACCAACAATGATATAAGTAAAAACCCCAAAAGTGCAAGACTTTCAAATAATATAAAGTATTTCTAGGATGAATGTCCTTGAATTCTTCGATCACTACATGAAAGTATGCAAGATTAAGAACAAATTGAAAAAAGAGTGAATAAAAAATGATGAAAAATGACAAAGTTATGAAACTTTGAACTTTTTGAAGAAAACATAAAAATTACTGTTTAAAAAGAAGAAATGCCTCTCTCATGGATTGAACCCACGTCTTGGGGTTCGTAGGCTCAAAACCCACCACTTTAGCCAACGTGTGCATGTGATAATCCATGGAAGAGAGAGTTAAAATATTAAAACATCACAAAAACCAAAAGTAGCAAAAAGAGTTGTCCTCCTCAGATATCAAACTCAGGAAAGCATAGTCAAGAGGTACATGAGCACGCAGGTTACAACCACTGGGGTGGCGATACATCCAGTGTATCAAGCCACCCCAATAATAAATAAACCTCAAAGTGCAAACTTTGGGCAAAAATCAAAGGGAAGGCCAAGGAAGCATGTCAAAACGGATTGATCTCAAACCTAATCAAAACCAAATCAAAATTAACAAAACTTGGGTCCATTTCACTTGAAATTTAATGAGGATTATAATGGTGCTAATAGTTTTCACAAATGATGAACATAATTCCAAACTCGAATGCAAATGCAAGCTGAGAGTTTGAAATGCTTTTTGTTGCACCCCAACATTTGACCAACATTTTCTTTTAACTTGGCTTATGTTTTTTCATTTTTCATTTCTGCATATCATAGCATGTTCTTGAGGCATGGGATCAAGGTATTTTTGTTGCTCAGAGTTCTCTTTTAGTACAAGAGTCTAAACAGCGAGCATCAGGGGCTCCGACATTTATTTTGCCCAAGATCGAGAGGTCGATTTTATTTTTTTCAACAGGATAATTTTCAGCTCTGGAGACAACACCCAGGCTATCTCAGACATTCTCACAGTCATGATATTCAAGGGAAACTTTTAGAGACTTAACGGGGCTCAGAACGGGTGAAAACGGGCGAATGTGCAAGTTTCCTTCCAAATGGCGACATTTTTGAAATTTGTGAGTGGTTTACGGGTTAACCAATTTGCACTAAAAATGGTTAACCGGTTAACCATAGCGAAATCTGCCTATATACATGCATTTTCAATGCTGCCACTTTTGGGGTCCATTTTGATCATTTGTGAATTTGATTTTACACAAGAAGAAGGATCTAGAATCACTTTAAATTTGGATTAATTTTCAAAATTAATTCAATTTCTATCCAATTTTCAATTCCTAATCCCATTCCAATTTTCATAACCTCACTGCAAACCATAATTCTACTCCTAACCTAGAGCATATTTAAATGAATTTGCTCCAAACCAAAAGAGAAATCCTCACAATTACATTTCATTTTCAGATTTCACTCTCACTCTTGAAATTTTCTCTCCACTTTTTCACTCCCAAAACCTCCATTAGAGCTCTCGTTTGAGTTCTTTGATTCTTCATTAGAATCATAGAATTCTAGAGCTAAACCTCCATCATTCATCTCTATTACCTTCAATTCACCATTCAATTTTCGTGTGGATTTGGATCTGAATTTGGAAGCTAATTTGGAAGTGCTTATTTGGATCGTTTTTGCTTGATCTTGCTTGATTTTCACTTCTACAACAAGAAAGCTCTTGGATCTTGAAGAATCTCTAGGTTTCTTGATTGGATCTGCTCATTTCAAGTGAATCAACACTCACCAAAGCAAATCTTTGCTTTGTAGGTTGGCAATTCTAGATCTAATTATGTTTTGAGCTTATTTGGATCATCACAATATAGAACTATGGCTTTTGATGCTTTTTGATCCATTTTGTTGATTTTCGATCTTTGATCTTTGTGATCTCAATGTTTGATTAAGTTTAATTGATGTTTGAACACTGTTTTTTGGTGTTAAATTCGTGCATAATTGATTACATGATCATTTAGATGATTGCACATTGGATTAATTGTTGAAAGTGCTTTTGGATTGTTGTTTTTCTGCTTCTGGTACAATGTTAACGGGTTAACCAGTGCAATTTCTAAACTTTTTAAGTGGTTAACCGGTTAAGCAATTTGCACTAGAAAGTGTTAACTGGTTAACATTGGACCAGAATGTAACTTTTGGTTGTTTTCAAGCATGTTTTGTTTTCTTTTCACATGTAACCTTCATGAATTGATATGATGCATTTATGTGGATTGTTCTGGGCTTCTTTTATCATGCTTGATTGTTTGATCTCGATTCTTTGACACGTAATGCTTGGTTTTTTCTTGAATGCATATCATGTGGTTATGGTTGATTGATCATTTGCTTGTTTTGCTTGAGTCTCAAGATTTGTATGGTTGAGATGTGCTTGTGGTGGTTGCTTCCCCACACTTTTTCCTCCCTCTTTTCTTTGTGTGTGCGTCTTAGGATAGCACCTTTCATCTCATCTCTTGTTGTAGGAGCTTTCTTCTCCCATTTCATATCATCTATTGTTGACTTGTTTAAGTCACTTGCTTGTGTTTGAGTCTCATTTTGTTGTTGAGTCTTTGTTGCATCTTTGCATACTTGCATTCCATGTTTGCATCCCTTATTGAATTGACTTGTTTAAGTCACTTTCATCTTTCATCTTTTTTCATTTGCTAAGTGTTTACTTGGACTTTTGCCATGATCCCTTAGGATTCCTAGTCCCTCTGTTTAAGATGGGAGTAGGAGAGGCATTAGGTGTTCAATCCTTTGCATGATAACATTAGAATAGATTTCTCCTTTCAATCCCAACTTTAGGATCATTTTGCATGACAACATTAAGGTTGATTTAGTTTCCCCTTAGAGTTTGTGTCTTCTCTTCTCATCTCCTAACTTTCATAAGACACTTAATAAAGAATAATAAATATTGTACATTACGAGCCTTAAGTACATGAGGAATGATAGTTGGGGGGCCTCCTCTCATACTTTCTAGAGTTTTTAGCGTATTCCCTTTGGGCGATATGCGATGCATTCACTCTCAAGTCATAATCTTTAGTGCAACATGAATTACAAACTTAACTCAATTCACTTCTTGTTAAAAAACACAAAACAAAACCTGAAACTTTTTTATCCTTCGGGATTGTTCGAAAATCATTTTCAGAAAGGGTGTGTTAAGTCTTGGTTCTACCGCAAATAGGCATCGTCCCTAACTGCTAGAACAAAGGTTTAACCCTACTCATTAAAACACTTGAATCAACCAGTGGTCGTGTCAGCCCAAACTACGTTTGCTCTACCGCAAATAGGCATCGTCCCTAACTGCTAGAACAAAGGTTTAACCCTACTCATTAAAACACTTGAATCAGCCAGTGGTCGTGTCATCCCGAACTATATTTGCTCTGATTTCTCATACCAGATGAGGATACGTAGGCACAAGACGATGATGACTTGGAGAGCAACCTTCCCCACCTTCACCCATAGTTTCCCGACCTACGTTGACTTTGAATTTCCCATTGCACGAGGGAATACGTAGGCATAGAGCGACAATGGTTTATCGAGTGTCTTTTCTTTTCTTTTGTCCTTGTGAGCTAGCCTTTTGATAGGTTAACACCCTTGTTGATAGAAAACAAGCGTGGATCCCGTTGTGTACAACGGACGTGAGAGGTGCTCATACCTTCCCCTTGCGTAACCGACTCCCGAACCCAAGATTTGGTTGCGATGACCTGTCTTTTCCATTTTTCGTAGGTTTTCTCTGATCGTTTCCTTTCCCTCTCTTTGGGATAAATAACAAACGGTGGTGACTCTTTTGTCTTTGCCGGCCCTTTTTTGGAAGTAGCACACATTTCCACAACTGGAGTTCAAATTAATCATGTTTAAAACCAATTAAAAGCTTGTGCATACTCTAAATTCATGGTAGATGAAGTTTAACCATAAAAAGATCTTGAATGCAAGCCAAAATAGAACATGACCTATGGACTAAAACAGTTGCTCATGAGTTGAAATGATAATCTCCAAAAGGAACAGTTTGTGATGTAACCAATTCAAGTGATCAAACATGATTCACAACATTAACAACATGTATATCAGTTTCAAACTTTAGCATAATATGAACTAAAACACATATGGACTTTAAAATCCCAACCTCAGTTCAAAGTGATTTGAAGTTATGATAGAAAAATAGGCTAATAAACCTCAAGACAAACTTGGACAAAAAGCAATACATCAATCAAATCATGTTTCTTACAAGAACAAATGCATATACACAAAGTTCTCAAACCAAATTCATGTTGAACAGAGGCCAGACAAACATATACATTTTGAATAAACCAAAAAAAATAGATGTCTTAACACATCATCCAACATCTCACATTGTGTAGAGGTCATACAAATATTTATGAGCTACAAATGGAACTAGACATATGTAATGGTTCATAGCTAGACAGAAACAACATATCATTCAAACATGTTTCTCTATAATCAAGCACAATACACAGAGTTTTCAAACCAAATCCAAGCTAATCTAACCAGCAACAAGCACCTTTGAATATTTGACATGATTAGCAGTTCTAAGTCATTTTAAATAGCAATAAATACACACATTATACAGAGGTCTCCCATATGAGTCACAAACTACAACCAAACCATATCAAAGCTAATCCAAGCAGAAACAACAGTAAGTTCAGAATGACAAATATAAATCCAGTGTACATTTCAAATGATAGTTATAAATCTATACAAGAAGTCACAAAACAAACTCACCATATGATCTAATGATCCTAAACACTTCTAACTAATGCATATCAAACACTATCATGATAAGAAAAAGAGTATGGTTAGAGACCACCTATCTCTTGTAGATTGCCAATGTAATCATGCCGTCTAGTTGAGAATGCTTTGAACAATTGAATCCACCCTCTTAATGCTAGCTCAGAACAACCCTTCCTCAAGTTGATTTCTTGCAAGATAAAGTTGCTTGCTTTTAAAGCAACAAGTGACCCTTGATGACAATTTCAACAAATGATGTTGCAGCAATTTTTTTGTGTCTTGGACAGTTAGTACAACATATATTCAAGGTGTCTAAAGTTTTAAGAGGCCTATAACTGATCTATGTAGTGAGTATCACTAGTTTATGCAAAAAAGACAATGTTCATGGTGTGAGGAGTTGACTTTTTGAGTTGTGGTGTTTTTGTCTAGTTTAATGGCTGGAGCACCTTCCAATCACTATTTATGGATTTTGTGGATGGTTTAAGGAGTTTTTAAAAGCTTGGAGGTGTCTTTGGTATGTAACTTGAACAAGACAGATTTGTAGGATTTCTTGGATGACTTCGCTTCTCTTTCAAGAAAGGGCAAGGCAAGGTTTGGTGATGGTGATTCTTCTTGTTTGTGAGGATTGTTCTTGTGTATATTATGCATAGAGAAAGCCTCTATTTATAGGCAAGGCAAGATTTGGACAGATTGTGAAATATGGCTTGCATTTTGTCCTCTTGGAGGGAGAATCTTAGCAAATCAAGTTGTGATTTCTTCTGCAGATCTTTTGCTTGCTTCCAATGTATTCTAGCCTCAAGCCCAGCTGGATTTGAGCTGTTAAGAAGTGACTATAGGGATGGCAATGGCAGATCTTTCATGCTGCAGAAAAAAGAAATCTCTTTCCACTTGGACCTTTGTACTTTCTTTGCATTTAGATAATGGTTTTTTGCACAAATCATTGGTTTTACTATGATTTTGCTCATCATACACTCTTAGACATCAAATCAGATGTTAAAACATGGTTGGAAATCAATTGTATAGTTGGGAAGTTGGTTTATGCCAAGTATTACATAGTGCATATCAAGTGTTTGGACCCAACTTGCCTCCTTTGAAACTCCTAGCTCACAAATGCTATGGAGAGTCCCTGTACTTTTTGGAAATCCCTCATCTTGATCTACAAATTTCATGTTTTGGGAATTTTCAAATTCCAAGTGGAACTAAGTCAAAAATACCCTTGAAGTTGGCTGAAAACATGACTTGAAAAATGTTAAAATGTGAAATTTCACTAAGTGTTTTCCCCTCTTGCATTGATTTTGATCATAACTCCAAATCTATCCATTTTTTGCATATGGGTCACTTTTACATTTTTGTAGAAATTATCAAGACCTTTCCAAAAAGCTTTGAACCACTCCATTTGGATGTGTGGTTAAGTTATGGTCTTGCCCCTTTCAAAACCCTAATTTCCCGACTTTTTGATTACTTCTCAATCCTTGATCAATGGTCATCAAACTTCATGAATAGATGTAATATAAAATTAGGAGAATTTTTTCTTTCAATTTTTTGGGTCAAAACCCTTTTGGCCAATGAGTTGACTTTTCAGTCAGACGAACCGATCGATCGAAAAACCCTGAATCTACTGCTGGTGTTCTGAGTCCTCTGTGGTCTTGAAACTTCTTGGGTAGACTTCATTAAGTCATATGAGCTTCATGGACCATGATTCCATCATTGTAGTACCATTTAAATAAAAATTCAAACCACTGTTGACTTTTCCTGATCAGAAACCCTAATCAGGGTTTTTGCACTGCACTGCTCTTGATCATTGGGTGACAACCTCAAATTTGATTCATACTTGATCCAATATAGTATTCTTTATGATTTGGAGATTTGTTTCATGGAGAATCAATCTAAGACATTGACTGATCAAACCATCGAAACCCTGATTCCTGACTGTATGGAACCCTAATCCACCTGTATCTTGACAAAGACAAACTTGAAATAGGTTAAGGTAAGATAAGCAGATGATGATGCTCCTAGAATGATGATGAAGATCTAAGGGGAAAAATTTGGGGCACAACAGGTGTTTTTTAATATCTTGAACCATTTCCCAAGGTTTCAGATCATGTCTTACTTCAAAAGTCAACCTAAGGGTTGAATTAGGTCAAAACCCTAATTCTTGATTTTTGATAGATGCATATCCCTTAGGTTATTTTGAAATTATGAATGGAAACATGAGGTTCTTTTGAGCTTCTTGAATCATATATTAAATTATTGGCTCGTGCCGAAATGAAAATTTCTCTTTGGAAGCCTTGGTCGATCAAAACCTTAATTTGGTGACACTAATGGTCTCGAGGCTTTATTTACTTGGAATGGTGCAATCTTGTGTTAAATTCTTGATGGGGAGGATCTCTTGATCCTTCATGGATGTTTGAGAGGCTTTACATGTTGAAGATCATATAAATTCCTGATTGATCCCTTGCTTGAATGCTCTGAGAGGGCTCAAAACCCTAATTCTTGGTTAAGGTGAATACTAAACAATTTTTGAAAAGATTGGTGAGGTATGAAAATGCATTCATATTATGATGATGATTGTTGTACCCTAAAATTTGACCAACCTTTTCTTTCTAACTTGGCTTATGTTTCATATCATTCAGCATTTGCATTTGCATATCATCTATGTCGATCATTTCTCGCATACTATTCATATTATCATTCGGATTGAATTAATTGGGATTACAGCCTCTTTGCTCACATTTTAGACGATTTAAACCAGTCCAATTGATAAGTTCCACGTCGAAATCAAGCGAAAGTTTCTCTCTTCTTGATGATTTAGTCCGTGCTGATAATTTTAGGTGCATTTCGGTGTTCGCCTGTTTTTATTTCTTGGCTTTTTGTGATTTTTTATCTAATTTAATTTAATAGTTATTTTTGTATTTAGGTTTATTTTATTTATCTAGATTTGAATTAATAGAATAGAGCTTTAGAATAGATTTTTATTTGTTTAGAAAATAGAGTTAGATTAATTAATAATTTTTAGATTATTAGACTTAGAATTCTTATTTAATAGTTTTTTTAAAAAGTAGAAATAAATTTAGAATTTTAGAATCTAGGTTTTATTAGATTTTTAGAATTGGTTTAATTTATAAAATAGAATTATTAGAATTTTTTATTTTATATAGAAAATAGATTTTAGAAATAGTATAAAATAGAGTTTTATTTTTAGGTTTTATTCTAGAATTAAATAGTGTTTTATAATTTTTATTAAGATTAGTTTATATTAGAATTATTAGTATTATTAGAATAGGATTAGAATTGTTTTATTTATCAGTATTAATCAAGGATCAACATTTTTAATTGAAATTAACCAACTCATTAGCCTTGCCACATGTTGAATTTCTGCTATATAGTGCATTGTGGATTGTCCCCAACCTGGGAACCATAGCCGCACAGTTCCCTTTCCTCACCACCTTCATCAATCATCTTTTTCACTATTTTCAAACAGAACCAACCCCAACCACCATTATTGAAACTCTTAAACTCACTTTCGAACCACCCCAAATTCGAATAAACCCAACAAAACTCTCCACGACACCTTCATCACTCTGGTCCAGAAGAAACAAACAAAACCTACAAAATGGTTTTCAATCATTAAACCCCAAAAAACCAACATCTTCTTCATCAACTTAGCCCATAAAACGCAGAAATCACTCACAAAAACTCCTCATCCGTTCGCAAAAAACCACCGTAAATCATACCCAGAAATCTTCAATCTTTTCCTTCCGCAAAACATCGTCACTTTCGAAATCCCTAACCCATTTCTTCCACTTCATCTTCTTCGACCAACACCTCACCATTATCAAACTCCTCCTTCATTCTCAAACCCTCCGACCGCTGTTCTTCAACCCACATATTCCAATACACCACATCACCTTTAACCCATTTCGCCGGAAAACCCATCACCAACCTCCTTCCGCGACTGAAATCATCCCCAACCGCAGCCCACCATAATTCCACAAGCTCATAGCAGACGCATAAATCGTGAAAAGGTGGGTTGAACGCGTCCCATTAAAACTCGCTTCGGACCGCTGTGTTGTCATTACCTTCTTGTTTTTCTACTTTCGAAAGGTTATTGTGAAACTGCTTGATAGCACATTGCATTTACAGGCCAATGATCAATGGAGTATGGTTATATTAGTTTGCTTGATTGGCACTAATGGCATTTGGGACTTTTGTAGTCCTGTGCAGTTGATACACATCCAAACGTGACTTTGCGTTTTTGGTCTTTCTCTTTTTTTTTATAAAAAAAATAATAAATAAATAAATATGTATTTTCTAAATTTGCTTAGATTTGTAAATATCTTATATAAACTAATTTCTTAATTTTGTAAATACTTTTTTATAAACTTTACTTAAGATTTGTTGTTATTTTCTTTTTTAGTAAATTAACACGCTTTTAGAATTTTTATTTTTGAATATATTTTTCTTAATCAAGTTCATATTATGTCTTCATTAATGTTCTGTTTTGGTCGATGATGAGACTTTTGTAAATCGTTACTAGTCAATCTATTGATAAGTAGCGTTGGATCCAAAACCCACTCTTTTCCTCGTCTCGTACCTTCTTCATTCCAACTTTTGTTTTCAAACCGATGAAGTCTCTGATTCGTCAAAATGTTGATCTTCGAAGATGTTGAAACCTTTGCTATTTCAAATCTAAAGTGAATAACCATTTGGGTCTTTTTCTCTACTTTGAGATCGCGAGAGGTTCCCTTCGATTAGTTAACATGAAGTTTACGATTAAGATGAGGTTTAATTTTTATTTTCGAATTTATTTTGACCTTAACCTACTTTTTATGGTCGATGAAGTCTTTACATTCGTAAATGTTGATTTATCGAAGTCATTAATCTTCATTATTTCAAATCTGTAGAAAATGATCATTTGGATCCTTTTTCTATACTTTAGGATCGTGAGATATTACCCTTTGATTAATAAACTCTAGTTTATGATTAAGATGTGATATCACATTTTTTTACCTTCTCCATTTCACCGATTAATAACTTCCGACTTTAACATTCTGTTAATACTTCACTGTTTTATATTCTCGCACATATTTCTCTGTCTACACTTTCTATGGATATTATCTTGCCCATTATCTTGTTCATATTATCATCACTGTTCATACTTCATACTATCATATCTTACATATTGTCATCCCCTCCACTTGTTCATTTTATTCAAAACATCTAATAAATATCGAAACCCTAAAATCCTAATTGGTGGATTGTTGGTTATATATCTTGTACATTATCTGTATCCTATATATATTCGTATCCATCTTCGATCTCTTTCTTATCTTCTCAAAAAAAATATTTGTCTCTTTGTATTGAACTAAAAAGAGAGGATTGAGTGTAGACTTCTTTCTCTCCGAGTGTCAGGATACTCACTGTAGAGTGTGCGGTCTCGATACTCGTCTTTCAATACGAAGACGTGACTGTATTCGCTACCACTCTTTTCAAAACTTTCCTTTCAAAACCTTTTTACTCAGGTCTAAAAAACTTGGCCTCGTGCCAAGCGCGTTCTCAAATTATTTTCATAGTAAAACTTGAATGGTCGTGAAGTGGTTAGGCGTAGGCCTTCTCCTATCCCGAGTGCTTGACATTACCGTAGGGTTCACTGTCGCAAAGCACTTACCATTCAAAATAAAAACATGTCTTTAATAAGAGAATGAAGTTCTCTTTGTATTGAATTAAAGAGAGAGTTTTGAGTGTAGACTTCTTCCTCTCTGAGTTTCAGGATACTCACTATAGAGTGTGTGGTCTCGATACTCGTCTTTCAATATAAAGACGCTTGCATTTGCCACACCATTTTCATAACAAAAACTTTGAGATAAAGAATTGGGTACTACCTGCAAGGGGTTACTATCCGAGGATCTATTTCACCCCTAAAAACAATTCCACAAATCAAATGTGACACATTGCCTCGCAGGGAGAAAATTAATCTTTTCGAAAAGGATATGTTATGTCCGTTCTACCATAAACAAGTAACGCCTAAGTCTCCAACGAGCGAGCAGCAATACACCTAAACTTCTAGAATGCACTACGTTAACATCATCCATAAAAACACCGGTTACCCTTAGCACAAACTACGTTGCTCTAATTTCTCATGTTTGTTGATAATACGTAGGCACAAGACATCGATGTCTTGGCGAACACCCTTTTTTCTTTCGTTTCGTAGTTTTCCAAACTACGGCTGCTCTGATTTCTCATGCCAGATGAGAATATGTAGGCACAAGATGGTGATGTCTTGGCGAGCACATTCCCCCCTATACCCGTAGTTCTCCGAACTACGTCGACTCTGACTTTCTCATATCTGTTGAGAATACGTAGGCCTAGGACCACGAAGTCCTACCGAGTCCTTTCTTCCCCGTCATCCCTCCTTTCCCCGTTTCCAACCTTTCTCTCTTCCCCTTAGAACACTTTTACAGCAATATATTTTAGCAAATATCCTCACACGTCGACAAACAAATGGTTCCCATCGAGTACGATGGATACGAGGGGTTCTAATACCTTCCCTTCGCATAACCGACATCCGATCCCGTTCTTGGCCGTGAGACCATCTTATCCGTTTCTTTCTTGGGTTTTTCTCGATGTTTTTCCTTCCTCTCATGGGATAAATAAAGTTCGGTGGCGACTCTTCTGTCTATCTTTTCGCCTCCCCGTCGTTGCATTTTTCGAGTAGTGACAATGATTTGTACAATAGTGTAAAGTCTTGTGGTCAAAATTTAGGGTATGACACAAGGTATTCTGAAAGTTAGTGCTAAGCGTAAAGATGATGAGGTAGCTATCATTGTTCATCAATTTGATATTCCAGAGACTGTTGATGTCACTTATCAGAGTAAGGGAAATCCTGTAAATCCTTTGATTTTGTGTTTGCCCGGGTCGTTTTTGTAGGAATCTAACAAGGTTGTTTCTTGGAGGTATAGTGCTACTGTGGTGGAAAATAATAAGAAAGTGATAACTAAGTCAGCAAGATTCGTTGAGAATATAGCAGATGTCGGAATAATGCCTAGAAGTGTTTGTTTGTTTACTCCAACATCTCTCCAAAAGATTGACTCTGCGTCAATAAGTAAGAAAGGGCATGGTAAAGATGTTGTTAATCAATAGCTTTTGGTTGTCAATCCATTGTAATACCCTAATTTTTACCCCTAAGATCCTGTCCTCTTTTTTCATTTTTTGTTTGCATGAAGCTCACAAACTTGATTCCCCTTTAACCCACTCATCTTTGTGTTTTCTTTTGCAGGTATAATCAAGCACCTCTTTGTGTATCTTTTTCCTTTATGTTTAAATTCTTCATTAGGGTAGGGTGTGTTATCAAGAACACCAAGCATGACTCATCAACTAGGGTTTTTCTGCCTCATGGTTAAAGTATGGTCAACCATTAATTTCAAAGGGCTATCTCATCAACTCATGGCTTCTAGTATCAAAGTACAATATTTCAAGCATCATTCAATCTCATTTTGATCAAAGATATCTCAAATTTTAATAGCTTGTCTCTCCAGAAAAGTCAAAGGTTCATGTGTTTATTACCATACCTTCATCAACAAGTTACCTTAATCTTTAGTCAATTTAATAAAAAGATATTTAAGGACACATTATTTTGAGTTCATATGATTATCCATGTGCTTTGAAATGCAAGGAAAGTCCAATTTTACAAGTTGACTCAAGGAAGTTTGACCTAAAAAGTCAACATTTCAAGTCAAAGTTTCAAAGATCACAACTCCTTCAATTATCAATATTTTTAATGCTTCTTTTTGCATATGACTATCCTAAACATCATCTTCAACTTATGTTTACATGGCAAGATCCAATTATGCTTTGAGGATCGTCAAAACTTTGGAGACATTATAGGTCATTTGTTGACTTAGTGAAACTTTACCTATTTTCAAGTAACTTTTTCTTAACTTTTAAGAATCACAACTTTTTAAATTCTCATCATATGGATCTCATTATTTTTGTACAATACCATTTGTGATACCCTCTACAAAATTGCTTCAAAGGTCGAAGTCAAATTGTACTTGGAAGGCCATGGAATTCATTGAAGGTGTGAAAAGTACACAAGAAGGCGGGGGGTTGAATTGTGTTTCACATTCTCTTTTAATTTAGCTTCTGATCAAAATTTCAGAATCAGAATTGATGTTCAAATACCGAGGTAATTCGTTTAGCAGCGGATACAACAGAAGTAAATAAAATTACAGCAGAAGACACAAAAGATTTATACTGGTTCCTTCCATAACTGAGAGTAGTCCAGTCGTCTTACCTCACAAGAGCTTTTAATTATAATCCTCTCATGATTACAATCGCTTATGCTTCTGCATAAGACATTTACAACTTCTCAGACCAATTGTTTGAGACTTCCCTTGCATAGATCACATGTCTAAGACTTAACCATTACTCACACCATCTGACTGAGCCACCTGCTCTTCTGTCTTCTGGTTGAGACTTCCCTTTGCTTAGAGCACATGTCTAAGACTTCCCTTTTCTCACATTCTCTAGCCGAGCCACTTATTCTTCTGGCTATCCAGAATGAGACTTCCCTTGCTCAAATTGCACTCGAGACTTCTTGCTCACGCCCCTTAGAGGGAGACTTCCCCTTGGTCAATCAGACAAGCTGAATAAGAATTTCACAGCTCAAGCACTTAAGAAATGATATTTACGTGGCTCAAGACTTATTGCTTGAATCTCAATGACACAAGACTTTTTTCTCAAGCACATAACAGTAGACTTAATCTAAAATACTTAAGGCTCAGTATAATAGAGAACAAGGTGTAAATGATACAAGTATCAGAGGTACGTGTTGCACCCCAAAATTTGACCAACATTTTTTTACCTAGCTTATGTTTCATTTCATTCACATTAGCATTATCATTTGCATCTCCTTGACATGTATGCAGAAGATCAAGAGGTATGATTACAAATAAAGGGCTACACAAGATTTTGAAGCTAGCTAAGAAGGTTATTCAAGTGTTCAAGGGTAGATACCTTTGTCAGAGAAGTCAGAAGATCCTCAGAGTGAGTGGTTGAAACCAAGGTTGTGTGCCTCCTAACTTGAGAGTTGTGGGAGCTCCTTAGATGATTCTGAAGCCATGAATGTGGACTTGAAGCCTTGAGAGAGCTTATGAGATGTCTTGAAAGCCATCATGAAGCCTAGACAGGTCATTGTGCAAGATTAAGAAGGCTCAGCTATGAGTGGTGTAATTAGGGTTTGACTGGGTCAACCCTAGGTCAACTAATGATTTGGAGAAGGTTGAGACTTAATCCAAGAGCCATGTGATCATGGATTGACACATTGAGATGTTATAAGGATGATTCCAAGGTCAACTCATCATGATTGAAGAGTTTGAGAAGTTTCAAGCTAGGGTTTCTAAGGCTTGACAGTGTAAAATCCCCTAGTTTGACCCCTATCTTCAAGGCAGTTTAGCCCAAGATGTGATTGTCATCTCTTATTTCCCCCAACATTAATGTTGTAGAGCTTGTTCTTAGCTTTAATTTGAGTACTAGAAGTCCTTGATAGGATTTGTAGAACTCAAGTTGTGACTTTGACAAGTTACAGGTCATTTGAGGTATGTGAATCTGAGGCCTTGAAAGTCACCCAACTTGCATCACATTTTTGCCCAATAAGGAAGATTCCTATGAACTTTTGGGCAACATAAATGTTGTTCCTTATCTTCTTAGCTTTCTAGAGAGTACTAGAAGTCGTTGATAGGATTTGTAGAACTCAAGTTATGGCTTTGACAAGTCAAGGGCATTTTGGTCATTTGGAGATTTTCAACCATAAAGCCATAACTCCTATTTCCAAGCTTCAAATTGAAATATTTTCAACATCAAACTTGTTCAAAATGATGTTTTAAGGCTAGTAAGGAGGTCATGATATGATGGAAATGCTTGTAGCTCAAAGTTGCAAAAATGACCTAAAATAAGGGTATAAGTTAAATGAATCAAAGTTGGAAATTGATATTTTCAACCTACACATCCAAACCATGGCATGTAATATATCATTTTGACTCTAGAAAACATTTTAAGAACATTGGTTTAGCCACATTTTTTAGTTGAGATTCAATTTGTGGACTTGCTTTGAAAAGTGATTACTTGCATATTAAGTAACATGTGCAAAACATAAAATCAAGGCATGAGCAAGGCCCTTGGCAAGCCAAACACTTCCAAAATGTCACTAGGGGAGAAATTGAAAGAGATTGTGATGGTTTTCAAGCTGCAAAACAGAATTATGCATATCATGATATGTGATTGAAAATCTCATGACATGAGAAGTGGAAACTCTCATTAGAAGGATCTAGAGGGTTCTGTATCACTCATACATCATCTATATATTGAATAGAGTTGACCCAATGCAAAGGTTGGTGATGATTGAAGGAGAGAGCATAGATTGAGATTGAGATTTCTTGGCTTGCAATTGAATTCTGTTTCACCAAATTCTTCATTTTCCATCCATTTTCTTGATTGAAACTTCTTCCATGGATGCTAAGGATTGAGTCCAGATCATAATCAAGAAGAATTCGTGGCTAATTGGTGCTCTTGAAGTCATAATTTTCCACCTGCAACTCACCATCGGGTTTCAAGATTCAAGCACTTTCAACCAGTTCTTTTGCATACAGAAGCAAGGAAAGGGTTCATTGATCGTGTCTGCAAGATTGGAGAGCTTGATTTGGAGGTTTAGTGCATCTGTTCATCCAAGATTTTCAGGTTGGTAACTTTCTTCCTTTAGCATGATTTTGGTAGAATTAAGTTGAATTAAGGTTTTGGATTCATTGTAGAATGGTGTAGGATAGACTTCAGATAGTTAATTTGAGAATTAGTGACAAAATAGGTGCATTACCATTTTTGGTTGGGATTTGGATATGGTGAATCTTGAGGATTTAGGTTGAATAAAGGGTATGGTTGAACTCGTGACAAGATTTGGGACAAGTTTCATGTATTGACCATTTTCAATGGAGGCTTCTAGAGAGAACTAGGGTTGAGGGAGATGACTGGAGCACCACCGGTGGTGGCCGGAGCTGGGCGCAAAGTTATAGAGGTTTGAAATGGAGAAGATGATCAGAACACCATTGGATCATGGTTTGACCTTGGACTAGGACCCTCATCCAACGGCCACGTTTTAATCCAAATTTGTGAAGGATCTGAGTGAATGAAACACACCGTTTCATTGAATCAGTGGTTTTGGGCTTAGTGAAGTATCTGATATCCACACCCCCTAATGGCCCAATCCATAATTTGTACGGATTCTGATTACTATCCACACCGTGCATTTATTCTTTTATTTGGATTTTCTTTTAATTTTCATTTTATACATGGTTCTTGTTAAATTCATATAAAATTGAAAATTAATCCAATTAATCCCATTCTTTTTTCATTTTACTTATGATTGAGTCTAGTATTTTTTAGAGAAAAAATATTTTAATTTCATGTATTTTCTGATTTAATGGGAAATTTACACTTTAATTGATATTAAAATGGTTATGTTTGATGAATAATTTTGTAGAATTTTGTGTGATCATGTGGTGATGATTTTGATCCTAATTTTTTGTGTGTGATTAGGTTAGGAATGTATGCTCCCATAGTATTTTTCTCACATTTTTGTGATGAAAATAGGTGTTCTTTCTAGATTGATATTTAGGTGCCTCCTTTTAGGGTTTAGGTTTGATACCTTGTAATGCAGAATTTAGTTCTAGGTCTAATTTGATGGTTTGATCTCTGAAATTAATGTGGTAGAGTCATGATTGACCTAGGTTCCCATAGTCATTTTTGTAGGATTTTACAATTGGCTTTAGTATTTTAGTTAGGACTGACTTTAGTACTAGGTTTTAGGTGATCCTAACTTACTAATCCAACTAGTGTAACTGCTTTAGTCCCCTTAGATTAGGGTTTTTGCTTGGTTTGCCTTTGGTTGAGATTGAAGACAAGTTGAAGACAAGGTGAGGATGCTTGAAGTTGCTTGAAGTTGCTAGGAGCTTTGGATTTGTTGGTGCCTGAAGGTGTCTGGTGAAGGTTTAGGAGATAGGAGCCATAGGGAGAGCCTTATAGTTAGAATGATTTCTTTCACAAACATGGAAAGCATCCTGTGCTTCCATTCCTCCCAATGACTAAAAGTTCTTCCAAGATATTCACATCCCTCCTTTGGAGGGATGAGTGGCTTTATCTGGGAAGTAGAACTTTGAGGGAACCAGTCTCTCATAATGATGAACCCTTACAGGCTTCCTTTGGTTGTCAGTAAGCTGTTTATCATTTCCACTCATCCTGTTAAATCAATTGTCTTCTGGTTTGAGTATCTTGAGAGATGTTGGACTTGAGGTTGAAGATGAGGACTTCATTGAAGAGTGTGGGAGAGGATGATTCCTTGAGCATTGCCATTGCAGCTGAAGCTTGAAGAGCAAGAAGACTAAGTTGATACTTATGAAGAGGATTCAATTGAGATTAAGTATAGAGCTAAGGCTTGAGGAATAAAAGATAAGTTGACACTTACACTGATGCATTGAGAGCCTGAAGGAATCAATTTGATGCTTGTAGTTAAGAGTGAAGCCTGAAGGTAGAATTGACTGAGGAACTGAAGCTTGGAGAAGAGAGGACAAGTTGATACTTGTGTTTGATGGATTGAAACCCTGGAGAAACAAGTTGATACTTGTCATGAAAAATGATAGCCTTGAAAGGTGGTTGAAGTCTGAAGACTGGATTGCTGTTAGAGGAGCTGAAGCTTGGAATTGAGAGAGAGAGTTGTTGATCTGCTTTCTTGTCTGTTTTCTTTTCTGTATTGCTGATGTGGCTTGTTTGATTTGCTTGATGCATTAGAATAAGTTCATATCTAGACTGACTTTAATCTAGGAGCATGATTGCACTAGAGGTTGAGTTGCTCCCTCTGCTTGTATTGTTACTGTGTGGCTTTGCTTGCGGGTATTCGGTAGAGCCCAGCCCCCTTGCCCATGTGGTTTGTGTTTGCCTGATGGAATTTTATTTCATTTCCTCTATATGATTGCAGTTGTTATTCTGTTTTGCTTGATAGCATGCTATCTCTTTCTGTATGATTACAATTATTCATATCTGGCTTGAGGTTGAGATGAGCTTGTGGAGGCTGCTGCCCCACACACATTTCCTCCCTCACTTGCATTGCATGCATTTTACAGTCGTTTACTATTTACTGTTTACTGTTTAAGATGATGCTTTATCTGTTTCTATTTATCATTGATATGATCCCTTAGGACTCTCACTTCCTTTGATAAGGAAGTGATGATAGAACTTTATGTTGAAACCTATGCATGATAACATCTAGGAGTTCCCTGTTTCAAACTTCAACTATAGGATGAATCCTTGGCATGACAACAGTAGGACTTGATAGTCTCCCCGTAGTTGGGCCTATTCTCTTCTCATCTCAAAACAGCTTAAGATACAGTAATCATGAATGATTTATTTCGTACGTTACGAGCCTTAAGCTATCTGAGAAAGGATTGTTGGAGAGCTTCTTTCCAACAGTCTGGATGTTTAGTATGACACCCTTTGGGTGACATGCGACACATTCACTCTCAGGTCATAGTCTTTAGTGCGATTGAAATTGCAAACACAATAAAAAACACTTCTTTCGTAAAAGACAGAAAACAAACTTCAAACCTTTTTGCCCCGTGGGCCCATAATTCCAAGGAAGCTTTTCTGAAGAAAATAGTGTCGTTAAACTTCAGCGCCAACGCAAACAGGCTTTGTCCCTAACTGCTGGAACTGCTGTTTAACCTTACTCGATAAAACAGATGAATCTGAATTCCCGTAATCCGTATTACCCCGAACTACGTAAGTTCTGATCTCTCATACCTGTTGAGAGTACGTAGGCACAATACAGATGTATTGGCGAGCCACCTTCCCCGTAACCCGTAGTAGGTCGAACTACGTTGACTCTGATTTCTCGTTCTCTGATGAGAATACGTAGGCATAAAGCGCGACGCTTTGCCGAGTCATTTTCTTTTCTTTTCAGACCAGCCTTGATAGGTAGATAGATAAACCAACTCGTCCAGTAAACACAACAAGCATGGATCCCGTCGAGTACGACGGACGTGAGGGGTGCTAATACCTTCCCCTTGCGTAACCGACTCCCGAACCCAGACAATGGTTGCGATGACCTTGTCTTATACCTTTTCGTCAGGTTTTTCCGATTGTTTCCATTCCCGCTCCGAGGGATAAATAACGAAAGGTGGCGACTCTTCTGTTTTGCCGGCACCTTATTTTCGCAGAAGCGACAGCTGGCGACTCTGCTGGGGACTTGATAGTTTCCTGGGATCCAACGTCCCGTATGCGAGTCAGTTTGGGGATCCAACGTCCCCTGCGAGAGTCAATCCTAGCGCTTGTATCATTACTTGTTGGGTTGTGTTTATTTATCCCACTTTACTTCCCGCACTTTATTTTCAGTATGATATGATTATCTGTGCTGTTGTGGGAGGGGCATTCTGATGAGTGAGAAGCCAGACCCAGGCTTGAGTGAACATAGCATTAGTTGTGGAAATTAGTGGGCGCGTGCTTGCTTGGCAGGCACTAGTGTCTCATGAAATCCACTCTCAGACGAGGTTCTCCCGGTTGGCTTCTTTTTCAACCCTTTGGGTTGAGGGGGTTGTTGGTTTGGAGGATTGTCGACTCTAGGGACCGATCATTTGTGATTCAGCTGAGTGAGGCCGCTTCATGAGCTGGTGATGCCACACCTTCTGGGTATCGTATCACCCCTCTTGAATGTCTGTGACGCTGATGACCGCATAGGATGCCGAACTTGAGTTAGTTTAGGTCCATACCTGTGAGCAGGGTTGGGTTTGTTGCAGGAAACTTTAACCTTCAGACTACCTGGTTTTCTTGATAGTGAATCAGTTTTGTTGGTACCGGAGGTTCTCATCATCAGATATATGATTGTTCTTGACAGAGCAGAGCTTTGGTCCTGTATCAGAGGACCTCATATTCAGAGATGTGTATTTGTTATTGATAGAGCAGGTTTATGATTGGGATCAGAGGGTCTCATCAGCAGATGTATGTTTGTTCTTGACAGAGCAGAGTTTTGGTCCTGTATCAGAGGTCCTTATTATCAGACGTTTGTTCTTGACAGAGCAGAGTTTTGGTCCTGTATTAGAGGTCCTTATTATCAGATGTTTGTTCTTGACAGAGCAGAGTTTTGGTCCTGTATCCGAGGTCCTTATTATCAGATATGTGTTCTTAACAGAGCAGTTTTTGGTCTTGTATCAGAGATCCTGTATCAGATGTTTGTTCTTTACAGAGCAGATGTGTGGTCCGATACCAGAGATTTCTTATTATCAGATATAGTGGTTGTTCTTGACAGAGCAGCGTCATGGTTTTGTTGATACAGAATCTCCACAGCACAGTTGCCTTGATCTCCTGCTGCATGATTGCATTTTACATTGCCTTGCATACTCATTTGCATTTCATTAACGTGTGTCTGTGTTGCAGGTACCGTTTTCCCCGATCCAGGATTTCTTGCCTCCTATTGTATTGTTATGGGTTCTCTGAGGAAGACCGTGGCTTACAAGCTCCCTGCCCCTGATGTGGTTCAGCTGACTGGTTTGATTGCTTTAGCAGATGATTCTGTGAGAGATGAGTTCAGAAAATCTTACGGCAAATTGCTCAGTTTGGTTCGTAAACCTTCTGCGTTCGAGTTGAATGGGTTGCACGCTCTGCTGCAGTTCTACGATCCTCCGTTGAGATGCTTTACTTTCCAAGATTTTATTCTCGCACCCACGCTAGAGGAATATGCTGATTTGTTAGGTGTGCCTGTCAAGAGGCAGATGCCTTTTGTTCATAAGGATGCTGAGCCTAATCTGGCTAGTCTAGCCCCTTCACTTCATCTGGATGCCTCCGAGTTGGTGTTGTCTAGTTGGAACAAGGTTCCCGGTTTCTCCTTGCAGTTCTTGGTGGGAAAGGCCCAGCAGTGCGCCAAAGACGGATGTTGGGTCGTGTTCAACGCCATTCTCGCCCTGTGCATATATGGTATCATTCTGTTCCCCAATATGCCCGATTTTGTAGACTTCGACGCATTTCACATCTTCGCTTCAGGGAATCCAGTCCCTACCTTGATAGGAGATGTCTACCATTCAATCCACTACAAAAACGAGAACAGAAGGGGCAAGAATGTCTCGTGTTGTGTGCCCTTGCTTTATAAATGGCTTGATAGTCATCTGCCCAAGAGGGGTCCCTTTGCTTCGTCTGCAGCCACAGCTGAGTGGTCCGAGCATTTGATGAGTCTATCTGCAGAGGATGTTGATTGGTTTGACAGAGATAGGTTGGGTACCGAGATTATCTTCAGCTGCAGCGGGTTTCCGAACGTGCCTTTGATAGGCAGGAAGGGCTGTATAAGCTATAATCCGTCTTTGCTGGTCCGACAGTTTGCTTACGCTTTGAGAGCTCCGCCGAAGGATGAAGAGGTGCAGGAATCTCTGTACCTCACTGGTCTTCTAGAAGGGGATCTGTTATCTAAGCTTCAGCGCGCTTGGAATGGTATCAGTAAGAGGGGAAAACCATTGCTGAGGAGAAGCAATAGTCAAGCCTACCCTCCATATGTGACGTGGATCAGAGCCAGAGCAGACGCTATAGGGATGTCGTTTCCTCCTGCCAAGCCAGAAAGCCCTCTAGTGATTGAAGAGCCTACCACTGTGCCCATTCAGCAGCATAATCAGGTGTTAGCTGAGCGAGATGAATTGAAGAGGGCAAATGAAGAACTGGAGAAAGAATTGGTTCAACTCAGAAGCGAGAGAAACAAAGCCATTCATTCCTTCAAGAGGCAGACCGAGCTGGTGAACCAGCTCGGGACAGATTTGACTAAGCAGATAGCCGAGCGTGAGCGCATGGGTCAAGACTTCAAAGCTGTCAACGATGTACTGGCCACGAAGAAGCAGCACTTGGACGAAGCATATCGGAGGATATCCAAGTTCAACCAGCACTAGAAGGCCTCCCTAGCCAACAGGAAAGAGCGGGAGGATAAGCTGATGCAACAGATTTCCAAGCTGAAAGCCCAGGTGAAGGCCAGTGAGAAGAGGTTTGATGAAGAAACCGCTCGCAGATACGCTGCTGAAGGCCAGCTCAACAGGGCTCTTGCTAACCTGAAGGAGCGCAAACTGACGTTTGAGTCCAAGAAGCGGAAGCTAGAAGATTGTTTCGGCGAAGGAGCATGGGAAGATTCGGTCGAAGGTCTTCAATACACTATTATGCAGAGAGAGCTACTCGTCGAAGGGTTGCTCACTCGGCCTGGTCATCCAGAAACAAAGGGGTTGTTAGAAGAGTTTCGCGCCCGTGGCCGTGCTTGACTATTTGTATTCCTTTTGTTTGATCATTGTTGTATGCTGACCATCGCCAGGCTTGTTGGTCGAGGTCATGCTATTGATTCATCTTGTACTCGCTGATGTTGTGTACCGCCTTGATGGGCTTTCTTTCTATATATGAGATGTTATTTCCATGATTGGACTCGGACTTCTTATTATCAGCACTGGCACTCAGGCACTAGGATCGGGGGAAATCTCCCTAACACACAGACACACGTTTGCATTTGCATGAAGCATTTGCATAACGAGCACTTTGTCGTTTTTTCCTAACCCTTTTGTGTTTTCAGGTTGTTTCAGGTTGTTCTAGGATTGATCAGAGACCTATCCACCGCTATCCGACCAGAGCAAATCAAACCAGAATCATGGAGCAAGTGAAAACTGATGTTCAAGAACTCCGCGAAAGAATGGATCGCTTCATGGAGCTCATGCAAGCGGTCGCCAATGGCCAGGATCAGCTCAGAACCTTGGTCCAGCCTCTGATTTCAAGGGTCGATAGCAATGGGGTACTCCATGGTGGGACCGTGCCTACTCCTCCACCAGTTGAAACTCCTCAGAATGGCGTCCCGGTGACCGGGGGGAATGGTAGTGCCAACGGCAATGTGATAGCTAACATGGGACTCAACGGTAATACGACGGGCGTCGGTAATGGGAGTCTTGAAGCTAATGTCAATGTTGGGCTGGGCAACAACAATGCAGGTGTTGGAAATCTGTTCGGGCCTCAGCCGTGGTTAGAAGACCATCAAGACGATGTGTTCTCTCAGAGAGGTGCGGAAGGTGAGCTGACTGCTGAAGCACGTCTAAGGTTCAAGGCACTCGAGGATAAGATGAGGAACATCGAGAACCAGAACACCTTGGGCGTTGATATGTCCAAGTTAGGACTGATTGCTGATTTCAAGGTGCCTCCCAAGTTCAAGGTACCTGACTTTGAAAAGTACAAGGGCACTACTTGCCCTCGCGTCCACCTAAGATCATATTACCGGAAAATGTCTTCTCATTCTGAGGACGAGAAGTTGTTGATGCACTTCTTTCAAGACAGTCTGTCCGGGCCATCCCTCGAATGGTACATGAGTCTGGAGCCTACCAGTGTGCACACGTGGAAGGACCTTGCTGAAGCATTCGTGCACCACTACCAATATAATAGTGACTTGGCTCCGAACCGAGTCCAACTGCAGAATCTGTCGCAAAGGAACAACGAAGGGTTCAAGGAATACGCCCAGCGATGGCGTGAATTGGCATCCAGGGTTCAGCCGCCGATGGTTGAACGTGAGCTTGTGCAGATGTTCGTAGCCACCCTCCTAGGGGTTTACTATGAGAAATTGGTCAGCGGTATGTCTGGAACATTCTCAGATCTCATTATCACGGGTGATCACATCGAAAATGGGATCAAACTCGGGAAAATTCAAGGTGAGTCATCCTCAGCTGGAGGAGGAGGAAAGAAACCTTATGGTGGCAAAAGACGGGAAGGAGAAACGAGCGTTGTGTCCAACGCTCGAAGGAAGGGTAAAGGCCCTCACCAACAGGTGGCCAGCATAACTATCCCGGCAGTTCAACAGCCACAACAGCAACCGAATCAACAAGGGTACAAAAAGTATCAGAATAGGGCGCCTCTGTCGAGTCGTCACCTCGAGACACCGCCCATGTTATACGTGCAGCTGTTACAGACTTTGCTTCAGCTACAGTTGATCAAGAAGAGAACTTTGGCCCCCTTGACAGGGGCACCTCCGCCAGGTTATGACGCGAATGCAACTTGTGATTTTCACTCAGGGGCACCAGGCCACACAATAGAAACCTGCAAAGCCTTCAAGCACAAGGTGCAGGACATGGTGGATGCCAAGATCATCAACTTCTCCGATAATGTGCCAAATGTCACGAAGAACCCTATGCCGAATCATAGGGGAGGTGGAGTAAACGCCATTATTGAAGACGAGAGTTTGGATTTGTTGACTGACGTCAGAGATCTGAAGACGCCGCTTAGCTTCGTTAAAGCTAAGTTGATGAAAAGAGGTTTCTTTCCAGGTTGCAGAGAGCTGTGTATGGGCTGTGCGACTAGTCCTGATGGATGTGAACAGTTGGTAGAAGGAATTCAAAGTCTGATGACTGAAAGGATTTTACAGTTTAGCCGGAGGGCCGAATGTGGATTGGGAGAGGTAATGCTGAAGCAAGATGATGAGGTTGCCACCATCACCATCCCTCGCCAGACGATAACTATTTCTGCACCCAGACCGCCCACGATTACCATCACCAAAGCTGGGCCGATACCATTCGAAAGCACTAACGATGTCCCATGGCATTATGGGGCTGAAGTCTACTGCAACAGACAGAAGTTGGAACTAGAACCGTTTGGGACGTCTGTGGAGAACCTTGCGAGAATCAGTGGTATCACTCGCAGCGGGAGAGTGTTTGCACCACCTGAGGTCGTGGCGGATAAAGCGGATAGAGCTGATGCAACTGATAAAGGGAAAAGTAAAGTCGTCGAAGAGATCCCCCGTGGGGTAGACAAAGACTTACTTGTTAAAGACGCCGACGAATTTATGAGGTTGATTAAAAAGAGCAACTACAAGATTGTAGATCATCTCCATCAGACACCCTCGAAAATTTCCATCTTGAATTTGTCGTTGTGTTCTGAAGCACACCGCAACGCACTACTGAAGGTGTTGAACGCCGCATATGTACCGCAGGAAATATCGGTAAACCAGTTAGAAGAGGTCGTAGCCCACGTGAATGCTGGAAATGGGTTAGGGTTCACTGACCTAGAGCTGACGCCGAAGGGGAGGAACCACAATAGTGCCCTGCACATCTCGATAGAGTGTAGGGGAACGATTATGTCTCATGTGTTGGTGGACACAGGGTCGTCACTCAATGTGCTTCCGAAGAAGGTGTTAATGAAGTTAGATACTCGCGGAGTGATTTGCACACCCAGTGATCTGGTTGTGAAGGCGTTTGATGGAACCAAACGCCATGTTTTCGGGGAGGTGACCCTGCCAATCCAAGTCGGGTCGGAAACATTCAACGCGATCTTTTACATTATGGACATCATGCCTTCCTACAGCTGTCTCTTGGGCCGGCCGTGGATCCATTCGACGGGTGCTGTGACCTCCACGTTGCACCAGAAACTCAAGTATGCTGTCGGAGGTAGCATCGTGGCCGTTTGCGGCGAGGAAGACATAATGGTGAGCCATTTGTCGTCCTTCAAGTATGTTGAGATGGATTGGGAAATCCACGAGACCCTATGCCAAGCGTTCGAAGCCGTTAAAGTCAAGAACGTAGCTCTTGTAGTCACTGAAAAGCCAGAGATGACTCTCTCTTCCTTCAAGGAAGCCCGGGCCGTTATTCAAGCCGGATCTACCCCAGGCTAGGGACGAATTTTGGAGATACCCAACAAGCAAGACAAGTTTGGGTTGGGATATTCTCCTGGAGCTGAAGCCTCCTCTTCTAGCAGTGCGTCGCGAGGTAAAGGGCCAATCCAGTTTACTAGTGGCGGGGTGATATTTGAAAGCGTCAACGCGGTGTCTGAAGACAGCGAAGATAGCGACTGTGACCTCGACTCTTGGATCCAGCCAAGCAAGCCAGGCGAGGGCCTTACCAACTGGTCTGTCAAGGATATCATCCAGATGACAAGCGAAAAGTAATGATTTACTTTTTCCAATCATTGTACAGCCCTATGTCCTACCCGGGGCATAGTGGTTTTATTGTCAGGGCCTCGTTTGATTATGTACATACATTTTACCAATAAATCAAAAGGCGTTTTTCTTCGTATTCAAATATTGTGATCTCTGTTATTCCTGTTTTATATTTGTTTTGAAAAACAATAAAATGGCAATGGGGTTTGTGTTAACCTGCATATCCTTGTTTTAAGCTTAACCTTTGTTATTGCAGGATCCACAGGACATATGACATTGACTCTGGACCTTCTACGACTCACTTCGACTTCGATTGCCTGATCTATCAAGCCGAAGAAGAGATTGAGGAAGACGAAGACCTTCCTGAAGAGTTGGCCCGCTTGTTGAAACAAGAAGAGAAAATTATTCTGCCTCATGAAGAGGAGATCGAGATTGTGAATTTGGGTTCTGAAGAACTTGTCAGGAACGCCAGGATAGGGGCTGCATTGCAGAGTGATGTCAAGTAGAGATTGGTCGAGATGCTAAGAGAGTATAGTGACGTCTTTGCTTGGTCATACGAAGATATGCCCGGACTTGATACTGACATCGTGGTCCACCACTTGCCGCTGCGAGAAGATTGTCCCCCCGTCAAGCAGAAGCTTAGGAGGACGCGACCAAATATCGTCGTTAAGATCAAATAAGAAGTGCAGAAATAGCTTGATGCTGGCTTCTTAGCGGTCACTACTTACCCTCCGTGGGTCGCCAACATAGTGCCTGTACCGAAGAAGGACGGTAAGGTACGCATGTGCGTCGATTATCGGGATTTGAATAGGGCGAGCCCTAAAGATGATTTCCCGCTGCCTCATATTGATGTGTTGGTCGACAATACAGCTCAGTTCTCCGTGTTTTATTTCATGGATGGCTTCTCTGGTTACAATCAGATCAAGATGGCGCCGGAGGACATGGAGAAAACTACGTTTATCACTCCCTAGGGAACATTCTGCTACAAGGTAATGCCTTTCGGTCTGAAGAACGCATGGGCCACTTACCAACGAGCAATGGTTACTTTGTTTCATGACAGGATTCATCATGGGATTGAAGTCTATGTTGATGACATGATTGCGAAGTCCCAAACGGAGGAGGGACATCTGGTCAATTTGCTGAAGCTTTTTGAGAGGCTTAGGAAATTCAGGTTGAGGCTGAATCCTAACAAGTGTACTTTCGGAGTACGTTCCGGAAAGTTACTGGGGTTTATCGTGAGTGAAAGAGGCATCGAGGTTGATCCTGCGAAGATTAAAGCGATACAAGAAATGCTAGTGCCAAGAACAGAAAAAGAAGTTCGTGGTTTCTTGGGCCGAATAAACTACATTGCAAGGTTTATCTCTCAGCTCACGGCCACGTGTGAACCGATGTTCAAACTGTTAAAGAAAGATCAGGCGATTATCTGGGACGAGGATTGCCAGAAGGCATTCGACAAGATAAAACAGTATCTGTAGGAACCTCCGATCTTGATACCCCCAGTGGCTGGACGGCCTTTAATCATGTACTTGACAGTTCTTGAGAATAGTATGGGGTGTGTTCTCGGTCAGCACGACGAGACGGGCAGAAAGGAGCATGCCATTTACTATTTGAGTAAAAAGTTCACAGACTATGAATCTCGTTACTCGATGCTGGAGAAAACGTGTTGTGCATTAGCCTGGGCTGCCAAACATTTACGACAGTACATGCTCAATCACACGACCATGCTAATTTCGAAGATGGATCCGATCAAGTAAGTCTTCGAGAAGCAAGCTCTTTCGGGCAGGATTGCCAGATGGAAAATGGTGTTGACTGAATATGATATTCAGTACGTTTTCCAGAAGGCCATTAAGGGCAGCGTACTGTCTGAATACTTGGCCGAACAGCCGATCGAGGATTATCAGCCGATGAAATTTGAATTCCCTGATGAGGATATCATGTTTCTCAAAGCGAAGGATTGCGATGAACCGTTGCCCGACGAGGGGCCAGATAGGAAATCCCAGTGGAAATTGATATTTGACGGGGCGGTTAATTCCTATGGAAGTGGCATCGGGGCGATCATCTCGTTCACTGCGAGACTGACGTTTCCAGTCACCAATAACAAAGTGGAGTACGAAGCATGCATCATGGGTCTAAAAGAGGCAATTGATTTGAGAATCAAGAATCTAGACGTATATAGTGACTCGGCGCTTGTGATTAACCAGATTAAAGGGGAGTGGGAGACTCGTCATTCGAATTTGGTGCCGTACATGAACTATGCCAGAAGGCTACTTCCGTTCTTTGATCGAGTGGAACTCCATCATGTGCCCAGAGCAGAGAATCAGATGGCTGATGCCTTAGCCACGTTGGCTTCGATGTATAAAGTCAATTTTTGGAATGAAGCTCCAAGAATTGTCCTTTCCCGTCTTGATAGACCTGCATTCGTCTTTGCGATCGAGGAAGCCGCCGACGGCAAGCCATGGTTCCATGATATCCAGACCTTCCTTATGACTAAGGAGTATCCTGCGGGAGCGTCAACCCAGGATAAGAAGACTCTGAGGAGGCTGTCTTGAAATTTTTATCTCAATCCTGATGGAGTGTTGTATAAAAGAAACCACGATCTCGTTCTACTCAGATGTGTAGATGAAAAAGAAGCGAGTATGCTCATGGAAGAAGTCCATGAAGGCAAATTTGGTACGCACTCCGGCGGGCATGCCATGACGAGAAAGATCCTGAGAGCAGGATACTACTGGCTGACGATGGAATCAGATTGCTTTAAATTCGCGAAGAGATGTCATCAATGCCAGATTTATGCTGATAAAGTTCACGTGCCGCCGTTCCCGTTAAATGTCATGTCCTCCCCTTGGCCATTCTCCATGTGGGGCATTGAGATGATAGGCAAGATCGAGCCCACTGCATCTAACGGTCATCGCTTCATTCTAGTAGCTATCGACTACTTCACCAAGTGGGTGGAAGCAGCCTCATATGCTAATGTGACCAAGTAGCTGGTGGATAAATTCATAAAGAGGGATATCATCTGTCGTTACGGAATTCCCGAACGGATCATTACTGATAATGGTTCGAATCTGAATAACAAGATGATGAAGGAGCTGTGCCAGAGTTTCAAGATTGAACACCACAACTCATCTCCTTATCGGCCGAAGATGAACGGCGTCGTTGAAGCGGCCAATAAGAACATCAAGAAGATTGTTCAGAAGATGGTTGTGACCTATAAAGATTGGCACGAGATGCTGCCATTTGCACTGCACGGTTATCGTACGACGGTACGTACATCCACCGGGGAAACTCCTTTCTCCTTAGTGTACGGCATGGAAGCTGTCCTGCCGTTAGAAGTGGAGATCCCTTCTTTGCGAGTTTTGGTTGATGTGAAACTCGACGAGGCAAAATGGATTACGAATCGACTGAACCAACTCAGCCTGATGGACGAGAAGAGGTTGGCATCCATTGCGCATGGTCGTTTATACCAAAGCCGAATGAAGAAAGCCTATGATAAGAAGGTGTGTCCTAGAAGCTTTCAGACGGGTGATCTCGTCCTGAAAAAGATTCTTCCTCCACACTCCGATCACCGGGGCAAGTGGACTCCCAATTACAAAGGTCCGTACGTCGTCAGCAAGGTCTTCTCGGGAGGAGCTTTGTTGTTATCCATGATGAATGGCGAAGATTTTGCATCCCCGGTGAACGCGGACGCGGTTAAAAAATACTTTGCATGAAAGCGACCCGCTGGACAGTAAAAAGAGAGTCCAGGCAAAAATGGGGCATCCCGGACGCGGTTAAAAAATACTTTGCAAAAAATACTTTGCTTGATAGCATGTTATCTCTTTCTGTCTGATTAAAGTTATTCATATCTGACTTGAGGTTGAGATGAGCTTGTGGAGGCTGCTGCCCCACACACATTTCCTCCCTCACTTGCATTGCATGCATTTTACAGTCGTTTACTGTTTACTGTTTACTGTTTAAGCTGATGCTTTATCTGTTTCTGTTTATCATTGATATGATCCCTTAGGACTCTCACTTCCTTTGATAAGGAAGTGATGATAGAACTTTAGGTTGAAACCTATGCATGATAACATCTAGGAGTTCCCTGTTTCAAACTTCAACTATAGGATGAATCCTTGGCATGACAACAGTAGGACTTGATAGTCTCCCCGTAGTTGGGCCTGTTCTCTTCTCATCTCAAAACGGCTTAAGATACAGTAATCATGAATAATTTCTTTCGTACGTTACGAGCCTTAAGCTATCTGAGAAAGGATTGTTGGAGAGCTTCTTTCCAACAGTCTGGATGTTTAGTATGGCACCCTTTGGGTGACATGCGACGCATTCACTCTTATGTCATAGTCTTTAGTGCGATTGAAATTGTAAACACAATAAAAAACACTTCTTTCGTAAAAGACAGAAAACAAACTTCAAACCTTTTTGCCCCGTGGGCCCATAATTCCAAGGAAGCTTTTCTGAAGAAAAGAGTGTCGTTAAACTTCAGCGCCAACGCACACAGGCTTTGTCACTAACTACTGGAACTGCTGTTTAACCCTACTCGATAAAACAGATGAATCTGAATTCCCGTAATCCGTATTACCCCGAACTACGTAAGCTCTGATCTCTCATACCTGTTAAGAGTACGTAGGCACAATACTGATGTATTGGCGAGCCACCTTCCCCGTAACCCGTAGTAGGTCGAACTACGTTGACTCTGATTTCTTGTTCTCTGATGAGAATACGTAGGCATAAAGCGCGACGCTTTGCCGAGTCATTTTCTTTTCTTTTCAGACCAGCCTTGATAGGTAGATAGATAAACCAACTCGTCCAGTAAACACAACAAGCGTGGATCCCGTCGAGTACGACGGACGTGAGGGGTGCTAATACCTTCCCCTTGCGTAACCGACTCCCGAACCCAGACAATGGTTGCGATGACCTTGTCTTATACCTTTTCGTCAGGTTTTTCCGATCGTTTCCTTTCCCGCTCCGAGGGATAAATAACGAAAGGTGGCGACTCTTCTGTCTTGCCGGCACCTTATTTTCGCGGAAGCGACAATACGATAAATCACCATAACAAAGACCTAAAGCACTTAAGATTTCTAATATATACAAAGGTAATAAATCTTAAGGCTTTTACAATTACAACCTAAAACAGAAAATCTGCATATTAAATTAGAGTTGATAATTGCTTGAACTTGTTACTCCTTCATTAGAAGAATCCTTGTTAAGATTCAAACTTGAATATTCAGCCATATATGTATCCTTTCTAGAATCTAGCCATTGAGGAAGTGACTTGATCAAGTGTCTTTGCTTTTACTCTATAGTACAAGAGATGTTGAAGATGGATGCACAACAGATTCTGAATCCAATGTGTAACACATTTAACCTTTGAGTATTCAAGAGGTTTTGTACTGATAGAGCCGTTGGGGAGTAGACGTCTGTAGAGCATGTCAACTTTTCTTGATCCTTTCAATCTTGTAGACTCTAGCTGACAAGCTAATAAGATAATACAACTTGCTTTCTACAGTAGGAAAAAATCCACAACTTTTCACCAACTCTGAATGGTTCCAGATGTTGATATACAATTACCAAGTGCTAATATACAATCCGTGCTTTGAGATCTGGGTTTCTTCCTTCTTCAAGAAAGCATCTTCCCAAAATGACCAGATTAAGTTCTTCCTCTGCAGGATATCCTAGCTAATGGCGAGCTAGGATGGGGTTGTAATTAATGCATGCTTCTGTGCTAAGAAGAGGCACATTAGGGAAGTCCCCACAGCTATGAATCATGGTAACTCCTCCATACATGGGATTGTACCAAAGTATGTAATAGTGTTTAAGCGATAAAAGCTTTTCTATCCATGCCAGACTGTCCATCAGATTCCATAGAGAGGCGCTCCTTGGCAAGTGCGAAATAAACCACTTGCGAAGGAGAGCGGTACAACAAGTAATTTGGCCTTCTCCATGGGAGTTCTTCAGATGAATAGAGAAGTATGCATCAGCTAGCAGGGTGGGAACAGGGTTCCTAATCAGAAATAAGTTGATAGTGTTTAGGTCTATGAACTGGTCAGCACTTGGGAATAGAAGGAGTCTATAAATCAATAAGGTCAAGATAGCCTAAAATATTTTTGTGTCTTGCTTATCAGCTTGGGCTTTAGCTCTTTCCATCAAGGATCTTGTTTGCAAACCAGGAAATCCATCTTTGACATCCAAATGAGTCTGAAGGTCAGATGGTTCTATGTGTATGGCTTCATCCAGGACTCTTCTATTTGGTCTTCTTCCTCTTCCAGAGAATGGTTGAGGAGTGACATATAACCCCATCAAAACATAATACTATTCCAACAGTTGTAGAAATTGATAGTCTGGAAACGTGAAGCAATGGTAAATGGGATGGTAGAAATGTACAAACACCATCAACATCTCCTCATCTACTTGGAGCTCTAATAGAGGCAGAAGGTTTCCATACTTGTTACTAAACGATAAAGGATCTTTAACTAAGCCTCCTAGTATCCGCGGACTTTCCAATCTCGGGCTTTTGGAGGTGCATCTTAGAGTCTTTTTCTTTCTTGATTCCATTACAATGTCTGCAAAAAGATAAGGCTCCTCGAATGTTAACAAAACAATGAGATGCAATGAAATTGGTTTTAAGATCCTGAGAAGATTGATTTGCAAAAGGGACACTTTTGGCACAAAAAACCTTAATTCATTAATATTAAAAAAATTTACACTTCAAAGTACATTACAAGAGACTTTTAGAATAAAAGAGGAAAGAGAAACTAGGCCATATGGTCTCATAAGAATCTAGCTAGAAAGGTCCTATCTGCGTGTCTTTTTTTGACTTTTCAACTCTGCATTCTCTAATACTAGCTTGTCGACAATTCCCTTCCAAGCACCGGACGTAGGTGGCATGTCAGAGTACTCATGGTTACTAAGCATTTGCTGAACACTAGAGAAAAATAAATTCTCTTGTGCCACATATCTGCTAGCAATCCTCTTTTCGAGCAACTCAATCAAATCATCCTTCTCTTTTATCTGTCTCTTCATCTCCATCTGCTCGGAATGAATGACATGGTACTTTCCTTCCCAAGTACCTCGCTCAAGTTTCATCCTAGCCAAAGTTCCTTGGTATTCCTCCATATGCTCAATAGGAATGATAGAGGAAGAAGCGACAATAGTCTGCAAAGGTTTTTTTGGGAGATAAGGCATCTTGAGATCACGGGCTCTAGAACGGACCCATTGTGTGAAAGGCTCAAATGCTGTACAGTTCTTCTTCCCTAGATCAGCCTTGGTCTTCTTGTGGATGGTCTTCCAAGCATCTGCAACACTATCTCTAAACCTCATACTAGCTTCTGCGTTGAGGTAGAAGAAACCTGACAATAGGATTTTACTAGGCTTTTCTTTCATAGGAAACCCAAACTGACGTCTTGCATGGATATGGTTATAATTGATTCCCCCTTACACACTGAGAAGAGGTACGTTGGGAAATGAACCACAACTATCGATGATAACTCCTTTGTCGTAAGCGGGATCATACCAATGTACATCAGTCTGAGTCAGAGCCATGAGTCTTTGAGACCACCTTAGTTCATTTGGATTTTCTTTGAAAATATCTATCCTCGGAAAATGTGCAACAAACCATCTATGCAATAGGGGAACATAGCATAGGATGGTCCCATCTCCTTTTAGAGTTCTACAGTGAATAGAATGGTAGGCGTCTCCAAGAAGAGTAGGTACATGATTACCAATGATGAAGATTTGGATAGCATTGATGTCAATAAAACTTTCTTCTTTGGGGAAGATAACCAAACCATAGATGAGCAATGCAAGGATTGATTCAAAAAGATCTAGGATATTTTCTTTGGTAAAGAATGCAGCCTTCCCTATCAAAAATTTAGCAGGTAGACCTCTGAGTCCATACTTGGTGGTGAAATTAGCTTTAACTTCAGAAGCTTCTAGGTGGATGACATCTGCAATATCCTTTGGTGAAGGGAACTTCTCCAAACCACTGAACGACTTCTTATCCAATACTTACAGACCAATATGATATGAGTACTCTTCCAAGGTTGAGACGAGTTGATAATTAGGAAAGGTGAAACAGTGACATAGGGGGTCATATAATTGCACAAGAGTGTTGAGAACTCCTTCTTGCATCTTGATCTTGACAAGTCCCTATAATCTTCCATATCTCTTTCTGAAGTCTTCAGGGAAAGACACTAAAGCCACCAATTTCCTTAACTATGTTAAATCTGGTTTCTTGAAGTTGTATTTTCGAGTGTTTCTTTTTCCAAAATCCATGACCTAAGGTTTTTTGCAATAAAGAAAACAACTGAGCTTCTTAAAACCAATTTTATGAATGCTTATGATGAGATGATTCACAAGAAACACATACACAAGTATTCACACTTTCACATGTACAATGCATATGCACACAAACAAAGGTCCTAGGTTTGGGTTACAAGCATGGAGCCATGGTATACCCTTCCCAACTGACATGTACTATGAGTTGTTTGTACCTGCACAACGGGTTCTACAAAGTTCTCAGATTCATCGATAAATCTTTCGAATGTTATCAACCTACATGACTACTCATGTGAGTGAAAAATATTCTCAAGATAAACTCGTCTGAGTGTAGTATCGCGTATCAACTATTCGGCACTACTCCCTCACAGTCATCGCACTATGTCATACAAAAAGGCCAAGTTCGATAAGTGGCTAACTAAAAGGTCCTCAGTTTCACGGAATCCCAGGTCGGAAAAAGTAATGAAAGTATGACTAATCATACGCCATCAGTAATCCTAAATGGTCCTCAACTGAGCATGGTTACATCATATGTTAAACATGTTAGAACTACTCCCAACCATCAATTATTGATCATACCATAATCCTATCATAGGTATACACTCAAGTCCGGGAAAGGACTTATCTCACCACTCAAGGCCTTGACCTAATGCACATATGCAACACAACATGCATTATATACCAGTATTTACAAATATACATGTATAAAGCAAACAGACATGAATAAAATATAATTATGAATAAGGTGGGCTTAACCCTCTAAAGTATTTCCCTAGTGAAGTCATCATTTCTATTGCAGTGAGAATCAGATATCAAGCTATTAATTAACTTGAACCACAAATCTTTAAATATTAACCACCGAGCTTTAATTATCCAAAGGAAAGGGTAAAGATCGAAGAAAACCCTAAGTGTGCTACGTAACAACGAAGCTAAGAAATTGGGGGTTCAGGGGTTAGTTATACTAAGGGAAGGTATTAGCACCCTAAGTATCTGCAGTATTCTACAGGAGCCTCTTGTTTCGTATTTGTGTTATTGCTAGTGTTTGTTTGCTAAGGAAAAGTTTATAAGGTAAATGTGCTAAAGTTAAAGACCTATGGGTATATACACTTAGTATGCTCGCCAAGACGTCGCATCTCGTGCCTACGTATCCTACCAAGGATGGAATCATAGCAACCACAGTTCTCCTTACTAGGGAGAGAACTATTGACTATGGTCAAGGTTCAAAGGGGAATAAGTATTCATAACAATGATACTTATATAGAGTTAACAGAATCTCTAAGTCTAAGTTGAAAGACTAATTGGGGGTTTGACTTTAACAAAATCCAAAAGGGGAAAAGTGAGTACCCATAATAATGGTACACACGTAGAGTTAACAAAATCTAGTCCTAAGCTCTAAGTTATAGGATTACTAAAAGGTATGCTAAAGGTCTTGACTTGACAAAGTCAAACGGTAGTGGGTTCTAACTTAAGGCTAAGTTGAAAGTCCTAATGACTCTAACAAGGTCGAAAGGAGGTTTGAGAATAAATGAGCTATCTATGACATTGAGTCAATAGAGAGACTTTCCTTTGGACTAAGGAACATAAGGCAACTCTTTTTTAGGATGAGAGCTTACAAGCTACATCACTTGGGGGAAACATAGCAAAGCTTTAAGCATACATATACATCCATTCAAACATGATGATGATATAAAATCATGGTAAAAACCAAGAAAGTAAATGTAAGCATGTGACAACATCAAGCAAAGTAAATAACAAGGTTACAACCAAGTATTCATCCACATAAGTTTAGAATTAAACCAAATGGTTACAACCAAAGGTAAACATAGATGTTACAACATCTAAATGGCTATGAAATAAGGTACTTACAAGATTAAACATCATAGATGACAAGTACAAGTGAATCATGCATAAGTCAAAACATCACTTATCATGGCAAAGTTCAAAACACGAGGTCAACATCCATAAATCATAACAATGTTTAAAGCATGGATATAAGTCAAGAGAAGTGAAGGTAACAACCAAAAATATTTGAACAATAGTGTGACATGTGTGTGTCGCTATTGCGAAAAAAGACGCCGACAACGACAGAAGAGTCGCCATCGTCCGTTATTTATCCCGACGAGGGAAAGAAAACCTGACGAAAAGGGGATAAGATTGGTTGTCGCAACCAAATCTCGGGTGCGGGAGTCAGTTACGCAAGGGGAAGGTATTAGCACCCCTCACGTCTATGGTACTCGACGGGATCCACGCATTGATTGTCTATCTAGAAAGGGTGATTGAAACTATCTAACTAAAGGTCTGGGACGAAAGAAAAAGAAAAGTGACTCGACAGAGCATCGTTGTTCTGGGACTACGTATTCCCGTCTGGTACGAGAAATCAGAGTCAATGTAGTTCGGCTAACTACGGATGAAAAGGGGAAAAGGTTGTTCGCCAAGACATCACATCTTGTGCCTACGTACTCTCAATAGGTATGAGAGATCAGAGCTAACGTAGTTCAGGATAAAGAGAACACAGGTTTGTTCATCTGTTTTATCCGAGTAAGGTTAAACTATCTTTCTAGCAGTTAGGGACAACGCCTGTTTGCGGTAGAACCAAAGCTTAACAATGCTCTTTTATATGAAAAGATTTTCCTTGATTACCGGAGCCAAGGGCAAAAGAGTAGTTTGACTGTTTGTTTTTGTCTTTTATTAGAGAAGTGTTTTTGAATGAATGTTTGTAATTCATACTGCACTAGAGACTATGACCTAGGAGTCAATGCATTGCATATCACCCAAAGGGTGATACACTAAACACTCTGGTTATTAAAGGGAAACCCCTCAACAACCATTTCCTAAGTAACTTAAGGCTCGTAACATACATTACTTATTAGCCTTTATTAGGTGTTTTAAGATTGTTTTGAGATGAGAAGAGAGGAAGGACTCTAAAGGGGACTAGATCAAAACCCCTAAAGTTGAGTTTAGAAGGGAATTCTATCCTATTTGTTTGCATACATGGATGGAAGCCTAAGGTCTATCATCACCATCCTTAAACAAGGAGGTGAGAACTCCTAGTGGAACATGGTAATGAAAAGTAAAGCAACAACATACAATACTTGAATTTAAATGGGAATGTGGATGAATGCACATGCAATGCAACATTACAAGCAAAGGGAGGAAGACCTCAACCATTAGATGCAAACAAGAAAACACAAAAAGGAAGTGACATCCAAGCAAAGGTAGGAAAACCTCAACCTTTAGATGCAAGCAAAGCAAGTACAAAAGGAAAATAACATCCAAGCAAAGGGAGGAAACCTCAACCTCTAATGCAAACATGGACTTAAGAGAAAGAATGCCTACACATGCACTACTTCTATCCTAATGCACCAAATCATACAACATGAAAAAGAAAGGATCAAAAAGATGATGGGAAGCAAAGTGAGAACCAAAGGAACTCACTATGACACTCAACCAAACTCATCACATTCAATGTGTAAAAACACATACATAGTCCTCAAAGGTTCTACCACTTGTGGAATGCCTTTAGTTCTTCCAAAGGAGGAACTAGGATCTCACAAGTGGGATCCTTAGGTCATAGAACAGAGAGGAATGAGGAGAAGAAAATGTGTACATTATAATTGAAAAATAATGAGAAAATAATTGCAAAAGTATCACATAAGAGATGAAGATCATGCAACATGTGTACATAAAAGAGACCTAAATGGAAGTCCTAAAAGGATGCCTAAACTAAACAAATTATGAACATAATCAAGGCCCAAAATTAAACATACAAATTCCTTAATGTGTATAAAATATTAATATGCAAGGATTAGATGCTCAAACAATGCACAGAGTTCAAACAAAATGCAAACTAGTCAAGTGATAGGGTTGAAACCATACAAGGGTGACTTAAAGTGTAAAATACACTAAAAATAATAAACTAATCCTAAAAATTCTAAATAAAATCCTATAGAACCCCTCTGGTGTTAGGAACCGAGGGTCAAAGTAGGGGAGCCCAAGTCCTAACCTAGCTATGCAAACAGAAGGCAAATCCTAAGGGAAGTCCTATGAACTAGGCAAGAGGGAAGGTCCTAAAGATCAAGCCTAAACCCTAATAAAAAGGTATCAAAAACAGAGATGAAAAATATCATAAAATCAATCAACATGTTAGTGATGTGCACAAAAAATTCCAAGCATTTATTTGAAGTTCTCATCACAAAAGAAAATCAAGAAAGAAGCATAGGCAATTTTAATTCCAACAAAACTCTTCCAAATGAATTATTTCTTTTTAATTGAAAAATGTCCAGAAAAATTAAAATAAAATTTCCCAAATTCAAATTACATCTTCAAATAATTAGAAATTATTTTTTATAATTTATTATCATTTGGAAGTATTTTATTATGATTAAAACAAAACAGATTCCAAAATATGAAAATAATGGAAAGAAAATGAAATTGGAAAATCATGTGGTAAGAATAGCAATCCAAACACGTTGAAACAATGGGCCTCAGGCAAAGGGGGTGCGGATAGCTAAACAAAGCCCAGTCCAAGCAAGCGTTTAATGAAACGCTGAGTTTTGATGGATTCCATGGGATTAGTCAAATGCATTCCACGGTGAAACGCACACAGGACCATTGGATCTAACAGTCAACACATCTAAAGGCACAGGCATGCGCACGTGGCTTTGGAGAGTTCAAATCTTCTCTGGTGGAGGGAGAATACACAGACGCCGAAGCACGGCAGCTCCGGTTGCTTCAACAACACAGGTGATGTGAAACTTCACCAAATCTCACAAACTCATAGTCTAAACTAATCTACTCCTCTCACTGGTCATGAATCCATGGTTATCTAGGCCTAACACGTCCTAAATCAACCAAACCGAATCAAAACAAAATAAAGCAGACATCCTAAATTGTCACTAACAGTCATAATACCTAACCCGAATCCAACTATGAAGCTAGGAGAACATGAAAATGCAACAATGGCGTGGAATCACAGCATGAACAGAGTGCAATTTGGAAAAGTTAGTTACCTAACGGAATAGCTCCGTTGGACCTTCAATTCTTGATGAAAATGAACCAGAATTGTTCCTTGATCTTCAATGGAAGTGTTGGAGACCTTGATTTGGCTTAAAACTGCTTCAATTACCAAATTCGATTTTCACTTCTTCTCTACTTTTTGTAACTGCTTTCTCTTTAATTCTTGATCAAAAATCCATTCTGAGAGCTTGCACATGATGCTGAGAATATATACATTGGATCTAGATGATGATAAAGCCCAATCCAAGCCCACATTGATCCAATTGAAAATCCAAGTTTTGCACTTTGAAGCTCCACGGTTCACACAAAAACAGAGCTCAAAACCTCCTGAAATTGGCTCATACATGTTGCTTGTGATGTAAGGAATTTAATGGACAAGATTAATCCCTTGTTTTGATCTCAATGGTGGGATTTGATTATGTTACTTTCACTTGAAGCAAGCATGAAAAAAACCATGAAAATGCCCTCAATTTGCAAATCCAAAATTGGCATCTTGTTTAGAATGATTTATGGACTCAAAAAATGCACCAACTTGATAAAAATTGGTTCAAAATGAATTTATTTGATTTTATGGTTTTTAATGCTTTTCTCATGGAAATTTCTTCACCAATCCTTTAATCCAAGCCAATCCAATGATATGTTAATGTTTTATGATGAAAATGACCCCATTTGGAGCAACTTTGATGATGACAAAAGTTTCATTTGAGATGTGCAAAGTTGTGAAATTAACCTACAACCAAAATTACCTATAATCAAAGTTTCCCAAAATACCCCTGGCTTGCAAGTTTCATATCTTGAGCTCTACAAATCAGATGAAATACTTCTAGTACTTTTTGAAAATCTAAGATCATAAGGAAAAACTTTCATGTTTGGGTCAAAGTAAGGAGAGACATCCTTCTAGGTCAAAAATGTCTTTGAAGTTGGTTGACCTTTGTTGACCAAAATCACATTCATCTGATGACCTGTAACTTGCCAGCTTCATAACTTGAGTTCTAGAAATCAGATGAATGACTTCTTGTACTCAAAAGAAATCTAAGAACATTCTCTACAAGTTTCATGTTGGGGTCAAGATGATATGAGACTTGTATCTTGAGATATGTGGTCTTGAAGTTAAGCATTAAAAAAGGGATTTTACACTGACAAGCTTAGAAACCCTAGCTTAGCAACTTCTCACACTCTTGATTCTTCTTGATTTGATCTTGGAATATCATCTTAAACATCTCAACATAAAATTCCATGATCACAAAGACTTGGAATTGAGTCTTAATCTTCTCCAAATTCACTGTTGACTTAGGGTTGACCAGATGAAAACCCTAACTGCACCACCTTTGACTGTGGCTTCTTACACTTGATATAATGACTTGCACAAGCCCTTCAATGACCCTCAAGACATACAATGAGCTTATACAATGTCCTCCATCCATTTCCATGAACTCCATATCATCTGATGCTCTCACATGGCCTCGAAGATAGGAGGCAACACACAACTATACATCTGCCTTTTCAAAGGACTTTTAACTTTCTTCGTAGGATGATAAACTCTTGATCGCTTGAAAGAGACCTCTGGATTAGGCTTATAAATTTTGGCAATCTCCTCTTGCTAGGAATACCTCTCTCAATCCCCTCTACATGGAAAATGGTATGCAAATGCTAATGATATATGAATGCAATGAAACATAAACCAAGTAAAGAAAAGCTTGGGCAAATTTTGGGGTGCAACAGCTGCCCCTATTCAAACGGCTTGGACCTGACTGGGTGAAAAACGAACGGCTTTCAAACAATCAAGGTAAAAGACGGTTGAATACCAACGAACCCGGAAATTCGCCAACCACAGAAGTAAACTGCAAACTCTGCTTGGGGATAATGATCTCCAAAAAAACTGAATAATTGTTGCAACGTCGACACATCGACGAAAAAAACACCTGACATTGCCGCTAGACAACGACACTAAGTCAGGGAGATCACCTGCTATCATACATATAATAATAACCCTCTGACTTCACCGTCAGGCCTCTGTATCAATTTAGGAAAACACTCGACCTCGCCGTCAAGTAAAACATCACTTCCGAAAGAAGATATCAATGACCTCGCCGTCAGGCACCTGACCTCGCTGTCCAGCGTCAACCTTAAGTAGGTAAGTCTCTAGCATCGCCGCTAGTTATCAATATCCAGTCAATAAAGCCTCTGACATCGCCTTCAGGCATCTATGAGGGATAAAATTTTCTGACCTCGCCGCCAGACCAACACATCATCGATAAACATCTAACATCACCGTCAGATAACCACAAGATTGATACACATCACTAGGCATCGCCGCCAAGCTTCTGTAGGGGATAACACATTCTGACATTATCGCCAGGCATCCGCAAACATGATGAATGTCTGACATCGTCGTCAGCCCACTACCCGGTCTAATAAACATCCGACATTGCCGCCAAATAAACTCAATGCTGATAAACATCCGACCTCGCCGCCAGATATCATAAATCTGATACACATCTGACCTCGCCGCCAGACAACCATAAAGTCGATAAACTCCTGACATCGCCGCCATACAACCTGCATGGAATACCACAATCTCACATCGCCGCCAGAACTCTGCAGAAGATAAACTATCTGACATCGCTGCCAGAACACTGCAGGGAATAACATCTGACCTCGCCGCCAGATATCTCGATTTATAAAGCACAACGTCAAATTTGAATACAGAAACTTCTGACATTACTGTCAGACTTTCGCTAAATAAAAGTGATCACCAAATCCAGAGGTTGGATAGGCAAGAAGCTGATAATCACCTAACATCGCCGTCAGGCACTCACAGAACCGATAACCATCTGACATCATTGTCAGGTATCCGTAAAGTTGATAAACGTCTGACATCGCCGCCAGGCATACACTGAAACTAATAAATGTTGGCATCACCGCCAAACAACCATGAAACCTATAAATATCTGACCTCTCCGTCAGAAAAATCAAAACACGTGACATCGCCGCCGGAAAACCAACAAAAGCCATATCCACACGAAGTTAAGATCATCTGAAGATAACAACCACGAGGAAAATTCGTTAGGGAAACAAAGAAATTTCCAGTAGCCCTGCTTCAGGAGTGCAAATAAATCTCCCCAGGCCACTCGGTTGAGGAACAAACAGAAACTTAACCAAGCAACTCTGTTGGGGAGGCATTTGAAGAGAAGAACATATCTATCACGAATCTTCTGCCAAAGTCTGAACACCTGTACGGACTTGAAGAATAGGATATCACCAACTGAAATCCTATGACTTCGCTAGGGAATAACATAAAATGAGGGCGAAATAAATGCATCAAGTCTGTCGAGACTGAAAACCACACGAGCAGGGATACCATTCACCTGCGGGAGATACACCTGAAACCAAAGAGGTAACAATCGGGCTTATGTTTCAGAATGCATATGTTTGAAAATGGCGGAATGCTCCATGCGAAATGGAAATGCTACGCATTTGGGGTAGATGCCATGCACGCATGCAAATGCAACGGAACCGAATCAGCAAAATAAATGCTGGAGATACCAAAACCATCCTGCTGGGAAAGGAGAACGACCCTGCTGGGGATTATATCAAATCCTGCTGAGGAAAATGCCATGAACGATCTTCCAGAATACAAACCTTCTGGAGAATAGGCGACCCTACCGGGGAAGAAGAACCACATACGGGAACCCGTCCTCCTGCTGAGGAATCAACGACTCTACGGGGAATAACGATCCACCTCCCAAGATTAACCATGTTCCACTAGGGACATCAGCCCTGAATAGCCTGCCGAAATATAACATCCTGGGGAACAGACACCTCTATTGGAGAAACGACGCAAACTGCAAAGACCTAACTCCAATACCGAGAGTACTCAACTAGGGAAAAGACGTTTTCCCTCCGGCTCTACTGGGGATAACGCAATGAGGGAATCCAAACTCAACCTCTGCCTGGGGAGATGAGGAATGGACCTATCAATGGCAACTTGACCTCTGATGGGGTACAAAATCACATGCCTAGACTCTGTGGGGCTCAAATGTATATCAACCAACTGCTGGGGACAAGGACACAAACTTGACTGCTCCTTTAACCAAGCATACAACTCCACTGGGGATAGGGACGCAAACTCCAATTGTTGGGGAATGGGCTCTGGTTGGGGAGAAAGATACATTCATCCCTACCTCTTTGCCCCAAGGGTAACAACCCTGCAAAAATGAATAAACTGACAAGATATCCTACACAAAAGGCACTATCTCAGTTGTCATTAGTGACGTTGTTTAGTTAAATCAAAGTTTTAACGATTATCGGGCAAGGCCCGCAAGTTTATACATGCGCAACTTTATCAAAAACATCGGGTGTTTTCCACAAACAAAACAGTAAGAGTTAAAACAAAGCAAACAGATTACTGAATAATATATGCTTATTGATAAATGGCCTGTGAATAGGCAAAGTTTTACAACAGATGCAACTCCTGAAAAGAGGAAGCTGCGCAAGGAATATACAGGTATGTACATAGATATACAAAAGTGTACAGACATGTCGGCAATGTGGTGTGGACGAACACCATGAGCTGATCCCTCTATGACTCGCCCGACTTCGATGTCTTTCCGATGCTCCGTCTTCGAAAGAGATTGATTTGGATGAACGGCCCGCAGGTCTCCCAAACCACTAAGCAATGAAATATCACACGGAGATCGTAGTCATTTGCTTTTCAATCCCTAACTTTTGCGTGAACCGCCCTTGCGGGTTTTCAATTCACCGGGATATCCATTTCTTTGAAAGTCGCCTTTCCAGCTTTTCAACTTTGCGGGTTTACATCTTTTCATTTATATCCCTAACTTTTTCCCGAACCCCTTCTTTTTCATGGTTCGACGGGATGCCCCATTTTTGCCTGGATATTCTTTTTTCCTTCTAGCGGGTCATTTTAAGCAAAGTATTTTTTAACTGCGTCTGCATTCACAGGGGATGTAAAATCCTCGCCATCCATGGTGGACAATAATAAGGCTCTTCCGGAGAAGACCTTTCGTACGACATACGGACCCTCGTAGTTGGGAGTCCATTTGCCCATGTGATCTGATTGCGGTGGGAGAATCTTTTTTAGCACAAGATCGCCCGTCTGGAAGCTTCAAGGGTGCAACTTCTTATCGAAATATTTCTTCATTCGGCTCTGATAGAATCAATGATATGCAATAGAAACTAGCCCATTCTCATCCAACAGGTTGAGCTGGTTCAATCTGTTTCATATCCATTCCGCCTCATCGAGCTTGACATCGACCAGAACTCTTAAAGAGGGAATCTCGACCTCCAATGGTAGGACAACTTCCATACCATATACCAGCTAGAAAGGAGTTGCCCCGGTTGAGGTGCGTACCATCGTACGATAACCGTGAAGAGCAAAGGGCAACATCTCGTGCCAATTCTTGTACGTGACAACCATCTTTTGCACTATCCGCTTGATATTCTTGTTGGCCGCTTCGACAACGCCGTTCATCTTTAGAAGATAGGGCGATGAGTTGTGATGCTCGATTTTGAAGTTCTGGCATAACTCCTTCATCATCTTATTGTTCAGATTCGAACCATTGTCAGTAATGATTCGCTCGGGCACTCCGTATCTACAAATGATGTCCCTTTTTATGAACCGGGCTACGACTTGCCTGGTTACATTGGCCTACGAGGCTGCTTCGGCCCATTTGGTGAAGTAGTTGATGGCGACCAGGATGAAACGATGGCTTTTGGAGGCGGTTGGCTCAATCTTGCCAATCATGTCAATGCCCCACATAGAGAAAGGCCACGGGGATGCCATAACATTCAACGGGCTCGGCGGTACATGAATTTTGTTTGCATAGATCCGGCATTTATGGCATTTTTTCGCAAATTTGAAACAATCTGACTCCATGGTTAGCCAATAATACCCTGCTCGTAGTATTTTCCGAGACATTGCATGCCCACCGGCATGTGTACCTAAAGTGCCCTCGTGGACCTCTTCCATAAGCAACGTTGCTTCCTTTTCGTCCATGCATCTCAATAACACCAGGTCATGGTTCCTTCTGTAAAGCACACCATCTGGGTTCAGATAAAAGTTACCAGACAACCTCCTCAGAGTCTTCTTATCCTGAGCCGAAGCCCCTGGCGGATACTCCTGCTTCTTGAGGAAGTTTTGTATGTCATAAAACCACGGCTTGCCACCGACGGCTTCTTCAATGGAGAATATGAATGTCGGCCTGTCGAGGCGAGAAATGACAATTCTGGGAGCACCATTCCAGAAGTTCACTTTGTACATCGAAGCCAACATAGCCAGAGCGTCTGCCATCTGATTTTACTCTCGAGGCACGTGATGGAACTCTACCCGATCAAAGAAAGGCAACAGCCTTCTCCATAGTTCATGTAGGGAATCAGATTGAGCTGTCGGGTTTCCCACTCTCCTTTGATTGATTAACAACAAGCGCCGAATCACCGTACACATCGAGATTCTTGATCCTCAGATCAATGGCTTCTTCTAAACCCATGACACACGCTTCATATTCCGCTTCGTTGTTGATGTACGAGAATGTTAACCTGGTAGTGAATGGGATATGAGACCCATGGGGAGTTGTAATGATTGCCCCGGTTCCACTTCTGTACGAGTTAACAGCACCATCAAATATCAATTGCCACTGAGAGCCCCTCTCCGGCCCTTTGTCGGGCAATGGCTCTTCGCAGTCCTTCATCTTAAGGAACATGATGTCCAAGTCAGGAAATTCAAACTTCATTGGTTGATAGTCTTGGATAGGTTGTTCAGCAAGGTACTCTGACAGAACACTTCCCTTGATGGCCTTCTGAGAAACATACTGGATGTCGTACTCTGTCAGTACCATTTGCTATCTGGCAATCCTACCTGAAAGCGCTTGCTTTTTGAAGACATACTTGATCGGATCCATCTTCGAAACCAGCATGGTCGTATGGTTAAGCATATATTGTCTCAAACGTTTGGCAGCCCACGCGAGTGTGCAACACGTTTTTTCCAGCATCGAGTAACGGGACTCACATTCTGTGAACTTTTTACTCAGATAGTATATGGCGTGCTCTTTTCTTCCAGTCTCGTCGTGTTGACCGAGAATGCAACCCATGCTACTCTCAAGGACCGTTAATTACATGATTAATGGTGTTCCGTCTATCGGGGGTATCAATACCAGAGGTTCCTGCAAATATTCTTTGATTTTGTCAAATGCCCTTTGGCATTTATCATTCCAGATGACCGCCTGATCTTTTTTCAAAAATTTAAACATTGGTTCACACGTGGCCGTCAAGTGAGATATGAACCGAGCAATGTAGTTCAACCTCCCCAAGAAGCCACGAACCTCTTTTTCGGTCTTTGGCGCTGGCATATCTTGTATAGCTTTCATTTTAGCAAGATCGACATCAATCCCTTTTTCGCTGACAATTAACCCCAATAGCTTTATGGACCGTACTCCGAAAGTACACTTGTTAGGATTCAACCTCAACCTGAATTTCCTGAGCCTCTCAAACAGCTTCTATAAATTGACCAGATGTCCTTCCTCAGTTTGGGACTTTGCTATCATGTCATCAAAATACACTTCAATCTCGTGATGAATCATATCATGAAACAAAGTGACCATAGCCCGCTGGTAAGTTGCCCCTGCGTTTTTCAACCTAAAGGGCATTACCTTATAACAAAACGTCCCCCATGGCGTGATAAACGTCATTTTCTCCATATCCTCTGGTTCCATCTTGATCTGGTTATAACCGGAAAAACCATTCATGAAGGAGAATACGGAGAATTGAGCAGTATTGTCGACCAATACGTCAATGTGAGGGAGCGGGAAATCATCTTTTGGGCTCGCCTTATTCAAATATAGATAATCAACACACATTTGTACCTTACCGTCTTTCTTCGGCACAGGAATATGTTGGCGACCCACGAAGGGTAAGTTGTCACGGCTAAAAGTCATGCGTCCAACTGCTTCTTAACCTCTTCCTTGATTTTTACAGCCATGTCTGGTCTCGTCCTTCTGAGCTTCTGTTTGACCGGCGAACACTCTTCGCACAACCGTAAACGATGAACCACTATATCGGTGTCAAGCCCGGGCATGTCTTCGTAGGACCAAGCAAAGTTGTCACTATACTCTCGAAGCATCTCGACCAGTCTTTGCTTGATGTCACTCTGCAGCGCAACCCTATTCTGACATTTATGACAACTTCTTCAGAACCCAAATTGATGACCTTAATCACTTCCTGGTGAGGCATAATGGTCTTTTCTTCTTGTTTCAAAAGTCTAGCCAGCTCTTCCGGTAAGTCGCCATCCTCATCAATCTCTTCTTCGGCTTGAAATATCGGGTGATCAAAGTTGAAGTGAGTCATAGAAGGTTCTTGATCGGTGTTATCTGTAATGTGGATCCTGCAATGATGATGGTTAAATGATTCAAATGATATGCAACACAAAACCACATTTCCATTTTATTGTTTTAAACATAAAACAGGAAAAAAAAAAGGATCACAAAATTTCAATGAGAAATAACGCCCTTTGATTTATTGACAAAAACGTTCAATTATAAACAAGCAAGGCCCTGACAAGATACCCCTATGCTCCGGGCAGAACATAAGGTCGTACAATAATCGGGAAAACAGATCATTACTGTTCAGTAGTCACTTGAATGAACTCCTAGATAGACCAATTGTGTAGGCTCTGTCCTGGTGTGCAAGGCTTGATCCAAGCGTTCATGTCGCAATCGCTATCCCCCTCCTCACTATCTGAAACAACATTGATGCGTTCGAAGATGACACCCCCCGAAGTGAACATCAATGGTCCTTTGTAGCACGACACGCTCTTTGAGGATGATGAAGCAGATGGGCTATACCCAAGCCAAACTTATCCTGCTTGTTGGGGATGTCAAGCACCTGGCCCCAACCTTGTGCTGCCCCAGACTGCACCACTGCCTGGGCTTCCTTGAAAGAAGATATGGCCACCTCGGGCGTTTTGCTCGTTGCAGGAGACTTGTCCTTGACCTGGACTGTTTCAAATGCTTGACAGAGAGTTTCGTGGATCTCCCCATCCACTTCAACATACTTGAACGATGATAAATGGCTAACCATTATGTCTTCTTCCCCACACACGGTGAAGATGCTGCCACCGACCATATATTTGAGTTTCTGATGCAATGTAGAGGTTACAGCTCCTGCTGAGTGGATCCATAGGCGGCCTAATAGACATCTATAGGTCGGCTGGATGTCCATTATGTAAAACACTGCATCAAACACTTTTGGCCCTACCTGGATGGGCAATGTGAGCTCCCCGAATACTGATCGTCTGGTTCCGTCGAAAGCTCTCACCACTAGATCATTGGGCATACAGAAAATACCCCGAGTGTCTAATTTCATTAATGCTTTCTTAGGAAGTACATTTAGATATGACCTGGTGTCCACCAAAACATGGGACATAACAGCTCCAAGACACTCAATCGAAATATGCAACGCGCTGTTGTGATTCCTGCCCTTCGGCGTCAACTCTAGGTCCGTTAAACCAAGACCGTTCCCTGCGTTCACGTGTGCAACAACTCCTTCGAGTTGGTTTACTGAAATTTCTTGAGGCCCGTACGCAGTATTCAATATCCTTAGAAATGAATTTCGATGTGCTTCCGAGCATAGCAACAATGACACCAGGCCCATGAACATTCCTATTAGCAGCAATATCATTTCCAGCATTACCATTTCTAGGATTCCCAAAACCAATGTTGTCGAAACTAGCAGCCTTACCAAAACCGACGACATTTCCGTTACCATTACCATTCCCTCCAGCAGTAGGGATAACCAAATTAGGCATAGAATGAGCATGAGGAGTCCCATTCTCATTGAGAGGAGGATTAGCAGTCTGTCCTCCATGAAGAACACCTTTGCTGTCAACTCATGCAACCAAGGGCTGCACCAAAGTACAAAGTTGTTCCTGTCCGTTAGCGACCCCCTGCATGAGGTCCATGAACTGATTCATCCTTTCCCTGAACACTTGCATCTCTGACTGAATTTGCTTCATCACTCTTCTCTGGTTTCCTCGGGTAGCGTATCTCATGGAGTCAGCTCTCAGCCTATAATCCTCAGTGTTTGCAATAGCTTCATTCAGTCTGTACTCGGCGTCGCGCCTGAGTGAGGCCTCCACTGGGATCTTCTCGTCTTTAGCTCTCAACTGAGTCTTCAACTTGTTGATCTGCAGCTTCAAATTATCTTCACGCTCTTTGGAAGCAAGCACACTACTAACAGCTTTCAGATCTAGACCTAATCGTTCCCGGGATATAATTTGCTTGGTCATGTCCGTGCCTAACTTGTTCACCAACTCAGTCTGTTTCTTCAACGAATAAGTTGCTTCGGTCTTCTCACTTCGGAGCTGAGCAATCTCTTTCTCCAACTCCTCATTAGCTTTTCGTAGCTCCTCTTTCTCTGCCCATAGCTGGTTGTACTTATGAATGTTGACCGTGGTTGGCTCCTCAATCGTGAGGGGATACAAAGGCGCCACTGAAGGAAACAACATCAACAACTTCTTCGGTCTATCCTGAATCCAGCTCAAGTAGGGATCATAGGCTCGACAATTACTCTTTCCCAACAATGTTTTTCCTCTCCTGTGAATATTGTTCCAAGCATGCTCAAGTTTAGATAACGTATCATCCCCCAACAGCCTGGTGAGGTACAGAGATTCCTGTACTTCTTCTTCTTTTGGAGGATCCCTTAATGCATAACCAAACTGCCTAACCAACAATGACGGATTATAGTTAAGGCACCCCTTCCTTCCTATTAGAGGAACGTTAGGAAAACCACTGCAGCTATAGATGATTTCCATACTAAGCATATTCCTATCAAACCAAGTGATGTTCTCGGCTGACAAACCCATCAGACGTTCCGACCACTCCAATGTACCTACAGAAGTAAGAAAAGGACCTGTCTCGGGCATATGGCTGGCAAACCACCTGTACAATAATGGAACACAGCAGAACACATTTTTCCCTCTTCTGTTCTCATTCTTATAGTGAACCGAGTGATAAATGTCACCGAGCAGTGTGGGTATTGGATTCCTTGAGGCGAAGATATGAAATGCGTCCAAATCTACGAACTCTGGCATATTGGGAAACAGAATGATGCCATAGACACAGAGAGCTAAAATGGCATTGAATACGATCCAACATCCATCTTTGGTGCACTGTTGAGCCTTATCAATAAGGAACTGCAAGGAGAAACCAGGCACACCATTCCATTTAGTCAATTTTCCTTCTATCTCTGAGGCGTCCAAATGTAATGCTGCAGAAAGCTGAGCCAGATTAGGCTTAGCGTCTGTATGGAAGAATGGCATCTGATTTAGAATAGGCACATCTAGCAATGCAGAATACTCTTCCAAGGTAGGTGCAAGGACATAATCAGGAAATGTGAAACATCTCAGCTGTGGGTCATAGAATTGCAACAGGGCATACAAACCATTCATCTTGTACACTAAAGGCATGCAGACAAAACTGAGAAATTTCCCGTAAGATTTTCTGAAATCTTCCAGTACCTTTCTATCAACCACGACAATCAAACTGAGCAGATAACTAATGTCTGGAGTAGGCAGCTTGTAGGCAACTATTTTCTTCAGGGGTTCCATGTCGGAGGTAGAGAGCAAGGTCACTAGAAGTGAGGGGGGAATATGCACCTGCAACATAAATACATTTTAATAAGATGCAGACGAAAATGTAAATGCAAATGCAAAGATGCACACAGGGGATCAAGATTGTTGTGCTGTAGCTGGAGAAGAACCGGCGCTTTGCTTTGACAAGAACAATAACACAACTATGATAATAGGAACCAACTGATACCAATAACTCGGATTCATCCTGTAAAGAAAACCGGGTAATCTGGAAGCCGAGGTTTCCTGCATGACCCAATCCCTCTCACAGGTATGGACCTATCCACTGATACAGTTCAACATCCTATACGTTCATCAGCGTCACAGACTTCCAAAAAAATGATGATACGTTCACCATTTCTAGTTTGGCATCATCATCCCCTGAAGAGGCCTAACTTAGCTGAATCACAAATGATAGGTCCCCAGAGTCGACAACTCTTAGATCCAAAAAGTCCTCAAGCCCAAAGGGCTGGAAAGGAAATCATCAAATAAAATCTCGTCTGAGCGCGAATTTCATGGGAAACTAGTATATTGCAAAGCATGTACGCCCCCACTACCCTCCACTACTAATGTTATGTTTACACTCAAGCCTGGGTCTGGCTTATCACTCATCAGAACTTCCCTCCCCACAACACAACAATAATGATATATAATGCTGAAAATAAGTGCGGGAAAGTAAAAACAAAGTACAACAAGTATGTACGCACACCCAAAGATAAACAAACAAGCACTAGGATTGACTCGCATAGGGAACCGTAGGAGTCCTCAACAGAGTCGCCAGCTGTCGATACTGCGAAAAAAGGTGTCGGCAATGACAGAAGAGTCGCCACCGTTCGTTATTTATCCCAACGAGAGAAAGGAAACAAGAAAATAAAACCTGACGAAAAAGGGATAAGATTGGTCGTCGCAACCAAATCTCGGGTTGGGAGTTGGTTACGCAAGGGGAAGGTATTAGCACCCCTCACGTCTGTCGTACTCGACGGGATCCACACATTGATTGTCTATCTAGAAAGGGTGATTGAAACTATCTAACTAAAGGTATGGGACGAAAGAAAAAGAAAAGTGACTCGACAGAGCATCGCCGCTCTGGGCCTACGTATTCTTGTCTGGTACGAGAAATCAAAGTCAACGTAGTTTGGCTAACTACGGATGAAAAGGGGAAAAGGTTGCTCGCCAAGACATCGCATCTTGTGCCTACGTACTCTCAACAGGTATGAGAGATCAGAGCTAACATAGTCCAGGATAAAGAGAACACAGGTTTGTTCATCTGTTTTATCCGAGTAAGGTTAAACTACTGTTCTAACAGTTAGGGACAACGCCTGTTTGCGGTAGAACCAAAGCTTAACAATGCTCTTTTATCTGAAAAGATTTTCCTTTATTACGGGAGCCAAGGGCAAAAGAGGAGTTTGACTGTTTGTTTTTGTCTTTTATTAGAGAAGTGTTTTTGAATGAATGTTTGTAATTCATATTGCACTAAAGACTATGACCTAGGAGTGAATGCATCGCATATCACCCAAAGGGTGATACACTAAACACTCTGGTTATTAAAGGGAAACCCCTAAACAACCATTTTCTAAGTAACTTAAGGCTCGTAACGTATAATAATTAAGAGAAAGGAAAATAACATCCAAGCAAAGGGAGGAAACCTCAACCTCTAATGCAAACATGGACATAAGAGAAAGAATGCCTACACATGCACTACTTCTATCCTAATGCACCAAATCATACAACATGAAGAAGAAAGGATCAACAAGATTATGGGAATCAAAGTGACAACCAAAAGAACTCACTATGACACTCAACCAAACTCAAAGGTTCTACCACTTATGGAATGCCTTTAGTTCTTCCAAAGGAGGAACCTGGCTCTCACAAGTGGGATCCTTAGGTCATAGGACAGAGAGGAATGAGTAGAAGAAGATGTGTACATTGTAATTGAAAAATAATTAGCAAAGAATTGCAAAAGTATCACATAAGCGTTAAAGATCATGCAGCATGTGTACATAAAAGAGCCTAAATGGAAGTCCTAAAAGGATGCCTATACTAAACAAGTTATGAACATGATCAAGGCCCAAAATTAAACATACAAATGCCTTAATGTGTATACAATATGAATATGCAAGGATTAGATGCTCAAAGAATGCATAAAGTTCAAACAAAATGCAAACTAGTCAAGTGCAAGGGTTGAAACCATACAAGGGTGACTTAAAGTGTAAAATACACTAAAAATAGTAAACTAATCCTAAAAATTCTAAATAAAATCCTATAGGACTCCACTGGTGTTAGGAACCGGAGTCAAAGGAAGGGAGTCCAAGTCCTAACCTACCTATTCCAATAGAAGGCAAACCCTAAGGGAAGTCCTATGAACTAGGCAAGAGGGAAGGTCCTAAAGATCAAGCCTAAAACCTAATCAAAAGGTACCAAAAACAGAGAGAAAAAATATCATAAAATCAATCAACATGTTAATGATCTGCACAAAAAATTACAAGCATTTAATTTAATTCTCATCACAAAAGAAAATCAAGACAGAAGCATAGGCAATTTTAATTCCAACAAAACACTTCCAAATGAATTATTTATTTTTAATTGAAAAATGTTCATAAAAATTAAAATAAAATTTCCTAAATTCAAATTACATCTTAAAATGATTAGAAACTATTTTTGTAGAATTTATTATCATTTGGAAGTATTTTATTATGATTAAAACAAAATAGATTCCAAAATATGAAAATAATGGAAAGAAAATGAAATTGGAAAATCATGTGGTAAGAATAGCAATCCAAACACGTTGAAACAATGGGCCTCAGGAAAAAGGGGGGTGCAGATAGCTAAACAAAGCCCAGTCTAAGCAAGCATTTAATGAAGCACTGAGTTTTGATGGATTCCATGGGATTAGTCAAATGCATTCCACGGTGAAAAGCGCGCAGGACCATTGGATCTAACAGTCAACACATCTAAAGGCACAAGCATGCACACATGGCTTTGGAGAGTTCAAATCTTCTCAGGTGGAGGGAGAATACACAGACCCGGAGCACGGCGACTCCGGTCGTCTTCTCCGATTGCTTCAACAACACAGGTGATACGAAACGTTTACAAATCTCACAAACTCATAGTCTAAACTAAACTACTCCTCTCACTGATCATGAATCCATGGTTATCTAGGCCTAACATGCCCTAAATCAACCAAACTGAATCAAAACAAAATCAAGCACACATCCTAAATTGTCACTAACAGTCATAATACCTAACCAGATCCAACTATGAAGCCAAGAGATAATGAAAATGCAACAATGGCGTGGAATCACATCATGAACAGAGTGCAATTTGGAAAAGTTAGTTACCTAATGGAATAGCTCTGTTGGACCTTCAATTCTTGATGAAGCTTGATGAAAACAAACCAGAATCGTTCCTTGATCTTCAATGGAAGTGTTGGAGACCTTGATTTGGCTTAAAACTGCTTCAACTACCAAATTCAATTTTCACTTCTTCTCCACTTTTTGTAACTGCTTTCTCTTTAATTATTGATCAAAAATCCATTCTGAGAGCTTGTACATGATGCTGAGAATATATACATTAGATCTGGATGATGATAAAGCCCAATCCAAGCCCACATTGATCCAATTGAAAATCCAAGTTTTACACTTTGAAGCTCCACGGTTCACACGAAAACAAAGCTCAAAACCTCCTGAAATTGGCTCATACATGTTACTTGTGGTGTAAGGAATTTAATAGACCATATTAATCCCTTTCCTCACCACCTTCATCAATCATCTTCTTCACTATTTTTGAACAGAACCAACCCCAACAACCATTATTGAAACTCACAAACTCAGTTTCGAACCACCCCAAATCCGAATCAACCCAGAAACTCCATGGATTAAACCCAACAAAACTCTCCACAACACCTTCATCACTCTGGTCCAGAAGAAACAAACAAAACCTACAAAATGGTTTTCAATCATTAAACCCCAAACAACCAACATCTTCTTCATCAACCTAGCCCAAAAAACGCAGAAATCACTCACAAACACTTCTCATCCATTTACAAAAAACCACCGTAAATCATACCCAGAAATCTTCAATCTTTTCCTTCTGTGAAACATCGTCATTTTCGAAATCCCTAACCCATTTCTTCTACTTCATCTTCTCCGACCAACACCTCACCATTATCAAACTCCTCCTTCATTCTCAAACCCTCAGACCGTTGTTCTTCAACCTACATCTTCCAATACACCACCATCACCTTCAACCCATTTCGCCGGAAAACCCATCACCAACCTCCTTCCGCGATTGAAATCATCGCCAACCGCAGCCCACCATAATTCTACAAGCTCATAGCAGGTGCATAAATCGTGAAAAGGTGGGTGGAACGCGTTCCATTGAAACTCGTTTCGGACCACTGTGTTGTCATTACCTTCTTGTTTTTCTGCTTTCGAAAGTTTATTGTGAAACTGCTTGATAACACATTGCATTTATAGGCCAAGGATCAATGGAGTGTGGTTATATTAGTTTGCTTGATTGGCACTAATGGCATTTGGGACTTTTGTAGTCCTGTGCAGTTGATACACATCCAAACGCGACTTTGCGTTTTTGGTCTTTCTCTTTTTTTTTTTTAAATAATAAATAAATAAATATGTATTTTCTAAATTTTCTTAGATTTGTAAATATCTTATATAAACTAATTTCTTAATTTTGTAAATACTATTTATAAACTTTACTTAAGATTTGTTGTTATTTTCTTTTTTAGTAAATTAACAAGCTTTTAGAATTTTTATTTTTGAATATATTTTTCTCAATCAAGTTCATCTTTTGTCTTCATTAATGTTCTGTTTTGGTCGATGATGAGACTTTTGTAAATCGTTACTAGTCAATCTATTGATAAGTAGTGTTGGATCCGAAACCCACTATTTTCCTCGTCTTGTACCTTCTTCATTCCAGCTTTTGTTTTAATACAGATGAAGTCTCTGATTCGTCAAAACGTTGATCTTCGAAGATGTTGAAACCTTCGCTATTTCAAATCTAAAGTGAATAGCCATTTGGGTATTTTTCTCTACTTTGAGATCGCGAGAGGTTCCCTTCGATTAGTTAACATGAAGTTTACGATTAAGATGAGGTTTAATTTTTATTTTCGAATTTGTTTCGATCTTAACCTACTTTTTGTGGTCGATGAAGTCTTTACATTTGTAAATGTTAATTTATCGAAGTCATTAATCTTCATTATTTCAAATCTGTAGAAAATGATCATTTTGATCCTTTTTCTAAACTTTAGGATCGTGAGATATTACCCTTTGATTAATAGACTCTAGTTTATGATTAAGACGAGATATCACATTTTTTTACCTTCTCCATTTCACCGATTAATAACTTCCGACTTTAACATTCTATTAATACTTCACTGTTTTATATTCTCGCACATATTTCTCTGTCTACACTTTCTATGCATATTATCTTGCCCATTATCTTGTTCATATTATCATCATTGTTCATACTTCATACTATCATATCTTACATACTGTCATCCCCTCCACTTGTTCATTTTATTTAAAACATCTAATAAATATCGAAACCCTAAAATCCTAATTGGTGGACTGTTGGTTATATATCTTGTACATTATCTGTATCCTATATATATTCATATCCATCTCCGATCTCTTTCGCATCTTCTCAAAAAAATATTTGTCTCTTTGTATTGAACTAAAAAGAGAGGATTGAGTGTAGACTTCTTTTTCTCCGAGTGTAAGGATACTCACTGTAGAGTGTGAGGTCTCGATACTCGTCTTTCAATACGAAGACGTGACTGTATTCGCTACCATTCTTTTCAAAACTTTCCTTTCAAAACCTTTTTACTCAGGTCTAAAAAACTTGGCCTCGTGCCAAGCGCGTTCTCAAATTCTTTTCATAGTAAAACTTGAATGGTCGTGGAGTGGTTAGGGGTAGGCCTTCTCCTATCCCGAGTGCTTGACATAACCGTAGGGTTCACTGTCGCAAAGCACTTACCATTCAAAATAAAAACATGTCTTTAATAAGATAATGAAGTTCTCTTTATATTGAATTAAAGAGAGAGGTTTGAGTGTAGACTTCTTCCTCTCCGAGTTTCAGGATACTCACTATAGAGTGTGTGGTCTCGATACTCGTCTTTCAATACAAAGACGCTTGCATTTGCCACACTATTTTCATAACAAAAACTTTGAGATAAATAATTGGGTACTACCTGCAAGGGGTTACTATCCGAGGATCTATTTCACCCCTAAAAACAATTCCACAAATCAAATGTGACACATTGCCTCGCAGGGCGAAAATTAATCTTTTCGAAAAGGATATGTTACGTCCGTTCTACCACAAACAGGTAACGCCTAAGTCTCCAACGAGTGAGCAACAATACACCTAAACTTCTAGAATGCACTACGTTAACATCATCCATAAAAACACCGATTACCCTTAGCGCAAACTATGTTGCTCTGATTTCTCATGTTTGTTGATAATACGTAGGCACAAGACATCGATGTCTTGGCGAGCACCCTTTTTTCTTTCGTTCCGTAGTTGTCTAAACTACAGATGCTCTGATTTCTCATACCAGATGAGAATATGTAGGCACAAGATGGCGATGTCTTGGCGAGCACATTCCCCCTTATACCTGTAGTTCCCCAAACTACGTCGACTCTGACTTTCTCATATTTGTTGAGAATACGTAGGCCAAGGACCACGAAGTCTTACCGAGTCCTTTCTTCCCCGTCATCCCTCCTTTCCTCGTTTCCATGCTTTCTCTCTTCCCCTTAGAACACTTTTACAGCAATATATTTTAGCAAATATCCTCACACGTCAACAAACAAATGGCTCCCATCGAGTACGACGGATGCGAGGGGTGCTAATACCTTCCCTTTGCATAACCGACATCAGATCCCATTCTTGGTCGCGAGACCATCTTATCCGTTTCTTTCTTGGGGTTTTCTCGATGTTTTCCCTTCCCCTCATGGGATAAATAAAGTTCGGTGGCGACTCTTCTGTCTATCTTTTCGCCTCCCCGTCGTTGCATTTTTCGAGTAGCGACAATGATCTGTACAATAGTGTAAAGTCTTGTGGTCAAAATTTAGGGTATGACACAAGGTATTCTGAAAGTTAGTGCTAAGCGTAAAGATGATGAGGTAGCTATCCTTGTTCATCAATTTGATATTCCAGAGACTGTTGATGTCATTAACAGAGTAAGGGAAATCCTGTAAATCCTTTGATTTTGGGTTTGCCCGGGTCGTTTTCGTAGGAATCTAGCAAGGTTGTTTCTTGGAGGTATAGTTGCTACTGTGGTGGAAAATAATAAGAAAGTGATAACTAAGTCAGCAAGATTCGTTGAGAATATAGCAGATATCGGAATAATGACTAGAAGTGTTCGTTTGTTTACTCCAACACCTCTCCAAAAGATTGACTCTGCGTCAATAAGTAAGAAAGTGCATGGTAAAGATGTGTCGCTACCGCGAAAATAAGGTGCCGGAAAAACAGAACAGTCGCCACCTTTCGTTATTTATCCCACGGAAAGGGAAAGGAAACGATCGGAAAAACCTGACGAAAAGGTATAAGACAAGGTCATCGCAACCATGTCTGGATTCGAGAGTCGGTTACGCAAGGGGAAGGTATTAGCACCCCTCACGTCCATCGTACTCGATGGGATCCATGCTTGTTGTGTTTATCTGACGGGTTGGTTTATCTATCTAGCTAAAAAGGTCTGGTCTGAAAAGAAAAGAAAATGACTCGGCCGAACACAGCAGTTATATGCCTACGTATTCCCGTTTGGAACGAGAAATCAGAGTCAACGTAGTTCGGCTAACTATGGGTACGGGGGAAGGTTGCTCGCCGAGATATCGCATCTCATGCCTACATACTTTCACACGACATGAAAGATTAAAGCAAACGTATTTCAGGATACTACGAGTAACCAAGGTGTTCTCGATCACACAGGGGTGAGTGAAAGGATTGACGATACTAGCGTGCGCATTCTAGCAGTTAGGTGTATACTGCTCGACCATTGGAGGCTTAGGCGTTACCTGTTTGCGATAGAACAAACACAGTATGTCGTTGGTTTAAAGGTACGGAGAACCTACGGGAACTAGAACTACGGTCTGGTCTCAATTGCGCTAGGGCAAGAGAAAGGGAAATCAGTCATCAGCGGGAAAGTCTCGACCGCACGGCAGCGAGAGAACAGAGAAGTTAGTTGTTAGTGTGCTCGCTAGGATATTGCATCCTATGCCTATATATTCTCGTCTAATATGAGAAATCAGAGCAGCTGTAGTTCAGCCAACTACAGGAAAGGGGAAAAAGAAACACAGCTGTCAAGCAGGTGAAACATAAAGTAACTGGATGTAGATGCGATGCAACAGTACAAGCAGAAGGAGGAGGCCTCAACTTCTAATGCAAACACGGGATGCAAACAGAGATGCACAAAGGAAACACACAAGCAAAGGGAGACAGGCTCGACCCTTCATGCAAACAAGCAAAGGGAGACTAGCTCAACCTTTCAATGCAGTCATGCAACTATCCTAACCTAAAATATTCTATATATGAAACTATTCTAATGCATCAAGAAAATCAAACAAGGGAGAGAAACCAAAATGAGCAACAGGGAAGTCATCCCAGGCTACATCAGGTTGGAGGTGTATCAACACCAGAGTCTATCATGGGCTCAACCTCTTGAAGAATGCACAGAATCCAACCAAGGGAAGGATTAGGCTCTCCCAAGAGGGATCCTATGTCAATAGGACAGAAAAGACTGGGTATTAGTCCTAGATATCAATCTAAGGTATCTGATTAAAAGTGTATCAACACAGAATGTCAATCCAAGGCTCAACCTTATGAGAAATGCATAGAATCCAACCAAAGGAAGGATTAGGCTCTCCCAGGAGAGCTCCTCATCAAGACTTGAAGGGAAAGATGGTACAAACCAAAGGAATGTACTATACTAGTGAATGTCAATTCAAGGCTCAACCTCCTGAGGAATGCATATAATCCAACCAAAGGAAGGATTAGGCTCTCCCAGGAGGGCTCCTCTTTAAGAATTGGAGAAAGAGAGTAGGGCAAAGCCCGTGGAAGAAATCATATAAGGGAAAGAATCCTCACCAAAAGCTCTAAAGAAACCTTAAATGGTTATCTCTAAAAGAAGGTTCATCCTAAGGGAACTTAAAGGTATACTAAAGACTTGAAAATAAACCTAAGAGGGTGTCAACCTATGTACTAAGGGTTAATGGAAGATTGGGTGCTTAAAGTTGGCTAAAAAGTTCATTTATTAGGCCAAACTATGAGAAGGTGCAATCATGAACACACAAACTTTGGTCAGAAAGTAAAATATGGGAAAAATAGGAAATCAGGTCCTAAAATCTTGATAAAATTCCTAGATGATCCTAAATGTGTTAAGAATCTATGGTAAAAGTTTCAAGTCCAAACTATTAGTCTAAGTATACCAATCAGAGGCTAAACAAAGATGTATTCTATGGGGGATTCACTTGGGGAAGGCTTTATAAATCTATCTCAAAACCTATTCAAATGGAATCTAAAAAATGAAATAAAAATACTACACTATTCTACAATGTGTCAACATCCACCATACAAAAAATCAGAGGCTAACATGAATTATTGAAAGAGAAATAAAATCATAAAGCACAGTATGTAATTTCTCAACTAATAAACACACATTAAAATGGAAAATATGCAATTAATTGTAAAATGCATGAAAACTGAAATTAAAAAATATGAAAAAACTCTAGACATGTTCAACTGCTCACATGATTTATTTCAAGATTTATTGACAAAAATTGGTGTTTTTTATGAATTAAATCCAAACAAGTATCAATTAAAATAAAAGAAAAAAAGAAATTAAATGAAGTAAAAGGCGGGTGTAGTAAGTATCTACTCTATGTGTTATTTGCAATGGGCCTCGCGAGACAGGGGTGTGAATAGCGCTAACTATTAAGCCCAGCTGAGTATTAAACTCAGCTTTTCATTTATTAAATGGAAACAGACCAGGGGGGCGGATAGCAACGTTTTCATGTGTAATCTGGTTTGGGCCTAACGGAAGGGGGTGGGGATAGCGCTACAGCAAGGTCCCAGCAGAGTTTCTAGTGAAACTCAGCGTTTCACTAAATGAGGAAGGGGCCATGTGAAAGGCTACACGCGGGACTCACTACCAGTCTTGCAATGTGAGGACCTGGTCCACGATCAGCACGATCGAACGAACTAGAATGAAGCTGGCAATTTGAAATAGAAAACAGAGGGATTACATCACGGAGGTTGGGGTGGCGGTCGGAGAAGATCCAGTCATCTTCTCCGGCGGGATGAACAGTGACGAAATTTTCCAACTCATCAAAACTTCAATTTTTTTATACCGTTTTCTTCATCTCACTTCCTAGATTCCAAATATCCTATTCTCTTCCATAATTATCCAATAACTAGAGAGAAATGTGAACTACAACTTGGGAGTCTCTGTCAAAAAGTGTCACGATTGAATACGAAACCTATCTAGAATCCATCTAGGGGTTGTCAAGAACCTAACCGCATATCAAACTAGTTCTAAAACGCCATAAATTATGAGTAATGGTGAAGTTTACATACCTCTGAAAAACTTTGTGGAGCACCTTCTAACAACCACTAAACCTTCACTTTCTTGGACCAGAATTACTCCATGGATGCTGTAGAAGCTTTGTGGATGCTTGATTTTGCCTAAAACTGGTTAATTCTAAAAAATCGAATTTTCATCTTCCACCACTTTTTCCCAACACTTTTTCTGTTATTCTTCCTCCAAAAGCAGTTATGGCAGTTGGGAAATGATCATAGGAATATATAGAATGGGCTTGGATACTTTTGAAGCCCAATAGAAGCTTGTAAGAGTCCAACTCAAAATCCACATTTTTGATTATGGAGCCTTATGGAAATGGTGAAAACAGAGTGTTAATAGCTTATGCATTGATCCATCTCAGTTCCTTATGATGCAAGGATCATGTGTGGCTGAGATTGAGCCCTTGGAAACGAATCTACGGTGGATTTCCATTACGTTGCTTAAAGGTGAAGAAACCATGATATTGGCATAGAAAATGACTTCAAATTGGATTTCTGATTTTTTCCATTGTTCTTAAAACATCAATTGCACTCAAAAAATGTACCAACATGACATGAATTGGTTTAAAATGTATTTGATCCAAACTAGCCCTTTTCAAGCTTCCTTTCATGAATTTTTCTCCATACATTTTCCTATCCAAGCCATATCAATGGTCCCTCGAGGTTTGATTGACCAAATAATCCCATTTGGAGCAACTTCCAAGTTGGCAAGGTTTTCATTTGAGGTATGCAAAGTGGTGAACTTGACCTGTAATGAAAATGACCTGTAATCTTACTTTCCCAAAATACCCCTGACTTGTAACCCTCATAACTTGAGTTCTACAAATCAGATGAAAGACTTCTAGTACTATTTGGAAATCTAAGATCATGAGAAACAACATTCATGTTGGCAAAAAGATGAGGAGAAACATCCTTCTAGCTCAAAAATGTCCTGGAAGTTGGTTGACTTTCAAGTACCAAAATCAGATTCATCTGATAACCTGTAACTTGTCTCCCTCATAACTTGAGTTCTAGAAATCCAATGAATGACTTCTAATACTCAAATTAAAGGTATGAACATGCTCTACAAGTCTCACGTGGATATCAAGATGAGATGAAACTTGTATCTTGATTTATGTGGTCTTGAAGTTAGGCATTGAAATAGGGGATTTTACACTGTCAAGCATAGAAACCCTGGCTCAATAACTTCTCACACTCTTGAATATTGATGAAATGATATTGAAATGATATATGAAATGTCTCAACACAACATTCTGTGATCATAGTTGCTTAGAATTGTGTCTTAATCTCCTTAAGATTCACAGTTGACTGAGGGTTGACCAGGTGAAAACCCTAGTTGTACCAACTGTGGTTGTGGCCTCTTGCACTTTGCATAATGATTTAAATAAGCTCCATAATGAATTTCAAGACCTCTTATGAGCTCCCACAATGCTTCATTCCCATATCCATGGACTCACAATCATCTGGTGATCTTTTCATGGCCTCCAAGATAAAAGGTGAACCACATACAACTCTTTGACTTCTCTGATGGTTATAAGCTCTTGAATAGCTTGAATATAACCCCTTGATTAGGTTTAGAACTTGGATAACCTCTTCTTAATGAGCACACCCCCTTGATCCCCTGTGAATGGACGATGGTATGCAAATGTTAATGCAATGAAATGCAATGCTGATGCTATGTGAATGCAGTGAAACAAAAGCCAGTTAAAAAAAAGGTTGGGCAAATTTTGGGGTGCAACAGCTGCCCCTATTCAAACGGCTTGGACCTGACTGGGTGAGAAGCGAACGACTCTCAAACAATCAAAGGTAGAAGACAGTTGAATACCAAAGAAACCCAAAAATTTGCCAACCTGCAGAAATAAACTGCAAACCCCGCTTGGGGAAAAAATATCCAGAAAATTGAATCTGGTTGTCACGGCAACAACTGACCAATCATCTGATAAAGAACACCTGATTTCAACATCAACCACCTGTGTGAAACCACAGGCATTGAATCAACACACTAGATCAACAACAATCAAACTTCAAAGATACGCCACAATAAGCGGGCATCGAGCCATAGGACCACATCAAAATACCATCCTTGACTTTCCATTTCCGAAGGGACGAACAAAGCACTACGTAAAGCGCAAACTAGGCATCTGAAGCCCTGAATAAGCAACTCTGCGAGAAACATTTCCGACACTACGGGTATTTGCACTATGTAAAGCACGAACTTGACATCTTTTTCCGAAGAAACAGGCGAAGCACTAAATAAAAGTGCTAATCTGGCATCCGAGGACTTGAATGAACAACTCCACGGGACCAACTCTATCAACACAGGTAACAACTCTGTCAACACAGGTAATAACTCCGTCAACACAGGTAATGACTCCGTCACCACGGGTAATAACTTCGTCACCACGGGTAACAACTCCATCAACACGGGTAACAACTCCGTCAACACGGGTAACAAATCCGTCAACACGAGTAACAACTCTGTCAACACGGGTAACAACCCCGAAGGTTTAATCCATGAGATTTTTTTTAACGCTGACGTAATAGCAATCCGAGGAAAACTCTATTGGAAAAAAGGGAAACTTAACCAAGTAACTCTGATAAAAGCACACATGATAGGACAAACGTTATCATCGCATATCTCACGCCGAGCATTTGAATATATGAAAACCATCCTAAACAAGAATTCCAATCCCCTGCAGGGAAAACACCCAAAAACAAAGAGGTAACCAACCTGGCTTTAACACCAGTTACCTGTGTGACGCCACAGATAACAAACCCGAAGGTTGGATCAACATGCACTTGATAGACAGGAAGAAAAAACATACTCACATCGTCTAAAGACAGACAGAAAGATACCATCCCGAAGGTTCACATTGTCTAATGATAGACAGGAAGAGAAACAATCTGAAGGCTCGCAATATCCATACTCACATCGTCTAAAGATAGACGGAAAGACACCATCCCGAAGGAGGACAATATCCATACTCACGTTGTCTAGAGATAGACGGAAAGACACCATCTCGAAGGAGAACAATATCCATACTCACGTCGTCTAGAGATAGACGGAAAGACACCATCCCGAAGGCTAGATCAACATGCACTTGATCTTTTCACATTGTCTAAGGATAGATAGGGAGAGAAACACACCCGAAGGCTCACCTCGTCTAATGATAGACAAGAAGAAAAACAATCCCCGAAGGTCCACATCGTCTAAAGATAGACAGAAAGAAAAACTTGTCCGAAGAACCACATCGTCAGTGAGAACTAGCAGAAAGAAAACCATATATGAACTTCAACACCATCCATCAAATTTCAGAATCCTTTCGTCTATAGGAGTTGATGGAAAGAACAATATCCTCAAAGGGGCCACATTATCAATAAGAATTGACAGGAAGAAAACCACCTTCAAAGAGCCATGTCATCAAGAAGAATCAACGACTAGGAAAATCGAACATTCTTCAAAGAGCTTCGACGTCAATAAGAATAAATGGTCAGGAAAAACCCCTCTTGAAATGTCATCTCATCCAATAAACAGAAAGAAAACCATATCTAAAAGATCTCCTTGAAACCTCACATCGTCTAAAGCTAGACGGAGAGAAAACCATACCCAAACTCGCCTTGTCTAATGATAGACAGAGAGAAAACATCACCCAAACTCACAACGTCTAAAGATAGACGGAGAAGGCACCTACTCAAACTCACAACATCTAAATATAGACGGAGAAAACTCCTACAGGGGAAACACATCGTCAATAGGAACTGACGGGAAGAAAACCTGCTCGGAAACACATTCAGTGTCCAAGCCCAGAGTCAAAGGTCCAGTTTGAAGCGCCACGTGTTGTATATATAGCTGGCCACGCGTGCGTTTCAGGGTCCGCCACCTCATTGTTTCTCTCTCCCCAGAACGTGCCACTTGGCCCTTCTCAGACTCTCTCTCTCACCCTGCATGCACACCACGTGTGCTATCCTCTGACTTCCCTCGCCACTTGTCCACCCACCATCTATCACCGGAGAACCCCACCGGCCGGCATGCAAGCGCCGACGGCCAACGTCCTAACCGCTTCCGACCACCGCTGATCACCGGAAACTGGAAAATTCTCAGAAAATCATTTCCAATCTTCTTCTTCTTCTCCAATCTACTTTCAACCAACCTTCATCCGCAATTCTCCCAAACTCGCCGGAAAATCCACTTCATCCATCGTTCATCGTGGTCGTGAGTTCTTTTCTCCAGAAATTCATGAGAGCTTCATAGATCCTTCAACGTCTTCATCAAATTCCAGAAGATCTTCATAGATCCTTCAACGTTGTTCTTCGTTTCCCCAGAAATCTTCATGAACGCTCTTCATTGTTCATCAGATCACTAGAAGACTCCAAGAACGATCTTCAAGTGTTTCATCATGCTCTTCACATGATTCTCCAGAATTCGTCCGGATTCAACGATCTTCAACGCCTCATACGTTCTTCCAGATTTTGTCTAGATCTTCATAGATCTTCAAGTTGCCCCAGCAACGCTCACGAATCTTCATCTTCAACGAAGTTTCTTCGTCAGCTTTCCAGAAATTTATCTGCATTACTCGTCAGCTTCTTCAACGATCTTCATTGTTCATCAACGGTGTTCATCCAAATCCCTAGAAAGTTTGTTCAGCCTTGGAATGTAGTCATCGTTTCCCAGAAAATCACGGGAGCTTCAAGTCATTGTTCTTCGTTTTCGCGATCTCCAGGTTCTCCCAACATCAACAAGAAATCTACGTCTTCGTAAACTTCTCCAGGTTTTCTTTTCTTTCTCTTTCTTCTTCGTTACGAGTTTGTGATATTTGTAGTTAGGCTAGGTCGTTATGAGAATACCGGAGTAGATTAGGGATTATTATGTTAAGCTGAATTTGTGAGCGATAGGTGGTGATGAATATTGGTAGAGATTAGATTTGGTTTAGAGTAGTGTGTGGTGAGAGAGTCTCGGAGAGAGATCTTGGGTGAGCGGCGCTTAGGGTTGCAGATTGGAAGATGAACAGTGACTTTCTTGGAGAGACTTAGTTAGTTTAGGTTTTCTGATTAGGCTGGATGTAGGCTGTGTGGATTCGGGCTTTAGGCCCATTACCCAGATTGCTGAACCATACCCATCATTTACCAGTGGTACCCCCTCCCCTAGTTTGGAATTCAAACATGGGCCTTGCCAATTGCTGTTGGCACCCCCGTTTAGAGGCCCAGGTGAAAGTGCAAACAGAATAGGCGCTATTCATACCCCCCCCCCCCCCTGGTGTTTTTATTTTCTTGTGGTTTTCTGAATAATAAGGGCCTAACCCCATTGCTGTTAGCACCCCCCAAATTGGGCCCAGAGTGAATAACAAAGGGATATGATGTTGTTTGAACCCCCTGCTGGTTTGTTTGTTTTGTTTTTTTCTCTCTGAATAAAATTGGGCCCAGCGCAATTGCTGATTGCACCCCCTTTCTGGGCCCAATATGTTTTTTGCATAAATAAATTGCTATTGGCGCCTCCCCCCTTTGTCTTAATTGAATTTTTTTTTCTTTTCTTTTCATGTGTATATAATTCATAAATAAATTCATAAAAAATCGGAAAATGGTCATTTTAATATGGGACTTTTTTCCCCATTTCAATAATTGTTTCAAGAAATTTGTGAAAAAACAAAAAAATATTATTTTAGGTATTTTCTTTATTTTTTGTGAATATTTTACATTTAGTTGTTTTTTTAATGAATATAGTTTGTACATAATCTTGTAGATTTTTGTTTAGCTAGCTCCCTTTACATTTTAGTGCTATTCTTTTTAGAGTAATTAGATATAAACTTGAGCTTACCCCTGGATTTATTCCATGATTTTATAATTGGATTTTGATTAGTTTTGATTAGATGACATTAGGATAGTATAATTAGGGTTTAAACACAACATAGGTGCACTTGAACATTTTATTGAGTTTTTTAGATTGAATTAGAGAATGGGACCTATGGGGTATATAGGGTAGATATAGTATTTCCCTTAGAATTAATATTAGGCTTGTAAATATTATATTACTATTTTTGGTATATTTTACAATTGTGTGATTGTCTGGTTTGCCCATTTTTGGGATTTATTTTGTTGTATGGGCTTTTTTGGGCATTTGCTTGGGGTGTGGGCTTGGTTTGAAGAGCATGATGGTGGAGCCTAATGAAGACAAAGTTGAAGATCAAAATCAAAGCTTGATGAAGATTGCTTGGCTTGCTTGGAGTTGTTTGAAGACCATAGGACACAGGGTATAGGTAGAGCCTTAGAGTAGAACTTTTCTTCATAAACATGGATGGTTTCTTCTGCCTCCATTCTTCTCTGTGATTAAAAGTCTCTCCTTAATACTCACATCCCTCCTTTGGAAGGATTAGTGACTGTATCTAGGAGATAGAACTTTGAGAGAAATAGTCTGTATTATGTTAACTTTCTGTAGGCCACCTTTGGTGCTCAGCAGACTGTTTAACATTTTAAATCCTCTTGCCATCATCTATCTGTTGGAGAGCTTGCTTTGAAGAAGCCCTTGAAGATTGAGGATAAAGTTCATTGCCTTAAAGACTAATAGAAGAAGGAGCTTGTGCTGTCAGGTTTTGCTGTTTAGAGTTGTTGGTGCTGTTTAGAGCTGTTGATGTATTGTTTGAGTTTCTTGACTGTATTGTTTGTTAATTTTCCCCTTGAGGTTGAAGTGAAGTTGTTTCACTTTGCCCATTGTTTTCTAGGTTCGAGGTCGAGTGGGACTCCCTTGCCTCGCTTGTACTGCTGCATTCATGTATTTTATTGCTTTACTGTATATATGTTGTTGCTTTTCCGTTTATCCCTTAGGATCTCTGTTTCTCTCTGCGCAAGAGAGGAATATGACAGACATTAGGTTCTCATCCATGCATGACAACATTAGGGTAGATTTTGATTCCCTTTTTCAACCATAGGTTTTAGAGTTGTTGTCTCTCTTCTATCTCAAAACAATCAGAAAAATACAATAAAAGGTTAAACATCAATAAAAGACAGTTCTTGCGTAAAAGACTGTAAACCAGTCAAAGAGTCATTTTTGTCCGCTTGGACCCATAATCAGGAGAAAACCTTTTTCAGAAGGATAAAAACAATCAAGACAGACTTGTGTCGTGCGTGGCCCGAACTACGTTTGCTCTGATCTTTCATGCTGTATGAAAGTACGTAGGCATAGGATGCGATATCCTAGCGAGCAACCTTCCCCTCCTTTCCCGTAGGTAGGCGAACCACGTTGACTCTAATTTCTCGTTCCAGACGGGAATACGTAGGCATAAAGTGCGATACTTTGTCGAGTCATTTTATTTTCTTTTAACCCCAGACCTGTAGAATAGATAGAATAACAATCCGTACCAGAAAACAAGCGTGGATCCCGTCGAGTACGACGGACGTGAGGGGTGCTAATACCTTCCCCTTGCGTAACCGACTCCCGAATCCAGGATTTGGTTGCGATGACCATTCCTTTCCCGTCTTTGCGGTAGGTTTACTTCGAGCGTTTCGTTACCCTCCTTTGGGATAAATAACGGACGGTGGCGACTCTTCTGTTCAGCCGGCGCCGATTTTCGCAGTAGCGACAACAGACACACGTTTGCATTTGCATGAAGCATTTGCATAATGAACACTTTGTTGTTTTTCTAACCCTTTGTGTACACAGGTTGTTTCAGGCTGTTCCAGGATTGATCAGAGACCTATCCACCGCTATCCGACCAGAGAAAATCAAGCCAGAGTTATGGAGCAAGTGCAAATTGACGTTCAAGAACTCCGAGAAAGGATGGACCGCTTCATGGAGCTCATGCAAGTGGTCGCCAACGGCCAGGATCAGCTCAGAACCTTGGTTCAGCCTCTGATTTCAAGGGTCCACAGCAATGGTGTACTCCATGGTGGGACTGTGCCAACCCCTCCACCTGTTGAAACTCCGCAGAATGGCGTCCCCGTGACCGGGGGGAATGGCAGTGCCAACGGCAAAGTAATCGCTAACATGGGACTCAACGGTAATACGACGGGCGTCGGTAATGGGAATTTTGAAGCTAATGTCAACGTTGGGCTAGGCAACAGCAACACAGGCGTTGGGAATCTGTATGGGCCTCAGCCATGGTTAGAAGACCGTCAGGACGATGTGTTCTCACAGAGAGGTGCTGAAGGGGAGCTAACTGCTGAAGCACGGCTAAGGTTTAAGGCACTCGAGGATAAGATGAGGAATTTCGAGAACCAGAACACCATGGGTGTTGACATGTCCAAGTTGGGACTGATTGCTGATTTCAAGGTGCCTCCCAAGTTCAAGGTACCGGACTTTGAAAAGTACAAGGGCACCACTTGCCCTCGCGTCCACCTGAGATCATACTACCGGAAAATATCAGCTCACTCTGAGGACGAGAAGTTGCTGATGCACTTCTTTCAGGACAGTCTGTCCGGGCCCTCCTTGGAATGGTACATGAGTCTGGAACCTACCAGTGTGCGCACGTGGAAGGAACTTGCTGAAGCATTTGTCCACCACTACCAATATAACAGTGACCTGGCTCCGAACCGGGTCCAACTGCAGAATCTGTCACAGAGGAACAACGAAAGGTTCAAGGAATATGCCCAGCGGTGGCGTGAATTGGCAGCTAGGGTTCAGCCGTCGATGGTTGAACGGGAGCTTGTTTAAATGTTCGTAGCCACCCTCTCAGGGGTTTACTACGAGAAATTGGTCAGCAGTATGTCCGGAAGCTTCTCCGATCTCATTCTCACAGGTGAGCACGTTGAAAATGGGATCAAACTGGGGAAAATTCAAAGTGACATGTCCTCAGCTGGAGGAGGAAAGAAACCTTATGGTGGCAAAAGGAGGGAAGGAGAGACGAGCGTCGTGTTCAACGCTCGAAGGAAAGGCAAGGGCCAGCACCAGCAGGTGGCCAGCATAACTATCCCGGCAGTCCAACAGCCACAACAGCAGCAGCAGCAGACGAACCAACAAGGGTACAGAAAGTATCAGAACAGGGCACCTCTGTCGATCTGTCACCTCGAGACACCGCCCATGTCCTATGCTCAGCTATTACAGACTCTGCTCCAGTTACAACTGATCCAGAAGAGGACCCTGGCTCCCTTGACAGGGGCACCTCCGCCAGGTTATGATGCGAATGCGACTTGTGAATTTCACTCAGGGGCACCAGGCCACACGATAGAAAATTGCAAAGCCTTCAAGCACAAGGTGCAGGACATGGTGGACGCTAAGATCATCAATTTCTCAGATAATGTGCCAAACGTCACGAAGAACCCTATGCCGAATCATAGGGGAGGTGGAGTAAATGCCCTTATTGAGGACGAGAGCTCGGATTTGTTGACTGACGTCAAAGATCTGAAGACACCGCTTAACTTCGTTAAAGCCAAGCTGATGAAAAGAGGTTTCTTCCCGGGCTGCGGAGAGCTGTGAATGGGCTGTGCGACTAGTCCTGATGGATGTGAACAGTTGATAGAGGGGATTCAGAGTCTGATGACCGAAGGAATCCTGCAGTTTAGCCGAAGGGCCGAAGGCGGATCGGGAGAGTTAATGCTGAAGCAAGATGATGAGGTTGCCACCATCATCATCCCCCGTCGGATGATAACTATTTCTGCACCCAGACCGCCCACGATTACCATCACCAAGGCCGGGACGATACCTTTTGAAAGCACCAATGCTGTCCCATGGCACTATGGGGCAGATGTCTACTGCAATGGGCAGAAGTTGGAATTGGAACCATCAGGGTCATGTGTGGATAACCTGGCAGGAATTGGCGGAATCATTCGCAGCGGAAGAGTATTTGCTCCACCTGAGATCGTGGCAGACAAAGCGGACAGAGCTGACGCAACTGATAAAGGGAAGAGTAAAGTTGTTGAAGAGACCCCTCGTGGGGTAGAAAAAGACTTACTTGTTAAAGACGCCGAAGAGTTTATGAGGTTGATCAAGAAGAGCGACTACAAGATCGTGGATCACCTCCATCAAACACCCTCGAAGATTTCTATCCTGAATTTGTTGCTGTGTTCTGAGGCACATTGCAATGCGCTGCTGAAGGTGTTGAATGCCACGTATGTACCGCAGGAAATATCGGTTAACGAGTTGGAAGGGGTCGTAGCCCACGTGAATGCTGGAAACGGGTTAGGGTTCACTGATCTGGAGCTGACGCCGAAGGGAAGAAACCATAATAGCGCTCTGCACATCTCGATAGAGTGTAGGGGAACGATTATGTCTCATGTGTTGGTGGACACGGGGTCGTCACTCAATGTTCTTCCGAAGAAAGCATTGATGAAGTTAGATACTCGAGGATTGATTTGCACACCCAGTGATCTGGTTTTGAAAGCGTTCGATGGAACCAAGCGTCATGTTTTCGGGGAGGTGACGTTGCCAATCCAAGTTGGGCCGGAAACATTCGACGCAGTCTTCTACATTATGGACATCATACCTGCCTATAGCTGTCTCTTAGGCCGGCCATGGATCCACTTTGCGGGTGCCGTGACCTCCACGTTGCACCAGAAGCTCAAGTATGTTGTTGGAGGAAGCATCGTGACTGTTTGTGGCGAGGAAGACATAATGGTGAGCCATTTGTCGTCCTTCAAGTATGTTGAGATGGATGGGGAAATTCATGAAACCCTATGTCAGGCGTTCGAAGCTGTTAAAGTCAAGAATGTAGTTCCTGTAATCACTGAGAAGCCAGAGATGACTCTCTCTTCCTTCAAGGAAGCCCGGGCCATTGTTCAAGCCGGATCTACCCCAGGCTGGGGGAGGATTCTAGAGATACCTAACAAGCAAGACAAGTTTGGGTTGGGATACTCTCCTGCGGCTGAAGCCTCCTCTTCTGGCAGTGCGTCGCGAGGTAAAGGACCGATCCAGTTTACCAGTGGCGGGGTGATATTCGAAAGTGTCAATGCGGTGTCTGAAGACAGCGAAGACAGCGACTGCGACCTGGACTCTTAGATCCAGCCAAGCAAACCAGGCGAGAGCCTCAACAACTGGTCCATCAGGGATACCATCCAAGTGACAGGCAAAGAGTAATGATTTACTTTCTCCAATCATTGTACAACCCTATGTCCTACCCGGGGCATAGTGGTTTTATTGTCAGGGCCTCGTTTGATTATGTATATGCATTTTATCAATAAATCAAAAGGCATTTTTTTCTTCGTATTCAAATGTTGTGATCTCTGTTATTCCTGTTTTATATTTGTTTTGAAAAACAATAAAATGGCAATGGGGTTTGTGCTAACCTGCATATCCTTATTTTAAGCTTAACCCTTGTTATTGCAGGATCCACATAGCAGATGACATCGACTCTGGACCTTCTACGACTCACTTCGACTTCGATTGCCCGATCTATCAAGCCGAAGAAGAGATTGATGAAGACGAAGACCTCCCCGAAGAGTTGGCCCGCTTGTTGAAACAAGAAGAGAGAGTTATTCTGCCTCACGAATAAGAGATCGAGATTGTGAATCTGGGTTCCGAAGAACTGGTCAGGAACGTCAGGATAGGGGTTGCATTGCAGAGTGATGTCAAGCAGAGATTGTTCGAGATGCTTCGAGAGTATAGTGACATCTTTGCTTGGTCATACGAAGATATGCCCGGACTTGATGCTGACATTGTGGTCCACCACTTGCCGCTGCGAGAAGATTGTCCCCCCGTTAAGCAGAAGCTTAGGAGGACACGACCAGATATGGCCGTTAAGATCAAAGAAGTGCAGAAACAGATTGATGCTGGCTTCTTAGCGGTCACTACTTACCCTCGGTGGGTCGCCAACATAGTGCCTGTACCGAAGAAGGACGGTAAGGTGCGAATGTGCGTCGATTATCGGGATTTGAATAGGGCGAGCCCTAAAGATGATTTCCCGCTCCCTCATATCGATGTGTTGGTCGACAATACAACTCAGTTCTCCGTATTTTTGTTCATGGATGGCTTCTCCGACTACAATCAGATCAAGATGGCGCCGGAGGACATGGAGAAAACTACGTTTATTACACCTTGGGGAACGTTTTGCTACAAGGTAATGCCTTTCGGTCTGAAGAACGCAAGGGCCACTTACCAACGAGCAATGGTTACTTTGTTTCATGATATAATTCATCATGAGATTGAAGTCTATGTTGATGACATGATTGCGAAGTCCCAAACGGAGGAGGGACATCTGGTCAATTTGCTGAAGCTTTTTGAGAGGCTTAGGAAGTTCAGGTTGAGGCTGAATCCTAACAAGTGTACTTTCGGAGTACGGTCTTTAAAACTACTGGGGTTTATCGTGAGTGAAAGAGGCATTGAGGTTGATCCTGCGAAGATAAAAGCAATACAAGAAATGGCAGCGCCAAAAACAGAAAAAGAAGTTCGTGGTTTCCTGGGCAGAATAAACTACATTGCAAGGTTTATTTCTCAGCTCACGGCCACGTGTGAACCGATGTTCAAGCTGTTAAAGAAAGATCAGGCGATTATCTGGGACGAGGATTGCCAGAAGGAATTTGATAAGATAAAACAGTATCTACAGGAACTTCCAATCCTGATACCCCCAGTGGCCGGAAGACCCTTAATCATGTACTTGACAGTTCTTGAGAATAGTATGGGGTGTGTTCTCGGTCAACACGACGAGACGGGCAGAAAGGAGCATGCCATTTACTACTTGAGTAAAAAGTTCACGGATTGTGAATCTCGTTACTCGATGCTGGAGAAAACGTGTTGTTCACTAGCCTGGGCTGCCAAACGTTTACGACAGTACATGTTCAATCACACCACCATGCTAATTTTGAAGATGGATCCGATCAAGTACGTCTTCGAGAAGCAAGCGCTTTCGGGCAGGATTGCCAGATGGCAAATGGTGTTGACGGAATATGACATTCAGTACATTTCCCAAAAGGCCATCAAGGGAAGCGTATTGTCTGAGTACCTTGCCGAACAGCCGATCGAGGATTATCAGCCGATAAAATTTGAATTCCCTGATGAGATTGCGATAAACCGTTGCCCGACGAGGGTCCAGATAGGAAATCCTAGTGGAAATTGATATTTGATGGGGCGGTTAATTCTTACGGAAGTGGCATTGGGGAAATCATCACGACTCCCCATGGATCCCACATCCCGTTCACTGCGAGACTGACGTTTCCAGTCACCAATAACGAAGCGGAGTACGAAGCATGCATCATGGGTCTAGAAGAAGCAATTGATTTGAGAATCAAGAACCTAGATGTATATGGTGACTCGGCACTTATGATCAACCAGATTAAAGGGGAGTGGGAGACTCATCAATCGAATTTGGTGCCGTACATGAACTATGCCAGAAGGCTGCTTCCGTTCTTTGATCGAGTGGAACTCCATCATGTACCCAGGGCTGAAAATCAGATGGTTGATGCCTTAGCCACGTTGGGTTCGATGTATAAAGTCAATTTTTGGAATGAAGCTCCAAGAATTGTTCTTTCTCCTCTTGATAGACCTGCATTCGTCTTTGCGATCGAGGAAGCCTCCGACGGCAAACCATGGTTCCACGATATCCAGACCTTCCTTATGACTAAGGAGTATCCTGCGGGAGCGTCCACCCAGGATAAGAAGACTCTGAGGAGGCTGTCTGGAAATTTTTATCTCAATCCTGATGGAGTTTTGTACAAAAGAAACCACGATCTCGTGCTACTCAGATGTGTAGATGAGAAAGAGGCGAGTATTCTCATGGAAGAAGTCCATGAAGGAACATTTGGTACGCACGCCGGCGGGCATGCTATGACGAGAAAAATCCTGAGAGCAGGATATTACTGGCTGACGATGGAGTCGGATTGCTTTAAATTCGCGAAGAGATGTCATAAATGCCAGATTTATGCTGATAAGATTCATGTGCCGCCGTGCCCGTTAAATATCACGTCCTCCCCATGGTCGTTCTCCATGTGGGGCATTGACATGATAGGCAAGATCGAGCCCACTGCATCTAATGGTCATCGCTTCATTTTAGTAGCTATCGACTACTTCACCAAGTGGGTGGAGGCAACCTCATATGCTAATGTGACCAAGCAGGTGGTGGCCAAATTCATAAAGAGGGACATCATTTGTCGATACAGAATTCCCGAGCGGATCATTACGGATAATGGTTCGAATCTGAATAACAAGATGATGAAGGAGCTGTGCCAGAGTTTCAAGATTGAACACCACAACTCATCTCCTTACCGGCCGAAGATGAATGGCGTCGTTGAAGCAGCCAATAAAAACATCAAGAAGATTGTACAGAAGATGGTTGTGACCTATAAGGATTGGCACGAGATGTTGCCATTTGCACTGCACGGTTATCGTACAACGGTGCGTACATCAACCGGGGCAACTCCCTTCTCACTAGTGTACGGTATGGAAGTTGTCCTACCGTTAGAAGTTGAGATTCCTTCTTTACGAGTTTTGGTTGACGTGGAACTCGATGAGGCAGAATGGATTAAGAACCGACTCAGCCTGATGGACGAGAAGAGATTAGCATCGATTGCGTATGGTCGTCTGTACCAAAGCCGAATGAAGAAAGCTTATGATAAGAAGGTGCGTCCTAGAAGCTTTCAGACGGGTGATCTCGTCCTGAAGAAGATTCTTCCTCCACACTCCGATCACCGGGGCAAGCGGACTCCCAATTACGAAGGTCCGTACATCGTCAGCAAGGTCTTCTCGGGAGGAGCCTTGTTGTTGCCCATGATGGATGGAGAAGCTTTTGCATCCCCAGTGAACGCGGACGCAGTTAAAAAATACTTTGCTTAAAAATGACCCGCTGGAAAGAAAAAGAATATCCAGGCAAAAATGGGGCATCCCGGCGAACCATAAAAAAAAAGGGAAAAGGGTTCGGGCAAAAATTAGGGATATAAAGTGAAAAGATGTACACCCGCAAAGTCGAAAACCTGGAAGGGCGACTTTGGCAAAAAAGGGTATCCCGGTGAATCGAAAACCCGAAAGGGCGATTCAGGCAAAAGTTAGGGATTTGAAAAAGAAAACGACTGTGTTCCGCGTATGGACTTTCATTATTTAGTGGTTTGGAAGACCTGAGGGCCGTTTATCTGAATCAATCTCTTCTGAAGCTAAAGCGTCGGAGAAGTATCGAAGTCGAGTGGGTCATAGAGGGATCAACTCATGGTGTTCGTCTACGCCTCATTGCCGACATTTGTGTATATACTGATGTATATTTATGTTTTATTGTTGCGCAACTTCCTCATTCCAGGAGCTTGCATTTGTTGTAAAACACTTTTACCCATTCAAGGGTTCATTATCAATAAAATGTATACTATTCAGCAATTCTGTTTGCCTGTTTAGAATTTATCTGTTTTGTTTGCAAAAAAAACGCCGATGTTTTTGATAAAATGTGCATACCTAAACTTACTGGCCTAGGCCACTGATTGTTGAAACAATGAAACCTTGATAGGTCCCTTTGAGAAGGGTATCTTGTCTGTTTGTTTGTGTTGTTACAGGTGTAGCATGTACCAGGCAGTACGCCGTATGCGTCCCCTAGCAGGATGATTCCTTCCTCTTCAGCAAGTTCAGTAGCATCTCCCCGTGGAGTTTGAACATGGGATCATAAGAATTGATATGTGTCTCCCCAGGCAGAGAAGATTCTCTCCCCAATCAGATGTACCCTGAAGGATCGTCGCTTCTCCAGCTGAGTCATATACTGAAGTATGCAGTACTCGGAAGTTCCAGACTGAGGTCTCCAGCGGAATTGAAATTCCCCACAAAGTCGTACTCTCCCCGGAAAGTAGGATGATTCCTTCTTCCCCAGCCGAGTTTGCATATCCCCAAGAGAGCCGAGTCCTTGGGAGCCGTTCAGGCCATGAGGTTTCCCCCAGTCGAATGTTTAGTAGCTGATGCTCTATTTCCCCACCGGAGCCGTTATCTCCAGGAAAGTTTTGCCGTGAAGGCTGTGCAGTTTATTTCTGTGACTGACATTGTTTTCCTCAGTAGCTTGTGGTTTGAATACCTAGATGAGCAAGTTCAGGTTCTTGTAGAACTTTGTTCCCCTGCAGCAGTCAACTGAAGTTCGTTTCCTCAGGCGGAATACAATTGAGATTGGTGTAACTTCTTCTCCTTGGCAGGATGAGTCCTTCCTCCACCAGAATGGTTCTTTCTCCTTGACAGGAGGCTTTTCCCTTCAGCATATATTTTACTGATGGGGTCGTAGCATTTTGCATGATTGCATAGCATTTACCCTAAACGCGTAGCATTTCCACCGTGTGGAGCATTGCGCCATTGTCGATCATATGCATATGAAACACGAGCTAGGTTGTTACCGTTCTTGTTTTGCAGGTGTTCCCCAGCAAAGTCGTTTGCCCAAGATGATTCTTGAATTCTCCAACGAAGTTGTGCGCTTAAGATGATTCTTAAAATCCCCAGTGAAGTCACCAGAAAGGGTTGCTCAAGTCGATGCTTAGAGTCCTCGACGGAGTATTTGATCAGGATAATTCCTGAAACCCCCAGCAGAGTTATAGGTTCAGGACGATTCTTGAAGCCTCTGGCGGAGTTATTTGTCCAAGATGATTCTTGAAGTCCTCAGCAGAGTAGATTCATCCAGAATAATTTCTGAAGCCCCGAAGCAGAGTTACTTGATAGTTCTCCAGAATCCCCAGCAGAGATGTGTCATCCCCAGCAGGTTTGAACAGAGAAGTTGAGATTTCCCGTGAAGACTTGATGATTGAAGTCTGGCAGTAGTGCCAAAACCCCTGACTTACTGATGAAGTCTAACTACGAGGTCAAAGCAGTCCTCCCCGCCGACACGGAATGCCTGATGGCAATGGCTTAGGTACCTCTATTTGATTCATGATTGACCGAAAATCCTATTCCTGACTTACTGGCGAAGATCGGCTGACGCCCAAAAACTTCTTTGAATGCCCGATGGCGTGATTAACTTGATTGTTGATCTAATGAGTCCCGAGGGATTCGGGTGCCTGACGGCATGATCGACCGTGTATCACCGGTTACCGTGTGACCAATTCTTCAGTTAGTTGCCGTGCAGCTACTGCTTCAGTTTCCGAAGATTTGTCCCCATCAGAGTACCGTATGCTTGTGCAGTTGGCAAATTTCCAGGTTTGTTGGTATTCAACCGTCTCGTACCTTAATTGTTTGAGAACCGTTCGCTTCTCACCCAGTCAGGTCCAAGCCGGTTGAATAGGGGCAGCTGTTGCACCCCAAAATTTTCCCAACATTTCTTTACCTAGCTTATGTTTCATTTCATTCACATTAGCATTATCATTGGCATTTCATTGACATGTATGCAGGAGACCAAGAGGTATGGTTACCAATTAAGAGCTACACAAGACGATGAAGCTAGCTAAGAAGGTTATTCAAATGGTCAAGGGTTGATATCCGTTTATACCTGCAAGAAGCAGACTGAGATGATCAACCGTCTAGGCTCCAACCTGACCAAAGAAACTGATGCTAGGGAACGGCTGGGGTTGGATCTGAAGTCAGTACATGGCGTGTTGACAACCAAGAAACAGGATCTGGACAGAGTGTACCGGAAGCTTACCCAGTACGAGAGGGTTTGGAGCAGCACCATAGCCAAGTACAAAGAACGGGAAGAAAAGCTGAAGCAGCGAGTAGCCGAGCTGGAAGCTCAGATCATGGTGAAAGACGAGAGTACAGAGGCTAAAGCCCCCCTGCGACATGACGTCCAGTATAGATTGGCCGAGGCCGAGGCGATTCTGCAGGATTCTCAACTCCGGGCTGATGCTAAGAGAAGAAGGGTCGAGAACCATTCCGAAGAAGGTATTTCTAGGAGCGTTGCCGAGAACCTCCCAAAGTCCATCAGTCAGAAGGACCTGCTGACCCAGGGTTTGCTTACTCAGTCAGATCATCCCGCTACAAAGAAGTTGTTAGAAGATCTTCGTGCCCGTGGCCGCACCTGATCTTTTTGTATTTTCTTTGTACATTTTATGCATTGATATGCTGACCACCTCCAGGTCTGTTGGTTGGGGTCATATTGCTTCAGTTGTATGTGATTACAGTTGTACGCTACCCGAGCGAGCTTTTCAGATGAATATATGAGGATTTCTTTTCCATGATTGGATCATCGACTTTATTTGTCTCGGAAACTAGGATCGGGGGGGAATCTCCCCAAGGAACAGACACACGTTTGCATCTGCATGAAGCATTTGCATGACGAGCACCTTGTCGTTTTTCTAACCCTTTGTGTATGCAGGTTGTTCCAGGATTGATCGAAGACCGATCCACCGCTATCCGACCAGAGTGAATCAAGCTAGAGCAATGGAACAAGTGCAAACTGACGTCCAGGAACTCCGAGAGATTATGGACCACTTCATGGAGCTCATGCAAGTGGTTGCCAACGTCCAAGACCAGCTCAGAACATTGGTCCAGCCTCTAATCTCAAGGGTTGACAGCAACGGTGTGCTCCATGGTGGGAATGTTCCAACCCCTCCACCTGTTGAAACCCCTCAGGGTGGCATACTCGTGACCGGGGGGAATGGAAGTGGTAAGGGCAATGTGATCACTAACATCGGGCTCAATGGTAATACGACTGGCGTCGGCAATGGAAACTTTGAGGCTAATGGCAACGCTGGATTGGGCAATGGCAACACAGGTGCTGGAAATCTGTATGGGCCTCAGCCTTGGCTGGAAGCTCGTCAAGAAGATTTGTTCTCACAGAGGAGTGCTGAAGGAGAACTGACTACTGAAGCACGTCTGAGGTTTAAGGCACTCGAGGACAAAATGAGGAATTTCGAGAACCTGAACACTATGGGTGTCGACATGTCTAAATTGGGGTTGATTTCTGATTTCAAGGTGCCTCCTAAATTCAAGGTACCCGACTTTGAGAAGTACAAGGGCACCACTTGCCCTCGTGTCCACTTAAGGTCATACTGTCGAAAGATGTCCGCTCACTCTGAAGATGAGAAGCTGCTGATGCATTTCTTTCAGGATAGCTTGTCCGGGCCATCCTAGGAATGGTACATGAGTTTAGAACCCACTAGTGTGTGCACGTGGAAGGAACTTGCTGAGGCCTTCGTGCACCATTACCAGTATAACAGTGACTTGGCTCCGAACCGGGTTCAACTGCAGAACTTGTCACAGAGGAACAACGAAGGGTTCAAAGAATACGCCCAGCGATGGCGTGAATTAGCAGCTAGATTTCAACTGCCGATGGTTGAACGAGAGCTTGTTGAAATGTTTGTAGCCACTCTCCCGGGGGTCTATTATGAGAAATTGGTCAGTGGTATGTCAGGAAGTTTCTCTGATCTCATCATTACTGGCGAGCATGTTGAGAGCGGGATCAAATTGGGAAAGATTCAGGGTGTTGATCTATCCTCGGCTGGAGGAGGAAACAAAGCCTATGGTAACAAAAGGCATGGAGGAGAGACGAGCGCCGTGTCCAACGCTCGAAGCAAGGGTAAGGGCCAGCGCCAGCAGGTGGCTAGCATAACCATCCCTGCAGTCCAACAACCCCAGCTACAACAGTAGCAACCAAATCAGCAAGGGTACAAAAAGTATCAGAACAGGGCGCCTCTGTCAAGTCGTTACCTCGAGATGCCGCCCATGTCTTATGCTCAGCTATTACAAACTCTGCTTCAGTTGTGTTGCACCCCAAAATTTTCCCAACATTTCTTTACCTAGCTTATGTTTCATTTCATTCACATTAGCATTATCAATTGCATTTCATTGACATGTGTGCAGGAGATCAAGAGGTATGATTACTAATTAAGAGCTACACAATACTATGAAGCTAGATAAGAAGGTTATTCAAGTTTCCAAGGGTTGATATCCTTGTCAGAGAAGTTAAAAGATCCTCAGAGAGAGTGGTTGAAGCCAAGTGTGTAAATATCCTAACTTGAGAGTTGTGGGAAGCCATCAGATGATTCTGAAGCCATGAAGTTAGACTTGAGGTCTTGATAGAGCTCATGAGAAGTGTTGAAGATCACTTTGAGGCCTAGACAGGTCATTATGCAAGATTAAGAAGGCTCAGCCATGAGTGGTGCAGCTAGGGTTTGATTGGGTCAACCCTAAGTCAACTGATGATGTGAAGGAGGTTGAGACCTAATCCAAGAGCCATGTGATCATGGATTGATACATAGAGATGTTATAAGGATGATTCCAAGGTTAACTCATCATGATTGAAGAGTTTGAGAAGTTTCAGGCTAGGGTTTCTAAGACTTGACAGTGTAAAATCCCCTAGTTTGACCCCTGTCTTCAAGGCAACTTAGCTCAAGATGTGATCTTCATCTCATCTTTACCCCAACATGATTGTTGTATAGCATGATCTTAGCTTTAATTTTAGTGCTAGAAGTCCTTGATAGGATTTGTATAACTCATGTTATGGTTTTGATAAGTTACAAGTCATCTGAGGAATGTGAATTGGGAGCTTGAAAGTTACCCAACTTGCATGACACTTTTGCCCTAGAAGGATGATTCCTATGAACGTTTGGTCAACATGAATGTTGTTCCTTATCTTCTTAGCTTTCTAGAGAGTACTATAAGTCCTTGATAGGATTTGTGTAACTCAACGTATGGCTTGGACAAGTCAAGGGTATTTTTGACATTTGGTGATTATAGGTCATTTGTGATCAAAGGCCATTTTCACCAACTTAGAGGCCTCAAATGAAATTTTGTTCAACTAGAACGTTGCTCAAAATGGGGTTTTAACCTTGACCATGCATCAAGGAGGAATTGAAATGGCTCAAGGAGAGACTTGGTTCAAGAAATTTTGAAAAAAGAAAGAATTAAAAGGATTTAATGGCCAAAAACTCAAATAATTCATTTTGTGACCAAATGAAGCAAAATTATAGGTCAAATTGATTGGAAAAATGATTTTAGAAACAATGGAAATGTTATAATTTTAATTTGAGGTCATTTGCATACTATTCAATTTCATTTCTTCATGATGAAGTAACATATCCAACTCACACCTTTGGCTTGCAAACAAGGAAAATAACACATCAAACTCATTCAATATCTCATGAGACGTTGATTACAAGCATAGCCATGCCCAAGGGGAGTCAGAATAGTGATTGCCATGGATGAGATTTTGAAGAGATTTTGAAAATCCAAAATCTCATTTGGAATATTCCAGAAAGTTCTAGACAGTCCCAATCACTTCTATATAAGTCACTAAGTGAATGCAGTTCATTTTTTTGGGAAGGAATTGAAGCTGGTTCCAGAGAGAGCCATTGAATTTTCAGAGGTGCAAGTGAGAATCGGTTTTTGAGTTCAAGGGAGAATCAAGCTAAATTAAGGTGTGCAAAGGCTTTGGGAGTGAATTTGGAGTGTGTCTGCATTGTTTTGGAGGTTGAAGTGATCAAGAACCTCTTCTGTTACACGTCTAAAACCAGGTTGGTATACTTTGAATTTATGCTTAAACTATATGGAGATGCTTAGAAATTTATATGTGGTTAGGTTCCCCTATTGATATAGTTGGATTTAGGATCAGAAATTGGTGAATTAGAGACAAAATAAGGTGATGATCAATTTCTGTTAGGGCTGAAATCTAGTGATTCTTGGACTAGTAATCAAGATTAGGTGGTGCAAATTGATCACCATGAGATGAGGATTGGATTGACACCTTTAATTGAAGATTTGATAAGATTCAAGATTGAGGTGTGTTCTGAAGATGCTATCGGGTTTGAAAATCTAGAGGGAATTAGATGTTTCTAAGGGTGGATTCGTGATCAACATTGAATTCTGGAGAGAATGATGTATGGCTAGGGAAGTATTGATGAACTATGGAGGTTGTCTCACCGGAGAAGACGGTGGCGCCACTGTTCAGGCCACCGTCTGTATTTTCCCCCCAAACTGAGTTCAAATGGGGATGATGCACTGCAAGCGTTGGATTAGGGTTTGACCTTGGACTCAGGCGAGCAATGGAGGGCCACGATTGCATTTCAACTCTGAAGAAAGATTTCTAAATGAAACGCACCGTTTCATTAATTGGTGTTTTGCGCTTAGGACTCAGATTGTTATCCACACCCCCCTTTGGCCCAATTCTTTGAAATGAACTGCATTGGATTGCTATCTGCCACGCATGTTTACCAATTTCCATTTAATTTTCTTTATTTTTCTTCATTTCATATGACTTAGAAAATAATTCATAAAAAATAGGAAATTAACTCAATTAATTCCAAACTTTTTTCCCCTGAATCATGATTGAATCTATAATTTTGTAGATTAAAAATATTAAGAATTTATGCATTTGTGATTTTATTTGCATTTTTTGAATATTAGTTGATATTAAAATGGCCATGGTTGATACCTTGTCTTGCTGAATTTTGTTTGAGCATTTGGTGATGATTCTTGACTTGATTTTTTGTGTGTAGGTAGCATAGATATGCATGTTCCCCTGGTAATTTTATCACATTTTTGTGATGAAATTAGGTGGTAGTTTTAAGGTGAAGCTTTAGGTGCTCTAGTTTTAGGGTTTAGCCTTAGTACCTTATGATTTAGGTTTTATTTCTAGGACTTGGTGGATGATTCAACCTCTGGATTTTGTATGGTAGATTCATGATTGAATTAGGTTCCCATAGTTATTTTTGTAGGATTTTACAATTGGTTTTAGTATTTTAGTTAGCATTAACTCTAGTACTAGGTTTTAGGTGATCCTAACTTGCTAATTCAACTAGATTGATTTCTTTAGTTCCCTTAGATTAGGGTTTTTCTTTGCTTGCTCTTGGTTGATATTGAGGACAAGCTTGGGTTGCTGAGGAATGCTTGAAGAAGCTTGGATGTGAAGATTTCCCTTCTTTTGGTTTGAGTGTTGCTTAGGTGTTAAGATTAGGGTTTGTAGGTAGAGCTTCTAGATAGATTCTCTTCTTTCATAAACATGGAAGGTATTGATCACTTCCATTCCTCCCTATGATATAAGGTCCCCTTGTGAAGGCCTCATCCCTCCTTTGGTAGGATGTGTGGCTCTTCACAAGTTGGTAGAACCTTTGAGGGTTCCTTTCTTTGATGATGGAGTGCTTAGTGGTGACCTTTGGTATTCACTCTGCTATCTGTTATCCAAACCCTGCTCTTGTTAGATGAATCTTTCTCCCTTGCTAGAGGATGGAGCTCCTTGCTAGAAGATTGAAGATGCTAGAAGTTGCTACTTCCCAGTGTTTGAAGACTGCCAATGAAGAGCTGGAGCTTGAAGTTGGAGAACAAGTTGATACTTGTGTGTTTGATGCATTGAGAGCCTGAAGGAACAAGTTGACACTTGCTATTGGGATTGAAGCTAGAAGGTGGAGTCTGTTTTGGAGCTGAAGCTTGAAGAAGGTGAAGCACAAGTTGACACTTGTGTGTGAGGTGTTGAAAGCTTGAAGAAGCAAGTTGACACTTGCTGTTGAAGATGAAAGACTTGAAGAGCAGTTACAGACTGAGGACTGAACTGCTGTCAGAAGATTGCTTTGCTGTGAAGCTGTGGAAGCTGTTGATCTGCTTTTTTTTCTGTCTGTTTGATGTCTGTGCAACTGTATTTGATTTGACTTGTTTGATTTGCTTGATGCATTAGAATAAGTTCATACTTAAATTATGTTAAGCTAGGAGCATGATTGCACTAGAGGTTGAGTTGCTCCCTCTGCTTGTATTTTTACTATATGGCTTTGCTTGCTGGTATTTGGTAGAGCCCAACTCCCTTGCCTGTGTGGTTTGTGATTTTGCTTGATAGGATGTTATTTCCTCTGTATGATTGCAGTTATTCATATCTGGCATAAGGGCGAGACAAGCTTGTGGAGGCTGATGCCCCACACACATTTCCTCCCTCACTTGCATTGCATGCATTTTACAGTCGTTTATTGTTTACTGTTTAAGCTGATGCTTTATCTGTTTCTGTATATCATTGACATGATCCCCTAGGAATCTTACTTCCTTTGATAAGGAAGTGATGATTAGAACTTTAGGTTGAAACCTATGCATGATAACTTCTAGGAGTTCCCTGTTTCAAACTTCAACCATAGGATGAATCCTTGGCATGACAACAGTAGGACTTGATAGCCCCCCCTTAGTTGAACCTGTTCGATCTCTCTTCTCATCTCAAAACAAATTAAAATACAGTAATAAAGGTTAACTGATGTCGTACGTTACGAGCCTTAAGCTATCTGAGAAAGGGTTGTCGGAGAGTTTCTTTTCGACAACTTGGATGTTTAGTATGGTACCCTTTGGGTGACATGCGATGCATTCACTCTCAGGTCATAGTCTCTAGTGCGATATTGGTTGCAAACATCCATAAAAAACAGTTCTTCCGTAAAAGACAGAAAACAAACTTCAAACCTTTTTGCCCCGCGGGCCCATAATTCAAAGGAAGCTTTTCTGAAGAAAAGAGTGTCGTTAACTCCCAGTTCTACCGCAAACGGTAACGCTTAAGTCTCCAAGGGTCAAGCTGCGTACACCAAACTGATGGAACTGTTTGTTAACCCTACTCGATAAAACAAACGAATCTGAATTGCCGTAATCTGTATTATCCCGAACTACGTAAGCTCTGATCTCTCAAGCCTGTTGAGAGTACGTAGGCACAATACTGACGTATTGGCGAGCCACCTTCCCCCGTAACCCGTAGTTAGCCGAACTACGTTGACTCTGAGTTCTCATTCTCTGATGAGAATACGTAGGCATAAAGTGCGACGCTTTGCCGAGTCATTTTCTTTTCTTTTTAAGCCAGTCTTGATAAGTAGATAGATAAAACCAACCCGTCAGATAAACACAGCAAGCGTGGATCCCATCGAGTACGATGGACGTGAGGGGTGCTAATACCTTCCCCTTGCGTAACCGACTCCTGAACCCAGACAATGGTTGCGATGACCTTGTCTTATACCTTTTCGTCAGGTTTTTCTGATCGTTTCCTTTCCCGTTCTGAGGGATAAATAACGAAAGGTGGCGACTCTTCTGTTTTTCTGGCACCTTATTTTTGCGGTAGCGACAAGTTGCAGCTAGTCCAGAAAAGAACCATGGCTCCCTTGACAGGGGCACCTCCGCCGGGTTATAACGCGAATGTGACATGTAATTTTCACTCAGGGGCACCTGGCCACACGATAGAAAACTGCAAAGCCTTCAAGCACAAGGTGCAAGATATGGTGGACGCTAAGATCATCAATTTCTCCGATAATGTTCCGAATGTCACAAAGAACCCTATGCCGAATCATAGGGGAGGTGGGGTGAATGCCATTATTGAAGAAGAGGATTTAGATGTGTTGATTGATGTCAAGGATCTGAAGACACCGCTTAGCTTCGTTAAAGCCAAGCTGATGAAGAGAGGCTTCTTTCCAGGCTGTGATGAACTGTGTATGGGCTGTGCGACTCGTTCTGATGGATGTGAACAGTTGATAGAGGGGATCCAGAAATGACCGAAGGAATCTTGCAGTTTAGCCGGAGGGCCGAATATGGATCTGGAGAGGTAATGCTGAAGCAAGATGATGAGGTTGCCACCATCACCATCCCTCGCCAGACGATAACCATTTCTGCACTCAGGCCGCCCGCAATTACCATCACCAAAGCTGGGTCGATACCTTTTGAAAGCACCAATGCTGTCCCATGGCATTATGCGGCAGACGTCTCCTGTAACGGACGGAAGTTAGAACTGGAACCATCTGGGCAGTTTTTGGATAACCTAGTGGGAATTGGCGGAATCACGCGCAACGGAAGAGCATTTGCCCCACCTGAGATTGTGGTGGACAAAGCAGACAAAGCTGAGGAAACTGATAAGGGAAAGAGTAAAGTTGTTGAGGAAACCCCTCGTGGGGTAGAGAAGGACTTACTTGTAAAGGACGCTGAAGAGTTCATGAGGTTGGTCAAGAAGATTGATTACAAGATCGTGGATCACCTCCACCAAACACCCTCGAAAATTTCCATCCTGAATTTGTTGTTGTGTTCGGAGTCACATTGCAACGCGTTGTTATAGGTTTTGAATGCCACGTATGTACCGCAGGAAATCTCGGTCAACCAGTTGGAAGGGGTAGTAGCCCACGTGAATGCTGGAAACGGGTTAGGGTTCACTGACCTGGAGCTGACGCCGAAGGGAAGAAACCACAACAGCGCCCTGCACATCTCGATAGAGTGTAGGGGAACAGTTATGTCCCACGTGTTGGTGGACACTGGGTCATCACTCAATGTTCTTCCGAAGAAGGCTTTGATGAAGCTAGATACTCGAGGATTGATTTGCACACCCAGTGACCTGGTTGTGAAGGCTTTCGATGGAACCAAGCTTCATGTCTTTGGAGAGGTAACTCTGCCAATCCAAGTCGGGCCGGAAACTTTCGACGCAGTCTTCTACATCATGGTCATCATGCCAGCCTACAATTGTCTCTTAGGCCGACCATGGATCCATTCTGCTGGTGCCGTGACCTCCACGTTACACCAGAAACTCAAGTATGCTGTAGGGGGCAGCATTGTAACTGTATGTGGCGAGGAAGACATAATGGTGAGCCATTTGTCGTCCTTCAAATATGTTGAGATGGATGGGGAAATCCACAAAACCCTATGTCAGGCATTCGAAGCTGTTAAGGTCAAGGACGTGACTCCAGTAATGATTGAGAAACCAGAGATGACTCTCTCTTCCTTCAAGGAAGCCCGAGCCGTTGTTCAAGCCGGATCTACCCCAAGCTGGGGGCAAGTTCTAGAAATACCTAACAAATAGGACAAGTTTGGGTTAGGATATTCTCCTACGGCTGAAGCCTCCTCTTCTCACAGTGCGTCGCGAGGTAAAGGGCCAATCCAGTTTACCAGTGGCGGGGTGATATTTGAGAGTGTCAACGCAGTGTCTGAAGACGGCGAAGACAGCGATTGCGACCTAGACTCTTGGATCCAGCCAAGCAAACCAGGCCAGAGCCTCAACAACTGGTCCATCAGGGATACCATCCAAGTGACAGGCAAAGAGTAATGATTTACTTTCTCCAATTATTGTACAACCCTATGTCCTACCCGGGGCATAGCGGTTTTATTGTCAGGGCCTTGTTTGATTATGTACATGCATTTTACCAATAAATCAAAAAGGCGTTTTTCTTCGTATTCAAATATTGTGATCTCTGTTATTCCTGTTTTATATTTGTTCTGAAAAACAATAAAATGGCAACAGGGTTTGTGCAAACCTGCATATCCTTGTCTTAAGCTTAACCCTTGTTATTGCAGGATCCACGTAGCAGATGACATCGACTCTGGACCTTCTACGACTCACTTCGACTTCGATTGCTCGATTTATCAAGCCGAAGAAGAGATTGATGAAGACGAAGACCTTCCCGAAGAGTTGGCCTGCTTGTTGAAACAAGAAGAGAAAGTTATTCTGCCTCACGAGGAAGAGATTGAGATTGTGAATCTGGGTTCTGAGGAATTGGTCAGGAACGTCAAGATAGGGGCCGCATTGCAGAGTGATGTCAAGCAGAGATTGGTCGAGATGCTGAGAGAGTATAGTGACATCTTTGCTTGGTCATACGAAGATATGCCCAGACTTGACACTGACATTGTGGTCAATCACATGCCACTGCGAGAAGATTGTCCTCCCGTTAAGCAGAAGCTTAGGAGGACACGACCAGATATGGCCGTTAAGATCAAAGAAGAAGTGCAAAAGCAGCTTGATGTTGGCTTTTTAGCGGTCACCACTTACCCTCTGTGGGTCGCCAACATAGTACCTGTGCCGAAGAAGGACGGTAAGGTGCGAATGTGCGTCGATTATCGGGATTTGAATATGGCGAGCCCTAAAGATGATTTCCCGCTCCCTCATATTGATGTGTTGGTCGACAATACAACTCAGTTCTCCGTATTTTCATTCATGGATGGCTTCTTCGGTTACAATCAGATCAAGATGGCACTGGAGGACATGGAGAAAACTACATTTATTACACCTTGGGGAACGTTTTGCTACAAGGTAATGCCTTTCGGTCTGAAGAACGCAGGGGCCACATACCAACGAGCAATGGTTACTTTGTTTCATGACATGAATCATCATGAGATTGAAGTCTATGTTTATGACATGATTGTAAAGTCCCAAATGGAGGAGGGACATCTGGTCAATTTGCTGAAGCTTTTTGAGAGGCTTAGGAAGTTCAGGTTGAGGCTGAATCCTAACAAGTTTACTTTCGGAGTACGGTCTGGAAAACTACTGGGGTTTATCGTGAGTGAACGAGGCATCGAGGTTGATCCTGCGAAGATAAAAGCAATACAAGAAATGCCAGCGCCAAAAACCGAAAAAGAAGTTCGTGGTTTCCTGGGCAGAATAAACTACATTGCAAGGTTTATTTCTCAGCTCACGGCCACGTGTGAACCGATGTTCAAACTGCTAAAGAAAGATTAGGCGATTATCTGGAACGAGGATTGCCATAAGGCATTTGATAAGATAAAACACTATCTACAGGAACCTCCAATCTTGATACCCCCAGTGGCCGGAAGACCCCTGATCATGTACTTGACAGTTCTTGGGAATAGTATGGGGTGTGTTCTCGGTCAGCACGACGAGACGGGCAGAAAGGAGCATGCCATTTATTATTTGAGTAAAAAGTTCACGGATTGTGAATCTCGTTACTCAATGCTGGAGAAAATTTGTTATGCACTAGCCTGGTCTGCCAAACGTTTACGACAATACATGCTCAACCACACAACCATGCTAATTTCGAAGATGGATCTGATCAAGTACGTCTTCGAGAAGCAAGCGCTTTCGGGCAGGATTGCCAGATGGCAAATGGTCCTGACAGAATACTACATTCAGTACGTTTCCCAGAAGGCCATCAAGGGAAGCGTATTGTCTGAATACCTTGCTGAACAGCCGATCGAAGATTATCAGCCGATGAGATTTGAATTCCCTGATGAGGATATCATGTTTCTCAAGGCGAAAGATTGCGATGAACCGTTGCCCGACGAGGGTCCAGACAGGAAGTCCCAATGGAAATTGATATTTGACGGGGCGGTTAATTCTTACAGAAGTGGCATTGGGGCGATCATCACGACTCCCCACGGATCCCACATCCCGTTCACTGCGAGACTGACGTTTCCTGTCACCAGTAATGAAGCAGAATACGAAGCATGCATCATGGGTCTGGAAGAAGCAATTGTTTTGAGAATCAAGAACCTAGATGTATATGGTGACTCGGCACTTGTGATTAACCAGATTAAAGGGGAGTGGGAGACTCGTCAATCGAATTTTGTGTCGTACATGAACTATGCCAGAAGGCTGCTTCCGTTCTTTGATCGAGTGGAACTCCATCATGTGCCCAGAGCTGAGAATCAGATGGCTGATGCCTTAGCCACGTTGGCTTCGATGTATAAAGTCAATTTTTGGAATGAAGCTCCAAGGATTGTCCTTTCTCGTCTTGATAGACCTGCATTCGTCTTTGCGATCGAGGAAGCCTCTGATGGCAAACCATGGTTCCATGATATCCAGACTTTCCTTATGACTAAGGAGTATCCGGAGGGAGCGTCAACCCAGGATAAGAACACTCTGAGGAGGCTGTTTGGAAATTTTTATCTCAATCCTGATGGAGTGTTGTATAAAAGAAACCACGATCTCGTTATACTCAGATGTGTAGATGAAAAAGAAGCGAGTATGCTCATGGAAGAAGTCCATGAAGGCACATTTGGTACGCACGCCGGCGGGCATGCCATGACGAGAAAGATCCTGAGAGCAGGATACTACTGGCTGACGATGGAATCAGATTGCTTTAAATTCGCGAAGAGATGTCATAAATGCCAGATTTATGCTGATAAGATTCATGTGCCGCCGTTCCCGTTGAATGTCATGTCTTCCCCATGGTCGTTCTCCATGTAGGGCATTGACATGATCGGCAAGATCGAGCCCACTGCTTCTAACGGTCATCGCTTCATTTTAGTAGCCATTGACTACTTCACCAAGTGGGTGGAGGCAGCCTCATACGCTAACGTGACCAAGCAGGTGGTGGCTAAATTCATAAAGAGGGACATCATCTGTCGATACAGAATTCCCGAGCAGATCATTACTGATAATGGTTCGAATCTGAATAACAAGATGATGAAGGAGCTATGCCAGAGTTTCAAGATTGAACACCACAACTCATCTCCTTACCGGCCAAAGATGAATGGCGCCGTTGAAGCGGCCAATAAGAACATCAAGAAGATTGTATAGAAGATGGTTGTGACCTATAAGGATTGGCACGAGATGCTTCCATTTGCACTGCACGATTATCGTACGACAGTACGTACATCAACCGGGGCAACTCCTTTCTCATTGGTATACGGTATGGAAGCGGTCCTACCGTTAGAAGTTGAGATTCCTTCTTTACGAGTTTTGGTTGACGTAAAACTCGATGAGGCAGAATAGATTAAGAACCGACTAAACCAACTCAGCCTGATGGACGAGAAGAGGTTAGCATCGATTGCATATGGTCGTCTGTACCAAAGCCGAATGAAGAAAGTTTATGATAAGAAGGTGCGTCCCAGAAGCTTTCAAATGGGTGATCTCGTCCTAAAGAAGATTCTTCCTCCACACTCCAATCACCGGGGCAAGTGGACTCCCAATTACGAAGGTCCGTACATCGTCAGCAAGGTCTTCTCGGGAGGAGCCTTGTTGTTATCCACAATGGACGGCGAAGATTTTGCATCCCCGGTGAACGCGGACGCAGTTAAAAAATACTTTGCTTATAGAATGACCCGCTGGAAAGAAAAAGAGTATCCAGGCAAAAATGGGGCATCCCGGCGAACCATAAAAACGGAAAAAGGTTCGGGCAAAAATTAGGGATATAAATGAAAAGAACGTACACCTACAAAGTCGAAATCCTGGAAGGGCGACTTTGGCAAAAAAGGGTATCTCGGTGAATCGAAAACCCGAAAGGGCGATTCAGGCAAAAGTTAGGGATTTGAAAAACCAAATGACTGCGTTCTGCGTATGGACTTTCATTGTTTAGTGGTTTGGAAGACCTGAGGGTCGTTTATTTGAATCAATCTCTTCTAAAGCTGAAGCATCGGAGAAGTATCGAAGTCGAGTGGGTCATAGAGGGATCAACTCATGGTGTTCGTCTACGCCACATTGCCGACATTTGTGTATATACTAATGTATATTTATGTTTTATATTTGCGCAGTTTCCTCATTCCAGGAGCTTGCATCTGTTGTAAAACATTTTTGCCCATTCAGGGGTTCGTTATCAATGAAATATATATTATTCAGCAATTTTGTTTATTTGTTTAGCATCTATCCATTTTGTTTGCGAAAAAGAAAGTCGATGTTTTTGATAAAATGCGCATACATAAACTTACTGGCCTAGGCCACTGATTGTTGAAACAATGAATTACTTGAACATTGTCACAAGATGATAACCTTGATAGGTCCCTTTGAGAAGGGTATCTTGTCTATTTGTTTGTGTTGTTGCAGGTATAGCCTATTCCAGGCAATACGCCGTATGCGTCCCCAAGTAGGATGATTCCTTCTTCCCCAGCAAATGTAGCCGCATCTCCCCACGGAGTTTGAACATAGGACCAAGAGCATTGATATGTGTCCCCCAGGCAGAGAAGATTCTCTCCCCAATGAGATGTATCCTGAAGGAACGTCATCTCCCCAGCTGAGTCATACACTGAAGTGTGCGTTCATTCCCCGGCACTAGGTCAAAGTACAGTTTTCGTAGCAAACTATCTGCAAGTATGCAGCACTCGATAGTTCAAGACAGAAGTCTCCAGCGGAATTGAAATTCCCCACAGAGTTGAACTCTCCCCCAGCAAGTAGGATGATTCCTTCTACCCCAGCCGAGTTTGTAGTTCCTCAGGAGAGCCGAGTCCTTGGAAGTCGTTGAAGCCATGATTGGTTTTCCCCAATAGAGTGTTGAATAGCTGATGCTGTATTTCCCCACCGGAGTCGTTGTCTCAAGGAAAGTCTTCGCCGCGAAGGCCGTGCAGTTTATTTCTGCGACTGATATCGTTTCCTCAGCAGATTGTGGGTCGTATACCCGGTTGAGCGAGTCCAAGTTCTCGGAGAGCTTTATTCCCCTGCAGCAGTCGACTGAAGTTCGTTGCCCCAGGCGGAGTCCAATTGAGATTGGTGTGACTTCTCCTCCTCATCAGGATGAGTCCTTCCTCCACCAGAGTGGTTCTTTCTCCTTGATAGGAGGATGCTCCCTTCAACATTTATTTTGCTGATGGGGTCATAGCATTTTGCATGATTGCATAGCATTTACCCTAAATGCGTAGCATTTCCATCGTGTGGAGCATTACGCCATTGTCAAAGCATATGCATATGAAACATGAGCTAGGTCGTTACCGTTCTTGTTTTGCAGGTGTTCCTCCGCAGAATGGTTTGCTCAAGATGATTCTTGAAATCCCCAGCGAAGTTGTGTGCTTAAGATGATTCTTAAAAATCCCCGGTGAAGTCGCCAGAGTTGGTTGCTCAAATTGATGCTTAGAATTCCCGGCAGAGTGTTTGCTAAGGATGATTCCTGAAATCTCCAGCATAGTTATTGGTTCAGGGTGGTTCTTGAAGTCCCCAGCGGAGTTGATTGTTCAAGATGATTCTTGGTTCCCTCGGCAGAGTTTATTTGTCCAGAATTATTTCTGAATCACCCGAAACAGAGTTACTTGATAGTTATCCAAAATCCCTAACGGAGATGTGTCATCCCAAGCAAGTTTGAACGGAGAAGTTGAAATTTCCCTTGAAGACTTGATGATTGAAGTCCGGCAGCGGTGCCAAAATCCCTGACTTGCTGATGAAGTCTCACTGCGAGGTCAAAGCGGTTTTCCTGGCTGACGCAGAGTGCCTGACGGTAAAAGATTGTGTATCCATATTGATCCGTGAATGATTAAGGATCCCATTTCAAGACTTACTGCTGAAGTCCAACCGCGATGTCGAAGCAGTTATCTCAGCTGACGCGGAGTGCCTGATGGCAATGGTATAGGTATCTCTATTGGTTCATGATTGACCGAGGATTCTATTCCCGACTTACTGACAAAGTCCGGTTGACGCCCGAAAATGTCCTTGAATGCCCGATGGCATAATTAACTTGATTGTTAAAAGGTTCCTAATGACCTGATGAGTCCCGAGGAATCCTTCTGCTGCAGTGGCGCAGAATGCCCGACGGTATAATCAGCCATCATTCACCAATTACCGAATAACCTGTGATCCCTTATTGACTTACTGATGAAGTCCGACAAAGATGTTGTCGACGTGCCTAGCGACACGATGAGTCCATAGGTGACGATAAGGAATTCTTCTGCTATGACGCATAATGCCTGATGGCATAATTAACCATCCATTACCAGTTACCGTGTAACTGGTGATCCCTTGATGACTTGAGGACGAAGATCTACAGCAGAATCAGATGATCATCCTGACGGAGATTTGAGATTAGACCTTTCACCGGTAATCGTCTGACCAATTCCCCAACAGAGTTGCCGTGCAACTGTCATGCTCAGTTTTTCAAGATGTTCCTAACAATCAGAGTATCGTTTACCCGTACGGTCGGCAAATCACCTGTTACCATGCAATTGGTGATCCCTCGATAATTTGAGGATGCAATGATATCAGATAAATCAGAGAATCATCCTGACGGAGGTTCAGATCAGTATTTCTCCAGCTAGTTGTCGTGCAACTATTATTTCAGTTTCCGAAGATTTGTCCCCATCAGAGTACCGTGTACTTGTGCAGTTGGCAAATTTCAGGGTTTGTTGGTATTCAACCGTATTTTACCCTGATTGTTTGAGAGTCGTTCGCTTCTCACCCAGTCAGGTCCAAGCCGTTTGAATAGGGGCAGCTGTTGCACCCCAAAATTTGACCAACATTTCTTTGCCTAGCTTGTGTTTCATTTCATTCACATTAGCATTATCATTTGCATTTCATTGACATGTATGCAGGAGATCAAGAGGTATGATTACCAATTAAGAGCTACACAAGACACTGAAGCTAGCTAAGGAGGCTTATTCAGGTGTTCAAGGGTTGATATCATTGTCAGAGAAGTTAAAAGATCCTCAGAGAGAGTGATTGAAGCCAAGAGGGTGTGTCTCCTAACTTGAGAGTTGTGGGAGATCATCAGATGATTCTGAGGCCATGAAGATGGACTTGAGGTCTTGAGATAGCTCATGAGAAGTGTTGAAGATCACTTTGAGGCCTAGACAGGTCATTGTGCAAGAATAAGAAGCCTCAGCCATGATTGGTGTAGTTAGGGTTTGACTGGGTCAACCCTAAGTCAACTGATGATTTGAAGGAAGTTGAGACTTAATTCAAGAGCCATGTGATCATGTATTGATACATTGAGATGTTATAAGGATGATTCCAAGGTTAACTCATCATGATTGAAGAGTTTGAGAAGTTTCAGGCTAGAGTTTCTAAGACTTGACAGTGTAAAATCCCCTAGTTTGACCCCTGACTTCAAGACTATTTAACTCAAGATATGATTTTCATCTCATCTTGACCCTAACATGATTGTTTTAGGGAATGATCTTATCTTTAATTTGAGTACTAGAAGTCCTTGATAGGATTTGTAGAACTCAAGTTATGGCTTTGACAAGTTACAAGTCATCTGAGGTATGTGAATTTGGAGCTTGAAAGTTACCCAACTTGCATGAAACGTTTGCCCTAGAAGGATGATTCCTATGAACTTTTGGTCAACATGAATGTTGTTCCTTATTCTCTTATCTTTCTAGATAGTACTAGAAGTCCTTGATAGGATTTGTATAACTCAAGTTATGGCTTTGACAAGTCAAGGGTATTTTGGGAAGTTATGATTATATGTCATTTTTGGTTATAGGTCATTTTATCCAACTTAGACACCTCAAATGAAATTTTGTTCAACTTGAAAGTTGCTCAAAATGGGGTTTTAACCTCGACCATGTATCAAGGAGACATTGAAATGGCTCAAGGAAGGACTTGGTTCAAGAAGTTGTGAAAAAGGAAGGATTAAAGGCATTTAATGACCAAAAATTGAAATAAATTGATTTGTGCCCAAATAAGGCAAAATTATAGGTCATTTTGATTGGGAAAATCATTTTTTAAACAATGGCAATATTACATTTTTGGTTTGAGTCCATTTTCATGCCATTTCATTTTGTTGCTTCATGATGAAGCAACATATCAAATTCACACCACTGGATTGCAAACAAGGAAATGAGCATAACCAATCAATTCAATATCTCATGATATGAAGATTCCAAGTGTTTTCATGCCCAAACAGAGCTGAATTCGCAACTGTGCATATGAGATTTTGAAAGAGAAATTGAAATTGCAAAATCTCATTTGGAAGCTTACAGAACTTTCTAGACATTTCCATTGAGTTCTATATAAGATTTGGAGTGAGTTCAGAGCTTTTTTTGGAGAAGATTGATGCTGATAACAGAAGGAGAAATTGAAAACTCAGAGCTGCAACTCAAGATCGTGTTCTTCGATTGAGTTGAAATCAGAGCAAATTGAGGTGTGCAAAAGCTTTAGGAGTGAATTTGGAGTGATTCTGGACAAGCTTGGAGGAAGAACCGAGCAGAGATTGTACCTGTTCTTCATCTGAAACCAGGTTTGTACCAATCAAAATTCTGCTTAATCTATAGGGAGATACATAGAAACTTGTGTGTGGTTAGGTTCTTGGTAGGACGTAGATGGATTTTGGTACAAGAAATTGAGGAATAGAGACACTTTAAGTCATGGATCATTTTCTGTTGAGACAAATTTCTTGTGATTCTTGGAGAGATATTCATGATTGGATAGTGGAGATTAACCTCTGAAGAGTGTAGATTACATTAGGACCATTAGTTTTAAGAATTGTGATGATCAAGAATTGGGGCATTTCTGAAAATGTGATCGGGTTTGAAGTTAGAGGAAGAATTAGGCAATTTGGATGATGGATTCGTGTTCAGGAGGAAAAATTGAGTGAGATGATGATTTGTTTTGTTGTTTTTGATGACCTGTGGACACCACTTTGCCGGAGAAGACGGTGGCGCTGCAACTCAGGCCACCGTCTGAGGATTTCCCTCCCTCATTTTGAATTTGGGGACGAAAAGCACTGACCGTTAGATGAGGGTTGGACCTTTGACGCAATCCAAGAATATACGGCCACGATTGATTGCTGAAACTCTGAAGAGAGACATTGAGATGAAACGCAACGTTTCATTTAATTGAAGCTTTGGGCTTAATATACTAACTGCTACCCACACCCCCGTTTGGCCCAAGTTCTTGAAATAAACTGGAAATAATTGCTATTCTGCACGCGTATCATGTTATTTTCTTTTGTTTTTCTTTATTTTTCATCATTTCATATAGTTTAGAAAATAATTTATAATAAATAGAAAAATAACTCAATTTGATCCATGTTTTTTTACCCTGACTCATGAATGAGTCTAGAATTTTAGGAAATTAAGATTTTAGGAATTCATGCATTTTTTATTTTAATTGCATTTTTTGTATTTTAATTGATATTAATTTCATTATGGTTGATACCTTGTCTTGCTGATTTTTGTGTGATCACTTGGTGATGATTTGTGAGCTGATTTTTTGTGTGTAGCTAGTTTATACATGTATGCTCCTCTAGTAATTTTCTCACATTTTTGTGAAGAAGTTTAGGGCTGTTTTTGTATTTGAACTTTAGGTGCTCTAGTTTTAGGGTTTAACCTTAGTACCCCATAGTTTAGGATTTAATTCTAGGACTTATTGGATGATTTGATCTCTAGAATTAACATGATAGAGTCATGATTGACTTAGGTTCTCATAGTTATTTTTGTAGGATTTTACAATTGGTTTTAGTATTTTAGTTAGGATTAACTTTAGTACTAGGTTTTAGGTGATCCTAACTTGCTAACTCAACTAGAATGACTTCTTTAGTGCCCTTAGACTAGGGTTTTGCTTCTCTTGCTCTTGGATGATGATGGAGGCATGTGTGGGCTACTGTGGAATGCATGGTGGAGCTTGGACTTGAATTTTGCTCTTCCTTTGGTGTAGTTTGTTTAGGGTTAAGGATTAGGGTTTTAGGGAGATCTCTTAGAATAGATTTTCTTCCTTCATGAAACATGGAAGGTGTTGATCACTTCCATTCCTCCCTATGATGTAAGGTCCCATTGTGAAGGCTTCATCCCTCCTTTGGTAGGATGAGTGGCTCCTCACAAAGTGGTCAAACCTTTGAGGGTGCCTTTCCTTGATGGTGGAGTGCTTAGAGGTGACCTTTGGTCTTCACTTTGCTCACCACTATCCACACCTTGCTCTTGTTAGATGAATCTCTCTCCCTTGCTAGAGGATGGAGTTCCTTGATAGAAGATTGAAGATGCTAGAGGTTGCACTTCCCTGTGTTTGAAGCTGCCCTTGGAGCTGAAGCTTGAAGATCAGGAAGAACAAGTTGACACTTGTGAAGAAGATCAAATTGAGATTGAAGAAAGAGCTGAAGCTTGAAGTTGGAGAACAAGTTGATACTTGTGTTTGATGCATTGAAAGCTTGAAGAAGTAAGTTGACACTTGCTATTGAAGATGAAAGCCTTGAAGAACAGTTACAGACTGAGGACTGAACTGCTGTCAGAGGATTGCTTTGCTGTGGAGTTGTAGAAGCTGTTGATTTGCTTTCTTTCCTGTCTGTTTGCTTTCTGTGCAACTATATTGATGTGACTTGTGTGATTTTCTTGATGCATTAGAATAAGTTCATGTTTAGATTGTGTTAAGCTAGGAGCATGATTGCACTAGAGGTTGAGTTGCTCCCTCTGCTTGTATTTTTACTGTATGGCTTTGCTTGTGGGTATTCGGTAGAGCCCTGCTCCCTTGCCTATGTGGTTTATGTTTTGCTTGATGGCATTTAATTTCTTTTGTATGATTGCAGTTATTCATATTTGGCTTGAGGTTGAGATGAGCTTGTGGAGGCTGATGCCCGACACACATTTCCTCCCTCACTTGCATTGCATGCATTTTACAGTCGTTTACTATTTACTGTTTAGGCTGATGCTTTATCTGTTTCTGTTTATCGTTGACATGATCCCCTAGGAATCTCACTTCCTTTGATAAGGAAGTGATGATTAGAACTTTAGGTTGAAACCTATGCATGATAACTTCTAGGAGTTCCCTGTTTCAAACTTCAACCATAGGATGAATCCTTGGCATGACAACTGTTAGGACTTGATAGTCTCCCCGTAGTTGTCCCTCTCTCTTCTCATCTTGAAACAACAGTAAAAAACGTAATAAAGGCAAGTTAGTATAAGCGCGTTGCGAGCCTTAAGCTACTTGGGTAATGATAATTGAGCGGCCTCCTCTCAATCGTCTAGAATGTTTAGTATACGTCCTTTGGACGATATGCGACGCATTCGTTCCCAGGTCACAGTCTCTAGTGCTTTACGAACTACAGACAACTAAAAAACAGTTCTTCCGTAAAAGACAGAAAACGAACTTCAAACCTTTTTGCCCCGTGTGCCCATAATTCAAAGGAAGCTTTTCTGAAGAAAAGAGTGTCGTTAACTCCCAGTTCTACCGCAAACGGTAACGCATAAGTCTCCAAGGGTCGAGCTGCGTACACCAAACTGCTGGAACTGTTTGTTAACCCTACTCGATAAAACAGATGAATCTGAATTCCCGTAATCTGTATTATCCCGAACTACGTAAGCTCTGATCTCTCATATTTGTTGAGAGTACGTAGGCACAATACTGACGTATTGGCGAGCCACCTTCCTCGTAACCCGTAGTTAGGTGAACTACGTTGACTCTGATTTCTCATTCTCTGATGAGAATACGTAGGCATAAAGCGCGACGCTTTGCCGAGTCATTGTCTTTTCTTTTTTGAGCCAGCCTTGATAGGTAGATAGTAAACCAACCCGTCAGATAAACACAACAAGTGTGGATCCCATCAAGTACGATGGACGTGAGGGGTGCTAATACCTTCCCCTTGCGTAACCGACTCCCGAACCCAGACATTGGTTGCGATGACCTTGTCTTATACCCTTTCGTCAGGTTTTTCCGATCGTTTCCTTTCCCGTTCTGAGGGATAAATAACGAAAGGTGGCGACTCTTCTGTTTTGCCGGCACCTTATTTTCGCGGTAGCGATAACATGTATAAAGCAAACAGACATGAATAAAATATAACTGCGAACAAGGTGGGCTTAACCCTCTAAAGTATTTCCCTGGTGAAGTCATCATTTCTATTGCAGTGAGAATCAGATATCAAGCTATTAATTAACTTGAACCAAAAATATTTAAATATTAACCACCGAGCTTTAATTATCCAAAGGAAAGGGTAAGGATCGAAGAAAACCCTAAGTGTGCTACGTAACAACGAAGCTAAGAGATTGGGGGTTCAGGGGTTAGTTATACTAAGGGAAGGTATTAGCACCCTAAGTATCTGTAGTATTCTACAGGAGCCTCTTGTTTCGTATTTGTGTTATTGCTAGTGTTTGTTTGCTAAGGAAAAGTTTATAAGGTAAATGTGCTAAATTTAAAGACCTATGGGTATATACACTAAGTATGCTCGCCAAGACGTTGCATCTCGTGCCTACGTATCCTACCAAGGATGGAATCAGAGCAACCACAGTTCTCCTAACTAGGGAGAGAACTATTGACTATGGTCAAGGTTCAAAGGGGAATAAGTATTCATAACAATGATACTTATATAGAGTTAACAAAATCTCTAAGTCTAAGTTGAAATACTAGTTGGGGGTTTGACTTTAACAAAATCCTAAAGGGGAAAAGTGAGTACCCATAAAAATGGTACACACGTAGAGTTAACAAAATCTAGTCCTAAGCTCTAAGTTATAGGATTACTAACAAGGTATGCTAAAGGTCTTGACTTGACAAAGTCAAAAGGTAGTGGGTTCTAACTTAAGGCTAAGTTGAAAGTCCTAATGACTCTAACAAGGTCAAAAGGAGGTTTGAGAATAAATGAGCTATCTATGACATTGAGTCAATAGAGAGACTTTCCTTTGGACTTAGGAACATAAGGCAACTCTTTTTTAGGATGAGAGCTAACAAGCTACATCACTTGGGGGAAACATAGTAAAGCTTTAAGCATACATATACATCCATTCAAACATGATGATGATATAAAATCATGGTAAAAACCATGAAAGTAAATGTAAGCATGTGACAACATCAAGCAAAGTAAATAACAAGGTTACAACCAAGTATTCATCCACAGAAGTTTAGAATTAAACCAAATGGTTACAACCAAAGGTAAACAAAGATGTTACAACATCTAAATGGCTATGAAATAAGGTACTTACAAGACCAAACATCATAGATGACAAGTACAAGTGAATCATGCATAAGTCAAAACATCACTTATCATGGCAAAGTTCAAAACTTGAGCTCAACATCCATAAATCATAACAATGTTTAAAGCATGGATATAAGTCAAGAGAAGTGCAGGTAACAACCAAAAATATTTGAACAATAGTGTGACATGTGTGTGTCGCTACTGCGAAAAAAGATGTCGGCAATGACAGAAGAGTCGCCATTGTCCATTATTTATCCCAACGAGGGAAAGAAAACGAGCAAAGAAAACCTGACGAAAAGGGGATAAGATTGGTCATCGCAACCAAATCTCGGGTGCGGGAGTCAGTTACGCAGGGGAAGGTATTAGCACCCCTCACGTCTGTGGTACTCGACGGGATCCACGAATTAATTGTCTATCTAGAAAGGGTGATTGAAACTATCTAAGTAAAGGTCTGGGATGAAAGAAAAAGAAAACTGACTCGACAGAGCATCGCTGCTCTGGGCCTACGTATTCCCGTCTGGTATGAGAAATCAGAGTCAACGTAGTTCGGATAACTACGGATGAAAAGGGGAAAAGGTTGTTCGCCAAGACATCTCATCTTGTGCCTACGTACTCTTAACAGGTATGAGAGATCAGAGCTAACGTAGTTCAGGATAAAGAGAACACAGGTTTGTTCATCTGTTTTATCCGAGTAAGGTTAAACTATTGTTCTAGCAGTTAGGGACAACGCTTGTTTATGGTAGAACCAAAGCTTAACAATGCTCTTTTATCTGAAAAGATTTTCCTTGATTACGGGAGCCAAGGGCAAAATAGGAGTTTGACTGTTTGTTTTTGTCTTTTATTAGAGAAGTGTTTTTGAATGAATGTTTGTAATTCATACTGCACTAGAGACTATGACCTAGGAGTGAATGTGTCGCATATCACCCAAAGGGTGATACACTAAACAGTCTGGTTATTAAAGGGAAACCCCTCAACAACCATTTCCTAAGTAACTTAAGGCTTGTAACGTACAATACTTATTAGCCTTTATTACGTGTTTCATGATTGTTTTGAGATGAGAAGAGAGGAAGGACTCTAAAGGGGACTAGATCAAAACCCCTAAAGTTGAGTTTAGAAGGGAATTCTATCCTATTTGTTTGCATACATGGATGGAAGCCTAAGGTCTATCATCACTATCCTTAAACAAGGAAGTGAGAACTCCTAGGGGAACATGGTAATGAAAAGTAAAGCAACAACATACAATACTTGAATTGAAATGGGAATATGGATGAATGCACATGCAATGCAACATTACAAGCAAAGGGAGGAAGACCTCAACCTTTAGATGCAAACAAGCAAATACAAAAAGGAAGTGACATCCAAGGAAACGTAGGAAAACCTCAACCTTTAGATGCAAGCAAAGCAAGTACAAAAGGAAAATAACATCCAAGCAAAGGGAGGAAACCTCAACCTCTAATGCAAACATGTACTTAAGAGAAAGAATGCCTACGTATGCACTACTTCTATCCTAATGCACCAAATCATACAACACGAAAAAGAAAGGATCAAAAAGATGATAGGACGCAAAGTGAGAACCAAAGGAAATTACTATGACACTCAACCAAACTCATCACATTCAATGTGTAAAAACACATACATAGTCCTCAAAGGTTCTACCACTTCTGAATGCATTTAGTTCTTCCAAAGGAGGAACTAGACTCTCACAAGTGGGATCCTTAGGTCATAGAATGGAGAGGAATGAGGAGAAGAATATGTGTACATTGTAATTGAAAAATAATGAGCAAAGAATTGCAAAAGTATCACATAAGAGATGAAGATCATGCAACATGTGTACATAAAAGAGATCTAAATGGAAGTCCTAAAAGGATGCCTAAACTAAACAAATTATGAACATGATCAAGGCCCAAAATTAAATATAAAAATGCCTTAATGTGCATACAATACGAATAGGCAAGGATTAGATTCTCAAACAATGCACAGAGTTCAAACAAATTGCAAACTAGTCAAGTGCTAGGGTTGAAACCATACAAGGGTGACTTAAAGTGTAAAATATACTAAAAATAATAAACTAATCCTAAAAATTCTAAATAAAATCCTACGGGACCCCTCTGGTGTTAGGAACCGGGGGTCAAAGGAGGGGAGCCCAAGTCCTAACCTAGCTATGCCAACAGAAGGAAAATCCTAAGGGAAGTCCTATGAACTAGGCAAGAGGGAAGGTCCTAAAGATCAAGCCTAAACCCTAATCAAAAGGTATCAAAAATAGAGATAAAAAATATCATAAAATCAGTCAACATGTTAGTGATGTCCACAAAAAATTCCAAGCATTTATTTGAAGTTCTCATCACAAACGAAAATCAAGAAAGAAGCATAGGCAATTTTAATTCCCACAAAACTCTTCCAAATGAATTATTTCTTTTTAATTGAAAAGTGTCCAAAAAAATTAAAATAAATTTTCCTAAATTCAAATTACATCTTAAAATGATTAGAAACTACTTTTGTAGAATTTATTATCATTTGGAAGTATTTTATTATGATTAAAACAAAACAGATTCCAAAATATGAAAATAATGGAAAGAAAATGAAATTGGAAAATCATGTGGTAAGAATAGTAATCCAAACACGTTGAAACAATGGGCCTCAGGCAAAGGGGGTGCGGACAGCTAAACAAAGCCCAGTCCAATCAAGCGTTTAATGAAACGCTGAGTTTTGATGGATTCCATGGGATTAGTCAAATGCATTCCATGGTGAAACGCACACAAGACCATTGGATCTAACAGTCAACACATCTAAAGGCACAGGCATGCACACGGGGCTTTGGAGAGTTTAAATCTTCTCTGGTGGAGGGAGAATACACAGACGCCGGAGCATGGCGGCTCCGGTTGCTTCAACAACATAGGTGATACGAAACTTCACCAAATCTCACAAACTCATAGTCTAAACAAATCTACTCCTCTCACTGATCATGAATGCATGGTTATGTAGGCCTAACACGCCCTAAATCAACTAAACCAAATCAAAACAAAATCAAGCACACATCCTAAATTGTCACTAACAGTCATAATACCTAACCCGAATACAACTATGAAGCTAGGAGAACATGAAAATGCAACAATGGCGTGGAATCACAACATGAACAGAGTGCAATTTGGAAAATTTAGTTACCTAACGGAATAGCTCCGTTTGACCCTCAATTCTTGATGAAGCTTGATGAAAATGAACCAGAATCATTCCTTAATCTTCAATGGAAATGTTGGAGACCTTGATTTGGCTTAAAACTGTTTCAATTACCAAATTCGATTTTCACTTCTTCTCCACTTTTTGTAACTGCTTTCTCTTCAATTCTTGATCAAAAATCCATTCTGAGAGCATGCACATGATGCTGAGAATATATACATTGGATCTGGATGATGATAAAGCCTAATCCAAGCCCACATTGATCCAAATGAAAATCCAAGTTTTACACTTTGAAGCTCCACGATTCACACGAAAACAGAGCTCAAAACCTCCTGAAATTAGCTCATACATGTTGCTTGTGATGTTAGGAATTTAATGGACCTGATTAATCCCTTGTTTTGATCTCAATGGTGGGATTTGATTATGTTACTTTCACTTGAATAAAGCATTAAAACAACCATGAAAATGCCCTCAATTTGCAAATCCAAAATTGGCATCTTGTTTAGAATGATTTATGGACTCAAAAAATGCACCAACTTGATAAAAATTTGTTTAAAATGAATTTATTTGATTTTATGGCTTTTAATGCTTTTCTCATGGAAATTTCTTCACCAATCCTTCAATCCAAGCCAATCCAATGATATGTTGATGTTTGATGATGAAAATGACCCCATTTAGAGCAACTTTGATGTTGACAAAAGTTTCATTTGAGATGTGCAAAGTTGTGAAATTGACCTACAACCAAAATGACCTATAATCAAAGTTTCCCAAAACACCCCTGGCTTGCAAGCTTCATATCTTGAGCTCTACAAATCATATGAAATACTTCTAATACTTTTTGGAAAGCTAAGATCATAAGGAAAAACTTTCATGTTTCGGTCAAAGTGAGGAGAGACATCCTTCTAGGTCAAAAATGTCTTGGAAGTTGGTTGACCTTTGTTAACCATAATCACATTCATCTAATGACTTGTAACTTGCCAGCTTCATAACTTGAGTTCTAGAAATCAGATGAATGACTTCTTGTAATCAAAAGAAATTTAAGAACATGCTCTACAAGTTTCATGTTGGGGTAAAGATGATATGGGACTTGAATCTTGAGATATGTGGTCCTGAAGTTAGGCATTAAAAAGGGGATTTTACACTGACAAGCTTAGAAACCCTAGCTTAGCAACTTCTCACACTCTTGATTCTTCTTGATTTGATCTTGGAATATCATCTTAGACATCTCAACATAAAATTCCATCATCACAAAGACTTAGAATTGAGTCTTAATCTCCTCCAAATTCACTGTTGACTTAGGGTTGACCAGATGAAAACCCTAATTGCACCACGTTTGACTGTGGCTTCTTACACTTGATATAATGACTTGCACAAGCCCCTCAATGACCCTCAAGACATCCAATGAGATTATAAAATGTCCTCCATCCATTTCCATGAACTCTATATCATCTGATGCTTTCACATGGCCTCGAAGATAGGAGGCAACACACAACTACTCATCTGCCTTTTCAAAGGACTTTTAACTTTCTTCGTAGGATGATAAACTCTTGATAGCTTGAAAGAGACCTCTGGCTTAGGCTTATAAACTTTGGCAATCTCCTCTTGCTAGGCATACCTCTCTCAATCCCCTGTACATGGAAAATGGTATGCAAATGCTAATGTTATATGAATGCAATGAAACATAAACCATGTAAAGAAAAGCTTGGGCAAATTTTGGGGTGCAACAGCTGCCCCTATTCAAACGGCTTGGACCTAACTGGGTGAAAAGCGAACGACTTTCAAACAATCAAGGTAAAAGACGGTTGAATACCAATGAACCCGGAAATTTCCCAACCGCATAAGTAAACTGCAAACTCTGCTTGGGGATAATGATCTCCAAAAAAACTGAATAATTGTTGCAACGTCGACACACTGACGAAAAAAACACCTGACATTGCCGCCAGACAATGACACTAAGTCAGGGAGATCACCTGCTATCATACATCTAATAATAACCCTTTGACTTCACCGTCAAGCCTCTGCATCAATTTAGGAAAACACTCGACCTCGTCGTCAAGTAAAACATCACTTCCGGAAAAAAATATCACTGACCTCGCCGTCAGGCACCTGACCTCGCCGTCCAGCGTCAACCTTAAGTAGGTAAGCCTCTAGCATTGTCGCCAGGAATCCACAAACATGATGAATGTCTGACATCGCCGTCAGTCCACCACCCGGTCTAATAAACATCCGACATTGCCGCCGGATAAACTCAATGCTGATAAACATCCGACCTCGCCGTCAGATATCATAAATCTGATACACATCTGGCCTCGCCGCCAGACAACCATAAAGTCGGTAAACTCCTGACATCGCCGCCAGACAACCTGCATGGAACACCATAATCTGACATCGCCGCCAGAATTTTGCAGAAGATAAACTATCTGACATCGTTGCCGGAACACTGCAAGGAATAACATCTGACCTCGCCGCCAGATATCTCGATTTATAAAGCACAACGTCAAATTCGAATACAGAGACTTCTGACATCACCGTCAAACTTTTGCTAAATAAAAGCGATCACCAAATCCAGAGATTGGATAGGCAAGAAACTTATAATCACCTAACATCGTCGTAAGGCACTCACCGAACCGATAACCATCTGACATCATTGTCAGGTATCTGTAAAGTTGATAAACGTCTGACATCGCCGCCAGGCATACACTGAAACTGATAAATGTTGGCATCACCTCCAAACAACCACGAAACCTATAAATATCTGACCTCTCCGTCAGAAAAATCAAAACACCTGACATCGCCGCCGGAAAACCAACAAAAGCCATATCCACACGAAGTTAAGATCATCCGAAGATAACAACCACGAGGAAACTCCGCTGGGGAAACAAAGGACCTGCCAGTAGCCCTGCTTCAGGAGTGCAAAGAAATTTACCCATGCCACTCAGCTGAGGAACAAAGAGAAACTTAACCAAGCAACTCTGTTGGGGAGGCATTTGAAGAGAAGAACATATTTATCACGAATCTTTTACCAAAGTCTGAACACCTGTACAGACTTGGAGAATAGGATATCACCAACTGAAATCCTACGACATCGCTAGGGAATAACATAAATCGAGGGAGAAATAAACGCATCATGTCTGTCGAGACAGAAAACCACGCGAGCAGGGATACCATTCACCTGTAGGAGATACACCTAAAAGCAAAGAGGTGATAACCGAGCTTATGTTTCAGAATGCATATGTTTGAAAATGGCGCAATGCTCCATGCGAAATGGAAATGCTACGCATTTGGGGTAGATGCCATGCACGCATGCAAATGCAACGGAACCGAATCAGCAAAATAAATGCTGGAGATACCGAAACCATCCTGCTGGGGGTTATATCAAATCCTGCTGAGGAAAATGCCATGAACGATCTTCCAGAATACAAACCTTCTGGAGAATAGGCGACCCTACCGGGGAAGAAGAACCACATACGGGAACTCGTCCTCCTGCTGGGGAATGAACGACTCTGCGGGGAATAACGATCCACCTCCCGAGATTAACCATGTTCCACTAGGGACATCAGCCCTGAATAGCCTGCCAGAATATAACATCCTGGGGAACAGGCACCTCTATTGGAGAAACGATGCAAACTGCGAAGACCTAACTCCAATACCTGGAGTATTCAACTAGGGAAAAGACGTTTCCCCTCCGGCTCTACTGGGGATAATGCAATGAGGGAATCCAAACTCAACCTCTTCCTGGGGAGATAAGGAATGGACTTATCAATGGTAACTTGACCTCTGATGGGGTACAAACTCACATGCCCAGACTCTGTGGGGCTTAAATGTATATCAACCAACTGCCGGGGACAAGGACACACACTTGACTGCTCCTTTAACCAAGCATACAACTCCACTGGGGATAGAGACGCAAACTCCAATTGTTGGGGAATGGGCTCTGGTTGGGGAGAAAGATACTTTCATCCCTACCTCTTTGCCCCAAGGGTAACAACCCTGCAAAAATGAATAAACAGACAAGATATCCTACACGAAAGGCACTATCTCAGTCTTCATTAGTGACGTTGTTCAGTTAAATCAAAGTTTTAACGATTATCGGCCAAGGCCCGCAAGTTTATACATGCGCAAGTTTATCAAAAACATCGGGTGTTTTCCACAAACAAAACAGTAAGAGTTAAAACAAAGCAAACAGATTACTGAATAATATATGTTTATTATTAAATGGCCTGTGAATAGGCAAAGTTTTACAACAGATGCAACTCCTGAAAAGAGGAAGCTGCGCAAGGAATATACAGGTATGTACATAGATATACAAAAGTGTACATACATGTCGACAATGTGGTGTAGACGAACACCATGAGTTGATCCCTCTATGACTAGCCCGACTTCGATGTCTTTCTGATGCTCCGTCTTCAAAAGAGATTGATTTGGATGAACGGCCCGCAGGTCTCCCAAACCACTAAGCAATGAAATATCACACGCAGATTGCAGTCATTTTCTTTTCAATCCCTAACTTTTGCGTGAACCGCCCTTGCGGGTTTTCAATTCACCGGGATACCCATTTCTGCCAAAGTCTCCTTTCCAGGTTTTCAACTTTGCGGGTTTACATCTTTTCATTTATATCCCTAACTTTTTCCCGAACCCCTTCTTTTTCATGGTTCGCCGGGATGCCCCATTTTTTCCTGGATATTCTTTTTTCCTTCTAGCGGGTCATTTTAAGCAAAGTGTTTTTTAACTGCGTCTGCGTTCACAGGGGATGTAAAATCCTCGCCATCCATGGTGGACAATAACAAGGCTCGTCCGGAGAAGACCTTTCGTACAACATACAGACCCTCGTAGTTGGGAGTCCATTTGCCCCTGTGATCTGATTGCGGTGGGAGAATCTTTTTTAGCACAAGATCGCCCGTCTGAAAGCTTCGAGGGCGCACCTTCTTATCGAAAGATTTCTTCATTCGGCTCTGGTAGAATCGACGATATGCAATAGAAGCCAACCTCTTCTCATCCAGCAGGTTGAGCTGGTTGAATCTGTTTCGTATCCATTCTGCCTCGTCGAGCTTGACATCGACCAGAACTCTTAAAGAGGGAATCTCGACCTCCAATGGTAGGACAACTTCCATACCATATACCATCGAGAAAGGAGTTGCCCCGGTTGAGGTGCGTACCGTCGTACGATAACCGTGTAGAGCAAAGGGCAACATCTCGTGCCAATTCTTGTACGTGACAACCATCTTTTGCACTATCCGCTTGATATTCTTGTTGGCCGCTTCGACAACGCCATTCATCTTCAGACGATAGGGCGATGAGTTGTAATGCTCGATTTTGAAGTTCTGGTATAACTCCTTCATCATATTATTGTTCAGATTCGAACCATTGTCAGTAATGATTCGCTCGGGCACTCCGTATCTACAAATGATATCCCTCTTTATGAATCGGGCTACGACTTGCCTGGTTACATTGGCATACGAGGCTGCTTCGGCCCATTTGGTGAAGTAGTTGATGGCGACCAGGATGAAAGGATGGCTGTTGAAGGCGGTTGGCTCAATCTTTCCAATCATGTCAATGCCCCACATAGAGAAAGGCCACGGGGATGCCATAACATTCAACGGGCTCGGCGGTACATGAATTTTGTCTGCATAGATCTGGCATTTATGACATTTCTTCGCAAATTTGAAACAATCTGACTCCATGGTTAGCCAATAATACCCTGCTCATAGTATTTTCCGAGACATTGCATGCCCACCGGCATGTGTACCGAAAGTGCCCTCGTGGACCTCTTCCATAAGCAACGTTGCTTCCTTTTCGTCCACGCATCTAAATAACACCAGGTCATGGTTCCTTCTGTAAAGCACACCATTTGGGTTTAGATAAAAGTTACCAGACAACCTCCTCAGAGTCTTCTTATCCTGAGCCGAAGCCCCTGGCGGATACTCCTGCTTCTTGAGGAAGTTTTGTATGTCATAAAACCACGGCTTGCCATCGGCGGCTTTTTCAATGGAGAATACGAATGTCGGCCTGTCGAGGCGAGAAATGAAAATTCTGGGAGCATCGTTCCAGAAGTTCACTTTGTACATCGAAGCTAACGTAGCCAGAGCGTCTGCCATCTGGTTTTAGTCTCGAGGCACGTGATGGAACTCTACCTGATCAAAGAAAGGTAACAGCCTTCTCGCATAGTTCATGTAGGGAATCAGATTGGGCTGCCGGGTTTCCCACTATCCTTTGATTGATTTACAACAAGCGCTGAATCACCGTACACATCGAGATTCTTGATCCTCAAATAAATGGCTTCTCCTAAACCCATGATGCACACTTCATATTCCGCTTCGTTGTTGATGCACGGGAATGTTAACCTGGAAGTGAATGGGTTATGAGACCCATGGGGAGTCGTAATGATTGCCCCGGTTCCACTTCCGTACGAGTTAACATCACCATCAAATATCAATTGCCACTGAGAACCCCTCTCCGGCCCTTTGTCGGGTAATGGCTCTTCGCAATCCTTCATCTTAAGGAACATGATGTCCTTGTCAAGAAATTCAAACTTCATTGGTTGATAGTCTTGGATAGGTTGTTCAGCAAGGTACTCTGACAGGACACTTCCCTTGATGGCCTTCTGAGAAACATACTGGATGTCGTACTCTGTCAGTACCATTTACCATCTGGCAATCCTACCTGAAAGCGCTTGCTTTTTGAAGACATACTTGATCAGATCCATCTTCGAAACCAGCATGGTTGTATGGTTAAGAATATACTGTCTCAAATGTTTGGCAGCCCACGCGAGTGTGCAACACGTTTTTTCCTGCATCGATTAACGGGACTCACATTCTGTGAACTTTTTACTCAGATAGTATATGGCGTGCTCTTTTCTTCTGGTCTCGTCATGTTGACCGAGAATGCGACCCATGCTGTTCTCAAGAACCGTTAAGTACATGATTAATGGTCTTCCAGCTATCGGGGGTATCAATACTAAAGGTTCCTACAGATATTCTTTGATTTTGTCAAATAGTCTTTGGCATTTATCATTCCAGACGACCACCTGATCTTTTTTCAACAATTTAAACATTGGTTCACACGTGGCCGTCAAGTGAGATATGAACCGAGCAATGTAGTTCAACCTCCCCAAGAAGCCACAAACCTCTTTATCGGTCTTTGGCGCTGGCATATCTTGTATAGCTTTTATTTTGGCAAGATCAGCCTCAATACCTTTTTCGCTGACAATTAACCCTAGTAGCTTTCCGGATCGTACTCCGAAAGTACACTTGTTAGGATTCAACCTCAACCTGAATTTCCTGAGCCTCTCAAACAGCTTCTGTAAATTGACCAGATGTCCTTCCTCCGTTTGGGACTTTGTTATCATGTCATCAACATACACTTCAATCTCGTGATGAATCATATCATGAAACAAAGTGACCATAGCCTGCTGGTAAGTTGCCCCTGCGTTTTTCAACCCAAAGGGCATTACCTTATAACAAAACGTCCTCCATGGCGTGATAAACATCATTTTATCCATATCCTCCGGTGCCATCTTGATCTGGTTATAACTGGAAAAACCATCCATGAAGGAGAATACGGAGAATTGAGCAGTATTGTCGACCAATACGTCAATGTGAGGGAGCGGGAAATCATCCTTTGGGCTCACCTTATTCAAATCTTGATAATCAACACACATCCGTACCTTACCGTCTTTCTTCGGCACAGGCACTATGTTGGCGACCCACGAAAGGTAAGTTGTCACGGCTAAAAATCATGCGTCAAACTGTTTCTGAACCTCTTCCTTGATTTTTACAGCCATGTATGGTCTCGTCCTTCTGAGCTTCTGTTTGACCGGCGGACACTCTTCGCGCAACGGTAAACGATGAACCACTATATCGGTGTCAAGCCCGGGCATGTCTTCGTAGGACCAAGCAAAGATGTCACTATAATCTCGAAGCATCTCGACCAGTCTTTGCTTGATGTCACTCTGCAGCGCAGCCCTATTCTGACATTTCTGACAACTTCTTCAGAACCCAAATTGATGACCTTAATCACCTTCTGGTGAGGCATAATGGTCTTTTCTTCTTGTTTCAAGAGTCTAGCCAGCTCTTTCGGTAAGTCGCCATCCTCATCAATCTCTTCTTCGGCTTGAAATATCGGGTGATCAAAGTAGAAGTGAGTCATAGAAGGTTCTTGATTGGTGTTATCTGTAATGTGGATCCTGTAATGATGATGGTTAAATAATTCAAACGATATGCAACATAAAACCACATTGCCATTTTATTGTTTTAAACATAAAACCGGAAAAAAAAAGGATCACAAAATTTCAATGAGAAATAACGCCCTTTGATTTATTAACAAAAACGTTCAATTATAAACAAGCAAGGCCCTGACAAGATACCCCTATGATCCGGGCAGAACATAGGGTCGTACAATAATCGGGAAAACAGATCATTACTATTCAGTAGTCACTTGAATGAACTCCTGGATAGACCAATTGTGCAGGCTCTGTCCTGGTGTGCAAGGCTTGATCCAAGCGTCCATGTCACAATCGCTATCCCCCTCCTCACTATCCGAAACAGCATTGATGTGTTCGAAGATAACACCCCCAGAGTGAACAACAATGGTCCTTTGTAGCGCGGCGTGCTCTTTGAGGATGATGAAGCAGATGGGCTATACCGCAAGCCAAACTTATCCTGCTTGTTGGGGATGTCAAGCACCTGGCCCCAACCTTGTGCTGCCCCAGACTGCACCTCTTCCTGGGCTTCCTTAAAAGAAGATATGGCCACCTCATGCGCTTTGCTCGTTGCAGGAGACTAGTCCTTGACCTGGACTGTTTCAAATGCTTGACAGAGAGTTTCGTGGATCTCCCCATCCACTTCAACATACTTGAACGATGATAAATGGCTAACCATTATGTCTTCTTCCCCATACACGGTGACGATGCTGCCACCAACCATATATTTGAGTTTCTGATGCAATGTAGAGGTTACAGCTCCTGCTGAGTGGATCCATAGGTGGCCTAATAGACAGCTATAGGCCGACTGGATGTCCATTATATAAAACACTGCATCGAACACTTCTGGCCCTACCTGGATGGGCAATGTGAGCTCCCCAAATAATGACCGTCTGGTTCCGTCGAAAGCTCTCACCACTAGATCACTGGGCATACAGAAAATACCCCGAGTGTCTAATTTCATTAATGCTTTCTTAGAAAGTACATTGAGATATGACCCGGTGTCCACCAAAACATGGGACATAACAACTCCAAGACACTCAATCGAAATATGCAACGCTCTGTTGTGATTCCTGCCCTTCGGCGTCAACTCTAGGTCCGTAAAACCAAGACCGTTCCCTGTGTTCACGTGTGCAACAACTCCTTCGAGTTGGTTTACTGAAATTTCTTGAGGCCCGTACGCAATATTCAATATCCTTAGCAATGCATTTCGATGTGCTTCCGAGCATAGCAACAATGAAACCAGGCCCATGAACATTCCCATTAGCAGCAATATCATTTCCAACATTACCATTTCCAGGATTCCCAAAACCAATGTTGTCGAAACTAGCAGCCTTACCAGAACCGGCAGCATTTCCGTTACCATTACCATTCCCTCTAGCAGTAGGGATAACCAAATTAGGCATAGAATGAGCATGAGGAGTCCCATTCTCATTGAGAGGAGGATTAGCAGTCTATCCTCCATGAAGAACACCGTTGCTGTCAACTTGTGCAATCAAGGGCTGCACCAAAGTACGAAGTTGTTCCTATCTGTTAGCGACCCCCTGCATGAGGTCCATGAACTGATTCATCCTTTCCCTGAACTCTTGCATCTCTGACTGAATTTGTTCCATCACTCTTCTCTAGTTTCCTCGGGTAGCATATCGGTGAGTTGTTCGATCAGCAATCTTGAAACACACTAACGCAATACCAGAGATGAGATACAAAGGTCCTACCGTACATGTAACACAAAAATGCTATGCAAACATGTATGTATGCAACATGGATATTTCCCCTTCAATTCTAGTTCCGGGAGAAAGCACGACAATGGAAAACCCCATAAGACAAGCAATAGTAGAAGACTCCTCATATATAAATGGAAAGCTACGCAGGAAGCGTACAAGCATATCAACTGAGTACAATCAGAAAGGACCTCAACCAACAAGATTGGTGATGGTCAGTATAAAAAAGCATAAGCAACAACTATAGAAAGAAAACAAGGTAATCAAACAGGATGGCGAGACCGGAACTCCTCTAGCAACTTCTGCGTCTCGGGGTGATCTGGTCTGGTGAGCAGACCCTGAATGAGCAGCTCTCTCTGGCTAATGGTTAGTTGTAGGTCCTCAGCGTAGTCCTCCTAGGCTCCTTCACCAAAACAATCTTCAAGCTTGCATCTCTTAGAGTCAGCTCTCAGCATGCAATCCTCCAAGTTTGCAATAGCTTCATTCAGTCTGTACTCGGCGTCGCGCCTGAGTGAGGCCTCCGCTGAGATCTTCTCATCTTTAGCTCTCAACTGAGTCTTCAACTTGTTGATATGTAACTTCAACTTATCTTCACGCTCTTTGTTGTTGGACAAGGTGGCATTCCACTGGGTGTTGAATTTGGAGATCTCTAAATAAGCTTTGTCTAAGTCCTGCTTTTTGGAAGCAAGCACACTACTAACAGCTTTCAGATCTAGACCCAATCGTTCCCGAGATTTAATTTGCTTGGTCAAGTCCGTGCCCAACTTGTTCACCAACTCAGTCTGTTTCTTCAACAAATAAGTTGCTTCGGTCTTCTCACTTCGGAGCTGAGAAATCTCTTTCTCCAACTCCTCATTAGCTTTCCATAGCTCCTCTTTCTCTGCCCATAGCTGGTTGTACTTATGAATGTCGACAGTGGTTGGCTCCTCAATCGTGAGGGGATACAAAGGCGCCACTGAAGGAAACGGCATGAACAACCTCTTCGCTCTATCCTGAATCCAGCTCAAGTAGGGATCATAGGCTCAGATATTAATCTTTCCCAACAATGCTTTTACTCTCCAGTGAATATTGTTCCAAGCATGCTCAAGTTTGGATAACGTATCATCCCCCAACAGCCCGGTGAGGTACAGAGATTCCTGTACTTCTTCTTCTTTGGGAGGATCCCTTAATGCATAACCAAACTTCCTAACCAACAATGACGGATTATAGTTAAGGCACCCCTTCCTTCCTATTAGAGGAACGTTAGGAAAACCACCGCAGCTATAGATGATTTCCATACTAAGCATATTCCTATCAAACCAAGTGATGTTCTTGGTTGACTAACCCATCAGACGTTCCGACCACTCCAATGTACCTACAGAAGTAACAAAAGGACCTGTCTCGGGCATATGGCTGGAAAACCACCTGTACAATAGTGGAACACAGCAGGACACATTTTTCCCTCTTCGGTTCTCATTCTTGTAGTGAACCGAGTGATAAACATCACCGAGCAGTGTGGGTATTGGATTCCTTGAGGCAAAGATATGAAATGCGTTCAAATCTACGAACTCCGGCATATTGGGAAACAAAATGATGCCATAGACACAGAGAGCTAGAATGTCATTGAATACGATCCAACATCCATCTTTGGCGCACTGTTGAGCCTTCTCAACAAGGAACTGTAAGGAGAAACCAGGCACACCATTCCATTTAGTCAGTTTTCCTTCTATCTCTTAGGCGTCCAAATGTAATGCTGCAGAAAGCTGAGCCAGATTAGGCTTAGCGTCTGTATGGAAGAACGACATCTGATTCAGAATAGGCACATCTAACAATGCAGAATACTCTTCCAAGGTAGGTGCAAGGACATAATCAGGAAATGTGAAACATCTCAGCTGCGGGTCATAGAATTGCAACAGGGCATACAAACCATTCATCTCATACACTAAAGGCATGCAGACAAAACTGAGAAATTTCCCATAAGATTTTCTGAAATCTTCCAGTACCTTTCTATCAACCACGACAATCAAACTGAGCAGATAACTAATGTCTGGAGTAGGCAGCTTGTAGGCAACTGTTTTCTTCAGGGGTTCCAAGTCGGAGGTAGAGAGCAAGGTCAGTATAACTGAGGGGGGAATATGCACCTGCAACATAAATACATGTTAATGAGATGCAGACGAAAATGCAAATGCAAATGCAAAGATACACACAGGGGATCAAGATTGTTGTGTTGTAGCTGGAGAAGAACTGGCGCTTCGCTTTGACAAGAACAATAGCACAACTCTGATAATAGGAACCAACTGATACCAATAACTCGGATTCATCCTGTAAAGAAAACCGGGTAATCTGGAAGTCGAGGTTTCCTGCATGACCCAATCTGTCTCACAGGTATGGACCTATCCACTGATACGGTTCGGCATCCTATGCGTTCATCAGCGTCACAGACTTTCAAAAAATCATGATACGTTCATCATTTCTGGTTTGGCATCATCATCCCCTGAAGAGGTCTAACTTAGCTGAATCACAAATGATCGGTCCCCAGAGTCGACAACTCTCAGATCCAAAATCCCCTCAAGCCCAAAGGGATGGAAAGGAAATCATCAAAGAAAATCTCGTCTGAGTGCGAATTTCATGGGAAACTAGTACATTGCAAAGCATGTACGCCCCCCACTACCCTCCACTAATAATGTTATGTTTGCACTCAGGCCTGGGTCTGGCTTATCACTCATCAGAACCTCCCTCCCCACAACACAACAATAATGATATATAATGCTGAAAATAAGTGCAGGAAAGTAAAAACAAAGTACAACAAGTATGTACGCACACCCAAAGATAAACAAACAAGCACTAGGATTGACTCGCATGGGGAACCGTTGGAGTCCCCAACAGAGTCGCCAGTTGTCGCTACTGCGAAAAAATGTGCCGGCAATGACAGAAGAGTCGCCATCATCCGTTATTTATCCCAACGAGGGAAAGGAAATGAGCAAATAAAACCTGACGAAAAGGGGATAAGATTGGTCGTCGCAACCAAATCTCGGGTTCGAGAGTGGGTTACACAAGGGGAAGGTATTAGCACCCCTCACGTCTATCGTACTCGACGGGATCCACACATTGATTGTCTATCTAGAAAGGGTGATTGAAACTATCTAACTAAAGGTCTGGGACGAAAGAAAAAGAAAAGTGACTCGACAGAGCATCGCCGCTCTGGGCCTACGTATTTCCGTCTAGTACGAGAAATCAGAGTCAACGTAGTTCGGCTAACTACGGATGAAAAGAGGAAAAGGTTGCTCGCCAAGACATCGCATCTTGTGCCTACGTACTCTCAACAAGTATGAGAGATCAGAGCTAACATAGTTCAGGATAAAGAGAACACATGTTTGCGGTAGAACCAAAGCTTAACGATGCTCTTTTATCTGAAAAGATTTTCCTTGATTACGGGAGCCAAGGGAAAAAGAGGAGTTTGACTGTTTGTTTTTGTCTTTTATTAGAAAAGTGTTTTTGAATGAATGTTTGTAATTCATACTGCACTAGAGACTATGACCTAGGAGTGAATGCATCACATATCACCCAAAGGGTGATACACTAAACACTCTGGTTATTAAAGGGAAACCCCGAAACAACCATTTCCTAAGTAACTTAAGGCTCGTAACGTATAATACTTATTAGCCTTTATTAGGTGTTTTAAGATTGTTTTGAGATGAGAAGAGAGGAAGGACTCTAAAGGGGACTAAATCAAAACCCTAAAGTTATCATGCATCATGGTCCTAAAGTTGAGTTTAGAATGGAATTCTATCCTATTTGTTTGCATACATGGATGGAAGCCTAAGGTCTATCATCACTATCCTTAAACAAGGAAGTGAGAACTCCTAGGAGAACATGGTAATGGAAACTAAAGCAACAACATACAATACTTGAATTGAAATGGGAATGTGTATGAATGCACGTGCAATGCAACATTACAAGCAAAGGGAGGAAGACCTCAACCTTTAGATGCAAACAAGAAAACACAAAAAGGAAGTGACATCCAAGAAAAGGGAGGAAATCCTCAACCTTTAGATGCAAGCAAAGCAAGTACAAAAGGAAAGTAACATCCAAGCAAAGGGAGGAAACCTCAACCTCTAATGCAAACATGGACTTAAGAGAAAGAATGCCTACACATGCACTACTTCTATCCTAATGCACCAAATCATACAACATGAAGAAGAAAGGATCAACAAGATGATGGGAAGCAAAGTGACAACCAAAAGAACTCACTATGACACTCAACCAAACTCATCACATTCAATGTGTAAAAACACATACATAGTCCTCAAAGGTTCTACCACTTATGGAATGCCTTTAGTTCTTCCAAAGGAGGAACTAGGCTCTCAAATGTGGGATCCTTAGGTCATAGGACAGAGAGGAATGAGGAGAATAAGATGTGTACATTATAATTGAAATATAATGAGCAAAGAATTTCAAAAGTATCACATAAGAGATGAAGATCATGCAACATGTGTACATAAAAGAGCCTAAATTGAAGTCCTAAAAGGATGCTTATACTAAACAAGTTATGAACATGATCAAGGCCCAAAATTAAACATACAAATGCCTTAATGTGTACACAATATGAATATGCAAGGATTAGATGCTCAAACAATGCACAAAGTTCAAACAAAATGCAAACTAGTCAAGTGCTAGGGTTGAAACCATACAAGGGTGACTTAAAGTGTAAAATACACTAAAAATAGTAAACTAATCCTAAAACTTCTAAATAAAATCCTATGGGACTCCACTGGTGTTAGGAACCGGGGGTCAAAGGAGGGGAGCCCGAGTCCTAACCTAGCTATGCCAACAGAAGCCAAATCCCTAAGGGAAGTCCTATGAACTAGGCAAGAGGGAAGGTCCTAAAGATCAGGCCTAAACCCTAATCAAAAGGTATCAAAAACAGAGAGAAAAAATATCATAAAATCAATCAACATGTTAATGATGAGCACGAAAAATTCCAAGCATTTATTTGAAGTTCTCATCACAAAAGAAAATCAAGAAAGAAGCATAGGCAATTTTAATTCCAACAAAACACTTACAAATGAATTATTTCTTTTTAATTGAAAAATGTTCATAAAAATTAAAATAAAATTTCCTAAATTCAAATTATATCTTAAAATGATTAGAAACTATTTTTTTAGAATTTATTATCATTTGGAAGTATTTTATTATGATTAAAACAAAACAGATTCCAAAATATGAAAATAATGGAAAGAAAATGAAATTGGAAAATCATGTGGTAAGAAGAGCAATCCAAACACGTTGAAACAATGGGCCTCAGGAAAATGGGGTGCAGATAGCTAAACAAAGCCATTCCAAGCAAGTGTTTAATGAAACACTTAGTTTTGATGGATTCCATGGGATTAGTCAAATGCATTCCACGGTGAAAAGGGTGTAGGACCATTGGATCTAACATTCAACACATCTAAAGGCACAGGCATGCACACGGCGGCTCCGGTCGTCTTCTCCGATTGCTTCAACAACACAGGTGATACGAAACTTCAACAAATCTCACAAACTCATAGTCTAAACTAATCTACTCCTCTCACTGATCATGAATCCATGGTTATCTAGGCCTAACACGCCCTAAATCAACCAAACCGAATCAAAAAAAAAATCAAGCACACATCCTAAATTGTCACTAACAGTCATAATACCTAATTATAATCCAACTATGAAGCCAAGAGAACATGAAAATGCAACAATGGCGTGGAATCACAACATGAACAGAGTGCAATTTGGAAAAGTTAGTTACCTAATGGAATAGCTCCGTTGGACCTTCAATTCTTGATGAAGCTTGATGAAAACAAACCAGAATCGTTCCTTGATCTTCAATGGAAGTGTTGGAGACCTTGATTTGGCTTAAAACTGCTTCAACTACCAAATTCAATTTTCACTTCTTCTCCACTTTTTGTAACTGCTTTCTCTTCAATTCTTGATCAAAAATCCATTCTGAGAGCTTACACATGATGCTGAGAATATATACATTGGATCTAGATGATGATAAAGCCCAATCCAAGCCCACATTGATCCAATTGAAAATCCAAGTTTTGCACTTTGAAGCTCCACGGTTCACACGAAAATAGAGCTCAAAACCTCCTGAAATTGGCTCATACATGTTGCTTGTGATGTAAGGAATTTAATGGGCCAGATTAATCCCTTGTTTTGATCTCAATGGTGGGATTTGATTATGTTACTTTCACTTGAAGCAAGCATGAAAACAACCATGAAAAGGCCCTTCATTTGCAAATCCAAAATAGGAATCTTGTTTAGAATGATTTATGGCTTTTAATGCTTTTCTCATGGAAATTCCTTCACCAATCCTTCAATCCAAGCCAATCCTATGATATGTTGATGTTTGATGATGAAAATGACCCCATTTGGAGCAACTTTGGTGTTGACAAAAGTTTCATTTGAGATGTGCAAAGTTGTGAAATTGACCTACAACCAAAATGACCTATAATCAAAGTTTCCCAAAATACCCCTGGCTTGCAAGCTTCATATATTGAGCTCTACAAATCATATGAAAGACTTCTAGTAATTTTTGGAAAGCTAAGATTATAAGGAAAAACTTTCATGTTTGGGTCAAAGTGAGGAGAGACATCCTTCTAGGTCAAAAATGTCTTGGAATTTGGTTGACTTTTGTTGACCAAAATCACATTCATCTGATGATCTGTAACTTGCCCGCTTCATAACTTGAGTTCTAGAAATCAAATGAATGACTTCTTGTACGAAAGCTAAGAACATGCTCTACAAGTTTTATTTTGGGGTCAAGATGATATGAGACTTGTATCTTGAGATATGTGGTCTTGAAGTTAGGCACTAAACATGGGATTTTACACTGACAAGCTTAGAAACCCTAGCTTAGCAACTTCTCACACTCTTGATTCTTCTTGATTTGATCTTGGAATATCATCTTATACATATCAACATAACATTCCATGATCACAGAGACTTGTAATTGAGTCTTAATCTCCTTCAAATTCACCGTTGACTTAGGGGTGACCAGATGAAAACCCTAACTGCACCACCTTTGACTGGGACTTCTTACACTTGATAATGACTTGCACAAGACCCTCAATGACCCTCAAGACATCCAATGAGCTTATACAATGTCCTTCATCCATAGCCATGAACTCCATATCATCTGATGCTCTCACATGGCCTCCAAGATAGGAGGCAACACACAACTATTCATCTGCCTTTTCAAAGGACTTTTAACTTTCTTCTGAGGATGATAAACTCTTGATAGCTTGAAAGAGACCTCTGGCTTAGGCTTAGAAAATTTGGCAATCTCCTCTTGCTAGGCACACCTCTCTCAATCCCTTGTACATGGAAAATGGTATGCAAATGCCAATGTTATATGAATGCAATGAAACATAAACCAAGTAAAGAAAAGGTTGGGCAAATTTTGGGGTGCAACAGTGTGACAACAACATATGACTTATGGTGAATCATGTTTAAACAAGAAGGTAAAAACCAACATGTAAAAGGAGTTCAATCATAGTTTTTTGAAGAAATTGACAAACATCTCAAACGTGATTCATGCATACTAAACATATTTCAAAGCAAATAACAAGTGTTTAAAAACACTCAAGGAAAGGTATGCGAGACATGAAGCACATGCAAATTCATATCATTTGATCATGGAAGAGAATCACATCTCAAGGGCAAGGTAACAACCAAGGTTTGATGATATTTAGTCATGCATTCACATATGAACATGAACTTGAAAAAAGCAATAACCATCATGTAGCAACAAGGGCATCCAAATTCACCACATCAGTTAAGGTTCATACAAGGTATGTAAGGTTTATACAAGTCAAAATGTGCAAGGAGAATCAGATTAATCAATTAAAAGATCAAAAGGAAACCTAAGAAACCCTAAAAAAATCACATACTTTGAACATGAATAAGTACCAAATAAATAATTCTTTAGGATTTTTCTTGACATAGACAAAAAATAGAGATTCATATGAGCATTTAGCAAGAAGAGTGGTGTCAAAAGGATAAAAATCAAGAGAGTTATGATCAAATAATTTTGTGAAAGAAAACATGAAAACACGACATTTAAAATAGAAGGAATGCACTCAATGGGGTTTGAACCCACACACTACTGCTCATAAGCCAAAACTCTAACCATCCAACCAACACGCAAGTTATGGATCATATGGAAACAAGATATTATATGTGAAACAAGCTTCAAGAAATGAGAAAATGGAAAAATCAACAAAAGGGTGGTTGTTGGGACTCGAACCCTGATCATGAAAGGCAAGAGAGTACTTGAATGCACATGGTAAACAACTAGGGTGGTGATACATACATTGTATCACCTCCCTCAATTTAAACAAAGGCCTTCAGATCACCTGAAGCTTAACCAAAAGGCGCCACAGCTGGCCTTTACTTCTCAAAAAATCAGTTTGCAAAACATAACATATCTCTCTTAATACTCTATGAAAATGGATGATCCAAAGATCAAACTTGCTTAAATTTTCACAAGCATCACAATGGTACCATTGGTTTTGGCTAACAATGTATCCATTTTAAAACATTATAGCATGATCAAAAACATTACATTCTTGCATTTTCTATAGCACAGTCTCATTCAAACATGTTAAGGAGTAAATAATGGTTCTAACACATCATATACATCCTTTATGTCCAAAATAGCATTGCAACCTTTATGTCCAAAACTTCCATAAATGGTATGGAACTTGAATCATGGTTCAAACCTTTGTGTAATGAATCTAAGAGTAGTACAAACTCCTGATTATAGATGTATTTACAAGTCTTAAGGTTTTCAATCAATGGATATTGCAGATTTGTTTGTTCTTGCAACTTGTTCTTGGCATGGAAATGAACAAAATTTCAAATGGGGAGGGCTAACTTTCCTCCTTCGAAACTACTAGCTCAAAAAAGGTATGGATGAGTTCTTGTACTTTTTTAAAATCCCATAACATGCTTTACAACTTTCATGTTTGGTGAAATTCTTAAATCCAAAGGGATCATGATGAAAACCGGTCTTGAAGTTGGCTGAAAATTGAAGTAACAAGGCTGTCTTAAAACTTCATAACTCAAAATCTAACCATCTTTTGCTCATAAGTCACTAGGAAACTTTTGTAGTACATCAGGAGATATTTAAATTGATCTATGGAACTCAAAAAAATGGATGTGTGGATTTAAAGTTATGGCCTCTCAAAGTTGGTACCAAAATTAGGGTTTCTTTACACACTTAGAAACCTCTCAAATATTGATTTCTTCATGATCAAACTTATTTATTAAAAATATTTTGATGAAATTTGGGTTGGAAGTTTCAATTTGAACAAAAAACCCTAAAAGTCAAAGAGTTGACTTTGCCAGATGAATTTTGTATCAAGTGAATTCAACTGTGCGATCTTTAATGAATTTGCCTCTTGGGATTTATTGAGAATCATAGATAGGATCCAAGGATGTATGTAAACATGGTGAATCGTGTCCTAAGGCTTGGGATCATGCTTGGATTAACAAACCCCTAATTTGGCACAGTTGACTTTTGTTAACAAACCCCTAATTTGGGGACAGATGAAATTGGACTTCAATTGACTTGTAATGAGATAAATTAACACTTGATTCTTGTTGAAGATAAGCTCCTTGAATTTATGGGAATATTTAATTGATGATGATCAATCCAAAAGATTGACTGATCAAGCAATAATCTTCTTGATTCTAATGGTGCAAAACCTTAATTCAGGTGGATCTCACTAACAAAAACATGAAACAATGTTAGGGTTAAGAAACAATGCTTAATGCTTCTAGAACGGTAATGGAATCTAGAGGTCAAAATTTGGGGTATGACAATATGTTCTTCATAGAGTAACTAAGCCGACGACGAGCTAAAACTGGGTGGTAGTTGATCTCTCCTTTAGTACCAATGAGGGGTACATTGGGGAAACTTCCACAACTGTTAATGATCTTTGTTTCGTCATAGACCTGGTTGTACCAATCTATGTCAGAGTGAGTGAGGGACATAATCTTTTGCAGCCATTGCATACCACTTTTGAGATCCCAAAAAGCAACAATTTTAGGCAAGTGAGAAATGAACCATTTGTAGAGCAAAAGTACATAGTATGTAATCATTCATCCATGATATAAGTTTCTTAGATGTATGGAATGGTAAGCATCTTCTTGCCAAATGTCGGTACTAGATTCCCAATAAAGATTATCTTGATAGCATTGTGTCGCTACTACTAAAAAGGGGCCAGCGGAAACAAACAAAAGAGTCGCCACCGAACGTTATTTATCCTAAAGAGAGGTGTCATACCCCAAATTTTACCCTTTCATTTTCTATTTTCTATTTTTTTAAAAATTCTGATTAACTTAATAAATTAACCTTTTTTTAAAATATTTTCTTTTCTTCTTTTTTTTAAACTAATAATAATTTAATTAAACATTTTTTTATAACTTTACAAATGTTTTTTTATTAACCTTTTTTTATTTAGTTTATTTATTTAAATCATTTTAATTTCTGTTTTTATTAACTTTTAGGATTTAGATTAAAATTTAACTTTTTTTTCTTTTCTTCAAGAGTAAATTTTTCTAAAAAAAATTAAACCGTAACCTTTTTTAAATTAATTTCTAACACTTTTTTTTTAAAAATAAAAAAATAACCTAAATCTTTTTATTTTATTTTATTTTTATTAAATTAACACCTTTCTTTTTCAAATTAAAATTCTATTTTTTTATTTAAAATAAAATTCTAATGCCCTTTTCTTTTTTTAAATTAAGATCTAACTTCTTTTTATTCTTAACAACTCTAACTTCTTTTTATTCTTAAAAACTCTAACTTCATTTTATTTTAAAAAACTCTAAGTTATTTATTTATTTTTAACTTAAAACTTAAAACTCTAATTTTTTAAAACTTGAAACTCTAACATTCTTTGCTAATATTTTAAAATTTAATATCCAACACTCTTTTAATAAAAAATCCCAACACTTTTTTTAATCAAATCCAATCACAATAAATCACAGATGGAGCTAAATCAAATCAATCAGATCATATCATCATCATAAGAAAATTAGATCCAAATATCAACATCACCATCATTGAATCAAATCTGAAATCACAACAAAATCCACTCAAATAAAATTCGATATTGAAAAAGATTGAGATATTCAAATCAAATCCGACATAGATTGGTACAACCAGGTCTATGACGACCAAAACCCCATAGCCTCGGAAAACCACGAAAGCCATGAACCGTAAAACCATCAAAATAAAAATCCGTCCACCATCACCGTCATCACAAAACCGTCGTAAACCCAGGCTCGACCCAATTCCTTGTTTTTTTAATATTTTCAGTTTTTGTTTTATATTTTTGGTTTTTATAATTAAAATTAACATTTTTTTAAATTAACAGTAACTTTTTTTAATTAACTTTTCTTTGTAAAATCTAACACTTTTTTAAAAATAAATAGTTTACTTTTTCTTTTTTAAGATAAAATCTAACTTTTATTTTAATTAACATTAACTTTTTTTTATTATTAAGATTCTAATTAATCTCTAACCTAAAATAAAATCTAACTTTTCTTAAATCAAAATCAACCTTTTTTTATAAATAAAATCTAACTTTTTTTAAATTAAAACTAAAACCCTTTTCGAAAATTAAAAACTAACCCATTCTTTAACTTAAAATTTCTATTTTTTTTTATTAAAGTTCTAACTTTTTTTATTTTTTTAATAAAAATTCCTAACCTTTTCTTATCTTTAAAAATCCTAACACCCCTTTTTATTTAATTATAATTCAAACTTTTTTCTCAAATTTCTCAAAACGATTATCACCTAACTTCTAATTGTTTTCTAATTTTAATCCTCCATTCCTAGTATCATTCTTGATTGCCCAAGAACCTGTTACTAGCTTTTCTTTATATTCTTACTTGTACATAATCTAACATTCTGGTTGTTATTTCACATTCCATTATCACTTGTATATTATGTTAATTTTTATTGTTTAGTAATTTTCACCGTTTATTATTATATTGTTTATCCCCTCCGAAGGAAAGGTTTAACTGTTTGACCACCCTGTCAATATTCCTTTACCCTCGCCCATCCTAGCCTTAGGATCCGAGTCGCCGTTGTAACACCCCAAATCTAAACTTGCGGATAACAGGAAAAACAACAATTCATATAGCAAACAAAGCGCAGCAGCGCAAACATTGACTGCATGACGGTCATCATGAGCCTGTGACGGTCGTCACACAGGCAAAATATCTCACATCAGAGATGTTACACTTCAACCTGACAGACAACAATCATTATGCAACAACTTGCAATTATCATACGTAGCACGAAATTAGATGAACAATCACCAATGTATTACTTAACCATTTAATCATAAAACAACTCGTCATTACTTCCGGTGTAAGTTCGATAAAGTATACAACATGTTCTCTTAAAACAATTTAATAAAAACATCGTAACAAGTTCAATCAACAATAACATCGATTAAAATAATAACAACAATCGTCCATCCCCCCAAGAGTGCTACGTATCAGAGCGACCAACGACACCTTAATGGGAACTACGCTCTATTCCTGACTACCTGCAAATTACCACCAGAGGAGGTAACATACAACGGAAAAGGGTGAGATATCAATAATATAACATAGAGCATGATAGAAAACATGCCAGAAACTCATCACAGCATTATAAGTTTCGAAATCATAAACATCATCGACAACAACTGCAACAATCCATATCTCACGTAAAACAACATTAATATACAACTAACATAATTATGCAACTTCATGTGACTCAACAATGCGACTCAACTGTGCATATGCATGTGGTACCAATTTGCCATCAAGGCCGCCAATACAAGCCATTGCAGAATTTGCCACTAAGGGTCGCCAATACAGGCCATCGCTGAATTTGCCACTAAGGGCCGCCAATACAGGCCATCGCTAATATGCTATGCCATGAAATACCTCTATTATGGACCACAACATCACCGACTATGCAACATGGCATAAAGCCTACAACAAAACGTCCATAACAGAACATTGCTATTTCATATGCATCATATGTTCATCATCCCAACTATTCATGTAAAGGAACATTACAACATCGTATCAACAATTAAGAATTCAGCATATTATCGTAATAACAACATTACGGCGTTTTCTCACACAATTAATTACAAATCAATCACAACCAGGTAACTGCCCTTTTTGGCCCATTAGGGAAAACCATTAGAGCGTTGTACGAATAACCGTATAGCATATTCGTTCTACGTATTTGCCCATAAGGAAAACCTTAGAGCATCGCACTAATAACTACATAACACATTCATTCCTACATAGAAATCTTGTCCCATTAGGGAAACCTTTTCCTTAATATTTATCGATTAACGAAAACTATACCTATGACTCGATTCCCTACATGAATTCAATCATACTCCCAGTTATATAATTGAACCCCATCCTTACCTTAGAATTGAGGCCAATTCCACGCTTTCCGGTTCCGCTTCTACTCTACGGTGATTTTTCTGCAGAAATCTTCCGAATTCGCTGATGGATGATTCTTCGCTCTCCACTTCTCTAAATGCGTAACTTCTCTTTTCCGTCTTTCCTTTCCCAAAAATGATGTAATTGAGGGTAAAAGAGTCTACGGGAATATATTTTTGCTACAAAATCTCATTCCACCAAAACACGTTCAAATTCTGCATAACTGCAGTTTTTGCTCGTGTGACGGTCGTCACACTCCTATGACGGTCGTCATAGCAGAAAAATTTCATTTTTTTCCAGATAGAACATCTTTTTAGCTTTCAAACGCTTCGAACGGGGGTCAAATCTGACTTATGGATCAAGAGATATGAATTTTCGAAGTTTTCTGACAAAACCAGAATTTATTCTGACAATTCGACCGATTCAATTCCTTTCTTCGCTCCAATCACATACTCAACTATGACTACGACGCAACGAGACATAGCAAAGTCATAATTTAATTTAATCGAAGTAAAACGGGCGTTACAACTCTCCCCTACTTACAAGAATTTCGTCCTCAAAATTACCTTAATCAAACAGCTCGGGATAAGACTCCCGCATCTTGCTCTCTAGTTCCCACGTCAAGCTTTCGCCAGCAGCTCCCAACCAGACTACTTTCACCAAAGCAATCTCTTTACCTTGTAACGTCTTCACTTGCCGATCATCAATTCTCACAGGCTTCGTCTCCACAGTAAGATTCTCGCGTACTTGCACATCGTCCATGGAGATGACATGCGACAGGTCTGAAATATACTTGCGGAGCTGTGACACATGAAATACATCGTGTAAATTCGACAAATTTGGCGGTAACGCCACTCGATATGCCACCTTCCCAACCCTGTCCGATATCTGGTACGGACCAATGAAACGAGGAGTAAGCTTCTTAGATTTCAAAGCTCTACCAACACCGGTCACAGGCGTGACTCTCAAAAATACATGATCTCCTGCTTCGAATTCTAAATCCTTCCTGCGCTTATCATGATAACTTTTCTGCCTACTCTGTGAAGCTTTCATCTTTTCTCGAATTAACTTCACCTTCTCGGTAGTCTCTCGAACAATCTCCGGTCTGAGTACCACACTCTCTCCCGATTCATACCAACACAACGGAGTCCTACACCGCCGACCATACAAAGCTTCAAACGGTGCCATTCCGATACTAGAGTGATAACTGTTATTATAAGTAAACTCTATCAACGGAAGGTATGTATCCCACAAACCACCTTCCTCAAGGACACACGCTCTCAGCAAATCTTCTAAATACTGAATGGTCCGTTCAGTCTGACCATCTGTCTGAGGATGGTATGCCGAACTCAACCTCAACTTAGAATCCAAAGCCTCTTGCAGACTCTTCCAAAACTCAGAAGTAAACTGCGGATCTCTATCTGACACAATACACAACGAAACACCATGCAACTTAACAACCACTCTAACATAAATCTCTGCCAACTTCGATACTGGAAAAGTGATGTTAATAGGAATAAAATGGGCTGACTTTGTAAGCCTATCGACAATCACCCAAATAGAATCACATCCTCTCAAAGTGTTCGGCAAACCCGTTACAAAGTCCATCGAAATGCTGTCCCATTTCCATTCTGGAATTTCTAACGGTTGCATCAACCCAACAGGTTTTTGATGCTCAACTTTCGACTTCTGACAAGTCAAACATGCATACACAAAACGTGCTACATCACGCTTCATACCAGGCCACCAAAACAGGTTCTTCAAATCATTATACATTTTCGTCGCTCCTGGATGAATACTCAACTTACTTCTGTGACTCTCTTCTAGAATTGCTTTCTTCATATCTGCATTATTAGGAATGCAAATACGACCACGAAATCTCAACACTCCTTGCGCATCCAGCTGATAATCATTATCTTCCGTATGATCTACTCCAGGCATTAAATCCACGAACTTCACATCTAATTTCTGAGCTTCTCTAATGCTTCCCAGAAAATCATTATTAATCTTTAACATGCCTAACTTTACACTCTTCGGTGTTACTTCACAAACTAAACTCAGATCTCTGAATTACTCAATCAACTCTAATTCTTTAGCCATCATTGCTGACATATGCAAAGTCTTGCGGCTCAAGGCATCAGCTACAACATTAGCTTTCCCCGGATGGTAATGTAACCTAAAATCATAATCCTTTAACAACTCTAGCCACCTTCGTTGCCTCATGTTCAGTTCTTTTTGGTCAAACAAGTACTTCAAACTCTTATGGTCACTGAACACTTCGAATCTTGAGCCATACAGATAATGTCTCCAAATCTTCAGCACGAAAACAACGACAACAAGTTCTAAATCGTGCGTAGGATAATTCTTCTCATGGATTCTCAGCTGTCTTGAGGCATAAGCAACTACTTTATTATTCTGCATGAGTACTCCTCCTAAACCAAACTTAGAAGCATCACAGTATACAACAAACGGTTCTTCTGCGTTAGGCAAGACCAACACCGGCGCAGACGTCAACCTCTTCTTTAACTCTGTAAAACCTGCTTTGCATTGAGCATCCCATACAAAAGTCTTCCCTTTACAAGTCAACTTAGTTAACGGAAGGGCCAACTTAGAAAAACCTTCAATAAACCTTCTATAATAACCAGTAAGTCCCAAAAAGCTTCTAATCTCCGTTGCCGACTTCGGAGTTTCCCATTTCAACACGACATCAACCTTAGATGGATCTACGACAATTCCATCACCTGATATAACATGGCCCAAAAAGCTAACTTCCTCCAACCAAAAGTCACATTTCGACAGTTTCGCAAACAACTTCCTTTCTTTCAACACTTGCAGCACTAATCACAAGTGCTCAACATGCTCCTCCTTCGACTTTGAATAAATTAGGATATCATCAATGAATACTACCACGAACCAATCCAAATACTCATGGAAGATACAGTTCATGTATTCCATGAAAACTCCCGGCGCATTAGTAACACCAAAAGGCATTACCGTAAACTCATAGTGTCCATACCTAGTTCTGAACACAGTTTTCTGAACATCGTCATCTTTTACCTTAATCTGGTGATACCCCGACCTCAAATCAATTTTACTAAACACTCTCGCTCCAAACAATTGATCCATCAAGTCATCAATCCTCGGAAGCGGGTATTTGTTCTTAATCGTAACTTTGTTCAGTTGTCGGTAGTCAATACACAACCTCATACTGCCATCCTTCTTCTTCACTAACAATACCGGAGCTCCCCACGGTGAAACACTTTGTCTAACGAACTTCTTCTCAAGTAAGTCTTCCAACTGATTCTTTAACTCTGCCAATTCATATGCAGACATCCTGTACGGTGCCATAGACACAGGTCTGGTACCGGGTACAAGATCAATAGAAAATTCAATTTCCCGTTCCGGAGGAACTTTAGGAATTTCATCTGGAAACACCTCAGGGAAATCACAAACAACTTCCAATTCATCGATTATCGCTTGATTCTCAATGGATAATGATGCCACCAACGCAAACACTTGAGCATCTTCTAGCAATATCTGCTTCATCTGTTTGGTAGTTACCAAACGCGCTCCTTCCTCCTCAGGAGTAGAGAATCTCACCGACTTATTAAAGCAATTAATGTGAACGCAGTTATACTCTAACCAGTTCATGCCCAAAATTATGTCTATCCCACTTAGTGGCAAACAGACTAAGTCAACCAGGAAATCTCTATCAAACATTGACAGAGGACATTTCAAACACACAAGAGATGTATTTACCGATCCCTTAGCTGGAGTCTCAACTACCATCTCTCCACTCATGTGTGACAGCATAAGACCCAAACGTTCAACATAATCCGCAGCAATAAAGCAATGAGATGCACCAGTGTCAATAATAGCAAGTAAAGGAATACTATTAATGAAACAAGTACCTTCAATCAATTTGTCATCACTGGATGTATGAGTCCCAGATAGCGCGAACACTCTTCCGCCAGTCTGTTCCTTCTTAGGCTTCTGACACTTGCCACTGATGTGCCCCTCCTCACCACAGTTGAAACAAACTATTCCCTTGCGTTTGCACTCAGCAATAGCGTGTCCCAACTCTCCGCAACGGTGACATCTGAATGATCTAGCAGCACACACATTACTCTTGTGACCTGGCTTTCCACACTTATAGCAAACAATACCAGCAGGAGCATCTCCCCTACTAGTTTTCTTGCCGTCAGTTACTTTCTGTTTCCCTTTGCTAGCTGGAGGGTCATAAGGTTTACCACGACTCTGCTGTGATTTGCCTCTCCTCTCACTCATCAACTTGTAATGAGCGTTGCTATCTTCTTCATAAATCCTACAGCTTTCGACCAATGAATCAAAGACACGGATCTTCTGATACCCGATTGCTTTCTTGATTTCAGACTTCAATTCGTTCTCAAACTTGATACATTTAGAGAATTCAGCAGTCTCTGCGCTGTAGTGCGGATAAAACTTAACCAACTCCTTAAACTTCGCCGCATACTCAGTAACAGATTTGTCTCCTTGCTTCAGTTCAAGAAATTCAATCTCTTTCTTACCACGGACATCTTCCGGGTAATACTTCTTCAGAAATTCCCTACGGAATACAGTCCAAGTAACTTCTTCACCTGCAGCTTCCAACACTGGGCGGGTCTCTAGCCACCAGTCATCAGCTTCGACTGCTAACATATGAGTCCCATAACGGACCTTCTGTACTGGAGTACAATCCATCACACGAAAGATTCGCTCCATTTCCTTTAACCACTCCAATGCACCATCAGGATCATGCTTACCCTTGAAGGTAGGCGGATTCTCCCGTTGAAACGTTGCCAAACTGCGAGACCTAGCATCTCCAGCAGGATTCGGCTGATGTTCCATAGCATTAGCTAAAGCTTGCAGAGCAGCAGCAATTGCAGCATCATTCCTCCCAGCCATTTCACTTAAGTTGCAACAACCAACAGTCAGATTTCATAATTAACGAGACTCTAGTGCTAGGCACGACGACTGACGCGATGACACTAGACAACTTGGCCGGACGGAACGACCTGCTCTGATACCACTAATGTAACACCCCAAATCTAAACTTGCGGATAACAGGAAAAACAACAATTCATATAGCAAATAAAGCGCAACAGCGCAAACATTGACTGCATGACGGTCGTCATGAGCCTGTGACGGTCGTCACACGGGAAAAATTCCTCACATCAGAGATGTTACACTTCAACCTGACAGACAATAATCATTATGCAACAACTTGCAATTATCATACGTAGCACGAAATTAGATGAACAATCACCAATGTATTACTTAACCATTTAATCATAAAACAACTCGTCATTACTTCCGGTGTAAGTTCGATAAAGTATACAACATGTTCTCTTAAAACAATTTAATAAAAACATCGTAACAAGTTCAATCAACAATAACATCGATTAAAATAATAACAGCAATCGTCCATCCCCCCAAGAGTGCTACGTATCAGAGCGACCAACGACACCTTAATGGGAACTACGCTCTATTCCTGACTACCTGCAAATTACCACCAGAGGAGGTAACATACAACAGAAAAGGGTGAGGTATCAATAATATAACATAGAGCATGATAGAAAACATGCCAGAAACTCATCACAGCATTATAAGTTTCGAAATCATAAACATCATCGACAACAACTGCAACAATCCATATCTCATGTAAAACAACATTAATATACAACTAACGTAATTATGCAACTTCATGTGACTCAACAATGCGACTCAACTGTGCATATGCATGTGGTACCAATTTGCCATTAAGGCCGCCAATACAGGCCATCGCAGAATTTGCCACTAAGGGCCGCCAATACAAGCCATCGCTAATATGCTATGCCATGAAATACCTCTATTATGGACCACAACATCACCGACTATGCAACAAGGCATCAAGCATACAACAAAACGTCCATAACAGAACATTGTTATTTCATATGCATCATATGTTCATCATCCCAACTATTCATGTAAAGGAACATTACAACATCGTATCAACAATTAAGAATTCAGCATATTATCGTAATAACAACATTACGGCGTTTTCTCACACAATTAATTACAAATCAATCACAACCAGGTAACTGCCCTTTTTGGCCCATTAGGGAAAACCATTAGAGCGTTGTACGAATAACCGTATAGCATATTCGTTCTACGTATTTGCCCATAAGGAAAACCTTAGAGCATCGCACTAATAACTACATAACACATTCATTCCTACATAGAAATCTTGTCCCATTAGGGAAACCTTTTCCTTAATATTTATCGATTAATGAAAACTATACCTATGACTCGATTCCCTACATGAATTCGATCATACTCCCGGTTATAGAATGGAACCCCACCCTTACCTTAGAATTGAGGCCAATTCCACGCTTTCCGGTTCCGCTTCTGCTCTACGGTGATTTTTCTGCAGAAATCTTCCGAATTCGCCGATGGATGATTCTTCGCTCTCCACTTCTCTCAATGCGTAACTTCTTTTTTCCGTCTTTCCTTTCCCAAAAATGATGTAATTGAGGGTAAAAGAGTCTACGGGAATATATTTTTGCTACAAAATCTCATTCCACCAGAACACGTTCAAATTCTGCATAACTGCAGTTTTCGCTCGTGTGACGGTCGTCACACTCCTATGACGGTCGTCATAGCAGCAAAATTTCATTTTTTTTCCAGATAGAACATCTTTTTAGCTTTCCAACGCTTCGAACGGGGGTCAAATCCGACTAACGGATCAAGAGATATGAATTTTCGAAGTTTTCTGACAAAACCAGAATTTTTTTCCGACAATTCGACCGATTCAATTCCTTTCTTCGCTCCAAACACATACTCAACTACGACTACTACGCAACGAGACATAGCAAAGTCATAATTGAATTTAATCGAAGTAAAACGGGCGTTACAGCCGTACTCGTGCTTAGGTGTCCCGCCGTGGACACACCCTTACCTTTTCCAAACCTTGAGACTTTGAGTCGCCGTACTCATGCTTAGGCGTCCCGCCGTGGACAATTTTACCCTTTACCCTAGCCTTAGGATTAGGAGTCGCTTCACTCCATGTAAGATCCCGTTGTGGAACATTTTACACCTTTTCAAGTCAACCTTTTAACGTAGAGATAGGAGTTTCCGTACTCCACGTAAGCGCTTCCTTAAGAATGTTTACTCCCCACTGAAACCTTGACTACAATCAAGAAGTTTCAATTCCTCCCTTTCAAGGGGAACTACAATTACTCTGATTCCATCCCCTACCTCGGATACGTAGGCATAAGATGAGAGTCTTGGAAAATAAACTAGGACTAACCCTTAGGTCTTTATCTATCTTTAACCCTTAGCATTACCCTTAAGCAGATAACTTTAGCAATAACACATTTAAAACAAGAGGTTCCTGTAGAGTACTACAGAAGTTTAGGATGCTAGTACTTTCCCTAAGCTTAATCAACCCCCGAGCCCTAGATATTTCCCCGCATTGTGTTTACGATGCAAAATAGGTTTTTCCTTTCTTTAACCTTTCCTTTGGATAAATCAAAGACCGGTTATGAATCAAAGATTTGTGATTCAAATTAATTAATAATTTGATATCCTATTCTCACCGCAACAGAAAATGGCGACTTCACTAGGGACAGTCCTATCTTTTGAGGGTTATCCCTATCTTGTTTATTACTTGCTATTTGCTTTATCATTTGTTTGTATATATATGTTGTACCTTGCTTGGGGTACTTTTATTGTGAGATAATTCCTACACCCGGACTTGAGTGAACTTATTATAGAAAGGTGATATATTCGACGATGCTTATAGGGAGTGAGTCCCGACCAAGCTGACTTGAGAATCACCGCTCAGTTGAGACCCTCTTGAAAATTAGTACTGTTGAACAAGTAGTCGTGAAAACACTTACTATTTTCGACTATGAGTCTGTGATACTGGGGACCGTAGTTACCTAAACACCACTTTGGCCTTATTTAGGACGTAGTGCAATGGCTATGAGGGAGTAGTCCCGAAGTAGTTGCTACGCGATACTACACTCAAAAGAGGTTCTCTTGAAAATATTATTAACCACCGAGTCAGTCAGGAAATTGATAATATCCAAAATATGGATTGATGACTTTGGGCACCTCTTTAGAACCTTGTTCTACAGGTACAATTAAACCTATAGTACATACCTTTTCGGGATGGGTAGACCTTGGCTCCGCTCATACTTCTATAACCTAGGACCTTTGCTTGCTTTGTGTGTTTGTGCATTGCATCCAGCATCATATCATTCCTGGTTTCAAGGAATTCAACTATCTTTGCAAATTCAAAAACCTTACATTTCAAAATCTAAAACTTTTCAGCTTTCCTAGAAAATATTCGCAATTGACCATTGAAATCCTTGAAACCATTGCAGCGCATTGCATTGCATTTGCATCTTTGCATGGCTCGTTGCATATCATATGTCTGTCCGACAGCTCATGTCCAGTTGTATTTATCTTCCACTGTACCTTTGAGTCGTCAAGATGATTCCTTGACACCGATATCAGACTAGGGCTAACTATAGACGCAAGATGTCAGAGCAAGAGACATATAATGTGGAAATCCGAATGGAGACCGATGAGTTGAAATCAGGCATGACCAAGCTCACCGAGATGCTTTAAGTACTGATTTCCAGAGGACAACCATCTCAGAGGACCATCATTCAGGAAGTTTCAAGTGCTGATCCTCCTCCTATTCAAATGTCACCATCTACTTGGCCAGAGTTTGGTTTACCTCCTAACTATTATCCACCCCTTGCATCTACTGCTATGATTGGTCAGACTGTCAGACCAGTTTTTCAAGCTCCCGTCTTTGCTGAGCCAAGACCTGTAGTCCACACTCTTGCCCAGATTGTCCAAGCTCCATTCTTTGACTACAATGCTGCTAGTGCATCAAAATTGAAGCTTCAGTCCGACTTCAGCAGACTATCTTCTTAAACGCCAGTGTTTCAGACAGGACGACTCATCTTTGTACTGCTTTAGTCACTAAGCCATGTTTCTTCTTGTTTGCACTATCCTTATTTTGTTTAAGTTGTTTGCTTTTAATTAGTGTTTGTACTTTCATACCAATGAGGTGAGCATCGCAACTTTGATTCCAATTCATTTTGTCTGTTATTTGCACTTTTATACTTTATCTTTCAATTATTTACTCTTTATCCAAAAAATTTATGATGCAAATATTTGAGGGAGGATGATGAAAACATTATACCCATAACTGCTGTCAATATGCTTTCAATCAAACTTTGTTGATGATGTAAGGCATTGCTTCAATCCCCAAACACTGGAGAAATAAGGAAGTTATTCCCTTGTCACCCCTTCGAGCCAAGAAGTTGGAGTTTCTTTCTTTATAAAAAACCCGCAATCTTAACTTGGGGCATGGATAGTTCTCAGTTAACTTGGTTATGTGTTCCTTCAGTACACCTTTCACGTGAAGGTTTCATTCACAAGTTTTCCTTCTCACACCGCAAGCGAGTGTTGGAGATGTCTTTTAAGTTGATGATGGTTTAGCGTAATCATTAGAGCTAGGTTCACTTTCTTCCAAAAAAAATCAAAAGAAAAAGCCCGCTAAGTCAAAACCTATGAAGGAGGCTTAGGCAAAACTGGGGCATCCTGCTGACTGTAATCTTCACGAGAAGCAGTTCAGGAAAAATTTAGGGATAACAACAAGAGGTGATCTTTAAATCTTTACCCTGAAAATCCTTAATGTCAAAACAACCAAATGTTGTAAGGAAGTAGTGACAGCCTTTTCAACAAGTCTATTAAACTTCTGAACCATCATCATTGTTATCAGTACAATTTCCAACCTATGGGAACCTGAGCGAATAGTATGAGTTAATTGAGCGTAGGGTTGAAGATCATCACGAAGATTGGGTGGGAACAAATAAACTTTGAGCCTTTATCTTTTGTTTCATAAACCGTGAGCCAGGCCACGTTACAACCCTCAAAAGACCTAACTGAAACAAGGTTATTTTGAATGCATACAACAGTAAGGTTGCGTAAGCTGACTCCAAAAGATCTTTGCGAATCATTTATTTTGGCAGTACACCTTTGTTTTAAACTTTGAGCGTCTTGAACCACCGTGTTTTGACCAACGACTCATTTATTTTTCATCTTTCAAAAATGATTTTGGTTTCAAAAGTTGGATGAACTTTGCATTACCATGTTTGTATGAGTATTTTTGTTTGCAAACTGGCTTTCTGCATCTTACCAGAAGAGTCGAGTCGTGTCGTCGGCATCTGCATTTGCATTTCATCATATATCATTTGCATAATTCATATCATATGCATATCATGAGTGTTTCATCCTCATTCGCATTTCTCCCGAGGTCGTGTTGTTATCCACGTCTTACCTTGTGGTCAAAGTCCAACTCACTTGGCACCTACCAAACAGTTTTTTGGCTTATCTGATGTTCTTCCAGATATGGCATTTCTAATCCGATGTTTTTTCGGATTAGTTTCTCTTTCTGATGTTTTTCCAGATTAAGTATTTGTTTTGATGTTCTTCCGAAACTTATCTGATGGTTTTCCAGATATTCCTTTTGATTTTGATGTTTTTCCATAATCTATCAAATGTTTTTCCGGATTTGTTTCTCTTTCTGATGTTTTTCCAGATTGAGTCTTAGTTCTGATGTTCTTCCAGAACTTATCTGATGTTTTTCCAGATATTCCCTTTGATTATGATGTTTTCCCAAAATCTATCTGATATTTTGCCTGATTTGTTTCTCTTTATGATGTTTTTCCAAATTGAGTCTTTGTTCTGATGTTCTTCTAGAACCCCTTTGTTGCTTATCTGATGTTCTTCCAGATATGTCTTCAAACTTTTCCCGTACATTTACTGTTTTCCTAAATGTTCGGATGTACCTTCAGAATCTTTGTCTTCATCTAATGCTCTTCTAGACGTTTTCATTTTGTTTCTGGATGTGTCCCAGAGCTTATTCGATGTTTTTTCGAGTATCTCTGATGTGTTTCAGAGTTCATTCGATGATCTTCCAGATGTCTCTGATGTTTGTTTCTGTCCCTGATATTTCCCAGATTTATCCTCACTCCTTTCAATGTTATTATGAATGTTGTGACTCTTCGCTGCTTCCTCTGTGTTGTTGCCTCTCCCTAGTGAGTGATTAATCATTGTGTCATCTTTATCCCTGTTTGCTTTCATTTTTGTTTGCATTTATTATTCCATCATTTTCATCATATTAGACTTCATGTCATGTCAGCATTGTATAGTTTTTTTTTGTCTGTAGCATGGCATGTCTTTGCATCTAAGGGCAAAATTTTCGGTTATCTGTATTTAAATACCTTTCACCATAATTTCAGGAGGATTTTCATCACTCATATAATCCGGTGAATATATTTAAATAGAGGCAACTGTCATACCCCAAATTTTACCCTTTCATTTTCTATTTTCTATTTTTTAAAATTCTGATTAGCTTAATAAATTAAACTTTTTTTTAAATCTGTTCTTTTTTTAAAACTAATAATAATTTAATCAAACTTTTTTTTATAACTTTACAAATGTTTTTTTATTAACTTTTTTTTTATAATTTTTTTATTTAAATCATTTTTATTTCTTTTATTACTAACTTTTTTTAATTAATTTCTAACACTTTTTTTATAAATAAAAAATAAACCTAAATCTTATTTTATTTTATTTTTATTAAATCAACACCTTTCTTTTTCAAATTAAAATTCTATTTTTTTTATTTATTTTTTAAATTAAATTCTAATGTCCTTTTCTTTTCTTTTTTTTTTAAATTAAGATCTAACTTCTTTTTATTCTTAAAAACTCTAATTTCTTTTTATTCTTAAAAACTCTAACTTCATTTTATTTTTAAAAAACTCTAACTTATTTATTTATTTTTAACTTAAAACTTAAAACTCTAATTTTTTTAAACTTGAAACTCTAACTTTCTTTGCTAACATTTTAAAATTTAATTTCCAACACTCTTTTAATAAAAAATCCCAACACTTTTTTAATCAAATCCAATCACAATAAATCACAGATGGAGCTAAATCAAATCAATCAGATCATATCATAATCATAAGAAAATTAGATCCAAATATCAGCATCACCATCTGAAATCACCACAAAATCCACTCAAATAAAATTCGAGATTGAAAAAGATTGAGATATTCAAATCAAATCCGAGATTGAAAAAGATTTAAAAATCAAGTATAAAAAGGACCCTCAAGAACAACAAAACAAAGATTGGCAAGTATCAAAGACTCTTACAGTCTTCATAAAAAAAATCATCATCCGCGGCCAAAACCCCATAGTCTCAGAAAACCACGAAAGCCATGAACTATAAGACCATCAAAAGAAAAATCCGTCCACCATCACCGTCATTACAAAACCGTCGTAAACCCAGACTCGACCCAGTTCCTTGCTTTTAAATATTTTTCAGTTTTTGTTTTATATTTTTGGTTTTTATAATTAAAGTTAACATTTTTTAAATTAACAGTAACTTTTTTTTAATTAACTTTTCTTTGTAAAATTAACACTTTTTTTTTTAAATAAATAGTTAACTCTTTCTATTTTAAGATAAAATCTAACTTTTTTTTAATTAACATTAACTTTATATTATTATTAAGATTCTAATTAATTTCTAACCTAAAATAAAATCTAACTTTTTTTAAATCAAAATCAACCTTTTTTTTATAAATAAAATCTAACTTTTTTTTAAATTAAAACTAAAACCCTTTTCTAAAATTAAAAACTAACTCATTCTTTAACTTAAAATTTCTAACTCTTTTTTATTAAAGTTCTAACTTTTTTTAATTTTTTAATAAAAATTCCTAACCTTTTCTTATTTTTAAAAATCCTAACACCCCTTTTTATTTAATTATAATTCAAACTTTTTTTTTCAAAACGATTATCACCTAACTTCTAATTGTTTTCTAATTTTAATCCTCCATTCCTAGTATCATTCTCGATTGCCCATGAACCTGTTACTAGCTTTTCTTTATATTCTTACTTGTACATAATCTAACATTATGGTTGCTATTTCACATTCCATTATCACTTGTATATTATGTTAATTTTCATTGTTTAGTAATTTTCATCATTTATTATTATACTGTTTTTTCCCTCCGAAGGAAAGGTTTAACTGTTTGACCGCCGTATCAATATTCCTTTACCCTCCCCATCCTAGCCTTAGGATCCGAGTCGCCGTACTCGTGCTTAGGCATCCCGCCGTGGACACACCCTTACCTTTTCCAAACCTTGAGACTTTGAGTCTCCGTACACATGCTTATTACTCCCGTCGTGGATAATTTTACCCTTTACCCTAGCCTTTGGATAAGGAGTCGGTGCACTCCATGTAAGTTCCCGTCGTGGAACATTTTACACCTTTTCAAGTCAACCTTTTAACATAGAGTTAGGAGTTTCCGTACTCCACGTAAGCGCTTCCTTAAGAACGTTTACTCCCCATTGAAACCTTAACCACAGTCAAGAAGTTTCAATTCCTCCCTTTCAAGGGGAACTACGATTACTCTGATTCCACCCCCTACCTCGGATACATAGGCACAAGATGCGAGTCTTTGCGAGTAAACTTAGGACTAACCCTTAGGTATTTCTCTATCTTTAATCCTTAGCATTACCCTTAAGCAGATAACTTTAGCAATAGCACATTTAAAATAAGAGGTTCCTGTAGAGTAATACAGAAGTTTAGGATGCTAGTACCTTCCCTAAGCTTAACCAACCCTCGAACCCTAGATCTTTCCCCGCATTGTGTTTACGATGCAAAATAGGTTTTTCCTTTCTTTAACCCTTCCTTTAGATAAATCAAAGACCGGTTGTGAATCAAAGATTTTTGATTCAAATTAATTAATAATTTGATATCCTATTTGCACTGCAACAAGAGGGAAAGGAAACGATCAGAGAAAACCTAAAAGAACAAGAGAAGACAAGGTCATCGCAACCAAATCTTGGGTTCGGGAGTCGGTTACACAAGGGAAGGTATGAGCACCCCTCACGTACATTGTACTCAACGGGATCCATGCTTGTTGTCTATCCAGAGACTGGTTTTGAAGAAAAATCTCGAAGGATGAAAAAGGTTTGAGTTTGGTTTGTTAGTTTTAGTGAAGTGAATTGAGTTAGTTTGACACTCACGTTGCACTAAAGACTATTACATAGGAGCGAATGTGTCGCATATCGCCCAAAGGGCATACACTAGACACTCTAAATAAGTGAGGATAATCTCCCCACTCATCATTTCCCATGTACTTAAGGCTTGTAGCACACAATGTTCGTCATTCTTTATTAAATGTCTTAAAGAAGTTTGAGATGAGAAGAGAAGACACAAGAAAACACTAAAGGGAAACTGAAAACCCTAATGTTATCATGCACAATGATCCTAAGGTTAGGATGAAAAGGAAGTCTACCTAATGTTATCATGCATATGATGGACCTAGAGGTTAGGTCAAATAGGGACTAACCTACTTGTTATCATGCAAAGGATTGAAAGCCTAATGTCTCTCCTACTCCCATCTTAATAAAAATTAAGAGGGACTAGGAATCCTAAAGGATCATGTGAGAAAGCACAAGTACACATCATACTAATCAATCACAAATGAAAACAAAAGCAAGACTTGAACAGGTCACAAGAGATGAAAGAGAAGAAAGAAGAATGAGAGAGATATAAGCAAGATGAACAAACATGGTAGTTCACAGCAATAGGAAACAAACAAACACACATATCAATCATGCAAGGTGAACCCCATCATCATGTCAAAACATCAAAGAAGCAATCACATACCAGACCAAATCAAAAGATTGGAAATCAAAACATAATGGCAAAACAAAATGCTCACACACATTCAAATGACTTAAACATCTTAAAAGAAGCAATATCAATCCCAAAACGAAATGAAATGAAGTCAAATGAGATGTGAAACAAGGTGGGGCAGTAGCAATATCACACCATACCCAATACATGTCATTGGTCAAAAAAGAAGCATAAAGGATCAAATCATGCACCACATTCATAAGCAAAATAATTTTCATACAAAACAAACATGCAAGACATAACCTCAAAGGAAAAGACATGAAATTAGGGCATGAAACCAAGTATGAGAAACAACATGAACATGATTAGAAAGTCACATACTCACTTATGAACACACAAAAGAAACATCAAAGTTGAATTCGAAGCATACATCAAGAACAAGTTCATACACCAAAGTCATTCTCAAGAAGAATCAAACTCATATTGAAGCAAAAAAATAAAGCAAAACATCCCACAAGTCATCCCCAAAAGGAACATATGATCATGTAAAGCATATGAGATGAAGTGATCATGCAATGAACCCCTAATCATGGAAATCACAACCTTACACATGTCATGAAGAGCACACAAGACTCATCAAACATCCATAGAATCATACAAGAAGCAATCTCAAAAGACTAGGTCAAGAAATGCACAAAAGCATGGTCAAAACAACAAAAACTTGATGCAACATCCAAAAATAGAAACAAGACCAAATAAAATCCAAATAAATGCCCAAACTCAAGTTAAGTCCATCAAAGATCAATTTGAAATGGACCACAACATGGATTGTATGAAAACATCGTCAAATGTATCAAAAAGGCAAAGCATACAATTTATCAAGGACATATTGAGGGACAAACAAAGTCAAATGAAAAACAACCAAGAAAGGATCATCAAGGCATCAAACTAATGCTCAAATACCCTATATGCATGTGCCTAAGTGTGGGAGAAAACTTGGTTCAAGGGGCTCATCAAGAGGTATTAAACATTCAACCACAATCAAAAGGGCAAACATGGAAATCACATCACAGAATAAATCCATTAAAAATAATAAAATTAAATGAAAAGTAAAATAAAAATTATGAAAAATAAACCATGACATCAATTAGTTAGAAACATATTTTTTTGGATTTTTAAAATGGTTGGAAGTATTAAAAATAAAATCCGAAAGAAAATAGAACAAAAAATAAAATAAAATAAAAGGATGAACAAAGGGGGTGCATCAGCAAATACAAAATGAACACGAATCCAGTTACACGTGCATTGAGCTCAAACAGGGGTGGTGTGAAGAGAAAAGAGGATAAGCCCAATTCAGAATCAAACCAAAACCTTCAGATTAATGAAACGCATTGTATCATTAAAGGAGGTGGCAAGACACTTCACTTTTCAACGCGCCACATGAGCTAGTCAGTGCCTCATCATCCTCCACCTCAGACACCAGAGCCCTAGCTCCGGTCGTCTTCTCCAGTGAGCTTCAGGTGTGATGTCTGCAAACCTCAATAAAAATCAAAACCCAGAACATGTTTTTGAAGGGATTTTCATGGAGAACACGATTATGACATTAGATTTTCGAAAAGCTCCCTCTAACATGGTGAAAACTCAACACAAAAATTTGACATTCAAACTGAAACTTGAACAAACAATCACACCAAGCATTTAAACATTGCCTACATAATGTAGGGCTTCAGATGCAACTAACATGAACCTATATTTATGCCTAAAATAAGAGATTCAAATTGTGAAAAGTTACCTAACAGAGCAACTCCATTGGTCCTTCAAATGGTGCTTGAGCTTCAATGTAAAGCTTCTAAACCACTCCTTATGCTCCACTGAGTATGAATCCAACAAGAAACAGAAGAAACCTAGCTTCAATATGATACTTTTGATGACTTAGGATGACTTCTCATGGCTTAAATGATCAAAAATCAAGCCTTGCCCCTTTTCAAATCCATATTTGACTTTTGTTGACCAGTTGAAACCCTAACCCTTATCCATTGATTGAGGTTATTGCAAATGGTATATGTAGTCATATAATCCCCATAGAGAACCTTAAAGATGTATATTATACTTTAGAATCATGTTTCACCCAAGGACTAACCACATATGCCTCTTGAACCAAAACCCTAGTCTAGCTGCCCTCAAGATAGGAGGAAGTGATCAATGCTTGAATTCTTGATTCCCAAGGTCATGAGACATGCTTTAATTATGATGAAGACCCTGTGCCTTGATGTTTCCACAAAAATGGAGGTGTACTCTTTTTTGATCTTTGAATATGAAGCTCTTCTCTTGGGTGTTGAATAAGATACCTTGATCCCCTATCTAAAACCAATGCTATGCACGAATACCAATGCAAGATGCTATGAAACATAAGCCAAGATATAAGAAAAAAAAGATAGGAAAATTTTGGGGTGCTACAGCTGTTTCTATTCAAACAGCTTGGACCTGAAGGAATGAAGAGGAACCACTTTCTAACATTCAAGGTAAAAGATGATTGAATACCAAAAGAACCCAGAAATTTGCAACCTGCGGGGATGCAAAACAACGAATACCAACCAAAAGTTGGGATGCTAAATAGAGAATACCAACCAAAAGTTGGGATGCGACACGCTGAGGATAACAATCCAAGGTGAACAACAGTTTATCAACCAAAAGTTGAAATGAAAACACTGAATACCAACCAAAAGTTGGGATAAAGCCAAAAGGTTCCAACCAAGAGTTGGAATAAAGACTACTAACCAAGAGTTAGGATTACCGGAAAAGATTAACAACCAAAAGTTGGGATGAAGCGGAGGATACTAACCAAAAATTAGGATAACAACTACAGGATACCAACCAAGAGTTGGGATAACAAACAAAAGATACCAACCAAGAGTTGGGATAACAGTCAACAGGTACCAAACAAGAGTTGGAATGTAGGTTACTAACCAAGAGTTAGGATTATCGAAAATAAAGGCTACCAACCAAAAGTTAGGATGAAACACCCAAAGGGCACCAACCAAGAGTTGGAATAACAAACTAGGGATACCAACCAAGACTTGGGATAACAACCAAAGGATACCAACCAAGATTTGGAATGTTCCTAAGAAAATAAAAACCTCACTGGGGAGAGTACCAACCAAGAGTTGGAATGAAAGGAAAAGACTACCAGCCAAAAGTTAGGAAACAAATATGCAGGGGAAAAACAAAGACTACCAACCAAAAGTTGGGATAATGAATCCGCACGGAAATAAGAAAGGAATACCAAACAAGAGTTAGGATAACATCCAACAAGAGACACCAACCGAAAGTTGGAACAAGAGTTACTAACCAAAAGTTAGGATCGCCAGAAATAAATACTACCAACCAAAATTTGGAATGAAACAACTGAATACCAACCAAGAGTTAGAAAAGCGACTCCACGGGGAGATCAAAAGGGCACCAACCAAAAGTTGGAATAACCTCACAAGAAAAGATGACCACGCAGGGGATTACCAACCAAGAGTTGGGATGAAACAGGTATACATGGAGTAGAATCGAACGACTTACAACCTGGGCAGAAGCTCTGATGGGGAAGGAGAGGTTTATAAAAACTAACTCTTCCTGGATAAAAAGATGAACACATTTATCAATGACTTGACATATTAAAGATAACGAGATCTTAAGTCACACCACTATCAGCTGGAGAAACGTTTGGCGAAAGCGATACCGAACTTGACGTATGCTTCATATGCATATGTTTGAATATGGCGTAATGCTCCATATGAAATGGAAATGCTACGCGTTTGGGAGGATGCTATGCAAAATGAAAATGCACGAGAACACCACCAGAAGAAGTGTTGAAAATAGAAACTGCAAACCAAAATCTGCTGAGGAGAATGCCTTGAACGACCTTCCCAAACAAAGGTATCTTGGGGGAGAAAATCACTCTGTTGGGGAATTAAGAACAACCTTCGCTGGGGGAATCACCCCTAAAACTGTATTTGAAACGTGCCAATGACCATTGGACTTTGTTGGGGATATCAACCACCGCTAGATACCCATTGAGGAAATCAATAACAATCTCTACTTGGGGGAGAAAAGCCCAAGATACCAACCATTCTGGGAAATATCATGGAGTTTATCCTACTGTTGGAGAGTATCCTTCGTCCTTAACCTACTGGGAATAATTGTATATAGTTACTGGTAACAACACCTCTGATCTAGTAATAGGACTCCATGGGGAAGATGAAATCTCTACTGTAAGAAGACAAAGAGTCTTTTGTTGAACAACTATCTGACTGTATAACAACACTCCAATCGATGTAAACATTGCTGGAAATTCTCTAACGAGAGTTAAGCAATACCGGGGAAATGACTTTAACACCCTGCAAGCAAACAAAAGACAAATAGGACGTCTTGACTGCAAAATGGTTACCTACGTTACCATACATGATATCAATCAAATAAATTCTCATTTTAAACATGTTTTATAGAGCCCCAATGTTTTCACATGTAAAGTTTATCAGAAATACAGACGCCCAATTTTTCAAACAAAATAGTAAAAGTAAAGAAAAGAAAAGCTCTTTGAATGAATAATATTGTATTGATTGAAAAGACCTGTAAATAGGCAAATTACAAGTGGATGCAATTCTTGAAAAGAGGTAATTACGCAAAAAGTAAAACAAGAAAATACATAAATGTCGAAAATATGGAAACAGACAACCACCATGTGTTAATTCGGCTATGACCTGTATGTCCTTGATGCTTCACCAATGCTCTTTCTTCCGAGAAGACTGATTGAACTGATTTTTTACCCTTCGAGGAGACCATGTATCAAGATAAGTTCACAGGTCGAACACAGATGATAGTCACTTTGCTTTTAAATCCCTAACTTTTATCTAGATCGCCCTTGCGGGTTTTCAATCCACCGGGATACCCTTTTTTTTGGCCAAAGTCGCCTTTTTACGTTTTTAACTTTGCGGCTTCATTTTTCTTTATTTTTATCCCTAACTTTTGCACGAACCTTTTCTTTTTATGGTTCATCGGAATGCCCCATTTTTTCCTAGACTTTTCCTTTTCTATCCAGTGGGTCTAATATAAGCAAAATATTTTTTAACCACGTCTGCGTTCATAGGGGAAGTAAAATTTTCACCATCCATGGTTGATAGCAATAAGGCTCCACCAGAGAAAACCTTTCTTACTACATACATACCTTCATAATTAGGAGTCCACTTGCCTCTGTGATCTATTTGCAGAGGAGGATCCTTTTCAAAAACAAATCACCTGTCTGGAAGCACCGAGGACGCACTTTCTGATCAAAGGCTTTCTTCATCCTACTCTGGTACAACCTGCCATGGGCGATGGCTGTCAATCTCTTCTCACCAATCAGGCTCAACTGATTCAACCTGGTCTTCACCCATTCTGCCTCATCAAGGTTCACATCATACAAAACTCTTAGACAAGGAATCTCGACATCCAATGGTAGAACAGCTTCCGTACCATATACCAGCGAGAAAGGTGTTGCCCTAGTAGATGTACGCAACGAAGTATGATAACCATGTAAAGCAAAGGGCAACATCTCACGCCAATCTTTATAAGACACCACCATTTTCAGCACGGTCCTCTTGATATTCTTGTTAGTCGCTTCAACAACACCATTCATCTTCGGACGATATAAAGACGAATTGTGATGCTCAATCTTGAAACTCTAGCACAGTTCCTTCATCATCTTGTTATTCAAATTCAAACCATTATTAGTAATGATTCTTTTTGAAATTCCATAATGACAAATAATGTCCTTCTTTATGAAACGAGCTACCACCTGCTTCGTGACATTGGAAAAGGAGGCTTCCTCTACCCATTCGGTGAAATAATCAATTTCCACCAAGATAAAATGATGCACATTCGAGGAAGTCGATTCAATCTTCCCAGTCATGTCAATGCCCCACATTGCAAAGGGCCAAGGAAATCTCAATACATTTAGAGGGCTCGGTGGTACATGCATTTTGTCAGCGTAAATTTGACACTTATGGCATTTCCTGGCATACTTAAAATAGTCGGAATCCATGGTCATCCAGTAATACCCTACTCTCAATAATTTTCTAGACATCGCATGCCCACCAGCATGAGAACCAAAAGAACCTTCGTGGACCTCTTCCATTAGTAAACTTGCTTCATTTTCATCCACACAATGCAGTAACACCATATCAGAGTTTCTTTTATATAACACATCATCCTTGTTTAGATAAAAGTGGCCCGATAACCTCCTCAGAGTCTTCTTGTCTTTACTTGATGCTCCAGGCGGATACTCTTGGGTCTTGAGGAAATGTCTGATGTCAAAATACCAAGGCTTGCCATCCGACGCTTTGTTAACTGCAAATATAAAGGTCACCCTGTCAAGGCGCATGATAGTGATTGTTGGAGCTTCATTCTAGAAATTTACTTTATACATGGATCATAATGTAGCTAGAACGTCTGCCATCTGATTTTCAGCCCTCGGTACATGATGAAACTCAACCCTATCAAAGAAAGGGAACAATCTTCTGGCATAGTTCTTGTAAGGTACCAGGTTGGCCTGGCGAGTCTCCCACTCTCCTTTAATTTGGTTGACGACCAATGTTGAATCACCATCCTATCATGCACGCTTCATATTCAGCTTCATTATTCGGGCAAGCAAATGCCAATCGGGTGGTGGGCGGTATGTGCGAACCATGACGAGTTGTGATAACTGCCCCGATTCCATTGTCGTATGAATTGACAGCACCGTCAAAAACCAATTTCCACTAAGACCCAATTTTTGGGCCCTCGTCAGGGAAAAGGTTCGTCACAATCTTTCATTTTCAAGAACATTATATCCTCATCAGGAAACTCAAATCTCATAGGTTGATAATCCTCAATAGGTTGTTCATCCAGATACCATGACAATACACTCCCCTTAATAGCTTTTTGGGAAACATACTGAATGTCGTACTCCGTCAGAACCATCTACCATCTAGCAATTCTTCCAGAAAGTGCCTACTTCTCAAACACATATTTAATTGGATCCATCTTTGAAATCAACATGGTTGTGTGATTTAACATGTATTGCCTCAAGCGTTTAGCTGCCCAAGCAAGTACACAACATGTTTTCTCCGGCATTGAGTACCTCGACTCACAATCGGTGAACTTTTTACTCAGGTAGTAGATGGCATGCTCCTTTCTTCCCGTCTCGTCGTGTTTACCGAGCACACAAACCATTGAATTCTCAAGAACCGTGAGATACATTATCAGAGGTCTCCCCGCAACCAGAGGAATTAATATTGGAGGTTCTTGTAAATACTCTTTTATTTTCTCAAATGAACTTTGACAGTTCTCATTCCAGACGACTGCTTGATCCTTCTTCAACAATTTAAATATAGGCTCACAAGTGGCTGTAAGATGAGATATGAACCTTGCAATGTGTTGCACCCCAAAATTTGCTCAACCTTTTCTTACCTGGTTTATGTTTCATTGCATTAACATTTGCATAGTTATATCATTTGCATATCATGGTATCATTCATATAGCAGAGGATCAAGTGTGATTCTTATCAAGAGAAGCCTAGCAAGAGGTCTCATTCAAGATTGAGAAGTTGTCAAAGTCATCAGGAGGTGAGTTGAGGGCCTAAGGGTTTAAATGTTTGAGTGCGAATCTTCTCCTAATTTGAGGATCAACTGAAGATCATCAAAGGGTTGTGAAGTGTTGAATGTGAAAGGAGGATGTGTATGAAGCTCATAGAATGCATGGGGGCCATAGGAGAGCTCTATCCAGTCATTGTGTCAAATGCAAGAGCCATAGTTGAGGTGCAAGCAATTAGGGTTTCATCTAGGTTAATCCAAAGTCAACTGGACAATTGAAGAGTATCAAAGGCCTACTTTTAGGTCATGGAGTTCATGAAATGATATGATGAGACATTTGTGGTGTTGTGCCAAGATCAAATCAAGAAGAGTCAAGAGTGTGGGAAGTTGCTAAATTAGGGATTCAGTGTAAAATCCCCTGTTTAGTGCTTAACTTCATGACCACATAAGTCAAGATACAAGTTTCAAATGGATCTTTGGCCAACTTGAAATTTGTAGAGCGTCTCAATACCTTTAATTTGAGTACTAGAAGTCCTCAAGGGAATTTATAGAACTCAGGTTATAACCCAGACAAGTTACAAGTCCTCAGATGCCTCTGAAATTTGTCTGTGAAAATCATCTGATTTTAAAGCTATTTTTGACCTAGAAGGAGGTTTCACCTGAACCTTTGGCAAACATGAAAGTTGTTCCTCATGATCTTATCTTTCCAAATTGTACTAGAAGTCTTCCATCTGATTTGTAGAACTCAAGTTATGAGGTTTGCAAGTCAGGGGTATTTTGGGAAAGTGAGATTATAGGTCCTTTTCAATCATAGGTCAAAATCTCCAACTTGCACTTGTCAAATGGATTTTTGTTCAACATGAAAGTTGCTCAAAATGTGGTTTTAAGGCTAACCAAGAGGTCATGATGGATTGATTGGGCTCATAGCAAGACTTGGTTTGAAATGGTTTGAATAAGGGAGATTTTCAAAGGATTCAAAGTTGACAAATTCAAAATGATTGGTTAAGTGACCAAAATTAGTCAAATGAGTACTTGATTTGATCAGACATCATGTTTTGGAAACATTGGTTCTTTTAGATTTTTCAATTGACCCTTAATTCATGAGTTTTTCACTTGTTTCTTCACATATAAGCAACCTCATGGCAATTCATTCACCAAGGCAATGTGGAGGTTCTTATTGGCCTGAATACACTCCAAAGGTGGTATGCAAGTGATTCAAAGCTTTTAATGCAAGTTGTTTAAGCAAATTCGTGCATTTTCCATGTGAAAATTTTGGAGAGGTTGGATTTTTTGGATCTTCCAATTTGGGCTTGGGCTTGGACTCTAGAAGGTCCCAAACCATTCTATAAATGCTCAGAAGAAGAATTGAGCAAGGGTTGGTGGTTGTTTGAGGCTGAGCAGAGAGATTGACATTGGAAATTTGGAGCTTCGACTCAAAATTGCATTTGAGATTCAGGGAGGTTTCAGATCAAATTGAAGTTGCAAAAGGTTTCTATCATCATCAGTGAAGGATTCTGGAAGTTCTTGGAGCAAAGATCAAGTCAGAACCATCTCCATTTGAAGCTTGAAACAAGGTTGGTATAATTCAAAATTCCTCTTGATCTAGGGAGATGTAGTTCATATTATGCATGTGGTTAGGTTCCTTATGACTTGTAGAACGATTTAGGATCCATTTGATAGCATTTGGTGATGATCAAGAAGGTGTCACGATTTCTGTTTGGATTCAGTTATGGTTGATCTTGAGGAATCAATGCAATTGTGATAGCTTAGGATGATCAATGTAACTTGAGGAAGACATCTATACCTTTAGTTTAGGCTTTGGGGACATTCAAGAATATGACATAATTTAGATCTGGTATCGGTTTTGAAAATGCATAAGGACTTAGGAAATTTTAAGCTCATAATCGTGATCAGCATAAAATTTTGAGTGAGATTGGTATGAGGTTTGGAGTTTTTGCTCACCTGCTCACCGGAGAAGACGACCGGAGGTCTTCTCCAGCCACCTGAACAGTGCTCCCTCCATCTGAGGATTTGAACGAAGACGATGACTCAATGTCGTTGGATTAGTCTGTTGAGAAGACTTAGTAGGAGCATCTGATGACTCACGTTTGATCTAAGAATTTGACTCTCAACACAAAACGCTGCGTTTCATTAATCCCATTCAGCGTGTGACTGGGATGCTTGCGTGGACACGCCCACAGCTCTTGGATCTGCTTACCAAGTCCCCTCATCTTGTGGCTCATGTTTTATTTCAGTTTTAATATTTCTTTTATTTGATTTTTATTATTTTAAATGCTTTATTGATTAAAAAAATCACAATAAATTCAATTTTGATCCAAAAATTATTTTAAAAATATCTCCATGATTTTTAGAGAATTTGTGATTTTCTGAAATCAATAAAATGCACTTTCATGCATTTTTCATTTTAATTTGATTTTTCTTATTTTGTTTAATTCTCTTAATTTTGCATATTTGATCATCTATCTTGTTGAATTTTGTTCTTCCAATTGGTGTTGAATCTGGCTTTGATTTTTTAGTAGTTTTAGGGTAGATATTCATGTTCCCTTAGGATTTTTGTTAGAATTTTAGAACAACTTTAGGTTTTGTTTTAGGTGTTGAGATTAGAGCCTTCCCAAACTTGTGGATCACCTTGATACCCTTCAATTTAGAAATTATTTAGGTGACTTAGAAGTTGAATTAGGCTTTAATATTTTAACCCTAGGTTGTTCAAACATGTATGTTCCCCTAGAAATTTTATTAGAATTTTACAACTTTTTTTTCTATTTTAGTTGAATTTTCCAAGTTGCTTGTGCTTGTGGTGTTCTATTTTTAGTGTTCTTGTTTGTTTGGTTTTGTTGGTGACTTTGGAGCTGGATTTGCTTGGATTCCTTCTTGGGAGATCTTCTAGACTTGGTGTAGCTGTTGTGGCTTGAAGATTGGAGCTTGGAGTTCAAGCTTTCTTTTCTTTTAGGAGCTTTTTAGGAGCTTAGGAAATTAGGGTTTTAGGAAGGGCCATTAGGACTAGTTTTGATTCTTTCATCAAACATAGAATGCATTTGTGCTTCTATTCTATCCAATGATGTAAAGTCCTCCTAGGGAAACTCCATCTCTCCTTTGGAGGGATGTGTGGTATGCCCATAGTTGAGTAGAACTTTGAGGATGCCCTTCCATTTCAACGTTGGTACTTGATGATTTCCTTTGGTTTTCATTTGGTTCTCAACATTGCAACCTTGATCATAGTGATTATTCCTCTGCTTGGAGTGTGCTTGCTAGAGCTTGAAGATGAAGTTTGATGAAGCTTGAAGATATAAGCAAACTTGAGGGTGAAGCCTTTTGCTGTCAACTTTGCTGTCAAGAGGATTTGCTGTTTAGAGTTGCTGCTGTTGAGTATTGAAGTTGTTGTCTGCTGAAGACTGTTGTTGCTGCTTGGGCTGCTTTCTTTGCTTCTTTTCCTTTGTATTATTGTTTGTTTGCTTGTGTTTATTACCTCTAGGTTTGAGGTGGAACTTGTCTCCTCTTGCCTGTTGTTTTCTTAGGTTTGAGGTTGAGTCGGACTCCCTTGCCTCGCTTGTACTGTTGCATAACATGCATTTTATTGTTTACTGTTTACTGCTTGCTTTCTTTTGCTGTTTCCCCTAGGATCTCTGATTTCCTATGTGCAAGAGGGAATTATGACAGACATTAGGTTTTGACCCATGCATGATAACTGTAGGTAGATTCCCTTTCAACCATAGTTTTAGGGTGTCTTTCTTTTCTCATCTCAAAACAATTCAAAAATACAACAATAAGGTTAATTGAAGTCGTACGTTACGAGCCTTAAGCTATCTAGGAAAAAGTTGGTGGGGGGTCTCTCTCTAGCAATCTGGATGTTAGTGTGGTACCCTTTGAGTTACATACAAAGCATTCACTCCTGGGTAATAGTCTCTAGTGTGACTGAGATTGCAAACATCCTAAAAAACAATTCTATCGTAAACGACTCAAACAAACATTCAAACTCTGTTTTTGTCCTCTTGGACCTTTAATCAGGAAAACCCTTTCTTAAGGAGATAAAAATCAGTTAGACAAGCTTGTGTCTTCCGTAGCCCGAACTACGTTTGCTCTGATCTTTCATGCTGTATGAAAGTACGTAGGCACGAGATGCGACATCTCGGCGAGCAACCTTCCCCCATAACCCGTAGTTAGGCGAACTATGTTGACTCTGATTTCTCGTTCCAGACGGGAATACGTAGGCATAAAGTGCGATACTTTGCCGAGTCATTTTCTTTTCTTTTTAACCCAGACCTTTAGAATAGATAGAATAACATACCCTTAGACACAAAACAAGCGTGGATCCCGTCGAGTACGACGGACGTGAGGGGTACTAATACCTTCCCCTTGCGTAACCGACTCCCGAATCCAGGATTTGGTTGCGATGACCATTCCTTTCCCTCTTTGCATTAGGTTTACTCTGAGCGTTTCGTTTCCCTCTTGTGGGATAAATAACGCACGGTGGCGACTCTTCTGTCATAGTCGGCGCCGATTTTCGCAGTAGCTGTCTGGGTCATCCCCAGCAGCTGACGACTCTGCTGGGGACTCTAACAGTTCCCTATGCGAGTCAATCCTAGCACTTGTTTTCCGGTCTGGGGTTTTGTATGTATTTATCTTTCTGTCTTTACTTTCAGTACTGTATATTATTTGTTATTATGCTGTGGGTAGAGGATTAGTTTGAGAGATAAGTCGGACCTGGGCTTGAGTGCACATAGACTTAGAAGTAGAGAGTAGTGGTTAGCCTGCTTGCTTTGCTCGCACCAACTAGCTACGAAATTTACACTCAGACGAGATTCTCTTTGATGGCATCTTGCCTGGCCCTTTGGGCTCGACAGGTTGTTGGATTTGAGGGTTGTCGACTCTGGGAACCTATCATTTGGGATTCGGCTAAGTGAGGCCTCTTCAAGGGATGATGATGCCACACCTTCTGGGTATCGTATCATCGCTCTTGAAAGTCTGTGACGCTGATGACCGTATAGGATGTCGTACCTCATCTGCGAGTTAAGTACATACCTGTAAGGGGTAAGTGGGTCTTTTTGCAGGAAAACTCTGGCCTCAGAATACCTGGTTTGTCTCTGTCAGTGAGAATTGGTTGTGAGGGTTATTTTGTGGTTGGTTTGGTTTGAGGAGAAGATCTGATGGTTCTTAAGCTGCAGTACAGCACATCACAGTTCTTCATTATTGCACTTGATCCCCTGTTGCATATGCATCTGCATTTTCATGTCTGCATTTCATTAACGTGTATTTATGTTGCAGGTGTGTTTGTTCCCCTCAGATTCTAGTGTTCTTCTTGCCAGACATGGAGTCCATGAAGAGAACAGTTGCTTACAGGTTGCCTTCTCCAGATATCAGTTCCTTATTGCAGTTGGTTGCTCTAGCAGATCAGAGAGTGAGGGCTAAGTTCAAAGAGTCTTACGGGAAACTACTCAATTTGTTGTGCAGACCTTCTTTGTTTGAGATGACTGGATTGTATACCTTGATGCAGTTTTAGGAGCCTCAGTTGAGATGCTTCTTGTTCCCTGATTTTATTTTGGCTCGTACTTTGGAGGAGTATTCTGATATGCTGGGAGTTCCTGTGTTAGATTAGATGCCTTTTATTCACGAGGATACTGAGCCTAAGTTGGCTAAGATTGCTGAGATTGTCAGTTTAGATGCTTCTGAGTTCCCCGGAGGTTTGGTCAAGCTGAATGGAGCTTATGGTTTTCATCTTTCTTGCTTGGTTGAGAAGGCTACGCAGTGTGCGAAGGATGGATGTTGGATTGTCTTCAATGCTATTCTGGTTGTTTGCATTTATGGGATTGTATTGTTCCCTAACTTGCCTGATTTGGTTGACTCAGATGCTTTCTTTATTCTTGCCTCGAAGAATCCGGTGCCTACTCTCTTGGGTGACGTTTATCATTCTATTCACTATAAGAATGAAAAACGTCGGGGAAAGAATATTTCATGTTGTGTACCTCTTCTATCCAGGTGGTTTCAGGGACATCTTCCTAAGAAGGGACCTTTTGTTGATACTGCTGGTACTTTAGATTGGTCTTCCAAATTGATGGGATTGTGTGTTGAGAACATTGTTTGGTTTGATCGGAACTTGCTCAGGGTGGATATTATATATAGTTGCAGTGGCTTTCTGAACGTTCCTTTGATTGGACGGAAAGGTTGTATTAACTATAACCCTTATCTGCTTGTGAGGCAATTTGGCTATGCTTTGAGGGACTCTCCGGTTGAAGACGAGATACAGGAATCTCTGTATCTCACGGGTTTATTAGACGGAGATGTTTTGGTCAGATTGAGGCGAGCTTGGGGTAATATTCACAGAAGAGGAAAGACATTGCTTGGCAAGAGTGACAGTCGAGCTTATAATCCTTATCGGCTCTGGATCCATGAGAGAGTTAGGATTTCTTTGATGCCATATCCTACTATAGAGCCTTCGTGTCTTCCGGTCATTGAGGAACCTACTTCAGTAGAGATTGAGAAGTATAACAAGCTGCTGGCTGAGAAGGAAGAGTTGCAGAGAGCAAATGAAGAGTTAGAGAAAGAGATTTTCCAGCTTCGGCATGAGAAGAATGAGGCAACCTTCACTTTGAAGAAGCAGACTGAGATGATTAATAGGTTGGGTTCAGATTTGACTGAAGAAACCATCAGGAGAGAGAAGGTGGGAGTAGCCCTGAATGGTGTTAGTAGTGTACTTGCTACTAAGAAATAACTTCTGAACAAGGCTTATTCTCGAATTTCCAAATGGGAATTTTTGTGGAATGCCACGCTTACTAGCCGGAAGGAGCGTGAAGATGAATTGAAGCTTCAGATTTCCCAGTTAGAGGAGCAGCTCGGTGCTAAGGATGCGAAGATTGCTGAAGAGGCATCTCTTAGACGTGACGCTGAGTTTAGAGTGAGCAGCATGGTCAAAGAAACTAGGGGTTGTGAACTGAAGGCTAGCTTCAAGAGATGCAGGCTTGATGAGTGTTTTGGCAGGGAGCCTGTGTAGAGGACGCCAAAAAGCTGAGATCCACTGTTGAGCGACAGGCATTACTGATACAGGAACTGCTATCCAGACCAGGTCATCCGGAGACATTGAGACTATTGGAAGATGTCTGGGCGCACCATCCGTCCTGATTTATCTTTGCTTTTCTCTTGTTATTCGTACTTGTATTTTGACCATTGCCAGGCTTGTTGGCCGAGGTCTTTTTCAGTTGTATTCAGTTGTATCTTTGTACTCTGCCTCTTGGCATTTGTTTATGTATGAGGTTTCTGATTCTGCGCTTGCTTACTTGGGACTCCATTGTAGTTATGGCTTCTTCTCCGGAACTAGAATCGGGGGGGGGGGGGGGGGGGGAATTAACCTGTTGCATATTTACACGTGTGCATTTGCATATTCATATTGCATAGCAGGTACTTTTTTTTGAGCTCGAATCTTATCTCCTGCATCTTACAGGTTGTTTCAAGATTGATGAACAGAGAATTCACCGGTATGCTACAAGAAGCAACAGTAAGAAGATCATGGATCAGGTACAGTCTGAGATGCAGGAGATCCGGGATAGGTTGGCCCAATTCATGCAGACTATGGAGGTTGTGGCTAAAGGCCAGGAACATCTTCAAACTCTGGTGCAACCGCTGCTGGCACGAGCGGCTGGTAATACTGAATACAACTCTGTTCATGTTGAGACTCCTCGCAGGGAGGAAGTGATACCAAATGCTGGTGAGACTGGTATTGGCAACGACAACGGCAACGCTGGTAACAGAAATGCTGATAATGTTAATGGGAACATAGAAACCAACAGGAATGTTGGTATCAATACTGGTTTTGGTGACAACAATCAGGGTCTTGGCTTTGGCAATCGGGATGGCAATGATGGTTTTAATAATCAGGGCCTCGGCAACGGAGGGTTCGGTGATAACAATCAAGGTTTTGGTGATAATGGCTACGGCAATGCTGGGTTTGACAATGTGAATACCAACGATGCTGGGATGGGTCCTTTCAATATTAGCGTTGGGACAGTGGTTGCTAATCAAGAGCTTGGCAATCTGAGGTATGATCCCAGGTTCTTCCAAAGTGGTCATGGTCATGGTTGTAATGCTGCTTATGACAGATATGGTAATGAGGGGCCGTACTGGAATAGAGATCGTCAGGAAGATGCCTTTTCTGGGAAAGGCATGGGTTTTGAGGGTCCCATTGATAGTGATCGGAGGATTAAAATGCTGGAGGAACATATGAGAGGTATAGCCAATCAAAATTCTGCAGGGTTGGACATGGCTACCATGGGGCTGGTTCCTGGGCTGAGAGTACCATTGAAGTTCAAAGCTCCCACTTTCGATAAATATAAAGGGGATACATGCCCGCGGGTTCATGTGCGTTCATATTACCGGAGGATGTCTGCGTACTCTGATGATGAGAAGATGCTTATGCATTTTTTTCAAGATAGTTTGTCAGGACCATCGCTGGAATGGTACATGGGACTAGAGCCTGCACAGATCGGAAGTTGGAAAGAATTGGCTGATGCTTTCGTCAAACATTACCAATACAATAGTGACCTTGCACCAAATAGGGTCCAGCTTCAAAGTCTTTCACAGAAGAATGGGGAGAGTTTCAAGGAGTATGCTCAGCGTTGGCGCGATCTGGCGGCAAGAGTCCACCCCCTTATGGTTGAAAGGGAATTGATTGATATTTATGTTGGAACATTCTCTGGGATGTATTATGATAAATTGCTCGATGGGTAGTTTCTCTGACATGATACTCATAGGGGTACAAATTGAAAATGGCATCAAAATTGGTAAGATTCAAGTCGGTGAATCGACCTCAGCTGGAGGTGCAAAAAAGGTCTTTGGTGGTAAAAGGCAAGGAGACGCCAGTGCAGTGTATGGTGGTCGAGGACGAGGTAGAGGTCGGAATCAGTATATTCAACAACAGGTTGCTAGTGTGAAGATCCCTATACCACAACAACGACAACAACCACAACAGCAACAGCAACAACAACAAAGGTATAATCCTGCTCAGAGAAGGATCCAGAATGGGAAGCCGAAAAGGGTATTTGATACACCTCCGTCAATGTATGCAGAACTACTTCAGACGCTGTTAAGTTTGAATCTGGTTGAGAAGAGAACGTTGGACCCACCCACAGGAGCGCTTCCTTACGGGTATGATACAAGTAAGCAGTGTGACTTTCATTCTGGGGCACCCGGACATGATATCGAGAGTTGTCATGCTTTTAAGCACAAAGTCCAAGATTTGATTGATAGTAAAGTCATTAACTTCAGTAATGATGGTCCCGACATTGTACAGAAACCAATGCCGAATCATGGAGCGAATGCTTTTTTGACAGAGGAGGATTTGGATTTGGTTATGGACGTAAATGATATGAAGACACCTTTAAGCTATGTTAAAAGCAGATTGTTGAAAGGGGGGGTCTTCCCCGGATGTGATAAGTACTGTTTGGATTGTTGGACCCGACCAGAGGGCTGTATTGATTTGAAGAGAGGTATTCAGGCCATGATTGATGAGGGAACTTTACAGTTTGACCGCACTGCTGTTGAGAAACCTGGTGAGGTAAACTGTGAAAAGCAAGGTGAGGTCGCAACAATTACAATTCCACGAAAGACTATTACGATATCAGCGCCCGCCAAGCGGTCAACTATCACGATAACGAAAGTAGGACCTGTTCCTTATGAGAGTACGAAAGCCATTCCATGGAATTATGGGTTGGAAGCTTTTTGCAACGGGGAAAAGATTAATGTGGATAGCCAGCCAGCTGGGGCAGTGGGCAATATTGTTGAAGCGAGAGGTATGACCCGAAGTGGTAGAATCTTCACTTCACCCGAAATCGAGGCTGAAAGAATTGCTAGAGGCAAAGCCAAAGTGAATGAAGGAGGACCTTCCCAGTCGAAAGAGAAAGAAACATCGATCAAGGATGTAGAAGAGTTTATGAGGTTGATTCGCAAAAGTGACTATAAGATTGTGGAGCACTTGCAGCAGACGCCCTCCAAAATCTCAATACTATCTTTGTTGCTTTGTTCCGAGGCCCATCGAAATGCCTTGTTGAAAATCTTGGACACGTCTTTTGTACCTCAGGAAGTAACTGTTAATCAGCTTGAGGGGGTACTGGCGCATGTGAATGCCGGACACAGCCTGGGATTTACTGATTTTGATTTGACGCCTAGAGGTCGGGACCATAATATGGCCTTGCACATTTCAGTGGAGTGTCGGGGCACTGTTATGTCGCACGTTCTTGTAGACACCGGATCATCTTTGAATGTGTTGTCGAAGAAGGCTATGATGAAGCTAGATGTCCGAGGAATCATATGCATGCCAAGTGATTTGGTTGTGAGGGCTTTTGATGGGACCAAAAGGTCGGTGTTTGGGTCCATTACATTGCCACTCCAGGTCGGGCCGAAAGTGTTTGACACAGTGTTCTACATCATGGACATACATCCCGCTTACATATGTTTACTTGGGCGACCATGGATACATTCTGCAGGGGCTGTGACGTCCACGCTGCATCAGAAGCTTAAATTCATGGCCGGTGACAGTGTTGTTACTATTTGCAGAGAGGAGGACATTCTGGTTAGTCATCTTTCGTCACTCAAGTACGTCGAAGTGGATGGGGAGATCCACGAGACGCCATGCCAAGCCTTTGAAGGGTTGCAGATCAAAGACAAGTCTCATGTTCCTAGCAAAGGGCCAGAGGTGGCCATGTCTTCGTACAAAGACGCTCAAGCAGTGGTTCAGGCTGGAGCAACCAAAGGATGGGGCCAAGTCTTGGAAATTCCGGTCAAGGTGGACAAGTTTGGGTTGGGGTATCGCCCAACATCGTCACCTTCCGCATCAGGCATGCCAAAGTTCAAAGGACCAGTGGTGATCACTCCAGGTGGGGTCTGTTATGAAATGATCCATGTTGTTTCCGATGCTGAAGACAGAGATAGTGATTGCGATATGGACTCGTGGATCAAGCCCGGCGTGCCAGGACAGAATCTGTGCAACTGGTCTATCCAGGAACTTGTCCCAGTGACTACAAAACAGTAATGATTTGTTTTCTCAATTATTGTATAATCCTGTGTCCTACCCGGGGCATAGTGATTCTGTTTTTAGGGCTACCTGCTTATGTGTGTACTTTGTTTAATCATTAATAAAGGCGTTTTTCTCATGCAAATTTTGTGATCCTTGTTTTTCCTACTTTTGTTTAACAATAAAATGGCAACGTGGTTATGATCTTTGTTTGCATTATTTGAAACATTTAACCATTCTCATTGCAGGATTCATATTTCAGACGACACCGATCACGAACTTCCTATGACTCGCTTCGACTTCAAGCACCCGATATTTCAAGCAGAAGAAGAGATTGTTGGGGATAATGACTTATCAGAAGAGCTGACTTGACTTTTGAAACAAGAAGAGAGAATCATTATGCCTCATCAGGAGGAAATTGAAATTATCAACGTGGGGTCCGAAGAGGTTGTCAGGAATATCCGGATAGGGGCTGAACTGCAAAGTGATATCAAGCAAAGGCTTATTGAGATGCTGCGGGAGTACAGTGATATTTTTTCTTGGTCTCACGAAGACATGCCTGGGTTGGATACTGATATGGTGGTTCACCGTTTGCCATTGCGTGAGGAATGTCCGCCGGTTAAGCAAAAACTCAGAAGAACTCGACCAGATATGGCTGTGAAAATTAAGGAGGAAGTTTAGAAACAATGGGACGCCGGTTTTCTGGCTGTTACAACTTATCCCTCATGGGTTGCTAATATAGTACCTGTACCAAAGAAAGAGGGTAAGGTGCGGATGTGCGTGGACTATCGAGATTTGAATAGGGCGAGCCCAAAAGACGACTTTCCGCTTCCTCATATTGATGTGCTGGTCGACAGCACCACTCAATTCTCCGTGTTTTCCTTCATGGACGGCTTTTCGGGCTATAATCAGATAACGATGGCGCTGAATAATATGGAGAAAACAACTTTTATTACCTCGTGGGGAACGTTCTGCTACAAAGTGATGCCCTTTGGTTTGAAGAACGCCGGGGCAACATATCAGCGAGCTATGACAATACTCTTTCATGACATGATGCATAAAGAAATCGAAGTCTACGTTGATGATATGATTGCCAAATCCCAGACGGAGGAAGAGCATCTGGTCAATCTTCTAAAATTGTTCAAGAGGCTTAGGAAATTCAGGCTGAGGCTGAATCCTAACAAGTGCACCTTCGGGGTGAGATCTGGTAAGCTATTGGGGTTTATTGTGAGCGAAAAAGGAATTGAGGTTGATCCTGCTAAGATAAAAGCAATACAAAAAATGCCAACGCCGAAAACAGAAAAAGAGGTTCGTGGCTTTTTAGGGAGAATGAATTACATTGCTTGGTTCATATCTCATCTAACGGCCACGTGCGAGCCATTATTCAAGTTATTGAAAAAAGATCAGGTTGTGACCTGGAATGAAGATTGTCAAAGGGCATTTGAAAAAATAAAAGAATATTTGCAGGAACCTCCAATATTGATACCCCCAGTAGCCGGGAGACCATTGATTATGTATTTGACAGTTCTTGAGAAAAGTATGAGTTGTGTACTCGGTCAACATGACGAGACTGAACATAAAGAGCTTGCGATTTACTACCTGAGTAAAAAGTTCACAGATTGTGAGTCCCGTTACTCAATGCTCGAAAAGACGTGTTGTGCGCTAGCCTGTGCTGCCAAACGTTTGAGGCAATACATGCTAAATCATACAACCATGTTAATTTCAAAGATGGATCCAATCAAATACGTGTTTGAAAAACAAGCACTTCCGGAAGGATTGCCCGATGGCAGATGGTATTGACAGAATACGATATTCAGTATGTTTCTCAAAAGGCTATTAAAGGTAGCGTTCTGTCAGAGTACCTAGCTGAGCAGCCAGTTGATGATTACCAGCCGACGAGGTTTGATTTTCCTGACGAGGATATCATGTACTTAAAAATGAAGGACTGTGAGGAGCTGTTGCCTGATGAAGGTCCAGAGCTGGGTTCCAAATGGCAATTGATATTTGACGGTGCCGTTAATTCATAGGGAAGTGGAATAGGTGCAATCATTACTACTCCCCATGGGTCGTACATCCCATTCACTGCTAGATTGACTTTTCCAGTTACCAACAATGAGGCCGAATATGAAGCGTGCATTATGGGGCTTGAAGAAGCTATTGATCTGAGAATTAAAAATCTTGATGTGTACGGAGACTCTGCTCTAGTTGTGAACCAGATCAAGGGAGAGTGGGAGACTCGTCAGCCCAATCTGATACCCTATATGAATTATGCAAGGAGGTTGTTACCTTTCTTTGACAAGGTGGAATTGCACCATGTACCACGAGCAGAAAATCAGATGGCAGACACTCTCGCGACGTTGTCTTTGATGTATAAGGTTAACTTCTGGAATGAGGCTCCCAGGATAGTTATCTCTCGCCTTGATAGGCCCGCTTTCATATTCGCCACTGAGGAAGCTTCCGATGGCAAACCATGGTATTTTGATATCCAGAATTTCCTGAAGAACCAAGAGTATCCGACTGGGGCATCCAGTCGTGATCAGAAGACTCTTAGGAGATTGGCTGGCAATTTCTATTTGAATCCAGATGGGGTTTTGTACAAGAGAAACCATGACTTGGTGTTGTTGCGGTGTGTAGACGAGAAAGAGGCTAAGTTGCTCATGGAAGAAATCCACGAGGGTACATTTGGCACGCATGCCGGCGAACATGCAATGACGAGAAAGCTATTAAGAGCAGGATATTACTGGCTAACAATGGAAATAGATTGTTTCAAATTTGGAAAGAAGTGTCATAAATGCCAGATTTATGCGGACAAGATTCATGTGCCTCCGAGCCCTCTGAACGTTATGTCGTCACCTTGGCCTTTTTCCATGTGGGGAATTGATGTGATTGGAAAAATTGAGTCCACGGCATCCAACGGACATCGTTTCATCTTGGTAGCTATTGATTACTTCACCAAATGGGTTGAAGCGACATCGTATGCTAATGTTACCAAGCAGGTGGTAGCCAGATTTATCAAGAAGGATATTATCTGCAGATATGGAATCTCGAAGCGGATTATCACTGACAACGGTTCGAATTTGAATAACAAGATGATGAAGGAATTGTGCCAGAATTTCAAAATTGAACATCACAACTCTTCTCCTTATCGGCCCAAGATGAATGGCGCTGTTGAAGTGGCCAATAAAAACATAAAGAAGATCGTTCAGAAGATGGTTGTGACCTACAAGGACTGGCATGAGATGTTTCCTTTTGCTTTGCACGGTTATCGTATGACGGTACGCACATCAACCGGGGCAACTCCTTTTTCACTGGTATATGGTATGGAGGTTGTCCTACCATTGGAGGTTGAGATTCCTTCTCTAAGGTTTTTGCGTGATGTCCAATTAGATGAGGCAGAATGGGTGAAAGATAGATTGAATCAGCTCAGTTTAATGGATGAGAAGAGATTGGCTTCTCTAGCATACGGTCGGCTGTATCAGAGCCGGATCAAGAAAGGTTATGATAAGTAGGTGTGTCCTCGAAGCTTTCAGACGGGCGATCTTGTGCTGAAAAAGATTCTCCCACCACAATCAGATCATAGGGGTAAATGGACTCCCAACTATGAAGGTCCATATGTTGTTAGAAAGGTTTTCTCGGGAGGAGCCTTACTGTTGTCCACCACGGATGGTGAGGATTTTACATCCCCTGTGAACTCGGACGCAATCAAAAAGTACTTTGCTTAAATAGACCCGCTGGACAGAAAAAAGAGAGTCCAGGCAAAAATGGGGCATCCCGGCGAACCATAAAAAAGGAATAAAAGGTTCGGGCAAAAGTTAGGGATAAAATTGAAAAAATGTACACCCGCGAAGTTGAAAACCTGAAAAGGGCAACTTCGGCAAAAAAGGGTATCCCGGTGAATTGAAAACCCGCAAATGGCGGTTCACGCAAAAGTTAGGGATTTGAAAAAAGCAAATGACTGCGGTCCGAGTTTGATACTGCATTGCTTAGTGGCTTGGGAGTACCTGAGAGTCGTATATCCGAAACAATCTCTTCTGAAGGTCGAGTATTGGGAAAGCGTCAGAGTCAGGCGAGTCATAGGAGGATCAGCTCATGGTGTTCGTCTATACCACGTTGCCGATATGTATACAAATTTTCTTTGTACTTCTGTAATACTTGTATTTTGCTTGTGCGTAACTTCCTCTTTTCAGGAGTTGCATCCAGTGTAGAAAATTTTGCCTATTTACAGGCCTGTTATCAATAAAGCATGTTATTCAGTACTTGATGCTTGTTCTTTACTGTTTTGTTGGTGAAAAACGCCGATGTTTTTGATGAACTTGCATGTGCATAAACTTGCTGGCCCTTGCCAATAATTGCTAAAACTTCGAATTGACTGAACGAACGTCACAGATACTTACCAGAATAGATCTTGTTGTATAGATTTTTTTTTGTCTCATTTGTGTTTTGCAGGGTTCCCACCTTTGGAGCAAACAGGCAGGGAAGTTGTGTTCCCCAGCCGGAGTCCTGTGACATATTGATTGTATCACTCCTCGGCAGATGGAAGTCACATCTTATCTCAGAAGATTTGAGATGGCACTTATCCCTATTGGATGTGGGTGGTCCTCCCCAGAAGAGTATTCCCCAGGAAAGTTACCAAGAGAGTTTCCTTAGTGGATCTTGATGTCCCCAACAGAAAGTGCATTCCCAGCAGTGAGTATGTGCACACTCCATTCCCAGTATGGATAACTCCCGCAGAGTATAACCAAGTCCTCTTTGGTTCAGAAGTATTATCCCCGTGCATAATTGTTTCTCCCTCTCCCCAGCAGGTTGTTTTTTCCTCCGACAGGATGAACATCATCAAAGTTCGTAATTTCAAGCTTGTGAGTCGTCCTCCAACAGGATGGTTACCCCCAGTGGAGTTGGTTGCACCGTTCCAGCATTTATTTTGTTGGAATATGTCTGTGGTATCCGGTTATCCCCAGCGAATTCGGCTTTGTCTTCAGCATTTATTTTGCTGGAGCATATCTTTGCATTTTGCATATACCATCATATTTGCATCTACCTAAACGTGTAGCATTTCCATGCCGTATGAAGCATTACGCCATTGTCAAACATATGCATTTTGAAACATAAGCCAGGTTGGTTACCTCTTTGTTTTCAGGTGTTGTTCCCTTGCAGAGGAGTGAGATTCTTGCTCAGAAGGATTTCTAGATATTCAAATTCTCAGCGTGAGATAGGTGATGGTAACGTTCGTCCCCGCAGAACGTTTGGTTAAGTTTCTCATATTCCCCAGCAAAGTGTTCTTCAAATGTACCTGTGTTAACAGAGATTGTTACCTGTGATGGACAAAGATTGCGCCTGTGTTGACAGAGATTGTTACATGTGATGAACAGAGATTGTTCTCCGTGTTAACAGAATTGTTACCTGTGCTCGACAGTGATTGTTCCCTGTGTTGACAATGATTGTTCTCCGTGTTAACGGAATTGTTACCTGTGCTCCACAGTGATTGTTCTCCGTGTTGACAGAATTGTTCCCCGTGCTGACGGTGATTGTTATCCGTGTTGACGGAATTGTAACTGTGTTGACAATGATGTTTCCCCGTGCTGACGGTGATTGTTGTCCGTGTTGACGGAATTGTTACCTGTGTTGACAGTGATTGTTACCCGTGATCGACGAAATTGTCTCCAGTGGAATTGTTACCTGTGATTGACAGAGATCGTTATTCCAGTTATGGACGGAATTATACCCATGGTGATGGAGTCTTTCCTCGTGTTGACGAAGTTTAGTCCAGTTGTGGACGAAGTTGTTCCTTGCAAAGTTAATTCGATGCCTGTGGCGTCACACAGGGGGTGGGTTCAACGCAACAGATGTTGTTCCCCAAGTAGTTTTCGCGGTGTATTTCTGCGGTTGGAAAATTTACGTGTTTCTTGGTATCCAACCGTCTTCTACCTCGATTGGTTGAAAGTCGTTCGTTCTTCACCCAGTCGGGTCCAAGCCGTTTGAATAGGGGCAGCTGTTGCACCCCAAAATTTGCTCAACCTTTTCTTACCTGGTTTATGTTTCATTGCATTAACATTTGCATAGTTATATCATTTGAATATCATGGTATCATTCATATAGCATGGGATCAAGTGTGATTCTTATCAAGAGAAGCCTAGCAAGAGGTCTCATTCAAGATTGAGAAGTTGTCAAAGTCATCAGGAGGTGAGTTGAGGGCCTAAGGGTTTAGATGTTTGAGTGCGAGTCTTCTTCTAATTTGAGGATCAACTGAAGATCATCAGAGGGTTGTGAAGTGTTGAATGTGAAAGGAGGATGTGTATGAAGCTCATAGAATGCCTGGGGGGCCATGGGAGAGCTCTATCCAGTCATTGTGTCAAATGCAAGAGCCACAGTTGAGGTGCAAGCAATTATGGTTTCATCTGGGTTAATCCTAAGTCAACTGGACAATTGAAGAGTATCAAAGGCCTACTTTTAGGTCATGGATTTCATGAAATGATATGATGAGACATTTGTGGTGTTGTGCCAAGATCAAATCAAGAAGAGTCAAGAGTGTGGGAAGTTGCTAAGTTAGGGTTTCATTGTAAAATCCCCTGTTTAGTGCTTAACTTCATGACCACATAAGTCAAGATACAAGTTTCAAATGGATCTTTGGCCAACATGAAATTTGCAGAGCATTTCAATACCTTTAATTTGAGTACTAGAAGTCCTCAAGGGGATTTATAGAACTCAAGTTATGACCCAGACAAGTTACAAGTCCTCAGATGCCTCTGAAATTTGTCTGTGAAAATCATCTGACTTCAAAGCTATGTTTGACCTAGAAGGATGTTTCACCTGAACTTTTGGCCAATATGAAAGTTGTTCCTCATGATCTTAGCTTTCTAAATTGTACTAGAAGTCTTCCATATGGTTTGTAGAATTCAAGTTATGAGGTTTACAAGTCAGGGGTATTTTGGGAAAGTGATATTATAGGTCATTTTCAATCATAGGTCAAAATCTCCAACTTGCACTTGTCAAATGGATTTTTGTTCAACATGAAAGTTGCTCAAAATGTGGTTTTTAGGCTAACCAAGAGGTCATGATGGATTGATTGGGCTCATAGCAAGACTTGGTTTGAAATGGTTTGAATAAGGGAGATTTTCAAAGGATTCAAAGTTGAAAAATTCAAAATGATTGGTTAAGTGACCAAAATTAGTCAAATGAGTACTTGATTTGATCAGACATCATGTTTTGGAAACATTGGTTCTTTTATATTTTTCAATTGACCCTTAATTCATGAGTTTTTCACTTGTTTCTTCACATATAAGCAACCTCATGGCAATTCATTCACCAAGGCAATGTGGAGGTTCTTATTGGTCTGAATACACTCCAAAGGTGGTATGCAAGTGATTCAAAGCTTTTAATACAAGTTGTTTAAGCAAATTCGTGCATTTGCCATGTGAAAATTTTGGAGAGGTTGGATTTTTTGGATCTTCCAATTTGGGCCTGGGCTTGGACTCTAGAAGGTCCCAAACCATTCTATAAATGCTCAGAAGAAGAATTGAGCAAGGGTTGGTGGTTGTTTGAGGCTGAGCAGAGAGATTGACATTGGAAATTTGGAGCTTCGACTCAAAATTGCATTTGAGATTCAGGGAGGTTTCAGATCAAATTGATGTTGCAAGAGGTTTTTATCATCATCAGTGAAGGATTCTGGAAGTTCTTGGAGCAAAGATTGAGTCAGAACCATCTCCATTTGAAGCTTGAAACAAGGTTGGTATAATTCAAAATTCCTCTTGATCTAGGGAGATGTAGTTCATATTATGCATGTGGTTAGGTTCCTTATGACTTGTAGAACGATTTAGGATCCATTTGATAGCATTTGGTGATGATCAAGAAGGTGTCACGATTTCTGTTTGGATTCAGTTATGGTTGATCTTGAGGAATCAATGCAATTGTGATAGCTTAGGATGATCAGTGTAACTTGAGGAAGACATCTATCCCTTTAGTTTAGGCTTTGGGGACATTCAAGAATATGACATAATTTAGATCTGGTATCAGTTTTGAAAATGCATAAGGATTTAGGAAATTCTAAGCTCATATTCGTGATCAGCATAAAATTTTGAGTGAGATTGGTATGAGGTTTGGAGTTTTTGATCACCTGCAACCACCTGCTCACCGGAGAAGACGACCGGAGGTCTTCCCCGGCCACATGAACAGTGCTCCCTCCATCTGAGGATTTGAACGAAGACGATGTCTCAATGCCGTTGGATTAGTCTGTTGAGAAGACTTAGTTGGAGCATCTGATGGCTCACGTTTGATCTGAGAATTTGACTCTCAACACAAAACGCTGCGTTTCATTAATCCCAGTTAGCGTGTGAATGGGATGCTTGCGTGGACACGCCCACAGCTCTTGGATCTGCTTACCAAGTCCCCTCATCTTGTGGCTCATGTTTTATTTCAGTTTTAATATTTCTTTTATTTGATTTTTATTATTTTAAATGCTTTATTGATTAAAAAAATCACAATAAATTCAATTTTGATCCAAAAATTATTTTAAAAATATCTCCATGATCTTGAGAGAATTTGTGATTTTCTGAAATCAATAAAATTCATTTTCATGCATTTTTCATTTTAATTTGACTTTTCTTATTTTGTTTAATTCTCTTAATTTTGCATATTTGATCATCTGTCTTGTTGAATTTTGTTCTTCCAATTGCTGTTGAATCTAGCTTTGATTTTTTAGTATGTTTTAGGGTAGATATTCATGTTCACTTAGGATTTCTGTTAGAATTTTAGAACAACTTTAGGTTCTGTTTTAGGTGTTGGGATTAGAGCCTTCCCAAACTTGTGGATCACCTTGATACCCTTCAATTTAGAAATTATTTAGGTGACTTAGAAGTTGAATTAGGCTTTAATATTTTAACCCTAGGTTTTTGAAACATGTATGTTCCCGTAGAAATTTTATTAGAATTTTACAACTTTGTTTTCTATTTTAGTTGAATTTTGCAAGTTGCTTGTGGTTGTGGTGTTCTATTTTTAGTTTTCTTGTTTGTTTGGTTTTGTTGGTGACTTTGGAGCTGGATTTGCTTGGATTACTTCTTGGGAGGTCTTCTAGACTTGGTGTAGCTGTTGTGGCTTGAAGATTGGAGCTTGGAGTTGAAGCTTTCGTTTCTTTTGGGAGCTTTTTAGGAGCTTAGGAAATTAGGGTTTTAGGAAGGGCCATTAGGACTAGTTTTGATTCTTTCATCAAACATAGAATGCATTGTGTGATTCTATTCTATCCAATGATGTAAAGTCATCCTAGGGAAACTCCATCTCTCCTTTGGAGGGATGTGTGGTATGCCCATAGTTGAGTAGAACTTTGAGGATGCCCTTCCATTTCAATGTTGGTACTTGATGATTTCCTTTGGTTCTCATTTGGTTCTCAACATTGCAACCTTGATCTTAGTGATTATTCCTCTGCTTGGGTGTGCTTGCTAGAGATTGAAGATGAAGTTTGATGAAGCTTGAAGATAGAAGCAAGCTTGAGGATGAAGCCTTTCGCTGTCAACTTTGCTGTCAAGAGGATTTGTTGTTTATAGCTGCTGTTGTTGAGTATTGAAGTTGTTGTCTGCTGAAGACTGTTGTTGCTGCTTGGGCTGCTTGCTCTGCTTCTTTTCTTTTGTTGTATTGTTTGTTTGCTTGTGTTGATTACCTCTAGGTTTGAGGTGGAGCTTGTCTCCTCTTGCTTGTTGTTTTCTTAGGTTTGAGGTTGAGCCGGACTCCCTTGCCTCGCTTGTACTGTTGCATAGCATGCATTTTATTGTTTACTGTTTACTGCTTGCTTTCTTTTGTTGTTTCCCCTAGGATCTCTGATTTCCTCTGTGCAAGAGGGAATTATGACAGACATTAGGTTTTGACCCATGCATGATAACTGTAGGTAGATTCCATTTCAACCATAGTTTTAGGGTGTCTTTCTTTTCTCATCTCAAAACAATTCAAAAATACAGTAATAAGGTTAATTGAAGTCGTACGTTACGAGCCTTAAGCTATCTGGGAAAAGGTTGGTGGGGGGTCTCTCTCTAGTAATCTGGATGTTAGTGTGGTACCCTTTGGGTGACATACGAAGCGTTCACTCCTTGGTCATAGTCTCTAGTGCGACTGAGATTGCAAACATCCTAAAAAACAGTTCTTTCGTAAAAGACACAAATAAACATTCAAACTCTGTTTTTGTCCTCTTGGACCTTTAATCAGGAAAACCCTTTCTTAAGGAGATAAAAAACTGTTAGACAAGCTTGTGTCTTCCATAGCCCGAACTACGTTTGCTATGATCTTTCATGCCTAATGAAAGTACGTAGGCACGAGATGCGAAATCTCGGCGAGCAACCTTCCCCCATAACCCGTAGTTAGGCGAACTACGTTGACTCTAATTTCTCGTTCCAGACGGGAATACGTAGGAATAAAGTGCGATACTTTGCCGAGTCATTTTATTTTCTTTTTAACCCAGACCTTTAGAATAGATAGAATAACATACCCTTAGACAGAAAACAAGCGTGGATCCCGTCGAGTATGACGGACGTGAGGGGTGCTAATACCTTCCCCTTGCGTAACCGACTCCCGAATCCAGGATTTGGTTGCAATGACCATTCCTTTCCCTCTTTGCGTTAGGTTTACTCTGAGCGTTTCCTTTCCCTCTTGTGGGATAAATAACGCACGATGGTGACTCTTCTGTCATAGCCGGTGCCGATTTTCGTAGTAGCGACAGAATGTAGTTCAATCTCCCTAGGAAACCATTAACCTCTTTCTCTATTCTTGGCTCTGGAATTTCTTGTATGGCTTTTATTTTGTCAAGACCTACCTCAATTCCTCTTTTACTGACAATGAACCCCAATAGCTTTCCTGACCTCACTCTGAAAGTGCACTTATTTAGATTCAACCTCAACTTGAATTTCCATAGCCTCTTAAACAGCTTCAAAAGATTGACCATATGTCCTTCCTCCATTTGTGACTTTGCAATCATGTCATAAACATAGACTTCATCTCATGATGAATCATATCATGAAAGAGAGTCACCATTGCTTGCTGATAAGTTTCCCCTGCATTTTTCAATCCAAAAGGCATAACTTTGTAGCAAAAAGTTCCTCATGGTATGATGAAAGTAGTTTTTTCCATGTCCTCTAGGGCCATTTTGATTTGGTTATACCCTAAGAAGCCATCCATGAAGAATAACACTTAATACTGAGTTGTATTATCAGCCGAAACATCAATATGAGGGAGCGAGAAATCATCTTTTGGGCTTGCTCTATTCAAATCTCGATAATCAATGCACATCCTGACATTTCCGTCTTTCTTAGGTATAGGAACAATATTAGCGACCCACGAAGGGTAAGTGGTAACAGCAAGAAAACCGACATCTAACTGCTTTTGAACTTCTTCTTTGATCTTTACTGTCATATCAGGTCTTGTCCTTCTCAACTTTTGCTTCACTGGAGGACACTCTTCTCGTAGCGGCAAACAATGCACTACAATATCTATATCCATCCCGGGCATATCTTGGTAAGACCAAGCGAAGATATATTTATACTCTCGGAGTAGTTCAAACAATCTTCCCTTGACACTATCCTCCAATGCAACCTCAATTCTGATTTCCTTTTTGTCATCCTCGGTACCCAAATTGATAATTTCAACATCCTCCTGATGAGGCAAAATAATCCTTTCCTCTTGTTTGAGTAGTCTGGCCAATTCCTCAGGTAGAACACAATCTTTATCAGTCTCTTCTTCGACTTGATAAATGGGATTACCAAAGTCATACGAAGCCATAGACGGATCATGATCGATGGTATCTGAGATGTACAATCTGCATGATTGATGTTTTATGCTGATCATGATATGTGAACAAACACAAAACACATTGCCATTTTTCTATTTATACAAGTGCATGAAAACAAAACAAGAAAGACAAAGATCACAAAATTTGAATTCAAAAGGACGTCTTTTATTCATGATAAAGTTAAATGTCAGGAAAAGAGCCCTACAACAAAGTCACTACACCTTGGGTAGAGCGTAGGACTGAACATAATCAAAAAGTGAAAATTTACTCTTCTGATGTGAATTGGATGACCTCCTCCATAGTCTAATTGCATAATTTCCGCTCGGGATCGCATGAACGAATCCAAGTGTCCATATCACAGTCATGTCTCCTCTATCATCTTCAATAGCATTGATCCTGTCATAGATAACACCACCACTGGTGAATTTCACAGGTACTTTGTACCTTAGAGCACTCTAAGAAGAACCGAATGGCTTATAACCCAAACCAAACTTGTCTTGCTTGTTAAGAACATTGAGAACTTGTCCCTACTTCTACGAAGAACCAGATTCTACAATAGCATGGGCATCCTTAAACGAGGACATTGAAATTTTTGTACTTTTGTCTCCTATAGGAGGCTTCTCGTGGATCTGCACTGTTACAAATGCATGACACAACGTCTCATGAATCTCTCCATCTACATCCACATATTTAAACAATGACAAATGACTGACTATAATATCTTTCTCTCCGCAAACTGTAACAACCCTCCCCTCCACCATATACTTTAACTTCTGATGCAAATTCGAGGTGACTACCCTAGGAGCATGTATCCAAGGTCGTCCAAGCAAACAGCTGTATGCCAGTTGGATATCCATGATATAAAAGACTCCATCAAAAATCTCTGGACCCACCTATATTGGCAATTTGATCTCACCAAATACTGACCTTCTGGTTCCATCAAACGTCCTCACCACTAAATCACTTGGCGTGCAGATTAAGCCTTGAGTATCTAACTTCATTAGTGCTGTCTTCGGCAACACATTAAGTGAGGATCCCGTGTCAGCTAGTACATGGGATAAAACAACCCCTTTACACTCTATGGATATGTGCAAAGTGTGGTTATGATTTCTCCGGGCGGGAGTCAAGTCCAAATCAGTAAAGCCCAACCCATTACTGGCATTGACATGGGCCACCACTCCTTCCAATTGTTTAACAGAAATCTCCTGTGGCACAAATGTCGTATTCAAGATTTTCAACTGAGCATTTTTGTGTGCCTCTAAGCACAACAACAATGATAGGATAGAAATTTTAGAAGGTGTCTGATGCAAGTGATCTACGATCTTGTAATCACTCTTTCAAATAAGCCTCATAAATTCTTCAGTATCTTTTGCCAACGAGTCTTTCTCCGCTTGTTGTTGAACCTCTTCTTCTACCACAAATTTTCCCTTTCCCTTATCAACAATGTTCTGTGGCAAGGAGAAGATCCTGCCGCTTCTTGTGATGCCACCAGTACCCACTATGTTTTCCACAGAAAAACCCCCATAAGAAGAACTCATCAATTCTTGCTTCTGACCGTTACAAAATACCTCTGCCCTGTAATTCCACAAAATAGATTTGGTGCTTTCATAAGGTACCGGTCCTAGAGTAGTAATAATCACCGGTGCTGGCCTTGCAGACGTTGAAATGTTAATCATTCGGAATGGGATAACTATAGTAGCAACTTCGTCCTCTTCAGTATTCACTTCATTTTCTTCAATCACCCTGTCAAATTATAAATAACCATCGTGGATCATCTTCTGAATTCCTTCCTTCAACAAAACACAACCTTCAGGTCTTTCCTCACACTCTAAACAATTATCAGAACATCCTGGGAACCACCCCCTTTCAAAAATTTGACCTTTATAAAGCTCAACAGAGTCTTCAACTCCTCTACGTTAGTTATCAAATTTATCTTTTCTTCTTCAATGTTAACATTGGTCCTTGCCACCCCGTGATTTGGCATAGGGTTCTGATTTATATTTGGACCGTCATTGGTAAAATTAGTGGCTTTGGAATTAAGCAGATCTTTTACCTTGTGCTTAAAAGCTTTGTGATTATCAATATTGTAACTTGGAGCACCCAATGGAAGTCACACTTGGCATTTGCATCATATCCCGGGGGTGGCACGCCAGTAAGAGGCGCCAAAGTCCTTTTTTGAACCAACTGCAGTTGTAAAAAATGTTGTAGTAATTGAGAATATGGCATGAGTGGAGTTTCAAATTGTCTGTCAACCATTCTCTGCCTTGCCACGTAAGGACACAGAGCATTAACCTGTTGCTGTGGTGTGGTCGGAATAGCCACAATATCAACTTGTTGACTATAACGTTGTTGTGCTCTACCCTGATCTCTGTGTGAAATGGCGCTTGTATCCCCTTCTCTTCTCTTGGGCTTAATAGAGTATACTTTCTTCACTCCTTCTGCAGAAGACCCACCAACATTTGACATTTTCTCGGACTTGATTCCGCTCTCTACCCGTTCTCTAGCCATCACTATTAACTTCTCAAAGTACACACCTGGTAACGAAGCCATAAACATATCGATTAATTCCCTCTCCACAATGGGAGGTTGAACTCTTGCAGCCAGATCACGCCACCTTTGGACATATTCCTTGAAACTCTCATTGCTCCTTTACGATAAACTTTACAATTGCACCCTATTCGGCGCTGGGTCACTATTATAATTGTAATGGCGAACAAAAGCCTCCACCAGTTCCTTCCAAATACGAATGTGGGTCCTTTCCCATCCCATATACCACTCTAATGATGCTTCGACCAAACTATCCTGGAAAAAATGCATCAAAAGCTTTTCATCATTATAATAAGCTGACATTTTTCTGTAATATGCTCGAATATGTACTTTAGGGCAGGTTGTCCCTTTGTACTTATCGAAGTCTGGTACTTTGAATTTGAGGGGAACCTTAACCCCTGGAACCAAGCCAAGATCAAACATATCTAGACCCAAAGAATTCTGCACTTCATAGGACTTCATCTTCTCTTCAATTAACTTGAACCTCCTGTCAGCTTCAGACAGTAGACCACATTCTATATCCTTTACTGAGAAAACATCATCTTGGTTATCTTCCCACTGAGGACCATTAGGTCCATGTATTGCACACACATTACCTCCCGCAACATTACCACCCTCGTTTGCAACACCTCCGCCCGGAGGAATAACAATAGTAGGACCACCTAACAGAACAGAGACACCTACAGGTGGAGGTATAACACCAAACCCTCCATGTTCGACTCATTCTTCATCGACCCGTGCTATTAACGGCTGGACCATAGTTCTCAGTTGTCGCAGTCCATTGGTGACGTTCTGCATCAATTCCATGAATTGGGCCATACGGGCTCTGACCTCTTGTAACTCCGCTTGCACTTGATCCATAATCCTCTTTTGATTTCCCCTTGTCGAATACCTAGGAAAATTAGGTTCTTCAATCCTGTAACTGTTGAAAACCAAGCAGAAATATGAACAAGAACCACCAAGCACACCTGCATTGCAAATGAAGATGCAGGATGCAAGAATGCAAACATGTACATGTGTTTACAAGGAAATTTCCCCTTTGATACTAGTTTCAAAGAAAATAAGAATAGCTGAGATGGATTAGAATACCACAAAAATCTCCTCATATATCAAGTAAAGGTGAGACAATACAAAGAAACAAAGAGAAGGATCCAAATACAAAAGCACTGATCTCATCCAAAAAGTCTGCTGATGATCATGACACGGGAGAGAAACATTAGTGTCGTATTAGCAATAATAAACCCTAACAATCATGCTCCTTGCTCCAGGCCACGAACTCCATAAGAATCGCCTTCGTATCTGGGTGGTCTAGGCTGGCAACCAATTCTCTGATAAGGACATTCCTTCTGGATATCACCTCCCTGAGATAAAGGCAATGATCCTCCCAAGCATCTTCACCAAAAACATCTTCCAACCTGGATCTCTTTACTTCTGCTTGAACCTTCAATTCCTCAAAGGCTGATAAGGTATCATGAAGCTTCTGCTCAACCCTGTATCTATGGGAAGACTCCACCCCTACCTCTCTCTCCTTGACTTTGAGATGCGTCTTCAACTGGTCAATCTGAATATGAAGTTGATCTTCTCTTCCCTTGTTGGCATACAAAGTAGCATTTCATTGCTAGTTGAATTTGGATATCTCCATATAGGCTCTGTCTAGGTCCTCCTTCTTATGCTTCAAGATATTGCAGGTACTTTTTAGATCTTGACCAATGCGCTATTGCATTCTGACGTGCACAGATAACTCTTTCTCCAGGTTAATTAAAGACTCTGATTTCATCTTAGCCAAGTAAACAGCTTCTCCTTTGTCACGCTTCAACTGGCTGATCTCCTGTTTCAACTCTTCATTGTCTTTCCGCAATTCTTCCTTTTCTTCCCAAAGCTTGTTATATCTTAGGATGTCAATCGTCGTAGGCTGCTCAATGACTAAAGGATATAGGGGTTCTCTGACAGAAAAAGGTAGCAACACTTTCTCTACTCTCTTCTGGATCCAATCCAAATAAGGGTCATAAGCTCTGCAATCACCTTTACCCAAAGAGAGTTTCCCTCTTTGATGAACTCTTCCCCAAGCTTCCTTTACCTTGGACAAAATATCATAATCAGCTTCACCCGTGAAGTACAGAGATTCCTGCACTTCTTCTTCCTTTGGGGGTCCGTTCAAGGCATAACCAAACTATCTGACAGCAAGAGAAGGGTTGTAGTTAATCCCACTTTTTCTCCCTATCATAGGTACATTAGGAAATCTCACACAGCTAAAGATAATCTCCACACCGAGCAGATCTTGATTAAACCAGATAATATCCTTAGATGTTAGACCCATAAGCCTCTCTGACCATTCATATGTAACTCTTGCATCAACAAAAGCTCTGATACAAGGAAGATGATCCATGAGCCATTTGTGGAAGAGTGGTGCATAGCAAGAAACATTTTCCCCTCTCCTTTTTTTGTTTTTGTAATGCAATAAGTAATACAAATCTCCTAGAAGAGTAGGTATGGGGTTCTTGGAAGCAAAGATGTGAAAAACGTCCATATCAACAAAATCTGGTATGTTGGGGAACAAAACGGTACCTGAAATTCTGGTATGCAGATCTCATATGTCCCAAGAACATTGATCTCTGCTCAACAAGGACGAGGACAGACCATGACCAATTTGAATTTATTTAAATTGTACCAATATCATGACCAACGTCATGACGTCTATTGTAACATTAGCATACAGACAGACTATTTATCTAAACATTTAAATTGTGCAGAATTATAAATGCTGAAAGATAAATAACACAATGAATTGTTTACCCAGTTCGATGCAACCTCACCTACATCTGGGGGCTACCAAGCCAGGAAGGAAATCCACTATTAGCATAATCAATTCAGAGCTAAACTCCCTCGTTTACAACTCCTCACTTAATATCTACCCAATGCAATTTCTTCCTAGAGACCACTAGACAAGAGTATACCCACTCACTCCCCCTCAATCACCGCAGTGATAATCAATTCAATACAAAAGACAGACTTTAGAAGACACTCTTCAAAGTCACAATACTTGATTTTTCTTAACAGCTTCAATCAAGGACAATGAACACAACATTTCATACACATTAAACCAATGAAATTATCCATCAAACAATTGCTTGGCACACAAGTATCCTAAGACACACATGAAGAACCAAACTTCTTCACTCCCACAACACACGTGAAGAGCACAACTCTTCACTCACAAAACAAACGTGAAGAGCAACACTCTTCACTCAGAAATATGTCTACCACAATGTATCAAAAGATACAAAGGGTGACTTACACACACAAGGGACTCTCAAACCCTAGACCTTTATTTTACACTCAAGTTGTTCTTGATGTGAGTGCTTGATTTCCCTTGCTTCTGCTCCTCCTTAAATAGCAATGTAGACTGGGCTTGGGCTGGTCACAAGTAACAAACATTAGGTTTAATAAAGTAAAACTAATTTGCATAATTCAAGGTGCTTTCAAATAGGTCATGATAAGCTCAGCATTGCCTAGAATCTCGTCTGAGATAACTAAGGAACCCTAACAGGTTTCCTGAAATCTAGCCTAACATATATCAGGTATCATAACAGAAAAACAAACCTTACACGCCTGATGTCATACGATCAATGTCATAACATTCAGTCATGACATTCAGCTTCACTTACTCTTAGCTGACCAGACTCCCCCTACTGAACACTCCTGCAGAATCTTCTTCACAAAAGTAGAAACAAACATATTATAGTTTCCTAAAAAGTATCAAAGATCATTTTTATGAAAACCAATTAAATCTGCACTTTGTTCCTAATGAATCACTTTGGCATGCACATACTGATGAGGTGTATCCAAAGCACTTATGTCAAGTCATAAAACAGCAGCACCTGCTGTACTAGACAGCGATGTCATGACATTCAGTATGAGATCCATGACAACAGTTCTGTCATCAACTCCTGCTAGCTCTTGCTGCACCAGACAACGATGTCATGACTTTGGTAATGACATCCTGTTTAAAACACATGACAGCAGTTCTGTTACCACAACTCCTGCTGTATCAAACAGCGATGTCATGACATTGGTCATGACATTGTGATTAAAAACACATGACAGCAGTTCTGTCATGACAATAGATGGATGTCAAGACATTCAACATGACATTCACATTAAAACACTCCACAGTAGTTCTGTCACCACAGCAAATGGAGATGTTATAACATCCTGCTTAACATCAGTGCAAGATCATGTTTTACCAAAATTTAGCCAGTCATAGAACCATGGACAATTCTATATCATAGAATCATGAAACTAACAGTACCATATATGCACAACACCAAAATAGTATTAAAGACTACCCAATAACCTTCCTTAGCAAAATACTGAGCCTTACCCACCAAGAAAGACAAGGGAAAACCGGAAGCTCCACTCCTACAGACCATATTACCCACCAGCTCAGACTTGCTCAAATAAAGAGCACTGACTAACTTCTCCAGATCAGGTTCCTCCTTGGAATGAAAGAAAGGAATTTCTTCTAAGACAGGAACTCCCATTAGAAAAGAAAACTCTTCCAGAGTATGGACCAAAACATAATCAGGCAATGTGAAATAATGCAACTGAGGGTCATAAAACTGTAGTAAAGTATGGCTAACTCCTTGTTCGTAACTTGTGACTTTGTGGATGAAACTCAGCCCATATTCTTTTTTGAAACCTTCCATGACACCAGAACCAACTATGGAAATAAGACCAAATAAAGGTCTTAACTCTGGCAGCGGAAACTTGTAGATGATAGTCTTCTTCAATTCAACCTCCATCTCAGCAACCAATCAGATCAGTAGAATCAAAAAGGAAAATAAGAACCTGAGAACACACATACATGTTAATGTAAAATGATTATGCAAATGCAAGCAGGGGATTAAGGTATCCAAAACTGTTGTGCTATTGACTGAGTTGAACCAAAGCTTTGCTCTGATAAGAAAAATCTAGAATACTAGAACACTTCAAGATCAAAAGTATGCTTTGACAGAAAACCGGGTTGGTTGAAAGTCAATCTTTCCTACAAAACCCTTCCCATTCAAAGGTAGGACTTAGTCTTTGAAAAGGTATGGCATCCTATGCAGGTCGTCAGTATCACAGACTCTCAGGTCGAGAAACGATGATACATTCACCATTTCTGGTTTGGCATCATGGTCAATCAAGGAGGTCTCAACTGACTTCCCAATGAACGGTCTCCAGAGTCGTTAGTTTTCAGATCCAACACCCCCTCAACTGTCCAAGATGCACGAGATAGGATATCTTCAAAGAAAACCTCGTCTAGACGCGAATTTCATGAGGGCTCGTGCATGCCAAACATGCAAGCCCACACTACTCTCCACACTAATACTAGGTGTATACTAAAGCCTGGGTATTGGGTTTTTCTCTCAATGGAACAACCCACCTAATAGCACAACAACAGTAGCATAATATGATAATAAAATTCAAAAATGCAATAATATACAATAGTAAAGTACAAATACAACACACACACACAAATATAAACACCCAAAGATATAAAGCAAACAAACGCTAGGATTGACTCGCATAGGGAACCATTCCCCAGCAGACTCGCCAGTTGTCGCTACTGCAAACAAAGGGGCCGACGGAAACAAACATAAGAGTCGCAATTGAAAGTTATTTATCCCAAAGAGAGGGAAAGGAAACGATCAAAGAAAACCTAAAAGAACGGGAGAAGAAAAGGTCATCGCAGCCAAATCTTGGGTTCGGGAGTCGGTTACGCAGGGGAAACATATGAGCACCCCTCACGTCCATTGTACTCAATGGGATCCACACTTGTTGTCTATCAAAGGGTGAGTTATCTAAAAGCTACTACTAAATAGGGGTAGAAAGGAAAAGGGAGAAGAAGACTCGATAGGACATCGCCGCCCTATGCCTACGTATTCCCTCGTGCAATGAAGAACAATCCATAAGGATGAAAAAGGTTTGAGTTTGTTTTGTTAGTTTTAGTGAAGTGAATTGAGTAAGTTTGAGACTCACGTTGCACTAAAGACTATGACATAGGAGCGAATGTGTCACATATCATCCAAAGGGCATACACTAAACACTCTAAACAAGTGAGGATAAACCCCTCACTCATCATTTCCCATGTACTTAAGGCTTGTAGCACACAACGTTCTTCATTCTTTATTAAGTGTCTTAAAGAAGTTTGAGATGAGAAGAGAAGATACAAGAAAACACTAAAGGGAAACTAAAAACCCTAATGTTATCATGCACAACGGTTATAAAGTTAGGATGAAAAGGAAGTCTACCTAATGTTATCATACATATGATGGACATAGAGTTGAGGTCAAAGAGGGACTAACCTACTTGTTATCATGCAAAGGATTGAAAGCCTAATTTCTCTCCTACTCCCATCTTAATCAAAAATTAAGAAGGACTAGGAATCCTAAGGGATCATGTGAGGAAGCACAAGTAAACACCATACTAATCAATCACAAATGAAAATAAAAGCAAGACTTGAACAAGTCACAAGAGATGAAAGAGAAGAAAGAAGAATGAAGGAGATGCAAACAAGATGAACAAACAAAGTAGTTCACAGCAAGAGGAAACAAACATACACACATCTCAATCATGCAAGGTGAACCCCATCATCATGTCAAAACATCAAAGAAGTAATCACATGCCAGACCAAATCAAAAGGTTGGAAATAAAAACATAATGGAAAAACAAAATGCTCACACACATTCAAATGACTTAAACATCTTAAAAGAAGCAATATCAATCACAAAAGAAAATGAAATGAAGTCAAATGAGATGTGAAACAAGGTGGGGCATTAGGAACATCACACCGTACCCAATACATGTCATTGGTCAAAGAAGAAGCACAAAGGATCAAATCATGCACCACATTCATAAGCAAAACAATTATCATACAAAAAAAACATGCAAGACATAACCTCAAAGGAAAAGACATGAGATTAGGGCATGAAACCAAGTATGAGAAACAACATGAACTTGATTAGAAAGTCACATACTCACTTATGAACATACAAAAGAAACATCAAAGTTGAATTCGAAGCATACATCATGAACAAGTTCATACACCAAAGTCATTCTCAAAGAAAGGAGGCATTCAACAAGAGCACAAATGATTAAGTATCAACTCGTCAAGATGAAAAACAAGTTCATATGATATTCATCATGTTCAAATTCAAGTCAACAAACAAAATCAAGAAGAATCAAACTAAAATTGAAGCACAAAAATCAAGCAAAACATCCCACAAGTCATCCCCAAAAGGAACACATGATCATGTAAAGCATATGAGATGAAGTGATCATGCAATGAACCCCTAATCATGGAAATCAGAACCTTACACATGTCATGAAGAGCACACAAGACTCATCAAACATCCATAGAATCATACAAGAAGCAATCTCAAAAGACTAGGTCAAGAAATGCACAAAAGCATGGTCAAAACAACAAAAACTGGATGCAACATCCAAAAATAGAAACAATACCAAATAAAATCCAAATAAATGCCTAAACTCAAGTTAAGTCCATCAAAGATCAATTTGCAAAGGACCACAACATGGATTGTATGAAAACATCGTCAAATGTATCAAATAGGCAAAGCATACAATTTATCGAGCACATATCGAGGGTCAAACAAAGTCAAATAAAAAACAACCAAGAAAGGATCATCAAGGCATCAAACTAATGCTCAACTATCCTATATGTATGTGCCTAAGTGTGGGAGAAAACTTGGTTCAAGGGGCTCATCAAGAGGTATCAAACATTCAACCACAATCAAAAGGGTAAACATGGAAATCACTTCACAAAATAAATCCATCAAAAATAATAAAATTAAATGAAAAATAAAATAAAAATTATGAAAAATAAACCAAGACATCAATTAGTCAGAAACATATTTTTTGGATTTTAAAAATGGTTGGAAGTATTAAAAATAAAATCCAAAAGAAAATAGAACAAAAAACAAAATAAAATAAAAGGATGAACAAAGGGGGTGCATCAGCAAATACAAAATGAACACGAATCTAGTTATACGTGCATTGGGCTCAAACAGGGGTGGTGTGAAGAGAAAAGAGGATAAGCCCAATTCATAATCAAACCAAAACCCTCAGATTAATGAAACGCATTGTATCATTAAAGGAGGTGGCAAGACACCTCACTTTTCAACGCGCCACATGAGCTAGTCAATGCCTCATCATCCTCCACCTCAGACACCGGAGCCCTAGCTCCGGTCGTCTTCTTCAGTGAGCTTCACCTGTGATGTTTGTAAACCTCAATAAAAATCAAAACCAAGGACATGTTTTTGAAGGGATTTTCTTGGAGAACACGATTATGACATTAGATTTTCAAAAAGCTCCCTCTAACATGATGATACTCACACGAAAATTGGACATTCAAACTGAAACTTGAACAAACAATCACACCAAGCATTCAAATATTTCCTACACAAGGTAGGGCTTCAGATGCAACCAACATGAACCTATATTTATGCCTTAAATGAGAGATTCAGATTGTGAAAAGTTACCTAATAGAGCAACTCCATTGGTCCTTCAAATGGTGCTTGGGCTTCAATGTAAAGCTTTTAAACCACTCCTTATGCTCCACTGAGTATGAATCCAACAAGAAGCAGAAGAAATCTTCACAGAAATTGGCAACTCGAAGAGAGATAAAAGTTTGAGAATTTTTGGTGATTTCAGCTCTTTCTGCAGCAGCCAGCTCTTATGCCCACGTCAAGGTTTGTTTACACCTTCTATATGAAGGTTTTGAGGTGTTTTTGCAGGCCGATGATGCCATTACAAGTTGCTTCACAAATTTTCCAAAAAACTTAGGAATGAGTATAAACACGAGCTAGCTACCTCTCCATTTCCTCTTGGGTCATCAAACAGCATAAAAGCGGGTGAGGAAATGAAATATGGAGGTTTGAAGGAAAGGAAATAGGTTTGTCATGTGTTTTGAATAATTTCCTCCTTAAAAGCGAAACTTGAACGAGGCTTGAAAATGTGAACTTATGTTGGCTCATGTTTTGTAACAAATGGTGTTGTCATGTGGTGATGTTGGAATGGTACAGAAAGAATCAACACAATTCAAATTGGTGGCATGAAATGCAAGAAAGTCAAGTTTGGTCAAATATTCATGTTTTCATGGCCATCATGCCTTCACTTGCCTTGAAAATCATCAAATGTCATGAAATTTGAGATCATGATGAAGTTAAGGTCATAAGACACAACTTTCATGTTTCACAAATCTTGATTTGTGGTCTTGAAGTTCATGGATTACCTTGAAGTGAATGACCTAAAACTAGGGCATCCAAAATGACCTTGGCTTGAGAGGATCATAACTTGAGTTGTACACATTTAAATGATGCGTTCTTTCACTTTTTTGAAAGCTTAGACAATGTGGAGCAACTCTTATGTTTGAGGAAGGTTGAGAAAAAACTTGAATCCATGTGAAAATTGTCTTAGAAGTAAGTTACCTTCGGATGCCTCCAAATCCTTTCCACTTTGTAAAACCAACTTGTGAACATCATAACTTGGGATGAATAAATCCAATTAAGGAGTTCTTGTATTCAAAAGAAAGCTTTAATGATAAGGAACAAGTCTCAGGTTTGATAGAAAATGAGATAGGACTTGCATCATGATGAAACTTGTCATTGAAGTTAGATACCAAAAGAGGGGATTTTACACTTAGAATCCTCTAAAACCCTAATTTAGCAACTTCTTGATCTCTTTGATTCCTCTTGAACTATCTTCAATATGATACTTATGATGACTTAGGGTAACTTCTCATGGCTTAAATGATCAAAAATCAAGCCTTGACCCTTTTAAAGTCCATAGTAGACTTTTGTTGACCAGTTGAAAACCTAACACCTTATCCATTGATTGAGGTTCTTGCAAATGGTTTGTGTAGTGATATAATCCCCATAGAGAACCCTAAAGATGTATATTGAGCTTTAGAATCATGTTTCACCCAAGGACTAACCATATATGCCTCTTGAACCAAAACCATAGTCTAGTTGCCCTCAAGATAGGAGGAAGTGATCAATGCTTGAATTCTTGATTCCCAAGGTCATGAGACATGCTTTGATGATGATGAAGACCCTGTGCCTTGATGTTTCCATAAAAATGGAGGTGTACCCTTGTTTGAGCTTTGAATATGAAGCTCCTCTCTTGGGTGTTGAATAAGATACCTTGATCCCCTGTCTAGAACCAATGCTATGCACAAATGCCAACGTAAGATGCTATGAAACATAAGCCAAGATATAAGAAAAAAAGATAGACAAATTTTGGGGTGTTACACATTGATATCGACAAATTCATCAATGTTGGGAAAGAGGAACACTCCATAGATTAGCATAACAAAGATATCTTTGAAAGCAACTGTGTTTCGTATACTGGCAAAGTATTGGGCTCTTTCCATCAAAAACTTAGTTGGTAATCGTTGAATCCCTCCCTTGGTGGTCATGTGAGCTTTGATATCTGACACTTCCAAGGAAGTATCTCTTGCAATGGTCTGATCTTTTGGAATTTCTTCTAGACCGGAGAATGGGTTCTTGATCAGAAATGGGTAAATCAATCAACTGATAATCTGGAAATATGAAGCAGTGGTACACTGGATCATAGAACTGAACCAATGTAGATAGGACTCCTCCCACCATGTTGACTTTTAAAAGAGATAAAAGTCCTCTATAATTGGCTCTAAAGGCTTCAGGGTTAGTAACCAATCTTCCTAATTTTTCAGGTCTTCAAGTTTTGGACTCCTGAAGGTCTACTTCTGAGTTTTTCTTCAACCAACATCCATAGCACAGTTTCTGATATTTGCAACAACCATATTTTTTTAGTTGTTTTGAAAAAAAAAATTTGAAATTTTTTGATGAATGCATGTATGCACAAACACATATATTTACAAACATGGGTTTAAGGGTTTATCATCACGAGCATGGAGCCATGGATCTACCCATCCCAGAGGTGTGTACTAGGGGTTCATTTTGTACCTGCAGAACGGGTTCTATTAAGGTTCCCAATATAGCTGACCTCTCTTTAGAATATTAACACCAAATTGATTAACTCATGAGAGCTGTAATATCCTGAAGATGAATCTAATTTGAGTGTAGTATCACATATCAACTATTCTCGATAGTTATTTCACTACATCCTAAAATGGCCAAACGGGTAAAAAAAGGTTACTAAAGTACTTAGTTTCTTAGGTTCCCAATGGAAAAATAATTTATTCACGACTTGCTCGCTTAACATTAGTAATTATAAAAGGATACCTCCACTGACCAGGAGGATTTTCAAGTCAGCTTGTTCGGGACTCACTCCCTATAAACCTCTTTGATTATACCACCTTCTATCTTAAAGTATGTTCTGGAGTCCCAGTTAGGACTTTTCCTTACTACATGTGTATTAATCACATTCCCAAAACAAATGCATTTAAATAGGTATTGCAAGTAAACATAAAATATTGACAGTAATAATGAAGAATAATATGATACTAACAGTAATAGTACAAAGAGTAAAAAATAGGCTCTGCCCTCTTTAGGGGATGGGACAGTCCCTAGTGAAGTCGCCATTTTTCTATTGACTAATTTTCGTGACCCCACCAATCATGAGATGGTGAGATTCCTGTGAACTGTGCTTGTGCCACTTTCAAATTTCTAATATTTATCCTATGAAGCTTCAACGGAAGAGGAAGAAATCTAAACTAACCCTACGGGAAAGTGTAATCCCTACAAATGCAAAGAGATATGAAATCGGGGGTTAGTTATACTAAGGGAAGCTATTAACACCCTGAGTATCTATAGTACTCTATAAGAACCTTTTTTACACTTTTTAGTAGAAATTATTTCATCTACTTAAGTTGTTTGCTATCGATTGGGAAGGTTTTATCCTATGGGTAAGAATGAGAATATGAGATGTTTTGGGAGTTTTTGTTTTATGAAAGGTACGAGGATCTAAGGGGTTTTATTTAAAGGTGTGCTCACTAAGATATCGTAGCCTTATGCCTACGTATTCCCAAAAAAAGAGACTTCGGGAAATCATAGCGTTCGTAGTTGTCACGCCCTAATTTTTGACCATAAGATCCCATTTCCTTGTGTTTATTTTACCTCTATATGTATGCTTATTACGGCTAACCAGTCTATGCAGGTACAACGAGGTCAATTGTGGATGATACTTATTTTCTCAAATTAAGCATTTTCAGGGTGTGAGTGGTCGCGCTTGACTCCAAAATAGTCCTAGAGCTTCTGTTTGATCCAGGTTCCACTCTTAGAACTCTTTCTCCATTCTTGGGCCGTTCTGGAACCAGTGCTTTGAGGGCACGTTGGATAGGTTGTTGGTCATCATCTCTTGGGAATCCTTTTTTCTGGGCTTTCATTGATTAAGTGGAGCATTGTGAGTTTAATTGACGCAACTCATTTGAATTAATTTGGTGAGCACGGTAAAACCAGGATGTCCATTTATAAGGGGTTCCTTGAAGTTTATGTTCATGTTGAATAAATTATTAGTGATGGGTGCAAGAACGTTCGACTCAAGTATCAAATTTCATCAATTTGCATTTTTGAGATTTCAAGTTTGTTTCTTCATAAAGTTTAAGTTGAAACTCAAGTTTAGGATTCGAATATTGAAGTTATGGGCTCTAGTCCCGATCAAGCTATGACACAAAGTACAATTCATGAATCAAGTCTCATCATCATCCGAAGAATTCAAGTTACAAAGAGTTTTCTATTTGCACCAATTTTAATTTTAATTCAAGATGGATTGATGAAGTAACATAAGGTGGTCACATGAAAAATGGAGAACTCTTACAAGTAAATTATGCACTATCCAAAATTATATGTTTGTTTCAAATGCCAAGGAAATTTGAAGACTCATGTCCAATTTTATTTCAAGAGCTGTCATATTTTAAATACTAATTAAAGTGATTTACATGATTTGTTCAAGATGTAACAATTGAGTTCTTGTTGTTACAAATTCAAACTACCACATTCTCGAGAATTAGCCGGTTGGACTCGAGAATTCGCCAAGACTCTAAGTTGTGGGTGATGAGAACAAGAGTTGAATGTGCAGTAGGTTGTGTGAACTTCAATTTGGTGACACAGGTTGCCAACCATACCCTGTTTTGCCGCGACAAGCTACCGCATTACGGAAAACTTGCCAAGGAAAATCAAGAGAATTAGAATTACAACAAGAGTTCAAGTAAACGCAATTAGAGAATAGCCATAACATAATCGAATTGCAATTTAAGAATTAAGAAGAATTGAAGTGGGTTCAGCCCTCAGTCTTGGACTCATCATCGGGAAAAGATTTGAGCGACTGGAAGGGCAACGGAAGTCGTCGCCAACTTCCATCCAGGCATCGAGAACAATTTCAGACAAGAACGTCATAGGCAACCAACAATATTAAAGGCAATAGCAACAATTTCTATCCCTCTTTGGTTCAGACAGAACGTCATCACTACCGAATCAAACCCTTCCCCGACGGCATCAGACCGGCATTATCTGAAGCTAGAATTTTCCTGAAAAAAGAAGAAGAAACGTCAATACAGTTCAGAAACAGAATCCAAAATCCACCAAAGAGGTTCCAAGTGACCCAAACACAACCAAATTCATCCATAGCAACAGAAGATACATTCAATGAATGTGAAAATCATGTTTTGTATTCCCACAAATCTCAGTCGTGACAATTTTCTCAGGCAGTCCAACAACTTCCTCCGAGAGATGGTCAAACCACAAATGCTACAAGGAAAAAGAAGAATCATGTTTATTCATCAGTACTCAAAAGGAAAAATGTCATTAACTTTTGGAAAAGTATCAACAGACAAGCAGACATGATCAGTTCAAAAAGGAAAGTCACAATCCTCCGTTTACAGTAAGCTTTTGAATGCCTTAGCAAAAATTGGACATGTTCAGAACGCGCTTCAACAAGAATACCGGGCATTAAATCCAGCATTCAATTGTAAAAAGGAATCCTGAAATATCAGTTACAACCCACAGTGAATCATAAAGATTTCCAAAAAAAATCTTTCCAAATCCGTTTCAAAAATAACAACAAATCAGCAATTAGAGAAAGATTTAAAATCCTTGAAAACCTTCTAAAACCACAACCGACCACATCAACAGAAAAGGAAGTTCTTTTAAGAAAAGGCTTTACTGCATGTTCTCCAGACTGTATATAAGAAGAAGAAGAATGGTAGAAAAAAGGACCATCGTATTCACAAGCTTCAAACCGAAAAAATTGCCAGCATCAAAAGAAAAAAAGCCATCGTATTTGCAAACAAAATCACCACCACCATATCGAGCTCAAACTACGAAAGCATCATCATGGCTGAAGCTCAGACTGCTTTCGCATCATCATCACAAGCTGTCACCACCATCAACCACCTTCGAAACTTGCGGAACCCATATTTAACCGTAAGACTTCAGGCTAACACTTTGATTTTTGTTGTTTGGGTCATTTTGCGCAGGAGAAGTAAATGCAGAGAAAGAGAAGAGACGAAATCAGGCCATGCAAGTGAAGAAAGGGTAAATTCGCGAGGAGCTTGTGAGAAGAGAGAGCGGATCGCGATTCTAGAAAGAGGGAGAGAGACGAAGAGTGGAAGGACGGTGCAGAGGAGATAAGGGCTTAGTCTTAGGGTTTTTTTTCCAGTTTTTGTTTTTATATGTTATAATAATTCTATGCTTGCACATACACACGCCTTACCGTGCACCTCACCGCATCACCACACATCTCGCCTGATCACCAGATCAAGCGCCCCACGCTGCTTTTCGCCGTAAACCCTCACACACGCACCCCCACGGGATCATCCGTCCTAATTAACCCTTAATATTTCATTTAACCCTTTAATCTATTTTAATCAACCTAATCATTTTTAATAAAAAAACCAATTTAATTAATCATCACCCTTTAAAAATCAGTTTTTCTAAATAAACTAATAACCCCTTTTAACTATTTAACCTTTTTTCTAATTACCCTTTAACTAATTAATATTTTAGTAACTTTTATCAATAATTTATTTATCATCACTCCTTTTATATTAAAAAAAACCTTTTTTTTTCTTAAGTTTTAACTATTATCTAATAATAATAGCACCCTTTTAATAAGAAAACTTGTCCTAATTTATTAAGCTTGTATCTATTTTAGGATAATAACTAAAAGACTATATTTAATAATAAAAACTTTTTTCCTCAAGGTCTATTTATATAAAACCTTTTCTATTTAGAAATCTAATTTATTTATTTCTTCTAATCTAACTTTTTAACATAATTTTTTTTTTTGCCAAAACAAATCTAATATACATTTTCTTAAAATCAATCTCGCCAAAATAATATAACCTTTTCCTTAAAGTCAATCTCACCTATAACTAAATTAATCGTGCACGTTTCCGTCTCTCAGCACCAATCGAACATCCACATGACTTCCACATTTGGCTTTTTTTTGTTTTAGCACTTTATCTGCATGTATGCTTTTATTTTACCTCTACTTATTGTTTATCGCATTGCATCATGTCCAAAGGAAGAATTTGTCCATGACTTAATACTTGTGCGTATGCATCTCATCTTGCATAATTTTCCCCACTCGATCCTTGATCCTTTTCAATTTGATCGCTTAAGTCTAGATCCTACCCCATAAGGAGGACCTTTTTTCTTTTACAACATAGAAACAAACCAATATTCAACTCATTCAAACAATTCTCCCATTAGAGAATTAGATGTTAGTCATCTTGACAGTCGAGAAATAAATCTCCTGCCCTATAACAATACAATCGAGATATAAGATCTTTTCCGCTTGAGAGTGATAGTGGCATACTCGTCGATCAGAATTCGAGTTTCTAAACCCTTCTCTCAAGATGATGCAAAGACCATCTCGTACAAGTTGTGGTGGTTCAACCGAATGTTCTCCCTTAAGATGACGACTCGTCTTTTCTCCTAGAATCAATCAATCAACAAACCCTATCCCTTTGTAACTTTGACCAACAGTCAAAGAAGTTCCTCAAACCCTTTAGGGGAACTACAAATACTCTGATTCCATTCCCGTCAGGATATATAGGTACAAGATGCGATGTCTTAGCAAGTATACTTAGAAATAAAATATTAGGTCTTTTCATCCTTTAAGCAGAAACCCCTTAACAATAAACAACATAAAACAAGAGGTTCCTGTAGAGTACTACCGAAACGTAGGATGCTAGCACCTTCTCTAAGTTTAACCAACCCACGAACCTAAACTCTCTAGCTTTTGCATTTGCATTGCATTGTGGGTAATTCGATCTTTTTCCCTTCCTTTGGACAAATAAAAGACGGGTGGTGAACCATGAATTAAGATTCAAATTAATCAATAATTTGACATCCAATTCTCACCGCGACAGTAGTTCCACCTAACTATGGGTGGAATTTATATCTTGTTCAAAGCCCAAGATGATGAAGCTAAAAGGGTATTTGTGTATCTTGTTCAAATCCCAAGATGATGAATATAAAAGTTTTTTTGGTTTTTGAAATAAAATACAAATTGTCATTCTTAAGGGAGATATCCCACCTATTCATCACAAACATTTGAGAATAATATCATAAAACTTGGATGTTAAATAATCCTAAGCAATGCCACATCTTCCTTTATGAGTCTTTGCATGCTAAGAGAATAACCTTAACTTGGATATAGTATCAATAAGTGTGCCACTTAAATCACTTAGATGAAAGAAAAGTTTTGAACCATGATAAGAGAGGAACTCCAGCTTCGATTTTAAATTAACAAGTGTGCCACTTACATCACTTATATGGAAAAAAGTTTTTAGTATGTGATTTTGAATTGTTGTGTATAGAAGAGATATCTTCCTACAGAGATGACTCAATGTCTCATATCTAGGGAGAAGTTGATTTATTTGAGTATCTTATTCAAAGCCCAAGATGTTGAAGCTAAAATGTTTGTATCTTCTTCAAAGCCTAAGACGTGAAGCTAAGAAGGTTTGTTTATCTGAGAGAAGACAGACTTAACTGGGGGGAGTTTTGAATTGATGGTATCTTGTATGAATCCCATAAGGAGGCTATGGTGAAGTTGACTTGATCCAAAGTGGAACTAGTGTTTGAACTAAGTTGTAGTTAAGGTAACCCTAATGTTGAACCAACTTTAAACTAAGGCTGAGGTGTTATAAATGTCAAGAGAAACTTAATATGAATAAGTATATGACAAGTACTTAACAAGTATAGACATGAATTAAAGGTGGAAGATCTCACACTCTTATAGAGACACATGTACAAGAAAGGTTGAATTGAAGAAGTAATGGGTCTTACACTCTAATAGAGGCCCAAATGTTTGATTTTGAAATGGGTCTTACACTCTTATAGAGGCCAAAAAGTTTTTTTAAAATTTTGAATGCCACTAGGGTTTTGTTTGATGAAAGTTGAAGATTGAGTTTTAAAAGATTGAATTATTTTGAGAAATTGAAGAAACTTTTGAGGAGGATGGTAGGGACTTACGCTCTAATAGAGGCCCAAAAGGTTTTTAAAAATGTAATAGGTCTTACACTCTAATAGAGGTCCAAAAGGTTTAAAAAGGTAAGAACATGTGAACGTACATTAAACAAAGAGATATATTCATCATGGTAAGAGTTTATGAAGGAAATACTTGACAATGTGAGCAAACATTTAATCCATGGGAGCAATTACAGATAAGTTCAAGCAAGTATATTGAGTCAAGATGAATCGAAGATCCAATGAATATAGTAAGGGTAGCAACCAAGCATACTTGAACAAAAATGACATGTTCATGACACAACATGTGGATGAAGATTTAAACTTACAAGAGATGTCATGTGAGAATATTTAAAGATGACAAGTTTAAAGTTTAAACATCATGTGAACAAGTTAAGTTACTTGAACATTTAAGTATGGATACAAGTTGAACATGTTAAGATAAGTTGGTAACAACCAAACATGGGTATTAGGGTTCAAACATGGTTATAAGCAAGTAAGAACATCACAATGGTTTAAGCATACAAGTATGCGTTCATAGTTATTTTCAAGACACAATTCAAGTGTATAAGGACACATAAACATGGTAAAAGCAACACAAAGACAAACATGCACATCATGGTTATGTAAACATGGAAATAAAATCATATGTTAAGGCAAAATAGTTGGACAAAAGCTCATGGTGTGAACAAAGTTTCAACATATATTAACATGTGATCATACACTTGAAAATACATTAAAGTCAAGTAAGAACAAGGGTGTACAATCTCACAACATCATTTTATGGTTCACACAAGTTGCACAAGGTTCAAATAAGTCAATGTAAGCAAGGAAAGGTAAGGAATCACTCAAAACAATCAAGATATGCCTTAAGAAACCCTAAAAACATCACTCACTGTAAGCATTCATAAATGTCTAAAAAATAAACATTTTTATAATTTTCTTTCACAAGTAGAAAATAGACATTATCATAAACATTTTTCAAAACAAATGGGTTCAAAATGATAAAAAATGAGAAAGTTATGATGTTTTTAATTTGCAAAGAAAAATGAAGAAAATTGAGTGGTAAAAAGGAAAGGAATGTCCCCCATGGGTGTTGAATCCATGACATTGCGCTTCAAGCTCAAAACTTTAGTCAGTCCAACTACACGCACATTGTGAATATATGGGAAGAGCAAAAATATGTATTAGAAAAAGCTTCAGAAAAAATAAAAATGCGCAAAATGGCAAAAGGGTGGTCAGCTAGACTCGAACCAAAGACAAGGAGGACAAGAGAGTATTATAGCCTGTAGGTTAAACCACTGGGGTGGTGATAGATCTGTTGTATCATTCCCACCCATTAAATGATATGCCTAGAAGTGACCTAGACCTGGCCAGACAAAGGGCGCCCATGGCTGGTCATGTCCAAGATTTTCAGGTTTTATATCATTTTCAATACCAACCATAACTTGGTTATTTCTCCATGAAAATGGATGAATTAAAATTAAACTTGATTGAAATTTCCTAAGGAATCTAATGGTCGTGTTTGTTTTATCAAATAATGCTCTCATTTTGAAATACGAAGGCTACACTAAAAATGACTTATTCTTGCAAGTTCTATGTCAAACTCATACACGGTCAATAATAGCACATAAAAATAGTTCAAACACAACATATATGATATGTCAAGTATGTCTAAACTCAATGAACATCAAAGCACAACATATTTTGCAAAGTTCAAGTTCTATAGGAACTTACCTCTTGAAGTCCACTTTCCAACTTTCAAGTTTCATGTTACAAAAGTAAACCAATGCTTTGGATACCTCAAATACTCCTCAAAGGAACTTCTTGGATGCTTGGAACAAGAGAAATATTTCTAGGGCATAAACTAGCTCCTTTTTGCGAAATGGTTGAAATGGCCAAAATGGAAACTACACCATATGATGTTACAGTTGAGAAACTCTTGTTGGAACATTTTAAGGATGTTATTTAGAGGGTGTTTAAAGTTTTGGATGGTTTGGAAATGGAAAAAATCAAGACATGGCTTGTGAAATGCAAAAAGTCAAAGATATGAGGTTTTGATCGTTGACTTTCTGATTCTGGTGTTTGGAGGGGAAGATGAAGGTTTGAACACCTTCAAGGGATGGTTTCTGATGTTTTTGAGTGGTTGTTTGGGTGGTTTAATCTCTGGTTTTGAAAATTTGATTCTCATTCTTTTGAAATTTGAAATTTTGAAGTGAAAGAGGAAGAATGAGAAAACAAGTATTGTGATTGTTTTGGTGTGTTTTGAAACATCATATGTGGTTTTTATTTATACGGGACCAAATTTGTTTTGGAGGAATAATGATGGTTTGAAGGATGAGCTCAATGTTCAATGTTTTTAGAAATGCATCATTACTTCCAACTCAAGGTACCTTATCTCTTCCACTAGCCTAGCTCTTCATTTGACTAATTCCACATTCTGCAGAGGTGTTTATTGTTGTTTAAGAGTGCATCTTGATTGGTGAAAGTGGTTTCTTTGACAATGCACTTTTCCACATAAAGGCCTCTTGAATTCAAGGTTTAAAGTGATGATGTCTCATCAATTCAAAGGGATTCCTCTTGACTTATTGGCTCTATCTTGCAGATCTTGGATGATTCATTCAGATTCTTGTTGAATGAGCATTATTTAATCATCACAATTGGACTCAACAAATTGTGCCTCATAATTGGACTCAAGAAGTCGTGCCTCACAAGTAATGTATGGTATCCATGAAGAGCAAACAGTAGTATCTCATGCCAATCTTTGTAGGTTACTACCATCTTCTAGATGATCATTTTGATATTTTTGTTAGCTGTTTAAATAGCTCCATTTATCTTAGGCCGGTAGGGAGAAGAGTTATGGTGTTCCATCTTGAAATCAACACATAATTCCTTAATCATTTAGTTGTTCAAGTTTTACCCATTATCAGTAATGATCTTACTCGGAACACCATAACGGCAGATTAGATTGTTCTTGATAAAACGAACCACCACATGCATGGTTACTTTGGCATAAGATGCCGCTTAAATCCATTTGGTGAAATAGTGTAGCGCGCAATTTTCCTTCTTTCGAATGAGGTCGCCCTTTTACATTTGATCTTTTAATTTATCCCAAGAGAGGGAAGGGAAAAAATCTAAATAAACGTGTGAATGTGTGCAATGCAAGGCAATGCACTCAAAGTTTGGGAATCAGGATTGGTTATACTAAGGGAAGGTATTGTAACCCTAAGTATCTATAGTATCCTATAGGAACCTCTTGTATGTATTTGTGTTTACTATTGATAAGGTCATCTATTGTGTATTGGGGATTTGTTGACTGTTTAGTATGAGTGATAGAAGATATTTTTGTTGTTTTTGTAGTGTAAGTTGAAATATATTGAGGTGTAGGAACCTAAAGGGTTTTATTTATTAATGTTCTCACTAAGATCTCACAATCTTATGCCTACATATTCTCAAAAGGAAGTTGAGAAATCAGAGCGTTCGTAGTTCCACCTACTAATGTAAGGAATTGGGTTTGTTGGGTTTGAGAAAAGAGAGAAGATGTCATCTTAAGGGATATATCTTACCTATTCACCACAAACATTTTGAGAAACAAGATAATAAGAGAAAAAGCTTTAAACTTGGATGTTGAAAATCCATAGTAATGCCACATCTTCCTTTAAATGAGTCTTTGTATAATAAGAGAATGATCTTGACTTGGATACAGAATCAATAACGTCACTTAAATGAAAGAAGTGTTTTTGTACCATAATAAGAGAAGGACTCCAGCTTGGATTTTGAATAAACAAGTGTGCCACTTATATCACTTAAATGGGAAAAAGTTTGAAATGTTAGATTTATATTATGCGGAATAAAAGAGATATATCTTCTATAGAGATGACTCATGTCTCATCTTTGGGGAGAGTTTTGAATTTGAAGCCAAAGGTTGGCTAGGGTTTGACTTGAAGTTTGAGGTTTGAAGTCACACGGGGGCTATGGTTTTGTCTTGAATGAAGTTGAAAATTCAAGGGGAATCCTAATGTTTTATTGAAGTTGGGAACCTCAAAGAGGATCCTAGGGTTTTAACTGAGTTATAGTTTGAACTGAGTCTAAACTCCAGGATGAGTATTAAAATGCAAAATTTGTATGTATGCAAGTGTTTATAAACATAAATTTCAAGAGAAACTTAATAAGACAAAATTGATTAAGCTTTTAAACAAATGTAGTCATCGAGGATGAATATGAACATGGTATATCAAGCATGTGAATGGGCATCAAACAAGTAGATATCTTCATCATGGTGAGAGTTTATGAATGAAATAATTCAACATGTGATCAAAGATTTAACCAATTGAAACTATCACAAAGAAATTCAAGTAAGCATATATTCAAGATTAATCGAGGATCAAATGAATATATTAAAAAGGGTAAATAACACCCTAATTAAAATTTATGAAGGTGATCAAAACATTCAAACATGGTTGTATCAAGGGCTTTGGGAAATCCAAACTCAAGTGGAAACCCTAGTCAAGAGGTATTGAAGAGCTCTATCAATAGAAACCCTAAAATTTCAACCAATTAAACACATAATCAAAGTATTTTTTAAAAGAAATAATACTTTAACCAAGGTACACAAGTTAATACAACATCTTATGTATATCAACAAAACTTTAAACAAAGTTAATCATGAGCTTAAAGACACATAGGTGTAATTAGGTCAAGAAAAGAATTAAAAGAAATCAAGAAAAGGTATGAAAAATACTTAAAAAGTACTAATTTTCAATTTAAAATAAATTTCATAAATAAATATTATTTTTGGAATTTTTTGATGGATTGTAAAAGTAGGGAAGATAAATGAGAAGTGTGCAACAAAATGGCTCAAAAACATTGTTTTCCTAGGTGAAGTTGTGAAGAAAAATGAAAAAAAATAGTGTTAACAAAATAGGAATGACCCCTATGGGTGTTGAACTTGTACCCTTGGGTTGATGGGTTTAAAATGATACCATCTGACCATGCGTAATAGTTTAACAAGAGGTGGATGGTGAAAATAATATAGAAAGTTTGAAGTTGAAAATAGTTTGAAAATTCAAACAAAAGGTCTGGGGTGAAATGGATTCAAACCCTAGACCTCTCACAATCAAATCCTTGAAAACGCATGTTTTACCCAGTGGGGTGGTGATACATCCGTTGTTTTATTTTCACAAAAATAATTATATAGTACAAAAATTAATTTTAAAAAGACGGCGCCATGGCCACCATCTTCTTCTTCCATGAGCTCATCATCATCTTCAAAAATTTGAAAATGCTAACTATATGTATATCCCACCAAATGACACGATGTAAAAATGAAATTGTTGGAAATTTCATGAGGAATTTTATGGCACTATCCAATTTTATTTATATTAAGTGTATCAAATAGAATAAATCTAAACACCAAATGAACCTTAACTGCATGTTTTAACATGAAATCACATATAATCATGATACATAACAATTGATTGAGGGAAAATGATCCTCATATTGCCAGAAACAAGTTGATAACTCATTTGATCGTTTATGATGCATGAATTATGGAGTTCAGGTTTTGAGGAAACTTACCTTGTAAGTAAGAATATAATTCTTGCTTGGAAATGTTACAGAAGCATTTTTTGGTTCTAACAGCTTCCTTGACCTTCTAAGAATATGTTGCAATGGTTATAATGATTTGAAACCTTCTGGAACTCTTTAGCCTAATTAATCTGCAACCTTGGAGCAATGAGGATATGACTTTATGGTTCTAGTGTTATAGATAAGATATGATTGTTTGTATCACTTACATATGATGTATGTGAAGTGTTTTGATCACTGGTTTGGTTGGAAATGGATTGGAATTGAAGTTCCAAACTTTCACTCCTTTGGACTTTGAATTTTGGAGAAGAGAGAGGTTTCTTAGAAAAAAGCTTCTTGCAATGTTTTGGTGTGTTTTAAAACATCAGAATGAACCCTTTTTATATGAGAATGTCTCATATTTTTGTGAATTTGAGAGGATCATGATGCATGCTATTATCCAATAGGTAATCTCATGTAGCTATTACTTGAGTGCCAAGGTACATAACTCCCATTCTCACATGGCTATTAATTTTGATCTTTTGAGTTTGATACTCTCACATTGCATCTTATCCCTTGGTGATTTGGTCATCTTTAGACACATTAGGGAGGTTTTTGGAAAAATCACTATAGCATTTTAATGCTAGAGGACAAAACCTTACTTCATGGTTTTGAAATGATTTTTCCTCACATGCCAAGGCTAGAAATCTTGAAAATCATGTTATGTTTTTTATAGCACATGATGCATGATCATTTTGGTGTTGGTCTTGTGAATATTTTAGCCTTGCAAGGTTATCCAAATCGTATAGCAACAAAATATGTAGTAAATCTGTCTTGGAAAACAGTTGCAACAAGGCATGTTATGAAATTGATAACTCCTTGTCAAAATAAGGTAAATTGATGTTCTTGGATATTTTGGAAATCTGAGATAACATAATTCAACTTATGTTCAAGCTTTGTCTTGAATCAATGTAGATCATGGAGAAAAATTCTCAAAAGTTGGCTCCAACATGAGACAGATTCTGTCTAAAATTTTCCTAAGTATCTAGATTCAAAAGTATGAAACCTCCAAGTTCATGGCTCCATATCTCTTAATCTATGCATTTTTTGAGATCTCATCATCAAGGAAAAATTTGTAGTATGTAATAAGCTTTTCGATTTGGTATTTAAAGCAAAGAAAATGGTTAGTTGGATTAGAAGTTATGGCCTTGGTAAGTTGGGCAAAAATCATGATCTTCCTTAACTTTGAAAATTTTAAAATTCTTCAATGTTGCCCGGTTTACAAGTAAACTCATATTTCTTAATCTCTCTTGATTGATCATGATCCAAATCACATATAATCATCATTCTTGACTTGAGGAACCCATGGTTGCCCAAAAAATCTCAAAAGTGAAATTTGATTTTGATTACAGTTGACTTTTGTATCAGATGAACTTGAATTTTATGATCTTCTATGAAATAAAGCCCTTGGGCTAACTGAGACCCTATGGATGGATTCTAAAGGTGTTTTTGAGTGTCTAGAATCATGTACCAAGGCTTGAGATCATGTCTTGGTCAAAAGTCAAAGGTACATTTGACTTTTCATCAGAAACCCTAATTTGTGGACCAGATGAATTTGAATTCATGCTTTGCTTATGAATCAAGTTCTTTGGATAAATCCAATCATATGAATGGACTAATATGATGCATTTGAGATCCTTGAAACATATTTTGAGATGTTGAATAATGCTTTTACTCCAAAAGTTAACCAAGGACTATATTAGGTCAAAACCCTAATTTAGGTGCACTGAGGATCTTAAGGCCTGATGAGTTTGCCAGGATGCAATATTGCACTTCATTATTTGATGAAGGGAGACCCTTGATGAATTTTTAAATGGATCAGGGATTAATATGTTGAATATTATGCACATCCTTTGATAATTTATCTGTTTGAGCCCTTGGGGGAACACCTAACCTGTAAAGCAAACAAGCACACTCATCTTGTATTTGTAATGGGTTAGTAATGCCTATAGACACACACACACATATATAATGATGAATATGGTAAATGAAGTGGGATATTAGGGGTAAAAATTAGGGTATGATAGAAGCCCATATTTAAGTTTCTCCAATCCGGAGAGATGAAGATTGACAACTTAGTCTCGCCCAGATAGAGGAGCTTAAATACAATAATGCACAATTTTGGCCACTAAGAAACCATCATTGATGTGATATGATATGCAATACATATACCATAAGTGACTAATGATAGACTAGACCACCGTGGTATAACAAAAGAGTTATCCACTGGGAAAAAATGGGGAAAATGTTGTAGCTCTATCGGGAAGAGAGGAAAAACTCCACTGGGGAAAAGGATACAGCTCCACAGGGGATAGGATTATAACTTTGACAATTGAACTTCCAATATTGGAGAATGGTTTAGTACCTTCTTTGACTAAGTAATCTCACTTAGAAAGGGTAAATTAACTACCCCACACTTCGGGTCGTAAGCCACGAAACTGGTCTCTATTTCTGAAATAAACTTCCCCTCGTTTTTTGACATAAGCCATGAAACTAGTCTCGATTTCTAAAATAAACTTACCCTCATTTCTGGACATAAGCCATGAAACTGGTTTCAGTTTCTGAAATACATTTCCCCTAGTTTCTAGACATAAGCCATGAAAATGGTCTCAGTTTCTTCTTTATCAAGTCTTTTACTTGAAAAAGGGTAAAACAAACAAATTCCTAAAAAGGTATTCTCTTGCTAAGTTAATAAATTCACCAGGGGATCTTCAAAGAGATGCGAGCCGGTTAATTTTGTAAAACAGATTTTTCAAATAAAGAGAAAAACTTCTTGTAAGGATCTTCATTAAACTTCTCACAGGGATTCACTGGGGAAACGCCATTTAATGGAAAATAAATTTCGTCATACTTCTCTTCGAGACTTCTTCGAAAAGATGCCATGTGACGAAGGAGAATTCGGTAGCAGAATTTAGCCACAGTTTTTCTTTGTATTGAGCATATAAAAATACTTGTAGTGATTTTATCTTAAATAAACACTTGTGATAGTCTTCAATAAGTTTCTCTAACAGAATCTTCCAGAAAGATAATTGTTTCTTCATCATACTTTTTTCTGAGACTTCTTTAGAGAGATGCCATGTGATGTAAAATGAGGATTCAACAATCAAACTTCTCTATGGGACTTGTCCAAAGAGATGCCATTTGATAGAGAATAAGGATTAACAACAAACTTATCTAGAGAGATGCCACTTGCTGGGAAAATTTCTTCAACATACTTCCCTTCGAGACTTCTTCAAGGAGATGCCATAAGATGAAGGAAAATTTGATATGCTGATAGCTTCAACGGGAATAGACAAACTACTTAGAAAGAGACTGCCATTTGCCGGTTCATTGGAAAATTCAGGGATAGAAACAAGATTCTCAAATAAAGAGATCGCCACTTACTGATGTGTATATTATAAAGCTCAAATGTCATTTTGCAAGATGTAAATAAAACAAGAGTTGCAAACAGATTGGCAAAAGCTCAAATTTTATTGATAGAATGGTAACCCACAAATAATGTGATTCCATGGATTATTACAAAGTGGAAAAGTGGTAATTAAAGGGAAAGGACTACATTAAAATATAATGATCAAATTATCCCTAACAACTTTGAATTTTCAATGTTCTTTAAGCTTCTAGCGAAGGTGATCTTGATTGATGAGTCTTTGATAGATACAACTTCTTCAGATGATCCAATCTTGTTTGATGTTACTTGCCATATAACCCTAACTTTTGCCTAGATTTCTCTTTTGGGTTTTCAATCTACCATGATGATATATTTTTTATGTCTCTAATTTTTGCCTAGACCGCCCTTTCGGATTTTTGATCTATCGAGACGCTCTTTTTCTTTTTGGCAGGCAAAGTATTTTTTAACTGCGTCAATGTTTGTAGAACGAGTGAACTATTCCCCATCCATAGTTGTAAGCATTAAGGCACCACCTGAGAAAGATCTCTTAACAACATCTAGGTCATCATAATTAGGAATCCACTTGCCCCTTGAATAAGTAAGGAATGATTGAATTTTCTTAAGCACAAGGTCACCCTCTCTGAATACACGAGGTCGAACCTGCTTGTCGAAAACTTTCTTCATTCTTTGTTGATATAGCTGACCAAGACATAAAGCTGTGATTCTTTTTTTCTTCGATCAAGTTCAGTTCATCATATCTGCTTTGACACCATTCAACTTTTATCAATTTAGCTTTCATCAAGACTCTCATTGATGGGATTTTAACCTCTATGGGGAGCACTACTTCCATGCCATATACTGAACTAGCGGGATTATACCTGAGTGAATTGCACACTTGTAATACCCCAAATTTTACCCTTATATTTAGTCAGTCATTTCGCATAGCATCTCATTTGTGCATCTGCTAACCACTATCAAGTCATGGAGTTGTTTGTTTTGCAGGATTGGTTCTAGGGGTATTTTGGTCATTTTACCTGGACTCCGCTAATTATTTGAAGACGGGCTGTTACTGAGCTTTGAGACACTTGAGACACTATTTCTGAGGCATTTATTTATCACATGGTTTGAGTATATCAAGGCGTCTATCCGATGTGTTCGGTATCGAAATTTGTCGGACACAACTGGATTTAAGGTCCATTTCTTCGCTCATGGTTTATTTCCAGAGCATTTCCATTTCTGTTAATAAGGCGCGGTTTAATTGGGTATTATTGGATTGTTGCTCATAGCATTTGGTCAGTGGAATTCAATTATGGGCAATGTCATCGTTGATACTGAATCTGGTGTGATTACGACGCACATCCGCGTTTGGTTAGAAAATTGAGGAGAATATTGTTGGCTAGAATATAAGTTGGAATGCAAGTGAATGAAGTCCGGTGATGAGATTAGGACCACAAACGAGACAAGTACATGAGCAAGAATATCATTCGTGAATATTTATGGTTTATAACTAGAATAATGAATTTAGATATTTGTGGATTTATTCACAAATGTTTATAATTTATAACTAGAAATAAATATAAATAGATTCAAAGTTGAATGATCATGGAATTTTTATTTCATAAGAATATCATTTTACAAAAGGAAGTGAATCATTTCACATTTGAATTGCTGTGAGATTACATTTACAAATGTTACATCTACTCTAAAAATCCTAAATCCTAAAAACTCCTAAGGTTTCTTCATGGTAGCTTTCCCTTGAGTGTTCCACGAAGTTCCTGATCACCTGCAAAAAAAATAGGAAAACAAAACAGAAGCAAGAAGGGGTTAGAAGTTATCTTTGACACTCTCAGAACATCGTCATCATCGAGTGCCGGGAGTGGCACAACCGAAGCTGCGTCCTACCCCCGTTATCAATCCACGCCATTAGCGTCAGATCAGGTAACATCTGTTCTTATCTAAGGGGCAACCGAGAGATGAAGAAGTAAAAGAAGTTTAGGCTGATAAATGATTAACTGAAAAGGGTCTATGCCACCATCGAGTAAGTCCCAATTTACTTTCCAAACTGATACAAGGGTAAAACAACACATAAACCCGGATGCCGACGGGTATGAGCCACTTTGTGTTCAAAGTTTGTCAACACCTGAAATGCAAGCATCAAAACAGTATCAGGGTTTTCAAAGAAATCCATCACCGACTAAGAACCGAGTTTCAAACCTGCATCAGCTTTAGATCAAACAGGAAATTCATAACAGTGAAACTAGTTCAACAAGAAAGAACCAAGTCAAGCAAATCTGCCACAAAAGGCACAACATATAAATCACAAGCTGCATAGAATTGGAGGAAGCAATTTAATTCACAGAACCAAATCAGTATCAACAATTCAGGTCCAAAGTGAACCAGCACTTCTACAGACGTGGTTGCCACAAAACACCAAAGCCAGGGCTCAGTCGAAACATCATGGCCCAACACGCAGGTTCTGGTTCAGTCAAGTGAGCATTACCCTCGCACTGAAAATGAGTATCAATGGAAAGCATATCTGGGCAACACATGCCGCAATCCCGCTCAACTACACAAGAAAGTCGAATGTTAAAAATTGATAGTATCAGCAAACAGTTGGTTCGAAAACCAGAAGGGTCGAAATAACATCCACGGCAGCGAAACAATGCCCTTACTAGAAGAGTCAAGTTCAAACAGAACAGAAAAATGAAATACAAACCAAACTGCATCAGACAACTAGTGTCAGCACAAGAAACAGCACAAATCATACCAGAAAAAGCGAGGTAGGTTCATAATCATGCTCACGCGTCAATTTAAATGTAAGCCTCAACCAAATGTGGTCATATTGGAAAACCAAAATGAGAAGCCGAGGCTCAGCTACGAACATCATTGCCCCAAACTCGCAGTCACTATCAAGTAAATGTCTCGAGGAAACATTAAGCAACATCCGGATTCACAATTGGACACGAATGTCCAAGTCCGAAACTGGTTCCGAAATTGCAGCACCTGAAAAATCAGAGAACCAAGTCTGTTAAAATCAGAAGTGACACCAGAAGGGATTCAGGCCATACCAAAGAAAACGCATATCCAATTCCAAGGTCCAAAGTTCCAATTTGAATCGAAGATCCATCAAAATACCATACAAAGCGTATCTAAAGCCGAACTTGAAACAAACCATAGCGGTAAGACCAGTTTCAACCAGAAAATAGAAGAGTTAGGTTCACGATCAAGAAAGAACAAAGTTCGGTTCAGTTCACCAAACCATATCAGTCACAGTAATCTAAGGTCACATTGGAAAATCGAAGGCAATAGCGTTCCTCAAAGGTTCAGACCAATGGTCATCATCACCATATGACCATCCTCGGCGGCATTTGACTCGACCAAAGCCATAGTACCAATTCTGAAAGAAGAAGAAGAAAAGTTAACGTGTGTTCGAAACAGTTAATCCAGAAGTCAGAAGCAAATATCCAACAAAACCAAATTTGAATGTGGATACAAGCAATTTCCAAATTAAAACCCAATCCGTATTCAATCAGATACTGGGAAGATATTTCGAAACTGAGTCTGAAAAAGGAAGAAAAGATTCAATCAGCTTATCAGAAAAATAATCAAGCAAATCAAACAAAATCCATTACAAGTGAATCCGAAAAAGGAACGTGTTCTGAAAACCCAACAAAGCCAAATCGTATCAGAAAAATCCAATCAATATCAAGTGGAATTTCAATCAAATCCAAATCTCAGGTTATCACAATAATAACGAGAATCAGACTCAAGTCCAAAGGCCCAAAAGAGAGTCAAAGGAAAGATATAAAAGGGAACCACATCACCTCGTAAAAACCCTAGCGGCCGCGAGAGGGAGAGAGACCGAAAGAGAGCTGGGCGGCAACGAGAGGAAGAACTTAGAAACCATCGCATCCATCCTCGAAACAAAGCAACTCGAGTGGAAAGGATTCACCGGCGCCGTTTAAAGCCACGACGAGCAAATACCTTCCTTCGAAGCTCAGAACATCGTCATCATCGCTTCCGTTGATCATCAACAACCACCGATCACCACCATCACGAGTTCAACGAGATCGCTCAAACCCTAGTTAAAGGTTGAACTGCTCATTTCACATATTCTTGTGTGTTTTCTTTTCAGGAATTGTAAAGAGAAAGAGAATCGCAGCGAGGAAAAAGAAGAGGAATTGAAGAATGGCGCCGCGGAGCAATTAGGGTTTTGGGAACCCTAGTTGTGTGTTTTGGCATACTTACATCAACCGGGTTGGGTCCGGAAGTGATTACCGGCCCAACCCCTTTTATTTTTCATTTTCATTTTTTATTTTTTTGTTTTTTTATAATTAATATTATGTTAAATATTAAAATCGTTTTTAAAAAAAAATAAATAAATAAAATAAAAAAACTTTTTTTTATAATAATAAACAAAAATCTTTTTTATAAATAATATTAAAATCCATTTTTTAATTAAAAAGTAGGTTAAAATAGTTTTTTTAGGATTTTGAGTAAGTTAATATAAAAAAAATCCTATTTTAAGTTAAAGTTTATATCATAAAATAAAACCACAAAAAGATGCGTAATTTCACTTCTTTCACCATCTGATTCTGCCCCCTGACGTTGTTTGTTCGTTTTGCAGTTATTTATTTCATTATCGTTCTATTTAAATTTCATTATCATATTGTATCTGCTCCTCTCATGTAACCTCGCGAACCCTAACAATCGCGCTTTAATTTCTGTCTTTAAGTTTCTGCTTGTATGGCTTACTGTCTGCATTTTTATTTCTGTTTGCATGATTCAATTATCTCACACTTCCACCCGTATTTTGTCACCTTGCACTTCTCCGAAGGAATTAGGTCTAGCCGTTTGACCGCCGTGTCAATAGTCCTCAACTTCAAACCCTTACAACTCGTACAAACCCTAATTTTCACAAATGCCTCGCCGCAGGCAAAATTACCATGTTACCCCTAGCATTAGGTCAAAGAGCCGCCGCGCTCATTTTAGGGTTTCCCGCCGTGGAATCCCTAATTTAACCCTAATTACAACTTAACATTTCAACGTAGAAGTTTGGAGTTTCGACACTCCGTGTAAGCGTGTCCTTAAGACGCGTTTATTCCCCTTGAGACCTTGACCATAGTCAAGAAGTCTCTAACCTCCCTTTTGAGGGGAACTACGATTACTCTGATTCCACTACCGTAAGGATACGTAGGCACCAGATGCGATGTCTTGCCGAGTAAACTTAGAATTAACCCCTTAGGTCTCCTTTCTCACTTTTAATCCTTTGTACATATACCTTAAGCAAATAAATAAAGCAAATAGTAACATTTGAACAAAAGGTTCCTGTAGAGTACTACAGAAGTTTAGGGTGCTAGTACCTTCCCTAAATTTAACTAACCCCCGAACCCTAGATCTTTCCCCGCATTGTGTTTACGATGCAAAATAGGTTTTCCCTCTTTTGACCTTTTCCTTCGGATAAATCAAAGAGCGGTTGTGAATTGAATTGCGATTCAAACTCATTAATAGTTTGATATCCTATTTCCACCGCAACAGAAAATGGCGACTTCACTGGGGACTAACCTTAACTTTTGAGGGTTACCCCTAATTTGTTCATGTTTGTTATTTGCTTTACTATTCATTTGTATGTATATATTGTATTTTGATTTTGGGACTGGTCCTTGTGTTGTGAGATAAGTCCTACGCCCGGACTAGTGACATTATTATAGGATGGGGATATATTCGATGAGGCTTATAGGGAGTTGAATCCCGACCAAGCTGATTCGAGAATCACCGCTCAGTTGAGACATTTTCGAAAATGGTTCGGTTGAACGAGTAATCGTGAAAACTTTTTCCATGGTCGATTGGAGTTTGTGATATTGGGAACCGTAGTACCTTTACACCACCTAGGCCTTATTTAGGACGTAGTGCGGGAACTGTGTGGGAGTAGTCCTACAATGGTTGCTACGCGATACTACACTCAAAAGAGGTTCTCTTGAGAATATTATTAACCCCGAGTCAATCGGAAGGTTGATAATATCCGAAAGATGGGCTGATGACTTTGGGCATATTTTAAGAACCTTGTTCGGCAGGTACAACTAACCTATAGTACACTCCTTTTGGGGATGGGTAGACCTCAACTCCATTCATGTCCTTTAACCTAGGACTTTGTGTATTCATGTGCATTGCATAAAGCATCCCATTGCATTGTATTTCATGGAATTCAAACATTATCTATATCGCGGGATACCATAAATAAAAAAATAAAAATGAAAAATAAGAAAAAGATTTCCCTGGTACCCCACGACATTCGTAAATGTTTGAATTCCATGAAACCTCCATTTGCATTCGCATCATAGCATCATATGTTCCCTTGCATTGCATGTGTCTCCTGTTTTCTCATGTTCGGTTCTCTCGCCTTCCAGTTTCGTCACCCTGAGTCCTCGGCACCAGTACAACACTAGAGCTCAAACTCAGAAAAGAATGGAGGATCAGACAAAAGAGATTGATCGCCTTAGCAACGAACTTGAAGACCTTCGAGGGGGTATGGGGCGTATGATGGAATTGTTACACGTCATGAATGCTAAGATGGATGCCCAGCCCACTGTTGTTTCCGAGATTACCGGCGTTACTGTGGACCCTCCACCAAATGTGACCGTAGCAAGGGATCCACCTTATGGTCTTGCTCCAGGTTTTGTGCCTCCTCAAGCCACTGTTCCGATTAATCAGCCTGTTCAACAAGCCGTTCCTTTATTTTCTGAAGTTTCTAGAGAGGCTCCTATTTTTGCACCACCTGTTGTGCACACCCGTGTACAACCGTATTTCAATGAGACATTCTTTGATAATCTTGATGAGAATGTTGAAGGTTATGAGAAACATGACAAGCTTCGTGAGGAAGTAGACACTATCGTCCAGAGATTGAGAAAAGTAGAGGGCGATCAAATTTTTGGGACTGCTGCAAGGGACGTTTGTTTGGTCTCAGGTTTGGTTATTCCCCCGAAGTTCAAAACTCTGAACTTCGATCGCTATGAAGGTGCCACTTGTCCTAAGAGTCATCTGATCATGTACTATCGCAAAATGGCTGCCCATGTTGAGAATGATAAATTGATGATTCATTGCTTCCAAGACAGTTTGAAGGGTGCTTCTTCCAAATGGTACTTAACTTTGGACCAGACTCGCATTAAGAGTTTCCAAGATTTATCTGACGCTTTCATCAAACATTACAAGTACAATATGGATCTGGCTCCTGACAGAAGACAGTTGTTGAGTATGTCACAAAAGAATTCTGAGTCATTCAAAGAGTACGCTCAAAGGTGGAGAGAGATTGCTTCGCAAGTAGAACCTCCTTTGACCGAGAAAGAGTTAGCTGATTGGTTTGTCGACACGGTTCGTCCAGAATTTTACGAAAGGATGGTGGGTAGTGTGACTTCAAATTTCTCTGACATCGTTGATGTGGGTGTCAAGATTGAATTGGGTATGAAAAGCGGTAAAATGACAAATACTCATGGTGTTCCAAAGGATCATCCGAAGAAACCTTCGTTCAGCTCTCAGAAGAAGAAAGAAGGTGAAACTAATGCTATATCCTCTGGTAGACGAAGAGACCAATTTTATCAATATCCGCAAGGTTATGCTCAACCTCAAGGGTACCCGATTCAATATGCTCAACAACCCTATGTGGCAGTTGTTGCACCTTCTTTCAATCAACAGGTTCCTATGTATCAACCTATGCAACAATCTCCTGTTTATCCGCCTCCTAACTATCAACAAGCGCCCAACGCTCCCGCTCATCAACAACCAAAGAATCCAGCTCCTCGCCAGAATGTTCCAAACAAGAGACAGTATAAACCTTGCCCGCCGATTCCAATGACTTTCATCGAGCTGTATCCCTCATTAGTCAAGCAAGGTCTAATCACTACTCGAGCTTTGGGCCTGCCTCCTAATCCGCTGCCCGCCAATTACAACGTCGCCGCTCATTGTTTATTTCATGAGGGTGCGCCTGGTCATGATCTAGAGAACTATTATGCTCTCAAAAACCTTGTCAGGGATCTATTGGAAAAGAAGATTTTGTCGTTTGAAGATCCTCAACCGAATGTTAAGAAGAACCCTTTTCCTAACCATGAGAGTGTTAATGCCGTTAGTGCTGATTCTGAGGAAGGTTATGTCCTTGATGTTGTTCAGATTAAGACTCCTCTTAAGATATTCCATTCGAAACTATTTGAAGCCGGTCTAGTAGATAATTCCCACGTCGCATGCGCAAGTTGTGATGCCAGTATTAAGGGTTGTGTGTTGGTTCAGAACGATGTTCAGAGGTTGATTAATGAGGGTATTTTACAAGTGACAAGCCAAGCCAAGAAGGATGAAGTCGCTGTGGTTGAGCCTGTCTTCCATCAGCCTGAATCAAAAGGTAAGGTACCAGTGTTTAATCTGTCAGGGGCAAGTTCTGCCAACCCCGTGTTCGATATACCAAGGTCGTTTATCCCTGAGACGAATCAGCCTAAGTCTATAATTATTCGAAAACCAGGTCCGTTTCCTTTTAATGATCCTAAAGCTGTACCTTGGAAATATGACGTGACGATGATTGACAAGGAGTCTGGGAAGGTTATTCCAAGTGAAGAGGTTAAGGACACTGTGACCAATATCGCAGAGGCAAGCAGGATGACTCGCAGTGGCCGTGTGTATACTCCCCGTTTCAATGAGGTTCCACCTAAGGAAACAACTAGTATCCCAATGCCTGCCAAAGACAAAGGTAAGGGAGTCGTTACGAATGATGAAGATGCTGAGTTTTTGAGGATCATCAAGAAAAGTGACTATAAATTTATCGATCAACTTCATCAAACTCCTTCCAAGATTTCGATCTTATCTCTGTTGATGAGTTCACCCGCTCATAGGACGGCCTTGCAGAAAGTTTTGACTCAAGCACACGTGGATCAAGATATCAGCACCATTCGGTTTGATAGTGTGATTGCCAACCTGACCGCATGCAACACCCTTAGTTTCAGCAACGAAGAGTTACCAAAGGAGGGCCCGAATCATAATCGTGCTTTGCATATATCAGTGAAATGTCAGGAGAACAATTTAGCGAGAGTGCTAGTGGACACCGGCTCTTCTCTGAATGTTCTACCCAAGAGGGTTCTTGATAAGTTGGTTTTCAAAGAGACTGTGTTGAAACCTACTCCCTTGATCGTCAAGGCTTTCGATGGTTCTCGCCGATCGGTAATGGGGGAGGTGGAACTTCCTATCCTGATTGGTCCGCAAGTTTTCAATATCACATTTCAAGTCATGGACATTAATCCCAATTACAGCTGCTTACTTGGAAGGCCATGGATCCATGCCGCTGGGGCAGTAACCTCAATGTTACATCAAAAGATGAAGTTTGTGATCGATGAAAAGTTAGTTATTATACACGGTGAGGAGGATCTGATGGTCAGTAACCTGTCTTCTTTCCGTTACATCGAGGCCGATGAGAATGCTTTGGAAATCTCCTTTCAAGCACTCGAGATCGCCAATGCTGTTCTATTAGAAGTCGAAGAGACAGTGGGCCAGGGTAATCCATCTTTTGCATCTCTGAAGACTACCAAATCAACAATTGACAGGGGCATTCCGGAAGGTTGGGGAGAGGTAATTGATGTCAGGACCAAGACTGATCGCTTTGGGTTGGGTTACAAACCAACTCAGAATGGAGCTGCCACAACTGTCGAAGGGCGTCCGAAGGTTATCCAAGAGGTATTTGTCAGCAGAGTTTTCCAAGTCAATGCCGTCAGCGACTGTGAGGAAGATGAAGATCTGAGCAACCTGGTGTTTAAGGGTGATGCAGCTTTGAACAACTAGGAGGCCGTAGAGATCCCTGTTATTTTTCCATTGTCAAAGTAATTTTAACATTTTCATTTATGTTTTCAAGTAAAAAAATCCGTAGCTCTGCCCAAGGCTATAGGAACGTTTTTGTTGGGCCACCTTTCACTTTTAAAAGGATATTAATAAAGGCATTTTGTTCAATTCCACTTCGGTTCATTTGCGTTTTTCGTTTCCACCTTTTAAAAATGAAGTTGGCAATCTTTTTTCAAAAAATAAAACAAAAATAGCATTTCATTTCTTATCTTACATATCTTCGAGCATTTTAATTAAGTAAGCCTTCCATCATGCAGAGACATCGCAAACCTTGTTAGATCCAATGACTTTATTGACACTCCTGACTGGGATGCACCCATCAATCAAGCTGAAGACGAGGGTGAAGAAGATTTTGAAGTACCCGCTGAACTGACAAAATTGATTGAGTACGAGTACACAGAGCTTCAACCGCATAAAGAGCAGGTGGACTTAATTAATCTTAGTACAAATGAAAACAAGAAAGAGGTCAAGATTGGTGCAATGCTGGGGACAGAGGTTAAGCAGAGGTTGATTGAGTTGTTAAAAGAATATATTGATGTGTTTGCATGGTCGTATCAAGATATGCCGGGTCTAGACACAGATATTGTTGTTCACAAGTTGCCACTCAAGCCAGATTGTTCACCTATCAAACAAAAGCTTCGAAGAACGAGACCCGACATGGCTTTGAAAATTCGAGATGAGGTTAAAAAACAGTTGGATGCAGGTTTCTTGGCAGTTGCAAAATATCCAGATTGGGTTGCCAACATTGTGCCAGTGCCCAAGAAAGACGGTAAAGTTAGGATGTGTGTGGATTACAGGGATCTGAACAAAGCAAGTCCGAAAGATGACTTCCCTCTGCCACATATTGATACACTTGTAGACAATACAGCCAGCTTTGCGTTGTTCTCATTTATGGATGGTTTCTCTGGCTATAATCAGATCAAAATGGATCCCGATGATCGAGAGAAGACTACTTTCATTACTCCTTGGGGGACCTTTTGCTACAAAGTCATGCCCTTCGGTTTGAAGAATGCAGGGGCAACTTACCAACGCCCTATGACAACTCTTTTTCATGATATGATGCACAAAGAGATCGAGGTGTATGTGGACGATATGATAGCCAAATCTCAGAGTGAAGAGGAACATCTAGACCACTTGGTGAAGTTGTTTGAACGACTCAGGAAATATCAGTTGAAGTTGAATCCTGCTAAATGTACCTTCGGTGTCAGATCTAGAAAATTTCTTGGTTTTATTGTTAGCCAACGAGGGATTGAGGTAGATCCTGACAAAGTCCGAGCCATTCAAGATATGCCAGCTCCGCAAACCGAGACACAAGTTAGAGGTTTTCTGGGGCGTTTGAATTACATTTCCAGGTTTATCTCTAACATGACCGCTACTTGTGAGTCGATATTCAAATTGCTTTGTAAGGGGCAGACGGTTGAGTGGAACCCTGATTGTCAGAAAGCGTTTGAGAAAATTAAGAGTTATTTGCAAGACCCCCCTATTCTGATTCCTCCCGTACCCGGAAGACCGTTGTTTATGTACCTTACTGTTCTTGAGAAGTCTATGGGTTGTGTGCTCGGGCAACATGATGAGACTGGAAGAAAGGAACATGCGATTTATTATCTGAGCAAGAAGTTTACCGATTGTGAAAACAGATACTCACCATTGGAGAAAACTTGTTGTGCGTTGGCATGGGCCGCTAGGCGCCTCCGGCAATACATGATCTGTCATATACCACATTGTTGATTTCTAAAATGGATCCGATCAAGTATATTCTCGAAAAACCTGCTCAAACTGGGAGGCTAGCCCGTTGGCACATGTTGTTGTCCGAATATGACATCCAGTATGTACCCCAGAAAGCAATTAAAGGTAGTATCTTATCGGATTATCTTGCAGATCAGCCAGTTGAAGATTATGAACCTCTTAAGTTTGACTTTCCTGATGAGGATATTTTGTTGATCAAGAGAGATTGTGAAGAGCCAGATCCGAGCGAAGGTCCAGAACCAGGTCTTTGGTGGAGGATGATGTTTGATGGTTCCTCGAATTTCAATGGGCATGGTATAGGCGCCGTTTTGATGAACCCAAAAGGTGGATTCACTCCGTTTACAACCAGGTTAGACTTTGAGTGTACTAATAACGTCGCAGAGTATGAAGCATGTATTCTTGGCCTCGAAGCAGCAATTCACCTCCGAATCAAACTCCTTAAAGTAAGTGGTGACTCAGCCTTAGTTATTTACCAAGTACAAGGCAAATGGGAAACGAAGAATGAGAAGTTAATCCTTTACAAAGACTACATTGTCGAGCTGATTAAGTATTTTGACGAGATAGAGTTCGAGCACGTTCCTAGATCTGAGAATCACGTTGCTGATGCTTTAGCCATGTTAGCGTCCATGTGGAAAGTTAAGTTTGTTAATGAAGCACCTCTTATTCATATTGAACGCAAAGTTGAGCCCGCTTATTGTCAAGTAGTTGAAGAGGATGAGGTGGATGAAAAGCCTTGGTTCCATGACATCAAGAACTATCTAGTCAAGCAAGAGTATCCCGATGGTGCTACCGGTCTGGACAAGAAAACGTTGAGAAGACTGGCTTCTAAATTCTTTATCAGTAATGGTGTGTTATACAAAAGAAATCACGACATGGTTTTGCTCAGATGTGTTGATAAACGGGAAGCGGACATGTTACTGCAAGAGATTCACGAGGGGACCTTCGACACTCATGCCAATGGTTATGCTATGTCCAAGAAGATGTTAAGGGCTGGATATTATTGGTTAACTATGGAAGCTGACTGCATCCAATACGCTAGAAAATGCCATAAGTGCCAAATTTACGCTGATAAAATGCATGTACCTCCATCGCCGTTGAATGTTTTGTCTTCACCATGGTCGTTCTCAATGTGGGGCATTGACATGATTGGGGCAATCGAGCCGAAGGCTTCTAATGGTCATCGTTTTATCCTCGTTGCTATTGATTATTTCACCAAGTGGGTAGAGGCTGTTTCCTACACCAACGTGACTAAGCAAGTGGTTGCCCGCTTCATCAGGAAAGAAGTTATCTGCCGTTATGGAATTCCAAGTCGGATAATAACTGACAATGGCACCAATCTGAATAACAAGACTATGAAAGAGTTGTGTGACAGTTTCAAGATCACGCATCACAATTCTTCTCCGTACCGTCCTAAAATGAATGGGGCCGTTGAAGCTGCTAATAAGAATATCAAGAAAATCCTGCAAAAGATGGTCGTAACTTACAAAGATTGGCATGAGATGTTACCGTTTGCTTTGCATGGATACAGGACCTCAGTGCGAACTTCGACAGGGGCAACACCTTTCTCATTGGTGTATGGAATGGACGCCGTACTCCCCATCGAAGTAGAGATACCTTCTTTAAGGGTGTTGATGGAAGCTGAACTTGAGGAAGCTGAGTGGGTTCAAGACAGACTGGATCAGTTGAATCTCATTGACGAGAAACGCATGACAGCTATGTGCCATGGGCAATTATATCAGAAGCGGATGAAAAGAGCATTTGATAAGAAGATTCGTATCCGTAAATTCCGTCAAGGAGAGCTCATACTCAAAAAGATCTTGCCAGTGCATAAAGACATGCGTGGAAAGTGGATGCCCAATTACGAAGGCCCATTTGTTGTAAAGACCGTTTTCTCCGGAGGGTCTATGATACTTACAACAATGGATGGTGAAGAGCTTGCACATCCCATGAATTCTGATGCAGTCCGAAAATATTATGCCTAAAAAACCCGCTAAGTCGAAAACCTGCAAAAGGCGACTTAGGCAAAAAGTAAGGGTTAGAAAAAGTAATAATAATAAAAAGCTCGCTAAGTTGAAAACCCGAAAGGGCGACTTAGGCAAAAAAGAGCGTCCCGGTGGATTGAAAACCCGAAAGGGCGGTCCAGGCAAAAGTTAGGGACGAAGGCATTTCATTGCATCAGAAAACACCAATCATCGCGGACACACTTTCCACATGAGATCCATTTTCCAGTTTGTTCATCCTCGTCCAAAGCAAGATTCTGGATTAGTCTTAGTTATTAGTGTCAGTAGGTGTCGTTGGATTCAATGTAACCTTTTCCCATGTTGCCAATTTCAAAGCATAATCATCTGTGGAGCTATGCCCTCAGCAAGCTGCCATCCTTTAATAAAAGATACCATTTTTACTTAAATTCCTTGGTGCATTACTCTTGTTTCTATTGTTATGCAAAATGCCATTTATTCTTAAATTTTGAAAATGGAAGGTGCTTTGAAAATTTTTTAAAACTGTTCTTCGAAAACGCAATCGAAAAATATAAGAAATTACTTTGACTAGTGGAAATTTCGGAAGGATCTCTTCACTCCTCGAAAAATCTCATTGTTGCAGAAACACTTTTAAACCATTGCTCTGACACTGTCCCCAGTGAGACTATAAGCTGACAACCTTTTCTTGGGTAACTCGAAAATGTCCCTCAAGTTTTCTTCTCCCCATGTGAAGACATGATACTGTGCACCCAAGCAGATTACCTTCTCCCCAGAGAATTCAGAACTTTGAAACCAGATTTGGTTCCACCATTGTTTTTTCCTTACCCATGATTGACGTACTGGTTGCCGAGAACGCAAGGTATCTCCGTCGAGATGTTTATTTCATCTCTCGTCCTGTCTATAGTCAGTTTCGTCAGCATACGCAGGGGCATAAGCATCACATGCCTATTTCATATATTCATTTCACATACTCATACTCATTTCATAACATCCTGCATATTTAACTACATAGACATTAACATACATTCACATTAACATGTACGTTAGCATTCACAGGTTCATTGTGTCTCACCATCATTTGGTTGTTACCGCCGAGTAACTGGGTTCGTCCGCTCTCCCCAAATAGATTGTCATCCCTAAGCATAAAATACATAGGTGTTTCCAGTTTCCCCACAGAGCTTGATCCTCGTGGATGACGGTTACTTCAGCTATCTTTCCTCACCAGGATAAGATATTTACCCTTCGAGATCATTCCCTCGATGGAGTCTTGATTACCAGTCTTCTTTCTAGCTCGATCCTAGATTGAATCTCAGTCTTGTCGGTCGTCGAGCCCAACCGGACGTGCATTTATTTTGCACCGTCTAAAAATTTTTCACCATACCTTGGCAGATATGCGACTGTTCTCGCCCGAGAAGCTTATCACTGTACCCGGACGTGCATTTATTTTGCACTATCTTTCGAGAACGCCAATCCTTTACAGATACACGCCAGTTCACGCCTGGAAAATCTATCAGTATATCTTACAACATCGGTATGCAACTGTTCTCGCCTGGGAAGCCTATCGGTACAACACTTTACAATCCTACAGCATCGGTATGCAACTGTTCTCGCCTGAGAAGCCTATCAATATAACAACCTTACACAACGAGATACGCAACAGTTTTCATAAGAGAAGCTTATCACAATCGATCAGCAACAGTTCTCGGTTAAGAAGCTTATCGTAACATTCTTCAGCAACGGTATGCAACAGTTCTCCGCCGAGAAGCTTATCATCATGGTTACTTGTTATCACCTCTACAAGCAGTTCTTACATGAGAAGCTTATTATTGCCACTCTTGCAAATAAGCGACATTTCTCGCCTGAGAAACTGATCCTATCTTCGTTATGACTCGCAGCAAATGGCCATCTCCATCGAGCAGTTGGGCTTCCATTTTCCTTGTCGTCTTGAAGTATGGGGAGGTTTGAACCGAATCATATTCTGGAGAGCACAGATCTTGAAGTATGAAGAAGTTCATTTAACCTTTAGTAAAAGAAGGAGCAGAATCATATTCAGGAGAGCACAGATCTTGAAGTATGAGGAAGTTCATTTACCCTTTAGTAAAAGAAGGAGCAAAATCATATTCAGGAGAGCACAGATCTTGAAGTATGAAGAAGTTCATTTACCCTTTAGCAAAAGAAGAAGCGGAATCATACCCGACGCGCTGTCCTCGGAAGTATGAAGAAGTTTATTTTACCCTTTAGTAAAAGAAGAATCTGAAACGTATTCCAGGCACCGACCTTAAATATGAGAAGATTTATATATCAGATAAGCAGCAACCTCTTTATTTGAGTGTTTATCCGTTTTGGCATGTAAGTCCCTTCCAACGATAAGTGACAGTTCTCCCTCGAGAAGCTTATCGGGGCATTTCCTATCAAAGTCCATTTATTTTGGCATACAGTCGGTTTTTACCCTGTATATTTGCACGGATTCCAGAAAAGTCCGTTTGATCCTGTCACGAGGGATAGGTTACAGAAGCTTGGATGTTATTCTTTGCTCAATGCTCCATGCATTCTGTGATCGATCTTGCAATCGTACGTGATCCAGTTTTATTTTCTTAGATTCCCCAGTGGAGGCCGTCTCATAGGTTCCATCTCCATTTGAGGATCCCGTTCTAGTTCTAAAAATGACAATTGGTCGTGTTCGCACCAGTTGACCATCATTTTAGATTCCCCAGTGTTGTACTGTGTCCCAGCGCGTCGTTTTCCCAGTGTGTTCTCCTCGTAGCGTCTGTCCCTGTGTCGTCGTATTCGTCAGCATTTGCATTCATCATTCTAGCATACGCATCACATCATATTCATGGCATCGTCTACATTAGTCTGTTCTCGCTTGGTCCATAGCATTGCATATCGCCACATATAAGGGCAAATTTTCGGTTATCTATATTTAAATCCCTCCACCATGATTCCTGAGTCTCCGTCACTCAAATCATCCGGTGTAGCTATTTAAATAGGGGCAACTGTAATACCCCAAATTTTACCCTTATATTTAGTCAGTCATTTCGCATAGCATCTCATCTGTGCATCTGCTAACCACTATCAAGTCATGGAGTTATTTGTTTTGCAGGATTAGTTCTAGGGGTATTTTGGTCATTTTACGTGGACTCCGCTAATTCTTTGAAGACGGGCTGTTACTGAGCTTTGAAACACTTGAGACACTATTTCTGAGGCATTTATTTATCACATGGTTTGAGTATATCAAGGCGTCTATCCGATGTGTTCGGTATCAAAATTTGTCGGACACAACTGGATTTAAGGTCCATTTCTTCGCTCATGGTTTATTTCTAGAGCATTTCCGTTTCTGTTAATAAGGCGCGGTTTAATTGGGTATTATTGGATTGTTGCTCATAGCATTTGGTCAGTGGAATTCAATTACGGGCAATGTCATCGTTGATACTGAATCTGGTGTGTTTACGGCGCACATCCGCGTTTGGTTAGAAAATTGAGGAGAATATTGTTGGCTAGAATATAAGTTGGAATGCAAGTGAATGAAGTCCGGTGATGAGATTAGGACCACAAACGAGACAAGTACATGAGCAAGAATATCATTCGTGAATATTTATGGTTTATAACTAGAATAATGAATTTAGATATTTGTGGATTTATTCACAAATGTTTATAATTTATAACTAGAAATAAATATAAATAGATTCAAAGTTGAATGATCATGGAATTTTTATTTCATAAGAATATCATTTTACAAAAGGAAGTGAATCATTTCACATTTGAATTGCTGTGAGATTACATTTACAAATGTTACATCTACTCTAAAAATCCTAAATCCTAAAAACTCCTAAGGTTTCTTCATGGTAGCTTTCCCTTGAGTGTTCCACGAAGTTCCTGATCACCTGCAAAAAAAATAGGAAAACAAAACAGAAGCAAGAAGGGGTTAGAAGTTATCTTTGACACTCTCAAAACATCGTCATCATCGAGTGCCGGGAGTGGCACAACCGAAGCTGCGTCCTACCCCCGTTATCAATCCACGCCATTAGCGTCAGATCAGGTAACATCTGTTCTTATCTAAGGGGAAACCGAGAGATGAAGAAGTAAAAGAAGTTCGGGCCGATAAATGATTAACTGAAAAGGGTCTATGCCACCATCGAGTAAATCCCAATTTACTTTCCAAACTGATACAAGGGTAAAACAGCACATAAACCCGGATGCCGACGGGTATGAGCCACTTTGTGTTCAAAGTTTGTCAACACCTGAAATGCAAGCATCAAAACAGTATCAGGGTTTTCAAAGAAATCCATCACCGACTAAGAACCGAGTTTCAAACCTGCATCAGCTTTAGATCAAACAGGAAATTCATAACAGTGAAACTAGTTCAACAAGAAAGAACCAAGTCAAGCAAATCTGCCACAAAAGGCACAACATATAAATCACAAGCTGCATAGAATTGGAGGAAGCAATTTAATTCACAGAACCAAATCAGTATCAACAATTCAGGTCCAAAGTGAACCAGCACTTCTACAGACGTGGTTGCCACAAAACACCAAAGCCAGGGCTCAGTCGAAACATCATGGCCCAACACGCAGGTTCTGGTTCAGTCAAGTGAGCATTACCCTCGCACTGAAAATGAGTATCAATGGAAAGCATATCTGGGCAACACATGCCGCAATCCCGCTCAACTACACAAGAAAGTCGAATGTTAAAAATTGATAGTATCAGCAAACAGTTGGTTCGAAAACCAGAAGGGTCGAAATAACATCCACGGCAGCGAAACAATGCCCTTACCAGAAGAGTCAAGTTCAAACAGAACAGAAAAATGAAATACAAACCAAACTGCATCAGACAACTAGTGTCAGCACAAGAAACAGCACAAATCATACCAGAAAAAGCGAGGTAGGTTCATAATCATGCTCACGCGTCAATTTAAATGTAAGCCTCAACCAAATGTGGTCATATTGGAAAACCAAAATGAGAAGCCGAGGCTCAGCTACGAACATCATTGCCCCAAACTCGCAGTCACTATCAAGTAAATGTCTCGAGGAAACATTAAGCAACATCCGGATTCACAATTGGACACGAATGTCCAAGTCCGAAACTGGTTCCGAAATTGCAGCACCTGAAAAATCAGAGAACCAAGTCTGTTAAAATCAGAAGTGACACCAGAAGGGATTCAGGCCATACCAAAGAAAACGCATATCCAATTCCAAGGTCCAAAGTTCCAATTTGAATCGAAGATCCATCAAAATACCATACAAAGCGTATCTAAAGCCGAACTTGAAACAAACCATAGCGGTAAGACCAGTTTCAACCAGAAAATAGAAGAGTTAGGTTCACGATCAAGAAAGAACAAAGTTCGGTTCAGTTCACCAAACCATATCAGTCACAGTAATCTAAGGTCACATTGGAAAATCGAAGGCAATAGCGTTCCTCAAAGGTTCAGACCAATGGTCATCATCACCATATGACCATCCTCGGCGGCATTTGACTCGACCAAAGCCATAGTACCAATTCTGAAAGAAGAAGAAGAAAAGTTAACGTGTGTTCGAAACAGTTAATCCAGAAGTCAGAAGCAAATATCCAACAAAACCAAATTTGAATGTGGATACAAGCAATTTCCAAATTAAAACCCAATCCGTATTCAATCAGATACTGGGAAGATATTTCGAAACTGAGTCTGAAAAAGGAAGAAAAGATTCAATCAGCTTATCAGAAAAATAATCAAGCAAATCAAACAAAATCCATTACAAGTGAATCCGAAAAAGGAACGTGTTCTGAAAACCCAACAAAGCCAAATCGTATCAGAAAAATCCAATCAATATCAAGTGGAATTTCAATCAAATCCAAATCTCAGGTTATCACAATAATAACGAGAATCAGACTCAAGTCCAAAGGCCCAAAAGAGAGTCAAAGGAAAGATATAAAAGGGAACCACATCACCTCGTAAAAACCCTAGCGGCCGCGAGAGGGAGAGAGACCGAAAGAGAGCTGGGCGGCAACGAGAGGAAGAACTTAGAAACCATCGCATCCATCCTCGAAACAACGCAACTCGAGTGGAAAGGATTCACCGGCGCCGTTTAAAGCCACGACGAGCAAATACCTTCCTTCGAAGCTCGGAACATCGTCATCATCGCTTCCGTTGATCATCAACAACCACCGATCACCACCATCACGAGTTCAACGAGATCGCTCGAACCCTAGTTAAAGGTTGAACTGCTCATTTCACATATTCTTGTGTGTTTTCTTTTCAGGAATTGTAAAGAGAAAGAGAATCGCAGCGAGGAAAAAGAAGAGGAATTGAAGAACGGCGCCGCAGAGCAATTAGGGTTTTGGGAACCCTAGTTGTGTGTTTTGGCATACTTACATCAACCGGGTTGGGTCCGGAAGTGATTACCGGCCCAACCCCTTTTATTTTTCATTTTCATTTTTTATTTTTTTGTTTTTTTATAATTAATATTATGTTAAATATTAAAATCGTTTTTAAAAAAAAAATAAATAAATAAAATAAAAAAACTTTTTTTTATAATAATAAACAAAAATCTTTTTTATAAATAATATTAAAATCCATTTTTTAATTAAAAAGTAGGTTAAAATAGTTTTTTTAGGATTTTGAGTAAGTTAATATAAAAAAAATCCTATTTTAAGTTAAAGTTTATATCATAAAATAAAACCACAAAAAGATGCGTAATTTCACTTCTTTCACCATCTGATTTTGCCCCCTGACGTTGTTTGTTCGTTTTGCAGTTATTTATTTCATTATCGTTCTATTTAAATTTCATTATCATATTGTATCTGCTCCTCTCATGTAACCTCGCGAACCCTAACAATCGCGCTTTAATTTTTGTCTTTAAGTTTCTGCTTGTATGGCTTACTGTCTGCATTTTTATTTCTGTTTGCATGATTCAATTATCTCACACTTCCACCCGTATTTTGTCACCTTGCACTTCTCCGAAGGAATTAGGTCTAGCCGTTTGACCGCCGTGTCAATAGTCCTCAACTTCAAACCCTTACAACTCGTACAAACCCTAATTTTCACAAATGCCTCGCCGCAGGCAAAGTTACCATGTTACCCCTAGCATTAGGTCAAAGAGCCGCCGCGCTCATTTTAGGGTTTCCCGCCGTGGAATCCCTAATTTAACCCTAATTACAACTTAACATTTCAACGTAGAAGTTTGGAGTTTCGACACTCCGCGTAAGCGTGTCCTTAAGACGCGTTTATTCCCCTTGAGACCTTGACCACAATCAAGAAGTCTCTAACCTCCCTTTTGAGGGGAACTACGATTACTCTGATTCCACTCCCGTAAGGATACGTAGGCACCAGATGCGATGTCTTGCCGAGTAAACTTAGAATTAACCCCTTAGGTCTCCTTTCTCACTTTTAATCCTTTGTACATATACCTTAAGCAAATAAATAAAGCAAATAGTAACATTTGAACAAAAGGTTCCTGTAGAGTACTACAGAAGTTTAGGGTGCTAATACCTTCCCTAAATTTAACTAACCCCCGAACCCTAGATCTTTCCCCGCATTGTGTTTACGATGCAAAATAGGTTTTCCCTCTTTTGACCTTTTCCTTCGGATAAATCAAAGAGCGGTTGTGAATTGAATTGCGATTCAAACTCATTAATAGTTTGATATCCTATTTCCACCGCAACAACACTCAAAGATACAACAGAGTCGCCACCGAACTTTATTTAGTCGCAAAGGACAAGGAAAATATTGATAAAACCCAAGGGAAGAGAAACAGGAAAGGGGTCGGTTATGCGAAAGGAAGGTACTGCCACCTTAAGCATCTGTTGTACCCGACGGGAACCATTTCGCTTGCTTCTAGGCTTGGATGGGTTATCTATCTAAAGGCTTCTAGCTAAAGGAAAAGAGAGAAAAAGAAAGAGAAAGAATGAATTTGCTCACGGAGGATTGGGACCCTCGTGCCTACGTACCCTCATAGTGAAATGAGGAAGTCAGAGCTCTGTAGTTCAAGAAACTAAGGAAAAGAAGAGGATCTGGACGGACCTGAGAGACAAAAGAATGGAAGAAGACGGAGGAGGGTGGCTCGCCAAGATTTCGCAATCTTGTGGCTAAGTACCCTCATAGTGCAATGAGGAAATCAGAGCCTACGTAGTTCGGGGAACTAACGCTGAGAAAGAAAACAAAGACGGCGTCGAAGCCAAAAAAGAAAAGAGAAAGCAATACCCAACTGGGGAATGCAAAAGGAATGGTGTCAAAACCAAGAAAGAAGAGTAAAGAAAAATCTGCTGAGGAACAGAGAAGCAAGACATGAACTCTATTGGGGAATTCAGAAGAAAAGAGATAACTCCACTGGGGAGAAAACAAAAGAATGGCGACGGAGCCTAGAGAATAAAGGAGTAAAAGTCAAGAGTTAAAATAAAGGTAAGATCCACAGGGGGCTCGGTGCATTAACTGGTAAGCACTGAATAACCGAAGGAAAATAAGAGTAAAACTCTGTGGGGAGAGCAAAAGGTTGATATCAACATACAAACTGCTACAAAAAAAGAGAAAGAGAGTACCGAACCAAAGGGAGGTGTTTGACTCTGAAGGGAAATCGATATATTAACTAATAAACAATGGTTAACTGAAAGGAGAAAAGAGCTAGTTTTAATCGATAAATGATGATCAACCAACAGACAGGTGTGGAACAAAGCAAAGGTTGTGACCCAAAGAACGGGTGTGGAACCAAGCGACTCGTTGTGACCTAAAAAACGGATGTAGAACCAAGCAACGGTTGTGATCCAAAGAATTGTACATTTATTGAACAAACAACACTTGACCAAAGGAAAGGGTATTCGAACCAAACAAAGGTTACTAACCCAAAGTTGGCAGTATTTGAACCAAATAAAGGTTGCTAACTGTAGGGGATTCGGTGCTTAACAGACGGACTGTGATTAATCGAAAAGAAAGAGTGATTAACCACAAGAAGGTGATTAACTCAAAAGAAACTCAGTATCTTAACAGACAGACTATGTTTAACTGAGAAAAAGAGTGATTGGTTCAAACAGGCGGACTGTGATTGACCAAAAGGCGGTTGATTAACCAAGATAAGGTGATTAACCCAAAGAAAAAGCTGCTTTTAACGGGCAGACTGTGATCAATCAAAGATCGGGTGATTAGCCAGAAGAAGGCAATTAACCCAAATAAAGTTCAGTATTAACAAACGGACTGTGATTTAACTGAGGAAAAGATGACTGGAGTTTAACTGACATGTAATGATTAACCAAACAAGAAGGAGAGAGAACCAAGAGAAGTTTGTGAACTCCGATAGGGACTAGGTTGGAACATGAAGACTGTGTAAACTAGAGAAGAAAGATTGATTTCCCTAAGGAAGAAGAGAATTTGTTCTTAATCGAAGAATGGTTGATCAACCAAGGAAAAAACAGACTACAAGACTCTGGGTAAACCAAGAATGGATTGGCCTTAAGAGAAAATTGAAATTGAAAGGTGATAGTCACTTCCAAAGAGGAGATAAGGATGCAAGCAATCAAGGATCGACTCAACTGGAGAAATAGGGAAGCCATAGTAAAGAGATAGAGACGACTATTCCAGGCACAGGGTCATTCGTCCCCTACCCAACATAGTCAAAATGAGTGTAGGAATTCTCCACTCTCATTCATTCTCTAACCCCAAAGTACGGTGCGAGAAATGAACGAACAACACAACGATGCAAAATTTTTACAGTGCTCCAATGCATAGCAAATCTTCAATTCCACGGGGTAAAAGAGAGGACAAAGCTCTAGAAGATTCAAAGGAGAAAAAGAGGATGGAACGACTAATCGAAACGAAGTTTTGATTAATCAATCAAAAGGGGAAGATGCTTACAATTTTCCAAAGGGATGAAAAATCGTTAAAGCAAAGGACGGACTATTGATTATACAAGATTAAGTTAATTCTAAAGAGGAACAAACTTAATGCAAACATGAATGGAAGTGTAAAAAAATACCAAATATGATTTAGTATGCCTCACAAATCATGTAGCATGTGATCAAAGAATGTGCAAGAATGATCATGATCATACAATGATGAAAGATGCAAATAATCGAGAGTCGAAAAATCACACATTAAAAGTTTTCAAGTATGCCTCACACAAAAGTTAAATAGCTCATAAAACATCCACAAATATCATGCATATCAAGCCATGGAAGTTACATGAGAAAAGAATAGCAAACGAGCTTGAAAATATGAAAAAAAAAATGGCATTCTGTTACAATGGTAATCGATTACCTCATGCAGATAATCTGTTACCTGCTTAAAAATTGCAAAAACACGTGAAAATTGTGCAGGGTAACCAGTTACCACATATAGGTAAACGATTACCATTGTAACAGTGGCAAAAAATAGCTTTTTAAAAAGCACTTTCAGCAACCAAAACACTTATCCAATCATCCATATGCTATAATTAACATTTGAGCACGAAAAATGATGTTCAAAATCACTTAGGAATCAATTAAACATCAATTGGAAATATTAAACATGAAGATCAAAGATCAAACAATCACATGATCAATCAACACCAAAAAATGATTGAACTACATCGTGAACGCGAAAAAGTGATCAAAACCATAAATCAAGTGTGAATTACCAACCTACAAGGCAGAGGATTGCCTTTGTGATTGTTGCTATTGATATGTGATGAGAATAAGCAAAGAAAACCAGAGAATTCCAAGATTGAGATCAATTCATAGCAAAATTGGTAAAAACACGATAAATACTCCGAATACTAATTTGAACCGAAGAAGCTTGAGATGAGTACTTGAATTAGAGAAGAAGCTATTGTAAATCCAGAAATCCAAGTAAGAATATGGTGGAATGAGGCTTAGCTCAAGAGAATAACAATTTTGACGTGAATATTGTTACACTCTAATGGAAGCAAGCTTTTGTGAGGTTTTGGGAAGATGATTGAGATGAATGTGAGAGAGAGTTGCAGAAAAATCAGAGAGAATGTGAGAGAATTGAGAGTGATCAATGAAGAATTAGGCAAAATGATTGGGGGTGAAAATGTGGAATTTAAGAAAATGATTCCAGTCCTTGTGAAATGGTGGTGATTTGCTTATATAGAGTTTTGCTCCGGAGTTGCTAGGTTCGGAGTGAGCTTTGGATGTAGCCTTGGAACTAGCCTTGGAGTTAGTTAGCCTCAACTCACTGAATTGGAGTTTAACTAAGTTAGTTAGGTAGTTGACTCGGTAACCAGCCTAATGCACATTTGACTCTAAGGGCTCACATGCTTGGTAATAATGCTAATGCAAGATGTGAGTTCCATTCAGGAGCTCCTGGTCACCACATTAATAATTGCAAGGCTTTTAAGCATAAAGTCCAAGATTTAATTGATTCAAAGGCCATCAGTTTTACCAACGAGGGTCCCAATATGAACCAGAATCTAATGCCAAATCATGGCATGGCATGAACAAATGTTATTATTAATGGGGAGAGATTAAATATGATAACTGATGCTGATGAATTGAAGACTCCTTTGAGTTTTGTTAAGGACAGATTGTTGAAATGGGGCGTGTTCCTAAGTTGTTCAGTTGATTGTCAAGAATATGAATTATGACCCGAGGGTTGTAACCTTTTGAAGAATGGTATCCAGAAGATGATCGATGAAGGTTATTTACAGTTAGATAGAATTGTTGGGGAAGATAATGATGCCAGGGATAGTAATGATGGAAAAGATATCGCCACTATTTTGATTCCCTACAGGACCATAAACATTTCAGCGCCAGCTATGCCAGCACTTGTAATCATTACTACGCCATGACCAGTGACGTATGGAAGTACCAAAGCCATACCATGGAACTATGGGAATGAGGTGTTCTGTAACGGACAAAGCCAAGATTTGACCAGTTCATCGTATGTTAGTTCTCCTGTTGATAACATAGTTGGTGTTGCACCCCAAAATTTTCCCAACCTTTTTCTTTACCTAGCTAATGTTTCATTGCATTCATTGTAGCATTAGCATATGCATTGCATTGTCATTTATGCAGGGGATCAAGAGATGTGCCTATTAAAAATAGGCTACCAAAGGTTCTAGAGCTAATCAAGAAGCTATAGTCAAGTTATCATCCCCATCAAGCCTTCATGATGAAGTCAAAGCTCCTTGGGAAAAGGGATGGATACAAGTTTGCCTAACTCTTATCTAGGGGGTTAATGAAAGTCATCAAGAGTTTACAAGTCCATGGATATGGGTAGAATTCCTTGAGAGAGCTCATGAGATGTCTTGAGAGGCATGAAGGAGCTTGTGCAAGTCATTATTCAAAGTGCAAGAAGCCACAACCAAAGGTGGTGCAGTTAGGGTTCTCACATGGTCAACCCTAAGTCAACAGTTGAGGTAAAGGAGATCATTACTCAATTCCAAGTCTTTGTGATCATGGGATGTTGTGTTGAGACACCTAAGAGATTATTCCAAGATCAATTCATCAATGTTCAAGAGTATGAGAAGTTGCTAAGCTAGGGTTTCTAAGCATGACCTTGTAAAATCCCCTGTTTAGTGCCTAACTTCAAGACCACATAACTCAAGATACAAGTTTCATATCATCTTGACTCAAACATGAGACTTGTAGAGCATGTAATTAGCTTTCTTTTAAGTACTAGAAGTCTTCCATTGGATTTCTAGAACTCAAGATATGAAGCAGACACGTTACAGGGCATCAGATGAATGTGATTTTGGTCCTTGAAAGTCAACCAACTTCTAAGACATTTTTGACCTAAAAGGGTGTTTATCCTCATCTTGACCCAAACATGAAAGTTCTCCCTTATGACCTTAGATTTCTAACAAGTACTAGAAGTCCTCAAGATGATTTGTGAAGCTCAAGATATGAAGCTTGCAAGGCAGGGGTATTTTGGGAAACAAAGATTATAGGCCACTTTTCATTATAGGTCAATTTCACCACTTTGCACATCTCAAATGTAAATCTTTCCCACTTCAAACTTGCTCCAAATGGGTTCATTTGCTCAACCAAACATCAAGGCATCATGGAATTGGCTTGGATTGAAGAGTTAGTGAAGAAATTTCAATGAAAAGGGCATTAAAAGTACAAAAATCAAATTAATTCATATGGAACCAATTTTGTCCAAGTTTGTGCATATTTTGAGTGCAAAGGACATTTCAAACACAATGAAACTTTTGGAATTGCAAATTGAGCTTTCTGTCATAAGCTTTTTCCATGAAACTTCATGTTTAAGTAACATATGCAAATCATACCATAGGATCAAAACAAGGGATGAATCTGATCCATTTATCTTCCTCACATCACCAGCAACCTATTTGAGTCAAATTTGAAGCATTTCCAGCTCTGTTTTCACGATTTACAAGTTTTCCACATCAATGAAATTGGATCTTCAATTGGGCTTATACAGGCTGCCATTGGGCTTTTTCATCATCCATATCCAAAGTATAAATTGTTGGGATCATGTACAATCAATGATAATGGAATTTAGAGCTATTTTCAGTTAGAAATCAGTTGGAAGGATCATCGATCATTCTAACAACTCTAGGAAGGATCATCGATCATTTCTGGATCAAATTCATCAAGAATTCACCACACTTGAAGGCTCAGTGGAAGCACTCCACTAGGTAACTTATCTTTCAACTTTCCTCAATGTGTAGGGATATTTGACACGCCATTTTCATATGATTGTGATCCCCATACTTCATAGATTGATTCTGGATAAGTTTTGCGCATGATCATGACAATTCTTGGTGGAGCATGGAAACTTGTAGCTTTCGATTAGGCACATTTTAGAGACAACTAGGTCAAGAAAACCACGGATTATTGATGTACATAAGATAACGAGTTGATTGATGTCAAGAGCTGTGAGTTTAGTGAACTTTTATTGAGATGCTATAGTGAGTGCTTGAGGTTGAAGATGACCGGAGTTGCTCCGGCTACCGCCTGCAACTCTCCCTCTTTTTTTATTTTAAAACTCTGATGAGCACGTGGCTTGATGTAATCCTTTAGTTCATGGCTGTTTTTTTGACTTGGACTTAATCTGAGGGCCACGATTCAATGATATTTTGTATTAGAAATCTGAAGATTGCGTGGCACCCTCACAGCCTTAGGATAGCTTGACTTCATCCCCAGCGTGTGGTCAGGATTGCATTTTAGTTGACTGACTGTGCTTTAATAAAACGCTGCATTTGAGCACCTTGCATCTCATTCATTTAATCATATGACTAGTCTTAGATTGAGTGGTTGGGGTTTCATTCCAATTTGTATTTGATTGCTGATGCATGTGTGTCCTCACATTAGCCATTGGATGTTTAACTGGTAATTGCATTGAAGGGCTAAAATTCAGCCTCGTTGGTTGACTAACCTTAGGATTGGACTGGGCTTATTTGCTGTCTGCACCCCTCACGAGCCTGAGCCCAATGAAACCAACACAAATCCCTTGTTATTTGCACCTAGCATTTTCCAATTTAATTCTTTTCTCTTATTTTCATTTTATTAATTCTGTTTGCATTTAATTCGTGAAAAATACTTGATGCATCCCAAAAATCATGAAAAAAATATGTTTTGCATACTTTGACATGTAATTTGATTTTACATATTTTTGAATTATTTTTTAGTTCATTTTTCAAGTTAATATTGAATTTCCTTCTTAATGTGTTCATTGTAAATAGAAAATTGCATATCATCCTGTTCTTGATTTTCTTTCTTAATCAAAACTTCATATAAATTCATGAAACTTCTGGTGCAAATTGTGGACATCTTGATTGATTTTAGGATATTTTTTCTCTCTGATTTTTTAGGCCTTTTGATTAGGTTTTGGATTGAGCCTTTAAGACCCTCTCCTTTGCCTAATTCATGAGATACCCCTAAGACGTTGCCTTCTGTTGGCATAGCTAGGCTTAGAATTTTTCTCTCAAATTTAGACCCTTGGCTCCTTATACCAGAGGGGTCCCCTAGGAATTTTCATAGAATTTTTAGGTGCACTTTACTATTTTTAAATCATTTTGCATTCTGGCCTATCCTTGTGAGGTTTCCACCTTACCACTTGCCTAGTTTGCATTTTGTGTGAAATCTTTGCAATGCTTGTGCATCCCATCCTTGAGTATTCATGTTGTAGAAATCTTAAGCCACTTGCGTGATGAATTTCAATTCTTAATCATGTTCATACCTTGCTCCCAACTTAGGCTTCCTTTGGGACCTTTCCTTTAGCCTTTCCTGGTGAATACCTTTGAATGACTTCCATCCTTTTGCCACTTCTTTGCTTTTTATCTTACTACATCTTCTTCTTCTAATTCCTCTTGTCCAACAATAAAAGGATCCTCCTTGTGAGAGCTTCGTTCTTCCTTAGGAAGAACTGAAGGCATTCCATAAGAAGTTGAACCTTTGAGGACTCTTGTGTTGATACACATTGAGTGTGATGAGTTTGGTTGAACATAATGAGTTCCTTTGGTCCTCATTGTGCTTCCCCTCATCTTATTCCCCATTCCTTTCCTCTTGTCCAATAATAAAAGGATCCTCCTTGTGAGAGCTTGGTTCTTCCTTAGGAAGAACTGAAGGCATTCCATAAGAAGTTGAACCTTTGAGGACTCTTGTGTTGATACACATTGAATGTGATGAGTTTGGTTGAACATAATGAGTTCCTTTGGTCCTCATTGTTGCTTTCCCTCCTCATCATTCTCTCTATGCCTTTCATTGTCCTATATTCTTAAGATCCTTCTTGTGAGAGCCTAGTTCCTCCTGTGGAGGAACCAAGTGCATTCCATAAGAAGTTGAGCCTTTGATGGACTCTTGTGTTGATACACATTGAACATAGTGGGTTCCTTTGGTTCTCATTGTGCTTCTCTTCATTCATTCCTCTTTGTCCTACAATCTTAGGATCCTTCTTATGATAGCCTAGTTCCTCCTGTGGAGGAACCATGTGCATTCCATAAGAAGTTGAGCCTTTGATGGACTCTTGTGTGTGTACACATATTCTCCTTCTCTGTTCTACAATCTTAGGGTCCTTTTTCTGAGTGCCCAGTTTTTTTCCTTTGGTAGAATTAAGGATATTCCATAAAGAAGTTGAACCTTTGTGGACTCTTGTGTTAATACACATTGAACTTGATGAGTTTAGTTCTCCTTTTACTTTCCCATCATCTTGTTTATCCCCTCCCCTACATGTTGTTTGATTTGGTGCATTAGGATAGAAGTGCACGGGTAGGCATTATTTCTCTTAAGTCCATGTTTGCATTAAAGGTTGAGGTTTCCTCCCTTTGCTTGACTATTTATTTTCCCTTTGTGTTTGCTTGTGTGCATTAAAGGTTGAGGTGTCCTCCCTTGCTTGTACTGTTGCATTGCATGTGCATTCATTCACATTTTACATTTCAGTTGAATAATCATGATGGTTTCCTATTGATTTCCTTTCCATTGCCATGTCCTCCTAGGACTCTCACTTCCTTGTTTAAGGATAGTGATGATAGAACATTAGGGTTAACCCTTTGCATGATAACAGAAGGATAGATTCCCTTTCTAAACTCAACCTTAGGACCATCTTGCATGATAACAGTAGGGTTTTGCTTAGTCCCCCTATAGAGTCTTTTCTCTCTTCTTATCTCAAAACAACTTCAAAGTACATAATAAAGGCTAATGAGCATTGTACGTTACGAGCCTTAAGCTACTTGGGAAATGGTGATTGGGGGGCTTCTCCTCAATTACCTAGAGTGTTTAGTATATGCCCTTAGGGCGATATGCGACGCATTCGTTCCTAAGTCATAGTCTCTAGTACGATATGAATTACAAACATTCACTCAAAACACTTCTTCCATAAAAGACTTCAAAAACAAATAGTAAAACTTCCTTTTACCCTTTGGGGTTCTTAATCAGGAAAATATTTTCAGATAAAGAGTGTTGTTAAACTGTAGTTCTACCACAAACAGGCGTTGTCCCTAACTGCTGGAACTGTAGTTTAACCTTACTCGGATAAAACATACGAACAAACCTATGTTCTCTTTATCCCAAACTACGTAAGCTCTGATCTCTCATACCTGTTGAGTAGGTAGGAAAAAGATGTGATATCTTGGCGAGCAACCTTCCCCACTTTCACCCGTAGTTAATCGAACTATGTTGACTCTGACTTTCCCATTGCACGAGGGAATACGTAGGCCCATAGCTGCGATGCTCTGTCGAGTCCTTTTTCTTTTAACCCAGACCTTTAGTTAGATAGATAAACAACCAAGTGTGGATCCCGTTGAGTACAACAGACGTGAGGGGTGCTAGTACCTTCCCCTTGCGTAACCGACTCCCGAACTCAGAGATTTGGTTGCGATGACCAATCTTATCCCTTTTCAGTAGGTTTTCTCTGCTCGTTTCCTTTCCCTCTCGTTGGGATAAATAAGAAATGGCGGCGACTCTTCTATCATTGCCTGTTGTACCCCAAAACTTGCCTAACCTTTTCTTACCTGGTTTATGTTTCATTACATTAACATTTGCATAGTTATATCATTTACATATCATGTTATCATTCATATAGCAGGGGATCAAGTGTTATTATTGTCAAGAGAAGCCTAGCAAGAGGTCTCATTCAAGATTGAGAAGTTGTCAAAGTCATCAGGAGGTGAGTTGAGGGCCTAAGGGTTTAGATGTTTGAGTATGAATCTTCTCCTAATTTAAGGATCAACTGAAGATCATCAGAGGGTTGTGAAGTGTAGAATGTGAAAGGAGGATGTGTATGAAGCTCATAGAATGCCTGGGGGGCCATGGGAGAGCTCTATCCAACCATTGTGTCAAATGCAAGAGCCACAGTTGAGGTGCAAGCAATTAGGGTTTCATCTGGGTTAATCCTAAGTAAACTGGGCAATTGAAGAGTATCAAAGGCCTACTTTTAGGTCATGGAATTCATCAAATGATATGATGAGACATTTGTGGTGTTGTGCCAAGATCAAATCAAGAAGAGTCAAGAGTGTGGGAAGTTGCTAAATTAGGGTTTCAGTGTAAAATCCCCTATTTAGTGCTTAACTTCATGACCACATAAGTCAAGATACAAGTTTAAAATGGATCTTTAGCAAACATTAAATTTGCAGAGAATCTCAATACCTTTAATTTGATTACTAGAAGTCCTCAAGGGGATTTATAGAACTCAAGTTATGACCCAGACAAGTTACAAGTCCTCAGATGCCTCTAAAATTTGTCTGTGAAAATCATCTGACTTCAAAGCTATTTTTGACCTAGAAGGAGGTTTCACCTGAACTTTTGGCCAACATGAAAGTTGTTCCTCATGATCTTAGCTTTCTAAATTGTACCAGAAGTCTTCCATCTGATTTGTAGAACTCAAGTTATGAGGTTTACAAGTCAGGGGTATTTTGGGAAAGTGAGATTATAGGTCATTTTCAATCATAGGTCAAAATCTCCAACTTGCACTTGTCAAATGGATTTTTGTTCAACGTGAAAGTTGTTCAAAATGGGGTTTTTAGGCTAGCCAAGTGGTCATAATGGATTGATTGGGCTCATAGCAAGACTTGGTTTGAAATGGTTTGAATAAGGAAGATTTTCAAATGGATTAAGGAGGGAAAATTGATTTTTTGAGCTAAAGGACCAAAACATGGCAAGTAGCTACATTTTTTGAATGGAAATTGGATTCTATGCACTTTGGCATTAGCAGAATTTTGAGTTTAGGTCAAGATTTACAAGTTATCATATGGTTGCTTCAAATGCAAGTTACACATCCAAATTCTTTACCAAGGCATTTCAAGCACTCTTTTTGGTCTGAATACATTCACAAGGCAATGTGCAATTGAAAGGGAAGTTTCTTGAACCATTTTCATGGCCAATTCGTGACTGGTACATTGCACATGTGAAGGAAAATAAAAAAATGCAATTGGCTGGATTGGGCCTCAAATTGAGTTCAAAAGCCCATGGAAACATTCTATATATTCATTGGATTGATTTTAGATCAATTTTGGAACCATTTTCGTGCCAGAAAGCTGAAGTTGCAGTTGAGTTTTCAAGAGGAGCAAGTGAAATCGTGTTTTGAGTTCCAAGCCATTTCAGATCAAATTGAAGCTTACAACATCTTTCTCTTACATCCTTGAATGATTCTGGAGAGTTTTGAAGCTTGATTCGTGCTCTAGCTACTTCTGTTAGTGAATCTACATCAGGTTAGTAAACTTCAAAATTCCTCTTGATCTAGGGAGATGTAGTTCATATTATGCATGTGGTTAGGATCTAATAGAGGAATAGATTGTTTCTGGTTTGAAATTGGAGCAATTAGTGACAATTTAGGTTGAGGTGAATTTTCTGTTTGGACACGAGTTGGTTTGATCTTAAGGAATTAATATGATTTGGATAGATCATGATGAACTAGGAAGCGTGATGAACATTTCTGTGCAATTAGATTAGAGTTTGGTGATGATCAATGTTGGAGTGTCATTTGAACTTTGAATCGGATTTGAAAACCTAGCCTGATCTAGAGAAAATGAGTATGATATTTAGAATCTACGTGAAATTCTGAGTAAGATTGGTATAAGGATTGTTGTTTCTGGACACCTGCAACCACCTGCTCACCGGAGAAGACGACCGGAGTCTTCTCCGTCCACCACACTGAGTCTCACTCAGGCCAGGCTGAATTTTGGAGAAGATGATCTTTGCACCATCAGATCTGCCTTTGACCAAAGACTTTCCCCTTCATCCAACAGCTGTGTTTTAATCTGAGGTTGGACTTTTTTGAGTCCCAAACGATGCAGTTTCATTAAATGACATGGACACGCTGCTGGCTCTTGGATCATCTGACTAGTCCACGCATCCATTGGCTCATGTTTTATTTCAGTTTTAATATTTCTTTTATTTCATTTTGTTTATTTTAAATGCTTTATTGATTCAAAAAATCACAATAAATTCAATTTTGATCCAAAAATTATTTTAAAAATATCTCCATGATCTTGAGAGAATTTGTGATTTTCTGAAATCAATAAAATTCATTTTCATGCATTTTTCATTTTAATTTGATTTTTCTTATTTTGTTTAATTCTCTTAATTTTGCATATTTGATCATCTGTCTTGTTGAATTTTGTTCTTCCAATTGGTGATGAATTTGGCTTTGATTTTTTAGTATGTTTTAGGGTACATAATCATGTTCCCTTAGGAGTTTTTTGGAATTTTAGAACAACTTTAGGTTCTGTTTTAGGTGTTGAGATTAGAGCCTTCCCAAACATGTGGATCACCTTGATACCCTTCAATTTAGAAATTATTTAGGTGACTTAGAAATTTAATTAGGATTTAATATTTTAACCCTAGGTTGTTCAAACATGTATGTTCCCGTAGAAATTTTATTATAATTTTAAAACTTTGTTTTCTATTTTAGTTGATTTTTGCAAGTTGCTTGTGCTTGTGGTGTTTTATTTTTAGTGTTCTTGTTTGTTTGGTTTTGTTGGTGACTTTGGAGCTGGATTTGCTTGGATTCCTTCTTGGGAGGTCTTCTAGACTTGTTGTAGCTGCTGTGGCTTGAAGATTGGATCTTGGAGTTGAAGCTTTCTTTTCTTTTAGGAGCTTTTTAGGAGCTTAGGAAATTAGGGTTTTAGGAAGGGCCATTAGGACTAGTTTTGATTCTTTCATCAAACATAGAATGCATTGTGTGCTTCTATTCCATCCAATGATGTAAAGTCCTTCTAGGGAAACTCCATCTCTCCTTTAGAGGGATATGTGGTATGCCCATAGTTGAGTAGAACTTTGAGGATGCCCTTCCATTTCAATGTTGGTACTTGATGATTTCCTTTGGTTTTCATTTGGTTCTCAACATTGCAACCTTGATCTTAGTGATTATTCCTCTGCTTGGAGTGTGCTTGCTAGAGCTTGAAGATGAAGTTTGATGAAGCTTAAAGATAGAAGCTAGCTTGAGGATGAAGCCTTTTGCTGTCAACTTTGATGTCAAGAGGATTTACTGTTTAGATCTGCTGCTGTTGAGTATTGAAGTTGCTGTCTGTTGAAGACTGTTTTTGCTGTTTGGGCTGCTTTCTCTGCTTCTTTTCTTTTGTTGTATTGTATGTTTGCTTATGTTGATTACCTCTAGGTTTGAGGTGGATCTTGTCTCCTCTTGCCTTTTGTTTTCTTAGGTTTGAGGTTGAGCCGGACTCCCTTGCCTCGCTTGTACTGTTGCATAGCATGCATTTTACTGTTTACTATTTACTGCTTGCTTTCTTTTGCTGTTTCCACTAGGATCTCTGATTTCCTTTGTGCAAGAGGGAATTATGACAGACATTAGGTTTTGACCCATGCATGATAACTGTAGGTAGATTCCCTTTCAACCATAGTTTTAGGGTGTCTTTCTTTTCTCATCTCAAAACAATTCAAAAATACAGTAATAAGGTTAATTGAAGTCGTACGTTATGAGCCTTAAGCTATCTGGGAAAAGGTTGGTGGGGGGTCTCTCTCCAGTAATCTAGATGTTAGTGTGGTACCCTTTGGGTGACATACGAAGCGTTCACTCCTGGGTCATAGTTTCTAGTGCGACTGAGATTGCAAATATCCTAAAAAACAGTTCTTTCATAAAAGACTCAAACAAACATTCAAACTCTGTTTTTGTCCTCTTGGACCTTTAATCAGGAAAACCCTTTCTTAAGGAGATAAAAAAACTGTTAGACAAGCTTGTGTCTTCCATAGCCCGAACTACGTTTACTCTGATCTTTCATGCCGTATGAAAGTACGTAGGCACGAGATGCGACATCTCGCCGAGCAACCTTCCCCCATAACCCGTAGTTAGGCGAACTACGTTGACTCTGATTTCTCGTTCCAGATGGGAATACGTAGGCATAAAGTGCGATACTTTGCCGAGTCATTGTCTTTTCTTTTTAACCCAGACCTTTAGAATAGATAGAATAACATACCGTTAGACAGAAAACAAGCGTGGATCCCATCGAGTATGACGGAAGTGAGGGGTGCTAATACCTTCCCCTTGCGTAACCGACTCCCGAATCCAGGATTTGGTTGCGATGACCATTCCTTTCCCTCTTTGTGTTAGGTTTACTCTGAGCATTTCCTTTCCCTCTGGTGGGATAAATAACGCACGGTGGCAACTATTCTGTCATAGTCGGCGCCGATTTTCCCAGTAGCGACATCTGGCGACTCTGCCGGGGACTCCAAAGGTTCCCTATGCGAGTCAATCCTAGCGCTTGTTTTCCCGTCTGGGGTTTTGTATGTATTTATCTTTTTGTCTTTACTTTCAGTACTGTATACTATTTGTTATTGTGCTGTGGGTAGAGGATTAGTTTGAGAGATAAGTCGGACCTAGGCTTGAGTGCACATAGACTTAGAAGTAGAGAGTAGTGGTTAGCCTGCTTGCTTTGCTCGCACCAGCTAGCTACGAAATTTACACTCAGACGAGATTCTCTTTGATGGCATCTTGCCTGGCCCTTTGGGCTCGACAGGTTGTTGGATTTGAGGGTTGTCGACTCTGGGGACCTATCATTCGGAATTCGGCTAAGTGAGGCCTCTTCAAGGGATGATGATGCCATACCTTCTGGGTATCGTATCATCGCTCTTGAAAGTCTATGACGCTGATGACCGCATAGGATGCCGTACCTTGTCTGCGAGTTAAGTACATACCTGTGAGGGGTAGGTGGGTCTTTTTGCAGGAAAACTCTGGCCTCAAAATACCTGGTTTGTCTCTGTTAGTGAGAATTGGTTGTGAGGGTTCTTTTGTGGTTGGTTTGGTTTGATGAGAAGATCTGATGGTTCTCAAGCTGCAGTACAGCACAGAACAGTTCTTCATTATTGCACTTGATCCCCTGTTACATATGCATCTGCATTTTCATGTCTGCATTTCATTAACGTGTATTTATGTTGCAGGTGTGTTTGTTCCCCTTAGATTCTAGTGTTCTTCTCGCCAGACATGGATTCCATGAAGAGAACAGTTGCTTACAGGTTTCCTTCTCCATATATCAGTTCCTTATTGCAGTTAGTTGCTCTAGCAGATCAGAGAGTGAGGGCTGAGTTCAAAGAGTCTTACGGGAAACTGCTCAGTTTGTTGTGCAGACCTTCTGTGTTTGAGATGACTGGATTGTATACCTTGATGCAGTTTTACGAGCCTCAGTTGAGATGCTTCTTGTTCCCTGATTTTATTTTGGCCCCTACTTTGGAGGAATATTCTGACATGCTAGGAGTTCCTGTGTTAGATCAGATGCCTTTTATTCACGAGGATACTGAGCCTAAGTTGGCTAAGATTGCTGAGATTGTCAGTTTAGATGCTTCTGAGTTCCCCGGAGGTTTGGTCAACTGAATGGAGCTTATGGTTTTCATCTTTCTTGCTTGGTTGAGAAGGCTACGCAGTGTGCGAAGGATGGATGTTGGATTATCTTCAATGCTATTCTAGCTGTTTGCATTTATGAGATTGTATTGTTCCCTAACTTGCCTGATTTTGTTGACTCAGATGCTTTCTTTATTCTTGCCTCGAAGAATCCGGTGCCTACTCTCTTGGGTGACGTTTATCATTCTATTCACTATAAGAATGAAAAACATCGGGGAAAGAATGTTTCTTGCTGTGTACCTCTTCTATCCAGGTAGTTTCAGGGACATCTTCCTAAGAAGGGACCTTTTGTTGATACTGCTGGTACTTTAGATTGGTCTTCCCGATTGATGGGATTGTGTGCTGAGAACATTGTTTGGTTTGATCGGAACCTGCTCAGAGTGGATATTATATATAGTTGCAGTGGCTTCCCGAACGTTCCTTTGATTGGACGGAAAGGTTGTATTAACTATAACCCTTCTCTGCTTGTGAGACAGTTTGGCTATGCTTTGAGGGACTCTCCGGTTGAAGACGGGATACAGGAATCTCTGTATCTCACTGGTTTATTAGATGGAGATGTTTTGGTCAGATTGAGGCGTGCTTGGGGTAATGTTCACAGAAGAGGAAAGACATTGCTTGGCAAGAGTGACAGTACGACTTATAATCCTTATTGGTAAAGAGCAAATGAAGAGCTAGAGAAAGAGATTTTCCAGCTTCGGCATGAGAAGAACGAGGCAGCCTTCACTTTGAAGAAGCAGACTGAGATGATTAATAGGTTGGGTTCATATTTGACTGAAGAGACCAACAGGAGAGAGAAGGTGGGAGTAGCCTTGAACGGTGTTAGTAGTGTGCTTGCTACTAAGAAGGAGCTGCTGAACAAGGCTTATTCTCGACTTTCCAAATGGGGATTTTTGTGGAATGCCATGCTTACTAGCCGGAAGGAGCGTGAAGATGAGTTGAAGCTTCAGATTTCCCAGTTAGAGGAGCAGCTCAGCGCTAAGGATGCGAAGATTGCTGAAGAGGCATCTCTTAGACGTGACGCTGAGTCTAGAGTGAGCAATATGATCAAAGAAACTAGGGGTGGTGAATTGAAGGTTGACTTTAAAAGATGCAAGCTTGATGAGTGTTTTGGAAGGGGAGCCTGTGAAGAGGACGCCAAAAAGCTGAGATCCACTGTTGAGCGACACGCATTACTGATACAGGAATTAATTTCTAGACTAGGTCACCCGGAGACGCTGAGGCTATTGGAAGATGTCCGGGAGCGCCATTTGTCCTGATTTATCTTTGCTTTTCTCTTGTTGTTTGTACTTGTATTTTGACCATCGTCAGGCTTGTTGGCCGAGGTCTTTTTCAGTTGTATTCAGTTATATCTTTGTACTCTGCCTCTTGGCATTTCTTTATGTATGAGGTTTCTGATTCTGCGCTTGTTTATTTTGGACTCCATTGTTGTTATGGCTTCTTCTCCAGAACTAGAATCGAGGGGGGGGGGGGGAATTAACCTGTTGCATATTTACACGTGTGCATTTGCATATTCATATTGCATGGCAGGTACCTTTTTGAGCTCGAATCTTATATCCTGCGTCTTTCAGGTTGTTTCAAGATTGACAAACAGAGAATTCACCGGTACGCTATAAGAAGCAACAGTAAGAAAATCATGGATCAGGTACAGTCTGAGATGCAGGAGATCCGGGATAGGTTGGCCCAATTGATGCAGACTATGGAGGCTGTGGCTAAAGGCCAGGAACATATTCAAACTCTGGTGCAACCGCTGCTGGCGCGAGCGGCTGGTAATACTGAATACAACTCTGTTCATGTTGAGACTCCTCGCAGGGAGGAAGTGATACCAAATGCTGGTGAGACTGGTATTGGCAACGGCGACGACAACGCTGGTAACAGAAATGCTGATAATGTTAATGGGAACGTGGAAACCAACAGGAATGTTGGTATCAATACTGGGTTTGGTGACATCAATCGGGGTCTTGGCTTTGGCAATCAGGATGGCAATGATGGCTTCAATAATCAGGGCTTCGGCAATGAAGGGTTTGGTGATAACAATCAAGGTTATGGTAATAATGGCTACGGCAATGCTGGGTTTGGCAATGTGAATACCAATGGTGCTGGGATGGGTCCTTTCAATACTGATTTTGGGACAGTGGCTGTTAATCAAGAGCTTGGCAATCTGAGGTATGATCCCAGGTTCTTCCAAAGTGGTCATGGTCATGGTCGTAATGCTGCTTATGACAGATATGGTAATGAGGGGCCGTGCTGGAATAGAGATTGTCAGAAAGATGCCTTTTTTGGGCAAGGCATGGGTTTTGAGGGTCCCACTGATAGTGATCGGAGGATTAAAATGCTGGAGGAACAGATGAGAGGTATAGCCAATCAAAATTCTGCAGGGTTGGACATGGCTACCATGGGGCTGGTTCCTGGGTTGAGAGTACCATTGAAGTTTAAAGCTCCCACTTTCGATAAACATAAAGGGGATACATGCCCACGGGTTCATGTGCGTTCATATTACCGGAGGATGTCTGCGTACTCTGGTGATGAGAAGATGCTTATGCATTTTTTTCAAGATAGTTTGTTAGGACCATCGCTGGAATGGTACATGGGCTAGAGCCTGCACAGGTCGGAAGTTGGAAAGAATTGGCTGATGCTTTCGTCAAACATTACCAATACAATAGTGACCTTGCACCAAATAGGGTCCAGCTTCAAAGTCTTTCACAGAAGAATGGGGAGAGTTTCAAGGAGTATGCTCAGCGTTGGCGCGATCTGGCGGCAAGAGTCCACCCCCCTATGGTTGAAAGGGAATTGATTGATATTTTTGTTGGAACATTCTCTGGGATGTATTATGATAAATTGCTCAATTGCTCGATGGGTATTTTCTCTGACATGATACTCATGGGGGAACGAATTGAAAATGGCATCAAAATTGGTAAGATTCAAGCCGATGAATCGACCTCAACTGGAGGTGCAAAAAAGGTCTTTGGTGGTAAAAGGCAAGGAGACTCCAGTGCAGTGTATGGTGGTCGAGGACGAGGTAGAGGTCAGAATCAGTATATTCAACAACAGGTTGCTAGTGTGACGATCCCTATACCACATCAACGATAACAACCACAACAGCAGCAGCAGCAACAACAAAGGTATAATCCTGCTCAGAGAAGGATCCAGAATGGGAAGCCGAAAAGGGTATTTGATACACCTCCTTCAACGTATGCAGAACTGCTTCAGACGCTGTTAAGTTTGAATTTGGTTGAGAAGAGAACGTTGGACCCACCCACATGAGCGCTTCCTTACGGATATGATACTAGTAAGCAGTGTGACTTTCATTCTAGGGCACCCGGACATGATATCGAGAGTTGTCATGCTTTTAAGCACAAAGTCTAAGATTTGATTGATAGTAAAGTCATTAACTTCAGTAATGATGGTCCCAACATTGTACAGAAACCAATGTCGAATCATGGAGCGAATGCTGTTTTGATAGAGGAGGATTTGGATTTGGTTATGGACGTAAATGATCTGAAGACACCTTTAAGCTATGTTAAAAGTAGATTGTTGAAAGGGGAGGGTCTTCCCCAGATGTGATGAGTACTGTTTGGATTGTTGGATCCGACCAGAGGGTTGTATTGATTTGAAGAGAGGTATTCAGGCCATGATTGATGAGGGAACTTTACAGTTTGACCGCACTGCTGTTGAGAAACCTGGTGAGGTAAACTGTGAAAAGCAGGGTGAGGTCGCAACAATTACAATTCCATGAAAGACTATTACGATATTAGCGCCTGCCAAGCGGCCAACTATCACGATAATGAAAGCAGGACCTGTTCCTTATGAGAGTACGAAAGCCATTCCATGGAATTATGGGTTGGAAGCTTTTTGCAACGAGGAAAAGATTAATGTGGATAGCCAGCCAGCAGGGGCAGTGGGCAATATTGTTGAAGCGGGAGGTATGACCCGAAGTGGTAGAATCTTCACATCACCCGAAATCGAGGCTGGAAAAATTGCTAGAGGCAAAGCTAAAGTGAATGAAGGAGGACCTTCCCAGTTGAAAGAGAAAGAAACATCGATCAAGGATGTAGAAGAGTTTATGAGGTTGATTCGCAAAAGTGACTATAAGATTGTGGAGCACTTGCAGTAGACGCCCTCCAAAATTTCAATACTATCTTTGTTGCTTTGTTCCGAGGCCCATCGAAATGCCTTGTTGAAAATCTTGGACACGTCTTTTGTACCTCAGGAAGTAACTGTTAATCAGCTTGAGGGGGTACTGGCGCATGTGAATGCTGGCCAGATCTTGGGATTTACTGACTTTGATTTGACGCCTAGAGGTCGGGACCATAATATGGCTTTGCACATTTCAGTGGAATGCCGAGGCACTGTTATGTCGCATGTTCTTGTAGACACCAGATCATCTTTGAATATGTTGCCGAAGAAGGCTATGATGAAGCTAGATGTCCGAGCAATCATATGCACGCCAAGTGATTTGGTCGTGAGGGCTTTTGATGGGACCAGAAGGTCGGTGTTTGGGTCCATAACATTGCCACTCCAGGTCGGGCCGGAAGTGTTTGACACAGTGTTCTACATCATGGACATACATCCCGCTTACAGCTGTTTACTTGGGCGACCATGGATACATTCTACAGGGGCTGTCACGTCCACGCTGCATCAGAAACTTAAATACATGGTCGGGGACAGTGTTGTTACTATTTGCGGAGAGGAGGATGTCGCTTCCGCGAAAATAAGGTGCCGGCAAAATAGAAGAGTCGCCACCTTTCGTTATTTATCCCTCAGAACGGGAAAGGAAACGATCGGAAAAACCTGACGAAAAGGGTAAGACAAGGTCATCGCAACCGTTGTCTGGGTTCGGGAGTCGGTTACGCAAGGGGAAGGTATTAGCGCCCCTCACGTCCGTCGTACTCGACGGGATCCACGCTTGTTGTGTTTACTGGACAAGTTGGTTTATCTTTCTACCTATCAAGGCTGGCTTAAACAGAAAAGAAAAATGACTCGGCAAAGAGTCGCACTTTATGCCTACGTATTCTCATCAGAGAATGAGAAATTAGAGTCAACGTAGTTCGACCTACTACGGGATACGGGGAAGGTAGCTCGCCAATACATCAGTATTGTGCCTATGTACTCTCAACAGGTATGAGAGATCAGAGCTTATGTAGTTCGGGGCTACGCATTACAGGGATTCAGATTCATCTGTTTTATCGAGTAGTGTTAAACAGCAGTTTCGGCAGTTAAGGACAAAGCCTGTTTGCGTTGGCGTTGAAGTTTAACGACACTCTTTTCTTCAGAAAAGCTTTCCTTTGAATTATGGGCCCACGGGGTAAAAAGGTTTGAAGTTTGTTTTCTGTCTTTTACGAAAGAAGTGTCTTTTATTGTGTTTGCAATTTCAATCGCACTAAAGACTATGACCTGAGAGTGAATGTGTCGCATGTCACCCAAAGGGTACCATACTAAACATCCAGACTGTTGAAAAGAAACTCTCCAACAATCCTTTCTCAGATAACTTAAGGCTCGTAACGTACGAAAGAAATCATTCATGATTACTGTATCTTAAGCTGTTTTGAGATGAGAAGAGAACAGGCTCAACTACGGGGAGACTATCAAGTCCTACTGTTGTCATGCCAAGGATTCATCCTATGGTTGAGGTTTGAAACAGGGAACTCCTAGAAGTTATCATGCATAGGTTTCAACCTAAAGTTCTATCGTCACTTCCTTATCAAAGGAAATGAGAGTCCTAAGGGATCATGTCAATGATACACAGAAACAAATAAAGCATCAGCTTAAACAGTAAACAGTAATACAGTAAACGACTGTAAAATGCATGCAATGCAAGTGAGGGAGGAAATGTGTGTGGGGCAGCAGCCTCCACAAGCTTATCTCAACCTCAAGCCAGAATGAATAACAGTAATCATACTGAGGAAAATAAAACAACATGCTATCAAGGAAAAACAGTAAAGTGCAATCATACAGAAGAAAATAAATGCTATCAAGCCAACAGAACCACATGGGCAAGGGAGCAGGGCTCTACCGAATACCCGCAAGCAAAGCCATACAGTAACAATACAAGCAGAGGGAGCAACTCAACCTCTAGTGCAATCATTCTCCTAGATTAAAGTTAGTCTAGATATGGACTTATTCTAATGCATCAAGCAAGTCAAACAAGGCACATCAGCAATACAGAGAAGAAACAGACAAGAAAGCAGATCAACTCCTCCCTCTTCCAACTCCAAGCCTCAGCTCTTCTAACAACAACTCAGTCTTCAGACCTCCATCACTCTTGACAAATATCAATTTGCTTCTCCAGGTTTCAACCCTTCAACATAAGTTTCCACTTATTCTCTCTTCTCAAGGCCTCAGCTCTTCAGTCAATTCCACCTTCAGGCTTCACTCCCAACTACAAATATCAACTTGATTCCTTCAGGGTCTCAATGCATTAGTGCAAGTGTCAACTCATCTTTTATTCCTCAAGCCTCAGCTCTACACTCAATCTCAATTGAATCCTCTTCATAAGTATCAACTCAGTCTTCAAGCTTCAGCTCTCTTTGCTTTACCAGTATCAACTTGGTCTTCTCTTCCTACAAGCTTCATCTTATCAGAATAGTCCTCAATCATCTGGAAGTGTCAACTTCATCCTTCAGTCTTTAAGCCCCAGCTCTTCATTCAATCTTTACTGGATCTTCAAGTATCAACTTGCTCTTCTTGCTCTCCAAGCTTCAGCTGAAATGGCAATGCTCAAGGAATCATCCTCTTCCATACTCTTCAATGAAGTCTTCATCTTCAAACTCAAGCCCAACATCTTCAAGATACTCAAACCAGAAGAAATCACTTAACTGGATAAGCTAGGATGTTAAACTGCTTATTGACCACCAAAGGTGACCTATAAGGGTTCAACATCAGAAGAATGGTTCCCTCAAAAGTTCTACTTCCTAGGTACCATCACTTATCCCTCCTAAGGAGGGAGTTGAATACCATGGAAGGACCTTGAATCATGGGGAAAGAATGGTGGTGAAAGATACCATCCATGTTTAAGAAAGAAATTAACTAAGTCTAAGCTCTACTTAATTCCTAACCCTAAAACAACAACAAAACAAACATGTCTTCAAGCTCTCAAGCTCCTTCCTCATCCTTCAAGTCTTCCACTATGCTCCTCCATGCTCCACAAAGCAAGACCAAGCCCACCAAGCCAAGCAAAAGCCCAAAAAGCAAAGCAAAACAAAATGCAAGCCCACAAGGGCAACACAAGCAACCATCAATTACAAAAATCAATTAAAAATAGTATACTATTATATTAAGATCTAATATAATTTCTAGGGGATCCTATATGACTACCCTTAATACCCTATATGTCCCAATATCTAACTTGACCTAAAAACCCAAAATTCTAGTATTATTGTGGACCTATGTTAAGGATTGACCTAAATCTACACAACCTAAAGTCATCTAATTAAAACTAATCAAAAACTAATCACAAAATTATGGAATAAATCTAGAGGGGAGCTAAAGTCCTAATCTAACTATCCTAAAAATAATGGTGCAAAAATTCAAAGGGAACTAGCTAAACAAAATTCTACAAAACTATGCATCAACATAAAATGAATTAAAAGCTATTAAAAGAGAAAATATACAAAAAATATTAAAAATGCATGGAATGCAAATGTTTTGATTTTATAATTTTCTAGACATCAATGTGAAATAGGAGGAAAAATCCCCATGCCAAAATCATTAATTTTCTATTTAATATGATTTTTCAAAGTTTAAAGAAAAATGGAGGAAAAGAAAATAAAATGTGAAAACATTTGGTGCAAATAGCAATGCTATGCAGTACAAATCATGAGTGGGCTTAAAATGGGGGTGCCATCAGCAAATGCGCTAGGCCCAATTTAACTCAGAAAACAAATAACAAAATTATAAAGAAAAAGGAAAAACACGCGGTGCAGAAAGTAGAGAAAATCAGTTCAAATTACCACTGGGCCGTGGATGGGGGTGTGATTAGCACTTATTCATTAAAGCCCAAACGAAAGAATAAATGAAACGGCTGCGTTTCATCATTCTCAGAATTCCCTCTTCAAAATGTGAAATTAAACCCCAGCCTTTAGATCTGAGTCCAGTCAATGAGTCTACTCTCCATCCAACGACCAACACATCATCTTCTTCCTTCAGCCAGGGTTTTGGAATGAAGAAGCCATGGAAACAGAGCTTCATAGTATCTCTTCACCACAATCGTATCACATCAATTCTTGCCCGAAATCCAAGATTTAAAACCCTAGAACACTCTAAATTTCATGCTGATCATGACCATCACCTTAGAATTCAAAGAATCGTCCTCAATCTCTAAACCCGATAATGAATCAAAATTATGCTCAAATCTCAACTCTAACCATTCTTGAAATTAAAGTGATCAATCTCTTCCTCATGTTACACTGGTTAATTCTTTCTATATAACTCTCATTAATTCACCATATCAAACACGTTCTTGATCCAAACAGAAATGGGGTCACTATCTTGAACCTCACCAAATGCCCTCAAAATCTCCAGAATCCATCTTCTACTTGTCTCTAACCATTCTAACCTAACAAACCTAACTAACAATGCTTAAATTAGGGTGTAGGGTAAAAGTTGCAAACCTGGAAATTTCTGAGTAACAGGTAGATCAAATCTTCAATTCAACACCTCAAACTCTTCAGAATCACTCCTTGATTGATGTTAGTGCTTCTGCTTGCAAAAGATTTGATCAAAGAAGCTTGAATCTCCAAATCCGATAGTGACTTGCAGCTCCCAAAATTCAAATGCTATCTTCTCAATTCTTCATGATCTTTCTCTCAATTTGGTATGCACACATTCAGTATGATCAATGGAAGATGTTAGGATTGAAAGAATCAATGGAAATGGTGTGGAATATAGAAATTGATTTCAACTTGCAATGGAAGAAAATGAAATGGCAATCTCACTCTCCTCTCTAATCTCTCACCATCCTTGCATCTGAGCAAGTTCTAATCAATATATAGGATGGTTCTAAACCATCCAGAACTTTCTGGAATCATCCAATGAGAATTTGAGATTCTCATGTCATGAGTTTTTTATTTCAATCCATCTCATATACCAGCTTGTGTTTGGCTCATTACAACACTTGTATCTGACTTGAAAATCTCCTTAGATGAGATGCATGATATGTTAGGATACTTTGCTAGCTTGTATATTGATTTTCCTTAGGTTTTGCATATGTGCCTTAATATGCAAGTAACCATTTTCCAAAGCAAGTCCATGATTTAGGCTTCAAATCAAAAATATGGTTGAACCATTGTTTTTAAAATGCTTTCTAGAGTCAAAATGGTATATTACATGCCATGGTTTGGATGTGTAGCTTGGAAATTTCAATTTCCAACTTTGACTTATTTAACTTATGCCTCCATTTTAGGTCATTTTTACCATTTTGAGCTACAAGCCTTTTCAACATCTTATGACCTCCTTACTAGCCTTAAAACATCATTTTAAGAAAGTTTGATGTTGAACATTTTTCCATTTGAAGCTTGGAAATAGGAGTTATGGCCTTATGCTTGAAATGACCTATAATCTCCAAATGACCAAAATGCCCTTGACTTGTCAAAGCCATAAGTTGAGTTCTACAAATCCTATCAAGGACTTCTAGTACTATATAGAAATATAAGAAGATAAGGAACAACATTCATGTTGACAAAAAGTTCATAGGAATCATCCTTCTTGGGCAAAAGTTTGATGCAAGTTGGGTGACTTTCAAGGCCCCAGATTCACATACCTCAGATGACCTGTAACTTGTCATAGTCATAACTTGAGCTCTACAAATACTATCAAGGACTTCTAGTACTCAAATTAAAGCTAAGAACAAGATATACAACATTCATGTTGGGGGTAAGATGAGATGGAAATCACATCTTGAGCTAAGATTCCTTGAAGATAGGGGTCAAACTAGGGGATTTTACACTGTCAAGCCTTAGAAACCCTAGCTTGAAACTTCTCAAACTCTTCAATCATGATGAGTTGACCTTGGAATCATCCTTATAGAATCTCAATGCATAAATCCATGATCACATGGCTCTTGGATTAGGTCTCAACCCTCTCCAAATCATCAGTAGACCTAGGGTTGACCCAGTCAAACCCTAACTGCACCGCTCATGGCTGGGGTTTCTTAATCTTGCACAATGACCTCTCTAGGCTTCATGATGGCTTTCAAGACATCTCATAAGCTCTCTCAAGGCTTCAAGTCCACATTCATGGCTTCAGAATCATCTGAGGAGCTCCCCCAACTCTCAAGTTAGGAGGCACACCACCTTGGTTTCAAACACTCTCTCTGAGGATCTTCTGACTTCTCTGACAAAGATATCAACCCTTGAACACTTGAATAGCCTTGTTGACTATCTTCAAAGTCTTGTGGTGCTCTTTATTGGTAATCATACCTCTTGATCTCCTGCATACATGCAAATGATAATGCTAATGTGAATGAAATGAAACATAAGCTAGGCAAAGAAAGGTTGGTCAAATTTTAGGGTGCAACAGCTGCCCCTACTCAAACGGCTTGGACCTGACTGGGTGGGAAGCGAACTGATCTCAACTAATCAAGGTGCGAGACGGTTGAATACTTATAAACCCGAAAATTTGCCAACTGCACAAGTACACGGTACTCTGATGGGGACAAATCTTCGAAAACTGAAATATTAGTTGCACGGCAACTAGCTGGGGAATTGGTCACACGGTAACCGGTGATACATGGTCGATCATGCCGTCAGGCATCAAGCTTCCTTGGGACTCATCAGGTCAACAATCAAGTTAGTCATCTCGTCGGGCATTCAAAGAAAACTTTCGGGCATCAGTCGAACTCCATCAGTAAGTCGGGAATAGAATTCTCGATCAATCATGAGCCAGTTGGGGATGTTCAAACTTCTGCCATCAGGCACTCCACATCAGCTGAGAGAACTGCTTTGTTAACACGGTCGGACTTCAATCATCAAGTCTTCAGGGGAAGTTTCAACTTCGCTATTCAGAAACCTGCTGGGGATGACACATCTCCGCTGGGGATTCTGGAGAACTATCAAGTAACTCTGCTTCGGGGATCCAGGAATCATTCTGGATGAATCAACTCTGCTGAGGACTTCAAGAATCATCTTGGTCAAATAACTCCGCCAGGGACTTTAAGAATCATCCTGAACCGATAACTATGCTGGAGATTTCAGGAATCATCCTGAGCAAATGCTCTGCCGGGGACTCTAGGCATCAACTTGAGCGACCAACTCTGGCGACTGCACTGGGGATTTTAAGAATCATCTTAAGCAAACGACCTTGCTAGGGAATTCAAGAATCATCTTGAGCGATCAATTCTGCGGCGGAACACCTGCAAAACAAGAACGGTAACAACCTAAATCATGCTTATTATGCATATGCTTCGGCAATAGCGCAATGCTCCACACGGTGGAAATGCTACGCGTTTATGATAAATGCTATGCAGTCATGCAAAATGATGCGATCCCATCAGCAAAATAAATGCTGAAGGGAGAATCCTCCTGTCAAGGAGAAAGAACCACTCTGATAGGGGAAAGAATCATCCTGCTGAGGAGAAAAAGGTCACGCCAATCCCAATCGGGCTCTGCGGGGAAGTGAAGTTCAGTTGACTGCTGCAGGGGGACGAAGCTCTACGAGAACCTGGACCTACTGAGGGAAAGCGATGTCAATCGCGGGAATAAACTGCACGGCCTTCACGGCTACTCTTCCTGGAGATAACGACTCCGGCGGGGAAACACGGCATCAGCTATTCAACACTCCACTGGGGGAAACCGATCATGGTCCTAACTGCTTCCAAGGACTCGGCTCTCTTGGGGATCTGCAACCTCGGCTGGGGAATAAGAAATCATTGTGCTTGCTGGGGAGATTATGACTCTGCGGGGAATCTCAATTCCGCGGGAGACTTCAGTCTAGAACTATCAGTTCCTGCACACTTCGGTGAATGAATCAGCTAGGGAGATGACGACCCTTCGGGATGCATCTGATTGGGGAGAGAATCCTCTCTGCTTGGGGAGACATATCAACGCTTGACGATCTCACGTTCAGACTCTGCGGGGAGAGGCTGCTGAACTTCGTTGGAGAAGAAGGAATCATCCTGCTTGGGGATGCGCACGGCGCACTGTCTGGTACATGCTACACCTGTAACAACACAAACAAATAGACAAGACACCCTTCTCAAAGGGACCTATCAAGGTTATCATCTCGTGACAATGTTCGAGTAATTCATTGTTTCAACAATCAGTGGCCTAGGCCAGTAAGTTTATGTATGCGCATTTTATCAAAAACATCGGCGTTCTTTTTCGCAAACAAAACAGATAAATGCTAAACAGGCAAACAGAATTGCTGAATAGTATACATTTTATTGATGACGAACCCCTGAATGGGTAACAATGTTTTACAACGGATGCAAGCTCCTGGAATGAGGAAGCCGCGCAAAAAATAAAACACAAATATACATCAGTATATACAAATGTCGGCAACAAGGTGTAGACGAGCACCATGAGTTGATCCCTCTATGACCCACTCGACTTCGATACTTCTCCGACGCTTCAGCTTCAGAAGAGATTGATTCAGATAAACGGCCCTCAGGTCCTCCAAACCACTAAACAATGAAAGTCCATACGCGGAACGCAGTCATTTGCTTTTTTCAAATCCCTAACTTTTGCGTGAACCGCCCTTTGCGGGTTTTCAGTTCACCGGGATACCCTTTTTTGCCAAAGTCGCCCCTCCGGGTTTTCGAATTTGCGGGTGTACATTTTTTCAATTTATATCCCTAATTTTTGCCCGAACCTTTTTCCTTTTTTATGGTTCGCCGGGATGCCCCATTTTTGCCTGGACTCTCTTTTTACTGTCCAGCGGGTCGCTTTTAAGCAAAGTATTTTTTAACTGCGTCCGCGTTCACCGGGGATGCAAAATCTTCACCGTCCATTGTGGATAACAACAAAGCTCCTCCCAAGAAGACCTTGCTGATGACGTACGGACCTTCGTAATTGGGAGTCCACTTGCCCCGGTGATCAGAGTGTGGAGGAAGGATCTTCTTCAGGACGAGATCACCCGTCTGAAAGCTTCTAGGACACACCTTCTTATCATAAGCTTTCTTCATTCGGCTTTGGTACAAACGACCATGTGCAATCGATGCTAACCTCTTCTCGTCTATCAGGCTGAGTTGGTTCAGTCGGTTCGTAATCCATTCTGCCTCGTCGAGTTTCACGTCAACCAAAACTCGCAAAGAAGGGATCTCCACTTCTAACGGTAAGACAGCCTCCATACCGTACACCAAGGAGAAAGGAGTTGCCCCGGTTGCCGTACGTACCGTCGTACGATAACCGTGCAGTGCAAACGGAAACATCTCGTGCCAATCTTTGTAGGTCACAACCATCTTCTGAACAATCTTCTTTATGTTCTTATTAGCCGCTTCAACGGCGCCATTCATCTTCGGCCGATAAGGAGATGAGTTGTGGTGTTCAATCTTGAAACTCTGGTACAACTCCTTCATCATCTTGTTATTCAGATTCGAACCATTATCGGTAATGATCCGCTCGGGAATTCCGTAACGACAGATGATGTCCCTCTTTATGAATTTAGCCACCACCTGCTTGGTCACATTAGCATATGAGGCTGCCTCCACCCACTTGGTGAAGTAGTCGATAGCTACTAGAATGAAGCGATGACCGTTAGATGCAGTGGGCTCGATCTTGCCTATCATGTCGATGCCCCACATGGAGAACGGCCACGGGGAGGACATGACATTTAACGGGCACGGCGGCACGTGAACTTTATCAGCATAAATATGGCATTTATGACATCTCTTCGCGAATTTAAAGCAATTCGAATCCATCGTCAGCCAGTAATATCCTGCTCTCAGGATCTTTCTCGTCATGGCATGCCCGCCGGCGTGTGTACCAAATGTGCCTTCATGGACTTCTTCCATGAGCATACTCGCTTCTTTCTCATCTACACATCTGAGTAGCACGAGATCGTGGTTTCTTTTATACAAAACTCCATCAGGATTGAGATAAAAATTTCCAGAAAGCCTCCTCAGAGTCTTCTTATCCTGGGTTGACGCTCCCGCAGGATACTCCTTAGTCATAAGGAAAGTCTGGATGTCATGGAACCATGGCTTGCCGTCGGCGGCTTCCTCGATCGCAAAGACGAATGCAGGTCTATCAAGACGAGAAAGCACAATTCTTGGAGCCTCATTCCAAAAATTGACTTTATACATTGAAGCCAACGTGGCTAAGGCATCAGCCATCTGATTTTCTGCTCTGGGCACATGATGGAGTTCCACTCGATCAAAGAACGGAAGTAGCCTTCTGGCATAGTTCATGTACGGCACCAAATTCGATTGACGAGTCTCCCACTCCCCTTTAATCTGGTTGATCATAAGCGTCGAGTCACCATATACGTCTAGGTTCTTGATTCTCAAATCAATTGCCTCTTCTAGACCCATGATGCATGCTTCGTACTCCGCTTCATTATTGGTGACTGGAAACGTTAGTCTCGCAGTAAACGGGATGTGGGATCCGCGGGGAATGGTGATGACCGCCCCAATGCCACTTCCGTAGGAATTAACCGCCCCGTTAAATATCAATTTCCACTGGGATTTCCTATCTGGCCCCTCGTCGGGCAACAGTTCATCGCAATCCTTCGCTTTGAGAAACATGATATCCTCATCAGGGAATTCAAATTTCATCGGTTGGTAATCCTTGATCGGGTGTTCGGCCAGGTATTCAGACAGTACGCTGCCCTTAATGGCCTTCTGGGACACGTACTGAATATCATATTCTGTCAACACCATTTTCCATCTGGCAATCCTGCCCGAAAGAGCTTGCTTCTCGAAGACGTACTTGATCGAATCCATCATCGAAATTAGCATGGTGGTGTGATTGAGCATGTACTGTCGTAAACGTTTGGCAGCCCAGGCTAGTGCACAACACGTCTTCTCCAGCATCGAGTAACGAGATTCACAATCAGTGAACTTTTTACTCAAGTAGTAAATGGCATGCACTTTTCTGCCCGTCTCGTCGTGCTGACTGAGAACACACCCCATACTATTCTCAAGAACTGTCAAGTACATGATTAGGGGCCGTCCAGCCACTGGGGGTATCAAGATTGGAGGTTCCTGAAGATACTGCTTTATCTTGTCGAGTGCCTTCTGGCAATCCTCGTTCCAGATAATCGCCTGATCTTTCTTTAGAAGCTTGAACATCGGTTCACGCGTGGCCGTGAGCTGAGAAATAAACCTTGCAATGTAGTTTATTCGGCCCAGGAAACCACGAACTTCTTTTTCTATTTTTGGCACTGGCATTTCTTGTATCGCTTTAATCTTCGCAGGATCAACCTCGATGCCTCTTTCGCTCACGATAAACCCCAGTAACTTTCCGGACCGTACTCCGAAAGTACACTTGTTAGGATTCAGCCTCAACCTGAACTTCCTAAGCCTCTCAAAAAGCTTCAGCAAATTGACCAGATGTCCCTCCTTCGTTTAGGACTTCGCAATCATGTCATCAACAGAGACTTCAATCTCATGATGAATCATGTTATGAAACAAAGTTACCATAGCTCGTTGGTAAGTGGCCCCTGCGTTCTTCAGACCGAAAGGCATTACCTTATAGCAAAATGTTCCCCAGGGAGTGATAAACGTTGTTTTCTCCATGTCCTCCGGCGCCATCTTGATCTGGTTGTAACCGGAGAAGCCATCCATGAACGAAAACACGGAGAACTGGGTCGTGTTGTCGACCAACACATCGATATGAGGCAGTGGGATATCATATTTAGGGCTCGCCCTATTCAAATCCCGGTAATCGACGCACATTCGTACCTTACCGTCCTTCTTCGGTACAGGCACTATGTTGGCGACCCACGGAGGGTAAGTAGTGACCGCTAAGAAGCCAGCATCAAGCTGTTTTTGCACTTCTTCTTTGATCTTAACGGCCATATCTGGTCTCGTCCTCCTAAACTTCTGCTTAATGGGAGGACAATCTTCTCGCAGCGGCAAGTGGTGGACCACGATGTCCGTATCAAGTCCGGGCATATCTTCGTATGACCAAGCAAAGACGTCACTATACTCTTTCAGCATCTCGACCAATCTCTGCTTGACATCATTCTGCAGTGCAACCCTTATCCTGACATTTCTGACGAGTTCTTCAGAACCCAGATTCACGATCTCGATCTCCTCTTCATGAGGCAGAATAACTTTCTCCTCTTGTTTCAACAAGCGGGCCAACTCTCCAGGAAGGTCTTCGTCTTCATCAATCTCTTCTCTGGCTTGATAGATTAGGCAATCGAAGTCGAAGTGAGCCGTAGAAGGTCCAGATTCGATGTCATCTGTCATGTGGATCCTGCAATAATAAGGGTTAAGCTTAAAACAAGGATATGCAGGTTAGCACAAACCCCATTGCCATTTTATTGTTTTTCAAAACAAATATAAAACAGGAATAACAGGGATCACAATATTTGAATACAAAGAAAACGCCTTTGATTTATTAACAAAATGCATGTACATAATCCAACAAGGCCCTGACAATAAAACCACTATGCCCCGGGTAGGACATAGGTGTTGCACCCCAAAATTTGACCAACAATTCTTTACCTAGCTTGTGTTTCATCTCATTCACATTAGCATTATCATTTGCATTTCATTGATATGTATGCAGAAGATCAAGAGGTATGAGTACCAATCAAGACTTTGAAGCTAGCCAAGAAGGTTATTCAAGTGTTCAAGGGTTGATATCTTTTTCAGAGAAGTTAAGAGATCCTTAGAGAGATTGGTTGAAACCAAGGTTGTGTGCCTCCTAACTTGAGATTTGGGGGAGCTCCTCAGATGATTCTGAAGCCAGGAATGTGGACTTGAAGCCTTGAGAGAGCTTATGATATGTCTTGAAAGCCATCATGAAGCCTAGAGAGGTCATTGTGCAAGATTAAGAAACCCCAGCCATGAGTGGTGCAGTTAGGGTTTGACTGGGTAAACCCTAGGTCTACTGATGATTTGGAGAGGGTTGGGACCTAATCCAAGAGCCATGTGATCATGGATTGATGCATTGAGATTCTATAAGGATGATTCCAAGGTCAACTCAACATGATTGAAGAGTTTGAGAAGTTTCAAGCTAGGGTTTCTAAGGCTTGACAGTGTAAAATCCCCTAGTTTGACCCCTATCTTCAAGGCAGCTTAGCTCAAGATGTGATTGTCATCTCATCTTACCCCCAACATGAATGTTGTAGAGCTTGTTCTTAGATTTAATTTTAGTACTAGAAGTCCTTGATAGGATTTGTAGAGCTCAAGTTATGACTTTGACAAGTTACAGGTCATCTGAGGTATGTGAATCTGGGGCCTTGAAAGTCACCCAACTTGCATCAAACCTTTGCCCAAGAAGGATGATTCCTATGAACTTTTGGTCAACATGAATGTTGTTCCTTATATTCTTATCTTTCTATAGAGTACTAGAAGTTCTTGATAGGATTTGTAGAACTCAACTTATGGCTTTGACAAGTCAAGGGCATTTTGATCATTTGGAGATTATAGGTCATTTCAAGCATAAGGCCATAACTCCTATTTCCAAGCTTCAAATGGAAAAATCTTCAACATCAAACTTGCTTAAAATGATGTTTTAAGGCTAGTAAGGAAGTCATGAGATGTTGAAAAGGCTTGTAGCTCAAAATGGTAAAAATGACCTAAAATGAAGGCATAAGTTAAATAAGTCAAAGTTGGAAATTGAAATTTTCAAGCTACACATCCAAACCATGGCATATAATATACCATTTTGACTATAGAAAACATTTTAGAAACAATGGTTCAGCCACATTTTTGATTTGAGGTTTAAATCATGGACTTGCTTTGGAAAATGGCTACTTGCATATTAAGGTACATATCCAAAACATAAGGAAAATCAATACACAAGCTAGCAAAGCATCCTAACATATCATGCATCTCATCTAAGGAGATTTTCAAAGGAGAACAAGTGCTGCAATGAGCCAAACACAAGCTGGTATATGAGATGGATTGAAATCAAAAACTCATGACATGAGAATCTCAAATTCTCATTGGATGATTCTAGAAAGTTCTGGATGGTTTAGAACCATCCTATATATTGATTAGAAGCTGCCCAGATGCAAGGTTGGCGAGAGATTAGAGAGGAGAGTGAGATTGCCATTTCATTTTCTTCCATTGCAAGTTGAAATCAATTTCTATATTCCACACCATTTCCATTGATTCTTTCAATCCTAACATCTTCCATTGATCATACTGAGTGAATCCATACCAAATTGAGAGCAAGATCATGAAGAATTGAGAAGATAGCATTTGGATTTTGGGAGCTGCAAGTCACTATCGGATTTGGAGATTCAAGCTTCTTGGATCGAATCTTTTGCAAACAGAAGCACTAACATCAATCAAGGAGTGATTCTGAAGAGTTTGAGGTGTTGAATTGAAGATTTGATCTACCTGTTACTCAGAAATTTCCAGGTTTGCAACTTTTATCCTACACCCTAATTTAAGCATTGTTAGTTAGGTTTGTTAGGTTAGAATGGTTAGAGACAAGTAGGAGATGGATTCTGGAGATTTTGAGATCATTTGGTGAGGTTCAAGATATTGACCCCATTTCTGTTTGGACCAAGAACGTGTTTGATATGGTGAATTGATGAGAGTTCTATAGCAAGAATTAACCAGTGTAACATGAGGAAGAGATTGAGCACTTTAATTTCAAGAATGGTTATAGTTGAGATTTGAGCATAATTTTGATTCATTATCGGGTTTAGAGATTGAGGATGATTCTTTGAATTCTAAGGCTATGGTCATGATCAGCATGCAATTTAGAGTGTTCTAGGGTTTTAAATCCTGGATTTCGAGCAAGAATTGAGGTGATATGATTGTGATGAAGAGATACTGTGAAGCTCTGTTTCCATGGCTTCTTCATTCCAAACCCTGGCTGAAGGAAGAAGATAATGTGTTGGCCGTTGGATGGAGAGTAGACTCATTGACTGGACTCAGATCTAAAGGCTGGGATTTAATTTCACGTTTTAAAGAGGGAAGTCTGAAACGATGAAACGCAGTCGTTTCATTAATTGGAGTCTTGGGCTTTAGTGGACCGATTGCTAATCACACCCCCATCCACGGCCCAGTGATAATTTGAACTAGCTTTCTCTACTTTCTGCACCGCGTATTTTTCTTTTTCTTTATATTTTTGTTATTTGTTTTCTGAGTTAAATTGGGCCTAGCGCATTTGCTGATGGCACCCCCATTTTAAGCCCACTCATGATTTGTACTGCATAGCATTGCTATCTGCACCAAATGTTTTCACATTTTATTTTCTTTTCCTCCATTTTTCTTTAAACTTTGAAAAATCATATTAAATAGAAAAATAATGATTTTGGCGTGGGAGTTTTTTCTCCTATTTCAAATTGATGTCTAGAAAATTATAAAATAAAAACATTTGCATTTAATGCATTTTTATTATTTTTTGTTTATTTTCTATTTTAATATCTTTTAATTCATTTTATGTTGATGCATAGTTTTCTAGAATTTTGTTTAGCTAGTTCCCTTTGAATTTTTGCACCATTCTTTTTAGGATAGTTAGATTAGGACTTTAGCTCCCCTCTGGATTTATTCCATAATTTTGTGATTAGTTTTTGATTATTTTTGATTAGATGACTTTAGGTTGTGTAGATTTAGGTCAATCCTTAACATAGGTCCACAATAACACTAGAATTTTGGGTTTCTAGGTCAAGATAGATATTGGGACATATAGGGTATTAAGGGTAGGTATATAGGATCCCCAAGAAATTATATTAGATTTTAATATAATAGTATACTATTTTTAATTGATTTTTGTAATTGATGGTTGTTTGTGTTGCCCTTGTGGGCTTGTATTTTGTTTTGCTTTGCCTTGTGGGCTTTTGCTTGGCTTGGTGGGCTTGGTCTTGCTTTGTGGAGCATGGAGGAGCATAGTGGAAGACTTGAAGGTTGAGGAAGGAGCTTGAGAGCTTGAAGACTTGTTTGTTTTGTTGTTGTTTTAGGGTTAGGAATTAAGTAGAGCTTAGACTTAGTCAATTTCTTTCTTAAACATGGATGGTATCCTTCACCTCCATTCTTCCCCATGATTCAAGGTCCTTCCATGGTATTCACCTCCCTCCTTAGGAGGGATAAGTGATGGTACCTAGGAAGTAGAACTTTTGAGGGAACCATTCTTTTGATGTTAAACCCTTATAGGTCACCTTTGGTGGTCAATAAGCAGTTCAATATCCTAGCTTATCCAGTTAGGTGATTTCTTCTGGTTTGAGTATCTTAAAGATGTTGGGCTTGAGTGTGAAGATGAAGACTTAATTGAAGAGTATGGAAGAGGATGATTCCCTGAGCATTGCCATTGTAGCTGAAGCTTGAAGAGCAAGAAGAAACAAGTTGATACTTGAAGACCCAATGAAGATCCAGTAAAGACTGAATGAAGAGCTGAGGCTTAAAGACTGAAGGATGAAGTTGACACTTCCAGATGATTGAGGATTATTCTGAGAAGCTGAAGCTTGTAGAAGACAAGACCAAGTTGAGACTGACAAAGTAAGAGAGCTGAAGCTTGAAGACTGAGTTGATACTCATGAAGAGGATTCAATGAAGATTAAATGTAGAGCTGAGGCTTGAAGAACAGAGGATAAGTGTAACCCGGTGAACTGACTTTAAACAATGTTGCGGATAGCAAGAGTCGCCACCGACTTTTATTTTATCCATAAGGAAAGGTTATAAAAGAACAGGAAAGACCTTAGAGAATATTTTGGGTCCGGGGGGTAGGTTATGAAAAGGGAAGGTGTTAGCACCCTTTTCATCCATGGTTATCCATGGGCTCTTAGGTACTTAAGCTCACTTTTGAATTGTTTTGAAAGTGTAGTGTGTGAATAGCAAAAAATTTCAGAATAGTTTAATAATAATCCGTGTATGGATGTGAAAAAAAACTTGTTTGAAAATTTTGTTGGAAATTTGTTTAAGTGTGAAAAAGTTTTGAAGTGAGCAAGTATCTAGGAGTAGCCTACCCTAATGTTTTAAGATCTTTCTTATTCTTTATCCTTTCCTTAGTAAGACTATCCCTACTATAATGGAGTAGGTAGTCCTTACTTTGGATGTTAAGGGACATGTGAGGGACAACTGGATTTTTGAAGGCCATTGTGGGATGTAATAAGCACATATAAGGGACCATCATCATTTTTCGAAAGGGACTCGATTCGTAAAGGCAACCATAAGGGACTTTGATGATTTTTCCATTTGAGGGACTTGCTTTATACACCCCACTTAACCATTATTCGTAGGCAACTTGAGGGATATCCTTAGGAAGTGGGACGGCGATTAAAATCGACTTACGTGTGTGACGTGTTTATTTTAATTATCTTTATTTAAAAGTGATCTAAATTTATTTTAATATTACATACATGTTGTTACACTCCCTAATTACTAACCATAATAATAATTAAATAATTAAACAACTTTACATCCAAGAAACAATTACAAAATAATAAGCAAAATAATTAAATAGCAAAGATAAATAAAATATAAATAAGCAATGATAAATAATAAAGGGGGTTAATTCTAAGTTTACTCGGCAAGACATCGCATCTTGTGCCTACGTATCCTTACGGGAGCGGAATCAGAGTAATCGTAGTTCCCCTCAATAGGGAGGTTAGAAACTTCTTGACTGTGGTCAAGGTCTCAAGGGGAATAAACGCATCTTAAGGACACGCTTACGTGGAGTGTAGAAACTCCAAATCTCTACGTTGAAATGTTAAGTTGTAATTAGGGTTAAATTAGGGATTCCACGGCGGGAAACCCTAAAATGAGCGCGGCGGCTCTTTGACCTAATGCTAAGGGTAAAATTGTAATTTTGCCTGCGGCGAGGCATTTGTGAAAATTAGGGTTTGTAGTTTGTAGTTTTGAGGATTTGAAATTGAATGTGTGAAGTTTTACGGACTATTGGCGCGGCGGCCAAACAGTTAGACCTAACCTTCGGATGTGTGCAATGTGACAGAAATAATAGTAAACGCGTGAGATAATTGAATCATGCAAACAGAGAGATAATGTCATAATTTAAACCATGCGAGCAGAAATTTAAAGGCAGAATTTAAAGAGCGATTGTTAAGATCGCGAGGTTACATGAGAGGAGCAGATACAATATGATAATGAAATTTGAATTGAACAATAATAAAATAAAATAAATAACGGTTCTAGTTATTATTTTAAAAAAAAGATTTTAGTTATTATTTTAAATTTATCTAAAAAAAAGTTTTTCTTAAAAATAATAGGTTTTCATATTAATTTGGAAAAAGATGTTAATGTTATTTATTTTAAAAAATAGATTTTTATATTATAACAAATTTTAATAAATTAATGATAACAATAATAATAATAATGATAATAATAATAAATAATGATAATAATAATAATAATAATAATAATAATAATAATAATAATAATAATAATAATAATAATAATAATAATAATAATAATAATAATAATAAAGCAATAATGAATTTTAAATGTGCCAAATAACCCAACAATGTTGCTAACGCAGAAATGCGCTCATCGCAACCAGATCTAAATCGGACGAAACAAAATTTATCGCAAAGAAAAAGAAATTAAGCAAAAAATAGTATTATTGCTCACACAAAAATGCGATCATCGCAACCAGATCGAACTAACACAAATGTCACGCGTCATGCACACAAATGTGCAAACATCGTATCGACATAATTCGATCAAAAATCTTATATATATAAACTCTAACAATTTAAAAATTATATATATATAAACGTAACAGTAATAGATAAAGAAAAAGAAATAACGGTAATAGATGAAGAAAAAGAAATAACGGTAAAAGATGAAGACAAAGAAATAACGGTAAAAGATGAAGAAAAAGAAACAACAGTAATAGATGAAGGAAAAGAAATAACGGTAAACGATGAAGAAAAAGAAACAATAGTAATGGATGAAGAAGAAAACTAAATAACGGCAAACGGCACTCACTCCTCTTAGGTTTTTTTTTCATTCTCCCATTTTCCAACAAGGCAACACATGTATATATAGGGAACAAATTAGGGTTAACACCAAATTGTCAATAATGTCCCTAAAGCCCATTTTAAAGCCCAAACTAAATAATTAGTTAAGAAAAAATAAAATTTAAAATAATTAAAATAAACTTAAAATAAAAACTAATAATCCTATTGATTCCTAAAATAAAAAATATTATAAAAAGAACAAAGTTTTTTTCAATATTTTTTATTTTATGATTTTTTGGATATTTTTATGAATAATTTAGAAAAAAGTGAAAAAAATAATATTTTAAAAAATGATTTAATTAAAATACGAAAATAATAATTAAATAATAATAAAAAACTATTTTTGTTATTTTTTTAATGAAAGATAGAAAAATTTAGAGTAAAAATAATAAAAAACAAAAAAAAAAAGTGACAAAGGTGAGATTCGAACTCTCAACCTCTCACACTCATAACTCCTTACACATGTCCTCCTGCCAATTGTGCCATTTTTACTTTTTAGAAAAAAAATGCATGCCATATGATATTTACCTGCAAAAAGTCAAACGACTACACAAATTTGTTAGTAATTGATTAAATGCAATGAAATGCGACGACAAATCTTAGGGCAAAATTTGGGGTATTACAGTTATTATGATAATATTTCTCACCCAACCTCTCTTTGATGTTGGCAAAAAAAAAAAATCATGAAGTTTGACTTTGGTTTGACCACAGTTGACCTCAGTTTGACCTTTTAACTGCATTGACTGCTTTTGACTTATCTGATCATCTGACTGAGCAAACTTTTGAGAAAAGTCTTGAAACTTGACATGGGGGTTCTTATACACATATAAGATGTTATGAAGCTCACTTGAAGTCTTGGAAGTCCATTTAGCCTGATTAAAGTCAAAACCCTAGTTTTGGATGCACTGCTTAGGAGGTGCATTGTCTGAGGGAATTGTCAACTCTTCTGACCAATTATGAATTTTGTGAACCTTGTGAACCTTCTTGGAACACAAATTCTTGTATTGTGAGGGCAAATTTTGGGGTGCAACAGCTGCCCCTGTTCAATTTTCTGAAACCTGAGGGGTTAGATTGGTATATTTGCCAGTCGTAACCTGGAAGGTTGAAGGGGATTGAACACAAAAGCCCAAAAATTTGCACTCACCAGTGCATGGAGTGATATTGATGGTTGGTTGAACATGATTGAGTGGGCTTAAAGATGCCACTAGGGGAAAGTTCTTCAGTAGTATAATGAGAACTGTCAGGAGTCTGGAGTAATACTGATGTAACAGCATGTCTTCATGAGGATAGAGCAATCAATAATGATAACCCTAAAGCAGTCTTGAAGTGATAAATCTGACCTCAGGAGGATAGAGCAATCAATAGCTCTAAAGCAGTCTTGAAGTAATAATGGCTTCAGGAGGATAGAGCAATCAATAGCTCTAAAGCAGTCTTGAAGTAATAGAATGGCTTCAGTAGGATAGAGCAATCAATAGCTCTAAAGCAGTCTTGAAATAATAATGTGATATGTCTTCAGGAGGATAGAGCAATCAATAGCTCTAAAGCAGTCTTGAAGTAATGATTTCAGGAGGATAGAGCAATGGATAACTCTAAAGCAGTCTTGAAATAATTAGATGGCTTCAGGAGGATAGAGCAATGAATAGCTCTAAAGCAGTCTTGAAGTAGTAATATGACCTCATGAGGATAGAGCAATGAATAGCTCTAAAGCAGTCTTGAAGTAATAGGATGATTTCAGGAGGATAGAGCAATCAGTAGCTCTAAAGCAGTCTTGAAGTCATGAGAGGCTATCAGGAGGATAAAATAACCCTGAGGTTACAATAAAGCAGTCCCAAAGTAATAAGAAGCTCATCAGGAGGATAAAGTAACCCTGAGGTTACAATAAAGCAGTCCCAAAGATCATAAGATTGTTTGTTGGATAATTAACCTGAAAACAAGGTAGCATTCTGTATAACAACATTAGTTTATGCTTTATGTATGCATGTATGACATGATGCACTTAGGTAATGTACTATAGACATATATGTTATGGTATGATGTAAATGATGTATGTATGCTATGACACTGCTGGAAGTGTCTGGATATCCTTGTATAACAACTGCTGGCCAAGAAAAATAAATCCCGATTCGTTGTTGAAGAATATATAACCCTCCGTCTGCTGGGGATAACAAGGTATAGATAACCTCCCGTTGTTGGGGATAACAAGGTATAGATAACCTCCCGTTGTTGGGGATAGTAGGGTATAGATAACCTTCGTTTTCGTTTGATAGTAGGATAAGTATAACATCCCGTCTTCGTTCATCGTGCCCTTATTGGAAAGTAATTTCCCGTATATCCGTATGAGGATAAAAGAGATGGATATAAATTCCAGGGGAGATTAGACTTTGTGAAAATGGATTAGTCCTACTGATGGTTTGTAACTGTCTTGTAAAGATGAACCGGCGAAGCTTCGTTGAAATCCTTCCCTCGTTCGTCCTTAGTAAATACTATTACTGCATTTTCATGCATTTCTGGTAAACATCAATCATATTAAAAGCATACATGCATTTCTGGTAAACATCAATCATATTCAAAGGCATACATACATTCAAACACAACCAATGGACGTTTCGCTTATGTAAATAGGGTAAAAGTAAATCTGGATTCAAAAGATGGAATTTATTTATATCAAAAGTGACCCATACACGGGTAAGTTTGTGCAAGGAGACATAAACCCTAGTAAGAGAATTTTGTCATGAAGTTTTACAAAAAGAATCAGCTATGTGGGAAATAATCCTATTGAGTTTCAATTCTACTATTGCCACTCAAGTATCTCATCTTCTTGCTGTTGAGACGGAAACGATTGGATTGAGCTTTATCTGTTTGAGCTTGAGTAAGTAGTACAACTGGTTGCAGTTTCATGAGTGATCCAAACGAGACATAGTCATACGCTTTAATCCCTAACTTTTGCCTGGATTGCCCTTTCAGGTTTTCAATCCACCGGGATACCCTTTTTTGCCCAAGCCGCCTTTTCAGGTTTTCGACTTGCCGGGTGTACATCTTTTTATATATATATCCCTAATTTTTGCCCAAACCCTTTTGGTTTGCCGGGATGCCCTTATTTTTGCCTAGGCCTGTCAACCTAGCGGGTCTCTTTTTATGCGTAGTATTTTTTAACTATGTCTGCGTTTACAGGTTGTGGGAAGTCTTCACCATCCATTGTAGTCAGTATCATGGCACCTCCTGAGAACACTGTCTTGACTACAAATGGTCCCTCATATGTTGGAGTCCACTTGCCCCTAGGATCACCCTGTGGTAATATGATACGCTTGATTACCAAGTCACCAGCCTGATATACCTTTGGCTTAACCTTCTTGTTAAAAGCTTTGATCATCCGTTTCTGGTACATCTGGCCATGACAAACTGCTGCTAACCTTTTCTCATCAATCAAATTTATCTGGTCAAGTCGAGTCTGAATCCACTCATCTTCATCCAAGCTTGCATCCTTCATAATTCTCAAGGAGGGGATCTGAACTTCAATAGGCAGAACTGCTTCCATACCATAGACTAAGGAGAATGGGGTTGCCCCTGTTGAAGTACGTATTGTAGTACGATAACCATGCAGAGCAAATGGTAACATCTCATGCCAATCCTTGTAAGTAACAGTCATCTTCTGTACAATCTTCTTAATGTTCTTATTAGCAGCTTCAACTGCCCCATTCATCTTTGGACGATACGGAGAAGAGTTGTGATGCTTAATCTTGAACTGCGTACAGAGATCAGTAATCATAGTGTTGTTCAGATTAGAGCCATTGTCAGTGATAATCCTTTCAGGGATACCATACCTACATATGAGATTATTCTTAATGAACCGAGCCACAACATTCTTAGTCACAGATGCAAATGAAGCTGCCTCTACCCACTTCGTGAAGTAATCAATAGCAACCAGGATGAAACGATGCCCATTAGAAGCAGTAGGCTTGATCTCACCAATCATATCAATGCCCCACATGGCAAAGGGCCAAGGAGCAGTCAACACATTCAATGGAGATGGAGGTACATGTACTTTATCAGCATAGATTTGACATTTGTGACATGTTCTGGAGTGTTGATAGCAATCAGCTTCCATGGTAGACCAATAGTAACCTGCTCTCAAAATCTTCTTTGCCATGGTATGACCACTAGAATGAGTGCCAAAGGTCCCATCATGCATCTCTTCCATAATTTCTGTAGCTTCCTTCTTATCCACACAACGAAGCATAGTTGAATCATGATTACGCTTATACAGAATGCCATTACTCAGAAAGAACTTAGCAGAAAACCTTCTTAGGAACTTCCTATCTTTGACAGATGCCCCTTCAGGGAACTCCTGAGCTTCAAGATAGTTTTTCACTTCATAGAACCAAGGCTTCTCCTCTGCCCCTTCAGTGTCAATCTCATTGCAGTATGCAGGCTTCTCAAATCTATCAATGGTAATCTTGGGAGCTTCATCATCCCAGCTGATCTCAAACATAGATGCCATGGTGGCCAATGCGTCTGCCAACTGATTCTCTCTTCGTGGAATATGTCCAAAAGTAATCTCTTTGAAATGTGGGATCAAAGACAACACATGTTCTCTGTAAGGAATGAGGTTATCATGCTTTGTATTCCAATCTCCTTTAATCTGACTTACTACCAGAGCTGAATCTTCATACACCTCAAGGAACTGAATCTTCATATCAATAGCGACTTGCATACCCATGATACATGCCTCATACTCAGCCATGTTATTGGTACAATAGAAACAAAGTCTGGCAGTAATCGGGGTATGACAACCTTCAGGGGAACTAATCACAACACCAACACCATTACCATGTGCATTGGAGGCACCATCAAAAACCATAGTCCATCGGGATCCTTGTTCAGGTCCGTCATATTGTCCAGGTTCTTTGGTAACAGACATAATGTCTTCATCAGGGAACTCAAAATTCATTGACTGGTAATCATCTACTGCTTGATGAGCCAAATGATCAGCAACAACACTCCCCTTAATGGCCTTCTGAGTAGTATACTGTATATCGTATTCCGTCAAGATCATTTGCCATCTTGCAATTCTTCCGGAGAGAGCAGGTTTCTCAAATATGTACTTGATTGGATCCATCTTCGAAATCAACAAGGTAGTATGGGTCAACATATACTGTCTTAGTCGGCGAGCAGCCCATGCCAAAGCGCAGCAAGTTTTCTCGAGCAGTGAGTATCTTGTTTCACAGTCGGTAAACTTTTTGCTAAGGTAGTATATTGCCTGCTCTTTTCGACCAGACTCGTCATGTTGCCCCAATACACACCCCATTGAGTTGTCTAATACTGTTAAATACATAATCAAGGGTCTTCCATCAACTGGTGGCATTAAAATTGGAGGTTCTAGCAAATATCTCTTGATTTCATCAAAGGCAGTCTGGCACTCATCATTCCATTCCATCACCTGATCTTTCCTCAACAACTTGAAGATTGGCTCACAGATGGTAGTTAATTGGGAAATAAATCTTGCAATGTAGTTCAATCGTCCCAAGAAACCTCTAACCTCCTTCTCAGTACGGGGAGCTGGCATCTCTCGTATAGCTTTCACTTTTGCAGGATCCACTTCAATACCTTTTCCACTGACAATGAAACCCAAGAGCTTTCCAGATCTAACTCCAAAAGTACACTTGTTTGGATTTAATCTCAACCTGTATTTCTTCAACCTCTCAAACAACTTGTGCAGATGATCAAGATGTTGTTCTTCATTTTGAGACCTGGCTATCATATCATCCACATATACCTCTATCTCATGATGAATCATATCATGAAACAAAGCCACCATAGCACGCTGATATGTTGCCCCTGCATTCTTCAAACCAAATGGCATTACCTTATAGCAAAAGGTGCCCCACTGTGTCACAAATGTAGTCTTCTCCATATCTTCAGGTGCCATCTTGATTTGATTGTAACCAGAGAAACCATCCATAAAAGAGAATACCTTATGCTGAGCAGTGTTGTCTACCAGAATATCAATATGAGGAAGTGGAAAGTCATCTTTAGGGCTAGCCTTGTTCAGATCTCTGTAGTCTACACACATACGTACCTTACCGTCTTTCTTAGGAACTGGTACCACATTTGCAACCCACTGAGGATAAGAAGTTACGGCCAAGAACCCTGCATTGAATTGTTTCATTACCTCTGCTTTGATCTTTTCTGACATTTCAAGACGCATACGACGAACCTTCTGCTTCTTTGGACGACAATCTTCTTTCACTGGCAAACGGTGAACCACAATGTCTGTATCCAACCCTGGCATATCTTCATAAGACCAAGCAAAGATCTCCACATAGTCACGTAGCATCTGAATCAACCTGCTCTTGACACTGTCCTCTAAATCAGCCCCTATCTTGACCTCTTTTCTGTTTTCTTCAGTTCCCAGATTCACAACTTCGACTGGCTCTTCATGTGGCTGTATAGCTTTCTCTTCTTGTTGTAACAACCTAGCAAGCTCTACAGGTATTTCACAATCGTCCTCGTTTCCGTCTTCAGTTTGATAGATCGGACTCTCGAAATTATAATTGGCAATAGTAGAACTGTTATCAACTGGATCCAGAGTGGATGAGGATCTGCATTTTAGTGACGTGGGTGTGTGTAAGAACACATAGCTGATAAAGCAAAAATAAAAGAAAAAGAAAGACAAGGAACACAATATTTACGAAAACGAAACGTCCATTGATTTTATTGAATGAAGTATGCAAATGAAATGACAACCCGCAACAAGCACACCATTGTGCCCCGGGTAAGGCACATGGCTTGAAAGTTTTAATTGTTCCAGAAATTAAAAATTTAAAAACATAACACAGTAATAGTATTTACTCCTGACTAAAGGAGATAGGGATAACATCTTCAGCTTTCCAATTATTGAGTCCAGCACCCACAGTAGGAAAAATCCATGCCTCCAAGTTGTAGTCTTCATCTTGATCTCCCACAGCATTGATAACCCCTTGATTGGTGATACGAACAGCACGAGCACGACGAACAGCCTTCTGGGACTCTTCTTCCACCACAGCTTTTGCATCATTGAGGGAGGCCATTGCCATTGTTGGAGGGTTTCTGATGACCACAGGAACCTTCTTCACAGCAGGAGGAGTCACACAATCCTTAACAGCCCAGGGAACCATTTCAAATGACTGACATGGAGTTTCAATGTATTCACCTTCTACTTCCAGATACTTGAAAGTGTTTACATGGCTGACAAAGTATTCTTCTTCTCCAAAGACAGTAACAACTTTTCCATTCACCGGATATCTCAACTTTTGATGTAATGTGGAGGTCACAGCCCCTGCCCCATGGATCCAGGGACGACCAAGCAGACATGAGTACGAGGGACGAATATCCATCACATAGAATGTAGCAGTAAACACCTGAGAGCCAACCTTGATTGGAAGATCAATTTCCCCATGCACTACTCTTCTAGAACCATCAAAAGCCTTTACCACAATATTACTGGGCTTCAATACCGTATCTTCAGGACTCAGCTTGTTCAGGACTTCCTTAGGCAACACATTCAGAGAGGAACCATTGTCTATCAGCACATGAGACAGGGTGGTGCCCCTGCATTCAATTGAAATATGCAAGGCCCTGTTATGATCCCTCTTGGCAGGGGTCAAGTCAGCATCAGAAAATCCTAACCCGTTGTCATAGGTCAGGTGAGCAACACAATTCTCAAACTGGTCCACAGAAATTGCACTGGGTACATGAGCCATCTTTAGAAACTTGATCAATGACTTGGCATGAGCCTCAGAACATAATAACAGGGAGAGCATAGAAATCTTTGAGGGAGTATGCCCCAGCTGATCAACAATATCATAATCACTCTTGCGAATGATTTTCAATACTTCTTCCATCTGCTTAGAGAGGTCATCAGCAGCTGGCACATCAGTAGATACAGGCTCAATAACAGGACCCTTGCCCCGAGCATCAGTGGTGGAAGTAACAGCAGGAGTAACTGCACTCTTAGAAGCAACTGGAGGAGAGAAGACTCTTCCACTACGAGTGATCTTGCTAGATCCAGCAATATTATCAACGTCAACAGGCATATCAGGTAAAGGCTCCTGTTTGACACCATGGATGTAAACATCGGACCCATAGTGCCAAGGCACAGCTTTGTCAGATGTATAAGGAATAGGACCAGGAGTGGTAATGATCAGAGGAGCTACTCTGGCTTCAGCGACAACTTTCACAGGACCTTCAGCAGTAATCTTGATTGGGCCCTGATGAGTGATTTTAATGGGACCCTTTGAAGTGATTCTTAGTGGTACTTTGTCAACCATGTCAACCTCTTCAATCTTCTTACCCTGAGTCAGATGATCCACCATACTTTCTACAGATGCTGGTCTTCTTTCAAACACTATAGTATATTTATCCATGAGACGTTGAATCCCATCTCTCAAAATGAAGCAACTATCCGGCTTATAGGTACAATATAGACAATCTTCATGACAACCTGGAAAGATCCCAGCTTGTACTAACCTCTTTTTGATAACAGACAATGGTGTGCTCAACTCCATAACTGAATAGACATGCAGATCTTCATCAATATCTTCATCAATGGCGTTGACAGTCTTCTCGTGATTTGGCATTGGAGCTGTAATCACATTTGGAGTACCTGGTGGATCAAACTCAATTTCTCCAGCATCAATCATATCCTGAATTTTGTTCTTCAAGACCCAGCAGTTATTAGTATCATGTCCTGGACAGTTTGAATGATATGCACATCGTGCATTGGGATTGTACTTGGGAGAGGTAACATTGGGATTCTGAGGAGCCTCCCTTAGGGTAATAAGCTCAGCCTTCAACAAGTGTTGCAATGCCTGAGCCATTGACATGTTGATCTTCGTGAACTGTCTTCTAGCCCTCTGTTGGTTGCCTTGAGGCTGCTCCGTTGTTGCAGGAGTTGGATTTGCAATATGAACTGCACTAACAGACTGATGCCTTCTGTTACGATCAGGCTGACCATACACAGCATTAGATTCTTTCTTCCCAGTGGGAGGCTTCTTTGCAGCACCTGATGAAGAAGTGCCCACTTGGATCTTACCACTCTTGATACCATTCTCTACTCGCTCTCCTGTCATGATCAACTCAGTGAAGCCAGATGATGAGCTTCCAATGAGATGACTGTAAAACGGACCATTCAGCGTACACATGAACATATCAACCAACTCCCTATCAGTCAAAGGGGGTTGAACTCTTCCAGCTAAGTCTCTCCACTTCTGAGCATACTCCTTAAAGCTTTCTTTGGCACCCATAGACATGCTTTGAAGCTGCATGCGAGTGGGGGCTAAGTCAGCATTGTATTGATACTGCTTGTAGAAAGCTTCAGCAAGGTCATTTCAATCTCTGATGTTGACACTCTCCAACTGATAATACCACTCTAGCTGAGCTCCAGATAAACTCTCTTGAAAGAAATGGATCCACAACTTTTTATCAGCAGTGTGGGGTTGCATTCTTCTGACATAAGACCTCAGATGCAATTTGGGACAAGAGACCCCATCATAGACAACAAATGTAGGAACTTTGAACCCAATGGGTATGACCACCCCAGATATCAAGCTCAAATCCTCAAAATCCAGCCCGGATGATTTCTGTAATTCCATAGCATCCATTCTATCCACCAGCATCTTGAATTTGTCTTCGTTAGGCTCATGGTAGTAGTTAGCCTCAGAATCAGAGTCCCCCATAGTGTTGTGGAGACTGCCTCTCTCCTGCTCAGATTCTTCGGATTCATAGTCTTCAACATATTCCTTGGTCTTGACAGGACCTTTGAACCTTCTTCCCATGTTGAGCAACCCAGCAGACTTTCTAGCCTTCTTAGTCTTCTTGGCCAGCAGTGTCTTTAATTCATCCTGCCCCTTGGATAGGTTCAGGATCAGCTCTTGGAACTGTGCATTCTGTGCCTGAAGATCCTTAACTGATTGTTCAAGAGCCATTGCTGAAATAAACAGCGAGAAGATGAGAAACCTGTGCACAATTATAAACCTGTGATGCAATGATATGGGAATGCATATGCAATGTTTTCAAGGACCGCAGGATTTAAATTTGCTTAAACAAACAAGAAAGTAACTTTTTATTAGTAATAACTTGTTTTGCCTTTTAGGCTTACAAAAAATGAAAACGAAATAAGTACAAAAGATGGGGTTTTAAGTCTCCCATGGACGTTTCCTCTTTGTGTTGAGGTATGAGTTGAGGTTTCGTTCCTCATGAAGTAGCTTTGTTAGCTCTAGGATCCTTGCTTGGCTTGCTTTGTAATGAGCCTTGAAAGTATCCCTTTGCTCTTTCAGTTGGATCCATGATCTCTGCAAGTCTTCCATATCAGTAGGCATGTCTGGGTGAAGGATGGTATAAGCTGTGTTTCCTTCAGCAACAGGTTCCATGGTAACTGGTAGGACGGCAGGATATGGCATCATGAGTGTCTGAGCACGAGATCGTACCCATCTGAGATAAGCCTCCATAGGATTAGTGTACTTAGGCTCCAGTGTCTTGCTGTCAATCCTGTTTACCTTTCCCCAAGCTCGTATGAATCTCTGACGGTAACCCTGAAGATCGTTGTCGTAGTCAAACACAATGCCCTGAATCAACATGTCATGTGGACCATCGCTCCGGGCGTAACCAAACTGTCGTAAAGCTAGAGATGGGTTGTAGGTGATGCCTCCTCTTATTCCTAGAAGTGGCACATTAGGAAACTCCCCACAACGGTCAATGATGGTGACATTCTCCATAGATCTGGAGCACCAATGGATGTCTGAGTGAGAAAGTGACATGATCCTCTTGGACCATCTGAACCCTTGCTCATTCTTCATTACTGAGCGAGGAAGGTGAGAAATAAACCACCTAGAAAGTAAAGGTATGCAGCACATCAAAGTTCCTCTTGCCCTTGTAGTACGGGTGTGAAGAGAATGTAGGATGTCTCCAAGTAAGGTAGGCACTGGATTGTGACTCAGGAATATGTTGATGGCATGAACGTCTATGAACTGATCAGGATTGGGGAACAACACTAAGCCATAAATCAATAAGGCTAAGATCTCCTCAAAAGCATCGTAGCTCATAGCCTTCAAGAACATTTGAGCTTTATCCACTAATACCTTGGCAAGAATACCTTTAACTCCACTTCTCGTCTCTAGAACAATGTCAGACTTCTTCAGATGTAGAGCTGCAGCAATAACTTCTGGTTTAAGCTCCTTCTCTAAGCCTGTGAATGGCTTCTGATCAAGAACAGGTATACCGAGAAGTTTAGAGAACTCCTCCATGATTGGAACCAGCTGATAATCAGGAAATGTAAAGCAATGGTGCTTAGGGTCAAAGAACTGAAACAGCACACTCATCATGTCTTCACTGAACCCTGAAGTAACTAGATCCAATAAGTGACCATGTCTCTTGTTGAACTGGGAATGATCAGGCACTAGGGAAACCAACTCCTTGAGCTTAGCAGGTATCCCTAAAAAGTTGATCCTGATGGTGTTTCTACGAGCAGAAGCCATGACCTGCAACAAAGAACAAAGATAAATCCTTTGGTCCTTGAAATGGTTAGGGAAAATGATATGCTTATGATGCATGATGATGTCATGATGTCATGCTCAATCACAAACATGTGGCACACACAAACAAGTCACACCATAGCCCTAGGTTTAAAGGCTTGCATGAGGTTCAAAGGCAAGTACCCTCCCCTGAAGTTAGATGGTTCATCCTGTCCTACAAAAGTAACCAGGTTCTAAGGGATCTCAATATCATTGATCCTTCGCAAGGGTGGTTGTTCAGAAGGCAACTTACTTGCCAACCAAAACCCTCCAAGTTTAAGATCTCAATGAGCGTAGTATCGAGTGTCAACCAACTTCAGTCTGCACCAAAGCCGGTTACCTCACTACTTTCTAAAGGCCAAGATGAGTTAACTAGGGTTCTAAAAGTCAGTTAGTGCATTGACAACATATGGCAGCCTCAATATTATCCTCAACTTGACTTAAGGAATATAAGCACCAACCAAGAAGTCGCACTAACTATGGCCACTAGATCAACCGTATCGATATACGTCGTACAGTTTCCTTGGTCTATTGCCATTTACCTAAGGTACACTAGATCCGGGTTAGGACCTTTCACACATAAGAGCACCCCAACAATATAATAATAAAGCAAACAAGGCAAACAATTTAAAGTGATCTTAATTCCTAAGGGTACCCCTCTTAAATAGATCCCCAGCAGAGTCGCCAGTTCTGTAACCCGGTGAACTGACTTTAAACAATGTTGCGGATAGCAAGAGTCGCCACCGACTTTTATTTTATCCATAAGGAAAGGTTATAAAAGAACAGGAAAGACCTTAGAGAATATTTTGGGTCCGGGGGGTAGGTTATGAAAAGGGAAGGTGTTAGCACCCTTTTCATCCATGGTTATCCATGGGCTCTTAGGTACTTAAGCTCACTTTTGAATTGTTTTGAAAGTGTAGTGTGTGAATAGCAAAAAATTTCAGAATAGTTTAATAATAATCCGTGTATGGATGTGAAAAAAAACTTGTTTGAAAATTTTGTTGGAAATTTGTTTAAGTGTGAAAAAGTTTTGAAGTGAGCAAGTATCTAGGAGTAGCCTACCCTAATGTTTTAAGGTCTTTCTTATTCTTTATCCTTTCCTTAGTAAGACTATCCCTACTATAATGGAGTAGGTAGTCCTTACTTTGGATGTTAAGGGACATGTGAGGGACAACTGGATTTTTGAAGGCCATTGTGGGATGTAATAAGCACATATAAGGGACCATCATCATTTTTCGAAAGGGACTCGATTCGTAAAGGCAACCATAAGGGACTTTGATGATTTTTCCATTTGAGGGACTTGCTTTATACACCCCACTTAACCATTATTCGTAGGCAACTTGAGGGATATCCTTAGGAAGTGGGACGGCGATTAAAATCGACTTACGTGTGTGACGTGTTTATTTTAATTATCTTTATTTAAAAGTGATCTAAATTTATTTTAATATTACATACATGTTGTTACACTCCCTAATTACTAACCATAATAATAATTAAATAATTAAACAACTTTACATCCAAGAAACAATTACAAAATAATAAGCAAAATAATTAAATAGCAAAGATAAATAAAATATAAATAAGCAATGATAAATAATAAAGGGGGTTAATTCTAAGTTTACTCGGCAAGACATCGTATCTTGTGCCTACGTATCCTTACGGGAGCGGAATCAGAGTAATCGTAGTTCCCCTCAATAGGGAGGTTAGAAACTTCTTGACTGTGGTCAAGGTCTCAAGGGGAATAAACGCATCTTAAGGACACGCTTACGTGGAGTGTAGAAACTCCAAATCTCTACGTTGAAATGTTAAGTTGTAATTAGGGTTAAATTAGGGATTCCACGGCGGGAAACCCTAAAATGAGCGCGGCGGCTCTTTGACCTAATGCTAAGGGTAAAATTGTAATTTTGCCTGCGGCGAGGCATTTGTGAAAATTAGGGTTTGTAGTTTGTAGTTTTGAGGATTTGAAATTGAATGTGTGAAGTTTTACGGACTATTGGCGCGGCGGCCAAACAGTTAGACCTAACCTTCGGATGTGTGCAATGTGACAGAAATAATAGTAAACGCGTGAGATAATTGAATCATGCAAACAGAGAGATAATGTCATAATTTAAACCATGCGAGCAGAAATTTAAAGGCAGAATTTAAAGAGCGATTGTTAAGTTCGCGAGGTTACATGAGAGGAGCAGATACAATATGATAATGAAATTTGAATTGAACAATAATAAAATAAAATAAATAACGGTTCTAGTTATTATTTTAAAAAAAAGATTTTAGTTATTATTTTAAATTTATCTAAAAAAAAAGTTTTTCTTAAAAATAATAGGTTTTCATATTAATTTGGAAAAAGATGTTAATGTTATTTATTTTAAAAAACAGATTTTTATATTATAACAAATTTTAATAAATTAATGATAACAATAATAATAATAATGATAATAATGATAATAATAATAAATAATGATAATAATAATAATAATAATAATAATAATAATAATAATAATAATAATAATAAAGCAATAATGAATTTTAAATGTGCCAAATAACCCAACAATGTTGCTAACGCAGAAATGCGCTCATCGCAACCAGATCTAAATCGGACGAAACAAAATTTATCGCAAAGAAAAAGAAATTAAGCAAAAAATAGTATTATTGCTCACACAAAAATGCGATCATCGCAATCAGATCGAACTAACACAAATGTCACGCGTCATGCACACAAATGTGCAAACATCGTATCGACATAATTCGATCAAAAATCTTATATATATAAACTCTAACAATTTAAAAATTATATATATATAAACGTAACAGTAATAGATAAAGAAAAAGAAATAACGGTAATAGATGAAGAAAAAGAAATAACGGTAAAAGATGAAGACAAAGAAATAACGGTAAAAGATGAAGAAAAAGAAACAACAGTAATAGATGAAGGAAAAGAAATAACGGTAAACGATGAAGAAAAAGAAACAATAGTAATGGATGAAGAAGAAAACTAAATAACGGCAAACGGCACTCACTCCTCTTAGGTTTTTTTTTCATTCTCCCCTTTTCCAACAAGGCAACACATGTATATATAGGGAACAAATTAGGGTTAACACCAAATTGTCAATAATGTCCCTAAAGCCCATTTTAAAGCTCAAACTAAATAATTAGTTAAGAAAAAATAAAATTTAAATAATTTAAAATAATTAAAATAAACTTAAAATAAAAACTAATAATCCTATTGATTCCTAAAATAAAAAATATTATAAAAAGAACAAAGTTTTTTTCAATATTTTTTATTTTATGATTTTTTGGATATTTTTATGAATAATTTAGAAAAAAGTGAAAAAAATAATATTTTAAAAAATGATTTAATTAAAATACGAAAATAATAATTAAATAATAATAAAAAACTATTTTTGTTATTTTTTTAATGAAAGATAGAAAAATTTAGAGTAAAAATAATAAAAAACAAAAAAAAAAAGTGACAAAGGTGAGATTCGAACTCTCAACCTCTCACACTCATAACTCCTTACACATGTCCTCCTGCCAATTGTGCCATTTTTACTTTTTAGAAAAAAAATGCATGCCATATGATATTTACCTGCAAAAAGTCAAACGACTACACAAATTTGTTAGTAATTGATTAAATGCAATGAAATGCGACGACAAATCTTAGGGCAAAATTTGGGGTATTACAGTTATTATGATAATATTTCTCACCCAACCTCTCTTTGATGTTGGCAAAAAAAAAAAATCATGAAGTTTGACTTTGGTTTGACCACAGTTGACCTCAGTTTGACCTTTTAACTGCATTGACTGCTTTTGACTTATCTGATCATCTGACTGAGCAAACTTTTGAGAAAAGTCTTGAAACTTGACATGGGGGTTCTTATACACATATAAGATGTTATGAAGCTCACTTGAAGTCTTGGAAGTCCATTTAGCCTGATTAAAGTCAAAACCCTAGTTTTGGATGCACTGCTTAGGAGGTGCATTGTCTGAGGGAATTGTCAACTCTTCTGACCAATTATGAATTTTGTGAACCTTGTGAACCTTCTTGGAACACAAAGTCTTGTATTGTGAGGGCAAATTTTGGGGTGCAACAATAAGTTGATACTTACTTTGAAGCTTGGAGATCCTGAAGGAATCAAGTTGATACTTGTGGTTAAGAGTGAAGCCTGAGGGTGGAACTGATTAAGGAGCTGAAGCTTAGATAAGAGAGAATAAGTTGATGCTTATGTTGAAGGGTTGAAACCTTGGAGAAGCAAATTGATATTTGTCAAGGGTGATTGAAGCCTGAAGGTGGAACTGTCAGAAGAGCTGAAGCTTGGAGTTGAGAGAGGAGTTGATATGCTTTCTTGTCTGTTTTCTTTTCTGTATTGATATGCCTTGTTTGACTTGCTTGATGCATTAGAATAAGTCCATATCTAGACTAGCTTTAATCTAGGAGCATGATTGCATTAGAGGTTGAGTTGCTCCCTCTGCTTGTATTGTTACTGTACGCCTTTGCTTGCGGGTATTTGGTAGAGCCCTGCTCCCTTGCCCATGTGGTTCTATTGGCTTGATAGCATTTATTTTCTTCTGTATGATTGCAGTTTACTGTTTTTGCTTGATAGCATGTTGTTTTATTTTCCTCAGTATGATTACTGTTATTCATTCTGGCTTGAGGTTGAGATGAGCTTGTGGAGGCTGGTGCCCCACACACATTTCCTCCCTCACTTGCATTGCATGCATTTTACAGTCGTTTACTGTATTACTGTTTACTGTTTAAGCTGATGCTTTATCTATTTTTGTGTATCATTGACATGATCCCTTAGGACTCTCATTTCCTTTGATAAGGAAGTGATGATAGAACTTTAGGTTGAAACCTATGCATGATAACTTCTAGGAGTTCCCTGTTTCAAACCTCAACCATAGGATGAATCCTTGGCATGACAACAGTAGGACTTGATAGTCTCCCCGTAGTTGAGCCTGTTCTCTTCTCATCTCAAAACAGCTTAAGATACAGTAATCATGAATGATTTCTTTCGTACGTTACGAGCCTTAAGCTATCTGAGAAAGGATTGTCGAAGAGTTTCTTTTCAACAGTCCGGATGTTTAGTATGGCACCCTTTGGGTGACATGCGACGCATTCACTCTCAGGTCATAGTCTTTAGTGCGATTGAAATTGCAAACACAATAAAAGACACTTCTTCTGTAAAAGACAAAAAAACAAACTTCAAACCTTTTTGCCCCGTGGGCCCATAATTCAAAGGAAGCTTTTCTGAAGAAAAGAGTGTCGTTAAACTTCAGCGCCAACGCAAACATGCTTTGTCCCTAACTGCTGGAACTGCTGTTTAACCCTACTCGATAAAACAGATAAATCTGAATCCCCATAATCCGTAGTATCCCGAACTACGTAAGCTCTGATCTCTCAAGCCTGTTGAGAGTACGTAGGCACAATACTGACGTATTGGCGAGCTACCTTCCCCGTATCCCGTAGTAGGTCGAACTACGTTGACTCTGATTTCTCATTTTCTGATGAGAATACGTAGGCATAAAGTGCGACGCTTTGCCGAGTCATTTTCTTTTCTTTTTAAGCCAGCCTTGATAGGTAGATAGATAAACCAACTTGTCCAGTAAACACAACAAGCGTGGATCCCGTCGAGTACGACGGACGTGAGGGGTGCTAATACCTTCCCCTTGCGTAACCGACTCCCGAACCCAGACAACGGTTGCGACGACCTTGTCTTACCCTTTTCGTCAGGTTTTTCCGATCGTTTCCTTTCCCGTTCCGAGGGATAAATAACGAAAGGTGGCGACTCTTCTATTTTGCCGGCACCTTATTTTCGCGGAAGCGACAATAGGGTTGTACAATGATTGGAAAAAGTAAATCATTACTCTTCGCTTGTCATCTGGATGATATCCTTGACGGACCAATTGTTGAGGCCCTCGCTTGGCTTGCTTGGCTGGATCCAAGAGTTGAGGTCACAGTCGCTATCTCCGCTGTCTTCAGACACCACGTTGATGCTTTCGAAAATCATTCCGCCACTGGTAAACTGGATCGGCCCTTTACCTCGAGACGCACTGCTAGAAGAAGAAGAAGCTTCAGCTCCAGGAGAATATATTAACCCAAACTTATCTTGCTTGTTAGGTATCTCCAAGATTCGCCCCCAGCCTGGGGTAGATCCGGCTTGGACAACGGCCCGAGCTTCCTTGAATGAGGAGAGAGTCATCTCTGGCTTTTCCGTGACTACAGGAGCTACGTCCTTCACTTTGACAGCTTCGAACGCTTGGCATAGAGTCTCATGGATTTCCCCATCCATCTCAACATACTTAAAGGACGACAAATGGCTCACCATTATGTCTTCCTCGCCACAAACAGTTACGATGCTACCCCCAACAGCATATCTGAGCTTTTGGTGCAAAGTGGAGGTCACGGCACCAGCAGCATGGATCCACGGCCGGCCCAAGAGACAATTGTAGGCAGACATGATGTCCATAATATAAAAGACCGCATCGAACGTTTCCGACCCGACTTGGATTTGCAGGGTCACCTCCCCGAAAACGTGGCGTTTGGTTCCATCGAACGCCTTCACAACCAGATCACTGGGTGTGCAAATCACTCCACGAGTATCCAACTTCATTAATGCCTTCTTCAGAAGAACATTAAGCGACGAACCCGTGTCCACCAACACGTGTGACATAATCGTGCCCCTACACTCTATCGAGATGTGCAGGGCGCTATTGTGGTTCCTCCCCTTCGGCGTCAGCTCTAGGTCTGTGAAACCTAACCCATTTCCGGCATTTACGTGGGCTACGACCTCTTCTAGCTGATTTACCGATATTTCCTGCGGTACATATGCGGCGTTCAACACCTTCAGCAGCGCGTTGCGGTGTGCTTCAGAACACAGCAACAAGTTCAGGATGGAAATCTTCGAGGGCGTCTGATGGAGATGATCCACAATCTTGTAGTCACTCTTTTTAATCAACCGCATAAACTCCTCGGCGTCTTTAACAAGCAAGTCTTTTTATGCCCCACGTGGGATCTCTTCGACGACTTTACTCTTCCCTTTATCAGTTGCATCAGCTCTATCCGCTTTGTCTGCCACGACCTCAGGTGGTGCAAACACTCTTCCGCTGCGAGTAATACCACTGATTCCCGCAAGGTTTTCCATAGACGACCCAAACGGTTCTAGCTCCAACTTCTATCCGTTGCAGTAGACTTCAGCCCCAAAATGCCATGGGACAGCATTAGTGCTTTCGAAGGGTATCGGCCCAGCTTTGTTGATGGTAATCGTGGGCGGTCTGGGTGCAGAAATAGTTATCGTCTGGCGAGGGATGGTGATGGTGGCGACCTTATCGTCTTGCTTCAGCATTATCTCTCCTGATCCACATTCGGCCCTCCGGCTAAACTGTAAAATCCCTTCAGTCATCAGACTTTGAATCCCTCTACCAACTGTTCACATCCATCAGAACGTGTGGCACAGTCCATACATAGCTCTCCGCAACCTGGAAAGAACCCTCTTTTCATCAACTTAGCTTTAACGAAGCTAAGCGGCGTCTTCAGATCTCTGACGTCAGTCAACAAATCCGAACTCTCGTCTTCGATAATGGCGTTCACTCCGCCTCCCCTATGATTCGGCATAGGATTCTTCGTGACATTTGGCACATTATCGGAGAAGTTGATGATCTTGGCATCCACCATGTCCTGCACCTTGTGCTTGAAGGCTTTGCAGTTCTCTATTGTGTCGTCGGGTGCCCCTGAGTGAAATTCACAAGTTGCATTCGCGTCATAACCTGGCGGAGGTGCCCCTGTCAAGGGAGCCAGCGTTCTCTTCTGGATCAACTGTAGCTGAAGCAAAGTCTGCAAGATTTGCGCGTACGACATGGGCGGTGTCTCGAGGTGACGGCTCGACAAAGGTGCCCGATTTTGATACTTTATGTACCCTTGTTGATTCGGTTGCTGCTGCTGCTGTTGTGGCTGTTGAACTGCCGGGATAGTTATGTTGGCCACCTGCTGGTGAGGACCTTTACCCTTCCTTCGAGCGTTGGTCACAACGCTCGCTTCTCCTTCCCGTCTTTTGCCACTATAAGGTTTCTTTCTGCCTCCAACTGAGGATGAATCACCTTGAATTTTCCCAAGCTTGATCTCATTTTCGATGTGCTCACCTGTGATAATGAGATCTGAGAATGTTCCAGACATGCCGCTGACCAACTTCTCATAGTAAATCCCTGGGAGGGTAGCTACGAACATCTGCACGAGCTCACGTTCAACCATCGGCGGCTGAACCCTGGCTGCCAACTCACGCCACCATTGGGCGTATTCCTTAAACCCTTCATTGTTCCTTTGCGACAGGTTCTGCAGCTAGACTCGGTTCGGGGCCAAGTCACTATTGTATTGGTAGTGGTGCACAAATGCTTCAGCAAGATCCTTCCACGTGCGCACACTAGTAGACTCCAGACTCATGTACCATTCGAGGGATGGCCCGGAAAGACTGTCTTGAAAGAAGTGCATCAGCAACTTCTCGTCATCAGAATGAGCGGACATTTTCCTGTAATACGATCTCAGGTGGACGCGAGGGCAAGTGGTGCCCTTGTACTTTTCAAAGTCAGGCACCTTGAACTTAGGAGGCACCTTAAAATCAGCAATTAGTCCCAACTTGGACATATCAACGCCCAGGGTGTTCTGGTTCTTGATATCTCTCATCTTATCTTCGAGTGCCTTGAACCTAAGCCGTGCTTCAGCATTCAGCTCCCCTTCAGCACCTCTCTGAGAGAACACATCGTCCTGACGATCCTCTAGCCATGGCTGAGGCCCAAACAGATTCCCGACACCTGCATTGCCGTTTCCCAGCCCAACATTGACATTAGCTCCCAGACTCCCATTACCGACGCCCGTCGTATTGAGTCCCATATTGGCCATCACATTGCCGTTGGCACTGCCGTTTCCCCCAGTCACGGGAACACCATTCTGTGGAGTTTCAACTGGTGGAGGAGTAGGCACAGTCCCACCATGGAGTACGCCATTGCTATCGACCCTCGAAATCAGAGGCTGGACCAAGGTTCTGAGCCGATCCTGGCCATTGGCGACCGCTTGCATGAGCTCCATGAAGCGATCCATTCTTTCGCGGAGTTCCTGAACATCAGTTTGCACTTGCTCCATGATTCTGGTTTGATTAGCTCTGGTCGGATAACGGTGAATAGGTCTCTGATCAATCCTGGAACCACCTGAAACAACCTGTAAAACACAAAAGGGTTAGGAAAAACAACAAAGTGCTCGTTATGCAAATGCTTCATGCAAATGCAAGCGTGTGTCTGTGCGTTAGGGAGATCTCCCCCGATCCTAGTGCCTGAGTGCCAGTGCTGACAATAAGAAGAAGTCCGAGTCCAATCATGGAAATAACAATCTCATATATAAAGAAAGCCCGTCAAGGCAGTACACAACATCAGCGAGTACAAGATGAATCAATAGCGTGACCTCAGCCAACAAGCCTGGTGATGGTCAACATACAACAATGATCAAAACAAAAGGAATACAAATAGTCAAGTACGGCCATGGGCGCGATACTCTTCTAACAACTCCTTCGTTTCTGGATGATCAGGCAGAGTGAGTAACCCTTCGACGAGTAATTCCCTTTGCACAATGGTGTACCGAAGTCCTTCGACCGAATCTTCCCATGCTCCTTCGCCGAAACAATCTTCTAGCTTCCGCTTCTTGGACTCAAACGTCAGTTTGTGCTCCTTCAGGTTAGCAAGATCCCTGTTGAGCTGGCCTTCGGCAGCGTATTTGCGAGCGGTTTCTTCATCAAACCTCTTCTCACTAGCCTTCACCTGGGCTTCCAGCTTGGAGATCTGTAGCATCAGCTTATCCTCCCTCTCTTTCCTGGTGGCTAGGGAGGCCTTCCAGTGCTGGTTGAACTTGGATATCCTCCGATACGCTTCGTCCAAGTGCTGCTTCTTCGTAGCCAGTACGTCGTTGACAGCTTTGAAGTCTTGACCCGTGCGTTCACGCTCAGCTATCTGCTTAGTCAGGTATGTACCTAGCTGGTTCACCAGCTCTGTCTGCCTTTTGAAGGAATGAACGGCTTCGTTCCTCTCGCTTCGGAGCTGAGCCAATTCTTTCTCCAGTTCCTCGTTTCCCTCTCCAATTCATCTCGCTCAGCTAACACCTGATTATGCTGCTGAATAGGCACAGTGGTGGGCTCTTCAATCATTGAAGGGCTTTCTGGCTTGGCAGGAAGAAACGGCATCCCTATAGCATCTGCTCTGGCTCTGATCCAAGTCACATACGGAGGGTAGGCTTGATTGTTGCTTCTCCCCAGCAATGGTTTTCCCCTCTTACTGATGCCATTCCAAGCGCGCTGAAGCTTAGATAACAGATCCCCCTCTAGAAGACCAGTGAGGTACAGAGATTCCTGCACCTCTTCATCCTTCGGCGGAGCTCTCAAAGCGTAGGCGAACTGTCGGACCAGCAAAGACGGATTGTAGTTTATACAACCTTTCCTTCCTATCAAAGGCACGTTTGGAAACCCGCTGCAGCTGAAGATAATCTCGGTACCCAACCTATCTCTGTCAAACCAGTCAATATCCTCTGCAGATAAACTCATCAGACGCTCGGACCACTCAGCTGTGGCTGCAGACGAAACAAAGGGGCCCCTCTTGGGCAGATGACTATCAAGCCATTTATAAAGCAAGGGTACACAGCACGAGACATTCTTGCCCCTTCTGTTCTCGTTTTTGTAGTGGATAGAATGATAGACATCTCTAATCAAGGTAGGGACTGGATTCCCTGATGCAAAGATGTGAAAGGCGTCGAAGTCTACAAAGTCGGGCATATTGGGGAACAGAATGATGCCATATATGCACAGAGCAAGGATGGCGTTGAACACGATCCAACATCCGTCTTTGGCGCACTGCTGAGCCTTTCCCACTAAAAATTGCAGGGAGAAACCGGGAACCCTGTTCCAACTAGACAAGACCAACTCGGAGGCATCCAGATGAAGTGAAGGAGCTAGACTAGCCAGATTAGGCTCAGCACCCATACAAACAAAGGGCATCTGACTCTTGATAGGCACACCTAACAAATCAGCATACTCCTCTAGCGTGGGTGCGAGAACAAAATCCTGAAAAGTGAAACATCTCAACGGAGGGTCGTAGAACTGCAGCAGAGCGTGCAACCCATTCAACTCGAACGCAGAAGGTTTACGAACCAAACTGAGCAATTTGCCGTAAGATTTTCTGAACTCATCCCTCACAGAATCATCTGCTAAAGCAATCAAACCGGTCAGCTGAACCACATCAGGGGCAGGGAACTTGTAAGCCATGGTCTTCCTCAGAGAGCCCATAACAATACAATAGGAGGCAAGAAATCCTGGATCGGGGAAAACGGTACATGCAACACAGACACACGTTAATGAAATGCAAATGAGTATGCAAAGCAATGTAAAATGCAATCATGCAGCAGGAGATCAAGGCAACTGTGTTGTGGAGATTCTGTATAAACAAAACCATAATCCTGCTCTATCAAGAACAACCACTGCATCTGATAATAAGAATACCCGGGTATCAGACCACAAATCTGCTCTGTCAAGAACAACCATCTGATAGGGCCATATACATAGGACCATAATTCTGCTCTGTCAAGAACAAACATCTGATAATAAGGACCTATGATACAGGACCAAGAAATCTGCTCTGTCAAGAACACACGTCTGATAATAAGGACCTCTGATACGGGAACAAAAACCTACTCTGTCAAGAACAAACATCTGATAATAAGGACCTCTGATACAGGACCAAAAATCTGCTTTGTCAAGAACAAACATCTATCTGCAAATGAGATCCTCAGACCCCACTCAAAAACCTGCTCTGTCAAGAACAAATACCCATCTCTAAATGTAAGGTCCTCTAATACAGGACCAAAGCTCTGCTATGTCAAGAACAATCGTATAGCTGAGGATGAGAAACTCCAATACCAACAAAACTGATTCACTGTCAAGAAAACCAGGTAGTCTGAAGGTCAAAGTTTCCTGCAATAAACCCAACCCTGCTCACAGGTATGGACCTAAACTGACTCAAGTTCGGCATCTTATGCGTTCATCAGCGTCACAGACATTCAAGAGGGGTGATACGATACCCAGAAGGTGTGGCATCACCAGCTCAGGAAGCGGCCTCACTCGGCTGAATCACAAATGATCGGTCCCCAGAGTCGACAATCCTCCAAACCAACAACCCCTCAGGCCCAAAGGGCCGGAAAAAAAGTCAACCGGGAGAACCTCGTCTGAGCGTGGATTTCATGAGACACTAGTGCCTGCAAAGCAAGCACGCGCCCACTAATTTCCACAACTAATGCTATGTTCACTGAAGCCTGGGTCTGGCTTCTCACTCATCAGAATGCCCCTCCCACAACAGCACAGATAATCATATCATACTGAAAATAAAGTGCGGGAAATAAAAATCCGATAAATAAGTAATCATACAAGCGCTAGGATTGACTCTCACAGGGGACGTCGGATACCCAAACTGACTCGCATACGGGACGTTGGATCCCAGGAAACTATCAAGTCCCCAGCAGAGTCGCCAGTTGTCGCTTCCGCGAAAATAAGGTGCCGGCAAAACAGAAGAGTCGCCACCTTTCGTTATTTATCCCTCAGAACGGGAAAGGAAACGATCGGAAAAACCTGACGAAAAGGGTAAGACAAGGTCATCGCAACCGTTGTCTGGGTTCGGGAGTCAGTTACGCAAGGGGAAGGTATTAGCACCCCTCACGTCCGTCGTACTCGACGGGATCCACGCTAGTTGTGTTTACTGGACAAGTTGGTTTATCTATCTACCTATCAAGGTTGGCTTAAATAGAAAAGAAAAATGACTCGGCAAAGCGTCGCACTTTATGCATACGTATTCTCATCAGAGAATGAGAAATCAGAGTCAACGTAGTTCGACCTACTACGGGATACGGGGAAGGTAGCTCGCCAATACATCAGTATTGTGCCTACGTACTTTCAACAGGTATGAGAGATCAGAGCTTACGTAGTTCGCGGCTACGCATTACAGGGATTCAGATTCATCTGTTTTATCGAGTAGGGTTAAACAACAGTTCCGGCAGTTAGGGACAAAGCCTGTTTGCGTTGGCGCTGAAGTTTAACGACACTCTTTTCTTCAGAAAAGCTTTCCATTGAATTATGGGCCCACGGGGCAAAAAGGTTTGAATTTTGTTTTCTGTCTTTTACGAAAGAAGTGTCTTTTATTGTGTTTGCAATTTCAATCGCACTAAAGACTATGACCTGAGAGTGAATGTGTCGCATGTCACCCAAAGGGTACCATACTAAACATCCAGACTGTTGAAAAGAAACTCTCCAACAATCCTTTCTCAGATAGCTTAAGGCTCGTAACGTACGAAAGAAATCATTCATGATTACTGTATCTTAAGCTGTTTTGAGATGAGAAGAGAACAGGCTCAACTACGGGGAGACTATCAAGTCCTACTGTTGTCATGCCATGGATTCATCCTATGGTTGAGGTTTGAAACAGGGAACTCCTAGAAGTTATCATGCATAGGTTTCAACCTAAAGTTCTATCATCACTTCCTTATCAAAGGAAATGAGAGTCCTAAGGGATCATGTCAATGATACACAGAAACAGATAAAGCATCAGCTTAAACAGTAAACAATAATACAGTAAACGACTGTAAAATGCATGCAATGCAAGTGAGGGAGGAAATGTGTGTGGGGCAGCAGCCTCCACAAGCTCATCTCAACCTCAAGCCAGAATGAATAACAGTAATCATACTGAGGAAAATAAAACAACATGCTATCAAGCAAAAACAGTAAAGTGAAATCATACAGAAGAAAATAAATGCTATCAAGACAACAGAACCACATGGGCAAGGGAGCAGGGCTCTACCGAATACCCGCAAGCAAAGCCATACAGTAACAATACAAGCAGAGGGAGCAACTCAACCTCTAGTGCAATCATGCTCCTAGATTAAAGTTGGTCTAGATATGGACTTATTCTAATGCATCAAGCAAGTCAAACAAGGCACATCAACAATACAGAGAAGAAACAGACAAGAAAGCAGATCAACTCCTCCCTCTTCCAACTCCAAGCCTCAGCTCTTCTGACAGCAACTCAGTCTTCAGACCTCCATCACTCTTGACAAATATCAATTTGCTTCTCCAGGTTTCAACCCTTCAACATAAGTTTCCACTTATTCTCTCTTCTCTAGGCCTCAGATCTTCAGTCAATTCCACCTTCAGGCTTCACTCCCAACTACAAATATCAACTTGATTCCTTCAGGCTCTCAATGCATTAGTGCAAGTGTCAACTCATCTTTTATTCCTCAAGCCTCAGCTCTACACTCAATCTCAATTGAATCCTCTTCAGCTCTCTTTGCTTTACCAGTATCAACTTGGTCTTCTCTTCCTACAAGCTTCAGCTTCTCAGAATAGTCCTCAATCATCTGGAAGTGTCAACTTCATCCTTCAGTCTTTAAGCCCCAGCTCTTCATTCAATCTTTACTGGATCTTCAAGTATCAACTTGCTCTTCTTGCTCTCCAAGCTTCAGCTGAAATGGCAATGCTCAGGGAATCATCCTCTTCCATACTCTTCAATGAAGTCTTCATCTTCAAACTCAAGCCCAACATCTTCAAGATACTCAAACCAGAAGAAATCACTTAACTGGATAAGCTAGGATGTTAAACTGCTTATTGACCACCAAAGGTGACCTATAAGGGTTCAACATCAGAAGAATGGTTCCCTCAAAAGTTCTACTTCCTAGGTACCATCACTTATCCCTCCTAAGGAGGGAGGTGAATACCATGGAAGGACCTTGAATCATGGGGAAAGAATGGTGGTGAAAGATACCATCCATGTTTAAGAAAGAAATTAACTAAGTCTAAGCTCTACTTAATTCCTAACCCTAAAACAACAACAAGACAAACAAGTCTTCAAGCTCTCAAGCTCCTTCCTCAACCTTCAAGTCTTCCACTATGCTCCTCCATGCTCCACAAAGCAAGACCAAGCCCACCAAGCCAAGCAAAAGCCCACAAAGCAAAGCAAAACAAAATGCAAGCCCACAAGGGCAACACAAGCAACCATCAATTACAAAAATCAATTAAAAATAGTATACTATTATATTAAGATCTAATATAATTTCTAGGGGATCCTATATGACTACCCTTAATACCCTATATGTCCCAATATCTAACTTGACCTAAAAACCCAAAATTTTAGTATTATTGTGGACCTATGTTAAGGATTGACCGAAATCTACACAACCTAAATTCATCTAATCAAAACTAATCAAAAACTAATCACAAAATTATGGAATAAATCCAGAGGGGAGCTAAAGTCCTAATCTAACTACCCTAAAAAGAAAGGTTCAAAAATTCAAAGGGAACTAGCTAAACAAAATTCTACAAAACTATGCATCAACATAAAATGAATTAAAAGCTATTAAAAGAGAAAATATACAAAAAATATTAAAAATGCATGAAATGCAAATGTTTTGATTTTATAATTTTCTATACACCAATGTGAAATAGGAGGAAAAATACCCATGCCAAAATCATGATTTTTCTATTTAATATGATTTTTCAAAGTTTAAAGAAAAATGGAGGAACAGAAAATAAAATGTGAAATCATTTGGTGCAGATAGCAATGCTATGCAGTACAAATCATGAGTGGGCTTAAAATGGGGGTGCCATCAGCAAATGTGCTAGGCCCAATTTAACTCAGAAAACAAATAACAAAATTATAAAGAAAAAGGAAAAACACGCGGTGCAGAAAGTAGAGAAAATCAGTTCAAATTACCACTGGGCCGTGGATGGGGGTGTGATTAGCACTTATTCATTAAAGCCCAAACGAAAGAATAAATGAAACGGCTGCATTTCATCATTCTCAGACTTCCCTCTTCAAAACGTGAAATTAAATCCCAGCCTTTAGATCTGAGTCCAGTCAATGAGTCTACTCTCCATCCAACAGCCAACACATCATCTTCTTCCTTCAGCCAGGGTTTTGGAATGAAGAAGCCATGGAAACAGAGCTTCATAGTATCTCTTCACCACAATCGTATCACATCAATTCTTGCCCGAAATCCAAGATTTAAAACCCTAGAACACTCTAAATTTCATGCTGATCATGACCATCACCTTAGAATTCAAAGAATCATCCTCAATCTCTAAACCCGATAATGAATCAAAATTATGCTCAAATCTAAATTCTAACCATTCTTGAAATTAAAGTGATCAATCTCTTCCTCATGTTACACTGGTTAATTCTTGCTATAGAACTCTCATTAATTCACCATATCAAACATGTTCTTGATCCAAACAGAAATGGGGTCACTATCTTGAACCTCACCAAATGCCCTCAAAATCTCCAGAATCCATCTCCTACTTGTCTCTAACCATTCTAACCTAACAAACCTAACTAACAATGCTTAAATTAGGGTGTAGGGTAAAAGTTGCAAACTTGGAAATTTCTGAGTAACAGGTAGATCAAATCTTCAATTCAACACCTCAAACTCTTCAGAATCACTCCTTGATTGATGTTAGTGCTTCTGTTTGCAAAAGATTTGATCAAAGAAGCTTGAATCTCCAAATCCGATAGTGACTTGCAACTCCCAAAATCCAAATGCTATCTTCTCAATTCTTCATGATCTTGCTCTCAATTTGGTATGCACACATTCAGTATGATCAATGGAAGATGTTAGGATTGAAAGAATCAATGGAAATGGTGTGGAATATAGAAATTGATTTCAACTTGCAATGGAAGAAAATGAAATGGCAATCTCACTCTCCTCTCTAATCTCTCACCATACTTGCATCTGACCAAGTTCTAATCAATATATAGGATGGTTCTAAACCATCCAGAACTTTCTGGAATCATCCAATGAGAATTTGAGATTCTCATGTCATGAGTTTTTGATTTCAATCCATCTCATATACCAGCTTGTGTTTGGCTCATTGCAGCACTTGTATCTGACTTGAAAATCTCCTTAGATGAGATGCATGATATGTTAGGATACTTTGCTAGCTTGTATATTGATTTTCCTTAGGTTTTGCATATGTGCCTTAATATGCAAGTAACCATTTTCCAAAGCAAGTCCATGATTTAGGCCTCAACTCAAAAATGTGGATGAACCATTGTTTTTAAAATGCTTTCTAGAGTCAAAATGGTATATTACATGCCATGGTTTGGATGTGTAGCTTGGAAATTTCAATTTCCAACTTTGACTTATTTAACTTATGCCTCCATTTTAGGTCATTTTTACCATTTTGAGCTACAAGCCTTTTCAATATCTCATGACCTCATTACTAGCCTTAAAACATCATTTTAAGCAAGTTTGATGTTGAACATTTTTCCATTTGAAGCTTGGAAATAGGAGTTATGGCCTTATGCTTGAAATGACCTATAATCTCCAAATGACCAAAATTCCCTTGACTTGTCAAAGCCATAAGTTGAGTTGTACAAATCCTATCAAGGACTTCTAGTACTCTATAGAAAACTAAGAAGATAAGGAACAACATTCATGTTGAACAAAAGTTCATAGGAATCATCCTTCTTGAGCAAACGTTTGATGCAAGTTGGGTGACTTTCAAGGCCCCAGATTCACATACCTCAGATGACGTGTAACTTGTCAAAGTCATAACTTGAGCTGTACAAATCCTATCAAGGACTTCTAGTACTAAAATTAAAGCTAAGACCAAGCTCTACAACATTCATGTTGGGGGTAAGATGAGATGACAATCACATCTTGAGCTAAACTGCCTTGAAGATAAGGGTCAAACTAGGGGATTTTACACTGTCAAGCCTTAGAAACCCTAGCTTGAAATTTCTCAAACTCCTCAATCATGATGAGTTGACCTTGGAATCACCCTTATAGCATCTCAATGCATCAATCCATGATCACATGGCTCTTGAATTAGGTCTCAACCTTCTCCAAATCATCAGTTGACCTAGGGTTGACCCAGTCAAACCCTAATTACACCACTCATGGCTGAGTCTTCTTAATCTTGCACAATGACCTCTCTAGGCCTCATGATGGCTTTCAAGACATCTCATAAGCCCTCTCAAGGCTTTAAGTCCACATTTATGGCTTCAGAATCATCTGAGGACTCCCACAACTCTCAAGTTAGGAGGCACACCACCTTGGTTTCAACCACTCTCTCTGAGGATCTTCTGACTTCTCTGACAAAGATATCAACCCTTGAACACTTGAATAACCTTCTTGGCTATCTTCAAAGTCTTGTGGTGCTCTTGATTGGTAATCATACCTCTTGATCTCCTGCATACATGCAAATGATAATGCTAATGTGAATGAAATGAAACATAAGCTAGGCAAAGAAAGGTTGGTCAAATTTTAGGGTGCAACAGAGGACATTCTGGTTAGTCATCTTTCGTCATTCAAGTACGTCGAAGTGGATGGGGAGATCCATGAGACGCCATGCCAAGCCTTCGAGGGGTTACAGATAAAAGACAAGTCTCATGTTCCTAGCAAAGGGCCAGAGGTGGCAATGTCTTCGTACAAAGACGCTCAGGAAGTGGTTCAGGCTGGAGCAACCAAAGGATGGGGCCAAGTCTTGGAAATTTCGGTCAAGATGGACAAGTTTGGGTTGGGGTATCGCCCGACATCGTCACCTTCCGCATCAGGCGTGCCAAAGTTCAAAGGACCAGTGGTGATCACTCCAGGTGGGGTCTGTTATGAAACGATCAATGCTGTTTCCGATGCTGAAGACGGAGATAGTGACTGCGATATGGACTCGTGGATCAAGCCCGGCCTGCCAGGACAGAATCTGTGCAACTGGTCTATCCAGGAACTTGTCCCAGTGACTACAAAACAGTAATGATTTGTTTTCTCAATTATTGTATAATCCTGTGTCCTACCCGGGGCATAGTGATTCTGTTTTTAGGGCTACCTGCTTATGTGTGTACTTTGTTTAATCATTAATAAAGGCGTTTTCTCATACAAATTTTGTGATCCTTGTTTTTCCTGTTTTTGTTTAACAATAAAATGGCAACGTGGTTATGTGCTTTTTTTGCATTATTTGAAACATTTAACCATTCTCATTGCAGGATTCATATTTCAGACGACACCGATCACGAACTTCCTATGACTCGCTTCGACTTCGAGCACCCGATATTTCAAGCAGAAGAAGAGATTGTTGAGGATGATGACTTATCAGAAGTGCTGACTCGACTTTTGAAACAAGAAGAGAGAATCATTCTGCCTCATCAGGAGGAAATTGAAATTATCAACGTGGGGTCCGAAGAGGTTGTCAGGAATATCCGGATAGGGGCTGCATTGCAAAGTGATATCAAGCAAAGGCTTATTAAGATGCTGCGGGAGTACAGTGATATCTTTGCTTGATCTTACGAAGACTTGCCTGGGTTGGATACTGATATGGTGGTTCACCGTTTGCCATTGCGCGAGGAATGTCCGCCGGTTAAGCAAAAACTCAGAAGAACTCGACCAGATATGGCTGTGAAAATTAAGGAGGAAGTTCAGAAACAACGGGACGTTGGTTTTCTGGCTGTTACAACTTATCCCTCATGGGTCGCTAAAATAATACCTGTACCAAAGAAAGATGGTAAGGCGCGGATGTGCATGGACTATCGAGATTTGAATAGGGCGAGCCCAAAAGACGACTTTTCGCTTCCTCATATTGATGTGTTGGTCGACAACACCGCTCAATTATCCGTGTTTTCCTTCATGGATGACTTTTCGGGCTATAATCAGATAAAGATGGCGCCGGATGATATGGAGAAAATAACTTTTATTACCCCGTGGGGAACGTTCTGCTACAAAGTGATGCCCTTTGGTTTGAAGAACGCCGGGGCAACATATCAGCAAGCTATGACAACACTCTTTCATGATATGATGCATAAAGAGATCGAAGTCTACGTTGACGATATGATTGCCAAATCCCAGACGGAGGAAGAGCATTTGGTCAATCTTCTGAAATTGTTCAAGAGGCTTAGGAAATTCAGACTGAGGCTGAATCCTAACAAGTGCACCTTCGGGGTGAGATCTGGGAAGCTATTGGGGTTTATTGTGAGCGAAAAAGGAATTGAGGTTGATCCTGCTAAGATAGAAGCAATACAAGAAATGCCAACGCCGAAAACAGAAAAAGAGGTTCGTGGCTTTTTAGGGAGGTTGAACTACATTGCCCGGTTCATATCTCATCTAACGGCCACGTGCGAGCCGTTATTCAAGTTATTGAAAAAAGATCAGGCTGTGACCTGGAATGAAGATTGTCAAAGGGCGTTTGAGAAAATAAAAGAATATTTGCAGGAGCCTCCAATATTGATACTCCTAGTAGCCGGGAGACCATTGATTATGTATTTGACGGTTCTTGAGAAAAGCATGGGTTGTGTTCTCGGTCAACATGACGAGACTGGACCTAAAGAGCATGCGATTTAATACTTGAGTAAAAAGTTCACAGACTGTGAGTCCCGTTACTCAATGCTCGAAAAAACATGTTGTGCGCTAGCCTGGGCTGCCAAACGTTTGAGGCAATACATGCTAAATCATACAACCATGCTAATTTCAAAGATGGATCCGATCAAATACGTATTTGAAAAGCAAGCACTTTCCGAAAGGATTTCCTGTTGGCAGATGGTATTGACAGAGTACGATATTCAGTATGTTTCTCAAAAGGCTATTAAAGGTAGTGTTCTGTCAGAATACCTAGCTGAGCAGCCAGTTGATGATTACTAGTCGATGAATTTTGATTTTCCTGATGAGGATATCATGTACTTAAAAATGAAGGACTGTGAGGAGCCGTTGCCTGATGAAGGTCCAGAGCTGGGTTCCAAATGGCAATTGATATTTGACGGTGCCGTTAATTCATACGGAAGTGGAATAGGGGCAATCATTACTACTCCCCATGGGTCGCATATCCCATTCACTGCTAGATTGACTTTTCCAGTTACCAACAATGGGGCCGAATATGACGTGTGCATTATGGGGCTCGAAGAAGCTATTGATCTGAGAATTAAAAATCTTGATGTGTATGGAGACTCTGCTCTAGTTGTGAACTAGATCAAGGGAGAGTGGGAGACTCGTAAGCCAAATCTGATACCTTATATGAATTATGCAAGAAGGTTGTTACCTTTCTTTGACAGGGTGGAATTGCACCACGTACCACGAGCAGAAAATCAGATGGCAGACGCTCTCGCAACGTTGTCTTCGATGTATAAGGTTAACTTCTGGAATGAGGCTCCCAGGATAGTTATCACTCGCCTTGATAGGCCCGCTTTCATATTCTCCATTGAGGAAGCTTCCGATGGCAAACCGTGGTATTTTGATATCCAGAATTTCCTGAAGAACCAAGAGTATCCCGCTGAGGCATCCAGTCGTGATCAGAAGACTCTTAGGAGATTGGCTGGCAATTTCTATTTGAATCTGGATGGGGTTTTATACAAGAGAAACCATGACTTGGTGTTGTTGCGGTGTGTGGATGAGAAAGAGGCTAAGTTGCTCATGGAAGAAATCCACGAGGGTACATTTGGCACGCATGCCGGAGGACATGCAATGACGAGAAAGCTATTAAGAGCAGGATATTACTGGCTAACAATGGAAACAAATTGTTTCAAATTTGCAAAGAAGTGTCATAAATGCCAGATTTATGCAGACAAGATTCATGTGCCTCCGAGCCCTCTGAATGTTATGTCGTCACCTTGGCCTTTTTCCATGTGGGGAATTGATGTGATTGGAAAAATTGAGCCCACAGCACCCAACGGACATCGTTTCATCTTGGTAGCTATTGATTACTTCACCAAATGGGTTGAAACGGCATCGTATGCTAATGTTACCAAGCAGGTGGTAGCCAGATTTATCAAGAAGGATATTATCTGTAGATATGGAATCCCGGAGCGGATTATCACTGACAACGGTTCGAATTTGAATAACCAGATGATGAAGGAATTGTGCCAGAATTTCAAAATTGAACATCACAACTCTTCTCCTTATCGGCCCAAGATGAATGGCGCTGTTGAAGCGGCCAATAAAAACATAAAGAAGATCGTTCAGAAGATGGTTGTGACCTACAAGGATTGGCACGAGATATTGCCCTTTGCTTTGCATGGTTATTGTACGACGGTACGCACATCAACCGAGGCAACTCCTTTTTCATTGGTATATGGTATGGAGGTTGTCCTACCATTGGAGGTCGAGATTCCTTCTCTGAGGGTTTTGCGTGATGTCCAACTTGATGAGGCAGAATGGGTGAAAGATAGATTGAATCAGCTCAGTTTAATGGATGAGAAGAGATTGGCTTCTCTAGCATACGGTCGACTGTATCAGAGTCGGATGAAGAAAGCTTATGATAAGAAGGTGTGTCCTCAAAGCTTTCAGACGGGCGATCTTCTACTGAAAAAGAATCTCCCACCACAATCAGATCATAGAGGCAAATGGACTCCCAACTATGAAGGTCCATATGTTGTTAGAAAGGTTTTCTCTGGAGGAGCCTTACTGTTGTCCACCATGGATGGTGAGGATTTTACATCCCCTGTGAACTCGGACGCAGTCAAAAAGTACTTTGCTTAAATAGACCCGCTGGACAGAAAAAAGAGAGTCCAGGCAAAAATGGGGCATCCCGGCGAACCATAAAAAAGGAATAAAAGGTTCGGGCAAAAGTTAGGGATAAAATTGAAAAAATGTACACCCGTGAAGTTGAAAACCTGAAAAGGGCAACTTCGGCAAAAAAGGCTTTCCCGGTGAATTGAAAACCCGCAAAGGGCGGTTCACGCAAAAGTTAGGGATTTGAAAAAAGCAAATGACTGCGGTCCGAGTTTGATACTGCATTGCTTAGTGGCTTGGGAGTACCTAAGAGTTGTATATCCGAAACAATCTCTTCTGAAGGTCGAGTATTAGGAAAGCGTCAGAGTCAGGCGAGTCATAGGAGGATCAGCTCATGGTGTTCGTCTGTACCACGTTGCCGACATATACACAAATTTTTCTTTGTGCTTCTGTATATTTGTATTTTGTTTGTGTGTAGCTTCCTCTTTTCAGGAGTTGCATCCAGTGTACAAAATTTTGCCTATTTACAGGCCCGTTATCAATAAAGCATGTTATTCAGTACTTGATGCTTGTTCTTTACTGTTTTGTTTGTGAAAAACACCGATGTTTTTGATGAACTTGCATGTGCATAAACTTGCTGGCCCTTGCCAATAATTGCTAAAACTTCGAATTGACTGAACGAACGTCACGGATACTAACCGGAATAGATCTTGTTGTATAGATTTGTTTTTGTCTCGTTTGTGTTTTGCAGGGTTCTCACCTTTGGAGCAAACAGGCAGGGAAGTTGTGTTCCCCAGTCGGAGTCCTGTGACATATTGATTGTATCACTCCTCGGCATATGGAAATCACATCTTATCTCAGAAGATTTGAGATGGCACTTATCCCTATTGGATGTGGGTAGTCCTCCCCAGAAGAGTATTCCCCAGGAAAGTTACCAAGAGAGTTTCCTCAGTGGATCTTGATGTCCCCAACAGAAGGTGCATTCCCAGCAGTGAGTGTGTGCACACTCCATTCCCAGCATGGGTAACTCCCGCAGAGTATAACCAAGTCGTCTTTGGTTCAGAAGGATTATCCCCGTGCAGGATTGTTTCTCCTTCTCCCCAGCAGGTTGTTTTTCCTCCGACAGGATGAACATCCTCATCAGATTTCGTAATTTCAAGCTTGTGAGCCATTCCCCAACAGGATGGTTACCCCGAGCGGAGTTGGTTGCACCGTTCCAGCATTTATTTTGTTGGAATATGTCTGTGGTATCCGGTTATCCCCAGCGAATTCGGCTTTGTCTTCAGCATTTATTTTGCTGGAGCATATCTTTGCATTTTGCATATATCATCATATTTGCATCTACCTAAACGTGTAGCATTTCCATGCCGTATGGAGCATTACGCCATTGTCAAACATACGCATTCTGAACATAAACCAGGTTGGTTACCTCTTTATTTTCAGGTGTTGTTCGCTATAGGGGAGTGGGATCCTTGCTCAGAAGGATCTCTAGATATTCAAATTCTCGGCGTGAGATAGGTGATGATAATGTTCGTCCCCTAACATAGTTTCTTGGTTAAGTTTCTCTTTGTCCCCGGCGGGATTCTTCTCAGGTTGCTGTTACGTCAGCATTGAAAGATTTCATGCCTTAAACTTTCGGAGGTGTCACTAGTGATTTCCCCACAGAGTTGTTTGGTTAGGTTTCTCGTATTCTCCAGCGAAGTATTCTTCGAATGTTTCCCTGTGTTGACAGAGATCGTTATCCGTGTTGACGGATTTGTTACCTGTGATGGACAGAGCTTGCTACCCGTGCTGACGGTGATTGTTATCCGTGTTGACGGATCGTACCTGTGATTGACAGTGATTGCGCCTGTGTTGACAGAGCTTGCTACCCGTGCTGACGGTGATTGTTATCCGTGTTGACGGATCGTACCTGTGATTGACAGTGATTGCGCCTGTGTTGACAGTGATTGCTACCCGTGCTGACGGTGATTGTTATCCGTGTTGACAGATCGTACCTGTGATTGACAGTGATTGCGCCTGTGTTGACAGTGATTGCTACCCGTGCTGACGGTGATTGTTATCCGTCTTGATGGATCGTACCTGTGATTGACAGTAATTGTTACCTGTGTTGACAGTGATTGTTGTCCGTGTTGACAGAATTGTTACCTTTGTTGATAGTGATTGTTGTCCGTGTTGACAGAAGTGTTACCTGTGTTGACAGTGATTGTTACCCGTGTGGACGGAGTTATTACCCGTGATCGACGGAATTGTCTCCAGTGGAGTCGTTACCTGTGATTGACAGAGATCGTTATTCCAGTTATGGACAGAATTGTACTCATGGTGATGGAGTCTTTCCTCGTGTTGACGAAGTTTAGTCCAGTTGTGAACGACGTTGTTCCTTGCAAATTTAATTCGATGCCTGTGGTGTCACACAGGGGGTTGGTGTTAAAATCCCAAGTTTTATTAGATTTTTGATCAGTTGTTGCCGTAACAACTGGGTTCAACGCAACGGATGTTGTTCCCCAAGCAGTTTTCGCGGTGTATTTCTGCGGTTGGCAAATTTCTGGGTTTCTTGGTGTTGCACCCTAAAATTTGCCCAACCTTATTCACTTGGTTTATGTTTCAATATCATTAGCATCTGCATATATAGTCATGTACATAGCCTAATCATCTGCATTGCATAAGCATAGCAAGTCATCCAACAGGGTACCAATCATTATTCTCATCTCTAGAGGCCTATCAAGAGGTTATTATCTTGATTCAATCTCATTCAGGTCATCAGAAAGAATTAGAGAGCTGAGGAGTCAATGGATCAAGCAGGGCATTTAACTCCTATCTGAGGGTGTCTGAGGATCAACAAGTAAGTTGTGAGCTGAGGATTGAGCATGGGGAGTATCTAGACATCATGGGAGACTTATAAAGTCATTTGGAGAAGGAGACAAGTCATTGGTGTAGTCACAAGTATTGCAGTTGAAGACAGTCAACTAGGGTTTCATCTGGGGTCAACTCTAGGTCAACTCTAGGTCAATTGACTGATTGAAAGGCATTAAAGGCTATTGGAGAGATGTGGGGTTCATCATTTGACATATAGAAGAGGATATGGTGGTATGCCAAGGAGAATTCAAGAGAAATCAAGGAGAAGAGGAGTTTCTAAATTAGGGTTTCTGTGTAAAATCCCCTAGTTTAGGTCAAATTTCCAAGCAAGATAAGTCAAAATTAAAGCTTCAAATGGATCCTTGGCCAAAATGAAACTTGTAGAGGAGCTCAATACCTTTAATTTGAGTGGTGGAAAACATCAAGTAGATTTATAGAACTCAAGTTATGGTCCTTGCAAGTTACAGGTCATCTGAGGTATCTGAAATTTTGTCTATGAAAGTGACTTTACTTCCGAGCAATTTTTACCCCTCAAGGAGATTTCAAATGAATTTCTGGTACACATAAAAGTTGTTCCTCATTGTCTTAGATTTCTATAATGGTATAGTATGCCTTCATATGATTTGTGGAACTCTACTTATGATCTTGGCAAGCAAAGGGTATTTTGGTCATTTGAGAATTACAGGTCATTTCAACCTATGCCCAAAACTCATACAAGGAAGCTTCAAATGGAAAACTTTACAACATCAAACTTGTTCCAAATGACATTTTGAGTCTAGAAAAGTGACCATGAGAGATTGGAAAGATTCATAGCACAAGGTTTCAAAATTGTTGGATTTAATGAATAAAAATGGACTTAAAAATGAGATTTTTCATATTTTGGCCAAATGAAGCAAAATTATAGGTCATTTTGAATGGAAAGATCATTTTAAGAACATTGGCTAAAGTAGAATTTTGAGCTTAGTTCACATTTTAAGAGTTATTCATGGTTACTTGTAATGGAAGATACATAAACCAAATCCAAGGGAAATCATACATGGGAAGTTTCTCCAAGCTTCTAGGAGTTTCTAACCTCACCTATATATTGATATGAGAGGGTTAATGCCATGGTTGGTGATATCATTTGCTCAAAACACAAGCTATACCTAACTCTTCCATTTTTGCAAAATCAAGTCAAACTCCATCAAACCTTCACCAATTTCCATTTTCCTTGATTTGATCATCATCAATATCTTCCATAGATCACATTCACATCAGAGTTTGGTAGAATTGGGGAAGAAATCGTGTTGTTCAAGTCAATCCTCCAAGAAGCAAGATTTTGGTGATTGCAAGATTCAAGGAGATTGGACAAGATTCATTGCATACAGAATTCATAATCAAGCTCTTTAATCATTTTCCACTCATCACAAGCATCAGATTCAAGGATTTTAGCACCTGTTTTCAAGAAATTGCACCAGGTATGTTTTCCTTCGAATTAGCTAGCATAGTGCTCATGGCATAGGATTGTTAGTATATTAGAGACCTAGGTGGTTAGGTGATGATTTTCACAAAGTTTGGAGAAGTTTAATGGAGGTTGCTCATAGTGCACCAAATCTGTTAGGATTGATAACACACAGTTTATGGAAAAATAATCCTAGATGAATGGCTCAGGTTGATTAGCATGGCTTGTAGATCGTTTTAGGGTAAAAATTATGGAGAATTGAAGCAGTTGATATCAGGTGTTGATGGTGGATTCTATCTGATCTACCTATCGGGTTCCCTTATTGGCTGAGTTTTAGAAGGAGTTGATGCTATGGTTGTGTAGAGGGAAAAAATGGATCGTTTTTGCTTTTTGTACCTTGTGATTTCATGGTAAATGGAGAGAACACGAAGAGATGGAAGAAGCATGCAGGGGACTGGTTTATTCTGAAACCCTAGAGGATAATTGGGGACGATGATGGATAGCCGTGGGATCTATTGTTTGACCATGACTCTGAATCTAATCCAACGGCCGTGGTTTGAAGTTGACAATGGAGGGAAACCCTGAAGGTGCTACGCACCGTTTCATTAAAGCCTTTCTGATGGGCTTTGGGATTACTTGCTAACGCCACCCCCCTCAGCCAAGGCCCAATAATATTCAACTGGTTCAATTGCTATCTGCACCGTTTGTACCTTTTTTATTATTTGTTTGTTTCTGATTGCTTCCTGGGCCTTGCGTATCTTGCTAATACCTTCCCCTTGCGTAACCGACTCCCGAATCCAGGTTTTTGTTGCGACGACCATACCTTTCCCGTGTTGTGCGAGGTTTACTCTGAGCGTTTCCTTTCCCTCCCGTGGGATAAATAACGCACGGTGGCGACTCTTCTGTTCAGCCGGCGCCGATTTTCGCAGTAGCGACAGCTGGCGACTCTGCTGGGGATCCAACGTCCCCTGGCTGCTAAGGACTGCGATAGTTCTTATGCATTTGGGATCCAACGTCCCTTAAGAGAGTCAATCCTAACGCTTGTTTTCCCGTCGAGGATTTTGTATGGATTTATATATTTCTGACCTTTATTTTCAGCATTTTATATATTAATTATTATTGCTGTATCGGGGTTGTGATGGGTGGTTCTATGATTGAGAGATAAGTCGGACCTGGGCTTGAGTGCACCTAGAATTAGAGTAGAAAGTAGTGGGCGCGTGCCGGCTTTGCTTGCATTAGTGTCTCATGAAATCTACATTCGGACGAGGTTCTTCTGGTTGGCTTCTTTTTCTACCCTTTGGGTCGAAGGGGTTGTTGGTCAGCTGAATTGTCGACTCCGGGAACCGATCATTTGGAAGTTGGCTAAGTGAGGCCTCTTCAGGATTTGATGATGCCACTCCTTCTGGGAATCGTATCATCAACCCTGAAAGTCTGTGACGCCGACGACCGCATAGGATGCCATACCTTTGTCAGTTACTAGGACATCCACCTGTGAGAGGGTTTGGGGTTATGCAGGTAACTAGACCTTCAGACTACCGGTTTGTTCCTTGATCAGAGATCCTGGGTATTTATGGAGAGTTCTGAGGTCTGTCAGAGACCAGTTGGAGAGTTCTGAGGTCTGTCAGAGACCAGTTGGAGAGTTCTGAGGTCTGTCAGAGACCAGTTGGAGATGTGATCTGAGGTCTGTCAGAGACCAGTTGGAGAGTTCTGAGGTCTGTCAGAGACCAGTTGGAGATGTGATTTGAGGTCTACCAGAGACCAGTTGGAGTTATGGTTTGGGGTCTGTCAGAGACCATTGTCGGAGCTTTGTTTCAGGTCTATCTGAGACCAGGGTTTGAGGACTTCTATAGAGTCTATCTGAGACTTCTTGATATGGTTCAGGCTATTCAGCTACGGCAGTTGGTCCCTGTTGCATGTTATTTGCATTGCATTGTTGCATACCCATTATCATTGCATCCCATTAACGCGTGTCTGTGCTGCAGGTGCATTTGCATATCCTCCGATTCTAGTGCCCAGACTTCTGAGTATTGATTATGGCTGGTTTGAGGAAAACAGTTGCGTATAAGCTGCCTACACCTGATATTACTTCTCTGCTTGGTCTGATATCTCTTGCTGATGAGGAGGTTAGGAGAAGCTTCAGAATGAGTCATGGGAGATTACTGAGATTAGTCTGCAAGCCCACTACTGATGAGATGAATGGGCTGTACACCTTGATGCAGTTCTATGACCCTGCATTGAGATGTTTTACGTTTGCTGATTTCATTCTAGGGCCTACCATTGAAGAGTATGTGGAGTTTACTGAGCTGCCAGTGCAGAACAAGGTTCCCTTTATTCACTCTGCTGCTGAGCCCAGGCTGCTGCTAAAGCCTTGCATATGGACGCTGCAGAACTGTTATTGACTTCTTGGCTTGGGGTTTCAGGTTTCTCTCTTGACTTCCTGGTTGGCAAAGCTCAGGAGTATGCCAAGAGCGGATGTTGGGTGGTTTTCAATGCTATTTTGGCTCTATGCATTTATGGGATTGTGTTGTTCCCTAACTTGCCCAATTTCGTAGACTTGGACGCTTTCCATCTATTTGCTGCCGGCAATCCAGTGCCAACATTGATCGGAGATTTCTACCACTCATTGCACTACAAGAACGAAAATAGAAGGGGAAAGGTTGTTTACTGCTGCGCTCCTTTGTTGAATATGTGGTTCAAGAGTCATCTTCCCATGAAGGGATCTTTTGTGGAGAGTGCAACCACCGCTAGCTGGTCAGAGCGCCTGATGAGGCTATCTTCCGAAGACGTTGAGTGGTTCGATCGAGACCTGCTAGGGGCTGAGCTTATATTCAGTTGTTCGGGGTACCCTAATGTGCCGCTGATAGGAAGAAAAGGGTGTATCAACTACAACCCATCCTTGTTGGTCCGTCAGTTCGGATATGCGCTAAAGAACCCGCCAAAGGAGGAAGAAGTACAGGAATCTCTGTACTTCACCGGTGACGTGAAGGGGGAGCTACTAGCCAAGCTGCAGCATGCCTGGACGCGTATTAACCGAAGAGGGAAGCCGTTGCTAGGGAAGAACGACTGTCAGGCTTATGCACCTTACAGAGTTTGGATCCAGGAGAGAGCAAGTCAGTTGCGGATGCCATTCTCAGATGTACCAATCCTTGTTCCTATTCCGGTAGCAGAGCCAACTACTGTTTCCATGGAAGCCTACGAGCAAGTTGTGAAAGAAAAAGAAGCCTTGATGAAGATCAATGAAGGGTTAGAGCAAGAACTAGCCCAGATACGCAGCGAGAAAAACAAGGCCGTGTATGCTTTCCAACAGCAGATTGAGCTAATGAACAGGTTAGGGGCTGAGTTGACTGAGGAGAAGAAGAAGCACGAACGTCTGGGGCAAGAGTTCAGAAGCTCCCATGACATGCTTGAATCCAAGAAGAAAGCGCTTGACATCGCTCACCGAGAGATCTCTTCTTGCAATAAGACCTGGAATGCCACGCTCACCAACAATAAGAAGAGGGAAGATAAGTTGAAGCAGCAAATTTCCGACCTCGAAGAGGAGTTGAAGTCCAGCATCAAGAAGTGTGAAGAGGAAGTAATGACCCGGTACAGTCTCCAGAATGCACTGAACAAGGCCATCAAAGGCAGAGATGAAGCTGTATCTCAGAAGCGTAAACTAGAGGATCGCTTCGGAGAGGGGGCATGGGAAGAAACTGCTGAAGACGTGCGACGTGTTCTGAAGAAAAGAAACCAACTTGTTGAAGGGCTGCTTGCTCGACCAAGTCATCCGGAGACCAAGAAGTTGCTAGAAGAGTACCAGACTTATGGGGGTGTTTGATCATTTCATGTAGTAACTTGTATGCTTTATTTGCATAGTGCTGACCATCACCAGGATTGTTGGTTGAGGTCATGCCTTCTCTTTGTACTCTCAGTAACATTGTATTCTTGGCTTATTGGTTTCTCAACAATATATGAGGCTTTCTGTGATTCAACTCCGATCTTTGTAATGCTTGCACCGGCACCTTCACACTAGAATCGGGGAATGAATTTCCCTAATGCACAGACACACATTGCATTGCATTCATATTCATATTGCATTATAGGTAATCTTTGGATGGTGTCTTATTTCCTGCTCTGTAACAGGTATTTTCAGGATTGCAGATCAACGCCCGCACAGATACTCCACTCGCACCAATTGTCGAAGAATCATGGATCAAATGCAGAACGAGATGCAAGATGTGCGCGAGAAGCTAGCTCTCTTTATGCAGACCATGGAAGCTATTGCAAAAGGTCAGGAGAATTTGCAAGCCATGGTCCAACCTCTGTTGGCCCGAAATGCTGGTCACAGTAACGAGGATCATCAGTCTGTGCGAGTCGATACTGTTCATGGAGATGACACTCCCACGCCAGTGGCTCCACCTATAGTCAATATACCTGTTGCTAATGTCAACAACGCTACCGCTGCTGGGAATGGTAACGTTGGAGTTGGGAACGAGACTGCTGTCCACAACGTTGGGCTTGGTGATATCAACTTGGGTGACAATATGGGAGGCAACAGCTTTGGCAATGCTGGATTCGGGTTCAATGATCAGGGATTCGATAACGCTGGGAAATACGGTTTCAATGCTCAAGGCTTTGGGCAAGATGGTTATGGTGTGGCCAATCAGGGTTACGGAGGTTGCGGAAATGGAAACGGCGCTGGGTTAATGACTTTTGGGCCTGCTGGAGGTGTTCAGGGGTACGACAACAGGGTCCGAGGTCCGGTGATGAATCAGATTAGGGCTGGCCGCAATAATGAATATGATGGGTATGGAGCTGGAAATGGTATGTGGCAAGAAGATCAGCAGGAGGACGCTTTCTCCGGCGGAGGCTTTGAAGGGCCGATGGATAACTCCCAGAAGATCAGAATGCTAGAAGAGCAGATGAGGGGGGTCTTGAACCAAAGTGCTGTGGGCTTGGACATGGCAACAATGGGTCTGGTACCTGGCTTGAGGGTGCCAATCAAATTCAAAGCTCCTACGTTTGATAAGTATAAAGGGGACACATGTCCAAAAGTGCACGTACGGGCTTATTACAGAAAGATGTCTGCATACTCAACTGATGAGAGAATGCTAATGCATTTCTTTCAAGATAGTTTGTCAGGCCCTTCCCTGGAGTGGTACATGGGGTTGGAGCCAACTAATATCAAGACATGGAAGCAATTGGCAGAGGCATTTGTAGCTCTCTACAAGTATAACAGCGACTTGGCACCCAACCAGGTCCAATTGGCAGGGCTGTCTCAGAAGAAGGATGAGAGCTTTAAAGAGTACGCGCAAAGATGGCGCGACATGGCTGCTAGGGTCCGCCCTCCTTTAGAAGACAAAGAAATGAATGACATGTTCGTCGGCACGTTCACAGGCATGTTCCATGACAAGTTGTTTCATACATCTCTGGCCAATTTCTCAGACTTAATTCTGATGGGAGAAAAGATCGAACGTAACATTAAGCAGGGAAAGTTCCAAGTCGAGGAATCAACTGCATCTGGAAGTAATAGGAAGGCTTTTGGTGGGCGCCGTCAGGGCGAGGCAAGCGCAGTATTTGGAGGCCGAGGCAGGGGACGAAACCAATATCTTCAGCCGCAGCATGTGGCGAGTGTTACTATCCCATATCAGCAACAACCACTTCAACAACAACCATTTCAGCAGCAGCCAATGCAACAGCAACAACAACAGCAGCAGCAGCCACAGCAGGGGACACAGCAGGCTCAGCGAAGATTCCAGGGTGGTAAACCAAGAAGAGTGTTTGAGAAGCCTCCCTCAACCTATGCAGATTTATTGCAGACATTGTTGGGTCTAAATTTGGTAGAGAAGAGAACTCTGGCACCTATAACGGGAACTCATCCGTATGGTTATGATGCAAGCAGGCACTGTGAGTTTCATTCTGGGGCTCCAGGCCACGATATAGAAGGTTGCCATGCTTTTAAGCACGTTGTGCAGGATCTTTTGGACAATAAGACTATCAATTTCGGAACGGCAGGTCCGAATATAGTGCAGAAACCCATGCCTAATCATGGGGCGAACGCCATTCTGACTGAGGAAGGGTTGAATCTGATTATGAATGTCGACGATTTAAAGACGCCGCTAAGCGAGATAAAAAGCAGATTGCTGCAAGAGGGTGTTCATCTAGGGTGTGACGAGTATTGCTTAGAATGCTGGACCCTAGCTGGGGGGTGTGATGATTTGAAGAAAGGCATTCAGGCTTTAATTGATGGAGGCACATTGCAGTTTGACCGAGCAGCGACTGAAGAGCCTGCAGGGGCAGTAACGGATGATCAGAGTGATGTGGCCACTGTAACGATCCCTCGAAAGACGATCACTATTACAGCACCGGTCCAGCGACCACCGATCACCATAACTAAGCCCGAACCAATCCCGTACGAAAACACAAAGGCGGTCCCATGGTCATATGGGTTAGAGGTGTTTTGTGACGGGATAAAGATTGATGTTAATAAGCAGCCAGCCGAGACTGTAGATAATGTTGTTGGTTCAGGAGGTATGACAAGGAGTGGTAGGATCTTTATATCACCGGAAGTGGAGGCCGAAAGACTAGCGAAAGGAAAAGGGAAGATGGTTGAGAATGTCCCCGTGCAAGCAAGCGACAAAGAAGCAGCATCGAAAGACGTAGAAGAGTTCATGCGCTTGATTCGAAAAAGTGATTATAAGATTGTGGAGCATCTGCAACAGACGCCCTCCAAGATATCTATCTTGTCGTTGCTACTGTGTTCTGAAGCTCACAGAAAGGCATTGCTGAAAGTCCTGGATACTTCCTTCGTACCCCAAGACGTCTCCGTGAATCAGCTGGAAGGAGTGTTGGCACATGTGAATGCAGGCCACAGCCTAGGCTTTACCGACTTTGATTTGACCCCAAAAGGGAGAGATCATAATATGGCGCTGCACATATCTGTTGAGTGTAGGGGATCAGTAATGGTGCATGTATTGGTCGACACCGGATCGTCTCTGAATGTGATGCCCAAGAAAGCGATGATGAAGCTAGATGTCAGAGGAATCCTATGCACGCCCAGTGACTTGGTAGTCAGAGCGTTTGACGGCACGCGAAGAACAGTCTTTGGATCGATAACATTGCCTCTGCAGGTGGGGCCGGAGGTGTTCGCCACGGGATTTTATATCATGGATATACAGCCTGCATATTGTTGCCTGCTCGGAAGACCCTGGATCCATGGGGCTGGGGCAGTCACGTCTACCCTGCATCAGAAGTTGAAATATATGGTCGGAGACAGCGTAGTCACTGTATGTGGAGAAGAAGACATCCTGGTCAGCCATCTGTCGTCATTTAAATATGTGGAGGTCGACGGAGAGATCCACGAAACACCCTGCCAGGCATTTGAAGGGTTGCGTATCAAGGACAAAGGTCCCGGGCCGAGCAAGGTGTCAGAGATAGCCGTCTCATCGTATAAAGAAGCTCAAGCTCTAGTGGAGGCAGGAGAAGCGAAGGGCTGGGGCAAAGTGCTGGATATCCCTGTGAAGATGGACCGGTTCGGGCTGGGATACCAACCGTCGTCATCGACCCCTGCTGTGGGGGCACCTCGTTTCAGAGGGCCAATAACCATCTCTGCCAGTGGAGTATGTCATGAAACCATCAACGCTGCTTCGGAGTCTGACGAAGGATACAACGACTGTGATATGGATGCCTGGATTCAGCCAAGCACGCCGGGACAAGGACTGTGCAACTGGTCTATTCAGGAGCTTGTTCCTGTGACTCTTAAACAGTAATGCTTTGCTTTATTAATTGTTGAATAATCTGATGTCTTGCCCGGGGCATCAGGATTTGTTTAGGGCTGTGTTGTTATGAACATTGCGTGTTAATCATTAAATAAATGGCGTTTTTTCATGTGCAAATATTGTAATCTCTGTCTTTCTTGTTTTGTATTTTTCAATAAAATGGCAACGCGGCTATTCGCTTTATACGCATTTTGAAGCACTTAACCATTCCTTTTGCAGGATAACATTTTCAGATGACATCCTTGAACCACCTATGACTCGTCCCGACTTTGAGCATCCGGTATTTCAGGCCGAAGAAGAGGTTGTCGAAGATAGCGACGTTCCTGAAGAACTGTCTTGGTTGGTGAAGCAAGAGGAAAGAGCCATTCTGCCTCACGACGAGGTCATCGAAATTATCAACTTGGGGTCGGAAGGGGTTGATAAGAATATTCGTATTGGGGCCGCACTGCAGAGCGATATCAAGCGAAGACTGGTTGAAATGCTCCAAGAGTATAGTGATGTATTCGCTTGGTCGTATGAAGATATGCCAGGGCTCGATACAAATATGGTTGTGCACCGTCTGCCACTGAAAGAAGAATGCTCGCCAGTCAAACAAAAGCTTCGCAGAACTCGACCAGATATGGCAGTGAAGATCAAAGAGGAAGTTCAAAAACAGTGGGACGCTGGTTTCCTGGCTGTGACAAAATATCCCTCATGGGTTGCTAACATCGTACCAGTGCCAAAGAAAGATGGCAAGGTTCGGATGTGCGTGGATTATAGAGATTTGAATAAAGCAAGCCCAAAAGACGATTTTCCGCTTCCTCATATTGACGTGCTAGTTGATAATACTGCTCAATACTCCGTATTCTCCTTCATGGATGGCTTTTCAGGCTATAATCAGATTAAAATGGCGCCAGAGGATATGGAGAAGACCACTTTCATAACGCCTTGGGGAACATTTTGCTACAAAGTGATGCCCTTTGGTTTGAAAAATGCGGGGGCAACATATCAGCGTGCGATGACGACTCTTTTTCATGATATGATGCATAAAGAGATCGAAGTTTATGTTGACGATATGATTGCCAAATCCCAGACGGAGGAAGAGCACCTGGTGAATCTGCTGAAGTTATTTAAAAGGCTTAGGAAGTTCAGGCTGAGGCTGAACCCTAACAAATGCACCTTCGGGGTGAGGTCGGGTAAGTTGCTGGGGTTTATCGTAAGCGAAAGAGGAATAGAGGTCGATCCTGCTAAAATAAAAGCGATTCAAGAAATGCCGACGCCTAAAACAGAGAAAGAGGTGCGCGGGTTTTTAGGGAGGTTGAACTACATCGCTCGGTTCATATCTCACCTAACTGCCACGTGTGAACCATTATTCAAGCTGCTAAAGAAAGATCAAGCTGTAACATGGAACGAAAATTGTCAAAAGGCGTTCGACAAAATAAAGCAGTATTTGCAGGAGCCTCCTATTTTGATACCCCCAGTGGCAGGTAGACCCTTGATTATGTATTTGACAGTTCTTGAGGGAAGCATGGGTTGTGTTCTCGGTCAACACGACGAGACAGGGAGAAAAGAGCATGCAATTTATTACTTGAGTAAGAAATTTACAGATTGTGAATCTCGATACTCAATGCTGGAGAAAACTTGTTGCGCGCTAGCCTGGGCCGCCAAGCGTTTGAGGCAATACATGCTGAATCATACAACCATGCTCATCTCAAAGATGGATCCTATCAAATATGTATTCGAAAAGCAGGCGTTGTCAGGGAGAATTGCCCGTTGGCAGATGGTCTTGACTGAATATGACATCCAATACGTCTCGCAAAAGGCTATAAAGGGGAGCGTGCTGTCTGAGTATCTGGCGGAGCAGCCCATTGAAGATTACCAATCGATGAGGTTTGATTTTCCTGACGAGGATATCATGTACCTAAAGATGAAAGATTGTGAAGAACCGTTGCCAGACGAAGGGCCAGAGTTGGGTTCCAAATGGAAGATGATATTTGACGGAGCTGTGAATGCTTACGGTAGCGGAATAGGGGCAATCATCACTACACCACACGGGTCGCACATCCCGTTTACTGCCCGATTGACCTTTGTTGTTACCAACAATGAGGCCGAATACGAAGCTTGTATCATGGGGCTTGAAGAAGCCATTGATTTGCGAATCAAAAATCTAGACGTATATGGAGACTCAGCTCTGGTGGTGAATCAAATCAAAGGGGAATGGGAGACATGTCAGCCCAATTTGATACATTACATGAACTATGCAAGGAGATTGTTGCCTTTCTTCGACAAGGTTGAGTTGCATCATGTGCCGCGGGCCGAGAATCAAATGGCTGACGCCCTGGCCACTTTGTCTTCCATGTACAAAGTCAATTTCTGGAACGAGGCCCCCAGAATCATTATCTTTCGGTTGGACAGACCAGCTTTCGTATTTGCTATTGACAAGGCATCCGATGACAAACCGTGGTATTTTGATATCCTTAATTTTCTGAAGAATAAAGAGTATCCGGCTGGGGCATCCAGTCAAGATCAGAAGACTCTCAGGAGATTAGCGGGTAATTTCTATTTGAATCCGGATGGCGTCTTATACAGAAGAAACCACGATCTGGTGTTGTTGCGCTGCGTAGATGAAAAAGAGGCGAAGTTGCTCATGGAGGAAATACATGATGGTACATTTGGTACGCATACTGGTGGACATGCTATGACGAGGAAGCTGCTGCGGGCAGGTTATTTTTGGCTAACTATGGAAACTGATTGTTTCAAGTTTGCGAGGAAGTGCCACAAGTGCCAGATCTATGCTGATAAGATCCATGTGCCTCCGAGTCCTCTGAATGTAATGTCATCGCCATGGCCGTTCTCGATGTGGGGAATCGATATGATTGGAAAGATCGAGCCGACAGCTTCTAACGGGCATCGGTTCATTCTAGTAGCAATCGATTATTTCACCAAATGGGTGGAAGTGGCGTCATACGCAAATGTAACTAAGCAAGTGGTGGCTAGATTCATCAAGAGAGATATCATTTGCAGATATCGGATTCCCGAGCGAATAATCACGGACAACGGTTCAAACTTGAATAACAAAATGATGAAGGAGCTCTGTCAGAATTTCAAGATCGAACATCACAATTCCTCCCCTTACCGACCCAAGATGAATGGCGCTGTCGAGGCAGCCAATAAGAATATCAAGAAGATCGTTCAGAAAATGGTGGTGACCTATAAGGATTGGCATGAGATGCTACCTTTCGCTTTGCACGGTTATCGTACGACGGTACGCACATCAACTGGGGAAACCCCGTTCTCGTTGGTATACAGAATGGAAGCAGTGCTACCATTGGAAGTTGAGATCCCTTCTCTGAGGGTATTGCGAGACGTTCAGCTAGACGAGGCAGAATGGGTGAAAGACAGGTTGAACCAATTGAGTTTGATGGACGAGAAGAGGCTATCTTCTCTAGCATATGGTCGTTTGTACCAGAGCCGAATGAAGAAAGCATATGATAAGAAGATACATCCGCGAAGCTTTCAGACGGGCGACCTTGTGCTGAAAAGGATTCTCCCGCCGCAGGCAGATCACAGGGGCAAGTGGACCCCCAACTACGTTGTCAGGAAAGTCTTTTCAGGAGGAGCGTTATTGTTGTCCACCATGGACGGTGAAGACTTTACGTCGCTTGTGAATTCGGACGCAGTTAAAAAATACTTTGCTTAAAATAGACCCGCTGGACAGAAAAAAGAGAGTCCAGGCAAAAATGGGGCATCCTGGCGAACCAAAAACAGAATGAAAGGTTCCGGCAAAAGTTAGGGATAAAATTGAAAAATGTACACCCGCGAAGTTGAAAACCTACACTGGGCGGCCTCGGCAAAAAAGGGTATCCCGGTGAACTGAAAACCCGTAAAAGGCGGTTCACGCAAAAGTTAGGGATTTAAGAAGCAAATGACTGCGGTCCGAATTTGATATTGCAGTGAGCATTGGTGCGGGAGAATATACTCGAGGGGTCAATTATCGGATACAACCTCTTCGGAAGTGTGGATACCGGGAAAGCATTAGAGTCGGGCGAGTCATGGGAGGATCAGTTCGTGGTGTTCGTCTGCATCCCGTTGCCGACATGTGTACAAATTTAATTTGTCAATATATTTATGCCTCTTGTGCATACTTGTATATTTGCTTTGCGTAGCTTCCTCTTTTCAGGAGTTACATCCCGTGTACAAAAACTCCTCCCATTCAGGGGCCCAATCAATAAAATATGTTATTCAGTACTTTATGCTGGTTCTTTACTGTTTTGTGCATGATAAAACGCCTAAGTTTATTGAAACTAGCATGTGTATAACATCACTGGCCCTTGCCAACAATTGCTAAAGCTTTGAATTAACAGAAAATAACGTCACTAACCTGAATTGATTTGGTTGCATAGGCTTGTCTTGCCTTGTTTGTGTTGTTGCAGGTTTTACGGCCGTACGAGGAAGATGATCGAAAGATTGCAATAACGAAAGACTCGACCCCCACGCAGGTCATGCATGTTCTTCCTGAAGAAGGATAGAATTCCCCAGCTAGTCGTAGCTTATCCAAAGGATATTCTCCAGCACAGTCGTTTATCCTCAACAGAATTGACGATCCCAAAATTGTAGGCTGTATGCAGACAGTGTGGTGTTCCCCAGACGGATTCCTTATCTCAAGCAGAGTGGGCTAGCCTCAGAAGATTAACATCGGTGAGCTGTATTCAGGCAGTTTACCTTTCCCCGCAGGGTCATTTACTCTCTCCCAGCGGAATCAGTTGATTTCCCCCGAGAGAATCATCCCATCCCCAGCGGATTTCTCTTTGCCAGTGTCTTCATTCCTCCCAGTGGAATTCAAAGATTAAGACTCTCCCCGGCAGAGTTGGTGTGGCGCATTGGCATTTATTTTGTCAGAATACCGTGTGATATCCGTTCACTCTCCAGCAGAAGTTCAATCATACCGAGCGCATCTGCCATTCTCCAGCAGAGTTATATCCCCAGCAGGGTGTTACTTCAGCAAGGTGTTTGGTTCGAGTTCCCAATTTCCCAGCTGAGTTGACTTCACTCTCCCAGCATTTATTTTGCTGGGATAGTTCTGTAGCATCTGGCTATCCCCAGCGGAGTTGGCATTATCTTCAGCATTTATTTTGCTGAAGCAGTTTCTGTACCCAGCAGTTCGAGTCTGCATTTGCATCGGCATATAGTGTCATACTTGCATCCACCAAACAAAAACACGTAGCATTTCCATGTCGATTGGAGCATTGCACCATGGTCAAACACATGCATTATGAAACATAAACCAGGTTGGCTAACCGTTTGTGTTCAAGTGTTATTTCTCATGCAGGTAGAGAGAGCTCTTGCTCAAATGAATTACCTAAACATTCAAGATCTCGACGTGAGACATTCAACGAAGTGTCAGCTGTGGCACTACTCCCCACAGAGTCAGCAGGATAAGTTTCTCTTTGTCCCTAAGCAGAGTTACTTATTTCCCCGCCAGGGTTCTTGTTGAAGTTTCTCTAGTCCAACCAGCAGATTGTTTCCTTCAAAGTTGTTGTTACGTCAGCATTAAAAGGTTTCATGAACCAGAATTTCAGAGGCTACCGCCGGTTATCAGAGCAGGCATCCAGTAGTTTGGTTTTCAGATATCCCCAATAGAGTCAGCCTCAAAGTTGCTGTAACGTCAGTAATAAGAAGTTGGCGGACCAATGGAAGGAGGAGTCCTAACGTGGACGGGTTTATTGACAGGTTTTTGTGCTAAGAGAAGTGGGAGTCCTGACGTGGACATTTCCTCAAGTTGACGATGTGTGTTAGTCCTAACGTGGACAGAGTCGAGTTCTCGGTATTGATTGAGTGTGGGGTCCTGACGTGGACAAAGGTTGGTTACTCTTCGTGTTGATGTCCTGACGTGGACAATTTCATTTCCAGCAGATAGCTTTATTCGTAATGGGGAAATGTGCGTCCTGACGAGGACAAGTTGGTAGTTCTTTATGATGACAAGATGTGAGAGTCCTGACGTGGACAAATTTATTCTTCTTCGTGTTGTTGGCAAAGTAGGAGTCCTGACGTGGACACAGTCGTATTTCCCCAGCAAGTAGAAGACGTGCGAGTCCTGACGTGGACAGGTCCTATTACTTCAGCAGGTTGAGATGTGAATCCTGACGTGGACAAAGTCTCACTTCCCCAGTGGGTCAAAGGGGCATGAGTCCTGACGTGGACAAGTTTTTATCCTCAGCGAGTCGAGTGGTGAGTCCTAACGTGGACAAATCAAGATGAAAAACGTTTCCTTACGTGGAAAGGTTGGAGTCCTTACGTGGACAGATAAAGGAGTGTTCCTTACGTGGAACGATGGAGTCCTTACATGGATAAATCAAGAAGATTATTATTCCTAACATGGAAAAGTGGGTCCTAACGTGGACGATGTAGTCCTTACGTGGGCATATCAAATTGTTTTCCTTATGGGGAAAGTTTGTATTCCTTACGTGGAAGAAGAGATGGTGATTCCTTACGTGGAAGAAAAATGATTCCTTACGTGGAAAAGAGGTGTTCCTTACGTGGAAAGATGACATTCCTAACGTGGAAAGAAAGATTGATGTAGTATTCCTCACGTGGAAAGATTAGAGTCCTTACGTGGACATATCAAGAGCATTCCTTACGTGGAAGAAAAACGGTTTCCTTACGTGGAAAGACGAGTTTAGTCCTTACGTGGAAAGATTGAGTCCTTACGCGGACATATCAAGATTGATTCCTGACGTGGAAAGATAGAGGCATTCCTAACGTGGAAAAAGTTTGATTCCTAACGTGGAAAAAGAAGTCGATTCCGTACGTGGAAAGAGAAATTGTTTCCTTACGTGGAGAAGTTAGTCCTGACGTGGACGGATCAAGATGAGTTGCATTCCTTACGTGGAAAGGTTTAGTCCTAATGTGGACAGGTTTCCTTACATGGAAAGAAGATGGTTTCCTAACGTGGAAAAAATTGGATTCCTTACGTGGAAAGATTGAGTCCTTACGTGGACATATCAAGGTGGGTCCTGACGAGGAAGGGTGAGTCCTAACATGGACGAAGTATTCATAACTCAGAGAGTTTAGTCCTGACGTGGACAGATCCAGACGAAGTGTTATTCTTTACATGGACGGTGTTACTCCTAACGTGGAACGGTTATTCCTTACGTGGAAGGGTGAATCCTAACGGGGACAATGCAATGCCTAATGTGATCAAGAGTTTACTCCTAACGTGGACGATTTATTCCTGATAAAATGAAGACGAGTCATCCCCAGCACGAGATCAGTGGGTTGCCGTAACAGTCAGATTCGGCTGATGAATGTCATTCCCCAAGCCGGAGCGCAGTTTATTTCTGCGGTTGGCAAATTTCCGGGTTCTTAGTATTCAATCGTCTCGTACCTCGAATGTTTGAAGGCCGTTCGCTCTTCACCCAATCGGGTCCAAGTCGCTTGAATAGGGGCAGCTGTTGCACCCTAAAATTTGCCCAACCTTATTCACTTGGTTTATGTTTCAATATCATTAGCATCTGCATATAGAGTCATGTACATAGCCTAATCATCTGCATAGCATAAGCATAGCAAGTCATCCAACAGGGTACCAATCATTATTCTCATCTCTAGAGGCCTATCAAGAGGTTATTATCTTGATTCAATCTCATTCAGGTCATCAGAAAGAATTAGAGAGCTGAGGAGTCAATGGATCAAGCAGGGCATTTAACTCCTATCTGAGGGTGTCTGAGGATCAACAAGTAAGTTGTGAGCTGAGGATTGAGCATGGGGAGTATCTAGACATCATGGGAGACTTAGAAAGTCATTTGGAGAAGGAGACAAGTCATTGGTGTAGTCACAAGTATTGCAGTTGAAGACAGTCAACTAGGGTTTCATCTGGGGTCAACTCTAGGTCAACTCTAGGTCAATTGACTGATTGAAAGGCATTAAGGGCTATTGGAGAGATGTGGGGTTCATCATTTGACATATAGAAGAGGATATGGTGGTATGCCAAGGAGAATTCAAGAGAAATCAAGGAGAAGAGGAGTTTCTAAATTAGGGTTTCTGTGTAAAATCCCCTAGTTTAGGTCAAATTTCCAAGCAAGATAAGTCAAAATGCAAGCTTCAAATGGATCGTTGGCCAAAATGAAACTTGTAGAGGAGCTCAATACCTTTAATTTTAGTGGTGGAAAACATCAAGGATATTTATAGAACTCAAGTTATGGTCCTTGCAAGTTACAGGTCATCTGAGGTATCTGAAATTTTGTCTGTGAAAGTGACTTGACTTCCAAGCAATTTTTACCCCTCAAGGAGATTTCAAATGAATTTCTTGTCCACATAAAAGTTGTTCCTCATTGTATTAGCTTTCTAGAATGGTATAGTATGCCTTCATATGATTTGTGGAACTCTACTTATGATCTTGGAAAGCAAAGGGTATTTTGGTCATTTGAGAATTACAGGTCATTTCAACCTATGCCCAAAACTCATACAAGGAAGCTTCAAATGGAAAACTTTACAACATCAAACTTGTTCCAAATGACATTTTGAGTCTAGAAAAGTGACCATGAGAGATTGGAAAGATTCATAGCACAAGGTTTCAAAATTGTTGGATTTAATGAATAAAAATGGACTTAAAAATGAGATTTTTCATATTTTGGCCAAATGAAGCAAAATTATAGGTCATTTTGAATGGAAAGATCATTTTAAGAACATTGGCTAAAGTATAATTTTGAGCTTAGTTCACATTTTAAGAGTTATTCATGGTTACTTGTAATGGAAGATACATAAACCAAATCCAAGGGAAATCATACATGGGAAGTTTCTCCAAGCTTCTAGGAGTTTCTAACCTCACCTATATATTGATATGAGAGGGTTCATGCCATGGTTGGTGATATCATTTGCTCAAAACACAAGCTATACATAACTCTTCCATTTTTGCAAAATCAAGTCAAACACCATCAAACCTTCACCAATTTCCATTTTCCTTGATTTGATCATCATCAATATCTTCCATAGATCACATTCACATCAGAGTTTGGTAGAATTGGGGAAGAAATCGTGCTGTTCAAGTCAATCCTCCAAGAAGCAAGATTTTGGTGATTGCAAGATTCAAGGAGATTGGACAAGATTCATTGCATACAGAATTCATAATCAAGCTCCTTAATCATTTTCCACTCATCACAAGCATCAGATTCAAGGATTTTAGCACCTGTTTTCAAGAAATTGCACCAGGTATGTTTTCCTTCGAATTAGCTAGCATAGTGCTCATGGCATAGGATTGTTAGTATATTAGAGACCTAGGTGGTTAGGTGATGATTTTCACAAAGTTTGGAGAAGTTTAATGGAGGTTGCTCATAGTGCACCAAATTTGTTAGGATTGATAACACACAGTTTATGGCAAAATAATCCTAGATGAATGGCTCAGGTTGATTAGCATGGCTTGTAGATCGTTTTAGGGTAAAAATTATGGAGAATTGAAGCAGTTGATATCAAGTGTTGATGGTGGATTCTATCTGTTCTACCTATCAGGTTCCCTTATTGGCTGAGTTTTAGAAGGAGTTGATGTTATGGTTGTGTAGAGGGAAAAAAATGGATCGTTTTTGCTTTTTGTACCTTGTGATTTCATGGTGAATGGAGAGAACACGAAGAGATGGAAGAAGCATGCAGGGGACTGGTTTGTTCTGAAACCCTAGAGGATAATTGAGGACGATGATGGATAGCCGTGGGATCTATTGTTTGACCATGACTCTGAATCTAATCCAACGGCCGTGGTTTGAAGTTGACAATGGAGGGAAACCCTGAAGGTGCTACGCACCGTTTCATTAAAGCCTTTCTGATGGGCTTTGGGATTACTTGCTAACGCCACCCCCCTCAACCAAGGCCCAATAATATTCAACTGGTTCAATTGCTATCTGCACCGTTTGTACCTTTTTTATTATTTGTTTGTTTCTGATTGCTTCCTGGGCCTTGCGTATCTTGCTAATACCTTCCCCTTGCGTAACCGACTCCCGAATCCAAGTTTTGGTTGCGACGACCATACCTTTCCCGTGTTGTGCGAGGTTTACTCTGAGCGTTTCCTTTCCCTCCCGTGGGATAAATAACGCACGGTGGCGACTCTTCTGTTCAGCCGGCGCCGATTTTCGCAGTAGCGACACTTGGTATTCAACCGTCTTCTACCTCAATTAGTTGAAAGTCGTTCGCTCTTCACCCAGTCGGGTCCAAGCCGTTTGAATAGGGGCAGCTGTTGTACCCCAAAATTTGCCCAACCTTTTCTTACCTGGTTTATGTTTCATTGCATTAACATTTGCATAGTTATATCATTTGCATATCATGTTGTCATTCATATAGCAGGGGATCAAGTGTTATTCTTGTCAAGAGAAGCCTAGTAAGAGGTCTCATTCAAGATTGAGAAGTTGTCAAAGTCATCAGGAAGTGAGTTGAGGGCCTAAGGGTTTAGATGTTTGAGTGTGAATCTTCTCCTAATTTGAGGATCAACTGAAGATCATCAGAGGGTTGTGAAGTGTTGAATGTGAAAGGAGGATGTGTATGAAGCTCATAGAATTCCTGGGGGGCCATGGGAGAGCTCTATCCAGTCATTGTGTCAAATGCAAGAGCCACAATTAAGGTGCAAGCAATTAGGGTTTCATCTGGGTTAATCCTAAGTCAACTGGGCAATTGAAGAGTATCAAAGGCCTACTTTTAGGTCATGGAGTTCATGAAATGATATGATGAGACATTTGTGGTACTGTGCCAAGATCAAATCAAGAAGAGTCAAGAGTGTGGGATGCCGACACCTTTTTTCCCAGTAGCAACAGCTGGCGACTCTGCTGGGGACTCCAACGGTTCCATATCTGAGTCAATCCTAGCGTTTTTTTGTTTATCTTTTGGGTTTGTACATACATGTTGTACTTTATTTACTTCCGCACTTTATTTTCCCGCATTTATTTTCAGCATTGTATATATCATTATTGTTGTGTTGTTGTTGGGGAGGGATGATACTGAGAGATAAGCCAGACCCAGGCTTGAGTACAAACATAGCATTAGTAGTGGAGATTAGTGGTGAACCTGCTTGCTTAGTAAGCACAAGTTCCCATGAAATTCGCGCTCAAACGAGATTCTCTCTGATGATTTCTTTTCTGGTCCTTAGGATTATAATTGATTTTGGATCTGAGGATTGTCGACTCTAGGAACCGATCATTTGTGATTCAGCTAAGTGAGGCCTCTTCGGGAGATTTTGATGCCAAACCAGAAATGGTGAACGCATCATCGTTTCTTGAAAGTCTGTGACGCTGATGAACGCATAGGATGCCAAACCTTTATCAGTGGATAGGTCCATACCTGAGAATGGGACTGGGGTTATGCAGGAAACCTTGACCTTCAGACAACCTGGTTTTTCTTGACAGTACAAATCATTGTCATTGGTATCAGGGGTTCTTATCTTCAGAGCAGTGCTATGTTCTTGTTGAAGCATAATTTTGGTCCTTCTCAGTCAACAACACAACAATCTTGATCTCCTGCTTGCATCCTTAGCATGTGCATGTTGCATTTTCATCTGCATTTCATTAACGTGTGTCTGTGTTGCAGGTGCATACTTCCTCCCCGGTTCTAGTGGTCTTATTCGTTATTTCTGATATGGAGACTTTGAAGAGGGCAATAGCTTACAGGTTCCCAGCTCCAGATATTAGTTCTATACTGAGATTGGTTGCTTTGGCTGAGCAGTGTTGGAAGACTTTAGGCAGTCATACGGGAGGTTGTTGAAGATTGTTTGCAAACCCTCAGTACACGAGATCAGTGGCCTGTACACCCTGCTACAGTTCTATGATGCTCAGTTGAGATGCTTTGTGTTTCCAAATTATGTTTTGGCACCCACTCTAGAAGAGTATTCTGATCTATTAGGCATCCCTGTCATGGATCAAATGTCTTTCTATCATGTCGATGCTGAGCCTAATTTGGCTAATCTTGCCGCTACACTACAGTTAGATGTGTCTGAATTAAAGGGGAAGTTGACTCAGAAGAACGTGATGTATGGTTTTCCTCTATCCTTCATAGTGGAGAAAGCTCAAGAATTTGCCAAGAAGGGTTGTTGGATCGTGTTCAATGCCATTTTAGCCCTCTCCATATATGGCATCATATTATTTCCTAACCTACCAGATTTCGTGGATGTAAACGCTTCCCACATCTTTGCTTCGGGTAATTCGGTACCCACATTGCTCGGTGACGTTTACCACTCAGTTCATTAGAAGAATGAAAACAGAAGAGGGAAAAATGTATCGTGTTGTCTTCCTCTACTGTACAAGTGGTTTTCCAGCCATCTTCCTAAAACGGGTCCATTTATTGATACTGCTGAGACTTCCGAATGGTCTGCACGTTTGATGGGTCTGTCTGCTAACAACATCACTTGGTTTGATAGGGACATGCTAGGCACATAAATTGTGTATAGTTGCGGTGGTTTTCCTAACGTCCCTTTGGTCGGAAGGAAATGGTGCATAAACTATAATCCATCTTTGTTGGTAAGACAATTTGGATATGCGATGAGAGGTCCTCCTATTGAAGAAGAGATACAAGAAACTCTGTATCTCACAGGTTTGCTAGAAGGTGACACCTTGGTTAAAATGGAGAAAGCTTGGAGCAACGTTCATAGAAAAGGAAACGTTTTGCTAGGGAAGAGCAACAATAAAGCCTTTGACCCATATTTGGCCTGGATCCGAGAGAGAACCACCAAGTTTCTAATGCCTTTTCCTGCTGTTAAGCCATTATATCCTCTGGCCGAGGAATCCACCTCCGTTGATATTCAAAAATACAACCAGGAGCTGCGAGAAAAAGAAGAGCTGAAGAAAGCAAACGAGGAGCTAGAAAATGAAATTGTTCAACTCCGAAGAGGAAAAAACAAAGCGGTTTACTCATTCAAGAAATAGACTGAGTTGGTAAACCATATGGGTACAAGTTTAACCAAACAGACTGATGCTCGAGAGCGTCTGGGGTTAGATTTGAAGGTTGTTAGCAGCGTGCTTGCCACCAAGAAGCAGGACTTGGATAAGGCATATTTGATTATCTCTAAATTCGATACGTTGTGGAACGCTACTTTGACCAACAACAAAGAACGGGAAGAGAAGTTAAAGCAGCAAATTGCCAAACTGAAGATCCAGCTTGAGGCCAAGAACGAGAAGATTGAAGCTGAGGCATCACTTAGGCGTGACGCTGAGTCCCGATTGAGCGAGGCTATAACAAACTTGAAAGATTATAAGCTAATAGCTGATTCCAAGAGATGTAAATTGGAAGATTGCTTCGGAGAGAGAGCCTGGGAAGACTTTGTCAAGGACATCCAGAGCACCATCAGACAGAGAGAGCTGCTTATTCAAGGATTTCTCACCAGGCCTGATCACCCCGAGACGAAGAAACTATTAGAAGATTTCTATGCCCGCTGCCGCACTTCATTTCTTTTGTATTCACTGCTGTATTGTTGACCATCACCAGGCTTGTTGGTTGAGGTCACTCTATTACCATTGATTCAATTGTACTCAGTTACTCTTGTATACTGCCTATGTGGGCTCGTTATATATCAGATATTGATCATCTCCGTGATTGGCTTCTTATTTGTCTCACTATTATTCTGAAACTAGAATCGAGGGGAAATATCCCTAATGAACAGACACATGTTTGCATTTGCATATCATTTTGAATAGCAGGTACCTTGGACTTGTTTATCTAACCCCCCTGTGTTTACTCCACTAGTTATGTTACAGGATAGACAACCAGGCTATTCACCGGTACACTACTCGAGGAAACCAGAAAAGTGCAATGGAACAGATTCAGTCTGAAATGCAGGAAATGAGGGACCGTCTGACTCAGTTTATGGAGCTCATGCAAGGCGTTGCCAACGGACAAGAGCAGCTCCAGACTCTAGTGCATCCCTTGATTGCACGTGTGGATAGTAACGAAGTGTTGCATGGAGGAAATTCTGCAAACCCTCCCCTCGTTGAGATCCCTCACGCTGACAATTCTGTGCCTGTTGTGAATATCTCTGTTACTAGAGGGATTGGAAGTGGTAATGGTGTTGGTACTTCTAATGTTGGAGTTAATGTGCATGCAACTGGAATGGGCAACGGTAACTTTGAAACCAATGGCAATGTTGTTGGAGCTAATGGCAATGTTGGTGGAGCCCATGGCAATGTTGTTGGAACAAATGGCAATATTGGTGGAATGGGTAATGCTGGAAATGCTGGTGTCTGTAATATGTACGGTAATGATGCTACTGGGGATGGTCATGGTAATGTGCATCAACCTTAGAATGAGGATCGACAAGAGGACATTTTCTCAATGAGGGATGTCGGATCTGAAATGACATCTGAAGCTAGCAGACGGTTCAAGTGGTTAGAAGACAAGATGAGAAACCTTGAGAATCAAAATGCCGTGGGCTTCGACATGGCCAACTTGGGACTCATCCCTGATTTGAAAGTGCCTCCAAAGTTCAAAGTCCCCGACTTTGATAAATACAAGGGTACCACATGCCCTAGGGTCCACTTGTGCTCTTGCTATAGGAAGATGTCCGCGTATCCAGACGATGAGAAACTACTGATGCACTTCTTCCAAGACAGCTTGTTCAGACCGTCTCTTGAATGGTACGTGGGGCTAGAGCCCACTCATATTCGAAGCTGGAGGGATCTGGCTGAGGCTTTTGTAAAGCATTACCAATACAATACCGACCTTGCTCTAAACAGGGTCCAACTTTAGAATCTCACCCAAAAGAATAATGAGTGCTTCAAGGAGTACGCACAAAGGTGGCGTGAACTCGCAGCAAGGGTACAACCTCCAATGGTGGAGCGTGACCTAATCGATCTATTCGTTTCTACTCTACCTGGGGTCTACTACGAGAAGCTCATTAGTAACATGTCGGGTAGTTTCTCAGACTTAATAATCACGGGAGAATGGATCGAGAACGGTATAAAGCTCGAGAAGATCCAAGCAGGTGAGTCACCCTCAACTGGAGGAGGTAAGAAGATGTTCGGTAATAAGAAACGCGAAGGCGATACTAACTCAGTGTCCAGTTCTCGCAAAAAAACAGAAGTCAGAATTATTCTCACCAACAATAGGTGGCCAGCGTCACAATTCCAGTGCAACAACAACAACAACAACAACAGAATCAAAATCAGAATTATGCTCCTAGGAGATTCCAAAATCGGGGCCTGGCAGTGAACAGAGTATTTGATGCGCCGCCGATGCCGTACTCTCAACTTCTTCAAGCATTGTTACAACTGCAGCTTATTCAGAAGAGAATGTTAGCTCCGCCGACAGGTGCGCTTCCATTCGGTTACGATGCGAACGCTCATTGCGAGTTCCATTCCGGGGCACCCGGTCATACCATTGATGATTGCAAAGCGTTCAAACATAAAGTGCAAGACTTGATTGATAACAAGGCAATTAACTTCTCCAATGATGTCCCCAATGTTATACAAAATCCTGTGCCAAACCACGGACAAGCGGGAGTCAGTGCAATAATCGAAGATTATGGGCTGGATTTGATAGCAAATGTCAGTGAGCTGAAGACGCCATTGAGCTTTGTGAAAGCGAAATTACTGAAAAAGGGTGTGTTCCCAGTGTCGCTACTGCGAAAATCGGCGCCGGCTTGACAGGAGAGTCGCCACCGTGCGTTATTTATCCCTCAGAGCGGGAAAGGAAACGCTCGAAGTAAACCTCGCAAAGACGGGAAAAAGGTATGGTCATCGCAACCATAGCCTGGGTTCGGGAGTCGGTTACGCAAGGGGAAGGTATTAGCACCCCTCACGTCCATCGTACTCGATGGGATCCACGCTTGGTGTTTATAGGTAAAAGGGTGTGTTATCTATCTACGCTAATGGCTGGTCTGAAAAGAAAATAAAAGGACAGGACTCGACAGAACATACGGTGTTCTGGGCCTACGTATTCCCTCGTGCAATGGGAAAGTCAGAGTCAACGTAGTTCGACTTCCTACGTCTAAACGGGGGAAAGGTTGCTCGCCAGGACATCGCGTCCTGTGCCTACGTACTTTCATCTGAAATGAAAGATCAGAGCAAACGTAGTTCGGCTAACTACGGGTAAACAGGGGCTCTCACACAGCAGTGAGAAAACAAACTGGTCTCTAAGGCTCTAGAACCTACAAATACGATCTGGTCTCAAATGCGCTCGGGCAAGAGAAAGGGAAACAATTAGTCGTTAGCGGGAAAGTCTCGATCGCACAGCCGCGAGAGAACAAAGGTTAGTCGTTAGTGTGCTCGCTAGGATATCGCATCCTATGCCTACATATCTTCGTCTGGAACGAAGAATCAGAGCAGCTGTAGTTCAGCTAACTACGGGTCAAGCTACTCAAAAGCTCCTACAGAAAGGAAAGGGAAACTCTAGAACTATAGCTGAGAAAGGGGAACCTATATACTGCTATCACACCTGGTTGACAGTCCTAATGTCTATCATAACAACTCCGCAGCGGAGAAGTCAGAGCTCCTAAGGGATCATGGCAACTGGACTGAACCACAAACAAGAAACTGCAACGTAAAGGAATACTGAAAATATGCATGAATGCAACAACTAGACAAACAAGGCACAGAGGCAAGGGAGCTCAGCTCTACCAAATACCAACAAGCAAAGCCATGCAATAACAAACAAGCAGAAGGAGGACCACCTCAACTTCTTATGCACACAAAGTCTACTTCTAAGATGCACCTATTCAGAACTATCTAGATGACCACCTAAATCTAATGCAACACAACATCATACAAGTCAAACAATTCAAAGAGACTAACCCTGAGCAGGGCCTCAAACAAACCTGAAACAATCTCCTAATCTATCTCTAAACAGAACTCTATACAGCACCCTAAGCAGGGATCTAAGCAAACACCTAATCAAAACCCTGAGCAAGAGGAATCAATCCCAGTCTCCAAGCTTCAGAACAAGCTTACCAGAGAAAAGGGAGCTAAGCAGACAAACTCATAGTATCTTCCTCAGGAAGGTACCAGGAGGTTACTACTCAGGAGTCATATCCTATGCGGCTCGACAACTGTGATCAGTTTACATTCCTCCTCAGGAGAAATTAAACTCACATGAAGGCTCCGGCATCACGGGATACTTGGGAAAGAACCCATATGCACTAAGGGAACTAAGTGAGCAGACCCATAGGACCTTCCTCAGGAAAGTACTAGGAGGCTGGCACTTAGGAATCGTATCCTACGTGGCTCAACAACTGTGATCAGTTTACATTCCTCCTCAGGAGGAATTAAACTCACAAGTTGGCTCCTACATCACCGGATACTTGGAAATCCGAGATAAACTAATGGAACTAAGTGAATAGACCCATAGGACCTTCCTCAGGAAAGTACTAGGAGACTTCCACTTAGGAATCGTATCCCATGTGGCTCAACAACATGTGATCAGTTTACATTCCTCCTCAGGAGAAATTAAACTCACAAGTCGGCTCCGACATCATTGGATACTTAAGAAAGAGGTGAGAAGGAAGGATGAAAGTCATTCATAGTGCCTTCCTCAGGAAAGTACCATAAACTCCCTTCAAACTTCAGGATCTCGAACCTCACACACAGACAACAAGCTCCTAGACTAAGCCTCAATCCAATGCATCTCTGCAAGCCCCAACAGGACCTCCATCAGCTCCCACCTTCAAGAAGAACCCACAGGCCAAGAAACCACAGGAGACTATCTCTGAAGTTCAACCACAGTTGAACTTCAAAGTCAGAAGTCATCAAGACTTCTCCTATCTTCAGGCTCAGACAAAACACATCAGGACACTCTACAAAAATCTAACAAAAATCTATGGGGAGACCTACATGGCTCTAGGACAACATACTGAAAAAATCAGAACAAAATTCAACACCAGATGAAAGAACTAAAATCAGCAACACAGACATATCTACAGACCAATTATTCAACATCAATAATAGTGAAAAAATGCAATTAAAATGAAAATGCATGATTGAGCTAATATTTCTGCACTATAAAATTCTACACTGAATCACGAGTCTACAGAAGAACGGAATTATTTGACTAAACCTACCATTTTTTATGAGTTTCTAATGATATGCATGCATTAAAATATAAAAAGAAATCAATTAATTGGAAAATATGTAAAAAATAGCAAAACAAAAATAAAGTGCCATTTTTATTTTTATTTATTTTCCTAGGAATTATGATGCATTGGTAGAAAAAAAAAGAATTATTACAAAAACAATTATTTACATCTATTTATGAATTATTTACAAACCATGAAAATATAAAAACAAAAATAGAAGAAAATGAAATGGGGGTCTAAACAGCAATGGTGTTAGTTTTATTTATTCATTGGGCTCACAGGTGGGGGTGCAACTAGCATGAAGCGCAGGCCCATGTTTGGTTATCCAGAAAACACAAAAAAGGCTGATCTGGGCGCAGGGGGGTGCTGACTTAGTAATTTCTCAGTTGATTTCCATTATGGGCTACGCCCAGGGGTGCAGATAGCAAATTGGGCCTAAGGCCCAACTCCCATTCACTCAGGTCTCTCACGCCAGGGGGGTAGGGAAGCAACAATGGGGTGTGTACGTTCAGAAACATGTTTGGGCCTAAGCCCAGGGTCTAAACCCTAATCCAATTACAGAAAAAACAAAACCTAAATCACTCCCAACCCTAACTACTGTTCACCTTAACCGTCTAGCGCCGTTTCACCATCTTCTTCCTCTATCTCTCACGCTCTCTGCAACTCATCCCCCCAGAATCCTCAAACACAATTCATCAAGTCTCTAAAAGTAACCCCTAATCATTATCATGCATGCGCTTAACAGAACTCACCAAAACAAACCCTAACCTAAGCATCTCAAGGATTGCATCTACAACATACACATGCAAGAGAGGAGTTAAGAACCTGGAGAGACGAACGATGCTTGACGCTCGTTGAGGAGGCTAATGGTTCGCTGACGATCCACAACCGGAGAAGATTTCTTGATGAAGATTCAAGAAGCTTGCTAAAGAATTTGACGAGATTCTGGAAGTCTTGATTGGATGAGCGTTCTTGAGGTGATTTCTGGAGATCTTGCTTGAAGGATGAATATCTTAGGACGATTTCTGGAAATCTGGGATGAGGATGATTGAAGGTTTGATACTGTTCTGGAGAAGTTGATGAAAATTGATGGAGGTTGAAGTTGTTTCTGGAAAAAGTCTTGAGGACGATGAAGGTATGAAGGTTCAAGGCGATTTCTGGAGAAATGTTGTATGAAGGTTGACGAAGGCGTGAGTGGATTCTGGAAAAGATAGGATGAAGACGATGAAGGTTTAGTTTCTGAAAAAAAATTTGATGGCGGATGAAGGTTTAGTTTCTGGAAAAACAATTGATGGCGGATGATGATTCCGGCGGCGATGATGAAGGTGACGGAGGGACGATCAGAGGAAGAAGAAGATAATCTGGTGATTTCCTGGTGTTTGCAGATTCCGGTGGCCGGAGTCTGTTGGCGGTGGCCGGCGGTGGGGGCTACAGCTGATGCATGGCCGCCGGTGAGGTTGACGGCGAGACTCAGGCGACGGTGTGGGGAGGACAAGTGTCTCAGGGAAGGGTTTGCATGGGTGCCACGTGTGGTGGCGTGGAGAGAGAGGGAGAGATAGTGGGGGACAGGTGGGGCCGTTCTGAGTGTGTGGCGTTCTCGAGGCGAAACGCGTGGGGCCTCGTTCTGCGCAACACGTGGCGCTTTTATATCCCTGAAGATGCTAGAACTTTCCAGAAATTTCTGGTGTGCGCTGGACTTTTCTTGTTGGACTTGCTGATCATTTTTCTGGACAAAAAAGAAAGCCATACTGGGCCTCCCCAATTGGGCCCAACGAACTGAATAATAACAAAACTGTAAAAAAACTGTACTTTAATAAAGACAATTAATCCTAACTATTAAAATCAAATAATACCTAATTGAGTCAGTTAACACCTAATTGGACTAATTATATCTAAAATATCAATTAACCTAATTAACAATTTCCTAATCAACTCTAAAAAATGATTAAAACTCATATTATCCTAATTAAATCTAAAAAATCTAGTTAAGACCTAATTAACTCTAAATCAATCTAATTAAATCTAAAACAACAATTAACCTAATTAAATCTAAAAAGAAGATTAATGCTCTAATTAATTCTAAACTCCTACTAATTCTCTATTAAAATTCTAATATTCTTTAATATCTATTAGGAAAAGAAAAACTATATTAATTTTCTATATTATCTAAAAACTAATTAAACCTATTAATCCTAATTTTAAAATCTATACAAAATTCTAAAAATGATTTAAAAATTCTTATAAAATCCTAAAAAGAGAATTAAACCATTAAAAATGCAAAAACCCTATTTAAATTCCAGAAAAATCTATAAAGCCTGCTAAAAATTCACAAAAGTCTATTAAAACCCTAAAAATGCATATAAATGCAAATGACCCCCATAAAAGAGCGCACGAGACCAGATCGAATCGAACAGAGATCCCCGGGCATCAGAATATCCTCAAAATCACTGAAAAATCACCGAGGAGCGCACAATTTCCTGAAAATAAAACCCTGGTTATCTGGACTGGGTCTGCCATATCTGATAGACAAAAATCAAGCTGTAAACTCTGATATCCCCTGCTTGTACACAAAAATCATACATCTGAGCTGTGAATATGAAATTAAATCATGAGTCAGATAGGAGAACCGGTTGGTCAAATTTTAGGGTGCAACAGCTGCCCCTATTCAAGCGACTTGGACCTGAAGGGTTTGGAGAGCGCTCAGCCTTCAAACATTCAAAGGTACGAGACGGTTGAATACAAATAAAACCCGAAAATTTGCCAACCGCGAGCATATACTGTCAACTGCTTGGAGAATAAAGTCCAGAAAACCGAGTCCAGTCATTACGGCACCAAACTGATTGATCATCTGATAAAGAACTCCTGATTGAATACCCGTTGCTTGTGATACCCCATGTAACAAACCCTGAGAGCTGCAACAACATACCTGATCCTTTCACATTGCCTACTGATAGGCAGGAAGAGAAATATACTCACATCGTCCAAAGATGGACGGGAAGACACCATTATTGAATACTCACCTCGTCTAATGATAGACGGAAAGACAACATTAATCTCCATATTCACATCGCCTAAGGATAGACGGAAAGTCGCCATAATCTCCAAATTCACATCGTCTAAGGGTAGACGGGATCATCCTGATTGATGAACAAATCAATATTTTCATCGTCTAAGAGTAGACGAGAACATCCTGATTGATGAAACAAATCAATATTCACATCGTCTAAGGATAGACGGGATCATCCTGATTGATGAACAAATCATTATTCTCATCGTCTAAGAGTAGACGGGATCATCCTGATTGATGAACAAATCATTATTCTCATCGTCTAAGAGTAGACGGGATCATCCTGATTGATGAACAAATCATTATTCTCATCGTCTAAGAGTAGACGGCATCACCATAATCTCCATATTCACATCGTCTAAGGGTAGACGGCATCACCATAATCTCCATCTTCACATCGTCTAAGGGTAGACGGCATTATCCTGATTGATAAAACAAATCAATATTCTCATCGTCTAAGGGTAGACGGGAACATCCTGATTGATGAAACAAAACAACTCACATCGTCTAAGGATAGACGGAATCATCATAATCCCCATATTCACATCGTCTAAGGGTAGACGGCATCACCATAATCTCCATATTCACATCGTCTAAGGGTAGACGGCATTATCCTGATTGATAAAACAAATCAATATTCTCATCGTCTAAGAGTAGACGGGAAAAAATTCATAAATCTCCATATGCACATCGTCTAAGGGTAGACGGCAGAAATACTCAATCTCCATACACACATCGTCTAAGGATAGACGGCAAGAAATTCATAATCTCCCTATACACATCGTCTAAGGATAGACGGGAAGAAATAATCTCTGAATTCACATCGTCTACTGATAGACGGAAAGACACCATTACGCAATTCAACACCATCCTTTGAATTTCAGAATCCTTCTGTCTACGGGAATTGATGGAAAAGATCAACATCTTTGAAGGGGCCACATCGTCAGTAGGGACCGACGGTAAGAAAAACCACCTTTTAAGGAACCATGTCGTCAATAAGAATCGACAATCACGAAAACTGAACATTCTTCGAAGAGCCTCGACATCAATAGGGATTGATGGTCAGAAAAGTACCTCTTGAACGTCATCATATCCAATAACCAGAAAGAAGACCATTATCGGAAATATCGTTTTGAAACCCCTCAACAACTAAGGATAGCCGGAGAAGACTCGCTGGGGAAACACCTCATCATATGTATGGTCTGGCAATAAGAAACCCGCTGAACAATAGCTCGAAACTTCACATCGTCTGCTGACAGACGGAAAGGAAAGCCACTTGCTAAAGAAGTTCTATTTTGAACTCCATTGAAGATTGCCTGAAACTTCACATCGTCTACTGATAGACGGTAAGAAAAGCACATCCTGGGGGGAAACCCCCTCTTGAAACCTTACTGTGATCACCCGCAACTTCACATCGTCTATGGATAGACGGAAAGAAAACCACACTCGTAGTCAAGACGTCTAATGATAGACGGAGAAATCCACTCATTGGAGGAACACATCGCCAATGTGAATTGACGGGAAGAAAAGCTTGTCGACATCAGATGACTGCTTGATCAAAGCATAATCGTTGTATGATCTGAGATACAAATAATCTGCTGAACTGTCTGAATACTGTTGCTGGATAAACGTCTCTGAACTGATCACAGAGTAATCCACGCGCCATATGAGGCTGATAGAAAGTCTGACTTATGCTTTGTATGCATATGCATATGCTTTAATCTTTCTACAGCGTAATGCTCCATTCTGGATGGAAATGCTACACATTTTGAAAATGTCATGCAGGTATGATGCAAATATGATGCATGCAATATGCTAATGCAGGCTCGAGCTGCCGGAGAAGGCCGGGTACAGAAAACCGCTTTAGCAAAATAAATGCTGAAGGCGAGGCCAACTCTGCTGGGGATAACCCGGATATCACTGAATCGTCCTAGCAAAATAAATGCTGGGAGAGTGAAATCAACTCTGCTGGGGATATTGGAATATCACTGAATTATCTCGACGAAGTAATACCCTGCTGGGGAACATAGCTCCGCTGTGAAATAGCAGGCGTGCTGAATATGATTAGACTCCTCTGGGAATAGCTTACCCATACCAATGACAACTTGGACTTTGCTGGAGACAATGGAGGGAGTCCTCCTGCGTACTGACGAAGCTTGGATCTGGAAATTGATGCGCCAACACAGATGGGCTTCACAGTAGTCGCAAACATGGGTTTGAGCTCTTAAGCTATCTTGCTGGGTCAGGCACAACTGACGCTGGAAAACATTTTTCTTGAATACACAGCCTTTTAGTGAAGAGTCAAGGGATAGTAACATGACTTCCTGCATTCATCTCGCTCTCGAAAATCGACTGCATCCGCTCGAATAACTCTGAATGACCCTGTAGGTACGGAGAACAACAATCCTTTCTCTTCTGATATGCCTCAGCCTACGGGGCCTCTGTGGGGATAGTCCTCGAAAGGAAATCTGCAAATCTGAGCCCTGATGGCCTGATATGACATGCCTCAGCGTTCTGAACTTCTGAGAGATACTTCGCCTCACCTGCTTCTCGCATAACCTTTGCGCGCTTAAGATGGTCTGCCCCTGACTGCAATGACCTTGCCCCTGATTAGTTGATCCAAAGCAGTACCTCCTGACTATGACGTATTCACCGAATCTCAACCTGATTGCCCCAGAATAACTGATTTCGGAAAGCTGACCTGACTGGGGGGATCACAATAAAGCTTGCCCCTGCTCTCGGAACATTCGGGCGTTCTTCATTCTTTCTTGACCATACTTTCCATTGTAGGAAACTTTTCTGCTGTCCAGCACTTACTCGCAAGTAAAACAAGTTGTTATGCATAAAGATGTATTAATGCAACACATATGACAGCTTTGACATCCAATCTGTTCACTGGGGAAAAGAAAAACAGTTCATGGCATATAATGCACACAACATTTATCAACATTAGTACCAACATGGTAAGAGGAACCTTTTTAGGAGTCAGAATCGACGCGACCTTTACCGGAGTATGCTTTCGAAACAGCCTGCTTCAATTAGGACTTTTGAAGGTTGTAACGTGGTCAGGTTCACGGTTTTGAAAGAAAGGATAAAGGCTCAAAGTTTACTTTAACCCACCCGTTCTCCTTGATGTTCTCCCATCCTACGTTCAGCTAATTTGACCTTAGCGCTCACCTCTCAGAGGTTGAAAGATAGGAATGATAGTTCGAGAAACTTTTGGATTTTGGAGTGACAGCCACTCACTTTTTCGTCTTTGACACTTGAGGTCACACGACTCGTATTTCCATCGAAGCTTTTTCTTTTGATCCTTTTCGTCTTTTCTTTTCATATCCCTAACTTTTGCCTGGACTGACCCCTTTCGAGTTTCTTTTGATTTTTTAAGTCCAGCGGGATGCCCTCCTTTTTGCCTAAGTCATTTGCTTTGAAGTTTTCTTGACTTATCGGGCTTTTGATTCTTCTTTTTTTTCGTTTTTTCTTTCGAACAAGTCGTGTGACACGGGTTGCCTGAATCTTTGGGAAGTGATGTGGCTGTCCCACTCTTGATTGAATCATTGTGGTCCTTTAGGCACGACCTCTAGGGGTGTGATGGATCCTTGAACGGACGCTCGGTCAAATTAGCTAACACCTACCCTGCCCCAGGTTATGATTGAGGGTTTTTCGTTTTCAGAAAGAAACTCCTACTACAAGGCTCAAAGGGGTTGACAAGGGATTATCTTCCTTATATCTCCGGTGTTTAGGGGTTTGAAACAATGCCTGTACATCATCAGCAGGTTTATTTCAAAAGCATACAATATCGGTAGTTGCATGTCGGTCATTTTCGTCATCCTCCCCAAATTCTTCTTAACCAGGTGGTGGATATTTGCAAAACAGTTAGTGAACACGACTGGATTCGATCAAAACATGCATATTTATTTCATTATCATCAATTTGAATGAAAACAACAAGTTTTACAAACAAGCTTACAAATTCAAACAGGAAAGCAACTACAAATGCAAAGAAATGACAAGCTAAAACAAAGAAAATATGCTAGCTTCTGAGAATCGGGCTTTCACATCTGCCCTGCTGCTGAACCAGCTATCTTTATTAGAGGTAATTCGACGCTGTCCTGATCTGCTTTCAATGACCCAAACAAATTATAGAGCCCTTCCTTCTTCTTTCAGATGATTTGGGGACTTCTTGGCCTGAAGCTGATTGCTGCACTATCAAGCAAATCCTGCACTTGGTGCTTAAAAGCATGGCAACCTTCGATGTCATGACCCGGGGCTCCAGAATGAAACTCACAGTGCTTGCTTGCATCATAGCCAAACGGGGGAGCTCCCGTCATTGGCGCCAGAGTTCTTGTCTCTACCATATTCAATCCCAACAATGTCTGCAACAAATCAGCATAGGTTGAGGGAGGCTTCTCAAATACTCTTCTCGGCTTGCCACCCTGGAATCTTCGTTGAGCTTGCTGTGCCCCCTGCCGAGGCTGCTGCTGCTGGTATCGGGTTGACCCTTGAACCCCCTTTGTAGCAAATGCAACATTGGTTTCTTGATCTTCAATGCACTGAACACTCTCCTTATGCTTAACCATTTTCTTTCTTAGATCTGCCCCAGGAATAGGCAACAGTTGTGGGCCTGGAGATTCTGACACCATGGAGTCCAGGATACGCTTCTGACCCACTGCAGCTTTAGAAACATCTGTCAGCTTAGCATCGACTGAGACAGGAGCAATATGCACAGCTACGCCGCCCGGCGTGAATTCAATATCGTGCGAGTCAATCAGGTCTTGAACATTGTGCTTGAAAGCATGACAACCCTCGATGTCATGTCCGAATCCCCCAGAATGAAATTCACATTGCTTACTGGCATCGTACCCTTGAGGAAACGCTTTCGTTGGTTGTGTCAACGTTCTCTTTTCAACCAGATTAAACCTCAATAAGATCTGCAAGAGCTCAGCATATGTCATAGGTGGTGCCTCAAATATTCTCCTTGGCTTCCCTTCCTGGATCTTTCGCTGAGCCGGATGTATCTTCTGTTGCTGCTGCTCAAGTTCCACATGCACAGGTGGCACAAGCTTCTTCATTTCGGCTTCAAATAGCTGATCGTCTTCTTTCCTAAGCACATTCTTGACAACCTCCATGATCAAGCTCATTTGGGTCTTCAGCTGACTGTTCTCCTCTTTGAGAATCTTCTGCTCCAGACGCATCTCTTGCATGTCTTTCATCATCTGCCCCAGCTGGCTTCGGACTTCGATCAATTCAAGCTGATTCTGTTCCATATCTCTGAAGGAATTCCTGCAATAAACTGGAACGATGAGGAAATAAGACCCACGGTTCTGATATACCTGTTAAATGATAATGCAGCGCAGAAAGCAAACACATATTCATAACGAGACAAAGAGAAACTCAAACTATAAGCAACCAGACGAATATCTCCCACACATGTACACCCAACAGAATCAGCAGGTAAGCACAAATGAGTCTGAATATAACGACCCCAGCCAACAATCCTGGTGGTGGTCGACAAATACTGATGCACAAAAGCTAAACGGGTTAGGCAGAGAAACAGATGCGACACCCGGCACAGAAACCTCTAGAAACTTTCCCCATATTCAACTGAACTCTCTGATTGATAATCTTCAGAGCACACACTTCCTGTGGAGTCTTCCATGACATTAACTGACGAACTCGCACAACTGGAAGATGGAAAATCATTAATCTGAACAAAACCCTGAGGCGTGATGCAAATACGGCTAGAGTCTAACAGATCTTGAATCTGGCTTCTAAGCACCTTACAATCATTTGTGGAATGCCCCTGTGCCCCAACGTGGTACTCACAGCAGGCGCTGGCATCAAAACCCGGAGGATACGGTGGAATCACCGGCTTAGTCTCTTTCGGTACTATCAATCCACTTCTGACCAGATCTGGCAACAACTGACTGTATGACACCGGCAGCTGAGTGAACTGCCTTTCAGGCTTCCTTGGTCTTCGTGGAGCATGCTGACGCGATCGGCGATAGTATGACCGCTGACTTGAAGTGTCTGAAAACTGATCCTGAGATGCTAGAGATTCTGAGGTGGCATCATCTCCTTCCCACTCTTCTTGAGAACTGACAACTGACTCAATCTTATCAACTGGGACGTAAGGGACACCTCGAAACTTTCCACTCCTGAGTCCTTTCTCAACAATCTCTCCCAGCCTCATCAGGCCCACAAAGTTTGTGCAACTGAACAATTTGTCAAAATAATGGCCTTTCAGAGTACCCAAGAAGATGTCAACCAGTTCTCTTTCCGGAAGCGGTGGTTGAACACTAGCAGCCAATTCTTTCCATCTTCGCAAATACGCTCTGAATGATTCATTCTCTGCTTGAGACAATTCTTGCAGATCTACGAGACTAGGAGTCAAATCCAAGTTGTAATCGTACTGCTTCATGAAAGCTCTGGCTAAATCCACCCATGATCGAATCTGATTACTCTCTAACTGCACATACCATCTCAGGGATGCCCCAGTCAGGCTATACTGAAAGCAATGGATCATCAATTTGTCATTTCGCACAAACGAAGTCATCCTTCGACAGAACATCATCAAATGCAACTTCGGACAGCTATCTCCCGTGTATTTCTCAAATTCCGGCACTTTGAACTTGTACGGCAACACGAGGTCAGGGACCAAGCACATGGCTACAGCGTCCAGGTTAACGGCATCTTTCGCTTCCAAGGCTTTCATTTGCTCTTCCAACACTCGGAGTCTTCTATCATCGTCAAGAGCTCTTGGATCTACTAACCCGGTCATTGGAATATCTCTCCGGTAATTCACCACAGGGAAAGCAACACATTGATTGTTAACAGGAGGATAACGTTCATTTCGGGCAAGAAACTGCTCATGTCGATCTCTGTTCTGGACATTAGGCTGCACAACTTGGTCTGCAGTAAGATTGTTCACTTGCGGGAAGTCTTCCATAGAATCATGCTGATGATTGGACGCCACCGTAAACCCTGCCTGGGTGTTAGGAGACTGGAAATTGCCTTCAGACATAGCCACCAATTACCGGTAACCGACTATGCTGCTTGATTCTGCTCAAATCTACTTCAGCCCCTCGGTCGTCTTCAACACTCCACTCTTGCCTCAAACAATTCTCCGAGAATCACTTTCTGGTGAAAACAAAGGCTGGATAAGTGCTCTGACCTGCTAAATGCTATGCAATATGATTTATGCAAACAGAAATACAAAAATGCTAACGTGCATGGGTGCATTGGAGATATTTTCCCTCCAATTCCAGTGTCAGTGGTAGCAAGACGAGATAAACCACAAAGACAATATTTGGAAAATCCCTCATATGTTGATTAGAATAACAGTCTTGTCAAGAAGTTACATAACTATGCTCCGTACAGCTGATATGATAGGGAGGATCCCAGCCAACATGCCTGGTGGTGATCTCAACATACAGAATACAAGAGAGAAATCAAATACGGGTACGGTTGCGGAAGTCTTCGACCATCTTCTTTGTCTCTGCGTGATCCGGTTGATAAATCAAACCTTCTATCAGTCGATCCCTCTTCCTGACTGTCCCCTGGATGTCTCTGACAAAGTCTTCCCAAGCCTTATCATTGGCACCGCCCCCCAGGTTTGGGTCTCTTGGCATCTGCTCTATGCTGGAAATCTTCCAAATTCTTCATGGCATCTGTCAACTTGCGCTCGGCTTCGTATCGGCGACAGGCTTCTTCTTCAAGCTCTTCGTTCTTCACTTTGACCTGTTCTTCTAACTGAGCAATCTGTGTCTTCAACCCTTCTTCTCGCTCCTTGCGCTTGGTCATAGTGAGATCCCAGTGTTCTCTGAACTTGGCTAGCTTTGTGTAGGCCCTTTCCAGCTCTTGCTTCTTGGTGGCCAACACACTACTAACTGAGTCTACATCTAACTCTAGACGCTTCTTGGTTTTAGTCAATTCCAATAGCGTAGTCTTCAGATGTTTTAGAGTTTCAGCTTGTTGCTTAGAAATATATCCTGTTTCATTCTTTTCATGCCGAAGCTGGGCATTCTCCTGCTCTAAAGCCTCTTTAGCCTTGGCTAGCTCTTCTTTCTCCGCCATCAGCTGCTTGTAGACCTGAATGTCCACAGTGGTAGGCTCCTCTTCCGGAGGAGGATGCAATGGCTGAACTGCTGGATACGGCATAAGGAACTTCACAGCTCGCTCACGAATCCATTCTACATATGAGCTAGGACCTCGAGTATCCCCTCTGTTACCTGAAAGCTTCCCTCTCTTGTGCAAGTTTTTCCAGGCTTTCTCAAGTTTGGTCAGCATCTCTTTCCCTATTGCCCCGGTGAGATACAGAGATTCCTGTATCTCCTCGGGCTTTGGTGCTCCTTGAGGTATGTACCCAAATTGCTTGATCAACAAGGAAGGGTTATAGTTGACACAACCTTTCCTTCCTATTAACGGAACATTCGGGAATCCTTCGCCTTTGAGTATGACTTCAGCTCCAAATACTTCTTTAATGACCCATACCACGTTCTCAGCAGTCAATCCCATTAAGCGCTCGGGCCATCCTAGAGAATTGATAGATGTGACAAAAGGACCTGACTTAGGCAAATGACTGGTGAACCACCTGCATAGGAGAGGTACACAACAAGACACATTCCTTCCTCGTCGCTTTTCATTCTGATAATGAGTTGAATGGTGGATATCCCCCAGCAAAGTAGGAACTGGGTTCTTCGCAGCCAAAATATAGAAGGCATCCGAGTCAACAAAATCAGGAATGTTCGGGAACAATACGATACCATACACACATACAGCAAGAATAACGTCAAAAACACCCCAGTTACCCTTCTGGGCGTACTCTCGAGCCTTCTCCACTAAGACATCCAACGGGAATCCCCATACATCTCCTCTTCTGATCATCTTCCCAGACAACTCAGACTCTTTCAAGCACAGGATGGCAGAAAGCTCAGCCAGCTTAGGCTCAGCGTCCGTACGATAAAAAGGCATCTGATCACGGATCGGTATATCCAGAAGCGCAGAGTACTCCTCCAGGGTAGGAGCCAAAACGAAGTCGGGAAATACAAAACACCTGAGCTCCGCGTCGTAAAACTGTAACAGAGTATAGATGCCGCTGGTCTCGTAGGCAGATGGCTGATACACGTAGGTCAGAATCCTCCCATATCTCTTTCTGAAGTCACCCATTCCTCTCTTCTTAGCAATAGCAATCAATTCTAACAATAGACTGATATTCGGCGACGGAAACTTATAGGGCAATACTCTCTTCAGGTTTTCCATGTCTTGCTAGGAACGAACACCAGAACTGGAAGGGAAAATATGTACCTGCAATACACACACGTTAGTTGAATGCAGATGGTAATGCAATGATGCAATATGATAAATAATGCAATCTGCGAACACAGGGGCTATGCTGTAGCCTGAAGAGGAATATCTCTGTGATCAAGAACAGAAAACCAACACGGTCATCAGAATCTCATGCCACTAACTACCATCTGATACTCAAAATATCAATCCCCTGGTAAGAAAACCATCTGAACCTCTGTATCTGACGAAAATACCATCTGATAATAGCCTCAACCTCAGATAAGAAACCCATCTGACCCAGACAACACACCTGGAGATGAATCAAGAACACCATCTGACAAAGATACTGAATCATGGTTTCTGACGGCCAGTTTTCCTGCAATAACCCAGTCCCTCTCACAGGTAGGATAGACCTAATCCACGGACAAAGGTACGGCATCCTATGCGGTTATCAGCGTCACAGACTTTCATGAGTGACGATACGATTCCCAGAAGGAGTGGCATCATCAAATCATGAAGAGGCCTCACTTAGCTGACTTCCAAATGATCGGTCCCCAGAGTCGACAATCCTCACGTCTGGACTCCCCTCAGATCCTCAGGACCGGAAAGGAGCACCTCTGCAAGAATCTCGTCTGAGCGCAGATTTTCGTAGGGAACTGTGCCTGCTCAGCAGACAGGTTCGTCTACTACTTCTCCACAACTATATCTAGGTGTGTACTCAAGCCCAGGTCCGGCTTTTCACTCACAGTAACCTCCCTTTGCCCACAGCAATAATCATAATAATATAATGCTGGAAAATAAATGCGGAAAGGTAAAGGTACAGAAAAGTAAAGTGCAGAAAAGTAAACACAATATGCACAACACCCAACCAATAAACATCCAAGCGCTAGGATTGACTCGCGTAGGGGATGGGAAACGGTCCCAGCATAAGGGATGGGAAAAGTCCCTAGATGCTATAAGTCCCCAGCAGAGTCGCCAGCTGTCGCTACTGCGAAAATCGGCGCCGGCTTGACAGGAGAGTCGCCACCGTGCGTTATTTATCCCTCAGAGCGGGAAAGGAAACGCTCGAAGTAAACCTCGCAAAGACGGGAAAAAGGTATGGTCATCGCAACCATAGCCTGGGTTCGGGAGTCGGTTACGCAAGGGGAAGGTATTAGCACCCCTCACGTCCATCGTACTCGATGGGATCCACGCTTGGTGTTTATAGGTAAAAGGGTGTGTTATCTATCTACGCTAATGGCTGGTCTGAAAAGAAAATAAAAGGACAGGACTCGACAGAACATACGGTGTTCTGGGCCTACGTATTCCCTCGTGCAATGGGAAAGTCAGAGTCAACGTAGTTCGACTTCCTACGTCTAAACGGGGGAAAGGTTGCTCGCCAGGACATCGCGTCCTGTGCCTACGTACTTTCATCTGAAATGAAAGATCAGAGCAAACGTAGTTCGGCTAACTACGGGTAAACAGGGGCTCTCACACAGCAGTGAGAAAACAAACTGGTCTCTAAGGCTCTAGAACCTACAAATACGATCTGGTCTCAAATGCGCTCGGGCAAGAGAAAGGGAAACAATTAGTCGTTAGCGGGAAAGTCTCGATCGCACAGCCGCGAGAGAACAAAGGTTAGTCGTTAGTGTGCTCGCTAGGATATCGCATCCTATGCCTACATATCTTCGTCTGGAACGAAGAATCAGAGCAGCTGTAGTTCAGCTAACTACGGGTCAAGCTACTCAAAAGCTCCTACAGAAAGGAAAGGGAAACTCTAGAACTATAGCTGAGAAAGGGGAACCTATATACTGCTATCACACCTGGTTGACAGTCCTAATGTCTATCATAACAACTCCGCAGCGGAGAAGTCAGAGCTCCTAAGGGATCATGGCAACTGGACTGAACCACAAACAAGAAACTGCAACGTAAAGGAATACTGAAAATATGCATGAATGCAACAACTAGACAAACAAGGCACAGAGGCAAGGGAGCTCAGCTCTACCAAATACCAACAAGCAAAGCCATGCAATAACAAACAAGCAGAAGGAGGACCACCTCAACTTCTTATGCACACAAAGTCTACTTCTAAGATGCACCTATTCAGAACTATCTAGATGACCACCTAAATCTAATGCAACACAACATCATACAAGTCAAACAATTCAAAGAGACTAACCCTGAGCAGGGCCTCAAACAAACCTGAAACAATCTCCTAATCTATCTCTAAACAGAACTCTATACAGCACCCTAAGCAGGGATCTAAGCAAACACCTAATCAAAACCCTGAGCAAGAGGAATCAATCCCAGTCTCCAAGCTTCAGAACAAGCTTACCAGAGAAAAGGGAGCTAAGCAGACAAACTCATAGTATCTTCCTCAGGAAGGTACCAGGAGGTTACTACTCAGGAGTCATATCCTATGCGGCTCGACAACTGTGATCAGTTTACATTCCTCCTCAGGAGAAATTAAACTCACATGAAGGCTCCGGCATCACGGGATACTTGGGAAAGAACCCATATGCACTAAGGGAACTAAGTGAGCAGACCCATAGGACCTTCCTCAGGAAAGTACTAGGAGGCTGGCACTTAGGAATCGTATCCTACGTGGCTCAACAACTGTGATCAGTTTACATTCCTCCTCAGGAGGAATTAAACTCACAAGTTGGCTCCTACATCACCGGATACTTGGAAATCCGAGATAAACTAATGGAACTAAGTGAATAGACCCATAGGACCTTCCTCAGGAAAGTACTAGGAGACTTCCACTTAGGAATCGTATCCCATGTGGCTCAACAACATGTGATCAGTTTACATTCCTCCTCAGGAGAAATTAAACTCACAAGTCGGCTCCGACATCATTGGATACTTAAGAAAGAGGTGAGAAGGAAGGATGAAAGTCATTCATAGTGCCTTCCTCAGGAAAGTACCATAAACTCCCTTCAAACTTCAGGATCTCGAACCTCACACACAGACAACAAGCTCCTAGACTAAGCCTCAATCCAATGCATCTCTGCAAGCCCCAACAGGACCTCCATCAGCTCCCACCTTCAAGAAGAACCCACAGGCCAAGAAACCACAGGAGACTATCTCTGAAGTTCAACCACAGTTGAACTTCAAAGTCAGAAGTCATCAAGACTTCTCCTATCTTCAGGCTCAGACAAAACACATCAGGACACTCTACAAAAATCTAACAAAAATCTATGGGGAGACCTACATGGCTCTAGGACAACATACTGAAAAAATCAGAACAAAATTCAACACCAGATGAAAGAACTAAAATCAGCAACACAGACATATCTACAGACCAATTATTCAACATCAATAATAGTGAAAAAATGCAATTAAAATGAAAATGCATGATTGAGCTAATATTTCTGCACTATAAAATTCTACACTGAATCACGAGTCTACAGAAAAAAGAACGGAATTATTTGACTAAACCTACCATTTTTTATGAGTTTCTAATGATATGCATGCATTAAAATATAAAAAGAAATCAATTAATTGGAAAATATGTAAAAAATAGCAAAACAAAAATAAAGTGTCATTTTTATTTTTATTTATTTTCCTAGGAATTATGATGCATTGGTAGAAAAAAAAAGAATTATTACAAAAACAATTATTTACATCTATTTATGAATTATTTACAAACCATGAAAATATAAAAACAAAAATAGAAGAAAATGAAATGGGGGTCTAAACAGCAATGGTGTTAGTTTTATTTATTCATTGGGCTCACAGGTGGGGGTGCAACTAGCATGAAGCGCAGGCCCATGTTTGGTTATCCAGAAAACACAAAAAAGGCTGATCTGGGCGCAGGGGGGTGCTGACTTAGTAATTTCTCAGTTGATTTCCATTATGGGCTACGCCCAGGGGTGCAGATAGCAAATTGGGCCTAAGGCCCAACTCCCATTCACTCAGGTCTCTCACGCCAGGGGGGTAGGGAAGCAACAATGGGGTGTGTACGTTCAGAAACATGTTTGGGCCTAAGCCCAGGGTCTAAACCCTAATCCAATTACAGAAAAAACAAAACCTAAATCACTCCCAACCCTAACTACTGTTCACCTTAACCGTCTAGCGCCGTTTCACCATCTTCTTCCTCTATCTCTCACGCTCTCTGCAACTCATCCCCCCAGAATCCTCAAACACAATTCATCAAGTCTCTAAAAGTAACCCCTAATCATTATCATGCATGCGCTTAACAGAACTCACCAAAACAAACCCTAACCTAAGCATCTCAAGGATTGCATCTACAACATACACATGCAAGAGAGGAGTTAAGAACCTGGAGAGACGAACGATGCTTGACGCTCGTTGAGGAGGCTAATGGTTCGCTGACGATCCACAACCGGAGAAGATTTCTTGATGAAGATTCAAGAAGCTTGCTAAAGAATTTGACGAGATTCTGGAAGTCTTGATTGGATGAGCGTTCTTGAGGTGATTTCTGGAGATCTTGCTTGAAGGATGAATATCTTAGGACGATTTCTGGAAATCTGGGATGAGGATGATTGAAGGTTTGATACTGTTCTGGAGAAGTTGATGAAAATTGATGGAGGTTGAAGTTGTTTCTGGAAAAAGTCTTGAGGACGATGAAGGTATGAAGGTTCAAGGCGATTTCTGGAGAAATGTTGTATGAAGGTTGACGAAGGCGTGAGTGGATTCTGGAAAAGATAGGATGAAGACGATGAAGGTTTAGTTTCTGAAAAAAAATTTGATGGCGGATGAAGGTTTAGTTTCTGGAAAAACAATTGATGGCGGATGATGATTCCGGCGGCGATGATGAAGGTGACGGAGGGACGATCAGAGGAAGAAGAAGATAATCTGGTGATTTCCTGGTGTTTGCAGATTCCGGTGGCCGGAGTCTGTTGGCGGTGGCCGGCGGTGGGGGCTACAGCTGATGCATGGCCGCCGGTGAGGTTGACGGCGAGACTCAGGCGACGGTGTGGGGAGGACAAGTGTCTCAGGGAAGGGTTTGCATGGGTGCCACGTGTGGTGGCGTGGAGAGAGAGGGAGAGATAGTGGGGGACAGGTGGGGCCGTTCTGAGTGTGTGGCGTTCTCGAGGCGAAACGCGTGGGGCCTCGTTCTGCGCAACACGTGGCGCTTTTATATCCCTGAAGATGCTAGAACTTTCCAGAAATTTCTGGTGTGCGCTGGACTTTTCTTGTTGGACTTGCTGATCATTTTTCTGGACAAAAAAGAAAGCCATACTGGGCCTCCCCAATTGGGCCCAACGAACTGAATAATAACAAAACTGTAAAAAAACTGTACTTTAATAAAGACAATTAATCCTAACTATTAAAATCAAATAATACCTAATTGAGTCAGTTAACACCTAATTGGACTAATTATATCTAAAATATCAATTAACCTAATTAACAATTTCCTAATCAACTCTAAAAAATGATTAAAACTCATATTATCCTAATTAAATCTAAAAAATCTAGTTAAGACCTAATTAACTCTAAATCAATCTAATTAAATCTAAAACAACAATTAACCTAATTAAATCTAAAAAGAAGATTAATGCTCTAATTAATTCTAAACTCCTACTAATTCTCTATTAAAATTCTAATATTCTTTAATATCTATTAGGAAAAGAAAAACTATATTAATTTTCTATATTATCTAAAAACTAATTAAACCTATTAATCCTAATTTTAAAATCTATACAAAATTCTAAAAATGATTTAAAAATTCTTATAAAATCCTAAAAAGAGAATTAAACCATTAAAAATGCAAAAACCCTATTTAAATTCCAGAAAAATCTATAAAGCCTGCTAAAAATTCACAAAAGTCTATTAAAACCCTAAAAATGCATATAAATGCAAATGACCCCCATAAAAGAGCGCACGAGACCAGATCGAATCGAACAGAGATCCCCGGGCATCAGAATATCCTCAAAATCACTGAAAAATCACCGAGGAGCGCACAATTTCCTGAAAATAAAACCCTGGTTATCTGGACTGGGTCTGCCATATCTGATAGACAAAAATCAAGCTGTAAACTCTGATATCCCCTGCTTGTACACAAAAATCATACATCTGAGCTGTGAATATGAAATTAAATCATGAGTCAGATAGGAGAACCGGTTGGTCAAATTTTAGGGTGCAACACCCAGGATGCAGGGAGTTTTGTGCTAAGTGTGCCTGCCATCTGGATGGTTGTGGTCAATTGAGAATCGGTATTCAGAGTTTAATTGACGAAGGGGTTCTACAGTTTGATCAGGCCGTTGAAAGAAGATCCGGGGAAGTAATAACCAAGCAGATGGGTGAGATTGCTACGATATCCATCCCATACAAAACTATTACAATTTATGCTCCGAAACCACCAACAATAACCATTACAAAAGCTGGTCCTGTACCTTTTGAGGATACCAAGGCCGTTCCATGGAATTATTGAGTCGAGGTATATGTTAATGGACAGAAGCTAGACTTGAAGGGTCCGCCTGTTGGGTCTGTGGAGAATCTGGTGGGTGCTGGAGGTATTACCCGGAGTGGTCGAGTCCTTTCACCGCCCAAAGTGGTGGCTGATAAAGTGGACAAAGGTAAGGGTAAAATGGTTGTGGAAGAAACCTCTCAAGCTGGAGAGAAAGAGCTTTTGGCTAAAGACGTAAAAGATTTTATGAGGTTAATTCGGAAGAGCGACTACAAGATAGTCGACCATCTACAACAAACTCCTTCTAAGATCTCCATATTATGGTTGTTGCTTTGCTCAGAAGCACATCGAATGCATTGCTAAGGATATTAAACAATGCGTACGTGCCTGTTGTACCCCAAAATTTGCCCAACATTTTCTTTACCTAGCTTGTGTTTCATTTCATTCACATTAGCATTATCATTTGCATTTCATTGACATGTATGCAGGAGATCAAGAGGTATGATTACCAATCAAGGGCTATACAAGACTTTGAAGCTAGTTAAGAAGGTTATTCAAGTGTTCAAGGGTTGATATCCTCACCAGAGAAGTCTAAGATCCTCAGAGATAGTGGTTGAAGCCAAGAGTGTAGGTCCCCTAACTTGAGAGTTGTGGGAAGCCATCAGATGATTCTGAAGCCATGAAGTTGGACTTGAGGTCTTGAGAGAGCTCATGAGAAGTGTTGAAGATCACTTTGAGGCCTAGGCAGGTCATTATGCATGATTAAAAAGACTCAGCCATGAGTGGTGCAACTAGGGTTTGACTGGGTCAACCCTAAGTCAACTGAGGATTTGAAAGAAGTTGAGACTTAATTCAAGGGCCATGTGATCATGAATTGATACATTGAAATGTTATAAGGATGATTCCATGGTTAACTCATCATGATTGAAGAGTTTGAGAAGTTTCAAGCTAGGGTTTCTAAGACTTGACAGTGTAAAATCCCCTAGTTTGACCCCTATCTTCAAGGAAATTTAGCTCAAGATGTGATTGTCATCTCATCTTGCCCCCAACATGATTGTTGTAGAGCATGATCGTAGCTTTAATTTGAGTACTAGAAGTCCTTGATACGATTTGTAGAACTCAAGTTATGGCTTTGACAAGTTACAAGTCATCTGAGGTATGTGAATTTGGAGCTTGAAAGTTACCCAAATTGCATGAAACCTTTGCCCTAGAAGGATGATCCCTATGAAATTTTGGTCAACATGAATGTTGTTCCTTATCCTCTTAGCTTTCTATAGAGTACTAGAAGTCCTTGATAGGAGTTTTAGAACTCAACTTATGGCTTGGACAAGTCAAGGGTATTTTGGATATTTGGTGATTATAGGTCATTTGTGATCATAGGCCATTTTCACCAACTTAGAGCTCTCAAATGAAATTTTGTTCAACTAGAAATTTCTCAAAATGGTGTTTTAACCTTGACCATGCATCAAGGAGGCATTGAAATGGCTCAAGGAGAGACTTGGTTCAAGAAATTTTGAAAAAAAGAAAGAATTAAAAGGATTTAATGGCCAAAAATTCAAATAATTCATTTTGTGACCAAATGAAACAAAATTATAGGTCAAATTGATTGGAAAAATGATTTTAGAAACAATGGAAATGTTAGAATTTTGATTTGGGATCATTTGCATAACATTCCATTTCATTTCTTCATGATGAAGCAACATATCCAATTCATACCTTTGGCTTGCAAACAAGGAAGATAACTCATCAAACTCATTCAAAATATCATGAGAACTTGATTACACACATAGCCATGCCAAGAGGGAGTCATAATGGTGATTTCCATGGATGAGATTTTGAAGAGATTTTGAAAATCCAAAATCTCATTTGGATGAATCCAGAAGTTTCTAGACAATCCCAATCACTTCTATATAAGTCATTGAGTGAACTCAACCATTTTTTTGGAAGGAATTGAAGCTGGTTGCAGAAAGAGCCATTGAAATTTTGAAGGTGCAAGTTGAAATCGGGTTTTCAGTTCAAGGGAGAATCAAGCCAAATCAGGGTGTGCAAAGGCTTTGGGAGTGAATTTGGAGTGTGTCTGCATTGTCTTGGCAGTTGAAGTGAGCAAAAACCATCTCTGTTACCTCTCTGAAACCAGGTTTGTACATTTCACCCTTATGCATGATTTAGGAGGAGATACTTAGAAATTCATATGTGGTTAGGATCCTTGCAACATGTAGTTGGATTTAGGATCTGAAATTGGTGAATTAGAGACAAGATAGGTGTGTAATCATTTTCTGTTGAGGTTGATATCTCAAGATTCTTGAAGGATTAATCACAATGGGATAGTGGAAATTGATCAGTGAAGAGTGAGGATTAAATTGAGACCTTTAATTTGAAGAATGGTGAGATTCAAGATTTGGATGAATTCTAAAAATGTCATCGTGTTTTGAGTTAGAGATGGAATTAGATCATTCTAAGATTGGATTCTTGATCAGCATCAAATTTGGAGTGAAATGATGATTTGTTTTGTGAGTTTTGGTGAACTGTGGAGGTTGCCTCACCGGAGAAGACGGTGGCGCCACTGTTCAGGCCACCGTCTGAGAACTCCCTCCATTTCAGTTCAAACTTGGGGACGATGAACAAGAGCCCTCAAATTAGGGTTTGACCTTGGACTCAGGCGTGCATTGGAGGGCCACGATTTGATCTCAGCGCTGAAGAGAGACATTAGAATGAAATTCACCATTTCATTAATTGATTTGGTTTGGGCTTAGGACTCAGAGTGATATCCACACCCCCCTTTGGCCCAATTCTTTGAAATAAACTGCCTTGGATTGCTATTTGACACGCTTGCTTATTAATTTCATTTATTTTCTTTTAATTTTCTTCATTTCATGTGACTTAGAGATTAATTCATAAAAAATAGGAAATTAAATCAATTAATTCCAAACTTTTTTCCCCTGATTCATGATTGAATCTAGAATTTTATAGATTAAAAATATTATGAATTCATGCATTTTTGATTTTATTTGCATTTTTTGAATATTAATTGATATTAAAATGGCCATGGTTGATACCTTGTTTTGATGAATTTTGTTTGATCATTTGGTGATGATTCTAGCCTTGATTTTTTGTGTGTAGCTAGCTTAGATACGCATGTTCCCCTTAGATTTTTCTCACATTTTTGTGATGAATATAGGTGGTAGTTTTAAGTTGAAACTTTAGGTGCTCTATTTTTTAGGGTTTATGCTTAGTACCTTGTGATCTAGGATTTATTTCTAGGACTTAATGGATGATTCAACCTCTGAATTTTGTATGGTAGATTCATGATGGAATTAGGGTCCCATAGTTATTTTTGTAGGATTTTACAATTGGTTTTAGTATTTTAGTTAAGATTAACTTTAGTACTAGGTTTTAGGTGATCCTAACTTGCTAATTCAATTAGATTGATTTCTTTAGTCCCCTTAGATTAGGGTTTTGCCTCTCTTGCTCTTGGATGATGTTGAAGCCAAGCTTGGGCTACCATGGAATGCTTGAAGAAGCTTGGATTTGAAGACTTCCCTTTTTTTGGTGTAGTGTTGATTAGGTGTTAAGATTAGGGTTTGCAGGCAGAGCTTCTAGATAGATTCTCTTCTTTCATAAACATGGAAGGTGTTGACCACTTCCATTCTTCCCTATGATGTAAGGTGTGGCTCTTCACAAGTTGGTAGAACCTTTAAGGGTCCCTTTCTCTGATGATGGAGTGCTCAGTGGTGACCTTTGGTCTTCACTCTGCTGTCTATTATCCAAACCTTGCTCTGGTTAGATGAGTCCTTCTCCCTTGCTAGAGGATGGAATTCCTTGTAAAAGATTGAGGACTGCCATTGGAGCTGAAACTTGAAGACCAAGAAGAACAAGTTGACACTTGTGAAGGGAATCCAGTTGGGATCAGATGAAGAAGCTGAAGCTTGAAGTTGGAGAGCAAGTTGATACTTGTGTGTTCAATGCATTGAGTGCCTAAAGGAACAAGTTGATACTTGTAATTGGGATTGAAGCCTGAAGGTGGAGTCTACTTTGGAGATGAGGCTTGAAGAAGAAAGAATAAGTTGACACTTATGTTTGATGTATTGGAAGCTTGAAGAAGCAAGTTTGTATTTGCTATCGAAGAGAATAGCCTTGAAGAGCAGTTGAAGACTGAGGACCGAACTGCTGTCAGAGGAGAGCTTTGCTGTGAATTTGAGGACGCTGTTGGTTTGCTTTCTTTCATGTCTGTTTACTTTATGTGCAACTGTATTGTTGTGACTTGTTTGATTTGCTTGATGCATTAGAATAAGCCCATATCCAGACTGATGTAAGCTAGGAGCATGATTGCACTAGAGGTTTACTGTATGGTTTTGCTTGGGGGCATTTTATTTCATTTCTTCTGTATGATTACAGTTACTCATATTTTGCTTGATAGTATGTTATCTCTTCTGTATGATTACAGCTATTCATATCTGGCTTGAGGTTGAGACGAGCTTGTGGAGGCTGATGCCCCACACACATTTCCTCCCTCACTTGCATTGCATGCATTTTATCTGTTTACTGTTTAAGCTGATGCTTTATCTATTTCTGTTTATCGTTGACATGATCCCTTAGGAATCTCACTTCCTTTGACAAGGAAGTGATGATTAGAACTTTAGGTTGAAACCTATGCATGATAACTTCTAGGAGTTCCCTGTTTCAAACCTCAACCATAGGATGAATCCTTGGCATGACAACATTAGGACTTGATAGTCTCCCCTTAGTTGAACCTGTTCGTTCTCTCTTCTCATCTTAAAACAAATTAAAATACAGAAATAAAGGTTAACTGACGTCGTACGTTACGAACCTTAAGCTACCTGAGAAAGAGTTGTTGGAGAGTTCTTTTCAACAACTCGGATGTTTAGTATGGCACCCTTTGGGTGACATGCGACGCATTCACTCTCAGGTCATAGTCTCTAGTGCGATATTGGTTACAAACATCAATAAAAAAACAGTTCTTCCGTAAAAAACAGAAAACAAACTTCAAACCCTTTTGCCCCGTGGGCCCATAATTCAAAGGAAAGCTTTTCTGAAGAAAAGAGTGTCGTTAACTCCTAGTTCTACCGCAAACGGTAACGCCTAAGTCTCCAAAGGTCGAGCCGCATACACCAAACTGCTGGAACTGTTTGTTAACCCTACTCGAAAAAACAGATGAATCTGAATTTCCGTAATCCGTATTATCCCGAACTACGTAAGCTCTGATCTCTCAAGCCTGTTGAGAGTACGTAGGCACAATACTGACGTATTGGAGAGCCACCTTCCCCGTAACCCGTAGTTAGTCGAACTACGTTGACTCTGATTTCTCATTCTCTGATGAGAATACGTAGGCATAAAGCGCGATGCTTTGCCGAGTCATTTTCTTTTCTTTTCAGACCAGCCTTGATAGGTAGATAGTAAACAAACCCATCAGATAAACACAACAAGCGTGGATCCCATCGAGTATGATGGACGTGAGGGGTGCTAATACCTTCCCCCTGCGTAACCGACTCCCGAACCCAGACAATGGTTGCGATGACCTTGTCTTATACCTTTTTCGTCAGATTTTTCCGATCGTTTCCTTTCCCGTTCTAAGGGATAAATAACGAAAGGTGGCGACTCTTCTGTTTTTCCGGCACCTTATTTTCGTGGTAGCGACAGTGCCTCAAGAAATTCTAGTTAACCAACTCGAAGGGGTTGTTGCTCACGTTAACACAGGAAACGGTCTTGGGTTTACCAACTTGGATTTGACGCCGAAGGGCCGCAATCACAACAGCGCATTGCATATTTTGATAGAATGTCGAGGGGCTGTTATGTCGCATGTACTGGTTGATACCGAATCTTCTTTGAACGTGCTTCCAAAGAAAACCCAAATGAAGCTGGACATGCAAGGGTTGATTTGCACGCCAAGTGATTTGGTGGTGCGAGCCTTCGACGGTACCAGAAGATCTGTGTTCAGAGAAGTGACATTGCCTATCCAAGTAGGGCCAAAAGTGTTTAATGCAGTGTTTTACATAATGGATATCCAGCCGGCTTATAGTTGTCTATTAGGCCGCCCGTGGATACATTTAGCAGGAGCTGTGACCTCTACATTGCATCAGAAACTCAAATACATGGTAGGTGGCAGCATTGTCATCGTGTGTGGGGAGGAAGACATAATGGTTAGCCATTTATCATCATTTAAGTATGTGGAAGTGGATGGGGAGATCCACGAAACTCTCTGTCAGGCGTTCGAAATTGTCCAGGTTAAGGATAAGTCTCTTGCAATGAGCAAAGCGCCAGAAGTGGCCCTATCATCTTTTAAAGAGGCCCAAGCAACAGTGCAAGCAGGGCCAGTGCAGGGATAGGGCAAGGTGATAGACATCCCCAACAAACAGGATAAATTTGGTCTGGGGTACCATCCGTCTTCCTCGCAGGGCGCGCCACGATACAAGGGGCCGGTACAGTTCACTAAGGGAGAAGTTATTTTTGAGCGCATCAATGCTGTTTCCGATGAGGTAGGGGATAGCAATTGCGACATGGACACTTGGATCACGTCGAGCACGCCAGGACAGTGCCTCAACAACTGGACTATCCAGGAGGTCATTCAAGTGACGCATGAAGAGTAATTCCTTGTTTTCTCGATTATTGTACAACCCTATGTTCTACCCGGGACATAGTGGTTTTATCTTCAGGGCGTCGTTGTTTATACTTGAACATTTTATCAATAAATCAAAGGGAGGTTTTTCATATTCAAATTTTGTGATCCTTGTTATTCTTGTTTTGTTTTTCGCTTAAACAATAAAATGGCAATGTGGTTTTTGCATAATCATTTTAAACATGTAACCATTGTTATTGCAGGACTCATATTATTGCAGATGACACCGATCAAGAACCTCCTATGACTCGTTTCGACTTTGATCATCCGATATATTAAGCTGAAGAAAAGATTGATGAAGATGACGACCTGCCGGAAGAGCTGGCTAGACTCCTGAAACAAGAAGAAAAGATCATTCTGCCTCATCAGGAAGTGATTGAGGTCATTAATTTGGGTTCTGAAGAGGTTGTCAGAAATATTAGAATAGAGGTTGCATTACAGAGTGACGTCAAGCAGAGATTGGTCAAGATGCTTCGAGAGTATAGTGACATATTTGCTTGGTCCTATGAAGATATGCCCGGGCTCGATACTGATATCGTGGTTCATCACCTACCGTTGCGAGAAGAATGTCTGTCGGTCAAGCAGAAGCTTAGAAGGACGAGACCAGATATGGCTGTAAAAACCAAGGAAGAGGTTCAGAAGCAATTGGACGCTGGATTTTTAGCCGTAACAACATACCCTCCGTGGGTCGCCAACATAGTGCCTGTACCAAAGAAAGACGGTAAGGTACGGATGTGTGTTGATTATCGAGATTTGAATAAGGCGAGCCCAAAGGATGATTTCCCGCTCCCTCACATCGACGTATTGGTTGATAATACTGCTCAATTCTCTGTATTCTCCTTCATGGATGGTTTCTCCGGTTATAACCAGATCAAGATGGCACCGGAGGATATGGAGAAGATGACGTTTATCACGCCGTGGGGTACGTTTTTCTACAAGGTAATGCCTTTTGGGTTGAAAAATGCAGGGGCAACTTATCAGCGGGCTATGATCACTTTGTTTCATGATATGATTCATCACGAGATTGAGGCTTATGTTGATGACATGATAGAAAAGTCGCAAACGGAGGAAGAGCACCTGGTCAATTTGCAGAAGCTGTTTGAGAGGCTCAGGAAGTTCAGGCTGAGGTTGAATCCAAACAAATGTACCTTCGGAGTACTGTCCGGAAAACTATTGGGGTTTATTGTTAGCGAAAAAGGATTTGAGGTTGATCCTGCGAAAATAAAAGCTATACAAGATATGCTCGTACCGAAGACATAAAAAGAAGTTTGCGATTTCTTAGGAAGATTGAACTACATTGCTCGGTTCATATCTCACCTGATAGCCACATGCGAACCTTTGTTCAAGCTGTTGAAAAAAGATCAGGAGGTCGTATGGAATGATAATTGCAAAAGGGCATTTGACAAAATCAAAGAATATCTTCAGGAACCTTCGGTATTGATACCTCCAGTAGCCGGAAGACCTTTAATCATGTACTTAACGGTTCTTGAGAACAACATGGATTGCGTTCTCGGTCTGCACGACGAGACAGGAAGAAAAGAACACACAATATACTATCTGAGTAAAACATTCACAGATTGTGAGTCCCGTTACTCGATGCTCGAAAAGACGTGTTGCGCACTCGCTTGGGCTGCCAAGCGTTTAAGACAATATATACTCAACCATACAACCATGTTGATTTCGAAGATGGATCCGATCAAGTATGTCTTCGAAAAGCAAACGCTTTCAGGCAGAATTGCCAGGTGGCAAATGGTACTGACAGAGTATGATATTCAATATGTTTCTCAGAAGGCCATCAAGGGAAGTGTTAATAAAATCAAAGGGGAGTGGGAGACTCAGCAACCTAATTTGGTTCCATACATGAACTACGCAAGGAGACTGTTTCCCTTCTTCGATCGGGTAGAGTTCCACCACGTGCCTCGAGTGGAGAATCAGATGGCAGACGCTCTGGCTACGTTGGCTTCGATGTAAAAAGTAAACTTTTGGAATGATGCTCCCAGAATTGTTATTTCTCGCCTCGACCGGCCGACTTTCGTATTCGCCATTGAAGATGTCGCCGATGGCAAGCCATGGTTTTATGATATACAGAATTTCCTCAAGAAGCAGGAGTATCCGCCCGGGGCTTCGGCCCAGGATAAGAAGACTCTGAGGAGGTTGTCTGGCAACTTTTACTTAAATCAGGATGGCGTTCTTTATAAAAGAAACTATGATTTGGTGTTACTCCGATGTGTGGATGAGAGAGAAGTAGGCTTGCTTATGGAGGAAGTCCACGAGGGTACTTTCGGTACACATGCTAACGGGCATGCAATGTCTCAAAAACTATTAAGAGCAGGGTATTATTGTCTAACCATGGAGTCAGATTGTTTCAAATTTGCGAAGAAATGCCATAAATTCCAGATTTATGCAGACAAAATTCATGTACCGTCGAGCCCGTTGAATGTTATGGTGTCCCCGTGGCCTTTCTCCATGTGGGGTATCGATATGATTGGAAAAATTGAGCCAACCGCCTCCAACGGCCATCGTTTCATTTTGGTAGCCATCGACTATTTCACCAAGTGGGTGGAAGCATCCTCGTATGTCAATGTCACCAGGCAAGTCGTAGCTCGGTTCATAAAGAAGGACATCATGGAGGGCCCGACGAATCATTACTGACTATGGTTCGAATCTTAATAATAAGATGATGAAGGAGTTGTGCCAGAACTTCAAAATCTAGCATCATAACTCATCTCCCTATCGGCCGAAGATGAATGGCGTTGTCGAAGCGGCCAACAAAAACATCAAGAAGATAGTGCAAAAGATGGTTGTCACTTACAAAGATTGGCATGAGATGCTGCCCTTTGCTCTTCACGGGTATCGTACGACGGTACGTACATCAACTAGGGCAACTATTTTCTCTCTGGTGTATGGTATGGAAGTTGTCCTACCATTGGAGGTCGAGATTCCCTCTTTAAGAGTTCTGGTCGATGTCAAGCTCGATGAGGCAGAATGGATAAAGAACAGATTGAATCAGCTCAGCCTGATGGATGAAAAGAGACTAGCGTCTATTGCATACGGTTGGTTGTGTCAGAGTCGAATAAAGAAAGCTTTCGATAAGAAGGTGCGCCCTCGAAGCTTTCAGACGGGCAATCTTGTGCTGAAAAAGATTCTCCCACCACAATCAGATCACAGGGGAAAATGGACTCCTAATTACGAAGGTCCATATGTCATGCGAAAGGTCTTCTCCGGAGGAGCCTTGTTGTTATCCACCATGGATGGCGAGGATTTTACATCCCTTGTGAACATGGACACAGTTAAAAAATACTTTGTTTAAAATGACCCACTGGAAAGAAAAAAGAATATCCAGGCAAAAATAGGGCATCCCGCGCGAACCATAAAAAAGGAATAGGTTTGGGCAAAAGTTAGGGATATAAATGTAAAGATGTAAACCCGAAAATTCAAAAACCTGAAAAGGCGACTTTGGCAAAAATGGGTATCCCGGTGAATTGAAAACCTGAAAGGGAGATTCACGCAAAAGTTAGGGATTGAAAAGCAAATGACTGCGATCTGCGAGTGATACTTCATTGCTTAGTGGTTTGGGAAAACCTTTGGGTCGTGTATCCAAATCAATCTCTTCTGAAGACGGAGCATCGGAAAGACATCGAAGTCAGGCGAGTCATAGAGGGATCAGCTCATGGTGTTCGTCTACACCATATTGCCGACATGTTTATACACTTTTGTATGCTTATGTACATATCTGTATATTTTTTGCGCAACTTCCTCTTTTCAGGGGTTGCATCTGTTGTAAAACTTTTCCTATTTACAGGCCATTTATCAATAAAATATATATTATTCAGTATCTTGTTTGCCTTATTTTAACTTTTACTGTTTTGTTTATGAGAAACGCCCTATGTTTTTGATAAACTACACTTGCATAAACTTGCAGGCCTCGGCCAATAATCGGTAAAACTTTGAATCATCTGAACAACGTCACTAATGACGATTGAGATATGCCCTTTGTACAGGATGTCTTGTCTGGTTTGTTCATTTTTGCAGGGTCGTCACCCTTGGGGCATTTATCAGGGATGTGTCCTCAGTAGAGGCGTATGCGGAGTATTGAACCTACTCCTCTGCAGATTCAGTCGTGTTTCCCCAAAGAGTATGAACGTTGGACTATGAGCATTGATTTGTCTCCCAAAAATATTCTCCCCAGCCAGAGTCCATTCTTCAACAGTGAGAGTTTGTATCTCTATCCCCAGTAGAGTTGTGCGCAGGTTAAAGGAGCAGTTAAGTGTGTGCCCTTATCCCCGGTAGTTGGTCGGTGCACAGTTAATCCCGACAGATTGCAGGTATCTGCTTACTCCTTAGCGAGTCGAGAGCAGGTTTCTTTCCACCCAGCAGGTGTGGAATCTTTCCCAGCAGCGGGTTTAGCACGCGGTTTTCTCTAGAAGATTGTCTGTAAGTGTTCAGCTCTCAGTAGTACAGACCGAGGTCTCCGACAGAGTTGATTTCCCCGCAGAGTTGTATTCTTCTCGGCAGGTAAGATTTATTCCAGCGTCTGGTTGTCTATCCTCGACCGGGTTTGCAGTTCCCCAAGAGAGTCGTATCCCGGAAAGCCAGTTGTGGCATAATTTCTCTTCAGCAGGTGAGAGTGGCTGTTTAGCAGGCTGTTTTGTCTCACCAGTAGATTCGTCTATCACACCAGAAGAGTTCGTATTTTAGAAAGCTATTCATGGCATTTTCCCCAGCTGAGTTAGCCATTTAGGCTCGCATCGTCAACATAAGTTCAATCGTTATTGGCACGTGTAAGCTATCCCTAGCAGGGTCATTTCTTTCCCCAGCGGAGTTGGCTTCGTTGCTAGCATTTATTTTGCTGAATCGGTTCCTTTGCATTTTGCATTGTGCATATCATCTACCCAAATGCGTAGCATTTCCATTTCGTATGGAGCATTACTCCATTTTCAAAAATATGCATTCTGAAACATAAGCCAGGTCGTTACCTCTCTGCTTTCAGGTATATCTCCCACAGGTGATCGTTATCCCTGCCCGTGCGGTTTTCAGTTCTGGCAAACTTGGTGCGTTTATTTCGCCCTCGGTTTATGTTATTCCCCAGTGGCGTCGTTGGACTTTGATTTATGATATTATATTCTCCATGTTCGTACAGTTGTTCAGACTTCGGCAGAAGATTTATGATAGAAGTGTGTATCTCATCATGTGTCCCCCAACAAAGTTGCTTGATTAAGTTCCTCTTTGTTCCTCAGCTGAGAGGCCTGTTTAAGTTTCTTTGCACTCCCAAAGCAGAGTTACTGGTTCGAGTTCTCTTTTTCCCCAGCGGAATATTCTTGTGATTCATCAGGACTTTATCAATTTCGGTTGATCCAGCCTTATGGTTCGATGCTCGCTTTTATTTAGCGGATGCCTGCTTTGGTTAGCGAATGTTATCAATTTCGGTTGATCTGGCCCTATGGTTCGATGCTTGCTTTTATTTAGCAGATGCTTGCTTTGGTTAGCGTATGTTATGAATTTCGTTTGATCCGACCCTATGGTTCGATGCTCGCTTTTCTTTAGCGATTGTCTGCTTTAGGTAGCGGATGTTATCAATTTCGGTTGATCCGGCCCTATGGTTCAATGCTCACTTTTATTTAGCGATTGCCTGCTTTAGGTAGCAGATGTTATCAGCTTTGGTTGATTCGACCTTATGGTTCGATGCTCGCTTTTATTTAGCGATTGCCTGTTTTGGTTAGTGGATGTTATCAGCTTCGGTTAATCCGGCCTTATGGTTCGATGCTCGCTTTTATTTAGCGATTTTCTGCTTTAGTTAGTGGATGTTATCAACTTCAGTTGATCCGGCCCTCTGGTTCGATGCTTGCTTTTATTTAGCGATTGCTTGCTTTAGGTATCATATGTCATCAACTTCGGTTGATCCGGCCCTCGGATTTGATGCCCGCTTTTACTTGGCGGAGGACTGCGTGTTAGGAGATGTTATCAACTTCGTTGATCCGGCCTTCGGGTTCGATGCCTATTATGTTTTAACAAATGCCTAGTAGAGATATCAGATGATTCTTCCGACTTAGTGTCGTTGCCTGCGTGTTAGCATAGGTCCTTCTGTCTACATGTCAAAGATTGTTAATCATTCAGCTAGTTGTCTGCAACTACCAGTTCAGCTTCTCCGAAGAGTGTTATCACATTTTCAGATTTTTGCAGTTTATTTTTGCGGTTGACAAATTTCCGGGTTCGTTGGTATTTAACCGTCTTTTACCTTGATTGTTCAGAATCCGTTTGCTTTCCATCCAGTCAGGTCCAAGCCGTTTGAATAGGGGAAGCTGTTGCACCCCAAAATTTTCCCAACCTTTTTCTTTACCTAGCTTATGTTTCATTGCATTCATTATAACATTAGCATATGCATTGCATTGTCATTTATGCAGGGGATCAAGAGATGTGCCTATTAAGGAGAGGCTACCAAAGGTTCTAGGGCTAATCAAGAAGCTATAGTCAAGTTATCATCCCCATCAAGCCTTCATGAAGAAGTCAAAGCTCCTTGGGAAAAAGGATGGATAAAAGTTTGCCTACCTCCTATCTAGGGGGTTAATGAAAGTCATCAAGATTTTACAAGTCCATGAATATGGGTAGAAGTCCTTGAGAGAGCTCATGAGATGTCTTGAGAGGCATGGAGGAGCTTGTGCAAGTCATTATTCAAAGTGCAAGAAGCCACAGCCAAAGGTGGTGCAGTCAACAGTTGAATTAAAAGAGATCATGACTCAATTACAAGTCTTTGTGATCATGGGATGTTGTGTTGAGACACCTAAGAGATTATTCCAAGATCAATTCATCAATATTCAAGGGTGTGAGAAGTTGCTAAGCTAGGGTTTCTAAGCTTGACACTGTAAAATCCCCTGTTTAGTGCCCAACTTCAAGACCACATAACTCAAGATACAAGTTTCATCTCATCTTGACTCAAACATGAGACTTGTAGATCATGTTCTTAGCTTTCCTTTGAGTACTAGAAGTCTTCCATTGGATTTCTAGAACTCAAGATATGAAGCAGACAAGTTACAGGGCATCAGATGAATGTGATTTTGGTCCTTGAAAGTCAACCAACTTCTAAGACATTATTGACCTAGAAGGGTGTTTCTCCTCATCTTGACCCAAACATGAAAGTTCACCCTTATGATCTTATCTTTATAAAAACTACTAGAAGTCCTCAAGCTGATTTGTGAAGCTCAAGATATGAAGCTTGCAAGGCAGGGGTATTTTAGGAAACTAAGATTATAGGCCACTTTTCATTATAGGTCAATTTCACCACTTTTCACATCTCAAATTGAAATCTTTCCCACTTCAAACTTGCTCCAAATGGGGTCATTTGCTCAACCAAACATCAAGGCACCATGGAATTGGCTTGGATTGAAGAGTTAGTGAAGAAATTTCCATGAAAAGGGCATTAAAAGTACAAAAATCAAATTAATTCATATGGAACCAATTTTGTCCAAGTTTCACTACAAGAAAAAAGGAGCTTTACGACACTTGAGTTGTGACAGTTCTCACAAAACCGTCCTTATTCCTGGATTGCGACGGTTGTCACAACAGTTAGGGTCAACTATCGTAGATTTTTTGCGACAGTTATTAAAAAACCGTCATTATTCCTGTACCACGACAGTTCTCACGACGGTTTAAGCCGACCGTCGCAAATTTTTTAGGCATGTTGTATAAAATAATGCGACAGTTACCAAAGAACCGTCCTCTTTACAAACTCGCGACAGTTAAGGCGAACTGTCGCAATTACTTTAACCAATCATAATCACTATTTTTTTTATTCCTTTAATTTTCCACTTTTTTCTTTCATTTTTATTTTCTAACCTTTTCAATTTTATTAATTAATTTAATAAATAATTATTATAATTATTATGACAATGTAGCTTAATATTTTTATCTAAAATAATAGTAAAATATTTTCTGTTTTATTATATAAATAATTAACTTTTATTAAAATTAATTTTGGTAATAATGTTAATATATATATATATATATATATATATATATATATATATATATATATATATATATATATATATATATATATATATATATATATATATATATATATATATATATATATATATATATATATATATATATATATATATATATATATATGTTTTATGAAGATTATAAATACATTACAAATTATAAATTATAGATTAAAAACATGTTTAAGCTTTAAAAAAATATTTAAAAAGAAGTTGTGGATCCCACGGTTTCGGAAAAATCCCAAAATTCTAAACTCAACCATCTTCAATTCCTTTTTAATAATTCCTTCTTCAATTTAACCTCAAAATCCCTCGGCATCTTTCAATTTCCCGATCTTCTCTTTCTCTCAAATTCTGTCACAAAACCCCTTCATGAATGTATCAGTGAAGACAGAATCGGAATCCACAATAGTTTTAATTCGTGTAATGGTAAGTAGGGACGACGGCGAGTCAGGTGATGGTTTAAAGAGTGAGTTTTGAGAGGTGGGGATGGTCAAGCGGTTTTAATTCGTGTAATGGTCATGTGATTTTGCTATTGTTGCTACACTTTGGAATCTTCTTATTGGATGAGATGGTTCAAACGTTGCAGGTTTAATTTTTATTTACTTATATACTAGTGTTTTTAGTTTAAAATGTTGTTTTTCTACATCTATCAAAATCACAAGCTCATATATGGTTATAGATGCTTCCCAATCATTTATATCACAACCCTAATTCTGATTTGTTATAGATAATGGCTAATTTATATATGGAGCGTAGTGTTTAAAGTCTACACCGTAAACCATAATCTTTCGGATAATACTCAATAATCGCAATAGCTTTACAATCTAATAATAGTTATCGTGTTCATTGTTTGTGTTTATTGTTTTCTGCAGGGGTTTGTTGTGGGGGGCTGCTCAAACTTTCCATTCAGGTGAATGTTACATGAACATCATTTTAATCTGTTGAGTTTTATGAAAGGACACACGCAGAAAGGTATGTTAACTGATCTTGTTTGTAAAAAGCTTAATTTTTTTTGCAGAAACCGCTTTTTTGTTTCTGATATCTGATAATGAAACCATTCATTCTTACTGTTAAATTCCATGTTGTTGAAGTTAAAAAAATATCATTAACAGCGAAAGCGTCGCAGGACAATATCTGTCAATATATAAGGAAGGTTCCATTGTACGACGCCAGTTCAAGCTTTGCTAGTTTGGTGGACAACAATAACGTATCGACGACACTTTGTTTTAAAGTTAAGTCACGCGAAAATGTTGTTGGGAAGTTGGTGAGGACTAAACACACACAACATGTCTCTTGCTCAGTAGCTATTAACCCCAACAGCAACAAATCCATCAAACTTAAAGAGATTGAATGTAAATGCATCTAAGTGATTTTGGCCTAACATTAGGTACTTTCTTGAAAATTAATTAACATGTTGGCATAACATGATAATAGACAAGACATTGGTAAATTTCAGTAGCTCTTTATTTTTGAATGGTGTACGTGAAATGCCTAAATGCTTCTGATTGCAATTTTTTTTCATTTTCAGATACTAACTCTGTGGTACAGAGCTCTTAAACTTGTTTTAGTTGCTACCCATTACTCAATGGCAGTGGATATATGATTTGTTGCATGCATATTTGGTAAGGATTTATGTTACTAAACCAAGTTAAATGTTATTTCATATTATTGTTCATGTGAAATTGAGAGAAGATTTTGAAGTTGATCTTCATCAAGGACAAAAACTCACTTCTTCTGCAAAAATCAAATTGCAACTTTTTCCAGCAAATGAAGATATTCGAACAGGACTTGAAAAGGACGGGCATAATCCATACTTAGAACTTACGCTAAGTGGTAGAAAGAAAATTTCTTCAGTTCTAAGACACATTGAAAAGAAGTGGGGAAGTTCAAGTTCTGCCAAAGGGGAGCCCATGCTTTTTTCGTACGACAGAATGGGAAATCTAACTGATTGCAAAAGGTAGACGATTAATGATAATGACACTACAGCCACAGCTGTCTATGCTGCTGTTGGAAACCCCTCAATTTTCCGGCTGAAGTATGGTTGGTTTAGCATACATGAGCCTACTTCATTTGGTATATCCTCCATGCTGGTTCCCTGTGAGTTTGGCGCACAGTCAGGAGGAACAGATACAGGTTGCAATGCTAATTTAGAGAATTTGTGTGATGAGCGAGACAAGATTGAGGCAACTACAGAATACAAAACAACTGACGAGGGCAATGTAACAAGTGAAACTATGCCTTAGAAAATGAACAAGGAATCTACTGATCCTCAGAATAATGAGCCAAAAGAAGGTTGCAGCCTTCAACAAACATCAATGCAATAGGTTGATTAACAAGACAATATAAGCATTGGTGGCCTCCTGTCTGAAGCATCATTACTGGGAAAGTTTGATTCAAAATTATTTGGCAGCAATGCTACCAGTCAAACAGGTCATTTAATATCATATTCATTGGATGCTTTTATCAACTGCAGAATTAATCATCCTCCTATTTCAACACAATCTACTGGAGCCTTGCGCGCCTCAATATTGGATGCTGAAGAAACATGTCATGCATTTTCTCTTAAGAAGTCATCTCCCCCAGCAGATTTGCAAACTGATAGTGCAACAGAAACAACTTATTCTACGGCCTATGGTCAGGATGCATCATCAAACTTATTCAAGCTTCCGTGTACAGACAAGGTTAATGATCAAGTTGGACTTTCACAAAATCCCTCGTCTCATAAAACTCAAACATTTTTTGTTTAATCATTGATATACATTTCATATAAAGTAATAGGGCGATAACTCTAATTCATGGATTGGAAATACATAATTTTAACAACTACTGTTGTGTTAGGATCATCATGTGATGCACATATAAACCAAATTTAGTTTTATAATTCCTATTGACATTGATATACTGATTGGTGTGAACAACTTCTAACATCTTAAATCTATATAAAAAATGGGTGCAACCTCTTGGTTTTATCAATTTCCACCTTTACCATTCCATAAAGTTGAAGTATCCTACAATTCTTGATCCTCACTTTGAGGCTTTTGCAGCATGTACTATTTACTCAAAATTGTATCAAAATATAGAAACTCGAACTAATCATTCTTGTGGATATTTTAGTGTATGTGCTAATCAATTTTTTTTATTTCAAATCAAGTGTGACTCCGCTAATCAAGATCAATGTTAGAAGAAGAACCTAAATCTGAAGCTTATATTTAAAGCTTTGATCAGTTCTGCTAAGTCTGAAGCTTATATCTCCTTGTTGCTGCTGTCATCTCAATGTTTTTAGTTGACAAGTTTAGTAGAAGAAAATTCTTTATATAAAGTTGCATTTGAAGTTTTATAGTTACAATTGTTTCAAGTTAATTCTGAATTCTGATGTATTTAACTAAGTTATGTTTGACCTTGAGAAATATCTGTCTTTTTTATTGAATATGGAGATCATATCTGTTTCAGCATATTTTGAATGTACTAGTTAACATATAATCATTGGATAGTTTTTTTTATATAAAATTTATATATTTGCCCGAAATTAGTAGCGCTTTAAATCGTTACCAAATAAATTATATTTAAAATTTTATAAATTAAATTACGACGATTTGAACCGTCAAGATATCATATTCACGACAGTTTTAAACTGTCACAATCAATAATGGTAACAAAAATCAAAAGGATATTCACGACAGTGTTTAACTGTTGTCATTTCCAGTTTATGTCAGTTCCAACCAGTCATGAAATACAGTTCACGGCAGTTTTAAACTGTCACAATCAACAATGAAAACAAAAATCAAAAGGCTAGTAACGACGGTCTTTAACCATCACCATCTCCAGTTTCGGTCAGTTCCAACCCGTCGTGAAATATAACAACGGTTGGAGTGACGGTTTTGGCAACCGTCGCTAAACAGCCTAGGGACACACGTTTCTGCGACGGTACTACAACCGTCGTAGAATGTAATTGATGGGGGTTTTAACTGTCGTAACCTTCCAAAATAACTGTCGCAATCCATCGTTTTTCTTGTAGTGTTTGTGCATATTTTGAGTGCAAAGGACATTTCAAACACAATGAAACTTTTGGAATTGCAAATTGAGCTTTTTGTCATAAGCTTTTTCCATGAAACTTCAAGTTTAAGTAACATATGCAAATCATACCATAGGATCAAAACAAGGGATGAATCTGATCCATTTCACATTACCAACAACCTATTTGAGTCAAATTTGAAGCATTTCCAGCTCTGTTTTCACGATTTGCAAGCTTGCCACATCAATGAAATTGGATCTTCAATTGGGCTTATACAGGCTGCCATTGGGCTTTTTCATCATCCATATCCAAAAGTATAAATTGTTGGGATCATGTACAATCAATGATAACGGAATTTGGAGCTATTTTCAGTTGGAAAAAGGGAGAGAAGACTTGAAATCACATTTTCAGTTTCTTGAAGTTTCAAGCCAAATTGATCATTCTAACAGCTCTAGGAAGGATCATTGATCATTTCTGGATCAAATTCATCAAGAATTCACAACATTTGAAGGCTTAGTGGAAGCACTCGACTAGGTAACTTATCTTTCAACTTTCCTGACTATGTAGGGAGATTTGACATGCCATTTTCATATGATTGTGATCCCCATACTTCATAGATTGATTCTGGATAGGTTTTGCGCATGATCATGACAATTCTTGATGGAGCATAAAAACTTGTAGCTTTCGATTAGGCACGTTTTAGAGACAATTAGGTCAAGAAAACCACGGATTATTGATGTACATAAGACAACGAGTTGATTGATGTCAAGAACTATGAGTTTAGTGAACTTTTATTGAGATGCTACAGTGAGTGCTTGAGGTTGAAGATGACCGGAGTTGCTCCGGCCACCGCCTGAAACTCTCCCTTTTTTTTTAATTTTAAAACTCTGATGAGCACGTGGCTTGATGTAATCCTTTAGATCATGGATGATTTTTTGACTTGGACTTAATCTGAGGCCCATGATTCAGTGATATTTGGTATTAGAAATATGAAGATTTCGTGGCACCCTCACAGCCTTAGGATAGCTTGACTTCATCCCCATCGTGCGGTCAGGATTGCATTTTAGTTGGTTGACTGTGCTTTAATGAAATGCTGCGTTTGAACAGGTTGCATCTCATCCGTTTGATCATATGACCAATCTTAGATTGAGTGGCTGGGGTTTCATTCCAATTTGTATTTGATTGCTGATGCACGCGTGTCCTCACATTAGCCATTGGATGTTTGACTGGTAATTGCATTGAAGGGCTAAGATTCAGCCTCGTTGGTTGACTAACCTTAGGATTGGACTGGGCTTCTTTGTTGTCTGCACCCTTCACGAGCCTGAGTCCAATGAAACCAACATAAATCCCTTGTTATTTGCACCTAGCATTTTCCAATTTAATTTCTTTTCTCTTATTTTCATTTTATTAATTTTGTTTGCATTTAATTCATGAAAAATACTTCATGCATCCCAAAAATCATGAAAAAATATGTTTTTCATACTTTGACATGTAATTTGATTTTACATATTTTTGAATTATTTTTTAGTTCATTTTTCCAGTTAATATTGAATTTCCTTCTCAATGTGTTCATTGTAAATAGAAAATTGCATATCATCCCCTTCTTGATTTTCTTTCTTAATCAAAACTTCAAATAAATTCACGAAATTTCTGGTGCATATTATGGACATCTTGATTGATTTTAGGATATTTTCTCTCTCTGATTTTTGAGGCCTTTTGATTAGGTTTTGGATTGAGCCTTTTGATTAGGTTTTGGATTGAGCCTTTAAGACCCTCTCCTTTGCCTAATTCATGAGATACCCCTAAGACTTTGCCTTTTGTTGGCATAGCTAGGCTTAGAATTTTTCTCTCAAATTTGGAACCCTGGTTCCTAATACCAGAGGGGTCCCCTAGGAATTTTCTTAGAATTTTTAGGTGCATTTTACTATTTTTAAAGCATTTTGCATTATGGCTTATCCTTGTGAGGTTTCCACATTACCACTTGCCTAGTGTGCATTTTGTGTGAAATATTTGCAATGCTTTTGCATCCCATCCTTGCTTATTCATGTTGTAGAAATCTTAAGCTACTTGTGTGATGAATTTCAAGTCTTAATCATGTTCATACCTTGCTCCCAACTTAGGCTTCCTTTGGGACCTTTCCTTTAGCCTTTTCTGGTGAATACCTTTGAATGACTTCCATCCTTTTGCCACTGCTTTGCTTATTCTCTTGCTACATCTTCTTATTCTAATTCCTTTTATCCAGCAATCAAAGGATCCTCCTTGTGAGAGCTTGGTTCTTCCTTAGGAAGAACTGAAGGCATTCCATAAGAAGTTGAACCTTTGAGGACTCTTGTGTTGATACACATTGAATGTGATGAGTTTGGTTGAACATAATGAGTTCCTTTGGTCCTCATTGTGCTTCCCCTCATCTTATTCCCCATTCCTTTCCTCTTGTCCAATAATCAAAGGATCCTCCTTGTGGGAGCTTGTTTCTTCCTTAGGAACAACTGAAGGCATTCCATAAGAAGTTGAACCTTTGAGGACTCTTGTGTTGATACACATTGAATGTGATGAGTTTGGTTGAACATAATGAGTTCCTTTGGTCCTCATTGTTGCTTTCCCTCCTCATCATTCTCTCTATGCCTTTCATTGTCCTATAATCTTAGGATCCTTCTTGTGAGAGCCTAGTTCCTCCTGTGGAGGAACCAAGTGCATTCCATAAGAAGTTGAGCCTTTGATGGACTCTTGTGTTGATACACATTGAACATAGTGGGTTCCTTTGGTTCTCATTGTGCTTCTCTTCATTCATTCCTCTTTGTCCTACAATATTAGGATCCTTCTTATGAGAGCCTAGTTCCTCCTGTCGAGGAACCAAGTGCATTCCATAAGAAGTTGAGCCTTTGATGGACTTTTGTGTTTGTACACATATTCTCCTTCGTTGTCCTACAATCTTAGGGTCCTTTTTGTAAGAGCCCAGTTTTTTTTCCTTTGGTATAACTAAGGGCATTCCATAAAGAAGTTGAACCTTTATGGACTCTTGTGTTGATACACATTGAACTTGATGATTTTAGTTCTCCTTTTACTTTCCCATCTTGTTTATCCCCTCCTCTGCATGTTGTTTGATTTGGTGCATTAGGATAGAAGTGCATGTGTAGGCATTCTTTCTCTTAAGTCCATGTTTGCATTAAAGGTTGAGGTTTCCTCCCTTTGCTTGACTGTTTCTTTTCCCTTTGTATTTGCTTGTGTGCATTAAAGGTTGAGGTGTCCTCCCTTGCTTGTACTGTTGCATTGCATGTGCATTCATTCACATTTTACATTTCAGTTGAATAATCATGATGATTTCCTGTTGTTTTCCTTTCCATTGCCATGTCCCCCTAGGACTCTCACTTCCTTGTTTAAGGATAGTGATGATAGAACATTAGGGTTGACCCTTTGCATGATAACAGTAGGATAGATTCCCTTTCTAAACTCAACCTTAGGACCATCTTGCATGATAACAGTAGGGTTTTGCTTAGTCCCCCTGTAGAGTCCTTTCTCTCTTCTCATCTCAAAATAACTTCAAAGTACATAATAAAGGCTAATGAGTATTGTACGTTACGAGCCTTAAGCTACTTTGGAAATGGTGATTGGGGGGCTTCTCCTCAATTACCTAGAGTGATTAGTATACGCCCTTAGGGCGATATGCGACACATTCGTTCCTAGGTCATAGTCTCGAGTACGATATGAATTACAAACATTCATTCAAAACACTTCTCCGATAAAAGACTTCAAAAACAAACAGTCAAACTTCCTTTTACCCTTTGGGGTTCTTAATCAGGAAAATCTTTTCAGATAAAGAGTGTTGTTAAACTGTAGTTCTACCGCAAACAAACATTGTCCCTAACTGCTGGAACTGTAGATTAACCTTACTCAGATGAAACATACGAACAAACCTGTGACCTCTTTATCCCGAACTACGTAAGCTCTGATCTCTCATACCTGTTGAGAGTACGTAGGCACAAGACCTTTAGTTAGATAGATAAACAACCAAGCATGGATCCCGTTGAGTACAACGGACGTGAGGGGTGCTAGTACCTTCCCCTTGCGTAACCGACTCCCGAACCCAGAGATTTGGTTGCAATGACCAATCTTATCCCTTTTCGCTAGGTTTTCTCTGCTCGTTTCCTTTCGCTCTCGTTGGGATAAATAACGAACGGTGGCAACTCTTCTGTCATTGTCGACACCTTTTTTCATAGTAGCGACAACTGGTACAGAAGGGATCACTCGTAATGGAAGGGTCTTTTCTCTTCCTGAAGTGAATATTGACCATATTGATAAAGGAAAAGGGAAGGCAATGGTTGAAGATGATGTACAACAAAAGGCTGGTGGTGATAGTTCTTTTTCTAAAGATGCTGAGGAGTTCATAAGGTTAATTCATAAGAGTGACTACAAGATTATGGGTCACTTGAATCAAACTCCATCAAAAATTTCCATTTTATCTTTGTTTTTATGTTCACAAGTGCATCATGATTCCTTGTTGAGGATTTTGAATTTTTCTTGCGTACCACAAGAGATTTCAGTCAATCAATTGGAAGGGGTAGTAGCACACGTTAATACTGGCAATGGTTTATGCTTCACTAATCTAGATTTAACTCCTGCTAGGAGAAATCACAACCATGTCTTGCACATTTCCATGGAGTGTAGGGGATCATTATTGTCACATGTTCTGGTTGACACAAGATCCTCACTAAACGTGTTGCTAAAGAAGGCGTTAATGAAGTTGGACACCCAGAGGTTGATATATACACCAAGTGTGAAATTCTGGTATGCATATCTCAAATGTCCTAACAGATGCTAATAACATTGATCTCTGCTAAAACAGAACAAGGACAGAATATGACCATTTTAAATTCCTTTAAAAATTAACAATGTCATGACATCAGTTGTAACATCAGCAGACTGACAGAACTATTTATCTAACCATTTAAATTGTGCAGAATTGTAAATGCTGAAAGATAAATAACACAACGAATTGTTAACCCAGTCCAGTCCAACATCACCTACATCTGGGGGATACCAAGCCAGGAAGGAAATCCACTATTAGCATAATTAATTCAGAGTTAAACTCCCAGTTTACAACTCGTCACTTAATATCTACCCAATGCAATTTCTTCCTAGAACCCACTAGACAAGAGACACCTCTCACTCCCTACAATCACAACAGTGATAACAATCCAATACAAAAAGAAATACTTTAGAAGACACTCTTCAAAGTCACAATACTTGATTTTGCTTAACAGCTTCAATCAAGAACAATCACTCGCTTAAAAGCTTCGAGTGAACAATTAACAATTAACGCATAACAGCCTAAACATGTCTACCATTATGCATCCAAAGATACAAAGGGTGACTTACAAAGTCACACACAAAAGACTCTCAAACCCCAAAACACAACAACACATGTGAAGATTAAGTTACACTAACAGAATTCTTCACCACACAATTCTCAGTCTCTCTGTCTCAAAAAAATCTGTCAAGAACTATCTTCAATTAGGATTTCTACTTTGTTATTTATAAGCAACAGAAAGATCTTGGGCCTTATTGCAGAACTTAGGTTTAAACCCAGTTAAACCGCTTTTCATTAAGTTGTGCACTAACAGTTAGGTCTTAGTTTATCCTCAGCAATGCCTGGCATTTCGCTTGAGATAACTAAGTTTCCTAAAATGTTTCCTGAAGTATAGCCTGAGCTTCCTCATGCAATATACCAGAACCTAAAACACGCGCCCTGATGTCAACTGCTTGATGTCATAACATTCAGCATGACATCCAACATACCTTACTCTTACCTATCCAAACATACCCTGAAGTACACTTATTATGTATGTCATAACATCAGTCATGACATTCACACATACATCAATATTTTGCCATAAAATGCATCCAATTAAAAACATCTACAATCTCCCCCTTTGGCAAATTTTTGGCTAAAACACTCTGTCATCATATCAGAGAACCAGCAGGAGAAAAGTTCTTAACATGTATCTAATCATGCAGGAAAGCTACTAGCTAATACTACCAATCAACACACACATGTTGTAGTACCATATCATAGTCATCTACACACACAAACAATATCAGCTTCCAGCCACTCAGGATCAACCTGTTCACACAAAATCATCCAGACTGTTCTGGATTATGGATGTCAAGACATCCAGGATGACATCCTAAATCACACCTGTTCCACAACAAAATCACCTGCTAGTCCAAACTACAGATGTCACACCATCCTGTGTTTCTCCCCCTCAACTGATGCACATAGCATCAGCCAAACAAAACCTGCACAACCTACAGTCACACCTACTTCCAAGCACAAGCACCAACTCACACACAGCTAACAGTAACAACCACACACACAGGATCATCATCCTGCTCACACATATATATACCTGCAACAATGTTTAGAGTGAACCTGCACAGCAGCAAAGATGTAAAACATTCAGTACAACATCATAGTATCACCACATCTGCATATCTGCAAACCTGTTAAGTGTTGCTCAGTGCAAACATGCACAATCTGCTGATTCTACTACTACTTCTCCCCCTTTTTAGCAACAAATTTATATCATAACTAAACAGATAGTATATATCAAATAAGGTTGGAAACACAAATTTAAAGGATTATTACAACACATCAACACAGAATATTTGTTCACAATATTTGTTCATATTGTTCCCCCTGTGTGGCAAACAAAATCATTAGAACTCTAGTCATCAGACTCAGAGCCAGCACCATCACTGTCCCTTTCTTCATCTGTGTCATCCACCTTGGTTCCAACCACATGACTTATCATTTCCACAGTAATCCATACACATGAAAATCTCATAGGGACACACCAGCAGCAGCTTAACAGGTCATCATAAACACCAGACCATCATAGCGAGAAATACACTCTTATGCTGCCCTTTTGCACAAATCCATCAAAAAATGATTCTTTACCATGACCATCATACACCATGCTTCATCATGATGAGAAACATAGCTTTACTCTATGAGCATAGTCATTGAATCTTGAGTTCTTGCCTTGTCTGAAGCTACACCTTCAGGAGTGATACTTTTGACATCCCTAATTAAAGGATAATCAATTAACTACTTGCCACCAGTAACAATTGATTTAAAATCCCCAATTTGAGACACAAATATTGTGCAGAGAAAAATAAATTCTCCTAGACAATAACCAATGTTGTTTCCTAGATCATTTATAAGAAGTGAGCATAGTCCTAGTTCAAACCAATAGTCTCACAAAGCCAGACCTATAGTCACCTTGTCAAGGTAGAAGGGTACACCAGACAACACAATGTCAAGACATCTTGTCTGACATTACAACCTCATTAGTGGTCCAAGAACATAAGCTTGCCTGAGAATCAATAAACTTTGTATAGGTTACAGCAATGCAGCTACACATCAGACAGGTACACAGCTCCCCCCGTCATGCATAAACAACACCCCCCTAAAAGAGAGAACCCAAACACATGAAGACTTCCTTCAACATCTTCATATTCACACACTGGAAACACATGCAACTCTACACCCCTTGTTTCACAAACCATGATGGAACCAAACCTAATAGTAGAAGAAGTTGTAGGATATGCATGTTTCCTTGACTTCCATATGCACAAAACAAAGCTGATGATGTCTTGAACTTCATCTTCACCAGTCATACAAACAAAACACTTGGATAGAGGCCCAAACAACTGTTGACAAAAATCCCTTAAGTGGAAGCCAAATCATAATGCTCTCACCTTTATATTACTTCCAATAAGCTTGTACAAATCTAATTTGATCCATTGACACCCAATGATATATCCAAAAAAATAAAATGTTAAGTTCACCATGAGCTAGAGCAAAAACACAATGTCACAACATTTTGTCTGACATTCCACCCTCACAGAGGCATATAATCACAAACTTCTTGAATCCATAATCGATCTAGAAAAATAACTGTACTATTGCAGCACCAGATCCTAGATAGAAGTATAACTCCCTGTATCAAGGATAACTAGTGTTCTTTTCCAAAAAAGTGAATGGAAAACATAAGACTCATCTTCATGTCTTCAAAAGCGCAATCCTTATTCAACACACCTGCTAAACGCATTCACTCACCACAAACCACTAGTACACCCATTAGACAAAAGATCTCCCCCTGTCTTTTGTAAACGCCTCTCCTTTCAGCATGAAACACCTAAGCTCATCACATTGTCTTCCATGCTCAACTCCATGCTGATACTGTGAGAAGGCACCAAACTGATCCACTTCTTTCTAGAGTTATTTGCAGTAGAAAAAACCACTTCTCCACAAAAATGGACCTCAGCCTGAGTAAGAGAATAAGATAGACACCTCAAAATCCAAGACATTCTTTCCTCATCATTCTCCCATATGATAAGTTAGAACACTTCTGACTAAGATGTGAATCACAAGTTCCACAACAGAACATCATGTCCAGCATAAAAATGTTGTTCTGACACTAGTTAGGACATTATATCACATACATCATACACTATAGATTTTGATACAAAAATCACTTGGAATAACTATCTGTACAATAATCCAATCTGAAGATCTTCAGACACCATAGCTCCACCAGCTTGAACAATAAGAGCTTTACACAACTGAAGAGAGAAATAAACCATCATACATCTCCAATAGAAGGTAATCTTCCATAAGCAACTTATGGCTTCTACCACAAGCTCTAATATACGAACAAAACCAAAACGTTCTTTGATCTTCAACCAACTACCCTTCTGCATAAGAGTAATTAGTTCCAACCTCACTGCTTTGAATCACATTAGAGACCAACCAAATGCCACTGTTTGGTTAACTCAGCTTCTTTCAGAGCTCTAGAAAATCTAAGCAAACTTGATCTTCATATCCTACATGCTCCAAGGCAACTTAGGTACACCAAGACTTGGTCCTGTAACATCTACTCCTTCACACAGCTCCCGCAAAACTGCATGATATAGTATTAATTCCGTTCATACCCGAGAAGATCAACCTATCTTACAATAATGTGCCACAACATCAATTAAGGCCCTGAAGTTTGCTTGATGTCATAACATCGGATAAGACATCCTGCTGGTGAATTCATTTCTTCATTATGCCATTTAGAAGAACCTCATCAAGAGTTCCATGTTCACATAGACTTGATTACTGATAGCAAGTTTGAGTAGACAGCCTGTATTTTGCAATAGCTACCTTCGAAATGCATTTTCTCCAGAAAACTCTTCTTTAGAGAAACCAAACATGCCAAAGATTGATTCTTCAAAGAAGATTAGTCACAAGAGATCTTTACAAAAGGAATCCCACTTTCCTTAAGTAGAGACTTCTTCAGAAAGTCAGAGATGACTGTCACTTATCCTTGACCTCCAAGATGAGCAAGGTCACATGCTCCTATGTACTTAGATCAGAAATTAACTGACCCAAGCAATGCTATCACCAGCAACATATTCTAGATAAATATTAGATGCTTCTAGTAGAGACTAGAACACATCTGCTGCACTCCAATAAACTAATCCAAGAAAAATGTCTTTATCTTCACTTCCATCAGCACTACCTTATAGCCTTAGTTTCTTGCCCAGAACCTTACTAGAATAAAGACAAATCCTACCACACATGTGTATGGTACCAAGATCATCAGTTATATCTCCTTTGATCTAGTGATTCACTCCTTGAATCAACATAATTCTGCACAATCTCTGCAGATGGAATGTCTCAACATCTGGTTGAACATCATATCCTCAAACAGATCAAGGGCCTGATACTTGTGCTACAACTTATGAGACAACTTGATCATCAACTAAGGATAATCCATTAAATATTTGAGAATATCTCAAATAGAAATGAATCTTAAATCCTTATAATAAATACTTCTCTGAACTTCATGGATAACCAATTAAATACGTGTGTAGTCCATAAATAGCAACTGATCTTAGACCCACACAACTTGTTGAGAAGACCATCTGATAGATATTTACACTTCACTAATACCAAAAGTATTCTTTAGTATAAGTATCTTTAATGTTGAAACAACAAGGCTGCCACCCTTGAATCAACCTGCCTATGACTTCCTCTTGCTAATAGAGCTCTTGCAAAACATGAATGGTGAAAATAAATCACCTCCCATTATATCATTTATCAGCACCAGAGACCTTCAAAAAAAATTTTTCAGCATGAGAACCAGATTATCTCCCTGAAAGAGCTCTTCTCTTCAAATTGACTTCAAGGTACATGAAAAAAAACCAATCTTCCAAGTATGAAGTCAGCAATAACATATATCAACAAACAACTCTCTTCATTCCATTGCTCTCGATGTTGGAATGACTAGAGCTTTCAGAAACGTTGATATCAGAGTTCTTCCATCAGAAAAATATGCAGCGGAACCACCAAAAGAACCTCTTTAACATGTCCTGAAAAAGATGTCAAAACATCTTATAGGACACCATACAGAGGAAGAAGCCACTCCTCCTTGAGTATATGATCTGATCTATCCAAGAAAAACATTCAACAAATCACAGAGGCTCCTATATCAAAGAGCACAACAACAGATACACAAAATCCTTCAAAAACAGGAGTAAACACAAACTCCCCCTTAACTCCATAAGCAACAGCTCAAACCTTTAGCAAGATCACCAAATCAGCTACCATATCTCCTTGTTCAAAACACCAGAAAGTATGTCCCAGGATCTCATCCAGAATAGACAGGATGCCTCCTCTGATACCAATCGAAATTCTGGCATGCAAATCTTAGATGTCCTAACAAATGCTAATAACATTAATCTCTGCTAAAACATAACAAGGAAAGAATATGACCATTTTAAATTCCATTAAAAATTAACAATGTCATGACATCAGTTGTAACACAGCAGACTGACAGAACTATTTATCTAACCATTTAAATTGTGCAGAATTGTAAATGCTAAAAGATAAATAACACAATGAATTATTAACCCAGTTCAGTGCAACATCACCTACATCTGGGGGCTACCAAGCCAGAAAGGAAATCCACTATTAGCAGAATTAATTCAGAGCTAAACTCCCAGTTTACAACTCGTCACTTAATCTCTACCCAATGCAATTTCTGCCTAGAACCCACTAGACAAGAGACACCTCTCACTCCCCACAATCACAACAGTGATAACAATCCAATACAAAAAGAAAGACTTTAGAAGACACTCTTCAAAGTCACAATACTTGATTTTGCTTAACAACTTCAATCAAGAACAATACACTCTTGCTTAAAAGCTTTGAGTGAACAATTAACAATTAAGACATAACAGCCTAAACATGTCTACCACGATGCATCCAAAGATACAAAGGGTGACTTACAAAGTCACACACAAAAGACTCTCAAAACCCCAAAACACAACAACACATGTGAAGATTAAGTTACACCAACAAAATTCTTCACCACACAATTCCCAGTCTCTCTGTCTCCAAAAACTCTGTCAAGAACTGTCTTCAATTAGGATTGCTACTTTATTATTTATAAGCAGCAGAAAGATCTTGGGCCTTAGTGCAGAAATTAGGTTTAACCCAGTTAAGACCTCTTTTCATTAAGCTGCGCACTAACAATTAGGTCGTAGGTTATCCTCAGCAATGCCTGGAATTTCGCCTGAGATAACTAAGTTTCCTAAAATGTTTCCTGATGTATAGCCTGAGCTTCCTCATGCAATATACCAGAACCTAAAACACGCGCCCTGATGTCAACTGCTTGATGAAATAACATCCATCATGACATCCAACATACTTTTCTCTTATCTATGCAAACTTACCCTGCAGTACACTCATTATGTATGTCATAACATCAGTCATGACATTCACATATACATCAATGTTTTGCCACAAAATGTAGCCAATCAAAAACATCTACAAAGTCATATGGTGGTAAGATCATTTGATGGTTCAAAGAGGTCTGTGTTTGGAGAGATTGTGATCCCAATTCAGATGGGACCTGAAACTTTTGATGCAACTTTATATATAATGGATATTCAACCGGCATATAGCTGCTTTCTAGGCCGACCTTAGGTACATGCTGCAGGGGCAGTGACGTCGAATCTGCACCAAAAGATGAAATACATGATGGAAGGGAAGGTTCTTACGGTTTGTGGGGAAGAGGATATAATGGTTAGTCAGTTATCAATGTTCAAGTATGTAGAAGCGGATGGGGAAATCCATGAAACTCTCAGTCAAGCCTTCGAAGCTATACAAATTCAGGAGAAGCCTCTTGTCGAGGTTAAAGTCCCTAGAGGTTCCAATGTCGTCTTTCAAGGAAGCCCGTGCTATTGTTGAATCTGGAACTTCTCAGAGGTGGGGCTAGGTTCTTGATGTTCCTGTCAAACAAGATAAATTTGATTTAGGGTACAAGCCCTCAAATTCTTCAGAAGACCCTCCAAGATACAAAGGACCTGTTACATTCACCAGTGGAGGAGTCATCTTAGACAAATGAAGGGGACGATGAAGGGGATAGTGACTGGACCATCGAGGAGATCATTCAAGTTACCATTGAAGAGTAATTTTCATTTGTTTTTTATTATGTCCAGTCATATGTTCTGCCCAAGACGTAGTGACCCATCTGTAGGGCCCCTTTGTTATTTTTCAATGTCATAATAAATAAAGGACGTTTTTTTGCTTTCAAATATTTTGATCCCTGTTTTTCCTTTTTTTTGTTTATACATTTATTAACTGAAAAGTGGCAATATGTTTGTGTTTGTTTGTTTCATTTCATAATAAACATAAAAAATAAATCATGCAGGTATTTTATCTCAGATACCATCGATTCTAATTCAGTTATGGCTCAGTATGACTTTGATAATCCTATCTATCAAGCTGAAGAAGAGACTCACGAAGACTGTGAACTGCCTGAGGAATTAGCCAGACTTATGAAGCATGAGGAAAGGGTCATGGTGCCTCATAAGAAGAATGTTGAAGTCGTTAGTTTGGGTACCGAGGATGAAAAGAAAGAATTCAAAATTAGGGCTGCTTTGGAAGACTGTGTTAAGAGAAGATTGGCTAAAGTGCTTTATGAGTATATGGAAATCTTCGCTTGGTCTTACCAAGATACGCCCGAGCTGGATACAGATATAGTGGTACACCGGTTGCCTCTCAAAGAAGAATGTCCACCAGTCAAACAAAAGTTAAGAATGATGAGGCCTGACATGGCAGTGAAGATTAAGGAAGAAGTTCAAAAGTAGTTAGACGCTGGTTTTCTTGCTGTCACAAACTATCCTCTGTGGGTTTCTAACATTGTTCTTGTACCTAAGAAAGATGGAAAGATCAGGACATGTGTTAATTAGAGAGATCTAAATAGAGCGAGCCCTAAATAGTGAGAGCCATAAACATTGTTCCCCGACATTGACGTGTTGGTTGATAACACCTCTAAATATTATGTGTTTTCCTTCATGGATGGATTCTCTGGGTATAACCAAATCAAAATGGCCCCAGAAGACATGGAGAAAACTACTTTCATTACACCGTAGGGGACTTTTTGATATAAGGTCATCTTTGGATTGAAAAATGATGGGGCAACATGTCAGCGGGAAATGGTGACTCTTTTTCATGATATGGTTCATAAAGAGATTGAAGTCTATATTGATGACATGATTGCGAAGTCACAAACGGAGGAAGGAAATTTGGTTAATCTTCTGGAGCTGTTTGAAAGGTTGAGGAAATTCAAGTTGAGGTTGAATCCTAATAAGTGCACCTTCGAGGTGAGATCTGGAAAGCTGCTAGGTTTCATTGTCAGTGAGAGGGGTATTGTGGTTCATTCAAAAATCAAAGCTATTTAAGAAATGCCTGAACCGAGGATACAAAAAGAGGTTCGTGGTTTCCTAGGAAGATTGACCTACATTGCAAGGCTCATCTCTCATCTTACAGCCACTTGCGAGCCTATTTTTAAACTGCTAAGAAAAGATCAAGTGGTCAGGTGGATAAAAAATTTCCAAAATGCTTTTAAGATAAAAAAGTATTTGCATGAACCTCCGATACTAATGCCTCCAGTAGCAGGAAGACTTTTGATCATGTATCTAACGATTCTTGAGAATTCAATGGGATGTGTACTTGGTCAACACGCTTAGACAGGTAGGAAAGAGCACACTATCTACTACCTGAGTAAGAAATTCATTGATTGCGAGTCGAGGTACTCGATGCTAGAAAAAACATGTTGTGCACTCGCTTGGGCAGCTAAGCATTTGAGACAGTACATGTTAAACCACACAACCCTGTTGATATCGAAAATGGATCTGATCAAGTATGTTTTAAGAAGCAAGCACTCTCCGAATGGATCGCCAGATGGTAAATAGTTCTAACAGAGTATGAAATCCAGTATGTTTCCCAAAAAGTCATTAAGGGAAGTGTCTTATTAGAATATCTTACTGAACAACCAATTGAAGACTATCAACCGAAGAAGTTTGAATTCCCAGATGAAGACATCATATTTATGAAGATGAAATATTATGATGAGCCTTTGCCTGACGATGGTCCTGAGATTGGATCTCAATAGAGTTTGGTTTTTGACGGTGCTATTAACTCATATGGCAACGAATTCGGGGAAATCATTACAACTCCTCACGGTTCTCATATACTGTTCATTGCCCGATTGACGTTCTGTTGCACTAATAACGAAGCAGAATACTAAGCGTGCATTATGGGTTTGGAAGAGGACATTGACCCGAGGATTAAAGGAGAATGGGAAACTTGTCATGTAAACTTGGTGTCGTACAAGAATTATGCTAGAAGACTACTACCCTTCTTTGATAGAGTTGAGTTTCATCATGTGCATAGGGCTCAGAATCAGATGGCAGATGTATTGGACATGTTAGAGTCAATATACAAAGTGGATTTCTGGAATGAAGCTCAAGTAATCACCATCATGCATCTTGACAGACCTGCCTTTGTGTTTGTTGTTGAAAAGGCATCAGATGGAAAGTCTTGGTATTTTGACATCAAGCACATTCTCAATAATTAGGAATACCCATCTAAGGCATCTAACAAGGATAAGAAGACTTTGAGGAGGCTTACATGAAATATCTACTTGAACAAGGATGATGTGTTGTTCAGAAGATACTTCAACATGGTCTTGTTGTGTTATGTTGATGAACACGAAGCAAACCTGTTGATGGAAGAAGTTCACGAGGGTTTCTTTGGTACTCATTGTCGCTACTGCGAAAATCGGCGCCGGCTGAACAGAAGAGTTGCCACCGTGCGTTATTTATCCCAAAGGAGGGAAATGAAACGCTCGAAGTAAAACTACCGCAAAGACGGGAAAGGAATGGTCATCGCAACCAAATCCTGGATTCGGGAGTCGGTTACGCAAGGGGAAGGTATTAGCACCCCTCATGTCCGTCGTACTCGACGGGATCCACGCTTGCTTTGTTTGTCTAAAGGATGCAAAACAATCTATCTACGGTTGCTAAATCTAAACGGAAAGAAACTGACTCGATAGAGCGTCGCACTCTATGCCTACGTATTCTCCAGAGAGAAAGTCAGAGTCATCGTAGTTCGGGAAACTACAGGGAATTGGCTCGCCAAGACTTCGCGTCTTGTGCCTACGTACTTTCACACAGCGTGAAAGATCAGAGCTTACGTAGTTCAGGCTAACTACGACTAGACAAGGTGTTCTCGATCACACAGGGGTGAGAGATCAAGTTGGCTTGAAAGGTACGGGAACCTATGGGAACTAGAACTACGGTCTGGTCTCAAATGCGCAAGGGCAAGAGAAAAGGATAACATCATTCGTCAGCGGGAAAGTCTCGATCGCACAGCAACGAGAGAACAGAGAGGTTAGTTGTTAGTGTGCTCGCTAGGATATCGCATCCAATGCCTACATATTCTCATCCGGTATGAGAAATCAGAGCAGCTGTAGTTCACCCTACTACAGCTAAACGGGGAAAAAGGGAAAAGGGAACTCGCTAGGATATCGCATCCTATGCCTACGTACTCTCGTCGGGCACGAGAAATCAGAGCAAACGTAGTTCGGCGGGAAAATGAATCTCAATTGCACGGGGGCAAGAGAAGGGGGTCTCGATCACTTGAACGCGAGAGAAACATGGATTTAGATCGCCCGGGGCGATAACAAAGAGGAAGCAGGCCTACGCCTAAACGGGAAGGAACCCGGGACACACACGCAAGAACCTAAGACGTAGGAGCGAATGCGTCGCATGGTATCCTAAGGGTACCATGCTAGACATCCTAGACGATTGAGAAGTAACTCCTCAACTGTCATTTCCTTCGTATCTAACGATGCGACTCACAACACTCGACGGTTTCCTGAAGACTTGAATATGACGGTGATGATGAACAAAGCAGCTCCGTTGGCTCCTGACGTGCGCGCAAGCTTCATTCCAATCTTCTCCTCTCTGGATCTTTGATGATGACGCTCGAACCAGGAACAATGTACCGCTTAGACCATCAGGGTTTGACTTATACGAGAAATCGAACTCTAAGAGGTAGCGTATTAATATCCGTGTCAAAGACAAGATAGGGAAATGATATCGAAAATCATTCTCCAATTGAATCGTATCACACGGCCAGCCAGAAATAAAATCGGGAATGAAATCGAATAAGAAACGAAATAGGAGAGAATTCCAATGACGAAATGGAAATAAAATGCTACTCCTAAGATACGGCAAAAATAATCTCCTAATGAAAATATATCCTAAAAAGAACTAAGTCTATGAATCTCCTAAAAATTACTCTTAAAACCTATGCTAAGCAATATAATATTCTAGGAAAATAAACTCCATAATTCCTATACAAATAATATGCTATGATGTTCTTAAAGGAAAATAATACCTATAATTTCCCATGCTAAGAATTAATAAAATTCTAGGAAATATTGTACTATCCCTAAAAACCATACAATTCAAATTGTAATAAAAATGTTAACACTAATAAAATGCACAGGGGGGGTTAGTAATTGTTACAGGGGATGATGCCAGCAAAAATAACTGGGCCCAGCCCAACAAAAAATAACATCACACACACAAAAACGGGGAGGGGGTGCGAACCAAAAAAAGGGGAGTGTACGCCAAAAACACACATGAATGGGCCTGAGGCCCACTGCCTAAACAGACGTCCACTCTCTCTCAGAAAAAACCCTAGATTCATTCTCTCATCAATTCACTGTTCACTCTTCTCTCCTGCACCGTTTCTTCTCTCACACTCTCTCTCGTTCTCCGTTTCATCCTCTCCTTCATCTCACTCTCTAAAATTCCGTTCAAACACCCTTCGTCTCTCTCAACATTATTTATCATCTTCCAAACTCAACTTTGCTTCAACCTACAAAAAAAAAACGAAATGAATAAACACAGAACAACAAAAAATCAACTCAGTTCCGGAATGATCTGCTTGTTGATGTTCTTGAAGATAAGTGATATTTGATGAAGATTTGAAGAACACAACGAGTTCCTTAAAGATCTCGATGATCTAAGTTCTTGAAGTTGTTGGACGATTCAGGAACGATGATGATTGCATGCGGTTCTTGAAGGTTTGATGAGCGTTGATGAATGTTCATCATCTCTGATGAACTTCTGGGAACCTGGAAGGAGGTTTAAGGTCCTGATGAACGTTGATTTGAAGATGAACAACAATGGACTTCTTTGATGATGTATGAAGATCCTGATGAAGATCGGCTAGAGCGATGAAGAATCTGGAATCATTTGGAGAACGGATGAACATTCTTGAAGAAAAAATTGAAGGATCTGGAGATTATAATGATGAATATTCTTGATGACGATCTGGAAATTTGAAGAACACTAATGAATATGATGAAGATGGACGTGTTTCTGGAAAATTCTATGACGATATTGAAGGAAAAACGTTTAGATCTGGAGGCAATTTGGATGTTGATATGAAGATCTTTGAAGATCTGGAAAATTCTTGTGAAGATCTTGATGATGAAGGATTGGATCTGGCAAAAAAAAACTGATGAACTGATGATGAACATCGGTGAACATCTTGATGAACTGATGTTGTTTCTGTTGAATTTCGAAGTTTCCGGTGGAATTTGGTGATAGAACTGCCATGAGGACCGCCGTTAGATTTTGCTGGTGACATTCTCCGTTATGTTTGCATGGCCGGCGGTAGGGTCTCCGGCGAGGTTTTCCGGTGACGGTTGTAACTTCCGGCGACAGCTACAGTGGTAGTTGCGGTGGTTGCGTGGCTTCCGGCCAAGAATCCGGCGAGGGATGATAGGGAGACAGGTGGCGAGAGGGAGTCAGAGAGAGTGGCATGCAGAGAGCCACGTGGCATGGGTGAATGAATGAGAGAGAGCCAAGTGGCGTGGGAGGTGGTAGTGGAGGGATGAAGTGTCACTCTCTGAGTGAGTGGAGAATGAGGTGGCTAGCTAGTGTGGAAATGCGTGGCAGTACTTATAACTGGACACATGGAACTTTGGACTTGGACTTGGGCCCACGAAAATGGATAATGGCCCACACAAAAATGATTAATTCTGATTTAAAAAACTGATTAATACACTAAGACTCAATTTATAATACACTCAAGATTCTAATGATCATTAACCCTAATTAAGACTCTTAAACTCTGAACCTAATTAACACTAATTAACTGAAAATTAAATGCTAATATCCTAATTAATTCTAATTAAAAAAAAAGTGATTAAAATCTAATATTAATCTCTCTTAATCCTAAAAAATAAATTAAACTCTAATTAAAAAGAAATGATTAAATCTCTATTAATTCTACAAAGAAGATAAACCCTAATTAACCCTATTAAAAAAAATAGAAAAAAGAGAGTTATCCTATTAAACCAATTAAAAATATACTATCAAAACAAAGATCTATATAACTATTTAAAAAACATTTCTATTTAAAATTCTAAAAGAATTATTAGATCTATAAGAAAATATTAAGAAAGCTATTTAATATCTAGAAAAAACTCAAATAAATCTATAAAAAAATCTATTAAAATCTATTAAAATCTATTTAACAATCTAGAAAATAAAAGTAAAAAAACTAAAAATGCCAGGAAGCCGATTAAATCGATTAGAGAACAACTACGCAATTATAGTGAAATAAGCGGTAAAAATCGGACACCGAAATGGCCTGAAAACATAAGGAACGAGCACCAATCCTCAAAATAAATCCTCGTATTGGCCTGAAATGCCTGAAGCGCCAGGGGAGGCTGTGATCCCGATAAAATCAATAATAATGAGAAAATGCAACACATGCGGTATGCGAATGCAAAAATGCGTCGAAACATAAACCAAATATGGGAACCGGTTGGTCAAATTTTGGGGTGCAATAGCTGCCCCTATTCAAATGGCTTGGACCTGAAGGGTTGAAGAGCGAACAGCTTTCAAACATTCAAAGGTAGAAGACGGTTGAATACAAAAGAACCCTGAAATTTGCCAACCGCAGAAATAAACTGCAAAACTGCTTGAGAAGTAGCGTCCAATGAACTGAAGTCTGGTTGTTACGGCAACAACTGGTCAATTATCTGATAAAATTCTCTTTTTTTTTCAACGTCAATCACCTGTGTGACGCCACAGGTACGGAATCTTCGAAATAATGCTTCAGAAAGCAAACACCTTGACTCCGATCTGTTATGGGATCAAATCTTGTCACCTCACAGTTCCCAACGAACCTGAGGAAAACTCTCCTGGGGAGATCCTGAATCGACTGCCAGGCACCTATTTCGACACAGGCGGCAGCTTCAGAAGTTTGATATATGCCAATCTCTCTCTTTTTTTCAGTGCCGACGTAACAACCAAATATGAAGAAACAACTCCATTGGGGAGAAGAGACGCTTAACCAAACAACTCTGTAGGGGAACATACTCGAAAGCCAAAAGGTAACCAACCTGGTCTGTGTTTCTACATGCGTATGTTTGAAAATGATGCAATGTTCCACACGACATGGAAATGATATGCACATATTTTGATAGATGCAATGCCCCCATACGGCATGGATACGCTATGCGCTCTGGATAGGTGCAAATATGACGGTATATGCAAATGCAAATGTAAATGCAGGCTGCCAGGGAACACCAGGTCTGAAACCACTTGGCAAAATGTCGGAGGCAAAGTCAACTCCTCTGAAGGTAACCGGTTATCACATAATCATCTCAGCAAAATAAATGCTGGAAAAGGGAAGGACGGCCCTGCACGGCGATATTCTTTCTAAACCACTGGCAACTTGATTGTACTCTGTGGGGATTAACCAAACTGGGGTCGATTGTGCACAGCGCACTGCTGGGAATGCCCCTTCTGTCACGGATATCAATCTTGATCTGCTGAGAATACTCTTGATCCTACTCTGGTGCGGGATAAAATACAATCTCAACTCTTCCGGGGATAATACATGACTTCCGATCTGTTGAGGAAAAGTACTTCTGATTTAACAAAATCCACAAGGAATGCAGAATATTAATCGGGGAACTAGTATCAATCGAGCTTTATATCGGGGAATATGACAACATGCGAGTCACTAGGAATTACCGTGTCGGATATTTTTAGGCTTTTTCAGGTTTAGGGATGAGAATTGGTTATTTACAAAATGGAAGATAGGGAAAATACTAGACGAGAACTAGCATTCAAGGGTAGACTACCAGAAGAGAACTGATAGCAAAATAGATTAGGTTATCGGACGAGAATGGACTTTATGGTTTGAACATCAGACGGGGCTGATCAAATCAATAGATTAAGGAACAAATAACCAGACGAGAACTGGTTGAAAGCTAACATGCACCAGACGAGAACTGGTACAACAAATAGGTTAAAGAAACGGTGACCAAACGAGAACTGGTAACAATAACATACACCAGACAAGAACTGATGTTTACAGAAAGGTTGACCAGACGACCACTGGTTGAAAGACACCATGTACCAGGCGAGAACTGGTATTTACGGAAAGGTGAACCAGACGAGAACTGGTTACCAGTTTTCCAGGCGAGAACTGGACTCTGGAAACGATTCGGTTACAAAATTCTGACACGTAACAGGTTTAGGCTATAGGATAACGATCCAACGAAGGTAAGTCCTTTTTCGAAAGGTCAAGGTTTTTGATAAGAGTGACGACACGATTCCCCGATACTCAAATCTAGCTGGGGATAAATAGACTTGCTTGAACAGCTTGCCCCAATGCAACTCAATTTGCCCCAATCCAACTCTTGGGAAGATCACTCTGAACAGAAAGCAGCTTGCTACAATATGACCTCGAGATTTACTTGCCCCGGTATCTGTACGACAAAAGGATTCAACCTCAATTAAACAACTATCAACATAGTTGGTTTCACTATCTCTGAAGTGACTTGCCCCTGAATGAGCGTATAAGTGACTTAACCTGATCTGATCACATACTGGAAGGATCTGCTTTCAAATCACAACATTCTGTATAATTGCCCCTGATTGGCTCTCGAGAAGATTCATTTCTGATCAACTGCTTCTCAAATAAACTTCCCATGATCAACTGATGCTTCGGGATTTGTCCTCAGACAAACTGATTCTGAACTTACTGGAAGTCAATGCCCCTGATTCACAGGGTTTCACAACATACACCATTTTGATCCCGATTGCTGAATTATTCAGTCCTTTGATTATTCCCTGTTGGAATTTCCTTCCTGCCAACTACTAACCTGCAAGTAAAATTGTTTATTCACGAATGGTAATTTTAATGCAGTGTTCATGCAAATTTTTTTGAAAAATTTTGTGCTGTCACTCATTTACGTGTCATGATTGTGAGTGACGAATGAACCAGAGAGTTCAAACGTAGTGCTTATTTGATCAGTGAAAAATGCAACAAGGATATGATTAGCAAATCATGAAGGAGTCAGGTTACTCAACCTTATCGTAATGCGCTTTCAGAATAAACCCTACCTCAATTAGGTCTTTTAAGGGTTGTATCGTGGTCGGGTTCACGGTTCGTGAAACAAAGGATATTTGGCTCGAATTTTGATTTGTATCCACCCCTTCTACGTGATGATCTCTGATCCTAAGGTTCAGTTAACCTGGCACGGGCGCTCGCCTCTTCGAGAGGTATGTTGAATGGTAAGAACCATAGTTAGGGAACTCACAAGGTTTTTTCTCGGAGTGACAGTTACTCCTTTTCGTTTTCGGTGTCTGTATCCACACGACTTTGGCGACTTCACTGGGGATTTTTTTTTTCTTCCTTTCTTTTTCATTCTTTTGATTCCCTAATTTTTTCCTGGACTGACTCCTTTTGAGTTCTTTTCGATTTTTTCTTTTGAAGTCCAGCGGGATGCCCTGATTTTTGCCTAAGTATTAGCTTTCCAGCTATTCTTTTCTTTTTACTTAGCGGGCTTTCTCTTTTTTCTTTCTTTTGGAACAAGTCGTGTGACACTGGTTGTCTTGATTGCTCTGAAAGGATTGTAACTGTCCCACTCTTGATTGGTGAGTTTTAACCATTGTGGTTGGCGAGATACGACCTCTTGAGAGGCGTAAACCGTGATTGGTCCTCGAATGACAACACTCCTCTATAAGACTTGAACGCTCAGTCAAGTTAACTGGCAACTACCCTGCCCCGGGTTAAGATGTGAGGGTTGAAAAGTCCGAAAAAACCTCTACTTCCTGGCTCAAAGTGGTTAACAAGGGACTAACTCCTTATATCTCCAGTGTTTAGGGGATTTGAAACAATGCCTTGTACGTCATCGGCTAGGTTTTATCTGAAAGCATACGATCATCGGTTATGAGTATTCAGTTTCGTCATCCTCCCTCCAATCTTTGCTAATCATGGTGTCAAAGGGGAGTAAATAAATGGCAAGTGTTAGTGCAATGCAATTAATTAGCGACAGCGACATGATTAATTCAGAAAAATGCATAGTCACTTTATCAATATTACCATTCGAAACAAACAATGTTTAACAGCAAGTAGTAACTAACAGAAAAGAAAATACAAATGCAAATGATAAAAAAGTCTGAGGACTGCCAATGCTGAGGACGTCTGCCTGCCTGAATCGCTGGCTTCTTGAAAACAAACTCCGAATCTACGAGCTTAGACAGTTGAGAAGTTGGTATGAACAAACAGAAATCCTTCTCGAAAGGAAATGCAATCTTGGTCGATCAACTGTTGTACTTTTTCCTGAAAAGCTTTACAATCTTCAGTTGAATGCCCTGGAGATCCGCCATGGTAACCACACTGAACATGGGGATTGTACCCAGGAGGGTAAGGTTCTGGCACAAGCTTAAGATCTTTAGGTTCCACCAAAGAACTCTGGATCAAAGATGGCAGTAGTTGGCTATACGGCATAGGCACTGGGTGGGAAGGAGCATTCCTTCGTTCCAAGTTGTTACGAGGTCTGTTCTGATTCTGGCGCTGTTTCTGATAACCTCGGCCACGAGTTCGCTGATTTGCAAGGGAAGCGACATAAGGTTCTGGATAGGGTGCCCTAGGCACGATTGCCTGTCCAGCATAACAAGACACAGAAGATGAAGGACCAACAAATTTCAACGACTCATCTCGAGGATATTCAACATCTGGCATGATTGCATTGATCACAACTCCTTCTTCATTCTGATAATCATAAAGAGATTCAGTTTCGCTAGCCTGACCGTTTGAAATAATCTGAATTTTCCCGATTTTTATGGCATGCTCAAGGCGTTCCCCAAATTCTACCAAGTCAGAAAAATTTGACGCAAGTCCAAGCATTCTTTCGTAGTACGGACTCTGCAGTGAGTTTACAAACATGCTTGTTAGCTCTCGGTCTAAAAGCGGTGGTTGTACTCTGGCAGCAAATTCTCTCCATCTCTGAACATACTTCCTGATGGGTTCATTGTTCTCTTGAGACAATTCTTGCAACTGCATGTGATGAGGAGCCACATCTAGGTTGTAATCATATTGCTTCAGAAAAGCTCTGGCTAAATCTACCCATGATCGAATCTGATTACTCTCTAATTGCATATACCAACTTAGAGATGCCCCAGTCAGACTATCCTGAAAGCAGTGAATCATCAACTTGTCGTTTTGCACAAACGAAGTCATTCTTCGGCAGAACATCACCAAATGTTGCTTCGGACAGCTATCTCCTTTGTATTTCTCAAATCTCGGCGCTTTGAACTTATAAGGCAACACTAGGCCAGGAACCAAACACATGTCTGCAACATTGAGGTTAACAGCATCTTTAACTTTCAAGGCTTTGACTTGTTCTTCCAACACTTGGAGCCTGCTAGCACACTCAAGAGCTCTTGGGTCTACAGTCCTTGATACTCGGATCTCTCTTCGGATACTCGGCACAGGGAAAACAACACCTTGACTGTTGATAAGAGGAGGTTGTTCATTACGGACAACAAACTGCTCACGTCGATCCTGGTTCCTAGCAGGAGGTTGCACAAACTGGTCTGCAGTAAGGTTGTTCACTTGCGGAAAGTCTGCCTCCGAAGTAGAACCATACAGAGGGTTGGTCGTCATAGTGAACCCTGCCAAGGTGTGAGGAGGCTGGAAGTGGCTCTCAGACATAGCTACCAATAGCCTTCAACTGGCCTTACTGCTCGATTCTGCGCAAGTCTGCTTCAACCCCTTGGTCGTCTTCTACCAATCAACAATTGCTCAGGCCAAACACCGGATAATCACCTTCAGAATCAAAACAACGGCTGAATCAGACTCTGGTTAGCTGGAGGATGATATGCAATATGATGCAACACGTTTATGCAAATGCAATACAAGATGCAGCAAACACGGGATCACAGCCCCCACACAATCTCTGAATACTGTTGCGCTGCTGACTGAGTACGTTCGCTCTGAAGAGAAGACCAAAATATCGGGTTGGCTGGAAGTCAGGTTCCCTGCAAAAACCCTCCCACTCACGGGTATGAACCTAATCTGACAAGGTACGGCATCCTATGCAGGTATCGACGTCACAGACTTTCAAGAGAAATGATACGATACCCAGAAGGTGTGGCATCATCATCCCTTGAAGAGGCCTCACTTAGTCGAATTCCCAATTGATCGGTTCCTAGAGTCGACAATCCTCGGGTCAGACAACTTGTCGAGCCCTAAGGGCCAGGCAAGAAGCATCAAAGAAAATCTCGTCCGAGTGAGATTTTGCGGCTAGCTGGTGCGAGCTAAGCAAGCAGGCTAACCACTACTCTCTCTCTAAATCTATGTGTGTACTCAAGCTTGGGTTTTGGCTTCTCTCTCAAAGGAACAACCACCCAACAGCACAATAGAAACAGATAATAGCAAAGTGCGGAAATTGTAAATACAGTAAAATACAACACACAAAAAGTAAACATCCAAAGACGAGCAAACAAGCGCTAGGATTGACTCGCATAAGGGATATTCTTGTCCCCAGCAGAGTCGCCAACTGTCGCTACTACGAAAATCGGCGTCGGCTGAACAGAAGAGTCGCCACCGTGCGTTATTTATCCCAAAGGAGGGAAAGGAAACGCTCGAAGTAAACCTACCGCAAAGACGGGAAAGGAATGGTCATCGCAACCAAATCCTGGATTAGGGAGTCGGTTACGCAAGGGGAAGGTATTAGCACCCCTCACGTCCGTCGTACTCGACGGGATCCACGCTTGCTTGGTTTGTCTAAAGGATGCAAAATAATCTATCTACGGCTGCTAAATCTAAACGGAAAGAAACTGACTCGATAGAGCGTCGCACTCTATGCCTACATATTCTCAAGAGAGAAAGTCAGAGTCATCGTAGTTCGGGAAACTACAGGGATTTGGCTCGCCAAGACTTCGCGTCTTGTGCCTACGTACTTTCATACAGCGTGAAAGATCAGAGCTTACGTAGTTCAGGCTAACTACGACTAGACAAGGTGTTCTCGATCACACAGGGGTGAGAGATCAAGTTGGCTTGAAAGGTACGGGAACCTATGGGAACTAGAACTACGGTCTGGTCTCAAATGCGCAAGGGCAAGAGAAAAGGATAACATCAGTCGTCAGCGGGAAAGTCTCGATCGCACAGCAGCGAGAGAACAGAGAGGTTAGTTGTTAGTATGGTCGTTAGGATATCGCATCCTATGCCTACATATTCTCATCCGGTATGAGAAATCAGAGCAGCTGTAGTTCAGCCTACTACAGCTAAACAGGGAAAAAGGGAAAAGGGAACTCGCTAGGATATCGCATCCTATGCCTACGTACTCTCGTCGGGCACGAGAGATCAGAGCAAACGTAGTTCGACAGGAAAACGAATCTCAATTGCACGGGGGCAAGAGAAGGGGGTCTCGATCGCTTGAACGCGAGAGAAACAGGGATTTAGATCGCCCGAGGCGATAACAAAGAGGAAGCAGGCCTACGCCTAAACGGGAAGGAACCCGGGACACACACGCAAGAACCTAAGACGTAGGAGCGAATGCGTTGCATGGTATCCTAAGGGTACCATGCTAGACATCCTAGACGATTGAGAAGTAACTCCTCAACTGTCATTTCCTTCGTATCTAACGATGCGACTCACAACACTCGACGGTTGCCTGAAGACTTGAATACGACGGTGATGATGAACAAAGCAGCTCCGTTGGCTCCTGACATGCGCGCAAGCTTCATTCCAATCTTCTCCTCTCTGGATCTTTGATGATGACGCTCGAACCAGGAACAATGTACCGCTTAGACCATCAGGGTTTGACTTATACGAGAAATCGAACTCTAAGAGGTAGCGTATTAATATCCGTGTCAAAGACAAGATAGGGAAATGATATCGAAAATCATTCTCCAATTGAATCGTGTCACACGGCCAGCGAGAAATAAAATCGGGAATGAAATCAGATAAGAAACGAAATAGGAGAGAAATCCAATGACGAAATGGAAATAAAATGCTACTCCTAAGATACGGCAAAAATAATCTCCTAATGAAAATATATCCTAAAAAGAACTAAGTCTATGAATCTCCTAAAAATTACTCTTAAAACCTATGCTAAGCAATATAATATTCTAGGAAAATAAACTCCATAATTCCTATACAAAAAATATGCTATGATGTTCTTAAAGGAAAATAATACCTATAATTTCTCATGCTAAGAATTAATAAAATTCTAGGAAATATTGAACTATCCCTAAAAACCTTACAATTCAAATTGTAATAAAAATGTTAACACTAATAAAATGCACAGGGGGGGTTAGTAATTGTTACAAGGGATGATGCCAGCAAAAATAACTGGGCCCAGCCCAACAAAAAATAACATCACACACACAAAAACGGGGAGGGGGTGCGAACCAAAAAAAGGGGAGTGTACGCCAAAAACACACATGAATGGGCCTGAGGCCCACTGCCTAAACAGACGTCCACTCTCTCTCAGAAAAAACCCTAGATTCATTCTCTCATCAATTCACTGTTCACTCTTCTCTCCTGCGCCGTTTCTTCTCTCACACTCTCTCTCGTTCTCTGTTTCATCCTCTCCTGCATCTCACTCTCCAAAATTCCGTTCAAACACCCTTCGTCTCTCTCAACATTGTTTATCATCTTCCAAACTCAACTTTGCTTCAACCTACAAAAAAAAACGAAATGAATAAACACAGAAAAAAAAAATCAACTCAGTTCTGGAATGATCTGCTTGTTGATGTTCTTGAAGATAAGTGATATTTGATGAAGATTTGAAGAACACAACGAGTTTCTTGAAGATCCCGATGATCTAAGTTCTTGAAGTTGTTGGACGATTCAGGAACGATGATGATTGCATGCGGTTCTTGAAGGTTTGATGAGCGTTGATGAATGTTCATCATATCTGATGAACTTCCGGGAACCTGGAAGGAGGTTAAAGGTCCTGATGAATGTTGATTTGAAGATGAACAACGATGGACTTCTTTGATGATGTATGAAGATCCTGATGAAGATCGGCTAGAGCGGTGAAGAATCTGGAATCATTTGGAGAACGGATGAACATTCTTGAAGAAAAAATTGAAGGATCTGGAGATTATAATGATGAATATTCTTGATGACGATCTGGAAATTTGAAGAACATTGATGAATATGATGAAGATGGACGTGTTTCTGGAAAATTCTATGACGATATTGAAGGAAAAACGTTTAGATCTGGAGGCAATTTGGATGTTGATATGAAGATCTTTGAAGATCTAGAAAATTCTTGTGAAGATCTTGATGATGAAGGATTGGATCTGGCAAAAAAATCTGATGAACTGATGATGAACATCGGTGAACATCTTGATGAACTGATGTTGTTTCTGTTGAATTTCGAAGTTTCCGGTGGAATTTGGTGATAGAACTTCCGTGAGGACCGCCGTTAGATTTTGCTGGTGACATTCTCCGTTATGTTTGCATGGCCGGAGGTAGGGTCTCCGACGAGGTTTTCCGGTGACGGTTGTAAATTCCGGCGACAGTTACAGTGGTAGTTGCGGTGGTTGCATGGCTTCCGGCCAGGAATCCGGCGAGGGATGATAGGGAGACAGGTGGCGAGAGGGAGTCAGAGAGAGTGGCATGCAGAGAGCCACGTGGCATGGGGGAATGAGAGAGAGAGAGCCAAGTGGCGTGGGAGGTGGTAGTGGAGGGATGAAGTGTCACTCTCTGAGTGAATGGAGAATGAGGTGGCTAGCTAGTGTGGAAACGCGTGGCAGTACTTATAACTGGACACATGGCACTTTGGATTTGGACTTGGGCCTACGAAAATGGATAATGGCCCACACAAAAATGATTAATTGTGATTTAAAAAACTGATTAATACACTAAGACTCAATTAATAATACACTCAAGATTCTAATGATCATTAACCCTAATTAAGACTCTTAAACTCTGAACCTAATTAACACTAATTAACTGAAAATTAAATGCTAATATCCTAATTAATTCTAATTAAAAAAAAGTGATTAAAATCTAATATTAATCTCTCTTAATCCTAAAAAATAAATTAAACTCTAATTAAAAAGAAATGATTAAATCTCTATTAATTCTACAAAGAAGATAAACCCTAATTAACCCTATTAAAAAAAATAGAAAAAAGAGAGTTATCCTATTAAACCAATTAAAAATATACTATCAAAACAAAGATCTATATAACTATTTAAAAAACATTTCTATTTAAAATTCTAAAAGAATTATTAGATCTATAAGAAAATATTAAGAAAACTATTTAATATCTAGAAAAAACTCAAATAAATCTATAAAAAAATCTATTAAAATCTATTTAACAATCTAGAAAATCAAAGGAAAAAAACTAAAAATGCCAGGAAGCCGATTAAATCGATTAGAGAACAACTACGCAATTATAGTGAAATAAGCGGTAAAAATCGGACACCGAAATGGCCTGAAAACACAGGGAACGAGCACCAATCCTCAAAATAAATCCTCGTATTGGCCTGAAATGCCTGAAGCGCCAGGGGAGGCTGTGATCCTTATAAAATCAATATGAATGAGAAAATTCAACACATGCGGTATGCGAATGCGAATGCAAAAATGCGTCGAAACATAAACCAAATATGGGAACCGGTTGGTCAAATTTTGGGGTGCAACACTCATGTCGTTGGACATGCAATGGCCAGAAACTTGTTGAGAGCTGTGTATTATTGGATGACTATGGAATCTGATTGTTTCAAATACACTAAAAAATTCCATAAATACCAAATTTATGCTGATAAGGTGCATGTGCCACCGACCCCTCTGAACGTGTTGACATCTCCTTGGCCCTTTGCAATGTGGGGCATTGATATGATCGGAAAGATTGAGCCGAATGCTTCCATTGGGCATCGTTTTATTCTGGTTGCCATTGATTACTTTAACAAAAGGATGGAGGTAACCTCCTTTGCTAATGTCACAAGGCAGGTAGTTTCCCGAATCATAAAGAAGGACATCATCTGTCGTTATGGATTACTAGAGCGAATCATTACTGATAATGGTTCAAATTTGAACAATAAGATGATGAAGGAATTGTGCCAGAGTTTCAAGATTGAACATAACAATTCTTCTCCATACCGTCCGAAGATGAATGGCGTTGTTGAGGCAGTGAACAAGAATATCAAGAAAAATATGCAGAGGATGGTGGTAACCTACAAATATTGGCATGAGATGTTGCCCTTCACTCTACACAATTATCGTACTTCGATACATACATCAATAAGGGCAAATCCTTTCTCACTAATATATGGTACGAAGGCAGTCCTACCATTAGAAGTTGATATTCCTTCTTTGAGAGTTTTGGCTAACGTGAAGCTTAACAAAGCTGAGTGGGTGCAAGCCAGGTTGAATCATTTGAATATTATTGATGAAAAGTGATTGGCAGCCATTGCACATAGCCAGTTGTACCACAGCAGGATGAAGAAAGCTTTTGATCAGAAAGTGCGTCCTTGGTGTTTCCAAACAGGTGACTTGGTTTTGAAAAGAATCCTTCCTCCTAAGACAAATCACAGGGGCAAATGGACTCCAAACTATGATGGTCCATATGTGGTTAGAAAGGTTTTCTTTGGTGGAGCCTTATTATTATCAACTATGAATGGTGAAGACGTTATGTCCTCCGTGAATGCAGACAAAGTTAAAAAATACTTTGCTTAAAAGAGATCCGCTGGACGACAAAAAAGAAAAGTCCAGGAAAAAATGGGGCATCCCGGCGAACCATAAAAGGAAAAGGGTTCGGGAAAAAATTAGGGATAAAATAAAAAATAACAAACTCACAAATTTGAAAACCTGAAAAGGCGACTTTGGTAAAAATGGGTATCCCGGTGGATTGAAAACCCGCATGACCGATCCAGACAAAAGTTAGAGATTTGAAAGCAAACGAAAGCGGCTGAAGTCGATTTGTGAATTCATCTTGATATATTGAGACCCCAAAGGAAAGGAATCAGTTCAGTCAGTCTTTTCAAAAGGCGAAACCTTTGTGAAAGTTGAAGAAATACAGGTCATAGCTGAATCGACACGTGATGGTTATTGGTTTCCATATTGCCGACATTTGTATATTTCTTTTTACTTTTTGGGAAATTACCTATTTTCAGGAATTTCATCCAAATTGTAACTCGCCTGTTCACTGGCCATTTTAATCAATAAAGTATTCATTTCACTCAAAGAGCTTTTCATTTCTGTTTTCACTTTTACTATTTTGTTTGCGAAAACGTCCGATATTTTTGATAAAAATTACATGTAAAAACATTGGGCTTTACAGAGCATATTGAAAACAATGACCTTACTTTAACAATTGGTGTCATGAATGGTAACTGGGGTATCCATTTGACATACAGAACATGATATTGCTTATTGTTCGTTTGCAGGATGACATCATTCGCTCCCCAGTAGAGCTTTTCTCCCCAAACGGTGAAGTTCTAACAGTACTAGAAATGCATGGTGAATCATTCCTCCCCCAGCAGGAGTTCAGAGTTTTATGTTCCCCAGCCAGTTTAATTTGTATTCCCTAGTGAGTGATCAAACGTTGACTACTTCGGGTGGAATGATGTTGATATGCAATCAGGCAATTGTTCAGCAAAAGACTCTTTGTCTTCCCACAACAGATATTTTTGTCTTTCCATAGCAAAGATTTTTGTCTCCCCCATAGAGTCCTGTTGTCAAATCAGAAGTATTGTCTCCAACAACAGTGTACCCTCATCCCCAGCAGGTTAGGGTTGAATGGTATTTCTCCAACAACAGGGTAAGCTCAGTGTTATTTCCCAGCAGGATTGACATCCTTGACTTCTCTCCCTAAGCAGAGTTTGGTGTTGATTCCCTCGATAGGTAAATCAGTGGTGGTTGATATCCTCGACAGATTCAAAGTCCAATTATCATTAGCATTCTTCTATATCAGATTCTTGGGATGATTTCCCAAGAGATGTTATTCAGAATTCCCAGCATAGTGGAATTTTTAGCAGAGGTTATATTCAGGAAGGACATTTAGTGTGTCTTTCTCAACAGAGTTTATTCGCTGATCTTCTCAGCACTTCTCTCGATGGAGTGTTCTTTTGCATATCATCTGCATTTTTTTCATTGCATCCTTAAATGTGTAGCATTTCCATTTCGTATGGAGCATTACGCCATATTCAAACATATGCATTTGAAGCATAGTCCAGGTTTGATATCATTGTTTTCAAATGCCTCTCCAGTAGATAATGGCATGATTCATGAGATTTTTGTGGTACTTTATCCCCAGCAAAAAATCATTGATAGATGTGTCCATCTTACTTGTACTCCCTGACAGAGTTTGCTTGTTTAAGCTTCTCTTTTCCCCAACGGAGTCTTCTTTTCAGGACGTAAGTCAGTTGATTTTGCTTCCTGTTTATCCCAACTTTTGGTTGGTATCTTTTGTGGGTCGTATCCCAACTTTTGGTTGGTGTCCGTTGTGGTTATTCTAACTTTTAGTTAGTACCCCTTTTGTTGATCATCCCAACTTTTGGTTGGTAGTCTCCAACTTTATTCCAACTTTTGGTTAGTATTTCCCGTTGATCATCCCAAATTTTGGTTGGTAGTCTTCCTTTTTGTGTGTTTACCTTCGACCAGTGTTCTGGCGATCCTAACTTTTGGTTAGTAGCCTTTTATTCCAACTTTTAGTTGGTAATCTTTGTTGATAATCCCAACTTTTGGTTGGTAGTCTTCATTTTTGTAAGTTCTCCTTCGATCGGCGTTCCGGCAATCCTAACTTTTGGTTAGTAGCCTTTTATCCTAACTTTTGGTTGGTATGTATCATTGATCATCCCAACTTTTGGTTGGTAGTCTTCCTTTTTATGTGTTCGCCTTCGGTCGGCGTTCCAGCGATCCTATCTTTTAGTTATTAGCCTTTTATCCCAACTTTTAGTTAGTATTTCTCGTTGATCATCCTAACTTTTGGTTGGTAGTCTCCAACATTATCCCAAATTTTCGTTGGTAATCTTTGTTGATGATTCTAACTTTTTGTTGGTAGTCTTCATTTTTGTGAGTTCGCCTTTGGTCGGCATTCTAGCGATCCTAACTTTTGGTTTGTAGCCTTTTATCCCAATTTTAGGATGTTAATCTTTATTGATGATCCCAATTTTTGGTTGGTAGTCTTCCTTTTGTGTGTTCTCCTTCGGTCGGTGTTCTGGAGATCCTAACTTTTGGTTAGTAGCCTTTTATCCCAACTTTTGTTGGTATTTCTCCGTTGATCATCCCAAATTTAGGTTGGCAGTCTCCAGCTTTATTCCTTTGATTATGTCTTGCATTCTTGTTTTGTATGGAAATTGATTTGTTTATGAATGTAGTGTATGACTTGACTCTTTGTGCTTTTTCTTTGACCATTTGTCACACCCTAATTTTTTACCGCGAGATCCCACCTCCTCGTGTTTATTTCTTGCTTAGATATGTTTACCATAACTAACCAACCTGTGCAAATGCAACGTTCTCAAATGAAAGTAATATTCGTTCTCATAATTTAAATACTCCAAGACGTGGTCAGTTGATCCCGATTCAGATCGATTATGGGATTCTCTAGCGGCTTTCCTCAACATCTCTTAGAAGTTTTGATACATACTCGGGAAGAGAAGTGGACTGTCTTTGAGAATAGGCCTAGTCATACAAAAATTATTTAGTGATTTTGTGGCAAGAAGAGTTTCAAGTGGAACCCCCTCAGGATATGAGTCACGTTTTAAAAGAAGATTCGATTTCCCTTCATTAGTGCTCTGAAGCGTCAATGATTAAGTTTTGTTTTGAACTTAAGTGCTAAGTCCTCAAAGTAAGGTCCAAGATTTATAATTTATTTTTGGAGGTCTCATTTGAATTCAAGGTCTAATAATTAAAGGTTCCCGCCATACGGAGGCGACGTCAAGGTTACACATTAAGTTTGGATTTCAAGACTTGATTGGGAAGCCCAAATTACAGGATCCTCCTTGGGGGAGACGTATCACTTAGTGATGTCATTACTATGCCAAGTGATCTGGTCATTTTGAATTAACTACAACCCTGTGGCCTTTTATTAGCTTTCTATCTAACTAATGAACAAAGTGATACAAGCATTACATTAACAACAGAGGTGCATTTGATGACCAATACAATACACGAAGTCAAGATTTAGTCATTAATACAACGCAAGGGATTTAAAAATGCAAAAGACACAAAGACCCACGACTCGAACTTGAAGGAACTAAAGGCACAAACACTTCAGACATAATTGTATACTGCGGGAGAGCACAACATCGCTTCTTTGAGACGGAAAACTAGTTCCAACACAATATACCGCAAGATTGCTGAAGGCCTAGTTATGAACTGAGAGCAGAAGAGCTTCCCGCGATGATCCGAAGTTTATCTCCACCGTTAACATCAGCAACCCTGCACAAGTTTGAACACGAGTTTAAAATATCATGAACACATCTCATACTAGGAAGTATCACCAAGAGCATACCAATTGCCGGCCTATTTCAATTATGCCCGTGGCTGTCATCGGGAACACAATGGCTCGAAGGAAGTTAGTTTGAACACATAAAACGCAATGTCATGGATCTTCATGCTCTCATTCCAACTGGTACCTGCAGGGAAACTCAAATGATAATCAAACTGACATAACAGAATCGAATTGCAGCTTAAAGAATTAAGAGGCGAATTAAGTTTTGTTTCATCCCTCAGTTTAATTCATCACCGGGCGGAAGACTCGAGTGGCCGGAAGGGCGACAAACTGAAGTTGTCACCAGCTTCCTACCGAACATCGAAATTGAATTTTGGGACAGCAAAGTTATTTATCCAACGGCTTAACACAATGCAAAGCATACGCAACTACAGGAAGCTGCAACTTCAAGCTTACGGTTCAGACATGGTGTCATCATCACCGTTTCAAACCTTCCCTAGCATCAACATTCTCTCATCTACAAGTAACAACAACCATATCAGTTCAACAGCGGCATAACATCATCAATATTAGCCTAACAAAGAGCAAAGACAACATTAGCAACAATGACATCAGTAGCGTCAATTCACATATGCAACGACATCATTTATTTCAGCCCTCAGTTCAATCCATCATCAGGCATAAGCAGGCAATAACAAGCAATACACAAGTGCAGTAGCTACATTGGCCAGCAACCACGAGCAAACATTCGCAACCCCGGCAACACTCGCATAGTTCAGACTTCTTAAGTCATCATCACCACCATATACCTTTCTCAACACCAAGGCTAAGAAGGCAACTTCCGGACACGCTAACGAAATCCTGGAAGAGAAAAGAAATGTTAGCATCAACACTATCAGTTCAAACATTTGCATTGACATTCGCAAATAAGCGTCACAACATCAATTGCAAGTAAAGCATCCACAAACAACAGAGCATCAACAATGATAGTTGCAAACATTAACGGCACAGAAGGACACTACCGGTAGCAATACGGCAACCACAATTCCGTCCAGCTCAGACTAAATGTCGTCACCGCCAGTTATGACACCTCTCTCAGCAAGCACAAGACAAGGCAACTCCTGAACTTTAAGTGTAAATTTTGCCATGCGAAGAAGAAGAGAGGAAAAACATTAATAACAAAAGTCAACGAAGCCAACAGATATTGTTCCAGATACAACAAAGTCAAGCGAAGAGGAAGACTGAAACTTCCCAAATCGAAAACCAGCGTGTTAGACAAGCCCAGACGAAATAGGAAGGGATTAAATGTTTGTCTCCCAAATCGTCGAATGAATCTGACAGCATCAACCGAAACAGGAAATTTTTCAAGGCAATTTAAATGGAGGTCCATCCGCCTCACTTATAAAAGGAGCAACCTTCAACAGTTGAAAGGATCGAAGAATCACCGAGAAAAGCCATCGTACGAGAGGAGGAGACGCGCTCAGAAACCCAGGATCAAGGAGTATCCTCACCACCACCGTCCTCAAGCCGCCGCCGACTCATATTTTGGGGTAAAACTTTCTCTCTGAATTCCTGTTGCATGCGTAATCGTTGTTGTGTTGCAGGTTATTAATGAACCCGGAAAGCAAAAGGAGATAAACCCGGAAGTGACGAAACCAGAGGAGTGACCGGCGAAAGGAGAAGAAGGAATCGCGAACAATGGAGAAGGCGAGAGTTAACGTCGCGAAAGGGGGATTTAGGGGGATAAAGGATTTGTCCGATTTTGTTTTATTTTTTGATGTATATCTTATAATATAATCACATACTCTGCACACACACACTGTGTATGACGCACCCATACACACAATCAGACGATCTCCAACGGATCCGATATAACGGCTCGCACACCGCGCACCCACTATAATCTATATGTCTGCGTCACACCTAATCCACCACCCTTTAATTAACTATTTATAATTAAAGAATCTGTTTTATTTAACTTATTTTATTTGTTTAATCTCTAATCAATATTTTATTACCTAATCAATTAACCCTAACATTTTATTAAAATTAAACTAATGCCTTTTTTAAATTAACCGTTTAATCACCCATTTTATTTAAAATAAGCTTAGTAACCATTTTTTTATAAAAAAATAATAAATAATAATATATTTACTTATTTATTCTCTAAAAATCCATTTCATTTTTAAACTAACTTTTAAAATAAGTCATCCTTGTTATTCAAATTAACTTTTACTTTTTTTTATAATAACTAAAAATCCACCCTGTTTAATAAAACTTTCTTTCTCAAAATTATATTAATTAAAAAATTTTCTATTAAAAATCTAATTATTATAAATAAAATAAAACTCTTAAATCAAATATAACTTTTCTCTTAAATAACCTCAATTCACTTTTCCTAAAATTAATCTCAAATTGGTCCGACCTTTTTTTATAAAATCAATCTCACCAAAAGACATAATATAACTTCTAATAATTCAACTATTTTCCTAAAATCAATTACACTAAAATCAATCTATCAACTCAATCAATCGTGCACGCTTCCGCCTCCGCTCCGATCCGTTCACGTGTTCACTTACACTTTCATACACTTGTGCACCTTAGCGCTTTCATGCGTTTGTGTATGCTCTTATTTATTTGACTTTATTTTACCGTATTTACATTTACCATATTTATCTTATCGCATTGCATAGAGTCCAAAGGAAGAACCTGCGCATGACCTAAACAATTGTGCGTATGCATCACATTTGCATCATATTCCCCATTGATCCTTGATCCCATTCAAGTAGATCTTCTAAGTTTAGACCCTACCCCATAAGGAGAACCTTTTATCTTTACAACTTAGACGAACACATTCAACAACTAAATTCAAACTATTCAAACACATTAGAGAATAAGACATGAGTCATCTTAACAGCCGAGATATAAATCTCCTGCCTCACAACAATACAATCAATTTTCCTACAAGTTGTGGTGGCTATGTCAAGTCTTCTCCTTCGAGATGACAACTCATCTTTTCTCCTAGGCCCAAATCAATCAACTACCTTTATCCCGTAAGAACTTTGACCAAAGTGAAAGAACTCCTCAAACCATTTAGGGGAACTACAAATACTCTGATTCCACTCCCGTCAGGATATGTAGGCACAAGATGCGATATCTTGTCGAGTATACTTAGAAATAAACCCCTAGGTCTTCCATCCCTTAAGCAGATAACTCTTAGTAATAAACAACTTTAAACAAGAGGTTCCTGTAGAGTACTACAGAAACTTAGGATGCTAGCACCTTCCCTAAGTTTAACCAACCCCGAACCTATAACTCTCTAACTTTTGCATTTGCATTGCATTGTGGGTAATTCGATCTTTTTCCCTTCCTTTGGACAAATTAAAGTTCGTTTGCAAACGAATTAAGATTCAAGCTCGTCAATAGCTTGGCATCAAAATTTCACCGCGACAGAAATGACGACTTCACTGGGGAATCTTCAGTAGGTTTCCCTAACTTGTTTATTATGCTTGTTATCTATTTTCTTATTTATATATTTGTTTTATTGCTTTTTGGGATGATCCTTGAGTGGTGAGCCAAAGTCCTACACCCGGACTTGAGTGAACTTAAGATAGGATGGTGATATATTCGACAAGGCTTATAGGGAGTGAGTCCCGACCAAGTTGACTCAAGAATCACCGCTCAGTTGAGACCCTTTCTAAAATGATTCGGTTGAACGAGTATAGTCGTGAAAACTTTTACTATTTTCGATTGGAGTCCATGATATTGAGGACCGTAGTTACCTTTAACCCCACTTTGGCCTTTATTAGGAAGTAGTGCGAGACTATGAGGGAGTAGTCCCGAAATAGTGCTACGCGATGCTACACTCAAAAGAAGTTCTCTTGATAATATTATTAACCACCGAGTTAGTCGTGAAATTGATAATATCCGATAGATGGACTAATGACTTTGGGGACCTTCTTAGAACCTTGTTCTGCAGGTACAATCCACCTTTAGTCCTTGTCCTTTAGGAATGGGTAGACCCTTTGGCTCCATTCTCGTTGCAAACCTAGGACCTTCTTGTTTGTTTACATTTTTGTGTCCTTATGTGCTTACTTGTGTTTGTTGCATCGATATAGCATCATACTGCATTGGACTTCATGGGATTTACCTTTGTTTATGAACATTGTAGGACACTATGGATTCCAATAGAAGAAATACTTTGAAATATACTTTTAAGAGTCCCAAATTGGGTGACCTAAGGAAGTTGGGAGCTTTGATTGAAGACCAAGAAAGATTCAAGAGCAAGTATGGGTAGTTACTACCTTTGTTGAGTCATGGGGTGAGCGAGAATCTACTTTCTGCCTTGCTACCATTCTATGACCCGGTTTATCATTGTTTTACTTTTCCGGATTATCAGTTATTGCCTAACCTAGAAGAATACTCTTATTTGGTTAGTCTACCTATCTTGGAAGAGTCTCCTTTCCTTTTCTTAGAAGGCAACCCTAAGGAGAAATACATTTCTAAGATCCTCTACCTAAAAGTATCTGACATCAAGGAAAACCTGGTTACCAAAGGTGGGACTTTCGGTCTGACTACAGATTTCTTAATCGGGAAAGCTCGATATTATGATGATTACACGAATAGGGTTCTATTTGAAACAATCTTTGCTCTACTTGTTTATGGAGTGTTTTTATTCCCATGTTTTGAAGGGTTCGTCGACCTCAATGCTATCAAGATCTTCATGAAGAAAAACCCGGTTCCCACTTTATTGGCTAACACCTATCATTCTGTGCATCTCCGAAGCCTTCATGGTGGAAGGATGATCACCTGCTATGTGCCCTTACTGTACAAGTGGTTTATTTCGCACTTGCCTAAATATGTTTCTTTTTGGAACCTTAATAGCGGACGCTGATCAGAAAAGATTATGGCTTTGACTCATTCAGACATCGATTCATATAGCCGTGAGTATGATGGGATTCTAATCATTGATAATTGTGGAGATTTTGCTAACATACCCTTGCTTGGCTTTGATGGAGGGGTTAGTTATAGTCCTGTTTTAGCTCGTCGACAATTGGGATACCGTTAAAAGAACCACCTAAGAGTGTTCAAGTGGAGAGAATTTTCTTCAAGGATAACCAAGAGCTCCAAGATAAGATTGTGGACGCATGGGGACATCTGCATAAGAAGGGTAGAGACAATTTAGGAAGGCATAAGAATTCCATGAAGTCCTTTTCATCTTGCATTGCATTCTTTTCTTTTGTTCACTTCAAGCAACTCAATTCCGTTTCACAGGTATTGTAACTATGGATTTCAAAAGAGAAACATTGAAGTACACTTTCCAGAGTCCTAACATTGAAAGCTTAAGAGGGCTAGCGAAGCTCATCGAGAACCGTCACGCTTTTGCAATAGAGTATGGAGGAGCCTTCTACTTTCTCGAGCTCAAGATGAAAGAGGGACTATTGGAGACCCTTGTTCAGTTCTACGATCCGCTGTACCATTGTTTCACCTTTCCAGATTACCAACTAATGCCAAATCTGGAGGAGTATTCTGAATTTTTGAGGATACATGTAACTACCCAGCATGTGTTTACTGGATTGGAGGACACGCCTAGTGACCAAGAGATTGCAAATGCTACCCGTCTCAGCTTAGCAGACGTTCAAGCTCACTTAACCACCAAGGAAGGAGTCCTTGGGTTTCCGGCCGATTTCTTAATCAAGAAAGTTTGTTATCACGTTGAGAGGAAGGAGGTCCCGATAATGGAAGCTACATTTGCCTTGTTAGTCTATGGGATTTTCATGTTCCCAAAGATTGATGATTTTGTGGACATGGATGCAATTATGTTGTTCATCCTCAAGAACCCGACTCCTACCTTATTAGCCGACACGTACCACTCAATCCACTCGAGGAATTCTGAAGGAGGGGGACATATTGTTTGTTGTACCGCCTTGCTGTATTCATGGTTTATTGCCCGCCTAGCCCGGCACCCGTCAGTTTGGGAGCAGATAGAGGCACCCCGTTGGTCTGAAAGTGTCATGGCCCTTACTCATTCTGATATTGTATGGTATGACCCTACTTCTGGAGGTGCTGAGATGATTCATAGCTTTGTAGGATTCCCCAATGTACCTCTTATTGGGCGGAAAGGATGCGTCAGTTACAACCCCGCTCTGGCTCGCCGACAATTGGGGCACCCGATGAACGAAGTACCTGACCCAACTTTGTTGGAGGGGATCTTTTTCAAGGGAAGGAGAGGATCCAGACTTGAAGGCTACCATAATATACGCATGGAAGTACATCAACGTGGAGGGAACGACTGCCTTAGGATTGTTGCACCCTAAAATTTGCTCAACCTTATTCACTTGGTTTATTTTTTTCATTATCATTAGCATTTGCATATAGAGTCATGTACATAGACTAACCATCTGCATAGCATAAGCATAGCAAGTCATTCAACAGGGGACCAATCATTATTCTCATCTCTAGAGGCCTATCAAGAGGTTATTATCCTAATTCCATCTCATTCAAGTCATCAGAAAAGAATTTGAGAGCAGAGAGTTCAGCAGATCTAGCCTTGAGCCTATCCCCTATCTGAGGGCATCTGAGGGTCAACAAGGGGGTTGTGAGCTGTGAATGGAAGGCATGGAGAGAATCTAGACATCATGAGAGGCTTAGAAAGTCATTTGGGGAGGAAAACAAGTTGTTGAGGTGATCACAAGAATTGCAGTTGAAGACAGTCAACTAGGGTTTCATCTGGGTCAACCCTAGGTCAACCCTAGGTCAATTGACTGATTGATAGGCATTAAGGGCTATTGGAGAGAGGTGGGGTTCATCATTTGACATGGATAATAAGGATATGTTGTTGTGTTAATAATAATTCAAGAGAAATCAAGGAGAGGAGGAGTTTCTAAATTAGGGTTTCCCTGTAAAATCCCCTAGTTTAGGTCAAATTTCCCAGCAAAATAAGTCAAAATGCAAGCTTCAAATGTATCCTTGGCCAACATGAAACTTGTAGAGGATCTCAAGAACTTTAATTTGAGTGGTGGAAGACATCAAGGAGATTTATAGAACTCAAGTTATGGTCCTTGCAAGTTACAGGTCATCTGAGGTATCTGAAATTTTGTCTGTGCAAGTGACTTGACTTCCAAGCAACTTTTACCCCTCAAGGAGATTTCAAATGAATTTTTGGTCAACATAAGAATTGTTCCTCATTGTCTTAGATTTCTAGAATGGTATAGTATGCCTTCATATGATGTGTGGAACTCAACTTATGGTTTTGGCAAGCAAAGGGTATTTTGGTCATTTGTGAATTACAGGTCATTTTAACCTATGTCCAAAACTCATACAAGGAGGCCTCAAATGAGAAAACTTACAACATCAAACTTGCTCCAAATGACATTTTGAGTCTAGAAAAGTGACCATGAGAGATTGGAAATGTCCATAGCACAAGGTTTCAAAATTGGTGAATTTAATGAAGGAAAATGGCTTAAAAAATGGTATTTTTCATATCTTGGCCAAATGATGCAAAATTATAGGTCATTTTGAATGGAAAAGGCATTTTAAAGACATTGGATTAAGTGGAATTTTGAGTTTAGGTCACAATTTATGAGTTATCCATGGTTGCTTGGATTGAAAGTAACATAATCCAAATTGAAAGGGAAAAGTGTAAAGGGAAATTTCTCCAATGTTCTAGGAGGTTCTAATGCAACCTATATATTCATGCAAGCTGATTCATGCAAGGGTTGGTGCTCCCATTTGTCAAAAATCTCCATTTTTCATCCATTTTCTTATTCTTCCATAAGATCCTCAAACTCTTACAAACCTCTCAAAATTCTCACATATTTGGATTGAATCATCATCATCATCATTCAAACCCTAGGATTCACATCAAGAAGTGGTTGAATTGATCAAGGATCATACCTATTATCTTCTTCATCCCAAGTTGCACTTTCATCCAAAACCCATTGAAACTTCCTCTATCATTCTGATTTCTGTCACCATCATCATCTACTAACATCATGGAGTAATTGGCACAAAAGATTGGAGGGAATTCGTGGCTGTGTGAAGAGATTCAGTTTGAAACTCCAACTTGCATGAAGGATGGAATAGCATGATTCATAAGGATTAAGCACAAATCATTGCAAACAGAAGCATATTCATTCATTGGAGATTGTTTTCAGCAAGTATCAAAGGTTGAATTGAGGTCTAATTACCATCACCATCATCAAGTGCAAGGTATGTAAATTTCTTCGAATCTCACTATTCTGGCTGGTAGAGATCATGTGGTTAGGATAATATTGTTTAGAAACCCTAGAGGATCAATTCTTGAAGTTTAGGGATAGATTCATGGAGATCCATGACAGGTTGCCATTTCTGTTGGCTTCGATAATAAGCTGTGTGTTGAGTTATAATCAATGTGATGAAGCATAGAACAATGAGGCAAGCACGTAGAATATCTGTGGATCATCAGGTTTGAGTTTTGGTAACTTTGACCTCAGGCAAGCATGGTGTGCCCTGAGTTTCGTGCTCTCTGTTTGGAGTGTACAATGAGAGTTAGAGAAAACTAGGATTGGATATGGATTCCTTGAGTTTTGTAGAATATTTTAGGGCTTGGAGTTGTTATTTTTCGTCAAGAACGCATGGAGAACGAGTGAGTGGAACTTTCGTGCATGGAGGTCGTGACTGAAACCCTAGACGAAGGGAGGAAGAAGACGAATCACACGCCCTTGGATCTGGTGGGAAGAATTGACTTGACCAGGGATCGAACGGCCCACGTTTGATCTGAGTTTTGGTGGGAGAATTTGAAATCCCAAACGCAACGTTTCATTAAGTTGGGGGGATTGGGCTCAGAGCGCTATCTGCACCCCCCATGTTAATAAGCCCAACGCGCTTAACTTGGTTTCCTTGCTATTCTCACCCCCTCCCTTTTATTTCTTTATATTTTCTTTTATTTTCTTTAATTTTTTCATGCATCTTCTAAAATTCATAATAAATAGCAAAATAATCATTTTTAATTCATTCTTTTTGCATTATTTTCTATAAGATGTCTAGAAAATTATAAAAAATAAAAATTGCATTTTATTTTTTATTTGATATTTTTCTCATATTTTCTAAATAAATAACATTTTACATAATTCCATTTCATACATGATTTTGATATTTTTTGTTCTATTAATTGCTTTCATATTTTTCATCCATTCTTTTTAGGTTGTTTAGATTAGACATCAAACTTGTAGATTCAATTTAGTACCCATTTTTAGAAATTAAATTTAGGTGCTTAGTGTAGGTGTGAACAACATGGATAAAACTAGGGTTTTAGGTGATGACTTAAGAGATTTGATCCTTTTCCCTTAGGACTTAGGGTTTGAATAGTTTAGTTATGGGACTATAGGGGCTATGGGTAGTTATTAGATCCCCTTAGAAAAAGTCAGGCTTCCCCTATTGCTATTAATACTCTGTATATATCTGATTGACTGATGTGGTGTGCCCTCTGGGGATTATTGCTTGTGTGTGTGGGTATTGGGATTGTCTGGGGAATTTGGGAGAGCTGAAGACTTGGGAAGATGAAGCCATTGGAGATTCAGATGTTGGAGTTCAACTTCCAGAGTTGAAGAGGAGGTTCTTGCTAGCAGCTGCTGAGAGACTAGGGTTTAGGAGCTAGGTAGAGCTCTAGGTTAGAAAGTTGTTTCTCAAACATGGATTGCCTTGTCTGCATCCATTCTTCTCTGTGATTCAGAGTCTCTCTAAGACACTCACCCCTTCCTTTGGAAGGCTTGGTGATAGTGTCTAAGAGATAGAACTCTTGAGAGAAAATGTCTTTTGTGTTAGAAGCAGTCTGTTCACCACCTTTGGTAGTCAACTGATTGCTTAACACCCAATTCACTCTTGTGACTGATTCCTCATCCTGGAGGTTTGAACTTGAAGAAAAGCCATTGCAGATGGAAGACTAATGATCAAAGCCCTTACCTGAAGGCCATGAAGAGGGAGATTGATGCTTGTTGAAGCCTGTAACTGAGTGGAGATTACTTGCAGTCAGATGTTGATTCAGAGCTGCTGATGCTGTTTATTTTTGCTGTATTTCATTTCTTGATGTATTGATTGGTTTTCCTGACTGTATTGCTTGCTGTTTACCCTGTTGGGTTGGAAGTGAAGCCTGTTCACTTTTGCCTATTGTTTTCTAGGTTCGAGGTTGAGTGGGACTCCCTTGCCTCGCTTGTATTGTTGCATCCATGCATTTTACCGTTTTATTGTATATATCTGATATTGTTTCTGTTTCTGCCTATCCCTTAGGATCTCTGTTTCTCTCTGTGCAAGAGAGGAGCATGATAGACATTAGGTTTTAACCCATGCATGATAACATTAGGTTAGTTGGTTTCCCTTCGCAACCGTAGGTTAGAGTTCTGTCTCTTCTTCCTCAAAACAAACAGAAAAACACATAAAGATTTCAAACACAATGAAAGACACTTCTTCCGTAAAAGAATGTGAACTCATCAAGACGTCATTTTTGTTCGCTGGGACTGTTAATCAGGAAACCTTTTTCAGAAGGAATAAAATCAACCAAGACAGACTTGTGTCGTACGTGGCCCGAACTACGTTTGCTCTGATCTTTCATGCTGTATGAAAGTACGTAGGCATAGGATGCGATATCCTAGCGAGCAACCTTCCCCTCCTTTCCCGTAGGTAGGCGAACTACGTTGACTCTGATTTCTCGTTCCAGACGGGAATACGTAGGCATAAAGTGCGATACTTTGCCGAGTCATTTTATTTTCATTCTCTTTTCTCTTTAACCCCTAACCTTTAGCGTAGATAGAATAACAATCCATATCCGAAGACAAGCGTGGATCCCGTCGAGTACGACGGACGTGAGGGGTGCTAATACCTTCCCCTTGCGTAACCGACTCCCGAATCCAGGTTTTGGTTGCGACGACCATACCTTTCCCATGTTGTGCGAGGTTTACTCTGAGCGTTTCCTTTCCCTCCCGTGGGATAAATAACGCACGGTGGCGACTCTTCTGTTCAGCCGGAGCCGATTTTCGCAGTAGCGACAGCTGGCGACTCTGCTGGGGACCCAACGTCCCCTGGCTGCTAAGGACTGCGATAGTTCTTATGCATTTGGGATCCAACGTCCCTTAAGAGAGTCAATCCTAACGCTTGTTTTCCCTTCGAGGATTTTGTATGGAGTTATTTTTATATTTCTAACCTTGTATTTTCAGCTTTATATATTGTTTATTATTGCTGTATCGGGGTGTGACGGGTGTTCTGATATTGAGAGATAAGCCGGACCTGGGCTTGAGTGCACCTAGAATTAGAGTAGAAATTAGTGGGTGCCCGCTTGCTTTGCTTGCTTTGGTGTCCCATGAAATCTACACTCAGACGAGGTTCCTCTGGTTGGCCTCCTGTCCCTTCCTTTGGTTGGCGTGGGTTGCTGGTTAGTTGGATTGTCGACTCTGGGGACCGATCATTTGGAAGTTGGCTAAGTGAGGCCTCTTCAGGGATTGATGATGCCACTCCTTCTGGGAATCGTATCATCAACCCTGAAAGTCTGTGACGCCGACGACCGCATAGGATGCCGTACCTTGTGCCAGTTATAGGGCCACCCACCTGTGAGGGGATTCAGGGTTATGCAGGTAACTAGACCTTCAGACCACCGGTTTGTTGATCAGGATCTTGGATATTTATGGAGGGTTCTAAGGTCTGTCAGAGACCAGTTGGTGTGTTCCGAGGTCTGTCAGAGACTATTCAGAGATGTGTTCTGAGGTCTGTCAGAGACCAGTGGGGGATATGATCTGAGGTCTGCCAGAGACCATTCAGGTTATGATTATGGGGTCTATCAGAGACCAATATTGGAGCTTTGTTTGAGGTATATCTGAGACCAGGGCTTGAGGACTTCTGGATGGTCTGTCTGAGACCTTTCTTGATTGGGTTCAGGCTATTCAGCTACAGCTTTGGTCCCTGTTGCATGTTACTTGCATTGCATCACTGCATATCCATTGCCATTTGCATTTCACTAACGTGTGTCTGTGCTGCAGGTGCATTTGCATTTCCCTAGTTCTAGTGCCCAGACTTCTGAGTTTTGATCATGGCTAACCTAAGAAGAACAGTTGCTTACAAATTGCCTACTCCTGATATTGTTCCTTTACTGCGGTTGATCTCTCTCGCTGATGAGGGTGTTCGTAGGAGCTTCCGGATGAGCTATGGTAGACTATTGAGATTGGTGTGCAAACCTACAGAGGTAGAGTTAGATGGGTTGTATGCTTTGATGCAATTCTACGACCCTGCTTTGAGGTGCTTTACGTTCTCTGACTTTATTATGGGACCAACCCTGGAGGAATACGCTGAGTATGTTGAGCTGCCCGTGCAGAACCAGGTTCCATTCATTCATTATGACGCCAAGCCCAAGCCGGAGGATTTGGCAAAAGCCTTGCATATTGGTGCTTCTGAACTTGTGACTACTGTTTCTCGTGGAGTTCCAGGCTTCTCACTCCAGTTCTTAGTTGGTAAAGCCCAGGAGTATGCCAAGAGCGGGTGCTGGGTTGCTTTCAATGCTGTGTTGGCCTTGTGCATTTATGGCATAGTATTGTTCCCCAATATACCGGATTTTGTGGACTTCGACGCCTTCTACTTGTTTGCCGCTGGTAATCCTGTACCTACCTTACTCGGAGATCTCTACCACTCACTGCACTACAAGAATGAGAAGGGAAGAGGAAAGAATGTTCATCTTTGTGTACCCTTGTTGAGTATGTGGTTTGAAAGTCACCTTCCTAAGAGAAGATCTGTTGCAGAGGCTACAGTCCCAGCTGGTTGGCCAGAGCGCCTGATGAGGCTATTGTCGGAAGATATGGAGTGGTTTGATCGAGACCTGTTGGGATCTGAGCTCATCTTCAGTTGTTCTGGGTACCCTAATGTGCCGTTGATAGGAAGAAAAGGGTGTATCAATTACAACCCTTCTCTATTCATTCGCCAGTTCGGATATGCACTGAAGAATCCACCTCAGGAGGAAGAAGTACAGGAATCTCTGTACTTCACAGGTGATTTGAAGGGAGAATTGCTAGCTGAGTTGCAACACGCCTGGACACGTATTAACCGAAAGGGGAAACCACTGTTAGGTAAGAACGATTGCCAGGCCTATGCACCTTACAGGGTTTGGATCCAGGAAAGAGCAAGTCAGTTATTAATGCCATTTCCAGATGTACCAATCCTTGTTCCTATTCCGGTAGCGGAGCCAACTACTGTTTCTAGGGAAGTCTATGAGCAAATTGTGAGAGAAAAAGAAGCCTTGATGAAGATCAACGAAGGGTTAGAGCAAGAGCTAGCTCAAGTACGCAGTGAGAAAAACAAGGCCGTATATGCTTTCCAACAACAGATCGAGCTGTTAAACAGGTTAGGGGCTGAGTTGACTGAGGAAAAGAAAAAGCGCGAACGTCTGGGGCAAGAGTTCAGAAGCTCCCATGACATGTTGGAAGCCAAAAAGAAGGCGCTTGACGCAGCACACCGAGAAATCTCCTCTTGCAATAAGACTTGGAATGCTACACTCACCAACAATAAGAAGAGGGAAGATAAGCTGAAGCAGCAAATTTCCGACCTCGAGGAGAAGTTGAAGTCTAGCATCAAGAAGTGTGAGGAGGAAGTGATGACCCGGTACAATGTCCAGCATGCGCTGAACAAAGCAATCAAATCCAGAGATGAAGCGGTGTCTCAGAAGCGAAAGCTAGAAGATTGCTTCGGAGAGGCAACATGGGAAGAAACTACTGAAGACGTGCGCCGTGTTCTTAAGAAGAGAAACCAACTTGTTGAAGGGCTGCTTGATCGACCAAGTCACCCAGAGACTAAGAAGTTGATAGAAGAGTACCATACTTTCGGGAGGATTTGATCGTTTCATGTAGTAACTTGTAGTAACTTGTATGCTTTATTTGCATAAGTGCTGACCATCGCCAGGGTTGTTGGTTGAGGTCATGCCTTCTTATCGTACTTTCAGCGACATTGTATTCAGGTTTTCTCAGCAATATATGAGGCTTTCTATGATTCAGCTCCGGTATTCCTATTGTCAACACTGTCACTGCACTGGCACCTTCACACTAGAACTGGGAGAATGAATTTCCCTAATGCACAGACACATTGCATTGCATTCATACTCATATTGCATTACAGGTAATCTTTGAATAGTGTCTTATTTCCTGCTCTGTACCAGGTACTTTCCAGGATTGCAGATCAACATCCGCACCGCTATTCTACCCGCACCAACTGTCGAAGGATCATGGATCAAATGCAGAACGAGATGCAAGATGTGTGCGAGAAGCTCGCTCTCTTTATGCAGACCATGGAAGCTATTGCGAAAGGGCAGGAGAATTTGCAGGCCATGGTCCAGCCTCTGTTGGCTCGAAATGCTGGTCAAGGTAATGAAGATCATCAGTCCGTACGGGTCGATACTGTTCATGGAGACGGTACTCCCACGCCAGTGGCTCCGCCTGTAATCAATACACCTGCTGCTAATGTCAACAACGCTACCGCTGCTGCAAATGGTAACGTCGGAGTTGGAAATGAGACTGCTATCCATAATGTTGGGCTGGGTGATGTCAATTTGGGAGATAATCTAGGCGGCAACGGCTTTGTCCATACTGGATTCGGATTCAACGATCAGGGATTCGATAACACTGGGAAGTATGGCTTTAATGCTCAAGGCTTTGGGCAAGACGGTTATGGCGCGACCAATCAGGGTTACGGAGGTTTTGGAAACGGAAACGGTACTGGATTTATGGCTTTTGGTCCTGCTGGAGGTGTTCAGGGGTACGGCAACAGAGGCCGAGGTCCGGGAATGAATCAGATCAGAGCAGGACGTAATAATGGATATGATGGGTATGGGGCTGGAAACGGTATGTGGCAAGAAGATCAGCAGGAGGACGCTTTCTCCGGCGGAGGTTTCGAAGGGCCGATGGATGATTCCCAGAAGATCAGAATGCTGGAAGAGCAGATGAGGGGAGTCCTAAACCAAAGTGCTGTGGGTTTGGACATGGCCACAATGGGGCTGGTACCTGGCTTGAGGGTACCAATTAAATTCAAAGCTCCTGCGTTTGACAAGTATAAAGGAGACACATGTCCAAAAGTGCATGTACGAGCTTACTACAGAAAGATGTCTGCATACTCAACTGATGAAAGAATGCTAATGCATTTCTTTCAGGATAGTCTGTCGGGCCCTTCCCTAGAGTGGTACATGGGGTTGGAGCCAACTGATATCAAGACGTGGAAGCAGTTAGCAGAGGCATTTGTAGCTCACTACAAGTATAACAGCGACTTGGCACCCAATCGGGTCCAGTTGGCCGGGCTGTCGCAAAAGAAGGGGAGAGTTTTAAAGAGTACGCGCAAAGGTGGCGCGATATGGCTGCCAGGGTCTGTCCTCCTGTGGAAGATAAGGAAATGAATGACATGTTTGTCGGCACATTCACAGGTCTGTTTCATGATATGCTGTTTCACACGTCTCTGGCCAGTTTTTCAGACTTAATTCTGATGGGAGAAAAGATTGAACGTAACATCAAGCAAGGAAAGTTCCAAGTCGAGGAATCAACTGCATCTGGCAGTAATAGGAAAGCTTTTGGTGGGCGCCGTCAGGGCGAGGCAAGCGCAGTATTTGGAGGCCGAGGCCGAGGCCGAGGCAGGGGACGAGGTCAATATCGTCAGCCGCAGCAGGTGGCGAGTGTTACTATCCCGTATCAACAGCAACCACTCTAGCAACAACAACCGGTTCAGCAACAGCCAATGCCACAGCAGCAGCAGCCTCAGCAGGGAGCACAGCAAGCTCAGCGAAGATTCCAGGGTAGTAAACCGAGGAGAGTGTTTGAGAAGCCTCCCTCAACCTATGCCGATTTGTTGCAGACATTGTTGGGATTGAATCTAGTAGAGAAAAGAACTCTGGCACCAATAACGGGAGCTCCCCCGTCTGGCTACGATGCAAGCAGGCACTGCGAGTTTCATTCTGGGGCTCCGGGCCACGATATAGAAGGTTGCCACGCTTTTAAGCACGTTGTGCAGGATCTTTTGGACAATAAGACTATCAATTTCGGAACGGCAGGTCCGAATATAGTGCAGAAACCCATGCCTAATCATGGGGCAAACGCCGTTCTAACTGAGGAAGGGTTGAATCTGATTATGAATGTTGAAGATCTAAAGACGCCACTAAGCGAGATAAAGAGCCGATTGTTGCAAGGGGGTGTTTACCCAGGATGTAACGAGTATTGCTTAGACTGTTGGACCCTAGCTGGAGGGTGTGAGGATTTGAAGAAAGGCATTCAGGCTTTAATTGATGAGGGCATATTGCGGTTTGATCGAGCGGCAACTGACGAGCCTGCAGGGGCAGTAGTGGATAATCGGAGTGATGTGGCCACGGTAACGATTCCTCGGAAGACGATCACTATCGCGGCACCAGCTCAACGACCACCGATTACCATAACTAAGGCCGGGCTGATCCCGTACGAGAACACAAAAGCAGTTCCATGGTCATATGGGTTAGAGGTGTATTGTGACGGGATAAAAATTGATGTTAATAAGCAGACAGCCGAGACTGTGGATAATGTTGTTGGGTCAGGAGGCATGACAAGGAGTGGCAGGATCTTTATATCTCCTGAAGTGGAGGCTGAAAGATTAGCAAAAGGAAAAGGGAAAGTGGTTGAAAACGTTCCGGTGCAGGCAAGTGACAAAGAGTCGGCAGCGAAAGACGTAGAAGAGTTCATGCGCTTGATTCGGAAAAGTGATTATAAGATTGTGGAGCATCTGCAGCAGACGCCGTCCAAAATATCAATCTTGTCATTGCTCTTATGTTCGGAAGCTCACAGAAATGCTTTGTTGAAGGTCCTGGATACTTCCTTTGTACCCCAAGACGTCTCCGTGAATCAGCTGGAAGGAGTGCTGGCACATGTGAATACAGGCCACAGTTTGGGCTTTACCGATTTCGACTTGACTCCGAAAGGGAGAGATCATAATATGGCGCTGCACGTATCTGTTGAGTGTAGAGGATCAGTAATGTCACACGTATTGGTTGACACCGGGTCATCTTTGAATGTGCTGCCCAAGAAGGCGATGATGAAGCTGGATGTTAGAGGAATTTTGTGTACGCCCAGTGATTTGGTAGTCAGAGCGTTTGACGGCATGCGGAGAACAGTCTTTGGATCAATCACATTGCCTCTACAGGTGGGGCCGGAGGTGTTTGCAACTAAGTTTTATATCATGGACATACAGCCTGCGTACAGCTGCTTGCTTGGAAGACCCTGGATTCATGGGGCGGGGGCAGTCACGTCTACCCTGCATCAGAAGTTGAAATATATGGTCGGAGACAGTGTAGTCACCGTGTGCGGAGAAGAGGACATCCTGGTCAGCCATCTATCTTCATTTAAATATGTGGAAGTCGATGGAGAGATTCACGAAACGCCCTGCCAGGCATTCGAAGGTTTGCGCATCAAGGACAAGGGTCCCGGGCCGAGCAAAGTGCCAGAAATAGCCGTCTCATCGTATAAAGAAGCTCAAGCTCTAGTGGAAGCAGGAGAAGCCAAGGGCTGGGGCAAAGTGCTGGACATTCCTGTGAAGATGGACCGGTTTGGGCTGGGATACCAACCGTCGTCATCCACTCCTTCCGTGGGGGCACCCCGTTTCAGAAAGCCAATCACCATCTCTGCCAGTGGGGTGTGTCATGAAACTGTCAATGCTGCTTCGGAGTCTGATGAAGGAGACAGCGACTGTGATATGGATGCCTGGATTCAGCCAAGCCCACCAGGACAAGGACTGTGCAACTGGTCTATTCAGGAGCTTGTTCCTGTGACTTTTAAACAGTAATGCTTCGCTTTATTAATTGTTGAATAATCTGATGTCTTGCCCGGGGCATCAAGATTTGCTTAGGGCTGTGTTGTTATGAACATTGCGCGTTAATCATTAAATAAATGGCGTTTTTCATGTGCAAATACTGTAATCCCTGTCTTTCTTGTTTTGTATTTTTCAATAAAATGGCAACGTGGTTATTCGCTTTATACGCATTTTGAAGCACTTAACCATTCCTCTTGCAGGATAACATTTTCAGATGACATCCTTGAATCACCTATGACCCGTCCCGACTTTGAGCACCCGGTATTTCAGGCCGAAGAAGAGGTTGTCGAGGATAGTGACGTTCCTGAAGAACTGTCTTGGTTAGTGAAGCAAGAGGAAAGAGCCATTCTGCCTCACGACGAGGTCATCGAAATTATCAACTTGGGGTCGGAAGGGGTTGAGAAGAATATTCGTATCGGAGCCGCGCTGCAGGGCGATATCAAGCGGAGACTGGTTGAAATGCTCCAAGAGTATAGTGATGTATTCGCTTGGTCATATGAAGATATGCCGGGGCTCGATACAGATATGGTTGTGCATCGCCTGCCACTGAAAGAAGATTGCCCGCCGGTCAAGCAAAAGCTTCGCAGAACTCGACCAGATATGGCAATGAAAATCAAAGAGGAGGTTCAGAAACAGTGGGACGCTGGTTTCCTGGCTGTGACGAAGTATCCTTCATGGGTTGCCAACATCGTACCAGTGCCCAAGAAAGATGGCAAGGTTCGAATGTGCGTGGATTATAGAGATTTGAATAAAGCAAGCCCAAAAGACGATTTTCCACTGCCTCACATTGACGTGTTAGTTGATAATACTGCTCAATACTCCGTATTCTCCTTCATGGATGGCTTTTCAGGCTATAATCAGATTAAAATGGCGCCAGAGGATATGGAGAAAACCACTTTCATAACGCCTTGGGGAACATTTTGCTACAAAGTGATGCCCTTTGGTTTGAAAAATGCTGGGGCAACATATCAGCGTGCGATGACGACTCTTTTCCATGATATGATGCATAAAGAGATCAAAGTTTATGTTGACGATATGATTGCCAAATCCCAGACGGAGGAAGAGCATCTGGTGAATCTGTTGAAGTTATTTAAAAGGCTTAGGAAGTTCAGGCTGAGGCTGAACCCTAACAAATGCACCTTCGGGGTGAGATCGGGTAAACTGCTGGGGTTTATCGTAAGCGAAAGAGGAATAGAGGTTGATCCTGCTAAAATAAAAGCAATTCAAGAGATGCCGACGCCTAAAACAGAGAAAGAGGTGCGCGGGTTTTTAGGGAGGTTGAACTACATTGCCCGGTTCATATCTCACCTAACGGCCACGTGTGAACCGTTGTTTAAGCTGTTGAAAAAAGATCAAGCTGTAACGTGGAACGAAAATTGTCAAAAGGCGTTCGATAAAATAAAGCAGTACTTGCAGGAGCCTCCTATTTTGATACCTCCAGTGGCAGGGAGACCCTTGATTATGTATTTGACAGTTCTTGAGGGAAGCATGGGTTGTGTTCTCGGTCAACATGACGAGACAGGAAGAAAAGAGCATGCGATCTATTACCTGAGTAAGAAATTTACAGACTGCGAATCTCGATATTCAATGCTGGAGAAAACTTGTTGCGCGCTAGCCTGGGCCGCCAAGCGTTTGAGGCAGTACATGCTGAATCATACAACCATGCTCATCTCGAAGATGGATCCTATCAAATATGTATTCGAAAAGCAAGCGTTGTCGGGTAGAATTGCCCGCTGGCAGATGGTCTTGACTGAATATGACATTCAATACGTCTCGCAGAAGGCTATAAAGGGGAGTGTGTTGTCTGAGTATCTGGCGGAGCAGCCTATTGAAGATTACCAATCGATGAGATTTGATTTTCCTGACGAGGATATCATGTATCTAAAGATGAAAGATTGTGAAGAGCCGTTGCCAGACGAAGGACCAGAGTTGGGTTCCAAATGGAAGATGATATTTGACGGAGCTGTGAATGCTTATGGTAGCGGAATAGGGGCAATCATCACCACGCCACACGGGTCGCACATCCCGTTTACTGCCCGACTGACCTTTGCTGTTACCAATAATGAGGCCGAATACGAAGCTTGTATAATGGGGCTTGAAGAAGCCATTGATTTGCGAATCAAACATCTGGACGTATACGGAGACTCAGCTCTGGTAGTGAATCAGATCAAAGGGGAATGGGAGACACGGCAGCCCAATTTGATACATTACATGAATTATGCAAGGAGATTGTTGCCTTTCTTCGACAAGGTTGAATTGCATCATGTACCGCGGGCAGAGAATCAAATGGCTGACGCCCTGGCCACTTTGTCTTCCATGTACAAAGTCAACTTCTGGAACGAGGCTCCCAGAATCATTATCTCCCGGCTGGACAGGCCAGCTTATGTATTTGCTATTGATGAAGCATCCGACGACAAACCGTGGTATTTTGATATCCTTAATTTCCTGAAGAATAGAGAGTATCCGGCTGGGGCATCTAGTCAAGATCAGAAGACTCTCAGGAGATTAGCAGGTAATTTCTATTTGAACCCGGATGGTGTATTATACAGAAGAAACCACGATTTGGTGCTGTTGCGTTGTGCAGACGAAAAAGAGGCAAAGCTTCTCATGGAGGAAATACACGAAGGTACCTTTGGTACGCATGCTGGTGGGCATGCTATGACGAGAAAACTGTTGCGGGCAGGTTATTTTTGGCTGACCATGGAAACTGATTGTTTCAAGTTTGCGAGGAAGTGTCACAAGTGCCAAATCTATGCTGATAAGATCCATGTGCCTCCAAGTCCTCTAAATGTGATGTCATCGCCTTGGCCATTCTCTATGTGGGGAATCGATATGATTGGAAAGATCGAGCCGACGGCTTCTAATGGGCATCAGTTCATTCTAGTGGCAATCGATTATTTCACCAAGTGGGTGGAAGCGGCGTCTTACGCAAATGTAACGAAGCAAGTGGTGGCCAGATTCATCAAGAGAGATATCATTTGCCGATATGGGATTCCCGAGCGGATAATCACGGATAATGGTTCAAACCTGAACAACAAAATGATGAAGGAGCTCTGTCAGAATTTCAAGATCGAACATCACAACTCTTCTCCTTACCGACCCAAGATGAATGGCGCTGTTGAGGCGGCCAATAAGAATATCAAGAAGATCGTTCAGAAAATGGTGGTGACCTATAAGGATTGGCATGAAATGCTAACTTTTGCTTTGCACGGTTATCGTACGACGGTACGTACATCAACCGGAGCAACCCCGTTCTCGTTGGTATACGGAATGGAAGCGGTATTACCATTGGAAGTTGAGATCCCTTCTCTGAGGGTATTGCGAGACGTTCAGCTAGAAGAGGCAGAATGGGTAACAAATAGATTGAACCAACTGAGCTTAATGGATGAGAAGAGGCTAGCGTCTCTAGCATATGGTCGTTTGTACCAGAGCCGAATGAAGAAAGCGTACGACAAGAAGATACATCCGCGAAGCTTTCAGACGGGCGACCTTGTGCTGAAAAGGATTCTCCCGCCGCAAGCAGATCACAGGGGCAAGTGGACCCCCAACTACGAAGGGCCATACGTTGTCAGGAAAGTATTTTCAGGAGGAGCGTTGTTGTTGTCCACCATGGACGGAGAAGACTTCACGTCGCCTGTGAATTCGGACGCAGTTAAAAAATACTTTGCTTAAAATAGACCCGCTGGACAAAAAAAAAAAAGAGAGTCCAGGCAAAAATGGGGCATCCTGGCGAACCAAAAACAGAATGAAAGGTTCGGGCAAAAATTAGGGATAAAATTGAAAAATGTACACCCGCGAAGTTGAAAACCTACACTGGGCGGCTTCGGCAAAAAAGGGTATCCCGGTGAATTGAAAACCCGTAAAGGGCGGTTCACGCAAAAGTTAGGGATTCGAAAAGCAAATGACTGCGGTCCGAATTTGATATTGCACTAAGCATCAAGGCGGGAGAATACACTTGAGGAGTCGGTTATCTGATACAATCCCTTCAGAAGTGGGGATACCGGGACGGCATTAGAGTCGGACGAGTCATGGGAGGATCAGTTCGTGGTGTTCGTCTGCATCCCGTTGCCGACATGTGTACAAAATTTCATTTGTCAATATATTTATGCTTCTTGTGCATACTTGTATATTCGCTTCGCGTAGCTTCCTCTTTTCAGGAGTTACATTCCGTGTACAAACTCCGCCCCTTCAAGGGCCCAATCAATAAATACGTTATTCAGTACTTGACACTGTTCTTTACTGTTTTGTGCATGATTAACGCCTAAGTTTAATGAAACTAGCATGAGTATAACGTCGCTGGCCCTTGCCAACAGTTGCTAAAGCTTTGAATTAACTGAAAATAACGTCACTAACCTGAGTTGATTTGGTTGCATAGGCTTGTCTTGTCTTGTTTGTGTTGTTGCAGGTTTCATAACCGTACGAGGAAGATGATCGAAAGATTGCAATAACGAAAGACTCAGCCTTCACGCAGGTCATGTAGGTTCTTCCTGAAGAAGGATCGGACTCTCCAGCTAGTCATAGCTTGTGCAAAAAAAAAAAAAAAAAAAGGATCGACGATTCCTAAATCGTAAGGCTGTATTCAGACAGGTCCATCTTTCCCCGCAGGGTCATTCACTCTCCCCCAGCGGAGTCAGTGGATTTCCCCCGAGAGAATAGACTCTCCCCAGCAGAGTTGGTGGTGGGTCCCGTCATTTACTTTGTCAGGGATACCGTGTAATATCAGTTCACTCTCCAGCAGAGAAGTCCAATCATACTTGGCATACCTGCTATTCCTCAGCAAAGTTATATTCCCCAGCAGGGGGTTACCCCAACAGGGTGTTTGTTTCGAACTCCCAACTTCCCAGCATGGTTGACTTCACCCTTCCAGCATTTATTTTGCTGGAATAATTCTGTAGCATCTGGCTATTCCCGGCGGAGTCGGCATTATCTTCAGCATTTATTTTGCTGAAGCAGTTTCTGTACTCTGGCAGTTCAGGTGAAGAGAGCACTTGCTCAAATGAACTACCAAACACTCAAGATCTCGGCATGAGATATTCAATGATAATGTCAGCTCGGCAGTAGTCCCCACAGAGTTACCAGGATAAGGTTCTCTTTATTTCCAAGCAGAGTTATTTGTCATCGAAAGGGTTTCATGGATCAGAATTTCAGAAGTTGCCTCCAGTCATCAGAATAGGCATCCGGTAGTTTGGTTCCCAGATATCCCCAGTAGAGTCCGCCCCAAAGTCGCTGCCACGTCGGTGCTAAGAAGTTTGTGGGTGGGGATCAATGGAGAACTAAGTCCTGACGTGGACAATTTATTCCTATATTGACGGGATTTCTTCAGAAGTGGACGTCCTAACGTGGACAGGTTTATTTCCCCGGGTTAGTGAAGTGTGTTAATCCTAACGTGGGCAGATTCGGGTTCTCGAAATTGGTAAAATGGGAAGTCATGACATTGACAAAAGTGATTACTCTTTGTGTTGGTGTCCTGACGTGGACCAGTTCCTCTCAGCAGTTATCTTTCTTCGTGGTGGCAAAGCATGGGTCCTGACGCGGACAGATCAGACAAGGGCGTGAGTCCTTACGTGGACAAGTCTTATTTCCTCAGCAGGTCGAAGATGCCTGAGTCCTGACGTGGACAAATCAAGACGAAAAATGGGTCCGGACGTGGACAAGTCTATTCCTTACATGGGAAAAGAGGTTTCAGTTCCTGACGTGGAAAGATGAAAAGTTTATTCCTTACGTGGAAAGATGAGATTCCTTACGTGGAAAAAAATGGGTTTCCTTACGCGGAAAGATCGAGTCCTCACGCGGACGTATCAAGTTTAGTCCTGACGCGGACAGATCAAAGGAGTTATTCCTAACGTGGAAGAAGAAGATAGATTCCTTACGTGGAGAGATTGGGGTCCTTACGTGGACGGATTCAAGAAAAGATGTTTCCTGACGAGGAAGAATGATGTACTCCTTACGTGGAAGGGTGAGTCCTAACGTGGACAGGTTCAGAACCAAAGTGGTATTCCTTACGCGGAAAGATCGGAGGCCTGACGCGGACAGATTCAGAAAGGTTGGAGTCCTCACGTGGACAGATTGGGAATTGTATTCCTTGCGTAGAAGAAAATTGGTTTCCTTACGTGGAAAGAAGACGTGGTTCCTTACGTGGAAGGATGGAGTCCTAACGTGGACGGGTCCAGACGAGGTTATTCCTAACGTGGAAGGGTGTTATTCCTAACGGGGACGATTCAGTTTATGGAAAGGTAGACAAATTATTCCCCAGCGGAGTTGCCGAGATTTTCTGGGTTAACAGCAAGCGGAGTCCTAACGTGGACAGGTTTTAGTTGAGCTCTCTTCGTGTTGACAGCAGATAGAGTCCTGACGTGGACAAGCAAAGAACGAAATTTCCGATGATTCAATCTTCTTCAGGATGATGAGAAGAATCCCCAGCACGGTCGCACGAGATCAGCGGGTTGCCGTAACAGTCAGATTCAGCTGATGAATGTCGTTCTCCAAGCAGGAGCGCAGTTTATTTCTGCGGTTGGCAAATTTCCGGTTTCACTGGTATTCAACTGTCTCGTACCTCGAATGTATGAAGGCCATTCGCTCTTCACCCAATCGGGTCCAAGTCGCTTGAATAGGGGCAGCTGTTGCACCCTAAAATTTGCTCAACCTTATTCACTTGGTTTATTTTTTTCATTATCATTAGCATTTGCATATAGAGTCATGTACATAGACTAACCATCTGCATAGCATAAGCATAGCAAGTCATTCAACAGGGGACCAATCATTATTCTCATCTCTAGAGGCCTATCAAGAGGTTATTATCCTAATTCCATCTCATTCAAGTCATCAGAAAAGAATTTGAGAGCAGAGAGTTCAGCAGATCTAGCCTTGAGCCTATCCCCTATCTGAGGGCATCTGAGGGTCAACAAGGGGGTTGTGAGCTGTGAATGGAAGGCATGGAGAGCATCTAGACATCATGGGAGGCTTAGAAAGTCATTTGGGGAGGAAAACAAGTTGTTGAGGTGATCACAAGAATTGCAGTTGAAGACAGTCAACTAGGGTTTCATCTGGGTCAACCCTAGGTCAACCCTAGGTCAATTGACTGATTGAAAGGCATTAAGGGCTATTGGAGAGAGGTGGGGTTCATCATTTTACATGGAGAATAAGGATATGTTGTTGTGTTAAGAAGAATTCAAGAGAAATCAAGGAGAGGAGGAGTTTCTAAATTAGGGTTTCCCTGTAAAATCCCCTAGTTTAGGTCAAATTTCCCAGCAAAATAAGTCAAAATGCAAGCTTCAAATGGATCCTTGGCCAACATGAAACTTGTAGAGGATCTCAAGACCTTTAATTTGAGTGGTGGAAGACATCAAGGAGATTTATAGAACTCAAGTTATGGTCCTTGCAAGTTACAGGTCATCTGAGGTATCTGAAATTTTGTCTGTGCAAGTGACTTGACTTCCAAGCAACTTTTACCCCTCAAGGAGATTTCAAATGAATTTTTGGTCAACATAAGAATTGTTCATCATTGTCTTAGCTTTCTATAATGGTATAGTATGCCTTCATATGATGTGTGGAACTCAACTTATGGTTTTGGCAAGCAAAGGGTATTTTGGTCATTTGTGAATTACAGGTCATTTTAACCTATGTCCAAAACTCATACAAGGAGGCCTCAAATGAGAAAACTTACAACATCAAACTTGCTCCAAATGACATTTTGAGTCTAGAAAAGTGACCATGAGAGATTGGAAATGTCCATAGCACAAGGTTTCAAAATTGGTGAATTTAATGAAGGAAAATGGCTTAAAAAATGGTATTTTTCATATCTTGGCCAAATGATGCAAAATTATAGGTCATTTTGAATGGAAAAGGCATTTTAAAGACATTGGATAAAGTGGAATTTTGAGTTTAGGTCACAATTTATGAGTTATCCATGGTTGCTTGGATTGAAAGTAACATAATCCAAATTGAAAGGGAAAAGTGTATAGGGAAATTTCTCCAATGTTCTAGGAGGTTCTAATGCAACCTATATATTCATGCAAGCTGATTCATGCAAGGGTTGGTGCTCCCATTTGTCAAAAATCTCCATTTTTCATCCATTTTCTTATTCTTCCATAAGATCCTCAAACTCTTACAAACCTCTCAAAATTCTCACATATTTGGATTGAATCATCATCATCATCATTCAAACCCTAGGATTCACATCAAGAAGTGGTTGAATTGATCAAGGATCATACCTATTATCTTCTTCATCCCAAGTTGCACTTTCATCCAAAACCCATTGAAACTTCCTCTATCATTCTGATTTCTGTCACCATCATCATCTACTAACATCATGGAGTAATTGGCACAAAAGATTGGAGGGAATTCGTGGCTGTGTGAAGAGATTCAGTTTGAAACTCCAACTTGCATGAAGGATGGAATAGCATGATTCATAAATATTAAGCACAAATCATTGCAAACAGAAGCATATTCATTCATTGGAGATTGTTTTCAGCAAGTATCAAAGGTTGAATTGAGGTCTAATTACCATCACCATCATCAAGTGCAAGGTATGTAAATTTCTTCGAATCTCACTATTCTGGCTGGTAGAGATCATGTGGTTAGGATAATGTTGTTTAGAAACCCTAGAGGATCAATTCTTGAAGTTTAGGGATAGATTCATGGAGATCCATGACAGGTTGCCATTTCTGTTGGCTTCGATAATAAGCTGTGTGTTGAGTTATAATCAATGTGATGAAGCATAGAACAATGAGGCAAGCACGTAGAATATCTGTGGATCATCAGGTTTGAGTTTTGGTAACTTTGACCTCAGGCAAGCATGGTGTGCCCTGAGTTTCGTGCTCTCTGTTTGGAGTGTACAATGAGAGTTAGAGAAAACTAGGATTGGATATGGATTCCTTGAGTTTTGTAGAATATTTTAGGGCTTGGAGTTGTTATTTTTCGTCAAGAACGCATGGAGAACGAGTGAGTGGAACTTTCGTGCATGGAGGTCGTGACTGAAACCCTAGACGAAGGGAGGAAGAAGACGAATCACACGCCCTTGGATCTGGTGGGAAGAATTGACTTGACCAGGGATCGAACGGCCCACGTTTGATCTGAGTTTTGGTGGGAGAATTTGAAATCCCAAACGCAGCGTTTCATTAAGTTGGGGGGATTGGGCTCAGAGCGCTATCTGCACCCCCCATGTTAATAAGCCCAACGCGCTTAACTTGGTTTCCTTGCTATTCTCACCCCCTCCCTTTTATTTCTTTATATTTTTTTTTATTTTCTTTAATTTTTTCATGCATCTTCTAAAATTCATAATAAATAGCAAAATAATCATTTTTAATTCATTCTTTTTGCATTATTTTCTTTAAGATGTCTAGAAAATTATAAAAAATAAAAATTGCATTTTATTTTTTATTTGATATTTTTCTCATATTTTCTAAATAAATAACATTTTACATAATTCCATTTCATACATGATTTTGATATTTTTTGTTCTATTAATTGCTTTCATATTTTTCATCCATTCTTTTTAGGTTGTTTAGATTAGACATCAAACTTGTAGATTCAATTTAGTACCCATTTTTAGAAATTAAATTTAGGTGCTTAGTGTAGGTGTGAACAACATGGATAAAACTAGGGTTTTAGGTGATGACTTAGGAGATTTGATCCTTTTCCCTTAGGACTTAGGGTTTGAATAATTTAGTTATGGGACTATAGGGGCTATGGGTAGTTATTAGATCCCCTTAGAAAAAGTCAGGTTTCCCCTACTGCTATTAATACTCTGTATATATCTGATTGACTGATGTGGTGTGCCCTCTGGGGATTATTGCTTGTGTGTGTGGGTATTGGGATTGTCTGGGGAATTTGGGAGAGCTGAAGACTTGGGAAGATGAAGCCATTGGAGATTCAGATGTTGGAGTTCAACTTCCAGAGTTGAAGAGGAGGTTCTTGCTAGCAGCTGCTGAGAGACTAGGGTTTAGGAGCTAGGTAGAGCTCTAGGTTAGAAAGTTGTTTCTCAAACATGGATTGCCTTGTCTGCATCCATTCTTCTCTGTGATTCAGAGTCTCTCTAAGACACTCACCCCCTTCCTTTGGAAGGCTTGGTGATAGTGTCTAAGAGATAGAACTCTTGAGAGAAAATGTCTTTTGTGTTAGAAGCAGTCTGTTCACCACCTTTGGTAGTCAACTGATTGCTTAACACCCAATTCACTCTTGTGACTGATTCCTCATCCTGGAGGTTTGAACTTGAAGAAAAGCCATTGCAGATGGAAGACTGATGATCAAAGCCCTTACCTGAAGGCCATGAAGAGGGAGATTGATGCTTGTTGAAGCCTGTAACTGAGTGGAGATTACTTGCAGTCAGATGTTGATTCAGAGCTGCTGATGCTATTTATTTTTGCTGTATTTCATTTCTTGATGTATTGATTGGTTTTCCTGACTGTATTGCTTGCTGTTTACCCTATTGGGTTGGAAGTGAAGCCTGTTCACTTTTGCCTATTGTTTTCTAGGTTCGAGGTTGAGTGGGACTCCCTTGCCTCGCTTGTATTATTGCATCCATGCATTTTACCGTTTTACTGTATATATCTGATATTGTTTCTGTTTCTGCCTATCCCTTAGGATCTCTGTTTCTCTCTGTGCAAGAGAGGAGCATGATAGACATTAGGTTTTAACCCATGCATGATAACATTAGGTTAGTTGGTTTCCCTTCGCAACCGTAGGTTAGAGTTCTGTCTCTTCTTCCTCAAAACAAACAGAAAAACACATAAAGATTTCAAACACAATGAAAGACACTTCTTCCGTAAAAGAATGTGAACTCATCAAGACGTCATTTTTGTCCGCTGGGACTGTTAATCAGGAAACCTTTTTCAGAAGGAATAAAATCAACCAAGACAGACTTGTGTCGTACGTGGCCCGAACTACGTTTGCTCTGATCTTTCATGCTGTATGAAAGTACGTAGGCATAGGATGCGATATCCTAGCGAGCAACCTTCCCCTCCTTTCCCGTAGGTAGGCGAACTACGTTGACTCTGATTTCTCGTTCCAGACGGGAATACGTAGGCATAAAGTGCGATACTTTGCCGAGTCATTTTATTTTCATTCTCTTTTCTCTTTAACCCCTAACCTTTAGCGTAGATAGAATAACAATCCATATCCGAAGACAAGCGTGGATCCCGTCGAGTACGACGGATGTGAGGGGTGCTAATACCTTCCCCTTGCGTAACCGACTCCCGAATCCAGGTTTTGGTTGCGACGACCATACCTTTCCCATGTTGTGCGAGGTTTACTCTGAGCGTTTCCTTTCCCTCCCGTGGGATAAATAACGCACGGTGGCGACTCTTCTGTTCGGCCGGCGCCGATTTTCGCAGTAGCGACAAGGATTCCCTAATTGTGCTGCCTCTGAAGATTATCTACATTGGGTGCGAGAGAGGGCTCTCGACCTCAAGATGCCTTTCCCTTTTCACGAACCCATGGTGTTGACTTTTCATGATCCTGATTGGTTTGATGTGAGTGGGGTAGATCAATTGAAGGCCACCTTGGACGAGGCTCGGAAGCTGAATACCGCTTGGAGGAACAAGTACTTCACCCTTAAGGTAGAGAAAGAAAAGTCACAGGAGCTACCAGAAATAGAATTTGCAAGAAAAAGGAAGGCGCGAGAGGATTTATTTTCCTCTCACACCTCTTAAAGAACTGTCACCAGGGATGATCTTCCCCCAGCTACTGTGGCTCGGAAGGAATGTGTAGATCGACTCATCAGTGAGAAGGCCAAATTGCAGGAGCGCGTTAATCAGCTGGTAGAGGAGCTTCGTGTGCAGAAAGAGCATAAAGAGTAGATCTCTAAGTTTTCTTTTGCTTTTGTTTCAATGTAATAAACTCTTAAAAGAGTACTTTGCTTTGTAATGCTTCTCAAATATCAATAATAAAATAAGTTTTTTTCCAATGTTATAATACCGAAAAACAATTTGGGTTTCTTGAATTTTCATACTCATTTGCATTTTTGCATCGGCATAGCATCGTTTGCATTCCAGGGTCTCACTCTTGCTTCATCTCCACAGACAAGCTGAATCACCAGTACAATACTCGCGCCAATCAACGTCAAAAGATGGATCATATTAAACAAGAGAACAAGGTGCTCCGTGATGAATTTGCAATTCTAAAAGAAAGCTTGGAGAGATTGAATGGTTTAGTTGAAGCTCTATCCAACCAGTCTGCGCTCAACAACCAAGATGTTCAAAGGACTGTTGTCTCCGAAGTTGTGTCAGCACCGATCCTAGTGGTGCCTACTGTTGCCGAAGTAACCTACAGCATGCCGCCAGGTTTTCCGTGGGGAATGCCTCCTCATTTCACTCCTGCTGGCTATCGCCCACCTGTTCCTGAGGTCCCTGTCATGACCGTTGCTCAAACCATCCCTGCCACTGCTGCTGTAATGACCACTGCTCCGCCACATGTGAATGTTACTCCATGTATTCTGAACGAACTGATTTTCCCTGGGTCTCCGACTGAAACTGTGGGTTTTGAAGAAATGATGGATGGTTTTCAGGACCAGTTTTCTGAGATTCAAAAAGAATTAAAAGCCATTCGTGGAAAGGATTTGTTTGGAAAGCGTGCTTCTGACTTGTGTTTGGTTCCGAATGTCAAGGTTCCGCCAAAATTCAAGGTTCCTGATTTTGAGAAGTACAAAGGAAATACTTGCCCTCAGAGTCATCTCATCATGTATGCCAGAAAGATGTCTGCACAAACTGACAATGATCAATTGCTCATCCATTACTTCCAGGATAGTCTGACAGGTGCTGCGCTCAAATGGTATATGAGATTAGATAGTGCGAGGATTCAAACTTTCAACGATCTAGGTGGGGCCTTCATCAAGAAGTATAAATATAATGTAGACATGGCTCCTGACAGAGATCAGTTGAGGGCCATGATGCAGAAAGACAAAGATAACTTCAAGGAATATGCTCAACGTTGGCGCGAGTTAGCCACGCAGGTAACGGTGCCATTGGAGGAAAGGGAAATGACCAAGATTTTTCTGAAAACCCTTGGTCCGTTATTTTACGTGAAAATGGTTGCAAGTGCACCCAGCGACTTCACTGAAATGGTGAATATGGGAATGCGTTTGGAAGAGGGAGTCCGAGAAGGAAGGTTGGTCAAATAAGAGAATGCTCCTAGTAGTGCTAAGAAGTATGGAAGTGGTTTTGTGAAGAAAAAGGAAAAGGAAGTGAATGTTGTATAAGAAGGAAGACCCAGAAAAAGGTATTCACCAGCATATCAGGTTGTAGCAGTATCGCCAGTATTCAACGCTCCAACTTATCAGCCGCAACCACAACAAAGTCCACAATCTCCTCAACAGAATCAGCCATTCAACAATTAGGGTCATGTGTACAAAAAAATAAACTTTGATCCCATCCCTATGAAGTATGCTGATTTGTTCCCATCCTTGATCCAAAAAGCTCACATCCAGACAAAAGCTCCACCTGAGGTTCCCAAGAATCCCCCTCCTTACTATAAAGCTGACATATTTTGTCCTTACCATCAGGGAGCTCCAGGTCATGATATTGAGAGTTGTTTTGGTATGAAAGCAGACGTCCAGAGGCTCATTAAGTGCGGAATCTTATCCTTTAAGGATTCCAATCCTAATGTGCAAGACAATCCATTGCCTCCACATGGTTCACCCTCTGTAAACATGATTCAAAGTTACCCAGAAGAAAGTGATCAGGGAGTTTCAGATAAGAAGACTGAAGAAGTATGTGTTATAGTGCCTCACTTCAAGGAAGTGGAGCATATTGAAATCACTTATGATAGTAGAAAGTCGATCGTTACTCCCCTAGTAATCAACGTGTCAGGACCTGTCCCTTACGTTTCTAGTAAGGCTATCCCATACTGATATAACGCTATGATGTTGGAAGATGGAAAGGAGGTACCGTTACTTACTTTGTCTTTGGTTGTTAACATTGCAGATGTTAGCAAAGTAACAAGAAGCGGTCGAGTTTACCCTTCAGTGCCTTCGAAAGACAAGGGAACCTCCGTAGAGCAACCGAGTCCAAAGGACCCAATTGGCAAAATATAAGTACATGTATGTATGTCATGTTTGATGTTGTTACATTCATAATATGGACTGTGCAGGGTAAGTTAACTAAGCTAACTATAAGTTAAGCTGGATGTCATACTCAATGTTAAGACATGGGTCGTATGACATCAATCAGAAGTTTGTTATTCTGGTAGCTAGAACTCAGGAAACAACTCAGAAGCTCAAGCTGGAGTGCAGGAGACATTTTAGACGCCCTAGGGGAACTAATATGTACCTAATTAAAGTGGCAAACGTGCAGAATACTAAAGAGAGGTTTTATGATGGACAAAACCTAATGTATGCGCCCAGGCCCAAGGACTGGTCTGCTGTTATAAATAACAGGAGAAAAGTAGAGAAATCACCATAGTGGTTTAGAAATGAAGAGGTTTTTCTTCAAAATTGTGTCTTAGGAACCCTTGTAATCCAAGCAACTGTTGATTGTATTGGTTAGGTAGTTTCTAGGTTGTGTACCACTTGAAGCTGTTAAGAAAGAGTGTGTGTTACTTGATCAAAGCTTTGAAGCAAGATCAAGGTGTGTGAGTAGTTGAAGTGTGTCTTCATTCTACTGTTAAATTGTTAACTGGTATGACATCACTGTTGTGTGATAGTGTAGGGAGTGAGTGGGTATACTCAGGTCTAGAGTATCTCTAGGTTAAATTGTCATTGGGTAGGTTTTAAGTGAGGAGTGCAAACTGGAGGTTTGACTCTGAATTAATTCTACTGATAGTGAAATTTCTCCCTGGCTTGGTAGCCCCCAGATGTAAGTGTGTTGCACAGAACTGGGTCAACAACCAACTGTGTTATTTACTGCTTTATAATTACTACATAAATAGTAGGTCTGTAGTGAAGGTCACAGTGGATGTTATAACTTCTGTTAGAACATCCATCGGGGGATGGCCATAATTTTCATTTTTCCTCCTCAACTTTGACTGGGTCAAGTTGATCAATTCCTATCTCAGCATCTTTGAGTAAGTCTTCAGAAGATACACCTGCACCTTGAAATGAACTACCTTTTCCGACACTTTTCGGATAAGACTCATCAAATGTGACATGAACAAACTCTTCAACTGTAAGTAATCTCTTATTGTATATTCTATAGCTTTACTTGAATGAGAGTGTCCGAGAAAGATACCTTCATTTGCCTTGGAGTTAAATTTTCCTAGACTCTCTTTTCCATTGTTTAACACGAAACGCTTACACCTAAAGACATGAAGGTGAGACACATTTGGATTCCTCCCTTTTAAAAGTTCATACTAAGTCTTGTTGAGAATAGGATGGATGAGCACCCTATTCAAAACATAATAAGCCGGACTAATGACGTCAGCCCAAAAATATTTAGGAAGCCCACTTTCATTGATCATAGTTCTTCCTAACTCCTCAAAAATTCGATTTTTACGTTCCACGACCCTGTTTTGTTGAAGGGTGCGCGAAGCGGAAAAATTATGATCAATTCCGTGTTTACCACAATATTCTTCAAAAAGATGATTTTCAAACTCACCTCCATGATCACTTCTAATTGATATAATTTTTTTGTTTAACTTATTTTGAGAAAGTTTAGCAAATTTTTCAAAGGCGGAGAATGTATCGCTCTTGCTAGCCAAGAAGATAGTCCAGCAAAACCTAGAAAAATTGTCGACTATAACAAAACCATAGTAGTTACCACATAGACTCTTAATTCTTGATGGCAACCATTGATAAACCCCTTTAGGAACTAAAAATCTCCTAAAGAGACATTTAGCAATGGTGTGACCCCTCTTGCAACAATACAAGCAAGTAAGGTTAACTTCTGTATCACTTTTGCTATCTTGATTTCTGACCACATATGTATATTTTTTATAAAGGATTAACCATACTTTTTCTAAAATGTGCTCTATCAATAGCAAACGTGATTTTAGGTTCTAGAGCCCTGTTATGTTTGGCCTTGAGAGTTGTAACCTCATTTTTCCAAATATAACAAGTATCACACTCGAAGTTAACCATTCATTTTCTTTCTTCCTCACAATCCACCTTTGCTCCTTCCACTATCGAAGCCTTTAGAGCCTCTAATTTCCTCTCAGAATCGAGGATCTTTTGCTCCAAGTGAGCAAAAATTTGTTTGTTTGAGGCCAGCCGTTTAAAGGTGTTGTACCCCAAATTTTGACCCCTTAGATTCCCATTATCATTTTAGAAGCACGATCATGAATTATCTAACCCTAAATCAGTGCAAGTTCATTATTGTCAAGTTACAGATGAATCAGGGTTCTCGCACCGACAAATTCAAAACAACCAAGGAATGATCAACCAATGATTTGGGCCAATTCAATCATGGAATGAAATCAAAGATGATATAAAAGTCAAATGAGAAGTCAATGTGAAGAAATCATTTCAGAATCAAGAACAGTACAGTCAGGAGGCCCCGATTAGGGTTTTTAACTAGTGAAAAGTCAACTGTGGTTTGACTTTGATGTTGGAAGATGTTTTAATGGTGGGATTGAGGTCCATGAAGTTCATATAGCTTATTAAAGACCATTCAAGAAGTATCAAAGTCTCAGGATATCCAGAACGTCAACAGGCGACTCAGTCGGCACCGATCGATCGTACGGTTGACCGAAAAGTCAACTCCTCAAATTTTGAGAATTGGAATCCAAGATGTGAATCAAAGTTGTTCCTTATGTCATAATGAACTTGAATATCAATTTTCATGATCATTGGATCAAGGATGAGAGAGTAATCGAGAAATCGGGAAATTAGGGTTTTGAAAAGGGCTAAATCATAACTCCTTAACCACACATCCAATTGAGTTGGTTCTAGTCTCATTTGAAAGCTCTTGACAAGCTCTACAAAAGTGTCCTAGTGGTCCATGGTCAGAAAATGCTTAGTTTTTGAGTTAGAGAAGAAAACATTACAAGAGGAGGAAAAAGACTTAGAAAATTCTAAGTGTTTTGTATTAAGGAACCCTAAAATCAGCCAACTTCAAGGGGATTTTTCACCTAGTTTCAAATAGAATCAAGACTTCTGGTCAACATGAAAGTTTTAGTGCTATGTGAGGGCTTTCTAAATTGTACTAGAACATCTCAAGAGGAGTTATGAGCAGAAAGTTACATAGGTGCAAAGTTGAGGGTTTCACACTTTAGTCCCACATTGGCCAATTTTCAAGAATGACTTATTTCACTAATTTTGCCAAATTTTCTTGATCCAATTTGTTGTATGTGATATATCAGATATGTGTAGTATGAAACAAGAGAAAATTGTGGAGGAATAGCCCAAAATCAAAGCTTGGACTTCATTGCCATACAAGTGGGCAAAGTTGCCAAGTTTGACAATTCCAACCATGAGGTGTAAAGTGAAGTTGCACCAGCCCTTCCCTATGGTTTCTAGCCTGCTACAAACATCAAAAATCAGTGGGAAATGTTGACAAAATAGCCTTGTATCAGAACCAATGATGAAAACCCTTCCTTGAAGGTTTGCTCCAAAATATCACAAGTTTGTTTCATGATGAAGAAAGGTCCCTAGCAAGCACCTCAATCTATTTTCCTATAAAAGGAGGGCTCATTCACCTCATTCCACACACAATTGATCTGATAGAAACCATAGAGAATCGCTGTTATCACAATTTCCACTCCTTGCTTCAAATTCTCAAAAACACCAAAATCCATGAAAACACCTAAAATGGTCATGAAGTGAAGATTGCTCAAATTCATTTCTATCATTTCCAACACCTCAAACACCCTCCACACAACTTCTAAATATCATATAGAAGGTGTATGATACTTTGAACCACCAAGAAACTTCAAAAATCAAAAAGTCAAACTTCTACCTACCATACTTTGACCAAAAGCCACAAAAATCACCAAAACTAGTCCTAGGCACATTCTTGGCATTCTAACCACTCTAACACCTCACAAATGACATTTCTCAAATGTCCAAGCTGTTAGAAACCATTGGAAACCCCTATCTCTTCATTTGGCATCATAAGTGCATTGTTGCTTAAAGTTGAAGAAAAGTTCAAAGGCAAGAAAGTGAAGTAAGAGGTCTCTGGTTTTCTCAACTATTCTAGCATATTCAAAAGGGTCATCAAGAGGTATGTAACTTGTCTCCATTGGCTTTTGTGTCATTTTTCATGATTTTGGCATTTTAAGCATTTTTGTTCATTTTTGAAGTTATGAGCACATCAAAGCATATCAAGCAACTCAATTACCATTTTTTGCATAAGTTGTTGTTTTACCAAAATCACATTTCCAGCACTTCATAACAGTCATTTAGAAGTTGTTAGCACCATCATTTGGTTTTAAAAGCAAGTTGTTTGAAAATTCACATTTCAAAAATACACATGTTCACAAAAGCACATATTTGCAACTTACACAACTTTTTTCATCACAGCGTGATATAGGTCCCATCTTTTGCATAAACTCTTTCCTTATCATTTATGTGGTGCCTGGACATGATATCCATGATTTGAAATTGTTTAGAACTTGAGTTTCATAGCAAAATGCATCTCATTTCATCAACATACAGCAGCCATCGATTTTTTTATTACAGTAAGAATTTTCAAAAACTACCACCACCATCATGTTCCTTGTTTGATTCTACCCCAAATCCATATAAATTTTGTTCCATTCCGATAAACGGTTAGGAAGTTACGCTAGAAAACGTATTTGCATTTGTTATGTGTTATTTTGCCCAGCCTGGTGCACAACTTACCCTTATAATTAATTAGGGGTGGCTTCATCAATGGATGTATAGCCACCCCAGTGGTATGACCATGCGCCTTTCACCCCTTGTTCCTGAGTTCGACCCCTGAGGAGGGCAACAATTTTGTTTAATTTTGTGATTTTTTACCAAAACTTCAAAAATTCGTATCTCACTCGTTTTTCATCGTTTTTCGCCCGTTCTTTTTTTTCTGTGCTCGTATTAATGTGTACTTTCACGCCATGCTTTTACTTTTCATGTTTGCATTTTTTATCACTTAGTTTGTTTATGTGCAAATGTGCGTGTTTTCGCGATCGTTCATGTAATTGCAGATAAATGTGTATGTGTTTCCCTTCAATATTTTTATTGAAAATTGTTTGAATCCATGCCCATATATGATATATAACATGCTAGGATTTATTTCTTAGTTGTTACCATTTTCATCTGTTGATTTTCTTCAAGTGCGAACCGTTGTTGCAGTATCGATTATTTCATCTGTTAACTGTTACCTTCATGTTTCATTTTTACCATCTCTCATTGTTTACTTGGTTGCCACCATGAATATGCTTTATCTTGATGTTTATCTTGTTTATCATTTATTTTCTATTCTCCCCAAGTGATGAAGCTCGTTAGCTTTCACCTGATTATTTCCCCAGTCTCCCCCCAAAGGAAGGTCGGTCCATTTGACCCTCGATGTCATGGATAACTTATTCAAATCACACCCTTGACGTTGTTAAGTCATTTCAAACTTAGATTAGAAACCTTAGACTTTGCTTAAGTCTAAAAGACCCACCCGTACTAGGAGCGTTCTTCAACTAGAGCCCTGGGAAAGAGTTCGTCAACTCTATGTAAGAATCATCGTCATGACTTCTTACTTTCCCCTTTTACAAACTTAGAATAGGGAGTTTTGTCAAACTCCACAAAAACATTGTCATGTTTGTTCCCCCTTAAACCTTGATCGTCATCAAGTGTTCTTTTCCCTTGTGAGGTGAACTACGATTGCTCTGATTCTATCCTAGTCAGGATACGTAGGCAGAAGGTGCGATGCCTTTGCGAGCAAACTTAGAAAACCACTTAGGCCTTTTTATTTATCTCAATTCCCAATCCTTAAACCATTAGTGCACAATTCACAAACTTTAGCAATTAATTAAACAAAAGGTTCCTGTAGAGTACTACAGATATTTAGGGTGCTAATACCTTCCCTAGATATAACCAACCCCCGAATCCCCGAATCTCTTAAGCGTTGTCGTTACATCGTGCAAAAGGTTCTTTCTTTCTTTAGACCTACCCTTTGGATAAATTAAAGTCCGGTTGTAAAAAGAAATACGGTTCAAGTTAATTAATAGCTTGATATCAAATTTTCACCGCAACAGAAATGGCAACTTCACTGGGGATGCTGCTTTTGCTTTTATTTTGAGGGTTCAACCTATTTTGTTTAACTAATTGCTATCTGTGAATACTTGTATATATTTGTGCTCTGTTGGTTTGGGAAACTTGAAATGGTGAGACAGCACTACACCCGTGCTCGAGCGTACTTATGATAGGAAGGTGATATATTCAAGAAGGCTTATAGGGAGTAGATTCCCGACCAAGCTGACTTGAGAAAATCACCGCTCAGTGGAGGCCCTTTTGAGAGTTAGTATTGTTGATCGAGTATTCGTGAAAACAATGCTACTTTCTACATAGGTGCCCATGACACTGAGGACCTTTAGATACCTTTTCCCCCACTATGGCTTTATTAGGATGTAGTGCGATGACCATAAGGAAGTAATTCCAAAGTAGTTGATACGCGATACTACACTTGGACGAGACTCTCTTGAGAATATTATCGACCACCAAGTATTTGGGAAATTGGTAATATCCGAAAGATGGGTCGAAGACTCCGGGAACTCTCTTAGAACCTTGTTCTACAGCGAAGAAAAGCCCTAATACACACCTTTTGGGATGGGTAGACCTCGACTCCTCTTTCATTATCCAAACCCAAAACCTTGTCTGTTTGCTTATGTGAATTTGTGAATATGTGATTACCTGTGTTTGTGCATTCATGCATCCATAAACATCATGTCATAAAAGTTTTATGGAACTCAGAGTCTCTTATTTATAAAATATCAGGAACATCATGGATAATGGAAAAAAGAAAAAACTATAAAGTACACTTACAAAAGCCCTAATGTGGATGAGATTGAAAGGTTGAGCACTCTGATCACAAATGTAGAAGGGTTCAAAAGCAGGTACGGGAATTTGTTGTCTCTACTGAAAACGAGGAAGAGAATGGATTTGGGACTCCTTTCCACATTACTCCAGTTCTATGACCCACTTTATCACTGCTTCACATTTCCGGACTATCAGTTAGTGCCGACACTTGAAGAGTATTCCTGTCTGATTGGGTTACCCATCCTTGATGCATCTCCTTTTCCCGTCATGGAGAAAGACCCTAAAGAGGAAGAGATTGCTAAAGCCACCCGTATCTGGTTGGTAGACATTCAGAAGAACATGGTTACTAAAGGAGGGATCTTTGGGCTGACTGCAAAATTCTTGATTGGGAAGGCTCAGTATTATGCCGATCACTTGAGTATGGATGCTTTTGAGGCTATTCTAGCCTTGCTTATTTATGGGATCTTTCTGTTTCCGAGCTTTGACAACTTTGTGGATCTCAATGCCGTCAAAATATTCTTAAAGAAGAATCCAGTACCTACTCTACTAGCTGATGCTTACCACTCTGTTCATCTAAGAAATCTTCACAAAGGAGGGATGATCGTCTGTTGTGTTTCGTTGTTGTATAAATGGTTTGTTTCTCATCTACCCAAAGCCCATACTTTTTGGAAAAAAGGATGGTGGTCTGAAAAGATTATGGCTCTTACTCACTCCGATATTGACTGGTACAGCCGTAGTTACGACGGAATCAAAATCATTGATAGTTGTGGAAGCTTCGGGAATATACCTCTCCTTGGTACAAATGGGGGAATCAGCTATAACCCTGTGATTGCTCGTCGACAATTTGGTTATCCGCTGAAAGACAAACCCAACAGTGCTCACGTAGAAGGTATTTTCTTCATAGGAGTTTCAGGATTAAAAGATGAAATTCTCAAAGCATGGGGGCATATACACAGGAAAGGAAAAGAGGATTTGGGACGACCTAACTGCATCTCTTTTGAACCTTATCTCCAATGGGTCCGAAAGAGGGCCATTCAGTTGAAAATGCCTTATCCTCCACAAAAGCCTATGGTCTTAATAGAAGAACAACCGTTGATGTTCATGTCTGAGGAAGAGAAGCTGAAGATTGCTCTGAGGAAGTCACAGCAGACTGAGGTATCCTGGAAGTACAAATATCAGGTTGCTATGGAAGAGAACGAGGAACTCCGCAAACAACTTCAATTGAAAGAAGAGGAAGCAGTTGCAAGCAAAAAGAGGAAGGCACAGGAAGATGCATTTTATTCTAACCATCAATCAACTCCTTGGAAGGCTATGGTAGACAAACTCATCCTTGCGAAAGCACAGGTAGAAGAAGAGCTCAGAAGAATCAAGAAGAGAGAAGACTTTCTTTTAGAGCATATTGAGTTGTAATGTTAGGGCTTTTGTAAGATGTACTAAAATCTTTTGTAATACCCTTTTGAAAAATCAATGAAAGGAAAGGATATTTTGGTAAATTTGAGTTCCATAAAACTTTTGCATTTACATTTGCATTCTTTAAATATTTGCAAATAAAGCTTTTATTCCCTTGAATGTTTAAAAAATCTGCATTTTGCATGTCTACATTTCATAAGCATCGCATACGCATGTTCCTGAGTCGTGTCTCATTCCTCTGTCTTGTCTTCAGAATCACACTGAGACCTCGCCATCAGTACAACACACGAGCCCAAGCGCGCTTAAGGATGGAAGAACAGAACTTAGATGTAGACAGAATCAACAATGAACTCGGAGAGCTCCGAGGAGGCATGGGACAAATCAGGGAAGCCTTACAAGTCATCCGTGCAATGTTGGACACTCAAGCCACCGTTGTCTCTGAAATCACTGCAGAACCAATCCCAACAGCTGTAAGTATTGCAAATGTACCGCCTTATGGTTTGTCTCCAGGCTTTGTGCCACCACCGAGAGTCACTCAACAGACAATTTCATTGGGAGGAGAAATTCCACAAGTTATTCCCACCTACACTCCAGCTACAGTTCAGGTTCAAGCGCGCCCCATCTTTCATAATCCACCACCAGTATACGAAGGACCCGAAGGGTATGAAGAGGAGAATGAATCACATGAGAAGTTAAAGGAAAGTGTTGAAACTATAGGGAGAAAGATCCGAGCGATGGAAGGAAACGATACCTTTGGCACTGACGCCAGAGAAATGTGTTTGGTATCTGGACTAGTAATACCGCCAAAGTTCAAAATCCCAAATTTCGATCAGTACTCAGGAGCTACTTGTCCACGAACTCACTTAATCATGTACTATAGAAGAATGGCAGCACACGTCGAAGACGACAAGTTAATGATCAATTGCTTCCAAGACAGTCTGAAAGGAGCTCCCGCAAAATGGTATCTAAGTCTAGATCAGTCAAGAATCCACAGTTTTCAAGATTTGGCTGATGCATTCATGAAACATTACAAATATAATATGGATATGGTGCCTGACCGAAGGCAGTTGTTGAACATGTCCCAGAAAAGCACAGAGTCATTCAAAGAATACGCTCAGCGGTGGAGAGAAACAGCGTCCCAGGTAGAACCACCCCTAAGTGAGAAGGAACTGACAGACTAGTTTGTTGACACAGTGAGACCAGAATTCTATGAGAAAAATGATCAGCAGTGTGTCTGCAAGTTTTTCAGACATTGTGGCCGTGGGAGTGAGGGTAGAATTGGGAATGAAAAGTGGAAAGGTAGCCAGCAGCTCCAGCAGTTCTAACAACAGCAATATTAAGAAGGTCAGCGGTGGGTTTCACAAGAAGAAAGAAGGTGAAACAAATGCCGTAATGGGAAGAAGAAATCGTACCGTGAGACCTCCATACCAGCAATATCAGCCGCCTCAACAAAGTTTCTTCCAGCCAATCCAACCTAACTATGTTCAACCGTTTCATCAACAAAGACCCGTGTACCCGGTACAGTATGCCCCTCAGCAATATGTGGCAGCTGTGACCCCAGCATTCAACCATTCCACTTCAAACTATCAACCAGGGCGACCAGCGCCCATGTATCAGCAAAACCAGCAAGGGCATCAACGAGCGCCCAACGCTCCGCCCTTTCAACAAAATCAGCAGCAGAGGGTACCACAGCCCAGACAACAATATCAGAACCGGAGGCTGACCACAAAACCTCCACTCCCACAAATACCAATGACGTATACTGAGTTATATCCATCTTTGGTCCATCAGGGGTTGATCACGACAAGACCGCTTAATCCGGATACCACATCTCCACATTATAACCCAAATGCCCATTGTGCTTTCCATGAAGGTGCTGCCGGCCACGACTTAGAAGGATGCTTTGCCTTAAAACATCTGGTAAGAGAGTTGATGGAGAAGAAAATCCTGTCCTTTGATGATGTGCCACCTAACGTCAAAAGTAACCCACTGCCGAACCATGGAGGGGTCAATGCCATTGCAAAGTCAGATGAAGAGATAATTAATGATGTGTCAAAAATCAGAACGCCATTGAAGACATTGCATGATAAGCTGACAGAAGCAGGGTTGTTGGGAAGTGTTCATAACAAATGTGAAAAATGTATTGTTAGTTCCAGTGGATGTAATGTGATGCAGAAAGATATACAAAGATTGATAAATGAGGGGATGTTACAAGTATGTGGTAAGGAAAGGAAAGAAGAGGTTTCTGTAATAGAGCCAGTTTTCGACCTGTCCAGGAAAAAAGAGAGAGTTCCAGTGTTTAACAGGGGTGCAAGGCCAGTTTTCAACAGAGCTGCTATTGGTCAACCGCGACCAATCGTAGTTCAAAAACCGAGACCGTTCCATTATGACAATACAAAAGCTGTTCCGTGGAAGTACGATGTGACCGTGGTAGACAAGGAAACGAGAAAGGTTGTTCAGACAGATAATCAGAAAGATGTGACCAACATTGCCGGCACTAGCAAGATGACCCGCAGCGGTCGGATCTATCAGCCGAAAGAATCAGTAGCTATTCCAAAAGAAGTTATTCCTACTGTGGTAATCAAAGAAAAAGAAGTTCCGAGCACAGAAGAAGAAAATGATGAGTTTTTGAGGATTATCCGAAGAAGTGATTACAAGGTGATAGATCAGCTTCATCAGACGCCATCAAAAATATCAATCTTGTCACTCTTGATAAATTCTCCAGCTCACAGGGAAGCATTACAGAAAGTATTGAGACAAGAACATGTAACCAAGGATATTTCACTCGGGCAGTTTGATTCAGTAGTGGCTAACATCACGGCGTGCAATACTTTAAGTTTCAGCGATGCTGAGTTACCAAAGGAAAAACGTGATCACAATCGTGCACTACACATATCCATCAAATGCCAGGAAGATACTTTGGCACGAGTACTGGTCGACACAGGATCCTCGTTAAACGTGCTACCCGCAAGATCACTGTCCAGACTAGCCTATGACGGGGCAGAGATGAAACCAACCTCATTAATTGTAAAGGCTTTTGATGGTTCGAGGAGAACGGTCATCGGAGAAGTAGAATTACCGATTGTGGTGGGACCCCATGAATTTAACATTGTATTTCAGGTGATGGACATAAATCCAGCTTATAGCTGCCTACTGGGACGTCCCTGGATCCATGAAGCAGGGGCAGTAACTTCTACCCTGCACCAAAGAATGAAGTTTGTGGTAAATGATAAGCTAGTAATTGTTCATGGTGAAGAGGAATTAATGGTCAGTAATCTTTCATCGTTCCGGTACATTGAAGCAGAAGAGGACGCGCTAGAGACATTATTCCAAGCACGAGAAATAGAAAACGCAGTGATGATAGAGGAAACGGTGGCAAAAAATGGTCCAACTTTCGCATCTGCTCAAGGCGCCAAAGCTACGCTGGAAGAAGGTACTCCCGCGGGATGGGGAGAAGTCATTGAGGTAAAACCGAAGATGAACCGCCAGGGGTTGGGTTACAAACCAACTCAAGGGGAAGAACCGATGCATGACAACAGCCGGCCAAAGGCTATTCAAGAAATATTTATCAGTGGCGGTTTTCAAATCAACACCGTGGAAGGAAATCTTGAAAGTGAAGACATGGGACAACTAGTATATCATGACAAAGCTACTCTGAACAACTGGGAGGCTATCGAAGTTCCTGTAGTTTTTCCCGAGTTAAAGTAATTTGTTGTTTTCTTTCTTTGTTATTTTAAAATCTCCATAGTCGTGCCCAAGGCTATAGGAATGTTTTGTAAGGGCCCCATGCTTTCAAAGAAATATCAATGAGAATGGACTATTTTGTTAAAAATCCTCGTGTTGTTTCTTTACCGTCTTTTTGCTTTTACTTTGAAAGAAAAATGGCAATACAAAAAACCAAAACAAAAACAATTTTCTCTTTCTCTGTATGTGTTGCATTTGTTGATTGTGTGTTTTAAGGTAAACCCTTCGAACATGCAGTGATGACCATAACCCCATTGAATCCTGTAACCTCGCATTCCCTCCAGACGTGGATTCCCCAATATACCAAGCCGAAGACGAGGATGAAGATTTTGAAATCCCTGAGGAACTGGTAAGATGGGCACAGTCTGAGTACACCGAGTTGCAGCCGCACAAGGAACATTTGGAGGTCATTAATCTTGGCACAGAAGGAGACAGAAAAGAAGTCAAAATTGAGGCAGCCCTAGGGGCAGAAGTAAAACAGCAGTTAAATGAACTCTTAAGAGAATATGTAGATGTGTTCGCTTGGTCTTATCAGGATATTCCTGGTTTGGATACAGACATAGTGGTTCACAAGTTACCACTCCGACCTGAATGCCCGCCTTTTAAACAGAAACTCAGAAGAACCAGACCCGACATGGCTCTTAAAATCAGAGATGAGGTAAAAAAGCAGATCGATGCAGGCTTCCTTGCGGTGGCCAAGTATCCAGAATGGGTAGCCAACATTGTTCCTGTACCAAAGAAAGATGGAAAGGTAAGGATGTGTGTGGATTATCGAGATTTAAACAAAGCCAGTCCAAAGGACGACTTCCCTCTACCACATATTGATACTTTGGTAGATAATACAGCTCGGTTTGCAGTGTTTTCCTTTATGGACGGTTTCTCTGGTTACAATCAAATCAAAATGGATCCTAACGACATGGAAAAAACAACCTTCATCACTCCATGGGGCACCTATTGTTATAAGGTTATGCCATTCAGTCTAAAGAATGCAGGCGCAACTTATCAAAGAGCTATGGTGGCTTTGTTCCACGACATGATGCACAAAGAAATAGAAGTATATGTGGATGACATGATTGCCAAGTCTCAAAATGAAGAAGACCATCTAGAACATTTGTTGAAGTTATTCAAAAGACTCCGGAAATATCAGTTGAGATTGAATCCCGCAAAGTGCACTTTCGGAGTCAGATCAGGAAAATTACTCGGTTTTATTGTCAGCCACAAGGGGATTGAAGTGGATCCATACAAAGTCCGTGCCATCCAAGATATGCCAGCTCCGCAGACCTAAAATCAGGTCAGAAGTTTCCTTGGAAGGTTGAATTACATATCCAGGTTCATTTCCAATATGACCCCTACCTGTGAACCAATCTTCAAGTTGTTACGAAAGGATCAAACAGTTGTATGGAATTCTGATTGTCAAACAACGTTCGATAAAATCAAAGGTTATCTCCAAGAACCTCCAATTTTGATACCACCTGTTCCGGGAAAGCCTCTCTTTATGTATTTGACAGTACTTGAAAATTCAATGGGTTGCGTTCTGGGCCAGCAAGACGAATCCGGACGGAAAGAGCATGCCATTTATTATCTGAGCAAGAAGTTTACTGATTGTGAAAGCAGATACTCACTCCTAGAAAAGACATGTTGTGCTTTAGCATGGGCCGCTAAGCGTTTGAGGCAGTATATGATTTGTCACACCACTTTATTGATCTCGAAAATGGATCCAATAAAGTACATCATTGAGAAACCTGCACAAACCGGAAGACTCGCCCGGTGGCATATGCTACTATCAGAATATGATATTCAATATGTGGCTCAGAAATCTATCAAAGGCAGTGTGTTATCAGAATATCTCGCAGATCAACCTGTCGAAGATTATGAACCTCTGAAGTTTGATTTTCCGGATGAAGATATCATGTTAGTAAAAGATTGTGAAGAAACAAGTTCTGACAAAGGTCAACAGACAGATAATTGGTGGAAAATGATGTTCGACGGTTCCTCCAATTATAGCGGACATGGCGTAGGTGCAGTCTTAATGAATCTTGAAGGTGGTTACACTCCGTTTACAGCCAGACTAGACTTTGATTGTACAAACAACATTGCTGAATACGAAGCATGTATCCTTGGTCTCGAAGCAGCCATTGATCTCCAAATCAAAAATCTCGAAGTCAGTGGAGACTCAGCTTTAGTTATCTACCAAGTCACGGGTGAATGGGAGACAAGACATGAAAACCTGATCCCTTACAGAGCTTACATCGTTGAAACAATCAAGTATTTTGACGAAATCACCTTTAAACATGTTCCAAGAGCAGAGAATCACATCGCCGACGCCTTAGCCACGTTGGCCTTGATGTGGAAAACTAGAGATGTCAATGATGGCACAATTATCAAAATTGAACGCAAGACAGAGCCTGCTTACTGTCAAATGATTGAAGAAGAAACCGATGGCAAACCCTGGTATCATGATATAAAGAATTATCTGTTGAAGCAAGAATATCCCACATATGCTACAACACTTGACAAGAAAACACTGAGACGATTAGCATCCAAATTCTTCCTCAGCAATGGTGTACTTTACAAAAGAAATCATGATATGGTCTTACTCAGATGTGTTGACAAAAGAGAAGCGGACTTGTTAATGAAAGATGTTCATGAAGGAATGTTTGGTACTCACGCCAACGGATACGCCATGTCCAGAAAGATCTTGAGAGTTGGTTACTATTGGTTGACCTTAGAAACCGACTGCATTCAGTATGCCAGAAAATGTCACAAATGTCAGATCTACGCGGATAAAATGCATGTGCCTCCAACACTGTTGAATGTACTGTCGTCACCATGGCCCTTCTCTATGTGGGGGATTGACATGATTGGGGCAATTGAGCCAAAAGCTTCAAATGGACACTGTTTCATTCTGGTTGCCATCGACTATTTCACAAAATGGGTTGAAGCTGCATCCTACACCAATGTTACACGTCAAGTGGTGGCTCGTTTCATTAAAAAGGAGATCATTTGTCGCTACGGGATCCCAAGCAGAATTATAACAGACAACGGCACCAATCTGAACAACAAAGTTATGAAAGATTTATGTGATGACTTCAAAATCAAACATCACAACTCTTCCCCTTACCGTCCAAAGATGAATGGAGCTGTGGAAGCTGCAAATAAAAACATCAAGAAGATCTTGCAGAAAATGGTTAAAACCTACAAAGATTGGCATGAAATGCTGCCGTTTGCCCTGCACGGATACAGAACCTCCGTCCGCACTTCCACAGGGGAAACTCCCTTTTCTATGGTATATGGAATGGACGCAGTTCTCCCCATAGAGGTCGAGATACCATCCCTCAGGGTCATCATGGAAACCAAGTTAGAAGAGGCAGAATGGATTAAAGAAAGATTTGATCAGCTGAATCTCATCGATGAAAAGCGCATGTCTGCGATGTGTCACGGCCAGTTGTATCAAAAAAGAATCAAGAGAGCGTTCGATAAAAAGGTCCGTATCAGAGAGTTCCGCGAAGGAGAACTTGTTCTCAAGAAGATCTTACCAGTTCACAAAGACGCAAGAGGGAAGTGGATGCCTAATTACGATGGCCCCTTTATTGTGAAGACAATATTCTCCGGAGGTTCACTGATCCTTACTACCATGGACGGAGAACAACTCACACACCCGATAAACTCTGACGCAGTTCGGAAATATTACGCCTAAAAAGTACCTGATAAACCGGAAAATCCAAAAGAACGGTTTATGCAAAAGTTAGGGTAAAAAAAGAAAAAAGAGAAAAGAAAAAAGAGAAAAGAAATTAAAAAGCTCGCTAAGTTGAAAACCCGAAAGGGCGGCTTAGGCAAAAATGAGCGTCCCGGTGGATTGAAAACCCGAAAGGGCGGTCCAGGCGCAAATTAGGGACAAAGGCGTTTCGCTGCATCAGACGAAGGCATCAACACTGCAGACTCAACAAAGATTCATCTCAACAGCTCTCGTCAGAAGCAAGGATCTTGGAGAATTCTAGTCTTTAGGGATAGTTAGGTCACAGGATTCAATGTAACCTTATCCACTTTTGCCATTTTACTTGTAAAATTTCCATGGAATATTGTCATTGGCAAGATTTCATCCTTTAAATAAAATCAGACTTTTGAGCCTTTCTTTCTTGTGCAAATTATCAGTTCCTTATTTTCTGTGTTATGCAAAATACCGTTCGATTGTTTTTGAAAGCATTAAAATCCAAATTTTTGAAAAATAACTTGGAAAGATTTTACAAAATGTTTTAACTTGTGGAAAGACTCGAGGAAAATCATACTTCCCCGAAACTTCAGGGTAGCAGGAGTCTTGATACACAGTCAGGATTTACATTCCCCAATGAAATGCTAGCAAGTTGGGCGACGAAGAGTCCTTTGGCCATGCATGATTACCAAAATTGAAGATTATCCCTCAAGATTTCTTGTGATGATATGAAGGTTCCTCCCCCAGCAAAGTATTTCTGGACATCTGTTTGAATTCACCTCAGCAAAATCTACCTACAGGCTTTATTCCCCAGTAGGTCTTCGGGTTTATTTCCCAAGTCTACGTACACCCCTCATCATGGGATCAGTGTGATTCGTTTGTTCCCCGAGTCAGTGACATCTATTAATCCCCGTGAAGTCTAAGTTATTACTCACTTTGTTTCCAAGTATAAGTCCAGTCGTCACTGGCACTAAATAAAAGTCCAATTGTCATTGGCGCCTCTTGGTTTGGTTGTTACCAACCTTTCCCCGGGAAATCCAGTCGTCACTGGTATTGTTCCAATTATTATTGGTATCTTGTTAGTTGTTGCTAACTCTCCCCATGAAGTCCAGTCGTCACTGGCACTGCCTAAATCCAATCGTCATTGGTATCTTGAGGTTTTAACCAATTTTTCCCTTTGAAACCCGGTCGTAGCTGGTATCATCATCTAGAGTCCAATCGTTATTGGAATCTGTTTCGTTTTGGTCGTTACCAACACCTTAGTTAAGATCTAGTGATCTCTAGCATCCTTGTAACCGATTGTCATTGGTATTCTCCAGCATGGTCATCACCATCTTCATTAAAAATCCAGTCGTAACTGGCATTGTTTCATAACTAATTGTCATTGATACCCTGATTTGGTCGTCACCAATCACCATTAAAAGACCAGTCGTCACTGGCATCGCTTGGAATTCTGGTCGTTACCAATTCCCCAGGAAGTCTATTAATTACCAGCATGGTGTGAACTATTTGCAGAAACTGAGGGTGTATCCCCAGTAATCCATGTTCCCAGTCAAGTCCTGGAGATCTAGTCGTCATTAGTGTCCTCCGTGTGTGATTAGTCTTGGTTCTAGTCCATTCCTGAAGATCCCGTTTGAACTCTTCACTATAGGAAGTTCCTCATCTGATCATCCCCAGTGAGGTTGTATCCAGTCTTTCGCTTCCCCGGTGAATCCTGATTCTCTTTTCCCGATGGAATTAATTTTTCATTTCCCCAGTAGAAGTATATCCTTTTCCCCAGTAGAAGTATATCCTTTCCCCCAGTGGAAGTCAATTCTTCTCCCCGGTGGAGTACCTCTGTTCCAATAAGATGGTCATCTTTATTGGATTTGCCTATTCCCCATGTGAAGTTTTCCTTCTTACGCTATCAGTCATGTCTGAACTGTTAATTTAGTTTTTTAGTACGAGTTCCCAGTGTCGAGTCCTTGTATTTGTCATTGTTTGTTTTACTGTTTCTTTTATTATTATCGTTGAGTCTATGTTTTTTGCATTCAAGCATCATAAAGCATCATTTAGAGTGCATGGCATATCATAACTTGTCCTTTAGCATGGCATCGGATCTAAGGGACAAAATTTTCGGTTATCTATATTTAAATACCTTTCACTGCGATTTAACGAAGATTGTCATCTCTCGTTCCCCATCTAGTGAAGATATTTAAATAGGGGCAACTGTTGTACCCCAAATTTTGACCCCTTAGATTCCCATTATCATTTTAGAAGCACGATCATGAATTATCTAACCCTAAATCAGTGCAAGTTCATTATTGTCAAGTTACAGATGAATCAGGGTTCTCGCACCGACAAATTCAAAACAACCAAGGAATGATCAACCAATTATTTGGGACAATTCAATCATGGAATGAAATCAAAGATGATATAAAAGTCAAATGAGAAGTCAATTTGAAGAAATCATTTTAGAATCAAGAACAGTACAGTCAGGAGGCCCCGATTAGGGTTTTTAACTAGTGAAAAGTCAATTGTGGTTTGACTTTGATGTTGGAAGATGTTTTAATGGTGGGATTGAGGTCCATGAAGTTCATATAGCTTATTAAAGACCATTCAAGAAGTATCAAAGTCTCAGGATATCCAGAACGTCAACAGGCGACTCAGTCGGCACCGATCGATCGTACGGTTGACCGAAAAGTCAACTCCTCAAATTTTGAGAATTGGAATCCAAGTTGTGAATCAAAGTTGTTCCTTATGTCATAATTAACTTGCATATCAATTTTCATGATCATTGGATCAAGGATGAGAGAGTAATCGAGAAATCGGGAAATTAGGGTTTTGAAAAGGGCTAAATCATAACTCCTTAACCACACATCCAATTGAGTTGGTTCTAGTCTCATTTGAAAGCTCTTGACAAGCTCTACAAAAGTGTACTAGTGGTCCATGGTCAGAAAATGCTTAGTTTTTGAGTTAGAGAAGAAAACATTACAAGAGGAGGAAAAAGACTTAGAAAATTCTAAGTGTTTTGTATTAAGGAACCCTAAAATCAGCCAACTTCAAGGGGATTTTTCACCTAGTTTCAAATAGAATCAAGACTGCTGGTCAACATGAAAGTTTTAGTGCTATGTGAGGGCTTTCTAAATTGTACTAGAACATCTCAAGAGGAGTTATGAGCAGAAAGTTACATAGGTGCAAAGTTGAGGGTTTCACACTTTAGTCCCACATTGGCCAATTTTCAAGAATGACTTATTTCACTAATTTTGCCAAATTTTCTTGATCCAATTTGTTGTATGTGATATATCAGATATGTGTAGCATGAAACAAGAGAAAATTGTGGAGGAATAGCCCAAAATCAAAGCTTGGACTTCATTGCCATACAAGTGGGCAAAGTTGCCAAGTTTGACAATTCCAACCATGAGGTGTAAAGTGAAGTTGCACCAGCCCTTCCCTATGGTTTCTAGCCTGCTACAAACATCAAAAATCAGTGGGAAATGTTGACAAAATAGCCTTGTATCAGAACCAATGATGAAAACCCTTCCTTGAAGGTTTGCTCCAAAATATCACAAGTTTGTTTCATGATGAAGAAAGGTCCCTAGCAAGCACCTCAATCTATTTTCCTATAAAAGGAGGGCTCATTCACCTCATTCCACACACAATTGATCTGATAGAAACCATAGAGAATCTCTGTTATCACAATTTCCACTCCTTGCTTCAAATTCTCAAAAACTCCAAAATCCATGAAAACACCTAAAATGGTCATGAAGTGAAGATTGCTCAAATTCATTTCTATCATTTCCAACACCTCAAACACCCTCCACACAACTTCTAAATATCATATAGAAGGTGTATGATACTTTGAACCACCAAGAAACTTCAAAAATCAAAAAGTCAAACTTCTACCTACCATACTTTGACCAAAAGCCACAAAAATCACCAAAACTAGTCCTAGGCACATTCTTGGCATTCTAACCACTCTAACACCTCACAAATGACATTTCTCAACTGTCCAAGCTGTTAGAAACCATTGGAAACCCCTATCTCTTCATTTGGCATCATAAGTGCATTGTTGCTTAAAGTTGAAGAAAAGTTCAAAGGCAAGAAAGTGAAGTAAGAGGTCTCTGGTTTTCTCAACTATTCTAGCATATTCAAAAGGGTCATCAAGAGGTATGTAACTTGTCTCCATTGGCTTTTGTGTCATTTTTCATGATTTTGGCATTTTAAGCATTTTTGTTCATTTTTGAAGTTATGAGCACATCAAAGCATATCAAGCAACTCAATTACCATTTTTTGCATAAGTTGTTGTTTTACGAAAATCACATTTCCAGCACTTCATAACAGTCATTTAGAAGTTGTTAGCACCATCATTTGGTTTTAAAAGCAAGCTGTTTGAAAATTCACATTTCAAAAATACACATGTTCACAAAAGCACATTTTTGCAACTTACACAACTTTTTTCATCACAGCGTGATATAGGTCCCATCTTTTGCATAAACTCTTTCCTTATCATTTATGTGGTGCCTGGACATGATATCCATGATTTGAAATTGTTTAGAACTTGAGTTTCATAGCAAAATGCATCTCATTTCATCAACATACAGCAGCCATCGATTTTTTTATTACAGTAAGAATTTTCAAAAACTACCACCACCATCATGTTCCTTGTTTGATTCTACCCCAAATCCATATAAATTTTGTTCCATTCCGATAAACGGTTAGGAAGTTACGCTAGAAAACGTATTTGCATTTGTTATGTGTTATTTTGCCCAGCCTGGTGCACAACTTACCCTTATAATTAATTAGGGGTGGCTTCATCAATGGATGTATAGCCACCTCAGTGGTATGACCATGCGCCTTTCACCCCTTGTTCCTGAGTTCGACCCCTGAGGAGGGCAACTCTTTTGTTTAATTTTGTGATTTTTTATCAAAACTTCAAAAATTCGTATCTCACTCGTTTTTCATTGTTTTTCGCCCGTTCTTTTTTTGTTGTGCTCTTATTAATGTGTACTTTCACGCCATGCTTTTACTTTTCATGTTTTCATTTTTTATCACTTAGTTTGTTTATGTGCAAATGCGCGTGTTTTCGCGATCGTTCATGTAATTGCAGATAAATGTGTATGTGTTTCCCTTCAATATTTTTATTGAAAATTGTTTGAATCCATGCCCATATATGATATATAACATGCTAGGATTTATTTCTTAGTTGTTACCATTTTCATCTGTTGATTTTCTTCAAGTGCGAACCGTTGTTGCAGTATCGATTATTTCATCTGTTAATTGTTACCTCCATGTTTCATTTTTTACCATCTCTTATTGTTTACTTGGTTGTCACCATGAATACGCTTTATCTTGATGTTTATCTTGTTTAGCATTTATTTTCTATTCTCCCCAAGTGATGAAGCTCGTTAGCTTTCACCTGATTATTTCCCCAGTCTCCCCCCAAAGGAAGGTCGGTCCATTTGACCCTCGATGTCATGGATAACTTATTCAAATCACACCCTTGACGTTGTTAAGTCATTTCAAACTTAGATTAGAAACCTTAGACTTTGCTTAAGTCTAAAAGACCCACCTGTACTAGGAGCGTTCTTCAACTAGAGCCCTGGGAAAGAGTTCGTCAACTCTATGTAAGAATCATCGTCATGACTTCTTACTTTCCCCTTTTACAAACTTAGAATAGGGAGTTTTGTCAAACTCCACACAAACATTGTCATGTTTGTTCCCCCTTAAACCTTGATCGTCATCAAGTGTTCTTTTCCCTTGTGAGGTGAACTACGATTGCTCTGATTCTATCCTAGTCAGGATACGTAGGCAGAAGGTGCGATGCCTTTGCGAGCAAACTTAGAAAACCACTTAGGCCTTTTTATTTATCTCAATTCCCAATCCTTAAACCATTAGTGCACAATTCAGAAACTTTAGCAATTAATTAAACAAAAGGTTCCTGTAGAGTACTACAGATATTTAGGGTGCTAATACCTTCCCTAGATATAACCAACCCCCGAATCCCCGAATCTCTTAAGCGTTGTCGTTACATCGTGCAAAAGGTTCTTTCTTTCTTTAGACCTATCCTTTGGATAAATTAAAGTCCGGTTGTAAAAAGAAATACGGTTCAAGTTAATTAATAGCTTGATATCAAATTTTCACCGCAACAAAAGGCTTCCTTGGCTTCATGGTGTAAGGTATCGAAGGCAGTTTGTAATTTGGAATGAGACAATCTAGTAGAGTTTTCGTTTTTTGCATGTCGTGCCTTTTTGTTTTTCTTCTTTTGATGAGCGGAGAGACAAAGGTTGACAGATTCTTCTTCGTCACTAGAATTATCATCCTCGGATGACTCACTATCGCTTTCCCATGCGATGTAAGCTCTTCTAGGCTTAACATGCTTCTTATGTGACTGATTACTCTCCTTTCCTTTTTCCGTTTTCATCAAAGGACAATCCGGCTTGTAATGTCTGGATTTTCTACAATCGAAGCACAACCCTCTAACTCTACTCCCTTTGTTGTCTTCATTCTTAGAAGACCTTGAGTGTTTTCTGAAATTGACTAAATTATTTTTGGAATGTTGGATATCATTTTTCTTTACATAATGATTGTATCGCTTCACAAATAGCCTCATGTCTTCATTCTTTTCGTCATCTTCGTCATCACTCGAGTCGAAATCACTCACCTATTTTGCATAGGACTTTGAACAAGAAGCCTTTAGAGCTATAGACTTATTTTCTACAATTTTGGTCTTCTCCTTCTTTTCCCTTTTCTCAAATTTCTCGAGACTAAGAAGCACTTGCTCGTGTTCTTGAAGCTTTCCAAAGAGTGTTGTAAGGTCCAAAGTCATAAGATCATTTGCTTCCTTTATGGCAGTGACTTTTGGTCGCCATTCCCTGGTAAGACATCTTAAGACTTTGTTAGTAGCAACATCATTGGAAACTAGTCTACCAAGTGAATTTAGTCTATTATTTAGGTGAGAAAATCTCTTTTTCATGTTAGCAATGGTTTCCCCTTGCTCCATGTGAAAGAGATCAAACTCTTGTGTCAAAGTATTGATTCTAACAAGTTTGACATCATTTGTTCCCTCATGTGCAACTTGTAAAGAGTCCCACATAGCTTTAGCAGTCAAACAATGGGAAACTCTATAGTATTCATCAACTCCCAAGGAGGAGATCAGACAATGGGAAACTCTATAGTATTCATCAACTCTATAGCCTTCCAATCGTAATTGTACTTTTTCTCGTCTTCATCATTCCATTGTGCTTTAGGCTTAGGCACAATCATGTTATTTCCATCGGTCATGGTTATTTCCATACGACGTTCCATATAACATTCCATACCATCCAGTCAATGGAATTTATATGCATGCGCATATAGTCTTTCTAGTAACTATAGTTTTCACCGTTGAAAACAGGTGCTCTATTATAAGCCACTTTTGGTTCGTTAGTCATTTTCTAAGAAGTTATATGTGAAGCACGAAATGAACCAGTGCTCTTGATACCACTTGTTAGACGATGGCGCAGATCTAGAAGGGGGGTTGAATAGATCACTTGTTAAAAACCGAGTCGGCGCTACCAATATTTGATTTTAGAAAGTTTTTAGGCGGAAGCAGCCGACAAACTATATTCGTCTAAAACGAACCTTTACCGGAAAACCGGATATACACAAAGCCTGTGGAATCTGATAAAAACGAGATTAAAAATCACTAATTTGAACACACATCAACCAGAATTTATTCACTATGAGGTTGGACTATTTCTAAGGCTTGAAAAATATGACCAAGTTGAAAAGACAGCACAAGCGTTTGTTGTTCACACAATTAGTCAAACACATGGTGTGCAAGGCACCACAAGTGAATTCAAATATGTGAGTGAAGTGTTTAAGTGTTCAATTACAATCAAGGATTGTAATAGGCTTCTAAAAATGCTTCAACAATACTCACATCAAAATTTTGATTAACTAAATTGTTTGCACACAAACTCAAAAATTAAGCAATTGAAAAATAAAAAGAGCACCAATTTATTGAGGCAGTTCCCCCGTCGTCCTCGCTCGAGGTACGTATGCCCTCAATTCTAAAAATAGAATTGAGACCTGTATAGATATAACCTATTGGTAAATGTTTACAAGAGAAGCAATAGAATTCAAAGGATCAAACTCAATTGTTGATGTAGAGCATATTCCTTCTCTTAGAACAACCCCACGATCTTTAAATCTTGCTCGACTGATTTCAATCACCAACACTTTGAACCCGAATCTTCCTCTCGCAATCCTCCGGTTACCACTACTAAAATGACAGAACAACCCGTTATTCAATTACCTTCGCTCGCCTGAATCTGTGATGGACCGATTTGTGCAAAAACGCCCAAAATCCAAAATTCTTGGAGGACAAAACCCTATCGGTTTTATTCAAGAAAAACCCACTGATTTCTCAACCCAAACTAGATTACACCAATCCTATGTTTGGATGTTATCACCTCTAAAATTTTGAATGCACAACAAAAATGATTATGTGTAGTTGTTGAGAAAATGCAAGAAAGAGGATGAAGATGATGAGAACAAATCAATGTTTATTTTTACTTTTCTTGTAATTTTTGAAGAATAAGCTAAATCACTATATATACAAGTCAAAAATAATTAACCAACATAACAACCACTAAGACAGTTTCACATAACAGAAATTTAACAAAAAATGCGCGAGCGGTCAACAAGTACATAGGGAAGGGTCAACCTGAGCTCACCCGAATTTTACATTCTGCAGGAAAATAGCACCTTGCATCGACCGAAACAAGTCATGCGTCAATGCAAAGCATACAAAATTTGACTGACAGAAATGGACACAGTATGAGTCGACCAGAGGGTCGACGCAAGCACTCCTGAGAGTAGATCATGCAAAATACTTTCTATATGAGTTGACCGGAACAAGTTTGAGTCGACTCAAAGATACAAAATATGCAAAAATGCATATTTTCATGTATAATTCTACTTTTGAGATACTCCACCATATAGTAAGCTAGCCAAACCTGACAAAACCTATATGGGGCATATATTGAACAATTTATATATGTATCAAACAATGTTTGACTCAAGAGGAATAAGGTATGCATATGTGACACACTAATACCGTCCAAAGTACATTTTTCTACCTATCTAAGTTTTGACATAATTAAAACAAGTATAGATAACTATGAGGTTTTCCCTCACACTTATCTAATTTGAGTTCATTTCACTTTGCTTTGTGATTGATAATTCTTCTTGTAAGATTTTAAGTCATTTGTGTGTGTCTTGGCACATTATGTTTCCATTTATTTTAGATTTTCCAATCTTTGGACCTGGTTTGACATGTGCATACATCCTTTTTTCTTTGACATTATGTTAGTGTTTACCTTGTTTGATTAAGATTAATGGTTGCTTAATGCCTTTCCTTTTGGGTTTGAACTTCCATTTTTGTTCATAGTGTTGCATCTTCTTCACTCTTCTTATTTCTTCTTCATCTTTTTTCTCCTTTTGAGACTTGTTTAAGTTTAAATCTTGTTTTCACTTGTGATTGAAATGCATGGTGTTTAGTTATGCTTGTTGATCGGCTATTTAGTAGTCTAAATGCATTATGACTGCAAGTGCACAGTCTGATCATGTAGTTTTAAAAGATTATCGAACTCAAAGGACCAAGAGTCGATCTACCGCTATCTAATGCTACTATGTAAAGATAAGGCTAATGAAATTCTAATTTTTGGGGTGCGAATGATAAAATCAATGCCGAATTAAAATACTAATTAAAATAGGATATTGCTAAATATCGGTATATAATCTTTATCAGTCATCGGGGGTTCGGTAATTCATAGACGTTTAGTTTTTAAGAAAGAATCATTATTCTATAGAAAGTACCCATTTAAAAGCCCTTATCTCACACTCTCGTTCTCTTGACTTAGACTATGCTTTTAAATCAAACTTCAGCTCTCGCTCTCTCATTTTGCAGATAAAAACACTTTTTAGAAGCAGATCAATCCTAAATAAACTTAAAGCGCTCTCGCTGTTTTTAAGCCTAATGTTCTATTTCACCTATCCGATTAAAACCTCAAATTCTCGCTCTATTGATTTTAACCTTTGTTACTTTCTCACTCTCGTGCCAAAAGTTATTAATTTTTTGCAAAAGAAAATAGAGACCAGAACACTTTTATTTTATTTAAATTATACGTCATAGTTTACTTAACCCCGTCCGGCCGGTTGCGATTACGTACCGAGACTATGGGTTTTAGACAGACATGGCTTTCATATTTTTTCTAAGTTTAATCCTAATACTAATCAGAAGGCAGAGGAAATGCATAAAATTAATGCAGTAAAATTAAGGCAAATAAAATAAAACCTGGCAATTAGCAGAACATGGATTTGATTTCTTGAAGGTCGGCTTGTATTGTCAGTACAAAGTTTACAACCTTGGTCGAATTAATCCTAAACTAATGGCATAACAAATTTTACTTACAAAGCTTTTGAAACAATAAAGAGGAAAAGTAAAAGCAAAAAGCAGAAAAACTAAAATAATAAAACTAGAAAAATAATGCGTGAAAGGAGAGGATCCGTTCTTCACAAAGTGCTGCCTTTTTATACTGTTAGTGGACTGGCTTTTGGGCTTCATATTAGGAGATATTTTCGAAGAGAATGTAGTGGGAAGTTGAGAAAGAAATGGGAGACTTCGTTCAGGAAATTTAGGGGAGGAAGTGGCAGGCGCCACTTCCCGTTCAAAAAGGCGGTGCGAGTTACCACATTCCTAATATTCAGGAGTGGCACTCGCCACCCCTCACTATGTGGCAACCGCCACTTTCTCTTCATGTAATGGTGGCAGATGCCACCTCTTCTTAGTGTGGCAGGCGCCACATCCATGTGGCAAGTGCCACTTGGTATGTGGTGGCCCCCACACCCTTTTATTTCCTTTCTCTTTCTTTCCTTCCTCTTTCTTTCTTCTTCTTTTCTTTCCGTGATCTTTTCTTCCTATTTTCTCTCTATTTTCTTCATTTATTTCTTCTTTTATACTTTTAATCCAAATTTAATGTAACCTACCAAACAAAAGAAAACAGTATGGTAATAAAAAATAAATCAAATAAAACAGTAAAAGAAACGGATAAAATTCATGCAAGTCAAGTCAAATATTCGATATAATTTTGCGTTATCACTTGTTCACATGATCCCTTAGGATTCCTAGTCCCACTTAATTTCTGATTAAGGTGGGAGTAGGAGAGACATTAGGCTTACAATCCTTTGCATGATAACAATTAGAATAGTCCCTCTTTGACCTCAAATTTAGGTCCATCATTTGTATGATAACTTTAGGTAGACTTCCCTTTTATCCTAATCTTAGGACCATTTTGTATGATAACATTAGGATCCAATCTCCCTTAGTGTTTTCCTTTTACCCTTTGAGTCTTCTCTTCTCATCTCAAAACAATTCTAAGATACTTAATAAAGATGATGAGCGTTGTGCTCCACGAGCCTTAAGCATATGGGGAATGATAAGTGAGGGGTTTCTCCTTACTTGTCTAGAGTGTTTAGTATACGTCCCATTTGGGGGAGATATATGATGCATTCATTCCTATATCAAAGTCTTTAGTGCAATGTAAATCTTAAACCAATCAATTCACTTCATTAAAACTCATAAACAAATTCCAAAACTTTTTATCCTTCAAGATTGTTCTTAAAACTCATTTTTAGAAAAGAGTACGTTACTTTTCCGTTCTACCACAAACAGGCATTGACCCTAACTGGTGGAATGGGAACTTAACGTCACTCATAAAAAAAACACTTAACCAACCAGTGGTTTAGTTAACCGAACTACGTTTTCTCTGATTTCTCATACCAGATGAGGATAGTAGGCACAAGGCGACGATATCTTGGCGAGCAACCTTTCCCCCATCACCTGTAGTTTTCTGAACTACGTTGACTCTGACTTTCCCATTGCACGAGGGAATAAGTAGGCATAGGGCAACGATGTCCTATCAAGTCTCCTTTTTATTTTCCCTTTCCCGTTCTTATTTAGCAGTAGCTTTTAGATAAATCACCCTTTGATTAGACAACAAGCATGGATCTCGTTGAGTAAAACGGGCGTGAGGTGGTGCTAATACATTCCCCTTGCATAACCGACTCTCAAACCCAAGATTTGGTTGCAATAACCTTGTCTTCTCCTTTCTTATAGGTTTTTTTCAATCATTTCCTTTCCACCGATTGTTTTTTTCAATCATTTCTTATAGATTTGGTTGGGATAAATAAAGTTTTGTGGCTAATGTTCTGTTTGTTTCCGCCGATTGTTTTTTCGTAGTTGTGATACCATGTTATTTTCTTCACGAGGAAAATGATGAAACTTAATTTGATTGAAGAAAGGTAAAAACCTTCTTGCATAGTCTTTGTAAAGAATCAGTTCGGGTTGACGTGTTTCCCATTCACCTTTGATCTGATTTATGACCAAAGGTTAGTCTCCATATTCATCCAGAATTTTGATCCTTAAATCAATGACTTCTTCAAGCCCCATGATACAGACTTCATATTCAGATTCATTATTTGTGCATTTGAATGTCAATCTTATGGTGAAAGGAATATGGGTACCTTGAGGTATAACAATGATTTCCCCAATTCCATTTCCATAAGCATTAACAGCTTTATCGAATATTAATCCCCATCGGGATCCTAACTCTGGCCCTCATTTGGCAAGGGTTCATCACAGCCTTTCATATTTTGATACATTACATCTGCATTTGGAAAGTTAAATTTGATAGATTCATAGTCATCAATTGGTTGGTGAGCCAAATGATCAGTGTTGCACCCCAAAATTTGCCCTCTTTCAAGGCTTGACTCATTTCTTCATTTCTTTCAAATTCAATGACATAAGAGAGGCCCATCATTCCAAATTCAAGGTTCGTGAATTTGAGGCTAGATTCAAGAATATTACAAAGGAAAATTTCATGACATTTGCAAGAATGTCACATTTGTTACAAAATCCAAACTCTTGGTAATGCTTAGGAAATTAAGCTATTTCTAGTCTTAATTCAAGTTTCTAAAAATAACTTCATGCCATGGTACCCCCCATGCCTCATCAAGTCCACATGGTCCTCTTTGTGCTTACAAACGTGCAAGGAAAATATTTAAGAGCTAATTCAATGTTGGAATATCTCAAGATCAAGGCTATGCATACATTCATGGGCAATTTGAATATGGTCCAAAACAGCCCCATGCAAGAAGTGGCAATGTGTATCATATTACAAAATCATTTTATGTCACAAAACCAAGGCTATAAGCTTATGTTGATACATCTACACATCAAAAATCAGAATTTGAAAATGATGTCCAAAAGGTAGTGTATAGACTACATGGGTATGTCCAAACAAATCAACCAACCAATGGGTACAAGGGTGAATAGAAAGGTAGAGTGCTGCAGAAGAAAATACAGCAAAAAACATACTAGAAATGGAAGGAAAAGGGGGCTGCACCAAAAGGTGGTAAAAGATATTGCCAAGAATGGAAATTCTGAAAATGGAGAAGTGTGCAAGAGCTGTGGTTTTGGTACAGCAGAAAAAGGCAGCAGAAAAAGTGAGATAAGGAGGGAAGGAGCTGCAAACAAAATATCATTCACTATCATTCACAACAGATTGAGATAGAGATATTGAGAGCAAAGAGTAAGGGAGAAAACCAGAAAAATAGAGAGAGCAAAAAACCAGCAAAAAGTGAAGAGAGTAAAACAGAAACACAAGGGAGCCATTGAGGAGAGTCATCAAAGCATAGAGTGAAGAGAAGTGAACACCTAGCCAAAATCAGTGGAGGCTTTGCAAGGAGGGTAACAACTCTTGGGTATCCACTTCTTCAAACTCTTTTCTTCTTTTATATTGTGCATCTATCATTTGTTCTCTTGGTTTGAGTGTTGTTGTATTGAGTATACATGTAAGATTCCAGAGGGACCAAGAAACCATTTTTAAGAACCACAAGAGGAAGCAAAAAACAAGAGAAAAGTTTGGTTTTTCACCCTGGTAGCCTGACACGGGCCGTGTCACACGACACGGCCACCCGTGTCACATCTCTACTTGAGTTTTCATGGCATATTTTACCTGAGTCCCTTGACACGGGCCGTGTCACACAACACGGCCACCTGTGTCACACCTCTGTTTAACTTTTTTGGCCCAGACCTTGTGACACGGGCCGTGTCACACGTCTGTTTAACTTTTTTGGCCCAGAACTTGTGACATGTGCCATGTCATGCAACATGGGCGGCCGTGTCACACCGCTGTTTAAGTTTTTTCTGCATTTTCCCCCAGACCTTGTGACACGGGCCGTGTCATGCAACACGGGCGGCCGTGTCACGCCGCTGTTTGCCTCAAAAACCTGATTTCTCTGGAACTGTGTGTTGCACCCCAAAATTTGCTCAACATCTTTTACTTGATTTATGTTTCATTGCATTACATTTGCATAATTCTATCATTTGCATATCATGGCATATCATTCATCCAATAGGAGATCAAGTATGATTATTATCAAGAGAAGCCTAGCAAGAAATCTTATCCAAGCTTGAGAAGTCATCCAAGTCATCAGGAGGTGGTGGGAGGTCTTGATCAGTTGAAGACTAACATTGAGGTATTAATATGAAATGTGAAGCATGGATTGTGAATATGATATGTGTATAGAGCTCATAGAGTGCCTAGAGGGCCATGTTGGAGTTCAATCAAGTCATTAGTTCATGTGCAAGAGCCACAGTTGAAGTGATGACAATTAGGGTTTCATCTGGATCAACCCTAGGTCAATTATGCAATTGAAAAGAATTCAAGCCTACTTTGAGGTCATGGAGTTCATGGAATGATGTGATAAGACATTTGTGGTGTTGTGCCAAGATCAAATCAAGAAGAGTCAAGAATGTGGGAAGTTGCTAAATTAGGGTTTCAGTGCAAATTACCATGTTTAGTGCCTAACTTCAAAGCCACATAAGTTAAGATACAAGTTTCAAATGGATCTTTGGCCAATATGAAACTTGTAGAGCACCCCAATAACTTTAATTTGAGTATTAGAAGTCATCCATTGGATTTGTAGAACTCAAGTTATGGTCAAGACAAGTTACAGGTCACCAGATGAATGTGAAATTTATCTGTGAAAGTCACTTGACTTCCAAGCAACTTTTGACCTAGAAAGAGGTTTCACATGAACATTTGGCCAACATGAAAGTTGTTCCTCATGATCTTAGCTTTCTAAATTGTACTAGAACCCAACATCAAGCGGATTTTCTCAAACGATTGTTAAGCCAACTCACCATATTTAACAAAAGGATAAATTTCACTTTGTATTGAACTAAAGAGAGGGGATTGAGTGTAGACTTCTTCCTCTCCGAGTGTCGAGATGCTCACTGTAGTGTGGGTGGTTTTGACACTCGTCTTTCAATACGAAGATGTTTTCATCCACACCTTTTTCTCCTAAAAAACCTTGGCCCCGTACCGAGTGCATTTTCAAAACACTTATAATAAATAAATCGATTCTCTTTGTATTGAACTAAAGAGAGAGGATTGAGTGTAGACTTCTTCCTCTCCGAGTGTTGGGATATTCACTGTAGTGTGGGTGGTCTCGATACTCATCTTTCAATACGAAGACGTGACTTTATCCGCCACCTATCTCCCTCTACAACTTCTTTCCGCAACCTTTGTCACCTAAAAACCTCGGTCCCGTACCGAGCGCATTTTTAATCTCTTTTCATAACAAAAACTTGAATGGTCGTGGAATGGTTAGGCGTAGGCCTTCTCCTATCCCGAGTGCTGACGTTTACCGTAGGGTTCTCTGTCGCAAAAGCACTTACCATTCAAAACCAAAAACACTTTAATAAGAGAATGAAGTTCTCTTTGTATTGAACTAAAGAGAGAGGATTAAGTGTAGACTTCTTCCTCTCCGAGTGTCGAGATGCTCACTGTAGTGTGTGTGGTTTTGATACTCGTCTTTCAATACGAAGACGCTATGTTCGCCACACCCTTTCATAACAAAAACTTTGAGATAAATAATTGGGTACTACCCGTAGGGGTTACTATCTGAGGACCTATCTCGCCCCTAAAAGAAACAATTCAACAAATCAAATGTGACATCTTGCCTCGCATGGCAAAAACTAATCTTTCAAAAAGGATATGATACGTCCGTTCTACCGCAAACAGGTAATGCCTAAGTCTCCAACGAGTGAGCAGCAATACACCTAACTGCTAGAATGCGTACGATAGCATCATCCATAAAGTCATCAACAAATCGTAGGCCAAACTACGGCTGCTCTGATTTCTCATACCAGATGAGGATGCGTAGGTACAAGACAGCGATGTATTGGCGAGCACAATCCCACATATCAGTAGTTTCCCGAACTACGTCGACTCTGATTTTCTCATATCCCTTGAGAATACGTAGGACTAGGACCGCGAAGTCCTACCGAGTCTTTTCTTTCTTTTCTTCCCCGTTATCCCTCCTTCTCTCTCCCTAGGAACACACTTTTATAGCATAATCTTTTAGCAAATAAATCACGCACGACAAACAAATGGTTCCCATCGAGTACGATGGATGCGAGGGGTGCTAATACCTTCCCTTCGCATAACCGGCTTCCGAACCCGTTCATGGTTGCGAGACCATCTTATCCGTCCTTTTCTTAAGGTTTTCTCGATATTTTCCTTTCCCCTCATGGGATAAATAAAGGTCGGTAGCGACTCTTCTGTCCTTTTCCTTTTCGCCTTCCCCGTCGTTGCGCGTATTTTTTTCGAGTACCGACATCTGGCGACTCTTTTGGGGAATCCTAGCAAGCCAAACCTAGTTTATTTGTTGCATTTGTGCTTTATTTGCTTTTATGTTTTATTTTATTTTATTATTGTGTTTCTTTCTAACCTGTTGGGTTTATTGGGATGGTTTGTGAGGATAAAGCTTTCTACCCGAGCTTTCGAGTATACACTAAGATTAGGAGGTGGCTTCTTTCTGATTTGCGAGACGTAGGACTCGTTGAGTTGGATCGAATTCCACCGCTCAGATGAGACCTCGTTGGAAAGATTATGTCCTACGTGTAGTCGTAACAGCGTTTTATTTCCGACGTGGGATTTCGTGATTCTGAGGACCTTTTGTAGAACCTTATCCCAAAAGGTTACTAAAACATGACTCTGTGTTTATCCTTTTGAAGGGATTACCGTCTTACGAGTATTCGTTATGATGGAAAACTTTTGAGGGTTAGTGCATGGAACTTTGTTTAAAAGCCTTTTGGGATGCCCTCTTATAAACCAATAGATTGCCCACCCGTGGTGAGAGATATTTTGTTACAATACCCTGCAGGATCTGTGACTTTGATCCATGTGTTTCCATTCTCATATGCATCCATAAAGCATTGCATTTCATAACATTGTTGCATATCAAGGGACTTAAGAGATTGTGATTATCATAGGTATTGAAGAACAAGATGACTGATCAAAGGAAAAGAAGTACAAACTCCTTAAAGTTCAGAGAACCGAAGTTGGGACCAATCCAAGATCTTTTGATTGATGTGCCAAAAGCTATCAAAATAAACTTTCAAGGGAAATATGGGAAATTGCTTGACCTTCTCCATTCTGGGGTCGATACATGGGCTTTGTTCGCTATGGTTCAATTTTATGATGCGCCTCTCAGATGCTTCACCTTTCAAGATTATCAATTGGCTCCTACTCTTGAAGAATATTCCCACCTTTTGAATATCAAGATTAAGGATCAACCTATTTACACCGGCCTGGAAGAAGAGCCAAAGTCTTCTGTCATTGCTCTCGCTCTCCGTATGACCGAGGAAGAGGTTAAAGATGGTCTAACCAATAAGGGAGGTACTCAAGGCTTTCCTTTGAGGTTTTTGCTAGATAAAGCCGATCAGTACAAGACCAATGGGGATTGGGAAAGTTTTGGTATTGTCGTTGCTCTAATGATTTATGGGATTGTCCTCTTTCCAAATGTGGACAATTTCATAGACATCATTACTATCATTCTCTTCATGCAAAAGAATCCTATCCCTACCCTCCTCGCTGATGTTTACCACTTCATTCATTGGAGAAGTGAAAAGAAGACAGGAATGGTCCAATGTTGTTCTCATCTACTGTTCAAATGGTATGCTTCCCACCTGCCGAAGAAAGGGCCGTTTGTGGAAAACAAGAAGAAACTGAAATGGTCTCAACGCATTATGTCTCTAGAGGCCAGTGATATTGCTTGGTACTCTCATGAGTATTATGACGTTGAGATCATCTTTAGTTGTGGGAACATTAGTAATGTACCTGTAATCAGTATGGCTGGTTGCATCAACTACAACCCCGTCATGGCGTTGCGTCAGTTGGGCTATGCCATGGAAGATGAGCCCGAAGCAGAGAAGGTTCAGAGTTTCTTTTTGCTAGCCATAACAGACGATCCTGCATTTGTCAGGAATATTGTTAAAGCGTGGGCCAAGGTTCATACGAAGGGGAGGAAAGAGTTAAAGGCGAAGAACTGTGTGGCTAAGGAGCCCTACAACCGATGGTTGCAAGCTAGAGTGGCCGAAAGGTTGCTTCCATTTCCCTCTGAACCATCCATGCGAGAAGTACCTCCTGCTCCCACTCATGTATCCATGGAGGAGTATGAGAAACTAAAGCTAGTGATAGAAAGGTTGACAAAGGAAAATCAAGACCTTCAGGCTGAGGTTCACCAAGCAGGAGTGGAGAAGGGCCAATATAAGAGGAAAGTGGAGTTCGAACAAGACCAAGCGGCTGAGAGTAGCAAGAAGCTGAAGCTAGAAGCAGATCTGAGGGTCAGGTATCAAGAAGGTTATGAAGGAGCTGATGCATCGGTAAAAGCCCTCCGGCAACGCTTAAAGGAAACCAAGGCCTCTTGTGATAAAGCGTGGAGATTCTTCGAGTTAGCCTCTGCTGAAAAGAAGAAGACAAGGGAGGAACTCGAGGCCGATATTGATGTCCTTGGAAAGGAGTTGAGGGGTGCCTTAATTCTAGCCGAAAGCGAGCGAAAACTCAAAGAAGAAGCATTGAGAGCTTCATATGTCACCTCTGATGTATGGCACAACAAATGCTCAGAATTGAAGACCGCTCAGGAAACAGCCACCATGTGGAAAGACCGTTTTGAGGCCCTGCAGAGGAATAGTTCACTATGGTTGAAGAAGGAAGCTCAGCTCAACGAACGTTTGGATACGTATGAGGATTCTCTTCATTATTACCAGCCGACCCTAGACATGTGTCGCGCTAGGTATAACAATCTAGTGGAGCATTGCAACCTTAAGATCCGTGGTATCCCATGGAGGTTGGAAAGCGCAATTCAAGACTTGGAAGTAAATGATATTCCTCCTACCATCCATCACTTTATCCGGCTCTGCGACAAAATGGTTAGAAGATTCATGTCCGAGACAAAAAAGCTTGAAGAACGTCTCCGAAAGAAAGAGTTTTAGTTCATTCAGTATTTTCTTGTAGCATGAGTTTTCATTTTGCAGCTTATTGAACAATCAGTTGTATTGAATCTTCCCTCAAACTTAATGAAAGTTTGCTTTTTGGCTTAAATTGTGCATTCTTTACTATTCATTTATAGTTCCATAATACCATTGATAATCATAAATCTTGAAAGTCCCTTGAATATCATTCGAGCATTGCATATACCCACGCATCATTTTTGCATTCCCTGAAACCCGACCTCATACCGCTTGCCATTTCAGAAGGAAAGAAAGAGAAAGAGCAAGCTGACTTCTCAACGTTCATACAACACAAGAGGGAACCAACGAAAAGTCATGGATCAAGTACAACAAGAGCTGCATGAGTTTAGGGAAAAAATGACGCAATTCATGGAAACAATGCAAGGGGTAGCCAATAGGGAGGAACAATTGAGAACTCTAGTTCAACCATTGATAGCTCGAGTGGATGGCAGTGGTGTTTTGCATGGAGGAACTACTGATGTTCCTCCTCCGGCTAATGGTAGCACTTCGCAGGCCAATGGTGGTCCAACTGTAGTCAATCTTCTGGGTGGAGAAAACCAAGATGGAATTCCCATCCCAGTTGCGGCAGGCGCCGTGCCTGTTAACAATGGTCCTCAGTGGAACCAAGATGAGCAAGATGACGTCTTCTCCATGGGAGACCTTGGGGCAGGATTATGATCTGACGCTAATAGAAGGTTCGATGCAATCGAAGAAAAGATGAGGAGCATTCTTGAAGGCCAGAATACTATGGGTCTTGACATGTCCAATCTGGGTTTGATTCCGGGACTTAGGATTCCTCCAAAGTTCAAAGTGCTAGATTTCGATAAATACAAAGGAACAACATGTCCAAGGGTGCATCTTCGCTCCTATTTCCGAAGGATGTCTGCATACTCCGATGATGAGAAGTTGCTGATGCACTTCTTTCAAGATAGCTTGTCAGGTCCATCTTTAGAATGGTATATGGGACTGCAGCTGGTCCATATCAGAAGTTGGAAGGATTTGGCAGAAGCTTTTGTCAAACACTACCAGTATAACAGTGACCTAGCACCGAATCGTGTACAGTTACAGAACCTATCGCAAAGGAACAATGAAGGATTCAAGGAGTACGCCCAGAGGTGGCGCGAGTTGGCTGTGAGGGTTCAACCTCCAATGGTGGAGAGAGAACTCATCGACTTGTTTGTAGCTACACTACCTGGTGTGTATTATGAGAAATTGATAAGCAACATGTCTAGAAGTTTCTCAGATCTGATCATCACAGGCGAGAGAGTAGAAAATGGGATAAATTGGGTAAAATACAAGCAGGAGAAGGGACCTCATCTGGAGGTGGAAGAAAGAACTTCGGTATTAGAAGAAAGGAGAATGAGATAAACGCAATATCAGGTTTTAAGAATCAAAATTGGAACCAGAATCAGAATTAGTATCGCCCACGACCGTACTATCAACAACAACCACAAGTAGCTAGTATTGCCATCCCAGCAGTACAGCCTCAGCAACAACCACGTCAACAACAACAACAGCAACAGCAACAACCACAACAACAAAATTACGCGCCAAGACCATATCAAGACCGAAGAAGGATTGTAGATAGGCACTTTGACGCACCGCCAATGCCTTACTCTCAGCTACTACAACACTTATTGCAACTGCAGTTGGTCCAGAAAAGGACGATGGCCCCTCTAAATGGCTCACCACCACCCGGGTATGACGCTAACGCTAGGTGTGACTTCCACTCTGGCGCTCTTGGCCATCATATTGATAATTGCAAAGCCTTCAAGAACAAGGTACAAGACCTTGTTAATAGTAGGGCCATTAATTTCAACCATGATGCGCCGAATGTTGATCAGAACCCTATGCCAAATCATGGAGCAGGTAGAGTAAATGCTGTTGTTGAAGAGGAGGATTTAGATCTGGTATATGATGTTGAAGAATTGAGGACTCCTTTAAGTTTTGTAAAATGCAAGTTGTTAGAAGGTGGGGTGTTTCCCGGGTGTGAAAAGGATTGTGAAAATTGTGACGCCCATCCTGAAGGGTGTGGGAGTTTGAAGAGTTATATACAGTGTATGATAAACGAAGGTGTTCTGCAGTTTGACAAGATCTGTGAGAAAAAGAATGAGAAGATAGTCAGTAAGAAAGAGGATGAGGTGGCCACCATCTCTATCCCTTACAAAACAATCACTATTTCTGCGCCGCCAGCGCGGCCTACCATCATCTTTACGAAGGCAGGGCCTATACCTTATGAAAGCTCCAAGGCGATCCCTTGGAACTATGGAGCGGAAGTCTACTGCAATGGACAGAAGCAGGAATTAAAAAGCTTGCCTTTGGACTCAGTTGACAACTTGGTGGGAACCGGGGGAATGACTCGGAGTGGGAGGATATTTGCACCTCCCGAAGTAAGTGCAGAAAGAGCTGATAAAGGTAAAGGGAAGGTAGTAGCGGAGGAAAGCTCTCAGGCTGGAGAAAAAGAAGTCGTGTTGAAAGACGCATAAGAGTTCATGCGCTTAATAAGAAAGAGCGACTATAAGATCGTGGATCATCTACAACAGACGCCTTCAAAAATTTCTATCTTGTCGTTGTTGTTATGTTCCGAGGCTCATAGGAACGCTTTGCTCAGAGTCTTGGATAATGCTTATGTACCACAAGATATATCCGTCAATCAGTTGGAAGGAGTAGTGGCCCATGTCAATGCAGGGAATGGTTTGGGATTCACTGACCGTGATTTGACACCGAAAGGAAGGAATCATAACTTGGCTCTGCATATCTCTATGGAATGTAGAGGTGTCGTTTTGTCTCATGTATTGGTAGACACTGGGTCGTCATTAGATGTGCTACCCAAGAAAGCCCTCATGAAGCTAGACACTCGAGGGATAATATGTACGCCAAGCGATATGGTGGTCAGAGCTTTTGATGGGACAAGGAGGTCTGTGTTTGGAGAGCTAACCTTGCCAATTCAAGTCGGTCCTAAGGTTTTTGATGCAGTTTTCTATATAATGGATATCCAGCCGGCATATATCTGTCTCTTGGGTCGGCCTTGGATACACTCAGCAGGAGCGGTGACGTCAACCCTACACCAAAAGCTGAAGTATATGGTGGGTGATAACATTGTGACTGTTTGTGGAGAGGAAGACATCATGGTAAGCCATCTATCCTCATTCAAGTATGTGGAGGTCGATGGTGAAATTCACAAAACCCTGTGCCAAGCCTTTGAGACCGTCCAAATCAAAGAGAAAGCAACAGTTGAAGCCAAGGCGCCAGAAGTTGCTATGTCATCCTACAAGGAAGCCCAAGCTGTGGTGAAGTCTGGATCAGCGAAAGGATGAGGGGAGGTGATAAACGTCCCCAACAAACAAGATAAGTTCGGATTAGGGTACAGCCCATACGCGTCTTCTTTAAGCGCTCCTCGCTACAAAGGACCTATTCAATTCACCAGTGGTGTGGAGGTGTTCAAGAAGATCAACGCCGTATCTGACGAGGAAGGAGATAGTGACTGTGACATGGATGCATGGATCCAGCCATGCGTCCCCGGCCAAGGCTTGAAGAATTGGACCATGGAAGAAGTTATCAATGTGACTTATGAAGAGTAATTGTTTTATTTTGATTAATGTATTGCCATGTGCTCTGCCCGGGGCATAATGGTCTTTATTTGTTGGTCCTTATCTTTTATGTGTGTGAACAACCTTTTTATCATTATCAATCAAAAAGTGTCTTTTCATTCAAAACTTTGTGATCCTTGTTTTTTCTTATTTTTATTTACAACAATAAAACGGCAATGTGGTTTGTGTTTATTTGTTTACATATCATTTAAAGCATAAAATCATCATCATTGCAGGTTGCATATTTCAGATACCACCGATTCAGACTCGTCTATGACTCGGTGTGACTTTGACAATCCGATATTTCAAGCGGAAGGAGAGATTGACGAAAACGAAGACCTGCCTGAAGAGCTTGACAGATTGTTAAAACAAGAGGAGAAGGTCATCCTGCCTCATCAGGAGGAAGTTGAAGTCGTCAACCTGGGAACAGAAGAGGATAAAAAGGAGGTCAGAGTAGGGGTTGCGCTGCAGAATGATATCAAGCAAAGATTAATTGAGTTACTCCAAGAGTATAAGGATGTCTTTGCTTGGTCATACGAAGATATGCCCGGACTCGACACAGATATTGTAGTTCATCGCCTGCCTTTGCGTGAAGAGTGTCCTCCTGTCAAACAGAAACTGAGAAGAACCAGGCCAGATATGGCAGTGAAGATCAAGGAAGAAGTCCATAAGCAATTAGATGCTGGATTTCTTGTTGTGACCAACTACCCTCCTTGGGTCGCTAACATCGTGCCCGTGCCTAAGAAGGACGGCAAAGTCAGGATGTGTGTTGACTATAGGGACCTGAATAGAATGAGCCCAAAAGATGATTTCCCACTCCCCCATATTGACGTTCTCGTTGATAACACCGCGCAATACTCAGTTTTCCTTCATGGACGGTTTCTCCGGATATAACCAAATCAAGATGGCACCGGAGGACATGGAGAAGACGACTTTTATCACGCCTTGGGGGACGTTTTGTTATAAAGTAATGCCTTTTGGGTTGAAGAAACGCAGGGGTGACTTATCAGCGTGCAATGGTCACTCTATTTCACGATATGATTCATCATGAGATTGAGGTCTATGTCGATGATATGATTGCGAAATCCCAAACGGAGGAGGAGCACCTGGTGAATCTTCTAAAGTTGTTTGAGAGGTTGAGAAAGTTCAAATTGAGGTTGAACCCGAATAAGTGTACCTTCGGCGTACGGTCAAGAAAGCTGTTGGGGTTCGTTATCAGTGAGAAAGGTATTGAGGTCGATCCTGTGAAGATCAAGGCAATTCAAGAAATGCCAGCGCCAAAGACTGAGAAGGAGGTTCGTGGTTTCTTAGGTAGATTGAACTACATCGCAAGGTTCATATCTCGCCTCACATCCACTTGTGAGCCGTTGTTTAAGCTATTGAAAAAGGGTCAGGCGGTTACCTGGAATGAGAATTTCCAGAGAGCATTTGAGAAGATAAAAGAGTATCTACAAGAACCTTCAATACTGATACCTCCGGTTGCTGGAAGACCGTTGATAATGTACTTAACAGTTCTTGAGAATTCCATGGGTTGTGTTCTCGGTCAGCAAAACGAGACTGGAAGAAAAGAGCATGCAATTTACTACTTGAGTAAGAAGTTCACAGACTGTGAATACAGATACTCAATGTTGGAGAAAACTTGTTGCGCACTCGCTTGGGCCGCCAAACGCCTAAGACAATATATGCTAAACCACACAACCATGTTAATTTCAAAGATGGATCCTATTAAGTATGTATTCGAAAAGCAAGCACTATCAGGAAGGATTGCTAGATGGCAGGTGGTTCTGACAGAATACGACATCCAGTACGTGCCTCAGAAAGCTATTAAAGGTAGTGTCCTGTCAGAATATCTCACAGAGCAACCAGTCGATGACTACCAGCCAATGAAGTTTGATTTTCCTGATGAGGACATTATGTATTTAAAGATGAAGGATTGTGATGAGTCGTTGCCAGACGAAGGTCCAGAGTTGGGTTCCCAATGGAAATTAATCTTTGACGGTGTTGTTAACTCCTACGGTAGCGGGATTGAGGCAATCATTACGACTCTCCATGGTTCCCATATACCATTCACTGCAAGACTAACATTCCCATGCACCAACAATGAGGCTGAATATGAAGCGTGTATCATGGGTGTCGAAGAAGCAATTGACTTGAGGATCAAGAACCTTGATATCTATGGAGATTCAGCTTTGGTGGTAAACCAGATTAAGGGAGAGTGGGAGACCCGCCAGCCTAATCTGATCCCTTACATGAATTATGCCAGAAGATTGCTACCTTTCTTTGACCGAGTAGAGTTTCACCATGTACCGAGGGCAGAACATCAGATGGCTGATGCCTTGGCTACATTGTCCTCAATGTACAAAGTAAACTTCTGGAATGATGCACCGAGAATTGTCATCTCACGCCTCGACAGGCCAGCTTTTGTTTTCACAATAGAAGAAACTTTTGATGGTAAACAGTGGCTTTATGACATCCAGAACTTTCTCAAAAACCAAGAATATCTGCCTGGGGCATCGGTCGGGGATAAGAAGACCTTGAGAAGGTTATCTGGTAACTTCTATCTGAATCCAGACGGTGTACTCTATCGGAGAAACTTTGACTTGGTGCTGCTAAGATGTGTGGACGAAAAGGAAGCAGGTTTGCTTATGGAAGAAGTCCACGAAGGTGCCTTTGGAACACATGCAGGTGGGCATGCCATGTCTCAAAAATTATTGAGGGCGGGCTATTATTGGTTAACTATGGAGTTGGATTGTTTCAAATACGCCAAAAAGTGCCATAAATGCCAGATTTATACCGACAAGATTCATGTGCCACCTTGTCCTTTGAATGTCATGTCATCCCCATGGCCTTTCTCCATGTGGGGCATCGATATGATTGGAAAGATCGAGCTAACTGCATCTAATGGACATCATTTCATCTTAGTAGCCATTGACTATTTCACCAAATGGGTCGAAGCAGCTTCTTACGCCAATGTCACAAAGCAAGTCGTAGCCCGGCTTATCAAAAGGGACATTATCTGTCGATATGGAATACCCGAGAGGATCATTACTGATAATGGTTCTAATCTGAATAACAAGATGATGAAGGAACTGTGCCAGAATTTCAAAATCGAGCATCACAATTCTTCTCCCTATCGTTCGAAAATGAATGGCGCTGTAGAAGCGGCTAACAAGAACATTAAGAAGATAGTACAGAAGATGGTTGTGACTTATAAGGATTGGCACGAGATGTTGCCTTTTGCTTTGCATGGATATCGCACCTCGGTGCGTACTTCAACTGGGGCAACCCCTTTCTCGTTGGTATATGGCATGGAGGTTGTTCTGCCATTGGAGGTCGAGATCCCATCTTTGAGAGTTCTGGCTGACGTCAAGTTAGATGAAGCAGAATGGGTGAAGAACAGGTTGAATCAACTCAGTTTGATGGATGAGAAGAGGTTGGCGTCTCTTGCGTAAGGTCGTCTGTATCAAAGTAGGATGAAGAAAGCCTACGATAAGAAGATGCGTCCTCGAAGCTTTCAGACAGGCGATCTGGTGTTGAAGCGGATTCTCCCACCACATAACGATCATAGGGGCAAATGGACTCCCAATTATGAAGGTTCGTATGTTGTAAGGTAGGTCTTCTCTGGAGGAGCCTTGCTACTTTCAACTATGGATGGTGAAGATTTTACGTCCCCTGTGAACGCGGACGCAGTCAAAAGATACTTTGCTTAAAATAGACCCGCTGGAAAGAAAAAGAAAATCCAGGCAAGAATGGGGCATCTCGGCGAACCATAAAAGGATAGGTTCGGGAAAAAATTAGAGATAAAAAAAAATGTAAACCCGCAAAGTTGAAAACCTAAAAAGGCGACTTTGGCAAAAATGGGTATCCCGGTGAATCGAAAACCCGCAAGGGCGGTTCAGGCAAAAGTTAGGGATTTGAAAAACAAATGACTACGGCCTGCGCATTGATGTTTAAAGCATAATGGATTATGGGATAACTCGAGAAGCAGTCGTTCAAATCAATCTCTTCAGAAGACGAAGCATCGGAAAGGCGTCGAAGTCATGCGAGTCATAGTTGAGTCGTTCTATGGTGGTTGTCTGTACCACATTGCCGACATTTTGATATTCTTGTGCATTTCTGTATATTTCTTGCGCAACTTTCTCATTTCAGGAGTTGTGTCCCATGTAAATTTACCTATTTATAGGCAATTTATCAATAAAACATACTATCCAGAAAAACGTTTCTTTTGTTTTTACCGTTTTGTTTGCAAAAGACGCCTGATGTTTTTGATAAAACTTCGCATACATAAATTTGTAGGCTTTGATATCTATAGTTGGAACATTGTATTTGCTTGAATAACGTCTTAAGTGATAATTGAGATGGTACCTGTTGCATAAAACATACTTGTTCATTTGTTATTTGCAAGAGAACTTTCCTCGAGGCTTCTCCAGAAGTTCCTCATCTAAAGGAAGTGTGCAGTTTAAGTGGGTTCTCACCCCCAGCAGTTTGAAGCCTTGGCAATCAAAGGATATCCTCAGCAGGTCAAGATTGACATCTCCAGCAGAGCAGGATCGTTTCCAGTGAGCGGGTGTGGGTTTATCCCTCAGCAGTGGAACGAATTCAGAAATTTGTTTTCCCCATAGAGTTTGAACAACTGGCTCCTTTTCCCCTCAGAGTCTAGGCCATTGACTCATTCCTCAAGCGGAAGTTGTATTTGTTGAGTTTATTACTCATTTCCCCAAGCAAAGGTTAATGTTGATTCCCTCGTTGTCTAATCCCCAGCAGGGTGGACTTGCTCTTAGCGGAACAATTTTACCCAGAAGTTTGCTCAGAAGACCATCCAGGGTTTGTTTTCCCCAACATTTGCACTAGACGTGTCTAGTCTTTTCCCCGGCGGAATTAATCCTTTCTCTTTGGCATTTATTTTGCTAAAGTGTTTCCTTTGCATTTACATCATGCATAACATCCTCCCAAACGCGTAGCATTTCCATTTCGTATGGAGCATTACGCCATATTCAAACATATGCATGTAAAACATAAGGCGGGTTGCCACCCCTTTGTTTTCAAGCGTATCTCCAGCAGTTATCAGTATATTTCTCAATCCTGCGTGGTATCCAGACCTCCATCCAGGTAATTGACAAATGTGTCCATCTTATCGGTCTCTCTAGCGGAGTGTATTTATTCAAGTTCATGTTTCCCCAACGGATTTCTTCACCCAGATGGTGAATCGACGAATGTTCTTCTGAACTTAGGGTTGAGCCGACCTTTGGGTTCGATGCTCGCTTTTTAGCAAAATGAAGTGACAGTGAAGTCAAATGATTTTGATAATTGACGACGAGGTCAGATTATGAAGAGAATTGACGACGAGGTCAGATTATGAAGAGAATTGACGACGAAGTCAGATTATGAAGAGAATTGACGACGAAGTCATATTATGAAGAGAATTGACGACGAGGTCAGATTATGAAGAGAATTGACGACGAGGTCAGATTATGTAGAGAATTGACGACGAAGTCGGATTATGTAAAGAATTGACGGCGAAGTAAGATTATGAGAGGAGTTGACGGCGAAGTCAGATTATGGAGGGGTGACGGCGAAGTCAGGTGTCCTGCCAATTTGATGTTAAGGACTGACAGCGAAGTCAGGTGTTTTTCCAAATTTTATGTGGAGAATTGATGGCAAAGTCAGATCATGTAGAGGGTTGATGGCGATGTTAGAATGGTTTGAGAAATAACGGCGAAGTCAGATGATTTTAATTGACGACGAAGTCAGATTATGTTGTAAGTTGATGGTGAAGTCAGAGGATATGGAGGACTGATGGAGAGATCAGATGTTCTACCAATCAGATGTTTTTACAGATTATGTTGAATATTGACGGTGAGGTCAGATCTCACAGATTTGATGTTGAGTTCCGACGGTGAAGTTAGATGCTATTAAGAGCTGACGGCAAGGTCAGGTGTTTGTATTTCATCGAAGACTGATGGCGAAGTCAGATGTTCTACCTGATATAGGTGCCTGACGGCGATGTCAGAGGTTTCATTCTGCGGTTGACAAATTTTTGGGTTCTTTTGTATTCAATCACCTTTTACCTCGAATGTTTGAAAGCGTTTGCTTTTCATCCCTTCAGGTCCAAGTCGCTTGAATAGGGGCAGCTGTTGCACCCCAAAATTTGCCCTCTTTCAAGGCTTGACTCATTTCTTCATTTCTTTCAAATTCAATGACATAAGGGAGGCCCATCATTCCAAATTCAAGGTTCATGAATTTGAGGCTAGATTCAAGAATATTACAAAGGAAAATTTCATGACATTTGCAAGAATGTCATATTTGTTACAAAATCCAAACTCTTGGTAATGCTTAGGAAATTAAGCTATTTCTAGTCTTAATTAAAGTTTCTAAAAATAACTTCATGCCATGGTACCCCCATGCCTCATCAAGTCCACATGGTCCTCTTTGTGCTTACAAACGTGCAAGGAAAATATTTAAGAGCTAATTCAATGTTGGAATATCTCAAGATCAAGGCTATGCATACATTCATGGGTAATTTGAATATGGTTCAAAACAGCCCCATGCAAGAAGTGGCAATGTGTATCATATTACAAAATCATTTTATGTCACAAAACTAAGGCTATAAGCTTATGTTGATACATCTACACATCAAAAATCAGAATTTGAAAATGATGTCCAAAAGGTAGTGTATTGACTAATGTGTATGTCCAAATAAATCAACCAACCAATGGGTACAAGGGTGAATAGAAAGATAGAGTGCTGCAGAAGAAAATACAGCAAAAAACATACTAGAAATGGAAGGAAAGTGGGGCTGCTCCAAAAGGTGGTAAAAGATATTGCCAAGAATGGAAATTCTGAAAATGGAAAAGTGTGCAAGAGCTGTGGTTTTGGTACAGCAGAAAAAGTGAGATAAGGAGGGAAGGAGCTGCAAACAAAAGATCATTCACTATCATTCACTATCATTCACAACAGATTGAGATAGAGATATTGAGAGCAAAGAGTAAGGGAGAAAACTACAAAAATAGAGAGAGCAAAAAACCAGCAAAAACTGAAGAGAGTAAAAGAGAAACACAAGGGAGCCATTGAGGAGAGTCATCAAAGCATAGAGTGAAGAGAAGTGAACACCTAGCCAAAATCAGTGGAGGCTTTGCAAGGAGGGTAATAACTCTTGGGTATCCACTTCTTCAAACTCTTTTCTTCTTTTATATTGTGCATTTATCATTTGTTCTCTTGGTTTGAGTGTTGTTGTATTTAGTATAACATGTAAGATTCCAAAGGGACCAAGAAACCATTTTTAAGAACCACAAAAGGAAGCAAAAAACAAGAGAAAAGTTTGGTTTTTCACCCTGGTAGCCTGACACGGGCCGTGTCACACGATACGGCCACCCGTGTCACATCTCTGCTTGAGTTTTCATGGCATATTTTACCTGAGTCCCCTGACACGGGCCGTGTCACACAACACGGCCACCCGTGTCACACAACACGACCAACCGTGTCACACCTCTGTTTAACTTTTTTGGCCCAGACCTTGTGACACGGGCTGTGTCATGCAACACGGGCGGTCGTGTCACACCTCTGTTTAACTTTTTTGGCCCAGACCTTGTGACACGGGCCATGTTATGCAACACGGGAGGCCGTGTCACACCGCTGTTTAAGTTTTTTCTACATTTTCCCCCAGACCTTGTGACACGGGCCGTGCCATGCAACACGGGCGGCCGTGTCACGCCGCTGTTTGCCTCAAAAACCTGATCAAGGGTTAGGTGACAACGCTGGTTTTGGGAACAATAATCAAGGGTTTGACAATGGTAATCGTGATGGTAACTTTGGTTTCAACAATCAAGGCTTTGGCTACAATGGCTATGGTAACAACAATCAAGGGTATGGAAACGGTGATGTTGGCTTTAGTAACATGAACAACAACGATGCTGGGGTGGTGCCTTTCAACACTGGTTATGGACTAGGTGGGGTCAACCAAGGATTTGGTAACAGAGGACGGGGTCCTATTTTCAATCAACAGGGATATGGCCGTAACGCTGGTTACGAAGAATATGGCAATGAGAATCTGAACTGGGGCGAGGATCGCCAGGAAGACGCTTTCTTTGGACAAGGCATGGGATTTGAAAGGCCTAATGATAATGATAGGAGGTTCAAAATGCTGGAAGAGCAGATCAAAGGGATAGCCAATCAAAACTTTGTTGGGTTAGATATGACCACCATGGGACTAGTGCCTGGGCTGAGGGTGCCTTTGAAATTCAAAGCTCCAACCTTTGATGAGTATAAGGGGGATACATGCCCTAGAGTTCATGTACGTTCTTATTACAGAAGAATGTCTACATACTCTGACGACGAGAAGATGCTTATGCATTTCTTTCAAGATAGTTTATCGGGGCCATCGCTGGAATGGTACATGGGGCTGGAGCCCACCCAAATTAGCAGCTGGAAAGAATTGGCTGATGCTTTTGTTAAACATTACCAGTATAATAGTGACTTGGCGCCAAACAGGGTCCAGCTGCAGAGTTTGTCCCAGAAAAATGGTGAGAGCTTCAAGGAGTATGCGCAACGCTGGCGTGATATTGCGGCTAGGGTTCATCCCCCTTTGGTTGAAAGAGAGTTGATTGATATGTTTATTGGAACGTTCTCTGGAATGTATTACGACAAATTGCTTAATGTCTCGATGGGCAGTTTCTCCGACATGATTCTCATGGGAGAACGAATTGAAAACGGAATTAAGATTGGGAAGATTCAGGTAGGTGAATCCACCTCAGCTGGAGGTGCAAGGAAAGTCTTTGGTGGAAGGAGACAAGGCGACGTCAGTGCGGTATATGGTGGTCGAGGTCGTGGAAGAGGTAGGAATCAGTATCAGCCACAGCAGGTTGCTAGTGTCACTATCTCGATACCTCAGCAAAAACAACAACAACAACAACAGCAATGGCAACAACAGCCGCAGCAACAGAGAATGCACCCTGCTCAGCGTAGAATTCAAGAGGGTCGGCCGAAGAGAGTATTTGAAGCACCTCCTTCAACTTATGCTGAACTGCTTCAAACGCTGTTGGGTTTGAATTTGGTTGAAAAGAGAATGATGGCCCCGTTGGCGGGCACTCCTCCATTTAGTTATGACGCTGGTAAACATTGTGATTTTCATTCCGGGGCGCCCGGACATGATATTGAAGGCTGCCATGCTTTCAAACACAAGGTTCAAGATTTGCTTGATAGTAAGGCCATTAAATTTGGTCAGGATGGTCCTAACATTGTACAACAACCCATGCCGAATCATGGAGCGAATGCTATCATAACGGAAGAGAATTTGAATTTGGTTATGGATGTGAATGAATTGAAGACACCGTTGAGTTGTGTTAAAAGTAGACTGTTGAAAGGGGGGTGTATTCCCCGGATGTGACGAATATTGCCTGGATTACTGGACCCAACCAGAGGGTTGCTCTGATTTGAAAAGAGGTATCCAAGCCATGATGGATGAGGGGATTTTTCAATTTGATCGGACTACTGTTGAGAAGCCTGTTGAGGCATTGTTTGAAAAGCAGGATGAGATTGCAACTGTTACGATCCCAAGGAAGCCTATTACGATATCAGCGCCCGCCAAGCGGCCGACTATCACAATAACAAAAACAGGACCTGTTCCTTTTGAGAGTACAAAAGCTGTTCCATGGACGTATGGGTTAGAAGCGTATTGTAATGGAGAGAAGATTGAGGTGAATAGCCGGCCGGCAGGGGCAGTTGGCAATGTTGTGGGAACGGGAGGCATGACCCGTAGTGGAAGAATCTTCATCGCACCTGAAGTTGAAGCAGAGAGGATTGCTAAACGCAAGGCCAAGATGAATGAAAGTGGACCATCCCAGTTGAAAGAGAAAGACACGTCGCTCAAGGATGTAGAAGAGTTCATGAGGCTAATTCGCAAGAGCGATTATAAGATTGTTGAGCACTTACAACAGACACCCTCAAAAATTTCAATCCTATCTTTGTTGCTTTGTTCTGAGGCTCATCGAAATGCTTTGTTGAAGATATTGGACATGTCATTTGTACCTCAGGAGGTTTCTGTCAACCAGTTAGAGGGGGTACTGGCGCATGTCAATGCAGGACATAGTTTGGGTTTCACTGATTTTGATCTAACACCCAGAGGCCGAGAGCATAATATGGCTTTGCACATATCGGTGGAATGCCGGGGCACCGTAATTTCGCATGTTCTTGTGGATACCGGATCATCTCTGAATGCATTGCCTAAGAAGGCTATGATGAAGTTGGATATCCGGGGAATTATTTGCACGCCAAGTGACTTGGTTGTGAGGGTGTTTGATGGAACGAGAAGGTCGGTGTTTAGATCGATAACGTTGCCGCTGCAGGTTGGGCCGGAAATATTCGACACTGAATTTTATATCATGGATATTCATCCAGCTTACAGCTGTTTGCTGGGGTGTCCATGGATACACTCTGCAGGGGCTGTGACGTCCACGCTGCATCAGAATCTTAAGTTTGAAGCCGGTGGTGGCATCGTTACTATTTGTGGGGAAGAGGACATCTTGGTCAGTCATCTCTCATCATTCAAGTATGTTGAAGTGGATGGAGAAATCCACGAAACGCCCTGTCAAGCCTTCAAAGGGTTGCAAATTAAAGACAAGTCCAGGGTTCCCAGCAAAGTGCCGGAGGTTGTTGTGGCTTCGTACAAAGACGCTCAAGCGTTGGTTCAGACTCGTGAGACCAAGGGTTGGGGTCAAGTGCTGGAAATTCCTCTCAAGATGGACAATTTTGGACTAGGGTATCGCCCAACATTAGCATCTTCTTCACAGAAAGCACCCAAGTTCAAAGGACCGGTGGTGATTACTGTAACAGCCCAAATTTCATTAAATAATTAATTATAGTAATTAATTGATTTAGTGGGGTTTTTATTAATGTTGGAATTAATTTTTTATTAATTGGTATGGATAGAAAATTAAGAAGGAATTGGAGAGGAAGGAAAATGAAGGAAATATATAAGAGAGAAAGAAAAGAAAAGAAAGATAGAAAACATTTGGAAAGAAAGAGGAAAGAAGAAGAAAGGAGAGAAAGAGAAGAGAAGAAGAGGAAAAGTGGAAATCATCAAGAACCAACATCAAAGCTCCGATTAATCGAGGTAAGGGTGAGAAATGTTTCTATTTGATCATTGCATGATGTTATGTATGTTGGGTTGGGGTTTTGGTAGAGTTTTCATCACTTTCTATTTAGGGCAAAAGTTGGATTAATCGGTAGATCGAGGATTTAATCGGTTAGAACTAAATATAATGTCGTAGAATAGTCGGGTAACATGTATTGATGTTATTTTTACTGATTTGGATGTTTGAGGTTTGGTTGATGATGGATTGATGAAGGAGAGGCAGAATAGGGTTCTGTTCTGCGCAGGTTCGCTGGCTCTCGCCAGGTGAAGCCTAGCGAATGCTGGCGAGTAATTATGATTAAGTCCCAGTGGACTTCGCTGGCGAGTTCGCCAGGAGAAGTTGGATAGCGAAGGTTCACCCAGCGAAGGTGTTGGCGAATGGTGGCGAATTAAGTCAGTAGCCACTGACTTGGGCTCGCTGGGAAGTCTCGCCAGGCGAAGCCTAGCGAGTGTTCGCTGAGAGAGTTTGCCAGGCGAAGGTTCGCTGCGAGGGTTCGCCAGGCGAGTGAAGGCGAATGTGACAGCATTTTTCTTTTGCTGTGTTGCTCATGTGGTGATTGTTTGATTGATTCACATAGGTTAATACCTCTATGATATGATATAGATATGATCTATTGTGATGATGTGTACTGTGGGTAGCCTCCGGGCGTGAATCCTAGTTGATGTGCGATGCTTATTAATTATGATAAATAGAAATACATGTGAATACAATGATGAATGTATGTGTATTGTCTAATGAACTTGCGAATGCTTAATGGGTATACAATTGTGTGATGAGTATGCATGAGAACATTGTGGATATGTGTGCATGACTTATAATTGTATAAATGGTATTGTGATGTGAATACCTTGATTGTGTGATATATGTTGTATGTGCAATCATTGTGTAATTCTTGAAGAGATGAATTATGTAAATGCATGAGATTAAGATGTCGGTCTTAAGTGCATTTGTTGTGGTTGATTGTACATGCATCATTTAGTCAAGAGGCAATGTCTGTTAGTTTCGTGGAAACTAGTGGCTTGTCCCAAACCTAGAAGAGTGGGTTTGAAGGCTTAGAGGACGGGCCTTTGTGGTTATCGGTCTAGAAGAGTGGACCCGGTTTAATGTAAAAACCGAAAAAAGATAACGGGTTATCGGTCTAGAAGAGTGGACCCGGTTTAATGTAAAAACCGAAAAAAGATAACGAGAGTCGGTACCGCATTGCATGAGTTGCATTGAGTTGTTGAGTCACATTGATATATGACATATGCATGAAGAGATGCTTATGTGTGAATGATGAGATTGTGGAAATTGTAAGTGTATGCATAATGTGGGAATGCTTTGTGAATATCCATGTTTGTCTATATATGTGTGGTAACTATATATATGACTAAGAGAATGAAGTGTGGTGAGAAATGTGAATATGTGTTATATGACTACCTATATATATATATATATATATATATATATATATATATATATATATATATATATATATATATATATATATATATATATATATAATCTTATGCTTTGATTATTATGGTTATATTTCTCACCCTTCTGCTGTTTTATAATGCTCTATGAGGCATTGCAAATTAGGATGCTGGAGTCCTTTGTGAAGTTAGTCTTCATTCTTTTGAGTCGGCTGCTCTGATATGTAACACCGGGTAGTTAGACTAGTATAGTCATTCTTTTGTTATACATTGCGATGTATCAGCTGATGTGGTTTTGTAATCTAACTGATATGATGTATTAATCTGGATGACTTATGTGCATTTGAATTAATATTTTGGAACTGATTAAATGATGTTCTCTTCCGCTCAATTAAATGTTGAAATGTGATTTCTAAAACTACGAAAATGTTACATATTTTATGGAGCAAAATGTTAAAGAGTTTTGTTGGTGAAACTGTGACATTCTTCCTTTATACCTTATCCTAAAATTTTTACTCTGATGAATTTGTATGTGCTTAATTGTTTTATATGCATTTATTTGGGGTATAGAAGGGGGTGTTACAATAGTGGTATCAGAGCAGGTCGGTCCGTCCGGCCAAGTTGTTAGAGTGTTTTTCCCTGTGTGTTATTGATATGCGTGTGATGCATTATCAATATTGGTTGTTCTTACGTAGTTCTGTTGTTGGAATTAGTAAGATGGTTGCAGGGAGGAACGACGAAGCGATTGCGGAGGCATTGACGAGATTGGCGGGGGCAATTGGGCAGAATCCTCCGACCAATGTGAATGTGAGGAATCATGTTGATGATGGATTCCGTGCTTTGGGGAAATTCCAAAAGAATAACCCTCCGGTCTTCAAGGGAACTCATGAACCGGACAAGGCACAAATTTGGTTGAAAGCTGTGGAGAAGATTTTTCGAGTTATAAATTGCTCGGATGCACAGAAGGTGCAGTTTGGGACTCACATGCTCGAAGAAGAAGCTGAAGATTGGTGGGGTAATACTCGCCAAAGATTTGAGGAAGATGATATTGTGATTACGTGGGATTTGTTTAGAGAAACCTTTCTGGAGAAGTATTTTCCAGAGGATGTGGGGGGGAAGAAAGAGATCGAATTTCTTGAGTTGAAGAAAGGTAATTCGACGGTTGCTGAGTATGCGGCGAAATTTGAGGAGTTGATCAAATTTTGTCCTTACTATAATACTGGTAATGCTGAGAGGTCTAAGTGCCTCAAGTTTGTGAACGGTTTGAGACCCGAGATTAGACAAGCTATTGGGTACCAGGAAATCAGACGGTTTTCTGAGTTGGTTAACAAGAGCAGAATTTATGACGAAGACAGTAGGGCTAGGTCTAGCCACTACAAGAGCCTAAGTGATAAGAAAGGAAAAGGTCAATTCAGAGGAAAACCTTATGTGACTCCTGCAGACAAAGGGAAGCAGAGAATGGGTTATGGCAAGAGGCCAAGTGGGGGAGTTTCTACTCCGGTTAGATGTTATAACTGTGGTGAAGCGGGACATCGTGCTCCCGAATGCAAAAGTGTTGAACATAAGTGTTTCAAGTGTGGCAAGCCAGGCTACAAGGCTCTTGAGTGTAGAAGCGGTGCGGGTGTTACTTGCTATAACTGTGGTGAGCGAGGGCACATCAGTACCAAGTGCGATAAGCCGAAGAAGAATCAAGGGAGCGGGAAAGTGTTCGCTCTATCTGGATCTGAGACTGCTAGCGACGATCGATTGATCTGAGGTACGTGCTTCATTAATGGTACACCTTTGATTGCTATAATTGATACTGGAGCTACGCATTCTTTTATTTCTTTGGATTGTGTTAGAAGGTTGAATCTTGAGTTGTCTGTGATTGGTGGCGGTATGGTTATTGATACTCCTGCTATGGGTTCGGTAACTACACCGTATGTTTGCTTAAATTGCCCGTTGAGTATTTTCGGTAGAGATTTTGGGATTGATTTAGTGTGTCTTCATTTAGATCAACTGGATGTCATTCTTGGAATGAATTGGTTAAAATTCAATCGTGTTTATATTAACTGTTTTGACAAAACGGTTATTTTTCCCGATTCGGATGTTGAAAGGGATTTGTTTATGACGAGGAAACAAGTGAAGGAATCGGTGCAAGATGGAGCTAAGGTATTTATGCTTATGGCAACTTTGAGGACTAGTGAAAGTGAAGAGATTGATGCTTTGCCCATTGTTAGAGATTTTCCGGAAGTATTCCCTGAAGAGATAAAGGATTTACCGTCGGAGCGAGAAGTGGAGTTTTCGATAGATTTGATTCCTAGAACTAGTCCGATATCGATGGCTCCATATCGTATGTCGGCCTCGGAGTTAAAAGAGTTGAAGAGTCAACTTGAGGATTTGCTTGAAAAGAGGTTTATTCGTCCGAGCGTGTCACCGTGGGGTGCACCGGTGTTGTTGGTTAAGAAGAAAGAGGGTTCTATGAGGCTCTGTGTGGATTACAGACAGTTGAACAAGGTGACTATTAAGAATAAGTATCCACTTCCAAGGATTGATGATCTAATGGATCAGTTGGTTGGTGCAAGCGTGTTCAACAAGATTGATTTGAGATCTGGGTATCATCAGATCCGTGTGAAAGCTGAGGATATTCAGAAGACGGCCTTTCGGACGAGGTATGGACACTATGAGTATTCCGTGATGCCATTTGGTGTGACTAATGCACCAGGTGTATTTATGGAGTACATGAATAGGATTTTCCATCCGTATTTGGATAAGTTTGTGGTGGTGTTTATTGACGACATCTTGGTTTATTCGAAGAGCGAAGGAGAGCATGCCGAGCATCTGAAGATTGTGTTATCTGTGCTGAGAGAGAAGCAGTTGTTCGCAAAGCTTTCTAAGTGTGAATTTTGGTTGAAGGAAGTTAGTTTCCTTGGTCATGTGATTTCTAGTAGTGGTATTGCAGTCGATCCGTCGAAGCTTGAAGCGGTGTCGCAATGGGAGACTCCGAAGTCAGTTTTTGAGATCAGAAGTTTTCTTGGTTTAGCCGGTTATTATCGGAAGTTTATTGAAGGATTTGCTAAGTTATCGTTGTCGTTGACACAGTTGACTAGGAAAGGTCAAGCCTTTGTTTGGGACGCCAAGTGTGAAGCGAGTTTTCAAGAACTTAAGTGAAGGTTGACGACAGCTCCTGTTTTGATTCTGCCAAATCCAGAAGAACCATTCGTTGTGTATTGTGATGCTTCTTTGATGGGTTTAGGAGGTGTGTTGATGCAGAATAACCAAGTTGTGGCTTATGCTTCGAGGCAACTCAAAGTGCATGAGAAGAATTATCCGACGCATGACTTAGAGTTGGCCGTTGTTGTGTTCGTGTTGAAACTTTGGAGGCATTATCTGTTTGGCGCAAGATTTGAAGTGTTTAGCGACCACAAGGGTTTGAGATATCTTTTTGATCAAAAGGAATTGAATGCAAGACAAAAAAGATGGCTTGAACTTTTGAAGGATTTTGATTTTGGCTTGAACTACCATCCGGGTAAAGCGAATGTAGTAGCGGATGCATTGAGTCGGAAATCATTGCATATGTCGGCATTGATGGTGAAAGAGTTGGAATTGATTGAGCAATTTTGGGATTTGAGTTTGGTATGTGAGAGGACTTCTTTTGGATTTAAGTTGGGTATGTTAAAGCTTACGAGTGGTATTTTGGACGAAATTCGAGAAGGACAGAAATCGGATTTGAGCTTAGTTGATCGGTTGACTTTAATCAACCAAGGCCAAGGTGGTGATTTTCGGATTGATGAGAATGGTATTATGAGATGTCGGGATCGAGTTTGTGTTCCAAATGTTGTTGAGCTGAAAAAGAGTATCCTTGAGGAAGGACATCGTAGCGGATTGAGTATTCATCCGGGTGCTACTAAGATGTATCAGGATTTGAGGAAAGTATTTTGGTGGCCTAGTATGAAGAAGGATATCGCGGAATTTATATATTCTTGTTTGACTTGCCAGAAGTCAAAGATTGAGCATCAGAAGCCATCGGGTTTGATGAAGCCGTTGTTTATTCTTGAGTGGAAATGGGATAGTATCTCCATGGATTTTGTATCGGGTTTGCCGAGGACGCCGAGTAATTTTGAGGCTATTTGGGTTATTGTGGATAGGTTGACTAAATCTGCTCACTTTATCCCTATGCGTATGGATTACCCTTTGGAAAAGTTGGCTAAGTTGTATATTGAGAGGATTGTGTGTTTGCATGGTATTCCGTCGAGTATTGTTTCGGATAGAGATATGCGGTTTACTTCGAGATTTTGGGAGAGCCTGCAGAGTGTTTTGGGTACTAAGTTGCGTTTGAGTTCAGCGTATCATCCTCAGACAGATGGTCAGACGGAGAGGACGATTCAGTCGCTTGAAGATCTTTTGAGAGCTTGTGTATTGGAAAAAGGAGGAGCTTGGGATAGCTACTTGCCTTTGATTGAGTTTACCTACAACAACAGTTTCCATTCGAGTATTGGTATGGCACCATTTGAGGCGTTGTATGGTAGGCGGTGTAGGAGACCATTGTGTTGGTTCGAGTCCGGAGAGAGTTCTGTTGTTGGACCCGAGTTAGTTCAACAGACTACTGATAAGATCAAGATGATTCAAGAGAAGATGAGAATTACTCAGAGTCGTCAGAAGAGTTATTATGACAAGAGGAGGAAGGCACTTGAATTTCAAGAGGGAGATCATGTGTTTCTTCGAGTCACTCCGATGACAGGTGTTGGTAGGGCACTGAAGTCGCGCAAGTTGTCGCCGCGTTTCATTGGTCCTTATCAGATTTTGCAAAGGATAGGAGAAGTGGCCTATCGTGTGGCTTTACCACCGTCGCTTGCTAATCTTCACGACGTATTCCATGTATCTCAGTTGAGGAAATACATTGCGGATCCGTCTCATGTAGTCCAAATAGATGATGTGCAGGTGAGAGATAACCTGACTGTTGAGACATCACCTATGCGGATAGAGGATCGGAAATTGAAGCAACTTCGAGGTAAAGAGATTGCTTTAGTGAAGGTCGCTTGGGGAGGACCGGCTGGTGGAAATGTTACGTGGGAGCTTGAGAGCCAGATGAAGGAGTCTTATCCAGAACTGTTTGAATCGGGTAACATTTTCGAGGACGAAAATTCCTAAGTGGGGGAGGGTTGTAACAACCCAAATTTCATTAAATAATTAATTATAGTAATTAATTGATTTAGTGGGGTTTTTATTAATGTTGGAATTAATTTTTTATTAATTTGTATGGATAGAAAATTAAGAAGGAATTGGAGAGGAAGGAAAATGAAGGAAATATATAAGAGAGAAAGAAAAGAAAAGAAAGATAGAAAACATTTGGAAAGAAAGAGGAAAGAAGAAGAAAGGAGAGAAAGAGAAGAGAAGCAGAGGAAAAGTGGAAATCATCAATAACCAACATCAAAGCTCCGATTAATCGAGGTAAGGGTGAGAAATATTTCTATTTGATCATTGCATGATGTTATGTATATTGGGTTGGGGTTTTAGTAGAGTTTTCATCACTTTCTATTCAGGGAAAAAGTTGGATTAATCGGTAGATCGAGGATTTAATCGGTTAGAACTGAATATAATGCCGTAGAATAGTCGGGTAACATGTATTGATGTTATTTGTACTGATTTGGATGTTTGAGGTTTGGTTGATGATGGATTGATGAAGGAGAGGCAGAATAGGGTTCTGTTCTGCGCAGGTTCGCTGGCTCTCGCCAGGCGAGCGAAGGTGAAGCTTCGCCAGGCGAAGCCTAGCGAATGCTGGCGAGTAATTATGATTAAGTCCCAGTGGACTTCGCTGGCGAGTTCTCCAGGAGAAGTTGGATAGCGAAGGTTCGCCCAGCGAAGGTGCTGGCGAATGGTGGCGAATTAAGTCAGTAGCCACTGACTTGGGCTCGCTGGGAAGTCTCGCCAGGCGAAGCCTAGCGAGTGTTCGCTGAGAGAGTTCGCCAGGCGAAGGCCAGGCGAAGGTTTGCTGCGAGGGTTCGCCAGGCGAGTGAAGGCGAATGTGACAACATTTTTCTTTTGCTGTGTTGCTCATGTGGTGATTGTTTGATTGATTCACATAGGTTAATACCTCTATGATATGATATAGATATGATCTATTGTGATGATGTGTACTGTGGGTAGCCTCCGGGCGTGAATCCTAGTTGATGTGCGATGCTTATTAATTATGATAAATAGAAATACATGTGAATACAATGATGAATGTATGTGTATTGTCTAATGAACTTGCGAATGCTTAATGGGTATACAACTGTGTGATGAGTATGCATGAGAACATTGTGGATATGTGTGCATGACTTATAATTGTATAAATGGTATTGTGATGTGAATACCTTGATTGTGTGATATATGTTGTATGTGCAATCATTGTGTAATTCTTGAAGAGATGAATTATGTAAATGCATGAGATTAAGATGTCGGTCTTAAGTGCATTTGTTGTGGTTGATTGTACATGCATCATTTAGTCAAGAGGCAATGTCTGTTAGTTTCGTGGAAACTAGTGGCTTGTCCCAAACCTAGAAGAGTGGGTTTGAAGGCTTAGAGGACGGGCCTTTGTGGTTATCGGTCTAGAAGAGTGGACCCGGTTTAATGTAAAAACCGAAAAAAGATAACGGGTTATCGGTCTAGAAGAGTTTACCCGGTTTATTGTAAAAATATGTATTAATTTGGATGACTTATGTGCATTTGAATTAATATTTTGGAACTGATTAAATGATGTTCTCTTCCGCTCAATTAAATGTTGAAATGTGATTTCTAAAACTACGAAAATGTTACATATTTTATGGAGCAAAATGTTAAAGAGTTTTGTTGGTGAAACTGTGACATTCTTCCTTTATACCTTATCCTAAAATTTTTACTCTGATGAATTTGTATGTGCTTAATTGTTTTATATGCATTTATTTGGGGTATAGAAGGGGGTGTTACAATTACTCCAAAGGGAGTCTGCTTTGAGACGATTAATGCTGTTTCCGACTCTGAAGACGGAGATAGTGATTGCGACATGGACGCGTGGATCAAGCCTAGCGTTCCAGGACAAAGTCTCTGCAACTGGTCCATCCGGGAAATTGTCCCAGTGACTACAAAACAGTAATGATTTGTTTTCTTGATTATTGTATAATCCTGTGTCCTACCCGGGGCATAGTGATTTTGTTTTAGGGCCACCTGCTTATGTGTATGCACTGTTTAATCATTGAATAAAGGCGTTTTTCTCATACAAATTTTGTGTTCCCTGTTTTTCCTGTTTTTATTTTAACAATAAATGGCAATGTGGTTATGAGCTTTGTTTGCACTCATTTGAAGCATTTAACCATTTCCTTTGCAGGATTCATATTTCAGATGACACCAAACACGAACTTCCTATGACTCGCTTTGACTTTGAGCACCCGGTATTTCAAGCTAAGGAAGAGATTGTTGAGGATAGTGACTTGCCAGAAGAGCTGACTCGACTGTTGAAACAGGAAGAAAGAATCATTATGCCTCATCAGGAAGAGATTGAGATTATCAACGTGGGATCCGAGGGAGTTGTCAGGAACATCCGGATAGGGGTTGTGCTGCAAAGAGACATCAAGCAAGGTTTGATTGAGATGTTGCGAGAGTACATTGATATCTTTGCTTGGTCGTATGAGGATATGCCAGGATTGGATACTGATATGGTTGTTCATCGTCTGCCATTGTGAGAAGAATGTCCGCCTGTTAAGCAAAAACTTAGAAGAACCAGACCAGATATGTCTGTGAAGATCAAGGAGGAAGTTCAAAAACAGTGGGATGTCGGGTTCCTTGCTGTTACAACTTATCCCTCATGGGTCGCCAATATAGTACCGGTACCAAAGAAAGACGGTAAGGTACGGATGTGCGTAGACTATCGTGATTTGAATAGGGCGAGCCCAAAGGACGACTTTCCGCTTCCTCATATCGATGTGTTGGTCGATAACACTGCTTAATTCTCCGTGTTCTCCTTCATGGATGGTTTCTCGGGCTGCAATCAGATAAAAATGGCGCCAAAAGACATGGAGAAAACAACCTTCATTACCCCATGGGGAACATTTTGCTACAAAGTGATGCCCTTTGGTTTGAAGAACGCTGGGGCAACATATCAACGTGCTATGACGACGCTCTTTCATGACATGATGCATAAAGAGATCGAGGTTTATGTTGATGATATGATTGCCAAATCCCAGACGGAGGAAGAGCATTTGATTAATCTGCTTAAATTGTTCAAGAGGCTTAGGAAATTCAGGCTAAGGCTGAATCCTAACAAGTGCACCTTCGGGGTGAGATCCGGTAAACTATTGGGGTTTATTGTGAGCGAAAAAGGAATTGAGGTTGATCATGCTAAGATAAAAGCAATACAAGAAATGCCAACGCCTAAAACAGAAAAAGAAGTGCGTGGGTTTTTAGGGAGGTTGAACTACATTGCTCGGTTCATATCTCACCTGACCGCTACATGCGAGCCATTATTCAAATTGTTGAAAAAGAATCAGGCTGTGACCTGGAATGAAGATTGTCAAAGGGCGTTTGAAAAAATAAAAGAATATTTGCAGGAACCTCCAATATTGATACCCCCAGTAGCAGGGAGACCATTGATTATGTATTTGACGGTTCTTGAGGAAAGTATGGGTTGTGTTCTCGGTCAACATGACGAGACTGGACGTAAAGAGCGTGCGATTTACTACTTGAGTAAAAAGTTCACAGACTGTGAGTCCCGTTACTCAATGCTCGAAAAGATGTGTTGTGCGCTAGCCTGGGCTGCCAAAGGTTTGAGACAATACATGTTAAACCATACAACCATGCTAATTTCAAAGATAGATCCGATCAAATACGTATTCGAAAAGCAAGCACTCTCTGGGAGGATTGCTCGATGGCAGATGGTGCTGACAGAATACGATATTCAATATGTTTCTCAAAAGGCTATCAAAGGTAGTGTTCTGTCAGAGTACCTAGCGGAGCAGCCGATTGAAGATTACCAACCAATGAGGTTTGATTTTCCTGACGAGGATATCATGTACTTGAAAATGAAAGATTGTGATGAGCCATTGTCGGATGAAGGTCCAGAGTTGGTTTCCAAATGGCAGTTGATATTTGATGGCGCTGTTAACTCCTACGGTAGTGGAATAGGGGCAATTATCACTACTCCTCAAGGGACGCACATTCCCTTTACTGCCAGATTGACCTTTCTAGTTACCAATAATGAGGCTGAATATGAGGCGTGCATCATGGTTCTTGAGGAGGCTATTGATTTGATAATCAAATATCTTGATGTATACGGGGACTCTGCTCTAGTGGTCAACCAAATTAAAGGAGAATGGGAGACGCGTCAGCCCAATCTGATACCCTATATGAATTATGCAAGGAGATTGTTGCCTTTCTTTGACAAAGTAGAATTGCATCACGTACCACGAGCAGAAAATCAGATGGCCGACGCTCTTGCGACGTTGTCTTCAATGTATAAAGTTAACTTCTGGAATGAGGCTCCCAGGATTGTTATCTCTCGCCTTGATAGGCCCGCCTTCATATTCGCCATTGAGGAAGCATCCGATGGCAAACCGTGGTATTTCAATATCCAGAATTTCCTGAAGAACCAAGGGTATCCGGCTGGGGCATCCAGTCGAGATCAGAAGACTCTTAGGAGATTGCCTGGCAATTTCTATTTGAATCTGGATGGCGTCCTGTACAAGAGAAACCACGACTTGGTGTTGTTGCGATGTGTGGACGAGAAAAGGCTAAGCTGCTCATGGAAGAGATCCATGAAGGTACATTTGGTACGCATGCCGGCGGACATGCAATGACGAGAAAACTGTTGCGGGCAGGTTACTATTGGCTAACGATGGAAACAGATTGTTTCAAGTTTGCGAAGCGGTGCCATAAATGTCAAATTTATGCGGACAAAATTCATGTGCCTTCGAGCACTTTGAACATTATGTCATCACCGTGGCCTTTCTCGATGTGGGGAATTGATATGATTGGCAAGATTGAGCCCACGACATCAAACGGACACCGGTTCATTTTGGTAGCTATTAATTACTTCACCAAATGGGTGGAAGCAGCGTCATATGCTAATGTCACCAAACAGGTGGTAGCCAGATTTATCAAAAGAGATATTATCTGCAGATATGGAATCCCGGAGCGAATTATCACCGACAACGGCTCAAACTTGAATAACAAGATGATGAAAGAGCTGTGTCAGAATTTCAAGATCGAGCATCACAACTGTTCTCCTTATCAGCCCAAGATGAATGGCGTTGTCGAAGCGGCCAATAAGAACATAAAGAAGATTGTTCAGAAGATGGTTGTGACTTAGAAGGACTGGCATGAGATGTTGCCTTTCGCTTTGCACGTTTATCGTACAACGGTACGCACATCAACCGGGGCAACCCCTTTCTCATTGGTGTATGGCATGGAGGCAGTGTTACCATTGGAGGTTGAGATTCCTTCTTTGAGGGTTTTACGCGATGTTCAACTTGATGACGCATAATGGGTAAAAGATAGACTGAACCAGCTCAATTTAATGGATGAGAAGAGACTGGCTTCTCTCGCATATGGTCGGTTGTATCAAAGCCGGATGAAGAAAGCTTATGATAAGAAGGTGTGTCCTTGAAGCTTTCAGACGGGCGATCTTGTGCTGAAAAAGATTCTCCCACCACAATCAGATTACAGGGGCAAATGGACTCCCAACTATGAAGGTCCATATGTCGTGAGAAAGGTTTTCTCTGGAGGAGCCTTACTGTTATCCACCATGGATGGTGAGGACTTTACGTCTCCTGTGAATTCGGACGCAGTTAAAAAATACTTTGCTTAAAGTGACCCGCTGGACAGAAAAAAGATAGTTCAGACAAAAATGGGGCATCCCGGCGAACCGTAAAAAGGGAATAAAAGGTTCGGGCAAAAGTTAGGGATAAAATCTGAAAAATGTACACCCGCAAAGTTGAAAACCTGAAAAGGGCAACTTCGGCAAAAAAAGGTATCCCGGTGAATTGAAAACCCGCAAAGGGCAATTCACACAAAAGTTAGGGATTTGGAAAAGCAAATGACTGCGGTCCGAGTTTGATACTGCATTGCTTAAGTGGTTTGGGAGTACCTGAGGGTCGTATATCCGAAACAATCTCTTCCGAAGATCGAGTTTCGGGAAAGTGTCAGAGTCGGGTGAGTCATAGGAGAATCAGCTCATGGTGTTTGTCTGTACCGCGTTGCCGACATGTATATCAAATTTGTTTTGTATCTTTCTTTGTGCTTCTTGTGCATATGTTGTATTTTGCTTGTGCGTAACTTCCTCTTTTTAGGATTTATATCTAGTGTACAAAGCCTTGCCTATTTACAGGCCCATTCAATAAAGCATGTTATTCAGTACTTGATGCTTGTTCTTTACTGTTTTGTTTGTGAAAAACGCCGATGTTTTGATGAACTTGCACTTGCATAAAGTCGCTGGCCCTTGCCAATAATTGCTAAAACTTTTAATTGACTGAATGCTCGGATAGATTTTGTTGTGTAGATTTTTTTTGTCTCATTTGTGTTTTGCAGGGTCCTTACTTTTGAAGCAAACTGTGAGGAATTGTGTTCCCCAGCCAAAGTCTCTTGACGTAGGGCCTGACTTCAGTTGGTGTCGTTCCTTAGCAAGTCGTATCTTATCCCCAGGAAGTGGAGATGGCGCTTTTTCCTACCAGATGTGGAATTGTCCTCCCCGAGAGAGTATCACCAGGAATGTCGCCTGAAGAGTATCCTCATGGAAGTTGTCCATAGGATATCCCCAGCAAGTCAAAATCAATACCCCCGGCAGAGGATGCCTCCCTAGAGGATGGTTATTCTTTTCCCCGCATGTCGTCATTTTTTTTCGTCAGGATGGTTATCCTCAGCAGAGTTTGTAGCTTTGAGTTTGTAGACTGTGTCCCGACAGTGTAGTTCTTCCCCCAAAAGGGTCTGATCTCTCCCCAGTAGAGTTGGTTGTTGTCTCCGGCATTTATTTTTCCGGAACACTTTGTGATACCCGTTCATACCCAGCGGAGTTGGTTTTGTTCTTAGCCATTTCATACCAGGATGTCTCTCAGCAGTTTGAGCCTGCATTAGCATTTGCATATATCATCATATTCACATCTACCCAAACGCGTAGCATTTCCATGACGAATGGAGCATTACGCCATTGTCAAACATACGCATTTTGAAACATAAGCCAGGTTGGTTAACCTTCTGTTTTCAAGTGTTGTTTTCCCTGCAGGTGGAGGGAGCTCTTGCTCAAATTAATTACCAGATAAGCAAGGTCTCGGCGTGAGACGTGTAATGATAATGTTCGTTTTGTCAGTATTCCCCACAGAATGGCTTGGATTAGTTTCTCTTACCCCTCCAGCGGAGTATTTCTTTAAAATGGTTGTTATGACAGTATCAAAAGATTTCGTGAGTCAATTTTTGGAAGTTGCCACCTATGTTGAAGTAGGTGTATGGCAGTTTGGATTCAGAAAATCCCCAGTAGAGTTCTTCTCAGATTTGCTGCCATGTCCGCACTAAAAGTTTGAAGATTGGACCAGTATTTTGTTACCCATTTGATTGATGGAGTTAGTTACTGCAAAGATAGGCAGAGAAGTTGTATCCCGAGTTATTTCCCATAGTGGTGACGGAGTTATTTTCCTGTATCGGACAGAGTTATTTTCCCGTAGTGGTGACAGAGTTATTTTCCTGTATCGGACAGAGTTATTTTCCCGTAGTGGTGACAGAGTTATTTTCCTGTATTATTGGCAGAGTTATTTTCCCGTAGTGGTGACAGAGTTATTTTCCTGTATTATTGGCAGAGTTATTTTCCCGTAGCGATGACAGGGTTATTTTCCTGTATTTGGCAGAGTTATTTTCCCATAGTGGTGACGGAGTTATTTTCCTGTATTGGCAGAGCTGTTTCCCGTAGTGGTGACGGAGTTGTTTTCCTGTATTTGGCAGAGTTATTTCCCGTAGTGGTGACGGAGTTATTTTCCTGTATCGTTTGGCAGAGTTATTTCCCATAGTAGTGACAGAGTTATTTCCCTGTGTCGGGGGCAGAGTTATTCCTTATTTGGTGATAAAACTATCTCCTCAGTGGAAGTCGCCGAAGTTACTCCCTGTGTTGTTGGCATAGTTATTTCCCCAGTAAAAGCGTCAGAAAAGATTGTTACCTGTAATGGATAGAGATCGCGCCTGTATTGACAGAGATTGTTACCTGTGATTGACAGTGATTTGCACCTGTGTTGACAGTGATTGCTACCCGTGTGGACGGAGTTATTATCCGTAATCGATGGAGTATCCCTAGTGGAGTTGTTACCTGTGACTGACAGAGATCGTTATTCCAATTAAAGACGGAATTGTACCCATGTGGATGGAGTCCTTCCTCGTGTTGACGAAGTTTAGCCTCGTTGTGGACAGAATTGTTTCTCATAAAGTTAATTCGATGCCTGTGGCGTCACACAAGGAGTTAATGCTGAAATCAAGAGTTTTATTAGGAGTTTGATCATTTTGTTGCCGTAACAACTGGGTTCAGCATAACGGATGTTGTTCCCTAAGCAGTTTTCGCAGCCTATTTCTGCAGTTGGCAAATTTCTGGGTTTCTTGGTATTCAACCGTCTTTTACCTCGATTGTTTGAAGGTCGTTCGCTCTTCACCCAGTCGGGTCCAAGCCGTTTGAATAGGGGTAGCTGTTGCACCCCAAAATTTGCTCAACATCTTTTACCTGATTTATGTTTCCTTGCATTACCATTTGCATAATTCTATCATTTGCATATCATGGCATATCATTCATCCAATAGGAGATCAAGTATGATTATTATCAAGAGAAGCCTAGCAAGAAATCTTATCCAAGCTTGAGAAGTCATCCAAGTCATCAAGACGTGGTGAGAGGTCTTGATCAGTTGAAGACTAACATTGAGGTATGAATATGAAATGTGAAGCATGGATTTTGAATATGAGATGTGTATATAGCTCATATAGTGCCTAGAGGGCCATGTTGGAGTTCAATCAAGTCATTAGTTCAAGTGCAAGAGCCACAATTGAAGTGCAGACAATTAGGGTTTCATCTGGATCAACCCTAGGTCAATTATGCAATTGAAAAGCATTCAAGCCTACTTTGAGGTCATGGAGTTCATGGAATGATGTGATAAGACATTTGTGGTGTTGTGCCAAGATCAAATCAAGAAGAGTCAAGAATGTGGGAAGTTGCTAAATTAGGGTTTCAGTGCAAATTACCCTATTTAGTGCCTAACTTCAAAGCCACATAAGTTAAGATACAAGTTTCAAATGGATCTTTGGCAAACATGAAACTTTTAGAGAATCCCAATACCTTTAATTTTAGTATTAGAAGTCCTCCATTGGATTTGTAGAACTCAAGTTATGGTCCAGACAAGTTAAAAGTCACCAGATGAATGTGAAATTTATCTGTGAAAGTCACTTGACTTCCAAGCAACTTTTGACCTAGAAAGATGTTTCACATGAACTTTTGGCCAACATTAAAGTTGTTCCTCATGATCTTAGCTTTCTAAATTGTACTAGAAGTCATCCATCTGATTTGTAGAACTCAAGTTATGAGGTTTACAAGTCAAGGGTATTTTGGGAAAGTGAGATTATAGGTCATTGTCAAGCATAGACCAAAATCTCCAACTTGCAAGCTTCAAATGGAAAATTGTTCAACATGAAAGTTGCCTAAAATAATGTTTTGAGTGCAACCAAGTGGTCATGAGAGTTTGGTTTGGATCATATCAAGAAGTCACTTGAAATGGCTTGAAAAGGAAGAAAATTCAAATATGAAAAGGAGGGAAAATGGATTTTGTGTTACAAAACCAAAACCAAGCAAGTAGGTGCATTTTTTGATTGGAAATTGCATTCTAAGATCATTGGCAATACCATAATTTGGAGTTTAGTTCAAGTTTTGAGAGATAGCATGTTGTTACTTCATAAACAAGTCACATATCCAAATCAATGCACAAGGCAATTCAGGCTAATTTCTCCATCCAAACTCATTCTAAATGACATGTGCAAGGTGTGAGAACATTCTAGAACCACTGCCAAGCTTGCAAGGCACGACTGTCATATTGAATTTTGAAGGAAAATCAGAAAAATGCAAATCACTGTTTTGGGCTTCAACTTGGATCCATAGGCCCATGAAACTCTTCTATATATTCATTAGAGTGAGTTCAGATCAATTTTGAGCTTCATTTCACGCCAGAGCAAGAAAGAGCAAGAAAATTTTCTCAACTGCAACTTGAAATCAGATTCTGAGTTTGGAGCCAATTCAAGCCAAATTGAGGTGTGCAATCTCTTACTTGTGGATCATTGAAGCTATCTGGAGCATTTGGAAGCAAGCCACGAGCTCTAGATACCTCTGTTGCAAGATTTATACCAGGTTTGCATTTCTTAAAATTCAGCATGATTTAGCATGATCCAGTTAGATTTGAACTTGTGGTTAGGATCTAGACATGAAATAGATCGTTTTAGGCTTGATTTGAACTCAATTGGTGATGATTGAAGATGACATAGCTGATCTGTTTGGACTTGAATCTCTTGATTCATAAGGTTTCAATGTTAAATGTTTAGATCAGGTTGATATACACAATGAGATGAAGAGATCTATATCATTAATTTTGAGTTTAATGAAAGTTGTTGAAGATGTTATTTCTGAACTTTGCTTCGTGTTTGATTATGTGTTGAGAATTGGATGATTTTGATGATGGATTTGGAATGTACGTGAAAAACTGAGTTGATTTGGTGTATAGTTTGTTATTTTTGGTTGCCTGAACCTGGACTCTCGCCGGAGAAGACGACCAGAGTCTTCTCCGGCCACCACCAACCACCATCCCTGATCTCCACCTGGCCTGCCTGAGACTTGGAGAAGATGATGTTTGGACCACATGATCTGGCCTTTACCTTTGACTTCAGATCAGATCCAACGCGTATGTTTTAATCTGAGACTGGAGAGTTTTAATCCAAAACCCTGCCGTATCATTAAATTGCGTGGCATCATGAGGAGCGCTGGATGTGCATTGACTCGTTGACTGGCTTGCTGATCCAAAGGCTGTGTTATTTTCTTGGTTTTAATTCCTTTTTTTATTTCATTTTCTTTATTTTAATTGCATTTTTATTCCAAAAATCATATAAATTCCAATTTTGATCACAAAATTATTTTAAGAATATCCTCATGATCCTTATGGAATTTGTGATTTTCTGAGATTAACAAAATGCAATTTCATGCATTTTTCAATTTAATGTGATTTTTCTCATTTTATTTTATTCTTTATTTTTGCATATTTGGCTATCTGTTTTGTTGAATTTAGTTCTCTCATTTGGTTTATAGTTTGGCTTTGATTTTTTAATATGTGTTAGGGTAGACATGTATCTTCCCTTAGAAATTTTCTTGGATTTTTAGAACAATATTAGGATCTATTTTAGGTATTGAGATTAGGACCCTCCCAAACATGTGGATTCCCTTGACCTATCTCAATGTAGGAATTGTTTAGATAACTTAGAAGTTGATTTAGGCTTCAAACATTCATGTTCCCCTAGGAATTTTATTAGATTTTTGCAACTTGATTTTCTATTTTAGTTGTATTTTGCAAATGGCTTGTGTTTATGATTTCCTCTCTTGAGTGCTTTGGTTTGTTTGGCTTGGTTGGCTGCCTTGGAGTTGGTTTGAGCTGGAGTTATTTTTGTTGGAGCTTCTGGATTCATTGAAGATGCTTGGGATGAAGGATTGGAGCTTGGAGTTGAATGCTTTTCCTCTTGAGGAGCTTTTGTTTAGGAGTTCAGAGAATTAGGGTTTTAGGAAGTGCCTTAGACCTAGTTTTGATTCTTTCTTCAAACATGGAGTGCATTGTTTGCCTCCATTTTATCCAATGACACAAAGTCCTTCTTGGGAGGCTCCATATCTCCTTAGGAGGGATGAGTGGTATGCCCAAGTGAGTAGAACTTTGAGGATACCTTTCGTTTGCAATGTTGAGTTCTTAGTGATTTCCTTTGGTTGTCATTAAGTTTCTTTAACATTATAACTTGATCTTGATGTTTAATCCTCTTCTTGGAGTGTGCTTGTGGGATCTTGAATCTTGATGAAGATTGAAGATAGAAGCTTGTTTGAAGATGAGGCCTTACTGTCAACTTTGTTGTCCATTCAACTTTGCTGCCTAGAGTTGCTGTTGCTGTTTGTTATAGGAGTCTGGTACTGCTGCCTGAGCTGCCTCCCCTGAGTCTTTTGTTTTTTTCTCTGTTTTGTCTGTTTAATTGTGTTGTTGACCTCTAGGTTTGAGGTGGAGCTAGTCTCCTCTTGCCTATTTTTTTCTTTCCTGCCTCAATGGTACTGTTGCATAGCATGCATAATGTTTACTATTTACTGTTTACTGCTTGTTTTCTTTTGCTGTTTATCCCCTAGGATCTCTGATTTCCTCTATGCAAGAGGAAATTATGACAGACATTAGGTTTGTAAACCATGCATGACAACATTAGGTTAGTCCCCCTTTCAACCATAGTTTTAGGGTCTTTTTCTTCTCATCTCAAAACACTTCAAGAAACACAGTAATAAAGATAACGCGTGTTGTACGCTACGAGCCTTAAGCTATCTGAGGAAAGGTTGCTGGAGGGTCACTCTTCAGTAGTCTAACTGTTTAGTATGGTACCCTTAGGGTGACATGCGACGTAGTCACTCCCAGATCACAAGTCTCTAGTGCAGTACAAGTTACAAAAAGACTAAAAAACATTTCTTTCGTAAAAAACTCAAACAAACATTCAAACTCTGTTTTGTCCTCTTAGACCCTTAATCAGGAAAACCCTTTCTTAAGGAGATAAAAACTGTCAGACAAGTTTGTGTCTTGCGTAGCCCAAACTACGTTTGCTCTGATCTTTCATGCCGTATGAAAGTACGTAGGCATAGGATGTGATATCCTAGCGAGCAACCTTCCCCTCCTTTCCCGTAGGTAGGCGAACTACGTTGACTCTGATTTCTCGTTCCAGACGGGAATACGTAGGCATAAAGAGACATACTTTGCCAAGTCATTTTCTTTTCTTTTTAACCCAGACCTTTAGAGTAGATAGAATAACACACCCTTAGATAGAAAACAAGCGTGGATCCTGTCGAGTACGACGGACGTGAGGGGTGCTAATACCTTCCCCTTGCGTAACCGACTCCCGAATCCAGGATTTGGTTGCGACGACCATTCCTTTCCCTCTTTGCGTTAGGTTTACTCTGAGCGTTTCCTTTCCCTCTTATGGGATAAATAACGCATGGTGGCGACTCTTCTGTTATAGCCAGCGTCGATTTTCGCAGTAGCGACACTGTGACACGGGTCGTGTCACACAACACGGGCGCCCGTGTCAGACCCCTGTTTTTCACGTTTCTTCGACTTTTTTACCTCAAAAAAAATTTTCTCAAGGAGTTCGCACGGCGAACTCCTTGATGGCACTTCGTTCTGTTTTTTTTGTGTTTTCTTTTGTTTTTTTAAGCCGATTAACCCGTCGTGTTGGTATGGTTTTTATGCATGTTTATTGTTGGTCATTTTTTTACCTTTGGTTCTAAAAACTATTTTCAAGAAAACAAACTCTCGATTCTCATCGAGCCATTTTTGACCTTGTAAGCCGATTGCCTTGTGCGTCGCCATCGACCTTGCTCGCTTCACCCCAAACCTTTTTAAGCAATTAAACCCTTGACCCAATGTCAAGCGGAGTTTCTCAAACGATTGTTAAGCCAACTCACCATATTTAACAAAAGGATAAATTTCACTTTGTATTGAACTAAAGAGAGGGGATTGAGTGTAGACTTCTTCCTCTCCGAGTGTCGAGATGCTCACTGTAGTGTGGGTGGTTTTGACACTCGTCTTTCAATACAAAGATGTTTTCATCCACATCTTTTTCTCCTAAAAAACCTCGGCCCTGTACCAAGTGCATTTTCAAAACACTTACAATAAATAAATCGATTCTCTTTGTATTAAACTAAAGAGAGAGGATTGAGTGTAAACTTCTTCCTCTCCGAGTGTTGGATATTCACTGTAGTGTGGGTGGTCTCAATACTCGTCTTTCAATAAGAAGACGTGACTTTATCTGCCACCTATCTCCCTCTACAACTTCTTTCCGCAACCTTTGTCACCTAAAAACCTCGGTCCCGTACCGAGCGCATTTTTAAACTCTTTTCATAACAAAAACTTGAATGGTCGTGGAGTGGTTAGGCGTAGGCCTTCTCCTATCCCGAGTGCTGACGTTTACCGTAGGGTTCTCTGTCGCAAAAGCACTTACCATTCAAAACCAAAAACACTTTAATAAGAGAATGAAGTTCTCTTTGTATTGAACTAAAGAGAGAGGATTAAGTGTAGACTTCTTCCTCTCCGAGTGTCGACATGCTCAATGTAGTGTGTGTGGTTTTGATACTCGTCTTTCAATACGAAGACGCTATGTTCGCCACACCCTTTCATAACAAAAACTTTGAGATAAAGAATTGAGTACTACCCGTAAGGGTTACTATCCGAGGACCTATCTCGCCCCTAAAAAAACAATTCAACAAATCAAATGTGACATCTTGCCTCGCATGGCGAAAACTAATCTTTCAAAAAGGATATGATACGTCCGTTCTACCACAAACAGGTAATGCCTAAGTCTCCAACGAGCGAGAAGCAATACACCTAACTGCTAGAATGCGTACGATAGCATCATCCATAAAGTCATCAACAAATCGTAGGCCGAACTACGGCTGCTCTGATTTCTCATACCAGATGAGGATGCGTAGGCACAAGACAACGATGTCTTGGCGAGCACAATCCCACATATCAGTAGTTTCCCGAACTACGTCGACTCTGATTTTCTCATATCCGTTAAGAATACGTAGGCCTAGGACCGCGAAGTCCTACCGAGTCTTTTCTTTCTTTTCTTCCCCGTTACCCCTCCTTCTCTCTCCCTAGGAACACACTTTTATAGCATAATCTTTTAGCAAATAAATCACACACGACAAACAAATGGTTCCCATCGAGTACGATGGATGCGAGGGGTGCTAATACCTTCCCTTTGCATAACCGGCTTCCGAACCCGTTCATGGTTGTGAGACCATCTTATCCGTCCTTTTCTTAAGGTTTTCTCGATATTTTCCTTTCCCCTCATGGGATAAATAAAGTTCGGTGGCGACTCTTCTGTCCTTTTCCTTTTCGCCTTCCCCGTCGTTGCGCTTTTTTTTTTGAGTACCGACAATCAGCTAGAATGCTTTCCTTTACGACTTTTTGAGCATGGTATTCAATATCATACTCTGACAACAAACTCTACCAGCAACCAATCCTCCCGGTTAAAGCGTGTTGTTCAAAGATATACTAGATCAGGTCCATTTTGGAGATCAACCAAGTAGTATAACAAATCATGTATTGACGGAGACGCTTAGCAGCCCAAGCCAAGGCACATCATGTTTTTTCAAGCACAATGTAACGAGATTCACAGTCTGTGAATTTCTTACTTAAGATATAAATGGTGTGCTCTTTTCTTTTAGTTTCATCTTGCTGGCCAAGCATACAACCCATGGAATCTTATAATATTGTTAAGTATATGATCAAAGGTCTTTCTTCCGCTAGAGGGATCGAGATAGGAGGCTCAATTCGAGATTCTTTGATTTTGTCAAAAGCCTTCTGGAACTCTTTTGTCCATATACAACTTTGATATTTTCGAAGAAGTTCAAATATCATCCCACAAGTAGTAGTCATATGAGATATAAATCTAGAGATGTAGTTTAAACGACCCATAAATCCTCTTACTTGCTACTCACTTTTTCTTCCCATATATGAGTAGTGCAAAGATAGCTTCAAAGGCACTCATACTATTGGCTTTAGCCAACTCGATAGCTTTCTGTATCAGGAATTTGGAAGTTAACCCTTTGATTCCTCATTTGGAAGTGAAGTTTTCTTTCACATCTGAAGCCTCCAAATGAAGGGACTTTGCAATAACTGAGTACTTAGGAATTTCGTATGAGCCATTGAAAGGAATCTTGTTTAATACTAGTAAACCAATCCAATATGAATACTCTTCCAAAGTGGGTGTAAGTTAATAATCTGGAAATGTGAAACAATGGTAGAGAGGATCATAGAATTGTACAAGGGTGTCAAGAATTCCTTCTTCAACATTGGTCTTTAGAATACCTAAGAGCCCTCTATAACTTCTTTTGAAATCCTTTGGATAAGAGATTAGACGACCTAACTTTCTCAACTCTGTTGTATCAGGATCCTTGAAGTTGTACGTCTTGGTGTTTCTTTTCCCAAATCCATGTTTAAAATCTATTATATTTTCCATAAAGGTTTTAAGTTCCTTGAAAAATTTTGGTTAAAAAGGATGTTTGAATGAATGTATGAATGTATGGATGCACACATATACAAAGTAACAAACATGTGTTCGAGGGTTCGACGTCACGAGCATGGAGTCATGGGCCTAACTAAACTAAGAGAAAATGTATTGTGGGTTCATTGTACCTGTAGAACATGTTCTAACATGGTTCCCAGAGTTATAGGTCCATCTTTTGGATATTATTAGCTCGAATGACTACTCATGCGGGCTAATAATATTCTCAAGAGAAACTCGTCTGAGTGTAGTATTGCATGACAACTATCTCAAATCTACGCCTGGATAATCACTGCCCTACATCCTAAAAAAAGGTAAGTGTGGTAAAGGGATACTTAAATTCTAGTAAAAGATAGTGGATTTTATGACATCCACTACTGAACATAATATTAAACTTAATAGAAAATAGGAACTGAAAGTAGTAAATAACACAGAGAATTGTTGACCCAGTTCAGTGCAAATCACACCTACATCTGGGGGCTACCACGCTAGGGAGGAAATCCACTATAAGCAGTGTTAATTCAGAGTCAAACTACCAGTTTGCACTCTTCACTTAAGACCTACCCAATGCAACTTCAGCCTAACACTAGACTTGAGTTCCTACTTACTCCCCCACAATCACAGTTGTGATATCAAATAACTAAGTTACAGATTAAAATGAAGACACACTTCAAACAAGTCTTGATCTTGCTTCACAACTTCAATCAAGAGACACAGCACTCGTGCTTAAAAGCTTAAAGTGACACAATTAGTATACAACTCAAACACACTAGTCCAATGCAATCATACAAAAGATAATTGCTTGGCTCACAAGAAATCCTAAGACACAAACACACACGTGAAGATCACAGTACACAGATTGAGATCTTCACTCACAAAACACTCTATAAACTCTTTGTCAAAAAATGTCTTCAATTAGGATTGCTACTTTGTTATTTATAAGCAGCAGAAAGATCTTGGGCCTAAGTTCAGAAATTATGTTTAACCAAGTTAAACCTCTTTTCATAAATCAGCGCACTTTTAATTAGGTCATAGGCATTTCCTGTTGTGCTCAGCACTACCTAGCATTTTGCCTGAGATAACTAGGATCCCTAAAATATTTCCTGAAGTATATCCTGAGCTTCCTCATGCAATATACCAGAAAACTAACACACACGCCCTTGATGTCAGCTACCTGATATCATGACATTCAGTATGACATCCAATACACTTTGCTCTAGCTAAGAAAACTTACTCTGCAGAACACTACACCAGCATGTCATGACATCAATCATGACATCTACACACACAACATTGTTTTACCATAAAATGCAGCCAATCAAAACATCTACAAACTCCCCCTTCGGTAAATTTTTGGCTAAAACAATCTGTCATCATATCAGAGAACAAGCAGCAGAAAAGTTCATATATCTAATCATGCAGGAAGGCCACTAGCTTATACTACCACTACTACCAAAACAAATTCACTACACTACCAATCACACAATCATATAGACTGTTATGGATTATGAATGTCTAGACATCTAGTATGACATCCTGAAACCACCTGTTCCAAGCACAACATCCCACCTGCTAGTTCAAACTACATATGTCACAAAATTGAGTGAAACATCCTGTGATACTCCCCCTCAGCTGATGCACATCATACACAATCTGTAAGCAGCCTGCAGACCCACACACTTCCAAGCCCAAGCACCTAACAGTAATAGCCACACACACACAGGATCATCATCCTGCTCACACACATACACCTGCACATCTTCAGCACACCTGTAACACACCTCAGAGCAATCCACCTGTGAAGCATACCCACAACACATCCTACACATCTACACACACATAACACAATCTTCTGATAACAACTATTTCTCCCCCTTTTTAGCCACAAAATTATGATCCTACTAATGAATTAGCATAGATCAAATAAGGTTGGAAACACAAATTGTAAAGGGTATGGAGACCCAAAATTACAAATTAAAATAAACTATCCCATTATGTCAAGGCAGACACCACAATCAAAGATCTTAACCAAAGGAAACACTAGCCAACACAACAGACCATTGTTGCGGTGAAAATCAGATATCAAGCTATTGAATTAACTTGAACCTTAATTCTTTTACAACCGGACTTTAATTTATCCAAAGGAAAGGTCTAAAGAAAGAAAGAACCTTTTGCGCGATGTTACAACAATGCTAAGAGATTCGGGGATCGGGGGTTGGTTATGCATAGGGTAGGTATTTCACATCCTAAACATCTGTAGTACTCTACAGGAACCTTTTGTTTATTTGTATGCTAAGTTTGTTAAATATTTGCTAAGGTTTGGGTATTGGGTAAAAAGGTGAAGGTTATGATAGATGAAGACCTAAGATTGTTTCTAAGTTTGCTCGCAAAGACATCGCGTCCTCTGCCTACGTATCCTAACTAGGATAGAATCAGAGCAATCGTAGTTCACCTCACTTGAGTTGAAGAACACTTGATTGCGATCAAGGTTCAAAGGGGAACAAACATAATAATGTTTGTGTAGAGTTTCACAAAACTCTCTATGTCTATGTTGTAACACTCAAAGGGGGAAGTAAGTGATCATATCCATGATCCTTACATAGAGTTAACAACTCTATCCTAGGGTTCTAGTTGTAAACACTCCTAGTGAGGGGGAAGGTTGCTCGTCAAGATATCGTATCTTGTGCCTACGTATTCTCATTGTCCAATGAGAAATCAGAGCGGTCGTAGTTCGGGCTCGAACTAAGGAATCAATTGGTTCTTTCCAGACCAAAAGAGGGGAAAGTTCTATCCAGACCTATGAGTTTATATCCTATTGGTTCTATCCAGACCAAAAAGGGGGTTAAGGCTCTTTCGAGGCCTATGAGGGTATTGAGCTATCTATGACCCAAGGGTCAATAGAGAGACTTTCCTTTGGAAGGGAGGAGATGGGGCAACTTGGATTAGAACTAAAAAAGTTCCATCACTTGGGGAAGAAATAATTAACAAAGTAATCAATACATTAAACAAAAGGGGCATGGTTACAACCAAAGATCATGTATCTTAACAAAGATGAAAGCATATCTTAACAAAGATTAAAGGTATATCTTAACAAAGATTGAAGGTAACAACCACATGTATCGATGACAATCAAATACAAGCAAATTAGTTTAACCTCATAATTTAGGAGGAAAGCAATATGAATTAATGGTAACAACCAAGGGAGAGTACCCTAACATGTTAACTAACATAGTATAAATGAGAATGAGTGAATATCATAACACAAATGATCACGGTGAAAAAGAAATTCATCTGCATACGCGAGATAACGATCTCAATATAAAGGCAACTTACAAGAAACCAAAAGGCATGAAAATATGAACAAACATGGAATTAAAAAATATCACATGAAATTAGGAATCAAGACAAACACAATGCAAAAAGAATGGGTTCAAAATGATGAAAAATGGATGAGTTATGATTTTTTGAAGTTTGGATGAACAAAACATGAAAATCTAAATGATAAAAGGAATAAAATGCACATGGTAAGACAATGAATCAAACAAATTTGATTATTTAAACATGTTAACAAAATTTTAAGAATAATACAAGATCAATCTCACAAGAAAAAGCAAGTTACAAGTTGAAAATTTTCAAGATCATCATGGTAAAAAACAGTCATGGTAACATGTGGAATGCAAGTGGAAAGTTCACATTTATGAGTGTGGAAGTGAATTGGATAGCTTCAATACATCATACTTTATGTGTTTGAAGTGTTTCTTGAGTTGGAAGAAGTTTGGAAATGGTTTTGAAAGGTGTTTTTCAAAAGCAAATTTTGAGGGATTTTGGAAACTTAATGAGATTTTGTAAGAACTTGTGATTGTGTAAGAAAGAAAGTTCTAGATGGTTTCTATCATAGAAAATGGTGTTTTTGATGTAGGAAGTGAGTTCTATTTATAGCCAAAGGCCTTGGATCAAGGTATGGGCAAAAGTGAAGCAAATTGCCAATTTTAACCTTCCATCATGAAAATCTTTGAGTTTTCCAATGCAATCTTCATACTTGTCTTTAAGCCACTCTACTAAGATATTCTCCATACCCTATAGATTTTTTCATCATTCTTGATAGGATAGGAGGTGACTTGTTAAATTAAAGTTGATGATTTGACAAGGGTAGCCACCTTTTTTCTCTTTCTTCACTATTCACTTTTGCAACTTGCATTAAATAATGATTTCCTTTGATCTTTGTACCATTTTTCGTGTGACTTGATATTAAAATGTTAATTATCAATTCAAACATCATAAATTAGGTTTAGCCTTTGATTAGCATCGATTTGGAGAGGTTTTGGAATAAAAAAACTCATGTTGACCTAGTTTTGCGAATGTGAGTTTTTGCCAACTTGTGGATCTTGGTTCTCTCTAACCAGGAAGAGTTATGGAACCCACTTGTACTTTTTAAAAATCCCAAATTAGGTAATACAATATTTATGCTTATGTTAGGAACTCATTCCCCTTGAAACTAGGTCAAAAACCCTTGTGTGGTTAAGGAGTTATGGCTTTGCCCTTTTCAAAACCTTAATTTCCCAACTTTTCGATTACTTATCAATTCTTGATCCAATGGTCACCAAACTTCATGAATAAATGTGATATACCATTAGGAAAATAATTGCCTTCAATTTTGGGTTAAAACCATGTTGGTCAATGAGTTGACTTTTCAGTCAGACGAACCGATTAATTGAAGAACTCTGAATCGACTGTTAGTGTTCTGGGTCCTCTGAGGTCTTGAAACTTCTTGAGTGAACTTCACTAAGCCATATGAGCTTCATGGACCATGATTCCATCATTGGAACACTATTTTAATCAAAAGTCAAAGTACAGTTGACTTTTCCTAATCAGAAACCCTAATTAGGTATCCTGAACTGCACTGTTCTCAATTCCTAGGTGACAACCTCAAATTGGATTCATACTTGACCCCATGTAGTATCCTTGATCTTGTTTATAGTTGAAACAATCCAACACATTGATTGATCAAACCACCGAAGCCTCAATTTTGATGGTACGGAACCCTGATTTATCTGCATCTTGACAAAGATAAACGTGAAATAGGTTAAGGTTAGTTAATCAAATGAATATGATCCTAAAATGATGATGAAGATCTAAGGGGTCAAAATTTGGGGTGCAACAACCATCAGCACCAGCACGCCATTAGCCAACCATCAAGGCAGACAATTTAATCTTCCTCCTCGGAAGAACTGGAGGCAATGTCTTCAACATCTGTTGAGACATCTTCATCACTATCATCAGACTCTTCCCTTGGCACAGTTGCACTACTGGTGCCATTATCAGAACTGTGAGGTGGATCAATGTGAATAAGAGGGGTGGAGATACTACGCACCATACGTCCTTTCTGGAGAATTTTCGTGACAAGTTCCCTAATGCACCTGTCAACATATGCAGAGCCTTCCCTGTTTTTAATTCTAGCAAAGTCATCACCAGTGATAGAAGAATTACCTTGGGAGTGTTGATGGGAATTTCCATCTTGTGGAGATGCCGTACAAGGAGCATCTTCAGAGGATTTGAGATGGTTCTTGAATGGAGAAGCATCTTGATTGAAGGTCATTTTGATGTTGATAAGAGAACAATTAAAGAGATGAGGCGTATTCTGAAGAGTAGGCAAAAAAGAGATAATTGTAGGTATAATGAGATAACATGATTGCATGGAATAGAGAGCTTTAGTGGTCAATGGCGTTGAATACATTAAAGTTGGGGGTTGGAACAAGTTTTCCCCAATAAGACTTATTTTAAACTGAAAACTCCCTCATTCCAGTAATTGCTATAAGTCCTCACACATGCATATTCCCAACTTTCTATTTAGGTTCTCAACTTGAGCAGCATCTAGTGCCTTTGTAAAAATGCCAGCTAGTTGTAGTTCTGTGGCCACATGCTCTAGGGTAATCACTTTGTCTTCTACAAGGTCTCTTATGTAATGATGTATGATATTAATATGCTTGGTTCTGCTATGCTGAATTGGATTCTTAGAAATATTGATAGCACTAAGATTGTCACAGTACAATGTCATGACATCTTGAGTGACATTGTACTCAGTCAACGTTTGCTTCATCCAGACCAGTTGGGAACAGCTGCTATGTATTCAGCTTCAACAGTGGATAGGGAGACACAATTTTGCTTCTTGATGAACCATGATATGAGATTGTTCTCCAAGAAGAAAATCCACCAGATGTGCTTTTCTGTCATCAGCATTACCAACCCAATCAACATCACAATACCCATATAGAATAGGGGCACATCCATGAGAATACAGCATACCATAATCACAAGTTCCATTCACATATTTGAGAATCCTCTTGACTTGGTTTATGTGACTCACCTTGGGATCTGCTTGATATCTAGCACACACACCAACTGCAAATGCAATATCAGGTCTACTGGCTGTTAGATATAACAAGCTTCTAATCATACTTTTATACAAGCCTTGGTCAACACTCGTACCACTGTCATCTTTAGTTAACTTCAGATGTGTGGGTGCAGGTGTCCTTTTGTGACTCGCACTATCCATGCCACACTTTTTGACTATGTTTTTCGCATAATTACTTTGGGATAGAAAAATAGAGTCTTCCATTTGCTTGACTTGTAGCCCAAGAAAGTATGTTAGTTATCCACAAAGCTCATTTCAAACTCAGATTGCATTTGATTGACAAACTGTTTAACCATTCTTTCATACATTCCACCAAACACTATGTCATCCACATAGATTTGAGCAATCCTGAGTTTTTCGCCTTCATCCTTCACAAAGAGGGTCTTATCTATCCCTCATTTCCTATACCCATTAACAGTGAGAAACTCAATCAGTCTCTCATACCAAGCTCTAGGAGCTTGTTTTAATCCATAAAGAGCTTTCCTCAATTTGTATACATGGTTTGGCAGGTTAGGTTCAGTAAATCCCTTGGGTTGTTTCACATATACTTCCTCATTCAAATATCCATTTAGAAAAGTACTTTTCACATCCATCTAAAAAATTTTGAACTTTAGAATGCAAGTAATCCCTAACAGCAGTCTTATTGACTCAAGTCTTGCAATAGGTGCAAAACTTTCATCAAAATCAATCCCTTCAACTTGAGTATAAGCTTGTGCCACCAGTCTAGCCCTGTTTCTAGTTATAACTCCTTTATCATCGGATTTGTTCTTGTAGATCCACTTGGTGCCAATGATGTTTCTTCCTTCAGGTCTTGGAACCAATTCCCACACTTCATTCCTTTTGAACTATTCTAATTCATCTTGCATAGCATTGATCCAATATTCATCAGTTAGATCCTCTTTCATATTTTTGGGTTCAATCTTGGATACAAAGCATGAATTTGAGATGATTTCTCTAGCTCTGGTCCTTACACCACTGTTAGGGTCTCCAATGATAAGATCTTTGGGATGATCTTTAAGGATTCTGATTGAAGGTTCTTTGCTGGGGGCTTCTGACTCAGAGTCTGGAGTTACAGCTTGAGGATCTTCAGTATAAACCATAACATTAGCAGGTGTCTCAAGGAATGTTCCAACATCCTCCATGACATTGATTTCTAAATGTTGATCATCAATAATCACATTGATGGATTACATCAAGACTTTTGTTCTGGAGTTGAATACCCTATATGCTCTGCTGTTCGTAGAGTATCCCAGGAATATGCCTTCATCACTTTTGGGATCCATTTTTCTCCTTTGTTCACGATCTGTCAGGATGTAACACTTGCTCCCAAATACATGGAAATACTTCATAGTTGGTTTCCTTCCTTTCCATAGTTCATACAAAATGGAGGAAGTTCCTTTTCTCAAGGTGACTCTGTTGTGAACATAGCAGGCTATGTTCATTTCCTCAGCCCAAAAGTGCATAGGCAATTTCTTTGCATGAATCATGGCTCTAGCAGATTCTTGAATAATCTTGTTTTTCCTTTCCACTACTCTATTTTGTTGAGGAGTAATAGGGGAGGAGATTTCATGACCGATTCCTTCAGACGAGCAGAATTCAGTAAACTTAGAGTTTTCAAACTTCTTTCCATGATCACTTCTGATCCTGACTATACCACTTTCCTTTTCTCTTTGAAGTCTAATATAAAGATCTTTGAAGACTTCAAACAAATCTGATCTTTCTCTGATGAAACTTATCCAGGTGTATCTGGAGTAATCATCAACAACCACATAGGCCTACCTCTTCCCACCAAGACTCTCTACCTGCATTGGTCCCATCAAGACCATGTGCAACAGTTCCTAAATTTTGGATGTTGTAAGATGTCCAATTTTTGGATGTGACACCCTGGTTTGCTTGCCAACCTGACATTCACCACATACCTTTCCTTCATCAATAGTCAACTTGCGAATTCCTCTCACTGCTTCCTTGGATATGATCTTTTTCATCCATCTTAGATTAAGATGTCCAAGTTTTTGATGCCACAGTTTGACCTCTTTTTCTTTTCTGGCCATAGAACAAACAGTGAAGTTACTTGATACTTTAGGATCCCATAAGTAACAGTTGTCTTTAGACCTAGGACCCCTCATGACTTCCTCTTTTTCTCCATTTGTGGCAACACATTCTCCCTTAGTGAATTTGACATTGAGTCCTTGATCACAGAGCTGACTGATACTAATAAGATATGCATTCAGTCATTTACCAGCAACACATTGCTAAGTTAGGAACTCCAGGACACTCCAAGTTTCCAACACCTTTGATTTCCCCTTTAGCTCCATCACCAAAGGTCACATAACTAGTAGAATGAGGTTTAATGTCCACCAATAAGTTCTTTATGCCAGTCATATGTTTGGAGCAGCCACTATCAAAATACCAGTCTTCTTTAGCTGATACCCTTAGAGAGGTATGAGCTATTAGAGCAACCTCCTTGGCAACCCATTGTTGTTTCTTGATAGCAGCATCCTGTTTGGCTATAGCTTGATGAGTATGGCTGGGAAATCCATGTAGCCTGAAGCAAAAAGGCTTTATGTGTCCAAATCTTCCACAGTGGTAACACCTCCATCTTTAGAACTTTCTCTTGGTCTGGTTCATGTTTTTGTTCCCCTAATGTTTTGACATTGGTCGTGACATCCGGTTTGGCCCATGATTTTCAGGCTTTGGCCTCTTGCAACCCAAGATGGGTCTCTGTTCACCAACAAATCCTATTCCAGCCATGTCTCTAGCTTTCTGACCCACTTGTAGAATTTCCCCCAAAATGTCAGTCCCATTGTTTAACATCCTGATGGACTTTGACATCTGATCAAGTTTGGAGTTTAACAAATTGACTTCACTGTTGAGTGAGTCTATTGTTGTAGGATGTTCCTTTTTCTCAGCCTCCAACTCCTTTATGATTGTATTTTGTTTCTCCCCTTGTTGGCACACTTCTGCACTTCTGATACACAATTGTTTATATGAGGCTGCAAGTTCATCAAAAGTCAGCTCATCTCCACTAGAATCATCATCAGATACACATACACTAGTTAGTGCAGTGACATGTTTTGCAGATTCTTCTTCTGATCCACTATCGGAATCTCCATCAGACCAGGTGGCAGTTAAACCTTTCTTTTGCTTCTTGAGGTAAGTAGGACATTCATCTTTAATGTGACCATAGCCTTCTCATTAATGAAACTGAATTCCTTTGCCTTGGTTAGCCTTATCTTCATATTTACCTCTTCTGCTGATGTCAGAGGAAATGTTCTTGACATTAGGTCTACCCTTCTTATCTATTATTTTCATGAGTTTGTTGAATTGTCTTCCAAGCATAGCTATAGCTTCTGACATATTCTCCTCACTTCCACCATTGTATTCATCTGAGTCCTCTGCAGTATTTGATACAAAAGCTATGCTTTTGTTCTTCTTCTCAGCATGATCACACATTCCCATCCCAAAGGTTTGTAGAGACCCAATGAGTTCATCAACCTTCATGCTGCTGATATCTTAAGCCTCTTCAATAGCAGTAACCTTCATGGAAAACCTCTTGGGCAATGATCTAAGAATCTTCCTTACAAGCTTTTCTTCAGACATTTTTTCTCCTAAATATCCTGAGGTATTGGCAATTTCAAGAATATTCATGTAGAATTCATGAATAGTTTCATCCTCCTTCATTCTCATATTCTCAAACTTAGTAGTCAACATCTATAATCTAGACATCTTGAACTTAGAGGTACCTTCATGAGTTGTTTTGAGAGTATCCCAAACCTCTTTGGCCAGTTCACAGTGATGCACAAGTCTGAAGATGTTCTTATCTATGCCATTGAATAAAGCATTCAGGGCCTTAGGATTCCCAAGAGCCAAGGCTTCTTGCTCTTTGCTCCACTCTTCTTCAGGTATTAGCATAGTTGCTCCATCTTTATCTGTTTTTACTGGATGTTCCCATCCTGAGTTAGCAGCTCTCCAAGCCTTTCTATCCAGAGACCTCAAGAAGGCTATCATCCAAGGTTTCCAGTAGTCATAGTTAGAACCATCCAGAATTGGTGGTCTATTTATGAATCCTATATCCTTGTCCATATTACCAGAATTTATCTTCCCTAGATCTCACCCAGAAAATAATAGGTAGGGTGCCTGCTCTGATGCCAATTGAAATTCTAGTAACAGACAGTGGATGTTATGACATCCACTACTGAACATACTATTAAACTTAATAGAAAACAGGAACTGAAAGCAGTAAATGACACAGAGAATTGTTGACCCAGTTCAGTGTAAATCACACCTACATCTGGGGGCTACCAAGCCACGGAGGAAATCCACTATAAGAAGTGTTAATTCAAAGTCAAACTACCAGTTTGCACTCTTCACTTAAAACCTACCCAATGCAACTTCAGTCTAACACTAGACCTGAGTTCCTACTCATTCCCTCTCAATCACAGCAGTGATATCAACCAATTAAGTTACAGATTAAAATGAAGACACACTTCAAACAAGTCTTGAACTTGCTTCACAGCTTCAATCAAGAGACACAGTACTCGTGCTTAAAATCTTAGAGCGACACAATTAACATACAACTCAAACACACTAGTCCAATGCAATCATACAACAGATAATTTCTTGGCTCACAAGAAATCCTAAGACACAAACACACACGTGAAGATCACAGTACACAGACTGAGTTCTTCACTTACAAAACACTCTGTAAACTCTCTGTCAAAACTGTCTTCAATTAGCATTGCTACTTTGTTATTTATAAGCAGCAGAAAGATCTTGGGCCTAAGTGTAGAAATTAGGTTTAACCAAGTTAAACCTCTTTTCATAAATCAGCGCACTTTTAATTAGGTCATAGGCATTTCCTGTTATGCTCAGGACTGCCTAGCATTTCGCCTGAGATAACTAGGATCCCTAAAATGTTTCCTAAAGTATAGCCTGAGTTTCCTCATGCAATATACCAGAAATCTAACACGCGCGCCCTTGATGTCAGCTACCTGATGTCATTACATTCAGTATGACATCTAATACACTTTGCTCTAGCTAAGCAAACTTACCCTGCAGAACAATATCCAGCATGTCATGACATCAATCATGACATCTACACACATAAGATTGTTTTACCATAAAATGCATCCAATCAAAACATCTACAGATACTAAAGGTCCTCAATTTCTCAGGCTCCCAGGTGGGGAAAAGCAATGGTATTACGACTACTCACAATTGCATAAGTAATTCCAAAAGGGCCTCCACTGAGTGTGATTATATCATATGTCACTCATGCATAGAATTAACCTAGACATGTAACTTTTGATTATATCAACATCTTATCTTAAATATGTACTCTTAAGTCCACGTTAGGATTTGCCTCAGTCATAGAAATCAACCAAATAACCCAAACAAACATGATGAATACAACATTAAGCAAGTGATATCAACAATAAAAATCAAAAATATATACAAGATATGCTTAACCCTTTTAGGGGGTGTCGCTTGCGCGAAAATAAGGTGCCGGCATGACAGAAGAGTCGCCACCTTTCGTTATTTATCCCTCAGAGCGGGAAAGGAAACGATCGGAAAAACCTGACGAATAAGGGTAAGACAAGGTCATCGCAACCATTGTCTGGGTTCGGGAGTCGGTTACGCAAGGGGAAGGTATTAGCACCCCTCACGTCCGTCGTACTCGACGGGATCCACGCTTGTTTGTTTACTTGGACGGGTTGGTTATAATCTATCTACCTATCAAGGCTGGCTAAAAAAGAAAAGAAAAATGACTCGGCAAAGCGTCGCACTTTATGCCTACGTATTCTCATCAGAGAATGAGAAATCAGAGTCAACGTAGTTCGGCTAACTACGGAGGATTACGGGGAAAGGTTGAAGGTTGCTCGCTAGGACGTCGCATCCTATGCCTACGTACTTCCACACTGTATGGAAGATCAGAGCAAACGTAGTTCGGGAAACTACGGGTTATCTCCTGAAAGGAGTGTTTTTTATTGTGTTTGCAATTTCAACCGCACTGGAGACTGTGACCTGAGAGTGAATGCGTCGCATGTCACCCAAAGGGTACCATACTAAACATCCCACCTCAGATAGCTTAAGGCTCGTAACGTACGAAAGAAATCATTCATGATTACTGTATCTTAAACTGCTTTGAGATGAGAAGAGAACAGGCCCAACTAGGAGGGAGACTATCAAGTCCTACTGTTATCATGCCATGGATTCATCCTATGGTTGAGGTTTGAACAGGGAACTCCTAGAAGTTGTCATGCATAGGTTTCAACCTAAAAGTCTATCATCAAATCCTTATCAAAGGAAATGAGAGTCCTAAGGGATCATGTCAATGATACACCGAAACAGACAAAGCATCAGCTTAACAGTAAAATGCATGCAATGCAAGTGAGGGAGGAAATGTGTGTGGGGCTTCAGCCTCCACAAGCTCATCTCAACCTCAAGCCAGTCATGAAATAACAGTAATCATACTAAAAAACAAACAACATGCTATCAAGCAATAGACAGTAAACTGCAATCATACAGATAAAAGAAATGAAATGCCATCAGGCAAACAAAACACATGCTTGAGAAAGAAAGAATCTACATCTAATCTCTAATCCTAACCCTAAAACAGAACTCTAATCAGAAGAAAGCAAAGCCCTAAAGCAAAACCCTACACAAGAGAAATCAATCCCAGTCTCCAAGCTTCAAAACAAGCTTACCAAAGAAAGGGAGCTAAGTAGGCAGACTCATAGTGTCTTCCTCAGGAAAGCACTAGGAGGCTTGTACTCAGGAATCATATCCTATGTGGCTCAACCACTGTGATCAGTTTACATTCCTCCTCAGGAGAAATTAAACTCACATGAAGGCTCCAACATCACTGGATATTTAAGAAATCCTACCTGAACTAGTGGAACTAAGTGAATAGACCCCTAGGACCTTCCTCAGGAAAGTACTAGGAGGCTTCCACTTAGGAATTGTATCCCATGTGGCTCAACAACTGTGATCAGTTTACATTCCTCCTCAGGAGAAATTAAACTCACATGTTGGCTCCAACATCATTGGATACTTAAGAAATCCTAGATGAACTAAGGGAGCTAAGTGAATAGACCCATAGGACCTTCCTCAGGAAAGTACTAGGAGGCTTCCACTTAGGAATTGTATCCCATGTGGCTCAACAACTGTGATTAGTCTACATTCCTCCTCAGGAGAAATTAAACTCACAAGTTGGCTCCAACATCATTGGATACTTAAGAAAGAGGTGAGAAGAAAGAATGAAAGTCATTCATAGTGCCTTCCTCAGGAAAGTACTATGAACTTCCTTCAAACTTCAGGATCTCAAACCTCACAAACAGAGAACAAGCTCCAACTTCTGGGTCTCTGGGTCTCGATCTACAATCTTCTCCTTCATCATGCTCCTTCAACAAGGTCTTCAAAACAAACTAAGCCCCACAACAAATTCCCAAAAATAAACCCCAGAGACAGACAAATAACCACAGAACAGTCAAAACCATCAGTCAACTTCAGAAAATACCTAAAAATACTACAGAGAGGGGGAAAAATCTAACAATTATTCACAAGTGTCTATAACATCTACCCATACCATCCCTATATACCCATACCCAAAAATCAAATCAAAACTCTCCACAGAAAATGAATCATTTCACCTATGCATCCTTAAACCCTAATTATGATACCCTAATTCTAACCTAATTAAACTAATCAAATTTTAATCTAAAAATCATGAATTAAATCCTAGGGGAACTATGGTTCAATATCTAATCACACCAAAAAGAATGAAATAAAAATCATAAGGGAAGGTCCTAAAAGAAATTCTACAAAATTGAGTATCAAACTAAACATTATAAAAAGCTATTTAAGAGAATAATATGCTAAAAATATTAAAAGAAAAATAAAATGGAATTTTATTTCTTTATAATTTTCTAGACAAATTTATTAACCTATAGAAAAAACAAGAATTAAAAAATATCAATTTTCCTATTTTCTATGAATTTTACAATATGCAATAAAATGTAAAAGAAATGAAAAATAAAAGAAATTAATTAAAGGGGAGGGGGGTGTGAAAAGTAGATACGCTTAGTTATTATATGAGATGGGCCAAATCAGGGGGGTGGGGATAGAAATGATTTGCTGAAGCCCAAGTCTAACAACTAAACAAAACGACGCGTTTTGATTAGTGGAACGCTGCGTTTAGCGCGCTCCAGACTCCCTCCATTTGCAAGTTTGAATCTGGCCCGTTGGATGAGATTATTAAGTCAATTTCTCAGAGTAATCCAAGGGCTGTGGGTCATCGTCCCAAACAAGCCATCTAGGGTTTCAGTTTCGTTTTCCATGCACCCGCCTTCAAGCTCTTCTTTCTCTCTGGTTTCTCAATGAAATCCAAATCTTTAAAGACCAAAGTTACTCCATTTCTCCCCAAGAACACGATGGTATCCATAGTTTTCACTAAAACCCCGTGTATCCTCCAAACAGAATGCATGAAGGTTAGGGTTTCAACATTTTTCTCTGGTATCAACCTTGCTAGAGCTCGAATCTAATGGTGTGATCTTGTTCCTTGTGTTACCCTCACCAATCTAAACCATAACATATCAATTAATGCTCACCACACGACTCATTCTTGAAACTGAAAGAAACTAGGGTCTGCCATGGATCCTTACACAGAGCTCTCTAATTCTCAGCACATGATCTCTTGACCTTTCCTATTCATTCTACACCTAGAAACCTTATGGAAAGCGCATAAATAATGAGATATGGGGAAGCACACCAACCTGCCAAGTGATGATGGTGAGTGATGCTAGAGATGAATTCAGAGCTTGCAACCTTCCATGATTAATCTTTAATAGAAGATAAGAATTCTGTATGCAAAAAGATTGATGGATAATGCTTGTAATGAGTGAATCGTGGATTGCTTGCACTTGAAGTCTCTCTTGAATATCACCTTCTCTCTCACTCTCTCCACCAATCTTGCCAACCTCTTTCTTCATTGTGATCCCCTCAATATATAACCATCCATAGAATCATCTAGAACTTCCTAGAATGAGCTAGAATGTCATGGAAAATCTCTTGTAATGACATATGGTATATCTCATATCTCATGCATTAGGCCTTTGTTTTGTGTCAAAATCTCCTTACAAGAGATATTGGGAGTGGAATGAGTGAAAAACAAACACTTCCTTGCCTTTGGTGAAGTTTTGTCAAGTTGCCTTAATATGCAAGTAACAACATTACAAAGTAACCCCCATTTCTAGGCCTCAAATCAAAAATCTATCTGAACCATTGTTTTAAAAATAATGTTTGGATTCAAAATGACATATTGGATGACCCATTTTGGATTTGTACATCTCCTAAACCAAAATTCCATTTCAACTTTTTTAACTTATAAGCCATTTTTAGGTCATTTTTACCCAATCTTGTAAATCCTTGCTACAAGCTTTTTCAATAACTCATGACCACTTTTCTAGGCTTAAAATCCCATTTTGAACAACTTTGATGTTTTGAGTTTTTCCATTTGAGGCTTGGAACTAGGAGATATGGCCTTTGCTTAAAATGACCTATAATCACCAAATGACCAAAATACCCCTGTCTTATTCAAACCATAAGTTGAGTTCTACAAATCCTATCAAGGACTTCTAGTACTCTCTAGAAAGCTAAGAAGATGCCCTTCAACATTCATGTTGACCAAGAGATCATAGGAATCCTCCTACTAGGGCAAACGTTGTCTGCAAGTTGGGTGACTTTCAAGGACCCAGATTCACACACCTCAGCTGCCCTGTAATTTGTCAAAACCATAACTTGAGCTCTGCAACTCCTATCAAGGACTTCTACCACTCAAATTAAATCTAAGAACAAGATCTACAACATTCATGTTGTGGGGGAGATGAGATATCAACCACATCTTGAGCTAAAACGGCCTGGAAGATAGGGATCAAATTAGGGTTTTTTCACTGACAATCCCTGGAAACCCTAGCTCAAAACTTCTCAAACTCCTCAATCATGATGAGTTGGTCTAGGAATCATCTTTATAACATCTCCATACATCATTCCATGATCTCATGGCCCTTGGATTAGGTCTCAACCTTCTCCCACTCTTCAGCTGATCTAGGATTGACCCATTCAAAACCCTAATTCTACCATTCATGGTTGAGTCCTCTGAATCCTTGCACAATGACTTCTCTAGGCTTCATGATGAGTTTCAAGACATCTCATAGGCTTTCTCAAAGCTTCAAGTTCGTTCTCAAAGTCTCAGAATCATCTGAGGAGCTCCCACAACTCTCAAGTTATGAGACACACAACCCTGGTTTCACCCAATTCCTCTGAGGATCTCTTGAACTTTCTGATGAAGGTATCAACTTTCAAACACTTAATGAGTAAATAATTGTTGGTCAAATTTTGGGGTGCAACAGCTGCCCCTATTCAAACGGCTTGAACCTGATTGGGTGAGAAGCGAACGGCTCTCAGCCAATCACGGTGCGAGACGGTTGAATACCGGTAAACCCGAAAATTTGCCAACTGCACGAGCGCACGATACTCTGCGGAGAACAAACTTTCGAACACTGCCACACTAGCTGCTCGACAACTAGCTGGAGAAATATCGATCTGACATCGCCGTCAGTTATCCACGTTAACTTCTTCTGATATTGCCTTCAGACAACCACAATGCCCAACATCGCCGCTGGAAGACTAAACCATCTGGCATCGCCGTCGGACAATCAAAATACCCTGCATCGCCGCTGGAGAACCAAATCTGACAAGAATACCCCGCATCGCCACTGGATAATTAAATCTTCTGGCATACCCAATATTGCTGCTGGAAAACTGAATCTGACATCGCCGTCGGAAACAAACATCCTCTGAGAGACACTCGACATCGCCGTCGTACAAACATCATCTCTGCTGGGGATTTAAAAGAGTCTGACCTCGCCGTCAAACAAACATCCAACCTCGCCATCGAACAAACGTCATCTGACCTTGCCGTCAAAACAAACATTCAACCTCACCGTCGAACAAATCCAACATCGCCGTCGAACCAATCATAATTTGACCTCGCCGTCAAACAAATATCCAACCTCGCCGTCGAACACGAACCTGACCTGACCTCGCCGCCAAACAAACATTCAACCTCGCCGTCAAAACAATCATAATCTGATCTGACCTCGCCGTCAAACAAACATTCAACCTCGCCGTCGAACACAAACATACTCTGACCTGGGGTTCACCCCTGGTAAATGGAACAAAAGGTACACTTGCGTATTTGAAACTACTCCGCTAGGAATGAGAGACTTAACCGAGCACACTCTGATCTGGGGTTCACCCTCAGAACCATAACGAACATCGGAATACTACTGCACAATGATCCCGCTGTAGAACTTCAACATCAGAACTATATGAAACCGTGGCCCCTGGCCACTTCCAGCTTCAGCTAGAAAAGATCTTCAAGTATTCCTGAAGATAAGCATCCTTGGCCTTCAAGGATGTAAACTTTTGCCTGTCGGCAACTCTGTAGGAGGTATCTTCGACTTCAGTCTGAAGAAATGGTCCTTGGCCTTCAAGGATACATGGATATGCCTTCAGGCAACTCCGCCTCTGCTATAGAGTATCAGTGACTTCAGTCAGGGGTATACTTCGGCCTTCAGTCCGAAAAAATGAATCCTAGGTCATTCATGACCTTGGGGATAACCTTGCCTTCAGGCACCTTCGCTTCAGCTTGGGAAATCTGTGACTTCAGTCAGAGAATTGGTATCCTGAGCCATTCATGACTCTACGGGGATTCAAACACTTTGCCTTCAGGCAAAACTCCGCTTCAGCTGGAGAAACATCTTCGACTTCAGTCAGAAGAAATATCGTTCACTTGATCGCGATCAATCATCACCTCAGGACAACTGACTTGGTCTTCAGGTCAACACGGATCACCTTGCATACAAAAGCTGGATCTACAAACCTTTAAACCTTGTCTTCAGACAAACGTTGATTCATCAACCAGGAAATCTGAATCCACAGGAACCTTCTGATATCGCCTTCAGGCGTTTACGAAGTCAATCTTCAGATTAGACATCACTGTTGGAGCAAACATTTCACGCTGCTAGGGACTTCAAGAATCATCTTGAACAAACAAAACCCGTCGGGCACCTTCAAGAATCATCCTGAACTGATAACCTTTCTGGAGACTTTTATTCTGCTAGGGATATTCCAGGAATCCTCCTGGGCAACTCTTGCTGGGGACGCTACTGGGGAGCTCCAGAGTCATCCTAAGCAAACAACTCGGGAAATTGCGCTGAGGTCTTAAGAATCATCTTAAGCAAATGGCCCTGCTGAAGAATTCAAGAATCGTCTTGAACTGAAGCCTTCGCTGGGGATCTCAAAAATCATCTTGAGCGAGCGACTGTGGGGATTACACCGGGGTTTTAAGAATCATCTTAGGAAAGCGACCTCGTTGGGGAGAGTGTCAAGAATCATCCTGAGCAACTGATCCTTCGGCCGAACACCTGTAAACAAGAATGATAATAACCTAGATCATGCTTATGATGCGTATGCTTTGGCTCCATGCCCCACACGGTGGGAATGCTATGCGTTTATGCGAAATGTTATGCAATTATGCACAATGCTATGCAATCCCGTCAACAAAATAAATGCCGAGGGGGGGCTCCTCCTGTCAAGGAGAAAGAACTACTCAGATGGAGGAATCATCCTGCTGAGGAGAACGTGGAGACGCCAATATCAATCGGACGCTGTCTGGGGAATTGATCTTCGGTTGACCGCTGCAGGGAAGACAACTTCAGTTGATTGCTGCAGGGGAACGAAGCTCTACGAGAACTTGGACCTGCTGATATCAATCGCGAGAATAAACTGCGTGGCCGTCTCGGCTACTCTTCTGGGGAGGATAACTCTGTGGGGAGACAACTTCAGCTGCTTCACACTCCACTGGGGAAAAACCAATCATGATCTGATCAACTTCCAAGGACTCGGCTCTCTTGGACATCTGCAAACTCGGCTGAGGAAGGAGAAGTCATTCTGCTTCGCTGGAGAGAGTGCGACTCTGGAGAAATGCAGCATCAACTGTTCAATATCTAATAGGGAACATCCACTCATGGTCCCAACTGCTTCCAAGGATTCTGCTTTTCTGGGGGTTTGCGGACTCAGCCGGGGAGAGAGAAATCATTCTACTTCAACGGGAGGGTACGACTCTGATGAGGAATCTCAATTTCGCTAGGGAAGAAAGAATCATCTGACTTCGGGGGAGAGTACAACTCTGCAGGGGAATACAACATCAGCTGTTCCAACACTCTACTGGGGAAGAGGGAATCATCCGACTTCGGGAGAGAATACGGCTCTGGTGGGGAATCTCAATTCCGCTGGAGACTTCAGTCTGGCACCATCAGTTACTGCATCCTTCGGCATACGAACATCTTCCCACAAGACCTGCACTTGTGACCCGGTGCTGGGGGAACACCTGCTGCGGCGACTTTACTGGGGACACACGAGCCTCGGCACCCGAACATTTCTACGAAATCTGCACTTGTGACCCGGTGCTGGGGGAACACCTGCTGCGGCGACTTTACTGGGGACACACGAGCCTCGACACCCGAACATTTCTACGAAATCTGCACTTGTGACCCGGTGCTGGGGGAAGAAGACATCGTTCTCCGGTGCTTGACTCAGTTGATGAGGTGACGTTCCTTCAGGATGCGTCTGCTTGGGGAAGAGAATCATCTATGCCTGGGGAGACATGTCAATGCTTACTATCTTGCGTTCAGATCCTGCGGAGGAGAGACTTCTGAACACTGCTGGAGAAGGAGGGCTCACCCTGCTTCGGGGATGCGCACGGCACATCTTCTGGAAGGTGCTACACCTGCAACAACACAAACAAACAGACAAGATACCCTCCTCAAAGGGGCCTATCAGGGTTATTATCTCGTGACAATATTCAGGTAATTAATTGTTTCAACAATCAATGGGCCTAGGCCCGTAAGTTTATGTATGCGCAAAAAAAAGCATCGGCGTTTTCATTCGCAAACAAAACAGATAAATGCTAAACAGACAAGCAGAATTGCTGAATAATATGCATTTTATTGATGATGAACCCCTGAATGGGCAAAAATGTTTTACAACAGAGGAAAACTCCTGGAATGAGGAAGTCGCGCAAAAAGAAAATATAAATATACATCAGTATATACAAATGTCGGCAACGAGGCGTAGACGAGCACCATGAGTTGATCCCTCTAAGACCCACTCGACTTCGATACTTCTCCGACGCATCGGCTTCGGAAGAGATTGATTCAGATAAACGGCCCTCAGGTCCTCCAAACCACTAAATAATGAAAGTCCACGCGGAACGCAGTCATTTGCTTATTCAAATCCATAACTTTTGCGTGAACCGCCCTTTACGGGTTTTCAGTTCACCGGGATACCCTTTTTTGCCGAAGCCGCCCAGTGTAGGTTTTCGACTTCGCGGGTGTACATTTTTTCAATATATCCCTAATTTTTGCCCGAACCTTTTATTCTGTTTTTGGTTCGCCGGGATGCCCCTTTTTTGCCTGGACTCTTTCTTTTTTTGTCCAGCGGGTCTCTTTCAAGCAAAGTATTTTTTAACTGCGTCCGCGTTCACCGGGGATGCAAAATCTTCACCATCCATCGTGGATAACAACAAAGCTCCTCCTGAGAAGACCTTGCTGACGACATACGGCCCTTCGTAATTCGGAGTCCACTTGCCCCGGTGATCGGAGTGTGGCGGAAGAATCTTCTTCAGGACGAGGTCACCCGTTTGAAAGCTTCTAGGACGCACCTTCTTGTCATAAGCTTTCTTCATTCGGCTTTGGTACAGGCGACCAAATGCAATTGATGCTAACCTCTTCTTGTCCATCAGGCTGAGTTGGTTCAAGCGATTCGTAATCCATTCTTCCTCATCGAGTTTTACATCAACCAAAACTCGCAAAGAAGGAATCTCCACTTCTAACGGTAGGACAGCTTCCGTACCGTATACCAAGGAGAAAGGAGTTGCCCCGGTCGACGTACGCACTGTCGTACGATAACCGTGCAAGGTAAACGGTAGCATCTCGTGCCAATCTTTGTACGTCACAACCATCTTCTGAACAATCTTCTTGATGTTCTTGTTGGCGGCTTCGACGACGCCATTCATCTTCGGCCGGTAAGGAGATGAGTTGTGGTGTTCAATCTTGAAGCTCTGGCACAGCTCCTTCATCATCTTGTTATTCAAATTCGAACCATTATCAGTGATGATCCGCTCGGGAATTCCATAGCGACAGATGATGTCCTTCTTTATGAATTTAGCTACCACCTGCTTGGTCACATTAGCGTACGAGGCCGCCTCCACCCATTTGGTGAAGTAGTCGATGGCTACCAGAATGAAACGGTGACCATTGGACGCAGTGGGCTCGATCTCGCCTATCATGTCGATGCCCCACATGGAGAACGGCCAAGGGGAGGACATGACATTCAAAGGGCACGGCGGCACATGAACTTTATCAGCATACATCTGGCATTTATGACATTTCTTCGCGAATCTGAAGCAATCCGACTCCATCGTCAACCAGTAATACCCTGCTCTCAGGATCTTTCTCGTCATGGCATGCCCGCCGGCGTGCGTACCAAATGTGCCCTCATGGACTTCTTCCATGAGCATACTCGCCTCTTTCTCATCTACACATCTGAGTAGCACAAGATCGTGGTTTCTCTTATACCGCACTCCATTAGGATTGAGATAAAAGTTTCCAGATAGCCTCCTTAGAGTCTTCTTATCCTGGGTTGACGCACCCGCGGGATACTCCTTAGTCATAAGGAAGGTCTGGATATCGTGGAACCATGGCTTTCCGTCATTGGCATCCTCGATTGCAAAAACGAATGCCGGTCTGTCACGACGCGAAAGAACAATTCTTGGAGCCTCATTCTAAAAATTGACCTTGTACATTGAAGCCAACGTGGCTTAGGCATCAGCCATCTGATTTTCAGCCCTGGGTACATGATGAAGTTCCACTCGATCGAAGAACGGAAGCAGCCTCCTGGCATAATTCATGTACGGCACCAAATTCGCTTGACGAGTTTCCCACTCCCTTTTAATCTGGTTGATTACGAGCGCTGAGTCACCATATACGTCTAGATTCTTGATTCTCAAATCAATTGCCTCTTCTAGACCCATAATACATGCTTCATACTCTGCTTCATTGTTGGTAACTGGAAACGTCAGTCTCGCAGTAAACGGGATGTGGGATCCGTGAGGAGTCGTGATGATATCCCCAATACCACTTCCATAGGAATTAACCGCTCCGTCGAATATCAACTTCCACTGAGACTTCCTATCTGGCCCCTCATCGGGCAATGGCTCATCGCAATCCTTCGCTTTGAGAAACATAATATCCTCGTCAGGGAATTCGAACTTCATCGGCTGGTAGTCTTCGATTGGCTGTTCGGCAAGGTACTCAGACAATACGCTTCCCTTAATGGCTTTTTGGGAGACATACTGAATATCATATTCCGTCAACACCATTTGCCATCTGGCAATCCTGCCCGAAAGAGCCTGCTTTTCGAAGATGTACTTGATCGGATCCATCTTCGAAATTAGCATAGTGGTGTGATTGAGCATATACTGTCGTAGACGTTTAGCAGCCCAAGCTAGTGCACAACACGTCTTCTCCAGCATCGAGTATCGAGATTCACACTCAGTGAACTTTTTACTCAAGTAGTAGATGGCATGCTCTTTTCTGCCCGTCTCGTCGTGCTGACCGAGAACACACCCCATACTATTCTCCAGAACCGTCAGGTACATGATTAATGGTCGTCCAGCCACTGGGGGTATCAAGATCGGAGGTTCTTGAAGATACTGCTTTATTTTGTCGAATGCCTTCTGGCAATCCTCATTCCAAGTAATCGCCTGATCTTTCTTTAAAAGTTTGAACATCGGTTCACAAGTGGCCGTGAGCTGAGAGATAAACCTTGCAATGTAGTTTATTCGGCCCAAGAAACCACGAACTTCTTTTTCTGTTTTCGGCGCTGGCATTTCTTGAATAGCTTTTATTTTCGCAGGATCAACTTCGATACCTCGTTCACTAACGATAAACCCCAATAACTTTCCGGACCGTACTCCGAAAGTGCACTTGTTAGGATTTAGCCTCAGCCTGAACTTCCTAATCCTCTCAAAGAGTTTCAATAAGTTGACCAGATGCTCTTCCTCCGTTTGGGACTTTGCAATCATGTCATCAACATAGACCTCGATCTCATGATGAATCATATCATGAAACAAAGTTACCATTGCTCGCTGGTAAGTGGCCCCTGCGTTCTTCAGACCGAAGGGCATTACCTTGTAGCAGAATGTTCCCCAGGGTGTGATAAACGTCGTTTTCTCCATGTCCTCCGGTGCCATCTTGATCTGATTGTAACCGGAGAAGCCATCCATGAACGAAAACACGGAAAACTGGGCTGTGTTGTCGACCAACACATTGATATGAGGCAACGGGAAATCATCCTTAGGGCTCGCCCTATTCAAATCCCGATAATCGACGCACATGCGTACCTTACCGTCCTTCTTCGGTACAGGCACTATGTTGGCGACCCACGGAGGGTAAGTGGTAACGGCTAGAAATCCTGCGTCCAACTGCTTCTGGACTTCTTCTTTGATTTTTACAGCCATATCTGGTCTCGTCCTCCTAAGCTTCTGCTTGACTGGAGGGCAATCTTCTTGCAACGGCAAGCGATGAACCACTATGTCAGTGTCAAGTCCGGGCATATCTTCGTATGACCAAGCAAAGACGTCACTATACTCTCGAAGCATCTCGACCAGTCTATGCTTGACGTCATTCTGCAGCGCAGCCCCTACTCTGACATTTCTGACGAGCTCTTCAGAACCCAGGTTTATGATCTCAATATCCTCCTCGTGAGGCAGAATAACCTTTTCCTCTTGTCTCAACAAGCGGGCCAACTCTTCCGGAAGGTCTTCGTCTTCATCAATCTCATCCTCGGCTTGATAGATCGGGCAATCAAAGTCGTAGTGAGCCGTAGAGGGTCCAGAGTCGATGTCGTCTGTTATGTGGATCCTGCAATAACAAGGGTTATGTTTAAAGCAAGAATATGCAGGTTAGCACAAACCTCGTTGCCATTTTGCTGTTTTTCGAAATAAACATAAAACAGGAATAACAGAAAACACAATTTTTGAGTACGAAGAAAACGCCTTTTATTTATTAACAAAATGCATGTACATAATCCAACAAGGCCCTGACAATAAAACCGCCATGCCCCGGGCAGGACATAGGGTTGTACAAAGATTATAAAAAGCAAATCATTACTCTTCACTTGTCAGCTGGATAATCTCCTTGATGGTCCAATTGTGGAGGCGCTCGCCCGGCTTGCTTGGCTGAATCCAGGCGTCAAGATCACAATCGCTATCCCCGCTGTCCTCAGACGCTGCGTTGATGCTTTCGAAAATTACTCCGCCCTTGGTGAATAGGATCGGCCCCTTCCCACGAGACGAACTGCTAGACGAAGATGAAGCCTCAGCTTCAGGAGAGTACCCCAATCCAAACTTATCCTGCTTGATTGGTATATCCAAAACATGCCCCCAGCCTGGGGTGGAACCGGCTTCGACGACGGCTCGAGCTTCTTTGAATGAGGAGAGATTCATCTCTTGCTTCTCTGCGACGACAGGAGCTACCTCTTTCACCTTGACGGTTTCAAATGCTTGGCAGAGAGTTTCATGGATTTCGCCATCCATTTCAACATATTTAAAGGACGACAAGTGGCTCACCATAATGTCTTCCTCACCACAGACGGTCACTATGCTTCCCCCGATAGCATATTTGAGCTTTTGATGCAGCGTGGACGTCACGGCACCAGCAGCATGGATCCATGGCCGACCTAAGAGGCAACTGTAGGCAGGCATGATATCCATGATATAAAAAACCATATTGAACGTCTCCGGACCAACCTGAATCGGCAGGGTCAGCTCTCCAAAAACGTGGCGCTTAGTTCCGTCAAAGGCCTTCACCACCAGGTCACTGGGCGTGCAAAGCAATCCACGGGTATCCAACTTCATTAGTGCCTTCTTCGGAAGCACATTAAGCGACGAACCCGTATCCACCAGGACATGCGACATGATCGTGCCTCTGCACTCTATCGAGACGTGCAAGGCGCTGTTGTGATCTCTTCCTTTAGGAGTCAGCTCTAAATCTGTGAATCCTAGCCCATTACCAGCATTAACATGGGCTACCACCTCCTCTAGCTAATTTACTGATATCTCCTGCGGCACGTATGCAGCGTTCAATACCTTCAGTAACGCGTTGCGGTGCGCCTCAGAACACAACAACAAGTTAAGAATAGAGATCTTTGACGGAGTCTGATGAAGATGATCTACAATCTTGTAGTCGCTCTTCTTGATTAAACGCATGAACTCTTCAGCATCTTTAACCAGCAAGTTCTTCTCTGCCCCAGAAGGGATCTCTTCGACAGCTCTACCTTTACCTTTATCAGCAGCATCAGCCCTGACCACTTTCCCTGCCGCAACCTCCGCTGGCGCAAACACTCTACCGCTTCGAGTAATACCACTGACTCCGGCAAGATTCTGCACAGTCGATCCGTACGGCTCAAGCTCTATCTTCTGACCATTGCAATAAACTTTGGCGCCGTAGTGCCATGGGACGGCGTTGGTGCTTTCGAATGGGATTGGCCTGGCCCTGGTGATAGTGATAGTAGGCGGTCGGGGCGCAGAAATAGTAATAGGGTGACGAGGGATAGTGATGGTGGCAACTTCATCTGCTTGCTTCAGCACGACTTCCCCTGATGCACTTTCAACGCTCCGGCTGAACTGCAAAATACCCTCAGACATAAGACTTTGGATACCTTCTACCAGCTGCTCACACCCATCAAGAAGTGTAGCACAAGCCATACATAACTCTCCGCATCCAGGAAAGAAGCCCTTCTTCAGCAACTTAGCCTTGACAAAACTAAGTGGCGTCTTCAAGCTCTTGACATCAGTCAGCAAGTCTGCACTCTCCTCAGTGATAACGGTGTTCACTCCGCCTCCCCTATGGTGAGGAATAGGGTTTTTGGTAACATTGGGCACGCTATCAGAAAAGTTGATGACCTTGGCGTCTACCAAGTCCTGCACTTTGTACTTAAAAGCTTTACAATTCTCAATCGTATGGCCCGGTGCCCCAGTATGGAAATCACAAGTAGCATTGGCATCATACCCCGGTGGTGGTGCCCCTGTCAAGGGAGCCAACGTCCTCTTTTGAACTAGCTGAAGCTGCAGCAAAGTTTGCAGAAGCTGCGCATATGACATAGGTGGTGCTTCAAAATGACGATTTGCCAAAGGAGCCCGATTCTGATATTTCCTGTACCCCTGGTTATTCTGCTGCTGAGGCTGCTGCTGCTGCTGCTGCGGTGGAGCAGCTGGGATATTTATGCTAGCAATCTGCTGCTGAGGGCCCTTGCCCTTTCTCCGAGCATTAGTAACAGCACTGGCATCTCCTTCTCGACGCTTGCCAGCGTAGGGTTTCTTACTACCTCCTCCAGCTGAGGATGATTCGCCCTGAATTTTTCCAATCTTTATACCGTTCTCAACATGCTCGCCCATAGTGATGAGAGCCGAGAATGTTCCAGACATGCCACTGACCAGCTTTTCATAGTAGATTCCAGGAAGGGTGGCCACGAACATTTGCACTAGCTCACGCTCAACCATCGGCGGTTGAACTCGAGCAGCCAACTCGCGCCAACGCTGGGCGTACTCTTTAAAGCTTTCATTGTTCCGCTGTGAAAGATTCTAAAGCTGAACCCGGTTGGGGGCCAAGTCGCTATTGTAGTGATAGTGGAGGACGAACGCTTCAGCGAGGTCTTTCCAGGTGCGCACAGTAGCGGGCTCCAAGCCCATATACCATTCGAGTGATGGGCCAGAAAGACTATCTTGGAAGAAGTGCATCAACAACTTCTCATCGTCAGAATAGGCGGACATCTTTCTATAATAAGATCGGAGGTGGACCCGGGGGCAAGTAGTACCTTTATACTTCTCAAAGGCAGGCACCTTGAATTTGTGAGGTACCTTAAAGTCAGCAATCAACCCGAGCTTGGACATATCAATGCCCAATGTATTCTGATTTTCAATGTCTCTCATCTTGTCTTCCAGTGCTTTGAACCGGAGTCGAGCTTCAGCATTCAACTCTGCATCTACACCTCTCTGAGAAAATATATCATCCTGACGGTCCTCAAGCCACGGTTGAGGCACCAACAGATTTCCGACACCAGCATTGCCGTTGACCGACCCTATGTTAACATTGGCTTCGATACTGCCATTGCCGACGCCTGCCGCATTGAGTCCGAGATTAGTCATCAGATTGCCATTAGCGCTGCCGTTGCCCCCGGCAACAGGAACAACATTCTGTGGAGCATCCACTGGAGGAGGAGTAGGCACGACCCCGCCGTGAAGTATGCCATTACTGTCAACCCTGGAGATCAGAGGTTGAACCAAAGTACGAAGTTGGTCCTGACCATTCGCGACCACTTGCATCAGCTCCATAAAGCGATCCATCCGTTCACGGAGCTCTTGAACATCTGACTGTACCTGGTCCATGATCCTTGTCTGATTAGCGCGAGTTGAGTAGCGGTGAATGAGTCTTTGATCAATCCTGGAGATCGAAAGCAGCTCGGAACCTGTGTACCTGAAAAACCTGTTAACATTAAAGGTTAGGAAAAGCAACAGAATGTATGTCATGCAAAAATGCTTCATGCAGATGTATGCGTGTGTCTGTGTGCTTGAGAGATTTCCCCCGGTCCTGGCGCCTTAGTACCAGTGCTGACAATAATAAGGAGGGGAATCTGGGCCCAATCATGGAAACAGCAATCTCAGATACATACAGGACCAGTGATAGCCAACTCCGACACACCAGGGATCGAGAACTCGTACGCAACAGTCTTGCTGTAATAATACAATAAGAGGCGAGAGATCCTGGATCGGGGAAACGGTACCTGTCACAGACACACGTCAATGGAATGCGAATGATCATGCAAACTAATGCAAAATGCAGGCATGCAACAATATATCCAGGTGGCTGCTGCGGAGGTTAGGTATCAGCAATCACTAATGAGAAGAAAACCCTGGTGCAAGACCACTAATCCGATCTGCTGAGAATAACCATCTGATAGGACCAAGATCAAAATTCTGCTCTGTCAAGAGTAAGTGCCTGATAATAAGGACCCGGGATGTATGATCAGAAAACGTCTGCTGATGAAGTCTTCAGACCTCAAATCAAAAATCTGCCCTATCAAGAACAAACACACAGCTGCTGATGAGATCTTCAGACCCCACTCAAAATCTGCCCTTTCAAGAACAAACAACATCTGCTGATGAGATCTTTAGACCTCACTCAAAATCTGCCCAATCAAGAACAAACCTCTGATAACAATACTCTGATCAAAACCTGCTCTATCAAGAACAGCCAAATACCCGATGATAAGATCCTCTGATCAAAACCTTGCTCTGTCAAGAACAGACAAATCTGCAACTGGGAACCTTGGTACCAACATAACTGATTCACTGTCAAGAAAACCGGGTAGTCCGCAGGTCAAAGTTTCCTGCAATATCCCAATCCCACTCACAGGTATGAACCTAATCCACGGACAAAGGTACGGCATCCTATGCGGTCATCAGCGTCACAGACTTTCATGAGTGATGATACGATTCCCAGAAGGAGTGGCATCATCAAGTCATGAAGAGGCCTCACTTAGCTGACTTCCAAATGATCGGTCCCTAGAGTTGACAATCCTCACGTCTGGACTCCCCTCAGATCCTCAGGACCGGAAAGGAGCACCTCTGCAAGAATCTCGTCTGAGCGCAGATTTTCGTAGGGAACTGTGCCTGCTCAGCAGACAGGTTCGTCTACTACTTCTCCGCAACTATATCTAGGTGTATACTCAAGCCCAGGTCCGGCTTCTCACTCATAGTAACATCCCTCTCCCGCAACAGCACAGATAATCATATCAAACTGGAAAATAAAATGCGGGAAGTAAAATGCGGGAAGTAAAAATGCGATAAATAAATGCAACCCAACAAGCAAACATACACGTGCTAGGATTGACTCGCGTAGGGAACCGAAGAACCAGAGATTCTGGGTTCGGTCCCCAGCAGAGTCGCCAGCTGTCGCTTGCACGAAAATAAGGTGTCGGCATGACAGAAGAGTCGCCACCTTTCGTTATTTATCCCTTAGAGCGGGAAAGGAAACGATCGGAAAAACCTGACGAATAAGGGTAAGACAAGGTCATCGCAACCATTGTCTAGGTTCGGGAGTCGGTTACGCAAGGGGAAGGTATTAGCACCCCTCACGTTCGTCGTACTCGACGGGATCCACGCTTGTTTGTTTACTTGGACGGGTTGGTTATAATCTATCTACCTATCAAGGCTGGCTAAAAAAGAAAAGAAAAATGACTCGGCAAAGCGTCGCACTTTATGCCTACGTATTCTCATTAGAGAATGAGAAATCAGAGTCGACGTAGTTCGGCTAACTACGGAGGATTACGGGGAAAGGTTGAAGGTTTCTCGCTAGGACGTCGCATCCTATGCCTACGTACTTCCAGACTGTATGGAAGATCAGAGCAAACGTAGTTTGGGAAACTACGGGTTATCTCCTGAAAGGAGTGTTTTTTATTGTGTTTGCGATTTCAACCGCACTGGAGACTGTGACCTGAGAGTGAATGCGTCGCATGTCACCCAAAGGGTACCATACTAAACATCCCACCTCAGATAGCTTAAGGCTCGTAACGTACAAAAGAAATCATTCATGATTACTGTATCTTAAACTGCTTTGAGATGAGAAGAGAACAGACCCAACTAGGAGGGAGACTATCAAGTCCTACTGTTATCATGCCATGGATTCATCCTATGGTTGAGGTTTGAACAGGGAACTCCTAGAAGTTGTCATGCATAGGTTTCAACCTAAAAGTCTATCATCAAATCCTTATCAAAGGAAATGAGAGTCCTAAGGGATCATGTCAATGATACACCGAAACAGACAAAGCATCAGCTTAACAGTAAAATGCATGCAATGCAAGTGAGGGAGGAAATGTGTGTGGGGCTTCAGCCTCCACAAGCTCATCTCAACCTCAAGCCAGTCATGAAATAACAGTAATCATACTGAAAAACAAACAACATGCTATCAAGCAATAGACAGTAAACTGCAATCATACAGATAAAAGAAATGAAATGCCATCAGGCAAACAAAACACATGCTTGAGAAAGAAAGAATCTACATCTAATCTTTAATCCTAAACCTAAAACAGAACTCTAATCAGAAGAAAGCAAAGCCCTAAAGCAAAACCCTACACAAGAGAAATCAATCCCAGTCTCCAAGCTTCAAAACAAGCTTACCAAAGAAAGGGAGCTAAGTAGGCAGACTCATAGTGTCTTCCTCAGGAAAGCACTAGGAGGCTTGTACTCAGGAATCATATCCTATGTGGCTCAACCACTGTGATCAGTTTACATTCCTCCTCAGGAGAAATTAAACTCACATGAAGGCTCCAACATCACTGGATATTTAAGAAATCCTACCTGAACTAGTGGAACTAAGTGAATAGACCCCTAGGACCTTCCTCAGGAAAGTACTAGGAGGCTTCCACTTAGGAATTGTATCCCATGTGGCTCAACAACTGTGATCAGTTTACATTCCTCCTCAGGAGAAATTAAACTCACATGTTGGCTCCAACATCATTGGATACTTAAGAAATCCTAGATGAACTAAGGGAGCTAAGTGAATAGACCCATAGGACCTTCCTCAGGAAAGTACTAGGAGGCTTCCACTTAGGAATTGTATCCCATGTGGCTCAACAACTGTGATTAGTCTACATTCCTCCTCAGGAGAAATTAAACTCACAAGTTGGCTCCAACATCATTGGATACTTAAGAAAGAGGTGAGAAGAAAGAATGAAAGTCATTCATAGTGCCTTCCTCAGGAAAGTACTATGAACTTCCTTCAAACTTCAGGATCTCAAACCTCACAAACAGAGAACAAGCTCCAACTTCTGGGTCTCTGGGTCTCGATCTACAATCTTCTCCTTCATCATGCTCCTTCAACAAAGTCTTCAAAACAAACTAAGCCCCACAACAAATTCCCAAAAATAAACCCCAGAGACAGACAAATAACCACAGAACAGTCAAAACCATCAGTCAACTTCAGAAAATACCTAAAAATACTACAGAGAGGGGGGAAAATCTAACAATTATTCACAAGGGTCTATAACATCTACCCATACCATCCCTATATACCCATACCCAAAAATCAAATCAAAACTCTCCACAGAAAATGAATCATTTCACCTATGCATCCTTAAACCCTAATTATGATACCCTAATGCTAACCTAATTAAACTAATCAAATTTTAATCTAAAAATCATGAATTAAATCCTAGGGGAACTATGGTTCAATATCTAATCACACCAAAAAGAATGAATTAAAAATCATAAGGGAAGGTCCTAAAAGAAATTCTACAAAATTGAGTATCAAACTAAACATTATAAAAAGCTATTTAAGAGAATAATATGCTAAAAATATTAAAATAAAAATAAAATGGAATTTTATTTATTTATAATTTTCTAGACAAATTTATTAACCTATAGAAAAAACAAGAATTAAAAAATATCAATTTTCCTATTTTCTATGAATTTTACAATATGCAATAAAATGTAAAAGAAATGAAAAATAAAAGAAATTAATTAAAGGGGAGGGGGGTGTGAAAAGTAGATACGCTTAGTTATTATATGAGATGGGCCAAATCAGGGGGTGGGGATAGAAATGATTTGCTGAAGCCCAAGTCTAACAACTAAACAAAACGACGCGTTTTGATTAGTGGAACGCTGCGTTTAGCGCGCTCCAGACTCCCTCCATTTGCAAGTTTGAATCTGGCCCGTTGGATGAGATTATTAAGTCAATTTCTCAGAGTAATCCAAGGGCTGTGGGTCATCGTCCCAAACAAGCCATCTAGGGTTTCAGTTTCGTTTTCCATGCACCCGCCTTCAAGCTCTTCTTTCTCTCTGGTTTCTCAATGAAATCCAAATCTTTAAAGACCAAAGTTACTCCATTTCTCCCCAAGAACATGATGGTATCCATAGTTTTCACTAAAACCTCGTGTATCCTCCAAACAGAATGCATGAAGGTTAGGGTTTCAACATTTTTCTCTGGTATCAACCTTGCTAGAGCTCGAATCTAATGGTGTGATCTTGTTCCTTGTGTTACCCTCACCAATCTAAACCATAACATATCAATTAATGCTCACCACACGACTCTTTCTTGAAACTGAAAGAAACTAGGGTCTGCCATGGATCCTTACACAGAGCTCTCTAATTCTCAGCACATGATCTCTTGACCTTTCCTATTCATTCTACACCTAGAAACCTTATGGAAAGCGCATAAATAATGAGATATGGGGAAGCACACCAACCTGCCAAGTGATGATGGTGAGTGATGCTAGAGATGAATTCAGAGCTTGCAACCTTCCATGATTAATCTTTAATGGAAGATAAGAATTCTGTATGCAAAAAGATTGATGGATAATGCTTGTAATGAGTGAATCGTGGCTTGCTTGCACTTGAAGTCTCTCTTGAATATCACCTTCTCCTCTCACTCTCTCCACCAATCTTGCCAACCTCTTTCTTCATTGTGATCCCCTCAATATATAACCATCCATAGAATCATCTAGAACTTCCTAGAATGAGCTAGAATGTCATGGAAAATCTCTTGTAATGACATATGGTATATCTCATATCTCATGCATTAGGCCTTTGTTTTGTGTCAAAATCTCCTTACAAGAGATATTGGGAGTGGAATGAGTGAAAAACAAACACTTCCTTGCCTTTGGTGAAGTTTTGTCAAGTTGCCTTAATATGCAAGTAACAACATTACAAAGTAACCCCCATTTCTAGGCCTCAAATCAAAAATATATCTGAACCATTGTTTTTAAAATAATGTTTGGAGTCAAAATGACATATTGGATGACCCATTTTGGATTTGTACATCTCCTAAACCAAAATTCCATTTCAACTTTTTTAACTTATAAGCCATTTTTAGGTCATTTTTACCCAATCTTGTAAATCCTTGCTACAAGATTTTTCAATAACTCATGACCACTTTTCTAGGCTTAAAATCCCATTTTGAACAACTTTTATGTTTTGAGTTTTTCCATTTGAGGCTTGGAACTAGGAGATATGGCCTTTGCTTAAAATGACCTATAATCACCAAATGACCAAAATACCCCTGTCTTATTCAAACCATAAGTTGAGTTCTACAAATCCTATCAAGGACTTCTAGTACTCTCTAGAAAGCTAAGAAGATTCCCTTAAACATTCATGTTGACCAAGAGATCATAGGAATCCTCCTACTAGGGAAAAAGTTGTCTGCAAGTTGGGTGACTTTCAAGGACCCAGATTCACACACCTCAGCTGCCCTGTAATTTGTCAAAACCATAACTTGAGCTCTGCAACTCCTATCAAGGACTTTTACCACTCAAATTAAAGCTAAGAACAAGCTCTACAACATTCATGTTGTGGGGGAGATGAGATATCAACCACATCTTGAGCTAAAACTGCCTGGAAGATAGGGATCAAATTAGGGTTTTTTCACTAACAATTCCTGGAAACCCTAGCTCAAAACTTCTTAAACTCCTCAATCATGATGATTTGGTCTAGGAATCATATTTATAACATCTCCATACATCATTCCATGATCTCATGTCCCTTGGATTAGGTCTCAACCTTCTCCCACTCTTCAGCTGATCTAGGATTGACCCATTCAAAACCCTAATTCTACCATTCATGGTTGAGTCCTCTGAATCCTTGCACAATGACTTCTATGGGCTTCATGATGACTTTCAAGACATCTCATAGGCTTTCTCAAAGCTTCAAGTTCGTTCTCAAAGTCTCAGAATCATCTGAGGAGCTCCCACAACTCTCAAGTTATGAGACACACAACCTTGGTTTCACCCAATTCCTCTGAGGATCTCTTGAACTTTCTGATGAAGGTATCAACTTTCAAACACTTAATGAGTAAATAATTGTTGGTCAAATTTTGGGGTGCAACAGGGGGGATGAAATCCCTATTCCCTAATGGAGTCGCCATTTTTTTGTACAACGCTCGATTTTTCTTTCGAAGGTCGCCCTTTACATGTAAACTTTTAATCTATCCTAAGAGGAGGGAAGAGGAAAAATATGAATAAAATTGTGAGTGTGCAATGCTAAATAATGCAATAAGAGATCGAGAATCGAGGTTGGTTGTACTAAGGTAAGGTACTAGCACCCTAAGTATCTATAGTATCCTATAGAAACCTCTTGTGTATATTTGTGCTACTGTTGATTTAAGTCATCTACTGTGTATTGTGGATTTGTTGAATATTTTGAGTGAGTGATAAGAGTGGGAAATGTTTTTGTTTTTTATGTAGGGTAGTTGAGATAAACTAAGACAAAGATGTAGGAACCTAAAGGTTTTACTTATTATTGTGCTCGCTAAGATTTCACAATCTTATGCCTACATATTCTCAAAAGGGATTTAAGAAATAAGAGCGTTCATAGTTCCACCTACTAATGGGTGGAATTAGGTTTGAGAGAAGAGACAAATTGTCATCTTAAGGGAGATATCTCACCTATTCATCACAAACATTTTGAAAAAGAAGATAATAAGGGTATAAGGTTTAAACATGGATGTAGAAAATCCAGAGTAATGCCATATCTTCCTTTAAATGATCCTTTATAAATTAAGAGAATGTCCTTGAATTAGATATAGAACCAACAAGTGTGACACTTATATCACTTAAATCAAAGAAGCTCTTTTGTAACATAATAAGAGAAGGACTCCAATTTGGATTTTGAATCAACAAGTGTGCTACTTACATCACTTAAATGGAAAAAAGTTTGAAATGTTTGATTTATGTTATGGTGAATAGAAGAGAATTCTCTTCTATAGAGATGATTCATGTCTCATCTCTAGGGGAAGAGTTTTGAATTTGAAGCCAAAAGATTTCTAGGGTTTGACTTGAATTTTGATGTTTGAAGCCACAAAAGGGGCTATGGTTTGAGTATTTGAAGGTTCGAAGCCACAAGAGGCTAAGGTTTGATTTTTGAATGAAGTTGAGAACCTCAAAGGGGATCCTTAGGGTTTGAACTAGGTTGTAGTTTGAAGAGGATCCTAAAGTTTGATCTAAGTCTAAACTAAGGAGGAGTATCGAAATGCAACAGTTGTATGAATGCAAGTATCATTAATATAAATGTCAAGAGAAACTTACCAAGACAAAATTTATTAAGCTTTTAAACAAATGTAGTCATCAAGGGTGACATGAACATGATTGTGATTAAGCATGGTGTATCAACATGTAAATGAGCATCAGGCAAAAAGATATGTTCATCATGGTGAGAGTTTATGAAGAAAATACTTAAATATGTGAGCAAAGATTTAATCAATTTAAGAAATCACAAACATGTTCAAGAAAGGCATATATTCAAGATGAATAAAAAATCTGATGAATATAGCAAAGGGGGAACAAAACCCTAATGGAAATTTATGAAGGTGAGAAAAGGAACAAGACATTTAAACATGATTAAATCAAGGGCTTTGGGGAATCCAAACTCAACTGGAAGCCCTAGTCATGTATCAATATGTTTTCAAAAAGATTAGTTGAACAAAACCCTAAGTTTTCAACTAAACATCCAATAATCAAATTATTTTTCAAAAGATATAACATTTAATCATGGTATATTAATGGTGTATTATTCAAGACAACATGTTAAGTACATTAAACAAGACTTAGACAAAGTATATTATGACCATACAAACACATATGTACAATTAGGTTAAGAGAATAGTAAAAAAGGAATCATGAAACGGTATGAAAAATACTTAAAAAGTACTATTTTTCAACCTAATAAAAATGTCAAAAATAAATATTATTTTTGGGATTTTTTGATGGATTCTAAAAATATACAAGATAAATGAAAAGTGTTCAAAACGTTGGCACAAAAATATTAATTTTTCTTGTTGAAATGATTGAAAGAAGTTATGAAGAAAGCCATGGAAAATAGTTATAAAAAATCATAAAGAATGCTCCCACCAAGGCTTGAACCTGCGCCCTCAAGGTTATGGGCTCAAAATTTTAGCACTGGGCCAGGTGCCTCAAGTTGAAAGATAATGCGCATTTGCATAATATATTAAGCCTTTATTTTAAAAATATTCAAAAAATAACATCAAAAGGTCTGGGGCGAGGGAGATTCGAACCCTAAACCTTGGACTCACACACAACGCACAAATAATAGTGTTTCCACTAGGGCGCGATGCTAATTCAAGATATAACTTGGAAGCATAGAATAATATATTAAAATTTTAATTAAATTATGAAAATGGCACCATGGGAATTATCATCTTCAGCTTCATGTTCATCATCATCTTCAAATGCCAACTCTCTCAATACGCAATGAAATGACATGTAGTAAACGCCTAAGTTGTTGGAAATTTAACAAGGAATTCAATGGTATCAAGAAATTTCATTTATATTAAGTATATCTCACACAGTTAAACTGAAACTAGTATGAACCCTAATTTGAATATTCAAAATGAAATCCTATATGTTCATGATATAATGCAATTAACTAAGGGAAAAAAATCACCACATCATGACAAACATATCTATAATTCAAATGATTAAGAATGATGCATGAATCATATAGTTCATTTTAGAGAAACTTACCTTGCAAAATGAAAAATCGACTTCCTTCATAGAAGTGTTCCAGATGCAATCTCTTGATGCTAACAGCTTCCTTGACCTCCAAGGAATGTGTTGCAATGCTTGAATTGGCTAGAAACCTTCTAGAACTCCTTGTCCAACTCAATATGCAACTTGAAGAAAGTGAGATATGGAGTATGTGTTTTTGGTGTTGCAGTTGGTGATAAGTGTTTGTATCACCTTTACATAGTGTATGTGAAGTGTTTTGATAGTTTGAAAGGAAATGGCCTTGAATTGATAATTCAAGTTTTCACTCCTTTGAGGCTTGAAAATTTTGGAAGGAGGAGGAATGTGAGAAAACAAGTCTTGGCTATGTTTTGGTGTATTTTGAATGATGCAAAGTAATCTCTATTTATGGATAAACAATTCAGACTTGGAGGAAAAGTTTTTGATTAGGATACATGTTATTATCTAATTGATGATGTCATACACCTATTACTTGAGTGTTAAGGTACACATATCATATTTATCACATGGCTCAAATTCTGATCTTTTAGCTTGTTCTATCATATTGCATCTTGGTCCTTGGTGTCTTGATCAATTATTAACAAATTGGGGTGGTTTTTGGCCAATTCACTATTGCACTTTCATGCTAGAGGACAAAACTTAAGTTCCTATTTTTTGAATGATTTTTTTCACATGCCAATGGATAGAACTTTGAAATTATATTCTGATCTTGCAGAGGACATGGTGTATGATGACTTAGATGTTGATATTGTGAAGAAATGAAGCTAGCAAGTTCATCCAAATCGTGGACCAACAAATCTGCCCTTGAGAATTCAGTTGCAATAAAGTCTATTGTGAAATTCTTAACTTCTTACTCAAGTAAGTTAAATGAATGTTCTTGGAAATTTTGGAAAGCTGAGATAACATACTTCAAGTTTGATGTTCAAAGTTTATCTTGAATCTATATGGATCATGGAGAAAAATTGCCTTAAAGTTGACTCCAACACAAGGCAGATTTGTGTGAAAATTTCTCTAAGTGTCCAAGTTTAAAAAGTGATGAATCTCTAACTTCATGGCTTCATATCTCTTAATCTATTCATTTTTTGGGAATTCATCCTCAAGTACAAAGTTGTAGTATGTAGAAAGCTCTTCAAATTGGTCTTTGGAGCAAAAAAATGGTTACTTGGATTGGAAGTTATGGTCTTGACAAGTTGGACAAAAATCATGAACTTTCATAACTTAGAAAGAAATTCAAATTCTTCAATGTTGCCCCTTTTGCAAGCAACCTCATATTTCTTGATTGATAATGATCCAAAATATACATTATCATCAATCTTGACTTGAGGAACCCATGTTTGACCAAAAAAAGTCAAAAGGTCAAACTTGACTTTGATCAATGGTTGACTTTTCATCAAATGATCGTGAACTTTGTGATCTTCAATGAAATCAAACCCTTAGGCTAATTGAACACTACAGATGGACTAGAAAAGGTTTTTTTGAGTTTTTTGAATCATGTCCCAAGGCTTGAGATCATGTGTTGGTCAAAAGTCAAAGGTGCAGTGACTTTTCATCAGAAACCCTAATTTGTGGACTAGATGAATTTAAATTCTTGCATTGCTTATGAATCAAGGTCCTTGGATCAATCCTATCATATGAATGGATTAATATGATGCATTTGAGTTCCTTGAGACATGTCTTGAGGTATTGGATCATGTCTTGCTCCAAAAGTCAACCAGAGACTAAATTAGGTCAAAACCTTAATTTAGGTGCATTTGAGGACTTGAGCCTTGTTGATCCTGTCATGATGCAATCTTGAACTTGATAGTTGATGAAGGGAAACTCTTGATCTCCATGGATGAATAAGGGACTTGAGATGTTGAATATGATGCCTCTCCTTTGATAATTCATCTGCTTGAGCCTTTAGGGGACCACCTAACTTGTAAAGCAAGCAAGTACACACATCTTGTACTTGTAATAGGTTAGTGATGCATAAAGACACACACATATGTAATGATGAATGTTATGTAAATCATTTAAATGAGGTGGCATCTTAGGGGTAAAAAATTAGGGTATGATAATATGCAGAACTTAATTTCAAACTAGAACTCAGAGCCTCCTACAAGCTCTTCCAAAATCCAGAAGTAAACCTTGGGTCTCTATCAAAATTTATGCTCGACGGAACCCCATGCAACTTCGCTATTATCCTGAGATATATCTCTGCTAACTTTGAGAGAGGAAAACTGATGTTAATCGGTATAAAATGTGTCGATTTTGTCAATCTATCCACAATCACACAAATAGCATCAAATCCTCTCGGAGTGTTCAGTAAACCAGTCACAAAGTCTATTGCGATACTATCCCATTTCCACTTCGGTATTTCCATAGGTTGCATCAAACCAGAAGGTTTCTGATGTTCAACTCTTGACTTCTGGCAAGTTAAACAAGCATACACAAATCGAGGTACATTTTTCTTCATACCTGGCCACCAAGATAATTTCTTAAGGTCCTGCTACATTTTTTAACTCCTGGATGAATACTCAAGCTACTTTTGTGGCTCTCCTCTAAGATCATTTTCCTCAATTCGGGATTATCCGGCACACAAATTCTACTCTGAAATCTCAACACACCAAAATCATCCACCTTAAAGTCACCTTCTGTATCTGACCCTCCGCGGTCATCAAATCCACTAGCCCCAAATCAAGTTTCTGACTCTCTCTAACTTCATTAAGGAACTCATTATTAAACTTTAGCATACCCAACATCACACTCTCCGGAGTTAGTTCACAAACCATACTCAAATCTCTAAATTGTTCAATTAAGTCCAATTTCTTAATCATTTATGTCGACATGTGAATCGTCTTCCGTCTCAAAGCATCTGCCACGACATTGGCTTTACCTGGATGGTAACTTAAGCTAAAATCGTAGTGCTTCAATAACTCCAACGCCCTTCTCTGTCTCATATTCAATTCTTTCTAGTCGAATAACCATTTCAGAATCTTATGATCACTGAACACTTCAAACCTTATTCCGTACAAGTAATGTCTCCAAATTTTCAACACAAAAACCACTGCAGCTAGCTCAAGATCATAAGTAGGATGATCTCGTTCATGTACCTTCAATTGTTGTGAGGCATAAGCCACAACGTTACCATCCTATCGCACCCTAATTTTTGATCGTAAGATCCCACCTCTTTTTCTGCGCGTCTTCTTTTATTATTTGACTTTAATGTTTTTTTTTTTGCGACTAACCAACTTGTACAGATTGCAGTAATTCCAAATATAGATATCATTCATTCTCAATTGCAAGGACATGGTCAATTGAGCTTGATTCAGAGGGAAGGGTTGGAATTCTTTTTGGATGGGCGTGAGTAGTATGTTGAGAGTAATAGGCTTCTCTGAATCAAAACTTGACAAGTGTTCTAAGAAGAAGCTCACGACCGTTGCTCTCACAAAGTTCAGTTATTCCACCGTGCTTTCTATAGGGCCAAAGGTTACAATAGACGAGTTTTACGAATATTGGTAAAGAGTAGGTCCATCGTTTATTCAAGGAATTTTGTGTGAGTTCTAGAGGTTTAAGACTCCCAAAACTCAAAGGTGTTTCAAATCTATTCATAAATCAATAATGCAAGCCAAGGAGGTACAAGTCAAAGAACTTAGGTTCGAAGTAATTGAACTCTACTATTTCTCATGTAAGGTAGCTCAGATTCGGGATTAAAGTTTGCTAAATGACTAGGAGGCGAGTTACGGCTCATGATTTCCTTATAACATTAAGTTTTTATTCCATTTGTTTTGCATTCAAGTGACTCGATTTAATGGGTCAAGAACTAGGCACAATAAAGAATTCATAATATTCATAGCAAGAATTTTGTTTACATATCCAACTCAAGGAGCAAGCTCGTGCTACCCCATTCAATTATGAGTTATGATTTAAAGGATCTTTGCTACCAATTGAATTTCAACTTATCCGGAAAATTCATGAACGTAAGCCAAGACTCGTGTCGTGGGTATTTTCATCTGCAAAGAGAGTTGAGTTAAAAATACAACAACCAGGAAGTGGTGAATTAATAACATACAAATTCTAGGTTGCCCAACTTGGTTTACAAGACAAATCCATGAAATTTATGTTATTTGTTCCAAGTATACACTAAGTCCAACCATAAGATTTAATGTAACATAAGTTTCAAATGTTACAAACTACAAGTAACGGTATACAAGATACTTCCGTAAAAGAAACACTATTTGGTTTTGGAGGCAATCATGATTGTGGCAAAGTCAGGCCCTTTCAATAATCCATTTTTACTGCATATCTGTCCATGCCATCACTACACAGTTGGAGTTTCGTTGCTCTCAATACCACCCTCACCTTTCGAGTGTAGAAGCCGTTCAGAGCCCTTTGGCTGGATCAACGGTGCCGTCAAGGGTTCCGTCACACCTGGTCCTTGAACGAGGTATACTGCGAAGGTTAGGATTTCCTGGATACAACGTAAACGATATCAAAACATATTAGCAGGAAACAAACACGGACACACGATAATATGGCAGATGAGCAACAAGACCGTCCCAGAAGTTGTTTTAAACACGGTTTCCAAGTGAACGATTTATCCAAAAGAGTTCAAAAGCTGCTACAAATAATAAACACTAAAACAAGATCAGTGCCCACACCAAATCAAAGCTTAAACCGAAACCGTGTGGAGCATTTTAGAAGTTACCTCTTGAGCAGTTTTTCAAACTAAGAAGGGAGCATGGTTAAACTCACAATAGTTTTGAGGAAAATTCAGCACCAACAGCTCACATGCATGATGGTTTTACAAGCAAACCTCTGGCAGCTAGTATACCAAGACAAAACAGGCATGTTACCAACAAAGCTATGAATTAGAATTTGGAAAGAATTTTGAGTTCATTCAGAAAAGAGGAAGAAGATCTCCGTACCTTGTCAATGCTGCCGGCTTCGCCGTAAGGGGATTTCTCTTATCGCAAGCAATAACTCGCCAAACCTGCATTGAAAGGCATGATAAACGAGAATCTTCACCAAGGCTTCTTGTCCTGCTAAAAAATTAACAGAAACACGCAGTTAAAACCACTTACGATGAAGATTCTAAAAGCTGGAAACAGGAGCTAACGCGGGGCATTACCGTCGATTGGGATTAACTTGTGTGTCAATACTACTTGAAATAGGAAGCAATACAATCGGTTAACACGAGAACGGAACCTACATACTCAGTGAAGAACAAGGCAAGAGTCAGCAAGGAAGCACAACATAAATATCACAACTGTGTTAAACCCTTACTCCTGTGTTTTACAACCTTACAACATACATTTCATTTCCATAACAACCAAACATACCAATTCTCCCAGTTTTCAAAAGCAAATTATGACGGTTGAACCAGTGAAATAGAATAGGTGTGACTAACCTTCTTGCTCAAGAACAACCTGTTGCTTCAGAGATTGTTGTTGATGAGAATCTTGGTGATATTTCAGCAGAGCATTATGAAGTATATGAAAAGCAATTTTTTTTCTTTCCCCATTTAGCTTAACACGAAACCTGAAAGAGCAGCAGGAATGAGCATCAATAAACCGCTGACAAGACCATCCAACATGTCATAGCATGTCGGAGCAGAAACGGAAAGTTTTCGAAACAACTACATGACAGAAAGGAGAATTCAATACCTGAGCATCAACGGCTATTAGAGATTTTTGCAGCAGACAAGATCAAATATTCATCAACAACCTTGTCTCTCTCCAAAACAGGATTCGACAACTTAACTTTGGGCATTCATGTTCAAAATCTGAATTCAATGCACTCCACCTATAAAACAAAGGGGACATTTCAGAATAAAATAGAGAGAAATCACACTCACCTACGAAAGGAGAATCCACCCTTCACAAGAATCCCAATTCAAAACCCTAACAGACAGAAAAACCAAAGAAAGAAGAGGACTTATCTTGCGTGTTCTGCCGTCCGTGAAATGCGACCCAATCACAATCGAGACCCTTGCCACCGCAACATCACAGTTTAAACCTTCGCGCCTCCGTCCAGAAATCCTTAGCCGCAGTCAAACCTGCGAAAAGAAGAACGTGAGATTACGCTAACGCTTTATATTGTTTTTTTGTTTCGTTTGTTTGATTTGTACAGGAAAATCGTGAGTGATAATGAAGGCGGTAAAGAAGAGAAAGGAAGAGATTGAAGAAAACAAGATGAAGAGAAGACGGAGGTAGAAGACAGAAAGGAAATCGAGAGGCAAAGAGGAGATCGGGGAAAGAGAAAGGGGAAATTAGGGTTTTTTTGTTTTTTTAAAATTTTGTTTCTGTTATTGTAATACTATGCACACACCACCACGGTAATACCATGGTCCACACACGAGCATCCACTGGATCTCCAACGGATTCACATCATATGCCTCACCACGCATACCCACGGTACGCCCACGGTGCCCTTACACCACCAAATTTGTCCGACCCACCTTTAATCTCTGTTAATCCAAATTATCTCTCCATTAACTCCTTTAATCCTCCGATTATCCACTAAACCACTCATTAATCCCTAATTAACCTAATATTTAATATTTAACCCATTTACCTTTTAATCAGTTTTTATGATTTAGCTAAATTAACTCTAATCAATCTTTTTTATTTAAAATTAAAATAATGACATTGTAAATTTAATATTTTAATTAATCTATTTATTTAAATCAACCTTTTAATTTACATTTTTTTTAACCTCACTTTATTAAATAAGATTTTTTTTACCATAAAGCCTTTTTTAAAATAGCAAGATAATTATTTTTTTTTAATGATAAGATAATAATTTATGTCTAAACTAAATTAATCTACAATTTAGTAATTTATGTAATAAAACTATTTAACTATTTCAATAACTCTTTTTTAAAAAAATCCTATTTATTTAAGATAATTCACATCTAGAATCTTTTTTAATTAAATTAAAACAACTCTTTCAAAATCCACATTCATCAATTAACTCAACTTTTTATAAAAAAATAATATAATTAAGTGACCAACTCACCCTTTTTATAATAACTTAAACAAAATAAAACAATTTTTATAACAAGAAATAATTTAAATAATTTATACTCACTTATTAAACTAAATTTTGATAACTTAAGAAAACCTTTTAATTAGCAACCTAACTTTTATTAAATAAATAAACTAGCAACTTTTCTAAAATCAATCTCAACCTTTTTATTAACTAATTCAATTTTTCTCAAAACAATGCAACCTACCCTTAAAATCAATTTCGCCTAAAATGAACCAACATCGTAACAACCATCGTGCACGCCTCCGCTCCGATTCCATTCACAATTCACTTTCACACACCTTAGCGCTTTCATGTGTGTGTATGGTTTTATTTTCTCGTAATTTATCTTCTGCAATTTAACATTACAAGCAATTTACATTCTCGCAATTTATATTTCCGCCTCGCATTCCGTCCAAAGGAAAAACCTACACATGATTCAATGCTTGTGTGTAGTGCACATCATTTGCATCATACTCCCTTACGATCCTTGATCCCATTCAAGTTGATATTTAAGATAGATCCTACCCCATAGGAAAGACCTTTTACAACATAGACAAATACAAACAAAACAACTCAACAAATATTCAAACGCAATAGAGAAAGATGTTAATCATCTTAAGCGAGATAGAATCTCCACCCCACATCAATACAATCAATACCGTAGGAACTTTGCCTTAAGAGAGATAGAGGCGTACTCGTCGATCAATATCCGAGTACTTTAGCCCTTCTCTTAAGACGATGCAAAGACTATTTTCCTACAATTTGTGGCGGTTAAATCTCTCTTAAAATGACAACTCACCTTTTCTACTAAAATCAATCAACCAACTACCCTAAACCCGTAGGAACTTTGACCATAGTCAAAGAACTCCTCAAACCCTTTAGGGGAACTACAGATACTCTGATTCCACTCCCGTAAGGATATGTAGGCATAAGATGCGATATCTTATTGAGTATACTTAGAAATAAACCCCTAGGTCTTTCAACCATTAAGCAGATAAACACTTAGCAATAAACAAACATAAAACAAGAGGTTCCTGTAGAGTACTACAGAAACTTAGGATGCTAGCACCTTCCCTAAGTCTAACCGACCCCCGAACCTATAACTCTCTAACCTTGCATTTGCATTGCATTGTGGGTATTTCGATCTTTATCCCTTCCTTTGGACAAATCAAAGTTCGGTTGTAATGAATTAAGATTCAAGCTCATTAATAGCTTGTTATCCAAATTTCATCGCGACAGAAATGGCGACTTCACTGGAGAAACTCAGTGGGTCTCCCTACCTTGTTTTATTTACTTTTTTATTGCTTTATACTTGCTTATTTATATATTTGTTTCTCTTTTCTTTTGGGCTATCATCCCTGAGTGGTGAGACAAAGTCCTACACCCGGACTTGAGTGAACTTAAGATAGGATAGTGATATGTTCGACGAGGCTTATAGGGAGTGAGTCCTGACTAAGTTGACTTGAAAATCACGCTCAGTTGAGACCCTTTCAAAAATGTTTCGGTTGAACGAGTAATCGTGAAGACTTTTACTATTTTCGATTGGAGTCTATGATACTGAGGACCGTAGTTACCTTAACCCCACTTTGGCCTTTATCAGAATGTAGCGCGGGATTATGAGGGAGTACACCCGAAATAGTGCTACACGATGCTACACTCAAAAGAAGTTCTCTTGAGAATATTATTAACCCCCGAGTTAGTTGGGAAGTTGATAATATCCGAAAGATGGGCTGATGACTTTGGGAACCTCTTTAGAACCTTATTCTGCAGGTACAATCAAACTTTAGTCCAAATCCTTTGGGAATGGGTATACCTTTGCTCCATGCTCGTTGTAAAACTAGGGTCTCCCTTATTTGTTTATCCTTGCGTGTCCTTATGTGCTTACTTGTGTTTGTTGCATTCATATAGCATCATATTATGTTAGGTTTCATGAAATCCCGAGTTTATTTATAAACATTATAGAACCAATAGGGATTACAAAAGAAAACATTTTGAAATATTCTTCTAAGAGTCCTAACTTTGATGACCTAAGGAAGTTAAGGGCAGTGATTGAAGAATAAAGAGAACTCAAAACACAAATATAAGAGGCTTCCACAATCATTGAAGATCCAAGTAAACAAGGGCTTCTTTCCTTATCTTCCAACAAGAGATAGAGGATTTATTTTCCTCTATAACACCATTCCTTAGAAGTTGATCATGAAGAACTTATATTCAAGAAAGTCCAGATAGAAGAGCAAATCAACAAGCACGGTGAAGGACTTCCTTAGGACTTTATTAGCTTTTATTTAGCTATTGGGTCAGGACTCTTATGAGAATGTTCATTTGTAATCGATATCAAAAAAAATAATAAACGAGTTTTCTTTGGATAGTCTGTGACGTTTATAAATACTTGAGTTCCATGAAACCTTTCGTTTGCATTCTTGCATTTGTATTTCGCATTTTGCATCAGCATAGCATCCTTTGCATTCCGGGGGTCTCACTCTTGCTTCATCTTCACAGAAAATCTGAATCACCGATACAACACTCGAGCTAGTCAACGCCAGAAGATGGATCAACTAGAACAGGAAAATAGAGTACTCCGTGATGAAGTTGCAACGCTGAAAGAACATTTGGAGAGGTTGAATGGCTTAGTCGAAGCTCTGCCCAACCAGTCTACGCTCAACAATCAGGATGTTCCAAGGACTGTTATCTCCGAAGTTGTGTCAGCATCGATCCCAGTGGTGTCTACTGTTGCTGAAGTAACCTACAGCATGCCGCCAGGTTTCCCGTGGGGGATGCCTCCTTATTTCACTCCGGCCGGTTATCGTCCACCTGTTCCCGAGGTCCCTGCCGTGGCCACCGTTCAAGCTATTCCTGCAACTATTGCTGCAATGACTACCGCATCTCCACATGTGAATAATACTCCGTATGTCCTAAACGAACCAATTTTCCATAGGGTACCCAGCGAAACTGTGGGTTTTGAAGAAAGGATGGATGTATTTCAAGACCATTTTTCCGAGATGCAGAAAGAATTAAGAGCCCTTCGTGGGAATGATCTGTTTGGAAAGAGTGCTTCTGACTTGTGCTTGGTTCCGAATGTCAAGGTTCCGCCAAAGTTCAAGGTCCCTGGTTTTGAGAAGTACAAAGGAAACACTTTCCCTCAAAGTCATCTCATTATGTATGCCAGGAAGATGTCTGCCCAAACTGACAATGATCAACTGCTCATTCATTAGTTCCAAGACAGTCTAACAGGCGCTGCGCTCAGGTGGTATATCGGATTGGATAGTGCAAAGATTCGAACCTTCAATGATCTAGGTGGAGCCTTCATCAAGCAGTACAAGTATAATGTGGACATGGCTCCTGACCGTGACCAATTGAGGGCTATGGCCCAGAAAGACAAAGAGAATTTTAAGGAATATGCTCAGCGTTGGCGCGAGTTAGCCGCTCAAGTCATACCGCCATTAGAAGAAAAGGAAATGACCAAGATTTTTCTGAAGACTCTCGGTCCATTCTTTTATGAGAAAATGGTAGCCAGTGCACCCAGTGACTTTACTGAAATGGTAAACATGGGAATGCGCTTGGAAGAGGGGATTCGTGAAGGAAGATTAGTCAAGGAAGGAAGTGCTCCCAATAATGCTCAAAAGTATGGGAGTGGGTTTGTGAAGAAGAGAGAACATGAGGCAAGTGTTGTGCAGCAGGGACGATCCAAGAGAGGGTATCCGCCATCACATCAGGTTGTTGCGGTTCATCAGCCACAACATCAAAAAAATCAACAAAATCAGCTATTCAACGGTCAGAGTCGTGTACACAAAAGATTAGACTTTGATCCCATCCCGATGACATACGCTGACTTATTCTCATCTTTGATTCAAAAAGGTCACATCCAGACGAGAGCTCCACCTAAGGTACCTAAGAAACTTCCGTATTGGTACAAAGCTGACAAATTTTGCCTATACAATCAAGGTGCTCCAGGCCATGATACTGAGAACTGTTACAGTTTGAAGGCAGACGTTCAAAGGTTGGTTAAGGATGGAATTTTATCCTTTAAGGGTTCCATTCCTTATGTGCAAGGTAATCTGCCACCTCAGCATGGTTCGTCCTCCGCGAACATGATACAAGGTCATTCGGGAAGCTCATATCAATATAGTGCCTGAAGATGAATCTGAAGGCGACATATCAGACGATTCTGCAAGCTTCTCCATTCCATATAAAGACTGAATAAAATCCTGAGAAGGGCTCATCAGGGTGTTTTCTTTTCGTTTGCTTATGTGTATTTCATTTCTTTGATTAAAAGCATGTTTGGCTTGTATGGCTTGTTTATTTTGAATAATTAATGCAATAAAATGTGTGTCTTGAAGAAATCCATTTGTTTCACTCGTAAAATATTTTTTCATAATTTATAATGCCAGCTTTATCCAATCTTCTTTTCACTTTGGTGAATAATTGGAAAGGAGGATGATGAAGTAAAACGCAGGATCTCTCGTTGTATGCTTTTGAATAAAAACCCTACTGATGATGTGAGGCATTCTTGTTTCAAACCTCTTAAACACCAGAAATATTTAACCTTTCAAACCTAGATGAAGAATCTGTCTTTCCTAAATCAAAACCTCGTTTTAACCTGGGGCAGGGCATCAAAGATGAGCATCTTTCAAAAGTTGGGTGGGCACAAAAATACTTTGACTTTATTCCTCTGCTTTACAAATCATAAACTAAACCCATATATATATATATATATATAACCCATCAAGTCCTGATTGAAGTAAGGTTTAGTTCGAAAGCATACTCCATGAGATATCGTTTCCTGAATCCCATGAGCTATGCTCAAATTTAGTATTGGCCTTATAAATGAATTTAATTTATATCCTAACTAGTGATTTCGGTCACCAGTCTTTGTGATATTCTTCTAAAAAAAAGAGAGATTAAGCTTCAAGACAAACATACGTGTTGCATTCACAGTTTCATAATTGACATTTCTGACTTGCTAACCTTGTTTGACATCTTAGAAAGATTACATGTGGACGTTGTTGATGAATTTGAAGACTTTGCTGACTTGGGGCAAGTTCGTTTCCGTTTGGCTTACTCCGTACAAGTCTGAATTTCTCAAGAGCTATTTTCGAAGACTTTGTCTTAATACCGTCAATCAGGGGCAGTTACGTCGAGCTTCTACGAATCTCTATAAGAGTTTGAAAACAGTGGGGCATTTGGACGCCATGTTTTCCGTAAAATCCTCTCAAGATGACCTTTCTATCGTGAACCATGTGACTTGGGGCATTTGAAAATCGAGGGTGGTTGTGACAATTTTCTAACGAATATTCTCAACACAAGAAAACTCCAGTTGGTGACCTGAGAATTCTCAGCGAGCGAATTAGCTTCACCTCTCCAGCGAAGCGGATGATTATTTCATCCCCATGAAGCCTCGACTCCGGCATATTCAACAGCTTTGTTAACCCAAGAAATTCTCCAGGCAACGTTTGATCTGTGAAGATTTGGTTTGAGTGCCCTCCGCCTGGGTCGTGTTTTTATCTCTGTTGTTAGCATACGCATAGCATGTAGATAGATAGCATGGCATATGCATCTTGCATCTCTGTTTTGTTTGTTCTGTCACTTTGGCTGTGTTTATCCCTGAGCAATTTGGGTGTGTCTTCTCCTTCAAGTAGTGTTGTCAGCCCCAGGTAGAAAAAGCGCAAAGCTTCTATTTCACCATAGAGTTCGATCCTCGTGGAAGACGGTTGTTTTAGTTAAATCCCATTTGAGTTCACACCTCGATGGCTGGGTCTTGCTTGACAGTTTCTCTTCAGTTATTTTCTGAATTGAACTTCGGTCCTTGACAATCACATTGTGGACATCTCCAACTTTTGATTGTGGATTAAGTGTGCACTTAACTCCCCAGGAAGGGTTTTTATGAAGATAACTATTGAAGACGGATATTTCTCCAACAGCGTTATCAGAAGCTTCTCAACAATTTATATCTGGATTGCAACATCCTCTTTATTTGAGCAACTCGTTTTGATCAGGATCTCCTTCGAAACGACAAATGGCAGTCTCTTCAAGGCAATCCGTCCATCCCCAGTGGATTTATCAAGATTACCAACTCATCAAAAGGCATTCTTCCAGAAATCTGTCAGAGAAATGCATCGAAGACATTACAAATATTTCTCTTTATTTGAGAATTTTCACTACAAAGAATATATGCTTTTACAACTACAACAAAGATACTCCTCAGGAATGCATTCCCCAGTGAGTCTATCACACAAGCTTATTTCCATCAAAGGGCATCTCTTCCGAGAAGTTTGATGAAGTTTATTACATTTAAGGAGACATATTTACATATCAACCGGCTTACATCTTTTGAAGATCCCCGTTGAAGCTTTATAATCTCTAGTACATTTTGATTTTTAATATACCACCTTTCTTAGGCTGCCATATGTTTGGTAGTAGGTGATCTCTCCTTTTAAGTTTAATACCTTTGCTTAGGCTATCATGTGTTTGATAGTGGGTAATATACCACCTTTCTTTGGGTCAGACATCTTTTCTTAGGCTGCCATATGTTTAGTAGTAGGTGATCTCTCCTTTTAAGTTTATTACCTTTGCTCAGGCTATCATATGTTTGATAGTAGGTAATATACCACCTTTCTTAGGCTGCCATATGTTTGGTAGTAGGTGATCTTTCCTTTTGTGTTCACATTTTCTTAGGTTGCCATATGTTTGGTAGTATGTGATCTTTCCTTTTGTTTATTACCTTTGCCTAGGCTGCCATATGTTTGGTAGTAGGTGATCTTTCCTTTTGTGTTCACCTTTTCTTAGGCTGCCATATGTTTGGTAGTAGGTAATCTTTCCTTTTGTTTATTACCTTTTCTTAGGCTATCATATGTTTGATAGTAGGTAATACATCTTGTTTTGACTATTACCTTTGCTTAGGCTATCATACGTTTGATAGTAGGTAATATACCATCACCTTCTGGTCAAATACCTTTGCTTAGGCTACCAAGTTCAGTAGTAGGTTATCTTTCCTCTTCATGTTGCCTTTGTTTAAGCTATCATATGTTTGATAGTAGGTAACATGTGTTTCTTGTTTCAACCGGATATCTTTGCTTAGGCTACCACGCGTTGGTTATCCATCACATTCAAGTTTCTATTTCACTGTTCAAGCTACTGTACTCTTGGTGGTATTGTTACATCATATCTTCATTTTTGGAGAACCCACAATGCTGATTGTTGTCTCTTCTCGTGGTGTCTCGTGTCGTTGAGTTTGCTCTCCGCGTGTTATGTCCATTTATTCCCCTGTGACATCATTTCCCCACAGGAGCTCTGTTTAGCATTCTCATATCATTGCATATCATATGCATTTGGTGGCTTCTTAAGGCCAAAAATTCGTGCAATGTTTGTATTTAAGTCCCTCTTATCTCGTCGAGACGGAGATTTCGATCTCCATATCTCCGGATAGAAGAAACTTAAATAGGGGCATCTGTCGCACCATAATTTTTGACCGTGGGATCCCACCTCTTTTTCTGTGCGTCTTCTTTTGTTATTTGACTTTAATGTTTTTTTTTGCGACTAACCAACTTATACAGATTGCAGTAATTCCAAATATAGATATCATTCATTCTCAATTGCAAGGACATGGTCAATTGAGCTTGATTCAGAGGGAAGGGTTGGAAGTCTTTGTGGATGGGCGTGAGTAGTATGTTGAGAGTAATAGGCTTCTCTGAATCAAAACTTGACAAGTGTTCTAAGAAGAAGCTCACGACCGTTGCTCTCACAAACTTCAGTTATTCCGCCGTGCTTTCTATAGGGCCAAAGGTTACAATAGGCGAGTTTTTCGAATATTGGTAAAGAGTAGGTCCATCATTTATTCAAGGAATTTCGTGTGAGTTCTAGAGGTTTAAGACTCCCAAAATTCAAAGGTGTTTCAAATCTATTCATAAATCAATAATGCAAGCCAAGTAAGTACAAGTCAAAGAACTTAGGTTCGAAGTAATTGAACTCTACTATTTCTCATGTAAGGTAGCTCAAATTCGGGATTAAAGTTTGCTAAATGAGTAGGAGGCAAGTTTCAGCTCATGATTTCCTTATAACATTAAGTTTTGATTCCATTTGTTTTGAATTCAAGTGACTCGATTTAATGGGTCAAGAACTAGGCAAAATAAAGAATTCATAATATTCATAGCAAGAATTTTGTTTACATATCCAACTCAAGGAGCAAGCTCGTGCTACCCCATCCAATTATGAGTTATGATTTAAAGGATCTTTGCTACCAATTGAATTTCAACTTATCCGGCACATTCATGAACGTAAGCCAAGACTCATGTCGTGGGTATTTTCATCTGCAAAGAGAGTTGAGTTAAAAATACAACAACCAGGAAGTGGTGAATTAATAACATACAAATTCTAGGTTGCCCAACTTGGTTTACAAGACAAATCCATGAAATTTATGTTATTTGTTCCAAGTATACACTAAGTCCAACCATAAGATTTAATGTAGCATAAGTTTCAAATGTTACAAACTACAAGTAACGGTATACAAGATACTTCCGTAAAAGAAACACTATTTGGTTTTGGAGGCAATCATGGTTGTGCTAAAGTCAGACCCTTTCAATAATCAATTTTTACTGCATATCCGTCCATGCCATCACTACACAGTTGGAGTTTCGTTGCTCTCAATACCACCCTCACCTTTCGAGTGTAGAAGCCGTTTAGAGCCCTTTGGCTGGATCAATGGTGCCGTCAAGGGTTCCGTCACACCTGGTCCTTGAACGAGTTATACTGCGAAGGTTAGGATTTCCTGGATACAACGTAAATGAAATCAAAACATATTAGCAGGAAACAAACACGGACACACGATAATATGGCAGTTGAGCAACAAGACCGTCCCAGAAGTTGTTTTAAACACGATTTCCAAGTGAACGATTTATCCAAAAGAGTTCAAAAGCTGCTACAAATAATAAACACTAAAACAAGATCAGTGCCCACACCAAATCAAAGCTTAAACCGAAACCGTGTGGAGCATTTTAGAAGTTACCTCTTGAGCAGTTTTTCAAACCAAGAAGGGAGCATGGTTAAACTCACAGCAGTTTAGAGGAAAATTCAGCACCAACAGCTCACATGCATGATGGTTTTACAAGCAAACCTCTGGCAGCTAGTATACCAAGACCAAACAGGCATGTTACCAACAAAGCTATGAATTAGAATTTGGGAAGAATTTTGAGTTCATTCAGAAAAGAGGAAGAAGATCTCCGTACCTTGTCAATGTTGTCGGCTTCGCCGTAAGGGGATTTCTCTTATCGCAAGCAATAACTCGCCAAACCTGCATTGAAAGGCATGATAAACGAGAATCTTCACCAAGGCTTCTTGTCTTGCTAAACAATCAACAGAAACACGCAGTTAAAACCACTTACGATGAAGATTCTAAAAGCTGGAAACACGAGCTAACGCGGGGCATTGCCGTCGATTGGGATTAACTTGTGTGTCAATACTACTTGAAATAGGAAGCAATACAATCGGTTAACACGAGAACGGAACCTACATACTCAGTGAAGAACAAGGCAAGAGTCAGCAAGGAAGCACAACATAAATATCACAACTGTGTTAAACCCTTACTCCTGTGTTTTACAACCTTACAACATACATTTCATTTCCATAACAACCAAACATACCAATTCTCCCAGTTTTTAAAAGCAAATTATGACGGTTTAACCGTGGAAATGGAATAGGTGTGACTAACCTTCTTGCTCAAGAACAACGTGTTGCTTCAGAGATTACTGTGGATGAGAATCTAGGTGATATTTCAGCAGAGCATTATGAAGTATATGAAAAGAAATTTTTTTTCTTTCCCCATTTAGCTTATCACGAAACCTGAAAGAGCAGCAGGAATGAGCATCAATAAACCGCTGACAAGACCATCCAACATGTCATAGCATGTCGGAGCAGAAACGGAAAGTTTTCGAAACAACTACATGACAAAAAGGAGAATTCAATACCTGAGCATCAACGGCTATTGGAGATTTTCGTAGCAGACATGATCAGATATTCATCAACAACCTTGTCTCTCTCAAAAACAGGATTCGACAACTTAACTCTGGGCATTCATGTTCAAAATCTGAATTCAATGCACTCCACCTATAAAACAAAGGGGACATTTCAAAACACAACAGAGAGAAATCACACTCACCTACGAAAGGAGAATCCACACTTCACAAGAATCCCAATTCAAAACCCTAACAGACAGAAAAACCAAAGAAAGAAGAGGACTTATCTTGCGTGTTCTGCCGTTCGCGAACCGCGGCCCAATCGCAATCGAGACCCTTGCCACCGCAACATCACAGTCTAAACCTTCGCGCCTCCGTCCAGAAATCCTAAGCCGCTGTTAAACCTGCGAAAAGAAGAACGTGAGATTACGCTAATGCTTTATGTTGTTTTTTTGTTTCGTTTGTTTGATTTGTACAGGAAAATCGTGAGCGATAATGAAGGTGGTAAAGAAGAGAAAGGAAGAGATTGAAGAAAAAAAGATGAAGAGAAGACGGAGGTAGAAGACGGAATGGAAATCGAGAGGCGAAGAGGAGATCGGGGAAAGAGAAAGGGGAAATTAGGGTTTTTTTTTGTTTTTTTTTTAAATTTTGTTTCTGTTATTGTAATACTATGCACACACCACCACGGTAATACCATGGTCCACACACGTGCATCCACTGGATCTCCAACGGATTCACATCATATGCCTCACCACGCATACCCACGGTACGCCCACGCTGCCCTTACACCAGCAAATTCGTCCGACCCACCTTTAATCTCTGTTAATCCCAATTATCTCTCCATTAACTCCTTTAATCCTCCGATTATCTACTAAACCACTCATTAATCCCTAATTAACCTAATATTTAATATTTAACCCATTTACCTTTTAATCAGTTTTTATGATTTAGCTAAATTAACTCTTGTCAATCTTTTTTATTTAAAATTAAAATAATGACATTGTAAATTTAATCTTTTCATTAATCTATTTATTTAAATCAACCTTTTAATTTACATTTTTTTCAACCTCACTTTATTAAATAAGATTTTTTTTTACCATAAAGCCTTTTTTAAAATAGCAAGATAATTATTTTTTTTAATGATAAGATAATAATTTATTTCTAAACTAAATTAATCTACAATTTAGTAATTTATGTAATAAAACTATTTATCTATTTCAATAAAACTCTTTTTTTAAAAATTTCTATTTATTTAAGATAATTCACATCTAGAATCTTTTTTAATTAAATTAAAACAACTCTTTCAAAATCAACATTCATCAATTAACTAGACTTTTTATAAAAAAAATAATATAATTAAGTGACCAACTCACCCATTTTATAATAACTTAAACAAAATAAAACAATTTTTATAACAAGAAATAATTTAAATAATTTATACTCACTTATTAAACTAAATTTTGATAACTTAAGAAAACTTTTTAATTAGCAACCTAACTTTTATTAAATTAATAAACTAGCAACTTTTCTAAAATCAATCTCAACCTTTTTATTAACTAATTCAACTTTTCTCAAAACAATTCAACCCACCCTTAAAATCAATTTCGCTTAAAATGAACCAACATCGTAACAACCATCGTGCACGCCTCCGCTCCGATTCCATTCACAATTCACTTTCATACAGCTTAGCGCTTTCATGCGTGTGTATGGTTTTATTTTCTCGTAATTTATCTTCTGCAATTTAACATTACAAGCAATTTACATTATCGCAATTTATATGTCCGACTAAATATTTAAATGGGGTGTTACAAAGGTTCTTATACATAAGTAATTAGAATTTGTTTTACTTAGACACACTTGGGAGTTGCTACATTACTAGCTTCTGGGGGCAGAGTCTGAAAAACAATTGCTAGTGTGGATTGGCGTAGACTCTGAGCTGAAGGCCTCAGCATTCAGACGAGTTACTACACTTGGTAATTGTATATCAGAATCTGGTACCATTTAGAGTTGCTGATAAAGTTGTGGACTATCCATACTGCAAAAAGCAAGTTGTATTGTCTTATCAACTTGTCATCTAGAGTCTACAAGATTGCAAGGCTCAAGAAATGTTGACATGGTCTACAGACGTCTGCTCCCAACGACTCTATTAGTACAAAACCTCTTGAAGAATCAAAGGTTAAACGTGATTCACACTAGATTTAGAATCTGATGTGCATCCATCTTCAACGTCTCTTGTACTATAGAGTAAAGGCAAAGGCACTTGATCAAGTCACTTCCTCAACGACTAGTTTCTACAAAGGCTATATATATATATGGCTGAAGATTCAAGTTTGAATTTTAATAAGGATTATTCTAAGGAAGGAGTAGCAAGATCAAGCAATTATCAACTCTAATGTAATATGCAGATTTTTTGTTTTAGGTTGTAATTGTAAAAGCCTTAAGATTTCTTACCATTAAATATCTTAGAAATATTAAGAGCTTTAAGTCTTTTTATGGTAATTTCATGTACCTCTGATGCTTGCATCATGTACACCTTGTTTTCTATTCTGCTAAGCCTTTAGTAGTTTAGATTAAGTCTCTTGCTATGTGCCTGAGTAAAAGTATTGTCTCATTGGGATTCAATCAATAAGCCTTGGGCCAAGATGCTTAAGCCACGTAAGTCTCATTTCTTAAGCGCATGAGCTATGAAAGTCTTATTCAACTAGTCTGATTGAGTAGAGGGGAAGTCTCCATCATAGGGGCGTGAACAAAAAGTCTCAAGGGAGCTTGAGCAAAGGGAAAGTCTTAGACATGTGCTCTAAGAAAAGGAGAAGTTTAAACCAGAAGACCTTGGAGCAGGTGGCTCAGTCAGAAGGTGTGAGCAAGAGAAGTCTTAGACATGTGCTCTAAGAAAATAGGAAGTCTCAACCAGAAGACATTGGAGCAGGTGGCTCGATCAGAAGGTGTGAGCAAGGGAAAATATTAGACATGTGCTATAAGCAAGGGAAGTCTCAGACAGTTGGTCTGAGCAGTTGTAAAAGTCATACATAGAAAATTGCCTATTAATCACATAAACTTCACAGTCCTACTCATGTTAATTCATCATATTATCACATATTATCACAGTTATCCTCATGGTAATTCATCAAGAAAATTGCAGCATCAAAACATCAAGACACCACTGAACCAGACCATGATTCATTAATAGAACATATACACACTTGACTTCTCAAACATAATTAGATATAAAAATATTGGGGAACAAATTCCCTTATCTATACTATGTTATAGCCTTGTTCATTAGCGTTAAAACACTTCGAATGGGGCTCAAAACGGACTTACGAATCAAAAGTTACGTCAAAAATGATTTCGATAGAAAACATAAACAGTCGTGACGGACAGTAAAACGTTGTTATGCTCCAGAACCTAAATCAACCCAAAAGTCCATACGATTCACTTCCCCAATGCCCCCAAAACATCTCTAAGTCATCCCTAAGGTCTTACGATAATAAAGGCACAAAACCTACAGTTTACTAGGCCAATCCCGTAACATATTCACGACCTAAATCACAATTTTTCTTTCGTTTACACCCTAAGGCATTAGAGTTACTCACTATCAAATATCCCTATCCCTTCAGGGTTATACATTTAACAATTCAAGGTTTTGGCCACGAAGGCCTACCTTTCCCTTTTCCCCAACGGATTCCAGGTTAGATTCACACTAATAGGTTTAGGCCACGAAGGCCAAAGATCACTATTTCTCATATCTATACTCTAACAGTCAGGAATACTTACCACTACACCACAACCATCATGATTCTCACTATCAAATTTCCCTACAGGGTTGAAGTCAAATCATATTTTTTTGGTCACGAATGCCTAGTTTCCCTTTTTCCCAAATAAATCCCTACGGTTAAAATTCTCAACAATCGATTTTAGACCACGAAGGCCAAAAGTCCCCTTTTCTCATTATTCGCCTCAAAACTCTTAAACCCTTAAATCAAGCTTAAATACACTGAATGTCACATATGGAAAATTATGAAAGGTTATATTCTCCATACCTTAGTTGTCGATCAAAGCCTTCTCAATCTTTCAGGGAATCTCTCGAAGCTTCTGCCTCCAATCTTCTCCTCAGAGCTCTGGCCTCAATACTTTTCACGGTTAACAAAATGAATCCTAATTTCCTTCAGAATTCCTTTTTGTCAAACCTAGTCTTGGGCCACACAGTTGGGCTTTTCCCATAACACCCTTACTAACTCCTTTCAATGCCCAAATTACCTTTATTTTACTTATATTTATTTTAACTAATAATAATACTAATATTTCCATATTGTATACTATTAATTAAATAAATAATCCAAAAATGCATAATTCTCAATAATCCATAAAACCACTGAAAACCACTGAAAACCACCAAAATACGAATATTCTCAAATAAATAAATAAATTAAAATATTCTAATTAAATTTGGGGTGTTACAACTCTCCCCCACTTAAAAGAATTTTCGCCCTCGAAAGTCACTTCAAGGAAACAGAGTCGGATATGACTCCCTCATCTGATCCTCACGCCCCCAAGTCCAACATTCTCTAGCCGGTCCTTCCAAAACTACCTTTACCAAGGCAATATCTTTACCTCGAAGTTGTTTCTCGTTCATCAATCTGAACTAGCAATGCCTCAACAGTCAAATCATCTCTCACTTGTACATCATCCATCTGAATCACATGCGACAGATTTGGAATGTAGTTCCTCAACGGAGACACATGAAGCACATCATGCAAATTCAGAAGCGACAACGGTAGGACAGTCTAACATGCTACTTCTCCCACGCTTCCGTTGCGCCACTCTGATACAGACCAACAAAACACGACGTGAGCTTCCGAGACTTCAAAGCTCGACCAACACCAGTTACCAGCGTAACTATCAAAACACACGATCTCCCCCTTGAAATTCAAGTGCTTTCCTCCTCTTATCATGGTAACTCTTCTGACGACCCTGCGAAATATCCATCTTTTCTTGGATCCTCTTAATCTTCTCAGTCGTCTCTTGCACAATCTCAGGTCCGAGCACAACACTCTCGCCTAACTCAAACCAACACAAAGAAGTCCTACACCTCCTACCATACAAAGCCTCATACGGTGCCATTATAATACTAAAATGGTAACTGTTATCGTAGGTAAACTCAACCAACGACAAATAACTATCCCCCGATCCACCTTGATCCAACACACAAGCTCTCAACAAATCCTCTAAAGACTGGATAGTTCTCTCTTTCTGTCCATCCGTCCGCGGATGATAGACAGAGTTCAAGTTCTACATGGTACCCAAAGTGTCTGCAAACTCTCCCAAAATCTCGATGTAAATCTCAGATTTGCATCTGACACAATATTCAACGATATCTCATACAACTTCACAACTTCCTCAATATACATCTCAGCTAGCTTCAACATAGAATGATTAATCCTCATTGGTATAAAATGAGATGATCTAGTCAATCTATCAAAAATCACCCAAATTGAATCATATCCATCTCATAGTCTTCGACAAACCCGACACAAAATCCATGGAAATACTATCCCATTTCCACTCTGGAATATTCAATGGTTGCGTCAGACCCAACAGTCTCTAATGTTCAATCTTCGACCTCTGGCAAGTCTAACGAACATATACAAACTCAACCACTTCTTTCTTTATCCCTGGCCACCAAAACAATTTCCTCAAATCCGGGTACCTCTTCATAGCACCAGGATGGATACTCAATCCACACAAATGTCCTTCCTCAAGATTACTCTTCTTCAACTCAACAATATATGGAACACAAACTCTATCATGACATCTCATGATACCATTTCCATTAATTCGAAAATCAGTCCTTCGACTTTGATTCATCAAATTCAACCGATCTACAAACCCAAATCAGATTTCTGACCTCATAGAATCTCATCAAGAATACCACTAGTAAGGTCCAACATACTAAGCTTAACTCCAAAAGAAGTCTCTTCATAAACTAAGCTCATATCACGAAATTGCTCAATCAGTTCTAACTCTTTTACCATCGTCATCGGTATATGCAAGATTTCCAAATCAATGCATCAGCTACCACGTCTGTTTTACCCGAATGGTAATTCCACCCCAAAACCATCTTCCTTCAAAAGTCCCAATCATCTCTTCTTCTTCACAGTCAACTCATTCTAATCAAATAAGTACTTCGAACTCTTACGATTACTACACATCTCAATTCTCGAACCAAACAAATAAACCTTCCAAAGCTTCGACACACCCACAACAACAACAACCAACTCTAAATCATGCGTCAGCTAATTCCTCTTATACCCTTTAAGTTATTTTAAAGCATAAGCTAAACTTGCTGATGTTGCATTAGCACCCTCCCAATCCCATCAACGAAGCATCATAATGTACCACAATGGTTCTGTCGGATTCGGAAAAATCAAACCTGAGCTGTTGTCAGTCTTCTCAAAAGCTCTTGCAACTTTTCTTCATACTTTGCATCCCAAAACAAAAGCTTGAACCTTCCTAGTCCACTGTGTCAATGGCAAAGATAACTTGGAAAAATCCTTCAATGAATTCTAATAACAATTTGCCAACCCAAGAAAACTTCTAATCTCAAATACAGGTTTTTGGAGCTTCCCATTGCTATACAACTTCAACCTTCATCATATCAACCACAAACTTTCCCAAATAAGTACGGAAAATCCCGTTCATACTTTACAAACCCACATGGTGCATTAGTCACACCAAATGGCATCACGAAATACTCATGATGTTCATACCTTGTTTTAAAAGCAGTCTCCTGAATATCTTCAACCTTCACACGAATCTGATGATACCGATTCTCAAATCTACCTTACTGGACACACTTGCAACAACTAACTGATCCATCAAATCATCAATCCTTTGAAGTGAACACTTATTCTCGATAGTCACCTTGTTCACTTATCTATAATCCACCCAAAGCCTCACAGAACCTTCTCAAGCAAATCTTCAAGTCGCCTCTTCAAATATTTCCATCCCAATGCAGGCATACGATATGGAGCCATCAATATTGGACTAGTTCCAGGAACTAAGTCGATCGCAACTCCACTTCGCGTTCCGGTCGTAAATCACTTATCTCATCAGGAAAAACCTCCGGACAATAACAATTAATTGGAAAACCACCAACTTCCCCACTTTCATTAACACTCAAAGTTTCCATCAAAATAAACATCTCAACACCATCATGCACCGACTTATCAAAACAATTTGTAAGGACTTAGCTTAACTCAAAGCAATTCATTGCCCAGGCCATCTAAGCTTGTAAGACACGTCTATCCCATCCAACATGACTCCGTCCACCATCAACAAGAGATTAAGGGTGATCAGTCCCTCAAGTTGTCAATAAACAGCTGAAAATCATGATGGGGTATAAACCATCTTTACCAAACTATAAGAGCGTTCATCGACACATTGAGCCACCACTCTACACTTGCAGCATCTTGGAGAAGCACAAGTTTCTCCCCCACTTGATTTATTCCCACTTCTGCAGACAAAGGTTAGAAAATAAATGTGTACCGACAGTATTTTTACGCACATGTCGCATACCAGGGGACAATTAACATTAGACAACTTGGCCAGACAGACCGACCAGGCTCTGATACCACTAATGTAACACCCTTTTTTACCCCACAATTATTAAGGGAAAATAACACAGATATCAGAGTAAATTATTTAACTCAATAAAAATCACCTCAAAGGGTGTACATTTCTCAATAGCTCAAAATAAGTCAATGCTCCGTGTACAACGGGTTTTTGCAAAATACTTCAAATTGCACAAAGCAACAGAACTCAAAAGGTATAAATCAAGGTTTTTCTTATACGGGAAGATAAGCATAATAACTCAACAGTATATAGTTTAACTCAAAAGAACCCAACTCGATGTTGAATACCAGAGCAAGAGCCTCTAAGTTAACCAAAAGGCTAACAACTTAAAGACTTCAAAAACCCTCAACGGCGTCCATGGCTAAACTTGATCATCTGCACGTTACCCACATGGAGGTAACATTCAAACAGGCAGGGTGAGTAAAATAATTCATAATAATCGATGTATAAAAATCAACATATAAATGGCATCATAATCATATTCAACACATTCATATCCTTCAATATGCCTCAAAGGCCACAACGTCATAATTCATACAAAAGGACCCATAAATGCAAATGCAACAAGACTCAATGCATGTGGTACCAATCATCACAACGCGATGGACACTGGGCCATCAGCCCTCCATAAATCCACATCAATAGGATCAATTCTACTTGAGAACTGGAGCACATCAAAACACTTCACATCCATACAATGGGATTGAAGCCAAAGTAATCGAGGTCCTGAACCGAAGTCCAGATGCACATGAATACATGATGCACACGTCACAAATCATCCTCATAAAAACATCATAGGTGCATCATCATTCATCATAATCATCATCATCAAACATCATAGTTCATCATCATAACCATCATTGTATGCCATGTCATCATAGTTCATCATAATAATCATCATCATACATCATGTCATCATATAATCATAATAATCATCCTCATACATAATAGAAATCATCATATAATCATATACAAATCACATAACGCTCACAGTCATACTCATATTAATTCATCATATTATCACATATTATCACCTTTTAATTCATAATTATACTTGTGGTAATCCTCATACCATCGCCTATTAATCATATAAACTTCGCAGTTCTACTCATGTTAATTCATCATATTATCATATATTATCACAGTTACCCTTATGGTAATTCATCAGGAAAATCGCAGCATCAAAACATCAAGACATCACTGAACCAGAACATGATTCATTAATAGAACATATACATAATTGACTTATCAAACATAATTAGATATAAAAATATTAGGAAACCAATTCCCTTATCTATACTATGTTATAGATCTATTCTTCCAACGATTCGAACGGGGGCCAAAACGGACTTACGGGTCAAAAGTTACGTCCAAAACGATTTCGACCAAAAACATGAACAATCGTGACGGACAACAAAACGCTATTACGCTCCAGAACCTAAATCAACCCAAAACTCCATACGATTCACTTCCCTAATGCCCCCAAAACATCTCTAAGTCATCCCTAAGGTCTTATGACAATAAAGGCACAAAACCTACGATTTACTAGGCCAATCCCGTAACATATTCACGCCCTAAATCATAATTTTTCCTTCAATTACAGCCTAAGGCATCAGAGTTACTCACAAATATTCCTATCCCTTCAGGGTTAGACATATAACAATTCAAGGTTTTGGCCATGAAGGCCTACCTTTCCCTTTTCCCCAACGGATTCCAAGTTAGATTCACACTAATATGTTTAGGCCACGAAGGCCAAAGATCACTATTTCTCATATCTATACTCTAACAGTCAGGAATACTTACCACTACACCACAACCATCAGGGTTCTCACTATCAAACTTCCCTATAGGGTTAGAGTCAAATCATAGTTTTTTGGCCACGAAGGCCTAGTTTCCCTTTTTCCCAAATAAATCCCTACAGTTAAAATTCTCAATAATCTATTTTAGGCCTCGAAGGCCAAAAATCCACTTTTCTCATTAATCGCCTCAAAATTGTTAAACCCTTAAATAAACCTTAAATACACTGAATGTCACACATTGAAAATTATGAAAGGCTATACTCTTCATACCTTAGTTGTCGATCAAAGTATTCTCAATCTTTTAGGGAATCTCTCGAAGCTTCTGCCTCCAACCTTCTCCTCAAAGCTCTGGCCTCAATACGTTTCACGGTTAACAAAATGAATCCTAATTTTCTTCAGAATTCCTTTTTTTCAAACCTAGTCTTGGGCCATACAATTGGGATTTTCCCATAACACCCTTACTAACTCCTCTTAATGCCCAAATTACCCTTATTTCACTTATATTTATTTTAACTAATAATAATACTAATATTTCCATATTGTATACTATTAATTAAATAAATAATCCAAAAATGCATAATTCCCAATAATCCATAAAACCACCGAAAACCACCAAAATATGAATATTCTCAATTAAATTAATTAATTAAAATATTCCAATTAAATTTGGGGAGTTACACGGTTCATGTATGCTTGTTTGACTTGTCTGAAGTCAAAGGTGGAACATTAGAAACCACCCTATTTGATGCGACCAATGGAAATACCGGAGTGGAAATGGGATTGTATTGCAATGGATTTTGTGACTAGATTGTCGAATATGGCGAGAGGTTTTGATGCAATTTGGGTGATTGTGGACAGACTGACAAAGTTGGCACATTTTATACCGATTAACATCAATTTTCCTTTGACGAAGTTAGCAGAGATTTATATTAAAGTGATAGTGAATTTACACGGGGTTCCGTCGAGCATTGTATCTGACAGAGACCCGAGGTTTACTTCTGGATTTTGGAAAAGCTTGCAAGAAGCTTTGGGTTCCAGTTTGAAATTGAGTTCTGCTTATCAACCGATGGTCAATTTGAGAGGACTATTTAGTCACTAAAAGATTTGTTGAGAGCTTGTATACTCGAGCAGGGAGGCGCTTGGGATACTCATTTACCGCTGATTGAATTTACTTACAACAAAAGTTATCATTATAGTATTGGAATGGCACCTTTTGAAGCATTGTATGGTAGAAGGTGTAGGACACCTCTATGTTGGTATGAGTCAGGCGAGAGTACGGTACTCAGACCCGAGATTGTGCAACAGACCACCGAGATAATCCAAATGATTAGGGAGAAAATGAAGACAGCCTAGAGTAGGCAGAAAAGCTACCATGATAATAGGAAGAAAGACTTGGAATTCAGCGAGGGTGACCATGTATTTCTGAGAGTCAATCTGGTGACCGGTGTTGGTTGTGCACAGAAGTCAAAGAGATTAGATCCTAAGTTCATTGGACCGTGTCAGATTCTGCAGGGAGTTGGAGTTGTTGCCTATAGAGTGGCGTTGCCACCCGAACTATCGAATTTACATGAGGTGTTTCATGTATCGTAACTTTGGAAGTATGTTGGTGATCCATCTAATGTGCTTCAGAGGGATGAAGTACAAGTTCGAGATAACCTTACGGTGGAGGCGATGCCGTTGAGGATCGAAGACCGCAAGATGAGACAACTAAGAGGGAAATATATTTCGTTGGTGAGAGTTGCTTGAGGAGGAGCTGCTGGGGGAAGTGTGACCTGACAATTGGAGGGCAAGTAGCAAGAGTCGTATCCAGAATTGTTCTCGTCAGGTACATTTTCGAGGACGAAAATATTTTAAGTGGATGAGAGTTTTAACACCCCATTTAAACTATTTATTCGTTTTATACTGTGTTGCGTGTGTATTTGTTGAGATGACCTTAGTTAGGGGTATAAAGTTAAGGGCAAGAACGAGAGGTGACCTTAGTTGGGGTAAGGTGGACCTATAGTAATAATATTAACTATTTAATAACAATAATGAGAATACTATGGTTATTGATATTATTATTTAATTATTATTGATAATAATATTAATAGGATGGTAGTTATTACTATTATTATTATTATTAATATTATTGTTATTATTATTACTTGGATTAAATGAGTTAAAAATCTGATTAAGGGGTTAAGAGAGGGTCAGTGGAAGAGTTTGACAGTTAACACGTAAAAGAGGAAAAAGACAGAGAAAGGAGAACTAGGGCAGAGGAACGAATTCTCCATAGTTGTCAAGGAAAAAGCTTCAATCCAAGATAAGGAGGGAGAATGGATTTCAATATGAGTGAATTAACATGAGAGGGTAGTGAGAGGTCCTTTCTCTCCTAGGATTTATGTCAGTTTTTGGTTTCCTTGATCTAAATTTCGCGACATGATGAATTCCCTAAAATTACTGTTATTGTTGAATGATTATTATATGATGATTGTGTGTATGAATCTGGGATTGATATGAAAATCGTGTGGAAAATCATTGATGCTGAAATAAAATCCTAATAGGTGACAAATTTGGAAAATAAGGGTTTAGGGGTTAATGAAATTGAATTTAGATGCGAGAAATCTTGGAAGAATAAAGGGTAGATGAAGTATAGCAAAGATAGAGAGGATTAAATGACATAAAAACTATGTTCTAGGATGAATTAATGGTAGAATGGTAAGCATTAAGTGGAAATTCGTGAAGGAGATGAAATGTGGTTTTTTTTGACAGATCTGCTGGTCATAAGAGTGTGAATTATTCCTTTGATCTGAAAGAATTGAATGCGAGACAGAGGAGATGATTGGGAATTTTAAGGATTATGGTTTTGGTTTGATTTACCATTTGGATAAAGCAAGCGTGGTAGCTGATGCGTTGAGTAGAAAATCTTCGCATATGCCGATAATGGGGGTAAAAGAGTTAGAACTGATTGAGAAATTTCTTGATATGAGTTTGGTTTATGAAGAGACTTATTATGGAGTTAAGCTAGGTATGTTGAAGCTTACTAGTGGTATTCTTGATGATATTCGAGAAGGTCAGAAATCTGAATTGAGTTTGGTAGATCGGTTGAGTTTGATGAACCATGTTGAAGAGCTGATTTTCAGATTAATGAAAATGGTATCATGAGATGTCGTGATAGAGTTTGTGTTCCAGATATTGTTGAGTTGAAAAAGTGTATTCTTGAGGAAGGACATCGATGTAGATTGAGTATCCACCCCGTAGCTACGAAGAGGTGCCAAGATTTGAGGTAATTATTTTGGTGGCCAGGTATGAAGAAAGACATAGCTCGATTCGTGTATGCTTGTTTGACTTGTCAAAAGTCAAAGGTGGAAAATCAGAAACCATACAGTTTCATGCAACCGATGGAAATACCAGAGTGGAAATGGGATAGTATTGAAATGGATTTTATGATTAGATTGTCGAATACGGCGAGAGGGTTTGACGCAATTTGGATGATTGTGGACAGACTGAAAAAGTCGACACATTTTATATCGATTAACATCAATTTTCCTTTGACAAAGTCAGCAGAGATTTATATTAAAGTGAGAGTGAATTTACACGGGGTTCCGTCGAGCATTGTATCTGACAGAGACCCAAGGTTTACATCTAGATTTTGGAAAAGCTTGCAAGAAGCTTCGGGTTCCAGTTTGAAATTGAGTTCTGCTTATCAAACACAGACCGATGGTCAATCTGAGAGGACTATTTAGTCACTGAAAGATTTGTTGAGAGCTTGTATACTCGAGCAGGGAGGCGCTTGGGATACTCATTTACCGCTGATTGAATTTACTTAAAACAACAGTTATCATTATAGTATTGGAATGGCACCTTTTGAAGCATTGTATGATAGAAGGTGTAGGACACCACTATGTTGGTATGAGTCGGGCGAGAGTACGGTACTCAGACCCGAGATTGTGCAACAGACCACGGAGATAATCCAGATGATTTGGGAGAAAATGAAGACAACCTAGAGTAGGAAGAAAAGCTACCATGATAATAGGAAGAAAGACTTGGAATTCAGCGAGGGTGACCATGTATTTCTGAGAGTCAATCCGGTGACCGGTGTTGGTTTTGCACTGAAATCAAAGAAATTAGATCCTAAGTTCATTGGACCGTACCAGATTCTGCAGGAAGTTGGAGTTGTTGCCTATAAAGTGGCGTTTCCACCCGAACTTTCGAATTTACATGAGGTGTTTCATGTATCGCAACTTCGGAAGTATGTTGGTGATCCATCTAATGTGCTTCAGAGTGATGAAGTACATGTTCGAGATAACCTTACGGTGGAGGCGATGTCGTTGAGGATCGAAGACCGCAATATGAGACAACTAAGAGGGAAATATATTTCGTTTGTGAGAGTTGCTTGAGGAGGAGCTGCTGGGGGAAGTGTGACCTGACAATTGGAGGGCAAGTAGCGAGAGTCGTATCCAGAATTGTTCTCGTCAGGTACATTTTCGAGGACAAAAATATTTTAAGTGGATGAGAGTTGTAACACCCCATTTAAACTATTTATTCGTTTTATATTGTGTTGCGTGTGTATTGGTTGAGATGACCTTAGTTAGGGGTATAAAGTTAAGGGCAAGAACGAGATGTGACCTTAGTTGGGGTAAGGTGGACCTATAGTAATAATACTAACTATTTAATAACAATAATGAGAATATTATGGTTATTGATATTATTATTTAATTATTATTGATAATAATATTAATAGGATGGTAGTTATTACTATTATTATTATTATTAATATTATTATTATTATTATTATTATTAATTGGATTAAATGAGTTAAAAATTTGATTAAGGGGTTAAGAGAGGGTCAGTGGAAGAGTTAGACATTTAACGCTGTCGCTACTGCGAAAATCGGCACCAGCTAAACAGAAGAGTCGCCACCGTGCGTTATTTATCCTAACAGAGGGAAAGGAAACGCTCGAAGTAAACCTACCGCAAAGACGGGAAAGGAATGGTCATCGCAACCAAATCCTGGATTCGGGAGTCGGTTACGCAAGGGGAAGGTATTAGCACCCCTCACGTCCGTCGTACTCGACGGGATCCACGCTTGTTTTCTAGTACGGATTGTTATTCTATCTACGCTACAGGTCTGGGGTTAAAAGAAAATAAAATGACTCGGCAAAGTATCGCACTTTATGCCTACGTATTCCCGTCTGGAACGAGAAATCAGAGTCAACGTAGTTCGCCTACCTACAGGAAAGGAGGGGAAGGTTGCTCGCTAGGATATCGCATCCTGTGCCTACGTACTTTCATACAGCATGAAAGATCAGAGCAAACGTAGTTCGGGCTACGGAAGACACAAGCTTGTCTGACTGTTTTTATCTCCTTATGAAAGGGTTTTTCCTGATTAAGAGTTCAAGCAGACAAAAATGACACTTTGATGTTTGTTTTCAGTCTTTTACGCAAGAACTGTTTTTTATGATGTTTGCAATCTCTGACGCACTAGAGACTATGATTTGAGGGTAACTACGTCGTATGTCACCCTAAGGGTAACACACTAAGTAATCAGATTACTGAAGAGTGACCCTTCAGCAACCTTTCTCAAATAGCTTAAGGCTCGTAGCGTACGGCATCGACTATCTTTATTACTGTGTTTTGAAATGTTCTGAGATAGAAGAGAAAGAAGTCTAAAAACCTTATGGTTTGAAAAGGGAATCAAAACTACCCTAATGTTGTCATGCATGGGTTAACAACTAATTTCTGTCATAAATCCCTCCTGCACAGAGGAAATCAGAGATCCTAGGGGGATGAACGGAAAAGAAACAACAGGTATACAGCAAAACAGTAAAATGCATGAGATGCAGCAATACAAGCGAGGCAAGGGAGTCCCACTCAACCTCGAACCTGGGAAAAGAATAGGCAAAGTGAAACAGCTTCACCTTAAACCTAAGGGAAAATCAACAAACAATACAGCAAAGAAAACCACACCCAACACCAGCTCAGACAGCCACACTAGCTCCTACATTAAGCAAGTTCAAACAGCACCAGCTCTGGTAGCTACAGTTGATAAACAACAAAAGGTTGACAGTAACAACCTCAATCAAGATCCCATCTTCACTTTCCAATGGTCTTCAAGCTTTAGATAAGCTCTTATCTTCCAATAATCTTCAACTTTAGCAAACACTGAATTCCAACCAGTAGACATCTTCAAACAACAATATAACCCTAGTCTTCAACAGATATCCAGCTTTGACAGGCACAAGCTTCCTCTTATCCAGTCATCAATATACTTCTTATCTTCAATAGGCTTCCATCTTCAATGCAGACACTCACAGGAGAGAATCAAGTGATAGATGAAGTTGAAATGTTAAGAGGCTTAATGACAACCCAGAGAAATCACTAAGATCTTAACACAGCTAGTGAAAGTTATCCTCAAGGTCCTACCCAATCAAAGCATGCTCTACATCCCTCCTAAGGAGAGATGGAACTCTTTTAGGGGACCTTATGTCATAGGATGGAATAGAGGCACAAGAAGCTCTCTATGTTTGACAGAAGAAATCAGTCTACTCTAGAGCTCTCCCTATATCTCATATCTCCTAAGTCTTCATCAAGCAATCTTCAAGCACAAGCAACTTAAGATCCAAGCATCATTATTTGTCTTCAATCATCCTCAAAGTCTTTATACAATCCTCAAGCCAAGCACAAGCCCCAACACCCAAAGAAAAGGCCCAAACCCCATCAAACCAAACAATATCCCAAAAGGGAACACATCAACAACAACCCACTTGCAAAAAAAAAACACATAAAATAGCAACACTCAACATAAAATCCTATATTAATTTCTAAGGGATCCTAGCTATGTACCTTATACCCCACATAAACCCCAAGGCCTAAATCAAACTAAAAACCCCAAAACTATGTGTTGCAATGCACCTATGTCAAGTTGAAACCCTAATTCTAGCACCCTAAAGTTTGATGTTCAAAACTAACTAAAATTAAATCACAAAAATGTAATAAAATTCCAAGGGGAACCTAATACTATACTCTAATCATAGCAAAAATAATGGCATCAAAAATCAAAGTGAAATGATCATACTAAATTCAACAAATAACATGTATCAAATGAAAATGAAATAAAAGCTATTAAAAGTAAAAATAAACCAAAAATAGAAAAATGCATGAAATTACATTTTTATTATTTTATAATTTTCTTGATGTCTTGATGAAAATGGGGAAAAAACTCCCATCTAAAAATATTAATTTTCCAATTTATTATGAATTTTCAAAGAACTTAAAACAAATGTGAAAAATAAAAGAAAAATAGAGAAAAATGAAAAACGAGCGTGCCCAATAGCAATTATAACCAGTACATCTACCAACTGGGCCCAGAGAGGGGGTGCTAATAAAAGCGCGTGCATTAGGCCCTGACCAGTCAGAAATTAAAATGGAAAATTGCAAGGCAAATGGAAAAAAAACGTGGTGTGAAAAGCAAGCCAATTCAGTGTAAAATCTATTGGGCTTTGGAAGTGGGGTGTGGATATCACGTTTTATCACTTAAGCCCAAAGCTGGCACTTTAATGAAACGGTGCGTTTGGATGCATTCAAAAACTCTTCACAAGCTGAGAGCAAATCGTGGCCATTGGATCTCGTTTTGGTCAAAGGTCTTGCTCTAATCTAAGGGTGCAGAGGTTATCTTCAACCTTTGAACCTTCTTGGAGGGAAAAGCCATGGATGAACAGAGTGATCAGCTTCATCTTCCTCAATTCGTATCCCTCTAATTCTCCATCAAAACTCAAAATTAAAAACCCTAACTTGCTCCATTTTTCACCAGCAATTCAACCATGGTAATTAAACACATTGAAACATTCTCCTTCTCCAAACACGATGGAAATCTCAGAAATCACTCAAGAATGGAATCTCACCAAACCTAAAATTAAGTGGCCTAAACTCTTCACCATGCTTCACTGAACATTTCTAGCCATCAAATTATGATTATATCACCAAGAACAACAAGATATGAGCATGAACAGAAATTGCATCACTCCACTAATTGTCTTTAAATTGATCCTAAAGCTACCAGAAAGCTTCATACACTAACCTACATTGAATCTAACTAATTAAAACAAATTGAAACTACCTAAATCATGCCATGGAGTGAAGTTTACATACCTGCAAATTTGAGATGAACAGAGTCCTCAAACCTTCAAATCAATCCTCAAAAGCTTCCAGATTCCTTCAATGGAGTATAAGCAAGCTTCTGTATGCAAAGAACTTGATTGAAATGGCTTGAATCTTTGAATTCGATTCTGAGTTGCAGATGAAAAATTTCAAACGCTATCACACGATTCTTCTCCAATCTTGCTCAATTATCCATCTGGAATCATTCACCAATGCTTGATCAAGGTTCTGAGATCAAAAGAATGGCTTGAATGTGGTTGAAACTTGTAACTGAATACTGTTTTGCACATGGAAGTTTCAAATTGCAATCTCACAAATCTCTCCCAATTCTCTCTAACTCTAGCTTTGGATCACTTCATATGCATATATAGAGTGTGAATGAAGACTCTAGAATCTTCTGGATCAATCCAATGAGAAAATCAACTTCTCATGCCATGGAAATCTCACCTCATGCTATGCACATATCAACTCATGATTTGGCTTGCAATTTACTTTGTTATGAGTTTAAATTCTCTCCAAATGAGATTTTGGAGGTGTTAGGATGCACTAAAGCCTTGCATTTGCCTTGAAGTGTGGTTTTGCAATTGTTACTTATGATTCAAGTAACCAATTTTCAAAGCAAGTCCTAAAAATAACCCTCAACTCAAAATTGTGGCAATGTCAATGTTCTCAAAATGCATTTTACAATCAAATTGGTATGTCATATGGCTTGGTTTGGTTTTGTAGGTCAAAAACCCTAATTTCCAACCTTGGTTCATTTAAAATATACCTTCATTTTAGGCCATTTTTATGATTTTGTGAAGCAAGTCATTCCAAACTCTCATTACCTCTTTTATAGCCTAAAAACATCATTTTGAACACATCTCATGTTGAACATTTTTCCATTTGAGGAGTGGAAGATGGAGATTTGGACCTATGTGGAAAAATGACCTGTAATTCAACTTCCCCAAAATACCCCTGGGTTGCCAAGACCATAACTTGAGTTCTACAAATACTCTTGAGAACTTCTAGTACTAAAATTAAAGCTAAGATCAAGATCTACAACTATTATGTTGGCCAATAATCCATTTGAAAACTTCTTCATGGGAAAAAGTTGCTTGGAAGTCAGGTGACTTTCACAGATAAATTTCAATGTCCTCTGATGACCCATAACTTGCAAGAACCATAACTTGAGTTCTACAAATCTTCTTTAAGACTTCTTGTACTGAACTTAAAGCTATTGAGAAGCTATACAAGTTTCATGTTGACCAAGAATTCATTTGAAGCTTGAATTTTGATTTATCTGGCTTGGAAGATAGGCCTAAATTAGGGTTTTTTACAATGAAACCCTAATTTAGTATCTCCTCTCCTTCTTGATTCCTTTTGATTTCTCCTTGGCACAACACCACACTTGTATTCACATATCAATCCATGAATCCCACATCCTCCAATTAAACCTTGATGCTCTTCAATCACTCAGTTGACCTAAGGTTGACCTAGGGTTGACCCAGATGAAACCCTAGTTGACTGTACTTCCATCCTGGCTCTTGTACTTGCACCAATGACTTGTCTCATCTTCAAAATGAACCTCTAGGTCTTTTATGATCTTTTCCATACCCTCAGTCATGGCTCACACACTCATTGATGATCTTCAACCCCCCCCAAGATTAGGAGAGAAATCCACTGGTTGACCCTCAAGCTTCAACTCATTTCTTGATTACTTGGATGGTCTTGAACTTGAATAAAACCCCTTGATGGGACTCTTTCTGATAAAAATGACACTTGATCCCTTGCTAAATGACTTTTTATGCTATGCTATGCAAATGATTAGACTATGTACATGACTTATTATGCAAATGACAATGTAATTGAAACATAAACCAGATGAAATAGGTTTAGCAAATTTTAGGGTGCAACAAACACGTAAAAGAGGAAAAAGACAGAGAAATGAGAACTAGGGCAGAGGAACTAATTCTCCATAGTTTTCAAGGAAAAAGCTTCAATCCAAGGTAAGGGGGAGAATTGATTTCAATATCGGTGAATTAACATGAGAGGGTAGTGAGAGGTCCTTTCTCTCCTAGGATTTATGTCAGTTTTTGGTTTCCTTGATCTGAATTTCGTAACATGATGAATTCCCTAAAATTACTGTTATTGTTGAATGATTATTATATGATGATTGTGTGTATGAATCTGGGATTGATATGAAAATCGTGTGGAAAATCATTGATGCTGAAATAAAATCCTGATAGGTGACAAATCTGGAAAATAAGGGTTAGGGGTTAATGAAATTGAATTTAGATGCGAGAAATCTTGGAAGAATAAAGGGTAGATGAAGTATAGCAAATATAGAGAGGATTAAATGACATAAAAACTGAGTTCTAGGATGAATTGGGTGGTTGAATGATAAGCATTGAGTGAAAATTCGTGAAGGAGATGAAAAGTGGGGTTTTTTGACAGATCTGTTGGTCATACGCGTAATAGGGGTGTCATTACGCTTATGGGGGACATACCCAGGGGCCGTACGTGTATCATACGTGCCTTGTCCCAGTGCCAGCACGACCATCTGGTGATACGCGTATCATACGCGTATGAGGCTTGGCAATACGCGTATGAGGGTAGCCATATGCGTAGGGAGTGTCTATGAGGGATTTTGGGAGGTGATAGCCTATGGTCGTATGCGTAAGGTAGGTCCAATACGCGTATGACAGCAGGAATTACGCGTATGGACTATGTTGGTACGCGTATGGGAAGCCTGGGGTGACTTTTCCCTAATTTTTGTGATTTCTGTCCAGATTCCGCTTTGAACGCATTTTCATTTAATCAATAGGATTACTATGAATAAAATGAACCTAAGAAAGGTTAGTAATGAATTTAATTAGGGAGAATATGGAAATTTATGTGTTTTCCCTTAGGGGTGTGATTGATATGTGTGGGCCAAGACCGTCCAGTGTGGACGATCTGGTATGATGATGGTAACTCCCGAGAGGATTACAGTGAGCGGATGGCTCGTGTGGATCATTGATGATCGTGAATTATGCTTGAAATTGTTATATTGCATAATTGTGTTGTCATGCATTTCATGTCATGTGTCTTGTGGAGAAGACTAGGTGGGAATCCATGATGGGTGCCTAGTTCATCCGGACTTCATGTGGAAGTCGTTGTGGAGATAAGTTGTAATTCAGAGGAATGTATACAACGTATCTGAATTCCAACAGGAATCGGGTTCTAGGGTGAACCGTATGTGTTTGTGTTGGTACCACATGCACCGTGTCGAGTCAGTGAGTCACATTACATATTTGTATTTGATTATGGGCTATTAATGCCGAGTGATTGAGATGGCACGTGTATGTGTGTTGCATATGTATGATTATATGTTTGGTGTGCAACTACTCCTTAGCATGTGTATTTCACCACTTATTTATTGAATGTAGTTCTCACCCCTTTTTTGTTTGTTGCGTATGTGCTCCTTAGGGAGTACAGATGACCAGGTACTTGAGTAGTGCTTGTAGTGTGTTGCTATTGTATTGAGTCCTAGGAGTCACTCTGATACGTAACATGGGATGACGGGATTACGTTATATTTTGCTTATTTTCTTGATTGATTGTTACGTATCTTTTATCTGTTGGATTAATGATGTATAACCATCGGTTGTGGGGATTATGTTTAAAGATTGATTTTATTCCGTTTTTTTATTGAACGACCTTGTTGAAATATTGTGGAAAGCATGAAGTGACTTGATACTTCATTGAATAAGAAAAATGTATATGTGACATCCTACGTGTATTTGAAAACTCTGATGTATTTTCTTTAATATTCCTATATTACGCGTACGGGGTAGAGTGGGGTGTTACAATAAGAAAATATTTTAAAAATTAGGGTAAAATAAATAGGAATGTTTGAGGGGGAGGCCAGGTTACTATGCGTGTAATTGGAAATTTAGAGAAAAAAGGCAGCGAAGGAAGTGGAAGAGGGAGAGCTAGGAAGTCATAATCAAGAGTTTGAAAGATTCAATTTCAAGGTAAGGCGGAAATTGCTTTACCTATGGGTGATTTTTAGGAAGACATGATGGTGAGGGGTCCTTAATCTCATATTATTGTCATGATTAATTTAGTTTTTCTTCAATTTTCTGTGATTCTATAATATGTTTGGCCAAATGGGGTTTGGTCAAAACCACATTTGCATCGACTGAATACATTTTTTTTCTGTGTGTTATTGTGTTTAACCAAATAGGGTTTGGGCAAAATCATATTGGCATTGATAAACAAATAGTTTTTTGTGTCTTAATGTTGTGACCGAATGAGATTTTGGATAAATCTCTGATGGTCATCGTGATATGATCTTTTATTGATAAAACAATATGTGTTTTTATATTCCTGTAACGTGTTTGGGAAAATAAGGTTTGGGAAAAACCGTTTTGGGAGTGATCGATGAATAACTCAAAGTTTTGTTATATTACTTTAGGTGACCAATTGGGATTTAAGATAAATCTCCAATGGTCACCGTAAATAGTTTTGTTGATTCTTGAACATGTTTGTTTGATATGAATTTAGGTTTGGTTGGAACAATTGTGTTGTACTAGAATTTCGCTAGAGTCTGTGTAGTTTTTTTAGCGACCCTAATCGCTCGAATTTCACACAATTTTAGTAAAACCTTAAGATTTATTTTCTCAAAATTTTCCCAAAGTCAAAAACCTTTTTTTTTTTCAAAAATGGACTTTTCATGAAATAAAAATTAGAAGGAAAAAAAGTAGAAAAATCACAAGTAGGGAGAGAAAGGGACTGATTGTCTTATTACAAGCATAACTTGAGTTTCGTAAGTCCTTTTTGGGTACCGTTAGTTGTGTTGGAAAAGTAACTTGATAAAATTTCATTTTAATTAGAGAAATCGGGTCTAGGATTTCTACAACAGTAGCAGTTTAGTGGTTTTTATACTAGAAACGTAGTCAACTTCAATCCTGCGTTTGTCATCATGTTTCACATGTAACTTGAATTTCGTAAGTTCTTTTGGGATTTTGTCAGTTGTGTTAGAAAGATGATTTAATCATATTTTATAATGAGTATATAAATTTTCATGGTATTTTGAAGCTAGACATTATATTTTAGAGTTCATGCAGGAATTATCACGATATGGATGAACTTAAACAAATAAAATTAGAGTTTTGTAACTCTGTTTGAGGTTCAATTAAGTGCATTTGAAAGAGGGTTTAAATAACCTTCAAACTCGAGAGTTTTATAATTTTATCATAATTCTATAATATTTGATGCTATTTTGAAATGAGATATTTTTAGAGTTAATAAAGTTATCACTTGTGAAGAGTTTCCCTTAGAGTACTTTTGAATACTTTAGAGAAATGTTGGGTACTCTAGTGTTAACTAGAGAGTTAAAGATGTTGGGTTATTTTCGAGCTTTTTAAGGACTCTATTGAGTCAAAATTAACATAATAGACTTTTGAGAATTTCTAAGTAATTTGATGAGTTAGAGCTGACGAGTAATATTACAATTTTACATTATTTTTACTCTATTTTTGGAGATTAGTAATCTGGAGGGCTTACAGTGACTGGGTATGATTGGGAATTTTAGAGATTAGTAATCCAGAGGGATTACAACGGTGGCATGTGATTGGAAACATATTAGTTTAAAAGTGGAACCTTATTTGATGATGTTTTGTTGATCATTTAATGGTGTTTTAATGATGACATTTTGATGATGTATTGATGATGATACTTTGATGACTATTGAGTTGTATGCTTGCATTTGTACATGATCATGCATGCATTTATTTTAGAGATAGGTAGCACTTCGGTCTTGTAATGGCTAGGTTCAAAGAGGAACCATGGCGGTCTCATGCCCAGAGAGGGACATTGTTCAAGAGGAATCAGTAACATATCTCTGACCCTAAAAACCTCGTACCACACGTATTTTGATGAAGGAGTTGGTGGCGTTAACATTTGAATTTCTATTTGAGTTTTGATTGTGTTTTGTGTGATTGATATAATTGTGATTATGTTATTTACCATTATACTGCTATTTTTCACTGTTATCATTTATAAGGTGTATTCTCACCCTTTTTTTGTTATGGCGTCTATGCTCCCCTAGAGTACAGACAACGAGGTACTCAGCGGGAGTAGTTTCTTGTGAGTTGGAAGATGGTCGTGAATATTTTTTCATTTATTTTCATATTTATCACTATTTAGTTGGTCGTTATGCTATGGTATGTAACATCGGGAATGAAGTGTAATATTTGTTTTGGGGTTGTTGTTTGGAGTTACTTTAGTTGAGCTTTTATTAACATAATTATTTTATGTTTTGAGATATTTTGAATTTTGTTGCGAAGCTTTTGAAAAATATCCTTGAGGTTGCATGTTTTATGTTGAGTAGCATCATAAGTTGTGAAAATTCTCTTTTATATTAAGAGTCAGGGTTTAGGGTGTTACATAGTGTTATCAATTTAGCGTTATGCTAAATTGAAGCGAGAGAAATTATAAATATACTTTATATATATATATATATATATATATATATATATATATATATATATATATATATATATATATATATATATATATATATATATATATATATATATATATATATATATATATATATATATATATATATATATATATATATATATATATATATATATATATATATATATATATATATATATATATATATATATATATATATATATATATATAGAGAGAGAGAGAGAGAGAGAGAGAGAGAGAGAGAGAGAGAGAGAGAGAGAGGAGAGGAGAGAGAGAGAGAGAGAGAGAGAGAGAGAGAGAGAGAGAGAGAGAGAGAGAGAGAGAGAGAGAGAGAGAGAGAGAGAGAGAGAGAGAGAGAGAGAGAGAGAGATAGAGATAGAGAGAGAGAGAGAGAGAGAGAGAGTGAATGAGTAGGGAGAGTATGATAGCTCACGATTCTGGATGTGAAAAAGTGAAAGGAGAAGCCTCTATTTATAGGCTAAAGATTGACACAAAAAAGAAAAGGAAGCACAAGCCAATTTAATTTTCCAATCTATTGGGACCTTAAGCTAATCGATTGGATTGCCAAAATATTCGGTTCCAATTGCCCATTTTGGATGGTTTGGATAGAGAATTGATAACGCGAAATTATAACGGATTTTTGACTTGACTTGCATGAATTTTATCTGTTTCTTTTACTGTTTTATTTGATTTATCATCGATTACGCCTCTGTTTTCTTTTGTTTTGTAGGTTACCATAAATATGGACTAAAATAATAAAAGGAGAAATAAATGAAGAAAATGGAAAGAAAAGAGGAAGAAAAGGCATGGAAAGAAAAGAAGAATAAAGAAAGAGAAAGGAAAGAAAAGGTGTGGGGGCCACCACATACCAAGTGGCACTTGTCACTTGGATGTGGCGCCTGCCACCTAGAAACAACATTGAGAAGTGGCGGCTGCCACATTGGATGGGGGTGGCGAGTGCCACTCCTAACTATTAGGAAAAGTGGCAACTCCCACCCCTACATGAACGGGAAGTGGCGCCTTCCACTTCCTCCGTTGAATTTTCTCCATGATCCTTCCTGATTCTTCTCAACTTTCTCACTGCATTTCCTCCAGATTTCTCTCCTCATTTGAAGCTTCAAGGCCATGTAATTACGGTCCACTAATAGTATAAAAAGGAGGCAGTTTTAGAAGCAACGCACGCATTAATTTTCAGTTTTAGTTTTTAGTTCTTTTTCAGTTTTTGCTTTTATTTTCTCTGCATTGCTTTAGAAGGTTTTGTAAGGCAAATTGTTCTGCCATTATTTTAGGATTGATTCAAAGAGGTTGTAAACATTGTACCGACACTACAAACCGGCCTTCAAAAATCAAATCCAAGTTCTGCTAATTTCCAGGTTTTGTTTATCTGCTCTCATTTTTATCGCTTTATTTTTATGCACTCTTTCTTTTTTCAAGTTAGTATTAGGATTGAATTTATTAAAAATATGAAAGCCATGTCTGGCTAAAACCCTTAGTGTCGGTATGTAATTACGATCGGTCGGAGGGGGTTAAGTGAACAATGACGTAGAATTTAATGAAATAAATGTTTCTGGTCTCTGTTTCTTTTGCCAAAATTAATAAACTTTTGTCACGAGAGTGAGAAAGTAACGAAGGTTAAAATCAATAGAGCGAGAGTTTAAGGTTTTAACTGGATAACTGAAACTGAACATTAGACTTAAATATAGCGAGAGCGCTTTAAGGTTAATTAGGACTTATCTGTTTTCAAAAAGTGTTTTTAAATGCAAAATGAGAGAGCAAGAGCCTCTTTCTGATTTAAGAGCATAGTCTAAGTCAAAAGAACGAGAGTGTGAGATAAGGGCTTTTAAATGGGTATTTTCAACAAAATGACAATTCTTTCTTCTTAAAACTAAACATCCACGAACTACCGAACCCTCGATGATTGATAGGATTTTATACCGATATTTAGCAGTATCTTAAGTTAATCTAATTTTAATTCGGCACTTATTTTATTTTTCACATCCCAAAAATTAGAAATTCATCAACCTTAGCTTTACATAGTAGCATTAGATAACGGTAGATCGACTCTTGGTCCTTTGGGATTAATAATCTTTTAAAACTACACAATCAGACTGTGCACTTGCAGTCGCGAAGCATTTAGGCATACTAAATAGCCGATCAAGTTTTTAACGCTGTTGTTAGGGACCAATTAAGTCGATATCGTAACTTTAGTGTTGCGTAGTATAGACTAAGGCAACACTTTCCCTATTATAATCGTCGATTGTATGCCAAACACTCGCTTTAAAGGTGAGAATTAAGTATAACCTTCCACCATCTGAAATTCCCTTTCCAGAATTACCAATAATTATGGCTGAAGAACCTCATAATCGACCCCTTAAGTATTATGCCATCCCTTCGCAGGATGAGCCACATAACAGTATTGCTGCTCCTTGTAACACCCTTTTCTACCCCACAATTATTATGGCAAAATAACACAGATATTAGAGTAAAATATTAAATTCAACAAAAGCCACCTCAAAAGGGGGTACATTTCCCAAACCCTCAAAATAGGTCAAGGCTCCGTAAGCAACGGGTTTTCCCAAAATACATCAAATTGCACAAAGCAGCGGAACTCAAAAGGCATAAATCAAGGTTTTCCTCATAAGGGAAGATAATCAAAATACACTCAAATGAAACATAGTTTAACTCAAAAGACCCCAACCCGATGTTACATATCAGAGCAAGACACTCTAAGTTAACCCAAAAGGCTAACGACTCAAAACTTCAAAAAAATATCCTCAACAGCGTCCACGGCTAAACCTGGTCATCTGCATGTTACCCGCGTGGAGGTAACATTCAAACAGGCGGGGTGAGTAAAACGATTCATAATAATCAATGTATACAAATCAACATATAAAACGACGTCATATTCACATTCAACAAATTGATATCCTTCAATAGGCCTCAAAGGCCACAACATCATAAATTATTCCAAATGACTCAAAAATGCAAATGCAACAAGACTAAATGCATGTGGTACCGATCATCACAACGCGATGGACACTAGGTCATCAACCCTCCATAGATCCCCATCAATAGGATCGATTCTACTTGAGAATCGGAGCACATCAAAACACCTCACATCCGCACAACGAAATTGAAGCCAAAGTAATCGAGGTCCTGAACCAAAGTCCGGATGCACATGAATGCATGATGCACACGTCAATACTCATCCTCATAATAACAACATGGTGCATCATCATTCATCATATTCATCATCATCATAATCATCATCATATCTCATGTCATCATATAATTCATTAAAGTCATGGTAATATCATCATAGTTTTCCAATAACTACATCACATAAAACTCACAGTCATACTCATGTTAATTCGTCAAAGAAATCACAGAATCAAACATCAAGGCATCACTGCACACGATTAACATTCGTGAATTATGCTACATTCGCTAGCATGTTGGATTAGTCGAGTCTGGGGTGGGTTTCTTCGCTAGGTGAGTCTGGGAAGAACATGGTTTGCTAGGCGAATAGTGCGATAATAGCAAATTCTGCTATGCACCAAAACCTAAATCCCTCTAAATGTTCACACGATTCACTTTCCCAATGCCTCCAAAACATACCTAAGGTCTTACGGCGATAAAGGCACAAAACCTACGGTTTATTAGGCCAATCTTGTATCATATTCACGCCTTAAATCACAAATTTCCCTACAATTACCCCAAAGGCATTAGAGTTACTCACTATCTAATATTCTTATCCCTTCAGGGTTAGGCAAATAACAAATCATGGTTTTGGCCACGAAGGCCTAACTTTTCCTTTCCCCCAATGAATTCCACGGTTAGGTTCACAATAACAGATTTAGGCCACGAAGGCCAAAGAACACTATTTCTCATATCCACCCTCAAAATCCCTTAAACCTTAAATTAACCTAAAATTCATTGAAAGTTACACATGGAAAATCATGAAGGTAATACTCCCCATACCTTAATCTTAGATTCAAAGCCTTCACAAATCTTTCAGGGAATCTCTCGAAGCTTCTGCCTCCAATCCTCTCCTCGGAGCTCTATCCTCAATACTTTTCACGGTCTAACAAATGAATCCTAATCTCTTTCCAATTTCCTTTCTGTTAAACCTAGTCTTGGGCCTCACAATTGGGCTTTCTCCATAATACCCTCACTAACTCCTCTGAATTATCCCAATTGCCCTTATTCATCTTTTATTTGTTTTAATTCATAATAATATTAATAAATTCATATTACATACTATTATTCAAAATAAATAACCCCAAAAATGCACAATTCTCAATAATCCACAAAGCCACCGAAAATTGAATATTCTCAATTAAAAAAGTTCATTAAAATATTACAATTAAATTTGGGGTGTTACATTCCTCCCATCATGGCAAATACCTTCGAACTAAAACCTTCGCTGTTGTCTACTGTACAACAAAACCAATTTTCTGGAAATCCCACGGAGGATCTGAACTTACATTTGTCAGTGTTCTTGCAATACACAGACACAGTGAAAGCAAATGGTGTCATCCCCGAAGCAATAAGACTACGTCTTTTCCCTTTCTCATTAAGAGATAGAGCTAGAGCTTGGCTCCAGTCTCTACCGTTCGCATCTGCCACTACGTGGAACGAGTTAAACAAAGTGTTCTTAGCACGATATTTCCCACCTAGAAAAACGGCTATGCTAAGAGCCCAAATAAATGGATTCAAACAGAAGGACAATGAATCTCTTTTCGAAGCATGGAAAAAATACAAGGACACGATGAGGATTTGTCCACATCATGGTCTAGAAGAATGGTTGATCATCCATACCTTTTACAATGGTCTCTTGTATAACATAAGATTGACAATAGGCGCCGCCGCAGGTGGCGCACTAATGGATAAACCCTACAACGAGGCTTACGCACTTATTGAAAGTATGGCTCAAAACCACTATCAGTGGGGGAGTGAAAGAGCCTCAGTAGAGAAACCTCCAACGAAAAGTGGTATGTACGAGATAAGTAGTCTCGACGAAGTCAATGTAAAGGTAGATGCTCTAAGAAAAAGATTGAAAGTTTGACTATAACCCCTACAGCCACCATGGCTGTCGTAGCTCCAAACTGCGAGTTATGCGGAATTCATAGGCATGCTGCCCCTGAATGTCAACTTTTAACAGGAGTTTCCATAGACCAAGTGAATTATGCTCAAGGAAACCCTTATTCAAATACCTATAACCCAGGTTGGAAAAACCATCCGAACGTTTCGTACAAAAACAATAATGCATTGTATGCACCTGGACAAACGCCTATTGTACCACCGGGATATCAAAAACCTATTGTAGCTGCTCAAAACGCTCCTAGGAAATCTAACCTCGAAATGATGATGGAAAACCTCATAGCCACCCAAGCTCAAACAAATAAATATTTCCTGAATCAAAACATACACACTAGTGAGAAAATTAAGCAATTAGCAAACAAGGTAGACGCTTTAGCCACTCACAACAAAATGCTTGAAACCCAAATTTCACAAGTGGCATAACAACAAGCACCTATTGCTTCTCCTGCAGGCACATTTCCTGGACAACCACTACCTAATCCAAAAGGACATGCAAATGCTATCATACTACAAAGTGGTACGAAATTGGACGAACCAACTAACTCGAGACTTAAGAATCCAGCTATGTATCAGAATCTTGGAAAAGTAACTGAGAAGGAAACTGAAAAGGAAATCGACCAAAACATAAAGGAGAAAGAAGGTAGTGACGAGGAGGCTGAAGAAAAAGAAGAACCGTATGTGCCTCCACCACCTTATAAACCTCCTATACCTTATGTCGCATCACTGCGAAGAGGGCTGGAAAAGACAGAAGAGTCGCCACCACTTGTTATTTATCCCAAAGAGAGGGAAAGGAAACGATCAGAGAAAACCTACGAAAAAGGGAAAAGACAGGTCGTCGCAACCAAATCTTGGGTTCGAGAGTCGGTTACGCAAGGGGAAGGTATGAGCACCCCTCACGTCCGTTGTACTCAACGGGATCCACGCTTGTTGTCTATCTAAAAGGGTGTCAATCTATCAAAAGGATGGCTCACAGGGACAAAAGAAAAAAAAAAACTCGATAGAGCATCGCCGCTCTATGCCTACGTACTCCCTCGTGCAATGGGAAAGTCAGAGTCAACGTAGTTCGGAAAACTACAGGTGAAAGGGGAGAAGGTTTCTCACCAAGACATTGTCGTCTTGTGGCTACGTATCCTCATCTGGAATGAGAAATCAGAGTAAACGTAGTTCGGGATGACTCGACCACAGGTTGGTTTAAGTGTTTTAACGGTGTAGGGTTAAACCTTCGTTCTAGCAGTTAGGTGTATTGCTGCTCGACCATTGGAGACTTAGGCGTTACCTGTTTGCAGTAGAACCAAGAGTTAACACACTCTTTCTAAAAATGATTTTCAATTAATCCGAAAGGATAAAAAGTTTTGATGTTTTTTTTGTGTTTTTTATGAAGAAGTGAATTGAGTTAAGTTTGTAACTCATGTTGCACTAAAGACTATGACTCGAGAGCGAATGCGTCGCATATCGCACAAAGGGCATACGTTACACACTCTAGAAGTTTGAGAGGAGGCCCCCCAAACATCATTTCCCAAGTACTTAAGGCTCGTAGCGTACAACACTTATTATCCATTATTAGGTGTCTTAAGAGGTTATGAGATGAGAAGAGAAGACACAAACTCTAAGGGGAAACTAATCAACCCTAATGTTATCATGCAATGTGCTCCTAAGATTGAGATTAAGAGAAAAGAAACTATCCTAATGTTAGCATGCTTGGATTTAACACTTAATGTCTCTCCTACTCCCATCCTAAATGGAGGGACTAGTAATCCTAAGGGATCATGGCAAAAGACCAAGAAAGCACAAAGCAATTCAATCACAAAATGAAAGAAACGAAAGAAAGAAAGCAACATGAAATGCAAGCACAAAAGATGCGAGGATGAGATAAAATGGGAGAAGCGAGCTCCTACGAACATTATCATAAATCATCAAAGAAAATTGGGAGGAAAAAAGTGTGGGACAGCAGCCACCACAAGTACATCTCAATCAAACAATTCTTCAAACTCAAGCAAAGCAATGCAAACAAACAATCATCACTTGAACAGCATCTACAAAAGTATGCATTCAAATGGAAATCGAACCACGCGTGTCGAATAATCAAAATTAAACAATCAAAGACAGCAACACATATCCAAAACAGCTCACTCAAATGCATCATATTGATCCATGAAGATTCAAAGCGAGAAGCAACCAAAACATGCTTGAAAACAACCAATAATGGCATTCTGGTTCAGTGTTAATCGGTTAACACTATTGGTTAACCGATTAACCATTAAAGATTTTTGAAAATTCGCACTGGTTAATCGGTTAACCAATTTGTACTGCAATTGGTTAATCGATTAACACTATACCAGAAGCAGAAAAACAGCAGCTCAAAAGCACTTATAGTAATTAATCCAATGTGCAATCATCCAAATGATCATGTAATCAATTATGCACGAATTTTAAACTAGAAATCAGTGATCCAATCAACATGTAAACACATTCAAATAGCAAGGTCACAAATCACATGAATCAAAATCCACCAAAAATTAAGGATCCACATCAATTATGCAAAATAAGCTCAAAATAGCATCGGATCTAGAATTTCCAACCTACAAAGCGGAGATTTGCTTTGGTGAGTGTTGATTCAACTTTAAATAAGCAGATCCAAGCAAGAAACCCAAAGATTCTTCAAGATCCAAGTGATTTCTTGTAGTAGAAATGAAGATCCACCAAAACTAAGCTAAACCGATCCAAATAAGCTCTTCAAGATCAACTTCCAAGTTCAGATCCACAATAGCACGAAAATAGAATGGAGAATTGGAGATAATATGGATGAAGGATGAAGGTTTAGCTCTAGAGTTCAATGATTCTAATGGAGAATCAAAGAATTCCAAGATGAGAGCTCTAATGTAGTTTTGGAGATGGAATAGTTTAGAGCAAAATTCAAAGAGTGAGATTGAATTCTGAAAATGAAATGGAATTATGAGGATTCCCTACGTGAGGTTTGGAGCAAATCATTTAAATATGCTCTAGGTTAGGAGTAGAATGGTGGTTTGGAGTGTGGTTATGAAATTTTGATTAGGAGTGGGAAATTGGAGGGAATTTGAATTAATTTGAAAACTAATCAAAATTTAAAGTGGTTCTAGATCATTCTCCTGGTGTAAAATCAATTTCACAAGTGATCAAAATGGACCCTAAAGTGGCACACTTGAAAAACTCACGTGCAGAGGCAAAATTTGCCTTGGTTAATCAGTTAGCTGTTTTGGTTAATCGATTAACACCCTTGAAAATTCCAATTTGGTTTGATTTTGCTATGGTTAACCGGTTAACACCTTGAAAATTTGAATTTTGGCGCCTTTTGTAGGGAAATATGCACATTGGTTCGTTTTCTTCCGTTCTGAGCTCTATTAAGCCTTTGAAACTTGCTTTCAAATATCAAAACTGGGAGAATGCCTGAGATAGCTTGAATGTTGCCTCCTGAGCTATAAATTATCCTGCAAAAAATAAAAATAAAATCGGCCGCTCAATCGCCGGGCAAAATAAATGCCAGAGCTCTTGATGCTCGCTGTTCAGTCTCTTGCACTAAAAAGACCTGAACCATAGGAAAACCTTTGATCCCCTGTCTCAAGAGCAAATGCTATGCTATGCAAAAATGCAAAATGAAAAGAAAACATAAGTCAAGTACAAGAAAGGGTTGGTCAAACTTTAGGGTGAAAAGCAACTTGGACCCTATCCAAACGACTTGGACCTGAATGGGTGAAAAGCGAACGGCTTTCAAGAAATCAAGGTAAAAGACGGTTGAATACCAAAGAACCCGAAAATTATCCAACCGCAAAAATAGAACTACAAACTTGTTATTGGGACAAAATCTCCGGAAATAACTGTATCTGATAGTTGCAACGACACTAAGCTAACTGATTACCAATCAGAAAACCTCGACACGTAGTCAGAAGAGACATCTGCTAACACGTAGGCAATGACACTAAGTCGAAAAGATCATCTGATTTCACCATCAGGCATCTGTTAAACAAGCCAGGAATTGAACCCGAAGGTCGGCTCAACCGAAAGTTGAGAAGAACATCTGACCTCGCCGTCAGGCATCTGTTAAACAAACAGGCATCAAACCCAAAGGCCGGCTCAACATGAAGTTGAGAAGAACCTCTGACCTTGCTGTCAGGCATCTGTTAAACCAACAAGCATCGAACCCGAAGGCCGGCTCAACACGAAGTTGAGAAGAACCTCTGACCTCGCCATTAGGCATTTGTTAAACAAACAGGCATCGAACCTGAAGGTCGGCTCAACACGAAGTTAAGAAGACTTCTGACCTCGCTGTCAGGCATCTGTTAAACAAACAGGCATCGAACCCGATGTCCGGCTCAACTTAAAGTTGAGAAGAACCTCTGACCTCACCGTCATGCATCTGTTAAACAAACATGCATAGAACCCGAAGGCCGGCTCAACACGAAGTTTAGAAGAACCTCTAACCTCGTCGTCAGGCATCTATTAAACAAACAGGCATCAAACCCGAAGGTCGGCTCAACACGAAGATGAGAAGAACCTCTGACCTCGCCGTCAGGCATCTGTTAAACCAACAGGCATCGAACCTGAAGGCCGACTCAACACGAAGTTGAGAAGAACCTCTGACCTCGCTGTTAGGCATCTGTTAAACAAACAGGCATCGAACCCGAAGGCCGACTCAACACGAAGTTGAGAACATCTGCTCACCAGCAGGCATTCGCTAAATAAAAGCGAGCATCGAACCCGAAGGCCAGCTCAACACGAAGTTGAGAACATCTGCTAACCAGCAGGCATTCGTTAAATAAAATCGAGCATCGAACCTGAAGGCCGTCTCAACACGAAGTTAAGAACATCTGCTAACCAGCAGACATTCTCTAAATAAAAGCGAGCATCAAACCTGAAGGTCGGCTCAACACGAAGTTGAGAACATTTGCTAATCAGCAGACATTCGCTAAATAAAAGCAAGCATCAAACCCGAAGGCCGGCTCAACACGTAGTTGAGAACATCTCACAGATTCACCAGCTGAAAGAAGAATTCCGCTAGGGAAAGGGAACTTGAACAAACAAGCTCTGTTGGGGAGAAAATGATAAGATGAACACATCTGTCAATGATTTTGCTGGAGGTTTGAATACCACACAGGCTCAAGAAAAACACCAATACTTGCGGGGGCCGGAATACCACAAAGGCTAAACGAACCATCATTATCTGCTGTAGACACATTAAAAAATAAGAGGTAACAACCTGGCTTATGTTTCAAATGCATATGTTTGAATATGGCGTAATGCTCCATGTGAAATGGAAATGCTACGCGTTTGGAGGATTCTATGCACAATGCAACATGCAAAGGAACCACCTCAGCAAAATAAATGTTGAAGAGACGAAAGCAACCCTGCCAGGGAAAAAATAGGATATGCCAATTACGATTGGACTTATGCTAGGAACAACAAGCCCTGGATGGCCTCCAAGAAAAGAACTCTCTTGGGTAATACTGCTCTGAAGAGAACAAAAATCCACTCCTCTGGGAATCAACTCAAATTTTGTGGAGGAAAACGCCTTGAATGGCCTACCAGAATACAACTCTTCTGGGGAATAAAAGACTCGGCTGGGAAAAAGCTGCCAACCGTTAAAATCAAATCCACCCTACTGGGGAAATCAATGACCCTAAATGGGAAGCACAACCAACCACTGAGATTAACTTCATTATACCAGAAATCAAAATCCACTCCACCGAAGATTACTCATTGAGGGAATCAGCATCGACCTTGTGAGGTAAACCCTTATATAACATACGTTCTTGAGTTTCGATGATGACAAAACCCAACCGTAGATGAAGTGTCCTTATCAACTCTAACGCTACAAGACAAATGCAATATTTCATCTCTCATATCCTTCCTATATCCATCTGTTGTACCCCAAAAATTTGACCAACCTCTCTGGCTTATGTTTTATTTCATTGCATCAGCATATTGCACAAAACATTACATTGCATATCATTTTTTCTGCATTTTTACAGGGGGATCAAAAAATGTGTGTCAATATATATATATATATATATATATATATATATATATATACCTCATCAAAAGTGTGGGCTCAAACCATCAGAGGCAGAGTGTGTGTTTTTTTTTAGAGGAATACTTAAAGAAGTCAATTTTTAAGGAGGAAAAATATAATTGAGGCAAAATGCGCAGGGTGGGGTTTGAACCCACCACCTTTTGATTAATAATGTTTCACTTCACCAACTCAACCAAGCACACGCTTGTGATTAACAAAAGGAAGGAATGGTATACATGTTAAGATGAGAAAAGAGGGCGCTTAAAATAAAAATGGGGTGGATTTTGTCTCCACCAGGATTCGAACCAAGGACCTCACACTCAACACGCGCTTGCTTTAACCACTGGGGTGGTGATACATCCATTGATTATCCCACCCCAGAATTGTTAAGTACTTTACATTGATTCATGGCTGGGCAAATTTGAAGAACACATTTTGGCCATACGAGAAGCTTGGTAGATTGGACAAAACTGGACCATTTTCAATGAAGCAAAATTCAATTCCACTTGTTTTTTCGCAAGGATTAATTTGGTGCATTTATTTTTCATGTTTCAAGTGGGAATTTCAAGTTACCAGCAAAGTTGCAAGATGAAGTCATTTGGTTTCATGGAGAAGTTGGTTCTGAACTTTGCTATTTCAAGGCCAACCATCAAGGTACTTGCTTTGGGTGCTTTTTGAACTCATTACCAATTCAGGCAAGGGTAAGCAGCCACTACTGGCCTGCTGCAACTCTAGTTTGTCCCTACCTCTCCACCACAACCAAAGCCACGAAAAGACAAAAACTCAGCAGAAAAAAGTTGGATTTGAATTAGGATATAAAAGGTTTAGTGTTGGAGCAAACCCTAGGAGCCACACTCCATACCAGACATCTTAGAAATTTTGAATTCCTTTTTTGAGTTTCTCTCAAAGAAAACCGGTTGCAGCTGCAAGCAAGGAGGGATTCTTCAAATTTCTTTGGCTGTTGAGTTCCCTTATCAGGTATGGACATCTGGAACTTCTTCATCATACACATAAATCATGTTTGGGCATTTGTTCTACTAAGTTTTTTTTTAACTTTTCATATGCTTGAAAGAAAAAACTGAGTATGTCTACGCTATTCCTGTTTGGATCTTAGTAACATTTGAGCAATGTATGTGTTATGTGTTGGCCAGCTATGCTGATTTTGTTAAGTTTAGAATGATTAGAATACTGCTAGGCTTGAGTTCACAACCTATTTTATCAGTTCTATTTTGAGCCTTTTTGCTGTAGCTTTTGTTTTTGTTCATGTTGCTATGAGATGTGTTGTCTAGTTGTGTGTTGTCTACTTGTTGGAATCTAAATCCCTTGGTGATTTGTTTGGGTTGTGTGTTATGAACACAGTTTGTATGTATCGTATTTTTTTCATCACATTGTTAGTTTTTTTTCTTTTTTTCTTAAAGTTATTCTGTCAAGATTGTTATGCTGTTTGTGTTCAGACATAATAGGGATCTTGTTTTAGACACTATGAGGCTTGCTGCTAACTGTCTTTTGTTGTGAATCCATCTTTCTCTTTGAACAGCATTCATGTCTAGATCTGGCTGTTGGGATTTTTGCTTGCACTGCAGTTTGGTTTGTGTTTTGTTTTGATAATTTGTGTTTGCCATAAGAACCTAGGTGTGTTTGTAAGGATGACTGTCACAAGAGCATTTTGATAAAGATTTGGGCTGATGATTCTGTTTGTTTTTTTAAAAATAACCAAATTCTTTTGAAACGTTGTTTTTCTGTGTTGAAATTTATTGATCATGATGTTTGGTTACTGCATTAGATCATTTAGGTTTTGTATGGTTTTGTCACTCACCATTTGAAACATGTGCCTTGATCTTGCTGTCAGTTTCTATTTAGGGTTTGATAACCTCTCATGTTTTCAAAATCTCATTTGAGTTTTAAAAGAACCTCAACTGTTGGTGTATGCCTTGATCATGTATAAGTTATGTGAGCTTGATTGTGTCAAGTCATGTTGATAGGTTAAATTCATTTCTTGCTAAGAGCTTATTTGTATTTAAGGTTCAGTTATGAGAATGTGTTGTGTGTGCTGGTGTGTTATGGTCTGCTTCAGTGTTGTGTGCAGGTGTGTGTTAGTATGAAATGGACTGCTTTTTTGTTGTGTTTGTGTTGTGGTTATGATAGAAATGCTGACCTGTAGCAATAGGTCATTTAAGGTTTTTTACTGCTCTTTCTCATTCAAAATTGCCTGCTATTTTGTTTTTTCCTTCTTGTGTTTTTGGTTGGATTTCATTACACTAGTGTTGGTCTTGGTGGGAATGTGTCCATTTTGTAATCTTTGGGTACTATGATCAGTTGGGTTGTATGCTGCCAGTTTCAGAGGTGTAGTGATTGAGTATGCCATTAAGTGTTATCTCATATTGGTCTTGAAATCAGGTAATGTTGTTGTTTGTTTTGTGGAGCACTGCATTCATTTCATGTTTAAAAGCTTCATGTGTAGCAAAGTGTAATGTGTGTGTCTTAATGTGATGGACTGTTTTTTTTTTTGTGTGTGAGTTGTGTTCATGATGGATATGCTGATCTATGACAGCAAGCCTTAGTAATTGGTTACTCTGCCTCATCAAAATTGGTTGTTTGTTGCTGTTATTTCTTTTGGTGTCATTACATATCAATTTCAGTCTTTGTGACTATATATTCCCTTGGTGTTCTGTTTGGATGTGGTGAACATTTGGTTTGTTTGTTTTGATGTATCTGCTGCATAACCTCAATGGTGTATTGAATGAGTATGCTGTAAGCTTTGTTTTCATGTTGGTCTTAAATGGTATGCTGCTGCTGTTTGCTAATCAGCAATATCCATGATTGAAATCTACAACATTGGCAAGATACTTGTTTTGAATATTGTGTTTGAGTTGAACCAGATTTTTGTTGATTGTTGGTTTGTTAGTTTAGCAGTTAATGTCAAGAATGTTTAAAGGTTGATTTGAGATGTTGAACTTTGGATAAGTATTAGCGCTAGCTTGTTTCCTTTCTCATGAGATGTTGTTTTATCATTGGAGGCAGTTTTGATTCATTGCTTGTCTTGGATTTCCTCTTGGCCTGCTGTTTAGTCATGTTTGCATTCACACACACAAGCCAAACTGTTTGCTCTTACCTGCTGTCAACAGGATGTGTTCAAGGAATAAATTGTTTGCTTATACTTTGATCTTGGCTTGATTGGAGCTTGTGTTGTTTTGTTTTGGTTAGAATATAGATGAACATCAAATTCTGTTTGGCAACTGAGACATCCATCTAATTTTAATTCAAATAAATCCTGCCTTGCTCTTACATAAATATATGAACCAATTTTTGTTGCCAGCAGTGCCATAGCAGCATGAGCCCCCCTCTCCTATGCATAAGCTTTGAATTTTTGATGTGCTTGACTGTGGATATGTCTGATTTTGTGTTTGATAGTTTGTTGTCATGCTGTTTCTTGTTGTTTGATGCTTAAGACATAGGTCACATGTTTGCCACAACAGGTTTTAATTTGATCAAGCCTCAGACTGGACTTTGTTACTCACATTCTCATTTACACTTAATCATACTTCCTACACTTCATGGCACTCACTTGCAGCATGTTGGCATACTGTTTTGAATGAGAAATTTGACACATCACATACCTATTTTTGAATTGCTCAAGCTGTTGACACACTTGCATATGCTGATCCAAATTGGGAAACATTGATCATCTTGGTCTCTTTTGTGTTATAACAGTTCAGGATAGTCATTTATAACATGTCCAAATGAGCCAAAACTTTGAAACTGACTTGAACATTAAGTTGCAACATCTCATGCACCAACACACACTAAAATGCAATTTAAAGGCTAAACACTCACATGTTAATTCCAGTTCAGATGTTAACTTATACACAGACTTATTATCATCTATTGAAGATGTTTGATTGATTAATGTGGCCCTTGGATGCTTTAGATATCAAAACCATGTTGTCATGCATCACTACCATATGTTCATATGCAACTCAATGCCCATTTCATGACTTGTTGAAAAGCTGAGCTTATTCTTTGAATTTTATCCATGATTATTGACTTTTGAACATGAATGAACCCACGTTTGTACACATTCACATCAGTCCTAGCCTCTAGAGCACATATTGCATTTCAAAGCTTTACTTTGCATTTTCCTTCGTGTTTAATTTTGCAAGCATCATATGAAAATTTGAATAGCACCATTAGACTCCTCTCTGAAAAACATGCGAGATAGACTCAAATTTTAGTCAATTCCATGGAGTTTTGATCCCTTTTTGATTGCTTTTGCATTTGGTCTTTGGTTACTTTATTTCTGCCCAGCAAATATTGAAGACATACTATATATGCTTTTTGTTTCACTTTGAATATTGGAAGTATCACCGCCCCAGCGGTAGGCCATGCGCCTTTCATTGCCAAGTACCAGGGTTCGATCCTCAGTGATGACCCTTTTGTTATTTTTGTGATTTTCTTGTATTATTATTTTTTCTTCTTTCCCTTCCATCAAATTGCAAGCGCGCGCGTGTGCCCCAGTGGTCAAGAGTACTGAATGTGAACCAAAAGGGAGTGGGTTCAATCCCCACCCCTTGCCCTTTTATTTTTATTTTAGCTAATTTATCCATTTGTTATCTTATTTTAATTCCTAAAAAAAAAACATAACTTTTGCATACTTCAACATTTTTTATTCATTTTTTTTTTAATTTGTTCACAATAGTGACTATTTTGTTATTTGAAGTAACATTTCAATTATTCATATTTTTCGAGACCCTTGGCTTGCTTGGAGGTTGACCCTTTGTTAGGGTTTGTTTACCTTGTATCTTATAAACTTTTCTCAACATCCGATCATCTTTGTATTGAATTAAAAAGAGGGGATTAAGTGTAGACTTTCTTCCTCTCCGAGTGTTGGGATGCCCACTGTAGTGAGGGTGGTTTCGACACTTGTCTTTCAATACGAAGACGTTTCCATACCATCTCTCCTAAAAAACCTCGGTCTCGTACCGAGCGCATTTTCAAACCCCTTCAATAAGGAATCATTTCTCTTTGTATTGAATTAAAAAGAGGGGATTAGGTGTAGACCTCTTCCTCTCCGAATGTTGGGATGCCCACTGTAGTGAGGGTGGTCTTGATATTCGTTTTTCAATACAAAGACGCGACTTTATCCACCATCTCGCTTTCACAATTTCCTTCCACAATTTTCACACCTAAAACCTCGGTCTTGTACCGAGTGCATTTTCAAATATTTTCATAACAAAAACTTGAATGGTCGTGGAGTGGTTAGGCGTAGGCCTTCTCCTATCCCGAGTGCTGACGTTTACCGTAGGGTTCTCTGTCGCAAAGCACTTACCATTCAAAACCAAAAACATCTTTAATAAGAGAATGAAGTTCTCTTTACATTGAATTAAAGAGAAAGGATCGGGTGTAGACCTTTTCTTCTCCGAGCGTAGGGATGCCCACTATAGTGAGGGTGGTTTCGACGCTCGTCTTTCAATACGAAGACGCCTCGTTCGCCACACCTTTTTATAACAAAAACTTTGAGACAAAGAATTGGGTACTACCCGTAGGGGTTACTATCCGAGGACCTGTCTCGCCCCCCTAAAAAACAATCCAATCAATCAAACGTGACTTCTTGCCTCGCGTGGCGAAAACTAATCAATCTTTCAAAAAGGATATGTTACGTCCGTTCTACCGCAAACAGGTAACGCCTAAGTCTCCAACGAGCGAGCAGCAAAACACCTAACTGCTAGAATGCGCACGATAGCATCATCCATAAAAAACATCAACACATTGTTAGCACGAACTACGTTTGCTCTGATTTCTCATGCTAGATGAGAATACGTAGGCACAAGACGGCGATGTCTTGGCGAGCTCCCTTTTTCACCTTTCACCCGTAGGCCGAACTACGGCTGCTCTGATTCTTTACTTCGTTCAAGTAAAGATACGTAGGCACAAGGGCCGCAATCCTTGTCGAGAACTTTCCCCCCATATCTATAGTTCCCCGAACTACGTCGACTCTGACTTTCTCACATCTATTGAGAATACGTAGGCATAGGACTGCGAAGTCCTACCGAGTCTGTTCTTTCTCTCTTCTTCCCTGTTCTCTCTTTCCTCCTAATTTTTCCTGTTTCTAACCCTTCTTTTACCCTGTGGAACACTTTTATAGCATAATATTTAAGCAGATATAATCACACATCGACAAGCAAAAGGTTCCCATCAAGTACGATGGATGCGAGGGGTGATAATACCTTCCCCTCGCATAACCGGCTTCCGAACCCGTTCTTGGTTGCGAGACCATCTTATCCATTTCTTTCTTAAGATTTTCTCGATATTTTCCTTTCCCCTCATGGGATAAATAAAGTTCGGTGGCGACTCTTCTGTCCTTTCTCTTCGCCTCCCCGTCGTTGCACGATGCATTTTTCGAGTAGCGCCAGCTGGCGACTCTGCTGGGGAAATATAAGCCCTAGCGAGCCAAGCCTATTTTGTTTATCGTGTTTGTGTCTTTACTTGTTTTATTTATTTATGCTTTATTTTCTAACTGTTGGGTTTATTTGATTTGGTTTGTGAGGATGAAGCTTTCGAGCATACACACTAAGTTAGGAGGTGGATTCTTTTTGATTTGCGAGACTTAGGACTCGTTGAGTTGGATTGAATCTCACCGCTCAGATGAGACTCCGTTGGAATAATTATGTCTTACGTGTAGTCGTAATGGCATTCTTATCTTCAACTTGAGAGTCCGCGATTCTGAGGACCTTTTGTAGAACCTTATTCCGAAGGTTGCTGAAACATAACTCTGTGTTCATCCTTTTGAAAGGATTACCGTCTTACGAGTAGTCGTTATGATGGGAAACTTTTGAGGGTTAGTACATGGGACTTTGTTTGAAAGGCCTTTGGAATACCCTTTTGTACACCAGTAGATTGCCCACTCGTTGGAGAAGATACCTTTTTGATGTTGTCTTGCAGGATTTGTGACTTTGATCTCGATGTGTGAATATTATCATATGCATTCATAAAACATTGCATTGCATATCATTTTGCATACCAAGAGACTTAAGAAGCTATGATTATCTCAGGTATTGGTGAACTCAATGGCTGATCTAAGAAAGAGAAGCACAAATTCCATAAAGTTTAGGGAACCGAAGTTGGAATCAATTCAAGACCTTCTGATTGACGTGCCGAAAGTTATCAAGATCAACTTTCAAGGGAAACATGGGAAATTGCTTGATCTTCTCCACTCTAGAGTTGATACTTGGGCCTTGTATGCTATGGCTCAATTTTATGATGCGCCTCTTCGGTGCTTCACTTTTCAAGACTACCAGTTGGCTCCCACCTTGGAAGAATATTCTCACATTTTGAACATTAAGATTAAGGATCAACCTGTCTATACTGGTTTGGAAGAAGAACCAAAGCCTGCTGTCATTGCTCTTGCTCTTCATATGACCAAAGAAGAAGTCAAGAAGGGTCTAACCAGTAAAAGGGGTGTTCAGGGTTTTCCATTGAAGTTTCTGCTAGAAAAGGCCGCTCAGTACAAGGTTGATGAGGATTGGGAAAAGTTCGGTATAAGTGTTGCTCTAATGATTTATGGGATTGTCCTCTTTCCAAATGTGGACAATTTCATAGACATCACTGCCATCGTTTTCTTCATGCAGAAGAATCCCATCCCTACACTCCTTGCCGATGTCTATCACTCTATTCATTGGAGGAGTGAAAAGAAGGCGGGAATGATCCAATGCTGCTCTCACCTACTATACAAGTGGTATGCTTCTCATTTGCCCAAGAAAGGGCCGTTCATGGAAAACAAGAAGGAATTGAAATGGTCTCAACGCATCATGTCTCTGGAAGCTAGTGATATTGCTTGGTACTCTCATGAGTACTATGATGTGGAAATCATCTTTAGTTGTGGAGAATTCAGTAATGTACCTTTGATCGGTAGGGCCGGTTGTATGAACTATAACCCAGTCATGGCATTACGTCAGTTGGGCTATGCTATGGAGGGCGAGCCCGAAGCAGAGAAGGTTCAGAGTTTCTTTTTGCTAGCCACATCAGAAGACCCTGCGTTTGTCAGGAAGATTGCTAAGGCTTGGGGCAAGATTCATACAAAGGGGAGGAAGGAGTTAAAAGCGAAGAACTGTGTGGCAAAGGAGCCATACAATCGATGGTTACTAGCTAGAGTAGCTGAAAGGTCGTTGCCATTTCCCTTAGAGCCCTCTATGCGAGAAGCACCTCCCGCTCCCACTCATGTATCCATAGAAGAATATGAAAAACTGAAGCTAATAGTGGAGAGATTGACTAAGGAGAATCAGGACCTTCAGAATGAAGTCCACCAAGCAAATGTGGAGAGCGGTCAGTACAAAAGAAAGTTGGAGTTTGAACAGGATCAAGCGGCTGAGAGTAGCAAGAAGCTAAAATTAGAAACGGATCTGAGAGTCAGGTACCAACAGGGTTACGAAGGGGCTGATGCATCATTAACAACTCTCCGACAACGCTTAAAGGACACCAAAGCTTCTTGTGATAGGGCATGGCACTTCTTTGAGATAGCCTCTGCCGAAAAGAAGGAAATACGAGAAAATCTCGAGGCTGATATTGGGGATCTTGAAGAACGACTGAGAAGTGCCTTGACCCTAGTGGAAAATGAACGAAGACTCAAAGAGGAGGCATTGAAAGATTCATATGTCACATCTGACCTGTGGAATAACAAATGTCAAGAATTGGAAACTTCCCAAGAAACAACCCTTCTGTGGAGGAATCGTTTCGAGGCTTTGCAAAGAGATAGTGCGCAGTGGCTCGAGAAGGAGGCTCAGCTCAATGAGTTGTTGGACACCCATGTGGATTCTATTTGTTATTACCAGTCGACTCTATATATGTGTCGTGCTAGGTACAACAATTTGGTGGAGCATTGCAACCTCATGATCCGTGATATCCCATGGAGGTTGGAAAGCGCCATTCAAGACTTGGAAGGAAATGATATCCCCCCTTCTGTTCACCACTTTATCCAGCTCTGCGACCAAATGGTTAGGAGGTTCATGTTCGAGACGAAGAAGCTTGACGAGCGTCTCCAAAAGGAGAAATTCTAGTTTTTAGTACTCTTGGTTTTCAGTTATTCAGTATTTTCCTTGTAATGAGAATTGTTATTCGGCATAGTCAGCAAATGCTTGTATTGAATCTTCCCGAATTAATGAGAATTTGCTTTTGGTCTAATTGTGTTTTCTTTATTATTTGTTCATTCGCAATTCTATAATACCGGTTATAATCATAGGTTTTGAAAGTCTCTTGAGCATTTGCATGAACTTGCGCATCATTTTGCATTCCCTGAAACCCGACCCACACCGCTTGCCATTTCAGAGAGAAAGAGAGGGAAAGAGAAAGAGCAAGCTGACTTCTTAACACTCCTACAACACGCGGGGAAATCAGCAGAGAATCATGGATCAGGTTCAAGCCGAGCTTTTGGAGTTTCGTGAGAAGATGGCGCAATTCATGGAGATGATGCAGGGGGTGGCCAATGGACAGGACCAGTTAAGGACATTGGTTCAACCTTTAATAGCTCAAGTGGATGGAAGTGGCGTTTTGCATGGAGGGGTTGCTGCTATTCCCCCTCCTGTTAATAGTGGAACCTCGCAAGTCAACGGTGGCCCAACTGTAGTCAACCTTCCGGGCGGAAGAGAACAAACTGGAATCCCCATCCCAGTTGTGGCAGGCGCCATACCTACTAGCGTGAATCCTCAATGGGACCAAGATGAACAGGATGATATCTTCTCCATGAGAGACCTTGGGGGAGGATTACGATCCGACACTAATAAAAGGTTTGATGAAATAGAAGAAAAGATGAAGAGCATTCTGGAAAACCAGAACACTATGGGACTTGACATGTCCAATCTGGGATTGATTCCGGGACTTAGGATTCCTCCAAAGTTCAAAGTACCAGATTTCGATAAATACAAAGGAACGACATGTCCAAAGGTGCATATCCGCTCCTATTTCCGAAGGATGTCGGCATACTCTGATGATGAGAAGTTGCTTATGCACTTCTTCCAAGATAGTCTGTCAGGGCCTTCTCTAGAGTGGTACATGGGTTTGGAACCTGTTAATATTCGGAGCTGGAAGAATTTAGCAGAGGCCTTTGTCCAGCATTACCAGTACAATAGTGACTTGGCACCAAATCGAGTGCAGTTGCAGAATTTATCCCAAAGGAGCAATGAGTGTTTTAAAGAATACGCTCAAAGGTGGCGAGAGCTCGCCGCTAGAGTTCAACCTCCCATGGTGGAAAGAGAATTAATCGATTTATTCGTGGCCACATTGCCCGGAATCTACTACGAGAAGTTGGTGAGCAATATGTCAGGAAGCTTCTCAGATTTGATTATCACGGGCGAAAGAGTTGAAAACGATATAAAAATGGGGAAAATTCAAGCAGCGGAAGGGACCTCATCTGGAGGTGGAAGAAAGTTTTTTGGTGCGAAGAAAAAGGATAATGAAATAAATGCAGTGTACGGCTTTAACAACCGAAAAAGATACCTGGATCAGCGTCAGCAGCGACCGTATTACCAGCAACCGTCACAAGTAGCAAGTATTGCCATCCCGGCGACACAGCCTCCGCAACAACAACCACGTCAACAACAGCAGCAACGACCTCAACAACAGAATTATGCACCAAGACAATTCCAAGATAGGAGAAGGGTGGCGGATAGACACTTTGACACACCGCCAATGCCATACGCTCAGTTACTACAACACTTAATTCAACTGCAGTTGGTCCAGAAAAGGACAATGGCACCTCTAACTGGCCAACCACCTCCTGGATATGACGCCAACGCTAGGTGTGAATTCTACTCTGGTGCCCCCGGCCACAGTATTGACAACTGTAAAGCCTTCAAACATAAGGTACAAGACCTTATTGATAGTAAAGCTATCAATTTCAATCAGGATGCGCCAAGCGTGGATCGAAATCCCATGCCTAACCATGGTAGGGGTGGTGGCGTGAACGCTATTGACAGTGAGGAAGGCCTGAACTTGGTGTCCAAAGTAGAGGATTTGAAGACGCCGTTAGGTTTCGTGAAGAGCAAGTTGTTAGAAGGAGGGGTATTCCCAGGTTGTGGAAAGGATTGCGAAGACTGTATGATCTGTCCAGAAGGATGTCGGAACCTGAGGAACCATATACAGCACATGATGGATGACAGTTTGTTGCAATTTGATAGAATCTGTGAGAAAAATGTTGAAGAGGTAGTCATCGAAGATAAGGATGAGGTGGCCACCATATCCATCCCATACAAAACAATTACAATTTCCGCGCCTCCGGCGAGGCCCACTATTATATTCACAAAGGCAAGGCCCGTACCCTATGAAAGTTCTAAAGCAATTCCTTGGAACTATAGGGCCGAGGTCTACTGCAATGGTCAAAAGCAGGAACTGAGGGGTTCACCGTTGGATTCCGTTGATAATTTGGTGGGAACTGGAGGAATGACTCGGAGCGGGAGAGTATTTGCACCTCCCGAAGTAAGTACAGAAAGGGCTGATAAAGGTAAGGGGAAAGTTGTAGCGAAAGAGAATTCTCAGGCTAGAGAAAAGGAAACTTTACTGAAGGATGCGGAGGAATTCATGCGCTTGATAAGAAGGAGTGACTACAAAATTGTGGATCATTTACAACAAACTCCTTCAAAGATTTCTATCTTGTCATTGCTGTTATGTTCTGAGGCTCACAGGAATGCTTTGCTCAGAGTTTTGAATAATGCTTATGTACCTCAAGAGATATCCGTTAATCAGTTGGAAGGCGTGGTGGCCCATGTCAATGCAGGTAACGGGTTGGGGTTCACTGACCGCGATTTGACACCAAAAGGGAGGAACCACAACTTGGCTCTGCATATTTCACTTGAATGCCGAGGAACAGTGATGTCACATGTACTTGTCGATACAGGGTCGTCCTTGAATGTGTTGCCAAAGAAAGCATTGATGAAGATTGATCATCAAGGCCTTTATTGTACGCCCAGTGATTTGGTTGTGCGGGCTTTCGATGGAACCCGAAGATCTGTCTTTGGGGAGATAACTCTGCATATCCAAGTAGGCCCAGAGGTGTTTGAAACAGTTTTCTACATCATGGATATCCAGCCTGCTTATAGCTGTCTTTTGGGTCGGCCTTGGATACACTTAGCAGGCGCTATAACATCGACTTTGCACCAGAAATTGAAATACATGGTGGGTGGGAATATTGTGACCGTTTGTGGAGAAGAAGACATCATGGTGAGCCATCTGTCTTCATTCAAATATGTGGAAGTCGACGGCGAAATTCAAGAAACGCTGTGCCAGGCCTTTGAGATTGTCCAAATCAAGGAGAAGGCGCCGGTCGAGGTCAAGGCTCCAGAAGTTGCCATGTCGTCGTACAAGGAAGCACGGGCCGTGGTGGAATCCGGATCAACACAAGGATGGGGACAGGTGGTAAGCGTCCCAAACAAGCAAGATAAGTTCGGATTGGGATATAGCCCACATGGATCATCTTCACAAAGCACTCCACGTTACAAAGGTCCTGTCCAATTCACTAGCAGTGGAGTCATTTTCGATCAAATCAATGCCATATCAGATGAGGAAGGAGACAGCGACTGCGATATGGATGCGTGGATCCAGCCATGCATCCCCGGCCAGGGCTTGAAGAATTGGAGCATGGAGGAAGTTATCACAGTGACTTATGAAGAGTAATTGATTTGTCTTGATTAATGTATTTCCATATGCTCTGCCCAAGGCATAATGGACTTTATTTGTAGGTCCCTATCTTTATGCATGTGAACAATCTTTTTATCATCAATTAAAAGGCGTCTTTTCATTCAGAATTTTGTGATCCTTGTTGTTCTTGTTTTTATCTTTAACAATAAAATGGCAATGTGGTTTATGTTTTTGTTTGCATATCATTTAAAAGCATAAAATCATCATCATCGCAGGTTACACATTTCAGATGCCACCGACTCAGACTCGTCTATGACTCGGTATGACTTTGACAATCCGATCTTTCAAGCCGAAGAAGAGATCGAAGAAGACGAAGACCTGCCTGAGGAGCTTGCCAGATTGTTAAGACAAGAGGAGAAGGTCATCCTGCCTCATCAGGAGGAAGTTGAAGTTATCAACCTGGGAACAAAAGAAGACAAGAAGGAGGTCAGAATAGGGGCTACGCTGCAAAGTAATGTCAAGCAACGATTGGTTGAGTTACTCCAAAAGTACAAGGATGTTTTTGCTTGGTCATATGAGGATATGCCAGGACTCGACACAGACATCGTGGTTCATCGTCTGCCTCTTCGTGAAGAGTGTCCTCCTGTCAAACAGAAATTGAGAAGAACAAGGCCAGACATGGCAGTGAAGATCAAGGAAGAAGTTCAGAAACAGTTAGATGCCGGATTTCTTGTTGTGGCCAACTACCCTCCTTGGGTCGCTAACATCGTGCCCGTACCTAAAAAGGACGGCAAAGTTAGGATGTGTGTTGATTATAGGGACTTGAATAGAGTAAGCCCAAAGGATGATTTCCCGCTTCCCCATATTGACGTGCTTGTTGATAACACCGCGCAATTCTCAGTGTTTTCCTTCATGGACGGTTTTTCCGGATACAATCAAATTAAGATGGCGCCGGAGGATATGGAAAAAACGACTTGTATCACACCTTGGGGGACTTTTTGCTATAAAGTGATGCCTTTCGGGTTAAAGAACGCAGGGGCAACTTATCAACGAGCAATGGTCACACTCTTTCACGACATGATGCATCACGAAATCGAAGTTTTTGTCGATGATATGATTGCAAAGTCCCAAACGGAGGAGGGGCACCTGGTAAATCTTCTAAAATTGTTTGAGAGGTTGAGGAAGTTCAAATTGAGGTTGAATCCAAGTAAATGTACTTTCGGCGTACGGTCAGGAAAGCTGTTGGGGTTCATCGTTAGTGAGAAAGGTATTGAGGTTGATCCCGCGAAGATCAAGGCAATTCAAGAAATGCCAGCACCAAAGACTGAGAAGCAGGTTCGTGGTTTCTTAGGTAGATTGAACTATATTGCAAGGTTCATATCTCACCTCACCGCCACTTGTGAGCCATTGTTTAAACTTCTAAAGAAGGATCAGGCGGTCGTTTGGAACGAGAATTGCCAGAAGGCGTTTGAGAAAATAAAGGAATACCTACAAGAACCTCCAATACTGATGCCCCCGGTGGCTGGAAGACCGTTGATAATGTACTTAACAGTTCTTGAGAATTCTATGGGTTGTGTTCTCGGTCAGCACGACGAGACTGGAAGAAAGGAGCACGCAATTTACTACTTGAGTAAAAAGTTCACCGACTGTGAATCCAGATATTCAATGTTAGAAAAGACTTGTTGCACACTCGCTTGGGCCGCCAAACGCCTAAGGCAGTATATGCTAAACCACACAACCATGTTGATTTCAAAGATGGACCCAATTAAGTATGTGTTCGAAAAGCAGGCGCTATCAGGAAGGATCGATAGGTGGCAGATGATTCTGACAGAATATGATATTCAATATGTATCTCAAAAAGCTATTAAAGGTAGTGTTCTGTCAGAATACCTTGCAGAGCATCCAGTCGATGATTATCAGCCAATGAAGTTTGACTTTCCTGACGAAGACATTATGTACTTGAAAATGAAAGATTGCGATGAGCCGTTGCCGGGCGAGGGACCGGAATTGGGTTCCCAGTGGAAGTTGATCTTTGACGGCGCTGTTAACTCCTACGGTAGTGGGATTGGGGAAATCATTACAACTCCCCATGGTTCCCATATACCATTCACCGCAAGGTTAACGTTCCCATGCACCAATAACGAGGCCGAGTACGAAGCATGTATCATGGGCATTGAGGAAGCAATCGATTTGAGAATCAAGAACCTTGATATCTATGGAGATTCAGCATTAGTGGTCAACCAAATCAAGGGAGAGTGGGAGACGCGCCAGCCAAATCTGATCTCATATATGAACTACGCAAGAAGGTTGTTACCTTTCTTCGATCGAGTAGAGCTTCACCATGTGCCAAGAGCAGAAAATCAGATGGTCGATGCTTTGGCTACTTTATCCTCAATGTACAAAGTTAACTTATGGAACGAGGCTCCGATAATTATCATTTCACGGCTTGATAGACCAGCATTTGTGTTCGCAATAGATGAAGCTCCTGATGGTAAACCATGGTTTTATGACATCCAGAACTTTCTTAAGAACCAAGAGTATCCGCCTGGGGCATCTACCCAAGATAAGAAGACTTTGAGAAGATTGTCCGGCAATTTCTATCTAAATCCAGACGGTGCGCTCTATCGGAGAAACCATGACTTAGTGCTACTAAGATGCGTGGACGAAAAAGAGGCAAATTTGCTTATGGAAGAGGTCCACGAAGGTGCTTTCGGAACACATGCAGGTGGGCATGCCATGTCTCGGAAGTTGTTAAGGGCAGGATATTATTGGTTAACTATGGAGTCAGATTGCTTCAAGTACGCCAAGAAGTGCCACAAATGTCAAATTTATGCTGACAAGATTCATATACCATTGTGTCCTTTGAATGTCATGTCATCACCATGGCCTTTTTCCATGTGGGGCATTGATATGATTGGAAAGATCGAGCCGACCGCATCCAATGGGCACCGTTTTATCTTAGTAGCTATCGACTATTTCACCAAATGGGTCGAAGCTGCTTCCTACGCCAATGTCACGAAACAGGTCGTAGCCCGATTCATCAAAAGGGACATCATCTGTCGATATGGGATACCTGAGAGGATCATCACTGATAATGGCTCTAATCTGAATAACAAGATGATGAAGGAACTGTGCCAGAGTTTCAAAATCGAGCATCACAATTCTTCTCCCTATCGCCCGAAAATGAATGGCGCCGTGGAAGCAACCAACAAGAACATTAAGAAGATAGTACAAAAGATGGTGGTAACTTATAAGGATTGGCACGAGATGTTGCTCTTTGCTTTACATGGATATCGCACTTCGGTGCGTACTTCAACTGGGGCAACTCCTTTCTCGTTGGTATATGGCATGGAAGCTGTCCTGCCATTGGAGGTCGAGATCCCTTCTTTGAGAGTACTGGCGGATGTCAAACTAGATGAAGCAGAATGGGTGAAGAACAGGTTGAATCAACTCAATTTGATGGATGAGAAAAGATTGGCGTCTCTCGCATACGGTCGTTTGTACCAGAAGAGGATGAAGAGCGCCTATGATAAAAAGATATGTCCTCGGAGCTTTCAGGCAGGCGACTTAGTGTTGAAGCGAATTCTCCCACCACAGAACGATCACAGAGGCAAATGGACCCCCAACTATGAGGGTCCTTATGTTGTAAGAAAGGTTTTCTCAGGAGGAGCCTTGCTACTTTCAACTATGGATGGTGAAGATTTTACATCCCCTGTGAACGCAGACGCAATCAAAAAATACTTTGCTTAAGACGAAACCGCTGGAAAGAAAAAGAATATCCAGGCAAAAATGGGGCATCCCGGCGAATCATAAAAGGATAGGTTCGGGCAAAAGTTAGGGATATAAGAAAGATGTGAACCCGCAAAGTTGAAAACTCGAAAGGGCGACTTTGGCAAAAATGGGTATCCCGGTGAATTGAAAACCCGCAAGGGCGATTCAGGAAAAAATTAGGGGTTTTAAAGAAAATGACTGCGGCCTGCGCGTTGATCATCACAGGCATAGTGGACTCTAGGGAGAACTCGAAGATCGACCATTCAAATCAGTCTCTTCAGAAGTTAAAGTATCGGAAAGCGTCAAAGTCACGCAAGTCATGGATGAGTCGCCACACGGTGTCTGTCTATACCACATTGCCGACATTTTGTATATTTTCCTTGCAGTTTTCTTTTGCGCAGCTTTCTCTTTTCAGGAGTTGCATCCGATGTAAAATTGCCTATTTTCAGGCCCTTTATCAATGAAATATACTATTCAGAAAAGCTGTTGTTCTGGTTTTAACTTTTACCGTTTTGTTTGCAAAGGACGCCTAATATTTTTGATAAAAACTTGCATACATAAACTTGTGGGCTTTGCTAATTATTGATCAAAACATTTGTTTGCTGTTTAAATAAAGTCATAAGCAAACAGTCTGAGACAACGGTACAACATATTTTGTCTGTTTGCTGTTTATTTCCCCAAGCAGAGGTTGATATCGATTCTCTTCTTATCTAATCCACCGCCAAGTTAGCAAAATCAATCTTGTTTCCCCACAGAGTGGAACTGGCTCAGAGATCGAGTATCTCCATCCCCATCAGAGAGAATGCGGGATAATCTCCCAATAAATCTTGTTCAATATCCCCAACGGATGGTGGATTCAATCTCCGGCAGAAGAGAGTTATTCTACAACAATCAGCTGTGTCTCCCCAGTGGATTTTGTTCTGGCTAATCATTCACAATTGATTTCCCCAGCGGGGTGGTTTTTGTGCTTATCAGAGCAGTTTTACCCAGATTTTTTTTCCTCGGAGGCTATCCAGAGCTTGTTTTCCCCAACATGAGTTTGCTTGCGCTAGGCGTATCTAGCCTTGACCCAACGGAGCTGGCTCTTTCTCTTTAGCATTTATTTTGCTAAAGTGGTTCATTTGCATCTACATACATGCATAGCATCTACCCAAAACGCGAAGCATTTCCATTTCGTATGGAGCATTACGCCATATTCAAACATATGCATGTGAAACATAAGCCAGGTCGTTACCCTTTTGTTTCCGGTGAATCTTGCAGATGATTAATATCTTCGCCCGTGTGTTGGCTAGACCCAGACTCGTTTTTGTTTCCCCAGCAGAGTTCTTTTGTGGTTATCATCAATGAGTGGTCTTAATATCGTGAATCTTGTTGCTCGCGTATATTTAGCGAAAGTTTGGCGGCAATGTCAAGTAATCTGATTCTTCAACGGCGATGTTGAGAAGTTTGTTTTGACGGCGATGTCAAGTGATTTGATTCTTCAACGGGGATGTTGAGAGGTTTATTTCTGACGGCGATGTTAGATGGTCTAGTTTTTCAGCGGCAATGTTGAAAGTTTGTGTTGACGGCGATGTCAAAAGTAATTGTACTCTTCAGCGGCGATGTTGAGAAGTTTGCTTTGACGGTGATGTCAAAAGTATTTGTATTCTTCAACGGCGATGTTGAGAAGTTTGCTTTGACGGCGATGTCAAAAGTATTTGTATTCTTCAACGGCGATGTTGAGAAGTTTGTGTTGACGGCGATGTCAAAAGTATTTGTATTCTTCAACGGCGATGTTGAGAAGCTTGTGTTGACGGCGATGTCAAAAGTAATTGTACTCTTCAGCGGCGATGTTGAGAAGTTTGCTTTGACGGCGATGTCAAAAGTATTTGTATTCTTCGACGGCGATGTTGAGAAGTTTGTGTTGACGGCGATGTCAAAAGTATTTGTATTCTTCAACGGCGATGTTGAGAAGCTTGTGTTGACAGCGATGTCAAAAGTAATTGTACTCTTCAGCGGTGATGTTGAAAGTTTGCTTTGACGGCGATGTCAAAAGTAATTATATCTTTGAATTTAATGGTTGTTCGTATTTAATGGAAAAATTGACGGCGAAGTCAGATTGTTTGAGAATTGACGGCGAAGTCAGAGGATATTAAAAATTGACGGAGAAGTCAGATTGTTTGAAAAATTGACGGCAAAGTCAGATTGTTTAAGAGTTGACGGCGAAGTCAAATGTTTTTATAAATTTGATGTTGAGTTACGACGGCGAAGTCAGAGTATACTGAAGACTGACGGCGAAGTCAGTTGAATTATAATTCTGACGATGAGATCTGACGGTGAGGTTAGATACTATTAAAAAAGCTGACGGCGAGGTCATATGTTCTACTTAATATGGGTTCCTGGCGGCGATGTCAGAGGTTCGTTTCGTGGTTGTCAAATTTCCGGGTCCTTGAGTATTCAACCGTCTTTTACCTTGATTGTATGAAAGTCGTTCACCTTTCATCCATTCAGGCCCAAGCCATTTGAATGGGGGCAGCTGTTGTACCCCAAAAATTTGACCAACCTCTCTGGCTTATGTTTTATTTCATTGCATCAGCATATTGCACGAAACATTACATTGCATATCATTTTTTCTGCATTTTTACAGGGGGATCAAAAAATGTGTGTCAAAAAAAAAATATATATACCTCATCAAAAGTGTGGGCTCAAATCATCAGAGGCAGAGTGTGTGTTTTTTTCCAGAGGAATACTTAAAGAAGTCAATTTTTAAGGAGGAAAAATATAATTGAGGCAAAATGCGCAGGGTGGGGTTTGAACCCACCACCTTTTGATTAATAATGTTTCAGTTCACCAACTCAACCAAGCACACGCTTGTGATTAACAAAAGGAAGGAATGGTATACATGTTAAGATGAGAAAAGAGGGCGCTTAAAATAAAAATGGGGTGGATTTTGTCTCCACCAGGATTCGAACCAAGGACCTCACACTCAACACGCGCTTGCTTTAACCACTGGGGTGGTGATACATCCATTGATTATCCCACCCCAGAATTGTTAAGTACTTTACATTGATTCATGGATGGGCAAATTTGAAGAACACATTTTGGCCATACGAGAAGCTTGGTAGATTGGACAAAACTGGACCATTTTCAATGAAGCAAAATTCAATTCCACTTTTTTTTTTCGCAAGGATTAATTTGGTGCATTTAGTTTTCATGTTTGAAGTGGGAATTTCAAGTTACCAGCAAAGTTGCAAGATGAAGTCATTTGGTTTCATGGAGAAGTTGGTTCTGAACTTTGCTATTTCAAGGCCAACCATCAAGGTACTTGCTTTGGGTGCTTTTTGAACTCATTACCAATTCAGGCAAGGGCAAGCAGCCACTACTGGCCTGCTGCAACCCTAGTTTGTCCCTACCTCTCCACCACAACCAAAGCCACGAAAAGACAAAAACTCAGCAGAAAAAAGTTGGATTTGAATTAGGATATAAAAGGTTTAGTGTTGGAGCAAACCCTAGGAGCCACACTCCATACCAGACATCTTAGAAATTTTGAATTCCTTTTTTGAGTTTCTCTCAAAGAAAACCGGTTGCAGCTGCAAGCAAGGAGGGATTCTTCAAATTTCTTTGGCTGTTGAGTTCCCTTATCAGGTATGGACATCTGGAACTTCTTCATCATACACATAAATCATGTTTGGGCATTTGTTCTACTAAGTTTGTTTTAACTTTTCATATGCTTGAAAGAAAAAAATGAGTATGTCTATGCTATTCCTGTTTGGATCTTAGTAACATTTGAGCAATGTATGTGTTATGTGTTGGCCAGCTATGCTGATTTTGTTAAGTTTAGAATGATTAGAATACTGCTAGGCTTGAGTTCACAACCTATTTTATCAGTTCTGTTTTGAGCCTTTTTGTTGTAGCTTTTGTTTTTGTTCATGTTGCTATGAGAGGTGCTGTCTAGTTGTGTGTTGTCTGCTTGTTGGAATCTAAATCCCTTGGTGATTTGTTTGGGTGGTGTGTTATGAACACAGTTTGTATGTATCGTATTTTTTTCATCACATTGTTAGTTTTTTTTCTTTTTGTCTTAAAGTTATTCTGTCAAGATTGTTATGCTGTTTGTGTTCAGACATAATAGGGATCTTGTTTTAGACACTATGAGGCTTGCTGCTAACTGTCTTTTGTTGTGAATCCATCTTTCTCTTTGAACAGCATTCATGTCTAGATCTGGCTGTTGGGATTTTTGCTTGCACTGCAGTTTGGTTTGTGTTTTGTTTTGATAATTTGTGTTTGCCATAAGAACCTAGGTGTGTTTGTAAGGATGACTGTCACAAGAGCATTTTGATAAAGATTTGGGCTGATGATTCTGTTTGTTTTTTTTAAAAAAACCAAATTCTTTTGAAACGTTGTTTTTCTGTGTTGAAATTTATTGATCATGATGTTTGGTTACTGCATTAGATCATTTAGGTTTTGTATGGTTTTGTCACTCACCATTTGAAACATGTGCCTTGATCTTGCTGTCAGTTTCTATTTAGGGTTTGATAACCTCTCATGTTTTCAAAATCTCATTTGAGTCTTAAAAGAACCTCAACTGTTGGTGTATGCCTTGATCATGTATAAGTTATGTGAGCTTGATTGTGTCAAGTCATGTTGATAGGTTAAATTCATTTCTTGCTAAGAGCTTATTTGTATTTAAGGTTCAGTTATGAGAATATGTTGTGTGTGCTGGTGTGTTATGGTCTGCTTCAGTGTTGTGTGCAGGTGTGTGTTAGTATGAAATGGACTGCTTTTTTGTTGTGTTTGTGTTGTGGTTATGATAGAAATGCTGACCTGTAGCAATAGGTCATTTAAGGTTTTTTACTGCTCTTTCTCATTCAAAATTGCCTGCTGTTTTGTTTTTTCCTTCTTGTGTTTTTGGTTGGATTTCATTACACTAGTGTTGGTCTTGGTGGGAATGTGTCCATTTTGTAATCTTTGGGTACTGTGATCAGTTGGGTTGTATGCTGCTAGTTTCAAAGGTGTAGTGATTGAGTATGCCATTAAGTGTTATCTCATATTGGTCTTGAAATCAGGTAATGCTGCTGTTTGTTTTGTGGAGCACTGCATTCATTTCATGTTTAAAAGCTTCATGTGTAGCAAAGTGTAATGTGTGTGTCTTAATGTGATTGACTATTTTTTTTTGTGTGAGTTGTGTTCATGATGGATATGCTGATCTATGACAGCAAGCCTTAATAATTGGTTACTCTGCCTCATCAAAATTGGTTGTTTGTTGCTGTTATTTCTTTTGGTGTCATTACATATCAATTTCAGTCTTTGTGACTATATATTCCCTTGGTGTTCTGTTTGGATGTGGTGAACATTTGGTTTGTTTGTTTTGATGTATCTGCTGCATAACCTCAATGGTGTATTGAATGAGTATGCTGTAAGCTTTGTTTTCATGTTGGTCTTAAATGGTATGCTGCTGCTGTTTGCTAATCAGCAATATCCATGATTGAAATCTATAGCATTGGCAAGATACTTGTTTTTAATATTGTGTTTGAGTTGAACCAGATTTTTGTTGATTGTTGGTTTGTTAGTTTAGCAGTTAGTGTCAAGAATGTTTAAAGGTTGATTTGAGATGCTGAACTTTGGATAAGTATTAGCGCTAGCTTGTTTCCTTTCTCATGAGATGTTGTTTTATCATTGGAGGCAGTTTTGATTCATTGCTTGTCTTGGATTTCCTCTTGGTCTGCTGTTTAGTCATGTTTGCATTCACACACACAAGCCAAACTGTTTGCTCTTACCTGCTGTCAACAGGATGTGTTCAAGGAATAAATTGTTTGCTTATACTTTGATCTTGGCTTGATTGGAGCTTGTGTTGTTTTGTTTTGGTAAGAATATAGATGAACATCAAATTCTGTTTGGCAACTGAGACATCCATCTAATTTTAATTCAAATAAATCCTGCCTTGCTCTTACATAAATATGTGAACCAATTTCTGTTGCCAGCAATGCCATAGCAGCATGAGCCCCCCTCTCCTATGCATAAGCTTTGAATTTTTGATGTGCTTGACTGTGGATATGTCTGATTTTGTGTTTGATAGTTTGCTGTCATGCTGTTTCTTGTTGTTTGATGCTTAAGACATAGGTCACATGTTTGCCACAACAGGTTTTAATTTGATCAAGCCTCAGACTGGACTTTGTTACTCACATTCTCATTTACACTTAATCATACTTCCTACACTTCATGGCACTCACTTGCAGCATGTTGGCATACTGTTTTGAATGAGAAATTTGACACATCACATACCTATTTTTGAATTGCTCAAGCTGTTGACACACTTGCATATTCTGATCCAAATTGGGAAACATTGATCATCTTGGTCTCTTTTGTGTTATAACAGTTCAGGATAGTCATTTATAACATGTCCAAATGAGCCAAAACTTTGAAACTGACTTGAACATTAAGTTGCAACATCTCATGCACCAACACAGACTAAAATGCAATTTAAAGGCTAAACACTCACATGTTAATTCCAGTTCAGATGTTAACTTATACACACACTTATTATCATCTATTGAAGATGTTTGATTGATTAATGTGGCCCTTGGATGCTTTAGATATCAAAACCATGTTGTCATGCATCACTACCATATGTTCATATGCAACTCAATGCCCATTTCATGACTTGTTGAAAAGCTGAGCTTATTCTTTGAATTTTATCCATGATTATTGACTTTTGAACATGAATGAACCCACGTTTGTACACATTCACATCAGTCCTAGCCTCTAGAGCACATATTGCATTTCAAAGCTTTACTTTGCATTTTCCTTCGTGTTTAATTTTGCAAGCATCATGAAAATTTGAATAGCACCATTAGACTCCTCTCTGAAAAACATGCGAGATAGACTCAAATTTTAGTCAATTCCATGGAGTTTTGATCCCTTTTTGATTGCTTTTGCATTTGGTCTTTGGTTACTTTATTTCTGCCCAGCAAATATTGAAGACATACTATATATGCTTTTTGTTTCACTTTGAATATTGGAAGTATCACCGCCCCAGCGGTAGGCCATGCGCCTTTCATTGCCAAGTACCAGGGTTCGATCCTCAGTGATGACCCTTTTGTTATTTTTGTGATTTTCTTGTATTATTATTTTTTCTTCTTTCCCTTCCATCAAATTGAAAGCGCGCGCGTGTGCCCCAGTGGTCAAGAGTACTGAATGTGAACCAAAAGGGAGTGGGTTCAATCCCCACCCCTTGCCCTTTTATTTTTATTTTAGCTAATTTATCCATTTGTTATCTTATTTTAATTCCTAAAAAAAAACATAACTTTTGCATACTTCAACATTTTTTATTCATTTTTTTTTAATTTGTTTACAATAGTGACTATTTTGTTATTTGAAGTAACATTTCAATTATTCATATTTTTCGAGACCCTTGGCTTGCTTGGAGGTTGACCCTTTGTTAGGGTTTGTTTACCTTGTATCTTATAAACTTTTCTCAACATCCGATCATCTTTGTATTGAATTAAAAAGAGGGGATTAAGTGTAGACTTTCTTCCTCTCCTAGTGTTGGGATGCCCACTATAGTGAGGGTGGTTTCGACACTTGTCTTTCAATACGAAGACGTTTCCATACCATCTCTCCTAAAAAACCTCGGTCTCGTACCGAGCGCATTTTCAAACCCCTTCAATAAGGAATCATTTCTCTTTGTATTGAATTAAAAAGAGGGGATTAGGTGTAGACCTCTTCCTCTCCGAATGTTGGGATGCCCACTGTAGTGAGGGTGGTCTTGATATTCGTTTTTCAATACAAAGACGCGACTTTATCCACCATCTCGCTTTCACAATTTCCTTCCACAATTTTCACACCTAAAACCTCGATCCTGTACCGAGTGCATTTTCAAATATTTTCATAACAAAAACTTGAATGGTCGTGGAGTGGTTAGGCGTAGGCCTTCTCCTATCCCGAGTGCTGACGTTCACCGTAGGGTTCTCTGTCGCAAAGCACTTACCATTCAAAACCAAAAACATTTTAATAAGAGAATGAAGTTCTCTTTGCATTGAATTAAAGAGAGAGGATCGGGTGTAGACCTTTTCTTCTCCGAGCGTAGGGATGCCCACTGTAGTGAGGGTGGTTTCGACGCTCGTCTTTCAATACGAAGACGCCTCGTTCGCCACACCTTTTTATAACAAAAACTTTGAGACAAAGAATTGGGTACTACCCGTAGGGGTTACTATCCAAGGACCTGTCTCGCCCCCCTAAAAAACAATCCAATCAATCAAACGTGACTTCTTGCCTCGCGTGGCGAAAACTAATCAATCTTTCAAAAAGGATATGTTACGTCCATTCTACCGCAAATAGGTAACGCCTAAGTCTCCAACGAGCAAGCAGCAAAACACCTAACTGCTAGAATGTGCACAATAGCATCATCCATAAAAAACATCAACACATCGTTAGCACGAACTACGTTTGCTCTGATTTCTCATGCCAGATGAGAATACGTAGGCACAAGACGGCGATGTCTTGGCGAGCTCCCTTTTTCACCTTTCACCCGTAGGCCGAACTACGGCTGCTCTGATTCTTTAATTTGTTCAAGTAAAGATACGTAGGCACAAGGGCCGCAATCCTTGTCGAGCACTTTCCCCCCATATCTGTAGTTCCCCGAACTACGTCGACTCTGACTTTCTCACATCTATTGAGAATACGTAGGCATAGGACTGCGAAGTCCTACCGAGTCTGTTCTTTCTCTCTTCTTCCCCGTTCTCTCTTTCCTCCTAATTTTTCCTGTTTCTAACCCTTCTTTTACCCTGTGGAACACTTTTATAGCATAATATTTAAGCAGATATAATCACACATCGACAAGCAAAAGGTTCCCATCGAGTACGATGGATGCGAGGGGTGCTAATACCTTCCCCTCGCATAACCGGCTTCCGAACCCGTTCTTGGTTGCGAGACCATCTTATCCATTTCTTTCATAAGGTTTTCTCGATATTTTCCTTTCCCCTCATGGGATAAATAAAGTTCGGTGGCGACTCTTCAGTCCTTTCTCTTCGCCTCCCCGTCATTGCACGATGCATTTTTTGAGTAGCGCCACCATCAAACCTGTTATATTTAATTAAATATATGTGGAAGATTAGTGGTTATGACTAAATGCAAAAAAACCACAAAAATATTAAATTTTGCAGATTTAAAGGCTATGAGTCGACCACAGGGTCGGCACATGAAGCAGTTCATTTGGTCTCTGGTCGGCGCACGCTGACCTATGGTCGACCGCAGGGTCGGCACATGGAGTATGCATTTTCCCACTGTTGCACCCCAAAATTTGACCAACATTTATTTACCCATCAAGTGTTTGAAGGTTGATACCTTCATCAGAAAGTTCAAGAGATCCTCAGAAGAATTGGTTGAAACCAAGGTTGTGTGTCTCATAACTTGAGAGTTGTGGGAGCTCCTCAGATGATCCTGAGACTATGAGGTTGAACTTGAAGCTTTGAGAAAGCCTATGAGATGTCTTGAAAGCCATCATGAAGCCCAGAGAGGTCATTATGCAAGAATTTAGAAGATTCAGCCATGAGTGGTAGAATTAGGGTTTTGACTGGGTCAACCCTAGGACAACTGAAGATTTGGAGAAGGTTGAGACCTAATCCAAGAGCCATGAGATCATGGAATGATGTATGGAGATGTTATAAGGACGATTCCTTGACCAACTCATCATGATTGAGGATTTTGAGAAGTTTTAAGCTAGGGTTTCTAAGGATGGACAGTGTAAAATCCCCTAGTTTGATCCCTATCTTCCAGGTAGTTTTAGCTCAAGATGTGATTGTTATCTCATCTTCCCCACAACAAGAATGTTGTAGGGCTTGTTCTTAGATTTAATTTGAGTGGTATAAGTCCTTGATAGGATTTGCAGAGCTCAAGTTATGGTTTTGACAAATTACAGGTCATCTGAGGTATGTGAATCTGGGTCCCTGAAAGTCACCCAACTTGCAGACAACTTTTTCCCTAGTAGGATGATTCCTATGGTCTCTTGGTCAAAATGAATGTTGAATATCATCTTCTTAGCTTTCTAGAGAGTACTAGAAGTCCTTGATAGGATTTGTAGAACTCAAGTTATGGCTTTGACAAGCCAAGGGCATTTTGGTCATTTTGAACTTATAGGTCATTTCAAGCATATGGCCATATCTCCTACTTCCAAGCTTCAAATGGAAAAACCTTCAACATCAAAGTTGCTGAGAATGATGTTTTAAGGCTAGTAGGGTGGTCATGAGATGTTGTAAAGACTCATAGCAAAAAGTGATAAAAATGGCCTAAAAATGGGACATAAGTTAATTCAAGTGAAATAGAAAATCCTAAAATCCAAGCTATAAACCCTAACCATGGCATATGATAGGTCATTTTGACTCCCAAGGGCATTTTAAGAACAATGGTTCAGCCACAATTTTGATTTGGGGCTTAAATTTTGGAGTTGCTTTGTAAAAGTCTTACTTGCATAATGGGGTACCAAGCCAAATCAAAGAAAAGCTTCATAAACAAGGTGTTTAAGCTTTGTATCTTGTCCAAAATACCACTTAAGGAGAAAATGAAGATAATTACTCATGTTATGGGGTTTTTGTCATGATATCTCATGTGGTGAGAATGGAAATGCAAAATATCAAGTCATGAAACTTCAAGTTCCATCTAGATTGATCTAGATGATTCTAGATCCTTCTAAATTAGTGTATATATTAATTACAAAGCCCATTGGTGAAAGGTTGGTGATAGTTGATGGTAATTGGTGAGGGTTAGTGCAAAAAAGAGAGAATTGACCAAATTTCTTCCATTTGCAATTCAAGATCAAACTTCACATTCCTCTCCATTTTCTTTTCTTTCTTCTACACAAATCCACTCCACTCATCATAATGAACAAATGCATACTGGTTTGAGGAGCCATGGATGAAGGTTTAAAGTTGTGGTGGTAAAGTGCAAGAAAAGCAAATCTCACTCAAGATCAAGATACAAGCTTGCTACACCAAACTTTTTGCATACAGAACTTTTATCATCAATCAAAGATCCATCGTGGCAAGTTTCAAGCATTGAATCGAGGGATAACTACTTCTGCCATCATCAATAACAGGTTTGCAAAAGCTCTTGAAACTCCTTATTTATTCTTCGTTAGATAGAATGGTTAGGATATAAGTGATTAGAGACCATTATGGATCAATGCTGGGAAGTTTGAGAGCATTCTATGAAGTTTGGTCATGGCACATGCTTACTTTAGTGACCAAGAACTAATAGGTTAGTGAGGGTTAATATGCATGCTATAGCTTAGAGTGTTCAGTGCAATGTGGAGAGTGTTTTGATATCAAGAAATCAAGGAAACGAGAAGGTCGAAGGTTGAGTGTTCGTGGAGATGGTGCTATCGGGTTCTGCGTCTTAGGCCGTTTTAATGCAATCTAAGATTACCATTGTGTTCAGGGAGAAAAATAGAGTGGTTTTGCTTTTTGAAGTTTTGAATTTGATTGAGAAACAAGGGAGAACAAGGAAGAGGAAGTTCATGCATGAAGTGTGTTTTCATGGAGGTTTATCAAACCCTAATGGCCAAAGGAAGAAGACGCAATGTAGGCCGTTGGATCTGCGCGTGGAATGTTGACCTGGGAGCCCATCAGACGGCTCAGATTCGCGCACAAAAATATGAAGGAGAAGCTGCTGCAAAATGCAGCGTTCCAACTTAAGACATGCTGGGCTTTGCGCGATACTGCTCTCCACACCCCCTTGTCCAAAGGCCCATCTCATTTTAACTATAAAAACCTGCTTTTTACACCGTTCTGTTTCCTTTTTCTTTTATTTTTTCAATTCGTTTTTCTGAATAAACTGGGCCCAGGCGCGCCATGCTAGGCGCAACCCCCTTCCTGGGCCCATCATAATAATGAACTGAAAGCATTTGCTTCCTGCACCCCTTCATCAATTTCCATATTATATTTTCTTCCAAATTTTATTAAACTTAAAAAATTCATAACAAAATGAAAAATGAATATTTTTTAATGAAACTTTTTTTCCCATTTTCCATTTTCTGTCTAGAAAAATATAAAATCATAAAATAGCCATCTTATTTCAGTTTTATATTTTTTGTGCATTTTTACTTTTAATTGCTTTTTTTAATTCTTTTATTTGGTATGCTAATTTGTAGGATTTAATTAGAGTAGTCCCCTTAGGATTTTTTAGTCCAATTTTTTAGGATAATTAGATGTATGGTTTAGGTCCCCCCTGAATTAATTTCATAATTTTGTGATAATTTTTAGGGTAGTTTTAATTAGGTAGTTCTAAGTAGTGTAGAATTTGATTAAAACTTTAGTATAGGTCAATAACAATTTTAGATTTAGGTCTTGTAGGGAAATTTAGTCTATGGGGAATATATGGGACTTAAGGGTAGTTATGTAGGGTCCCCTAGCATTTATATTAGGATTAAATAGAGTAATATACTATTTTTGGTTGATTTTTGAATTGAATGATTGTTTGTATGGCCTTTAGGGCAAGTTTTGTTTAGTCTGTTTTGCTTTGGAGTTTCCCTTTGGTTTGAGGAGCTTGGTATCTCATTGTGGAGCTTAATGGAGCATGCTAGAAGATTGGAAGAGGCTTGGAGGAGCTTGAGGAGATTGTTCTTCTTTTCTTTTTGTTGTTTAAGGGTTAGGATTAGGGAGAGCTTAGATGTAGATAATTTCTATCTTAAACATGGATAGTATTCTTCACATCCATTCCTCCCCATGATTCAAAGTCCTTCCAGGGTATACACCTCTCTCCTTTGGAGGGATTAGTGTTATACCCAGGAGGTAGAACTTTTGAGGGAACCCTTCATTTGATATTGAACCCTTATAGGTCACCTTTGGTGATCAAATAAGCAGTTCAATATCCCCCAGCTTATCCAGTAGTGATTTTTCTCTGTTTGATTTTGTCTTCAGAGCTGTCAGAGCCTGAGCATGAAGATGAAGACTTCATTGAAAATTATTGAAGAGGATGAATCCTTGAAGACTGCCATTCCAGCTGAAGCTTGAAGAGCATGAAGATCAAGTTGATACTTGAAGATCCCTGAAGATGGTGAGGCCTGAAGGTGGAGATGATCAAAGAAGCTGAAGCTTAAGGGAGAAGATGAGTTGATGCTCATGTTGTAGGGTTGATACCTGGAAAGCAATTGATGATTGAAGTCTGAAGACTGAGTTGCTGCTGGAGGAGCTGAGGCTTTCTTCTGTGTTTCTTTTCTGTATTGTGTGTTTTGTTTGATTTGTCTGTTGCATTAGAATAAGTTCATCTAGAATAAGTAGAATCTAGAAGCATGATTGCATTACAGGTTGAGTTGCTCCCTCTGCTTGTATTGTTATTGCGTGGCTTTGCTTGCGGGTATTTGGTAGAGCCTAGCTCCCTTGCCCACGTGGTTTGTTTGCCTGATGTCATTTTCATTTCTTTTATCTGTATGATTGCAGTTTATTGTTTATTGCTTGATAGCATGTTGTTTATTTTTCAGTATGATTACTGTTATTTCATGACTGGCTTGAGGTCGAGACGAGCTTGTGGAGCCTAAAGCCCCACACACCTTTCCTCCCTCACTTGCATTGCATGCATTTTACTGTTAAGCTAATGCTTTGTCTGTTTTGGTGTATCATTGACATGATCCCTTAGGACTCTCATTTCCTTGGATAAGGATTTGATGATAGACTTTTAGGTTGAAACCTATGCATGACAACTTCTAGGAGTTCCCTGTTCAAACCTCAACCATAGGATGAATCCATGGCATGACAACAGTAGGACTTGATAGTCTCCCTCCTAGTTGGGCCTGTTCTCTTCTCATCTCAAAACAGTTTAAGATACAGTAATCATGAACGATTTCTTTCGTACGTTACAAGCCTTAAGCTATCTGAGAAAGGATTGTGGGAGAGCTTCTTTTCCATAGTCTGGATGTTTAGTATGGTACCCTTTGGGTGACATGCGACGCATTCACTCTCAGGTCATAGTCTCTAGTGCGGTTGAAATCGCAAACACAATAAAAAACACTTCTTTCAAAACAGGAAATAAACCGTAGTTTCCCGAACTACGTGAGCTCTGATCTCTCATGCCTGTTGAGAGTACGTAGGCACAAGATGGCGAAGTCTTGGCAAGCTACCTTCCCCCATAACCCTTCGTAGGCCGAACTACGCTGACTCTGATTTCTCATTCTCTGATGAGAATACGTAGGCATAAAGTGCGACGCTTTGCCGAGTCATTTTTCTTTTCTTTTTAGCCATCCTTGATAGGTAGATAGAATAAAACCAACCCGTCCAAGTAAACAAACAAGCGAGGATCCCGTCGAGTACGACGGACGTGAGGGGTGCTAATACCTTCCCCTTGCGTAACCGACTCCCGAACCCAGACAATGGTTGCGATGACCTTGTCTTACCCTTATTCGTCAGGTTTTCCGATCGTTTCCTTTCCCGCTCTGAGGGATAAATAACGAAAGGTGGCGACTCTTCTGTCATGCCGGCACCTTATTTTCGCGCAAGCGACAGCTGGAGACTCTGCTGGGGACTCCAACAGTTCCCTGTGCGAGTCAATCCTATCGCTTGTATGTTTACCTGTTGGGTTGCGTTTATTTATCGCATTTTTACTTCTCGCACTTTATTTCCCGCATTTTATTTTCAGTATAATATGATTATTTGTGCTGTTGTGGGATGGGAGTTCTGATGAGTGAGAAGCCAGACCCAGGCTTGAGTGCACCATAGAATTAGAGTGGAAATTAGTGGGCGCGTGCTTGCTTTGCAGGCACTAGTGTCTCATGAAATCCACACTCAGACGAGGTTCATCTGGTTGGCTTCACTTTCAACCCTTTGGGTTGAGACGGTTGCTGGTTTGGTGGATTGTCGACTCTGGGGACCGATCATTTGTGATTCAGCTAAGTGAGGCCTCTTCAAGACTTGATGATGCCACTCCTTCTGGGAATCGTATCGTCAGTTTTGAAAGTCTGTGACGCTGATGAACGCATAGGATGTCGTACCTTGAGTCAGTTTAGGTCCATACCTGTGAGTGGGACTGGGTTTATTGCAGGAAACTTTGACCTCCAGACTACCTGGTTTTCTCGACAGTGAATCAGTTATGTTGGTACCAGGGTTTCTCAGTTGCAGATTTGTCTGTTCTTGATAGAGCAGGTTTTGGTCAGAGGATCTTATCATCAGGTGTATGTATGTTCTTGATAGAGCAGGTTTTGATCAGAGTATTGTCATCAGTGGTTTGTTCTTGATAGAGCAGATTTTTGGGGTCTGAAGATCTCATCAGCAGATGTTGTTTGTTCTTGATAGAGCATATTTTGAGTGGGGTCTGAAGATCTCATCATCAGCTGTATGTTTGTCCTTGATAGGGCAGGTTTTTGATTTGGGGTCTGAAGACTTCATCAGCAGATATTTCTCGATCATGCATCCGAGGTCCTTATTATCAGACACTTGTTCTTGACAGAGCAGAATTTTGATCTTATGTATATGGTCCTATCAGATGGTCGTTCTTGGCAGATCAGATTAGTGGTCTTCCACCGGGGTTTTCTTCTCATCAGTGATTGTTGATACAGAATCTCCACAGCAGCTATCCGGATATATTATTGCATGCCTGCATTTTGCATTAGTTTGCATGTTCATTTGCATTCCATTAGCGTGTGTCTGTGTTGCAGGTACCGTTTCCCCGATCCAGGATTTCTCGCCTCTTATTGTATTCTTATGGCCTCTCTCAGGAAGACTGTTGCGTACAAGTTCCCGACCCCTGATGTGTCGAAGTTGACGAGTTTGATAGCTCTAGCAGGTGATTCTGTGAAGGATGGGTTCAGGAAGTCTTATGGCAGGTTGCTCAGTCTGGTTTGCAAACCTTCTACGTCCGAGTTGAATGGGTTACATGCTCTGTTGCAGTTCTATGACCCTCCGCTGAGGTGTTTCACTTTTCAGGACTTCGTTCTCGCGCCGACGCTGGAAGAGTATGCTGATTTGCTGGGTGTGCCTATCAAAAGGCATATGCCTTTTGTCCACATGGATGTTGAGCCTGATCTGGCTGGTTTAGCTTCTTCACTTCATTTGGGCACCTCTGAGTTAGTAGTGACGAGTTGGAACAAGGTTCCTGGGTTCTCCTTGCAGTTTCTGGTAGCTAAATCTCAGCAGTGTGCTAAGGACAAATGTTGGGACGCGTTCAATGCCATCCTCGCTTTATGCATATATGGCATTATCTTGTTCCCCAACATGCCTGATTTCGTAGACTTTGATGCATTTCACATCTTCGCTTCAGGGAATCCAGTCCCTACTTTGATCGGGGACGTCTATCACTCAGTGCATTACAAGAATGAGAACCGGAGAGGGAAGAATGTCTCATGCTGCGTACCGTTGCTGTTCAAGTGGTTTGATAGTCATTTGCCCCAGAGGGGTTCTTTCGTCTCGTCTGCAGCCACAACTGAGTGGCCTGAGCGTCTGATGAGTTTGTCTGCAGAAGATATTGATTGGTTCGTTGACAGAGACAGGTTAGGTACCGAGGTGATCTTCAGTTGTAGTGGGTTTCCTAATGTACCTCTGATAGGTAGGAAGGGTTGCATCAACTACAATCCGTCGTTGCTAGTTCGTCAGTTCGCATATGCTTTGAGGACTCCGCCGAAGGAGGAAGAGGTACAGGAATCTCTGTACCTCACGGGTACTCTAGAGGGGGATTTGTTATCCAAGCTTCAGCGCGCGTGGAACAGTACCAGTAAGAGAGGAAAGCCTTTGTTGGGAAAGAGCAACAGTCAAGCCTACCCTCCTTATTCGGCTTGGATCAGAGCCAGAGCCAGCGCTATAGGGATGTCATTTCCTCATGCCAGACCAGAGAGTCCTCCACCAGTCGAAGAGCCTACTACTGTGTCCATCCATCAGCATAACCAGGTACTAGCTGAGCGGGATGAGCTGAAGCGGGCGAATGCAGAACTGGAGAAAGAGTTAGATCAGCTTCGAAGTGAGAGGAACAAAGTCGTGCATGCTTTCAAAAAGCAAACAGAGTCGGTGAACCAACTGGGTGCAGACTTGGCAAAGCAGATTGCTGATCGTGAACGCTTGGGTCAAGACTTTAGGGCTGTTAATGACGTACTAGCTACGAAGAAGCAGCATTTGGACGAGGCATATCGGAGGATATCTAAGTTCGACCAGCATTGGAAGACTTCCCTGGCCACCAGGAAGGAGCGAGAGGACAAGCTGATGCTACAGATCTCTAAGCTGGAAGTCGAGGTAAAGGACAGTGAGCGGAGGTTTGATGAAGAGACTGCCCGCAGGTACGCCGCCGAAGGCCAACTCAACAAAGCCCTTGCCAACCTGAAGGAGTGCAAGCTGAAGTTTGAGTCTAAGAAGCGGAAACTGGAAGATTGCTTCGGTGAAGGAGCATGGGAAAGTTCAGTTCAGGGGCTTCAGTATACCATTGTGCAGAGGGAACTACTCGTCGAGGGGTTGCTCACTTTGCCAGATCATCCAGAGACGAAGGAGTTGTTAGCAGAGTACCGCGCCCGTGGCCGTACTTGACTAGCTTGTATTCCTTTTGTTTTGATCTTTGCTGTATGCTGACCATCACCAGACTTGTTGGCTGAGGTCACGCTGTTGATTTGTTTTGTACTCGCTGATGCTATGTACTGCCTTGATAGGCTTTCCATATATATATGAGATTGATGTTTCCATGATTGGGCTCGGACTTCTTATTATTATTATTATTATTATTATTGTCAGCACTGGCACTAAGGCACTAGGATCGGGGGAAATCTCCCAAGCACACAGACACACGCATGCATCTGCATGAAGCATTTGCATGGCGTACATTTTGTTGTTTTTCCTAACTTTTAGTGTTTCCAGGTTTTTCAGGTTCACAGGTTCCAAGCTGCTTCCGGTCTCCAGGATTGATCAGAGACTCATTCACCGTTACTCAACTCGAGCTAATCAGACAAGGATCATGGATCAGGTGCAGTCGGATGTTCAAGAGCTCCGTGAACGGATGGATCGTTTTATGGAACTGATGCAGGTAGTCGCTAATGGTCAGGACCAGCTCCGGACTTTGGTTCAACCTTTGATCTCCAGGGTTGATAGTAACAGCATACTTCATGGCGGGGCTGTGCCTACTCCTCCTCCAGTTGATACTCCGCAGAATGTTGTTCTTGTTGCCGGGGGCAACGGCAGTGCTAATGGAAATGTGATGGCCAATATCGGACTCAATGCAACGGGCGTCGGCAATGGTAGTCTGGGAGCTAATGTCAACATCGGGCCGGTCAACGACAATGCTGGCGTCGGAAATCTGTTGGTGCCTCAACCGTGGCTTGAGGACCATCAGGATGATGTATTTTCTCAAAGAGGTGCAGAAGCGGAGTTGAATGCTGAAGCGCGGCTCAGATTCAAAGCACTGGAAGACAAAATGAGAGACATTGAGAATCATAATACTTTGGGCGTTGATATGTCCAAGTTGGGGTTAATTGCTGATTTCAAGGTACCTCATAAGTTTAAGGTGCCTGTCTTTGAGAAGTATAAGGGTACTACTTGCCCTCGTGTCCACCTTCGATCATATTATAGAAAGATGTCTGCCTATTCCGACGATGAGAAGTTGCTGATGCACTTCTTCCAAGATAGTCTTTCTGGTCCATCCCTCGAGTGGTACATGGGTTTGGAGCCCACTACCGTGCGCACCTGGAAAGATCTCGCTGAAGCATTTGTCCTCCACTATCAGTACAATAGCGACTTGGCCCCCAACCGAGTTCAGCTCCAGAACCTTTCGCAGCGGAATAATGAAGGCTTTAAGGAGTACGCCCAGCGGTGGCGTGAGTTGGCTGCTCGGGTTCAACCGCCGATGGTTGAGCGCAAGCTCGTGCAGATGTTTGTGGCTACCCTTCCTGGGATCTACTATGAAAAGTTAGTCAGCGGCATGTCTGGGACGTTCTCGGCTCTCATCACTATGGGCGAGCACGTCGATAATGGTATAAAGATCAGAAAAATTCAAGGTGAGTCATCCTCAGTTGGAGGAGGTGGAAAGAAACCTTACGCTGGTAAACATCGAGAAGGAGATGCGAGTGCTGTCACCAACGCTCGGAGAAAGGGCAAAGGCCCTCAGCAGCAGATAGCCAGTATAAATATCCCAGCAGCTCCGCAACCGCAGCAGCAGCCGCAGCAACAGAATCAGCAGGGATATAGAAAATATCAGAATCGGGCTCCTTTGACAAACCGTCACTTCGAGGCACCACCTATGTCGTATGCGCAACTCTTGCAAACTTTGCTTCAGCTTCAGTTAGTTCAAAAGAGGACGATGGCTCCCTTGACAGGGGCACCACCACCGGGGTATGACGCAAATGCCACTTGCGATTTCCATACGGGGGCACCAGGCCATACGATTGAGAACTGCAAAGCCTTTAAGCACAAGGTGCAGGACCTGGTAGACGCCAAGATTATTAACTTTTCCGATAATGTGCCCAATGTCACCAAAAACCCTATGCCTCATCATAGGGGAGGCGGAGTGAACGCCATTATCGCAGAGGAGAGTGCAGATCTGCTGACCGATGTCAAAGACTTAAAGACGCTGTCGCTACTGCGAAAATCGGCGCCGGCTGACAGAAGAGTCGCCACCGTGCGTTATTTATCCCTCAGAGCGGGAAAGGAAACGCTCGAAGTAAACCTCGCAAAAAAACGGGGAAAAGGTATGGTCATCGCAACCATAGCCTGGGTTCGGGAGTCGGTTACGCAAGGGGAAGGTATTAGCACCCCTCACGTCCGTCGTACTCGACGGGATCCACGCTTGCTTGGTTGTCTACTGGATGCAAAACAATCTATCTACGGCTGCTAAATCTAAAAGGAAGGGAATTGACTCGATAGAGCGTCGCACTCTATGCCTACGTATTCTCAAGAGAGAAAGTCAGAGTCAACGTAGTTCGGGACTACAGGGCAAATTGGCTCGCCAAGACCTCGCGTCTTGTGCCTACGTACTTCCACTGGATGGAAGATCAGAGCTTTACGTAGTTCAGACTAACTACGGCTAAACAAAACATTCTCACACAGCAGTGAGAAAAACAACTGGTTTCACAGGGTCGGGAACCTATGGTCAAAGCTATGGCTGAGTCTCAAATGCACTCGGGCAAGAGAGAAAAAGGGTACTCAATTAATCGTCAGCGGGAAAGTCTCGATCGCACAGCCGCGAGAGAACAAAAGGTTAGTCGTTAGTGTGCTCGCTAGGACATCGCATCCTATGCCTACATATCTTCGTCTGGTACGAAGAATCAGAGCAGCTGTAGTTCGGCTACTATCGGACCACAGCTCAAATCTCGTTTTATTCATCTCTGAAAAATGATTACAATGGGTGCATACTGAAATAAATCTCCTAGGAAATGCTATCCTATTCTATCCTGAAAAATCGAATGAAAATAGCCCCCTAACAAGTGGGCCTCTAATTCTAACCTAAAAGTCGAAAAATAAAGTCTATGAAAATGTCCCTAAAAGAAAATGCTTGAAAAATATTGAATCGAAACTTTAATATTTTTTCTTTTTCTCTTCAACATTTTTCTTTATATTTCTCACAATATTTTTCTCTATTTTTTCACAATATTTTTCTATTTTTTCTCAACATTTTCTTTTCTCTATTTCTTTTTCTATTTTCTCTTTTATTGTTTTTTCTATTTCTTTACAAATTTATTTTCTTTTTTTTTTCAATCTTTTTCTATATTTTTTTTTCATAATGTTTTCTTTTCATTTCTTTTTTTTTCATTTTTTCCTATTATTCTTTAAAAGAATAAAAATAACAAAATACAAGAAAGAGGGCTGGGGGGTACACTGCTACAAGGGTGTGCAGAAAAAATAAAAAAAACAACTAAACTGGGCCCAGCCCAAGTCTCCCCAAAAAAATGCAGAGGGTGTGCTGTAAGTAATCTGGGGCGTTACCAGAAAAATTAGGGCCCAAAGCCCGTTTGCAGCCAAAAAATGTGAGGGTAAGTGTGCTGCGCCAAAAAACTGATTTGGGCCTGGCCCAATCTTCTTCCCTCCTTCCCTTTTCACTCTGAAAAAGAAAACCCTAGAGTATCCCTGTTCATGGCCGCCGCCGTCAACCCTCCGTCTGACTCCCTCATCTCTCCTCCATTCTACCTTCGTTCTTCCTCTCAAACCTGAACCATGCCTTTCACAACCCCTAAAGCAACGTGAATACCAGAAATTATTGAAGGCGTTGCTGATTGATAGAGAACCTGAAGAACCTTTAGGATTTCTGGATATTCGAAATGAAGGTGTTCTTGCTGATGATTCGCATGGATCTGAGAACAAATATTGATGAATTCTGGAAAGACGAAGACGAACACTGATGAAGGTTTCTGGGGAACTTTCTGGAAAAATACGCCACAGATGAGGATCTAGAAGGTGCTGAGGATCGCGTGAGGAATCTCGCTGAGGGAAGTTCTTGATGAACTTCAATGGATCTCTGATGAAAATTGATGATCTGAGAGTTCACAGAGCGTTCTCCGTTTGATGAGGGTTCTTGAAGGTTGTGACTGGAGGATGCATGTTCATTGCTTGCAGATAACAATGTTAATACAGAAACTCAACAAACATCTGGAGATCTTGAGGATGCGTGCGCTGTTGGATCTGGAAACAAAACGAGAGTGTGATTGTGGATCCAGAACAAGATCTTGAAAGGTGATGACGAATCTGGTGTTGTATGTTCTTGTTGAGGCTTTTCTGGAAACAGCGCTTGGATGCAGATGATGATGATGTTCATCGCTCTGATGGAGTTCTGGAGTTCTTGATGCGTGGAGATGAGGATGGAGTTCTGGAGTTCTGATTCTGGAGACTCATTACTAGTAGTTGAAGGTTTTTTTTGATGCCGGAGATGAATCTTGGTGAAACTGCAACCGTTCTGGGAATCCATGTGGATCTTGCTGAAGAACTCGTTGAAGTTCTTGAAGTTGTTGATCGGAAACTGGAAAGGATGAGTGTACGATGAAGAAGGGAGAAAGATGAATGGTCCTGGGTTTTTCTGGGTTTCTTGATGAGTTTTCTGGTGGCGGTTGGTGGTGGAGACGCGGGGAAGAAGATGAAGATCAAGGAGGGTTTTCTGGGCGTGTTGATGTTTCCGGTGAGGGACGGTGGTGGCCGCCGGCCATGCAGGCCGGCCGGCAGAGATCTCCGGTGAACGCTGCATGGTCACCACGTGGTGACGATGGTGGAGGGGGAGAGTCGTGTGGAGGCGTGCATGCCTTCCACGTGGAGATAGCGTGGCTGAGAGAGAGGAGGTTGAGTGATACGTGGCGTGGAAAGGGTGACGCAATGTGGGGCCTCCTCCCCGTTAACACGTGGCTTCTGGCTGGCTTTATACTGATGATTTCGCTGGCACTTTCTGGAAGGATCTAGATGACGCTGGAAAATAGTGGAATACTCTGGACGTTTTTTGGGCTATTGCTGATATTTTCTGGACTTTGAACGGATAATGCTGAACTGGGCTGCGAATTGAATGGGCCCAAAACGAAAATGCAGACAAAAAACCAAAAACTGAATGGATTAACATGAATTAAAATTGGATTAATGACTAACTAGTGATTAAACCTGATTAAGAGAATTAACCTAAAACTCTACTAATTCCAATTAATTAAATCTAAAAAGAGAAAAAAAAACTATTAACTCTAATTAAACTCTAAACTAATAATACTCTAAAAATCTATATTAAATTCTGAAAATTACTATTATTTCTATTTAAATTCTATTTAAAAATTATACTAATATTCTAAAAAAATCCTATATTATTTAAAAGACAATCTATATTATCCTATATTATTTAAAAGACAATCTATATTATCCTATTTATATTCTAAAATGATTAAAAAGCTAGTTATTTCTATAAAATTCTATATATGATTTAAAACGAATTAAAATATCAAAAATTCTATAAAATCCTAAAAAATGATTTAAAAGCTAATTAAACCCTAAAAAATCCTATAAAATCCAGAAAAATCACCATAATTCCCAGAGGGACAAAATGAGCACCGAACGACACAAAAATAATCGGTAAAAATAAACGGGCACCGAAATATCCCAAAAATCGATTCTACTGATTAAAAACACCTGAAACACGAGACGGGAGCTGTGATCCCTGATAAAATCAATACAAATGAAAAATGCAATGTATGCGATATGCAGATGCGAATGCGGTTATGCGTCGAAACATCGAGCCAAATGCGAGACCCGGTTGGTCAAATTTTGGGGTGCAACAGCTGCCCCTATTCAAGCGGCTTCGACCTGAATGGGTGAAGAGCGCTCAGCCTTCAAACATTCAAGGTAGATGACGGTTGAATACAAATGGAACCCTGAAATTTGCCAACCGCAAGAATATATTGCAAAACTGCTTGAGAAATAGCTTCCGATAAACTGAAGTTTGGTTATCACGGCAACATCTGGTCAATTTTCTGGTAAAATTTTCTTCTCCTTTTCAACACCTGTGTGACGCCACAAGTATTGAAATAATGCTTCATAAAGCAAACACCTTGATTCCCATCTCTCTCGTGGGATCAAATCTGGTCGACTCACAGTTCATTGCGAACTTGAGGACAATTCTCCTGAGGAACTCTGAATGGAACTGCCTGGCACCTGTTTTGACAAAGGGGGCAGCTTCAGAGGTCTGATATATGTCAATCTTTGTTGTTGTTGTTTTTTTTTCCGATGCTGACGTAACACCCAAATGTGAAGAATCACTCCGCTGGGGAAGACGAGAAGCTGAACCACACAACTCTGCAGGTGAACAAATTCGAAATCCAATAGGTAACCATCTTGGTCTATGTTTCGACATGCGTATGCTTGAAATGATGCAATGTCCTATACGATATGTAAATGCTATGCGTTTTGTTTGAAAATGCGAGGCCCAGACGGCATGGATATGCCATATGCTTGATAGATGCAATGACTATATATGCAAATGCTAATGCAGGCTCGAGCTGCCAGAGAACACCAGGTCTGAAAACCACTTGGCAAAATAAATGCCGAAGGTAATGTCAACTCTACTGGGGATGACCTGAAGTCACAGAACCATCTCAGCAAAATAAATGCTGGAAACGAGAAATCAAATTCGCTGAGGATAACCATCCTACTGGAGGAATGAAAAGGCAACCCTGCTTGACGACTTCACTGGGGAAAGAAAGACAACTCTGCTCGGGAATGCTTTCTTCAAACCATTGGCAACTGATTGCGCTCTGCGGGGATTGACCCAAACTGAGGTTGATTACGCGCAGCACACTGCTGGAAATGCTCCTACTATCAAGGATATCAATCTTAATCTGCTGAAGATACTCCTGATCCTACTCTGATACAGGGTAAAAGACAATCTCGACTCTTCCGGGGATAATAAGCAACTTTCATCTGCTGAAGAGTAACAATTCTGATTTAACAACATCCACAAGGAATTCAAACATTACTCGGAGCACTGGTATCCGTCGAGCTTCGTATCGGGGAACATGACAACATGCGAGTCATTGGGAAATACTGTGTCAGAAACCTTTTAGGTTTTTTTGTTTTTTTTTTTTTTTTTGGTTTAGAATAAACATGGACTATGTACACAATGGAAGTATAAGAAATACTAGACGAGAACTAGCACTCAAAGGTAGACTACCAGGCGAGAACTGATAGGAAAATAGGTTAGGAAAATTGATTTTTGTGTTTTTGAACCAGACGGGCTGACTGGATAACAGACTGAGGTAAAGACAACCAGGCGAGAACTGGCTGAAAGCTAACGTACACCAGGCGAGAACTGGCATAACACTTGAAGAAACGGTGACCAAACGAGAATTGGTTACCAATAAACTGCACCAGGACGGGAACTGCTGCTTACAATAAACTGCACCAGGACGGGAACTGATGCTTACGGAAGGATGGGCCAGACGAGAACTGGTTACCAATTCGCCAGGCGAGAACTGGACTTTGGAAACGACTGGTTACTGACACGCAACAGGTTTAAACTGCAGGATAATGATCCAATGACAACAAGACCTTCTTATTTGAAAGGTTTTTGATAAGGGTATTGACATGATTCCCCGATACTCAACTCTGGCTGGGGATAAACAAGCTGGTTTGAATGACTTGCCCCTGGTACACTCAGCTGGGGATAACAAGACTATCTTGCACCACTTGCCCCCAATACAATTCAACTTGCCCCAATCTAACTCTTGGGAATACCTGCTCCGAACAACTTGCTACGAGAAGACCTCGAGAATACTTGCCCCTGTATCTGCACGACAAAAGAATTCAATCTCCAATTAAACACCTAACAACCCAGTTGATTTCAACATTCTCTGCGATGACTTGCCCCTGAATGAGCGTTCTAGCGACTCAACCCGATCTGATTATCCATTGGAAGCATCTGCTTTCGAATCTCAGCATTCTGCATAACTGCCCCTGATTGGGTCTTGAGAAGACTCCTTCTGATCAACTGCTTCTCAAACAAACTGCCCCTGCTCAACTGAAACTTCGGGATTTGTCCTCAGACTGACTGATACTGAACTTACTGGAAGTCAATGCCCCTGATTCACAAGGCTTCACAACATTCACCATTCTGGTTCAGACTGCTGGATTACTCAGTCCTATTTGATTACTCTCTGCTGGAATTTCTTTCATGCCAACTACTAACCTGCAATTAGAATTGTCTGTCTACGAATGGTAATCTTAATGCAGTGCTCATGCAGATTTTGAAAAATTTGAGCTGTCACTCATTTACATGCATATGATTGAGTGTGACGAATGAACCAAAGTTCAAGCGTAGTGCGTACATGGTCAGTGAAAATACAACAAGGATGTGACTAGCAAGTCAAGAAGGAGTCAGGTTACTCAACCTTATCGTAATGCGCTTCAGACTAACCCTACCTCAATTAGGTCTTTTAAGGGTTGTATCGTGGTCGGGTTCACGGTTCGTGAAACAAAGGATATTTGGCTCAAATTTGATTTGTACCCACCCCTTCTACGTGATGATCTCCGATCCTAAGGTTCAGTTAACCTGGCACAAGCGCTCGCCTCTTCGAGAGGTATGTTGAATGGTAAGAACCACAGTTAAGGAATCCACAAGCTTTTCTTCTAGAGTGATAGTTACTCCTTCTTCGCTTTCGGTGTCTGTGTACACGACTTTGTGATTTGCTGGGGAAAATTTTCTTTTTAACCCTCTTTTCATTCTTTTGGTTCCCTAATTTTTGCCTGGACTGACTCATTTTGAGTTCTTCTCGATTTTTTCGATTTCTTTTGAAGTCCAGCGGGATGCCCTAATTTTTGCCTAAGCATTAGCTTTCTCAGCTTTTTACTTAGCGGGCTTTCTTTCTTTCTTTTGGAACAAAGTCGTGTGACACTGGTTGTCTTGATTGCTCCGAAAGGATTGTAACTGTCTCACTCCTGGTTGGTGAGATTTGACCTTTTGAAGGTATAAACTGATTGGTCCTTGAAAGACAACACTCCTCTGCAAGACTTGAATGCTCGGTCAAGTTAACTGACAACTACCCTGCCCCGGGTTAAGATGTGAGGGTTTATAAGTCCGAAAAAACTTCTCCTTCTTGGCTCGAAGTGGTTAACAAGGGACTAACTCCTTATATCTCCAGTGTTTGGGGAATTTGAAACAATGCCTTGTACGTCATCGGTACGGTCTTATCTGAAAGCATACAATCATTGGTTATGAGTTTCAGTTTCGTCATCCTCCCTCCTATCTTTGCTAGTCACAGCGAAAAAAATGGAGTGAATAAAATGCAAGCGTCGGTGCAATGCAATAAATGAGCGACAGCGACATGACTAATTCAGAAAAATGCATAATCACTGTATTATTATCACCATTCGAAACATACAATGCTTAAAAGCAGGTAGTAACTAACAGAAAAAGAAACTACAAATGCAAATGATATAAAAGCTTGAGAACTGCCAATGCTGAGGCGCCTGCCTGTCTGAACCACTGGCTTTTGCTGGGGAACGCCCTCCTGAGTCTACGAGCTTAGACAGCTGAACGGTTAGGGATGAACAAACAGAAAACCTTCTCGAAAGGAAATGCGATCCTGATCAATCAACTGCTGTACCTTCGCCTGAAATGCTTTACAATCTTCGGTTGAATGCCCCGGAGAGCCACCATGATAACCACACTGAACGTGGGGATTGTACCCAGGAGGGTAAGGTTCTGGAACTGGCTTAAGAGCTTTCGGCTCCACCAAAGACTTCTGGATCAAAGATGGTAGCAACTGGCTATACTGCATCGACACTGGGTGAAAAGGAGCTTTCCTTCGTTCCAAATTGTTACGAGGTCGGTTCTGATTCTGACGCTGATTCTGATAACCTCGGCCACGAGTTCGCTGATTTGCAATGGAAGCGACATGAGATTCCTGATAGAGTGCCCCAGGCACGGCTGTCTGTTCAGTATACCAAGTCACGGGAGGTACTGATCTCTGATAAGATGATGAACCAACAAAATTCACTGATTCGCTTCGAGGATATTCAACCTTTGGCATGACTGAGTTGATCACCACTTCTTCTTCACTCTGATAGTCACAGGGGTATTCAATTGCACCAGCTTGATCATATGGAGTAATCTGAATTTTCCCCATTCTTATGGAGTACTCAAGGCGTTCTCCTAATGCTACCACGTCAGAGAAACTTGCCGGAACTCCGAGCAATCTTTTGAAGTACGGATATTGTAGGGAATCCACAAACATGCTTGCCAGCTCTTGGTCTAACAGCGGTGGACGCACTCTAGCAGCAAATTCTCTCCATCTCTGAGCATACCTCCTGATCGGTTCATTGATCTCTTGAGACAACTCTTGCAAATGCATGCGATAAGGAGCAATGTCTAGGTTGTAATCATACTGCTTCAGAAAAGCTCTGGCTAAATCCATCCATGACTGGATCTGATTCCTCTCTAACTGCATATACCACCTCAAAGATGCCCCAGTCAGACTATCTTGAAAGCAATGGATCATCAACTTATCATCTCGCGCAAACGCAGTCATTCTTCGACAGAACATCATCAAATGCAGCTTTGGACAGCTATCTCCTGTGTACTTCTCAAATTTCGGCACTTTGAACTTGTAAGGCAACACCAGGTCAGGAACCAAACACATGCCTACAGCATCCAGGTTGACAGCATCTTTGGCTTTCAAAGCTTTCATTTGCTCTTCCAACACTCGGACTCTTCTACCATCGTCAAGGGCTCTTGGATCTACCATCCCAGCTGCTGGAATATCTCTTCGGTAATTCATCACAGGGAAAGCAACACCTTGATTGTTGACAGGAGGAGGACGCTCATTCTGGGCAACAAACTGCTCATGTCGATCTCGGTTCTCAACAGAAGGCTGTACAACTTGGTCTGCAGCAACGTTGTTCACTTGCGGGGAATCTTCCATGGAATCATACAGAGGGTTGGACGCCATAGTGAACCCTGTCAAGGTGTTAGGAGACTGGAAATTGCCTTCAGACATGGCTACCAATAATCTTCAGCTGACTTCGACACTTGATTCTGCTCAAATCTACTCAAACCCTAGGTAGGTCTTCTGACAATCAACAGCTGCTCAATCCAAACTCCGGGTAATCACCTTCAGGAAACAAAGGCTGGATCAGAACTCTGGCTAGCTGGAGGATGATATGCAATGCAACACTGATATGTATATGATATGCAAAATGCAGCAAACAATGGGACCACAGCCCCCACACAAAATCTGAATACTGCTGCGCTGCTGACGGAGACGTTCTCTGAAAAGAAGACCAGAATAACGGGTAGGTTGGAAGTCAAGTTTCCTGCAAATAAAAACCCCCCACTCACAGGTATGGACCTATATCTGACAAGGTACGGCATCCTATGCGGTTGTCAGCGTCACAGACTTTCATGAGGAATGATACGATTCCCAGAAGGAGTGGCATCGCCATCTCATGAAGAGGCCTCACTTAGATAACTTCCAATTGATCGGTTCCCAGAGTCGACAATCCTCACGTCTGGACTCCCCTCAGATCCTCAGGACCGGAAAGGAGCACCTCTGCGAGAACCTCGTCCGAGTGCGAATTTTCGTAGGGAACTGCGCCTGCTCAGCAGACAGGTTCGTCTACTACTTCTCCGCAACTATATCTAGGTGTATACTCATACTCGAGCCCAGGTCCGGCTTATCTCAATCATAGAACACCCGTAACACCCCAACAGCAACAGATAATATCGATAAATAAGCCCAAATAGACAAGCAAACAAACGCTAGGATTGACTCTCTCTTAGGGGACGTTGGATCCCACATGCATGGGGAACTATCGCAGTCCCCAGCAGAGTCGCCAGCTGTCGCTACTGCGAAAATCGGCGCTGGCTGACAGAAGAGTCGCCACCGTGCGTTATTTATCCCTCAGAGCGGGAAAGGAAACGCTCGAAGTAAACCTCGCAAAAAAACGGGGAAAAGGTATGGTCATCGCAACCATAGCCTGGGTTCGGGAGTCGGTTACGCAAGGGGAAGGTATTAGCACCCCTCACGTCCGTCGTACTCGACGGGATCCACGCTTGCTTGGTTGTCTACTGGATGCAAAACAATCTATCTACGGCTGCTAAATCTAAAAGGAAGGGAATTGACTCGATAGAGCGTCGCACTCTATGCCTACGTATTCTCAAGAGAGAAAGTCAGAGTCAACGTAGTTCGGGACTACAGGGCAAATTGGCTCGCCAAGACCTCGCGTCTTGTGCCTACGTACTTCCACTGGATGGAAGATCAGAGCTTTACGTAGTTCAGACTAACTACGGCTAAACAAAACATTCTCACACAGCAGTGAGAAAAACAACTGGTTTCACAGGGTCGGGAACCTATGGTCAAAGCTATGGCTGAGTCTCAAATGCACTCGGGCAAGAGAGAAAAAGGGTACTCAATTAATCGTCAGCGGGAAAGTCTCGATCGCACAGCCGCGAGAGAACAAAAGGTTAGTCGTTAGTGTGCTCGCTAGGACATCGCATCCTATGCCTACATATCTTCGTCTGGTACGAAGAATCAGAGCAGCTGTAGTTCGGCTACTATCGGACCACAGCTCAAATCTCGTTTTATTCATCTCTGAAAAATGATTACAATGGGTGCATACTGAAATAAATCTCCTAGGAAACGCTATCCTATTCTATCCTGAAAAATCGAATGAAAATAGCCCCCTAACAAGTGGGCCTCTAATTCTAACCTAAAAGTCGAAAAATAAAGTCTATGAAAATGTCCCTAAAAGAAAATGCTTGAAAAATATTGAATCGAAACTTTAATATTTTTTCTTTTTCTCTTCTTTTCTCTTCAACATTTTTCTTTATATTTCTCACAATATTTTTCTCTATTTTTTCACAATATTTTTCTATTTTTTCTCAACATTTTCTTTTCTCTATTTCTTTTTCTATTTTCTCTTTTATTGTTTTTTCTATTTCTTTACAAATTTATTTTCTTTTTTTTTTCAATCTTTTTCTATATTTTTTTTTCATAATGTTTTCTTTTCATTTCTTTTTTTTTCATTTTTTCCTATTATTCTTTAAAAGAATAAAAATAACAAAATACAAGAAAGAGGGCTGGGGGGTACACTGCTACAAGGGTGTGCAGAAAAAATAAAAAAAACAACTAAACTGGGCCCAGCCCAAGTCTCCCCAAAAAAATGCAGAGGGTGTGCTGTAAGTAATCTGGGGCGTTACCAGAAAAATTAGGGCCCAAAGCCCGTTTGCAGCCAAAAAATGTGAGGGTAAGTGTGCTGCGCCAAAAAACTGATTTGGGCCTGGCCCAATCTTCTTCCCTCCTTCCCTTTTCACTCTGAAAAAGAAAACCCTAGAGTATCCCTGTTCATGGCCGCCGCCGTCAACCCTCCGTCTGACTCCCTCATCTCTCCTCCATTCTACCTTCGTTCTTCCTCTCAAACCTGAACCATGCCTTTCACAACCCCTAAAGCAACGTGAATACCAGAAATTATTGAAGGCGTTGCTGATTGATAGAGAACCTGAAGAACCTTTAGGATTTCTGGATATTCGAAATGAAGGTGTTCTTGCTGATGATTCGCATGGATCTGAGAACAAATATTGATGAATTCTGGAAAGACGAAGACGAACACTGATGAAGGTTTCTGGGGAACTTTCTGGAAAAATACGCCACAGATGAGGATCTAGAAGGTGCTGAGGATCGCGTGAGGAATCTCGCTGAGGGAAGTTCTTGATGAACTTCAATGGATCTCTGATGAAAATTGATGATCTGAGAGTTCACAGAGCGTTCTCCGTTTGATGAGGGTTCTTGAAGGTTGTGACTGGAGGATGCATGTTCATTGCTTGCAGATAACAATGTTAATACAGAAACTCAACAAACATCTGGAGATCTTGAGGATGCGTGCGCTGTTGGATCTGGAAACAAAACGAGAGTGTGATTGTGGATCCAGAACAAGATCTTGAAAGGTGATGACGAATCTGGTGTTGTATGTTCTTGTTGAGGCTTTTCTGGAAACAGCGCTTGGATGCAGATGATGATGATGTTCATCGCTCTGATGGAGTTCTGGAGTTCTTGATGCGTGGAGATGAGGATGGAGTTCTGGAGTTCTGATTCTGGAGACTCATTACTAGTAGTTGAAGGTTTTTTTTGATGCCGGAGATGAATCTTGGTGAAACTGCAACCGTTCTGGGAATCCATGTGGATCTTGCTGAAGAACTCGTTGAAGTTCTTGAAGTTGTTGATCGGAAACTGGAAAGGATGAGTGTACGATGAAGAAGGGAGAAAGATGAATGGTCCTGGGTTTTTCTGGGTTTCTTGATGAGTTTTCTGGTGGCGGTTGGTGGTGGAGACGCGGGGAAGAAGATGAAGATCAAGGAGGGTTTTCTGGGCGTGTTGATGTTTCCGGTGAGGGACGGTGGTGGCCGCCGGCCATGCAGGCCGGCCGGCAGAGATCTCCGGTGAACGCTGCATGGTCACCACGTGGTGACGATGGTGGAGGGGGAGAGTCGTGTGGAGGCGTGCATGCCTTCCACGTGGAGATAGCGTGGCTGAGAGAGAGGAGGTTGAGTGATACGTGGCGTGGAAAGGGTGACGCAATGTGGGGCCTCCTCCCCGTTAACACGTGGCTTCTGGCTGGCTTTATACTGATGATTTCGCTGGCACTTTCTGGAAGGATCTAGATGACGCTGGAAAATAGTGGAATACTCTGGACGTTTTTTGGGCTATTGCTGATATTTTCTGGACTTTGAACGGATAATGCTGAACTGGGCTGCGAATTGAATGGGCCCAAAACGAAAATGCAAACAAAAAACCAAAAACTGAATGGATTAACATGAATTAAAATTGGATTAATGACTAACTAGTGATTAAACCTGATTAAGAGAATTAACCTAAAACTCTACTAATTCCAATTAATTAAATCTAAAAAGAGAAAAAAAAACTATTAACTCTAATTAAACTCTAAACTAATAATACTCTAAAAATCTATATTAAATTCTGAAAATTACTATTATTTCTATTTAAATTCTATTTAAAAATTATACTAATATTCTAAAAAAATCCTATATTATTTAAAAGACAATCTATATTATCCTATATTATTTAAAAGACAATCTATATTATCCTATTTATATTCTAAAATGATTAAAAAGCTAGTTATTTCTATAAAATTCTATATATGATTTAAAACGAATTAAAATATCAAAAATTCTATAAAATCCTAAAAAATGATTTAAAAGCTAATTAAACCCTAAAAAATCCTATAAAATCCAGAAAAATCACCATAATTCCCAGAGGGACAAAATGAGCACCGAACGACACAAAAATAATCGGTAAAAATAAACGGGCACCGAAATATCCCAAAAATCGATTCTACTGATTAAAAACACCTGAAACACGAGACGGGAGCTGTGATCCCTGATAAAATCAATACAAATGAAAAATGCAATGTATGCGATATGCAGATGCGAATGCGGTTATGCGTCGAAACATCGAGCCAAATGCGAGACCCGGTTGGTAAAATTTTGGGGTGCAACAGACGCCGCTTAGTTTCGTCAAAGCTAAGTTGTTGAAGAAGGGGTTCTTTCCAGGATGCAGAGAGTTATGCATGGCCTGTGCTACACATCTTGATGGGTGTGAGCAGCTGGTAGAAGGTATCCAAAGTCTGATGTCTGAGGGTATTTTGCAGTTCAGCCGGAGAGTTGAAAGTGTATCAGGAGAGGTTGTGTTGAAGCAGGCAGATGAAGTCGCTACCATCACCATTCCTCGTCAACCTATTACCATTTCTGCGCCCCGACCGCCTACAATCACTATTACCAGAGCCGGGCTGATCCCATTCGAGAGCACTAACGCCATTCCGTGGCATTATGGCGCCGAAGTCTATTGCAATGGTTAGAAGTTAGAGTTGGAGCCGTATGGGTCGACTGTGCAGAATCTCGCAGGAGTCAGTGGTATTACTCGAAGCGGAAGAGTGTTTGCGCCGACAGAGGTTGTGGCAGAGAAAGTGGTCAGAGCTGATGCTGCCGATAAGGGTAAAGGCAAAGCCGTCGAAGAGGTCCCTTGTGGGGCAGAGAAAGATTTGCTTGTCAAAGATGCCGAGGAGTTCATGCGGTTAATCAAAAAGAGCGACTACAAGATTGTAGACCATCTTCATCAGACTCCGTCAAAGATTTCTATTCTCAACTTGTTGCTGTGTTCTGAAGCGCACCGCAACGCGTTACTGAAGGTATTGAACGCTGCCTACGTACCGCAAGAGATATCCGTGAATCAGCTAGAAGAGGTGGTAGCCCATGTTAATGCTGGCAATGGGCTAGGTTTCACAGATTTAGAGCTGACTCCTAAAGGGAGAGATCACAACAGCGCCTTGCACGTCTCGATAGAGTGCAGAGGCACAATCATGTCGCATGTCCTGGTGGACACGGGTTCATTGCTTAATGTGCTTCCGAAGAAGGCATTAATGAAGTTGGACACTCGTGGATTGCTTTGCATGCCCAGTGATCTGGTGGTGAAAGCATTTGACGGAACTAAGCGCCACGTTTTCGGAGAGTTGACCCTGCCGATTCAAGTTGGTCCGGAGACGTTCGATACGGTTTTCAATATCATGGATATCATGCCTGCCTACAGTTGCCTCTTAGGTCGGCCATGGATCCATGCTGCTGGTGCCGTGACGTCCACGCTGCATCAAAAGCTCAAATATGCTGTCGGGGGAAGCATAGTAACTGTCTGTGGTGAGGAGGACATTATGGTGAGCCACTTGTCATCCTTTAAGTATGTTGAAATGGATGGCGAAATCCATGAAACTCTCTGCCAAGCATTTGAAGCCGTCAAGGTGAAAGAGGTAGCTCCTTTCGTCACAGAGAAGCAAGAGATGAATCTCTCCTCGTTCAGAGAAGCTCGGGCCGTCGTCGAAGCCGGTTCCACCCCAGGTTGGGGGCATGTTTTGGAGATACCGATCAAGCAGGATAAGTTTGGACTAGGGTATTCTCCTGAAGCTGAAGCTTCATCTTCTTCGTCTAGCAGTTCGTCTCGTGGTAAGGGGCCGATCTTATTTACCAGTGGCGGAGTGATCTTAGAAAGCATCAACGCAGCGTCTGAGGACAGCGGGGATAGCGATTGTGATCTTGACGCTTGGATTCAGCTAGGCAAGCCGGGCGAGCTCCTCAACAATTGGACCATCAAGGAGATTATCCAACTGACAAGTGAAGAGTAATGATTTACTTTTTACAATCTTTGTACAACCCTATGTCCTACCCGGGGCATAGTGGTTTTATTGTCAGGGCCTTGTTGGATTATGTACATGCATTTTGTTAATAAATCAAAGGCGTTTTCTTCGTACTCAAATATTGTGTTCTCTGTTATTCCTGTTTTATGTTTATTCTGAAAAACAGTAAAATGGCAACGGGGTTTGTGCTAACCTGCATATTCCTGTTTTAAACTTAACCCTTGTTATTGCAGGATCCACATAACAGACGACATCGACTCTGGACCCTCTACGGCTCACTACGACTTCGATTTCCCAATCTATCAAGCCGAGGATGAGATTGATGAAGACGAAGACCTTCCGGGAGAGTTGGCCCGCTTGTTGAGACAAGAGGAAAAGGTTATTATGCCTCATGAGGAAGATATTGAGATCGTAAATCTGGGTTCTGAAGAGCTCGTCAGAAATGTCAGAGTAGGGGCTGCGCTGCAGAATGATGTCAAGCATAGACTGGTCGAGATGCTTCGAGAGTATAGTGACGTCTTTGCTTGGTCATACGAAGATATGCCCGGACTTGACACAGACATCGTGGTTCATCGCTTGCCGTTGCGAGAAGATTGCCCTCCAGTCAAGCAGAAGCTTAGGAGGACGAGACCAGATATGGCTGTAAAAATCAAAGAAGAAGTCCAGAAGCAGTTGGACGCAGGATTTCTAGCCGTTACCACTTACCCTCCGTGGGTTGCCAACATAGTGCATGTACCGAAGAAGGACGGTAAGGTACGCATGTGCGTCGATTATCGGGATTTGAATAGGGCGAGCCCTAAGGATGATTTCCCGTTGCCTCATATCGATGTGTTGGTCGACAACACAGCCCTGTTCTCCGTGTTTTCGTTCATGGATGGCTTCTCCGGTTACAATCAGATTAAGATGGCACCAGAGGACATGGAGAAAATGACGTTTATCACCCCCTGGGGAACATTTTGCTATAAGGTAATGCCCTTCGGTCTGAAGAACGCGGGGGCCACTTACCAGCGAGCAATGGTGACTTTGTTTCATGATATGATTCATCATGAGATCGAGGTCTATGTTGATGACATGATCGCAAAGTCCCAAACAGAGGAAGAGCATCTGGTCAACTTATTGAAACTGTTTGAGAGGCTTAGGAAATTCAGGCTGAGGCTGAATCCTAACAAGTGCACTTTCGGAGTGCGGTCCGGAAAGTTATTGGGGTTTATCGTTAGTGAACGAGGTATCGAAGTTGATCCTGCGAAAATAAAAGCTATTCAAGAAATGCCAGCGCCGAAAACAGAAAAAGAAGTTCGTGGTTTCTTGGGCCGAATAAACTACATTGCAAGGTTTATCTCTCAGCTCACGGCCACTTGTGAACCTATGTTCAAACTTTTAAAGAAAGATCAGGCGATTACTTGGAATGAGGATTGCCAGAAGGCATTTGACAAAATAAAGCAGTATCTTCAAGAACCTCCAATCTTGATACCCCTAGTGGTTGGACGGCCATTAATCATGTACCTGACGGTTCTGGAGAATAGTATGGGGTGTGTTCTCGGTCAGCACGACGAGACGGGCAGAAAAGAGCATGCCATTTATTATTTGAGTAAAAAGTTCACTGAGTGTGAATCTCGATACTCGATGCTGGAGAAGACGTGTTGTGCATTAGCTTGGGCTGCCAAACGTCTACGACAGTACATGCTCAATCACACCACTATGCTAATTTCGAAGATGGATCCGATCAAGTACGTCTTCAAGAAGCAGGCTCTTTCAGGCAGGATTGCCAGATGGCAAATGGTGTTAGCGGAATATGATATTCAGTACGTCTCCCAGAAGGCCATTAAGGGAGGCGTATTGTCTGATTACCTTGCCGAGCAACCGATCGAGGATTACCAGCCGATGAAGTTTGAATTCCCTGACGAGGATATTATGTTTCTCAAAGCGAAGGATTGCGATGAGCCATTACCCGGTGAGGGGCCAGATAGGAGATCTCAGTGGGAGTTGATATTCGACGGAGCGGTTAATTCCTATGGAAGTGGTATCGGGGCTATCATCCTTACTCCTCACGGATCCCATATCTCGTTTACTGCGAGGCTGACGTTTCCAGTTACCAACAATGAGGCGGAGTATGAAGCATGCATTATGGGTCTAGAAGAGGCGATTGATTTGAGAATCAAGAATCTAGACGTATATGGTGACTCAGCGCTTGTAATCAATCAAATTAAAGGGGAGTGGGAAACTCGTCAAGAGAATTTGGTGCCGTACATGAATTATGCCAGGAGGCTGCTTCCGTTCTTCGATCGAGTGGAACTCCATCATGTACCCAGGGCTGAAAATCAGATGGCTGATGCCTTAGCCACGTTGGCTTCAATGTATAAGGTCAATTTTTGGAATGAGGCTCCAAGAATTGTGCTTTCGCGTCTTGATAGACCGGCATTTGTCTTTGCAATCGAGGATGCCGCCGACAGCAAGCCATGGTTCCACGACATCCAGACCTTCCTTATGACTAAGGAGTATCCTGCGGGTGCGTCAACCCAGGATAAGAAGACTCTGAGGAGGATGTCTAGAAACTTTTACCTCAATCCTGATGGAGTGTTGTATAAGAGAAACCACGATCTCGTGCTACTCAGATGTGTAGATGAGAAAGAGGCAAGTATGCTCATGGAAGAAGTCCATGAGGGCACATTTGGTACGCACGCCGGCGGGCATGCCATGACGAGAAAGATCCTGAGAGCAGGATATTACTGGCTGACTATGGAGTCGGATTGCTTCAGATTCGCGAAGAAATATCATAAATGCCAGATTTATGCTGATAAAGTTCATGTGCCGCCGTGCCCATTGAATGTCATGTCCTCCCCTTGGCCGTTCTCCATGTGGGGCATCGACATGATAGGCAAGATCGAGCCCACTGCATCCAATGGTCATCGTTTCATTCTGGTAGCTATCGACTACTTCACCAAATGGGTGGAGGCAGCCTCGTACGCTAATGTGACCAAGTAGGTGGTAGCTAAATTCATAAAGAGGGACATCATCTGTCGTTACGGAGTTCCCGAGCGGATCATTACCGATAATGGTTCGAATTTGAATAACAAGATGATGAAGGAGCTGTGCCAGAGCTTCAAGATTGAACACCACAACTCATCTCCTTACCAGCCGAAGATGAATGGCGTCGTCGAAGCCGCCAACAAGAACATAAAGAAGATTGTTCAGAAGATGGTTGTGACGTACAAAGATTGGCACGAGATGCTGCCATTTGCCTTGCACGGTTATCGTACGACGGTGCGTACGTCGACCGGGGCAACTCCTTTCTCCTTGGTGTACGGTATGGAAGTTGTCCTACCGTTAGAAGTGGAGATCCCTTCTTTGCGAGTGTTGGTTGATGTGAAACTCGACGAGGCAGAATGGATTACGAATCGTTTGAACCAACTCAGCCTGATGGACGAGAAGAGGTTAGCATCGATTGCAGTTGGTCGTCTGTACCAAAGCCGAATGAAGAAAGCTTATGATAAGAAGGTGCGTCCTAGAAGCTTTCAGACGGGTGATCTCTTCCTGAAGAAGATTCTTCCGCCACACTCCGATCACCGGGGCAAGTGGACTCCGAATTACGAAGGGCCGTATGTCGTCAGCAAGGTCTTCTCGGGAGGAGCTTTGTTGTTATCCACGATGGATGGTGAAGATTTTGCATCCCCGGTGAACGCGGACGCAGTTAAAAAATACTTTGCTTGAAAGAGACCCGCTGGACAAAAAAGAAAGAGTCCAGGAAAAAAAGGGCATCCCGGCGAACCAAAAACAGAATAAAAGGTTCGGGCAAAAATTAGGGATATATTGAAAAAAATGTACACCCGCGAAGTCGAAAACCTACACTGGGCGGCTTCGGCAAAAAAGGGTATCCCGGTGAACTGAAAACCCGTAAAGGGCGATTCACGCAAAAGTTAGGGATTTGAATAAGCAAATGACTGCGTTCCGCGTGTGGAATTTCATTGTTTAGTGGTTTGGAGGACCTGAGGGCCGTTTATCTGAATCAATCTCTTCCGAAGCTGAAGCGTCGGAGAAGTATCGAAGTCGAGTGGGTCTTAGAGGGATCAACTCATGGTGTTCGTCTACGCCTCGTTGCCGACATTTGTATATACTGATGTATATTTATGTTTTATTTTTGCGCGGCTTCCTCATTCCAGGAGCTTGCCTCTGTTGTAAAACATTTTTTGCCCATTTAGGGGTTCACCATCAATAAAATGCATGTTATTCAGCAATTATGTTTGCATATTTAGCATTTATCTGTTTTGTTTGCGAAAGAAAACGCCAATGTTTTTGATAAAATGCGCATACATAAACTTACGGGCCTAGGCCCATTGATTGTTGAAACAATTAATTACCTGAATATTGTCACGAGATAATAACCTTGATAGGCCCCTTTGAGGAGGGTATCTTGTCTGTTTGTTTGTGTTGTTGCAGGTGTAGCACCTTCCAGACGGTGCGCCGTGCGCATCCCCGAAGCAGGGCGAGTCCTCCTTCTCCGGCAGAGTTCAGTAGTCTCTCCTCCGCAGAGTCTGAATGCGAGATCGTGAGCATTGATGTGTCTCCCCAGTCAGAGATGATTCTCTTCCCCAAGCAGACGCATCCTGAAGGAACGTCACCTCATCAGCTGAGTCAAGCGCCGAAGTTCGTATTTCCCCCGCACCGGGTCACAAGTGCAAGATTCATAGAAATGTTCGGGCGCCGAAGCTCGTGTTTTCCCCAGTAAAGTCGTTGAAGCAGGTGTCTCCCCCCGCACCGGGTCACAAGTGCAGGTTTCACAGGAAGCTATTCTTACGCCGAAGTATGCCGTAACTGATGGTGCCAGACTAAAGTCTCCAGCGGAATTGAAATTCCCCACCAGAGTCGTGTTCTCTCCCGAAGTCGGATGATTCCCTCTTCCCCAGTAGAGTGTTGGAACAGCTGATGTTGTATTCCCCTGCAGAGTTGTACTCTCCCCCGAAGGTGGATGTTTCCTTCTTCCCCGGCGGAATTGAAATTCCTCATCAGAGTCGTACTCTCCAGTGAGGTAGAATGATTTCTCTCTCCCCGACTGTGTCCGCAAACCCCCAAGAGAGCCGAATCCTTGGAAGCAGTTGGGACCATGAGTGGATTCTCCCTAGCAGAGTATTGAGCAGCCGATGCGGTATTTCCCCAGAGTCGCACTCTCTCCAGCGAAGCAGAATGACGTCTCCTTCCTCAGCCGAGTTTGCAGATGTCCAAGAGAGCCAAGTCCTTGGAAATTGATCAGACCATGATTTGTTTTCCCAGTGGAGTGTGGAGCAGATGAAGTTGTTGCCCCACAGAGTTGTTATCTCCAGAAGAGTAGCCACGATGGCCACGCAGTTTATGCTCGCGATCGATATCGCTTTCTCTCAGCAGGTCCAGGTTCTCGCAGAGCTTCGTTTCCTGCAGTAATCAGCTGAAGTTGTTTCCACTGCAGCAGTCAACTGAAGATCATTTCCCCGGATGGAGTCCAATTGATATCGGCGTAACCACGCTCTCCTCAGCAGGATGGTTCCTCTACCTGAGTAGTTCTTTTCTCCTTGACAGAAGGATTTCCTCCCTTCGGCATTTATTTTGCTGACAGGATCGCATCATTGTGCATGATTGCATAGAATTTAGCATAAACGCATAGCATTTCCACCGCGTGGAGCATGGCGCCGAAACATATGCATCATAAACATGATCTAGGTTGTTGCCAGTCTTGTTCTACAGGTGTTCCGCTGAAGGATCAGTTGCTCAAGATGATTTTTGAGATCCCCAGCAAAGTCTTCAGTTCAAGATGATTCTCGAATCCCTCAGCAGAGCCGTTTGCTTAAAATGATTCTTAAGACCCCAGTGCAGTCTCCAGGGTTGGTCGCTCAAATTGATAGTTGGAGTCTCCAGCTAAGATCGCCCAGGATGGTCCCTGAAGCCCCAAGAGAGCCGAGTCCTTGGAAGCTGCTCAAGCCGTGATCGGTTTGTCCCCAGCAAGAGTTGCCCAGGATAGTTCCTGGAATCCCCAACAAAGTGTTTGCTCAGAACGGTTATCAGTTCAAGATGATTATTGTAGTCCTCAGCAGAGTTGATTTATCCAGAATGAGTTCTGGACCCCCGGAGCGGAGTTACGTGATAGTTCTCCAAATTCCCCAGCGGCGAAGCGTCATCCCCAGCAGGTTTTCCAACGGCGAAGTTAGAATCTCTCCTGAAGACTCCATGATTGAGGTCTGACCGTGTTAATGAAGCGGTATGACCGACCATGAATTACCAGTTACCGTGTGACCTATTCCCCAATGAAGTTTCTCCATATTGACGGCGAGGTCAGGTTATGGTGGTTTCCGGCGGCGAGGTTGGATGTTTGTTTTGACGGTGAGGTCAGACTATGGTTGGTTCCGGCGGCGATGTTGGACGTTTGCTTTGACGGCGAGGTCAGGTTATGTTTATACGACGGCGATGTCGAGTGTCTCTCAGGGTGATGTTTGCTTCCGACGGCGATGTCAGATTTAGTTCTCTAGCGGCGATGCGGGGTATTTTGATTGTCCGACGGAGATGTCAGATTTAGTTCTCCAGCGGCGATGCGGGGTATTTTGATTGTTCGACGGCGATGTCGGATTTAGTTCTCCAGCGGCGATGCGGGGTATTTTGATTGTCCGACGGCGATGTCAGATTTAGTTCTCCAGCGGCGATGCGGGGTATTTTGATTGTCCGACGGCGATGTCAGATTTAGTTCTCCAGCGGCGATGCGGGGTATTTTGATTGTCCGACGGCGATGTCAGACTTAGTTCTCCAGCGGTGATGTTGGGTATTTTGATTGTCCGACGGCGAGGTCAGATTTAGTGCTCCAACGGTGATGTTGGGTATTTTGATTGTTCGACGGCGATGTCAGATTTAGTTTTCCAGCGGTGATGTTGGGTATTTTGGTTGATCGACGGCGATGTCAGATTTAGCTCTCCAGCGGCGATGTTGGGTGTTTTGGTTGTCAAATGACAATATCAGAAGGATTTAACGTGTATAACTGACGGTGATGTCAGATCAGTATTTCTCCAGCTAGTTGCCGTGTGTTGCACCCTAAAATTTGCTCAACCTTATTCACATGGTTCATGTTTCAATACCATTAGCATTTTCATATAGAGTTATGTACATAGGTTACTCATCTGCATAGCATAAGCATAACAAGTCATTCAACAGGGGACCAAGCATTATTCTCATCTCTAGAGGCCTATCCAGAGGTTATTATCCTGATTCAACCTCATTCAAGTCATCAAAAAAGAATTTGGAAGCTATCAAGTCAATCGATCAAGCAATTCATCTATCTCCTAACTGAGGGTGTCTGAGGATCAACAAAGAAATGGTGAGCTGTGGGCTGAGCATGGGGAGTATCTAGACATCTTGGAGGGCTTAGAAAGTCATTTGGAGAAGGATACAAGTCATTGGTGAAGTCACAAGAATTGCAGTTGAAGACAGTCAACTAGGGTTTCATCTGGGTCAACCCTAGGTCAACCCTAGGTCAATTGACTGATTGAAAGGAATTAAGGGCTATTGGAGAGATGTGGGGTTCATCATTTGACATGGAGAATAAGGATATGTTGTTGTGCTAAGCAGGAATCAAGAGAAATCAAGGAGAAGAGGAGTTTCTAAATTAGGGTTTCTATGTAAAATCCCCTAGTTTAGGTCAAATTTCCAAGCAAGATAAGTCAAAATGCAAGCTTCAAATGGATCCTTGGCCAACATGAAACTTGTAGAGGATCTCAAGACCTTTAATTTGAGTGGTGGAAGACATCAAGGAGATTTATAGAACTCAAGTTATGGTCCTTGCAAGTTACAGGTCATCTGAGGTATCTGAAATTTTGTCTGTGAAAGTGACTTGACTTCCAAGCAATTTTTACCCCTCAAGGAGATTTCAAATGAATTTCTGGTCAACATAAGAATTGTTCCTCATTGTCTTAGCTTTCTAGAATGGTATGGTATGCCTTCATATGATGTGTGGAACTCTACTTATGGTCTTGGCAAGCAAAGGGTATTTTGGTCATTTGTCAGTTATAAGTCATTTTTAAGCAAAGGCCATATCTCCTATTTCCATGCCTCAAATGAAAAAACTCAAAACATGAAAGTTGCTCAAAATGCCATTTTTAGTCAAGAAGGGAGGTCATGAATGATTGGAAAAGCTCATAGTATGGATTTGCATGATTGGTCAAAAAATGAACTAAAAATGACTTATAAGTTGAAAAAGTTGAATTTGGAAATAGGTTTGGAGGATCTAGAAATCCAAAATAGGTCATCCAATATATCATTTTGATTGGAAACCTCATTTTAAAGACATTGGTTCATCCACATTTTTAAGTTTAAGCTTAAAAATGGGACTTCCTTTGTAAATTTGCTCCTTGCCTCATAAGGTCACATGGCAAAACCCCACATAAACAAAGAATCAAGGGGCAAGCTTGCAAGGTTTTTCAGTTCATCAAAATATCATCTAAGGAGAATTTCAAATGAGAAAGGATGTGTGTGCAAGCTTGAACAAGGAATGGCCTATGCTTAGCATAGGATTAAAAATCTCATGAAGTGAGATATCCAATCTCTCATTGGATTGTTCCAGTCCCTTCTAGATCATTCTTACACCATCTATAAGTAATTTGGGGTGTGCTCAGATGCAGAGGTTAGAGAGAATTGCTGCAGAAAGAGAGATTGAGATCAAATTTATTCCATAGCAAGTCATTTTCCAATTCTTCATTTCTTCCACATTCTGTTCAGTTTCTTGATCTGATTCAACTCTATCATCATCATTGAGTGTGTAACAATCAAAATCAGCAGAAATTCAGGTCCAAATCATGTTCTGTATATTGAGTTTGGCAGCTTGCAGCTTCAGATCCATTTCCAAGATTCAAGCATAATCAACCCAAACTAGTGCAAACAGAAGCAAGCTCTTGTGTCACTGAGTGTTTCTGCACAAGTACAAGCAGTGATTTGAAGGATTCCCCTATCTGGTTCACACATTTTATCAGGTTTGCATCTTGATCTCTACACTCTAATTTATGCATAGTTCATCAAGGTTAATAGGTTAGAATGATAGGGAATAAGTAATGGATCATTTCTGGAAAGTATGGATCGATTTGGTGATGCTTTTTAGGTTGGCATAATTTCGGTTAGGAGAAAGAACTCTTCGAATTGGGAGTGTTAGGCTTGGTTCTTTAGGGGGAAATGATCCAGGTGAAGAGAGGAACATGCCTGTGCCATCAATTTTGAAGATCGTGAGAATCAGTTCTTGATCATTTCTTGGAGGTAGCTATCGGGTTTAGGGTTAGAAGAGATTTCAGTTAGTTTTGATATCATGGTTAAATTCCTGGTAAGATTTGGAGTGGATTTGGTTTTTATATGTTGGCATTCCATGGAGAATCGAGGGAGTTAGGGTATGGATCAGTTGGTGTGTTCATCCATGGCGTTTCTTCCAGACCCTGAACCAAGGAGGAAGATGACCTCATCACCCTCAGATTACCCCTTGACCTGTTGACTACCCTTTGATCCAACGGACGAGATTCAAACTTCGTTTATGAGGGAAAGGCTGAGTAGGGATGAAACGCTGCGTTTCATTAAGTTAGCAGCCTTGGGCCTGGATTCAGTATTACTAATGGCACCCTCCCCCAAGCTAAGCCCAACATTTCAACATGAATTAGATGCTATTTACACCGAACCTGTCTTTATTTTTCTGGCATTTTCTCAAGTATTTTCTGAGCGCATATGGGCCTAGCTGCAGTGATATTCGCACCCCACCTTTTCCAGCCCACTGGGGATTTCAACTGCGCGCCTTTACTATTCTTACCCCCTTTAACTATTTCTTTACATTTTCTTTTTATTTTCTTTATATTTTTCATGCATCTTATAAAATTCATAATAAATAGAAAAATCATCATTTTTAATTCATTCTTTTTGCATATTTTTCTTTAGGATGTCAAGAAAATTATAAAAAATAAAAATGGCATTTTATTTTTTATTTGTTATTTTTCCCACATTTTCTAAATAAATAACATTTTAAATGGTTTCATTTCATACATGATTTTGTTATTTTTTGTTCTATTAATTGCTTCAATATTTTTCATCCATTCTTTTTAGGTTGTTTAGGTTAGATATTAAACTTGTAGATTCAATTTAGTTCCCATTTTTAGAAATTAAATTTAGGTGCTTAGTGTAAGTGTGAATAACATGGATAAAACTAGGGTTTTAGGTGATGACTTAGGAGATTTGATTCTTTTCCCTTAGGACTTAGGGCTTGACTAGTCTAGTTATGGGACTATAGGGGATATGGGTAGTTATTAGATCCCCTAGAAAAAGTTAGGATTCCCCCTACTGCTATTAATGTACTGTATATCTGATTGACTGGTGTGGTGTGCCCTCTGGGGATTATTGCTTGCTTGTGTGGGTATTGGGATTGTCTGGGGATTTGGGAGATCTGAAGACTTGAGGAGATGAAGACCATTGGAGATCCAGAGATTGAAGAACAACTGCCAGAGTTGGGGAGGAGGTTCTTGCTAGCAGCTGCTGAGGAGACTAGGGTTTAGGAGCTAGGCAGAGCTCTAGATTAGAAAGCTTGCTTCTCAAACATGGAATGCTTTGTCTGCATCCATCCTTTCTCTATGATTCAAAGTCTCTTTCAAATATCCACCTCCTTCCTTTGGAAGGATCAGTGAATGTATTTGAAAGATAGAACTTTTGAGAGAAACCTGTCTGCATAATGTTAACAGTTAATGAGCCACCTTTGGTAGGCAATTTACTGTTTAACATTCATCTCCTCTTGTTGACTAATGTTCATCCCTGAAGATTGGAGACTTGAAGAAAAGCCATTGCTTATAGGAGACTGATGATCAAAGCCCTTGCCTGAAGGCCATGAAGATGGAGATTAATGCTTGTTGAAGCCTGTAACTGATTGGAGATGACTTGAAGATGGATGTTGATTCAGAGCTGCTGAAGCTGTTTGTTTTATTGCTGTATTTCAGTTCTGATGTATTGATTGGTTTTCTGGACTGTATTGTTTGCTGTTTACCCTGCTGGGTTGAAAGTGAAGTCTGTTCACTTTTGCCTATTGTTTTCAAGGTTCGAGGTTGAGTGCGACTCCCTTGCCTAGCTTGTACTGTTGCATCCATGCATTTTACTGTTTTACTGTATATATCTGATATTGTTTCTATTTCTGCCTATCCCTTAGGATCTCTGTTTCTCTCTGTGCAAGAGAGGAGCATGATAGACACTAGGTCTTAACCCATGCATGATAACATTAGGTTAGTTTGTTTCCCTTTGCAACCATAGGTTAGAGTTCTGTCTCTTCTTTCTCAAAACAAACAGAAAAACACAATAAGATTTCAAATACAATAAAAGACACTTCTTCCGTAAAAGAATGCGAACTCATCAAGACGTCATTTTTGTCCGCCGGGACTGCTAATCAAGAAAACCTTTTTCAGAAGGAATAAAATCAACCAAGACAAGCCTGTGTCTTCCGTAGCCCGAACTACGTTTGCTCTGATCTTTCATGCCGTGTGAAAGTACGTAGGCATAGGATGCGATATCCTAGCGAGCAACCTTCCCCTCCTTTCCCGTAGGTAGGCGAACTACGTTGACTCTGATTTCTCGTTCCAGGCGGGAATACGTAGGCATAAAGTGCGATACTTTGCCAAGTCATTTTTATTTTTCATTTTATTTTCTTTTTAACCCTTGACCTATAGTTTAGATAGAATAACAATCCATACCCGAAAACAAGCGTGGATCCCGTCGAGTACGACGGACGTGAGGGGTGCTAATACCTTCCCCTTGCGTAACCGACTCCCGAACCCAGGTTTTGGTTGCGACGACCATACCTTTCCCGTCTTTGCGGTAGGTTTACTCTGAGCGTTTCCTTTCCCTCCCGTGGGATAAATAACGCACGGTGGCGACTCTTCTGTTCAGTCGGCGCCGATTTTCGCAGTAGCGACAGCTGGCGACTCTGCTGGGGATCCAACGTCCCCTGGCTGCTAAGGACTGCGATGGTGCTTATGCATTTGGGATCCAACGTCCCTTAAGAGAGTCAATCCTAACGCTTGTTTTCCCGTCGAGGATTTTGTATGGAGTTATTGTATATTTCTAACCTTTATTTTCAGCTTTATATATTGTTTATTATTGCTGTATTGGGGGGTGACGGGTGTTCTGATATTGAGAGATAAGCCGGACCTGGGCTTGAATGCACCTAGAATTAGAGTAGAAAGTAGTGGGCGCGTGCCGGCTTTGCTTGCATTAGTGTCTCATGAAATCTACACTCGGACGAGGTTCTTCTGGTTGGCTTCTTTTTCTACCCTTTGGGTCGAAGGGGTTGTTGGTCAGCTGAATTGTCGACTCCGGGAACCGATCATTTGGAAGTTGGCTAAGTGAGGCCTCTTCAGGATTTGAGGATGCCACTCCTTCTGGGAATCGTATCGTCAACCCTGAAAGTCTGTGACGCCGACGACCGCATAGGATGCCATACCTTTGTCAGTTACTAGGACATCCACCTGTGAGAGGGTTTGGGGTTATGCAGGTAACTAGACCTTCAGACTACCGGTCATTTCTTGATCAGAGATCCTGGGTATTTATGGAGAGTTAGGAGGTCTGTCAGAGACCAATTGGAGATGTGTTCTGAGGTCTGTCAAAGACCAGTTGGAGTGTTCTGAGGTCTGTCAGAGACCAATCGGAGATGTGATTTGAGGTCTACCAGAGACCAGTGGGAGTTATGGTTTGGGGTCTGTCAGAGACCAGTATTGGAGCTTTGTTTTAGGTCTATCTGAGACCAGGGTTTGATGACTTCTGGATGGTCTATCTGAGACCTTTCTTGATTGGGTTCAGGCTATTCAGCTACAGCTTTGGTCCCTGTTGCATGTTACTTGCATTGCATTGTCTGCATATCCATTACCACTTGCATTTCACTAACGTGTGTCTGTGCTGCAGGTGCATTTGCATATTCCCCGGTTCTAGTGCCCAGACTTCTGAGTATTGACTATGGCTGGTTTGAGGAAAACAGTTGCGTATAAGTTGCCTTCACCTGATATTACTTCTTTACTTGGTCTGATATCTCTTGCCGATGAGGAGGTTAGGAGAAGCTTCAGAATGAGTCATGGGAGGTTACTGAGATTAGTCTGCAAGCCCACTGCCGATGAGATGAACGGGCTATACACCTTGATGCAGTTCTATGACCCCGCATTGAGATGTTTTACATTTGCTGACTTCATTCTAGGGCCTACCATTGAAGAGTATGTGGAGTTTACTGAGCTTCCCGTGCAGAACAAGGTTCCCTTTATTCACTCTGCTGCTGAGCCCAAGTTGGAGGATTTAGCCAAAGCCTTGCATATGAATGCTGCTGAGCTGTTGGTGACTTCTTGGCTTGGGGTTCCCGGTTTCTCTCTAGATTTTCTGGTTGGCAAGGCTCAAGAGTACGCCAAGAACGGCTGTTGGGTGGTTTTCAACGCTATTTTGGCTTTATGCATTTATGGAATTGTGCTGTTTCCTAACTTGCCCAACTTTGTAGATCTGGATGCTTTCTATCTGTTTGCTGCAGGCAACCCGGTGCCAACGTTAATCGGAGACTTCTACCACTCATTGCACTACAAGAACGAAAACCGAAGGGGAAAAGTTGTTTACTACTGTGCTCCTCTATTAAATATGTGGTTCAAAAGTCATCTCCCCATGAAGGGTCCATTTGTGGACAGTGCAACCTCAGCCAGTTGGTCAGAGCGCCTGATGAGGCTATATTCCGAAGAAGTTGTGTGGTTTGATCGAGACCTGTTGGGATCTGAGCTCATCTTCAGCTGTTCTGGGTACCCTAATGTGCCGCTGATAGGAAGAAAAGGGTGTATCAATTACAACCCTTCTCTATTCATTCGTCAGTTCGGATATGCACTGAAGAATCCACCTCAGGAAGAAGAAGTACGGGAATCTCTGTACTTCACAGGTGACGTGAAGGGGGAGTTATTAGCCAAGTTGCAACATGCCTGGACACGTATTAACCGCAAAGGGAAGCCACTGTTAGGTAAGAACGATTGCCAGGCTTATGAACCTTACAGGGTTTGGATCCAGGAAAGAGCAAGTCAGTTATTAATGCCATTTCCCGCTGCACCCGTCACTGTTCCCGTCCCGGCAGAAGAGCCAACTACTGTTTCTAGAGAGGCCTACGAGCAAGTTGTGAAGGAAAAGGAAGCCTTGATGAAGATCAATGAAGGGTTAGAGCGAGAGTTAGCCCAGGTACGCAGTGAGAAAAATAAGGCCGTGTATGCTTTCCAACAGCAGATTGAGCTAATGAACAGATTAGGGGATGAGTTGACTGAGGAGAGGAAGAAGCGCGAACGTCTGGGGCAAGAGTTCAGAAGCTCCCATGACATGCTGGAATCCAAAAAGAAAGCGCTTGACGCGGCACACCGAGAAATCTCCTCTTGCAACAAGACTTGGAATGCTACACTCACCAACAATAAGAAGAGGGAAGATAAGCTGAAGTAGCAAATCTCCGACCTCGAAGAGAAGTTGAAGTCTAGCATCAAGAAGTGTGAGGAAGAAGTGATGACCCGGTATAGTGTCCAGCATGCACTGAACAAGGCAATCAAATGCAGAGATGAAGCGGTGTCTCAGAAGCGAAAGCTAGAAGATTGCTTCGGAGAAGCAACATGGGAAGAAACTGCTGAAGACGTGCGCCGTGTTCTTAAGAAAAGGAACCAACTTGTTGAAGGGCTGCTTGATCGACCAAGCCATCCGGAGACCAAGAAGCTGATAGAAGAGTACCAGACTTTTGGGAGGATTTGATCATTTCATGTAGTAACTTGTAGTAACTTGTATGCTTTATTTGCATAAGTGCTGACCATCACCAGGATTGTTGGTTGAGGTCATACCTTCTTATCGTACTCTCAGCGACATTGTATTCTGGTTTTCTCAGCAATATAGGAGGCTTTCTATGATTCAGCTCCGATATTCCTATTGTCAACACTGTCACTGCACTGGCACCTTCACACTAGAACTGGGGGAATGAATCTCCCTAATGCACAGACACATTGCATTGCATTCATATTCATATTGCATTACAGGTAATCTTTGAATAAGTGTCTTATGTCCTGCATTTTATCAGGTACTTTTCAGGATTGCAGATCAACACCCGCACCGCTATTCTACTCGCACCAACTGTCGAAGAATCATGGATCAAATGCAGAACGAGATGCAAGATGTGCGCGAGAAGCTCGCTCTCTTTATGCAGACCATGGAAGCCATTGCAAAAGGGCAGGAGAATTTGCAGGCCATGGTCCAGCCTCTGTTGGCTCGAAATGCTGGTCACGGTAATGAAGATCATCAGTCCATACGGGTCGATACTGTTCATGGAGACGGCACTCCCACGCCAGTGGCTCCACCTGTAGTCAATATACCTGCTGCTAACATCAACAACGCTACCACTACTGTAAATGGTAACGTCGGAGTTGGAAATGAGACTGCTGTCCATAACGTTGGGCTGGGTGATGTCAATTTGGGAGATAATATGGGAGGCAACGGCTTTGTCAATACTGGATTCGGGTTCAACGATCAGGGATTCGATAACACTGGGAAATATGGTTTCAATGCTCAAGGCTTTGGGCAAGATGGTTATGGCGCGACCAACCCGGGTTACGGAGGGTTTGGAAATGGAAACGGTGCTGGATTTATGGCTTTTGGTCCTGCTGGAGGTGTTCAAGGGTACGACAACAGAGGCCGAGGTCCGGGGATGAATCAGATCAGAGCTGGACGTAATAATGGATATGATGGGTATGGGGCTGGAAACGGTATGTGGCAAGAAGATCAGCAGGAGGACGCTTTCTCAGGAGGAGGTTTCGAAGGGCCGATGGATGACTCCCAGAAGATCAGAATGCTAGAAGAGCAGATGAGGGGAGTCCTGAACCAAAGTGCTGTGGGTTTGGACATGGCAACAATGGGCTTGGTACCTGGCTTGAGGGTGCCAATCAAATTCAAAGCTCCTGCGTTCGATAAGTATAAAGGGGACACATGTCCGAAAGTGCATGTACGAGCTTATTACAGAAAGATGTCTGCATACTCAACTGATGAAAGAATGCTAATGCATTTCTTTCAAGATAGTTTGTCGGGTCCTTCCCTAGAATGGTACATGGGGTTGGAGCCAACCGATATCAAGACATGGAAGCAATTAGCAGAGGCATTTGTAGCTCATTACAAGTATAACAGCGACTTGGCACCCAATCGGGTCCAGTTGGCGGGGCTGTCGCAGAAGAAGGGGGAGAGCTTTAAAGAGTACGCGCAAAGGTGGCGTGATATGGCTGCCAGGGTCCGTCCTCCTGTGGAAGATAAGGAAATGAATGACATGTTTGTCGGCACATTCACCGGTCTGTTTCATGACATGTTGTTTCACACGTCTCTGGCCAGTTTTTCAGACCTAATTCTGATGGGGGAAAAGATTGAACGTAACATTAAGCAAGGAAAGTTCCAAGTCGAGGAATCAACTGCATCTGGCAGTAATAGGAAAGCTTATGGTGGGCGCCGTCAGGGCGAGGCAAGTGCAGTATTTGGAGGCCGAGGCCGGGGCCGAGGCAGGGGACGAGGTCAATATCGTCAGCCGCAGCAGGTGGCGAGTGTTACTATCCCATATCAACAACAACCACTCCAGCAACAACAACCGGTTCAGCAACAGCCAATGCAACAGCAGCAGCAGCCTCAGCAGGGGGCACAGCAGGCTCAACGAAGATTCCAGGGTAGTAAACCGAGAAGAGTGTTTGAGAAGCCTCCATCAACCTATGCCGATTTGTTGCAGACATTGTTGGGATTGAACCTGGTAGAGAAAAGAACTCTGGCACCGATAACGGGAGCTCCCCCGTTTGGTTACGATGCAAGCAGGCACTGTGAGTTTCATTCTGGAGCCCCGGGTCACGATATAGAAGGTTGCCATGCTTTTAAGCATGTTGTGCAGGATCTTTTGGACAATAAGACTATCAATTTCGGAATGGTAGGTCCAAATATAGTGCAGAAACCCATGCCTAATCATGGGGCAAACGCCATTCTGACTGAGGAAGGGTTGAATCTGATTATGAATGTCGAAGACTTGAAGACGCCGCTGAGCGAGATAAAGAGCCGACTGTTGCAAGGGGGTGTTTACCCGGGATGTGACGAGTATTGTGTAGAATGTTGGACCCTAGCTGGGGGGTGTGATGATTTGAAGAAAGGCATTCAGGCCTTAATTAATGAAGGCATATTGCAGTTTGACCAAGCAGCAACTGAAGAGCCCGCGGGGGCAGTAGCATGTGATCAGACTGATGTGGCCACGGTAACGATTCCTCGGAAGACGATCACTATCGCAGCACCAGCTTAGCGCCCACCGATCACCATAACTAAGGCCGGGCCAATCCCGTACGAGAACACGAAAGCAGTCCCATGGTCATACGGGTTGGAGGTGTATTGTGACGGGATAAAAATTGATGTTAATAAGCAGCCAGCCGAGACTGTGGATAATGTTGTTGGCTCAGGAGGTATGACAAGGAGTGGTAGGATCTTTATATCCCCTGAAGTGGAGGCCGAAAGACTAGCTAAAGGAAAAGGGAAAGCAGTTGAGAATGTCCCAGCGCAAGCAAGTGATAAAGAATCGGCATCGAAAGACGTAGAAGAGTTCATGCGCTTGATTCGAAAAAGTGATTATAAGATTGTGGAGCATCTGCAGCAGACGCCGTCCAAAATATCTATCCTGTCATTGCTGTTGTGTTCGGAAGCTCACAGAAATGCTTTGCTGAAAGTCCTGGATACTTCTTTTGTACCTCAAGACGTCTCCGTGAATCAGCTGGAAGGAGTGTTGGCACATGTGAATGCAGGCCACAGCTTGGGCTTTACTGATTTTGACTTGACCCCGAAAGGAAGAGATCATAATATGGCGCTGCACGTATCTGTCGAGTGTAGAGGATCAGTAATGTCGCATGTATTGGTTGACACCGGGTCATCTTTGAATGTGCTGCCCAAGAAGGCGATGATGAAGTTGGATGTTAGAGGAATCTTGTGTACGCCCAGTGACTTGGTAGTCAGAGCGTTTGATGGCACGCGGAGAACAGTTTTTGGGTCGATCACATTGCCTCTACAGGTGGGGCCGGAGGTGTTTGCAACTGAGTTTTATATCATGGATATACAGCCTGCGTACAGCTGCTTGCTTGGAAGACCCTGGATTCATGGGGCAGGGGCAGTCACATCCACCCTGCATCAGAAGTTAAAATATATGGTCGGAGACAGCGTAGTCACCATATGCGGAGAAGAGGACATCCTGGTCAGCCATCTGTCATCATTTAAGTATGTGGAGGTCGACGGAGAAATCCACGAAACACCCTGCCAGGCATTTGAAGGTTTGCGCATCAAGGACAAAGGTCCCGGGCCGAGCAAAGCGTCGGAGATAGCCGTTTCATCGTATAAAGAAGCCCAAGCTCTAGTAGAAGCAGGAGAAGCAAAGGGCTGGGGCAAAGTGCTGGACATTCCTGTGAAGATGGACCGGTTCGGGCTGGGGTACCAACCGTCGTCATCAACTCCTTCCGTGGGAGCGCCCCGTTTCAGAGGGCCAATCACCATCTCTGCCAGTGGGGTGTGTCATGAAACCGTCAATGCTGCTGCGGAGTCGGATGAAGGAGACAGCGACTGTGATATGGATGCCTGGATTCAGCCAAGCGCGCCAGGACAAGGACTGTGCAACTGGTCTATTCAGGAGCTTGTTCCTGTGACTTTTAAACAGTAATGCTTTGCTTTTTTAATTGTTGAATAATCTGATGTCTGGCCCGGGGCATCAGGATTTGCTTAGGGCTGTGTTGTTATGAACATTGCGTGTCAATCATTAAATAAAGGGCGTTTTTTCATGTGCAAATGCTGTAATCCCTGTCTTTCTTGTTTTATATTTTCCATAAAATGGCAACGTGGTTGTTCGCTTTATACGCATTTTGAAGCGCTTAACCATTCCTTTTGCAGGATAACATTTTCAGATGACATCCTTGAACCACCTATGACTCGTCCCGACTTCGAGCACCCGGTATTCCAGGCTGAAGAAGAGGTTGTCGAAGATAGCGACGTTCCTGAAGAACTGTCTTGGTTAGTGAAGCAAGAGGAAAGAGCCATTCTGCCTCATGATGAGGTTATCGAAATTATCAACTTGGGGTCGGAAGGGGTTGAGAAGAATATTCGTATCGGAGCCGCACTGCAGAGTGATATCAAGCGAAGACTGGTTGAAATGCTCCGAGAGTATAGTGATGTATTCGCTTGGTCGTATGAAGATATGCCAGGGCTCGATACAGACATGGTTGTGCATCGCCTGCCACTGAAAGAAGATTGCCCGCCGGTCAAACAAAAGCTTCGCAGAACTCGACCAGATATGGCAATGAAGATCAAAGAGGAAGTTCAAAAACAGTGGGACGCCGGTTTCCTGGCTGTGACGAAGTATCCTTCATGGGTTGCCAACATCGTACCAGTGCCAAAGAAAGATGGCAAGGTTCGAATGTGCGTGGATTATCGAGATTTGAATAAAGCAAGCCCAAAAGACGATTTTCCACTTCCTCATATTGACGTGTTAGTTGATAATACCGCTCAATAGTCTGTATTCTCCTTTATGGATGGCTTTTCAGGCTATAATCAGATTAAAATGGCGCCAGAGGATATGGAGAAGACTACTTTCATAACGCCTTGGGGAACATTTTGCTACAAAGTGATGCCCTTTGGTTTGAAAAATGCTGGGGCAACATATCAGCGTGCGATGACGACTCTTTTCCATGACATGATGCATAAAGAGATCGAAGTTTATGTTGACGATATGATTGCCAAATCCCAGACGGAGGAAGAGCATCTGGTAAATCTGCTGAAGTTGTTTAAAAGGCTTAGGAAGTTCAGGCTGAGGCTGAACCCTAACAAATGCACCTTCGGGGGTGAGATCGGGTAAGCTGCTGGGGTTTATCGTAAGCGAAAAAGGAATAGAGGTCGATCCTGCTAAAATAAAAGCAATTCAAGAAATGCCGACGCCTAAAACAGAGAAAGAGGTGCGTGGGTTTTTAGGGAGGTTGAACTACATCGCCCGGTTCATATCTCACCTAACTGCTACGTGCGAACCATTATTCAAGCTGTTGAAGAAAGATCAAGCTGTAACGTGGAACGAAAATTGTCAAAAGGCGTTCGATAAAATAAAGCAGTATTTGCAGGAGCCTCCCATTCTGATACCCCCAGTGGCAGGTAGGCCCTTGATAATGTATTTGACGGTTCTTGAGGGAAGCATGGGTTGTGTTCTCGGTCAACACGACGAGACAGGGAGAAAAGAGCATGCAATCTATTACCTAAGTAAGCAATTTACAGACTGTGAATCTCGATACTCAATGCTTGAGAAAACTTGTTGTGTGCTAGCCTGGGCCGCCAAGCGTTTGAGGCAGTACATGCTGAATCATACAACCATGCTCATCTCGAAGATGGATCCTATCAAATATGTATTTGAAAAGCAGGCGTTGTCAGGGAGAATTGCCCGTTGGCAGATGGTCTTGACTGAATATGACATCCAATACGTCTCGCAAAAGGCTATAAAGGGGAGTGTGTTATCCGAGTATCTGGCGGAGCAGCCTATTGAAGAGTACCAATCGATGAGGTTTGATTTTCCTGACGAGGATATCATGTACTTAAAGATGAAAGATTGTGAAGAGCCGTTGCCAGACGAAGGACCAGAATTGGGTTCCAGATGGAAGATGATATTTGACGGAGCTGTGAATGCTTACGGTAGCGGAATAGGGGCAATCATCACCACGCCACACGGGTCGCACATCCCGTTTACTTCCCGACTGACCTTTGCTGTTACCAATAATGAGGCCGAATACGAAGCTTGTATAATGGGGCTTGAAGAAGCCATTGATTTGCGAATCAAGAATCTGGACGTATACGGAGACTCAGCTCTGGTGGTGAATCAAATAAAAGGGGAATGGGAGACACGTCAGCCCAATTTGATACATTACATGAATTATGCAAGGAGATTGTTGCCTTTCTTTGACAAGGTAGAGTTGCATCATGTACCGCAGGCCGAGAATCAAATGGCTGACGCCCTGGCCACTTTGTCTTCCATGTACAAAGTCAACTTCTGGAATGAGGCTCCCCGAATCATTATCTCTCGGCTTGACAGGCCAGCTTATGTATTTGCTATTGATGAAGCATCTGATGGCAAACCATGGTATTTCGATATCCTTAATTTCCTGAAGAATAAAGAGTATCCGGCTGGGGCATCCAGTCAAGATCAGAAGACTCTCAGGAGATTAGCAGGCAATTTCTATTTGAACCCGGATGGCGTCTTATACAGAAGGAACCACGATTTGGTGTTGTTGCATTGTGTAGACGAAAAAGAAGCAAAGTTGCTCATGGAGGAAATACACGAAGGTACCTTTGGTACGCATGCGGGCGGGCATGCTATGACGAGAAAGCTGCTGAGGGCAGGTTATTTTTGGCTGACCATGGAAACTGATTGTTTCAAGTTTGCGAGGAAGTGTCACAAGTGCCAAATCTATGCTGACAAGATACATGTGCCTCCGAGTCCTCTAAATGTGATGTCATCTCCATGGCCATTCTCGATGTGGGGGATCGATATGATTGGAAAGATCGAGCCGACAGCTTCTAACGGGCATCGGTTCATCCTAGTAGCAATCGATTATTTCACCAAGTGGGTAGAAGCGGCGTCTTACGCAAACGTAACTAAGCAGGTGGTGGCCAGATTCATCAAGAGAGATATCATTTGCCGATATGGAATCCCCGAGCGGATAATCACGGATAATGGTTCAAATCTGAACAACAAAATGATGAAGGAGCTCTGTCAGAATTTCAAGATCGAACATCACAACTCCTCCCCTTACCGACCCAAGATGAATGGCGCTGTAGAGGCGGCCAATAAGAATATCAAGAAGATCGTTCAGAAAATGGTGGTGACCTATAAGGATTGGCATGAGATGCTACCTTTTGCTCTGCACGGTTATCGTACGACGGTACGCACATCAACCGGGGCAACTCCGTTCTCGTTGGTATACGGAATGGAAGCGGTGCTACCATTAGAAGTCGAGATCCCTTCTCTGAGGGTGTTGCGAGACGTTCAGCTGGACGAGGCAGAATGGGTGAAAGACAGGTTGAATCAACTGAGTTTGATGGATGAGAAGAGGCTAGCTTCTCTAGCATACGGTCGTTTGTACCAGAGCCGAATGAAGAAAGCGTACGACAAAAAGATACATCCACGAAGCTTTCAGACGGACGACCTTGTGCTGAAAAGGATTCTCCCGCCGCAAGCAGATCACAGGGGCAAGTGGACCCCCAATTACGAAGGGCCATACGTTGTCAGGAAAGTATTTTCAGGAGGAGCGTTGTTGTTGTCCACTATGGACGGTGAAGACTTCACGTCGCCTGTGAATTCGGACGCAGTTAAAAAATACTTTGCTTAAAATTGACCCGCTGGACAGAAAAAGAGAGTCCAGGCAAAAATGGGGCATCCTGGCGAACCAAAAACAGAATGAAAGGTTCGGGCAAAAATTAGGGATAAAATTGAAAAATGTACACCCGCGAAGTTGAAAACCTACACTGGGCGACTTCGGCAAAAAGGGGTATCCCGGTGAACTGAAAACCCGTAAAGGGCGGTTCACGCAAAAGTTAGGGATTTGAAAAGCAAATGACTGCGGTCCGAATTTGACAATTGCAATGAGCATCAATGCGGGAGAATACATTTGAGGAGTCAGTTATCTGATACAATCTCTTCAGAAGTGGGGATACCGGGAAAGCATTAAAGTCGGGCGAGTCATGGGAGGATCAGTTCGTGGTGTTCATCTGCAGCCCGTTGCCGACATGTGTACAAATTTAAGTTGTCAATATTTATGCTTCTTGTGCATACTTGTATACTGGTATATTTTCTTTGTGTAGCTTCCTCATTTCAGGAGTTACATCCCGTGTACAAAAAAAAAACTCCGCCCATTCAGGGGCCAATCAATAAAATACGTTATTCAGTACTTGACACTGTTCTTTACTGTTTTGTGCATGATTAACGCCTAAGTTTGATGAAACTAGCATGTGCATAACGTCACTGGCCCTTGCCAACAGTTGCTAAAGCTTTGAATTAACTGAAAATAACGTCACTAACCTGAATTGATTTGGTTGCCCAGGCTTGTCGTGTCTTGTTTGTGTTGTTGCAGGTTTCATAACCGTACGAGGAAGATGATCAAAAGATTGCAATAACTAAAGACTCAGCCCTCACGCCGGTCATGCAGGTTCTTCCTGAAGAAAGATCGAACTCTCCAGCTAGTCGTAGCTTGTGCAAAAAAGGATTATCCAACAAAGTCGTTCATCCTCAACAGAATTGACGATTCCAACATTGTATCTCAAGCAGAGTTGGTTTAGCTTTAGAAGATTAATATCTGTGAGTTGTATTCAGACAGGTTCATCTTTCCCCGCAGGGTCATTCACTCTCTCCCAGCGAAGTCAGTTGATTTCCCCCGAGAGAGTCATCCCATCCCCAGTAGAATTCTCGTTTCAGCAAGTGTTCTTTCCTCCCCGCGAAACTCGAAGATCAAGGCTCCCCAGCAGAGTTGGTGGTGGATCCTGGCATTTATTTTGTCAGGGATACGGTGTAATATCAGTTCACTCTCCAGCAGAAAGTCCGATCATACTATGCACATCTGTTATTCCCCAGCAAAGTTATATTCCCCAGCAGGGGGTTACCTCAACAGGGTGTTTGGTTTGAGCTCCCAATTTCCCAGCATGGTTGACTTCATCCTTCCAGCATTTATTTTGCTGGAATAATTCTGTAGCATCTGGCTATCCCCGGCGGAGTTGGCATTATCTTCCGCATTTATTTTGCTGAAGCGGTTCCCGTATCCCAGCGGGTGGAGAGAGCTCTTGCTCAAATGAACTACCAAACATTCAAGATCTCGGCATGAGACATTCAATGATAATGTCAGTTTCGGCAGTATTCCCCACAGAGTTATCAGGATAAGTTTCTCTTTAGTCCCAGGCAGAGTTATTTGTCATCAAGGGGTTGCCTTCGGTCATCAGAACAGGCATCCGGTAGTATGGTTTCCAGATATCCCCAGTAGAGTCTGCCCCGAGGTCGCTGTCACGTCAGTGCTAAAGAAGTTTGTGGGTTGGGATCAATGGAGAACTACGTCCTGACGTGGACAATTTATCCCTATAGTGACGGGATTTCTTCAGAAGTGGGTGTCCTAACGTGGACAGATTTATTCCCCGGGTTGATGAGATATGGTAGTCCTAAAGTGGACAGACTCGGGTTCTCGGAATTGGTGGAATGTGGAGTCATAACGTTGATAAAACTGATTACTCTTTGTGTTGGTGTCCTGACGTGGACCATTTACTCTCAGCAGTTATCTTTCTTCGTGTTGGCGAAGCATGGGTCCTGACGTGGACAGATCAGACGAAGGTGTGAGTCCTGACGCGGACGAGTTTGGCTTTCTCAACAGAGGAGATGAGAGTCCTGACGTGGACAAGTTTTATTTCGCCAGTGGGTCGAAGATGCCTGAGTCCTGACAGGGACAAATCAAGACGAAACATGGGTCCTGACAAAGACGAAGTCTTATTCCTTACGTGGAAAAATGGTGATTCCTTACGTGGAAGAGAGATTATTCCTGACGTGGAAGAGTTTAGTCCTGACGCGGACAGATCAAAGAAGTTATTCCTAAGCGTGGAAGAAGAAGATAGTTTCCTTACGTGGAAAATTTAGTCCTGACGTGGACGGATTCAGAAGAAGAAGTATGCCTAACGTGGAAAGAAGGCGTGTTCCTTACGTGGAAAAGAAATAGAAACTTCAAGTCCTTACGCGGAAAGATGGGAGTCCTTACGTGGGCAAATCAGAAAAATGGTTCCTTACGGGGAAAGGAGATCGTTTTCCTTACGTGGAAAAGATTGAGTCCTTACGCGGACACATAGGAGGAGGATTCCTTACGTGGAAAGAGCGGAGTCCTTACATGGACAGATTAAGATGGCATTCCTTACGTGGAAAATGTAGTCATGACGCGGACAAATCGGAAAGAGTTGGTTTCCTTATGTGGAGAGATTGGGGTCCTTACGTGGACGGATTCAAGAAAAGTTGATTCCTGACGTGGAAGAATGATGTACTCCTTACGTGGAAAGGTGAGTCCTCACGTGGACAGGGGTCAGAACCAAAGATGTGTTCCTTACGCGGAAAGATTGGAGTCCTGACGCGGACATGTCGAGTGGTATTGGGGTCCTTACGTGGACAGATTGATATAGTTCTCCTTATGTGGGAAGAAGATTGCTTCCTGACGTGGAAAGATGAAAGGTTTAGTCCTGACGTGGACAGATACAGAAGAGATGACTCCTAACGTGGACAGGTGTTACTCTTAACGTGGAAGAGTGTTATTCCTAACATGGACGATTCAGTTTATGGAAATGTAGACAAATTATTCCCCAGCGGAGTTGCCGAGATTTTTCTGGGTTAACGGCAAGTGGAGTCCTAACGTGGACAGGTTTTAGTTGAGATTTCTTCGTATTGATGACAGACAGAGTCCTAACGTGGACAAGCAAGCAATCTGTTATGACAGCATCTTTTTCAGAACGGTGAAGACAGTCCCCAGCATGGTCGTTACGGGATCAGTGGGCGGTTGCAAACAGTCAGATTCAGCTGATGAATGTCGTTCCCCAAGGAGTGGCGCAGTTTATTTCTGCGGTTGGCAAATTTCTGGGTTCCTAGTATTCAACCGTTTCGTACCTCGAATGTTTGAAGGCCGTTCGCTCTTCACCCAATCGGGTCCAAGTCGCTTGAATAGGGGCAGCTGTTGCACCCTAAAATTTGCTCAACCTTATTCACATGGTTCATGTTTCAATACCATTAGCATTTTCATATAGAGTTATGTACATAGGTTACTCATCTGCATAGCATAAGCATAACAAGTCATTCAACAGGGGACCAAGCATTATTCTCATCTCTAGAGGCCTATCCAGAGGTTATTATCCTGATTCAACCTCATTCAAGTCATCAGAAAAGAATTTGGAAGCTATCAAGTCAATGGATCAAGCAATTCATCTATCTCCTAACTGAGGGTGTCTGAGGATCAACAAAGAAATGGTGAGCTGTGGGCTGAGCATGGGGAGTATCTAGACATCTTGGATGGCTTAGAAAGTCATTTGTAGAAGGATACAAGTCATTGGTGAAGTCACAAGAATTGCAGTTGAAGACAATCAACTAGGGTTTCATCTGGGTCAACCCTAGGTCAACCCTAGGTCAATTGACTGATTGAAAGGCATTAAGGGCTATTGGAGAGATGTGGGGTTCATCATTTGACATGGAGAATAAGGATATGTTGTTGTGCTAAGCAGGAATCAAGAGAAATCAAGGAGAAGAGGAGTTTCTAAATTAGGGTTTCTATGTAAAATCCCCTAGTTTAGGTCAAATTTCCAAGCAAGATAAGTCAAAATGCAAGCTTCAAATGGATCCTTGGCCAACATGACACTTGTAGAGGATCTCAAGACCTTTAATTTGAGTGGTGGAAGACATAAAGGAGATTTATAGAACTCAAGTTATGGTCCTTGCAAGTTACAGGTCATCTGAGGTATCTGAAATTTTGTCTGTGAAAGTGACTTGACTTCCAAGCAATTTTTACCCCTCAAGGAGATTTCAAATGAATTTCTGGTCAACATAAGAATTGTTCCTAATTGTCTTAGCTTTCTATAATGGTATGGTATGCCTTCATATGATGTGTGGAACTCTACTTATGGTCTTGGCAAGCAAAGGGTATTTTGGTCATTTGCTAGTTATAGGTCATTTTTAAGCAAAGGCCATATCTCCTATTTCCAAGCCTCAAATGAAAAAACTCAAAACATGAAAGTTGCTCAAAATGCCATTTTTAGTAAAGAAGGGAGGTCATGAATGATTGGAAAAGCTCATAGTATGGATTTGCATGATTGGTCAAAAAATGAACTAAAAATGACTTATAAGTTGAAAAAGTTGAATTTGGAAATTGGTTTGGAGGATCTAGAAATCCAAAATAGGTCATCCAATATATAATTTTGATTGGAAACCTCATTTTAAAGACATTGGTTCATCCACATTTTTAAGTTTAAGCTTAAAAATGGGACTTCCTTTGTAAATTTGCTCCTTGCCTCATAAGGTCACATGGCAAAACCCCACATAAACAAAGAATCAAGGGGCAAGCTTGCAAGGTTTTTCAGTTCATCAAAATATCATCTAAGGAGAATTTCAAATGAGAAAGGATGTGTGTGCAAGCTTGAACAAGGAATGGCCTATGCGTAGCATAGGATTAAAAATCTCATGAAGTGAGATATCCAATCTCTCATTGGATTGTTCCAGTCCCTTCTAGATCATTCTTACACCATCTATAAGTAATTTGGGGTGTGCTCAGATGCAGAGGTTAGAGAGAATTGCTGCAGAAAGAGAGATTGAGATCAAATTTCTTCCATAGCAAGTCATTTTCCAATTCTTCATTTCTTCCACATTCTGTTCAGTTTCTTGATCTGATTCAACTCTATCATCATCATTGAGTGTGTAACAATCAAAATCAGCAGAAATTCAGGTCCAAATCGTGTTCTGTATATTGAGTTTGGCAGCTTGCAGCTTCAGATCCATTTCCAAGATTCAAGCATAATCAACCCAAACTAGTGCAAACAGAAGCAAGCTCTTGTGTCACTGAGTGTTTCTGCACAAGTACAAGCAGTGATTTGAAGGATTCCCCTATCTGGTTCACACATTTTATCAGGTTTGCATCTTGATCTCTACACTCTAATTTATGCATAGTTCATCAAGGTTAATAGGTTAGAATGATAGGGAATAAGTAGTGGATCATTTCTGGAAAGTATGGATCGATTTGGTGATGCTTTTTAGGTTGGCATAATTTCTGTTAGGAGAAAGAACTCTTCGAATTGGGAGTGTTAGGCTTGGTTCTTTAGGGGGAAATGATCCAGGTGAAGAGAGGAACATGCCTGTGCCATCAATTTTGAAGATCGTGAGAATCAGTTCTTGATCATTTCTTGGAGGTAGCTATCGCGTTTAGGGTTATAAGAGATTTCAGTTAGTTTTGATATCATGGTTAAATTCCTGGTAAGATTTGGAGTGGATTTGGTTTTTATATGTTGGCATTCCATGGAGAATCGAGGGAGTTAGGGTATGGATCAGTTGGTGTGTTCATCCATGGCGTTTCTTCCAGACCCTGAACCAAGGAGGAAGATGACCTCATCACCCTCAGATTACCCCTTGACCTGTTGACTACCCTTTGATCCAACGGACGAGATTCAAACTTCGTTTATGAGGGAAAGGCTGAGTAGGGATGAAACGCTGCGTTTCATTAAGTTAGCAGCCTTGGGCCTGGATTCAGTATTACTAATGGCACCCTCCCCCAAGCTAAGCCCAACATTTCAACATGAATTAGATGCTATTTACACCGAACCTGTCTTTATTTTTCTGGCATTTTCTCAAGTATTTTCTGAGCGCATATGGGCCTAGCTGCAGTGATATTCGCACCCCACCTTTTCCAGCCCACTGGGGATTTCAACTGCGCGCCTTTACTATTCTTACCCCCTTTAACTATTTCTTTACATTTTCTTTTTATTTTCTTTATATTTTTCATGCATCTTATAAAATTCATAATAAATAGAAAAATCATCATTTTTAATTCATTCTTTTTGCATATTTTTCTTTAGGATGTAAAGAAAATTATAAAAAATAAAAATGGCATTTTATTTTTTATTTGATATTTTTCCCACATTTTCTAAATAAATAACATTTTAAATGGTTTCATTTCATACATGATTTTGTTATTTTTTGTTCTATTAATTGCTTCAATATTTTTCATCCATTCTTTTTAGGTTGTTTAGGTTAGACATTAAACTTGTAGATTCAATTTAGTTCCCATTTTTAGAAATTAAATTTAGGTGCTTAGTGTAAGTGTGAATAACATGGATAAAACTAGGGTTTTAGGTGATGACTTAGGAGATTTGATTCTTTTCCCTTAGGACTTAGGGCTTGACTAGTCTAGTTATGGGACTATAGGGGCTATGGGTAGTTATTAGATCCCCTAGAAAAAGTTAGGATTCCCCCTACTGCTATTAATGTACTGTATATCTGATTGACTGGTGTGGTGTGCCCTCTGGGGATTATTGCTTGCTTGTGTGGGTATTGGGATTGTCTGGGGATTTGGGAGATCTGAAGACTTGAGGAGATGAAGACCATTGGAGATCCAGAGATTGAAGAACAACTGCCAGAGTTGGGGAGGAGGTTCTTGCTAGCAGCTGCTGAGGAGACTAGGGTTTAGGAGCTAGGCAGAGCTCTAGATTAGAAAGCTTGCTTCTCAAACATGGAATGCTTTGTCTGCATCCATCCTTTCTCTATGATTCAAAGTCTCTTTCAAATATCCACCTCCTTCCTTTGGAAGGATCAGTGAATGTATTTGAAAGATAGAACTTTTGAGAGAAACCTGTCTGCATAATGTTAACAGTTAATGAGCCACCTTTGGTAGGCAATTTACTGTTTAACATTCATCTCCTCTTGTTGACTAATGTTCATCCCTGAAGATTGGAGACTTGAAGAAAAGCCATTGCTTATAGGAGACTGATGATCAAAGCCCTTGCCTGAAGGCCATGAAGATGGAGATTAATGCTTGTTGAAGCCTGTAACTGATTGGAGATGACTTGAAGATGGATGTTGATTCAGAGCTGCTGAAGCTGTTTGTTTTATTGCTGTATTTCAGTTCTGATGTATTGATTGGTTTTCTGGACTGTATTGTTTGCTGTTTACCCTGCTGGGTTGAAAGTGAAGTCTGTTCACTTTTGCCTATTGTTTTCAAGGTTCGAGGTTGAGTGCGACTCCCTTGCCTAGCTTGTATTGTTGCATCCATGCATTTTACTGTTTTACTGTATATATCTGATATTGTTTCTGTTTCTGCCTATCCCTTAGGATCTCTGTTTCTCTCTGTGCAAGAGAGGAGCATGATAGACACTAGGTCTTAACCCATGCATGATAACATTAGGTTAGTTTGTTTCCCTTCGCAACCATAGGTTAGAGTTCTGTCTCTTCTTTCTCAAAACAAACAGAAAAACACAATAAGATTTCAAATACAATAAAAGACACTTCTTCCGTAAAAGAATGCGAACTCATCAAGACGTCATTTTTGTCCGCCGGGACTGCTAATCAAGAAAACCTTTTTCAGAAGGAATAAAATCAACCAAGACAAGCCTGTGTCTTCCGTAGCCCGAACTACGTTTGCTCTGATCTTTCATGCCGTGTGAAAGTACGTAGGCATAGGATGCGATATCCTAGCGAGCAACCTTCCCCTCCTTTCCCGTAGGTAGGCGAACTACGTTGACTCTGATTTCTCGTTCCAGGCGGGAATACGTAGGCATAAAGTGCGATACTTTGCCGAGTCATTTTTATTTTTCATTTTATTTTCTTTTTAACCCTTGACCTATAGTTTAGATAGAATAACAATCCATACCCGAAAACAAGCGTGGATCCCGTCGAGTACGACGGACGTGAGGGGTGCTAATACCTTCCCCTTGCGTAACCGACTCCCGAACCCAGGTTTTGGTTGCGACGACCATACCTTTCCCGTCTTTGCGGTAGGTTTACTCTGAGCGTTTCCTTTCCCTCCCGTGGGATAAATAACGCACGGTGGCGACTCTTCTGTTCAGCCGGCGCCGATTTTCGCAGTAGCGACACCGTGCAGCTAGTATTGCAGTATTCGAAGATTTGTTCCCCGCAGAGTATCATGTGCTCGTGCAGTTGGCAAATTTTCGGGTTTACCGGTATTCAACCGTCTCGCACCTTGATTGGCCGAGAGCCGTTTGCTCCTCACCCAGTCAGGTTCAAGCCGTTTGAATAGGGGCAGCTGTTGCACCCCAAAATTTGACCAACATTTTTTTACATCAAGTGTTTGAAGGTTGATACCTTCATCAGAAAGTTCAAGAGATCCTCAGAAGAATTGGTTGAAACCAAGGTTGTGTGTCTCATAACTTGAGAGTTGTGGGAGCTCCTCAGATGATCCTGAGACTATGAGGTTGAACTTGAAGCTTTGAGAAAGCCTATGAGATGTCTTGAAAGCCATCATGAAGCCCAGAGAGGTCATTATGCAAGAATTTAGAAGATTCAGCCATGAGTGGTAGAATTAGGGTTTTGAATGGGTCAACCCTAGGACAATTGAAGATTTGGAGAAGGTTGAGACCTAATCCAAGAGCCATGAGATCATGGAATGATGTATGGAGATGTTATAAGGACGATTCCTAGACCAACTCATCATGATTGAGGAGTTTGAGAAGTTTTAAGCTAGGGTTTCTAAGGATGGACAGTGTAAAATCCCCTAGTTTGATCCCTATCTTCAAGGCAGTTTTAGCTCAAGATGTGATTGTTATCTCATCTTACCCATAACATGAATGTTGTAGGGATTGTTATTATCTTTAATTTGAGTGGTAGAAGTCCTTGATAGGATTTGCATAGCTCAAGTTATGGTTTTGACAAATTACAGGTCATCTGAGGTATGTGAATCTGGGTCCCTGAAAGTCACCCAACTTGCAGACAACTTTTTCCCTAGTAGGATGATTCCTATGGTCTCTTGGTCAACATGAATGTTGAAGAGCATCTTCTTAGCTTTCTAGAGAGTACTAGAAGTCCTTGATAGGATTTGTAGAACTCAAGTTATGGCTTTGACAAGCCAAGGGCATTTTGGTCCTTTTGAACTTATAGGTCATTTCAAGCATATGGCCATATCTCCTACTTCCAAGCTTAAAATGGAAAAACCTTCAACATCAAAGTTTCTTAGAATGATTTTTTAAGGCTAGTAGGGTGGTCATGAGATGTTGGAAAGACTCATAGCAAAAAGTGATAAAAATGGCCTAAAAATGGGACATAAGTTAATTCAAGTGAAATGGAAAATCCTAAAATCCAAGCTATAAACCCTAACCATGGCATATGATAGGTCATTTTGACTCCCAAGGGCATTTTAAGAACAATGGTTCAGCCACGATTTTGATTTGGGGCTTAAATTTTGGAGTTGCTTTGTAAAAGTCTTACTTGCATAATGGGGTACCAAGCCAAATCAAAGAAAAGCTTCATAAACATGGTGTTTAAGCTTTGTATCTTGTCCAAAATACCACTTAAGGAGAAAATGAAGATAATTACTCATGTTATGGGGTTTTTGTCATGATATCTCATGTGGTGAGAATGGAAATGCAAAATATCAAGTCATGAAACTTCAAGTTCCATCTAGATTGATCTAGATGATTCTAGATCCTTCTAAATTAGTCTATATATTGATTACAAAGCCCATTGGTGAAAGGTTGGTGATAGTTGATGGTAATTGGTGAGGGTTAGTGCAAAAAAGAGAGAATTGACCAAATTTCTTCCATTTGCAATTCAAGATCAAACTTCACATTCCTCTCCATTTTCTTTTCTTTCTTCTACACAAATCCACTCCACTCATCATAATGAACAAATGCATACTGGTTTGAGGAGCCATGGATGAAGGTTTGAAGGTGTGGTGGTAAAGTTCAAGAAAAGCAAATCTCACTCAAGATCAAGATACAAGCTTGCTACACCAAACTTTTTGCATACAGAACTTTTATCATCAATCAAAGATCCATCGTGGCAAGTTTCAAGCATTGAATCGAGGGATAACTACTTCTGCCATCATCAATAACAGGTTTGCAAAAGCTCTTGAAACTCCTTATTTATTCATCGTTAGATAGAATGGTTAGGATATAAGTGATTAGAGACCATTATGGATCAATGCTGGGAAGTTTGAGAGCATTCTATGAAGTTTGGTCATGGCACATGCTTACTTTAGTGACCAAGAACTAATAGGTTAGTGAGGGTTAATATGCATGCTATAGCTTAGAGTGTTCAGTGCAATGTGGAGAGTGTTTTGATATCAAGAAATCAAGGAAACGAGTAGGTCGAAGGTTGAGTGTTCGTGGAGATGGTGCTATCGGGTTCTGCGTCTTAGGCCGTTTTAATGCAATCTAAGATCACCATTGTGTTCAGGGAGAAAAATAGAGTGGTTTTGCTTTTTGAAGTTTTGAATTTGATTGAGAAACAAGGGAGAACAAGGAAGAGGAAGTTCATGCATGAAGTGTGTTTTCATGGAGGTTTATCAAACCCTAATGGCCAAAGGAAGAAGACGCAATGTAGGCCGTTGGATCTGCGCGTGGAATGTTGACCTGGGAGCCCATCGGACGGCTCAGATTCGCGCACGAAAATATGAAGGAGAAGCTGCTGCAAAACGCAGCGTTCCAACTTAAGACATGCTGGGCTTTGCGCGAAACTGCTCTCCACACCCCCTTGTCCAAAGGCCCATCTCATTTTAACTATAAAAACCTGCTTTTTACACCGTTCTGTTTCCTTTTTATTTTAGTTTTTTCAATTCTTTTTTCTGAATAAACTGGGCCCAGGCGCGCCATGCTAGGCGCACCCCCTTCCTGGGCCCATCATAATAATGAACTGAATGCATTTGCTTCCTGCACCCCTTCATCAATTTCCATATTATATTTTCTTCCAAATTTTATTAAACTTCAAAAATTCATAACAAAATGAAAAATGAATATTTTTTAATGAAACTTTTTTTCCCATTTTCCATTTTATGTCTAGAAAAATATAAAATCATAAAATAGTCATCTTATTTCAGTTTTATATTTTTTGTGCATTTTTACTTTTAATTGCTTTTTTTAATTCTTTTAGTTGGTATGCTAATTTGTAGGATTTAATTAGACTAGTTCCCTTAGGATTTTTGAGTCCAATTTTTTAGGATAATTAGATGTATGGTTTAGGTCCCCCCTGAATTAATTTCATAATTTTGTGATAATTTTTAGGGTAGTTTTAATTAGGTAGTTCTAAGTAGTGTAGAATTTGATTAAAACTTTAGTATAGGTCAATAACAATTTTAGATTTAGGTCTTGTAGGGCAATTTAGTCTATGGGGAATATATGGGACTTAAGGGTAGTTATGTAGGGTCCCCTAGCATTTATATTAGGATTAAATAGAGTAATATACTATTTTTGGTTGATTTTTGAATTGAATGATTGTTTGTATGGCCTTTAGGGCAAGTTTTGTTTAGTCTGTTTTGCTTTGGAGTTTCCCTTTGGTTTGAGGAGCTTGGTATCTCATTGTGGAGCTTAATGGAGCATGCTAGAAGATTGGAAGAGGCTTGGAGGAGCTTGAGGAGCTTGTTCTTCTTTTCTTTTTGTTGTTTAAGGGTTAGGATTAGGGAGAGCTTAGATGTAGATAATTTCTATCTTAAACATGGATAGTATTCTTCACATCCATTCCTCCCCATGATTCAAAGTCCTTCCAGGGTATACACCTCTCTCCTTTGGAGGGATTAGTGTTATACCCAGGAGGTAGAACTTTTGAGGGAACCCTTCATTTGATATTGAACCCTTATAGGTCACCTTTGGTGATCAAATAAGCAGTTCAATATCCCCCAGCTTATCCAGTAGTGATTTTTCTCTGTTTGATTTTGTCTTGAGAGCTGTCAGAGCCTGAGCATGAAGATGAAGACTTCATTGAAAATTATTGAAGAGGATGAATCCTTGAAGACTGCCATTCCAGCTGAAGCTTGAAGAGCATGAAGATCAAGTTGATACTTGAAGATCCCTGAAGATGGTGAGGCCTGAAGGTGGAGCTGATCAAAGAAGCTGAAGCTTAAGGGAGAAGATGAGTTGATGCTCATGTTGTAGGGTTGATACCTGGAAAGCAATTGATGATTGAAGTCTGAAGATTGAGTTGCTGCTGGAGGAGCTGAGGCTTTCTTCTGTGTTTCTTTTCTGTATTGTGTGTTTTGTTTGATTTGTCTGTTGCATTAGAATAAGTTCATCTAGAATAAGTAGAATCTAGAAGCATGATTGCATTAGAGGTTGAGTTGCTCCCTCTTCTTGTATTGTTATTGCGTGGCTTTGCTTGCGGGTATTCGGTAGAGCCTAGCTCCCTTGCCCACGTGGTTTGTTTGTCTGATGTCATTTTCATTTCTTTTATCTGTATGATTGCAGTATACTGTTTATTGCTTGATAGCATGTTGTTTATTTTTCAATATGATTACTGTTATTTCATGACTGGCTTGAGGTCGAGACGAGCTTGTGGAGGCTGAAGCCCCACACACCTTTCCTCCCTCACTTGCATTGCATGCATTTTACTGTTAAGCTGATGCTTTGTCTGTTTTGATGTATCATTGACATGATCCCTTAGGACTCTCATTTCCTTTGATAAGGATTTGATGATAGACTTTTAGGTTGAAACCTATGCATGACAACTTCTAGGAGTTCCCTGTTCAAACCTCAACCATAGGATGAATCCATGGCATGACAATAGTAGGACTTGATAGTCTCCCTCCTAGTTGGGCCTGTTCTTTTCTCATCTCAAAACAGTTTAAGATACAGTAATCATGAACGATTTCTTTCGTACGTTACGAGCCTTAAGCTATCTGAGAAAGGATTGTGGGAGAGCTTCTTTTCCATAGTCTGGATGTTTAGTATGGTACCCTTTGGGTGACATGCGACGCATTCACTCTCAGGTCATAGTCTCTAGTGCGGTTGAAATCGCAAATACAATAAAAAACACTTCTTTCAAAACAGGAAATAAACCGTAGTTTCCCGAACTACGTGAGCTCTGATCTCTCATGCCTGTTGAGAGTACGTAGGCACAAGATGGCGAAGTCTTGGCGAGCTACCTTCCCCCATAACCCTTCGTAGGCCGAACTACGTTGACTCTGATTTCTCATTCTCTGATGAGAATACGTAGGCATAAAGTGCGACGCTTTGCCGAGTCATTTTTCTTTTCTTTTTAGCCATCCTTGATAGGTAGATAGAATAAAACCAACCCGTCCAAGTAAACAAACAAGCGAGGATCCCGTCGAGTACGACGGACGTGAGGGGTGTTAATACCTTCCCCTTGCGTAACCGACTCTCGAACCCAGACAATGGTTGCGATGACCTTGTCTTACCCTTATTCGTCAGGTTTTCCGATCGTTTCCTTTCCCGCTCTGAGGGACAAATAACGAAAGGTGGCGACTCTTCTGTCATGCCGACACCTTATTTTCGCGCAAGCGACACCCACTGGTCGGCGCACGCCGACCTATGGTCGACGCATACTGTTAAGATTTACAAATTGTCTAAAATTGCAGGTTATGCGTCGACGCATAGACCTGCTATGGTAGACCGTTCGCGCGTTGATGCAGTAAATGAATACTTTCCACTTTGGTCAAAAAGTTGTTAAGTGGGTTGGTTAGATGGTTACTATATATAGGAATTTTGTTCATTTTTAACAACAACAATTGAAATTTTGAGTCAATTTCCACCAAACAAGAAAAGTGAAATAGGTGTCATCAAATTTCTTCAATCTTCATCCTCAACAACACACGACACAACAATTACACACAATAATTTTTGGAGTGTTTGTGATTTGTTCAAGGTGATAAGGTCTGAAGCCGTTGATCGGAAATCCGGTTCGGGTTGATTTTAAAGGCAGGTTTTTCTTGAATAAAACCTTGAGGTTTTTCCCTCCAAGATTCGGAGAATTTGGGGGTTTTTTATATGGTTCATCTCTACCTACTTCAGCTGAGTGAAGGTGATTGAGAAGCGGAAGGCTTCGTCAATCTAGTAGCGGAAATTAGTGAAGCGTTCAAGAGTGTTCCGAGTTTAATTTGTTGGTATTTTGAGATCAGCCGGGTCGAGGGTTTGAAGAACGGAAGGTTGTTCAACAAAGGGGCTGGAATCGGAGGTCTACTCACAACAATCGGAGAACCTGATTCCACTCGAATCAAGGAACAAGAAGTGAAAGTATCATCAACATCAAGAGGGCTTGTTTGTATATTTTGCTTATCAATTCTTGTATAAAAACTTCAACTCTACAGGTGATATCTATTATATTGATCTCAATTCTAGATTTAGAATTGAGGGCAGACGTACCCCGAAGCGAGGACGGTGAGGGAACTGCCTCAACAAATCTTTGTCTCCTTTATTTTTCAGCACTTTCATTTTGGAGTTAGAAATTGAGTAACTTTAGTTTAAGCAATTACATCAAAATTTTCATTGAATTGAGTAAGTGGTTTTGATTGTTTTGAACTCTAGTACAATAATATATTTTGTACAAGGAATTTGGAATTACTTACTCAAGCCAAAATTCACTTGGAGTGTCTTGCACACCAAGTGTTTGATAAATTGCCTAAACTAAAATTCACTTGGATTATTTGCATAGTTTGTGGTGATTGTGGAGCATTGGAACTAGTCCTACTTATTAGTGGTAAAATCAATTGATTAGTGTGACTAGTGTGTTGAATCTATTTTTTGCTCATTATCACTTCCATAAGGCTAGACGCATATCGGGTCTTCTAATAACAGTTCGTTTTAGACGATAATTTTTCCACGACCGCTTCCGCAAAAAAATATATTTTTAAAACCAATTTTTAATTGGTAAGCGCCGACTGAATTTTTAATTGGGATCTATTCAACCCCCCCCCCTTCTAGATTCAAGCCATCGTCTAACAAGTGGTATCAGGAGCACCGGTTCACTCCGTGCTTCAAGTATAACTTTGATAGAAAATGGCGAATGAACCTAAAGGGGCTTATAATGGAGCTCCCATTTTTAATGGAGAAAATTATAGTTATTGGAAGGACTGTATGCGGGTGCACATAAATTCCATAGATAGAAAAGTGTGTAATGTTATTATCAATGGTCCAATGGAAATAACCATGAGCAATGAAAATAATGAGATTGTGCCTAAGCCCGAAGCACAATGCACGGATGATGATGAAAAGAAATACAACTATGATTGGAAAGCCAAGAATATTTTGATCTCCTCATTAGGAGTTGATGAATATTATCTGGTTTCTCATTGTCTTACGGCAAAGGATATGTGGGATTCACTTCAAGTCGCCCATGAGGGGACTAATGATGTGAAACTTGCTAGAATCAACACACTAACACAAGAGTTTGATCTCTTTTATATGGAGCAAGGGGAAACCATTGCTGACATGCAAAAGAGATTTACTCATCTCATCAATAGATTGCATTCACTTGGTAGGCCAGTGGCCAATGATGTTGCGACTAACAAAATTTTGAGATGTCTTAACAGAGAATGGCAGCCGAAAGTGATCGCCATCAAGGAAGCAAATGAGCTCACAATTTTGCACTTAACAACATTATTCGGAAAGCTACAAGAGCACGAACAAGTGCTTCTAAGCCTCGACCAACATGAAAAGAAAGAAAAGAAGGACAAAACAAAGACTATTGAGAAGAAATCCATTGCTCTCAAGACTTCCACCTCGAAGTCTAAATATAAGGAGCACAGTGATTATTCATCAAGTGATGATGAAGAAGATGACAAAAGTGAGGATATGGGGCTATTCGTAAAGCGCTACAATCGCTACGTGAGAAAGAATGGCATCCAACATTCCAAGAAGAACCTTGTCAACTTTCGAAAGCAATCAAGGAACTCTAGAAATGACGACACAAAAGGGAATAAAACTAGAGGATCGTGCTACAAGTGTGGAAAGACCGGTCATTATAAACCGGATTGTCCTTTGAACAAAAAGGGCAATGAAAAGGAATCTAACAAATTATATAAGAATCCTTCAAAGCCGAGATGCGCATATATAGCTTGGGAAAGCGATAGTGACTCCTCCAAAGATGAAAGCTCAAGTGATGAAGAAGAATCCGTGAACTTGTGTCTTTCCGCCCATCAAAAGAATAAGAAGAAACGGGTGCGCCACTCTAAATATGAAAACTCCTCTAGTATGTCTCATTTCGAATTACAAGCCGCATTTAATACTTTACACGATGAAGCAAAAGAAGCCTGTAAAAGGCTTGCCTCTAACAAACAAATATTTGCTCACGTAGAGCACAAAATTCAAGAGTTCAAAAGGAAACTTGAGGCACTTAAGGCTTCCATGGTGGAAAGTACTAAATCGGGTTGTGAGGACCTTAGAAGCAGATTAATCAACTTTGGTGTGATACTTGTTATATTTGGCAAGGTGAAGTTAGAAACCTAAAGGCCAAACTTAACAAGGCTCTTGAGTCCAAAATTACCTTTGCCATCTATAAATCAAATTTTTGAAAAAGTATGGTTAATCCATATCAAAAATACAAATACGTTATAAGAGATAATGATAACAAAGGTAATCCAAATGTTGATTTTTCATGTTTATATTGTTGCAAGAAGGGACATTCCATTGCTAAGTGCTGATTTAGGAGATTCTTAGTTCCTAAAGGCATCTATCAATGGTTGCCCAAATGCAATCACTTTGTCACTCACAATTTAGGACCCAATAAGCCATTGGGTACCATATCATGTTGATTATTTTTCATAGGTACAATGTGTCGAGACCACCGAGAAAAGATGGGTTCTCGATAGTGGATGCTCAAAACACATGTCCGGAGACATATCCCTCTTCATCGACTTCGTGGCAAAGAAGAAAGTGTATGTAACCTATGGTGACAATAATCGCGATGTAATACTTGATAAAGGTAGTGTAGGTAACCCTTCTTCCACTACTATTTCCGATGAGTTGCTTGTCGAGGGTCTCAAACATAATCTACTTAGCATTAGCCAATTATGCGACAAAGGATACGATGTATCTTTTTCAAAAGAGTGTTGCAAAATTGTGCATAATAATGACAAGAAGAATATGTTTAATGGCTTAAGAGTGAACATGTCTATATGGTAGACTTGAATGAGGTATCGTTAACAAGTGAAAAATGTCTCATGACAATGAGTGAAGACTCATGGTTATGGCATAGTGTTGCACCCCAAAATTTGCCCAACATTTCTTTACCTAGCTTGTGTTTCATTTCATTCACATTAGCATTATCATTTGCATTTCATTGACATGTATGCAGGAGATCAAGAGGTATGATTACCAATCAGGGGCTATGCAAGACCTTAAAGCTAGCTAAGGAGCTTATTCAAGTGTTCAAGGGTTGATATCCTTGTCAGAGAAGTCAAAAGATCCTCAGAGAGAGGGGTTGAAACCAAGAGGGTGTGTCTCATAACTTGAGAGTTGTGGGAAGCCATAAGATGATTCTGAAGCCAAGAATGTGGACTTGAAGCCTTGAGAGAGCTTATGAGATGTCTTGAAAGCCATCATGAAGCCTAGACGGGTCATTGTGCAAGGATAAGAAACCTCAACCATGATTGGTGTAATTAGGGTTTGACTGGGTCAACCCTAGGTCAACTGATGATTTGAACAAGGTTGAGACCTAATTCAAGAGACATGTGATCATGGATTGATGCATTGAGATGCTATAAGGATGATTCCAAGGTTAAATCATCATGATTGAAGAGTTTGAGAAGTTTCAAGCTAGGGTTTCTAAGGCTTGACAGTGTAAAATCCCCTAGTTTGACCCCTATCTTCAAGGCAGTTTAGCTCAAGATGTGATTGTCATCTCATATTACCCCCAATATGAATGTTGTAGAGCTTGATCTTAGCTTTAATTTGAGTACTATAAGTCCTTGATAGGATTTGTAGAACTCAAGTTATGACTTTGACAATTTACAGGTCATCTGAGGTGTGTGAATCTGGGGGCTTGAATGTTACCCAACTTGCATCAAACGTTTGCCCAAGAAGGATGATTCCTATGAACTTTTGGTCAACATGAATGTTGTTCCTTATCCTCTTAGCTTTCTACATACTACTATAAGTCCTTGATAGGATTTGTAGAACTCAAGTTATGGCTTTGACAAGTCAAGGGCATTTTGGTCATTTGGAGATTACAGGTCATTTCAAGCATAAGGCCATAACTCCCATTTCCAAGCTTCAAATGGAAAAATGTTCAACATCAAACTTGTTCAAAATGATTTTTTAAGGCTAGTAAAGAGGTCATGAGATGTTGGAAAGGCTTGTAGCTCAAATTTGCAAAAATGACCTAAAATAAGGGTATAAGTTAAATGAACCAAAGTTGGAAATTGATATTTTTGACCTACACATCCAAACCATGGCATGTAATATATCATTTTGACTCTAGAAAACATTTTAAGAACATTGGTTTAGCCACATTTTTGAGTTGAAATTCAATTGGTGGACTTGCTTTGAAAAGTAGTTACTTGCATCATAAGTAACATTTGCAAAACCTAGAATCAAGGCATAACTAAGGCCCCTTGCAAGCCAAACACTTTCAAAATGTCACTAGGGGAGAAATTGGAAGAGAATGGGATGGATTCCAAGCTGCAAACAGAAATATGCATATCATGGCATAAGGTTGAAATTCTCATGTCATGAGAGATTGAAACTCTCATTAGAAGGATCTAGAGGGTTCTAGATCACCCACACATGTTCTATATATTGAGTAGAAGAGGTTCAGATGAAGGGTTAGTGATGATTGAAGGAGAGAGCATAGATTGAGATTGAGATTTCATAGCTTGCAACTGAATTCGGTTTCACCGATTTCTTCACTTTCCCTCCATTTTCTTGATTGCAACTTCTTCCATGGATGCTAGGGATTGATTCCAGATCATAATCAAGAGGAATTCGTGGCTGATTAGTGTTCTTGAACTCAGATTTTTCCACCTGCAACTCACCATCGGGTTTCAAGATTCAGGAGTTTTCAACCAGTTCTATTGCATACAGAAGCAAGGAAAGGATCCATTGATCGTGTCTGGAGGGTTGGAGAGCTTGATTTGAAGATTTAGTGCATCTGTTCATCAAGAATTTTCAGGTTAGTAACTTTCTTCCTCCATCATGAATTAGGTAGAATCAATACGAATTAGGGTGTTAGATGCATTGTAGAACGGTGTAGGAAGGTTTTCAGATAGTTAGTTTGAGAATTAGTGACCAATTAAGGATATTACCATTTTCGGTTGAGAATTGGTTATGGCGAATGTTGAGGTTTCAGAGAGAATAAAGGGCATGAATGAATTCTTGAGGAAATTTGGGACAAGTTTCATGTGTAGACCACTTGCAATGGAGGATCCTAGAGAGAGTTAGGGTTGGGGACGATGACCGGAGCACCACCGGTGGTGGCCGGAGCTGCGCGCAAAGTTCAGAGGTTCAAAAGGTAGAAGATGACTCTAGAGCCATTGGATGGGGCTGAGACCTTTGACTAGAGGAGTGATCCAACGACCACGTTTTAATTTTAGTTTGTGAAGGATCTGAGTTAATGAAACACATCGTTTCATTTAGTTGCTGATGCTGGGCTTAGTGAAAAGATTGATAATCACACCCCCTGATGGCCCAATCCATTATGTGAACTGATTTTCATTACTATCCACACTGTGCATTTATCTTTTTAATTGGATTTTCTTTATTTTCTTCATTTTATTCATGGTTCTTGATAAAATCATATAAAATTGAAAAATGATCCAATTAACCCCATTCTTTTTGCATTATATTCATGATTGAGTCTAGTAATTTTTAGATAAAAAATATTTTTAGTTCATGCATTTTCTGATTTTTATGGGAATTTTACATTTTAATTGATATTAAAATAGTTATGTTTGATCCTTAATTTTGTGGAATTTTGTGTGATCATGTGGTGATGACTTTGATCCTGATTTTTTGTGTGTGATTAGCTTAGAGATGTATGCTCCCATAGCATTTTTCTCACATTTTTGTGATGGAAAATAGGTGTGTTTTCTAGATTGAGCTTTAGGTGCTTCCTTTTAGGGTTTAGGTTTAGTACCTTGTAGTGTAGAATTTATTTCTAGGTCTTATTTGATGATTTGATCTCTGGAATTAATATGGTAGAGTAATGATTGACCTAGATTCCCATAGTTATTTTTGTAGGATTTTACAATTGGTTTTAGTATTTTAGTTAGGACTAACTTTAGTACTAGGTTTTAGGTGATCCTAACTTACTAACTCTAATAGATTAACTTCTTTAGTCCCCTTAGTTAGGGTTTTGCTTTGTTTGCCTTTGGTTGAGATTGAAGACAAGTTGAAGACAAGGTGAGGATGCTTGAAGTTGCTTGAAGTTGCTTGAAGTTGCTTGGAGCTAGGAGTTGCTTGTGCCTGAAGGTGTCTGATGAAGATTTAGGAGGTAGGAGACATAGGGAGAGCCTTATAATTAGAATGACTTCTTTCACAAATAGGGAAAGCATCTTGTGCTTCCATTCCTCCCAATGACTAAAAGTCCTTCTAAGATATTCACATCCCTCCTTTGGAGGGATGAGTGGCTTTTTTCTGGGAAGTAGAACTTTGAGGGAACCAGTCTCTCATAATGATGAACCCTTACAGGCTTCCTTTGGTTGTCAATAAGCTGTTTATCATTTCCACTCATTCTGTTAAATCAATTGTCTTCTGGTTTGAGTATCTTGAAAGATGTTGGACTTGAGTATGAAGATGAGAACTTCATTGAAGAGTGTGGAAGAGGATGATTCCTTGAGCATTGCCATTGCAGCTGAAGCTTGAAGAGCAAGAAGAACAAGTTGATACTTGAAGATCCAATGGAGATTGAGTGAAGAGATGAGGCTTAACGAATTGAACGATGAAGTTGACACTTCCATGTGATTGAAGATTACTCTGAAAAGCTGAACCTTGTAGGAGAAGAACACCAAGTTGATACTGGTAAAGCAAAGAGAGCTGAAGCTTGAAGACCAAGTTGATACTTGAAGATCCAATTGAGATTGAGTATAGGGCTGAGGCTTAAGGAATAAAGGATGAGTTGATACTTACATTGATGCTTGGAGAGCCTGAAGGAATCAAGTTGATACTTGTAGTTGGGAGTGAAGCCTGAAGGTGGAATTGACTGGAGAGCTGAAGCTTGGAGAAGGGAGGAGCAAGTTGATGCTTGTTATTGAGGATGATAGCCTTGAAGAGTAGTTGAAGTCTGAAGACTGGATTGCTGTCAGAAGAGCTGAAGCTTGGGATTGTAGGAGCTGTTGATCTGTTTCCTTTCCTGCTTGTTTCTTTTCTGTATTGATGTGCCTTGTTTGACTTGCTTGATGCATTAGAATAAGTTCATATCTAGACTGACTTTAAGCTAGGAGCATGATTGCACTAGAGGTTGAGTTGCTCCCTCTGCTTGTATTGTTACTGTGTGGCTTTGCTTGCGGGTATTCGGTAGAGCCCTGCTCCCTTGCCCATGTGGTTTGTGTTTGCTTGATAGCATTTTATTTCTTCTGTATGATTGCAGTTATTGTGTTTGCTTGATAGCATTTTATTTCTTCTGTATGATTGCAGTTATTGTGTTTGCTTGATAGCATGTTATTTCTTCCTGTATGATTACAGTTATTCATATCTGGCTTGAGGTTGAGATGAGCTTGTGGAGGCTGCTACCCCACACACATTTCCTTCCTCACTTGTGTTGCATGCATTTTACAGTCGTTTACTGTTTACTGTTTACTTTTTAAGCTGATGCTTTATCGGTTTCTGTTTATCATTGACATGATCCCTTAGGAGTCTCACTTCCTTTGATAAGGAAGTGATGATAGAACTTTAGGTTGAAACCTATGCATGATAACTTCTAGGAGTTCCCTGTTTCAAACCTCAACCATAGGATGAATCCTTGGCATGACAACATTAGGACTTGATAGTCTCCCTTAGCTGAGCCCCTTCTCTTCTCATCTCAAAACAGCTTAAGATACAGTAATCATGAATGATTTCTTTCGTACGTTACGAGCCTTAAGCTATCTGAGAAAGGATTGTTGGAGAGCTTCTTTTCAACAGTCTGGATGTCTAGTATGGTACCCTTTGGGTGACATGCGACGCATTCACTCTCAGGTCATAGTCTTTAGTGCGATTGAAATTGCAAACACAATAAAAAACACTTCTTTCGTAAAAGACAGAAAACAAACTTCAAACCTTTTTGCCCCGTGGGCCCGTAAGTCAATGGAAGCTTTTCTGAAGAAAAGAGTGTCGTTAAACTTCAGCGCCACCGCAAACAGGCTTTGTCCCTAACTACTGGAACTGCTGTTTAACCCTACTCGATAAAACAGATGAATCTGAATCCCCGGTAATCCGTATTATCCCGAACTACGTAAGCTCTGATCTCTCATATCTGTTGAGAGTACGTAGGCACAATACTGACATATTGGCGAGCCACCTTCCCCGTAACCCGTCGTAGGTCGAACTACGTTGACTCTGATTTCTCATTCTCTGATGAGAATACGTAGGCATAAAGTGCGACGCTTTGCCGAGTCATTTTCTTTTCTTTTAAGCCAGCCTTGATAGGTAGATAGATAAAACCAACCCGTCCAGTAAACACAACAAGCGTGGATCCCATCGAGTACGATGGACGTTAGGGGTGTTAATACCTTCCCCTTGCGTAACCGACTCCCGAACCCAGACAACGGTTGCGATGACCTTGTCTTATACCTTTTGCGTCAGGTTTTTCCGATCATTTCCTTTCCCGTTCTGAGGGATAAATAACGAAAGGTGGCGACTCTTCTGTTTTGCCGACACCTTATTTTCGCGGAAGCGACAACTGGAGACTCTGCTGGGGACTTGATAGTTTCCTAGGGATCCAACGTCCCTTATGCGAGTCTGTTTGGGGATCCAACATCCCCTGCGAGAGTCAATCCTAGCGCTTGTATGATTACTTGTTGGGTTGTGTTTATTTATCGCATTTTTATTTTCCACATTTTATTTCCAGTATGATATGATTATCTGTGCTGTTGTGGGAGGGGCATTCTGATGAGTGAGAAGCCAGACCCAGGCTTGAGTGAACATAGCATTAGTTGTGGAAATTAGTGGGCGCGTGCTTGCTTGGCAGGCACTAGTGTCTCATAAAATCCACCCTCAGAGAAGGTTCTCCCGGTTGACTTCTTTTTCAACCCTTTGGGTTGAGGGGGTTGTTGGTTTGGAGGATTGTCGACTCTGGGGACCGATCATTTGGGATTCAGCCGAGTGAGGCCGCTTCATGAGCTGGTGATGCCACACCTTCTGGGTATCGTATCACCCCTCTTGAATGTCTGTGACGCTGATGACCGCATAGGATGCCGAACTTGAGTCAGTTTAGGTCCATACCTGTGAGCAGGGTTGGGTTTGTTGCAGGAAACTTTGACCTTCAGACTACCTGGTTTTCTTGATAGTGAATCAGTTTTGTTGGTACCGGAGGTTCTCATCATCAGATATATGATTGTTCTTGACAGAGCAAAGTTATGGTCCTGTATCAGAGGACCTTATCTTCAGAGATGTGTATTTGTTCTTAACAGAGCAGGTTTATGATTAGGATCTGAGGATCTCATCTGCAGATGTATGTTTGTTCTTGACAGAGCAGAGTTTTGGTCCTGCATCAGAGGTCCTTTATCAGATGTTTGTTCTTGACAAGGAAAATTTATGGTCCCGTATCAGAGGTCCTTTATCAGATGTTTGTTCTTGAAAGAGCAGAGTTTTGGTCCTGTATCAGAGGTCCTGTATCAGATGTTTGTTCTTGACAGAGCAAATTTATGGTCCTATGCGTGTGTGTTCTTAACAGAGCAAATTTGTGGTCCGATACCAGAGATCTCTTATTATCAGATGTAGTGGTTGTTCTTGATAGAGCAGGGTTATGGTTTTGTTGATACAGAATCCCCACAGCACAGTTGCCTTGATCTCCTGCTGCATGATTGCATTTTACATTGTTTTGCATACTCATTTGCATTTCATTAATGTGTGTCTGTGGTGCAGGTACTGTTTCCTCCGATCCAGGTTTTCTTGCCTCCTATTGTATTGTTATGGGTTCTCTGAGGAAGACCGTGGCTTACAAGCTTCCTGCTCCTGATGTTGTGCAGCTGACTGGTTTGATTGCTTTAGCAGATGATTCTGTGAGAGATGAGTTCAGAAAGTCTTACGGCAAATTGCTCAGTTTGGTTCGTAAACCTTCTGTGTTTAAGTTGAATGGGTTGCACGCCTTGCTACAGTTTTACGATCCTCCGTTGAGATGCTTTACTTTCCAGGATTTTGTTCTTGCACCCACACTAGAGAAGTATGTTGATTTGTTAGGTGTGCCTATCAAGAGGCAGATGCCTTTTGTTCATACGGATGATGAGCCTAACCTGGCTAGTCTAGCTCCCTCACTTCATCTGGATTCCTCAGAGTTGGTATTGTCTAGTTGGAACAAGGTTCCCGGTTTCTCCTTGCAGTTCCTAGTGGGAAAAGCTCAGCAGTGCGCCAAAGACGGATGTTGGGTCGTGTTCAACGCCAACCTCGCTCTGTGCATATATGGCATCATTCTGTTCCCCAATATGCCCAATTTTGTAGACTTCGACGCCTTCCGCATATTTGCTTCAGGGAATCCAGTCCCTACCTTGATAGGAGATGTCTACTATTCTGTCCACTACAAAAACGAGAACAGAAGGGGCAAGAATGTCTCGTGCTGTGTGCCCTTGCTCTATAGATGGCATGATAGTCACCTACCCAAGAGGGGTCCCTTTGCTTCGTCTGCAGCCGCGTCTGAGTGGTCTGAGCGTTTGATGAGTCTATCAGCGGAGGATATTGACTAGTTTGACAGAGATAGGTTGGGTACCGAGATTATCTTCAACTGCAGCGGGTTTCCGAACGTGCCTTTGATAGGCAGGAAGGGTTGTATCAACTATAATCCGTCTTTGCTGGTCCGACAGTTTGCTTATGCTTTGAGAGCTCCGCCGAAGGATGAAGAGGTACAGGAATCTCTGTACCTCACTGGTCTTCTAGAAGGGGATATGTTATCTAAGCTTCAGCACGCTTGGAATGGTATCTGTAAGCGGGAAAAACCATTGCTGGGGAAAAGCAACAGTCAAGCCTACGCTTCGTATGTGACGTGGATCAGAGCCAGAGCAGATGCTATAGGGATTCCGTTTCCTCCTACCAAGCCAGAAAGCCCTCCAGTGATCGAAGAGCCTACCACCGTGCCTATTCAGCAGCATAATCGGGTGTTAGCTGAGAGAGATGAATTGAAGAGGGAAAATGAAGAACTGGAGAAAGAATTGGCTCAGCTCCGAAGCGAGAGAAGCGAAGCCGTCCATTCCTTTAAGAGGCAAACAGAGCTGGTGAACCAGCTAGGTACAGATTTGACTAAGCAGATAGCTGAGAGTGAGCGCATGGGTCGAGACTTCAAAGCTGTCAACGATGTACTGGCCACGAAGAAGCAGCACTTGGACGAAGCGTATCGGAGGATATCCAAGTTTAACCAGCATTGGAAGGCCTCCCTAGCCAAAAGGAAAGAGCGGGAGGATAAGCTGATGCAACAGATCTCCAAGCTGAAAGCCCAGGTGAAGGCTAGTGAGAAGAGGTTTGATGAAGAAACCGCTCGCAGATATGCCGCTGAAGGCCAACTCAACAGAGCTCTTGCTAACCTGAAGGAGCGCAAACTGACGTTTGAGTCCAAGAAGCGGAAGCTAGAAGATTGTTGCGGCGAAGGAGCATGGGAAGATTCGGTCGAAGGTCTTCAGTACACCATTATGCAGAGGGAGTTACTCGTCGAAGGGTTGCTCACTCGGCCTGATCATCCAGAAACAAAGGGGTTGTTAAAAGAGTTTCGCGCCCGGGGCCGTGCTTGACTATTTGTATTCCTTTTGTTTGATCATTGTTGTATGCTGACCATCACTAGGCTTGTTGGTTGAGGTCATGCTATTGATGTATCTTGTACTCACTGATGTTGTGTACTGCTTTGATGGGCTTTCTTTATATATGAGATGTTATTTCCATGACTGGACTCAGACTTCTTATTATCAGCACTGGCACTCAGGCACTAGGAAGCATTTGCATGACGAGCACTTTGTCGTTTTTCCTAACCCTTTTGTGTTTTCAGGTTGTTTCAGGTTGTTCCAGGATTGATCAGAGACCTATCCACCGTTATCCGACCAGAGCAAATCAAACCAGAATCATGGAGCAAGTGCAAACTGATGTTCAAGAACTCCGCGAAAGAATGGACCGCTTCATGGAGCTCATGCAAGCGGTCGTCAATGGCCAGGATCAGCTCAGAACCTTGGTTCAGCCTCTGATTTCAAGGGTTGATAGCAATGGCGTACTCCATGGTGGGACTGTGCCTACTCCTCCACCTGTTGAAACTCCTCAGAATGGCGTCCCCGTGACCGGGGGGAATGGCAGTGCCAACGGCAATGTGATAGCTAACATGGGACTCAATGGTAATATGACGGGCGTCGGTAATGGGAGTCTTGAAGCTAACGTCAATGTTGGGCTGGGCAACGACAATGCAGGTGTTGGGAATCTGTTCGGGCCTCAGCCGTGGTTAGAAGACCGTCAAGACGATGTGTTCTCTCAGAGAGGTGCTGAAGGGGAGCTGACTGCTGAAGCACGTTTAAGGTTCAAGGCACTCGAGGATAAGATGAGAAATATCGAGAACCAGAACACCCTGGGCGTTGATATGTCCAAGTTGGGACTGATTGCTGATTTCAAGGTGCCTCCCAAGTTCAAGGTACCTGACTTTGAAAAGTACAAGGGCACCACTTGCCCTCGCGTCCACCTGAGATCATATTACCGGAAAATGTCAGCTCTTTCAGAGGACGAGAAGTTGCTGATGCACTTCTTTCAGGACAGTCTGTCCGGACCCTCCCTCGAATGGTACATGAGTCTGGAACCTACTAGTGTGCGCACGTGGAAAGACCTTGCTGAAGCATTCGTGCACCACTACCAATACAACAGTGACTTGGCCCCGAACCGAGTCCAACTGCATAATCTGTCGCAAAGGAACAACGAAGGGTTCAAGGAATACGCCCAGCGGTGGCGTGAATTGGCAGCCAGAGTTCAGCCGCCGATGGTTGAACGTGAGCTTGTGCAGATGTTTGTAGCCACCCTCCCAGGGGTTTATTATGAGAAATTGGTCAGCGGTATGTCCGGAACCTTCTCAGATCTCATTATCACGGGTGAGCACATTGAAAATGGGATCAAACTGGGGAAAATTCAAGGCGATTCATCCTCAGCTGGAGGAGGCGGAAAGAAACCTTATAGTGGCAAAAGACGGGAAGGAGAAACGAGCGTCGTGACCAACGCTCGAAGGAAGGGTAAAGGCCTTCACCAACAGGTGGCCAGTATAACTATCCCGGCAGTTCAACAGCCACAGCAGCAGCAGCAACAACCGAATCAACAGGGGTACAGAAAGTACCAGAATCGGGCACCTCTGTCGAGCCGTCACCTCGAGACACCACCCATGTCGTACGCGCAACTGTTGCAGACTTTGCTTCAGCTACAGTTGATCCAGAAGAGAACCCTGGCTCCCTTGACAGGGGCACCTCCACCGGGTTATGACGCGAATGCAACTTGTGAGTTTCACTCAGGGGCACCAGGCCACACAGTAGAGAATTGCAAAGCCTTCAAGCACAAGGTGCAGGACATGGTGGACGCTAAGATCATCAACTTCTCAGATAATGTGCCAAACGTCACGAAGAACCCTATGCCGAATCATAGGGGAGGTGGAGTAAACGCCATTATTGAAGACGAGGGTTTGGATTTGTTGAATGACGTCAGAGATCTGAAGACACCGCTTAGCTTCGTTAAAGCTAAGCTGATGAAAAGGGGTTTCTTTCCAGGTTGTGGAGAACTGTGCATGGGTTGTGCGACAAGTCCTGATGGATGTGAACAGTTGCTAGAGGGGATCCAGAGTCTGATGACTGAGGGAATCCTGCAGTTTAGTCAGAGGGCCGAATGCGGATCGGGAGAGGTAATGCTAAAGCAAGGTGATGAGGTTGCCACCATCACCATCCCTCGCCAGACGATAACTATTTCTGCACCCAGACCGCCCACGATTACCATCACCAAAGCTGGGCCGATACCGTTCGAAAGCACTAATGCTGTCCCATGGCATTACAGAGCAGAGGTCTACTGCAACGGACAGAAGTTGGAACTAGAACCGTTTGGGTCGTCTGTGGAGAACCTAGCGGGCGTTAGCGGAATCACCCGCAGCGGAAGAGTGTTTGCACCACCTGAGGTCGTGGCAGACAAAGCTGATGCAACTGATAAAGGTAAAAGTAAAGTCGTTGAAGAGATCCCTTGTGGGGTAGAAAAAGACTTACTTGTTAAAGACGTCGAGGAATTTATGAGGTTGATTAAAAAGAGTGACTACAAGATCGTGGAGCATCTCCATCAAACACCCTCGAAGATTTCCATCCTGAATTTGTTGCTGTGTTCTGAAGCACACCGCAACGCACTGCTGAAGGTGTTGAACGCCGCATATGTACTGCAGGAAATATCGGTAAACCAGTTGGAGGAGGTCGTAGCTCACGTAAATGCTGGAAATGGGTTAGGGTTCACTGACCTAGAGCTGACGCCGAAGGGGAGGAACCACAATAGCGCTCTGCACATCTCGATAGAGTGTAGAGGAACGATTATGTCTCACGTGTTGGTGGACACGGGGTCGTCGCTCAATGTTCTTCCGAAGAAGGCATTAATGAAGTTAGATACTCGCGGAGTGATTTGCACACCCAGTGATTTGGTTGTGAAAGCATTCGATGGAACCAAACGCCATGTTTTCGGAGAGGTAACCCTGCTAATCCAAGTTGGGCCGGAAACATTCAACGCGGTCTTTTACATTATGGATATCATGCCTGCCTACAGCTGTCTCTTAGGCCGGCCATGGATCCATTCGGAGGGTGCCGTGACCTCCACGTTGCACCAGAAACTCAAGTACGCCGTCGGAGGTAGCATTGTGACTGTTTGCGGCGAGGAAGACATAATGGTGAGCCATTTGTCGTCCTTCAAGTATGTTGAGATGGATGGGGAAATCCACGAAACCCTATCCCAAGCGTTCGAAGCTGTTAAAGTCAAGAACGTAGCTCCTGCGATCACTGAAAAGCCAGAGATGACTCTCTCTTCCTTCAAGGAAGCCCGGGCCGTTGTCCAAGCCGGATCTACCCCAGGCTGGGGGCGAATTTTGGAGATACCTAACAAGCATGACAGGTTTGGGTTGGGGTATTCTCCTGGAGCTGAAGCCTCCTCATCTAGCAGTGCGTCGCGAGGTAAAGGGCCGATCCAGTTTACCAGTGGCGGGGTGATATTTGAAAGCATCAATGCAGTGTCTGAAGACAGCGGAGATAGCGACTGTGACCTAGACTCTTGGATCCAGCCAAGCAAGCCAGGCGAGAGCCTCAACAACTGGTCCGTCAAGGATATCATCCAGATGACAAGCAAAGAGTAATGATTTACTTTTTCCAATCATTGTACAACCTTATGTCCTACCCGGGGCATAGTGGTTTTATTGTCAGGGCCTCGTTTGATTATGTACATGCATTTTACCAATAAATCAAAAGGCGTTTTTCTTCGTATTCAAATATTGTGATATCTGTTATTCCTGTTTTATATTTGTTTTGAAAAACAATAAAATGGAAATGGGGTTTGTGTTAACCTGCATATCCTTGTTTTAAGCTTAACCCTTGTTATTGCAGGATCCACATAACAGATGACATCGACTATGGACCTTCTACGACTCACTTCGACTTCGATTGCCCGATCTATCAAGTCGAAGAAGAGATTGATGAAGACGAAGACCTTCCTGAAGAGTTGGCCCACTTGTTGAAACAAGAAGAGAAAGTTATTCTGCCTCATGAAGAGGAGATCGAGATTGTGAATTTGGGTTCTGAAGAACTAGTCAGGAACGTCAGGATAGGGGCTGCATTGCAGAGTGATGTCAAGCAGAGATTGGTCGAGATGCTGAGAGAGTATAGTGACGTCTTTGCTTGGTCATACGAAGATATGCCCGGACTTGATACTGACATCATGGTCCACCATTTGCCGTTGCGAGAAGATTGTCCTCCCGTTAAGCAGAAGCTTAGGAGGACCCGACCAGATATGGTCGTTAAGATCAAAGAAGAAGAGCAGAAGCAGCTTGATGCTGGCTTCTTAGCGGTCACTACTTACCCTCTGTGGGTCGCCAACATAGTGCCTGTACCGAAGAAAGACGGTAAGGTGCAAATGTGCGTCGATTATCGGGATTTGAATAGGGAGAGCCCTAAAGATGATTTCCCGCTGCCTCATATTGATGTGTTGGTCGACAATACAGCTCAGTTCTCCGTGTTTTCGTTCATGGATGGCTTCTCCGGCTACAACCAGATCAAGATGGGGCCAGAGGACATGGAGAAAACTACGTTTATCACACCTTGGGAAACATTTTGCTATAAGGTAATTTCTTTCGGTCTGAAGAACGCAGGGGCCACTTACCAACGAGCAATGGCTACTTTGTTTCATGACATGATTCATCATGAGACTGAAGTCTATGTTGATGACATGATTGCGAAGTCCCAAACGGAGGAAGGACATCTAGTCAATTTGCTGAAGCTTTTTGAGAGGCTTAGGAAGTTCAGGTTGAGGCTGAATCCTAACAAGTGTACTTTCGGAGTACGGTCCGGAAAGCTACTGGGGTTTATCGTGAGAGAAAGAGGCATTGAGGTTGATCCTGCGAAAATAAAAGCGATACAAGAAATGCCAGTGCCAAAAACATAAAAAGAAGTTCGTGGTTTCCTGGGCAGAATAAACTACATTGCAAGGTTTATTTCTCAGCTCACGGCCACGTGTGAACCGATGTTCAAGCTGCTGAAAAAAGATCAGGCGATTATCTGGAACGAGGATTGCCAGAAGGCATTTGATAAGATAAAACAGTATCTGTAGGAACCTCCGATCTTGATAACCCCAGTGGCTGGACGGCCTCTAATCATGTACTTGACAGTTCTTGAGAATAGTATGGGGTGTGTTCTCGGTCAGCATGACGAGACGGGCAGAAAAGAGCATACCATTTACTACTTGAGTAAAAAGTTCACAGACTGTGAATCTCGTTACTCGATGCTGGAGAAGACGTGTTGTGCACTAGCCTGGGCTGCCAAACGTTTACGACAATACATGCTCAACCACACCACCATGCTAATTTCGAAGATGGATCCGATCAAGTACGTCTTCGAGAAGCAAGCGCTTTCGGGCAGGATTGCCAGATGGCAAATGGTGTTGACGGAATATGACATTCAGTACGTTTCCCAGAAGGCCATCAAGGGAAACGTATTGTCTGAATACCTGGCCGAACAGCCGATCGAGGATTATCAGCCGATGAAATTTGAATTCCCTGATGAGGATATCATGTTTCTCAAAGCGAAAGATTGCGATGAACCGTTGCCCGACGAGGGTCCAGATAGGAAGTCCCAGTGGAAATTGATATTTGACGGGGCGGTTAATTCTTACGAAAGTGGTATCGGGGCGATCATCATGACTCCCCACGGATCCCACATCCCGTTTACTGCGAGACTGACGTTTCCGGTCACCAATAATGAAGCGGAGTACGAAGCATGCATCATGGGTCTAGAAGAAGCAATTGATTTGAGAATCAAGAACCTAGACGTATACGGTGACTCGGCGCTTGTGATCAACCAGATTAAAGGGGAGTAGGAGACTCGCCAATCGAATTTGGTGTCGTACATGAATTATGCCAGAAGGCTACTTCCGGTCTTTGATCGAGTGAAACTCCATCATGTGCCCAGGGCCGAAAATCAGATGGTTGATGCCTTAGCCACGTTGGCTTCGATGTATAAAGTCAATTTTTGGAATGAAGCTCCAAGAATTGTCTTTTCTCGTCTTGATAGACCTGCATTCGTCTTTGCGATCGAGGAAGCCTCCGATGGCAAGTCATGGTTCCATGATATCCATACTTTCCTTATGACTAAGGAGTATCCTGCGGGAGCGTCGACCCAGGATAAGAAGACTCTGAGGAGGCTGTCTGGAAAATTTTATCTCAATCCTGATGGAGTTTTGTACAAAAGAAACCACGATCTCGTGCTACTCAGATATGTAGATGAGAAAGAAGCGAGTATGCTCATGGAAGAAGTCCATGAAGGCACATTTGGTACGCACGCCGGCGGGCATGCTATGACAAGAAAGATCCTGAGAGCAGGATATTACTGGCTGACGATGGAATCGGATTGCTTTAAATTCGCGAAGAGATGTCATAAATGCCAGATTTATGCTGATAAGATTCACGTGTCGCCGTGCCCATTGAATGTCATGTCCTCCCCGTGGCCGTTCTCCATGTGGGGCATCGACATGATAGGCAAGATCGAGCCCACTACATCTAACAGTCATCGCTTCATTCTAGTAGCTATCAACTACTTCACCAAGTGGGTGGAGGCAGCCTCGTACGCTAACGTGACCAGGCAGGTGGTGGCTAAATTCATAAAGAGGGATATCATCTGTCGTTACGGAATTCCCGAGCGGATCATTACTGATAATGGTTCGAATCTGAATAACAAGATGATGAAGGAGCTGTGCCCGAGTTTCAAGATCGAACACCACAACTCATCTCCTTACCGGCCGAAGATGAATGTCACCGTTGAAGCGGCCAATAAGAACATCAAGAAGATTGTTCAGAAGATGGTTGTGACCTATAAGGATTGGCACGAGATGCTGCCATTTGCACTGCACGGTTATCGTACAACGGTACGTACATCAACCGGGGCAACTCCTTTCTCCTTAGTGTACGGTATGGAAGCAGTTCTACCGTTAGAAGTGGAGATCCCTTCTTTGAGAGTTTTGGTTGACGTGAAACTCGACGAGGCAGAATGGATTAAGAACCGACTAAACCAACTCAGCCTGATGGACGAGAAGAGGTTAGCATCGATTGCATATGGTCGCCTGTACCAAAGCCGAAAAAAGAAAGCTTATGATAAGAAGGTGCGTCCTAGAAGCTTTCAGACGGGTGATCTCGTCCTGAAGAAGATTCTTCCTCCACACTCCGATCACCGGGGCAAGTGGACTCCTAATTACGAAGGTCTGTACGTCGTCAGCAAAGTCTTCTCGGGAGGAGCTTTGTTGTTATCCACGATGGACGGCGAAGATTTTGCATCCCCGGTGAACGCGGACGCAGTTAAAAAATACTTTGCTTAAAAAATGACCCGCTGGAAAGAAAAAGAATATCCAGGCAAAAAGGGGCATCCCAGTGAACCATAAAAAAGGAAAAAGGTTCGGGCAAAAATTAGGGATATAAAAAGAAAAAATGTACACCCGCAAAGTCGAAAACCTGGAAGGGCGACTTTGGCAAAAAAGGGTATCCCGGTGAATCGAAAACCCGAAAGGGCGATTTAGGAAAAAGTTAGGGATTTGAAAAAGCAAATGACTGCGTTCCGCGTGTGGACTTTCATTATTTAGTGGTTTGGAAGACCTGAGGGCCGTTTACCTGAATCAATCTCTTCTGAAGCTGAAGCGTCGGAGAAGTATCGAAGTCGAGTGGGTCATAGAGGGATCAACTCATGGTGTTCGTCTACGCCTCGTTGCTGACATTTGTATATACTGATGTATATTTATGTTTTATTTTTGCGCGGCTTCCTCATTCCAGGAGCTTGCATCTGTTGTAAAACATTTTTACCCATTCAGGGGTTCGTTATCAATAAAATGTATACGATTCAGCAATTTTGTTTGCCTGTTTAGCATTTATCTGTGTTGTTTGCGAAAAAGAACGCCGATGTTTTTGATAAAATGTGCATACATAAACTTACTGGCCTAGGCCACTGATTGTTGAAACAATGAATTACTTAAACATTGTCACAAGATGATCACCTTGATAGGTCCCTTTGAGAAGGGTGTCTTGTCTGTTTGTTTGTGTTGTTGCAGGTGCAGCATATACCAGACAGTGCGCCGTGCGCATCCCCAAGCAGGATGATTCCTTCTTCTCCAGCAAAGTTCAACAGCCTCTCCCTGCAGAGTCTGAACCGGAGATCGTAAGGCATTGATATGTCCCCCCAGGCAGAGAAGATTCTCTCCCCAATCAGATGTATCCTGAAGGAACGTCATCCCCCAGCTGAGTCACATACGGAAGTGCGCAGCACTCGATAGTTCCAAACTGAAGTCTTCAGCGGAATTGAAATTCCCCGCAGATTCGTACTCTCCCTCGCATGCAGGACGATTCCTTCTTCCGCAGCCGAGTTGGCAAATCCCCAAGAGAGCCGAGTCCTTGGAAGCCGTTCGGGCCATGATTGGTTGTCCCCAGTAGAGTGTTGAATAGCTGATGTTGTGCTTCTCCACCGGAGTCGTTATCTCCAGGAAAGTTTTACTGCGAATACCGTGCAGTTTATTTCTGCGATTGACATCGCTTTCCTCAGCAGGTCCAAGTTCTCGTTCCCCTGCAGCAGTCGACTGAAGTTTGCTTCCCCATGCGGAGTCCGATTGAGATTAGTGTGACTTCTTCTCCTTGGCAGGATGAGTCCTTCCTCCACCAGAGCGTTTCTTTCTCCTTGACAGGAAGATTCTCCCTTCAGCATTTATTTTTCTAACGGGGTCGCAGCATTTTGCATGATTGCATAACATTTATCATAAACGCGTAGCATTTCCACCGTGTGGAGCATTGCGCCGTTGTCAAAGCATACGCATATGAAACATGAGCTAGGTCGCTACCGTTCTTGTTTTGCAGGTGTTCCCCCGCAGAGTCGTTTGCCCAAGATGATTCTTGAATTCTCCCCAGCAAAGTCGTTTGCTCAAGATGATTCTTAAAATCCCCAGTGAATTCGCCAGAGTTGGTTGCTCAAGTTGATGCTTAGAGTCCCCAGCAGAGTGTTTGCTTAGGATGAATCCTGAAATCTCCAACAGAGTTATTGGTTCAGGATGATTCTTGAAGTCCCCGGCAGAATTATTTGTCCAAGATGATTCTTGAAGCCCTCAGCAGAGTTGACTCACCCAGAATGATTTCTGGATCCCCGAAGCAGAGTTACTTGATAGTTCTCCAGAATCCCCAGCGGAGATGCGTCATCCCCAGCAGGTTTCCGAACAGCGAAGTTGAAACTTCCCTCGAAGACTTAATGATTGAAGTCCAACCGTATTGACGAAGCAGTTCTCTCAGCTGATGCGGAATGCCTGATGGTAGAAGTTGGATATCCCCAATTGGTTCATGATTGACTGAGAATTCTATGTCCGACTTACTGATGAAGTCCGGCTGACGCCCAAAGTTTTCGTTGAATGCCCGATGGCGTGGTTAACTTGATTGTTGACCTGATGAGTCCCGAGGAATCTTGATGCCTGACGGCATGATCGACCATGTATCATTGGTTGCCATGTGACCAATTCCCCAGCTAGTTTCCGTGCAGCTAATATTTTAGTTTTCGAAGATTTGTTCCCACCAGAGTACCGTGTACTCGTGCAGTTGGCAAATTTCCGGGTTTGTTGGTATTCAACTGCCTTTTACCTTGATTGTTTGAGAGCCGTTCGCTTCTCACCCAGTCAGGTCCAAGCCGTTGGAATAGGGGCAGCTGTTGCACCCCAAAGTTTGCCCAACATTTCTTTACCTAGCTTGTGTTTCATTTCATTCACATTAGTATTATCATTTGCATTTCATTGACATGTATGCAGGAGATCAAGAGGTATGATTACCAATCAGGGGCTATGCAAGACCTTGAAGCTAGCTAAGTGTTGCACCCTAAAATTTGCTCAACCTTATTCACTTGGTTTATGTTTCAATATCATTAGCATTTGCATATAGAGTCATGTACATAGTCTAATCATCTGCATAGCATAGCATAGCAAACCATCCAGCAGGGACCAATCATTATTCTCATCTCTAGGAGCCTATCAAGAGGTTATTATTCTAATCCAAGCTCCTTCAAGTCATTAGAAAGAATTTGAAAGCTAAAGAGGTCAATGAATCAAGCAGGGCATCCATCTCCTATCTGAGGGTATCTGAGGATCACCAAAGAAATTGTGAGCTGTGGGCTGAGCATGGAGAGTATCTAGACATCATGGGAGACTTAGAAAGTCATTTGGAGAAGGAGACAAGTCATTGATGTGATCACAAGAATTGCAGTTGAAGACAGTCAACTAGGGTTTCATCTGGGTCAACCCTGGGTCAACTCTAGGTCAATTGATTGATTGAAAGGCATTGAGGTCTATTGGAGAGATGTGGGGTTCATCATTTGACATGTAAAGAAGGATATGGTGATATGCTAAGAAGAAATCAAGAGAAATCAAGGAGAAGAGGAGTTTCTAAATTAGGGTTTCTGTGTAAAATCCCCTAGTTTAGGTCAAATTTCCAAACAAGACAAGTCAAAATGCAAGCTTCAAATGGATCTTTGGCCAACATGAAACTTGTATAGGATCTCAATAACTTTAATTTGAGTGGTGGAAGACATCAAGGAGATTTATAGAACTCAAGTTATGGTCCTTGCAAGTTACAGGTCATCTGAGGTATCTGAAATTTTGTCTGTAAAAGTGACTTGACTTCCAAGCTATTTTTACCCCTCAAGGCGATTTCAAATGAATTTCGGGTCAACATAAGATTTGTTCCTCATTGTCTTAGATTTCTAGAATGGTATAGTATGCCTTCATATTATTTGTGGAAATCTACTTATGGTCTTGGCAAGCAAAGGGTATTTTGGTCATCTGAGAATTACAGGTCATTTCAAGCCTATGCCCAAAACTCATACAAGGAAGCTTCAAATGGAAAACTTTACAACATAAAACTTGTTTCAAATGACATTTTGAGTCTAGAAAAGTGACCATGAGATATTGGAAAGATTCATAGCACAAGGTTTCAAAATTGGTGGATTTAATGAATAAAAATGACCTAAAAAATGAGATTTTTCATATTTTGGCCAAATGAGGTGAAATTATAGGTCATTTTGATTGGAAAAATCATTTTGAGAACATTGGATAAAGTGGAATTTTGAGTTTAGTTCAAATTTTGAGAGTTATTCAAGGTTGCTCACAAAGGAAGAAACATAATCCAAAATATAAGGAAAAAGTGCAAGGGAAGTCTCTCCAAGTTTCTAGGAGGTTCTATTCTCACCTATATATTGATATGAGGAGTTTCATGCCATGTTTGGTGATTCATATTGTTCAAAACACAAATTTCATACCAATCTTCCATTTTTGCAAAAGCTTCTCAAACTACCTCAAATCTTCACCAATCTTCACCATTCTTGATCTGATCTTCATCACCATCATTCATAGATTACAATTCTCACAAGAATTTGGCTGAATTGAGCAAGGATCGTGCCATACAAGTTCCATCATCCAAGGTGCAAGAAGTTGGAATCACATGATACAAGAAGGTTGAGTCAGGATCTTTGCATACAGAATCAAAGTTGGAGTGTGTGGATCAGTTTCAAGTCACTGCAGGCATTGGATCAAGGAGTTCCATAGCTGTTTCTCCATTTTGAACCAGGTTGGTATTTCTGCTCGAATTGCATGGTTTAGCTAGCATGTTAGGGATTTGTTAGCTTAGAATGGTTAAGTTAGGTTAGATGATGAATTCCACAAGGTTTGGAGAGTTTTCATGAAGGTTGTTAATGGAGTGCAAGAACTGTTGAGGCTTGTAACTATTAGGATATTGCATGATAATCTTGAATGAGTAGCTTATAATGATCAGTGCAAGATATGGACTAATTTAGGGCAAGACTTAGAGAGAATTGGAGAGGTCGATATCAGTTGAAAATGGTGAAACCTTAATGTTGATGCGTTCTGTTAGAGAGAGATACGATGTTTCAGTGAAAACTAGGTGTACCATTGTATTCTTGGGGAAATGGGGAGCAATTTTGGTCTTTGGATCGTGGCTTTTCATGGCCATATGAGAGAGCACGAGCTTGGAGAAGAATCACGCATGAGTGCTGTTTTGCTGAAACCCTAATGGAAGTTTGGAGAAGACGAGTTGTCCATCGTTGGATCATCCTGGTTAATTGACTCTTTCATCTAATCGCACGGTCACGATTTAAACGAGAAAACGGAGGGAAGACTTAAGCTGCAACGCAGCGTTTTGATTAAATGGAAATTCTGGACTCAGCAAACCAGTGATACTCACACCCCACCCAGCGGCCCAATCCAAAAATGAACTAAAACCGCTTGCTAAATACACCGTTGGTTTTTCAATTCTTTTTTTATTTTTCATTTAAATTCTGAGCGCATATGGGCCTAATCCATTTTCTATTCGCACCCCTGGTTCCATGGCCCATCTGGATTACAACTGGGTGCAAATGCTATTCAGACCCCCTCCCCCTTTATTTCATATTTTGTGATTTTTGTTTCTTTTATTTTTTCCTCACCTTTACAAAATCATAAAAAATAGGAAAATTGAGATTTTTAATTGGTTCTTTTTTTCCTAGGTCAATAATTCTGTCTAGAAAAATATGAAAAAATAAAATTGACATTTTATTTTGTTTTAATATTTTTCATGCATTTTCCTTGTAAATAGCATTTTGTTAAGTTTAGTTTGATGCTTAAATTTGATGATTTTTGTTATAATAGATGCTTTAGTATTTTTTAATCCCTTCTTTTTAGGTTGATTAGTTTAGACATGTATCTTGTATATACAATTTAGTTCCCATTTTTATGACTTAATTTTAGGTGTTTAGTTTAGGTGTGAATAACATGAACAAAATTAGAGTTTAAGTGACAACATAGGTGAATAAGTTCATTTCCCTTAGGAGTTAGAAATTGAATCTTTGGGGTATGGGACTATAGGGATTAGGGGTAGTTATTAGATCCCTTAGAAAATATTAGGCTTCCCCTACTGCTATTAATATACTACTGTATTTGTTTGACTGGTGTGGTATGCCCTCTCTGGGGATTATTGCTTGTTTGTGTGGGTATTGGGATTGCTTGGGGATTGGGAGAGCTGAAGACTTTGATGATGAAGGCCATTGGAGATCAGAGAATGAAGACCAACTTCCAGAGTTGATGAGGAGATTCTGTGCTGACAGCTGTTGAAGTTTGTAGGATCTAGGAGTTAGGCAGAGCCCTAGAGTAGTCAACTTGATTCTCAAACATGGAAGGTCTTGACTGCCTCTATTCTTCTCTGTGATACAGAGTCTCTCTAAGACACTCACCCCCTTCCTTTGGAAGGCTTGGTGCTAATGTCTAAGGGATAGAACTCTTGAGAGAAAAAATCTTTTGTGTTGATAGCAGTCTGTTTGCCACCCTTGGTGGTCAACTAATTGCTTAACACCCAATTCACTCTTGTGATTGATCCTTCAGCTGGGAAGTTAGGACTTGAAGAAAAGCCATTGTAGACTAAAGACTGATGATCAAAGCCCTTGCTTGAAGGCTGTGGAGATGGATATTGATGCTTGTTGAAGCTTGAAGTCAGATGTTGATGCAGAGCTGCTGTGGCTGTTTATTTTTGCTGTTCATTTCTGATGTATTGATTGGTTTTCTGGACTGTATTGTTTGCTGTTTACCCTGCTGGGTTGAAAGTGAAGTCTGTTCACTTTTGCCTATTGTTTTCTAGGTTCGAGGTTGAGTGGGACTCCCTTGCCTTGCTTGTATTGCTGCATCCATGCATTTTATTGCTTTACTGTATATATCTGATATTGTTTCTGTTTCCGTCTATTCCCTTAGGATCTCTGTTTCTCTCTGCGCAAGAGAGGAGCATGATAGACACTAGGTCTTAACCCATGCATGATAACATTAGGTTATTTTGATTCCCTTCGCAACCGTAGGTTAGAGTTCTGTCTCTTCTTTCTCAAAACTAACAGAAAAACACAATAAAATTTCAAACACAATAAAAGACACTTCTTCCGTAAAAGAATGTGAACTCATCAAGACGTCATTTTTGTCCGCTGGGACTGTTAATCAGAAAAACCTTTTTCAGAAGGAATAAAAGCAATCAAAACAGACTTGTGTCGTACGTGGCCCGAACTACGTTTGCTCTGATCTTCCATGCTGTATGGAAGTACGTAGGCATAGGATGCGATATCCTAGCGAGGATAAATAACGCGCGGTGGGATAAATAACGCGCGGTGGCGACTCTTCTGTTCATCCGGCGCCGATTTTTGCAGTAGCGACACTAAGGAGCCTATTCAAGTGTTCAAGGGTTGATATCCTTGTCAGAGAAGTCAAAAGATCCTCAGAGAGAGGGGTTGAAACCAAGAGGGTGTGTCTCCTAACTTGAGAGTTATGGGAAGCCATCAGATGATTCTGAAGCCAAGAATGTGGACTTGAAGCCTTGAGAGAGCTTATGAGATGTCTTGAAATCCATCATGAAGCCTAGACGGGTCATTGTGCAAGGATAAGAAACCTCAGCCATGATTGGTGTAATTAGGGTTTGATTGGGTCAACCCTAGGTCAACTGATGATTTGAACAAGGTTGAGACCTAATTCAAGAGCCATGTGATCATGGATTGATGCATTGAGATGCTATAAGGATGATTCCAAGGTTAAATCATCATGATTGAAGAGTTTGAGAAGTTTCAAGCTAGGGTTTCTAAGGCTTGACAGTGTAAAATCCCCTAGTTTGACCCCTATCTTCAAGGCAGTTTAGCTCAAGATGTGATTGTCATCTCATCTTACCCCCAACATGAATGTTGTAGAGATTGATATTAGCTTTAATTTGAGTACTATAAGTCCTTGATAGTATTTGTAGAACTCAAGTTATGACTTTGACAAGTTACAGGTCATCTGAGGTGTGTGAATCTGGGGGCTTGAAAGTTACCCAACTTGCATCAAACGTTTGCCCAAGAAGGATGATTCCTATGAACTTTTGGTCAACATGAATGTTGTTCCTTATCCTCTTAGATTTCTAGAGAGTACTAGAAGTCCTTGATAGGATTTGTAGAACTCAAGTTATGGCTTTGACAAGTCAAGGGCATTTTGGTCATTTGGAGATTACAGGTCATTTCAAGCATAAGGCCATAACTCCCATTTCCAAGCTTCAAATGGAAAAATGTTCAACATCAAACTTGTTCAAAATGATGTTTTTAGGCTATTAAAGAGTTCATGATATGTTGGAAAGGCTTGTAGCTCAAAGTTGCAAAAATAACCTAAAATAAGGGTATAAGTTAAATGAACCAAAGTTGGAAATTGATATTTTTGACCTACACATCCAAACCATGGCATGTAATATATCATTTTGACTCTAGAAAACATTTTAAGAACATTGGTTTAGCCACGTTTTTGAGTTGAAATTCAATTGGTGGACTTGCTTTGAAAAGTAGTTACTTACATCATAAGTAACATTTGCAAAACCTAGAATCAAGGCATAACTAAGGCCCCTTGCAGGCCAAACACTTTCAAAATGTCACTAGGGGAGAAATTGGAAGAGAATGGGATGGATTCCAAGCTGCAAACAGAACTATGCATATCATGGCATAAGGTTGAAATTCTCATGTCATGAGAGATTGAAACTCTCATTAGAAGGATCTAGAGGGTTCTAGATCACCCACACATGTTCTATATATTGAGTAGAAGAGGTTCAGATGAAGGGTTGGTGATGATTGAAGGAGAGAGCATAGATTGAGATTGAGATTTCATAGCTTGCAATTGAATTCGGTTTCACCGATTTCTTCACTTTCCCTCCATTTTCTTGATTGAAACTTCTTCCATGGATGCTAGGGATTGATTCCAGATCATAATCAAGAGGAATTCGTGGTTGATTGGTGTTCTTGAACTCAGATTTTTCCACCTGCAACTCACCATCGGGTTTCAAGATTCAGGAGTTTTCAACCAGTTCTATTGCATACAGAAGCAAGGAAAGGATCCATTGATCGTGTCTGGAGGGTTGGAGAGCTTGATTTGAAGATTTAGTGCATTTGTTCATCAAGAATTTTCAGGTTAGTAACTTTCTTCCTCCAGCATGAATTAGGTAGAATCAATACGAATTAGGGTGTTAGATGCATTGTAGAACGGTGTAGGAAGGTTTTCAGATAGTTAGTTTGAGAATTAGTGACCAATTAAGGATATTACCATTTTCGGTTGAGAATTGGTTATGGCGAATCTTGAGGTTTCAGAGAGAATAAAGGGCATGAATGAATCTGTGAGGAAATTTGGGACAAGTTTCATGTGTAGACCACTTGCAATGGAGGATCCTAGAGAGACCGGAGCACCACCGGTGGTGGCCGGAGCTGCGCGCGAAGTTCAGAGGTTCAAAAGGTAGAAGATGACTCTAGAGCCATTGGATGGGGCTGAGACCTTTGACTAGAGGAGTGATCCAACGGCCACGTTTTAATTTCAGTTTGTGAAGGATCTGAGTTAATGAAACGCATCGTTTCATTTAGTTGCTGATGCTGGGCTTAGTGAAAAGATTGATAATCACACCCCCTGATGGCCCAATCCATTATGTGAACTGATTTTCATTATTATCCACACCATGCATTTATCTTTTTAATTGGATTTTCTTTATTTTCTTCATTTTATTCATGGTTCTTGATAAAATCATATAAAATTGAAAAATGATCCAATTAACCCCATTCTTTTTGCATTATATTCATGATTGAGTCTAGTAATTTTTAGATAAAAAGTATTTTTAGTTCATGCATTTTCTGATTTTTATGGGAATTTTACATTTTAATTGATATTAAAATAGTTATGTTTGATCCTTAATTTTGTGGAATTTTGTGTGATCATGTGGTGATGACTTTGATCCTGATTTTTTGTGTGTGATTAGCTTAGACATGTATGATCCCATATCATTTTCTCACATTTTTGTGATGGAAAATAGGTGTGTTTTCTAGGTTGAGCTTTAGGTGCTTCCTTTTAGGGTTTAGGTTTAGTACCTTGTAGTGTAGAATTTATTTCTAGGTCTTATTTGATTATTTGATCTCTGGAATTAATATGGTAGAGTCATGATTGACCTAGGTTCCCATAGTTATTTTTGTAGGATTTTACAATTGGTTTTAGTATTTTAGTTAGGACTAACTTTAGTACTAGGTTTTAGGTGATCCTAACTTACTAACTCTAATAGATTAACTTCTTTAGTCCCCTTAGATTAGGGTTTTGCTTTGTTTTCCTTTGGTTGAGATTGAAGACAAGTTGAAGACAAGGTGAGGATGCTTGAAGTTGCTTGAAGTTGCTTGGAGCTAGGAGTTGCTTGTGCCTGAAGGTGTCTGATGAAGATTTAGGAGGTAGGAGACATAGGGAGAGCCTTATTATTAGAATGACTTCTTTCACAAATAGGGAAAGCATCTTGTGCTTCCATTCCTCCCAATGACTAAAAGTCCTTCTAAGATATTCACATCCCTCCTTTGGAGGGATGAGTGGCTTTTTTCTGGGAAGTAGAACTTTGAGGGAACCAGTCTCTCATAATGATGAACCCTTACAGGCTTCCTTTGGTTGTCAATAAGCTGTTTATCATTTTCACTCATTCTGTTAAATCAATTGTCTTCTGGTTTGAGTATCTTGAAAGATGTTGGACTTGAGTATGAAGATGAGAACTTCATTGAAGAGTGTGGAAGAGGATGATTCCTTGAGCATTGCCATTGCAGCTGAAGCTTGAAGAGCAAGAAGAACAAGTTGATACTTGAAGATCCAATGGAGATTGAGTGAAGAGCTAAGGCTTAAAGAATTGAACGATGAAGTTGACACTTACATGTGATTGAAGATTACTCTGAGAAGCTGAAGCTTGTAGGAGAAGAAGACCAAGTTGATACTGGTAAAGCAAAGAGAGCTGAAGCTTGAAGACCAAGTTGATACTTGAAGATCCAATTGAGATTGAGTATAGAGCTGAGGCTTGAGGAATAAAGGATGAGTTGATACTTATATTGATGCTTGGAGAGCCTGAAGGAATCAAGTTGATACTTGTAGTTGGGAGTGAAGCCTGAAGGTGGAATTGACTGGAGAGCTGAAGCTTGGAGAAGGGAGGAGCAAGTTGATGCTTGTTATTGAGGATGATAGCCTTGAAGAGTAGTTGAAGTCTGAAGACTGGATTGCTGTCAGAAGAGCTGAAGCTTGGGATTGTAGGAGCTGTTGATCTGTTTCCTTTCCTGCTTGTTTCTTTTCTGTATTGATGTGCCTTGTTTGACTTGCTTGATGCATTAGAATAAGTTCATATCTAGACTGACTTTAAGCTAGGAGCATGATTGCACTAGAGGTTGAGTTGCTCCCTCTGCTTGTATTGTTACTGTGTGGCTTTGCTTGCGGGTATTCGGTAGAGCCCTGCTCCCTTGCCCATGTGGTTTGTGTTTGCTTGATAGCATTTTATTTCTTCTGTATGATTGCAGTTATTGTGTTTGCTTGATAGCATTTTATTTCTTCTGTATGATTGCAGTTATTGTGTTTGCTTGATAGCATGTTATTTCTTCCTGTATGATTGCAGTTATTCATATCTGGCTTGAGGTTGAGATGAGCTTGTGGAGGCTGCTGCCCCACACACATTTCCTCCTCACTTGCGTTGCATGCATTTTACAGTCGTTTACTGTTTACTGTTTAAGCTGATGCTTTATCGGTTTCTGTTTATCATTGACATGATCCCTTAGGAGTCTCACTTCCTTTGATAAGGAAGTGATGATAGAACTTTAGGTTGAAACCTATGCATGATAACTTCTAGGAGTTCCCTGTTTCAAACCTCAACCATAGGATGAATCCTTGGCATGACAACATTAGGACTTGATAGTCTCCCTTAGTTGAGCCCCTTCTCTTCTCATCTCAAAACAGCTTAAGATACAGTAATCATGAATGATTTCTTTCGTACGTTACGAGCCTTAAGCTATCTGAGAAAGGATTGTTGGAGAGCTTCTTTTCAACAGTCTGGATGTCTAGTATGGTACCCTTTGGGTGACATGCGACGCATTCACTCTCAGGTCATAGTCTTTAGTGCGATTGAAATTGCAAACACAATAAAAAACAGTTCTTTCGTAAAAGACAGAAAACAAACTTCAAACCTTTTTGCCCCGTGGGCCCGTAAGTCAAACAAAGCTTTTCTGAAGAAAAGAGTGTCGTTAAACTTCAGCGCCACCGCAAACAGGCTTTGTCCCTAACTGCTGGAACTGTTGTTTAACCCTACTCGATAAAACAGATGAATCTGAATCCCCGGTAATCCGTATTATCCCGAACTACGTAAGCTCTGATCTCTCATATCTGTTGGGAGTACGTAGGCACAATACTGACGTATTGGCGAGCCACCTTCCCCGTAACCCGTTGTAGGTCGAACTACGTTGACTCTGATTTCTCATTCTCTGATGAGAATACGTAGGCATAAAGTGCGACGCTTTGCCGAGTCATTTTCTTTTCTTTTAAGCCAGCCTTGATAGGTAGATAGATAAAACCAACCCATCCAGTAAACACAACAAGTGTGGATCCCATCAAGTACGATGGACGTGAGGGGTGCTAATACCTTCCCCTTGCGTAACCGACTCCCGAACCCAGACAACGATTGCGATGACCTTGTCTTATACCTTTTGCGTCAGGTTTTTCCGATCGTTTCCTTTCCCGTTCTGAGGGATAACAAACGAAAGGTGGCGACTCTTCTGTTTTGCCGGCACCTTATTTTCGCAGAAGCGACACATAGGCGTTTAGCATATGTTAACTTTGACTTGCTAAATAAAGTAGTCTCAAAAGATCTAGTCTTAGGTCTCCCCAAAATAAAATTTACCAAGGATCACCTTTTTGATGCTTGCCAAATGGGAAAGCAGACGAGAATCTCTTTTAAATCCAAAAATATTGTTTCAACTACGAGACCTCTCGAGCTTCTCCGTATGGACTTATTTGGGCCATCCAGAATTAAAAGCCTAGGTGGAAACTATTATGGTTTTGTAACAGTGGATGACTTCTCTAGATTTTGTTGGACTATCTTTTTGGCTAGCAAGAGCGATACATTCGCCGCCTTTGAGAGATTTGCCAAACTTTCCCAAAATAAATTAAGCACAAACATTGTGTTAATTAGAAGTGACCATGGAGGTGTGTTTGAAAACCATTTATTTGAAGAATATTGCGGTAACCATGGAATTGATCACAACTTCTCCGCTCCATGTACTCCTCAACAAAATGGGGTTGTGGAGCACAAAAATCGCATTTTAGAAGAGTTGGGAAGAACAATGATCAATGAAAGTGGATTACCGAAATATTTTTGGGTCGACGCCATAAGTACGGCTTGTTATGTTTTGAATAGGGTGTTCATACACCCCATTCTAAACAAAACACCTTATGAGCTTTTAAAAGGGCGCAAGCCAAACGTGTCTCACCTACATGTTTTCGGTTGCAAATGTTGTCTTAAATAATGGAAAGGAAATTTTGGGTAAATTTGACTCTAAGGCTAACGAAGGTATCTTCCTTGGATACTCTCAGTCAAGTAAAGCCTATAGAATCTACAATAAAAGATTACTTACTGTTGAAGAATCGGTACATGTAACATTTGATGAATCTTATCCGAGAAATGTCAGAAAAGGTAGTGTTATTCATGGCGCAGGTACATCTACGGAAGACATACTCAAAGGTGCCGAGCCGGGAATTGATCAACCTGACCAAGCCAAAATTGAGGAGGAAAAAGATGTCCGCGATGAGGAAACTGAAGAAGTTCATCCGCCTCCAAAAGATGATCTCCCTCTGGCTTGGAAGTCTTCTAAAGACCTTCCAATTGACAACATTCTCGGAGACATATCAAAGGGTGTTACAACCCGTTCTCAAATAAGTAATTTCTATTATTACTTCGCTTTCGTTTCGCAAATTGAACCGAAAAACCCTAAAGACGCCTTACTCGATGAACACTGGTTTTTGTCAATGCAAGAGGAACTAAATCAGTTCGCTAGAAATGAGGTTTGGGACCTTGTCCCTCCTCCACGAGGACATCGAGTAATTGACACCCAATGGGTGTTTAGGAACAAGTTGGACGAAAACGGGGTAATAACCCAAAACAAGGCGCGTTTAGTCGCGCAAGGGTATAACCAAGAGGAAGGCATCGACTATAAGGAATCTTATGCGCCGGTTTCCCGACTCGAGGCTATATGCCTTTTGCTTGCCTTCGCGTGTGCGAAAAATTTTAAGCTATTCCAAATGGATGTTAAAAGTGCATCCCTTAACGGCTTTATTAATGAAGAAGTATATGTCGCACAACCTCCGGGTTTTGAGTCGCACGAATATCCCGATCATGTTTACAAACTAAAAAGAGCCTTGTATTGACTCAAACAAGCTCCTAGAGCTTGGTATGAGCGCCTAAGCAAGTTCTTGCTTGATCAATGGTATTCGAGAGGCAAAGTGGACACAACTCTCTTCATTAAGCGTAAAGGAAAGCACTTGATATTGGTACAAATTTATGTGGATGATATCATTTTTGGGTCAACTAACATGAATCTCGTGAGAGAGTTCTCTAACCTTATGCTGGGTGAGTTCGAGATGAGTATGATGGGGGAGCTCATATACTTTCTCGGATTGCAAATTAAACAACTTGAGGAAGGAACGTTCATGAGTCAAACTAAGTAATGTTTGGAACTGCTCAAGAGATTTGACATTGCAAACTCCAAAGCCATAGACACATATATGCCTACATGCCCAAACTTGAATAAAGATGAAAATGGTAAGGATATTGAGGTAAAGAGATACCCAGGTATGATTTGTTCACTTCTTTATCTTACCGCCTCTAGACCCGATATTATGTTTAGTATGTGCATGTATGCACGATATCAATCATGTCCCAAGGAATCCCATTTAAAAGCCATCAAACGTATTTTTCGATACTTATCCGGCACTCCTAAATATGGGCTATGGTATTCCAAAGGAAATGATTGTTCTTTGGTAGGCTTCTCTGATTCCGATTTTGCCGGGTGCAAATCGGATAGGAAAAGCACTAGTCGTACGTGTCATCTATTTTCAAACTCTTTAGTAAGTTGGCATAGCAAGAAATAAGTTTTCGTTGCTTTTTCAACCGCTAAAGCGGAATACGTTGCCGCCGGCAATTGTTGCGCTCAAGTCCTATGGCTTAAGCAATAATTGTTGGATTTTAATCTCAAACTTGAATGTATCGCTATTTTTTTTTATAATACAAGTGCCATTAATCTCACCAAAAATCCTGTATTGCACTCACGTACCAAACATATTGAAATTCGACACCATTTTCTTAGGGATCATGTAGAGAAAGGGGATGTTATCTTTGAACATGTTGACACTAAAAATCAACTAGCGGACATTTTCACAAACCCGCTAGCCACTGAACCTTTCTTTCATATCCGCCGAGAACTTGGCATTCTCGATATTTCGGATCGTGTTTCATAATATTTCCTTTTCATTTGTTTATTCATTTATAATTGTATTGTTGTGTGTCTAACAAACTGAGATTGTTGTAAGCACAATCATATAAGTCTTTAAGCTACCTTTTGGTATAAAGGTGATGTTGTTCCTTTTTTGTCTCGCTCTAAAAATCTCGTGTTTAATAGTTGTATCGATAACAAATATTGTTCGTATGACATTTTCTATGTATCATATCTGTTTGGGTGCTTATGATTTTATGGCATTGTATTTATGCATCAAAATCTGCTCATATATACATAAAAGTGAAAAAAATGGCACATTTTGCATGGTTGAGTCGACCATAAAATGGCAGCGGTCGACGCATACTTATATACTTTTGAAATTCTGAAAATTCAAACAGTATGCGTCGACGCATGCAGAGGTATGGTCGATGCATCACGCGAAAACTCAGTTTTTTTAAAATTGTTCAAACTTCTTGCACATTTATATTCATATTATCATTGATTGTGCATTTACCCAAATGTGTTGTAAGTTGCACCTACCTAATGCCTAATGATTCTTGTCCTCTCCTCTTCCCAAAACCCTAAAACCCCATCTATAAATAGGGCAAACATCATCCTCTCAAATCTCTTCAAAAATCCTCTCCAAAATCTTACTCTCTACAATCACCAAACCTCCAAAACACCATCCATGGCTTCCTCATCTCGAAGAGTTACCGGTAAGCGATCACGGGTATCATCATCATCTGCTTCTATACCTGTCACAGAGGTATCACTTGTTCCACCATCTCTTGCTGAAAATTTGAACAAGGATATTGGCAACAGAGGGGTGGTTAAGCAACATGCTTTCTACAAACTAACGGCAGAGCGCATGCATCTCACCCAAATCACATCTCTGCTGGAGTTTCAGGGTATCATGAACTTCCTAGAATGCAACTCAAAGTACAGTGAATATCTGGTACGTGTGTTCTACACATGCATCCATGACAAGTTCCGAGGTCAGGATTTTCACTCCCACATCGGCTCAACAAAGGTAAACTTCAATTCTGATGTGTAGGGTAAATATTTTGATTTGACACTGGATGCTAATGAAAATCCTCCTCCGGAGGTAACTGATTCTCACACTATAAATGGTTATGAGTTCAAAACCGCCTTGAATTCCATGTTGAAACGCCCATATCCCGATCAACTTGTGGCAAGTGATGCATTCCCAAGAACCGTCACTGCGGGTAAACTGAAAACAGGTTATCGCATTCTCCAATGGATTGTGGCTCGCATTCTGCGGCCTAAGAAAGGAGGACTATCTAGAGTCGAATAGGCTGAAGTGCATCTCTTGTACATTCTGAAAAATAAAATCAAAATCAACTGGCTCTACTACATCGCCAGTCGAATGTTTACGTTAAGAGATTCCGGCAGAGGGACAACTATTGCTTATGGTTCCTTTATTCAAGAAGTTTTTACAAGGGCTGAAGCTGATTTTCCAACCTTCTCATGCACATCTGTCACTTCCGACAAAGAGTTTTGCACAAAAACCCTCTCCATGATGGGTTACTTTTGGTGTGAAGAGGACAAAAGCTACAAATTTGTTCACAAGGCAACTAGTCGTAGGTCTGTTACAGCATCCGATGACAGTGAAGAAAGTGAGGAAGAAAACGAAGAGGGAGAAGTAGAAGAAAAAGCACGTGAGGAGCAACATATTCATCAACACATGGATTCAAATACATACACAAACAACGATTGGGCACAATACAACCCTCCAACTGAAGAAGAAGACGAAGAAAACAATCAAGGTTGGGGTGAATGGAAATATACTGGCTGGACCACCCTACGACAGTTTTATAAGCCATATCCAGAAAGTTCTGAAGTACCTCCATCCCCATCACAGCAAGATAATTTTGAAATTCTTCGTATGATGGAGTCAATGCAGTTGGATCAGCAAAATTTTATGAGAGCTCAAGATGAGAGATTTAGTCAAATCCAAAGAGAGCTCCAAACACAAAGTGAAAGGCTGAATAACTTTTCAACAAGGATGGATGCAAGGTTTGAGGTTCTCACAGCTTCTAATGAAGCCCAAGAAAAAGCCATCTCCAACAGCATGCAGTATTTGAATAGTGTTTTGGAGGGATTCACTGACATGGCCGACCCATACCGCAATCCTCATTTCTATGAGAGGGGACGAGGACGAGGCCGAGGATATTAGACTTCTGTGTGCATTTCATTTCATTTGTTGTTTTTGTGTTGTTATATTTCCTATTGTGTTCTTGTGCACCTTGTTTGGCAGTTTCTTGTTATGTTTTTTTGAGCTTTCCATTGTATTTTATCTCCTAATCTATGACATTAAGTTTTCAGTATCCATATTTTGTGTGAATGTTGGTTAATGATAGTTATTACCTGATGAGTTTCTCGTTGTGTTGAACATATCCTTCTTAATCAGTCTCTTTCTCTTTTTGATGTTGTCAAAGGGGGAGAAGAGAATTTACCAAGGCCAAGCAGATCACACCACCAGTTTTTATTAGATTGCAACAGAAAGGGGGAGTTTATGTTACTATGTTATAAATATTGCTCGTTGTTATTAGTGGCTTCGCACAGGTTGTCATCATCAAAAAGGGGGAGTATGTGAGGCAAAGCCTCATATAACATACGTTCTTGAGTTTCGATGATGACAAAACCCAACCGTAGATGAAGCGACCTTATCAACTCTACCGCTACAAGACAAATGCAATATTTCATCTCTCATATCCTTCTTATATCCATCAAACCTGTTATATTCAATTAAATATATGTGGAAGATTAGTGGTTATTACTAAATGCATAAAAACCACAAAAATATTAAATTTTGCAGATTTACAAGCTATGAGTCGACCACAGGGTCATCTGGTCTCTGGTCGGTGCACGCTGACATATGGTCGACCACAGGGTCGGCGCATGGAGCATGCATTTTCCCACTCGTCGGCGCACGCCGGCCTATGGTCAATGCATATTGTTAAGATTTACAAACTGTCTAAAATTGCAGGTTATGCGTCGATGCATAGACCTGCTATGGTCGACCGTTCGCGCGTTGATGCAGTAAATGAAGACTTTCCACTTTGGTCAAAATTTGTTAAGTGGGTTGGTTGATTGGTTACTATATATAGGAGTTTTGTTCATTTTTAACAACAACAATTGAGATTTTGAGTCAATTCCAACCAAACAAGAAAAGTGAAATAGGTGCCATCAAATTTCTTCAATTTTCATCCTCAACAACACACAACACAACGATTACAGACAATAATTTTTGGAGTGTTTGTGATTTGTTCAAGGTGATAAGGTCTGAAGCCGTTGATCGGAAATCCGATTCGGGTTGATTTTGAAGGCAGGTTTTTCTTGAATAAAACTTTAAAGGTTTTTCCCTCCAAGATTTGGAGAATTTGGGGGTTTTTGATACGGTTCATCTCTACCTACTTCAGCTGAGTGATGGTGATTGAGAAGCAGATGGCTTCGTCAATCTAGTAGCAGAAATTAGTGAAGCGTTCAAGAGTGTTCCGGGTTCGATTTGTTGGTGTTTTGAGATCAGTCGGGCCGAGGGTTTGAAGAACGGAAGGTTGTTCAACAAAGGGGCTAGAATCGGAGGTCTACTCACAACAATCGGAAAACTTGATTCGACTCGAATCAAGGAACAAGAAGTGAAAGCATCATCAACATCAAGAGGGCTTATTTGTATATTTTGCTTATCAATTTTTGTATAAAAACTTCAACTCTACAGGTGATATCTATTATATTGATCTCAATTCTAGATTTAGAATTGAGGGCAGACGTACCCCGAAGCGAGGACGGCGGGGGAACTGCCTCAACAAATCTTTGTCTCCTTTATTTTTCAGCACTTTCATTTTGGAGTTAGAAATTGAGTAATTATAGTTTAAGCAATTACATCAAAATTTGCATTGAATTGAGTAAGTGGTTTTGACTGTTTTGAACTCTAGTACAATAATAGATTGTACAAGGAATTTGGAATTACTTACTTAAGCCAAAATTCACTTGGAGTGTCTTGCACACCAAGTGTTTGATAAATTTCCTAAACTAAAATTCACTTGGATTATTTGCATATTGTGTGGTGATTGTGGAGCATTGGAACTAGTCCTACTTATTAGTGGTAAAATCAATTGATTAGTGTGACTAGTGTGTTGAATCTATTTTTTGCTCATTATCACTTCCATAAGGCTAGACGCATATCTGGTCTTCTAATAATAGTTCGTTTTAGACGGTAATTTTTCCACGGCTGCTTCCGCAAAAACAAATATTTTTAAAACCAATTTTAAATTGGTAAGCGCCGACTGAATTTTTAATTGGGATCTATTCAACCCCCCTTCTAGAACTAAGCCATTGTCTAACAGACCTCTGCTTGGGGAATGAGTCAACGACCTAGACTCTGAGGGGAAAGAAATCCAAGATTCGGAATTTGTGGGGATATACAACCCTGAACTCATTCTGTTGCTGGGGAAACAAACTAAATCTTCCTGTCAAGGGATAAGTACACACCACTGCCGGTGACCCTTGGTTTCGACCTTCTGGGGATAACCCTGATTTCAACCTGCCAGGGGATAAGATATATGCATTTGAACTGCTGAGAATAAGTGTAGACACTCCACCTGCTGGGGATGGCTCTACTCTGCCGGGGATGTCAATCTCGACCTGCTGAGGATAACCTTGACCATATGTAATTCCAACCTGCTGGGGAGAGAAGACCAAAGATGATACCCATTCTACTAAGGGGTGATGCCAGCCTCACTTCTCTGTTGGGGCAATGACCAAATATGCCAGCTTGCTGGAGACTTCGTGTTCTTGAAATGATCTATTCCAAAATGGGCCCTTGAAAAACTTTGCCCCTGTCTGATTGTTCTTCGAAACATTTACTGACTCTCGACTTGATTGCCCCAGATTAACCGATCCTTAGAAAGATTTCTCGAAACATCTGCCCCCATATTAAATGAACTTTTGGGGAACTCATTGACGTAACTGCTCCAGATTAACTGACTTTAAGATGGCTGACCCAAATGATAAGATCACTTGATATAGCTTTCCCCGGTTCAACGGAGTATTCGAGCGTTCTGCATCTTATCACGGTCGAACTTTCCACTATGGAAACTTTCCTGATTTCAAGTGCTTACTCACAAGTAAAACAAATTTCTTTGCACAAAAGGTAATATTAATGAAATGCATATGACAGTTTTGAAATCCGAGTCTGTTCACTAGGAAACATTTGTGACATATAGTGAACGAATCACTTATCAGAATGTTAATCTTAATACTAACATGGTAAGAGGAATCCTTTTAGGAGTCAGTTTTGACGCGATCTTTACCTAAGTATGCTTTCGAAACAAACTTGCTTCAATTAGATCTTTTGAAGGTTGTAACGTGGTCATGTTCACGGTTTGAAAAAAAGGGTATTAGGCTCAAAGTTTATTTTAACCCACCCATTCTCCTTGATGTTCTCCAATCCTACGTTCAGCTAATTCGACACAAGCGTTCACTTTTCAATGGCTGAATGACAGGAGTGATGGTTCAGGAAACCACAAGTTTTTGGAGTGACAGTCACTTGCTTTTCATCTTTGGTGCCTGGAGTCACACGACTTGTTTTTTCCTCGAGGATTTTTCTTTTGTAATCCTTTTCGCTTTTCTGCTTTTCGTTCTTTTATTTGTTTTCTCCCTAACTTTTTCCTGGACTAATTCTTTTGAATTTTCGATTTTGAAGTCCAGCGGGATACACTAATTTTTGCCTAAGTCGCTTTTTTCAAGATTTGACTTAGCAGGCTTTTTCCTTTCTTTTTTTACCAATCGTGTGACACTGGCTTGTCTTGATTTCTCCGAAAGGGTTTCTGACTGCCTCATTCCTTGCAATGAGGGATAACCACTGTGAGTCTTTTAGGCACGACCTCTACAGGTGTGATTGATCCTCAAACGGGAACACTCCTTTTGTAATTTGGATGTTTGGTCAACTTAACTGACACCTACCCTACCCCAGATTAAGATTGAGGGTTTTTCCTTTTCAGAAAGAAACTCCTACTACTAGGCTCAAAGGGGTTGACAAGGGGTTATCATCCTTATATCTCCGGTGTTTAGGAATTTGAAACAATGCATGTACATTATCAGCAAGTTTTATTCAAAAGCATTAAATCGGCATCTTGTGCGTCTTTCAACTTTGTCATCCTCCATCGGAATCCTCTTAAACAAGCGTTAGACATCAATAAAAGCATAGAGGGTGTTGCACCCCAAAATTTGCATTTTGTTTTTACCGTAACTGGATTTTGTTTCTTTGTATTTTTCATTTTTGCATCGCATAGCATTCGTTCTCGAGGCATTGGATCAAGGTGTTCCTGTGACTCGGGTTCATTTCGGAGCAAAAGGATGAATAGTGAACAACGAGCATCAGAGGCTCGGGCATTTATTTTGCCCAACGGTCAGGTGACCGATTTTTATTTTGCAGGTTAATTTCAGATCAGGATCAAAACTCAGGCTCATAACAAGCATTTTCACAGTAATAACGGTCAAAATGAGGTTAAGCAGCTAAACAGAGCTCCAGATAGTGGAAACAGGGCAAATGGACAGATTTCCCACCAAAAGGCGCCAGAATTCAAATTTTGAAGGTGTTAATCGGTTAACCTATATGGTTAATCGATCAACCAAAGAAAAATTAGCCTATATTTGAAGTATTAACTGTGTTAACCAATTAACGCATATGGTTAATCGGTTAACCATAGCAGATTTTACCCTGTACGCGATTTTGCAAGCCAATTGCACTTGGGGTCCAATTTTGATCACCTTGGAACTCAAATGTTCATTTGGGAAGGATCTAGAACATCTTTAAATTTCAGATTTCCCTCCAAAACACCATTCCAAATTCCAAGCCTTGATTTCCAATCCAAACTCCAATCCTTGCTTTGGGATCCAAACCTAAGTCATATTTAAATGATTCACTCCAAAACTCACCATCCAATTTTCATTTCTCACATTCATTTTTTAGAATTGATCAGAATTTTCTCTCAAATTCTCTCAACTTCTCCATTTCCAAAACTCACTCAAAGCTCTTTTTCATTGGAATTCTTGATTCTTTATTGGAATCAATGGATTCTTGAGCATAAACCACCATTTACCATCACCATTGAATCAATCTTCATCTTTAATTTTCGTGCAAGCTTGGATCTGAATCTGGAGTTGGACCTAGAAGTGATTATTTGAAGCTTTTTGACTCAAATTTGGTGGATCTTCATTCATACAACAACAATTATTGTGGATCTTGAAGTTTTCTGGATTTCTAGCATTTGATCTTCTCAAATTCAGTTGATCAACATTTACCGAAGCGAATCTCCGCTTCGAAGGTTGGAATTCTCGATCCGATTTAATTTTTGAGCATATCATGTTAATCTTCATATTCGATTGAATTTTGTTGATTTCGATCCGTTCGAGTTGTGATATGGCTGTATATTTGTGTATCCATGTTGTTGGATCTCTGTTTTCTGTTGTTAATTTTGTGCTTAATTGATAAGTTGATCTGTTGGAACCTTGGATAAGCTGTTTCTGTGCTGGAAGTGATTTTCTGCTGCTGTTTTTAGCTTCTGGTGCAGTGTTAATCGGTTAACCATTTCAAATTTTCAAATTTTTTTCAAACGTTAACAGTGTTAATCTGTTACGCATAGGTTTAACCGATTAACCTGTTCAAAACTTCAGTTTTTTTCAAACTTTTTAAGGTGTTAACCGATTAACAGTATGTGCTAACCGATTAACACTGTGCCAGAATGCTAAATTTGTTGTTTTGCTTGCTTGTTCGCATACCGGTTCGATTTGAATCATCATAGATCAGTGTGATGCATTAGAATTGAATAGTTTTGTATATTTGCCACTGTTTGTGGTTGATTAATCATGATTTTGTTGTCATGTATGATCATTTTTCAATTGTTTGCATGCTCGAGTATGTGGTTCGAATTAATCATTGTTTGCATGTTCATTTGCTTTCATCTCTTGTTTTCCCCACATGTTTGCATGATTCTTGCATCGCTGTTGAGGTCGAGACGCGCTTGTGGCGGCTGCTGCCCCACACATTTTTCCTCCCTCCCACCATTCTAAATGTACATTTTCATGTTTGCATTCTTCTACTTGTGATTGATCCTTCCTTTGTTCTTCTTGTGCTTTTTTTTGCCATGATCCCCATAGGATTCCTAGTCCCTCTATTTAAGATGGAAGTAGGAGAGACATTAGGTGCTCAATCCAAGTATGCTAACATTAGGGTAAATGTTTCCTCTTTTTATTCGAATCTTAGGACCACTTTGCATGACAACGTTAGGACCGAGTTTCCCTTAGACCTTCTGCGCGTCTCTCTTCTCATCTCAAAATCATGGTAACTCATTTAATAAAGGCGATAAACGTTGCACGCTACGAGCCTTAAGCTACATGGGGAATGATGAGGGAGGGGTCTCCTCTCGCTTATCTAGAATATTTAGTACACGTCCCGTTTGGGGGCGATATACGATGCATTCGCCTCCACGTCATAGTCTTTAGTGCTACGTGAATCATAAACCAAAATTAATTCACTTCACTAAAAAACACAAAACAAAATTCAAACCTTTTTCCTTCGGGATTAATCGGAAACCTTTTTTCAGAAAATAGTGTTGTTAAGCTTCGGTTCTACCGCAAACAGGCTTTGTCCCCAACTGCTGGAACGGATGTTTAACTCTACTCGGTTAAAACACTTAATCAACCCGTGGTTTCGTGTCCGCCCGAACTACGTTTGCTCAGATCTTTCATACCAGATGAAAGTAAGTAGGCACAAGATGCGACGTCTTGGTGAGCAACCTTCCCCCATTCTCTCCCGTAGTTAGCCGAACTACGTTGACTCTGACTTTCGCATTACACGAGGGAATATGTAGGCACAAAGCGGCAATACTCTGCCGAGTCTCTTTCTTTTTTTTGTCCTGTAAGCCCTTAGATAGATAGTAAACACACCCTTAGATAGACAAAAAGCATGGATCCCGTCGAGTACGACGGACGTGAGGGGTGCTAATACCTTCCCCTTGCGTAACCGACTCCCGAATCCAGGACTTGGTTGCGATGACCTCGTCTTTTCCCTTTTCGTCAGGTTTTTCTGATCATTTCCTTTCCCTCTCTTTGGGATAAATAACGAAAGGTGGCAACTCTTCTGTTTTCTGCCGGGTGTTTTTCGCAGTTGCGACAGCTGGCGACTCTGTTGGGGAATCTGGTTCCCTATGCGAGTCACTCCTTGCGCTTGTCTGTTTGCGTCTTTGGGTGTTTACTTTTGTGTAGTTTTTGCTTTATGTACATTATCTGTTGTATATTATTGCATTGCATTCCTGTTGCTGCTGTGCTGTGGGTTGGGTTGTTCCATCATGAGATAAGTCGGACCTGGGCTTGAGTATACACATAGGATTATAGTGGAGATTAGCGGGAGCTTGTGTGGCGTCTGGCTGCGCAATAGCTCGCGTGAAATTCATATTCAGACGAGGTTTTTCTTTGGAAATATTCTATCCTGCGCGTCTGGTGCAGTTGAGGAATATTGACTTAGAGAGATTGTCGACTCTAGAGGCCGTTCATTTGGGGAGTCAGCTAAGTGAGGCCACTTTGTTAGACTATGATGCCAAACTGAAAATGGTGAATGTATCATCGTTTCTCGAAAGTCTGTGACGCTGGCAACCCGCATAGGATGCCGTACCTTTTAAGACTAGAACCCACATGTGAGAGGGATGGGGTTTTGCAGGAAACCTGGCCTTCAACCAATCCTGAGTGTTCTATCCAGTGTATTATCTCAGTGTTTGGAGTAGAGCGAAGCTCTGGTTGAATTCAGTCAACGGCGCAGCAACGAATTTGAGCATTGGATACCTTGATCCCATGTGTGCATGTGCATAATCATCCTTCATGTAAACATTGCATGTCTATGTGTTCGAAGGTTCTCATCTCTCCTTTGATTTTGGTACGAGTTTTCTAAAGAGAAAGGGTTGTATACACGTTTCTGGCACCCGAGTTAGGGCCTTTGTTGGGTCTAATCCCCATGTATGAACCTGGCGTCTTTGAAGTCTTCAGAGAGATTTTTACCTAATGTGGGAAAATATTATTGTGGTGCTCGTATCCATCCCTGTTGTTCTTGTCTATTGAAACTGGAATCAAGGGGGAGATCTCCCTGTGAATACATAGACATGTTTGCATTTTTCATCTTGCACTCTCATTTGCATAGCAGGTGTTCTCGGTGGCCTTATATTCCTAACTCTGCTTGGTTTTCGAAGGTAACAGGATTGAGGAGTTCAGTTTCCATGGATATTCAACTCGGGGGAATCAACGAGGAGTAATGGATCAGGTTCGGGCTGAATTGAAGGAAGTTTGAAGCCAGATGGGGCAGTTCATGGCAGACATGCAAGGGTTACGTCTGGATCAGAAGATGCTAAGGGAAGAAGTTCATCAGCTGAAGACCCAAATGAGCCTGATCACAGAAGTGGTAAGGAATGTGCTAGGGAAGGATGATCAGATGCCCGAAGCCGCTGCAGAAATGGTTATTCCGCCCATGCCTGTGGAATCTCTCCCAAGGCGTGATGCGCCTCAAAGATCTGCGGCACAACCTGAGATCCCAGATTTACCACGTCAGCAGCAACCTCTTGCTCCCCAAGTTAATCTTAAGACCAGGAGGTATGCTCTAAGGTTGAATCAGCCCGACCGAATCTTTGACCAGGTTCCAATGACTTATACTCAGTTGCTGCAAGTCTTGCTTCAACTTCGGTTGATCAAACTGCGAAAGTTGTCTCCACTAACTGGCGTGCCACCACTAGGCTATGATGTAAGTGCCCATTGTGATTTCCATGCTGGGGCACCAGGGCATAACGTTGAGAATTGCAAATATTTTAAGCACGTAGTTCAGAATTTAATTGATGCAAAGGTAGTTGAATTCGCGTTGGACGGTGTAAGTGTACCAGGTAGTCTTAGGCCATTCACTGCAAGAGAAGTGGTTGTTCCTCTTATTTCTCCTGAAGCTGCATTGGGCCAAGAGGATGTCTCGCAATTTATGACTTCTGAATCCCCGTGCCCACAACTATTGTCGGTTCCTGGGCCAAGCCTGGGGGTGAAAGTACTTGAACAAAGAGAGTCCCTGATAATTCAGACTAAGTCTCCAGATATTTCAGCTATTCCTGGTCAACGATCTTTTGGATTTCCGCTTCACATATCAGTTTCTCGCCAGAGTCAACGATCAGGCCATTATCAGCCGCGTCAGCATGCCAGGCAAAGACGAAGGAGGCCAGAGAAACACTTTACTCAGCTGCCGATGTCATACAGCCAATTATTGCCGAATTTGATCAAGGGTGGATTGATAATGCCGAAGAAGGTTAATCTCGTGATTCTGCCATATCCGCCAGGTTTTGATGTCAACGCCCACTGTGAGTACCACGGTGGGGCACAGGGGCATTCAACTAAGGATTGTAAGGTGCTTAAGAGCCAGGTTCAGACTCTACTGGACTCCAACATGTTCTCGATCACGCCTCAGGGTATTCAGATTAACAATCTCCCTTCATCCAGCCAGGTGGGGGTATTAGTTCATGTCATGCAAGAATCCACTGAGGGCAGAGGTTCGGAAGAACACCATATTGACTTCGGTGAGCAATTCTAAAGATGGCTGACTCAGCAGCAAGTCATGATTTGAAAGCCCGATTCCCCGAAAGTTGGCATTCTTTATCATATCATTTCTTTGCATTTGTAGTTTCTTTCCTGTTTAGGTGCAAAACTCATTTGTAAAATTTGATTGTTTTAAATTGATATTGATAATGAAATGAATATGCAAGTTTTTGATTAAATCCATTTGTGTTCACTTATGTTTTTAATTGATGTCTAACGCTTGTTTAAGCGGATCCGGGGAGGATGACGAAATTGCAAGACGCGCAAGCTTCTGATTGTATGCCTTTGAATAAAACCTGCTGATGATGTACAAGCATTTTTTCAAATTCCTAAACACCGGAGATATAAGGATGATAATCCCTTGTCAACCCCTTTGAGCCTAGTAGTAGGAGTTCTTTTCTGAAAACGAAAAAACCCTCAATCTTAACCCGGGGCAGGGTAGGTGTCACCTAATTTGATCAAGCATCCAAATTGCAAAAGGAGTGTTCCCGTTCAAGGATCAATCACACCTGTATAGATCGTGCCTAAAAAAACCACAGTGGTTATCCATTGCTGGCAAAAGAGTGAAACAGTCACAACCCTTTTCAAACAAGTCAGACAAGCCAGTGTCACACGATTTGTTCAAATAAAAAAAAATAAGAAAAAAGAATCAAAAGAAAAAAGTCCGCTAAGTCGAGTCTTGAAAACGAGCGACTTAGGAAAAAATTAGGGCATCCCGTTGGACTTTGAAATCAAAAGAAGCTCAAAAGAGCCAGTCCAGGCAAAAGTTAGGGAAAAACAAAAGCGGAAAAACGAAAAGGATTACAAAAGAAAAATCCTCAATGAAAAGCAAGTCGTGTGACTCCAGGCACCCAAAAGACGAAATGCGAGTGACTGTCACTCCGAAAACTTGTGGTTTCCCGAACCATCACTCATGTCATTAAACCTTTGAAAGGTGAGCGCTAGTGCCGAATTAGCTGAACTTTGGATTGGAGAACATCAAGGAGAATGGGTGGGTTAGAATAAACTTTGAGCCGTTGTACTTTCTTTTCTTACCGCGAACCTGACCAAGTTACAACCTGCAAAAGTCCTAATTGAAGCATGGTGGTTTTGAAAGCATACTTTGGTAAAGATCGCGTCGAAACTGACTCCTAAAAAGGATTCTTCTTATCAGGTTGCCACTAAGGTCGACATTCTGATAAGTGATTCGTTCACTATATGTCGCAATTTGTTTTTTTCCAGTGAACAGACTTGGATTTCAAAAACTGTCATATGCATTGCATTAATATATCTTTTGTGCAAAACAATTTGTTTTACCTGTGAGTAAGCACTTGACATCAGGAAAGTTTCCATAGTGTGAAGTTTGATCAGGATAGAATGCAGAGCGCCTACTCCGTTGAGCCAGGGTAAGCTATATCAAATGATCATATCATGGGGTCAGCCATCCGAAAGTCAGTTAATCTGGGGCAATCAGGTCGAGATTTGATAAACCTCTCAAATATTAGCCAAGGGTACCGCTCCATAAATCAGTCAGTCAGGGGCAAGGTTGTTGCAAGACTGGGGCAAACTACCCTAAGAGCACAGAAGCTATCCTTATCTAGAAGCCAACACCGTTTCAAAATTCAAAGTGTTGAGGCGGTTCAACCCATCAGGTACATAAATTTCAAGTCTTCGCATGAGGAAGTTTTTGTAGAGATCCCACAAGCTGGGGCAAAATTGGAAACAAAAGATTTGTTCCTCTCCATACCTTCAGAGTTTACCAAAGTTGGTCAACCAGGGATGAATCCTTTCGTGGTACAGATGCTGGGGCAAGCCATCTCGAGGTAGTTTCATGGCAAGCTTCTCTGTTCAAGATGAACTATCCTGGAGATCAGATTGGAGCAAGTTGAACTGCATTAGGGCAGTTAGTCCAGCGAGTCTTGGAAAGGAAGATTACTTCGGATGGAATGCAGGTGGGCATTTTATTCGTTTCCCCATAGCAGAGATTTTTTCGTACTCATAGAGTCTCATTATCAAGTCAGGTATCACCAGAGGAAGTGTGTAGTAATTCTCCAGCAGAGGCAGCGTCTTCGACTCCCTCTCCCCAACGGAGTTGACTTTCGGGTGTTTTCCCGGTAGTATCGGTATTCAGGGTTTCTTCCCCAAGCAGAGTTCAATGATGATTCCCCCGACATAACAATATTTGAACAGGGCGTGATCCCTTCCCCAGTAGAGTGGAGTTCTCAATAGAAATCTCTGATGTTCCCAAGTAGGGCAGATTGTTATTTGTATATCCCCAACAGAGTGGATTCCTTTCCAACATAGAGTGGAACTCCCGGCAATGTTCTGGATTCCCCACTGAGGGGAGTTGTTGGTGTTTCCCCTAGTGGGGTGGATTTGTTTTCTCTAGCGGATTGATGTTTTCTGGTAGGCCATCAAGGATGTTTCCCTCAGCAGAGTTTGATTTCATCCTCGGCGGAGTTGGTTTTCTCTCTAGCATTTATTTTACTAGAGTAGTTCCTTTGCATTTTCATTTTTGCATAGCATCCTCCCAAATGCGTAGCATTTCCATTTCATATGGAGCATTATGCCATTTTCAAACACATGCATCTGAAGCATAAGCCAGGTTTGTTGCCTTCGAAGAGGTTTGCCTTTGATGGTAGGAGTCGTTTGATTCTTTTGCTGCCCATTCCAGATGCGTTATTCCAACTTTTGGTTGGTACTCTCCAGTGTGGGCTGAATCGTGGCGTTTCGTTTTCCAACTTTTGGTTCGTAATCTTTGTTTCATTCCAACTCTTGGTTGGTGACTTCTTGGCGTTTGGATGTTATTCCAACTTTTGGTTGGTAATATCCGGTTTCCCCTCGCAGAGTCTTCGTTCCAACTTTTGGTTGGCAAGTTTCCATCCTAACTCTTGGTTAGTAGCTTTTGTTCCAACTTTTGGTTGGTAATCTTTGTTATCCTAACTCTTAGTTAGTAGCTTCCATCCTAACTCTTGGTTAGTAGCTTTTGTTCCAACTTTTGGTTGGCAATCTTTGTTATCCTAACTCTTGGTTAGTAGCTTTTGTTCCAACTTTTGATTGGCAACCTTTGTTATTCTAACTCTTGGTTAGTAGCTGTTATCCTAACTCTTGGTTAGTAGCCTTTTATTTCAACTCTTGGTTGATAATTCAGTATGATCATACCAACTTTTGGTTGGTAGTCTTCTGCGGTGGAGTCAGTTTCGTTTAGCGTCCCCAACTATCCTAACTTTTGGTTAGTAGCTTGTGTTCTGACTTTTGGTCGACGTTGATCTTTCCCCACTTATCCTAACTCTTGGTTAGTAGCTTGTGCTCTGACTTTTGGTTGATGATGATATGTCCTGGTGATCCTAACTTTTGATTAGCATCCTTGTTTGCCAACTTTTGGTTGGATGTTATCCCTTGCAGTCGTTTTTCCAACGTTTGGTTGGTGGCATGTTGTTTGTTGGTCGTTTTATCCCAACTTTTGGTTGGTATCCAGGATCGTTGTTTCCCAACTCTTGGTTGGTATTTGTGGTTGTTATCCCAACTTTTGGTTAGTATACATGGTCGTTGTTCCAACTCTTGGTTGGTAGTCTTTCCTTGTTAGGCGTTATTCCAACTCTTAGTTGGTAGTCTGTCGCTTGATTCGATGTTATTCCGACTTTTGGTTGGTAGTCATTTTTTGTTGGATGTTTTCCCAACTTTTGGTTGGTAGTCCTCCTCTAGTCATCAGCGGAGTTGTTATCCCAACTGTTGGTTGGTAATTGGGAACTTGGTAGATGTTTGTTTCCAACTTTTGGTCGGTGATCTTCGGTGTGTGGGAGTTATCCTAACTTTTGGTTGGTATTCCTTTGGTATTGTTTTTCGGCACATTTGATTCCAACTTTTGGGTTGGTAGCTTTGGTTGATTCCAACTCTTGGTTGGTAGTCCTTGGTCTCTCCCGTGGAGTGTTTCCCAACTTCTGGTTAGTAATTTGTGACTTGTTAGGGTTGTCATTCAGACTTTTGGTTGGTGAGGTTTGTCGATGTTTATTTCGACTTTTGGTTGGTAACCTTTGCTGCAATTCCAACTCTTGGTTGGTGGTCTTGGATTCCCTAGTAAGGTCGTCATATCCGGTGGTTGTCTTGTTAACGTTATTCCAACTCTTGGTTGGTAACTTTTGTTCTCTGGTTGTTGATTCCGACTTTTGGTCAGTGTGCCTCTCCCAGCGAAGTCGTCTCACCATGGATATTTCGGTTAGTGATATGGTAATCCCAACTCTTGGTTGGTAGGGGTGGTCTTGTCCCCAGAGAGTAGCCCCCATCCCATCTTATGGAAGGTGTTGCTAGTTTGTTCTCCACGGAGTCGTTTAGTTAGTCTACTCTTTCCCCGGTGAAGTCGCCACAAAGCTGTTTGGCTACTCTTTTGTTCCCCGGTAGAGTTTGTTATCCCAACTCTTGGTTGGTATCCTTGGTTCACTTTCCAACTCTTGGTTGGTATCTTTGGTTTTATCCCAACCCTTGGTTGCTATTCCTTGGTTCGTTTTCCAACTCTTGGTTGGTATCCTTGGTTATTTTCTAAATTTTGGTTGGTATCCTTGGTTTTTTTCCAACTCTTGGTTGGTATCCTTGGTTGTTTTCCAACTTTTGGTTGGTATCTTTGGTTGTTCCAACTTTTGGTTGGTATCTGTTGGCTCTTATTCCAACTCTTGGTTGGTACCTGTTGGACGTTATCCCGACTCTTGGTTGGTATCCGTTGATCTTTATTCCAACTCTTGGTTGGTACCCTATCTGTTTGTTGTTCCAATTCTTGGTTGGTATTCCAAGTTCATTATCCTGACTCTTGGTTGGTATCCGTTGGTCTTTGTTCCAACTCTTGGTTGGTATCCTCCGGGCTTTTTTCCAATTCTGGGTTGGTATCTTTTGGATGGATTTTAGACTATATTGGGTTGTTATCCCCAGCGCGTCATTTTCCGACTCTTGGGTTGGTAGTCGCTGTTTTGCATTCCCGCGGGGTGCAAATTTCCGGGTTCTTTCGTATTCAATCACTTTATACCTTGAATGTTTGAAAGCGATTGTTTTTCCTCCCTTCAGGTCCAAGTTGTTTGAATAGGGGCAGCTGTTGCACCCCAAAATTTGCCTTTCGTTTTTAACGTAACTGGCATTTGTTTCTTTTCATTTTGCATTTTTTGCATCGCATAACATTCGTTCTCGAGGCATGGGATCAAGGCGTTCCTATGACTCTGGTTCATTTTGGAGCAAAAGGCTGAACAACGAGCATCAGAGGCTCGGGCATTTATTTTGCCCAGCGGTCAGGCGACCGATTTTTATTTTGCAGGTTAATTGCAGATCAGGATCAGAACTCAGGCTCATAACAAGCATTTTCACAGTAATAACAGTAAAAAATGAGGTTAAGCAGCTAAACAGAGCTCCAGATAGTGAAAACAGGGCAAATGGACAGATTTCCCACCAAAAGGCGCCAGAATTCAAAATTTGAAGGTGTTAATCGCTTAACCTATATGGTTAATCGATTAACCAAAGGAAAATTAGCCCATATTTTAAGTTTTAACAGTGTTAACCGATTAAAGCATATGGTTAATCGGTTAACCATAGCAGATTTTGCCCTGTACGTGATTTTGCAAGCCAATTGCACTTAGGGTCCAATTTTGATCACCTTGGAATTCAAATTTTCATTTGGAAAGGATCTTGAACATCTTTAAATTTCAGATTTCCCTCCAAAATCTCATTCCACATTCCAAGCCTTGATTTCCAATCAAAACTCCAATCCTTGCTTTGGGATCCAAACCTAAGTCATATTTAAATGATTCACTCCAAACCTCACCATCCAATTTTCATTTCTCACATTCACTTTTCAGAATTGATCAGAATTTTCTTTCAAATTCTCTCAACTTCTCCATTTCCAAAACTCACTCAAAGCTCTTTTTCATTGGAATTCTTGATTCTTCATTGGAATCAATGGATTCTTGAGCATAAACCTCCATTTACCATCACCATTGAATCAATCTTCATCTTCAATTTTCGTGCAAGCTTGGATATGAATCTGGAGTTGGATCTAGAAGTGATTATTTGATGCTTTTTGACTCAAATTTGGTGGATCTTCATTCATACAACAATAATTATTGTGGATCTTGAAGTTTTCCGGATTTCTAGCATTTGATCTTCTCAAATTCAGTTGATCAACATTTACCGAAGCAAATCTCCGCTTCGAAGGTTGGAATTCTCGATCCGATTTAATTTTTGAGCTTATCATGTTAATCATCATATTCGATTGAATTTTGTTGATTTCGATCCGTTCGATTTGTGATATGGATGTGTAATTGTGTATCCATGTTGTTGGATCTCTGTTTTCTGTTGTTAATTTCGTGCTTAATTGATAAGTTGATCTGTTCGAACCTTGGATAAGCTATTTCTGTGCTGGAAGTGATTTTTTGCTGCTGTTTTTAGCTTCTGGTGCAGTGTTAATCGGTTAACCAATATGGTTAACCATTTCAAATTTCAAATTTTTTTCAAACATTAACAGTGTTAATCAATTAACGCATAGGGTTAACCGATTAACCTGTTCAAAACATCAGTTTTTTTTCAAACTTTTTAAGGTGTTAACCGATTAACAGTATGTGTTAACCGATTAACACTGTGCCAGAATGCTATATTTGTTGTTTTGCTTGCTTGTTCGCATACCGCTTTGATTTGAATCATCATAGATCAGTGTGATGCATTAGAATTGAATTGTTTTGGATATTTGTCACTGTTTGTGGTTGATTAATCATGATTTTGTTGACATGTATGATCATTTTTCAATTGTTTGCATGCTCGAGTATGTGGTTCGAATTGATCAATTGTTTGCATGTTCATTTGCTTTCATCTCTTGTTTTCCCTACATGTTTGCATGATTCTTGCATCACTGTTGAGGTCGAGACGCGCTTGTGGCAGCTGCTGCCCCACACATTTTTCCTCCCTCCCACCATTCTAAATGTGCATTTTCATGTTTGCATTTTTCTACTTGTGATTGATCCTTCCTTTGTTCTTCTTGTGCTTTTTTTTGCCATGATCTCTATAGGATTCCTAGTCCCTCCATTTAGGATGGGAGTAGGAGAGACATTAGGTGCTCAATCCAAGTATTCTAACATTAGGGTAGATGTTTCCCCTTTTTATCCGAATCTTAGGACCACTTTGCATGACATTGTTAGGGCCGAGTTTCCCTTAGACCTTCTGTGCGTCTCTCTTCTCATCTCAAAATCATGCTAACTCATTTAATAAAGGCGATAAACGTTGCGCGCTACGATCCTTAAGCTACATGGGGAATGATGAGTGAAGGGTCTCCTCTCGCTTATCTAGAATATTAAGTATACGTCCCGTTTGGGGGCAATATACGACACATTCGCCTCCACGTCATAGTCTTTAGTGCAACGTGAATTACAAACCAAATTAATTCACTTCACTAAAAAACACAAAACAAAATTCAAACCTTTTTCCTTCGGGATTAATCGGAAACCTTTTTTCAGAAAAGAGTGTTGTTAAGCTTCGGTTCTACCGCAAACAGGCTTTGCCCCCAACTGCTGGAACGGATGTTTAACTCTACTCGGTTAAAACACTTAATCAACTCGTGGTTTCGTGTCCGCCCGAACTACGTTTGCTCTGATCTTTCATACCAGATGAAAGTATGTAGGCACAAGACGCGACGTCTTGGCGAGCAACCTTCCCCCCTTCTCTCCCGTAGTTAGCCGAACTACGTTGACTCTGACTTTCCCATTGCATGAGGGAATACGTAGGCACAGAGCGGCAATGCTCTGCCGAGTCTCTTTCTTTTTTTTTTCCTGTAAGCCCTTAGCTAGATAGTAAACACACCCTTAGATAGACAACAAGTGTGGATCTCGTCGAGTACGACGGACGTGAGGGGTGCTAATATCTTCCTCTTGCGTAACCGACTCCCGAATCCAGGACTTGGTTGCGATGACCTCGTCTTTTCCCTGTTCGTCAGGTTTTTCCGATCGTTTCCTTTCCCTCTCTTTGGGATAAATAATGAAAGGTGGCGATTCTTCTGTTTTACACCGGGTGTTTTTCACAGTTGCGACATAGTGAACACAAATGGATTTAATCAAAGACCTGCATATTCATTTTATTCTCATTATCAATAAAAAAAAACAAGTTTTACAAATGAAATTTGCACTTAAACAGAAAAGAAACTACAAATGCAAAGAAATGACATGATAAACAGATTTCCAGCTTCGGAGAACCAGGCCTTTAAATCTTGACTTGCTGTCGAATCAGCCACCTTCAGAATTGCTCGTCGAAGTTAGTCTGATACTCTTTTGAACATCTACTCTCAGAGAATCCCTGTATAACATGAACTGATGAACCCACATGGGTGGACGAAGGAAGATTGCTGACTTGGATACCCTGAGGTGTGATTGAGAACATATTGGAGTCTAGCAAAGTCTGAATCTTACCTTTAAGCACCTTACAGTCTTCGGTTGAATGCCCTTGTGCCCCAGCATGGTACTCACAGCGGGCATTGACATTAAAACCTGGCGGATATGGTGGAATCTCTGGATTAATCTTCTTCGACACTATCAATCCACCTTTGATCAGATCTGGCAACATCTGACTGTACGACATTGGCAACCGAGTGAAATGCCTTTCTGGCTTCTTTGGTCTTTCCCGAGCGTGCTGACATGGTTGATGACAGTATGACCGTTGACTCCGGAGGGGAAATGATATCTGATATAAAGACTCAAAAGATTGTTGACTCTGAACAGTTGAAATGTCTGGAAACTGAGTTTGAAGTATCGGGGACTCCCTTTGTTCAGGTACTTTCAACCTCAGGCTTGGCCTAGGAACATGCAACAGCTGTGGGCATGGAGATTCTAAAATCATAGATTTCAAGACACACTCCTGACCTGATGCAGCTTCAGGGGAAAGAATATAGACATCCACCTCTTTTGCATTAACTGGAATAAGACCACCTGGTACGCTCACACTGCCTGGCTTGAATTCAACTGCCTTTGAATCAATTAAGTCCTAAACTTTGTGCTTAAAAGCTTTGCAGTTCTCGATGTTATGCCTCGGTTCCCCATAATGGAAATCACAATGGGCACTTGTATCATAGCCTGGTGGTGGCTCACTAGTAAATGGAGCCAGAGTCCGAAGTTCCACCAATCGAAGTTGAAGCAAGAGCTGCAGCAACTGAGTATAAGCCATAGGGATCTTGTCGAAGATTCTATCGGGCTGCTTTGGCCTCTGAGTACGCCTCCTACTCTTAGAGTTGTCTTGGGAAATATGAGGTAGCTGCTGACGGGGAAATCCTGGAACCTCAGGTTGACAAGAAGATCTTTGAGGCACATCACGCCTTGGGAGAGGTTCCACAGACAAAGGTGGAATAACCATTTCTGCTGCAACTTCAGGCACATGACCGCCTTCCTTCCTCAACACATTTCTTATCACTTCTGTGATCAGGCCCATCTGAGTCTTCAGTTGATGAACCTCCTTCTTAAGCATCTTCTGATCCAGACACAAGGCTTGCATGTCCACCATGAATTGCCCCATCTGGCCTCGGACTTCCCTCAACTCTGCTTGAATCTGTTCCATAGTCAACTTCTGTCTTCTCTACAAGTTGATGTCTGAAATTCTGAAGAAAAACCGGACCAGGATAACAAAAACCCAGCCTCGAACACCTGCTATACAAATGAAATGCAAATGTCATGTTCGACTATTTCCAAGGAATCTGTCTGCTTTGATTCATGTTTTACATAGACGAATCACAAGAAAAAAAATTTAATGCTCAAAAGCGAGTCTCAAAGTTAAGATCCTTGGAAATACAAGAACATGTATGTCAAAATGCAAACATGATATGATGATGCAGATGCAAAGATAAGGGATCAAGGTTGATGTGCTGCTGACTGAGTTGAATCAGAGCTTCGCTTCGGCGAGAAAATACCAGAACGAACAGAATACCACATCACTAATATAAGGAACCCACTGTATCAAGGATCAAGAGTTCACACTGACGAGAAAACCGGGTAGGTTGAAGGTCAAGGTTCCTGCATAACCCTCTCACTCACAGGTATGAACCTAATCTCTGATAAGATTCGGCATCCTATACGGTCGTCAGCGTCACAGGCTTTCGAGAAATAATGATACATTCACCATTTCTAGTTTGGCATCATAGTCTAACGAAGCGGCCTCACTTAGTTGACTCCCAAATGAACGGTCTCCAGAGTCGACAGTTTTCAGATCCAACATCCCTATCCTGACCAATGCACAGGATGAGATGTCTTCAAAGAAAACCTCCTCTGAACACGAATTTCGTGAGGACTAGTGCATGCTATCATACAGGTCCTCACTACTCTCCACTCTAACGCTATGGATATTCTCAAGCCTGGGTTTTGGCTTATCACACAATGGAACATTCCCACCCAACAACACAACAACATGATAAAATAAATGCTGAAAATAAAATGCAAATGCAGTAAAGTACAAATGCAACACATATACACATATGTACACCCATAAATAAAAACAAACAAGGGCTAGGATTGACTCGCATAGGGGATGGGAAGTGTCGCCCGCAGAGTCGCTAGCTGTCGCATCGCTGCGAAGAGGGCCGGAAAAGACAGAAGAGTCGCCACCATTCATTATTTATCCCAAAGAGAGAGAAAGGAAACGGTCATAGAAAACCTACGAAAAAGGGAAAAGACAGGTCGTCGCAACTAAATCTTGGGTTCGGGAGTCGGTTACGCAAGGGGAAGGTATGAGCACCCCTCACATCCATTGTACTCCACGAGATCCACGCTTGTTGTCTATCTAAAAGGGTGTTAATCTATCAAAAGGCTGGCTCATGGGGACAAAAGAAAAGAAATTGACTCGATAGAGCATCGTCGCTCTATGCCTACGTACTCCCTCGTGCAATGGGGAAGTTAGAGTCAATGTAGTTCGGAAAACTACAGGTGAAAGGGGGTAAGGTTGCTCACCAAGACATCATGGTCTTGTGCCTACATATCCTCATATGGAATGAGAAATCAGAGGAAACATAGTTCGAGCTAGCAAGACCACATGTTGGTTCAAGTGTTTTAATGGAGTAGGGTTAAACCTTCGTTCTAGCAGTTAGGTGTATTGCTGCTCGACCATTAGAGACTTAGGCGTTACCTGTTTGCGGTAGAACCAAGAGTTAACACACTCTTTCTGAAAATGATTTTCAATTAATCCGGAAGGATAAAAAGGTTTGATGTTTTGTTTTGTGTTTTTTATGAAGAAGTGAATTGAGTTAAGTTTGTAACTCATGTTGCATTAAAGACTATGACTCGAGAGCGAATGCGTCGCATATCGCCCAAAGGGCATACGCTACACACTCTAGAAGTTTGAGAGGAGGCCCCCCAAACATCATTTCCCAAGTACTTAAGGCTCGTAGCGTACAACACTTATTATCCATTATTAGGTGTCTTAAGAGGTTATGAGATGAGAAGAGAAGACACAAACTCTAAGAGGAAACTAATCAACTCTAATGTTATCATCCAATGTGCTCCTAAGATTGAGATTAAGAGGGAAAAAACTATCCTAATGTTAGCATGCTTGGATTGAACACTTAATGTCTCACCTACTCCCATCCTAAACGGAGGGACTAGGAATCCTAAGGGATCATGGCAAAAGACCAAGAAAGCACAAAGCAATTCAATCACAAAATGAAAGAAATGAAAGAAAGAAAGCAACATGAAATGCAAGCACAAAAGATGCGGGGATGAGATAAAATGGGAGAAGCGAGCTCCTACGACCATTACCATAAATCATCAAAGAAAAGTGGGAGGAACAAAGTGTGGGACAACAGCCACCACAAGCATATCTCAACCAAACAATTCTTCAAACTCAAGAAAAGCAATGCAAACAAACAATCATCACTTGAACAACATCTACAGAAGTATGCATTCAAATGGAAATCGAACCACGCGTGTCAAATAATTAAAATTAAACAATCAAAGACAGCAACACATATCCAAAACAGATCACTCAAATGCATCATATTGATCCATGAAGATTCAAAGCGAGAAGCAACCAAAACATGCTTGAAAACAATCAAAAGTGGCATTCTAGTTCAGTGTTAATCGGTTAACACTATTGGTTAACCAATTAACCATTAAAGATTTTTGAAAATTCACACTGGTTAATTGATTAACATTGTACCAAAAGCAGAAAAACAACAGCTCAAAAGCACTTATAGCAATTAATCCAATGTGCAATCATCCAAATGATCATGTAATCAATTATGCACGAATTTTAAACCAGAAATCAGTGATCCAATCAACATGTAAACACATTCAAATAGCAAGATCACAAATCAGATGAATCAAAATCCTCCAAAAATTAAGGATCCACATCAATTATGCAAAATAAGCTCAAAATAGCATCGGATCTAGAATTTCCAACCTACAAAGCGGAGATTTGCTTTGGTGAGTGTTTATTCAACTTCAAATAAGCAGATCCAAGCAAGAAACTCAGAGATTCTTCAAGATCCAAGTGATTTCATGTAGTAGAAATGAAGATCCACCAAAATTAAGCTAAATCCATCCAAATAAGCTCTTCTAGATTAACTTCCAAGTTCAGATCCACACTAGCACGAAAATTGAATGGAGAATTGGAGATAATATGGATGAAGGATGAAGGTTTAGCTCTAGAGTTCAATGATTCCAATGGAGAATCAAAGAATTCCAAGGTGAGAGCTCTAATAGAGTTTTGAAGATGGAAACGTTGAGAGAAAAATTCAAAGAGTGAGATTGAATTCTGAAAATGAAATGGAATTATGAGGATTCCCTGGGTGAGGTTTGGAGCAAATCATTTAAATATGCTCTAAGTTAGGAGTAGAATAGTTGTTTGGAGTGTGGTTATGAAAATTGGAATGGGATTAGGAGTGGGAAATTGGAGGGAATTTGAATTAATTTGAAAACTAATCAAAATTTAAAGTGGTTCTAGATCCTTCTCCTGGTGTAAAATCAATTTCACAAGTGATCAAAATGGACCCCAAAGTGGCACACTTGAAAAACTCACGTGCAGAGGCAAAAGTTGCCTTGGTTAATCGGTTAACCATTTTGGTTAATCGATTAACACCCTTGAAAATTCCAATTTGGTATGATTTTGCTATGGTTAACCAGTTAACCATATTGGTTATTCGGTTAACACCTTGAAAATTTGAATTTTGGCGCCTCTTGGAGGGAAATATGCACATTGATCCATTTTCTTCCGTTCTGAGCTCTGTTAAGCCTTTGAAACTTGCTTTCGAATATCAAAACTGTGAGAATGCATGAGATAGCTTGAATGTTGCCTCCTGAGCTACAAATTATCCTACAAAATAAAAATAAAATCGACCGCTCAATCGCTGAGCAAAATAAATGTCAGAGCTCCTATTGCTCGCTGTTCAGTCTCTTGCACTAAAAAGACCTGAACCACAGAAAAACCTTTGATCCCCTATCTCAAGAGAAAATGCTATGCTATGCAAAAATGCAAAATGAAAAGAAAACATAAGCCAAGTACAAGAAACGGTTGGTCAAATTTTAGGGTACAACACCTTATCCTCAAATATTTGCTAAATCTAAAAATGTAGGGCAATTCAAGAATTTCGTGAAACTTTTGAAACAATTGAATATCACAATACCTTTTACATAAGTTATCACTCAAATGCCCTCATATGCTAAGTTTTTTAAAGAAATCTTAACAAATAAGAAAAAGATCGAGGATAAAAAAAATAGTTACGCTTACTGTTGAGTGTAGCGCGATACTCCAAAATAAAATGCCTCATAAGCTGAAAGACCCAGGTAGTTTTTCCATACCTTGTGTAATTGGAAAATTTGTCATAGACAAAGCTCTGTGTGACTTAGGAGTCAGTATTAACTTAATTCCCTTGACCATATGCAAAAGGCTTGATATGGGAGTAAGACCAACTAAGATGTATGTACAACTAGCCGATCGTTCTGTTAAATTCTCGATAGGAATACTAGAAAACATTTCGGTACGTATAGGTCAATTCTATATCCCTACTGATTTCATAATCATGGACATAAAAGAGGATGCCAACACTCCTATTATATTAGGTAGGCCATTCTTAGCTACAGTCGGAGCCATTATAGATGTAAAGAAAGGTAGGCTAACTTTTGAAGTGGGTGAAGAAAAAGTCGAATTTATTTTGACTCAATTCTTTCAAGCACCAGCTATAGACGATGCATTTTGTCTGCTAGATGTCATCGACGAATGCATAAGAGAAATGGAGATGGAACAAAATTCTTATTCATAAATCCTAAAAATTTTAATACCTCCAATTTTTGAAGATGATAATTGGTGTGGTGAATACCAAGACGACAGTCTAAGCGAATCCCTAGCACTAACACCCAATCATATGCCTTGCCCAAAGAAACCGACTTTAGAACTTAAAACACTACCCAAAAATTTAAGGTATGAATTCCTAGACACCGAGCTTGAACGACCAGTAATAGTCAACGTAGACTTAGGACAAATAGAAACTCAGAAATTACTGCATGTCTTAAGAAAATACCCATTTTCTTTAGGCTACAACATTTCTGATCTGAAAAGAATAAGTCCTTCTATCTGTATGCATGCATTATGCTAGAGGAAGACTGTAAGACCTCTAGAGAACATCAAAGAAGGATAAATCCCATTCTAAGCGACGTAGTCAAGAAAGAAGTACAAAAGCTGTTAGAAGCAGGAATTATATATCCGATTTCCGATAGTCAATGGGTTAGCCCAGTGCATGTCGTACCAAAGAAAGGGGGTGTTACAATTATTAAGAACAAAAAAGGCGAATCCATAGCACAAAGAGTTGTGACCGAAAGTAGAAGGTGCATTGATTATAGAAAACTAAACAAAGCTACTCGAAAGGATCATTTCCCTTTACCATTCATTGAATAATACTTGAACGATTAGCTAAGCACTCATATTTATGCTATTTAGACGGTTATTCAGGATTCTTTCAAATCCCTATTCATCCTGATGACCAAGAAAAGACAATCTTCACTTGTCCTTATGGTACATTTCCCTATCGACGAATGTCGTTTGGATTATGTAACGCTCCCGCAACATTCCAAAGATGCATGATGTCAATTTTCGCTAACTTTATAGACGACACCATGGAAGTATTTATGGATGATTTTTATGTTTGTAGGCAGAGTTTTGAAGGATGTTTATCGAACCTATAAATGGTACTTGAAAGATGCGTAAAAGTAAATCTCGTGTTAAATTGGAAAAAATGCCATTACATGGTCCGACAAGGAATCATACTTGGACACATAGTGCCTGATAAGAGATTGAAGTAGATAAAGCTAAAATAGAAATTATAGAAAACCCTCAACCTCCTAAAACCGTAAGAGAAATACGAAGTTTCTTAGGACACGCTGGTTTCTACCGAAGATTCATAAAGGATTTCTCTAAAATTACTAAACCACTGACTGGCTTATTAATGAAACACGTCGAATTCATTTTCGACGATAAATGCCAGAAAGCCTTTGAACGATTAAAAACAGCTCTCATTACCGCACCTATCATGCAACCACCTGATTGGAGGTTACGTTTGAAATAATATGCGACGCTAGTGATTATGCCGTAGGAGCAGTTCTAGGACAAAGAAAAGATAAAAAGCTTCATGTGATTTATCACGCTAGTAGAACCCTAGACCCTATGAACTACGCCACCACATAAAAGGAACTTCTAGATGTTGTGTTCGCTTTGGATAAATTCCTTTCTTACTTAGTGGGAGCAAAGATAATTATCTATATCAATCACGCTGCAATCAGGTACCTATTAAATAAAAAGGACGCCAAACCGAGACTCCTAAGATGGATACTACTACTACAAGAATTTGATTTAGAAATCAAGGACAAGAAAGGAACTGAAAATGTAGTAGCTGATCATTTATCGAGACTGGAGGATATTAAGCCTGAGCAAGTGCCTATTAATGATGGTTTTCCTTATGAGAGACTCATAGCTCAGTTAGAAAACACGGTTGAACGATCTTTAATATATAATGAGACTGAACCAAAAGAAGTCGTGGAAGAAATCTTCACTAAAACCACACTGCCATGCTATGTTGACTTTGTCAACTACTTAGAAGCTGGAGTTCTTCCACCAGATTTAACGTACCAACAAAAGAAAAAATTCTTCCACGACCTAAAACATTATTATTGGGATGAACATCTACTTTTCAAGAGAGGTGCCGATGGTATCTTTTGTCGATGTGTTCCCGAAGACGAAGTTGAAAATATAAACTCTCAATGTCATTCTGCTCCTTATGGAGGACATGCGAGCACTTCAAAGACTTGCACTAAGATTTTAAAGTCTGGCCTCTTTTGGCCCACTCTATGGAAAGATGTCTATATCGCGATCATAAACTGCGACCGATGCCAACGCACCGGGAATATCACTAGACGCGACGAAATGCCACTGAAAGGCATTCTAGAAGTAGAAGTCTTTTACGTGTGGGGAATTGATTTCATGGGACCATTCCTATCGTCTTTTGGTAACAAGTACATACTCGTTGCTTTTGATTATGTGTCGAAATGAATTGAGGCTATAGCTTCTCCAACAAATGATGCATGAGTAGTGATTAGACTTTTTAGGAACATAAATTTTTCTAGATTCGGTGTGCCGAGACTAGTCATCAGTGATGGTGGCTCTCATTTTATTTCGAGGATTTTCAAAAAACTATTAACGAAATATGGAGTCCAAAACCGCGTAGCAACACCCTATCACCCGCAAACTAGCGGGAAAGTAGAAGTTTCGAACAGAGAAATTAAACAAATCTTAGAAAAAACAGTTGCGACCTCTAGGAAAGATTGGTCTTCCAAATTAAACGAAGCTCTGTGAGCATATAGGACAGCCTATAAGACCCCAATAGGAACCACACCATTTAAACTAGTTTATGGCAAATCATGTCACATGCCGGTAGAATTAAAGCATAAAGAATATTCGGCCATTAAGACCCTTAACTTAAACTTTACTATCGCAGGGGAAAAGACAATATTAGATATCCATGAACTAGAATATCTTAGGTTAGATGCTTACAAGAATGCACGTATCTATAAAGAACGAACAAAAAAATGGCATGATAAGTGTATATCGAGGAAAGAGTTTTATGAGGGTGATGTAGTACTCCTATTTAACTCTCGACTAAAACTTTTCCCAGGAAAAATTCACTCTAGGTGGTCTGGTCCCTATGAGATAACAAAAGTCTTTCAAAATGGCGCAGTAGAAATAAAAGGAAAATCTAGTGAACCGTTCATAGTTAACGGGCAGCGCCTGAAACATTACCACAACATTGAAAACAGAGAATACTCTGCAAGTCTAACACTTGACGAGTTGCACACTCATCCCCATATTTAGGAGAGTTTAAAAGTTATGTCAACCTTACGACATAAAACAAAGCGCTTAGTGGGAGACAACCCTCTTCTTCTTTTTAATATTACTGTTTATTTTTCTAATCTTTTATTTTTAATGTCTTTTATATGCTTTTCATTTTTATGTTCCAAGAATACTCATGAAATCTTATCTACCATATTAGTCATTACTAACTTGTGTTTATTATCGACTTATATACAGACTAACTTAGCATTAATTAGTTACTAACTTTAGAGATGAACAAAGTCGACTATATGGGCATCACTTTCGTAGGCAGAGCTCAGAGGAGGCGCTTCGAAGCCCTTGCTCAGAGAGAGATGTCACTTACTTTATATCCAGATAGACTCACCATGACTAGATTAGGTATTAGGGACAATATTATGTACCTTCTCAACCAAATTGGTTGGGAGCGTTCTGATATCAAAAGGAGATTTAGTTCTTACCACATGCTTACCTTAGAATTCCTAAGCTCACTGATTTATCAGCCCGACCACGAGTATGGCTTTAGTAGTGGCCTTATCATTTTTAGAATCTTTTACATGGACTACCACTTTACCCACCATGAGATGGTTGAACTCTTAGGATTTCCTAGCGGACCTGATGCTTATACCATATTACAAGAGGAACTAGTATCCAACCTTGAGTTGGATTATTTCTGGGGTAGCATATCCGGAAATAATCATCCTAAGCCTAACACTATATATTCTGAGAGTATCCATAACCCTGCTATCTGATACTTGCATAAATTCCTAGCTCATACTCTGTTTGGTAAAGAGGAAAATATTTATTTTGTGTCGAAAGACGAGCTTTTCATAATCTACAGTGCTTCTCAGGCTCGACCCGTTAATGGGGTTGCCTTCACGATGGCCAATTTTAAACAGATAGCAGAAGCCGACCATAGACCGATCATTATAGGTGGCCTAGTAACCATGATTACCAATGCCATTGGATTGAGATAACAACTCCTTAGCATAAACCCCTTAGGTGTTATACGGCCTATGAATATTCAATTTTGCCTCAGTCGTGGGATCATTCGAGACCTAGGCCCTGATACCTTTGAACTCCTGATTAATAACTGAGTCGTCCATCTCTTTACCTTGTCGAATAATGAACGAACTAGTGTCAACAATCTGAATAATTGGCCTTATGATTTAGATGAACCTGAAGCTCCACCTTCACCACCTGAGACCCCGCTGATTTATGACCATTATGACTAATATGCTGACTATCTCTCTGACTCTGGCTCAAGCACTCCTGTTGTGCCTGCTGCCCAACCAGTGGATCATACTGCTGCCATTCATGCATTGGAAATAAACGTTGCTGGCCTCAGAGGCGAATTTACAACTCTGCGGGTGGATTTTCATCAGTTCATGGATGTGGTGATGGAGCAGTTAGATCACTTCTATCAACATCTTTTCTCTATTGCTCCTCCACCTCCTCCTCGTGCCTGATTTCTTGGATACATTCTTGCATTCCAATCTTCGCACTTTCGAATAGTGTGGACACCATTTGATTTAAGTGTGGGAGAGGACCTTTACCTTTATTTTTTAGACATTGTTATTTTTTGGACATTGTTATCTTTCGCTTTTTTTTTTTGCAATTTTATGGATTTTGTAACGTATTATTTTATCTCCTAATTATCATTATTATTTTTCATTTCTAATTATGGTTGTTATTCTTTCTCATTTATTACTAGAAACATTTTTATCTTTCATTTTTATCAAATATCATAAAAAATAAAAAAAAATTCTCATTTTCCTCATTTCAAGGAGGTGGCACTCACCACCTTGGTTAAAGGAAAAGGTGTGGCACTCGCCACACACCTAGTTAATGCATGCCTGCCACCTCATTTTTCCTTTAACATGCACACTTCCACGTGACCTTTCACTAGTTTGTAAGTAAGAATTGCGCCTAAGAGGGGGTGAATTAGGTTCTTTTGAAATTTTCTGGTTTTAAGAGTGTTATGTTACTTTCTTTTGGCAGAGTGATGTTATGAAAGGTTGTAAAGGCAGAAAGTAAAAGAGACACAGAGAATTATAGTGGTTCCCCTCACACTCCGAGGGTACTCCACTCCCCTTTCAACTGAAAGAGATTTCACTATAGTTAGGATTAGTGTACAACTTTCTTTCTAACCTATAGGAAGATCAAAGGCTCTTAAACACCTTTAAGATCTAAATACTAAGTGCAATGAGAACAATCCTCTCTAATGCACACACTTGCTTTCAACAATCCGGAACAGCAAGGGAAAATACATAAAATTCTGATTTTGTAAAGACTTGTAACAATGTATACGGTTGTTTATCAATACTGAGATTGATCTTCTCTTTCAATGGGAAATTCCACAAGTTTTTAAGACCAAATTTTCTTTTCAAAGGATATGAAATTTATGCAAAAAATTCTTTGTGAAAGAAATGATTCTTACTTAGATGTGGAAAGATGAAAAATATGTTAAAGAGTTTTCGATTGAAAGAGATGTTTTTGAAATTGAAAGATTGAAGTATTTATATTACACAAATACCTCTTGAGAAAATCATGCAAGTCTTCAGAAAAAATGATGAACAGTTCTCATGTTTCAAAGGAAACATTCCACAAAAATTTGATTGAAGAGATGCAACTTTTCATACATATTTTTCAAAAACGTTCAGTGAGCAATCGATTGCACAAAGAGACCAATCGATTGCACCTTCACAATTTTACTTGAAAATATAAATTTTCAGAAGAGCAATCGATTGCACCCTTGGACCAATCGATTGCATCAAAGCAACAATCGATTGCTTACTGAAACAGAAGCAAAAATGAGTTAAGAAATTAATCATGCAATCGATTGCTCTAAGAGTGCAATCGATTGCACTTATAAAAACTTAGAAAAATTCTCATTTTAAAAGCTTGTGTTAGTGTGAAAAGAATGTAAATAATCTTTTAATGTTTTGAGCAATTAGGACTTAGATACTTTAATGGAAGTTCTCATTATACCTTTTGAGGGAAACATCCTTAAAGTTGTTGTTTGTCCTGATGCTTGTGGTTGATCATCTTTGCCTTCTTTAAGTGGTTTGTCTTCATCAAAACATATGTTGATCTCTGAGAATCTTGATTTCACATTCTCCCCCTTTTTGATGATGACAAAGCACTCTTCTTTTGTTGCACTGATCTTTCCGGCAAAAACTTTCTCCCCCTTAATTTGTGAAGTTGACAAGTTTTGAATTTGTATTGAGGTTCGAAATAGTCTTTGTATTTGTACCTAAAGGATCAAGGAAATACAACAAGCAATAAAAGAGTAACATCCTTCTCCCCCTTTTGACATTATCAAAAAGAAGGGAAAGATGGATTAAGGCAATAATATATATCGATGATAGACAAGATAATCATTTGAAAATAAAATACCAACTTAATTAAAAAATCAAATTACAAACTGAAAATAGTACAAAGAAACTAGAAAGTACGGAATTCAAATAACAGAAATGACTTAAAAAGAAACAATAAAACACATATTAAAAAGTTTCTATGACAGATCTATGTCAGGGTCAAAGGTTGGTTGGTTTGGAAATGTTGTCTGTAGAGGTGATGGGCGATTTGGAGGGACAGACGGGTTTGAAGGGTCATATGGTAGAATGTATAAGTGAGAGTATAGATAGGAGAATTGTTGATTGACCGCCTCTTGGAAGTTGGTGATCCGAGTGTTTGTTGACTCTTGAATAGCATTGTATTGGTCATTGATGGAAGTGTTGAGATTTCCAAACTGTTGAGTCATGTAATCCACTAACTGTTGGTTACTCGGGCCATGTTCATTTGGAGGAGGAGGAGGAGCATCATCATCTTCTTCATTCTCTTCATCATCATTTTCAGCCATACCTTCACCAAGATACACAATGGTTTTGGTTTCCGAATTGTATTTGACACCCATCCGAGAGTCCACATTTTTGATTAAGATCTTGTTGATATTTGAATCCATGAGATACTTATCAAATCCTAAAAAGTTTACTTCAAAATGTTCCAAAATCTTTGTGATGAACCATGCATATGGCAGAAACTTGGATTTTTCATTGATTCCACGCATGTGAGTTAAGATTAAGTTTGACCAACTTATGGGAATGCCATTCATAATAGTATAGAGAATTTGCATTTCTAGATCAGTCAAGATGCAGTGGTTTCCACCTCTTGGGAACATTATGTAAACCATGAAATAATGAAACAGTCGATCATCAATGTTAAAGATACCTGCCGACCATGAGTTTCGAGAGGGTTCCATGCCGCCTTAGGATCTGACACGTTTTGCATGGAATTCTGCTTCAGTCATACGGCCAAGACTCCAATAGAATTCTCGTTTGTTGTATGCTTGCTAGAGGTCTTCATTTTCTTCATAAAGTCTCCCACCAGAGATTGGAATGTTCAAAATCCTACCAAGTGTTTTTGAGTAGAGTGGGATTCTTTTTCCTTGAACATATGTTACCATCTTGCCTTCTTCCATTTATAGGTTGCTATAGAACAATCTTACGAAATCTGGATAATACGGCCCGGATGAGGAGATCACAGGTTCCAACCCACATGCAATCAAAGTTTCTTGGAAAGAAAAGCATTCTTTAGGGAATGGTGAGAGAATACCATATTTTGGTGTCTGCACAACCTTCTTCTGAAAATATTTGGTGAACTTTTCCTTTTATTCATCATCCAAGTGTTGAAGAACCAGTGGAATTTTTGAAGATGAGGAGGCTGGACCTTTGCCTTTGTCTTGTGTTGTAATCTTCCTTTTTGAGCGTGAAGCCATGAAAAAAATGATGGAGTTTTAGAGTTTGTGAGGAAAGGAAGAGTTTTTGTGGAGAGGTTATATTTTGAAGGAGATGGTTAAGATGGGTTATGAGAAGTTGGTTTTTATATTGGTTAAGAGAGGAGTTATTGTGGGATATGAGTGGTTGAGGGTATTGATGATTAACACTTTGGGAATATGAGAATTAATGGTCAATGTCTTGAGACTAGAATTAAGTAGTAATGGCTAGTCATAGGTAGGTCAAAAAAGTAATGATAGGGTAGTTGGAAAGTTTAAGAAACCATGGATCTAATAAATAGAAAGAGAAAAAACAATTTTACAGTAGGTGCAATCGATTGACACAGGGGTGCAATTGATTGCTCTACAAAACAGAAACGAAATCTGACAAAAACTACAGAGTGCAATCGATTGACACATAGGTGAAATCGATTGCTTGCTTCAAAAATTAATAAAATTTGTAAAACTTACAGTGAGCAATCGATTGACACATAGGTGCAATCGATTGCATGCAGTGAAATTTTGAGAAATTCCCACAGATTGAGTTCAGTCATGATTCAACGTTAGTTTCATCCAGAATTCCAAGTTGCCTTCGTATTTTGAAGAAAGATTCCTTTGCCAAAGGCTTCATGAATATATCGGTAAGCTGATTATGAGTATCTACAAATGTTATCTCGACATCTCCTTGAAGGACATGATCTCGCAGAAAATGATGTTGTATGTCGATGTGCTTGGTCGTTGAATGCATAACTGGATTCTTTGTTATGTTAATTGCACTTGTGTTGTCACAGCGAAGAGGAATGCTACCCAGGTCGAGTCCGTAGTCACGAAGTTGTTGCTTGAGCCAAAGTATCTGCGCACAACAACTTCCTGTTGCTATGTACTCTGCTTCAGCCGTACTAAGTGTTACGCATGCTTGCTTCTTACATGCGCATGAGACTAGTGCATTTCCCAAGATGTGACATGTTCCACTTGTGCTTTTTATATCAGTTTTACAGCCTGCATAATCCGCGTCAGAATATCCAATTAAATTGCATATACTACCTTTAGGATACCATAAGCCGACATTTTTTGTTCCTTTGAGATACTTCATGATCCGCTTGACTGCCATCAGGTGAGACTCCTTTGGATTTTCTTGAAAGCAAGCGCAAAGACAGACGCTAAACATAATGTCAGGGCAACTTATTGTCAAATATAGTAAGGAACCAATCATACCTCTATATTTTGTGATATCAACCGACACACCGGATTCATCTTGATCTACATATGTACCAGAACCCATAGGTGTAGATAAAGTCTTGCAATTGTCCATATCAAACTTCTTTAATAGTTCTTTGCAGTATTTTGATTGATTGATAAAGATTCCATTCTCGAGTTGCTTGATCTGAAGCCCAAGAAAGTAGTTCATTTTTCCCATCATAGACATTTCAAATTCTCCTTGCATCATGGATGAGAATTCTTTGCATAACTTGGTGTTGGTTGAACCGAAGATGATGTCATCAACATAGACTTGTACCAAGAGAGTATCTTCTTTTATTTTCTTGATGAACAAAGTTTTGTCTACTTTTCCCTTTTCAAAGCCTTTGTCACATAAGAAATTGCTATGTCGATCGTACCATGCTCTTGGTGCTTGTTTCAATCCATAGAGAGCTTTCTTTAATTTGAAAACATGAGATGGATATTTGTAATCTTCAAAACCAGGGGGTTGTTTGACATATACTTCTTCATTTATGAATCCATTCAAGAATGCGCTTTTGACGTCCATTTGGAAAAGCTGAAAATTCATCGAACATGCATAAGCTAATAACAATCTAATTGCTTCCAATCTTGCAACTGGAGCAAATGTTTCTTCAAAATCGATTCCTTCTTCTTGGTTGTATCCTTGAGCGACCAATCTTGCTTTGTTCCGAACTATAATACCATTTCCATCGAGTTTGTTCTTGAAACCCATCTTATTCCAATGATATGCTTGTTGTTCGACCTAGGGACAAGATTCCAAACTTGATTTCTTTCAAACTGGTTCAGTTCTTCTTGCATAGCTATTATCCATTGATCATCGCCTAAGGCTTCATCGATTTTGGCTGGTTCAATTTGCAAAACTAATGCCATGTTAAGACAAGCATCCTTGAGATTTAATCTTGTTGAAACACCTTCACTGATATCACCAATGACTTTATCAATTGGGTGATCTCTATGAGTTCTCCATTCTTTCGGTAGATCATTGTGTACTTCGTTTTGTTGTGAATCCTCTTGCCACTGTTTTGGTTGATCACTTGCAGTATCTTTGAGAGTGTTCTCTTGAGAGGTTTTTACTACATCATCATCATCATTAACAATAATATCATCCTCCTTGGAGGGGTTAGATTCATCAAAAGAAACATGCATAGATTTGAGATTGTCTTTGTCATTGTTCAAGACAAAGCATTTACACCCGAATATGTGGAAGAAGGATATGTTTGGTTTTCTTCCTTTGAACAGTTCATAGGGGGTTTTCTTGAGAATTGGTCTGATGTTCACACGATTACTTACAAAACATGTCGTGCTTACTGCATCTGCCCAAAAATATTTAGGAAGGTTTGAATCACTAAGCATTGTTCTTGCAAGCTCCACCAACGAACAATTCTTTCTTTCTACGACACCATTTTGTTGTGGAGTTCTTGGTGCATAGAAATTGTGTGAGATTCCATTTTCCTCGCAGAATTCTTCAAATAGAGCATTCTGGAATTCTCCACCATGGTCACTTCTAATGGAGACAATTGACTTCTCATTCTGAATTTATTTTGCATACTTCTTGAATGCCTTGAAAGCTTCGCTTTTCTGCACTAAGAAGAAAGTCCACGTATATCTAGAGAAATCATCAACAATTACTAATGCATAAACATTACCTCAGAAACTTTTTGTTCTTGAAGGTCCGAAGAGATCCATGTGTAACAATTGTAGTGGCCTAGTTGTGGACACCATATTTTTGGATGTGAAAGTTGATTTGGTCTGTTTCCCTTTTTGGCATGCGCCACACAATCTATCTTTGATGAATTTGATCTTTGGAAGACCGACCATTAAGTCATGTTTGATCAATTTGTTCAAATACTCCATATGAATGTGAGCAAATCTTTTGTGCCATAACCAAGAGTCGTTATTGTTCGCCATAAGACACTTAACCTTCAAAGATAGGTTATCAAGGGAAATCATAAAAATATTATTGATTCTATTACCTTTTAACATTACCTCAGAAGTGACTTCGTTTTCTTTCAAACATTCATCTTTAGTGAAGTTGATTCTGAAACCTTTGTCACAAAGCTGACTAATGCTAAGTAGGTTATGCTTTAGGCCTTCTACATAAAGGACATCTTCTATGGTTGTAAAAGGTGGTGCACCAAATGCTGCCTACACCAAGGATCTTTCCTTTGTTGTTATCACCATAGGTTACAAATCCTTTGGCCTTAAGCGTTAGATGTGAAAATTTGGTAATGTCCCCCGTCATATGCCTTGAACACCCACTATCAAGATACCACTGATATGAGGAGGTCTTCAAGCATACCTTGTCGTCTTCATCATCAGAATGATGTGAGGCCATTAGTGCTAGATTTGCGCTTTGATGACTATCTGATTCTGGTGAGGAGATTATCTCGTTATCTTCCCATGCTACATATGCTTTATTTTTCTTGAATCACTTTTTTCTTTTAGAGACATCGTTCTTGGAGAGTTTATGACAGTTTGGTTTGATGTGTCCTAATTTTCCACATTCATAGCATTTGACATCTTGTGTGGATGTTGACGCCTCTTTCTCTTTGCTTTTTGAAAACTTCTTTCTTTTCATATAGTCAAAATTCCCAATATTATTTTTAGAACCAAAAAACTTTCCTAACCTTTTTACAAGAAGCATGAAGTTTTCATCTTCAACCGGATCGTCTGCTTTTTCCTACTTCTTTGGAATCAGCCTTTAATGTGATGCTTTTAGATTTCTTTTCTTGATTCTCATGTTTCTCCAATCGCCTAAGTTCTGTTTCATATTCTTGAAGTTTTCCAAACAATGTGGCGGATGTCATCGTGGCTAGGCTTTTCTTTTCAGAAATTGTTGTCACCTTGGGCTGCCATTCTCTAGACAAAGATCTAAGAACTTTAAAATTTAATTCATCATTAGTTAATGTCTTACCGAGTGCTATAAGATGATTTGTCAAGTGGACGAATCCTTTCTGCAAATCAAGAATTGATTCTCCTGGCTGCATTCTGAATAACTCGTATTCTTGACTCAACGTGTTCAACCTTGATCTTTTAACGTCAATGGTTCCCTCATGTGTTTCCACTAAAGTGTCCCAGATTTCCTTTGTTGTTGTACATGTTGAGATGCGAAAGAACTCGTCCATACTTAGTGCACTTTGTAGGAGATTGATTGCCTTTTTGTCATAGAGAACATTTTTCTTATCATCGTCATCCCATGAGGCTTTGGGCTTTGTTGATCCTACACCGTTAACGACCGTTGTAGGAACAAACGGACCATTTTGAACAGCATCCCAGATTTCATCTCCTTGTGCTTCTAAGTGAGCCTTCATACGAATTTTCCAGAAATCAAAGCATTCACCACAGAACAGTGGAGGCTTGTTGCTACTACTACCATCTTTGAATACACCTTTGTTAATTGCGGAAGCCATCATGGATCGATTAGGAACATGTTACCTAAACCTGCTATGGTGCCAATTGTAAGTAAGAATTGCGCCTAAGAGGGGGGTGAATTAGGTTCTTTTGAAATTTTCTGGTTTTAAGAGTGTTATGTTACTTTCTTTTTGCAGAGTGATGTTATGAAAGCTTGTAAAGGCAGAAAGCAAAAGAGACACAGAGAATTATAGTGGTTCCCCTCACACTCCGAGGGTACTCCACTCCCCTTTCAACTGAAAGAGATTTCACTATAGTTAGGATCAGTGTACAACTTTCTTTCTAACCTATAGGAAGATCAAAGGCTCTTAAACACCTTTAAGATCTAAATACTAAGTACAATGAGAACAATCCTCTCTAATGCACACACTTGCTTTCAACAATCCTAAACAGCAAGGGGAAATACATACAATTCTGATTTTGTAAAGATTTGTATCAATGTATACAGTTTTTTATCAATGTTGAGATTGATCTTCTCTTTCAATGGGAAATTCCACAAGTTTCTAAGACTTATTGCTCAAGAATTTTCTTTTCAAAGGATATGAAATTTATGCAGAAAATTCTTTGTGAAAGAAATGATTCTTACTTAGATGTGGAAAGATGAAAAATATGTTAAAGAGTTTTCGATTGAAAGAGATGTTTTTGAAATTGAAAGATTGAAGTATTTATATTACACAAATACCTCTTGAGAAAATCATGCAAGTCTTCCGAAAAAATGATGAACAGTTGTCATGTTTCGAAGGAAACATTCCACAAAAGTTTGATTGAAGAGATGCAATTTTTCAGACAGATTTTTCAAAAACGTTCAGTGAGCAATCGATTGCACAAAGATACCAATCGATTGCACCTTCACAATTTTACTTGAAAATTCAAATTTTCAGAAGAGCAATTGATTGCACCTTTGGACCAATCGATTGCACTTCAAAACAGAAGTGAAAAATTTGAAAACTTTAAGCATGCAATCGATTGCTTACTGAATTAGAAGCAAAAATGAGTTAAGAAATTAATCATGCAATCGATTGCTCTAAGAGTGCAATCGATTGCACTTATAAAAACTTAGAAAAATTCTCATTTTAAAAGCTTGTGTTAGTGTGAAAAGAATGTAAATAATCTTTTAATGTTTTGAGCAATTAGGACATAGATACTTTAATGGAAGTTCTCATTATACATTCTGAGGGAAACATCCTTAAAGTTGTTGTTTGTCCTGATGCTTGTGGTTGATCATCTTTTCCTTCTTTAAGTGGTTTGTCTTCATCAAAACATATGTTGTTCTCTGAGAATCTTGATTTCACATAGCTTGCATGCATTACACCTCTCCTGCCATTTATGATTTTGTTGACCACCATTAACCACCATTAAAGCTAAACCAACCCAACCTACCACATTCACTCGTATACCACCATAAATCCATTATTTATATCACCTTCACCAACATACCAAAACACAATTAAAAACATTCATTCACAAAAATCAGAAAGAAGCAAGAAATATCATTTTCAAGCTACCATCATGGCAATGTACCATGTTATTTTCAGAGAAGCTGAAGCGGGTGAGAAGCAAGCAGAGTTATATGCAGCTCTACAGAATAGAGAAATCGAGTCGACAACGTATGCTGATGTACCCTGTTTAGAAGCACTAGCAATAAAAGACAATGTAGAATTTATGCTAGAAAGATTAGGTTTAACCTACCTTTTATCATTTAAAGACCCTATCTACATGCAACCGACTCTCGAATTTCTTAGCTCGCTCATTTATGATGTTAATAGAAACATTCATTTCTGACTATTTAACATTGAATATACATTTACTTTTGACGGATTAGCCGCCTTATTTAAATTTCCATACGGAGATGACTCTAAATATGATGTGCCAGAGGGTGAGAGATGGCTAAGCGCATATAAATATTTCTAAAGAGCGTTAACAGGGACGGTAACCCACAGTTTCGAAGGCAATAGAGCCTCGTTAATCCAAAACTCTTCGGTACGCTATTTGCGACAACTGTTGGCCTGTACCATTTTCGAAAGGTCAAATTCTAATAAAGTAAATGAAGCAGAATTTTTCTATTTGTTTACCGTTGTAGCAACCGGCGAGAAAATAAACACTGTCCCATTTTCATTCACTCACATGAGAGCGATAGCCACCACAAAGAAAGGAGCTATAGTTTTTTGTGGCTTGATAACTACGCCAGGCCGAATTCCCAGCCTACAAAATAATTTTTCATCTTTAACACGCCTGCCACCAAGAACCATAGATATAGATATGATTAGGAGTATGAAAATGGTGAGGAAACGGAGAGACGAGAACTTCAGATCTAATTATAAATAACCAAGTGGTTCCCGAATATTATTTTACCAACTCCTGCTTGCACAGATTTGTGTAACCCTGGTAATTATTATTATATTGATGACCCAATCCCTGCACACATTCCTGAGAATGTTGCTGCTGGTGGGGACGACACTAACGCACATCCACACACTACACGTGTCGCTTCTGATAATGTTGCAGGTACATCCTCAAGGCGCAGACCAAGAAGAAGCGAAGACACACCAGCCACTCTAGCCGAAATATATGCTGAAATGCTACGTCGGAGCGAATTAGACGCTCAAGAGATCAGAAGATTCAGAGCATCGAGGCCCAGCAGACCGAGATGATGCAGATTCTCAAAAAGATGCAAAGCAAACAACACAGCATGTCAGGATTGATCGCAGAGATGGCGGACTTATCAATACGTGTCGCAGATCCAGAAGATCCACCTGACCACCCTGGAAATGGCAGGCGGGCACAAACTCGCGGCAGAGGCCGCAGATAGAGAATTTCTAGGTTCCACCTTCTTTTCTTACCTTAATTCATTACATTGGGGATAATGCTCGATTTAAGTGTGGGAGAGGAAGCTTTACCGCTTTTATTTATTGTTTTCCCCTTTTTTATTGTTTTTTAGGTAGATTTTAAAATTTTGATTTTCTGCTTAATATTTTCGTAATAAAACAAATTCACGTGTTGTCGAGTCACTTTAGATAGTTTCCGTCACTTGTCAGATTCTCCCAAATTCTTGAGCCATAACAGCAAAATTTTAATTGTTGGATTTAAGCATGACACTGACCAAGAAAGTATATTGCTTGATTTTGACTGAGTTCGAGAGATTTGGGAAAGTATTGATAATATCGCTACCGTCTTGACACCCTGAACCCCCTTAAGTCGTTGATGAGTTTGAGTACTTTGTATGTCGAAGCCTAAAATTTTAGAGTAACCTCTTGATTAGTTTATATTAGCAGTCAGCACCATCCTGAAGCACAACCTAAGTAATAAACCAATGCAAATACGTGTTTGATCTCAAAAATAAAAGAATCGAATAGAATGATTAAAGTGAATGAAGGATATGCTCTTACTAAGTTAGGTGGTCCTTACCTGACCATTTAGCCCAACAGATCGGACTCTTGAAATTCGAAATACACAAGAAAAGGAATAGGAAAAAATTTTTTTTGAAAAAGAGATCAATGAACACTAACAGGTTTACTTACCAAGGGCGTGCGGGGATAACGGGCTTAATGTGATTGCGCGAGAATGAAAAAGAGGTGAAAATGAATAGGCTGAGTTATAATAACATGATTCGAACTTGTCTGCACAGAGAGGGAGTTTTTTTATTGCACTTAGTAAATTCGTGTCATTACGGTATCCTTAGTGTCTTTAACCAGTACCTATCTTTCGTGCAAAAGTGTCACAACGATGTATGATCTGAGTTATGTCATGTTAAATTCCACGCATATGTTTTATTTGCTTAAAGACAAGCAAAGGTTCAAGTGTGGAAGAGTTTGATAACACAAAATTATATTGGATATTTGACTTGACTTACATGAATTTTATCTGTTTCTTTTACTGTTTTATTTGATTTATCGTCGATCATGCCTCTGTTTTCTTTTGTTTTGTAGCTTACCATAAATATGGACTAAAAGAATAAAAGGATAAATAAATGAAAGAAATGGAAAGAAAAGAGGAAGAAAAGACATGGAAAGAAAAGAAGAAGAAAGAAAGAGAAAGGAAAGAAAAGGTGTGGGGGCCACCACATACCAAGTGGCACTTGCCACTTGGATGTGGCGCCTGCCACATATGAAGAGGTGGCTCCTGCCACATATGAAGAGGTGGCGCCTGCCACCTAGGAACAACATTGAGAAGTGGCGCCTGCCACATTGGATGGGGGTGGCGAGTGCCACTCCTAACTATTAGGAAAAGTGGCAACTCCCACCCCTGCATGAACGGGAAGTGGCGCCTGCCACTTCCTCCCCTAAATTTTCTCCACGATCCTTCCTAATTCTTCTCAACTGCCTCACTGCATTTCCTCCAAATTTCTCTCCTCATTTGAAGCTTCAAGACCACGTAACCTCTACCCACTAATAGTATAAAAATGAGGCAGTTTTAGAAGCAACGCACGCATTAATTTTCAGTTTTAGTTTTTAGTTCTTTTTCAGTTTTTGCTTTTATTTTCTCTGCATTGTTTTAGAAGGTTTTGTAAGGAAAATTGTTCTTCCATTAGAAGGCACATTGTACCGACTGTCGCTACCGCGAAAATAAGGTGCCGACAAAACAGAAGAGTCGCCACCTTTCATTATTTATCCCTCAGAACGGGAAAGGAAACGATCGGAAAAACCTGACGAAAAGGTACAAGACAAGGTCATCGCAACCATTGTCTGGGTTCGGGAGTCGGTTACGCAAGGGGAAGGTATTAGCACCCCTCACGTCCATCGTACTCGATGGGATCCACGCTTGTTGTGTTTATCTGACGGGTTTGTTTACTATCTACCTATCAAGGCTGGTCTGAAAAGGAAAGAAAATGACTCGGCAAAGCGTCGCGCTTTATGCCTACGTATTCTCATCAGAGAATGAGAAATCAGAGTCAACGTAGTTCGCCTAACTACGGGATACGGGAAAGGTGGCTCGCCAATACATCAGTATTTAGCCTACGTACTCTCAACAGGTTTGAGAGATCAGAGCTTACGTAGTTCGGGATAATTCGGCTTACGGGAATTCAGATTCATCTATTTTATCGAGTAGGGTTAACAAACAGTTCCAGCAGTCTGGTGTATGCAGCTCGACCTTTGGAGACTCGGCGTTACCGTTTGCGGTAGAACTGGGAGTTAATGACACTCTTTTCTTCAGAAAAGCTTCCTTTGAATTATGGGCCCACGGGGCAAAAAGGTTTGAAGTTTGTTTTCTGTCTTTTACGGAAGAACTGTTTTTTATGGATGTTTGCAACCAATATCGCACTAGAGACTATGACCTGAGAGTGAATGTGTCGCATGTCACCCAAAGGGTGCCATACTAAACATCCAGGCTGTCAAAAAGAAACTCTCCGACAACCCTTTCTCAGATAGCTTAAGGCTCGTAACGTACGACATCAGTTAACCTTTATTACTGTAGTTTAATTTGTTTTGAGATGAGAAGAGAGAACGAACAGGTTCAACTAAGGGGAGACTATCAAGTCCTAATGTTGTCATGCCAAGGATTCATCCTATGGTTGAGGTTTGAAACAGGGAACTCCTAGAAGTTATCATGCATAGGTTTCAACCTAAAGTTCTAATCATCACTTCCTTATCAAAGGAAGTGAGATTCCTAGGGGATCATGTCAATGATAAACAGAACAGCTAAAGCATCAACTTAAATAGTAAACAGTAAACGACTGTAAAATGCATGCAATGCAAGTGAGGGAGGAAATGTGTGTGGGGCATCAGCCTCCACAAGCTTGTCTCGACCTCAAGCCAGATATGAATAACTGCAATCATACAGGAAGAATAAAATGCCATCAAGCACATCATAAACCCACATAGGCAAGGGAGCAGGGCTCTACCGAATACCCGCAAGCAAAGCCATATAGTAAAAATGCAAGCAGAGGGAGCAACTCAACCTCTAATGCAATCATGCTCCTAGCATAACTCCATCTAAACATGAACTTATTCTAATGCATCAAGCAAATCAAATAAGTCACATCAATACAGTTGCACAGAAAGCAAACAGACAGGAAAGAAAGCAGATCAACAGCCCCCACAGCTTCACAGCAAAGCAATCCTCTGACAGCAGTTCAGTCTTCAGTCTGTAACTGTTCTTCAAGGCTATCATCTTCAATAGCAAGTGTCAACTTGATTCTTAAAGCTTTCAATGCATCAAACACAAGTATCAACTTGTTCTCCAACTTTAAGCTTCAGCTCTTCATTTGATCTCAGCTGGATCTTCTTCACAAGTGTCAACTTGTTCTTCTTGGTCTTCAAGCTTCAGCTCCAATGGCAGTCTTCAACTACAGGGAAGTGGAAACTTCTAGCATCTTAAATATTCTAGCAAGGACTCCATCCTCTAGCAAGGGAGAAAGATTCATCTAACAAGAGCAAGGTGTGGATAGTGGAAAGCAAAGTGAAGACCAAAGGTCACCACTAAACACCCCACCATCAAAGAAAGGAACCCTCAAAGGTTCTACCAACTTGGGAAGAGCCACACATCCTACCAAAGGAGGGATGAGGCCTTCACAAGGGGACCTTACATCATAGGGAAGAATGGAAGTGATCAACACATTCCATGTTTATGAAAGAAGAGAATCTATCTAGAAGCTCTGCTTACAAACCCTAATCTTAACACCTAAACAAAACTACTCCAAAGGAAGAGCAAACTTCAAGTTCAAGCTCCACCATGCACTCCTCAGCAGCCCACACATGTCTTCATCATCATCCAAGAGCAAGAGAAGCAAAACCCTAATCTAAGGGAACTAAAGAAATCATTCTAGTTGAATTAGCAAGTTAGGATCACCTACAACCTAGTACTAGAGTTAATCCTAACTAAAATACTAAAACCAATTGTAAATTCCTACAAAAATAACTATGGGAACCTAAGTCAATCATAACTCTACCATACAAAATCCAGAGGTTAAATCATCCAATAAGCCCTCGAAATAAAATCTAAACTATAACGTACTAAGGTTAAACCCTAAAACTAGAGCACCTAAAGTTTCCATCTAAAAACCTCATCTAATTTCATCACAAAAATGTGAGAAAAATTCTAAGGGAGCATACATGTCTAAACTAGCTACACACAAAAAAAAATCAGCTCAAAAATCATCATCAAATGACCACACAAAAATCAGCAAAACAAGGTATCAACCATAATGGATTTAATATCAATTAAAATACAAAAAATGCACATAAAATGAAAATGCATGAATTTCCTAATATTTTTATTCAATAAAATTCTAGATTCAATCATGAATCAGGGGGGGGAAATCTGGAATTAATTGAGTTATAATTCTATTTTTTATGAATTATTTACAAACTATATGAAATGATGAAAATAAAAGAAAATCAATGGAAATTAACAAAACCAGCGTATCAAATAGCAAATGTTTCAAGTTCATATCCTGGGTTGGTCCAGAAGGGAGGTGTCATTAGCAAAGAGGGCGCTAGGCCCGTCTAAATATCAATTCGGTCAAGAGAGATAGTGCCAGGAGGGGTGCATTCAGCAACCAAATTACATTGAAAATCCATGTTGGGCTTGGATGGAGGGGTGGTGATAGCAAGAAATTCATAGGCCCAACGCTCCAATTCCTCAGCTCAACTCAATTCACAAAATGAAAAATCAAAAACAATACATGCCAGGATTCAAACCCATTCCTCCTTGGTCTACACAGCGAAGCTCACAAGGTTACTAAGCAAAACGGTGAGTTTAAGGGGGTGGTTACGTGGCTCATTGAGGACACTTGGATTGAGTGACTGAGTCAATCTTTCAGCATGCATAGATGGACATGATTTCGTCTTCCTCATTTTAAACTTCTGCAAACAACTCAACCTGCGCGCGCAAACCAGATCGCCGGTGGCTTTTCCAGCCACCCCTGCGCAACCCTAACTCCACCTACACTCAACCATTTGCCACGATTTCTAAACGAATCTTGCCCTAAATTTCATCAGCAATTCAACCATGCCATTCATTCCCTCTAAAAACACCTGAATCTTGAGATATCAATCTCAACCGAAAATGAACTTCAACCTAAATCGTCTCTAAAGTTGCAATTGATCATCCTAAATCCAACTACTCATCATCAGGATCCTAACTGCATGCTTCTACTTCATTAAAAGCACATAATCAGAGAGAAATTTCAAGAACTTAAAACCTGGCTTTGAGCTTGGATTACAGTGGATTCACGCCTCAATTCCCTTCCAAACCTTGCAGAAATCTTCAGTGATTAATGGAGAACACTTCTTGATGCTTAATTCTGGTTGAAACCTCCTGATTCTCCAAAACGAATTTCCAATTTCAAGCTTTGTTCTTCACTTGACATCAATGGCTTCTCCACGAATTTTTGCACTAGAAACTTCCAATTCTGTTCTAAATCCCTTTTATATTCTGTTTCAATGGATTAGAGGCCCAAACCAAGCCCATTCATGAGTTTTTGATTTTCACATTTCTTCAAAATTTTCAATGTGGATATGTGCTTTAAAGCTTTGTTCATACTCCAATTTCATTCCAAACCAATCACTTAAGCCCTATGGAGTGTAATGAAGTGGTTTCCTTCCTTTGGTTTCAACATATGGAGTGTGTGAGGTATGTTTCTTATTTGTGAAGCAACCTTCCAAATGGCCATGTTAAGCACTTCAAATCAAAAATGTGACAATGCCAATCTCTCTAAAACATCAATTCCATTCAAAATGACCACAAATTTGACTTGAAAACAAGTTATTCGCAATTGTTTTGAATTTTCCCATCTTAATTCATTAAAATGGCTTTTATATGAACTTTCTTCCACCAATGCTTGATATGATCAACATCAATGGACACTTGATGTTTAGACAAGCTAAAAACATCATTTTGAACAACTTTCATGTTGAACAAAAATTCATTTGAGGCTTGCAAGATGGTGTAATTGACTTATGATTCAAAATGACCTGTAATGTCCAAATACCCAAAATACCCTTGACTTGTCAAAGCCATAACTTGAGTTCTACCCATCCAATCATGGACTTCTAGTACTCTTTAGAAATCTAAGAGAATAAGGAACAACATTCATGTTTACCAAAAGTTCATAGGAATCATCCCTCTAGGGAGAAAGTGTCATGCAAGTTGGGTAACTTTCAAGCTCCAAATTCACATGCCTCAAATGACTTGTAACTTGTCTGGCTCATAACTTGAGTTCTATAAACCCTATCAAGGACTTCTAGTACTCAAATTAAATCTAAGCTCATGCTCTACAAAAATCATGTTGGGGTCAATATGATATGACAATCTTATCTTGAGTTAAATTGCCTTGAAGATAGGGGTCAAACTAGGGGATTTTACACTGTCAAGTCTTAGAAACCCTAGCTTGAAACTTCTCAAACTCTTCAATCATGATGATTTGACCTTGGAATCATCCTTATAACATCTCAATGCATCAATCCATGATCACATGGCTCTTGAATTAGGTCTCAACTTCCTTCAAATCCTCAATTGACTTAGGGTTGACCCAGTCAAACCCTAGCTGCACCAATCATGGCTAAGGCTTTTTATTCTTGCACAATGACCTGTCTAGGTCTCAAAGTGATCTTCAAACCTTCTCATGAGCTCTATAATGACCTCAAGTATAACTTCATGGCTTCAGAATCATCTGATGGTGTTGCACCCCAAAATTTGACCAACACTTCTTTACCTAGCTTGTGTTTCATTTCATTCACATTAGCATTATCATTTGCATTTCATTGACATGTATGCAGGAGATCAAGAGGTATGATTACCAACCAAGAGCTATACAAGACTATGAAGCTAGCCAAGAAGGTTATTCAAGTGTTCAAGGGTTGGTATCCTTGTCAGAGAAGTTAGAAGATCCTCAAAGAGAGTGGTTGAAACCAAGGTTGTGTGCCTCCTAACTTGAGAGTTGTGGGGAGTCATCAGATGATTCTGAAGCCATGAATGTAGACTTGAAGCCTTGATAGAGCTCATGAGAAGTATTGAAGATCACTTTGAAGCCTAGATAGGTCATTGTACAAGATTGAGAAGCCTCAGCCATGATTGGTGCAATTAGGGCTTGACTGGGTCAACCCTAGATCAACTGATGATTTGGGCAAGGTTGAGACCTAATCCAAGAGCCATGTGATCATGGATTGATGCAATGAGATGCTATAAGGATGATTCCAAGGTCAACTAATCATGATTGAAGAGTTTGAGAAGTTTCAAGCTAGGGTTTCTAAGGCTTGACAGTGTAAAATCCCCTAGTTTGACCCTTATCTTCAAGGCAGTTTAGCCCAAGATGTGATTGTCATCTCATCTTACCCCCATCATGAATGTTGTAGAGATTGTTCTTAGCTTTAATTTGAGTACTAGAAGTCCTTGATAGGATTTGTAGAACTCAAGTTATGACTTTGACAAGTTATAGGTCATCTGAGGTATGTGAATTTGGGGGCTTGAAAGTTATCCAACTTGCATCAAACGTTTGCCCAAGAAGGATGATTCCTATGAACTTTTGGTCAACATGAATGTTGTTCCTTATCTTCTTAGCTTTCTAGAGAGTACTATGAGTCCTTGATAGGATTTGTGGAACTCACGTTATGGCTTTGACAAGTCAAGGGCATTTTGGTCATTTGGAGATTACAGGTCACTTCAAGCATAAGGCCATAACTCCTATTTCCAAGCTTCAAATGGAAAAATCTTCAACATCAATCTTGTTCAAAATGATGTTTTAAGGCTATTAAGGAAGTCATGAGATGATGGAAATGCTTGTAGCTCAAAGTTGTAAAAATGACCTAAAATAAGGGCATAAGTTAAATAAACCAAAGTTGGAAATTGATATTTTAAACCTACACATCCAAACCATGGCATGTAACATATCATTTTGACTATAGAAAACATTCTAAGAACATTGGTTTAGCCACATTTTTGAGTTGAGATTCAATTTATGGACTTGCTTTGAAAAGCACTTGCTTGCATATTAAGTAACACTTGCAAAACTCAAAATCAAGGCATGAGCAAGGCTTTTTGCAAGCTAAACACCTCTAATATCTCACTAGGGGAGAAATTGAAAGTGAATGGGATGAATTCCAAGTTGTTTGCAAGAATTGGGCATAGCATGAGATGTGTTTGAAAATCTCATGACATGAGAAGTGGAAACTCTCATTAGAGGGATCTAGAGGGTTCTAGATCATCCAAACTTCATCTATATAAGGAATAGAGTTGATCCATTGCAGAGGTTGGTGATCATTGAAGGATTGAACAAAGATTAAGATTGAATTTCCATAGCTTGCAAGTGCAATCGTTTTCACCAAATTCTTCATTCTCCATCCATTTTCTTGATTGATACTTCTTCCATGGATGTCAAGGAGTGATTCCAGATCATTTTCAAGAAGAATTGGTGGCTAAATCGTGTCTGAACAAGTGAACTTCTCCACCTGCAACTCACCATCGGGTTTCAAGATTCAAGCACTTTCAACTGGTTCTTTTGCATACAGAAGCAAGAAGAAGGTTCATTGATCGTGTATGCAAGATTGTAGAGCTTGAAGTGGAGGATTAGTGCATCTGTTCATCCAAGATTTCCAGGTTGGTAACTTTCTTCCCCTAGCATGATTTAGGTAGAATTAGGTTGAATTAAGGTGTTAGATTTATTGTAGAATGGTGTAGGATGGATTTCAGATAGTTAATTGGAGAATTAGAGACAAAATAGGGGAATTGCCATTTTCGGTTGAGATTGGGATATGATGAATCTTGAGGTTTCAGAGGAAACTAAGGGTATGGTTGAATTCGTGGCAAGATTTGGGATGAGTTTCATGTTTTGACCGTTTGCAATGGAGGCCTGTAGAGAGAACTAGGGTTGGGGATGGTGACCGGAGCTCCACCGGTGGTGGCCGGAGCTGGGCGCGAAGCTCAGATGTTTGAAAGGTTGAAGATGACTCTGACACCATTGGATCTTGTTTTGACTTGGACTTTGAGGCTCATCCAACGGCCACGTTTTAAGCTTGATTTGTGAAGGATCTGAGTAAGTGAAACGATGCGTTTCACTTACTAGCTGGTTTTGGGCTTAGTGAATTAAGTGTTATCCACACCCCCCTGATGGCCCAACCCATGATTTGAACTGAGTTTCATTTCTATTTGCACCGTGTGTTTATTCTTTTATTTGGATTTTCTTTATTTTTTTCATTTTGTTTATGGTTCTTGTAAATTTCATAATAAATTGAAAATTAATCCAATCAACCCCATTCTTTTTGCATATTACTCATGATTGAGTCTAGTATTGTTTAGATAAAAAATATTTTTAGTTCATGCATTTTCTGAATTAATGGGAATTTTACATTTTAATTGATATTAAAATGATTATGTTTGAGGCATAATTTTGTGGAATTTAGTGTGATTAATTGGTGATGATTCTTGGCCTAATTTTTTGTGTGTGATTAGGTTAGACATGTATGATACCATAGTATTTTTATCACATTTTTGTGATGAAAATAGGTGTGCTTTCTAGATTGATATTTAGGTGCTTCCTTTTAGGGTTTAGGTTTGATACCTTAGAATGTAGAATTTATTTCTAGGTCTAATTTGATGATTTGATCTTTGAAATTAATGTGGTAGAGTCATGATTGACCTAGGTTCCCATAGTAATTTTTGTAGGATTTTACAATTGATTTTAGTATTTTAGTTAGGACTAACTTTAGTACTAGGTTTTAGGTGATCCTAACTTACTAATTCAACTAGTTTAACTTCCTTAGTCCCCTTAGATTAGGGTTTGGGCTTGGTTTTCCTTTGGTTGAGATTGAAGACAAGTTGAAGACAAGGAGGATGCTTGAAGTTGCTTGAAGTTGCTTGGAGCTTTGGATTTGTTTGTGCCTGAAGGTGTCTGATGAAGATTAGGAAATAGGACATAGGGAGAGCCTTGTAGTTAGAATGATTTCTTTCACAAATATGGAAAGCATCTTGTGCTTCCATTCCTCCCAATGACTAAAAGTCCTTCCCAGATATTCACATCCCTCCTTTGGAAGGATGAATGGCATTGTCTGGGAAGTAGAACTTTGAGGGAACTAGTCTCATATAATAATGAACCCTTACAGGCTTCCTTTGGTTGTCAGTAAGCTATTTATCATTTCCCCTTATCCTGTTAAATCAATTATCTTCTGGTTTGAGTATCTTGAAAGATTTTAGACTTGAGTTTGAAGATGAGGACTCCCTTGAAGAGTGTGGAAGAGGATGATTCCTTGAGCCTTGCCATTTCAGCTGAAGCTTGAAGAGCAAGAATAACAAGTTGATACTTGAAGGTCCAATGGATGAAGAGTGAAGAGCTGAGGCTTAAAGATTGAAGGAGGAAGTTGACACTCCCATATGATTGAAGATTACCCTGAGAAGCTGAAGCTTGTAGGAGAAGAAGACCAAGTTGATACTGGTAAAGCAAAGAGAGCTGAAGCTTGAAGACTAAATTGATACTTATGAAGAGGATTCAATTGAGATTGAGTGTAAAGTTGAGGCTTGAGGAATAAAGGATGAGTTGATATTTACATTAATGCATTGAGAGCCTGAAGGAATCAAGTTGATACTTGTAGTTAAGAGTGAAGCATGAAGGTGGAGTTGACTGGAAAGCTGAAGCTTGAAGAAGAAGATTAAGTTGAAACTTATGTTTGATGGATTGAAACCTTGGAGGAGCAAGTTGATGCTTGTTATTGAAGATGGTAGCCCTGAAGAGCTGCTGAAGAGTGAAGACTGGATTGCTGTCAGAAGAGCTGAAGCTTGGAATTGAGAGAGTTGTTGATCTGCTTTCTTGTCTGTTTTCTTTGCTGTATTGATGTGCCTTGTTTGACTTGCTTGATGCATTAGAATAAGTTCATATCTAGACTAACTTTAATCTAGGATCATGATTGCACTAGAGGTTGAGTTGCTCCCTCTGCTTGTATTATTACTGTATGGCTTTGCTTGCGGGTATTCGGTAGAGCTCTGCTCCCTTGCCCATGTGGTTTATTTTGCTTGACAGCATTTCATTTCTTCTGTATGATTGCAGTTTACTATATTCTGCTTGATAGCATGTTATCTTTTTCTGTATGATTGCAGTTATTCATATCTGGCTTGAGGTTGAGATGAGCTTGTGGAGGCTTCTACCCCACACACATTTCCTCCCTCACTTGCATTGCATGCATTTTACTGTTTATTGTTTACTGTTAAAGCTGATGCTCTATCTGTTTCTGTTTATCATTGACATGATCCCTTAGGAATCTCACTTCCTTTGATAAGGAAGGGATGATAGAACTTTAGGTTGAAACCTATGCATGATAACTTCTAGGAGTTCCCTGTTTCAAACCTCAACCATAGGATGAATCCTTGGCATGACAACAGTAGGACTTGATAGTCTTCCTTTAGTTGAGCCTGTTCTCTCTTCTCATCTCAAAACAGCTTAAGATACAGTAATCATGAATGATTCCTTTCGTACGTTACGAGCCTTAAGCTATCTGAGAAAGGATTGTTGGAGAGTTTCTTTCCAACAGTCTGGATGTTTAGTATGGCACCCTTTGGGTGACATGCGACGCATTCACTCTCAGGTCATAGTCTTTAGTGCGATTGAAATTGCAAACACAATAAAAAACACTTCTTTCGTAAAAGACAGAAAACAAACTTCAAACCTTTTTGCCCTGTGGGCCCATAATTCAAAGGAAAGCTTTTCTGAAGAAAAGAGTGTCGTTAAACTTCAGCGCCAACGCAAACAAGCTTTGTCCCTAACTGCTGGAACTGCTGTTTAACCCTACTCGATAAAACAGATGAATCTGAATTCCCGTAATCCGTAGTATCCCGAACTACGTAAGCTCTGATCTCTCATACCTGTTGAGAGTACGTAGGCACAATACTGATGTATGGGCGAGCCACCATCCCCATAACCCGTAGTAGGTCGAACTATGTTGACTCTGATTTCTCATTCTCTGATGAGAATACGTAGGCATAAAAAGCGACGCTTTGCCGAGTCATTTTTCTTTTCTGTTTAAGCCAGCCTTGATAGGTAGATAGATAAACCAACTTGTCCAGTAAACACAACAAGCGTGGATCCCATCGAGTACGATGGACTTGAGGGGTGCTAATACCTTCCCCTTGCGTAACCGACTCCCGAACCCAGACAACGGTTGCGATGACCTTGTCTTATACCTTTTCGTCAGGTTTTTCCGATCGTTTCCTTTCCCGTTCTGAGGGATAAATAACGAAAGGTAGCGACTCTTCTGTTTTTCCGGCACCTTATTTTCGCGGAAGCGACAGCTGGCGACTCTGCTGGGGACTTGATAGTTTCCTGGGATCCAATGTCCCATATGCGAGTCAGTTTGGGGGATCCGACGTCCCCTGCGAGAGTCAATCCTAGCCCTTGTATGATTACTTGTTGGGTTGTGTTTAGTTATCGCATTTTTATTTCCCGCACTTTATTTTCAGTATGATATGATTATCTGTGCTGTTGTGGGAGGGGCATTCTGATGAGTGAGAAACCATACCCAGGCTTGAGTGAACATAGCATTAGTTGTGGAAATTAGTGGGCGCGTGGTTGCTTGGCAGGCACTAGTGTCTCATGAAATCCACGCTCAGACGAGGTTCTCCCGGTTGGCTTCATTTTCAACCCTTTGGGTTGAGGGGGTTGTTGGTTTGGAGGATTGTCGACTCTAGGGACCGATCATTTGTGATTCAGCCGAGTGAGGCTGCTTCATGAGCTGGTGATGCCACACCTTCTGGGTATCGTATCACCCCTCTTGAATGTCTGTGACGCTGATGACCGTATAGGATTCCGAACTTGAGTCAGTTTAGGTCCATACCTGTGAGAAGGGTTGGATTTTTTGCAGGAAACTTTGACCTTCAGACTACCTGGTTTTCTTGATAGTGGATCAGTTTTGTTGGTACCGGAGGTTCTTATCATCAGATATATGATTATTCTTGACAGAGCAGAGCTTTGGTCCTGTATCAGAGGACCTTATATTCAGAGAGGGGTATTTGTTCTTGACAGAGCAGGTTTTTGATTGGGATCAGAGGATAGTATCATCAGATGTGTAGTTGTTCTTGACAGAGCAGGTTTATGATTAGGATCAGAGGGTCTCATCATTGGATGTATGTTTGTTCTTGACAGAGCAGTGTTTTGGTTATTAGATGATTGTTCTTGACAGAGCTGATTTTTTTGGGCCTATATCAGAGGTCCTTATTATTAGATGTTTGTTCTTGACAGAGCAGACTTATGGTTCTATATGTGTGTGTTCTTGACAGAGCAGATTTGTGGTCCGATACTAGGGTTTTCTTATTATCAGAGATAGTGGTTTTGTTGATACAGAATCTCCACAGCACAGTTGCCTTGATCTCCTGCTGCATGATTGCATTTTACATTGCTTTGCATACTCAGGATTTCCCCCCGATTCAGGATTTCTTGCCTCCTATTGTATTGTTATGGGTTCTCTGAGGAAGACCGTGGCTTACAAGCTCCCTGCCCCCGATGTGGTTCAGCTGACTGGTTTGATTGCTTTAGCAGTTGATTCTGTGAGAGATGAGTTCAGAAAATCTTACGGCAAATTGCTCAGTTTGGTTCGTAAACCTTCTGCGTTTGAGTTGAATGGGTTGCACGCTCTGCTGCAGTTCTACGATCCTCCGTTGAGATGCTTTACTTTCCAGGATTTTGTTCTCGCACCCACGCTAGAGGCATATGTTGATTTGTTAGGTGTGCCTATCAAGAGGCAGATGCCTTTTGTTCATATGGATGTTGAGCCTGATCTGGCTAGTCTAGCTCCCTCTCTTTATCTGGATGCCTCCGAGTTGGTATTGTCTAGTTGGAACAAGGTTCCCGGTTTCTCCTTGCAGTTCTTAGTGGGTAAGGCTCAGCAGTGCGCCAAAGACGGATGTTGGGTCGTATTCAACGCCATTCTCGCTCTGTGCATATATGGCATCATTCTGTTCCCCAATATGCCCAACTTTGTAGACTTCGACGCATTTCGCATCTTCGCTTCAGGGAATCCAGTCCCTACCTTGATAGGAGATGTCTACCATTCCATCCACTACAAAAACGAGAACAGAAGGGGCAAGAATGTCTCGTGTTGTGTGCCCTTGCTTTATAAATGGCTTGATAGTCATCTGCCCAAGAGGGGTCCCTTTGTTTCGTCTGCAGCCACAGCTGAGTGGTCCGAGCGTTTGATGAGTCTATCTGCAGAGGATATTGACTGGTTTGACAGAGATAGGTTGGGCACCGAGATTATCTTCAGCTGCAGCGGGTTTCCGAACGTGCCTTTGATAGGCAGGAAGGGCTGTATAAACTACAATCCGTCTTTGCTAGTCCGACAGTTTGCGTATGCTTTGAGAGCTCTGCCAAAGGATGAAGAGGTGCAGGAATCTCTGTACCTCACTGGTCTTCTAGAAGGGGATGTGTTATCTAGGCTTCAGCGCGCTTGGAATGGCATCAGTAAGAAGGGAAAACCATTGCTGGGGAGAAGTAATAATCAAGCCTACCCTCCGTATGTGACTTGGATCAGAGCCAGAGCCGATGCTATAGGGATGCCATTTCTTCCTGCCAAGCCAGAAAGCCCTCCAATGATTGAAGAGCCTACATTCGTGCCTATTCAGCAGCATAATCAGGTGTTAGCTGAGAGAGATGAGCTGAAGAAGGCGAATGAAGAATTGGAGAAAGAATTGGCTCAGCTCAGAAGCGAGAGAAACAAAGTTGTTCATTCCTTCAAAAGGCAGACAGAGCTGGTGAACCAGCTAGGTACAGACTTGACTAAGCAGATAGCGGAGCGTGAGCGCATGGGTCGAGACTTCAAAGCTGTAAACGATGTACTGGCCACAAAGAAGCAACACTTGGACGAAGCGTATCGGAGGATATCCAAGTTCAACCAGCACTGGAAGGCCTCCCTAGCCACCAGGAAAGAGCGGGAGTATAAGCTGACGCAACAGATCTCCAAGCTGAAAGCCCAGGTGAAGGCTAGTGAGAAGAGGTTTGATGAAGAAACCACTCGCAGATACGCCGCCGAAGGCCAGCTCAACAGGGCTCTTGCTAACCTGAAGGAGCGCAAACTGACGTTTGAATCCAAAAAGCGGAAGCTAGAAGATTGTTTCGGCGAAGGAGCATAGGAAGATTCGGTCAAAGGTCTTCAATACACCATTATGCAGAGGGAGCTGCTCGTCAAAGGGTTGCTCACTCGTCCTGATCATCCAGAAACGAAGGGGTTGTTAGAAGAGTTTCGCGCCCGTGGCCGTACTTGACTATATTTGTATTCCTTTTGTTGTGATCATTGTTGTATGCTGACCATCACCAGGCTTATTGGTCGAGGTCATGCTATTGATTCTGCTTGTACTCACTGATGTTGTGTACTGCCTTGATGGGCTTCCTTTATATATGAGATTGTTATTTCCATGACTGGACTCAGACTTCTTATTATCAGCACTGGCACTCAGGCACTAGGATCGGGGGAGATCTCCCTAACGCACAGACACACGTTTGCATTTGCATGAAGCATTTGCATAACGAGCACTTTGTCGTTTTTTCCTAACCCTTTTGTGTTTTCAGGTTGTTTCAGGTTGCGCCAGGATTGATCAGAGACCTATTCACCGCTATCCGACCAGAGCAAATCAAACCAGAATCATGGAGCAAGTGCAAACTGATGTTCAGGAACTCCGCGAAAGAATGGATCGCTTCAAGGAGCTCATGCAAGCGGTCGCCAATGGCCAGGATCAGCTCAGAACCTTGGTTCAGCCTCTGATTTCAAGGGTTGATAGCAATGGCGTACTCCATGGTGGGACTGTGCCTACTCCTCCACCAGTTGAAACTCCGCAGAATGGCGTCCCTGTGACCGGGGGGAATGGCAGTGCCAACGGCAATGTGGTAGCTAACATGGGACTCAATGGTAATACGACGGGCGTCGGTAATGGGAGTCTTGAAGCTAATGTCAACGTTGGGCTGGGCAACGGCAATGCAGGTGTTGGGAATCTGTTTGGGCCTCAGCCGTGGTTGGAAGATCATCAGGACGATGTGTTCTCTCAGAGAGGTGCTGAAGGGGAACTGACTGCTGAAGCACGTCTGAGGTTCAAGGCACTCGAGGATAAGATGAGGAATATCGAGAACCAGAGCGCTTTGGGCGTTGATATGTCCAAGTTGGGACTGATTGCTGATTTCAAGGTGCCTCCCAAGTTCAAGGTACCTGACTTTGAAAAGTACAAGGGCACCACATGCCCTCGCGTCCACCTGAGATCATATTACAGGAAAATGTCAGCTCATTCTGAGGACGAGAATTTGCTGATGCACTTCTTTCAGGACAGTTTATCCGGACCCTCCCTCGAATGGTACATGAGTCTGGAGCCTACCCGTGTGCGCACGTGGAAGGACCTTGCTGAAGCATTTGTGCACCACTACCAATACAATAGCGACTTGGCCCCGAACCGAGTCCAACTACAGAATCTGTCGCAAAGGAACAACGAAGGGTTTAAGGAATACGCCCAGCGGTGGCATGAGTTGGCAGCCAGGGTTCAGCCGCCGATGGTTGAACATGAGCTTATGCAGATGTTCGTAGCCACCCTCCCAGGGGTTTATTATGAGAAATTGGTCAGTGGTATGTTCGGAACCTTCTCAGATCTCATTATCACGGGTGAGCACATCGAAAATGGGATCAAACTCGGGAAAATTCAAGGTGAGTCATCCTCAGCTGGAGGAGGCGGAAAGAAACCGTATAGTGGCAAAAGACGGGAAGGAGAAACGAGCGCTGTGACCAACGCTCGAAGGAAGGGTAAAGGTCCTCACCAGCAAGTGGCCAGTATAACTATCCCGGCAGTTCAACAGCCACAGCAGCAGCAGCAGCAGCAACCGAATCAACAAGGGTACAGAAAGTATCAAAACCGGGCACCTCTGTCGAGTCGTCACCTCGAGACACCGCCCATGTCGTACGCGCAACTATTGCAGACTTTGCTTCAACTACAGTTGATCCAGAAAAGAACCCTGGCTCCCTTGACAGGGGCACCTCCGCCAGGTTATGACGCGAATGCAACTTGTGAGTTTCACTCAGGGGCACCAGGCCACACAATAGAAAACTGCAAAGCCTTCAAGCATAAGGTGCAGGACATGGTGGACGCTAAGATCATCAACTTCTCGGATAATGTGCCAAACGTCACGAAGAATCCTATGCCGAATCATAGGGGAGGTGGAGTAAACGCCATTATTGAAGACGAGAGTTTCGATTTGTTGACGGACGTCAGAGATCTGAAAACGCCGCTTAGCTTCGTCAAAGCTAAGTTGATGAAAAGAGGTTTCTTCCCAGGTTGCTAAGAACTGTGTATGGACTGTGCCACTAGTCCTGATGGATGTGAACAGCTGATAGAGGGAATTCAAAGTCTGATGACTGAAGGGATTTTACAGTTCAGCCGGCGGGCCGAAAGCGGATCGGGAGAGGTAATGCTGAAGCAAGATGATGAGGTTGCCACCATCACCATCCCTCGCCAGACGATAACTATTTCTGCACCCAGGTCGCCCACGATTACCATCACCAAAGCTGGGCTGATACCCTTCGAAAGCACTAATGCTGTCCCATGGCATTATGGGGCTGAAGTCTACTGCAATGGTCAGAAATTGGAGCTAGAACCGTTTGGGGCGTCTGTGGAGAACCTAGCGGGAATTAGTGGTATCACTCGCAGCGGGAGAGTATTTGCACCGCCTGAGGTCGTGGTGGACAAAGCGGATAGAGTTGACGCAACTGATAAAGGTAAAAGTAAAGTCGTTGAAGAAATCCCGTGTGGGGCAGGAAAAGACTTACTTGTTAAAGACGCCGAGGAGTTTATGCGGTTGATTAAAAAGAGTGACTACAAGATTGTGGATCATCTCCATCAGACGCCCTCAAAAATTTCCATCCTGAACTTGTTGCTGTGTTCTGAAGCACACCGCAACGCACTGCTAAAAGTGTTGAACGCCGCATATGTACCGCAGGAAATATCGGTAAACCAGCTAGAAGAGGTCGTAGCCCACGTAAATGCTGGAAATGGGCTAGGGTTCACTGACCTAGAGCTGACGCCGAAAGGGAGGAACCACAATAGCGCCATGCACGTCTCGATAGAGTGCAGGGGAACGATTATGTCTCACGTGTTGGTAGACACGAGGTCGTCGCTCAATGTTCTTCCGAAGAAGGCATTGATGAAGTTGGATACTCGTGGAGTGATTTGCACACCCAGTGATCTGGTTGTGAACGCGTTCGATGGAACCAAACGCCATGTTTTCGGGGAGGTGACCCTGCCAATCCAAGTCGGGCCGGAAACGTTCGACGCGATCTTTTACATTATAGACATCATGCCTGCCTACAGCTGTCTCTTGGGCCGGCCGTGGATCCATGCTGCTGGAGCCGTGAACTCCACGTTGCACCAGAAACTCAAATATGCTGTCGGAGGTAGCATCGTGACTGTGTGTGGCGAGGAAGACATAATGGTGAGCCATTTGTCGTCCTTCAAGTATGTTGAGATGGATGGGGAAATCCATGAAACCCTATGCCAAGCGTTCGAAGCTGTTAAAGTCAAGGACGTAGCTCCTGTAGTCACTGAAAAGCCAGAGATGAATCTCTCCTCCTTCAAGGAAGCTCGGGCCATTGTCCAAGCCGGATCTACCCCATGCTGGGGGCGAATTTTGGAGATACCTAACAAGCAAGACAAGTTTGGGTTAGGATATTCTCCTGGAGCTGAAGCCTCCTCTTCTAGCAGTGCGTCGCGAGGTAAAGGGCCGATCCAGTTTACCAGTGGCGGGGTGATATTTGAAAGCGTCAACGCGGTGTCTGAAGACAGCGAAGATAGAGACTGTGACCTCGACTCTTGGATCCAGCCGAGCAAGCCAGGCGAGAGCCTCAACAATTGGTCCGTCAAGGATATCATCCAGATGACAAGCGAAGAGTAATGATTTACTTTTTCCAATCGTTGTACAACCCTATGTCCTACCCGGGGCATAGTGGTTTTATTGTCAGGGTCTTGTTGGATTATGTACATGCATTTTATCAATAAATCAAAAGGCGTTTTTCTTCGTATTCAAATATTGTGATCTCTGTTATTCCTGTTTTATATTTGTTTTGAAAAACAATAAGATGGAAATGGGGTTTGTGCTAACCTGCACATCCTTGTTTTAAACTTAACCCTTGTTATTGCAGGATCCACATAACAGATGACATCGACTCTGGACCTTCTACGACTCACTTCGACTTCGATTGCCCGATCTATCAAGCCGAAGAAGAGATTGATGAAGACGAAGACCTTCCCGAAGAGTTGGCCCGCTTGTTGAAACAAGAAGAGAAAGTTATTCTGCCTCATGAAGAGGAGATCGAGATTGTGAATCTGGGTTCTGAAGAACTCGTCAGAAACGTCAGGATAGGGGCTGCATTGCAGAGCGATGTCAAGCAGAGATTGGTCGAGATGCTAAGAGAGTATAGTGACGTCTTTTCTTGGTCATACGAAGATATGCCCGGACTTGATACTGACATCGTGGTCCACCACTTGCCGCTGCGAGAAGATTGTCCTCCCGTCAAGCAGAAGCTTAGGAGGACACGACCAGATATGGTCGTCAAGATCAAAGAAGAAGTGCAGAAGCAGCTTAATGCTGGCTTCTTAGCAGTCACTACTTACCCTTCGTGGGTCGCCAACATAGTGCCTGTACCGAAGAAGGACGGTAAGGTACGAATGTGCGTCGATTATCGGGATTTGAATAGGGCGAGCCCTAAAGATGATTTCCCGCTGCCTCATATTGATGTGTTGGTCGATACAGCGCAGTTCTCCGTGTTTTCGTTCATGGATGGCTTCTCCGGTTACAATCAGATCAAGATGGCGCCGGAGGACATGGAGAAAACTACGTTTATCACTCCCTAGGGAACATTTTTCTATAAGGTAATGTCTTTCGGTCTGAAGAACGCAGGGGCCACTTACCAACGAGCAATGGTAGCTTTGTTTCATGACATGATTCATCATGAGATTGAAGTCTATGTTGATGACATGATTGCGAAGTCCCAAACGGAGGAGGGACATCTGGTCAATTTGCTGAAGCTTTTTGAGAGGCTTAGGAAGTTCAGGTTGAGGCTGAATCCTAACAAGTGTACTTTTGGAGTACGGTCCGGAAGGTTACTGGGGTTTATCGTGAGTGAAAGAGGCATCGAGGTTGATCCTGCGAAGATTAAAGCAATACAAGAAATGCCAGTGCCAAAAACAGAAAAAGAAGTTCGTGGTTTCCTGGGCAGAATAAACTACATTGCGAGGTTTATTTCTCAGCTCACGGCCACGTGTGAACCGATGTTCAAACTACTAAAGAAAGATCAGGCGATTATCTGGAGCGAGGATTGCCAGAAGGCATTCGATAAGATAAAACAGTATCTGCAGGAACCTCCAATCTTGATACCCCCAGTGGCTGGACGGCCATTAATCATGTACTTGACAGTTCTTGAGAATAGTATGGGGTGTGTTCTCGGTCAGCACGACGAGACGGGCAGAAAGGAGCATGCCATTTACTACTTGAGCAAAAAGTTCACAGACTGTGAATCTCGTTACTCGATGCTGGAGAAGACGTGTTGTGCACTAGCCTGGGCTGCCAAACGTTTACGACAGTACATGCTCAATCACACCACCATGCTAATTTCGAAGATGGATCCGATCAAGTACGTCTTCGAGAAGCAAGCGCTTTCGGGCAGGATTGCCAGATGGCAAATGGTGTTGACGGAATATGACATTCAGTACGTTTCCCAGAAGGCCATTAAGGGGAGTGTATTGTCTGATTACCTGGCCGAACAGCCGATCGAGGATTATCAGCCTATGAAATTTGAATTCCCTGACGAGGATATCATGTTTCTCAAAGCGAAAGATTGTGATAAACCGTTTCCCGACGAGGGGCCAGATAGGAAATCCCAATGGAAATTGATATTTGACGGGGCGGTTAATTCTTATGGAAGTGGCATTGGGGCGATCATCACGACTCCCCACAGATCCCATATCCTGTTCACTGCGAGACTGACGTTTCCGGTCACCAATAACAAAGCGGAGTACGAAGCATGCATCATGGGTCTAGAAGAAGCAATTGATTTGAGAATCAAGAACCTAGACGTATATGGTGACTCGGCGCTTGTGATTAACCAGATTAAAGGGGAGTGGGAGACTCGTCAATCGAATTTAGTGTCGTACATGAACTATGCCAGAAGGCTACTTCCGTTCTTTGATCGAGTGGAACTCCATCATGTGCCCAGGGCCAAAAATCAGATGGCTGATGCCTTAGCCACGTTGGCTTCGATGTATAAAGTCAATTTTTGGAATGAAGCTCCAAGAATTGTCCTTTCTCGTCTTGATAGACCTGCATTCGTCTTTGCGATCGAGGAAGCCTCCGACGGCAAGCCATGGTTCCATGACATCCATACCTTCCTTATGACTAAGGAATATCCTACGGGAGCGTCAACCCAGGATAAGAAGACTCTGAGAAGGCTGTCTGGAAATTTTTATCTCAATCCTGATGGAGTTTTGTATAAAAGAAACCACGATCTCGTGCTACTCAGATGTGTAGATGAGAAAGAAGCGAGTGTGCTCATGGAAGAAGTCCATGAAGGCACATTTGGTACGCACGCCGGCGGGCATGCTATGACAAGAAAGATCCTGAGAGCAGGATATTACTGGCTGACGATGGAATCGGATTGCTTTAAATTCGCGAAGAGATGTCATAAATGCCAGATTTATGCTGATAAAGTTCATGTGCCGCCGTGCCCGTTGAACGTCATGTCCTCCCAGTGGCCGTTCTCCATGTGGGGCATCGACATGATAGGCAAGATCGAGTCCACTGCATCTAACGATCATCGCTTCATTCTAGTAGCTATCGACTACTTCACCAAGTGGGTGGAGGCAGCCTCATATGCTAATGTGACCAATCAGGTGGTGGCTAAGTTCATAAAGAGGGATATCATCTGTCGTTACGAAATTCCCGAGCGGATCATTACTGATAATGGCTCGAATCTGAATAACAAGATGATGAAGGAGCTGTGCCAGAGTTTCAAAATTGAACACCACAACTCATCTCCTTACCGGCCGAAGATGAATGGCGCCGTTGAAGCGGCCAATAAGAACATCAAGAAGATTGTTCAAAAGATGGTTGTGACCTATAAAGATTGGCACGAGATGTTGCCATTTGCCTTGAACAGTTATCGTACAATGGTACGTACATCAACCGGGGCAACTCCTTTCTCCTTAGTGTACGGTATGGAAGCTGTCCTACCGTTAGAAGTGGAGATCCCTTCTTTGCGAGTTTTGGTTGACTTGAAACTCGACGAGGCAGAATGGATTAAGAACCGACTGAACCAACTCAGCCTGATGGACGAGAAGAGGTTAGCATCAATTGCGTATGGTCGTCTGTACCAAAGCCGAATGAAGAAAGCTTATGATAAGAAGGTGCGTCCTAGAAGCTTTCAGACGGGTGATCTCGTCCTGAAGAAGATTCTTCCTCCACACTCCGATCACCGGGGCAAGTGGACTCCCAATTACGAAGGTCCGTACGTCGTTAGTAAGGTCTTCTCGGGAGGAGCTTTGTTGTTATCCATGATGGATGGTGAAGATTTTGCATCCCCGGTGAACGCGGACGCAGTTAAAAAATACTTTGCTTAAGAACGACCCGCTGGAAAGAAAAAGAGTATCCAGGCAAAAATGGGGCATCTCGGCGAACCATAAAAAAGGAAAAAGGTTCGGGCAAAAATTAGGGATATAAATTGAAAAAATGTACACCCGCAAAGTCGAAAACCCGGATGGGCGACTTTGGCAAAAAAGGGTATCCCGGTGAATCGAAAACCCAGAAGGGCGATTCAAGCAAAAGTTAGGGATTTGAAAAAAGCAAATGACTGCGTTCCGCGTGTGGACTTTCATTGTTTAGTGGTTTGGAGGACCTGAGGGCCGTTTATCTGAATCAATCTCTTCTGAAGCTGAAGCGTCGGAGAAGTATCGAAGTCGAGTGGATCATAGAGGGATCAACTCATGGTGTTCGTCTATGCCTCGTTGCCGACATTTGTATATACTGATGTATATTTATGTTTTTACTTTTTTTGCGCAGCTTCCTCATTCCAGGAGCTTGCATCTGTTGTAAAACATTTTTACCCATTCAGGGGTTCGTTATCAATAAAATGTATACTATTCAGCAATTCTGTTTGCTTGTTTAGCATTTACTTGTTTTGTTTGCGAAAAAGAACGCCGATGTTTTTGACAAAATGCGCATACATAAACTTACTGGCCTAGGCCACTGATTGTTGAAACAATGGATTACTCGAACATTGTCACAAGATGATAACCTTGATAGGTCCCTTTGAGAAGGGCATCTTGTCTGTTTGTTTGTGTGGTTGCAGGTGTAGCATGTACCAGACAGTACGCCGTACGCGTCCCAAGCAGGATGATTCCTCCTTCTCCAGCAAAGTTCAGCAGCCTCTCCCTGCAGAGTCTAAACATGAGATCATAAGCATTGATATGTCGCCCCATGCAGAGAAGATTCTCTCCCCAGTCAAGTACATCCTGAAGGAATGTCGTCTCCCCAGCTAAGTCATACTGAAGTGTGCAGCAATTGACAGTTCCAGACTGAAGTCTCCAGCAGAATTGAAATTCCCCGCAGAGTCGTACTTTCCCCCGAAGCAGGATGATTCCTTCCTCCCCAACCGAGTTTGCAGATCCCCAAGAGAGTCGAGTCCTTGGAAGCCGTTGGGACCATGATTGGTTTTCCCCCAGTAGAGTGTTGAATAGCTGATGTTGTATTTCCCCGCCGGAGTCGTTATCTCCAGGAAGGTTAGCCGTGAAGGCCGTGCAGTTTGTCTCTGCGATTGACATCGCTCTCCTCAGCAGGTCCAGGATCTCGTAGAGCTTCGTTCCCCTGCAGCAATCAACTGAAGTTTGCTTCCCCGTGCGGAGCCCGATTGAGATTGGTGTGACTTTTTCTCCGTGGCAGGATGATTCCTTCCTCCACCAGAGCGGTTCTTTCTCCTTGACAGGAGGATTCTCCCTTCAGCATTTATTTTGCTGACGGGGTCATAACATTTTGCATGATTGCATAGCATTTATCATAAACGCGTAGCATTTCCACCGTGTGGAGCATTGCGTCATTGTCACGGCATATGCATACTAAACATGAGCTAGGTCGTTACCGTTCTTGTTTTGCAGGTGTTCCTCCGCAGAACGGTTTGATCAAGATGATTTTTGAATTCTCCCCAGCAAAGTCGTGTGCTTAAGATGATTCTTAAAATCCCCAATGAAAGCCGCCAGAGAGGGCTGCTCAAGTTGATGCTTAGAGTCCCCGGCAGAGTGTTTACTCAGGATGATCCCTGAAATCTCCAGCAGAGTATGGGTTCAGGATGATTCTTGAAGTCCCCGACGGAGTTATTTGGTCGAGATGATTCTTGATTTCCTCAGCAGAGATGATTCACCTAGAATGATTTCTGGATCCCCGAAGCAGAGTGACTTGATAGTTCTCCAGAATCCCCAGCGGAGATGCATCATCCCCAACAGGTTTCTGAATAGCGAAGTTGAAACTTCCCTTGAAGACTTGATGATTGAAGTCCAACCGTATTGACGAAGCAGTTCTCTCAGCTGATGCAGAGTGCCTGATGGTAGAAGTTTGGATACCCCCGAGCGGTTCATGATTAACCGAGAATTGTATTCCCGACTTACTAACGAAGTCCGGCTGACGCCCGAAAGTTCTCCTTGAACGCCCGATGGCATAATTAACTTGATTGTTGACCTGACGAGTCCCGAGGAATCTTGATGCCTGACGGCATGATCGACCATGTATTATTGGTTACCGTGTGACCAATCCCCCAGCTAGTTGTCGTGCAGCTAATATTTCAGTTTCCGAAGATTTGTCCCCATCAGAGTACTGTATACTTGTGCAGTTGGCAAATTTCCGGGTTTGTTGGTATTCAACCGCCTTTTACCTTGATTGTTTGAGAGTCGTTCGCTTCTCACCCAGTCAGGTTCAAGCCGCTTGAATAGGGGCAGCTGTTGCATCCCAAAATTTGACCAACACTTCTTTACCTAGCTTGTGTTTCATTTCATTCACATTAGCATTATCATTTGCATTTCATTGACATGTATGCAGGAGATCAAGAGGTATGATTACCAACCAAGAGCTATACAAGACTATGAAGCTAGCCAAGAAGGTTATTCAAGTGTTCAAGGGTTGGTATCCGTGTCAGAGAAGTTAGAAGATCCTCAGAGAGAGTGGTTGAAACCAAGGTTGTGTGCCTCCTAACCTGAGAGTTGTGGGGAGTCATCAGATGATTATGAAGCCATGAATGTAGACTTGAAGCCTTGAGAGAGCTCATGAGAAGTATTGAAGATCACTTTGAAGCCTATATAGGTCATTGTACAAGATTGAGAAGCCTCAGCCATGATTGGTGCAATTAGGGCTTGACTGGGTCAACCCTAGATCAACTGATGATTTGGGCAAGGTTGAGACCTAATCCAAGAGACATGTGATCATGGATTTATGAAATGAGATGCTATAAGGATGATTCCAAGGTCAACTCATCATGATTGAAGAGTTTGAGAAGTTTCAAGCTAGGGTTTCTAAGGCTTGACAGTGTAAAATCCCCTAGTTTGACCCTTATCTTCAAGGCAGTTTAGCCCAATATGTGATTGTCATCTCATCTTACCCCCAGCATGAATGTTGTAGGGCTTGTTCTTAGATTTAATTTGAGTACTAGAAGTCCTTGATAGGATTTGTAGAACTCAAGTTATGACTTTGACAAGTTAAAGGTCATCTGAGGTATGTGAATTTGGGGGCTTGAAAGTTATCAAACTTGCATCAAACGTTTGCCCAAGAAGGATGATTCCTATGAACTTTTGGTCAACATGAATGTTGTTCCTTATCTTCTTAGCTTTCTAGAGAGTACTATAAGTCCTTGATAGGATTTGTGGAACTCAAGTTATGGCTTTGACAAGTCAAGGGCATTTTGGTCATTTGGAGATTACAGGTCACTTCAAGCATAAGGCCATAACTCCTATTTCCAAGATTCAAATGGAAAAATCTTCAACATCAATCTTGTTCAAAATGATGTTTTAAGGCTATTAAGGAGGTAATGAGATGATGTAAATGCTTGTAGCTCAAAGTTGCAAAAATGACCTAAAATAAGGGCATAAGTTAAATAAACCAAAGTTGGAAATTGATATTTTCAACCTACACATCCAAACCATGGCATGTAATATATCATTTTGACTCTAGAAAACATTCTAAGAACATTGGTTTAGCCATATTTTTGAGTTGAGATTCAATTTATGGACTTGCTTTGAAAAGCACTTGCTTGCATATTAAGTAACACTTGCAAAACTCAAAATCAAGGCATGAGCAAGGCTTTTTGCAAGCTAAACACCTCTAATATCTCACTAGGGGAGAAATTGAAAGTGAATGGGATGAATTCCAAGTTGTTTGCAAGAATTGGGCATAGCATGAGATGTGTTTGAAAATCTCATGACATGAGAAGTGGAAACTCTCATTAGAAGGATCTAGAGGGTTCTAGATCATCCAAACTTCATCTATATAAGGAATAGAGTTGATCCATTGCAGAGGTTGGTGATCATTGAAGGATTGAACAAAGATTGAGATTGAATTTCCATAGCTTGCAAGTGCAATCGGTTTCACCAAATTCTTCATTCTCCATCCATTTTCTTGATTGATACTTCTTCCATGGATGTCAAGGAGTGATTCCATATCATTTTCAAGAAGAATTGGTGGCTAAATCGTGTCTGAACAAGTGAACTTCTCCACCTGCAACTCACCATCGGGTTTCAAGATTCAAGCACTTTCAACTGGTTCTTTTGCATACAGAAGCAAGAAGAAGGTTCATTGATCGTGTCTGCAAGATTGTAGAGCTTGAAGTGGAGGGTTAGTGCATCTGTTCATCCAAGATTTCCAGGTTGGTAACTTTCTTCCCCTAGCATGATTTAGGTAGAATTAGGTTGAATTAAGGTGTTAGATTTATTGTAGAATGGTGTAGGATGGATTTCAGATAGTTAATTGGAGAATTAGAGACAAAATAGGGGAATTGCCATTTTCGATTGAGATTGGGATATGATGAATCTTGAGGTTTCAGAGGAAACTAAGGGTATGGTTGAATTCGTGGCAAGATTTGGGATGAGTTTCATGTTTTGACCGTTTGCAATGGAGGCCTGTAGAGAGAACTAGGGTTGGGGATGGTGACCGGAGCTCCACAGGTGGTGGCCGGAGCTGGGCACGAAGCTCAGATGTTTGAAAGGTTGAAGATGACTCTGACACCATTGGATCTTGTTTTGACTTGGACTTTGAGGCTCATCCAACGGCCACGTTTTAAGCTTGATTTGTGAAGGATCTGAGTAAGTGAAACGATGCGTTTCACTTACTAACTGGTTTTGGGCTTAGTGAATTAAGTGTTATCCACACCCCCCTGATGGCCCAACCCATGATTTGAACTGAGTTTCATTTCTATTTTCACCGTGTGTTTATTCTTTTATTTGGATTTTCTTTATTTTTTTCATTTTGTTTATGGTTCTTGTAAAATTCATAATAAATTGAAAATTAATCCAATCAACCCCATTCTTTTTGCATATTACTCATGATTGAGTCTAGTATTTTTTAGATAAAAAATATTTTCAGTTCATGCATTTTCTGAATTAATTGGAATTTTACATTTTAATTGATATTAAAATGATTATGTTTGAGGCATAATTTTGTGGAATTTAGTGTGATTAATTGGTGATTAATTGGTGATTAATTTTGAGGCATAATTTTTTGTGTGTGATTAGGTTAGACATGTATGATCCCATAGTATTTTTCTCACATTTTTGTGATGAAAATATGTGTGCTTTCTAGATTGATATTTAGGTGCTTCCTTTTAGGGTTTAGGTTTGATACCTTAGAATGTAGAATTTATTTCTAGGTCTAATTTGATGATTTGATCTTTGAAATTAATGTGGTAGAGTCATGATTGACCTAGGTTCCCATAGTAATGTTTGTAGGATTTTACAATTGATTTTAGTATTTTAGTTAGGACTAACTTTAGTACTAGGTTTTAGGTGATCCTAACTTACTAATTCAACTAGTTTAACTTCCTTAGTCCCCTTATATTAAGGTTTGGGCTTGGTTTGCCTTTGGTTGAGATTGAAGACAAGTTGAAGACAAGGAGGATGCTTGAAGTTGCTTGAAGTTGCTTGGAGCTTTGGATTTGTTTGGGCCTGAAGGTGTCTGATAAAGATTAGGAAATAGGACATAGGGAGAGACTTGTAGTTAGAATGATTTCTTTCACAAATATGGAAAGCATCTTGTGCTTCCATTCCTCCCAATGACTAAAAGTCCTTCCCAGATATTCACATCCCTCCTTTGGAAGGATGAGTGGCATTGTCTGGGAAGTAGAACTTTGAGGGAACCAGTCTCATATAATGATGAACCCTTACAGGCTTCCTTTGGTTGTCAGTAAGCTGTTTATCATTTCCCCTTATCCTGTTAAATCAATTATCTTCTGGTTTGAGTATCTTGAAAGATGTTAGACTTGAGTTTGAAGATGAGGACTCCCTTGAAGAGTGTGGAAGAGGATGATTCCTTGAGCCTTTCCATTTCAGCTGAAGCTTGAAGAGCAAGAATAACAAGTTGATACTTGAAGGTCCAATGGATGAAGAGTGAAGAGCTGAGGCTTAAAGATTGAAGGAGGAAGTTGAAACTCCCATATGATTGAAGATTACCCTGAGAAGCTGAAGCTTGTAGGAGAAGAAGACCAAGTTGATACTGGTAAAGCAAAGAGAGTTGAAGCTTGAAGACTAAGTTGATACTTATGAAGAGGATTCAATTGAGATTGAGTGTAAAGCTGAGGCTTGAGGAATAAAGGAGGAGTTGATATTTACATTAATGCATTGAGAGCCTGAAGGAATCAAGTTGATACTTGTAGTTAAGAGTGAAGCCTGAAGGTGGAGTTGACTGGAAAGCTGAAGCTTGAAGAAGAAGATTAAGTTGAAACTTATGTTTGATGGATTGAAACCTTGGAGGAGCAAGTTGATGCTTGTTATTGAAGATGGTAGCCCTGAAGAGCTGCTGAAGAGTGAAGACTGGATTGCGGTCAGAAGAGGTGAAGCTTGGAATTGAGAGAGTTGTTGATCTGCTTTCTTGTCTGTTTTCTTTGTTGTATTGATGTGCCTTGTTTGACTTGCTTGATGCATTAGAATAAGTTCATATCTAGACTAACTTTAATCTAGGAGCATAATTGCACTAGAGATTGAGTTGCTTCCTCTGCTTGTATCGTTACTGTATGGCTTTGCTTGCGGGTATTCGGTAGAGCTCTGCTCCCTTGCCCATGTGGTTTATTTTGCTTGACAGCATTTCATTTCTTCTGTGTGATTGCAGTTTACTGTATTCTGCTTAATAGCATGTTATCTTTTTCTGTATGATTGCAGTTATTCATATCTGGCTTGAGGTTGAGATGAGCTTGTGGAGGCTGCTGCCCCACACACATTTCCTCCCTCACTTGCATTGCATGCATTTTACTGTTTACTGTTTACTATTAAAGCTGATGCTCTATCTGTTTCTGTTTATCATTGACATGATCCCTTAGGAATCTCACTTCCTTTGATAAGGAAGGGATGATAGAACTTTAGGTTGAAACCTATGCATGATAACTTCTAGGAGTTCCCTGTTTCAAACCTCAACCATAGGATGAATCCTTGGCATGACAACAATAGGACTTGATAGTCTTCCTTTAGTTGAGCTTGTTCTCTCTTCTCATCTTAAAACAGCTTAAGATACAGTAATCATGAATGATTCCTTTCGTACGTTACGAGCCTTAAGCTATCTGAGAAAGGATTGTTGGAGAGTTTCTTTCCAACAATCTGGATGTTTAGTATGGCACCCTTTGGGTGACATGCGACGCATTCACTCTCAGGTCATAGCCTTTAGTGCGATTGAAATTGCAAACACAATAAAAAACACTTCTTTCGTAAAAGACAGAAAAAAAACTTCAAACCTTTTTGCCCCGTGGGCCCATAATTCAAAGGAAAGCTTTTCTGAAGAAAAGAGTGTCGTTAAACTTCAGCGCCAACGCAAACAAGCTTTGTCCCTAACTGCTGGAACTGTTGTTTAACCCTACTCGATAAAACAGATGAATCTGAATTCCCGTAATCCGTAGTATCCCAAACTACATAAGCTCTGATCTCTCATACCTGTTGAGAGTACGTAGGCACAATACTGATGTATTGGCGAGCCACCTTCCCCATAACCCGTAGTAGGTCGAACTACGTTGACTCTGATTTCTCATTCTCTGATGAGAATACGTAGGCATAAAGTGTGACGCTTTGCCGAGTCATTTTTCTTTTCTGTTTAAGCCAGCCTTGATAGGTAGATAGATAAACCAACTCGTCCAGTAAACACAACAAGCGTGGATCCCATCGAGTACGATGGACGTGAGGGGTGCTAATACCTTCCCCTTGCGTAACCGACTCCCTAACCCAGACAACGGTTGCGATGACCTTGTCTTATACCTTTTCGTCAGGTTTTTCTGATCGTTTCCTTTCCCGTTCTGAGGGATAAATAATGAAAGGTGGCGACTCTTCTGTTTTGTCGGCACCTTATTTTCGCGGAAGCGACAAATGGCTTTCCACAACTCTCAAGTTAGGAGACTTGCACCCTTGGTTTCAACCACTCTTTCTAAGGCTCTTTCAACTTCTCTGACAAGGATATCAACCCTTGAACACTTGAATAACCTTCTTAGCTTAGCTTCATAGCCTTGTATAGATCTTAATTGGTAATCATACCTCTTGATCTCCTGCATACATGTCAATGAAATGCAAATGATAATGCTAATGTGAATGAAATGAAACATAAGCTAGGTAAAGAAATGTTGGGCAAATTTTGGGGTGCAACAGCTGCCCCTATTCAAACGGCTTGGACCTGACTGGGTGAGAAGCGAGCGGCTCTTACACAATCAAGGTAAAAGACGGTTGAATACCACCAAACCCGGAAATTTGCCAACTGCACAAGTACACGGTACTCTGATGGGGGCAAATCTTCGGAAACTGGAATGATAGTTGCACGACAACTAGCTGGAGAAACACTGATCTGAATCTCCGTCAAGATGATTCTCTGATTTATCTGATATCATTGCATCCTCAAATCATCAAGGGATCACCGGTTGCACGGTAGCTGGTGATGGATTAATCTCAAATTTTCGTCAGGATGATCATCTATGTCCTCAAATCATCGAGGGATCACCGGTTACCCGGTAACAGGAAAGGGATAGTCAATTATGCCGTCCACACAGGTAAACGATACTCTGATTGGTAGGAACATCTTCAAAACTGAGCATGACAGTTGCACGGTAACTTGCTGGGGAATTGGTCACACGGTAACTGATGAAAGGTCTAATCTCAAGTCTCAGTCAGGATGATCATCTGATTTTGCTGTAGATATTTGTCCTCAAGTCATCAAGGGATCACCGGTTACACGGTAACTGGTGATACATAGCTGGTATCGCCATCAGGCATTCTGCGGCACGACGGCCGAAGAATTCCTCGGGACTCATCAGGTTATTTAGGAACTTTTTTAACAATCCAGTTAATTATGCCATCGGGCCTTCAAAGACAATTTCGGGCGTCAGCCGGACTTCGTCAGCGAATCTGAACTAGAATCCTCGGTCAATCATGAACCAAACAGGGATATCCAAACTTCTGCCATCGGGCACTCCGCATCAGCTGAGAGAACTGCTTCGACATCACCGTTGGACTTCGTCAGTAAGTCCTCAAATGGAATCCTTAATCAACCACGAACCAATAAGGATATACATTCTTTTACCGTCAGGCACTCCGTGTCAGCTGGGAAAACTGCTTTGACATTGCAGTTAGACTTCATCAGTAAGTCAGGAGTTTTGGCACTACTACCAGACTTCAATCATCAAGTCTTCAAAGAAATCTCAACTTCTCTGTTCAGAAACCTGATGGGGATGACACATCTCTGCTAGGGATTCTGGAGAACTATCAAGCAACTCTACTTCGGGGATTCAGAAATCATTTTGGACAAATCAACTCTGTTGAGGACTTCAAGAATCATCTTAGACAAATAACTCCGTCGGGGACTTCAAGAATCATCTTAGACAAATAACTCCGCCGGGGACTTCAAGAATCATCCTGAACCAATAACTCTGCTGAGGAAATCAAGAATCATCTTGAACAACACCTCCGCCGGGGACTTCAAGACTCATCCTGAACCAATAACTCTGCTGGAGATTTCAGGAATCATCCTGAGAAAACACTCTGCTGGGGACTCTAAGCATCAACTTGAGCAACCAACTCTGGCGACTTCACTGGGGATTTTAAGAATCATCTTAAACAATCAACTTCGCTGGGGAATTCAAGAATCATCTTGAGCAAACCATTCCGCGGAGGAACACCTGCAAAACAAGAACAGTAACGACCTAGATCATGTTTCATATGCATATGATCGTCAATGGCGTAATGCTCCACATAGTGGAAATGCTACGCGTTTAGGGTAGATGCTATGCAATCATGCAAAATGCTATGACCCCATCAGCAAAATAAATGCTGAAGGGAAAATCCTCCTGTCAAGGAGAAGGAACCACTCTGGTAAGGAGGAGGAATCATCCCGCCGAGGAGAAGAAGTCACACCAATCTCAATTGGATTCCGCCTGGGGAAACGAACTTCAGTCGACTGCTGCAGGGGAGCAAAGTTCTACAAGAACCTGAACCCGCTTAACCAGGTATTCAAACCACAAACTGTCGAGGAAACGATATCAACCGCAGAAATAAACTGCACGGCCTTCGCGGCTAACCCTTTCCTGGAGGTAACGACTCCGATGGGGAAATATAGCATCAGCTATTCAACACTCTACTGGGGAAAACCAATCATGGCCCCAACTGCTTTCCAAGAACTCGGCTCTCTTGGGGATTCGCAAACTCGGCTGGGGAAGAAGGAATCATCCTGCTTACTGGGGAGAGTACAACTCTGTGGGGAATCTCAATTCCGCTGGAGACTTCAGTCTGAGCTATCGAAAGCTGCACACTTGCGAATAATCTTCTACGAAAACTGCACTTTGATCCAGTGATGGGGAACGAACGTACACTTCAGCGCATGACTCAGCTGGGGAGATGACGTTCCTTCAGGATACATTTGATTGGGGGGAGAATCTTCTCTTCCTGGGGGATACATATCGATGCTCTTGGTTCTATGTTCAGACTCCATGGGGAGATGCTGCTGAACTTGCCGGGGTAGAAGGAATCATCCTGCTTGGGGACGCATGCGGCGTACTGCCTGGAATATGCTATACCTGCAACAACACAAACAAACAGACAAGATACCCTTCTCAAAGGGACCTATAAAGGTTATCATCTTGTGACAATATTCAAGTAATTCATTGTTTCAACAATCAGCGGCCTAGGCCAATAAGTTTATGTATGCGCATTTTATCAAAAACATCGGCGTTCTTTTTCGCAAACAAAACAGATAGATGTTAAACACACAAACAGAATTGCTGAATAGTATATATTTTATTGATGACGAACCCCTGAATGGGGGAAAGTGTTTTACAACAGATGCAAGCTCCTGGAATGAGGAAACTGCGCAAATATAAAAACATAAATATACATTAGTATATACACAAGTGTCGGCAATGCAGTGTAGACGAACACCATGAGTTGATCCCTCTATGACCCACTCGACTTCAATACTTCTCTGACGCTTCAGCTTCAGAAGAGATTGATTCAGATAAATGGCCCTCAGGTCCTCCAAACCACTAAACAATGAAAGTCCATATGCGGAACGCAGTCATTTGCTTTTTCAAATCCCTAACTTTTGCCTGAATCGCCCTTCAGGGTTTTCGATTCACCGGGATACCCTTTTTTGCCAAAGTTGCCCTTCCAGGTTTTCGACTTTGCGGGTGTACATTCTTTTCTTTTATATCCCTAATTTTTGCCCGAACCTTTTCCCTTTTTTATGGTTCGCCGAGATGCCCCATTTTTGCCTGGATATTCTTTTTCTTTCCAGCGGGTCATTTTTAAGCAAAGTATTTTTTAACTGCGTCCGCGTTCACCGGGGATGCAAAATCTTCACCATCCATCATGGATAACAACATGGCTCCTCCCGAGAAGACCCTGCTGACGATATACGGACCTTCGTAATTGGGAGTCCACTTGCCCCGGTGATCGGAGTATGGAGGAAGAATCTTCTTCAGGACGAGATCACCCGTCTGAAAGCTTCTAGGACGCACATTCTTATCATAAGCTTTCTTCATTCGGCTCTAGTACAGACGACCGTATGCAATCGATGCCAACCTCTTCTCGTCCATCAGGCTGAGTTGGTTTAGCCGGTTCTTAATCCATTCTACCTCATCGAGTTTCACGTCAACCAAAACTCGCAAAGAAGGGATCTCCACTTCTAACGGTAGGACAACTTCCATACCGTACACCAGTGAGAAAGGAGTTGCCCCGGTTGATGTACGTACCGTTGTACGATAACCGTGCAGTGCAAATGGAAACATCTCGTGCCAATCCTTGTAGGTCACAACCATCTTCTGTACAATCTTCTTAATGTTCTAATTGGCCGCTTCAACGGCGCCATTCATCTTCGGTCGGTAAGGATATGAGTTGTGATGTTCAATCTTGAAACTCTGGCACAACTCCTTTATCATCTTGTTATTCAGATTCGAACCATTATCAATGATGATCCGCTCAGGAATTCCGTAACGACAGATGATGTCCCTCTTTATGATCTAGCCACCACCTGCTTGGTCACATTAGCATATGAGGCTGCCTCCACCCACTTGGTGAAGTAGTCGATGGCTACTAGAATGAAGCGATGACTGTTAGATGCAGTGGGCTCGATCTTGCCTATCATGTCGATGCCCCACATGGAGAACGACCACGGGGAGGACATGGCATTTAACGGGCACAGCGGCACATGAATCTTATCAGCATAAATCTGGCATTTATGACATCTCTTCTTGAATTTAAAGCAATCTGATTCCATCGTCAGCCAGTAGTATCCTGCTCTCAGGATCTTTCTCGTCATAGCATGCCCGTCGGCGTGCGTACCAAATGTGCCTTCATGGACTTCTTCCATGAGCATACTCGCTTCTTTCTCGTCTACACATCTGAGTAGCACGAGATCGTGGTTTCTTTTATACAAAACTCCATCAGGATTGAGATAAAAGTTTCCAGACAGCCTCCTCAGAGTCTTCTTATCCTGGGTTGACGCTCCCGCAGGATACTCCTTAGTCATAAGGAAAGTCTGGATATCATGGAACCATGGCTTGCCGTCGGAGGCTTCCTCGATCGCAAAGACGAATGCAGGTCTGTCAAGATGAGAAAGGATAATTCTTGGAGCTTCATTCCAAAAATTGACTTTATACATCGAAGCCAACGTGGCTAAGGCATCAGCCATCTGATTTTCAGCCCTGGGCACATGATGGAGTTCCACTCGATCAAAGAACGGAAGCAGCCTTCTGGCATAGTTCATGTACGGCACCAGATTCGATTGGCGAGTCTCCCACTCCCCTTTAATCTGGTTGATCACAAGTGTCGAGTCACCATATACATCTAGGTTCTTGATTCTCAAATCAATTGCTTCTTCCAGGCCCATGATGCATGCTTCGTACTCTGCCTCGTTATTGGTGACCGGAAACGTCAGTCTAGCGGTGAACGGGATGTGGGATCCGTGGGGAGTCGTGATGATTGCCCCAATGCCACTTCAGTAAGAATTAACCGCCCCGTCAAATATCAACTTCCACTGGGATTTCCTATCTGGCCCCTCGTCGGGCAACGGTTCATCGCAATCTTTTGTTAGACTATGGCACGGATCTAGAAGGGGGGGTTGAATAGATCCCCAATTAAAATTTGAGTCGGCGCTACCAATTTAAAATTGGTTTTAAAAATGTTTTAAGTGCGCAAGCGGCCGAGGAAAAATATAGTCTAAAATGAACGGTTATTGGAAAACCGGATATACGTAAGCCTTTGGATTAATGACAATTTGGAAAAATACAACACTAATTCCACTTATCAATTATTTACTTCAGTTGTAAGGATTCCTAGTTCCAATGATTCAAAATCAAACCAAAACTAGATACACAAGTAAGATAATTTTGGTTCAAGCAATATGTCAAACACTTGGTGTGCAAAAACACTCCAAGTGATGTTTATGTTGAGTAAGTGATTTCAACTAGCCTAGTACAATGTCTTGTTGTACTTTGGAGTTAAACACAAAGTTTTAATCTCTTACTCAATTGATATCACAATTTTGACAATAGAGCTTACACAAAAATTACTTATTTGAGCTGTAACGTAAATGCTGAAAATAGAGAAGACAAGTAATTTGGTGAGGAAGTTCCCCCGTCGTCCTTGCTTCGGGGTACGTCTGCCCTCAATTCTAAAATTAGAATTGAGATATATTGTATAGATATCACCTGTTTGAATGAACAGTTTATACAAGGATTGAGCAGCAAATATACAACAGAAATCTCAATGTGTTGAAAGTTGCCTTCACTCCTTGCCCCTTGATTCAAGCTGAATCAAGTTCTTCGATTTGTGTTGATGGACCTCCGACTCCAGCCACCTTATTGAATAACACGTTGTTGTTAAAACCTTTGGCTCCGGCTGATCTCAACAGCGCCAAATCGAACCCGAGATCTTCCCTTCAAAATCACCGAATCCGCTACTAGACTTGTGAAGACCACCTCTTCACAATCACCTTCGCTCGATTGACCGTTGATGAAGAATCTCGTTCAAAAACCCCCAAAATTCGAACCAATCTTGGAGGGTAAAACCCCAATGGTTTTATTCAAGAAAGAACCTGTCACAATCTTCAACCCGAGCTTGATTCTCTAATCTAAGCCTCGAACCTTATCACCTTGAATCTCTCACAAATGCATTTCAAAAATGATTGTGTGTAGTTGAAATGTTGTGAGATGTTGAAGATGAAGATGATGAATCTTGGACACCTATTTCACTCTTTCTTGTTTTTGAACACATGAATCAAAAGAATATCAAATGTTGGTAGACACAAGTGTTTAAGCAAGTATATATAGTGCCAACATAATTCAGGACATAATAGTATTTCAAATATGAGAGGGAAGTATTTTAAAACAGATTTTCCGCGCGAACGATCGACCATAACAGGTCTGTGCGTCGACGCATGGCCTGTGCTGTTTTGGATTTCTGGAAATTTCATCAGTGTGCGTCAACCATACACTCGGCGTGCGCTGACCCGTTGAAATTCATTTCCTTTGTGCGCTGACCCGTTGAAATTCATTTCCTTTGTGCGCCGACCCTATGGTCGACCCATGCCCTTACGCGCTGACCCGCTGGAATGTTATTCCTTCATGCGCTGACCCTATGGTCGACGCATGCTTTGTGCGCTGACTGATTTGGACCTTTTTGATGACTACGCCGACCCTATGGTCGACCCATGTCCTGCAAGCCTGCAAAAATTCATTAGTTTGAAGTTTTTCATGCCTTTAGTCATGATTGCATTTTGTCAACACAAAGTATATTCATTTCAGAAATTTTTAAGATAAGCGAAAGAAGGATATGGTGGGTGATACGTTGCATCTGGTTTAGTAGATCTGGAATTCATACTTTCCAGTCTATCTTGGGAATTTGTCATCATCGAAACCTGCATTTACCAATGTCTTACAAACTTGTGTGATATGTGGCGATTTGCCTCCACAATCTCCCCCTTTTTGATGATGACAACCTGTATACAAATAAAACACCAAATATGAAATGTATACACACGAGTATATACAAGCTCCCCCTTTCTTTTGCACTATAAGGTTGTAGAACAAACAGCCATCAAATGTTGTTAATATCCTGAACTGTTAATATCCTGACTTGGCTTTGGTGTTTGCTTGCTACATTGTCTTCTCCCCCTTTGACACCATCAAAAAGAGAAGAGGAATGCATCAACTAATAGAGAACATACAATAGGTGATAGTTAATTACCAAAATTCACAAACAAGCATGATAATGAACAAAAATATCGTGAATTAATAGATAATGGCGAAAACATGTAATGAAAGTTCAGGCACACATAATACAGAAAAAAATGAACAGTACACCGACGAGAACAGATAAGCAAATATGAAATATGCAACTATGAATCTAATAACCACGACCCCGTCCTCGTCCTCTCCCTCGGTATGCAGCATCTGGATTGTGGTAAGGATCCGAGAAGTCCAAAAAGGCTTCGACGGACATGTTGAGATGACTAAGAGAGTTGGTGATTTCCCAATCTTGCCGCTCATGTGATTCAACCATAGAGTCAATACGGGCGTCCATCCGAGTAGAAAATGAATTGAACCTTTCATTTTTGGCATGGAGCTCAGCTCTAATCTGCTCCATCTGAGTGTCTTGACGCCTCATGAAGTTTTGTTGTTCTAACTGCATTGACTGCATCATAGTAATGACTTCAGAGTTATCCGAAGGCGGAGGAGGTGATGAGTGCTGAGAGGGTTGATAGTCTTGAGGGTAGCCGTGATATGGGTCATAGAATCTACCCAAGGTAGTCCAGCCTGTATATTGCCAATCGCCCCATCCTTGATTTGTAGAATCGCCTTCTTGTTCTTCTGATGGATATGAGTACTGGACCCAATCGGTATTTGTAGACATATCTTGGACTGGAGATTAATGATAATCTTGAGTCCCATAGATAGGTTCTTGTATCTCTACATCTGTGTTGTCTTCTGCATCGTCTTCTTCACCTTCCTCGTCACTTTTTTCTTCACCTTGTTCTTTGCTTTCTTCTTCACCCTGCTCTTCACTGTCTTCTTCATCAGAATCGTTACGAGGCAGCTGAGGAATATTGTCCTGGCGGACAAATGTGTATGAACGTCGTTCAGCACACCAAAAATACCCCATCATTGCAAGGGTTTTGGTGCTAAATTCTTTATCCGAGGGAACTGATACACATGGAAATGTTGGATACACAACATTCGCAGCAGCAAGAATTTCCGAGATGAACGATCCATAGGCTAAAGCAGTGCCTCTACTTGAGTCTCTCAGAGCAAACATCCTGCTAGCAATATAGTAAGGCCAATTTATTTTGATCCTGTTTTGCAGTATATAGATAAGATGTACCTCAGCTTGTTCGACACGCGACAGGCCACCCTTTTTCGGTCGTAGTATACGAGCGACGATCCACTGAAGGATGCGCTCCCCTGTATTAAGTTTCCTGGCTGTGACCGATCGAGGAAAAGCATTGTTGTTGACAATTGCCTCTGGATAGGGTCGTTTGAGCATTCCATTCAGAGCCCTCTTAAATTCATAACCCGACACCGTACGAGTGTCAGTTACCTCATGAAGAGGTGGTGCATCAGCATCAACAGTCATATCAAAATATTTGTTCCATACTTCAGAATTGATATTAACCAGTCTATTTCCTACAGAGGTGTGAAAGTGTTGATCTTGAAAGTTACCTCGCATATTTGTGTAAAACACTCTGACCAAATCCTCACTGTACTTTGTATTACATTCCAGGAAATTGACGAACCTTTGAAAGTCCAACAGGGACAGAATCCGAGTGAGATGCAAGCGCTCACTTGTTGCATGGTAGAAGGCATGTTGTGGAACTATGGCCCTTTTGCTGAGACTTTTGTTGAAGTTTTCAACAGCAGGAGGATGAACAAGTGAAACAGCAGTAACCGGAACTGAAGCAGAGGATGAAGAAGCTCTTGATCTCTTACCGGTAGTTTTGCGGAGAGAGGAAGCCATGGATGATGAGTTTTGGTGGAGTTTGAAGATGAACTTTAAAGAGAATTATTTGGGAATAATGTTGGAGAAGAAGAATACTTAGGTCTTTAATAGAGGGAGGTGATAGGGTTTTTGGGAAGAGGGAGGAAACAAGGAAACATATTAGGTGTCTAGATGCAATTTACAAGATGAATGTCATATCAAAACATCATAAGAGTTGTCTGCACATTTAATGTAGGGGAGAGGGAATTTGGAACGTTTTTCAAAAGGAGAAAATTTCTGGGTTTTCAAGCGAGCCGTCGACCATAGCCCTGCATGCATCGACGCATACTGTACAGTTTTTGATAATTTTGAAAGTTTACAGCATGCGTCGACCATTGTCCTGTTTAGGTCGACTCAAACCTTCAAAAAACTCAAAATTTTCAATTTTATGTTATGCAGAATGTCACACTTGCCTATTTATCATGCCTATTCATCTTTTCACAATATGAAATGCATTCAACACACATAGTATCAACCAGAAACAGTCATATACATATATAGGTACCATGATTGTAGAATGATATAGTTATTTTCAAGTCATGAATGCTAAGAGAGAGAGAAGAAACAGAAGGAGAAAGGAGCAATATCACCTCTATACCGACCACTCTTGTTAACCACAGATTTGCACTTGCAACAAACTCAAAACGATTGTTAGTGGTACAAAAACATAGTTGTAAATATATTAAATTTGAACGTAGTAATTGTTAAACCCGATCAGAAATATCGAGAATACCAAGTTCTCGACGGATATGAAAGAAGGGCTCATTGGCTAGCGGCTTTGTGAAAATGTCCGCTAGTAGGTTTTTAGTATCGACGTGTTCAAAGACAACGTCACCCTTCTCTACATGGTCCCTAAGAAAATGGTGTCGAATTTCTATGTGTTTGGTACGCGAGTGTAACACCGGATTCTTGGTAAGATTTATAGCACTGGTGTTGTCACAAAATATTGGAATACGTTCTAGTTTCAAATTGAAGTCCAATAGTTGTTGTTTAAGCCGTAAGACTTGCGCACAACAACTACCAGCGGCTACGTATTCCGCTTCGGCGGTTGACAGAGCAACAGACACTTGTTTCTTGCTATGCCAACTAACCAAGGAGTTTGAAAATAAGTGACATGTACCACTGGTGCTTTTCCTATCCGATTTGCAACCGGCAAAATCAGAATCGGAGAAGCCTACCAATGAACAATCATTACCCTTAGAATACCACAATCCATACTTCGGAGTACCAGATAGGTATCGAAGTATGCGTTTGACAGATTTTAGGTGGGATTCCTTAGGACATGATGTCAGGACATACACACGCTAAACATAATGTCAGGACGCGAAGCAGTGAGATAGAGAAGCGAGCCAATCATACCTCTGTACCTTTTTACCTCAACATCTTTGCCACTTTCATCTTTACTCATATTTGCACATGTTGGCATAGGGGTGTCTATGGCTTTTGTAACACCCTTCTAAACCCCACAATAATATATGCATAATCAGAGTAAAAGTTAACATGCATCCATAAAAGGGCGTCACACAAAACTTGCACCACATTAAAACAATCTGTCATGCTCATAAACACTTTTCCACTTAGCAGCGGATTCATTAATGAAAATCCTTTAAAAGAAACATTTACTTTCATCATATAAAATCAACATCTCTAGGCACTAAGGCCAACATCTCATTATCTCAATTATTCCAAATATGAAAACATAACTTAGGTTACATAATGTAATCCTAAAACATAAGCAATCGATCCCCGTGTTACACTACCAGAGCATGACTCGACCCATAAATGATTACTAAACCGCTACACACGTAGCAACCTCGAACTACAAGCAGAACTTCATAAAGGCCTCCAACAACCTAATCTGCAATGCCTCATAGAGCATTATAAAACAGCAGAAGGGTGAGAAATATTACCATAATAATCAAAGCATAAAATCATGTATATATAGGTATCATATAATTAACTCCCTATTTCTCACCACAATTCAACTCATAGTCATTTACATCATCACTTACATATATATATATACAACATGAATATTCACCAAGCATTTTACATCATGCATACATCCACAATTCCACAATCTTAACATTCACATGTAAGCATCTCTTCATGCACGCTTCATAAGTATTCAACAAACATCTCATTCACACGCATACTCTCACAATTTCACAATCTCATCATTCACACATAAGCATCTCTTCATGCATATGTCATATATTAATGTGACTCAACAACTCAATGCAACTCATGCAATGCGGTACCGACTCTCGTTATCTTTTTTTCGGTTTTTACATTAAACCGGGTCCACTCTTCTAGACCGATAACCCGTTATCTTTTTTTTCGGTTTTTACATTAAACCGGGTCCACTCTTCTAGACCGATAACCACAAAGGCCCGTCCTCTAAGCCTTCAAACCCACTCTTCTAGGTTTGGGACAAGCCACTAGTTTCCACGAAACTAACAGACATTGCCTCTTGACTAAATGATGCATGTACAATCAACCACAACAAATGCACTTAAGACCAACATCTTAATCTCATGCATTCAAATAATTCATCTCTTCAAGAATTACATTATGATTGCACACACAACATATTCACATAACATTCATCGATGTATTCATAATTCAACACTATCACCACATTATCACTCACAATGCACACATATCCACGATATGTTCTCATGCATTCTTCACAGTTATCAAACAATGCACACATATCCACGATATGTTCTCATGCATTAATCACATTTAATCACATACATACAATATGCATTTACAATATATATCAAGCAATGCACACATGTCCACGACATGTTCTCATGCATTCCATTCATACCACCGTATACAAACAATATACATTCAAAATTCAATATCATCACCATATTATCAACAATGCACACATATCCACAATATGTTCTCATGCATTCTCAAGTAATTCATCATACAAGAATTTCATCATGCCTACACGCATAGCATATTTACCACACTATGCACATATATTCATAATACATTCTCATGCATTATTCTCTTACAATCACAATTCAATACAACATCATATTTATCAAACGATGCACGCATATCCATCAATATGCTCTCATGCATTCCTCATGTATCTTAACATACAACCGCATATAAACAATATACATTCACAATACATTTTGTGTAGCATGTTTATTATTCATCTCATGCCATTTCATTCAAGGTATACACGTCACAATACCAATAATACAATTATAAGCTATGCACACATATGTCCGCAATGTTCTCATGTATTTTAACTGATTACAATTAACATTCATATCACAACTCTAGGATTCACGCCCGAAGGCTACCCACAGCACATGTTATCACAATAGACCATATACTATAACATATCACATGAACATCAATCTATGTGAAATCACCAAACCATCACCACCAAGAAATCTCAGCAAAGAAAAGATGCTGTCAAATTCGCCCACATTCGCCTGGCGAGTCCCCGCAGCGAACCTTCGCTGGACCTTCGCCTGGCGAACCCTCTCAGCGAACACTCGCTAGGCCTTCGCCTGGCGAGACTCCCTAGCGAGCCAAAGTCAGTAGCTGCTGACTTCGTTCGCCACCATTCGCCAGCACCTTCGCTGGGCGAACCTTCGCTAACCAACCTTCGCCTGGCGAACTCGCCAGCGAAGTCCACTGGGACTAAATTCATAATTATTAGCCAGCATTCGCTAGGCTTCGCCCGGCGAAGCTTCGCTTCCGCTCGCCTGGCGAGAGCCAGCGAACCTGCGCAGAACAGAATCCATTATGTCTTCTCCCTTCATCCCACCATCAACCAACCACTTAATCATCAAAATTAGCTCAAACAACATACCCTCATGTTTCCCAACTATTCTACGGCATTATTTCCCAGTTCCAACCGATTAAATCATCAATCTACCGATTAATCCAACTTTGCCCTAAAATGAAAAGTTATGAAATACACCCCAAAATCCCCACCCAACATACATAACATCATACAATGATTAAATAGCAATGTTTCTCACCCTTACCTCGATTAATCGGAGCTTCGAAATCAGTTCTTGAAGATTCTCCAAGCTTTTCCCTTTTCCTCTTCATTTCTCCTCTTCTTCTTCCTTTCTCTTCTTTTTCTTTTCTATCTTTCTCTTTCTCTCCAATTCCCTTTTTATATTCTTCTATTTCTTTTCCTTCCTCTCTATTATTTTCTTTCCATTCTATTTCCTTCTCAATTCCCTACTACAAATTCCAATTAATAAAATTAATTCCAACATTAATAAAAATCCCACCAAGTCAATTAATTACCATAATTAATTAATTAATTAATGAAATTTGGGCTGTTACAACCCTCCCCCACTTTAGGAATTTTCGTCCTCGAAAATGTTACCTGATTCAAACAGCTCTGGATACAACTTCCATATCCCAATCTCCCAATCAAACTCTCTCCCAAACGACCTCTACCAGAAGAATCCCTTTCCTTCGAAGTTACCTCTCGTTCATCAACTTGAACTGACAACGCCTCGGAAATCAAATCGTCTCCCTCTTGCACACCATCCATTTGAATCGATGTACCTCCTCAGCTTAGACACATGAACATATCATGTAATCTCCACAAGTGACAGCGGAAAACAATTTAACCTGCTATTTCCCCACCACGCTTCCGCTGCGCCACCCTGATACGGATTCACAAAACACAGTAGATACTTTCGAGACTCCAAGCTCGACCACACCAGTTACTATCGTAACTCTGAAAACACGTCCTTTCTTGGATCATTTCGATCTTTCACTCATTGCTTGCGTAATCTTCGGCCCGAGTACAATACTTTCGCTGAACACACATCTATCCAAAGGAGTCCTACATCTCTTACCAAAACAAAGTCTCGTACGATGTTATTCTGATACTAGAATAATAGCAGTTATTGTAGGTAAACTCAATCAGTGACAATTAACTATCCCTTGATTCCATCTTGATCCAACACATAAGCTCTCAACGATTCTCTTCATACCGAATAGTTCTCTTTGTCTTCCCATCCATCCACGAATGCTAGACAAAGTTCAATCCAGTATATACAAACTCAACCATTTCCTTCTCCATCTATGGCCACTCAAGACCGTTTCTCAAATTCGGTCACATCTTCCTAGTACCTGCATGGATACTCCCTCTATCTCAATGTCCTTTTTCCAGAGTACTCTTGTTCAACTCACACTATTCAGAATACACACCCCATCATGACATCTCATGATACCACTCCCATCAATCTGAAAATCAGCTCTTTGACTTACTTCATTAAATTCAATCAATCTATTAACTCGAATTAGAATTCCGACCTCTTCGAATCTCATCGAGAATACCAATAGTCAGTCTCATCATATAAAGCTCAACTCGAGTCTCTTCACAGACCATAATCATATCCCAAATTTACTCAATCAGTCCTGACTTCATTACCATCATCATCGGTATATACAAAAATTGCCAATGCAATAACTCAATTACCACTTGGTCTCACTCGAATGGTAACTCAACCAAAACCATACTCCTTCAGGAGTTCCAATTACTTCTCTGTCTCATATTTGACTCTCTCTCAAATAAAACAAATACCTTAAGGTCAGTAACCATCTCAAATCTCAACTAAACAGTTGAGGCTTCCAAACTCCGGTACAACACACAACAGCAACCCACTCCAAATTACTTGTCAGATAATCCCTCTCTATACTTTATATTACCTTCCAGCACAACCAAAACTCACTAATGTTGCACTTAATATATCTCTTAATCATATCAATAAGGTATCTCAAAACACAAAGACAATTCTGTCGGACTTGGCAAAACCAATACACGAACTGTTGACAGCTTCCTCAAAACTCTTTGAACTTTCTTCACAGTAGTACATCACTACCCCTTCTCCAACACTGATAACTCAAGTTCCCGATGCTCCACATGATCCCCTATACTCTCTGAGTATATTCAAATACCATCGGTTACACAACCACTGACTCACTCTATTACGCATGGAAAATCCCGTGTCAACCGGACACTCAGTTGTGAACTCATGGCGAAAACACAACCGCACTCACTACGCTTACTAAAACATCCACACATATTTTGCCAATAAATACTTAATTCCATGTCACTAATTTTCCATCACTTAGAGCACTGTAATATCTTCCAACGCTTCTAATCTTGCGTCATTCCGAATTACGGTTTTCCGTTACGACAAAATCACGGAAACAACCCTTCCACACTTAAAGGTCAACCAATACCTCTCCAACTCTTGAAATACTTAAGGGTCCAATTATACCAACCATGTATTCCACATCTCATTTCCTTTAGTAATCACTAGAAGTCATTATCCACCCTTATACTCAACTCCACAATTTGTTGTCGTAGCACACACACCAGACATAATTCTCAACACTACTCAATCAATCTTAATTCCTTAGCCACTCAAACAAACGTATAATATGGAGCTTCCAATATCTGATTATTCTCCGCAACTAAGTCGATCACAACTCAACTTCACGTCTTGGCTGTTTACCCCCTTATCTTGTCAGGATAATTCTCAGACTACCACAATCAAACGGTAAACCGACAACTCCTCCACTTCCATCAATACTCAATATTTCCATCGAAATCAAACATCTCATCACTGTCCTGCACCGACTCATCAAAACAATTCTCAAGTGCTCGGCTTTACTCAAGACAATTCACTGCACCACGCCATCTAAGCTTGCAAGACACATCTATCCCATCCAACACAATCCCAACTACTATCAACAAGAGATTAAGGGTGATCAGTTCCTCAATTTGTCGATAGACAGCCGAAACCATAATGGGGCATAGACCATCTTTACCAAACTATAATAGCGTTTAACTCCACACTAAGCTACAACTCCACACTTGCAGCCTTCTAAGGAATCACAAGCTTCTCCCCCACTTTAATCATTCCCTCTTCTGCAAACAAGGTTAAGCAACAACATGTATCGACAGTGTTTTCACACACATGTCGCATACAAGGGAACAAATAACATTAGACAACTTGGCCGGACGGACCGACCTGCTCTGATACCACTAATGTAACACCCTTCTAAACCCCACAATAATATATGCATAATCAGAGTAAAAGTTAACATGCATCCATAAAAGGGCGTCACACAAAACTTGCACCACATTAAAACAATCTGTCATGCTCATAAACACTTTTCCACTTAGCAGCGGATTCATTAATGAAAATCCTTTAAAAGAAACATTTACTTTCATCATATAAAATCAACATCTCTAGGCACTAAGGCCAACATCTCATTATCTCAATTATTCCAAATATGAAAACATAACTTAGGTTACATAATGTAATCCTAAAACATAAGCAATCGATCCCCGTGTTACACTACCAGAGCATGACTCGACCCATAAATGATTACTAAACCGCTACACACGTAGCAACCTCGAACTACAAGCAGAACTTCATAAAGGCCTCCAACAACCTAATCTGCAATGCCTCATAGAGCATTATAAAACAGCAGAAGGGTGAGAAATATTACCATAATAATCAAAGCATAAAATCATGTATATATAGGTATCATATAATTAACTCCCTATTTCTCACCACAATTCAACTCATAGTCATTTACATCATCACTTACATATATATATATACAACATGAATATTCACCAAGCATTTTACATCATGCATACATCCACAATTCCACAATCTTAACATTCACATGTAAGCATCTCTTCATGCACGCTTCATAAGTATTCAACAAACATCTCATTCACACGCATACTCTCACAATTTCACAATCTCATCATTCACACATAAGCATCTCTTCATGCATATGTCATATATTAATGTGACTCAACAACTCAATGCAACTCATGCAATGCGGTACCGACTCTCGTTATCTTTTTTTCGGTTTTTACATTAAACCGGGTCCACTCTTCTAGACCGATAACCCGTTATCTTTTTTTTCGGTTTTTACATTAAACCGGGTCCACTCTTCTAGACCGATAACCACAAAGGCCCGTCCTCTAAGCCTTCAAACCCACTCTTCTAGGTTTGGGACAAGCCACTAGTTTCCACGAAACTAACAGACATTGCCTCTTGACTAAATGATGCATGTACAATCAACCACAACAAATGCACTTAAGACCGACATCTTAATCTCATGCATTCAAATAATTCATCTCTTCAAGAATTACATTATGATTGCACACACAACATATTCACATAACATTCATCGATGTATTCATAATTCAACATTATCACCACATTATCACTCACAATGCACACATATCCACGATATGTTCTCATGCATTCTTCACAGTTATCAAACAATGCACACATATCCACGATATGTTCTCATGCATTAATCACATTTAATCACATACATACAATATGCATTTACAATATATATCAAGCAATGCACACATGTCCACGACATGTTCTCATGCATTCCATTCATACCACCGTATACAAACAATATACATTCAAAATTCAATATCATCACCATATTATCAACAATGCACACATATCCACAATATGTTCTCATGCATTCTCAAGTAATTCATCATACAAGAATTTCATCATGCCTACACGCATAGCATATTTACCACACTATGCACATATATTCATAATACATTCTCATGCATTATTCTCTTACAATCACAATTCAATACAACATCATATTTATCAAACGATGCACGCATATCCATCAATATGCTCTCATGCATTCCTCATGTATCTTAACATACAACCGCATATAAACAATATACATTCACAATACATTTTGTGTAGCATGTTTATTATTCATCTCATGCCATTTCATTCAAGGTATACACGTCACAATACCAATAATACAATTATAAGCTATGCACACATATGTCCGCAATGTTCTCATGTATTTTAACTGATTACAATTAACATTCATATCACAACTCTAGGATTCACGCCCGAAGGCTACCCACAGCACATGTTATCACAATAGACCATATACTATAACATATCACATGAACATCAATCTATGTGAAATCACCAAACCATCACCACCAAGAAATCTCAGCAAAGAAAAGATGCTGTCAAATTCGCCCACATTCGCCTGGCGAGTCCCCGCAGCGAACCTTCGCTGGACCTTCGCCTGGCGAACCCTCTCAGCGAACACTCGCTAGGCCTTCGCCTGGCGAGACTCCCTAGCGAGCCAAAGTCAGTAGCTGCTGACTTCGTTCGCCACCATTCGCCAGCACCTTCGCTGGGCGAACCTTCGCTAACCAACCTTCGCCTGGCGAACTCGCCAGCGAAGTCCACTGGGACTAAATTCATAATTATTAGCCAGCATTCGCTAGGCTTCGCCCGGCGAAGCTTCGCTTCCGCTCGCCTGGCGAGAGCCAGCGAACCTGCGCAGAACAGAATCCATTATGTCTTCTCCCTTCATCCCACCATCAACCAACCACTTAATCATCAAAATTAGCTCAAACAACATACCCTCATGTTTCCCAACTATTCTACGGCATTATTTCCCAGTTCCAACCGATTAAATCATCAATCTACCGATTAATCCAACTTTGCCCTAAAATGAAAAGTTATGAAATACACCCCAAAATCCCCACCCAACATACATAACATCATACAATGATTAAATAGCAATGTTTCTCACCCTTACCTCGATTAATCGGAGCTTCGAAATCAGTTCTTGAAGATTCTCCAAGCTTTTCCCTTTTCCTCTTCATTTCTCCTCTTCTTCTTCCTTTCTCTTCTTTTTCTTTTCTATCTTTCTCTTTCTCTCCAATTCCCTTTTTATATTCTTCTATTTCTTTTCCTTCCTCTCTATTATTTTCTTTCCATTCTATTTCCTTCTCAATTCCCTACTACAAATTCCAATTAATAAAATTAATTCCAACATTAATAAAAATCCCACCAAGTCAATTAATTACCATAATTAATTAATTAATTAATGAAATTTGGGCTGTTACAGATTTTGCATTTGCCATGTCAAATCTCTTGAGAAGATCCAAACAATATTTTGTTTGGCTCACGAATGTTCCTTCCTTCAGTTGCTTGATTTGTAACCCGAGAAAATATGTGAGTTCACCCATCATACTCATCTCGAATTCACCCTGCATAAGCTTATCAAACTCTCTTACGAGATTCATGTTAGTGGATCCAAATATGATATCGTCAACATAGATTTGTACAAGAATTAAGTGTTTTCCTTGACGTTTAATGAAGAGAGTAGTATCAACCTTTCCTCTTGAGTAGCCTTGATCAAGTAAGAATTTGCTTAGTCTCTCATACCAAGCTCTAGGAGCTTGTTTGAGACCGTACAAAGCTCTTTTCAGTTTATAGACATGATCAGGATACTCATGAGACTCAAAACCAGGTGGTTGAGCAACATAGACTTCTTCATTTATAAACCCGTTAAGGAACGCATTTTTGACGTCCATTTGAAATAACTTAAAATCTTTCGCACAAGCGAAAGCCAGTAGAAGGCGTATAGCCTCGAGTCGGGCAACCGGCGCATAAGTTTCCTCATAGTCGATGCCTTCCTCTTGGTTATACCCTTGCGCGACTAAACGCGCTTTGTTGCGAGTTATTACTCCGTTCTCGTCCAGTTTATTTCTAAACACCCATCGGGTGCCGATTACTCGATGACCTCGTGGAGGAGGGACAAGATCCCAAACCTCATTTCTAGTAAACTGATTCAGTTCCTCCTGCATTGACAAATACCAATGTTCATCGAGTAGGGCTTCCTTAGGGTTTTTAGGTTCCATCTGTGACACGAAAGCGAAGTAATAACAGAAATTACTTAGCTTAGCTCGAGTTGTTACACCCTTTGTGATGTCTCCAATAATGTTTTCAATTGGATGGTCTTTAGATGACTTCCATTCTTGAGGAAGATCGTCGTTTGAAGGCGGATGAACTTCCTCTGTTGCATCACGGTGTGCATCCTTATCCTCCTCAATTTTGGCTTTGTCAGGTTGATCAATCCCCATCTCGCCACTTTTGAGTATGTCTTCAGTGGATGTACCTGCACCATGAACAACACTATCCTTTCCGACATTTCTCGGGTAGGACTCATCAAAGGTAACATGCACAAACTCTTCTACAGCAAGTAATCGTTTATTATATATTCTATATGCTTTACTCGAGTGAGAGTATCCGAGAAAGATACCTTCATCGGCTTTGGAATCAAATTTGCCCAAGTTTTCCTTTCCATTGTTTAATACAAAGCATTTACATCCAAACACGTGCAAGTGAGAAACATTAGGCTTTCGCCCTTTTAAAAGTTCGTACGGTGTTTTGTTTAGATTGGGGCGAATAAGTACCCTATTCAAAACATAGCACGCCGTACTAATGGCGTCGGCCCAAAAATATTTAGGTAAACCACTTTCGTTAATCATTGTTCTTCCCAATTCTTCTAAAATACGGTTTTTGCGCTCCACAACCCCGTTTTGTTGAGGAGTGCGTGGAGCGGAGAAGTTATGATCAATACCATGGTTACCGCAATATTCTTCAAATAAGTGATTTTCAAACTCACCTCCATGGTCGCTCCTAATGGACACTATGTTTGTATTTAACTTATTTTGGGAAAGCTTAGCAAACTTTTCAAAAGTGGCGAATGTATCACTTTTACTTACTAAGAAGATGGTCCAACAAAACCTAGAAAATTCGTCCACTATTACGAACCCGTAATAGTTTCCTTCTCGACTTTTGATCCTAGACGACCCAAACAAGTCCATGTGTAGAAGTTCAAGAGGTCTCGTTGTTGAAATTATCTTTTTGGATTTAAATGAGATCCTCGTTTCCTTCCCTTTTTGACAAGCATCACAAAGGTGATCCTTGGTGAACTTTATTTTGGGAAGTCCTAAGACTAGGTCTTTTGAGACTACCTTATTGAGTAAGTCAAAATTAACATGCGCTAAACGCCTATGCCATAGCCATGAGTCTTCACTCATAGTTATGAGACATTTGTCGCTTGTTAATGATACTTCATTTAAGTCAAGCATATATACATTGTTTACTCTAAAACCATTAAATATATTCTTCTTATCATTTTCATGCACAATTTTGCAACAATCTTTTGAAAAGGATACATTGTATCCTTTGTCGCACAATTGGCTAATGCTAAGCAGGTTATGTTTAAGGTTTTCGACAAGCAATACGTCGGAAATCATAGTAGAGGCGGGATTACCTACACTACCTTTACCTCGTATTGCTCCGCGGTTGTTATCACCATAAGTTACATACCCTTTCTTCTTAGCCACAAAGTCTATGAATAAGGATATGTCTCCAGACATGTGTCGTGAGCACCCACTATCGAGAACCCATCTTCTCTCGGTGGTCTCGACACATTTCACCTGTCAACACATAATTAGCACAAGGAGGTACCCAATGGCATATTGGGTCCTAATAGGTTAGCTACAAAATGGTTGCGTTTGGGCAACCATTGGTAGATGCCTTTAGGAACCAGAAATCTCCTAAACCGGCATTTACCAATGGAGTGTCCTTTCTTGCAACAATATAAGCAAGCAAAATCAACTTTAGAGACACTTTCACTTGCTTGATCCTTAATTACATATGCATATTTTTGGTATGGGTTAATCATACTTTTTCTAAAATCCTTTTTATCAATAGCAAATGTAACTTTAGGCTCAAGTGCCTTGTTTAATTTGGCCTTGAGGTTTCTAACCTCACCTTGCCAAATATGACAAGTGCCACACCCGAAGTTGAAAGGATTTCTATTGTCTTTACAATCCGATTCATTGCCTTTCACAATGGAAGCCTTAAGGTCCTCTAATTTCTTTTCGGACTCTTTAACTTTATGCTCTAAATACGTAAAGATTTTCTTATTAGAAGCAAGTTTCTTGAAGGCTTCAACTGCTTCATTATGTAAGGCATGAAATGCGGTTTGTAATTCTGAATGCGGCAAATTTGAGGACTTATCATATTTAGAGTGACATACCTGTTTTTTCTTATTTTTCTGATTGGCGGAGAGGCATAGATTCACGGACTCTTCTTCATCACTAGAACTTTCATCAGAGGAGGAAGAGTCGTTGTCACTTTCCCATGCTATGTACGCTCTCCTAGGCTTTGATGATTTCTTGTGTGATTTTGATGATTCCTTGTCCTTTCCCTTTTTATTCATTGGACAGTCCGGTTTGTAGTGACCGGGCTTTCCACACTTGTAACACGTCCCTCTAGTCTTTTTACCTTTCAAGTCATCATCCTTGGAGTGTCTCGATTGTTTCCGGAAGTTTACCAAGTTCTTCTCGGAATGTTGGATGTCGTTCTTTCTCACTTAACGGTTATACCGTTTAACAAACAACCCCATATCTTCGCTTGTGTCCTCTTCTTCTTCGTCGCTCGAGGAATAATCATTTTGCTCTTTTGCTTGAGACTTCGAGGAGGAAGTCTTGAGAGCTATCGATTTCTTTTCACTCACCTTCGTTTTGTCTTTCTTTTCCATCTTTTCGCGTTGGTCTAAGCTCAAGAGTACCTGTTCATGCTCTTGTAATTTGCCAAACAATGTTGTTAAATCTAATAAGGTAAGATCATGTGCTTCTTTGATGGCGGTCACTTTAGGCTGCCATTCCCTGTTTAGACATCTTAAGATCTTATTAGTAGCAATATCATTGGAAACAGGCCTACCTAATAAATGTAAACGATTGATGAGATGAGTAAATCTCTTTTGCATGTCAGCAATGGTTTCCCCTTGCTCCATGAAAAAGAGATCGAACTCTTGAGTTAATGTATTGATTCTAGCCAACTTAACATCGTTTGTCCCCTCATGGGCTATTTGTAGTGAATCCCACATGGCCTTAGCGGTAGGACAATGGGATACACGATAGTATTCATCTACACCTAATTAGGAGATTAAGATGTTTTTAGCTTTCCAATCATAATTGTATTTTTTCTCATCGTCATCGGTCCATTGTGCTTCAGGCTTTGGCACAACTACGTTATCCGCATTGGTCATAGTAATTTCTATTGGACCATTAAGGATAACATTCCATATTTTTCTGTCTATAGAGTTTATATGCACACGCATACTGTCTTTCCAATAACTGTAATTTTCACCGTTGAAAACAGGAGCCCTATTGTACGCCCCTTTAGGTTCGTTTGCCATTTTCTATCTCGTTGTATTTGAAGCACCGAATAACCGGAGCTCTAGATACCACTTGTTAGACTATGGCACGGATCTAGAAGGGGGGGTTGAATAGATCCCCAATTAAAATTTGAGTCGGCGCTACCAATTTAAAATTGGTTTTAAAAATGTTTTAAGTGCGGAAGCAGCCGAGGAAAAATATAGTCTAAAACGAACGGTTATTGGAAAACCGGATATACGTAAGCCTTTGGATTAATGACAATTTGGAAAAATAGAATCACAACACTAATTCCACTTATCAGTTATTTACTTCAGTTGTAAGGATTCCTAGTTCCAATGATTCAAAATCAAACCAAAACTAGATACACAAGTAAGATAATTTTGGTTCAAGCAATATGTCAAACACTTGGTGTGCAAAAACACTCCAAGTGATGTTTATGTTGAGTAAGTGATTTCAACCAGCCTAGTACAATGTCTTGTTGTACTTTGGAGTTAAACACAAAGTTTTAATCTCTTACTCAATTGATATCACAATTTTGACAATAGAGCTTACACAAAAATTACTTATTTGAGTTGTAACGTAAATGCTGAAAATAGAGAAGACAAGTAATTTGGTGAGGCAGTTACCCCGTCGTCCTCGCTTCGGGGTACGTCTGCCCTCAATTCTAAAACTAGAATTGAGGTATATTGTATAGATATCACCTGTTTGAATGAACAAATTATACAAGGATTGAGCAGCAAATATACAACAGAAATCTCAATGTGTTGAAAGTTGCCTTCATTCCTTGCCCCTTGATTCAAGCTGAATCAAGTTCTTCGATTTGTGTTGATGGACCTCCGACTCCAGCCACCTTATTGAATAACACGTTGTTATTCAAACCTTTGGCTCCGGCTGATCTCAACAGCACCAAATCGAACCCGAGATCTTCCCTTCAAAATCACTGAATCCGCTACTAGACTTGTGAAGACCACCTCTTCACAATCACCTTCGCTCGATTGACCGTTGATGAAGAATCTCGTCCAAAAACCCCCGAAATTCGAACCAATCTTGGAGGGTAAAACCCCAATGGTTTTATTCAAGAAAGAACCTGTCACAATCTTCAACCCGAGCTTGATTCTCCAATCTAAGCCTCAAACCTTATCACCTTGAATCTCTCACAAATGCATTTCAAAAATGATTGTGTGTAGTTGAAATGTTGTGAGATGTTGAAGATGAAGATGATGAATCTTGGACACCTATTTCACTCTTTCTTGTTTTTGAACACATGAATCAAAAGAATATCAAATGTTGGTAGACACAAGTGTTTAAGCAAGTATATATAGTGCCAACATAATTCAGGATATAACAGTATTTCAAATATGAGAGGGAAGTATTTTAAAACAGATTTTCCGCGCGAACGGTCGACCATAACAGGTCTGTGCGTCGACGCATGGCCTGTGCTGTTTTGGATTTCTGGAAATTTCATCAGTGTGCGTCGACCACACAGTCGGCGTGCGCTGACCTGTTGAAATTCATTTCCTTTGTGCGCCGACCCTATGGTCGACCCATGCCCTTACGCGCTGACCCGCTGGAATGTTATTCCTTCATGCGCTGACCCTATGGTCAACGCATGCTTTGTGCGCTGACTGATTTGGACCTTTTTGATGACTACGCCGACCCTATGGTCGACCCATGTCCTGCAAGGCTGCAAAAATTCATTAGTTTGAAGTTTTTCATGCCTTTAGTCATGATTGCATTTTGTCAACACAAAGTATATTCATTTCAGAAATTTTTAAGATAAGCGAAAGAAGGATATGGTGGGTGATACGTTGCATCTGGTTTAGTGGATCTGGAATTCATACTTTCCAGTCTATCCTGGGAATTTGTCATCATCAAAACCTGCATTTACCAATGTCTTACAGACTTGTGTGATATGTGGCGATTTGCCTCCACATCTTTCACCTTGAGAAACATGATATCCTCATCAGGGAATTCAAATTTCATCGGCTGATAATCCTCGATTGGTTGTTCGGCGAGGTATTCAGACAATACGCTTCCCTTGATGGCCTTCAAGGAAACGTACTGAATGTCATATTCCGTCAACACCATTTGCCATCTGGCAATCCTGCCCGAAAGCGCTTGCTTCTCGAAGACGTACTTAATCGGATCCATCTTCGAAATTAGCATGGTCGTGTGATTGAGCATGTACTGTCGTAAACATTTGGCAGCCCAGGCTAGTGCACAACACGTCTTCTCCAGCATCGAGTAACGAGATTCACAGTCTGTGAACTTTTTAATCAAATAGTAAATGGCATGCTCCTTTCTGCCCGTCTCGTCGTGCTGACCGAGAACACACACCATACTATTCTCAAGAACTGTCAAGTACATGATTAAGGGTCTTCCGGCCACTGGGGGTATCAAGATCGGAGGTTCCTGTAGATACTGTTTTATCTTATCAAATGCCTTATGGCAATCCTCGTTCCAGATAATCGCCTGATCCTTTTTTAGTAGTTTGAACATCGGTTCACCGGTGGCCGTGAGCTGAGAAATAAACCTTGCAATGTAGTTTATTCTGCCCAAGAAACCACGGACTTCTTTTTCGGTTTTTGGAGCTGGCATTTCTTGTATTGCTTTTATCTTCGCAGGATCAACCTCAATGCCTCTTTCACTCACGATAAACCCCAGTAGTTTTCCAGACCGTACTCCGAAAGTACACTTGTTAGGATTCAACCTCAACCTGAACTTCCTAAGCCTCTCAAAAAGCTTCAGCAAATTGACCAGATGTCCCTCCTCCGTTTGGGACTTCGCAATCATGTCATCAACATAGACTTCAATCTCATGATGAATCATATCATGAAACAAAGTAACCATTGCTCGTTGGTAAGTGGCCCCTGCGTTCTTCAGACCGAAAGGCATTTCCTTGTAGCAAAACGTTCCCCAAGGTGTAATAAACGTAGTTTTCTCCATGTCCTCCGGCGCAATCTTGATCTGATTGTAGCCGGAGAAGCCATCCATGAACGAAAATACGGAGAACTGAGTTGTATTGTCGACCAAAAAATCAATGTGAGGGAGCGGGAAATCATCTTTAGGGCTCGCCCTATTCAAATCCCGATAATCGACGCACATTCAAACCTTACCGTCCTTCTTCGGTACCGGCACTATGTTGGCGACCCACGGAGGGTAAGTAGTGACCGCTAAGAAGCCAACATCAAGCTGCTTTTGCGCTTCTTCTTTGATCTTAACGGCCATATCTGGTCGTGTCCTCCTAAGCTTCTGCTTAACGGGAGGACAATCTTCTCGCAGCGGCAAGTGATGGACCACGATGTCAGTATCAAGTCCGGGCATATCTTCGTGTGACCAAGCAAAGATGTCACTATACTCTCGAAGCATCTCGACCAATCTCTGCTTGACATCACTCTGCAATGCGGCCCCTATCCTGACATTCCTGACAAGTTCTTCAGAACCCAAATTCACAATCTCAATCTCTTCCTCGTGAGGCAGAATAACTTTCTCTTCTTGTTTCAACAAGCGGGCCAACTCTTCGGGAAGGTCTTCGTCTTCATCAATCTCTTCTTCGGCTTGATAGATCGGGCAATCAAAGTCGAAGTGAGTCGTAGAAGGTCCAGAGTCGATGTCATCTACTATGTGGATCCTGCAATAACAAGGGTTAAGCTTAAAACAAGGATATGCAGGTTAGCACAAACCCTATTGCCATTTTATTATTTTTCAAAACAAATATAAAACAGGAATAACAGAGATCACAACATTTGAATGCGAAAGAACGCCTTTTGATTTATTGGTAAAATGCATGTACATAATCAAACAAGGCCTTGACAATAAAACCACTATGCCCCGGGTAGGACATAGGGTTGTACAATGATTGGAGAAAGTAAATCATTACTCTTTACCTGTCACTTTGATAGTATCCCTGATGGACCAGTTGTTGAGGCTCTGGCCTGGTTTGCTTGGCTGGATCCAAGAGTCTAGGTCGCAATCGCTGTCTTCGCCGTCTTTAGACACTGCGTTGACACTTTCGAATATAACCCCGCCACTGGTAAACTGGATCGGCCCTTTACCCTGGGACGCACTGTGAGAAGAGGAGGCTTCAGCCGCAGGAGAGTATCCTAACCCAAACTTGTCTTGTTTGTTAGGTATTTCTAGCACTTGCCCCCAGCCTGGGGTAGATCTGGCTTGAACAACGCCCCGGGCTTCCCGGAAGGAAGAGAGAGTCATCTCTGGCTTTTCAGTCATTACAGGAGCCACATCCTTGACTTTAACAGCCTCGAACGCCTGACATAGGGTTTCGTGGATTTCCCCATCCATCTCAACATACTTGAAGGACGACAAATGGCTCACCATTATGTCTTCTTCGCCACATACAGTCACGATGCTGCCTCCGACAGCGTACTTGAGTTTCTGGTGCAACGTGGAGGTCAGGGCACCAGCAGAGTGGATCCATGGCCGGCCTAAGAGACAGTTGTAGGCAGGCATGATGTCCATGATGTAGAAGACTGCGTCGAAAGTTTCCGGCCCGACTTGGATTGGCAACGTCACCTCTCCAAAGACATGACGCTTGGTTCCATCGAAAGCCTTCACAACCAGATCACTAGGTGTGCAAATCAATCCTCGAGTATCTAACTTCATCAATGCCTTCTTTGGGAGAACATTGAGTGAAGACCCAGTGTCCACCAACACATGAGACATAATCATTCCACTACACTCTATCTAGATGTACAGGGCGCTGTTGTAGTTTCTTTCCTTCGGCGTCAGCTCCAGGTCAGTGAACCCTAACCCGTTTCCAGCATTCACGTGGGCCACTACCCCTTCCAACTGGTTGACCGAGATTTCCTGCGGCACATACGTGGCATTCAAAACCTTTAACAGCGCGTTGCGATGTGACTCCGAACACAGCAACAAATTCAGGATGGAAATTTTCGAGGGTGTTTGATGGAGGTGATCCACGATCTTGTAGTCACTCTTCTTGATCAACCTCATGAACTCTTCAGCGTCCTTTACAAGTAAGTCCTTCTCTACCCCACGAGGGGTTTCATCAACGACTTTACTCTTTCCCTTATCGGTTCCTTCAGCTTTGTCCGCTTTGTCCGCCACAATCTCAGGTGGAGAAAATACTCGTTCGCTGCGCGTGATTCCGCCAATTCCCACTAGGTTATCCACAGACCGCCCAGATGGTTCTAGTTCCAACTTCTGTCTGTTACAGTAAACGTCTGCCCCATAATGCCATGGGACAGCATTGGTGCTTTCAAAAGGTATCGGCCCAGCCTTTGTGATGGTAATGGTGGGCGGCCTGAGTGCAGAAATGGTTATCGTTTGGCGAGGGATGGTGATGGTGGCAACCTCATCATCTTGCTTCAGCATTACCTCTCCAGATCCACATTCGGCCCTTCGGCTAAACTGCAAGATTCCTTCGGTCATCAGACTTTGAATCCCTACTATCAATTGTTCACATCCATCAGGACGAGTCGCACAGCCCATACATAGTTCTCCACAGCCCGGTGCCAACAAACACCCGGAAAGAAGCCCCTCTTCATCAGCTTGGCTTTAACGAAGCTAAGTGGTGTCTTCAGATCCTTGACGTCATTCAATGAATCCAAGTTCTCGTCTTCAATAATGGCATTCACCCCACCTCCCCTATGATTCAGCATAGGGTTCTTTGTGACATTCGACACATTATCTGAGAAATTGATGATCTTAGCATCCACCATATCTTGCACCTTGTGCTTGAAGGCTTTGCAGTTTTCTATCGTGTGGTCGGGTGCCCCTGAGTGAAAATCACATGTTGCATTCGCATCATAACCCTGCGGAGGTGCCCCTGTCAAGGGAGCCAGGGTTCTCTTCTAGACTAGTTGTAACTGAAGCAGAGTTTGTAACAGTTGAGCATAAGACATGGGTGGCGTCTCAAGGTGACGACTTGACAGAGGTGCCCTGTCCTGATACTTTCTGTACCCTTGCTGATTTGGCTGCTGCTGCTGCGGCTGCTGTTGTGGCTGGGGTTGTTGGACAGCAGGGATGGTTATGCTAGCCACCTGACGGCGCTGGCTTTTACCCTTCCTTCGAGCGTTAGATACAACACTCGTCTCTCCTTCACGCCTTTTGCTACCATATGGTTTCTTTCCTCCTCCAGCTGAGGATAGATCAACACCTTTAATTTTCCCCAACTTGATCCCGTTTTCAACGTGCTCGCCAGTAATGATGAGATCTGAGAAACTTCCTGACATACCGCTGACTAGTTTCTCGTAATAAACCCCTGGGAGGGTGGCTACAAACATCTCAACAAGCTCTCATTCAACCATCGGCGATTGAACTCTAGCTGCTAATTCACGCCACCGCTGGGCGTATTCTTTGAACCCCTCGTTGTTCCTCTGTGACAAGTTCTGTAGTTGAACTCGGTTCGGAGCCAAGTCATTGTTATACTGATAATGGTGCACGAATGCCTCAGCAAGTTCCTTCCACGTGCGCACACTGGTAGTTCCAAACTCATGTACCATTCCAAGGATGGCCCGGACAAGCTATCCTGAAAGAAGTGCATCAGCAACTTCTCGTCTTCAGAGTGAGCGGGCATCTTTCGGTAGTATGACTTTAAGTGGACACGAGGGCAGGTGATGCCATTGTACTTCTCAAAGTCGGGTACCTTGAATTTGGGAGGCACCTTGAAATCATAAATCAATCCCAATTTAGACATGTCGACACCCATAGTGTTCAGGTTCTCGAAATTCCTCATTTTGTCCTCGAGTGCCTCAAACCTCAGACGTGCTTCAGCAGTCAGCACTCCTCTGTGAGAACAAATCTTCTTGTCGATCTTCTAGCCATGGCTGAGGCCCATACAGATTTCCAGCACCTGCCTTGCCGTTGCCTAGTCCAGCATTGCCATTAGCTTCAAAATTTCCATTACCGATGCCAATCGTATTACCATTGAGCCCTATGTTAGTGATCACATTGCCGTTGCCACTGCCATTCCCCCTTGTCACGGGGATGCCACCCTGAGTTTCAACAGGTGGAGGGGTTGGAACATTCCCACCATGGAGTACACCGTTGCTGTCAACCCTTGAGATCAGATGCTGAACCAATGTTCTGAGCTGGTCTTGGCCGTTGGCAACCACTTGCATGAGCTCCATGAAGCGGTCCATCCTCTCTCGGAGTTCCTGAACGTCAGTCTGCACTTGTTCCATTGCTCTAGCTTGATTTGCTCTGGTCGGATAACGGTGGATTGGCCTTTGATCAATCCTGGAACAACCTGCATACACAAAGGGTTAGAAAAATGACAACGTGCTCGTTATGCAAATGCTTCATGCAAATGCAAACATGTGTGTGTGTGTGTGTTAGGGAGATTCCCCCCCCCCCCCCCCCCCCCCCCCGATCCTAGTGCCTGAGTGCCAGTGCTGATAATAAGAAGTCCGAGTTCAGCCATGGAAATAACATCTCATATATATAAAGAAAACCCATCACGGCGGTACACAACGTCACTGAGTACAAGCAGAATCAATAGCGTGACCTCGACCAACAAGCCTGGTGATGGTCAGCATACAACAATGATCAAAACAAAAGGATTACAAATATAGTCAAGCACGGGCGCGGAACTCTTCTAACAAATCCCTCGTTTCTGGATGATCAGGCTGAGTGAGCAACCCTTCGACGAGTAACTCCCTCTGCATAATAGTGTATTGAAGACCTTCAACTGAGTCTTCCCATGCTCCTTCGCCGAAACAATCTTCTAGCTTCCGCTTCTTGGATTCAAACGTATGTTTGCGCTCCTTCAGGTTAGCAAGAGCCTTGTTTAGCAGGCCTTCAGTGGCATATCTGCGAGCGGTTTCTTCATCAAACCTCTTCTCACTAGCCTTCACCTGGGCTTTCAATTTGGAGATCTGCTGCTTCAGTTTATCCTCCCGTTCCTTGTCGTTGGCTAGGGTGGCCTTCCAATGCTGATTAAACTTGGATATTCTCCGATACGCTTCATCCAAGTGCTGCTTCTTAGTGGCCAATACGTCGTTGACAGATTTGAAGTCCCGACCCAAACGCTCACGCTCAGCCAGCTGCTTAGTCAAATCCGTACCTAACTTATTTACCAGCTCTGTTTGCCTTTTGAAGGAATAGACGGCTTCGCTTCTCTCGCTTCTGAGCTGAGCCAATTCTTTCACCAGTTCTTCATTTGCCTTCTTCAGCTCCTCTCGCTCAGCTAACACCTGATTGTACTGTTGAATAGGCACGGTGGCAGGCTCTTTAATCACTGGAGGGCTTTCTAGCTTGGCAGGAGGAAACGACATCCCTATGATATCTGCTCTGGCTCTGATCCAGGTCACATATGGAGCGTAGGCTTGGCTATTACTTTTTCCCAGCAACGGTTTCCCCCGCCTACTGATACCATTCCAAGCGTGCTGAAGCTTAGATAACATATCCCCCTCTAGAAGACCAGTGAGGTATAGAGATTCCTGCACCTCTTCATCCTTCGGCGGAGCTCTCAAAGCATAAGCAAACTGTCGGACCAACAGGGATGGATTATAGTTGATACAGCCCTTCCTGCCTATCAAAGGCACATTCAGAAACCCACTGCAGCTGAAGATAATCTCAGTACCCAACCTATCTCTATCAAACTAGGCAACATCCTCCGCTGATAGACTCATCAAACGCTCAGGCCACTCAGATGTGGCTGCAGATGAAACAAAGGGACCCTTCTTGGGTAGGTGACTATCAAGCTTTGTTCATACTCCAATTTCATTCCAAACCATTCACTTAAGCCCTATGGAGTGTAATGAAGTGGTTTCCTTCCTTTGGTTTCAACATATGGAGTGTGTGAGGTATGTTTCTTATTTGTGAAGCAACCTTCCAAATGGCCATGTTAAGCACTTCAAATAAAAAATGTGACAATGCCAATCTCTCTAAAACATCAATTCCATTCAAAATGACCATAAATTTGACTTGAAAACAAGTTATTCTCAATTGTTTTGAATTTTCCCATCTTAATTCATTAAAATGGCTTTTATATGAACTTTCTTCCACCAATGCTTGATATGATCCACATCAATGGAAACTTGATGTTTAGACAAGCTAAAAACATCATTTTGAACAACTTTCATGTTGAACAAAAATTCATTTGAGGCTTGCAAGATGGTGTAATTGACTTATGATTCAAAATGACCTGTAATGTCCAAATACCCAAAATACCCTTGACTTGTCAAAGCCATAACTTGAGTTCTACCCATCCAATCATGGACTTATATTACTCTTTAGAAAGCTAAGAGAATAAGGAACAACATTCATGTTGATCAAAAGTTCATAGGAATCATCCCTCTAGGGAAAAAGTGTCATGCAAGTTGGGTAACTTTCAAGCTCCAAATTCACATGCCTCAAATGACTTGTAACTTGTCTGGCTCATAACTTGAGTTCTATAAACCCTATCAAGGACTTCTAGTACTCAACTTAAAGCTAAGCTCATGCTCTACAACAATCATGTTGGGGTAAAGATGAGATGACAATCATATCTTGAGTTAAATTGCCTTGAAGACAGGGGTCAAACTAGGGGATTTTACACTGTCAAGTCTTAGAAACCCTAGCTTGAAACTTCTCAAACTCTTCAATCATGATGAGTTGACCTTGGAATCATCCTTATAACATCTCAATGTATCAATCCATGATCACATGGATCTTGAATTAGGTCTCGACTTCCTTCAAATCCTCAGTTGACTTAGGGTTGACCCAGTCAAACCCTAGTTGCACCAATCATGGCTGAGGCTTCTTATTCTTGCACAATGACCTGTCTAGGCCTCAAAGTGATCTTCAAACCTTATCATGAGCTCTCTCAATATCTCAAGTCTAACTTCATGGCTTCAGAATCATCTGATGGCTTTCCACAACTCTCAAGTTAGGAGACTTGCACCCTTGGTTTCAACCACTCTTTCTGAGGCTCTTTCAACTTCTCTGACAAGGATATCAACCCTTGAACACTTGAATAACCTTCTTAGCTTAGCTTCATAGCCTTGTATAGATCTTAATTGGTAATCATACCTCTTGATCTCCTGCATACATGTCAAGGAAATGCAAATGATAATGCTAATGTGAATGAAATGAAACATAAGCTAGGTAAAGAAATGTTGGGCAAATTTTGGGGTGCAACACCGACACTACAAGCCGACCTTCGAAAATCAAATCTAAGTTCTGCTAATTTCCAAGTTTTGTTTATCTGCTTTAATTTTTATCGCTTTTATTTTTATGCATTCTTTCTGTTTTCTGGTTAGTATTAGGATTGAATTTAGTAAAAATATGAAAGCCATGTCTGGCTAAAACCCTTAGTATTGGTATGTAATTGCGATCGGTCAGAAGGGGGTTAAGTAAACCGTGACGTAGAATTTAATGCAATAAATGTTTCTGGTCTCTGTTTCTTTTGCCAAAATTAATAAACTTTTGTCACGAGAGTGAGAAAGTAACGAAGGGTAAAATCAATAGAGCGAGAGTTTGAGGTTTTAACCGGATAGTTGAAACTGAACATTATGCTTAAATACAGCGAGAGCGCTTTAAGGTTAATTAGGACTTATCTGTTTTCAAAAAGTGTTTTTAAATGCAAAATGAGAGAGCGAGAGCCACATTCTGATTTAAGAGCATAGTCAAAGTAAAAAGAACGAGAGTGTGAGATAAGGGCTTTTAAATGGGTATTTTCTACAGAATAACAATTCTTTCTTCTTAAAACTAAACGTCCACGAACTACCGAACCCCCGATGATTGATAGGATTATATACCGATATTTAGCAATATCTTAAGTTAATCTAATTTTAATTCGGCACTTATTTTATTTTTCGCATCCCAAAAATTAGAAATTCATTAGCCTTAGCTTTACATAGTAGCATTAGATAGCGGTAGATCGACTCTTGGTCCTTTGGTTTCGATAATCTTTTAAAACTACACGACCAGACTGTGCACTTGAAGTCGCAAAGCATTTAGGCATACTAAATAGCCGATCAAGAATCGTTTCCCTTCATTAAGACATTATCACAATCAATTATGAAAACAATTTTCACTAACCTATACGATTAGAAATATGCTCCAATCGATTGGACAGTTTAAAAAACCCATTCAAATTGTTATAACAGTTATTGATTCATCTGGCTAGGCTTCAAAACATTTTTAGGTTGTTTTCTTTAAAAAATAGAGGCTTTAAAAATGTTTTAGTGAGTGTGTGATTTACCCATATCATTTTAAGAAAATGTCAACCAATAGGAAATGTGGCATACTTTTCATTACACCCTTCTTTATCTCAACCAATAGACTGTGGTAAAACCTTTTCTCAATCGAGGTAAAATCTTTTATTCGTAGTAGTGAATGCATATCCTCTGAGATTGCCTGCTAGCTATAGAAATTTGGAATCATTTGGTAGATATTGATAATTATGGAAGGATCATCATTAGAACAATGCAACAATTTATTGAGTTTAATTGAACTCAAGAAATTAGTCAAATGGTGATAATAAGTGGAGAGATGTTTGAGAACTACTTGTTATTGGATTTTCCAGTTGCAAAACAAACGAGTTCCTAATGGCAATTATAAAAGTATGTAGAAACCTTAATGTTTTATACTCGACCAAGATAAATAGAATCATAATTTAAAAGATATGCACAGGATGGGCTCAAGCCCTTATAAACAAAAAATTAATATAAGTTGGTATTCTTCTATGCACGAGTGGATATGTTTGAATACTGATGGTGCTGCTAAAATGGATAACCAAGTTGCAGGTTTTTGAGTTGTTATATGTGATAACAATGGCAGTGGGTTGTTGGATTTACTCTTTATTTGGGGTCATATCTTGTATATATTACAAAATTACAAGGTCTTTATGAAAGTGTGTGCTTAGATAGAAGACTTAGTGTCATTAATTTGGAAGTTCAGCTAGATTCAATGATGATTGTTCGAAATGTGACTACTAATAATATTGACAGCGTTAAATATATTAAGAGAAAAGGAATAATTCATGTGCATGTGACCGGCTGACATAATAATGTAATCAATTAAACCCTTTTATATTTGTCAAACATAGCTTACAATAGCTAAATGTAACCAGGTGACATAACATGTCAACCAATTAGACATGTATTTTCTCCAGATTCTGACACATTAGTTAATGTAATCGGTTGGCATAATAGTGCAATTGGTTACATCTAGGAGTTTTTGGTTATTTTTGTTTTGATAATTGTATATTATCTTGTGATTGTATAAATACCTTATAGTATCGCATTAATAAAGTTAGTAGATACTCTCTCTCTCTCTCTCTCTCTCTCTCTCTCTCTCTCTCTCTCTCTCTCTCTCTCTCTCATCTCTCTCTCTCTCTCTCTCTCTCTCTCTCTCTCTCTCTCTCTCTCTCTCTCTCATCTCTCTCTCTCTCTCTCTCTCTCTCTCTCTCTCTCTCCTCTCTCTCTCTCTCTCTCTCTCTCTCTCTCTCTCTCTCTCTCTCTCTCCTCTCTCTCTCTCTCTCTCTCTCTCTCTCTCTCTCTCCTCTCTCTCTCTCTCTCTCTCCACACTCAGATATTCACCAACCTTATAGTTCTAAATGGCAACACAATGGTGGAATCTTGTGAAAAAATTTATAAAGTTATTAAAATTGAATTGGAATGTTCAAATTGCCCATAGAAAAATATTAGATAACAGATTTATTAGGTAACATGAAATGTACACCTATTTATGACCATGTGAAATACGAGCATGCTCTTAAAGTTATGCGGATTCTTAATGATGATATTATGGATGTTTCTTTATCCGGTATTAATTTCGCTATATCATCTTTTTGGACTTCAGCTCGTTGCATAAAAAAAAATCACTAACCTTGAGATTATTTTAACTACAAATATGTGGCAAACATGTTTCTTGCAAAACCATAATTGTCTAAAAAAAAAAAAACGTATGCACAACGTCATTCAAAAGAAAGACTATTTAGAGAACTTCTTCAAAGATAAAACCATTTATGGGCTTTCTCTTCTTTTTACATGTGCTTCCAATAGAAGCTCTTCTATGTGACCATTCACTACAAAGCACAAAAGCATGTGTGCAAGCATCTTCAGTATACATATTTTATAATCATTAATTTTGTTGGTGTGCATAAATTTTTTTTAAACAAAAACTGAAAGAGCCGGTGTGGGCCCCTCTCTGACTTCCACTCATATATTCCAAATAAATAAACAAATGAAAAGTGAGTTTTCAAATCAAATAATTCTAGTTCTATATTTCAATGATTCCTTCAAGTTAGATTTCTTTAACTTCAACTAAAGGTACTTTCATTTTCACCTATATTCACAATATATAACAAGAATAAATTAGAGCAAAAGCTCCTTTATCTTTTCGTTAACAACAATTTTCAATCATAGTTTAGAATTAGAACCTCCCTATATTCACCAACTTTCTCACACTTATAATCCAACTTTCTGTAAGCATATAATCTTCCATATATTAACAACTTAAATAAAGTGATTTTCAAAATGTTTCCTCGAAATTGTCCTAAATTTTTCCGTATACTTGACTTTAATCAGCTCTTCACAAATCTATAAATATAAATTTTTTTAATAACGATTTGATTGATATCAAAAGTTATATATTTTAAAATTAATTTTCTTAAAAAAGTTACATACAACTGAAATATACGTCATTAAATCTTTAAATGTGAAAACCGTAAAATGAGAGATTCTTAATTCCTTTTCTTTAAATGGGCCATTTCTCTTTCCTTTTTTCTTTAAACACATTTTCTAGTCTCTTTTTTGAGAGATAACAAACTTTACATAAGTAAGTGGCCTTGTATGTTGTTTCTCTTCATTCATCATATCATTACCAACTTGATAATGTTCTGTGATAAGACTTGTCCTAGTAGCCAAGTATAGGTTTCGTGCCACTTTTTTTTCTTCAAAAAACATTTATTAATTATCTGAAAGTTCCTCCAAATGTTGGTGTCCAATATTCAACTGTGGGTTCATGAGTCATTGGAAATGTACTAGAAACTGGTACTAAGCATAACCCTCGGCTTCTAAGATCTTGCTTTGGACCTTCTACTTCCTTAGATTTACCAGAACCCTGCAATAAAAAAAAATCTATATAAATAATCAAACCTATAACAAAAATGTAATAAAAATTGATATATTTTTCTAGAGTCAGATATTCCAGATTCACGTGTTCCACATATTCTCAATCGTTGTATTGAAATTGCATGATTTAAATTTTTATGTTCAATATCTTTATTTTAGGATAAAATAAAAATTATATTTAAGTTTAGACAATTTTATCTTAATCCAACAATCGAAAATATATTGAATGCACGAATGTAGAGGATATTTGACTACAATGAATTTGATTTTGTAAAATATATACTACCTGTTGATGTTGGATTGGAGCACCATTTTTCATATACGGTGTGCTTAAAATCTGTAATAAATGAAGAGCAAATTAATATTTTTTAATTTTTAAACTTTTTTATAATGAAATAAAATAATGGAAAATGGACTTACAGTCACTTGTTCATGAAGAAACTTGATATATTCAATTGCTTCAGAGAGCACTGAGGCTGTATCAGTCTGACTCAACATGGCAGCAAAAAGAAATTTAAAATAAAATCAACAAACATCATTTAAATATATCATTCTATCCAAACACAAAAAAATCATATATCATTGTTTTATATTGTGGTAAAAAAACCATATATCTCCCTATGATTTAGCAAATACAATTTGAGTCACAATGATAACATTCACAATATTATTCACAATTTCAATTTATTTTCATATTGTGGAGCTTAATCTCTATTGTTACTGTAATATTATAAATGCAACTGCATTTGATTATAATTGTAGTGTGATTTAAAATTCTGCATGAACTGTATTTAGAACCACACATCACACAACTTCGCTCATGTTTTTTATAAAGTATTTTAATTAAATATTAAAATTTTCAAACTATTTATTTCTAGTCTCGACAAAATCTTAATATTAAGTGTTTTTCAACAAAACATTTCAAATGTTTTTCAATTAAAATTTAGATTGCAATAGTTGCAATGTGTATCGCAGCAATAGTAATGTCTGCAATTGCAACATCAACAACTATATTTGCAGCACAATAGAAATTTAAAATCTTAGTATTAATTTTAAATACAAAGAAGGAAAAAAAATGATAATTCTATTTCACTGTAATAAAATGAAGCTGACCTTTCCGAAAGGTGAAACCAATTGTTGAAGTGCAGTGATTCTGTCCCCCATTTTCTCTTTTCTCACCTAAGAACAAGAGACACAGTACTTGTACATGTTCATATCTATATTAATTATGGACTCAAGCAAAACAAAAATATAAAATAAAAGTACACAAAGAAAAGGTAAAGATGTATAAAATTAAAGATATAAAGTTTAAAAGCTAGCTATAGTTTCCCCTTATTGTTAAAAGGTTAGTTACATTTATTGTACCTTAAAAGCTGGCAAAGGTGATGGGGTTTCATTTCTGGACCTTTTTGGTGCAGGCTCACTCCCACTTTTCTTCACCACACCACTTGGGTCCCTACCTTCAGATATATTCTGCAAAAACATAAGTACATACATCAAATTTAAATTTAACCCTTATATTATTTTTGAAGCTATTCATCGTAGTTCTAAATTGCAGTTGGAGTGTTCCTAAATCCTAGTGTGTTAAATTGAAAATTATTATTAGGATTCGAACCCTAGTACTCATTGTTCTATGCGTGAAATTCTAGTGATTATTATCAATTTATTTACAGTATTGTGGTTGTAGTGTCTACAAATTCTATTTCAACTAACAGAAGTCGCCGATACCGATAAATTAGACATTATCAATTCGAACCCTAATAAATATTATTCTGTGAATGAGTTTTTAGTGATTATTATTGATTTATAAAAAAAAAATATTGCAGATGCAAGCAAATTTTGATATTAGGACAAAATAAGACAAATAATGCATTAATTATATGTTAATTTAAGAAATTTACATTTCAACAATATTTATGCTAAAAAGTTGTTTGATTATCAATCTATGATATACCTTTGTTTGTGCACCAAAATTCGGTGTGGTAAAAGGAGGCAAGAAGCTAGATGAAGAATCTTTAATAGTCGACTCCGAAGCATTCCAAAACGGAGCATTGTTGGTGAAATGCAATTGGTTATTTGGTTGTTGTTGTTTTTGTTGAGGTATTTTAGACCAAGAAGGAATCAAATCATTTGAACTCAAACCATAGCTTGTTGATGAATAAGGAAAATTCATCGAACGATTCTCGAATGAATTATTACCATGTTGAGGTTGAATTTGATTTGTTTCAGTTCCTAAAAGTCCTTGTAACATTGAAGGGTTACCATATAAAGCTGAAGAATCCATTTGGCTTATCATGTTACTATCTCCCGAACTATATTGAGGACTAAACTGTGTTTGATCCAACGAGAAACCTCTATTTACTTGCTTGAATTCATTGTTAGAAGATTCTGTCGAAAACAACTTTTCTTGCCTCCAATTACTCAATCCAACTCCACCGGTTTCTTCATCGAAATTTGTGCTTGATGAGTTCAAATTCTCTTGCAACATAGACCTGAAACTTCCTTCTGAAGCCTTGTCACTTCTTCTATACCATTAGCATCAAACAAACAGAAAAAATTAGTTACTTTATACACTTTTTTTCACTCATAAATTATTCTCTTTTGCAAAAATAGAATGAAGAAAAAGTAAAAGAAAAAGAAAGATCCTACTTTATTAAAAAAAAATAATACTGTAACTTTTGGCGTGTACCATCATATATTCTCCAATTTCATAATTAGCGCGTTAAATGTTAAATTATTTATATCTATGAAATAATGAGTTGAACTTTAGTTGAAAATTTAACTGATTAAATAAATGAATTTAACTTGAACTACAGACTATCTCAAGAAGAGACTTACATTAAAGATGCATGATTCCAATCAATGGTTTGAGAGGAAAGACCCAAATTCATCATATGCAAGTTGCTGTTGTCATTATTTGAAGTAGAAGAATCTGAAGGTTGAAGCTTTTCAGTAGTATCATGAAAAACAATCGAAGAACTACCGGAAGCAGACATAGTATCATGATGTTGTTGCTGCTGCTGCCAACCACCAAACGAGGAAGATTGTTGTTGTTGTTGTTGTTCAACACTTTCAAATCTCATGTTTCGAGCTGGTGTCTCCCACCAATTTCCACTACCTTGAAACTGTTCTTCAGCCATGCTTGATAATTATCAATTAATCTTCAACAAAAAAATTACTAAACTTAGTATTAATTAATAATCTTTGTGTTGTGTTGTGTGAAGAAATGAATGAATGAAAAAAAGGTTCAAAATTTGTGAGTATTTATATTAGGAGGTGAAGAGAAAAAATGATGATATGTAGAGAGAAAATTGAAAAGAGCAACAAAACTAAGAAGAAAGAATATCGTTGACGCCTTTGACAATTCAGGACATGTATTGATTAGACAGTGGAATTATATGTCATTTTGAAATCGAATTCGGTTCATTCCTTAGCTTATTATATTTATACAATTCTACTTTTTGTTTTCTTTTGTTTTTTTTCTCAACAATTCATACTTCATTTCCTAGTATTAAGTAAAAGATAATATAATGTTTAAGACATCTAAACAAAAATCTGTTGAATTATGTCTTTTTAAATTTTTCCAGTGTGATCAATAGTCACTTAGTTCAATGGCTGGATTTAAAATAGTTCGATTTTCGAAACTGTGATTAATTAAACGGATATTGATGGTAAAAATAAAATAAAAAAAGTCACTGTATTTTTCACTTTTCATTTCAACTTTCATAAAATGTATTTTATTTAACCTTTTCATATTTAAATTAATTAATAGTTAAAATTTTGTTAAAGATTTTTTTTTTAACGAAAAGGTAACCATTTCAAAGAAAACAAACATGTCCAAATATACTTTTGTTCCTACTATTCCACTTTTTTCTATACTCATGTTATAGATTTATCTTTTATAAAACTAAGTAATGACAAGAAGAAAATAAACTTTTTTTTTACCTTTCAATATAACAAAAAAAAAATAGAAAGAGACAAATTTAAAACAGGTTTTCAAGAGAGGAATTTGAAACAAGTGTTTGAAAAGATTAGTTCATAAGATCTCTGTTTTTTCGGATTTGAAAAATTGAATTTGGCACAAGGAAATTATCAGGACGAGTCGCGTACTAGGTCGCTTTCTTTAAAACGTTTCGCCGTACTGCCAAAATATGCAAAGCAGTCGATTTACGACGACGTCTCCATGATAAAACAGCCCGTTCAATAACGTACGATTGATAAATCGCTCTAGAAATACACTTTTCTAAGTCACAGTATCTGGCGAAAATAGCCAGTCGAAAAAACAAGAAAAAACAAGAAAAGAAGGATTTGTAGACGAAGAGAATTATGGGAGAGAAGATGGAAATCAAAATTCGTGTGAACTTTTTTTGAAATCCGCTACATCACTACTGAACTTCTACCCTGTATTTATAGACATCTAGTAAGGCTGAGTAGGGAGAAATTCGTGGTGAATGGAGAAAATCGTGGGAGAATGGGAAATACTGGATCTAGTCAATATGGCAGTTACTGACCAATTATTTTCTTAATTAATTAATATTTATCATTAATTAATTTTCCACCGAATTATATTAATTAATTAATGATAATTAAATTCTATAAATTCGGGTCCAAAAAATAATTCATCTAGACGGACCGGACCGAACCGAACCGAATCGGCCGGACGGACGGCGGCGCACGCGTGTTTGTCTTGATGGTCATGGGTGTGTCCTCACTCCTTTCACAAAATTGGGTGCCCTTTAGGGCCCAACCCAATTGACCAAGTTGGAATATATAAACACTACTAATATTTCCATTCCCTTTAATGTGGGACTAAAATGAATCTTTTCAAATTCACTTCTATATTAGTTCTTACTTGTGTTCATTTATTGCCCATTAATTGTCAATAAATCTTTCCAATTTCCACTCTAATTAATATAATTCCAACATTCCCCCACTTGAATTTAAAAGAGATTTTAGAAGTACGTCAGACGTTTCTAAGATTGAGCATAAGCAAAGGTGTCTACGACTTGAACCTTAGCGTAGCGAGTAGGATTCTGATTCAACAAGAGTGACACCATTGTCTTGAACTCTATCTCAGACATCAGACCCGCACACAACCTTTCCGTAAGGTGTATTCTTGTAGCCCGTGCTTTAGTGGCCCTGCACGTGTATCCCGGTTTAGTGAATGCTCTAGGAATTCTGCCTCGAAATTCCATAGGAACCGGCCTCAGTTCCACAGTCACATAGGTGAATCTATCAAGAGTACTCCTGTAGCCTAGGTACTCCCTCATATAGAGTATATATCTCATTAAGAGTTTCTATCATCTCATCCTCTCATTACTTCAGGATTCATGCTTTACTTCCATGATCATTTTCATATTACTCACAACTTGTTATTACCCATTGAACTAAGTCTTGGGATCTCCAGTCATTTAGGTCGGGTTACCATCATGAGTAACTAATTGCTTTATAGGCATTAGTCCCATCTTTTTGGAAGTATTATGGACTTTCTCTCTAGCTAATCCTTTCGTCAAAGGATCTGCTAAGTTCTCATCAGTGCGTACATGATCCACTCTCACAGCTCATTTAGAGATACAATCTCTAACAGTGCTATGTTTTTTTTCTAATTTGACGTCTTTTACCATTATAATAACGGTTCTCAACTTTTGCAATAGTCGCGGTACTATCGCAGTGGATCAACACAACTGGTATAGGTTTTTCCCATAAAGGAATCTCAGCTAGCAAGCATCTTAACTAACTTGCTTCTTCACTAGTTGTAGCTAATGCTATCATCTCAGACTCCATTGTGGACTGTGCCAGAATGGTCTGTTTCTTTGATTTCCAAGATACAGCTCCTCCGGCTATACTAAATATATAACCACTAGTAGCTTTGGAATCATCCGATAAGGTGTTCCAATCTGCATCACTATACCCTTCTAGTATAGCAGGAAATTTCTGATAGTGTAGGCCGAGGTCCATAGTCCTTTTAAGGTACCTCATTACTCGCTCAATAGCTTGCCAATGTTCGTTCCTCGACCTACTTGTAAATCTGCACAACAATCCTACGACATATGCAATGTCGGGTCTAGTACAATCAGTGGCATACCTAAGACTGCCAATGATGCTCGCATATTCTGCTTGTTTGACACTTTCTCCAGTGTTCTTAAATAGTTTCACACTTGGATCATACGAAGTGCATGCAGGTTTACAATCAAAGTATTTATATTTCTTTAAGATCTTCTCCATATAGTGAGATTGATCCAAAGAAATTCCTTGGTCGGATCTCGTGATCTTGATACCCAGGATCACGCTTGCTTCTCCGAGGTCTTTCATATCAAAGTTATTGCATAACAATGATTTCATATCATTAATGGCCTGAACGTTTGATCCAAATATAAGTAGATCGTCTACATATAGACATATAATAGTACAAATGCAATTCTCAGATTTGTAATAAACGCACTTGTCACTTTCATTCACTTTGTACCCTTTAATTATCATTAAGTTATCAAACTTTTCATGCCATTGTTTAGGGGCTTGTTTTAGTCCATACAGAAACTTATCTAACTTACAGACCTTGCTTTCTTGTCCTTGGATTACAAACCCTTCTAGTTGTTCCATATAGATTTCTTCTTCTAAGTCACCGTTTAAAAAGGTTGTTTTAACATCCATTTGGTGTACTATTAAGTTATAAATGGCTGCTATTGAAATGAGTACCCTAATGGATGTAATTCTAGTGACCGGAGAAAAGGTGTCGAAGAAATCTATATTTTCTCTTTGTCTAAAACCCTTGGCTACAAGGCGAGCCTCGTATTTCTCAATCGTTCCATCAAGTTTTAGTTTCTTTTTCAAAACCCATTTGCAACCAATTGGTTTGCAACCCGGAGGTAAGTCTACTAAGTGCCAGGTCTTGTTAGATTCTAGAGAATTTATCTCATCATTAATGGCTTCTTGCCATAAGTTTGCATCCATAGATGACAGTGATTCTTGAAGATTTATTGGATCTTCTTCTACATTATAGGCCGCATAATCGGCCCCACATTCTTTAGCAACTCTTGCTCTTTTACTTCTTCGAAGTTCTGTTTCTACATTGTCGCTGCTTTCAGTGCTTTTTATCACAGGAATGTGACTCGATTGTGAGCCCCCACTATTTCTCGATCTGAAAGGAAATTTGTCTTCATAGAATTCAACATCGTTTGATTCTATGATTACTCTGGCATTTAGGTCATAAAACCTGTATGCCTTACTGTTTGCTGCATACCCAATGAATACGCATTCATAGGCTCTACTAGCGAGTTTAACTCGTTTCGGATCCGGAATTCTGACATAAGCCAGACAGCCCCAAGTTCTCAAATAAGACAAATTTGGTTGTCTTTTCTTTAATATCTCATGAGGTGAGATCTTACTTTTTGACTTGGGAACTTTATTCAGGACATAGCAAACAGTCAATAAAATTTCCCTCCACCAGTGAGGTGCAGCACCAGAATTTAACATGATTGCGACTATAAGTTCAGTAAGAGTCCTATTCTTTCTTTCTGCTTTACCATTCATTTCTGGAGAGTATGGAGCAGTCATTTCATGTATAATACCATGTTCAGCATAAAAATCATTAAACAAGCTAGAGTCATATTCGTTTCCCCTATCACTGCGAAGTCTCTTAATCTTCTTGTTAAATTGATTCTCAATTTCAGTTACATACACCTTAAACATGTCAAGCGCTTCACTTTTATTCTTCATTAGATATACATAAGTATAATCAGAGCAATCGTCAATAAAAGTGATAAAATAACGTTTATTATTTCTAGTTAAACTTCCATCTAATTCACATATATCATAGTGTATAAGATCTAGGGGATCAGATTCTTTTATAATTGATTTATGTGAAGTCTTTGTTATTTTTGCTTGACTGCAAAATTCACATTTATTGGAATCATTGACATTTAGTTTAGGGATTAGGCCTATGTTGATTGCATTAGAAATGATTCGTTTATTAACGTGACAAAGTCTACCATGCCAAATATTAAAGTCACACAAAGAGTAAACAGAAGGAGAAATTTTATTCAAATCAACATTGAACTTAAACATGTCATCAGTGGCGTACCCTTTTCCTACAAAAATACCATTCTTAGTGATGGTGTACAAATCTTCCCCTAAAGTTTGCCTCAACCCAGCCTTATTCAAAAGAAAACCAGAAACAAGATTCTTCCTAATTTCAGGAACATGCATGACGTCCTTCAAGATCAAGGTCTTTCCTAAAGTGAACTTCAGCTCAACATCTCCAATTCCAGCAACATTAGTGGTGTGAGCATCTCCCAACAACACTTTCTTATCTTCAGCATTCATGTATGTCTTGAACATAGCACGATCATAGCAGACATGACGAGTGGCGCCAGTGTCTATCCACCAACCATCACTTCCACCAACCATGTTGATTTCAGTGATCATGGCAATGAGTTGCTCATCAGTCAGGTTAGCCTGAGCATTTGAGCCAGCTGCAGGTTTAGGCCTGCTCCTACATTTTTTGCCATATGGCCCGGTTTCCCACAGTTGTAGCAATAGAAAATCGGAGCATCATTTCTTTGAGGTGGTGGCTGTTGCCTAGCAAATGGAGCCGATGGGGCCCTAGAGGGATTCTCATTCTTAGTTCGGTTCATAACATTGCGGTTCTGATTCTTTAAAGGTTTGCCCGTAGGCTTCAGAACCGCACCAAATTTCTTTTTGCTGTTAGACACAACTAAGACTTCTTCTTTCTGATCTTGTTTCCGAGCCTCCTCTTCAATTCGGAGGCGAGTAATCAGACTCTCGATTGAAAATTCTTTTGTTTTGTGACGAAGCACATTTTTGAAATCTTTCCAACCAGGGGGCAGTTTGTCAATAATTACAGCAATTTGAAATTGTTCATTGAGGGGCATACCTTTTGTAATAATCTCATGAGCAATCTTCTGAATTTCATGGCTTTGAGCTTCCACCGACTTCTCATCCACCATCTTGTAGTTCAAGTAGCGGCTGACAGCAAATTTCTTCGCAACTGCTTCTTCAGTATCATATTTTCTTTGCAGAGCCTCCCATACCTGTTTAGCAGTCCTGTAGCTACTGTAGTAGTCGTACAGATCATCAGCAAGGTTGTTCAGAATGTGATGTTTGCATAGATAATCATTCTCGTGCCATAAGGCGATTTCTTTTCGGAGCTGTAGATCATCTGCTGCAGCCTTAGCTTTTGCAGCATCTGAGTCATACGTTTTGGAAGTCCCGTCTGAATCTGCAAGTGAGTTACCATTAGGTAGTTCAGATGATGCAGAAGGGACAACCGGGATATCCTCAGTCAAAACGTGGGCAACCTTTTTCAGAGTTAAGAAAAACTTCATCTTAGCTTGCCAACGTTTGAAATTGGAACCCTCAAACCTGAAAGGATTGTCAGAGACCGAAGCGGCCGCAGTAGTACCGATAATTTCCTCAGTTGCCATGGAAGTTATTAAAACGTCTTAAAATTGTTGTTTTCGGATTTGAAAAATTGAGTTTGGCACAAGGAAATTATCGGGACGAGTCGCGTACTAGGTCGCTTTCTTTAAGACGTTTCGCCGTACTGCCAAAATATGCAAAGCAGTCGATTTACGACGACGTCTCCAGGATAAAACAGCCCGTTCAATAACGTACGATTGATAAATCGCTCTAGAAATACACTTTTTTAAGTCACAGTATCTGGAGAAAATAGCCAGTCGAAAAAAATAAGAAAAAACAAGAAAAGAAGGATTTGTAGACGAAGAGAATTAAGGGTGAGAAGATGGAAATCAAAATTCGTGTGAACTTTTTTTGAAATCCGCTACATCACTACTGAACTTCTACCCTGTATTTATAGACAGCTAGTAAGGCTGAGTAGGGAGAAATTCGTGGTGAATGGAGAAAATCGTGGGAGAATGGGAAATACTGGATCTAGTCAATATGGCAGTTACTGACCAATTATTTTCTTAATTAATTAATATTTATTATTAATTAATTTTCCACCGAATTATATTAATTAATTAATGATAATTAAATTCTATAAATTCGGGTCCAAAAAATAATTCATCTAGACCAGACCGAACCGAACTGAGCCGGCCGGACGGATGGCGGCGGCGGCGCGCGCGTGTGTCTTGATGGTCATGGGTGTGTCCTCACTCCTTTCACAAAATTGGGTGCCCTTTAGGGCCCAACCCAATTGACCAAGTTGGAATATATAAACACTACTAATATTTCCATTCCCTTCAATGTGGGACTAAAATGAATCTTTTCAAATTCACTTCTATATTAGTTCTTACTTGTGTTCATTTATTGCCCATTAATTGTCAATAAATCTTTCCAATTCCCACTCTAACTAATATAATTCCAACAATCTCTAATGAAGTTAGTAATGGTGGTTGGGTTTCTTTTCAGTTTTGGCAGAGGTGAGTGAAGGTGGCGAGAAACACGTGAAAGGAGGTTTGAATTGAGTTTTTAAAATCAAAGTTTTTTTTAAAAAAATAATTCAACAAGCAATAAAACGAATAATAAAAATAACAAGTTGTTTTTATATTGTTTCACTGCTAACGAAGCTACCTTCAGTCCATCCTACCAAGGTGATTTTACATTCTCAATAAGGACTTACACTACTAGAAAACTTCATTTTAGCTGCGAATTTAGCCTCGGCCACCGACACCGAGGCTAACTAGCCTTGACAATACCGAGGCTATTCAAACGCAAAAAAAAAACCATTTTAAAGTTTTTCTTTTACAATTATTTTTATTTAATGCATTAGACACGGCTAGACCTAGACTAGATATTTTTTAATTTTTGAATTTTTTTTTAAAATATTCGACACGGACTAGCCGAGGCTAACTATTTTAAACTGCGAACTTAGCCTCGCCCACCGACACCGAGGCTAACTAGCCTTGACAATACCAAGGCTATTTAAACGCAAAAAACCCCATTTTAAAGTTTTTCTATTTTTTTTAAATATTAGACACGGATGAGCTGAGGCTAACGTTTTTTATTTTTTTTCGAATATATTTATTTTTTCTGATAGACACGGATGAGCCGAGGCTAACTATTTCCCACCTTGTTTTTCATGTTTCCCTCTTAATTCCTTTCAGAATGAAAGAACCCTAAAATTAATCCAAATACATTTTCAGAAGAAAAAAACCCCTAAAATCAAACAAAATCGATTTTGTATGGTCCTTGAGAGATCATCTCTTCGTTTTCATCTTCAAGATCATCGATTCTTCTGAGTGGGTTTATTGGTCTCTGATTCTTCTTCTGCTTTTTTTCAACCTCAAACTATCTCTGAATCTTCTTCTGGTTTTTTTCAATGTAGTGAGTTTCAGTCTTGAAGGAAGTTTAGAAGATAGAGCTGCAAGTGCTTCCAAGAGTCTGATAAGGTAGAACAATTTGTTTGTGTTATTTACCATTTTAAGGTTAGATTTTGTTATGTTTTTCATGCAAGAAAATGGAATTCGCCACTTAGGGAAAAATTATATGATTATGTGTTTTGCATTCAACTCATGAATTTCTAATTCCAACCCTAATTGAGATTTAACACAATCCTCGCTCTCAACTGAATTGAACTTTTTGATTCATCCCCTGCTTTTGTCTGTGTTGTTGTTAGGTTTAATGATTCACACTCTAATTTTTATGCAGTTGTTTGTTTGATTAATATAGAAAAGTTAATCCCTTATTAGAAGTATAATTTTGAGGTTAAATATTTTGAAGTCTAAAAGGGTATTGAATTATAGGAGCATTGTGATTACACCTTGTTTTTATGCATTTAGTATTAGCTGAAGCAAGGTTAGTGTAGTTTGCACTTAAACAGAACCAAACAAATGGAGGAACAAGTGCATATAGTGTACCTGCTCCACGTTCTGTTCTATAATTACCATGATGTAAACACAAAAAATTAATAGGAAATTATGATTTGGATGTCATGGGTACAATTTATTTCTGAAATAGAGGCGGTTTTTTGGCTTTAAATGTTTGATGGTCCAAAGAGTTTACTGGTAAAAGGCATAGTTCTCTTGGAAGATTTTGGTAATTTATACAAGGTGACATCTAAGACAAAGTATGTGTCGAAAAGTTACAACATGGAGTATTACCTTAAGACGAACTCTGTTGTTGACGCAGACAAGGCTGCAAATTGGAATATGCTTAATAAAGTTATGGACAGGGCAATGTAAGGTTGTTGAAATGACTTTAATAAACATTGAACATTGAACATGCATATTGAACATGACAATCGTATTTTTTTTGTAGTGTATACCTCTATCTAATAGTGCTCCTATATTATTAATGAAGCTTCTCAAATGTTTTAAAACAATAAAAGATGTCATACCTGATAGGTCTTGTTTGATAGTTATTGTCGTTCATTTGGTCAATGTCCATGCAAATCCTGTTTCAATAATGTAGAAACACCATATAACAGTATAAAATGATAGAATTAGTGTTGCATATAAGGCATTTTAGTACTACTTTAATATTTTATTTAATAGGTTGCAATCCTATTGAGATTTTATAGCAGACTATTATATCTCAATGTTGGATATAACTCCAGCAACACATATATTATAACGGCCTCTTTGAATAAAATGATGGCTATTGTATTTGCACATTAATCAAGATGAAGGTATGCACGACCAGATGAAGGTATTTTGAAACATTGTCTTTTCAAGCCGGAACTCTCATGAATTAGGGGCATGGTTTTGGAGTAGTGTAAGTGGGTGATTTTGGCTCTGGTGTATATGTGCTTTTGGTTTAATTGTGCTTTTTGAGAGTTGCTGCAGAGCTTTTCATAGCAGGTGTTTTATTAGTTCTAGGAGGATTTGAACTTGACAATATTTTGAACTCTTGATCTTCATGTTAGAACCGTGTTGGTTTGACAAATTAGTAATTGATTTTGAAAACAATGTTTGAATTAATGTTAGTGTTGACATTGGTAAACACCAAGTTTGTTACTGCTTCTGTTCAGATTTTACTCATGAGTTTGTTAACTTTCAAAACATTTTTGCTTGACTGGTGCTTTCATCTTGTTTTTACAACTTGCTGTTAAAGCTATGATAGTTGTAATTCATCAATGAATGTTGATTGAAACCATATGTGTTTAGTAATTGGCATTGTAATGACCAACTCTCATCGTCATGGATTTTTGTGTATTGAATATTGTCATCAAGTGTTCCATACTTGGAGGGCACATTATGTATCATGGTTTGCTAATCCATGATGACAGGTTTTAGGCAGTCTAGGTAGGAACTTAGTAGATTTCTTTGTATGTTCTTTGCTGGTGTGGTCTGTTGAAAAGGTGTTGTCATGTGTGTTTAGTTGAATTCATGACAAGACTAAGTTTCAAACATTGATGACATAGTGAAGAATGCTTTGCTCTTTACTTTGCTTACTGTCCAAGTTTGTTGGGAGGTTGGTCAACCTAGATTCCCATCAGAACTTTGTTTGGTTTCATATTTGGCGGTTGAAACCTTGATGCATGATGTTTAGGACACAATGTAGGATCAACACTAAGTGTTACTGCTCTAAATTTATCTTTGTAATCACAGTTTGTATACAATTTTGATAATCCGTGACTGTCACTAGGTCAATAGGGTTATGTTGTTACTAGACTGTTGAAGTGTATGTTATATTTTGAAATGGAGTTTATCAGCCCTTAAGGCATTGTTGTTTTAAAACTTATTTTTCATACTAAAGGTTGGTTGGTGTTTGTTGTGACAAATTGGTAACCTTCATTTTAAAGGCAATATTGGTGTCATGACCCCTGTTGAGATGATTCACACATGCTGAAGCATATGAAGATCAACATTGCTTTCTTCATTGTTAAATTTGTTCTCCTTGTTTGTGTTTGGCAACTGTCATTTGGAATTGGTAATTGTTATGAAAGCCATTGGCTTAAGGCATGATGATTGGAAACAAGAATGCCTTATTCATTTCCTCATTGTTAATTGTTGTTATCTTAAGGTTGTTGGCCACTATGTTGAGAGGATTCACAATGAATTGTTGATGATCAGCATAGGCTTTTTTTGAAATGGAGTGTATGTTAAACTCTATTGTCTCTATGAAAGTTGCTACATGTTAAATCCTATTATAAAAATATGTTAGTTTCAGTTTAGTTATTTGATGGATTCAAATGATTGACATGTTAATTGGATGAAATGGAGTTAGGCAACTAGTGCAGAATTTTAGAAGTTAATTTATGAGAAAAAGTTAGATTAATGAATTGGTTTTTTTTGAATTGTTGGATTGTTTGTGTTGTGTTCATGTGCATGGGAGTGAAGGTTGCTGCTGTGAAGATGTTAGGAATAGTTTTGCTAATATATTAATTTCTGTTATGATGGTTAATTGGATGTTAATGAAGTTATGAGCTAGAATTAGTAAGTTTTGTTAAGGTTAAGTTATGGAAGTAAATGAGGTCATATGTCAGTTTGGATTTGAATGGTTTGTTTGTGATGTGTTCTTAACTGCAGTTAGAACTAGTTATGGTCTAGAATTATGTTGAAAGTTTTGATTATGCAGTTAAGTTGTTAATTAGAAACAAAATGCCGATTATGATCATCTAGCAATTATTATGCTTACATGCTTGGAATTTTAATGCTAAAAGATTAGTCAATGATGTTGATGTTGCAAAATGTTAGGAGGTTAAAGTTTGTGAAATGTTTGACTGTTAGGGAACTGTTTTGAGTTAGCTATGTTTGCATGATCTGTGAATGACGATGCTTAGGTTTTGGATGCATGGTTTGAATTAATATTGAGCGTGTGTTTATGTATTCACGGGGCTGCTATGTTATGGATGCTTGTCATGTTAGTGCTAGCATGTGCAGTTCAAACATACATCTGAACCACATTCCATGACATTTCAAACTAATTTCAAAATACACTGTAGAAAAATTAGCACACTAACTCTGAAGAAAAGACTAAATGTTTCTGTCATGACTTGACTCACCTCATTTGCCATTCTCACTTCATAATTGTAAACTCATAACAGAGTTTTGAATCTTACCAACTAACTCCCTAACTGTCCCAACAAATCCCTAATTATTGAGAGGATTCATTTCCTCATTGTTAATTGTTGTTATCTTACCCTAGGGCTGCTATCAGTCATGACAGGTCCTTTATTACTGGTTGAATTCACTTTAGTGTCTTAGAAGTATGAGTTTATCAACTCCTAGTTGCTGGCTGTTTAGTTTTTTTGCTCATGCTAATGTTTGGTTTGTAATTGTTTGACAAGTTAGTAAACTATCATTAAAACAATATAAGGATTTAGTGCTTGATTGATTGACATTGTGATGGCCAAGTTCCTACTGTCATGACAAGTTAGTAATTGTTTGGCATTGTGATGGCCAAGTTCCTACTGTCATGACAAGTTAGTTGCTTGATTGTAATTGTTTTTGTCTAATTTTTTTTTGTGTTTTATGACAACAGATGACTAACAGAAGTGGAGGTGAGAGAGGAAAATCCAAAAAAAGGAAAATCTAATTGCTTAGCACCTGGAAAGCTTATTGATAATCAGAATAGCATGTTTCAAAAGAAATCTACATTTTTTCAGTCATCACAAGCTACTACAGCACCAAATCCACCAACCCGGACTCCATCATCGGCTCCGACTCCATCGTTGGCTCCGACTCCCTCGGTTGCATCGACTCCATCATCTGCTCTGAATCCATTTCCGTAATGAAAATGTTTCCGTTTTTGTCTCTTTTTGTCTAGAAAGCGAAGACTCTGATGATGGATTCTTGATGTGCATCAATTTAATGCTGATAACTGTGTTTTAATTTCATCTTGATCACTTTAAACTTACTTTTTCCTCATCTTGTCTAAGTCCAATACATACAATTTTCAGAGTGGTGAATGTTATGCGTTTGTTTATGATACGTGCGTTGATTTTATGATGGGTGTTATTAATGAAACTTGCCAATTCTATTTGTCTAATCTATTTTCGTATGATCTCTATGAATGTTGTGATAAAACCTGCTAATTACAAAACATCATGTTTGATTATGTTGGTGAACTGCTCTTAATTCTCACTGAAAGCTCTTGATTTTCCTTCTTTCGTTATAGTATTGGTACCACCATCACATGCTTGTGATTTGTTCCTTCTTATGTTTAATAACTGCTATCATGAACAGGGTACTGTGATGGTTTGTCTGCTCACCTGCTGTTAATGATGGAAATTCGACGCCTTCACACGTAGGTGACAACTTGGCGGCATACGGAAGTAGCTGCCAACTTATTTTATCCAAACACATGTAGCGGCTATGTTTTCTACCTTTGGATCATAGAATCTATTGAAATTGTTTTTTATTATTTGAGAAGTTGTAGTCTACTGCTGGGCTTTACTATGTCCGCTACAGATTTCTTATGCTAGTTCAACATATTATATTACGCTACAGATTCTAGTGTTGTTTCAAACTTAGTGGTTACATGCAGGTTTATGAACTTGGTTGGAACTGGGATGAGTTAGAGCGTCTAGCTCAAGGATCTCTGGCTGGCCATCTTCTAGAATGTGGTTGTCAACTCACAGGAGGATATTTCATGCATCCAGGTCTGCTAATATTCCATATGGTTTGAGATGTAATAATATAATATAATATAAGTCACACATAGTGTGAAAGCGACGACTCTTTAAGCTCTGTCTTGTTTATTTTAGGAGACAAGTACCGTGATATGTCTTTCCAGCAACTACTGGATTTATCACTTCCTTATGCTGAAATCCGTTTTGACGGAGAGGTGTGTGCGGCAAAGGCTAAAGGTAGTGGCGGAGTAATAAATTTCAATACATGTGTTGAACAATTACTCTACGAGATTGGATATCCCAGTGCATATGTGATTCCTGATGTAGTATGTTTGATCTTTGTTACGATTTTGAAGCAGCGGACATCGATAATTTATGACTGAAGTGTAAAATATGCACACAAAAAAACTGATACTGTATTCTATAACATGTCATTGACTTTCAGAATGTTTCCTTCCTTCCATTGTCAAGCAGTGGAGTACTTTGTTTTGGGGCAAAGCCATCTGCTATATCAGTTCCTGATAAACTTTTGCAGTTAGTTCCAAAGGTGCATTTCTTAATCATTCTCTTCGAAATGCAAGTTCCATTTGTACACGATCACAAAATAAATCCCCATATGTATCTTTTAGTTTTATTCCTCAGTTGCATTTCTTTATATATTGATATTGATAGTATATCTTTTTGTTAACTTTCTCTAATTGGGTATGATAGCCTCAAAGCTTTTAGCAGCGATGAAAATGCTTCGCCACAGAGGACTAGTGAAGATATTAGGTTATGCATGGACGAACTTTTTTGAGCAGAAGGAACACGCTATCCAGTTTACCAGAGAGTTTACGGCATTGTATACAAACGGTCCAGCTGGTGGTGGAGGTATCAGGTCAATCTCATCAAACCTTATGTTTTCTATTACTTATGATTTTGCTTACTTTGCTGGTAGATTTCCACATTGCTATACGTTTCGGAAACTGCAATGGAAAAAGATGTTAACACAAAAACTTGAAATTTACATTGGTGATGTGAATATCATAATATTTGAGAGACACTGTATTACTCCTGCAACTATTAGTGACATTTCTTTCCGGTTTGAATGCAGTACTGGATATAAGAAAGAGATTCTTCTAGAAAAACATTTGGTACTCTCTTCTTCTCCATCATTTTCGGCCTTTCTCGCACTTGATCATACAAAGAAAGTGACCAAATTCATTACCATACTGCTAAATTCATTATGACTCGGTTCTTCTTCAGGTTAACCGTGAAGATGTTTTCTGGCGAATCAGGATAAAGAGAAGCACAAAAGTCAGTCAAACGAAGTAGTTGATCATGAATACAATCTGAAGTCAAAGTTAAATATTTTGTTGACTTATAAAGTTTGAACTTAGCCTTGAATAAATCGAGGCAAAATGTTCCTTTAGCCTCGACCAGGCCCAAGGCTAAATATTATGTTGACTTATGGAGTTTGACTTTAGCCTCGGTCAGGCCCATGCTATTTTTTGTTTTTGACACGGCTAAACCGAGGCTAACATAGACACGGCTAAACCGAGGATACTATAGACACGACTCTTTTTGGCCAAAGCTAAATGTTAGATTCGATCGTTTTAGCCTATCCCCGACACCGACACTACTCCGAGGCTAATTGGCTATTAGCGGCGGTTTTTTGCCTTATAGTGTCGAAAAATGGCCGAGGCTAAATACTGTATTTCTAGTAGTGTTAATTCACCATAACCGAAACTGATTATAGACACTACAAAGACTAACCATCTTTGTATTCTCGAGTATATCTGACTAAACTCTAGTCATTTAAGAAAAACCACTCAAACAAGATTGAGATTTACAAGCTGTGTTTACAAAGAGCGCTTATAAAAAAGTATATTAACGCAAGTTAATATAATGAAAATCTCACACAAATAACGAGCAAAAACTCTGTGTGTTTACAAAGAATATACACAAATAATATTTACTTTAGCAAGGTGTGTATGTTCAATAGCGTGATCAATGCAATAGTAACAAAAAGCATCTTCCAATCATTCAAGTCCTCTTTATATAGGCCGATAAAAAATTCGTTGAAGGGTAGAATTGGAATAGCACTTTGCACCGTTCTCTTTCATAACGGTTTGCAAATAAGAGACAAAATGGTACAATAGTACTATCCTTCACCCACAAAATAATGGTAGTGGAAAGACAAATGATCTTGTACTGTGTATGATTTTCCTAACGCAAAGCCTTTTAATCTTATCTTCTAATCTTCAGAGGCTTCTAATAAAATTATAATGAATCATGTTTAGAAGGATCAAGAGACGGGTTGAGAGAATCTTCAAAACCTTAGTCTTCAAAGTATTGATGCAGTTTCTCAGAACCTCGTCTTCAGAGTCTTCAGATCTTATTCTTAAGAATCTTTATAACTTGAGTGCAGAATCTTGAAGGTAGACAATCCTTTAAAGGCTCTTTAATCAGAGTCACAGTCAGAAGTTTTAGCATAAACGTTCTTCTGAATCATTGTCTAAGAGCTTTATAGAACTTGACATCGTCTTGTAAAGTACTTGTATCTCTTCAGAGTCAGAATATGTTGATTCCAGAGTCTGATGACATCACACGTCAAAGCTTCAGAGTTAGAAGTTGTTAAGAAAAAGCCACACACTAGACATAAAACCATTAGTGTACAAAATTGTTCTCTAAGAAAAAATTTATTGTTATCATCAAAACAAAAAGCCAGATATATAACCAAATCTTGTTCTAACGATCTTCCCCTTTTTATGATGATAAAACCATGTATTTTGATGAACAATTTTTACTAGGTTTAATCACATAAAAACATCAGAGTGAGGTTTCTAAGATACACGCTAGACATAAAACAAATAGTGTATAAAATTATTCTCTAAGAACCAATGTATTGTTATCATCAAAACTAAAGGCCAGATGCAGAACAAATCTTGTTCTAACAATCTCCCCCTTTTTGATGATGACAAAACCATAAATTTTGATGAACAATTTTTACTAGGTTTAATCACATAAAAACATCAGAGTGAGGTTTCTAAGCTCCCCCTGAATTTAAGACTTAAAATAATCTTAACACATATAAAAGTTTTAAAGACAACATGAAAGAAATAACTTCCCATAAGGCAAAAGCTTGATTGTTACTACTTTCTCTTCAGACAGAAGTCTGGTTACTCTCTTGCCATAAGGCATAAGCCTGGTTGGAATGGTTGAGGCAGCTATCCAGAATGCACCAACTTGGATACAAAATTATATCCTTCAGAGTTCATTGCTTGAGTGTCAGAAGGTCTGGTTTCCATGGTCTAGTTTTGGATGCCAGATTGTATAACTTGATTCTTGTGGAAATCAAAACTTGTTCAGAGCGCAGGTTTCAGAATGATATCTTGTTTAGAGCTTGTAACATCTGGTTTCTTATGCGCCTGGTTCAGCTTCGATTTAATAGAACACTTGGTTCCTAAACATAAGTCTCATCCGTAAGTTAGGTTAGTGTCTAAGAACCTGAAACACTTGGTTAGAAAGATGAACTTTTACAAAGTTCTCAGAAAATTCCCAAGTTAGAAAACTGTTAGAAACATGTTTAGATTTTCAGAACGGGAATTAGATATACCAAAATCAATCACTCTTTGTCCCCCTTTGTCATCATTCAAAAAGAAATAAAGAGACAAAGTAAATAAACCAAACAAACTTTCATAAAGCAAAGATAACGTAAAGTTTTTTTTTTAAGACTAAGGTTTAAGAGGGTTTAGGTAGTCTTGATAAGATCTCTCTAAGTCGCTCTTTAATCTTTGATGTCCTTTCATTCACTTCAAAATTCTCTGTAGCCAGATACTCCAACTTCTTCAAAATCAACTCCTTAGAATCAAAAGTCTTCTTGACACCAGATTCACTGGCAACTTCTGGATTAGCCTTAGAAGCAACCATTAGCCTCAGTTTTGAAAAGCTAGAATTTGTGTGGCTGAACAAATGTTGGTTTGAGTAGAAGACTCAATTGAATAGTGGTGAAAAGTCATTTATAAAGCTACAATGACTTCGATCTCTGATGCAGTCTGTCTGACTAAATCATCAATTTCCTAAAGGTTAGAAAGAATTTCAGTATCGGAGGAAATGGGAATGATAAGGTTAGATAAATCAGGGGTGAAATGCCCATTGTTCCGGATGTGTTCCATGAACTCATCAAGAGCAAGTTAATCATATATAGGTTGGTGAGGAGAGGTTGGTGAAAAAAGTGTATCTCTTGGAAAGACACAGATAGTTACATAAGTGGCTATCTATCAGACGCGTGGTTATTTGTATCAGTGGGGGTAGTTACATATGTTAGAACAAGATTTATTCATGAGATATATCCTTAGTTTGGATGATAAAAAGAGTATTAAAAGAAAAATGGTGTTATCTAATGTGTATTCAAGTATGGAGGTTATTATACATAAAAGATATATTCAAAATCTGATATGAAGGCACACTTGAGTGAAGCTGAGCTATGAGTTTCTGTTGATACAGGATCTGAAGAACACTTGCTAAGTGATGTCTGGCGTAGACTATGAAGTTAAAGGCCTCAGCATCAGAAAAAACAACACATTATTTATACACTTGGTAATTTTATTGGCTTCTGGTGATTATGCAGAAGTTGTAGCAAAGCTGAAGCTATGTGCATTATAGAAAGAAACTTGTAATGTCAAATAAGCTTGTCAGCTAGAGTCTATGTTCACAAGGCTCAAGAAGAGTTGACATGCTTTATAGATAAACACTCACAACGACTCTATAGTACATGATACTTCTAAAGGCACTATGGTTAAAAAAATTACACAATGGAACAAGATATTCTGTATATCTATCCTAAACATCCCTTGTAATAAGGAGAGAACAAAGACATTAGATTAAGTTATCTCCTCCAACGACTAGCTCTCTAAAATCTTCTATATAAGTAGTTGAAGGTTCTACTTAAATATTTAATAAGGAATAAGAAGAAGATGGAATGCCAAAGATGATGAAGGTGTTCAGCGCCTCTATCTAAATGAAGAAATAACAAGATCAACATTGAGCAACATTACTAAGTATGTAGAATCTTCTGTTAATTGTTGTAAATTGCAAATATCCATAAGGTTTCCTAAACATTGAATATTTTGGAAATCTTGAGTTCTTAAGGTCTTTGTTAAGGTTATTACCATGTACCTCAGATTCAGGATCTAGTACACCTTGTTCTCTTTTCTGCTGAACATTTTGTTCAGCAGTTAAGATTAAAGTCTCATGCTATGTGTTTGAGCATCAAAGTCTCCATTTGAAAAGGTTGAGCCAAGCATTTCTCCTGCTATGTGCTTGAGCATTGAAAGTCTTGATTCCTTTTGATTAAGCAGCAAAGTCTTGGATTATGAATCTGAGAAAGGAAGTCTTAGACAGAAGGTCTGAGCAGAGAAGTCTTAGACGTTGTGTCTGAGAAAGAAAGTCTTGGATCAAGGATATGAGAAAGGGAATTCTTAGACATAATGTTTGAGTAGGAAATTCTTGAACCGGGAGGATTTAAGCAAGAAACGTATTAGGATCTGAGGATCTAAGCAGGAAGTCTCGATCAGGTGCTGATTGAGCAGGGAAGTCATAGACTGTAGGTCTGAGCAGTGAAAGTCTTATGCTTAAGTGCATAAGTAGTTGTAATCATGAGTTGATTATAGTGGAAAATCTCTTGCGAGGCAAAGGGATTGAAGTACTCTCAATTAGGAAAGGAACCAGGATAAATCTATTGTGTTCATTGTTCTGTTTACTCTGCTTCTAATATATTGTTCTACTACACTTACGATCATATTTTAAACCAATGTTTAGAATATGAACTCTGTTCAGAAGCAGAAATTTTTTTGGAAAACACAATTTAACCCTGCTTCTTGTGCATTTTCCTCACCTTCAAGTGGCATTAGAGCCTAGTCTCTGCATAACACTTTATAGTGATGTAAACAAAGATCTTGTGTGGAAAATATATTTTCATTTCCGTATGAAAAGAAGGTTGGTTACAAGATGAAGGAATATATTGAAAGCAACTTGTCTCTTTCTCAATTGTGTTATCCTTGTGAATAAGATAGTTCAAGATGCTGACTCCTAAACAAGTCAGAAATACTTCATCAAAACAGACTGCAGATCCAGAATCATAAACTCTATCCAGGTAAGTTCTATTATTTACTATTTTAAATGTAACCTTGGGTACAAGAAATTCTGGCATAAGTAATCTTCATGCTCAGATATCTTGGAAGAATTTAACTTAAGAACCTTCAGAACTGATGTAGTGGATATTCTCACCTTTTGTAACAATATTTATGTCATGTTGAAATAAAGAATTCTTTTTAATACTTTTGAAGAAATCTCTATTACTATTGTTTAGAAAAAATTAATATATGTTGTGTGTTCTTCACTAAACTGATTCAACTAATAATTTTCTCAAGAGTTATTTAGTGGAAAAAGAATTTTGAACTTAGTAGTTTATGCTTGATTCCAAGTGAAAAATCTAAATCTGATAATTGTCAGAAATTGTCTTAATCAAAGTATTTGGTATAAAATTTTTTGATCTAAGATAATCTCTTATAATTCTCTGACTCGGAATTTGCATAAGGAAATCTTTGTTTCTCACTTGCATAAAGAGTGAAAATCTATTTTGACAATTGTATCACTCTTTACACTTGTATGAAATGTCTTCAACATGTTTGAAATTATTGGTGACTTGAATTTGAAGGGAATTGAATTTGTTTTAAATATTTGTATGTTTAAAATATTTTTAGTGTCATTTAATTTTTTCAACATACACAACTTTTATCACTGTCATTTTCGTGCTCTAACTATAAATCCTAGAAAAACCTTTCTACCCTCTCTATGACATCTTCTGTCAATCCTTTAAACATAAATTCTATCCAAGACCTTAAGATGAAACCAAAGACTACTCCGCTCAATCAAAATAATTTAAAGCTTCTTATTGAGCAAGTGGTTGATTTCAAAAGTTTTGCTGCTGATGGTTGTCATTTGAAGAAGTACTTTGAGTTTCAAGGATGGATGAAATTCTTCGAAATTCTAAATGGACTAACTTACACAACTCTGATAAAATATTTATGGGCCAGAGAAAAATTGTATGATGAGTTCTCTGCTCAGAATGAAGAAAGAATTGCTGCAGAAAATGATAGAAGTTTGAAAGGAAAATCAAGAGAAGAAATGGGTCTGAAGGAATTCAACTGTATTGAAATTAGATCTGGTGTAATGGGTCTAGAGGTTGAAATAACTCAGGACAAAATCTCTTAGTTAATTGAGGCTAAGAATAAAGGAATGGTAATTCTCAACTCAAAGGATGGAGGAATTTATGCCAAGGAAATTAAGAAAAATATCTTCAAAAAGAAAGATGATTTTGGTAAAGTGAAGAACATGCATATGGAACAAAAACTAATGTTCAAAATTCTCATTAGATATTTGATCCCTCGTTATGGTAGTTCTGATCAAATTTCTTGGGATCACACGATGTTTCTCTGGTATCTAACATTTAATCAAAGGTTAAACCTTCATAGTTACGTCTTTCATCATTTGTGTGAATCCATCAAAGACTCCTCCAAGAAGCTCAAAAGAGTAGTACCTTATGAAAGGTTACTTTTTGAACTTTTCTATCAAGGAAAATTGATCAACTTGCTGATAGAATATGGAGCCACTAAAGACTTAGATGATGGTTATGGAAATATGTTGTCTACATCCATTCTGGCTTACACGAAAGATAGGTTGAAAAAGGACATCATAATGATTGACAATCCTATTAGAATCATAATAAATAAAAGAAGAAAGTTTCTAGATGACTTTCCTATTATAACCAAAGAAGATTCTCCATAAGTAATTAGAATGCTTATTGAAAAAGCTAAGAAGGAATGTGGAGTGACAATTTCTTAGGATCATCTTGATCATATTCTTGTTAGATCTCATAATGAGAATGACTCTAGGAGAAAAGGAAAAATTTGGTAATCACTTATGATAATGATGAAGAGTCCGATGAAGAAACTGAAGCTCATGCACTTGTTAGAAAGAAATGGATGGGAGATGCTCAAAAAGCAGTGCATAAGGAGGAAGAAAGATTTGTTCATAAGAGTGGAAAGAAAAGAGATCTTCATAGATCCAAGGAGGCTAAGCAACAAAAAGTTGAATAACTCAAGGAAACCACTGAAATCCTTCTTACCAAGACGAGATGAGGATGATCTAGCTGCAGTTTAGACAAGGAAACTATTGCATCCATGAAAATGAAACTGTCTAGTTTGAGCCAAATAGAAGAAGAAGAAAGGGAAGCAAAAATGGCTCAGGTTTTGAAGGAAGTCAAGCAGCTTTACACCGCCTTTATTTTGACTGGTATGGATGTGGTTTCTGAAGAAATGGTTAAGGAGATCGTATTGAGGAATCAGTAGAACTCTTAAAGGAAGACAGGGAGATCTTATAAGAACATCTGGGAGAATCTATTCTAAACTCTTTTGAAGTTATTCAGATGACTCAAGAGTTTATTGAGAAGTACAACAAGGATGTTGCTGGTAATGAAGATAGGCCTAAGGAAGTAGAGGAAGTTACTTTAGAAGGAGAAGCTAAAGAGGAATCTGCAGAAAAGGATGATGAGCTCAAAAGATGGTTGAATGAGAACCCATATGATAGTGTCAATGAAACAGAAGCTGTATAAGAGACTGTCTCGTTAGGAGCAAGATTAGGTACTGAGAACCCATTCATGACACTAATCTCAATACTTCACTGAGAAAGTCTCTCACCCTTCACCTGATAAACCCAACCAAACCTCCGTACTATCAATCATCCCTTTGAACACTGATTTCTCATTACTAAAAACCTCTCCACTCATAAAACCTAACAATGATGATCCATCCCTTAAACAAACCATTCAAGACATTGATGCTTATATCCAAACTAATCTAACTTCACCAATTCCTGGTAAAATTGGAAGCAGTTTGGATGCTAAGCCTCTCAATATTGCATCACCCTCTAGCAGCTCCACCAAAATTATATCAAATCAACCTATTCAGGACTTTCTTAATGATGGACCTGAGTATGCTGAGTCTGAACAACAATAAGAAAAAAATGGACAACATCAACCTTTACCATCAATTCATTAAACTGATTAACATAAATCTCCATCAAATCTAGCCTTAGAAAATAATATCTCAATTAAATTTGTTCATGAAACCCAGAAAAATGAAACAAACACATCCAAACCATCTCAGTACATGGCCAACCACCAGCCTCTACCCAATCATATACTTTCTCAGTTAGAAGTCTTTAGGAATGGGTTGTTTAATGAGAAAAAAGTACTTGTGGAAGAATGACTCACATCCATTGATCCTATGGTTTACAATGCTAAATGGGAATGCTTCAGAAGATCTGTCAACACGGTTATTGATGATCTGAAGAATTCTTTATCAAAGGAAGTTACTACAACTAGCCAGAAGCAACTTCTCAATCTTGAAGTTAAAGTCACTGCAGTTGCTGAATGTTAAGAGGTTATGAAAATTTAGATGGATAGCAACCAACTCTCAGTGAATGATCAACTTAAGTCTGTGGTTGAGAGGAAAAAAGAAATTGGTTTTAACCGTAAGACGATCATGGAATTGTTGAAGAAACCTTAGGTCTAGGATATAGAAACCTTTTGTGTGCTCTTTTATTTTGGTTGTGAAACTTTAGTATGTGGATTTATCTTTTTTGTGAATCTTTATAATTTTTTATGGTTATGAATATGTATGCTTACAAAATCTATCATATTTATGTGCTTAATGGTCATAGTTCATATTTTTTGTGCCATGTTTAAAGTAAATAGAGACTTGATTTGGTGGCAAAAATGATTAATAAATCGATTAAAGGGAAATACTTCATTGGAATTTAAAAGTTACATGAGTAAATATATGACTGTACAATAAACTAGTCTATTCTTAGTCTTCTTTGTTACTTTAGTCATCTTTCTTTGTGTTACTTGCATACTCCCTCTTGTATTGTTCTAGTTCCTCATCTTCAGCTAAAGGATCCTCATAAGCATTTCTGTGCTCCATTGATCCTGAAGTCTGAGCTTTATAAGTCTGAGCTTTTACTGCATCTGCAAGAAGTTGTGCAGAACGTTCCTTATTTTCCATAAGTCTTTCTTTTACTGCTTCAGCCTTCTTCAGCAATTCAAATTCTCTTGCAATATGGTGTCTCTCACTCTTATGAAGTATGCGGTTATGAGATTTTCTCTTCATAACTATCTCTTGCTTGAAGTATTTTTGAAGAACTGGATGAACTTATTAGGATGCAAGGTTGATATACTTTTATAGTGTGCTTTAAGCACTTAGTCAAGTACATCAGCGAAACAATATTTAATGATTTTTTGACAATCTTAGAACACTGCATTTACTTAATTCTGATTACTATAAAACCTATAAAGTATCCTTGACTATCTTGGAACTCTGCACTTCTGAATTTTGCTTGCTTTAATTATTCTCTCTTTTGTGTTTAAACCTTTTTGATGTGACAAAAGGGTAATAAATATAGGAGTATTTGTAACACCCTAATTTTAATTGAATTATTTTAATTACTTTATTTAATTGAGAATATTTGTATTTTGGATGTTTCCGGTGATTTTTGGTATGTTGTGTGGATTATTGAGAATTATGCAATTTGTGGGTTATTTATTTAATTGGTAGTATATAATATTAATTTATTAATATTATTATGAATTAGAATAAATAATAGTGAAAGAAGGGTAATTGGGACATTTGAGAGGAGTAAGTGAGGGCATTATTGGAAAAGTCCAATTATTTGGCCCAAGTCTAGGTTTAACAAAAAGGGAGTTCTGAAGGGTTTTAGGATTCATTGTGTTAACAGTGAAGAATTGAGGCCAGAGAGCTCTGAAGAGGAAATTGGAGGCGGAAGTTGAAAGATTCCCTAACAGATTCGTGAAGGCTTTGAATCGACGTTTAAGGTATGGGGAGTATAGCTTTTCATAATTTTCTATGTGTAGATTTCGATGTGATTATGGTTGATTTAAGGGTTTTATGGAGAATTATGGGAAAAAGGGATTTTGGCCTTCTTAGCCTAAATCTATTATTAAGATTTTGACCGTGGGGATTTATTTGGGTTAAGGAAGATCAGAAGGATATGAGAACAAGTGATTTATGGCCTTCGTGGCCTGAATTTATCATGGAGATTGTAACCATAGGGATGTTAAAGGTAGAGATGAGAAATAGTGATCTTTGGCCTTCGTGGCCAAAACTTGTAATTGCAAATCTAACCGTGAATTGATTGGGGGAAACGAAAACCTAGGCCTTCATGGCCGAAAAGCTGATTGAACTTTGCTTAATCCAGTAGGAATATTTGATAGTGAGTAACTCAGATGCCTGCAGGGTAATTGTAGGAAAATTGTGATTTAGGGCTGAATATGTTACGAGATTGGCCTAATAAACCGTATGTTTTAATCCTTTATCGTTGTAGGACCTTAGGGATGATTTAGGGATGTTATGGGGGCATTGGGAAAGTGAATCGTGTGGACTTTTGGGTTGATTTAGGTTCCGGAGCATAACAGTGTTTTGCTGTCCGTCACGCCTATTCATGTTTTCGGTTGAAATTGTTTTGGACGTAACTTTTGATCCGTAAGTCCGTTTTGGCCCCCGTTCGATGCGTTGGAAAGCTAATGAATAGAGATATAACATATTATAGATAAGGGAATTGGTTTCCCAATATTTTTATATCTAATTATGTTTGATAATTCAATTGTGTATATGTTCAATTAATGAATCATGTTCTGGTTTAGTGATGTCTTGATGTTTTGATGCTGCGATTTTCCTGATGAATTACCATGAGGGTAACTGTGATAATATATGATAATATGATGAATTAAAATGAGTAGGACGATGAAGTTTATGTGATTAATAGGCGATGATATGAGGATTACCGCAAGTATAATTATGAATTAATATGTGATAATATGTGATAATATGATGAATTAATATGAGTATGACTGTGAGCGCTACATGATTTGTAAATAATTATATGATGATTTTATATGATGTATGATGATTATTATTATGATGAATTGTGATGACATGATGTATGATGATAGTTATTATGATGAGTTATGATGACATGACGTATGATGATGATTATGAAGATGAGCTATGACGTTTGATGATGATGAATATGATAAGCTATGATGTTTGATGATGATTGTTGCAGTGGAAATAGGATACCAAACTATTAATTAGTTTGAATCGCAATTTCTGATTCACAAATGACTTTGATTTATCCGAAGGAAAAGGTCAAAAGAAGGAAAACCTATTTTTGCATCGTAAACACAATGCGGGGAGAGACCTAGGTAAGGGGTTGGTTAAGTTTAGGGAAGGTACTAGCACCCTAAACTTCTAGTACTCTAAAGGAACCTTTTGTTTATTTTTTCTATTTTGCTTTATTATTTGCTTTAAGTATATATAATGAGCTAAGGGATAGAGTGACTGAAAAGACCTAAGGGTTAGTCCTAAGTTTACTCGGCAAGATTCACATCTTGTGCCTACATATCCTGGATAGGGAATGGAATCAGAGTAATCGTAGTTCCCCTCGAAAGGGAGGTTAGAAACATCTTGGCTATGGTCAAGGTTTCAAGGGGGATAAGTGTTTCTTAGGAAAAGCGCTTACGTGGAGTCTTGAAACTCATATTTCTACGTAGAAATTGTTAATTGAAATTAGGGTTGACTAAATATTCCACGGCGGGAAACCCTAAAACACAGTACGTCGACTCTTTGACCTAACGCTAGGGTAAAGGCCATTTTCGTCCACTGCGGGACACTTAGGCTATTAGGGTTTTGAAATGGTCAAAGGAGAGGACTATTGACTCGGCGGTCAAACTGTTAGACCTAATCCTTCGGAAGGTGATTAACGGTAAATCATGCAAAAATGGCACATTATTATATGGCAGAATTAAAGTACGGAAAAATAAAGAAAACTGTAAGACAATAAGCATCGCGACGATCACTCGCGTAAATTACAAATCCCAAAATAAAAAATAAATAACTGAATGTGACGATAGCCTCGCATGATTACAACCGGAAAAAAAGAAACGGAAAGAAAAGCAACATACTGTCAACTGTACAACTGAAAAACGGCAGATGGCACGACATAAAAAAAATTAGTTAATTTGAAAGTGTTTTAATTAAAAAAAAATTCTTTCAAGAATGCTGTGATTTTTAAATGTTAATGATTTTTATTAAGAAAATTGTTTTAACTTTTGTTTTAATTAAGAAAAATTGTTTTAATTTTAATGTTAAAAAAATTGTTTTTATTTAAAAATGAGTTTAAAATTAGGCTTTTTAAATTTTAATTAAGAAGAATCGTTTTAATTTTAATGTAAAAAAATGTTTTTTCATTAGAGGACCTTAATTAACTAACCATAATATTATCATAATTACAATTATTAAAACAATATAATAAAACAATAAAATAATTAACAAAAAACAATATAAAGAAAAAATGAGAAATAGAATACAAAAAGGGTGGGGCGTGAGTTGTCTTGATATTTTCTTCTAGGGTTTTTTCCTCATCTTCTTCTTTCTGGGTATCCGCGGCGGCCATGGGAGCCGTTGTGGAGCTTTCTGTCTTCTCCCTTCCACTTGCATGTTCGTTTCTTCTTCTTGTCATCCATGGTGATGCCGTCTGGTCCCTAAAAAAATGCGGAATGACCAAAAAAGTTAACCCTCAAGATGCTCACCTTTTGGTTAGAAGCGTCTTGAATGGCTCAGAGACCTACGACAATGATGATGACGATCCCGTTATCTGAGCCGAACAACTGATGAGGAATCCCTTTCCCCTCCGAACTTGTCCGCCGTTTTCCGCTTTCCGAGTGCGTACGAACTTTGCTCTTCTTGTTTCAACTTCGATGGGATGATGATGGCGAGGCTGAGACCTCTCTGAATCCCTCGAACGACGATGATGAGTGGTCCTAGAAATGCTCTGAGCTGCCGCCGCTTCGTCACCTTTACACCTCTAGGTTCTTTCTAAAAAATTTATGATGACTTATATAATTTTCTTTTGATCGTGGGCTTTTTCGACCTTGCTATTTCTCGAGCGAAAAAATACGCTGGGTTTTTTTTTTGTTGTGATGATTTTGCGGTATTATTGATAGTTTTTGATTTGACTTGCTTGATGCTGCTGCGAAATTACCGTTCGTGATTCTGGAAAAACTGTTGCTTGGCTTTATCCCGGTTTGAACGAGCTTGAGTTTGTTTGTTTTGACTGGGCTGGATTGATGAACTTGTTGGAGTTTTTTTTTTCGGAAAAATTGTGTTGACTGTTCGCTTATTGGATCCGCTGGAGTTCTAGATAATTGTTTATTTGTATTTGGCAAAACTACTTCGAAAAAGTGCTTTTCCAAATAAGCGCTTTTGCAAATAAGCTTATTTCAAAAGCACTTTTCTTGGAAAATCCTTTTTTATCTCTCTCTCTCTCTCTCTCTCTGGTAGCCTCAATATGAATAAATACTGTCGATTTTGGCCATTGGCCGAGAATTGGATCGGGAGCAGTTTCGGAGAAATCTGTTACCCTTCCGACAAACCTAATGATGATAATATTCTGAAGGTGTCGGGAAAACTAACTCGATAAAATTTTCTTATTTTGGTTTTGCAGGTTCGGAAAGAACAATCGGAAGAAGCTTTAGGATTTTTAGGACAATTGTTTAGCATAAAGGTAATAGATTTGTAATTTTATTTTTTTTGTAATTTATTCATTTATTATTTTTTTGTAAAGATTTATTATTTCTAATAAAATTCTTTATTTTTATATATTGTGAAATATCTTTATTAAAATGTAAATTTGGTTTAAATAAAAATGGAAATAAAATGAAACAATAATTAACATGCAAATGTGGGCAAGATTATAATAAAATTATTTAAAATGAAAATGAGATTATTTAAAATGAAATGAGATTAAAATATTGAAATGAAATTATTTGAAATGAAATGAGATAAAAATTTATTTTCTTTTAAAATGAAATGTGATTGATTTAAAAATGACACTAATTCAAAAAATCTGGAGTATGATGAATGAAAAAATGACACCTGATTGACGAAATTAATTTAAACTAGAAAATAACAATTGAAATGAACCCTTTTCCTATTAATTCCTAGTTATCCCAATTTAACCAATTAATCTTGTTTCCGACATAACTTCCGATTAAATCTCCCGACCATTCAAATGAGCAACTTTATCCTGATAAATTCAACTGTCTGATTAAACCCAAATAACCATAATCTCAGGCTAACTTCAGTCCACTAACTTCAATCGATTTATTTTCGAACAGCTCAAATATTTCTCAATCGAACAGTTCTAACTACACCTCGGCCCCGATTCACATCAGCAATATCCAACAACTCAAATTTCCTGACCACAACTCAAAATTCATACACTGACAGCTGGCTGCAACCAAATGAATGTTTTACCCTTCATGAACCAAAGAGCGCACCACATGATATTTTCCTGCAAAAGTCAACCAACTACGCAAACTTGTTAGTGATTGGTTAAATGCAATGCAGAAATGCAATGGAATGTCTGATGAAACGACAAATCTTAGGGAAAATTTTGGGGTATTACAGTTGCCCCTATTTAAATAGCTTCACCGGATGATTTGAGCGACGAAGGCTCGAGAAATCATGGTGGAGGGATTTAAATACAGATAACCAAAAATTTTGCCCTTAGATGCAGTGATATGCAATGCTATGGACAAAACAAGCTATAATGTTGACAATGTTATGAATCTAGTATGATGCATGTGATGGAATGGTAAATGCAAAGATGCAGACGACACGACGACACATGGGGACAGACGTGACGAATGAACCACACTGGGGAATATGACGCACGGGGGAAACAACATGACACGGGGAAACCTAAAGTGATGGCCAACTGGTGCGAGTGTGACCAATTGTCACTTGAGAGATAAATGGTAAGAACGGGATCCACAATGGAGATGGTACCGATGAGACGACCTCCAATGGGGAAAATCTAGGAGTAATTATTCAATAGGTTCAGGCGTGACCGGCTGATACTCTAAAGTAAAAAGTAAAACTGGATCTGCCTAACTGTAGGATCGATTAACAAGATGTTGGAGTAATGAGCAAAGAATAACATCCGAGCTTCTGGTAACTCGCCCTCGTGACAGGATCAAACAAAATTTTCAGGAATCCGTAAAAAATATACAGGGTAAAAACCGTTTGTATGCCAAAATAAATGGTCTTAAATGCGAAACGCCCTGATAAGCTTTCTCGAGAGAGAAATGCCACTTATCGTCGGAAGGGACTTATATGCCAAACTGGATAAGCTCTCAAATAAAGATATTGTTGCTTATCTATGGATGATAAATGAAAAATTGATGGATAAAATGAACTTCATCATACTTCAAGATTCACACTCTCCTAAATACAATTCAGCTCCTTCTTTTACGAAAGGATAAAATGAACTTCCTCATACTTCAAGATTCACACTCTCCTGAATACAATTTTATTCCTTCTTTTACTAAAGGATAAAATGAACTTCCTCATACTTCAAGATTCACACTCTCCTGAATACGATTCAACTCCTTCTTTTACTAAAGGATTAAATGACCTTCCTCATACTTCAAGATTCACACTTTCCTGAATACGATTTTGTTCCTTCTTTTACTAAAGGATAAAATGAACTTCCTCATGATTCAAGATTCACACTCTCCTAAATACGATTCAGCTCCTTCTTTTACTAAAGGATAAAATGAACTTCCTCATACTTCAAGATTCACACTCTCCTGAATACGATTCGGTTTAAACCTCCCCTTTCTTCACTATGTTAAAGGAAATGGAACCAGCTTCTCGATGGAGATGGCCACTTGCTTCTCCTCGTGATGAAGATAGGATAAGCTTCTCAGGCGAGACATACTGCTCATATGCGAAGAGTAGCAAGGATGAGCTTCCCGGATGAGCATTGCTTGTAGAGGTGGTGACATGTAATGTAAATTGTAATGAAAGTTGTGATGATGACAAACATCGAGATCACTGTAATGTAAATTGTAATGAAAGTTATGATGATGACAAACATCGAGATCACTGTAATGTAAATTGTAATGAAAGTTGTGATGATGACAAACATCGATATCACTGTAATGTAAATTGTAATGAAAGTTGTGATGATGACAAACATCGAGATCACTGTAATGTAAACTGTAATGAAAGTTGTGATGATGACAAACATCGAGATCCCTGTAATGTAAATTGTAAAGAGCGTTGTGATGATGACAAACATTGAGATCACAAAGTTTAACGTAAGAACTTCTTGTACGAGAAGATCGATTGTAGAGTGCTTTATAAAGTGTAATGTGACAATGATGATAGGCTTCTCTAGAAAGATAATGCAAAATAAATTCACGCCCAGGTAGGTTCGACGACAGACGGGCCCGAAGTTCGATCTAGAATTGGGCTAGAAAGAACTAACAAACAAGACTCCATTGAGGAAACAAACTCGAATGGGGACTAACTTATCCTAGCGCGTAAAGGTAACAGACAAAACCATCGTCCATGAGGGTTGAACTCTGTGGGGAAACTTGGAACAAACAAGTATTTTAGGCTTAGGGCTGACGATCTACTTGGAGAGAGCAGACAAACCCAGTTACTCGTCGATAACGACAAAGGATGACACGGATACCAAAACAATGTAGAAGCTAATGCGCATGCCAAAGTGTATACTAATGTGTATGTTAATGTGTATGAAAATATCATGCAATGAGTATGCAATGCTTAGGTTTATCCATATGCTGACAAAATAGACGAGAGGAGGAAACATAAGATGAAATAAACATCTCGACGGGAATACCCGACGACTTCTGCAACAGTACATCTATCAAGGGATAGGAAGAGTTGGTGGTAGAACCAAATCTTGCTTCAAAGTTCTAACTTCCCAGGGGAGAAAATATCATGACTTCCACATGGGGATATGACACGACTTCACTAGAGAGTACGATATCATGACTTCAACTGGGGATCCATGACCTCTGCATGGGGATACGATCTCATGACTTCACAGGAGGGATTGCTATCATGAACCATAATCAGCCTAAGAACTCTTGGGATCAGAGACTTCAGGGGATAAAATAAATATTCGCTTCGTGCGGAGATGTGGAGCTAGGCAGTTTCATGGAGATAGTGTAGCGACTTCCTGGGAATGATACCTCAGTTTCTTGGGGAAAAGGTATATCCGACTGGGGGATAAAGTATATCAAACTTCCTAGAGGAGAGTTCGGCAGACTCACTGGGGAGAAATCGACATACATTCATGAGGACCGTATCTTGACCTCTTGGGGAGAATATAGCAATCTCCTGGGGAATATTCCTAAGGAAGGTAAGGCAAATTCGCCAAGGAACAGATAATTCCACTGAGAATGGGTTTTCCAGAACGTATATCACTCGGAGGATACCGGGGATATCTCTGCAGTTTTGAGAGTCATTAGGGATAACCGAATGGATCCCAAAAGTGTTGTCAGCTTAAATTCTCGATGGGGACTATTAATGGGAAGATGCTGGTATGATCTCAGCTGCATTGGAGATTACCGGCTCGGTCTATAATGTCGTCAGCTTATAGTCTCGCTGGGGGCTGTGTCGGCTTAAAGTCTCTCTGGGGACTGTGTTAAGGTAATGGTTAAGACGTAGATTCTGCAACGATGAGATTTACTGGGGAAGGAAGACCGCCGGGAGTAAAATCCATCGGGTGCATGAAGAATGTTGTAAAGATGATTTTGATCTCAATGGACTTTGTAGTAGTCACCATTTTGAAAAAATCTTGCCCTAGAGTACCTGCTTTGTGAGAAAGTCATCTCGAGAGGATTTTACAGAGAACGTGGAGATCAATTGCCCCAATGTTTTCAAACTCTTGGAGAGATTTGTCTGATCTTGACGTAACTGGCACGGATCAACCATGTTACGACTGAGTCTACAAGAATAGATCTTAAGAAAGTCAGGCTTGCATCGGTAAGCAATTGGAAACCGCATGCCCCTGTTTAGCAGGATCTTCGAGTTCCATTGTATTTATGTAAATTTCCCAGATATCAACCAAAATAAACACGCGTGAAATGCTATCCTGAAACTATCAATGCAACAATATAAGTGTTGAAAAATTTTGTTTTTATTTTGAAAAAAGGGTATCGCTATAACTCGTGACCAAAATCACTTGTTAGGATACGAGTTTTAATTTGTAATGCCAGCATTAAATTTAGCATAGCTCATAGGAGTCAGGAAAAATTATCTCGCCGAGTATGCTTTCAAAAGAATTCCTACTTTAATTAGGTCTTTTAATGGTTGTATCGTGGCTTGGTTCACGGTTTAAGAAACAAAGGATAAAGGCTCAAAGTTATTTGTACCCACCCACTCTTCGTGATGTTCTCCAATCCTAATTCAGTTAACTAGATGCAGACACTCATATCTCAATCGAATTTGATAGGGCCGAGAGAGCTCATCAAGGTTTTGAACATGGAAGTCACTCACCTATTTTGGTGTTCGATCAACACGAATTTTTTCTTTATTGGGGATTCTTTATTGTAATCCCTTATTATTTTTTTGTTTTGCTTTTATTCCCTAACCTTTGCCTGGACGGTGTTTTTTTTTTGGATTTGACGTTGGAGTCCAGCGGGATGCCCTAGTTTTGCCTAAGTCTCCTTCATAGGTTGTGACTTAGCGGGCTATATATATTTTTATTTTTGTTGAATAAGTCGCGTGACTCCTTTGAAAGGCTTGTGACTGCCCCACTCTTTTAGTAGTAGAGGGATAGTCGTCGGCTTCTAACTGCCTAAGATGTTAGGGGTAGATTGGTTCTCGAATGTATACTCCTGCTTTTTATAAGTCTGAACACTCGATTAGTTTAACTAACAAACTACCCTGCCCCAGGTTAAAATGAGGGTTTTAATTTGGAAAAGAAGAAAACTCCTACTTCAAGGCTCAAAGGGGGTAAAGAGGGATTATCATCCTTATATCTCCATTGTTTGGGATTTGAAACAATGCCTTACATCTGTTGCACCCTAAAATTTGCTCAACCTATTTCACCTGGTTTATGTTTCAATTGCATTGTCATTTGCATAATAAGTCATGTATATAGTCTAATCATTTGCATAACATAGCATCACAAGTCATCTAGCAAGGGACCAAGTTCCATTCTTATCATAAAGAGGCCCATCAAGGGGTTTTATTCAATTTCAAGACCATCCAAGTAATCGAGAAATGAGTTGAAGCTTTGAAAAGTTTGAAGGTCAACCAGTGGATTTCCCTCCTAATCTTGAGGAGTATTGAGATTCATCAATGGAGTATGAGCATGGAATTGTGGGTATGGAATGTGCACAAAGGTCATGGAAGACCTAGAGGGTCATTTTGAAGATGAGACAAGTCATTGATACAAGTACAAGAGCCAGAGTTGAAGTACAGTCAACTAGGGTTTCATCTGGGTCAACCCTAGGTCAACCCTAGGTCAACTGAGTGATTGAAGAGCATCAAGGCTTAATTGAAAGGTGTGGGATTCATGAATTGATATGTGGATACATGTGCAGTGTTGTGCCAAGGATAAATCAAGAGAAATCAAGAAGAAGAGGAGTTACTAAATCAGGGTTTCAGTGTAAAAAACCCTAATTTAGGCCTATCTTCCAAGCCAGATAAGTCAAAATGAAAGCTTCAAATGAATTCTTGGTTAACATGAAACTTGTAGGGCCTCTCAATAGCTTTAATTTGAGTACTAGAAGTCTTCAATGAGATTTATAGAACTCAAGTTATGGTTCTTGCAAGTTATGGGTCATTAGAGGACACTGAAATTTATCTGTGAAAGTCACTTGACTTCCAAGCAACTTCTGCCCATCAAGGAGTTTTCAAATGGATTCTTGGTCAACATAAGAGTTGTAGATCTTGATCTTATATTTAATTTTAGTACTATAAGTCCTCAAGAGGATTTGTAGAATTCAAGTTATGGTCTTGGCAATCCAGGGGTATTTTGGGAAAGTTGAATTACAAGTCATTTTTGAGCATAGGTCAAAATCTCCATGTTCCACTTCTCAAATGAAAAATTGTTCAACATGGAATGTTCTTAAAATGATGTTTTTAGGCCAAATAAGTCATCATGGTGGATTGATCGGCTTATTTCAAAAAAGTCACTTAAAATGGCCTAAAAAAAGGGAATAAGTCAAATAAAGTTTGGTGGAAAAAAATCAAATTTTGGGTTAGAGGTCACAAACAAGCCATATGACATACCAATTTGATTATAAAATGCATTTTGAGAACATTGACATTGCCACAATTTTGAATTGAGGATTATTTCAAGGACTTGCTTTGTAAATGGGTTACTTGCATCATAAGTAACAATTGCAAAACCACACTTCCAAGCAAATGCAAGGCTCCTTTCCATCCATACACCTCCAATATCTCATTTGGAGAGAATTTAAACTCAGAACCAAGTGAATTGCAAGACAAAACATGAGATGGTATGTGCATAGCATAAGAAGAGATTTTCATGACATGAGAAGTTGATTTTCTCATTGGATCAATCTAAGAACTTTCTAGGGTCTTCAAATACATTCTATATATACTTGTGAAGAGGTTCAGAGCAAGAGTTGGTGATTCATTGGAGCTAGATTTGGAGAGAGCATTCCAACTTTCAAGGAAGCAACTCAAGTTTGGATTCTCATTTCAAGGCGTTTTCGGATCGATTTGAAGAGTGCAGTATCTTCCTTGCATATTGTTGAAAGAATCTGAAGATTTCGGAAGCACGAAAAGAGTCATAGATACTCCGTTTCGAAGCTCCGATCGAGGTATGTAAACCTTCACTTTACCATGGATTTAGGAGGAGTTAATTAGAAATATTCATGTGGTTAGGACCGTGGACAGTTGTAGATGATTTTAGGATTATAAATTCGAGATTTAGCGACACTTTTCGGTTGGGGGCGTTTGCTTGTTGCTGGTTTATTTTTTTATACGTTGAGAATTAATGGATTCTAAGACTGTGGTTGCGTTCCTTGCAAAAAATCCTTCGAAATGGATATAAATTTCGCGCGAAACCGATGATTTTTGAGAGAGTTAGAAGTAGTTGAATTTTTCCGGCGAACCACCACCACCTTGCTGCATTTCCGGCGACACCTTGGGGAAGACGGCCAGCAGACGTCGGATGACCTTTGACTGGTTGACCAAGCGAAGATCCAGCGCGCCTCATGCTGCCACGTGGCGCTGAAACTTCCGCCCCCCACCCTTGCCGTCGCGGGTTCGATACCCCTTGGCTACATTTCTTCACATATTATTTTTCTTCTTTTTTCCAAACTCAATTTCAAGGCCAAGTTCCAGGACTGCTATGCGCCCCCCCCCCCCCCCCATTGCGCAAGGCCCACCAATATTACCTTAGGTTTTCACTTCCTACACCCCTAGGCCCATTTGCTTTATTTCTTTATAGCTTCTTGTTTCTGTATTTTTCTGTTTTATGCCTGTTTACTTTAATTGCGTTAAAAATAGTAAAAATGATCGAAAAATTATGAGATTTTTTTCTGTGGATTTTGATTGTCTTAAGAAACTGTAGGAGTTGAGTTGTATTTTTAGGATTTTATTTGAATTAGTTACGAATTTTCTTTGGTGCTAATATCCATTGTTATGCATAATTGATATTTCTGTTTGTTTAATTTTGTTCTCTTTGATGCTTTATGATTTTGAGCTGATTCTTTCGATATGATTTAGAGGACATCCATAGGTTTCCTCTGGAATTTTATTAGAATTTGTAAAATTGATTAGATTCTGTTTTAGGTGTGTAGTTTAGAGCCTTCCCAAATAATGGTTTCCCATGACCAAATTTCATTTAGGAATTGTTTAGATGACCTAGAAATTGATTTAGGTCCTGATTCTGGAATTTTATAATGTTCAAACATGCATGTTCACATAGGAATTTTATTAGAATTTTACAATTTAGTTTGCTATTTTTTTTGGGTTTTGCAAATGATTGTTGCTTTCGACGTTCTCTCTTGAGTGCTTTGCCTTGTTTGGAGCGTTTGGTGGACTTGGAGCTTGAAGACTTTGGATTCCTTTTTAGAGGAGCTTCTGGATATGATGAAGATGCTTTGGCTAGAAGAATGGGGCTTGGAGTGGGGCTTTCTTTCTCTTTTAAGTTTGTTTTAGGAGTTGGTAGAATTAGGCTTTTAGGGAGAGCTTTTGTAGAATTAGTTCATTTCTTCCATCAAACATAGAATGCATTGTTTGCTTCTATTCTATCCTATGATGCAAAGTACTCTTAGGGAAGTTCCATCTCTCCTTAGGAGGGAAGTGGGGCATACCCTAGAGAGTAGAACTTTTGAGGATACACTTCCACTTCGATGTTGGTTCTTGTTGAATTCCTTTGGTTTTCAGCAAGTATGCCAACATTGCAACTTGATCTTGATGACAAATCTCTTCTTGGAGTGTGCTTGCTAAACCTTGGAGATGCATATTGAAGAAGCTTGAAGATGGAATCTAGCTCAAAGATAAGACCTTTGTTGTCATTTCAACTTTGCTGTTCAGAGCGTGTTGTTGCTGTTTGTTGTAGGAGTTTGTTGATGCTGCTTGGGCTGCCTCCTCTGTACCTTTTGTTTTTCTCTGTATTGTCTGTTGGCTTGTGCTGCTTGCCCTTTAGGCTTGAAGTGAAGTTGATTCACTTTTCCTGTTGCTTTCTTAGGTTCGAGGTTGAGTGGGACTCCCTTGCGTTGCTTGTTTTGCTGCATCTCATGCATACTTACTGTTTATTGTATTTTTGTTGTTTCTTTTCCGTTTATCCCCTAGGATCTTTGATTTCCTTTGTGCAGGAGGGAATTATGACAGACAATAGGTTGCAATCCATGCATGATAACATTAGGATAGTTTTGATTCCCCTTTCAAACCCTAGGTTTTTAGACTTTCTTTCTCTTCTCATCTCAACACCATTCAAAACACAGTAATAAGGACGATCGATGCCGTACGCTACGAGCCTTAAGCTATTTGAGAAAGGTTGCTGGAGGGTCACTCTTCAGTAATCTGATTGCTTAGTGTGTTACCCTTAGGGTGACATACGACGTAGTCACCCTCAAATCATAGTCTCTAGTGCGTCAGAGATTGCAAACATCATAAAAGACAGTTCTTGCGTAAAAGACTGAAAACAAACATCAAAATGTCATTTTTGTCCGCTTAGACTCTTAATCAGGAAAAACCCTTTCATAAGGAGATAAAAAAAAACACTCAGACAAGCTTGTGTCTTCCGTAGCCCGAACTACGTTTGCTCTGATCTTTCATGCTGTATGAAAGTACGTAGGCATAGGATGCGATATCCTAGCGAGCAACCTTCCCCTCCTTTCCCGTAGGTAGGCGAACTACGTCGACTCTGATTTCTTGTTCCAGACGGGAATACGTAGGCATAAAGTGCGATACTTTGCCGAGTCATTATATTTTCTTTTGCTAATACCTTCCCCTTGCGTAACCGACTCCCGAATCCAGGATTTGGTTGCGATGACCATACCTTTCCCGTCTTTGCGGTAGGTTTACTTCGAGTGTTTCCTTTCCCTCCTTTGGGATAAATAACGCACGGTGGCGACTCTTCTGTTCAGCCGGCGCCGATTTTCGCAGTAGCGACAACATCATCAGCAGGTTTCAATCGAAAGCATACAACAAGAAATTTGACGTTTTCGGTTCATCATCCTTCTCCCAATTCTCTATCAAAGCAAGAGATCGGGTAAAGTTGGCATTATAAGTCTATGAAAATTATTTTTAATGAGTGAAACGAACGAATTTATTCAAGACAAACATTTTGCATTAATTATTCAAAATAACCACATTCGTACATGCTAATTATGCTTAATCAAAGAAAATAAAACATATAAATAAAATGAATTGTCTCAAAGTCCTTCAAGATGTGTTTATGAAGTCTTCGTATCCAAGACCAACATGGTAGTAGTGGTTTCCTCTGGCGGAGCCTCATTGGAATGAGTCGTCTTGCTTGCCCCATCTAGATCTGTCATTGCTTCGGAATAACTTTCTCGGATGCTTGGTTGATCACGATCACGTTGTCTAGCGGATCACTGGAATGAAGTGTACTAGGCTTCTGAACATATACCGGCTTCGACAAATTAAAGGGAGAAGTAACTGGCTTAGATATGCTGAACACTGGCCTGGCAGAATTTGATCTTGGCAAATGGAAAACTCTGAGAGGAGTCCTGATCTTCGGCGGAGGATCATCAAAAGACAAAATCTTCTCTTCTAACAAATCTCTGACAAGATTCTTAAGAGCACAACAGTTCTCCAAATCATGACCGGGCACACCCTCATGAAATAAACAATGAGCGACGGAGTTGAAGTTGGCAGGCAAAGGATTGGGAGGTGAACCCAAAGCTCGGGTAACAATTAGACCTTGTCGCACTAATGAGGGGTACAACTCGATGAAGGTCATCGAAATCAGAGGACAAGACTTGTACTGTTTCCTATTCGGACCATTTTGGCGAGGTGTTTGATTCCTCGGCTGTTGATAAGCAGGAGCATTGGGCGCTCATTGACAATTGACAGAAGTTCGTGCAGGCTGATAAACAGGAGGCTGTTGATAAACCAGATGCTGATAGACCAGAGGCAGTTGCACAGGCTGATATGAAGGAAACTGTTGATTGACAGGAGTTGCAACAGTAGCCACATAGGTTTGTTGAGCATAATGAACGGGATAACCTTGAACATAATTCTGGTGATGTTGATGAGCAGCCATCAAGCGATTCCTCAGACGTGTAGCTCTTTTATGGTGGTTAACGCTCGGAGTTTTGCACTTCGGAGGAGTAACTCGTCGAACTGGTTGAGCGATGGTAGGATGCACCAAACTGGATTGGAGACCATGAGGAGGTACATTCTCAACAGTAACAGCTGGTTGAGGATCCACGACAGTATGGGTGATCTCAGAAACAACAGTGGGCAGAGAATCCATCTTTGCATTAAGAGCTTGCAACATCTCCATAATCTGCCCCACACTTCCTCGAAGATCTTCGAGTTCATGGCTGACACGGTCAATCTCTTGATTTTGTTCTTCCATCCTTTTTCGAGCTTGGGCTCTGGTGTTGTACTGAAGCGGAAGATCCAGGGTGACGGAACTGGAAGGCGAGAGAACCGAGAATAAGACACCGGGAGACACATGCAATGATACTAAAATGTAGAATGCAAATGAAATGATCTCATGGAATTCAAATATTTATGAATATTGCGGAATACCAAAGAAATTTTCTTTATTAATTTGAAAAACTGGATTACAAATAATGTTCTTAAGAGAAGTCTTAACAAGAAATAGCTACAAAAGCTAATAAAGCCCTTAGGAAGCATTATCCACAACTTCAAGGAGTAGGCGAAGATTTGGAGGAAAATAAATCCTCGTAGATTCTTCTCCTCTTGTGGGAAAGTACCTCTTCATTCTTCTACTGAAGCTGCTTTTGAAGTTCGACATTCTCACTGACGATAACCTGGTATTTGTCCTTCCACGCTTCTGCTTCATGTTGTGCTTTCTTCAAAGCGATCTTCAACATCTCAGCTTCGGTCATGAAGATCAGGACAGGTTCCTTTATTGGAGGTAGAGGATCTTGGCGAGGGTAAGGCATCTTTAATTTGATAGCTCTTTCTCGGACCCAACAAAGATAAGGCTCCATGGACACACAATTCGGCTTTCCCAGACTTTCTCGACCTTTCCTATGCAAGTGACGCCAAGCGGATACAATCTGATCTTGAAGCTCTTTGTCATCCTTAAAGAAGATTTTCTCCACATGAACACTTTTAGGTGGTTCCTTTAAGGGATACCCTAACTGTCGGCGAGCTACGACTGGATTGTAGTTGATTCCTCCATTAAACCCAAGTAAGGGTACGTTAGCGAAGTCTCCACAACCATCAATAATTAATATCCCATCATACATACGGTTATACCAATCAATATCCGAATGAGTGAGAGCCATAACCCTTTCCGACCAACGTCCTTTAGTGCGATCTCGAAAGGGACCAGACTTAGGCAAGTGCGAAATAAACCACTTGTACAATAACGACACACAACAGGTGATCATCCCTCCACCATGGAAGTTTTGTAGATGCATGGAGTGATAAGTGTTACCCAATAAAGTCGGTACTGGATTTCTACTCATGAAGATTTTAATGGCATTAAGGTCAATGAATCCTTCAAAACTAGGGAACGGCAACACTCCATAAATTAGCAAGGCGAGGATTGCCTCAAATGTAGGCATGCTCAAACAATCGGCATAATACTGGGCTTTCTTGATTAAGAACATTGTGGGTAACCCAAAAATTCCAACTTTGGAAATCATATTGCCCCTGATGTCGGACACCTTTAAGCTTGTGGCTTTAGCAATGTCTTCCTCTTTAGGGTCCTTTTCTAGGAAAGGGAAAGGGGATATATCTAAAATAGGTAACCCTACCAACTGAGAGTATTCCTCCAAAGTAGGCAACTGAAAATCTGGGAAAGTGAAGCAATGATAATCCGGATCATAGAACTGTAACAAGGTAGAAAGAAGTCCTTCGTCTACTTGAAGTCCTAACAGAGGTAACAACCTTCCAAACTTGTTTTGGAATCCTTCTTGATCTTGGACTAAATCTCCTAACTTCCTTAGGTCATCGAACTTAAGACTCTTAAAAGTATATTTCAAAGTATGTTTTCTATTGCAATCCATGGTATCCTGCAATATTCATAAGTAAAATTTGAATTCCATGAAATGTAATGCGATTTGATGCTTTATGGATACAATGCACATATATACACAAGGTCCTAGGTTAAAGGTATATGATCGGAGTTAAGGTCTACCCAACCCCATAAGGTATGTACTAAGGATAGTTGTACCTACAAAACATGGTTCTAAAGTGGTGCCCAAAGTCATCAATCCATCTTTCGAATATTATCAATTTCCCGATTGACTCGGTGGTTAATAATATTCTCAAGAGAACCTCTTTTGAGGGTAGTATCGCGTAGCAACTATTTTGGGAATACTCCCTAATAGTCCCTGCACTACGTCCTAGATAAGGCCAAGGTGGTGTTAAGGTACTACGGTCCCCAATATCACAGGCTCCAATCGAAGATAGTAAGTGTTTTCACGAATACTCGTTCAACAAAACTACCTTTCAAAAGGGCCTCAACTGAGCGGTGATTCTCAAGTCAGCTTGGTCGGAAATCACTCCCTATAAGCCTCGTCGAATATATCACCTCCTATAATAAGTTCACTCTAGTCCGGGTGTAGGACTTATCTCACAACAAAGTACCCCCCAAGCAAAGTACAATAGATATATATACAAGAATATAAATAACGAAGCAAATAGCAAAAAGAAAACAAAATAGGGGTAACCCTTAAACATTATGGCACTCCCCAGTGAAGTCGCCATTTTTTGTTGCGGTGGAAATAGGATACCAAACTATTAATTAGTTTGAATCGTAATTTCTGATTCACAACCGACTTTGATTTACCCGAAGAAAAAGGTCAAAAGAAGGAAAACCTATTTTTGCATCGTAAAAACACAATGCGGGGAGAGACCTAGGTAAGGGGTTGGTTAAGCTTAGGGAAGGTACTAGCACCCTAAACTTCTGTATTACTCTACAGGAACCTTTTGTTTATTTTTGCTATTTTGCTTTATTATTTGCTTTAAGTATATATAATGAGCTAATGGATAAAGTGACTAAAAAGACCTAAGGGTTAGTCCTAAGTTTACTCGGCAAGATTCGCATCTTGTGCCTACGTATCCTGGATAGGGAATGGAATCAGAGTAATTGTAATTCCCCTTGAAAGGGAGGTTAGAAACGTCTGACTATGGTCAAGGTTTCAATGGGGGATAAGAGTTTCTTTGGGATAGCGTTTACGTGGAGTCTTGAAACTCCTATTTCTACGTTGAAATTTTTAATTGAAATTAGGGTTGACTAAATATTCCACGGCGAGAAACCCTAAAATAGCGTACAACGACTCTTTGACCTAACGCTAGGGTAAAGGGTATTTTCGTCCACTGCGGGACACCTAGGCTATTAGGGTTTTGAAATGGTCAAAGGAGAGGACTATTGACTCGGTGGTCAAACTGTTAGACCTAATCCTTCGGAAGGTGATTAACGGTAAATCATGCAAAAATGGCACATTATTATATGGCAGAATTAAAGTACAGAAAAATAAAGAAAACTGTAAGACAATAAGCATCGCGACGATCACTCGCGTAAATTACAAATCCCAAAATAACAAATAAATAACTGACTGCGACGATAGCCTCGCATGATTACAACCAAAAAAAAAGAAATAGAAAGAAAGGCGTAAGACGGAAAGAAAAGCGACACGCTGTCAACAATACAACTCAAAAAATCAGATGGCACGACATAAAAAAAATTAGTTAATTTGAAAATGTTTTAATTAAAGAAAAAATTCTTTCAAGAATGCTGTGATTTTTAAGTGTTAATGATTTTTATTAAGAAATTTTTTTTAACTTTTGTTTTAATTAAGAAAAATTGTTTTAATTTTAATGTTAAAATTTTTATTTTATTTAAAAATGAGTTTAAAATTAGGCTTTTTAAATTTTAATTAAGAAGAATCGTTTTAATTTTAATGTAAAATTTTTTTTTCATTAGAGGAACTTAATTAACTAACCATAATATTATCATAATTACAATTATTAAAACAATATAATAAAGCAATAAAATAATTAACAAAAAACAACATAAAGAAAAAACGAGAAACAAAATACAAAAAGGGTGGGGTGTGAGTTGTCTTGATATTTGCTTCTAGGGTTTTTTCCTCATCTTCTTCTTTCTGGGTATCCGCAGCGGCCATGGGAGCCGTTGTGGAGCTTTCCGTCTTCTCCCTTCCACTTGCATGTTCGTTTCTTCTTCTTGTCATCCATGGTGATGCCGTCTGGTCCCTGAAAAAAACACGGAATGACCAAAAAAGTTAACCCTCAAGATGCTCACCTTTTTGTTAGAAGCGTCTGGAATGGCTTGGAGACCTACGACGGTGATGATGACGATCCAGTTATTTTAGCCGAACAGCTGATGAGGAATCCCTTTCCCCTCCGAACTCGTCTGCCGTTTTCCTCTTTCTGAGTGCGTACGAACTTTTCTCTTCTTCTTTCAACTTCGATGGGATGATGATGGCGAGGCTGAGACCTCTTTGAATCCCTCGAACGACGATGATGAGCGGTCCTAGAAATGCTCTGAGCTGCCGCCGCTTCGTCACCTTTACGCCTCTAGGTTCTTTCTAAAAAATTTATGATGACTTATATATTCTTCTTTTGATCATGGGCTTTTGGATCTCGCTATTTCTCAAGCGAAAAAATACGCTGGTTTTTTTTTGTTGTGATGATTTTGCGGTATTATTGATGGTTTTTGATTTGACTTGCTTGATGCTGCTGCGAAATTACCGTTCGTGATTCCAGAAAAACTGTTGCTTGGCTTTATCCCGGTTTGAACGAGCTTGAGTTTGTTTGTTTTGACTGGGTTGGATTGATGAACTTTTTGGAGTTTTTTTTTTCGGAAAAATTGTGTTGACTGTTCGCTTATTGGATCCGTTGGAGTTCTGGAAAATTGTTTGTTTGCATTTGGCAAAACTACTTCGAAAAAGTGCTTTTCCAAATAAGCGCTTTTGCAAATAAGCTTATTTCAAAAGCACTTTTCTTGGAAAATCCTTTTTTATCTCTCTCTCTCTCTGGTAGCCTCAATGTGAACAAATATTGTCGATTTTGGCCATTGGCCGAGAATTGGATCGGGAGAAGGTTTCAGAGAAATCTGTTACCCTCCCGACACACCTAATGATGATAATATTCTGAAGGTGTCGGGAAAATTAACTCGATAAAATTTGCTTATTTTGGTTTTGCAGGTTCGGAAAGAACAATCGGAAAAGTCGGAATTGGAAGAAGCTTTAGGATTTTTAGGACAATTGTTTAGGAAAAATGTAATAGATTTGTAATTTTATTTTTTTGCAATTTATTCATTTATTATTTTTTTGTAAAGATTTATTATTTAAAATTTTTATTTTTATATATTGTGAAATATCTTTATTAAAATGCAGCTTTGGTTTAAATAAAAATGGAAATAAAATGAAACAATAATTAACATGCAAATGTGGGCAAGATTATAATAAAATTATTTAAAATGAAAATGAGATTATTTAAAATGAAATGAGATTAAAATATTGAAATGAAATTATTTGAAATGAAAGGAGATAAAAATTTATTTTCTTTTAAAATGAAATGTGATTGATTTAAAAATGACACTAATTCAAAAAAAATGGAGTATGATGAATGAAAAAATGACACCTGATTGACGAAATTAATTTAAACTAGAAAATAACAATTGAAATGAACCCTTTTCCTATTAATTCCTAGTTATCCCAATTTAACCGATTAATCCTGTTCCCGACATAACTTTCAATTAAATCTCCCAGCCATTCAAATGAGCAACTTTATCCGGATAAATTCAACTGTCTGATTAAACCCAAATATCGTAATCTCAGGCTAACTTCAGTCCACTAACTTGAATCGATTTATTTTCAAACAACTCAAATATTTCGCAATCAAACAGTTCCAACTACACCTCGGCCCCATTCACATCAGTAATATCCAACAACTCAAATTTCCTGACCACAACTCAAAATTCGTAAACTAACAGCCGACTGCAAACAAATGACCATTTTACCCTTCATGAACCAAATAGCGCACCACATGATATTTTCCTGCAAAAGTCAACCAACTACGCAAACTTGTTAGTGACTGGTTAAATGCAATGCAGAAATGCAATGGAATGTAAGATGAAACGACAAATCTTAGGGCAAAATTTTGGGTATTACAGTTGCCCCTATTTAAATAGCTTCACCGGTTAATTTGAGCGACGAAGGCACGAGAAATCATGGTGGAGGGATTTAAATACAGATAACCGAAAATTTTGCCCTTAGATGCAGTGATATGCAATGCTATGGACAAAACAAGCTATAATGTTGACAATGTTATGAATCTAGTATGATGCATGTGATGGAATAGTAAATGCAAAGATGCAGACGACACAACGACACAGGGGACAGACGCGACGAACGAACCACACTGGGGAATATGACGCACAGGGAAACCTAAAGTGATGGCCAACTGGTGCGAGCGCGACCAATTGTCACTTTAGAGATAAATGGTAAGAACGGGATCCACAATGGAGATGGCACCGATGAGACGGCCTCCACTGGGGAAAATCTAGGAGTAATTATTCAACAGGTTCAGTTGTGACCGGCTGATACTCTAGAGTAAAAAGTAAAACTGGATCTGCACGACTGTAGGATCGATTAACAAGATGCTGGAGCATTGAGCAAAGAATAACATCCGAGCTTTTGGTAACTCGCCCTCGTGATGGGATCAAATAGAATTTTTAGGAATCCGTAAAAAATATACAGGGTAAAAACCGGCAGTATGCCAAAATAAATGGTCTTAAATGCGAAACGCCCTGATAAGCTTTCTCGAGAGAGAACTACCACTTATCATCGGAAGGGACTTATATGCCAAACTGGATAAGCTCTCAAATAAAGAGAGTATTGCTTATCTGTGGATGATAAATGAAAAATTGATGGATAAAATGAACTTCCTCATACTTCAAGATTCACACTCTCCTGAATACGATTCAACTCCTTCTTTTACGAAAGGATAAAATGAACTTCCTCATACTTCAAGATTCACACTCTCCTGAATACAATTTTTTTCCTTCTTTTACTAAAGGATAAAATGAACTTCCTCACACTTCAAGATTCACACTCTCCTGAATACGATTCAACTCCTTCTTTTACTAAAGGATAAAATGAACTTCCTCATACTTCAAGAATCACACTCTCCTGAATACGATTCTGTTCCTTCTTTTACTAAAGGATAAAATGAACATCCTCATACTTCAAGATTCACACTCTCCTGAATACGATTCAGCTTCTTCTTTTACTAAAGGATAAAATGAACTTCCTCATACTTCAAGATTCACACTCTCCTGAATATGATCGGTTCAAACCTCCCTTTTCTTCACTATGATAAAAGAAATGGAACCAGCTTCTCGATGGAGATGGCCACTTGCTACTCCTCGTGATGAAGATAGGATAAGCTTCTCAGGCGAGAAATACTGCTCATATGCGAAGAGTAGCAAGGATGAGCTTCCCGGATGAACATTGCTTGTAGAGGTGGTAACATGTAATGTAAATTGTAATGAAAGTTGTGATGATGACAAACATCAAGATCACTGTAATGTAGATTGTAAGGAAAGTTGTGATGATGACAAACATCGAGATCACCGTAATGTAAATTATAATGAAAGTTGTGATGATGACAAACATCGAGATCACTGTAATGTAAATTGTAATGAAAGTTGTGATGATGACAAACATCGAGATCAGTGTAATGTAAATTATAATGAAAGTTGTGATGATGACAAACATCGAGATCACTGTAATGTAAATTGTAATGAAAGTTGTGATGATGACAAACATCGAGATCACTGTAATGTAAACTGTAATGAAAGTTGTGATGATGACAAACATCGAGATCCCTGTAATGTAAATTGTAAAGAGCGTTATGATGATGACAAACATCGAGATCACAAAGTGTAACGTAAGAACTTCTTGTACGAGAAGATCGATTGTGGAGTGCTTTATAAAGTGTAATGTGACAATGATGATAGGCTTCTCTAGAAAGATAATGCAAAATAAATTCACGCCCAGGTAGGTTCGACGACAGACGGGCCCGAAGTTCGATCTAGAATTGGGCTAGAAAGAACTAACAAACAAGACTCCATTGAGGAAACAAACTCGAATGGGGACTAACTTATCCTAGCGCGTAAAGGTAACAGACAAAACCATCGTCCATGAGGGTTGAACTCTGTGGGGAAACTTGGAACAAACAAGTATTTTAGGCTTAGGGTTGACGATCTACTTGGAGAGAGCGGACAAACCCAGTTATTTGTCGATAACGAAAAAGGATGACACGGATACCAAAACAATGTAGAAGCTAATGCGCATGACAAAGTGTATACTAATGTGTATGTTAATGTGTATGAAAATATCATGCAATGAGTATGCAATGCTTAGGTTTATCCATATGATGACAAAATAGACGAGAGGAGGAAACATAAGATGAAATAAACATCTCGACGGGAATACCCGGCGACTTCTGCAACAGTACATCTATAAAGGGATAGGAAGAGTTGGTGGTAGAACCAAATCTTGCTTCAAAGTTTTAACTTCCCTAGGGAGAAAATATCATGACTTCCACATGGGGATATGACACGACTTCACTAGAGAGTACGATATCATGACTTCAACTGGGGATCCATGACCTCCGCATGGGGATACGATCTCATGACTTCACATGAGGGATTACTATCATGAACCATAATCAGCCCAAGAACTCTTGGGATCAGAGACTTTCGAGGATAAAATAAATATCCGCTTCGTGGGGAGATGTGGAGCTAGGCAGTTTCATGGAGATAGTGTAGCGACTTCCTGGGAATGATACCTCGGTTTCTTGGGGAAAAGGTATATCCGATTGGGGGATAAAGTATATCAAACTTCCTTGAGGAGAGTTCAAAAGACTCACTGAGGAGAAATCAACAGACATTCCTGAGGACAATATCTTGACCTCTTGGGGAGAATATAGCAATCTCTTAGGGAATATTCCTGAGGAAGGTAAGGCAACTTCACCGAGGAACATATAATTCCACTGAGAATGGCTTTTCCAGAACGTATATCACTCGGAGGATACCGGGGATATCTCTGCAGTTTTGAGAGTCACTGGGGATAACCAGATGGATGCCAAAAGTCTTGTCAGCTTAAAGTCTCGTTGGGGACTATTACTAGGAAGATGCTGGTATGATCTCAGCTGCCTTGGAGATTACCGGCTCGGTCTATAATGTCGTCAGCTTATAGTCTTGCTGGGGACTGTGTCGACTTAAAGTCTCTCTGGGGACAGTGTCGGCTTAAAGTCTCTATAGGGACTGTGTTGAGGCAATGGTTAAGACGTAGATTCTTCAACGATGATATTTACTGGGGAAGGAAGACCGCCGGGAGTAAAATCCATCGGGTGCATGAAGAATGTTGTAAAGCTGATTTTGATCTCAATGGACATTGTAGTAGTCGCCATTTTGAAAAAATCATGCCCCAGAGTACCTACTTTGTGAGAAAGTCATCTCAAGAGGATTTTACAGAGAACGTGGAGTTCGATTGCCCCACTATTTTCAAACTCTTGGAGAGATTTGTCTGATCTTGACGTAACTGGCACGGATTAACCGTGTTATGACTCAGTCTACAAGAATAGCTCTTAAGAAAGTCAGGCTTGCATCGATAAGCTATTGGAAACCGCCTGCCTCTGTTTAGCAGGATCTTCGAGTTCCATTGTATGTATGTAAATTTCCCAGATATCAAGCAAAATAAACACGCGTGAAATGCTATCCTGAAACTATCAATGCAACAATATTTGTCTTGAAAAGTTTTGTTTTTATTTTGAAAAAAGGGTATCGCTATAACTCGTGACCGAAATTACTAGTTAGGATACGAGTTTTAATTTGTAATGCCATCATTAAATTGAGCATAGCTCATAGGAGTCAGGAAACATTATCTCGCCGAGCATGCTTTCAAAAGAAGTCCTACTTCAATTAGGTCTTTTAATGGTTGTATCGTGCCTTGGTTCATGGTTTAAGAAACAAAGGATAAAGGCTCAAAGTTATTTGTACCCACCCACTCTTCGTGATGTTCTCCAATCCAAATTCAGTTAACTGGATGCGGGCACTCATATCTCAATCAGATTTGATAGGGCCGATAACTCATCAAGGCTTTGGACATAGCAGTCACTCACCTATTTTGGTGTTCGATCAACATGACTTTGTTCTTTATTGGGGATTCTTTATTGTAATCCCATATTATTTTTTTGTTTTTCTTTTATTCCCTAACTTTTTCCTGGACGGCGTTTTTTTTTTGGATTTGACGTTAGAGTCCAGCGAGATGCCCCAGTTTTGCCTAAGTCTCCTTCATAGGTTGTGACTTAGCAGGCTATATATATATTTTTATTTTTGTTGAATAAGTCGTGTGACTCCTTTGAAAGGCTTGTGACTGCCCACATTTTGAGTAGTAGAGGGATAGTCGTCGTCTTCTAACTGCCTAAGATGTTAGGGATAGATTGGTTCTCGAATGTATATTCCTCCTTTTTGTAAGTCTGGGCGCTCGATTAGTTTAACTGACAAACTACCCTGCCCCAGGTTAAAATGAGGGTTTTAATTTGGAAAAGAAGAAAACTCCTACTTGAAGGCTCAAAGGGGGTAAAGAGGGGTTATCATCCTTATATCTCCATTGTTTGGGATTTGAAACAATGCCTTACATCATCACATCATCAGCAGGTTTCAATTGAAAGCATACGACAATAAATTTGACGTTTTCGATTCATCCTCCTCCTCCCAATTCTCTATCAAAGCAAGAGATCGGGTAAAGTTGGCATTAATTATTCAAAATAACCATGTTCGTACATGATTGATTAAGACAAATGAATTTAAGTATGAAAAATATTTTTAATGAGTGAAACAAATGAATTTATTTAAGACAAACATTTTGCATTAATTATTCAAAATAACCATGTTTGTACATGCTAATTATGCTTAATCAAAGAAAATAAAACATATAAATAAAATGAATTGTCTCAAAGTCCTTCAAGATGTGTTCATGAAGTCTTCGTATCCAAGACCGACATGGTAGTAGTGGTTTCCTCTTGCGGAGCCTCATTGGAATGAGTCGTCTTGCTTTCCCCATCTAGATCTGTCATTATTTCAATATTAGTCTTCAGATCTTCCTTCGGAATAACTTTCCCAGATGCTTGGTTGATCACAATCACGTTGTCTAGAGGATCACTGGAATGATGTGGACTAGGCTTCTGAACAGATACCGGCTTCGGCAAATTCAAGGGAGAAGTAACTGGCTTAGATATGCTGAACACTGGCCTGGCAGAATTTGATCTTGGCAAATGGAAAACTCTGAGAGGAGTCCTGATCTTCGACGGAGGATCATCAAAAGACAAAATCTTCTCTTCTAAGAAATCTCTGACAAGATTCTTAAGAGCACAACAGTTCTCCAAATCATGGTCGGGCGCACCCTCATGAAATAAACAATGAGCGGCGGAGTTGTAGTTGGCAGGCAAAGGATTGGGAGGTGGACCCAAAGCTCGGGTAACAATTAGACCTTGTTGCACTAATGAGGGGTACAACTCGTTGAAGGTCATCAGGAATCGGAGGACAAGACTTGTACTGTTTCCTATTCGGACCATTTTGGCGAGGTGTCTGATTCCTTGGCTGTTGATAAGCAGGAGTGTTGGGCGCTCGTTGACAGTTGACAGAAGTTCGTGCAGGCTGATAAATAGGAGGCTGTTGATAAACCGGATGTTGATAGACCGGAGCTGATTGCACAAGCTGATATGTAGGAAACTGTTGATTGACAGGAGTTGCAATAGTAGCCACATAGGGTTGTTGAGCATACTGAACGGGATAACCTTGAACATAATTCTGCTGATGTTGATGAGCAGCCATCAAGCGATTCCTCGGACGTGTAGCTCTTTTATGGTGGTTAACGCTCGGAGTTTTTCACTTCGAAGGAGTAACTCGTCGAACTGGTTGAGCGATGGTAGGATGCACCAAACTGGATGGGAGACCGTGAGGAGGTACGTTCTCAACAGTAACAGCTGGTTGAGGATCCACAACAGTATGGGTGATCTTAGAAACAACAGTGGGCGGAAAATCCATCTTTGCATTAAGAGCTTGTAGCATCTCCATAATCTGCCCCGCACTTCCTCGATGATCTTCGAGTTCATGGCTGAGACGGTCAATCTCTTGATTTTGTTCTTCCATCCTTTTCGAGCTTGGCCTTTGGTGTTGTACTGATGCGGAGGACCCAGGGTGACGAAACTGGAAGGCAAGAGAACCAAGAATAAGACACCGGGAGATAAATGCAATGATGCTAAAATGTAGAATGCAAATGAAATGATCTCATGGAATTCAAATATTTACGAATATTGCAGAATACCAAAGAAATTTTCTTTATTAATTTGAAAAGCTGGATTACAAATAATGTTCTTAAAAGAAGTCTTAACAAGAAATAGCTACATAAAAGCTAATAAAGCCCTAAGGAAGCTGAAAATTATTGCAAGCACACGATGGATGTTATTCCCAAAGTTATAACATCCACTGTGACATTGACTAGTGTACTGACTAATAACACTGTAAGTAAAAGCAGTAAATAACACAGCAATTGTTCACCCAGTTTCGTGTCAACAACACTTACATCTGGGGGCTACCAAGCCAGGGAGGAACTTAACTATTAGCAGAATTAATTCAGAGTCAAACAACACAGTTTGCACTCCTCACTTAAAACCTACCCAATGACACTTCAGCCTAGAGACACTCTAGATCTGAGTATTCCATTCACTCCCCCTCAATCACCCCACAATGATATATAACTCATAATTACAAAAACAATATGAAGAGACACTTCATACACACCTTGATCTTGCTTCACAACTTTGATCAAGGTACACACACTCTTGCTTCACAGCTTTGAGTGAGACACAACTTAGAATCTACCTAACCAATGCAATCATCCAACAGACAATTGCTTGGAGTACAAGTATTCCTAAGGCTCAATTCACACGTGAAGACTAGCCTTCTTCACTCACAAGGACTCTGCAATCTGCACTCTCTATTCTTCTGTCAAGAGCTGCTGTTCAGGGTTGCTTCTTCTGATATTTAACTTGCTTTTAGCTAAGTCAACTTACCCGGCACAGACCATATTATGTATGCACTAACATCAGTCACGACACACATACATGCTCTAGTGTTTTGCCACAAAATACAGCCAATCAAGAGCACTTACAGAAGCATTATCCACAACTTCAAGGAGTAGGCAGACATTTGGAGGAAAATAAATCCTCGTAGATTCTTCTCCTCTTGTGGGAAAGTACCTCTTTGTTCTTCGACTGAAACTGATTTTGAAGTTCGGCATTCTCACTGACGATAACCTGGTATTTGTCCTTCCATGCTTCTGCTTCATGTTGTGCTTTCTTCAAAGCGATCTTCAACGTCTCAACTTCGGTTGTAACACCCCGTTTCCCAAAAATAAAATAAATGCAATTTAAATCAAAACAAATATCAGAGTTGCCACATCAACACGGGATGTCATAAAACAGAAACTCAACAAAACATTTCATTTATAGAAATTCAACAATAAGCAGTGGAAATCATCATATAGATATGTATATATAAACATCATATACACCAATATTCGTCCATTCGCCCAAAATATACAAAATGTATCCCCAAAAGGATTCATCAAAACATGATACGACACGGAGTCAAAACAAAATTATCAGATAAACAAACAACTCCCAAAAGCCCCGTGTTACGTATCAGAGCATCCATACGACTCGACACGCCGCTATCCAAGCTAGCTACGCACCTGGGATGTCTGTACTTCCGAAGAAGCACAGACCACAACAACAACCAAAGGGGTGAGAAATCACGATCAAAATATAACGATAATAATGTACATGAATAAAAGGCAGTAAACAACAAAAATCATTCAACATACAACAACCCGGACCTACAGTCCAACACCGACACAACACACATAACGATGCAAACATATGCAACTCAACACCATGATATGCGGTATAGACTCAACAACAACGATGGACACCTGGCCATCAACCCTCCACAAGGGAGCACCGGATGAATCGCATACACTCCACCTTGAGCAACGATTCATCCCACCATTCTCCACACAGGAGCACGGGTGAATCACTTACGCTCCATCCGAGACATGATTCAACCCACCATTCTCTACACAGGAGCACCGATGGACACCGGGCCATCAACCCTCCACAAGGAGGCACCGGATGAATCGCATACACTCCACCTTGAACAACGATTCATCCCACCAAGACATCATGATATGCACGACACCAGTGCACATAACAACACAAGCACCCACGGTGCACACGATCCTCCTGATCACATTTCATCACACAATAATATATATACACACATATTCCACACATCACCACATCCATGTATAATAACATACACCCATTGAATTATTCTAATTAAACGAATATCAAGGAAATCATGTTCCACACCACACATACACTCTCCACATTTCACTATCAATCTCATAATCAATCATGACCCACAAGGCTCCAATAACACCAGAGAACAAAACAGAACAGCACCAAAAACACAAACTACTGTCATGCTCGCTGGCTCACTCACCTAGCGAAGCATCAGCGAAGGCTCGCTACTCGTTCGCCTAGCGAACCCCCTAGCGAAGGCAGACAGTGGCTACTGGAAGCACTCGCTACCCAGTTCGCCTAGCAAAACATCAGCGAATGTTCGCTATTCGCTCGCCTAGCGAAAGTGCTGGCGAATGTCTGCAATTTCACAAAAACTCAACTGTCCAGAATCGGTAAAACTCTCTGAAATCACCCGATTTTACTCAAACCAGTTCCCACAACACTAATGCGACTTAGCTACATAATATAATCTAAATTCCACCCGATAAAACTTCAGCTCTACCGATTAACTCATTCCCGGCTTAAAATGATAAACTACCGAAACCCCAAAATCATCCCAACAATCACATGCAACCAACCTATCTTACCATCAATCAATTCAGAATCACAACAACATAACAATTCAGTTCATCAAAACCTATGGGGTTAGGGAAATCCCCTTCTACCTAGAATTCATGCAAATACCAATTTCGACCCGATTCTCCCCCCCTTACCTCGATAACTCGATCAGATGATGAAACTCTTCGAAGAATCGATAGCCTAAGCTCTTCTTCTTCCTCCTTGATTCTTCTTCTTCAATATCCCTTCCAATTGGCCTTGTTCTTCTTCTTCTTCCAATTCTTCTCCTTCCTTCACGCGTTTTATCTTCCCTTCCCAATCTTGCCAAAAATACCCCTTATTCCAAATTCCAATTATTTTCTTAATAATAATAATGTTAATAATAATAATTAATAATAATTATAACAATACTATTATTATTTAAATTATTATGACTAAATATTATTACTAATACCAAAGTCCAAAATTATTAAATAAACTCCAACTTAAGGGCTACTCACCCCGCACTCGAACACACTCCCACAAAAGCACCGCAAACAAAATAACACAGAAAAACTAGATAATTAAAATGGGCGTTACAACTCTCCCCCACTTTAATTATTTTCGTCCTCGAAAATTACCTGATGGAAACAATTCCGGATACGCATCCCGCATCTTGCTTTCCAATTCCCAGGTCACACTGCCACCTGTAGCACCTCCCCAAACCACTATCACCGAAGATATTTCCTTCCCTCAGAGTTGCTTCATCTTACGATCTTCGATCCTCAGCAGCATCGTCTCAACGGTCAGATTCTCCCTGACTTGCAGTTCATCTCTCTAAATCACATGAGATGGATCCGCGACATACTTCCGAAGTTGCGACACGTGAAACACGTCATGCAAATTCGAAAGCTCAGGCGGCAACGCCACCCTATAAGCCACAACACCAATTCTCTGCAAAATATGATACGGCCCAATAAAATTCAGATCCAGCTTCTTGGATTTCAACGAACGACCCACACCGGTCACTAGATTAACTCTCAGGAACACGTGATCACCTTCACTGAATTCCAGCTCTTTTCTCCGATTATTATGATAACTCTTCTCCCTATCCTGAGATGCTTTCATTTTCTCACGAATCATCTGAATGGTCTCAGTAGTCTGCTGCACAATCTCTGGTCCCAATACCATATTCTCACCCGTCTCGTACCAACACAGAGGAGTTCTGCACCTTCTCCCATACAATGCCTCAAAAGGAGCCATCCCAATACTAGAATGGTAACCGTTGTTGTACGTGAACTCGATCAATGGCAAATGAGTATCCCACACACCACCTTTCTCCAACGCACAAGCCCTCAGTAAATCCTCCAACGTCTGAATAGTCCTCTCTGACTGTCCATCAGTTTGTGGATGATAAGCTGAACTCAACTTCAACTTAGTACCCAAAGCTTCCTGCAAACTCTTCCAGAATTCTGAAGTGAACCTCGAATCTCTATCCAACACAATACTCGCCGGCACACCATGAAGCTTCACAATCACCCGAATATAAATCTCTGCCAGCTTCTCCAACGGAAAACTTATATTAACCGGCACAAAATGTGTAGACTTCGTAAGCCGATCCACAACTACCCAAATGGCATCAAATCCTCTCGCCGTGTTCGGAAATCCTGTAACAAAATCCATGGTGATACAATCCCACTTCCAAACCGGAATTTCCAACTGTTGCATCAATCCAGAGGGTCTCTGATGTTCCACCTTCGATTTCTGACACGTCAAACAGGCATAAACAAACTGAGCTATATCCTTTTTCATACCCGACCACCAAAACATCTTCCTTAGATCATGGTACATCTTAGTAGCTCCCAGATGAATACTCAAACTACTACGACGTCCTTCACTCAGAATTGACTTCTTCAGCTCATCATTATCTGGTACATAAATCCTTCCTCAGAATCTCAGCACACCTGCACTATCCAACTTGAAATCACCATCGGAGTCACTTCCTACTCCAGACATCAAATCCACTAGCTTCACATCTAGCTTTTGGCCTTCTCTAATCATATCCAAGAAGTCGTTGTTCACTTGCAACTTGCCCAACATCACGCAATCTGCCGTAGTCTCACAAACCATGCTCAAATCTCTGAACTGCTCAATAAGTTCCATTTCTTTCACCATCAAAGCCGACATATGAATCACTTTTCTGCTCAAAGCATCTGCTACCACATTTGCCTTTCCTGGATGATAACTCAAGCTGAAATCATAATCCTTCAAGAATTCCAACCATCTTCTCTGTCTCATATTCAGCTTTTTCTGATCAAATAGATACTTCAGACTCTTATGATCGCTGAACACCTCAAACCTTGAACCATACAAATAGTGCCTCCAGATCTTTAACACAAAAACTACCGCAGCCAATTCAAGATCATGAGTAGGATAATTCCTTTCATGCATCCTCAGTTGCCGCGAAGCATACGCCACCACCTTACCATTCTGCATAAGAACCCCGCCTAATCCCATCTTAGACGCATCACAGTACACCACAAATGGCTCGCTCGGAGTCGGCAACACTAACACCGGTGTCGTAGTCAATCTCTTCTTCAATTCTACAAAGCTCTCTTCACAAGCAGCATCCCACACGAAAACTTGGTTCTTTCTCGTCAGCTGAGTCAATGGCAACGCCAAAGTAGAGAAACCTTCGATAAACCTTCGATAGTACCCTGCCAAACCCAAAAAGCTTCTAACTTCTGTTGTTGTCTTTGGCGGTTCCCACTACAACACTGCACTCACCTTAGATGGGTCTACCGATATACCATCACCAGATATTACATGGCCCAAGAAACTCACTGTCTTTAACCAGAACTCACACTTAGACAGTTTCGCAAACAACTTATTATCCTTCAACACTTGCAAAGTAATTCTCAAATGTCTTGCATGCTCTTCCTCCGACTTTGAATAAATCAATATATCGTCAATGAACACAACAATAAACTGATCCAAATAAGAATGGAAGATTCGGTTCGTATACTCCATGAACAATCCGGCGCATTAGACACTCCAAAAGGCATTACCGCATATTCGTAATGTCCATAGCGAGTTCTAAATGCGGTCTTATGAATATCACCTTCTTTCAGTCTGATCTGATGGTAACCCGACCTCAAATCAATCTTACTGAACACTCGAGCTCCCACTAACTGATCCATCAAATCATCAATACTTGGAAGAGGATATTTATTCTTAATGGTCACTTTATTCAACTGACGGTAATCGATGCACAGACGCATACTACCATCCTTCTTCTTCACCAACAACACTGGAGCTCCCCACGGTGACACACTCGGCCTAATAAACTTCCTATCCAACAACTCTCCAATCTGATACTTCAATTCGGCCAATTCCACTGCCGACATGTTGTACGGAGCCATAGAGATAGGCCTCGTACCAGGTACAAGATCAATGCTAAACTCAACTTCTCTCTTCGGAGGTAATTTTGTAATATCATCAGGGAACACTTCCGGAAATTCATTCACCACCGCCAACTCCTTCAGTGACACTTTCCCGTCAACAGCTAATGATGCAAATAAAGCAAACATTTTAGCTTCATCCTCCAACAAGATCCTTAATTCCTTACTAGACAAGGAATCCGCCAATGCTTCTTCCTCCGGCGTAAGAAACAACAACACCTTCCGAAAACAATCGATGTACACTCGGTTAAACTCCAACCAGTTCATACCCAAAATAACATCCAACTTACCAAGGGGCAAGAAAATTAGATCCACTCCAAAATATCTACCAAAAATAGTCAGCGGACACTTCAAACATACCAAAGAAGTAGTCACTGAACCAACAGAGGGAGTCTCAATAGTCATCCGCCGCTCAAGAGTAGTCGGCACCAATCCTAACCTCTTCACACAATTAACAGAGATGAACGAGTGGGTTGCACCCGTATCAATAATAGAAGACAAGGGAACATTATTGATGAAACAAGTACCTTGGATAGAACGCTCCTCACTGGCAGCTTGAGTTCCCACCACTGCAAACACTTTAGCACTGGTCTTAGACACCTGAGACAACTTCGGCTTCTCGCAATGCATACTAATATGACCCTTCTCACCACAGTTATAACAGGTAGGTATAGCAACCCGACAATCAGCTACCACATGGCCCGGCTTACCACACTTGAAACACTTCTTCACCTCATGAGGACAATCATTGGCACGATGACCCGCGCCACTGCACTGAAAACATTTTCCACCAGTAGACGCTCTCCCTTCTCTGGGCTTCTTATCACCAACAGCCTTAAACTTCCCCTTATCAGTAGGAACACTGTAAGGAGTACCACCAAACCTCTGCTTACCCTTACGGTCATTTGCAGCCTTGTAATGTGCAATCCTAGCCCGGTTATCATTATCATAAATCCTGCTTCTGCTTATCAGCTCAAGATAATCCCTGATCTTCTGACAAGTGATCCCCATCTTAACATCTGGACGCAACCCATTCTCAAACTTCAAACACTTGGAGGTCATCGCCCCGTCAGTATTGTAATGAGAACAATACTGCACCAACTCTTCAAACTTAGCAGCATACTCAGCCACCATCATATTTCCTTGCTTCAACTCCAAAAACACTATCTCCGTAGCACTTCGAATATCCTCCAGAAAATACTTCTCCAGAAAGCCAATTCGAACCACATCCCAAGTAATTGTAGTACCTGCAGTCTCCAATCTTTGGCGACTGTTGTCCTACCAAGCTTCTGCTTCACCTTCTAGCATGTGGGTACCGAACCTCACTTTCTGCTCATCGCTACAACCCATCGTCCTGAAGATCTTCTCAATCACCTTCATCCACTTCTGAGCAACTTCGGGATCCAAAATTCCACCTTGACGTCGGCGGCTTATTACTCTGAAACTGCGCCAAATCCCTGAATTGCGCACCCGCAGCTTAGTTCTGATTAGCAACCACCTACGCCATCGCTTGCATCGCTGCAGCCAATGCAGCATCATTACTTCCCGCCATACTGCTTAACAACAACAACCCCAGGTTAACAGAAAAACAAACTCTATCCTACAGACAGACTCAACTACTACACTGGCTGGACGGACCGACCTGCTCTGATACCAACTTGTAACACCCCGTTTCCCAAAAATAAAATAAATGCAATTTAAATCAAAACAAATATCAGAGTTGCCACATCAACACGGGATGTCACAAAACAGAAACTCAACAAAACATTTCATTTATAGAAATTCAACAATAAGAAGCGGAAATCATCATATAGATATGTACATATAAACATCATATACACCAATATTCGGCCATCCGCCCAAAATATACAAAATGTATCACCAAAAGGATTCATCAAAACACGATACGACATGGAGTCAAAACAAAATCATCAGATAAACAAACAACTCCCAAAATCCCCGTGTTACGTATCAGAGCATCCCTACGAATCGACTCGCCGATATCCAAGCTAGCTACGCACCTAGAATGTCTGTACTTCCGAAGAAGTACAGACCACAACAACAACCAAAGGGGTGAGAAATCACGATCAAAATATAATGGTAATAATGTACATGAGTAAAAGGCAGTAAACAACAAACATCATTCAACATACAATAACCCGGACCGAAAGTCCAACACCGACACATCATACATAACGATGCAAATATAGGCAACTCAACACCATGATATGCGGTACCGACTCAACAACAACAATGGACACCTGGCCATCAACCCTCCACAAGGGAGCACCGGATGAATCACATACACTCCACCTTGAGCAACGATTCATCCCACCATTCTCCCCACAGGAGCACGGGTGAATCACTTACGCTCCATCCGAGACATGATTCAACCCCACCATTCTCCACACAGGAGCACCGATGGACACCGGGCCATCAACCCTCCACAAGGGAGCACCGGATGAATCGCATACACTCCACCTTGAGCAAAGATTCATCCCACCAAGACATCATGATATGCACGACACCAATGCACATAACAACACAAGCACCCACGGCGCACACGATCCTCCTGATCATATTTCATCACACAATATTATATATATACACATATCCCACACATCACCACATCCATGTATAATAACATACACCCATTGAATTATTCTAATTAAACGAATATCAAGGAAATCATGTTCCACACCACACATACACTCTCCACATTTCACTATCAATCTCATAATCAATCATGACCCACAAGGGTCCAATAACACCAGAGAACAAAATAGAACAACACCAAAAACACAAACTACTGTCATGCTCGCTGGCTCACTCGCCTAGCGAAGCATCAGCGAATGCTCGCTACTCGTTCGCCCAGCGAACCCCCTAGCGAAGGCAGACAGTGGCTACTGGAAGCACTCACTACCCAGTTCGCCTAGCGAAACATCAACGAATGTTCGCTATTCGCTCGCCTAGCGAAAGTGCTGGCGAATGTCTGTGATTTCACAAAAACTCCACTGTCCAGAATCGGTAAAACTTTCCGAAATCACCCGATTTTACTCAAACCAGTTCCCACAGCACTAATGCGATTTAGCTACATAATATAATCTAAATTCCACCCGATAAAACTTCAGCTCTACCAATTAACTCATTCCCGGCTTAAAATGATAAACTACCGAAACACCAAAATCATCCCAACAATCACATGCAACCAACCTATCTTACCATCAATCATTTCAGAATCACAACAATATAACAATTCAGTTCATCAAAACCTATGGGGTTAGGGAAATCCCGTTCTACCCAGAATTCATGCAAATACCAATTTCGACCCGATTCTCCCCCCTTACCTCGATAACTCGATCTGATGATGAAACTCTTTGAAGAATCGATAGCCTAAGCTCTTCTTCTTCCTCCTTGATTCTTCTCCTTCAATTTCCCTTCCAATTGGCCTTGTTCTTCTTCTTCTTCCAATTCTTCTCCTTCCTTGACGTGTTCTATCTTCCCAATCTTGCCAAAAATACCCCTTATTCCAAATTCCAATTATTTTCTTAATAATAATAATGTTAATAATAATAATTAATAATAATTATAACAATACTATTATTAATTAAATTATTATGACTAAATATTATTACTAATACCAAAGTCCAAAATCATTAAATAAACTCCAACTTAAGGGCTACTCACCCCGCACTCGAACACACTCCCACAAAAGCACCGCAAACAAAATAACACAGCAAAACTAGATAATTAAAATGGGCGTTACATCGGTCATGAAGGTCAGGACAGGTTCCTCTATTGGAGATAGAGGATCTTGGCGAGGGTAAGGCATCTTTAATTTGATAGCTCTTTCTCGGACCCAACAAAGATAAGGCTCCATGGACACACAATTCGGCTTTCCCAGACTTTCTCGACCTTTCCTATGCAAGTGACGCCAAGCGGATACAATATGATCTTGAAGCTCTTTGTCATCCTTAAAGAAGATTTTCTCCACATGAACACTTTTAGGCGGTTCCTTCAAGGGATACCCTAACTGTCGGCAAGCTAGGATTGGATTGTAGTTGATTCCTCCATTAAACCCAAGTAAGGGTACGTTAGCGAAGTCTCCACAACCATCAATGATCAATATCCCATCATACATACGGTTATACCAATAAATATCCGAATGAGTGAGAGCCATAACCCTTTGTGACCAACATCCTTTAGTGCGATCTCGAAAAGGACCAGAATTAGGCAAGTGCGAAATAAACCACTTGTACAATAACGGCACACAACAGGTGATCATCCCTCCATCATGGAAGTTTCGTAGATGCACGGAGTGATAAGTGTTACCCAATAAAGTCGGTACTGGATTTTTCCTCATGAAGATTTTAGTGGCATTAAGGGCAATGAATCCTTCAAAACTAGGGAACAACAGCACTCCATAAATTAGCAAGGCGAGGATTGCCTCAAATGTAGGCATGTTTAAATAATCGGCATAGTACTGGGCTTTCTCGATTAAGGACTTTGTGGGTAACCCAACAGTTCCACCTTTGGAAATTATATTGACCCTGATGTGGGACACCTTTAAGCTTGTGGCTTTAGCAATGTCTTCCTCTTTAGGGTCCTTTTTTAGGAAAGGGAAAGGGGATCTATCTAGAATAGGTAACCCTACCAACTGAGAGTATTCCTCCAAAGCAAGCAATAGCTGAAAATCTTGGAAAGTGAAGCAATGATAATCCGGATCATAAAACTGTAACAAGGTAGAAAGAAGTCCTTCGTCAACTTGAAGTCCTAACAGAGGTAACAACCTTCCATACTTGTTTTGGAATATTTCTTGATCTTGGACTAAAGCTCATAAATTCCTTAGGTCATCCAACTTAAGGCTCTTAAAAGTTTATTTCAAAGTATGTTTTCTATTGCAATCCATGGTATCCTGCGATGTTCATAAGTAAAATTTGAATTCCATGAAATGTAATGCGATGTGATGCTTTATGGATGCAATGCACATATATACACAAGGTCCTAGGTTAAAAGTATATGAACGGAGTTAAGGTCTACCCAACCCCATAAGGTATGTACTAAGGTTAGTTGTACTTGCAGAACAAGGTTCTAAAGCGGTGCCCAGAGTCATCAATCCATCTTTCGGATATTATCAATTTCCCGATTGACTCGGTGGTTAATAATATTCTCAAGAGAACCTCTTTTGAGGGTAGTATCGCGTAGCAACTATTTTGGGAATACTCCCTAATAGTCCCCGCACTATGTCCTAGATAAGGCCCAGGTGGTGTTAAGGTACTAAGGTCCCCAATATCACAGGCTCCAATCGAAGATAGTAAGTGTTTTCACGAATACTCGTTCAACAGAACTACCTTTCAAAAGGGCCTCAACTGAGCGGTGATTCTCAAGTCAGCTTGGTCGGGAATCACTCCCTATAAGCCTCGTCGAATATATCACCTCCTAGAATAAGTTCACTCAAGTCCGGGTGTAGGACTTATCTCACAACAAAGTACCCCCCAAGCAAAGTACAATAGATATATATACAAGAATATAAATAACGAAGCAAATAGCAAAAAGAAAACAAAATAGGGGTAACCCTTAAACATTATGGCACTCCCCAGTGAAGTCGCCATTTTCTGTTGCGGTGGAAATAGGATACCAAACTATTAATTAGTTTGAATCGCAATTTCTGATTCACAACCGACTTTGATTTATCCGAAGGAAAAAGTCAAAAGAAGGAAAACCTATTTTTGCATCGTAAACACAATGCGGGGAGAGACCTAGGTAAGGGGTTGGTTAAGCTTAGGGAAGGTACTAGCACCCTAAACTTCTGTAGTACTCTACAGGAACCTTTTGTTTATTTTTGCTATTTTGCTTTATTATTTGCTTTAAGTATATATAAGGAGCTAAGGGATAGAGTGACTAAAAAGACCTAAGGGTTAGTCCTAAGTTTACTCGGCAAGATTCGCATCTTGTGCCTACGTATCCTGGATAGGAAATGGAATCAGAGTAATCGTAGTTCCCCTTGAAAGGGAGGTTAGAAACGTCTTGACTATGGTCAAGGTTTCAATGGGGGATAAGCGTTTCTTAGGGAAAGCGCTTACGTGGAGTCTTGAAACTCCTATTTCTACGTTGAAATTGTTAATTGAAATTAGGGTTGACTAAATATTCCACGACGGCAAACCCTAAAACAGAGTACGACGACTCTTTGACCTAACGCTAGGGTAAAGGGCATTTTCGTCCTCTGCGGGACACCTAGGCTATTAGGGTTTTGAAATGGTCAAAGGAGAGGACTATTGACTCGGTGGTCAAACTGTTAGACCTAATCCTTCGGAAGGTGATTACGGTAAATCATGCAAAAATGGCACATTATTATATGGCAGAATTAAAGTATGGAAAAATAAAGAAAATTGTAAGACAATAAGCATCGCGACGATCACTCGCGTAAATTACAAATCCCAAAATAACAAATAAATAACTGACTGCGACGATAGCCTCGCATGATTACAATCGAAAAAAAAGAAACGGAAAGAAAGGCGTAAAACGGAAAGAAAAGCCACACGCTGTCAACTGTACAACTGAAAAACGGCAGATGGCACGACATAAAAAAAATTAGTTAATTTGAAAGTGTTTTAATTAAAAAAAAATTCTTTCAAGAATGCTGTGATTTTTAAGTGTTAATGATTTTTATTAAGAAAATTGTTTTAACTTTTGTTTTAATTAAGAAAAATTGTTTTAATTTTAATGTTAAAAAAATTGTTTTTATTTAAAAATGAGTTTAAAATTAGGCTTTTTAAAATTTTAATTAAGAAGAATCATTTTTATTTTAATGTAAAAAAAATTTGGTTTTTCATTAGAGGACCTTAATTAACTAACCATAATATTATCATAATTACAATTATTAAAACAATATAATAAATCAATAAAATAATTAACAAAAAACAACATAAAGAAAAAACGAGAAACATAATACAAAAAGGGTGGGGCGTGAGTTGTCTTGATATTTGCTTCTAGGGTTTTTTTTCTCATCTTCATCTTTCTGGTTATCCGCGGCGGCCATGGGAGCCGCTGTGGAGCTTTCCGTCTTCTCCCTTCCACTTGCATGTTCATTTCTTCTTCTTGTCATCCATGGTGATGCCGTCTGGTCCCTGAAAAAAACGCGGAATGACCAAAAAAGTTAACCCTCAAGATGCTCACCTTTTGGTTAGAAGCGTCTTGAATGACTAGGAGACCTACGACGGTGATGATGACGATCCCGTTATCTGAGTCGAACAGCCGATGAGGAGTCCCTTTCCCCTCCCAACTCGTCCGCCGTTTTCCTCTTTCCGAGTGCGTACGAACTTTTCTCTTCTTCTTTCAAATTCAATGGGATGATGATGGCGAGGCTGAGACCTCTCTGAATCCCTCGAACATCGATGATGAGCGGTCCTAGAAATGCTCTGAGCCGCCGCCGCTTCGTCTCCTTTACGCCTCTAGGTTCTTTCTGAAAAATTTATGATGACTTATAAATTCTTTTGATCGTGGGCTTTTGGATCTCGCTATTTCTCAGGCGAAAAAATACGTTGGGTTTTTTTTTTGTTGTGATGATTTTGCGGTATTATTGATGGTTTTTGATTTGAATTGCTTGATGCTGCTGCAAAATTACTGTTCGTGATTCCAGAAAAATTGTTGCTTGGCTTTATCCTGGTTTGAACGAGCTTGAGTTTGTTTGTTTTGACTGGGCTAGATTGATGAACTTGTTGGGGTTTTTTTTTTGGAAAAATTGTGCTGACTGTTCGCTTGTTGGATCCGTTGGAGTTCTGGAAAATTGGTTGTTTGCATTTGGCAAAACTACTTCGAAAAAGTGATTTTCCAAATAAGCGCTTTTGCAAATAAGCTTATTTCAAAAGCACTTTTCCTGGAAAATCCTTTTTTTATCTTTCTCTCTCTCTCTCTGGTAGCCTCAATGTGAACAAATACTACCGATTTTGGCCATTGGCCAAGAATTGAATCGGGAGCAGGTTTCGGAGAAATTTGTTACCCTCCCGACACACCTAATGATGATAATATTATGAAGGTTGTTAGACTATGGCATGGATCTAGAAGGGGGTTGAATAGATCCCCAATTAAAATTTGAGTCGGCGCTACCAATTTAAAATTGGTTTTAAAAATGTTTTAAGTGCGGAAGCGGCCGAGGAAAATATAGTCTAAAACGAACGGTTATTGGAAAACCGGATATACGAAAGCCTTTGGATTAATGAGAATTTGGAAAAATAGAATCACAACACTAATTCCACTTATCAATTATTTACTTCAGTTGTAAGGATTCCTAGTTCCAATGATTCAAAATCAAACCAAAACTAGATACACAAGTAAGATAATTTTGGTTCAAGCAATATGTCAAACACTTGGTGTGCAAAAACACTCCAAGTGATATTTATGTTGAGTAAGTGATTTCAACCAGCCTAGTTCAATGTCTTGTTGTACTTCGGAGTTAAAAACAGAGTTTTAACCTCTTACTCAATTGATATCACAATTTTGACAATAGAGCTTACACAAAAATTACTTATTTTGAGCTATAACGTAAATGCTGAAAATAGAGAAGACAAGTAATTTGGTGAGGAAGTTCCCCCGTCGTCCTCGCTTTGGGGTACGTCTGCCCTCAATTCTAAAACTAGAATTGAGATATATTCTATAGATATCACATGTTTAAATGAACAGTTTATACAAGGATTGAGCAGCAAATATACAACAGAAATCTCAATGTGTTGAAAGTTGCCTTCATTCATTGCCCCTTGATTCAAGCTGAATCAAGTTCTTTGATTTGTGTTGATGGACCTCCGACTCCAGCCACCTTATTGAATAACACGTTGTTGTTCAAACCTTTGGCTCCGGCTGATCTCAACAGCACCAAATCGAACCCGAGATCTTCCCTTCAAAATCACCGAATCCACTACTAGACTTGTGAAGACCACCTCTTCACAATCACCTTCGCTCGATTGACCGTTGATGAAGAATCTCGTCCAAAAACCCCCAAAATTCGAACCAATCTTGGAGGGTAAAACCCCAATGGTTTTATTCAAGAAAGAACCTGTCACAATCTTCAACCCGAGCTTGATTCTCCAATCTAAGCCTTGAACCTTATCACCTTGAATCTCTCACAAATGCATTTAAAAAATAATTGTGTGTAATTGAAATGTTATGAGATGTTGAAGATGAAGATGATGAATCTTGGACACCTATTTCACTCTTTCTTGTTTTTGAACACATGAATCAAAAGAATATCAAATGTTAGTAGACACAAGTGTTTAAACAAGTATATATAGTGCCAACATAATTCTGGACATAACAGTATTTCAAATATGAGAGGGAAGTATTTTAAAACAGATTTTCCGCGCGAACGGTCGACCATAACAGGTCTGTGCGTCGACGCATGGCCTGTGCTGTTTTGGAAATCTGGAAAATTCATCAGTATGCGTCGACCATATAGTCGGCGTGCGCTGACCCATTGAAATCTATTTCCATTATGCGCCGACCCTATGGTCGACTCATGCCTTTACGCGCTGACCCGCTGGATTGTTGTTCCTTCATGCGCTGACCCTATGGTCGACGCATGCTTTGTGCGCTGAATGGTTTATACTTTTTCTGATGCATACGCCGACCCTATGGTCGACCCATGTCCTGCTAGCCTGCAAAAATTCATTAGTTTGAAGTCGTTCATGCCTTTGGTCATGATTGCACTTTGTCAATACAAAGTATATTCATTTCAGAAGTTTTAAGACAAGCGTAAAAGGATATGGTGGGTGATACGTTGCATCTGGTTTAGTAGATCTGGAATTTGTCATCATCGAAACCTGCATTAACCAATGTCTTGCAGACTTGTGTGATATGTGGCGATTTGCCTCCATAATCTCCCCATTTTTGATGATGACAATCTGTATACAACTAAAACACCAAATATGCAATGTATACACACAAGTATACACAAGCTCCCCCTTTCTTTTGTACTATAAGGCTGTAGAACAAACAACCATCAAATGTTGTTAATATCCTGAACTGTTAATATCCTGACTTGGCTTTTGGTGTTTGCTTGCTACATTGTCTTCTCCCCCTTTTACACCATCAAAAAGAGAAGGAGAACGCATCAATTAACAAAGAACATACAATAGGTGATAGTTAATTACCAAACTACACACATAAGCATGATAATGAACAAAATTATCTTGAATTAATAGATAATGACGAAAACATGTAATGAATGTTCAGGCACACATAATACAGAAAAAAATGAAAAGTCCACAGACGAAAATACATAAGCAAATATGAAATATGCAACTATGAATCTAATATCCGCGGCCCCGTCCTCGGCCTCTCCCTCTGTATGCAGCATCTGGATTGTGGTAAGGATCCGAGAAGTCCAGAAAGGCTTCTATGGACATGTTGATGTGACTAAGAGCGTTGGTGATTTCCCAATCTTGCCGCTCATGTGATTCAACCAGAGATTCAATACGGGCGTCCATCCGAGTAGAAAAAGAATTGAACCTTTCATTTTGGGCATGGAGCTTAGCTCTAATCTGCTCCATTTGAGTGTCTTGATGCCTCATGAAGTTTTGTTGATCTAACTGCATTGACTGCATCATATTAATGACTTCAGAGTTGTCCGAAGGCGGAGGAGGTGATGAGTGCTGAGAAGGTTGATAGTCTTGAGGGTAGCCGTGATATGGGTCATAGAATCTACCCAGGGTAGTCCAGCCTGTATATTGCCAATCGCCCCATCCTTGATTTGTAGAATCGCCTTCTTGTTCTTCTGATGGATATGAATACTGGACCCAATCGGTATTTGCAGCCGTATCTTGGACTGGAGATTGATGATAATCTTGAGGCCCACAGATAGGTTCTTGTATCTCTGCATCTGTGTCGTCTTCTGCATCATCTTCTTCACCTTCCTCTTCACTTTCTTCTTCACCTTGTTCTTCACTTTCTTCTTCACCCTGCTCTTCACTTTCTTCTTCATCAGAATGGTTACGAGGCACCGGAGGAATATTGGCCCGTCGGACAAATCTGTATGAACGTCGTTCAGCACACCAAAAATACCCCATCATTGCAAGGGTTTTGGTGCTAAATTCTTTATCCGAGGGGACTGAGACACACGGAAATGTTGGGTAGACAACATTCGCAGCAGTAAGAATTTTCGAAATGAACGACCCATAGGCTAAAGCAGTGCCTCTACTTGAGTCTCTCAGAGCAAACATCCTGCTAGCAATATAGTATGGCCAGTTTATTTTGATCCTGTTTTTCAGTATATAGATGAGATGTACCTCAGCTTGTTCGACACGAGACAGTCCGCCCTTTTTCGGTCGTAGTATACGAGCGACGATCCACTGAAGGATGCGCTCCCCTGTATTGAGTTTCTCGGCTGTGACCGATCGAGGAAAAGCATCGCTGTTGACAATTGCATCTGGATAGGGTCGTTTGAGCATGTCATTCAGAGCGCTCTTAAATTCATAACCCGGCATCGTACGAGTGTCAGTTACCTCATGAAGAGGTGGTGCATCAACATCAACAGTCATATCAAAATATTTGTTCCATACTTCAGAATTTATATTAACCAGTCTATTTCCTACAAAAGTGTGAAAGTGCTGATCTTGAAAGTTACCTCGCAAATTTGTGTAGAACACCTTGACCAAATCCTCACTGTACTTTGTATTACACTCCAGGAAATTGACGAACCCTTGGAAGTCCAACAGGGACAGAATTCGGGTGAGATGCAAGCGCTCACCTGTTGCATGGTAGAAAGCATGCTGTGGAACTATGGCCCTTTTGCTGAGACTTTTGTTGAAGTTTTCAACAACAGGAGGATGAACAAGTGAAACAGTAGTAACAGGAACTAAAGTAGAGGATGAAGAGGCTCTTGATCTCTTACCGGTAGTTTTGCGGAGAGAGGAATCCATTGATGATGAGTTTTGGAGGAGTTTGTAAAGATGAACTTTGAACTTTGAAGAGAGTGATTGGGAATAATGTTGGAGAAGAAGAAGACTTAGGTCTTTAATAGAGAGAGGTTTTAGGGTTTTTGGGAAGAGGGAGGAGACAAGAGGACATACTAGGTGTCTAGATGCAATTTACAAGATAAATGCCATATCAAATCATCACAAGAGTTGACTGCACATTAAATGTAGGGGAGTAGGAACTTGGAACGTTTTTCAAAAGAGAAAAATTCTGGGTTTTTAAGCGAGTCGTCGACCATAACCCTTGCATGCATCGACGCATACTGTACAGTTTTTGATAATTTTGAAAGTTTACAGCATGCGTCGACCATTCTCCTGTTTAGGTCGACTCAAACCTTCAAAAAACTCAAAATTTTCATTTTTATGTTATGCAGAATGTCACACTTGCCTATTTATCATGCCTATTCATCTTTTCACAATATGACTTGCATTCAACACATATAGTATCAACCAGCAACAGTCATATACATATATAAGTACCATGATTGTAGAACGATATAGTTATTTTCAAGTCATGAATGTTAAGAGAGAGAGAAGAAACAGAAGGAGAAAGGAGCAATATCACCTCTATACCGACCACTTTTGTTAATCACAGATTTGTGCTTGCAACAGGCTCAAAAAAAATTGTTAGTGGTACAAAATCACAGTTGTAAATACGTTAAATTTGAACGTAGTAATTTTTAAACCCGATCAGAAATATCGAGAATACCAAGTTCTCGACGGATATGAAAGAAGGGCTCATTGGCTAGCGGCTTTGTGAAAATGTCCGCTAGTTGGTTTTTCGTATCAACGTGTTCAAAGACAACGTCACCCTTCTCTACATGGTCCCTAAGAAAATGGTGTCGAATTTCTATGTGTTTGGTACGCGAGTGTAACACCGGATTCATGGTAAGATTTATAGCACTGGTGTTGTCACAAAATATTGGAACACATTCTAGTTTCAAATTAAAGTCCAATAGTTGTTGTTTAAGCCATAGGACTTGCGCACAACAACTACCGGCGGCTACGTATTCCGCTTCGGCGGTTGACAGAGCAACAGACACTTGTTTCTTGCTGTGCCAACTAACCAAGGAATTTGAAAATAAGTGACACGTACCACTGGTGCTTTTCCTATCCGATTTGCAACCGGCAAAATCAGAATCGGAGAAGCCTACCAATGAACAATCATTACCCTTAGAATACTGTTGCACCCTAAAATTTTTTCAACCTATTTCACCTGGTTTATGTTTCAATTGCATTGTTATTTGCATAATAAGTCATGTACATAGTCTAATCACTTGCATAGCATAGCATAACAAGTCATCTAACAAGGGATCAAGTGCCATTCTTATCAGAAAGAGGCCCATCAAGGGGTTTTATTCAAGTTCAAGACCATCCCAATAATCAAGAAATGAGTTGAAGCTTTGAAAAGTTTGAAGGTCAACCAGTGGATTTCTCTCCTAATATTGGGGGGTTGAAGATCATCAATGAGTATGTGAGTCATGACTGAGGATATGGAATGTGTACAAAGATCATGGAAGACCTAGAGGGTCATTTTGAAGATGAGACAAGTCATTAATACAAATACAAGAGCCAGAGTTGAAGTGCAGTCAACTAGGGTTTCATCTGGGTCAACCCTAGGTCAACTGAGTGATTGAAGAGAATCAAGGCTTAATTGAAGGATGTGGGATTAATGAATTGATATGTGTATGAATGTTTGGTGTTGTGCCAAGGAGAAATCAAAAAGAATCAAGAAGAAGAGGAGTTACTAAATTAGGGTTTTAGTGTAAAAAAACCCTAATTTAAGCCTAACTTCCAAGCCAAATAAGTCAAAATGAAAGTTTCAAAGGAATTCTTGGTCAACATGAGAGCATCGCAATATCTTTAATTTGAGTACTAGAAGTCTTCAAGGAGATTTATAGAACTCAAGTTATGGTTCTTGCAAGTTATGGGTCCTCAGAGGACACTGAAATTTATCTATGAAAGTCACTTGACTTCCAAGAAATGTTTGCCCATCAAGGAGTTTTCAAATGGATTCTTGGCCAACATAAGAGTTGTAGATCTTGATCTTATATTTAATTTGAGTACTAGAAGTCCTCAAGATGATTTGTGGAACTCAAGTTATGGTCTTGGCAATCCAGGGGTATTTTGGGAAAGTTGAATTACAGGTCATTTTTCAACATAGGTCCAAATCTCCATCTTCCACTCTTCAAATGAAAAAATGTTCAACATGAGATGTGTTCAAAATGATGTTTTTAGGCTATATAAGAGGTCATGAGAGTTTGAAATGGCTTGCTTCACAAAGTCACCAAAATGGCCTAAAATGAAGGTGAAATTTAAATGAACCAAAGTCGAAAATTAGGGTTTTTGACCTACACATCCAAACCAAGCCATATAACATACCAATTTGATTGTAAAATGCATTTTGAGAACATTGACATTGCCACAATTTTGAATTGAGGGTTATTTTTAGGACTTGCTTTGAAAATTGGTGACTTGAACCATAAGGCACAATTGCAAAATCACTTGTCAAGGCAAATGTGTTGCACCCTAAAATTTGACCAACATTTCTTTACCTAGCTGGTGTTTCATCTCATTCATATTAGCATTATCATTTGCATTTCATTGACATGTATGCAGGAGATCAAGAGGTATGAGTACCAATCAAGAGCACCACAAGACTTTGAAGCTAGCCAAGAAGGTTATTCAAGTGTTCAAGGGTTGATATCTTTGTCAGAGAAGTTAAGAGATCCTCAGAGAGATTGGTTGAAACCAAGGTTGTGTGCCTCCTAACTTGAGAGTGGGGGGAGCTCCTCAGATGATTCTGAAGCTATGAGGATGGACTTGAAGCTTTGAGAGAGCTTATGAGATGTCTTGAATGCCATCATGAAGCCTAGAGAGGTTGTTGTGCAAGATTAAGAAACCCCAGCCATGAGGGGTGCAGTTAGGGTTTGACTGGGTCAACCCTAGGTCTACTGATGATTTGGAGAAGGTTGAGACCTAATTCAAGAGCCATGTGATCATGGATTGATGCATTGAGATGCTATAAGGATGATTCCAAGGTCAACTCATCATGATTGAAGAATTTGAGAAGTTTCAAGCTAGGGTTTCTAAGGCTTGATAGTGTAAAATCCCCTAGTTCGACCCCTATCAACAAGGCAGTTTAGCTCAAGATGTGATTGTCATCTCATCTTACCCCCAACATGAATGTTGTAGAGCTTGGTCTTAGCTTTAATTTGAGTACTAGAAGTCCTTGATAGGATTTGTAGAGCTCAAGTTATGACTTTGACAAGTTACAGGTCATTTGAGGTATGTGAATCTGGGGCCTTGAAAGTCACCCAACTTGCATCAAACATTTGCTCAAGAAGGATGATTCCTATGAACTTTTGGTCAACATGAATGTTGTTCCTTATCTTCTTAGCTTTCTAGAGAGTACTAGAAGTCCTTGATAGGATTTGTAGAACTCAACTTATGGCTTTGACAAGTCAAGGGCATTTTGGTCATTTGGTGATTATAGGTCATTTCAAGCATAAGGCCATAACTCCTATTTCCAAGCTTCAAATGGAAAAATCTTCAACGTAAAACTTGCTTAAAATGATGTTTTAAGGCTATTAAGGAAGTCATGAGATGTTGAAAAGGCTTGTAGCTCAAAATGGTAAAAATGACCTAAAATGAAGGCATAAGTTAAATAAGTCAAAGTTGGAAATTGAAATTTTCAAGCTACACATCCAAACCATGGCATGTAATATACCATTTTGACTCTAGAAAATATTTTAGAAACAATGGTTCAGCCACATTTTTTCTTTGAGGTTTAAATCATGGACTTGCTTTGGAAAATGGTTACTTGCATATTAAGGCAGATATGCAAAACCTAAGGAAAATCAATATACAAGCTAGCAAAGTATCCTAACATATCATGCATCTCATCTAAGGAGATTTTCAAGTCAGATACAAGTGCTGCAATGAGCCAAACACAAGCTAGTATATTAGATGGATTGAAATCAAAAACTCATGACATGAGAATCTCAAATTCTCATTGGATGATTCCAGAAAGTTCTGGATGGTTTAGAACCATCTTATATATTGATTAGAACTTGCTCAGATGCAAGGTTGGTGAGAGATTAGAGAGGAGAGTGAGATTGCCATTTCATTTTCTTCCATTGCAAGTTGAAATCAATTTTTATATTCCACACCATTTCCATTGATTCTTTCAATCCTAACATCTTCCATTGATCATACTGAATGTGTGCATACCAAATTGAGAGCAAGATCATGAAGAATTGAGAAGATAGCATTTGGATTTTGGGAGCTGCAAGTCACTATCGGATTTGGAGATTCAAGCTTCTTTGATCAAATCTTTTGCAAACAGAAGCACTAACATCAATCAAGGAGTGATTCTGAAGAGTTTGAGGTGTTGAATTGAAGATTTGATCTACCTGTTACTCAGAAATTTCCAGGTTTGCAACTTTTACCCTACACCTTGATTTAAGCATTGTTAGTTAGGCTTGTTAGGTTAGAATGGTTAGAGACAAGTAGGAGATGGATTCTGGAGATTTTGAGGGCATTTGGTGCGGTTCAAGATAGTGACCCCATTTCTGTTTGGACCAAGAACGTGTTTGATATGGTGAATTGATGAGAGTTCTATAGCAAGAATTAACCAGTGTAACATGAGGAAGAGATTGATCACTTTAATTTCAAGAATGGTTAGAGTTGAGGTTTGACCCTAATTTTGATTCATTATCGAGTTTAGAGATTGAGGGCATTTCAATGAAATCTAAGTGGATGGTTGTGATCAGGGATGAATTTAGAACAGATTAGGGTTTTGAACCATGGATTTTGGTTGAGTTTGGATGGAGTCCGAGTAAGGAAGGTGAGGCAGATGAAGCTCTGCAACCATGGTGGTTTCCCTCCTTTTTCATTTCAAAGGAAGAAGATAATGTATTGGTCGTTGGATGGAGAAAGACTCATTGACCAAAGCTAGATCGTGTGGCTGTGTTTTGATCTCACGTTTTGAAGAGGGAAGTATGAAGACAACCAAACGCAGCCGTTTCTTTAGTGGATTGATTGCTAATCACACCCCTCTCGTGGCCCATTGTGGATTTGAACTGATTTTCTCTACTTTCTGCACCGCGTGTTTTTCCTTTTTCTTTATATTTTTGAGTTGGTTTTCTGATTAAATAGATGGGCCTAGCGCATTTACTGATGACACCCCCATTTAGAGCCCATCTGGATAATGAACTGCATATCATTGCTATCTGCACCAAACATTTCACATTTTATTTTCTTTTCCTCCATTTTTCTTTAAACTTTGAAAAATCATATTAAATAGAAAATTAATGATTTTGGCATGGGGATTTTTCCTCCTATTTCACATTGATGTCTAGAAAATTATAAAATCAAAACATTTGCATTTCCTACATTTTTAATATTTTTTGTATATTTTCTCTTTTAATAGCTTTTAATTCATTTTATGTTGATGCATAGTTTTGTAGAATTTTGTTTAGCTAGTTCCCTTTGAATTTTTGAACCATTATTTTTAGGATAGTTAGATTAGGACTTTAGCTCCCCTCTGGATTTATTCCATAATTGTGTGATTAGTTTTTGATTAGTTTTGATTAGATGACTTTAGGTTGTGTAGATTTAGGTCAATCCTTAACATAGGTCCACAATAACACTAGAATTTTGGGTTTCTAGGTCAAGATAGATATTGGGACATATAGGGTATTAAGGGTAGGTATATAGGATCCCCCAGAAATTATATTAGATTTTAATATAATAGTATACTATTTTTAATTGATTTTTGTAATTGATGGTTGTTTGTGTTGCCCTTGTGGGCTTGTATTTTGTTTTGCTTTGCTTTGTGGGCTTTTGCTTGGCTTGGGGGGCTTGGTATTGCTTTGTGGAGCATGGAGAAGCATAGTGGAATACTTGAAGATTGAAGAAGGAGCTTGAGAGCTTGAAGACTTGTTTGTTTTGTTGTTGTTTTAGGGTTAGGAATTAAGTAGAGCTTAGACTTAGTTAATTTCTTTCTTAAACATGGATGGTATCTTTCACCTCCATTCCTCCCAATGATTAAAAGTACTTCCATGGTATTCACCTCCCTCCTTTGGAGGGATAAGTGATGGTACCTAGGAAGTAGAACTTTTGAGGGAACCATTCTTCTGATGTTGAACCCTTATAGGTCACCTTTGGTGGTCAATAAGCAGTTTAATATCCTAGCTTATCCAGTTAAGTGATTTCTTCTGGTTTGAGTATCTTGAAGATGTTGGGCTTGAGTTTGAAGATGAGACTTCATTGAAGAGTATGGAAGAGGATGATTCCCTGAGCATTGCCATTGCAGCTGAAGCTTGGAGAGCAAGAAGAGCATGTTGATACTTGAAGATCCAGTAAAGATTGAATGAAGAGCTGAGGCTTAAAAATTGAATTCCAGATGATTGAAGATTACTCTGAGAAGCTGAAGCTTGTAGGAAGAGAAGACCAAGTTGAGACTGGTAAAGCAAAGAGAGCTTGAGAGCATGAAGACTGATTTGATACTTATGAAGAAGATCCAATTGAGATTGACTGAAGAGCTGAAGCTTGAAGAACAAAGGATAAGTTGATACTTACTTTGAAGCTTGGAGATCTTGAAGGAATCAAGTTGATACTTGTGGTTAAGAGTGAAGCTTGAAGGTGGAACTGATTAAGGAGCTGAAGCTTAGAGAAGAGAGAATAAGTTGATGCTTATGTTGAAGGGTTGAAACCTTGGAGAATCAAATTGATATTTGTCAAGGGTGATTGAAGCCTGAAGATGGAACTGTCAGAAGAGCTGAAGCTTGGAGTTGAGAGAGGAGTTGATCTGCTTTCTTGTCTGTTTTCTTTTCTGTATTGATATGCCTTGTTTGACTTGCTTGATGCATTAGAATAAGTCCATATCTAGACTAGCTTTAATCTAGGAGCATGATTGCATTAGAGGTTGAGTTGCTCCCTCTGCTTGTATTGTTACTGTATGGCTTTGCTTGCGGGTATTCGGTAGAGCCCTGCTCCCTTGCCCATGTGGTTCTGTTGGCTTGATAGCATTTATTTTCTTCTGTATGATTGCAGTTTACTATTTTTGCTTGATAGCATGTTGTTTTATTTTCCTCAGTATGATTACTGTTATTCATTCTGGCTTGAGGTTGAGATGAGCTTGTGGAGGCTGCTGCCCCACACACATTTCCTCCCTCACTTGCATTGCATGCATTTTACAGTCGTTTACTGTATTACTGTTTACTGTTTAAGCTGATGCTTTATCTGTTTCTGTGTATCATTGACATGATCCCTTAGGACTCTCATTTCCTTTGATAAGGAAGTGATGATTAGAACTTTAGGTTGAAACCTATGCATGATAACTTCTAGGAGTTACCTGTTTCAAACTTCAACTGTAGGATGAATCCTTGGCATGACAACAGTAGTACTTGATAGTCTCCCTTTAGTTGAGCCCTGTTCTCTTCTCATCTCAAGACAGCTTAAGATACAGTAATCATGAATGATTTCTTTCGTACGTTACGAGCCTTAAGCTATCTGGGAAAGGATTGTTGGAGAGTTTCTTTTCAACAGTCTGGATGATTAGTATGGCACCCTTTGGGTGACATGCGACACATTCACTCTCAAGTCATAGTCTTTAGTGCGATTGAAATTGCAAACACAATAAAAAACACTTCTTTCGTAAAATACAGAAAACAAACTTCAAACCTTTTTGCCCCGTGGGCCCATAATTCAAAGGAAGCTTTTCTGAAGAAAAGAGTGTCGTTAAACTTCAGCGCCAACGCAAACAGGCTTTGTCCCTAACTGCTGGAACTGTTGTTTAACCCTACTCGATAAAACAGATGAATCTGAATCCCCATAATCCGTAGTATCCCGAACTACGTAAGCTCTGATCTCTCAAGCCTGTGGAGAGTACGTAGGCACAATACTGATGTATTGGCGAGCTACCTTCCCCGTATCCCGTAGTAAGTCGAACTACGTTGACTCTGATTTCTCATTCTCTGATGAGAATATGTAGGCATAAAGCGCGACGCTTTGCCGAGTCATTTTCTTTTCTTTTTAAGCCAGCCTTGATAGGTAGATATATAAACCAACCCGTCCAGTAAACACAACAAGCGTGGATCCCGTAGAGTACGACGGACGTGAGGGGTGCTAATACCTTCCCCTTGCGTAACCGACTCCCGAACCCAGACAACGGTTGCGATGACCTTGTCTTACCCTTTTCGTCAGGTTTTTCCGATCGTTTCCTTTCCCGTTCTAAGGGATAAATAACGAAAGGTGGCGACTCTTCTGTTTTTCTGGCACCTTATTTTCGCGGAAGCGACAGCTGGCGACTCTGCTGGGGACTTGATAGTTTCCTGGGATCCAACGTCCCGTATGCGAGTCAGTTTGGGGATCTGACGTCCCCTGCGAGAGTCAATCCTAGCGCTTGTATGATTACTTGTTAGGTTGTGTTTATTTATCGCATTTTTATTTCCCGCACTTTATTTTCAGTATGATATGATTATCTGTGCTGTTGTGGGAGGGGCATTCTGATGAGTGAGAAGCCAGACCCAGGCTTGAGTGAACATAGCATTAGTTGTGGAAATTAGTGGGAGCGTGCTTTCTTGCCAGGCACTAGTGTCTCATGAAATCCATGCTCAGACGAGGTTCTCCCAGTTGGCTTCTCTTTCAACCCTTTGGGTTGAGACGGTTGTTGGTTTGGAAGATTGTCGACTCTGGGGACCGATCATTTGTGATTCAGCCGAGTGAGGCCGCTTCATGAGCTGGTGATGCCACACCTTCTAGGTATCGTATCACCCCTTTTGAATGTCTGTGACGCTGATGAACGCATAGGATGCCGAACTTGAGTCAGTTTAGGTCCATACCTGTGAGCAGGGTTGGGTTTATTGCAGGAAACTTTGACCTTCAGACCACCTGGTTTTCTTGATAGTGGATCAGTTTTGTTGGGATCTGAGGATCTCATCTGCAGATATATGATTGTTCTTGACAGAGCAGGTTTTTGATTGGGATCAGAGGATCTTATCATCAGCTATATGATTGTTCTTGACAGAGCAGAGCTTTGGTCCTGTATCAGAGGACCTTATATTCAGAGATGGGTATTTGTTCTTGACAGAGCAGGTTTTTGATTGGGATCAGAGGATCTTATCATCAGATGTGTATTTGTTCTTGATAGAGCAGGTTTTGATCAGAGGATCTTATCATCAGATGTGTATTTGTTCTTGATAGAGCAGGTTTTGATCAGAGGGTCTTATCATCAGATGTTTGTTCTTGACAGAGCAGGTTTTTGATTGGGGTCTGAGGATCTCATTTGCAGATAGATGTTTGTTCTTGACAGAGCAAATTTTTGGTCCTGTATCAGAGGTCCTTATTATCAGATGTGTGTTCTTGACAGAGCAGATTTTTGGTCCTGTATCAGAGGTCCTTATCATCAGACGTGTGTTCTTGACAGAGCAAATTTCTTGGTCCTGTATCAGAGGTCCTTATTATCAGACGTTTGTTCTTGACAGAGCGGAATTATGGTCCTATGTATATGGCCCTATCAGATGGTTGTTCTTGACAGAGCAGATTTGTGGTCTGATACCCGGGTTTTCTTATCAGATACAGTGGTTGTTCTTGATAGAGCAGGATTATGGTTTTGCTGATACAGAATCTCCACAACACAGTTGCCTTGATCTCCTGCTGCATGATTGCATTTTACATTGCTTTGCATACTCATTTGCATTTCATTAACGTGTGTCTGTGTTGCAGGTACCGTTTTCCCCGATCCAGGATTTCTTTCCTCCTATTGTATTGTTATGGGTTCTATGAGGAAGACCGTGGCTTACAAGTTCCCTGCCCCTGATGTGGTTCGGCTGACCAGTTTGATTGCTTTAGCAGATGATTCTGTGAGGGATGAGTTCAGAAAATCTTACGGCAAATTGCTCAGTTTGGTTCGTAAACCTTCTGCGTTCGAGTTGAATGGGTTGCACGCTCTGCTGCAGTTCTACGACCCTCCGTTGAGATGCTTTACTTTCCAGGATTTTGTTCTCGCACCCACGCTAGAGGAATATGCTGATTTGCTAGGTGTGCCTATCAAGAGGCAAATGCCTTTTGTTCATATGGATGCTGAGCCTGACCTGGCTGGTCTAGCTCCTTCACTTCATCTGGATGCCTCCGAGTTGGTATTATCTAGTTGGAACAAGGTCCCCGGGTTCTCCTTACAGTTCTTAGTGGGAAAGGCTCAGTAGTGCGCCAAAGACGGATGTTGGGTCGCGTTCAACGCCATCCTCGCTCTGTGCATATATGGCATCAGTATGTTCCCCAATATGCCCGATTTTGTAGACTTCGACGCGTTTCGCATCTTTGCATCAGGGAATCCAGTCCCTACCTTGATAGGAGATGTCTACCATTCCGTCCACTACAAAAACGAGAACAGGAGGGGCAAGAATGTCTCATGCTGTGTACCCTTGCTTTATAAATGGCTTGATAGTCATCTGCCTAAGAGGGGTCCTTTTGTTTCGTCTGCAGCCACAGCTGAGTGGTCCGAGCGTCTGATGAGTTTATCTGTAGAGGATATTGACTGGTTTGACAGAGATAGGTTGGGTACCGAGATTATCTTCAGCTGCAGCGGGTTTCCAAACGTGCCTTTGATAGGAAGGAAAGGCTGTATGAACTACAATCCGTCTTTGCTGGTCCGACAGTTCGCCTACGCTTTGAGAGCTCCGCCAAAGGATGAAGAGGTGCAGGAATCTCTGTACCTCACTGGTCTTCTAGAGGGGGATCTGCTATCTAAGCTTCAGCACGCTTGGAATGGCATCAGTAAGAGGGGAAAACCATTGCTGGGGAGAAGCAACAATCAAGCCTACCCTCCGTATGTGACTTGGATCAGAGCCAGAGCAGATGCTATAGGGATGCCGTTTCTTCCTGCCAAGCCGGAAAGCCCTCCAATGATTGAAGAGCCTATTACTGTGCCTATTCAGCAGCATAATCAGGTGTTGGCTGAGAGAGATGAATTGAAGCGGAAAAATGAGGAACTGGAGAAAGAATTGGCTCAGCTCTGAAGCGAGAGGAACGAAGTCGTTCATTCTTTCAAGAGGCAAACAGAGCTGGTGAACCAGCTAGGTACAGACCTGACTAAGAAGATAGCTGAGCGTGAACGCATGGGTCAAGACTTCAAAGCTGTCAACGACGTACTGACTACGAAGAAGCAGCACTTGGACGAAGCGTATCGGAGGATATCCAAGTTCAACCAGCACTGGAAGGCCTCCCTAGCCACCAGGAAAGAGAGGGAGGATAAGCTGATGCAACAGATCTCAAAGCTGGAAGCCCAGGTGAAGGCTAGTGAGAAGAGGTTTGATGAGGAAACCGCTCGCAGATACGCCGCTGAAGGCCAGCTCAACAGGGCCCTTGCTAACCTGAAGGAGCACAAACTGACGTTTGAGTCCAAGAAGCGGAAACTAGAAGATTGTTTCGGCGAAAGAGCATGGGAAGATTCGGTCGAAGGACTTCGGTACACCATTGTGCAAAGGGAATTACTCGTCGAAGGGTTACTCACTCTGCCTGATCATCCAGAAACGAAGGAGTTGTTAGAAGAGTATCGTGCCCGTGGCCGTACTTGACTATTTGTATTCCTTTTGTTTTTATCATTGTTGTATGCTGACCATCACCAGGCTTGTTGGCTGAGGTCACGCTATTGATTCATCTTGTACTCGCTGATGTTGTGTACTGCCTTGATGGGCTTTCTTTATATATGAGATTGTTATTTCCATGATTGGACTCGGACTTCTTCTTATTGTCAGCACTGGCACTCAGGCACTAGGATCGGGGGAGATCTCCCTAACACACAGACACACGCTTGCATTTGCATGAAGCATTTGCATAACGAGCACTTTGTTGTTTTTCCTAACCCTTTTGTGTTTTACAGGTTGTTTCAGGTGGTTCCAGGATTGATCAGAGACTTATTCACCACTATCCGACCAGAGCTAATCAAACCAGAATCATGGAGCAAGTGCAAACTGATGTTCAGGAACTCCGCGAAAGAATGGATCGCTTCATGGAGCTCATGCAAGCGGTCGCCAATGGCCAGGATCAGCTCAAAACCTTGGTCCAGCCTCTGATTTCAAGGGTCGATAGCAATGGCGTACTCCATGGTGGGACTGTGCCTACTCCTCCACCAGTTGAAACTCCACAGAATGGTGTTCCCGTGACCGGGGGAAACGGCAGTGCCAACGACAATGTGATGGCCAACATGGGACTCAATACGACGGGCGTCGGTAATGGGAGTCTGGGAGCTAATGTCAATGTTGGGCTGGGCAACGGCAATGCCGGTGTTGGGAATCTGTTTGGGCCTCAGCCATGGCTAGAGGATCGTCAGGACGATGTGTTCTCTCAGAGAGGTGCTGAAGGGGAGCTGAATGCTGAAGCGCGTCTAAGGTTCAAGGCCCTTGAAGATAAGATGAGAGATATCGAGAACCAGAACACCCTGGGCGTTGATATGTCCAAGTTGGGACTGATTGCGGATTTCAAGGTGCCTCCCAAGTTCAAGGTACCTGACTTTGAAAAGTATAAGGGCACCACTTGCCCTCGCGTCCACCTGAGATCGTACTACAGAAAAATGTCTGCTCATTCTGAGGACGAGAAGTTGCTGATGCACTTCTTTCAAGACAGTCTTTCCGGGCCATCCCTCGAATGGTACATGAGTCTGAAGCCTACTAGTGTGCGCACGTGGAAGGATCTTGCCGAAGCATTTGTGCACCACTACCAATAAAATAGCGACTTGGCCCCGAACCGAGTCCAGCTGCAGAACCTGTCGCAAAGGAACAATGAAGGGTTTAAGGAATACGCCCAGCGGTGGCGTGAGTTGGCAGCCAGGGTTCAGCCGCTGATGGTTGAACGTGCGCTCGTGCAGATGTTCGTAGCTACCCTCCCAGGGATTTACTATGAGAAGTTGGTCAGCGGCATGTCTGGAACGTTCTCAGATCTCATTATCACAAGTGAGCACATCGAAAATGGAATCAAGCTTGGGAAAATTCAAGGTGATTCATCCTCAGCTGGAGGCGGAAAGAAACCTTATAGTGGCAAAAGACGGGAAGGAGAAGCGAGTGTAACGCCCCGATTCTGAATTCCCATTAATTGTTGAGTCTTTTAATTTATTTAATTGATGTTTGTTTTAAATTGGGAAATTATGTATTATTATGTGGTGTTTGCTTATTTTATCTATTTTTACCGATTCGGAGAGTTTTCGGGGAATTAGAGTAAAAAGGGCATTTTAGACATTTAGCGATTTAGTGTGAGAATTGATTGGTAAGTGTTGGAAAGAATTTGAGAGGAAAGAAATAGAGTTAGAAATAGAATAAGAGAGGAAAAGAAAGAAAGATAGTAACATAAGAAGACAAAGAAGAGAAAGAAAAGAGGAGAAGAGAAAGAGAAGAGAAAGTGGAGAGGAAAACCTAGAATCATCAAGGGATCATCACCAAAGCTTGCAATCGATCGGTAAGGGTGTGAAACTCCATCATCTCTTTAATGTATATGATTGTATGTGTATGTGTTTGGATTTTGTAGGGTTTCTACTCTTTTTCCCACTTAGGTTAGAAGTTGGTTTTGTGAGTAGAATGAGGTTTTAATCGGTTAGAACTCGGATTAGACGATGTAGTTTAGTCGGGTGATGGTAGGGTTGTGCCACTGAGACTGGGTTGGATTTAATCGGTTGATTTTGTGGAGTTTGGGCTCTTGAGACAGCCATGGAAGTTCTGTCTTCGCAGGCTCGCCAGGCGAATGGCAGCGAAGCTTCGCCAGGCGAAGCCCAGCGAGCTGTAGCGAAGCAAGTCAGAAGCAATACCCTGTATTCGCTGGCAAGTTCGCCAGGCGAGGTTAGTTGGTGAAGGTTCGCCAGGAGAGTGTGTAGCGAGCCTCAGCGAGTAATTCCAGAATTACTCCCAGTGGACTTCGCTGGGAAGTTCTCCAGGCGAAGGCCAGCGAGCATTCGCTGCGTGGCTTCGCCAGGCGAAGGTTGGCGAACCTGGCAGTGTTATTTGTTTTGCTGTTTGTTCATAGCATGATGTTTGGTTGATTCAATTATGATTAATGCCTATATGAATGATTGATGTGTGAACTGCTTCGATATGTCGTGCTGTGGGTGGCCGAAAGGCGTGAATCCTAGATTATAGAACTAATGGTGAATCTTGAACATTTGATAATCTTGTGTATTTGCTTGAATTGAATAGAAACGCATTGATAGGCTGATATGTGTGTAAACCATGTGTGAAATGGTGCATAATGTGAATGCATGATAGTTATATGTGATGTATGTGATTCCTTGGAGAATCGGTTGCATTGAGTGATTCCTTGGAGAATCGGTTGCATTATGTGATTCCTTGGAGAATCGGTCATAACATGTAATCCCTTGGAGGATTGGCTAGAGTATTTGATTCCATGGAGAATCTGCTGAGTACTTGATCCCGTGGAGGATCTGCTGAATATTCGATTCCGTGGAGAATCTGATGAATATTTGATTCCGTGGAGAATCTGCTGAGTACTTGATCCCGTGGAGGATCTGCTGAATACTCGATTCCTTAGAGAATCTGTTGGAATGAGTCGGTACCGCATTGGCATCTGCATAGAGTCGTGTGTCGGTCTCTATGAGTTGCATGAGTCATCTGTGTATGATGCATTGGTTGTATGAATATAACTGTGTATGTTATATATGATTGTTTGGAGGGACATATAGTGAATGTTCATGTGTATGTGTAGAGACATGATTAATTGTATATGCTTAATGTGGTGAGAACATAAATTGAGTATGACTTGTACAATTATGGATATATGTATATATACAATTTTATGCATTAACTGTTATGATGTTGTTTCTCACCCTTCTGCTGTTTTAAATGCTCTATGAGGCATTGCAGATTAGGAAGCTGGAGGTTCTTTTTGTGAAGCGATGTCTTCATTCTTTTGGTCAATGGCTCTGATATGTAACATCTGGGTAGTTAGGAAGCCTTTGGCTCTTTTGAAGCTATTTTGTTTTGATTCTTTTGTGATACATATGTGTATGTATCTGATGTGGATATGTTGTAAAGCATAAATTAATTGAATGGTTGTATATATACTTTTATGAATGTGATAGATTCAATATTTGGATGTTTCCGCTTTTATTCTAAATATTGAGATGTGGGTTACCCATTGTTGCATATCTATCTTGAGCAGGTATCGTATGTGTTTAATTTCATGATAATGTGATGCGCCTCTTATATACCATGATTCAATTAAACTCTGATGAAATAAATTTTCTTAGTGCCTAATTGATTTATTTGCATTAATTTGGGGTATAGAAAGGGGGTGTTACATTAAGTGGTATCAGAGCCAGTGTTGAGTCAGTCGTGTCTGTCTTGTTGTTGTGTTGGTTGAACGGTTGTTTAACCTTGTTGTTATTTTTGGGAATCCTCAGAATATGGCAGGTCGTAATGACAATGCTATGGCAGCGGCGTTAGAGGCTATGGCCAGAGCTGTGCAGGGTGCACCTAACGTGAATGCGAATGATGAGTTCAGGAAGAACCAACCACCAGTGTTCAAAGGGAGATTTGATTCGGATGGTGCTCAGATATGGTTAAAGGAAATTGAGAGGATCTTTAGGGTGATGGATTGTGCTGAAGGGATCAAGGTGAGACTAGGGACTCACATGCTGAGAGAAGAGGCTGATGACTGGTGGGTCAGCATAAGGCAAGTTCTTGAGGTCGACGATGAGGAGATTACGTGGGATTTATTTCGTACTGAGTTTCTAAGGAAGTATTATCCCGAAAGTGTTAAAGGGAAGAGAGAAATGGAATTTCTGGAGTTGAAACAAGGTAATATGTCGGTGGTGGACTACACCGCTAAGTTTACTGAGTTAGTGAAGTTTCACCCTCACTATGATGCGGTTACGGCGGAATTTTCCAAATGTATCAAGTATGAGAATGGCTTGCGTCCCGAGATAAAGCAAGCGGTGGGTTATCAAAGAATAAGAAGATTTTCGGAATTGACCGAGTGCTGTAGGATTTATGAAGAAGACAGTAGAGCTCGTTCTACTCATTATAAGGGTTTGAGCGAGAGGAGAGGGAAGCAGCAAGTACGAAGCGGACCTTATGTGACGCCTGCTGATAAGGGCAAACATAGGGGAAACTTTGATAGGAGATCCGGAGGAGGTTCCAGTGCGATCAAATGTTTTAAGTGTGGCGTGATGGGCCACAAGTCTTATGAATGTGGAAAGTTCAAGGCGAAGTGTTCCAACTGTGGGCTCCTTGGACATGATGCAGCAGAGTGTAGAAAGAATGCTGTGAAGTGTTTTAATTGTGGCGAGGTGGGTCACATTAGCCCGAATTGTACCAAACCGAAGCAAGCTCAGGCGGGCGGAAAAGTTTTCGCATTAGCAGGTTCAGACGCTACTAATGCGGCAGATCGTTTGATTAAAGGTACATGCTTTATTAATGATATGCCTTTAGTTGCTATTATTGATACTGGAGCGACTCACTCGTTCATTTCTCTTGCGTGTGCTAAGCGGTTGGGTTTGTGTATGGTTTCTTTGAGTAGTGGTATGGTTATTGGGACTCCCGCTTCGGGGTCGGTAACTACTTCTTTGGTGTGTGCAAGTTGTCCTTTGACCATGTATGGTAAGGACTTCGTTATGGATTTAGTGTGTTTGCCGTTGGAAGGTTTGGACGTAATCTTGGGTATGAACTGGTTGCAATTTAATAGAGTTCATCTGGATTGCTATCACAAGTTAGTAAGGTTTCCTTCTTTGGAAGATGGTGAAAACGAGAGTTTTCTTTCCACTAAAGAGTTGAAGAAGCTTTTAGCGAACGAAGCACAATTATTTGGTTTGTTTGCATCGTTGTCGGTGGAGAGCAAAGTTGAGCTCGACGTGTTTCCTGTGGTTTGTGAATTTCCTGAAGTGTTTCCGGAAGATGTTGCGGATGTGCCGCCAAAGAGAGAGGTTGAATTTTCTATTGATCTAGTTCTGGGTACTAGACCGATTTCGATGGCCCCGTATCGGATGTCGGCATCAGAGTTGGTGGAATTGAAGAAGCAGTTGAATGATTTGTTGGATAAGAAATTTGTAAGACCAAGTGTTTCTCCTTGGGGTGCGCCGGTATTGTTGGTTAAGAAGAAGGATGGTAGTATGCGATTGTGTATTGATTATCGGCAGTTGAATAAGGTGACAATTAAGAACAAGTATCCGCTTCCAAGAATTGATGATTTGATGGATCAATTGGTTGGAGCCCGTGTTTTTAGTAAGATTGATTTGAGATCCGGTTATCACCAGATTCGGGTTAAGGAAGGAGATATTTCGAAGACGGCTTTTAGAACACGATATGGTCACTATGAGTATACGGTGATGCCATTCGGAGTTTCTAATGCGCCGGGTGTTTTCATGGAATATATGAACCGTATCTTCCACGAGCAGTTGGATCGTTTTGTGGTAGTGTTTATCGATGACATTTTGATTTATTCTAAGTCTCGAGAGGAACACGAAGAACATTTAAGGATTGTGTTGCGGATTTTGAAAGAGAAGAAGTTGTACGCAAAGTTGTCTAAGTGTGAGTTTTGGTTATCGAAGGTGAGTTTTCTTGGACATATTATTTCCGGAAAGGGTATTAGTGTGGATCCATCCAAGATCGATGCGGTAATGCAATGGGAGACTCCAAGATCGGTTACGGAAATTCGAAGCTTTTTGGGCTTGGCTGGTTACTACCGGAGGTTTATCGAAGGATTTTCAAAGTTAGCACTTCCGTTAACGCAGTTGACTTGTAAAGAAAAGGCTTTTATTTGGGATGTTAATTGTGAAGAGAGTTTCATGGAATTAAAGAGAAGGCTAACGACAGCGCCAATTTTGATTTTGCCGAATCCTACGGAACCTTTTGTGGTTTATTGCGATGCTTCTTTGTCAGGATTGGGTGGTGTATTGATGCAAGATGGGAAGGTCGTGGCGTATGCTTCTAGACAGTTGAGAGTACATGAAAAGAATTATCCTACTCATGATTTGGAGTTAGCGGTCGTAGTGTTTGTTTTGAAAATTTGGAGGCACTATCTTTATGGTGCAAGATTTGAAGTTTTTAGCGATCACAAGAGTTTGAAGTATTTGTTTGATCAAAAAGAATTGAATATGAGGCAAAGGAGATGGCTAGAACTTTTGAAGGACTATGATTTTGGTTTAAATTATCATCCGGGTAAGGCGAGTGTGGTAGCCGATGCCTTAAGTCGGAAGTCGTTGCACGTGTCTACTTTGATGGTTAGAGAGTGGGAACTCTTGGAGAACTTTAGAGATTTGAGTTTGGTTTGTGAGTTAACACCGAGTAGTGTGAAGCTTGGTATGATGCATGTCACGAATGATTTCCTTGCTACGGTGTGTGAAAAGCAAAAGTTAGATTTGAAATTGGTGGATTTGATGACGAATGGAAATGAAGATTTCAAAGTTGATGAATTAGGAGTTTTGAGGTTTCGAGGTCGTATTTGTGTTCCCGATGATGCGGATTTGAAAAAGATGATATTGGAAGAGGGACATCGGAGTAACTTGAGTATTCATCCGGGAGCGAATAAGATGTATCAGGATTTGAAGAAGATCTTTTGGTGGTCTGGATTGAAAAGCGATGTTGCTCGTTTTGTGTACTCGTGTTTGACTTGCCAGAAGTCTAAGGTGGAGCATCAGAAGCCTAGTGGATTGATGCAACCGTTGGATATTCCGGAATGGAAATGGGATAGTATATCGATGGATTTTGTTACGGGATTGCCGAATACGCAAAGAGGACATAATGCTATTTGGGTGATTGTTGATAGGCTTACTAAATCGGCTCACTTTATTCCGATTGATATTACTTATTCTTTGGAAAGGTTGGCCGAGATTTATGTTGGCACTATTGTGAAGCTTCATGGAGTTCCTAAGAGTATTGTGTCGGATAGAGATCCTAGATTTACTTCAAGATTTTGGGAGAGTTTGCAAGGTGCCTTGGGTTCTAAGTTGAGATTGAGTTCGGCATATCATCCGCAAACAGATGGCCAGACCGAAAGGACGATTCAATCGTTAGAAGATTTGTTGCGTGCTTGTGTGCTTGAACAAGGTGGTGCGTGGGACGGTTATTTAGCGTTGATTGAGTTCACCTATAATAACAGTTTCCATTCGAGTATTGGTATGACGCCATTTGAGGCTTTATATGGTCGGAGATGTCGAACACCTCTGTGTTGGCATGAGATAGGTGAAAAGTCGGTAGTTGGTCCGGAAATGGTACAACAAACGACGGAAAAGGTAAAATTTATTCGGGAAAAGATGAGAGCTTCTCAGAGTAGACAGAAAAGTTATCATGATAAAAGGAGAAAGGATCTTGAGTTTCAATAGGGCGACCATGTGTTTTTGAGAGTTACACCGGTTACGGGTGTGGGTCGTGCTTTGAAGTCGAGAAAGTTGACTTCTCGTTTTATTGGTCCGTATCAGATTGTCGCACGAGTTGGTGTTGTGGCTTATCGTGTGGCGTTGCCTCCAAACCTTTCGAATTTGCATGATGTATTCCATGTCTCGCAACTTCGGAAGTATGTTCCGGACCCGTCACATGTGATCCCAATGGATGAAGTTGAAGTAAGAGATAACCTTACAGTTGAAGTTTTACCGGTTAGTATTTTGGACCGCGAAGTTAAGAAACTAAGAGGCAAGGATATTGCGCTTGTGAAAGTGTCTTGGGGAGGTGCCGCGGAAGGCAACATGACTTGGGAATTGGAGAGCAAGATGCGAGAGTCGCATCCGGAGTTGTTTGAATCAGGTGATATTTTCGAGGACGAAAATTTCTAAAGTGGGGGAGAGTTGTAACGCCCCGATTCTGAATTCCCATTAATTGTTGAGTCTTTTAATTTATTTAATTGATGTTTGTTTTAAATTGGGAAATTATGTATTATTATGTGGTGTTTGCTTATTTTATCTATTTTTACCGATTCGGAGAGTTTTCGGGGAATTAGAGTAAAAAGGGCATTTTAGACATTTAGCGATTTAGTGTGAGAATTGATTGGTAAGTGTTGGAAAGAATTTGAGAGGAAAGAAATAGAGTTAGAAATAGAATAAGAGAGGAAAAGAAAGAAAGATAGTAACATAAGAAGAAAAAGAAGAGAAAGAAAAGAGGAGAAGAGAAAGAGAAGAGAAAGTGGAGAGGAAAACCTAGAATCATCAAGGGATCATCACCAAAGCTTGCAATCGATCGGTAAGGGTGTGAAACTCCATCATCTCTTTAATGTATATGATTGTATGTGTATGTGTTTGGATTTTGTAGGGTTTCTACTCTTTTTCCCACTTAGGTTAGAAGTTGGTTTTGTGAGTAGAATGAGGTTTTAATCGGTTAGAACTCGGATTAGACGATGTAGTTTAGTCGGGTGATGGTAGGGTTGTGCCACTGAGACTGGGTTGGATTTAATCGGTTGATTTTGTGGAGTTTGGGCTCTTGAGACAGCCATGGAAGTTCTGTCTTCGCAGGCTCGCCAGGCGAATGGCAGCGAAGCTTCGCCAGGCGAAGCCCAGCGAGCTGTAGCGAAGCAAGTCAGAAGCAATACCCTGTATTCGCTGGCAAGTTCGCCAGGCGAGGTTAGTTGGCGAAGGTTCGCCAGGAGAGTGTGTAGCGAGCCTCAGCGAGTAATTCCAGAATTACTCCCAGTGGACTTCGCTGGGAAGTTCTCCAGGCGAAGGCCACGAGCATTCGCTGCGTGGCTTCGCCAGGCGAAGGTTGGCGAACCTGGCAGTGTTATTTGTTTTGCTGTTTGTTCATAGCATGATGTTTGGTTGATTCAATTATGATTAATGCCTATATGAATGATTGATGTGTGAACTGCTTCGATATGTCGTGCTGTGGGTGGCCGAAAGGCGTGAATCCTAGATTGTAGAACTAATGGTGAATCTTGAACGTTTGATAATCTTGTGTATTTGCTTGAATTGAATAGAAACGCATTGATAGGCTGATATGTGTGTAAACCATGTGTGAAATGGTGCATAATATGAATGCATGATAGTTATATGCGATGTATGTGATTCCTTGGAGAATCGGTTGCATTGAGTGATTCCTTGGAGAATCGGTTGCATTATGTGATTCCTTGGAGAATCGGTCATAACATGTAATCCCTTGGAGGATTGGCTAGAGTATTTGATTCCGTGGAGAATCTGCTGAGTACTTGATCCCGTGGAGGATCTGCTGAATATTCGATTCCGTGGAGAATCTGATGAATATTTGATTCCGTGGAGAATCTGCTGAGTACTTGATCCCGTGGAGGATCTGCTGAATACTCGATTCCTTAGAGAATCTGTTGGAATGAGTCGGTACCGCATTGGCATCTGCATAGAGTCGTGTGTCGGTCTCTATGAGTTGCATGAGTCATTTGTGTATGATGCATTGGTTGTATGAATATAACTGTGTATGTTATATATGATTGTTTGGAGGGACATATAGTGAATGTTCATGTGTATGTGTAGAGACATGATTAATTGTATATGCTTAATGTGGTGAGAACATAAATTGAGTATGACTTGTACAATTATGGATATATGTATATATACAATTTTATGCATTAAATGTTATGATGTTGTTTCTCACCCTTCTGCTGTTTTAAATGCTCTATGAGGCATTGCAGAGTAGGAAGCTGGAGGTTCTTTTTGTGAAGCGATGTCTTCATTCTTTTGGTCAATGGCTCTGATATGTAACATCTGGGTAGTTAGGAAGCCTTTGGCTCTTTTGAAGCTATTTTGTTTTGATTCTTTTGTGATACATATGTGTATGTATCTGATGTGGATATGTTGTAAAGCATGAATTAATTGAATGGTTGTATATACACTTTTATGAATGTGATAGATTCAATATTTGGATGTTTCCGCTTTTATTCTAAATATTGAGATTTGGGTTACCTATTGTTGCATATCTATCTTGAGCAGGTATCGTATGTGTTTAATTTCATGATAATGTGATGCGCCTCTTATATACCATGATTCAATTAAACTCTGATGAAATAAATTTTCTTAGTGCCTAATTGATTTATTTGCATTAATTTGGGGTATAGAAAGGGGGTGTTACAGCGAGCGCTGTGACCAACGCTCGAAGGAAGGGTAAAGGTCCTCACCAGCAGGTGGCCAGTATAACTATCCCGGCAGTTCAACAGCCACAGCAGCAGCAGCAGCAACCGAATCAACAAGGGTATAGGAAGTATCAGAATCGGGCACCTTTGTCGAGCCGTCACCTCGAGACACCGCCCATGTCGTACGCGCAACTATTGCAGACTTTGCTTCAGCTACAGTTGATCCAGAAGAGGACACTGGCTCCCTTGACAGGGGCACCTCCGCCAGGTTACGACGCGAATGCCACTTGTGAGTTTCACTCAGGGGCACCCGGCCACACAATAGAGAACTGCAAAGCCTTCAAGCATAAGGTGCAGGACATGGTGGATGCCAAGATCATCAACTTCTCGGATAATGTGCCAAATGTCACGAAGAATCCTATGCCGAATCATGGGGGAGGCGGGGTGAACGCCATTATCGAAGACGAGAGTGCGGACTTGTTGACTGATGTCAGAGATCTGAAGACGTCGCTTAGCTTCGTTAAAGCTAAGCTGATGAAAAGAGGGTTCTTTCCAGGTTGCGGAGAGTTGTGTATGGACTGTGCCACACGTTCTGATGGATGTGAACAGTTGGTAGAAGGAATTCAAAGTCTGATGACTGAAGGGATTTTACAGTTTAGCCGGAGGGCCGAATGTGGATCAGGAGAGATAATGCTGAAGCAAGACGATGAGGTCGCCACCATCACCATCCCTCTCCAGACGATAACTATTTCCGCGCCCAGACCGCCCATAATTACCATCACCAAAGCTGGGCCAATACCGTTCGAAAGCACTAACGCTGTCCCGTGGCATTATGGGGCTGAAGTCTATTGCAACGGACAGAGGTTGGAGCTAGAACCGTTTGGGTCGACTGTGGAGAACCTTGCGGGAATCAGTGGTATTACTCGCAGCGGGAGAGTGTTTGCACCACCAGAGGTCGTGGCGGATAAAGCGGTCAGAGCTGATGCGGCCGATAAAGGTAAAAGTAAAGTCGGTGAAGAGATCCCACGTGGGGCAGAAAAAGACTTACTTGTTAAAGACGCCGAGGAGTTTATGCGGTTGATTAAAAAGAGTGACTACAAGATTGTAGATCATCTCCATCAGACGCCCTCGAAGATTTCCATCCTGAACTTATTGCTGTGTTCCGAAGCGCACCGCAACGCACTGCTGAAGGTGTTGAACGCCGCATATGTACCGTAGGAAATATCGGTAAATCAGCTAGAAGAGGTCGTGGCCCACGTAAATGCCGGAAATGGGTTAGGTTTCACAGACCTGGAGCTGACGCCGAAGGGGAGGAACCACAATAGCGCCCTGCACATCTCGATAGAGTGTAGGGGCGCGATTATGTCGCACGTGTTGGTGGACACGGGTTCGTCACTTAATGTTCTTCCGAAGAAGGCATTAATGAAGTTAGATACTCGTGGAGTGATTTGCACACCCAGTGATCTGGTTGTGAAGGCGTTCGATGGAACTAAACGACATGTTTTCGGGGAGGTGACCCTGCCAATCCAAGTCGGGCCGGAAACGTTCGACGCGGTCTTTTATATTATGGACATCATGCCTACCTACAGCTGTCTCTTGGGTCGGCCGTAGATCCATGTTGCTGGTGCCGTGACCTCCACTTTGCACCAAAAGCTCAAATATGCTGTCGGGGGTAGCATCGTAACTGTTTGTGGCGAGGAAGACATAATGGTGAGCCATTTGTCGTCCTTTAAGTATGTTGAGATGGATGGGGAAATCCATGAGACTCTATGCCAAGCGTTCGAAGCTGTCAAAGTGAAGGACGTAGCTCCTGTAGTCACGAAAAAGCCAGAGATGACTCTCTCCTCATTTAAGGAAGCTCGGGCCGTTGTCCAAGCCGGATCTACCCCAGGCTGGGGGCGAATCTTGGAGATACCTAACAAGCAAGATAAGTTTGGGTTGGGATATTCTCCTGGAGCTGAAGCTTCTTCTTCTAGCAGTGCGTCGCGAGGTAAGGGGCCGATCCAGTTTACCAGTGGCGGAATGATTTTCGAAAGCATCAACGCGGTGTCTGAAGACAGCGGAGATAGCGACTGTGACCTCGACTCTTGGATCCAGCCAAGCAAGCCAGGCGAGGGCCTCAACAATTGGTCCGTCAAGGATATCATCCAAATGACAAGTGAAGAGTAATGATTTACTTTTTCCAATCATTGTAGAACCCTATGTCCTACCCGGCGCATAGTGGTTTTATTGTCAGGGCCTTGTTGGATTATGTACATGCATTTTGTTAATAAATCAAAGGCATTTTTCTTCGTATTCAAATATTGTGATCTTTGTTATTCCTGTTTTATATTTGTTTTGAAAAACAATAAAATGGCAATGGGGCTTGTGCTAACCTGCATATCCTTGTTTTAAACGTAACCCTTGTTATTGCAGGATCCACATAACAGATGACATCGACTCTGGACCTTCTACGGCTCACTTCGACTTCGATTGCCCGATTTATCAAGCCGAAGAAGAGATTGATGAAGACGAAGACATTCCTGAAGAGTTGGCCCGCTTGTTGAAACAAGAGGAGAAAGTTATTCTGCCTCAGAAAGAGGAGATCGAGATCGTGAATCTGGGTTCCGAAGAACTCGTCAGAAACGTCAGGATAGGGGCTGCACTGCAGAATGATGTCAAGAAGAGATTGGTCGAAATGCTGAGAGAGTATAGTGGCGTCTTCGCTTGGTCATACGAAGATATGCCCGGACTTGATACGGACATCGTGGTCCACCACTTGCCGCTGCGAGAAGATTGTCCTCCCGTTAAGCAGAAGCATAGGAGGACGAGACCAGATATGGCCGTTAAGATCAAAGAAGAAGTACAAAAGCAGCTTGACGTTGGCTTCTTAGCGGTCACTACTTACCCTCCGTGGGTCGCCAACATAGTGCCCGTACCGAAGAAGGACGGTAAGGTACGAATGTGCGTCGATTATCGGGATTTGAATAGGGCGAGCCCTAAAGATGATTTCCCGCTGCCTCATATCGATGTGTTGGTCGACAATACAGCCCAGTTCTCCGTGTTTTCGTTCATGGATGGCTTCTCCGGTTACAATCAGATCAAGATGGCGCCGGAGGACATGGAGAAAACTACGTTTATCATTCCCTGGGGAACATTTTGCTACAAGGTAATGCCTTTCGGTCTGAAGAACGCAGGGGCCACTTACCAACGAGCTATGGTAACTTTGTTTCATGACATGATTCATCATGAGATTGAAGTCTATGTTGATGACATGATTGCGAAGTCCCAAACGGAGGAGGGACATCTGGTCAATTTGCTGAAGCTTTTTGAGAGGCTTAGGAATTTCAGGTTGAGGCTGAATCCTAACAAATATACTTTCGGAGTACGGTCCGGAAAGTTACTGGGGTTTATCATGAGCGAAAGAGGCATCGAGGTTGATCCTGCGAAAATAAAAGCGATACAAGAAATGCCAGTGCCAAAAACAGAAAAAGAAGTTCGTGGTTTCTTGGGCAGAATAAACTACATTGCAAGGTTTATTTCTCAGCTCACGGCCACGTGTGAACCGATGTTCAAGCTTTTAAAGAAAGATCAGGCGATTATCTGGAACAAGGATTGCCAGAAGGCATTCGACAAGATAAAGCAGTATCTTCAGGAACCTCCAATCTTGATACCCCCAGTGGCAAGACGGCCACTAATCATGTACTTGACAGTTCTTGAGAATAGTATGGGGTGTGTTCTCGGTCAGCACAACGAGACGGGCAGAAAGGAGCATGCCATTTACTACTTGAGTAAAAAGTTCACAGACTGTGAATCTCGTTACTCGATGCTGGAGAAGACGTGTTGTGCACTAGCCTGGGCCGCCAAACGTTTACGACAGTACATGCTCAATCACACCACCATGCTAATTTTGAAGATGGATCCGATCAAGTACGTCTTCGAGAAGCAAGCTCTTTCGGGCAGGATTGCCAGATGGCAAATGGTGTTGACGGAATATGATATTCAGTACGTTTCCCAGAAGGCCATCAAGGGCAACGTACTGTCTGATTACCTGGCCGAACAGCCGATCGAAGATTACCAGCCGATGAAATTTGAATTCCCTTATGAGGATATCATGTTTCTTAAAGCAAAAGATTGCGATGAGCCGTTGCCCGACGAGGGGCCAGATAGGAAATCCCAGTGGAAGTTGATATTCGACGGGGCGGTTAATTCTTACGGAAGTGGCATAGGGGCGGTCATCATGACTCTCCACGGATCCCACATCCCGTTCACTGCGAGACTGACGTTTCCAGTCACCAATAACGAGGCGGAGTACAAAGTATGCATCATGGGTCTAGAAGAAGCAATTGATTTGAGAATCAAGAACCTAGATGTATATGGTGACTCGGCGCTTGTGATCAACCAAATTAAAGGGGAGTGGGAGACTCGTCAATCGAATTTGGTGTCGTACATGAACTATGCCAGAAGGCTACTTCCGTTCTTTGATCGAGTGGAACTCCATCATGTGCCCAGAGCAGAAAATCAGATGGCTGATGCCTTAGCCACGTTGGCTTCAATGTATAAAGTCAATTTTTGGAATGAAGCTCCAAGAATTGTCCTTTCTCGTCTTGATAGACCTGCATTCATCTTTGCGATCGAGGAAGCCAACGACGACAAGCCATGGTTCCACGACATCCAGACTTTCCTTATGACTAAGGAGTATCCTGCGGGCGCGTCAACCCAAGATAAGAAGACTCTGAGGAGGCTGTCTGGAAATTTTTATCTCAATCCTGATGGAGTTTTGTATAAAAGAAACCACGATCTCGTGCTACTCAGATGTGTAGATGAGAAAGAGGCGAGTATGCTCATGGAAGAAGTCCATGAAGGCACATTTGGTACGCACGACGGCGGGCATGCTATGACAAGAAAGATCCTGAGAGCGGGGTATTACTGGCTGACGATGGAGTCGGATTGCTTTAAATTCGCGAAGAGATGTCATAAATGCCAGATTTATGCTGATAAAGTTCATGTGTCGCCGTGCCCGTTAAATGTCATGTCCTCCCCGTGGCTGTTCTCCATGTGGGGCATCGACATGATAGGCAAGATCGAGCCCACTGCATCTAACGGTCATCGCTTCATTCTAGTAGCTATCGACTACTTCACCAAGTGGGTGGAGGCAGCCTCATATGCTAATGTGACCAAGCAGGTGGTGGCTAAATTCATAAAGAGGGATATCATCTGTCGTTACGGAATTCCCGAGCGGATCATTACTGATAATGGTTCGAATCTGAATAACAAGATGATGAAGGAGCTGTGCCAGAGTTTCAAGATTGAACACCGCAACTCATCTCCTTACCGGCCTAAGATGAATGGCACCGTTGAAGCGGCCAATAAGAACATAAAGAAGATTTTTCAGAAGATGGTTGTGACCTACAAAGATTGGCACGAGATGCTGCCATTTGCACTGCACGGTTATCGTACGACAGTACGTACGGAAACCGGGGCAACTCCTTTCTCCTTGGTGTACGGTATGGAGGTTGTCCTACCGTTAGAAGTGGAGATCCCTTCTTTGCGAGTTTTGGTTGACGTGAAACTCGACGAGGTAGAATGGATTACGAACCGACTGAACCAACTCAGCCTGATGGACGAGAAGAGGTTGGCATCGATTGCGCATGGTCGTTTATACCAAAGCCGAATGAAGAAAGCCTATGATAAGAAGGTGCGTCCTAGAAGCTTTCAGACGGGTGATCTCGTCCTGAAAAAGATTCTTCCTCCACACTCCGATCACCGGGGCAAGTGGACTCCCAATTACAAAGGTCCGTACGTCGTCAGCAAGGTCTTCTCGGGAGGAGCTTTGTTGTTATCCATGATGGATGGCGAAGATTTTGCATCCCCGGTGAACGCGGACGCGGTTAAAAAATACTTTGCATGAAAGCGACCCGCTGGACAGTAAAAAGAGAGTCCGGGCAAAAATGGGGCATCCCGGCGAACCATAAAAAAAAAAGGAAAAAGGTTCGGGCAAAAATTAGGGATATAAATTGAAAAAATGTACACCCGCAAAGTCGAAAACCCGGATGGGCGACTTTGGCAAAAAAGGGTATCCCAGTGAACTGAAAACCCGCAAAGGGCGGTTCATGCAAAAGTTAGGGATTTGAAAAAGCAAATGACTGCGTTCCGCGTATGGACTTTCATTGTTTAATGGTTTGGAAGACCTGAGGGCCGTTTATCTGAATCAATCTCTTCTGAAGCTGAAGCGTCGGAGAAGTATCGAAGTCGAGTGGGTCATAGAGGGATCAACTCATGGTGTTCGTCTACGCCTCGTTGCCGACATTTGTATATACTGATGTATATTTATGTTTTATTTTTGCGCGGCTTCCTCATTCCAGGAGCTTGCATCTGTTGTAAAATTTTTTTACCCATTCAGGGGTTCGTTATCAATAAAATGTATACTATTCAGCAATTCTGTTTGCCTGTTTAGCATTTATCTATTTTGTTTGCGAAAAAGAACGTCGATGTTTTTGATAAAATGCGCATACATAAACTTACTGGCCTAGGCCACTGATTGTTGAAACAATGAATTACCTAAACATTGTCACAAGATGATAACCTTGATAGGTCCCTTTGAGAAGGGTATCTTGTCTGTTTGTTTGTGTTGCTGCAGGTGTAGCATATTCCAGACAGTGCACCATGCGCATCCCCAAGCAGGATGATTCCTCCTTCTCCAGCAAAGGTCAGCAGCCTCTCCCCGCAGAGTCTGAACACGAGATCATGAGCATTGATATGTCTCCCCAGGTAGAGAAGATTCTCTCCCTGATCAGATGCATCCTGAAGGAACGTCATCTCCTCAGCTGAGTCATTCACCGAAGTGTGCATCAACTGATGGTTCAAGACTGAAGTCTCCAGTGGAATCGAGGTTCCCCACAGAGTCGTAATCTCCCCAGCAAGCAGAATGATTTCTTCTTCCTCAACCGAGTTTGCAGATCCCCAAGAGAGCCGAGTCCTTGGAAGCCACTCAGGCCATGATTGGTTTTCCCCAGTGGAGTGTTGAATAGCTGATGCTGTGTTTCCCCGCCGGAGTCGTTATCTCCAGGAAGGTTAGCCGCGAAGGCCGTGCAGTTTATTCCCGCGATTGACATCTCTTTCCCTCAGCAGGTCCAGGTTCTCGTAGAGCTTCGTTCCCCTGCGGCAGTCAACTGAAGTTCACTTCCCCACAGCGCCCGATTAGGATTGGCGTGACCTTTTTCCCCTCAGCAGGATGATTCCTTCCCCCTATCAGAGTGGTTCTTTCTCCTTGATAGGAGGATTCTCCCTTAAGCATTTATTTTGCTGGTGGGATCGCATCATTTTGCATGACTGCATAGCATTTATCATAAACGCGTGGCATTTCCACCGTGTGGAGCATTGCGCCATTGCCGAAGCATATGCATAATAAGCATGATCTAGGTTGTTACCGTTCTTGTTTTGCAGGTGTTCCGCCGCAGAATTGATTGCTCAAGATGATTCTTGAATTCCCCCCAACGGAGTCGCTTGCTCAAGATGATTCTTGAAGTCCCCAGCGAAGTCTTCGGCTCAAGATGATTCTTGAATTCCCCAGCAAGGTCGTTTGCTTAAGATGATTCTTAAAATCCCCAGTGCAGTCGCCAGAGTTGGTTGCTCAAGTTGATGCTTAGAGTCCCCGGCAGAGTGTTTGCTCAGGATGATTCCTAAAATCTCCAGCATAGTTATCGGTTCAGGATGATTCTTGAAGTCCCCGGCGGAGTTATTTGTCCAGGATGATTCTTGAAGTCCTCAGCAGAGTTGATTCATCCAGAATGATTCCTGGATCCCCGAAGCAGAGTTACTTGATAGTTCTCCAGAATCCCCAGCGGAGATGTGTCATCCCCAGCAGGTTTCTGAACAGCGAAGTTGAAACTTCCCCTGAAGACTTGATGATTGAAGTCCGACCGTGTTAACGAAGCAGTTCTCTCAGCTGATGCGGAGTGCCTGATGGCAGAAGTTTGGATATCCCCAATTGGTTCATGATTGACCGAGAACTCTATTCCCGACTTACTGATGGAGTCCGGCTGATGCCCAAAAGTTTTCTTTGAATGCCCGACGGCATGACTAACTTGATTGTTGACCTGATGAGTCCCAAGGAAGCTTGATGCCTGACGGCATGATCGACCATGTATCACCGGTTACCGTGTGACCAATTCCCCAGCTAGTTGTCGTGCAACTAATATTTCAGTTTTCGAAGATTTGTCCCCATCAGAGTACCGTGTACTTGTGCAGTTGGCAAATTTTCGGGTTTATCGGTATTCAACTGTCTCGCACCTTGATTGGTTGAGAGTCGTTCGCTTCCCACCCAGTCAGGTCCAAGCCGTTGAGTAGGGGCAGCTGTTGCACCCTAAAATTTGACCAACATTTCTTTACCTAGCTGGTGTTTCATCTCATTCACATTAGCATTATCATTTGCATTTCATTGACATGTATGCAGGAGATCAAGAGGTATGAGTACCAATCAAGAGCACCACAAGACTTTGAAGCTAGCCAAGAAGGTTATTTAAGTGTTCAAGGGTTGATATCTTTGTCAGAGAAGTTAAGAGATCCTCAGAGAGTTTGGTTGAAACCAAGGTTGTGTGCCTCCTAACTTGAGAGTGGGGGGGAGCTCCTCAGATGATTCTGAAGCTATGAGGATGGACTTGAAGCTTTGAGAGATCTTATGAGATGTCTTGAATGCCATCATGAAGCCTAGAGAGGTTGTTGTGCAAGATTAAGAAACCCCAGCCATGAGTGGTGCAGTTAGGGTTTGACTGGGTCAACCCTAGGTCTACTGATGATTTGGAGAAGGTTGAGACCTAATTCAAGAGCCATGTGATCATGGATTGATGCATTGAGATTCTATAAGGATGATTCCAAGGTCAACTCATCATGATTGAAGAATTTGAGAAGTTTCAAGCTAGGGTTTCTAAGGCTTGACAGTGTAAAATCCCCTAGTTTGACCCCTATCAACAAGGTAGTTTAGCTCAAGATGTGATTGTCATCTCATCTTACCCCCAACATGAATGTTGTAGAGCTTGGTCTTAGCTTTAATTTGAGTACTAGAAGTCCTTGATAGGATTTGTAGAGCTCAAGTTATGACTTTGACAAGTTACAGGTCATCTGAGGTATGTGAATCTGGGGCCTTGAAAGTCACCCAACTTGCATCAAACGTTTGCTCAAGAAGGATGATTCCTATGAACTTTTGGTCAACATGAATGTTGTTCCTTATCTTCTTAGCTTTCTAGATAGTACTAGAAGTCCTTGATAGGATTTGTAGAACTCAACTTATGGCTTTGACAAGTCAAGGGCATTTTGGTCATTTGGAGATTATAGGTCATTTCAAGCATAAGGCCATAACTCCTATTTCCAAGCTTCAAATGGAAAAATCTTCAACATCAAACTTACTTAAAATGATGTTTTAAGGCTAGTAAGGAAGTCATGAGATGTTGAAAAGGCTTGTAGCTCAAAATGGTAAAAATGACCTAAAATGAAGGCATAAGTTAAATAAGTCAAAGTTGGAAATTGAAATTTTCAAGCTACACATCCAAACCATGGCATGTAATATACCATTTTGACTCTAGAAAACATTTTAGAAACAATGGTTCAGCCACATTTTTGATTTGAGGTTTAAATCATGGACTTGCTTTGGAAAATGGTTACTTGCATATTAAGGCACATATGCAAAACCTAAGGAAAATCAATATACAAGCTAGCAAAGTATCCTAACATATCATGCATCTCATTTAAGGAGATTTTCAAGTCAGATACAAGTGCTGCAATGAGCCAAACACAAGCTGGTATATGAGATGGATTGAAATCAAAAACTCATGACATGAGAATCTCAAATTCTCATTGGATGATTCCAGAAAGTTCTGGACGGTTTAGAACCATCCTATCTATTGATTAGAACTTGCTCAGATGCAAGGTTGGTGAGAGATTAGAGAGGAGAGTGAGATTTCCATTTCATTTTCTTCCATTGCAAGTTGAAATCAATTTCTATATTCCACACCATTTCCATTGATTCTTTCAATCCTAACATCTTCCATTTATCATACTGAATGTGTGCATACCAAATTGAGAGCAAGATCATGAAGAATTGAGAAGATAGCATTTGGATTTTGGGAGCTGCAAGTCACTATCGGATTTGGAGATTCAAGCTTCTTTGATCAAATATTTTGCAAACAGAAGCACTAACATCAATCAAGGAGTGATTCTGAAGAGTTTGAGGTGTTGAATTGAAGATTTGATCTACCTGTTACTCAGAAATTTCCAGGTTTGCAACTTTTACCCTACACCTTGATTTAAGAATTGTTAGTTAAGTTTGTTAGGTTAGAATGGTTAGAGACAAGTAGGAGATGGATTCTGGAGATTTTGAGGGCATTTGGTGAGGTTCAAGATAGTGACCCCATTTCTGTTTGGACCAAGAACGTGTTTGATATGGTGAATTGATGAGAGTTCTATAGCAAGAATTAACCAGTGTAACATGAGGAAGAGATTGATCACTTTAATTTCAAGAATGGTTAGAGTTGAGGTTTGACCCTAATTTTGATTCATTATCGGGTTTAGAGATTGAGGGCATTTCAATGAAATCTAAGTGGATGGTTGTGATCAGGGATGAATTTAGAACAGATTAGGGTTTTGAACCATGGATTTTGGTTGAGTTTAGATGGAGTCCGAGTGAGGAAGGTGAGGCAGATGAAGCTCTGCAACCATGGTGGTTTCCCTCCTTTTTCATTTCAAAGGAAGAAGATAATGTATTGGCCGTTGGATGGAGAAAGACTCATTGACCAAAGCTAGATCGTGTGGCTGTGTTTTGATCTCACGTTTTGAAGAGGGAAGTATGAAGACAACCAAACGCAGCCGTTTCATTAATTGGAGTCTTGGGCTTTAGTGGATTGATTGCTAATCACACCCCCTCTCGTGGCCCATTGTGGATTTGAACTGATTTTCTCTACTTTCTGCACCGCGTGTTTTTCCTTTTTCTTTATATTTTTGAGTTGGTTTTCTGATTAAATAGATGGGCCTAGCGCATTTACTGATGACACCCCCATTTAGAGCCCATCTGGATAATGAACTGCATATCATTGCTATCTGCACCAAACATTTCACATTTTATTTTCTTTTCCTCCATTTTTCTTTAAACTTTGAAAAATCATATTAAATAGAAAAATAGTGATTTTGGCATGGGGATTTTTCCTCCTATTTCACATTGATATCTAGAAAATTATAAAATCAAAACATTTGCATTTCATGCATTTTTAATATTTTTTGTATATTTTCTCTTTTAATAGCTTTTAATTCATTTTATGTTGATGCATAGTTTTGTAGAATTTTGTTTAGCTAGTTCCCTTTGAATTTGTGCACCATTCTTTTTAGGATAGTTAGATTAGGACTTTAGCTCCCCTCTGGATTTATTCCATAATTTTGTGATTAGTTTTGATTAGATGACTTTAGGTTGTGTAGATTTAGGTCAATCCTTAACATAGGTCCACAATAACACTAGAATTTTGGGTTTCTAGGTCAAGATAGATATTGGGACATATAGGGTATTAAAGGTAGGTATATAGGATCCCCCATAAATTATATTAGATTTAAATATAATAGTATACTATTTTTAATTGATTTTTGTAATTGATGGTTATTTGTGTTGCCCTTGTGGGCTTGTATTTTGTTTTGCTTTGCTTTGTGGGCTTTTGCTTGGCTTGGGGGGCTTGGTCTTGCTTTGTGGAACATGGAGAAGCATAGTGGAAGACTTGAAGATTGAAGAAGGAGCTTGAGAGCTTGAAGACTTGTTTGTTTTGTTGTTGTTTTAGGGTTAGGAATTAAGTAGAGCTTAGACTTAGTTAATTTCTTTCTTAAACATGGATGGTATCTTTCACCTCCATTCCTCCCAATGATTAAAAGTCCTTCCATGGTATTCACCTCCCTCCTTTGGAGGGATAAGTGATGGTACCTAGGAAGTAGAACTTTTGAGGGAACCATTCTTCTGATGTTGAACCCTTATAGGTCACCTTTGGTGGTCAATAAGCAGTTTAATATCCTAGCTTATCCAGTTAAGTGATTTCTTCTGGTTTGAGTATCTTGAAGATGTTGGGTTTGAGTTTGAAGATGAGACTTCATTGAAGAGTATGGAAGAGGATGACTCCCTGAGCATTGCCATTGCAGCTGAAGCTTGGAGAGCAAGAAGAGCAAGTTGATACTTGAAGATCCAGTAAAGATTGAATGAAGAGCTGAGGCTTAAAAATTGAATTCCAGATGATTGAAGATTACTCTGAGAAGCTGAAGCTTGTAGGAAGAGAAGACCAAGTTGAGACTGGTAAAGCAAAGAGAGCTTGAGAGCTTGAAGAGTGAGTTGATACTTATGAAGAAGATCCAATTGAGATTGACTGAAGAGCTGAAGCTTGAAGAACAAAGGATAAGTTGATACTTACTTTGAAGCTTGGAGATCTTGAAGGAATCAAGTTGATACTTGTGGTTAAGAGTGAAGCTTGAAGGTGGAACTGATTAAGGAGCTGAAGCTTAGAGAAGAGAGAATAAGTTGATGCTTATGTTGAAGAGTTGAAATCATGGAGAAGCAAATTTATATTTGTCAAGGGTGATTGAAGCCTGAAGGTGGAACTGTCAGAAGAGCTGAAGCTTGGAGTTGAGAGAGGAGTTGATCTGCTTTCTTGTCTGTTTTCTTTTCTGTATTGATATGCCTTGTTTGACTTGCTTGATGCATTAGAATAAGTCCATATCTAGACTAGCTTTAATCTAGGAGCATGATTGCATTAGAGGTTGAGTTGCTCCCTCTGCTTGTATTGTTACTGTATGGCTTTGCTTGCGGGTATTTGGTAAAGCCCTGCTCCCTTGCCCATGTGGTTCTGTTGGCTTGATAGCATTTATTTTCTTTTGTATGATTGCAGTTTACTGTTTTTGCTTGATAGCATGTTGTTTTATTTTCCTCAGTATGATTACTGTTATTCATTCTGGCTTGAGGTTGAGATGAGCTTGTGGAGGCTGCTGCCCTACACACATTTCCTCCCTCACTTGCATTGCATGCATTTTACAGTCGTTTACTGTATTACTGTTTACTGTTTAAGCTGATGCTTTATCTGTTTCTGTGTATCATTGACATGATCCCTTAGAACTCTCATTTCCTTTGATAAGGAAGTGATGATTAGAACTTTTGGTTGAAACCTATGCATGATAACTTCTAGGAGTTCCCTGTTTCAAACTTCAACTGTAGGATGAATCCTTGGCATGACAACAGTAGTACTTGATAGTCTCCCTTTAGTTGAGCCCTGTTCTCTTCTCATCTCAAGACAGCTTAAGATACAGTAATCATGAATGATTTCTTTCGTACGTTATGAGCCTTAAGCTATCTGGGAAAGGATTGTTGGAGAGTTTCTTTTCAACAGTCTGGATGATTAGTATGGCACCCTTTGGGTGACATGCGACGCATTCACTCTCAGGTCATAGTCTTTAGTGCGATTGAAATTGCAAACACAATAAAAAACACTTCTATCGTAAAAGACAGAAAACAAACTTCAAACCTTTTTGCCCCGTGGGCCCATAATTCAAAGGAAGTTTTTTTGAAGAAAAGAGTGTCGTTAAACTTCAGCGCCAACGCAAACAGGCTTTATCCCTAACTGCTGGAACTGCTGTTTAACCCTACTCGATAAAACAGATGAATCTGAATCCCCATAATCCGTAGTATCCCGAACTACGTAAGCTCTGATCTCTCAAGCCTGTGGAGAGTACGTAGGCACAATACTGATGTATTGGTGAGCTACCTTCCCCGTATCCCGTAGTAAGTCAAACTACGTTGACTCTGATTTCTCATTCTCTGATGAGAATACGTAGGCATAGAGCGCGACGCTTTGCCGAGTCATTTTCTTTTCTTTTTAAGCCAGCCTTGATAGGTAGATAGATAAACCAACCCGTCCAGTAAACACAACAAGCGTGGATCCCGTCGAGTACGACGGACGTGAGGGGTGCTAATACCTTCCCCTTGCGTAACCGACTCCCGAACCCAGACAACGGTTGCGATGACCTTGTCTTACCCTTTTCGTCAGGTTTTTCCGATTGTTTCCTTTCCCGTTCTGAGGGATAAATAACGAAAGGTGGCGACTCTTCTGTTTTGCCGGCACCTTATTTTCGCGGAAGCGACAAAATGCAAGGCTTCTTTCCATCCATACACCTCCAAAATCTCATTTGGAGAGAATTTAAACTCAGAACAAAGTGAATTGCAAGCCAAATCATGAGATGGTATGTGCATAGCATGAGGTGAGATTTCCATGGCATGAGAAGTTGATTTTCTCATTGGATCAATCTAGAACTTTCTAGGGTCTTCAAATACATTCTATATATACTTGTGAAGAGATTCAGAGCAAGAGTTGGAGAGAATTGGGAGAGATTTGTGAGATTGCAATTTGAAACTTCCATGTGCAAAACAGAATTCAGTTACAAGTTTCAACCACATTCAAGCCATTCTTTTGATCTCAGAACCTTGATCAAGCATTGGTGAATGATTCCAGATAGAATCCATAGCAAGATTGGTGGAGAATAGTGTGTTAGCATTTGGATTTCTCAACCTGCAACTCACTATCGGGTTCCAAGATTCAAGAGGATTCAACCAATTCTTTTGCATACAAAAGCAAGATTATGACTCATTAAAGGTGTCTGGAAGTTCCCAAAGCTTGATTTGAAGATTTCATACCTCTGTGCATCAAGATTTCACAGGTATTCACTTTTCAATCCACAACTTAATTTAAGTAGTTTCAATAGATTTTGTTAGGTTAGAATGATTGTAGGTGATTAGTAGAAGCTTTCTGGTAGCTTTAGGATCGATTTAGATACAATTAGTTGAGTGGCACCATTTCTTTTCAGGAGATTATCTTGATGAATCTTGTGATAGAACCTTAGGTTGATAATTATAATTGACCAGGGTGAAGTGGTGAAGAGATTAAGCTACTCAATTTCAAGATTGGTGAGTTTTGGTGATTGACCAATTTCTGAGTTTCCCATCGTGTTTTGAGGAGGAGTATGTTTCAATGATTGTGGATGCCATGGTTAGATTCCTTGTGAAAAATGGAGCAAGTTAGGGTTTTCATTTTTAAGTTTTGATGAAGATTTGAGGGAGCATGATTGGGAAGAAGATGAAGATCATAGCTCTGTTTCCATGGCTGTTTCTCCCTCCACAATTCAAAAGGTTGAAGATGATCTGACCACCATTGGATGTGAGGAAGACTTTGACTCAAATCAAGATCCATTGGCCATGATTTGCTCTCAGCTTGTGAAGGATTTCTGAGTGACCAAAGCGCACCGTTTCATTAAAGTACCAGTTTGGGCTTAAGTGAGAGACTTGATATCCACACCCCTTTCCCAGGCCCAGTCAAGAAATGCACTGATTTAGATTACTATCCACCACGCGTTTTTTTTCTTTTTTTCTTTGTTTTTTCCATTTAATTTCTGAATGATATTGGGCCTAATGCACGTTGCTATCCCAACCCCCTTTTGGGCCCAGTTGGCTGATTGCTTTGTGTCTGATTGCTATTTGACACGCTCATTTTTCCTTTTTCCATATTTTCTTTTATTTTTCACACATTTATCTTAAGTTCTTGGGAAATTCATAATAAATTGGAAAATTAATATTTTTGCATGAGAGTTTTTTCCTCATTTTCATCAAGACATCAAGAAAACTATAAAAGAATAAAAATGTCATTTCATGCATTTTTCTATTTTTTGGTTTATTTTTACTTTTAATAGTTTTTATTTCATTTTCATTTGATACATGTTACTTGCTGAATTTAGTATGATCATTTGACTTTGATTTTTGATGCCATTCTTTTTTTATAGCTAGATTATAGTATTAGGTTCCCCCTGGAATTTAATCACATTTTTGTGATTTAATTTTAGTTAGTTTTGAACATCAAACATTAGGTTGATTAGAATTAGGGTTAAACTTGACATAGGTGCATCATAACACATAGTTTTGGGGTTTTTAGTTTGATTTAGGCCTTGGGGTTTATGTGGGGTATAGGGTACATAGCTAGGATCCCTTAGAAATTAATCTAGGATTTTATGATGAATATTTCCATTTTATTTGATTTTTGTAAGTTGATTGATATTGGTGTGTTTCCCTCTTGGGAAGTTGCTTTGTTTGTTGAGTTTTGGACCTTTTCTTTGGGTGTTGGGGCTTGTGCTTGGCTTGAGGAGTATATAAAGACTTTGAGGATGATTGAAGACAAATAATGATGCTTGGATCTTAAGTTGCTTGTGCTTGAAGATTGCTTGATGAAGACTTAGGAGATAGGAGATATAGGGAGAGCTCTAGAGTAGACTAATTTCTTCTGTCAAACATAGAGAGCTTCTTGTGCATCTATTCCATCCTATGATACAAGGTCCCCCAAAGAAGTTCCATCTCTCCTTAGGAGGGATGTAGAGCATGCTTTGATTGGGTAGAATCTTGAGGATACCTTTCACTTGCTGTGTTAAGATCTTAGTGATTTCCCTGGGTTATCATTAAGCCTCTTAATATTCCAACTTCATCTTTTAGTTGATTCTCTCCTGTGAGTGTTTGCCTTGAAGTCGAAGACCTATAGATGATGCAGTTCATTAATGACTAGAGAAGATGAAGCTTGTGCCTGTCAAAGCTGGATATTTGTTGAAGATTAGAGCTGGTGTTGCTGTCAGAGTTGGTGTTGGGAGTGATTTTATTTGTTGTATTGTTTGTTGATTTGCCTCTAGGTTTGAGGTGAATGTGTTTCACTTTGCCTATTGTTTTCCAAGTTCGAGGTTGAGTGTGACTCCCTTGCCTCGCTTGTATTGTTGCATCTCATGCATTTTACTGTTTACTGTATATCTGCTATTTCTTTTCCGTTTATCCCCTAGGATCTCTGATTTCCTCTGTGCAAGAGGGAATTATGACAGACATTAGGTTGTAATCCATGCATGATAACATTAGGGTAGTTTTGATTCCCATTTTCAAACCCTAGGTTTTTAGACTTCTCTTCTATCTCAGAACAATTCAAAACACAGTAATAAGGATAATCGATGTCGTACGCTACAAGCCTTAAGCTATTTGAGAAAGGTTGCTGAAGGGTCACTCTTCAGTAATCTGATTACTTAGTGTGTTACCCTTAGGGTGACATGCGACGTAGTCACCCTCAAATCATAGTCTCTAGTGCGTCAGAGATTGCAAACATCATAAAAAAAAGTTCTTGCGTAAAAGACTGAAAACAAACATCAAAACGTCATTTTTGTCTGCTTGGACTCTTAATCAGGAAAAACCCTTTCATAAGGAGATAAAAAACACTCAGACAAGCTTGTGTCTTCCGTAGCCCGAACTACGTTTGCTCTGATCTTTCATGTTGTATGAAAGTACGTAGGCACAGGATGCGATATCCTAGCGAGCAACCTTCCCCTCCTTTCCCGTAGGTAGGCGAACTACGTTGACTCTGATTTCTCGTTCCAGACGGGAATACGTAGGCATAAAGTGCGATACTTTGCCGAGTCATTTTCTTTTCTTTTAACCCTTGACCTGTAGAATAGATAGAATAACAATCCGTACTAGAAAACAAGCGTGGATCCCGTCGAGTACGACGGACGTGAGGGGTGCTAATACCTTCCCCTTGCGTAACCGACTCCCGAATCCAAGATTTGGTTGCGATGACCATTCCTTTCCCGTCTTTGCGGTAGGTTTACTTCGAGCGTTTCCTTTCCCTCCTTTGGGATAAATAACGCACGGTGGCGACTCTTCTGTTCATCCGGCGCCGATTTTCGCAGTAGCGACAACTGGCGACTCTGCTAGGGAAAAGGAATATCCCCTATGCGAGTCAACCTAGCGCTTGTTTTCCCGCCATGGGTGTTGTATAGATTTACTTTTCTGTCTTTACTTTCCGCATTTTTATTATCAGCCTTATAGTATTATTGCTGTTGTGGGAAGGGGGTAATCTGTTGAGAGATAAGCCGGACCTGGGCTTGAGGTTACACATAGACTTAGAAGTAGAGAGTAGTGGTTAGCCTGCTTGCTTAGCTCGCACCAGCTAGCCACGAAATTTACGCTCGGATGAGATTCTCTTTGATGCTTCTTGCCTGGCCCTTAGGGCTCGACAAGTTGTCTGACCCGAGGATTGTCGACTCTGGGAACCTATCAATTGGGATTCAACTAAGTGAGGCCGCTTCAAGGGATGATGATTCCACACCTTCTGGGTATCGTATCATCACTCTTGAAACTCTGTGACGTTGAACCCGCATAGGATGTCGTACCTCGTCTGCGAGTTAGGTACATACCTGTGAGGGGTAGGTGAGTCTGTTTGCAGGAAACCTTTGACCTCAGAACACCCGGTTTATCTCTGTCAGTGAGATATGGTTACAAGGTTCATTTGAGTGGTTGGCTTGGTTTGAGATAAAGATTGGATGGTTCTCAGGCTTCAGCACAGAGCAGCCCAGTCTATCAGCATTTCACTTGGTCCCTTGTTTGCATATGCATGTGCATTTTCATGATTGCATTTCATTAACAGGTATTTATGTTGCAGGTGATCATTCCCCTCTGATTCTCGTACATCTTCTAGCCAGACATGGAGTCCCTGAAGAAGACAGTTGCTTACCGGTTGCATTCGCCAGATATCAGTTCATTGTTGGGTTTATTTGCTCTGACAGATGAGAGTGTGAGGGCTGAGTTCAGAGTATCCTACGGGAGATTACTCAGTTTGTTATACAGACCTTCAGCATTTGAGACGACTGGGGTGTATACTTTGTTGCAGTTTTATGAGCCGCAGCTGAGATGTTTCTTATTTCCTGACTATATTCTAGCACCCACTTTGGAGGAGTATTCTGCGATGTTGGGAGTTCCTGTGTTAGACCAGATGCCCTTCATACATGTTGATGCTGAGCTTGAGTTAGCTGCACTCGCTGAGATTGTCAGTTTGGACGCTTCTGAGTTCCCGGGAGGCTTGGTTAAGCTGAATGGAGACTATGGCTTTCACTTGTATGTCCTAGTTGAGAAGGCTACACAGTGCGCGAAGAGTGGATGTTGGGTTGCCTTCAGTGCTATTCTAGCTGTCTGCATCTATGGGATTGTCCTGTTTCCTAATGTGCCAGACTTTGTCGACTCAGATGCCTTCCTGATTCTTGCCTCGAAGAATCCGGTTCCTACTCTCTTGGGCGATGTTTATCATTCTATTCACTACAAGAATGAGAAACGCCGTGGCAAGAATGTTTCCTGTTGTCTTCCGCTCTTGTACAGGTGGTTCCAGGGGCACCTTCCGAAGACAGGACCTTTTGTTGATGCTGTTGATACTTTAGATTGGCCTTCCCGATTGATGGGACTGTCCGCTGAGAATATCATTTGGTTTGATCGGAGCATGCTTGGTACTGATGTTATATATAGTTGCAGTGGCTTCCCGAATGTCCCCTTGATTGGACGGAAATGCTGTATCAACTATAACCCTTCATTGCTGGTATGACAGTTCGGTTATGCTTTGAGGGACGCTCCTCTTAAGAAGGAGTTACAGGAATCTCTGTATCTCACAGGCTTATTAGACACGGCTGTTTTGATCAGATTGAGACATGCATGGGCTAACATCCATAGGAGGGGTAAAGCCTCGCTCGGTAAGAGCAACAGCAGAGCTTATGATCCTTATTTGGCATGGGTCCGCGAGAGAGCTAGTACTTCTCTGATGCCTTATCCTGCTGTGGAACCCCTTTATCTTCCATTGATTGAGGTACCTCCTGCAGAAGAGAGTGAGAAATATAACAAATTGTTGGTTGAAAACGAGGAATTGAAGAAAGCCAATGAGGAGTTAGAGAAGGAGATCTTCCAGTTACGACGTGAGAAGAAGGAAGCCACCTTCACTGTGAAGGAACAGACTGAATTGATTAACAGGTTGGGATCGGAGCTAACAGAAGAGACCAACAAGAAAGAAAAAGTGGGAATAACCTTGAACGGTGTTATCAAGGTGCTTACTTCCAAGAAGGAACTTCTAAGCAAAGCTTATGCCCGTCTCAGCAAGTGGGAAGCTTTGTGGAATGCCACGCTTACCAAGCGAAAGGAGCGCGAAGACGAACTGAAGCTGCAGATTGCCACGCTAGAGGCACAGATTAGAGCCCAAGACGCAAAGATTGCTGAAGCGACATCACTTAGGAGCGCTGTTGAGCTCAGAGTAAGTGACATTGACGAGAAGCCTAGAGGTTATGAAGAGAAGGCCAGTTCCAAGAGGTACAGATTTGACGAGAGTTCTGGCAAAGGAGCTCACCAAGACGATGCCAAAAAGCTAAGGTCCACTACCGAGCGGCATGCTTTACTGATTCAGGAGTTGATCTCCCGACTAGGGCACTCGGAGTTGATGAGGATATTGGAGGACGTCAGAGCACGCCATTTGGCCTGATTTATCTTTGCCTTACCTTTGTTATTTGTACGTGTATTTGGACCATCGCCAGGCTTGTTGGCCGAGGTCTCTTCGGTTGTATTCAGTTGTACTCTTGTACTCAGCCTCTTGGCATGTGTTTATATATAAGGATTTTCTGATTCCTTGCTTGCTTAATGGGAACTCCATTGTCGTAATGGCTTTTTCTCCGAAACTAGAATCGGGGGGAATATAAAACCTATAGCATATTTACACATTTGCATCTGCATTCATATTGCATAGCAGGTATTCTTGAATCTGTACCTTATTTCCCGCATTTGCAGGTTTCTAGGATTGATGAACAAAGAGTTCACCGCTACTCAACCCGAAACAACTGCAAGAGAGTCATGGATCAAGTCCAAGTAGAGATGCAGGAAATTCGCGAAAAGTTGAACCTGTTCATACAGGCCATGGAGAGTATTGCTAAAGGCCAGGAGAATCTCCAGACTTTGGTACAGCCGCTGCTGACGCGGGCTAATGGGAACGACAACAATGACCACAACTTTGTGCATGTCAAAACTCTTCATGAGGATGGGCCCCCTACGCCTGTGGTTCCTTCTGTGGTGACCCCACCTGTTGTGGTTGTGAACAATGACGCTGGCGCTGGCAACAGCAACGCAGGGAATGGACATGAGACTGTTGTTAACAATGTTGGAATTGGAGATGCCAATCTGGGCGGTGGTAACTTCAATGGCGGTAATGGTTTTCGTAATAATGGATTCGGCTATAATGACCAGGGGTTTGAGTATGGCAATCAGGGCAGAAAGTTCGACTTCAACACTCAGGGTTTCGGCTACGACGGTTTCGGTAACGCTAACTAGGGTTATGGTGGAAATGGTGCTGGATTGATTCCTGTCAACACTGGTTTCGGGCATGCTGGGGTTAATCTAGGTTATGGTAATGGGGGATGAGGTCCCATGACTAATCAGCAAGGGTTTGGTCGCAACACTGGTTATAATGGGTACGGAAATGAAAATGTGAACTGGGGCGAAGACTGTCAAGAGGACGCCTTTTCTGGAAGAGGCATGGGATTTGAAGGACCCGTTGACAATACTCAGAGGATCAAAATGCTTGAAGAACATGTGAAGGGTATGGCTAATCAGAATTCTATCGGACTAGACATGACTACTATGGGCTTGGTGCCTGGGCTGAAGGTACCGCTGAAGTTCAAAGCGCCCACATTCGACAAGTATAAGGGTGACACTTGCCCTAAGGTGCATGTCCGCACTTATTACAGAAGGATGTCCGCGTATTCAGATGACGAAAGGATGCTTATGCATTTCTTTCAAGACAGCCTGTCAGGACCGTCACTCGAATGGTACATGGGGTTGGAGCCCGCTCAAATCAAAACCTGGAAGCAATTAGCGGATGATTTCGTCCTGCATTATAAGTATAATAGTGATCTGGCACCGAACCGAGTTCAATTGCAAGGTTTGTCGCAGAAGAAAGAGGAAAGCTTTAAAGAGTATGCACAGAGATGGCGCGATATGGCCGCAAGAGTACATCCTCCGTTGGCTGAAAGAGAAATGAATAGCATGTTCATTGGGACATTCACGGGGATATATTACGAAAAGTTGTTTAATGTTTCGTTGAGCAGTTTTTCAGATTTGATTCTTATGGGTGAGATGGTCAAAGACAGTATTAAGGTTGGAAGATTCCAAGCAGGTGAGTCTTCCCTCGCAGGAGGTACAAGGAAAGCATTCGGTAGTAGAAGTCAAGGTGATGCTAGTGCCGTGTTCGGAGGCAGAGGCCGGGGTAGAGGACGAAGTCAATATGCTCAGCATCAACAGGTCGTTAGTGTTACCATCCCCTTTCCACAACAACAACAGCAGCAACAGCAGCAGCAACAACAAAGGCAACACCCCGCCCAACTCAGAATCCTAGAGGGCAAACCAAGGCGAGTATTTGAAACGCCTCCTTCGACATACGCCGAACTGCTTCAAACATTCCTAGGATTGAAGTTGGTTGAGAAGAGGACCATGGCGCCGTTAACGGGCAATCCTCCGTTTGGCTATGATGCTGGTAAAAACTGTGAGTTTCACTCTGGGGCGCCCAGACATGATATTGAAGGATGTCATGCGTTTAAACATAAAGTCCAAGACTTGTTGGACAGCAAAGCTATCAACTTTGGACAGACGGGTCCAAATATAGTACAACAGCCTATGCCCAATCACGGGGCAAACGCCATCCTGACAGAGGAAAATCTGAATCTAGTAATGGATGTCAATAAGTTGAAGACACCATTGGGTGAGATTAAAAGCAGGTTGTTAAAAGGGGGTGTATTCCCGGGGTGCGACGAATTTTGCTTGGATTGTTGGATACAGCCAGAGGGTTGTAATGAGTTGAAACAGGGTATTCAGGCTTTGATGAATGAAGGAACATTGCAGTTTGGTAGAACCGCGGTTGAAAAGCCTGTAGAGGCGGTGTGTGATGAGCTGAACGATGTTGCCACAGTGACGATTCCAAGAAAAACAATAACGATAACGGCGCCTGCCAGGCGGCTGACAATCACTATTACCAAAGCAGGGCCGGTCCCTTTTGAAAGTACCAAAGCAGTGTCGTGGACCTACGGGTTGGAGGTTTATTGCGACGGTGAGAAAATTGAAGTAAATAAATGACCAGCTGGGGTTGTAGATAATGTTGTTGGAACAGGGGGTATGACCAGAAGTGGAAGAATCTTCACATCGCCCAAGGTAGAGGCAGAAAGATTGGCAAAGGGGAAAGCCAAGGTAGATGAGAGTGGCCCCTCGCAGATAAAGGAAAAGGAAACATCGCTTAAGGATGTGGAAGAGTTTATGAGGCTCATCCGTAAAAGTGATTACAAAATCGTGGACCACCTCCAGCAAACGCCATCAAAGATCTCGATCTTGTCACTGCTATTATGTTCCGAGGCCCATCGGAACGCGTTGTTGAAGATCCTAGACACGTCATTCGTTCCTCAAGACGTTTCGGTTAATCAATTACAGATTTTGATTTGACCCCGAGAGGGAGAGAGCATAATATGGCACTGCACGTCTCAGTTGAATGCAGGGGCACGGTCATGTCCCGTGTGTTGGTGGATACAGGGTCTTCCTTGAATGTGCTTCCGAAGAAAGCCATGATGAAGTTGGATATCAGGGGGATTCTCTGCACGCCCAGTGACTTAGTGGTGAGGGCGTTCGATGGAACGAGGAGGTTAGTTTTCGGATCAATAACATTACCATTGCAGGTGGGGCCGGAAATTTTTGAAACTGAATTCTATATAATGGACATCCAGCCAGCGTATAGTTGCCTTCTTGGACGACCATGGATTCACGCTGTTGGGGCAGTCACATCCACGTTGCACCAAAAGTTAAAATATATGGTGGGGGATAGTGTCGTCACTGTTTGTGGAGAAGAAGATATTCTGGTTAGCCATCTGTCTTCATTCAGATATGTGGAGGTCGACGGCGAGATTCATGAGACACCCTGTCAAGCATTTGAAGGGCTAAAGATTAAAGACAAGGCTCCAGTACCCAAGATATCAGATGTGGCAGTGTTATCTTATAAAGAGGCTCAGGCTCTAGTGCAGGCAGGCGCAACCAAGGGCTGGGGTCAGGTGTTGGAAATTCCCGTGAAGAACGACAGGTTCGGGCTTGGATATCATCCTTCGTCATCGGCATCCTCTTCAGGAGCGCCCAAGTTCAGAGGGCCCATAACCATCACACCAAGCGGAGTGAGCTTCGAGACTATCAATGCTGTTTCCGATTCTGAAGAAGGATATAGCGACTGTGATATGGACGCATGGATCAAGCCAAGCGTGCCAGGACAAGGGCTTTGCAATTGGTCTATTCAGGGGACTGTTCCTGTGATAACTAAACAATAATGATTTGTTTTCTTAATTGTTGAATAATCCTGTGTCCTACCCGGGGCATAGTGATTTTGCTTAGGGCCATTTGGTTATGTACATTACATTGTGTAATCATGAATAAAGGCATTTTTTCATATACAAATGTTGTGATCCCTGTTTTTCCCGTTTTTTATCTTTTACAATAAAATGGCAACATGGTTATTTGCTTTGTATGCGTTTTGAAGCATTTAACCATTTCCTTTGCAGGATTACTATTTCAGATGACATCTATGAACCGCCTATGACTCACTTCGACTTCGAGCACCCGGTATTTCAGGCTGAAGAAGAGATTGTTGAAGATGGCGAAGTACCAGAAGAGTTGACCTGGTTATTGAAACAAGAAGAAAGAATCATTCTGCCTCATGAGGAAGTCATTGAGATTATCAACTTGGGGTCGGAAGGGGTTGAAAGGAACATCCGTATAGGGGCCGCGCTACAGAGCAACGTCAAGCAAAGATTGGTTGAAATGCTCAAGGAGTATAGTGATATATTTGCTTGGTCGTACGAAGACATGCCCGGATTGGATACGGATATGGTTGTGCACCGTCTGCCATTAAAAGAAGAATGCTCGCCAATTAAGCAGAAACTCCGAAGAACTAGACCTGACATGGCAGTGAAAATCAAAGAGGAGGTGCAGAAACAGTGGGATGCAGGCTTCCTGGCTGTTACAAAATATCCCTCATGGGTCGCTAATATTGTGCCAGTACCAAAGAAAGACGGTAAGGTGAGAATGTGCGTAGACTATCGTGACTTGAACAAAGCGAGCCCGAAAGATGACTTTCCACTTCCTCACATTGATGTGCTGGTTGATAACACTACTCAGTTCTCTGTATTCTCCTTCATGGATGGCTTCTCGGGCTACAATCAGATCAAAATGGCGCCAGAAGACATGGAGAAGACTACCTTCATTACGCCTTGGGGAACATTTTGTTACAAAGTGATGCCCTTCGAATTGAAGAATGCTGGGGCAACATATCAGCATGCTATGACGACTCTCTTTCATGACATGATGCATAAAGAGATCGAGGTTTATGTTGATGATATGATTGCCAAATCCCAGACGGAGGAGGAGCATTTGGTTAATCTGCGGAAGCTGTTCAAGAGGCTTAGGAAGTCAGGCTGAGACTGAACCCTAACAAGTGCACCTTCGGGGTGAGATCGGGTAAACTGCTGGGGTTTATCGTGAGCGAAAAAGGAATAGAGGTTGATCCTGCGAAAATAAAAGCAATAAAAGAAATGCCGATGCCTAAAACAGAAAAATAAGTGCGAGGATTTTTAGGGAGGTTGAACTACATCGCCCGGTTCATATCCCACCTAACGGCCACGTGCGAGCCATTATTCAAGCTATTGAAAAAGGACCAGGTTGTGACCTGGAATGAAAATTGTCAAAAGGCGTTCGACAAAATAAAAGAATACTTGCAGGAACCTCCTGTTTTGATACCCCCAGTGGCCGGGAGACCGTTGATTATGTATTTGACAGTTCTTGAGGAAAGTATGGGTTGTGTTCTCGGTCAACACGACGAGATTGGGCGCAAAGAGCATGCAATCTACTATTTGAGTAAGAAGTTTACTGACTGTGAGTCCAGATACTCAATGCTCGAGAAAACGTGTTGCGCGCTAGCCTGGGCCGCCAAACGTTTGAGGCAATACATGCTAAATCATACAACCCTGCTAATTTCAAAGATGGATCCAATCAAGTACGTGTTTGAGAAGCAAGCGCTCTCCGGAAGAATTTCCCGATGGCAGATGGTGTTAACCGAATATGACATCCAATATGTCTCGCAAAAGGCTATCAAAGGTAGCGTCTTGTCAGAGTACCTTGCGGAGCAGCCTGTGGAGGACTACCAATCAATGAGGTTTGATTTTCCTGACGAGGATATCATGTACCTAAAGATGAAAGATTGTGAAGAACCGTTGCCGGACGAAGGACCAGAATTGGGTTCCAAATGGCAGTTAATATTTGATGGAGCTGTGAATTCCTATGGTAGCGGAATAGGTGTGATTATTACTACTCCTCAGGGGTCGCACATCCCCTTTACTGCCCGATTGACCTTTCCGGTTACCAATAATGAGGCTGAATACGAGGCTTGCATCATGGGTCTTGAAGAAGCTATCGATTTACGAATCTAACATCTGGATGTATACGGAGACTCAGCTCTAGTGGTGAATCAGATAAAAGGCGAATGGGAGACACGGCAACCCAATTTGATACCATATATGAATTACGCGAGGAGACTATTGCCTTTCTTTGACAAGGTGGAATTGCATCATATGCCGCAAGCAGAAATCAAATGGCTGACGCCCTGGAGACATTGTCTTCCATGTATAAAGTTAACTTATGGAACGAGGCTCCCCGGATTGTTATCTCTCGGCTTGATAGGCCTGCGTTCATATTTGCTATTGACGAAGCATCTGATGATAAACCCTGGTAATTCGACATCCAGAATTTCCTGAAGAACAAGGAGTATCCGGCTGGGGCATCCAGTCGAGATCAGAAGACTCTCAGGAGATTGGCTGGCAATTTCTATTTGAATCCTGACGGTGTCCTATACAAAAGAAACCACGACTTGGTGTTGCTACGCTGTGTAGACGAGAAGGAAGCGAAATTGCTCATGGAAGAGATACATGAGGGTACCTTTGGTACACATGCTGGTGGGCATGCCATGACGAGAAAGCTATTGCGGGCAGGTCATTACTGGCTAACTATGGAAACAGACTGTTTCAAGTTTGCAAAGAGGTGTCATAAATGCCAGATTTATGCGGATAAAGTCCATGTGCCTCCGAATCCTCTGAATGTGATGTCTTCACCATGGCCGTTCTCGATGTGGGGAATTGATATGATTGGAAAGATCGAGCCTACAACATCAAACGGACACCGGTTCATATTGGTGGCAATTGATTACTTCACCAAATGGGTGGAAGCAGCGTCATATGCCAATGTCACCAAGCAAGTGGTAGCCAGGTTTATCAAACGAGATATTATTTGCAGATATGGAATCCCTGAGCGGATCATCACTGGCAACGGTTCGAATTTGAATAACAAGATGATGAAAGAGTTGTGCCAGAATTTTAAGATTGAACATAACAACTCTTCTCCTTACCGACCCAAGATGAATGGCGCTGTCGAAGCGGCCAATAAGAACATAAAGAAGATTGTTCAGAAGATGGTGGTGACATATAAGGACTGGCACGAGATGCTACCTTTCGCTTTGCACGGTTATCGTACGACGGTACGCACATCAACCAGGGCAACCCCTTTTTCATTGGTATACGAAATGGAGGCAGTATTACCGTTGGAGGTTGAGATTCCTTCCTTGAGGGTTTTACGAGATGTCCAACTTGACGAGGCAGAATGGGTTAAAGATAGACTGAATCAGCTCAGTTTAATGGATGAGAAGAGGCTAGCTTCTCTAGCATACGGTCGGTTGTACCAGAGCCGGATGAAGAAAGCGTATGATAAGAAGATACACCCTCGAAGCTTTCAGACGGGCGACCTTGTGCTGAAAAGGATTCTCCCGCCACAAACAGATCACAGGGGCAAATGGACCCCTAATTATGAAGGGCCATACGTTGTCAGAAAAGTCTTCTCAGGAGGAGCATTGTTGTTGTCCACCATGGACGGTGAAGACTTTACGTCGCCTGTGAATTCGGACGCAGTTAAAAAATACTTTGCTTAAAAGTGACCCGCTGGACAGTAAAAAGAGAGTCCAAGCAAAAATGGGGCATCCCCGCGAACCAAAAACATAATAAAAGGTTCGGGAAAAAGTTAGGGATAAAATTGAAAAAATGTACACCCGCGAAGTCGAAAACCTGCATTGGGCGGTTTCGGCAAAAAGGGGTATCCCGGTGAATCGAAAACCCGCAAAAGGCGATTCACGCAAAAGTTAGGGATTGAAAAAACAAATGACTGCGGTCTGAATTCAATACCTGCATTGCTTAGTGGTTTGGGAGCACCTGAGGGTTCGTTTATCCAACACAATCTCTTCCGAAAACTGAATACCGGGAAAGCGCCAGAGTCAGGCAAGTCATAGGAGGATCAGCTCACGATGTCTGTCTGCACCACGTTGCCGACATGTGTACAAATTCGAGTTATATTTGTATTTTTATGCTTCCTGTGCATATATGTATGTGTGTGTACGTAACTTCCTCTTTTCAAGAGTTGCATCCGATGTACAAAACTTTGCCTATTCAGAGGCCTGTTATTAATAAAACATGTTATTCAGTATTTGATGATTTTGCTTTACTGTTTTGTATGTGGAAAACGCCGATGTTTTGATAAACTTGCATATGCATAACTTTGCTGGCCCTTGCCAATAATTGCTAAAACTTCGAATTGACTGAAGTAATGTCATGGACACTAACCCGAATAGATTTGGTTGTATAGATTTGTCTTGTCTCGTTTGTGGTTTGCAGGGTTCTCACCTTTGAAGCGAACGATCAGAAATTGTGGCCCCCAGCCAGAGGTTCGTGGTGAAAGACTTGACTTTGTGCGATGCCAATCCCCATGCAGGTTACCCATAATCTTCATCGGTTGAGATGATTTTGTCCCTTACCGAAGAGATCAATTTCCCCAGCTAGTCGCAGCTTATCCCCAAGAGGATATCCCCAGTCGGTCAAGATCGGTATCCTCTGCAGAGATTGCACTCCCCAGAGAGTCGAGTATGTGAAAGATCAATCCCCAGCTTGGAGAATTCCCGCAGAGTTTAGCCAAGTCATAGTTGGTTCAGAAGGGTTATTCCCATAGAAGATGGTTTTCTCCCCGCAGGTCATCATGCCTTCGTCAGGATGATCATCCCCAGCGGAGCGGTAACTCCGAGTTTGTAAGTTGTGCCCAGACAGCATCGTTTCCTCCAGAAGGATTTCCTTGTTCCCCAGCTGAGTCGTTTCTTGCTCAATCAGTTTACTTCCCCCAGGAGAGTCGATTCTTCCCCAGCGGAGTTACTCTCCCCCAGCCAAGGATGTCCGTTCCTCCCAGTGGAAATCAGAGTTTAATCTCCTCGGCAGAGTTGGTAATATTGCCGGCATTTATTTTGCCGAAGGACTTTATGATACTCGTTCATCCCTAACAGGGTGGCATTTGCTTTCAACAGCCGTGTTGAAGCGAGCTTATCAAAGTTTCCCCAGCAGCTTGAGCCTGCATTTGCATTTTGCATATAGTGTCATATTTGCATCTACCCAAAACGCGTAGCATATCCATGCTGTACGGAGCATTACGCCATTGTCAAACATGCGCATTTTGAAACATAAGCCCGGTTGGTTAGCCTTTTGTTTTCAAATGATGTTTCCCTTGCAGGTGGAGAGAGCTCTTGCTCTAATCAATTACCAAATATTAAAAGTCTCAGCATGAGACAGGCGATGATAATGCTCGCTTTGTCATTATTCCCCACAGAGTTGCTCGTTTAAGTTTCTCTTACCCCTCCAGCGGAGTATTTCTTCAAGATTGTTGTTATGTCGTTATCAAAAGATTTCGTGAATCAATTTGTGGAAGTGGCCGCCTATGTCGAAGTAGGTGTCTGGCATTTTGGGTTCAGAAAATCCCCAGTAGAGTCCTTCTCAGATTTGCTGCCATGACCGCACTGAAAATTGGAAGACCAGACTCGTATTGTGTTACCCATATGATTGATGGAGTTAGCTACTGCAAAGCTAGGCAGAGGAGCTGTATTCAGGAGTTATTTCCCGTAGTGATGGCGGAGTATTACCCGTAGCGATGGCGGTGTTGTTTACCCGTAGCGATGGCGGTGTCATTTTCCTGTAGTGATGGCAGAGGATTACCCGTAGCGATGGCGGTGTTATTTCCCTGTAGTGATGGCAGAGGATTACCCGTAGCGATGGCGGTGTTATTTTCCTGTATCGATGGCAGAGGATTACCCGTAGTGATGGCGGTGTTATTTTCCTGTAGTGATGGAAGAGGATTACCCGTAGCGATGGCGGTGTTATTTTCCTGTAGTGATGGCAGAGGATTACCCATAGCGATGGCGGTGTTATTTTCCTGTAGTGATGGCAGAGTATTACCCGTAGCGATGGCGGTGTTATTTTCCTGTAGTGATGGCAGAGGATTACCCGTAGCGAAGGCGGTGTTATTTCCCTGTAGGGATGGCAGAGTAGTACCCGTAGTGATGGCGGTGTTGCTTACCTGTAACGATGGCGGTGTTATGTTCCCAGAGTTATTTTCCCGTAGTGGTGTCGGAGTCATTTCCTGTAGTGATGGCGGAGTTATTTCCCTGTATCGTTGGCAGAGTCATGTTTTGTTGACAGAAGTACTTCCCGTGTGAAGTCGTCCAAGTTATTCCTATATTGACAAGTTTGGTGCTGCACAGGCAGTTAATCAGATCTGTATCAGGTGGTTGAACAGTTGTTACCGTAACAATCGGGCTCAATTGATGAATGGTGTTCCCCGAGCAGTGGCGCAGTTTATCTCTGCGGTTAGCAAATTTCTGGGTTCTTGGTATTCAACCGTCTCGTACCTCGAATGTTTGAAGGTCGTTCGCTCTTCACCCAGTCGGGTCCAAGCCGTTTGAATAGGGGCAGCTGTTGCACCCTAAAATTTGCTCAACCTATTTCACCTGGTTTATGTTTCAATTGCATTGTTATTTGCATAATAAGTCATGTACATAGTCTAATCACTTGCATAGCATAGCATAACAAGTCATCTAACAAGGGTCAAGTGCCATTCTTATCAGAAAGAGGTCCATCAAGGGGTTTTATTCAAGTTCAAGACCATCCCAGTAATCAAGAAATAAGTTGAAGCTTTGAAAAGTTTGAAGGTCAACCAGTGGATTTCTCTCCTAATATTGGGGGGTTGAAGATCATCAATGAGTATGTGAGTCATGACTGAGGATATGGAATGTGTACAAAGATCATGGAAGACCTATAGGGTCATTTTGAAGATGAGACAAGTCATTAATACAAATACAAGAGCCAGAGTTGAAGTGCAGTCAACTAGGGTTTCATCTGGGTCAACCCTAGGTCAACTGAGTGATTGAAGAGCATCAAGGCTTAATTGAAGGATGTGGGATCCATGAATTGATATGTGTATGCATGTGTGGTGTTGTGCCAAGGAGAAATAAAAAAGAATCAAGAAGAAGAGGAGTTACTAAATTAGGGTTTCAGTGTAAAAAACCCTAATTTAGGCCTAACTTCCAAGCCAGATAAGTCAAAATGCAAGTTTCAAATGAATTATTGGTCAACATGAAACTTGTATAGCATCTCAATAGCTTTAATTTGAGTACTAGAAGTCTTCAAGGAGATTTATAGAACTCAAGTTATGGTTCTTGCAAGTTATGGGTCCTCAGAGGACACTGAAATTTATCTATGAAAGTCACTTGACTTCCAAGCAACTTTTTCCCATCAAGGAGTTTTAAAATGGATTCTTGGCCAACATAAGAGTATGGAAGAGGATGATTCCCTGAGCATTGCCATTGCAGCTGAAGCTTGGAGAGCAAGAAGAGCAAGTTGATACTTGAAGATCCAGTAAAGATTGAATGAAGAGCTGAGGCTTAAAAATTGAATTCCAGATGATTGAAGATTACTCTGAGAAGCTGAAGCTTGTAGGAAGAGAAGACCAAGTTGAGACTGGTAAAACAAAGAGAGCTTGAGAGCTTGAAGACTGAGTTGATACTTATGAAGAAGATCCAATTGAGATTGACTGAAGAGCTGAAGCTTGAAGAACAAAGGATAAGTTGATACTTACTTTGAAGCTTGGAGATCTTGAAGGAATCAAGTTGATACTTGTGGTTAAGAGTGAAGCTTGAAGGTGGAACTGATTAAGGAGCTAAAGCTTAGAGAAGAGAGAATAAGTTGATGCTTATGTTGAAGGGTTGAAACCTTGGAGAAGCAAATTGATATTTGTCAAGGGTGATTGAAGCCTGAAGGTGGAACTGTCAGAAGAGCTGAAGCTTGGAGTTGAGAGAGGAGTTGATCTGCTTTCTTGTCTGTTTTCTTTTCTGTATTGATATTCCTTGTTTGACTTGCTTGATGCATTAGAATAAGTCCATATCTAGACTAGCTTTAATCTAGGAGCATGATTGCATTAGAGGTTGAGTTGCTCCCTCTGCTTGTATTATTACTGTATGGCTTTGCTTGCGGGTATTTGGTAGAGCCCTGCTCCCTTGCCCATGTGGTTCTGTTGGCTTGATAGCATTTATTTTCTTCTGTATGATTGCAGTTTACTATTTTTGCTTGATAGCATGTTGTTTTATTTTCCTCAGTATGATTACTGTTATTCATTCTGGCTTGAGGTTGAGATGAGCTTGTGGAGGCTGCTGCCCCACACACATTTCCTCCCTCACTTGCATTGCATGTATTTTACAGTCGTTTACTGTATTACTGTTTACTGTTTAAGCTGATGCTTTATCTGTTTCTGTGTATCATTGACATGATCCCTTAGGACTCTCATTTCCTTTGATAAGGAAGTGATTATTAGAACTTTAGGTTGAAACCTATGCATGATAACTTCTAGGAGTTCCCTGTTTCAAACCTCAACCATAGGATGAATCCTTGGCATGACAACAGTAGGACTTGATAGTCTTCCTTTAGTTGAGCTTGTTCTCTCTTCTCATCTCAAAACAGCTTAAGATACAGTAATCATGAATGATTCCTTTCGTACGTTACGAGCCTTAAGCTATCTGAGAAAGGATTGTTGGAGAGTTTCTTTCCAACATTCTGGATGTTTAGTATGGCACCCTTTGGGTGACATGCGACACATTCACTCTCAGGTCATAGTCTTTAGTGCGATTGAAATTGCAAACACAATAAAAAACACTTCTTTCGTAAAAGACAGAAAACAAACTTCAAACCTTTTTGCCCCGTGGGCCCATAATTCAAAGGAAAGCTTTTCTGAAGAAAAGAGTGTCGTTAAACTTCAGCGCGAACGCAAACAAGCTTTGTCCCTAACTGCTGGAACTGCTGTTTAACCCTACTCGATAAAACAGATGAATCTGAATTCCCGTAATCTGTAGTATCCTGAACTACGCAAGCTCTGATCTCTCATACCTGTTGAGAGTACGTAGGCACAATACTGATGTATTGGCGAGCCACCATCCCCATAACCCGTAGTAGGTCGAACTATGTTAACTCTGATTTCTCATTCTCTTATGAGAATACGTAGGCATAAAAAGCGACGCTTTGCCGAGTCATTTTCTTTTCTTTTTAAGCCAGCCTTGATAGGTAGATAGATAAACCAACCCGTCCAGTAAACACAACAAGCATGGATCCCGTCGAGTACGACGGACGTGAGGGGTGCTAATACCTTCCCCTTGCGTAACCGACTCCCGAACCCAGACAACGGTTGCGATGACCTTGTCTTACCCTTTTCATCAGGTTTTTCCGATCGTTTCCTTTCCCGTTCTGAGGGATAAATAACGAAAGGTGGCGACTCTTCTGTTTTGCCGGCACCTTATTTTCGCGGAAGCGACAAAATGCAAGGCTTCTTTCCATCCATACACCTCCAAAATCTCATTTGGAGAGAATTTAAACTCAGAACAAAGTGAATTGCAAGCCAAATCATGAGATGGTATGTGCATAGCATGAGGTGAGATTTCCATGGCATGAGAAGTTGATTTTCTCATTGGATCAATCTAGAACTTTCTAGGGTCTTCAAATACATTCTATATATACTTGTGAAGAGATTCAGAGCAAGAGTTGGAGAGAATTGGGAGAGATTTGTGAGATTGCAATTTGAAACTTCCATGTGCAAAACAGAATTCAGTTACAAGTTTCAACCACATTCAAGCCATTCTTTTGATCTCAGAACCTTGATCAAGCATTGGTGAATGATTCCAGATAGAATCCATAGCAAGATTGGTGGAGAATAGTGTGTTAGCATTTGGATTTCTCAACCTGCAACTCATTATCGGGTTCCAAGATTCAAGAGGATTCAACCAATTCTTTTGCATACAGAAGCAAGATTATGACTCATCGAAGGTGTCTGGAAGTTCCCAAAGCTTGATTTGAAGATTTCATACCTCTGTGCATCAAGATTTCGCAGGTATGCACTTTTCAATCCACAGCTTAATTTAAGTAGTTTCAATAGATTTTGTTAGGTTAGAATGATTGTAGGTGATTAGTAGAAGCTTTCTGGTAGCTTTAGGATCGATTTAGATACAATTAGTTGAGTGGCACCATTTCTATTCAGGCGATTATCTTGATGAATCTTGTGATAGAACCTTAGGTTGATAATTAGAATTGACCAGGGTGAAGTGGTGAAGAGATTAAGCTACTCAATTTCAAGATTGGTGAGTTTTGGTGATTGACCAATTTCTGAGTTTCCCATCGTGTTTTGAGGAGGAGTATGTTTCAATGATTGTGGATGCCATGGTTAGATTCCTTGTGAAAAATGGAGCAAGTTAGGGTTTTCATTTTTAAGTTTTGATGAAGATTTGAGGGAGCACGATTGGGAAGAAGATGAAGATCATAGCTCTATTTCCATGGCTGTTTCTCCCTCCATAATTCAAAAGGTTGAAGATGATCTGACCACCATTGGATGTGAGGAAGACTTTGACTCAAATTAAGATCCATTGGCCACGATTTGCTCTCAGCTTGTGAAGGATTTCTGAGTGACCAAAGCGCACCGTTTCATTAAAGTACCAGTTTAGGCTTAAGTGAGAGACTTGATATCCACACTCCTTTCCCAGGCCCAGTCAAGAAATGCACTGATTTAGATTGCTATCCACCACGCGTTTTTTTTCTTTTTTTCTTTGTTTTTTCCATTTAATTTCTGAATGATATTGGGCCTAATGCGCGTTGCTATCCCCACCCCCTTTTGGGCCCAGTTGGATGATTGCTTTGTGTTGCACCCCAAAATTTGACCAAACATTTATTTACCCATCAAGTGTTTGAAAGTTGATACCTTCATCAGAAAGTTCAAGAGATCCTCAGAGGAATTGGTTGAAACCAAGGTTGTGTGCTTCATAGCTTGAGAGTTGTGGGAGCTCCTCAGATGATTCTGAGACTTTGAGAATGAACTTGAAGCTTTGAGAAAGCCTATGAGATGTCTTGAAAGCCATCATGAAACCCAGAGAGGTCATTGTGCAAGAATTCAGAAGATTCAACCATGAATGGTAGAATTAGGGTTTTGACTGGGTCAACCCTAGGTCAACTGAAGATTTGGAGAAGGTTGAGACCTAATCCAAGGGCCATGAGATCATGGAATGATGTATGGAGATGTTATAAAGATGATTCCTAGGCCAACTCATCATGATTGAGGAGTTTGAGAAGTTTTGAGTTAGGGTTTCCAAGGATTGTTAGTGAAAAAACCCTAGTTTGATCCTTATCTTCCAGGCAGTTTTAGCTCAAGATGTGATTGATATCTCATCTTCCCCACAACATGAATGTTGTATAGCTTGATCTTAGCTTTAATTTGAGTGGTAGAAGTCCTTGATAGGATGTGCAGAGCTCAAGTTATGGTTTGGACAAATTACAGGTCAGCTGATGTGTGTGAATCTGGGTCCTTGAAAGTCACCCAACTTGCAGACAACTTTTGCCCTAGTAGGATGATTCCTATGATCTCTTGGTCAACATGAATGTTGAATAGCATCTTCTTAGCTTTCTAGAGAGTACTATAAGTCCTTGATAGGATTTGTAGAACTCAACTTATGGTTTGAACAAGACAGGGGTATTTTGGTCATTTGGTGATTATAGGTCATTTTAAGCAAAGGCCATATCTCCTATTTCCAAGCCTCAAATGGAAAAACTAAAAACATCAAAGTTGTTCAAAATGGCATTTTAAGCTTAGAAAAGAGGTCATGAGTTATTGAAAAAGCTTGTAGCAAGGATTTCCATGATTGGGTAAAAATGACCTAAAAATGGCTTATAAGTTGAAAAGTTGAAATGGAATTTTGGTTTAGGAGATGTACAAATCCAAAATGGGTCATCCAATATGTCATTTTGACTCCAAACATTATTTTAAAAACAATGGTTCAAGTGGAAATTTGACTTGAGGTCTCAAAATGGAAGTTGCTTTGTAATTTTCATTCTTGCATAATAAGGCACCTTGCAAATCTTCACATAAGGCAAAACCAAGGCATGTTTTTCACTCATTCCCTTTCAATATCTCACAAGGGGAGATTTTAAAGCCAAATTGGAAGTCTTAAGGCATGATATGAGATGATACAACATGACCTTACAAGAGAAATTCCATGACTTTCCATTACTTTCTAGATGATTCTAGAAGCTCCTAGATGATTCTATGGATGATTATATATTGGTTTGATCATAATGTGGTCAAGGTTGGTGATTGTTGATGGTAAGTGATGAGAATTGGTGTGAAAAAAGAGAGAAGTTCCATTTTTGCAAATCCATAACAAACCTTCTTTCTTCTCCATTTCAATTTCATTCTCCTCCATAATCACATTATTCTGATCTTTATGAGTGTTTGCATAGTGATTTGAAGGTAGATCCATGGAAGATTGAAGGTGTAATATCCAAACTGCAAAGAAGGAAAATTGATCTCAAACTCAAGACACAAGCACTCTCTCTCAACTCTTTTGCATACAGTACCTTTATCATCAAATCAAAGATCCATTTTGGAGAGCTGCACGAGTTGAATTGCAAGAAAACTACCCCTGCCATCATCAAATACCAGGTTTGCAAAAGCACTTGTATCTCCTTATTTATGCACTTCTAGACTAGGTGGTTAGTGTAGGATTACTAGAGACCAATAGGTTACCAATCCTGGGAAGTTTGAGTACATTCTGAAAGGGTTGAAGATTTGACATGAAACTTTAATGAGCAAGAACTAGCTGAGTATTGAGTGTTAATCCACAAGCTATGGCTCAGGTTAATCAGTGGAATGAGAGGAGTAGTTTGATACCAAGAAACTAAAGTTTCGTGAGAGTTGAATATTGAGTATTCATGAGAGAGGTAGCTATCGGGGTTGGTGCGTGAGCGCGTTTCAGTGAGAGCCAATGCCGTGGTCGTGTTCAGGGAGGAAGGCTGAGCAAAATTGCTCTTTACGACATTGCATTTAGTGGAGAAATGAGAGAGAACCGAGAGGGAGAAGATATACGTGTGGAAGCTCGGTTATGGTGTTACTGCAAACCCTACCATGACCCAAGGTAGAAGACGAGTCATATGCCGTTGGATCACGTGTGGACTTTTGACCAAGGCTTACATCGCGCGGCCCAGATTTAATCCAGAAACGGGAGGGAAAATGAAGCCTTATGCTGTGCGTTTCACTTAAAGCACTTGCTGGGCTTAACGTGACTTTTCCTTCCTGCACCCCCTCGCGCGGCCCAATCTTTTTTGAACTGAAATCTTTTGCTATTCGTACCGCAGCTGTGATGTTTTTTTCTTTTAATTTTTATTAGATTTTTCTGAGCGCATGGGCCCAGCGCCATTCACTAATGACACCTCCCCTGTTCTCAGCCCATCTGGGAACAACTAGATATCATTTCTTTTCTCACCCCCTCCCCATTTTCTTTTATTTCTTTTATTTTTAATTTCCTTTATATTCTTTGCATTTTATAAAATTCATAGAAAATAGGAAAATTAGTATTTTCTAATGCTTGTTTTTTTCACATATTCATAATCATGTCTAGAAAAATGTAAATAACTAAAATTCCATTTTATTTTTCTTTTAATATTTTTAGCATATTATTCTTGTAAATAGTATTTTTTAATTGATTTAGTTGATACTTAATTTTGTATAATTTCTTTTAGGACTTTCCCTTAGGATTTTTGAGCCATTCTTTTTGGTATAATTAGACATTGAACCATAGATCATATAGGATTTAATTCATAATTTGTAGATCAAAATTTGATATAGTTTGCTTGTTTGACATTTAGGTGCTCAAATTAGGGTTTTAGGTTGTATAAGTAGATTTGAACAATTTTGTTTTGGGGTTTATAGGCCAAATTAGTGTATGGGGAATATATGGGTTAAGGGTAAGTATGTATAGAATCCCCTAGATTTTTGCTAGAATATTGTATGGTATTTTAGCATTTTTAATTGATTTTTGAATGTATGGTTAGTATGTGTGTTGCTTGAAGGCATAGTTTGTATTGTTTTGCTTCCTTTTCTTCTCCTTTGAGTGTGTGAGCCTTGAAGATTGAGTGGAAGACCTTGGGGATCATCATTGAAGACTTTGAAGACCTTGTGGTGGGACTATGGTTGGCTTTTGTTTGTTTTGTTTATAGGATCATAAGTGCATAGGCAGAGCTTTAGATAGAATAACTCCATTTCAATAAACAAGGAGTGTCTTGTTCACCTCCTTCCTTCTCTATGACATGAAGTCCCTTAAGGGTATTCACCTCTCTCCTTTGGAGGGATTAGTGACCTTGCCCTATAAGGTAGAACTTTGAGAGAGCCTTTCCCTTTTGATGTTAAGTCCTTAATGGCATCCTTTGGAGGTCAGTGAGCACTCTAACATCCTCACCTCATCTTGTTGACTGAATCTTGTTTGATGGAGCATTTGGGCTGTTAAAGATAGCAATGAAGAGTATTGGAGATTTGCAGAAGAGGGTGGTAGAAGACTTGATTGAAGATCTAAAAGCCATTGAAGATAGAAGCTGAAGCTTTGAAGAGGATGAATCCTTGAAGATTGTTGAAGTCTGAAGACTTTGTGAAGATCAAGTTGATACTTGAAGATCCCTGAAGATAGTGAAGCCTGAAGGTGGAGCTGATCAAAGAAGCTGAAGCTTAAAGGGAGAAGATGAGTTGATACTCATGTTGTAGGGTTGATACCTGGAAAACAATGGATCTCTGAAGTCTGAAGACTGAGTTGCTGCTGGAGGAGCTGAGGCTTTTCTTCTGTTTGTCTTTTCTGTATTGTGTGTTTTGCTTGATTTGTCTGTTGCATCAGACTAAGTCCATCTAGAATAAGTTCAGTCTAGGAGCATGATTGCATTAGAGGTTGAGTTGCTCCCTCTGCTTGTATTGTTATTGCATGGCTTTGCTTGCGGGTATTCGGTGGAGCCTAGCTCCCTTGCCCATGTGTTTATTTTGCCTGATGGCACTTCATTTCTTCTTCCTGTATGATTGCAGTTTACTGTTTATTGCTTGATAGCATGTTGTTTATTTCAGTATGATTACTGTGATTTCATGACTGGCTTGAGGTTGAGACGAGCTTGTGGAGGCTGAAGGCCCACACAAATTTCCTCCCTCACTTGCATTGCATGCATTTTACTGTTAAGCTGATGCTTTGTCTGTTTCGGTGTATCATTGACATGATCCCTTAGGACTCTCATTTCCTTTGATAAGGATTTGATGATAGAATCTTAGGTTGAAACCTATGCATGACAACATCTAGGAGTTCCCTGTTCAAACCTCAACCATAGGATGAATCCATGGCATGATAAGAGTAGGACTTGATAGTCTCCCTCCTAGTTGGGCCTGTTCTCTTCTCATCTCAAAACAGTTTAAGATACAGTAATCATGAATGATTTCTTTCGTACGTTACGAGCCTTAAGCTATCTGAGAAAGGATTGTGGGAGAGTTTCTTTTCCATAGTCTGGATGTTTAGTATGGTACCCTTTGGGTGACATGCGACGCATTCACTCTCAGGTCATAGTCTCTAGTGCGGTTGAAATTGCAAACACCATAAAAAACACTTCTTTCGTAAAAAACAGGAAATAAACCGTAGTTTCCCGAACTACGTGAGCTCTGATCTCTCATGCCTGTTGAGAGTACGTAGGCACAAGATGGCGAAGTCTTGGCGAGCTACCTTCCCCCATAACCCTTCGTAGGCCGAACTACGTTGACTCTGATTTCTCATTCTCCGATGAGAATACTTAGGCATAAAGTGCGACGCTTTGCCGAGTCATTTTCTTTTCTTTTTCAGCCAGCCTTGTTAGGTAGATAGAATAAAACCAACCCGTCCAAGTAAACAAACAAGCGAGGATCCCGTCGAGTACGACGGACATGAGGGGTGCTAATACCTTCCCCTTGCGTAACCGACTCCCGAACCCAGACAATGGTTGCGATGAACTTGTCTTACCCTCTTTTCGTCAGGTTTTTCCGATCGTTTCCTTTCCCGCTCTGAGGGATAAATAACGAAAGGTGGTGACTCTTCTGTCATGCCGGCACCTTATTTTCGCGCAAGCGACAGCTGGCGACTCTGCTGTGGACTATGATAGTTTCCTGGGGATCCAACGTCCCGAAAGCGAGTCAGTTTTGGGATCCAACGTCCCTTAAGAGAGTCAATCCTACCGCTTGTGTGTTTGCTTGTTGGGTTGCGTTTATTTATCGCATTTTTACTTCCCGCATCTTATTTTCAGTATAATATGATTATTTGTGCTGTTGTGGGATGGGAGTTCTGATGAGTGAGAAGCCGGACCCAGGCTTGAGTGCACCATAGACTTAGAGCGGAAATTAGTGGGCGCGTGCTTGCTTTGCAGGCACTAGTGTCTCATGAAATCCACACTCAGACGAGGTTCATCCGGTTGGCTTCACTTTCAACCCTTTGGGTTGAGACGGTTGCTGGTTGGGTGGATTGTCGACTCTGGGGACCGATCATTTGTGATTCAGCTAAGTGAGGCCTCTTCAAAGCTTGATGATGTCACTCCTTCTGGGAATCGTATCATCAGTTTTGAAAGTCTGTGACGCTGATGAACGCATAGGATGTCGTACCTTGAGTCAGTTTAGGTCCATACCTGTGAGTGGGATCGGGTTTATTGCAGGAAACTTTGACCTTCAGACTACCTGGTTTTCTTGACAGTGAATCAGTTATGATGGTACCATGGTTCCCAGTTGCAGATATGTTTGTGCCTGACAGAGCAAGTTTTTGATCAGAGGATCTTATCATCGGGTGTTTGTCTGTTCTTGATAGAGCAGGTTTTGATCAGAGTATTGTCGCCAGTGGTTTGTTCTTGATAGGGCAGATTTTGAGTGGGGTCTGAAGATCTCATCAGCAGATGTTATTTGTTCTTGATAGGGCAGATTTTGAGTGAGGTCTGAAGATCTCATCAGCAGCTGTATGTTTGTTCTTGATAGGGCAGATTTTTGATTTGGGGTCTGAAGACTTCATCAGCAGATATCTCTTGATCATGCATCCGGGGTCCTTGTTATCAGGCATTTGCTCTCGACAGAGCAGAATTTTGATCTCGGTCCCATCAGATGGTTATTCTTAGCAGATCAGATTAGTGGTCTTACGCCGGGGTTTTCTTCTCATCAGTGATTGTTGACACAAAATCTCCACAACAGCAGTTACCCGGATATATTATTGCATGCCTGCATTTTGCATTAGTTCGCATATCCATGTTTGCATTCCATTAGCATGTGTCTGTGCTGCGGGCGCGTTTCGTACCTTGATTCTGGTGTCCCGAGCAATATGAGATATTTTCTTCCATGAATGGATCCAGTCTTATCACTGCATTGACACTATGTTGGCCCGCTGACACCAGAATTAGGGGCGATCTCCTAAACGTACAGACACCCATGGCATTAGCATAATTCATCTTGCATGACAGAAGCCGGGGCTTGTCTTCTAACCCTTGTGTTTGCAGGTTTGACTCAGAATCGAGCAACTCAGACTAATGGAGCAGGTACAAGCTGAACTGGGGAAAATCCAAAGCCAGTTGGGGCAGGTCATGAATGACATACAGGCAGTGCGTCTGGACCAGCAAGTACTCAGAGAGGAGAATCAGCAGCTGCAGAATCAGTTGAGCTTTCTCATGGGAGTGGTGAGAAGTATGCTAAAAAAGGAGAGTGGTCAAGCACCCAAGGTGGAGCCCAAAGCGCTTCCTCCGTTACCGTCAGTGCCACCTGTGCTAAAGCCAAATGGACCTCATAGATCCTCTACACAGCATGAAGCTCAAGACCTGTCTCGTCAGCAGCCGCGTCGGGCGTCTCAGAATAACCCTGAAGGTCATAATCAAAAGAAGAAGCTACTTGATAGAGCTGTGGACCCAATACCTGTGAGTTATGCCCAACTGTTGCCACTGTTGGTTCAGAACCGCGTTCTCAAGCTTCGGACCTCAGATCCACCAGATGACGTGTCATCAGACGTCGATCTCAGCACACGTTGTGATTTCCACTCAGGAGCACCGGGGCACCATGTTGAAACATGTAAGGCTCTCAAGAATAAGATTCAAGACCTTATTGACTCAAGAGCAATTAGGCTTGTGCCGGGCGGCATGAGAGCATCGGGAAAGTTCATCCCTTACCCTGCAGAAGAGGTGAATGATTCCACTCCTTTGCCTGAAGCTGAGAAAGATCTCGAATATGTCCCGCGACCTTTGGTGACTGAATCGCCTCGCTCGCAATTTCTGCCTGGATCAAGTTCAAGGACGCAAGCGCCTAAACAAGGGACCATTGCCATTCAGAAACGACGACCTCTTGGGCGGAAAGAATACCAGCACCAGAATCAAAAGAGGCCTCGCAACCACTTAGAACGAAGGAATGCTTCTTTCCATCCAGTGCCTGTGCCGTATAGCCAGATTCTTCCACAATTGATTCAGAACTCTTTGGTGGAACCGAAAGCTCTCAAGCCCGTGTCAGAACCTTACCCTCCAGGGCACGATCCTCATGCTCAGTGTGGTTACCATGGTGGATCTCCGGGGCATTCAACTGAAGATTGCAAGGCTTTCCAGGCGAAAGTGCAATAATTGATCGACCAAGGGTGTATTTCCTTTCCCGACGGAGTTTTGGTTGTGCGTGACAACCTCTCAGCTGTTTGAGCTCGCGGATTCAGAGGGTTATTTCCAGAAGCCAGTGATCCAGACAGGCAGACGTCCTCAGCATTGGCAGTCCTCGGACTTTTTACCATTTGCATTTGTAGTTTCTTTTCTGTTAGTTACTACTTGCTGTTAAACATTGTATGTTTCGAATGGTGATGTTAATAAAGTGACTATGCATTTTTCTGAATTGGTTATGTCGTTGTCACTCATTTACTGCATTGCACCACTTGCATTTTATTTACTCCACTTTATTACTATGATTAGCAAAGATTGGAAGGAGGATGATGAAACTGAATACTCATAACCGATGATCGTATTGCGTTCAGATAAAACCTTGCCGATGACGTATAAGGCATTGTTTCAAATCCCTAAACACCAGAGAGATAAGGAAGAGAATCCCTTGTTAACCACTTTGAGCCGAGAAGTAGAAGTTTCGTTCGGACTTTTTAAACCCTTACATCTTAACCCGGGGCAGGGTAGTTGTCAGTCAGCTTGATCGAGCGTTCAAATCTTATAGAGGAGTGTTGTCCTTCGAGGACCAATCACATCATATTCCTCTCCAGAGGTCGTACCTCATCAACCACAACGGTTAAACCTCACCAATCAGGAGTGAGACAGTTATAACCCTTTCAGAGTAATCAAGACAGCCAGTGTCGCACGACTCGTCCCAAAAGAAAAAAAGGAATAAGAAAGCCCGCTAAGTAAAAAAGAAAAGCTAGGAAGCAAATACTTAGGCAAAAATCAGGGCATCCCGCTGGACTTCAAAAGAAAAATCGAAAAGAACTCAAAAGGAGTCAGTCCAGGCAAAAATTAGGGAATCAAAAATGATGAATGAAAAAGAAAGGATTATAAAAGAGAAAAATCCTCGAACAAGGACGAAGTCGTGTAGACACAGACGCCGAAAAGGAAAAAGGAGTAACTGTCACTCCGAAACAGCTTGTGAATTCTTTAACCAGTTGTTCCCAATGCTCGACATACCTCTCGAAGAGGCGAGCGCTCGAGCTAAGTTAGCTGGACTTTAGGATCGGAGGTCATCACGTAGAAGGGGTGGATACAAATCATAATTTGAGCCAAATATCCTTTGTTTCACGAACCGTGAACCCGACCACGATACAACCCTTAAAAGACCTAATTGAGGCAGGGTTTATTCTGAAAGCGCATCACGATAAGGTTGAGTAACATGACTCCTGCATGATTTTCTAATCATATCCTTATTGTATCTTTCACTGATCACATCAGCACTACGTTTGAACTCTTTGGTTCATTCGTCACTCACTAGCATGACACGTAAATGAGTGACAGTACATTTTTTCGAAATTTGCATGAACACTGCATTAAAATTACCATTCGTGAATAAACAATTTTAATTACAGGTTAGTAGCTGATACGAAGGAACTTCAACAGGGAATAGTCAATCAGGACTGGATCGTCAGATGTCTGGATCAGAATGGTGCGGTAGAACCCTATGAATCTGGGGCAATGACTTCCTGCGAATTGGGAATCAGTTTGTCTGAGGGCAAATCCCGGAGCATCAGTTGATTATGGGGCAGTTTATGCAAGTAGCGGTTGATCGGAAGTAAATCTTCTCGGGACCCAATCAGGGGCAGTTATCCAGAATTCTTGCGATTTGGGCGCAGGTCCCTCCAGTGTTCGATCAGAGCATGTTGAGTCGCTCATCGCTCGTTCAGGGGCAAACTACTTCAGAGATATTGAAGCCGACCATGCTGAGAGTTGATTAGTAGAGGATGAATCCTTCCGTTGTACAGATGTTGGGGCAAGCCATCTGAAGATTGTCTTGTTACCAACTGCTTTCTGTTCAGAATGAATTATTCCCAAAAAGTCGGATTGGGGCAAGTTGAATTGCACTGGGGCAAGTTGTTCAAATGAGTTTGTTCACCCTAGCAAGAATTGAGTATCGGGGAATCGCACCATTACCCTTCCAAGACCGGAGTCTCCTGAGGAAGCCTTGTTGTCATTGGATTGCTATCCTACGGCCTAACCTGTTACTTGGCTCCATGATTAGTAGCCTGTATTCCTTGGGTTGACGTTGTTGAACCAGGATCGTTTCTCAGCAGAGATGTACGGTTTGAGGTTGTTCCCCCTGTACAATTTGAGATTGCAGCAAATTGAGATGGCGTTTATCCCTTATCAGATTAGGGTCAAGATTACCCTCAGCAGACCCGGATTGATATCCCCGAAGCGGGGCGAGTCCTCCTTCTCCAGCAGAGTTCAGTAGTCTCTCCTCCGCAGAGTCTGAATGCGAAGCCATGAGCATTGATATGTCTCCCCCAGGCAGAGAGGATTCTCTTCCCCAAGCAGACGCATCCTGAAGGAACGTCACCTCATCAGCTGAGTCGCACGCAGCAGCTCGTATTCTCCCCCAGCACCGGGTCACAAGTGCAGATTTCGTAGAAATGTTCGGTTGCCGAAGCTCGTGTTTTCCCCAGTAAAGTCGCCGAAGCAGGTGTCTCCCCAGCACCGGGTCACAAGTGCAGGTTTCGTAGGGAATTATTCATACGCCAAAGTATGCAGTAACTGATGGTGCCAGACTGAAGTCTCCAGCAGAATTGAGATTCCCCATCAGAGTCGTATTCTCTCTCGAAGTCGGATGATTCCCTCTTCCCCAGTAGAGTGTTGGAACAGCTGATGTTGTATTCCTCTGCAGAGTTGTACTCTCCCCCGAAGTCAGATGATTCTTTCTTCCCCAGCGAAATCGAAATTCCTCATCAGAGTCGTACTCCCCAGTGAAGTAGAATGATTTCTCTCCCCGGCTGAGTCCGCAAGAGAGCCGAGTCCTTGGAAGTTGATCAGACCATATTCGGTTGATTCCCCAGTGGAGTGTTGAGCAGCTGAAGTTGTTTCCCCACAAAGTGGTTATCCCCAGAAGAGTAGCCGAGAAGGCCCCACAGTTTGTTCTCGCGATCGATGTCACTTTCTCGTAGAGCTTCGTTCCCCTGCAGCAGATTAACTGAAGTTGTCTTCCCTGCGGCAATCAACGGAAGATCAATTCCCCAGACGGAGTCCGATTGGTATTGGTGTGTCCACGTTCTCCTCAGCAGGATGATTCCTCTACCTGAGTGGTTCTTCCTCCTTGACAGGAGGATTTCCCCCTCGGCATTTATTTTGCTGACGGGATCGCATCATTGTGCATGACTGCATAGCATTTAACATTGCATAGCATTTAGCATAAGCGCATAGCATTTCCACCATGTGGGGCATGGCGCCGAAGCATACGCACCATAAGCATGATCTAGGTTATTATCATTCTTGTTTTACAGGTGCTCCACCAAAAGACCAGGTGCTCAGGGCGATTCCTGACATTCTCCCCAACGAGGCCGTTTTCTTAAGACCCCGGTGTAATTCCCACAGTCGCTCGCTCAAGATGATTTTTGAGATCCCCAGCGAAGTCAGTTTAAAACGATTCTTGAATTTCCCAGCAGGGCCGGTCGCTTAAGATGATCCTTAAGACCTCAACGCAGTTTCCCGAGTTGTTTGCTTAAGATGATTCCTGAGCTCCCCAGTAGCGTCCCCAGCAGGAGTTGCCCAGGAAGATTCCTGGAATACCCAGCAGAATAAAGTCTCCAGAAAGGTTATCGGTTCAGGATGATTCTTGAAGGCGCCCGACGGAGTTTGTTTGTTCAAGATGATTCTTGAAGTCCTTAGCAGCGTGATATGTTTGCTCCAACAGTGATGTCTAATCTGAAGATTGATTTCGTAAACGCCTGAAGGCGGTACCAGAATGTTCCTGTGGATTCGGATTTCCGTGTTGATGAATCAACGTGTGTCTGAAGACAAAATTCAAAAATTTATATATACAACTTTTGTTTGCAAAGTGATCCGTGTTGGCCTGAAGACCAAGTCAGTTATCCTGAGGTGATGATTGATCGCGATCCAGCGAATAGTGTTTCGTCTGACTGAAGTCGAAGATGTTTCTCCAGCTGAAACGGAGTTTGCCTGAAGGCAAAGTGTTTGAATCCCCGTAGAGTCATGAATGGCTCAGGATACCATTTCTCTGACTGAAGTCATAGATTTCCCAAGCTGAAGCGAAGGTGCCTGAAGGCAAGGTTATCCCCAAGGTCATGAATGACCTAGGATTCATTTTTCGGACTGAAGGCCGAAGTATATCCCTGACTGAAGTCTCGGACACTCTATAGCAGAGGCGGAGTCGCCTGAAGGCAGATCCATGTATCCTTGAAGGCCAAGGGTCATTTTGTTAGACTGAAGTCGAGGATACCTCCTGCAGAGTTACATCCTTGAAGGCCAAGGATGCTTATCTTCAGAAATACTTGAAGATCTTTTCTAGCTGAAGCTGGAAGCGGCCAGGGGCCAGGGTTTCATATAGTTCTGATGTTGAAGTTCTACAGTGGGATCAACGTGCAGTAGTATTCCGATGTTCGTTATGGTTCTGAAGGCGAACCCCAGATCAGAGTGTGCTCGGTTAAGTCTCTCATTCCCAGCGGAGTAGTTTCAAATACGCAAGTGTACCTTTTGTTCCATTTACCAGGAGTGAACCCCAGGCCAGATCATGTTTGTGTTCGACGGCGAGGTTGGATGTTGGTTTTGACGGCGAGGTCAGATCAGGTTTGTGTTCGACGGCGAGGTTGAATGTTTGTTTCGACGGTGAGGTCAGATTATGATTGGTTCGACGGCGATGTTGAATGTGTTCGACGGCGGGGTCAGATTATGATTGGTTCGACGACGATGTTGAATGTGTTCGACGGCGAGGTCAGATTATGATTGGTTCGACGGCGAGGTTGAATGTTTGTTTGACGGCGAGGTCAAATTATGATTGGTTCGACGACAAGGTTGAATGTTTGTTTGACGGCGAGGTCAGATTATGATTGGTTCGACGGTGATGTTGCATGTGTTCGACGGCGAGGTTGGATGTTCGTTTTGACGGCGAGGTCAGAATAGGTTTGTTTCGACAGCAATGTCAGACTCTTTAAATCCCCAGCAGAGATGATGTTTGTACGACGGCGACGTCGAGTGTCTCTCAGAGCGATGTTTGTTTCCGACGGCGATGTCAGATTCAGTTTTCCAGCGGCGATGCGGGGTATTTTGTCAGATGTAGTTCTCCAGCGGCGATGCGGGGTATTTTGTCAGATGTAGTTCTCCAGCGGCGATGCGGGGTATTTTGTCAGATTTAGTTCTCCAGCGGCGAGGCGGGGTGTTTTGGGTGATCGACGACGATGTCAGATTTAGTTTTCCGGCGGCGATGTTGGATGTTTGTTCCCCCGAGTTATGGTTGTTCCTGACGATGATGTCAGGTGGTTTGGCCTCCCCGCGGCGATGTTGGGTGTTCCTCAGAATTTTGTCTGCTTCCGACGGTGATGTCAGGTGGTTTAGTCTTCCAGCGGCGATGTTGGGTGTTTGGTTGCCTGAAGATGATGTCAGAAGAAGTTAACGTGGATAACTGACGGCGACGTCAGATCAATATTTCTCCAGTTAGTTGTCGTGCAGCTAGTATTGCAGTATTCGAAGGTTTATTCCCCGCAGAGTATCGTGTGCTCGTGCATTTGGCAAATTTTCGGGTTTACCGGTATTCAACCGTCTCGCACCTTGATTGGCTGAGAGTCGTTCGCTTCTCACCCAGTCAGGTTCAAGCCGTTTGAATAGGGGCAGCTGTTGCACCCCAAAATTTTACCAAACATTTATTTACCCATCAAGTGTTTGAAAGTTGATACCTTCATCAGAAAGTTCAAGAGATCCTCAGAGGAATTGGTTGAAACCAAGGTTGTGTGCTTCATAGCTTGAAAGTTGTGGGAGCTCCTCAGATGATTCTGAGACTTTGAGAATGAACTTGAAGCTTTGAGAAAGCCTATGAGATGTCTTGAAAGCCATCATGAAACCCAGAGAGGTCATTGTGCAAGAATTCAGAAGATTCAACCATGAATGGTAGAATTAGGGTTTTGACTGGGTCAACCCTAGGTCAACTGAAGATTTGGAGAAGGTTGAGACCTAATCCAAGGGCCATGAGATCATGGAATGATGTATGGAGATGTTATAAAGATGATTCCTAGGCCAATTCATCATGATTGAGGAGTTTGAGAAGTTTTGAGTTAGGGTTTCCAAGGATTGTCAGTGAAAAAACCCTAGTTTGATCCTTATCTTCCAGGCAGTTTTAGCTCAAGATGTGATTGATATCTCATCTTCCCCACAACATGAATGTTGTAGAGCTTGATCTTAGCTTTAATTTGAGTGGTAGAAGTACTTGATAGGATGTGCAGAGCTCAAGTTATGGTTTGGACAAATTACAGGTCAGCTGATGTGTGTGAATCTGGGTCCTTGAAAGTCACCCAACTTGCAGACAACTTTTGCCCTAGTAGGATGATTCCTATGATCTCTTGGTCAACATGAATGTTGAAGAGCATCTTCTTAGCTTTCTAGAGAGTACTAGAAGTCCTTGATAGGATTTGTAGAACTCAACTTATGGTTTGAACAAGACAGGGGTATTTTGGTCATTTGGTGATTATAGGTCATTTTAAGCAAAGGCCATATCTCCTATTTCCAAGCCTCAAATGGAAAAACTCAAAACATAAAAGTTGTTAAAAATGGCATTTTAAGCTTATAAAAGAGGTCATGAGTTATTGAAAAAGCTTGTAGCAAGGATTTCCATGATTGGGTAAAAATGACCTAAAAATGGCTTATAAGTTGAAAAGTTGAAATGGAATTTTGGTTTAGGAGATGTACAAATCCAAAATGGGTCATCCAATATGTCATTTTGACTCCAAACATTATTTTAAAAACAATGGTTCAAGTGGAATTTTGACTTGAGGTATCAAAATGGAAGTTGCTTTGTAATTTTCATTCTTGCATAATAAGGCACCTTGCAAATCTTCACATAAGGCAAAACCAAGGCATGTTTTTCACTCATTCCCTTTCAATATCTCACAAGGGGAGATTTTAAAGCCAAATTGGAAGTCTTAAGGCATGATATGAGATGATACAACATGACCTTACAAGAGAAATTCCATGACTTTCCATTACTTTCTAGATGATTCTAGAAGCTCCTAGATGATTCTATGGATGATTATATATTGGTTTGATCATAATGTGGTCAAGGTTGGTGATTGTTGATGGTAAGTGATGAGAATTGGTGTGAAAAAAGAGAGAAGTTCCATTTTTGCAAATCCATAACAAACCTTCTTTCTTCTCCATTTCAATTTCATTCTCCTCCATAATCACATTAATCTGATCTTTATGATTGTTTGCATAGTGATTTGAAGGTAGATCCATGGAAGATTGAAGGTGTAATATCCAAATTGCAAAGAAGGCAAATTGATCTCAACCTCAAGACACAAGCACTCTCTCTCAACTCTTTTGCATACAGTACCTTTATCATCAATCAAAGATCCATTTTGGAGAGCTGCACGAGTTGAATTGCAAGAAAACTACCCCTGCCATCATCAAATACCAGGTTTGCAAAAGCACTTGTATCTTATTATTTATGCACTTCTAGACTAGGTGGTTAGTGTAGGATTACTAGAGACCAATAGGTTACCAATCCTGGGAAGTTTGAGTACATTCTGAAAGGGTTGAAGATTTGACATGAAACTTTAATGAGCAAGAACTAGCTGAGTATTGAGTGTTAATCCTCAAGCTATGGCTCAGGTTAATCAGTGGAATGAGAGGAGTAGTTTGATACCAAGAAACTAAAGTTTCGTGAGAGTTGAATATTGAGTATTCATGAGAGAGGTAGCTATCGGGGTTGGTGCGTGAGCGCGTTTCAGTGAGAGCCAATGCCGTGGTCGTGTTCAGGGAGGAAGGCTGAGCAAAATTGCTCTTTACGGCATTGCATTTAGTGGAGAAATGAGAGAAAACCGAGAGGGAGAAGATATACGTGTGGAAGCTCGGTTATGGTGTTACTGCAAACCCTACCATGACCCAAGGTAGAAGACGAGTCATATGCCGTTGGATCACGCGTGGACTTTTGACCAAGGCTTACATCGCACGGCCCAGATTTAATCCAGAAACGGGAGGGAAAATGAAGCCTTATGCTGTGCGTTTCACTTAAAGCACTTGCTGGGCTTAACGTAACTTTTCCTTCCTGCACCCCCTCGCGCGGCCCAATCTTTTTTGAACTGAAATCTTTTGCTATTCGTACCGCAGCTGTGATGTTTTTTCCTTTTAATTTTTATTAGATTTTTCTGAGCGCATGGGCCCAGCGCCATTCACTAATGACACCTCCCCTGTTCTCAGCCCATCTGGGAACAACTAGATATCATTTCTTTTCTCACCCCCTCCCCATTTTCTTTTATTTCTTTTATTTTTAATTTCCTTTATATTCTTTGCATTTTATAAAATTCATAGAAAATAGGAAAATTAGTATTTTCTAATGCTTGTTTTTTTCACATATTCATAATCATGTCTAGAAAAATGTAAATAAATAAAATTCCATTTTATTTTTCTTTTAATATTTTTAGCATATTATTCTTGTAAATAGTATTTTTTTAATTGATTTAGTTGATACTTAATTTTGTATAATTTCTTTTAGGACTTTCCCTTAGGATTTTTGAGCCATTCTTTTTGGCATAATTAGACATTGAACCATAGATCATATAGGAGTTAATTCATAATTTGTAGATCAAAATTTGATATAGTTTGCTTGTTTGACATTTAGGTGCTCAAATTAGGGTTTTAGGTTGTATAAGTAGATTTGAACAATTTTGTTTTGGGGTTTATAGGCCAAATTAGTGTATGGGGAATATATGGGTTAAGGGTAAGTATGTATAGAATCCCCTAGATTTTTGCTAGAATATTGTATGGTATTTTAGCATTTTTAATTGATTTTTGAATGTATGGTTAGTATGTGTGTTGCTTGAAGGCATAGTTTGTATTGTTTTGCTTCCTTTTCTTCTCCTTTGAGTGTGTGAGCCTTGAAGATTGAGTGGAAGACCTTGGGGATCATCATTGAAGACTTTGAAGACCTTGTGGTGGGACTATGGTTGGCTTTTGTTTGTTTTGTTTATAGGATCATAAGTGCATAGGCAGAGCTTTAGATAGAATAACTCCATTTCAATAAACAAGGAGTGTCTTGTTCACCTCCTTCCTTCTCTATGACATGAAGTCCCTTAAGGGTATTCACCTCTCTCCTTTGGAGGGATTAGTGACCTTGCCCTATAAGGTAGAACTTTGAGAGAGCCTTTCCATTTTGATGTTAAGTCCTTAATGGCATCCTTTGGAGGTCAGTGAGCACTCTAACATCCTTACCTCATCTTGTTGACTGAATCTTGTTTGATGGAGCATTTGGGTTGTTAAAGATAGCAATGAAGAGTATTGGAGATTTGCAGAAGAGGGTGGTAGAAGACTTGATTGAAGATCTAAAAGCCATTGAAGATAGAAGCTGAAGCTTTGAAGAGGATGAATCCTTGAAGATTGTTGAAGTCTGAAGACTTTGTGAAGATCAAGTTGATACTTGAAGATCCCTGAAGATAGTGAAGCCTGAAGGTGGAGCTGATCAAAGAAGCTGAAGCTTAAAGGGAGAAGATGAGTTGATACTCATGTTGTAGGGTTGATACCTGGAAAGCAAGGGATCTCTGAAGTCTGAAGACTGAGTTGCTGCTGGAGGAGCTGAGGCTTTTCTTCTGTTTGCCTTTTCTGTATTGTGTGTTTTGCTTGATTTGTCTGTTGCATCAGACTAAGTCCATCTAGAATAAGTTCAGTCTAGGAGCATGATTGCATTAGAGGTTGAGTTGCTCCCTCTGCTTGTATTGTTATTGCGTGGCTTTGCTTGCGGGTATTCGGTGGAGCCTAGCTCCCTTGCCCATGTGTTTATTTTGCCTGATGGCACTTCATTTCTTCTTCCTGTATGATTGCAATTTACTGTTTATTGCTTGATAGCATGTTGTTTATTTCAGTATGATTACTGTGATTTCATGACTGGCTTGAGGTTGAGACGAGCTTGTGGAGGCTGAAGCCCCACACACATTTCCTCCCTCACTTGCATTGCATGCATTTTACTGTTAAGCTGATGCTTTGTCTGTTTCGTTGTATCATTGACATGATCCCTTAGGACTCTCATTTCCTTTGATAAGGATTTGATGATAAAATCTTAGGTTGAAACCTATGCATGACAACATCTAGGAGTTCCCTGTTCAAACCTCAACCATAGGATGAATCCATGGCATGATAACAGTAGGACTTGATAGTCTCCCTCCTAGTTGGGCCTGTTCTCTTCTCATCTCAAAACAGTTTAAGATACAGTAATCATGAATGATTTCTTTCGTACGTTACGAGCCTTAAGCTATCTGAGAAAGGATTGTGGGAGAGTTTCTTTTCCATAGTCTGGATGTTTAGTATGGTACCCTTTGGGTGACATGCGACGCATTCACTCTCAGGTCATAGTCTCTAGTGCGGTTGAAATCGCAAACACCATAAAAACACTTCTTTCGTAAAAAACAGGAAATAAACCGTAGTTTCCCGAACTACGTGAGCTCTGATCTCTCATGCCTGTTGAGAGTACGTAGGCACAAGATGGCGAAGTCTTGGCGAGCTACCTTCCCCCATAACCCTTCGTAGGCCGAACTACGTTGACTCTGATTTCTCATTCTCTGATGAGAATACGTAGGCATAAAGTGCGACGCTTTGCCGAGTCATTTTCTTTTCTTTTTCAGCCAGCCTTGTTAGGTAGATAGAATAAAACCAACCCGTCCAAGTAAACAAACAAGCGAGGATCCTGTCGAGTACGACGGACGTGAGGGGTGCTAATACCTTCCCCTTGCGTAACCGACTCCCGAACCCAGACAATGGTTGCGATGACCTTGTCTTACCCTCTTTTCGTCAGGTTTTTCCGATCATTTCCTTTCCCGCTCTGAGGGATAAATAACGAAAGGTGGCGACTCTTCTGTCATGCAGGCACCTTATTTTCGCGCAAGCGACACTTTGTTTCTGATTGCTATTTGACACGCTCATTTTTCCTTTTTCCATATTTTCTTTTATTTTTCACACATTTATCTTAAGTTCTTTGGAAATTCATAATAAATTGGAAAATTAATATTTTTGCATGAGAGTTTTTTCCTTATTTTCATCAAGACATAAAGAAAATTATAAAAGAATAAAAATGTCATTTCATGCATTTTTCTATTTTTTGGTTTATTTTTACTTTTAATAGTTTTAATTTCATTTTCATTTGATACATGTTACTTGCTGAATTTAGTATGATCATTTGACTTTGATTTTTGATGCCATTCTTTTTTTTTATAGCTAGATTATAGTATTAGGTTCCCCCTGGAATTTAATCACATTTTTGTGATTTAATTTTAGTTAGTTTTGAACATCAAACATTAGGTTGATTAGAATTAGGGTTAAACTTGACATAGGTGCATCATAACACATAGTTTTGGGGTTTTTAGTTTGATTCAGGCCTTGGGGTTTATGTGGGGTATAGGGTACATAGCTAGGATCCCTTAGAAATTAATCTAGGATTTTATGATGAATATTTCCATTTTATTTGATTTTTGCAAGTTGATTGATATTGGTGTGTTTCCCTCTTGGGAAGTTGCTTTGTTTGTTGAGTTTTGGACCTTTTCTTTGGGTGTTGGGGCTTGTGCTTGGCTTGAGGAGTATATAAAGACTTTGAGGATGATTGAAGACAAATAATGATGCTTGGATCTTAAGTTGCTTGTGCTTGAAGATTGCTTGATGAAGACTTAGGAGATAGGAGATATAGGGAGAGCTCTAGAGTAGACTAATTTCTTCTGTCAAACATAGAGAGCTTCTTGTGCCTCTATTCCATCCTATGATACAAGGTCCCCCAAAGAAGTTTCATCTCTCCTTAGGAGGGATGTAGAGCATGCTTTGATTCGGTAGAATCTTGAGGATACCTTTCACTTGCTGTGTTAAGATCTTAGTGATTTCCCTAGGTTATCATTAAGCCTCTTAATATTCCAACTTCATATTTTAGTTGATTCTCTCCTCTGAGTGTTTGCCTTGAAGTCGAAGACCTATAGATGATGCAGTTCATTAATGACTAGAGAAGATGAAGCTTGTGCCTGTCAAAGCTGGATATCTGTTGAAGATTAGAGCTGGTGTTGCTGTCAGAGTTGGTGTTGGGTGTGATTTTATTTGTTGTATTGTTTGTTGATTTGCCTCTAGGTTTGAGGTGAAGGTGTTTCACTTTGCCTATTGTTTTCCAGGTTCGAGGTTGACTGGGACTCCCTTGCCTCGCTTGTATTGTTGCATCTCATGCATTTTACTGTTTACTGTATATCTGCTATTTCTTTTCCGTTTATCCCCTAGGATCTCTGATTTCCTCTGTGCAGGAGGGAATTATGACAGACATTAGGTTGTAATCCATGCATGATAACATTAGGGTAGTTTTGATTCCCATTTTCAAACCCTAGGTTTTTAGACTTCTCTTCTATCTCAGAACAATTCAAAACACAGTAATAAGGATAATCGATGTCGTACGCTACGAGCCTTAAGCTATTTGAGAAAGGTTGCTGAAGGGTCACTCTTCAGTAATCTGATTACTTAGTGTGTTACCCTTAGGGTGACATGCGACGTAGTCACCCTCAAATCATAGTCTCTAGTGCGTCAGAGATTGCAAACATCATAAAAAAAAGTTCTTGCGTAAAAGACTGAAAACAAACATCAAAACGCCATTTTTGTCTGCTTGGACTCTTAATCAGGAAAAACCCTTTCATAAGGAGATAAAAAACACTCAGACAAGCTTGTGTCTTCCGTAGCCCGAACTACGTTTGCTCTGATCTTTCATGCTGTATGAAAGTACGTAGGCACAGGATGTGATATCCTAGCGAGCAACCTTCCCCTCCTTTCCTGTAGGTAGGCGAACTACGTTGACTCTGATTTCTCGTTCCAGACGGGAATACGTAGGCATAAAGTGTGATACTTTGCCGAGTCATTTTCTTTTCTTTTAACACTTGACTTGTAGAATAGATAGAATAACAATCCGTACTAGAAAACAAGTGTGGATCCTATCGAGTACGACGGACGTGAGGGGTGCTAATACCTTCCCCTTGCGTAACCGACTCCCGAATCCAGGATTTGGTTGCGATGACCATTCCTTTCCCGTCTTTGCGGTAGGTTTACTTCGAGCGTTTCCTTTCCCTCCTTTGGGATAAATAACGCACGGTGGCGACTCTTCTGTTCAGCCGGCGCCGATTTTCGCAGTAGCGACAAATACCACAATCCATACTTCGGAGTACCAGATAGGTATCGAAGTATGCATTTGACAGATTTTAGGTGGGATTCCTTAGGACATGATTGGTATCTGGCGCACATACACACGCTAAATATAATGTCGGGACGCGAAGCAGTAAGATAGAGAAGCGAGCCAATCATACCTCTGTACCTTTTTACCTCAACATCTTTGCCACTTTCATCTTTACTCATATTTGCACATGTTGGCATAGGGGTGTCTATGGCTTTTGCATTTGCCATGTCAAATCTCTTGAGAAGATCCAATCAATATTTTGTTTGGCTCACAAATGTTCCTTCCTTCAGTTGCTTTATTTGTAAATCGAGAAAATATGTGAGTTCACCCATCATACTCATCTCGAATTCACCCTGCATAAGCTTAGCAAACTCTCTTACGAGATTCATGTTAGTGGATCCAAATATGATATCGTCAACATAAATTTATACAAGAATTAAGTGTTTTCCTTGACGTTTAAAGAAGAGAGTAGTATCAACCTTTCCTCTTGAGTAGCCTTTATCAAGTAAGAATTTGTTTAGTCTCTCATACCAAGCTCTAGGAGCTTGTTTGAGACCGTACAAAGCTCTTTTCAGTTTATAGACATGATCGGGATACTCATGAGACTCAAAACCAGGTGGTTGAGCAACATAGACTTCTTCATTTATAAACCCGTTAAGGAACGCACTTTTGACGTCCATTTGAAATAACTTAAAATCTTTCTCACAAGCGAAAGCAAGTAGAAGGTGTATAGCCTCGAGTCGGGCAACCGGCGCATAAGTTTCCTCATAGTCGATGCCTTCCTCTTGGTTATACCCTTGCGCGACTAAACGCGCTTTGTTGCAAGTTATTACTCCGTTCTCGTCCAGTTTATTTCTAAACACCCATCGGGTGCCGATTACTCGATGACCTCGTGGAGGAGTGACAAGGTCCCAAACCTCATTTCTAGTAAACTGATTCAGTTCCTTCTGCATTGACAAATACCAATGTTCATCAAGTAGGGCTTCCTTAGGGTTTTTATGTTCCATCTGTGACACGAAAGCGAAGTGATAACAGAAATTACTTAGCTTAGCTCGAGTTGTTACACCCTTTGTGATGTCTCCAATAATGTTTTCAATTGGATGGTCTTTAGATGACTTCCACTCTTGAGGAAGATCGTCGTTTGAAGGCGGATGAACTTCCTCTGTTGCATCACAGTGTGCATCCATATCCTCCTTAATTTTGGCTTTGTCAGGTTGATCAATCCCCGTTTCGCCACTTTTGAGTATGTCTTCAGTGGATGTACCTGCACCATGAACAACACTATCCTTTCCGACATTTCTCGGGTAGGACTCATCAAAGGTAACATGCACAGACTCTTCTACAGCAAGTAATTGTTTATTATATATTCTATATGCTTTACTCGATTGAGAGTATCCGAGAAAGATACCTTCATCGGCTTTGGAATCAAATTTGCCTAAGTTTTCCTTTCCATTGTTTAATACAAAGCATTTGCATCCAAACACGTGCAAGTGAGAAACATTCGGCTTTCGCCCTTTTAAAAGCTCGTACGGTGTTTTGTTTAGAATGGGGCGAATGAGCACCCTATTCAAAACATAGCACGCCGTACTAATGGTGCCGGCCCAAAAATATTTAGGTAAACCACTTTCGTTAATCATTGTTCTTCCCAATTCTTCTAAAATACGATTTTTGCGCTCCACAACCCCGTTTTGTTGAGGAGTGCGTGGAGCGGAGAAGTTATGATCTATACCATGGTTACCGCAATATTCTTCAAATAAGTGATTTTCAAACTCACCTCCATGGTCGCTCCTAATGGACACTATGTTTGTATTTAACTTATTTTGGGAAAGCTTAGCAAACGTTTCAAAAGCGACAAATGTATCACTTTTACTTACTAAGAAGATGGTCCAACAAAACCTAGAAAAGTCGTCCACTATTACGAACCCGTAATAGTTTCCTCCTAGACTTTTGATCCTAGACGGCCCAAACAAGTCCATGTGTAGAAGTTCAAGAGGTCTCGTTGTTGAAATTATTTTTTTGGACTTAAATGAGATCCTCGTTTGCTTCCCTTTTTGACAAGCATCACAAAGGTGATCCTTGGTGAACTTTATTTTGGGAAGTCCTAAGACTAGGTCTTTTGAGACTACCTTATTGAGTAAGTCAAAATTAACATGCGCTAAATGCCTATGTCATAGCCATGAGTCTTCACTCATAGTTTTGAGGCATTTGTCGCTTGTTAATGATACTTCATTTAAGTCAAGCATATATACATTGTTTACTCTAAAACCATTAAACATATTCTTCTTATCATTTTCATGCACAATTTTGCAACAATCTTTTGAAAAGGATACATTGTATCCTTTCTCGCACAATTGGCTAATGCTAAGCAGGTTATGTTTAAGGTTTTCGACAAGCAATACGTCGGAAATCATAGTAGAGGCGGGATTACCTACACTACCTTTACCTAGTATTGCTCCGTGGTTGTTGTCACCATAAGTTACATACCCTTTCTTCTTAGCCACAAAGTCTATGAATAAGGATATGTCTCCAGACATGTGTCTTGAGCACCCACTATCGAGAACCCATCTTCTCTCGGTGGTCTCGACACATTTAACTTTGTGCTCTAAATACGTAAAAAAATTCTTATTAGAAGCAAGTTTCTTGAAGGCTTCAACTGCTTCATTATGTAAGGCATTAAATGCGGTTTGTAATTCTGAATGCGACATATTTGAGGACTTATCATATTTAGAGTGACGTACCTGTTTTTTCTTATTTTTCTGATTGGCGGAGAGGCATAGATTCATGGACTCTTCTTCATCACTAGAACTTTCATCAGAGGAGGAAGAGTCGCTGTCACTTTCCCACGCTATGTACGCTCTCCTAGGCTTTGATGATTTCTTGTGTGACTTTGATGATTCCTTGTCCTTTCCCTTTTTATTCATCGGACAGTCCGGTTTGTAGTGACCGGGCTTTCCACACTTGTAGCACGTCCCTCTAGTCTTTTTACCTTTCGAGTCATCATCCTTGGAGTACCTCGATTGTTTCCGGAAGTTTACCAAGTTCTTCTCGGAATGTTGGATGTTGTTCTTTCTCACGTAACGGTTATACTGTTTAACAAACAACCCCATATCTTCGCTTTTATCCTCTTCTTCGTCGCTTGAGGAATAATCACTTTGCTCTTTTGCTTGAGACTTCGAGGAGGAAGTCTTGAGAGCTATTGATTTCTTTTCACTCACCTTCGTTTTGTCTTTCTTTTCCATCTTTTCACGTTGGTCTAAGCTCAAGAGTACCTGTTCATGCTCTTGTAGTTTGCGAAACAATGCTGTTAAATCTAATAAGGTAAGATCATGTGCTTCTTTGATGGCGGTCACTTTAGGGTGCCATTCCCTGTTTAGACATCTTAAGATCTTATTAGTAGCAATATCATTGGAAACAGGCCTACCTAATGAATGTAAACGATTGATGAGATGAGTAAATCTCTTTTGCATGTCAGCAATGGTTTCCCCTTGCTCCATGAAAAAGAGATCAAACTCTTGTGTTAATGTATTGATTCTAGCCAACTTAACATCGTTTGTCCCCTCATGGGCTATTTGTAGTGAATCCCACATGGCCTTAGCGGTAGGACAATGGGATACACGATAGTATTCATCTACACCTAATGAGGAGATTAAGATGTTTTTAGCTTTCCAATCATAATTGTATTTTTTCTCATCGTCATCGGTCCATTGTGCTTCAGGCTTTGGCACAACTACGTTATCTGCATTGGTCATAGTAATTTCTATTGGACCATTAAGGATAACGTTCCATATTTTTCTGTCTATGGAGTTTATATGCACACGCATACAGTCTTTCCAATAACTATAATTTTCACCGTTGAAAACGGGAGCCCTATTGTACGCCCCTTTTGGTTCGTTAGCCATTTTCTATCTACGTTGTATTTGAAGCACCGAATAACCGGAACTCTAGATACCACTTGTTAGACTATGGCACGGATCTAGAAGGGGGGGGGGGGTTGAATAGATCCCCAATTAAAATTTGAGTCGGCGCTACCAATTTAAAATTGGTTTTAAAAATGTTTTAAGTGCGGAAGCGGCCGAGGAAAATATAGTCTAAAACGAACGGTTATTGGAAAACCGGATATACGTAAGCCTTTGGATTAATGACAATTTGGAAAAATAGAATCACAACACTAATTCCACTTATCAATTATTTACTTCAGTTGTAAGGATTCCTAGTTCCAATGATTCAAAATCAAACCAAAACTAGATACACAAGTAAGATAATTTTGGTTCAAGCAATATGTCAAACACTTGGTGTGCAAAAACACTCCAAGTGATATTTATGTTGAGTAAGTGATTTCAACCAGCCTAGTACAATGTCTTGTTGTACTTTGGAGTTAAAAACAGAGTTTTAACCTCTTACTCAATTGATATCACAATTTTGACAATAGAGCTTACACAAAAATTACTTATTTTGAGCTATAACGTAAATGCTGAAAATAGAGAAGACAAGTAATTTGGTGAGGCAGTTCCCCCGTCGTCCTCGCTTCGGGGTACATCTTCCCTCAATTCTAAAACTAGAATTGAGATATATTTTATAGATATCACCTGTTTGAATGAACATTTTATACAAGGATTGAGCAGCAAATATACAATAGAAATCTCAATGTGTTGAAAGTTGCCTTCACTCCTTGCCCCTTGATTCAAGCTGAATCAAGTTCTTCGATTTGTGTTGATGGACCTCCGACTCCAGCCACCTTATTGAATAACACGTTGTTGTTCAAACCTTTGGCTCCGGCTGATCTCAACAACACCAAATCGAGCCCGAGATCTTCCCTTCCAAATCACCGAATCCGCTACTAGACTTGTGAAGACCACCTCTTCACAATCACCTTCGCTCGATTGACCGTTGATGAAGAATCTCGTCCAAAAACCCCCCAAAATTCGAACCAATCTTGGAGGGTAAAACCCCAATGGTTTTATTCAAGAAAGAACCTGTCACAATCTTCAACCCGAGCTTGATTCTCCAATCTAAGCCTCGAACCTTATCACCTTAAATCTCTCACAAATGCATTTCAAAAATGATTATGTGTAATTGAAATGTTGTGAGATGTTGAAGATGAAGATGATGAATCTTGGACACCTATTTCACTCTTTCTTGTTTTTGAACACATGAATCAAAAGAATATCAAATGTTAGTAGACACAAGTGTTTAAACAAGTATATATAGTGCCAACATAATTCTGGACATAACAGTATTTCAAATATGAGAGGGAAGTATTTTAAAACATATTTTCCGCGCGAACGGTTGACCATAACAGGTCTGTGCGTCGACGCATGGCCTGTGCTGTTTTGGAAATCTGGAAAATTCATCAGTATGCGTCGACCATATAGTCGGCGTGCGCTGACCCGTGAAATCTATTTCCATTATGCGCCGACCCTATGGTCGACTCATGCCTTTACGCGCTGACCCGCTGGATTGTTGTTCCTTCATGCGCTGACCCTATGGTCGACGCATGCTTTGTGCGCTGACTGGTTTAGAATTTTTCTTATGCATACGCCGACCCTATGGTCGACCCATGTCCTGCTAGCCTGCAAAAATTCATTAGTTTGAAGTCTTTCATGCCTTTGGTCATGATTGCATTTTGTCAACACAAAGTATATTCATTTCAGAAGTTTTAAGACAAGCGTAAAAGGATATGGTGGGTGATACGTTGCATCTGGTTTAGTAGATCTGGAATTTGTCATCATCGAAACCTGCATTAACCAATGTCTTGCAGACTTGTGTGATATGTGGCGATTTGCCTCCACAAAGGTGTCGAGAAAATTAACTCGATAAAATTTGCTTATTTGGTTTTGCAAGTTCGGAAAGAACAATCGGAAGAAGCTTTAGGATTTTTAGGACAATTGTTTAGGAAAAAAGTAATAGATTTGTAATTTTATTTTTTTGTAATTTATTCATTTATTATTTTTTTGTAAAGATTTATTATTTCTAATAAAATTCTTTATTTTTATATATTGTGAAATATCTTTATTAAAATGCAGCTTTGGTTTAAATAAAAATGGAAATAAAATGAAACAATAATTAACATGCAAATGTGGGCAAGATTATAATAAAATTATTTAAAATGAAAATGAGATTATTTAAAATGAAATGAGATTAAAATATTGAAATGAAATTATTTGAAATGAAATGAGATAAAAATTTATTTTCTTTTAAAATGAAATGTGATTGATTTAAAAATGACACTAATTCAAAAAATATGGAGTATGATGAATGAAAAAATGACACCTGATTGACGAAATTAATTTAAACTAGAAAATAACAATTGAAATGAACCCTTTTCCTATTAATTCCTAGTTATCCCAATTTAACCGATTAATCTCGTTCCCGACATAACTTCCGATTAAATTTCTCGGCCATTCAAATGAGCAACTTTATCCGGATAATTTCAACTGTCTGATTAAACCCAAATGATCGTAATCTCAGGCTAACTTCAGTCCACTAACTTGAATCGATTTATTTTCGAACAACTCAAATATTTCTCAATCGAATAGTTCCAACTACACCTCGGCCCCAATTCACATCAGCAATATCCAACAGCTCAAATTTCCTGACCACAACTCAAAATTCGTAAACTAACAGCCAGCTGCAAACAAATGACCGTTTTACCCTTCATGAACCAAAGAGCGCACCACACGATATTTTCCTGCAAAAGTCAACCAACTACGCAAACTTGTTAGTGACTGGTTAAATGCAATGCAGAAATGCAATGGGATGTCAGATGAAACGATAAATCTTAGGGCAAAATTTGGGGTATTACAATGATGAATATGATGAATGATGATGCACCTATGAATGGCGATTTCACTGGGGATTTGGTTTTGAGGGTTTCCCCTAACTTGCTTATTTGTGTTTTTGTTGTATATATATATATATATATATATATATATATATATATATATATATATATATATATATATATATATATATATATATATATATATATATATATATATATATATATATATATATATATATATATATATATATATATATATATATATATATATATATATATATATATATATATATATATATATATATATATATATATATATATATATTCGTTTATTTGTATATATATGTTTCCGTTTTGGGTTGTTACTTGTGTGCGGTGAGATGAGTCTTACACCTGGAATTGAGTACACTTATGATAGGAAGGTGATATATTCGAGAAGGCTTATAGGGAGTTGATTCCCGACCAAGCTGACTTGAGAGATCGCCGTTCACTTGAGGCCCTCTTGAGAATAGTACTGTTGAACGAGTATTCGTGAAAGCACTTACTATTTTTGACCTAGGAGCCTATGATACTAGGGACCTTTAGTTACCCTTAACTCAACTTGGTCCTTCTTAAGACGTAGTGCGATGACTATGAGGGAGTAGTCCCAAAATAGTTGATACGCGATACTACACTCGAAAGAGGTTCTCTTGAGAATATTATTAACTACCAAATATTTGAGAAATTGATAATATCCGAAAGATGGACTGATGACTTTGGGAATTTTTTTAGAACCTTTGTTCTGCAAGTATAATAAACCCTTAGTCCACACCATTTTGGATGGATAGACCATTACTACAGGATCATTTATTTCCAAACCTATGCATTTATCTGTTTGAATGTATGTCTATATGTGGATCTGTGTATACTTGTGTTTCAGCATACATCATGTTCATAAAAGTTTCATGGAATTCAAAGCTTTTGTTTACAAACATCATAGGTTTTACCATTGGATTATGAGATTATACCCTATTTTCAAGAAAATGAGATTTTCAGTTATCAAAATTATTGTCCACTTTGTGGTGTTTGCAAACATAACCTTTGAGTTCCTTGAAACTCGTCTGCATTGACGCACTTGCATTCGTCATTAGCATTGCATTCTTTTCATCTCAGGTTCTCACTCTTGCTTTTTCCCTCAAAGAGGAGGCAAACTAATTCATCAGTACAATACTCGAGCCAATCAAACAAAGAAGATGGATAACATTGAACAAGAAAACCATGAACTCTATAAGGAAGTGACTACTTTGAGGGCTGATATGGAAATGCTCTCTGCTTTAGTTGAAACTCTGGTTGCTACTCAAAATCAACCTTCTCCTCATATTCCTAAGACTCCACTTTAAAGGACTGTGATTTCTGAAATCATGTCAATGCCTTTTTCTGTGGCTCCTATTGGTGCTTCTAGCAATTTTAAGAAGTTTGTGGAGGGTTTACCCAAGAAGAAGGAACAAACTGATAATGCTATTTCATGAGAGAAACATGGAGGATCTCATGACAAAAGTAAATAACACATGGATCAGTTTGACCCGATCCCGATGGCCTATTCTGAATTATATCCTGTTTTAGTATAGAAGAATCAGATGCAAACAAGGACTTTGCCGACCATCCCAAAGAGTCTCCTATGGTTGTTTAAGTATGGTCGTTTTTGTCCATTTTATCAAGGGGAACCCAGTCATGACATTGAACACTGCTTTGCTTTGAAAGCTGAAAGTACATAAGCTAGTCCAAAGCGGTATTTTGTCTTTTGAAGATTATGGACCCAATGTCTTAACAAGTCTATTATCCAAGTATGGAAACATTGTGAAAGGATGTCTTGGAGAATACCGTATCTCTGACGTGAATTCAATAAGAGGATCTTTGGTTGATATGCATAGCAATTTGTGTAGGCTTACCCGCTATGAGCATAATCATGCTTCTTACAAAATTTGTTCGAAGAATTCTCGTGGACGTTTTGTTGTGAAAATGGATCTCCGAGATATGTTGGATCATAAACTTCTTCATATCACTAGAGAAAGGACGAATTTCATAGTTCCGCATTTTAATATGCCAGAGCCAGTGGTGATTACTTGCAACAATAATAAATACTCATATATGCTTTGTGGATACGATGCTACCATGCTAGAGGATGGTAAGAAAGTTCTTGTTGATGTTTCTCTTGCCACTCAGATAATTCCGAATTGTCAATCACAATTCGTCAGAGAATATATCAGAGTCATGCTCAAAGGAAGTTTGATCCGATCCCAATGACTTACAGTAAATTATGGTCTTATTTTACCCAAAATCCGGTGATGGCACCCAGAAAGACCAGACCCGTGAAATCTCACCGTCTTTGGTTCAATCCAGATACCAGTTGTGAATTTCATAATGAAGCAATGGGGCATTCCATTGAAGAGTGCAAGGTTTTCAAAGAAAAAGTCCAAGAGATGATCAATGATGAGGTGTTGAATTTCAAGGGAGGTAGCCCAACTATGAACGGAACACCTTTATGCTGATGGATATGAAGACTCAAGAGAGTCCTTTCAAGTCGGTGAAATCAGGAGGAGAAATCATTCCCAAGATCATCAGGCTCTTTGTTTGTTTGCTTGCAGTTGTTATTATTTCTTTGATTATAAAAGCATGATTTACATGTAAGAACTTGTTAGTTTTGAATGATTAATGCAATAAATATGTTTGTCTTGAAGAAATCCATTTGTGTTCACTCATAAAATACTTTTTCATGTTTTATAATGCCAAATTTATCCAATCTCTTGCTTTGATAGAGAATTGGTAGGAGGATGACGAAATCAAAAATGCAAGATCTCTGGTCGTATACTTTTGAATAAAACCCAGTTGATGATGTAAGACATTGTTTCAAATCCTCAAACACTGGAGATATAAGGGAGATAGACCCTTGTTAACCCCTTTGAGCCTTGAAGTAGGAGTTTTATTTTCCTTACATACAAAAAACCCTCAATTTTTACCTGGGGCAGGGTAGTTTTCAGTTAAAATGATCGAGCGCCCAGACTCTCAAAAAGGAGGAGTGAACATTCGAGAATCCATTTTATCTATTCCTCACATATGAGGAGGCTGGAAGTTAAAAAACCATAATGATTATCCCTCGACTATCTAAAGTGTGAGGCAGTCACAATCCTTTCAAAAGGGTCAAAATAACTTAGAGTCACACGACTTGTTCATAAATAAAAAATAAATAAATAAATAAAAGAAAAAGTCCGCTAAGTCAAAACCTATAAAGGAGACTTAGACAAAATTGAGGCATCCCGCTGGACTTCAAAGTCAAATCGAAAGACTTCATCCAGGAAAAAGTTAGGGAATAAAAACAAAATAATAATAAAAGGAAACACGAAAATCAAAAACAAAGGATCACCAAGAAAAATCATCAATAAATAACAAAGTCGTGTGATCAAACACCAAAAGTAAAAAGGTGAGTGGTTGCCATGTCCAAAGCCTTAGTGGTTTCACAACCATATCAAAAATCCTCTTGAGAGATGAGTGCTCGTGTCAGGTTAACTGAAGGTAGGATTGGAGAACATCATGAAGAATGGGTGGGCACAAATAAACTTTGATCCTTATATCCTTTGTTTCTTAAGCCGTGAACAAAGCCATGATACAACCCTCAAAAGACCTAATTGAAGCAGGGTTTATTTTGAAAGCATACTCGACGAGATAACGTTTCCTGACTCCTATGAGCTAAGCTCAAAAGTTATGTTGGCTTTGTAAAATTAATTAATTTCCTATCCTAACTAGTGATTTTGTTACAAGTTATTGTGATATATTTTCAATAAATAAATAAAAACTTCAAGACTAACATGTGTGTTGCAATAGCAGTCAGAATAACACTTTTTTGCTCACTATCATTGCTTGACATCATAAAAGCTTGCATACGAACAAAAATGGTGAGCTTAATCTTTTGAGACTTGAAACCCTGATAAAAAAGGGTGAAACATTCCAAGAATGATCATATCCAGGGGCATGTTCCTGAAGACCCTGCTGACCAGGGGCAAGTTTATCCAGTTGTTGCTTTCACAGACTAACCATCCATAAGGGGGCAAGTTTAAAGTTTCAGCTATACAGAATGCTGTCAATCTGGGGCAGTTACGTCAAGATTCGACAAATCTCTCCAAGAGTTGGAAGATATTTGAACATCTTGGATTCCAAGTTTTCTATAAAATCCTCTTGGAATGACTTTAATCTCATAAACTATGTGATATTGGGGCATTTGAGAATTGAAGATTATTTTATCCATTCACAACAAATGTTGTTCGAAATGGCAACCACCACGCAGTTCATCAATGCAGAGCTACATTGTTCTCGTAACATTCTTCATCCATACCCCAAAGAGCTCATGTCTCACGTGGTGTGATGATTCCCCATTAAGTCTCTAACACAAGTAGTCATGACAACTCCCTAGTGAATCTCCACTTCAAGCAGTTATGGCATGTCCGGTGCAAGATTTCCCCTATTGGTAACCTAAGTATCCGCCAATGAATTTCCTTGGCTTCAACCTTCCCAATGAAGTGAATGTTATTTCACTCCTCAGTGAATTTCGTACAACTTCAATCTTCCTCAGCGAAGTGGATGTTTATTTCACCCCCATGAAGTCTTAACTCTAATATCTTCAGCTTTCAACGTTGATCCAAGCTTCCCCATTGAAGTGGATATTTATTTTATCCTTTGTGAGGTCTCAGCTCCGACGTCTCCAGTTACAACTTCCTTCCAGACTACTTCAGTGCGTCGTGGATATTTATTTTATCTCTATGAAGCCTCTCCAGTTATGAGTTTGTTCTGTTCCTAGTAGATCTTTCTCATCCCCAACATAGTAGCAAGGCTCATCTTGACTGTCCCCTAAGTGAAGTGACGATGTTCATCCTTAATTGGAGTGCTCTCTTTTCCCCATAGAAGTTTGAAGCCTTGAAGCAAGACTGTAATTCCATATATGGTTTTCCATTCATCCCCGTGATGATCTATATTATGAAGATTGGTCAAGTATCCGTGTCGAGATGTTTATTTCATCTCCAATTTATTTCTCTTTGTTTGTTTTGTCAGTATAAGCATAATATGACATACATTTATTCATATATACATGGCATCTATGCATTTTTCATTTTGTGATGTTTGTTTGTTCATTCACTTTGGTCGTGTTTATCCTCAAGTGATTGGGTTTATCTTCTCCCTCCAAGTAGAGTCATCAGCCCTAAGCCGAAAGAGCACATCCTTTCTATTTCCCCACTGAGTTCGATCCTCATGGAAGATGGTTACTTTAGTTTTCTTTTCCATTTTTGGATAAATATAAATCTTCACTTGAGTTCATTCCTCATTGGATAGAGTCTTGCTTGTCCGTTTTTCTTCAATTATTTCTTGAATTGAACTTTGGTCTCTGACGATCACAATTTTGAGTCTCTCTAGGCTTTTGAGCCTGGATTGAGCGTGCATTTATTTTGCACTTTTCCCCCGGGAAGAATCTATTTTAGGATCACCATTGAAGACAAAATATTTCCTCAGCGGCAACATAACAATATTTTCTCAGCAATTTATACCCAGACAACAGGCGACAGCTCTTTATTTGAGCAGCTTGTTTCGTTCTCAGGTTTTCTATTTAGATGACAAATGTCAGTCTCCTCAAGACAATTTGTCTATCCCCAATAAGTTTATCAAAATTATCAACTTATCCTCCATCAAATGGGATATCTCCAGAAATCCATCGGAGAAGTTTGGTGAAGACTTTACAAGTGTTTCTCTTTATTTTAGAATTCCTAATACAAGGACTTTATTTGCTTCAATGCAACTTAAAACTACAACAATGCTACTTCTCAGTGATGTTCTCCCCAGTGAGTCCACTATTCAATTTGCTTCCATTAAACGGAATTTCTCCGAGAAGTTTGATGAAGATTTAAATGATCTTTCTCTTTATTTGAGAAGACATATTATGAAAATCAACCGACTTGCATCTCTTTTTGATCCTCGACAATGTTTTCAAATCTCCAGTAAACTATGGATCCTTGCTGAAGTCATAAATCTCCAGGAAAACTCCAATCCCCTGTGAAGATACTTTCTCATAAGTATTCGTCATTCCAAGAAGAAACTAAGACCCATTCATGGCATACAACCTTGAAGAAAGAGGAGGTTTATTTTACCCTTTTCAAAGAAAAAACTGAGACCCGTTCATGGCAGACAACCTTGAAGCGAAGGGAGGTTTATTTTACCCTTTTCAAAGAAGAAACTGAGACCTTTTCATGGCATACAACCTTGAATCAAGGGAAGGTTTATTTTATCCTTTTCAAGTGGAATACTTGTGTTAGATGATGGCGCAGATCTAGAAGGGGGGTTGAATAGATTGCTTGTTTAATATAGAGTCGGCGCTACCAAAAATTGGTTTTTAAAATTTGTTTAATGGTGGAAGCAGCTGAGGAACTATACACGTCTAAAACGAACGGTGTCTAGAAAACTGGATATGCGTTAAGCCTATGGAATCCGATAAATGAGATATGTGAATACCTACTTCAATCACACTTTCAATTTGATTATGTTCACTATAGGTTGTGCCTAGTTCCAATGCCTTTAAAATATTGACAATTTGAAAAGACAACACACAAGGTTTTTCGTTCACACAATTTATCAAACACTTGGAGTGCAGAGCACTACAAGTGAATTCTGTTTTGAGAGTTGAATGCTCAAGGTTTCTCTTACAATCAATGATTGTAATTGGGATTAAAAGTTAGTTTAGCACAACTCAAATCAGAACTTGATTGATATAATCGTTTGCACTAAAAAACTCATAAATTCAGCAATATAAATGTAAAGAAAAAGAAACAACGATTTGTTGAGGTAGTTCCCCTGTCGTCCTCGCTCGGGGTACGTCTGCCCTCAATTCTAACAATAGAATTGATACCTGTATATAGATAGATATAACCTGTTGGTCAATGTTTATACAAGAAGAAAATAGAGATCAAACAATCGAACACAATTTATTGTTGTAGAATCTATTTATTCTTGCCCCTTAATTCAAGTTGAATCAAGTACTTCAAACACTGTGAATAAACCTCCAATTATGACACTCTCTTTGAACAACCCTCGGTCTTCAAAATCTGGCTCGACTGATTTCAGTCACTCGTGTATCGAACCCGAATCTCCCACTCACAATCCTCCATTTACCGCTACTAAATCGACAGAACCTCCAGCTCTTCAATTACCTTCACTCGGCTGAATATGTGATGGAACGAATCATACAAACCCCCCCCCCCCAAAAAAAAAGAGATTCTTAGAGGACAAAACTCTAACAGTTTTATTCAAGAAAAACCTGTCGATTACTCAACCCAAACCAGATAAAACCAATCTTTGGCTTCGGACGTTATCACCTCGAACATGCACAATGCACAACAAAAATGATTATGTGTAATTGTTGTGAAATGAAAGTACAACTCAACTTATATACAAACCATAACTAACATAACAAACAAAACAAACTCACAAAAATAGTTGACATAACAGAATTTTGACACAAATCAGCGAGCGATCGACCTATGCAGTAGAGGGGGTCGACCTAAGCTTACCCGAACTCAAGATTGTGTAGAAATCAGAATCATGCGTCGACCGGAGCATAGCAGGAAATTTTAGCCAAATGAAAATGGTCACAGTATGAGTCGACCGGAGGGTCGACACGAGCCCTCCTGAGACTAATTCATTAAAATGACTTGTTGTGCGAGTCAACCGGAGCAGGTTTTGGGTCGACTCAAAACTATAAAATAAGCAAAAATGCCCATTTTCATGCATTACGACACATTTGATGAAACCTATAGTATAGAAAACAACACCAATTAAGTCAACCCTATATGACACACAGATTTGGCCATCTCTATATGCAACAATCATGATTTTTACGAGCATTTGAATTATGAGAGACAAGACATGCAAATATGACATGGTGACAACGTTCAACATATATTTTTCTATGGAGCTGAGTTTTGACATCATTGACACGAGCACATCTATATATGAGGCTTTGCCCTCACATACTCCCCCTTTTTTATGATGGCAAAACAAGTAGAATCTGGATGTATGATATGTCACGTTATCCTCCCCCTTGCTTGATGCCTTTATCCATACACGCTTTTCTGCGTGAATACTGAGTTTTCACCTGTGATGTTTTTGTTTCTAGTGCGGATCTTGATACTTTCTCCCCCTTTGACAACATCAAAAAGAAAGAAACACCTGTCAATGATTTGTATAAAAGTAAAAGAGAACGCACGTTTCAAAACACTCGCAACAGGTTATGCATTAACAGAAATTCACATACAATGTAATTAATGAACATATAAACAGAATGATAAATAGAGCCACGCACAAAATAGAACAACAGTAAAGTTTGCTATCTTAATCGAGAAAGAAATTGTCATTAAACACACATAAGTTCATAAGCCATTCAACAACAAAGAACAACATTTATAACATGATAGTCAGATGCAAGATGCAGTATGCAAGGCAACTTCAAGGTCTCCTCCCCTTCAAATTGTGGCTATGCCCTCGAGAGGGATACTCCAGAGGTAATTCGGCATCAACTCTTTCAGTGAACTCCAAGACCGCTCTATTTAGGGTGTTGAAACTGGTGCCAAGAGCCCTATGTTGACTGGTTGCTATTTCAACAAACCCATCGAACCTTCTCATGACACCGGATGAAAAAGCATTGAAATTTTTGGTGTGAGTTTAAAATTGAGTTTGGAGTTGAGAAAATCGCTCATCCTAAGCAGTCATGAAGGAGCGTTGCTCAAGCTGTATAGTCCTCATCATGTCGAGGAGTTCATCAGAGTGTTGTTGTGGCGGATGCGGGAATAGTGGAGGCTCATAGCTCCATTTTGGAGTTTCTTGATACTCCGAATGCTGTTGAGGCATATAGTTGTCACCTAACGATGTCCATCCTTTGTCATTGTCATGATCCGAGTGAGGAGGTTGGTCAAACCACCTACCATCATCTTGGTCATCAGCCTCCATAGGTTGTCCGCCAACCTGTTCTTCTTATTCTTCTTCCCGTGCTTCTTCGTTCTGGTCATCACTCTCGTCTGATTCTTCTAGTCGAGAGGTAGTCGCCTTGATAATAAACCTGTAACGACTTTCAGTTTTATCCTAAATATAACCCATCATGTAAGAGTCTTTTGGAAAAACTATTTATCTAATGTTAGTAATTGAAACGATATATCTGGAACTGAGATTTTGGCGTGGTTGAGAAATTCTTGGATAAACGACTCGTACGATAGAGCAGTCCCTCTACCTGAGTCCCTTAGTAAATAAATCTGACTTGCGATGTAGTGAGGCAAACTGATTTTGATCTTTTTCTTCAGAATATAGATCAAATGTACCTCAGCTTGACCGACGCGAGAATATCCTCCTTTCTTTGGCCGCAAAATGTGCGCCACAATCCACTGTAAGATTCAATCCATTGGTTTTAACTTTCCCGTTGTGACCGTCTTAGGGAAAAGGTCACTTGCTACAATATCATCAGCATAAGGTATCTTCAACATGGAGTTCAAAGCCTTTTTGAACTCATAGCCAATGACAGTGTGAGCATTCGTGGCCTTAATGATGGGCTCAACAGATACTGGAGACATATTAAATAGAGTTTTCCAGACTGAGTTGTTCACACATGCCTTGGTAGTCCCTACTTTCGTGTTGAACTCAAAACCTTGAAATTTCTCTTGAAGGCCAATGTAGAATATCCTTACAAGGTCTTCATTATACTTTGTGTTGCACTCTAAAAAGTTATTAAACCCTTGAGCAACAAGAAGATCAATCACTTGTGGGATGTGCATACGTTCAGCAAACATTCGGTAGTAAGCATGCTGCTTCACAACATATCGCTTGCTAAAATTTTTGTCATGGATTTCTGCAAACTCAGGAGGTACAAGGGACACAACAGTTACTAGTAGGGTTGCAGATGATGGACCTGCATGGGAGGAGGAAGCTCTAGTTTTTCTTTTGCCGGTGATTCTTCGGATGGACATTTTCACTTTCAAGGTTGGAGATGAAGAATTTTTGAAGAAGAGGGTTGTCTTGAATATGGAGGAAAGATGATGATTTTACCCCTTTTGTAGATGCTAGGTTTTTGGGAAGAGGAGAAGAAGATAGACAGCCTTGATGTAGGTTACAAAGCTCAATGCAAAATGTCTTAATGATGATGACTTTGAAGGGACACTATGAATTAAATTTTATTGAAAGTAGTGGAAAAAATGAACAATTTCAGCAGACATTTTCATAGAATTCGCGCGGTGCGTCGACCAGAAGGGTCATGCGTCGGTGCATATTGTGTTGAAAATAACACGTTTGAAATAAAATGGGTATGCGTCGACCGGAGGGTCGACCTGAGCATACCCGTGTCTCAGGCAAAAAAATATTCATTTTGTGAGTCGACCGTTGTGCTACATAGGTCGACTCATGCAGACAAAAAAACAACAAAACGTCAATTTTGATCATTTTAGCATACAATAAGACATAAATACCAAGCCAAAACATATTTCAAGCATACAAAGGAGTGAAATAAGCACAATCATGATATACACGACAATGCTGACACATAATTTGATACATTACATTTTATGAACATGGGAATTTTGAGAGATTCTAGTTAAGGAAGGATATTACCTCAGCTCCAAATGTAACAAGATGCACTCACATATGGCTCTTAACATCTTCATTTGTTAGATAACAAATGGAAAAAGCACATATAGATATAGATGTATATAATATGCGAGAGATATTTCTAAACACGATCTGAAGATGCTCAAAAACGAGAGGTTTTGTAAAGATATCCGCAAGTTAATTTTTAGTGTCAAGATGCTCAAAAACGATGTCGCCTTTCTCCACATGATTCCTAAGGAAGTGATGTCGAATTTCAAAATGCTTGGTGCATAAATGTAGCACAAGATTCTTGGTTCAATTAATAGAACTCATTTTATCACAAAAAATTGGAATACGCTCATGTTTGAGGTTAAAGTCGAGCAATTGTTGCTTAATCCATAAGACTTGAGTGCAACAACTACCAGCCGCCATGTATTCTGCTTCGGCGGTTGACAAAGCTACAGAGACCTGCTTTTTGCAATGCCAACTTACCAAAGAGTTGGAAAAAGATGACATGTGCCACTCGTACGTTTCCTATCTGATTTGCATCCCGCAAAATTAGAATCGGAGAAGCCAACCAAGGAGCAATCATTTCCCTTAGAATACCAGAGCCCATACTTTGGAGTACTCGAGAGGTATATAAGTGTGCGCTTTACTGCTTTTAAATGGGATTCTTTAGGAGATGACTGGTACCTAGCGCACATACAGACACTAAACATAATGTCGGGTCTAGAGGCAGTAAGATAGAGGAGAGATCCAATCATACCTCAATACTTTTTCACCTCTACATCCTTACCATTTTCGTCTTGGCTAGGATTCACACATGTTGGCATTGGTGTATTAATCGCTTTGGAGTTTGCCATGTCAAACCGCTTGAGAAGCTCAAGGCAGTATTTCATCTGGCTCACAAAGGTACCCTCCTGCAGTTGCTTGATTTGCAATCCGAGGAAATATGTGAGCTCTCCCATCATACTCATTTCGAATTCTCCCTGCATTAAAGTAGAAAGCTCCCTTACCAAATTCATGTTAGTTGACCCAAAAATGATATCATCAACATAAATTTGTACCAAAATTAAGTGTTTTCCTTAATGCTTAATGAAAAGAGTTGTGTCAACATTTCCTCTTGAGTACCCTTGATCAAGGAGAAACTTTCTTAGACGATCATACCAAGCCATAGGGGCTTGCTTGAGTCCATACAAGGCACGTTTTAATTTGTATACATGATCAGGATACTCATGGGATTCAAATCCCAGAGGTTGGGCAACATAAACCTCTTAATTTATATAGCCATTAAGGAACGCGCTTTTCACATCCATTTGAAATAGCTTAAAATTTTTCGCACACGCAAAGGAAAGTAGAAGGTGTATAGCCTCGCGTCGGGCGATCGGCGCATAAGTCTCCTCATAGTCGATTCCTTCCTCTTGGTTATATCCATGCGCGACTAAACACACCTTATTACGTGTTATTACTCCTTTTTGTCCAGTTTATTCCTAAACACCCATCGGGTTCCAATTACTCGATGGTCTCGTGGAGGAGGGACAAGGTCCCAAACCACATTTCTTTTAAACTAATTAAGTTCCTCTTGCATTGATAGGAACCAATGTTCATCGAGTAAAGCCTCTTTTGGGTTTTTAGATTCTACTTGAGAAACGAAAGTGAAATGATAACAGAAATTACTTAGCTTTGATCGAGTCGTCACTCCCTTTGAGATATCACCGAGGATATTATCGATGGGATGGTCTTTGGAAGACTTCCAAGCTAGAGGGAGATCATCTTTGTTAGACGGATGAACTTCCTCAGTCTCTTCATGGCGGTCATCTTTTTCCTCCTCAACTTTGGCTGGGTTAAGTTGACCAATTCCCATCTCAACACCTTTGAGTATGTCTTTAGAAGATACACCTGCACCATGAACTAAACTACCTTTTTTGACACTACTCGGATAAGACTCATCAAATGTGACGTGAATAGACTCTTCGACAGTAAGTAATCTCTTATTGTATATTCTATAGGCTTTACTTGACTGAGAGTAACCGAGGAAGATACCTTCCTCTGCCTTGGAATCAAATTTACCTAAACTTTCCTTTCCTTTATTTAACACAAAAGACTTACAACCGAAGACATGTAGGTTAAACACATTTGGCTTTTTCCCTTTTAAAAGTTCATACGGTGTTTTGTTTAGAATAGGGCGAATGAGCACCCTATTTAAAACGTAACAAGCCGTACTAATGGCGTTAGCCCAGAAATACTTAGGAAGCCCACTTTCGTTGATCATAGTTCTCCCTAACTCTTCCAAAATCTGTTTTTTGCGCTCTACAACCCCGTTTTGTTAAGGGGTACACGGAGCGGAGAAGTTATGATCAACCCCGTGTCTACCACAATATTCCTCAAACAGATAATTCTCGAACTCACCCCCATGGTCACTTTTAATTGATATAATGTTTGTGTTTAACTTATTTTGAGAAAGCTTACCAAATTTTTCAAAGGCGGAGAATGTATCTCTCTTGCTAGCTAAGAAGATAGTCCAGCAAAATCTAGAAAAATCATCGACTATCACAAAACCATAATAGTTACCGCCTAGACTTTTAATTCTAGATGGCCCAGATATATCCATATGAAGAAGTTCAAGAGGTCTCGTAGTTGAAACAATATTTTTATATTTAAACGAGATCCTTGTTTTCTTCCCCATTTGGCATGCATCACATAAGTGATCCTTGGTGAACTTGATTTTGGGCAAGCCTATGACTAGATCTTTTGAAACTATATTATTTAGCAAGTCAAAATTGACATGCGCTAAACGTCTATGCCACAACCATGAGTCCTCACACATAGTCATTGTTATGTGTTAAGCACAAACCATGCTCTGATACCAATTGAAGGTGTGAAAATACACATGAAAGAGGGGGTTGAATTGTGTTTCGTGTTTTCGTATTATTTAGCTTCTGATCAGAGTCTCAAAATTAGAACTGATATTCAGATTCTAAGTTAATTCATGTGGGAGCAGATACAACAAAAGTAAATAAAATAACAGCAAAAGACACAAAAGATTTATATTGGTTCCTCCCCTAACCGAGAGTAGTTTAGTCCCCTTGCCTCACAAGAGCTTTTTATTATAACAACTTTATGATTACAATCGCTTATGCTTTTGCATAAGACTTTTACAACTGCTCAGACCATTTGTCTAAGACTTCCCTTGCTTAGAGCGCATGTCTAAGACTTTTCTCTTACTCACACCATGAGACTGAGCCGCCTGTTCATATGCCTTCTAGTTGAGACTTCCCCTTGCTTAAAGCATATGTATAAGACTTACCCTTACACACACCGTTAGACTTAGCCTCCTGCTCATTTGTCTTCTGGATGAGAATTTCTTTGCTTAGAGCACATATCTAAGACTTTCTGTTGCTCACACCACCAGACTGAGCCACCTACTTATATGTCTTCAGGATGAGACTTAGCTTTGCTTAGAGCCCATGTCTAAAACTTTAGTTTTACTCAAGCAGATTGGCTGAATAAGACTTTCACAACTCAAGCACTTAAGCAATGAGATTTACATGACTTAAGCATCTTGGCTCAAGACTTGATGCTTGAATCCCATGAGACAAGACTTTTTTCTCCATCACATAGCATGAGACTTAATCTAAACTACTAACTCAGTAGAATAGAGAACAAGGTGTACATGATGCAAGCATCAAAGGTACGTGAAATCACCATAACATAGATCTAAAGCACTTAAGATTTCTATATATATACAAGGGTAGGAAATCTTAAGGCTTTTACAATTACAACATGCAACAGAAAATATGCCTATTACATAGAGTTGATAATTGCATGATCTTGCTACTTCTTCAACAGAAGAATCCTTGTTAAAAATTCAGGCTTGAATCTTCAGCCGTATGTGTATACTTTCTAGAAACTAGTTGTTGAGAAGGTTACTTGATCAAGTGTCTTTGCTTCTACTCAAAAGTACAAAAGACGTTGAAGATGGATGCGCAATAGATTTCTAAATCCTTTGTGTAACACATTTAACCCTTGAGTCTTCAAGAGGTTATGTACCAATTCATCCGTTAGGAGTAGACGTCCATAGAACATACCAGCTTTTCTTGAGCCTTGCAATACTTTAGACTCGAGTTGACAGGCTGGTAATACAATACAACATGCTTTTAGTAGTACAGATAGTCCATAGCTTTATCACCAACTTTGAATGGTACCAGAAGCTGATATGTAATTACTGAGTGTAGAAACCCGTACGAATGCTGAGGCCTTCAGTTCAGAGTCTGCGTTAAGCCACACTTAGAAATTGTTCTTCAAACTCTACCACTAGAAGATAGCAATGAAGCAACTCCAAGTGTATCTTAGATGATTAGATTCTGATTATTTATGTACAAGAACAAGAACCTGCATAAATAAAACACACATCAAATCTGCTTCTGACAACATGGTCTCTAAAAAGTGGCAATACTAACATGTCATATCTGCCTCTAAAATATGAATTAACATAAACCAAAGCCTCCTCAGGTTGTGGCTTATGCTGAGGCTAATGATGTGGCTCAGATGGTCTAGTTTTTTTCACTCAGATCATACGCTAATGTTCCACAATAGCATAGGAAATGACTAAGTCTTTTTCCCCTAGTGTGATCTCTTGGTATATTATTCCTCTCTATTACTAAATGTTGACCAAAACATAAACAAATCAGCAAATTTGACAACAAGAAACAAACACGCAGAGAAATAAGCAAATAAAGGAATAAAAAATGTATTTAGACTACTGTGTTTCAAATTATAGAATTTGAATGTATGTAACACTCATTCTATTGATTGAAACTTGAGTTAAGGGAATTTTCTCATTGAATATAACATGAGTCTTACACAACTAAAGAGTGTCAATGATAATAATAATTCTTGTATGTACACATTTTCATTATATACCATCTTTTATCACAAAAGTCGAGAGCTTTATAAATTGAGCTATGGGTCAACTCAAGTGACACCAAGCTAGCTAGCCAATGCCAAATAACTTGAGAAAACATGCAAGAGAAAAAAAATGAGCACTATAATTAATATCTTGGTAGAAATAAGGAAAAATACCTTTTTGGTCCTCTAACTTTACCTCCTGGTCCATTTTGGTCCCTTAATTTTAAAAGAGGCCAAGATGATCCTTTAATTGATCAAATAGAAACATAAAAGTCCTTTCCATCCACTTGGCTTAAACGGAGTTTGTTTATGCATGTGTGGCAGCTGAGGTGGCTTTGATATGTCATCTTCTTCATTTCTAACCTATGATATCATCCTCTTTTTCCCTTTCATGTTAGGTTTTTTGTTAAATCTGAATAGGGTTCCTCATTTGTAGAGTTTTCTACTAAAAATGCTCGTGGAAATTGAAGTAACCATTAACAATGACTGTTGGGCATTGTTCAAACCAATATAATCAGAACAACTCTGGAAGTTTTTATTCCAATGTATACACATGCTCAAATATCTGATCGAACCCATATGTCATTGTAGAGATATGGTTGTTCTTCGCAAAGAATCAACTGTTACGAATTTTGGAATTTTTTTTGGGGATGTCAACATTCTAAGGCAAGAACGAATTTGAAATTTTAATTCTTTGTAATGTGTTATGATATAAACCATTTTCCATTTACATATGGTTCTACGAAAGTTGGTTGTGGATTTTTGATTAGTTCTATGAGGATGTTGTAGATGAGAAAAACTGACTTATAAAGAAGCAAAAAAGTAGATTGGAAAATCTAGCAAAAGAATTTATTGCAGCAAAAATGGTGGTAGATAATCTTAGGGATACAAATGTGGAATTGAAGCAACAATTTAGGGATCTACAAATTCAAATTAAGAAGATGGTGAAATGGGAAATTTTTTGGAAGTGCATGTTTTGTATTGTTTTATATGTGTTCGTATTTAGGATGTTGTAATAAGTGTGTCTGTTTGAACCAGTTTGTATCGGGTTGAATGGCATAACTTATCATATAATTTGTTTCCAGCTTGTGAGAACAATTAATGTTTCCAGGTTGCATCAGTTAATTTAAGAACATCATATTTTGCATCAGTTGAATTGTTTATATCAGTTTGAATGGTTTACATTAGTTGAGACATGAAACAGTGAATGGTTTATAGAAAATTATGTAACAACTGGTTGCATGCCCTACTCATAACATGGATTAGACTGAACAAATGCAGATGTCTGTGAATGGTCTCAAGATGAATACTAAGCAACTCATTGATACGACAGTCAGTGGCTCATCAAACTTTACAATAACGACTGGTATTAAGAAGATTATTTAAGCCATAACTGCAAATAAGCATTTAGAGTTATATGACCGTAGCATGAGTAAACCTGAAGGGGTAATTGACTTGAAGCTGACAAATTAAGTTGTGAAAATGGAAGATCAAATCACCGCTAAAGTAGAAAGAAGGCTTAATGTGAGTACTCAGACTGTTGCATAGGTTCAACCTATCCAAGTAGTCAGTTGTGAGATTTGTGGAGGACCTCATTTTGCTATGCATTATGTAGCCACTGCACAACAATTTGAGGCGATTAATTTTCTAAAGAAGAATAATCTATACTCCACCACATATAATCCTGGGTGGAAGAATTGTCCAAATTTATCTAAGAAAGATCAATAAGGGAAAGTTCAAGAAACAAGGATAGGTCCAACACCAAAATCAACCACAATAGCAACAATACTCACAACAATAACAACAATACCAACGACCTCAACAACAATATCAACAACAGGCACTTAGGAATGGTTTACATCAGTTGAGACATTGTCATACCCCAAAATTTTCCCCCTAGATCCCATTATCATTCTAGGTGCGTCAAACATTGTTATCTAACCTTAACCTATTTCAAGTTTGTCTTTGTCAAGATGCAGATGAATTAAGGTTTCATACAGTCAAGAAATCAGGGTTTCTAGGGATTGATCAGTCAAGGTTTTGGATTGATCATCCACATAAAAATTATCTATATCATCAAGGATATCACATGTGATCAATAATGAGTCCAATTTGAGGTTGTCACCAAGAGAATGGAAGCAGTGCAGTGCAAGAACCCTAATCAGGGTTTCTTATTGGAAAAGACAACTGTAGTTTGACTTTTGGTCTAGAAGGTTTTCCAATAAGAGAATGTGGTCCATGAGGCTAACATGAACCAATTAAGTCTACCGAAGAAGTTTCAAGGCCTCAGAGAACCCAGAACATCAACAGTCGATTCAGATATTTTCAACTGTTCGGTTCGTCTATCAGGAAATTAACTCATTGACCAACAAGGTTTTTACCCCCAAATTGAAGCCAAACTTGTTTACAAAATAAGTACACATCTAATTATGAAGTTTTGTGGAGATTTAATCAAGAATTGATAGATAACTTGCAAATCAAGAAACAAGAGTAAGTGAAAAAAACCCTAATTTTGATCAAACTTCAAATGGTCATAACTTCCTAACCATACATTCAAATGGAGTGGTCCAAAGCTTGTTGGAAAGGTCTTAAGGAGCCTTACAAAAGTCTCCTGCTGACCCATTAGCAAAAAATGAATGGATTTGGATTTATGAGCTCATCAAGTTGTGAAGGATTTTAAACACTTAGAAATTTCAAGGTTTCTTGACTTGTAAGTCAAGAATTCTACATTTTCACAAGGGGTTTTGACCTAGTTTCAAGTGGAATGTGTTCGCAACTCAAACATAAATGTTGTAGTAACTAACGATGGCTTTCTAAAAAGTACAAGTGGGTTCCATAACTTCTCATGGTTAGGGAGAACCAAAGCTCACAAGTTGGCAAGAACTCACTGCTGCAAAACTAGTTCAGCATGGATGTCTTGATTCCAAAGCTTCTCAAATCAATTATAATCAAGGATTAAGCCTCATTTGTGATCTCCACATTTCTAATGGAAGTGTTTAGCACCAACTCCCACGAATTTGGCATAAGAATTGAAGGAAATCACTGTTTAATGCACGTTGCAAATATGAATAGTGAAGAAAGAGAAAAATGGTAGTTGCCTTCATCAAATCACCAACTATGCTGCATCCAGTCACTTCCTATAATCTCAAGCATGGTAAAAATGACATTTATGGTATGGAGAAGCTCTTGTTAGGGTGACTTGAGGTCAGTAATGAAGATTTGCATTGGTTTCTACAAGATTTCCAAGTTTAAAAGGCCAAATTTGGCATTTTGTATGAATCTGCCCATGTCTCTCACTCAAGACTCTTGGCTATAAATAGAACCTCATTATCACATCCAAACTACACTAGTTCCATGCTAGAAACCAACCAGAACTCTCTCCCTCACTCAATCACCAAGTTCTTGCAAGTTTACCCTAAGTTTTCAAACTTCTCCAAAATTTGTCTTGCAAAATCACTTCCAAAACTATTTCCATACACTTTACAACTTAAACAATTCAAACACATCACAAATGATGTACTATATCTCTCCAAGATCTCATTTGTAACACCTCCTTCTATACCCCCAAAATAATGCAATTGAACACTTAATCACATATACAAAATTCATCAGAGTATATTTATAACATGGTATAAAGAGGCGCATCACATTATTCACGAAACTACAACATAAATAATAATGTTCATAAAGAGATAAAACAAAAGGGGTAAATCTCAACTAAAAGTAAAGCATAACTCTTAGAGTCTACATATCAATGTTTTGATTAAAGCGGAAGACTCGAACATTGAATTACTTAAGACATGATATAATAGAAGTACGCATCATCAAGTTGTTCATAGTATCATTCATATTTTACAAACATCATCAGCTGATACATATACAATGTATCACAAAAGAATACTCTATAAGCTTAACTACCCGATGTTACATATTAGAGCAATCGACTCAAAAGAATAAAGCTATACTTCACCAAAAGAAAACCTCCAGCAATCCTAATCTATAATGCCTCATAGAGCATTATAAAACAGCAGAAGGGTGAGAAATATTATCATAATAATCAATGCATATAATTATATATACATACATAACATAAAACATACCTACATTACATTACATTACATTTCTCACCACAATCCATTTTAACTCATATACATAGTCCACACGCAATCATATTTCATATAATAATGACATTCATGCTATGTGACTCAATACGACTCAATGCAAACTTATGCCATGTGGTACCAACACTTGTTATCTTTTTTCGGTTTACATTAAACCGGGTCCACTCTTCTAAGCTTTCAAACCCACTCTTCTAGGCTTGGGACAAGTCACTAGTCTCCGCGAAACTAGCAAGCATTGCCTCTTGACTAAATGATGCATATGCAATCAACAATTCAATGCACTTAAGACCGATATTTTAATCTCATGCATTCAAATAATTCATATCTTCAAGAATTATCACAACGATTGCACACACAACATATTCATACATATCATCAATATATTAACAAACAATGCACACATATACACAATATGTTCTCATGCATTCTTCATACATTTTTACATCAATTATAACAATGTATTACATTTCTCCAAGAATCACAATTTCGATCAATTCACAATCTAGGATTCACGCTGTAAGACTACCATATTATAATATATCCCGGCATAATTGACGCCTCGAGCATGGAAATAATCAAAGTTAAGTCGGAAATCCGACCTCGGATGGAAACATTAACGAAAAACACATCCTGTCACATTCGCTATTCTGCTCGCTCAGCGAGCTCCTAGCGAGTATTCGCTACTTGTTCGCCCAGCGAACAAGCTCGCGAAGGCAAACAGAAGCTTCCCACTTTGTTCGCTACCTCGCTCGCTCAGCGAATGCCTAGCGAACCTTCGCTACCAACGAACACCACAAAATGCATTATGTCCAAGTCTGGGACCGTTCGCTAATGGCTCGCTACTAGCTCGCTTAGTGAACGTTCGCTACCAGCTCGCTCAGCGAACACGCTAGCGAATGTCTGCAAACTCAGAATTCTTACTGTCTAACTCCCACCAAACTCTCCAAAACCGACCGATTCTCACGAACAAGTTCTGTAACCTTAGTCTAGCATCCTCCCGACTAAATACTACCACTTATTCTCATTTTCCACCGTGAAAACTCAGATTCTACCGATTAATCCGCTTATGCCCTAAAATGGAAGTTGTAGAAAAACATCCAATACTCTAACCCAAGCATACATATTCATACACATTGTTAAGATGATGATATTTCACACCCTTACCTTGATTAATCCAAAGCTTGAGCGTTGTTCTTGATGATTCCAAGTTCTTCCCTCTTCTTCTTCTCTTTTCTCCTCTTTCTCCTTCTTTCTCTGTTCTTTCCTTTTTGTTTCTATCTTTTCCTTTTCTTTCCACTCTCCTCTTTAATATGTCTTTCTCTTCTAATTCTCTCCAACATCTAATAATTCATTTAATTAATTACCCATCAATTAAATAATTCTCATTAACCCATTAATTAATACAAATAATTAACTAATGAAAAATAGGGTTGTTACAATATTAACCAGAAAACCATCCAAGCAAGAAGTCAACTATCAAAACCTTATTTGTTGACTTTTCTGCATTTTGGAGAGCATCCATCAAACCACTGCACTTCCTTGAGTTCCAAGACCACTTACACCTCAATATGACCTATACAAACAATCCATGGTTGATTCACACTTCTGTAACAACATTTGAGCAAGTTTGCTTTTCAAATCTTTGGACTTTTTGGTGATTTCTTCACTAGCAAGGCATTCTGGCCACTAGCTTACTTGGAGGCTATTTTTAGCATTTACTCATCATCATTGGAGCATTTGAAGACTATTAAGGAGCTTGTAGGATCTCTGGCTTTCTTATTTCACAAGCTTGCATCATAAGGCTACAAGAGGTAAGCCTACAAGAGGTATGCTTTTGAGTTGAAAATTGTTTATACATGTTTTTGTATATGTTATGTGTCATGTATGAAACATTTCTTGCAGCAAAATATTTATTTTGGGACTGTCAGATTTTAGGTCACAAGTTAGGTCCAAACTTGTCACATTTTGCATAATGATTCCAATCTGCCAAAGCACTCGTGCATTTCTTATTTTCTCTTGTGATAACCTCTATATATGATTCATATGTGATGTTTGTACACTTGTTTCACAAATCACACCACTACACAATGTTATTCATGTGTTCTTGCATTTGGTTGTAACCAAACTTGCCCTACCAATGGTGCTATCGTGTTTTCTTGTGAGTTCATAGTTGGAAAAAAAAATTGTACCATTTAATTCCTTGTTCAAAAACACACAATTTTCGATTTTGTTTCACCTCATTTGGTTAAGTTTTGACTGAGATCCATTCTTCTTGCAAATGGCCTTAGGTTGCCTTACCTTGCCTTGACCTAGTTTTACCCATTTTGTGCACCAACTTCCCATGATCATAACTTGCTCATTTTTATGCTATTGATGCCATTATTTTTTAAAACTACTCCTTAACATGTCTATTTTCATTGAGTTAAGGAATCATTCAAGGATTGTTATCCTATAAATACTTTGGTGCACTTGAATAGCATGTGTTTTAGGGTTTTTTCCATGGTGTTCTTGAACTTTTTCAACATGTAACTTGATTTTTCTTGTGATAATTGTCTTGTATGATTCATATATGTTTTTTTACATGTTTAAATGTTCAAAGTTGTTTGATTCATTGCCTTGCTATGTTCATGCTTGCATTTGTGAATACATACATGTGAAAATGGCCGGTTGAACTTCATCTGTGACCCATACCATGATTCTTGATGTTGTAACCTCTTGAATATGTTATTCATGCCTCATTCTACTTGTTTATGTGTCTTTTTAGAACCATAACCTGTTTAGGGTTTGTTTCTTACCTTTGTGAATGCTTGAATGTGAATGGTATACCTTGAATTTCCTTGTGATTCATAACATGATTCTTGATGTTTGTCATACCCCAAATTTTACCCTTTGATCCTTTGATCTTTTGCATATCATTTTAGGTTAATCATCTTGCATTACCCAATTTATCAGCTAAAATAAACTTGTTGAAATTACAGCCAAATCGGTCAAACTAAATGTCAATTGTGCGTAAAATCATTGGACGAAAAATTTTATAATCGAGCCTGCAAACGTCAGTGATCTTAATATATGTTTCGTATAGTTTATTATGGCATGCTCATTTAAATTTTCGAATACTTTTAAACCATATTTTTGGATTAGCGGGTAAAACATATTTTAAAATTTGACCAAACGCTGTAATTTTTCCAATACGTATATTTTACGCTGATCATTTTGGTGTATTTATTTTAGTTTTTTGAGCACTTCGATACTAGTCCAACTATTCGCTTTTTATCACTTTTATTTCAAGTTTTAATTAATAGCTATTTTAATTAACTATTTTGTTATCATTTCATTTTTTTATTTCATTATAGTTTATCTATTTATTTATTTAATTATTTTTTGTATTCAACTATTTTATTTAATATTAAATTTTGTTTTCATTCTAATAGTAGAACAACTTGTTGATTAAGTATAATAAAGCATCTTTTTATTTTTGTTCATTTTGTGAAATATTTTGTAGCATGCATGCTTAGTGCTGTACACTTTTTCAAAACCCACTTTCCTGCATCATCACGTTGAATTAAAAAAGGAAAAAAGATAACAAAGCTCTCTCTCTTATAAATCTGCGATACCTTTCAACATTCTTCAAAACCTGCACTTGAAACTTACAGCACACACTCTATATCCCATAAACATCCATCTTCATAAACCACCATCACCCCGTAATCTTGTGAATAAAAAAGGCCATATAAACCACCAGTTAACCTCATAATTTTTGATATTACACATTAACAACAACAACAACTCTGTAAATACAAAAAAAATAACAGATTCAAACTAGAAGCAAGGCGAACCTGAGTTCTTTCCTTCACCGGAAAACGTACGGAGCAGCCAAAATGAGAATGTTTATCGTCGGAAACACAACATATCCGGCTACCATTTCGCTTGCCATCGCTCACCACCACGCACCATTCCACAACTCTGCGGCAGCACCGACGACGACATTCAGTAACACTTTTTACCACGTCGGTAATTTTCGTCTCCTCTGTTAATCATATTTCCATCATACTTGTTTCGTCACACCGTTATTTCTCTTACGATTATTGCCAGTAATGCTTGGATTTCAATCTGAACTTGTTATGTCTTCTTGAAGTTGTGATTATGTGCGTTTGTTGTTTGAGTATGATAGATGAAGATGTGTATACTGTCATATTTTTGTTTCATGTGGCTGATTTAGGCTTTTATTTTTATTATCATTATGGTGATTTTAGCTTTACTCATAACTTGTTTTCATGTTTTATTATAATCTTAGTTTAAAATGTTGGTTTAAGTATAAATTATATATAAATACACATGTTTTGTTTTACTGTATATCACTTTTGTCTAAAGTTTAATATATGGGTATAAATGGTTAATGGGTGTTCACATTTTTATGCATCCAATGGCTAAGTATGAAATTAATGAACATATGTGGTAGTATAACGTCGTGAGGTTTATATATTTGCACATTTCTAGTAACATGTGAATAATTTTCAGCATTCTCTTGTTTTTTAAATTTGGATATATTAAAAGAAAGAAAAAACATATATATATATATATATATATATATATATATATATATATATATATATATATATATATATATATATATATATATATATATATATATATATATATATATATATATATATATATATATATATATATATATATATATATATATATATATATATATATATATATATATATATATATATATATATATATATATATATATATATATATATATATATATATATATATATATATATATATATATATATATATATATATATATATATATATATATATATATATATATATATATATATATATATATATATATATATATATATATATATATATATATATATATATATATATATATATATATATATATATATATATATATATATATATATATATATATATATATATATATATATATATATATATTTAAAATTAATTATTTGTATACTATAGTGGAAAAAATATATTGTTGTTAATTATTAATTAGTTATTGAGTTTTTAGTTAATTAGTTTTGTTCTTTTATTAGAATTTAATTTATTTAGTCTTTTTAGATCTTTGTTTATTTAGTTATTTAGTTTTTAATTAGATTTTAGATAATTAATTAATTAATAGATTTTGGTTTAATTTGAATTCTTTTGTTTATTTATTTTTAATTTAATCATGACATTTTTATATTTTTCATTAATTCTTGATCTTCGATCTAATTATTGTTGTTTTTGGCTATGTTTAAATTCTAATTTTTATTTGCCTGAGTCTTTACTGTATATTGCTATTCCTCTTACACTTGGTACAAAGGCTTCATATCTTTGTCCCTCCTTTGCTTTTACCTCATTCCAAAGGAAAGGAACACTTGTTAACTGCCATGTCATCTTTAACCTAACTCTAGGTCTTTACCCTTTATCCTAACCTTAGGATTAGAGCCACCATGCTCTATTTAGTCGTCTCGCCGTGGACATTCTCTTCCTTGCAAACTTAACCTTAGTTTAGAGTCGCTGCACTCTATGTAGGTGTCTCACCGTAGAAATTTACTTGCCCCCTGGAACCTTGACCACAGTCAAGAGTTCCTCACCCCTTTTGAGGGGAACTACGGTTGCTCTGATTCCATTCCTGTCAGGATACGTAGGCACGAGATACGATGTTTTGGCGATCATACTTTATATATACTTTAGATCTTTACCTTAGCACTTTTCCTTTAGCAAGCAACTTTAGCTTAACACAAATACTAACAAGAGGTTTCTGTAGAGTACTACAGATATTTAGGATGCTAACACCTTCCCTAGGTATAACCAACCCCCAAACCTTAGATCTCTTAGCTGTGTTGTTACATAGGGCACTTAAGGTTTTCTTTGATCTTTACCCTTTCCTTTGGATAAATCAAAACTCGATGGTGAACTTCATGATTTCTGATTCAAGTTAATTCAATAGCATGATATCTGATTCTCACTGCAACAGAAATGGCGACTTCACTTGGGACCTCCCCTAGGATAATTAAGCACACCTTGTTTATATTTGTATTTTCTATATGTTTGCTTGCTTGTATATTTGTATATATTTGTACATATATCTGTTTGTGCCTAGGTTTTTACTGTGTACAGGGTTGTGACCTTAGAGTGGTGAGATAAGTCCTAACCCGAACTGGAGTGCACACCTATGATAGGATTATGGTATATTCAATAGTTAGTTGTTAGGAGTCATTCTAACATGTCTAGCATATGATAACCATGCTCAGTGGAGGCCCCTTTGGGATTACTGGTGTCTGATGCGAGTAGTCGTATTGGCATCACTTTTCTGACCTGGGAGCCCATGAAGTTGAGGACCTTTAGTTACCACTCACCCCCACTTGGCCTTTTAGGACGTTGTGTGATGACTATGAGGGAGTAGTTCTGAAGTAGTTGATACGCGATACTACACTCAGACGAGACTCTCTTGAGAATATTATTGACTTCCAAGTAGGTGTGTCGATAATATCCGAAAGATGGGTCGATGACTTTGGGAACTTTGTTAGAACTCGTTGTGCAGGTGCTTTACCCCTAATACACACCTGGTGGTTGGTTCTTTACCCAGACCTCATTATGTGATCTCGAACCTTTAGTTCTATTATGTGTGTTTTGCATCCTGTCTTACATCACATTGCATTGCGTTTGCATCCTTGCATGGTTCATTGCATACCTCTGTTTGTCCATTAACTCATGTCCAGTTGTTTCTATCTTCCAGTATACCTCTGAGTCGTAAGCTGATTCCTCGACACCGATATCGGACTAGATCTAACTATAGACACAAGATGTCAGAGCAAGTAGTACACAACACAGAAATCTGAATGGAGATCGATGAGTTGAAATCAGGCATGACTAAGCTCACCGAGATGCTTCAAGTCCTGATGGCCAGAGGAGAATCTCAAAGGACCATCATTCAGGAAGTTTCAAGTGCTGATCCTCCTCCTGTTCAAATGCCGCCTTCAACTTGGCCAGAGTTTGGTTTACCTCACAACTACTCTCTACCCCTTGCGTCTACTGCTATGATTGGTCAGACTATCAAACCGATTTTTCAAGCTCCCATCTTTGCTGAGCCCAGACCTGAGGTCCACACTGTTACCCAGACTGTCTGAGCTCCCTTTGAGAATCCTCTCTATGAGTACAATGCTGCTAGTGCTCAAGGGGAAGACCATAAAGATTTTGTTGAGCCTGATGTTGTCCGTGAACAGTTTCAGATCATAGAGAAGAGACTCAAGGACGTCAAGGGTACTGACTTCTTCAACATTGACGCAGACAGTATGTGCCTAGTTTCTGGCCTTGTTATGCCTGCTAAGTTCAAGACCCCCGAGTTCGTGAAATATAAAGGTCATTCATGTCCAAGAGCCCATCTAGTCATGTACTTCTAAAGGATGGCAGCTTACACCAACAATCAGAAGTTGCTCATCCATTGCTTTCAGGATAGTTTGAGTGGTGCCTCTCACAAGTGGTATATGGACTTAGAGCATAACAATGTCCACTGCTTCAAGGATCTCACCAACGGTTTTATGAGGCAATACAAATTCAATCTTGACATGGCCCCTGATCGCCGCCAACTTCAAAATATATCTCAGAATGAAAGAGAGTCATTCAAGGAATACGCTCAGCATTGGAGAGAGTTAGCTTCCCAAGTTGAACCCCCTTTAACAGAGAAGGAGCTAACTTCAATGTTCATGGATACTTTGTCCCCTTTCTATTGGGAAAAGATGATTGTGAGCATCTCTTCAAGTTTTACAGATCTGGTGACTATTGGCCAAAGGTTAGAAGAAGGACTGAAAAATGGTAAAGTATCCAAAGTCGCTGAATCATCCAATGGTGCAAAGAAATCCTATGGGAATTTCTAGAAGAAGAGAGAGGATCAGACCAATGTTGTCATGACTGAAGTGAGAAGGCCTCATCCTAGACCTCAATATGTTGATTATCATGTTGTTGCTGCTGTTGCTGCTCCACGACCAGCTCAGATTCCTCAATGTCCAATTGTTGGACAGAACCAGTATAAGAATAAGAATCAATTTGATCCTATTCCCATGACATATACAGAACTTTATCCTGACCTGGTTCTACAAGGACTTTACAACCTCCTCCTAATCCTCTTCCAGCTGGATTTAGAGCTGATCTCTGCTGTGCATTTCATGAGGGCGCCCCAGGCCACGATTTGGAGCATTGTTATGCATTGAAAGATAGAGTGCGTGAGTTGGTTAGGACTGGAATCCTTGATTTTAAGGATAGTCATTCGAATGTCCAGAACAATCCCTTTCCAGCACATCAAAAGTGAAGCTTCAGTCTGACTTCAACAGACTATCTTCTTAAAAGTCAGTGTTTCAGACAGGACAACTCATCTTTGTACTGATCTAGTCACTAGGCCATTTGTTTCTCATTTTTGTACTTTCCTCCATTTTGTTTAAGCTTTTTGCTTTTAATTAGTGTTTGTACTTTCATATTAATGAAATGAGCATTGCAACTTTTGATTTCAATTCATTTAGTCTATTATTTGCACTTTTATGTTTTATCTTTCAAATATTTACTTCTTGTCCAAACTTTTGATTATGCAAATATTTGAGGGATGATGATGAAAACGTATTATCCATAACTGTTGTTGGTATGCTTTCAATCAAACTTTGTTGATGATGCAAGGCATTCTTTCAATCCCCTAAACACTCGAGAAATAAGGAAGTTATTCCCTTGTCAACCCCTTCGAGCCTAGAAGTTGGAGTTTCTTTCTTTACAAAAAACCACAATCTTAACCTTGGGGCAGGGTAGTTCTCAGTTAACTTGGTTATGTGTTCCTGCAATACACCTTTCATATAAAAGGTTACATTCACAAGTTTTCCTTCGCACATAGCAAGCAAGTGTCGAAGATGTTTTCCAACCAAAAAGCCGATGATAGTTCGCCGTAATCAGTAAGCCAAGCAGTCACTTTCTTTCTTTTTTTAAAAGGAAATAATAATAATAATAATAATAATAATAATAATAATAATAATAATAATAATAATAATAATAATAATAATAATAATAATAATAATAATAATAATCATAAAAGCCCGCTAAGTCAAAACCTATGAAGGAGACTTAGGAAAAACTAGGGCATCCCGTTGACTGTAATCTTCACAAGAAACAGTTCAGGAAAATGTTAGGGATAATAAAAGAGGAGATCTTTAAACCCTTTACCATGTAAATCCTCAATGTCAGAATAACCAAATATTGTAAAGAAGCAGTGACTGCCTTTTCAAAAAGTCTGTTGACTTCTGAACCATCATCACTATTATCAGTGCAATTCCTAACCTATGGGAACCTGAGCGAATAGTATGAGTTAACTGAGCGTAGGACTGAAGATCATCACGTAGATTGGGTGGGCACAAATAAACTTTGAGCCTTTATCTTTTGTTTCTTAAACTGTGAACTAAGCCACGTTAGAACCCTCGAAAGACCTAACTGAAGCAAGGTTATTTTGAAAGCATACTACAACAAGGTTGCGTAAGCTGACTCCAAAATATTTTTGCAAATCAATTATTTTGGCATTACACCTTTGCTTTACACTTTGAGTATTTTGAACCGCTGCGTTCTGATATGAAACTCTTATACTTTGCTTGTTTCAAAAGTGATTTTCATTTCAAAAGTTGTATGAACTTTGTGTTGCACCCCAAAATTTGCCCTTTCGTTTTAACTTTGACTGTCTTTTGCTTCGCATTCATCTGCATATAATCTAGGTCGATCATTTCTTGCATATTATCCATGTTATCAGTCGGAATGGGTTTATCGGGATTACAACCACTTTGTTCATGTTTTACACTGTTTAAACTAGTTCAAATGATAAGTTTTATGTTGAAATCAAACAAAGGTCGTACTCTTCCTAGTGGTTCATTCTGTGCTGATAATTTTGTAGCATTTCGGTTTTCGACCCTTTTATTCGTTTTTTATTTCGTGGCATTTTGTGGTTTATTTTTATTTTTGTTTTATAATTTCATTTTTATAATTTGTTAATATAATATAATAGTAAAGTTTTAGAATTAGTTAATTTCACTTAGATTTAGAATTAGAAATAGATTTAATTAATTAGCTTTTTAAATTAGAATTAATTAGTTTTAATTTAGATTAGAAATAGAATTAGAATTGAATTAAAAGAGAAAATAAAAAAGATTTAGATTATTAATTAGAAATTAGATTAGATTTTTAATTTGGAAAATAGAATTTGATTAGAGTTTATATTAGGAATTTTAATTTAGAAAGATAGAATTAGATTTTAATTTAATCAATTAGATTTAGAATAGAATTAATTAATTAAGTTTTTTAATTTGTTTTTATGTATATATTTTTGTTGTAAATCCGTCCAAACCATTGCCACTGCTACTTCTGCTCCAAACGTACTGCCCACCTACCCCACACTAGGCACAACATTATTGAACAGGCCATAACCTGCAACAGAAAAGAAACGCAAAAAAGGGACAAAAAAACAATATGTAAATTGCAGTCTGGATGAATATGACGTATCAAATAGCGTTACAAAAAAATGCACAGCATTATGGTTTGGGTCCTCTCTGTACACATTCTGGAAAACATTTTGAAATTTCTCTTTTTTAAAAGAACAAATGGTCACAAGCTCTCAAGAAGAAAAAACACAAAAAAAACCTAGTAGCATGTTCACCTCCCTCACCATCTCAAACCCGTTTTCAAAATCACAAGCACCAATCCACAATCTCATCTCTCCTTCACCGCATTGAATCCCTTGAATCATCTCTCTCACCTTCAACAAAGCCTCACCCAGAACTGTGTTTTTTTCTTCCAATCTCCTTCAACCCATTCTTCATAAAATCCAAATCACCCTTCACCTTCTTCAACCTTTTCTAATCACAACCCACAAAGAATTGAATCTTCAAATAGCCCAAACACTCAAAACACAGAATCAGAAAATGGAAGTGGAAAGATCTGAAACCCATTCACATCCAAACCCAAAGCAGAGAATGAGATGAAGAGATTTTATTTTTTTGAGCGGAAACAAAACCGAAACAAATTTCAAACCGGAGTCCGAACCCATATGAAGGGAGAGTTCATTGTCCACGAGGTTAAAACGAGGTGTTGCTTTGTTCTCATGATTTTGCGGTCGGGTTCTTCACATATTTCTGATTTTGGTTTCGTTTTAGATGAGAAGAGGATGTGCGTTGACTGGTCACAGATGTAAGCTTGTTTTGTTCTTGAAAGGAGAGTGATGTTATTATTGTCACGTTCATACGCGAAGTCGTTTCCTTTTTTCTATTTTTTTTTGTTTTAAAATAATGAGAATAAGGCGGCATGCACGATGAAAGCTTTGATCTCAGCATTGTCGTTTCACTATTATTACTTTAAAATGACCTAACTTTGACTGTGTTCCACCATGAGTTTTGTTTGTTGATTCTGGGCTTAAGGCCCATTTCATTTTTTGCTAAACTGTATTTTTTTATTGTGGGATGAATGGGCCATGGCCCATGATGATCCCCTCACTTCTACTCATCATCCTCTAACTTATTTTCACACCCCCATAACATTTCTTTTTATTAAATTTTAGAGTTTTCTCTTTATTTTTTATTTATTATTTTTTTTGCTATTTTAATAAATTCATTTCTAGAGTTTATAATATTTTAATAAGTTTACTTTTAGAATTTATAACCCTTTTCTTATTAAGTTTGTTTTTAGAATTGTTAGTTTAACATTATTTCTAAATAGTTTTTTTTTTAATTTTATAATACTTTTCTAATTTAGATTTTAGAAGTTTTGATTTTTTTTTTAATTTTAATTTTTAGATTTTTTTTTAATATAGTATTCTAAAGAATTTTTTATTTTTGGTTAGTTAAGTTTTTGTTAAAATACTTCACTAAATAAATTGATTTGTGTTGATATTAAGATGTGCTGGATTTTATTTCGCCTTGATTTCATTTTTGTTTTATTACACATTTCATTTGGGTCGATGACGAGATCACAAAATCTATTATCAGTCAAATTATTGATAGATAACGGTTTGTCCGAGACCACCACTTTTTCTCTCCTCATTTCTTCTTCATTTCGATTTTATTTAATTTTCTTGATCTATGATGTCTTTTGATTCGCAAGCGTCATTTTATCGCAGTCGATAACCTTCTCAATTTCAAATCTATGGAAAATGACCATTTGGGTCGTTTTCTTTACTTTGGGATCGCGATAGGCTACCTTCGATTAATCGACATGATGTTTGCGATTAAGACGAGATCCCACCTTTTTGGTCCGTGCGACATGATTTTATTGGAGAATGATCCTCAAAATTATTTCTCTATCTTGTCCATAACACGGATATACATTCACGCAACCTCCTATAGTTTGACTTCCCTCATAAGTCAAGCTACGACTGTTTGGCGTCACATTTTATCCCGATTCGATTCACTAACATTGTCGAATAATAATTCAAGACACTTAATAACTGCGATGAGTACTATGCGCCACGAGTTTTAGGTGCATAGGAAATGATGAGAGAGGGGTTTCTCCTCGCTTGTCTAGAGTGTTTAGCGTATGCCCCGAGGGAGATATGCGACACATTCGCTCCTATGCCTTAGATTTAGTGCAGTACGCGTCCCAAACCAATTCAATTCACTTCCGTTCAGGCGTTCCAGGCCTAGGATCTTTTCTCTCGCCCTCGTGCGATCGAGATCTCGTTTTCCCATAGTAGCGTGAACTAGGAACGCTCTGATTCCTTATTCCGTAATGAGGATACCTAGGCACGAGAATTCCTATCCTTGAGGAGCACACTAACAACTAACTTCCCCTTTCTCTTGCCCCCAGTGCAATCGAGACCAACCTATTTTTCAAACCTTTTCATCCTTCGGGATTGTCTCAAACTTCATTTTCATAAAAGAGTACGTTACTTTTTCGTTCAACCGTAAACAAGCATCATTCCTAACTGCTGGAATGGAAATTTAACGTCACTCATAAAAAATACTTAACCGACCTTTTTCCCGTAGTTACCCAAACGACGTTTGCTCTGATTTCTCATACCAGATGAGGATACATAGGCACAAGACAGCGATATCTTGGCGAGCAACCTCCCCCCATCACCCGTAGTTTTCCGAACTACGTTGACTCTGACTTTCCCATTTCACAAGGGAATACGTAGGCATACGGCGTGCAATGTCCTATAGATAAACACACCTATTGATTAGACAACAAGCGTGGATCCCAATGAGTACAACGGACGTGAGGGGTGCTCATACCTTCCCTTTGCGTAACCGACTCCCGAACCCAATATTTGGTTGTGATGACCTTGTCTTTTCCCGTTCTCTTAGGTTTTCTTAGATCGTTTCCTTTCCCTCTCTTTGGGATAAATAACGTTCGGTGGCGACTCTTTTGTTTGTTTTCGCTGGCCCTTTTTCGCAGTTGCGACAGATGGCGACTCTGCTGGGTAAATATGTTTCACTATGCGAGTCAATCCTGGCGCTTGTCTGTTTTATGTCTTTGGGTGTTTATTTTTTTGCATATGTGTGTTGCATGTGTATATTTTATTACATTTATATTTTTAGCTTCTGCACTTTATTATTATCATGTTGTTGCTGTGTTGTTGGGTGGGGTGTCCCATTGAGAGATATGCCAAATACCCAGGCTTGAGTACACACCTAGTATTAGTGCGGAGAGTAGTACGGGCTTGCATGTTTGGCATGCAAGAGCCCTCATGAAATTCACGTCCAGACGAGGTTTTCTTTGAAGACATCCTATCCTGTGTGTTTTGGACAGTTGATGGTGTGTTGGATCTGAAAACTAACGACTCTGGAGATTGTTCATTAGGAAGTCAGTTGAGGCCTCCTCGTTTGACCATTATGCCAAACCATAAATGGTGAACGTATCATCGTTTCTTGACCTGAGAGTCTGTGATACTGACAACCTGCATAGGATGTCGTACCTGTTTAGAGGGTAGGTCCTACCTGTGAGCGGGAAGGGTTTTCCAGGAAAATTGACCTTCAACCAACCCGATTTTCTAGTCTTCTTATCAGTGAGAACTTATTAGCCTGGTTATTCTGGTGCTCCAGAATTTTCTTCAGAGCAGACTTATGAACTTATTCATTCAGTGGCACAACAGTTATTCAGAGCATTATGGGAGCTTTGATCCAATGTCTATTGCATTAGCATTTTGCATTGCATTAGCATTTTGCATTGCATTAGCATCTCATTCTTGCATATCCATCCTCATCCAAAACAGAGAACTCATCCATCTTTTGTCCAACCCGCAGTTGATTTCCCGACACACGCATTGGACTTGAATTACCTTTTGGAAGAATCATGAACTCAAGATAGCAGAATTCAGTTGTTACAAGGGCAGAGTTTGAATTGATGAAGAATCAGCTAGATCAACTCTTGGAAGCCATGACAACCATGACAAGGGGAGAGGCCAATATTCAGAAGACTCTAGCTAATGAGGATGTTGTTCCACCTTCAGTGAACAATGCGGCTCAAGCTCAGCATGTGCAGGTTCCTGTTGAAGGTCAAGTTATACAAGAGCGTACCATTGTCCGAGATAGACATTTGTCTTCTCAATGATACAGACTATCAGAACTTCACATTCTCTATGCCGAGTTCCCAAGGGTTTGTTCCAAAGATTAATCCTAAGGACTCACAAACTGTTGAGTTTATGAGAAGATATCGTTTGTTGGAGGAAAAGCTTGACGCCCTAATGGGTCAGGATACTCTTAATCTGAATGCTCCAGGCATGTGTTTGGTTCCAGGCCTTGTGATGCCTCCGAAGTTTAAGACACCAAATTTCTAGAAGTACAAAGGAGATATCTGTCCGAAGCAGCATTTGGTGATGTTTTGCAGAAGAATGACCTCATATGTCTATGATGACAAGCTTATGATTCACTGTTTCCAGGACAGTCTGAGTGGGGCATCGTTGAGTTGGTACATGCAGTTGGAGAGTGGTTGCATCTGATCATGGTTATACCTAGCCAATGCCTTTGTGAAGCAATACAATTACAATCTCGACATGACTCCCAGTCGCATACAGTTGTAAGACTTATCTCAAGCGGACAATGAATCTTTCAGAGCATATGTGTAGAGATGGAGAGAGTTAGCTGCTCGCGTTCAACCGCCACTTTTAGACAGAGAATTGGTCGACATGTTCATGGATAATTTGCAAGGTCCTTACTTGGATAAGATTATTGGTAGCAAGGCATTAAACTTTTCTGACTTGAGAATAATTGGGGAATGTATCGAGAGCGGACTCAAGAGTGGAAAGATTTGAGACATCTCAGACATCTCACTTTATGAAAGCGATACAATTGCCAGTTCTCAAGAAGAATGGGAGAAAGAAAGTAATTCCATCAAGGAATCCCCGATACCTTAGGTTCAGTTTTCAGACATTTCAACTGTTCAAAGTCAGCAATCTTCTGGGTCTTTGTATCAGATATTTGTTCCCCTCCGGATTCAACGGTCATACCATCATTGGTCGCGTCAGCACGCTCGACAAAGACCAAAGAAACCAGAGAAGCATTTTACTCAGTTGTCGATGACATACAGTCAGATGTTGCCAGATTTGATTAAAGGTGGGTTGATAGTGCCGAAGGAGATTAATCCAATGATTCCTCCATATCCGCCAGGTTTTGATGTCAACGCCCGCTGCGATTACCATGCTGGGGCACAAGGGCATTCAACCGAAGACTGTAAGGTGCTTAAGAGGAAGATTCCGACTCTGCTTAACTCCAATATGTTCTCAATCACACCTCAGGGTATCCAGATCAACAATCCTCCTTCATCCAGTCATGTGGATTCATCAGTTCATGTTATGGAGGAATTTACCGAGAGCAGACGTTCAGAAGAGTACCAGACTGACTTCGACGAGCAATTATGAAGATGGCTAGCTCAGTAGCAAATCAAAATTGGAAATCCTGGTTCCTAGAAGAGCAGTCTTTTTATATCATGTCATTTCTTTGCAGTTGTAGTTTCTTTTCTGTCAAAGTATGAACTTATCTGTAGAACTTATTTGTTTTCAATTGATAGTGATGATGAAATGAATATGAATATTTTGATTAAATCCATTTGTGTTCACTCAATAATTTTTTATTGATGTCAAACGCTTGTTTAAGCAAAATCCGAGGGAGGATAACGAAATTGAAAGACACAAAACTTCCGATTGTATGCTTTTGAATAAAACCTCTGCTGATGATGTACATGCATTATTTCAAATCCCTAAACACCAGAGATATAAGGAGTATAATCCCTTGTCAACCCCTTTGAGCCTAGTAGTAGGAGTTTCTTTCTGAAAACAAAAAAAACCTTTAATCTTGACCTGGGGTAGGGTAAGTGTCAGTTAATTCGACCAAAAATCCAAATTGCAGAAAGGGGTATTCCTGTTCGAGGATCAACCACACCTGTAGAGGTCGTACCTAAAAAAAACTTACAGTGGTTATCCCTCGCCAACCAAATAACTCAGACAAGCCGATGTCACATGATTTGTTCCCAAAAAGAGAATCAAAAGAAAAAAAAAATAAAAAACCCGCTAAGTCGATAACTTGAAAACAAGTGGCTTAGGCAAAAATAGGGCATCCCGCTGGACTTCGAAATCAAAAAGATATATTCAAAAGAGTCAGTCCAGGCAAAAATAGAGAAATAAAAAAATGGTGAAGAACAATTCGTGTGACTCCAGACGCCAAAGACGAAAAAGCGAGTGACTGTCACTCCGAAAACTTGTGGTTTCCTTAAACCATCACTCCTATCATTCAACCTTTGAGAGGTGAGTTCTTGCATCGAATTATCTAAACATAGGACTGAAGAACATCAAGGAGAATGGGTGGGTTAAAGCAGAACTTTGAGCCTTATACCCTTTCTTTCTATAACCGTGAACCAGACCACGTTACCACCTTCAAAAGACCTAATTGAAACAGGTTTGTTTCGAAAGCATACTTCAGTAAAGATTATGTCGAAACTGACTCCTAAAAGGATTTTCTTACATTGTGGGTATTGATGTTGACATTCTAATAAGGGATTCATTCATTATATGTCACAACTTTTTTTCGGTGAACAGACTTGGATTTCAAAACTGTCATATGCATTGCATTAAATTTTCATTTGCAAAACGATTTGTTTTACTTGCTGGTAAGCACTTGGCATCAAGAGAGTTTCCATAATGGAAAGTTTGATCGAGATAAGATGCAGAACGCCTGACTACTCCGTTGAGCAGGGGCAAGTCATATCAAATGATCACATAAGGGGAGTCAGCCATCCAAGATCCAATTAATCTGAGGAAACCAGGTTGAGATTCATCAAATCTCTCGAAGGTCGATCAAAGATGCCATTCTAAGATTCAGTTAATCTGGGGCAATCAAGTAGAGATTCGATAAATCTCTCGAAGGTCATCTAGACAGAGGCACTTCTTCACAGATCAGCCAATCAGGGGAAAATCATTTTAAGACTAGGGCAAGCCACCCCAAGAGCACAACTCCTTATTCAAAAGGCAATTAATCTGAAGCACCTCTCCAAGGTTCAAAATGCTGAGACAGTTCACCTTAAACCATCAGGGTACAGAGATTTTAGGTCTCCTTTTGAGGAATACTTTTATAGAGATCCCACAGGCTGGGGCAAAATTGGAAATAAAGGAACTTTTCCTCTCCATATCTTCAGAACTACTCAGGGCTATGCAAGCGGATTTAGTCAACCTTCAAGTTCAAGACGAATGTCGGGAAGTCATGTTAGTGTTGCACCCCAAAATTTGACCAACCGGTTCCCATATCTGGTTTATGTTTCGACGCATTTTGCATTCGCATTCGCATACTGCATGCATTGCATTTTCTCAGTCAGATTGATTTTATCGGGATTACAGCCCCTGGCGTTTCAGGCAGTTCAGGCTGGTTCGAATAAGTGTATTTTGAGAATTGGTGCTCGTTCCCTGTGTTTTCAGGCCATCTCGGTGCCCGGTTTTCGCTATGGTTGCGCAATTGTTCTCTAATCGATTTAATCGGCCTCCTGGCATTTTTAGTTTTTTCCCTTTTATTTTCTAGATTTTTAATGCAGTTAATAGATTTTTAATAGATTTACTTGTTTTTTTTAGATATTAAATAGGTTAATATTTTTTTTATAGAATTAAATAGATTTTTTTTTAGTATTTTTTAAATAGAATTTAATAGATTTTTTATAGATACTTTCTTATAGAATTAAATAGACTTTTCTAGAATTTTTAAATAGATTTAAATAGGTTTAATAGATTTTTGCTTTATTTTTAATAGGTTTAGAATCTTATAGATTTAATTCATATTTTAGATAGTAAGTCTTTTTTTTAACAATTACTAGATTTAATTCATTTTCTAGGTTTAATCAATTTTCTTTTGATACTAATTCATTTGTTTTTAGAATATAATAGGGTTAATATAGGTTTTAATATTCTTTTTTACAGATTAATGGGTCTTTATTAGGATATTGGGGTTATTCACATTTAATTTTCAGTTTAGCTAGCTTTAATTAGCAATTCTTGATTAAGAGGCTTTAATTTTCGTTTAGGGTTTAATTAGGTATTAATCATTAGTCAGCTTTTATTAATTAGGTTGGTTAATAGTTTTAATTAGGGTTTTATTCTTTTTTTGTTTTATTAGCAGTTTAATTAGTATTGTCATTTTCTATTAATTGTTAGGTTAATTACATTTTAATTCATTAGTCCAATTAATCAGAGTTATAGTGGGCCATTATCCAGCAATCAAGGCCCAGTCAAAGTCCACGTTCTGCCATGTGTCATATAAAGGGCCTGCCACGCGTTCCATTTCTGGTTCTTCCACCTCATCTCTGACTTCTCCCTCACACCACTCTCTCTCTCTGCCACCTCTCTCCCTCTGTCTCCCACGTGTCTCTCTCAGACCCCACCACTCAGTGCCACGCGTCTCCACCCACACCCCCTCTCTGCATGCAACCGCCACGTGTAATCCACTAGCCGACCCTCACCGCCGGCCATGCAGCCGCCGCCGGAGACCGCCTAACCGTCACCGGAATCCTCAAACCCGCCGGAAACTGCAAAATTCCCAGAACATCTCCAAACACCTTCCAAACTTCATCATCCTCAACGATCAGCCTCCATCAATCTTCGCCGGAAAACTACTCCTCGCCGGAATCTTCATCAAGATTCATCCAGTTCATCGCTTTTCCAGGAACGCCAAGAACATCATCATCGTTCATCCACTACATTGTTCATCTGCGTTTTCCAGAACACCTTCAAACGCCAAGAACTTCATCGATCTTCAAGAGTCTTCACCCAGAAACTCCTCAAGATTACTCCAAACTTTAGTTCGTCACCAAGATTCATCAACGATTCGCCTAGATCCTCCTTCCAGCATCAAATTTCTCCAGAAATCGCAAGGACTTCAGCGACCAAGAACGCCATCAGTTCCTTCATCTTTTGAGATCTTCACTGATCTTCGTCACGAAAACGATCGCGCCGCCGTAGATCTCCGAATCGTCAACGAAGAATCTTCGTGAGCTTCGCCAAGCTTCATCTCCTCGCCAGAAGCCTCATCGCCTTCGTCCAGGTTCCTATTCTGAATCCATCCTTTCTCGTATTTTTTCTTGTTGTTAGTTGAGGATTTAGGTTAGTTGAGTGTTAGTAAGAAATGAGTGGAACGGTTAGAGTGAACAGTATAGTTTGTGTGGAATCTGGGTAGGCGTTTGGTGGTTTGAGAGGATCAGAGAGATGTTGGGGAGGATGAAGCGCCGTTAGGGTTTGGAGAAGGAGTGAACAGTAGGAGGGGAAATGGGAGATAGAGTTAGGTTTTGTGTACTGAAATTTGGGTGATGTTGGATTTGGGCCTTAGGCCCGTTGCTCCCTTGCTAAGCATACCACCGTTTTCCCCATGACACCCCCCTCTCAATGTGAATTGTGTTTTGGGCCATGGACCAGACTTGATAACCACACCCCTCCTTTGGGCCCAATGGGAAATAACAAGGCGAAATAGTTGCTATTCGCCACCAGGTTTTTTCCATTTTCCATGTTTTTTTCAATGATTTTCTGAGTGGTAATGGGCCTAGCAGCGCTTGTTAATTGCACCCCCCCTCCTGAGCCCAATTCTATTTTGAACTGCATGAAATTGCTATTCACCACGCCTGTTTCTTTTTTTTTTATTGATTTTCATTTTATTTCATGTTTGCATATAGGTTAGTAAATAATTCATAATAAATTGAAAAATGATCATTTTAGGATGGGATTTTTTTCCCTAGTTTCCTTTGGACCTCTAGAAAATTGTGAAATAATAAAAACATTAATTTCTTGCATTTTATTTTTTTGGTATATTTTACAATATTATTGCTTTTATTTTGCATTTGTTTAGTACTTAATTTTTCTGAATTTAGTATGAGATATTGGTGCATGATTTTTGTTTGAGTCTTGTGAGGCTGATTAGATTAGGGAAGCATGTACCCTTAGGAATTTTTTCATATTTTTGTGACTAAAATTTAGATTAATTTGAGAGGTAGATAGGAGAGGTATCAGAATTAGGGTTTCACAGCACTTAGGTGCATTTTGACACATAGTTTTGGGGTTTTAAAATTGATTTAGGTCTTGGGGTTTATATGGGGTATAGGGTATATAGTTAAGCTCCCTTAGAAATTTAATTAGGATTTTATAATGAGTTTTACTATTTTTACTTGATTGTTGCAACTTGGTTGATATTGGTGTGTTTCCCACTTGGGATGTTACTTTGTTTGTTGGGTTTTGGGCATTTCAATTGGGTTTGGGGCTTGAGTTTTGCTTGTTGGGGCTTATGAAGACCTTGGATGATGATTGAAGACAAGGGATAGAGCTTGATGCATGGAGATTCCTTTCCTGGCAGATGGTTTGTGAAGACTTAGGAGATAGGAGAAATAGGGAGAGCCTGAGATTAGAATGATTTCTTCTTGCAAACATAGAAAACATCTTGTGCTTCTATTCCTCCCTATGACATAAAGTCCTTCTAAGGTATTCACATCCCTCCAAAGGAGGGATAAGTGGCTTATCTTAGAAGTAGAACTTTGAGGGAACATTTCTCTTATAATGTTAAACACTTATAGGCTTCCTTTGGTTGTCAATAAGCTGTTTAGCATCTCAACTTAATCTGTTAAGTGATTCTCTCCTGTGAATGCTTGCTTTGAAGATATAAGTCCATTGAAGATAAGAAGTTTATTGAAGATTGGTGAAGATAAAGTCTGTACCTGTCAAAAATGGATATCTGTTGGAATTAGGGTTTTGCTGCTTTTGAAGCTGTTTATTTGTTGGGGTTCATGCTTGCTAGAGCTGGGGGTACTTTTGAAGACAGAAGCTTATCTAAAGCTTGGGGATCATTTAAGAGTGAAGATGGGATCTTGCTTGAAGTTGTTACTGTCAACCTTTTTTGCTGTTAATGAGCTGTTACTGTAGGAGCTGGTGTTGCTGTCAGAGCTGGTGTTGGGTTTTGTTTCCTTGTCTGTATTGTTTGTTGGTTTGCTAAGCTTGCCCCTTGGGTTTGAAGTGAAGCTGTTTCACTTTGCCTATTGTTTTCCCAGGTTCGAGGTTGAGTGGGACTCCCTTGCCTCGCTTGTATTGCTGCATCTCATGCATGTTTATTGTTTACTGTATATCTGTTTCTTTTCCGTTTATCCCCTAGGATCTCTGATTTCCTCTGTGCAGGAGGGAATTATGACAAACATTAGGTGTTAACCCATGCATGATAACATTAGGATAGTTTTATCCCCTTTTCAACCATAGGATTTTAGAGCGTCGTTTCTCTTCTTATCTCAAACTACGTTTTGCTCTGATCTTTCATGTTGTATGAAAGTACGTAGGCATAGGATGTCGTATCCTAGCGAGCAATCTTCCCCTCCTTTCCTGTAGGTAGGCAAACTATGTTGACTCTGATTTCTCGTTCCAGACGGGAATACGTAGGCATAAAGTGCGATACTTTGCCGAGTCATTTTCTTTTCTTTTAACCCTTGACCCTTAGAGTAGAAAGAATAACAATCCGTACTAGAAAACAAGCGTGGATCCCGTCGAGTACGATGGACGTGAGGGGTGCTAATACCTTCCCCTTGCGTAACCGACTCCCGAATCCAAGATTTGGTTGCGATGACCATTCCTTTCCCGTCTTTGCGGTAGGTTTACTTCGAGCGTTTCCTTTCCCTCTTGTGGGATAAATAACGCACGGTGGCGACTCTTCTGTTTAGCCGGCGCCGATTTTCGCAGTAGCGACAGCTGGCGACTCTGCTGGGGACTCCAACGGTTCCCTATGCGAGTCAATCCTAGCGCTTGTTTTCCCGTCGTGGGTTTTGTATGGATTTACTTTTCTGCCTTTACTTTTTCGCAGTTTACTGTCAGCTTTATATTGTTATTGTTGTTGTGGGGATGGGGTGATCTATTGAGAGATAAGCCGGACCTGGGCTTGAGTGCAACTAGAATTAGTTGTGGAAAGTAGTGGGCGCGTGCATGCTTTGCATGTACCAGTGTCCCACAAAATCCACGCTCGGACGAGGTTCTTCTGGTTGACTTGTTTTTCAACCCTTTGGGTTGAGGGGGTTGTTGGTTAGTTGGATTGTCGACTCCGGGGACCGATCATTTGGAAGTTGGCTAAGTGAGGCCTCTTCAGGACATGATGATGCCACACCTTCTGGGTATCATATCATCAGTCTTGAAAGTCTGTGACGCTGACGACCGCATAGGATGCCGTACCTTGTGTCAGTTATTAGGACACCTACCTGTGAGAGGGGTTGGGGCATGCAGGTAACTTGACCTCCAGATTACCGGTTTTCTTGATTGAGGTTCAGTGGTGTTTGAGGACAGTGTTATGGGTCTTTTGAGACCAGGTTCTGAGCAGTTTGTGGGTCTGTTTGAGACCAGCATGGTGGATTGGGCTTCTCAGCCATGTGCACTTGGTTCCTGTTGCATATTGTATTGTTGCATACTGCATTGTTGCATACTGCATTGTTGCATACTCATCCTGCATATCATTAACGTGTGTCTGTGCTGCAGGTGCATTTCATACCCTCTGATTCTAGTTGCCCGGATTTCTGTCTACCGATATTATGGATACCCTGAAGAAGACTGTGGCGTACAGGTTGCCTACTCCAGATGTTTCGTCTTTGCTTGGTTTGATATCTCTAGTTGATGATGATGTGAAGAGAAGCTTCAGGAAGAGCTATGGGAAGTTACTTAAATTGGTTTATAAACCATCCATGTATGAGCGTAATGGATTGCATGCGCTGATGCAGTTCTACGATCCCCCGCTGAGGTGTTTTACTTTCCATGACTTCATTCTGGCTCCGACTATGGAGGAATATGCTGAGATCTTAGAGTTGACCATTCAGAACCGGGTACCTTTCATTCATATGGATGCTGAGCCCAAACTGGAGGATTTGGCTGCAGCCTTGCATTTAGACTCTTCAGAGCTGCTGTTAACCTCGTGGAATGGAGTGTCTGGTTTTTCTCTCAAGTTCTTGGTTGGGAAAGCACAAGAGTACGCCAAGAGTGGATGTTGGACTGTGTTTAATGTTGTTCTTGCTCTGTGTATCTATGGCATTGTACTGTTCCTGAACTTGCCTGACTTCATTGATCTGGATGCGTTCTATATATTTGCTTCAGGCAATCCCGTGCCTACTTTGATTGGAGATTTCTATCACTCGCTGCATTATAAGAACGAGAACAGGAGGGGCAAGAACGTCTCTTGTTGCGGGCCTTTACTGTATATGTGGTTTGAGAGTCATCTGCCCAAGAGGGGTATCTTCGCTGAGTCTGCAGATACGGTAGATTGGTCTGAGCATCTGATGGGACTTTCTTCAGAAGACATTGTCTGGTTTAATAAAGATTTGCTGGGATCTGTGATCATCTATAGCTGCGCCGAATATCCTAACGTTCCCCTGATTGGGAGGAAAGGGTGTATTAACTACAATCCTTCATTGCTGATCAGGCAATTCGGGTATGCTTTGAAAAGCCCGCCAAAGGAGGAGGAAGTACAGGAATCTCTGTACTTCACAAGTGATTTGAAGGGAGAATTATTATCCAATCTTCAGCATGCTTGGAGAAACATCAACAGAAGGGGTAAGCCATTGTTGGGTAAGAATGATTGTCAAGCCTATCCCCCATACAAAGCCTGGATCCAAGATAGAGCAAAGCAGGTGCGGATGCCGTTTCCTGCAGTATTACCTCCTGCTTCCCCCGTGATTGAGGAGCCAACTACTGTGCCTATTGAGAGGTATGAACAGGTTGTGAAGGAGAAAGAAGAGCTGATGAAAGCCAACGAGAAGCTGGAAGAAGAGCTAATGCAACTCAGGAGCGAAAGGAATGAGGCCGTATATTCCTTCGAGCAGCAAACGAAGCTAGTAAATCAACTGGGCACAGAACTGACTGAGCAACGAAAGAAGCGTGAGTGATTGGGGATAGATTTCAAGAGCTCTCATGATATGCTGAAGTCTAAGAAGAAAGCACTTGATATAGCCTACTGGGAGATCTCTGCATTCAACAAAACCTGGGATGCCACGCTGACCGGCAATAAGGAAAGAGAAGACAAACTGAGGCTGCAGATCTCTGAGCTGGAAGGTCAGTTGAAAGCTAGCCAGAAGAGGTTGGAAGAAGAGGTTACGCGGAGGTATGATGTCCAGAATTCCTTGAACAAAGTTATCAAGCGCAAGAAGGAGTCTGCATCTCAGAAACGGAAGCTAGAAGATTGCTTTGGGGAAGGTGTTTGGGAGGAATCCATTGGTGATCTCCAGCGTGTTGTCCGGCAAAGAGACGCGCTCGTCGAAGGGTTGCTTGCTCAGCCAAATCATCCCAAGACCAAGAGATTATTAGAGGAGTACCAGGCATATGGTCGCACTTGACTATCTCATGTATTGATGTGTATGCTTTATTTGCATTGTGCTGGCCATCACCAGGATTGTTGGTTGAGGTCATGCCTTCCTATTGTACGCTCAGTAATATTGTATTCTTGACTTGATGGGCTTTTCTGCAATATATGAGATGTTTTTCTATGATGGGTTTCGAGCTTCTTATTGCTGTCACTGTCACTGCACTGGCACTTTGGCACTAGAATCAGGGGTTGATCTCCCTAACACACAGACACATATTGCATCTGCATATCCATTTTGCATTGCCAGTTACTTGTTGAACTTGTATCTCATTTCCTGCATCTCTAGGTTGTCCAGGATTCACGAACAAAGAGTCCACCGCTACTCAACCCGAAACAACTGTAAGAAAGATAATGGATCAAGTTTAGAATGAGATGCAGGAGATGCGCGACAACATGACGCCGTTCATACAAGCAATGGAAACCATGGCCAAGGGCCAGGAGCAGCTGCAGGCTATTGTACACCCTCTGATTGCACGGGCTAATGATGGTACTGCTGATATCACTCCTCATGACCGTCAGGGTTTCCTCCAGGGGTTTGGACGCCGACTTACAGAGATAGACATGGAGCATGTTCAAGTTGAGTTAATTGAAGTTCGAGGCCAACTGGGGCAATTCATGAAAGACATGCATGCGTTGCGCTCGAATCAAGAGACACTCGAAGAAGAGAATTACCGATTGAAGGCTCAGGTAGGATTGATGGCTGAAATATTGAGGAATGTGCTCAGAAGAGAATGTGAGCAAATGTCCGAAGCTTCGGTCGGTTTACTTGCCCCACAGGGGTCGGAAGAACCAATGCCCAGGCATGATAGGCCTAAGAGACCCTCTACACAATTCGAAGCTCTGGATTCTCCTCGTCGACAGGCGCGACTGATTTCTCAGGAAAACTCAAGGGGGTATGGTAAAAGGATGAAGTTCTCTGGCAGGGTATTTGATGAGATTCCAGTGGATTATGATTCGTTGGCGCAACTTTTGTTCCAACTTCAACTGATTAAACCCCGCACTTTGGCGCCATTGACTGGGCAGCCACCACCAGGCTATGATGTGAACGCCCATTGTGTCTTCCACGCTGGTGCACCGGGGCATAACATCACGGACTGCAAGTCGTTCATGCATAAGATTCAGGATTTGCTGGAGGAGAAGGCAATTGAATTTGTGTCGGGCGGTATAAAGGTCTCGGGGACCGATATTCCTATCTCCTCACCGGAAGTTGCAAAAGAATCAAGGCATATCCTGGAATCATTGGAAACTGAATCCCCAGGTCCAAAACAGTTGCCAATGCCTGGGTTGAATGTGAGGATGACAGTGCATGAGCCTAAGGAACGGGTTGATCAAAACCAGCAGCGCATGAAACGCCAGTACCCGACTCAGCGAGGAATTCAGGAGGGGAGGCCAAAAAGGGTGTTTGAGGCACCTCCATCAACGTATGCTGAACTCTTTCAGACCTTGTTAGGGTTGCACCTTGTTGAAAAGAGAATGTTGGCTCCACCAACGGGCGCACCTCCATTTGGTTTCGCCGCCAGTAAGCATTGTGAGTTTCATTCCGGGGCACCCGGACATGATATTGAGGGTTGCCACGCTTTCAAGCATAATGTCCAAGATTTGATCGACAGCAAGGCTATCAGCTTTTTTGATAGGGTCCCTAATGTGGTGCAGGGCCACGGACAAGCAAAGGTTGGGTTGATGAAAAAGGTTCCTAAATTTGGTCGGGCCGGGGGAAGCAGGTCAAGACAGCAGCAGGCTACCTCCAACAATTGTTTCTGAGGATGGTTGACTCGCCAATAAGTCAGGATGCAAGAAGTCCGGTTCTGAGGCACTGGCATTTTTCATGTGATCTTGTTCATGTCTTTGCATTTGTAGATGCCTTTCTGTTCAATTGCAAATTTCGTTTGTAAAACTTGTTGTTTTTTCAACTGATATTGATAAATGAAATAAATATGCATGTTTTGAATTAATCCAGTCATGTTCACTCTTGGTGTTTTCATTTCAAACGCTTGTTAAGTGGAGTCCGGGGAGGATGACGATACTGATGACGGAAAGAACTTCCGATTGTATGCTCTTGGATAAAAAACCTGTTGACGATATACAGGCATTGTTTCAAATCCACAAACACCGGAGATATAAGGAAGATAATCCCTTGTTAACCCCTTTGAGCCTAGTAGCAGGAGTTTCTTTCTGAAAATGAAAAACCCTCAATCTTAACCCGGGGCAGGGTAGGTGTCAGTTAATTTGACCAAGCGTTCAAATAACAAAACGAGTGTCCGTTCGAGGATCAATCACGCCGTTATAGTCGTACCTAAAAAACCATGATGGTTAAACCTGGCCGATCAGGAGTGAAACAGTCACAATCTCTTTAACAAGTCATACGAGCCGAGGCCATACGATTTGTTCAAAAAAAAAGAAAAAAGAAAAGAATTGAAAAGCCCGCTAAGTCGAATCTTGAAAGCAATCGACTTAGGCAAAAATTAGGGTACCCCGCTGGACTTCAAAATCGAAGAAACTCAAAGGAGTTAGTCCAGGAAAAAGTTAGGGGAACACGAAAAGCGAAAAACGAAAAGCGAAAAGGATTACGAAAGAAAAATCCTCGAAAATAACGAAATCGTATGGCTACCTGTGCCCAAACAAAGACGAAAAGAGGGTGAAGGTCACTTCGAAAAAGAATGATTTCTTGAACTATCACTCCACCTTTAATAGGTGAACGCTGAAGTCAAATTAGTTGAACATAGGATTGGAGAACATCACGAAGAATGGGTGGGTCGAAATAAACTTTGAGCCTATATCTTTCCTTGTTAACCGTGAACCTGACCACGTTACAACCCGAAAAAGTCCTAATTGAAACAGGTTTAGTTCGAGAGCATACTTCGGTAAAGATCGCATCGAAACTGATTCCTAAAAGGACTCCTCTTATCAGCATTAATATTGACATTTTGATAATTGATTCATTATATGTCACAAAACTTTTTCTAGTGAACAGACTTGGATTTTGGAACTGTCATATGCATTGTATTTAATATATCGTTTATGCAGAATAACTATTTTTACTTGCGAGTAAGCGCATGCAGCAGGAAAGTTTCCTACAGTGGGAAATTTGATCAGGATAGAATGCAGAATGTCTGAATGTTTCGTGAGCCGGGACATGATATATCAATTAATCCCCAGTGGGAGTCAGCCATCCAAGAATCAGTTAATCTGGGGCAAGCTAGGTCGAGATTTGGCAGATCTCTCGCAGCTAGGGGCATCGCTTCATGAATCGACCGATCAGGGGCAAAAGGTTATTGCAAGACCGGGGCATAACACCCTAAGAACAAAAGATTTTGTTGGGACATCCTTTTGGGTTTGATGTGCAGAAATAGTTCATATCTAACCGTCAGGGTACAGAAATCGAAGAGTCTTTATCAGGAAGTTGGTGCCGGTTCAGGGGCAAGGTATTGTGAGGTAGCACCATGGCTAGCTTTTCCTTTCAAGACGAAGTGTTCAGACTAGGGCAGGTTGATTTTTGGGGCAAAACTCCGAGAAAGTGGATGGAACTCATGTTTCCCCATCCAAAATCTCTTGATGAAGAGCCTGATTTCAGTTGATGTCATTCCTCGGCCAGTCGCATCTTACCCCCAGAGGGGTGGAATGACGTTATCCCTTACCGAAGGAAGGATTATTTTCCCCAGAAGAGTATCCTCATGGAAGTGTCCACAAGGTATCCCCAGCAAGACAGAATCAGTGTCCCATGGAGAGGTTATACTCCCTAGAGAGTCGAGTATGTGCACGTTCAATCCCCAGTTGGGAGGATTTCTGTGGCGCATAACCAGGATGGTAAGTTCAACAGGATTATCCCCACCGACGATGGTTTTCTTTCTCCCCGCAGGTCGTCATGCCTTCGTCAAGATGGTTATCCCCAGCGGAGTGGTAGTTTCGAGTTCGTAAACTGTACCCAGACAGTTGTCTCCCGGAAGGGTTGCTTCTCCCCCCAGCTGAGTTAATCTTCCCAGCACGTGTTATTCTTTCCTCCAGTGGAAATTGATGTGTAATCTCTCCCCGGCAGAGTTGGTTGTATTTCTGGCATTTATTTTGGCCAGAATACTTTGTGATACCCGTTCATCCCCAACAGGGTGGTATTTGTCCTCAACAGCCATGTTGAAGCAAGCTTATCAGATCTCCCCAGCAGCCTGAACCTGCATTTGCATTTGCATACATTATCATGATTGCATCTACCCAAAACGCGTAGCATTTCCATGCCGTATGGAGCATTACGCCATTGCCAAACATACGCATTATGAAACACAAATCAGGTTGGTTAACCTTTTGCTTTTCAGGTGTGTTTCTCAACAGGAGTACGGGGTTCTATCTCAGATCTATTTCCAGATATTCGAGGTCTCGCCGTGAGACGTATGATGACACAATTCTTGTTATCATTCCCCACAGAGTTACTGGCTGAAGTTTCTCTTATCCGACCAGCGGAGTGTTTTTCTTCAGGCTTGCTTTCAGGGTTTCATGAATCAGAATTTCAGAAGAGGTCACTTGTTGTCGAAATGGGTGTCGGGCAGTTATTTTTCAGAATATCCCTAGTGGAGTAGGCTACTACCGCGAACAGGCTAGGAAGCTATATCCAAGGTTATTTTCCCATAAGAATCAGGCGGAAGAACTTTCCTGTAAGTCTCAGGCAGATGTGTTATATTTTCCTGTAAGAATCAAGCGGAAGAACTTTCCTGTAAGTATCGGGCAGATGTGTTATATTTTCCTGTAAGAATCAGGCGGAAGAACTTTCCTGTAAGTATCGGGCAGATGTGTTATATTTTCCCGTAAGAATCAGGCGGATGAACTTTCCTGTATGAACCAGGCAGATGTGTTATGATTTTCCCGTAAGAATCTGGCGGAAGAACTTTCCTGTAAGTATCAGGCAGATGTGTTATTATTTTCCCGTAAGAATCAGGTGGAAGAAATTTCCTGTAAGTATCAGGCAGATGTGTTATATTTTCCCGTAAGAATCAGGCGGAAGAACTTTCCTGTAAGTATCGGGCAGATGTGTTATATTTTCCCGTAAGAATCAGGCGAAAGAACTTTCCTGTAAGTATCGGGCATATGTGTTATACTTTCCTGTAAGTATCAGGCAGATGTGTTATATTTTCCCGTAAGAATCAGGCGGAAGAACTTTCCTGTATGAACTAGGTAGATGTGTTATGATTTTCCCGTAAGAATCAGGCGGAAGAACTTTCCTGTAAGTATCAGGCAGATGTGTTATGATTTTCCCGTAAGAATCAGGCGGAAGAACTTTTCTGTAAGTATCAGGAAGATGTGTTATATTTTCCCGTAAGAATCAGGCGGAAGAACTTTCCTGTAAGTATCGAGAAGATGTGTTATACTTTCCTGTAAGTATCAGGCAGATGTGTTATATTTTCCCTTAAGAATCAGGCGGAAGAACTTTCCTGTAAGTATCAGGCAGATGTGTTATATTTTCCCGTAAGAATCAGGCGGAAGAACTTTCCTGTATGAAACAGGCGGATGAATTTTCCTGTATGAATCAGGCAGATGTGTTGTATTTTCCCGTATGGATCAGGCGGAAGAACTTTCCTTTATGTATCAGGCAGATGTGTTATGTTTCCCGTAAGAATCAGGCGGAAGAACTTTCCTGTATGTATCAGGCGGACGTGTTAGGTTTCCCCGTATGAATCAGGCGGATGAATTTTCCTGTATGAATCAGGCAGATGTATTTTCCCATATGAAGCAGGCGGATGAAATTTCCGGTATCCAAATAGATGATTCTCCCTTGATAGACAGAGTATGTGAGTTGTGTTCCGATATTCGACAAAAGTATTTTCCCCAAGAAAGTCGCAGTGATTTCCTCGTGCTACTGTCCCCAGTAGAGTCCTCCTCAGAGTCGTTTTTGGGTTGAGACCAACGGAGTTGGCTACTGCAGAGGTAGGCAGAGAAACGGTATTCAGATAATTTTTCCGTATGAAGCAGGCGGATGAACTTTCCTGTAATCAGGCAGATGACAGAATCTTTATTCGTGTTGACGAATTGGTTCCTCTTCTGGTGTTGACGAGGTTAGCCCAATGGTGGACGAAAGTGTTTTTGCGAAGATAGTTCACTACCTGTGGCGTCACACAGGTGGTTGAGGTTGAAATCAAAATTGTACCAGATAATTGACCAGTTGTTGCCTTAACAATCAGATTCAGTCATTGGATGTTGCTTCTCAAGCAGTCTTGCAGTTTATCTCCACGGTTGGCAAATTTCAGAGTTTCTTTAGTATTCAATTGTCTTGTACCTCGAATGTTTGAAAGTTGTTCGCTCTTCACCCAGTCGGGTCCAAGCCGTTTGAATATGGGCAGCTGTTGCACCCCAAAATTTGACCAACCGGTTCCCATATTTGGTTTATGTTTCGACGCATTTTGCATTCGCATTCGCATACTGCATGCATTGCATTTTCTCAGTCAGATTGATTTTATTGGGATTACAGCCCCTGGCGTTTCAGGCAGTTCAGGCCGGTTCGAATAAGTGTATTTTGAGAATTGGTGCTTGTTCCCTGTGTTTTCAGGCCATCTCGGTGCCCGGTTTTCGCTATGGTTGCGCAATTGTTCTCTAATCGATTTAATCGGCCTCCTGGCATTTTTAATGCAGTTAATATATTTTTAATAGATTTACTTGTTTTTTTTTAGATATTAAATAGGTTAATATTTTTTTTATAGAATTAAATAGATTTTTTTTAGTATTTTTTAAATAGAATTTAATAGATTTTTTATAGATACTTTCTTATAGAATTAAATAGACTTTTCTAGAATTTTTAAATAGATTTAAATAGGTTTAATAGATTTTTGCTTTATTTTTAATAGGTTTAGAATCTTATAGATTTAATTCATATTTTAGATAGTAAGTGTTTTTTAACAATTAATAGATTTAATTCATTTTCTAGGTTTAATCAATTTTCTTTTGATACTAATTCATTTGTTTTTAGAATATAATAGGGTTAATATAGGTTTTAATATTCTTTTTTACAGATTAATGGGTCTTTATTAGGATATTGGGGTTATTAGCATTTAATTTTCAGTTTAGATAGCTTTAATTAGCAATTCTTGATTAAGAGGCTTTAATTTTCGTTTAGGGTTTAATTAGGTATTAATCATTAGTCAACTTTTATTAATTAGGTTGGTTAGTAGTTTTAATTAGAGTTTTATTCTTGTTTTTGTTTTATTAGCAGTTTAATTAGTATTGTCATTTTCTATTTATTGTTAGGTTAATTACATTTTAATTCATTAGTCCAATTAATCAGAGTTATAGTGGGCCATTATCCAGCAATCAAGGCCCAGTCAAAGTCCACGTTCTGCCATGTGTCATATAAAGGGCCTGCCACGCGTTCCATTTCTGGTTCTTCCACCTCATCTCTGACTTCTCCCTCACACCACTCTCTCTCTCTCTCTGCCACCTCTCTCCCTCTCTCTCTCCCACGTGTCTCTCTCAGACCCCACCACTCAGTGCCACGCGTCTCCACCCACACCCCCTCTCTGCATGCAACCGCCACGTGTAATCCACTAACCGACCCTCACAGCCGGCCATGCAGCCGCCGCCGGAGACCGCCTAACCGTCACCGGAATCCTCAAACCTGCCGGAAACTGCAAAATTCCCAGAACATCTTCAAACACCTTCCAAACTTCATCATCCTCAACGATCAGCCTCCATCAATCTTCGCCGGAAAACTACTCCTCGCCGGAATCTTCATCAAGATTCATCCAGTTCATCGCTTTTCCAAGAACGCCAAGAACATCATCATCGTTCATCCACTACATTGTTCATCTGCGTTTTCCAGAACACCTTCAAACGCCAAGAACTTCATCGATCTTCAAGAGTCTTCACCCAGAAACTCCTCAAGATTACTCCAAACTTTAGTTCGTCACCAAGATTCATCAACGATTCGCCTAGATCCTCCTTCCAGCATCAAATTTCTCCAGAAATCGCAAGGACTTCAGCGACCAAGAACGCCATCAGTTCCTTCATCTTTTGAGATCTTCGCTGATCTTCGTCACGAAAACGATCGTGCCGCCGTATATCTCCGAATCGTCAACAAAGAATCTTCGTGAGCTTCGCCAAGCTTCATCTCCTCGCCAGAAGCCTCATCGCCTTCGTCCAGGTTCCTATTCTGAATCCATCCTTTCTGGTATTTTTTTCTTGTTGTTAGTTGAGGATTTAGGTTAGTTGAGTGTTAGCAAGAAATGAGTGGAACGGTTAGAGTGAACGGTATAGTTTGTGTGGAATCTGGGTAGGCGTTTGGTGGTTTGAGAGGATCAGAGAGATGTTGGGGAGGATGAAGCGCCGTTAGGGTTTGGAGAAGGAGTGAACAGTAGGAGGGGAAAGGGGAGATAGAGTTAGGTTTTGTGTGCTGAAGTTTGGGTGATGTTGGATTTGGGCCTTAGGCCCGTTGCTCCCTTGCTAAGCATACCACTGTTTTCCCCATGACACCCCCCTCTCAATGTGAATTGTGTTTTGGGCCATGGACCAGACTTGCTAACCACACCCCTCCTTTGGGCCCAATGGGAAATAACAAGGCGAAATAGTTGCTATTCGCCACCAGGTTTTTTCCATTTTCCTTGTTTTTTTCAATGATTTTCTGAGTGGTAATGGGCCTAGCAGCGCTTGTTAATTGCACCCCCCTCCTGAGCCCAATTCTATTTTGAACTGCATGAAATTGCTATTCACCACGCCTGTTTCTTTTTTTTTTTATTGATTTTCATTTTATTTCATGTTTGCGTATAGGTTAGTAAATAATTCATAATAAATTGAAAAATGATCATTTTAGGATGGGATTTTTTTTCCTAGTTTCCTTAGGACCTCTAGAAAATTGTGAAATAATAAAAACATGAATTTCTTGCATTTTATTTTTTTGGTATATTTTACAATATTATTGCTTTTATTTTGCATTTGTTTAGTACTTAATTTTTCTGAATTTAGTATGAGATATTGGTGCATGATTTTTGTTTGATTCTTGTGAGGCTGATTAGATTAGGGAAGCATGTACCCTTAGGAATTTTTTCATATTTTTGTGACTAAAATTTAGATTAATTTGAGAGGTAGATAGGAGAGGTATCAGAATTAGGGTTTCACAGCACTTAGGTGCATTTTGACACATAGTTTTGGGGTTTTAAAATTGATTTAGGTCTTGGGGTTTATATGGGGTATAGGGTATATAGTTAAGCTCCCTTAGAAATTTAATTAGGATTTTATAGTGAGTTTTACTATTTTTACTTGATTGTTGCAACTTGGTTGATATTGGTGTGTTTCCCACTTGGGATGTTACTTTGTTTGTTGGGTTTTGGGCATTTCAATTGGGTTTGGGGCTTGAGTTTTGCTTGTTGGGGCTTATGAAGACCTTGGATGATGATTGAAGACAAGGGATAGAGCTTGATGCATGGAGATTCCTTTCCTGGCAGATGGTTTGTGAAGACTTAGGAGATAGGAGAAATAGGGAGAGCCTGAGATTAGAATGATTTCTTCTTGCAAACATAGAAAACATCTTGTGCTTCTATTCCTCCCTATGACATAAAGTCCTTCTAAGGTATTCACATCCCTCCAAAGGAGGGATAAGTGGCTTATCTTAGAAGTAGAACTTTGAGGGAACATTTCTCTTATAATGTTAAACACTTATAGGCTTCCTTTGGTTGTCAATAATTTGTTTAGCATCTCAACTTAATCTGTTAAGTGATTCTCTCCTGTGAATGCTTGCTTTGAAGATATAAGTCCATTGAAGATAAGAATTTTATTTAAGATTGGTGAAGATAAAGCCTGTACCTGTCAAAGCTGGATATCTGTTGGAATTAGGGTTTTGCTGCTGTTTGAAGCTGTTTATTTGTTGGGGTTCATGCTTGCTAGAGCTGGGGGTACTTTTGAAGACAGGAGCTTATCTAAAGCTTGGGGATCATTTAAGAGTGAAGATGGGATCTTGCTTGAAGTTGTTATTGTCAACCTTTTTTGCTGTTAATGAGTTGTTACTGTAGGAGCTGGTGTTGCTGTCTGAGCTGGTGTTGGGTTTTGTTTCCTTGTTTGTATTGTTTGTTGGTTTGCTCAACTTGCCCCTTGGGTTTGAAGTGAAGCTGTTTCACTTTGCCTATTGTTTTCCCAGGTTCGAGGTTGAGTGGGACTCCCTTGCCTCGCTTGTATTGCTGCATCTCATGCATGTTTATTGTTTACTGTATATCTGTTTCTTTTCCGTTTATCCCCTAGGATCTCTGATTTCCTCTGTGCAGGAGGGAATTATGACAGACATTAGGTGTTAACACATGCATGATAACATTAGGATAGTTTTATCCCCTTTTCAACCATAGTATTTTAGAGCTTCGTTTCTCTTCTTATCTCAAAACAACTCAAAAAACACAGTAATAAGGTTAATCGATGTCGTACACTACGAGCCTTAAGCTATTTGAGAAAGGGTTGCTGGAGAGTTTCTTTCCAGTAGTCTGGCTGCTTAGTGTGGTACCCTTTGGGTGACACGCGACGTAGTCACTCTCAAGTCATAGTCTCTAGTGCGTCAGAGATTGCAAACATCATAAAAAAAACACTTCTTGCGTAAAAGACTGAAAACCAATCAAACGTCATTTTTGTCCGCTTGGACCCGTAATCAGGAGACAACCTTTTTCAGAAGGATAAAAGATAAACAGACAAATCTGTGTCTTCCGTAGCCCGAACTACGTTCTCTCTGATCTTTCATGCTGTATGAAAGTACGTAGGCATAGGATGTCGTATCCTAGCGAGCAATCTTCCCCTCCTTTCCCGTAGGTAGGCGAACTACGTTGACTCTGATTTCTCGTTCCAGACGGGAATACGTAGGCATAAAGTGCGATACTTTGCCGAGTCATTTTCTTTTCTTTTAACCCTTGACCCTTAGAGTAGATAGAATAACAATCCGTACTAGAAAACAAGCGTGGATCCCGTCGAGTACGACGGACGTGAGGGGTGCTAATACCTTCCCCTTGCGTAACCGACTCCCGAATCCAGGATTTAGTTGCGATGACCATTCCTTTCCCGTCTTTGCGGTAGGTTTACTTCGAGCGTTTCCTTTCCCTCTTGTGGGATAAATAACACACGGTGGCGACTCTTCTGTTTAGCCGGCGCCGATTTTCGCAGTAGCGACAGTTAGCCATTCCTCTAACCCTTCAACCATAAACCTTGTATCCAGATGAGACATTTTACAGCGTCAGTTGTACTTGACCCCTCATAGATAACCTAAAGTCTAATTCTTATTGGTATTCATAGAAAATCCAAAATCTAATCCCCATTTGTACCCAGAAAAATTTCACCTTCGAAAAAACAATCACCGTCAGGTTTCACCTATCTTTCCCAACAAAAGTCCAATCATACCTGGGGCATCTTTCTTTCCCCGGCAGCCCAAGTCTGCATCTGCATTTCTACATATAGTTATCATTTTTGCATTGCATCCTCAAATGTGTAGCATTTCCATTTCGTGTACAACATTACACCATAGAAAAATTCAAACATATGCATGAGAAGCATATGCCAGTTTTATTACCTTTCGTGGCAACCCGAATCACCCTTCAATCAAAATAGTGACATATCTCCAGCAGCCTTTTTTGGTCAACTTGTCTGCTTACCTTCTTTTGGGTTTTAGATCATACGTCGAACATACTTTGTCTATCAACCCTTTGATGATGACATTCCCAAGCGGGTTCTTTCTGTCAATTCCTATTGGCGATATGGTTTTCGGATTCACCGAGGTGTTTCTCCAGATATGGTTTTCTTTCCGTCAATTCCTATTGACGATGTGGTTCTTCGGATATGTTTTCTTTCCGTCAATTCCTATTGATGATGTGATATATGGTTTTCTTTTCGTCAATTCCTATTGACGATGTGATCTTTGGATATGTTGTTTCTTTCCGTCGATTCCTATTGACGATGTGGTTCTTCGGATATGTTATCTTTCCGTCAATTCCTATTGACGATGTAGATCTTTGGATATGATTTTCTTTCCGTCAATTCCTATTGACGATGTGGTTCTTTGGATATGGTTTTCTTTCCATCAATTTCTATTGACGATGTGGATCTTTGGATATGGTTTTCTTTCCGTCAATTCCTATTGATGATGTGGTTCTTTGGATATGGTTTTCTTTCCGTCAATTCCTATTGACGAGGTGGTTCTCTGGATATGGTGTTCTTTCCGTAAATTCCTATTGACGGTGTAATCTTTGGATATGGTTTTATTTCCATCAATTCCTATTGACGATGTGGTTCTTTGGATATGGTTTTCTTTCTGTCGATTCCTATTGACGAGGCGATTCTATGGATATGGTATTCTTTCCGTTAATTCCTATTGACGATGTGATCTTTGGATACGTTTTTCTTTCCGTCAATTCCTATTGAAGATGTGTTTTCTTTGGGTATTTTTTCCTTTCGATGACGAATGACCGGGATCCAATTGCATACATCCCGACAGACTGCAAACTTCTGGGTTCTTTTGTATTCAATCACCTTTTACCTTGAATGTTTGAAAGTGGTTGCTTTTCATACCTTCAGGTCCAAGTTGATTGAATAGGGGCAGCTGTTGCACCCAGAAATTTTCCCTTTTGTTTTAACTTTGACTGCCTTTTGCTTCGCATTCATCTACGTATCATCTAGGTCGATTATTTCTCGCATACTGTCCATGTTATCAGCCGGAATGCGTTTATCGGGATTACAGCCGCTTTGTTCGCGTTTTAGACAGTTTATACTAGTTCAGATGATAAGTTTTATGTCAAAATCGAACAAAGGTCGTACTCTTCCTGGTGGTTCAGTCCGTGCTGATGATTTTGTAGCATTTCGGTTTTCGACCCTTTTATTCGTTTTTTTTTCGTGGCATTTTGTGGTTTATTTATATTTTTGTTTTATAATTTCATTTTTATTATTTGTTAATATAATATAATAGTAAAGTTTTAGAATTGGTTAATTTTAATTAGATTTAGAATTAGAAATAGATTTAATTAATTATCTTTTTGAATTAGAATTAATTAGTTTTAATTTAGATTAGAAATAGAATTAGAATTGAATTAAAAGAGAAAATAAAAAAAGATTTAGATTATTAATTAGAAATTAGATTAGATTTTTAATTTGGAAAATAGAATTTGATTAGAGTTTATATTAGGAATTTTAATTTAGAAAGATAGAATTAGATTTTAATTTAATCAATTAGATTTAGAATAGAATTAATTAATTAAGTTTTTTAATTTGTTTTTTTGTATATATTTTTGTTGCAAATTAGTCCAAATCATTGCCACTGCTACTTCTCCTCCAAACGTACTGCCCGCCTACCCCACACCAGGCACAACATTATTCAATAGGCCATAACCTGCAACCGAAAAGCAACGCAAAAAGGGGACAAAAAACACTACGTAAATTGCAGTCTGGATGAATACGACGTATCAAATAACGTTACAAAAAAATTGCCCAGCATGATGGTTTGGGTCCTCTCTGTACACAGCTTGGAAAACATTTTGAAATTTCTCTTTTTTAAAAGAACAAATGGTCACAAGCTCTCATGAAGAAAAAACACAAAAAAACATAGTCGCCTGTTCACCTCCCTCACCATCTCAAACCCCTCTTCAAAATCACAAACACCAATCCACAACCTCATCTCTCTTTCACCACATTGAATCCCCTGAATCACCTCTCTCACCTTCAACAAAGCCTTACCCAAAACCGTTTTTTTCTTCCAATCTCCTTCAACCCATACTTCATAAACCCCAAATACCCATTCACCTTCTTTAACCTTTTCCAACCACAACCCACAAACAATTCAATCTTCAAATAGCCCAAACACTCAAAACACAGAATCAGAAAATGGAAGTGGAAAGATCTGAAACCCGTTCACATCCAAACCCAGAGCAAAGAATGAGATGAAGAGAGTTTTTTTTTAGCGGAAACAAAACCGAAACAAATTTCAAACCTGAGTCCGAACCCATATGAAGGGAGTTCGTTGTCCATGAGGTTAAAACGAGGTGTTGCTTTGTTCTCTTGATTTTGCGGTCGGGTTCTTTACATATTTCTAATTTTGGTTTCGTTTTAGATGAGAAGAGGATGTGTGTTGACTAGTCACAGACGTGAGCTTGTTTTGTTCTTGAGAGGAGAGTGATGTTATTGTTGTCATGTTCATACGCGAAGCTGTTTCCTTTTTTATTTTTTTTTTAGTTTTAAAAGAATGAGAATAAGGCGGCATACACGATGAAAGCTTTGATCTCAGCATTGTTGTTTCACTATTATTACTTAAAAATGACCTAACTTTGACTGTGTTCCACCACGAGTTTTGTTTGTTGATTCTGGGCTTAAGGCCCATTTTGGTTTTTTGCTAAACTGTTTTTTTTATGTGGGATGAATGGGCCATGGCCCATGATGATCCCCTTACTTCTACTCATCATCCTCTTTCTTATTTTCACACTCCCATAACATTTCTTTTTAATAAATTTTATAGTTTTCTCTTTATTTTTTTTTGCTATTTTAATAAATTCATTTCTAGAGTTTATAATATTTCAATAAGTTTATTTTTAGAATTTATAACACTTTTCTAATTAAGTTTGTTTTTAGAATTGTTAGTTTAACATTATTTCTAAATAGGTTTTTTTTTAGAATTTTATAATATTTTTTTAATTTAGTTTTTAGAAGTTTTGATTTTTGATTTTTAATATAATTTTCTAAAGATTTTTTGATTTTTGGTTAGTTAAGTTTTTGTTAAAATACTTCATTAAATAAATTGATTTGTGTTGATATTAAGATGCGCTTGATTTCATTTTTGTTTTATTACACATTTCATTTGGGTCGATGACGAGACCACAAAACCTATTATCGGTCTAATTATTGATAGATAACACAAGCGTTGTTTTGTCGAGGTCGATAACCTTCTCGATTTCAAATTTATGGAAAATGACCATTTAGGTTGTTTTATTTACTTTGGGATCGCGATAGGCTACCTTCGATTAATCGACATGATGTTTACGATTAAGACGAGATCCCACCTTTTTGGTCCATGCGACACGATTTAATTGGAGAATGATCCTCAGTATCATTTCTCTATCTTTTCCATAGCACGCATATCAATTCACGCGACCTCCTATAGTTCGACTTCCCTCATAAGTCAAGCTACGACGGTTTGGCATCACATTTTGTCCCGATTCGATTCACTAACACTGTCGAATAATAATTTAAAACACTTAATAACTGCGATGAGTATTGTGCTCCACGAGTGTTAGGTGCGTAGGAAATGACGAGAGAGGGGTTTCTCCTTGCTTGTCTAGAGTGTTTAGTGTATGCCCCGAGGGCGATATGCGACGCATTCGCTCCTATGCCTTAGATTTAGTGCAGTACGTGTCCTAAACCAATTCATTTCACTTCCGTTCAGGCGTTCCATGCCTAGAATCTTTTCTCTCGCCCTCGTGCGATCGAGGTCTCGTTATCCCGTTGTAGCGTGAACTACGGGCGCTCTAATTCCTTATTCCCTAATGAGGATACGTAGGCATGAGGATTCCTATCCTTGACGATCACACTAACAACTAACTTCCCCTTTCTCTTGCCCCCAGTGCAATCGAGACAAAACTGTTTTTCAAACCTTTTCATCCTTCGGGATTGTCTCAAACTTCATTTTCAGAGAAGAGTATGTTACTTTTTCGTTCTACCGCAAACAGGCATCGTCCCTAACTGCTGGAATGAGAATTTAACGTCACACATAAAAAAAACTTAACCAAACTTTTTCCCGTAGTTACCCGAACTACGTTTTCTCTAATTTCTCATACCAAATGAGGATATGTAGGCACAAGACAATGATGTCTTGGTGAGCAACCTCCCCCCATCACACATAGTTTTCTGAACTACGTTGACTCTGACTTTCCCATTGCACAAGGGAATACGTAGGCATAGCGCGGCGATGTCATATCAAGTCTCTTTCTTTTTCTTTTGTTCTCGTTTCCATTTAGTAGTAGCTTTTAGATAAACACACTCTTTGATTAGACAACAAGCGTTGATCCCGTTGAGTACAACGGACGTGAGGGGTGCTCATACCTTCCCCTTGCGTAACCGACTCCCGAACCCAAGATTTGGTTGCGATGACCTTGCCTTTTCCCGTTCTCTTAGATTTTCTTCGATCGTTTCCTTACCTCTATTTGGGATAAATAACGTTCGGTGGAGACTGTTCTGTTTGTTTCCACTGGCCCTTTTTCGCAGTTTCGACACACTACATTACCATGTTTGTGTGAACACTTTTGTTTGCAAACTGGCTTTCCTCTCAAGGAATTTTCAAACAGTTGAGAAACTTGGTCGGTGATCCTATCAGGGGCAAACTCTTTTCACATCCTGTCAAAGAATCAGTTTAAGGTTGGTTGCTCAGGGCAAGTCCTTCTCAGAATTGGTTTATAAAGAAGATATTTCAAGACTTAGACTGGGCAAGATTTCCAAGCGCATAATAACGCAGTCATTTGCAGAATCAAATAAGTTGAAGCAATTATCAATTCATCTACAATAGACAGCTAATCTGGGGCAATTTACTTGAAGAATCCCCAAGCAGTTCTTCATCCTTCCTACAAGGATCATCAACTTGATACAGTTTAGCAGTGTGGTAGATATGTGTTCAACAATAACATCTTTGGTCCCCATGCAGTTTGACAGTGATATCAGTGTTGAAGAATCAGTCTTCCAGTCTTGTCATCTCACCAAAAGAGTCGAGCTTTGTCGTCAACATCTGCATTTGCATTTGATCATATATCATAGCATAATTTATATATGTATGCGTAACATGAGTGTTTCGTCCTCATTTGCATTTCTCCCAAGGTTTCGGTGCTATCCATGTCTCACCTTATGGTCAAAGTCCAACTCACTTGGCACCTATCAAACAAATATTGTATTTGCTTATCTGATGTTCTTCCAGATATGGCATTTCTTATCCGATAGTTTTTTTTGGATATGTCTTGTTCCTTTTCCATCCGATACCATTCTCGGATTTTGTGTCTATACCTTTCATTCAAAGCCATTATTGAATGTCTGGTATCTTTTTATCCAATGCCATTCTTGGATGTCACCCACGCTTCTCTCTATGATGTTTTTCCAGATTGAATCTTTGTTCTAATATTCCTCCAGAACTTATTTGATGATTTTCCATATGTGACCTTTCTTATCCGATGTTTTTCTGGATTTGTTTCTCTTTTTGATATTTTTCCAAAAACTCTTTAGTACTTATCTGATGCTTTTTCGGATATGTATTTTATTCTGATGTTTTTCCAAAACCCCCTTTGTGTCTAACTGATGCTTTTCCGAATATGACTTTTGTTTCTGATGTTTTCCCAGAAACTCCTTTGTACCTATATGATGTTTTTCCGGATATGTATTTTGTTATGATGTTTTTCCAGAACCCCTTTTGTGTCTATCTGATGCTTTTCTAGATACGACTTTTGCTTCTGATGTTTTTCCAGAGCCTCTTTGTGTCTATCTTATACTTTTTCGAATACGACTTTTGCTTCTGATGTTTTTCTAGAGCCTCTTTGTGTCTATCTGATGCTTTTTCGGATATGGCTTTTGTTTCTGATATTTTTCCAGAAACTCCTTAGTACCTATCTGATGCTTTTCTGGGTATGTATTTATGTTCTGATGTTCTTCCAGAACTCCTTTGTTGCTTATCTGATGTTCTTCTAGATATGTCTTCAAACCTTTTCTCGTACATTTAATTCTCTTCTAAATGTTTCGGAGGTATCTTCACAATCTTTGTCTTCATCTAATGCTCTTTTAGATGTCTTCAATTTGTTTCTGATTTTGGTTAACAACTATTGATTTTAGGTCTGTTTTCATTCTCCATGCAATGCTTTTCTGGATGTGTCCTAGAGTTTATTCGATGTTTTTCCAAATGTCTCTGATGTTTGTTGTTTTCCAGAGTTCATTCATTGCTTTTTTGAATGTCTCTGATGTTTGTTTTAATGTCTTGGATATATTTTCCAGAATTTTCCTCACCTCATTCAATGATCTTCTGAATGTTGTGACTCTATTTCATCCAATTCCATTCATGGATGATGACTAATGCTTTCCTGGTGCTGCTGCCTCTCCCCAATGAATGGTTATTCATTGTGTCGTCTCTATCCCTGTTTACTTTCGTCTTGTCTGCATTTTTGCATTTATCATTCCATCATTTTCATCATTCTAGAGTTCATGACATGCCAACACTGCTTAGATTCTTTTGCCCATAGCATAGTATGTCTGTCGCTACTGCGAAAATAAGGTGCCAGCAAAACAGAAGAGTCGCCACCTTTCGTTATTTATCCTACAGAAAGGGAAAGGAAACGATCGAAAAAACCTGACGAAAAGGTATAAGACAAGGTCATCGCAACCAAGTCTGGGTTCGGGAGTCGGTTACGCAAGGGGAAGGTATTAGCACCCCTCACGTCCGTTGTACTCAATGGGATCCACGCTTGTTGTGTTTATCTGACGGGTTGGTTTAACTATCTACCTATCAAGGCTGGTCTGAAAAGAAAATAAAAATGACTCGGCAAAGCATCGAGCTTCGTGCCTACGTATTCTCGTCACAAACGAGAAATCAGAGTCAACGTAGTTCGGCTAACTACGGGTAACGGATGGGGGAAGGTGGCTCGCCAATACGTCAGTATTGTGCCTACGTACTCTCAACAGGTGTGAGAGATCAGAGATTACGTAGTTCATGATACTACGGAACAGGGGTTAGATTCATCTGTTTTTCCAAGTAGGGTTAACAAACAGTTCCAGCAGTTTGGTGTATGCAGCTCGCTCATCGGAGACTCGTGCGTTACCGTTTGCGATAGAACTGAGAGTTAACGACACTCTTTTTCTGAAAACATTTTCCTGAGTTATGGGCCCACGGGGCAAAAAAAGGTTTGAAGTTTGTTTTTTTTCTTTTACGGAAAGAAATGTTTTTTATGGATATTTATTGTTCGTACAACACTAGAGACTATGACTTAGGAACGAATGTGTCGCATATCGTCCAAAGGACATATACTAAACACTCTAGATGATTGAGAGGAGACCGCTCAATTATCATTTCCCAAATGGCTTAAGGCTCGTAACGCATTGTACCAACTTGCCTTTATTACGTTTTTTATTGTTGTTTTGGAGATGAGAAGAGAACGAACTCTACAGGGGAAACTGTCAAGCCCTAATGTTGTCATGCCATGGATTCATCCTATGGTTGAGGTTTGAAACAGGGAACTCCTAGATTTTATCATGCAAAGGCTTCATCCTAAAGTCTAATCATCACTTCCTTAAATAAGGAAGTGAGAATCCTAGGGGATCATGTCAATGGGAAATAGAAAGTAAACTGCAAAAATCATAAAGCAGATAAAACAGCAAAGCAAACAGTAAAGATGCAAATGCAATGCAGCAATACAAGCAGAGGGAGAAACTCCACCTCTAAACAATCAAGCAAAGAGAACAAACAAAACACACAAGCAAAGGGAGGGTCACCTCCACCTTTCAATGCAAACACATCAGATAGAAAGAGAAAAACAACACACAAGCAAGGGGAGGATCACCTCAACCCTTAAGGCAAGCAAGCAGAGGGAGATCCACTCAACCTCTTAATGCAGTCATGCACCTACACTTAGACTACCCTAAACATGAGCTACTCTAATTCAACACACCACTCAATCATGAATGAAGGAAAGGAATTATGACAAATAAGGAATTCATTCCACAAGTAAACAAACAAGGCATCTATCCTAAGGAAAGGAATTGAATGTTGGGAAGCAAGGGTAAGGTCCACAGGAACTTACCACAGGCACTCAACCAACTCAATGGATTTGGAAAGTTTTAGAGGTTTGACTCCTTCAGGAGATGTGTAAAGTTCCCCCACGGGAGGGACTATGCTACCCCAAGAAGGTTCCTAGGATGGGTGGATAAGGGAAGATTAGGAGAATGAAGATGGGAAGCAGGGTAAGGTCCATAAGAACTTACCACAGGAACTCAACCAATTCCATCACATTAGAAAGCTTGCATAGATTCAACTCCTTTTTGAAAATGCAATGAATTCTTCCACAGGAGGAATCATGCTCACAAGGAGGATCGTAGTTAAGCAAGGAATTCTTGAAATGGACCTAAACCAAACTTCAACTTGGAATTCTACAAATGCACACCCACTCCAAATGTCTTTTGCCTTCAAAAAATGCACAAACTTGTAATGTTTCGCACAAAAATGAATTATTTTAGAATATTCTCATTTTTATGCCTTTATTTATTCATCCATGGTATTTCCTTCATACACTTCTCAATTTAATCCATATCAATGAATGCTTGGGTCATGGTTGGACAAATAACACCATTTGAGGTGTCTAAGTTGATGAAATTGACCCATAATAAAAAACAACCTATAATTTCAAATTCCTAAAATACCCTTATCTTGCAAAGCTCCTATCTTGAGTTCTACAAATCCAATCATGGACTTCTAGTACTTTCTAGAAAGCTAAGAAGATAAGGAACAACATTCATGCTGGCAAAAAGTTCATGAGAAGCATCCTTCTAAGGCAAAAGTGTCATGCAAGTTGGTTGACTTTCAAGCTCCAAATTCACATGCCTCTGATGACCTGTAACTTGTCTGGCTCATAAATTGAGTTCTATAAACCCTATCAAGGACTTCTAGTACTCAAATTAAAGCTATGATCATGCTCTACAACAATCATGTTGGGGTCAAGGTGAGATGAAAATCACATCTTGAGTTATGTGGTCTTGAAGTTAGGCACTAAACCAGGGGATTTTACACTGTCAAGCATAGCAACCCTAGCCTAGGAACTCCTCACACTCTTGATTCATGATGAGTTGACCTTGGAATCATCCTTTGGGCATCTTAATACATCAACCCATTATCACATGGCCTTAAAATTAGGTCTCAACCTTCTTCAAATCATCTGTTGACCCAGGGTTGACCAAATGAAACCCTAGCTGCACCAATCTTGGTAGTAGCTTCTTATCCTTTGCATAATGACCTGTCTAGGCTTCAAAATGACTTCAACCACTTCTCATGAGCTCTCTCAAGGCTTCAAGTCTTCTCTTATGGATTCAGAATCATCTGATGACTTCCTACAACTCTCAAGTTAGGAGACCTACACATTTGGCTTCAACCACTTTCTCTGAGAATCTTTAACTTCATAGATGAGGATATCAACCCTTGAACACTTGAATAAACCTCTTAGATATATTCATAACCTTGTGTAGCCCTTTTTTGGTAGTCATACCTCTTGATCTCCTGCACACATGTCAATGCAATGCAGATGATAATGCTAGAATGAATGCAATGAAAAACAAGCTAGGTAAGCAAAAGGTTAGGAAAATTTTGGGGTGCAACAGCTGCCCCTATTCAAACGGCTTGGACCTGACTGGGTGAGAAGAGAACGACTCTCAAACAATCAAGGTAAAAGACGATTGAATACCAATAAACCCAAAAATTTGCCAACCGCACAAGCAAACGATACTCTGATGGGGACAAATTCTAAAACTGAAATGACAGTTGCACGACAACTTGCTGGAGAATTACTGATCTGATGTATCTGATTTCACTATAGAACTTCATCCTCAAGTCATCAAGGGATCACCCGTTACACGGTAACTGGTGAAGGATAGCTGATATTAATAGTTGCACGGGAACTTGCTTGGGAATACTTAATCTCAAATCTCCGTCAGGATGATCATCCGATTTCATTGTAGATCTTCGTCCTCAAGTCATCAAGGGATCACCGGCTACACGATAACTGGTGAAGGATGGCTGATTTTACCGTCGGGCATTCTGCGCCACAGCAGCAGAATTCCTTATCACTGCCTATGGACTCGTTAGGTCGCTAGGAACGTTAACAATATCTTTGTCAGACTCCGTCAGTAAGTCAATAAGGGATCACTGGTTACACGGAAACTGTTGACTTGCCAACCGCACAAGTAAACGATACTCTGATTGGTAGGACAATCTTCGAAATCTGAAATGATAGTTGCGCGACAACTGGCTGGTGAGCGACTAATCTCAAATCTCCGTCAGGATGACCATCAGATTTCGCTGCAGCTTCTTCCTCAAGTCATCAAGGGATCACCGGTTACACGGTAACTGGTGAAGGATGGTCGATTACGTCATCGGGCATTCTACGGCACGGTAGCAGAATTCCTCTGGACTCGTCAGGTCACTGGACGTTTGACAACCAGGTCAATTATGCCGTCGGGCATTCAAGGAAATTCTCGGGTGTCAGCTGGACTTCGTTAGTAAGTCGGAAATAGAATCCTCAATCAATCATGAAACAATAGGGATATCTAAACTTTTGCCGACAGGTACTCCTCGTTGGCTAGGAGAACTGCTTCGACATCGCAGTTGGACTTCATCAGTCAGTCAGGGGGTTTGGCACTACTTCCAAACTTCAACCATCAAGTCTTCAAGGGAAATTTCAACTTCTCTGTTTGAAACCTGCTGGGGATGACACATCTCCGCTGGGGATTCAAGAGAACCATCAAGTAACTCTGCTCTGGGGATTCAGAAATCATACTGGACGAATAAGTTCTGCTGAGGAACTCAAGAATCATCTTGAATAAACAACTTCGCTGGGGACTTCAAGAATCATCTTGAACAAATAACTCTGCTGAGGAACACCTGCAAAATAAGAACGGTAACGACCTAGCTCATGTTTCACATGTATATGTTTGACAATGGCGTAATGCTCCACATAGTGGAAATGCTACGCGTTTAGGGTAAATGCTATGTAATCATGCAAAATGCTACGGAACCAGATCAGCAAAATAAATGTTGAAGGAAGCCTTCCTGTCAAGGAACCATTCTGATGGGAAGAAGGAATCATCCTGCCGAGGAGAAGAAATCACACCAATCTCAATTGGACTTAATCTGGGGAAACGAACCTCAGACGACTTTCTGCAGGGGATAAAGTTCTATGAGAACCTATACTTGCTCAACTGGGTATACGGACCACAAACTGCTGAGGAAACAATGTCAATCGCAGAAATAAACCGCACAGCCTTTGCAGATAGACTCTTCCTGGAGATACGAACTCCGATGGGGAAATATAGCAACGGCTATTTAACACTCTACTGGGGAAAACCCATAATGGCTTAAACGGCTTCCAAGGACTCGACTCTCTTGGGGAACTGCAAACTCGGCTGGGGATATGCAACCAGACGCTGGAATAAATCCTACCTGTCGGGGGGAATACAACTCTGCGGGGAATTTCAATTCTGCCGGAGACTTCAGTCTGAACTATCGAGCTAAACATCCACGGATAGTCTTCTACGCGAAAACTGCATGTTAACCTACTGTTGGGCACGAGTATACACTTCTGCGTATGACTCATCTGAGGAAATGATGATCCTAACCGGGATACATCTGGTTGAGGAAAATCTATCTCCGCTCGGGGAGACACATCAATGCTCACAGTCCCATGTTCAGACTCTGTGGGGAGACACAACTGAACCGGCTGGGGAAGGAGGAATCATCCTACTTGGAAAACATCTGACACATTGCCTGGAGGGTGACGTCCCTGCAATAAAGTGAACAAACAGACAAGATACCCTTCCCAAAGGGACCTATCAAGGTTATCATCCATGACAATGTTCAGGTAATTCAATGTTTTACAATTACCGGCCTAGGCCAGCAAGTTTATGTATGCGCATTTTATCAAAAACATCGGGCGTTGTTTTTCGCAAACAAAACAGATATAAGCTAAAATAAACAAAAATAATGAATAGTATATGTTTATTGATAAACGTGCCTGTAAATAGGCAAAATGTTTTACAACAGATGTAAGCTCCTTAAATGAGGAAGTTGCGCAAGCATAAACATAAATATACATCAGTATACACAAATGTCGGCAATGTTGTGTTGACGAACACCATGAGTTGATCCCTCTATGACCCACTCGACTTCGATACTTCTCCGACGCTTCAGCTTCAGAAGAGATTGATTTGGATAAACGACCCTCAGGTCTTCCCAAACCACTGAAAATGAAAGCTCACACATGGAACGCAGTCATTTGCTTTTTTAATCCCTAACTTTTGCCTGAAGCGCCCTTTTGGGTTTTCGATTCACTGGGATACCCTTTTTTGCCAAAGCCGCCCTTTCAGGATTTCGACTTTGCGGGTGTACATTTTTCATTTATATCCCTAATTTTTTCCCGAACCTTTTTCCTTTTTTATGGTTCGCCGGGATGCCCTTTTTTTGCCTGGATATTCCTTTTCTTTCCAGCGGGTCATTTTAAGCAAAGTACTTTTTTACTGCGTTCGCGTTCACAGGGGATGCAAAATCTTCGCCATCCATCGTGGATAATTACAAGGCTCCTCCCCGAGAAGACCTTGCTGACGACATATGGACCTTCGTAGTTAGGAGTCCACTTGCCCCTGTGATCGGAATGTGGTGGAAGAATCTTCTTCAGGACGAGATCACCCGTCTGAAAGCTTCTAGGACGCACCTTCTTATCATAAGCTTTCTTCATTCGGCTTTGGTACAGACAACCGTATGCAATCAATGCTAATCTCTTCTCGTCCATCAGGCTGAGTTGATTCAATCGGTTCTTAATCCATTCTGCCTCATCGAGTTTCACGTCAACCAAAACTCGTAAAGAAGGAATCTTAACTTCCAATGGTAGGACAACTTCCATACCATATAATAGTGAGAAAGGAGTTGCCCCGGTTGATGTTCGTACCGTCGTACGATAACCGTGCAATGCCAATGGCAACATCTCATGCCAATCTTTGTAGGTCACAACCATCTTTTGTACTATCTTTTTAATGTTCTTGTTGGCCGCTTCAACCCCACCATTCATCTTCGTCCGATAAGGTGATGAGTTGTGATGTTCAATCTTGAAGTTCTGGCATAACTCCTTCATCATCTTGTTATTCAGATTCGAATCATTGTCAGTAATGATCCGCTCGAGAATTCCATATCGACAGATGATGTCCTTCTTTATGAATCTGGCTACCACTTGCTTGGTCACGTTAGCGTACGAGGCTACCTCCACCCACTTGATGAAGTAGTCGATGGCTACCAAAATGAAGCGGTGACCATTAGATGCAGTGGGCTCGATCTTGCCTATCATATCAATGCCCCACATGGAGAACGGCCACGGGGATGACATGAAATTCAACGGGCACGGCGGCACATGAATTTTATCAGCATAAATCTGGCATTTATGACATCTCCTCGCAAATTTGAAACAATCCGACTCCATTGTCAGCCAGTAATATCCTGCTCATAATATTTTCCGCGTCATAACATGTCCGCCGGCGTGCGTACCAAATGTGCCTTCATGGACTTCCTCCATAAGTAAACTAGCTTCTTTTTCGTCCACACATCTGAGTAGCACGAGATCGTGATTTCTCATATACAGAAATCCATCAGGATTGAGATAGAAATTTCCAGACAACCTCCTCAGAGTCTTCTTATCCTGGGGCGACGCTCCCACAGGATACTCCTTAGTCATAAGGAAGTTCTGGATATCATAGAACCATGGCTTGCCATCGGAGGCTTCCTCAATGGCAAAGACGAATGCAGGTCTATCAAGACGGGAAATGACAATTCTTGGAGCTTCATTCCAAAAATTGACTTTGTACATTGGAGCCAACGTGGCTAAGGCATCAGCCATCTAATTTTCAGCTCTAGGCACATAATGGAGTTCCACTCGATCAAAGAAAGGAAGCAGCCTTCTGGCATAATTCATGTATGGGACCAGATTCGACTGACGAGTCTCCCACTCCCCTTTTATTTGGTTAACAACGAGTGTCGAGTCACCGTATACATCCAGGTTCTTGATTCTCAAACCAATGGCTTCTTCTAAACCCATGATGCATGCCTCGTATTACGCTTCATTATTGGTGACCGAAAAAGTCAATCTGGCAGTAAACGGGATGTGGGATCCCTGGGGAGTCGTAATGATTGCCCCAATGCCACTTCCGTACGAATTAACTGCACCATCGAATATCAATTTCCATTGGGACTTCCTATCTGGCCCTTCGTCTGGAAATGGTTCATAACAATCTTTCACTTTGAGAAACATGATATCCTCATCAGGGAATTCAAATTTCATCGGCTGATAATCTTTGATAGGCTGTTCGGCAAGGTACTCAGACAATACACTTCCCTTGATGGCCTTCTGGGAAACGTATTGAATATCATACCCTGTCAGTACCATTTGCCACTTGGCAATCCTACCTGAAAGCGCTTGCTTCTCGAAGACGTACTTGATCAAATCCATCTTCGAAATTAGAATGGTCGTGTGATTGAGCATGTAGTGTCGTAAACATTTGGCAGCCCATGCGAGTGCGCAACACGTTTTTTCCAGCATTGAGTAACGGGACTCACAATCTGTGAACTTTTTACTCAAGTAATAAATGGCATGCTCCTTTCTGCCAGTCTCGTCGTGCTGACCGAGAACGTAACCCATGCTATTCTCAAGAACTGTCAAGTACATGATTAGAGGCCTTCCAGCCACTAGAGGTATCAAAATTGGAGGTTCCTGCAGATACTGTTTTATCTTGTCGAATGCCTTCTGGAAATCCTCGTTCCAGATAATCGCCTGATCTTTTTCAATAGCTTGAACATCGGTTCACACGTGGCCGTGAGCTGAGATATAAACCTAGCAATGTAGTTTATTCTACCCAGAAAACCACGAACTTTTTTCTCAGTCTTTGGCGCTGGCATATCTTGTATTGCTTTTTTCTTAGCAAGATCAACCTCGATGCCTTTTTCAGTCACAATAAACCCCAATAGTTTTCCAGACCGTACTCCGAAAGTACACTTGTTAGGATGCAACCTCAACCTGAACTTCCTAAGCCTCTCAAAAAGCTTCAACAAATTGACCAGATGTCCCTCCTCCGTTTGGGACTTCGCAATCATGTCATCAACATAGACTTCAATCTCATGGTGAATCATGTCATGAAACAGAGTGACCATCGCCCGTTGGTAAGTTGCCCCTGCGTTCTTCAGACCGAAGGGCATTACCTTGTAGCAGAACGTCCCCCACGGTGTAATGAACGTGGTTTTCTCCATGTCTTCCGGTGCCATTTTGATTTGGTTATAGCCGGAGAAGCCATCCATGAACGAAAACACGGAAAATTGAGTTGTATTGTCAACCAACACATCAATATGAGGGAGCGGGAAATCATCTTTAAGGCTCGCCTTATTTAGATCCCGATAATCCACACACATCCGCACCTTACAGTCCTTCTTCGGTACAGGTACTATGTTGGCGACCCACGGAGGGTAAGTAGTGACCGCTAAAAAGCCAGCATCCAGCTGCTTTTGTACTTCTTCTTTGATCTTAACGGCCATGTCGGGACGTGTCCTTCTAAGCTTCTGCTTAACTGGAGGGCAATCTTCTCGCAGTGGTAGATGATGGACCACTATGTCAGTGTCGAGCCCGGGCATATCTTCATACGACCAAGCAAAGATGTCACTATACTCTCGAAGCATCTCGACCAATCTTTGCTTAACATCGCTCTGCAATGCAGCCCCTATCCTGACTTTTCTGACAAGTTCCTCAGAACCCAGATTAATAATCTCAATCTCTTCCTCGTGAGGCAGAATGATCTTATCTTCTTGTTTCAACAAACGAGCCAACTCTTCCGGAAGGTCTTCATCTTCATCAATCTCTTCTTCAGCTTGATATATCGGGCGATCAATGTCGAAGTGAGTCATAGAAGGTTCAGAGTCGATGTCATCTGTAGTGTGTATTCTGCAATAACAAGGGTTAAGCTTAAGAAAAGGATATGCAGGTTAGCACAAACTGTATTTCCATTTTATTGTTTTTCAAAACAAAAATAAAACAGGAATAACAGAGATCACAAAATTTGAATGCAAAGAAAACGCCCTTTGATTTATTGATAATATGTACATGCATAAGCAATCAAGGCCCTGACAATAAAACCGTTATGCCCCGGGTAGAGCATAAGGTTGTACAATAATTGGAAAAGACAAAGCATTACTCTTTACGCGTCACTTGGATGACATCCTGGACGGACCAGTTGTTGAGGCTCTGACCTGGTTTGCACGGCTGAATCCAGGAGTCCAGGTCACAATCACTATCTTCGTCATCTTCAGACACGGCGTTGACATTCTCAAATATCACCCCACCTTTCGTGAACTGAATTAGCCCCTTGACGCACGGTGCACTGCAAGAGGATGAAGCATCAGCAGAAGGAGAGTACCCTAACCCAAACCTATCCTGCTTGTTAGGGATATCCAGGACTTGCCCCCATCCCGGGGAAGAGCCAGCTTGAACAACAACTTGAGCTTCCTTGAAGGAAGAGAGATTCATCTCAGGTTTCTCGATCATCGCCGAAATCGCATCCTTGACTTTAACGGCCTAAAACGCCTGGCACAAAGTTTTGTGGATCTCGCCATCCATCTCAACATACTTAAAAGATGACAAATGGCTCACCATTATGTCCTCTTCTCCACAGACGGTCACGATGCTGCCACCCATAGCATACTTCAGTTTCTGGTGTAATGTGGAAGTTACTGCGCCCGCAGAATGGATCCAAGGCCGGCCCAATAGACAGCTATAGGCAGGCATGATGTCCATGATATAGAAAACCGTGTCAAAGGTTTCTGGCCCAACTTGAATGGGTAGGGTTAGCTCTCCAAAGACGGTCCGCTTAGTTCCATCAAAAGCTTTTACCACCTGGTCCTAGGTGTACATATCAGCCCTCTTGTATCCAACCTCATTAAAGCTTTCTTAGGGAGAACGTTCAGAGATGATCTCGTGTCCACCAGCACATGGGACATGACCGTTCCTCGACATTCTATCGAGATACGCAAGGCACTATTGTGGTTCCTTCCTTTTGGCGTCGGCTCTAAGTCAGTAAACCCTAATCCATTCCCAGCATTCACATGAGCAACCACTCCCTCTAGCTGGTTGACGGAGATCTCTTGCGGTACATATGCTGCATTCAGGACCTTCAGCAGAGCGTTGCGATGTGCCTCAGAACACAACAACAGATTCAGAATAGAGATCTTAGACGGCGTCTGATGAAGATGATCAACTATCTTATAATCACTTTTCTTGATCAGTCTCATAAATTCTTCGGCGTCTTTCACAAGCAGGTCTTTTCCTACCTCACGGGAGGTTTCTTCGACGACCTTACCCTTACCTCTGTCTGTCTTTTCGGCCTTGTCAGCTTTTCCAGCTATGGTCTCTGGTGGGGTGAACACTCTTCCACTACGCGTTATTCCCCCAGTCCCGACTAGGTTGTCAACAGATCGCCCGGATGGCTCCAACTCAAACTTCTGTCCATTGCAGTAGACATCTGCCCCATAGTTCCATGGAACAGCATTAGTATTCTCAAATGGTATAGGCCCAGCCTTCGTGATGGTGATCGTAGGTGGCCTTGATGCAGAAATAGTAATTGTTCTGCAGGGGATGGTGATATTGGCAACCTCATCCTTCTGCTTCATCATTACTTCCCCTGATCTGTTCTCAGCCCTCCGACTAAACTGCAGAATTCCTTCGTTCATCAAGCTCTGGATCCTTGCTACCAACTGATCACAGCCGTCTGAATGGTTCGCACAATCTATACACAACTTCCCACAGCCCGGGTAAATACCTTTCTTCATCAACTTGGCTTTAACGAAACCAAGTGGTGTTTTCAGGTCTTTGACATCAGTCAATAAGTCCGAATCTTCCTCTTCAATGATGGCGCTAACCCCATCTCCCCCATGGTTAGGCATAGGGTTCTTTGTAACATTCAGAACATTATCAGAAAAGTTGATTATCTTGGCGTTAACCATATCTTGTACTTTGTGCTTAAATGCTTTATAGTTGTCAATCGAGTGGCCAGGCGCCCCCGAATGAAACTCACATCTCGCATTCGCATCGTAGCCAGGTGGAGGTGTCCCTGTCAAGGGAGCCAAAGTTCTCTTCTGAACTAGCTGCAACTAGAGCAAAGTCTACAAAAGCTGAGCGTACGACATAGGTGGGGTTTCAAGATGACGATTTGACAATGGTGCTTTATTCTGGTACCTCCGGTACCCTTGCTGGTTCTGTTGCAGCTGCTGCTGAGGTTGCTGGACAGCAGGAATAGTAATGCTAGCACCTGCTGGCGCTGGCCTTTTCCTTTTCCCCGAGCATTAGACATTGAGCTCATCTCACCTTCGCGTCTCTTACCACTGTAAGGTTTCTTTCCTCCTCCAGCTGTGGATACATCTACACCCTGGATCTTTCCAAGTTTGATGTCACTCTCTACATGCTCTCCAGTGATTATGAGGTCGGAGAAGCTTCCCGAAATACCGTTAACAAGCTTCTCATAATAAACTACTGGAAGAGTAGCTACGAACATCTCGACAAGTTCCCGCTCAACCATCGGTGGCTGAACTGTTGCTGCCAGTTCACGCAACCTCTGGGAGTACTCCTTAAATCCTTCGTTGCTGTTCTGAGACAAATTTTACAGCTGAACCCGGTTGGGAGCCAGATCGCTGTTGTACTGATAGTGGTGCACGAACGCTTCAGCAAGGTCTTTCCAGGTATGTACACTTGTGGGTTCCAAACCCATATACCACTCCAGCGAGGGGCCTGACAGGCTGTCTTGGAAGAAGTGCATCAGCAACTTCTCATCTTCAGAATGTGCAGACATCTTTCGATAGTACGACCTCAGATGGACACGGGGGCAAGTGGTGCCCTTATACTTCTCGAAGTCGGGTACCTTAAACTTTGGAGGCACCTTGAAGTCTGAGATCAGTCCCGGCTTGGTCATGTCAACGCCCATGGTATTCAAGTTCTCAAAACTCTTCATCTTGTCTTCGAGCGCTTTGAACCTTAAACCGGCTTCAGAATTCAGTTCGCCCTTGGCTCCTTTCATTGAGAATAAGTCCTCTTGGCGATCCTCCTGCCAAGGTTGATGGCCATTACCCTGAGCAAACCCAACTGCATCAAGACCATACATATTACCAACACCAGCGTTCCCCACATTACCCGTTCCACCAGTATTGCCATTGCCTAAACCAGCATTACCATTGGCCTCAAAGTTGCCATTTCTAGCTCCAGTCATATTTCCATTAGCTCGAACATTAGTAACAATATTACCATTGCCACTTTCGTTCCCTCCAGTAACAGGGATGCCAGCATGAGGGGTCTCAAAAAGCGGAGGGTTTACAACATTCCCACCGTGTAGCACGCCATTACTGTCGACGCGTGCAATCAAAGGTTGCACCAGAGTTCTGAGCTGGTCTTGGCCGTTGGCGACCACTTGCATGAGATCCATAAAACGATCCATCGTCTCCCTAAGCTCTTAATGTCCGTCTGAACCTATTCCATTACTTTGACTTGATTTGCTCTGGTGGAATACCGGTGAATCTGCCTTCGTTCAATCCTGAAATAACCTGCAAGCACAAAGGGTTAGGAAAAAAGCTCGAGGTACCTGTTATGCAAATGATTCATGCTAATGCAGACACGTATCTATGCATTAGGAGGAACTCCCCCTCGATTCTAGCTCCAAGACAAATAAAGTCTAGTATCCGGCCATGGAAAGAAAACCTCATATATATATATGAAAAGAAACCCCACGGGGCAGCGTACAACTGTAACCGAATACAACTGAAGCAAAAGGTGTGACCCCAACCAACAAGCCTGGTGGTGGTCAGCATATCAATGCATAAAAGTTACAAAGAAATACAAGGAAATCAAGTGCTGCTACGGGCACAAAAATCTTCTAATAACTTCTTTGTAGTGGAATGGTCAGGCTGGGCGAGCAGACCCTGAATCAGCAGATCCCTCTGCCTGATGGCATCCTGGAGATCCTCGGCAACGTCCCCATACGCACCTTTTCTAGAGAAGTCTTCCACCCTACACCTCTTAGCATCAGCTCTGAGTTGACAATCCTGCAGGTTTGCCTTGGTTTCAACCAATCTGTACTGAATGTCTCGTCGAAGTGAGGCTTCAGCCTCTATCTTCTTGTCTTTCATCTCAATCTAGGTCTCCAGCTTGGCTATTTGTTGCTTCAGCTTCTCCTCTCGCTCTTTGTGGCTAGTCAAAGTGTTGTTCCACAATTTCTCGTATTTGGATAACTTCAGATACACTCTATCCAGATCTTGCTTCTTAGTGGTCAATACACTATGCACAGCCTTCAGGTCTAATCCAAGACGTTCCCTAGAATCAGTCTCCTTGGTCAAATTGGCGCCCAAGTGGTTTATCAATTTCGTCTGTTTCTTGCAGGTGTATACGGCTTCGTTCTTCTCACTTCGGAGTTGAGCGATTTCTTTTTCCAGTTCTTCGTTAGCTTTCATCAGCTCCTCATTCTTAGCTTGAAGCTGATTATACTTCTGAATTTCAATCATAGTAGGCTCTGAATTGCAATCCTGCTTGACGGGAGGAAAGGGCATCATCACCTTTTCTACCCTGCTATGAATCCAGGCCACATACGGAGCATAAGCTTGACTATTGCTCTTCCCCAAAGGGGTCTTCCCTTTTCAGTGCACGTTGTTCCAAGCATGTTCAAATCTGGACAAATCATCCCCTTCCAATGTGCCAGTGAGGTACAGAGATTCCTGTACCTCCTCATCCTTAGGAGGGCCCCTCAAGGCATACCCAAACTGTCTGATAGCGATAGACAGATTGTAATTGATGCAGCCTTTCCTACCAACTAGAGGGACGTTAGGAAAGTTCCCACAACTGTAAATGATTTCAATCCCCATGTGATCTCTGTCAAACCAATCAATGTCTTTGGCAGATAAACTCATCAGGCGCTCAGACCACTCCTTCGTCTCTGCAGTCTCTAAGAAAGAACCAGACTTAGGTAAATGAGTGACAAACCATCTATATAACAGTGAAGCACAGCAGGACACACTTTTGCCTCTTCTATTCTCGTTCTTATAGTGCACCGAATGATACACGTCCCCGAGCAAGGTAGGGATGGAATTCCTTGAAATGAAAATATGAAGAGCGTCCACATCCACAAAGTTTGGGATGTTGGGGAATAACATGATACCATATATGCATAATGCCAAAATAGCTTTGAATACCACCCATCATTCCTTCTTGGCGAAGTGTCGGGCTTTATCAGCCAGAAAAGGTAATGGGAATCCATAAGCTCCGTTTCTTCTGGTTGTTCTTCCTTTCAACTCAGAAACCTCCATATGCAAAGCTGTAGCCATACTAGCCAGATCTGGCTCCTTGTCAGTAGGATAAAAGGGTACCTGAGCAAGAATGGGTACTTCCAATATGGCAGAAAACTCTTCCAATGTAGGGGCCTGCACATAACTCGAAAACATGAAGCAATGCAACTGAGGTTCATAAAACTGAAGCAGAGTCTGAAATCCATTCAATTCATACAAAGATGGCTTGCACACAACACTTAGCAGCTTCCCATAGGTTCCCCTGAAATCCTTCATCACTTCCTTACCACCCAAAGAAATCAAACTCTGCAATGTAGTAATGTCTGGTGTAGGAAACTTGTAAGCCAAAGTTCTTCTCATGTTGGGTTCCATGTCAAACAAAAAGGGAGCAAGATTGCTAGAATCGAGAAGGAACTGCACACCTGCAACATAGATACGTGTTAAATGTACTGCAACATGAAAATGTAAATGCAAATGCATGATGCAACAGGAGATCAAGAGTGTTGTGCTGTGCAGTGGCAAGTCATAATTCTGCTTCGGCGAGAACATAACACAACTCTGACAATAAGGGCCTACTGATACCAATATTACTGATTCAAACCATAGAGAAAACCAGGTTGTCTGAAGGTCAAAGTTTCCTGCAGAACCCAGCCCCCACTCACAGGTATGAACCTATCCACTGATAAAGGTACGGCATCCTATGCGTTCATCATCATCACAGACTTTCAGGAAATGATAATACGCTCACCATTTCTGGTTTGGCATCATCCTCTCTTGAAGAGGCCTCACTTAGCTGAATCACAAATGATCGGTCCCCAGAGTCGACAATCCTTAGATCTGAAATCCTTTCAACGGCCCACTAGGCTGGAAATGGAAATCATCTCAAAGAATCTCGTCTGAGCGCATATTTCATGGGAACTAGTGCATGCCTAACATACAGGTTCACCACTAATCTGCTTCTAGTGCTATGTATATACTCAAGCCTGGGTCTGGCTTATCACTCATCAGAATCAGTCCCTCCCACAATACCACAACAAATAATCATATTATACTGAAAGTAAAATGCAGGAAAGTAAAGCGCGGTAAATAAATGCAAACCCAACAGATAAACATGCAAGCACTAGGATTAACTCGCATAGGGGACGTTGGATCCCCAGCAGAGTCTCCAGTTGTCGCTACTGCAAAAATAAGGTGCGGGTAAAACAGAAGAGTCGCCACCTTTCGTTATTTATCCCACAGAAAGGGAAAGGAAACGATCAGAAAAACCTGACGAAAAGGTATAAGACAAGGTCATTGCAACCAAGTCTGAGTTCAGGAGTCGGTTACGCAAGGGGAAGGTATTAGCACCCTTCACGTCCCCTTTCTCTTGCCCCCAGTGCAATCGAGACCAACCTGTTTTTCAAACCTTTTCATCCTTTGGGATTGTCTCAAACTTCATTTTCAGAGAAGAGTACGTTACTTTTCCGTTCTACCGCAAACAGGCATCATCCCTAACTGTTGGAATGAGAATTTAACGTCACATATAAAAAAAACATAACCAACCTTTTTCCCATAGTTACCCGAACTACGTTTTCTCTAATTTCTCATACTAGATGAGGATACGTAGGCACAAGATAACGATGTCTTGGTGAGCAACCTCCCCCCATCACACATAGTTTTCCAAACTATGTTGACTCTGACTTTCCCATTGCACAAGGGAATACGTAGGCATAGCGCGGCGATGTCATATCAAGTCTCTTTCTTTTTCTTTTGTTCTCGTTTCCATTTAGCAGTAGCTTATAGATAAACACACTCTTTGATTAGACAACAAGCGTGGATCCCGTTGAGTACAACGGACGTGAGGGGTGCTCATACCTTCTCCTTGGGTAACCGACTCTCGAACCCAAGATTTGGTTGCGATGACTTTGTCTTTTCCCGTTCTCTTAGATTTTCTTCGATCGTTTCCTTACCTCAATTTGGTATAAATAATGTTCGGTGGAGACTCTTCTGTTTGTTTCCGCTGGCCCTTTTTCGTAGTTGCGACACTTTGCATTACCATGTTTGTATGAACACTTTTGTTTGCAAACTGGCTTTCCTCTCAAGGAATTTTCAATTAGTTAAGAAACTTGGTCGGTTATCCTATCAGGGGCAAACTCTTTTCACATCCTATCAAAGAATCAGTTTAAGGTTGGTTGCTAAGGGCAAGTCCTTCTCAGAATTGGTTGCTAATGCCATTCTTGGATGTCACCCACGCTTCTCTCTATGATGTTTTTCCATATTGAATCTTTGTTCTAATATTCTTCCAGAACTTATTTGATGATTATCCATATGTGACCTTTCTTATCCGATGTTTTTCTGGATTTGTTTCTCTTTTTAATATTTTTCCAAATACTCTTTAGTACTTATCTGATGCTTTTCCAGATATGTATTTTATTCTGATGTTTTTCCAAAACCCCCTTTGTGTTTATCTGATGCTTTTCCGGATATGAGTTTTTTTCTGATGTTTTCCCAGAAACTCCTTTGTACCTATATGATGTTTTTCCGGATATGTATTTTGTTCTGATGTTTTTCCAGAACCCCTTTTGTGTCTATCTGATGCTTTTCTAGATACGACTTTTGCTTCTGATGTTTTTCCAGAGCCTCTTTGTGTGTATCTTATACTTTTTCGAATACGACTTTTGCTTCTGATGTTTTTCTAGAGCCTCTTTGTGTCTATCTGATGCTTTTTTGGATATGGTTTTTGTTTCTGATATTTTTCCAGAAACTCCTTAGTACCTATCTGATGCTTTTCTGGGTATGTATTTATGTTCTGATGTTCTTCCAGAACTCCTTTGTTGCTTATCTGATGTTCTTCTAGATATGTCTTCAAACCTTTTCTCGTACATTTAATTCTCTTCTAAATGTTTCGGAGGTATCTTCACAATCTTGTCTTCATCTAATGCTCTTTTAGATGTCTTCAATTTGTTTCTGATTTTGGTTAACAACTATTGATTTTAGGTCTGTTTTCATTCTCCATGCAATGCTTTTCTGGATGTGTCCTAGAGTTTATTCGATGTTTTTCCAAATGTCTCTGATGTCTGTTGTTTTCCAGAGTTCATTCATTGCTTTTTTGAATGTCTCTGATGTTTGTTTTAATGTCTTGGATATATTTTCCAGAATTTTCCTCACCTCATTCAATGATCTTTTGAATATTGTGACTCTATTTCATCCAATTCCATTCATGGATGATGAATAATGCTTTCCTGGTGCTGCTGCCTCTCCCCAATGAATGGTTATTCATTGTGTCGTCTCTATCCCTGTTTACTTTCGTCTTGTCTGCATTTTTGCATTTATCATTCCATCATTTTCATCATTCTAGAGTTCATGACATGCCAACACTGCTTAGTTTCTTTTGTCCATAGCATAGTATGTCTGTCGCTACTGCGAAAATAAGGTGCCGGCAAAACAGAAGAGTCGCCACCTTTTTTTATTTATCCCACAGAAAGGGAAAGGAAACGATCAAAAAAACCTGACGAAAAGGTATAAGACAAGGTCATCGCAACCAAGTCTGGGTTCGGGAGTCGGTTACGTAAGGGGAAAGTATTAAGACCCCTCACGTCCGTTGTACTCAACGGGATCCACGCTTGTTGTGTTTATCTGACGGGTTGGTTTAACTATCTACCTATCAAAGCTGGTATGAAAAGAAAAGAAAAATGACTCAGCAAAGTATCGCGCTTCGTGCCTACGTATTCTCGTCAGAGAACGAGAAATCAGAGTCAACGTAGTTCGGCTAACTACGGGTAACAGATGGGGGAAGGTGGCTCGCCAATACGTTAGTATTGTGCCTACGTACTCTCATCAGGTGTGAGAGATCAGAGCTTACGTAGTTCGGGATACTACGGAACAGGGGTTAGATTCATCTGTTTTTCCGAGTAGGGTTAACAAACAGTTCCAGCAGTTTGGTGTATGCAGCTCGCTCATCGGAGAGTCGTGCGTTACCGTTTGCGGTAGAACTGAGAGTTAACGACACTCTTTTTCTGAAAACGTTTTCCTGAGTTATGGGCCCACTGGGCAAAAAGAGGTTTGAAGTTTGTTTTTTGTCTTTTACGGAAAGAAGTGTTTTTTATGGATATTTGTAGTTCGTACAACACTAGAGACTATGACTTAGGAACGAATGTGTCGCATATTATCCAAAGGACATATACTAAACACTCTAGATGATTGAGAGGAGACCGCTCAATTATCATTTCCCAAATGGCTTAAGGCTCGTAACGCACTGTACCAACTTGCCTTTATTACGTTTTTTTATTGTTGTTTTAGAGATGAGAAGAGAACGAACTCTAGAGGGGAAACTGTCAAGCCTTAATGTTGTCATGCCATGGATTCATCCTATGGTTGAGGTTTGAAATAGGGAACTCCTAGATGTTATCATGCAAAGGCTTCAGCCTAAAGTCTAATCATCACTTCCTTAAACAAGGAAGTGAGAATCCTAGGGGATCATGTCAATGGGAAACAGAAAGTAAACTGCAAAAATCATAAAGCAGATAAAACAGCAAAGCAAACAGTAAAGATGCAAATGCAATGCAGCAATACAAGCAGATGGAGAAACTCCACCTCTAAACAATTAAGCAAAGAGAAAAAATAAAATAGACAAGCAAAGGGAGGGTCACCTCAACCTTTCAATGCAAACACATCAGATAGAAAGAGAAAACAACACACAAGCAAGGGGAGGATCACCTCAACCCTTAAGGCAAGCAAGCAGAGGGAGATCCACTCAACCTCTTAATGCAGTCATGCACCTACACTTAGACTACCCTAAACATGAGCTACTCTAATGCAACACACCAGTCAATCATGAATGAAGGAAAGGAATTATGACAAATAAGGAATCCATTCCACAAGTAAACAAACAAGGCATCTATCCTAAGGAAAGGAATTGAATGTTGGGAAGCAAGGGTAAGGTCCACAGGAACTTACCACAGGCACTCAACTAACTCAATGGATTTGGAAAGTTTTAGAGGTTTGACTCCTTCAGGAGATGTGCAAAGTTCCCCCACGGGAGGAACTATGCTACCCCAAGAAGGTTCCTAGGATGGGTGGATAAGGGAAGATTAGGAGAATGAAGATGGGAAGTAGGGTAAGGTCCACAGGAACTTACCACAGGCACTCAACCAATTCCATCACCTTAGAAAGCTTGCATAGATTAAACTCCTTTGTGAAAATGCAATGAATTCCATGGAGGAATCATGCTCACAAGGAGGATCCTAGTTAAACAAGGAAGATTTTGAGGGAAGTTAAACTTATGGGAAGAATCATCCACCTAATTTGAACTTCTAAAGAACCTCAATGATTATATTCTAAGGGTCACCTAAACTAAAGGGACTCACAAGCTCTATCAAGGCCTAATAAATGTTCTAGAGAGGTATCTACCTAAGTTCTATCCTAAAGGAAGGAATTTGAAGCTTAGAATTAGTTAAAGTTCACTATAAGGACTAATCTATGAAGTAAGCCTAGTTAGGGTCACCTAAACCATAATCAACTTGGAAAATGGGGGAATAATAGAAAATCAATTCTAAAAATCCTAAGAAAAATCCTAGATGATCCTAAATGTGTTAAGAATCTATGGTACAAAAACCAGGGGCAAAACCTAATTCTAAAGGTTCTAATAAAATCTAAACTCAAAGGGTGTGCTAAAGGGAATCCATCATGGAATGATCCTAAAGATCTATCTCAAAACTACTCCTAAAAGCTTCTGAAAAATAAAAAGAAAAAACACACCAACCTATCAAGGTGTCTATATAACACATGCAAAAAACCGGCACTAAATTCAAATCTAGGAGATAGCACAAAAATCAGAAAGTAAACTAGTCATTTTTACATTTTTTTAATCATGTAATAAAAATGGAAAAATAGCACAAAAATGGAAAATTAACCAAAAATAAAATTAAATGACATACAAAAATCAGGGACATGCCAAAGATTAATCAGGATTTTTTTTCATATTTTTCTAAGCATTATTTCCACTTTTTAATGAATTAAAAACAATTAAAACATTAAAAGAAATATGAAAAAGCAATTAAAAGAATTAAAAGCTGGGAATAAAACGTAGCCATTGGATCTAATGACTAGTCTACCCATCCAAGAGGCAAGGCGCGTGCCACGTAGCACAAAGGCCTCTAAATGAAACGCAGCGTTTCACTAACGCTTGCGTGTGGCTGGTTTGATTATGGATCACCATAGTCCCTAATCATACACGTCCATTCTAAAAGTATAAAAATCCAACATGCCTCAGCGTGCCACATCAGCAGTCAAAGTCCACAATCCTCAAGACTCAATCACAAGCATCAGATCTGCTTACTAAGTCCACTAAACCAGACTCATCCAACGGCGTAAGCATCATCTTCAACCTTTGAGCTGCAAGATTAAAGGGGGGAAAATCAGGGCGGCCGGAGAAGACTCCGGTCGTCTTCTCCGGCGAGCCAACGTTGGCCAAATCACCAGATAACACTAAACCTCACAAAAATATCCAGATCCACTCGTCTCCTCACAAGGATCATCCTGATACTCTTCATTTTTCCATTCTCTCAAGGAATAACCGGATACGATCGTGAACAGAAAATACGTGCTTTGGCAAATCATCACCAAACTCTAATCTAAAGCCACCAATCTCTTCTACATTCATCACTGACCAAGAATCCACTAATAAAACGTGATATCCATCAAGATATATCCTAAACCGAATCTTTAAAGATTTCATCCATGATCAAGAACCTTCACCAATGGCTTCCAAACCAAACCTAAATCCATCTATGGTTCATACTCTACCTAACCACATGCAACATTTATCCTAATTCATTCTCAACAGAGCATAATTATGAAAAGAAATAAACCTGGTTTGAACTTCAACAGAAGATGCTACAGCCTCCAAACCTTGATCAAACTTGCTCAGAAACGATCAGTGATGCTTGCTGAAGATTCTTGAAACTCCAATTCCCTCAGAAATGGCCTCCAAGATGAAATTTGATTTTCACTTTGTAACTAACTTTTTCAAGTGCTTCTTACCTGATTCAAGCTCTTCCAATCACCAACCATGCTATGAACTCGTCCAAAAACTTATATAGAGAAGTTTTGGATCATTATCTGGCCCAGTTATGGCCCAATTCATCCAATTCAATTTTCTAATTTTTTCCACTTTTCTCTCATGACAGTCACAGTTTCAAGCTTGTAGAAGTTTCCACTTTGGCTCAAATGGCTTGCATAACACCTTACGAATATGAAGGGACCAGATTGAATCCTCAATTCAATCCTATGGTGTATATTGATGATGTTACTTCAACCTTAAGCAATACTTGAAATGGACCTAAACCAAACTTCGACTTGGAATTGTACAAACGCCAACCCACTCCAAATGTCTTTTGCCTTCAAAAAATGTACAAACTTGTAATGTTTCGCACAAAAATGAATTATTTTAGAATTTTCTCATTTTTATGCCTTTATTTATTCATCCATGGTATTTCCTTCATACACTTCTCAATTTAATCCATATCAATGAATGCTTGGGTCATGGTTGGACAAATAACACCATTTTGAACAACTTTCAAGTTGATCAAAAGTCCATTTGAGGTGTCTAAGTTGATGAAATTGACCCATAATAAAAAATGGCCTATAATTTCAAATTCCCAAAATACCCTTATCTTGCAAAGCTCCTATCTTGAGTTCTACAAATTCAATCATGGACTTCTAGTACTTTCTAGAAAGATAAGACGATAAGGAACAAAATTCATGTTGGCCAAAAGTTCATGAGAATCATCCTTCTAGGGAAAAAGTGTCATGCAAGTTGGTTGACTTTCAAACTCCAAATTCACATGCCTCTGATGACCTGTAACTTGTCTGGCTCATAACATGAGTTCTATAAACCCTATCAAGGACTTCTAGTACTCAAATTAAAGCTATGATCATGCTATACAACAATCATGTTGGGGTCAAGGTGAGATGAAAATCACATCTTGAGTTATGTGGTCTTGAAGTTAGGCACTAAACCAGGGGATTTTACACTGTCAAGCATAGCAACCCTAGCCTAGGAACTCCTCACACTCTTGATTCATGATGAGTTGACCTTGGAATAATCCTTTGGGCATCTTAATACATCAACCCATGATCACATGGCCTTGAAATTAGGTCTCAACCTTCTTCAAATCATCTGTTGACCCAGGGTTGACCAAATGAAACCCTAGCTGCACCAATCTTGGTAGTAGCTTCTTATCCTTTGCATAATGACCTGTATAGGCTTCAAAATGACTTTCAACACTTCTCATGAGCTCTCTCAAGGCTTCAAGTCTTCTCCCATGGATTCAGAATCATCTGATGACTTCCTACAACTCTCAAGTTAGGAGACCTACACATTTGGCTTCAACCACTTTCTCTGAGAATCTTTAACTTCATAGATGAGGATATCAACCCTTGAACACTTGAATAAACCTCTTAGATACCTTCATAACCTTGTGTAGCCCTTTGTTGGTAGTCATACCTCTTGATCTCTTGCACACATGTCAATGCAATGCAGATGATAATGCTAGAATGAATGCAATGAAACACAAGCTAGGTAAAGCAAAAGGTTAGGCAAATTTTGGGGTGCAACAATGTCAATGCATCTAAGGGAAAATTTTTCGGTTATCTATATTTAAATATCTTTCACCATAATGTCATGAGGATTATCATCACTCATGTCATCCGTGAGGATATTTAAATAGGGGCAACTGTCATACCCCAAATTTTACCCTTTGATCCTTTGATCTTTTTCATATCATTTTAGGTCAATCATCTTGCATTATCCAATTTATCAGCTAAAATAAACTTGTTGAAATTACAGCTGAATCGGTCAAACTAAATGTCAACTGTGCATAAAATCATTGGACGGAAAATTTTAAAATTGAGCATGCAAACGTCAGTGATCTTAATCTATGTTTCGTGTAGTTTAGTCTGGCGTGCTCATTTAAATTTTTCGACTACTTTTAAGCCGCATTTTTGGACAGTTTAATCTGTTCTAGCGGATAAAACTTATTTTAAAATTTGACCAAACGCTGTAATTTTTCCAATACGTATATTTTGCGCTGATCATTTTGGTGTACTTATTTTAGTTTTCTAAGCACTTCGATACTAATCCAACTATTCACTTTTTATCGCTTTTATTTCAATTTTTAATTAATAGCTATTTTAATTAACTATTTTCTTATCATTTCATTTTTTTATTTCATTATAGTTTATCTATTTATTTATTTAGTTATTTTTTTATTCACCTATTTTATTTAATATTAAATTTTGTTTTCATTCTAGTAGTAGAACAACTTGTTGATCAAGTATAATAAAGCATCTTTTTATTTTTGCTCATTTTGTGAAATATTTTGTAGCATGCATTCATGCCGTACACTTTTTCAAAACCCACTTTCCTGCATCATCACGTTGCATTAAAAAAGAAAAAGATAACATAGCTCTCTCTCTTGTAAATCTGTGGTACCTTTCAACATTCTTCAAAACTTGCACTTGAAACTTACAGCACACACTCCATATCCCATAAACATCCATCTTCATAAACCACAATCACCCCACAATCTTGTGAATAAAAAAGGCCATAAAAACCACCAGTTAACCTCATAATTTCTGATATTACACATTAACAACAACAACTCTTTAAATACAAAAAAAAAGATTCAAACTAGAAGCAAGGCGAACCTGAGTTCTTTCCTTCATCGAAAAACGTACGGAGCAGCCAAAATGAGAACGTGTGTCGTCGGAAACACAACATATCCGGCTACCATTTCACTTGCCATCGCTCACCACCACGCACCATTCCACAAATCTACACCAGCACCGACGACGACGTTCGGTAACGCTTTTTGCCACGTCGGTAATTTTCATCTCCTCTGCTAATCATATTTTCATCATACATGTTTCGCCACACCGTTATTTCTCTTACGATTATTTCCAGTAATGCTTGGGTTTCAATCTAAACTTGTTACGTCTTCTTGAAGTTGTGATTATGTGTGTTTGTTGTTTGAGTATGATAGATGAAGATGTGTATACTGTCATATTTTTGCTTCATGTGGCTGATTTAGGCTTTGTTTTTATTATCATTATGGTGATTTTAGCTTTACTCATAACTTGTTTTCATGTTTTATTATAATCTTAGTTTAAAATGTTGGTTTAAGTATAAATTATATATAAATACACATATTTTGTTTTACTATATATCACTTTTGTCTAAAGTTTAATATATGGGTATAAATGATTATTGTGTGTTCACATTGTTATGCATGCAATGGCTAAGTATGAATGTTTGTTTAATTAATGAACATATGTGGTAGTATAACATCGTGAGGTTTATATATTTGCACAGTTCTAGTAACATATAAATAATTTTCAACATTCTCTTGTTTTTTTATTTATACCAATTTTTTTGTATAAAAGTTTGTTACTTAATCGATATTTTAAATTTGGATATATTAAAAGAAAGAAGAAAAAAATATATATATATATATATATATATATATATATATATATATATATATATATATATATATATATATATATATATATATATATATATATATATATATATATATATATATATATATATATATATATATATATATATATATATATATATATATATATATATATATATATATATATATATATATATATATATATATATATATATATATATATAAATTATTTGTATTCTAAAGTGGAAAAATATATTGTTGTTATTTATTAATTAGATATTGAGTTTTTAGTTAATTAGTTTTGTTCTTTTATTAGAATTTAATTTATTTAGTCTTTTTAGATCTTGGTTTATTTAGTTATTTGGTTTTTAACTAGATTTTAGATAATTAATTAATTAATAGATTTTGGTTTAATTTGATTTCTTTTGTTTACTTATTTTTAATTTAATCATGACATTTCTAAATTTTTCATTAATTCTTGATCTTCGATCTAATTCTTATTGTTTTTGGCTATGTTTAAATTCTAATTTTGATGTCATACCTTTGGAGTGTTTGATTTTCCTGAGTCTTTACTGTATATTGCTATTCCTCTTACACTTGGTACGAGGGTTTCATCTCTTTGTCCCTCCTTTGCTTTTACCTCATTCCAAAGGAAAGGAACACTTGTTGACTGCCATGTCATCTTTAACCTAACTTTAGGTCCTTACCCTTTATCCTAACCTGAGGACTAGAGTAACCGTGCACTATTTAGTCGCATCGACATGGACATTCTCTTCCTTGCTAACTTAATCTTAGTTTAGAGTCACCGCACTCTATGTAGGTGTCTCACCGCAGACATTTACTTGCCCCCTGGAACCTCGACCACAATCAAGAGTTCCTCACCCCTTTTGAGGGGAACTACGGTTGCTCTGATTCCATTCCCGTTAGGATACGTAGGCACATGATGCGATGTCTTTGCGAGCATACTTTATATATACTTTAAATCTTTACATTAACACTTTTCCTTTTGCAAGCAACTTTAGCATAACACAAATACTAACAAGAGCTTGATATCCGATTCTCACTGCAACAATGTTGTAACCTCTTGAATATGTTTTTCATGCCTCATTCTACTTGTTTATGTGTCTTGTTAGAACCATAACATGTTTAGGGATTGTTTCTTACCTTTGTGAATGCTTGAATGTGAATGGTATACCTTGAATTTCTTTGTGATTCATAACATGATTCTTGATGTTGTAACCTCTTGAGTATGTTTTCCATGCCTCATTCTACTTGTTTATGTGTCTTGTTAGAACCATAACATGCTAGGGTTTGATTGTTGACTTGGTTGTTACCATGAAACTTGCTTACTTTCCCCATAAAGTCATGAACAAATACTTGAATTGTTCTAACATTTCTTGTGTTTTTGCTTGTTTGATTGTTATCAATACATGTTTAGATGGTCTTATGTTGTTACATTTGATTTCATTTGATCCTTATAACATGCTTGCTTCAATTTGTAACTTGTTTGCATCAATCTTGTTTGAATGTTATAAATGAACTTTTTGTTGTTACACATGTTCTTTAATTGCATTGATGCTTGTTACCTCTATGTCTTTATGTTTATTGTTCATATGTTGTTACATGTTCTTTCTTATTTCTTTAACTTTGTTAAACCTTATCCAAAAGATGGAACTTGTTAGTTTTCATCCACTTGCCTCATCTTTCTCCTATTCCAATGGAAAGCTTCTCCATTGACCCCTAGGGTCATAGATAGCTCATTACCCTCCCTTTGACTTTGATAAGTCATCTTAAACCCTAGCTTAGTTAAGTTAGAACCTACTAGCCATTAGACTTTGCTTAAGTCTAAAAGACCTACCTTTACTAGGAGTGTTCTTCAACTAAAACCCTAGGTTAGAGTTTGTCAACTCTATGTGAGGATCATTGTCATGATTACTTACTCCCCTTCTGGCTTTTGTCAAAGTCAATCCCCTTAAGTGTACAACTTAAAATAGATAGTTTTGTTAAACTCTATACAATTATTGTTATGTTTGTTCCCCTTTGAACCTTGATCATAATCAAATGTTTATTCACCCTCAGTGAGGTGAACTACGATTGCTCTGATTCTATCCTAGTTAGGATACGTAGGCAGAAGATGCAATATCTTTGTGAGCAAACTTAGACACATCAACCCTAGGTTTTTACCTCAAAACCCCAACCTTGATCCCAAACCATAGCAAGTAGTATAACATACAAACATACAAAAGGTTCCTGTAGAGTACTACAGATGTTTAGGATGTGAAATACCTACCCTAAGCATAACCAACCCCAGATCCCCGAATCACTTAGCGTTGTTGTTACATCGCGCAAAAGGTCTTTCTTTCTTTATCCTTTCCTTTGGATAAACCAAAGTCCGGTTGTGAATTTAATGAATTAAGATTCAAGTTAATTAATAGCTTGACATCTGATTCTCACCGCAATAGAAACGAAGACTTCACTGGGAACAATAAACAAATTGTTTGAGGGTTTAGCCCACTTTGTGTGTTTATATGATATATCTCTGTTTGCCTATACATGTATATTTGTTAATATATAACTGTTTTTCATTGGATCTTTGGGTATCATGAGTGTTATACCCAAAATTTTGACCCTTAGATCTTCATCATCATTCTAGGAGCATCAATATTGACTATCTAACCTTAACCTGTTTCAAGTTTGTCTTTGTCAAGATACAGGTGAATTAGGTTTTCATACAATCAAAATTCAAGGTTTCTAGGGATTGATCAGTAAAGGTTTTGGTTTGATCCTCCACATAAAAATTCTCCATTTCATCAAGGATATCACATTGGATCAAGAATGAATCCAATTTGGGGTTGTCAGCAAGAGAAAGGAAGTAGTGTAGTGCAAAAATCCTAATTAGCGTTTCTAATTGGAAAAGTCAACTGTGGTTTGACTTTTGGTTTAAATTGTTTTCCAAGGCATGATTCATGATCCATGGGGCTCATATAACCCTAGGAAGTCTACCCAATAAGTTTCAAGGCCTCAGGGAACCCAAGACACCAACAGTCGATTCAGAGGTTTTTGATCGTTCGGTTCGTCTGACTGAAAAGTCAACCCATTGACCAATAGGGTTTTAACCCAAAATTTAAGTCAACTATGTTACCAACACCTTTTAATATCTAATCATGAAGTTTTGTGACCAATTGATCAAGAATTGAGAAGTAATCGAAAAGTTAGGAAATGAAGGTTTTGAAAAGGGCAAAGCCATAACTCCTTAACCACACAAGGGTTTTTGACCTAGTTTCAAGAGGAATGAGTTCCTAACACAAACATCAATATTGTAGTACCTAATTGGTGCTTTCTAAAAAGTACAAGTGGGTTTCATAACTCTTCATGGTTAGAGAGAACCAAGGTCCACAAGTCGGCAATAACTCACTTTGGTAAAACCAGGTCAGCATGAGTTTTTTGATTCCAAAACCTCTCCAAATTGATGCTAATCAAAGACTAAGCCTGATTTGTGATTTTTACATTGTTAATAAACTTGTTCAACATCAATTCCCATGAAAATGGACCAAATATTAAAGGAAATCATTATTTAATGCAAGTTGCAAAAGTGAATAGTGAAGAAAGAAAAAAAAAGGTGGTTACCCTTGTCAAATCATCAACTTTACTTCAACAAGTCACCTCCTACCCTATCAATCATGATGAAAAAAATTTATAGGGTATGGAGAATATCTTATTAGAGTGGTTTAAAGACAAGGGTGAAGATTGCATTGGAAAACTCAAAGATTTTCATGATGGAAGGTTAAAATTGGTAATTTGCTTCACTTTTGCCCATACCTTGATCCAAGGTCTTTGGATATAAATTAAACTCACTTCCTACATCACAAACACACAAGTTCTACGCTAGAAACCATCTAGAGCTCCCTTCCTTGCACAATCACAAATTCTTGCAAAATCTCATTAAGTTTCCAAAATCCCTCAAAATCTGCTTTTGCAAAACACCTTCAAAACCATTTCCAAACATCTTCCAACTCAAGAAACAATTCAAACACATCAAATGTGATGTATTGAAACTATAAAAATCACTTCCACAATTATGTAACAAGGTTTTAGTGAGTTGGTCTTTGAAATCTTTAGATTTTGGAGGTTTTCCTTCATTTACAAGGCATTTCGTCCACTAGCTTGCTTGGAGGTTGTTTGGAGCATCAACTCATCATCCTAGGAACATTTGTAGACCTTGGAAGAGCTTTCAAGATCTCTGGTTTTCTTATTGCTTAAGCTCGCTTCCAGAGGTATACCTAAAACTCATAAATGTGAACTTTCCACTTGCATTTCACATGCTACCATGACTGTTTTTAGGGTTTTTACCATGATGTTCTTGAACTTTTCCAACTTGTAACTTGATTTTTCTTGTGATATTGATCTTGTATGATTCATACATGTTTGTTAACATGTTTAAATAATCAAATTTGTTTGATTCATTGTCTTACCATGTGCATTCTATTCTTTTTATCATTTAGATTTTTATGTTTTGTTCACAAACTTAAAAACCTCATAACTTTTCCATTTTTCAACATTTTTGATCCATTCTTTTTAAAAAATGTTCCTTATCATGTCTAATTTCACATAGTGAGAAAATAATTCAAGGATTTTCATCCTAGAAATACTTTACCCACTTGAAAGTCATGTTGTCTTTTAGGGTTTTTTCCTTGTTTCTTCTTGAAACTTTTCTCAACTTCTTCTTGAATTAATCTTGTGAGACTGTTTTGTACTTTATTTACACATGTTTATTAACTTGTTTGAGTGTTTGAGTTTTGCTTGACTCAAGGTCTTGTCATGTTCAAATCCTTTCTTTTGATGCAACTAACTGATTAACATTGTGAACTATGTTTATGAATCATGCTACCTCTTGATGTTGTAACCTTTTGAGTGTATCCTTCATGTTTAATTCTACTTGTTTATGTGTATTGTTAGAACCATAACATGCTAGGGCTTGCCTTGTTTTGGTTGTCACCCTGAACTTGTGTGTTCCCCCCATGAAACATTGAACTTCTTACTTGAACTGTTGTAACACTTCTTGTATGCTTACTTGTACTTGATTGTCATCAATGCTTGGCTGTTGGTCTTATGTTGTTACATTTGAAATTCCTTGATACACATGATATGCTTGCCTCAAGTTGTTACTTGCTTGCATTTTAACTTGTTTGAATTACGTGTTCTTTGTTTTGTCTTGATGGTTGTTACCTCATTTCTCTTCATCTTTGTTAAGATACTTAGAATTGATTTTACCTTATGTGATTGGTCTTGTAAGAAACTCTACCATGTTCCTTCTAGATATTGTAATATCTTTGTGCTTTATTGGTTGTAACTATTTGACTTGATGGTAATCTTTGTTTGATGTTGTCACATACTTGCATATCTTTTCTTGATTGTTACCTTGCTCTGTCATATGTTCATCATATTTGAATGAATGCTTATATGTGCTTTTTTAACTTTGTTAAGTTATTCCCCAAGTGATGGAAATTGTTAGTTCTCATCCAGTTGCCTAATTTCCCATTCCAAAGGAAAGTCTGTCTATTGACCGTTGGGTCATAGATAGCTCATTACCCTCCCTTTGACTTTGTTAAGTCACTTTGAACCATAACTTAGTTTAAGTTAGAACCTATACCCATTTAGACTTTGCTTTAAGTCTAGAAGACCTACCCCTTGTTAGGAGTACCCTTCTATTAGAACTTTAAGATAGAGTTTGTCAACTCTATGTAAGAATCATGGTGATGATTACTTACTCCCCTCTTGGCTTTTTTCAAAGTCAAATCCCTCTTAGTGAATAACCTAGAATAGAGAGTTTTGTTAAACTCTATACAAGAATTGTTATGTTTGTTCCCCTTTGAACCTTGATCATAATCAAGTATTCATCTATCCTCAGTGAGGTGAACTACAGTTGCTCTGATTCTATCCTAGTTAGGATACGTAGGCAGAGGATGCGATTTTTTTTGAGCAAAATTAGAAACTATCTTTAGGTCTTTACCTTTACCTTATACCCTTTCCTAAGCCATTGCAAACATCTAGCAAGTATAGCATACAAACATACAAAAGGTTCCTGTAGAGTACTACAGATGTTTAGGATGTGAAATACCTACCCTAAGCATAACCAACCCCCGATCCCCGATCTCTTAGCGTTGTTGTTACATCATGCAAAAGGTCTTCCTTTCTTTAACCTTTCCTTTGGATAAATCAAAGTCCGATTGTTAATTTAATGAATTAAGATGCAAGTTAATCAATAGCTTGGTATCACGATTCTCACTGCAACAGAAATGCGACTTCATTTGGGAAAGTGAATTACACTTTAGGGTTTGCCTATTTTGTTAATTTTATGCTATATTTGCAAATATTTGCTTACATGTATATTTGTCAATATCTCCATCTATGTTATGGACATTGGGTGCTTTGAGTGGTGAGATAAATCCTAACCCAGATTTGAGTGACGCATGTGATAGGATTGTGATAGGATCAATAGTTGGGCTGTTGGGAGTAGTCCCAATAAGTCTGACATATGATGTAATCAGGCTCAGTGGAGACCTCATTGAGATAATTAGTAATGCATAAGTAGTCATGTATTCATTAATTGTTTCAACTTGAGAGTGTGTGAAGCTGAGGACCTTTAGTAACACTTTTACCCCACTTGGCCTTTTTAGGACGTAGTGCGGAAACTATTAGAGAGTAGTCCCTCAATAGTTGTCACACGATGCTACACTCAAACGAGTTTATCTTGAGAATATTTTTGACTCACATAAGTAGTTGTGTTGGCCGACAATATCCGAAGGATTTACTATGACTCTGGGAACTTTAATAGAACCCGTTTGGCAGGTACAATTAACTCATAGTACAAATCCTTAGGGATGGGTAGGCCTTTTGACTCCATGCTTTGAACTTGAGCTTAGGGAGCCTTGTGTGTGCATGTGCATTATATTTGTGAATGTTTGCCTATGTGTTATGTGTCTATCATCTCATCATATCATCATAAGCATATCATGTTGCAACTGGTTTTGTAAAACATAGCCGATTGTTTTTAAAGTTGTAACTTTTCCCCAACAATTAATGAAATAAGGGTTTGACCTAATTAACCTTCTAGGTTTCATAAAACTGATATCATTTGCATTTGCATTTGCATTTCTACTAACCATTCAAGGAATCAAATCTCGTTTCTGTTTGCAAACAAAATAAATCAAAGCAACATGATTACATTTCCAAGACTAAGAAGGGTCATCTTGTTAGAAGATCCTTAGCTTTAATTTCCCAAGCCTTTGGGAATGTAACCTTTCTTTCCACAAAAGGGTTTTATTCGTTAATAAAAACTCAATGTTGTAAACTTTTTCTATCAAATGAAATTTGTCTAAGCTTTCATCTATTAATGACAAGCGACACGTCGTTGTATGCTGATTTAATTTTGTTTGTAAACAAAACGTGGTTTTACTCCTTGAATGTGTGGTTTGCATTTGCATCAACATTTTGCATATCATTCTTTGTTGCATTGGTCCTCTGGCTCATTTTGTGTTCCGTTGCTATCAAGAGAGAGAGAGAAAGAATCACGCTGAAATCCCATAAGTATAACACAAGGGCTAACACTCGAAAGAAGATGAACCGCCTTGAGCAAGAGAATCAAGCACTCTGAGAAGAATTTTCTCTTTTAAGGGATAACACAGGGACATTCTCTGCTGCTGTTAAGAATCTGATAGATACCCAAGAACAAGAGAATTAGAAGCTCAGAGACGAAGTAACAAGTTTGATGTCTGCCAAAAGGAACTTGACAAATTTGGTCAAAGATTTAGTTTTATCCAAGCGACGAGATGGTTCCTCTTCATCTACCAACCAGCCACTAGAACAAACTAGTGAATCTCGGGGTATTCCTATGCGTTATGCCCATTTGTTCCCTATACTCCTGCAAAATGGTTTGATCCAAAAGGAAACTTAGCCCACTATCCCTCAGGCCCACCAGAGTTATTTTAAAGCCGATTCTTTTTGTGCCTTCCACCAAGGATCACCTGGTCATGATATTGAAGAATGTTATGTTCTCAAAGAAAAGGTAAGAGAAATTATCAAATAAAGGGTCATATCTTTCAATTTGTGCAAACCCCATGTCCGAATTAACCTTTTGCTTGAAGAAGAAGCAATCCCTTCCTTGCATATGGTAGATTAAAGAAGACTCTAGATTCACGATATCAGAGGGTAGTACTTGTTTTGCATTCTGTCAACAATAAGTTCCTCGCCTAGGAAGTAGAAGAAAAAGACAAAGGACCTATGATATCTCTCATAATTCTATACCACAAAGAGCAAGTGGTTGTTGAAGGTGTTTCCCCGTCTGTGCCTGAAATCTGAAGTTTGTCGAAGTTTAATCTCCTAAGGCTGGTAGTTGTAGACTGTTTCAGCATCTTGTTGTATTTTCTTTGCATTTGTATTGCTTGTAAGCTGTTGTTCATTTTGAATTGGCAAGATTAATGAAATGGTTGTGCATCTTTTGATTAAATCCATTCGTTTCACTCTTTCTCTTTCCTTTCATTGTTATAAGAAAATGAAAAAATTTGTTTTCTTTACCTTGTTTAAAGCAGAGATTGGGAAGGATGATGAAAATTATATCCATAACTACTGTTGATATGCTTTCAATTTAACTTTGTCGATGATGTAAGACATTGTTTGAATCCCTAAACACTGGAGTAATAAGGAAGATAATCCCTCGTTAACCCCTTCAGCCTAGAAGTAGGAGTTTTCTTTCTTTACAAAAAAAACCTTAAATCTCAAACCTAGGATGGGTTGTTCTCAGTTAACTTAGAGATATATGCATGCAAAATGCTTTTCATATAAAGGTGGTGCTCTCAAGTTTTCCTTCGCACAGAACAAGCAAGTTTCAAAGATGCTTTCCTAGCTTAAAAGTCGATGATGGTTCACCATAGCCATTAAACTAGTTAGTCACCTTCTTTCTAAAAAATACAAAAGCCCGCTAAGTCAAAACCTATGAAGGAAACTTAGGAAAAAATGGGGCATCCCGTTGACTGTATATTCAAACGAAACTGTTCAGGAAAAAGTCAGAGATAATAAAAAGATGAATTATTTAAAATCCTTCACTCTTAAAAATCCTCAAATAGTAAAAAGCTATCAAATACTGTAAGGGAGTAGTGACTACTTTAGGTTTGTGTATCATCGCTAGTTTGACACCAATTCAATTCTTAAGCCTGGAAGCACCTGAATGTGTAGTTTGAGTTAACTGAGCGTAGGATTGGAGTTCATCATGGAGAGTGGGTGGGAACAAATAACTTTGAGCCTTTATCCTTTGTTTCATGAACCGTGAACCAAGCCACGTTACAACCCTTAAAAGACCTAACTGAGGTAAAGGTTGTTTTGAAAGCATATTACCCGAAGGTTGGATAACCTGACTCCAAATGATCTTTGATAAATGTGTATGTTAATTAATTTATCCATCACTTATAAAATTATTGGATCCCTTTCACTTTGATCACTTGATCACTCCGTCGTGTGTGTTTCATCAAAAAAATTTTTTTTTCAAAAGTTTGCATTGAAAATTGCCAATTTTTAATGAACAACATTTGTGTGCAAGACGATCCAATATCAAAGGAATCCCAACAAATGTTTCCAGCTAGGGAATTTGACTTAGTAAAGGAAGCTCAGCCTAGGGCAGCCAATTTGAAGGATTTGTTAATCATTTGTCACAATGTTCAGCTAATCAGAAGAGATCAGGTCAAGATCAGATGAATCTCTCAAAGAACAGTTTAGTCTGGGGAAACTCTCTTATAGTTACCAGCTAGCAGGGGCAAGTTTGTTCCTCAGTCGTTACTCCCATGGTCTGAGGACTTTGTTGTGTAAATAGATTTAAACTGGGGCATTCACGTCGAGATTTGTGAATCTCTCTAAGAGTTTGAAGACATTGAAGCATCTTTATGCAAATTCTTTTGTAAAATCCTCTTGATGGCTTTTTCTCACAGACCATATAATCTGGGGAAGAAAAGGTTTGAAGACTGTTTATCGTAAGAGTCGTTGCTCACTTGAAGAGGATTATTGTACTATCAAGGGGCATAAATGTTTTGTTCTCATGATACCCTTTAACGACACTCCGATTAAGTTGTTACTTTGGATGATCTGGGAATTTCCCTGTGTGGTTGTCCTCCTCCAACAAAGAATTCAAACTCATGATGGCAATCTGAGTGAAGTTATAACGTTGTAGCCTAAGTAGATTACTTTCTCCTGGAGAAGGTTGTAACCTTGAAGTGGAACTGTTGTTCTTCATGATCATCCCCGTTGATATCCAATTTAGTGAAGTTGGCTGGGTATCCCTGTCGAGATGTTTATTTCATCTCCACTTTTGTTTTGTCTATTTTGTTAGCATAAACATAAGCATGGCATAAGCACATGCATAACATCTGTGCATTTTTGCTATCTCTGGTTGTTACCTGTTTTGACTCACTTTGGTGTTTTCCCCAAGTGACTGGGTATGTCGTCTCTCTCCAATAGAGTTGTCATCCTTTAAGCATAGAATGTCCATCCTTTCTCAATTCCCCACAGAGTTTAATCCTCATGGATGATGGTTGCTTCAGTTACCTTTTTCCATGTTTGGATAAGATGTATCCCCATTCGAGTTTATTCCTCAATGGTTTGAGTCTTGTTTTGACTGTTTCTTTCTAGCTTGTTCCTAGATCGAACTTTGGTCCCCAGGTGGTTGCCGAACCCAATTTGAATATGCATTTATTTTGCATCATGTCTTGTAAGAAGAACTTATCTACAATTCCCCAAAGAAAATAAGTGGCAGTCTCGTTTGAGAAGCTTATCTTAGGGACGTTAAAGTCTGATTGTTACCAGCATTGTTTGAAAAGTCCGGTGGTTACTAGCATCATTTGGAAAATCCAATGGTTACTGGTATAATTAATTTCGTGGTTACCAATCATGGTGGAAAATCCAGTGGTGACTGGTACTGATGAATTGGTGGTGACTAATCATATTCCATGTAAGGCCAGTTGGTAATTTGCGTTGGGAAAATCCATTGGTGTCAGGTACTACAGATTTGGTTATTTATCATTCCAAGTGAAGTCATGTTTGTTTCCATCCCAAGATAAGGTTTTATACCTTTCGAGATGTATGCTTTGAATCCTGTGTTCAGGAATTTCCAGAGACTCGAATGTTTAAATTTGTGTGAAGACTCCGGCTATTTGGCTGATCCTAATGTTTTGAAGGTCTTTTTCCAATCCTAATGTATTAAGGGTTGTGTTTCTAACTATATCCTAATGTTTTGAGGATATTATTTTTCGATCCTAATGTTTTAAGGGTCTTTGTCCAATCCTAATGCATTGAGGGTTGTGTCTCTAACTATATCCTAATGTTTGGAGGATATTATTTTTTGATCCTAATGTTTTGAGGGTCTTTGTCCAATCCTAATGTATTGAGGGTTGTGTCTCTACTATATCCTAATGTTTTGAGGATATTAGTTTTCGATCCTAATGTTTTGATGGGTCTTTGTTCAATCCTAATATATTGAGGGTTGTGTCTCTACTATATCCTAATGTTTTAAGGATATTAGTTTTCGATCCTAATGTTTTGAGGGTCTTTGTCCAATCCTAATGTATTGAGGGTTGTGTCTCTACTATATCCTAATGTTTTGAGGATATTAGTTTTCGATCCTAATGTTTTGAGGGTCTTTGTCCAATCCTAATATATTGAGGGTTGTGTCTCTACTATATCCTAATGTTTTGAGGATATTAGTTTTCGATCCTAATGTTTTGAGGGTCTTTGTCCAATCCTAATGTATTGAGGGTTGTGTCTCTACTATATCCTAATGTTTTGAGGATATTAGTTTTCGATCCTAAGGTTTTGAGGGATTTCATCCAATCCTAATGTGTTAAGGGTTATGTCGCTACTATATCCTAATGTTTTGTGGATATTAGTTTTTGATCCTAAGGTTTTGAGATCTTTCATCCAATCCTAATGTGTTGAGGGTTGTGTCTCTGCTATATCCTAATGCTTTAAGGATATTAGCTTTTGTTCCTAAGGTTTTGAGGGATATATTTGTGCTTCATGTTTGAAGATCAGGTGGTTACCAAATTTTGTTTGAAGATCTAGTGGTTACTAGTATTATAAGTTTTTGGTTGTTATCAATCCCCACAGAAGTCCAGTGGTTACTGGCGTGATTGCTTAAAAATCCAATTGTTATTGGTACCTTGATTTGGTCACCACCAATCTTTGTAAGTCCAGTAGTTACTAGCATCGCTTGAAAATCCAATTGTTGTTGGTACCTTTGATTTGGTTGTTACCAGTCATATGAAGTCTAGTAGTTTCTAGCATTGGTTGAAGTCCAATTATTATTAGTATTTTTGGTTTGGTTGTCACCGGTTTCTCTGTGTAAGTCCAGTGGTTACTGACATTGCTTAAATCCAATTATTATTGGTATTTTGATTTGGTGGTTACCAATATTTTAAAAGCCTAGTGGTTACTGACATTGTTTAAATCCAATTGTTATTGGTACCTTTGACTTGGTTGTTACCAATCATTCCAAAGCCCAGTGGTTACTGGCATTGTTTAAATCCAATTGTTATTGGTACCTTTGACTTGGTTGTTACCAATCATTCTAAATCCCAATGGTTATTGGCATTGTTTAAATCCAATTGTTATTGGTATCTTTGACTTGGTTGTTACCAATCATTCCGAAGCCTAGTGGTTACTGGCATTGTTTAAATCCAATTGTTATTGGTGCCTTTGACCTGGTTGTTACCAATCATTCCAAAGCCCAGTGGTTATTGGCATTGTTTAAATCCAATTGTTATTGGTACCTTTGACTTGGTTGTTACCGATCATTCCAAAGCCCAATGGTTATTGGCATTGTTAAAATCCAATTGTTTAATGGTACCTTTGACTTGGTTGTTACCAATCATTCTAAAGTCTAGTGGTTACTGGCATTGTTTAAATCCAATTGTTATTGGTACTTTGATTTGGTTGTTACCAATCGTTCTAAGTCCAGTGGTTACTGGCATTGTTTGAAATCAAATGATTATTGGTATTTGGTTCGGTTGTTACCGATTCCCCCATTTGAAGTATAGTAGTTACTAGCATTGCATTAAAAATCCAATTGTTATTTCTACCTTGATTTGGTTGTCACCAGTTCTTTCTAAGACCAGTGGTTACTGGCACCGCTTAAACCTGATGGTTATTGGTATATCTTGATTTGGTTGTTACCAGCTCTTTCTAAGACCAGTGGTTACTGTCATTGATTGAAAATCCAATTGTTATTGGTATTTGATTCGGTTGTTACCGACTTCCCCAATTAAGTCTAGTGGTTACTGGCATCACTTAAATTCAATTTTTATTGGTACTTTGGTTCGGTTGTTACCGACTCTCCTGTGTAAGTCTAGTAGCTACTAGCATTGTTAAAATCCAATTGTTATTGGTATCTTGGATTTGGTTGTTACCAATCATTCTAAGTCTAGTGGGTACTGGCATCGGTTAAATCCAATTGTTATTGGTATCCTTCATTTTAGTTGTCACCAATTCCCTGTGCAAGACCAGTAGTTATTGGCATTTGTTTAAAAATCCAATTCCTATTGGTACTCTGGGTTGGTTGTTACCAACTTCACCAAGTTAGCCCAGTAGTTACTGGCATCGTTTAAATCCAATTGTTATTGGTACTTTGATTTGGTTGTCACCGATTTCCCTGTGAAGACCAGTGCTTATTGGCATCGTCTAAACTCAGATTGTTATGGGTATCATCGTTGTGGTTGTCACCTTTCTCCCCTAGAAGTCTAGTTGTTACTAGCACCCCCTAGAAAGTCCAGTAGTTAGTGGCACCGCTTAAAGACAGTTGTTATTGATAGTAATTTCTGGTTGTCACCAGTATCCCCAACTGAGTCTAAGAGATCTAGTGGTTACTAGCATCCCCGACGAGTCTGGTCTTATTTCTAGTCTTTTCCTGAAGATCCCATTCGAACTCTTCGCTATAGGAAGTTCCTTATTTGGTTTGCCCCTAATAAGAACCGTGTCTCTAGTCCTTTTGCTTCCCCGGTCAGAGTTTGAGTCTGTTGACTTTTGTCCCTCTGTGTGGCTACTCCCATGATGCATTTCTCCGTTGGAGGTTTGCATTTCCCTAGTGGAGTTTTCCCTTTTCCCTAGTGGAGTTCCCTGTATGGAATATCCCCTTGAAGTAGCATCATTAGTCATGTATGAACTATTGCTTGTTATGCCTTGGATCTTTCCTAGTGTGTCGAGTTCCTTGTGAGTAGTCACTCATTGTCTTGCCGTTCTTTTTCTTTTGCTCGTGTGTTAGCATTTGTCTTGCACTCAAGCATCATAAAGCATCATTTAGAACTCATTACATTTTCGCATTTTTCCTTTTGCATACCATCGTATCTAAGGAACAAAATTTTCGGTTTGTTATATTTAAATACCTTTCACTACGATTCTATGGAGATTGTCATCTAGTGAAGAAATTTAAATAGGGGTGTTGTACCCCAAAATTTGACCAACCTTTTCTTGTACTTAGCTTATGTTTCATTTCATTCTAGCATTTTTGCATGTGCATAGCATTGTTCTCACAGGGGATCAAAAGGTGTTTTGTGCCAGTCAAGAAGAGTGTCTTCTTTGTTTCAAGCTAAAGCCAGAGTATTTGTGCAAGCCATCAGGGTTCCTTCATCATGGAAAAGTTCCAAAGCTCTTTGAAAGGAGAGATTGGTGTGTGGTTGTTACCTCATATCTTGAGGATTATCAGAGACTCATTAGAGGATCATCAGGAGTTCACGAGGTCATGTATTTGGACAGGACATGGTTTTAAAGTTCATTGAGTACCTTACAGGTCATTGTGGAGTTGGAGTAGTCATTCAATTCATCTACAAAGGTCACTGAAATTAGGGTAAATTGGGGAAAGTCAACTGTGTAGAGGAAAAAGTCAACTCTTGACTTTATGAGGTTAAAATCACGTTCCTCGTGTTTAACATGGCCAATGGATGAAGATTGATCAAGAAATATCAAAGGGATCATAAAAAATCAAAAAAAGTTGAAACTTGCCATTTTTGGAAAATTAGGGTTTTAGAAACTTTCCATTTATGGAAAGTTTCATATGTTAATAAACCATTTTCAAGGGCACTTTCCTTCGTGATCAAGGTTCCAAATGAATTTTTGTCCAACATCAAAGTTGTTCCTCATCATCTAAACTTTATTTTGAGTACCAATTCACCATCATGTGATGCTTAGAGCTCAAGTTATGATGTTCAAAAGTTAGGGTTTTCAAAGACATCAAATTTAGCAAAGTTTGGGCAGATTTTTGGACCATGTTTCCAAGGCAATTTTTATCAAGTTCTAAATGAAATTTTGTCTCACATGAGAGTTGTAGATCATGTTCCAAGATTTTCATCCATTACTAGAAGTTTCTCATGAGATTAATGAAGCTCAAGTTATGGGGATTCAAAGTTAGGGTTCCAATTGAATCAAAACTCATAACTTTGAATTTTTTCTAATTTATTTCAAGGTAGATTTTATGGCATGGTTTTCAAGCTTAATTTTCATGATCTTCCAAGATCCAAATCAAACTTCTATCAACACGAGAAATGTTCCTCATCATGCTAGCTTTCATTTTAGCTCAAGTTTCAATCAAGAGGAACCAAATCAAGTGAACTATGATGGCTCAAAGTTGATGTTTTGGAAGATGTTGCAAGGCATGACTTATGTTTGATCTTGACATATTCTCCAACCTGATCTTGCAAAGGCTCACTTCATGCGTATAAAATGTCAAGTTTGAACTTAGAAACTTTGCCAAAACAAGACCAACAAGCCTTGTACCACTCATGCACCATTTGGAGCAAATTGGCCATAATAAGAATTTGAGAAAACTTGCTTGACAAAGAGGCTGTATCCACCAAGACAAGCCCGACCATTTTACACACTCCTCTGGTCATTATTTCCACTCAGCAAAAGGACAGCCAAAGTAGCCGGTCATGCCATGATTCGTACCTCATGCATCATCCACCATCCATTTCAATTTCTCCCAAAATTTTTAGAACTTGCTACCACACGATTAACCTCAGTAATTAATCATTTTAACGACACAAAAAGCCTCATATAAAAGCCAAAAGTGAAACCCTAGAAAAGGCAGCCACCATTGTGAAGAAGATCATAACATTTCTCTCATTTTTTCCCTCTCTGAACTTTTCTTCGAAACTCATTTTTTCCTGGCCTTTCCATTAAAACTCACCTCAAATCATCTTCCTCACAACATTCTCTACTTTCTGTATGCATTAGAAGCTTGTTGCAAACACTGAACTTGTGACCTGTTCAAACTTGGTTGCTAGTTTAAGAAAAATTCAAGGATTTCCAAGCTTTCCTCAAAGTTCTACAAGCTCCAAGGAAGCATTATGTGGCTTTTGGTAGCTTTTCAACAAGCTTTGAAGCAGTAGTGGACATACTCCACTAGGTAATTTTCAGAGCTCCATGCTCTCATTCTAGGCACATATTAGGGTCATATTGTATACATCTGAAGACCTACTCAAGTAGGCTATGCTTGCATGACTTTCTGTGTCGTTTTTGTTCAGTTTCAGTTTGTGGTGCCCAAACTTTTTGCCCTCGATTCATCGTGTAAACGGGCTTGTTTTTAAAATGTGGGTCTGGATTTGTAATCTACATGGAATTCTGGGTCGAGGGGTACCCTTACTTTCCATTTTTAGGAACTTTTGGGTTTGCTCCGGTGGGATGTGGTCGAAGAAGACGACCGAAACTAGGGTTCCGACGTTTGAAAGGGAGAGAAAGGGTGAGCTGGCCTTGGCGCCCTATTTTAAATTCAAAAAGGATGAGTTGTTTCGTTCTGAACCTTTGGATCATACACATCATTGCCACCTCATTTAATGAAGGCCAGCGTGTCTGGCTGCATGTGCCAGGGTTAGGGTTGGGCCTTGCTCCACTTGTTATTCGCACCCTCCATTTTTGAAGCCCAACGTGTTTTTGAACTGATCCTAGTTTATTTTCAAATTACTACTACACCCCCTGTTTGCTTGTCTTTACTTTATTTTATTTTTTCTGTTTTCATTTTAATTAATTAAAAATGCTTCCAATGATCAAAAAATTCTACAAAAATGTTTTCTTGTATTTCAAAGCTTTATTTAATTTTCCTTGTTTTTTATTTCTGATTTTATTTTATTTTTGTATATTAGTTAGAATTTACATTTAAAAGGGTTTTATGGTGAATACCTTGTGTTATCTTGGTCTTTTGGACCTCAAATAATTATCCCCTATGACCATGGCTTCTCCCTCACCTAAGTGAGGGATTGAGGCATCTTTGAGGGTGATTTTGGTTCATGTTTGATCATGTTTTGGTTGAATTTGAGTTGACTTTTGATGCCCCTCGATAAACCCTCGATAAGGTGGAGCACCCTTAACAATGGATTGTTTGGTGATACCTTGAGGTGAGTTTCACTTTGAAACTTTGGCTTCTGTATGCCATTGAACTTGGTTACTTTGTGCATTTTATTTGAGATTTATTGAACATTTTTCCTATTTTTGATGAATCATGCAAGTGAAGTCATCTTAGGAGAGGTTCATACAAACTAGTTTGACCTAGTTCCTCTGGGAAATGACTCTTATGGATCCCATATGCACCCTATGAGCCTTGACTCTTATTCATGACATGATGAAGATGCTGGTATTTCATTTTAGGTCATACACTTATGTAACTTATTTCACAAGTTACTTAGAAGTTGAGCATTTCCACTTGTTTGTAAGTGTTGAACATGGTTTGGAACTTTGGTTCTTCCATTTGCCTTGACTTAGATCTTGTTTTTACTTTGTCTTCCATCTTGATTTGAACCTTATTCTTTTGGTTTCACTTCTGCCCCTTGGGTTTTGATCATCATTTAAGACAATTTGGTGTTCATGTTTATGCTTTGAGTTTGTCTTGAATGATGTATCAGTTTTAGCACTTGTTTGCTCTTCTTTTAACATGATCAACTTGAGTTGTTTGGTTGAGATGTTTTGCATGTTGCTTGATGCCCAAGAATTTTTCTCCCATCTCTTTCTTGATCATGGTTTTCAGCTTTTGCCTTGTGGTTGTCTTTAGTTTTAGTGATTGATATTTGAATGGTTGTAGGAGTTGTGACTTCTCCCATTTCATCTCACTTTTCTTTGACTTGTTCAGGTCAATTTGTTTTGATCATTTGCTTTGTCTTTGTTGTTAGAACACAGATTGGTGTTTAATTATATCTCTACGTTTTGATGATAACTCTAATGAAATTTTGTATTAAGAAAATATATACTCTAATTTTGTTCAAGTGTTTTTGTTTCAGATATTAAATTAAATACTCTTATGGAAGCAAAAATGCATCTGAACATTACTCTACGCAAAGCTCTGAAGCATCAGAAGCAAGTCATCAGAAGACTCTGAGTGTTGCCAGAAGAGACTCTGAAGCAGAAGCTGCAGAAGACTCTGAAGCAGAAGCTACAGAAGACTCTGAAGCGTAGTTGAAGAATTTGTATGAAGAGTTTCAAGCATTGTTTCAAGAAGACTCTGAAGGTACTTTACGCTGCAAGTACAGAGGCTTTGTTATCCAAACTTTGCTCTGATTGATATTCATGCTGAAGCACTTTGGCTGCAAAACTCTGATAACATCAAGACTCTGATGTTGATAACTTTGAGACAGAATCTTTTTAAAGAAAATATTATTCAAAGATATATCCGTTGGCATATTCCAAACGACTCTTTCCTTATTCATGTATGGCGCAGGAAATCAGACAAAATGGATTTGTCTGAACATTCCTCTTCTGGGAAAGCTAAAGTCAATAGAAGACAAAAAGGCTACAGCTATTCTGCCATGCACAATCTTCAAGCATTGGACTTTCTGCTCTATAAAAGGATGTCTTCAACAACATTTCAAAGTTGACGTTTTAGATGAATTATTGAGAAATCAAATTGAAAACTACTCTCAAGCTCTCATATAATTTATTTCATAAGCTGGATAGTTTTTATTCGTTTTTAAACTAAGTGTAAAAATCACAATTGTGATATAGCTTTTTAGAAGCAACTTAAACACTTGTTAGTTTTACATTTATTTGTAAAAGGTTCCTTAAGAAGACCAAGTTGTGGTCAGAATTTCTTGAGAAGACTAAGACAGTTGTTCTTAGTGGTTGACACTGTAATCTGTTTGAATATAGTGGATTAAGTCCTTGTTGAGAAAGGCAAATCACCTTGGTAGGGTGGACTGGATTAGTTGAGTTTAACGAACCAGGATAAAAATATTGTGTTGTTTTTATTGCCATAATTATTTCAAAACCCTTATTCAACCCCTCTTGAGATGTTTTGCATGTTGCTTGATGCCCAAGAATTTTTCTCCCATCTCTTTCTTGATCATGGTTTACAACTTTTGCCTTGTTCTTGGCTTTAGTTTTAGTGATTGATGTTTGAATGGTTGTAGGAGTTGTGACTTCTCCCATTTCATCTCACTTTTCTTTGACTTGTCCAGGCCAATTTGTTTTGATCATTTGCTTTGTCTTTGTTGCATCATTTTGTCTCATCATTTCATCTTTTTATCTTTGCATATCATGTTTGCATTATTCTTGACTTGTTCAAGTCAACTTCTTTTCATTTTTCATTTCATTTGTGATTGAATTATCTGTTGTTTACGTGGTCTTTTGCCATGATCCCTTAGGATTCCTAGTCCGTCTGTTTAAGATGGGAGTAGGAGAGACATTAGGTGTTCAATCCTTTGTATGATAACATTAGGATAGTTTCTTCCATCTTAATCCCAACTTTAGGAGCATTGCATGATAACATTAGGGTTGATCAGTTCCCCCTTAGAGTTTGTGTCTTCTCTTCTCATCTCCTAAACATTTCAAAACACTTAATAAAGGATAATAAGTGTTGTACGCTACGAGCCTTAGGTACATGAGGAATGATAGTTGGTGGGCCTCCTCTCAATCTGTCTAGAGTGTTTAGCATATGCCCTTTGGGAAATATGCGACGCATTCGCTCTCAAGTCATAGTCTTTAGTGCAACATGAGTTACAAACTTAATTCAATTCAGTTCTTGTTTAAAAAACACAAAATAAAACATCAAACCTTTTTATCCTTCGGGATTGTTTGAAATTCATTTTCAAAAAGAGTTTGTTAAATCTTGGTTCTACCGCAAACAGGCATCGTCCCTAACTGCTGGAACGAAGGTTTAACCCTACTCAGTTAAAACACATGAACCAATTTGTGGTCGTTTCAGCCCGAACTACGTTTGCTCTGATTTCTCATACCAGATGAGGATACGTAGGCACAAGACGACGATGTCTTGGCGTGCAACCTTCCCCACCTTCACCCGTAGTTTTCCGAACTACGTTGACTCTGACTTCCCCATTGCACGAGGGGATACGTAGGTATAGAGCGGCGATGCTCTATCGAGTCTCTTTTCTTTTCTTTTGTCCTTGTGACCAGCCTTTGATAGATTAACACCATTTTAGCTAGACAACAAGCGTGGATTCCGTTGAGTACAACAGATGTGAGTGGTGCTCACACCTTCCCCCTGCGTAACCGACTCCCGAACCCAATATTTGGTTGCAATGACCTGTCTTTTCCCTTTTTTGTAGGTTTTCTCTGATCGTTTCCTTTCCCACTCTTTGGGATAAATAACAAACGATGGCGATTCTTCTGTCTTTGTCGGCCCCTCTTTGCAGCGATGCAACAAGGGGCAACTGTTATACCCCAAAATTTTGAACCTTAGATCTTCATCATTATTCTAGGAGCATCGACATTAATTATCTAACCTTAAACTGTTTCAAGTTTGTCTTTGTCAAGATACAGGTGAATTAGGTTTTCATAGTCAAAAATTAGGGTTTCTAGGGATTGATCAGTCAAGGTTTTGGGCTGATCCTCCACATAACAATTCTCCATGTCATCAAGGATATCACATTGGATCAAGAATGAATCCAATTTGGGGTTGTCACAAAGAGAAAGGAAGCGGTACAGTGCAAAAACCCTGATTAGGGTTTCTAATTGGAAAAGTCAACTGTAGTTTGACTTTTGGTTTAAATGGTTTTCCAAGGAATGAGTTATGATCCATGGGGCTCATATAACCCTAGAAAGTCTATCCAAGAAGTTTCAGGGCCTCAGGGAACCCAGGACACAAATAGTCGATTAAGAGGTTTTCGATCGTTTGGTTCGTCTGACTGAAACGTCAACCCATTGACCAAAATGGTTTTAACTAAAAATTGAAGCCAACTATGTTCCCAACATCATTTAATATCTAATCATGAAGTTTTGTGACCAATTGATCAAGAATTGGGAAGTAATCGAAAAGTTGGTAAATTAAGGTTTTGAAAAGGGAAAAGTCATTACTCCTTAACCACACAACGATTTTTGACCTAGTTTCAAGAGGAATGAGTTCCTAAAACAAACATCAATATTGTAGTACCTAATTGGTGCTTTCTAAAAAGTACAAGTGGGTTTCATAACTCTTCATGGTTAGAGAGAACCAAGGTCCACAAGTTGGCAAAAACTCACTTTGGCAAAACCAGGTCAGCATGAGTTTTTTTATTCCAAAACCTCTCCAAATAGATGTTAATCAAATACTAAGCCTCATTTATGATGTTTACATTGTTAATAAACATGTTCAACATCAATTCCCCCCAAAATGGACCAAAGATAAAAGGAAATCATTATTTAATGTAAGTTGCAAAAGTGAATAGTGAAGAAAGAGAAAAAGGTGGTTACCCTTGTCAAATCATCAACTTTACTTCAACAAGTCACGTACTACCCTTTCAAGCATGATGAAAACAATTTATAGGGCATGGAGAATATCTTAGTAGAGTGGCTTAAAGACAAGGGTGAAGATTGCATTGGAAAACTCAAAGATTTTCATGATGGAAGGTTAAAATTGGCAATTTGCTTCACTTTGGCCCATACCTTGATCTAAGGCCTTTGGCTATAAATAGAACTCACTTCATACATCATAAAAACACAAGTTCTATGCTAGAAACCAGATAGAACTCCCCTTCCTTACACAATCACAAGTTCTTGCAAAATCTCATTAAGTTTCCAAAATCCCTCAAAATCTGCTTTTGCAAAACACCTTCCAAAACCATTTCCAAACTTCTTCCAACTCAATAAACACTTCAAACACATCAAATGTGATGTATTCAAGCTATAAAAATCACTTCCACATTTATGTAACAAGGTTTGAGTGAGTTGGTCTTTGAAATCTTTGGATTTTGGAGATTTTCCTACAGTTACAAGGCATTTCGTCCACTAGCTTGCTTGGAGGTTGTTTGGAGCATCAATTCATCATCCTAGGAACATTTTCAGACCTTGGAAGAGCTCTCAAGATCTCTGGTTTTCTTATTTCTTAAGCTCGCTTCAAGAGGTAAACCTAAAACTCATAAATGTGAACTTTCCACTTGCATTTCACATGCTACCATGACTGTTTTTAGGGTTTTTACCATGATGTTCTTGAACTTTTCCAACTTGTAACTTGATTTTTCTTATGAGATTTATCTTTTATGATTCATACATGTTTTTTTTAAAATGTTTAGATAATCAAATTTGTTTGATTCATTGTCTTACCATGTGCATTCTATTCTTTTTATCATTTAGATTTTTATGTTTTGTTCACAAACTTAAAAACCTCATAACTTTTCCATTTTTCAACATTTTTGATCCATTATTTTTACAAAATGTTCCTTATCATGTCTACTTTCACATAGTGAGAAAATAATTCAAGGATTTTCATCATAGAAATACTTTAACCCACTTGAAAGTCATGTTGCCTTTTAGGGTTTTTTCCTTGTTTCTTCTTGAAACTTTTCTCAACTTCTTCTTGAATTAATCTTGGGAGACTGTTTTGTACTTGATTTACACATGTTTATTAATTTTTTTGAGTGTTTTAGTTTTGCTTGACTCAAGGTCTTTTCATGTTCAAATCCTTGATTTTGATGCATCTAATTGATTAACATTGTGAACTATGTTTATGAATCAGGCTACCTCTTGATGTTGTAACCTCTTGAGTGTATTATTCATGTTCCATTCTATTTGTTTATGTGTATTTTTAGAACCATAACATGCTAGGTCTTGCCTTGTTTTGGTTGTCACCATGAACTTGTGTGTTCCCCCATGAAACTTTGAACTTCTTACTTGAACTGTTGTAACACTTCTTGTATGCTTACTTGTACTTGATTGACATTCCCTGATCCACATGATATGCTTGCCTCAAGTTGTTACTTGCTTGAATTTTAACTTGTTTTAATTACATGTTCTTTGTTTTGTCTTGATGGTTGTTACCTCATTTCTCTTCATCTTTGTTAAGATACTTAGAATTGATTTTACCTTATGTGATTGGTCTTGTAAGAAACTCTACCATGTTCCTTCTAGATATTGTAATATCTTTATGCTTTATTGGTTGTAACTATTTGACTTGAGGGTAATCTTTGTTTGATGTTGTCACATACTTGCATATCTTTTCTTGGTTGTTACCTTGCTTTGTCATATGTTCATCATGTTTGAATGAATGCTTATATGTGCTTTTTTAACTTTTTTAAGTTATTCCCCAAGTGATGGAAATTGTTAGTTCTCATCCAGTTGCCTAATTTCTCATTCCAAAGGAAAGTCTTTCTATTGACCCTTGGATCATAGATAGCTCATTACCCTCCCTTTGACTTTGTTAAGTCACTTTGAACCATAACTTAGTTAAGTTAGAACCTATACCCATTTAGACTTTGCTTTAAGTCTAGAAGACCTACCCCTTGTTAGGAGTACCCTTCTATTAGAACTTTAAGATAGAGTTTGTCAACTCTATGTAAGATTCATGGTGAAGATTACTTACTCCCCTCTTGGATTTTGTCAAATTCAAATCCTTTTGAGTGAATAACCTAGAATAGAGAGTTTTGTTAAACTATATACAAGCAATGTTATGTTTTTTCCCATTTGAACCTTGATCATAATCAAGTATTCATCTATCCTCAATGAGGTGAACTACGGTTGCTCTGATTCTATCCTAGTTAGGATACGTAGGCAGAGGATGCGATATCTTTGCGAACAAACATAGAAATTATCTTTAGATCTTTACCTTTACCTTATACTCTATCCCAAGCCATAGCAAACATCTAGCAAGTATAGCATACAAACATACAAAAGGTTCCTATAGAGTACTACAGATGTTTAGGATGTGAAATACCTACCCTAGGCATAACCAACCCCCGATCTCCAATGTCTTAGTGTTGTTGTTACATCGTGTCGCATTGCTGCGAAGAGGGGCTGACAAAGACAGAAGAGCTGCCACCGTTCGTTATTTATCCCAAAGAGAGGGAAAGGAAACGATAAAAAAAAACATACGAAAAAGGGAAAGGCAGGTCAACGCAACCAAATCTCGGGTTCGGGAGTCGGTTACGCAAGGGGAAGGTATGAGCACCCGTCATGTCCGTTGTACTCAACGGGATCCATGCTTGTTTTCTAGGCTATGGGTGAAAAACAATCTATCTAAGACTACTGCTAAACGGGGAGGAACTGAAAGAACTGACTCGATAGGACATCGCCGCCTTATGCCTATGTATTCCCTCATGCAATGGGAAAGTCAGAGTCAACGTATTTCGGAAAACTACGGGTGATAGGGGGAAGGTTGCTCGCCAAGACATCGTCCTCTTATGCCTTCGTATCCTCATTTGGTCTGAGAAATCAGAGAAAACGTAGTTCTGGCTAACACGACCACAGGTTGGTTCAAGTGTTTTTAACTGAGTAGGGTTAAACCTTGGTTCTAGCAGTTAGGTGTATTGTTGCTCGACCATTGGAGACTTAGGTGATACCTGTTTACGGTAGAACCAAGAGTTAACACACTCTTTCTGAAAATAGTTTTCAATTAATCCCGAAGGATAAAAAGGTTTGATATTTTTGTTTTTTTGTTTTTTAAACAAGAAGTGAATTGAGTTAAGTTTGTAACTCATGTTGCACTAAAGACTATGACTTGAGAGCGAATGCGTCGCATATCTCCCAAATGGCATATGCTAAACACTCTAGACAGATTGAGAGGAGGCCCCCCCAACTATTATTCCTCAAGTACTTAAGGCTTGTAGCGTACAACAGATCTTGTCGTTTATTAGATGTCTTAGAATGTTAAGAGAAGAGAAGACACAAACTAAGGGGAAACTGGACCCTAATGTTATCATACACAATGCTCCTAAAGTTGGGATTAAGAGGGAAGAAACTATCATAATGTTATCATGTAAAGGATTGAACACCTAATGTCTCTCCTACTCCCATCTTAAACAGAGGGACTAGGAATCCTAAGGGGATCGAGGCAAGAGGCCAAGTAAACAACAGATAATTCAATGACATATGAAATGGAAAATGAAAAGAAATTGACTTAAGCAATTCAAAGGCAATGCAAACATGAGATGTGAAGTGCAAAGAAGAAGTCAGAGACTCAAGAGATGCAATAAAGATGAAGCAAGAAGTTCAAACAAAAGGACTTAAACAAGTCAAAAAGAGTGAGATGAAATGGGAGAAGTTACAACTCCTACAAGCATTCAAACATCAACCACTATAACCAAAGTCAAACACAAAGTAAGACCAAAAGGCCATGATCAGAAGGGAGGTGGTAGAAATAGGCTTGGGCAGCAAGCAACATGAAAAGCATCTCAACCAAACCACCAAGTTGACCATGTAAAGGAAAGGAGCAAAACAAGGCAAGAAGCAATGCATCATTCAAGGCAAACTCCAAGCATGGGTATGAATACCAAATCGCCTTGAACGATGATCTAACCTCAAAGGGCATTAGTGAAACATAGTGCAAGTGACCCACATTCAAACACCAAACAAGGTACAAGCATCAACCAAATCATGGCAAGTGGTGGAAACAATGTTTCATCACCAATTCAACACTTAGAAACAAGTGGAAATGCCTAACTTCTAGGTAACTTGTGAAACAAGTTAAACAAATGTGTGACCTAACAAATGGAAAAATAGAACCTTGATCAAGTTATGAACATGTAATAACACTCACAAGATGCATATGGGATCATTAAGATACATTTCCCAAAGAAACTAGGTCAAGCTATCTTGTATGAACACCTTCAAAAGTGACTTGACTTGAAAGGTTCACTAAAAATGGAAGGCGTGTTCAATAAATGCCAAATAAATTACACAACGTAGCTAAGACCAGAGGAAAACAGAAGCCAAAGTTTCAAAATGAAACTCACTTCAAGGCATAACCAAACAATTCCCTTGTTAAGGGTGTTCCACCTTATCGAGGGTTTATCGAGGGACATAAAAAAACAATTCAAAATCAATTGCAAAATAATCAAACATGGACCAAAACCACCCTCAAAGAAGCCTCAATCCATCACCTAAGTGAGGGAGAAACCATGGTCATAGGGGATAATTGTTTGAGGTCCAAATGAACAAGACATTACAAGGTGCACCCCATAAAACCCTTTGACTTTTAAAATTCAAATAAATAATAGAATTAAATGAAAAATAAAATAAAATAATGAAAAAACAAATAACATCTCAAACTGGCAGGAAATTTTTTTTTAGTATTTTTATAAGTTAAAGAACTATTTTTAAATAAATAAAATGGAAACTAGAAATAAAAAGAAATAAAAAAATGAGGAATAAACAAGGAGGGGTGTGATAACAATAATGAACATGAACTGCATTCAGTACAAAACGCGCTTGGGCCCAGAAATATGGGTGTGTGAATATCAAAATTTGCAAGGCCCACTACCCAAGTTCAGATGCCAAGTGTATTCATTAATTGACATGGCATCCAGTCATATGCGCAAGCCAATGGAAACAGCACAACTCATAACATTTGAATTCAAAAGGTGGCGCCAAGGGCCACCTCAGCTCGTCTTTAACCTTCAGACGCCGGAACCCTAGTTCTGGTCGTCTTCTCCGGCGAGAAGCCACCGGAGCAAGGTCTAACATGCCCAAAAATGGAAAAAACAAGACACCTCTCCACTCAAAATTTCACGAGGATTCCAAATATGAGCTCGCATTTTAAAAACAAGATCATTTTCATGGTGAATCAAAGGCAAGCAGTTGGGGTATCAAAAACTGAAACTTCATGAAACTCAACCAAAACAATATGAAAACATTGCCTACATGAGTAGTGTAACGCCCGTTCATTTTAATTAAACTATTTATGAATTATTGGTGTGCCTTTATATGGGAGTGTGTCTGAGAGCGTTGGTGGGTGTCCTTAAAGTATAGGAAGCCATTTAACAAATCATTGAGTTTGATAATAATATAATATAATTAATAATGATGATAATTTAATAACTAGTATTATTATTATTATTATTATTATTACTATTATTATTATTATTATTATTATTATTATTATTATTATTATTATTATTAGTGGATGGAATAAAGGGAATTAGGGAGTTATTAGAGAAGTTTTGGGAGAAACAGCAAAAGAACGATAAACTGCTCAGAAAACCAAATTGGAGGAAAAAGGCTGAGAAAAGAGGAAAAAGGACGTGGCTGTGGAGAAAGGAAGAACAGAAGAATTAACCACCGGAGAGAATTGAAGGTTGTTACAGAAGAGTCACCGGGACAGCAAACCGGAACCGGAAGTTTAGAGTTGTCCTCAATCCAAAGGTAAGGGTGGGGTTCAATTCTATAACCGTGGGTATGATCGATTTCATGTAGGGAATTGAATCATAGGATTAATGTTCCTGTAGATCGATAAATATTAAGGAGTAATGTTCCCGTAAGTTGAAGAAAGATTAAGGATTAATGTTCGCGTAGTAATATTCCCGTGGAAATGTTCCCGTATTAATATTCCGGTAGTAATGTTCCCATAGTAACGTCCCCGTAGTAATTTTCCCGTAGTAAATGTTCCCGTAGGTTGAAGAAATATTAAGGGTTAATATTTACCTGTGCATTTCTAAGGGTTAACGCCTGTCTGTGTATGAATGAGTGTGTTATGCCATTAGTTTTGGGGGAAATTGGGAAACGGTGCCGACACGCGCTATTTTCCCATTTATTAAGAAGGTGTTGTTATTATGTCCCTATTTAATTAAATTAGAAGTTGTAGTTATATTACCCGTATGAAAGTATATGAAAATGTGTTGAGTTTTTATTTGTAGTAATGATGTTGTCAGCTGTTCTCTGACATGAAAATGTTGTTGAGTTCTCAATTGTAGAGACGAGGTTGTTTTTAATTGTTCCCTGCGAAAATGTGTTAGAGTCTTATTCGTAAGAACGATACTGTTGGTAGTTCTCTGACATGAACAGATTGAAATGATGAATACTTGATGCATATGAAGTTGTTATGTCATTGTTGAGAAAATGTTATTATAATATTCTCCTTGGATTATGTCGATAAGTTGTAGTTATATGATGAGGGGTAGGCCTTTGTTATGGACAATTTGGTTGTAGGCTTAATGCCTTGTTGCGTGGTTGTTGTTATTTGTCTCTGACATGAACAGGTTGAAATGGTGAGTCCATAATATATGCGAAATGTGATGTTCTGTTATGGATAATTGGTTGTAGGCTTGATGCCTTGTTGCACGGTTGTTGCAAAGTTGTTGTTGTTGTGTTATAGTCCATAATAGTTGCGTCCCATAGCATATCGTAATTGTTGGCCTGTATTGACGGCCCTTAGTGGCAAATTGTTGGCCTGAATTAGCGTTATTTGGAGTGTTGGCTCCTAAATGGGTTATTTGGAGTGTTGGCTCCTATCCCGAGTTTTGGAGTGTTGGCTCCTAAATGGGTTTTGGGGTGTTGGCTCCTATCCCGAGTTTTGGGGTGTTGGCTCCTAAATGGTACCACATGCATATGCACAGTTGAGTCGCATTGTTGAGTCGCATTTTTGAGTTGCGTTGTTGAGTTGTTTTGATGAGTTGCTGAGTTATGATGATAATTGGTTTGGATAGGAATAATGAATTGTTGCAGTTTAATTATTACTAATATTTATGCGAACTGCTGGAATTATAATGCTGTGATAATATTCTGACATGACTTTTATCATGCCTTATGTTATATTATTGATATCTCACCCTTTACGTTGTATGTTACCTCCGTTGGTGGTAACTTGCAGGTAATCCGGAATAAAGTGTAGCTTTTCGTTTAAGGTTGTTGGTCGCTCTGACTTCATTACGATCGTCATGACCGCCACAGTCGTGATATCCCCTTACGACCGTCATGTTTACAAAATTTGTTGCACTCTGGTTCTGTTTTCCTTAATTATCCGTCGGGTTAGATTGGGGTGTTACATTAGTGGTATCAGAGCAGGTCGGTCTGTCCGGCCAAGTTGTCTAATGTTGTTTGTTCCCTTGTATGTGACATGTGTATGAAAACACTGTCGATACATGTTTGTTGCCTAACCTTGTCTGCAGAAGTGGGAATGATTCAAGTGGGGGAGAAAATTGTGCTTCCCCAGGATGCTGCAAGTGAGGAGTTGTAGCTCAGTGTGTGGTTGAACGCTCTTACAGTTGGTAGAGATGGTTTATACCCTATCATAATATTCGGCTGTCTATTGACAAATTGAGGAACTGATCAACCTTAATCTCTTATTGATAGTAGTTGTGGACGGAATCATGTTAGATGGGATATGCGTGTCTTGCAAGCTTGGATGGCGTGAGCAGTGAATTGTCTTGAGTTAAGCTAAGTGCTTAAGAATGGTTTTGATGAGTCGGTGCAGGAGGGTGCTGAGGTGTTTAATTTTGATGGGAACTTTTGAATTATAATGAAAGCGGGAAGTTGGCGATTTCCGATTAATTGTGATTGGCTGGAAGTTTTCTGAGGAGATAAGTGATGTACGGCCATGACGTGAAGTGGAGTTGTGACCGACTTAGATACGAAAACTAGTCCGAGAGTGAGAGCTCCGTATTTTATGTCTGTTTGGATGGTCAATGGATTAATCTGATTAAGTAGTGTTGAGACTTGTGTCTGGTGTGTGTGTGCTAAGGCAACAGAGTGTGAGGTTGAGTATATAAAAGGTGGATAGTGACTCCGGATGATTATTAAAGAAAGTAAGATATGGAATGCAATATTAGTATAATTAAACCTCTAAATATTCCAAGAAGTTGAAGATGTGTCGAATGACCTTCTAAGTGTGAAATTGCTGTCGCACGTCGAATTCCGAGATCGCAGCTTTTTATGGAATCGATGTTTTTACGGACGAAAGTTGGAATAGATTACGCAGTTGTGTTGGGTAATGTTAGGCCGTGATCGAGTATGCTTGTTTCATCGAATTTGATGGAATTTTGTAAGTTTTTGCATTTTTAGAGATTTGAGGATTTAAGATTCGGATTGAAATCGAAAGTCGTAGATTTCACGTTTGATGGTTCTAAATCACTAATATATGTTTGGTATGAAGGAGTATATGGTTGTTTCGAAGAAAATAATTGAATCGGTCAGATTTTCGGGCGAAAATGCTCAAACCCGTAGCAGTCTTTATGCAGAAAAATTCTATTTTGGAGAAACTTCAAAAATTCATATCTCTTGATCCGTAAGTTGGTTTTAGTCCCTGTTCGAAGCGTTGGAAAGCTAACGAGATGATATTTCTAGGAAAAATTGTTTTGAGGCCAGTACCTGGTTCAATTATAGCAGAAAATTGAAAACATATCGTGTATTGATTTTTGTCGAACCCGACAGGACCATTGGTTGTGTTGTGTGATGATTTGTTGTTATGATTGGGAGATATGTTAAGTGAAACTTCAGCGAGTTTTGGTTATGCTTTAAGGCAAATTGAAGTACATAAGAGGAATCACCTGACAAGTGATTTAGACTTGGTCGCTGTTGTGGTTGTACCGGAGTTGGAAGCTTCAATTAGTTAGTGTGAGACTTGAAATGTTTGGTGATCTCAAGAGCTTAAGGTATTTGCTTGAGTTGGAAGAGTTGAATATGAGGCAGAGAATAATTGGGACTCCTGAAGGATTATGGTTTTGCATTGAATTACCATTCAGGTGAAATCAAAACGTGGTAGCTTATGCATTAACTTGGAAATCCTTGCATATGCCGATGATGGTGGTGAAAAGAGTTATGACTGATTGAGCAATTTTGTGGTATGAGTTGGTTTGTGAAGAGACTTATGGAGTTAAGCTTAGTATGTTGGACCTTACTAGTGGTATTCTTGACGAGATTCGATAAGGTCAGAACTCTGGTTTGAGTTGGTAGATTGGTTGAATCTGAGGAATTAAAGTCGAAGGGATGATTTTCAAATTAATGGAAATGGTATCATGAGATGTCATGATAGAGTTTGTGTTCTAGATATTATTGAATGGAATAAGAGTATTGAGGTAGATGGAGTATCCATCCCGGTGCTATGAAGATGTAACCGGATTTGAGGAAATTATTTTGAAGGCTATAGATGGAGAGAGAAGTGGTTGAGTTTGTATATGCTGGTTAGACTTGTCAGAAGTCGATGAATGAACGTTAGAGACCGTTGGGTCCGATGCAACCGTTGAATATTCCAGAGTGGAGATCAGATAGTATTCCCTTGGATTTTGTGTTGGGTTTTCCGGAGAATTTGAGGGATATGACTTTACTTGGGTGATTTTGGATAGAATGACTAATTTGGCTCTTTTCCTAACAAGTGAGATTAATCATTCTATGTTGAAGCTAGCTGAGATTATGCAAGAGACGACTGAAAAGATCCAAAGGATCCAAGAAAGACGTGTTTTGAGAGTTACGATAGTAACTGGTGTTGATTGAGCTTGAGGTCTCGGAAGCACACTGTGTTTTGTGATCTGTACCAGAATGGCGCAGCGGAAGCGTGGGAAAAATAGCAGGTTAGACTGTTTTACCATTGTCACTCGTGGGAATTTACATGATGTGGCATGTGCCTAAGTTGAAGGAGTACATTGATTCGGATGGATGGTGTACAAGTGAAAGGTAATTTGACTGTTGAGGCGTTGCTAGTTCGGGTGGATGAACGAGAAGCAACTTCGAGATGAAGAGATTGCTTTGGTGAAAGTGGTCTGGTTGGGAGCTGTTTGATTGAGGTAATTTCGAGGACGAAATTCTTTTAAGTAGGGGAGAGTTGTAACGCCCGTTCATTTTAATTAAACTATTTATGAATTATTGGTGTGCCTTTATGTGGGAGTGTGTCTGAGAGCGTTGGTGGGTGTCCTTAAAGTATAGGAAGCCATTTAATAAATCATTGAGTTTGATAATAATATAATATAATTAATAATGATGATAATTTAATAACTAGTATTATTATAATTATTATTATTATTATTATTATTATTATTATTACTATTATTATTATTATTATTATTATTATTATTATTATTATTATTATTATTATTATTATTATTATTATTATTATTATTATTAGTGGATGGAATAAAGGGAATTAGGGAGTTATTAGAGAAGTTGTGGGAGAAAGAGCAAAAGAACAATAAACTGCTCAGAAAACCAAATTGGAGGAAAAAGGCTGAGAAAAGAGGAAAAAGGACGTGGCTGTGGAGAAAGGAAGAACAAAAGAATTAACCGCCGGAGAGAATTGAAGGTTGTTACAGAAGAGTCACCGGGAGAGCAAACCGGAACCGGAAGTTTAGAGTTGTCCTCAGTCCAAAGGTAAGAGTGGGGTTCAATTCTATAATCGTGGGTATGATTGATTTCATGTAGGGAATTGAATCATAGGATTAATGTTCCTGTAGATCAATAAATATTAAGGAGTAATGTTCCCGTAAGTTGAAGAAAGATTAAGGATTAATGTTCCCGTAGTAATATTCCCGTGGAAATGTTCCCGTAGTAATATTCCCGTGGAAATGTTCCCGTAGTAATGTTCCCGTAGTAACGTTCCCGTAGTAACGTGTTGCACCCCAAAATTTGCCCAACATTTCTTTACCTAGCTTATGGTTCATTTCATTCACATTAGCATTATCATTTGCATTTCATTCACATTATTGATATGTATGCAGGAGATCAAGGGGTATGATTATCAATCAAGGGCTACACAAGACTTTGAAGCTAGCTAGGAAGGTTATTCAAGTGTTCAAGGGTTAATATCCTTGTCAGAGAAGTTAAAAGATCCTCAGAGAGAATGGTTGAAACCAAGAGTGTGTGCCTCCTAACTTGAGAGTTGTGGGAAGTCCTCAAATGATTCTGAAGCCATGAATTTGGACTTGAGGTATTGAGAGAGCTCATAAGAAGTGTTGAAGATCACTTTAAAGCCTAGACAGGTCATTGTGCAAGTTTAAGAAGACTCAGCCATGAGTGGTGTAATTAGGGTTTGATTGGGTCAACCCTAGGTCAACTGATGATTTGAACAAGGTTGAGACCTAATTCAAAGGCCATGTGATCATGGATTGATACATTCAGATAATATAAGGATGATTCCAAGGTCAACTCATCATGATTGAATAGTTTGAGAAGTTTCAAGCTAGGGTTTCTAAGGCTTGACAATGTAAAATCCCCTAGTTTGACCCCTATCTTCAAGGCTGTTTAGCTCAAGATGTGATTGTCATATCATCTTACCCCCAACATGAATGTTTTAGAGCATGATCTTAGCCTTAATTTTAGTACTAGAAGTCCTTGATATGATTTGTATAACTCAAGTTATGACTTTGACAAGTTACAAGTCATCTGAGGTATGTGAATTTGGGGGCTTGAAAGTTACCCAACTTGCATCAAACTTTTGCCCAAGAAGGATGATTCCTATGAACCTTTGGTCAACATGAATGTTGTTCCTTATCCTCTTAAATGTCTAGAGAGTACTATAAGTCCTTGATAGGATTTGTAGAACTCAAGTTATGGCTTTGACAAGTCAAGGGCATTTTGGTCATTTGGAGATTACAGGTCATTTCAAGCATAAGGCCATAACTCCTATTTCCAAGCTTCAAATGGGAAAATGTTCAACATCAAACTTGTTCAAAATGATATTTTAAGGCTAGTATAGAGGTCATGAGATGATGGAAATGCTTGTAGCTCAAAGTTGCAAAAATGACCTAAAATAAGGGTATAAGTTAAATAAACCAAAGTTGGAAATTGATATTTTTGATCTACACATCCAAACCATGGCATGTAATATATCATTTTGACTCTAAAAAACATTTTAAGAACATTGGTTTAGCCACATTTTTGATTTGAGGTCTAATTTGTGGACTTGCTTTGAAAAGTAGTTACTTACATCTTAAGTAACATTTGCAAAACCTAGAATCAAGGCATAACCAAGGCCCCTTGCAAGCCAAACACTTTCAAAATGTCACTAGGGGAGAAATTGGAAGAGAATGGGATGGATTCCAAGCTGCAAACAGAACTATGCATACCATGACATGAGAGATTGAAACTCTCATTAGAAGGATCTAGAGGGTTCTAGATCATCCACACATGTTCTATATATTGAGTAGAAGAGGTTCAGATGAAAGGTTGGTGATGATTGAAGGAGAGAGCATAGATTGAGATTGAGATTTCATTGCTTGCAACTGAATTCGGTTTCACCAATTTCTTCACTTTCCATCCATTTTCTTGATTGCAACTTCTTCCATAGATGCTAGGGATTGATTCCAGATCATTATCAAGAGGAATTCGTGGCTGATTGGTGTTCTTGAGCTCAGATTTTTTCACCTGCAACTCACCATCGGGTTTCAAGTTTCAGGAGTTTTCAACCAGTTCTATTGCATACAGAAGCAAGGAAATGATCCATTGATCGTGTCTGGAAGGTTGGAGAGCTTGATTTGAAGATTTAGTGCATCTGTTCATCAAGAATTTTCAGGTTAGTAACTTTCTATCTCCAGCTTAAATTAGGTAGAATCAATACGAATTAGGGTGTTAGATGCATTGTTGAACGGTGTAGGAATGATTTCAGACCATTAATTTGAGAATTAGTGACCAATTAGGGATGTTACCATTTTTGGTTGAGAATTGGTTATGGCGAATCTTGAGGTTTCAGAGAGAATAAAGGGCATGAACGAATTCGTGAGGAAACTTGGGACAAGTTTCATGTATAGACCACTTGCAATGGAGGATCCTAGAGAGAGTTAGGGTTGGGGACGATGACCGGAGTACCACCGGTGGTTGTCGGAGCTGCGCGCGATGTTCAGATATTCAAAAGGTTGAAGATGACTTTAGAGCCATTGGATGGGGATGAGACCTTTGACTAGAGGAGTGATCCAACGGCCACGTTTTAATTTCAGTTTGTGAAGGATCTGAGTTAATGAAACACATCGTTTCATTTAAGTGCTGATGCTGGGCTTAGTGAATTGGTTGATACTTGCACCCCCCCTGATGGCCCAATCCATTATATGAACTGATTTTCATTACTATCCACACCACGCATTTGTTATTTTTGTTTGATTTTCTTTTATTTTTTCATTTTATACATGGTTCTTGATAAAATCATATAAAATTGAAAAATGATCCAATTAATCCCATTCTTTTTGCATTATATTCATGATTGAGTCTAGTATTTTTTAGAAAAAAAATATTTTTAGTTCATGCATTTTCTGATTTTATGGGAATTTTACATTTTAATTGATATTAAAATAGTTATGTTTGATGCTTGATTTTGTGGAATTTTGTGTGATCATGTGATGATGATTTTGATCCTGATTTTTTGTGTGTGATTAGCTTAGACATGTATGCTCCCATAGCATTGTTCTCACATTTTTGTGATGAAAATTGGTGTGTTTTATAGATTGAGCTTTAGGTGCTTCCTTTTAGGGTTTAGGTTTAGTACCTTGTAGTGTAGAATTTAGTTCTAGGTCTTATTTGATGATTTGATCTCTGGAATTAATGTGGTAGAGTCATGATTGACCTAGGTTCCCATAGTTGTTTTTGTAAGATTTTACAATTGGTTTTAGTATTTCAGTTAGGATTAACTTTAGTACTAGGTTTTAGGTGATCCTAACTTACTAACTCAAATAGATTAACTTCTTTAGTCCCCTTAGATTAGGGTTTTGCTTTGTTTGCCTTTGGTTGAGATTGAAGACAAGTTGAAGACAAGGTGAGGATGCTTGAAGTTGCTTGGAGCTTGGAGTTGCTTGTGCCTGAAGGTGTCTGATGAAGATTTAGGAGGTAGGAGACATAGGGAGAGCCTTATAATTAGAATGACTTCTTTCACAAATATGGAAAGCATCTTGTGCTTCCATTCCTCCCAATGACTAAAAGTCCTTCTAAGATATTCATATCCCTCCTTTGGAGGGATGAGTGGCTTTATCTGGGAAGTAGAACTTTGAGGGAACCAGTCTCTCATAATGATGAACCCTTACAGGCTTCCTTTGGTTGTCAATAAGCTGTTTATCATTTCCCCTCATTCTGTTAAATAAATTGTCTTCTGGTTTGAGTATCTTGAAAGATGTTGGACTTGGATTTGAAGATAAGGACTTCACTGAAGAGTGTGGAAGAGGATGATTCCTTGAGCATTGCCATTGCAGCTGAAGCTTAAAGAGCAAGAAGAACAAGTTGATACTTGTGAGGAAGATCCAATGGGGATTGAGTGAAGAGCTGAGGCTTAAAGAATTGAAGGATGAAATTGACACTTCCAGGTGATTAAAGACTACCCTGAGAAGCTGAAGCTTGTAGGAGAAGAAGACCAAGTTGATACTGGTAAAGCAAAGAGAGCTGAAGCTTGAAGACTAAGTTGATACTTATGAAGAGGATTCAATTGAGATTGAGTGTAGAGCTGAAGCTTGGGGAATAAAGGATGAGTTGATACTTACATTGATGCTTGGAGAGCCTGAAGGAATCAAGTTGATACTTGTAGTTAAGAGTGAATCCTGAGAGTGAAATGACTGAGGAGCTGAAGCTTGAAAAAGAGAGAACAAGTTGATACTTATGTTTGATGGGTTGAAACCTTGGAGGAGCAAGTTGATGCTTGTTATTGAGGATGATAGCCTTGAGGGGTGATTGAAGTCTGATGACTGGGCTGCTGTCAAGTTGGTTTTATTGTGGAAGTTGTTGATCTGTTTCCTTTCCTGCTTGTTTCTTCTCTGTGTTGATGTGACTTGTTTGACTTGCTTGATGCATTAGAATAAGTTCATATCTAGACTGATGTAAGCTAGGAGCATGATTGCACTAGAGGTTGAGTTGTTCTCTCTGCTTGTATTTTTACTGTGTGGCTTTGCTTGCGGGTATTCGGCAGAGCCCAGTTCCCTTGCCCATGTGGTTTGTGTTTGCTTGACAGCATCTTATTTCTTCTGTATGATTGCAGTTTATTGTATCTTGCTTGATAGCATGTTATTTCCTCTGTATGATTACTGTTATTCATATCTGGCTTGAGGTTGAGATGAGCTTGTGGAGGCTGCTGCCCCACACACATTTCCTCCCTCACTTGCATTGCATGCATTTTACAGTCGTTTACTGTTTACTGTTTAAGCTGATGCTTTATCTGTTTCTGTTTATCATTGACATGATCCCTTAGGAGTTCCCTGTTTTAAACTTCAACCATAGGATGAACCCTTGGCATGATAACATTAGGACTTGATAGTCTCCCTTTAGTTGAGCATGTTCTCTTCTCATCTCAAAACAAATTAAGATACAGTAATCATGAATGATTTCTTTCGTACGTTACGAGCCTTAATCTATCCGAGAAAGGATTGTTGGAGAGCTTCTTTTCAACAGTCTGGATGTTTAGTATGGTACCCTTTGGGTGACATGCGACGCATTCACTCTCAGGTCATAGTCTTTAGTGCGATTGAAATTGCAAACATCAGTAAAAAAACAGTTCTTTCGTAAAAGACAGAAAACAAACTTCAAACCTTTTTGCCCCGTGGGCCCGTAATTCAAAGGAAAGCTTTTCTGAAGAAAAGAGTGTCGTTAAACTTTAGCGTCACCGCAAACAGGCTTTGCCCCTAACTGCTGGAACTGCTGTTTAACCCTACTCGATAAAACAGATGAATCTGAATCCCCGTAATCCGTATTATCCTGAACTACGTAAGCTCTGATCTCTCATATCTGTTGAGAGTACGTAGGCACAATACTGATGTATTGGCGAGCCACCTTCCCCGTAACCCGTAGTAGGTCGAACTACGTTGACTCTGATTTCTCATTCTCTGATGAGAATACGTAGGCATAAAGCGCGACGCTTTGCCGAGTCATTTTCTTCTCTGTTTAAGCCATCCTTGATAGGTAGATAGATAAACCAACTCGTCCAGTAAATACAAGAAGCATGGATCCCGTCGAGTACGACGGACGTGAGGGGTGCTAATACCTTCCCCTTGCGTAACCGACTCCCGAACCCAGACATTGGTTGCGATGACCTTGTCTTATACCTATTCGTCAGGTTTTTCCGATCGTTTCCTTTCCTGCTCTGAGGGATAAATAACGAAAGGTGGCGACTCTTCTGTTTTGCCGACACCTTATTTTCGCGGAAGCGACATAACGCTACCGTAGTAATGTTCCCGTAGTAAATGTTCCCGTAGGTTGAAGAAATATTAAGGGTTAATGTTTACCTGTGCATTTCTAAGGGTTAACGCCTGTCTGTGTATGAATGAGTGTGTTATGCCATTAGTTTTGGGGGAAATTGGGAAACGGTGCCGACACGCGCTATTTTCCCAATTATTAAGAAGGTGTTGTTATTATGTCCCTATTTAATAAAATTAGAAGTTGTAGTTATATTACCCTTATGAAAGTATATGAAAATGTGTTGAGTTTTTATTTGTAGTAATGATGTTGTCAGGTGTTCTCTGACATGAAAATGCTGTTGAGTTCTCAATTGTAGAGACGAGGTTGTTTTTAATTGTTCCCTGCGAAAATGTGTTAGAGTCTTATTCGTAGGAACGATACTGTTGGTAGTTCTCTGACATGAACAGATTGAGATGATGAATACTTGATGCATATGAAGTTGTTATGTCATTGTTGAGAAAATGTTATTATAATATTCTCCTTGGATTATGTTGATAAGTTGTAGTTATATGATGAGGGGTATGCCTCTGTTATGGACAATTTGGTTGTAGGCTTAATGCCTTGTTGCGTGGTTGTTGTTATTTGTCTCTGACATGAACAGGTTGAAATGGTGAGTCCATAATATATGCGAAATGTGATGTTCTGTTATGGATAATTGGTTGTAAGCTTGATGCCTCGTTGCACGGTTGTTGCACAGTTGTTGCTGTTGTGTTATAGTCCATAATAGTTGCATCCCATAGCATATCATAATTGTTGGCCTGTATTGGCGGCCCTTAGTGGCAAATTGTTGGCCTGAATTGGCGTTATTTGGAGTGTTGGCTCCTAAATGGGTTATTTGGAGTGTTGGCTCCTATCCCGAGTTTTGGAGTGTTGGCTCCTAAATGGGTTTTGGGGTGTTGGCTCCTATCCCGAGTTTTGGGGTGTTGGCTCCTAAATGGTACCACATGCATATGCACAGTTGAGTCGTATTGTTGAGTCGCATTGTTGAGTTGCGTTGTTAAGTTGTTTTGATGAGTTGCTGAGTTATGATGATAATTGTTGTGGATAGGAATAATGAATTGTTGCAGTTTAATTATTACTAATATTTATGCGAACTGCTGGAATTATAATGCTGTGATAATATTCTGACATGACTTTTATCATGCCTTATGTTATATTATTGATATCTCACCCTTTACGTTGTATGTTACCTCCGTTGGTGGTAACTTGCAGGTAATCCGGAATAAAGTGTAGCTTTTCGTTTAAGGTTGTTGGTTGCTCTGATACGTAGCACTCTTGGGGGGATGAACAATTGATGTTATTGCTTTTATTAAATTTCCTTGTTGTTGAATCTTATCAAGTAGTTTTCACTAAATTGGTGGCTGCTGTTAAGTACCAAATGTTGGTTGGATGCACTATACCGATGAATTAGTAGTGCTGATTTTTATGGTTGAAACTCGTTGTTTATGTTAAATTGATGCAAGATAATTACTTGCTGAATTTTAATGGAGTTTTGTTGCAAGTTTCATGGTCTTTCTTTAATCATGCTAAATGTCGGAAATGTTTTATATTCCGCTGCAAATTAATAAGATGCCTTGTAATCAAAATGTTAATGAAGTTATTGTTGTATGTTCATCCAAGCTTATGTGTTATGTATCACTACTAAATGCATGCTGTCTAATTGAATTGTGAAATGTATGTTTCTGTGAGTGTCGTACCTCGAAAAATACGATCCTCGCGATGGACGCGGAAAATACTATTCGAAACAGAGTCGCCACCGAACTTTATTCATTCCAAGGATGGAATAGGAAAATATCGATAAAACCTTTAAAGAGATAAGAACATGGTCGTCGCAACCAATATTCTAGGTTCGGGAGTCGGTTACGCAGAGGGAAGGTATTAGCACCCTCTACGTTCGTTGTACTCAACGGGAACCTCTTGATCGATTCGAGAGTAAAAGTTAACTATGCTTGTTAGTTTTCTTCTAAGGTTTCTCCTATAGGGGGAATGGGTGGTTTTTAGGTAGGGTGCTCGCCAAGGATTGGGGCCCTTGTGCCTACGTATCTTCACTTGTAAGAAGTGGAAAATCAGAGCATTCGTAGTTCGTGGGACTACGGGAAAAAGAGGGGATTGTGCTCGCCAAGATCATCGCAATCTTGTGCCTACGTACTCTCAACAGATATGAGAGATCAGAGCAGCCGTAGTTCGGCTGACAGTTTGCTAAAAGGTTTGTGTTTGGAATGAACGAGAGTTTAAGTCGCATTCTAACTGCTAAACGTTGGCTTGTCTGCTTGCTAGGGGAGGCTGAAGCACTAGTTTGTTATGCGCGGAAGAAGGGAATAAACAATGTTCTTGGTCAAAGGTGTATGAGTTGAATGAGAGTTTAGGTCACATTCTAACTGCTAAACGTTGGCTTGTCTGCTCGCTAGGGGAGGCTGAAGCTCGAGTTTGTTATGCGCGGAAGAAAGGACTAAACAATGTTTTTTGAGAAGAGTTGTTTGAGTTGTAGGGATCGCGCAAGGGCGAGGGATTAGGTTTATCGCATTGGATGTTTTGGTTAGAGGATATATTTAAATAGGTTTAAGGTTTAGATTGCGCGGGGGCAAGAAACAGGAGTTTGGTTAGGTAATTTGATGGAGAATGACGACTATTCGATAAACGAGACGTCGACCTCGCAATCAAATAACCGAGACATTATTGGAATGCTAGATTCCAACGACACCTTTTTCATTCGAATAACTACGAAATATGTTTGAGAAAGTTTCAATCGCGCGGGGGCGAGGAAAGCAAGTTGGGTTGAATATTTTAAGGGAGAATGACGACTACTCGATAAACGAGACGTCAGTCTCGCAATCGATTAATCGGGATATTATTGGAATTCTGGATCCCAATGATACCTTTTTCATTCAATTAATTAGGAAAGTGTATTTGAATGGACAATAACGATATGTGTCCAAATAATTAGGGCACGCGTTTTATAGACGAAAGGTCGAGCGAACCACAACCTAAAGCATACGCCCCAAGAGTAGCTACTCAAAAAAAATTCAAGGAGTGCGAGACTCCAAGAACTCAATTCTTTCGCAATTTAATTAAGAAAATAGTTTGAATTTGACGTATGGTTTAGAAACATACTAGGGTTCAGACTCGATCACACGAAGGCGAGGAACGAGGTTAGACGGGTTGATAATTTGGGAGGAATGACGACTACTCGATAAGCGAGACGTCGGCCTCGTAATCAATTAGTCGGGATATTGCTGGAATGCTAGATCCCAACAACACCTTTTTTCATTCCATTAATTATGAAATATGTTTGTTGGACGATGAAAGTATTTGTCCAAATAATTATAAGAAGTGTTTTAAGACGAAAGGTCGAATGACACACCATTCAAGGCGTACGCCTCAATAGTAATCATTCTTGAATTCAAGGAATGCGCGACTCCAAGAACTCGATCTTTTCGTGATTTAATTATGAAAATAATTTGAAAATATTAACGTACTCGGACTAGGCGCGCTAGGTATTCTAGAAAATAAAATCGGAAAGGTCACAACTCAAGGTGTGCACCTCGAGAGCGGTCGCTTAAAAATTCAAGGAAAGCGAGATCCGAGAATTTAATTGTTTTAAAATTTGTTTGAAAAAAATAGTTTAATTTAAATAAAAAATAGTCTCAATTTTTATAGAATTAATTAATCAATTGTAAAGAGTTTTGAGAAAAATCAATCATAACTAATTGTTTTGAAGAAAAAGTTTAATATCTTAACTTAATTAATAAAGTATATTTTTAATATTTAAAATATTATTATATTTAATTGTTTTAAAAAAAAAAGTTTCATGTCTTTAAGAAGAAATAAATTTTAAATAAAGTACATTTTTGAAAAGTTTATTATTTAAAAGTATTAATTTGGTAATAATTTTGAAATGTTTTTTATTTTAAAAGAATGAATATTTGGAATTTATGATAAAATATCTAATTAATAAAAATTGTTTAAAAAATCTTTTTTAGAAATTTCAATTAAATTGAATAAGATCGGAAGAATCACAACTCAAGGCGTGCACCTCGAGAGTGGTTGCTTAAAAATTCAAGGAAGGCGAGATCCAAGAATTTAATTATTTTTGAAATTTGTTTAAGAAAATAATTTAATTTAATCAAGAAAATAGTTTTAATTTTTATATAAACTTAATTTAATCAATTGCTTATACAAAGAGATTTTAAGAAAAAAACTAATTATACAATATCAATTTTTCACTCTACTGAATAAACATGGCAAAGTAGCAACTAGAAATTAACATGGTAAGCTTTTTTTTCAAATTTTAGTATTATTATCTGATCGAAATGGAATACAAAAGATCAATCCAATATAAACATAGTTGTTCAACATTAACTAATACATAGAATAAAACACCACCATACTTAAAACTAATATATTAGTTAAAATGCAGCAATGTTAATATAGGAAAATTACACCAATCTAAGATATCAGTATCTAAAACTTCAGAACCATATGGCAACAAGTCACCAACATACATAAGTAATCTCAAAGCAAAAACAACCATATTGAAAAAGGTATTCCATGGAAACATTCAGATAGCAACATATCAATTATTGAATCATCTCAAGCAGAATTTCAGAATCGGAATCGAAGGGTCAATAGTCATGGCTTGAATGATGAAAGAACAACAGTGAATGGAAACCAGATCTTAACAATCACTAACAACCTATAAACATGAAACTAAACAACACTACGATCAAAAAAATTTAAACACAAATGAATTCTACCAACAGCTCAGAACTTGCCTATAACATACATGATATGCAGAATATTTTTTTATGTTATAAAATCAACTACGGAACCGAAATAAGAGAGAACTCGTTTCTGATTGTTATCGCCATGTCGTAATGATGTCCTGAACTATTCACAGCATCAACACCAATATTATCAAGATAGTCCCAACATAACCGAAACAGTCCCAATATTCACAGTCGACAACAGAGACATGCACTCAACTCCATGGAATTGAAATGAATTTATAAAAAACAAATCTTTCAATATTAGAACAAACTGCAGCAAGTGTACTCAAACAATGTCATGATTAAACACATAAAGATATAACAGGCAGACTTGAATCACAACATTATTACAAGCATAATCGAAATACGCAATGCAATCGATGCTCAAAACGAGGTCCACACAATGAAATTTTCATGCATACAAATCCAGCAAGATATGGCAACCAAAGTTTATCACAACACAATGGAAATAAACAATATAATCGAAACCAGAAAACAATATACAAACATTACCATAATTACACACCAGCATCAAACAACATATCTCAGTTAAAAAGAAAAGGGAATACGCAATTGAAGCATGATTATAATCAAAACCGTTATGCATTGATGTTACGAATATTACTCAGTTCCAATAACTTAAGCATACAACATCAGCAGCAACTCATTTATAATGATCAACAACAGGGAACAATAGTACCGCCACACAATTATCTCACAAAGAAAATGCAAATGAAAAAATAGCAGCATACAAAAAACAGTAGCAACAACATTTTAAAACGATCATACGCGAGAATTTATCTTCGTAACAATCAGCGCATAAATAACTCGGTCTGTCATCTCGACTTATGAAATTAGCAATGGAACTAGAAAGAAATTAGCCGTAGCGGTACCAGCCCTTACGCTAACTGCTTTTATAACATTGCAACCAAAATTCATGACATGTCTACAACTTACGCGAACTCGGGACAGTACGTAATCACATCCAAGTTTGAAACTTTACAAAACAACAATCGAAATAAAACAGCAAAATCGTAATATGGCAGCAATATGGCAGCAAGTGATACAAGTGAATCACAAATAATACTATATGAAAATCAAATGTTGAAAGCTTTAATCCAAGTAACAATTCACATATGTGATGCTCACACATTATCATAACGTAAGCAATGGGAAGTAATTAACATTCAAGATAGGGGGATATCTGTTCTGTCACAGGGGCATTGAAACAACACAACCGCTTAAGATTTCTGAACATGTTCAAATCTCTATGTTTGTACAAACGAAGAACAGAGCAAGACTTCAAAAGCAATGAACGATACCAGTGATAAATTGAAACAAACAATATTTACTTGATGTAAACCAGAGCATCCCTAAGCCAAAACAGAATACCTACTCAAAACCATGGCTAAATCGGCCATAACAGCAACAGGATAAAATGAATCGACCAAACGAACACAGGGTAACATAAGCAGATATAATACAAATGAATCGAAACCAAAAAATGCACGAAGGCAGTGGACATGATATATCAAACATTCGGTAAATTTATCAACTAGCTGCATAATTATGTCTCAATCAATCAACACAAATACAATGCCATGGAATCAACAACAGCTCATACGAAAACATAATTTGAACAGAAGTTTACCACATCAAGTGACAATGTTGAATCTGTTCCAAGTTGCTCGATGCTGTTGGAAGCTCGTAGAAATGATGAAGATGATATTGCTGCTAAATCAAAACCTGAAGCTTGACGTTATAGCGCGAATTCGTTGCTGGTGTTGCTAAAAGAAATCGCACGAGAGCCAGAGATGTCGTATTGTTGTTATTCTATAGTCGCTGCAAAACATTTTGAACAGAGTTGTTGGGTTGATTATTGAACATTGCGTCGGGGAGATGTTGCTGAGAGTGAGATGGAGGTGATGATGATGAGGGAGATGAAGAGGGTTTTGTTGTGGGAAGAAGAAGAAGGTGAAGGCGAAGGGTTTTGTTCGGTGTTGAAAGAGAGAAGAGCTAGTGATGGTGATGATTGTGAGTCGTGTTCTTCTTGATCTTGTGTTGGAATTGGTGATGGTTTAGTTGCAGAGAATGGATCAGAACCCATGTTAAGGAAATACCAGTTGATTTAGGGGTATTGTGTATGTTTAACGTTGTTGTTGTTGTTGTTACAAGGTTGTGGATATGGGTGAATGATGGATTGTGAAGGTAGAGAAGAAAACGGAAAAGGGGTACCCCGAAATTAGGGGCGGCCGTTTAGGTCCCCCTTTTTTTTAGGATTCTGAGCAGTAAGTCCCCCACTTAGGGTTTTCTCAGCCTTTAATAAAGGATCTGAGTCCCTCTTTCCAAATCCATAACGGGCCTTCCAACATGGGCCTCACAAACCTAACTATTTTTCTCTTTCTTTAAATTGTTTTCATTTTCTTAATTTTCTTGCTAGTTAAATAATAATACAAAGCAAATAATCATAAATGTAAACTAATATTAACATACTTAATTAACACATAAAAACTAACAATAATCATTAAATAAATATTAACAATTTTATAAAACAAACTAAATTTATAAAAATAAAATAAAATACTTACTATCATTATAAACCAATATACTTAAAACATAAACTAAGATATTGCTAATTAATAAAATTTTAGAAAAGAAAAATTGTGAAAACACGATAAATAAATAAAGCAACCTCAGGCCACGTGTCACAAACTTAATGGCCGAGAAAGCTTACTTTGCTGAATAAATACGCTATGTTGTACAAGCGATGCAACTTGAAAATAGAAAGTCGGGCGAATGAAAATTTGAAAAAGGTAGGACAAATTTGGGGTATGACAGATGCCCCTATCTTATTGCCTTGAACCTGAGAGAATGAACAGCTGCAGGGCGTTCATTTTAAGGTGGAAGTCAATTAGATACAAGAAGACCCCGAAATTTGTCCGACAAGTAAGTAAAGTGCAGAGATTAGGTATACTAGGACGGGATGACAGGATGCAAAATAGATACACGAGATAACCTGACATTCTCTGGGTAGTCGAAGCAGTACCTTATCCATTAAGGCTCTTCGATGATACCAAAGCAGTATCTCGAACAAAACTTGAGATTCTTCGGGTGGTCGAAGCAGTACTTTATCCATTAAGGCTCCTCGATGATACCAAAGCAGTATCTCGAACAAAACTTGAGATTCTTCGGGTGGTCGAAGCAGTACCTTATCCATTAAGGCTCTTCGATGATACCAAAGCAGTATCTCGAGTGATAATTTTGCTGAGGAATAGTTGAGCTAAAATTCCTATTAGAGGAACAACGTTGTCCAAACTCTGCAGGGGAGAAATCTTCCATAAACTCTCTAAGATAACCTCTGCTTGGGGAGCAATAAGAGCAACGACTGTTGGGAATCGTCATTATCAACTGCATGGTTGAAGAATGACTTGCTGGGGATAGAATTCTTTGAACTCGTGGGGTATGAACTCTGTTTAGAGAAATATTTCCGACTTCATTAGAGAACCGGTCAGGATACTTGTGAACTGATCCTGGATCCTGCTATGCCATGTCGCTGGGGACAGAAATGCTATGCTCTGTATGATGCGCAAATATGCAAATGATGTAGCTGCTAGGGAAATAAGATGCATATGTAAATGATATGCAATGCGCATGAAAATGCAACTGGGTAACATGACTATGGTAAGGCTTCATTTCTGGTTTTCCATAAGGGATTATTTTTGGTATTAGGTGAAACAAGGTGAAAAGATTTACGAGGTATACTGGCACATCAACTCGGGGGTTGAGAAGAACAAATATACTATCGACTCGGGGGTCGAGGATAAATCAGAACAAAAAGTCAGCTTGAGGATTGAAGAAGAATAGCAAATATCGACTCGGGGGTCGAGAGAAAATAAAGGCAATATCGACTCGGGGGTCGAGGAAATAAAGACAAGTATCGACTCGGGGGTCGAGAGAAAAAGATAACAAAGATATCGACTTGGGGGTCGAGAAAATAAAGACATATCAACTCGGGGGTTGAAGAAAGGTGAATATCAACGCGGGGGTTGGAGAAAGGTAAATATCGACTCGGGGGTCGAAAAAACAAAATATCAACGCGGGGGTTGAAGGAGGAAAAGGCAAATATCGACTCGGGGGCCGAGAAAATAAAGACATATCAACCCGGGGGTCGAAAGAGGGAATGATCGTGCTATGTATGCGTATGATACATGTCAATTACATGATGCATATGTAAATGCAAGCAGGAGATTGGTTTTATGAAGGTGCCAACAAGGGTGGACTTTGGTAGTTGCCAATAAAGGATTGGACTTTAAGAGATGCCAAGTGGGGTTGGACTTTTAATAGTTGCCAATACAAATTGGACTTTAGGAGATGCCAAGCGGGGTTGGACTTTAGGAGAGGTGCCAAGCAGGGTTGGACTTTTATTGATTGCCAATACAAATTGGACTTTAATAGATGCCAAGCGGGGTTGGACTTTTGGGTTATGATGCCAGTCAGGTGGACTTTTATGTAATTGCCAATAAAAGATTGGACTTTTAGGTTTTTATGGGATGCCAACAGAAGTGGGCTTTATTCGGTGAAAGTATTTGACTTCCCGACACACGGTATCTGATAATGATATGCTCAGAAGACAGATGTGGATGTTTATGGTGCTCCAAGTTAGATCCTTGCAGAAGTTGGCCACTCGTTCCTGGGAGAACCTTAACTTCTAGCCAATGTGCCATGACGGCTTACAAATGTTGAGCGTAGCGACATAACCAAAGCATGTTGAATATGCGAGCGTAGCGACTTAACCAATGCATGTTGATCGTGCTTTTGCTCTGCCCCAAGGCTTTTGACGCTTGTTGACGTCAACAATTGCATGGTTAGCTTGACCAACTTGAAAAATAAGGAGGGAAATTGCCCCTGTTCAACCCTGGTTCAACTAGCCTGCCCCAGTCTGTAGGGTGTTCGAAGGATTTTTCCTGGCATGTGATCTCGCCATGACATAGTCTGAGATGATTTGCCCCAGCGTCTAGATTTTGCAACAATATGCCCCTGTTTGAAACTCGGAAGAACTTGCCCCAGTCTGAACCTTGTAGTGGTTTGCCCCGGTTTAAACCTCAGAAGGACTTGCCCCAGATTCGCAGGGTTATGAGAAAGTCTTGATTCAGGTCAACACCAATGAGTGATCAAGTTCTTCTTTGATTGCACTTTGTTGGTAGTTCTATTATGTCAAGTACTGACTTGCAGTTTAAAAGTGTTTATTCAAAAAATGGTAATTTTAATGCAACATTTATGCAAAAAATTTGAAAGGATCATTTATTAGAATGATGTGACAGTGTGTGACGAGCGGACTATTAGTCCTAACGCAGTGTTAATTTATTTGGTGCGAAAGATATAGCAAGAATAATGACACCAATGCTGGTGATTAGCAATCATGTGAGGAGTCAGGTTACGCAACCTTGCTGTAAATATGCTTTCAAAATAAAACTCCGCCTCAATTAGGTCTTTTGAGGGTTGTATCGTGGTCTGGTTCACGGTTATGAAAACAAAAGATATTAGGCTCAAAGTATAATTTGTACCCACCCCTTCTTCATGATAATCTCCATACCTACGCTCAGTTAATTTTGCACCTACTTGACGGTGTAAACTTGACGGTTTAAAGTTTGCCTGAAATGGCAGCCACCTTATTTTGATGGATGTCAGTAACCCCTTGATTTGGGCGGCCACTGAATCTTATTTTGTTTTTGTTGATGATTTGAGGACCTCTTTTGTTTTTCTTTTGATCCCTAACTTTTGCCTGGACTGATTTTGCTCTTCGAGTCCATCGGGATTGCCTTGATTTTTGCCTAAGTCCCCTCTTGAGGTATTTGACTTAGCAAGTTTTTTATTATATATATATATATATATATATATATATATATATATATATATATATATATATATATATATATATATATATATATATATATATATATATATATATATATATATATATATATATATATATATATATATATATATATATATATATATATATATATATATATATATATATATATATATATATATATATATATATATATATATATATATATATATATATATATATATATATATATATATATATATATATATATATATATATATATATATATATATATATATATATATATATATATATATATATATATATATATATATATATATATATCTTTTGAAGGGTTTGTGACTGCCAAGTCATTGGTCATTGATGAACTGCCATGACTTTTGGATTTTTCCTCGTGATTCGAGTGCGTAATCAGGTTAACTGAACACTACCCTGCCCCGGGTTAAGCGTAAGGGTTTAGCAATCTGAAGGAAACTCCTACTTCTAGGTTCGAAGTGGTTGACTAGGGATTAACTCCTTATCTCTCCAGTGTATGAGGGATTGAAACAATGCCTGTACATCATCGGCGAGATTTTATCCAAAAGCATACTTATCAGCAATTATGGGTATTTCGTTTTCGTCATCCTCCCTCAAATCTTTTCTAAACAGCAGTGCGATAAAGGAAGTGGAGTGAAAGTTTTTGTGATTTTTTTGCAATAAGTGAGAAGATGTGAGTGAATACGAATGGATTTGATCAAAAACATGCATAATCATCACATTAACAATACCATTAATAAGAAACAATGTCTAAAAGCAAGTAGCATTATAACAGAAAAGAAACTACAAATGCATAAAAACAATATGGAAGTTGCCAGTATTGAGGAACTGGACTTTTCTCTCTTGCATCACAGTTGATCTACCCTTCTTGCTCATCGAGACCAGTATGATAACCTTCTTCATATCTACTCTCTGCAGCTTCTTCCATGCCATGAACTGATGAACTCACTTGACCAGATGACAATTTGATGTTGATATGAAGTCCTTGAGGTGTGAACGAAATTAGCTTGGACTCGATCAGATCTTGAACCTTATTCTTGAACTGTTTGCAATCTTCGGTTGAATGCCCCATGGCATTAGCATGGTAGCCGCATCGTGCATTGGTGTCAAAGCCCGGTGGGTACGGTGGGATCACAGGATCCAAGCCCTTTGGCACTATCAGTCCACTACTAATCAAACGTGGTAGCACGTGATTGTATGGCATTGGTAATGGATCAAAGTGTCTCTTTGGTCTTTGATTATAGTAACATCGTCGTTGCGGAGCATGTTGATGTGTAACCTGCTGTTGATAATGGGGACCTCTATTGATAGGAGGATATTGACCATGTGAAGAGACCGGAGTCCCACAGGTAGACCCATAGGATTGCTGACTTTTAACAATTGAGATGATTGGGTACTGAAGATAAGGCACCGAGGATGGAGCATGGGGAGTGTCCCTGATCGTGTTTATCTCATCCTTTTCTTCCTCTCGGGAGCTAACAACTGATTCACTTTCACTGGCTGGGATGTTCGAGGTGTCTTGGATCTTTCCACTCTTGAGATGGCTCTCAATGCGTTCTCCTACTGATACCAAATCAGAGAAGTTGGATGTCCCATTGGCTATCATCTTTTCCAAGTATGGTTCTTGCAAAGACTCTATGAACATGTCAACCAATACCCTGTCCAAGAGCGGTGGTTGGATGCGAGCAGCTACCTCTCTCCATCTCTGAGCATACCCTCTGAAAGACTCGTTTTCCTCTTGAGATAAGCTTTGCAACTGTATGCGGTTGGGAGTCACATCAAGATTGTATTGGTATTGTTTCAGAAAGGCGTGGCTAAGTCCGACCACGACTGGATATGGCTACTTTCTAGCTGCATGTACCAACTTAAAGATGCCCCACTCAAACTGTCTTGGAAACAGTGAATCATAAGTTTGTCATTGCGAGCATAGAACGTCATCTTTCTGCAAAACATTACCAAATGTTGCTTCGGACAGCTATCTCCTTTGTACTTTTCAAAATTTGGCATCTTGAACTTTGGAGGTATCACAAGTCCGGTTACCAAACACATATTCAAAGCATTCAGATCAGCAGTATCACGCTCCATCATGGCTTCAACTTTCTCTTCCAACACACGACATTTTTCAGCAAACTCATCATTTTGAGGTCGTTCAACATTCCCCACCAAGCTTGCCACTTGGGAATTCGGTGTAGTGAATGCGAAGCTATGGTATTCAACAGCATCATGAGACGAGGTATGTTCATCCTGAATAATGTGACGCTCTTGTATAACCTGGTCTTCAACAGGAATCCGGACAGGCTGAGGTATGACGTTCTTAGTGACTATAGGCCGTTGAGATTTATTTTCTCTCCTTGAAAAGGCTAGCATAGCTTCCACAAGCTGGTCCAACTGGTTCTTCATTAAGTCAACATCTGCTCTTGATGCAAACTGGTTCTGCTCTTCTGAACTCATGATTCTTCCAAAAGCTGCTTCAAGTCCGATACGGGTGTCGGGAAATCAACTGCGGATTATGGACAAAGGATGGATGAGCTTTTGATTTTGGAAGATGATATGCAATGCAAATGAAATTCAGATGCAATGATATGCGGATGCAATGCAGGCACAAACAAGATCCAGGAAAACATAAGTAGGTCAAAGCGCCCTAACCGGTAGACTATACAAGGCAAGTTCTAGATTCTTTACCCATAGACCCACTCACGGGATAGCTTCTATGTTGATGGATACGGTTCCCAGGATCACGGACACCGATCGCATCAACATCACGCAACAGGCTAGCTGTATTATAACGAGAGTACGATAGGGTCTCTCCTGAGTGGAGTCCTCATGCTAGGCACACGAGGAGCGGGTCCTCGGAGATTAACATTACACGACTACCAATATAGAAACTGGTTCTACGAGTGGTTCCCAGAGTCACGGACCCTTCATGAATCAAATCGTGTAACAGGCTAGCTGCGTTACGATAGGATCTACGAAAAGGTCTATTCTGGAGGAGCTTTCATGCTAGGCACACAAGGAGCGAGTCCTTGGGGACTAACACTAATTACTACCAATTCTAAACTATGTTTTCTCTCTTCTTTTTTCAAAGCTCGGGTGTAGAGCTTTACTTGTGATATTTTCCCAGAGTCCAACAAGCAAACATACTATAGAGCATATAATAGAAAGAGAAAGCAATAAATAAGGAACAGGAGAAAATAAACATAAAGAAAACAGTTAAGCAAAAGGTTAGTATTCTCGAATTGAGTCAAGTTAGGCTTGACTCTCTCTTGCATTGGGCAATGCTAATCCCCAGCAGAGTCGCCATCTGTCGTACCTCGAAAAATACGATCCTCGCGATGGACGCGGAAAATACTATTCGAAACAGAGTCGCCACCGAACTTTATTCATTCCAAGGATGGAATAGGAAAATATCGATAAAACCTTTAAAGAGATAAGAACATGGTCGTCGCAACCAATATTCTAGGTTCGGGAGTCGGTTACGCAGAGGGAAGGTATTAGCACCCTCTACGTTCGTTGTACTCAACGGGAACCTCTTGATCGATTCGAGAGTAAAAGTTAACTATGCTTGTTAGTTTTATTCTAAGGTTTCTCCTATAGGGGGAATGCGTGGTTTTTAGATAGGGTGCTCGCCAAGGATTGGGGCCCTTGTGCCTACGTATCTTCACTTGTAAGAAGTGGAAAATCAGAGCATTCGTAGTTCGTGGGACTACGGGAAAAAGAGGGGATTGTGCTCACCAAGATCATCACAATCTTGTGCCTACGTACTCTCAACAGATATGAGAGATCAGAGCAGCCGTAGTTCGGCTGACAGTTTGCTAAAAGGTTTGTGTTTGGAATGAACAAGAGTTTAAGTCGCATTCTAACTGCTAAACATTGGCTTGTCTGCTCGCTAGGGGAGGCTAAAGCACTAGTTTGTTATGCGCGGAAGAAGGGAATAAACAATGTTCTTGGTCAAAGGTGTATGAGTTGAACGAGAGTTTAGGTCACATTCTAACTGCTAAACGTTGGCTTGTCTGCTTGCTAGGGGAGGCTGAAGCTCGAGTTTGTTATGCGTGGAAGAAAGGACTAAACAATGTTATTTGAGAAGAGTTGTTTGAGTTGTAGGGATCGCGCAAGGGCGAGGGATTAGGTTTATCGCATTGGATGTTTTGGTTAGAGGATATATTTAAATAGGTTTAAGGTTTCGATTGCGCAGGGGCAAGAAACAGGAGTTTGGTTAGGTAATTTGATGGAGAATAACGACTATTCGATAAACGAGACGTCGGCCTCGCAATCAAATAACCGAGACATTATTGGAAAGCTAGATTCCAACGACACCTTTTTCATTCGAATAACTACGAAATATGTTTGAGAAAGTTTCAATCGCGCGGGGGCGAGGAAAGCAAGTTGGGTTGAATATTTTAAGGGAGAATGACGACTACTCGATAAACGAGACGTCAGTCTCGCAATCGATTAATCGGGATATTATTGGAATGTTGGATCCCAATGATACCTTTTTCATTCAATTAATTAGGAAAGTGTATTTGAATGGACAATAACGATATGTGTCCAAATAATTAGGGCACGCGTTTTATAAACGAAAGGTCGAGCGAACCACAACCTAAAGCGTACGCCCCAAGAGTAGCTACTCAAAAAAAATTCAAGGAGTAGGAGACTCCAAGAACTCAATTCTTTCGCAATTTAATTAAGAAAATAGTTTGAATTTGACGTATGGTTTAGAGACATACTAGGGTTTAGACTCGATCACACGAAGGCGAGGAACGAGGTTAGACGGGTTGATAATTTGGGAGGAATGACGACTACTCGATAAGCGAGACGTCGGCCTCGTAATCAATTAGTTGGGATATTGCTGGAATGCTAGATTCCAACAACACCTTTTTTCATTCCATTAATTATGAAATATGTTTGTTGGACGATGAAAGTATTTGTCCAAATAATTATAAGAAGTGTTTTAAGACGAAAGGTCGAATGACACACCATTCAAGGCGTACGCCTCAATAGTAATCATTCTTGAATTCAAGGAATGCGCGACTCCAAGAACTCGATCTTTTCGTGATTTAATTATGAAAATAATTTGAAAATATTAACGTACTCGGACTAGGCGCGCTAGGTATTCTAGAAAATAAGATCGAAAATGTCACAACTCAAGGTGTGCACCTCGAGAGCGGTCGCTTAAAAATTCAAGGAAAGCGAGATTCGAGAATTTAATTGTTTTAAAATTTGTTTGAAAAAAATAGTTTAATTTAAATAAAAAATAGTCTTAATTTTTATAGAATTAATTAATCAATTGTAAAGAGTTTTGAGAAAAATCAATCATAACTAATTGTTTTGAAGAAAAAGTTTAATATCTTAACTTAATTAATAAAGTATATTTTTAATATTTAAAATATTATTATAATTAATTGTTTTAAAAAAAAAGTTTCATGTCTTTAAGAAGAAATAAGTTTTAAATAAAGTACATTTTTGAAAAGTTTATTATTTAAAAGTATTAATTTGGTAATAATTTTGAAATGTTTTTTATTTTAAAAGAATGAATATTTGGAATTTATGATAAAATATCTAATTAATAAAAATTGTTTAAAAAATGTTTTTTAGAAATTTCAATTAAATTGAATAAGATCGGAAGAATCACAACTCAAGGCGTGCACCTCGAGAGTGGTTGCTTAAAAATTCAAGGAAGGTGAGATCCAAGAATTTAATTATTTTTGAAATTTGTTTAAGAAAATAATTTAATTTAATCAAGAAAATAGTTTTAATTTTTATATAAACTTAATTTAATCAATTGCTTATACAAAGAGATTTTAAGAAAAAAACTAATTACACAATATCAATTTTTCACTCTACTGAATAAACATGGCAAAGTAGCAACTAAAAATTAACATGGTAAGCTTTTTTTTCAAATTTTAGTATTATTATCTGATCGAAATGGAATACAAAAGATCAATCCAATATAAACATAGTTGTTCAACATTAACTAATACATAGAATAAAACACCACCATATGGCAACAAGTCACCAACATACATAAGTAATCTCAAAGCAAAAACAACCATATTGAAAAAGATATTCCATGGAAACATTCAGATAGCAACATATCAATTATTGAATCATCTCAAGCAGAATTTCAGAATCGGAATCGAAGGGTCAATAATCATGGCTTGAATGATGAAAGAACAACAGTGAATGGAAACTAGATCTTAACAATCACTAACAACCTATAAACATGAAACTAAACAACACTGCGATCAAAAAAATTTAATCACAAATGAATTCTACCAACAGCTCAGAACTTGCCTATAACATACATGATATGCAGAATATTTTTTTATGTTATAAAATCAACTACGGAACCGAAATAAGAGAGAACTCGTTTCTGATTGTTATCGCCATGTCGTAATGATGTCCTGAACTATTCACAGCAGCAACACCAATATTATCAAGATAGTCCCAACATAACCGAAACAGTCCCAATATTCACAGTCGACAACAGAGACATGCACTCAACTCCATGGAATTGAAATGAATTTATAAAAAACAAATCTTTCAATATTAGAACAAACTGCAGCAAGTGTACTCAAACAATGTCATGATTAAACACATAAAGATATTACAGGCAGACTTGAATCACAACATTATTACAAGCATAATCGAAATATGCAATGCAATCGATGCTCAAAACGAGGTCCACACAATGAAATTTTCATGCATACAAATCCAGCAAGATATGGCAACCAAAGTTTGTCACAACACAATGGAAACAAACAATATAATCGAAACCAGAAAACAATATACAAACATTACCATAATTACACACCAGCATCAAACAACATATCTCAGTTAAAAAGAAAAGTGAATACGCAATTGAAGCATGATTATAATCAAAAGCGTTATGCATTGATGTTACGAATATTACTCAGTTCCAATAACTTAAGCATACAACATCAGCAGCAACTCATTTATAATGATCAACAACAGGGAACAATAGTACCGCCACGCAATCATCTCACAAAGAAAATGCAAATGAAAAAATAGCAGCATAAAAAAAACAGTAGCAACAACATTTTAAAACGATCATACGCGAGAATTTATCTTCGTAACAATCAGCGCATAAACAACTTGGTCTGTCATCTCGACTTATGAAATTAGCAATGGAACTAGAAAGAAACTAGCTGTAGCGGTACCAGCCCTTACGCTAACTGCTTTTAAAACGTTGCAACCAAAATTCATGACATGTCTACAACTTACGCGAACTCGGGACAGTACGTAATCACATCCAAGTTTGAAACTTTACAAAACAACAATCGAAATAAAACAGCAAAATCGTAATATGGCAGCAATATGGCAGCAAGTGATACAAGTGAATCACAAATAATACTATATGAAAATCAAATGTTAAAAGCTTTAATACAAGTAACAATTCACATATGTGATGCTCACACATTATCATAACGTAAGCAATGGGAAGTAATTAACATTCAAGATAGGGGGATATCTGTTCTATCACAGTGGCATTGAAACAACACAACCGCTTAAGATTTCTGAACATGTTCAAATCTCTATGTTTGTACAAACGAAGAACAGAGCAAGACTTCAAAAGCAATGAACGATACCAGTGATAAATTGAAACAAACAATATTTACTTGATGTAAACCAGAGCATCCCTAAGCCAGAACAAAATACCTACTCAAAACCATGGCCAAATCGGCCATAACAGCAACAGGATAAAATGAATCGACCAAACGAACACAGGGTAACATAAGCAGATATAATACAAATGAATCGAAACCAAAAAATGCACGAAGACAGTGGACATGATATATCAAACATTCGGTAAATTTATCAACTAGCTGCATAATTATGTCTCAATCAATCAACACAAATACAATGCCATGGAATCAACAACAGCTCGTACGAAAACATAATTTGAACAGAAGTTTTCCACATCAAGTGACAATGTTGAATCTGTTCCAAGTTGCTCGATGCTGTCGGAAGCTCGCGGAAATGATGAAGATGATATTGCCGCTAAATCAAAACCTGAAGCTTGACGTTATAGCGCGAATTCGTTGCTGGTGTTGCTGAAAGAAATCGAACGAGAGCCGGAGATGTCGTATTGTTGTTATTCTACAGTCGCTGCAAAACATTTTGAACAGAGTTGTTGGGTTGATTATTGAACATTGCGTCGGGGAGATGTTGCTGAGAGTGAGATGGAGGTGATGATGATGAGGGAGATGAAGAGGGTTTTGTTGTGGGAAGAAGAAGAAAGTGAAGGCGAAGGGTTTTGTTCGGTGTTGAAAGAGAGAAGAGCTAGTGATGGTGATGATTGTGAGTCGTGTTCTTCTTGATCTTGTGTTGGAATTGGTGATGGTTTAGTTGCAGAGAATGGATCAGAACCCATGTTAAGGAAAGACCAGTTGATTTAGGGGTATTGTGTATGTTTAACGTTGTTGTTGTTGTTGTTACGAGGTTGTGGATATGGGTGAATGATGGATTGTAAAGGTAGAGAAGAAAACGGAAAAGGGGTACCCCGAAATTAGGGGCGGCCGTTTAGGTCCCCCCTTTTTTTAGGATTCTGAACAGTAAGTCCCCCACTTAGGGTTTTCTCAGCCTTTAATAAAGGATTTGAGTCCCTCTTTCCAAATCCATAACGGGCCTTCCAAAATGGGCCTCACAAACCTAACTATTTTTCTCTTTCTTTAAATTGTTTTCATTTTCTTAATTTTCTTGCTAGTTAAATAATAATACAAAGCAAATAATCATAAATGTAAACTAATATTAACATACTTAATTAACACATAAAAACTAACAATAATCATTCAATAAATATTAACAATTTTATAAAACAAACTAAATTTATAAAAATAAAATAAAATACTTACTATCATTATAAACCAATATACTTAAAACATAAACTAAGATATTGCTAATTAATAAAATTTTAGAAAAGAAAAATTGTGAAAACACGATAAATAAATAAAGCAACCTCAGGCCACGTGTCACAAACTTAATGGCCGAGAAAGCTTACTTTGCTGAATAAATACGCTATGTTGTACAAGCGATGCAACTTGAAAATAGAAAGTCGGGCGAATGAAAATTTGAAAAAGGTAGGACAAATTTGGGGTATGACAGTGAGTTGAAATTGTAACGCCTAGAATTTGCTGATGTGACGGTCGTCACAACTTCGTTACGATCGTCATGACCGTCACGGTCGTGACAGCCCCTTACGACCGTCATGTTTACAAAATTTGTTGCACTCTGATTCTGTTTTCCTTAATTATCCGTCGGGTTAGATTGGGGTGTTACAAGTAGGGCTTCAGATGTACTTAGCATGCTCCTATTTCGTGCCTAAAATGGAAGGAAAAAGCTCGAGAAAATACCTAGTGGAGTATGTCCACTACTTCTTCTATGCTTGCTGAAACACCACCAAAAAGTGCAGAACAACTCCTTGACACTTGAGAGAGTTGAAGCTGAGCTTAAATGGTCTTAAATCTCCTTTAATCTCTTAAACCAATTTGAACAGGTGTGAACCAAAGGACTCACAGTTGGCTTTTCTTGCAAACAGATGATAGAGGAGGCTATGGTGAAGATGATTTGAGAAAAATCTTGATGAAATGCTCAAAGGGTTGTGTGTTTTGAAGGAAAAACAAGAGAGAACAAAGATGGAAAGTTCTGATTTTCACACAAAATTGAGGCTCTCCCCATCTAGGATTTTTCCTTTAGCTTATATATGAAGTAAAAGTGAGGTTGGGGATTTTTACTGTGGTGAAAAACCAACGGAGCAGATGTTTTGAGGAGTCAGAGTGTTTGCTTGAGTGGCTGTTTGCTTGAGTGGAAATGAAAATTAAGAAGGAAGGTGTGAGAGTCAGAGTAGTGGTTGCTTGTCCTTTCCTTCTTTGGGCAAGAATTTTCAAAATCACTCCATTATAGTACATGCTTTGTTGGTCTTGTTTTGGCAATGTTTGGAGTGCACAATTTGCAATTTTATGCGCATGACTTGGAAGTGAGGAAATGTTGCAAGACTGATTTGAGAAACATGCCCAAGATCATTGATGGATCATGCCTTGTAAAGTCACCCAAACCATTATCTTTGAACCATAATAGCTTGATGCATAAGGCTCCTCTTAATGGGATCTTGGGCTCTAATGAAAGATTGCATGGCAAGGAACAACTTTGATGTTGAAGCAATCTTGATTTGCAACTTGGAAGGTCATGGAATTTGAGCTTGAAAGTCATGACATGAAACCTGCCTTGAAATAACTTAGAAAAATTCTAAGTTATGAGTCTTGGTTCACTTGAAACCTCTACTTTGAACCTTCATAATTTGAGCTTCAAGCATCACATGAGAGACTTCTAGTAATGGATGCAAAGCTTGGAACAAGAACTACAACTCTCATGTGGGACAAAACTTCATTTGACAATAAAAACTTGATGAAAACTGGCTTGGAAAATTGGTCCAAAAATCTGCCCAAACTTGCTAAATTTGATGTCTTTGAAAACCCTAACTTTGAATCATCATAACTTGAGCTTCAAGCATCACATGATGATGAATTGGTACTCAAACGAAAGCTCAGAATATGAGGAACAAGTTTGATGTTGGACAAAAGTTCATTTAAATCCTTGACCATGAAGAAAAATGGCTTGGAAAGTTGTTGGTTTACACATGAGACTTTCCATAAATGGAAAGTTTCTAAAACCAAAATTTTCGAAAAGTGGCAAGTTTCACACTTCTTGATTTTTTTTATGATTCCTTTGGCATTTCTTGGTCAAATTTCACCCATCGGTCATATTGAACTTGAGGAACATGATCTTGACCTTAAAAAGTCAGGAGTTGACTTTTTCCCTGCATAGTTGACTTTTTCCCCAAATCTCCTGATTTGCAATTGACTGACCAATTGAAGCTCTTCTGGTTGAAATTGATGATAAATATTCTACTTACAAACACCTTGGGACATATGATAGATCATGGAAACAAGTTTTTCTCCAATAAAAAGTCCAGACTGATTATATGTAAAACCCTAATTTCATGTTCTTTGCCTAGGCTTTTTGCAAATAAATTGAATGACCATTCCAACTCCACAATAGCCTCTAAGGTAATCAACAAATATCTATCCCTTGCTTACACCAATGATAGGACCTCATGAACTCTTGACAAATCCTCTGGTGGTTCTCAGACAAGGAGCCATAACACACCTCTCCACTCAAGGAGCTTTGGGCAACTTCATAATAATACCACACACTTAATGACTTCTACCAATGCCTTTGCTTGAACTTAAAGCCAATAAGACTCTCCTCTTGGATGGCACACAAAAAAACACTTGATCCCCTGTAAGAACATTGCTATGCAAATGCAAGATGCTAAAATGCAATGAGACTTAAGCCAAGCAAAAAAAGAAAAGGGTTGGTCAAATTTTGGGGTACAACACATCGCGCAAAAGGTCATTCTTTCTTTAACCTTTCCTTTGGATAAATCAAATTCCGGTTGTGAATTGATTGAATTAAGATGCAAGTTAGTCAATATCTTGGTATCACGATTCTCACCACAACAATGAGTAGTGACATAAGTCCTAACCCGGACTTGAGTGTACATATGATAGGATGTGGTATGATCAATAGTTGACTGTTGGGAGTAGTCCTAACATGTTTGACATATGGTGTAACCATGCTCAGTTGATACCTCCTTGATATGATTAATGGTGTATGATTTGTCATGCATTTCATTGATCGTTTCAACCTGAAAGCCCGTGAAACTGAGGACCTTTAGTTACCCACTTACCCCACTTGACCTTTTTAGGACGTAGTGCAGAGACTATAAGGGAGTAGTCCCGAAATAGTTGTTACACGATGCTACACTCAGACGAGTCTATCCCAAGAATATTTTTGACGCATGTGTTGCACCCCAAATTTTGACCCCTTAGATCCTCATCATCATTGTAGGATCATATTCATTTAATTAACTAACCTTGACCCATTTTAAGTTTATCTTTGTAAAGATACAGATGAATCAGGGTTCCGTACCGTCAAAATCGAGGCTTCGATGGTTTGATCAATCAATGTTATGGATTGATGCAACTATAAAGAAGATCAAGAATACTATATTAGGTCAAGTATGAATTCAATTTGAGGTGATCACCCAATAATTGAGAACAGTGCAGTTCAAGATACCCGATTAGGGTTTTCGATTAGGAAAAGTCAACTATAATTTGAATTTTGATTTAAAAAGTATTTCAATGGTGGGATCATGGTCCATTAAGTTCCTATGGCTTCGTAAAGTCTATCCAAAGAGTTTCAAGTCCTCAAGATACCCGAAACGTCAACAGTCGACTCGGTAGTCACCGATTGATCGTACGGTTGACCGAAAGGTCAACTCTTTAAACATAAGGAATTTGACTTCAAGAAGTGAATAAAAATGTTCCTTATTTCATATTACACCTTCCCATAAAATTTCATGACCATTGGATCAAGGGTTAAGAAGTAATTGCAAAAATCGGGAATTAGGGTTTTAAAAGGGGCAAGACCATAACTCCTCAACCACACATCCAAGTGAAGTGGTTCAAAGCTCATTGGAAATCTCTTGACAATTCCTACAAAATCCCCAATGTGGTCCATGATAAAAAAAATGCATAGATTTGGAGTTATGACAAAATTCATTTCAAGAAGGGAAAATAACTTAGAAAAATTTCACTTTTAGGCTTGTTTTTTACCAACTTTGAAGGGTTTTTCAACCTAGTTCCATCTAGAATTTGGAAATCTCAAAAACATGAAAGTTGTAGATCTACTTGAGGGATTTCTAAATTGTGGTAGAACTCCTCAATAGCATTTGTGAGCAGAAAGGTATGGGGTCATGGAAGTTGGGGCTGCCATACTTGAAGTCACCACTCCAACACTTCCCAAAATTCAAAATTCCTCAACTTGGGCTACCCTCAGCCATTGGATCATGTTCTATTATGATATTATGAATCTTAGATGATGCAAAAACCATAAGAAATGAAGAATTGGAAGGCTTGTGCAACTTGGAGCAAGTGGCCATTATAATAATCATTTAAAAGCCATGAAAGAGAAACTATTCAAAGAGATTGAGCAGCTGCAGTCCCCTACCTTCCTAGCCTCACTTCAGCCATCCCATCCCTCCCATCTCACTTGATTTTTGCTCAGCATTTGTCCATGGAGCTGATATGTAAAGCTGCCACAAAGATCTTGGCAAGATTCATTCAAAATTTCACAATCTCCCTCCAAAAGTGGCAAAATCCAAATTTGCCCTCACCTTCATTTTCACTATAAATAGAGGCATTCTATATGTCACAAAACACACCAGAGCTGTTGAGAGCACACAAGAAACTCATAGCTCTCTCATTCTCATCCTTGCTTGAAATTGCTTAAGTTCACAAAATCACCAAAAACAACACTTTTCACTTTTCATGCTAGTTCTTTCTCCAAACATCAAAAGACTTCAAAGACCATCTATACACCATTAAAATGGCCATTTGAAACTGTTCCCACCATTATTTTCATCAAAAAACTCACCAATCTAAAATTCAACCTTCATACCTTGATATTTTGACTTTCATGCACTTTGGAAGCCAAGTCTTTACTTAGGGCCTTTCCTACTACCTCAACACTCCCAACACCTCATATATATCATACTTCAATTGTCCAAAGTCTCAAAAACCAGCTGGGAAGTTCACCACTCAAACTGTCTTGAAAGATAGTTTGTTGCTTCAAGAGGAAGAAAGCTCCAAATCTTTGCCAAGGAAGAAGATCTCTGGGTTTCTTAGCTTTTAGCTTGTTCAAGAAAGACTACAAGAGGTATGTAATGCTCAACCTCTTTATTTATTCATACATTGTCATGTTTTACAATTTTGAAATGCTTGTTATGAAAATATGGTCATGTTGTCCCACATTGGTTCTTTGTCAAGAGTTTATGTTTTATGGCTGTGATATTTGCTTTTGTTAAGGTATTTTACTCATGTATAATGTGTTGATGATATGTTACAAATATTAAACTTTGATGTTGTGTACAACTTTTTTTGAGATTTTTGTCTATAAGGTAGTATTAGAGATCCAAACATTGAAATGTTGGTGTGCTTGCCCTAGATCTGTCAACCTTTGTTCATTGGTGATGTTTGAATAACTTGTAAGTTGTTTCATGATGATCCCCCTGCTCCTAGGTCATGTTTGAATCTAGGTTTGCCTTGTTATGAGATTTGATACATTTGCCATACCATTATCATGAGTTTTGTGTTAAACTGCTTATGCTTGCCATGTTGTGTTTCAAGTGTTTTAAACTATTGGTTTGTGTTTATATGATCTTGTTTGCCTAGTTGAGCTTGTTGAAATGATGAGAAACTTAAGATTTGGTTGTTAAGGCCAGTTGTGAGGTTTATGTGTTTTGCTGTCAAATGTTTTGAACCATCATGTCATTTCTTGTTGTAAGCATTTTGTGTGTGATCTCTATGTGTGAAATCATCATTTAACTTGTTTTGAGGTTGTATGTTGTACTTGTATGATCAAACTGCCCTTACTTTTTTCAAAACCACTTTTCATTCTCAACTTGTTTTTTAACCTCATGATACCAACAACATACCATTTTCTGCTCCAACCTGTTTTTGCTTGAACTATGAGCATAGAATCCTCATTCTACATATTTTGAACTTGTATGTGATGCTCATTTATCCCAACTGCCATAAATTTTCCTGTTGCCTGAATGAGTTGGTTTTTGCATTTCATGAGTATCAATATGCCATATTCTGTTTGATGTTGATTTGAATTGATTTTGAGGTATGAGCTTATCCCTTTGCATATTTGTGGTATGTGTGTATCATTGTCATGACATGATTCTCTTTGTTTTGAAAAATGCCCTGCTGTACCAAGTTTGTCTAAAGACAGCTTTTTCTTCATAACCATCAACCTGCCGAATTCTTTTCTGTTGGAAATATGCTTGAAATTCAAATATGATCTCTTTCATTTCCATGTTTATAATGTGTGTGCATTGGTTGTTTAACCTATTTCCACCTGTTTCCTCATTTCACTTTCAAAATGCACTTTCATAGCCAAAATATGCCATGACTATACCAAATCTTGTTCCAATTGCAAAATGCTTGATTTCTGAGTTTGAACTCATTTACCTTCATATTTGTGATGTGCATGTGTTATCTTTTCAACATGAGACCACCTACTTTCTACTAGACCAGCTTGTAACCACACTGCTGCCAAAACTGTTTCAAAACCACAACAGCTGCACACACTTCACTCTTTCTGTTTGTGTAGCTTTGAGTTTATTTCGTAAGCATAGATAGCATGTTTTTGTATAAACTAGGCCCCTTTTATGATTTCCTTGCCAATTTCCCCCTGCCTGTCATGACAGCCCCACTTACCATGTGCTACCTTTGCAGTTTGTGAGCATTTTTGTGTTATGTGCATTTCATGGTCAAACTTGAGGTATAGACTCATTCATGATCATGTTTGTAACTTGTGTATGGTCTTTGTTTGATCTCAACCTTTTCCAATCATGTCTTGGTTTCATTTATGCATTTTTATGTGTGTATAAGCAACTGATTTGTGACTTTCATTTCTGTTGGGTTTGAGGCAAGTCTTGAAGTGTGGAAACACTCAATATGATGTTTATGGTTTGTGTGATAGGCATGTTCAAACTGATTGTACTTATTGCTTGACTTTGGATTTCAAATTGCATTTCTTTCTATTTCACTTGGCATAGCATGACAGTTGTGATTTATGTTTGATCCTGGCATTGTGATTGTTATCTTTTTGTTTCTCATTGCATTTTGGTTGAGATTTCATGATTGTATTGGTTCTGTTGTGATTCAAATGTGTTTCAGCCATATTTGCCCTCTTTTAAAATTCTGGGCAGCAGGGCCACTTTAGCCCTGGTCTGCAGCTTGCCTACTGTGTTCATCATCATTGATTCCCCTCATATCACATTTGAACCAGCTATGTGTACATGATGTAACTGTTTGTCTGTGTTAAGTTTTAACAGTTTGGTTTTTTATTTGAGGTCATGTATTGTTGTGGTTTGAAAACAAGCTCACTATTTTTCACAAGTTCATAACCAATATGTTGCCATGCTTCTTTCTTCTGTCTGAGCATTGGTGTTTGATTTATAGCATTAAGAGCATCATCATTGACATGTTTAGAACAGGTAGGCCATATGTATGATTTGAACCTTTCCATCTGTTTTGACAGCTTGCCTTCATTTTCATGTTATCATTGCAATTCATGTGCCACTTTCAATTCTATTGATCTATGCTTGAGCCATAAGTGTACAATACATCTGTTATCATATTCATGACTTGTGTGCAATGCCTATTTGATGTGTATGAACTCAGAGCTGGTGTGGTTTTCTTAAACGCATCTCAAAATGCCAATATGCAAGTGCTATCGTGTTTTAATGTGTGTTTGTAATTTCAAAATTTTGTTGATACCATCATAATCCTTGTTAAAAAACAGTCAAGTTTGGCTAAAATTTCACAAAAAAAGATTGAGTTTTGATCAAGTTTGGATCCTTCACGTATTTGGTTTGGTTGGCTTGTTTTTTGCCCAGAATATCCATCATATATAGCATTATCTATTTATAGGGGTGGCTAAATACACGGATGTATAGCCGCCCCAGTGGTAGACAACTTGCGCGCTTTGTAACCTTTCACTTGCCTGACCTGAGTTCGATCCTTGGTGATCAACTCTTTTGGTTTTTTTTTCAATTGTCATGTTTTAATCATTTTCTTCTTTCTCGCCTTTCCTCTCACACGCGCTTGTAAGTGGCTGACTTGGTTTGTGTTGTGTTGGTGAACACAAGGGCGTGGGTTCAATCCCTTCCCATGCCATTTCTTTTTTATTTGCTTGTTTATTTGTTTGTGTTATTTTCATAAATCATTGAAACTTTAAAAAATCATAACTTTCTCATGCCGTATCTTTTTTAATTCGTTCTTTTTGTAAATTTTTCATTGTAATGTCTATTTTCATGTGATGGATTAAAACCTCAATTGCTTGTTTTTTATAATGTCGTTTTCCTACTTGTTAGTTGGTTCATTCTTAGGTCGCTACCTCACGTCTTGATCGAATTTCTTTCATACTATACTTGACCTATCTTGTGAGATTTATTGATATTGGATTTCTTTATGTTTGTTAACATGTTGAGACTTCATTCCTTCTATACAAAACGCCGTCGGGATTCAGATAGAAGTTGCCTGCTAATCTCCTCAGAGTCTTCTGATCACGACTGGATGCCCCAGCTGAATATTCCTTGTTCTTCAGGAAATTCTGTATATCGAAATACCAAGGTTTATCGTCAGATGCTTCATCAATTGCAAACACAAAGGCCGGCCTATCAAGGCGAGAGATGACAATCCTAGGAGCCTCATTCCAGTAGTTGACCTTATACATCGAGGATAACGTTGCAAGGGTGTCTGCCATTTGATTCTCCGCCCGGGGTACATGATGAAATTCCACCTTATCGAAGGTAACAGCCTTCTCGCATAATTCATGTACGGTATCAGATTAGGTTGGCGAGTCTCCCACTCTCCCTTAATCTGATTCACAACCAATGCTGAATCCCCATATACGTCCAGATTCTTGATCCTCAGATCGATAGCCTCCTCTAACCCCATAATACAAGCTTCGTACTCGGCTTCATTATTTGTCACTGGAAAAGTCAATCTGGCTGTGAACGGGATGTGCGACCCGTGGGGAGTTGTAATGATCTCCCCGATCCCGCTACTGTACGAATTGACAGCCCCGTCAAAAATCAATTGCCACTGGGAACTCCGCTCAGGTCCTTCGCCAGGCAACGACTCGTCACAATCTTTAGCTTTCAAGTACATTATGTCCTCATCAGGAAACTCAAACTTCATAGGCTGATAATCCTCAATTGGCTGTTCGGCGAGATATTCAGACAGAACACTTCCCTTAATGGCCTTCTGGGAAACATACTGGATATCGTATTCTGTCAATACCATCTGCCATCTAGCAATCCTCCCAGAGAGCGCTTGTTTTTCAAACACATATTTGATCGGATCCATCTTTGATATCAGCATGGTTGTATGGTTCAGCATATACTGTCTTAGACGTCTGGCAGCCCACGCCAATGCACAACACGTCTTTTCGAGCATGGAGTATCGAGATTCACAATCCGTGAACTTTTTACTCAAGTAGTAAATTGCATGCTCTTTCCGTCCTGTCTCGTCATGTTGACCGAGAACACATGTCTTATATTCTTTACGTATTTGATTGTCATCAATGCCTAGATGTTGTTACATTTGAATTTATAACATGATCATCTTAAGGTTGTGAATTACTTGCATGATTATTGTTTCCATCTTTGTTAAGATATTTGATTCCCGGTTGTAACCATTTGTATCAATCTAACCCTTGCCTATTGTGATATGCATGCTTGCTTGGTTGTAACCATATTCCTTATTCTTCTTGCTTAAATGTTTATTGCTTTGTTAAGTATTTCTTCCCCAAGTGATGGAACTTTTTAGTTCTCATCAAAGTTGCCTTATCCCTCTCCTTCCAAAGGAAAAGTCTCTCCATTGACTCTTGTGTCATGGATAGCTCATTACCCTTTCCCCTGACTTTTTGAAGTCATCTTGAACCACGGTATAAGCCATTAGACTTTGCTTTAAGTCTAAAAAACCCACCTTTGCTAGGGGTGTTCTTCAACTAGAACCTTAGGATAAAGTTTGTAAACTCTATGTAAGAATCATAGTAATGATTACTTACTCCCCTCTTGAGTGTTATAACATAGATCTAGAGAGTTTTGTTAGACTCTATACAAACATTGTTATGTTTGTTCCCTTTTGAACTTTGATCATAATCAAGTATTCTTCTACCCTAGTGAGGTGAACTACGATTGCTCTGATTCTATCCTAGTAAGGATACGTAGGCAGAGGACACGATGTCTTTGCGAGCAAACTTAGAAACTATCTTTAGGTTTTAACCTACACCTTTTACCCAATCCCAATCCATAGCAAACATTTAGCAAACTTAGCATGTAAACAAACAAAAGGTTCCTGTAGAATACTACATATGTTTAGGATGTGAAATACCTACCCTATACATAACCAACCCCCGATCCTCGAATCTCTTAGCGTTGTTGTTACATCGTGCAAAAGGTTCCTTCTTTCTTTAGACCTTTCCTTTAAGTAAATTAAAGTCTGGTTGTGAATTTAAGGATTAAGATTCAATTTAATCAATAGCTTGATATCACGATTCTCACCGCAATAGAAATGGCGACTTCACTAGGGAGTATTTACTTAACTTGAGGGTTTAGCCTATTTTATTTAATTGCATGCTATATTTGTAAATATTTGCTTAACATGTATATTTGTCAATATATATTTGTTTGTTTGTTGGGAATTGGGTGCTTTGAGTGGTGAGACGGTCCTATACCCGAACTTGAGCACAATTATGATAGGATGGTGGTATATTCAAGAAGGCTTATAGGGAGTTGATTCCCGACGAAGCTAACTTGAGAAACCACCGCTCAGTGTAGGCCCTCTTGAAAGTTTAGTATTGTTGATCGAGTACTCGTGAAAACAATGCTACTTTCAACGAAGGAGCCAATGACACTGTGGACTTTTAGAATACATTCTCCCCCACTTTGGCCTTATTAGGACGTAGTGCGATGGCTATAAGGAAGTATTTCCGAAATAGTTGATACGCGATACTACACTCAGACGAGATTCTCTTGAGAATATTATCGATTACCAAGTGATTTGGGAAGTTGATAATATCCGAAAGATGGGTTGATGACTCTGGGAACTCTGTAGAACCCGTTCGGCAGGTACAAATTAATCCATAGTGCAAATCCTTGGGGATGGGTAGACCTTGGATCCACACTCACCCTTTAAACCTAAGTTTGTGTTTGTGTGCATATGTGTGATCTTTGCATTTGCATGTGTTTGTGCATTTTGCATTCATAAGTATCATATCATCATGTTTCATGGAACTCAGACTTTTTTGTTTGTAAACATCAGAGTTCGTTATGAATAGTGACAAAAAGAAAACTTTGAAGTACACTTACAAGGGTTTTAACCTAGATGACCTAAGAAGGTTGGGCACCTTGGTGACAGATCCAGAGGGATTTCAAAGCAGGTATAGGAAGTTGTTGTTATTGTTAAAGATAAAGATGGATAGTGGACTCCTTTCTACACTTCTCCAGTTTTATGATCCGCTCTACCATTCTTTCACATTTCCCGATTATCAGCTAGTGCCCACGCTAGAAGAATACTCTTATCTAGTCGGATTGCCCATCCTTGAAAAGTCTCCTTTTCCGATTATGGATGAGGACCCTAAGGAGCAAGATATTGCCAAGGCTACACGTTTAGGATTGGTTGATATTAAAAAGAACTTGACCACAAAAGGAGGAGTTTTCGGGTTAAAAGCAGAGTTCTTGTTCGAGAAAGCTCAATATTATGCTGATCATTTAAGCATGGATGCATTCGAGGCTATCCTTTCCTTGCGCATCTATGGCATCTTTTTGTTCCCTAGCTTCGAGAATTTTGTGGACCTTAATGCCATTAAAATATTCTTGAAGAAGAATTTTGTGCCTACCTTGCTAGCAGATGCATACCATTCTGTTCATCTGAAGAACTTTCACAATGGAGGGATGATTACTTGTTGCGCTCCTTTGTTATACACGTGGTTCACTTCACACATGCCCAAAGCTAACGCTTTTTGGGACCCGAAGAAAGGATGGTGGTCACCGAAGATCATGGCTCTCACTCACTCCGATATTGATTGGTATAGTCGTGACTATGATGGGACAATGATCATTGATAATTATGGGGATTTCGGCAATGTACCTCTTCTCAGTACTAATGGAGGAATCAGTTACATTTCAATCCTCGCCCGTCGGCAATTGGGGTACCCTCTGAAGGACAAACCCAATGGTGTTCAAGTGGAAAACATTTTCTTCAAAGAAGAAAAAGATAGCCAAGAGCTAAAAGAAAAGATTCTAGAAGCTTGGAAGCATCTGCACAAGAAAGGGAAAAAGGATCTTGGAAGACTCAACTGTGTCTCTTTGGAACCTTACCTCCAATGGGTTCGAAAGAGAGCCATCGCACTAAGGATGCCTTATCCTAAACAAGAGCCTATAGTTTTGAAGGGAGAGTGTCCTTTGGTCTTCATGTCTAAAGAAGAAAATTTGAAGATCGCTTTAGTCAAAGCGCGACAAATCGAAGACGCTTGGAAGCACAAGTATCAAGTGGTCGTCGAAGAGAATGCATAGCTCCAGAAACAACTCCAATTGAAAGATGAAGAAGTACTCTCTTGTAAGAAGAGGAAAGCACAAGAAGAACCTTCTAATACTCAGTCTACTCCGTGGAAGTTAATTGTGGACAAGCTCATTCTTGAGAAGGCTCAGATGGAAAAAGAAATCGAGAAGCTCAACATAAGGCTGTTAGGGGAACCTTCTTAGGATTCATTAGTTGTTGTTTATGTTTAAAACTCTTGTAAGAGGAAACAATATTTTGTAATCCTATTTTGTTGATCAATGAATAGCGACTTTTGATGTTCGTAAATGTCTGAGTTCCATGACACCGTGCGCATTTGCATTTGCATTTTTTCTAACCATTCAAGGAAATTCAAACTTTTCTTTTTGCAGACAACAACATGGTGAGAAGAGACATGCTTCCTTTCCCGGATTTGAGGTTGGGCCGTCTTAGGATGTTGGCAAGACTTGTCAGAAATCCCGCCGCCTTCATTGCCAAATATGGAGATCTCCTACCACTGATAAGTGCTCAAGTCAATGAGCCCATGTTGCAGGCTTTGGTTGAGTTTTATTCTCCAACCTACCACTGTTTCATCTTCCCAGACTTTCAGCTGCTTCCGACCATAGAGGAGTACACTGACTTTCTAAAGATTCCTTGGACGTTCACACTTCCTTATGGGAAACCAAAGAGAAGGGATTTGGCTAAAGCCCTACATCTCAAGCAAGAGGATTTACCACCAATGAGAGCAAAGGGAGGATATTATGGAATGGAAGCAGGACCGCTAATGGAGATGGCCGAATATCATTATGAAAATAGAAATCTGGGCATCTTTAAAGCAATTTTGGCATTCCTAATATATGGGCTGTATCTCTTCCCAAGCCGTTATGACTTCATCAATGAGGAGGCAAACCGTCTCTTCATCATCAAAAATCCAGTAAACGAGATATTGGCAGATACATATGTGGTCATTCACCGCTTCATCTTGTATGACCTCGACCAATTTTCATGCTGCCTCGCACTGCTTGACAGGTGGTTTACCTCTCATCTACCCAGGACTCACATCCTTTGGAGGCTTCCCAACAAGAGCGCATGGGTTTCTAAGCTCATCACACTCAAGCACTATGACATCACATGGTATGATATCAGCCTTGGTAATCTAGTCATGATTCCCAGTTATGGAGAATTCCCCAATGTACCTCTCATTGGGACGAAAGGGGTCATCACCTACAATCCTGTTCTTGCCCAACGTCAGTATGGGTACCCAACCGGGCCGGAGCCCAAACCGGAACTGCTGAGACCTTGCTTCTGCAAAATCGATCACAACCCTGAACTGGAAGTCCGTGCTCACTACGCTCAGAGAGATTCTCACCTCTTGGGTGTAACTCCAATGGAGAACATAAGCTGTTTAACTACCAGAGGGTACTTGCTTTGGTCGAAGGAAATAGCTTTGACCATGTTCTATACTCATGATTATGAGATAATGATGGAACCTGAGGTCCCCACAACTAGGGAAGAGCTGAAGTACGCTTTGATCAAAGCACAACGAGAGAATGAAGACCTGTGGGAGATCATCCGCCAGGACCAAACTCATGTTGAAGACCAAGAAGGAGAAGGATCATCTTGTTAGAATGATCATTATTTCACTATTTCCTGTTTGCCCTAAAAAGGATTGTAATCCTATGTTGCATTTACTTTCACGTCTTATAAGAAAGGTCTTGCTTTTTAGCAAGAGCCATCTATTGTAATAGACTTCAAATTATCAATGAAAAACTCTTTTTAAGCATGTCGTTACATGTTGTTCCAACTTTTTTGTTTGTAAATAAAAATAATCTTTGCTTTTCCTTGAATGGTTTGTGCATTTGCATTTACATTTGCATTCACATCTCATCTTGCATCGGTCTTGCATCCGAGTTTCGCAGCTCATCCTTTGTTCTTGTTCAGAGAGAGAAAGGAGAGAAGGGAGTCACGCTGAATACTCACAAATATAACACACGATCCAGAGCTCAGAAGAAGATGGCTGATAATGAACAGAGGTTCGACCAAATGGACAATGACATTGAAGGAATCAAGGGTGACGTCAGCCAGATTATGGAAGTTCTCAATATAATCAAGGCAAAGATGGACACATAGTCTACGGTAATCTCCGAAGTCGCCACGGCAACGACCAATGTCACAGTAGCTCTAGTTACCGCTGCAGAATTTCCCTATGGCATGTCTCGGAATTTCGTGCCAACTGTTGCACCCCAAAATTTGACCAACTTTTGTTTACCTAGCTTATGTTTCATTTCATTCACATTAGCATTATCATTTGCATTTCATTGACATGTATGCAGGAGATCAAGAGGTATGATTACCAATTAAGAGTTATACAAGAGTTTGAAGCTAGCTAAGAAGGTTATTCAAGTGCTCAAGGGTTGATGTCCTTGTCAGAGAAGTGAAAAGATCCTCAAAGAGAGTGATTGAAGCCAAGTGTGTAGGTCTCCTAACTTGAAAGTTGTGGAAAGCCATCAGATGATTCTGAAGCCATGAAGTTAGACTTGAGGTCTTGAAAGAGCTCATGAGAAGTGTTGAAGGTCACTTTGAGGCCTAGACAGGTCATTGTGCAAGTTTAAGAAGACTCAGCCATGATTGGTGCAATTAGGGTTTGACTGGGTCAACCCTAAGTCAACTGATGATTTGAACAAGGTTGAGACCTAATTCAAAGGCCATGTGATCATGGATTGGTACATTGATATGTTATAAGGATTATTCCAAGGTCAAATCATCATGATTGAAGAGTTTGAGAGGTTTCAAGCTAGGGTTTCTAAGGCTTGACAATGTAAAATCCCCTAGTTTGACCCCTATCTTCAAGGAAGTTTAGCCCAAGATGTGATTGTCATCTCATCTTACCCCCAACATGAATGTTGTAGAGCATGAGCTTAGCTTTAATTTGAGTACTATAATTCCTTGATAGGATTTGTAGAACTCAAGTTATGACTTTGACAAGTTACAGGTCATCTGAGGTATGTGAATCTGGGGGCTTGAAAGTTACCCAACTTGCACCAAACTTTTTCTCAAGAAGGATGGTTCCTATGAACTTTTGGTCAACATGAATGTTGTTCCTTATCCTCTTATATTTCTATAGAGTACTAGAAGTCCTTGATAGGATTTGTAGAACTCAAGTTATGGCTTTGACAAGTCAAGGGCATTTTGGTCATTTGGAGATTACAGGTCATTTCAAGTATAAGGCCATAACTCCTATTTCCAAGCTTCAAATAGTAAAATGTTCAACATCAAACGTGTTCAAAATGATGTTTTAAGGCTTGTAAGGAGGTCATGAGATGTTGGAAATGTTTGTAGCTCAAAGTTGCAAAAATGACCTAAAATAAGGGCATAAGTTAAATAAACCAAAGTTGGAAATTGATATTTTCAACCTACACATCCAAACCATGGCATGTAATATATCATCTTGACTCTAGAAAACATTTTAAGAACATTGGTTTAGCCACATTTTTAAGTTGAGATTCAATTTGTGGACTTGCTTTGAAAAGTGATTACTTGCATATTAAGTAACATGTGCAAAACATAGAATCAAGGCATGAGCAAGGCTCTTTGCAAGCTAATCACTTTCAAAATGTCACTAGGGGAGAAATTGGAAGTGAATGAGGTTGGTTTCAAGCTGCAAACAGAGCTATGCATATCATGATATGTGATTGAAAATCTCATGACATGAGAGATTGAAACTCTCATTAGAAGGGTCTAGAGGGTTCTAGATCATTCATACATCATCTATATATTGAGTATAAGAGGTTCAGATGAAAGGTTGGTGATGATTGAAGGAGAGAGCATAGATTGAGATTGAGATTTCTTGGCTTGCAATTGAATTCGGTTTCACAAAATTCTTCACTTTCCATCCATTTTCTTGATTGAAACTTCTTCCATGGATGCAAGGGAGTGATTCCAGATCATAATCCAAGGGAATTCGTGGCTGAATCGTGTAGAAGCAATTGAATTTTTCCACCTACAACTCACCATCGGATTTCAAGATTCAGGAGCTTTCAACCGGTTCTTTTGCATACAGAAGCAAGGAGAGGGTTCATTGATCGTGTCTGAAAGATTGGAGAGCTTAAATTGGAGGTTTAGTGCATCTGTTCATCCAAGATTTTCAGGTTAGTAAACTTCTTCCTCTAGCATGAATTAGGTAGAATCAAGATGAATTAAGATGTTAGTTGCATTGTAGAACGGTGTAGGAAAGTTTTCAGACCATTAATTTGAGAATTAGTGACCAACTTAGGGTATTACCATTTTCGGTTGAGAATTGGATATGGTGAATCTTGAGGATTTAGGTTGAATTAAGTGCATGAATGAGTTTGTGAGGGAATTTGGGATAAGTTTCATGTATTGACCATTGGTAATGGAGGATCCTAGAGAGAATTAGGGTTGAGGAAGATGACCGGAGCACCACCGGTGGTGGCCAGAGCTGGGCGCGAAGTTCAGAGGTTCAAAAGGTAGGAGATGACTCTGGGACCATCAGATCTTGGTTTGACTTGGACTATGACCCTCATCCAACGACCACGTTTTAATTTCAGTTTGTGAAGGATCTGAAGAAATGAAACGCGACGTTTCATTTAAGTAGTGTTATGGGCTTAATGAATTAACCACTATCCACACCCCCCTGATGGCCCAACCCATGGTTTGAACTGTGTATCATTGCTATTTGCACCGCGCGTGTGTATATTTTAATTTGATTTTCATTATTTTTTCATTTTATCCATGGTTCTTGGAAAAAACATATTAAATTGAAAATTAATCCAATTAATCCCATTCTTTTTGCATTTTACTCATGATTGAGTCTAGTATTGTTTAGATAAAAAATATTTTCATTTCATGTATTTTCTGATTTTATGGGAATTTTATATTTTAATTGATATTAAAATGGTTATGTTTGATACCTAATTTTGTGGAATTTTGTGTGATCATATGGTGATGATTTTGATCCTAATTTTTTGTGTGCGATTAGTTTAGACATGTATGCTCCCATAGCATTTTTCTCACATTTTTGTGATGAAAATAGGTGTGCTTTCTAGATTGAGATTTAGATGCTTCCTTTTAGGGTTTAGGTTTAGTACCTTGTAATGTAGAATTTATTTCTAGGTCTAATTTGATGGTTTGATCTCTGAAATTAATGTGGTAGAGTCATGATTGACCTAGGTTCCCATAGATATTTTTGTAGGATTTTACAATTGGTTTTAGTATTTTAGTTAGGACTAACTTTAGTACTAGGTTTTAGGTGATCCTAACTCACTAATTCAACTAGTTTAACTTCCTTAGTCCCCTTAGAGTAGGGTTCTTGCTTGGTTTGCCTTTGGTTGAGATTGAAGACAAGTTGAAGACAAGGTGAAGTTGCTTGGAGTTGCTTGTGCCTGAAGGTGTCTAATGAAGATTTAGGAGATAGAGGACATAGGGAGAGCCTTATGATTAGAATGACTTCTTTCACAAATATGGAAAGCATCTTGTGCTTCCATTCCTCCCAATGACTAAAAGTCCTTCCAAGATATTCACATCCCTCCTTTAGATGGATGAGTGGCTTTATCTGGGAAGTAGAACTTTGAGGGAACCAGTCTCTCCTAATGATGAACCCTTACAGGCTTCCTTTGGTTGTCAGTAAGCTGTTTATCATTTCCACTCATCCTGTTAAATCAATTGTCTTCTGGGCTGAGTATCTTGAAAGATGTTGGACTTGAGTTTGAAGATGAGGACTTCATTGAAGAGTGTGGAAGAGTATGATTCCTTGAGCATTGCCATTGCAGCTGAAGCTTGAAGGGCAAGAAGAACAAGTTGATACTTGAAGACCCAAATGAAGATTGAGTGAAGAGCTGAGGCTTGAAGATTGCAGGATAAAGTTGACACTTCCATGTGATTGAAGGCTACTCTGAGAAGCTGAAGCTTGTAGGAGAAGAAGACCAAGTTGATACTGGTAAAGCAAAGAGAGCTGAAGCTTGAAGACTAAGTTGATACTTATGAAGAGGATTCAATTGAGATTGAGTATAGAGCTGAGGCTTGAGGAATAAAGGATAAGTTGACACTTACATTGATGCTTTGAGAGCCTGAAGGAATCAAGTTGAAACTTGTAGTTAGAAGCAAAGCATGAGGGTGGAATTGCCTAAGGAGCTGAAGCTTGAAGAAGGAGGATAAGTTGAAACTTATGTTGATGGGTTGAAACCTAGAGAAGCAAGTTGATACTTGGCATGAAGGGTGATTGAAGTCTGAAGACTGGGTTGCTGTCAGAAGAGCTGAAGCTTGGAATTGAAAAAGAGAGGGGTTGATCTGCTTTCTTGTCTGTTTTCTTTTCTATATTGATGTGCCTTGTTTGACTTGCTTGATGCATTAGAATAAGTTCATATCTAGACTGACTTTAATCTAGGAGCATGATTGCACTAGAGGTTGAGTTGCTCCCTCTGCTTGTATTGTTACTGTATGGCTTTGCTTGCGGGTATTCGGTAGAGCCCTGCTCCCTTGCCTATGTGGTTTATTTTGCTTGATGGCACTTTATTTCATTTCTTCTGTATGATTGCAGTCACTGATATCTTGCTTGATGGCATTTTATTTTATTCCTGTATGATTACTGTTATTCATATCTAGCTTGAGGTTGAGATGAGCTTGTGGAGGCTGACACCCCACACACATTTCCTCCCTCACTTGCATTGCATGCATTTTACAGTCGTTTACTGTTTACTGTTTACTGTTTAAGCTGATGCTTTATCTGTTTCTGTGTATCATTGACATGATCCCTTAGGAATCTCACTTCCTTTGATAAGGAAGTGATGATTAGAACTTTAGGTTGAAACCTATGCATGATAACTTCTAGGAGTTCCCTATTTCAAACCTCAACTATAGGATGAATCCTTGGCATGACAACAGTAGGACTTGGTAGTCTCCCCGTAGTTGAGCCTGTTCTCTTCTCATCTCAAACAGCTTAAGATACAGTAATCATGAATGATTTCTTTCGTACGTTACGAGCCTTAAGCTATCTGAGAAAGGATTGTTGGAGAGCTTCTTTTCAACAGTCTGGATGTTTAGTATGGCACCCTTTGGGTGACATGCGGCGCATTCACTCTCAGGTCATAGTCTTTAGTGCGATTGAAATTGCAAACACAATAAAAACACTTCTTCCATAAAAGATTGAAAACAAATTTCAGACCTTTTTGCCCCGTGGGCCCATAATTCAAAGGAAAGCTTTTCTAAAGAAAAGAGTGTCGTTAAACTTCAGCGCCACCGCAAACAGGCCTTGTCCCTAACTGCTAGAACTGCTGTTTAACCCTACTCAATAAAACAGATGAATCTGAATTCCCGTAATCCGTATTACCCCGAACTACATAAGCTCTGATCTCTCATACCTGTTGAGAGTACGTAGGCACAATACTAATGTATTGGCGAGCCACCTTCCCCGTAACCCGTAGTAGGTCGAACTACGTTGACTCTGATTTCTCATTCTCTGATGAGAATACGTAGGCATAAAGTGCGACGCTTTGCCGAGTCATTTTCTTTTTTGTTTAAGCCAGCCTTGATAGGTAGATAGATAAACCAACTCGTCCAGTAAACACAACAAGCATGGATCCCGTTGAGTACGACAGACGTGAGGGGTGCTAATACCTTCCCCTTGCGTAACCGACTCCCGAACCCAAACAACGGTTGCGACGACCTTGTCTTATACCTTTTTCGTCAGGTTTTTCCGATCGTTTCCTTTCCCGTTCCGAGGGATAAATAACGAAAGGTGGCGACTCTTCTGTTTTGCCGGCACGTTATTTTCGCGGAAGCGACAGTTGACGACTCTGCTGGGGACTTGATAGTTTCCTGGGATCCGACGTCCCGTATGCGAGTCAGTTTGGGGATCCGACGTCCCCTGCGAGAGTCAATCCTAGCGCTTGTATGATTACTTGTTGGGTTGTGTTTATTTATCACATTTTTATTTCCCACACTTTATTTTCAATATGATATGATTATTTTTGCTGTCGTGGGAGGGGCATTCTGATGAGTGAGAAGCCAGACCCAGGCTTGAGTGAACATAGCATTAGTTGTGGAAATTAGTGGGCGCGTGCTTGCTTTGCAGGCACTAGTGTCTCATGAAATCCACGCTCAGACGAGGTTCTCCCGGTTGACTTCTTTTTCAACCCTTTGGGTTGAGGGGGTTGTTGGTTTGGAGGATTGTCGACTCTGGGGACCGATCATTTGGGATTCAGCCGAGTGAGGCCGCTTCATGAGCTGGTGATGCCACACCTTCTGGGTATCGTATCACCCCTCTTGAATGTCTGTGATGCTGATGACCACATAGGATGCCGAACTTGAGTTAGTTTAGGTCCATACCTGTGAGCAAGGTTGGGTTTGTTGCAGGAAACTTTGACCTTCAGACTACCTGGTTTTCTTGATAGTGAATCAGTTTTGTTGGTACCGGAGGTTCTCATCATCAGATATATGATTGTTCTTGACAGAGCAGAGTTTTGGTCTTGTATCAGAGGACCTTATATTCAGAGATGTGTATTTGTTCTTGATAGAGCAGGTTTATGATGGGGATCAGAGGGTCTCATCAGCAGATGTATGGTTGTTCTTGACAGAGCAGATTTTTGGTCCTGTATCAGAGGTCCTTATTATCAGATGGTTGTTCTTGACAGAGCAGATTTTTGGTCCTGTATCAGAGGTCCTTATTATCAGATGTTTGTTCTTGACAGAGCAGAGTTTTGGTCCTGTATCAGAGGTCCTGTATCAGATGGTTGTTCTTGACAGAGCAGATTTATGGCCCTATGTGTGTGTGTTCTTGACAGAGCAGATTTGTTGTCCGATACCAGGGTTTTCTTCTTATCAGATATAGTGGTTGTTCTTGACAGAGCAGCATCATGGTTTTGTTGATATAGAATCTCCACAGCACAGTTGCCTTGATCTCCTGCTGCATGATTGCATTTTACATTGCTTTGCATACCCATTTGCATTTCATTAACGTGTGTCTGTGTTGTAGATACCGTTTTCCCCGATCTAGGATTTCTTGCCTCCTATTGTGTTGTTATGGGTTCTCTGAGGAAGACCGTGGCTTACAAGCTCCCTGCCCCTGATGTGGTTCAGCTGACTGGTTTGATTGCTTTAGCAGATGATTCTGTGAGATATGAGTTCAGAAAATCTTACGGCAAATTGCTCAGTTTGGTTCGTAAACCTTCTGCGTTCGAGTTGAATGGGTTGCACGCTCTGCTGCAGTTCTACGGTCCTCCGTTGAGATGCTTTACTTTCCAGGATTTTGTTCTCGCACCCACGCTAGAGGAATATGTTGATTTGTTAGGTGTGCCTATCAAGAGGCAGATGCCTTTTGTTCATATGGATGCTGAGCCTAATCTGGCTAGTCTAGCTCCGTCACTTCATCTGGATGCCTCCGAGTTGGTATTGTCTAGTTGGAACAAGGTTCCCGGTTTCTCCTTGCAGTTCTTAGTGGGAAAGGCTCAGCAGTGCGCCAAAGACGGATGTTGGGTCATGTTCAACGCCATTCTCGCTCTGTGCATATATGGCATCATTCTGTTCCCCAATATGCCCGACTTTGTAGACTTCGACGCCTTTCGCATCTTTGCTTCAGGGAATCCAGTCCCTACCTTGATAGGAGATGTCTACCATTCCATCCACTACAAAAACGAGAACAGAAGGGGCAAGAATGTCTCGTGTTGTGTACCCTTGCTTTATAAATGGCTTGATAGTCATCTACCCAAGAGGGGTCCCTTTGTTTCGTCTACAGCCACAACTGAGTGGTCCGAGCGTTTGATGAGTCTATCAGCGGAGGATATTGACTGGTTTGACAGAGATAGGTTGGGTACCGAGATTATCTTCAGCTGCAGCGGGTTTCCGAACGTGCCTTTGATAGGCAGGAAGGGCTGTATAAACTATAATCCGTCTTTGCTGGTCCGACAGTTTGCTTATGCTTTGAGAGCTCCGCCGAAGGATGAAGAGGTGCAGGAATCTCTGTACCTTACTGGTCTTCTAGAGGGGGATATGTTATCTAAGCTGCAGCGCGCTTGGAATGGTATCAGTAAGAGGGAAAACCATTGCTAGGGAGAAGCAATAGCCAAGCCTACACTCCGTATGTGACTTGGATCAGAGCCAGAGCATATGCTATAAGAATGTCGTTTCTTCCTGCCAAGCCAGAAAGCCCTCCAATGATCGAAGAGCCTACCACCGTGCCCATTCAGCAACATAATCAGGTGTTAGCTGAGAGAGATGAATTGAAGAGGGCAAATGAAGAACTGGAGAAGGGATTGGCGCAGCTCAGAAGCGAGAGAAACGAAGTCGTTCATTCCTTCAAAAGGAAAACAGAGCTGGTGAACCAACTGGGGACAGATTTGACTAAGCAGATAGCTGAGCGTGAGCGCATGGGTCGAGACTTCAAAGCTGTCAACGATGTACTAGCCACGAAGAAGCAGCACTTGGACGAAGCGTATCAGAGGATATCCAAGTTCAACCAGCACTGGAAGGCCACCCTAGCCAATAGGAAAGAGCGGGAGGATAAGCTGATGCAACGATCTCCAAGCTGAAAGCCCAGGTGAAGGCTAGTGAGAAGAGGTTTGATGAAGAAACCGCTCGCAGATATGCCGCCGAAGGCCAGCTCAACAAAGCTCTCGCCAACCTGAAGGAGCGCAAACTGATGTTTGAGTTCAAGAAGCGGAAGTTAGAAGATTGTTTTGGCGAAGGAGCATGGGAAGATTCGGTCGAAGGTCTTTAATACACTATTATGCAGAGAGAGTTACTCGTCGAAGGGTTGCTCACTCGGCCTGATCATCCAGAAACGAAGGGGTTGTTAGAAGAGTTTCGCGCCCGTGGCCGTGCTTGACTATTTGTATTCCTTTTGTTTGATCATTGTTGTATGCTGACCATCACCAGGCTTGTTGGCTGAGGTCACGCTATTGATTCATCTTGTACTCGCTGATGTTGTGTACTGCCTTGATGGGCTTTCTTCGTATATATGAGATGTTATTTCCATGACTAGACTCGGACTTCTTATTATCAGCACTGGCACTCAGGCACTAGGATCGGGGGGAATCTCCCTAACGCACAGACACACGTTTGCATTTGCATGAAGCATTTGCATAACGAGCACTTTGTCGTTTTTTCCTAACCCTTTTGTGTTTTCAGGTTGTTTCAGGTTGTGCCAGGATTGATCAGAGACCTATCCACCGCTATCCGACCAGAGCTAATCAAACCAGAATCATGGAGCAAGTGCAAACTGATGTTCAGGAACTCCGCGAAAGAATGGACCGCTTCATGGAGCTCATGCAGGCGGTCGCCAATGGCTAGGATCAGCTCAAAACCTTGGTTCAGCCTCTGATTTCAAGGGTCGATAGCAATGGCGTACTCCATGGTGGGACTGTTCCAACCCCTCCACCAGTTGAAACTCCGCAGAATGGCATCCCCGTGACCAAGGGGAATGGCAGTGCCAACGGCAATGTGATAGCTAACATGGGACTCAATGGCAATACGACGGGCGTCGGTAATGGGAGTCTTGAAGCTAACGTCAATGTTGGGCTGGGCAACGACAATGCAGGTGTTGGGAATCTGTTCGGGCCTCAGCCGTGGTTAGAAGACCGTAAAGACGATGTGTTCTCTCAGAGAGGTGCTGAAGGGGAGCTGACTGCTGAAGCACGTCTAAGGTTTAAGGCACTCGAGGATAAGATGAGAAACATCGAGAACCAGAATACCCTGGGCGTTGATATGTCCAAGTTGGGACTGATTACTGATTTCAAGGTGCCTCCCAAGTTCAAGGTACCTGACTTTGAAAAGTACAAGGGCACCACTTGCCCTCGCGTCCACCTGAGATCATACTACCGGAAAATGTCGGCTCATGCTGAGGACGAGAAGTTGCTGATGCACTTCTTTCAGGACAGTCTGTCCGGACCCTCCCTCGAATGGTACATGAGTCTGGAACCTACCAGTGTGTGCACGTGGAAGGACCTTGCTGAAGCATTTGTGCACCACCACCAATACAACAGTGACTTAACCCCGAACCGAGTCCAACTGCAGAATCTGTCGCAAAGGAACAACGAAGGGTTCAAGGAATACGCCCAATGGTGGCGTGAGTTGGCAGCCAGGGTTCAGCCGCCGATGGTTGAACGTGAGCTTGTGCAGATGTTCGTAGCCACCCTCCCAGGGGTTTACTATGAGAAATTGGTCAGCGGCATGTCCGGAACCTTCTCAGATCTCATTATCACGGGTGAGCACATTGAAAATGGGATCAAACTGGGGAAAATTCAAGGTGAGTCATCCTCAGCTGGAGGAGGTGGAAAGAAACCTTATGGTGACAAAAGACGGGAAGGAGAAACGAGCATCGTGACCAACGCTAGAAGGAAGGGTAAAGGCCCTCACCAACAGGTGGCCAGCATAACTATCCCGGCAGTTCAACAGCCACAGCAGCAGCAACCGAATCAACAAGGGTACAGAAAGTATCAGAATCAGGCACCTCTGTCGAGCCGTCACCTCGAAACACCGCCCATGTCGTACGCGCAACTGTTACAGACTTTGCTTCAGCTACAGTTGATCCAGAAAAGAACCCTGGCTCCCTTGACAGGGGCGCCTCCGCCAGGTTATGACGCGAATGCAACTTGTGAGTTTCACTCAGGGGCACCAGGACAATAGAGAATTGCAAAGCCTTCAAGCACAAGGTGCAGGGCATGGTGGATGCCAAGATCATCAATTTCTCAGATAATGTGCCAAACGTCACGAAGAACCCTATGCCGAATCATAGGGGAGGCAGGGTGAACGCCATTATCAAAGACGAGAGTTTGGATTTGTTGACTGACGTCAGAGATCTGAAGACGCCGCTTAGCTTTGTTAAAGCTAAGTTGATGAAAAGAGGTTTCTTTCCAGGTTGCGGAGAGCTGTGTATGGGTTGTGCGACTAGTCCTAATGGATGTGAACAGTTGATAGAGGGAATTCAAAGTCTGATGACTGAAGGGATTTTACAGTTCAGCCGGAGGTCCGAAAGCGGATCAGGGGAGGTAATGCTGAAGCAAGGTGATGAGGTCGCCACCATCACCATCCCTCGCCAGACGATAACTATTTCTGCACCCAGACCGCCCACGATTACCATCACCAAAGCTGGGCCGATACCCTTCGAAAGCACCAACGCTGTCCCGTGGCATTATGGGGCTGAGGTCTACTGCAACGGACAGAAGTTGGAACTAGAACCGTTCGGATCGCCTGTGGAGAACCTAGCGGGCATTAGCGGAATCACTCGCAGTGGGAGAGTGTTTGCACCACCTGAGATCGTGGCGGATAAAGCGGACAGAGCTGATGCAGCTGATAAAGGTAAGAGTAAAGTCGTTGAAGAGACCCCGCATGGGGTAGAAAAAGACTTACTCGTTAAAGACGCTGAGGAATTTATGAGGTTGATTAAAAAGAGTGACTACAAGATCGTGGATCATCTCTATCAGACACCCTCGAGGATTTCCATCCTGAACCTGTTGCTGTGTTCTGAAGCACATCGCAACGCACTGCTGAAGGTGTTGAACGCCGCGTATGTACCGCAGGAAATATCGGTAAACCAGCTGGAAGAGGTCGTAGCCCACGTGAATGCTGGAAATGGGTTAGGGTTTACTGACCTAGAGCTGACGCCGAAGGGGAGGAACCACAATAGTGCCCTGCACATCTCGATAGAGTGTAAGGGAATGATTATGTCTCACGTGTTGGTGGACACGGGGTCGTCACTCAATGTTCTTCCGAAGAAGGCATTAATGAAGTCAGATACTCGTGGAGTGATTTGCACGCCCAGTGATCTGGTTGTGAAAGCGTTCGATGGAACCAAACGCCATGTTTTCGGGGAGGTGACGTTGCCAATCCAAGTCGGGCTGGAAACATTCGACGCGATCTTTTACATTATGGACATCATGCCTGCCTACAGCTGTCTCTTGGGCCGACCGTGGATCCATGCTGCTGGAGCCATGACCTCCACGTTGCACCAGAAACTCAAGTATGCTGTCGGAGGTAGCATCGTGACTGTTTGTGGCGAGGAAGACATAATGGTGAGCCATTTGTCGTCCTTCAAGTATGTCGAGATGGATGGGGAAATCCACGAAACCCTATGCCAAGCGTTCGAAGCTGTTAAAGTCAAGGACGTAGCTCCTGTAGTCACTGAAAAGCCAGAGATGACTCTCTCCTCCTTCAAGGAAGCCCGTGCCGTTGTTCAAGCCGGATCTACCCCAGGCTGGGGGCGAATTTTGGAGATACCTAACAAGCAAGACAAGTTTGGGTTGGGATATTATCCTGGAGCTGAAGCCTCCTCTTCTAGCAGTGTGTCGCGAGGTAAAGGGCCGATCCAGTTTACCAGTGGCGGGGTGATATTTGAAAGCCTCAATGCGGTGTCTGAAGACAGCGGAGATAGCGACTGTGACCTAGACTCTTGGATCCAGCCAAGCAAGCTAGGCGAGAGCCTCAACAATTGGTCCGTCAAGGATATCATCCAGATGACAAGCGAAGAGTAATGATTTACTTTTTCCAATCATTGTACAACCCTATGTCCTACCCGGGGCATAGAGGTTTTATTGTCAGGGCCTCGTTTGATTATGTACATGCATTTTACCAATAAATCAAAAGGCGTTTTTCTTCATATTCAAATATTGTGATCTCTGTTATTCCTGTTTTATATTTGTTTTGAAAAACAATAAAATGGCAATGGGGTTTGTGCTAACCCGCATATCCTTGTTTTAAGCTTAACCCTTGTTATTGCAGGATCCACATAGCAGATGACATCGACTCTGGACCTTCTACAGCTCACTTCGACTTCGATTGCCCGATCCATCAAGCCGAAGAAGAGATTGATGAAGACGAAGACCTTCCTGAAAAGTTGGCCCGCTTGTTGAAACAAGAGGAGAAAGTTATTCTGCCTCATGAAGAGGAGATCGAGATTGTGAATCTGGGTTCTGAAGAACTCGTCAGGAACGTCAGGATAGGGGCTGCATTACAGAGTGATGTCAAGCAGAGATTGGTCGAGATGCTAAGAGAGTATAGTGAAGTCTTTGCTTGGTCATACGAAGATATGCCCGGACTTGATACTGACATCGTGGTCCACCATTTGCCGCTGCAAGAAGATTGTCCTCCCGTTAAGCAGAAGCTTAGGAGGACGCGACCAGATATGGCCGTTAAGATCAAAGAAGAAGTGCAAAAGCAGCTTGATGATGGCTTCTTAGCGGTCACTACTTACCCTCCGTGGGTCGCCAACATAGTGCTTGTACCGAAGAAGGACGGTAAGGTACGAATGTGCGTCGATTGTCGGGATTTGAATAGGGCGAGCCCTAAAGATGATTTCCCGCTGCCTCATATTGATGTGTTGGTCGACAACACAGCTCAGTTCTCCGTATTTTCGTTCATGGATGGCTTCTCCGGCTACAATCAGATCAAGATGGCGCCGGAGGACATGGAGAAAACTACGTTTATTACACCTTGGGGAACATTTTGCTACAAGGTAATGCCTTTCGGTCTGAGGAACGCAGGGGCCACTTACCAGCGAGCAATGGTTACTTTGTTTCATGACATGATTCATCATGAGATTGAAGTCTATGTTGATGACATGATTGCGAAGTCCCAAACGGAGGAGGGACATCTAGTCAATTTGCTGAAGCTTTTTGAGAGGCTTAGGAAGTTCAGGTTGAGGCTGAATCCTAACAAGTGTACTTTTGGAGTACGATCCGGAAAGTTACTGGGGTTTATCGTGAGCGAAAGAGGCATCGAGGTTGATCCTGCGAAGATTAAAGCGATACAAGAAATGCCAGTGCCAAAAACAGAAAAAGAAGTTCGTGGTTTCCTGGGCAGAATAAACTACATTGCAAGGTTTATTTCTCAGCTCACGGCCACGTGTGAACTGATGTTCAAACTATTAAAGAAAGATCAGGTGATTATCTAGAACGAGGATTTCCAGAAGGCATTCGATAAGATAAAACAGTATCTGCAGGAACCTCCGATCTTGATACCCCCAGTGGCTGGACGGCCTCTAATCATGTACTTGACAATTCTTGAGAATAGTATGGGGTGTGTTCTCGGTCAGCACGACGAGATGGGCAGAAAGGAGCATGCCATTTACTACTTGAGTAAGAAGTTCACAGACTGTGAATCTCGTTACTCGATGCTGGAGAAGACGTGTTGTGCACTAGCCTAGGCTGCCAAACGTTTACGACAGTACATGCTCAACCACACCACCATGCTAATTTCGAAGATGGATCCGATCAAGTACGTCTTCGAGAAACAAGCGCTTTCAGGCAGGATTGCCAGATGGCAAATGGTGTTGACGGAATATGATATTCAGTACGTTTCCCAGAAGGCCATTAAGGGTAGCGTACTGTCTGAATACCTTGCCGAGCAGCCGGTCGAGGATTATCAGCCAATGAAATTTGAATTCCCTGATGAGGATATCATGTTTCTCAAAGCGAAGGATTGCGATGAACCGTTGCCCGACGAGGGGCCAGATAGGAAATCCCAGTGGAAATTGATATTTGACGTGGCGGTTAATTCCTACGGAAGTGGCATTGGGGTGATCATCACGACTCCCCACGGATCCCATATCCCGTTCACTGCGAGACTGACGTTTCCGGTCACCAATAATGAAGCGGAGTACGAAGCATGCATCATGGGTCTAGAAGAGGCAATTGATTTGAGAATCAAGAACCTAAACATATATGGTGACTCGGCACTTGTGATTAACCAGATTAAAGGGGAGTGGGAGACTCGCCAATCGAATTTGGTACCGTACATGAACTATGCCAGAAGGCTGCTTCCGTTCTTTGATCGAGTGGAACTCCATCATGTACCCAGAGCAGAAAATCAGATGGCTGATGCCTTAGCCACGTTGGCTTCGATGTATAAAGTCAATTTTTGGAATGAAGCTCCAAGGATTGTCCTTTCTCGTCTTGATAGACCTGCATTCGTCTTTGCGATCGAGGAAGCCGCCGACGGCAAGCCATGGTTCCATGATATCCAGACCTTCCTAATGACTAAGGAGTATCCTGCGGGAGCGTCAACCCAGGATATGAAGATTCTGAGGAGGCTGTCTGGAAATTTTTATCTCAATCCTGATGGAGTGTTGTATAAAAGAAACCACGATCTCGTGGTACTCAGATGTGTAGATGAGAAAGAAGCGAGTATGCTCATGGAAGAAGTCCATGAAGGCACATTTGGTACGCACGCCGGCGGGCATGCTATGAAGAGAAAGGTCCTGAGAGCAGGATATTACTGGCTGACAATGGAATCAGATTGCTTTAAATTCGCGAAGAGATGTCATAAATGCCAGATTTATGCTGATAAAGTTCATGTGCTGCCGTGCCCGTTAAATGTCATGTCCTCCCCGTGGCCGTTCTCCATGTGGGGCATCGACATGATAGGCAAGATCGAGCCCACTACATCCAACTGTCACCGCTTCATTCTAGTAGCTATCGACTACTTCACCAAGTGGGTGGAGGCAGCCTCATATGCTAATATGACCAAGCAGGTGGTGGCTAAATTCATAAAGAGGGATATCATCTGTCGTTACGGAATTCCCGAGCGGATCATTACCGATAATGGTTCGAACCTGAATAACAAGATGATGAAGGAGCTGTGCCAGAGTTTCAAGATTGAACACCACAACTCATCTCCTTACCGGCCGAAGATGAATGGCGCCGTTGAAGCGGCCAATAAGAACATAAAGAAGATTGTTCAGAAGATGGTTGTGACCTACAAGGATTGGCACGAGATGTTGCCATTCGCATTGCACGGTTATCGTACAACGGTACGTACGTCAATCGGGGCAACTCCTTTCTCCTTGGTGTACGGTATGGAAGTTGTCCTACCGTTAGAAGTGGAGGTCCCTTCTTTGCGAGTTTTGGTTGATGTGAAACTCGATGAGGCAGAATGGATTAAGAACCGACTAAACCAACTCAGCCTGATGGACGAGAAGAGGTTAGCATCTATTGCACATGGTCGTCTGTACCAAAGCCGAATGAAGAAAGCTTATGATAAGAAGGTGCGTCCTAGAAGCTTTCAGACGGGTGATCTCGTCCTGAAGAAGATTCTTCCTCCACACTCCGATCACCGGAGCAAGTGGACTCCCAATTACGAAGGTCCGTACGTCGTCAGCAAGGTCTTCTCGGGAGGAGCTTTGTTGTTATCCACGATGGATGGTGAAGATTTTGCATCCCCGGTGAACGCGGACGCAGTTAAAAAATACTTTGCTTAAAGAATGACCCGCTGGAAAGAAAAAGAATATCCAGGCAAAAATGGGGCATCCCGGCGAACCATAAAAAAGGAAAAAGGTTCGGGCAAAAATTAGGGATATAAATTGAAAAAATGTACACCCGCAAAGTCGAAAACCCGGATGGGCGACTTTGGCAAAAAAGGGTATCCCGGTGAATCGAAAACCCAGAAGGGCGATTCAGGCAAAAGTTAGGGATTTGAAAAAGAAAATGACTGCGTTCTGCGTGTGGACTTTCATTGTTTAGTGGTTTGGAAGACCTGAGGGCCGTTTATCTGAATCAATCTCTTCCGAAGCTGAAGCGTCGGAGAAGTATCGAAGTCGAGTGGGTTATAGAGGGATCAACTCATGGTGTTCGTCTATGCCTCATTGCCGACATGTGTATATACTGATGTATATTTATGTTTTATTTTTGCGCAGCTTCCTCATTCCAGGAGCTTGCATCTGTTGTAAAACATTTTTACCCACTCAGGGGTTCGTTATCAATAAAATGTATATTATTCAGCAATTCTGTTTGTCTGTTTAGCATTTATCTGTTTTGTTTGCGAAAAAGAACGCCGATGTTTTTGATAAAATGCGCATACATAAACTTACTGGCCTAGGACACTGATTGTTGAAACAATGAATTACCTGAACATCGTCACAAGATGATAACCTTGATAGACCCCTTTGAGAAGGGTATCTTGTCTGTTTGTTTGTGTTGTTACAGGTGTAACATATTCTAGGCAGTGCGCCGTGTGCGTTCCCAAGCAGGATGATTCCTCCGTCTCCAGCAAAGTTCAGCAGCCTCTCCCCACAGAGTCTGAACGTGAGATCGTCAGGCATTGATATGTCTCCCCAGGCAGAGAAGATCCTCTCCCCAATCAGATGCATCCCGAAGGATCGCCATCTCCCTAGCTGAGTCATATACTGAAGTGTGCAGCAATTGATAGTTCCAGACTGAAGTCTCCGGCAGAATTGAAAGTCCCCACAGAGTCGTACTCTCCCCCGAAGCAGGATGATTTCTTATTCCCCAGCCAAGCTGGCAAATCCCCAAGAGAGTCGAGTCCTTGGAAGCAGTTCGGGCCATGATTGGTTTTCCCCAGTAGAATGTTGAATAGCTGATGTTGTATTTCCCCGCCGGAGTCGTTATCTCCAGGGAAGTAGTCACGAAGGCCGCGCAGTTTATTTCCGCGATTGACATTGCTTTCCTCAGTAGGTATGGGTTCTCGTAGAGCTTCGTTCCCCTGCAGCAGTCAATTGAAGTTTGCTTCCCCATGCGGAGTCCAATTGAGATTGGCGTGACCTTTCTCCTTGACAGGAAGATTCTCCCTTCAGCATTTATCTTGCTGACAGGATCACAGCATTTTGCATGATTGCATAGCATTTATCCTAAACGCATAGCATTTCCACCGTGTTGAGCATTGCGCCATTGCCGAAGCATATGCATATGAAACATGAGCTAGGTCGTTACCGTTCTTGTTTTGCAGGTGTTCCTCCGCAGATTCGCTTGCTCAAGATGATTCTTGAATTTTCCCCAGCAAAGTCGTTTGCTTAAGATGATTCTTAAAGTCCCCAGTGAAGTCGAAAGAGTTGGCTGCTCGAGTTGATGCTTAGAGTCCCCGGCAGAGTGTTTGCTCATGATGATTCCTGAAATCTCCAGCAGAGCTATGGGTTCAGGATGATTCTTGAAGCCCCCCCGGAGTTATTTGTTCAAGATGATTCTTGCAGTCCTCAGCAGAGTTGACCTACCCGGAATGACTTACGGATCCCCGAAGCAGAGTTACTTGATAGTTCTCCAGAATCCCCAGCGGAGATGTTGTCGCTTTCGCGAAAATAAGGTGCCGGCAAAACAGAAGAGTCGCCACCTTTCGTTATTTATCCCTCGGAGCGGGAAAGGAAACGATCGGAAAAACCTGACGAAAAGGGTAACACAAGGTCATCGCAACCGTTGTCTGGGTTCGGGAGTCGGTTACGCAAGGGGAAGGTATTAGCACCCCTCACGTCCGTCGTTCTCGACGGGATCCACGCTTGTTGTGTTTACTGGACGAGTTGGATTATCCATCTACCTATCAAGGTTGGCTTAAACAGAAAAGAAAACGACTCGGCAAAGCGTCGCGCTTTATGCCTACGTATTCTCATCAGAGAATGAGAAATCAAAGTCAACGTAGTTCGACCTACTACGGGTCCCGGGGAAGGTGGCTCGCCAATACGTCAGTATTGTGCCTACGTACTCTCAACAGATATGAGAGATCAGAGCTTACGTAGTTCGGGATAATACGGCTTACGGGAATTCAGATTCATCTGTTTTATCGAGTAGGGTTAAACAGCAATTCCAGCAGTTAGGGACAAAGCCTGTTTGCGATAGAACTAAAGTTTAACGACACTCTTTTCTTTAGAAAAGCTACCTTTGACTTACGGGCCCACGGGGCAAAAAGGTTTGAAGTTTGTTTTCTGTCTTTTACGGAAGAAGTGTCTTTTATTGTGTTTGCAATTTCAATCGCACTAAAGACTATGACCTGAGAGTGAATGCGTCGCATGTCACCCAAAGGGTGCCATACTAGACATCCAGACTGTTGAAAAGAGGCTCTCCAACAATCCTTTCTCAGATAGCTTAAGGCTCGTAACGTACGAAAGAAATCATTCATGATTACTGTATCTTAATTTGTTTTGAGATGAGAAGAGAACAAGCTCAACTAAAGGGAGACTATCAAGTCCTACTGTTGTCATGCCAAGGATTCATCCTATGGTTGAGGTTTGAAACAGGGAACTCCTAGAAGTTATCATGCATAGGTTTCAACCTAAAGTTCTATCATCGCTTCCTTATCAAAGGAAGTGAGATTCCTAGGGGATCATGTCAATGATAAACAGAAACAGGTAATGCATCAGCTCAAACAGTAAACAGTAAATGACTGTAAAATGCATGCAATGCAAGTGAGGGAGGAAATGTGTGTGGGGCAGCAGCCTCCACAAGCTCATCTCAACCTCAAGCCAGAATGAATAACAATAATCATACAGGAAAGTAAAACATGTTATCAAGCAAAATATAATAACAACTGCAATCATACAGAAAGTAAAACATGCTAGCAAGCAAAATAAACCACATGGGCAAGGGAGCAGGGCTCTACCGAATACCCGCAAGCAAAGCCATACAGTAACAATACAAGCAGAGGGAGCAACTCAACCTCTAGTGCAATCATGCTCCTAGATGAAAGTCAGTCTAGATATGAACTTATTCTAATGCATCAAGCAAGTCAAACAAGGCACATCAGCAATACACAAAAGAAAACAGACAAGAGAAGAAAGCAGATCAACCCCTCTCTTGCTCCAAGCTTCAGCTCTTCTGACAGCAATTCAGTCTTCAGACTTTAAGCACCCTTCAAGGCTATCATCTTTATTGGCAAATATCAACTTGTTTCTTCAGGTTTCAACCCATCAACATAAGTGTCAACTTATCCTCCTTCTCCAAGCTTCAGCTCTTCAGTCCACTCCACCCTCAGGCTTCACTCTCAACTGCAAGTGTCAACTTGACTCCTTCAGATTCTTAATCATCAATGCAAGTATCAACTTATCTTATCTTTTATTCCTCAAGCCTCAGCTCCACACTCAATCTCAATTGAATCATCTTCATAAGCATCCACTTAGGCTTCAAGCTTCAGCTCTCTTTGCTTTACCAGTATCAACTTGGTCTTCTTCCTCTACAAGCTTCAGTTTCTCTGAGTAACCTTCAATCACATGGGAGTGTCAACTTCATCCTTCAGTCCTTAAGCCTCAGCTCTTCATTCAGTCTCAACTGGATCTTCAAGTATCAATCTGTTCTTCTTGCTCTTCAAGCTTCAGCTACAATGGCAATGCTCAGGGGATCATCCTCTTCCATATTCTTCCATGAAGTCTTCATCTTCACACTCAAGCCCAATATCTTTCAAGATACTCAAACCAGAAGAAATCCCTTAACTGGATAAGCTAGGATGTTAAACTGCTTATTGACCACCAAAGGAGGCCTATAAGGGTTTAACATTAGAAGAATGGTTCCCTCAAAAGTTCTACTTCCACGGTACCATCACTTATCCCTCCAAAGGAGGGAGGAGAATACCATGGGAGGACTTTTAATCATTGGGAGGAATGGAAGCACAAGATGCTTTCCATGTTTGTGAAAGAAATCATTCTAACTACAAAGCTCTCCCTATGTCCTATCTCCTAATCTTTATCAGACACCTTCAGGCACCCACAGAATCCAAATCTCCAAGCAACTTCAAGCCACCTCAAGCATCTTCCACTTGTCTTCAACTTGTATTCAACCTCAATCAAAGGCAACCCAAGCACAAACCCTAATCTAAGGGAACTAAATGAATTAAACTAGTTGAATTAGTCAATTAGGATCACCTAAAACCTAGCACTAAAGTTAGTCCTAACTAAAATACTAGAATCAATTGTAAAATCCTACAAAAATTACTAGGGGAACCTAGGTCAGTCATGACTCTATCACATTAGTTTCAAAGATCAAATCATCAATTTGGACCTAGAACTAAATCCTACATTCTAAGGTATCAACCTAAAACCCTAAAAAGGAAGCATCTAAACATCAATCTAGAAGGCATACCTATTTTCATCACAAAAATGTGAGAAAATTACTATGGGATCATACATATCTAACCTAATCACACACAAAAAATTAGGCCAAGAATCATCACTATGAGATCACACAAAATTCTACAAAAATATGCATCAAACATAAACATTTTAATATCAATTAAAATACAAAATTCCAATTAAATCAGAAATTATATGAAATGAAAATATTTTTTCTCTAAAAAATAATAGACTCAATCATGATTAATATGCAAAAAGAATGGGTTGAATTGGATTAATATTCAATTAGTTATGAATTTTCAAAGAACCATGAATTAAATTGAAATTAATGAAAATCAAATAAAAATAATCAAACACACGGTGCAGGAAGTAATCAGATGCAGTTAAAATTCTGGGTTGGGCTTGCTGGGGGGTATGGATAGCACTCATTTTGCTAAGCCCAAACGCCTGATTTAATGAAACGGTGTGTTTCATGCTTCAGCCTCCTTCACAATCCAACTTCAAAACACAGCCCTTGGATCTCCTCAAAGTCAATGGTCAAGGCATGATCTGATGGTGAGAACTTCATCTTCCCCAATTCAAAGCTCTGAGCTTCGCGCCCAGCTCCGGCCACCGCCGATGGAGCGCCGGTCGTCTTCCCTAACCCTAGTTCACCCTAGGAGCCTCCAATGCAAATGGTCACAACATGAAACACACTCCAAATCTTGCCACGAACTCAATCATGCCATTAGTTTCTTCTGAAACCCCAAGAATCATCATCTCCCAATCTCAACTGAAAATGGCGATCTTCCTATTTTGTCTCTAATCCAACAATTAACCATCTGAAAACCATCCTAGGCCATTCTACAACTAATATAACACCCTAATTCAAACTAATTCTACCTAAATCAAGCTATAGGAAGAAGGTTACAAACCTGGAAAATCTTGAATAACAGATGCACGAATCCTTCACTTCAAGCTCTCAAATCTTCTGGACACGATCACTGAACCTCCTTCTTGCTTCTATATGCAAAAGATTCAATAGAAAGTGCTTCAATCTTGAAACACGATGAAGAGTTGCAGGTGCTGAAAACCTCTTGCTCCCACACGATCTAGCCACCAATTCTCCTTGGAAATGATTTGGAATCAATCCTTGATGCTCAGGGAAGAAGAACCAATCAAGAAAATGGAAGGAAATGGAGGAAATTGATGAAACCGATTTCAATTGCAATCTATGAAAACTCAATTCCAAACTATGCTCAAACCTTCAATGATCACCAACCCTTGCCATGGATGCATTCTACTCAATATATAGATGAAGTTTGGATGATCTAGAACCCTCTAGATCCTTCCAATGAGATTTCACACATCTCATGTCATGAGATTTTGAATCACTTACCATGCCATGCTCAATTCAGTTTTGCAGCTTGAAATTCATCTCAATCTCCTTCAATTTCTCCCCTAGTGACAATTTGGAAGGGTTTAGCTTGCCAAGTTCCTTGCCCATGCCTTAATTTTGAGTTTTGCAAATGTTGCTTAATATGCAAGTAACCATTTTCCAAAGCAAGTCCATGATTTAGACCTCAAATCAAAAATGTGGCTAAACCATTGTCTTTAAAATGTTTTCTAGAGTCAAAATGATATATTACATGCCATGGTTTGGATGTGTAACTTGAAAATTTCAATTTCCAACTTTGACTTATTTAACTTATGCCTTCATTTTAGGTCATTTTGACCACTTTGAGCTACAAGCCTTTTCAACATCTCATGACCTCCTTACTAGCCTTAAAACATCATTTTAAGAAATTTTGATGTTGAAGATTTTTCCATTTGAAGCTTGGAAATAGGAGTTATGGCCTTATGCTTGAAATGACCTATAATCTCTAAATGACCAAAATGCCCTTGACTTGTCAAAGCCACAACTTGAGTTCTACAAATCCTATCAAGGACTTCTAGTACTATCTAGAAATCTAGGAAGATAAGGAACAACATTCATGTTGACCAAAAGTTCATAGGAATCATCCTTCTAGGGCAAAAGTTGGATGCAAGTTGGGTGACTCTCAAGGCCCCAGATTCACATACCTCAGATGACCTGTAACTTGTCAAAGTAATAACTTGAGTTCTATAAATCCTATCAAGGACTTCCAGTACTAAAATTGAAGCTAAGAACAAGCTCTACAACATTCATGTTGGGGGCAAGATGAGATGGCAATCACATCTTGAGCTAAATTGCCTTGAAGATAGGGCTCAAACTAGGGGATTTTACACTGTCAAGCCTTAGAAACCCTAGCCTGAAACTCCTCAAACACTTCAATCATGATGAGTTGACCTTGGAATGATTCTTATAACATCTCAAGGTGTCAATCCATGATCACATGGCTCTTGAATTAGGTCTCAACCTTGTTCAAATCATCAGTTGACCTAGGGTTGACCCAGTCAAACCCTAATTACACCAATCATGGCTGAGTCTTCTTAATCTTGTACAATGACCTGTCTAGGCTTCATGATGGCTTTCAAGACATCTCATAAGCTCTCTCAAGGCTTCAAGTCCATCTCATGGCTTCAGAATCATCTGAGGAGCTCCCACAACTCTCAAGTTAGGAGGCATACAACCTTGGTTTCAACCAATCTCTCTGAGGATCTTTTCACTTCTCTGACAAGGATATCAACCCTTGAACACTTGAATAACCTTCTTAGCTAGCTTCATAGCTCTTGATTGGCAGTCATGCCTCTTGATCTCCTACACACATGTCAATGAAATGCAAATGATAATGCTAATGTGAATGAAGTGAAACATAAGCTAAGTAAAGAAATGTTGGTCAAATTTTGGGGTGCAACAGCTGCCCCTATTCAAACGGCTTGACCCTGACTGGGTGAGGAGCGAACGGCCCTCAACCAATCAAGGTGCGAGACATTTGAATACCGACAAACCCGGAAATTTTCCAACTGCACAAGTACACGGTACTCCGACGGGAACAAATCTTCGAACACTGAAATACTAGCTGCACGACAACTAGCTGCGGAATTGGTCACACGGTAACCGGTGATACATGGTCGATCACGCCGTCAGGCATTAGGATTCCTTGGGACTCCTCAGGTCAACAATCGAGTTAATCATGCCGTTGGGCATTCAAAGAAATTCCTCGGGCATCAGCCGGACTCCGTCAGTAAGTCGGGAATAGAATTCTCGGTCAATCATGAACCAGTTGGGGATATCCGAACTTCTACCATCAGGCACTCCGCATCAGCTGAGAGAACTGCTTCATTAACCCGGTTGGACTTCAATCGTCAAGTCTTCGAGGGAAGTTTCAACTTCGCTGTTCAGGAACCTGCTGGGGATGACGCCTCTCCGCTGGGGATTCTGGAGAACTATCAAGTAACTCTGCTTCGGGGATTCAGAAATCATTCTGGGTGATTCAACTCTAGTAAGGACATCAAGAATCATCTTGGACAAATAACTTCGCTGGGGACTTCAAGAATCACCCTGAACCAATGACTCTGTTGGAGATTTCAGGAATCATCCTGAGCGAACACTCTTTCGGGGACACTAAGCATCCACTTGAGCAACCAATTCTGGTGACTGCACTGGGGATTTCAAGAATCATCTGGAGCAAGCGACTCCGTTGGGGAGAATTCAAGAATCATCTTGAGCAATCGATTCGGCGGCGGAACACCTGCAAAACAAGAACGGTAATGCCCTAGCTCATGTTTCGTATGCATATGCTTTGACAATGGCGCAATGCTCCACACGGTGGAAATGCTACGCGTTTATGATAGATGCTATGCAATCATGCAAACTGCTACGGCCCCGTCGGCAAAATAAATGCTGGAGGGAGAATCCTTCTGTCAAGGAGAAAGAACCACTCTGGTAGGGGAAGGAATCATCCTGCTGAGGAGAAAACAAAGGTCACACCGATCTCAATCGGGCTCTGCGGGGAAGTGAACTTCAGTTGACTGCTGCAGGGGAACGAAGCTCTACGAGAAACTGGACCTGCTGAGGAGAGCGATGTCAACCGCAGAAATAAACTGCACGGCATTCGCAGCTACTTCCCTGGAGATAACGGCTCCGGCGGGGGTGGGGGGGGGGGGGGGAGAACACAGCGTCAGCTATTCACCACTCTACTGGGGAAAACCAATCATGGTCCCAACTGCTTCTAAGGACTCGGCTCTCTTGGGGATCTGCAAACTCGGCTGGGGAAGAAGGAATCATCCTGCTTACAGGGGAGAGTACAACTCTGCGGGAAATCTCGATTCCGCTGGAGACTTTAGTCTGGAACTATCAATTGTCGCATACTCCAGCGAACGACTCAGCTGGGGAGATGTCATTCCTTCAGGATATACTTGGCTGGGGAGAGAATCTTCTCTGCCTGGGGAGACATATCAATGCTTACGATCTCACATTCAAACTCTGCGGGGAGAGGTTGCTGGACTTTACTGGAGAAGAAGGAATCATCCTGCTTGGGGACGCATACGGCGTACTGTCGGGTACATGCTACACCTGCAACAACACAAACAAACAGACAAGATGCACTCCTCAAAGGGACCTATCAAGGTTATCATCTTGCGACAATGTTCGAGTAATTCATTGCTTCAATAATCAGTGGCCTAGGCCAGTAAGTTTATGTATGCGCATTTTATCAAAAACATCGGCGTTCTTTTTCGCAAACAAAACAGATAAATGCTAAACAGACAAACATAATTGCTGAATAGTATACATTTTATTGATAATGAACCCCTGAATGGGTAAAAATGTTTTACAACAGATGCAAGCTCCTGGAATGAGGAAGCTGCGCAAAAAGGCAAAAACATAAATATACATCAGTATATACAAATGTCGGCAACGAGGCGTAGATGAACACCATGAGTTGATCCCTCTACGACCCACTCGACTTCGATACTTCTCTGACGCTTCAGCTTCAGAAGAGATTGATTCAGATAAATGGTCCTCAGGTCTTCCAAACCACTAAACGATGAAAGTCCACACGCGGAACGCAGTCATTTGCTTTTTCAAATCCCTAACTTTTGCGTGAACCTCCCTTTGCAGGTTTTCAGTTCACCGGGATACCCTTTTTTGCCAAAGTCGCCCACCCGGGTTTTCGACTTTGCGGGTGTACATTTTTTCAATTTATATCCCTAATTTTTGCCCGAACCTTTTTTTTCCCTTTTCTATGGTTCGCCGGGATGCCCCATTTTTGCCTGGACTCTCTTTTTACTGTCCAGCGGGTCGCTTTCAAGCAAAGTATTTTTTAACTGCGTCCGCGTTCACCGGGGATGCGAAATCTTCACCATCCATCGTGGATAACAACAAAGATCCTCCCGAGAAGACCTTGCTGACAACATACGGACCTTCGTAATTAGGAGTCCACTTGCCCCGGTGATCGGAGTGTGGAGGAAGAATCTTCTTCAGAACGAGATCACCCGTCTGAAAGCTTCTAGGACGCACCTTCTTATCATAAGCTTTCTTCATTCGGCTTTGGTACAGACGACCATGCGCAATCGACGCTAACCTCTTCTCGTCCATCAGGCTGAGTTGGTTCAATCGGTTCGTAATCCATTATGCCTCGTCGAGTTTCACATCAACCAAAACTCGTAAAGAAGGGATCTCCACTTCTAACGGTAGGACAGCTTCCATACCGTACACCAAGGAGAAAGGAGTTGCCCCGGTTGATGTACGTACCGTCGTACGATAACAGTGCAACGCAAATGGCAGCATCTCGTGCCAATCCTTGTAGGTCACAACCATCTTCTGAACAATCTTCTTTATGTTCTTATTGGCCGCTTCAACGGTGCCATTCATCTTCGGCCGGTAAGGAGATGAGTTGTGGTGTTTAATCTTGAAACTCTGGCACAGCTCCTTCATCATCTTGTTATTCAGGTTCGAACCATTATTAGTAATGATCCGCTCGGGAATTCCGTAACGACAGATGATGTCCCTCTTTATGAATTTGGCCACCACCTGCTTGGTCACATTAGCATACGAGGCTGCCTCCACCCACTTGGTGAAGTAGTCGATAGCTACTTGAATGAAGCGATGACCGTTAGATGCAGTGGGCTCGATCTTGCCTATCATGTCGATGCCCCACATGGAGAACGGCCACGGGGAGGACATGACATTTAACGGGCACGGCGGCACATGAACTTTATCAGCATAAATCTGGCATTTATGACATTTCTTCGCGAATTTAAAGCAATCCGACTCCATCGTCAACCAGTAATATCCCGCTCTCAGGATCTTTCTCGTCATAGCATGCCCGCCGGCGTGCGTACCAAATGTGCCTTCATGGACTTCTTCCATGAGCATACTCGCCTCCTTCTCATCTACACATCTGAGTAGCACGAGATCGTGGTTTCTTTTGTACAAAACTCCATCAGGATTGAGGTAAAAATTTCCAGATAGCCTCCTCAGAGTCTTCTTATCCTGGGTTGACGCTCTCGCAGGATACTCCTTAGTCATAAGGAAAGTCTGGATGTCATGGAACCATGGCTTGCTGTCGGCGGCTTCCTCGATCGCAAAGACAAATGTGGGTCTATCAAGACGGGAAAGGACAATTCTTGGAGCTTCATTCCAAAAATTGACTTTATACATCGAAGCCAACGTGGCTAAGGCATCAGCCATTTGATTCTCGGCCCTGGGCACATGATGGAGTTCCACTCGATCAAAGAACAGAAGTAGCCTTCTGGCATAATTCATGTACGGCACCAAATTCGATTGACGAGTCTCCCACTCCCCTTTAATCTGGTTAATCACAAGTGTCGAGTCACCATATACATCTATGTTCTTGATTCTCAAATCAATTGCCTCTTCTAGACCCATGATGCATGCCTCGTACTCCGCTTCGTTATTGGTGACTGGAAACGTCAGTCTCGCAGTGAACGGGATGTGGGATCCATGGGGAGTCGTGATGATTTCCCCAATGCCACTTCCATAAGAATTAACCGCCCCGTCAAATATCAATTTCCACTGGGATTTCCTATCTGGCCCCTCGTCGGGCAACGGTTCATCGCAGTCCTTCGCTTTGAGAAACATGATATCCTCATCAGGGAATTCAAATTTCATCGACTGGTAATCCTCGATCAGCTGTTCGGCAAGGTAATCAGACAATACGCTTCCATTGATGGCCTTCTGGGAAACGTATTGAATGTCATATTCTGTCAACCCCATTTGCCATCTGGCAATCCTGCCTGAAAGCGCTTGCTTCTCGAAGACGTACTTGATCGGATCCATCTTCGAAATTAGCATGGTGGTGTGATTGAGCATGTACTGTCGTAAACGTTTGGCAGCCCAGGCTAGTGCACAACACGTTTTCTCCAGCATCGAGTAACGAGATTCACAGTCTGTGGACTTTTTACTCAAGTAGTAAATGGCATGCTCCTTTCTGCCCGTCTCGTTGTGCTGACCGAGAACACACCCCATACTATTCTCAAGAACTGTCAAGTACATGATTAGAGGCCGGCCAGCCACTGGGGGTATCAAGATTGGAGGTTCATGTAGATACTGCTTTATCTTGTCGAATGCCTTCTGGCAATCCTCATTCCAGATAACCGCCTGATCTTTCTTTAAAAGCTTGAACATCGGTTCACACGTGGCCGTGAGATGAGAAATAAACCTTGCAATGTAGTTTATTCTGCCCAGGAAACCACGAACTTCTTTTTCTGTTTTTGGCACTGGCATTTCTTGTATCGCTTTAACCTTCACAGGATCAACCTCGATGCCTCTTTCGCTCACGATAAACCCCAGTAACTTTCCGGACCGTACTCCGAAAGTACACTTGTTAGGATTCAGCCTCAACCTGAACTTCCTAAGCCTCTCAAAAAGCTTCAGCAAATTGACCAGATGTCCCTCCTCCGTTTGGGACTTCGCAATCATGTCATCAACATAGACTTCAATCTCATGATGAATCATGTCATGAAACAAAGTTACCATTGCATGTTGGTAAGTGGCCCCTGCGTTCTTCAGGCCGAAAGGCATTACCTTATAGCAAAATGTTCCCCAATGAGTGATAAACGTAGTTTTCTCCATGTCCTCCGACGCCATCTTGATCTGATTGTAGCCGGAGAAGCCATCCATGAACGAAAACACGGAGAACTGGGCTGTATTGTCGACCAACACATCAATATGAGGCAGCGGGAAATCATCTTTAGGGCTCGCCCTATTCAAATCCCGATAATCGACACACATGCGTACCTTACCGTCCTTCTTCGGTACAGGCACTATGTTGGCGACCCACGGAGGGTAAGTAGTGACCGCTAAAAAGCCAGCATCAAGCTGCTTTTGCACTTATTCTTTTATCTTAACGGCCATATCTGGGCGTGTCCTCCTAAGCTTCTGCTTGACGGGAGGACAATCTTCTCGCAGCGGCAAGTGGTGGACCACGATGTCCGTGTCAAGTCCGGGCATATCTTCGTATGACCAAGAAAAGACGTCACTATACTCTCTTAGCATCTCGACCAATCTTTGCTTGACATCGCTCTGCAATGCAGCCCCTATCCTGACATTTTTGACGAGTTCTTCAGAACCCAGATTCACGATCTCGATTTCCTCCTCATGAGGTAGAATAATTTTCTCCTCTTGTTTCAACAAGCGGGCCAACTCTTCAGGAAGGTCTTCGTCTTCATCAATCTCTTCTTCGGCTTGATAGATCGGGCAATCGAAGTCGAAGCGAGACGTAGAAGGTCCAGAGTCGATGTCATCTGTTATGTGGATCCTGCAATAACAAGGGTTAAGCTTAAAACAAAGATATGTAGGTTAGCACAAACCCCATTGCCATTTTATTGTTTTTCAGAACAAATATAAAACAGGAATAACAGAGATCGCAATATTTGAATACGAAAAACGCCTTTGATTTATTAACAAAATGCGTGTACATAATCCAACAAGGCCCTAACAATAAAACCACTATGCCCCGGGTAGGACATAGGGTTGTACAATGATTGGAAAAAGTAAATCATTACTCTTCGCTTGTCATCTGGATGATATCCATGACGGACCAGTTGGTGAGGCTCTCGCTTGGCTTGCTTGGCTGGATCCAAGAGTCGAGGTCACAGTCGCTATCTCCGCTGTCTTCAGACACCGCGCTGATGCTTTCAAAAATCACCCCGCCACTGGTAAACTGGATCGGCCCTTTACCTCACGACGCACTGCTGGAAGAGGAAGCTTCAGCTCCAGGAGAATATCCCAACCCGAACTTGTCTTGCTTGTTAGGTATCTCCAAAACTCGCCCCTAGCTTGGGGTAGATCCGGCTTGGACAACGGCCCGAGCTTCCTTGAATGAGGAGAGAGTCATCTCTGGCTTTTCAGTGACTACAGGAGTTACATCCTTCACTTTGACAGCTTCGAACGCTTGGCATAGAGTCTCATGGATTTCTCCATCCATCTCAACATACTTAAAGGACGACAAATGGCTCACCATTATGTCTTCCTCGCCACAAACAGTTACGATGCTACCCCCAACAGCATATTTGAGTTTCTGGTGCAACGTGGAGGTCACGACACCAGCAGCATGGATCCACGGCCGGCCCAAGAGACAGCTGTAGGCAGGCATGATGTCTATAATATAAAAGACCGTGTCGAACGTTTCCGGCCCGACTTGGATTGGCAGGGCCACCTCCCCGAAAACATGGCGTCTGGTTCCATCGAACGCCTTCACCACCAGATCACTGGGTGTGCAAATCACTCCACGAGTATCCAACTTCATTAATGCCTTCTTCGGAAGAACATTAAGCGACGAACCCGTGTCCACCAGCACGTGCGACATAATCGTTCCCCTACACTCTATCGAGATGTGCAGGGCGCTATTGTGGTTCCTCCCTTTCGGCGTCAGCTTCAGGTCAGTGAAACCTAACCCATTCCCAGCATTTACGTGGGCTACGACCTCTTCTAGCTGATTTATCGATATTTCCTGCGGTACATACGCGGCGTTCAACACCTTCAGCAGCGTGTTACGGTGTGCTTCAGAACACAACAATAAGTTCAGGATGGAAATCTTCGAGGGTGTCTGATGGAGGTGATCCACAATCTTGTAGTCACTCTTTTTGATCAAACGCATAAACTCCTCGGCGTCTTTAACAAGTAAGTCTTTTTCTACCCCACACGGGATCTCTTCAATGACTTTACTTTTACCTTTATCAGCCGCATCAGCTCTGACTGCTCTATCCGCCACGACCTCTGGTGGTGCAAACACTCTCCCGCTGCGAGTGATACCACTGATTCCCGCAAGGTTCTCCACAGTCGACCCAAACGGTTCTAGCTCCAACTTTTGTCCGTTGCAGTAGACTTCAGCCCCATAATGCCACGGGACGGCGTTAGTGCTTTCGAAGGGTATCGACCCAGCTTTGGTGATGGTAATCGTGGGTGGCCTGGGCTCAGAAATAGTTATCGTGTGGCGAGGGATGGTGATGGTGGCAACCTCATCATCTTGCTTCAGCACTACCTCCCCTGATCCATATTCGGCCCTCCGACTAAACTGTAAAATCCCTTCAGTCATCAGACTTTGAATTCCCTCTATCAGCTGTTCACATCCATCAGGACTAGTAGCACAGCCCATGCACAACTCTCCGCAACCTGGAAAGAACCGTCTTTTCATCAACTTAGCTTTAAAGAAGCTAAGAGGCGTCTTCAGATCTCTGACGTCAGTCAACAAGTCCAAACTCTCGTCCTCGATAACAACGTTCACTCCACCTCCCCTGTGATTCGGCATGGGGTTCTTCGTGACATTTGGCACATTATCCGAGAAGTTGATGATCTTGGCATCCACCATGTCCTACACCTTATGCTTGAAGGCTTTGCAATTCTCTATTGTGTGGCCTGGTGCCCCTGAGTGAAACTCACAAGTTGCATTCGCGTCATAACCTGGCGGAGGTGCCCCTGTCAAGGGAGCCAGCGTTCTCTTCTAGATCAACTGTAGCTGGAGCAAAGTCTGCAGTAGTTGCGCGTACGACATGGGTGGTGTCTCGAGGTGACGACTCGACAGAGGTGCCCGATTCTGGTACTTTCTGTACCCTTGCTGATTCGGCTGCTGCTGTGGCTGTGGGACTGCCGGGATAGTTATGCTGGCCACCTGTTGGTGAGGGCCTTTACCCTTCCTTCGAGCGTTGGTCACGGCGCTCGTTTCTCCTTCCCGCCTTTTGCCACCATAAGGTTTCTTTCCGCCTCCTCCATCTGAGGATGACTCACCTTGAATTTTCCCGAGCTTGATCCCATTTTCAATGTGCTCACCCGTGATAATGAGATACGAGAATGTTTCGGACATGTCGCTGACCAATTTCTCATAGTAAACCCCTGGGAGGGTGGCTACAAACATCTGCACAAGCTCGCGCTCAACCATCGGCGACTGAACCCTGGCTGCCAATTCACGCCACCGCTGGGCGTATTCCTTAAACCCTTCATTGTTCCTTTGCGACAGATTCTGCAACTGGACTCGGTTCGGGGCCAAGTCGCTGTTGTATTGGTAGTGGTGCACAAATGCTTCAGCAAGGTCCTTCCACGTGCGCACACTAGTAGGCTCCAAACTCATGTACCATTCGAGGGATGGCCCGGACAGACTGTCTTGAAAGAAGTGCATCAGCAACTTCTCGTCCTCAGAATGAGCGGACATTTTTCTGTAATACGATCTCAGGTGGACGCGAGGGCAAGTGGTGCCCTTATACTTTTCAAAGTCAGGTACCTTGAACTTGGGAGGCACCTTGAAATCAGCAATCAGTCCCAACTTGGACATATCAACGCCCAGGGTGTTCTGATTCTCGATATTTCTCATCTTATCCTCAAGTGCCTTGAACCTTAGACGTGCTTCAGCATTCAGCTCCCCTTCAGCACCTCTCTGAGAGAACACATCGTCTTGACGATCTTCTAACCACGGCTGAGGTCCATACAGATTCCCAACTCCTGCATTGCCGTTGCCCAGCCCAACATTGACATTAGCTTCCAGACTACCATTACCTACGCCCGTCGTATTGCCATTGAGTCCTATATTAGCTATCACATTGCCGTTGGCACTGCCATTTCCCCCGGTCACGGGGACGCCATTCTGCGGAGTTTCAACTGGTGGAGGAGTAGGCACAGTCCCACCATGGAGTACGCCATTGCTATCAACCCTTGAAATCAGAGGCTGAACCAAGGTCCTGAGCTGGTCCTGGCCATTGGCGACCGCTTGCATGAGCTCCATGAAGTGATCCATTCTTTCGCGGAGTTCCTGAACATCAGTTTGCACTTGCTCCATGATCCTGGTTTGATTAGCTCTGGTCGGATAGCGGTGAATAGGTCTCTGATCAATCATGGAATCACCTGAAACAACCTGGAAAAACAAAAGGGTTAGGGAAAAAAAACGACAAAGTGCTCGTTATGCAATGGTTCATGCAAATGCAAACGTGTGTCTGTGCGTTAGGGAGATCTCCCCCGATCCTAGTGCCTGAGTGCCAGTGCTGATAATAATAAGAAGCCCGAGTCCAATCATGGAAATAACAATCTCATATATAAAGAAAGCCCATCAAGGCAGTACACAACATCAGTGAGTACAAGCAGAATCAATAGCATGACCTCGACCAACAAGTCTGGTGATGGTCAGCATACACCAATGATCAAACAAAAGGAATACAAACAGTCAAGCACGGCCACGGGCGCGATACTCTTCTAATAACTCCTTCGTTTCTGGATGATCAGGCAGAGTGAGTAACCCTTCGACGAGTAATTCCCTCTGCACAATGGTGTACTGAAGACCTTCGACCGAGTCTTCCCATGCTCCTTTGCCGAAACAATCTTCTAGCTTCCGTTTCTTGGACTCAAACGTCAATTTGCGCTCCTTTAGGTTAGCGAGAGCTCTGTTGAGCTGGCCTTCAGCGGCGTATCTGTGAGCGGTTTCTTCATCAAACCTCTCCTCATTAGCCTTCACCTGGGCTTTCAGCTTGGAAATCTGTTGCATCAGCTTATCCTCCCACTCTTTCCTGGTGGCTAGGGAGGCCTTCCAGTGCTGGTTGAACTTGGATATCCTCCGATATGCTTCGTCCAAGTGCTGCTTCTTCGTAGCCAGTACGTCGTTGACAGCTTTGAAGTCTTGCCCCATGCGTTCACACTCGACTATCTGCTTAGTCAAGTCTGTACCTAGCCGGTTCACCAGCTCTGTCTGCCTTTTGAAGGAATGAACGGCTTCGTTCCTCTCGCATCGGAGCTGAGCCAATTCTTTCTCCAGTTCTTCATTTGCCCGCTTCAATTCATCTCGCTCAGCTAACACCTGATTATGCTGCTGAATTGGCACGGTGGTAGGCTCTTCAATCATTGGAGGGCTTTCTGGCTTGGCAGGAAGAAACGGCATCCCTATAGCATCTGCTCTGGCTCTGATCCATGTCACATACGGAGGGTAGGCTTGATTATTGCTTCTTCCCAGCAATGGTTTTCCCCTCTTACTGATACCATTCCAAGCGCGCTGAAGCTTAGATAACATATCCCTTTCTAGAAGACCAGTGAGGTACAGAGATTCCTGCACCTCTTCATCCTTCGGCGGAGCTCTCAAAGCATACGCGAATTGTCGGACCAGCAAAGACAGATTATAGTTTATACAGCCCTTCCTGCCTATCAAAGGCACGTTCGGAAACCCGCTGCAGCTGAAGATAATCTCGGTACCTAACCTGTCTCTGTCAAACTAGTCAATATCCTCTGCAGATAGACTCATCAAACGCTCGGACCACTCAGCTGTGGCTGCAGACGAAACAAAGGGACCCCTCTTGGGCAGATGACTATCAAGCCATTTATAAAGCAAGGGTACACAACACGAGACATTCTTGCCCCTTCTGTTCTCGTTTTTGTAGTGGATAGAATGGTAGACATCGCCTATCAAGGTAGGGACTGGATTCCCTGAAGCAAAGATGTGGAAGGCGTCGAAGTCTACAAAGTCGGGCATGTTGGGGAACAGAATGATGCCATATATGCACAGGGCGAGAATGGCATTGAACATGACCCAACATTCGTCTTTGGCGCACTGCTGAGCCTTTCCTACTAAGAACTGCAAGGAGAAGCTGGGAACCTTGTTCCAACTAGACAATACCAACTCGGAGGCATCTAGATGAAGTGAAGGGGCTAGACTAGCCAGATCAGGCTCAACATCCATATGAACAAAAGGCATCAGCCTCTTGATAGGCACACCTAACAAATCAGCATATTCCTCTAGCGTGGGTGCGAGACCAAAATCCTGGAAGGTGAAGCATCTCAACGGAGGATCGTAGAACTGCAGCAGAGCGTGCAACCCATTCAACTCAAACACGGAAGGTTTACGAACCAAACTGAGCAATTTGCCGTAAGACTTTCTGAATTCATCTCTCACAGAATCATATGCTAAAGCAATCAAACCAGTCAGCTGGACAACATCAGGAGCAGGGAACTTGTAAACCACGATCTTCCTCAGAGAACCCATAACAATACAATAGGAGGCATGAAATCCTGGATCGGGGGAAACGGTACCTGCAACACAGACACACGTTAATGAAATGAAAATGAGTATGCAAAGCAATGTAAAATGCAATCATGCAGCAGGAGATCAAGGCAACTGTGCTGTGGAGATTCTGCATCAACAAAACCATGACGCTGCTCTGTCAAGAACAACCACTATCTCTGATAAGGAGAAAACCCTGATATCGGACCACAAATCTGCTCTGTCAAGAACACGCACACATAGGACCATAAGTCTGCTCTGTCAAGAACAACCATCTGATAATAAGGACCTCTGATACAGGACCAAAAAGTCTGCTCTGTCGAGAACACACATCCGATGATGAGATCCTCAGACCCCAGTCATAAACCTGCTCTGTCAAGAACAATCATACATCTGCTGATGAGATCTTCTGATCCCAGTCAAAAATCTACTCTATCAAGAACAAATACTCAACTGAATATAAGGTCCTCTAATACAAGACCAAAGCTCTGCTCTGTCAAGAGCAATCATATAGCTGATAATGAGAACCTCCGGTACCAACAAAACTGATTCACTGTCAAGAAAACCAGGTAATCTGAAGGTCAAAGTTTCCTGCAATAAACCCAACCCTGCTCACAGGTATGGACCTAAACTGACTCAAGTTCGGCATCCTATGCGTTCATCAGCGTCACAGACATTCAAGAGGGGTGATACGATACCCAGAAGGTGTGGCATCACCAGCTCATGAAGCGGCCTCACTCGGCTGAATCACAAATGATCGGTCCCCAGAGTCGACAATCCTCCAAACCAACAACCCCCTCAACCCAAAGGGTTGAAAAAGAAGTCAACCGGGAGAACCTCGTCTGAGCGTGGATTTCATGAGACACTAGTGCCTGCCAAGCAAGCACGCGCCCACTAATTTCCACAACTAATGCTATGTTCACTCAAGCCTGGGTCTGGCTTCTCACTCATCAGAATGCCCCTCCCACAACAGCACAGATAATCATATCATACTGAAAGATAAAGTGCGGGATATAAAGTGCGATAAATAAACACAACCCAACAAGTAATCATACAAGCGCTAGGATTGACTCTCGTAGGGGACGTCGGATCCCCAAACTGACTCGCATACGGGACGTTGGATCCCAGGAAACCATCAAGTCCCCAGCAGAGTCGCCAGCTGGCGCTTCCGCGAAAATAAGGTGCCGGCAAAACAGAAGAGTCGCCACCTTTCGTTATTTATCCCTCGGAGCGGGAAAGGAAACGATCGGAAAAACCTGACGAAAAGGGTAAGACAAGGTCATTGCAACCGTTGTCTGGGTTCGGGAGTCGGTTACGCAAGGGGAAGATATTAGCACCCCTCACGTCTGTCGTACTCGACGGGATCCACGCTTGTTGTGTTTACTAGACGAGTTGGTTTATCTATCTACCTATCAAGGTTGGCTTAAACAGAAAAGAAAACGACTCGGTAAAGCGTCGCGCTACTACGGGTCCCGGGGGAGGTGGCTCGCCAATACGTCAGTATTGTGCCTACATACTCTCAACAGATATGAGAGATCAGAGCTTACGTAGTTCGGGATAATACGGCTTACGGGAATTCAGATTCATCTGTTTTATCGAGTAGGGTTAAACAGCAATTCCAGCAGTTAGGGACAAAGCCTGTTTGCGGTTGAACTGAAGTTTAACGACACTCTTTTCTTCCGAAAAGCTACCTTTGACTTACGGGCCCACGGGGCAAAAAGGTTTGAAGTTTGTTTTCTATCTTTTACGGAAGAAGTGTCTTTTATTGTGTTTTCAATTTCAATCGCACTAAAGACTATGACCTGAGATTGAATGCGTCGCATGTCACCCAAAGGGTGCCATACTAGACATCCAGACTGTTGAAAAGAGGCTCTCCAATAATCCTTTCTCAGATAGCTTAAGGCTCGTAACGTACGAAAGAAATCATTCATGATTACTGTATCTTAATTTGTTTTGAGATGAGAAGAGAACAGGCTCAACTAAAGGGAGACTATCAAGTCCTACTGTTGTCATGCCAAGGATTCATCCTATGGTTGAGGTTTGAAACAGGGAACTCCTAGAAGTTATCATGCATAGGTTTCAACCTAAAGTTCTATCATCGCTTCCTTATCAAAGGAAGTGAGATTCCTAGGGGATCATTTCAATGATAAACAGAAACAGGTAATGCATCAGCTCAAACAGTAAACAGTAAATGACAGTAAAATGCATGCAATGCAAGTGAGGGAGGAAATGTGTGTGGGGCAGCAGCCTCCACAAGCTCATCTCAACCTTAAGCCAGAATGAATAACAGTAATCATACAAGAAAGTAAAACATGCTATCAAGCAAAATATAATAACAACTACAATCATACAGAAAGTAAAACATGCTAGCAAGCAAAATAAACCACATGGGCAAGGGAGCAGGGCTCTACCGAATACCCGCAAGCAAAGCCATACAGTAACAATACAAGCAGAGGGAGCAACTCAACCTCTAGTGCAATCATGCTCCTAGATGAAAGTCAGTCTAGATATGAACTTATTCTAATGCATCAAGCAAGTCAAACAAGGCACATCAGCAATACAGAAAAGAAAACAGACAAGAGAAGAAAACAGATCAACCCCTCTCTTGCTCCAAGCTTCAGCTCTTCTGACAGCAATTCAGTCTTCAGACTTTAAGCACCCTTGAAGGCTATCATCTTTATTGGCAAATATCAACTTGTTTCTTCAGGTTTCAACCCATCAACATAAGTGTCAACTTATCCTCCTTCTCCAAGCTTCAACTCTTCAGTCCACTCCACCCTCAGGCTTCACTCTCAACTGCAAGTGTCAACTTGACTCCTTCAGATTCTTAATCATCAATGCAAGTATCAACTTATCTTATCTTTTATTCCTCAAGCCTCAGCTCCACACTCAATCTCAATTGAATCATCTTCATAAGCATCCACGTAGGCTTCAAGCTTCAGCTCTCTTTGCTTTACCAGTATCAACTTGGTCTTCTTCCTCTACAAGCTTCAGTTTCTCTGAGTAACCTTCAATCACATGGGAGTGTCAACTTCATCCTTCAGTCCTTAAGCCTTAGCTCTTCATTCAGTCTCAACTGGATCTTCAAGTATCAACCTGTTCTTCTTGCTCTTCAAGCTTCAGCTACAATGGCAATGCTCAGGGGATCATCCTCTTCCATATTCTTCCATGAAGTCTTCATCTTCACACTCAAGCCCAATATCTTTCAAGATACTCAAACCATAAGAAATCACTTAACTGGATAAGCTAGGATGTTAAACTGCTTATTGACCACCAAAGGAGGCCTATAAGGGTTTAACATTAGAAGAATGGTTCCCTCAAAAGTTCTACTTCCTAGGTACCATCACTTATCCCTCCAAAGGAGGGAGGTGAATACCATGGGAGGACTTTTAATCATTGGGAGGAATGGAAGCACAAGATGCTTTCCATGTTTGTGAAAGAAATCATTCTAACTACAAAGCTCTCCCTATGTCCTATCTCCTAATCTTCATCAGACACCTTCAGGCACCCACAGAATCCAAAGCTCCAAGCAACTTCAAGCCACCTCAAGCATCTTCCACTTGTCTTCAACTTGTCTTCAACCTCAATCAAAGGCAACCCAAGCACAAACCCTAATCTAAGGGAACTAAATGAATTAAACTAGTTGAATTAGTCAATTAGGATCACCTAAAACCTAGCACTAAAGTTAGTCCTAACTAAAATACTAGAATCAATTGTAAAATCCTACAAAAATTACTAGGGGAACCTAGGTCAATCATGACTCTATCACATTAGTTTCAAAGATCAAATCATCAATTTGGACCTAGAACTAAATCCTACATTCTAAGGTATCAACCTAAAACCCTAAAAAGGAAGCATCTAAACATCAATCTAGAAGGCATACCTATTTTCATCACAAAAATGTGAGAAAATTACTATGGGATCATACATATCTAACCTAATCACACACAAAAAATTAGGCCAAGAATCATCACTATGAGATCACACAAAATTCTACAAAAATATGCATCAAACATAAACATTTTAATATCAATTAAAATACAAAATTCCAATTAAATCAGAAATTATATGAAATGAAAATATTTTTTCTCTAAAAAATAATAGACTCAATCATTATTAATATGCAAAAAGAATGGGTTGAATTGGATTAATATTCAATTAGTTATGAATTTTCAAAGAACCATGAATTAAATGGAAATGAATGAAAATCAAATAAAAATAATCAAACACACGGTGCAGGAAGTAATCAGATGCAGTTAAAATTCTGGGTTGGGCTTGCTGGGGGGTGTGGATAGCACTCATTTCACTAAGCCCAAACGCCTGAGTTAATGAAACGGTGCGTTTCATGCTTCAGACTCCTTCACAATCCAACTTCAAAACACAGCCCTTGGATCTCCTCAAAGTCAATGGTCAAGGCATGATCTGATGGTGAGAACTTCATCTTCCCCAATTCAAAGCTATGAGCTTCGCGCCCAGCTCCGGCCACCGCCGATGGAGCGCCGGCCGTCTTCCTCAACCCTAGTTCACCCTAGGAGCCTCCAATGCAAATGGTCACAACATGAAACACACTCCAAATCTTGCCACGAACTCAATCATGCCATTAGTTTCTTCTGAAACCCCAAGAATCATCACCTGCCAATCTCAACCGAAAATAAAGATCTTCCTATTTTGTCTCTAATCCAACAATTAACCATCTGAAAACCATCCTAGGCCATTCTACAACTAATCTAACACCCTAATTCAACCTAATTCTACCTAAATCAAGCTATAGGAAGAAGGTTAGAAACCTGGAAAATCTTGAATAACAGATGCACGAATCCTTCACTTCAAGCTCTCAAATCTTCTGGACACGATCACTGAACCTCCTTCTTGCTTTTGTATGCAAAAGATTCAATAGAAAGTGCTTCAATCTTGAAACATGATGAAGAGTTGCAGGTGCTGAAAACCTCTTGCTCCCATACGATCTAGCCACCAATTCTCCTTGGAAATGATCTGGATTCAATCCTTGATGCTCAGGGAAGAAGAACCAATCAAGAAAATGGAAGGAAATAGAGGAAATTGATGAAACCGATTTCAATTGCAATCTATGAAAACTCAATTCCAAACTATGCTCAAACCTTCAATGATCACCAACCCTTGCCATGGATGCATTCTACTCAATATATAGATGAAGTTTGGATGATCTAGAACCCTCTAGATCCTTCCAATGAGATTTCACACATCTCATGTCATGAGATTTTGAATCACTTACCATGCCATGCTCAATTCTGTTTTGCAGCTTGAAATTCATCTCAATCTCCTTCAATTTCTCCCCTAGTGACAATTTGGAAGGGTTTAGCTTGCCAAGTTCCTTGCCCATGCCTCAATTTTGAGTTTTGCAAATGTTGCTTAATATGCAAGTAACCATTTTCCAAAGCAAGTCCATGATTTAGACCTCAAATCAAAAATGTGGCTAAACCATTGTCTTTAAAATGTTTTCTAGAGTCAAAATGATATATTACATGCCACGGTTTGGATGTGTAACTTGAAAATTTCAATTTCCAACTTTGACTTATTTAACTTATGCCTTCATTTTAGGTCATTTTTACCACTTTGAGCTACAAGCCTTTTCAACATCTCATGACCTCTTTACTAGCCTTAAAACATAATTTTAAGCAAGTTTGATGTTGAAGATTTTTCCATTTGAAGCTTGGAAATAGGAGTTATGGCCTTATGCTTGAAATGACCTATAATCTCCAAATGACCAAAATGCCCTTGACTTGTCAAAGCCACAACTTGAGTTCTACAAATCCTATCAAGGACTTCTAGTACTCTATAGAAAGCTAGGAAGATAAGGAACAACATTCATGTTGACCAAAAGTTCATAGGAATCATCCTTCTAAGGCAAAAGTTGGATGCAAGTTGGGTGACTCTCAAGGCCCCAGATTCACATACCTTAGATGACCTGTAACTTGTCAAAGTCATAAATTGAGTTCTATAAATCCTATCAAGGACTTCTAGTACTCAAATTGAAGCTAAGAACAAGATCTACAACATTCATGTTTGGGGCAAGATGAGATGGAAATCACATCTTGAGCTAAACTGCCTTGAAGATAGGGGTCAAACTAGGGGATTTTACACTGTCAAGCCTTAGAAACCCTAGCATGAAACTCCTCAAACTCTTCAATCATGATGAGTTGACCTTGGAATGATTCTTATAAAATCTCAAGGTGTCAATCCATGATCACATGGCTCTTGAATTAGGTCTCAACCTTGTTCAAATCATCAGTTGACCTAGGGTTGACCCAGTCAAACCCTAATTACACCAATCATGGCTGAGTCTTCTTAATCTTGTACAATGACCTGTCTAGGCTTCATGATGGCTTTCAAGACATCTCATAAGCTCTATCAAGGCTTCAAGTCCATCTCATGGCTTCAGAATCATCTGAGGAGCTCCCACAACTCTCAAGTTAGGAGGCATACAACCTTGGTTTCAACCAATCTCTCTGAGGATCTTTTCACTTCTTTGACAAGGATATCAACCCTTCAACACTTGAATAACATTCTTAGCTAGATTCATAGATCTTGATTGGTAGTCATACCTCTTGATCTCTTGCACACATGTCAATGAAATGCAAATGATAATGCTAATGTGAATGAAGTGAAACATAAGCTAAGTAAAGAAATGTTGGTCAAATTTTGGGGTGCAACAGATGTGTCATCCCCAGCAGGTTTCTGAACAGCGAAGTTGAAACTTCCCTCGAAGACTTGATGATTGAAGTCCAACCGTATTGACGAAGCAGTTCTCCCAGCTGATGCGGAGTACCCGATGGCAGAAGTTTGGATATCCCCAATTGGTCCATGATTGACCGAGAATGCTATTCCCGACTTACCGACGAAGTCCGGCTGACGCCCGAAAGTTCTTTGAATGCCCGATGGCATGATATAACTTGATTGTTGACCTGATGAGTCCTGAGGAATCTTGATGCCTGACGGCATGATCGACCATGTATTACCGGTTACCGTGTGACCAATTCTCCAGCTAGTTGTCGTGCAGCTAATATTTCAGTTTTCGAAGATTTGTTCCCATCAGAGTACCGTGTACTTGTGCAGCTGGCAAATTTCCGGGTTTGTTGGTATTCAATCGTCTCGTACCTTGATTGGTTGAGAGTCGTCCGCTTCTCACCCAGTCAGGTCCAAGCCGCTTGAATAGGGGCAGCTGTTGCACCCCAAAATTTGACCAACTTTTGTTTACCTAGCTTATGTTTCATTTCATTCACATTAGCATTATGATTTGCATTTCATTGACATGTATGCATGAGATCAAGAGGTATGATTACCAATTAAGAGCTATACAAGAGTTTGAAGCTAGCTAAGAAGGTTATTCAAGTGCTCAAGGGTTGATGTCCTTGTCAGAGAAGTGAAAAGATCCTCAGAGAGAGTGATTGAAGCCAAGTGTGTAGGTCTCCTAACTTGAAAGTTGTGGAAAGCCATCAGATGATTCTGAAGCCATGAAGTTAGACTTGAGGTCTTGAAAGAGCTCACGAGAAGTGTTGAAGGTCACTTTGAGGCCTAGACAGGTCATTGTGCAAGTTTAAGAAGACTCGGCCATGAGTGGTGCAATTAGGGTTTGACTGGGTCAACCCTAAGTCAACTGATGATTTGAACAAGGTTGAGACCTAATTCAAAGGCCATGTGATCATGGATTGGTACATTTAGATGTTATAAGGATGATTCCAAGGTCAACTCATCATGATTGAAGAGTTTGAGAGGTTTCAAGCTAGGGTTTCTATGGCTTGACAGTGTAAAATCCCCTAGTTTGACCCCTATCTTCAAGGCAGTTTAGCCCAAGATGTGATTGTCATCTCATCTTACCCCCAACATGAATGTTGTAGAGCATGAGCTTAGATTTAATTTGAGTACTAGAAGTCCTTGATAGGATTTGTAGAACTCATGTTATGACTTTGACAAGTTACAGGTCATCTGAGGTATGTGAATCTGGGGGCTTGAAAGTTACCCAACTTGCATCAAACTTTTTCTCAAGAAGGATGATTCCTATGAACTTTTGGTCAACATGAATGTTGTTCCTTATCCTCTTATATTTCTAGAGAGTACTAGAAGTCCTTGATAGGATTTGTAGAACTCAAGTTATGGCTTTGACAAGTCAAGGGCATTTTGGTCATTTGGAGATTACAGGTCATTTCAAGTATAAGGCCATAACTCCTATTTCCAAGCTTCAAATGGAAAAATGTTCAACATAAAACTTGTTCAAAATGATGTTTTAAGGCTTGTAAGGAGGTCATGAGATGTTGGAAATGCTTGTATCTCAAAGTTGCAAAAATGACCTAAAATAAGGGCATAAGTTAAATAAACCAAAGTTGGAAATTGATATTTTCAACCTACACATCCAAACCATGGCATGTAATATATCATTTTGACTCTATAAAACATTTTAAGAACATTGGTTTAGCCACATTTTTAAGTTGAGATTCAATTTGTGGACTTGCTTTGAAAAGTGATTACTTGCATATTAAGTAACATGTGCAAAACATAGAATCAAGGCATGAGCAAGGCCCTTTGCAAGATAATCACTTTCAAAATGTCACCAGGGGAGAAATTGGAAGTGAATGAGGTTGGTTTCAAGCTGCAAACAGAGCTATGCATATCATGATATGTGATTGAAAATCTCATGACATGAGAGATTGAAACTCTCATTAGAAGGGTCTAGAGGGTTCTAGATCATTCATACATCATCTATATATTGAGTAGAAGAGGTTCAGATGAAAGGTTGGTGATGATTGAAGGAGAGAGCATAGATTAAGATTGAGATTTCTTGGCTTGCAATTGAATTCAGTTTCAGAAAATTCTTCACTTTCCATCCATTTTCTTGATTGAAACTTCTTCCATGGATGCAAGGGAGTGATTCTAGATCATAATCCAAGGGAATTCGTGGCTGAATCGTGTAGGAGCAATTGAATTTTTCCACCTGCAACTCATCATCGGATTTCAAGATTCAGGAGCTTTCAACCGGTTCTTTTGCATACAGAAGCAAGGAGAGGGTTCATTGATCGTGTCTGAAAGACTGAAGAGCTTGAATTGGAGGTTTAGTGCATCTTTTCATCCAAGATTTTCAGGTTAGTAAACTTCTTCCTCTAGCATGAATTAGGTAGAATCAAGATGAATTAAGGTGTCAGTTGCATTGTAGAACGATGTAGGAAAGTTTTCAGACCATTAATTTGAGAATTAGTGACCAAATTAGGGTATTACCATTTTCGGTTGAGAATTGGATATGGTGAATCTTGAGGATTTAGGTTGAATTAAGGGCATGAATGAGTTCGTGAGGGAATTTGGGATAAGTTTCATGTATTTACCATTGGCAATGGAGGATCCTAGAGAGAATTAGGGTTGAGGAAGATGACCGGAGCACCACCGGTGGTGGCCGGAGCTGGGCGCGAAGTTCGGAGGTTCAAAAGGTAGGAGATGACTCTGGGACCATCAGATCTTGGTTTGACTTGGACTATGACCCTCATCCAACGGCCACGTTTTAATTTCAGTTTGTGAAGGATCTGAAGAAATGAAACGCGGCGTTTCATTTAAGTAGTGTTCTGGGCTTAATGAATTAACCACTATCCACACCCCCTTGATGGCCCAACCCATGGTTTGTACTGTGTATCATTGCTATTTGCACCGACATGTGTATATTTTAATTTGATTTTCATTATTTTTTCATTTTATCCATGGTTCTTGGAAAAATCATATAAAATTGAAAATTAATCCAATTAATCCCATTCTTTTTGCATTTTACTCATGATTGAGTCTAGTATTTTTTAGATAAAAAATATTTTCATTGCATGTATTTTCTGATTTTATGGGAATTTTATATTTTAATTGATATTAAAATGGTTATGTTTGATACCTAATTTTGTGGAATTTTGTGTGATCATATGGTGATGATTTTGATCCTAATTTTTTGTGTGTGATTAGTTTAGAGATGTATGCTCCCATAGCAATTTTCTGACATTTTTGTGATGAAAATAGGTGTGCTTTCTAGATTGAGATTTAGATGCTTCCTTTTAGGGTTTAGGTTTAGTACCTTGTAATGTAGAATTTATTTCTAGGTCTAATTTGATGGTTTGATCTCTGAAATTAATATGGTAGAGTCATGATTGACCTAGGTTCCCATAGATATTTTTGTAGGATTTTACAATTGGTTTTAGTATTTTAGTTAGGACTAACTTTAGTACTAGGTTTTAGGTGATCCTAACTCACTAATTCAACTAGTTTAACTTCCTTAGTCCCCTTAGAGTAGGGTTCTTGCTTGGTTTGCCTTTGGTTGAGATTGAAGACAAGTTGAAGACAAGGTGAAGTTGCTTGGAGATGCTTGTGCCTGAAGGTTTCTGATGAAGATTTAGGAGATAGAGGACATAGGGAGAGCCTTATGATTAGAATGACTTCTTTCACAAATATGGAAAGTATCTTGTGCTTCCATTCCTCCCAATGACTAAAAGTCCTTCCAAGATATTCACATCCCTCCTTTGGATGGATGAGTGGCTTTATCTGGGGAGTAGAACTTTGAGGGAACCAGTCTCTCCTAATGATGAACCCTTACAGGCTTCCTTTGGTTGTCAGTAAGCTGTTTATCATTTCCACTCATCCTGTTAAATCAATTGTCTTATGAGCTGAGTATCTTGAAAGATGTTGGACTTGAGTTTGAAGATGAGGACTTCATTGAAGAGTGTGGAAGAGGATGATTCCTTGAGCATTGCCATTGCAGCTGAAGCTTGAAGGGCAAGAAGAACAAGTTGATACTTGAAGACCCAAATGAAGATTGAGTGAAGAGCTGAGGCTTGAAGATTGCAGGATAAAGTTGACACTTCCATGTGATTGAAGGCTACTCTGAGAAGCTGAAGCTTGTAGGAGAAGAAGACCAAGTTGATACTGGTAAAGCAAAGAGAGCTGAAGCTTGAAGACTAAGTTGATACTTATGAAGAGGATTCAATTGAGATTGAGTATAGAGCTGAGGCTTGAGGAATAAAGGATAAGTTGACACTTACATTGATGCTTTGAGAGCCTGAAGGAATCAAGTTGATACTTGTAGTTAGAAGCAAAGCATGAGGGTGGAATTTCCTAAGGAGCTGAAGCTTGAAGAAGGAGGATAAGTTGAAACTTATGTTGATGGGTTGAAACCTGGAGAAGCAAGTTGATACTTGGCATGAAGGGTGATTGAAGTCTGAAGACTGGGTTGCTGTCAGAAGAGCTGAAGCTTGGAATTGAAAAAGAGAGGGGTTGATCTGCTTTCTTGTCTGTTTTCTTTTCTGTATTGATGTGCCTTTTTTGACTTGCTTGATGCATTAGAATAAGTTCATATTTAGACTGACTTTAATCTAGGAGCATGATTGCACTAGAGGTTGAGTTGCTCCTTCTGCTTGTATTGTTACTGTATGGCTTTGCTTGCGGGTATTCGGTAAAGCCCTGCTCCCTTGCCTATGTGGTTTATTTTTCTTGATGGCACTTTATTTCATTTCTTCTGTATGATTGCAGTCACTGATATCTTGCTTGATGGCATTTTATTTTATTCCTGTATGATTACTGTTATTCATATCTGGCTTGAGGTTGAGATGAGCTTGTGGAGGCTGACACCCCACACACATTTCCTCCCTCACTTGCATTGCATGCATTTTACAGTCATTTACTGTTTACTGTTTAGTGTTTAAGCTGATGCTTTATCTGTTTCTGTGTATCATTGACATGATCCCTTAGGAATCTCACTTCCTTTGATAAGGAAGTGATGATTAGAACTTTAGGTTGAAACCTATGCATGATAACTTCTAGGAGTTCCCTGTTTCAAACCTCAACTATAGGATGAATCCTTGGCATGACAACAGTAGGACTTGATAGTCTCCCCGTAGTTGAGCCTGTTCTCTTCTCATCTCAAACAGCTTAAGATACAGTAATCATGAATGATTTCTTTCGTACGTTACGAGCCTTAAGCTATCTGAGAAAGGATTGTTGGAGAGCTTCTTTTCAACAGTCTGGATGTTTAGTATGACACCTTTTGGGTGACATGCGACGCATTCACTCTCAGGTCATAGTCTTTAGTGCGATTGAAATTGCAAACACAATAAAAACACTTCTTCCGTAAAAGATAGAAAACAAATTTCAAACCTTTTTGCCCCGTGGGCCCATAATTCAAAGGAAAGCTTTTCTAAAGAAAAGAGTGTCGTTAAACTTCAGCGCCACCGCAAACAGGCCTTGTCCCTAACTGCTGGAACTGCTGTTTAACCCTACTCGATAAAACAGATGAATCTGATTTCCCGTAATCCGTATTACCCCGAACTACGTAAGCTCTGATCTTTCATACCTGTTGAGAGTATGTAGGCACAATACTGATGTATTGGCGAGCCACCTTCCCCGTAACCCGTAGTAGGTCGAACTACGTTGACTCTGATTTCTCATTCTCTGATGAGAATACGTAGGCATAAAGTGCGATGCTTTGCCGAGTCATTTTCTTTTCTGTTTAAGCCAGCCTTGATAGGTAGATAAATAAACCAACTCGTCCAGTAAACACAACAAGCGTGGATCCCGTCGAGTACGATGGACGTGAGGGGTGCTAATACCTTCCCCTTGCGTAACCGACTCCCGAACCCAGACAACGGTTGCGACGACCTTGTCTTATATCTTTTTCGTCAGGTTTTTCCAATCGTTTCCTTTCCCGTTCCGAGGGATAAATAACGAAAGGTGGCGACTCTTCTGTTTTGCCGGCACCTTATTTTCGCAGAAGCGACACCAACATTCAACAATATACAATCTTCAAGTCTTAATCCACTGTTTGATTCAACAATCAGGAATCCCATTTTCACTCAGGCAGGTGGACCAACTACAGTGCGACCTGTCTTCAACAATCAACAACCGATTTTTGACATACCTGACGGTTCTGAAGCCGAAGATGAAAAGCACGAAAAATTGAGGGTAGAGATGGACATTATGGCTAAAAGAATGAGAGCCATCGAAGGAAGCAATGTTTTCGGGTTTGACGCCAAAGACCTGTTCCAGAGGTAGTCAGCAAGGGCATCCAGCCTAACAATCAACAACAGTATCATTTCGACAATCAACAACAATATCACTCTAACAATCAACAACAGTATCATCAGCCGCAAGGTCAGCAACCTCAAAACTGGGCTCCAAGGGCGAATTACCAGGCGAATCGGCCAAAAATACAGCCTATTCCAATGAGCTACACTGATCTGTTCCCCATGTTGATAGAAAGAGGTTTGGTCAAGACAAGGAAATTAGGTGCTCCACCTAATCCACTTCCATTTTACTACAACGCCAATGCTCGTTGTTTATTTCACGAGAACGCTCCGGGCCACGACCTTAAAGGATGCTTTACGCTCCAGCACCTCATCCGAGAGTTAATTGAAAAAAGAATTCTGTCCTTTGAAGACAATCACCCAAACGTAAAGAATAATCCTCTGCCAAATCATGGTGGAGTAAATGCTATTACTGAAGAAGGGGAAGGGTCTGAAGATAAGACAATTACTACTATTGATGAGATCAAGGTGCCATTGGTGGACCTACACAAACGTCTTGCTCAAGCATGGGCGCTTAAGACATCTCATGAAGACTGCGAACAATGTATGCTGAACCCAGAAGGTTGTGACATTATGAAAAAATACATTCGAGCAATGATCGAACAAGGGATGATAGAGATTGCTCGAAGGAAGAAAGGGGAAGATATGGCAGTCATTGAACCCGTGTTCAATATACCTGAAGAGCCAAACAAAAGAACTGTGTTCAAAAATAACAACAACAACTACAAAAATGTCCAGCCAGTGTTCCGCGACGATGCACCCCCGAAATTTGGGAGAGGGCAAGCCAGGTTTGAACTAAGGAGAGGGTCTAAACCTCACCCAAGGGCTGTAACACCAAAGCAGGACCATTCATGGTGTGGAGGAATCTTCAAAGAAAGGAAGCCAACAAATGTAGCTAACATTGCTGGTGGGAGCAAGATGACCCGGAGTGGTCGCATATACCAACCGCGGACAAACAATTTGGCTCCTCCGCCAACAATTGCCGTTCCAAAAGCTATTGTTCCTCAAAAACCCATTCCAGAGGTAGTCATCACTAAGGAGCCTTTGGTCAAAGGAAAAGAAAGCCTAAAAAATGATGAAGAAGAGTTCCTGAGAATCATCAGAAGAAGTGACTACCGGGTGGTAGACCAACGTAATCAGACACCATCTAAGATACCAGTCATGGCATTACTCTTAAGCTCTCCGGCGCATCACCAGGCTTTGCTCAAAATATTAACACAAGCCCATGTTACCAAAGATATTACAGTGGGGAAATTCGACTCCATTGTAGCAAACATCACGGCCTGCAACACGCTAAGCTTTGATGACAATGATCTGACAGCTAAAAAACGCAAGCGCAATCGTGCTCTGCATGTGTCGATCAAATGCGAAGAAGATACATTGTCCAGGGTTCTTGTTGACACAGGATCCGCGCTCAATGTAATGCCGAAAAGGACACTAGCCAAGCTGGCTTACCAAGGTGCTAACATGAGGCCAACATCTCTCATAGTGAAGGCATTTGATTAGTCTAGAAGATATGTGATAGGGGAGGTTGATCTTCCTATTATGATAGGACCACAAATCTTTGAAGTCACCTTTCAGGTGATGAATATCAATCCGGTATACAACTGTTTACTGGGAAGTTCATGGATCCACGCAGCTGGCGCTGTTACTTCTACTCTCCACCAGAAGATGAAGTTTGTTGTGGATGACCAGTTGGTTATTATTCATGGAGAAGAGGATCTAATGGTGAGCAACTTATCCTCATTTCGATATATCGAGGCTGACGAAGATTCCCTTGAGACAGCCTTTCAAGCACTAGAAATAGCTCACGCTGTTCTGGTCGACGAATCTGACATAACTTGCGGTCCATCCTTCACCTCTATTAAGAGCATCAAGGCGACGCTAAAAGCTGGAGTCCCATGGGGATGGGGGAGATCATTTAAGTCAACGCTCGGGCCAAGAACGGTCGACAAGGGTTGGGTTACAAACCAACTCTAGAAGGTGAGCCCGAAGAAAGCACCATGAGGAAGAAGTCTTTGAAGGAAATATTTACTAGTGGCGGAATACAAATCAACGCTATCATTGCTGAGGATGAGGATTGCAATCTAGATCTTCTGATAACTCGGGGAGGAGCAGCTTTGCACAACTGGGAGGCTGTGGAAATTCCCGTCTTTTTACCTTTAGAGTAATTCATTTTGCTTGTTAGCTTTGTGTTTTCTTTAAAATTCCTGGTCTTGCCCAATGCCTGCGAATTATTTTGTATTGGGCCACTTTGCAATTTGAAAATATATGAATGAAAAAGTGTTTTTTTAAAACTCTTGTTTATGTTCTGCGCATCATTTTCACTCTTTTTGTTAAAAGGAAAAATGGCAATCTTTTTGAAAAAGTAAAACAACCCTTCATCTGCATGTCTGTGTGTGTGTGTCTAATTGTTCCCAAAAAATAAAACATGCAGAATACCTCCATCCACCACAGAATCCTATGACCCTTCAGTTCCTTCTACTAGTGGTTCATCTGTCTTTCAAACTGAAGAAGAGAATGATGAAGAATTAGAAGTCCCAGAAGAGTTGAAGAGAATGACTGAGTACGAAGATGTTTATCTCCAGCCATGCAAAGAGCAGACTGAGGTCATCAACTTGGGATCCGAAGAGGAAAAAAGAGAAGTCAAGATTGGGGCATCTTTGGGGCCAGAGATCAAAAATGGGCTGATAGCACTCCTCAGAGATTATGTCGACATATTTGCTTGGTCTTATTAAGACATGCCAGGGTTGGATACCGACATTGTTATGCACAAGCTCCCCCTGAAGCCAGAGTGTCCTCCGGTCAAACAAAAACTTCGCAGATTAAGACCAGATATGGCTCTTAAAATCCGAGACGAAGTCAAGAAACAAATTGATGCAGGCTTTTTAGCGGTATCCAAATATCCAGAATGGGTGGTAAACATCGTGCCTGTCCCGAAGAAGGATGGAAAAGTCAGAATGTGCGTCGATTATAGGGATTTAAATAAAGCAAGTCCGAAGGACGATTTCCCTCTACCACATATCGAAACTTTGGTAGATAATACAGCAAGCTTCGCAGTATTCTCATTCATGGATGGAATTTCTAGTTATAATCAGATTAAAATGGATCCAGCCGACATGGAGAAGACAACCTTCATCACACCCTGGGGCACCTATTGCTATAAGGTCATGCCTTTCGGTTTGAAGAATGTAGGGGAAACGTATCAGAGAGCCATGGTCACACTCTTCCAAGATATGATGCACAAAGAAATTGAAGTATATGTGGATGACATGATTGCAAAGTCTCAAAGCAAAGAATACCACTTGGATCATCTGTTGAAGCTATTTGAGAGACTCCGAAAGTATCAACTAAGGTTAAATCCAACAAAATGCACCTTCGGAGTTTGCTCAGGAAAATTACTAGGCTTCATCGTTAGTCAACAAGGAATTGAAGTAGATCCCGACAAAGTTAAAGCGATCCAAGAGATGCCTGCACCTAAAACAGAAAAACCAGTCAGAGGTTTCCTCGGACGTCTGAATTATATCTCCAGATTCATCTCCAATCTAACTCCTACTTGCACGCCAATCTTCAAGTTGTTACGAAAAGATTAGACGGTGGTATGGAACAAAAACTGTCAGTCCGCATTTGAGAAAATCAAGCAGTATTTACAAGAGCCTCCGGTGTTGATTCCTCCTGTACCTGGAAGACCTTTGTTCATGTACATGACAGTACTAGAAGATTCAATGGGTTGTGTCTTGGGCTAGACTGATGGGTCAGGAAAGAAAGAACACGCAATCTACTATCTGAGCAAGAAGTTCACCGATTGTGAGAGTCGTTACTCTCCCCTGGAGAAAGCCTGTTGTGCCTTAGCTTGGGCCGCCAAGCGTCTGAGACAGTACATGATCTGTCACACCATAATGCTAATTTCTAAGATGGACCCCATCAAGTACATCTTTGAAAAGCCAGCTCAAACGGGAAGATTGGCCAGATGGTGTAACAACCCAAATTTCATTAAATAATTAATTGTAGTAATTAATTGATTTAGTGGGATTTTTATTAATGTTGGAAATTAATTTTTATTAATTGGAATTAATAGAAAATTAAGAAGGAATTGGAGTGGAAGGAAAATGAAGAAATATATAAGAGAGAAAGAAAAGAAAAGAAAGATAGAAAACATTTGGAAAGAAAGAGGAAAGAAGAAGAAAGGAGAGAAAGAGAAGAGAAGAAGAGGAAAAGTGGAAATCATCAAGAACCAACATCAAAGCTCCGATTAATCGAGGTAAGGGTGAGAAATGTTTCTATTTGATCATTGTATGATGTTATGTATGTTGGGTTAGGGTTTTAGTAGAGTTTCCATCACTTTCCAATTAGGGCAAATGTTGGATTAATCGGTAGATTGAGGATTTAATCGGTTGAAACTGAGCAATAATGCCGTAGAATAGTCGGGTAACATGTATTGATGTTGTTTATACTGATTTGGATGTGTAAGAGAGGGTTGATGGTGGAATGGTGAAGGAGAAGACAGGACGAAATTCTGTTCTGCGCAGGTTCGCTGGCTCTCGCCAGGCGAGCGAAGGCGAAGCTTCGCCAGGCGAAGCCTAGCGAATGTTGGCGAATAATTATATTTAAGTCCCAGTAGACTTCGCTGGTGGGTTTGTTGCACCCCAAAATTTGCCCTCACAATACAAGACTTTGTGTTCCAAGAAGGTTCACAAGGTTCACAAAATTCATAATTGGTCAGAAGAGTTGACAATTCCCTCAGACAATGCACCTCCTAAGCAGTGCATCCAAAACTAGGGTTTTGACTTTAATCAGGCTAAATGGACTTCCAAGACTTCAAGTGAGCTTCATAACATCTTATATGTGTATAAGAACCCCCATGTCAAGTTTCAAGACTTTTCTCAAAAGTTTGCTCAGTCAGATGATCAGATAAGTCAAAAGCAGTCAATGCAGTTAAAAGGTCAAACTGAGGTCAACTGTGGTCAAACCAAAGTCAAACTTCATGATTTTTTTTTTTGCCAACATCAAAGAGAGGTTGGGTGAGAAATATTATCATAATAACTGTAATACCCCAAATTTTGCCCTAAGATTTGTCGTCGCATTTCATTGCATTTAATCAATTACTAACAAATTTGTGTAGTCGTTTGACTTTTTGCAGGTAAATATCATATGGCATGCATTTTTTTTCTAAAAAGTAAAAATGGCACAATTGGCAGGAGGACATGTGTAAGGAGTTATGAGTGTGAGAGGTTGAGAGTTCGAATCTCACCTTTGTCACTTTTTTTTGTTTTTTATTATTTTTACTCTAAATTTTTCTATCTTTCATTAAAAAAATAACAAAAATAGTTTTTTATTATTATTTAATTATTATTTTCGTATTTTAATTAAATCATTTTTTAAAATATTATTTTTTTCACTTTTTTCTAAATTATTCATAAAAATATCCAAAAAATCATAAAATAAAAAATATTGAAAAAAATTTTGTTCTTTTTATAATATTTTTTATTTTAGGAATCAATAGGATTATTAGTTTTTATTTTAAGTTTATTTTAATTATTTTAAATTATTTAAATTTTATTTTTTCTTAACTAATTATTTAGTTTGGGCTTTAAAATGGGCTTTAGGGACATTATTGACAATTTGGTGTTAACCCTAATTTGTTCCCTATATATACATGTGTTGCCTTGTTGGAAAAAAGGAGAGAATGAAAAAAACCTAAGAGGAGTGAGTGCCGTTTGCCGTTATTTAGTTTTCTTCTTCATCCATTACTATTGTTTCTTTTTCTTCATCGTTTACCGTTATTTCTTTTCCTTCATCTATTACTGTTGTTTCTTTTTCTTCATCTTTTACCGTTATTTCTTTTTCTTCATCTATTACCGTTATTTCTTTTTCTTTATCTATTACTGTTACGTTTATATATATATAATTTTTAAATTGTTAGAGTTTATATATATAAGATTTTTGATCGAATTATGTCGATACGATGTTTGCACATTTGTGTGCATGACGCGTGACATTTGTGTTAGTTCGATCTGGTTGCGATGATCGCATTTTTGTGTGAGCAATAATACTATTTTTTGCTTAATTTCTTTTTCTTTGCGATAAGTTTTGTTTCGTCCGATTTAGATCTGGTTGCGATGAGCGCATTTCTGCGTTAGCAACATTGTTGGGTTATTTGGCACATTTAAAATTCATTATTGCTTTATTATTATTATTATTATTATTATTATTATTATTATTATTATCATTATTTATTATTATTATCATTATTATCATTATTATTACCATTATTATTATTATTGTTATCATTAATTTATTAAAATTTGTTATAATATAAAAATCTGTTTTTTAAAATAAATAACATTAACATCTTTTCCAAATTAATATGAAAACCTATTATTTTTAAGAAAAACTTTTTTTTAGATAAATTTAAAATAATAACTAAAATCTTTTTTTTAAAATAATAACTAGAACCGTAATTTATTTTATTTTATTATTGTTCAATTCAAATTTCATTATCATATTGTATCTGCTCCTCTCATGTAACCTCGCGAACTTAACAATCGCTCTTTAAATTCTGCCTTTAAATTTCTGCTTGCATGGTTTAAATTATGACATTATCTCTCTGTTTGCATGATTCAATTATCTCACGCATTTACTATTATTTCTGTCACATTGCACACATCCGAAGGTTAGGTCTAACTGTTTGGCCGCCGCGCCAATAGTCCGTAAAACTTCACACATTCAATTTCAAATCCTCAAAACTACAAACTACAAACCCTAATTTTCACAAATGCCTCGCCGCAGGCAAAATTACAATTTTACCCTTAGCATTAGGTCAAAGAGCCGCCGCGCTCATTTTAGGGTTTCCCGCCGTGGAATCCCTAATTTAACCCTAATTACAACTTAATATTTCAACGTAGAGATTTGGAGTTTCTACACTCCACGTAAGCGTGTCCTTAAGATGCGTTTATTCCCCTTGAGACCTTGACCACAGTCAAGAAGTTTCTAACCTCCCTATTGAGGGGAACTACGATTACTCTGATTCCACTCCCGTAAGGATACGTAGGCACAAGATGCGATGTCTTGCCGAGTAAACTTAGAATTAACCCCCTTTATTATTTATTATTGCTTATTTATATTTTATTTAATTATTTTGCTTATTATTTTGTAATTGTTTCTTGGATGTAAAGTTGTTTAATTATTTAATTATTATTATGGTTAGTAATTAGGGAGTGTAACAACATGTATGTAATATTAAAATAAATTTAGATCACTTTTAAATAAAGATAATTAAAATAAACACGTCACACACGTAAGTCGATTTTAATCGCCGTCTCACTTCCTAAGGATATCCCTCAAGTTGCCTACGAATAATGGTTAAGTGGGGTGTATAAAGCAAGTCCCTCAAATAGAAAAATCATCAAAGTCCCTTATGGTTGCCTTTACGAATCGAGTCCCTTTCGAAAAATGATGATGGTCCCTTATATGTGCTTATTACATCCCACAATGGCCTTCAAAGTCAAATTGTCCCTCACATGTCCCTTAACATCCAAAGTAAGGACTACCTACTCCATTATAGTAGGGATAGTCTTACTAAAGGAAAGAATGAAGAATAAGAAAGACCTTTAAACATTAGGGTAGGTTACTCCTAGGTGCTTGCTCACTTCAAAATTGTTTCGCACTTAAACAAATTTTCAACAAGTTTTCAAACAAGTTCTTAACACATCCTTACATGGATTATTTATTAACTATTCTGAAAATTTTCTATTCACACACTACAATTTCAAAACAATTCAAAAGTGAGCTTAAGTACCTAAGAGCCCATGGATAACCATGGATGAAAAGGATGCTAATACCTTCCCTTTTCATAACCTACCCCCCGGACCCAAAATATTCTCTAAGGTCTTTCCTGTTCTTTTATAACCTTTCCTTATGGATAAAATAAAAGTCGGTGGCGACTCTTGCTATCCGCAACATTGTTTAAAGTCAGTTCACCGGGTTACAGAACTGGCGACTCTGTTGGGGATTTATTTAAGAGGGGTACCCTTAGGAATTAAGATCACTTTAAATTGTTTGCCTTGTTTGCTTTATTATTATATTGTTGGGGTGCTCTTATGTGTGAAAGGTCCTAACCCGGATCTAGTGTACCTTAGGTAAATGGCAATAGACCAAGGAAACTGTACGACGTATATCGATACGGTTGATCTGGTGGCCATAGTTAGTGCGACTTCTTGGTTGGTGCTTATATTCCTTAAGTCAAGTTGAGGATAATATTGAGGATGCCATATGTTGTCAATGCACTAACTGACTTTTAGAACCCTAGTTAACTCATCTTGGCCTTTAGAAAGTAGTGAGGTAACCGGCTTTGGTGCAGACTGAAGTTGGTTGACACTCGATACTACGCTCATTGAGATCTTAAACTTGGAGGGTTTTGGTTGGCAAGTAAGTTGCCTTCTGAACAACCACCCTTGTGAAGGATCAATGATATTGAGATCCCTTAGAACCTGGTTACTTTTGTAGGACAGGATGAACCATCTAACTTCAGGGGAGGGTACTTGCCTTTGAACCTCATGCAAGCCTTTAAACCTAGGGCTATGGTGTGACTTGTTTGTGTGTGCCACATGTTTGTGATTGAGCATGACATCATGACATCATCATGCATCATAAGCATATCATTTTCCCTAACCATTTCAAGGACCAAAGGATTTATCTTTGTTCTTTGTTGCAGGTCATGGCTTCTGCTCGTAGAAACACCATCAGGATCAACTTTGTAGGGATACCTGCTAAGCTCAAGGAGTTGGTTTCCCTAGTGCCTGATCATTCCCAGTTCAACAAGAGACATGGTCACTTATTGGATCTAGTTACTTCAGGGTTCAGTGAAGACATGATGAGTGTGCTGTTTCAGTTCTTTGACCCTAAGCACCATTGCTTTACATTTCCTGATTATCAGCTGGTTCCAACCATGGAGGAGTTCTCTAAACTTCTGGGTATACCTGTTCTTGATCAGAAGCCATTCACAGGCTTAGAGAAGGAGCTTAAACCAGAAGTTGTTGCTGCAACTCTACATCTGAAGAAGTCTGACATTGTTCTAGAGACGAGAAGTGGAGTTAAAGGTATTCTTGCCAAGGTATTAGTGGATAAAGCTCAAATGTTCTTGAAGGCTATGAGCTACGAGGCTTTTGAGGAGATCTTAGCCTTATTGATTTATGGCTTAGTGTTGTTCCCCAATCCTGATCAGTTCATAGACGTTCATGCCATCAACATATTCCTGAGTCACAATCCAGTGCCTACCTTACTTGGAGACATCCTACATTCTCTTCACACCCGTACTACAAGGGCAAGAGGAACTTTGATGTGCTGCATACCTTTACTTTCTAGGTGGTTTATTTCTCACCTTCCTCGCTCAGTAATGAAGAATGAGCAAGGGTTCAGATGGTCCAAGAGGATCATGTCACTTTCTCACTCAGACATCCATTGGTGCTCCAGATCTATGGAGAATGTCACTATCATTGACCGTTGTGGGGAGTTTCCTAATGTGCCACTTCTAGGCATAAGAGGAGGCATCACCTACAACCCATCTCTAGCTTTACGACAGTTTGGTTACGCCCGGAGCGATGGTCCACATGACATGTTGATTCAGGGCATTGTGTTTGACTACGACAACGATCTTCAGGGTTACCGTCAGAGATTCATACGAGCTCGGGGAAAGGTAAACAGGATTGACAGCAAGACACTGGAGCCTAAGTACACCATTCCTATGGAGGCTTATCTCAGATGGGTACGATCTCGTGCTCAGACACTCATGATGCCATATCCTGCCATCCTACCAGTTACCATGGAACCTGTTGCTGAAGGAGACACAGCTTATACCATCCTTCACCCAGACATGCCTACTGATATGGAAGACTTGCAGAGATCATGGATCCAACTGAAAGAGCAAAGGGATACTTTCGAGGCTCATTACAAAGCAAGCCAAGCAAGGATCCTAGAGCTAACAAAGCTACTTCATGAGGAACGAAACCTCAACTCATACCTCAACACAAAGAGGAAACGTCCATGGGAGACTTAAAACCCCATCTTTTGTACTTATTTCGTTTTCATTTTTTGTAAGCCTAAAAGGCAAAACAAGTTATTACTAATAAAAAGTTACTTTCTTGTTTGTTTAAGCAAATTTAAATCCTGCGGTCCTTGAAAACATTGCATATGCATTCCCATATCATTGCATCACAGGTTTATAATTGTGCACAGGTTTCTCATCTTCTCGCCGTTTATTTCAGCAATGGCTCTTGAACAATCAGTTAAGGATCTCCAGGCACAGAATGCACAGTTCCAAGAGCTGATCCTGAACCTATCCAAGGGGCAGGATGAATTGAAGACACTGCTGGCCAAGAAGACTAAGAAGGCTAGAAGGTCTGCTGGGTTGCTCAACATGGGAAGAAGGTTCAAAGGTCCTGTCAAGACCAAGGAACATGTTGAAGACTATGAGTCTGAAGAATCTGAGCAGGAGAGAGGCAGTCTCCACAACACTATGGGGGACTCTGATTCTGAGGCTAACTACTACCATGAGCCTAACGAAGACAAATTCAAGATGCTGGTGGATAGAATGGATGCTATGGAATTACAGAAATCTTCTGGGCTGGATTTTGAGGATTTGAGCTTGATATCTGGGGTGGTCATACCCATTGGGTTCAAAGTTCCTACATTTGTTGTCTATGATGGGGTCTCTTGTCCCAAATTGCATCTGAGGTCTTATGTCAGAAGAATGCAACCCCACACTGCTGATAAAAAGTTGTGGATCCATTTCTTTCAAGAGAGTTTATCTGGAGTTCAGCTAGAGTGGTATTATCAGTTGGAGAGTGTCAACATCAGAGATTGGAATGACCTTGCTGAAGCTTTCTACAAGCAGTATCAATACAATGCTGACTTAGCCCCCACTCGCATGCAGCTTCAAAGCATGTCTATGGGTGCCAAAGAAAGCTTTAAGGAGTATGCTCAGAAGTGGAGAGACTTAGCTGGAAGAGTTCAACCCCCTTTGACTGATAGGGAGTTGGTTGATATGTTCATGTGTACGCTGAATGGTCCGTTTTACAGTCATCTCATTGGAAGCTCATCATCTGGCTTCACTGAGTTGATCATGACAGGAGAGCGAGTAGAGAATGGTATCAAGAGTGGTAAGATCCAAGTGGGCACTTCTTCATCAGGTGCTGCAAAGAAGCCTCCCACTGGGAAGAAAGAATCTAATGCTGTGTATGGTCAGCCTGATCGTAACAGAAGGCATCAGTCTGTTAGTGCAGTTCATATTTCAAATCCAACTCCTGCAACGACAGAGCAGCCTCAAGGCAACCAACAGAGGGCTAGAAGACAGTTCACGAAGATCAACATGTCAATGGCTCAGGCATTGCAACACTTGTTGAAAGCTGAACTTATTACCCTGAGGGAGGCCCCCCAGAATCCCAATGTTACCTCTCCCAAGTACAATCCCAATGCACGATGTGCATATCATTCAAACTGTCCAGGACATGATACTAATAACTGCTGGGTCTTGAAGAACAAAATTCAGGATATGATTGATGCTGGAGAAATTGAGTTTGATCCACCAGGTACTCCAAATGTGATTACAGCTCCAATGCCAAATCACGAGAAGACTGTCAACGCCATTGATGAAGATATTGATGAAGATCTGCATGTCTATTCAGTTATGGAGTTGAGCACACCATTGTCTGTTATCAAAAAGAGGTTAGTACAAGCTGGGATCTTTCCAGGTTGTCATGAAGATTGTCTATATTGTACCTATAAGCCGGATAGTTGCTTCATTTTGAGAGATGGGATTCAACGTCTCATGGATAAATATACTATAGTGTTTGAAAGAAGACCAGCATCTGTAGAAAGTATGGTGGATCATCTGACTCAGGGTAAGAAGATTGAAGAGGTTGACATGGTTGACAAAGTACCACTAAGAATCACTTCAAAGGGTCCCATTAAAATCACTCATCAGGGCCCAATCAAGATTACTGCTGAAGGTCCTGTGAAAGTTGTTGCTGAAGCCAGAGTAGCTCCTCTGATCATTACCACTCCTGGTCCTATTCCTTATACATCTGACAAAGCTGTGCCTTGGCACTATGGGTCTGATGTTTACATCCATGGTGTCAAGCAGGAGCCTTTACCTGATATGCCTGTTGACATTGATAATATTGCTGGATCTAGCAAGATCACTCGTAGTGGAAGAGTCTTCTCTCCTCCAGTTGCTTCTAAGAGTGCAGTTACCCCTGCTGTTACTTCCACCACTGATGCTCGGGGCAAGGGTCCTGTTATTGAGCCTGTATCTACTGATGTGCCAGCTGCTGATGACCTCTCTAAGCAGATGGAAGAAGTATTGAAAATCATTCGCAAGAGTGATTATGATATTGTTGATCAGCTGGGGCATACTCCCTCAAAGATTTCTATGCTCTCCCTGTTATTATGTTCTGAGGCTCATGCCAAGTCATTGATCAAGTTTCTAAAGATGGCTCATGTACCCAGTGCAATTTCTGTGGACCAGTTTGAGAATTGTGTTGCTCACCTGACCTATGACAACGGGTTAGGATTTTCTGATGCTGACTTGACCCCTGCCAAGAGGGATCATAACAGGGCCTTGCATATTTCAATTGAATGCAGGGGCACTACCCTGTCTCATGTGCTGATAGACAATGGTTCCTCTCTGAATGTGTTGCCTAAGGAAGTCCTGAACAAGTTGAGTCCTGAAGATACGGTATTGAAGCCCAGTAATATTGTGGTAAAGGCTTTTGATGGTTCTAGAAGAGTAGTGCATGGGGAAATTGATCTTCCAATCAAGGTTGGCTCTCAGGTGTTCACTGCTACATTCTATGTGATGGATATTCGTCCTTCGTACTCATGTCTGCTTGGTCGTCCCTGGATCCATGGGGCAGGTGCTGTGACCTCCACATTACATCAAAAGTTGAGATATCCGGTGAATGGAAAAGTTGTTACTGTCTTTGGAGAGGAAGAATACTTTGTCAGCCATGTAAACACTTTCAAGTATCTGGAAGTAGAAGGTGAATACATTGAAACTCCATGTCAGTCATTTGAAGTGGTTCCCTGGGCTGTTAAGGATTGTGTGACTCCTCCTGCTGTGAAGAAGGTTCCTGTGGTCATCAGAAACCCTCCAACAATGGCAATGGCCTCCCTCAATGATGCAAAAGCTGTGGTGGAAGAAGAGTCCCAGAAGGCTGTTCGTCGTGCTCGTGCTGTTCGTATCACCAATCAAGGGGTTATCAATGCTGTGGGAGATCAAGATGAAGACCACAACTTGGAGGCATGGATTTTTCCTACTGTGGGTGCTGGACTCAATAATTGGACAGCTGAAGATGTTATCCCTATCTCCTTTAGTCAGGAGTAAATACTATTACTGTGTTATGTTTTTAAATTTATAATTTCTGGAACAATTAAAACTTTCAAGCCATGTGCCTTACCCGGGGCACAATGGTGTGCTTGTTACGGGTTGTCATTTCATTTGCATACTTCATTCAATAAAATCAATGGACGTTTCGTTTTCGTAAATATTGTGTTCCTTGTCTTTCTTTTTCTTTTATTTTTGCTTTATCAGCTATGTGTTCTTACACACACCCACGTCACTAAAATGCAGATCCTCATCCACTCTGGATCCAGTTGATAACAGTTCTACTATTGCCAATTACAATTTCGAGAATCCGATCTGTCAAACTGAAGACGGAAACGAGGACGATTGTGAAATACCTGTAGAGCTTGCTAGGTTGTTACAACAAGAAGAGAAAGCTATACAGCCACATGAAGAGCCAGTCGAAGTTGTGAATCTGGGAACTGAAGAAAACAGAAAAGAGGTCAAGATAGGGGCTGATTTAGAGGACAGTGTCAAGAGCAGGTTGATTCAGATGCTACGTGACTATGTGGAGATCTTTGCTTGGTCTTATGAAGATATGCCAGGGTTGGATACAGACATTGTGGTTCACCGTTTGCCAGTGAAAGAAGATTGTCGTCCAAAGAAGCAGAAGGTTCGTCGTATGCGTCCTGAAATGTCAGAAAAGATCAAAGCAAAGGTAATGAAACAGTTCAATGCAGGGTTCTTGGTCGTAACTTCTTATCCTCAGTGGGTTGCAAATGTGGTACCAGTTCCTAAGAAAGATGGTAAGGTACGTATGTGTGTAGACTACAGAGATCTGAACAAGGCTAGCCCTAAAGATGACTTTCCACTTCCTCATATTGATATCCTGGTAGACAACACTGCTCAGCATAAGGTATTCTCTTTTATGGATGGTTTCTCTGGTTACAATCAAATCAAGATGGCACCTGAAGATATGGAGAAGACTACATTTGTGACACAGTGGGGCACCTTTTGCTATAAGGTAATGCCATTTGGTTTGAAGAATGCAGGGGCAACATATCAGCGTGCCATGGTGGCTTTGTTTCATGATATGATTCATCATGAGATAGAGGTATATGTGGATGATATGATAGCCAGGTCTCAGAATGAAGAACAACATCTTGATCATCTGCACAAGTTGTTTGAGAGGTTGAAGAAATACAGGTTGAGATTAAATCCAAACAAGTGTACTTTTGGAGTTAGATCTGGAAAGCTCCTGGGTTTCATTGTCAGTGGAAAAGGTATTGAAGTGGATCCTGCAAAAGTGAAAGCTATACGAGAGATGCCAGCTCCCCGTACTGAGAAGGAGGTTAGAGGTTTCTTAGGACGATTGAACTACATTGCAAGATTTATTTCCCAATTAACTACCATCTGTGAGCCAATCTTCAAGTTGTTGAAGAAAGATCAGGTGATGGAATGGAATGATGAGTGCCAGACTGCCTTTGATGAAATCAAGAGATATTTGCTAGAACCTCCAATTTTAATGCCACCAGTTGATGGAAGACCCTTGATTATGTATTTAACAGTATTAGACAACTCAATGGGGTGTGTATTGGGGCAACATGACGAGTCTGGTCGAAAAGAGCAGGCAATATACTACCTTAGCAAAAAGTTTACCGACTGTGAAACAAGATACTCACTGCTCGAGAAAACTTGCTGCGCTTTGGCATGGGCTGCTCGCCGACTAAGACAGTATATGTTGACCCATACTACCTTGTTGATTTCGAAGATGGATCCAATCAAGTACATATTTGAGAAACCTGCTCTCTCCGGAAGAATTGCAAGATGGCAAATGATCTTGACGGAATATGATATACAGTATACTACTCAGAAGGCCATTAAGGGGAGTGTTGTTGCTGATCATTTGGCTCATCAAGCAGTAGATGATTACCAGTCAATGAATTTTGAGTTCCCTGATGAAGACATTATGTCTGTTACCAAAGAACCTGGACAATATGACGAACCTGAACAAGGATCCCGATGGACTATGGTTTTTGATGGTGCCTCCAATGCACATGGTAATGGTGTTGGTGTTGTGATTAGTTCCCCTGAAGGTTGTCATACCCCGATTACTGCCAGACTTTGTTTCTATTGTACCAATAACATGGCTGAGTATGAGGCATGTATCATGGGTATGCAAGTTGCTATTGATATGAAGATTCAGTCCCTTGAGGTGTATGGAGATTCAGCTCTGGTAGTAAGTCAGATTAAAGGAGATTGGGATACAAAGCATGATAATCTCATTCCTTACAGAGAACATGTGTTGTCTTTGATCCCACATTTCAAAGTGATTACTTTTGGACATATTCCACGAAGAGAGAATCAGTTGGCAGACGCATTGGCCACCATGGCATCTATGTTTGAGATCAGCTGGGATGATGAAGCTCCCAAGATTACCATTGATAGATTTGAGAAGCCCGCATACTGCAATGAGATTGACACTGAAGGGGCAGAGGAGAAGCCTTGGTTCTATGAAGTGAAAAACTATCTTGAAGCTCAGGAGTTCCCTGAAGGGGCATCTGTCAAAGATAGGAAGTTCCTGAGAAGGTTTTCTGCTAAGTTCTTTCTGAGTAATGGCATTCTGTATAAGCGTAATCATGATTCAACTATGCTTCGTTGTGTGGATAAGAAGGAAGCTACAGAAATTATGGAAGAGATGCATGATGGGACCTTTGGCACTCATTCTAGTGGTCATACCATGGCAAAGAAGATTTTGAGAGCAGGTTACTATTGGTCTACCATGGAAGCTGATTGATATCAACACTCCAGAACATGTCACAAATGTCAAATCTATGCTGATAAAGTACATGTACCTCCATCTCCATTGAATGTGTTGACTGCTCCTTGGCCCTTTGCCATGTGGGGCATTGATATGATTGGTGAGATCAAGCCTACTGCTTCTAATGGGCATCGTTTCATCCTGGTTGCTATTGATTACTTCACGAAGTGGGTAGAGGCAGCTTCATTTGCATCTGTGACTAAGAATGTTGTGGCTCGGTTCATTAAGAATAATCTCATATGTAGGTATGGTATCCCTGAAAGGATTATCACTGACAATGGCTCTAATCTGAACAACACTATGATTACTGATCTCTGTACGCAGTTCAAGATTAAGCATCACAACTCTTCTCCGTATCGTCCAAAGATGAATGGGGCAGTTGAAGCTGCTAATAAGAACATTAAGAAGATTGTACAGAAGATGACTATTACTTACAAGGATTGGCACGAGATGTTACCATTTGCTCTGCATGGCTATCGTACTACAATACGTACTTCAACAGGGGCAACCCCATTCTCCTTAGTCTATGGTATGGAAGCAGTTCTGCCTATTGAAGTTCAGATCCCCTCCTTGAGAATTATGAAGGATGCAGGCTTGGATGAAGATGAGTGGATTCAGACTCGACTTGACCAGATAAATTTGATTGATGAGAAAAGGTTAGCAGCAGTTTGTCATGGCCAGATGTACCAGAAACGGATGATCAAAGCTTTTGACAAGAAGGTTAAGCCAAAGGTATATCAGGCTGGTGACTTGGTAATCAAGCGTATCATATTACCACAGGGTGATCCTAGGGGCAAGTGGACTCCAACATATGAGGGACCATTTGTAGTCAAGACAGTGTTCTCAGGAGGTGCCATGATACTGACTACAATGGATGGTGAAGACTTCCCACAACCTGTAAACGCAGACATAGTTAAAAAATACTACGCATAAAAAGAGACCCGCTAGGTTGACAGGCCTAGGCAAAAATAAGGGCATCCCGGCAAACCAAAAGGGTTTGGGCAAAAATTAGGGATATATATATAAAAAGATGTACACCCGGCAAGTCGAAAACCTGAAAAGGCGGCTTGGGCAAAAAAGGGTATCCCGGTGGATTGAAAACCTGAAAGGGCAATCCAGGCAAAAGTTAGGGATTAAAGCGTATGACTATGTCTCGTTTGGATCACTCATGAAACTGCAACCAGTTGTACTACTTACTCAAGCTCAAACAGATAAAGCTCAATCCAATCGTTTCCGTCTCAACAGCAAGAAGATGAGATACTTGAGTGGCAATAGTAGAATTGAAACTCAATAGGATTATTTCCCACATAGCTGATTCTTTTTGTAAAACTTCATGACAAAATTCTCTTACTAGGGTTTATGTCTCCTTGTACAAACTTACCCGTGTATGGGTCACTTTGGATATAAATAAATTCCATCTTTTGAATCCAGATTCACTTTTACCCTATTTACATAAGCGAAACGTCCATTGGTTGTGTTTGAATGTATGTATGCCTTTGAATATGATTGATGTTTACCAGAAACGCATGTATGCTTTTAATATGATTGATGTTTACCAGAAATGCATGAAAATGCAGTAATAGTATTTACTAAGGACGAACGAGGGAAGGATTTCAACGAAGCTTCGCCGGTTCATCTTTACAAGACAGTTACAAACCATCAGTAGGACTAATCCATTTTCACAAAGTCTAATCTCCCCTGGAATTTATATCCATCTCTTTTATCCTCATACGGATATACGGGAAATTACTTTCCAATAAGGGCACGATGAACGAAGACGGGATCCTACTATCAAACGAAAACGAAGGTTATCTATACCCTACTATCCCCAACAACGGGAGGTTATCTATACCTTGTTATCCCCAACAACGGGAGGTTATCTATACCTTGTTATCCCCAGCAGACGGAGGGTTATATATTCTTCAACAACGAATCGGGATTTATTTTTCTTGGCCAGCAGTTGTTATACAAGGATATCCAGACACTTCCAGCAGTGTCATAGCATACATACATCATTTACATCATACCATAACATATATGTCTATAGTACATTACCTAAGTGCATCATGTCATACATGCATACATAAAGCATAAACTAATGTTGTTATACAGAATGCTACCTTGTTTTCAGGTTAATTATCCAACAAACAATCTTATGATCTTTGGGACTGCTTTATTGTAACCTCAGGGTTACTTTATCTTCCTGATGAGCTTCTTATTACTTTGGGACTGCTTTATTGTAACCTCAGGGTTATTTTATCCTCCTGATAGCCTCTCATGACTTCAAGACTGCTTTAGAGCTACTGATTGCTCTATCCTCCTGAAATCATCCTATTACTTCAAGACTGCTTTAGAGCTATTCATTGCTCTATCCTCATGAGGTCATATTACTACTTCAAGACTGCTTTAGAGCTATTCATTGCTCTATCCTCCTGAAGCCATCTAATTATTTCAAGACTGCTTTAGAGTTATCCATTGCTCTATCCTCCTGAAATTACATTATTATTTCAAGACTGCTTTAGAGCTATCCATTGCTCTATCCTCCTGAAATCATTACTTCAAGACTGCTTTAGAGCTACTGATTGCTCTATCCTCCTGAAATCATCCTATTACTTCAAGACTGCTTTAGAGCTATTCATTGCTCTATCCTCATGAGGTCATATTACTACTTCAAGACTGCTTTAGAGCTATTCATTGCTCTATCCTCCTGAAGCCATCTAATTATTTCAAGACTGCTTTAGAGTTATCCATTGCTCTATCCTCCTGAAATTACATTATTATTTCAAGACTGCTTTAGAGCTATCCATTGCTCTATCCTCCTGAAATCATTACTTCAAGACTGCTTTAGAGCTATTGATTGCTCTATCCTCCTGAAGACATATCACATTATTATTTCAAGACTGCTTTAGAGCTGTTGATTGCTCTATCCTACTGAAGCCATTCTATTACTTCAAGACTGCTTTAGAGCTATTGATTGCTCTATCCTCCTGAAGCCATTATTACTTCAAGACTGCTTTAGAGCTATTGATTGCTCTATCCTCCTGAGGTCAGATTTATCACTTCAAGACTGCTTTAGGGTTATCATTATTGATTGCTCTATCCTCATGAAGACATGCTGTTACATCAGTATTACTCCAGACTCCTGACAGTTCTCATTATACTACTGAAGAACTTTCCCCTAGTGGCATCTTTAAGCCCACTCAATCATGTTCAACCAACCATCAATATCACTCCATGCACTGGTGAGTGCAAATTTTTGGGCTTTTGTGTTCAATCCCCTTCAACCTTCCAGGTTACGACCAACAAATATACCAATCTAACCCCTCAGGTTTCAGAAAATTGAACAGGGGCAGCTGTTGCACCCCAAAATTTGCCCTCACAATACAAGACTTTGTGTTCCAAGAAGGTTCACAAGGTTCACAAAATTCACAATTGGTTAGAAGAGTTGACAATTCCCTCAGACAATGCACCTCCTAAGCAGTGCATCCAAAACTAGGGTTTTGACTTTAATCAGGCTAAATGGACTTCCAAGACTTCAAGTGAGCTTCATAACATCTTATATGTGTATAAGAACCCCCATGTCAAGTTTCAAGACTTTTCTCAAAAGTTTGCTCAGTCAGATGATCAGATAAGTCAAAAGCAGTCAATGCAGTTAAAAGGTCAAACTGAGGTCAACTGTGGTCAAACCAAAGTCAAACTTCATGATTTTTTTTTTTTGCCAACATCAAAGAGAGGTTGGGTGAGAAATATTATCATAATAACTGTAATACCCCAAATTTTGCCCTAAGATTTGTCGTCGCATTTCATTGCATTTAATCAATTACTAACAAATTTGTGTAGTCGTTTGACTTTTTGCAGGTAAATATCATATGGCATGCATTTTTTTTCTAAAAAGTAAAAATGGCACAATTGGCAGGAGGACATGTGTAAGGAGTTATGAGTGTGAGAGGTTGAGAGTTCGAATCTCACCTTTGTCACTTTTTTTTGTTTTTTATTATTTTTACTCTAAATTTTTCTATCTTTCATTAAAAAAATAACAAAAATAGTTTTTTATTATTATTTAATTATTATTTTCGTATTTTAATTAAATCATTTTTTAAAATATTATTTTTTTCACTTTTTTCTAAATTATTCATAAAAATATCCAAAAAATCATAAAATAAAAAATATTGAAAAAAATTTTGTTCTTTTTATAATATTTTTTATTTTAGGAATCAATAGGATTATTAGTTTTTATTTTAAGTTTATTTTAATTATTTTAAATTATTTAAATTTTATTTTTTCTTAACTAATTATTTAGTTTGGGCTTTAAAATGGGCTTTAGGGACATTATTGACAATTTGGTGTTAACCCTAATTTGTTCCCTATATATACATGTGTTGCCTTGTTGGAAAAAAGGAGAGAATGAAAAAAACCTAAGAGGAGTGAGTGTCGTTTGCCGTTATTTAGTTTTCTTCTTCATCCATTACTATTGTTTCTTTTTCTTCATCGTTTACCGTTATTTCTTTTCCTTCATCTATTACTGTTGTTTCTTTTTCTTCATCTTTTACCGTTATTTCTTTTTCTTCATCTATTACCGTTATTTCTTTTTCTTTATCTATTACTGTTACGTTTATATATATATAATTTTTAAATTGTTAGAGTTTATATATATAAGATTTTTGATCGAATTATGTCGATACGATGTTTGCACATTTGTGTGCATGACGCGTGACATTTGTGTTAGTTCGATCTGGTTGCGATGATCGCATTTTTGTGTGAGCAATAATACTATTTTTTGCTTAATTTCTTTTTCTTTGCGATAAGTTTTGTTTCGTCCGATTTAGATCTGGTTGCGATGAGCGCATTTCTGCGTTAGCAACATTGTTGGGTTATTTGGCACATTTAAAATTCATTATTGCTTTATTATTATTATTATTATTATTATTATTATTATTATTATTATTATTATTATTATTATTATCATTATTTATTATTATTATCATTATTATCATTATTATTACCATTATTATTATTATTGTTATCATTAATTTATTAAAATTTGTTATAATATAAAAATCTGTTTTTTAAAATAAATAACATTAACATCTTTTCCAAATTAATATGAAAACCTATTATTTTTAAGAAAAACTTTTTTTTAGATAAATTTAAAATAATAACTAAAATCTTTTTTTTAAAATAATAACTAGAACCGTTATTTATTTTATTTTATTATTGTTCAATTCAAATTTCATTATCATATTGTATCTGCTCCTCTCATGTAACCTCGCGAACTTAACAATCGCTCTTTAAATTCTGCCTTTAAATTTCTGCTTGCATGGTTTAAATTATGACATTATCTCTCTGTTTGCATGATTCAATTATCTCACGCGTTTACTATTATTTCTGTCACATTGCACACATCCGAAGGTTAGGTCTAACTGTTTGGCCGCCGCGCCAATAGTCCGTAAAACTTCACACATTCAATTTCAAATCCTCAAAACTACAAACTACAAACCCTAATTTTCACAAATGCCTCGCCGCAGGCAAAATTACAATTTTACCCTTAGCATTAGGTCAAAGAGCCGCCGCGCTCATTTTAGGGTTTCCCGCCGTGGAATCCCTAATTTAACCCTAATTACAACTTAATATTTCAACGTAGAGATTTGGAGTTTCTACACTCCACGTAAGCGTGTCCTTAAGATGCGTTTATTCCCCTTGAGACCTTGACCACAGTCAAGAAGTTTCTAACCTCCCTATTGAGGGGAACTACGATTACTCTGATTCCACTCCCGTAAGGATACGTAGGCACAAGATGCGATGTCTTGCCGAGTAAACTTAGAATTAACCCCCTTTATTATTTATTATTGCTTATTTATATTTTATTTAATTATTTTGCTTATTATTTTGTAATTGTTTCTTGGATGTAAAGTTGTTTAATTATTTAATTATTATTATGGTTAGTAATTAGGGAGTGTAACAACATGTATGTAATATTAAAATAAATTTAGATCACTTTTAAATAAAGATAATTAAAATAAACACGTCACACACGTAAGTCGATTTTAATCGCCGTCTCACTTCCTAAGGATATCCCTCAAGTTGCTTACGAATAATGGTTAAGTGGGGTGTATAAAGCAAGTCCCTCAAATAGAAAAATCATCAAAGTCCCTTATGGTTGCCTTTACGAATCGAGTCCCTTTCGAAAAATGATGATGGTCCCTTATATGTGCTTATTACATCCCACAATGGCCTTCAAAGTCAAATTGTCCCTCACATGTCCCTTAACATCCAAAGTAAGGACTACCTACTCCATTATAGTAGGGATAGTCTTACTAAAGGAAAGAATGAAGAATAAGAAAGACCTTTAAACATTAGGGTAGGTTACTCCTAGGTGCTTGCTCACTTCAAAATTGTTTCGCACTTAAACAAATTTTCAACAAGTTTTCAAACAAGTTCTTAACACATCCTTACATGGATTATTTATTAACTATTCTGAAAATTTTCTATTCACACACTACAATTTCAAAACAATTCAAAAGTGAGCTTAAGTACCTAAGAGCCCATGGATAACCATGGATGAAAAGGATGCTAATACCTTCCCTTTTCATAACCTACCCCCCGGACCCAAAATATTCTCTAAGGTCTTTCCTGTTCTTTTATAACCTTTCCTTATGGATAAAATAAAAGTCGGTGGCGACTCTTGCTATCCGCAACATTGTTTAAAGTCAGTTCACCGGGTTACAGGGTTCGCCAGGCGAAGTGGGATAGCGAAGGTTCGCCCAGCGAAGGTGCTGGCGAATGGTGGCGAATGAAGTCAGTAGCTACTGACTTGGGCTCGCTGGGAAGTCTCGCCAGGCGAAGCCTAGCGAGTGTTCGCTGAGAGAGTTCGCCAGGCGAAGGCCAGGCGAAGGTTCGCTGCGAGGGTTCGCCAGGCGAATGAAGGCGAATGTGGCAGTATATTTTCTTTGTTGTGTTATCCAAATGGTGATTGTTTGGTTGATTCGCATATGTTTATACTTCTATGTTATGAATGAGTATGTGAACTATTATGATAACATGTGTTGTGGGTAGCCTTCGGGCGTGAATCCTAGAGTTGTGATAGAAATGATTAATTGTAATCGGTTAAAATACATGAGAACATAATGATGATTATGTGTGTATTAATTGATGAGTTGTGAATGTTTGATTGTTGTGTACAATTATGTAATGAGTATGCATGAGAACATTTTGAATATGTGTGCGTAACTTATAATTGTATGATTGGTATTGCGATGTGAATACCTTGATTGTTGTGATAATTAGAGATACATGGGAATACAATGAGGAATGTATGTGTATCGTCTAATGAATTGTGAGTGCATATATGTATGCGATTGTTGTGTGAATGCATGGGAACATATGTGATATGTGTGCATTGTTGTTGAATATGATGATGTGTGAAATGAATACATTGATAAATGTTTGATATATGTTGTATGTGCAATCATGATGAAATTCTCGAAGGAGTGAATTATTCGAATGCATGGGATTAAGACGCGGGAACGGTCTTAAGTGCATTTATTGTGATTGGTTGATTGTACATGCATCATTCAGTCAAGAGGCAATGTCTGTTAGTTTCGTGGAAACTAGTGGCTTGTCCCAAACCTAGAAGGGTGGGTTTGAAGCCTAGGGGACGGGCTTGGTTGTTATCGGTCTAGAAGGGTGGACCCGGTTTAAAGTAAAAACCGAAAAATGATAACGAGTTATCGGTCTAGAAGGGTGGACCCGGTTTAGAGTGAAAACCGAAAAAAGATAACGAGAGTCGGTACCGCATAGCATTGAGTTGCATTGAATATGTTGAGTCACATTGCATAATATTGTTGTTGTACAATGTGCTTGTGAATGATTGTGAAATTAAGCATGAAGGGATGTGCTTGTGAATGTTCATAATGTTGATATATGTGAACATGGTATGATTTATGACTATGAGAATGAAGTGTGGTGAGAAATGTGAATATGTGTTATATGATACCTATATATACGTAATCTTATGCCTTGATTATTATGGTTATATTTCTCACCCTTCTGCTGTTTTATAATGCTCTATGAGGCATTGCAGATTAGGATGCTGGAGTCCTTTTGTGAAGAATAGTCTTCATTCTTTTGAGTCTGCTGCTCTGATATGTAACACCGGGTAGTTAGACTAGTATAGTCATTCTTTTGTGATACATTGCGATGTATCAGCTTATGTGGTTCTGTAAATCTAACTGATATGATATATTAATTTAGATAGCTTATGTGTACGTGGATTAATATTTTGAAAACGATCAAATGATTTTATCTTCCGCTTAAATTGAAAATGTTACATATTTTATGGAGCAAATTGTGAAAGTGTTTTATTGGTGAAATTGTGGCATTCTTCTTTTATACCTTATTATAAAACCTTTTTACTCTGATAATTTGTATGTGCTTAATTGTTTTATATGCATTTATTTGGGGTATAGAAGTGGGTGTTACAATAGTGGTATCAGAGCAGGTCGGTCCGTCCGGCCAAGTTGTTAGAGTGTTTTTCCCTGTGTGTTATTGATATGCGTGTGATGCATTATCAATATTGGTTGTTCTTACGTGGTTCTGTTGTTGGAATTAGTAAGATGGTTGCAGGGAGGAACGACGAAGCGATTGCGGAGGCATTGACGAGATTGGCGGGGGCAATTGGGCAGAATCCTCCGGCCAATGTGAATGTGAGGGATCATGCCGATGATGGATTCCGTGCTTTGGGGAAATTCCAAAAGAATAACCCTCCGGTCTTCAAGGGAACTCATGAACCGGACAAGGCACAAATTTGGTTGAAAGCTGTGGAAAAGATTTTTCGAGTTATGAATTGCTCGGATGCACAGAAGGTGCAGTTTGGGACTCATATGCTCGAAGAAGAAGCTGAAGATTGGTGGGGTAATACTCGCCAAAGATTCGAGGAAGATGATATTGTGATTACGTGGGATTTGTTTAGAGAAACTTTTCTGGAGAAGTACTTTCCAGAGGATGTGCGGGGGAAGAAAGAGATCGAATTTCTTGAGTTGAAGCAAGGTAATTCGACGGTTGCTGAGTATGCGGCGAAATTTGAGGAGTTGATCAAATTTTGTCCTCACTATAATACTGGTAATGCTGAGAGATCTAAGTGCCTCAAGTTTGTGAACGGTTTGAGACCTGAGATTAGGCAAGCTATTGGATACCAGGAAATCAGGCGGTTTTCTGAGTTGGTTAACAAGAGCAGAATTTATGATGAAGACAGTAGGGCTAGGTCTAGCCACTACAAGAGCCTAAGTGATAAGAAAGGAAAAAGTCAATTCAGAGGAAAACCTTATGTGACTCCTGCGGACAAAGGGAAGCAGAGAATGGGTTATGGCAAGAGGCCAAGTGGGGGAGTTTCTACTCCGGTGAGATGTTATAGGTGCGGTGAAGCGGGACATCGTGCTCCCGAATGCAAAAGTGTTGAGAAGGCGTGTTTTAAGTGTGGAAAGCCAGGCCACAAGGCACTTGAGTGCAGAAGCGGTACGGGTGTTACTTGCTATAAATGTGGTGAGCAAGGACACATTAGTACGAAATGTGATAAGCCGAAGAAGAATCAAGGGAGCGGGAAGGTGTTCGCTCTATCTGGATCTGAGACTGCTAGCGACGATCGATTGATCAGAGGTACGTGTTTTATTAATGGTATACCTTTGATCGCTATAATTGATACCGGAGCTATGCATTCTTTTATTTCTTTGGATTGTGTTAGAAGGTTGAATCTTGAGTTGTCTGTGATTGGTGGCGGTATGGTTATTGATACTCCTGCTATGGGTTCGGTAACTACACCGTATGTTTGCTTGAATTGCCCGTTGAGTATTTTTGGTAGAGATTTTGGGATAGATTTAGCGTGTCTTCATTTAGATCAACTGGATGTCATTCTTGGAATGAATTGGTTAAAATTCAATCGTGTGTATATTAACTGTTTTGACAAAACGGTTATTTTTCCCGACTCGGATGTTGAAAGGGAATTGTTTATGACGAGGAAACAAGTGAAAGAATCGGTGCAAGATGGGGCTAAGGTATTTATGCTTATGGCAACTTTGAGGACTGGTGAGAGTGAAGAGATTGATGCTTTGCCCATTGTTAGAGATTTTCCGGAAGTATTCCCTGATGAGATAAAGGATTTACCGCCGGAGCGAGAAGTGGAGTTTTCGATAGATTTGATTCCTGGAACTAGTCCGATATTGATGGCTCCATATCGTATGTCGACCTCGGAGTTAAAAGAGTTGAAGATTCAACTTGAGGATTTGCTTGAAAAGAGGTTTATTCGTCCGAGCGTGTCACCGTGGGGTGCACCGGTGTTGTTGGTTAAGAAGAAAGAGGGTTCTATGAGGCTTTGTGTGGATTACAGACAGTTGAACAAGGTGACTATTAAGAATAAGTATCCACTTCCAAGGATTGATGATCTAATGGATCAGTTGGTTGGTGCAAGCGTGTTCAACAAGATTGATTTGAGATCTGGGTATCATCAGATCCGTGTGAAAGCTGAGGATATTCAGAAGACGGCCTTTAGGACGAGGTATGGACACTATGAGTATTCTGTGATGCCATTTGGTGTGACTAATGCACCAGGTGTATTTATGGAATACATGAACAGGATTTTCCATCCTTATTTGGATAAGTTTGTGGTTGTGTTTATCGACGACATCTTGGTTTATTCAAAGAGCGAAGAAGAGCATGCCGATCATCTGAAGATTGTATTATCTGTGCTGAGAGAGAAGCATTTGTTCGCGAAGCTTTCTAAGTGTGAGTTCTGGTTGAAGGAGGTTAGTTTCCTTGGTCATGTGATCTCGAGTAATGGTGTTGCGGTTGATCCGTCGAAGGTTGAAGCGGTGTCGCAATGGGAGACTCCGAAGTCAGTTTTTGAGATCAGAAGTTTTCTTGGTTTAGCCGGTTATTATCGGAAGTTTATTGAAGGATTTGCTAAGTTATCGTTGCCGTTGACGCAGTTGACTAGGAAGGGTCAAGCCTTTGTTTGGGACGCCAAGTGTGAAGCGAGTTTTCAAGAACTCAAGCGAAGGTTGACGACAGCTCCTGTTTTGATTCTGCCAAATCCAGAAGAACCATTCGTTGTGTATTGTGATGCTTCTTTGATGGGTTTAGGAGGTGTGTTGATGCAGAATAACCAAGTTGTAGCTTATGCTTCGAGGCAACTCAAAGTGCATGAGAAGAATTATCCGACGCATGACTTAGAGTTGGCCGCCGTTGTGTTCGTGTTGAAACTTTGGAGGCATTATTTATTTGGCGCAAGATTTGAAGTGTTTAGTGACCACAAGAGTTTGAGATATCTTTTTGATCAAAAGGAATTGAATGCAAGACAAAGAAGATGGCTTGAACTTTTGAAGGATTTTGATTTTGGCTTGAATTACCATCCGGGTAAAGCGAATGTAGTAGCGGATGCATTGAGTCGGAAATCATTGCATATGTCGGCATTGATGGTGAAAGAGTTAGAATTGGTCGAGCAATTTCGAGATTTGAGTTTGGTATGTGAGAGAACTTCTTTTGGATTTAAGTTGGGTATGTTAAAGCTTACAAGTGGTATTTTGGATGAAATTCGAGAAGGGCAGAAATCGGATTTGAGCTTAGTTGATCGGTTGACTTTAATCAACCAGGGCCAAGGTGGTGATTTTCGGATTGATGAGAATGGGATTATGAGATGTCGGGATCGAGTTTGTGTTCCAAATGTTGTTGAGCTGAAAAAGAGTATCCTTGAGGAAGGACATCGTAGCGGATTGAGTATTCATCCGGGTGCTACTAAGATGTATCAGGATTTGAGGAAAGTATTTTGGTGGCCTAGTATGAAGAAGGATATTGCGGAATTTGTGTATTCTTGTTTGACTTGCCAGAAGTCAAAGATTGAGCATCAGAAGCCATCGGGTTTGATGAAGCCGTTGTTTATTCCTGAGTGGAAATGGGATAGTATCTCCATTGATTTTGTATCGGGTTTGCCGAGGACGCCGAGTAATTTTGAGGCTATTTGGGTTATCGTGGATAGGTTGACTAAATCTGCTCACTTTATCCCTATGCGTATGGATTACCCTTTGGAGAAGTTGGCTAAGTTGTATATTGAGAGGATTGTGTGTCTGCATGGTATTCCGTTAAGTATTGTTTCGGATAGAGATCCGCGGTTTACTTCGAGATTTTGGGAGAGCCTGCAGAGTGCTTTGGGTACTAAGTTGCGTCTGAGTTCAGCGTATCATCCTCAGACTGATGGTCAGACGGAGAGGACGATTCAGTCGCTTGAAGATCTTTTGAGAGCTTGTGTATTGGAAAAGGGAGGAGCTTGGGATAGCTACTTGCCTTTGATTGAGTTTACCTACAACAACAGTTTCCATTCGAGTATTGGTATGGCACCATTTGAGGCGTTGTATGGTAGGCGGTGTAGGACACCATTGTGTTGGTTCGAGTCCGGAGAGAGTTCTGTTGTTGGACCCGAGTTAGTTCAACAGACTACTGACAAGATCAAGATGATTCAAGAGAAGATGAGAATTACTCAGAGTCGTCAGAAGAGTTATTATGACAAGAGGAGGAAGGCACTTGAATTTCAAGAGGGAGATCATGTGTTTCTTCGATTCACTCCGATGACAGGTGTTGGTAGGGCACTGAAGTCGCGCAAGTTGTCGCCGCGTTTCATTGGTCCTTATCAGATTTTGCAAAGGATAGGAGAAGTGGCCTATCGTGTGGCTTTACCACCGTCGCTTGCTAATCTTCATGACGTATTCCATGTATCTCAGTTGAGGAAATACATTGCGGATCCGTCTCATGTAGTCCAAATAGATGATGTGCAGGTGAGAGATAACCTGACTGTTGAGACATCACCTATGCGGATTGAGGATCGGAAATTGAAGCAGCTTCGAGGTAAAGAGATTGCTTTAGTGAAGGTCGCTTGGGGAGGACCGGCTGGTGGAAATGTTACTTGGGAGCTTGAGAGTCGGATGAAGGAGTCTTATCCAGAACTGTTTGAATCAGGTAACATTTTCGAGGACGAAAATTCCTAAAGTGGGGGAGGGTTGTAACAGCCCAAATTTCATTAAATAATTAATTGTAGTAATTAATTGATTTAGTGGGATTTTTATTAATGTTGGAAATTAATTTTTATTAATTGGAATTAATAGAAAATTAAGAAGGAATTGGAGTGGAAGGAAAATGAAGAAATATATAAGAGAGAAAGAAAAGAAAAGAAAGATAGAAAACATTTGGAAAGAAAGAGGAAAGAAGAAGAAAGGAGAGAAAGAGAAGAGAAGAAGAGGAAAAGTGGAAATCATCAAGAACCAACATCAAAGCTCCGATTAATCGAGGTAAGGGTGAGAAATGTTTCTATTTGATCATTGTATGATGTTATGTATGTTGGGTTAGGGTTTTAGTAGAGTTTCCATCACTTTCCAATTAGGGAAAATGTTGGATTAATCGGTAGATTGAGGATTTAATCGGTTGAAACTGAGCAATAATGCCGTAGAATAGTTGGGTAACATGTATTGATGTTGTTTATACTGATTTGGATGTGTAAGAGAGGGTTGATGGTGGAATGGTGAAGGAGAAGACAGGATGAAATTCTGTTCTGCGCAGGTTCGCTAGCTCTCGCCAGGCGAGCGAAGGCGAAGCTTCGCCAGGCGAAGCCTAGCGAATGTTGGCGAATAATTATATTTAAGTCCCAGTAGACTTCGCTGGTGGGTTCGCCAGGCAAAGTGGGATAGCGAAGGTTCGCCCAGCGAAGGTGCTGGCGAATGGTGGCGAATGAAGTCAGTAGCTACTGACTTGGGCTCGCTGGGAAGTCTCGCCAGGCGAAGCCTAGCGAGTGTTCGCTGAGAGAGTTCGCCAGGCGAAGGCCAGGTGAAGGTTCGCTGCGAGGGTTCGCCAGGCGAATGAAGGCGAATGTGGCAGTATATTTTCTTTGCTGTGTTATCCAAATGGTGATTGTTTGGTTGATTCGCATATGTTTATACTTCTATGTTATGAATGAGTATGTGAACTATTATGATAACATGTGCTGTGGGTAGCCTTCGGGCGTGAATCCTAGAGTTGTGATATGAATGATTAATTGTAATCGGTTAAAATACATGAGAACATAATGATGATTATGTGTGTATTAATTGATGAGTTGTGAATGTTTGATTGTTGTGTACAATTATGTAATGAGTATGCATGAGAACATTTTGAATATGTGTGCGTAACTTATAATTGTATGATTGGTATTGCGATGTGAATACCTTGATTGTTGTGATAATTAGAGATACATGGGAATACAATGAGGAATGTATGTGTATCGTCTAATGAATTGTGAGTGCATATATGTATGCGATTGTAGTGTGAATGCATGGGAACATATGTGATATGTGTGCATTGTTGTTGAATATGATGATGTGTGAAATGAATACATTGATAAATGTTTGATATATGTTGTATGTGCAATCATGATGAAATTCTCGAAGGAGTGAATTATTCGAATGCATGGGATTAAGACGCGGGAACGGTCTTAAGTGCATTTATTGTGATTGGTTGATTGTACATGCATCATTCAGTCAAGAGGCAATGTCTGTTAGTTTCGTGGAAACTAGTGGCTTGTCCCAAACCTAGAAGGGTGGGTTTGAAGCCTAGGGGACGGGCTTGGTTGTTATCGGTCTAGAAGGGTGGACCCGGTTTAAAGTAAAAACCGAAAAATGATAACGAGTTATCGGTCTAGAAGGGTGGACCCGGTTTAGAGTGAAAACCGAAAAAAGATAACGAGAGTCGGTACCGCATAGCATTGAGTTGCATTGAATATGTTGAGTCACATTGCATAATATTGTTGTTGTACAATGTGCTTGTGAATGATTGTGAAATTAAGCATGAAGGGATGTACTTGTGAATGTTCATAATGTTGATATATGTGAACATGGTATGATTTATGACTATGAGAATGAAGTGTGGTGAGAAATGTGAATATGTGTTATATGATACCTATATATACGTAATCTTATGCCTTGATTATTATGGTTATATTTCTCACCCTTCTGCTGTTTTATAATGCTCTATGAGGCATTGCAGATTAGGATGCTGGAGTCCTTTTGTGAAGAATAGTCTTCATTCTTTTGAGTCTGCTGCTCTGATATGTAACACCGGGTAGTTAGACTAGTATAGTCATTCTTTTGTGATACATTGCGATGTATCAGCTTATGTGGTTCTGTAAATCTAACTGATATGATATATTAATTTAGATAGCTTATGTGTACGTGGATTAATATTTTGAAAATGATCAAATGATTTTATCTTCCGCTTAAATTGAAAATGTTACATATTTTATGGAGCAAATTGTGAAAGTGTTTTATTGGTGAAATTGTGGCATTCTTCTTTTATACCTTATTATAAAACCTTTTTACTCTGATAATTTGTATGTGCTTAATTGTTTTATATGCATTTATTTGGGGTATAGAAGGGGGTGTTACAGATGGCATATGCTCTTATCAGAGTACGATATTCAGTATGTCGCTCAAAAGTCTATCAAGGGAAGTGTCTTGTCAGAACACCTCACAGAACATCCCATGGAAGATTATCAACCACTCAAGTTTGAGTTTCCTGATGAGGATGTGATGTATATTCAACGCACAAAACCAGAGCCTGGTCCGGAAGAAGGTCCCGAGCCTGGATCCCGCTGGGAAATGATGTTCGACGGAGCGTCAAACAAGAATGGACATGGTGTCGGAGCTGTTCTGAAAAATCCAACCGGAGGGTATACTGCTGTCACATCCCGACTTTGTTTCTCGTGTACGAACAACATAGCCAAGTACGAAGCTTGCATCTTAGGATTGGAAACTGCTATCGATATTCGCATCAAAATCTTGGAAGTGATCGGTGATTCTGCTTTGGTGATCTACCAACTCAAAGGAGAATGGGAAACCAGGGATGAAAATTTGATCCCTTACAAAATTCATATCTTAGAGATGGCTGAATATTTTGATGAAATTACCTTCAAGCATGTACCGAGAGCGGAAAATCACATTGCTGATGCATTAGCCATGATGGCATCAATGTGGAAGGTCCAGTTTGTTAACGAGGCTCCTCTGATTCGCATTGAAAGAAGGACAGTACCCGCGTATGTTATGATAATAGATGAAGAAACTGATGAGAACCCGTGGTTCCATGACATCAAAAACTTTCTTCAAAATCAAGAATATCCAGCTGACGCATCCAGAATTGACAAAAGAGCCATACGAAGATTATCAACTAAATTCTTCATCAACAATGGTACCTTGTACAAAAGAAACCATGACATGGTTCTACTTCGATGTGTCGACGAAAGAGAGGAGAATCTCATAATGACCGAAGTACACGAAGGAACGTTCGACACCCATGCCAACGGCCACGCCATGGCTAAGAAAATCTTAAGAGCAGGATACTTTTGGTTAACTCTGGAGACGGACTGCATACTCTTCGCTCGAAAATGCCATAAGTGCCAAGTCTATGCCAACAAAGTGCATGTCCCTCTGCATCCTCTCAATGTGATGACGTCACCATGGCCTTTTGCAATGTGGGGCATAGACATGATTGGGGCAATAGAGCCATAGGATTCCAACGGCCATCGCTTCATCCTTGTTTCAATTGATTACTTCACCAAATGGGTGGAAGCAGCGTCGTATGCGAACGTGACAAAGCAAGTGGTTGCTCGCTTCATCAAGAAGGAAATCATCTGTCGATACGGTATTCCTAACCAGATCATTACTGATAATGGGTCGAATCTAAACAACAAAATGATGAAGGAACTCTGTGACGATTTCAAGATCAAGCATCACAATTCGTCCCCCTACAGACCCAAGATGAATGGCACAGTTGAAGTTACAAACAAAAATATCAAGAAAATAGTACAGAAGATGGTCATAACCTACAAGGATTGGCACGAGATGTTACCATTTGCTTTGCATGGATACCGAACATCAGTGCGAACTTCAATAAGGGCAACTCCCTTTTCCTTAGTATATGGGATGGACGCTGTACTACCCATCGAAGTCAAAATACCTTCGCTAAAGATCTTGATTGAGGCCGAACTCGAGGAAGACGAATGGATAAAAGAAAGGTTCGACTCATTGAATCTCATTGATGAGAAAAGAATGACGGCCATGTGTCATAGTCAGATCTATCAACAAAGAATGATAAGAGCGTTCAACAAGAAGGTTCGTCCCAAAGAGTACAGGGAAGGAGAGCTTGTGCTCAGAAAAATCCTACCAACTCAAAAGGATATGCGCAACAAGTGGATGCCCAACTACGATGGCCCATTCGTTGTAAAAACCATCTTCTCCGGAGGATCTCTAATTCTTGAGACCATGGATGGTGAACAACTCAAGTATCCTATCAACTCAGATGCAGTGAGAAAGTATTATGCCTAAAAGCAGAAAACCTAGAAAGGGGATTCCAGTGCTTCAGCAAGACGGAAATCCAAGAATCGAAAGCTGACAAACGCCGAGGGAAAAGTCTTACGCAAGGTGTTAGAAGAAAGATCAATGTCTGTCATTCTCGTCAGAAGCAGCGAAGCAAGTGAACTGATAGTTAGGAGGACCGGATTATTATGAGATTCTGTAACCCTTTCTGTTTGCCATTTTTTCCAAATGTATAAAATTTCCCAAGGCTTTGCCCTTTGTAAAGTTCTTGTCTATCAATAAAATCAGATTTTGGCCAATCATTGTTATGATCTTCTGTTTTTGTTATGTAATTTCACTTATTCGTTAATAAGGATTTTCTCGAAAGCAAAGTGTTTGAAAAATTTAAATTTTGTTTTAAAAAGAAAACGCAATTTGAAAAAATGATTGAAGGACTCTAGAGGTAATCTGATAACATTACGCCGTTCTCAAAGTCGTGAAAATCTGCCGTCATCTTTGACCAAACTAGATGCGTCCGACAGCTCTTAAGCCAAGACTTCTCCTCTAGAGGATTACGAAGATTTTGTCTAGGAAGATTGTTATCAATGCCAAAAGGAAATGTCGCCCAACTTGAAGCAATTGAGACTCAGCGTGACGAGTTCCCTCTGTGTTTTCCTTGTTTTGCTTTCCTTTTTTTGCGGGTCGGTCTGCATTTTACATGCAACATCATATCAACATACGCATTTGTTTGCATTCGGTTTTGGTTTGTATGGCTGTTGCCTTTGAGATCCTTTGGTCGTTACCTCTATCTTTGATTCTTTACAACAATTTTCGCTTCAAAGTTGACATCCTGGGATTACTTACCTTCTCTGGGAAGCTAGTGGTGACTAGCAGTATCCGATTTACACAAATGGGTGGTTGTTACTAATATTTAGCTTTGATTTGGTTGTCACCAATAATCTTTGAAAGTCTAGTAATCACTAGCATTTGTTCAGAACCAATTATGTTTGGTATCTCGATTTGGTCGTTACCAACTTTTTTCCAAACCCAGTTGTCACTGATTCTGTTGTAAAGCCAACCAATCGTTATTGGAATCCTTTTGATTCGGTTATCACCCATCTTTGCTAAAATCTAGTGGTTACTAGTATTGATTTTTAAACCAATGGTCATTGATATTTGAGTTGGTCATCACCAGAATTCCCTAAAAGTTCAATAATTATTGGCATCACCTGGAACCAGTCGTTATTGGTACCTTTTGATTCAATTATTACCAATCCTTCTGAATCTAGTAGTTACTAGTATTAACTTCAAATCCAATTGTTATTGGTACCTTCTTGATTCGGTTATTACCAATCTTTCTAAGTCTAGTGGTCACTAGCATCGTTCGGAAAATCTAGTGTTTACTAGCAGTATCTTGAACCAGTTGTTATTGGTGTGCTTTGATTTGGTCGTCACTAGTTGGCCTAAGTCCAATAATTATTGGCATCGCTTAAATCGGATTGTTATCATCACTTCAGTCTGGTTGTTACCAAACTCTTTGAAAATCCAATAGTTATTGGTCCCCTTGGACTCGGTCATTACCAATTTCTTCAGTTAAATCTAGTGGTTACTAGCATTATCCAAAATCAATTGTTATTGGTATATCCCGATTTGGTCATCACCAGTCCCCTCTAAGTCTAGTAGTTACTGGCATTGCTTGAAAACTAATCGTTATTAGCCGGTTGTTACCAATTCCCCTAGTTGAAGTCCTGTGTTTTATCAATATTGTTTGGTATTCCCAATTGTAATTGGAACTTCGATTTGGTCGTCACCATATCCCCAGGAAGTCTAGTGGTATTTAGCACTTTTTGGGAACCGAACTTTGATTTGGTCGTCACCATCCTCCCCAGTAAGTCTAGTGAAGACTAACACTAGTTGAAGCTGTTTGTTGTTCTGGTCGTCACCGGTTTTCCCATTGAATCTTTTGCTTTCCCAGTCGAGGCTCGGAGAACTAGTGGATACTAGCTTCCCCGGCGCGTCCGGTTTTGTTTCTAACCTTTCCTGAAGATCCCGTTTGAACTCTTCGTTATAGGAATTTCTCGTCTGGTTATCCCCAGCGAGGTTCGTGTCTCCAGTCCGTCTTTTCCCCGGTGAAGATTTGCCTCCCCAGTGGAATTGTTCCCCAGCAAAGTTTTCCCCAGTGAGGTTTACACTTCTTTTCTGTCGTTTCCCTGGTGAAGAATTGTCTTCTTCCCCGGTGGGCTTCTTCATCTGGTTATCCCTAGTGAGGTTTGTGTCTCCTTTCCCTAGTGAAGATGTGACTTCCCTCGTGGAATTTGCGTCCCCTGTGTGAAAGGTTCCTTTGAACAACATGTTTAGTCATGTTTGAACTATCTTGCTTACTTCGCTTTGAATCCTTCCCCAGTGTGTTGGCTCCCCGTGAGTGGTTACTTGTTGTATTGTTGTTTTTTTTATATTTTTGCTCGTGTGTCTGCATTTGTCTTGCATTCAAGCATCATAAAACACCATTTAGAAATCATTGCATTCAACATTTGTCTTTTTGCATACCATCGGATCTAAGGGACAAAATTTATGGTTTGCTATATTTAAATACCTTTCACTGCGATTCTATGAGGATTGTCATCTCTCATTGCCATCTAGTGAAGATATTTAAATAGGGGCATCTGTTGCACCCCAAATTTTGACCCCTTAGATCCTCATCATCATTGTAGGATCATATTCATTTAATTAACTAACCTTGACCCATTTCAAGTTTATCTTTGTCAAGATGCAGATGAATCAGGGTTCCGTACCGTCAAAATCGAGGCTTCGATGGTTTGATCAATCAATGTCGTGGATTGATTCAACTATAAACAAGATCAAGAATACTACATTGGGTCAAGTATGAATTCAATTTGAGGTGATCACCCAAGAATTGAGAACAGTGCAGTTCAAGATACCCGATTAGGGTTTTCGATTAGGAAAAGTCAACTGTAGTTTGACTTTTGATTTAAAAAGTGTTTCAATGGTGGGATCATGTTCCATTAAGTTCATATGGCTTTGTAAACTCTATCCAAAGAGTTTCAAGTCCTCAAGATACCCGAAACGTCAACAGTCGACTCGGTAGTCATCGATTGATCGTACGGTTGATCGAAAGGTCAACTCTTCAACAATAAGGAATTTGACTTCAAGATGTGAATCAAAAATGTTCCTTATGTCATATTACACATTCCCATAAAATTTCATGACCATTGGATCAAGGGTTAAGAAGTAATTGCATAAATCGGGAATTAGGGTTTTGAAAGGGGCAAGACCATAACTCCTCAACCAAACATCCAAATGAAGTGGTTCAAAGCTCATTGGAAAGCTCTTGACAAGTCTTACAAAATCCCTAAAGTGGTCCATCATCAAAAAATGCATAGATTTGGAGTTATGACAAAATTCATTTCAAGAAGGGAAAATAAGACAGAAAAATTTCACTTTTAGGCTTGTTTTTTAACATCTTTGAAGGGTTTTTCAACCTAGTTCCATCTAAAATTTGGAAATCTCAAAAACATGAAAGTTGTAGAGCTACTTGAGGGCTTTCTAAATTGTGGTAGAAATCCTCAATAGCATTTGTGAGCAGAAAGTTATGGGTCATGGAAGTTGGGGCTGCCATACTTGAAGTCACTACTCCAACACTTCCCAAAATTCAAAATTCCTCAACTTGGGCTACCCTCAGCCATTGGATCATGTTCTATTATGATATTATGAAGCTTAGATGATGCAAAAACCAGAAGAAATGAAGAATTGGAAGGCTTGTGCAACTTGGAGCAAGTGGCCATTATAATAATCATTTAAAAGCCATGAAATAGAAACTTTTCAAAGAGATTGGGCAGCTGCAGTCCCCTACCTTCCTAGCCTCACTTCAGCCATCCTATCCCTCCCATCTCACTTGATTTTTTCTCAGCATTTGTCCATGGAGCTGATATGTAGAGCTGCCACAAAGATCTTGGCAAGATTCATTCAAAATTTCACAATCTCCCTCCAAAAGTGGCAAAATCCAAATCTGCCCTCACCTTTATTTTCAATATAAATAGAGGAATTATCTATGTCACAAAACACACCAGAGCTGTTGAGAAAACACAAGAAACTCATAGCTCTCTCATTCTCATCCTTGCTTGAAATTGCTTAAGTTCACAAAATCACCAAAAACACCACTTTTCACTTTTCAAGCTAGTTCTTTCTTCAAACATCAAAACACTTCAAAGACCATCTATACACCCTTAAAATGGCCATTTGAAACTATTCCCACCATTATTTTCATCAAAAAAATCACCAATCTAAAAGTCAACCTTCATACCTTGATATTTTGACTTTCATGCACTTTGGAAGCCAAGTCTTTACTTAGGGCCTTTCCTACTACCTCAACACTCCCAACACCTCTTATATATCATACTTCAACTATCCAAAGTCTCAAAAACCAGCAGGGAAGTTCACCACTCAAACTGTCTTGAAAGATAGTTTGTTGCTTCAAGAGGAAGAAAGCTCCAAATCTTTGCCAAGGAAGAAGATCTTTGGGTTTCTTAGCTTTTAGCTTGTTCAAGAAAGACTACAAGAGGTATGTAATTCTCAACCTCTTTATTTATTCATACATTGTCATATTTTACAATTTTGAAATGCTTGTTGTGAAAATATGGTCATGCTGTCCCACATTGGTTCTTTGTCAAGAGTTTGAGTTTTATGGCTGTGATATTTGCTTTTGTTAAGGTATTTTACTCATGTATGATGTGTTGATAATATGTTACCAATATTAAACTTTGATGTTGTGTACAACTTGTTTTGAGATTTTTGTCTATAAGGTAGTTTTAGAGATCCAAACATTGAAATGTTGATGTGCTTGCCCTAGATCTGTCAACCTTTGTTCATTGGTGATGTTTGAATAACTTGTAAGTTGTTTCATGATGATCCCCCTGCCCCTAGGTCATGCTTGAATCTAGGTTTTCCTTGTTATGAGATTTGATACATTTGCCATACCATTATCATGAGTTTTGTGTTAAACTGCTTATGCTTGCCATGTTGTGTTTCAAGTGTTTTAAACTATTGGTTTGTGTTTATATGATCTTGTTTGCCTAGTTGAGCTTGTTGAAATGATGAGAAACTTAAGATTTGGTTGTTAAGGCCAGTTTTGAGGTTTATGTGTTTTGCTGTCAAATGTTTTAAACCATCATGTCATTTCTTGTTGTGAGCATTTTGTGTGTGATATTTATGTGTGAAACCATCATTTAACTTATTTTGAGGTTGTATGTTGTACTTATATGATCAAACTTCCCTTACTTTTTTCAAAACCACTTTTCATTCTCAACTTGTTTTTTAACCTCATGATACCAACATCATACCATTTTCTACTCCAACCTGTTTTTTCTTGAACTATGTGCATAGAATCCTCATTCTACATATTTTGAACTTGTATGTGATGCTCATTTATCCCAACTGCCATAAATTTGTCTGCTGCCTGAATGAGTTGGTTTTTGCATTTCATGAGTATCAATATGCCATATTCTGTTTGATGTTGATTTGAATTGATTTTGAGGTATGAGCTTATCCTTTTGCATATTTGTGGTATGTGTGTATCATTGTCATGACATGATTCTCCTTGTTTTGAAAAATGCCCTGTTGTACGAAGTTTGTCTCAAGACAGCTTTTTCTTCATAACCATCAACTTGCCAAATTATTTTCTGTTGGAAATATGCTTGAAATTCAAATATGATCTCTTTCATTTCCATGTTTATAATGTGTGTGCATTGGTTGTTTAACCTATTTCCACCTGTTTCCTCATTTCACTTTCAAAATGCACTTTCATAGCTAAAATATGCCATGACTATACCAAATCTTGTTCCAATTGCAAAATGCTTGATTTCTGAGTTTGAACTCATTTACCTTCATATTTGTGATGTGCATGTGCTATCTTTTCAACATGAGACCACCTACTTTCTACTAGACCAGCTTGTAACCACACTGCTGCCAAAACTGTTTCAAAACCACAACAGCTGCACACACTTCACTCTTTCTGTTTGTGTAGCTTTGAGTTTATTTCATAAGCATAGATAGCATGTTTTTGTATGAACTAGTCCCCTTTTATGATTGCCTTGCCAATTTCCCCCTGCCTGTCATGACAACCCCACTTACCATGTGATACCTTTGCAGTTTGTGAGCATTTTTGTGTTATGTGCATTTCATGGTCAAACTTGAGGTATAGACTCATTCATGATCATGTTTGTAACTTGTGTATGGTCTCTGTTTGATCTCAACCTTTTCCAATCATGTCTTGGTTTCATTTATGCATTTTTATGTGTGTATAAGCAGCTGATTTGTGACTTTCATTTCTGTTGGGTTTGAGGCAAGTCTTGAAGTGTGGAAACACTCAAGATAATGTTTATGGTTTGTGTGATAGGCCTGTTCAAACTGATTGTACTTATTGCTTGACTTTGGATTTCAAATTGCATTTCTTTCTATTTCACTTGGCATAGCATGACAGTTGTGATTTATGTTTGATCCTGGCATTGTGATTGTTATCTTTTTGTTTCTCATTGCATTTTGGTTGAGATTTCATGATTGTATTGGTTCTGTTGTGATTCAAATGTGTTTCATCCATATTAGCCCTCTTTTAAAATTCTGGGCAGCAGGGCCACTTTGGCCCTGGTCTGCAGCTTGCCTACTGTGTTCATCATCATCGATTCCCCTCATATCACATTTAAACCAGCTATGTGTACATGATGTAACTTTTTGTCTGTGTTAAGTTTTAACAGTTTGGTTTTTTATTTGAGGTCATGTATTGTTGTGGTTTGAAAACAAGCTCACTATTTTTCACAAGTTCATAACCAATATGTTGCCATGCTTCTTTCTTCTGCCTGAGCATTGGTGTTTGATTTATAGCATTAAGAGCATCATCATTGACATGTTTAGAACAAGTAGGCCATATGTATGATTTGAACCTTTCCATCTGTTTTGACAGCTTGCCTTCATTTTCATGTTATCATTGCAATTCATGTGCCACTTTCAATTCTATTGATCTATGCTTGAGCCATAAGTGTACAATACATCTGTTATCATATTCATGACTTGTGTGCAATGCCTATTTGATGTGTATGAACTCAGAGCTGGTGTGGTTTTCTTAAACGCATCTCAAAATGCCAATATGCAAGTGCTATCGTGTTTTAATGTGTGTTTGTAATTTCAAAATTTTGTTGATACCATCATAATCCTTGTTAAAAAACAGTCAAGTTTGGCTAAAATTTCACAAAAAAAGATTGAGTTTTGATCAAGTTTGGATCCTTCACGTATTTGGTTTGGTTGGCTTGTTTTTTGCCCAGAATATCCATCATATCTAGCGTTATCTATTTATGGGGGTGGCTAAATACACGGATGTATAGCCACCCTAGAGGTAGACAAATTGCGCGCTTTGTAACCTTTCACTTGCCTGACCTGAGTTCGATCCTTGGTGATCAACTCTTTTGTTTTTTTTTTCAATTGTCATGTTTTAATTTTTTTCTTCTTTCTTGCCTTTCCTCTCACACGCGCTTGTAAGTGGCTAAGTTGGTTTGTGTTGTGTTGGTGAACACAAGGGCGTGGGTTCAATCCCTTTCCATGCCATTTCTTTTTTATTTGCTTGTTTATTTGTTTGTGTTATTTTCATAAATCATTGAAACTTCAAAAAATCATAACTTTCTCATGCCGTATCTTTTTTAATCCGTTCGTTTTGTAACTTTTTCATTGTAATTTCTATTTTCATGTGATGGATTAAAACCTCAATTGCTTGTTTTTTACAATGCCGTTTGCCTACTTGTTAGTTGGTTCATTCTTAGGTCACTACCTCACGTCTTGATCAAATTTCTTTCATACTATACTTGACCTATCTTGTGAGATTTATTGATATTGGATTTCTTTATGTTTGTTAACATGTTGAGACTTCATTTCTGGTTGGTGGTTACCATAATTTTGTTGTCCCCCTATAACTCTGTGTTTGAACATGTCTTATATTCTTTACGTATTTGATTGCATCAATGCCTAGATGTTGTTACATTTGAATTTATAACATGATAATCTTAAGGTTGTGAATTACTTGCATGATTATTGTTTCCATCTTTGTTAAGATATTTGATTCCCGGTTGTAACCATTTGTATCAATCTAACCCTTGCCTATTGTGATATGCATGCTTGCTTGGTTGTAACCATATTCCTTATTCTTCTTGCTTAAATGTTTATTGCTTTGTTAAGTATTTCTTCCCCAAGTGATGAAACTTTTTAGTTCTCATCCAAGTTGCCTTATCCCTCTCCTTCCAAAGGAAAAGTCTCTCCATTGACTCTTGTGTCATGGATAGCTCATTACCCTTTCCCCTGACTTTTTGAAGTCATCTTGAACCACAGTATAAGCCATTAGACTTTGCTTTAAGTCTAAAAAACCCACCTTTGCTAGGGGTGTTCTTCAACTAGAACCTTAGGATAAAGTTTGTAAACTCTATGTAAGAATCATAGTAATGATTACTTACTCCCCTCTTGAATGTTATAACATAGATCTAGAGAGTTTTGTTAGACTCTATACAAACATTGTTATGTTTGTTCCCCTTTGAACTTTGATCATAATCAAGTGTTCTTCTACCCTAGTGAGGTGAACTACGATTGCTCTAATTCTATCCTAGTAAGGATACGTAGGCAGAGGACGCAATGTCTTTGCGAGCAAACTTAGAAACTATCTTTAGGTTTTAACCTACACCTTTTACCCAATCCCAATCCATAACAAACATTTAGCAAACTTAGCATGCAAACAAACAAAAGGTTCCTGTAGAGTACTACATATGTTTAGGATGTGAAATACCTACCCTATACATAACCAACCCCCGATCCCCGAATCTCTTAGCATTGTTGTTACATCGCACAAAAGGTTCTTTCTTTCTTTAGACCTTTCCTTTGGGTAAATTAAAGTCCAGTTGTGAATTTAAGGATTAAGATTAAAGTTAATCAATAGCTTGATATCACGATTCTCGTCGCAACACCATGTGAGTAGTCATGTTGGTTGATAATATTCGAAGGATTTAACTATGACTCTGGGCACTCTTGATAGAACATGATCTACAGGTACAATGAAAATCTTAGTACATGTCCTCTCGGAGGGTATACCCGGCTTCATGCTTATAAACCTGAACCTAGGAACTTTGCTTGTTAGCATTTGCATGTGTGTGCATCAAATCATCATGTCATCATAACATCTCATCTTGGTGCATTGGTTTTGTAAAACTCAGTTATTTTCTTTTTGCGAAACCCTAGTTATCATGGATTTTGGGAAAAGAAACACTAAGAAATATAACTTCAAGAAATGTGATGCATTGGAGTTGAGAAAGTTAGGTACAATGGTATCCGAAGAATTTGGGAACACATATGGAGGCTTTTGAGCATTGTGAAGACTAGGATGGAAGAAGGAATTCTCAACACCTTGGTTCAATTCTACAATCCACTATACCACTGTTTTACCTTTCCAGATTACTAGTTGGTACCAACCTTAGAAGAATATTCTTACTTCATTGGAGTTCCTGTGAAAGATAAGAAGCCTTTCAGTGGTTTAGAGAAGCTACCCTCGCCGAAGGAGATTGCTGACATACTCCATCTAGAAGTATCCGAGGTCAAAGCCAATCATACTTCAAAAAATGGGGTTAAAGGTTTTCACTCTACTTACTTATTGGGAAAAGCTACCTACCTCGCCAAAGAAGGAAGTATGGACGCATTCGAAGCAGTTCTGGCTCTCTTAATCTATAGTTTAGTATTGTTCTCAGAGGTAAAAGAATTCATTAATTCAACTACCATCACAATATTCCTGAGTGGTAACCTGGTGCCCACTTTGTTAGGTGACACCTATCATTCCATTCATCGCAGAACTCTTCAAGGTAGAGGAACTATCAATTGTTGTGCTCCTTTACTATACAGATGGTTTGTGAATCATCTATCAAGGACATATGCCTTCAGAAAAACCCCTAATAGTTGGAGGTGGTCTCAGCGAATCATGTCTCTAACTTAAGCGGATACCCATTGGTACGATCCCGCGTATGACCGAGGAGTATACATTGATAATTGTGGTTATTTCCCAAATGTACCACTCTTAGGGACACAAGGAGGGATCAACTAGCAGACACCAGTTTGGGTTCCCGATGAAGGACAAGCCCAACAACATCCTATTTTCTGGTTTCTTCTACCTTAACACCAAAGCATAGGAAGGTTTAAGAAATAGTACAATTGATGCTTGGAAGAATATCCGGAGAAAAACCAAAGCTGGCCTTGGGAAGAGGAACTGTGTAGCTTTTGAGCCATTCACTCGGTGGGTCCAATTTAGAGCTTGTGATCTCAAGATGCCTTACCTTCCTGAGAAAAATATGCAGATTGTCATCGCGTCATCTTCTGCCATTCCCATTGAAAATATAGAGGAGTACTAAGAGGTTCTTGAAAGAACAAAACTTGAGAGGAACACGTGGGAAGACAAGTACCATACTCTGTATGCTGGGACGGAAGAATTGCAGAGAGACTTGCAAGACAAAGATGAGTTGATTGGGTGGTTCAAAAGAAACCTAATCGATGGAGATGTGACAAAGGAATGTTAATTTTTCTCTAGCGTCAAACCTACACAGAGCACTCATGAGTATTCGAGCATCCCACCGACTTCTGACACCTGGAAAGTAATAGTAGATAAGTTGGTGATGGAAAATACTATGTTTAAGAGACTAAAGAGGACACACGGATAGGATGCTTGTCAGATTTCTTAACCATAGGACCCAAGTCTTCTCCTATGATGTAGCCTCACATTTCTTGGGTTATATGTCAAAAGTTGTAACTTTTCCCGGCATAAATGAAATAAGGGTTTTGCTTTAACTATCTTCTGAGTTTTGCAAAACCAGTTGTGTCTTTGCATTGCATTTCGCTAACCATTCAAGGAGTTCAATTTTTTTTTTTTGCATTCCCAAGCCTGAGGTTCGATAACCTGAGGATTTTAAGAAGCCTCGTAAGGAATACTGCTGCTTTCATAGCCAAATATGAGGACTTGTTTCCTCTGCTAGATACACAAGTAAATGAAGAAATGCTGCAAGCTCTCGTGAAGTTTTTTGACCCGCTGTACCATTGCTTCACATTCCCAGACTTTCAGCTACTGCCAACCTTGGAGGAATACTCCGAGTATCTGAAAATCCCTACGAACTTCACACCTAAATATGGAAGGGAGAAGAAACCAAACAGAAGAGATGTCGTTGAAGCCCTCCACCTAGAACCCACGAACTTTCCAACCCAGTTGGATAACAGGGGAAGATTTATCGGAATGGAGGAGAAACCATTCATGGAGAGAGATGAGTTCTATTATGATCGAGGAAATTTGGAAATCTTTGAAGTTGTATTAGATTTCTTGATTTACGGCTTATTCCTATTTCCCAGTGCACCTGAGTTCATTAGCCTGGAAGCCATCAAGTTGTTCATCATTAGAAACCCAATTCCTACTCTCTTGGCTGAAACTTACTACATTATTCATCGGTGGAAAGTGTTCAATCTCGGACGATTCTCCTGCTGCACAACACTCCTCAGCAAGTGGTTTATTTCATCCTTGCCCAAAACGTTTCCTCTGTGGAAATTTCAGGATAGTGATGCCTGGATTGAGAAATTGGTTACACTTTCTCATTACAACATCAGTTGGTATGACGTAACTCGCGGAGGAGTGGCCATGATACAAAGTTGTGGAGAATTCCCGAATATAGCGCTAATCGGCACCAGAGGATACATCAATTACAGTCCTATCCTAGCTGGCCGTCAACTAGGATACCCCACTAAGAAAGAACTAGAGTCGGCTCAGCTAGAAACTTTCTTTTGCGAAAGGGATGCTGATCGAGATCTTAAAGCACAAATTATCTATGCCTGGCGTCACCCCAAAATGCAAGGAATGACTGCTGTGGAAAATCCAAGTTGTCTTGTTTCAAAGGAATATCTCTTATGGTCAAAAGTTATAGCACTAAAAAGGTTCTATACACAATCCTATGACATTACTCTAGAGCCAGAGAAGCTTTTGTCTAGGGGAGAATTGAAGTTTGCTTTGGTGAAAGCTGAATGGGAGAATAAGGAACTTTGGGAGCTACTCCGTCAAAGTCAGAAGAAGATAAGACTTTGGACGGAGAAGGGTCATCTTGTTAGAAGATCCTTAGCGGTTGATTTCCTTTTGTTGTTTGTACCCCAAGCTGATGGGAATATGTAATCTTTCGTTTCGTAAAATGATTGAAAAAGCTTCATTTGTTAAAAAAGGCTTTATGCTATAAAACTCTTTTATTAATGAAAGTTTTGTTAAATTTTCATCACGTTGTTACATGTTGATCCGTTAATTTTGTTTGTAAACAAACTATTTGGTTCTCCTTGAAGGTATGGTCTGCATTTGCATCCTGCATTTCATTTGTGCATTTCGTCGGTCCTCCGGCTTATCCCGTGTCTTGTTGTTATCAGAGAAAGAGAGAGAGTCACATTGAATACTCGTCATTACAACATAAGAGCCAATGCTCAGAAGAGAATGGCAGATCAAGACTTGAGGTTCGATCAGATCAACAACGATGTTGAAGGGCTGCGCGGTGACGTTAGCCAAATGATGGAAGTCCTTAAGATAATTAAGGCAAAGATGGACACACAACCTACAGTAGTCGACGACAGAAAATCCTCCTCCATTGGTAACTTTAACAGCAGAGCATACTTTCGGGATGGCCAGAGACTTCATGCCTCTATACAGTGATGCTCAACCATTCAACCATTAACCATATTCAAACCCACAGAGTGTTCCCCTAATGACGGATTTTAAAAATCCCATTTACACTCAAGCCGGTGCTCAGGCACAGGTTTGACCATTTTTCAACAACCATCAACCAATATTTGACATACCCGAAGGGTCCGAAACTGAAGATGAGAAGCATGAGAAACTACGAGTTGAGATGGACTTGATGGCCAGAAGGATGAGGGCCATAGAAGGGAACAATGTCTTTGGGTCTAACGCCAAAGACATTTGCCTAGTCTCAGGCTTGGTATTTCCTCCCAAATTTGTAATTCCTACGTTCGAAAAGCAAGAAGGGGCAACCTGCCCGAAGGTTCACCTAATTATGTACTGCCGACGTATGGCACCATAGATTGAGAATGACAAATTGCTGATACATTTCTTTCAAGAAACTCTCAAAAGCGCCTCTGACAAGTGGTACTTAAGCTTGGATCAATCTAAAATTCACTACTTCTAGGATCTGTCAGATGCGTTCATTCAGTAGTACAAATATAACATGGATTCGCGCCAGACCAGCGTCATCTACTTAGCATGACTCAAAAAAGTTTAGAATCCTTTAAAGAATACACACAAAGATGGTGAGGGACCTCCGCTTAGGTGGAACCTCCCCTAACTAAAAAGGAGTTGGCTGACTGGTTTGTGGATATTGTTAGACCAGAATTCTATGAGAGAATGATTAGCAGCATCACGACTAACTTTGTTGGTATCGTGGCTGTTGGCGTAAAAGTGGAAGCAGATAAAAAAATGGCAAGGTGACGAGTTCGGCCAGTACTAGCACAATGAAAAAGCCATCAGGAAAATTCCACAAGAAGAAGGAAGGAGAAACCAACGCCATAATGTATGATGATAGGGCTTAGCATAGAAGAAACTGCCCGCACAATCAACGGTTAGCTCGTCTACAACATCAGCAAAATTATCAAAGCCAGCAATATGTGGCTGCAGCCACGCCGGTGTTTCAACCCCGACCAAATCCACAAAGCTTCCAACCACTAGCACCCAATACTTATCAACAAGGTCATAATCAGCAGGTATGACCACAATAAAGAGCACCGACTCCGAGGCCTACTTTTCAAAATAGAAGACCAAGGATTCAGTCTATCCCTATGAGATACACTGATTTGTACCCTCTGATGGTACAACAAGGCCTAATTCAAACTAGGAAGTTGGGCCCTCCTCCAACTCCGCTACCACATTATTATGACCCGAATGCACGGTGCGCGTTCCATGAAAAAGCTGCAGGGAATGACCTCGAAGGATGTATAACACTCAAACATATTGTGCGAGAACTGATTGAGAAGAAAGTACTCTCCTTCGAGGAGAATCAGCCTAACATGGAAAGTCGTCCTTTTTCTAATCATAGTGGTGTCCATGTTATGGAAGAAGACTGAGACATAAAACTAATCTCCAAGGTATCTTAAGTCAAAACTCCTTTGGTGGAGCTATATAAAAAGTTGATAAAAGCGGGACTGATCAAAAGCTCCCATGAAAGTTGTGATAATTGTTGTCGTGATCCTCAAGGTTGTAACCAAGTACAGAGAGACATTCAGTCAATGGTTGACGAAGGCTTGCTGCAAATATGTTGAAAGAGGAAGAAAGAGGATGTCTCGGTGATTGAGCCAATCTTCAACCTACCAAAGAAATTTGAAAAGAGACTAGTGTTCAATGTCGTGAATAATAAGTCTGCTCCTCCCACTACGGCCAGACCTGTTTTTAACAACGGCCCCGCACCAACTATAGACCAGCCTAAGCCTAGGTATGATCCAAGGACAAGACCGGGTGCTCATCCAAGAGCTGTATCTTAGAAACACGACTACTATTGGTACGACATGAACGCCAGAAAAAAGCAGGAAGATGTAACAAACATAGCCGGAGGAAGCAAGATGACCCGCAGGCTGCTTCCACTATTCCCAAAACAACGGTTACTATTCCTAAGGAAGCTGCTCCTAAGGAAGTTATCTCCAAGGAACCCACCATTAAAAGAAAAGAAATTCCGAAGGAGAATGAAGAAGAGTTTCTAAGGATAATTCGCCGAAGCGATTATCAGGTGGTAGACCAACTCAACCAAAAACCATCCAAAATCTCAATCATGTCATTATTACTAAGCTCTCCCACCCATCAACAAGCCTTGTTGAAAATACTCACGCAAGTCCATGTGACAAAGACATCACTGTGGGGCAATTTGACAATTTTGTTGCAAACATCACAACCTATAACACACTGAGGTTTGACAACGGTGGCTTAACCACTGAGGGCCGCAAGCAAAATCGTGCCTTGCACGTGTCTGTCAAATGAGAAGAAGATATGCTCGCCCGAGTGCTTGTCGACATAGGATCAACACTCAATGTAATGCCCAAAAGAATGCTGGAAAAATTGGCATACAAAGTAGCTGAGATGAGACCCACATCTCTAATTGTAAAGGATTTTGATGGATCGAGAAGGATTGTAATAGGAGAAGTTGATTTACCAATCATTGTAGGGCCCCAAGTCTTTGAAATCACCTTCCAAGTGATAGACATAAACCTGGTGTATAGTTGTCTGCTGGGAAGGCCATGAATACATGTAGCAGGCACTGTTACATCCACCTTGCACCAAAATATGAAATTCATTACAAAAGACCAGTTGGTCGTGGTGCACGACAAAGAGGATTTGATGGTGAGCAACTTATCCTCTTTCTGATATATTGAAGTTGATGAAGACGCATTGGAAACAACTTTCCAAGCGTTGGAGATTGTGCATGTTGTGTTGGTTGAAGACGCTGCCATTACACGTGGTCCATCTTTTTCCTCCGTCCAAAGCATTAAGAACGCCATGAGAGAGGACTTCCACAAGGTTGGGGGGAATTAATCGAAGTCATCGCACGAGCAGAGAATAACCGACAAGGGTTGGGTTACAAACCAACTCCGGGTGAAGAATCAGAAGCCAACAACAAGCGCTTGAAGACTGTGAAGGAGATCTTCGTGAGTGGCAGCGTTCAAATAAACGCTATCGAGGAAGACAGTGAAGTAAACTACATAAATGACCTGGTGTTCTGAGGTGAAGCCGTTCTGAGCAACTGGGAGGCCGTAGAAATTCCCGTCATGTTGCCGCTCTTCGAGTAATATGTTTATTTTACTTGTTAGCATTTTCTTTGTTTTCAATCCATGGTTGTACCCGGGACCAGTGGATCATTTTGTATGGGCCACGCTTTTTGCAATTAAAAGATCGATTAATGAATGAGTGTTTTGTTAAACTTCATTTTTGTTGTTCATTGCATTTTAATTGTTTTCACTTTTTTGTAAAAAAGGAAAAATAGAAATCCTTTTGAAAACCTAAAAAGAACTGATCATCTGCATCTCCGTGTGTGTATTTGCTCATTTTAAGCCCATTCAACGCATGCAGAGAACCTCCATCACCCGGTAGATCCGATGATCACCCGATCCTTTCTGACTTTGATTCACCGGTATTCCAAGTCGAAGACGAGAGTGAGGAAGATTCTGAAGTCCCTGGAGTGTTAATAAAAATGACCAGGTATGAGGATGCTTATCTCCAACCCTACAAAGAGCAGATTGATGTCATCAACTTGGACTCCAAATAAGAGAGAAAAGAGGTCAAAATTTGGGCATCATTAGATGCAGAGGTTAAAGACAGACTGATAACTCTTCTCAAGGAATATATATGGATATGTTTGCTTGGTCCTACCAAGACATGCCTAGGCTAGATACCGACATTGTAATGCACAAGATCCCTCTTAAACCTGAGTGTCCTCTGGTTAAGCAAAAGCTTTGAAGATCCAAGCCCGACATGGCTTTCAAAATTAGAGACGAGGTCAAGAAAAAAATTGACACATGTTTCTTAGCAGTATCTGAATACCTAGAATGGGTGGCCAACATTGTACTTGTACCTAAGAAAGACTAAAAAGTCAAAATGTGCGTAAACTATAGGGATCTGAACAAAGCTAGTCCAAAGGACGATTTCCCTCTACCACATATCGACACTTTGATGGATAACACAACCAACTTTTCAGTGTTCTCGTTCATGGATGGTTTCTCTAGCTATAACCAGATAAAAATGGACCCAGCCGACATGGGAAAAACAACCTTCATCACACCTTAGGGAACTTATTGTTATAAGGTCATGCCTTTTGGTCTGAAGAATGTTGGGGCCATATATCAACGAGCTATGGTGGCCTTATTTCATGACATGATGCACCAAGAGATTGAAGTATACATCGATAACATGATTGCTAAATCTCAAAGCAAAGAAGATCACCTTGGGCATTTGTTAAAATTGTTCAAGTGGCTTAGGAAGTATCAGTTGAGACTGAACCCCGCCAAGTGTACTTTAGGAGTTAGATCTGGAAAACTACTCGGCTTCATCGTTAGCCAACATGGAATCGAAGTAGATCCCGACAAAGTACAGGCCATTAGGAGATGCCTGCGCCACAAACAGAGAAACAAGTCAGATGATTCCTCGGCAGACTAAATTATATCTCCATATTCATCTCCAACTTGACTCTTACTTGCACGCTAATCTGTAAGTTGTTACGAAAGGATCAAGCGATTGTATGAAATGAGAACTGCCAGTCATCTTTCGAGAAGATCAAAGGGTATCTTTAAGAGCCTCTGATATTGATCCCTCCGGTGCCTGGAAGACCTCTCTTCACGTACATGACGGTGCTCTAGGAATCAATGGGTTGCGTTTTAGGCCAAACAGATGAATCAGGGAAGAAAGAGCATGCAATTTATTACCTGAGCAAGAAGTTTACCGATTGTGAGAGTTGTTACTCCCTGTTGGAAAAAGCTTGCTGCATGCTGGCATGGGCAGCCAAACGTCTGAGACAGTACATGATTTTCCACACTACTCTATTGATATTCAAAATGGATCCAATAAAGTACATATTCGAGAAACCTGCTCAGACGAGAAGACTAGCAAGATGGAACATGCTCTTGTCAGAGTATGATATTAAATATGTCGCCCAAAAGTCAATAAAAGGAAGTGTCTTGGCAAATTACCTTATTGATCAACCTATTGAGGATTATCAGCCACTCAAATTCGACTTCCCAGACGAAGATGCCGTGTCTCTTGATAAAGGAAAAAAAGAGTTTGGCCCCGAGGAAGGTCCTGAACCTGGTTCACGTTGGAAGATGATGTTCGACAGCGTGTCCAACAAGAAAGGCCATGGTGCAGGTGCTATTATGGAAAATCCTACCAGAGGATAAATTGTAGTTAGAGCCCGATTAAGCTTCAAATGCACGAACAATATAGCTGAGTACGAAGTCTGCATTTTAGGTCTTGAAGCTACCATTGACCTCCGCATTAAGATTCTGGAAGTAATCGATGACTCTGCCTTGGTGATTTATCAGCTTAAGGGCAAGTGGGAGACCCGAGACGAAAAATTGATTCCTTATAAAGACTATATTTTGGAGATGATCGAGTATTTTGACGAGATCACTTTCAAACATGTTGTCGATGCTTTATCCATGCTAGCATCAATGTGGAAGGTCCAGTTCGTCAACGAGGCTCCTCTAACCTACATTGAAAGAAAGACCGCGCCGGCATACGTCATGATGACTGAAGAAGAATCTGATGGAAAACCATGGTTTTACGACATCAAGAATTATCTCCAAAATTAAGAATATTCGGTCAATGCCTCTAAAATTGATAAGAGGGTTGTGCAAATATTTCCATCCAAATTCTTCATTAGCAATGATGTTCTGTATAAAAGAAATCACGACATGGTCTTTCTCAGATGTGTTGACAAAAGAGAAGCAGACATGGTAATGACAAAAATTCATGAAGGCACCTTCGGTAATCATGCAAGTGGCAATGCCATGGCAAAAAAAATCTTGAGGGACAAGTAAGTAGGTTGACCTTGGAGACTGATTGTATCCTGTTCGCCCGAAAATGCCATATATTCCAGGTTTACACGGACAAGGTGCATGTGCCACCTCATCCCCTGAACGTGCTATCGTCACCTTGGTCGTTCTCAATGTGGGGCATCGACATGATTGGAGAAATCGAGCCTAAAGCATCCAACGGTCATCAGTTCATCCTCGTCTCTATCGACTACTTCACCAAATAGGTAGAAGTTGTGTCCTATGCCAATGTGACCAAACAAGTGGTCGCCCGATTCATCAAGAAGTAGATTATCTGCCGTTACAGGATCCCTGACCATATCATCACAAATAATAGAACAAATTTAAACAACAAAACGATGAAAGACCTCTGTGACGGTTTCAAGATCAAACATCACAACTCCTCTCCTTACTGGCCTAAGATGAACAGCGTCGTTGAGGCTGCAAACAAAAATATCAAGTAGATTGTGCAGAAAATGGTAGTGACCTACTAAGATTGGCATGAAATGTTACCATTTGCACTGCACGGATATAGAACATCGGTTCGCACTTCAACAAAGGCAACCCCTTTCTCCTTGGTCTACAGGATGGACACAGTATTGCCTATGGAGGTTGAGATGTCTTCATTAAGGGTCTTGATGGAAGCCAAGCTTGAGGAAGTTGAATAGGTGAATGAAAGGTTCGATACTCTGAATTTCATTGACGAAAAGAGGATGACAGCGATGTGCCACAGTCAGCTCTACCAAAAGAGAACGAAAAGGGCCTTCGACAAAAGATTCCAAATTAAAGAATATAAGGAGGGTGAACTGGTACTCAGAAAGATTCTGCCAGTACATTGATACATGCATGGAAAGTGGATGCTGAACTACGATGGCCCATTCATTGAGAAAACGGTCTTTTCTAGAGGCTCTTTGATCCTTGCAACGATGGATGGTGAACAACTCCCTCATCCCGTAAACTTAGATGCAGTGAGAAAATATTATGCCTAAGAAACCCGCTAAGTTGAGACTTGGAAAGGCAGCTTAGGCAAAAAGGGGTCATCCCGGTGAATCATAACCTATGAAGAATATCCAGGCAAAAAAGGGATAAAATAAAAGAAAAGAGGAGCTCGCTAAGTCGAAAACCTGGAAGGGAGGCTTAGAAAAGAATGAGAAGCAAAAGCATTTCACTGCATCGGGAGTTATCATTACTATAGAAGATCGTCAAAAAGGCTCATTTTCTACCACTCTCGTCAGAGGCAGCATTTCGGACCGACTCTTAGCTAGTTAGGACTGGATGATAGTTGGATTTTTGTAAACCTTTACATCTATTTCCATTTTTCCAAATTTGTAAATGTTCCATGGGAGTTTGCCTTTTGCAAATTTTCGTCATTGAATAAAATCAGATTTGGACCAATCTTTGTTTGTGTTCTATTACTCTACCTTTTGTTATGCAAAACATCACTTATTCGTCAATAATAATTTTTTAATTGCAAAGGTTTTTGAAAAAAAACAATTTTTTTAAAGAAAATTAATGAATCGGCAAAACAAACTTTGATTGCAACTGAACGATGTAAATTTTTTTGACTCATTTCATGAGGGCAGAACGGTTGAAACCTTGACATCACCATTTCAGTAATATGAGATTCTACAGAGATCCTTTTTCCCACGCCACTGCGCTACAAATAGTCGACATCTTTGATTAATGATTTGGTGAACTGTATTGAAGTCATGAATTCTCTAGCAAGTTTGCAAAAACGGATATTGCTTCTCCAACAAAATCATCAGAGGGTTAATACCTTTTTTTCAGCAATGGGATTCAATGTGATTTTCTTTGTTTCCCCTATGTTAGATCGTTATTTATCTTTCGTTGCTTTCCCCTGCAGATCGTCCCACATTGCATCTGCATCATACCTTTAGCATATGCATTTTTCTAGGATACCTCGTGTTTCGAGTCGCTTTGGATTTAGTCTTTGTGATCCGGTTATGTGATTTTTCTTTGTTAAGAATCCATTGGGCGTTCCCAGGTGTTACTGGATGTTATCTCGAGATCTTTGGTCGTTACCAAACCCTTTGCTTCAGACCTGTTGTCACAGGCTTACCCTTTGGTTGTTACCTTAACTTTGTCGAGTTATCGGGCCTAAGTGTTATTGTGATAAATACTTATATCCTCGGGAAGTCCAGCAGTTACTGGCATTGTTCAAAACCAATGGTTATTGGTATCACTAAGGTTGTCACCTTGTCCTCAGTAAGTCAAGTAATGTTCAGAATGGCCAATCGTTATTGGCATCTCGGTTTTGGTCGTTACCATATCCCTTTTTTGAAGTCCAATGATTATCGGCATCGCTCATCGGCAGATATTTTTATTAGTCACCTTTAACTCCAGCTGTTTCTGGAAGATCCCATTCAAACTCTTCATTTTAAAGGAATCCTCTGTTTGTGGTTTAACCCCTAGTGAAGAGCTTATTTCTCCCTGGATCTCCAAGGAAGTCTAGTTGTTACCAACTCCTTGCTGATTTTTACTTGACTGGTCGTCACCAGATTCCCTTGAGAAGTCTAGTCGTGACTAACAATCAGTCGGTCACTGACCTCTATCTGATACTGCTAATTGGTAATTACCAAACTTTAGTCGTTACTAATGTTGCAGCTTATCCTTGAGATTTGGTGTTTACCTGAATCTATCCCTCAGTCGATGTTTCGTTTGTTAATCAACTCGGCTAAAGACCATTTGTTATAGGTGTTTTCCTAAAATCCAATAGTTATTGGTATTGTTGATTTGATTGTCACCATATCCTCTTAAAAGTCTAGTCGTTACTAGCAATTCCTCAGAAAGGCCAATGGTTACTGGCATTGTTTAAAAACCATTTGTAATTGGAAAATTTCATCCAACTCTATTATATTCTTTGAATGTTGTTTATTATTAACATTTCCTCAAGAAGTCCAGTAGTTACTGACTTTGACTAAAAAAAACCAATGTTATTGGTATCTCAGAATGTTGTTTGTTACCAACATCTCCCCTTGAAGTCTAGTCGTTACTAGCATCCCTCAGAGGATCTAGTAGTCACCGGTGTTGTTTAAAGCCCAATGGTCATTGGCAATGATCTTTATAACCTGATTTTAGGATGGCTGGTTGTTACCGGCATTGCCGATGAATTCCTAGATACCCCCCAGTAGGTCTTGGAGGTCTAGTATTCACTAGCATCCCCGGTGAGTATGGTCTTGTTTCTATTTTTTTCCTTGAATATCTCGTTCAAACTCTTCATCGCGAGGAAAGTCCCCGTTGGTTTGTCCCTGAATAAGGACCCTGTCTCTGGTCTTTTGCTTCCTTAGTTGGAGTCCGTGTCCGTCGAACTTTGTTCCTCTACGTGGCTTCTTATCCGTATCTCCCTCAATGCTTTTCTCCAGAGAAGATTTGTTTCCCCCGGTGGAGTCGGTGTCCCTTGCGTGGAATATCCCCACAAAATACCACCTTTAGTCACGTCTGAACTATTGATTAATATACTTGGGATCTCTCCTCAGTGTGTCTGTTCCCTAGTGAGTGGTTACTCGTTGCTTTTGTCCTTCCTTTTCTTTTACTCGTGTATCAACATTTTCTTGCACTCAGGCATCATGAAGCATCATTCTTAGAATTCATTGCATGATCAGCATTTTACCTTTTGCATACCATTGTATCTAAGGGACAACCTTTTCGGTTTTCTATATTTAAATACCTTTCACCATGATTCTATGGAGATTGTCATCTCTCATTACCATCTGGTGAAGATATTTATATAGGGGCAATTGTCATACCGTAAATTTTCCCCCTAGATCCCATTATTATTCTAGGTGCATCAAACAATGTTATCTGACCTTAACCTATTTCAAGTTTGTCTTTGTCAAGATGCACCTGAATTAGGGTTTCATACAATCAAGAATCAGAGTTTCTATGGATTGATCAGTCAAGGTTTTGGATTGATCCTTCACATAACAAGTGTCTATATCATCAAGTATATCACATGTGATCAAGAATGATTCCAACTTGAGGTTGTCACCAAGAGAATGGAAGCAGTGCAGTGTAAGAACCCTAATCAGGGTTTCTTGTTGGAAAAGTCAACTGTAGTTTGAATTTTGGTCTAGAAGGTTTTCCAATAAGGGAATTGTGGTCCGTGAGGCTAATATGACCCAATAAATTCTAACCAAGAAGTTTCAATGCCTCAGGGAACCCAGAACATCAACAGTCGATTCAGAGATTTTCAACTGTTCGGTTCGTCTATCAAGAAAGTCAACTCATTGACCAACAAGGTTTTTACCCCAAATTGAAGTCAACCTTGTTTCCAACATGATTTCACATCTAATTATGAAGTTTGTTGGAGATTTAATCAAGAATTGATAGATAACTTGCAAATCAAGAAACAAGGGTAAGTGAAAAAACCCTAATTTTTTTTATCAAACTTCAAATGGTCATAACTTCCTAACCACACATCCAAATGGAGTACTTCAAAGCTTGTTAGGAAGGTCTTAAGGAGCCTTACAAAAGTGTCCAACTGAAACATGAGCAAAAAATGAATGGATTTGGAGTTATGAGCTCATCAAGTTGTGAAGGATTTTAAACACTTAGAAATTTCAAGGTTTCTTGACTTGTAAGTCAAGAATTCAGCATTTTCACAAGGGGTTTTGACCTAGTTTCAAGTGGAATAGGTTCCTAAATCAAACATCAATTTTGTAGTACCTAACGACAACTTTATAAAATGTACAAGTGGGTTCCATAACTTCTCATGGTTAGGGAGAACCAAAGCTCACAAGTTGGAAAAAACTCACTGCTGCAAAACCAGTTCAACATGGATGTCTTGATTCAAAAGCTTTTCAAAACAATTATAATCAAGGTTTAAGCCTCATTTATAATCTTCACATTGCTACTGGAAGTGTTTATCACCAGCTCCCATGAATTTTTCACAAGAATTGAAGGAAATCATTGTTTAATGCAAGTTGCAAATATGAATAGTGAAGAAAGAGAAAAATGGTGGCTGCCTTCATCAAATCACCAACTATGTTGCAACAAGTCACTTCCTATCATCTCAAGCATGATAAAAATGAGCTCCAGGGTATGGAGAAGCTCTTGTTAGGGTGGCTTGAGGTCAGTAATGAAGATTTGCATTAGTTTCTACAAGATTTCCAAGTTTAGAAGGACAAAATTGGCATTTTGTATCAATCTGCCCATACCTCTCACTCAAGACTCTTGGCTATAAATAGAACCTCATTCTCACATCCAAACTACACCAGTTCCATGCTAGAAACCATCTAGAACTCTTTCCCTCACTCAATCACCATGTTCTTGCAAGTTTGCACTATGTTTCCAAACTTCTCCAAAATCTGTCTTGCAAAATCACTTCCAAAACCATTTCCAAACATTTTCTAACTCAAACAATACTTCAAACACATCACAAATGATGTACTAGAGCTGTCCAAGACCTCACATTAGCCAGAAAACATCCAAGCAAGAAGTCAACTATCAAAACCTCATTTGTTGACTTTTCTGCATTTTGGAGAGCAACCATCAAACCACTACATTTCTTTTAGTTCCAAGACCACCCACACCTCACATATTACCTATACAAACAATCCATGATTGATTCACACTTCTGTAACAAGATTTGAGCAAGTTTGCTTTTGAAATCTTTGGACTTTTTCGTGATTTCTTCACTAGCAAGGCATTCTGGCCACTAGCTTACTTGGTGGCTATTTTGAGCATCTACTCATCACCATTAGAGCATTTTTAGACTATTAAGGAGCTTGTAGGATCACTGGATTTATTATTTCTCAAGCTTGAATCATAAGGCTACAAGAGGTAAGCATACAACTTGCATTTCTCATGCTACTTTTAGTTCTAGCTATGCTTTTGAGTTGAAAATTGTTTAGACATGTTTTGTGTATGTTATGTGTCATGTATTAACTATTTCTTGCAGCAAAATATGTTTTTTTAGGACTGTCAGATTTAAGGTCACAAACTTGTCACATTTTGCATAATGATTCCAATATGCCAAACCACACATGCATTTATTGTTTTCTCTTATGCTAACCTCTATATATGATGCATATGTGATTTTTATACACTTGTTTCAAAAATCACACCACTACACAATGTTGTTCATGTGTTCTTGCATTTGGTTGTAACCAAACTTGCCCTACCAATGATGCTATCGAGTTTTCTTGTGAGTTCATAGTATGGAAAATAAAAATTGTACCATTGAATTATTTGTTCAAAAACACACAATTTGCACTTTTGTTTCACCTCATTTGGTTAATTTTTTACTGAGATCCATTCTTCTTGCAAATGGCCTTAGGTTGCCTTATCTTGCCTTGACCTAGTTTTGCCCATTTTGTCCACCAACTTCCCATGATCATAACTTGCTCATTTTTTATGCTACTGATGCCATTCTTTTTTAAAAATACTCCTTAACATGTCTATTTTAATTAAGTGAAGGAAGAATTCAAGGATTATTTTCCTAGAAATACTTTGGTCCACTTGAATAACATGTGCTTTTAGGGTTTTTTCCATGGTGTTCTTGAACGTTTTCAACATGTAACTTGATTTTTCTTGAGAGAATTGTCTTCTATGATTCATATAAGTTTTGTTAAAGTGTTTAAATGTTAAAATTTGTTTTATTCATTGACTTGGTATGTTCATGCTTGCTTTTGTGAATGCATACATGTGAAAATGGTCTGTTGAACTTCATATATGACCTATACCATGATTCTTGATGTTGGAACCTCTTGAGTATGTTTTCATGCCTCATTCTACTTGTTTATGTGTCTTGTTAGAACCATAACCTGTTTCGAGTTTGTTTCTTACCTTTGTGAATGGTATACCTTGAATTTCCTTGTGATTCATAACATGATTCTTGATGTTGTAACCACTTGAATATGTTTTTCATGCCTCGTTCTACTTGTCTATGTGTCTTGTTAGAATCATAACATTTTTAGGGTTTGTTTCTTACCTTTGTGAATGCTTGAATGTGAATGGTATACCTTGAATTTCTTTGTGATTCATAACATGATTCTTGATGTTGTAACCTCTTGAATATGTTTTTCATGCCTCATTCTACTTGTTTATGTGTCTTGTTAGAACCATAACATGCTAGGGTTTGATTGTTGACTTGGTTGTTACCATGAAACTTGCTTACTTTCCCCATAAAGTCATGAACAAATACTTGAATTGTTGTAACATTTCTTGTGTTTTTGCTTGTTTGATTGTTATCAATACATGTTTAGATGGTCTTATGTTGTCACATTTGAGTTCATTTGATCCTTATAACATGCTTTCTTCAAGTTGTAACTTGTTTGCATCAATCTTGTTTGAATTTTATAAATGAACTTGTTGTTGTTACACATGTTCTTTACTTGCATTGATGCTTGTTACCTATATGTCTTTATGTTGATTGTTCATATGTTGGTACATATTCTTGCTTATTTCCTTAACTTTGTTAAGCCTTCCCTAAGTGATAGAACTTGTTAGTTCTCATCCAGTTGCCTCATCTTTCTCTTATTCCAATGGAAAGCTTCTCCATTGACCCCTAGGGTCATAGATAGCTCATTACTCTCCCTTTGACTTTGATAAGTAATCTTGAACCCTAGCTTAGTTAAGTTAGAACCTACTAGCCATTAGACTTTGCTTAAGTCTAAAAGACACACCTTTACTAGGAGTGTTATTCAACTAGAACCCTAGGTTAGAGTTTGTCAACTCTATGTAAGGATCATTATGATTAGTTACTCCCCTCCTTGCTTTTGTCAAAGTCAATCCCCTTGAGTGTACAACTTAGAATAGATAGTTTTGTTAAACTCTATACAAGCATTATTATGTTTGTTCCCCTTTGAGCTTTGATCATAATCAAGTGTTAATTCACCCTCAGTGAGGTGAACTACGATTGCTCTGATTCTATCCTAGTTATGATACGTAGGTAGAAGATGTGATATCTTTGCGAGATAACTTAGAAACATCAACCCTAGGTATTTAACTCAAAACCCCAACCTTGATCCTAAACCATAGCAAGTAGTATAGCATACAAACATACAAAAGGTTCCTGTAGAGTACTAAGATGTTTAGGATGTGAAATACCTACCCTAAGCATAACTAACCCCCGATCCCCAAATCTCTTAGCGGTGTTGTTAAATCGTGCAAAAGGTCTTTCTTTCTTTAACCTTTCCTTTGGATAAATCAAAGTTTGATTGTGAATTTAATGAAGTAAGATTCAAGTTAATTAATAGCTTGACATTCGATTCTCACTGGAACAGACATAAAACAATTATATATCAATTATTGGTTGCATGCCCTACTCATAAAACAAACATTAGGGCATGGTTTACAACAACTGATAAAACAATACATATCAGTTTGAATTGATGTAGATATGTAAAACAATACACCAACTGATGTAAACCATTCACTAATAATTGTTTTATGTCTCAACCGATGCCACTGATAACAATTATGTATAAACTGATAAAACAATACATAAAACAGTGAATGGTTTACATCAGTTGATACATAATTTTTATCAGTGGAATAAAATATAATTGTCTAGTTTACATCAGTTGAGACATAAAACCAACATAGTTTATGGTTTAAACCAAAACAAATTATACCAAAACAGAGGAAATAAGGCAGAGTTCATTTATGGTAACTGCTCTCAAAGTACAAAATATATGAACAACACTTTTCTAGAGGAATTGATGGGTTCTATGTAAAGTCATGCGATTAAGCTAGAACAAAATGAACCTCGAAAGAGAGGCAAATTTTTTACACTTCAAACTAACAGAAATTGAGACAATAAGAGTTTTTCTAGCTTGAGAGATGAAAATTTCAAAAAAAAAAAAAACTCTGATGAAGATGAAAATGAAGATGTGTTGTCATTCCTATTCAGAAAAGTTGATTGTCTCTGGAAGAAAGAATCATATCAACATATTCAAAGGGGTTAAATAATATGATGATAGATTTGAGTTCATTTCTGGCAGTAAAGAAGTCACCTGCTAATATATTATAAGATTAAGTTCCTTTACCTCTAGAAAGATAAGCTTAAGAAGAAAGCCTTGAAAAGCAAGAAGAAACAGTCGATAGCAACATGGGATTATTTCTCTGAATTCTGCACATATTTGTCTTCCAAAAGGGTTGACGATGTAAGGATGATAATCAAGGTTTAGCTAATTTTGCACATATTTGTCCTCCAAAAGGGTTGACAATGTAAGGATGATAATTAAGGTTTGCTCGAAATGCAGCCACCTTATTTTGTTTTGTTGACGGATTTCAATGACCTTGTTGATTTTGATTTAGTGGTCACTGGATCTTATTTTGTTTTTGTTGAGGATTTAAGGGCCTCTTTTGATTTTGTTTTTGATCCCTAACTGTTGCATGGATTGGTTTTGCTTTTCGAGTCTATCAGGATTGCCTTGATTTTTGCTTAAATATCCTTTTGAGGTGTCGACTTAGCAGGCTTTTGATTGTTTTGATTTCGATTTTTTTATTTTGTTGGAGGATTGTGAGTGCCAAGTCATGGGTTATTGATGAAAAATCGTCATGTCTTTTGGACTTTCCTTTTTGATTCGAGTGCGTAATTGGGTTAACTAAACACTACCCTACCCCAGGTTGAGTGTAAAGGTTTATAAATCTGAAGGGAACTGCTACTTCTTGGCTTGAAGTGGTTAACTATGGATCAACTCCTTGTCTCTCCAGTGTTTGGGGGATTGAAACATTGTCTGTACATCATCGGCAGGATTTGGTCCAAAAGCATACAACTTGCAATTATGGGTATTTCGTTTTCATCATCCTCCCTCCAATCATTGCTAAAAAGAAGTTGATGAAGAGAGTGAAGTGGACAAATTATGTGTCAGTGATTTGCGGTAATGAGAAAAAGTGAGTGAATATGACATAACTAATTCAAAACATGCATAATTACTACATTAATAAAACCAAATACGAATGACAATGTTTAAACAAATAGTACTTAAACACAAAAAACAAAATACAAGAATGAAAATGATGGGGTTGCAACATGACTGCCTTCTTCGGGGAGATGAACTTTGACTTGACTTGACTTGATTTTACTTGATGCTGGCCTAGCTTGGCAGTTGTTGTACCCCAAAATTTGCCCAACCTTTTCTTTACTTGGTTTATGTTTCATTTCATTTTGTTCTAGCATTTGCATTGCATATCATATTTCATTTTACAGGGGATCAAGAGGTTGTGCATAGCAAGAGACATCTTCTCAGAGTGTTGAGCCTAAGCACGGGGTGTTACTCAAGTTTAAATGGTCATCAGGTCATCTTGAAGTGGTCAATAGTCTTGTGAAAGGATGGATGGATGTATGTGGTTCAGCTCCTAATTTGGAGGCTAGTTGAAGAGCATCAGAGGGTTGTGAATGCATGATTATGGGTATAAGATGTTGAGAGAGCTCATTGAGTGCCTTGAGATCCATTTGGAACTTATTCAAGTTGTTGTATGATGTGGAACAAGCCACAGTCAAGAATGTTGCATCTAGGGTTTTCATCTGGTAAATCCTCAGTTAACTGTGAAATTGAAGGAGGTTAAAACTCAATTCCAAGTATCTATGGTCATGGGGTGTTATGTTGAGATGTCTAATATATCATTTCAAGAACAATTCATCAAGAATCAAGAGTGTGAGAAGTTACTAAATTAGGGTTCTTAGGGTAAAATCCCATGTTTAGTGCCTAACTTCAAGACCACCTATCTCAAGATACAAGTCTCATGTCAACTTTTGACCAACATGGAACTTTTAGATCATGTTCTTATCTTTCTTTTGAGTACTAGAAGACCTTGATTGAATTTATAGAACTCAAGTTATGATGCAGACAAGTTACAGGTCATCAGATGAATGTGATTTTGGTCATCAAAAGTCAACCAAACTCCAAGCCATTTTTGACCTAGAAGGATTTTTCTCCTAAACTTTTTTCCAACATTAACGTTGTAGGGAATGGTCTTAGCTTTCCAAAGAGTACTAGAAGTCTTTCATCTGATTTGTAGAACTCAAGTTATGAGGCTTGCAAGTCAGGGGTATTTTGGGAAAGTAAGATTATAGGTCATAAAATTATAGGTCCATATCACCAACTTGCACACTTCAAATGAAAATATTTTCAACATGAAACTTTCTCCAAATAGGGCCATTTACATTACCAAATCATCTCTTGTCATGGTTGGAGCTTGGATTGAAGAATTGGTGTTTGAATTTTCCATAAAGAAGGCTTAAAATGAGAAAATGGGATTTAATTCATTTTGAACTTTTTCAAGGCAAATTTATGCATATTTTGAGTGCAAATGATGTTCTAAATACAATGCCAATCTTACATTTGCAATTAGAGGTCATTTGGTTGGTCATTTCCATGGTTTCTTTATCATGAAGTAACAAATGGGAAATCCACCATAGAATCAAAACAAGGACCAATTGTTGGCCCTTTGATCAACTCAGGCCATGTGCAATTGATTTGGAACAAACTTGAGGCTGGTGCAGTGGAGAAAACACGAGTATGGCAAGTGAAAAAGTGAGAAAAAAATGAATTGGCAATTGGGATTTAGGGCATGAATTAAAGCTCCATTCTCATCTGAACCCAACATATAAAAGGTTAGCAAGCTTCCCAAACCCTCAGAGCTCGAATTGGTGGTGAAATTGCAGAAATAGAAACTTGAAAAAGCAAGAGAAAAGTGAGATTCGGTATTGGAGGTTTGGCCATTATCAAGTGAAATTGAGCATACTAAAAGCTTCATTCAAGTATTTGGAACGATTCTGGATGATTTGCTTGAAGGTTTAGCCAAAGACAAGACCCAGTGGAGGTTCTCCACTAGGTAATTTCAAAATCACCATATCTCTCTATTTATGCCACGATTCTGTGCCTTTCTTGCATATTTGAGACATAGGAATCATGTAGACCATTAATATGTAAAATGAACTGGCATTTGGTTTGATTTCTGTTTGGAGCACAAAACTTGTTGTTTGTATTTTGGCTTGTTCTTGAGTTTTTAGAGCAAATGGAACATGGATTTGAACTCCTTGTGAAGTGTAGATGAATTTTGGACACTTTGGTTGGTTGATTTTGAGTTTTGCAGTTTGTGCACATTTTATATTTGTCTTTGATTTGCTTTGTATGTTGCTCAAACATGAAAACCAAGGTTGGATTTGAGTTCCTCGTGATGAGAGGATGATTTTGGACTATTAGTTTATCATTTTTGGTGGAGTTTTGATACCTATACATGTCTGGTTACTATTCACGGTGGTTGAGGGGCCGGAGAAGATGACCGGAAGGGATCTTCGGCCACCCTCTAGTTTTCATGGACTTTTGTTGACTTTTCTTTTGAGAAGATGATGTCCTGGCCACACAATGCATTTACTTTTCACATGGACGTTTGAGATTAAGACACAACCTACACCACCTTTGACCATGCGCACATGATCTCATTTAAATTTCTCATTAATGCACTGGCATGTTTTTGGCCACGTGATTGGATTACCAGCTGATCAGGCGGTTTTGATTGCATTCCACGCTGGTCCTTATGTTGACCAGCCTTGGTGGATCAATGTGTGAACCCTGATTTTCTTTTGGGCGCTTGGGCCTCAACTGCTACTGGCACCCCCCTCTTGGCCCAATCTTTTGTTTTAATTGTTTTTTCTTACTTATTGCACCGCCTGTTTATTTATTTTTATTTCCATTTTATTTTTGTTTATTATCTGTTTGCATTTAAATCATTTTTAATTACTTCCAATTATCCAAAAAAATCATAAAAATACTTTTTAGACACTTTGAGATGTCTTTTAATTTTAGAAAATTTTTATTTTATTTTTTAATTTATTTTTTAATTAAAATTGGATTTAAATATTGGAAGTGTATTAGTTGATTTAAATTGTGACATTGTGTGATCTTTTATTTGTTTCTCTCATTTCCTTTTGGTCCAATGAATGAAAATTGATCCTCATACACATGATGAGTTGAAAAAATTTTGAGGACCATTTTTCCCCTGGTTGGTTGTGTTTAGGGTTGACTTTGGTGGCTTTTCTTTTGACCCTCGACTCTCCCATTTCAAAGTGGTACATCTTGAATTTAATTTTATTTTGATGGTGCTTTGAGGGGATATTGGCCTTGTGCTTTTGGTTTCTGTTTGCTGACTTGTTTAGCTTCCTGGTGCATTTTATTTGGTAATTTTTGAATCATTTTCCTAATTTTGAGGTAACTTGCAAGTCAAGTTACCTCTAAGGGAGGTTCATACATGCACCTTGACCTAGTTTGATTTGGATATGACATTTTTGGATCCTTTGAACTCTCAATCCCATTTGTTTCATGTTTCTAACATGTTAAGGATGATGTTTGTTCAATTTTAGGTCATGATATTGTTTCTTCCTTTTTTTTCATTTGTTTGTTTTCTTTCGAGCTTTCAAGTAGGGTTTCATTGTGTAGTTTGCTTACATTTCTTTGTGTGCTAGCTTGCATTTCCTTTTGTTATGATTTGCCTTTGCTTTTGAGCTTTCCTCTTCATATTTACCTTTTGTCCAATGACCTTGGAGTCTCATTTAAGGTGGTTTGATCCCTCCTTTGGAGGTATCTGAAGCATACCTAAAATGATGAATCCTTGAGGACATTTTTGGTGCATCTTTGTGTGTTTTGTTTGGTTTCTTCTTGTGCACTTCTTTTTCTTTTCTTTTCTTGCATTTCCATATGCATGATTGGTTAAGATGAGCTTGTGGAGGCTACTGCCCCACACTATTTTCCTCCCACTTTCATTCTACTTGTGCATTCAATGTGTGCATCCTTTCATTTGCATCCTTCGGGATCTTAATCAGGAAAATCTTTTCAGATAAAAGAGTCTTGTTAACTCTTAGTTCTACCGCAAGCAGTAACGCCTAAGTCTCCAATGGTCGAGCTGCATACACCAACTGCTAGAACTACTTGTTAACCCTACTCGGGTAAAACCTTTGAACCAACATGTGGTCCTTTTAGCCCGAACTAAGTTTGCTCTGATCTTTCATACTAGATGAAAGTACGTAGGCATAAGACGCGGCGTCTTAGCGAGCAACCTTCCCCCCTTTTCTAGCCGTAGTTAGCTGAACTATGTTGACTATGATTTTCCCATTGCACGAGGGAATATGTAGGCACAGAGCGGCGATGCTCTGCCGAGTCATTTCTCTTTTCTTTTTCTTTTGTCCTTGAGCCTTTAGCTAGATAGTTTCAACACACCCTTTTAGATAGACAACTATGCGTAGATCCCGTCGAGTACGATGGACGTGAGGGGTGCTAATACCTTCCCCTTGCGTAACCAACTCCCGAATCCAGACATGGTTGCGATGACCTTGTCTTTCCCTTTTCCGTCAGGTTTTTCCGATCGTTTCCCTTCCCTCTCTTTGGGATAAATAAAGAAAGTGGCAACTCTTCTGTTTTTTCCGCCGGTTGTTTTTCGCAGTAGCGACAGCTGGCAACTCTGCTGGGGACTCTGGTTCCTTATGCGAGTCAATCCTTGCGCTTGTCTGTTTATCTTTGGGTGTTGTATATATGTGCTTTAATTACTTTTGTATTTTAATTTTCCGCATTTATTTTCCGCATCATATGTCATTACTGTTGTGTTGTGGGGAGGGTGTTGCACCCCAAAGTTTGCCCAACCTTTTCTTAACTTGGTTTATGTTTCATTTCATTTCTTTTTAGCATTTGCATTGCATAGCATGTTGTATTGAACAAGGGATCAAAAGCTTGTCCATATATAGAGGAGTCTACTCAGAGGGTTAAGCCTAAGCAATGGGTGTTACTCAAGTTTGGATAGTCATCAAATCATCTAGAAGTGGGCAGTGGTCTTATGAAAGAAAGAATGGATGTGTGTGGGTCAGCTCCTAACTTGGAGGCCAATTGAAGATCATCAGAGGTTTGTGAATTCATGATTATGGATATAAGATGTTGAGAGAGATCATTGAGTGCCTTGAGGGTCATTGTGGAGCTCATCCAAGTGTTTGTGCCAAGTATGAAAGGTTACAGTTGAAGGTGTTGCATCTAGGGTTTTCATCTGGCTAATCCTCAGTCAACTGTGCAATTGAAGGAGATTAAAACTCAATTCAAAGTATCTATGGTCATGGAATGTTGTGTTTGGATATATGAGATATCATTTCAAGTTCAATTCATTAAGGATCAAGTGTGTGAGAAGTTACTAAATTAGGGTTCTCAGGGTAAAATCCCTTATTTAGTGCCTGACTTCAAGACCACCTATCTCAAGATACAAGTTTCATGTCAACTTTTTACCAACATGGAACTTATAGAGCATGTTCTTAGCTTTATTTTTAGTACTAGAAGTCCTTGATTGGATTTATAGAACTCAAGTTATGCTCCAGACAAGTTACAAGTCATCAAAGGGATGTGATTTTGGTCAACAAAAGTCAACCAATTTCCAAGACATTTTTGACCTAGAAGGATGTTTCTCCTCAACTTATGGCCAACATGAAAGTTGTAGATCTTGGTCTTAGCTTTCCAAAATGTACTAGAAGTCTCTCATGTGATTTCTAGAACTCAAGTTATGAGGGTTACAAGTCAGAGGTATTTTGGGAAAGTGAGATTATAGGTCATAAAATTATAGGTCAATTTCACCAACTTGCACACTTCAAATGAAGATTTTTCCAATATCAAACTTGTTCCAAATGGTTTTATTTGCTTATTCAAACATTGAGAAGTAATGGAATTGGCTTGGTTTGAGGATTGGATATGAGAATATTCATGGAAGAAGGATTAAAAGGGCAAAATTGGAATTATTTCATTTTTGATCAATTTGGTGCAAATAAGTGCATTTTTTTAGTGTAAACTTCATTTCAAACACATTGGCAATTTTACATTTTGAATTTGAGGTGTGTAAGTGAGCCATTTTCAAGGTTTCTTCATTATGAAGTTACACAACCAACATGAGCCATTGAGATCAATTAAGGTCTTAATCCTGACCATTCATACTCCATTTGGTACCAGCAAGCTGTTTCAACCATTTTAGAGCCATTCGATGCAATTTTCAGGTACATGAAAGCTTCAAAAAACTCAATTCCTTGGATTTTGATATGGGCTGTTAGAGGCTAAGTTTGGGCTCAATTATCATCAAGATCCATTGCATATAAGGTTTTGAACCTTCACAAATGATCAGAAGTGGAAATTGGAGCCAGATTGATCAAGTTCAGTTTTGAAAAAGTGGTGGAATTTCAAATTTCGAATTTGGAGATTGAGGATATTTCAAGCAATATTGTGAATTGAGAAAGCTCTATTGAAGATCAGTGAACGATTCTGGCAATTATCTTCAAGGTTAAGCTCCATTTGAAGGCTCAGTGGAAGTTCTCCACTAGGTAAAAAATTCAACTTTACACTCTTGATAAGCATCAATTCACTGCCATTTTTTCATATTTGAGACGTAGAAACAATGTAGATCATTAATGTGTAAAACGAACTGGCATTGTTGGATGATGATCAAAAATGTTTGGATCTGTTTTGGCTTGTTTATGCATGTTCTTGCTCGTTTGACACTTGATCTATAACCTACGTGACTTCTAGATGAGTTTTAAGTCAAATTGGAGAGGTTTTGATGAACTTTGGATTTTGGTGTGTAATCTTCATGGCTTCGGGTTTGGAGTTTCACGCATGATCAATGGTTTTTGAGGCTAGAAATGAGATCCTCGTGATCTCTAGATAAATTTTGATATAAAATTTGGTCAGAATGGTTGAGATTTGAGGATACGTGTTGTGGTTGTTCTGTTCACGGTGGTGCTTGGCCGAAGAAGATGATGAACAGTGGTCTCCGGCCAGCTGGTGTGTTTTAGGGTTTCTGAAGGTAAGGGATGATGAGGTGTCACGACCACATACGTTTGATTTGCATACTTTCCATGTGAACGGTGGAGATTAAGACCTATAGTGGTCTATAGTTGACCAAATCCACTTGATTGCTTTTGAATATTCATTTATTTGCTGGCGTGCTGTCCACCTTCTGATTGTTTACTTTTTGATCAGATGGATATGATTGAGTCCCCATGGTGCGCTGCGTTTGACTCATTGCGTGGGATTACCAGATTATTTTGTTTTGTTTTAATTTTGCTGATGGGCCTTGGGCGCATTGCTGTTTGCACCCCCAGATTGGGCCCAGTTCTTGTTTGAACTGATCTTAATTGCTATTTGCCACGCATGTTTCATTATTTTCTTTTATTTTCTTTTGTTTTTATTTTATTTTCTGTTTACAATTTAAATCAAATAAAATAATTCCAATACTCCAAAAATTCACCAAAAATATATTTTATCAACTTTGAGATGTCTACTTTTTTTTTGATATTTTTATTTTATTTTTCAATTTTATTTTCAATTAAAAAATGAATTAAGTATTGGAGTTGTTTCATTTGAATTAAATTGTGACATGGTTTGCTTTTGCATTTATTTCTCTCATTCCTTTTTGATCCAATGATTGAAAATTGATCCTCATCTCAATGATGAGTTGATCAATTTTAGAGGACCATTTTGCCCCTGGTTGTTGACTTTTGGGTTGACTTTTGTGGCATTTCTTTTTGCACTTATTTCTCCCATTTCAAAGTGGTACATCTAAATGAATCCCTTCTTTTGATGGTGCTTTGAGAGGATATTTGTCTTGATTTCTTATCCTCTGGTTGCCAACTTGTGTAGCTTCTTTGTGTATTTTATTTGGTATTTTTTGAGCCCTTTTCCTATTTTTGAAATGACTTACAAGTTAGGTCATCTCATAGGACATCTCACACAAGTGCTTGACCTAGTTTGGATTGGAAATGACCTTTGTGGATCCAATAAGCTTTCAGCACTTCTTGTTTCATATTTTAGACATGTTGAGCTTGCTGTATATTCATTTTTAGGTCAAAATTATGATCATTGCTTGTTGATTGATTCCTTTCTTTTTGTGCTTTCAACTTGACTCCTTAAGTGATGCATTGCTTGTGTTTGTTTAATTTATTCTTATGAACTTCTCCTTCTTCTCTTTTCTTGCATTTCCATATGCATGCTTTGTTGAGATGAGCTTGTGGTGGCTACTGCCCCATGTCGTACCTCGAAAAATACGATCCTCGCGATGGACGCGGAAAATACGTTCGAACAAAGTCGCCACCGAACTTTATTCATTCCAAGGATGGAATAGGAAAATATCGATAAAACCTTTAAAGAGATAAGAACATGGTCATCGCAACCAATATTCTAGGTTCGGGAGTCGATTACATGAGGGGAAGGTATTAGTACCCCTCATGTCCGTTGTACTCAACGGGAACCTCTTGATCGATTCGAGAATAAAGTTAGCTACACTTGTTTGTTTTCTTCTAAGGTTTCTCCTATAGGGGGAATGTGTGGTTTTAAGATAGGGTGCTCGCCAAGGATTGGAGCCCTTGTGCCTACGTATCTTCACTTGTAAGAAGGGGATTGTGCCCGCCAAGATCATCGCAATCTTGTGCTTACGTATTCTCATTGATAAATGAGAAATCAGAGCAGTCGTAGTTCGGCCAACTACGGTAAAGAGGTTTGGTACACAAACGAGTGTTTAGGTCGCATTCTAACTGCTAAACGTTGGCTTGTCTGCTCGCTAGGGGAGGCTGAAGCACGAGTTTGTTATGCGCGGAAGAATGGACTAAACAATGTTCTTTGGAAAAGTATTTAGGTTGGAGATCGCACGAGGGCGAGGAATTATGTTTATCGTATTGGATGTTTTGGTTTGGGAAAGAGAAGGGATTTGAATAGGTTTAAGGTTTCTATCGCACGGAGGCGAGAAAAAGGAGTTTGGTTAGGTATTTTGATGGAGAACGACGACTATTCAATAAACGAGACGTCGACCTCGCAATCACATAATCGGGATATTATTGGAATGCTAGATTCCAACAACACCTTTTTCATTCGAATAATTACGGAATATGTTTTAGAAAGTTTCAATCGCACGAGGAAGAGAGAAGACAGTTGGATTGAATATTTTAAGGGAGAATGACGACTACTCGATAAACGAGACGTCAGCCTCGCAATCAATTAATCGGGATATTATTGGAATTCTATATCCCAACAACACCTTTTTCATTCCATTAATTATAAAATATGTTTGTTGGACAGAGAAAGTACCTGTCCAAATAATTATAGGAAGTGTTTTAAGAACGAAAGTTCGAATGACACATTATTCAAGGTGTACACCTCGGTTGTAATCATTCTCGAATTCAAGGAATGCACGACTCCAAGAACTCGATTCTTTCGTAATTTAATTAAGAAAATAGTTTGAATTTTGGCATATGGTTTAGAAACATACTAGGGTTAAGACTCGATCGCACGAAGGTGAGGAACGAGGTTAGACGGGTTATATGTTTAGGAGGAATGACGACTATTCGATAAGCGAGACGTCGGCCTCGTAACCAATTAGTCGGGATATCATTGGAATGCTAGATCCCAATGACATCTTTTTTCATTCCAATAATTACGAACCATATTTGTTGGACAGTGAAAATACTTGTCCAAGTAATTATGAGAAGTGTTTTAGGAACGAAAGTTCGAATGACACGCTAATTAAGGTGTACGCCTCAATAGCTGTCACTCTCGAATTCAAGGAATGCGCGACTCCAAGAATTTGATACTTTCGTAATTTAATTAAGAAAAATGGTTTGAATAAGTTTGCTTAGATGGGTTAAGCTAGGGTAGGCGTATCGTTCGAATTAGACCTACTTTGAAAGGTTTAAACAAGGTTGGGTAGATTAGAGATGAAAGACGAAACGACCACAACTCAAGATGTGCACCTCGAGCGCGGTCGCTTAAGGATCGAAGGAGTGCTAGACTCCAAGGATCCACCACTTTCATATGAATTCAAAAGGGGTTTCTACCTATTCTAAAAAATATTTTGAATTTTATAAAAGAAAAATAAGAAACAAATTTGATGAAATTCTAAATATAATCTAAATAAAACTATGTTACAAAGTAAATATCAACTATCATAATAAAATCTAAAAAATAAAATTAACAATATTACTAATATTATACTTTAATAATATCATTAATAATATAATAATATAAATAATAATTTAAATAATATACAATTAGTTTCTAAGATAGAACCCTTTCACTAAATCTTAATTAAGTTAAATAACCATAACTATAAAAGTTGAAGGTCTCGTAACTTAAACTTAGCATAACCCAAAATCTGATATTTAAACCCATGCACCAACAGTCACCTATTAATGTCAATTTACTAATCATCTTTCCAAGATCTAGGAAAAAAAATAGTAGACAAAATTTGATTAAGACCTTAAGATCTTGGGAAAGCCACAGCCAAATGTTGAGAAAGAAAATTAGGAAATAAAAGGGAAAACCCATCTCGTTAACACGTTAAACCCAACCTCTCCATATCTCTCCTCACACTGAGTATCTTCCCCTTCTCGTCATTATACGACCCACACCTATCCTCTTTCTCTCTGAAACTCACCCTTCTTCTCCAATTCTACACTTCCTCGTTCTAAAATCTGGCCCCAATCTAAATTATGAATCCCTAACCCCCAACTCAAACTCTAACAGACGACCCTAAATCACAAATCTAACTCGTCTTCAAAACCATGTCATGTGTTTCGAAAAATTATGTGAAATGAGTGCTTCAAACAACATCATCAACATTCAACAAGAGATAGAAAGAGGACGTACCAAATTGGAGAACGGAAATGGCTTTTAACGGATTCTTCAGGTATGGCTCTTTTCGCCTTCACTGCCGGTTCCGCTCCTTCCTCGACCCTCTACGACTTTTCTGTTACGAAATTAGTATGGTCGAAGGCTAAATAGCTCGATTCAAATGAGTCTCAATGTGATATTCAGCGAACCCTATGTCGTGAGCTTTGGGGGAGGGTATGAGGAGTGATTTCGGCAGGGTTCCATTAGGGTTTTTTTTCTGTGTATTTCACTAATCATTAGGTCCCTTTTTATAGGAAGATTCTGGGCGTTCTCATACGTGTGAATTTTAGAGAAATTTTGAGGAATATTCCTTCAAGTGTGTGAGGTTGTGAGCTGCGGACCTGCAATACCGTTAGAGAGGTTTTGCACAAGGATTTTGTGGGGGGACCAAGGTGATGGTGAATTGTTAATTTGTCTGTAGTGACCTTCTAGAATGACTTAGTTTTTACTCGAATTTTCACTACCTAATTGGTGATTTTTACTGCTCGAATTTGTGCTGATGTGGCTTTTGACTCAGAATGAATTCTGACTTATGTTTTTTTTTGCAGGAAAAATACTATCCAACAGGGCTGTCATGCTATTGGTTCATCAAAAGTTCTATCTAGGAGGTGTCATCCTTGCCTTCGTATGAGAGTTTGATGCAAATGGTATGCACAGCTTGAAGGCTGGGTTTATGTCAAGACATATAGTTTTGGTGTGGCAACGAACCTATGCTCATGGACTGTTATGCATTTTCTTCATGGACTGTCATGCATTAATCCTGACCCCTGCTTTTGTCATTTCCCTTGTAGTATGGTAATCTGGTGTGAGTCTCATTACTGAGGTTGTCACGGTGGATCTCCTTCACAATAACACATAACTTTTGTCATATCTCCTAATGCACTTCTCTCTTTCTGTGTGTTTCTTGGCATGACAGGGATATCCGGTTTATGGTATAGATCTTCAAATCCATCCCACCCTTGCTGATCAAGAAAACCAATTGATCACTTCTTCATGGTGATGACTATAGCAATCTGTGGCAGTAGCAAGATAAAGTTGAAGCTTCAAGGCGAAAGATCGAAGTTCTCGGTGATTTCCATGAAAACTTCATCAAATGTTACTGCACATTTTCAACTCCACTGTAACAAAGCCCTGTCAAAGACTCAATTGTCCAAAAGACACTTCTCAATGTTTCTATTTGTATCTTATTCAAACTCTGGCATCAAGATTTATGTTGGCTGGTTTGTAATCTTTGGCACTTCCTTCGTGGTCTTGCGCCTTTGGAGTATTTAGTGCAGGTCGGGTTCATTATGAATTGTGTGACATTTCTTTGTATGTCGTCACTGATAAATTGTGTTAACCACTTCTTGTTTCTTTTTTTCATGCGAATGGCTCGGGCTTGATGTTTGTACTGTGGTGAAAAGGAGAATGGAGCTTGGACGAGTCATGTCTGGAAACGGTGTACGCAGCGTGAAAGCTGGATCTCTGTGGAAACAAAGTTGTATTCATGGCTTAGTTTGGAAGTTGCTTGGCAAGAAAGTTAATTCCAAGGTCTTGTATTGTAATTTCAATTATTTAAGTTTCCTTCAAAAGCTACCTGTGACTTTTGCTTGTTTTGTTCTTGAACTTTATGTGGCTATTCTTCTCTCGTGGCAGAGCTTGAGTTTGGAGATTTGGGTATGGACGACAAGTACATGAATCACAGCTCAATACATGGAATGACTTAGCCTATGGACAACTTTAAAGAACTTGACAATTTGTTCACAACTCTGGTGTGAGAGCGATATTATGAGTCTTGAGGAAGACTTGCAGCCTCAGCTCTTGCGGTGATGCTCCTCTTCATCTTCCTAGTTGTTTTAATGTTGTCCAGACCAAACTCAGGTATTTGTTCTTGCAGTTGCTGTACAAGTTTTAGTGACAAAGAGCGTCAAGTTCCTTCATAACCATTAACAGTAGAAGACAGGAAGACCATATATGGGCCAAGTAAAGACTTCACCATTGGCAGTGGAATAGCAGCTGCTTCATCAACAACCAATAATTCAACTTGTGAAAGCTTTTCATGTTCGTGTGGCAGTATCTACTGAATGGTCTAACTGTGGTGCTTGTAAATACACAGGCCCGAGTAGCACAAACAAGTGATGTGCTGGAGCATCTGCCATCAATTGTAGATCATTTGGAGAATTCTTGTAATGTAATGCAACATATAAGGCCATCATTCGCACTGGCCTCTGTGCTCTTAGAGACACATGGTTTTGCTCTTGTAATTGATATGCATTTTCATGACAGTTTCCACATGTACCACGCTTATCTGTGACTGGACGACTACAACGTGGGCATTGCAATGGTTTGAGAGACAAAGCCTGAAGATTTTCATAGAATGAATCCAGTTCAGTCATGAAGTTACAAGCTGTAATTGGAATGGGAATTTCAACTTTAAGCTCAGTCTGATCAAATGTAAGATGACAACTTTTTGCATGCTTCCATAAAGACCATTTATTTTTTCAACTCTGATAAGTCGGTAACTGGTCTATTATTATAGTATAGTCTCAAAAACTTTCACTGATTTTGCCTTTCTGGTGTTATGAACATTCATGGTCACAGTCTGGATTATGTAACTTCCTGTGCATTTCACTATGATGCGATTATCAGTGAATTTTGTTTCTGATTTCAGTGATTCCAGCTCTATCCTGTCGTAAGGTACTTCTGGAGCGCTACAGGCAACGCAAGGTTCACTCTCAAGATAGTATCCATCAAATTCCACTAAACCACTCAAAGTAATATATATGCGAGAATTTGGATCGTTAGCTAACAACTCCTTCTGCGAATGAAGAGTCTCAAAGATACATCTAATTACATCATGAGTCAAGCATCAGTCAACAAGTTCAGAAATCTTGTGTTTTGAACTAGTATCTGGGGATCTTCCAAGCAACCAAGTGACAAGTTTTGCATACTCCACAATGTTCTGGCCAAACGTTGGAAGGCACTTGACTTTCTGCAAGAGAGACAATAGCATGGTTTCCTTAACCGTTGGTTTTTCGTGATTCCAGACACCATATAAAACTAATTTAGCCTCTGCACGCACAGTAACTAAACTCCACTCCAAAAGGAAATTGTTTTTCTATCCATAGGCTCTATCTCTCTTCTTTTGTATTTTGTACTTTATTTCATACGTATTCTAAAGAGTTTGTGTTAAGGAAGCTCTTTATGAAAGTGGAAGTTTGAATGAATCCTTACAAGAAATGACCTGGTAGACAGCCTTAGCGAATATTGGCGAGAAATTCATGGCCTTTCAGGCACTGTTCATACCGATTTCAATATAACGTGAAGGTTGAAGGGTATAATGGTCTCGTAAAGCTGCTGCTTTCTTGTAACAACCTTGACATCCAACTTTTCAGTATTTGTAATCTTCGAATATTAATTCCTTGTAACAATACTTGAATTTGTAATTTCAACTTTAGATAATAAACCTTTGTACCAACTCAAACTGGTTTATGAATGTTACTCTTTTTTCTTTAAAATCCGTTGATTACGCCTTACACAATAACTCGCGACGCAATATACTTTTTGAAGCCCATGCTTGAACTGGTTCTGGATGGAACATGAATTGAACATACATCATGATTTAAAATGATGTAGTTGCAACTTTTGGTAAAATATTTTCCATCCTTAGTGTGAAAATGAAATCTAAACATGGCTTAGGACTATCTAAAACGTTTTGTGACATTGGATCCTTTGCAAAAATTCTGACCGTCATTACTAATCTCCCTTAATACTTTATAACAGCCATATACATCCTTAAAGCTACATTAAATGATAGCTTGAGTCAAGTTACGCCAACTTTTAAGACATGAGTTGAAACCACCCTGAAATCAACTAGATTTGAACGACACATCTTGCAGCAAATTAAGTTTACATTTTGGAACTGATCATTCACCCGTCCTGGCTTATGGCTTGAGACAATTTGATGCTTATGGCCCTCTCATTGTAAATTGACACAAACTCAAATTATGTCTTGCATAAAATCTCTACATGACTTGAAGTTTACAGTCTAAATCTAAGTTTGTCATAAACTGATTTTTTAATTCAATTATGATTTGAAATCGGCGAGCTAAATCTAAGTTTGTCACAAACTGATTTAGAATCCAAACATAGCTTGACGCTTGCAATCAAATCAAACAAAGTCGGAGGCTAAATCAACTGTGTTGAGAAGCATCATGTGAAGTATCTTTGAACAACTTGCATATCATAACAAGCAACTTGTAGCGATGCTTTAAACAACCTTAGAGAAGTTTGTAACAAAGTTGAAACAAGGTTTAAATTTCTTGAATACCAGTAATTGTGTGGCGAGATGGATCTAATCATGTACTTTATGATATTGACCATATCATGTTTGTCTGATTGTGAGAACGAGGAAACACATGAGTTTGGGTACAAGGGGATGGAGGCGCGCTCATCCCACAAGAATTTAGCATAAATTGCTAGAGATTATAACCACAATGAGTACACACATGGTTGTGAAGTAGTAAGACATTCATTAATTGTCGAAGTAGGACAAATTTGGGGTATGACAGATGCCCCTATCTAATTGCCTTAAAACTTAGAGAATGAGTTGTCGTATGGAGTTCATTTTAAGGTGGAAGTCAATTAGATATAAGAAGACCCCGAAATTTGTCCGATAAGCAAGTAAACTGTTGTGACATATACTAGAGCAGGATAGCAAGATGTAAAAGATAAACGAGATAATATGACATTCTCTGGGTGGTCGAAGCAGTCCCTCATTCGTTAAGGTCCTTCACGATACCAGAGTGGTATAAACGAGCCTCTTTGGATGGTCGAAGTAGTCCCTCATTCGTTAAGGTCATTCGCGATACCAAAGTGGTATAAACAAACCTCTTTGGGTGGTCGAAGCAGTCCCTCATTCGTTAAGGTCCTTCGCGATACCAAAGTGGTATAAACGAGCCACTTTGGGTGGTCAAAGTAGTCCCTCATTCGTTAAGGTCCTTCGCGATACCAAAGTGGTATAAACAAACCTCTTTGGGTGGTCGAAGCAGTCCCTCATTCGTTAAGGTCCTTCGCGATACCAGAGTGGTATAAACGATCCTCTTTGGGTGGTCGAAGTAGTCCCTCATTCGTTAAGGTCCTTCGCGATACCAAAGTGGTATAAACAAACCACTTTGGGTGGTCGAACCAATCCCTCATTCGTTAAGGTCCTTCGTGATACCAAAGTGGTATAAACGAGCTTCTTTGGGTGGTCGAAGCAGTCCCTCATTCGTTGAGGTCCTTCGCGATACCAAAGTTGTATAAACAAACCTCTTTGGGTGGTCGAAGCAGACCCTCATTCGTTAAGGTCCTCCGCGATACCAAAGTGGTATAAACGATCCTCTTTGGGTGGTCGAAGCAGTCCCTCATTCGTTAAGGTGCTTCGCGATACCAAAGTGGTATAAACAAACCTCTTTGGGTGGTCAAAGCAGTCCCTCATTCGTTAAGGTCCTTCGCGATACCAAAGTGGTATAAACGAGCCTCTTTGGGTGGTCGAAGCAGTCCCTCATTCGTTAAGGTCCTTCACGATACCAAAGTGGTATAAACAAACCTCTTTGGGTGGTCAAAGCAGTCCCTCATTCGTTAAGGTCCTTCGCGATACCAGAGTGGTATAAACGAACCTCTTTGGGTGGTCGAAGCAACCCCTCATTCGTTAAGGTCCTTCTTGATACCAAAGTGGTATCAACGATCCTCTTTGGGTGGTCGAAGCAGTTCCTCATTCGTTAAGGTCCTTCGCGATACCAAAGTGGTATAAACGAGCCTCTTTGGGTGGTCGAAGCAGTCCCTCATTCGTTAAGGTCCTTCGCGATACCAAAGTGGTATAAACAAACCTCTTTGGGTGGTCGAAGCAGTTCCTCATTCGTTAAGGTCCTTCGCGATACCAGAGTGGTATAAACGAACCTCTTTGTATGGTCGAAGTAGTCCCTCATTCGTTAAGGTCCTTCGCGATACCAATGTGGTATAAACGATCCTCTTTGGGTGGTCGAAGCAGTCCCTCATTCGTTAAGGTCCTCCGCGATACCAAAGTGGTATAAACGATCCTCTTTGGGTGGTCGAAGCAGTCCCTCATTCGTTAAGGTGCTTCGCGATACCAAAGTGGTATAAACAAACCTCTTTGGGTGGTCAAAGCAGTCCCTCATTCGTTAAGGTCATTCGCGATACCAAAGTGGTATAAACGAGCCTCTTTGGGTGGTCGAAGCAGTCCCTCATTCGTTAAGGTCCTTCACGATACCAAAGTGGTATAAACAAACCTCTTTGGGTGGTCAAAGCAGTCCCTCATTCGTTAAGGTCCTTCGCGATACCAGAGTGGTATAAACGAACCTCTTTGGGTGGTCGAAGCAACCCCTCATTCGTTAAGGTCCTTCTTGATACCAAAGTGGTATCAACAATCCTCTTTGGGTGGTCGAAGCAGTTCCTCATTCGTTAAGGTCCTTCGCGATACCAAAGTGGTATAAACGAGCCTCTTTGGGTGGTCGAAGCAGTCCCTCATTCGTTAAGGTCCTTCGCGATACCAAAGTGGTATAAACAAACCTCTTTGGGTGGTCGAAGTAGTTCCTCATTCGTTAAGGTCCTTCGCGATACCAGAGTGGTATAAACGAACCTCTTTGTGTGGTCGAAGCAGTCCCTCATTCGTTAAGGTCCTTCGCGATACCAAAGTGGTATAAACGATCCTCTTTGGGTGGTCGAAGCAGTCCCTCATTCGTTAAGGTCCTTAGCGATACCAAAGTGGTATAAACAAACCTCTTTGGGTGGTCGAAGCAGTCCCTCATTCGTTAAGGTCCTTCGCGATACCAAAGTGGTATAAACGAGCCTCTTTGGGTGGTCGAAGCAGTCCCTCATTCGTTAAGGTCCTTCGCGATACCAAAGTGGTTTAAACAAACCTCTTTGGGTGGTCGAAGCAGTCCCTCATTCTTTAAGGTCCTTCGTGATACCAGAGTGGTATAAACGAACCTCTTTGGGTGGTCGAAGCAGTCCCTCATTTGTTAAGGTCCTTCGCGAATACAAAGTGGTATAAACAAACCTCTTTGGGTGGTCGAAGCAGTCCCTCATTCGTTAAGGTCCTTCGCGATACCAAAGTGGTGTAAACAAACCTCTTTGGGTGGTAGAAGCAGTCCCTCATTCGTTAAGGTCCTTCGCGATACCAAAGTGGTATAAACGAGCCTCTTTGGGTGGTCGAAGCAGTCCCTTATTCGTTAAGGTCCTTCGTGATACCAAAGTAGCATCTCGGATGATAAATTTGTTTGGGAATAGTTGAGCCAAAATTCCTATTGGAGGAACAACGTTGTGCAAACTCTGCAGGGGGAAAGCTTTTAAGAAACTTTTAAGATAACCTCTGCTTGGGGTGCCATGAGAGCAACAGTTGCTGGGGTTATCATCATCAACTGCATGGTTGAAGAGTGACTTGCTGGGGAGTAGAATTCCTTGAACTCACGGGGTATTAACTCTTTTCGGAGTAATACTGCCAACTTCACTGGAGGGCTGACCAAGATGCTTGCGAACTGATCCTGGATCCTGCTATGTTGATATGCAATGCAATGCTTTATGATGCCCAAACATGCAGCTAACAATGCAACTGCTAAGGAGTGCAAGATGCGAATGCAAATGATATGCTAATGCTCGATTATGATTATGATTATGATTATGATATGATGTTGCATGTCGTGCTTATGATAATGCAAATGATCAGGTATGCTGGGGATAAAATCTTGTCGGGGATATCACCAGGGACTTGATTTGGTAGTTGCCAAATGGATTTGGACTTTGGTTTTATGAGGATGCCATCGAGGGTGGGCTTTTAGTGGTTGCCAATGAAGACTGGACTTTTAGGGTGAATTGAAGGTGCCAATTGGAGTGGCTTTTTGTAGTTGCCAATAAAAGATTAGACTTTAAGGACGTGCCAAGCGAGATTGGACTTTTATTGGTAAAAGGATTTGACTTCCCGACACACAGTTTCTGGTAGTGCTACAATCAGAAGACAGATGTGGATACTCTTGGTGTCCCAAGTTGGATCCTTTGCAGAAGTGGTATACTTGTTCTTGTAAGAACCTTGCTTCTAGCTGATATGCTATGATGACTTACAAACATTGAGCGTAGCGACTTATCCAAAGCATGTTGACTGGGCGAGCATAGTGACTTAACCAATGCGTGTTAATCGTGTGAGCGTAGCGACTTAACCAATGCGTGTTAGTCGTGCTTTTGCTCTGCCCCGAGGCCTTTGACGCTTGTTGACCTCAACCATCAGCTAGTTTGCCCCAAGTTCAACCAGTTTGCCCCAGTCTGTCGGGTATTTGAAGGACTTCTTCTGGGATGAGAACTTTGGCAGTGATTATGCTAGGATATGGCTTGAACCCATTTGCCCCAGTGTCTGAACCTTGCAGTGGTCTGCCCCGGTTTAAACCTCAGAAGGACTTGCCCCAGATTCGTAGGGTTAGGAGAAAGTCTTAATTCAGGTCAACACCAATGAGTGATCAAGTTCCTCTTTGATTGCACTTTGTTGGAATTTCCATTATGCCAATTACTAATTTGCAATTAAAATTGTTCATTCAAAAATGGTAATTTTAATGCGACATTCATGCAAGTTATGAAAATATCATTTATTGGGAATAATGTGAAAATGTGTGACAAGTGGACTGTTAATCCAAACGCAACGCTGATTTAATTGGTGTGAAAGATATAGCAAGAATATGACACCAATACATAAGATTAACAAATATGTAGGAGTCAGTTTACGCAACCTCGCAATAGTATGCTTTCAGAATAAACCCCGCCTCAATTAGGTCTTTTGAGGGTTGTAACGCGGTCTGGTTCTCGGTTATAGAAACAAAGGATATTATGCTCAAAGTATGATTTGTACCCACCCTTTCTTCGTAATGATCTCCATACCTACGTTCAGTTAATTTTGCACTTGCTTGACGGTGTAAACTTGATGGTTCAAGGTTTGCTTGAAACGGCAACCACCTTATTTTGATGGATGTCAGTAACCCCTTGATTTGGGTGGCCACTGAATCTTATTTTGTTTTTGTCGAGGGTTTGAGGACCTCTTTTTGGTTTTGTTTTTGATCCCTAACTTTTGCATGGACTGACTTTGCTTGTCAGATCCATCGGGATTGCCTTGATTTTTTTGCCTAAGTCTCCTTTAAGGTGCTTGACTTAGCAGGCTTTTGATTTTTTTGGAGACTTGTGACTGCCAAGTCAATGGTCTTTGAAGAACAACCATCATATCTTTTGGATTTTGTCTCGAGTGCATAATCAGGTTAACCGAACACTACCCTGCCCCAGGTTGGGTGTAAGGATTTGTGGATCCGAAGGAAACTCCTACTTCTAGGCTCGAAGTGGTTGACTAGGGACTAACTCCTTATCTCTCCAGTGTTTGGGGGTTCGAAACAATGCCTGTACATCATCAGCGGATTTTATCCGAAAGCATACTATCAGCAATTATGGGTATTTCGTTTTCGTCATCCTCCCTCAAATCTTTGCTAAACAGTAGTGTGATAAAGGAAGTGAAATATTTTTGTGATTTTTGCAATAAATGAGAAATTGTGAATGAATACGAATGGATTTGATCAAAACATGCATGATTATCACATTAACAATACCATTAATACGAAACAATGTCTAAAAGCAATTAGTAATTAACAGAAAAGAAACTACAAATGCATAAAAAACATGATCTAAAACATGCCAGCATGGAGGAACTGGGCTTTTCTTGCTTGATCAGTTGTCTTGAGAAGATGCGTCTTGAAGTCCCCAAACTCATTCAGGTGCGAGGCGGACACACACAACAAAACTCCCTTCTTGAAAGGATATACATCCCTGGTCAATCAATTGTTGCACCCTAGCCTGAAAAGCTTTGCAATCTTCTGTTGAGTGCCCCATTGATCCAGCATGGTATCCACAATGTGCATTGGGATCATACCCAGGGGGTATGGTTCTGGCACTGGCTTGAGATTTAGGCTCCACTAGTGAATTTCGAATCAAATGTGGCAGAAGCTGAGTGTGCGATACAGGAACTGGGTGAAGAGGAGCGTTCCTTCTTCCCAAATTATTGCGAGGCCTGTTTTGATTCTGGCGTGGATCCTGATTTCCTCGGCCATACGCTCGTTGATTTGCATAGGGAGCAATCTAAGGTTTCTGACATGGTTCCCTAGGTATTGTTGGGTGTCCTTTTGGGATCCAAAGGTGGATGTCGTCATCTTCCTCAGTATCAGTAGGATGCTCTCCCAAGTGACTTTTCGAAGTCTCTTTAGTAGATACAACCCTTTTGGACTCCTCTTTCAGCTCTTCTCTTGAGATCACGGTCTCAACATGATTATCAGAAGATAAAGACAACTCATCTGCCAAAAACTCAACCTTTTCCTTGTGGTTCCGGAGTCTGATTGGTCCACAAAACTCTTGTACTTCCTCTTTTCCAGATCTTTGAGTTGAACCATTTGGGATAGGGTCTTCCTTTTTGGTCAATCTTTGCAACTTATTTCGAAAGCTTTTACATTCTTCGACAGCATGCCCTACGGTTCCAGTATGATACCCACACTCTGCCCCTGGGTTGTTTCCTCGAAGACTATGCGCTTGTTATTAATTAGCTCTCGAACTTTATTCTTGAATGACCAAAAACCTTCAATAGAGTGCCCTCTCGCCCCCTTATGGTATTCACACTGTGCATCAGGATCATATCCAGGTGGAAGACGAGTACGAGCTGGCCCGAGGATACGGGTACCACTAATGAACTCTGAATCAGGTACGAGAGCAGTTGTCCACACGGTATAGGAATAGGTTCGCGAATAGGGCGTGACTGAGACTTCTTGATGCCTCTCTGGTTTAAATTCCCCTATTTCTGGGATAGAGCAGGTGATGACCGTTGATTCCGAGGCTTTGGAAGAAATGGTTGGGGATAAAACCCAAGAGGAACAGCACACAATAGACTATTCACCGCGGGCTGTGGAATGGAAGGAACTAGGGGAGTAAAACTCCTAGTTGTGGTACCTTCGTGAAGCTTTTCCTTTCTTCTTCCCACTTCTGGCGTCTGCTTGATTTTGCCTTCCCTGCTATTCTCGTCTTTTCCCAGCTCAACTTGATTTTGCCTCAAGTGTTCCATAGTCTTCCCGCACTAAGTTAAGTTCAATACTTGTGTCAGGAAATCAACTGTGGATTATGAACAAAGGATGGATGAGCTTTTTGGTTTTGGAAAACAATATGAAATGCAAATGAAATGCATATGCAATGACATGCAAATGCAATGCAGGCAGGATCCAGGATAACATAAGCAGGTCAAAGCTCCCTAACCAGTAGGTTACACTAGGCAAGTTCTATTTTCTTTACCCACATACCCACTCACAGGATATCTTCTATGTTGACAGATAAGGTTCCCAAGATCACGGACACCAATCGCATCAACATTATGCAACAGGCTAGCTGTATTATAACGAGAGTACGATAGGGTCTCTCCTGAGCGGAGTCCTCATGCTAGGCACACGAGGAGTGGGTCCTCGGAGACTAACACTACACGACTATCAATATAGAAACTAGTTCTGCGAGTGGTTCCCAGAGTCATGGACCCTTCATGAATCAAATCGTGCAACAGGCTAGCTGCGTTACGATAGGATCTACGAAAAGGTCTATTCTGGAGGAGCTTTCATGCTAGGCACACAAGGAGCGAGTCCTTGGGGACTGACACTACTCGACTACCAATTCTAAACTATGTTTTCTCTCTTCTTTTTCCAAAGCTCGGGTGTAGAACTTTACTTGTGATATTTTCCCGGAATCCAGCAGGCAGATGCAGGCAGATATAATAAACAGCATACGATAGAAAGTGAAAACAAGAAATAAACAATAGGAGAAAATAAACATAAAGAAAAACAGTTAAGCAAAAGGTTAGTACTCTCGAATCGAGTCAAGTGAGGCTTGACTCTCTCTTGCATAGGGCAATGCGTAGTCCCCAGCAGAGTCGCCATCTGTCGTACCTCGAAAATACGATCCTCGCGATGGATGCGGAAAATACGTTCGAACAGAGTCGCCACCGAACTTTATTCATTCCAAGGATGGAATAGGAAAATATCGATAAAACCTTTAAAGAGATAAGAACATGGTCATCGCAACCAATATTCTAGGTTCGGGAGTCGATTACATGAGGGGAAGGTATTAGCACCCCTCATGTCCGTTGTACTCAACGGGAACCTCTTGATCGATTCGAGAATAAAGTTAGCTACGCTTGTTTGTTTTCTTCTAAGGTTTCTCCCATAGGGGGAATGTGTGGTTTTAAGATAAGGTGCTCGCCAAGGATTGGAGCCCTTGTGCCTAAGTATCTTCACTTGTAAGAAGTGGAAAATCAGAGCGTTCGTAGTTCGTGGGACTGCGGGTAAAGGAGGGGATTGTGCTCGCCAAGATCATCGCAATCTTGTGCCTACGTATTCTCATTGATAAATGAGAAATCAGAGCAGTCGTAGTTCGGCTAACTACGGTAAAGAGGTTTGGTACACAAACTAGTGTTTAGGTCGCATTCTAACTGCTAAACGTTGGCTTGTCTGCTCGATAGGGGAGGCTGAAGCACAAGTTTGTTATGCGCGGAAGAATGGACTAAACAATGTTCTTTGGGAAAGTATTTAGGTTGGAGATCGCACGAGGGCGAGGAATTAGGTTTATCGTATTGGATGTTTTGGTTTGAGAAAGATAAGGGATTTGAATAGGTTTAAGGTTTCGATCGCACGGGGGTGAGAAAGAGGAGTTTGGTTAGGTATTTTGATGGAGAACGACGACTATTCAATAAACGAGACGTCGACCTCGCAATCAATTAATCGGGATATTATTGGAATGCTAGATTCCAACAACACCTTTTTCATTCGAATAATTACGGAATATGTTTTAGAAAGTTTCAATCGCACGAGGGAGAGAGAAGAGAGTTGGATTGAATATTTTAAGGGAGAGTGACGACTACTCAATAAACGAGACGTCAGCCTCGCAATCAATTAATCGGGATATTATTGGAATGCTAGATCCCAACAACACCTTTTTCATTCCATTAATTATAAAATATGTTTGTTGGACAGAGAAAGTACCTGTCCAAATAATTATAGGAAGTGTTTTAAGAACGAAAGTTCGAATGACACATTATTCAAGGTGTACACCTCGGTTGTAATCATTCTCGAATTCAAGGAATGCACGACTTCAAGAACTCGATTCTTTCGTAATTTAATTAAGAAAATAGTTTGAATTTTGGCATATGGTTTAGAAACATACTAGGGTTGAGACTCGATCTCATGAAGGTGAGGAACGAGGTTAGACAGGTTATATGTTTAAGAGGAATGACGACTATTCGATAAGCGAGACGTCAGCCTCGTAACTAATTAGTCGGGATATCGTTGGAATGCTAGATCCCAATGACATCTTTTTTCATTCCAATAATTACGAACCATATTTGTTGGACAGTGAAAATACTTGTCCAAGTAATTATGAGAAGTGTTTTAGGAACGAAAGTTCGAATGACACGCTAATCAAGGCGTACGCCTCAATAGCTGTCACTCTCGAATTCAAGGAATGCGCGACTCCAAGAATTTGATACTTTTGTAATTTAATTAAGAAAAATGGTTTGAATAAGTTTGCGTAGATGGGTTAAGCTAGGGTAGGTGTATCGTTCGAATTAGACCTACTTTGAAAGGTTTAAACAAGGTTGGGTAGTTTAGAGATGAAAGACGAAACGACCACAACTCAAGATGTGCATCTCGAGAGCGGTCGCTTAAGGATCCAAGGAGTGCTAGACTCCAAGGATCCACCACTTTCATATGAATTCAAAAGGGGTTTCTACCTATTCTAAAAAATATTTTGAATTTTATAAAAGAAAAATAAGAAACAAATTTGATGAAATTCTAAATATAATCTAAATAAAACTATGTTACAAAGTAAATATCAACTATCATAATAAAATCTAAAAAATAAAATTAACAATATTACTAACATTATACTTTAATAATATCATTAATAATATAATAATATCAATAATAATTTAAATAATATACAATTAGTTTCTAAGATAGAACCCTTTCACTAAATCTTAATTAAGTTAAATAACCATAACTATAAAAGTTGAAGGTCTCGTAACTTAAACTTAGCATAACCCATAATCTGATATTTAAACCCATGCACCAACAATCACCTATTAATGTCAATTTACTAATCATCTTTCCAAGATCTAGGGGAAAAAAACACCAGACAAAATTTATGAAGACCCAGGTGTGTGGCCTCGAGTTACATCCCCTAGGTGCTACGTGCCACTTCCAAAGACACTCAGCATTAAAAAAACTTTAACCAATTTGATTAAGACCTTAAGATCTAGGGAAAGCCACAGCCAAATGTTGAGAAAGAAAATTAGGCAATAAAAGGGAAAACCCATCTCGTTAACATGTTAAACCCAACCTCTCCATATCTCTCCTCACGCTGAGTATCTTCCCCTTCTCGTCATTATACGACCCACACCTATCCTCTTTCTCTCTGAAACTCACCCTTCTTCTCCAATTCTACACTTCCTCGTTCTAAAATCCGGCCCTAATCTAAATTATGAATCCCTAATCCCCAACTCAAACTCTAACAGACGAACCCTAAATCACAAATCTAACTCGTCTTCAAAACCATGTCATGTGTTTCTAAAAATTATGTGAAATGAGTGCTTCAAACAACATCATCAACATTCAACAAGAGATAGAAAGAGGAGGTACCAATTCGGATAACGGAAATGACTTTTAACAGATTCTTCAGGTATGGCTCTTTTCTCCTTCACTGCCGGTTCCGCTCCGTCCTCGACCCTCTATGACTTTTCTGTTACAAAATTAGTGTGGCTGAAGGCTAAATAGCTCGATTCAAATGAGTCTCAATGTGAGATTCAGCGAACCCTATGTCGTGAGCTTTGGGGGAGGGTATGAGGAGTGATTTCGGCAGGGTTCCATTAGGGTTTTTTTTCCTGTGTTTTTCACTAATCATTAGGTCCCTTTTTATAGGAAGATTCTGGGCATTCTCATACGTGTGAATTTTAGAGAAATTTTGAGGAATATTCCTTCAAGTGTGTGAGGTTGTGAGCTGCGGACCTGCAATACCGTTAGAGAGGTTTTGCACAAGGATTTTGTGGGGGGACCAAGGTGATGGTGACTTGTTAATTTGTCTGTAGTGACCTTCTAGAATGACTTAGTTTTTACTCGAATTTTCACTGCCTAGTTGGTGATTTCTACTGCTCGGATTTGTGTTGATGTGGCTTTTGACTCAGAATGAATTCTGACTTCTATTTTTTTTTTTTTGCAGGAAAAATACTATCCAACAGGGCTGTCATGCTATTGGTTCATCAAAAGTTCTATCTAGGTGGTGTCATCCTTGCCTTCGTATGAGAGTTTGGTGCAAATGGTATGCACGGCTTGAAGGCTGGGTTTATGTCAAGACATATAGTTTTGGTGTGGCAACGAACCTATGCTCATGGACTGTTTTGCATTTTCTTCATGGACTATCATGCATTAATCCTGACCCCTGCTTTTGTCATTTCCCTTGTAGTATGGTAATCTGGTGTGAGTCTCATTACCGAGGTTGTCATGGTGGATCTCCTTCATAACAACACATAACTTTTGTCATATCTCCTAATGCACTTCTCTCTTTCTGTGTGTTTCTTGGCATGACAGGGATATCCGGTTTATGGTATAAATCTTCAAATCCATCCCACCCTTGCTGATCAAGAAAACCAATTGATCACTTCTTCATGGTGATGACTATAGCAATCTGTGGCAGTAGCAAGATAAAGTTGAAGCTTCAAGGCGAAAGATCGAAGTTCTCGGTGATTTCCAGGAAAACTTCATCAAATGTTACTGCACATTTTCAACTCCACTGTAACAAAGCCCTGTCAAAGACTCAATTGTCCAAAAGACACTTTTCAATGTTTCTATTTGTATCTTATTCAAACTCTGGCATCAAGATTTATGTTGGCTGGTTTGTAATCTTTGGCACTTCCTTCGTGGTCTTGCGCCTTTGGAGTATTTAGTGCAGGTCGGGTTCACTATGAATTATGTGACATTTCTTTGTATGCCGTCACTGATGAATTGTGTTAACCGCTTCTTGTTTCTTTTTTTCATGCGAATGACTCGGGCTTGATGTTTGTACTGTGGTGAAAAGGAGAATGGAGCTTGGACGAGTCATGTCTGGAAACGGTGTACGCAGCGTGAAAGCTGGATCTCTGTGGAAACAAAGTTGTATTCATGGCTTGGTTTGGAAGTTGGTTGGCAAGAAAGTTAATTCTAAGGTCTTGTATTGTAATTTCAATTATTTAAGTTTCCTTTAAAAGCTACCTGTGACTTTTGCTTGTTTTGTTCTTGAACTTTATGTGGCTATTCTTCTCTCGTGGCAGAGCTTGAGTTTGGAGACTTGGGTATGGACGGCAAGTACATGAATCACAGCTCAATACATGGAATGACTTAGCCTATGGATAGCTTTAAAGAACTTGACAATTTGTTCACAACTCTGGTGTGAGAGCGATATTATGAGTCTCGAGGAAGACTTGCAGCCTCAGCTCTTGCGGTGATGCTCCTCTTCATCTTTCTAGTTGTTTTAATGTTGTCCAGACCAAACACAGGTATTTGTTCTTGCAGTTGCTGTACAAGTTTTAGTGACAAAGAGCGTCCAGTTCCTTCATAACCATTAACAGTAGAAGACAGGAAGACCATATATGGGCCAAGTAAAGACTTCACCATTGGCAGTGGAATAGCATCTGCTTCATCAACAACCAATAATTCAACTTGTGAAAGCTTTTCATGTTCGTGTGGCAGTATCTACTGAATGGTCTAGCTGTGGTGCTTGTAAATACACAGGCCCGAGTAGCACAAACAAGTGATGTGCTGGAGCATCTGCCATCAATTGTAGATCATTTGGAGAATTATTGTAATGTAATGCAACATATAAGGCCATCATTAGCACTGGCCTCTGTGCTCTTAGAGACACATGGTTTTGCTCTTGTAATTGATATGCATTTTCATGATAGTTTCCACATCTACCACGCTTATCTGTGACTGGACGACTACAACGTGGGCATTGCAATGGTTTGAGAGACAAAGCCTGAAGATTTTCATAGAATGAATCCAGTTCAGTCATGAAGTTACAAGCTGTAATTGGAATGGGAATCTCAACTTTAAGCTCAGTCTGATCAAATGTAAGATGACAACTTTTTGCATGCTTCCATAAAGACCATTTATTTTTTCAACTCTGATAAGTCGGTAACTGGTCTGTTATTATAGTATAGTCTCAAAAACTTTCACTGATTTTGCCTTTCTGGTGTTATGAACATTCATGATCACAGTCTGGATTATGTAACTTCCTGTGCATTTCACTATGATGCGATTATCAGTGAATTTTGTTTCTGATTTCAGTGATTCCAGCTCTATCCTGCCGTAAGGTACTTCTGGAGCGCTGCATGCAACGCAAGGTTCACTCTCAAGATAGTATCCATCAAATTCCACTAAACCACTCAAAGTAATATATATGCGAGAATTTGGATGGTTAGTTAACAACTCCTTCTGCGAATGAAGAGTCTCAAAGATACATCTAATTACATCATGAGTCAAGCATCAGTCAACAAGTTCAGAAATCTTGTGTTTTGAACTAGTATCTAAGGATCTTCCAAGCAACCAAGTGATAAGTTCTGCATACTCCACAATGTTCTGGCCAAACGTTCGAAGGCACTTAACTTTCTGCAAGAGAGACAATAGCATGGTTTCCTTAACCGTTGGTTTTTCGTGATTCCAGACACCATATCAAAACTAATTTAGCCTCTGCACGCACAGTAACTAAACTCCACTCCAGAAGGAAATTGTTTTTCTGTCCATAGGCTCTATCTCTCTTCTTTTGTATTTTGTACTTTATTTCATACGTATTCTAAAGAGTTTGTGTTAAGGAAGCTCTTTATGAAATTGGAAGTTTGAATGAATCCTTACAAGAAATGACCTGGTAGATAGCCTTAGCGAATATTGGCGAGAAATTCATGGCCTTTCAGGCACTGTTCATACCGATTTCAATATAACGTGAAGGTTGAAGGGTATAATGGTCTCGTAAAGCTGCTGCTTTCTTGTAACGGCCTTGACATCCAACTTTTCAGTATTTGTAATCTTCGAATATTAATTCCTTTTAACAATACTTGAATTTTTAATTTCAACTTTAGATAATAAACCTTTGTACCAACTCAAACTGGTTTATGAATGTTACTCTTTTTTCTTTAAAATCCGTTGATTACGCCTTACACGATAACTCGCGACACAATATACTTTTTGAAGCCCATGCTTGAACTGGTTCTGGATGGAACATGAATTGAACATACATCATGATTTAAAATGATGTAGTTGCAACTTTTGGTAAAATATTTTCCATCCTTAGTGTGAAAATGAAATCTAAACATGGCTTAGGACTATCTAAAACGTTTTTTGACATTGGATCCTTTGCAAAAATTCTGACTGTCATCACTAATCTCCCTTAATACTTTATAACAGCCATATACATCCTTAAAGCTACATTAAATGATATCTTGATTCAAGTTACGCCAACTTTTAAGACATGAGTTGAAACCACCCTGAAATCAACTAGATTTGAACGACACAGCTTGCAGCAAATTAAGTTTACATTTTGGAACTGATCATTCACCCATCCTGGCTTATGGCTTGAGACGATTTGATGCTTATGGCCCTCTCATTGTAACTTGACACAAACTCAAATTATGTCTTGCATAAAATCTCCACATGACTTGAAGTTTACAGTCTAAATCTAAGTTTGTCATAAACTGATTTTTTAATTCAATTATGATTTGAAATCGGCGAGCTAAATCTAAGTTTGTCACAAACTGATTTAGAATCCAAACATAGCTTGACGCTTGCAATCAAATCAAACAAAGTCGGAGGCTAAATCGACCGTGTTGAGAAGCATCATGTGAAGTATCTTTGAACAACTTGCATATCATAACAAGCAACTTGTAGCGATGCTTTAAACAACCTTAGAGAAGTTTGTAACAAAGTTGAAACCAGGTTTAAATTTCTTGAAAACCAGTAATTGTGTGGCGAGATGGATCTAATCATGTACTTTATGATATTGACCATATCATGTTTGTCTGATCGTGAGAACGAGGACACACATGAGTTTGGGTACAAGGGGCTGGATGCGCGCTCCTCCCACAAGAATTTAGCATAAATTGCTAGAGATTATAACCACAATGAGTACACACATGGTCTTTATGAACGAAGTCTCAGATAGTCATAGCCAGAAGTTGTGAAGCAGTAAGACATTCATTAATTGTCGAAGTAGGACAAATTTGGGGTATGACAGATGCCCCTATCTAATTGCCTTAAACCTGAGAGAATGAGTTGTCATATGGCGTTCATTTTAAGGTGGAAGTCAATTAGATATAAGAAGACCCTGAAATTTGTCCGATAAGCAAGTAAACTGTTGTGACATATACTAGAGCAGGATAGCAGGATGCATAAACTGTTGTCCGATATGCATTTCTTCTTTTTCTTCTTCTTTTGCTTTTCTTTGCCATGTTCCACATAAGTTCTCTAACCTCTTGAGGTTATGATAGACATTAGGTGCCTAACCATGCATGATAACATTAGGTAGTTCCCTTTTGAATCCCAACTCTAAGTCTACTTTGCATGACAACTTTTAGGATTGACTAGTCTCCCATTAGTGTTCCTTCTTCTCTTCTCATCTTCAAACGTCCATAAAACACTTAAGAAAGAATGACAAGTGTAGCACGCTACGAGCCATAAGCTACTTGAGAAATGGTAATTGAGGGTCCTCCTCTCAAGGACCTAGAATGTTTAGTGTACACCCTTTGGGTGATATACGAAGCGTTCGCTCTTAGGTCATAGTCTCTAGTGTGACATGAGTTGCAAATCAAATTCATAAGACTTCTTCCCTAAAAAACACAAAAACAATTCAAACTCTTTTTCACCCTTTGGGGTTCTTAATCAAGGAAAATCTTTTCACAAAAAGAGTTTCGTTAACTCTTAGTTCTACCGCAAACGGTAACGTCTAAGTCTCCAATGGTTGAGCTGCATACACCAACTTCCAGAACTATCTGTTAACCCTACTCGGGCCTAAAAACTGTTGAACCAACCTGTGGTCCTTTTAGCCCGAACTACGTTTGCTCTGATCTTTTGTACCAGATGGAAGTACATAGGCACGAGACGCGATGTCTCGGCGAGCAACCTTCCCCCTTTCTTTAGCCGTAGTTAGGCGAACTACGTTGGCTCTGACTTTCCCATTGCACGAGGGAGTACGTAGGCACAGAGCGGCGATGCTGTGCCGAGTCAGTTCTCTTTTCTTTTTCTTTTGTCCTTAAGCTTTTAGCTAGATAGTATCAACACACCCTTTTAGATAGACAACAATGCGTGGATCCCGTCGAGTACGACGGACGTGAGGGGTGCTCATACCTTCCTCTTGCATAACCGAATCCCGAATCCAGACATGGTTGCGATGACCTTGTCTTTCCCTTTTTCTTTAGGTTTTTGCGATCGTTTCCTTTCCCTCTCTTTGGGATAAATAACGAAAGTGGCGACTCTTCTGTTTTTCCGCCGGTTGTTTTTTGCAGTTGTGACAGCTGGCGACTCTGCTGGGGACCTCTTGTTCCCTATGCGAGTCAATCCTAGCGCTTGCGTGTTTATCATTGGGTGTTGTATATATGTGCTTTATTTACTTTCCCGGATTTATTTTCCGCATCATATATCATTACTGTTGTGCTGTGGGGAGGGAAGTTCCATTGAGTGATAAGTCGGACCTGGGCTTGAGTATATACCTAGCTTTAGTAGTGGAGATTAGTGGTGGGTGTGCTTGCTTTGCTCGTACTAGCTCACCATGAAATTCACACTCGGGCGGGATTCTCTTAGACCACTTTCTTTCTGGTCCTTCGGGCTCGAGGGAATTTTGGGTTTGAGGGTTGTCGACTCTGGGGACCGATCATTTGTGAGTCAGCTAAGTGAGGCCTCTTCAAGAGACGATGATGCCAAACCAAAAATGGTGAACGTATCATCATTTCTTGAAAGTCTGTGACACTGACAAACGCATAGGATGTCGAACCTTTGTCTGCGGATAGATCCATACCTGTGAGGGGGATTGGGTGATGCAGGAAACTTTAGCCTTCAGATTACCCGGTTCTTTGCAAGTGTGAATCTGTTTATCAGTGGGTCCTGTTATCGGTACTTTGTTCTTGCTAAGGCGAAGCTCTAGTTTTTCTCGACCGAAAGCACAACAGTCTTGATCCCTTGTTTGCATTTGCATTTGCATTTTCATCTGCATTTCATTAACATGTATTTGTGTTACAGGTGCATATTTCTCCTTCGATTCTGGTGATCTTATTCCCTCCTTGCTGATGTGGATTCTTTGAAGAGAACTGTGGCTTACAAGCTTCCGACTCCAGATGTTAGGTCTCTGCTGAGTTTGATTTCTCTGGCTGGTGGGAAAGTGATAGAGGATTTTAAGCAGTCTTATGGGAGATTACTGAGATGGGTCTGCAAGCCTTCAGCACATGAGGTGGATGGTCTTTATGCCTTTCTTCAGTTTTATGATCCGCAGTTGAGATGCTTTGTTTTTCCTGACTACATTCTAGCGCCTACTTTGGAGGAGTACTCAGTATTGTTGGATGTGTCTGTTCTTAGTCAGATGCCATTTGTTCATGTTGATGCTAAGCTTGATCTGGCTAAGCTAGCTGCCATAGTACATGTGGATACTTCAGAGTTACAGAGGGGTTTGACAGAGTGGAACGGGGTGCATGGTTTTCCTTTGGCTTTCCTGGTTGACAAGGCTAGACAGTTTGCTAAGGATGGTTGCTGGATTGTATTTAGTGCTATTCTTGCTCTTTGTATATACGACATTGTTTTGTTTCCTAATCTTCTAGACTTTGTGGATTTGGATGCATTTGATATATTTGCCTCGAGAAACCCGGTGCCTACTCTTATCGAAGACGTTTATCATTCTGTGCATTACAAGAATGAGAAACGAAGGGGTAAGAACGTAGCTTGTTGTGTTCCTCTATTGTATGCTTGGTTTGCTAGTCATATGCCTAAGACGAATCCATTTGTGGCTACTGCTAGTACTTCCAAATGGTCGGAGAGATTGATGGGATTATCTGCAGAGAATATTGTCTAGTTTGATCGAGACATACTAGGTGTTGCACCCAAAAATTTGCTCAACCTTTTCTTACCTGGTTTATGTTTCATTGCATTATCATTTGCATAGTTATATCATTTACATATCATGATATCATTCATATAGCAGGGGATCAAGTGTGATTCTTTTTCAAGAGAAGCCTAGCAAGAGGTTTCATTCAAAATTGAGAAGTTATCAAAGTCATCAGAAGGTGGTTTGATTGCCTAAGGGTTTAAATGTTTGAGTATGAATCTTCTCCTAACTTGAGGATAAATTGAAGACCATCAGAGGGTTGTGAAATGTTGAATGTGAGAAGAGGATGTGTATGGATCTCATAGAATGCCTAGAGGGCCATGGGAGAGTTTAATCAAGTCATTGTGTCAAGTGCAAGAGCCACAATTGAGGTGCAAGCAATTAGGGTTTCATCTGGATCAATTCTAGGTCAACTGGACAATTGAAGAGTATCAAGGCCTACTTTTAGGTTATGGAGTTCATGAAATGATGTGATAAGACATTTGTGGTGTTGTTCCAAGATCAAATCAAGAAGAATCAAGAGTGTGGGAAGTTGCTAAGTTAGGGTTTCAGTGCAAAATTCCCTATTTAGTGCCTAACTTCAAGACCACATAAGTCAAGATACAAGTTTTAAATGGATTTTTGGCCAACATGAAACTTGTAGAGAATCTCAATACCTTTAATTTTAGTACTAGAAGTCCTCCATTGGATTTATAGAACTCAAGTTATGGTCCAGACAAATTATAAGTCCTCAGAGGTCACTGAAATTTGTCTGTGAAAATCATATGACTTCAAAGCTATTTTTGACCTAGAAGGAGGTTTCACCTGAACTTTTGGCCAACATGGAAGTTGTTCCTCATGATCTTAGCTTTCTAAATTGTACTAGAAGTCTTCCATCTGATTTGTAGAACTCAAGTTATGAGGTTTACAAGTCAGGGGTATTTTGGGAAAGTGAGATTATAGGTCATTTTCAATCATAGGTCAAAATCTCCAACTTGCACTTGTCAAATGGATTTTTGTTCAACATGAAGGTTGTTCAAAATGGGGTTTTTAGGATATCCAAGTGGTCATGAGGGATTGGTTTGGCTTGTAGCAAAAAGTCACTTAAAATGGCCTAAAAAAGGGAATTCTTCAAATAGATTAAGGAGGGAAAATTGACTTTTTGAGTTAGAGGACCAAAACATGGCATGTGAGTACATTTTTTTGAATGGAAATCACATTCTAAGCACATTGGCATTGACAGAATTTTGAGCATAGGCCATGTTTTGGGAGTTGTCATTTAGATTACTTCAACATGAAGTTACATAATCAAAAATAGCCATTGGATCAAATACAAGGATCAAATCCCAGCCATTCACACTCCACATGCTGCTATTAGTTGAATTGAACCATTTTGGAGCCAAAACATTGCCATTTTCGTGTACACTCAAGAGCAAAAAGTGGTGAAATTTTGAAAATTCATTTTGGGCCTAGAGGCAAGGATTGGGCTTTCTCTTGATCAATATCCATTGTATATAACATTTCTAACCTTCACAAATCATCAGTTTTCGAAATTGGAGCAGAATTGATCAAGAACAAGCTTGAAAAAGTGAAGAAAACTCAAAAAGTGAATTCTAAGATCTAGATCGTTTCAAGCCAAATTGTGAATTAAGAAAGCTTTATTGAAGATCATTGAACGATTCTGGAGAGTTTTGTGAAGCTTCATCAAGGATTAAAGGCTCAGTGGAAGTTCTCCACTAGGTACTTGAATTTCAACATATCTCTCTTAATACTTGATGATTCTTTGCCATTTTTGTTTCTTTGCACTCCTTGAAGCATGTAGATCATTTCTGGATTATAATTGTTGATGTTTATGACGTTCGAAATTTGGAGCTCCAAACTTGTGAGATGTTGTATGGACTGTTTTGGCATGATTTAGCTTAGTTTTTGCTTGATCTATAACCTCCATGACATAAGGATGAGTTTAGAATTAATTTGGAGAGGTTTTGATGAACTTGAGTTTTAGGTGTCAAACTTTGTTTGCTTCGTTTCTCTTTGATCTTGCATTATTAATGATTTTTGTTGATGGATTTGGAATCCTCGCGAGAAGTAGATGAATTTCGACGTAAATTTCATGCGAAACGGTTGAGTTTTATGGAAGTTGTGGTTGTTGTTGGATGTCCGGCGAGCATGGCGGAGGAGAGGCCGGCCGGAACTGTTCCGGCGAGTCCAAGGAAGAAGACGATCGTGCACCGTCCGATCGTTCCTCATTTGTTGATGTTTTCCGCGCATCAAGCGGCTGCGCGCGCGCCACGTATACACGCCCAATACGGCGTTGTTTTGACTTGCTAAGGGGACCGAGTGCTCCCCTATTCGATCCCTGGCAGCCACAATTTAATTGTTTCATTTATTCACCTTATTTTACTTTCCTTATTTTCTCTTTATTTTTCTATTTTCTTGGCTGTTTGGATTAATTGTTTTAAAAATAGTAAAATTGATCAAAAAATTACGAAATTTTTTCTCATGATTCCTGAATGTCTTAAGAAATTTTAGGCGTTGATTTTACATTTTTAGGATTTAATTTGAATTAGTTATGATTTTTCTTTTGTGCTAATATCCTTTGTTTTACATATTTGACCATCTGTTTTGTTGAATTTTGTTCTTCCAATTGGTGATGAATTTGGCTTTGATTATTTATTATGTTTTAGGGTAGATATATATGTTCCCTTAGGATTTTTATTATAATTTTAGAACAACTTTAGGTTCTGTTTTAGGTGTTGAGATTAGAGCCTTCCCAAACTTGTGGATTACCTTGATACATTTCAATATAGAATTTATTTAGGTGACTTAGAAGTTGAATTAGGCTTTAATATTTTAACCCTAGATTTTTCAGACATTCATGTTCCCCTAGGAATTTAATTAGAATTTTATAATTTTGTTTGCTATTTGTGTTGAATTTTGCAAGTTGCTTGTGTTTGTGTTGTTCTCTCTTGAGTGCCTTTGCTTGTTTGGCTTGGTTGGTGACTTTGGAGCTTGCTTGGCTTGGAATCCTTTTCGGGAGGTCTTCTGGACTTGATATAGATGCTATGGCTTGAATATTGGAGCTTGGAGTTGAAGTTTCCTTTTCTTTTAGGAGTTGTTTTAGGAGCTTAGGAAATTAGGGTTTTAGGAAGAGCCATTAGAGCTAGTTTTGATTTCTTCATTAAACATAGAATGCATTGTGTGCTTCTATTCCATCCAATGATGTAAAGTCCTCCTAGGGAAACTCCATCTCTCCTTTGGAGGGATGTGTGGTATGCCCATAGTTGAGTAGAACTTTGAGGATACCTTTCCATTTTAATGTTGGTACTTGATGATTTCCTTTGGTTTTCATTAAGTTTTCAACATTGCAACCTTGATCTTAGTGATTATTCCTCTGCTTGGAGTGTGCTTGCTCGAGATTGAAGATGAAGTTTGATGAAGCTTGAGATAGAAGCTAGCTTGAAGATGAAGTCTTGCTGTCAACTTTGTTGTCTTTTCAACTGTGCTGTTTAGAGTTTGTTGTTGCTGTCTGCTGTAGGAGTTTGTTGTTGCTGCTTGGGTTGCCTCCTCTGTATCTTTTGTCTTTCTCTGTATTGCCTTTTTGATTGTGTTGATTATCTCTAGGTTTGAGGTGGAGCTTGTCTCCTCTTGCCTATTGTTTTCTCCCTTGCCTCTCTTATACTATTGCATAACATGCATTTTACTGTTTACTGTTTACTGCTTGCTTTCTTTTGCTGTTTCCCCTAGGATCTCTGATTTCCTCCGTGCAAGAGGGAATTATGACAGACATTAGGTTTTGACCCATGCATGATAACTGTAGGTAGATTCCCCTTTCAACCATAGTTTTAGGGTGTCTCTCTCCTCCTCTCAAAACAATTCAAAAAACACAGTAATAAGGTTAATTGAAGTCGTGCGTTACGAGCCTTAAGCTATCTGGGAAAAGGTAGGTGGAGGGTCTCTCTCCAGTAATCTGGATGTTAGTGTGGTACCCTTTGGGTGACATACGAAGCGTTCACTCCTGGGTCATAGTCTCTAGTGCGACTGAGATTGCAAACATCCTAAAAAACAGTTCTTTCGTAAAAAACTCAAACAAACATTCAAACTCTGTTTTTGTCCTCTTGGACCTTTAATCAAGAAAACCCTTTTCAGAAGGAGATAAAAAAACTATCAGACAAACTTGTGTCTTCCGTGGCCCGAACTACGTTTGCTCTAATCTTTCATGCCGTATGAAAGTACGTAGGCACGAGATGCGATATCTCGGTGAGCAACCTTTTCCCCTTTAACCCGTAGTTAGGCGAACTACGTTGACTCTGATTTCTCGTTCCAGACGGGAATACGTAGGCATAAAGTGCGATACTTTGCCGAGTCATTTTCTTTTCTTTTTAACCCAGGCCTGTAGAATAGATAGAATAACATACCCTTAGATAGAAAACAAGCGTGGATCCCGTCGAGTACGACGGACGTGAGGGGTGCTAATACCTTCCCCTTGCGTAACCGACTCCCGAATCCAGAATTTGGTTGCGACGACCATTCCTTTCCCTCTTTGCGTTAGGTTTACTCTGAGCGTTTCCTTTCCCTCTTGTGGGATAAATAACGCACAGTGGCGACTCTTCTGTCATAGCCGACGCCGATTTTCGCAGTAGCGACACTAGGTACGGATATTGTTTATAGTTGTGGTGGCTTTCCTAATGTTCCTTTGATCGGAAGGAAAGGTTGCATCATCTATAATCCTTCTTTACTGGTGAGACAATTTGGGTATGCATTGAGAGAGCCTCCTAGAGAAGAGGAGATACAGGAATCTCTGTATCTTACTGGCTTATTGGAGGGTGAGGCTCTGGGCAGACTTGAGCGTGCATGGAATAATATTTGTCGGAAAGGGAAGTTAGTTTTGGGGAAGAGTAACAGCCGAGCGTATGACCCATACTTGACTTGGATTCATGATAGAGCTGCGAAGTTCTTGATGCCATTCCCTACAGTTGCACCATTGTATCCTCTCATGATCGAGGAGCCCACTACTGTAGATATCCAGAAATACAATCAAGTATTGGCGGAGAGGGAAGAGCTGAGAAAAGCGAATGAAGAATTGGAGAAAGAGATTATCCAGCTTCGCAGTGAGAAGATAAATGCAGTTCATTTTTTCAGGAGACAAACCGAGCTTATGAACAAGCTGGGTATTGATCTGACTAAGGAGACTAAGGACAGAGAGTGCACAGGCCAAGATTTGAATGCTTCTTACAGGGTTCTTGCTACTAAGAATGAGGAGTTGGATAAGGCTTACTCGAGGATCTCTAAGTTTGAGTCGATATGGAATGCCATGCTCACTAACAACAAGGAGCGTGAAGACAAGTTAAAACTTCAGATCAGCTAGCTGAAGGCTCAGCTTAACGCCAAAGATGGAGAGATTGCAGCAGAATCATCACGTAGACGAGATAGCGAGTGCAGGTTGAATGAAGCGATCGCTAACTTGAAGGATCTCAAGTTGAGAGCTGGTTCCAAACGACGCAGACTTAAGGCATGTTTCGGGGAGAGAGCTTTGGAAGATCACGTTGATAGCCTACAAGCATACTATGAGCCAGCAGGATTTGCTTATTCAGGTGCTACTGGCCAGGCCGGATCATCTTGAGACGTTGAGGCTGTTAGAGGATTTCCGATCACGTCATCCTGCTTGACCTGTTTTGTCTATTTCTGTTGTAGCTTTTTGATGCTTATTTTGTTGTATTTGACCATCGTCAGGCTTGTTGCCTGAGGTTTTGTCCTTATTTGTACTCAGTTGGAGTTTATACTTTGCCTGATGGCTTTTTGATCTATATATGAGGAGTTGGTATTCTATGTTTGTCCGCAGGTTCTCCATTGTTATTTATTCCTGGAAACTGGAATCGAGGGGGAAATATCCCTATTGCATAGATACATGTCTGCATTTTAGCATCTTTCTCGCATTTTCAGGTGCACCGGAACAGTTAACCTTATTTTCTCTTGTGGTTTACTAGTATTTCAGGATTGCTAACGTGACAACTCACCGGTACGGTACCAGAGGAAACCAGAAAAGGCTGATGGATCAAATGCAGGTAGAAATGCAAGAGATGAGAGATCGTATGGCACAGCTGATTGAGGTCATGCAAGGGGTTGCTAGTGGTCAGGCTCAACTTCAGACTTTGGTGTAACCTCTGATTGCGCGAGTGGATAGTGATGGTATGCTACACGGTGGGATTGCTTTTAACCCTCCTCATCAGGAAACTCCTCGGGTAGACAACTCTATGCCAACTTTAGTCATCCCTACTGCTGGAGGGGGTGGTCACCCTGCTGGTGCTAGAAATGCAGCAGGTTTTAATCATGCTGGTTTTGCCAATGGTGGTAATGGTAACGGAAATGGATATGGCTTTGGTCTTGATAATATAGGTGCTATACATGTTAGTCTGGACCACACTTGGAATAAGGATAGGCAGGAAGATGTGTTTTCTCCAAGAATTGTGAATGCTGAAATACCTTCTGAGGCTGACAGAAGGATTAAGATGGTCGAAGAGAAGGTGAAGTCGCTTGAGTGCCAAAACTCTATGGGGCTGGATATGTCTAATCTGGGGTTGATTCCATGCTTGAGAGTGCCACCAAAGTTTAAGGTCCCAGATTTCGATAAGTAAAAGGGCACCACTTGCCCTAGGGTTCATCTGAGGTCTTATTATTGCAAGATGTCTGCGCATTCTGATGACGAGAAGCTCTTGATGCATTTCTTCCAGGATAGTTTATCCGGACCATCGCTGGAATGGTATATGAGCTTGGAGCCCACTAATGTCCGTAGCTGGAGAGACCTAGCCGAAGCTTTTGTAACGCACTATCAATATAACAGTGACCTTGCTCCGAATAGAGTTCAATTGCAGAACCTTTCTCAAAAGAGAAGTGAATGCTTTAAAGAATACGCCCAGAGGTGGCGAGAGCTTGGTGCTAGGGTACAACCACCAATGGTGGAACGGGAACTGGTGGATAAGTTTGTTGCTACCTTACTAGAAGTGTATTATGAGAAACGCATCGACAATATGTTTGGAAGCTTTTCTAATCTGATTATTACTGGTGAAAGGGTGGAGAATGGAATTAAGATAGGAAAGATCAACGCTGGCGAAGGATCCTCATTTGGAGGAGGAAACAAGAAAGTGTTTGGAAAAAAAAGACGAGAGGGAGACACTAATGCTGTATCCAGTTCAAGGGGAAGGAATAGAGGTCAAAATAGGCAGCTTCAGCAAATTGCTAGCATCACTATTCTAGCAGTTCAAAAACCACAACAACAACAACGTCAGCAACAACAACAACAAAGACCACGACAAAATCAATAGGGGTATGGCAGATACCAAGATAGAGGCGGGGCAGAAAATAGGCATTTTGATGCGCCTCCTATGCCTTACTCTCAGTTATTGCAGGCTTTGCTACAGCTGCAATTGATTCAAAAAAGGACTTTGGCTCCTTTGACTGGACAACCTCCACCTGAGTACAATGCAAATGCCCGCTGTGAATTTCATTCGGTTGCTCCAGAGCATAATATAGACAATTGTAAAGCCTTCAAACATAAAGTACAAGATATGATTGACAGTAAGGCTATCAATTTTTCCAATGATGTTCCCAACGTGGTGCAGAATCCCATGCCGAGTCACGGGCAGGTTGGGGTTAATGCAATTGTCGAGGACGAAGTGTTGAACCTGGTGACTAATGTTGATGAACTGAAAACACCCTTAAGCTTTGTGAAGGCCAGACTGCTACATGGAGGTGTTTTCCCAAGATGCGTTGAAGGCTGTGTTGAATGTTCTGTTGATCCTGAGAAAGGATGTGGATTGTTAAGAAACTGTATTCAGGAGATGATAGACGAAGGAATTTTACAATTTGACCATTCTGTTGGAAGAGAATCTGAGGATTTAGTGACTGAAGAAAAGGATGAGATTGCGACAATCTCTATCCCGTACAAGACTGTTACTATCTATGCTCCAAAGCCGCCAATGATAACTATCACCAAAGCAGGTCCTATGCCGTTTGAGAACACTAAGGTCATTCCGTGGAACTACGGAGCCGAAGTGTATTGTAATGGGCAGAAGGTAAACTTGAATGATACCCCGACAAGCTCAGTTGACAATCTTGTTGGAGCAGGAGGTATTACTCGCAGTGGCCGAGTCTTTTCGTTGCCTGAGGTGATTACTGATAAAGTGGATAAGGGGAAAAGACCGTTAGTGGAGGAGACTTCTCAATCTGGGGAAAGAGAATCTTTGTTGAAAGACGCGGAGGAATTCATGAGGCTGATTCAGAAAAGCGACTACAAGATAGTCGATCACTTGCAGCAAACTCCGTCCAAAATATCTATATTGTCATTACTCCTTTGCTCTGAGGCGCATAGGAACGCATTGCTGAGGATACTAAACACTGCTTACGTGCCGCAGGAAATCTCAGTCAATCAACTTAAAGGAGTGGTGGCGCACATAAACACAGGCAATGGCTTAGGCTTTACGGACCTGGATTTGACACCCAGAGGCAGAAATCACAATTGTGCGCTGCACATATCTTTGGAATACCGAGGGACTGTCATGTCTCACATGCTTGTAGATACAGGATCTTCTTTAAATGTGCTTCCCAATAAGGCTTTGATGAAGTTGGATATGAAGGGGTTGATTTGCACTCCAAGTGACTTGGTGGTGCGTGCGTTCGACGGAACCTGAAGATCTGTGTTTGGGGAGGTAACTTTATCGATTCAGGTTGGACCTGAGGTCTTTGATACTGTGTTTTACATCATGGATATCCAGCCAGCCTATAGTTGTCTACCAGGTCGCCCTTGGATTCATTCAGCTGGGGCTGTTACATCAACTCTGCATCAGAAGCTGAAATACATGGTTGGTGGTAGTGTTGTGACGGTATGCGGGGAGGAAGATATTATGATCAGTCATTTATCATCCTTTAAGTATGTTGAAGTGGATGGAGAGATCCATGAAACCCTCTGCCAAGCCTTCGAGGTGGTCAAGATCAAAGACAAGTCTCCGGTTGTGAGTAAAGAGCCTGAGGTGGCTATGTCTTCTTTCAAAGAAGCACAAGCTGTGGTCCAAGCGGGTTCAGCTTAAGGCTGGGGACAGGTGATTGATATACCGCAGAAGCAAGAAAAATTCGGTCTGGGGTACCGCCCATCGTCTTCACAAAGCACACCGAAGTTCAAGGGGTCGATCAGGTTTACTAGCGGGGGTGTCTTCTTCGAGCAGATCAGTGCCATTTCTGATGATGAAGCTGGAGACAGTGACTGTGACATGGATGCCTGGATCAAGCCATGTATTCCGGGACAGAGCCTACGCAACTGGTCAATTGAAGAAGTCATTGAAGTGACGACCGAACAGTAATGCTTTGTTTTTCCAATTATTGCACTACCCTATGTCCTACCTGGGGCATAGTGGTATTTTATTTCATGGCCTTGTTTATGTTTGAACACTGTTTATCAATTAATCAAAGGGCGTTTTCTCATTCAAATTTTGTGATCTCTGTTTTTCTTATTTTCACTTTTCCCAATAAAATGGCAACGTGGTTTATGCTTGTTAACAAATTGTTTGAAACATTTAACCATTTTCATTGCAGGATTCCTATTGCAGATGACATCGATCTAGAACCTTCTATGACTCGCTTCGACTTTGATCAACCGGTATATCAAGCTGAAGAAGAGATTGATGAGGATGAAGAACTGCCTGAGGAATTAGCCAGACTTTTCAAACAAGAAGAGAAAATCATTCTGCCTCATCAGGAAGAAATTGAGGTCATTAATCTGGGTTTTGAAGAGGTTGTCAGAAATGTTCGGATAGGGGCTGCGTTACAGAGAGACGTCAAGTAAAGATTGATCGAGATGCTTCGAGAGTATAATGACATCTTTGCTTGGTCATATGAAGATATGCCTGGGCTTGATACCGACATAGTGGTTCATCGCTTACCGTTGCGCGAGGAATGTTCGCCGGTTAAGCAGAAGCTTAGAAGAACAAAACCAGATATGGCGGTAAAAATCAAAGAAGAGGTCCAAAAGCAGTGGGATGCTGGATTCTTAGCTGTGACTACCTACCCTTCGTGGGTCGCCAACCTAGTACCTGTACCGAAGAAAGACGGTAAGGTGTGTATGTGTGTTGATTATCGGGATCTGAACAAGGCGAGCCCTAAAGATGATTTCCCGCTCCCTCACATTGACGTATTGGTCCACAATACGGCTCAATTTTCGGTGTTTTCTTTCATGGATGGTTTCTCGGGTTATAATCAGATAAAGATGGCACCGGAGGACATGGAGAAGACAACCTTCATTACACTGTGGGGAACGTTTTTCTATAAGGTGATGCCTTTTGGTTTGAAGAATGTCGGAGCAACATATCAGCGTGCTATGAGAACGCTCTTTCATGACATGATGCATAAAGAGATTGAGGTTTATGTTGACGATATGATTGCTAAATCCCAAACAAAGGAGGAGCATATGGTTAACTTGTTGAAGCTCTTTGAGAGGCTTAGGAAGTTCAAATTGAGGTTGAATCCGAATAAGTGTACTTTCGGAGTTCGGTCCGGAAAGTTATTGGGGTTCATTGTCAAAGAAAAAGGAATTGAGGTAGATCCTGCAAAGATAAAAGCCATACAAGACATGCCAGCGCCGAAAACAGAAAAAGAAGTCCGTGGTTTCCTGGGGAGATTGAACTACATTGCTCGATTCATATCTCATCTCACAACCACGTGTGAGCCAATGTTCAAATTGTTAAAGAAAGATCAGGCGGTTGTCTGGAATGAAAATTGTCAAAAAGCCTTTGACAAAATAAAAGAATGTTTGCAGGAGCCCCTGATATTGACACCCCTAGTAGCTGAAAGGACTTTAATCATGTACTTAACGGTTCTTGAGAACAGTATGGGTTGTGTTCTCGGTCAACACGACGAGACTGGAAGAAAGGAGCATGCCATTTATTACCTGAGTAAAAAGTTCACAGATTGTGAGTCCCGTTACTCAATGCTCGAGAAAACATATTGTGCACTTGCTTGGGCTGCCAAACTTTTGAGACAATATATGCTCAATCACACAACCATGCTGATTTCGAAGATGGATCCGATTAAGTATGTCTTCGAAAAGCAGGCACTTTCGGGAAGAATTGCTAGATGGAAAATGGTATTGACAAAGTACGATATACACTATGTTTCTCCGAAAGCCATCAAAGGAAGTGTTCTGTCAGAATATCTTGCTGAGCAGCCAATCGAAGATTACCAACCGATGAAGTTTGAATTTCCTGACGAGGATATCATGTTTCTCAAAGCGAAAGATTGTGAAGAACCATTACATGGTGAAGGCCCAGAGAGGGATTCTCAATGGCAAATGATATTCGATGGTGCTGTCAACTCTTATGGTAGCGAAATTTGGGCAATTATTAATACTCCTCATGGTACTCACATCCCAGTCACTGCCAGATTGACATTTCCAGTCACCAACAATGAAGCTGAGTACGAAGCATGTATCAAGGGTTTGGAGGAAGCTATTGATCTGAGGATCAAGAATCTCGATGTATATGGCGATTCAGCGCTAGTTGTTAACCAGATCGAAGGAGAATGGGAAACTTGTCAACCGAATCTGATTCCTTATAGAGATTATGCAAGGAGGTTGTTACCATTTTTCGATCGTATAGACTTCCACCATGTGCCAAGAGCGGAGAATCAGATGGCTGATGCTTTGGAAACGCTATCTTCAATGTACAAAGTGAACTTCTGGAATGAGGCTCCCAGAATTGTCATTTCTCGCTTAGACAGACCCGCTTTTGTATTCGCCATTGAAGAGGCTGCTGATGGAAAGCCATGGTTTTACGACATACAGAACTTCCTCAAGAGGCAAGAGTATCCACCAGGGGCTTCGACCCAGGATAAGAAGACGTTGAGGAGGTTGTCTGGCAACTTTTACCTAAACCCAGATGGTGTACTATACAGAAGGAACCACGATTTGGTGCTGTTGAGATGTGTGGGGCATTGATATGATTGGAAAGATTGAGCCCATCGCATCCAACGGTCACCGTTTCATCTTGGTAGCCATCGACTACTTCACCAAGTGGGTGGAGGCAGCTACATACACCAATGTGACCAAGCAAGTTGTAGCTCGATTCATAAAGAAGGACATCATTTGCAGATATGGAATTCCCGAGCGAATCATTACTGATAATGGTTCGAATCTGAACAACAAAATGATGAAGGAGTTATATCAGAACTTTAGGATTGAACATCACAACTCATCGCCCTATCGGCCGAAGATGAATGGCGCTGTTGAAGCGGCCAATAAGAATATCAAAAAGATAGTGCAAAAGATGGTTGTCACATACAAAGATTAGCATGAGATGTTGCCGTTTTCTCTTCACGGTTATCGTACGACGGTACGCACATCAACCGGGGCAACTCCTTTCTCACTAGTGTACGGTATGGAAGCTGTCCTACCGCTAGAAGTCAAGATTCCTTCTTTAAGAGTTTTGGTCGACGTAAAACTTGACGAGGCAGAATGGATAAAGAACCGTTTGAATCAGGTTAGTCTGATGGATGAAAAGAGGCTAGCATCAATTGCATATGGTCGTTTGTACCAGAGTCGAATGAAGAAAGCTTATGATAAGAAGTTGCACCCTCAAAGCTTTCAGATGGGAGATCTTGTGCTGAAAAAGATTCTCCCACCGCAATCAGATCACAGGGGCAAATGGACTCCCAATTACGAAGGGCCATTTGTCGTCCGAAAGGTCTTCTCCGGAGGAGCCTTGTTGTTAGCCACCATGGATGGCGAGGATTTCTCATCCCCTGTGAATGCAGATGCAGTTAAAAAATACTTTGCTTAAAAGAGACCCGCTGGACACAAAAAGAAACGTCCAGGTAAAAATGGGGCATCCCGGCGAACCATAAAAAAGGAAAAAAGGTTCGGGCAAAAATTAGGGATAAAAATGAAAAGATGTAAACCCGCAAAGTCGAAAACCTGGAAAGGTGACTTTGGCAAAAATGGGTATCCCGGTGAATCGAAAACCCGAAAAGGGCGGTTCAGGAAAAAGTTAGGGATTGAAAAGCAAATGACTGCGGTCTGCGTTGGGACTTCATTGCTTAGTGTATTGGGAGAACCTGAGGGATGTTTTCATCCTAATCAATCTCTTCTGAAGACGAAGCGTCAGGAAAGCGTCAGAGTCAGGCGAGTCATAGAGGGATCAGCTCATGGTGTTTGTCTATGCCACGTTGTCGACATTTTGGTACACTCTTGTATATATTTGTACATATTTGTATTTGTTTTGCGCAGCTTCTTCTTTTCAGGAGTTGCATCTGTTGTAAAACTTTGCCTTTTTACAGGCCTTTCATTAATAAACATATACTATTCAGTACTTGATTTGTGTGCATTGTTTTAACTTTTACTGTTTTGTTTGTGAAAATGCCCAATGCTTTGATAAACTTATGCTAACATAAACTTGCAGGCCTTGGCCAATAATTGTTAAAACTTTGAATTAATTGAACAACGTCACGAATGATGACTAAGATGCTTCCGTTGTGTATGATATCTTGTCGGTTTGTTCAGTTTTGCAGGGTCGTTACCCTTGGGGCAAGGTACAAATGAAGTTTGTCCTATCCTCAACTTGAATTTACTTCCCCGATCAGTGAAGTTCAGACCTCTATCCCCAGTAGAGTTGTTGCGCATTTGATCCCCGCAAGGTGCATGCTTGTAGGGACTCCCTAGCGAGTCGTGATTGGATTTTCTCCCCATTGAGTATTTTGCAGCCAGATTAGGGTCGTTCCCTGGAGGAGCAATCCCCAGCGAGTTGAAAGGGATGATTCCCCCAACAGTGTTGTTCTCTCTTCCTCAGCAGGATAGAAGAATATTGTCACGTCGGTATTCTCTTTGCAGAAAGCCAGTAAGAGCCCGTTTCTCGGCATAAGTCCAATGGTTATTGGCATGAGCAAGTCTGTGCTCTATCCCCGGCAGAATTAGTGATTCTTTCAACAAGGTTATTTCTCTTGCCCTAGCAGGGTGTTTTCTGTAGCTCCAACATTTATTTTGCTGCTTCAGTTCTGTTGTATCTGCATGCGTGCATAGCATCTACCCAAATGCGTAGCATTTCCATTTCATATGGAGCATTACGTCATTTTCAAACATATGCGTATGAAACATAAGCCAGGTTGTCATCTATTTGTTTCAGGTGTATCTTCGGAGGATTGATCTGTTCCCTTGGTATCCAGACCATGTGATTTCTCTTAGCCCGCGTGGTATCCAGTCCCCGGCTCAGTTTGTTACCCAGCAATACCCTCGGATCTCAGAGGATCAAGATAAGTGTTTGTGTTCCATCGAGTATCCAGACTCCGGTCCATTCCCAGTTGATGGGGTTTTCTTTCTTCCGTCGAGTATCCAGACTCCGGTAAAGATGGTTGTGGTATCCAGACCACGGTGATTGATGTTGTTATGTTTTCTGTCGAGTGTTCAGACTCCGGTGAGGGCAGTGTGGTGTTCAGTTTTTGATGAATGTGTTTGTGATATTTTCCCGTCATCCGTTGAGTATCCAGGCTCCGGTCAATCTTTCGTTGAGCATCCAGGCTCCGGGTTTTTTCCGTTGAGTATTCAGGCTCCGGTGAATGTTGCATTTGCGAAGCATTGCTTTCCCCTTTGAGTATCCAGACTCCGGTAAAGTCAGACTTCAGTAAGTTTTGTGATAGTGTTCCTTCTTCGTTGAATATCCAGGTTCCGGTGGATTTTCGATTTGTGGTATTTGGTTTTGTCCGTCGAGTATCCAGGCTCCGGTCAATTTTCCGTTGAGTATCCAGACTCTGTTCGTTTTCATATAATGATGATTCTTTGGTCCGTTGAGTATCCAGGCTCCGGTCAATCTCGTTGAGCGTTTAGGCTCCGGTTTATTTCGTCGAGCATCCAGGCTCCGGTTTATTTTCGCTGAATATTCAGGTTCCGAGGTATTACATTGAGTATCCAGACTCCGACCAATTTCCCGTATGTGGTAACTTTTCTTTTATGCGTTGAGTATCCAGACACCAGCAAATTTTCAGTGATTCCAGTTTCGTTGAGTATCCAGGCTCCGATAAGATTCCAGTTTATGGTGTACTTCTTGTTCCGTTGAGGATTCAGGCTTCGGTTATTGCATTGAGCATTCAGGCTCCAGCTTCTCCGTTGAGTATCCAATCTCCGGTGAATTTGCATATGATATATCTTTTATTCATTGAGCATTCAGGCTCCGGTCAGTTTGTCATTAAGCATCCAGGCTCTGGCTTCTCCATTGAGTATCCAGGCTCCGGTGATTTGTAGATGATATATCCTTTGTTCGTTGAGCGTTCAGGCTTCGGTTTTAACGTCGAGTGTTCAGACTCCGAATTTTACGTTCAGCGTTCAAGCTCCGACAAATTTCATTTGTTCATTTTGTTCGTGGAATATCCAGATTCCGGCAATTTGAAGTATTTCCCCATTTCAGGGTTTTACCCAAGCAAAGTTACTCGTTAAGTTTCTCTTTTCCTCAGCAGAATATTTTTGTAATCAGAGTAGTTATCACAAGAGGGTTTGCAGATTTATTTTCTGCGGTTGGCAAATTTCCGGGTTCTTTGGTATTCAACCGTCTTCTACCTTGATTGCATAAAAGCCGTTCGCTTTTCACTCCTTCAGGTCCAAGTCGTTTGAATAGGGGCAGCTGTTGCACCCCAAAATTTGCCCAACCTTTTCTCAACTTGGTTTATGTTTCATTTCATTTCTTTTTAGCATTTGCATTGCATAGCATGTTGCATTGAACAAGGGATCAAGAGCTTGTGCATATCTAGAGGAGTCTACTCAGAGGGTTGAGCCTAAGCAATAGGTGTTACTCAAGTTTGGATAGTCATCAAATCATCTAGAAGTGGGCAGTGGTCTTATGAAAGAAAGAATGGATGTGTGTGGTCAGCTCCTAACTTGGAGGCCAATTGAAGATCATCAGAGGTTTGTAAATTCATGTTTATGGATATAAGATGTTGAGAGAGCTCATTGAGTGCCTTGAGGGTCATTGTGGAGCTCATCCAAGTGTTTGTGCCATGAATGAAAGGTTGCAGTTGAAGGTGTTACATCTAGGGTTTTCATCTGGCTAATCCTCAGTCAACTGTGAATTGAAGGAGATTAAAACTCAATTCAAAGTCTCTATGGTCATGGGATGTTGTGTTTGGATATATGAGATGTCATTTCAAGATCAATTCATCAAGAATCAAGAGTGTGAGAAGTTACTAAATTAGGGTTCTCAGGGTAAAATCCCCTATTTAGTGCCTAACTTCAAGACCACCTATCTCAAGATACAAGTCTCATCTCAACTTTTTACCACCATGGAACTTGTAGAGCTTGTTCTTAGCTTTCTTTTGAGTACTAGAAGTCCTTGATTGGATTTATACAACTCAAGTTATGCTCCAGACAAGTTACAAGTCATCAAAGGGATGTGATTTTGGTCAACAAAAGTCAACCAACTTCCAAGCCATTTTTGACCTAGAAGGATGTTTCTCCTCAACTTTTGGCAAACATGAAAGTTGTAGATCTTGGTCTTAGATTTCCAAAATGTACTAGAAGTCATTCATCTGATTTGTAGAACTCAAGTATGAGGGTTACAAGTCAGGGGTATTTTGGGAAAGTGAGATTATAGGTCATAAAATTATAGGTCCATTTCACCAACTTGCACACTTCAAATGAAGATTTTTCCAATATCAAACTTGTTCCAAATGGTGTTATTTGCTTATTCAAATATTGAGAAGTCATGGAATTGGCTTGGTTTGAGGATTGGATATGAGAATTTTCATGGAAGAAGGATTAAAGGGCAAAATTGGAATTATTTCATTTTTGATCAATTTGGTGCAAATAAGTGTATTTTTTGAGTGTAAACATCATTTCAAACACATTGGCAATTTTACATTTTGAATTTGAGGTGTGTAAGTGAGCCATTTTCAAGGTTTCTTCATTATGAAGTTACACAACCAACATGAGCCATTGAGATCAATTAAGGTCTTAATCCTGACCATTCATACTCCATGTGGTACCAGCAAGCTGTTTCAACCATTTTGGAGCCATTTTGATGCAATTTTCATGTACATGAAAGCTTCGAAAAACTCAATTCCTTGTATTTTGATATGGGCTATTAGAGGCTGAGTTTGAGCTAAATTATCATCAAGATCCATTGCATATAAGGTTTTGAACCTTCACAAATGATCAGAAGTGGAAATTGGAGCCAGATTGATCAAGTTCAGTTTTGAAAAAGTGGTGGAATTTCAAATTTCGAATTTGGAGATTGAGGACATTTCAAGCAAAATTGTGAATTGAGAAAGCTTTATTGAAGATCAGTGAACGATTATGGGAAATTATCTTCAAGCTTAAGCTCCATTTGAAGGCTCAGTGGAAGTTCTCCACTAGGTAATTGAAATTCAACTTTACACTCTTGATAAGCATCAATTCACTGCCATTTTTGCATATTTGAGACGTAGAAACAATGTAGATCATTAATGTGCAAACGAACTGGCATTGGTTGTAATTGTTGGATGATGATGAAAAATGTTTGGATCTGTTTTGGCTTGTTTATGCATGTTCTTGCTTGTTTGACACTTGATCTATAACCTACGTGACTTCAAGATCAGTTTTAAGTCAAATTGGAAAGGTTTTGATGAACTTTGGATTTTGGTGTGTAATCTTCATGGCTTCGGGTTTGGAGTTTCACGCATGATTAATGGTTTTTGAGGCTAGAAATGAGATCCTCGTGATCTCTAGATAAATTTTGATATAAAATTTGGTCAGAATGGTTGAGATTTGAGGATATGTGTTGTGGTTGTTCTGTTCACGGTGGTGCTTGGCCGGAGAAGATGATGAACAGTGGTCTCCGGCCAGCTGGTGTGTTTTAGGGTTTCTGGAGGTAAGGGATGATGAGGTGTCACGGCCACATACGTTTGATTTGCATACTTTCCATGTGAACGGTGGAGATTAAGACCTATAGTGGTCTATAGTTGACGAGATCCACTTGATTGCTTTTAAATATTCATTTATTTGCTGGCGCGCTGTCCACCTTCTGACTGTTTACTTTTTGATCAGATGGATATGATTTAGTCCCCATGGTGCGTTGCGTTTGACTCATTGCGTGGGATTACCAGATTATTTTGTTTTGTTTTAATTTTGCTGATGGGCCTTGGGCGCATTGCTGTTTGCACCCCTAGATTGGGCCCAGTTCTTGTTTGAACTGATCTTAATTGCTATTTGCCACGCATGTTTCATTATTTTCTTTTATTTTCTTTTGTTTTTATTTTATTTTCTATTTACAATTTAAATCAAATAAAATAATTCCAATACTCCAAAAATTCACCAAAAATATTTTTTATCAACTTTGTGATGTCTATTTTTTTTTGGATATTTTTATTTTATTTTTCAGTTTTATTTTCAATTAAAAAATGAATTAAGTATTGGAGTTGTTTCATTTGAATTGAATTGTGACATGGTTTGCTTTTGCATTTATTTCTCTCATTCCTTTTTGATCCAATGATTGAAAATTGATCCTCATCTCAATGATGAGTTGATCAATTTTAGATGACCATTTTTCCCCTGGTTGTTGACTTTTATGGCCTTTCTTTTTGCACTTGTTTCTCCCATTTCAAAGTGTTACATCTAAATGAATCCCTTCTTTTGATGGTGCTTTGAGAGGATATTTGTCTTGATTTCTTGGCCTCTGGTTGCCAACTTGTGTAGCTTCTTTGTGTATTTTATTTGGTATTTTTTGAGCCCTTTTCCTATTTTTGAAGTGACTTACAAGTTAGGTCATCTCATAGGATAGCTCACACAAGTGCTTGACCTAGTTTGGATTGGAAATGACCTTTGTGGATCCAATAAGCTCTCAACTCTTCTTGTTTCATATTTTAGACATGTTGAGCTTGCTGTATATTCATTTTTAGGTAAAAATTATGATCATTGCTTGTTGATTGATTCCTTTCTTTTTGTTCTTTCAACTTGACTCCTTAAGTGATGCATGCTTGCTTTCCTTGTGCTTTTGCTTGCATCTCTTCTTGTTTTGTTTTGATATTGCTTGTGAGCTTTCTTCTCTCCATCTCCCCTCTGTCTAATGACCTTGGAGTGTCATTTAAGGTGGCTTGGTCCCTCCTTTGGAGGTATTTGAAGCATACCTAGAATGATGAATCCTTGAGGACACTTTTGGTGTTTCTTTGTGTTTGATAAGTGATGCTTATGGTTGAGTACCTATTATGGGGTCCTTGCTGCCCTCATTTGGTCTCCTATCCTCACTTGGCTTTGAGGTTTTCTTTTCCTTCCATTTGGTTTGATTTTGTTGGTGTGGTTGATGTTGTTTGACTTAGGTCATTTCATCCCACTTTTTGGTGCATCTTTGTGTGGTTTGCTTGTGTTTGTTTAATTTCTTCTTATGCACTTCTCCTTCTTCTCTTTTCTTGCATTTCCATATGCATTCTTTTTTGAGATGAGCTTGTGGTGGCTACTGCCCCACACTATTTTCCTCCCACTATCATTCTACTTGTGCATTCTATGTGTGCATCCTTTCATTTGCATATGCATTTCTTCTTCTTCTTCTTCTTCTTCTTTTGCTTTTCTTTGCCATGTTCCCCATTAATTCTCTAACCTCTTGAGGTTATGATAGAAATTAGGTGCCTAACCATGCATGATAACATTAGGTAGTTCTCTTTTGAATCCCAACTCTAAGTCCACTTTGCATGACAACTTTTAGGATTGACTAGTCTCCCATTAGTGTTCCTTCTTCTCTTCTCATCTTCAAACGTCCATAAAACACTTAATAAAGAATGACAAGTGTAGCATGCTAAGAGGCTTAAGCTACTTGAGAAATGGTAATTGAGGGGCTTCCTCTCAAGGACCTAGAATGTTTAGTGTACACCCTTTGGGTGATATACGACGCGTTCGCTCTTAGGTCATAGTCTCTAGTGCGACATGAGTTGCAAATCAAATTCAAAACACTTCTTCTCTAAAAAACAAAAAAACAATTCAAACTCTTTTTCACCCTTTGGGGTTCTTAATCAAGGAAAATCTTTTCACAAAAAGAGTTTCGTTAACTCTTAGTTCCACCGCAAACGGTAATGCCTAAGTCTCCAATGGTCGAGCTGCATACACCAACTGCCAGAACTATCTATTAACCCTACTCGGGCCTAAAAACTATTGAACCAACCTGTGGTCCTTTTAGCCCGAACTACGTTTGCTCTGATCTTTCGTACCAGATGGAAGTACGTAGGCACGAGACGCGATGTCTCGGCGAGCAACCTTCCCCCTTTCTTTAGCCGTAGTTAGGCGAACTACGTTGACTCTGACTTTCCCATTGCACGAGGGAGTACGTAAGCACAGAGCGGCGATGCTCTGCCGAGTCAGTTCTCTTTTCTTTTTCTTTTGTCCATAAGCCTTTAGCTAGATAGTATCAACACACCCTTTTAGATAGACAACAATGCATGGATCCCGTCGAGTACGACAGACGTGAGGGGTGCTCATACCTTCCCCTTGTGTAACCGACTCCCGAATCTAGACATGGTTGCAATGACCTTGTCTTTCCCTTTTTCTTTAGGTTTTTGCGATAGTTTCCTTTCCCTCTCTTTGGGATAAATAACTAAAGTGGCGACTCTTCTGTTTTTCCGTCGGTTGTTTTTCGCAGTTGCGACAGAGGGAAGTTCCATTGAGTGAAAAGCCAGACCCAGGCTTGAGTATACATCTAGCTTTAGTAGTGGAAAGTAGTGGTGGATGTGCTTGCTTTGCTCGTACTAGTTCACCATGAAATTCACGCTCAAACGAGATTCTCTTTGACAATTTTCTTTCTGGCCCTTTGGGGTTGAAGGAATTTTGAATCTGAGGGTTGTCGACTCTGGGGACCGATCATTTGTGAGTCAGCTAAGTGAGGCCTCTTCAGGAGACGATGATGCCAAACCAGAAATGGTGAACGTATCATCATTTCTTGAAATTATGTGACGCTGACAAACACATAGGATGCCGAACCTTATCAGTGGATAGGTCCATACCTGTGAGAGGGATTGGTTTATGCAGGAAACCATGGCTTTCAGAATACCCGGTTCTTTACAGTGTGAATCTGTTTATCAGTGGGTCCTTTTGTCGGTACTTTGTTCTTGCTAAGGCGAAGCGCTGGTTCTTCTCGACCAACGACGCAACAGTCTTGATCCCTTGTTTGCATCTGCATTTGCATTTTCATCAACATGTATTTGTGTTGCAGGTGCATATTTCTCCTCCGATTCTAGTGATCTTAATCCCTCGTTGCTGATATGGATTCCTTGAAGAGAACAATGGCTTACAAGCTTCCAACTCCAGATGTTAGATCTTTGCTGAGTTTGATTTCCCTGGCTGGTGGAAAGGTGATGGAGGATTTCAGGCAGTCTTATGGGAGATTATTGAGATTGGTCTGCAAGCCTTCAGCACATGAGGTGGATAGCCTTTATGCCTTTCTGCAGTTGTATGATCCACAGTTGAGGTGTTTTGTCTTTCCTGACTACATTCTGGCGCTTACTTTGGAGGAGTACTCAGTATTGCTGGATGTGCCTATTCTTAGTCAGATGCCATTTGTTCATATTGACGCTAAACCTGATCTGGCTAAGCTAGCTGCCATAGTACATGTGGATGCTTCAGAGTTAAAGGAGGGTCTGACAGAGTGGAATGGAGTGTATGGTTTTCCTAGTTGATAAGGCTCGACAATTTGCTAAGGATGGTTGTTGGATTGCATTTAACGCTGTTCTTGCTCTTTGTACATATGGCATTGTTTTGTTTCCTAACCTCCCTGATTTTGTGGATTTGGATGCATTTCATATCTTGGCTTCAAGAAACCCAGTGCCTACTCTTCTTGGAGATGTTTAACATTTTGTGCATTACAAGAATGAGAAACGAAGGGGAAAGAATGTTGCTTGCTGTGTTCCTCTATTGTACGCTTGGTTTGCTAGTCATATGCCCAAGACGAATCCATTTGTGGCTACTGCTAGTACTTCAAAATGGTCGGAGAGGTTGATGGGATTATCTGTAGAGAATATTGTTTGGTTTTATTGAGACATGCTTGGTACAGATATTACTTATACTTGTGGTGGTTTTCCTAATGTTCCTTTGATCGGAAGGAAAGGTTGCATCAACTATAACCCTTCTCTATTGGTCATACAGTTTGGGTACGCATTGAGGGAGCCTCCTACAGAAGAGGAGATACAGGAATCTCTGTATCTTACAGGTTTATTGGAGGGTGAGGCTCTGGGCAAACTTGAGCATGCATGGAATAACATTCGTCAGAAAGGGAAGTTAGCTTTGGGGAAGAGTAACAATCGAGCGTATGACCCTTACCTGACTTGGATTCATGATAGAGCAGCGAAGTTCTTGATGCCATTTACTGCAGTTGCACCTTTGTATCCTCTCATGATAGAAGAACCCACTACCGTGGATATCCAGAAGTACAATCAGGTATTGTTGGAGAAGGAAGAGCTGAGAAGGGAAAATGAAGAATTGGAGAAAGAGATCATCCAGCTCCGAAGTGAGAAGATTGATGTTGTCAATTCTTTCAAGAGACAAATCGAGCTTGTGAACAAACTGGGTAGAGATTTGACTAAGGAGACTAGTGACAGAGAGCGCACAGGGAGAGATTTGAACGCTGTCCACAGTGTTCTTACTACTAAGAAGGAAGAGTTGGATAGGGCTTACTTGAGGATCTCCAAGTTTGAATCAATATGGAATGCCATGCTCACTAACAACAAGGAGCGCAAGGACAGGTTAAAACTTCAGATCAACAAGTTGAAGGCGCAGCTCAACGCCAAAGATGGGGAGATTGCAGCAGAATCATCACTTAGACGAGACAGTGAGTACAAGTTGAATGAAGCGATCGCAAACTTGAAGGATCTCAGGTTGAGAGCTGATTCCAAGAGATGCAGGCTTTAGGCATGTTTCGGGGAAGAAGTTTTGGAAGATCATGTTGATAGCTTATAGCATACTGTTAGCCAGCAGGACTTGCTTATTCAGGGACTACTTGCTAGGTCGGATCATCCTGAGACGCTGAAGCTGTTAGAGGATTTTCGATCACGACATCCTGCTTGACCCTTTTGTTTATCTCTGTTGTAGCTTTTATTGTTTATTTGTTGTATTGACCATCGCCAGGCTTGTTGGTTGAGGTCTTTTCCTTATTTGTACTCAGTTGTAGCTTGTACATTGCCTGTTGGCTTTTGATCTATATACGAGGAGTTGGTATTCTATGCTTGTCCGCAGAGTTCTCCATTGTTTTGTTTTTCCTGGAAACTAGAACCGAGGGGGAAATTTCCCTGTTTCATATATACATGTTTGCATTTTAGCATGTTTCTCGCATTTGCAGGTGCATCGGAACTGTTAACCTTATCTTGTTTCTTGTGCTCCACTAGTGTTCAGGATTGCAGATCAGATAATTCACCGGTACGGTACCAGAAGAAACCAGAAAAGACTGATGGATCAGATGCAGGCAGAAATGCAAGAGATGAGAGATCAGATGGCACAGCTGATGAAGGTCATACAAGGGGTTGCTAGTGGCCAGGCGCAACTTCATACTTTATTGCAACCTCTGATTGCGCGATTTGATAATGACGGTGTGGTACACGGTGGGGTTGCTGCTAACCCTCCCTACATTGAGGCTCCCTGAGTTAACACTTCTGTACCTATCCCTAATGCTGGAGGGAATGATAATGCTGGGAATGGCGGAGGAAATGGTAATGATGGTAATGCTGGAGGGATTAGAAATGTCTTTGGAAACATGGGGAATATTGGTATTGGTGCTGGAGAAGGCGAGTATGCTGGTAACAATGATGGTTTTTATGACCATGGAGTTGATTGTGTTGTTCATGGAAATCTGCGTAATCCTCGGTTTGAGGATCAGCAAGCGGATGTTTTCTCAATGAGAGATGTCAGGCCTGAAATGACAGCTGAAGCGAGCAGAAGATTTAAGCTTTTAGAAGACAAGATGAAAAGCTACGAAAACCATAATTCCATGGGTTTAGATATGGCCAATTTGGGCTTGATTCCTGATTTAAGGGTGCCTCACAAATTCAAAGTGCCTGACTTTGATAAGTACAAAGGCACCACTTGCCCGAGGGTTCACCTACGCTCGTACTATAGAAAGATGTCCGTGTACTTGGACGATGAAAAACTCTTGATGCACTTCTTCCAGGACAGCTTGTCTGGCCCTTCTTTGGAGTGGTACATGGGGCTGGAGCCCACTAACGTCTGTAGCTGGAAAGACCTAGCCGAAGCTTTTGTAAGGCACTATCAGTACAATAGTGACCTTGCACCAAATAGAGTCCAGCTGCAGAATCTTTCCCAAAATAATAATGAATGCTTTAAAGAATACACCCAGAGGTGGCGAGAGCTTGTTGCTAGAGTGCAACCTCCCATGGTAGAGCGTGAGCTCATTGACATGTTTGTTGCTACTTTACTGGGAGTGTACTATGAAAAACTGATTAGCAGTATGTCGGGAAGTTTTTCAGACTTGATAATCACCGGTGAAAGGGTGGAAAACGGCATCAAGCTCGGAAAGATTCAGGCGGGAGAAGTACCCTCAGCTGGAGGAGGAGGAGGGAAGAAGGTATTTAGGAACAAGAAGCATGAAGGTGACGTTAACTCAGTAACGAGTTCTAGAGGAAGAGGTAGGGGTCAGCCACAGAACCAATATCGCAAACAACAAGTTGCTAGTGTTACTATTCCTGTACCACAACAACAACAACAACAAAGGCAATATCAGCAACAAAATCAGCAAGGTTATAGGAGGTTTCCTGATAGGGCCAGGCCGAATAGAGTATTTGACACCCCACCGATGTCATACTCTCAGGTGCTTCAAACTTTATTACAGTTGCAATTGATTCAGAAAAGGACTCTAGCTCCTTTGACAGGTCCTCCCCCACCTGGCTATGACGCGAATGCTCGTTGCGAGTTTCACTTTGGGGAGCCTGGTCACTCTATTGACGATTGCAAGGCTTTTAAATACAAGCTGCAAGATCTCATTGACAGAAAAGCAATAAATTTTTCTCATGATGCACCTAACGTTGTGCAAAACCCTATGCCAAACCATGGGCAGGCTAGGGTTGGTGCTATTTTGGTGGAGGAGAATTTAGACTTGATAATGGATGTGAATGAGTTGAAAACACCATTGAAGTTTCTGAAAGACAAATTGCTGGGAGGGGGTATATTCCCAGGCTGCAATGAGGACTGTGTTGATTGCTTAAGTCATCTTGAGGGATGTGTTGATTTGAGAAGGTGTATCCAAGGAATGATAGATGCGGGGACGTTGCAGTTTGAATGGACCGCAGAAAAGAAACCTGTTGGGGTAGCAGATGAAGAGAGGGATGAGGTCGCTACGATCTCGATCCCATACAAGACTATAACTATCTCAGCGCCTCCTAGGCCACCAACAATCACTATCACCAAAGCGGGACCTGTGCCATATGAAAGCACCAAAGCTATTTCGTGGAACTACGGAGCCGAGGTGTATTGTAATGATCAGAAGGTAGACTTGAAGAGTTTTCCTGTTGAGTCAGCCGAGAATGTTGTGGGAGCAGGAGCGATCACCCGAAGCAGCAGGGTCTTTTCATCACCCGAAGTGGTGGCTGAAAAAGCAGATAAAGGGAAAGGTAAGATGGTAATAGAATAAACTTCCCAATCAGGAGAGAGGGAGTCTTTGGAGAATGATGTAGAGGAAGTCATGAGGCTGATACGCAAAAGCGACTACAAGATAGTCGAACACTTATAGCAGACACCTTCCAAAATTTCAATATTATCACTGTTATTAAGTTCCGAAGCGCACAGGAATGCGTTGATGAAGGTGTTAAGTACTGCTTTTGTGCCTCAAGAAATAATGGTGAACCAACTTGAAGGAGTTGTTGGGCATGTAAACGCGGGAAATGGTCTTGGATTTACAAATTTAGACTTAACACCAAGGGGCAGAAACCACAATTGTGCGCTGCATATTTTTGTTGAATGTAGAGGAGTGGTTATGTCCCATGTCCTTGTTGACACAGGGTCATCTTTGAATGTGCTGCCAAAGAAGGCACTTATGAAGCTAGATACTCAGGGTATTACATGTACACCAAATGATTTGGTTGTACGTGCTTTCGACGGTACCCAGAGGTCTGTCTTCGGTGAGCTGACTTTGCCTATCCAAGTGGGACCAGAGGTTTTTGATGTTGTATTTTACATCATGGACATTCAGCCTGCGTATAGCTGTTTGTTGGGCAGACCATGGATCCACTCAGCTGGGGCTGTTACATCAACTCTGCACCAGAAGTTGAAATATATGGTCGGTGGCAGTGTTGTGACAGTTTGTGGAGAAGAGGACATAATGGTTAGTCACCTGTCTTTTTTCAAGTATGTCGAGGTAGATGGGGAAATTCATGAGACCCTGTGTCAAGATTTTGAAATCGTCCAATTGAAGGATAAGTCTCCGGTGGTGAGAAAAAAGCCTGAGGTGGCTATGTCATCTTTCAAAGAAGCGCAGGCTGTGGTGCAAGCTGGTTCAGCCCAAGGCTGGGGGCAAGTGATTGATATACCCCAGAAGCAATACAAGTTCGGTCTGGGGTACCACCCATCGTCTTCACAAAGCACGTCGAAGTTCAAGGGGCCGATCAGGTTTACTAGTAGGGGTGTCTTCTTTGAGCAGATTAATGCCATTTCTGATGATGAAGCTGGAGACAGCGACTGTGATATGGATGCTTGGATCAAGCCATGCATTCCAGGACAACGTCTATGGAACTTCTCCATTGAGGAATTTGTCCAAGTGACCAATGAACAGTAATGCTTTGTCTTTTTTCAATTATTGTACAACTCTATGATCTACCCGGAGCATAGCGGTTTGTTATTTCAGGGCTTGTTTGTTTATGTTCGAATACTATTTCATCTATTAATCAAAGGGCGTTTTTCCATTCAAGTTTTGAGATCTCTGTTTTTCTTGTTTTTATTTTTTAACAATAAAATGGCAATGTATTTGTTTGCATATCATTTGAAGCACTTAAACATTTTCATTGCAGGACACACATCATTGCAGATGACACCAATCAAGAATCTTCTATGACTCGTTTCGACTTTGATAACCCAGTATTTCAAGCTGAAGAAGAGATTGATGAGGATGAAGACTTGCCCGAAGAGCTAGCTAGACTCTTGAGACAAGAAGAGAAGATCATTCTGCCTCATGAGGAAGAGATTGAGGTCGTCAACTTGGGTTTTGAAGAGGTTGTCAGAAATGTCAGAATAGGGGCTGCATTGCAAGATGACATCAAGCAAAGGTTGACAGAGATGCTTCGAGAGTACAGTGACATCTTTGCTTGGTCTTACGAAGATATGCCCGGGCTTGACACTGACATTGTGGTTCATCGCTTACCACTTCGGGAAGAATGTCCGCCAGTCAAGCAGAAACTTAGAAGGACAAGACCAGACATGGCTGTAAAAATCAAAGAAGAAGTTCAAAAGCAGTTGGACGCTGGATTTTTAGCCGTGACAACTTACCCTCCGTGGGTTGCCAACATCGTACATGTACCTAAGAAGGATGGTAAGGTATGGATGTGCGTTGATTATAGAGATTTGAATAAGGCGAGTCTAAAGGATGATTTCCTGCTCCCTCATATTGACGTATTGATCGACAATATGGCTCAATTTTTGGTGTTTTCCTTCATGGATGGCTTCTCCGGTTATAATCAGATAAAAATGGCACTGGAAGACATGGAGAAAACAACATTCATTACACCGTGGGGAACATTTTTCTATAAGGTGATGCCGTTCGGGTTGAAAAACACAGGGGCAACTTATCAGCGGGCAATGGTGACTTTGTTTCATGATATGATTCATCATGAGATCGAGGTCTATCTTGATGACATGATTGCGAAGTCCCAAATAGAGGAAGAGCATCTGGTCAACTTATTGAAGCTGTTTGAGAGGTTGAGGAAGTTCAAGTTGAGGTTGAATCCAAATAAGTGCACTTTTGGAGTTTGGTCCGGAAAGTTATTGGGGTTTATCGTCAGCAGAAAAGGAATCGGGGTAGATCCTGCAAAAATAAGAGCTATTCAAGAAATGCCAGCGCCGAAGACTGAAAAAGAGGTTCGTGGCTTCTTGGGGAGGTTGAACTACATCGCTCGGTTCATATCTCACCGAACAGCCACGTGTGAACCAATGTTTAAACTGTTAAAGAAAGATCAGGCGGTTGTCTGGAATGAAAATTGTCAAAAAGCATTGGATAAAATAAAAGAGTATTTGCAGGAGCCTCCGATATTGATACCTCTAATTGCTGGAAGACCATTAATCATGTATTTAACGGTTCTTGAGAATAGTATGGGTTGTGTTCTCGGTCAACACGACGAGACAGGGAGAAAAGAGCATGTGATTTATTATTTGAGTAAAAAGTTCACAGATTGTGAGTCCCGTTACTCAATGCTTGAAAAAACGTGTTCGCAATCGCTTGGGCGGCCAAAAGTTTAAGAGAGTACATGCTCAATCATACAACCATGCTAATTTCGAAGATGGATCCGATTAAATATGTCTTTGAAAAGTGGGCACTTTCAGGAAGAATTGCCAGATGGCAAATGATACTGACAGAGTACGACATCCAGTATGTGTTCCATAAAGCCATTAAAGGGAGTGTTCTGTCAGAATACCTTGCTAAACAGCCAATTGATGATTACCAACCAATGAGATTTGAATTTCCTGATGAGGACATTATGTACTTGAAAGCGAAAGATTGTGATGAGCCTTTACCCACTGAAGGTCCAGAGAAAGGTTCTCAATGGCAGATGATATTCGATGGCGCAGTTAATTCATATGGTAGTGGAATTGGGGCAATTATCACGACTCCTCATGGAACTCATATCCCCTTCACTGCCAGATTAACTTTTCCTTGAACCAACAACGAAGCCGAGTACGAAGCATGTATCATGGGTTTGGAAGAAGCTATTGATCTGAGGTTCAAGAATCTCGATGTATATGGCAATTCAGTGCTAGTTGTTAACCAGATCGAAGGAGAATGGGAAACTCGTAAGCCCAATCTGATCCCTTACAAGGATTATGCAAGAAGACTGTTACCTTTTTTCGATCGTATAGACTTCCACCATGTGCCAAGAGCGGAGAATCAAATGGCAGACGCTCTGGCTACGCTGTCTTCAATGTACAAGGTCAATTTTTGGAATGAAGCTCCAAGGATTATTATCTCACGCCTCGACAGGCCCGCTTTCGTATTTGCCATTGAGGGAGTTTCCGATGGTAAGCCGTGGTTCTATGACATCCAGAATTTCCTTAAGAACCAAGAGTATCCGCCACGGGCATCGACCCAGGATAAGAAAACTCTTAGGAGATTGTCTGGAAACTTTTACCTCAACTCAGATGGGGTTCTCTATAGAAGGAATCATGATTTAGTGCTACTCAGGTGTGTGGACAATAAAGAAGCAAGTTTGCTTATGGAAGAGGTCCACGAGGGTACTTTTGGCACGCATGCCGGCGGACATGCCATGACTCGGAAGATACTACGAGCTGGGTATTTTTGGCTAACAATGGAGTCGGATTGTTTCAAATTCGCGAAGAGATGCCATAAATTCCAGATTTATGCTGATAAGATCCATGTGCCGTCGTGCCCGTTTAATGTTATGTCACCCACTTGGCCGTTTTCCATGTGGGGTATCGATATGATTGGAAAGATCGAGCCCACTGCTTCTAACGGACACCGTTTTATTTTGGTAGCTATCGATTACTTTACCAAGTGGGTGGAGGCAACATCGTACGCTAATGTGACCAACCAAGTGGTAGCAAGATTCATAAAGAAGGACATCATCTACAGATATGGAATTCCCGAACGAATCATTACTGACAATGGTTCGAATCTGAACAATGAGATGATGAAGGAGTTATGCCAGAACTTCAAGATTGAACATCACAACTCATCTCCCTATCGGCCGAAGATGAATGGTGTTGTCGAAGCGGCCAACATGAATATCAAAAAGATAGTGCAAAAGATGGTTGTTACATACAAAGATTGGCATGAAATGTTGCCTTTCGCCTTGCACGGTTATCGTACGATGGTACGCACATCAATCGGGGCAACTCCTTTCTCGCTAGTGTACGGTATGGAAGTTGTCCTACCGCTAGAAGTCGAGATTCCTTCTTTAAGAGTTTTGGCTGACGTAAAGCTCGATGAGGTAGAATGGATCAGGAACAGATTGAATCAGCTTAGCCTGATGGATGAAAAGAGGCTAGCATCTATCGCATACAGTCGGTTATATCAAAGTCGGATGAAGAAAGCTTACGACAAGAAGGTGCACCCTCGAAGCTTTCAGACGGGCGATCTTGTGCTGAAAAAGATTCTCCCACCATACTCAGATCACAGGGGCAAATGGACTCCCAATTATGAAGGTCCATATGTTGTACGAAACGTTTCTTCTGGAGGAGCCTTAGTACTATCTGTCGCTACTGCGAAAATCGGCGCCGACAATACAGAAGAGTCGCCACCGTGCGTTATTTATCCCAAAGGAGGGAAAGGAAATGCTCGAAGTAAACCTAACGCAAAGACGGGAAAAGGTATGGTCATCGCAACCAAAACCTGGATTCGGGAGTTGGTTACGCAAGGGGAAGGTATTAGCACCCCTCACGTCCGTCGTACTCGACGGGATCCACGCTTGTTTTCGGGTATGGATTGTTATTCTATCTAAACTAAAGGTAAGGGTTAAAAGAAAAGAAAATGACTCGGCAAAGTATCGCGCTTTATGCCTACGTATTCCCGTCTGGAACGAGAAATCAGAGTCAACGTAGTTCGCCTACCTACAGGAAAGGAGGGGAAGGTTACTCGCTAGGATATCGCATCCTATGCCTACGTACTTTCATATAGCATGAAAGATCAGAGCAAACGTAGTTCGGGCCACGTACGACACAGGTCTGTCTTGATTGTTTTTATTCCTTCTGAAAGAGGGTTTTTCTGATTAACAGTCCAGGCAGACAAAATTGACGTTTTGATGAGTTCACATTCTTTTACGGAAGAAGTGTCTTTTATTGTGTCTGAAATATTTATTGTGTTTTTCTGTTTGTTTTGAGAAAGAAGAGGCAGAACTCTAACCTACGGTTGCAAAGGGAATCAAACTAACCTACTGTTATCATGCATGGGTTAAGACCTTAATGCCTATCATGTTCCTCTCTTGCGCAGAGAGAAACAGAGATCCTAAGGGAATAGACGGAAACAGAAACAACAGATATATACAATAAAGCAGTACAATGCATGGATGCAGCAATACAAGCGAGGCAAGGGAGACCCACTCAACCTCGAACCTAGAAAACAACAGGCAAAAGTGAACAGGATTCACTCTCCACCTAACAGGTTAAACAGCAAGCAATACAGTCAGGGAAATTCAACCAATACAAAAAGAATTATCAACAGCAAAAGCTAAACAGCAAAGCAGTCTTCATTAGCAAGCTTTCAAGTCATCTTCAACCATCTACCAGCTCCAAGTAGGCCTCAGTCTTTATCTTCACAGCCTTCAAGCAAAGTCTCTATCTTCAATCTCCCAATGGCTTTTATCCAAGTCCTAATCTCCCAGCTGAGGAACCAATCACAAGAATGAACTGGGTGTTAAGCAATTAGTTGACCACCAAAGGTGGCAAACAGACTGCTAACAACACATAGAATGTTTCTCTCAAGAGTTCTATCTCTTAGACACTATCACCAAGCCTTCCAAAGGAAGGGGGTGAATGTCTTAGAGAGACTCTGCATCATAGAGAGGGATGGAGGCAAACAAGACCTTCCATGTTTGTGAACCAAGTTTTCTACTCTAGAGCTCTGCCTAACTCCTAGATCCTATAACCTTCAACAGCTGCCAGCAAGAGATACTCCTCATCAACTCTGGAAGTTGGTCTTCATTCCCTTTGATCTCCAATGGGCTTCATCAGCACAGTCTTCAACTCAAACCCAAGCCCCAAACAAGCCCAATACCCCACACAGTCAAATAATAACCCTAGAGAGGGTACACCACACAATCAAGCAATCACAAGCAATATACTAATAGTAATAGGGGAAGCCTAATATTTTCTAAGGGATCTATTATCTACCCATAATACCCCTATAGTCCCATACCCCAAAATTCAAACTACAACTCCTAAAAGAAATGATCTCTTACACCTATGTTATCTCTAAACCCTAGTTTTGATTCTCCTAATCACACCTAAACAAACCATCTAAAATTAAGTCCTAAAATCATGAACTAAATCTTATATACAAGCTAAAGTTCTAAGTGAAATACTCTAAAAAGAATAGGTCCAAAATATAAAAGTATCTAACTAAACTAAAATCAACAATATCATGTGTTAAACTAAACATCATTTAAACCTATTTAAAAGAAAAATATACTAAAAATGCAAAAATGAAATAAAATGCTAATTTTATTATATGATAATTTTCTTAACAGAAAGATGAAAAAGATGCAAAAACAACCATTTAAAAATATGCAATTTTCAATTTGCTATGATTTTCCAAAGAATAAAAAAAATGGAATGAAATTAACATGAATTAAATTGGCTGGGGTGCAATTAGTGATTGTTTCAGTTAAAAATGAATGATGGGCCCAGACTGGGGGCGCGCATAGCAAGGCGCGTCTGGGCCCAGCTAAACAGAAAACACAAAAATAAAATAAAAAAGGAAAACGGTGGGAAAAGTAAAAAAATCAGTGCAATTGGTTTGGGCCTGGAGACTAGGTGGTACGAATAGCAATGCAACTAAAGCCCATTCTGAGTGATTAAATGAAACGGTGCGCTTTGGCACCCAGACTTCCCTCGCGCTTCAGTTTAAATCCTGGCCCTTAGATCATTCTATGAGTCAAAGTCAAGTGAAGGATCCAACGATCCTCATGTGTCTTCTCCAAAGCTAGGGTTTCAGCCATTAAAGAACCATGCACGAGCTTGCACGAACCAGAATTCCACATGCTCCTACACCTTCATTTCTCCATGAAACTCACATCTGTAAAAAGCAAAAACGCTCCATTTCTTCTCCTCTACACAACCATGGCCTTGGTCTTCTCTGAAACTCACCCCAGCACCAAACCCGATAGGTAGAAAGCCTTGGCTCCACCATTTTTCACTGAGATCAAACCTGCTAATCCTTGCTAACTCTTACATTAATACAATCTACATGCTATGCTGATTATTTTTATCTATCTAACCAAGATTATCATGCCCTAACCTAGGTGTTCTAAGGCTCAACAGTTTTGGTGCTCCAATGGTAACCTCCATGAAATGCCCTCAAATTCATCAAAATCATTCATCTAACTATGCCTAACAATTCTAACCTAAAGATTCTCTATTATTCTAACTAATTCTAGCCAAATCGAAGGAAACACCATCCTAGTTTAAAGATGAAAACAGATGTAGAATTCCTTGGATCCAAAGCTTGCAATGCTTGGGACTTGCTCAATAGACTTGGTTCTTGATTCTGTATGCAGTAGTTCTTGCTCAAACCCCTTGGATTGCCATAACCACTTCCTTTTGCAATTTGGATGATACACTTGGTAGCACACGAATTCTACCCCAATTCATCCAGATTTTGATGGAAACTTGATCTATGATGGATGTAGATGATGATAGGATCAAGAATTGTGGAGAATGATGAAGATTTGATAGAGTTCTTATGTGATTTGCAAAGTTGAAGAATGAGATGAAACTTGGTGTTTTGACCACAATGAATCACCAACCCTTGAATGAAGCCACTCTACTCAATACATAGACACTCATAGAACACTCTAGAACTTGGTAGAAACTTCTTGTGCACAAATCCCTTGAATTTTGGCATGTGTAACTTCATACATAAGTAACCAATGGTATCTCTCAAACTTTGCCCTAAACTCAAAAATCTACTTTTGCCAATGTTCTTAAAACATTTTTTCCAATCAAAATGACCTATAACTTCATCTCATTTGGCCATGGTATGAAAAATCTCAATTTTAGGTCACTTTTATTCATTAAATTCACTTTTAAATTGACCAAATTTGGAACCTTGAGCTATGAGCATTTCCAATCTTTCATGATCACTTTTCTAGACTCAAAATGTCATTTGGAGCAAGTTTTATGTTGTAAAGTTTTTCATTTGAAGCTTCCTTGTATGAGTTTTGGGCATAGGCTTGAAATGACCTGTAATTCTCAAATGACCAAAATACCCTTTGCTTGCCAAGGTCATAAGTAGAGTTCCACAAATCAGATGGAGGCATATCATACCTTTCTAGAAAGCTAAGACAATGAGGAACAACTCTTATGTTGACCAGAAACTCATTTGAAATCTCCTTGAGGGGTAAAAGATGCTTGGAAGACAAGTAACTTTCACAGACAAAATTTCAGATACCTCAGATGACCTGTAACTTGTAAGGACCATAACTTGAGTTATATAAATATCCTTGAGGTCTTACACCACTCAAATTAAAGGTCTTGAGATCCTCTACAAGTTTCATGTTGGCCAAGGATCCATTTGAAGCTTGCATTTTGAATTATCTTGCTTGGAAGTTTGACCTAAACTAGGGGATTTTACACAGAAACCCTAATTTAGAAGCTCCTCTTCTTCTTGATTTCTCTTGATTTCTTCTTGATGCATTTCAATCAATCATTTGACCTAGGTTTGACCCAGGGTTGACCCAGATGAAATCCTAGTTGACTGTCTTCAACTGCAACTCTTGTGATCACATCAATGACTTGTCTCACTTTCACCATGACCCTCTAGGTCCTCCCTGATGTCTGTATACCCTCCATGCTCAATCCCCAACTCACAATTTCTTTGATGATCACTCAAGATAGGAGAGAGACCCACTGCTTGGTCCAATGACTTCTTTAGACTTCAACTTCTTTCTGATGACTTGACTAAGATTGAATTTGAATAATAACCTCCTGATAGGCTCATAGAGATAAGAATAGTACCTGGTCCCTTGTTGGATGACTTACTATGCTATGCTATGCAGGTGAATTATGTATATGATCTACTATGCAAATGCTAATGCAATTAAAACATAAACCAAGTGAAATATGTTGAGCAAATTTTAGGGTGCAACAGCTGCCCCTATTCAAGCGACTTGGACCCGATTGGGTGAAGAGTAAACGGCCTTCAAACATTCGAGGTACGAGACGGTTGAATACGAAAGAACCCGGAAATTTGCCAACCGCAAAAATTAAATTGCGTATACGACCACTGCTTGGGGAGAGCCCCCCTAGGGTACTGGCTTCTGTTGTCATGGCAACAACTAACCATCCATCTGTCAATCTATTTTGTGGACTATTCGGATATTGTCCGCAGACCACTCTATTTCGAAGAAATGGGCATACACCAAACAACGAGAAATTGTTGATATCACTTATCAACCTCTGTTGATCTCACTTATCAACCAAGCACACGCTAACCAGCGGGAGAATATTGACTTCACTTGTCATGTTGACTTCACTGATCAACCTTTCGTATCTAAAGAAACTAGCAAACGCTTAAGCAAGCGGGGCGGTGTTGATCTCACTTATCAACCTTTCGTTTCCTGACGAAACAAGCGAACACTTAACCAAGCGGGGCAATGTTCGAAGACATGAACAACCGACTCTGCAGGGAAACGAGAAACTTAACTAAGTAACTCTGAGGGGAATCTGGCGATAATCATCACATGTCTACTCTGACCGTAGATAACAAATTCTAGATCCTCACGTACTGATATAACACAAACTAGATGGACTGAGTAGCTTAACCAAGCAACTCGGTGGGGAAAACTCTGTTGGAGATCACGAAAAACCTAACCAAGCAACCCGATGACGACCACCTTGCTGGGGAATACAAGTAACTTAACCAAGCAACCTGTTGAAGAAGACCCTGCCGGGGATTACGAGGAACTTAACCAAGCATCTCGTTGAAGAATACCCTGTTGGGGATTATATCTCTACTGGGGAAACTGCGAGTAACTACCCAAAAATTGCATTATGCTATTTACACAACACTCTGAGAAAGGACTCGGCTGGGGAGAAAGAGAAATGCTTGACCAAGCAACTCTGCTAGGGGAACATCTGACATGACGAACACGATCACTGCATGTCGTACTCCATAAATCCATAAACATAAGACGAACACGATCCTTGCGTGTATCACAAACAACATCCACTGAAGGGACAAACACGACGAACACGATCACTGCGTGTTGCGTTACAACCAGAATCACATGGTAGGACGAACACGACCACTGCGCGTTTCGACCATAAATCCAACCGGATAAGATAAACACAATCACTGTGTGCCTTGCGCCACAACCCTCTTGACAGGAGGAACACGATTACTGCGTGCCAGACGAAATAAACTCACATAGATGAGGCGAACACGTTCACTGCGTGCTTCGACCACAAATATGATGAACACGATCACTGCGTGTTTTGCAATAGGACGAATACGATCACTGCGCATCTCGACCAACAAACCCCCAAAATGATGTCAACCCGATCACTGCGTGTGTCACAAAACCAACCCATGTAATAGGACGAATACGATCACAGCGTATGCCGACCAACAAAAACACCGGATACAATAGACACGATCACTGCGTGCATCCCAAGTTCACATGGTACTACCAACACGATCACTGCGTGCCATACAAATACGATCACTGCGTATCTTGAACACGACCACTGCGTGTTTTGAGCCCCGATCCTCTTGACCGGAGGAAACACGATCACGGCGTGCTGTGTATCTCAACCATCCCACATAAATGGACAAATACGATCACTGCATATCCTGACCACACATAGGGTGAACACGATCACTGCGTGTTTCGTATCATGGCCCTCTTGACTGGAGGAAAACACGATCACTGCGTGCCTTGTGACACAAATTCAACCATGGGACGAACACGATCACTGCGTACTTCGGCCACAAACAACCAGATGAACACGATCACTGCGTGCCTTACAACATGAACCCCATATATGGTACAAATACGATCACTGCGTACTTTGACCACAAATCAACATCTTCCTGAACCACGACTTCTCTTATCGGCAAGGAACAACATGTCTGAAACGGAAGAGGTAACCAACCTGGCTTATGTTTCAAAAATGCACGTTTGATAATGACGTAATGCTTCCACACAGCATGGAAATGCTATGTACTCGTGTAAAATGCAAATGCTCATGATGCATGCTTATGCAAAGAGTTACTTCAGCAAAATAAATGTTGAAGACAAACTGGATCCGCTGGGGATGACCGGAATACTACCGATACGCTTCCAACAAAATAAATGTTGGAAAGATGAACCAACTCCGCTGGGGATGACCATCCTGCTGGGAAAGTAGCTCACAAACTCAAAACTTCAACCTCTGCTGAAGATGATCGTCCTGACGAGGAAGGATCAACCTGTTGAGGAAAGAGAAAAGCAATCCCGGAAACTGCTTTCAAAGGTATCAACACTCTGATTACGCCCTGTGGGGATACTTCATCCTGCTATCACTGAGCTGGGGATTGACCGGTGTGCTCTGGTTCGCACTACACAGGAAACTCTTTGGGGAAGTTAATCATATCCATCTCGACCTTCGCTGGGGAGGACCCTGCTCTGCTTGATAAGCTAATTCTGAACTACTGAAGATACATTGATCTTTTCCTTTGACGCGATCTCCACTCTCCTGGGGAGACAACATTCAATTTTGCCTGGGGCGACTTCACTGGGGAAGGACACAACGTTCATCCTTTGGAGAGGGTACTAGCCTGCCATGGACTCTGGCGGGGAACTTTGCGAGCTTTTGAATACCTTCAAAAGTTAACAAGCAAACACAAGACAATCTATGCAAAAAGAAACATCTTGGTGATCACCCATGACAACCATTTAGGTAATTTCCGGTTTCAACAATCATCGGCCGAGGCCCGCCTATTTACACGCATGTAAGTTTATCAAAAACATCGGCGTTTTTTACAAACAAAACTGTAAAAATTAAAACCAAAGTCACACACTACGCTGAATAACACACTTTATTGATAACAGCCTGAGAATAGGCAAGATTTGTACATCAGATGCAACTCCTGAAAAGAGGTTGTCACGCATAAACAAAATGCAGAAGTATACAAATATACAGAATAAAATTTGTACACATGTCGGCAACGTGTTACAGACGAACACCATGAACCGATCCTCCTATGACTCGCCGGACTCTGACGCTTTCCTGATCTCTGTCTTCGGAAGAGATTGCTTTGGATAGTTGACCCCCAGATGCTCCCAAACCACTGAACAATCAAACTTGGACCGCAGTCATTTGCTTCTTAAATCCCTAACTTTTGCGTGAATCGCCCTTTGCGGGTTTTCGATTCACCGGGATACCCTTTTTTGCCGAAGCCGCCCAGTGTAGGTTTTCAACTTCGCGGGTGTACATTTTTTCATTTTTATCCCTAACTTTTGCCCGAACCTTTTTATTCTGTTTTTGGTTCGCCAGGATGCCCCATTTTTGCCTGGACTCTCTTTTTACTGTCCAGCGGGTCTCTTTAAGCAAAGTATTTTTTAACTGCGTCCGAGTTCACAGGGGACGAAAAGTCTTCACTGTCCATGGTGGATAACAATAAGGCTCCTCCGGAGAAGACCTTTCTCACAATGTATGGACCTTCGTAATTAGGAGTCCATTTGCCCCTGTGATCCGATTGCGGTGGGAGAATCTTTTTCAGCACAAGATCGCCCGTCTGAAAGCTTCGAGGTCAAATATTCTTGTTGAATGCTTTCTTCATCCGGCTCTGATACAGCCTACCATGTGCAATGGATGCCAACCTCTTCTCGTCTATCAAACTCAGTTGATTCAATCTGTTTCTCACCCATTCTGCTTTGTCCAGCTTAACATCAAGTAAAACCCTCAAAGATGGTATCTCAACCTCCAATGGCAGGACTGCCTCCATGCCATACACTAGTGAGAATGGTGTTGCCCCAGTTGATGTACGCACCGTCGTACGATAACCGTGCAACGCAAACGGCAACATCTCATGCCAATCTTTATACGTTACCACCATCTTCTGAACAATCTTCTTTATGTTCTTGTTGGCCGCTTCAACAGCGCCGTTCATCTTGGGTCTGTACGGAGATGAATTATGATGCTCGATCTTAAACTCCCGACAAAGATCCCTCATCATCTTATTATTCAGATTCGAACCATTATCAGTAATGATCCGTTCAGGAATACCGTATCTGCAAATTATATCCTTCTTGATAAATCTGGCCACCACCTGCTTCGTCACATTGGCGTAAGATGCTGCTTCCACCCACTTGGTGAAGTAATCGATCGCGACCAGGATGAAGCGATGCCCATTAGAAGCAGTAGGCTCAATCTTGCCAATCATATCGATTCCCCACATGGAGAAAGGCCACGGAGAAGCCATAACATTCAGTGGACTGGGTGGCACATGGATCTTATCAGCATAGATCTGGCACTTGTGACACCGCTTGGCAAATTTGAAACAATCCGTCTCCATTGTTAACCAGTAATACCCTGCTCGCAACAATTTCCTGGTCATAGCATGTCCACCGGCATGCGTACCAAAAGTTCCTTCATGGACCTCTCCCATGAGTAAATTGGCTTCCTTCTCATCTACACACCGGAGGAGCACCAAATCGTGGTTCCTTCTATACAAAACGCCGTCGGGATTCAGGTAGAAGTTGCCTGCTAATCTCCTTAGAGTCTTCTGATCACGACTGGACGCCCCAGCCGGATATTCCTTGTTCTTCAGGAAATTCTGTATATCGAAATACCAAGGTTTACCGTCAGATGCTTCATCAATTGCAAACACAAAGGCCGGCCTATTAAGGCGAGATATGACAATCCTGGGAGCCTCATTCCAGTAGTTGACCTTATACATCGAGGATAAAGTTGCAAGGGCGTCTGCCATTTGATTCTCCGCCCGGGGTACGTGATGAAACTCTACTTTATCAAAGAAAGGTAACAACCTCCTCGCATAATTCATGTATGGTACCAGATTAGGTTGGCGTGTCTCCCACTCTCCCTTAATCTGATTCACAACCAATGCTGAATCCCCATATACGTCCAGATTCTTGATCCTCAGATCAATCGCCTCTTCTAACCCCATAATGCAAGCTTCGTACTCTGCTTCGTTATTCGTCACTGGAAAGGTCAATCTGGCTGTGAACGGAATGTGCGACCCGTGGGGAGTTGTAATGATCGCCCCGATCCCGCTACCGTACGAATTGACAGCCCCATCAAAAATTAATTGCCACTGGGAGCTCCGCTCAGGACCTTCACCAGGCAACGGCTCATCACAATCTTTAGCTTTCAAGTACATTATGTCCTCATCAGGAAACTCAAACTTCATAGGCTGATAATCCTCAATCGGCTGTTCGGCAAGATATTCGGACAAAACACTTCCCTTAATGGCCTTCTGGGAAACATACTGGATATCGTATTCTGTCAATACCATCTGCCATCTAGCAATCCTTCCAGAGAGCGCTCGCTTTTCAAACACATATTTGATCGGATCCATCTTCGATATCAGCATGGTTGTATGATTCAGCATGTACTGTCTTAGACGTTTGGCAGCCCACGCCAATGCACAACACGTCTTTTCGAGCATAGAGTATCGAGATTCACAATCCGTGAACTTTTTACTCAAGTAGTAAATTGCATGCTCTTTTCGTCCTGTCTCGTCATGTTGACCGAGAACACAACCCATACTGTTCTCAAGAACCGTCAGATACATAATCAGTGGTCGTCCCACTACTGGGGGTATCAACACCGGAGGTTCCTGCAAGTATTCTTTTATCTTTTCAAATGCCCTTTGGCAATTGTCGTTCCAGACCACCGCTTGATCTTTCTTTAACAGTTTGAATAATGGTTCACACGTGGTCGTTAGGTGAGAGATGAACCTAGCAATGTAGTTCAACCTCCCTAAGAACCCACGGACTTCTTTTTCTGTTCTCGGTGCTGGCATCTCTTGTATTGCTTTTATTTTTGCAGGATCGACCTCGATTCCTTTCTTGCTCACAATGAACCCCAGTAGCTTCCCGGACCTCACTCCGAAGGTACATTTGCTAGGATTCAGCCTCAGCCTGAACTTCCTCAGCCTCTTGAACAACTTCAGCAGATTAACCAGATGTTCTTCCTCTGTTTGAGACTTGGCAATCATGTCATCGACATACACCTCAATCTCTCTGTGCATCATGTCGTGAAAGAGCGTTGTCATAGCCCGCTGGTACGTTGCCCCAGCATTTTTCAAACCAAAGGGCATCACTTTATAACAGAAGGTTCCCCACGGGGTGATAAAGGTCGTTTTTTCCATATCCTCCGGGGCCATTTTGATCCGGTTGTACCCCGAAAATCCATCCATGAAAGAGAATACTGAAAACTGAGCTGTGTTGTCAACTAACACATCAATATGTGGGAGCGGAAAATCGTCTTTCGGGCTCGCTTTGTTTAGATCCCTATAATCAACACACATCCGAACCTTGCCATCTTTCTTTGGCACAGGCACGATATTAGCGACCCAAGTAGGATAGGTGGTAACAGCCAGGAATCCAGCATCCCATTGCTTCTGCACTTCTTCCTTTATCTTTACGGCCATGTCAGGACGAGTCCTTCGGAGTTTCTGCTTCACGGGTGGGCAATCTTCCTTCAACGGCAGACGATGAACAACCATATCAGTATCCAGACCTGGCATGTCCTCGTAGGACCAAGCAAATATATCATTGTATTCACGCAGCATCTCAATAAGCTCTCGCTTGATGTCAACTTGCAACGCGGCCCCTATACGGATATTCCTGACACATTCTTCAGACCCTAAGTTGACAATATCAATCTCTTCCTGGTGAGGCAAGATGACTCTCTCCTCTTGCTTCAATAACCGACTCAGCTCTTCTGGTAAGTCACTATCCTCAACAGTCTCTTCCTCAGCTTGGAAGATCGGATGCTCGAAGTCTAACCAAGTCATAGGAAGTCTTTGGTCGATGTCATCTGAGAATTCATGAATCCTGCGAGGGAAACGGTTAAGTGCTTCAAAAATGATGTACAAGCAAAATGCATAACCACGCTGCCATTTTATTGAAAAATAAAAACAGAAAGAAAAGGATCACAACATTTGAATGTAAAAAACGTCGTCATTTATTGATCATGCAAACATACAGGTAAACAGTTAGGCCCTAAGACAAGATCAACGATGCCCCGGGCAAGGCATGTGATCATACAATGATCGAAAAAACAATGCATTATTGTTTGGTGACTTGGATGATGTCCTAGATGGACCAGTTGCATAGGCTTTGCCCCGGCGTGCTGGGTCGAATCCATGCGTCCATGTCGCAGTCGCTATCCACTTCCTCCGTATCAGACACGACATTAATCCTTTCGAAGCTAACTCCTCCGGGCGTGAACACCACAGGTCCCTTGTACTTAGGCGCACTCTGCGAGGGAGATGGGCGGTACCCCAAGCCATACCTATCTTGCTTCACTGGGATGTCCAGAATCTGCCCCCACTTCTGAGTATCTCCTGCTTGTATCAACGCCTTGGCTTCTTTATATGAGGAGACGACCACCTCTTGCCCTTCACTTTTTAAAGGAGTCTCTTCTTTAACCTTCACCCCCTCGAACGCCTGACACAACGTTTCATGAATCTTTCCATCTACCTCCACGTATTTGAAGGAAGACAAATGACTGACTAAGATATCCTCTTCGCCACACACTGTCACAATACTCCCCTCAACCATATACTTCAGCTTCTGATGGAGTGTAGAAGTCACTGCCCCAGCGGCATGAATCCAAGGTCTCCCGATCAAACAGCTATATGCAGGTTGGATGTCCATGATGTAAAACACTGTATCAAACACCTCCGGACCTACCTGGATGGGTAGCGTCACTGACCCGAATACTGACCTCTTTGTTCCGTCAAAGGCCCTCACCACCAAATCACTAGGGGTGCACAACAACCCACGGGTATCTAATTTCAACAGGGCTTTCTTTGGTAACACATTCAACGAAGACCCAGTGTCTACCAGCACATGGGATAAAATAGTGCCCCGGCATTCGATGGAGATGTGCAAGGCATTATTGTGATCGCGCCCTCTAGGCGTTAGGTCAAAATCCGTGAATCCCAGACCATGCCCAGTGTTAACATGTGCCATAACTCCCTCCAGCTGATTAACTGAAATCTCTTGCGGCACGAAGGATGTCTCAAGTACCTTCAACAGGGCATTTCTATGCGCCTCAGAACACAACAACAGCGATAATATGGATATCTTTGAAGGGGTCTGCTGCAGGTGATCTACAATCTTGTAATCACTTTTGCGGATCAACCTCATGAATTCTTCCACATCTTTGGTTATCGGTTCTTTCTCCTTACTCCCCTAAGATTCCCCCTCAACAACTTTGTTCTTGCCCCTGGCGAGCCTCTCTGCCTCGACCTCAGGTGAAGTGAAAATTCTCCCGCTCCGGGTTATACCTCCCGCTCCTACTATGTTATCTACGGATCCCGCTGGCGGATCATTCAAGTCAATCTTTTCCCCGTTGCAATACACTTCAGCACCATAGCTCCACGGGACTGCTTTTCTGCTTTCATAAGGGACTGGCTTAGCCTTGGTAATAGTAATGGTCGGCCTTTTCGATGATGCCGAAATCGTCACTGATTTGAACGGAATGGTGATCGTAGCAACCTCACTGTGCTCTTTTCCAGATTCTGTCTCAACAGACTTCTCTCGCCCCACAGACCTGTCGAACTGCAAGATTCCTTCATCAATCAAACCTTGAACTCCCCTTTTCAACTTCTCACAGCCCCCAGGTTGAACCAAACAGTCATCACACTCTTCACTGCAACCGGGATAGACACCTCCTTTCAGTAAACGCTGATTTACGTAATTCAAAGGGGTTTTTAGCTCGCTCACCTCCGAAACCAAGTTCAACTCATCATCTGCCAGGATTGCGTTGGCCCCAGCCCCACCATGCTTGGGCATTGGCTGCTGCGTGATATTGGGACCGTCCTTCCCGAAGTTAATAGCCGTACTATCAAGAAAATCATGTACTTTATGCTTGAAAGCTAGGCAATTTTCAATATTGTGCCCTGGTGCACCCGAATGGAAGTCACAGTGCTCATTAACATCATATCCGACTGGCGGCTGGCCAGTTGGTGGTGCTAAGGTCCTCTTCTCGACTAGCTGCAATTTCAACAAAGTTTGAAGGAGTTCTGCATATGATACCGGCGGCACCTCGAATACTCTCCTCGGTCGTGGGTTCTGAAGTCTGCGCTGATTATTATTAGGCTGCTGCTGAGCCTGCTGTTGTGGTTGTTGTCTCTGCTGTTGAGAAGGCCCTGGAATGGTTACGCTTGCAACTTGCGACTGCTGATGCCAGTTCTGACCTCTATTCCTTTGTTGAGCATTGTATACGGCGTTGGTATCACCCTGCCTTTTACCACCAAACGTCTTCTTATTACCTCCTGCGGAACTGGACTCACCCGCTTGAATTTTACCAATCTTCACTCTATTTTCAATGCGCTCCCCCATCAAGATCAACTCAGAGAAAGTACTCATCGAAAAATTGAGCAACCGGTCATAGTACATTCCAGAAAAAGTTCCTATGAACATATCCATCATTTCGCGCTCCACCATCGGAGGGTGCACCCTAGCAGCCAGATCTCGCCATCTCTGGGCGTATTCCTTAAAGCTCTCGCTAGACTTTTGAGACATACTCTGCAACTGAACTCGGTTAGGGGCGAGATCACTATTATATTGATAATGTCGAACAAAAGCCTCTGCCAGCTCCTTCCAACTCCTGATCTGAGTAGGCTCCAAGCTCATGTACCACTCCAGCGATGGCCCTGACAGGCTATCCTGGAAGAAGTGCATTAGCATCTTTTCATCCTCAGAATATGCAGACATACGCCTGTAAAACGCGCGCACATGCACCCTAGGGCACGTATCCCCTTTGTACTTATCAAATGACGGCGCCTTGAATTTCAGCGGGACCCTCAACCCTGGGACCAACCCCATATTTGACATATCAAGCCCAAGAGCATTCTGGCTAGCCAATTCGTTCACTTTCTCTTCTAGCAATCTCATCCGATGGTTGTCATCCCCAGCTCTTTCATAACCCTCGTTCTGACCAGAGAGCACATCCTCCTGACGATCCTCCCAGCGAGGTACTGTATCATATCCAACATAATCTGCATCACGGCCCAGACCCGTTTGGAAGTACCTGGGGTCATACCTCAGATTTCCCATCTCTTGAGCGTTGTATGCACCAGTTCCATATCCCAGATTACCATGACCATAGCCACCGAACCCAGCCTTGGCGCCAGCAGTGCTGCCATACCCCATGTTCACACCATTGAAGCCCTGGTTACCATTGATACCATTCATTCCGACATTCTCAACGCCCCCATTGAAACCCTGGTTGACATTACCCACAAATACCCCAGCAGTGTCTGCATTCGCATTTATATTACTGGCGTTCCCACCTCCACCTACAGGACCAGTTTCCCCAGCATTCAAACCGGTTACGGGAATAGCATCAGCACTTTGACGATTCTCAATTCGGGGAGAAGCAGCAATATTTTCACCATGCGGTGTCCCGTTGTTTTCAGCCCGTGCGACTATCGGTTGAACCAGATTCTGCAGCTGCTCTTGTCCCTTGGCGATGGTCTCCATGGTTTGCATGAGCAGGGCCATCCTGTCACGCATCTCTTGCATTTCACTCTGCACGTTGTCCATGATCTTCTTCTGGTTAGTCCTTGTAGAGTAACGGTGGACCCGCTTTTCTGCAATCCTGAAAATACCTGTAATGGATGCAGGAGATAAGATACACGGATCACAAACCTGTAATGCAAATATGAGTATGTATGCAAAGTGCAACATGTGTCTGTGCATTAGGGAATGTCATTCCCCGATTCTAGTGCGAATGTGCCAGTGCTAGTAATACGGTGATCGGAGCCGAATCATAGAAAACCTCGTATATTGCAGAGAAATCCATTAAGCCAAGAATACAATATCACTAAGTGTACAATAAGAAGGCATGACCTCAACTAACAATCCTGGTGATGGTCAGCACAAATGCAAATAAAGCATACAGATTAATATATGAAATGGTCAAGTACACTCATGAGCCTGGTACTCTTCTAGTAACTTCTTAGTCTCTGGATGACTTGGTCGGGTAAGCAGCCCCTCAACAAGTTGATTCCTTCGTTTGAGAACACGTCGCACGTCACCAGCGGTTTCCTCCCATGCCCCTTCTCCGAAGCGATCCTCTAGCTTCCGCTTCTGAGACACAGCTTCGTTCCTGCCTTCGATGGCCTTGTTCAATGCATTCTGGAGACTATATCTGGCCATTACCTCCTCTTCATGCTTCTTAATGCTAGCCTTCAACTGCTCTTCGAGTTCAGAAATTTGCTGCTTCAATTTGTCTTCCCTCTTTTTGTTGTTGGTTAGCGTAGCATTCCACGTCTTGTTACAAGAAGAGATTTCTCGGTGAGCGGCGTCGAGTGCTTTCTTTTTGGACTCCAACATGTCATGAGAGCTTCTGAACTCTTGACCCAGACGTTCGCGCTTCTTTTTCTCTTCAGTCAACTCAGCACCTAGCCTGTTTACTAGTTCGATCTGCTGTTGGAAAGAATGCACAGCCTTGTTCTTCTCACTACGCATCTGAGCCAACTCCTTTTCTAACTCTTCATTAATCTTCATCAAGGCTTCCTTTTCTTTTACAACTCGCTCATAGGCCTCCCTAGTAACAGTAGTTGGTTCTTCCACTGGAATATGAATAGGGACTGGTGCAGCTGGAAATGGCATCAGTAACTGTCTTGCTCTCTCCTGGATCCAAACTTTGTAGGGTGCATAAGCCTGACAATCATTCTTCCCCAACAGTGGTTTCCCTTTTCTGTTAATACGCATCCAGGCATGCTGAAGCTTGGCTAGTAACTCTCCATTCAAATCACCGGTGAAGTACAGAGATTCGTGTACTTCTTCCTCCTGAGGTGGGTTCTTCAATGCATATCCAAACTGGCGAACAAACAGAGATGGGTTGTAATTGATGCACCCTTTTCTCCCTATCAACGGAACATTAGGATACCCAGAACAACTGAAAATAAGCTCAGACCCCAACAAGTCTCGGTCAAACCACTCAATGTCTTCAGAAGATAGCCTCATCATGCGCTCTGGCCAGTCAGCTGTAGTTGCATGATCACACTAAAATTCATCGTATTTCTGACTCCGATTTTGCATGCATTCTTAGCTTTTATTGTTGTTTTGCTTTGTTATTGCTTTGTTTTCTTATGTTTTCAGGTTTTTATAATAATCGGAGCTTGAATCGGGAAAAGGAGCGAAAAAGGAGCGAAAACGGACGAAAACCTAGAAATTCAGCATTTTGAACTTGCGGCACCCACTGTGGCGGGCGCCATGGGGTTAGCCATGACGTGGCCACGTCTCAAGACCACTCCTCAACCTCCAAGACCCACGATCCCCACTCCATCATCCCCTGTAGGGACCGTGGCGGGCGCCATAGGCCCTGTGGCGGGCGCCACAAGGCAAAAATCTATAACCTCCACTTTTTAGTGGAGGGGCGTCCCGGTCATTTCGCGCTTTCAGTTTCTCCTATAAATAGGACCTTAGATTTTCGTTTTTCTTCATCCAGAATTAGAATTCTCTAGGCATATATCAGTTATAAAGCAGTTGCCATTCCACATCGGGGTGCCTCTGCAATCGAGTGATCGAGTCTGTAATCTGTCTGTGGTTCGAGTTTTGGAGCACTCTGGAGGAAGTTAATCCTGCCGCCATTTTAATTCCAGTTCGTATTTTATTTTTCCGCATTGCTTTACTTTTATTTATTTTCTCGCAGTTTACTTTGTTTATTTCCCGCACTCGCACATTTACGTTGTCTATTTCCCGCACTCGCACATTTACGTTGTTTATTTCCCGCACTCGCACATTTACTTTGTTTACTTCCCGCACTCGCACATTTACTTTGTTTACTTCCAGCACTCGCTTTAAATTACTCATATGAAAAACTATAAAAAGAATATTTACTTTATCATGTCTAACTAATCCCATAAAGGTTAGAATGTAAGGATCGTAATTAAACCAGTAATCAGTATAATTGTTCGTGGAAACACCTAAGGGCTATTTTATCTTTCAATTCAAGTAATTGTTTCTAACTATTTCAAAAACAGCCAAAAGCGCTTTGTATAGTTCATTAGGAGTTTTTAGATTAAAAAGAAAAGAGATTTTAAAACGATTTTCGGACGCGTTATGAGATTTAGAGTCTGGTTCATAAGAACCTCTTTTTGCTAAGAAGTCCAGGTTAAAATACTTTTCAACTTTGTTAAGAAACTATATTTCTTAAAAATAGGTTTACTACTCTAACGCAGTACGCACCTTTTTATCCGTGACAATAGGAGGGGTTGATTAGAGAGTACAACTCGGTTCTGAATACGCGAAAGCGACAGTTCCTGTTAAATTAGTTCTTTTCAAAGGAGAAAACATTGCCCATAAGTAGTTCCATTAACAAGTACTGGATTATCATTGATTACGTGAATTACATTCGAGCCTGTCTTTTATTTATTATTTAAAATTATAATTTTATTTACCATTGCACCCTTACTAAAACCCTTACAAATAGTTGCCTTAGATAAACACCATAACAACAGGTACGATAGATTGACACTTGGTCTCTGTGGATTCGATAATCTTTTATATTACTTTGACGTGATTCGTACACTTGCGAAAAACACGCATCAAGTTTTTGGCGCCGTTGCCGGGGACCAATATCGTCAAATTTCATTACCCTGTAGTTATACCGTTTAGACTAAGGTTGTTACCCACCGGTCAATGCGAAAGACTCGCAGTGCCGGAAGTTTAGTAGACCCTCTAGCTGAACCTGAACGTTACGCTCGCGCACGTTTATTTTTCCATAGGAATAGGAGAGCTATGGCCGAAGATCAAAATCGAAGACCTCTTAAGGACTTCGCCCAACCATCAAACGAGGAACCTAGTTCCAGTATAGTAAACCCCGCTATCCCAGCCAATAATTTTGAACTTAAGCCATCCCTGCTGCAATTAGTGCAACAGAGACAATTCGCAGGTCTCGCTACTGATAACCCGAACCAACATTTAAAAAACTTTCTTCAATTAGCAGACACCTTTAAAACGAATGGAGCTTCTCCTGAGGCAATACGCTTAAGATTATTTCCCTTTTCCCTCAGAGATAAAGCTCTATCATGGTTAGATTCCCTTCCACCCAATTCAATAACAACTTGGGATGACCTTAGAAAAGTTTTCCTTGCTAGATATTTTCCCCCAAGTAAGACTGCTCTTCTTCGAAACCTAATAACTAGATTTACCCAACACCAAGGAGAGTCGTTGTTCGAAGCCTGGGAGAGATATAAAGAACTATTAAGAGCATGCCCACACCATGGCCTAGAGAATTGGCTAATCATCCAAACCTTCTATAATGGACTTCTTTATAACACTAAAATGACCATCGACGCTGCCGCTGGTGGCGCACTGATGAACAAACCTTACCCTGAAGCTAGTGCCCTTATCGAGGATATGGCCCAAAACCATCAATCGTGGGGAGTAGAACGAGCGACAGTGGAAAAGAAGGAAGCCCAAGGAGGAATACATGAGCTAAGCTCTATAGACATGATGCAGGCTAAAATGGACGCGTTGGCCCTTAGAGTCGAACATATGTGTACAACTCCGAATACTGTTGCCGCAGTTTCGCCGAATTGTGAGATATGTGGAACGCAAGGACACCAATCCGCCGAATGCAATCTGTTGAATGAAACCAACACTGAGCAAGTGAACTATACCCAAGGGAACCCATTTTCAAACACATATAACCCTGGATGGAGGAATCACCCAAACTTCTCCTACAAAAATAATAACCCTATCCAAAATACCGCACCTCCGAGACAACAAGGTTACCAAGCCCCTAGAACAAATCAACCTATGCAACCTGTACCACCTAGCCCGAGCTTTGAGGAAGTTGTAAAAGATTTTATCGTTGCTCAAAAACAACAAAACAAAGAGTTCATGAACCATAACGTCCATGTTAACGAACTAATTACCAAGTTAGGAACCAAGGTTGATCAGATTATTACTCATAATAAGATGCTTGAAACCCAGATCTCTCAGGTAGCGTTAAACCAAGCCCCACAGACTACACCTGGAGGACAGTTCCCTGGACAACCTCAACAAAACCCGAAAGGGCAAGCTAATGCCATTACTCTACGAAGTGGAACCGCTTATAAGGAACCTTTAAACCCTAGATTAAGTGAGCCCGAAACTTCTGAGAGGAATGAGGAAAAGGAACCAGAGAAGCCTGAAACCCCGGAAAGTCAAGAAAAAGGAGAAGAACCTAAAAATAAAACCTATGTACCGCCACCGCCATACAAACCACCAATACCTTACCCTCAAAGATTAAAGAAAACCCAAATCGATAATCAATATCAAAAATTCGTTAAGGTTATAGAAAAACTTCACGTAGAAATCCCCTTTACAGAAGCCATCACCCAAATACCTTCTTATGCTAAGTTTCTCAAAGACATACTTACAAATAAACGTAGACTCGAAGATCCGAAACCCGTGGAATGTAATTCTATTTCCGAAAATAGGTTAGCAAAGAAAGATAAAGATCCCGGAAATTTTTCCATTCCTTGTGTTTTGGGGAATCATGTCATCGAAAAAGCTTTTCTAGACTTAGGAGCTAGTGTGAGCTTAATGCCTTTAGCAGTTTGTGAGAGATTAAACTTAGGAGAATTACAACCTACTAAGATGTCACTTCAATTAGCCGATAGATCCATTAAATACCCTATAGGCATACTTGAAGACGTCCCTGTTAGGATAGGTCAACTGTTTATACCTACTGATTTTGTTGTCATGGACATTAAAGAAGATGACGACATACCAATCCTCCTAGGTAGACCGTTCTTATCGACTGCTGGAGCCGTAATAGATGTTAAAAAGGGAAAACTAACTTTTGAGGTAGGTGGCCAGAAGATAGAATTTATATTGTCAAAATTTCTTATGGCACCTCTGATAGGAGATTCTTGTTATGCCTTAGATATCATCGAAGAATGTATTAGGGAATTAGAACAAGAAGAAGAAACTGAATCTATAAAATTGCCATCAACCCTTATTTTGGAAGATGACAATTATAAAACACCCTACATTGATGATAACCTTCACGAATGTTTATCTCTAACCCCAGATCCTATGCCTTGCCCTATGAAACCGACCGTAAAACTTAAGGAACTGCCTAAAAACCTGAGATATGAATTTCTTGATGAAGATATGAACCGTCCAGTTATAGTCAGTGCTACCTTAAACCAAGAAGAAACCGATCAATTATTAGAAGTTTTACGTAGATACCCCTCAGCCTTAGGATATAAGATCTCTGATCTAAAAGGAATAAGCCCATCCGTATGCATGCATCGGATTTTGCTTGAAGAAGATTCAAAACCTTCTAGAGAACACCAACGTAGAATAAATCCTATAATGAGTACTGTAGTTAAGACTGAAGTTCTTAAGTTACTAGAGGCAGGTATAATATATCAGATCTCGGACAGTAAATGGGTGAGTCCTGTGCATGTAGTACCTAAAAAGGGAGGCATCACAGTCGTGCAAAACGAGAAGGGCGAACCTGTAGCAAAAAGAACTGATGGAGGTTGGCGTATGTGCATAGATTATAGAAAATTAAATAAAGCAACTAGGAAGGACCATTTCCCATTACCATTCATAGACCAAATGTTGGAGCGCCTAGCCAGACACTCTTACTTTTGTTATTTAGATGGATATTCAGGATTCTTCCAAATACCTATTCACCCCGAAGATCAAGAAAAAACTACCTTTACATGCCCAGTTGGAACCTTTGCCTATAGAAGAATGCCTTTTGGACTTTGTAATGCTCCTGCAACTTTCCAACGCTGCATGATGTCTATCTTTGCTGATTATTTGGATGGAATCATGGAAGTATTTATGGACGATTTCTCAGTTTGTGGGTCAGATTTCAAAAATTGTCTTGTCAACCTTGAGAAAATCCTGGAGAGATGTGTGGAGGTAAACCTTGTGCTAAATTGGGAAAAATGTCATTTCATGGTCACCGAAGGGATTGTTTTAGGACATATAGTTTCCGAAAAAGGTATAGAGGTAGATAAAGCAAAAATAGAAGTCATAGAGAATCTAAAACCGCCGATGACTATCAGGGAGATAAGAAGTTTTCTTGGACATGCCGGATTTTACCGACGTTTTATCAAGGATTTCTCCAAAATAACAAAGCCCTTAACTGGTCTTTTAATGAAAGATGCTGAGTTCATCTTCGATGAAAAATGTACTGAAGCATTTAATCTTCTGAAGCAAGCTCTGATTTCAGCACCTATAATGAAACCCCCTGATTGGTCGGAACCGTTTGAGATAATGTGTGACGCCAGTGATTATGCTGTTGGAGCCGTTCTAGGTCAGAGAAAAGATAAGAAGTTACATGTGATTTATTATGCCAGTAGAACCCTAGACGCTGCACAGCTCAACTACGCAACAACCGAAAAAGAGCTCCTAGCTGTAGTTTTTGCAATAGACAAATTTAGATCTTATCTAGTAGGAGCCAAGATTATAGTTTACACCGACCATGCTGCCATTCGTTACTTACTAAGCAAAAAGGATGCCAAGCCTAGGTTACTTCGATGGATTCTATTATTACAAGAGTTTGATTTGGATATCCGTGACAAGAAAGGCACTGATAATGTGGTAGCTGATCACCTATCTAGGCTAGAATACCTGAAACCTGATCCAGTACCCATAAATGACGATTTTGCCTACGATAGACTGATAGCCCAACTAGAAACCATTGAAGATGATAACCCAGACCCTCATGAGCAATTTCATAAATCCTTAGCTATAAGCAATGTACCTTGGTATGCAGATTTTGTTAATTACCTAGCCGCTGACATCATACCCCCTGATCTAAACTACCACCAGAAGAAGAAGTTCTATAGTGATGTGAGAAACTTCTATTGGGACGATCCATTTCTTTTCAAGAGAGGTAAAGATGGCATTTTCCGCCGTTGTGTTCCAGAAGAAGAGGTAAACAATATAATTGAGCATTGTCACTCTGCACCCTATGGTGGACATGCAAGCACATCTAAGACCTACGCCAAGATTCTTCAAGCTGTCCTATTCTGGCCTACTATGTGGCGTGATGTCCATGCTTTCATCGTCAAGTGTGACAGATGCCAACGCACAGGAAATATTTCAAGACGTAATGAAATGCCGTTAAGAAATATCCAAGAAGTAGAACTCTTCGACGTATGGGGTATAGACTTTATGGGACCGTTCCCACCATCTTTTGGAAATCAGTACATATTAGTAGCTGTTGACTACGTGTCTAAATGGATTGAAGCTATCGCCGCACCCACAAACGACACCAGAGTAGTCATCAAATTATTCAAGAATTATATATTTCCCAGGTTTGGAACACCCCGTTTAGTCATAAGTGATGGAGGATCACACTTCATATCGAGAATATTTGATAAACTTTTAAGCAAGTATGGAGTTAAGCATAGAGTAGCAACACCATACCACCCACAGACCAATGGACAAGTGGAAGTATCTAATAGGGAGATAAAACAAATCCTCGAGAAGACTGTCTCTATATCTAGAAAATATTGGTCGCAGAAACTTCAAGAAGCATTATGGGCCTATAGAACCGCTTTCAAAACTCCTATAGGAACAACCCCTTATCAACTGGTCTATGGAAAATCATGTCACTTACCATTTGAGTTGGAGCATAAGGCCTATTGGGCCATCAAAACTTTGAATTTGGATTACTTGACAGCTGGTGAGAAACGTATCCTTGATATCCACAAATTAGAAGAGCTCAAACAATCTGCCTACGAAAATGCCATCATATACAAAGAAAGAACAAAAGCTTGGCATGACAAAAGAATCATAAGAAGAGACTTCAAAATAGGCGATCCTGTTCTCCTGTTCGATTCTAGGTTACGACTATTTCCAGGTAAACTCCGTTCGAGATGGACTGGCCCTTTCGAAGTATCTAAGATCCTGAGATCCGGTGCTATTGAAATCAAGAACCAAACATGTAAACCGTTCATAGTCAATGGACAGAGGTTGAAGCCCTACGAAGGAGGTGACATTCCAACAACATACACCTGTCATACTCTGAGTGATCCACCATATCCTTCCAATGATGTTTAAATATCGGTCGTCGAGCTAATGACGTTAAACAAGCGCTGCATGGGAGGCAACCCATGGTTTTTCTTACTTTTGTACTTTTTATTTCTTTATTTTTACTTTATTTTAATTTGTTATTATGTCAGGACTCACGATTGAATGTTTTATGTGCTTTCAGGACTTGTTTGCTAACCTTGTACAGAATGCAGAACCCTGATGACATGCACGTGGCCTTTAGAGATGATGCACAGAGAGAGCGTTACTATGTTCACATGAGACGCCCTATGGCTCCTACCAGGTACCCTGACCATGACTGCATGGATGCCTTGGGGATAGAGCCAAGCGTCAGATTTTTATGCCATCAACTCCAGTGGGACCAGTTTGACGACAGGAACAACACTTATAGGAACTTGACTCTTGAGTTCCTCAGCTCGTTTCATCATGACCCTTGGGCTGGACCCGATGGACTCGCTGTTTTCAGGTTGTTCGGGATTGACTACTCATTCTCTCACAAAGAGTTTGGTGATTTACTAGGTTTCCAGACTACTCCTGATGCTATTCCAGAGACTCCGATGGGGTATTTTATGAGCAGAGAAGTGGAAAAGTTTTGGACTAAAATATCAGGCGGAGGGAGCCAAGATCCTTCTACCCAGTTTTCTCAGGTAATCCACAACCCTGCATTGAGGTACTTCCAGATGATTCTAGCACATTCTTTCCTAGGTTTTCCAGATACAGAGACACTGCTAAGTGAAGAGGAGATTTTCCTACTGTTTTGTGCGACTCAGTCTCGCCCTGTTGCTTGTGGCAACTTTCTACTGAAGGGCCTTGCTAGTGTTGCCAGATCATCAGTAGGAATCATCCATGTCGGTGGGATTGTTACACAGATTGCTACTGCATTGGGTTTGTCTCGCAAGCTATTGCACCTCAGGACCTTCTGCTGCTACACCACCCTGGATATTGATTTTTGTCTTGATAGAGGACTGATGAGGAGGGCTTCTTTTGAGCCCAACATGTTTAGATTGCTGATCGACGGTGAAGCGATACACTACTTTACATTACCAGATCCGCTGATGACCAGTGTCCATGATCCTGCCAATTGGAGTTATGCTCTAGAGGGTTATGGAGAGACTGTCGAAGAGCCGAAATCGCCTCCCGCCGCTGAGTACACTCCTACACCTCTTACTCCCCGAATCACTGTTATGTCTAACAATATGTCTCTGCAGCCACCCGACCTACAAACACAGATTTATGAGCTCCGCAAGGAGACTGCCCTGCTCAAGCAGGAAGTGGCAGACTTAGAGTTACAGATGCAGGTTTCTGATCTCACTCATGCCTCAGAGACCGATGCTCTACATCAGGCGATCGACGAGCTTCGGAGGGAGATAGTTGAGATTCGTGGATCAAGCCAGGATAAGAAACCTACCACATGACTCATTCCACCCTGACAGCACTACCCTAGTATTTAACTTCCTTTTATTTATCGCACTTCCAGACATATTTTACTTTATTGCAGCTTTTATATTTTCATGCACTTTGAATTCCTTATATATATACATATTATGCACTAATTTTTATTTTTTCTTTTTCTTTTTTGATTTTTAATTATTTTATTTCATTTTTGTCGTGTAAAGAAAAAAATATATAAGACAAAAATATGCAAGCCAATGCCTTGAAAAGAAGAAGAAAATGCTATTCAGACCCCCCGGAAGACCAAGGTGCAAGGAAGGCCCAAAAGGAGGATCCAAAACCACAAGGCCCAGGAAATGGCCTTGTGGCGGGCGCCATAGGCCCTGTGGCAGGCGCCACACCGTATCAACAAACAAATACGGGATTCAATCCCCATTTCCACCATTTTCATCCCTTTCTTCACCAAAAACCCATTTTTCCAACCTTCCAAATCCTCCTTGAACCCCATTAAAGCTCCCCCATTTCCAAAATACCCTCCATCCATAAAACATATCCAACATCCATTTCCATTTTCATCCATCAAAAACCAAAAAAATCAAAACTTTATCATTCCCCTCATAAACCACTTTTCTACTATTTTCACTACCTAAGGAGCTTTTCAACAATGGAGTTCAACGGATTTATTCTTCGTGATGGAAGACCGGGCGAAAGGCAACGGAAAATTATTCAGAGGCTTCAAAGTCGAGAAATCCTCTCGACTAGGTACGTCGACGATAACTGTCTGTATGCTTTGGGTATTTATCATAGTGTTTTTAATTTATTAGAATTTCTAGGCTTGCATAATATTTTCATTAATCAGGAACCTACCTATGAGAGGCTGACAACTGAGTTTTTGAGTTCTTTGATATACACTGTCAGTCCTGACACTGCTAGCACTGACGGTACTGCTATTTTTAGACTGTTTGGAATTGAATATGAATTCAGTACCAATGAGCTAGCAGATTTGTTAGGAATCCCTCATAGGGAAGGTTCGATTTGTGAGGCACCTTTGGATGCTGAATGGTCGGCCGAGGTATTTACCTTCTGGCTAAGGCTTTCAAGTACTTCAATTAATTCTTTTGAAGGGATACTTGCGTCGACCATTCACAACCCGGCCATAAGAGTTTTTAGACTTCTTTTGGCATGTACTATTTTTGGCCGGGAAAGTCCAAACAAGGTTAATGCTCGTGAACTCCTATTTTTGCAAGGATGCCTCACTAGAACCCACATCAATCCGGTCCCGTTTATGCTTGCCCACATGACTTTATTTACTAATAAAACAGGACCGATTGTTTTTGGAGGGCTTGTTACGTCTATTGCTCGGGCTCTTGGCCTGAATGATGAGATAGCTACACTTGAACCACTACCTCCTCGCACAATTAATTTAAAATTTCTGAAAGACATGAAATTGTGCCGAACAAGGAGAGAAGGTGGTTATGAGTTGATGGTTCATGGGGTAGCTATCCCATCTGTTGCTTTACCATGCAGTAGACGTACTGATGTACGTGATGAAAGGAACTGGACCTATGATCTTAATGCTCCACGTGTTTTGGGTCCACTTCCTCCTAATATTCCCGATGGGGAGGCACATGACACTGATGATGAGTATGATCGGAGAGAGCAGTCTCCCATCCCTCACATGTCCCCCCATCGTCCTTCACAGTCACACACTGCACCATCTTCCTCTAACCCTGTTGCAGGTACTGCTCCTGGATTCTTTGTCACCGAGGAGATGTGGCGTGATATGACAGCTAGAGAAGAAAGGCGTGATGGCCTTCTCTCTACTATTTCACAGCAGCTGACGGACAATATGAGCTTCATGCAACAATCGCGATTGGTTTCGGATCGTTCCTATAGCAACGTTTGCCGTACCTTGAACGCTATTTCATTAGAGCAGAACCGTCAGAGAGAGTTCAACAGCCGACACTACCAGCTTGTAGAGGCTACTTAGGGTTCCATCTTGGGTAACCTTCGAGAGGTCCGGAGTGCTCAGGCTGCTTTATCAGCACGACTCGACCGGAGGGACCAGCATCGTAGTAGATCCCGTCGTTCCAGACCATCACATCAGGACGGCGAAGGCACCAGTGCCCCTCCTCAGTAGTCTTTTTCCAGGTTACCCCCCTTATCTTATTTCGAAACATTGGGGACAATGTTCGATTTAAGTGTGGGAGGGGATTTTATTGCTTTCTGTTATTTCCCTTTTTAGTTAATTTCCTTTCAGTTATTTCCCTTTTCAGTAATTTATTTTTTCTTAGATAATGCATGAGTCTGACGAGTCACCAGTATAGTGTCTTTTTAGTTCATCTTCATTTTTTCCCATTTCCTTAGCCTTACCAGAAAATTTTTAAAAAAGAAAACAATGTTGTTTCACATGTTTTTTGGGCTTTGAGACAGGTTTAGATTAGGATGTGGTGACTTAGGTCAACTTTTTGAAACATCAGAACCATTTTAGCACCATAGACCTCTTGAATATAGGAATCACTCCTAAACCCCACCACCATGGCCTTTACTATCATTCAAAAAATTGTCCTAAGTAGTTTATTTTAGCAGTCAGCTCCGGCCTAAGCATACTCTACGTAGGGGGCCGATGAATATAAGTGAATGATCCAGTGCTAATAAAAAAAAAAAAGAAAAAAAGGCAAACTCTGGTATAGGTGACCCTCACAAAGTCATTTAAACCGAAAAAAGAGAAGAAAAAAATTTTTGCCACAAAAAGAAAAAAATTGCAAGTCACCTATTGTTAGTTGGTTCAGAGGTATCTGGCACTGAACTTGGTAGGGCGGATTACGATCCGATCCCCCGCAGCTACATTTAGGCGAAATAAAAACAGGTTTACACATGCTTATGTGCCAGAAACCTTATGTTATGGATCAGAATCACTAACCGGCCACTCTACTATGAAGCATGTACGGATAACGGGCTTAATGTGATTGCGCCTGAATGAAAAGGACACAAAAAGATGAGAAGATAGGCCTAGGTATCGTGGGATGACATGGAGTGGTTAATATAGGATTGAAGTTTGTGTTTGTGTTACTATGGTACCCTTGGTTCACTTAGTTAGTATCTGTCACTGCATCCTGACTTGAACTTAGAATCCCTTTAGCCCAAAGACAAGTGTTGACACCATATTTTCTTAAGCTTTAATGTTTGCTTGAGGACAAGCAAAGGTTTAAGTGTGGGAGAATTTGATCACACTAAAATTCACCGTATTTCTGACTCCGATTTCGCATGCATTCTTAGCTTTTATTGTTGTTTTGCTTTGTTATTGCTTTGTTTTCTTATGTTTTCAGGTTTTTATAATAATCGGAGCTTGAATCGGGAAAAGGAGCAAAAAAGGAGCGAAAACGGACGAAAACCTAGAAATTCAGCATTTTGCACTTGCGGCACCCACTGTGGCGGGCGCCATGGGGTTAGCCATGACGTGGCCACGTCTCAAGACCACTCCTCAACCTCCAAGACCCACGATCCCCACTCCATCATCCCCTGTAGGGACCGTGGCGGGCGCCATAGGCCCTATGGCGGGCGCCACAAGGCAAAAATCTATAACCTCCACTTTTTAGTGGAGGGGCGTCCCGGTCATTTCGCGCTTTCAGTTTCTCCTATAAATAGGACCTTAGATTTTCGTTTTTCTTCATCCAGAATTAGAATTCTCTAGGCATATATCAGTTATAAAGCAGTTGCCATTCCACATCGGGGTGCCTCTGCAATCGAGTGATCGAGTCTGTAATCTGTCTGTGGTTCGAGTTTTGGAGCACTCTGGAGGAAGTTAATCCTGCCGCCATTTTAATTCCAGTTCGTATTTTATTTTTCCGCATTGCTTTACTTTTATTTATTTTCTCGCACTTTACTTTGTTTATTTCCCGCACTCGCACATTTACGTTGTCTATTTCCCGCACTCGCACATTTACGTTGTTTATTTCCCGCACTCGCACATTTACTTTGTTTACTTCCCGCACTCGCACATTTACTTTGTTTACTTCCAGCACTCGCTTTAAATTACTCATATGAAAAACTATAAAAAGAATATTTACTTTATCATGTCTAACTAATCCCATAAAGGTTAGAATGTAAGGATCGTAATTAAACCAGTAATCAGTATAATTGTTCGTGGAAACACCTAAGGGCTATTTTATCTTTCAATTCAAGTAATTGTTTCTAACTATTTCAAAAACAGCCAAAAGCGCTTTGTATAGTTCATTAGGAGTTTTTAGATTAAAAAGAAAAGAGATTTTAAAACGATTTTCGGACGCGTTATGAGATTTAGAGTCTGGTTCATAAGAACCTCTTTTTGCTAAGAAGTCCAGGTTAAAATACTTTTCAACTTTGTTAAGAAACTATATTTCTTAAAAATAGGTTTACTACTCTAACGCAGTACGCACCTTTTTATCCGTGACAATAGGAGGGGTTGATTAGAGAGTACAACTCGGTTCTGAATACGCGAAAGCGACAGTTCCTGTTAAATTAGTTCTTTTCAAAGGAGAAAACATTGCCCATAAGTAGTTCCATTAACAAGTACTGGATTATCATTGATTACGTGAATTACATTCGAGCCTGTCTTTTATTTATTATTTAAAATTATAATTTTATTTACCATTGCACCCTTACTAAAACCCTTAAAAATAGTTGCCTTAGATAAACACCATAACAACAGGTACGATAGATTGACACTTGGTCTCTGTGGATTCGATAATCTTTTATATTACTTTGACGTGATTCGTACACTTGCGAAAAACACGCATCATTGCACTATCCACAAAAGGTCCCTTCAGGGGAAGATGGCTCTTAAACCACATGTACAGCAAAGGCACGCAACAAGAGACGTTCTTGCCTCTCCTGTTCTCATTTCTGTAGTGCATCGAATGGTAAAAGTCCCCGATCAATGTGGGTACCGGGTTGCCAGCAGCAAACAAATAAAATGCATCCATGTCCACGAAATTTGGGAAATTGGGAAACAGCACTATCCCATAAATGCATAGAGCCAAAACAGCGTTGAAGACTACCCAACATCCATTCTTGGCGTATTCTTGAGCCTTACCAACCAGAAACTGGAGAGAGAAACCTGGAACCCCTCGCCAAGAAGTCATCAACAGCTCAGAAGCATTCATGTGCAAGGTCTTAGCCAAGTCCTCCAACTTGGGCTCAGCGGCAGAGTGAATAAAGGGAACCTTATTCTGTACTGGCAGCTCAGTAAACTCTACATACTCTTCAATAGTAGGCCCCAAAATAAAGTCAGCGAATGTGAAGCATCTCAAAGCAGGGTTGTAGAATTGCATCAAGGTGTACAGCCCATTCAATTCATCATCAGTTGGTTTGCGAACCAATCTCAACAACCGTCCGTAACTCTGCCTGAAGCTTCTACGGACATCCTCATCAGCAAGAGAAATCAGACCCAGGAGGGGAGTAATATCGGGGATAGGTAACTTGTAGGCAACTGTCATCCTCAAACCAGCCATGATCAATACTCAAGAGTCTGGACACTAGAACCAGGGAATATGCAAATGCACCTGCAGCACAGACACACGTTAATGGGATGCAATGATAATGGTTATGCAAACAATGCAATGCAAGTAACAAGCAACAGGGACCAAATGCCGTGGCTGAGAAGCCTGAACCATATCAAAAGTCTCAGATAGACCCTCCAGAATTCCTCAAACCCTGGTCTCGGATAGACCCAATATAGAGCTCCAACACTGATCTCTGATAGACCCCACAACATAACTCCAACTGGTCTCTGATAGACCTCATACCATAACTCTGACTGGTCTATGATAGACCTCACAACTGTCCATAAATACTCAGGATCTCAGATCAAGAAACAACCGGTATCTGAAGGTCTAGTTACCTGCATAACCCCAAAACCCTCTCACAGGTAGGTGTCCTAGTAGCTGACAAAGGTATGGCATCCTATGCGGTCGTTGGCGTCACAGACTTTCAGGGTTGATGATACGATTCCCAGAAGGAGTGGCATCATCAAATCCTGAAGAGGCCTCACTTAGCCAACTTCCAAATGATCGGTTCCCAGAGTCGACAATCCAACTAACCAGCAACCCGAGCCACCCAAAGGGCAGGACAGGAGGCCAACCAGAAGAACATCGTCTGAGTGTGGATTTCGCGGGACACTAGGACATGCAAAGCACGTGCGCGCCCACTAATTTCCACTCTAATTCTAGGTGCACTCAAGCCCAGGTCCAGCTTATCTCTCAATCATAGAACACCCGTCACACCCCAATACAACAATAATAACAATAATATAATGCTGAAAGTAAATGACAGAAATATAAATCCATACAAAATCCTCGACGGGAAAACAAGCGCTAGGATTGACTCGCTTAAGGGACGTTGGATCCCAAATGCATAAGGAACTATCGCAGTCCTTAGCAGCCAGGGGACGTTGGATCCCCAGCAGAGTCGCCAGCTGTCGCTACTGCGAAAATCGGCGCCGACAATACAGAAGAGTCGCCACTGTGCGTTATTTATCCCAAAGGAGGGAAAGGAAACGCTCGAAGTAAACCTAACGCAAAGACGGGAAAAGGTATGGTCATCGCAACCAAAACCTGGATTCGAGAGTTGGTTACGCAAGGGGAAGGTATTAGCACCCCTCACGTCCGTCGTACTCGACGGGATCCACGCTTGTTTTCGGGTATGGATTGTTATTCTATCTAAACTAAAGGTAAGGGTTAAAAGAAAAGAAAATGACTCGGCAAAGTATCGCGCTTTATGCCTACGTATTCCCGTCTGGAACGAGAAATCAGAGTCAACGTAGTTCGCCTACCTACAGGAAAGGAGGGGAAGGTTGCTCTCTAGGATATCTCATCCTATGCCTACGTACTTTCATATAGCATGAAAGATCAGAGCAAACGTAGTTCGAGCCACGTACGACACAGGTCTGTCTTGATTGTTTTTATTCCTTCTGAAAGAGGGTTTTTCTGATTAACAGTCCAGGCAGACAAAACTGACGTTTTGATGAGTTCACATTCTTTTACGGAAGAAGTGTCTTTTATTGTGTCTGAAATATTTATTGTGTTTTTCTGTTTGTTTTGAGAAAGAAGAGGCAGAACTCTAACCTACGGTTGCAAAGGGAATCAAACTAACCTACTGTTATCATGCATGGGTTAAGACCTTAATGTCTATCATGTTCCTCTCTTGCACAAAGAGAAACAGAGATCCTAAGGGAATAGACGGAAACAGAAACAACAGATATATACAATAAAGCAGTACAATGCATGGATGCAGCAATACAAGCGAGGCAAGGGAGACCCACTCGACCTCGAACCTAGAAAACAACAGGCAAAAGTGAACAGGATTCACTCTCCACCTAACAGGTTAAACAGCAAGCAATACAGTCAGGGAAATTCAATCAATACAAAAAGAATTATCAACAGCAAAAGCTAAACAGCAAAGCAGTCTTCATTAGCAAGCTTTCAAGTCATCTTCAACCATCTACCAGCTCAAAGTAGGCCTCAGTCTTTATCTTCACAGCCTTCAAGCAAAGTCTCTATCTTCAATCTCCCAATGGCTTTTCTCCAAGTCCTAATCTCCCAGTTGAGGAACCAATCACAAGAATGAATTGGGTGTTAAGCAATTAGTTGACCACCAAAGGTGGCAAACAGACTGCTAACAACACATAGAATGTTTCTCTCAAGAGTTCTATCTCTTAGACACTATCACCAAGCCTTCTAAAGGAAGGGGGTGAATGTCTTAGAGAGACTCTGCATCATAGAGAGGGATGGAGGCAAATAAGACCTTCCATGTTTGTGAACCAAGTTTTCTACTCTAGAGCTCTGCCTAACTCCAAGATCCTATAACCTTCAACAGCTGCCAGCAAGAGATACTCCTCATCAACTCTGGAAGTTGGTCTTCATTCCCTTTGATCTCCAATGGGCTTCATCAGCACAGTCTTCAACTCAAACCCAAGCCCCAAACAAGCCCAATACCCCACACAGTCAAATAATAACCCTAGAGAGGGCACACCACACAGTCAAGCAATCACAAGCAATATACTAATAGTAATAGGGGAAGCCTAATATTTTCTAAGGGATCTATTATCTACCCATAATACCCCTATAGTCCCATACCCCAAAATTCAAACTACAACTCCTAAAAGAAATGATCTCTTACACCTATGTTATCTCTAAACCCTAGTTTTGATTCTCCTAATCACACCTAAACAAACCATCTAAAATTAAGTCCTAAAATCATGAACTAAATCTTATATACAAGATAAAGTTCTAAGTGAAATACCCTAAAAAGAATAGGTCCAAAATATAAAAGTATCTAACTAAACTAAAATCAACAATATCATGTGTTAAACTAAACATCATTTAAACCTATTTAAAAGAAAAATATACTAAAAATGAAAAAATGAAATAAAATGATAATTTTATTATATGATAATTTTCTTAACAGAAAGATGAAAAATATGCAAAAACAACCATTTAAAAATATGCAATTTTCAATTTGTTATGATTTTCCAAAGAATAAAAAAAAATGGAATGAAATTAACATGAATTAAATTGGCTGGGGTGCAATTAGTGATTGTTTCAGTTAAAAATGAATGATGGGCCCAGACTGGGGGCGCGCATAGCAAGGCGCGTCTGGGCCCAGCTAAACAGAAAACACAAAAATAAAATAAAAAAGGAAAACGGTGCGAAAAGTAAAAAAATCAGTGCAATTGGTTTGGGCCTGGAGACTAGGTGGTACGAATAGCAATGCAACTAAAGCCCATTCTGAGTGATTAAATGAAACGGTGCGCTTTGGCACCCAGACTTCCCTCGCGCTTCAGTTTAAATCCTGGCCCTTAGATCATTCTCTGAGTCAAAGTCAAGTGAAGGATCCAACGATCCTCATGTGTCTTCTCCAAAGCTAGGGTTTCAGCCATTAAAGAACCATGCACGAGCTTGCATGAACCAGAATTCCACATGCTCCTACACCTTCATTTCTCCATGAAACTCACATCTGTAAAAAGCAAAAACGCTCCATTTCTTCTCCTCTACACAACCATGGCCTTGGTCTTCTCTGAAACTCACCCCAGCACCAAACCCGATAGGTGGAAAGCCTTGGCTCCACCATTTTTCACTGAGATCAAACCTGCTAATCCTTGCTAACTCTTACATTAATACAATCTACATGCTATGCTGATTATTTTTATCTATCTAACCAAGATTATCATGCCCTAACCTAGGTGTTCTAAGGCTCAACAGTTTTGGTGCTCCAATGGTAACCTCCATGAAATGCCCTCAAATTCATCAGAATCATTCATCTAACTATGCCTAACAATTCTAACCTAAAGATTCTCTATTATTCTAACTAATTCTAGCCAAATCTAAGGAAACACCAACCTGGTTTAAAGATGAAAACAGATGTAGAATTCCTTGGATCCAAAGCTTGCAATGCTTGGGACTTGCTCAATAGACTTGGTTCTTAATTCTGTATGCAGTAGTTCTTGCTCAAACCCCTTGGATTGCCATAACCACTTCCTTTTGCAATTTGGATGATACACTTGGTAGCACACGAATTCTACCCCAATTCAGCCATATCTTGATGGAAACTTGATCTATGATGGATGTAGATGATGATAGGATCAAGAATTGTGGAGAATGATGAAGATTTGATAGAGTTCTTATGTGATTTGCAAAGTTGAAGAATGAGATGAAACTTGGTGTTTTGACCACAATGAATCACCAACCCTTGAATGAAGCCACTCTACTCAATATATAGACACTCATAGAACACTCTAGAACTTGGTAGAAACTTCTTGTGCACAAATCCCTTGAATTTTGGCATGTGTAACTTCATACATAAGTAACCAATGGTATCTCTCAAACTTTGCCCTAAACTCAAAAATCTACTTTTTCCAATGTTCTTAAAACATTTTTTCCAATCAAAATGACCTATAACTTCATCTCATTTGGCCATGGTATGAAAAATCTCAATTTTAGGTCACTTTTATTCATTAAATTCACTTTTAAATTGACCAAATTTGGAACCTTGAGCTATGAGCATTTCCAATCTTTCATGATCACTTTTCTAGACTCAAAATGTCATTTGGAGCAAGTTTTATGTTGTAAAGTTTTTCATTTGAAGCTTCCTTGTATGAGTTTTGGGCATAGGCTTGAAATGACCTGTAATTCTCAAATGACCAAAATACCCTTTGCTTGCCAAGGTCATAAGTAGAGTTCCACAAATAAGATGGAGTCATATCATACCTTTCTAGAAATATAAGACAATTAGGAACAACTCTTATGTTGACCAGAAACTCATTTGAAATCTCCTTGAGGGGTAAAAGTTGCTTGGAAGACAAGTAACTTTCACAGACAAAATTTCAGATACCTCAGATGACCTGTAACTTATAAGGACCATAACTTGAGTTCTATAAATCTCCTTGAGGTCTTCCACCACTCAAGTTAAAGGTCTTGAGATCCTCTACAAGTTTCATGTTGGCCAAGGATCCATTTGAAGCTTGAATTTTTAATTATCTTGCTTGGAAGTTTGACCTAAACCAGGGGATTTTACACAGAAACCCTAATTTAGAAGCTCCTCTTCTTCTTGATTTCTCTTGATTTCTTCTTGATGCCTTTCAATCAATCATTTGACCTAGGGTTGACCTAGGGTTGACCCAGATGAAATCCTAGTTGACTGTCTTCAACTGCAACTCTTGTGATCACATCAATGACTTGTCTCACTTTCACCATGACCCTCTAGGTCCTCCCTGATGTCTGTATACCCTCCATGCTCAATCCCCAACTCACAATTTCTTTGATGAACACTCAAGATAGGAGAGAGACCCACTGCTTGGTCCAATGACTTCTTTAGACTTCAACTTCTTTCTGATGACTTGACTAAGATTGAATTTGAATAATAACCTCCTGATAGGCTCATAGAGATAAGAATAGTACCTGGTCCCTTGTTGGATGACTTACTATGCTATGCTATGCAGGTGAATTATGTATATGATCTACTATGCAAATGCTAATGCAATTAAAACATAAACCAAGTGAAATAGGTTGAGCAAATTTTAGGGTGCAACACTATCCACCATGGATGGTGAGGATTTTGCATCCCCCGTGAATGCAGACACAGTTAAAGAATACTTTGCTTAAAAGAGACCCGCTGGACATAAAAAGAAAAGTCCAGGTAAAAATGGGGCATCCCGGCAAACTATAAAAAAGGAAAATAGGTTCGGGCAAAAATTAGAGATAAAAATGAAAAGATGTAAACCCGCAAAGTCGAAAACCTGAAAATGCGACTTTGGCAAAAATGGGTATCCCGGTGAATCGAAAACCCGAAAGGGCGGTTCAGGAAAAAGTTAGGGATTGAAAAGCAAATGACTGCATTTTGCGTATGAACTTCATTGCTTAGAGGATTGGGAGAACCTGAGGGCCGTTTATCCGAATCAATCTCTTCTGAAGACGAAGCGTCGGGAAAGCGTCAGGGTCAGGCGAGTCATAGAGGAATCAACTCATGGTGTTTGTTTGCGCCACATTGTCGACATTGATGTACTTTTTGTTTAAAATGTACACTTTTGTATTTGCTTTATGCATACTTGTAGTTTTGCGCAGCTTCCTCGTTTTAGGAGTCGCATCTGTTGTAAAACTTTGCCTATTTACAACCGATTATCAATAAACATATACTATTCAGTACTTGTCCGTGTGCTCTGTTTTAGCTTTTACTATTTTATTTGTGAAAAACGCCCGATATTTTTGATGAACTTGCATACATAAACTTGTAGGCCTTGGCCAATAATTGTTAAAACTTTGATATTAATTGAACAATGTCACAAATGATGACCAAGATAGTCTTGTTGTATAGGATGTCTTGTCTATTTGTCTTTTGCAGGGTTGTTACTCTTGGGGCAAGGGTTTTATGAATACAGATGGATTCATATGTTACCTAAACAATGTTGTTCTCCAGCAGGTGAGGTTGCATCTCTATCCCAGTAGAGTTATGTGCAGTGTATTAGCATGTCCCTGGCAGTTTGCTGGTACGCTTTTAATCCTCCGCAGAATATGAGTATGCGCTTACTCCCTAGTGAGTCGGGATTCGGGTGTATTCCCATGGAGTAGGTGCAGGGTTTTCCCCAGTAGTGGTCTGGTACTTTTCCCTCTCCATCAGTTTGATTGTAGGTACTCAGCTTTCAGCAGCGTGGACCGGGGTCTCCGGCAGAGTTGATTTCCACGCAGTGTCATTTATCCCATAACAGGAAAGGTGTAATCTCAGTGTTGGTCATCTTTTCTCAGTTAGATCCTTGTTCCCCAAGAGAGTTGTATCTTGGAAGGCCGTTCAGGGCATTGTTGTTCTCTATCAGGTAAATTAGGTTGTTTAGCCTGGTTGTTTTATGTACTCGGTGAGTTTTCTATTACTCAGAAAGTTTGTATTCCGGAGAGTCAGCCCGGGCATTTTCCTCAACAAATGGTGATCTGCATCATAAGTTGAGTTTGGATTTCCTGTTCTTGTATGAACTTTATTCCCGGTGGATGAGCCATTCAAGGCCTTTTCGCTTCAGTGTAAGTCCAACCGTTATTGACATGGGTAAGCCATTCCCTGCAGGTTTTTTTGCTGTTCCTGACAAGATGGTTTCTGTTTTCTCTAGCATTTACTCTGTTGTTTCAGTTCCGTTGCATCTGCATGCGTGCATAGCATCTACCCAAACGCATAGCATTCCCATCTTGTATGGGGCATTACGCCATTTTCAAACATTTGCATGTGAAACATAGACCAGGTTGTTATCTCTTTGTTTCAGGTGTATCTTCGGAGGTTTGATCTTTTCCTGTGGTATCCAGACCATGTGATTTCTCTTATCCTGCGTGGTATCCAGACCCCGGCTCATGTTATTCCCCAGCAGTATCTTCGGATCTGAGTGGATCATGATAAGTATGGTGATGAAGTCCTTTCCCCGTTGAGTATCCAGACTCGGGTCCATTCCTAGTTGATGAGATTTTCCTTTTTCGTCGAGTATCCAGACTCCGGTAAAGATGGTTGTGGTATCCAGACCACGGTGATTGATATTATTATGCTTTCTCCGTTGAGTATCCAGACTCCGGTAAAGTCAGTTGGGTATCCAGACCTTAATAAGTTATGCGGTTATACTCTTTGTCCGTTGAATATCCAGATTCCGGTGAGTTTCCGATTGGTGGTATATTGTTTTGTCCGTAGAGTATCTAGACTCCGGTCAGTTTCGTTGAGTATCCAGACTCTGGTAAATTTCCTACAGGTATTTTTTTCTTGATCCGTTGAGTATTCAGACTCCGGTCAAATTCCCTTGTGATATCCAGATCACAGTCGGTGTATTTGCATTCTTTTACCTTATGGTATCCAGACCATGGCTTATGCTCGTGTTTGTGCTTTCTCCGTTGAGTATCCAGACTCCGGTAAAGTCAGTTGGGTATCCAGACCCTGATGAATTTTGTTTATGCTTTCTTCGTTGAGTATCCAGACTCCGGTAAAGTCAGCTGGGTATCCAGACCCCGGTGAATCTTGTTTGTACTTTCTCCGTTGAGTATCCAGACTCTGGTAAAGGCAGTTATGGTATTCAGACCATGATAGTTAATCTAATGCTCCGTGATATCCAGGTTACAGTAATTGTTGTTATCTCCTATCGCCGTGTGGTATCCAGACCTTGGCACCTAATGTTTTCTCAGCCCATGTGGTATCCAGACCACAGCTCATATTGTTTCCTAGTAACGTCGTTTGACTTGAACTTGTAGGATATCCATATCCTGATGAATATATTTCTCTTACATTGAGCATCCAGGCTCCAGCTATTGAGTGTCCAGACTCAGATCCAATTATCGAGTATCAAGACTCAGATTTATTAACTGAGTATCCAGACTCAGGTTTCTTGCATAGAGCATCCAAGCTCCGAATTGCATTGAGCATCCAGGCTCCAGTGATTGAGTATCCAGACTCAGATTTATTCCCGACCATCCAGGCTCTGGTTATTGAGTATCCAGACTCAGTTTTATTAATCGAGTATCCAGACTCAGATTCTTTACCGAGTACCCAGGCTCCGATTATTTAGTATCCAGACTCATATTATTTACCGAGTATCCAGGCTCCAATTTTTTTCTTTGAGCATCCAGGCTCCAATTTGTGTTTTTGAGCATCTAGGCTCCGATCATTTTGAGCATCCAGGCTCCGATTTCTATGGAGTACCTGTCGCAACTGTGAAAAACAACCGGCTGAAAAAAACAGAAGAGTCGCCACTTTCATTATTTATCCCAAAGAGAGGGAAAGGAAACGATCGCAAAAACCTAAAGAAAAAGGGAAAGACAAGGTCATCGCAACCATGTATGGATTCGGGAGTCGGTTACGCAAGGCGAAGGTATTAGCACCCCTCACGTCCATCGTACTCGACGGGATCCACGCATTGTTGTCTATCAAAAATGGTGTGTTGATACTATCTAGATAAAGGTTTAAGGACAATCGAAAAAGAAAAGAGGAACTGACTCGGCAAAGCATCGCCGCTCTGTGCCTACGTACTCCCTCAGGCAATGGGAAAGTCAGAGTCAATGTAGTTCGCCTAACGACGGCTAAAGAAGGGGGGAAGGTTGCTCGACGAGACATCGCGTCTCGTGCCTACGTACTTTCGTCTGGTACGAAAGATCAGTGCAAATGTAGTACGGGCTAAAAGGACCACAGGTTGGTTCAACAGTTTTTTAGGCCCGAGTAGGGTTAACAGATAGTTCTAGTAGTTGGCGTATGCAGCTCGACCATTGGAGACTTAGGCGATACAGTTTACGGTAGAACTAAGAGTTTACGACACTCTTTTTGTGAAAAGATTTTCCTTGATTAAGAACCCCAAAGGGTGAAAAAGAGTTTGAATTGTTTTTGTGTTTTTTAGAGAAGAAGTGTTTTGAATTTGATTTGCAACTCATGTCGCACTAGAGACTATGACCTAAGAGCGAATGCGTCGTATATCACCCAAAGGGTGTACACTAAACACTCTAGGTCCTGGAGAGGAGGCCTCTTAATTACCATTTCTCAAGTAACTTAAGTCTCGTAGCGTTCTACACTTGTCATTCTTTATTAAGTGTTTTATGAATGTTTGAAGATGAGAAGAGAAGAAGGAACACTAATGGGAGACTAAGCAATCCTAAAAGTTATCATGCAAAGTGGACCTAAAGTTGAGATTCAAAAGGGAACTACCTAATGTTATCATGCATAGTTAGGCACCTAATGTCTATCATAACCTCAAGAGGTTAGAGAACTTATGGGGAGCATGGAAAAGAAAGGCAAAAGAAGAAGAAGAAGAAGAATGCATATGCAAATGAAAATGCAAACATAAGATGCACAAATAGAATGAAAGTGGGAGGAAAATAGTATGGGGCAGTAGCCTCCATAAGCTCATCTCAACCAAGCATGCATATGGGAATGCAAGAAAAGATAAGAAATATAAGTGCACAAGAAGAACATTAAACAAACACAAGTAAACTACACAAAGAGGCACCAAAAAGTGGGATGAAATGACCTAAGTCAAGCAACATCAACCACACCAATAAAATCAAATCAAATGAAAAGGTAAATAAAACATCAAAGCCAAGTGAGGATAGGAGACCAAATGAGGGCAGCAAGGACCCCATAATAGGTACTCAACCATAAGCATCACTTATCAAACAAGAAGAAACACCAAAAGTGTCCTCAGGATTCATCATTTTAGGTATGCTTCAAATACCTCCAAAGGAAGGACCAAGCCACCTTAAATGACACTCCAAGGTCATTGGATAGAAAGGAGATGAAGAGAAGAGAGCTCACAATAAAAACCAAAGCAAGATAGAAAGAAATGCAAGCCAAAAGCATGAAGGAAGCAAGCATGTATCACATATGAGCTCAAGTTGGAAACAAAACAAGAAAGGGATCAAGCAACAAGATATGAACATAATTTTGACCTAAAAATGAACCTACAGCAAGCTCAACATGTCTATAATGTGAAACAAGAAGAGTTGAGAGCTTATTGGATCCAAAAAAGTCATTTCCAATTCAAACTAGGTCAAGCACTTGTTTGAGCTGTCCTATGAGATGACCTAACTTGTAAGTCACTTCAAAAATAGGAAAAATACTCAAAAAATATCAAATAAAAGGCACAAAGAAGCTACACAACTTGGCAACCAGAGGCCAAGAAATCAAGACAAATGTCCTTTCAAAGTACCATCAAAAGAATTAAATCATTTGGATGTACCATTTTGAAATGGAAGAAATAAGTGCAACAAGAAAACCCCAAAAAGTCAACCCAAAAGTCAACAACTAGGGGCAAAATGGTCCTCAAAAATTGATCAACTCATCATTGAGATGAGGATCAATTTTTAGTCATTGGATCAAAAAGGAATGAGAGAAATAAATTCAAACATCAAACATGTTACAATTCAAACCAATTAAAATTGTTCCAATACTTAATTCAATTTTTAATTGAAAATAAAATGGGAAAATAAAATAAAATATCCACAAAAAAGTAGACATCTCAAAGTTGACAAAAAATATTTTTGGTGAATTTTTGGAGTATTGGAACTATTTTAATTAATTAAAATCGAAAACAGAAAAATAAAATAAAAACAAAAGAAATAAAAAGAAAATTGAAAAAGATGTGTGACAAATAGCAATTAAAAACAACTCAGAAAAGGATTGGGCCCAGCTAGGGGGTGCAAAGAGCAACGCACCCCAAGGCCCAGCAAGAAAAACAAAAATGAAAATAATTTAGGAAATCCTATGCTACAGGTCAACACAAGAGCACCATGGGGATGCAATCTGGAACGTGAGATCAAATGGTAATCTCATCATGTGGCTTACATCATGACAACACATTCATGAGACTTAAAAAGAATATAGTGCTTCCGGTCAACTTAGGAACACGGTTCTTCTTAATCACAACCCTTGGAATAAAAGGTAATCACATCAGACGCTTAATACGCTGCCACGCATGTGTATTCTTCCTCCAAACTCACACCGGCAGGACTGAAACCTCCGGTCATCCCTACCAATGCTCCAGCCACCGTGAGCTACAGCAACCACATGGCCTCTCCCAAAACTTCACCGTTTTTGACAAATTTTATATCAAAATTCGTCTAGAGATCACAAGGATCTCATTTCTGGCCTAAAAACTCACAAAACATGCGTAAATCTCTCAAACCGAAAGCAACAAGGAAGAGCATCAAAATTCAAAGTTCACCAAAACCACTTCAATTTGATCCAAAACTCATCTAGAGCTCACGTAGATCACATATCAAGTGTCAAACAAGCAAGATCATGCACAAACAAGCCAAACCAGATCCAAACATAAATGAGCATCATAGAGCAATCACAACCAATGCCAGTTCGTTTTACATTTTAATGATCTACATGACTTCTACGTCTCAAGTATGCAAAAATGGCAGTGAATTGATGCTTAACAAGAGTGTAATGTTGAATTTCAATTACCTAGTGGAGAACTTCCACTGAGCCTTCAAATGGAGCTCAAGCTTACAAGTAATTGCCCAGAATCGTTCACTGAACTTCAAGGAAGCTTTCTCAATTCACAATTTCCTCTGAAACAGCTTCAATATTCAAATTCGAAATTTGAATTTCTCCCACTTTTTGAAAATCGTATTTGATGAAATTGACTCCAATTTTCACTTCTGAGGGTTTGTTCATGCCAGAAATGTTATATACAATGGATCTCAATCAAGATTAAGCCCAAACTCAGCCTCTAAAGCCCCATTCAAAATCCATGGGAATTGGTTTTTTTGCTTTCTCAAGTGCACGAATTTCCCTCCTTTTTGGCTCCAAATTTGCTCAAAATGCTTGCTGGGATCATTTGGAGTGTGAATGGTCAGGATTGGAGCCTCAATTGATCTCAATGGCTCATGTTGATTGTGTAACTTCATAGTGAAGAAACCTTGAAAATGGCTTGTTTAAACACCTCAATTCCAAAATGTAAAATTGCCAAAGTGTTTAAAATGATGTTTTCACTCAAAAAAATGCAACCATTTGCACCAAAATGTTCAAAAGTGAATTAATTCACATTTCCCCCTTTTTAACCTTTTTCCATGAAAATTCAAATATCAAGACCTCAAACCAAGCCAATTCCTTAATTCCTCAATGCTTGACTAAGCAAATAACACCATTTGGAACAAGTTTTATGTTGGAAAAATCTACATTTGAAATGTGCAAGTTGGTGAAATGGACCTATAATTTTATGACATGTAATCTTACTTTCCCAAAATACCCCTGACTTGTAAACCTCCTAACTTGAGTTCTACCAATCAGATGAAAGACTTCTAGTACAATTTGGAAAGCTAAGATCAAGACCTACAACTTTCATGTTGGCCAAAAGTTGAGGAGAACCATCCTTCTAGGTCAGAAATGGCTTGGAAGTTGGTTGACTTTTGTTGACCAAAATCACATCCCTCTAATGACCTGTAACTTGTCTGGACCATAACTTGAGTTCTATAAATCCAATCAAGGACTTCTAGTACTCAAATTAAAGCTAGGAACATGCTATAGAAGTTCCATGTTTATTAAAAGTTGAGATGAAACTTGTATCTTGAGATAGGTGGTCTTGAATTCAGGCACTAAATATGGGATTTTACCCTGAGAACCCTAATTTAGTAACTTCTCACACACTTAACCCTTGATGAATTGAATTTGAAATGATGTATCATATGTCTTAACACAACATTCCATGACCATAGAGACTTTGAATTGAGTTTTAATCTCCTTCAATTGCACAATTGACTAGGAACTAGCCAGATGAAAACCCTAATTGCAACACCTTCAATTGCAACTCTTCACACTTGGCACAAACACTTGGATGAGCTCCACAATGACCTTCAAGGCACTCAATAAGCTCTCTCAATATCTTATATCCATAACCATGAATCCACAATCCTCTGATTATCTTCAATTGGCCTCCAAGTTAGGAGCTGACCCACATACATCCATCCTCTCTTTCACAAGACCAATGCCCATTTCCTGATGACTTGATTACCATCCAAACTTGAATAACACCCCTTGCTTAGGCTCAAACCTCGGAGTAGACTCTTCTTGATGTGCACAAACTCTTGATACCCTGTTCAATGCAACATGTTATGTAATGCAAATGCTAGAAAGAAATGAAATGAAACATAAACCAAGTTAAGAAAGGTTGGGCAAATTTTGGGGTGCAACAGTTGCCCCTATTCAAACGACTTGGACCTGAAGGAGTGAAAGGCGAACGACTTTCATGCAATAAAGGTAGAAGATGGTTGAATACCAAAGAACCCATAAATTTGCCAACTGCAAAAAATAAATCTGCAAACAAGAATCTCCAGAGACAACTGCTCTAATTATAAACACATTCCGCTGGGGAAAAGAGAAACTTAACCAAGTAACTCTGCTTGAGGAAAATCCTGAAATAGGGAAATACTTCAAATTGCCGGAATCTGGATATTCAACGAACAAAATGAACCAATGAAATTTGCTGGAGCCTGAACGCTCGACGTAAAACCAAAGCCTGAGTGCTTAAAGAGAATAACACCGGAGCCTGAATGCTCAACAAAATAGCCAGAGTCTGAACACTCAACGTAATAACCGGTATATATCATTTGTAAATCCACCGGAGCCTAGATACTCAACAGAGAAGCCGGAGCCTGGATGCTCAACGTAAAGTAGACCGGAGCCTGAATACTCAACGGATTAAAAGGTTCATCATAAACTGGAATCTTATCGGAGCCTGGATACTCAACGAAATGGGAATCACAAATCAAATGCCAAAGTCTGGATACTCAACGCACAAGAGAAAGTACCACATATTGGAAATTGGCCAGAGTCTGGATACTCAGCGTAACACATCGGAACCTGAACGTTCAACGAAAATAAACCGGAGCCTGAATGCTCGACGAAAGAAACCGGAGCTTGAACGCTCAATGAGAGTGACCGGAGCCTGGATGCTCGACGAAATAAACCGGAGCCTGAACGCTCAACGAGAGTGACCGGAGCCTGGATACTCGACGAAATAAACCATAGCTGGAACGCTCAACGAGAGTGACCGGAGCCTGGATACTCAACGAGCAGAAGAATCCTCATTATACGAAAACGTCCGGAGTCTGGATACTCAACAGAACATTGACCGGAGCCTGGATATTCAACGGACAGAACCCAAATACCACAAATCGACAATTCACCGGAACCTGGATATTCAATGGAGAATAAGTATTATCACAACCTTACCAAAGTTTGGCTTTACCGGAGCCTGGATACTCAACGGGAAAAGCAATGCTTCACAAATGAGCATTCACCGGAGTCTGAGCACTCAACGGAGATTGATCGGAGCTTGGATGCTCAACGGACGAGGGGAACTATCTCAAATATACTTATCAAAACTGAACAACCCCCACTGTCTTTACCGGAGTCTGACTACTCTACGGGGAAAGAACAACAATGTCAATCACCATGGTCTGGATACCACAAACATCTTTACCGGAGTCTGGATACTCGACGGAAAAGGAAAACATCATCAACTGAGAAGGGACCGGAGTCTGGGTACTCAACGGAACACAAATTCTTATCCTGGTCCAAAGATACTGCTGGATAACAACATGAGCCGGGGTCTGGATACCACGCGGACTAGGAGATCACATGGTCTGGATACCAAGGATCAAAACTCCGAAGATATACCTGAAACAAAAAGATAACAACCTGGCTTATGTTTCATATGCATATGTTTGAAAATGGTGTAATGCTCCATACAAAATGGAAATGATACGCATTTGGGTAGATGCTATGCATGCATCCAGATGCACCGGAACTGAATTAGCAAAGTAAATGCTAGAGATACAGAAAACATCCTGCTAGGATAACAAGAATAACCCTGTTGAGGGAATCAAATATTCTGCTGGGGAATAGAGCACAGACTTGCTCGTGCCAATAACGATTGGGCTATGCTGAGAAACGACCCTTACCGGCCTTCTGCAAGGAATATACTAACGTGACAACATTCTTCTGTTCTATTGAGGAGAAGAGAGAGCAACATTGCTGAGGAAATCATCCCTTCAGTCTACTAGGGATTGCTCTGTCGGGGAGCGAACCTAACCAGGCTGCACAATACTCTGTGGGGAGAAAAATCCAAACACGACTTGCTGGGGAGTGCCTACAAGCATGCATCTTGCAGGGATTAAATGTAACAACTCTACTGGGGATAGAGATGCGAACTTCACTGATCGGGGAAGTAAAACTCTGGCTGGGGATATGACAGACTTCATCCAACTTCTTTGCCCCAAGGATAACGACCCTGCGACATTGAACAAACAGACAAGATACCCTATGCAACGAAATCATTTTAGTCATCATTCGTGACGTTGTTTAATTAATTCAAAGTTTTAACAATTATCGGCCAAGGCCTGCAATTTTATGTTGGCACAAGTTCATCAAAACATTGGGCGTTTTCACTAACAAAACAGTAAAAGTTAAAACAAAGCATACAGATCAAGTACTGAACAGTATATGTTTATTGATGAAGAGCCTGTAAATAGGAAAAGTTTTACAACAGATGCAACTCCTGGAAAGAGGAAGCTGCGCAAAACAAATACAGATATGCACAGAAATATACAAAAGTGTACAAAAATGTCGGCAACGTGGCACAAACAAACACCATGAGTTGATCCCTCTATGACTCTCCTGACTCTGACGCTTTCCCGGTGCTTCGTCTTTAGAAAAGATTGATTCGGATGAAAACAACCCTCAGGTTTTCCCAATCCACTAAGCAATGAAGATCACACGCAGACCGCAATAATTTGCTTTTCAATCCCTAACTTTTGCCTGAACCGCCCTTTTCGGGGTTTTCGATTCACCGGGATACCCATTTTTGCCAAAGTCGCCTTTCCAGGTTTTCGACCTTGCGGGTTTACATTTTTCATTTTTATCCCTAATTTTTGCCCGAACCTATTTTCTTTTTTATGGTTCGCCGGGATGCCCCATTTTTGCCTGGACGTTTCTTTTTGTGTCCAGGAGGTCTCTTTTAAGCAAAGTATTTTTTAACTGCGTCTGCGTTCACAGGGGATGAGAAATCTTCACCATCCATGGTGGCTAACAACAAGGCTCCTCCAGAGAAAACCTTCCATACAACATATGGACCTTCATAATTGAGAGTCCATTTGCCCCTGTGATCTGATTGTGGTAGGAGAATCTTTCTCAGCACAAGATCGTCCGTCTGAAATATTCTAGGGCGCACCTTTTTATCAAAAGATTTCTTCATTCAGCTCTGGTACAAACGATCATATGCAATTGGTGCTAGCCTCTTTTCATCCATCAGGCTAAGCTGATTCAAACGATTCTTAATCCATTCAGCCTCATCAAGTTTCACGTCGACTAAAACTCTCAAAGAAGGAATCTCAACCTCCAGCGGTAGGACAACTTCCATACCGTACACTAGTGAGAAAGGAGTTGCCCTGGTTGATGTGCGTACCATCGTACGATAACCGTGCAAGGCGAAAGGAAACATCTCATGCCAATCTTTGTAAGTGACAACCATCTTCCGCACTATCTTTTTGATGTTCTTATTGGCCGCTTCAACAGCGCCATTCATCTTTGGCCGATAGGGCGATGAGTTGTGATGTTCAATCTTGAAGTTCTGGCATAACTCCTTAATCATTTTGTTGTTCAGATTCGAACCATTATCAGTAATGATTCGTTTGGGAACTCCATATCTGCAAATGATGTCCTTATTTATGAATCTTGCTACCACTTCTATGGTCACATTGGCGTACGAAGCTGCCTTAACCCACTTGGTGAAGTAGTCGATGGCTACTAAGATGAAACGGTGATCGTTGGATGCAGTGGGCTCAATCTTGCCAATCATATCAATACCCCACATAGAGAACGACCACGGGGACGACATTACATTCAACGGGCATGGCGGTACATGTATCTTATCAGCATAAATCTGGCATTTATAGCATCTCTTTGCAAATTTGAAACAATCTGACTCCATTGTTAACCAATAATACCCCTGCTCGTAACAGTTTCCGAGACATGGCATGTCCGCCGACATGCGTACCAAAAGTACCCTCGTGGACTTCTTCCATAAGCAACGACGCTTCTTTTTCATCCACACATCTCAACAACACCAAATCATGGTTCCTTCTATATAGCACACCATCTGGGTTTAGGTAAAAGTTGCCAGACAACCTCCTCAGTGTCTTCTTATCCTGAGTCGAAGCTCCTGGTGGATACTCTTGCTTTTTGAGAAAGTTCTGTATATCGTAAAACCATGGCTTGCCATCAGCAGCCTCTTCAATGGAAAATACGAAAGCAGGTCTGTCCAAGCGAGATATGACAATTTTGGGAGCCTCATTCTAGAAATTCACTTTGTACATTGAAGATAGCGTTGCCAAAGCATCGACCATCTGATTCTCCGCTCTTGGCACATGGTGAAAGTCTATACAATCGAAAAATGATAACAACCTCCTTGCATAATCTCAATAAGGAATCAGATTCGGTTGACGAATTTCCCATTCTCCTTCGATTTGATTAACAACCAGCGCTGAATCGCCATATACATCGAGATTCTTGATCCTCGGATCAATAGCTTTTTCCAAACCCATGATACATGCTTCGTATTCATCTTCATTGTTGGTGACTGGGAGTGTCAATCTGGCAGTGAACGGGATGTGGGTACCATGAGGAGTTGTAATAATTGCCCCAATTCCGCTACCATAAGAGTTGACAACATCATCGAATATCATTTGCCATTGAGAATCCTTCTCTGGACCTTCACCATATAGTGGTTCTTCATAATATTTTGCTTTGAGAAACATGATATCCTAGTCAGGAAATTCAAACTTCATCAGTTGATAATCTTCGATTGGCTGCTCAGCAAGGTATTCTGACAGAACACTTCCTTTGATGGCTTTCTGAGACACATATTGTATATCGTACTCTGTCAGTACCATTTGCCATCTAGCAATTCTTCCCGAAAGTGCTTGCTTCTCGAAGACATACTTGATCGGATCCATCTTTGAAATCAACATGGTTGTGTGGTTGAGCATATATTGTCTCAAACGTTTGGCTGCCCAGGCGAGTGCACAACACATCTTTTTGAGCATTGAGTATCGGGACTCACAATTTATGAACTTTTTACTCAAGTAATAAATCGCATGCTCCTTTCTTTCAGTCTCGTTGTGTTGACCGAGAACACAACCCATGGAATTCTAAAGAACCGTCAGGTACATGATTAATGGCCTTCTAGCTACTGGGGGTATCAATATTAGAGGCTCCTGCAAATACTGTTTTATTTTATCAAAGGCTCTTTGACAATTTTCATTCCAGACCACCGCTTGATCTTTCTTTAACAGCTTGAACATTGGCTCACATGTGGCTGTGAGATGAGATATGAACCGAGCAATGTAGTTCAATCTCCTCAGGAAACCATAGACTTCTTTTTCTGTTTTTGGTGCTGGCATGTCTTGTATTGCTTTTATCTTTGCAGGATCAACCTCAATTCCTTTTTCGCTGACAATAAACCCCAATAACTTTCTGGACCGAACTCCGAAAGTACACTTATTTGGATTCAACCTCAGTCTGAACTTTCTAAGCCTCTCAAATAGCTTCAACAGATTAACCAGGTGCTCCTCCTCCGTTTGGGATTTAGCAATCATATCGTCAACATAAACCTCAATCTCTTTATGCATCATGTCATGAAAGAGCGTTGTCATAGAACGCTGATATGTTGCTCCGACATTCTTCAAGCCAAAAGGCATCACCTTGTAAAAAAATGTACCCTACGGTGTAATGAATGTAGTTTTCTCCATGTCCTCCGGTGCCATCTTTATCTGATTATAACCCGAGAAACCATCCATGAAGGAAAACACCGAGAATTGATATGTACTGTCGACCAATACGTCAATATGAGAGAGCGGGAAATCATCTTTAGGGCTCGCCTTGTTCAAATCCCGGTAATCCACACACATACGCACCTTACCGTCCTTCTTCGGTACAGGCACTATGTTAGCGACCCACGGAGGGTAGGTAGTCACAGCTAAGAATCGTGCATCCCACTGCTTTTGGACCTCTTCTTTGATTTTGACTGCCATATCTGGCCTCGTTCTTCTCAGTTTCTACTTGACCGACGGACATTCCTCGCGCAACGGTAAGCAATGAACCACTATGTCGGTATCAAGTCCAGGCATAGCCTCATACGACCAAGCAAAGATGTCACTATACTCTCGAAGCATCTCGATCAGTCTTTGCTTGACGTCACTCTGTAGCGCAGCCCTATTCGTACATTTCTGACCACTTCCTCATAACCCAAATTAATGACCTCAATTTCCTCCTGATGAGGCAGAATGATTTTCTCTTCCTGTTTCAAAAGTCTGGCCAATTCCTCAGGCAGGTCTTCATCCTCATCAATCTCTTCTTCAGCTTGATATATCGGTTGATCAAAGTCGAAGCGAGTCATAGAAGGTTCTGGATCGGTGTCATCTGCAATAGGAATCCTATAATGAAAATGGTTAAGTGTTTCAAACAATTTGCAAACAAATATGAACCACGTTGCCATTTTATTATGAAAAGCAAAAATAAGAAAAACAGAGATCACAAAATTTGTATGAGAAAACGCCCTTTGATTAATTGATAAACAGTATTCAGACATAAACAAGTAAGGCCCTGAAATAAAGTACCACTATGCCCCGGGTAGAACATAGGGTAGTACAATAATTGGAAAAACAAAGCATTATTGTTCAGTCGTCACTTGAATGACTTCTTCAATTGACCAGTTGCGTAGGCTCTGTCCCGGAATACATGGCTTGATCCAGGTATCCATGTCGCAGTCGCTGTCTCCAGCTTCATCATTAGAAATGGCATTGATCTGCTCAAAGAAGACACCTCCGCTAGTAAACCTGATCGGCCCCTTGAGCTTCGGCGTGCTCTGTGAAGACGATGGGCGGTACCCCAGACCAAATTTTTCTTGTTTTTTGCAGTATATCAATCACCTGCCCCCAGCCTTAGGCTGAATCAGCTTGCACCACAGCTTGTGCTTCTTTAAAGGAAGACATAACCACCTCGGGCTCTTTACTCACAACGGGAGATTTGTCGTTGATCTTGACCGTTTCGAAGGCTTGGCAAAGGGTCTCATGGATATCTCCATCCACTTCAACATACTTGAAAGAAGACAGGTGATTGATTAACCATGATGTCTTCTTCTCCGCATACTGTCACGACACTACCGCCAACCATGTAGTTCAGCTTCTGATGCAGAGTTGATGTAACAGCCCCAGCTGAACGAATCCAAGGGCGACCTAGTAAACAATTGTAGGCCGGCTGGATATCCATGATATAAAACACCGTATCAAAGACTTCAGGTTCAACCTAAATCGACAAAGTTACCTCCACAAACACGGATCTTCGGGTTCCATCGAACGCCCGCACCACCAGGTCACTTGGCGTGGAAATCAACCCCTTCATATCCAACTTCATCAAGGCCTTCTTGGGAAGCACATTTAAAGAAGATCTCGTATCCACCAGCACGTAAGACATGACAGTCCCTCGGCATTCCAAAGATATGTGTAGTGTACAATTGTGATTTCTACCTCGGGGTGTCAAATCCAGGTCCGTAAAGCCTAAGCCATTGCCTGCATTTACGTGAGCCACCACTCCTTCCAATTGATTGACTGAAATTTCATGTGGCACGTACGCAGTGTTTAATATCTTTAGCAAAGCATTCTTGTGCGCCTCAGAGCAAAGGAGCAACTACAGGATGGATATTTTGGACGGAGTTTGCTGCAGGTGATCGACTATCTTGTAGTCACTTTTCCGAATCAGCCTCATGAACTCCTCCACGTCTTTCAACAAAGATTCTTGTTCCCCAGATTGAGAAGTCTCTTCCACTACCGGTCTTTTCCCCTTATCCGCTTTATCAGCAATCACCTCAGGCGATGAAAAGACTCGGCCACTGCGAGTAATACCTCCTGCACCCACTAAATTGTCAACTGAACTTGCAGGAGTATCATTCAAATTCACCTTCTGCCCATTACAATACACTTCGGCCCCGTAGTTCCACAGAACAACCTTAGTACTCTCAAACGGCATATGACATACTTTTGTGATAGTTATTGTCGGTGGCTTCGGTGCATAGATAGTGACAGTCTTATAAGGGATGGAGATTGTTGCAATCTCATCCTTCTCTTCAGCCACTAAATCCTCGGATTCTCTTCCAACAAAACGGTCAAATTGTAAAACCTCGTCATCAATCATCTTCTGAATACAGCTTCTCAACAAACCACATCCTCTCTCAGGATCAACAGAACATTCAACACATCCTGGAAAGACACCTCCCTGCAGCAGTTTGGCTTTCACAAAGCTTAGGGGTGTTTTCAGCTCATCCACATTGGTCACCAAGTTCAATACCTCTTCCTCGACAATTGCATTAACCCCAACCTGCCCGTGATTCGGCATGGGATTTTGCACTACGTTGGGAGCATCATTAGAAAAATTGATAGCCTTAGTGTCGATCATATCTTGCACTTTATGTTTGAAGGCTTTACAATTGTCTATAGTATATCTTGGAGCACCTGAATGAAATTCACAGTGGGCATTTGCATCATACCCATGTGGAGGTTATCCAGTCAAAGGAGCCAAAGTCCTTTTTTGAATCAATTGCAGCTGTAGCAAAGCCTGCAATAACTGGGAATAAGGCATAGGAGGCGTATCAAAATGCATATTTGCTGCACGACCTCTATCTTAGTATCTGCCATACCCCTGTTGATTTTGTTGCAATCGTTCTTGCTATTGTTGTTGACGCTGTTGTTGTTGTGGTTGTTGCACTGCTGGAATAGTGATGCTAGCAATCTACTGATTCTGTCTATTCTTCCCTCTATTTCTTCCCCTTGAACTGGATACAGCATTATTGTCTCCCTCTCTCTTTTTGTTTCCAAATACTTTCTTGCTTCCTCCTCCAGATGAGGATCCTTCGCCAGCATTGATCTTTCCTATCTTAACTCCATTCTTCACCCTTTCACCGGTGATTTTCAGATCAGAAAAGCTTCCAGACATATTGCTGATGAGTTTCTCATAGTACACTCCTGGTAAGGTGGCAACAAACATATCCACAAGTTCTCGTTCTACCATTGGTGGTTGTACCCTAGTAGCAAGCTCTCGCCACCTCTGGGCATATTCTTTAAAGCATTCATTGCTCTTCTGAGAGAGATTCTGCAACTGGACTCTATTGGGAGCAAGGTCACTGTTGTACTGATAGTGCCTTACAAAAGCTTCGGCTAGTTCTTTCCAGCTACGGACATTAGCAGGCTCTAAGCTCATATACCATTCCAGCGATGGTCCGGATAAGCTATCCTGGAAAAAGTGCATCCAGAGCTTCTCGTCCTCTGAATGCGCAGACATCTTGCGATAATAAGACCTTAGATGAACCCTAGGTCAAGTAGTACCTTTGTATTTATCTAAATCTGACACCTTGAACTTTGGAGGCACCCTCAAGCTTGGGATCAACCCCAGATTAGACATATCCATCCCCATCGAGTTTTGGCATTCCAGCGACCTCATCTTCTCTTCGATCATCTTAATCCTTCTGTCAGCCTCAGAAGGTATCTCAGCATTTACAAACCTTGGAGTGAACACATCCTCCTGCCTATCCTCATTCCAAGTGTGATCCAAGCTACCATGTATCGCACCTGTAGTATCGAGACCAAAGCCATGGCCATTTCCGTTACCATTACCACCATTGGCAAAACCAGCATTAAAACCTATCTCATTTCGCGCACCAGCACCGTGACCACCCCCTCCAGCAGTAGGGATGACTAAAGTTGGTATAGAATTGCCCGCCTAAGGAGTTTCATGGTGAGGAGGGTTAGAAGCAATCCCGCCGTGTAGCACACCATCACTATCCACTCGTGCCATCAGAGGTTGCACCAAAGTCTGAAGTTGAGCCTGACCACTAGCAACCCCTTGCATCATCTCCATCAGCTGTGTTATACGATCTCTCATCTCTTGCGTTTCTACCTGCATCTGATCCATCAGCCTTTTCTGGTTTCCTCCAGTACTGTACCGGTGAGTTGTCACGTCAGCAATCCTGAAATACTAGTAAACCACAAAAAAATAAGGTTAACCGTTCCGATGCACTTGCAAATGCGTGAAAAATGCTAAAATGCAGACATGTATTTATGCAAAAGGGATATTTCCCCCTCGATTCCAGTTTCCAGAAAAACATAACAATGGAGAATCTGCAGACAAGCATAGAATACCAACTCCTCATATAGATCAAAGATCCATCAGGCAAAGTACAAACTCCAAATGAGTACAAATAAGGAAAGGACCTCAGCCAACAAGTCTGGCGATGGTCAAATACAACAGATAAACAGCAAAAACTACAACAGAAAATAGACAAAACAGGTCAAGCAGGATGACGTGATCGGAAATCCTATAACAATCTCAACTTCTCTAGATGATCCGGCCTGGCAAGCAACCCCTGGATAAGCAAATCCAGCTGACTCATAGTGTGTCGTAGGTTATCAACATGATCCTCCAGAACCCTCTCTCCGAAACATGCCTCAAGTCTGCGCTTCTTGAAACTAGCTCTCAGCTTGAGATCCTTCAAGTTCGTGATCGCCTCATCGAACCCGCACTCACTATGTAGTCTATGTGACGCTGAGCCCTCAGCTTGCTGATCTGAAGTTTTAACTTATCCTCACACTCCTTGTTGTTAGTAAGCGTGGCATTCCATATCGACTCAAACTTGGAGATCCTCGTGTAAGCCTTATCCAACTCTTCCTTCTTCGTAGCAAGAACCCTGTAAGAAGCACTTAAATCTTGGCATGTGCACTCTCTATCCTTAGTCTCCTTAGTCAAATTAGTACCCAGCTTGTTCACAAGCTCGATTTGCCTCCTGAAAGAATGAACTGCATCTATCTTCTCACTGCGAAGCTGGATAATCTCTTTCTCCAATTCTTCATTCGCTTTTCTCAGTTCTTCTTTCTCTTCTAATACCTGATTATATTTCTGGATATCCACAATAGTGGGTTCCTCGATCATGAGAGGATACAGTGGTGCAACTGCAGGGAATGACATCAAGAACTTAGCAGCTCTCTCATGAATCCAAGTCAAATAAGGGTCATACGCTCGGTTGTTACACTTCCCCAAAGCTAACTTCCCTTTCCGACAAATATTATTCCATGCATGCTCAAGTCTACCTAGAGCCTCTCCCTCCAATAAACCAGTAAGATACAGAGATTCCTGTATCTCCTCTTCTCTAGGAGGCCCTCTCAATGCATACCTGAACTGTCTCACCAATAAAGAAGGATTATAGTTAATGCGGCCTTTCCTTCCGATCAAAGGAACGTTAGGAAAACCTCCACAACTATAAACAATATTTGTACCCAGCATGTCACGATCAAAACAAACAATATTCTCTACAGATAATCCCATCAATCTCTCTGACCATTTGGAAGTACTAGCAATAGACACAAATGGATTCGTCTTAGGCATATGACTAGCAAACCAAGCATACAATAGAGGAACACAACAAGCTACGTTCTTACCCCTCTGTTTCTCATTCTTGTAATGCATATAATGATAAACGTCTCCAAGTAAGGTGGGCACCGGGTTTCTCGAGGCCAATATATGAAATGCATTCAAATCCACAAAGTCTGGAAGATTAGGAAATAGAACAATGTCGTATATACATATGTAAGAACACAGATTGTTTCTTAGTAATATCTCTATGTTTTGATGATAACTCTTATGAAATTTTGTATTAAAGAATTATATACTCTAAAATTGGTTCATGAATATTTGCTGCAGATAATTAAAGTATATATACATCCAAGAGCAAATTAATCTGAACATAGAACTATGGAAGGCTCTGAAGAGTCAGAAGCATCTTATAGAAGAATCTGAGTGCTGTCTGCAGAAGGATCTGAAGCAAAAGCTACAGAAGAATCTGAAGCAGAAGACTCTAATAAGATCTGAAGACTCTGAAGAATTAAAGAATGTTGTATGAGAGTTAAGAAGCACATTTTTCAGAAGACTCTGAGAGTACTACACGCTGCATGTACTGAGAATCTGATTCATAAAACTCTGCTCTGATAGAACTACACGCTAAAGCACACTTGTTGCCTTACTCTGATTCAGCAAAATCTGATGGGTATCCAAGACTCTGATCATGCAAAATCTGATGGTTACCTTGCTGAAAAGAAATACTTGTTGAAGAAGAATTCAAAGTAATATCCTTTGATTTAGCTCAACGACTCTTTCCTCTTTCATGCTTGACACTAGAACACAGACCAAAAGCATTTCTCTGTGCATTCTACTTCCAGGAAAGGTCATGTGATGTAAAGACAAAAAGGTTCAGGCCTTTTCAGTACACAGCCTCCAATGTCAAGACTTTGTGGACTACTGTGCATATAAAAGAAAGTCTTCATCATCTTCTTCAAAGTGATCAACTACCAACGAATCTCAAAAAGAAAATCTTACAAGCTCTCATAAAATATTCTTATTGCTGAGTTTATTCTTTTGTTCTTAACATTAAGTGAAAAATCACTGTTGTGATAAAGCTTGTTAGAAGCATTCATACACTTGTATTAATCTTACATTTTATTGTAATAGTTCCTTAAGAAGATCCAGTTGGGATCAGTAGTTCTTGAGAAGACTTTGAACAGTTGTTCTTAGTGCTTATTATTGTAATCAGTTGATTAAATAGTGGATTAAGTCCTTGTTTGAGAAAGGCAAATCGCTCTAGGTAGGGTGGACTGGAGTAGTTGAGTTCAACGAACCAGGATAAAAATACTTGAGTTTTTACTTCTAAGTTTTATCTTCATACTTATTCAACCCCCCCTTCTAAGTATTTTCTCACCTTCAGTTGGCATCAGAGCTCCGGTTCTGTGTGTGCTACCACTTCATAGTGACAGAAAAGATCCAGTGAGAAAAACCTTGATACTTATATTTGTTTGTTTATGATGCCGATTTATGGGATTTGGTCATAGATGGATATGTTCATCCCATTGATGGGAATGGCAAGAAAGTAGATAGAAAATCTATGACAGAAGCCCAAAAGAAGGAATTTAGAAATCACCACAAGGCTAGAACAATATTGTTAAATGCAATATCTCACACTGAGTATGAAAAGATCACAAATAGAGAAACTGCATTCGACATGTTTGAGTCCTTGAAAATGACTCATGAGGGAAACTCTCAAGTCAAGGAAACAAAGGCTCTGGCTCTAATTCAGAAGTATGAAGCTTTCAAGATGGAAGAAGTTGAATCTGTTGAAGCCATGTTCTCCAGATTTCAAATACTTACAGCTGGACTAAAGGTTCTGGATAAAGGTTACTCTACTGCCGATCACGTGAAGAAGATCATCAGAAGTTTACCTACCAGATGGAGACCTATGGTGACTGCGCTGAAAATGGCTAAAGATCTGAACCAGATTTCCTTGGAGGAACTAATCATCTCACTAAGGAGCCATGAAATTGAACTTGAGGAAGATGAGCCTCAAAAGAAAGGTAAGTCAATTGCCTTAAAATCTAATAAATCTGCTAAAGCGTTGCAGGTAATAGAGGAAAGCTCTGAAGAATCCTCATCTGAAGATGAAGATGAATTATCCATGTTGTCCAGAAGAATAAACAAACTCTGGAAGCATAAAGGAAAGATGTTTAGAAACTTCAAGAAGCCTGACCAAAGAAAGGAATCTTCTGGACACAGAAGATCTGGCAAAAAGGATGTTGTCTGCTACGAATGTAAAGAACCTGGGCATTACAAAAATGATTGTCCAAAGCTTATGAAAGAAAATCCTAAAAGAAAATTTGATAAGAAGAAGAAGGTTCTAATGGCAACCTGGGATGATTCAGATACATCTGAATCTGAATCTGAGGCAGAAGAAGAATGTGCCAATGTAGCATTGATGGCAGACATAGAAGATCAGGAGGAAGGAATTTCAGGTTCTGAATCTGACTCTGAATCTGACTCTGACGCTGAAGAGGTAATGGCTAAACTTACTAAAGATGAACTTATCAAAGTGTTATCAGAGGTTCTGAAGAGCTATAATAATATTAAGCTCAAATACAAGGAGCGTCAAAGCAATCTTTTATCTGAGAATAATATTCTCAAATCAGAAGTGGCTGAGCTAAATGAAAAGAACTTAAAAATGAAAAATGATTTTGAATTAGCTCAAGAAGACTCTGATTCTGAAACTGAGTCTGAATGCAAAAATATTTTGGAAAAGTATGACTACAGCTTTCAGAAGTTTCTTGCTAAAAGCATAGACAGAAGCAAAATGGCTTCTATGATCTATGGAGTTAGCAGAAATAACAGAAAAGGAATTGGATATAAATCTTCCTCTGATTTAAATCCAAAATCTGTTGATAAAATTATCATCAAGAAGACTCCTTTATATTCCAATTTTAAATTTGGTCACTTGAATGATATTGAACACACTCGTTCTGAAAAGAACATTCATGTGTTTAAATCTAAGGCTAGTCAGAATAAACCCTATGTTGAAAAACAGAAGTTTAGACGAACCTTCAGAACAACTAACCCAAAAGGACCCAAGAAGATCTGGGTACCTAAGAGTAAAATAATTCCTGTTGCAGATGTTCTTAGCAGCAAGGTCAGGACGCCAGTCATGGTACCTGGACTCTGGATGCTCGCGACATATGACGGGAGAAAGGTATATGTTCCAAAGTCTGGAGCTTAGATCTGGAGGTGACATGAAATTTGGAGGGAATCAGAAGAGCAAGATCACTGGATTTGGTACTATTGGAAATGGTAACCTTCCCTCTATTACTAATGTTTTACTTGTAGAAGGACTAAAGCATAATCTATTGTCCATAAGTCAATTAAGTGACAATGGTTATGACATAGTCTTTAATCAAAAATGTTGTAAAGCTATTAGCCAAAAGGATGGCTCAATCCTATTTAGTGGAAAGAGGAAGAACAACATTTATAAAATAAATCTTTCAGAACTTAAGGTTCAGAATGTTAAATGCCTCTTGTCTGTTAATGAGGAGCAATGGGTCTGGCACAGAAGATTATGGCATATTAATATGAGACGTATATCTCAGATTAATAAACTTAATCTTGTCAGAGGACTTCCTAAGTTGAAGTTCACCTCAGATGCTCTTTGTGAAGCATGTCAAAAAGGGAAGTTTTCAAAATCATCTTTTAAATCAAAAAATGTTGTTTCTACTTCTAGACCATTAGAATTACTTCATATTGATCTGTTTGGACCAATGAAAACTGCATCCATCAGAGGCAAGAAGTATGGATTATTCATTGTTGATGACTATAGTAGATGGACATGGGTAAAGTTCTTAAAACACAAGGATGAGTCACATTCTGTGTTCTTTGACTTCTGCAAACAAGTCCCGAATGAAAAAGATTTCAAAATTGTAAAAGTCAGAAGTGGTCATGGTGGTGAATTTGAAAACAAATATTTTGAAAAATATTTTAATGAAAATGGCATTGCTCATGATTTTTCCTGTCCTAGAACTCCACAACAGAATGGAGTTGTAGAGAGGAAAAATAGAACTCTGCAAGAAATGGCCAGAACCATGACCAATGAGACTAATCTGGCAAAACACTTCTGGGCAGAAGCAATCAACACAGCATGTTACATTCAGAACAGAGTGTCTGTAAGACCTCTTCTGGAAAAGACTCCCTATGAAATATGGAGGAACAGAAAGCCCAACATTGCTTATTTTCATCCTTTTGGATGTATTTGTTATATGTTGAACACTAAAGAGAATCTTAGCAAGTTTGATTCTAAAGCACAAAAGTGTTTCATGCTTGGATATTCTGAACGCTCTAAGGGTTACAGAGTATACAATACTGAAACACAGATTGTGGAAGAATCTATACATGTTAGATTTGATGATAAGCTTGGCATTAAAAAGCCAAAGCAGTTTGAAAATTCTGCAGATAGAGAAGTAGTCTTCACAGACTCTGAAGGCTCAGAGGCAGACAAAGCTCAAGTGAAGGAACCAGAAGCAACGCCAGATGCAATTCCTTTGACTTCTCAGATGAACAACTTAAACATTTCTGAAGAATAAACTGTTAGAGGATCATCTTCTAGAATCAAAGCTTCTCATCCAGAGAATGTGATCATTGGAAAGAAGGATGACCCTATCAGAACAAGATCCTTCCTCAGATCCTCTGAAGCATCATTATTTGGATTGGTGTCAGTAATTGAACCAACCACTGTGGATGAAGCTCTGCAAGACAATGAATGGATTATTTCCATGCAAGAAGAGCTAAATCAGTTCACTAGAAATGATGTGTGGGACTTAGTTCCAAGACCAAAAGGATTCAACATAATTGGAACTAAGTGGGTCTTCAGAAATAAGCTTAATGAGAAAGGAGAAGTTCAAAGAAATAAGGCAAGGCTTGTTGCTCAAGGGTACAACCAACAAGAAGGTATTGATTACACTGAAACTTATGCTCCAGTGGCAAGGTTAGAATCTATACGCCTTCTTATTTCATTTGCTGCACAATATAACATCACTCTATATCAGATGGATGTTAAAAGTGCCTTTCTAAATGGTATTATAGAAGAAGAAGTTTATGTTCACCAGCCTCCTAGTTTTGAGACTGAAAAATTTCCAGAACATGTTTTCAAACTAAAGAAATCTCTGTATGGTTTAAAACAAGCTCCCAGAGCTTGGTATGAGAGGTTAAGCAATTTTCTTCTGGAGAAAAATTTCATCAGAGGCAAAGTGGACACAACACTCTTTTGTAAAACATTTAAGAAAGATCTTCTAATATGTCAAATATATGTGGATGATATTATATTTGGATCTACCAATACTATGCTGGGAAAGGAGTTTGCTCAATGTATGCAGGCAGAATTTGAAATGAGCATGATGGGAGAATTGAAATTCTTTCTGGGAATTCAAGTCAACCAAACTCCAGAGTGCACTTACATTCATCAGACCAAATATGTTAAAGAAATTTAATATGACTGATAGTAAGATGACAAAGACTCCCATGCATCCAACTAGTATACTAGGCAAGGAAGAGGTAAGTAAGAAAGTAGATCAGAAACTCTACAAAGGTATGATAGGATCTTTTCTCTACTTAACTGCTTCTAGACCTTACATTCTGTTTAGTGTATGCCTATGTGCAAGATTCTAATCAGATCCTAGAGAATCTCACTTAACTACTGTTAAGAGGATTCTAAGGTATCTGAAAGGTACTACTAACGTGGGTCTGTGTTACAGAAGATCTGATAAATATACATTAGTTGGATTCTGTGATGCTGACTATGTTGGAGACAGAGTAGAACGTAAAAGTGCTTCTGGAAGCTGTCAGTTCCTTGGAAGTCATCTGATCTCATGGTACAGCAAGAAGCAACCCACAATTGCACTTTCTACAACAGAGGCAGAATACATTGCTGCTGCTGGATGTAGCACGCAGATGCTCTGGATGAAGAGTCAGTTAGAGGACTATCAGATCTTTGAGAGTAATGTATCTATCTTCTATGATAATACTTCTGCTATATGTTTGTCTAAAAATCCAATTTTACACTCTAAGGCAAAACATATAGAAATTAAACATCATTTCATCAGAGACTATGTTCAGAAGGGTATTATAAACTTAGCTTTTGTTGATTCAGATCATCAATGGGCTGATATTTTAACAAAACCCCTTGCTGAAGATAGGTTCAAGTTTATTCTGAAAAATATTGGTATGGATTTTTGTCCAGAATAATATTTATCAGAGGCAAACTTCTCAGATGCAAAATGTTTAATGCTCTGAAGTATTTCATCTGTTAATTTATTCATTTTCTTGAATTATTTTACTTGTGTAAATCTGAACTAACAATACTCAGAGGATCTGAACATTGTCTAACGTTTCATTTCTCAAGAGATTTCAGAGGCACAAGCAATCAAACACGTGTAGCTCAGAAACTGAAAAGGTAGAGTGCACTTTACTGAATTAACGTTTGAAGTACTACTTTGAAAATCTGATTTTTCTTGATTTTCCCCCCATCTGTCAGAATCATAATTGCTGTGCAATGATGTTTTTACTTTTTCATTAAATGTTATGTGAAGCGTGCCTATGTGACTGTTTGTGTATCTGATTTTATCTATAAATATCACAAATCACACCATTTCACACTTTTCACCTCACGAACCTTTTATGCATTTCTGTCGTCTCTTTGCTCTCCATCTAAACCATAAACCTAAAACCACTCACTCAAGAACATCAATGGCATCTTCTTCATCAACATCTGCTCAGATGCAATCAACCATTGTTGTTTCTGCTCCTAGTGCTGAAGCTTACAAAGAACCTGTCAGAACTCTTCTCACTCCAACCATAGAACTGGAAGTTCTGAGTGAATGCTTCATAGACCTTGAGTCCATTGAATAAAATGGATTTAATCTTTCCTCAACCATCCAAACTCAGAGTTGGACAAAGTATTTTGACAGGCTTATGGGTCCTGTTTATCCAACTTTGGTGAAAGAATTCTGGATACATGCTCAGGTGTGCCCTAAATTCATCCATTCTTCTGTCCTTGGAAAGGAGATTGTGATTACTGAGAAGCTGATCAGACAACTCATTGGGTACTCTGAAACTGATGGTGAAACCAATCTACAATCAGCTCGTGTGGATCTTGCTGATGTGTTTCAAGAAGTGACTATTTCTGGGGAACCAACTAGCAAAGTAAGGGAACTGAAGCCAGTCTACAGGATATGGGCCAAGATTTTCATGAGTTCCATCTTTCACAGAAAATCATCAAATTCCCCAGATTATGTCAGTGCTGAACAACTATATTTTATGTTCTGTATGAGCAAGGGAAAGAAGGTGGACTTGCCTTATCTTCTGTTCAGTCAGCTTCTGAATCATATAAAGGAAACAAGACTGATATCAGACATTCTAACAGAGAATGGTCTTGTGAAATATTTGTATGATACTGGATTGACAGAGGATCTGTCATTTGTCATAGGTTCTGTCATTAATGGCAATACTCTGAAGAGGATAAAGGTCATCACAGAGCTTGCCAGCAAACCTAAGAAAATTGCTACTAAGGATGTCAGCAACAGAAAGATTCCTGTTGAAGATTTTCCAATGTTCACTGCTGAAGAACCAAGGGAGATCATCTTATCCTACATAGCTGATTGTCTATTGAATGGTGTTCCTCTGCCTGTTAACATCGTCCAGAAGGAAGGAGAAGTTCTGCCCAATCCTGTTAAAGAAAGACGCTCAAAGAAGATTGCTGAAGAAGGATCTGAGGCTCAGCCAAAGAGAAAAGCCTCTAAAGCTGCTGCTAAGCCTCAGAAGGTAAAGAAAGTGAAACCCACTCCTCCAGAAGCAAGTCTGGAAGACATAAGAGAAACTATCAAACAGGTTTTAACATCTAATCCAACTCCAACCATTCACTCTCCATTACCTTCACCTCCTCCATCACCTTCTAGACCACAATCATCTGTACCACCATCATCTGGAATTCATACATCTGAACCCCCTTCATCTCAAACTACACTTTCAAAACCATCTTCTGTACAAACTCCATTTGAACCACCTCAAACAAAAATCCAACCAGAACATCAACAACAAGAACCATCTCAGCCAGAACCTCAACAAAAACAACAACCAGAACCTCAACATCAACAACAACAACAACAACAACAACAACTCCCAGAACATCACTCTCAACCCATTTCATCTGAACCTCCCCAAACAACACCATCTGAACATCCCTCAATAATAGAACAACTGTTACCTGTTCCAGAACACTCAAATGACATTCTTGATCTGGAACCACTTGCAACCATGGTTGTCTTATCATCCACCTCATGCCACTTCACTGAATCATCTGATTCTGAATCAGAAGTTCCATCACCCTCTTGTTTACACATTCCTGATCCACTCAAACCTGCATTTTGTGATCTATCAGCACCTGACCAAATAAATCGTAGACTTGCCCTTCGTTCAAATTTCAACCTCTTAGATTTTCAAAATTCATCCTCTGAAGCTGAAATTTCACCAACCCCTACACCTCAACTCACAATACCACAACCATCTGAACCTCAACAGTCTGAACCTCAACCATATGCATTTCAACCATCTGACCAACCACCATCTGATCCAACACCTCCTAATATCACTTGTGAACAACCTCAGCCAAACTATGAATCTGCTGAGAAAGTGACCCCTGAGGAATTTCTTTACCCTAACCCTAGATCAGATGTTGATAAACTGTTTGATAATTTCAAAAAGGAAGTTCGTATGGGGACTGCACGTGTGGAAGAAGAGTGTTTGTTCAGTATAGACCCTGTTAAGTCTAAAGTTGCTTGGGATAAATTTATCTCTAAGATCAACGTGATGGCCTCTCATCTCAAGACAGTCTGTGCTGAAGATGCTAAGGCAAAGTTTGCTGAGTTAGTAAGACAAACTCTGATGAGCATTCCCAAACCACCAGTGCTGCTTCTGGAAGCTGCTCCTGCTGAAGACTCTCCATCTGAAGATGTTGCATCTGATATGGACATTGATGCATCTGCACCTGAAGTAAAGGTTGATAATTCAGAACTTGTGAAAGAGGTTAAGGAAATCAAATCCTGGATGATCAAACAAGAACAAACCACTGAAGAGATTAAGACTTGGATGGCCAAGCAAGAAGAGTCTACTACAAAGATCACAGATCTTTTGACCCTGATTGCATCTTGTCAACCCTAGTTTCTTTTCATGTTTTTGCACTACTGTTTTGAATCTGTTTTCTCTTGTTTGTTTGTTATCATATGTTTTGAGAACCATCTGAATGAATGAAATTGTTTGCTTTGTTTTTCTTCTATTATCTTTTCTGTCTTTACACATCTTTTTGATTATGACAAAAAGGGGGAGAAAAAGAATCTGATTGTTCAATCCATAAGCAAATACTAAAACAAAATTCAGACATATTATTAAATATCTTTGAATTTAAGTCTTTCAGATTCTATTGTTTCATCTGATAAAATAAATTCATTGAAGTTATCCTGAGAATTACCCAACCAGACTCTGATTCTTGAAGCAAATTGTACTCTGAGTCTAAATGCAAAACCAGACTCTGTGTTTGAAATAAGTCATCAGACTCTGATTAACCAGACTCTGTGTTTGAAAGAAGTCATCAGACTCTGATTCTAAAATACACTCAAGCAAAAAGGGAAGTATTCTTTTCCTTAGAATATTCATTTCAGGGGGAGATTCTTAATCTCAGGGGGAGTTATAATTATTATCTTTTATTATTGAACAAAATTTCTCATGTTTTGTCATCATCAAAAAGGGGGAAATTGTAAGAACACAGATTGTTTCTTAGTAATATCTCTATGTTTTGATGATAACTCTTATGAAATTTTGTATTAAAGAATTATATACTCTAAAATTGGTTCATGAATATTTGTTGCAGATAATTAAAGTATATATACATCTAAGAGCAAATTAATCTGAACATAGAACTATGGAAGGCTCTGAAGAGTCAGAAGCATCTTATAGAAGAATCTGAGCGCTGTCTGCAGAAGGATCTGAAGTAGAAGCTACAGAAGGATCTGAAGCAGAAGCTACAGAAGAATCTAAAGCAGAAGACTCTAATAAGATCTGAAGACTCTGAAGCATTAAAGAACTTTGTATGAGAGTTAAGAAGCACAGTTTTTCAGAAGACTCTGAGAGTACTACACACTGGATGTACTGAGAATCTGATTCATAAAACTCTGCTCTGATAGAACTACACGCTAAAGCACACTTGCTACCTTACTCTGATTCAGCAAAATCTGATGGGTATCCAAGACTCTGATCATGCAAAATCTGATGGTTACCTTGCTGAAAAGAAATACTTGTTGAAGAAGAATTCAAAGTAATATCCTTTGATTTAGCTCAACGACTCTTTCCTCTTTCATGCTTGACACTAGAACACAGACCAAAAGCATTTCTCTGTGCATTCTACTTCCAGGAAAGGTCATGTGATGTAAAGAAAAAAAGGTTCAGGCCTTTTCAGTACACAGCCTCCAATGTCAAGACTTTGTGGACTACCGTGCATATAAAAGCAAGTCTTCATCATCTTCTTCAAAGTGATCAACTACCAACGAATCTCAAAAAGAAAATCTTACAAGCTCTCATAAAATATTCTTATTGCTGAGTTTATTCTTTTGTTTTTAACATTAAGTGAAAAATCACTGTTGTGATAAAGCTTGTTAGAAGCATTCATACACTTGTATTAATCTTACATTTTATTGTAATAGTTCCTCAAACTGAAATCATAATCTTTCAGGAATTCCAACCATCTTCTCTGCCTCATATTCAACTCTTTCTAATCAGACAGATACCTCAAACTCTTGTGATCGCTGAACACCTCAAATCTTGAACCATATAAATAGTGTCTCCAGATCTTCAACACAAAAACCACCGCAGCCAATTCAAGGTCATGGGTAGGATAATTCCGCTCATGCACCCTCAATTTCCGCGAAGCATAAGCTACCACTTTTCCATTCTGCATAAGAACTCCGCCTAATTCCATCTTAGATGCATCACAATACACCACAAAAGGCTCACTCAGATTAGGTAACACCAACACCGGCGCTGAAGTCAATCTCTTTTTCAGCTCCTCAAAACTCTCTTCACAAGCAGCATCCCACACAAACACTTGATCTTTCCTCATCAACTGAGTCAACGGCAAAGCCAAACTGGAAAATCCTTCAATAAATCTTCGGTAATAACGTGCTAAGCCCAAAAAGCTTCTAACCTCGGTTACCGTCTTCGGTGGTTCCCACTATAACACCGCACTCACCTTAGATGGATCTACCGAAACACCATCACCAAAAATAAAATGTGTTGCGGTGAAAATTGGATATCAAGCTATTAAATTAACTTAAATCTTAATTCTTTTACAATCGAACTTTAATTTATCCAAAGGAAAGGTCTAAAGAAAGAAAAACCCCTTTTCGCGATGTAACGACAACGCTTAAGAGATTCGGGGATCGGGGGTTGGTTATACCTAGGGAAGGTGTTAGCACCCTAAGCATCTGTAGTACTCTACAAGAACCTGTTGTTTAATTGATTGCTAAGTGTGAAATATGTACTATGGATTGGGATAAGGGAGTTGGGATAAAAATAAGTAAAATACCTAGATGGTTCTCTAAGTTTGCTCGCAAAGACGTTGCATCTTCTGCCTATGTATCCTAACTAGGATAGAATCAGAGCAATCATAATTCACCTCACAAGGGAAGAAGAACACTTGATTATGATCAAGGTTCAAAGGGGAACAAACATGACAATGTTTGTATGGAGTTTGACAAAACTCCCTAATCTAAGTTGTAACATTCAAAAGGGGAAGTAAGAAATCATGACAATGATTCTTACACAGAGTTGACAAACTCTTTCCTAGGGTTTTAGTTGAAGACCACTCCTTGTACAGGTGGGTTTCTTAGACTTAAAGCAAATTCTAATGGCTTCTAAACTAAGATTCAAGTTACTTAACAAAGTCAAGAGAATGGGTGAATGAGCTATCCATAACATAAGGGTTATTGGGAAGACTGTTCCTTTGGAAAGAGAGGGGGGAGGCAACTTGGATGAGAGCTAACAAGCTTCATCACTTGGTGTAAGAAAACAATAAGCAAAGTAACAACATGATAAAGATACATTCATAGTGACAACCATTAAATGAGCATGTGAAATGATAAAAATAAAGATGCATTGATGGCAATCAAAGCAGATGATCAAGCAGGAACTGTGACGACAGATCGAGCACAAGTAAATTCAACAGGGGGGACAAAGTAAACATGGTAACAACCAAAGAAGAAATCCTAGCATGTTAACTAACATTTAAGAACATGAATGCAAGCAAGTATTACAAACAATCACAAGTATAACAAGAGAAAAATTCATCTGCATACGCGAAAACAATCACAAAACGCACTTAACTTGCACATAGCCAAAAGGGATGAAAAATTAGGAAAACATGGAATTTAAAAATACATCATGAAAGTAGGCACCAATATGAACATAATTCAAAAATAATGGGTGAAAAATGATAAATATTGAAGGAGATATGAATTTTTGAAATTTGGTTGAAAAATGGCAAAAATTGGTAAAAGGGTTGCCCTCCTCAGGGGTTGAACCCATGCTTGCAAGGTAATAGGCGCTTAAGTGACAAGTTTCTTACCACTGGGGTGGTTGTACATCCATTGATGAAAGCCACCCCATAAATATATATGGGAGATATTCAAAGCAAGCTGGGCACAAAAACACACAAACTCATGGTTTTGCATTTTGATCATAACTCAGTCAATTTTCCATGGATTTTTACAAACCTTTAGTGCAAATTGAGTAGAAAAACATAAGGAACATGATGGCACTTTTAGATTTTTGAAATTCCTCTTCCATTTTAAAACCCGATGGTGTGTGCATTTTGGAAGTTTGATGTGCATTTTGAAATGAAAATCATGTTACAGCCAGTTCTAAATTAATGTAATCATGCATACACAATGCAAATATGATAATGAATGAGTTCAGGCCATTATTTTGGTTCAACACAGTCTGTGGTGCAAAGTGGAATTTAACATGTCAAATGTGTTTGTGAAAGTGCAAATAGAAAGTTCAAATGCAGTTCCAAGTACTTTCAAGTAAAACAAATCATGTGTACATATCATATTCATGCTATTGAGTGAATTCAAACAACCAATGAGGTGAGAAACAGGTTGCAATGGAAAGTGATATGCAAGTTGCAAGAATGGCATGTTATTATGCATGAAGGTATCAATTCAAGGCTACAGCTCATTTCAATTTAAATCAAACATATACACATGTTACCAATATGCATTTAAGTGAATTCAAATGACCAAATTGGTGCAAGGCAAGCTATTGTGAGAATTGGTGCTCATGTTGTTCAAATGTGCTTATGAAGTGCAGTGTGAAGCCAGGTTTGAGTTTCAAGTGATTTCAGGTCAATCAAAACATGTGCACAAGCTATAATTATGTCATGAAATGGATCTAAACAGGTGTTGATGCTAGAAACAAGTTAACATGAAAAATGGCATTTCATTTGCAAGTAAAACATGATGTGATGCAGTAGGAATGTCAAGTCAGAGTTGATGCAAAATTAAAGCAAGGCAACCTCATACACATCATATGTACATATTATCAAGAGTGTCTAAACATCAAGAAGGATTCAAAATAGACTGAGGTAGGAGATTGCATTCAAATTGCCATTTATCACTTTGACCAACATGAGCAAATCAAAAATAGTGTGAAGTACATTTGAGCAAAACCAAACACATACACATGTTACCAATATGCATACAAGTGAAATCAAATCATAGTTTTAGTGCATAACAAGTTGGTGTGAAGAGTGGTGCTCAAGCTGTCAATTTGTGTTTGTGAGGTGCAGGAAGATATCCAATTTCCGTTCTAAGTACTTTCAAACCCTTTCAAACACCCATACACCTTACATATATGTTATTGAGTGCATTCATGCCAAAGAAACAGATCAAAACAGTTGGATGTAAGAAATGATGTGCAAGATGCAAAACTGTCATGAGAAATGCAAGTTGATGTTCAGTTCTGTTTCTATGTACATTTTGACCAAATTAAACACTTACACACATTGAATACATGCTAGTGGATGAGATTGGACACAAAGTAGGGCTTAAAATTGACTGGTATGAAATGTAGTGTTTAGAATGCATGTTTGTGTGTGTGAATTGCATGAGCATATTCAATTTCAGTTCAAAACATTTTCAGACTAATTCAAACATATACACATCACATATACATGATATTAAGTGGATTCAAACATCAAAGCAAGTTGGAAAAAGACTTCTATGAGAAATGGTTCACAAATTGCAAGTTTGTCATTAATATGAGGCATGATGAGATGAAACTTCAGTTCCAAACATTTTCTGATCCAATTAATCACACACATAGCACATATACATGATATTGAATGAATTTGAACACAATTTGGAGTTTTAAAAGGACTGTTACAAAGAATGAGGTCTGAGTTGCAATTTTGATGTTTTATGATGCAATGCAAGATGGTGTCCAGTTCTGATTCTAGGCAGTTTCAAATTGGATTAAATGCACACACATATTGAAAACATGATAATGAATGAATTCAATCAAGAGTTTTGGATCAGAGCAGTTTGAAATAAGAAATGATATGCAAGCTGCCCAACTGTCATGTGAGATGCATGATGAGGTTCAGTTTTGATTCCAAACATGTTCAGGTCAAATGAAACATATACACACCACACATACATTGTATTGAGTGAGTTTAAGCCAAGAAAACAAGCCCTAAATGGTCTGTAATGAAAAGTGATGCTCAAGTGTAAATTTTGGCATGTGTGAAGCATCAAAGAGTACAATTCAGGTTGAAAGCAAAGTCAGTCCAATTAAGTCACTCATACACATCATGGATATGAAGTTAAGGGTATCCAAACCCAAAAAGCAAGCATACTTCAAATGGAAACAGTTTTGACATGTTGGTGGCCATTAAAATGTAAATGAGGCATTTGGATGTGAAAAGAAAAGAACAATTAAAACAGGTCATACCAATCACATATGCATATCATAAATAAGGAATTGAGCATGATCCAACTCACCGCTCAAACCTATTGCCTCCAAAACAGAATTTTGACATATGACATGAAAATGACACTTTTTCAATACTACCACAACCTCAAAAATGCCAAACATGAGATTATGATATTAATGAGGAGGTTGATTTTCTACATACCTCTTGTAGGCTATGTTGAGCAGATTGAAACACCAAGAAACCCAGAGAAAACTTCAAATGCACCTAGCTTTGGAGATTTCTTCTTTTTGAAGCAAGGATGCAAACTTCAAGACAGTTGGAGAAATAAACTCCATCAATGATCCTTAACACTTTAGACAGTTGAGAAATGATATATGTAAGGTGTTTGAGTGATTAGAACATCAAGAAAATGCCTACAACAAGTTTTGACAGATTTTGTGCATCATAGTCAAAGTAACTTGGTATGGAAGTTGACTTTTTGGAGAATGAGGTTTTTGAGTGGTTCAATGGTTGGAACACCTTCTATATCATATTTATGAAGTGTGGGGATGATGTTTGGTGAGTTTAAGTGTGGAGAAATGATTTTTGAGTGGTTCAAGGCAGATTTTTGTGGTTTTTTTGGCAATTTTGTGAACTTGGTGATTTTTTGGAGAAAAGTGTGAAAGGGTGGGAGCTTGATCTTTCTATGGTTTTTAGAAGATCTATTGTGTATGGAATGAGGTGGGGAGTGCCTCTATTTATAGGCAAATGGGAGTAGTGGGAAGATTTGGAGATTTCCTTCATATGAAGGAAAGATTTGCTTTTTGGATCAAACCTCCACAAAAAGGTTTCCTTGGCTGATAGGTAAGCTCTAAAGTCAAGCTTCATGATGCGTTTGAAGTGGCTAAGTGCAGGATAGAATGCATAGGTTGATGGCTGGTTCAGATTTGTCTTTCCACCTCATGCTTGCCATTTTTACTTTAGGTGCAAGTTGTAAAGCCACTTGCAAACCCACTTACAAGCTTGGCTAATTCCACACCTTCTGCATTTCCTTTGTACTTCCATGCTACAAACACTCTACATATCATATAAAACATGATTCACAAGCTGAGATTGGTCCAATTGATGAAAGAATGGATTTTTGAAACTTGTCAATGTGGGACTTCAAGTGTGAGAACACCAACTTGCCATAACCATAACTTTCAGCTCACAACTCCTTTTGAGGACTTCTAATACTTTTCGGAAAGCCCTTATTTAGCTCTAAAACATTAACGTTTGTTAGAAATTCTAACTCCAATTGGAACTATGTGAAAAATCCCTCCAAAGTTGGCTGAAAAATAAGCTTTCAAAGTGAAATAACTTAGAATTTTTCTAAGTTATTTTCCCCTCTTGTAATGAATTTGCTTCTAACTCTAAAAATATGCATTTTCTAATTGTGGACCACTGTGGGACTTTTGTAGGGCTTGTCAAGAGCTTTCCAATAAGCTTTGAACCAACTCATTTGGATGTGTGGTTAAGGAGTTAGGGTTTAGCCCCTTTCAAAACCCTAATTTCCCGATTTTTCGATTACTCCTTCATCCTTGATCCAATGGTCATGAAAATTGATAGGAAAGTGCAATATGACATAAGGAACATTTTTAATTCACACCTTGAATTCTAATTCCTTAAATTTGAAGAGTCGACTTTTCAGTCAACCGTACGATCGATCGGTGACTACCGAGTCGTCTGTTGACACTCTGGACCTCCTGAGACTTTGACACTTCTTAAATGAACTTTATTAAGCTATATGAACTTCATGGATCATAATCCCACCATTAAAACACCTTCCAACACCAAAGTCAAACTACAGTTAACTTTTACTAGTCAAAAACCCTAATCGGGTGCCCTGAAGTGCACTCACTGTTCTTGATTTTGGGGTAACAACCTCAAATTGGGTACTCAATTGATATCATATGATACCCTTGATCTTGTTTCATGATTGAATTAGCCTAAAACTTGGATTGATCACAAACCCCGAAGCTTCGATTTGACTGTACACAACCCTGATTCATCTGTAACTTGACAAAGCCAAACTTGCATTGGGTTAAGGTTAGGTAATCCATGAGTATTCTCCTAAAATGATAATGAGAATCTAAGGGGTCAAAATTTGGGGTGCAACAGTTGCCCCTATTTAAATATCTTCACTAGATGGAACTGAGAGATGACAATCCTCGTAGAATCGCAGTGAAAGGTATTTAAATATAGAAAACCAAAAATTTTGTCCCTTAGATCCGATGATATGCAAAAGGACAGGTCATGATATGCCATGAATTCTGAATGATGCCTTATGATGCTTGGATGCAAGACATATGCAGAGAACAGAAAAACAAAACAACGAGTAACTACTCATGGGACCTGGTTTTGTGGATCCGACACTAGGGGAAACCGAGGTGTAACAATCAATAGTTCCAACATGACTAGTGATAACTGAGAGGAAAATTTCACATGAGGATGCAAGAATTCCAATGAAGATGATAATCTCACTGGGGAAGAGCAAACACTCCACTGGGGATAGAAGTAAATTTCCACCGGGGAAAAAGAGCGATTTTATACTAGGGAAGTGAAGAACTAGAGACATGAACCTCATTGGGGATGATCAGATGAGGAACTTCCTATAGTGAAGAGTTCAAACGGGATCTTCAGGAATGGACTAGAAACAAGGACCAAACATACTGGGGATACTAGTGACGACCAGATCTCCGAGACTTGTCTGGGGAAAAAGGTTTTGCTGGGGATAATGATGTCGCCCAGTTTTAACAAATGGTTCAAAACAGTGCTAGTAACCACTAGACTTTCCGGAGGTAATGGTAACGACCATCCTGAGATAATAACAAATGAGATTTCTCAAATCAAATTGGTAACAACGGGATTTCGACTGGGGAAATTGGTGACGATCAAATTTCAAGCAATGCCAGTAACTACTGGGCTTAAAGGAGGTTGGTAACGACCAAGTCCGGGTACCAATGACGATTGGATTTCAAGTAATGCCAGTTACGACTGGACTTTGAAAGAAAACATGGTGACAACCAAATCAAGGTATACCAACGCATGTGGTTATGAGAATGCTATCAAGCTATTAGGCTTTAGCTGGGGAGGTTGGTAACGACCAAACCAAAGGATACCAATAACGATTGGATTCCAAGCAATGCTAGTTACGACTGGACTTCACGGGGGAGGATGGTGGTAACCAACAAGATACCAATGACGATTGGATTTCAAACACTGCCAGTTACGATGGACTTTAAACGGAAAGTAAACTAGTAACGACCAGACTTCACAGGGGATTTGCTAGTGACGACTAGACTTCATAAGGAAAGAGTTGGTAACGACCAAACCAGAAGATAAAAACGAGTGAAGTTAAGACAACTCCAGTTACGACTGGACTTCAAAGGAAAATATGGTGACGACCAAAAGAATACCAACAACGATGGGATTTCGAACACTGCCAGTTACGACTGGACTTTAAAGGAAAAAGGTGGTGATGACCGAATCAACAGATACCAACGAGTGGAATTAAGACAACGCCAGTTACGACTGGTCTTAACAAGAAATATGGTGACGACTGTTGCACCCCAAAATTTGCCCAACATTTCTTTACCTAGCTTATGTTTCATTTCATGCACATTAGCATTATCATTTGCAGTTCATTGACATATATGCAGGAGATCAAGAGGTATGATTAACAATCAAGGGCTACACAAGACTTTGAAGCTAGCTAAGAAGTTTATTCAAGTGTTCAAGGGTTGATATCTTTGTCAGAGAAGTTAAAAGATCCTCAAAAAGAGTGGTTGAAACCAAGAAGGTGTGTCTCCTAACTTGAGAGTTGTGGAAAGCCATCAGATGATTCTGAAGGCATAAGGATGGACTTGAGGTCTTGAGAGAGCTCATGGGAAGTGTTGAAGATCACTTTGAGGCCTAGACAGGTCATTGTGCAAGATTAAGAAGGCTCAGCCATGAGTGGTGCAGCTAGGGTTTGACTGGGTCAACCCTAAGTCAACTGATGATTTGAAGAAGGTTGAGACCTAATTCAAGAGCCATGTGATCATGGATTGGTACATTGAGATTTTATAAGGATGATTCCAAGGTTAACTCATCATGATTGAAGAGTTTGAGAAGTTTCAAGCTAGGGTTTCTAAGGCTTGACAGTGTAAAATCCCCTAGTTTGACCCCTATCTTCAAAGGAATTTAGCTCAAAATGTGATTGTCATCTCATCTAGACCCCAACATGATTGTTGTGGAGCATGAGCTTAGCTTTAATTTGATTGCTAGAAGTCCTTGATATGATTTGTAGAACTCATGTTATGGTTTTGGCAAGTTACAAGTCATCTGAGGCATATGAATTTGGAGCTTGAAAGTTACCCAACTTGCATGAAACGTTTGCCCAAGAAGGATGATTCCTATGAACTTTTGGTCAACATGAATGTTGTTCCTTATCCTCTTAGCTTTCCATAGAGTACTAGAAGTTCTTGATAGGATTTGTAGAACTCAATTTATGGCTTTGACAAGTCAAGGGAATTTTGGGTATTTGTGATTATAGGTCATTTGTGATCATAGGTCATTTTCACCAACTTAGAGGCCTCAAATGAAATTTTTTTCAACTCGAAAGTTTCTCAAAATGGGGTTTTAACCTTGACCATGCATCAAGGAGACATTGAAATGGCTCAAGGAGAGATGTGGTTCAAGGAATTTTGAAAAAGAAAGAATTAAAGGGATTAAATGACCCAAAATTGAAATAAATCATTTTGTGTCCAAATGAAGCAAAATAATAGGTCATTTTGATTGGAAAAATCATTTTAGAAACAATGGAAATGTTAGAATTTTGATTTGAGGTCAAATTCATGCACTTCCATTTCATTTCTTCATGATGAAGCAACATAATCAACATGAACCTTTGGCTTGCAAACAAGGAAGTGAACTTAACAAACTAATTCAATATCTCATGAGAAGTTGAATGCAAGAAAATTCAGGCCAGAACAGAGTTAAAATCGTGAGTTCCATGGATGACATTTTGGTGAGAATTTGAAAATCAAATTTCTCATTTGGAAGCTTATAGAACTCTCTAGATGATTCTAATGAGTTCTATATAAGCATTAGAATGAGTTCAGTGCATTTTTTGGAGAAGATTGAGCCATGAAGCAGAGAGTGAGATTGAAGTTTCACCATTGCAAGTTGGAATCGGTTTCTAAGTTCAAGGCAAAATCAAGGAAAAGTGAAGGTTGCATTAGCTTTAGAGCAAGATTTGGAGTGAGTCTGGATCATATTGGAGGCTGAATCGTGCAAGAACCATCTCTATTGAAAGCTCAAAGTCAGGTTCGTGAATTTCTTGATTATGCATGATTTAGGCAGTGTTAGCTAGCAATTCATAGGTGGTTAGGATCAGGATGAAGTGTAGTTGGATTTAGGATGATCAATTGCATGATTAGAGACAATTTAGGTTGGACACCATTTTCGGTTGAGATTGATATCTCAAGATTCAAGCGTTTTGAGGATGAATTAATGGTATGGTTGAATTGCTGGTGAAATTCTGGTCAAGATTCATTCAAGAATCGTGGCAAATGGTTAAGTGTAGAGGAAGTTAGGGTTGCACAGGGGTGACCGGAGAAGTCACCGGCGACGGCCTTGCTGCGCGCGCAGGTTTGATGCTTGCAGAGATTCAAATTGGAGAAGAGATAATCTCCTTCGTCCGTTTGTGTGGAAAACTTGACTTGGTCCCTTCATCCTAGTGCTCTCGTTGAGCCACGTAAGCTGGCCCCTCAACGCAGCGTTTCATTTAAGTTGGAGACTCAGGCTTTGATTTTCGCTATGTGAACCAAGAACGTGTTGGTTCGAATCCTGGCATGTACACTTTTTCTTTTGATTAATTTGAACTGGAGTGAGCTGAATGAATTCAGGCGCATGGGCCTTCACATTAGTTGCTATCAACACCTCACTCTGAGCCCAACCCACATTTTGAACTTGACATATTTGCTATTTGTCACGCACCTTTTTATTATTTCTTTGATTTTCTTTTATTTTGTGCATTTCATATGTTTTAGAGAATAGTTCATAAAAAATAGGAAAATAATCCAAATTGATCCAAGTTTTTTTTCCCTGACTCATGAATGAGTCTAGAATTTTATTGAATTGAAATATTAGGAATTCATGCATTGGTGATTTTATGTTTGTTTTTTTTTGTAGGATTTTACAATTGGCTTTAGTATTTTAGTTAGGATTAACTTTAGTACTAGGTTTTAGGTGATCCTAACTTGCTAATTCAACTAGAATGATTTCTTTAGTTCCCTTAGAGTAGGGTTTTGCCTCTCTTGCTCTTGGATGGTGTTGGAGACTTGTGTGGGCTGCTGAGGAATGCTTGAAGAAGCTTGGATGTGAAGATTTCCCTTCTTTTGGTATAGTTTTGTTTAGGTATTAGGATTAAGGTTTGTAAGTAGAGCTTCTAGATAGTTTCTCTTCTCTCATAAACATGGAAGGTGTTGATCACTTCCATTCTTCCCTATGATATAAAGTCCCTTTGTGAAGGCTGCATCCCTCCTTTGGTAGGATGTGTGGCTCTTCACAAGTTGGTAGAACCTTTGAGGGTTCCTTTCTCTGATGATGGAATGTTTAGTGGTGACCTTTGGTCTTCACTCTGCTGTCCACTATCCAAACCTTGCTCTTGTTAGATGAATCTTTCTCCCTTGCCAGAGGATGGAGTTCCTTGCTAGAAGATCGAAGATACTAGAAGTTGCACTTCTCCTGTGTTTAAAGACTGCCTCTGGAGCTGAAGCTTGAAGATCAGGAAGAACAAGTTGATACTTGTGAAGGGAATCCTGCTGAGATCAAATGAAGAGCTAAAGCTTGAAGTTGGAGAACAAGTTGATACTTATGTTTGATGCATTGAGAGCCTGAAGGAGCAAGTTGATACTTGTTATTGGGATTGAAGCCTGAAGGTGGAGTCTATTTTGGAGCTGAAGCTTGAAGGAGGTGAATAACAAGTTGATACTTGTGTTTGATGTGTTGATAGACTTGAAGAACAGTTGAAGACTGAGGACTGAGCTGATGTCAGAGGAGCTTTGCTGTGAAGCTGTGGAAGCTGTTGATCTGCTTTCTTGACTGTCTGTTTTCTTTCTGTGCAACTGTATTGATGTGACTTGTCTGATTTGCTTGATGCATTAGAATAAGTTCATGTTTAAATCGTGTTAAGCTAGGAGCATGATTGCATTAGAGGTTGAGTTGCTCCCTCTGCTTGTATTTTTACTGTATGGCTTTGCTTGCGGGTATTCGGTAGAGCCCTGCTCCCTTGCCTATGTGGTTTGTGATTTGCTTGATGGCATTTTATTTCCTTTATGATTGCAGTTATCCATATCTGGCTTGAGATCGAGATGAGCTTGTAGAGGCTGCTGCCCCACACACATTTCCTCCCTCACTTGCATTGCATGCATTTTACAGTCGTTAACTGTTTACTGTTTAAGCTGATGCTTTATCTGTTTCTGTTTATCATTGACATGATTCCCTAGGAATCTCACTTCCTTTGATAAGGAAGTGATGATTAGAACTTTAGGTTGAAACCATGCATGATAACTTCTAGGAGTTCCCTGTTTCAAACCTCAACCATAGGATGAATCCTTGGCTTGACAACTGTTAGGACTTGATAGTCTCCCCTTAGTTGAACCTGCCTGTTCTCTCTTCTCATCTCAAAACAAATTAAAATACAATAATAAAGGTTAACTGACGTCATACGTTACGAGCCTTAAGCTATCTGAGAAAGGATTGTTGGAGAGTTTCCTTTCAACAGTCTGGATGTTTAGTATGGCACCCTTTGGGTGACATGCGATGCATTCACTCTCAGATCATAGTCTCTAGTGCGATATTGGTTACAAACATCCATAAAAAACAGTTCTTTCATAAAAGACAGAAAACAAACTCCAAACCTTTTTGCCCCGTGGGCCCATAATTCAAAGGAAGCTTTTCTGAAGAAAAGAGTGTCGTTAACTCCCAGTTCTACCGCAAACGGTAACGCCTAAGTCTCCAAGGGTCGAGCTGCGTACATCCAACTGTTGGAACTGTTTGTTAACCCTACTCGGAAAAACAGATGAATCTGAATCCCCGTAATCCGTATTATCCTGAACTACGTAAGCTCTGATCTCTCAAGCCTGTAGAGAGTACGTAGGCACAATACTGACGTATTGGTGAGCCACCTTCCCCATCACCCGTAGTTAGCCGAAATACGTTGACTCTGATTTCTCATTCTCTAATGAGAATACGTAGGCATAAAGCGCGACGCTTTGCCGAGTCATTTTCTTTTCTTTTTTAAGCCAGCCTTGATAGGTAGATAGATAAAACCAACCCGTCAGATAAACACAACAAGCATGGATCCCATCGAGTACGATGGACGTGAGGGGTGCTAATACCTTCCCCTTGCGTAACCGACTCCCGAACCCAGACAATGGTTGCGATGACCTTGTCTTATACCTTTTTCGTCAGGTTTTTCTGATCGTTTCCTTTCCCGTTCTGAGGGATAAATAACGAAAGGTGGCGACTCTTCTGTTTTTCCGGCACCTTATTTTCGCGGAAGCGACAGCTAGCGACTCTGCTGGGGACTTCATAGTTTCCTGGGATCCAACGTCCCTTTTGCGAGTCAGTTTGGGGATCCAACGTCCCCTGCGAGAGTCAATCCTAGCGCTTGTATGATTACTTGTTGGGTTGTGTTTATTTATCGCATTTTATTTCCTGCACTTTATTTTCAGTATGATATGATTATCTGTGCTGTTTTGGGAGGGGCATTTTAATGAGTGAGAAGCCAGACCCAGGCTTGAGTGTACTTAGCATTAGTTGTGGAAATTAGTGGGCGCGTACTTGCTTTGCAGGCACTAGTGTCTCATGAAATCCACGCTCAGACGAGGTTCTCCCGGTTGACTTCTTTTCCGGCCCTTTAGGCCTGAGGGGTTGTTGGTTTGGAGGATTGTCGACTCTGGGGACCGATCATTTGGGATTCAGCTGAGTGAGACCGCTTCAGGAGATGGTGATACCACACCTTCTGGGTATCGTATCACCCCTCTTGAATGTCTGTGACGCTGATGACCGCATAGGATGCCGAACTTGTGTCAGTTTAGGTCCATACCTGTGAGCAGGGTCGGGTTTGTTGCAGGAAACCTTAACCTTCAGACTACCTGGTTTTCTTGATAGTGAATCAGTTTTGTTGGTATCAGAGGTTCTCATCATCAGATGTATAGGTGTTCTTGACAGAGCAGAGTTATGGTCCTGTATCAGAGGTCCTTATCTTCAGAGATGTATTTGTTCTTGATAGAGCAAATTTGTGGTCCTGTATCAGAGGTCCTTATCTTCAGAGATGTATTTGTTCTTGACAGAGCAGATTGGTGGTCCTGTATCAGAGGTCCTTATCTTCAGAGATGTATTTGTTCTTGACAGAGCAGATTTGTGGTCCTATATCAGAGGTCCTTATCTTCAGAGATGTATTTGTTCTTGACAGAGCAGATTTGTGGTCATGTATCAGAGGTCCTTATCTTCAGATATGTGTTTGTTCTTGACATAGAAGATTTATGGTCCGATACTAGGGTTTTCTTCTTATCAGAGATAGTGGTTGTTCTTGACAGAGCAGTATTGTGGTTTTGTCGACACCGAACCTCCATCACTTCAACAACACAGTTGTCTTGATCTCCTGCTGCATGATTGCATTTTACATTGTTTTGCATACTCATTTGCATATCATTAACGTGTGTCTGTGTTGCAGGTACCGTTTCCCCCGGTCCAGGTTTGCTTGCCTTCTATTGTGCTATCATGGGTTCTCTGAGGAAGACCGTGGCCTACAAGCTTCCCACTCCTGATGTTGTTCAGCTGACTGGTTTGATTGCGTTGGCAGATGAGTCTGTGAGAGGTGAGTTCAGAAAGTCTTATGGGAAAGTGCTCAGCTTGGTTCGTAAGCCTTCTATGTTTGAGTTGAATGGGTTGCACGCCTGGCTACAGTTTTACGATCCTCCTTTGAGATGCTTTACTTTCCCGGACTTTATTCTCGCACCTACACTAGAGGAGTATGCTAATTTGTTAGGTGTGCCTATCAAGAGTTAGATACCCTTTGTTATTATGGATGTTGAGCCTAATCTGGCTAGTCTAGCTCCTTCACTTCATCTGGATGCCTCCGAGTTGGTCTTGTCCAGTTGGAACAGGGTTCCCGGTTTCTCCTTGCAGTTCTTAGTGGGAAAGGCCCAACAGTGTGCCAAAGACGGTTGCTAGATTGTGTTCAACGCCATTCTTGCTCTTTGCATATACGACATCATTCTGTTCCCTAATATGCCCGACTTTGTAGACTTGGACACCTTTCATATCTTTGCATCAGGGAATCCAGTCCCTACCTTGATTGGAGATGTCTATCATTCCGTCCACTACAAAAACAAGAACAAAAGAGGCAAGAATGTCTCGTACTGTGTGCCCCTATTCTATAGATGGCTTGATAGTCACCTACCCAAGAAGGGTCCCTTTGCTTCATCTGCAGCCACAACTGAGTGGTCTGAGCGTTTGATGAGTCTATCAGCGGAGGATATTGCCTGGTTTGATAGAGATAGGTTGGGTATTGAGATTATCTTCAGATGCAGCGGATTTCCGAATGTGCCTTTGATAGGAAGGAAGGGCTGTATCAACTATAATCCATCCCTGTTGGTCCAACAGTTTGCTTATGCTTTGAGAGCTCCGCTGAAGGATGAAGAGGTGTAAGAATCTCTGTACCTCACTGGTCTTCTAGAGGGGGATATGTTATCTAAGCTTCAGCACGCTTGGAATGGTATCAGTAAGCGCGGAAAACCATTGTTAGGAAAAAGTAATAGCCAAGCCTACGCTCCATATGTGACCTGGATCAGAGCCAGAGCAGATATCAAAGGGATGTCGTTTCCTCCCGCCAAGCTAGAAAGCCCTCCAGTGATTGAAGAGCCTACCACCGTGCCTATTCAGCAGCATAATCAGGTGTTAGTTAAGAGAGATGAGCTGAAGAAGGCAAATGAAGAACTGGAGAAAGAGTTGGCTCAACTCAGAAGCGAGAGAAGTGAAGCCGTCCATTCCTTCAAGAGGCAAACAGAGCTGGTAAACAAGTTAGGTACGGATTTGACTAAGCAGTTGGCTGAGCGTGAGCGCTTGGGTCAGGACTTCAAATCTGTCAACGACGTACTGGCCACTAAGAAGCAGCACTTGGATGAAGCGTACCGGAGAATATCCAAGTTTAATCAGCATTGGAAGGCCACCCTAGCCAACGGCAAGGGACGGGAGGATAAGCTGAAGCAGCAGATCTCCAAACTAAAAGCCCAGGTGAAGGCTAGTGAGAAGAGGTTTGATGAAGAAACCGCTCGCAGATATGCCGCTGAAGGCCTGCTGAACAAGGCTCTTGCTAACCTGAAGGAGCGCAAACTGACGTTTGAATCCAAGAAGCGGAAGTTAGAAGATTGTTTCGGCGAAGGAGCATGGGAAGACTCAGTTGAAGGTCTTCAATACACTATTTGGCAGAGGGAGCTACTCGTTGAAGGGTTGCTCACCCGGCCTGATCATCCGGAAACGAAGGGGTTGCTAGAAGAGTTTCGCGCCCGTGGTCGTGCTTGACTATATTTGTAATCCTTTTGTTTTGATCATTGTTGTATGCTGACCATCACCAGGCTTGTTGGTCGAGGTCATGCTATTGATTATGCTTGTACTAAGTGACGTTGTGTACCGCCTTGATGGGCTTTCTTTATATATATGAGATGTCATTTCCATGACTGGACTCGGACTTCTTATTATCAGCACTGGCACTCAGGTACTAGGATCGGGGGAGAAATCTCCCTAACACACAGACACACGTTTGCATTTGCATGAAGCATTTGCATAACGAGCACTTTGTCATTTTTTCTAACCCTTGGTGTATGCAGGTTGTTCCAGGATTGGTCGAAGGCCGATCCACCGCTATCTGACCAGAGAAAATCAAGCTAGAGCAATGGAACAAGTGCAGACTGACGTTCAGGAGCTCCGAGAGAGGATGGACCGCTTCATGGAGCTCATGCAAGTGGTTGCCAACGGCCAAGACCAGCTCAGAACATTGGTCCAGCCTCTGATCTCAAGGGTTGACAGCAATGGTGTACTCCATGGTGGGAATGTTCCAACCCCTCCACCTGTTGAAACTCCTCAGAATGGCATCCCTGTGACCGGGGGGAATGGCGGTGGTAACGGCAATGAGATTGCTAACATGGGGCTCAATGGTAATACGACTGGCATCGGTAATGGAAATTTTGAAGCTAATGGCAATGCTGGACTGGGCAACGGCAACACAAGTGTTGGAAATCTGTATGGGCCTCAGCCATGGTTAGAAGATCGTCAAGAAGATTTGTTCTCACAGAAGGGTGCTGAAGGTGAGCTGACTGCTGAAGCACGTCTGAGGTTTAAGGCACTCGAGGACAAGATGAGAAATTTCGAGAACCTGAACACTATGGGTGTCGACATGTATAAATTGGGATTGATAGATGATTTCAAGGTACCTCCCAAATTCAAGGTACCCGACTTTGAGAAGTACAAGGGCACCACCTGCCCTCGTTTCCACTTGAGGTCATACTACCGAAAAATGTTCGCTCACTCTGAAGACGAGAAGCTGTTGATGCACTTCTTTCAAGATAGCTTGTCCGGGCCATCCCTAGAGTGGTACATGAGTTTGGAACCCACCAGTGTATGCACGTGGAAGGAACTTGCTGAGGCCTTCGTGCACCATTACCAGTATAACAGTGACTTGGCTCCGAACCGAGTTCAGCTGCAGAACTTGTCACAGAGGAACAATGAAGGGTTCAAAGAATACGCCCAGCGGTGGCGTGAATTAGCAGCTAGAGTCCAACCACCGATGGTTGAACGAGAACTCGTTGAAATGTTTGTAGCCACCCTCCCAGGGGTTTATTACGAGAAATTGGTCAGCAGTATGTCTGGAAGCTTCTCAGATCTCATCATCACGGGCGAGCACGTTGAAAATGGGATCAAACTGGGGAAATTTCTGGGTGATCTATCCTCATCTGGAGGAGGAAAGAACCCATATGGTGGCAAAAGGCGTGAAGGGGATAGCAGGTGGCTAGCATAACCATCCCTGCTATCCAACAACCCCTGCCACAGCAGCAGCCAAATCAGCAAGGGTACAGAAAGTATCAGAACAGGGCACCTCTATCGAGCCGTCACCTTGAGACACCGCCCATGTCTTATGCTCAGCTGCTACAAACTCAGCTCCAGTTACAGCTAGTCCAGAAGAGAACCCTGGCTCCCTTGACAGGGGCACCTCCGCAGGGTTATGATGCGAATGCAACATGTGATTTTCACTCAGGGGCACCCGGCCACACGATAGAAAACTGCAAAGCCTTCAAGCACAAGGTGCAGGATATGGTGGATGCTAAGATCATCAATTTCTCAGACAATGTGCCGAATGTCACGAAGAACCCTATGCCGAATCATAGGGGAGGTGGGTGAATGCCATTATTAAAGACGAGAACTTGGATTTATTGACTGATGTCAAGGATCTGAAGATACCACTTAGCTTCGTTAAAGCCAAGCTGATGAAGAGAGGCTTCTTTCCGGGCTGTGGAGAACTATGTATGGGCTGTGCGACTCGTCCTGATGGATGTGAACAGTTGATAGAAGGGATTCAGAGTCTGATGACCGAAGGAATCTTGTAGTTTAGCCGAAGGGCCGAATGTGGATCTGGAGAGGTAATGATGAAGCAAGATGATGAGGTTGCCACCATCACCATCCCTCGCCAGACGATAACCATTTCTGCACTCAGGCCGCCCATGATTACCATCACCAAGGCTGGGCCGATACCTTTTGAAAGCACCAATGCCGTCCCATGGCATTATGGGGCAAACGTCTACTGTAACGGACAGAAGTCGGAACTAGAACCGTCTGGGCGGTCTGTGGATAACCTAGTGGGAATTGGCGGAATCACGCGCAGTGGAAGAGTATTTGCTCCACCTGAGATTATGGTGGACAAAGCAGACAAAGCTGAGGTAAATGATAAGGGAAAGAGTAAAGTCGTTGAGGAAACCCCTCGTGGGGTAGAGAAGGACTTACTTGTAAAGGACGCTGAAGAGTTCATGAGGTTGATCAAGAAGAGTGATTACAAGATCGTGGATCACCTCCATCAAACACCCTCGAAAATTTCCATCCTGAATTTGTTGTTCTGTTCGGAGTCACATCGCAACGCGCTGTTAAAGGTTTTGAATGCCACGTATGTACCGCAAGAAATATCGGTCAACCAGTTGGAAGGGGTCATAGCCCACGTGAATGCTGGAAACAGGCTATGGTTCACTGACCTGGAGCTGACGCCGAAGGGAAAAAACCACAACAGCGCCCTGCACATCTTGATAGAGTGTAGGGGAACGATTATGTCTCATGTGTTGGTGGACACAGGGTCGTCGCTCAATGTTCTTCCGAAGAAGGCATTTGATGAAGCTAGATACTCGTGGATTGATTTGCACACCCAGCGATCTAGTTGTGAAGGCATTCGATGGAACCAAGCGTCATGTCTTTGGAGAGGTAACGTTGCCAATCCAAGTTGGGCCGGAAACTTTCGACACAGTCTTTTACATCATAGACATCATGCCTGCCTACAACTGTCTCTTAGGTCGGCCATGGATCCATTCTGCTGGCGCCGTGACCTCCACGTTGCACCAGAAACTCAAGTATGCTGTCGGAGGTAGCATCGTGACTGTATGTGGCGAGGAAGACATAATAGTGAGCCATTTGTCGTCCTTCAAATATGTTGAGATGGATGGGGAAATCCACGAAACCCTATGTCAGGCGTTCGAAGTTGTTAAGGTCAAGGACGTGGCTCCAGTGATGACTGAGAAACCAGAGACGACTCTCTCTTCCTTCAAGGAAGCTCGGGCCGTTGTTCAAGCCGGATCTACCCCAGGCTGGGGGCAGGTTCTAGAAATACCTAACAAACAGGACAAGTTTGGGTTAGGATACTCTCCTGCGGCTGAAGCCTCCTCTTCCCGCAGTGCGTCGCGAGGTAAAGGGCTGATCCAGTTTACCAGCGGCGGGGTGATATTTGAAAGTGTCAACGCAGTGTCTGAAGACGGCGAAGACAATGATTTCGACCTGGACTCTTGGATCCAGCCAAGCAAACCAGGCCAGAGCCTCACCAACTGATCCATCAGGGATACCATCCAAGTGACAGGCAAAGAGTAATGATTTACTTTCTCCAATCATTGTACAACCCTATGTCCTACCCGGGGCATAGTGGTTTTATTGTCAGGGCCTTGTTTGATTATGTACATGCATTTTACCAATAAATCAAAAGGCGTTTTTCTTTGCATTCAAATGTTATGATCTCTATTATTCCTGTTTTATATTTGTTTTGAAAAACAATAAAATGGCAATGGGGTTTGTGCTAACCTGCATATCCTTGTTTTAAGCTTAACCCTTGTTATTGCAGGATCCACATAACAGATGACATCGACTCTGGACCTTCTACGACTCACTTCGACTTCGATTGCCCGATCTATCAAGCCGAAGAAGGGATTGAGGAAGACGAAGACCTTCCCAAAGAGTTGGCCCGCTTGTTGAAACAAGAAGAGAAAGTTATTCTGCCTCACGAGGAAGAGATTGAGATTGTGAATTTGGGTTCTGAAGAACTTGTCAGGAACGTCAGGATAGGGGCTGCATTGCAGAGTGATGTCAAGCAGAGATTGGTCGAGATGCTGAGAGAGTATAGTGACATCTTTGCTTGGTCATACGAGGATATGCCCGGACTTGATATTGACATTGTGGTCCACCACTTGCCGTTGCGAGAAGATTGTCCTCCCGTTAAGCAGAAGCTTAGGAGGACGCGACCAGATATGGCTGTTAAGATCAAAGAAGAAGTACAGAAGCAGCTTGATGCTGGTTTCTTAGCGGTCACTACTTACCCTTCGTGGGTCGCCAACATAGTGCCTGTACCGAAGAAGGACGGTAAGGTGCGAATGTGCGTCGATTACCGGGATTTGAACAGGGCGAGCCCTAAAGATGATTTCCCGCTCCCTCATATTGATGTGTTGGTCGACAATACAACTCAGTTCTCCGTATTTTCTTTCATGGATGGCTTCTCCGGCTACAATCAGATCAAGATGGCGCCGGAGGACATGGAGAAAACTACGTTTATCACCCATTGGGGAACGTTTTGCTACAAGGTAATGCCTTTCGGTCTGAAGAACGCAGTGGCCACTTACCAACGAGCAATGGTTACTTTGTTTCATGATATGATTCATCATGAAATTGAAGTCTATGTTGATGACATGATTGCGAAGTCCCAAACGGAGGAGGGACATCTGGTCAATCTGCTGAAGCTTTTTGAGAGGCTTAGGAAATTCAGGTTGAGGCTGAATCCTAACAAGTGTACTTTCGGAGTACGGTCTGGATAACTATTGGGGTTTATCGTGAGTGAAAGAGGCATTGAGTTTGATCCTGCGAAGATAAAAGCAATACAAGAGATGCCAGCGCCAAAAACAGAAAAAGAAGTTCGTGGTTTCCTGGGCAGAATAAACTACATTGCAAGGTTTATTTCTCAGCTCACGGCCACGTGTGAACCGATGTTCAAACTGCTAAAGAAAGATCAGGCGATTATCTGGAACGAGGATTGCCAGAAGGCATTTGATAAGATAAAACAGTATCTACAGGAACCTCCGATCTTGATACCCCCAGTGGCCGGAAGACCCCTAATTATGTACTTGACAATTCTTGAGAATAGTATGGGGTGTGTTTTCGGTCAGCACGACGAGACGGGCAGAAAGGAACATGCCATTTACTACTTGAGTAAAAAGTTCACAGATTGTGAATCTCGTTACTCAATGTTGGAGAAGACGTGTTGTGCACTAGCCTGGGCTGCCAAACGTTTACGACAGTACATGCTCAATCACACGACCATGCTAATTTCGAAGATGGATCCGATCAAGTACGTCTTCGAGAAGCAAGCGCTTTCGGGCAGGATTGCCAAATGGCAAATGGTGTTGACAGAATATGACATTCAGTACGTCTCCCAAAAGGCCATCAAGGGAAGCGTATTGTCTGAATACCTCGCAGAACAGCCGATCGAAGATTATCAGGCAATGAAATTTGAATTCCCTGATGAGGATATCATGTTTCTCAAAGCAAAAGATTGCGATGAGCCGTTGCCCGACGAGGGTCCAGACAGGAAATCCCAGTGGAAATTGATATTTGACGGGGCGGTTAATTCTTATGGAAGTGGCATTGGGGCGATCATCACGACTCCCCACGGATCCCACATCCCGTTTACCGCGAGACTGACGTTTCCGGTCACCAATAACAAAGCGGAGTACGAAGCATGCATCATGGGTCTAGAAGAAGCAATTGATTTGAGAATCAAGAACCTAGATGTATATGGTGACTCGGCACTTGTGATCAACCAGATTAAACGGGAGTGGGAGACTCGTCAATCGAATTTGGTGTCGTACATGATTTATGCCAGAAGGCTGCTTCCGTTCTTTGATCGAGTAGAACTCCATCATGTGCCCAGAGCTGAAAACCAGATGGCTGATGCCTTAGCCACGTTGGCTTCGATGTATAAAGTCAATTTTTGGAATGAAGCTCTAAGAATTGTCCTTTCTCGTCTTGATAGACCTACATTCGTCTTTGCGATCGAGGAAGCCTCCGACGGCAAGCCACGGTTCCATGATATCCAGACCTTCCTTATGACTAAGGAGTATCCTGCAGGAGCGTCAACCCAGGATAAGAAGACTCTGAGGAGGCTGTCTGGAAATTTTTATCTCAATCCTGATGGAGTTTTGTACAAGAGAAACCACGATCTCGTGCTACTCAGATGTGTAGATGAGAAAGAAGCGAGTATGCTCATGGAAGAAGTCCATGAAGGCACATTCGGTACGCACTCCGGCGGGCACGCTATGACAAGAAAGATCCTGAGAGCAGGATACTACTGGCTGACGATGGAGTCGGATTGCTTTAAATTCGCAAAGAGATGTCATAAATGCCAGATTTATGCTGATAAGATTCATGTGCCGCCGTGCCCGTTAAATGTCATGTCCTCCCCGTGGCCGTTCTCCATGTAGGGCATCGACATGATAGGCAAGATCGAGCCTACTGCATCTAACGATCATCGCTTCATTCTAGTAACTATCGACTGCTTCACCAAGTGGGTGGAGGCAGCCTCATATGCTAATGTGACCAAGCAGGTGGTGGCTAAATTCATAAAGAGGGACATCATCTGTCGTTACGGAATTCCCGAGCGGATCATTACTGATAATGGTTCGAATTTGAATAACAAGATGATGAAGGAGTTGTGCCAGAGTTTCAAGATTGAACACCACAACTCATCTCCTTACCGGCCGAAGATGAATGGTGCCGTTGAAGCGGCCAATAAGAACATCAAGAAGATTGTGCAGAAGATGGTTGTGACCAACAAGGATTGGCACGAGATGTTTCCATTTGCACTGCACGGTTATCGTACAACGGTACGTACATCAACTGGGGCATCTCCTTTCTCACTGGTGTACGGTATGGAAGTTGTCCTACCGTTGGAAGTTGAGATCCCTTCTTTGCGAGTTTTGGTTGACGTGAAACTCGATGAGGCAGAATGGATTAAGAACCGACTAAACCAACTCAGCCTGATGGACGAGAAGAGGTTAGCATCGATTGCATATGGTCGTCTGTACCAAAGCTGAATGAAGAAAGCCTATGACAAGAAGGTGCATCCTAGAAGCTTTCAGACGGGTGATCTCGTCCTGAAGAAGATTCTTCCTCCACACTCCGATCACCTGGGCAAGTGGACTCCCAATTATGAAGGTACGTACGTCGTCAGCAAGGTCTTCTCGGGAGGAGCCTTGTTGTTATCCACGATGGATGGCGAAGATTTTGCATCCCCGGTGAACGCGGACGCAATTAAAAAATACTTTGCTTAAAAAATGACCTGCTGGAGAGAAAAGGAATATCCAGGCAAAAATGGGGCATCCCGGCGAACCATAAAAAAGGAAAAAGGTTCGGGCAAAAATTAGGGATATAAAAGAAAAGAATGTACACCCGCAAAGTCGAAAACCTAGAAGGGCGACTTTGGCAGAAAAGGGTATCTCGGTGAATCGAAAACCCGAAAGGGAGATTCAGGCGAAAGTTAGGGATTTGAAAAAGCAAATGACTGTGTTCTGCGTGTGAACTGTATTTGTTTAGTGGTTTGGAAGACCTGAGGGCCGTTTATCTGAATCAATCTCTTCTGAAGCTGAAGCGTCGGAGAAGTATTGAAGTCGAGTGGGTCATAGAGGGATCAACTCATGGTGTTCGTCTACGCCTCATCGCCGACATTCGTGTATATACTGATGTATACTTATGTTGTTATATTTGTGCAGCTTCCTCATTCCAGGAGCTTGCATCTATTGTAAAACATTTTCACCCATTCAGGGGTTCGTTATCAATAAAATGTATACTATTCAGCGATTCTGTTTGTTTGTTTAGCATTTACCTGTTTTGCTTGCGACAAAGAACGCCGATGTTTTTGATAAAATGTGCATACATAGACTTACTGGCCTAGGCCACTGATTGTTGAAACAATGAATTACTTGAACATTGTCACAAGATGATAACCTTGATAGGTCCCTTTGAGAACGGTATCTTGTCTGTTAGTTTGTGTTATTGCAGGTATAGCATATTCCAGGCAGCATGTCGTATGCTTCCCCGAGCAGGATGATTCCTTCTTCTTCAGCGAGTTCAGCAGTATCCCCCCGCGGAGTCTGAACAGGAGACCGCAAGCATTGATATGTCTTCCCAGGCAGATATAGATTCTCTCCCCGATCAGATGTATCCTGAAGGATCGTTATCTCCCCAGCTGAGTCATATACTGAAGTGCGCAGCACTCGATAGTGCAGACTGAAGTCTCCAGCAGAATTGAAATTCCCCACAGTGTTGTATTCTCCCCCGGCAAGCAGGATGATTCCTTTTTCCCCAGCCGAGTTTGCAGATCCCCAAGAGAGCTGAGTCCTTGGAAGCCGTTCAGGCCATGATTGGTTCTCCCCAGTAGAGTGTTGAACAGCTGATGCTGTACTTCCCCACCAGAGTTGTTATCTCCAGGAAGGTTTTTCCGTGAAGACCGGGCAGTTTATTTCTGCGATTGATATCGTTTCTTCGACAGTTTGTGGTTTGAATACCTGGTTGAGCGGGTTCAGGTTCTTGTAGAACTTTTTTCCCCTGCAGCAGTCGGCTGAAGTTCGTTCCCCAGGCGGAATCCAATTGAGATTGGTGTGACTTTTTCTCCTACGTAGGATGATTCCTCCTCTCCACCAGAGTGGTTCTTTCTCATTGACAGGAGGATTTTCCCTTCAGCATTTATTTTGCTGATGGGGTCATAGCATTTTGCATGATTGCATAGCATTTACCCTAAACGCGTAGCATTTCCACCGTGTGGAGCATTGCGCCATTGTCAAAGCATATGCATATGAAACATGAGCTAGGTCGTTATCGTTCTTGTTTTGCAGGGGTTCCTACGCAGAATGGTTTGCTCAAGATGATTCTTGAATTCCCCAGCAAAGTTGTTTGCTTAAGATGATTCTTAAAATCCCCAGTGAAGTCGCTAGAGTTGGTCGCTCAAGTTGATGCTTAGAGACCCCGGCAGAGTGTTCGCTCACGATGATTCCTGACATCTCAGCAGAGTTAGTGGTTCAAGATGCTTCTTGAAGTCCTCAGCAGAGTTGATTCACCCAGAATGATTTTTGGATCCCCGAAGCAGAATTACTTGATAGTTCTCCAGAATCCCCAGCGGAGATGTGTCATCCCCAACATGTTTTCAACAGAGAAGTTGAAATTTCCTTGAAGACTTGATGATTGAAGTCCGGCAGTGGTGTCGAATCTCCTGACTTACTGATGAAGTCCAGCTGCGATGTCGAAGCAGTTTTCCTAGCTGACGCAGGGTGTCTGACGGCAAAAGATTGTATATCCTTATTGTCGCACCTCGAAAAATCATTTCGAACATACGACCCTCGCGCAAAAGGCGCGGAAATTGCGGTTCGACAGAGTCGCCACCGAACTTTATTTTTCCCGAATGAACGGGAGAGGAAAATATCGAGAAAACCTCATAAACGCGGAAGGAACACGGCCGTCACAACCATATTCCTAGGTTCGGGAGTCGGTTACGCGAGGGGAAGGTGTTAGCACCCCTCACGTCCGTCGTACTCGACGGGAACCTCTTAATTCGAGTTGTGATGGATGTTAGCTAAACTTAATTCTTCTCTTCTCACTACTAGATGCTAAAGGATACTATAAAGGGATAAAGACACTAGGGGAAAGGGGATGGTTATAGGATAGGGTGCTCACCAAGGATTGGGGCCCTTGTGCCTACGTATGCTCATTCGGACGAGAATGAGAAATCAGAGCGTCGTAGTTCGACTACGGAAAAGGATGGGGGAAATGGAAGATGGAGGGAATTGTGCTCGCCAAGATCATCGCAATCTTGTGCCTACGTATCTTACATTCAAGAATGAATGAAGAATCAGAGCGTCCGTAGTTCGTGGTAACGACCACGAAAGAAACAGGTTTGAATTGAGTTTGAAGGGGTACGGATGACGATTACTCGAAGTTTAAGAAAGACTTCTCGGACCCAAGTAATCGGGAGAGCGAACCAAAGACTTGGAACACTCTCTTTTTCATCATGAAGGAATGATGTGTTTGAAAGGGTAAGGTTGAAATGATGACGATCACTTGAATCCTAAGAAAGACTTCACAGACCCCAAGTAATCGGGAAAGCGAACCAAAGATTTGGAACACGCTCTTTTTCATTGTAAAAGAAGGTTATTTGTATAAAAGGATGAGATTGGTCGGATGACGACTATTTGAAGCTTGAGAAAGGCTTCTCGAATCCAAGTAGTCGGGAGAGCGAACCAAAGACTTGGAACATTCTCTTTTTCATCGCCAAAAGAAGTTGTTTGAAAGGATGAGTGAAAGGATGAGTAATTGGAGATGGTTGAATATTGTCGAGTTTGTTAATATTATTTAAAGGCGTCAATTGCTCACACACAAATAAGATAACTCGCATATAAACAACGGAAAGCAAGATCAAAGACTTGAACCTACTCTTTACACCTTGAAAAGAATTGAATAGTTGTTAATTGATTGATGGTTTGTTACGAAAGTCCACTTGACGTTGGATCAAGGGTTTGACTTATTATCGCGTGCAAAGCGTGTTGGAAATGAAATGATTTGAAAAAAGAGACCGACTTGATTTACGCATCAAGGGTCGAGTTGTAATAGGTTGATGGCGAATGCGTATGAGCACTCGACTTACAAGGGTTTGAAAGTGGCTCGACGATGAATCGAGAATTAGTTTGAAAATAGTTTGATCCGCTCTAGTCCCTATGGGTGCTCCTAGGAGATAAGCTAATAATCAAAGAAATGCGAAACATACATCGGAATGGGTGAGGGGTACATGTAATTTACACGGGATTGCACGAAATAAAGGGGTCTCATTGTCAGGTAGCCCAAGAGAAAGCCGTGTGTGTGCATTGTGTCCTAAACTACGCCTTGAGCAAAGTCGGGCATGACTCAAAGTTAGGATACCTGCAAATGACCAAAGATCCAACAGTCCACCAATTTGGCTTTTAGGAGTTTCAATAATTTATTAGGTATTTTCGAATATAGGTGAATGAATATGAATAATGAGATATGATAATATGAATAATAATATGATAATAATATTCACAATAATATTTAACGGGAATTAAATTTAATGGTTAGTGAATCGAATCGGGACACGAAAGAATGGATCTCGTCTTAATCGCAAACATAATGCCGATTAATCGAAGGTAGCCTATCACGATCCCAAAGTACGGAAAATGACCCCAATGGTTATTCACCATAGATTTGAAATCGAGAAGGTTATCTACTTCGATACGCGACGCTTACGAATAAAAGACTTCATCGATCCAAAAATTGAAATAAAATCGGAGAAAGAAGGTGGTCTCAGATCCTTTGTTTCACGTCAATATTTTGACGGCTAAACGGTGGAAACTTCTTCATCGACCGAAAAAAAAAAAGCGAAAAATGCCCAATAACAAATGTGAAAATAAAATCGACTCTAAAAAACCTCTAAATATAAAATATACAAAAGTTATAAAAATAATAAAACTTTTTAGAAGAAATAACAAAACAAATATAAAATATGTACAACTTAGCAAAATACAATATACTTACATAATATAATAAAATAACAGTTTTAAAATATACATATATTAAGCAAAATATATTTACAAAATCCTAAAAAATATTATACATATATCAACTAATAATTTATATATTAAATAAGATAAAGAAAAAAACCAGAAGGGGTGTATGCATTAAAAACAAGAGTGTGTATGTGCAAAACAGGAAAGCTGGGTCAATGGGCTTAGAAGCCCAAAAAAACTCAATGGATAGCAAGCATGTCGGATATCTTTGATCCAAAACCATTTAGGATGCTTACTCAGAAGACTTAGAATAACACCGTTAAAAATGTTGATTGAAAAAAACGGTAACGCTCAAAAGAGAAAAACAATAGTCATCCAAATCAAAGCTTCCTCACCCGATCTCCTACTCTCTCATTCCTGTCTCAGTCGCCTCCGCTTCCTTATTAACCCTTCTTCTCTATTTTGTCTTGGTTTGTTTTCTGGAAGTGGTTTCTGAGTGTTTCTGTTCAAACATAAAAGTCACGTGGTTCGATTGGGTTGAAGAGTGTTAATTAGAAATAGGTTTTGTCGGAAGGTGAGAGATTTGGTGGATTGTTCTGGTGATTTTTGGGTTAAAGTTTAATTGGGTTTTGAGGTAGAAGACGGTGGAGAGTTAAGAGTGGAGGTTCGAAGTTTGAAGAAGGAAACGTTTTTGAGTATCATCTGGTTTTATTCATCAATGGGTTAAGTTGGTTGTTTCGGTTGAAAGAAGAAGATTGAGGGTGGAGGAGATTCCGGCGGCGAGGTTTAAAGTCTTCTGGGTTTTCGGAGATTGTGATGAAGGTTTAGTATGAGTCGTTTGGTTTTTTTGAAAGTTGATTGAAGATCTGGAGGTGAGGATTTGAGATTGAACGAACAAGGTGAGAAGAGTTAAAAAAAATTTTAAGTTTGTGTTCACGTTTGAGTGCTGGGTTTATGATGTTTGTGAATGAATTTCGAAACTATTGAAGGTTGTGAAGGACATTGGAGTTTCGGATGGTGGTTGAAAACCTGAAAAGTCTGGGTTGAAAGATGTTTCGTTTTTTGGGTTTCTTCGAAGGTGGTGGTGATAACGGCTGATGAAGTTGGTGAAGGAAGATGACACTGTAGCGGCGGCTACAGTGTTAGGGTTTGGAGCTGCTGAACTAGGGTTTGGAGGCTGCTGAGAGGTTGAAGCTGCTAGGGTTGTCCTTGTGAAGGGATGATGAATAGGGTCTTATACCCTAAGTAAATGACACATGGCACAACAACTTTTTTTTTTTAATTTTTTCTAAAGAATTAAATAATTATAATATCACTAAATTCTAATTAAATAAAATAAAAAAATAATAAAAAAAAAACTAATAATTCTATTCTAATAACCAGTCTTAAATGAAATAACTACTAATTAAATTAATACTAATAATAAAATCCTAATTAATAAAAATTAATCTAAACAAATCTATTAATAAATAAAATTAAAAATAATAAAAAATAATTAATGCTAATTAACAATTTATTTCTACCAATATTAAAAAAAAACAATTAATAAAAAAACATTCTATAAACTAATAATTAAAAACCTATTTTAAACTCTATTAAATTAATCTACATGAATAAATAAAGAAAATAATTATATCCTAGTTAAAATTTCATTTAAAGTCTAAACAACTATAAAGAACCATTTCTATCTAAAAAATAATTTTTAATAAATCTATAATTTAATAAACAAACTAATTTTAAAAAGTTATTAAATAAATAAATAAAAATTACTTCTAACTAAAATAAAAAATCTATTTCTATTTAAAAGAATATAAAAAACCTATTTAAACTAAAATATAAATAATTCTACCAAACCTATAAAATAAACCTATTTAAAAACTATCATATATTTAACAAATTCTATTAATTTATTAAAAAACTATTTCTACAAACAAACAAAAAAGGTTCTAATAAAAATTATAAAAAACTAAATCATATTTAAATCTAAAAGAGAACTCTAAAAAAACTAAATTTCTATTAAAACTAATTAAACTAAGAAAATAAAATCTAAATTATTAAAATTTAACTAAACAAAATCTGTGTATTAATAATAAAACAAATCAATCCTAATTTAATAATACTAATAATGACCATAAATCCTAATTAAACTATCAATAATATCTTACACTAAAAATAATATTCTAATAAGTAAATAAATAATTAAAAGAAAATAATCTAAAAAGATAATCTAAAATAAATCTGACTGTTAATTAATAAAAAATAAATTAATCCTAATACTAAAAATAAAATCTTAATAATATTAAAAATGAATAAACCTATTTCTAAACTATTAATATTAACAAAGAAAATAATAAAAAGATTAACAAATTAACAAACCTATAAAATAAAACTATCTAAAAACTATCTTCTAAAAAATAAAATATTCTAAAAATTAATTAAAATCTAAATTTAAACTATCAAAATTCTAACGAAAAACTAATTAATAATATATCTAAAACTTAAACCCTATTCTAAACAATTATATAAAAAACTATTTGAAAAATCTATTAAAATCACAAACTATTTAAATGGAAAATAAATAACTATTCTAATTCTAAAAATATAATAAAAACTTATTCAATATTTCTAAAAAAAATAAATATTCTAAACTTAATTAAATTAAAAAAGTTAAAACAAAAATGTATACAGAAAATAAATATTTGAAAAGAAAAATGAGAAAATAAACAAAGGATTGAAATTACGAAAAATACCCTTAGGCCACGTGTCGCGCTCCTATTGGATAAAAGAGTCGAGATTTGAAGAATGCCCAATCGGGGCGGACACGTGTCTAAATGGTATGAAATTAAATGAAAAATGCAAAATAAAAATGCGAAAATATTTACAAAAGCTGGCGGGCAAATTTAGGGTATGACAACAGGATGAAAGTGATATACAGAGGTAGGACAAATTTAGGGTATGACAGATGCCCCTATCTAATTGGCTTAAACCAAAGGAAATGAATTGCTGCAGCGTTCATTCTCCTGAGGTAGAAGTCAATTAGATATGAAGAAGACCTTAAATTTGTCCAAAAAGAAAAGAAATGCTCGGGAATCGAACATGCTGGATGAAGTATACCTCTGAGTAAACTATAAGCAACTGGAAAAAAGGTCATCATCACCAAAAGGATGATGGGATGAAACACACACGGCTACTACCACCAAAAGGATGGTAGAGCAAAGCACAATCGCACAATCTGACATTAATGACCATGACAGACCCCCCACCAAAAGGATGATGGAGTGAAACACACACAAACAAATATCGCACAATCTATCACCAATCCAAGTGACAGACCCCTCACCAAAAGGATGACGGAGCGAAACACAAATAAACTATCGCACAATCTATCACCAATCCAAGTGACAGACCCCTCACCAAAAGGATGACGGAGCGAAACACGAACAAATATCGCACAATCTGACACCAATCCAAGTGACAGACCCCTCACCAAAAGGATGACGGAGCGAAACACAAATAAACTATCGCACAATCTATCACCAATCCAAGTGACAAACCCCTCACCAAAAGGATGACGGAGCGAAACACAAACAAATATCGCACAATCAATCATTAATGACTATGATAGACCCCCCACCAAAAGGATGACGGAGCGAAACATAAACAAATATCGCACAATCTGACACCAATCCAAGTGACAGACCCCTCACCAAAAGGATGACGGAGCGAAATCACACAAAACACTATCGCACAATCTATCATTAATGACTATGATAGACCCCCCACCAAAAGGATGACGGAGCGAAACTCACAACAAAAACTATCGCACAATCTATCATTAACGACTATGACAGACCCCCCACCAAAAGGATGACGGAGCAAACTCACACTAAACATATCGCACAATCTATCATTAATGACTATGATAGACCCCTCACCAAAAGGATGACGGAGCGAAACACAAATAAACTATCGCACAATCTATCATTAATGACTATGATAGACCCCCCACCAAAAGGATGACGGAGCGAAATCACACAAAACACTATCGCACAATCTATCATTAATGACTATGACAGACCCCCCACCAAAAGGATGACGGAGCGAAACTCACAACAAAAACTATCGCACAATCTATCATTAATGACTATTACAGACCCCCCACCAAAAGGATGGCGGATCGAACTCACACTAAACATATCGCACAATCTATCATTAATGACTATGATAGACCCCTCACCAAAAGGATGACAGAGCGAAACACAAATAAACTATTGCACAATCTATCATTAATGACTATGATAGACCCCCCACCAAAAGGATGACGGAGCGAAACATAAACAAACTATCGCACAATCTATCATTAATGACTATGACAGACCCCCCACCAAAAGGATGACGGAGCGAAATAGACACAAACCATCGCACAATCTATCGTTAATGACTACGATAGACCTCCCACCAAAAGGATGATGGAGCGAAACACACACCGGCCACTACCACCAAAAGGATGATAGGAAAAACACAAATTGAAGGTTACCAACACCAAAAGGATGCAAGCTAGGTTGAACTGACGAAGTTCGACTATCACCAAAAGGATGATAGTAAGGCAATTGACAATGGTCACGCTTGCTGGATACAACTCATTGGGGAACACCCAAGAGGAAGATTGGGTTGAAATGAATCAGTGGGGACGACCACTGACTTGCTTGGAGTTCATAATTTTGTTGAAATGATTTCATGGTTACGCCCATTAGCTCTGAAAAGGACGCCTCTGACTGGGCCGAGTTTATCCTGATGTCTTTCTTGGTTTGCTCAACAAATGGTTGAACAACTTCATGAGGAACGCTCACGGTTTTGCTAAAGATGCCCCTGCTCGGGTTGGATCTTGCATTGAACTTCTTGAATTTTCCCAATAAAGGGTTGAACAACTTCGTGGGGAACGCCCACGGTCTTGAATGGTATGCCCCTGACTGGGCTGAATGTTGATTTGCATATCTGATCAAACACGAGGTTAAAATACGTCATGGGAGGTACCCATGGTCTCGAAAAGGATGCCCCTGACTGGGCTGAATCTTGCTTTGAATGTCTTTGAATTTCGTGGGAGAAACCTATAGTTGTAGAAGATTGCCCCTGACTGGGCTGATGATTGCTTTGAAGTTTCTTGAAACTTATGGGAGAAACCCACATTCTTGCGGAGGATGCCCATGACTGGGCTGATGATGGTTTTGAAAATCTTCGAGATTGATCCTGGACCTTGATTTGCATATGCTAATGCTGGATGAGAATGATATTCCATAACAAATGGAAGTGCAAATGCAAATGCTGACGCGTGGAGATGCAAGAGCTGGGGAAGTATGATATGATTGGAGTATGCATATGATGCAGAATGCTTATGATGATGAATGCAATGTGTATGATGCATATGATGCAGACGGGTAATGGGAAATGCAAGTGGAGATGCCAGCGTGGTGGGTGTCGCTTGCGCGAAAATAAGGTGCCGGCATGACAGAAGAGTCACCACCTTTCGTTATTTATCCCTCAGAGCGGGAAAGGAAACGATCGGAAAAACCTGACGAATAAGGGTAAGACAAGGTCATCGCAACCATTGTCTGGGTTCGGGAGTCGGTTACGCAAGGGGAAGGTATTAGCACCCCTCACGTCCGTCATACTCGACGGGATCCTCGCTTGTTTGTTTGCTTGGACGGGTTGGTTATAATCTATCTACCTATCAAGGCTGGCTGAAAAAGAAAAGAAAAATGACTCGGCAAAGTGTCGCATTTTATGCCTACGTATTCCCGTCTGGAATGAGAAATCAGAGTCAACGTAGTTCGGCTAACTACGGGGGGAAGATGGGGAAGGTTGCTCGCTAGGACGTCGCGTCCTATGCCTACGTACTTTCATCTGGTATGAAAGATCAGAGCAAACGTAGTTCGGGTAACTACGGGTTATCTCCTGAAAGAAGTGTTTTTTATGGCGTTTGCGATTTCAACCGCACTAGAGACTATGACCTGAGAGTGAATGCGTCGCATGTCACCCAAAGGGTATCATACTAAACATCCCACCTCAGATAGCTTAAGGCTCGTAACGTACGAAAGAAATCATTCATGATTACTGTATCTTAAACTGCTTTGAGATGAGAAGAGAACAGGCCCAACTAGGAGGGAGACTATCAAGTCCTACTGTTATCATGCCATGGATTCATCCTATGGTTGAGGTTTGAACAGGGAACTCCTAGATGTTGTCATGCATAGGTTTCGACCTAAAAGTCTATCATCAAGTCCTCATCAGAGGAAATGAGAGTCCTAAGGGATCATGTCAATGATACACCAAAACAGACAAAAGCATCAGCTTTAACAGTAAAATGCATGCAATGCAAGTGAGGGAGGAAATGTGTGTGGGGCTTCAGCCTCCACAAGCTCGTCTCGACCTTAAGCCAGTTATGAAATAACAGTAATCATACTGAAATATAAACAACATGCTATCAAGCAATGAACAGGTAAAAGAAATGAAGTGCCATCAGGCAAACAGAACACACTTGAGAAAGAATCATCTACTCTCTAATCCTAACCCTAACACAGAATCCTGATCAAATCAAAGCAAAGCCCTAAAGCAAACCTAACCAAAAGAAAGCAATCCCAGTCTTCAAGCTTCAGAACAAGCTTACCAAAGAAAGGGAGCTAAGTAAGCAGACTCATAGTGTCTTCCTCAGGAAAGCACTAGGAGGTGTATACTCAGGAATCATATCCTATGTGGCTCGACCACTGTGATCAGTTTACATTCCTCCTCAGGAGAAACTAAACTCACAAGCAGGCTCCAACATCACTGGATATTTAGGAAATCCTATCTGAACTAGTGGAACTAAGTGAATAGACTCATAGGACCTTCCTCAGGAAAGTACTAGGAGGCTTCCACTTATGAGTTGTATCCTATGTGGCTCAACAACTGTGATCAGTTTACATTCCTCCTCAGGAGAAACTAAACTCACAAGCTGGCTCCAACATCATTGGATACTTGAGAAATCCTAGATAAACTAATGGAACTAAGTGAATAGACCCATAGGACCTTCCTCAGGAAAGTACTAGGAGGCTTCCACTTAGGAATTGTATCCCATGTGGCTCAACAACATGTGATCAGTTTACATTCCTCCTCAGGAGAAATTAAACTCACAAGTTGGCTCCAACATCATTGGATACTTGAGAAAGAGGTGAGAAGAAAGAATGAAAGTCATTCATAGTGCCTTCCTCAGGAAAGTACCATGAACTTCCTTCAAACTTCAGGATCTCAAACCTCACAGACAGGGAATAATCCCCAAGCTCTGGGTCTCTGAGTCTTGATCTACAATCTTCTCTTCCATCATGCTCTCCAACAAGCTCTTCAAGACAACACAAGCCCCACAACAAACTCCCCAAAACAAACCCCAGAGATGAACAGATAACCACAGAACAGACAAAATCATCAGGCAACTTCATAAAATACCTAAAAATACTAAACCAAGGGGGAAAAATCTATCAATTAATCACAAAGGTCTACAACACTCACCCATACCATCCCCATATGCCTCTACCCAAAAATCAAAACAAAACCATCTAAAGAAAATGAATTTCCTCACCTATGCACAACCTAAACCCTAATTAGGATACCCTAAAGCTACCCTAATTAAACTAATCAAATTAATCTACAAAATCAAGAATTAAATCCTATTGGGAACTATGATTCAATATCTAATTACACAAAAAAGAATGAGTCAAAAAGACTAAGGGAAAGTCCTAAAACAAATTCTACAAAATCATGTACAAAATTAATCCTATTTTAAAAGCTATTGAAATGAAAAATCTATTAAAAATTTGAAAAGAAAATAAAATGGAAATTTTATTTATTTAGAATTTTCTAGACAAATTTATGAACACATGAAAAAAACAAGAATTAAAAAATATTAAATTTTCTATTTTTTATGAATTTTATAAAAGCAAGAAATATTAAAAGAATTAAAAAGTAAAAGAAATTGAATTAAAGGGAGGGGGGTGAAAATAGAAAGGCGCGCTAGTTGTTAATTATATGGGCCAGAATAGGGGGTGGTGTGGATAGCATTCATTGCTGAGCCCATGGTTTCTCATTAAACAAAACGACGCGTTTTGGTTTTGAATTTTCCCTCCGCTTTCTTCAATGAATCTGGGCCGTTGGATGAAACGAAATGGTCAACACTTCCAACACGAATCAACGGGTGTGATTATGTCTTCTACCTTGGATCTGTTAGGGTTTCACAGAACAACCTCCGCACGCGAATCTTCCATCCTCCATAGCTCTCTCATCTCGCAACCATTTCCCTCGATACAAAAACCAAACTCACTCCTCTCCTTGCCCTCTACAAGACTGTGGTCACGAATTCCTCTAAAACCTAACCACTCAAGAAATACACACGATGGAAGTTCTGTCCATCATAGTTTGCACCTGGTATGCATGATCATGATCTTGGCTGAAACTAACCTAGAATGGTCTACACTTCATGGTGATTATTCTAAACTACAAAACTAAGGTTATAGTACATTAAGGCATGAGTTCTTGGACTCAAAACAGAAATGGCCATAACACAAACCTACATGTAATGCTTTCAAACTCACCATGATTCATCCTATATTGGTCTCTATCACATTTCTCCTAACAACCAACCCTAAAACAGAATAAATAACGAGATTCAAGAGAAAACGCATACCTTGCAAGTGATGATGGCTATGGTGTTTCTCTTCCAATTCAAGCCTTGGTGCTCTCTTGGAATGATCTTTAATGGCTCTATGTGCTTCTGTTTGCAGTAGTTTTGGCTCACACTTCTTGAATCAACCTAGCCAATCCTTCATGCAAGTTGGAGTGAAGCTTGTGATCTCATGAACCAGCCACGAATTCTCCTTGATTTTTCTTGCCAAATACTCAATGTTGCTTGTAGATGATGATGATAATCAGAATTGTAGTGATTGATGAAGTTTCAATAGAGTTTGAAATGAAAATGCACTTTGGAGTGAAAGAATCAAAATGTGGTATGCAAGCTCTAAGAATCTCTAACCAATGCATGGAGCCACTCTAGGGCTTATATAGATGAGAATAGAAGCCTCTAGAACTTTGGAGAACCTTCCATGAGGTTTCTAGAACTTCTCATGCAATGATAATTTGAATTTGCCATATTTAGTAAATCTCATGCTATATCATGATACACCATGCAATCTCACTTAATTTCTCCTCAAATGATATGGTAAAATGAAAACAAAGCCTTACAAGTCCTTATGTAGCATTTTCCCATCTTTCCTTTTGATGCCTTAAAGTGCAAGTAACAAATTTACAAAGCAACTCCAATTTTTAAGCCTAAACTCAAAAATGTGGCTAAACCATTGTTTTTAAAATGATGTTTCCAATCAAAATGATATATTGGATGACCTATTTTGGATTCCTAGATCTTCCAAACCAATTTCCAATTTCAACTTTTTAAACTTATAAGCCATTTTTAGTTCATTTTTAACCAATCATGCAAATCCATGCTATGAGCTTTTCCAACAATTCATGACCTTCTTTCTAGACTTAAAATCCCATTTTGAACGACTTTCATGTTTTGAGTTTTTCCATTTGAGGCTTGGGAATAGGAGATATGGCCTTTGCTTAAAATGACCTATAACTGACAAATGACCAAAATACCCCTGTCTTGTTCAAACCATAAGTTGAGTACCACAAATCCTATCAAGGACTTCTACCACTCAAATTAAAGCTAAGAAGATGCCCTACAACATTCATGTTGACCAAGAGATCATAGGAATCATCCTACTAGGGCAAAAGTTGTCTGCAAGTTGGGTGACTTTCAAGGACCCAGATTCACACACCTCAGCTGACCTGTAATTTGTCAAAACCATAACTTGAGCTCTGCAACTCCTATCAAGGACTTCCACCACTCAAATTAAATCTAAGAACAAGCTATACAACATTCATGTTGTGGGGAAGATTAGATATCAATCACATCTTGAGCTAAAACTGCCTGGAAGATAGGGATCAAATTAGGGTTTTTTCACTGACAATCCTTGGAAACCCTGACTTGAAACTTCTCAAACTCTTCAATCATGATGAGTTAGTCTAGGAATCATCTTTATAATATCTCTATGCATCATTCCATGATCTCATGGCCCTTGGATTAGGTCTCAACCTTCTCCAAATCTTCAGTTATCCTAGGGTTGACCCAGTCAAAACCCTAATTCTACCAGTCATGGTTGAATCTTCTGAATTCTTGCATAATGGCTTCTCTGGACTTCATGATGGATTTCAAGACATCTCATAGGCTTCCTCAAAGCATCTGGTTCATCCTCAAAGTCTCAGAATCATCTGAGGAGCTCCCACAACTCTCAAGCTATGAAGCACACAACTCTGGTTTCAACCAATTCCTCTGAGGATCTCTTGAACTGTCTGATGAAGGTATCAACTTTCAAACACTCAATGAATAAATAATTGTTGGTCAAATTTTGGGGTGCAACAGCTGCCCCTATTCGAACGGCTTGAACCTGACTGGGTGAGAAGCGAACGGCTCTCAACCAATCAAGGTCGAGACGATTGAATATCGGTAAACCCGAAAATTTGCCAACTGCGCGAGCACACGGTACTCTGCGGGGAACAAATCTTTGAATACTGCAACACTAGCTGCTCAACAACTAGCTGGAGAAATATCGACCTGACATCACCGTCAGTTATCCACATTAAATTCTTTTGATATTGCCTTCAGACAACCACAACACCCAACATCGCCGCTGGAAGACTAAATCACCTGACATCGCCGTCAAGAACAACCATAACTCGGGGAAACAAGCGTCCAACATCGCCGCCGGAGACCTAAACCCGAATCACCAAAATACCCAACATCGCCGCTGGAGAAAATACAACAATGAACAAAATACCCCGCATCGCCGCTGGAGAAAATACATCTGACAGAATACCCCGCATCGCCGCTGGAGAAACACATCTGACAGAATACCCCGCATCGCCGCTGGAGGACTACATCTGACAGAATACCCCGCATCGCCACTAGAGAACTACGTCTGACATCGCCGTCGGACAATCAACATACCCCGCATCGCCGCTGGAGAAATAAATCTGACCGAATACCCCGCATCGCCGCTGGAGAAACACATCTGACAGAATACCCCACATCGCCGCTGGAGAAACACATCTGACAGAATACCCCGCATCGCCGCTGGAGAACTAATGGATCTGCATCACCTAACATCGCCGTCAGAAGACTGGATCACCTTGACATGCCCAACATCGCCGCTGGAAAACTGAATCTGACATCGCCGTCGGAAACAAACATCGCTCTGAGAGACACTTGACATCGCCGTCGTACAAACATCATCTCTGATGGGGATTTAAAGAGTCTGACCTCGCCGTCAAACAAACATTCAACCTCGCCGCTGAACCAACATCCGACCTCGCCGTCGAACAAACATCCAACCTTGCCGTCGAACACAAACCCGGTCCGGGAATCCGAAGTATACATCTCAAAGGTACAAAACCTGAGCTTGGGATGGAAACAAACACTTCCAACGGTACACATCCTAACATTGGAGGCAAACATATCCAAAGGTACGAAACCTGAGCTTGGAATCAAACATATCCAAAGGTACGAAACCTGAGCTTGGAATCAAACATATCCAAAGGTACGAAACCTGAGCTTGGAATCAAACATGTCCAAAGGTACGAAACCTGAGCTTGGAATCAAACATATCCAAAGGTACGAAACCTGAGCTTGGAATCAAACATGTCCAAAGGTACGAAACCTGAGCTTGGAATCAAACATATCCAAGGGTACAAAACCTGAGCCTGGAATCAAACATATCCAAAGGTACGAAACCTGAGCTTGGAATCAAACATATCCAAAGGTACGAAACCTGAGCTTGGAATCAAACATGTCCAAAGGTACGAAACCTGAGCTTGGAATCAAACATGTCCAAAGGTACGAAACCTGAGCTTGGAATCAAACATATCCAAAGGTACGAAACCTGAGCTTGGAATCAAACATATCCAAAGGTACGAAACCTGAGCTTGGAATCAAACATATCCAAAGGTACGAAACCTGAGCTTGGAATCAAACATATCCAAAGGTACGAAACCTGAGCTTGGAATCAAACATATCCAAAGGTACGAAACCTGAGCTTGGAATCAAACATATCCAAAGGTACGAAACCTGAGCTTGGAATCAAACATATCCAAAGGTACGAAACCTGAGCTTGGAATCAAACATATCCAAAGGTACGAAACCTGAGCTTGGAATCAAACATATCCAAAGGTACGAAACCTGAGCTTGGAATCAAACATGTCCAAAGGTACGAAACCTGAGCTTGGAATCAAACATATCCAAAGGTACGAAACCTGAGCTTGGAATCAAACATGTCCAAAGGTACGAAACCTGAGCTTGGAATCAAACATGTCCAAAGGTACGAAACCTGAGCTTGGAATCAAACATACACGCTGCTATTCTCTTGACATCTTGTCAAGTCGTTGCTAAATAAAAGCAAACACGCCGGGTCACTGGACATAATCATCAAGTTAACAACTCAGTTGAGGAGAGAAAAATGGGGGTTCACCCAAACAATCCTGACGACTCACTGGGGAAAAGGAAAAAAGGGTTCCCCCAAACGACCTTGTAGACTTTGCTGCAGAAAGACGAGAGAGTTCACCCCAACGACTTCAACAACTGCTGGAGAATAACGAAAGAGCTCACTCAGACGATTCCTACCAACTTTACTGGGGAGCAAGTATCTCTGCTCGAGAACAAGGTAACCTCCTGGTTCATGCTTCATATGCAAATGCTGGAAGAATGAGCGTAATGCTCCGTGCGAAACGGAATGCTACGCTTTTGGGTAAATGTTATGCAATCATGCAAGGAAATGCCCCAGCAGAGTAAATGCTGGGAAGAGGAATCATCCTCTCGGGGAGAGTAATCATTATGCTGAGGAAAAGCTACCCTTCAAGGGAACTGCATTTTCTGCTTGTCTCAACTGGACTTGCACTTGAGGATGACAGACTCCTCCGGAGAACACAGCACATCAGGCTGATCAACACACTATCCTCTGCTATACTCTGCATGGGGAATGCGATAAATGCCCTGAACGGCTCTCTGAGGAACGACCCTTCTAGGGAACATAGCCTTCGGGCTACAAGACACTCATGTCATTAAGTCCTCAAACTCACGGGGATAAACAAACTTCGGCTTGCTGGACAATCCTTCAGGGTCCTCTTGGGGAAACATCCATCTGCCAATCATGATTGTGCTCGGCTGGGGATATCAATCTACCTGCCTGCTGCTGGGGAAGTGCCAACCACCTGCTGGGGAAAAGCCCTCGACTCTGTTGGGGGTTCCAGAAATCATCTTGAACAAACAACTCCGTAGGGCGCTTCCAAGAATCATCCTGAACTGATAACCTTTCTGGAGACTTTATTCTGTTGGGTATTCCAGGAATCTCCCTGGGTCACTCTTGCTGGGGACGCTACCGGGGAGCTCAAGGATTATCCTAAGCAAACAACTCGGGAAACTGCGCTGAGGCCTCAAAAATCACCTTAAGCAAACGGCCCTACTGAGGAATTCAAGAATCGTCTTGAACTGAAGACTTCGCTGGGGATCTCAAAAATCATATTGAGCGAGCGACTGTGGGGATTACACCGGGGTCTTAAAATTCATTCCTAATAAAGCGACCTTGTTGGGGAGAATATCAGGAATCGTCTCGAGCAACTGGTCCTTTGGTGGAACACCTGTAAGACGAAAATGATAATAACCTAGATCATGTTTATGATGCATATGCTTCGGCGCCATGCCCCACACGGTGGGAATGATATGCGTTCATGCTAAATGCCATGCAATCGTGCACAATGCTATGCAACGTTAAATGCTATGCGGTGTTAAATGCTATGCAGTCATGCACAATGATGCGATCCCGTCCGCCAAATAAATGTTGGGGGGAGGAAACCCTTTTGTCAAGGAGACAAGAACTACTCAGGTAGAGGAATCATCCTGCTATGGACACGCTGGTATCAATTGGCCTCCGTCTGGGGAATTGATCTTCCGGTTGACTGCTGCAGGGCAAACAACTTCAGCTGACTGCTGCAGGGGACGAAGCTCTACGAGAACCCGAACCTGCTGAAGGAAAGCGATGTCAATCGCGGGAATGAACTGCGCGACCGCCATGGCTACTTTTCTGGGGATAACAACTCTGTGGGAAAACAACTTCAGCTGCTCCACACTCCACTGGGGAAAATCAATCATGATCCGATCAACTTCCAAGGATTCGGCTCTCTTGGACATCTGCAAACTCGGCTAGGGAAGGAGAAATCATTCTGCTTCATTGGAGAGAGTGCGACTCTGGGGAAACACAGCATCAGCTGCCCCACGCTCTGCTAGGGAACATCCATTCATGGTCCCAACTGCTTCCAAGGATTCGGCTCTCTTGGAGGTTTGCGGACTCAGCCGGGGAGAGAAATCATTCTACTTCATTGGAGAGTACGACTCTGGTGCGGAATTTCAATTTCGCTGGGGAAGAAAGGAGTCATCCGCCTTCGGGGGAGGGTACAACTCTGCAGGGGCATACATCACCAGTTGTTCCAACACTCTATTGGGGAAGAGGGAATCATCCGACTTCGGGAGAGAATACGGCTCTGGCGGGGAATCTCAATTCCGCTGGAGGCTTCGGTCTGGCACCATCAGTTACTGCATACTTCGGCGTACGAAATAGCTTCCTACGAGACCTGCACTTGTGACCCGGTGCTGGGGGATACACCTGCTTCGGCGACTTTACTGGGGAAAACACGAGCTTCGGCACCCGAACATTTCTACGAAATCTGCACTTGTGACCCGGTGTTGGGGAAGACATCATTCTTCGGTGCTTGGCTCAGCTGATGAGGTGACGCTCCTTCAGGATGCGTCTGCTTGGGGAAGAGAATCATCTCTACCTGGGGAAGACATATCAATGCTCACCATCTTGCGTTCAGATTCTGCGGAGGAGAGACTACTGAACTCTGCTGGAGAAGGAGGGCTCGCCCTGCTTCGGGGATGCGTACGGCACATCTTCTAGAAGGTGCTACACCTGCAACAACACAAACAAACAGACAAGATACCCTCCTCAAAGGGGCCTATCCAGGTTATTATCTCGTGACAATATTCAGTTAATTAATTGTTTCAACAATCAATGGGCCTAGGCCAGTAAGTTTATGTATGCGCATTTTATTATAAAAACATCGGCGTTTTCATTCGCAAACAAAACAGATAAATGCTAAACAGACAAGCAAAATTGCTGAATAATGTGCATTTTATTGATGATGAACCCCTGAATGGGCAAAAATGTTTTACAACAGAGGCAAGCTCCTGGAATGAGGAAGCCGCGCAAAAACGAAAACATAAATATACATCAGTATATACAAATGTTGGCAACGAGGCGTAGACGAACACCATGAGTTAATCCCTCTAAGACCCACTCGACCTCGATACTTCTCCGATGCTTCAGCTTCGGAAGAGATTGATTCAGATAAACGGCCCTCAGGTCTTCCAAACCACTAAACAATGAAAGTCCATACGCGGAACGCAGTCATTTGCTTATTCAAATCCCTAACTTTTGCGTGAACCGCCCTTTACGGGTTTTCAGTTCACCGGGATACCCTTTTTTGCCGAAGCCGCCCAGTGTAGGTTTTCGACTTCGCGGGTGTACATTTTTTCAATATATCCCTAATTTTTGCCCGAACCTTTTATTCTGTTTTTGGTTCGCCGGGATGCCTCTTTTTTGCCTGGACTCTTTCTATTTTGTCCAGCGGGTCTCTTTTAAGCAAAGTATTTTTTAACTGCGTCCGCGTTCACCGGGGATGCAAAATCTTCACCATCCATCGTGGATAATAACAATGCTCCTCCTGAGAAGACCTTGTTGACGACATACGGCCCTTCGTAATTCGGAGTCCATTTGCCCCGGTGATCGGAGTGTGGCGGAAGAATGTTCTTCGGGACGAGATCACCCATCTGAAAGCTTCTAGGACGCACCTTCTTATCATAAGCTTTCTTCATTCGGCTTTGGTACAGGCGACCAAATGCAATCGATGCTAACCTCTTCTCGTCCATCAGGCTGAGTTGGTTCAAGCGATTCGTAATCCATTCTGCCTCGTCGAGTTTCACATCAACCAAAACTCGCAAAGAGGGAATCTCCACTTCTAACGGTAGGACAGCTTCCATACCGTACACCAAGGAGAAAGGAGTTGCCCCGGTCGACGTACGCACCGTCGTACGATAACCGTGCAAGGCAAACGGCAGCATCTCGTGCCAATCTTTGTACGTCACAACCATCTTCTGAATAATCTTCTTGATGTTCTTGTTGGCCGCTTCAACAGCGCCATTCATCTTTGACCGGTAAGGAGATGAGTTGTGGTGTTCAATCTTGAAGCTCTGGCACAGCTCCTTCATCATCTTGTTATTCAAATTCGAACCATTATCAGTAATGATCCGCTCGGGAATTCCATAGCGACAGATGATGTCCCTCTTTATGAATTTAGCTACCACCTGCTTGGTCACATTAGCGTACGAGGCTGCCTCCACCCATTTGGTGAAGTAGTCGATAGCTACCAGAATGAAACGATGACCATTGGATGCAGTGGGCTCGATCTTGCCTATCATGTCGATGCCCCACATGGAGAACGGCCAAGGGGAGGACATGACATTCAATGGGCACGGCGGCACATGAACTTTATCAGCATAAATCTGGCATTTATGACATTTCTTCGCAAATCTGAAGCAATCCGACTCCATCGTCAGCCAGTAATATCCTTCTCTCAGGATCTTTCTCGTCATGGCATGCCCGCCGGCATGCGTACCAAATGTGCCCTCATGGACTTCTTCCATGAGCATGTTTGCCTCTTTCTCATCTACACATCTGAGCAGCACGAGATCGTGGTTTCTCTTATACAGCACTCCCTCGGGATTGAGATAAAAGTTTCCAGATAGCCTCCTTAGAGTCTTCTTATCCTGGGTTGACGCACCCGCAGGATACTCCTTAGTCATAAGGAAGGTCTGGATGTCGTGGAACCATGGCTTGCCGTCGGTGGCATCCTCGATTGCAAAGACAAATGCTGGTCTGTCAAGACGCGAAAGCACAATTCTTGGAGCCTCATTCCAATAATTGACTTTATACATTGAAGCCAGCGTGGCTAAGGCATCAGCCATTTGATTTTCAGCCCTGGGTACATGATGAAGTTCCACTCGATCGAAGAACGGAAGCAGCCTCCTGGCATAATTCATGTACGGTACTAAATTTGCTTGACGAGTTTCCCACTCCCCTTTAATCTGATTGATTACAAGCGCTGAGTCACCATATATGTCTAGATTCTTGATTCTCAAATCGATTGCCTCTTCTAGACCCATAACACATGCTTCATACTCTGCTTCATTGTTGGTAACTGGAAACGTCAGTCTCGCAGTAAACGGGATGTGGGATCCGTGAGGAGTCGTGATGATAGCCCCGATACCACTTCCATAGGAATTAACCGCTCCGTCGAATATCAACTTCCACTGAGACTTCCTATCTGGCCCCTCATCGGGCAATGGCTCATCGCAATCCTTCGCTTTGAGAAACATAATATCCTCGTCAGGGAATTCGAACTTCATCGGCTGATAGTCTTCGATTGGCTGTTCGGCAAGGTAATCAGACAATACGCTTCCCTTAATGGCTTTCTGAGAGACGTACTGAATATCATACTCCGTTAACACCATCTGCCATCTGGCGATCCTGCCTGAAAGAGCCTGCTTCTCGAAGACGTACTTGATCGGATCCATCTTCGAAATTAGCATAGTGGTGTGATTGAGCATATACTGTCGTAGACGTTTGGCGGCCCAAGCTAATGCACAACACGTCTTCTCCAGCATCGAGTATCGAGATTCACACTCAGTGAACTTTTTACTCAAGTAATAAATGGCATGCTCCTTTCTGCCCGTCTCGTCGTGCTGACCGAGAACACACCCTATACTATTCTCCAGAACCGTCAGGTACATGATTAATGGCTGTCCAGCCACTGGGGGTATCAAGATTGGAGGTTCTTGAAGATACTGCTTTATTTTGTCGAATGCCTTATGGCAATCCTCATTCCAAGTAATTGCCTGATCTTTCTTTAAAAGCTTGAACATTGGTTCACAAGTGGCCGTGAGCTGAGAGATAAACCTCGCAATGTAGTTTATTCGGCCCAGGAAACCACAAACTTCTTTTTCTGTTTTTGGCGCTGGCATTTCTTGAATAGCTTTTATTTTCGCAGGATCAACTTCAATACCCCGTTCACTAACGATAAACCCCAATAACTTTCCGGACCGCACTCCGAAAGTGCACTTGTTAGGATTCAGCCTCAGCCTGAACTTCCTAAGCCTTTCAAACAGCTTCAACAGATTGACCAGATGCTCTTCCTCCGTTTGGGACTTTGCAATCATGTCATCAATATAGACCTCGATCTCATGATGAATCATATCATGAAACAAAGTTACCATTGCTCGCTGGTAAGTGGCCCCTGCGTTCTTCAGACCGAAGGGCATTACCTTGTAGCAAAATGTTCCCCAGGGGGTAATAAACGTCGTTTTCTCCATGTCCTCCGGTGCCATCTTAATCTGATTGTAACCGGAGAAGCCATCCATGAACGAAAACACGGAAAACTGGGCTGTGTTGTCGACCAACACATCGATATGAGGCAACGGGAAATCATCCTTAGGGCTCGCCCTATTCAAATCCCGATAATCGACGCACATGCGTACCTTACCGTCCTTCTTCGGTACAGGCACTATGTTGGCGACCCACGGAGGGTAAGTGGTAACGGCTAGAAATCCTGCGTCCAACTGCTTCTGGACTTCTTCTTTAATTTTTACAGCCATGTCTGGTCTCATCCTCCTAAGCTTCTGCTTGACTGGAGGGCAATCTTCTCGCAACGGCAAGCGATGAACCACGATATCTGTGTCAAGTCCGGGCATATCCTCATATGACCAAGCAAAGACGTCACTATACTCTCGAAGCATCTCGACCAGTCTGTGCTTGACATCATTTTGCAGCGCAGCCCCTACTCTGACATTTCTGACGAGCTCCTCAGAACCCAGATTTACAATCTCAATATCCTCCTCGTGAGGCAGAATAACCTTTTCCTCTTGTCTCAACAAGCGGGCCAACTCTTCCGGGAGGTCTTCGTCTTCATCAATCTCATCCTCGGCTTGATAGATCGGGCAATCAAAGTCGTAGTGAGCCGTAGAGGGTCCAGAGTCGATGTCATCTGTTATGTGGATCCTGCAATAACAAGGGTTAAGTTTAAAGCAAGAATATGCAGGTTAGCACAAACCTCGTTGCCATTTTACTGTTTTTCGAAATAAACATAAAACAGGAATAACAGAGAACACAATATTTGATTACGAAGAAAACGCCTTTTATTTATTAACAAAATGCATACACATAATCCAACAAGGCCCTGACAGTAAAACCACTATGCCCCGGGAAGGACATATGGTTGTACAAAGATTGTAAAAAGAAAATCATTACTCTTCACTTGTCAGCTTGATAATCTCCTTGATGGTCCAATTGTGGAGGTGCTCGCCCGGCTTGCTCGGTTGAATCCAGGCGTCAAGATCACAATCACTGTCCCCGTTGTCCTCCAACGCAGTGTTGATGCTCTCGAAAATGACTCCCCCCTTGGTGAATAGGATCGGCCCTTTCCCACGAGACGAGCTGCCAGAAGAAGATGAAGCTTCAGCTCCAGGAGAATACCCCAATCCAAACTTATCCTGTTTGATTGGTATATCCAAAACATGCCCCCAGCCTGGGGTGGAGCCGGCTTCGACAACGGCCCGAGCTTCCTTAAACGAGGAGAGATTCATCTCCTGCTTCTCTGCGACGACAGGAGCTACCTCCTTCACCCTGACGGTTTCAAATGCTTGGCAAAGAGTCTCATGGATCTCGCCATCCATTTCGACGTATTTAAAGGACGACAGGTGGCTCACCATGATGTCCTCTTCACCGCAGACGGTCACTATGCTGCCCCCGACAGCATATTTAAGCTTCTGATGCAGCGTGGACGTCACGGCACCAGCAGAATGGATCCATGGCCGACCTAAGAGGCAACTATAGGCGGGCATGATATCCATGATATAGAAAACCGTATTGAACGTCTCTGTACCAACTTGAATTGGCAGGGTCAACTCTCCGAAGACGTGGCGCTTGGTTCCGTCAAAGGCTTTCACGACCAGATCACTGGGCGTGCAAAGCAGTCCACGGGTATCCAACTTCATCAGTGCCTTCTTCGGAAGCACATTAAGCGAGGAACCCGTATCCACCAGGACATGTGACATAATAGTGCCTCTGCACTCTATTGAGACGTGCAAGGCGTTGTTGTGATCTCTTCCCTTGGGAGTCAGCTCCAAATCTGTAAATCCCAGCCCATTACCAGCATTAACATGGGCTACCACCTCCTCGAGCTGATTTACTGATATCTCCTGCGGCACGTATGCAACATTCAATACCTTCAGTAAGGCGTTGCGGTGCGCCTCAGAGCACAGCAACAGGTTAAGAATCGAGATCTTTGACGGAGTCTGATGAAGATGATCTACAATTTTGTAGTCATTCTTCTTGATTAGTCGCATGAACTCTTCAGCATCTTTAACCAGCAGGTCCTTCTCTGCCCCTGCAGGGACCTCTTCGACAGCTTTACCTTTACCCTTATCCACAGCGTCAGCCCGGACCACTTTCTCTGCTGCAACCTCCGCTGGCGCAAACACTCTACCGCTTCTAGTGATACCACTGACTTCGGTAAGATTCTGCACAGTCGATCTGAACGGCTCTAGCTCTATCTTCTGACCATTACAATAAAATTCGGTGCCATAATGCCATGGAACGGCATTGGTGCTTTCGAATGGGATTGGTCCGGCCCTGGTGATAGTGATTGTAGGCGGACGGGGTGCTGAAATAGTGATAGGGTGACGAGGAATGGTAATGGTAGCAACTTCATCTGCCTGCTTTAGCACGACCTCCCCCGATGCACTCTCAACACTTCGGCTGAACTGCAAAATACCCTCGGACATCAGACTTTGGATACCTTCGATCAGCTGCTCACACCCATCAGGAAGTGTAGCACAAGCCATACATAACTCTTCGCATCCAGGAAAGAAGCCCTTCTTCAGCAACTTAGCCTTGACAAAACTCAACGGCGTCTTCAACTCTTTGACATCAGTCAGCAAGTCCGCACTCTCCTTAGTGATAACGGCATTCACTCCGCCTCCCTTATGATGAGGCATGGGGTTTTTGGTAACGTTGGGCACATTGTCAGAAAAATTGATAACCTTGGCGTCCACCAAGTCCTGGACTTTGTGCTTAAAAGCCTTACAATTCTCAATCGTATGGCCTGGTGCCCCAGTATGGAACTCACAAGTAGCACTGGCGTCATACCCCGGTGGTGGTGCCCCTGTTAAGGGAGCCATTGTCCTCTTTTGCACTAACTGGAGCTGAAGCAACGTTTGCAGAAGCTGTGCATACGACATAGGTGGAGTTTCAAACTGACGATTTGTCGTAGGAGCCCGATTCTGGTATCTCCTATACCCCTGCTGATTCTGCTGCTGAGGCTGCTGCTGCTGCTGCTGCGGTGGGGCAGCTGGGATATTTATGCTAGCAATCTGAGGCTGAGGGCCCTTGCCCTTTCTCCGAGCATTAGTGACAGCACTGGTGTAATACCCCAAATTTTACCCTTATATTTAGTCAGTCATTTCGCATATCATCTCATATGTACATTGCTAACCGTTAACCAGTTATGAAGGTTTTTGTTTTGCAGATTTGGTCCCAGGGGTATTTTGGTCATTTTACACAAATTCTACTAATTCCTTGAAGACGGGCTGTTATTAAAATTCTGAGGCATTTTGATACGTTATGGTTTTGAGGCATTTATCTATCACCAGTTCTGATCATATTGAGATTTTAGCAGTTTGGTCAGTTGGAATTTAATTACGATTAGTTTTGCTGTTGATGCTGAAAATGTTGTGATTACGGTGCCCATATGTGTTTGGTTATGAAATGGTTGGTTAACATTTTAATCGGATGATGAGATTAGGATGAGACGAGTGCACCAATAAGAATACCACTTAGGAACATTTATGTTTTATGCCTATGTTAACGAATTTAAATACTTGTGGATTTATTCACAATTGTTTATATTTTTTAACTAAGAATAAAATATAAATAAATTCAAAACTTTGAGAATTTCATTTCATAAATAATGTCATCATACAAGAATGTGGATGTTGCTTCATATTTTACAAAGTGCTGTTACAAGGAAGTACATTAAAAGTTCTCAATCTTAAGGGATTACATTAAAGCATCTATCCTAAATCCTAAGAGCATCTAAAGGTCTTCATGTTGTACTTGAACTTCTCCATGAATCCTCAGCTAACCTGCACACCAAAAGAAAACAAACAGTACAGAAAAATGTTAGAAGTTTTTTGACACTCTCAGAACAATGTCATCATCGAGTGCCGGGAGTGGCACAACCGAAGCTACGTCCTACCCCCGTTACCGATCCGCGCCGTAGGCGTCAGATCAGGTAATACATGTTCTTATCAATATGGGACATCCGAGAGATAGAAGTAATAAAAGAAGCGGGATTGATTCGTTTTGCCGCAATGGGATTTCCGAACTGATACGAGAATAAGGCAACATAGGCAAATTCTGACTCAGACCCGGATGCCGGCAGGTCTGAGCCCCCTTGGTTTCAAATTTCCCAACACCTGGAAAGCCACAAGCATCATCAGAACCCAAAACATAAACAATTCATGAGCAGTATTAATCCTGAACCAGTAGGTGAGGTCATGAAAACCAAACAGAGGATTGAAATGCAAGCCAAAATTGCAAACAGAACGCCAGATGCAGACTGAACTGCATCAAAACAATGCATCAGGAGGCAGATTTATGCGCAAGAAGACATAAGAAAAGGTCCTACAAATCTGTCATGACAGAAAAGTATTCAGCAGTATCCAAAGAAACAAATCTGCATCTGCAAATATCCAAGAAAAGCCAATCAAACCAAATCAGAGCTAAGCTGCATCAAGCAACTGGTGTCTCAACACAAACTATCGATCATCAGGGAAGTACACCAGCAACATCAATATCTGCAAAGCAATATCAAGAGGTTTCAATATCAAGCATCACGAAAAACATAAGAACGGGACTACTGCTAAAATGTCACAGAAAGATCCAATTGCTGGAAATCTAAACTAAGCCATCAAGATGGGTCACAAACATCATAGGAAAACAGACATTTGCAAGCTACGTCAAAGAGGCCAAGAATCATCAGCAGCGGGACAGGAATGACCACACTAAACTGAACATCGAAATGAATCCACAAGTTTAATCACAATACAAAAGCAGGGATTCACGCCACAATCACGCATGAGATACCAGGCCAGCCAATCGGTTCAAACTGCATAAAAACAATGGAAGCAACGGAGAAATTCGAAGTTACATCAGCCCTCAGCTAATCATCATCGGGCATAAGCGTTCGAGTGGCTGGGAGAGCCACGGCCGGAGCCGCTACTAATTCCCTACCAAACATCGAACTACGGGACATACGGTAATTGTTGTTCACGCCGAAGGTCGTTACCACTAAGGTATCCAAATCAACTGACTCAGACCCTAAGGTCATCATCGCCAATAACCTTCACTCGGCCGCTCTAACTTAAGTCGAAGCATCAGCATCCATTCTCTGAAAGAAGAAGAGGAAAAGCTAACTGCATCAAAAATTGCCAAATCGAAAACGCATCAGTACAGTCCAGATTGAATTCAAACAGGACAAACAAATTAATCCCGATATCGAACAGATCAAGTAAATTCAAAGGCAACTCAATCTACATCAGGTAATGATCAAACACAAATTGAATCTGGAAAGGGAAAATTTCGAGTCAGATCCAAATGCATCAGGAAACATCTCCATTGGAGCCAATCTGAACCGATATGAACCAATCTGAATCAATTTGAATCAATCTAAATCAATATCTGAAAATCAAATCAACAAACATCAGGGATTAGATCCAAATAAACACCAGAAAAATGCAAGTTTATCAGAAAAATAGGCAGCAATCAAAACTACCAGAAATTCACATCAGTTCCGATCACAATGGAACCCAGTTAATCAAAGCAAAACGGATGTCCAGAGGATCCAAATAAAATTAAATATCCAAGATTTAAATCTTGAGAAATGGTTATCCAAAGCAGATCGAAACTCAAGGCTAGATATCCACATCTGAAAAATCCGGAAAGACAAGTCAACCCAAATGCAATCCAATAAAATCCAGATAATCAAAGCATATCAGTCAAATCCAAAAGGGAAAGAATCCCAAATCAATCCAAAACGGATTCAATCAAATAATTTTGAAATCAAATCAAATCAATTTGTATCAGAAATCACAAAGGCGTATTTCAGCGAAAATAAAACGCAAATCCAACACCTTGAAAAGGCCCACGAAAATCAAAAGGATATAAAGAAGAGCAATACAACCTGATAAAGGAGAGGACTGAATACAAAAACCCAAAAACGGCGAACCCTAACAAAGAGATCGAAACATGAATCGCTAAATCCAAATCACCACTCGTACTCATCATCATCACAAATCATTGAAGTCAAACGTGAACGGAGTGTGTTGGACCGCCGACGCCGTTTCGAACCAACCGACGGGCAATCCAACATAGGGCTCAGTTGTACATCATCGACCACTAGGAATAAAGATCGATAACTATCGCCGGACGCCGAGTTGCGAAGACGCCATCAACGACAACCGTTCGAAACCCTAACAAAAGGGTGAGAAATCTCTGAGGATTCATAACTTGCTTTGTGTTTGTTTTTTTTCAGGAGAGGAAAATTAGCATCGAAGCGACGAATGGTGAAGACGAAACAAGACGGAAAGGGAGATAAGGGCGCCGCTCAATGAATGGTTCTCAAAACCCTAATGAGAATGTGACTCCCTTGATGGCTTCGGGTTGGGTCCGGGGTGATGACCGGCCCAACCGTTTTACCTTTTTTTTTTCTTTTTATTATTTAAGTTATTTGTTTATTTTATTTAATTAGTGAAAAATTAACGAGTCTTTAAAATATAAAAATAATAAATTTAATTTAACTCTCTCTAACTAATATTAGTTTTTTATTAAAATATAAATTTTTAGAAAAATAATTAAATTTTTTAATATAACAACTAAAAGTTTTGATGGTAATGAAAATATCTTTTTAAATAATGACACTTTTTAAATAATAACTACTACTACTACTAACTCTTTTGTTTAAGTTAAAACAGTTTTTTTTTTAAATTAAAGTTAGATTTATATTTTGACCTAAATTGAAAGCTTTTCATATATCATAAAGTAAAAACCACAAAAATATTTCGTAATTTCGTACTTCTGTTTCGTAACTCTATCTACTAACATTGTTTGTTCATTGTGCAGCTTGTTACGTTGCCCCATTTATTTTCGTATACTTATAATTCAAATTGCATCATTACTGTAACTGTTTCTCAATTGTATCCTCGCGAACCTAAATAATCGCGTTTACGTTTCCGCATTTAATTTTCTGCTGATGTATGATTTAAATTTTTCGCATCCTTTCATTATTATTCTGTCACACTACACACATCCGAAGGTTAGGTCTAACTGTTTGGCCGCCGCGCCAATAGCCCGTAAAACTTCACACATTCAATTTCAAATCCTAAAAACTACAAACTACAAACCCTAATTTTCACAAATGCCTCGCCGCAGGCAAGATTACAATTTCACCCCTAGCATTAGGTCAAAGAGCCGCCGCGCTCAGTTTAGGGTTTCCCGCCGTGGAATCCCTAATTTAACCCTAATTACAACTTAACAATTCAACATAGAGATTTGGATTTTCTACACTCCACGTAAGCGTGTCCTTAAGATGCGTTTATTCCCCTTGAGACCTTGACCACAGTCAAGAAGTTTCTAACCTCCCTATTGAGGGGAACTACGATTACTCTGATTCCACTCCCGTAAGGATACGTAGGCACAAGATGCGATGTCTTGCCGAGTAAACTTAGAATTAACCCCTTAGGTCTTTTTTCTCACTTTTAATCCTTTGTGCATATACCTTAAGCAAATGAATAAAGCAAATAGTAAACATCTGAACAAAAGGTTCCTGTAGAGTACTACAGAAGTTTAGGGTGCTAATACCTTCCCTAAATTTAACCAACCCCCGAACCCTAGATCTTTCCCCGCATTGTGTTTACGATGCAAAATAGGTTTTCCCTCTTTTGACCTTTTCCTTCGGATAAATCAAATAGCGGTTGTGAATTGAATTGCGATTCAAACTCATTAATAGTTTGTGATCCTATTTCCACCGCAACAACTGGCATCTCCCTCTCGACGCTTGCCAGTATAGGGTTTCTTGCTAGCTCCTCCAACTGAGGATGATTCGCCCTGGATTTTTCCAATCTTTATACCGTTCTCAACATGCTCGCCCAGAGTGATGAGAGCCGAGAATGTTCCAGACATGCCACTGACCAGCTTTTCATAATAGATTCCGGGAAGGGTAGCCACGAACATTTGCACCAGCTCACGCTCAACCATCGGCGGTTGAACCCGAGCAGCCAATTCACGCCACCGCTGGGCGTATTCTTTAAAGCTTTCATTGTTCCGCTGTGAGAGATTCTGAAGCTGAACTCGGTTGGGAGCCAAGTCGCTATTGTATTGATAGTGGAGGACGAACGCTTCTGCAAGATCTTTCCAGGTGCGCACAGTAGCGGGCTCCAAACCCATATACCATTCGAGCGATGGACCAGAAAGGCTATCCTGAAAGAAGTGCATCAGCAGCTTCTCATCGTCAGAATAAGCGAACATCTTTCTATAATAAGATCGGAGGTGGACCCGGGGGCAAGTAGTTCCCTTATACTTCTCAAAGGTAGGCACCTTGAATTTGTGAGGTACTTTAAAGTCAGCAATCAGCCCGAGCTTGGACATGTCAACGCCCAATGTGTTCTGATTTTCAATGTCTCTCATCTTGTCTTCCAGCGCCTTGAACCTGAGTCGAGCTTCAGCATTCAACTCTGCTTCTACACCTCTCTGAGAGAATATGTCATCCTGATGGTCCTCCAGCCACAGTTGAGGCCCCAACAGATTTCCTGTACCAGCATTGCCGTTTACCGGCCCTATGTTAACATTGGCTCCCAAACTACCGTTGTCGACGCCTGCCGCGTTGAGTCCGAGATTAGTCATCAGATTGCCGTTAGCGCTGCCGTTGCCCCCGGCAGCAGGAACAACGTTCTGTGGAGCATCCACTTGAGGAGGAGTAGGCACAGCCCCGCCGTGAAGTATGTCATTACTGTCAACCCTGGAGATCAGATATTGAACCAAAGTACGAAGCTGGTCTTGACCATTCGCGACCACCTGCATCAGCTCCATAAAACGATCCATCCGTTCACGGAGCTCTTGAACATCTGACTGCACCTGGTCCATTATCCTTGTCTGATTAGCGCGAGTTGAGTAGCGGTGGATGAGTTTTTGATCAATCCTGGAGATCGAAAGCAGCTCGGAACCTGTGTACCTGAAAAACCTTGCAAGATCAAAGGTTAGGAAAAGCAACAGAATGTATGTCATGCAAAAATGCTTCATGTAGATGCATGCGTGTGTCTGTGTGCTTGAGAGATTTCCCCCGATCCTGGCGCCTTAGTACCAGTGCTGACAATAATAAGGAGGGGAATCTGGGCCCAATCATGGAAGCAGCAATCTCGCACATAGTATCAGCAATAGTCAGATTCAACACATCAGGGATCGAGAACTCGTACGCAATAGTCTTGCTGAGAGAGGTTGTAGTGATATAACAAGAGGCGAGAGATCCTGGATCGGGGAAACGGTACCTGTCACAGACACACGCCAATGGAATGCGAATGATTATGCAAACTAATGCAAAATTCAGGCATGCAACAATATATCCAGGTGGCTGCTGTGAAGATTCGGTATCAACAGTCACTGATGAGAAGGAAACCCCGGTGTAAAACCACTGATCTGATCTGCTGAGAATAACCATCTGATAGGATCGAGATCAAAATTCTGCTCTGCCCAGAGTAAGTGCCTGACAATAGGGACCCCGGGTGCAAGATCAAGGAACATCTGTTGATGAAGTCTTCAGACCCCAAATCAAAAATCTGCCCTCTCAAGAACAAAGGCACAGCTGTTGATGTGATCTTCAGACCCCACTCAAAATCTGCCCTATCAAGAACAAACCTCTGATGACAATACTCTGACCAAAGCCTGCTCTATCAAGAACAGACAAACACCCGATGATGAAAATCCTCTGATCAAAAACTCGCTCTGTCAAGAACAGTCACATCTGATACTGAGAACCCTGATACCAACGTAACTGATTCACTGTCAAGAAAACCAGGTAGTCTGAAGGTATAAGTTTCCTGCAATAACCCAATCCCACTCACAGGTATGGACCTAATCCATGGACAAAGGTACGGCATCCTATGCGGTCATCAGCGTCACAGACTTTCATGAGCGACGATACGATTCCCAGAAGGAGTGGCATCATCAAGTCATGAAGAGGCCTCTCTTAGCTGACTTCCAAATGATCGGTCCCCAGATTCGACAATCCTCACGTCTGGACTCCCCTCAGATCCTCAGGACCGGAAAGGAGCACCTTTGCAAGAATCTCGTCTGAGCGCAGATTTTCGTAGGGAACTGTGCCTGCTCAGCAGACAGGTTCGTCTACTACTTCTCCGCAACTATATCTAGGTGTGTACTCAAGCCCAGGTCCGGCTTCTCACTCATAGTAACATCCCTCTCCCACAGCAGCACAGATAATCATATCAAACTGGAAATAAAATGTGGGAAGTAAAGTGCGGGAAGTAAAAATGCGATAAATAAACGCAACCCAACAAGCAAACACACAAACGATAGGATTGACTCTCATAGGGAACCGGAGAACCAGAGATTCTGGGTTCGTTCCCCAGCAGAGTCGCCAGCTGTCGCTTGCGCGAAAATAAGGTGCCGGCATGACAGAAGAGTCGCCACCTTTCGTTATTTATCCCTCAGAGCGGGAAAGGAAACGATCGGAAAAACCTGACAAATAAGGGTAAGACAAGGTCATCGCAACCATTGTCTGGGTTCGGGAGTCGGTTACGCAAGGGGAAGGTATTAGCACCCCTCACGTCCGTCATACTCGACGGGATCCTCGCTTGTTTGTTTGCTTGGACGGGTTGGTTATAATCTATCTACCTATCAAGGTTGGCTGAAAAAGAAAAGAAAAATGACTCGGCAAAGCGTCGCACTTTATGCCTACGTATTCCCGTCTGGAACGAGAAATCAGAGTCAACGTAGTTCGGCTAACTACGGGGGGAATATGGGGAAGGTTGCTCGCTAGGACGTCGCGTCCTATGCCTACGTACTTTCATCTGGTATGAAAGATCAGAGCAAACGTAGTTCGGGTAACTACGGGTTATCTCCTGAAAGAAGTGTTTTTTATGGCGTTTGCGATTTCAACCGCACTAGAGACTATGACCTGAGAGTGAATGCGTCGCATATCACCCAAAGGGTATCATACTAAACATCCCACCTCAGATAGCTTAAGGCTCGTAACGTACGAAAGAAATCATTCATGATTACTGTATCTTAAACTGCTTTGAGATGAGAAGAGAACAGGCCCAACTAGGAGGGAGACTATCAAGTCCTACTGTTATCATGCCATGGATTCATCCTATGGTTGAGGTTTGAACAGGGAACTCCTAGATGTTGTCATGCATAGGTTTCGACCTAAAAGTCTATCATCAAGTCCTCATCAGAGGAAATGAGAGTCCTAAGGGATCATGTCAATGATACACCAAAACAGACAAAAGCATCAGCTTTAACAGTAAAATGCATGCAATGCAAGTGAGAGAGGAAATGTGTGTGGGGCTTCAGCCTCCACAAGCTCGTCTCGACCTCAAGCCAGTTATGAAATAACAGTAATCATACTGAAATATAAACAACATGCTATCAAGCAATGAACAGGTAAAAGAAATGAAGTGCCATCAGGCAAACAGAACACACTTGAGAAAGAATCATCTACTCTCTAATCCTAACCCTAACACAGAATCCTGATCAAATCTAAGTAAAGCCCTAAAGCAAACCTAACCAAAAGAAAGCAATCCCAGTCTTCAAGCTTCAGAACAAGCTTACCAAAGAAAGGGAGCTAAGTAAGCAGACTCATAGTGTCTTCCTCAGGAAAGCACTAGGAGGTGTATACTCAGGAATCATATCCTATGTGGCTCGACCACTGTGATCAGTTTACATTCCTCCTCAAGAGAAACTAAACTCACAAGCAGGCTCCAACATCACTGGATATTTAGGAAATCCTATCTGAACTAGTGGAACTAAGTGAATAGACTCATAGGACCTTCCTCAGGAAAGTACTAGGAGGCTTCCACTTAGGAGTTGTATCCTATGTGGCTCAACAACTGTGATCAGTTTACATTCCTCCTCAGGAGAAACTAAACTCACAAGCTGGCTCCAACATCATTGGATACTTGAGAAATCCTAGATAAACTAATGGAACTAAGTGAATAGACCCATAGGACCTTCCTCAGGAAAGTACTAGGAGGCTTCCACTTAGGAATTGTATCCCATGTGGCTCAACAACATGTGATCAGTTTACATTCCTCCTCAGGAGAAATTAAACTCACAATTTGGCTCCAACATCATTGGATACTTGAGAAAGAGGTGAGAAGAAAGAATGAAAGTCATTCATAGTGCCTTCCTTAGGAAAGTACCATGAACTTCCTTCAAACTTCAGGATCTCAAACCTCACAGACAGGGAATAATCCCCAAGCTCTGGGTCTCTGAGTCTTGATCTACAATCTTCTCTTCCATCATGCTCTCCAACAAGCTCTTCAAGACAACACAAGCCCCACAACAAACTCCCCAAAACAAACCCCAGAGATGAACAGATAACCACAGAACAGACAAAATCATCAGGCAACTTCAGAAAATACCTAAAAATACTAAACCAAGGGGGAAAAATCTATCAATTAATTACAAAGGTCTACAACACTCACCCATACCATCCCCATATGCCTCTACCCAAAAATCAAAACAAAACCATCTAAAGAAAATGAATTTCCTCGCCTATGCACAACCTAAACCCTAATTAGGATACCCTAAAGCTACCCTAATTAAACTAATCAAATTAATCTACAAAATCAAGAATTAAATCCTATGGGGAACTATGATTCAATATCTAATTACACAAAAAAGAATGAGTCAAAAATACTAAGGGAAAGTCCTAAAACAAATTCTACAAAATCATGTACAAAATTAATCCTATTTTAAAAGCTATTGAAATGAAAAATCTATTAAAAATATGAAAATAAAATAAAATGGAAATTTTATTTATTTAGAATTTTCTAGACAAATTTATGAACACATGAAAAAAACAAGAATTAAAAAATATTAAATTTTCTATTTTTTATGAATTTTATAAAAGCAAGAAATATTAAAAGAATTAAAAAGTAAAAGAAATTGAATTAAAGGGAGGGGGGTGAAAATAGAAAGGCGCGCTAGTTGTTAATTATATGGGCCAGAATAGGGGGTGGTGTGGATAGCATTCATTGCTGAGCCCATGGTTTCTCATTAAACAAAACGACGCGTTTTGGTTTTGAATTTTCCCTCCGCTTTCTTCAATGAATCTGGGCCGTTGGATGAAACGAAATGGTCAACACTTCCAACACGAATCAACGGGTGTGATTATGTCTTCTACCTTGGATCTGTTAGGGTTTCACAGAACAACCTCCGCACGCGAATCTTCCATCCTCCATAGCTCTCTCATCTCGCAACCATTTCCCTCGATACAAAAACCAAACTCACTCCTCTCCTTGCCCTCTACAAGACTGTGGTCACGAATTCCTCTAAAACCTAACCACTCAAGAAATACACACGATGGAAGTTCTGTCCATCATAGTTTGCACCTGGTATGCATGATCATGATCTTGGCTGAAACTAACCTAGAATGGTCTACACTTCATGGTGATTATTCTAAACTACAAAACTAAGGTTATAGTACATTAAGGCACGAGTTCTTGGACTCAAAACAGAAATGGCCATAACACAAACCTACATGTAATGCTTTCAAACTCACCATGATTCATCCTATATTGGTCTCTATCACATTTCTCCTAACAACCAACCCTAAAACAGAATAAATAACGAGATTCAAGAGAAAACGCATACCTTGCAAGTGATGATGGCTATGGTGTTTCTCTTCCAATTCAAGCCTTGGTGCTCTCTTGGAATGATCTTTAATGGCTCTATGTGCTTCTGTTTGCAGTAGTTTTGGCTCACACTTCTTGAATCAACCTAGCCAATCCTTCATGCAAGTTGGAGTGAAGCTTGTGATCTCATGAACCAGCCACGAATTCTCCTTGATTTTTCTTGCCAAATACTCAATGTTGCTTGTAGATGATGATGATAATCAGAATTGTAGTGATTGATGAAGTTTCAATAGAGTTTGAAATGAAAATGCACTTTGGAGTGAAAGAATCAAAATGTGGTATGCAAGCTCTAAGAATCTCTAACCAATGCATGGAGCCACTCTAGGGCTTATATAGATGAGAATAGAAGCCTCTAGAACTTTGGAGAACCTTCCATGAGGTTTCTAGAACTTCTCATGCAATGATAATTTGAATTTGCCATATTTAGTAAATCTCATGCTATATCATGATACACCATGCAATCTCACTTAATTTCTCCTCAAATGATATGGTAAAATGAAAACAAAGCCTTACAAGTCCTTATGTAGCATTTTCCCATCTTTCCTTTTGATGCCTTAAAGTGCAAGTAACAAATTTACAAAGCAACTCCAATTTTTAAGCCTAAACTCAAAAATGTGGCTAAACCATTGTTTTTAAAATGATGTTTCCAATCAAAATGATATATTGGATGACCTATTTTGGATTCCTAGATCTTCCAAACCAATTTCCAATTTCAACTTTTTAAACTTATAAGCCATTTTTAGTTCATTTTTAACCAATCATGCAAATCCATGCTATGAGCTTTTCCAACAATTCATGACCTTCTTTCTAGACTTAAAATCCCATTTTGAACAACTTTCATGTTTTGAGTTTTTCCATTTGAGGCTTGGGAATAGGAGATATGGCCTTTGCTTAAAATGACCTATAACTAACAAATGACCAAAATACCCCTGTCTTGTTCAAACCATAAGTTGAGTTCCACAAATCCTATCAAGGACTTCTACCACTCAAATTAAAGCTAAGAAGATGCCCTCCAACATTCATGTTGACCAAGAGATCATAGGAATCATCCTACTAGGGCAAAAGTTGTCTGCAAGTTGGGTGACTTTCAAGGACCCAGATTCACACACCTCAGCTGACCTGTAATTTGTCAAAACCATAACTTGAGCTCTGCAACTCCTATCAAGGACTTCCACCACTCAAATTAAAGATAAGAACAAGCTATACAACATTCATGTTGTGGGGAAGATTAGATATCAATCACATCTTGAGCTAAAACTGCCTTGAAGATAAGGATCAAATTAGGGTTTTTTCACTGACAATCCTTGGAAACCCTGACTTGAAACTTCTCAAACTCTTCAATCATGATGAGTTGGTCTAGGAATCATCTTTATAATATCTCTATGCATCATTCCATGATCTCATGGCCCTTGGATTAGGTCTCAACCTTCTCCAAATCTTCAGTTATCCTAGGGTTGACCCAGTCAAAACCCTAATTCTACCAGTCATGGTTGAATCTTTTGAATTCTTGCATAATGGCTTCTCTGGACTTCATGATGGCTTTAAAGACATCTCATAGGCTTCCTCAAAGCATCTGGTTCATCCTCAAAGTCTCAGAATCATCTGAGGAGCTCCCACAACTCTCAAGCTATGAAGCACACAACTCTGGTTTCAACCAATTCCTCTGAGGATCTCTTGAACTGTCTGATGAAGGTATCAACTTTCAAACACTCAATGAATAAATAATTGTTGGTCAAATTTTGGGGTGCAACAGTGGGCTTTGAGTGGTTTCCAATGTGAATTGGGCTTCGGGTGGTGGGAGGGATTGACTTCCTCGACACGCAGTTTGCTGAAGACGCCATGATTGACACAGGCGAAGATACCCTGGGTGCCCCAAGTCTGGGTACTTGGTGGTTTGCTGTGAATTTGCTTCAGAGAAGGTTGCAGCTCTACTTGTTGATCAGGGTGACATGGTCTTGCCCCAGTCTGAACTTGTTAATGGTTTGCCCCTGCTCGAGCTGTTGACTGATTTGCCCCAGCCTGTGAGTTTTGAGGTAGTCTTTCTTTGTGTCAGCCACAGAAAGTCAAGTTCCTCCTTGATTGCCCCTTGTTGAAGTGTCTTTGAATACCTAGCACTGATTTTCCATTTAAAATTGTACATTCACAAATGGTAATAATTAATGCAAAGTTCAATGTAAGTTTTGAAAAAGTGTGACATTTATTTAGAGTGTCGTGGTAGTGAGACGAATGGACAGTTAGCCCCAACATAGTGCTAATTTTGATTGGTGTAGAAGATGTAGCAAGGATAATGACACCAATGCTGATGATTAGAAATCATGTTAGGAGTCAGGTTACGCAACCTTGCGATAGTATGCTTTTAGAATAAACCTCGCCTCAATTAGGTCTTTCGAGGCTTGTAACGTGGTCTGGTTCACAGTTATGAAACAAAGGATATTAGGCTCAAAGTATGATTTGTACCCACCCCTTCTTCTTAATGATCTCCAATCCTACGCTCAGTTAATTCTACACTTGTCTGGACGGTGTAAGCTTGAAGGTTCAAGGTTTGCTCGACGTGGCAGTCACCTTATTTTGATGGATGCCAGTGCCCCTTTGATCTGGGTGGCCACTGAATCTTTTTTTGTTTTTGTTGAGGATTTCGGGGTCCTCTTTTGCTTTTGTTTTGATCCCTAACTTTTGCATGGATTGACTTTGCTTGTCAGATCCATCGGGATTGCCTTGATTTTGCCTAAGTCCCTTCTAAGGTGTTTGACTTAGCAGGCTTTTGATTTTTTTGGATTTTGTTGGAAGATTGTGACTGCCATAGCATGAGTCTTTGATGAACCACCGTCTCTGGGATTTTGCTTTGTTGATTCGAGTGCGGGGTTGAATTAGTTGAACACTACCCTGCCCCAGGTTAAGTGTAAGGGTTGAATATCCGAAGGAAACTGCTACTTCTAGGCTCAAAGTGGTTTACTAGGGATTAACTCCTTATATCTCCGATGTTTGGGGAATTGAAGCAATGCCTGTACATCATTGATGAGATTCTATCTAAAAGCATATTAGTTCGCAATTATGGGTATCTCGTTTTCATCATCCTCCCTCAAATCAAGCTAAACAACAGTGAATAGAGTGGAGTGAATAAATGTGTCGGTGATAAGTGAAAATGAGTGAATACGACATCACTAATTCAAAACATGCATAAACAATACATTAATGAATACCAAATACGAATGGCAATTGTTCAAAGCATACAATACTTAAACAAACAAAGACAAAATATAAGAACTGTGAATAATGAAATGGCAGCATGACTGCCTTCTTCGGGGAGATGAACTTTGATTGGAATCGATCTGATGTTGGCACTAGTTGACTGGTGGCATCGGATTGTTGATGACATTTGGAGACTTCCCATTGAAGTTGATAGCATCCATGTCAATCATGTCTTGAATTATGTACTTGAAAGCTCTGCAGTCCTCAATGGTATGACCTGGAGCGCCCTTATGAAACTCACAATGAGCATTTGCATCGTAATCGGCAGGAATGACAGTTGGAGGAGCCAAATCTCTCGGAACAACAACTTTCTTCTCCATCAACTGAGCAAAGATTTTAGCATATGTCATTGGTAGATGATCAAAGACTCTATCTGGCCTCCATGTTCTCTGCTGACGTTGTGGGCGAGTACCTTGTCGTTGCTGAGTAGCTTGCATCTGCTGTTGCTGAGGAGGATACTGATATCCTTGCTGGTTGTAGGCTTGTTGCTGATGAGCCTGTTGTCGTGGCATCTGAGCCTGCACTGCTTGAACAGCTGGCTGATAAGGCATAGGAGCACATTGCGCGACAGCAACATACGAATACTGATAATAGGGAACTTGATAAGGCATAGGAGCAGGAGCTTGTTGAGAAGCTTGCCCTTTCTGCAAAAAGATGGCATTTGTTTCGCCCTCCTTCTTCTGGTATCCATTGAAAGGCTTTTTGGCATTGGCCTGGTTGTTGGAACCTCCTGGGATCTTTCCACTCTTCAACCCTTATTCAATTCTCTCATCGACGATCACTAGGTCAGAGAATCCAGCAGAGACACTACCGATCAGCTTTTCGTAGTACTGGCCTTGTAAAGTACCCATGAAGATGTCAATAAGTTCACGGTCAACAAGAGGTGGATGCACCCTTGCGGCTAGCTCTCTCCATCGTTGCGCGTACTCCTTGAAGGATTCGCTATCCTTCTGAGTCATACTCTGAAGCTGAGTACGATTCGGAGCAAGATCGGTGTTGTATTTGTACTGCTTGACAAATGCATCGGCTAGCTCGGCCCAAGTGCGTACACTGTTACGTTCCAGCTGCATATACCATTCGAGCCCCAGACAAACTGTCTTGGAAGCAATGAATCATGAGCTTTTCGTCTCTGGCATAGGCAGCCATCTTGCGACAATACATCTTCAGATGAATATTTGGACAACTTAGACCTTTTTACTTTGAAAATTTTGGCACTTTGAACTTGGGAGGAATGACAACATCAGGCACCAAGCATAATTCCAAAGCACTGAAATAATTTGAATTGTGCCCCTCCATGGCTCGGAGTTTCTCGGCTAGATCTCGGCACATCTTCATGGCTTCAGAATCCTGAGCAGCAACGGGACTGGCAATGGGGATAGCAGCATGATAATTCTGAACGTCGTCATACTGATCCATCAGAGTATCTTCGATATGAGGAACTGGGATTTGCACAGCAGTAGGCTGGGCCTGCGGGATAGCTCCGATGGTAACTCCGGGCTGGGGGTTGGATGAGAAGCGTTCCCTTCGGCTGCGTTATTGAAGTTCAACGGCATCCCATGAGGATTTGGAATTGGAACCAAAGGGATGGCAGTAGACCCTTGTCCTTGACCATTGTTGTTGACGACAGCAGCGGCTTCACGCTGTTCTTCCTCTCTTCTGGCTGCGAGGATGGCTTCGAGGATCTGGTCGATCTTTCCTTTCATAGACTCCAACTCCTCCCTGAAGGCAGCTTGCTCCTGCTAAATCTGCTCCATCATTCGTCTTGTATTGGCTCTAGTTGCGTACTGGTGTCGAGGACTCAGCTTGATTTACTGGATACGAAGGAAACAGAAACATGAGAAACTGATGAAGGAAGGAGAATGCAAGATGCACAACAAATGAGATGCAATGTAAATGATATGCAATGCAAGATGCAAGATCCAGGATCACAGGATCACAAATTCAAACAATTCTGAGATTTAGCCGGTTGAATGGTTCAGGGATCACAGTCACTGCTCAAAGGAACCCCCACGGGTAGGATTCTAAAACGGGTAGGTGCCTAGAGTCATGGACATCTTTCAAAGATATTACTGCCATGACAAAGCCTCATCACGACGATAATATCCTCAATAGAATCTCCTCTAGGTGAGGTTCTCGTATCTTTCACGCGAGAAAGACTTCTCGGAGGCATCAACTACACAACCATCGACACACGGATTCTAGAAAAGGTTCTCAGAGTCATAGATCGAGATTGAAAATATTACTGTAAGAAAGTAATACGTTCAAGGGATCTCATCTGATTGGGGCATTCGTATTAATTCACAAAGAATTAACACTACCAACCACCATGGATAAAATGGTTTATGGTCCTTGGGATCAACGATTCAAACTCGAAAACATTATTGTCATGGCAAAGACTCACCACAACAACAACATCTCCAAGGAATCTACTCCAAGCGGGGTTTTCGCTTCAACTTAACGTGAAAGACTCCACGCAAGTCTCCACTACACAACCACCATCCTGATCCTAGGGTTATACTCGGACTCGGGTGTAGAGCCATCTCACAAAATAACCATAAGCAGAACAACCCCACAATGCCATAAGCACAAGTAACCAAGATAAGGATACAAATAAATAAGCGAGAAGAAAATAAAAGACAACAAGCTAACAACTCAAACTAAGATAGGCTTGACTCTCTCTTGCATGGAGCAATAGTCCCCAGCAGAGTCGCCACCTGTCGCACCTCGAAAAATCATTTCGAACATACGACCCTCGCGCAAAAGGCGCGGAAATTGCGGTTCGACAGAGTCGCCACCGAACTTTATTTTTCCTGAATGAACGGGAGAGGAAAATATCGAGAAAACCTCATAAACACGGAAGGAACACGGCCGTCACAACCATATTCCTGGGTTCGGGAGTCGGTTACGCGAGGGGAAGGTGTTAGCACCCCTCACGTCCGTCGTACTCGACGGGAACCTCTTAATTCGAGTTGTGATGGATGTTAGCTAAACTTAATTCTTCTCTTCTCACTACTAGATGCTAAAGGATACTATAAAGGGATAAAGACACTAGGGGAAAGGGGATGGTTAGAGGATAAGGTGCTCGCCAAGGATTGGGGCCCTTGTGCCAACGTATGCTCATTCAGACGAGAATGAGAAATCAGAGCGTCGTAGTTCGACTACGGAAAAGGATGGGGGAAATGGAAGATGGAGGGAATTGTGCTCTCCAAGATCATCGCAATCTTATGCCTACGTATCTTACATTCAAGAATGAATGAAGAATCAGAGCGTCCGTAGTTCGTGGTAACGACCACGAAAGAAACAGGTTTGAATTGAGTTTGAAGGGGTACGGATGACGATTACTCGAAGTTTAAGAAAGACTTCTCGGACCCAAGTAATCGGGAGAGCGAACCAAAGACTTGGAACACTCTCTTTTTCATCATGAAGGAATGATGTGTTTGAAAGGGTAAGGTTGAAATGATGACGATCACTTGAAGCCTAAGAAAGACTTCACAGACCCCAAGTAATCGGGAAAGCGAACCAAAGATTTGGAACACGCTCTTTTTCATCGTAAAAGAAGGTTATTTGTATAAAAGGATGAGATTGGTCAGATGACGACTATTTGAAGCTTGAGAAAGGCTTCTCGAATCCAAGTAGTCGGGAGAGCGAACCAAAGACTTGGAACATTCTCTTTTTCATCGCCAAAAGAAGTTGTTTGAAAGGATGAGTGAAAGGATGAGTAATTGGAGATGGTTGAATATTATCGAGTTTGTTAATATTATTTAAAGGCGTCAATTGCTCACACACGAATAAGATAACTCGCATATAAACAACGGAAAGCAAGATCAAAGACTTGAACCTACTCTTTACACCTTGAAAAGAATTGAATAGTTGTTAATTGATTAATAGTTTGTTACGAAAGTCCACTTGACGTTGGATCAAGGGTTTGACTTATTATCGCGTGCAAAGCGTGTTGGAAATGAAATGATTTGAAAAAAGAGACCGACTTGATTTACGCATCAAGGGTCGAGTTGTAATAGGTTGATGGCGAATGCGTATGAGCACTCGACTTACAAGGGTTTGAAAGTGGCTCGACGATGAATCGAGAATTAGTTTGAAAATAGTTTGATCCGCTCTAGTCCCTATGGGTGCTCCTAGGAGATAAGCTAATAATCAAAGAAATGCGAAACATACATCGGAATGGGTGAGGGGTACATGTAATTTACACAGGATTGCACGAAATAAAGGGGTCTCATTGTCAGGTAGCCCAAGAGAAAGCCGTGTATGTGCATTGTGTCCTAAAGTACGCCTTGAGCAAAGTCGGGCATGACTCAAAGTTAGGATACCTGCAAATGACCAAAGATCCAACAGTCCACAAATTTGGCTTTTAGGAGTTTCAATAATTTATTAGGTATTTTCGAATATAGGTGAATGAATATGAATAATGAGATATGATAATATGAATAATAATATGACAATAATATTCACAATAATATTTAACGGGAATTAAATTTAATGGTTAGTGAATCGAATCGGGACACGAAAGAATGGATCTCGTCTTAATCGCAAACATAATGCCGATTAATCGAAGGTAGCCTATCACGATCCCAAAGTACGGAAAATGACCCCAATGGTTATTCACCATAGATTTGAAATCGAGAAGGTTATCAACTTCGATACGCGACGCTTACGAATAAAAGACTTCATCGATCCAAAAATTGAAATAAAATCGGAGAAAGAAGGTGGTCTCAGATCCTTTGTTTCACGTCAATATTTTGACGGCTAAACGGTGGAAACTTCTTCATCGAGCGAAAAAAAAAGCGAAAAATGCCCAATAACAAATGTGAAAATAAAATCGACTCTAAAAAACCTCTAAATATAAAATATACAAAAGTTATAAAAATAATAAAACTTTTTAGAAGAAATAACAAAACAAATATAAAATATGTACAACTTAGCAAAATACAATATACTTACATAATATAATAAAATAACAGTTTTAAAATATACATATATTAACCAAAATATATTTACAAAATCCTAAAAAATATTATACATATATCAACTAATAATTTATATATTAAATAAGATAAAGAAAAAAACCAGAAGGGGTGTATGCATTAAAAACAAGAGTGTGATGTGCAAAACTGGAAAGCTGGGTCAATGGGCTTAGAAGCCCAAAAAAAAACTCAATGGATAGCAAGCATGTCGGATATCTTTGATCCAAAACCATTTAGGATGCTTACTCAGAAGACTTAGAATAACACCGTTAAAAATGTTGATTGAAAAAAAACGGTAACGCTCAAAGGAGAAAAACAATAGCCATCCAAATCAAAGCTTCCTCACCCGATCTCCTACTCTCTCATTCCTGTCTCAGTCGCCTCCGCTTCCTTATTAACCCTTCTTCTCTATTTTGTCTTGGTTTGTTTTCTGGAAGTGGTTTCTGAGTGTTTCTGTTCAAACATAAAAGTCACGTGGTTCGATTGGGTTGAAGAGTGTTAATTGGAAATAGGTTTTGTCGGAAGGTGAGAGATTTGGTGGATTGTTCTGGTGATTTTTGGGTTAAAGTTTAGTTGGGTTTTGAGGTAGAAGACGGTGGAGAGTTAAGAGCGGAGGTTCGAAGTTTGAAGAAGGAAACGTTTTTGAGTATCATCTGGTTTTATTCATCAATGGGTTAAGTTGGTTGTTTCGGTTGAAAGAAGAAGATTGAGGGTGGAGGAGATTCCGGCGGCGAGGTTTAAAGTCTTCTGGGTTTTCGGAGATTGTGATGAAGGTTTAATATGAGTCGTTTGGTTTTTTCGAAAGTTGATTGAAGATCTGGAGGTGAGGGTTTGAGATTGAACTAACAAGGTGAGAAGAGTTAAAAAAAAATTTAAGTTTGTGTTCACGTTTGAGTGCTGGGTTTATGATGTTTGTGAATGAATTTCGAAACTATTGAAGGTTGTGAAGGACATTGGAGTTTCGGATGGTGGTTGAAAACCTGAAAAGTCTGGGTTGAAAGATGTTTCGTTTTTTGGGTTTCTTCGAAGGTGGTGGTGATAACGGCTGATGAAGTTGGTGAAGGAAGATGACACTGTAGCGGCGACTACAGTGTTAGGGTTTGGAGCTGCTGAACTAGGGTTTGGAGGCTGCTGAGAGGTTGAAGCTGCTAGGGTTGTCCTTGTGAAGGGATGATGAATAGGGTCTTATACCCTAAGTAAATGACACATGGCACAACAACTTTTTTTTTTTTGAATTTTTTCTAAAGAATTAAATAATTATAATATCACTAAATTCTAATTAAATAAAATAAAAAAATAATAAAAAAAAACTAATAATTCTATTCTAATAACCAGTCTTAAATGAAATAACTACTAATTAAATTAATACTAATAATAAAATCCTAATTAATAAAAATTAATCTAAACAAATCTATTAATAAATAAAATTTAAAATAATAAAAAATAATTAATGCTAATTAACAATTTATTTCTACCAATATTTAAAAAAACAATTAATAAAAAACATTCTATAAACTAATAATTAAAAACCTATTTTAAACTCTATTAAATTAATCTACATGAATAAATAAAGAAAATAATTATATCCTAGTTAAAATTCCATTTAAAGTCTAAACAACTATAAAGAACCATTTCTATCTAAAAATTAATTTTTAATAAATCTATAATTTAATAAACAAACTAATTTTAAAAAGTTATTAAATAAATAAATAAAAATTACTTCTAACTAAAATAAAAAATCTATTTCTATTTAAAAGAATATAAAAAACCTATTTAAACTAAAATATAAATAATTCTACCAAACCTATAAAATAAACCTATTTAAAAACTATCATATTTTTAACAAATTCTATTAAACTATTAAAAAACTATTTCTACAAACAAACAAAAAAGGTTCTAATAAAAATTATAAAAAACTAAATCATATTTAAATCTAAAAGAGAACTCTAAAAAACTAAATTTCTATTAAAACTAATTAAACTAAGAAAATAAAATCTAAATTACTAAAATTTAACTAAACAAAATCTGAGTATTAATAATGAAACAAATCAATCCTAATTTAATAATACTAATAATGACCATAAATCCTAATTAAACTATCAATAATATCTTACACTAAAAATGATATTCTAATAAGTAAATAAATAATTAAAAGAAAATAATCTAAAAAGATAATCTAAAATAAATCTGACTGTTAATTAATAAAAAATAAATTAATCCTAATACTAAAAATAAAATCTTAATAATATTAAAAATGAATAAACCTATTTCTAAACTATTAATATTAACAAAGAAAATATAAAAAAGATTAACAAATTAACAAACCTATAAAATAAAACTATCTAAAAACTATCTTCTAAAAAATAAAATATTCTAAAAATTAATTAAAATCTAAATTTAAACTATCAAAATTCTAACGAAAAACTAATTAATAATCTATCTAAAACTTAAACCCTATTCTAAACAATTATATAAAAAAACTATTTAAAAAATCTATTAAAATCACAAACTATTTAAATGGAAAATAAATAACTATTCTAATTCTAAAAATATAATAAAAACTTATTCAATATTTCTAAGAAAATAAATATTCTAAACTTAATTAAATTAAAAAAGTTAAAACAAAAATGTATACAGAAAATAAATATTTGAAAAGAAAAATGAGAAAATAAACAAAGGATTGAAATTACGAAAAATACCCTTAGGCCACGTGTCGTGCTCCTATTGGATAAAAGAGTCGAGATTTGAAGAATGCCCAATCGGGGCGGACACGTGTCTAAACGGTATGAAATTAAATGAAAAATGCAAAATAAAAATGCGAAAATATTTACAAAAGCTGGCGGGCAAATTTAGGGTATGACAACAGGATGAAAGTGATATACAGAGGTAGGACAAATTTAGGGTATGACACTTATTGGTCCGTGATTGATTAGGGATTCCATTTGAAGACTTACTGATGAAGTCCAGTTGCGATGTCGAAGCAGTTTGCCTAGCTGACGCAGGGTGCCTGACGGCAAAAGATTGTATATCCTTATTGGTCCGTGATTGATTAGGGATTCCATTTGAAGACTTACTAATGAAGTCCAGTTGCGATGTCGACGCAGTTCTCTCAGCTGATGCGGAGTGCCTGATGGCGGAAGTTTGGATATCCTTACTTGGTTCATGATCGACCGAGGATTCTATTCCCGACTTACTGACGAAGTCCGGCTGACGTCCGAAATGTTCTTTGAATGTCTGACGGCATAATTAACTTGATTGTTAAAAAAAAGGTTCCTAATGACCTGATGAGTCCCGAGGAATTCTTTTGCTGCAATGCCGCAGAATGCCTGACGGCAATATCAGCTATGTATCGCCAGTTACCGTGTAACCGGTGATCCCTTGATGACTTGAGGACGAAGATTTACAGCAAAATCAGATGATTATCTTGATGGAGATTTGAGATTAGACCCTTCACCAATTCCCGTGTGACCAATTCTCCAGCAGAGTTGTCGTGCCACTGTCATGCTCAGTGTCGAAGATGTTCCTACCAATCCAAGTATTGTTTACTTGTGCAGTTGGCAGATCGCCAGCTACCGTGTAACCGGCGACCCCTTCATAATTTGAGGATGCAATGATATCTGATAAATCAGAGAATCATCCTGACAGGGATTCAGATCAGTAATTCTCCAGCTAGTTGTCGTGCAGCTATTATTTCAGTTTCCGAAGATTTGTCCCCATCAGAGTACCGTGTACTTGTGCAGTTGGCAAATTTCTGGGTTTGTTGGTATTCAAACGTCTTTTACCTTGATTGTTTGAGAGCCGTTCGCTTCTCACCCAGTCAGGTCCAAGCCGTTTGAATAGGGGCAGCTGTTGCACCCCAAAATTTTCCCAACATTTCTTTACCTAGCTTATGTTTCATTTCATGCACATTAGCATTATCATTTGCATTTCATTGACATGTATGCAGGAAATCAAGAGGTATGATTACCAATCAAGGGCTACACAAGACTTTGAAGCTAGCTAAGAAGTTTATTCAAGTGTTCAAGGGTTGATATCTTTGTAAGAGAAGTTAAAAGATCCTCAGAAAGAGTGGTTGAAACCAAGAAGGTGTGTCTTCTAACTTGAGAGTTGTGGAAAGCCATCAGATGATTCTGAAGGCATGAGGATGGACTTGAGGTCTTGAGAGAGCTCATGGGAAGTGTTGAAGATCACTTTGAGGCCTAGACAGGTCATTGTGCAAGATTAAGAAGGCTCAGCCATGAGTGGTGCAGCTAGCGTTTGATTGGGTCAACCCTAAGTCAACTGATGATTTGAAGAAGGTTGAGACCTAATTCAAGAGCCATGTGATCATGGATTGGTACATTGAGATGTTATAAGGATGATTCCAAGGTTAACTCATCATGATTTAAGAGTTTGAGAAGTTTCAAGCGAGGGTTTCTAAGGCTTGACAGTGTAAAATCCCCTAGTTTGACCCCTATCTTCAAAGGAATTTAGCTCAAAATGTGATTGTCATATCATCTTGACCCCAACATGATTGTTGTGGAGCATGAGCTTAGATTTAATTTGAGTGCTAGAAGTCCTTGATATGATTTTTAGAACTCAAGTTATGGTTTTGGCAAGTTACAAGTCATCTGAGGCATATGAATTTGGAGCTTGAAAGTTACCCAACGTGCATGAAACGTTTGCCCAAGAAGGATGATTCCTATGAACTTTTGGTCAACATAAATGTTGTTCCTTATCCTCTTAGCTTTCCATAGAGTACTAGAAGTTCTTGATAGGAGTTTTAGAACTCAAGTTATGGCTTTGACAAGTCATAGGTATTTTGGGTATTTGTGATTATAGGTCATTTGTGATCATAGGTCATTTTCACCAACTTAGAGGCCTCAAATGAAATTTTGTTCAACTTGAAATTTGCTCAAAATGGGGTTTTAACCTTAACCATGCATCAAGGAGACATTGAAATGGCTCAAGGAGATATGTGGTTCAAGGAATTTTGAAAAAGAAAGAATTAAAGGGATTAAATGACCCAAAATTGAAATAAATCATTTTGTGTCCAAATGAAGCAAAATAATAGGTCATTTTGATTGGAAAAATCATTTTAGAAACAATGGAAATGTTAGAATTTTGATTTGAGGTCAAATTCATGCACTTCCATTTCATTTCTTCATGATGAAGCAACATAATCAACATGAACCTTTGGCTTGCAAACAAGGAAGTAAACTTAACAAACTAATTCAATATCTCATGAGAAGTTGAATGCAAGCAAATTCAGGCCAGAACAGAGTTAAAATCGTGAGTTCCATGGATGACATTTTGGTGAGAATTTGAAAATCCAATTTCTCATTTGGAAGCTTACAGAACTCTCTAGATGATTCTAATGAGTTCTATATAAGCATTAGAATGAGTTCAGTGCATTTTTTGGAGAAGATTGAGCCCTGAAGCAAAGAGTGAGATTGAAGTTTCACCATTGCAAGTTGGAATCGGTTTCTGAGTTCAAGGCAAAATCAAGGAAAAGTGAAGGTTGCATTAGCTTTAGAGGATGATTTGGAGTGAGTCTGGATCATATTGGAGGTTGAATCGTGCAAGAACCATCTCTGTTGAAAGCTCAAAGTCAGGTTGGTGAATTTCTTGATTATGCATGATTTAGGCAGTGTTAGCTAGCAATTCATAGGTGGTTAGGATCAGGATGAAGTGTAGTTGGATTTAGGATGATCAATTGTATGATTAGAGACAATTTAGGTTGGACACCATTTTCGGTTGAGATTGATATCTCAAGATTCAGGCGTTTTGAGGATGAATTAATGGTATGGTTGAATTGCTGGTGAAATTCTGGTCAAGATTCATTCAGGAATCGTGGCAAATGTTTAAGTGTAGAGGAAGTTAGGGTTGCACAAGGGTGACCGGAGAAGTCACCGGCGACGGCCTTGCTGCGCGCGCAGGTTTGATGCTTGCAGAGATTCAAATTGGAGAAGAGATAATCTCCTCCGTCCGTTTGTGTGGAAAAATTGACTTGGTCCCTTCATCCTAGTGCTCTCGTTGAGCCACGTAAGTTGGCCCCTCAACGCAGCGTTTAATTTAAGTTGGAGTCTCAGGCTTTGATTTTCGCTATGTGAACCAAGAACGTGTTGGTTCGAATCCTGGCATGTACACTTTTTCTTTTGATTAATTTGAACTGGAGTGAGCTGAATGAATTCAGGCGCATGGGCCTTCACATTAGTTGCTATCAACACCTCACTCTGGGCCCAACCCACATTTTGAATTTGACATATTTGCTATTTGTCACACACGTTTTTATTATTTCTTTGATTTTCTTTTATTTTGTGCATTTCATATGGTTTAGAGAATAGTTCATAAAAAATAGGAAAATAATCCAAATTGATCCAAGTTTTTTTTCCCTGACTCATGAATGAGTCTAGAATTTTATTGAATTGAAATATTAGGAATTCATGCATTGGTGATTTTATGTTTTTTTTTACATTTTAATTGATATTAAAATCATTATGGTTGACACCTTGTTTTGCTGAATTTTGGTTGATCAATTGGTGATGATTCTTGAGCTAATTTTTTGTGTGTAGTTAGTTTAGAGATGCATGCTCCTCTAGTAATTTTCTCACATTTTTGTGATGAAATTAGGTGGTAGTTTTAAGTTGAAACTTTAGGTGTTCTACTTTTAGGGTTTAAGCTTAGTACCTTATGATTTAGGATTTATTTCTAGGACTTTGTGGATGATTCAACCCCTGGATTTTGTATGGTAGATTCATGATTGAATTAGGTTCCCGTAGTTATTTTTGTAGGATTTTACAATTGGCTTTAGTATTTTAGTTAGGATTAACTTTAGTACTAGGTTTTAGGTGATCCTAACTTGCTAATTCAACTAGAATGATTTCTTTAGTTCCCTTAGAGTAGGGTTTTGCCTCTATTGCTCTTGGATGGTGTTGGAGACTTGTGTGGGCTGCTGAGGAATGCTTGAAGAAGCTTGGATGTGAAGATTTCCCTTCTTTTGGTATAGTTTTGTTTAGGTATTAGGATTAAGGTTTGTAAGTAGAGCTTCTAGATAGTTTCTCTTCTCTCATAAACATGGAAGGTGTTGATCACTTCCATTCTTCCCTATGATACAAGGTCCCTTTGTGAAGGCCTCATCCCTCCTTTGGTAGGATGTGTGGCTCTTCACAAGTTGGTAGAACCTTTGAGGGTTCCTTTCTCTGATGATGGAATGTTTAGTGGTGACCTTTGGTCTTCACTCTGCTGTCCACTATCCAAACCTTGCTCTTGTTAGATGAACCTTTCTCCCTTGCCAGAAGATGAAGTTCCTTGCTAGAAGATTGAAGATACTAGAAGTTGCACTTCTCCTGTGTTTAAAGACTTCCTTTGGAGCTGAAGCTTGAAGATCAGGAAGAACAAGTTGATACTTGTGAAGGGAATCCTGCTGAGATCAAATGAAGAGCTGAAGTTTGAAGTTGGAGAACAAGTTGATACTTATGTTTGATGCATTGAGAGCCTAAAGGAGCAAGTTGATACTTGTTATTGGGATTGAAGCCTGAAGGTGGAGTCTATTTTGGAGCTGAAGCTTGAAGGAGGTGAAGAACAAGTTGATACTTGTGTTTGATGTGTTGATAGACTTGAAGAACAGTTGAAGACTGAGGACTGAGCTGATTGTTAGAACACAGATTGGTTCTTAATAATTACTCTTTGTTTTGATGATAACTGTTAGGAAATTTATATTTAATAATTATATACTCTAAAATTTGTTTGAGAGTTTTACTGCAGATTGAAATTATATTAACTCTCTAGAAGCAAATCTGCCTTGAATACAAGAAGTTATTCTGAATCTGAAGCGCCAGATGCACCTTACAGAAGAATTTGTTTGCTCCTTACAGAAGATCCTGAGCGTTGTCTCCAGAAGGATCTGAAGAAAGAAGCTCCAGAACATTCTGAGTCAGAAGCATCTGAAGATAATCAGAAGCATCTGAAGCTGAAGCATCAGAAGTATAGAAGAATATTGATTGAAGAGTTTCTCAAAGAATTAGTCTACAGAAGTTTCTGAAAGTACCTACGCTGCCAAGTACTGAAGTTCTGTGTCAAAATGCTCTGATGATCAACACGCTAGAAGCACACACGCTGCAGAAGACTCTGATACAGCATAGTTCTGAATTTCATTAGAAGACTCTGATCCATTCAGACTCTGAAGAACTTGCTGAAACTGAAGAAGTAATTTTCAAGAATATATCCGTTGGAGCTATTCAACGTCTCTTTCCTTATTTGTGCTAGACACTCTTACACAGACAAAAAGGATTTTTCTGTGCCATCTATTTCAAGGAAAGGTCAGTTGATGTGAAGACAAAAAGGCTCAGACCTTTTTGGGACTCTCTTTTCAACGTTCAGCTTGCATGGTTCAACTGCCTATAAAAGGAGATCTTCACTTCATTCTTCAGTTACACACTTGCTGAAAAGAAATCATAATATTCTAAAAGCTCTTATTCTTATTCTTCATAGAATCTCATTGTACTTAAACTTAAGAGAAAAATCACTGTTGTGATAAAAGCTTTATAGAAGCATTAAAAACTCTTGTACTTAATTTACATTGATTGTAAAGGATTTTCCTTAAGAGGATTCAGTTAGAATCAGTAGCTCTTGAGAAGACTAAGAACTGTTGTTCTTAGGTGATACTATTGTAATCAGTTTGATTTAATAGTGGATTAAGTCCTTGTTGAGAAAGGCAAATCACTCTGGAAGGGTGGACTGGAGTAGTTGTTAAACGAACCAGGATAAAAATAATTGTGTGATTATTTTCAAGTCTTAATTTCCCATACTTATTCACCCCCCCCCTTCTAAGTATTATCTCACCTTCACTGATGTCAGAGGAGCTTTGCTGTGAAGCTGTGGAAGCTGTTGATCTGCTTTCTTGACTGTCTGTTTTCTTTCTGTGCAACTGTATTGATGTGACTTGTCTGATTTGCTTGATGCAATAGAATAAGTTCATGTTTAAATCGTGTTAAGCTAGGAGCATGATTTCATTAGAGGTTGAGTTGCTCCCTCTGCTTGTATTTTTACTGTATGGCTTTGCTTGCGGGTATTCGGTAGAGCCCTGCTCCCTTGCCTATGTGGTTTGTGATTTTCTTGATGGCATTTTATTTCCTTTATGATTGCAGTTATCCATATCTGGCTTGAGGTCGAGATGAGCTTGTGGAGGCTGCTGCCCCACACACATTTCCTCCCTCACTTGCATTGCATGCATTTTACAGTCGTTAATTGTTTACTGTTTAAGCTGATGCTTTATCTGTTTCTGTTTATCATTGACATGATCCCCTAGGAATCTCACTTCCTTTGATAAGGAAGTGATGATTAGAACTTTAGGTTGAAACCATGCATGATAACTTCTAGGAGTTCCCTGTTTCAAACCTCAACCATAGGATGAATCCTTGGCATGACAACTGTTAGGACTTGATAGTCTCCCCTTAGTTGAACCTGCCTGTTCTCTCTTCTCATCTCAAAACAAATTAAAATACAGTAATAAAGGTTAACTGACGTCGTACGTTACGAGCCTTAAGTTATCTGAGAAAGGATTGTTGGAGAGTTTCTTTTCAACAGTCTGGATGTTTAGTATGGCACCCTTTGGGTGACATGCGACGCATTCACTCTCAGATCATAGTCTCTAGTGCGATATTGGTTGCAAACATCCATAAAAAACAGTTCTTCCGTAAAAGACAGAAAACAAACTCCAAACCTTTTTGCCCCGTGGGCCCATAATTCAAAGGAAGCTTTTCTGAAGAAAAGAGTGTCGTTAACTCCCAGTTCTACCGCAAACGATAACGCCTAAGTCTTCAAGGGTCGAGCTGCGTACATCCAACTGCTGGAACTGTTTGTTAACCCTACTCAGAAAAACAGATGAATCTGAATCCCCGTAATCCGTATTATCCTGACTACGTAAGCTCTGATCTCTCAAGCCTGTTGAGAGTACGTAGGCACAATACTGACGTATTGGCGAGCCACCTTCCCCATCACCCGTAGTTAGCCGAACTACGTTGACTATGATTTCTCATTCTCTGATGAGAATACGTAGGCATAAAGCGCGACGCTTTGCCGAGTCATTTCCTTTTCTTTTTTAAGCCAACCTTGATAGGTAGATAGATAAAACCAACCTGTCAGATAAACACAACAAGCGTGGATCCCATCGAGTACGATGGACGTGAGGGGTGCTAATACCTTCCCCTTGCGTAACCGACTCCCAAACCCAGACAATGGTTGTGATGACCTTGTCTTATACCTTTTTCGTCAGGTTTTTCCGATCGTTTCCTTTCCCGTTCTGAGGGATAAATAACGAAAGGTGGCGACTCTTCTGTTTTGCCGGCACCTTATTTTCGCAGAAGCGACAGTGACCAAAAGAATACCAATAACGATTGGCTTCTAAAACAATGCCAGTTACAACTGGACTTTAAACGGAAATTCACTAGTAGTGATTAGACATTCACGGGGAATCAACAGATAGCACACTGACCCCGAGAGACAAAATGAATCACACTGAACCCAAGGTGAAGGGTGTATGTAGTCTTGAAAATAAAACCAATCCTAACCGGGGAACAGAGCTTTAAACCAGCTAGTCAGAGATGACAAAGTAAATTCAAACAAATGCTCAGACATCCTCTACTGGCGATGAGTCCTCATTTCGTCATAAGAGGTTTTGAGAGACAGTCTTCCAACTTGATACTCACGCATGACCAAAGGAAATTCACCAATTCAACTTGCTTACACTTCACCAGGGAGTGCGATAGGCTTGCGTATCGATGTTTCTGCTACCCTGAGGTTTCGGGGAAGTATGATTCTCCTCGATTCTTTTCCATGAGTTGAAGTTTTTACGTTTGTTAATCTTTTCAAGTTTTATCCAATAATTTGACCCCTATGCTTTCAAAATTATCGTTGATCAACAGATAATATTTTGCATAACAAAGAAAATAAGGAAATGGTAAATTTGTAAGAGAAAGAATGGCTCAAAACTGATTTTGTTCAAGAATGAAATCTTGCAAATTACAAAATTCCATAGAAGTTTTACAAGTGAAAAATGGCAACGTGGACAAGGTTACATTGAATCTCATGACCAAACTATCCCTAAAGACTAAAACTCCCCAAAATCCTTGCTACTGACTAGAGCGGTTGAGAGTGAATTCTTGTAGGATCTTTTGCGATAGTGACAACTCATCTGATGCAGTGAAATGCCTTTATCCCTAACTTTTGCCTGGATCTCCCTTTCGGGTTTTCAATCCACCGGGACGCTCATTTTTGCCTAAGCCGCCCTTTCGGGTTTTCAACTTAGCGAGCTCTTATTTTTCCTTTTTCTTTTTCTTTTTCTCAACCCTAACTTTTGCATAAGCCACTCCTTTGAGTTTTCGGCTTATCGGGTTCTTTTAGGCATAATATTTTCATACTGCATCAGAATTCACTGGATGAGTAAGCTGCTCTCCATCCATGGTGAGAATTAACGAGCCTCCTGAGAAGACTGTTTTCACAACAAACGGGCCGTCATAATTAGGCATCCATTTTCCCCGTGCATCTTTATGAACTGGTAAAATCTTTTTGAGTACAAGCTCCCCTTCTCAGAATTCTTGGACACGAACTTTCTTGTCAAAATCCCTCTTGATCCTTTTCTGATATAACTAACCATGACACATCGCAGACATGCGCTTCTCATCGATAAGATTCAACTGATCAAACCTTTCTCTCACCCATTCTTCTTCTTCAAGCTTGGTTTCCATTATGAATCTCAAAGAAGGTATTTCGACCTCAATAGGAAGTACCGCATCCATTCCATATACCAAAGAAAAAGGGGTTGCCCCTGTTGAAGTGCGGACGGATGTTCTGTACCCATGCAAGGCAAATGGTAGCATCTCATGCCAATCTTTGTAAGTTTTCACCGTCTTTTGTAAAATCTTTTTGATGTTTTTATTTGCAGCTTCCACAGCTCCATTCATCTTGGGACGATAAGGGGAGGAATTGTGATGTTCAATTTTGAATTCATTGCACAACTCTTTCATGATTTTGTTGTTCAAGTTGGTACCATTGTCCGTTATGATCCTACTTGGAATTCTGTAACGACAGATAATCTCCTTCTTGATAAAATGGGCCACCACTTATCGAGTAACATTAGTGTAGGATGCGACTTCAACCCACTTTGTGAAATAGTCAATAGCAACCAGAATAAATCGGTGTCCGTTAGAAGCTTTTGGTTCAATTGCCCCAATCATATCAATGCCCCACATATAGAAAGGCCACGGTGATGACAACACATTTAGCAACGTCGGTGGTACATGCATCTTGTCCGCATAAATCTGACACTTGTGACATTTCCTGGCATATTGAATACAGTCAGTTTCCAAAGTCAACCAGTAATAACCAGCCCTCAAAATCATTTTAGACATAGCATATCCATTGGCATGAGTGCCAAATATTCCCTCATGAACATCTTGTATTGACAAATCTGCTTCTCGTCTTTCGACACATCTAAGCAGGACCATATCATGATTTCATTTGTAAAGCACATCATTACTGAGAAAGAACTTGGATGCTAATCGTCTCAGAGTTTTCTTGTCAAGTGACGTAGCATCTGCTGGATATTCTTGTTTTAATAGATAACTCTTGATGTCGTGGAACCATGGCTTGTCATCAGTTTCTTCTTCAACCATCTGACAGTAGGCGGGGTCAGTCTTTCGCTCAATTCGAATGAGAGTGGCATCGTTGACATCCCTGACTTTCCACATTGAGGCTAACATGGCTAGGGCATCAGTTATGTGATTTTGAGACCTCGGAACATGCTTGAAGGTGATTTCATCAAAATACTCCATCATTTTGATGATGTAGGCTCTATAAGGAATCAAATTCTCATGCCTAGTCTCCCAGTCACCAGTAACTTGATAAATAACTAAAGCTGAATCCCCACTGACTTCGAGAAGTTTGATTTTGAGGTCGATAGCTGCCTCGAGGCCGAGAATGCATGCTTCATATTCGGCGATATTATTTGTGCAGTCAAAACCTAACCTGGCTGTGAATGGAGTGTAACCACCTTCCGGATTCTTTAAGACGGCGCCTACGCCATGCCCACTGTAGTTGGAGGAACCATCAAACATCATTTTCCACCAAAGACCTTCCTGCGGGCCCTCATCAAGACCTGGCTCTTCACAATCTTTTACCAACATGATGTCTTCATCTGGGAAATCAAATTTGAGAGATTCATAGTCTTCCACTAGTTGATCTGCAAGATATTCTGACAAAACACTACCCTTGATAGATTTCTAGGCTACATACTGGATGTCGTATTCTGACAATAACATATGCCAACGGGAGAGCCTTCCAGTCTGAGCAGGCTTCTCAAAAATATACTTTATCGGATCCATTTTTGAAATCAACAAAGTGGTATGACAAATCATGTACTGCCTCAAGCGTCTGGCAGCCCATGCTAAAGCACAACAAGTTTTCTCCAGAAGTGAATATCGACTTTCATAATCAGTGAACTTCTTACTCAAATAATAAATAGCATGTTCTTTTCGTCCAGACTCATCCTGCTGACCTAACACACAACCCATGGAATTCTCGAGCACTGTCAAATACATGAAGAGAGGTCTTCCTGGAACAGGAGGTATTAAGATCGGAGGCTCTTTAAGATAGCCCTTAATCTTATCAAACGCTTGCTGACAATCTGAATTCCAAACAACCGTCTGGTCCTTGCGTAACAATTTGAGGATGGGCTCGCAAGTAGGAGTCATATTGGAAATAAATCTGGATATGTAGTTCAGTCTTCCAAGAAAACCTCTGACTTGCTTCTCAGTTTGTGGAGCTGACATATCTTGAATGGCTCAGGCTTTATCTGGATCCACCTCAATCCCTCGGTGACTGACAATGAAACCGAGTAACTTTCCAGATCTTACTTCAAAGGTACACTTGGTTGGGTTCAGTCTCAACTGATATTTCCTGAGTCTCTTAAACAATTTCAAAAGATGTTCCAAATGGTCCTCCTCGCTCTGAGATTTGGCTATCATGTCATCAACATATACCTCTATCTCCTTATGCATCATATCATGAAATAAAGTCACCATGGCCCTTTAATAAGTAGCACCTGCGTTCTTCAGACCGAAAGGCATAACTTTGTAACAGTAAGTCCCCCACGGAGTGATGAAAGTAGTTTTTTCCATGTCATCGGATCCATCTTAATCTGATTGTAACCGGAGAAACCATCCATAAATGAGAAAACTGCAAAACGAGTTGTATTATCCACCAACGTATCAATATGCGGCAAAGGGAAATCATCCTTCGGACTGGCCTTGTTCAGGTCCCTATAATCCACACACATTCTAACTTTCCCATCCTTTTTTGGTACAGGTACAATATTGGCCACCCATTCGGGGTATTTGGACACCGCTAAGAAACCTGCATCAATCTGTTTCTTCACCTCATCTCAAATCTTAAGAGCCATGTCAGGTCTTGTTCTTCGGAGCTTTTGTTTAACCGGTGGGCATTCTAGTCAAAGCGGTAATTTTTGAACTACTATGTCAGTGTCTAAACCCGACATATCTTGGTATGACCAAGCAAATACATCTACATACTCTTTCAGAAGCTTCTCTAGTTGCTGCTTGACCTCTGCCCCTAGGGCTACCCCAATCTTGACTTCTTTCTTGTCTTCTTCGGTGCCAAGATTAATGACTTCTACCTGTTCTTTGTAGGGTTGAAGTTCTGTGTACTCATGATGTGCCCATTTTACCAGTTCATCATGGATTTCAAAATCTTCGTCCTCATCTTCAGCTTGGTATATTAGCGAATCAAAGTCTAGAGGGAATGCAAGGTCATAGGATTCAACGGGTTTTAGGACATCACTGCATGTTGGAATGGCTTATTTTATTAAAACACACAAAGACAAATGCAGCACACAAAAGAGAAAATTGTTTTGGTTTTTTAAGATTGCCATTTTTCTTTTAAAATGAAAGCAAAAGCAGTAAAGGAAATAACACAAGGAAATTAACAAAATAGTTCGTTTTTCATTGATTTTCTTGAAAGCACAGGGCACTTACAAAACATTCCTATAGCCTTGGGCATGGCTATGGAGATTCAAAACAACAATGAGAAAAGAAAGACAAACAAATTACTTTAACTCAGGAAAGACCATAGGAATCTCAATAGCTTCCCAGTTGCTCAAGGCTGAGTTGCAATGATACACTAATTGTTCAAGGTCTTCATCTTCAAAATCTTCTTCCACAGCACTGACTTGGAAACCTCCACTGATGAATACTTCTTGTATAGTCTTTAGGCGTCCTTTGTCGTGTGTCGGAGCTTCATCATGAGTTGGTTTGTAACCCAACCCTTGGTGATCCATCTTTGGCTTCAGTTCAATAACCTCCCCCCAACTTGCAGGAGTACCTTCTTCCAGTGTAGACTTGATACTCTGAGCGGATGCAAAAGACGAACCACTCTTAGCCACTGTTTCTTCTAACATCACTGCGTTAGCTATCTCGAGTTCCTGAAAGGAAGTTTCTAACGCGCCTTCATCTGCCTCAATATACTTAAATGATGACAGATTGCTCACCATTAGGTCCTCTTCACCGTGTACAATCACCAACTTGTCATTCACCACAAATTTCATTCTTTGATGTAAGGTGGAAGTCACTGCCCTAGCTGCGTGAATCCACGGTCGTCCCAACAAACAACTATAAGCTGGGTTAATGTCCATGACTTGGAATGTAATATCAAACACATGAGGTCCGATCATGATTGGAAATTTTACCTCTCCAACAACTGTTCTTCTTGAACCGTCAAAAGCTTTTACAATCAATGACGTTGGTTTCATTTTTGCCCCTGCATATGCTAACCTTGCGAGCGACCTTGCGGGCAATACATTCAATGAGGATCTAGTGTCGACTAAAACTCGTGCCATTGTGTCTTCTTGGCACCTGACAGATATGTGCAACGCACGGTTGTGATTGCGTCCTTCTTTTGGCAACTCTGCATCACTAAAACTCAGGGTGTTACATGCTGTAATGTTGGCTATTACTGAATCAAACTGGCCGGGAGATATATCTTTTGTCACATGTGTCTGCCTCAATACTTTTTGCAGAGCTTTTCTGTGAGCTGGAGAGTTCATCAAGAGAGACAAGATCAATATCTTTGATGGGGTTTGGTGAAGCTGATCAATAATCCTGTAATCACTTTTCCGAATAATCCTTAAGAATTCTTTGTCGTCTCCCTCAGTGCTTGGTACCCCTTTTTCTTTTGTCGCAGCAGGGGTAACCTCTTTTGGAGCGGCGACTGTTATCTTTGGCTGATAGATTCGACCACTACGGGTCATCTTACTTGTACCTGCGATGTTTGTCACGTCCACTTGGCCGTCTTTCACTGTCTCTTTCTGACTAACCCTCCTAGATCCTCGGTCTATCACAGTCATGTCATATTTACATGGAACAGCCTTTGTGCTTTCGAAAGGAAAGGGTTTTGGTTTCTGAATAATAACCGGTTGAGGTTGATCGATAGCCGACTTGTTGAAAACAGGCTTCATACTTTTGTTGGTCATTTTGAACACCAGAACTTTCTCACCTCTCTTCAGTAAATTAAAAACAGGCTCAATTACCGAAACTTCTTCTTTCCTCACCTTACTACACACTTGCAATACTCCATCATCAATCAATCTTTGTATATCTCCTCGTACCACATCACACCCTCTTGAATCACTAGAACATTCTTTACAATCATTATGGGTATCCTCTATCAATCCTGCTTTCAGTAGTTTCTCGTGAAGTAACCTTAACGGGGTCTTGATCTCTGACACACCTCGGACTATCCTTTCATCTGAAACTTCTTCTACAGCATTAACCCCTCCATGGTTCGGCAATGGATTACTTTTAACATTTGGGGGTACATCATCAAAAGACAAGATCTTCTTTTCCATCAACTCCCTGACAAGATGTTTTAAAGCAAGACAACCTTCTAAATCATGACCGGCAGCACCTTTGTGAAAGGCACAATGAGCGTTTGGATTATAGTGAGGAGATGTAGTGTCTGGATTTAACGGTCGCGTTGTTACCAATCCTTGCTGCACCAAGGAGGGGTACAACTTGGTGTAAGCCATCGGTATCTGAGGAAGTGGCGGTTTTGTTGCTGGTCTCCGATTTTGGTAGCTCTGTCTGGGTGCCTGAGCTCTAGGCTGATGATGTTGCTGATAGGGTGGAGCGTTGGGCGCTCGTCGATACCCTTGTTGAATTGGCTGATATACAGGTGCTGGTACTACCTGGTAACCGGGAACAGGGTGATTAAAAGCTGGTGTTACAGCTGCCACATATGGTTGTTGGGCATACTACAACGGATACATCGGTCGTTGTTGTTGGGATTGCTGAACATAACTTGGTTGAGGCTGCTGAACAAAGCCTTGCTGAGGTTGGTGATACTATTGATAAGGCGGTCTTCAGGTGCGACTCTTTCTTCCCACGGTTACTGCATTTGTCTCCCCTTCTTTCTTTTTATGAAAATTACTGCTGAACTTTTTGACATTGTTGTTACCAGAACTGCTGGAACCGCTAGCCACCTTTCCATTCTTTAATCCTAACTCCACTCTCACCCCTACTGCTACTATATCTGAGAAACTTGCGGTTACACTACTGATCATCTTCTCATAAAACTCTGGTCTTATTGTATCGACGAGCCAATCTGTCAACTGTTTTTCACTCAAAGGAGGTTCTACCTGAGAGGCAGTCTCCCTCCACCGTTGTGCACATTCTTTGAAAGATTCTGAACTCTTCTGCGACATACTCAATAACTGTCTTCTATCAGGGGCTAAATCCATGTTGTACTTGTAATGTTTTACGAAAGCATCGGCCAAATCTTGGAAACTGTGAATACGAGACTGATCCAGACCCAAATACCATTTAGAAGGAGCTCCTTTCAAGCTATCTCCACTCTCACCCTATCAAGCTATCTTGGAAACAGTGAATCATCAACTTATCATCTTCTACATGAGCGGCCATTCTTCGGTAATACATAATCAGATGCGTCCGAGGACAAGTAACACCAGAATACTGATCAAAATTGGGAACCTTGAATTTCGGCGGAATTACCAATCCAGACACTAAGCACATATCTCTGGCATCAGTACCAAAGATGTCGTTTCCTTCCATTGCTCTAACCTTCCTGCCTATAGTCTCTACATTTGGTACTTGTACCTCCATGCTACTTCATTTTGTTGTGATTTCCTCAAAGCAATCTTCAACTTCTCCTCTTCAGACATAAAGATCATTGGGGGTTCCTCCTTCAACACCATGGGTGCCTGCTGAGGATATGGCATCTTCAGCTGAATGGCTCTCTTTCGGACCCATTGAAGATAAGGCTCGAGAGAGATGCAATTAGGTTTCCCTAAGTCTTCTTTTCCTTTCTTGTGTACATGACCCCAAGCTTTTATAATTTCTCCTTTCAGTTCTGAACTTCCCTTAAAGAAAATATTCTCCATATGAGCACTATTGGGTTTGTCCTTCAAAGGATATCCAAGCTGTCGGCGAGCGAGAACAGGGTTGTAACTGATTCCTCCATTTGTACCAAGAAGAGGTACGTTACCAAAACTTTCACAACTATCAATGATCTTTATCCTATCGTAATTACGGCTGTACCAATCAATATCAGAGTGAGTGAGAGCCATAACCTTCTGAGACCACCAACCTTCCTTCCAAAAAGCATGAGCCTTAGGTAAGTGAGAAATAAACCACTTGTATAGTAAAGGGACACAACAGGTAATCATTCCTCATTTATGAAGATTCCTCAGATGAACGGAATGATAGGCGTCAGCTAGTAAAGTAGGCACAGGGTTTTTCTTCAAGAAAATCTTAATGGCGTTGAGATCCACAAAATTATCAAAACTTGGGAACAAGAAGATCCCGTTAATGAGCAAGGAAAAGATGGCCTCGAATGCATCCATACTCAAGTGATCAGCATAGTATTGGGCTTTCCCAACCAAGAACTCTGCAGTCAAACCAAATACTCCTCCTTTAGTAACCATATTTTTCTGAATATCCACCAATCCCAAATGTGTAGCTTTAGCAATTTCTTCCTCCTTAGGGTCCTTCTCCATGATTGGGAAAGGAGACTCATCAAGAATGGGTAACCCAACCAAGCAAGAATATTCCTCAAGTGTAGGTACCAACTGATAATCAGGAAAAGTGAAACAATGGTAGAGCGGATCATAAAACTGGAGAAGTGTGGAGAGAAGTCCCAGATCCATCTTCTTCTTTACCCTCAACAATGACAATAAGTTCCCATACCTGCTCTTGAATCCTTCTAGATCTGTTATCAAAGTGCTCAACCTCTCTATGTCATCCAAGTTAGGACTTTTGTAAGTGTACTTCATAGTTTTCTTTTTTCCACTATCCATGATGATCCTAATGTTTACAAACAAAAAGCCTGAGTTCCATGAAACTTTAGGACATGATGTTCATGAATGCATGAATGCACAAACACAGGTAAGCACAGATTCACATATACACATGGGTAAACAGATAAAGGTTTTGGTTTGGAGAACATGAGCATGGGGCCAAGGTCTACCCATCCCAAAGGTATGTACTAAGGCTTTCAAAAACTGTAGAACAAGGTTCTAAAAAGGTTCCCAGATTCCTCGACCCATCTTTCGGATATTATCAATTTCCCAAATACTTGGTGGTTAATAATATTCTCAAGAGAGTCTCGTCCAAGTGTAGTATCGCGTATCAACTATTTCGGAATTACTCCCTTATAGTCATTGCGCTACATCCTAATAAAGCCAAAGTGGGGAAAAGGTAATCTAAAGGTCCTCAGTGTCACGAGATCCCATGTAGAAAGTAGCATTATTTTCACGAATACTCGATCAACAATACTAACTCTCGGAAGGGCCTCTACTGAGCGGTGGTTTTCTCAAGTCAGCTTGGTCGGGAATCAACTCCCAATAAGCCTCCTTGAATATACCTCCATCCTATCATAAGTACGCTCAAACACGGGTATAGTGTTGTCTTACCACTCAAAGTTCCCAAGATCCAACATGGCACATATATACATATTTACAAGTATTCACAAATATAGCAAGTAATCAAACAAGATAGGCTAAACCCTCAAAACATAGGTCCCCAGTGAAGTCGCCATTTCTGTTACGGTGAAAATTGGATATCAAGCTATTAAGTTAACTTGAATCTTAGTTCTTTTACAACCGAACTTTAATTTATCCAAAGGAAAGGTATAAAGAAAGAAAAACCCTTTTCGCGATGTAACGACAACGCTGAAGAGATTCGGGGATCGGGGGTTGGTTATACCTAGGGAAGGTGTTAGCACCCTAAGCATCTGTAGTACTCTACAGGAACCTTTTGTTTTATTGATTGCTAAGTGTGAAATATGTACTATGGATTGGGATAAGGGAGTTGGGATAAAAATAAGTAAAAGACCTAGATGGTTCTTTAAGTTTGCTCGCAAAGACGTTGCATCTTCTGCCTACGTATCCTGACTAGGATAGAATCAGAGCAATCGTAGTTCGCCTCACAAGGGAAGAAGAACACTTGATTATGATCAAGGTTCAAAGGGGAAAAAACATGACAATGTTTGTATGGAGTTTTACAAAACTCCCTAATCTAAGTTGTAACATTCAAAAGGGGAAGTAAGAAATCATGACAATGATTCTTACACAGAGTTGACAAACTCTTTCCTAGGGTTTTAGTTGAAGAACACTCCTAGTACAGGTGGGTTTCTTAGACTTAAATCAAATTCTAATGGCTTATAAACTAAGGTTCAAGTTACTTAACAAAGTCAAGGGAATGGGTGAATGAGCTATCCATAACATAAGGGTTATTGAGAAGACTGTTCCTTTGGAAAGAGAGGGGGGAGGCAACTTGGATGAGAGCTAACAAGCTTCATCACTTGGTGTAAGAAAACAATAAGCAAAGTAACAACATGATAAAGATACATTCATGGTGACAACCATTAAATGAGCATGTGAAATGATAAAAATAAAGATGCATTGATGGCAATCAAAGCAGATGATCAAGCAGGAACTGTGACGACAGATCGAGCTCAAGTAAATTCAACAGGGGGGACAAAGTAAACATGGTAACAACCAAAGAAGAAATCCTAGCATGTTAACTAACATTTAAGAACATGAATGCAAGCAAGTATTACAAACAATCACAAGTATAACAAGAGAAAAATTCATCTGCATACGCGAAAACGATCACAAAACGCACTTAACTTGCACATAGCCAAAAGGGATGAAAAATTAGGAAAACATGGAATTTAAAAATACATCATGAAAGTAGGCATCAATATGAACATAATGAAAAAAGAATGGGTGAAAAATGATAAATGTTGAAGGAGATATGAATTTTTGAAATTTGGTTGAAAAATGGCAAAAATTGGTAAAAGGGTTGCCCTCCTCAGGGGTCGAACCCATGCTTGCAAGGTAATAGGCGCTTAAGTGACATGTTGCTTACCACTGGGGTGGCTGTACATCCATTGATGAAAGCCACCCCATAAATATATATGGGAGATATTCAAAGCAAGCTGGGCACAAAAACACACAAACTCATGGTTTTGCATTTTGATCATAACTCAGTCAATTTTCCATGGATTTTTACAAACCTTTAGTGCAAATTGAGTAGAAAAACACAAGGAACATGATGGCACTTTTAGATTTTTGAAATTCCTCTTCCATTTTAAAACCCGATGATGTGTGCATTTTGGAAGTTTGATGTGCATTTTGAAATGAAAATCATGTTACAGCCAGTTCTAAATTAATGTAATCATGCATACACAATGCAAATATGATAATGAATGAGTTCAGGCCATTATTTTGGTTCAACACAGTCTGTGGTGCAAAGTGGAATTTAACATGCCAAATGTGTTTGTGAAAGTGCAAATGGAAAGTTCAAATGCAGTTCCAAGTACTTTCAAGTAAAATAAATCATGTGTACATATCATATTCATGCTATTGAGTGAATTCAAACAACCAATGAGGTGAGAAACAGGTTGCAATGGAAAGTGATATGCAAGTTGCAAGAATGGCATGTTATTATGCATGAAGGTATCAATTCAAGGCTACAGCTCATTTCAATTTAAATCAAACATATACACATGTTACCAATATGCATTTAAGTGAATTCAAATGACCAAATTGGTGCAAGGCAAGCTATTGTGAGAATTGGTGCTCATGTTGTTCAAATGTGCTTGTGAAGTGCAGTGTGAAGCCAGGTTTGAGTTTCAAGTGATTTCAGGTCAATCAAAACATGTGCACATGCTATAATTATGTCATGAAATGGATCTAAACAGGTGTTGATGCTAGAAACAAGTTAACATGAAAAATGGCATTTCATTTGCAAGTAAAACATGATGTGATGCAGTAGGAATGTCAAGTCAGAGTTGATGTAAAATTAAAGCAAGGCAACCTCATACACATCATATGTACATATTATCAGGAGTGTCTAAACATCAAGAAGGATTCAAAACAGACTGAGGTAGGAGATTGCATTCAAACTGCCATTTATCACTTTGACCAACATGAGCAAATCAAAAATAGTGTGAAGCACATTTGAGCAAAACCAAACACATACACATGTTACCAATATGCATACAAGTGAAATCAAATCATAGTTTTAGTGCAAAACAAGTTGGTGTGAAGAGTGGTGCTCAAGCTGTCAATTTGTGTTTGTGAGGTGCAGGAAGATATCCAATTTCAGTTCCAAGTACTTTCAAACCCTTTCAAACACCCATACACCTTACATATATGTTATTGAGTGCATTCATGCCAAAGAAACAGATCAAAACAGTTGGATGTAAGAAATGATGTGCAAGATGCAAAACTGTCATGAGAAATGCAAGTTGATGTTCAGTTCTGTTTCTATGTACATTTGACCAGATTAAACACTTACACACATTGAATACATGCTAGTGGATGAGATTGGACACAAAGTAGGGCTTAAAACTGACTGGTATGAAATGTAGTGTTTAGAATGCAAGTTTGTGTGTGTGAATTGCATGAGCATATTCAATTTCAGTTCAAAACATTTTCAGACTAATTCAAACATATACACATCACATATACATGATATTGAGTGGATTCAAACATCAAAACAAGTTGGAAAAAGACTGCTATGAGAAATGGTTCACAAATTGCAAGTTTGTCATGAATATGAGGCATGATGAGATGAAACTTCAGTTCCAAACATTTTCTGATCCAATTAATCACACACATAGCACATATACATGATATTGAATGGATTTGAACACAATTTGGAGTTTTAAAAGGACTGTTACAAAGAATGAGGTCTGAGTTGCAATTTTGATGTTTTATGATGCAATGCAAGATGGTGTCCAGTTCTGATTCTAGGCAGTTTCAAATTGGATTAAATGCACACACATATTGAAAACATGATAATGAATGAATTCAATCAAGAGTTTTGGATCAGAGTAGTTTGAAATAAGAAATGATATGCAAGCTGCCAAACTGTCATTTGAGATGCATGATGAGGTTCAGTTTTGATTCCAAACATGTTCAGGTCAAATGAAACATATACACACCACACATACATTGTATTGAGTGAGTTTAAGCCAAGAAAACAAGCCCTAAATGGTCTGTAATGAAAAGTGATGCTCAAGTGTAAATTTTGGCATGTGTGAAGCATCAAAGAGTACAATTCAGGTTGAAAGCAAAGTCAGTCCAATTAAGTCACTCATACACATCATGGATATGAAGTTAAGGGTATCCAAACCCAAAAAGCAAGCATACTTCAAATGGAAACAGTTTTGACATGTTGGTGGCCATTAAAATGCAAATGAGGCATTTGGATGTGAAAAGAAAAGAACAATTGAAACAGGTCATACCAATCACATATGCATATCATAAATAAGGAATTGAGCATGATCCAACTCACCGCTCAAACCTATTGCCTCCCAAACAGAATTTTGACATATGACATGAAAATGACACTTTTTCAATACTACCACAAGCTCAAAAATGCCAAACATGAGATTATGATATAAATGAGGAGGTTGATTTTCTACATACCTCTTGTAGGCTATGTTGAGCAGATTGAAACACCAAGAAACCCAGAGAAAACTTCAAATACACCTAGCTTTGGAGATTTCTTCTTTTTGAAGCAAGGATGCAAACTTCAAGACAGTTGGAGAAATAAACTCCACCAATGATCATTAACACTTTAGGCAGTTGAGAAATGATATATGTGAGGTGTTTGAGTGATTAGAACATCAAGCAAATGCCTAGAACAAGTTTTGACAGATTTTGTGCATCATAGTCAAAGTAACTTGGTATGGAAGTTGACTTTTTGGAGAATGAGGTTTTTGAGTGGTTCAATGGTTGGAAAACCTTCTATATCATATTTATGAGTTGTGGGGATGATGCTTGGTGAGTTTAAGTGTGGAGAAATGATTTTGGCAGCAATTGTACCAAGGTAGATTTTTGTGGTTTTTTGGCAATTTTGTGAACTTGGTGATTTTTTGGAGAAAAGTGTGAAAGGGTGGGAGCTTGATCTTTATATGGTTTTTAGAAGACCTATTGTGTATGGAATGAGGTGGGGAGTGCCTCTATTTATAGGCAAATGGGAGTAGTGGGCAGATTTGGAGATTTCCTTCATATGAAGGAAAGATTTGCTTTTTGGATCAAACCTCCACAACGAGGTTTCCTTGGCTGATAGGTAAGCTCTAAAGTCAAGCTTCATGATGAGTTTGAAGTGGCTAAATGCAGGCTAGAATGCATAGGTTGATGGCTGGTTCAGATTTGTCTTTCCACCTCATGCTTGCCATTTTTACTTTAGGTGCAAGTTGTAAAGCCACTTGCAAGCCCACTTGCAAGCTTGGCTAATTCCACACCTTATGCATTTCCTTTGTACATCCATGCTACAAACTCTCTACATATAAGATAAAACATGATTCACAAGCTGAGATTGGTCCAATTGATGAAAGAATGGATTTTTGAAACTTGTCAATGTGGGACTTCAAGTGTGAGAACACCAACTTGCCATAACCATAACTTTCAGCTCACAACTCCTATTGAGGACTTCTAATACTTTTCGGAAAGCTCTTATGTAGCTCTAAAACATTAATGTTTGTTAGAAATTCTAACTCCAATTGGAACTATGTCAAAAATCCCTCCAAAGTTGGCTGAAAAATAAGCTTTCAAAGTGAAATAACTTAGAATTTTTCAAAGTTATTTTCCCCTCTTGTAATGAATTTGCTACTAACTCCAAAAATATGCATTTTTTGACTGTGGACCACTGTGGGACTTTTTTAGGGCTTGTCAAGAGATTTCCATTGAGCTTTGAACCAACTCATTTGGATGTGTGGTTAAGGAGTTAGGGTTTAGCCCCTTTCAAAACCCTAATTTCCCGATTTTTCGATTACTCCTTCATCCTTGATCCAATGGTCATGAAAATTGATAGGAAAGTTCAATATGACATAAGGAACATTTTTAATTCACACCTTGAAGTCTAATTCCTTAAATTTGAAGAGTCGACTTTTCGGTCAACCGTACGATCGATCGGTGACTACCGAGTCGTCTGTTGACACTCTGGACCTCCTGAGACTTTGACACTTCTTGAATGAACTTTATTAAGCTATATGAACTTCATGGATCATAATCCCACCATTAAAACACCTTCCAACACCAAAGTCAAACTACAGTTGACTTTTACTGGTCAAAAACCCTAATCGGGTGCCCTGAAGTGCACTGTTCTTGATTCTGGGGTAATAACCTCAAATTGGGTACTCAATTGATATTATATGATACCCTTGATCTTGTTTCATGATTTAATTAGCCTAAAACTTGGATTGATCACAAACCCCGAAGCTTCGATTTGACTGTACACAACCCTGATTCATCTGTAACTTGACAAAGCCAAACTTGCACTGGGTTAAGGTTAGGTAATCCATGAGTATGCTCCTAAAATGATAATGAGAACCTAAGGGGTCAAAATTTAGGGTGCAACAACATGCCACAAGAAACTCACTGTCTTCAACCAGAACTCACACTTTGATAACTTAGCAAACAACTTGTTATCCTTCAACACTTGCAAAGCAATCCTCAGATGTTGCGCATGCTCTTCCTCAGACTTGGAATATATCAGTATATCATCAATGAACACGACAATAAACTGATCCAAATAATAATGGAAGATATGGTTCATATACTCCATGAACACGCCCGACGCATTAGACACTTCGAAAGGCATTACTGCATACTCGTAATGTCCATATCGAGTTCTAAACACCGTCTTCTGAATATCACCTTCCTTCACTCTGATCTGATGATAACCCGACCTCAAGTCAATCTTACTGAACACACGAGCTCCCACCAACTGATCCATTAAATCATCAATCCTTGGAAGAGGATATTTGTTCTTGATGGTCACTTTATTCAACTGTCGGTAATCGATGTACAAACGCATACTACCGTCCTTCATCTTGACCAATAACACTGGAGCTCCCCACGGCGACACGCTTGGCCTGATGAACTTTCTATCCAACAACTCTCCAATCTGAGATTTCAACTCGGCCAATTCCATTGCCGACATCCTGTACGGCGCCATAGAAATAGGCCTCGTACCAGGAACCAGATCAATGCTGAACTCAACTTCTCTTTTCGGAGGCAACTCCGAAATATTATCCGGGAACACCTCCGGAAATTCATTCACCACAGCCAACTCATCCAACAATGCCTTGATGTCAACCAACAATGCCTTGCTGTCAACCAGTTCATACCCAGTATAACATCCAAACCACCAAGTGGCAAACAAATCAAATTCACACCGAAGTCTCGGCCAAAAATAGTCAGTGGACACTTCAAACACGCCAAAGAATTTTCCAGAAAACCTTTGAACATTCATCGTTCTTCACAAGGAAATTCCAGAAAACCTTCATCTTCATCATCTCACCAAGAACAATTCTCCAGAATCCTTCAACCTGCATCAATATTTTCTCCAGAAATCATCATTATCATCATTGATCATCAAGAACTCCGCATGTTCTTCGTTAATCCTCCAGAACTTCAGATCTCCTTCAACTTTCCCAGCGATTCATCACTCTCCAGAAAATTCCCAGAGCATCTTCATCGTTGTTCATAGATCTTCATCAGCTCCCAACAACTTCAAGATCTGTAAAGATCTTTGAAGATCTTCGTCTACGGCGTTTCTTCTCAGAACTTCAACAACTCTTCAATACGCCTCAAGAACTTCTCGCTAAAAGATTCCAGAAGCTTCAAGATTCACTCGTACTCCATATCCAGGTACACGTTCATGCGATCTTGGTTGTGATTTTCCTTTTGATTGCTGAGATTTTCTGGTTTCATTTTGGATTCGTTTAGAGTTTAGATTGGGTTTGTTTGGATTTGAGTGTGGGAATGTTGGTTTGTTTGAGATTTGTGAGGGTTTGTTTGAGGATTCTGGAGAGAAGTTTCAGAGGAGAGAGAGGTTGGGGTAGCGGCGCAGCTAGGGTTTAGGAGGATGAACAGTGCAGGGAATTTTGAGAAGAGAGTTTGGTTTGTTGGATAATGAGTTGGGTTAGGGTTTGGGCTGGGTTAAGCCCAACATGTGATTACTATCACACACCCCCATCTTTCTCGTTATACCCCCCCTGAGTGTGAGAAGGCTGAAGGATTTGGTTTGGGCTTGGGCCCTATTTGCTATGCGCACCCCCCCCCCCCCTCAATTTGGGGCCCAGTCTGAATAATTGATGCGTGTTGCTATTGCACCCCCCCTTGTTTTATTTCTTTTTTATTTTATTTTCTTTATTTTTCTTTGTTTTGCATCATGTTAGAAATTAATTCCTAAAAAATAGCAGGAGTGTCCAATTGATTCCCTTCTTTTTTTTTGTAGATTCATATTTCAATGTAGAATTTTATAATGCAAAATATTGATTAGATCATGCATTTTCATTTTTGTTTGCATTTTTGTATTTTAATTAGTATTGAATAATTGGTTTGTGATGTGTCTGCCTTGCTGATTTTATTTCTCTCATTTGGTATTGAATTTTGCTCTAGTTGTTTAGTATGTTATACTAGACTGATGCATGCTCCCTATAGGATTTTTGTGGATTTTTTAGGGATTGATTGATGTTATTTTAGGGTTAGAGAGTAGAGACCTCATAACTTGCTGGTTAACCCTTGACCATTCATATGTTAGGGATTGTTTAGTAGCCTTAGGAGTTGACTTAGGATATGAGATTTGATCTTGGGATCATAGAGCCATGTAGGTTTCCCCTAGATTTTTCGTAGATTTTTGTAGGGTGTTCTTTTATTTTTGTTTGAGCCTGAGAATAGGAGAAGTCTTGATAGGCTTCTGACCTTGAAGTTCAACTGTGGTTGAACTTCAGAGATAGTTTCTTTGGGTTTGAGGGCCTGTGGTTTCTTCTTGAAGATGTATGTTGGATGAAGTCTTGTTGGAGCTTGCAAGGGTGCATGGATTGAGGTCCTAGTCTAGGAGCTTGTTCTCTGTTTGTGAGGTTTGAGATCCTGAAGTTTGAGTGAAATTCATGGTACTTTCCTAAGGAAGGCACTATGGATGTCTTTCATTCTTTCTTCTCACCTCTGTCTCAAGTATCCAATGATGTTGGAGCCTTCATGTGAGTTTAGTGTCTCCTGAGGAGGAATATAAACCGTTCACAGTTGTTGAGCCACATGGGATATGATTCCTAAGTGGAAGCCTCCTAGTACTTTCCCGAGGAAGGCACTATGGGCCTGTTCACTTAGTTCCCTTAGTTCATCTAGGATTTCTTAAGTATCCAATGATGTTGGAGCCTTCATGTGAGTTTAGTTTCTCCTGAGGAGGAATGTAAACTGATCACAGTTGTTGAGCCACATGGGATATGATTCCTAAGTGGAAGCCTCCTAGTACTTTCCCGAGGAAGGCACTATGGGTCTGTTCACTTAGTTCCCTTAGTTCAGGTAGGATTTCTCAAGTATCCAATGATGTCAGAGCCTTCATGTGAGTTTAGTTTCTCCTGAGGAGAAATGTAAACCGTTCACTGTTGTTGAGCCGCATAGGATATGATTCCTGAGTGGTAACCTCCTGGTACTTTCCTGAGGAGAGCACTATGAGTCTGCTTACTTAGCTCCCTTTCTTTGGTAAGCTTGTTTTGAAGCTTGAAGACTGGGATTGATTTCTCTTGTGTAGGGTTTTGCTTAGAGGCTTTGCTCAGGGGTTTGATTAGGGTTTTGTTTAGGGGTCCTGCTCAGGGTTTTGGCTTAAGTTTTGGATAGAGGCTTGTCAGGCTGGTTCGCCTTCTCTTTGTGTTGTTTGACTTGTGTGGTGCTGTGCTGCATTAGACCTAGGGGTTCATCTGGATATTTCTGAGGTAGGTGCATCTTAGAGATAGGCTTTGTGTGCATGAGAAGTGAGGTGGTCCTCCTTCTGCTTGTTTGTTATTGAGTGGCTTTGCTTGCTGGTATTTGGTAGAGCTGAGCTCCCTTACCTCTGTGGTTTGCGGCCTTTGCGCCTTGTTTGTTTGGTTGTTGCATTCATGCATATTTCCAGTATTTCTTTACTTTGTAGTTGATTCCTGTTTGCTGTTTAGTCCTGTTGCCATGATCCCTTAGGAGCTCTAACTTCTCCGCTGCGGAGGAGTTATGATAGACATTAGGTGGGTCAACCAGGCATGATAATAGTAGGTAGATTCCCCTTTTCAACCATAGTTTTAGGGTGTCTTTTTTCCTTTCTCAAAGCAATAGAAAAACCCTTGAATAGCTTGTGTCGTAGTTAGCCGAACTACAGCTGCTCTGATTTCTCGTACCAGACGAGAATATGTAGGCATAGGGTGCGATATCCTAGCGAGCACACTAACAACTAACCTTTTGTTCTCTCGTGGCTGTGCAATCGAGACTTTCCCGCTGACGACTGATGTTACTCTTTTTTCTTGCCCGAGCGCATTTGAGACCAGACCGTAGTTTTTTCCATAGGTTCCCGTACCTTCAAAACCAGATTTATTTTCTCACTGCTGTGTGAGAACCCCCAGTTTAGCCGTAGTTAGTCGAACTACGTTTGCTCTGATCTTCCAGGTCGTGTGGAAGTACGTAGGCACAGGACGCGATGTCCTGGCGAGCAACCTCCCCCCGTCTAGACGTAGGTGGTCGAACTACGTTGACTCTGACTTTCCCATTGCACGAGGAAGTACGTAGGCCCAGAACACCGTATGTTCTGTCGAGTCCTGTCCTTTTCTTTTCTTTTCAGACTGACCATTAGCGTAGATAGATAAACACACCCTTTTCCTTATAAACACCAAGCGTGGATCCCATCGAGTACGATGGACGTGAGGGGTGCTAATACCTTCCCCTTGCGTAACCGACTCCCGAATCCAGGTTTTGGTTGCGATGACCATACCTTTCCCGCGTTTTTGCGAGGTTTACTTCGAGCGTTTCCTTTCCCTCCGTTGGGATAAATAACGCACGGTGGCGACTCTTCTGTCAGCCGGCGCCGATTTTCGCAGTAGCGACGGCTGGCGATTCTGCTGGGGACATTATAGCATCTATGGACTTTTCCCATCCCTTATGCTGGGACCGTTTCCCATCCCCTACGCGAGTCAATCCTAGCGCTTGGGTGTTTATCTGTTGGGTGTTGTGCATATGTGTTTTACCTTTCCGCACTTTACTTTCCCACACCTTTACCTTTCTGCATTTACTTTCAGCACTATATTATTATGATTATTGCTATGGGAGAGGGAGGTTACTATGAGTGAGAAGCCGGACCTGGGCTTGAGTATGCACCTAGACATAGTTGCGGAGAGTAGTAGACGGACCTGTCTGCTGAGCAGGCACAGTTCCCTACGAAATCTGCGCTCAGACGAGGTTCTCGCAGAGGTGCTCCTTTCCGGTCCTGAGGATCTGAGGGGATTCCAGACGTGAGGATTGTCGACTCTGGGGACCGATCATTTGGAAGTCAGCTAAGTGAGGCCTCTTCATGACTTGATGATGCCACTCCTTCTGGGAATCGTATCGTCACTCATGAAAGCCTGTGACGCTGATGACCGCATAGGATGCCGTACCTTTGTCCGTGGATTAGGTCCATACCTGTGAGGGGGATTGGGTTATTGCAGGAAAACTGGCCTTCAGAAACCATGATTCAGTATTTATCAGATAGTTTTCTTGGCTCGTTAACAGGTGGGGTGTTTGGATCAGATGGGTTTCTTGTTTGAGTTTGATACTATTATCAGATGGTTTTCTCGTCAGATACAGAGGTTCAGATGGATTTCTTACCAGGGGATCGGTATTTTGAGTATCAGATGATAGTTAGTGTCATGAAGTTCTGGTGACTGTGGTGGTTTTTTGTTCTTGACATCACAGAGATGTTCCTCTTCAGGCTACAGCGTGGCCCCTGTGTTCACTGATTGCATCATTTATCATATTGCATTATTGCATTACCATTCGCATCCAACTAACGTGTGTGTATTGCAGGTACATATTTTCCCTCCCAGTTCCGGTGTTTGTTCCCTAGCAAGACATGGAAGCCATGAAGAGAGTGTTACCCTACAGATTCCCGTCTCCAGATATCAGTCTGTTGTCAGAGTTGATTACTATTGCTAAGAAGAAGGTGATGGGAGATTTCAGGAAGACCTATGGGAGGATCCTGACTTATGTTTACCAGCCCTCGGCTTATGAGATCAGCGGAATTTACACCCTGTTGCAGTTTTATGATGCTGAGCTCAGGTGTTTCGTATTTCCTGATTTTGTCTTGGCTCCTACCCTGGAGGAGTATTCTGCACTCTTGGATATACCGATTCGCGAGCAGATGCCTTTCTATCACACGGACGCTAAGCCTAATCTGGCTGAGCTTTCTGCTATTCTGCAATTAAGAGAGTTTGAGCTGACAGGGAAGATGATCAGAAGAGGAGATGTGTGGGGATTTCCGTTGGATGTTTTGGTGGAGAAGGCTCGGGAGTATGCCAAGAAGGGTGGTTGGGTTGTTTTTGACGCCATCCTTGCTGTGTGTGTTTATGGCATTATATTGTTCCCAAACATTCCTAATTTTGTTGATGCAGATGCTTTCTATATTCTGGCTGCAAAGAACCCAGTTCCTACCTTGCTGGGAGATATCCACCATTCCATTCACTACCAAAATGAAAAGCGACGAGGAAGGAATGTCTCTTGTTATGTACCTCTACTGTGCAGGTGGTTTACTAGTCATATGCCGAAGTCAGGGCCTTTTGTCACTTATATTGATTATTTAGGATGGCCTGAGCGCTTGATGGGGTTGACTTCTGAGAATGTGGTGTGGGTTAACGAGGAGGTGTTCGGAGTTGAGGTCATATACAGATGCGAAGGATTCCCTAATGTTCCTTTGATAGGAAGGAAAGGGTGTGTCAATTACAACCCTTCCTTATTGATCAGGCAGTTTGGGTATGCACCTCAGGGAGCGCCGAAGCCCAAGGAGATACAGGAATCTCTGTATCTCACTGGGGCAATAGAGGAAGAGATGTTGATCAAGCTTGAGAAAGCATGGAAGAACCTGCATAAGAAAGGGAAGCCTTCAGGTAGCAGAGGGGGTACTCGAGTTCTTGGTCCGTATGTGGAATGGATTCGTGAACGAGCTACGAAATTCCTTATGCCTTATCCTGCAGTTCAACCATTGTATCCTTCTCCGGTGGAGGAGCCTACCACTATAGACATACAGGTATACAAGCAGCTGATGGCGGAGAAAGAAGAGTTAGCAAAGGCTAAAGAAGCTTTAGAGAAAGAGAATGCCCAGCTTCGTCATGAAAAGATTGAAACAGGATATTTTTCCAAGCAACAGGCCGAGACTTTGAAACATCTGAAGACTACTTTATTGGAGTTGACTGAAACCAAGAAGCGTCTGGAGTTAGATGTAGACTCAGTTAGCAGTGTATTGGCTACAAAGAAACAGGAGCTGGAAAGGGCCTACACGAAGTTAGCTAAGTTCAGAGAGCACTGGGATCTCACTATGGCCAAACGCAAAGAACGGGAAGAAGAGCTAAAGGCACAGGTTGCTCAGTTGGGAGAACAGGTTAGAGTGAAGACTGAAGAGCTTGAAGAAGAAGCATGTCGTCGATACGAGGCCGAACACAAACTGATTGATGCCATGAAGAATCTGGAAGATTGCCAGCGCAGAACAGACATCAAGAGGCCCAAACCTGAGGATGGTGCCCAGGATAAGGCTTGGGAAGATTTTGTCAGAGATATCCATGGGACGGTCAGGAAAAGGAATCAGTTGATAGAAGGCTTGATTTATCAACCGGATCATGCAGAGACGAAGAAGTTGCTCGAGGATTTCTGCGACCGGACCCGCACTTGATTTCTCTCTTGTATTCTGTGTGTTGAGATCACCACCAGGCATGTTGGTCGGGATCCTCCTTTATCATATCAGTTGTATGGAACATAGTTGTGTAACGTCTTGACAAGACTGTTATTCCAATAAATATATGAGGGTTTTTCTAAATATTGTCTTTATGGTTTATCTTGTCTTGCTACCTCAACACTGGAATTGGAGGGGAAATATCCCCAATGCACACACGCACGTTAGCATTTTTTGCATTCTGTCTGCATAAATCATATTGCATAGCATTTCTCTAGCTGGCCAGAGCACTTATCCAGCCTTTGTTTTCACCAGAGGGTGATTCTCGGGGAATTGTTCGAGGCAAGAGTGGAGTGTTGAAGACGACCAAGGGGCTGAAGTAGATTTGAGAATCAAGTAGTGTAGTCAGTTACAGGTAATCGGTAGCTATGTCTGAAGGCAATTTCCAGGCTCCTAACACCTTGACAGGGTTTACTATGGCGTCCAACCATCGGTATGATTCTATGAAAGACTTCCCGCAAGCGAACAACGTTACTGCAGACCAAGTTGTACAACCTACTGTTGAGAACCGAGATCGACATGAGCAATTTGTTGCCCGAAATGAACGTCCTCCTCCTGTTAGCAATCAAGGTGCTGTGTTCCATGAGAGGAATCCACGCAGATATATCCCAGTAGCCAGGACTGTAAACTCAAGAACTCTTGAAAGTGATAGAAGGTTCCGAGCATTGGAAGAAAGAGTCAAAGCTTTGGAGGTCAAAGATGTTGTTAACCTGAATGCTGCAGACATGTGTTTGGTTCCTGACCTGGTGTTGCCTTACAAGTTCAAAGTTCCGGAATTCGAGAAGTACACGGGAGATAGCTGTCCGAAGCTGCATTTGATGATGTTCTGTCAAAGAATGACTGCGTTTGTGCGAAATGACCAATTGATGATCCATTGCTTTCAGTATAGTCTGACTGGGGCCTCTTTGAGATGGTATGTGCAGTTAGAGAGTAATCAGATTCGATCATGGGTGGATTTAGCCAGAGCTTTCATGAAGCAGTACAATTACAACCTGGATATGGCTCCTAGTCTCGTACATCTGCAAGAATTATCTCGAGCGGAGAATGAATCATTTAGAGGGTATGTGCAAAGATGGAAAGAATTGGCTGCTAGTGTTCAACCACCGCTTCAGGAAAGAGAAATGGTTGACATCTTCGTGGGTACTCTGAAGGGCCATTATTATGACAAATTGTTCGGTTGTACAAGCTTTGTGGGCCTGATGAGAGTGGGGGAGCTTGTTGAGAGAGGACTCAAGAGCGGAAAGCTTTGAGATGTTCCTTATATCCCAGTTGATAAGAATGAGTCAGTTGTCAGTTCTCAAGAAGAGTGGGAAGAAGGAAATGACGTCGTCTCAGAATCTCTAGCATCTCAGGATCGGTTTTCAGACACTTCAAGTCAACGGTCATCCTGTCGTCGATCGCGTCAGCACGCCCAACGAAGACCAAGGAAGCCGGAAAGGCAGTTTACTCAGCTACCGATGTCGTATAGTCATTTGTTGCCAGATCTGGTCAGAAGTGGATTGATAGTGCCGAAAGAGACTAATCCAATGATTCCACCATATCCTCCAGGTTTTGATGCCAGTGCCCGCTGTGAGTATCATATTGGGGCACAAGGGCATTCAACAAATGATTGTAAGGTGCTTAGAAGCCGGGTTCAGGATCCGTTAGACTCTAACCGGATTTTCATCGCGCCCCAGGGTTTTGTTCAGATTAACGATTCTCCGTCATCCAGTTGTGTGGGTTCGTCAGTTAATGTCATGGAAGACTCCACAGGAAGTGTGTGTTCTGAAGAATGTCAAACGGAGAGTTCAGTTGAATATGGGAGAAGTTTCTAGAGGTTTCTGTGTCGGGTGTCGCATTTGTTTTCTCTGCTGAATTGTTTAGTTTTGTGCACTAGTGTTTGACGACCACCACCAGGATTGTTGGCTGGGGTCATTGTATTCGTACTCATTCGTGCTTACGTACTGCTTTTGTTGGTTATACATGTGTGGGAGGTGTTCGTCTGTGTGCTTATAGCTTGAGTTTCTCTTTGTCTTGTCATGAATATGTGTTTGCTTTCTGCTTTGCATTATCACTTAACAGGTACATCAGAACCGTGGGTCTTATTTCCTCATAATCCAGTTTGTTGCAGGAATTCCTTCAGAGATATGGAACAGAATCAGGTTGAATTGATTAAAGTTCGAAGCCAACTGAGGCAGATGATGAGAGACATGCAGGAGATGCGTCTGGAGGAGAAGATCCTCAAGGAGGAAAATAGCCAGCTGAAGGCCCAAATGAGCTTGATCCTGGAGGTTGTCAAGAATGTGCTTAGGAAGGGGGATGATCAGCTATTTGAAGTCGCAGTGAAGAAGCTCGTGCCACCTGTGCCTGTGGAACCTGAGCTTAACGAACGTGTTGACCGTCATCAGCAACAAAAGATACACCCGGCTCAACAGAGGATTCAGGAGGGGAAGCCAAAGAGGATATTTGAGGCGCCACCTACAACGTAAGCTGAGCTCTTGCAGACTTTATTGAGGTTTAATCTGGTTGAGAAGAGAACGTTGGACCCACCCCCAGGAGCGTTTCCTTATGGGTACGATGCCAGTAAGCAATGTGAATTTCATTCTGGGGCACTTGGACACGACATCGAGGGTTGTCATGCTTTTAAGCACAATGTTCAAGACCTGATTGACTCGCAAGATATTGAGTTCACGCCGAGCGGTGTAGTTGTACGTACTGCTCCTATCCCAGTTGATGCTAAGATGATGGATGTTTCTAAAGCTGCAGTAGGTCAGAAGCGTATCCTAGATTCCATGGTGTCAGAATCTCCATGCCCACAACTGTTGCCTATTCCTGGGGCAGACCTGAGAAAGAAGATGGCTAAGCATAAGGAGTGCCTTAATCAGTACGGTGAAAGTCAAGAAATCGATGGTGTATTTGCTACGAAGGTTGTTCAACAGTCAACCCGGTACCAGCGACAACAGCAACAATCTCAACAGTGGAAAAGGCAGCAGCATCCCAATCAGCGAGGAGCTCAAAATCAGAGGCCGGTGAGGGTATTTAGTGTGCCTCCGATGCCATATGCCGAACTTCTTCAAGTGTTGCTACGATTACAGTTGGTTGAGAAGAGGAAGTTAGCCCCGCTGACGGGTACGCCTCCAGCAGGTTATGATATCAAGGAGCGCTGTGATTTCCATTCAGGAGCACCGGGGCACAATATTGAAGATTGTCTGGCCTTCAAGCACAAGGTGCAGGACTTACTTGACAATGCAGCAATCAACTTCGGGCAGGAAGGTCCCAAAATCATCTGAATAAGGAAAGGGGCTCTATAATTTGTTTGGGTCGTTGAAAGCAGATCAGGACAGCATCAGGTTGCCTCTAATAACTGATTGTGAAGATAGCTGGTTTAGCAGCAGGATAAATGTGAAAGCCCGGCTCTAGGAAGCTGGCATTTTTCTGTGTTTTATCTTGTCGTTGCTTTACGTTTGTAGTTTCTTTCCTGTTTAAATTGTAATCTTGTTTGTAAAACTTGTTGTTTTCATTCAATTGATGATAATGAAATAAATATGCATGTTTTGATTAAATCCATTCGTGTTCACTAATTGTTTTTACAAATGTCCAACGCCTGGTTAAGAGGAATCTGGGGAGGATGACGAAAATGAACGACATGCAGTTTCCGATTGTGTGCTTTTGAAATAAAACCTGCTGATGATGTACAGGCATTGTTTCGAATCCCTAAACACCAGAGATATAAGGAAGATAATCCCTTGTCAACCCCTTTGAGCCTTGTAGTAGGAGTTTCTTTCTGTGAACGAAAAACCCTCAATCTTAACCTGGGGCAGGGTAGGTGTTAGCTAATTTGACCAAGCGTCCAAATCAAAAAAGGAAGTGTCCGTTCGAGAATCAATCACACCTCTAGAGGTCGTGCCTAAAAAACCACAATGGTTAAATCAAGAGTGAGACGGTCACATTATTCTCCAATGAGTCAGGCAACCAGTGTCACACGACTTGTTCAGAAAAAGAAGGAAGCAAAAAGAATCAAAAGCCCGCTAGGTCAAACTTCAAAACAAATGACTTAGGCAAAAATGAGGGCATCCCGCTGGACTTAAAAAATCAAAAGAAACTCAAAAGGAGTCAGTCCAGGCAAAAGTTAGGGATAAGAAAAAGATGAAAGGATGACAAAAGAAAAATCCTCGGATCAAATACGAGTCGTGTGACCTCAAGTGTCAAAGACGAAGAGCGAGTGGCTGTAACTCAAAGAACTCATGGTTTCTCGAACTATCACTCCTATCTTTCAACCTCTGAGAGGTGAGTGCTAAGGTCGAATTAGCTGAACATAGGATCGGAGAACATCAAGGAGAATGGGTGGGTTAAAATAAACTTTGAGCCTTTATCCTTTCCTTCAAAACCGTGAACCTGACCACGTTATAACCTTCAAAAGTCCTAATTGAAGCAGGTTATCTCGAAAGCATACTTCGGTAAAGGTCGCGTCGATTCTGACTCCTGAAGGGGTTCCTCTTACCATGTTGGTACTGATGTTGATATTCTTGATAAATGTTTTGTGCATTTTATGCCATAAACTGTTTTTTCCTATTCCCAGTGAACAGATTGGACGTCAAAGCTGTCATATGTGTTGCATTAATACATCTTTCACACAGAATAACTTGTTTTACTCGCGAGTAAGCGCTTGACAGCAGGAAAAGTTTTCTACAACGGAAAGTATGGTTAGGATAGAATACAGAACGCCCGAATGTTCCGAGAGCAGGGGCAAGCTGTTATCGTGATCTCCAGTCAGGTCAGCCTTTCGAAGTCAGTCATCCTGGGGAAATCAGGTTGAGATTCGGTGAATATCTTGTATTCGGGGGCACTACTCTGAATCAGATAATCAGAAGCAAAGTCATTGCAGTCAGGGGCAGGCCATCTTAAGAGAGCGGGAGTTATTCTTTATTCGAGAAGCATTTGATGAGAAGTATCTCTCCGAGGTTCAGAGTGCTGGGGTGTCGCTACTGCGGAAATCGGCGCCGGCTTGACAGGAGAGTCGCCACCGTGCGTTATTTATCCCTCAGATCGGGAAAGGAAATGCTCGAAGTAAACCTCGCAAAGACGGGAAAAGGTATGGTCATCGCAACCAAAACCTGGATTCGGGAGTCGGTTACGCAAGGGGAAGGTATTAGCACCCCTCACGTCCATCGTACTCGATGGGATCCACGCTTGGTGTTTATAAGGAAAAGGGTGTGTTTATCTATCTATGCTAATGGTCGGTCTGAAAAGAAAATAAAAGGACATGACTCGACAGAACATACGGTGTTTTGGGCCTACGTATTCCCTCGTGCAGTGGGAAAGTCAGAGTCAACGTAGTTCGACTTCCTACGACTAAACGGGGAAAGGTTGCTCGCCAGGACATCGCGTCCTGTGCCTACGTACTTCCACACAGCATGGAAGATCAGAGCAAACGTAGTTCGACTGACTACGGGTAAACTGGCGCTCTCACACAGCAGTGAGAAAATAAACTGGTCCTAAAGGTTCGGGAACCTACACATACGATCTGGTCTCAAATGCACTCGGGCAAGAGAAAGGGATAACAATTAGTCGTCAGCGGGAAAGTCTCGATCGCACAGCCGCGAGAGAACAACGGTTAGTCGTTAGTGCGCTCGCTAGGATATCGCATCCTATGCCTACATATCCTTGTCTGGTACAAGGAATCAGAGCAGCTGTAGTTCAGCTAACTACGGATCAAGCTACTCAAAAGCTCCTACTGAAAGGAAAGGGACAAGACACCTTAAAACTATAGCTGAAAAACAGGGGAATCTACCTACTGCTATCACACCTGGTTGACTATCCTAATGTCTATCATAACGACTCCGCAGCGGAGAAGTCAGAGCTCCTAAGGGATCATGGCAACAGGACTAAACGACAAAACAAGAATTAACTACAAAGTAAAGGAATACTGAAATTATGCATGAATGCAACGACTAGACAAACAAGGCACAAAGGCCGCAAACCACAAAGGCAAGGGAGCTCAGCTCTACCAAATACCAACAAGCAAAGCCACTCAATAACAAGCAAGCAGAAGGAGGACCACCTCAACTTCTCATGCACACAAAGTCTACTTCTACAATGCACCTAACTCAGAACTACCTAGATGAACACCTAAGTCTAATGCAACATAACATCACAAAAGTCAAACAATACAAAGAGAAGTCTAGCTAACCTGACAAACTTCTATCTACAAGACAAGAGACTACTCCTGGGCAAGGCCCCAAACAAACTTCTAATCTATCCCTGAACAAAACTCTATACAACATCTTAAGCAAAGATCTAAGCAAAAACTCTAATCAGAACCCTAAGCAAGAGGAATCAATCCCAGCCTCCAAGCTTCAGAACAAGCTTACCAGAGAAAGGGAGCTAAGCAGACAAACTCATAGTGCCTTCCTCAGGAAAGTACCAGGAGGTGTATACTCAGGAGTCATATCCTATGCGGCTCGACAACTGTGATCAGTTTACATTCCTCCCCAGGAGAAATTAAACTCACATGAAGGCTCCGGCATCACTGGATACTTGAGAAAACCTATATGCACTAAGGGAACTAAGTGAGCAGACCCATAGGACCTTCCTCAGGAAAGTGCTAGGAGGCTGACACTTAGGAATCGTATCCTACGTGGCTCAACAACTGTGATCAGTTTACATTCCTCCTCAGGAGAAATTAAACTCACAAGTTGGCTCCAACATCACTGGATACTTGAGAAATCCTAGATAAACTAATGGAACTAAGTGAATAGACCCCTAGGACCTTCCTCAGGAAAGTACTAGGGGGCTTCCACTTAGGAATCGTATCCCATGTGGCTCAACAACATGTGATCAGTTTACATTCCTCCTCAGGAGAAATTAAACTCACAAGTTGGCTCCGACATCATTGGATACTTGCGAAAGAGGTGAGAAGAAAGAATGAAAGTCATTCATAGTGCCTTCCTCAGGAAAGTACCATAAACTCCCTTCAAACTTCAGGATCTCGAACCTCACAAATAGAGAACAAGCTCCTAGACTAAGCCCCAATCTAATGCATCCTTGCAAGCTCCAACAGGACCTCAATCAGCTCCCATCTTCAAGAAGAACCCACAGGTCCTCAAACCACAAGAAACTACCTCTGAAGTTCAACCACAGTTGAACTTCAAAGTCAGAAGTCATCAATACTTCTCCTATCCTCAAGCTCAGACAAATCATATCAGAACATCCTACAAAAATCTAACAAAAATCTATGGGAAACCTACATGGCTCTATGACAACATACTAAAAAATCAGAACAAAATTCAATACCAGATGAAAGGACTAAAATCAGCAACACAGACATATCCACAAACCAATTATTCAATATCAAAACAATACAAAAAAAATGCAATTAAAATGAAAATGCATGATTAAGCTAATGTTTTTGCACTATAAAATTCTACATTGAATTACGAGTCTACAGAAAAAAGAACGGAATTATTTGACTAAATCTACTATTTTTTATGAATTTTCTAATAATATGTATGCACTAAAGAATATTAAAAATGTCAATTAAATGGAAAATATGCAAAAAATAGTAAACAAAAATAAAATGGCATTTTTATTTTTGTACAATTTTCTAGACATTATGATAAAGTGGTAGAAAAAAGAAGAATTGAAAAATCAATTGTTTTTATTTTGTTATGAATTTTTCAAGAACAAGAAAATAATAAAAGAAATTAAAAACTAAAATTGAACAAAATGGGAGGGGGGTGCTGGAAGCAATGATTTCCTTTATTACTGCGTTGGGCCCACGCCAGGGGGGCGTGAATAGCAAATGGGCGCAGGGTCCAGTCTCATAAAAACCATTAATAAACACAGCAAGAAGAAAAAACGCACGGGGGGGGGGGGGGGGGGGGGGGCAGTCAGCAAGGCTTTCCAGTTAATTCTCATTGGGCTTACACCCAGGGGGTGTGGATAGCATTAGGGCCTAAGGCCCAAGTCCAATCTGCCTATCTCCTCTCTCACGCGTGGGGGGTTTGAATGAGTAAACGGGGGTGCATCAGTAACACACGTTTGGGCTTTGAATTCAGCCCAAACCCTAACCAGAAACCCTAATCAACAAAACCTAATTCCTTCTCCCAAACCCTAAACACTGTTCATTCCCACCAACCTAGCCGCTTCGTTCGTCTCCCCCAACTCTTTCTCTGAATCTCTCAAACAACTAATCAAAGCTCTCAACACTCAAACGAATCAATCAAGCAGACACAACAATCTCACCATTCTCTCATATTCAACACAAATCAAACCCAAACCCTAACCAATCAGTTTACCCTAATCGAGGCTACTTTCATCAATGGCACTGGAGATATGATGAAGAGGGACAAACCTGGGTTTACGCGAGGAGAACGATGGATCTTCGAAGATTTCTGGATATTTGCTGAAGGTTTGATGGCGCGAAGAACACCTCGTAGTGATGAACAGCGATGAGACCTTGATGAAGATTTTACAAGTCTTGGAGCTGATGAATCTTGTACAGATCTGGGGTTGTATTAGGTGACCTTTGTTGAAGGTTGTTGACGGATCCACGAGGTTCTTGATGATGGTGATGAACGAAGATGTTACGATGAAGCTTGGAGGGGTTTCTGGAAAAGTTGTATGAAGGTTTGAGTGATTTCTGGAATTTCCTTATGAAGATGATGAATATTCACGCGTTCTGGAAAACTCTTTGGATGAGGATGAACGTTCGAACGTGTTCTGTCAAATCGTGCTTGTAGAACAACGAAGATGGAAGGTGATCTGGAGAACTGTTCTTGACACACGCTGAAGACTGATGAATTCTGGAACGGTTCTTGAAGTTTCCGGCGAGTATGGGTTTTCCGGCGAGGGGACGATGAATGTTGACGGAGGAAGAAGATAAAGATCGGAGGTGTTTGGAGGATTCTGGGTTTTGTTGCAGTTTCCGGCGAGGACGGTGGTGTTAAGGGCGGCCGGACGGAGTTTGCATGCCGGCCGGTGGCTTCTCCGGCGTCGCGTGTGGTGATGACAGGTGTCTCTGTGGAGGCTTGCAGGTGCCACGCGTGGCTTGCATGCACAGAGAGAGAGGGAGTGGTGGGGCACGTGGCGTGAGCAGGAGAGCTCCTGAGTGTGTGGTGTGGTCCTGAGAATGCAACGCGTGTGGCCAACCCCTCACTAACACGTGGCGTGCTGATACTTATACTGAGCTTTGTTTGGACACTTCTAGATCCTTCTGGAGAAAACTGGAAAATAGCTGGACATTTTGGACATTGCTGCGAATTGGGCTTATTCTGGACAAAAAAACCAATAGCTGAACAAAAACTCAAACTGGGCCTCCCCCAATTGGGCCCAACGAAAATCAATCATAAAAACTCAGAAAAACTGTATTAAGACCAAGATAAAACCTGATTAACTAACCCAATTAATCTAATTAACTCCTAAAAAAAATCTAATAAACTCACTAATAAAACTATATTAAAAAACTATATTATTTATTTAAATTCTATAAAAGAAAAACAAAACTATATTCTTTATATCTAAAATTAAATTCAAAAACTCAATTAATATTCTAGAAAAATCTATATTATCCTAAGAAACTATTAAATCCTAAAATGATTAAAACCTATTTAAAAGGAATTAAAACCATTAAAAAAAATCCTATTTAATGTTCTAAAAATTCTATATTATCTAAAACAATTAAAACTATTTAAATTCTTTTATATTCTAAAAAAGATTAAAAACTATTAAATCTATTTAAAAACCTATATAAAATTCTAAAAATCTATTTAAACTATAAAAAATACAAAAACCCTATTTAAATTCCAGAAAAATCTATAAAGCCTATTAAAAATCCGCAAAAGGCTATTAAAACCCTAAAAATGCAGACAAATGCAAATGACCCCTATGAAAGAGAGCACGAGACCAGATCGAATCGAACAGAGAACCCCGGGCATCAGAATATCCCCAAAATCACTGTGCAAGCTAAAAATCACCGAGGAGCGCACAATTTCCCGAAAATAAAACCCTGATGATCTGGACTGGATCTGCCATATCTGATAGACGAAAATCAAGCTGTAACTCTGATATCCTCCGTCTGTGCACAAATATCATGCGTCTGATTTGCGAATATGAATTTAAACCACGAGTCGGATAGGAGAATCGGTTGGTCAAATTTTAGGGTGCAACAGCTGCCCCTATTCAAGCGACTTGGACCTGAAGGGTTTGAAGAGCGCTCAGCCTTCAAACATTCGGAGGTACGAGACGGTTGAATACAAATAAAACCCGAAAATTTGCCAACCGCGAGCATATACTGTCAACTGCTTGGGGAATAAAGTCCTGAAAACCGAGTCTAGTCATTACGGCAATAAACTGATCCATCATCTGGTGAGGCACTCCTGATTTGAATACCCGTTGCTTGTGATACCCCATATAACAAAACCCGAGGGCTGCAACAAAATACCTGATCCTTTCACATTGCCTACTGATAGGCAGGACGAGAAATATACTCACATCGTCCAAAGATGGACGGGAAGACAACATTAATCTCCATGCTCGCATCGTCTAAGGATAGATCGGAAAGACACCATTGATCTCCAAATTCACATCGTCTAAGGGTAGACGGCATCATCCTGATTGATGAAACAAATCAATATTCTCATCGTCTAAGGGTAGACGGGAAGACACCTTGATCGAATACTCACATCGTCTAAGGATAGATCGGAAAGACACCATTGATCTCCAAATTCACATCGTCTAAGGGTAGACGGCATCATCCTGATTGATGAAACAAATCAATATTCTCATCGTCTAAGGGTAGACGGGAAGACACCTTGATCGAATACTCACATCGTCTAAGGATAGATCGGAAAGACACCATTGATCTCCAAATTCACATCGTCTAAGGGTAGACGGCATCATCCTGATTGATGAAACAAATCGATATTCACATCGTCTAAGGGTAGACGGTATCATCCTGATTGATGAAACGAAACAATTCACGTCGTCTAAGGATAGACAGAAAGAAATTCATAATCTCCATATTCACATCGTCTAAGGGTAGACGGGATCATCCTGATTGATGAACAAATCAATACACGTCGTCTAAGGGTAGACGGTATCATCCTGATTGCTGAACAAATCAATTCACGTCGTCTAAGGATAGACGGAAAGAAATTCATAATCTCCATATTCACATCGTCTAAGGGTAGACGGGATCATCCTGATTGATGAACAAATCAATTCACGTCGTCTAAGGGTAGACGGTATCATCCTGATTGCTGAACAAATCAATTCACGTCGTCTAAGGATAGACGGAAAGAAATTCATAATCTCCATATTCACATCGTCTAAGGGTAGACGGAAAGACACCATTACGCAATTCAACACCATCCCTTGAATTTCAGAATCCTTCTGTCTACGGGAATTGATGGAGAGAACAATATCCTTGAAGGGGCCACATCATCAGTATGGACCGACGGGAAGAAAACCACCTTTAAAGAACCATGTCGTCAATAAGAATCAACGATCACGAAAACTGAACATTCTTCGAAGAGCCTCGACATCAATAAGGATTGACAGTCAGAAAAGTACCTCTTGAAACGTCATCTCATCCAATAAACAGAAAGAAAACCCCTATCCGAAATATCGTTTTGAAACCCCTCAACAACCAAAGATAGCCGGAGAAGACTCGCTGGGGAAACACGTCATCATACGTATGATCTGACAATAAGAGAACCCGCTGAAAAATCACCTGAAACTTCACATCGTCTACTGATAGACGGAAAGAAAAGCCACTCGCTAGAGAAACTCTATTTTGAACCCTATTGAAAATCGCCCGAAACTTCACATCGTTTACTGATAGACGGAAAGAGAAGCATATCCTGGGGAAACCCCTTCTTGAAACCCTACTGCGATCACCCGCAACTTCACATCGTCTAAGGATAGACGGGAAGAAAACCACATTCGTACTCAAGACGTCTAATGATAGACGGGGAAATCCACTTATCGAAGGAACACATCGTCAATATGAATTGACGGGAAGAAAAGTCTGTCGATATCAGATGACTGCTTGATCAAAGCATAATTGTTGTCTGATCTGAGATACAAATAATCTGCTGAACTGTCTGAACACTGCCGCTGGATAAATGTCCCTGAACTGATCACAGAGTAATTCATGCGCCATGTGAGGCTGGCAGAAAACCAGACTTATGCTTCGTATGCATATGCACATGCTTTAAATCTTTCTATGGCGTAATGCTCCATTCAGGATGGAAATGCTACGCATTCTGAAAATGTCATGCAGGTATGATGCAAATATGATAATGCATGCAATATGCTAATGCAGGCTCGAGCTGCCGGAGAGAGCTGGGTACAGAAAACCACTTCCGTAACATAAATGCTGAAGACGAAGCCAACTCTGCTGGGGATAACCCGGATATCACAGGATTATCCCAGCAAAATAAATGTTGGGAGAGTGAAATCAACTTTGCTGGGGGATATTAGGAACTTAACCGAACACCTCGACGAAGTAATACCCTGCTGGGGAATATAACTCCGCTGTGAAATAGCAGACGTGCTAAATATGATTAGACTCCTCTAGGGATAGCTTACCCGTGCCAATGACAAATTGGACTTTGCTGGAGAAAAATGGACGGAGTCTTCCCGCGTGCTGATGAAGCTCGGATCTGGAAACCGATGCGCCAACACGGATTTGAGCTCTTAAGCTATCTTGCCGGGTCAGGTACAACTGACGCTGGAAAATATTCTTCCTGAATACACAGCCTTTTAGTGAAGAGTCAAGGGATAGTGACACGACTTCCCGCATTCGTCTCGATCTCGAAAATCGACTGAATCTGCTCGAATGACTCTGAATGACCCTGCTGATACGGAGAAGAGCCAACCTTTCGCTCATGATATGCCCCAGCCTGCAGGACCTCTGTGGGGATAGTCCTCGAAAGGAAATCTGCAAATCTGTTCCTTGATGGTCTGATGTGAAATGCCCCAGCATTCTGAACCTCGGGGAGATGCTTCACATCGAATGCTCCTCGAATAACTTCGGCGTGCTTAAGATGGTCTTCCCCTGACTGCAATAACCTCGCTCCTGATTATTTGATTCAGAGTAGTACCTCTGACTACGACGTATTCACCGAATCTCAACCTGATTGCCCCAGAATAACTGACTTCGAAAAGCTGACCTGACTGGGGATCACAATAATAGCTTGCCCCTGCTCTTGGAACATTCGGGCGTTCTGCATTCTATCTTGACCATACTTTCCATCGTAGGAAGCTTTTCTGCTGTCAAGCGCTTACTCGCAAGTAAAACAAGTTGTTCTGCGTAACAGATGTATTAATGCAACACATATGACAACTTTGACATCCAATCTGTTCACTGGGAAGAGGAAAAAATAGTTTATGGCATATAATGCACAAAACATTTATCAACATTAGTACCAACATGGTAAGAGGAACCCTTTTAAGAGTCAGAATCGACGCGACCTTTACCGGAGTATGCTTTCGAAACAACCTGCTTCAATTAGGACTTTTGGAGGTTGTAACGCGGTCAGGTTCACGGTTTTGAAAGAAAGGATAAAGGCTCAAAGTTTACTTTAACCCACCCATTCTCCTTGATGTTCTCCCATCCTACGTTCAGCTAATTCAACCTTAGCGCTCACCTCTCAGAGGTTGAAAGATAGGAATGATGGTTCGAGAAACTATGAGTTTTCGGAGTGACAGCCACTCACTTTTCGTCTTTGACACTTGAGGTCACACGACTCGTATTCCTATCGAGGATTTTTCTTTTGATTCTTTTCGTCTTTTTCTTTTCATATCCATAACTTTTGCCTGGACTGACTCCTTTTGAGTTTTTTTTTTTAAGTCCAGCGGGATGCCCTCATTTTTGCCTAAGTCATTTGTTTTGAAGTTTTCTTGACTTAGCGGGCTTTTGATTCTCTTTTTTTTCTTCGTTTTTTATTTTGAACAAGTCGTGTGACACTGGTTGTCTGACTCTTTGGGGAATGGTGTGGCTGTCCCACTCTTGATTGAACCATTGTGGTCTTTTAGGCACGACCTCTAGAGGTGTGATTGATCCTCGAACGGACACTCCTTTTGCAATTTGGACGCTTGGTCAAATTAGCTAACACCTACCCTGCCCCAGGTTAAGATTGAGGGTTTTTCATTCACAGAAAGAAACTCCTACTACAAGGCTCAAAAGGGGTTGACAAGGGATTATCTTCCTTATACCTCCGGTGTTTAGGGATTTGAAATAATGCCTGTACATCATCAACAGGTTTTATTTCAAAAGCATACAATATCGGCAGTTGCATGTCGGTCATTTTCGTCATCCTCCCCAAATTCTTCTTAACCAAGCGTTGGACATTTGTAAAAACAGTTAGTGAACACGAATGGATTTAATCAAAACATGCATATTTATTTCATTATCATCAATTGAATGAAAACAACAAGTTTTACAAACAAGATTACAAATTCAAACAGGAAAGCAACTACAAATGTAAAGAAATGGCAAGATAAAACAAAGAAAAATGCTAGCTTCCGAGAGCCGGGCTTTCACATCTGTCTTGCTGCTGAACCAGCTATCTTTATTAGAGACAATTCGATGCTGTCCTGATCTGCTTTCAACGACTCAACCAAATTATAGAGCCCTTCCTCCTTCATTCAGATGATTTGGGGACCTTTCTGCCCGAAGCTGATTGCTGCACTATCAAGTAGATCCTGCACTTTGTGCTTAAAAGCTTTACAATTCTCAACCGTATGGCCTGGTGCCCTAGTATGGAACTCACAAGTAGCATTGGCATCATACCCCGGTGGTGGTGCCCCCGTTAAGGGAGTCATTGTCCTCTTGTGCACTAACTGGAGCTGAAGCAACTTTTGCAGAAGTTGTGCATATGGCATAGGTGGAGTATCAAGATGACGGCTTGCCAGAGGAGCCCGATTCTGACATCTTTTGTACCCCTGCTGGTTCTGCTGCTGGGGCTGCTGCTGCTGGTATCAGGTTGACTCTTGAACACCCTTCGTATCAAATGCAACATCGGTTTCTTGACCTTCAATGCATTGATTAACGCCCTCCTTATGCTTAGCCATTTTCTTTCTCAGATCTGCCCCAGGAATAGGCAACAGTTGTGGGCCTGGAGATTCTGACGCCATGGAGTCCAGGATACGCTTCTGACCCACTGCAGCTTTAGCAACATCTGTCATCTTAGCATCGACTGAGACAGGAGCAATACGCACAGCTACGCCGCCCGGCGTGAATTCAATGTCGTGCGAGTCAATCAGGTCTTGAACATTGTGCCTAAAAGCGTGACAACCCTCGATGTCGTGTCCGAATGCCCCAGAATGAAACTCACATTGCTTGCTGGCATCGTACCCTTGAGGAAACACTCTCGTTGGTGGTTCCAACGTTCTCTTCTCAACCAGATTAAATCTCAATAACGTCTGCAAGAGCTCAGCATATGTCACAGGCGGCGCCTCAAATATTCTCTTTGGCTTCCCCTCCTGAATCTTCCGTTGAGCCGGATGCATCTTCTGTTGCTGCTGCTCAGGTTCCACACGCACGGGTGGCGTGAGCTTCTTCATTGCGGCTTCAAATAGTTGATCGTCTTCTTTCCTAAGCACATTCTTGACTACTTCCATGATCAAGCTCACTTGGGTCTTCAGCTGACTGTTCTCCTCCTTGAGAATCTTCTGCTCCAGACGCATCTCCTGCATGTCTCTCATCATCTGCCCTAGCTGGCTTCGGACTTCAATCAAGTCAAACTGATTCTGTTCCATATCTCTGAAGGAATTCCTGCAACAAACTGAGACGATGAGGAAATGAGACCCACGGTTCTGATGTACCTGTTTAAACAATAATGCAACGCAGAAAGCAAACACATATTCATAATGAGACAAAGAGAAACTCAAGCTATCAGCACACAGACAAACATCTCCCCACATGTATAACCAACAAAAGCAGCACGTAAGCACAAATGAGTATGAATACAATGACCCCAGCCAACAATCCTGGTGGTGGTCGGCAGACACTAGTGCACCAAAGCTAAACGGATTAAGCAGAGAAAACAGATGCGACATCGGGCGCAAAAACCTCTAGAAACTTCTCCCACACAACTGAACTCTCTGATTGACAATCTTCGGAGCACACACTTCCTGTGGAGTCTTCCATGACATTAACTGACGAACCCACACAACTGGATGATGGAAAATCATTAATCTGAACAAAACCCTGAGGAGTGATGCAAATACGGCTAGAGTCTATCAGATCCTGAACCTGACTTCTAAGCACCTTACAATCATTTGTTGAATGCCCCTGTGCCCCAGCATGGTACTCACAGCGGGCGCCGGTATCAAAACCTGGAGGATACGGTGGAATCACCGGCTTAGTCTCTTTCGGCACTATCAATCCGCTTCTGACCAGATCTGGCAACAACTGAATGTACGACACCGGTAGCTGAGTAAACTTCCTTTCAGGTTTCCTTGGTCTTCGTGGAGCATGCTGACGCGATCGGCGATAGGATGATCGTTGACTTGAAGTGTCTGAAAACTGATCCTGAGATGCTAGAGATTCTGAGGTGGCGTCATCTCCTTCCCACTCTTCTTGAGAACTGACAACTGACTCAATCTTATCAACTGGGACGTAAGGAACATCTCGAAACTTTCCACTCCTGAGTCCTCTCTCAACAATCTCTCCCAGTCTCATCAGGCCCACAAAGTTTGTGTAACTGAACAATTTGTCAAAATAATGGCCTTTCAGAGTACCCAAGAAGATGTCAACCAGTTCTCTTTCCGGAAGCGGTGGTTGAACACTAGCAGCCAATTCTTTCCATCTTCGCAAATACCCTCTGAACGATTCATTCTCCGCCTGAGATAATTCTTGCAGATCTACGAGACTAGGGGTCAAATCCAGGTTGTAATCGTACTGCTTCATGAAAGCTCTGGCTAAATCCACCCATGATCGAATCTGATTACTCTCTAACTGCACATACCATCTCAACGATGCCCCAGTCAGGCTATACTGGAAGCAATGGATCATTAGTTTGTCATTTCACACAAACGAAGTCATCCTTCGGCAGAACATCATCAAATGCAGCTTCGGACAGCTATCTCCCGTGTATTTTTCGAATTCCGGCACTTTGAACTTGTAAGGCAACACGAGATCAGGAACCAAACACATGTCTACAGCATCCAGGTTGACGGCATCTTTCGCTTCTAAGGCTTTTATACCTTCTTCCAATGCTCGGAGTCTTCTGTCCTGCTCATGAGCTCTTGGATCTACCATCCCGGCCATTGGAATATCTCTCCGGTAATTCATCACAGGGAAAGCGACACCTTGATTGTTAGCAGGAGGATAACGTTCATTTCGGGCAACAAACTGCTCATGCTGATCTCGGTTCTGGACAGTAGGCTGTACAACTTGGTCTGCAGTAAGATTGTTCGCTTGCGGGAAGCCTCCCATAGAATCATACTGATGGTTAGACGCCATAGTAAACCTTGCCAAGGTGCTAGGAGTCTGGAAATTGCCTTCAGACATAGCTACCAATTACCTGTAACGGACTACGCTGCTCGATTCTGCTCAACTCTGCTTCAGCCCCTTGGTCGTCTTCAACACTCCACTCTTGCCTCAAACAATTCCCCGAGAATCACCCTCTGGTGAAAACAAAGGTTGGATAAGTGCTCTGACCTGCTAGAGAAATGCTATGCAACATGATTTATGCAAACAGAAATACAAAAATGCTAACGTGCATGTGTGCATTGGAGATATTTCCCCTCCAATTCCAGTGTCAGTGGTAGCAAGACGATATAAACCATAAAGACAATCTTTAGAAAAACCCTCATATATTCATTAGAAATAACAGTCTTGTCAAGAGGTTACATAACTATGCTTCATACAGCTGATATGATAAGGAGGATCCCAGCCAACATGCCTGGTGGTGATCTCAACACAACAGAATACAAGAGAGAAATCAAGTACGGGTGCGGTTGCGGAAGCCCTCGACCATCTTCTTTGTCTCTGCATGATCTGGTTGATAAATCAAACCTTCTATCAGCCGATCCCTCTTCCTGACCGTCCCCTGGATGTCTCTGACAAAGTCTTCCCAAGCCTTATCATTGGCACCGCCCCCAGGTTTGGGTCTCTTAGCATCTGCTCTATGCTGAAAATCTTCCAGATTCTTCGTGGCATCTATCAGCTTGCGTTCGGCCTCGTATCGGCGGCAGGCTTCTTCTTCAAGCTCTTCAGTCTTCACTTTGACCTGTTCTTCTAACTGAGCAACCTGTGTCTTCAGCTCTTCCTCCCGCTCTTTGTGTAACACCCATTTTAATTATTTAGTCATTTTATTATTATTTTAAATATTATATGTTGATGTGCCCTTTGGTAGGGTGTATTTGATGATGTTTGGTGGGTGTCCCTGAGATGGGAGATCATTGGTGGTAATTTGGTGAGTTTATAATAATATAAGAAATAATAGTAATATTGGTGGTGGTATTAATATTATTATTATTATTATTATTATTATTATTATTATTATTATTATTATGTTATTTTTATTAGTTATTATTATTATTATTATTATTATTATATTATTTTTATTAGTTATTATTATTATTGGGATAGGAAATAAAAAGGAAAATAGAATATGAAGGGATGGGGGAAGTATTAGAGAAAATAACACGAAAGATGGAAGAGAGAAAGAGCGATAGAAAGAGAGAAGAGGAAAGAACGAGAGAAGTGAGAAGAACGAAGGAAAAAGGGAACGAAGAACAGAAAGAAAAGAGGAGGCCAAGAGACCAAATCCAGGAAGAATTTCATCGATCAACCGATTAACAAGGTAAGGGGGGAGAAACTTGATTGGGAATGGTATATACATGTATAGGGTAGTGGGGATTCCTTAACCCCGTAGGAATGTATCGTTGATGAAGTTTTATATTGACATGCTATTGATTGTTGAGTTATGTTGATGTTGATGGATTGAAATATGTTGAGTGTTGGTGAATTGTTGTTTTTGGTTAATTTGGCGTATAGGTTGGGTTTACGGTTTTAGGGAAGTTCTGTGTGACCTTTTTGATGTGTCGATAGATTGTTTAAGTGATGACTTTGGAATAATATGTATATGATGATGTACGGATGTTTGATGTTGCCATTGTTGATTGACTGTTGGTGTTGGTTTGGTTTGAGTAAGGTTCAGAGTAACTCTAAAGTGTCGGTAGTGTGCCGTAATGTTGATCTGGAGTAGAATTATAGGAAGATTGATAAGCCTAATATGCATTGGTCGTAATACGGATAGTATAGGAAGTGGATGTTATAGAATAGGCTTGAATCAGAGAAGAGTGAGAATTCTGAAATGTGAGAACTTGAGAAGTCGCAGGCAACTCGCTAGCACTTCGCTTAGCGAGAAGGCAGCGAGCGTTCGCTAGGTGCTCGCCTAGCGAGTGAGGTAGCGAGTGAGTCTAGTAGGTTCTGTTTGCCTTCGCGAGGAGGTTCGCTAAGCGAACAGGTAGCGAGCATTCGCTGGGAGCTCGCCTAGCGAGGGTGTAGCGAGCGTAGCAGAATGGGGTTTTTTTCTATGTTGTTATACTGTGTGCGCTAAGAGTGTAGTGCCCTTGGACTTTGTTGATTATAGGGGAGATGATTGAGTGTTATAGAGTGAGTACTCGGTGATAGTATGTGATTTCCGTTACTAATTATTTAAATGGATAATTAGTTGGTGTATGAATCATGCGGAGCATGGTGTAGTGATCAGTAGGATCGTGTATTCCCGAGTGGTGGGACGTGTTTATATCTTGGTGATAAAGTATGAACTTGTTTACTTGGTGATGGTACTCGTTTTCCTTGATATTGTTGGTGAACAATTGGTTAACGTATATGTATGTAGTGATCGGTAGGATCGTGTGTTCCCGGGTGTTGGGATGTGGTTATATATGGTGTTATAGTATGAATTTATTTACTATCTGATTGATTTATATGGTGTTGGTGTAATATATCTACACATATATGCATTGATGTATGATGATATGATCAGGAGGATCGTGTGCACTTAGTGTGCCTAAATATGATAGTTATGCATTGGTGTGTGCATATCATGGTGTTTTGGTGGGATGAATCATGTCTCAGGAGGAGCGTAAGTGATTCATCCGTACTCCTTGGTGGAGAATGGTGGGGGATAGATCATGTCTCAGGAGGAGCGTAAGTGATCTATCCAGGTTCGATTGAATGAACCAATGAGTCGGTACCGCATGCATGGTGTTGAGTTGCATATTTGCATTATAATATGTTATATTGTAATTTGAACAGTAGGTTCGTTATATGGAGTTGTTGGGGTGAATATTGGTGTGTTGGTGTGTTTTACTACCTTGTTTACATGTATTACATTACCAATATATTTTTGATCATGTTTTCTCACCCCTTGGTTGTTGTTGTGTCTGTGCTTCTCCGGAAGTACAGATAATCCAGGTACTTAGATAGCTTGGATGGTGGTGTGCCAGTCGAGTCTAGGATGCTCTGATACGTAACACGGGATATGGGTGTTTTAATTGTTTTATGTCAAACTTGTTGTAATCCTGTGACGTATCACTTTTTTTTTATGAATTATAATAATAAAGATTTTACGAAATTTGGCGGATGGCCGAGAATGTTGGAATAATGTTTTCCGCTGTATTATTTTTGAGAATAATTAATAAAGTATTTTTATAAAAATTTGGTGATGTGATATCCCACTATTTTGGGGAAAACTCTGATGTTTATTTATAATGTTTATATTTTATTTAATTTGGGAAGTGGGGTGTTACAATTGGTATCAGAGCAGGTCGATCCGTCCGGCCAATGTTGTCTAGTGTTATTGTTTCCTGGTATGCGACATGTGTGTAAAAACACTGTCGGTACATGTTGTTGGTTAACTTCATTGGTAAAAGTGGAATGATTCCAGTGGAGGAGAAGTTGTATTTCTCCGAAAAGCTACAGTGTGGTGGCTTAGTGTGTTGAGGTGTGATATTATAGTTTGGTAAAGATGGTTTGTACCCCATCATGATTTCGGCTGTCTATTAACAAATTGAGGAACTGATCACCCTTAATCTCTTGTTAATAGTGGACGGGATTGTGTTGGATGGGATAGACGTATCTTGTAAGCTTGGGTGGCGTGAGCAGTGTATAGTCTTGAGTTAAGCTAAGTGCTTAAGGGATTATTTTGAGGAATTTGGCGTAAGACGGTGTTGAAGTGTCTATTTTGGCTGAAACTTGGAATGAGAAGGAAAGTGAGAAAATTTGGGATTTGTCAATTAATTGCGATTGCCGGAGGTTTCCGGATGAGGTAGGTGATTTACTATCGGAGTGTGAAGTAAAGCTCACACGTTGACTTTGTTGTTGGAACGAGTCCGATATTAGTGACTCCATATGGTGTGTTTTCGTTGGGATTGGAGAAGTTGAAGAGTCAACTTGAAGACCTTCTAGGAGAGAGGTTCTTTTGTTTGAGTGTGCTACCGTAATGTGCACCAATTTTGTTGGTTAGACAGATAGAAGGTTTTGTGAAGCTTTGGGTGAACTATAGATAAGTGAACAGGGTGACTATCAAGGATAGGTGTTCGCTTCCAAGAGTTAATGATTTGATGGAACAATTGATCGAGGGATGTGAGTCCCTTGGTCATGTGATCTCGAGTAGAGTTCTTGTGGTGGATGGGACGAAGGTCAAAAGTTCTATCGTATTAGGAGGCTCAAAGATCTGCTGTTGAGATTGGAAGTAATTGAGTTTTAAATTATTCATAGATTTAAAATGTGTTGGATGGCTTCCTAAGTATAAAATTGTTGTTGTATGTTAAATTCCGAGATCGCAGCTTTTTACGGAATCGAAATCGGACACTCGGAAGTCGGGTAACGGTCGAAAAGAGGATTGTGGGACTGTCATGTTCGCCTGGCGAGCATACGGGCGAACATCCATATTCGCTGCGGTGTTCGCCTGGCGAAGGGGTCCTGGGCAGAAAATGTTATTCTGGTGTTTTTGCCGTAACGGGAGAACCGTAACTCGGAATGACGCGCGGTTCGAAGCGTTGGAAAGCTATTCAAATTATCTATGAGATGGTGAAGTATTAACATAGATTTAAGCTATTTATTGATGAAGTGTGTTTGAATTTTGTGGTAAGGACGGGCGGTACGGTATGTGTTCCCGCTATAACTCACAACTTGTTTGTCCACTTGGCATGGGATCTTCTTTAATTATTTATATAAGGCAATGGTTGTGTTAATAAATGATATTTTAAGGTATTCGAAGCGTATAGAGGATTATGTTGAGCATAAGGAACTGGAGTTATCAGTGTTGGAAAAAGAGCGGTGATATACTTCCGTAAGGAAAGTTCTGCCGAATCCGATAGAACTAATTGTGGTGTTTGTGATGCTTGTTGATATAATTAGGGGGTTTGCTAAAGACAACTTCAGCGAGTTTCAATTATGTAAAAGGCAACTTGAAGTGTATAAGAGAAATCATTCGACCAGTGATTTAGAGTTGGTTACTATTGTGATTGTACTGGAGTCGGAGTCTTCAAAAGTTCAGACTGAGATCGGAGATGTTTGGTGATCTTAAGAGTTTAAGGTGTTTGTTTAATTTGAATAAGACAAATATGAGGCATAGGAAATAATTGGGACTTCGAAAAGAGTACGACTTCGAGTTGAATTACCATTCGAGTAAAGCGGACATGGTAGATGATGCAGTGAGTTAGAAATATTTGCATATACCGAAGATGATGGTGAAAAGAGTTAGAACTGATTGAGAAATTTCATAATATGCGTTTTGTGAGTAAGGATACTTCTTATGGAGTTAAGCTTTTATTATTAAGATCTGACTAGTGATATCCTTGAGAAGAATCGAGAAAGTCAGAAATCTGGGTTGAATAGTGAATTAGTTGAAATTGATAAATTAGAGTCGAAGAGTGGATTGTCGGGTTTGTGGAAATAATACCACGAGATGTTATGATAGAGTATGTATATCAGATGTTGTTGAAGGGAGTAGGAGTACTCGTGAAGAAATACATTGAGGTAGATGGAGTATCCATCTCGGTGCTATGAAGAAGTAACCGAACTTGAGTAGATTGTTTTTGAGACCATGGATAAGGAGAGGTGGAATATGCTAGTTAGAATTGTCGGAATTCGAAGAGTGAACATCAGAGACTGTTGAGTCTGATGTAGTCGTTAAATATTCTAGAGTGGAAATCAGGTAGTATTTTCACGAAATTGGTGTTGAGATTTCCAAAGAATTTGTAAAGACATAATTTTAATTTGAATTGTTAGGAGTGGATTAACTATTCCGTGTTGAGGATATACGAGATGCATATTGAGAAAGTGGTGAAGTTGGATGAGATACTGACGAATATTGTGTCAGATGGAAATTTGAGGTTTATATTGAGATTTTGGAGGGGCTTACAGGAAGCTTCGGGTACTAAGTTGAAGCTGAGTTCGACCTATCATCCGCAAACTGATGGTCAGTCAGAGAGGACTATTGAGTCTGTAGAGAATTGGTGAGAGCTTGGGTGTCGGATCAAGGTGGAGCGTGGGATGATTAATTATCGTTGATTGAGTTACCTATAATAACGGTTACCATCCTAGTGTCGGAATGGCACTATATGTGGCTTGGTGAGATAGGGAGTGTAGGACTCTCCTGTGTTGAAATAAATCGAGTGAGAGTGTTGTACTCAGACTTGAAGATTATGCTTGAGATAGCTGAGAAGATCGAGAGGATCCGAGGCAATATGTATTTTGAGGGTCACGCCGGTGACTGGTGTTGGTCTAGCTTCGAAATCTCAGAAGTTCGCACGTGTTCTGTAGTTGTATCAGAGTGGCGCAGCGGACGCATGGGAGGAGTAACATGTTAGACTGTTTTTTTCGTTGTCGCTGTGAATTGGCATGATATGTTTCATGTGTCTTAGTCGAGAAAGTACATTGAACCAGGTGGATGATGTACAAGTGAAAAATATTCCGATTGTTGAGGCATTGCTAGTTCGTTTTGGCGAGCGAGGAACAACTCCGAAGGGAGGAGATATCTTTGGTGAAAGTAGTATGGGGAGGTGCTGCAGAAGGCAGTGTGACCTGAGAATTGGAATAAAAGATGCGGGGAGCGTATCCGGAATTATTTCCATCAGATAATTTTCGAGGACGAAAATAATTAAAGTGGGGGAGAGTTGTAACACCCATTTTAATTATTTAGTCATTTTATTATTATTTTAAATATTATATGTTGATGTGCCCTTTGGTAGGGTGTATTTGATGATGTTTGGTGGGTGTCCCTGAGATGGGAGATCATTGGTGGTAATTTGGTGAGTTTATAATAATATAAGAAATAATAGTAATATTGGTGGTGGTATTAATATTATTATTATTATTATTATTATTATTATTATTATTATTATTATGTTATTTTTATTAGTTATTATTATTATTATTATTATATTATTTTTATTAGTTATTATTATTATTATTGGGATAGGAAATAAAAAGGAAAATAGAATATGAAGGGATGGGGGAAGTATTAGAGAAAATAACACGAAAGATGGAAGAGAGAAAGAGCGATAGAAAGAGAGAAGAGGAAAGAACGAGAGAAGTGAGAAGAACGAAGGAAAAAGGGAACGAAGAACGGAAAGAAAAGAGGAGGCCAAGAGACCAAATCCAGGAAGAATTTCATCGATCAACCGATTAACAAGGTAAGGGGGGAGAAACTTGATTGGGAATGGTATATACATGTATAGGGTAGTGGGGATTCCTTAACCCCGTAGGAATGTATCGTTGATGAAGTTTTATATTGACATGCTATTGATTGTTGAGTTATGTTGATGTTGATGGATTGAAATATGTTGAGTGTTGGTGAATTGTTGTTTTTGGTTAATTTGGCGTATAGGTTGGGTTTACGGTTTTAGGGAAGTTCTGTGTGACCTTTTTGATGTGTCGATAGATTGTTTAAGTGATGACTTTGGAATAATATGTATATGATGATGTACGGATGTTTGATGTTGCCATTGTTGATTGACTGTTGGTGTTGGTTTGGTTTGAGTAAGGTTCAGAGTAACTCTAAAGTGTCGGTAGTGTGCCGTAATGTTGATCTGGAGTAGAATTATAGGAAGATTGATAAGCCTAATATGCATTGGTCGTAATACGGATAGTATAGGAAGTGGATGTTATAGAATAGGCTTGAATCAGAGAAGAGTGAGAATTCTGAAATGTGAGAACTTGAGAAGTCGCAGGCAACTCGCTAGCACTTCGCTTAGCGAGAAGGCAGCGAGCGTTCGCTAGGTGCTCGCCTAGCGAGTGAGGTAGCGAGTGAGTCTAGTAGGTTCTGTTTGCCTTCGCGAGGAGGTTCGCTAAGCGAACAGGTAGCGAGCATTCGCTGGGAGCTCGCCTAGCGAGGGTGTAGCGAGCGTAGCAGAATGGGGTTTTTTTCTATGTTGTTATACTGTGTGCGCTAAGAGTGTAGTGCCCTTGGACTTTGTTGATTATAGGGGAGATGATTGAGTGTTTTAGAGTGAGTACTCGGTGATAGTATGTGATTTCCGTTACTAATTATTTAAATGGATAATTAGTTGGTGTATGAATCATGCGGAGCATGGTGTAGTGATCAGTAGGATCGTGTATTCCCGAGTGGTGGGACGTGTTTATATCTTGGTGATAAAGTATGAACTTGTTTACTTGGTGATGGTACTCGTTTTCCTTGATATTGTTGGTGAACAATTGGTTAACGTATATGTATGTAGTGATCGGTAGGATCGTGTGTTCCCGGGTGTTGGGATGTGGTTATATATGGTGTTATAGTATGAATTTATTTACTATCTGATTGATTTATATGGTGTTGGTGTAATATATCTACACATATATGCATTGATGTATGATGATATGATCAGGAGGATCGTGTGCACTTAGTGTGCCTAAATATGATAGTTATGCATTGGTGTGTGCATATCATGGTGTTTTGGTGGGATGAATCATGTCTCAGGAGGAGCGTAAGTGATTCATCCGTACTCCTTGGTGGAGAATGGTGGGGGATAGATCATGTCTCAGGAGGAGCGTAAGTGATCTATCCAGGTTCGATTGAATGAACCAATGAGTCGGTACCGCATGCATGGTGTTGAGTTGCATATTTGCATTATAATATGTTATATTGTAATTTGAACAGTAGGTTCGTTATATGGAGTTGTTGGGGTGAATATTGGTGTGTTGGTGTGTTTTACTACCTTGTTTACATGTATTACATTACCAATATATTTTTGATCATGTTTTCTCACCCCTTGGTTGTTGTTGTGTCTGTGCTTCTCCGGAAGTACAGATAATCCAGGTACTTAGATAGCTTGGATGGTGGTGTGCCAGTCGAGTCTAGGATGCTCTGATACGTAACACGGGATATGGGTGTTTTAATTGTTTTATGTCAAACTTGTTGTAATCCTGTGACGTATCACTTTTTTTTATGAATTATAATAATAAAGATTTTACGAAATTTGGCGGATGGCCGAGAATGTTGGAATAATGTTTTCCGCTGTATTATTTTTGAGAATAATTAATAAAGTATTTTTATAAAAATTTGGTGATGTGATATCCCACTATTTTGGGGAAAACTCTGATGTTTATTTATAATGTTTATATTTTATTTAATTTGGGAAGTGGGGTGTTACACTTTGCGCTTGGTCATAGTGAGATCCCAGTGTTCTCTGAACTTGGCTAGCTTCGTGTAGGCCCTTTCCAGCTCTTGCTTCTTAGTGGCCAACACACTACTAACTGAGTCTACATCTAACTCCAGACGCTTCTTGGTTTCAGTCAATTCCAATAACGTAGTCTTTAGATGTTTCAGAGTTTCAGCTTGTTGCTTAGAAAAGTATCCTGCTTCAATCTTTTCATGCCGAAGCTGGGCATTTTCCTGCTCTAAAGCCTCTTTAGCCTTCGCTAGCTCTTCTTTCTCCGCCATCAGCTGCTTGAATACCTGTATATCCACTGTGGTAGGCTCCTCCACCGGAGAAGGATGCAATGGCTGAACCGCTGGATAAGGCATAAGGAATTTCGTGGCTCGCTCACGAATCCATTCCGCATATGGGCCAGGAACTCGAGTATCCCCTCTGCTACCTGAAGGCTTTCCTCTCTTGTGCAAGTTCTTCCATGCCTTCTCAAGCTTGGTCAACATCTCTTTCCCTATTGCCCCGGTGAGATACAGAGATTCCTGTATCTCCTCGGGTTTTGGCGCTCCCTGAGGTATATACCCAAATTGCCTGATCAATAAGGAAGGGTTGTAGTTGACGCATCCCTTCCTTCCTATTAATGGAACATTCGGGAATCCTTCGCATTTGAGTATGACTTCAGCTCCGAATACCTCTTCATTGACCCATACCACGTTCTCAGCAGTCAATCCCATTAAGCGCTCGGGCCATCCTAGAGAACCAATAGAGGTGACAAACGGGCCTGACTTAGGCATATGACTGGTGAACCACCTGCATAGGAGAGGTACACAACAAGACACATTCCTTCCTCGCCGCTTTTCATTCTGATAGTGAGTTGAATGGTGGATATCTCCCAGCAAAGTAGGAACCAGGTTCTTCGCAGCCAAAATATAGAAGGCATCAGAATCAACAAAATCAGGAATGTTCAGGAACAACACGATGCCATACACACATACAGCAAGGATGACGTCAAAAACACCCCAGCTACCCTTCTGGGCATATTCCCGAGCCTTCTCTACCAAGACATCCAACGGAAATCCCCATACGTCTCCTCTTCTGATCATCTTCCCAGACAGCTCAGACTCTCTCAAGCATAGGATGGCAGAAAGCTCAGCCAGATTAGGCTCAGCGTCCGTATGATAGAAAGGCATCTGCTCGCGGATAGGTATATCCAGAAGTGCAGAATACTCCTCCAGGGTAGGAGCCAAAACGAAGTCAGGAAATACAAAACACCTGAGCTCCGCATCATAGAACTGTAACAGAGTATAGATGCCGCTGGTCTCGTAGGCAGATGGCTGATAAACGTAGGTCAGAATCCTCCCATATCTCTTTCTGAAGTCACCCATTACCCTCTTCTTAGCAATAGCAATCAATTCTAACAATAGACTGATATCCGGCGACGGAAACTTGTAGGGCAATACTCTCTTCAGGGTTTCCATATCTTGCTAGGAACAGACACCAGAACAGGAAGGGAAAATATGTACCTGCAATACACACACGTTAGTTGAATGCAGATGGTAATGCAATGATGCAATATGATAAATAATGCAATCTGCGAACACAGGGGCTATGCTGTAGCCTGAAGAGGAATATCTCTGTGATCAAGAACAGAAAACCACCATAGTCATTAGAACCTCCTGACACTAACTATCATCTGATACTCAAAATACCGATCTCCTGGTAAGAAATCCATCTGAACCTCTGTATCTGACGAGAAAACCATCTGATAATCAACCTCAGATAAGAAACCCATCTGACCCAGACAACACACCTGGAGATGAATCAAGAACACCATCTGATAACTACTGAATCATGGTTTCTGAAGGCCAATTTTCCTGCAATAACCCGATCCCCCTCACAGGTATGATAAACCTAATCCACGGACAAAGGTACGGCATCCTATGCGGTCATCAGCGTCACAGACTTTCATGAATGACGATACGATTCCCAGAAGGAGTGGCATCATCAAGTCATGAAGAGGCCTCATTTAGCTGACTTCCAAATGATCGGTCCCCAGAGTCGACAATCCTCACGTCTGGACTCCCCTCAGATCCTCAGGACCGGAAAGGAGCACCTCTGCGAGAATCTCGTCTGAGCGCAGATTTTCGTAGGGAACTGTGCCTGCTCAGCAGACAGATTCGTCTACTACTTCTCCGCAACTATATCTAGGTGTGTACTCAAGCCCAGGTCCGGATTTTCACTCACAGTAACCTCCCTTGCCCACAGCAATAATCATAATAATATAATGCTGGAAAATAAATGCGGAAAGGTAAAGGTACGGAAAAGTAAAGTGCAGAAAAGTAAAACACAATATGCACAACACCCAACAAATAAACACCCAAGCGCTAGGATTGACTCGCGTAGGGGATGGGAAACGGTCCCAGCATAAGGGATGGGAAAAGTCCCTAGATGCTATAAGTCCCCAGCAGAGTCGCCAGCTGTCGCTACTGCGGAAATCGGCGTCGGCTTGACAGGAGAGTCGCCACCGTGCGTTATTTATCCCTCAGAGCGGGAAAGGAAACGCTCGAAGTAAACCTCGCAAAGACGGGAAAAGGTATGGTCATCGCAACCAAAACCTGGATTCGGGAGTCGGTTACGCAAGGGGAAGGTATTAGCACCCCTCACGTCCATCGTACTCGATGGGATCCACGCTTGGTGTTTATAAGGAAAAGGGTGTGTTTATCTATCTATGCTAATGGTCGGTCTGAAAAGAAAATAAAAGGACATGACTCGACAGAACATACGGTGTTCTGGGCCTACGTATTCCCTCGTGCAGTGGGAAAGTCAGAGTCAACGTAGTTCGACTTCCTACGACTAAACGGGGAAAGGTTGCTCGCCAGGACATCGCGTCCTGTGCCTACGTACTTCCACACAGCATGGAAGATCAGAGCAAACGTAGTTCGACTGACTACGGGTAAACTGGCGCTCTCACACAGCAGTGAGAAAATAAACTGGTCCTAAAGGTTCGGGAACCTACACATACGATCTGGTCTCAAATGCACTCGGGCAAGAGAAGGGGATAACAATTAGTCGTCAGCGGGAAAGTCTCGATCGCACAGCCGCGAGAGAACAACGGTTAGTCATTAGTGTGCTCGCTAGGATATCGCATCCTATGCCTACATATCCTTGTCTGGTACAAGGAATCAGAGCAGCTGTAGTTCAGCTAACTACGGATCAAGCTACTCAAAAGCTCCTACTGAAAGGAAAGGGACAAGACACCTTAAAACTATAGCTGAAAAACAGGGGAATCTACCTACTGCTATCACACCTGGTTGACTATCCTAATGTCTATCATAACGACTCCGCAGCGGAGAAGTCAGAGCTCCTAAGGGATCATGGCAACAGGACTAAACGACAAAACAAGAATTAACTACAAAGTAAAGGAATACTGAAATTATGCATGAATGCAACGACTAGACAAACAAGGCACAAAGGCCGCAAACCACAAAGGCAAGGGAGCTCAGCTCTACGAAATACCAACAAGCAAAGCCACTCAATAACAAGCAAGCAGAAGGAGGACCACCTCAACTTCTCATGCACACAAAGTCTACTTCTACAATGCACCTAACTCAGAACTACCTAGATGAACACCTAAGTCTAATGCAACATAACATCACACAAGTCAAACAATACAAAGAGAAGTCTAGCTAACCTGACAAACTTCTATCTACAAGACAAGAGACTACTCCTGGGCAAGGCCCCAAACAAACTTCTAATCTATCCCTGAACAAAACTCTATACAACATCTTAAGCAAAGATCTAAGCAAAAACTCTAATCAGAACCCTAAGCAAGAGGAATCAATCCCAGCCTCCAAGCTTCAGAACAAGCTTACCAGAGAAAGGGAGCTAAGCAGACAAACTCATAGTGCCTTCCTCAGGAAAGTACCAGGAGGTGTATACTCAGGAGTCATATCCTATGCGGCTCGACAACTGTGATCAGTTTACATTCCTCCTCAGGAGAAATTAAACTCACATGAAGGCTCCGGCATCACTGGATACTTGAGAAAACCTATATGCACTAAGGGAACTAAGTGAGCAGACCCATAGGACCTTCCTTAGGAAAGTGCTAGGAGGCTGACACTTAGGAATCGTATCCTACGTGGCTCAACAACTGTGATCAGTTTACATTCCTCCTCAGGAGAAATTAAACTCACAAGTTGGCTCCAACATCACTGGATACTTGAGAAATCCTAGATAAACTAATGGAACTAAGTGAATAGACCCCTAGGACCTTCCTCAGGAAAGTACTAGGGGGCTTCCACTTAGGAATCGTATCCCATGTGGATCAACAACATGTGATCAGTTTACATTCCTCCTCAGGAGAAATTAAACTCACAAGTTGGCTCCGACATCATTGGATACTTGCGAAAGAGGTGAGAAGAAAGAATGAAAGTCATTCATAGTGCCTTCCTCAGGAAAGTACCATAAACTCCCTTCAAACTTCAGGATCTCGAACCTCACAAACAGAGAACAAGCTCCTAGACTAAGCCCCAATCCAATGCATCCTTGCAAGCTCCAACAGGACCTCAATCAGCTCCCATCTTCAAGAAGAACCCACAGGTCCTCAAACCACAAGAAACTACCTCTGAAGTTCAACCACAGTTGAACTTCAAAGTCAGAAGTCATCAAGACTTCTCCTATCCTCAAGCTCAGACAAATCATATCAGAACATCCTACAAAAATCTAACAAAAATCTATGGGAAACCTACATGGCTCTATGACTACATACTAAAAAATCAGAACAAAATTCAATACCAGATGAAAGGACTAAAATCAGCAACACAGACATATCCACAAACCAATTATTCAATATCAAAACAATACAAAAAAAATGCAATTAAAATGAAAATGCATGATTAAGCTAATGTTTTTGCACTATAAAATTCTACATTGAATTACGAGTCTACAGAAAAAAGAACGGAATTATTTGACTAAATCTACTATTTTTTATGAATTTTCTAATAATATGTATGCACTAAAGAATATTAAAAAAGTCAATTAAATGGAAAATATGCAAAAAATAGTAAACAAAAATAAAATGGCATTTTTATTTTTGTACAATTTTCTAGACATTATGATAAAGTGGTAGAAAAAAGAAGAATTGAAAAATCAATTGTTTTTATTTTGTTATGAATTTTTCAAGAACAAGAAAATAATAAAAGAAATTAAAAACTAAAATTGAACAAAATGGGAGGGGGGTGCTGGAAGCAATGATTTCCTTTATTACTGCGTTGGGCCCACGCCAGGGGGGCGTGAATAGCAAATGGGCGCAAGGCCCAGTCTCATCAAAACCATTAATAAACACAGCAAGAAGAAAAAACGCACGGGGGGGGGGGGGGGGGGGGGGGGCAGTCAGCAAGGCTTTCCAGTTAATTCTCATTGGGCTTACACCCAGGGGGTGTGGATAGCATTAGGGCCTAAGGCCCAAGTCCAATCTGCCTATCTCCTCTCTCACGCGTGGGGGGTTTGAATGAGTAAACGGGGGTGCATCAGTAACACACGTTTGGGCTTTGAATTCAGCCCAAACCCTAACCAGAAACCCTAATCAACAAAACCTAATTCCTTCTCCCAAACCCTAAACACTGTTCATTCCCACCAACCTAGCCGCTTCGTTCGTCTCCCCTAACTCTTTCTCTGAATCTCTCAAACAACTAATCAAAGCTCTCAACACTCAAACGAATCAATCAAGCAGACACAACAATCTCACCATTCTCTCATATTCAACACAAATCAAACCCAAACCCTAACCAATCAGTTTACCCTAATCGAGGCTACTTTCATCAATGGCACTGGAGATATGATGAAGAGGGACAAACCTGGGTTTACGCGAGGAGAACGATGGATCTTCGAAGATTTCTGGATATTTGCTGAAGGTTTGATGGCGCGAAGAACACCTCGTAGTGATGAACAGCGATGAGACCTTGATGAAGATTTTACAAGTCTTGGAGCTGATGAATCTTGTACAGATCTGGGGTTGTATTAGGTGACCGTTGTTGAAGGTTGTTGACGGATCCACGAGGTTCTTGATGATGATGATGAACGAAGATGTTACGATGAAGCTTGGAGGGGTTTCTGGAAAAGTTGTATGAAGGTTTGAGTGATTTCTGGAATTTCCTTATGAAGATGATGAATATTCACGCGTTCTGGAAAACTCTTTGGATGAGGATGAACGTTCGAACGTGTTCTGTCAAATCGTGCTTGTAGAACAACGAAGATGGAAGGTGATCTGGAGGACTGTTCTTGACACACGCTGAAGACTGATGAATTCTGGAACGATTCTTGAAGTTTCCGGCGAGTATGGGTTTTCCGGCGAGGGGACGATGAATGTTGACGGAGGAAGAAGATGAAGATCGGAGGTGTTTGGAGGATTCTGGGTTTTGTTGCAGTTTCCGGCGAGGACGGTGGTGTTAAGGGCGGCCGGACGGAGTTTGCATGCCGGCCGGTGGCTTCTCCGGCGTCGCGTGTGGTGATGACAGGTGTCTCTGTGGAGGCTTGCAGGTGCCACGCGTGGCTTGCATGCACAGAGAGAGAGGGAGTGGTGGGGCACGTGGCGTGAGCAGGAGAGCTCCTGAGTGTGTGGTGTGGTCCTGAGAATGCAACGCGTGTGGCCAACCCCTTACTAACATGTGGCGTGCTGATACTTATACTGAGCTTTGTTTGGACACTTCTAGATCCTTCTGGAGAAAACTGGAAAATAGCTGGACATTTTGGACATTGCTGCGAATTGGGCTTATTCTGGACAAAAAAACCAATAGCTGAACAAAAACTCAAACTAGGCCTCCCCCAATTGGGCCCAACGAAAATCAATCATAAAAACTCAGAAAAACTGTATTAAGACCAAGATAAAACCTGATTAACTAACCCAATTAATCTAATTAACTCCTAAAAAAATCTAATAAACTCACTAATAAAACTATATTAAAAAACTATATTATTTATTTAAATTCTATAAAAGAAAAACAAAACTATATTCTTTATATCTAAAATTAAATTCAAAAACTCAATTAATATTCTAGAAAAATCTATATTATCCTAAGAAACTATTAAATCCTAAAATGATTAAAACCTATTTAAAAGGAATTAAAACCATTAAAAAAAATCCTATTTAATGTTCTAAAAATTCTATATTATCTAAAACAATTAAAACTATTTAAATTCTTTTATATTCTAAAAAAGATTAAAAACTATTAAATCTATTTAAAAACCTATATAAAATTCTAAAAATCTATTTAAACTATAAAAAATACAAAAACCCTATTTAAATTCCAGAAAAATCTATAAAGCCTATTAAAAATCCGCAAAAGGCTATTAAAACCCTAAAAATGCAGACAAATGCAAATGACCCCTATGAAAGAGAGCACGAGACCAGATCGAATCGAACAGAGAACCCCGGGCATCAGAATATCCCCAAAATCACTGTGCAAGCTAAAAATCACCGAGGAGCGCACAATTTCCCGAAAATAAAACCCTGATGATCTGGACTGGATCTGCCATATCTGATAGACGAAAATCAAGCTGTAACTCTGATATCCTCCGTCTGTGCACAAATATCATGCGTCTGATTTGCGAATACGAATTTAAACCACGAGTCGGATAGGAGAATCGGTTGGTCAAATTTTAGGGTGCAACATGGGGCACTTCATATCAGACCATCAGGGTACAGATTTTCAGATTTCCTTTCGAGGACTATCCCCACAGAGGTCCCGCAGGCTGGGGCATATCAGAAGCGAAAGGATTGTTCTTCTCCGTATCACCAGGGTTTTTCAGAGCTATTCGAGCAGACTCCGCCAATTTTCAGATGCGAGACGAATGTCGGGAAGTCGTGTTACTCTCCCTTGACACTTAAACCAGGAGACTGTGTATGCAGACAGAATGTTTTCCAGCGTCAGTTGTACCTGACCCCTCGTAGATAACCTAAAAGTCCAAGTCCATGTTGGAGGTCACTGTGAGGCCCATCCGTGTTGGTGCATCAGTTTCCAAATCCGAGCTTCATCAGTACGCAGGAAGACTCCGTCTATTTTCTCAGCAAAGTCCAATTTTTCATTGGCACGGGTAAGCTATCCCCAGAGAAATCCAATCATACTTGGCGCATCTGCTATTCCCCAGCAGGGTGTTACTTCAACGAGGTGCTTGGTTAAGTTCCCAATTTCCCCAGCGGAGTTGATTTCACTCTTCCAGCATTTATTTTGCTGGAATGATTCTGTGATATCCGGTTTATCCCCAACGGAGTTGGCTTCGTCTTCAGCATTTATTTTGCTGAAGTGGTTTTCTGTACCCGACTTTCTCCAGCAGCCCGAGCCTGCATTAGCATATTGCATATAGCATCATATTTGCATCATACTTGCATTTCTTTTTCCAATGCGTGGCATTTCCATCCTGAATGGAGCATTACGCCATAGAAAGATTCAAACATATGCATATGCATACGAAGCATAAGCCAGGTTTTCTATCAGCCTCATATGGCGCGTGAATTATGCTGTGATTAGTTCAGGGGCATTCATCCAGCAGCAGTGTTCAGACAATTCAGCGATTTATTCGTATTTCAGATTATATAACAGTTATGCTTTGATTAATCAGTCATCTGGTCGACAAACTTTTCTTCCCGTCAATTCATATTGACGATGTGTCCTTCCAATAAGTGGATTTCTCCGTCTATCATTAGACGTCTTGAGTTCGAATGGTGTTCTTTCCGTCTATCAGTAGACGATGTGAAGTTTCGGTCAATTTTTCAGTGGGGTTTCAAGATGGGTTTTCTCCAAGTGGTGTCCTTCCCGTCTATCAGTAGACGATGTGAAGTGTCAGGTGATTTTTCAGCGGGTTTCTTATCGTCAGTTCATACGGATGGTGTGTTTTCCCCATCGAGCTTCCCGTCTATCATTAGACGATGTGAGTATTGAATTTTTTCCTTCGGGATCATGGGTGTCTTTCCGTCTATCTTTAGACGATGTGAGTATTGAAGTTTTTCCTTCGGGATTATGGGTGTCTTCCCGTCTATCCTTAGGCGATGTGAGTATTGATGTTTTTCCTTCGGGAGGGGTGTCTTCCCGTCTATCATTAGACGATTTGAGTATCGATTATCGAGGGTGTCTTTCCGTCTATCCTTAGACGATGTGAGTATTGAATTTCTCTTTCAATTCAGGGTGTCTTCCCGTCTATCTTTAGACGATGTGAGTAGGGATTTTGGGTGTCTTCCCGTCTATCTTTAGACGATGTGAGTAGGGATTTTGGGTGTCTTCCCGTCTATTCTTTAGACGATGTGAGTATTGATGGTTTTCCTTTGGGAGGGGTGTCTTTCCGTCTATCATTAGACGATGTGAGTATGGTTTATGGTGTTCCTTCAATTTGGGTGTCTTTCCGTCTATCTTTAGACGATGAGAGTATATTTCTCTTCCTGTCTACCAGTAGACGATGTGAGAGAATCAGGTGTTTTGTTGCAACCCTCGGGTTTGTTATATGGGGTATCACGCGGATACCTGGTGTTAAAATCAGGAGTTCTTTATCAGATGATTGATCAGTTTGTTGCCGTGACGACTGGGGTCGGTTCTGGATTTTATTCCCCAAGCAGTTTTACAGTATATTCTCACGGTTGGCAAATTTTCGGGTTTTATTGGTATTCAACTGTCTCGTTCCTCTGAATGTTTGAAGGCTGAGCGCTCTTCAACCCTTTAGGTCCAAGTCGCTTGAATAGGGGCAGCTGTTGCACCCTAAAATTTGACCAACCGGTTCTCCTATCTGACTCGTGGTTTAAATTCATATTCGCATATCAGATGCATGACACTTGTGTACAGACAGAGGATGTCAGGGTTACAGTTTGGGTTTTCATTTACCGGATATTTCAGATCCATTCTAGAGAATCAGGGTTTTATTTTCGGGGAATTGTGCGCTCCTCGGTGTTTTCAGCTTGCATGGTGGTTTTTGAGATATTTTGATGCCAGGGGTGTATTGTTTGCGTCGATCTGGGCTCGCGCTCTCTCTTTTATGTTGGTTATTTGCCTCTGTTCGCATTTTTAGGGTTTAATAGATTTTTTTATATTTTTAATAGGGTTTTTAGATTTTTTAGAAATTAATTAGACTTTTTTAACATTTTTTAATAGTTTTAAATCTTTTTTTAGAACTTTATGGAATTTTTTAATAGGTTTAATAGTTTTTAATCATTTTTAGAATATAATAGATTTTAAATAGCTTTTAAATGTTTTTAGAATAATATAGAAAGAATATAGTTTTCTTTTATTAATAATAGATTTTCTTTTAAATAATAGTATAGATTTTATTAGAGATTAAATAGAGGTTATTAGAGTTTTAATAGTTTTAGTTTAATATAGGTTAATTGGATTTTAATCATTTTTTAGATTTAATTAGGATTTTAATCTTTTAATTAGAGTTTGTTAGAATTAATTAGGATAGATTAGTTTTAGTTAGAGTTAATTGTAGTTTAATCATTTTTAGTTAATTAGGTTAGTGTAGATTTAATTAGTTTTAATTAGGTTTAATAATTTGTTAAGTCAGATTTTTGGTCCAATTGGTTTTTTCGTGGGCCCAGCAGATTTTTTGGAGGTCCAATCGTTTTAGGTCTATTTTTGTTCTTCAGTCCAGGAAAAAATGCCAAGTGTCCAATATATAGTGATGCCACGCGTGTAAACCAGGAGGACCCACCTCATTTTCACTCCAACTCCCACGTTCTGACACCTCACCCCACTATCTCTCCCTCTCTCTCCACGCCACTCCACGTGCCACGCATGCAAGCCTCCACTGAGACACTTGTCTCCACCTAGCCCTCACCGGAATACCTCATCGCCGGCCATGCAAATCCGGTGACCGCCTCACCGCCGGCCACCCTAACGCCCTCCGGCCACCGTAACAACCCGCCGGAGCTATTTTTATGCCCAGAATCCTCACATCTTCTCCTTTCTTCTCCGATCTTCCCCGTTCCTCTTCATCCATAACTCGCCGGAAAATTCATCCGTCGCCGGAAACTTCAAAGGAATTCCAGAAAAGCTTCAAACATTCATCATTCTTCAAAGAATTTTCCAGAAAACCTTCAAACATTCATCGTTCTTCAAAGAATTTTCCAGAAAACCTTTGAACATTCATCGTTCTTCACAAGGAAATTCCAGAAAACCTTCATCTTCATCATCTCACCAAGAACAATTCTCCAGAATCCTTCAACCTGCATCAATATTTTCTCCAGAAATCATCATTATCATCATTGATCATCAAGAACTCCGCATGTTCTTCGTTAATCCTCCAGAACTTCAGATCTCCTTCAACTTTCCCAGCGATTCATCACTCTCCAGAAAATTCCCAGAGCATCTTCATCGTTGTTCATAGATCTTCATCAGCTCCCAACAACTTCAAGATCTGTAAAGATCTTTGAAGATCTTCGTCTACGGCGTTTCTTCTCAGAACTTCAACAACTCTTCAATACGCCTCAAGAACTTCTCGCTAAAAGATTCCAGAAGCTTCAAGATTCACTCGTACTCCATATCCAGGTACACGTTCATGCGATCTTGGTTGTGATTTTCCTTTTGATTGCTGAGATTTTCTGGTTTCATTTTGGATTCGTTTAGAGTTTAGATTGGGTTTGTTTGGATTTGAGTGTGGGAATGTTGGTTTGTTTGAGATTTGTGAGGGTTTGTTTGAGGATTCTGGAGAGAAGTTTCAGAGGAGAGAGAGGTTGGGGTAGCGGCGCAGCTAGGGTTTAGGAGGATGAACAGTGCAGGGAATTTTGAGAAGAGAGTTTGGTTTGTTGGATAATGAGTTGGGTTAGGGTTTGGGCTGGGTTAAGCCCAACATGTGATTACTATCACACACCCCCATCTTTCTCGTTATACCCCCCCTGAGTGTGAGAAGGCTGAAGGATTTGGTTTGGGCTTGGGCCCTATTTGCTATGCGCACCCCCCCCCCTCAATTTGGGGCCCAGTCTGAATAATTGATGCGTGTTGCTATTGCACCCCCCTTGTTTTATTTCTTTTTTATTTTATTTTCTTTATTTTTCTTTGTTTTGCATCATGTTAGAAATTAATTCCTAAAAAATAGCAGGAGTGTCCAATTGATTCCCTTCTTTTTTCTTTAGATTCATATTTCAATGTAGAATTTTATAATGTAAAATATTGATTAGATCATGCATTTTCATTTTTGTTTGCATTTTTGTATTTTAATTAGTATTGAATAATTGGTTTGTGATGTGTCTGCCTTGCTGATTTTATTTCTCTCATTTGGTATTGAATTTTGCTCTAGTTTTTTAGTATGTTATACTAGACTGATGCATGCTCCCTATAGGATTTTTGTGGATTTTTTAGGGATTGATTGATGTTGTTTTAGGGTTAGAGAGTAGAGACCTCATAACTTGCTGGTTAACCCTTGACCATTCATATGTTAGGGATTGTTTAGTAGCCTTAGGAGTTGACTTAGGCTTTGAGATTTGATCTTGGGATCATAGAGCCATGTAGGTTTCCCCTAGATTTTTCGTAGATTTTTGTAGGGTGTTCTGTTATTTTTGTTTGAGCCTGAGAATAGGAGAAGTCTTGATAGGCTTCTGACCTTGAAGTTCAACTGTGGTTAAACTTCAGAGATAGTTTCTTTGGGTTTGAGGGCCTGTGGTTTCTTCTTGAAGATGGATGCTGGATGAAGTCTTGTTGGAGCTTGCAAGGGTGCATGGATTGAGGTCCTAGTCTAGGAGCTTGTTCTCTGTTTGTGAGGTTTGAGATCCTGAAGTTTGAGTGAAATTCATGGTACTTTCCTGAGGAAGGCACTATGGATGTCTTTCATTCTTTCTTCTTACTTCTGTCTCATGTATCCAATGATGTTGGAGCCTTCATGTGAGTTTAGTGTCTCCTGAGGAGGAATATAAACCGTTCACAGTTGTTGAGCCACATGGGATATGATTCCTAAGTGGAAGCCTCCTAGTACTTTCCCGAGGAAGGCACTATGGGCCTGTTCACTTAGTTCCCTTAGCTCATCTAAGATTTCTTAAGTATCCAATGATGTTGGAGCCTTCATGTGAGTTTAGTTTCTCCTGAGGAGGAATGTAAACTGATCACAGTTGTTGAGCCACATGGGATATGATTCCTAAGTGGAAGCCTCCTAGTACTTTCCCGAGGAAGGCACTATGGGTCTGTTCACTTAGTTCCCTTAGTTCAGGTAGGATTTCTCAAGTATCCAATGATGTCGGAGCCTTCATGTGAGATTAGTTTCTCCTGAGGAGAAATGTAAACCGTTCACAGTTGTTGAGCCGCATAGGATATGATTCCTGAGTGGTAACCTCCTGGTACTTTCCTGAGGAGAGCACTATGAGTCTGCTTACTTAGCTCCCTTTATTTGGTAAGCTTGTTTTGAAGCTTGAAGACTAGGATTGATTTCTCTTGTGTAGGGTTTTGCTTAGAGGCTTTGTTCAGGGGTTTGATTAGGGTTTTGTTTAGGGGTCCTGCTCAGGGTTTTGGCTTAAGTTTTGGATAGGGGCTTGTCAGGCTGGTTCGCCTTCTCTTTGTGTTGTTTGACTTGTGTGGTGCTGTGCTGCATTAGACCTAGGGGTTCATCTGGATATTTATGAGGTAGGTGCATCTTAGAGATAGGCTTTGTGTGCATGAGAAGTTGAGGTGGTCCTCCTTCTGCTTGTTTGTTATTGAGTGGCTTTGCTTGCTGGTATTTGGTAGAGCTGAGCTCCCTTACCTCTGTGGTTTGCGGCCTTTGCGCCTTGTTTGTTTGGTTGTTGCATTCATGCATATTTCCAGTATTTCTTTACTTTGCAGTTGATTCTTGTTTGCTGTTTAGTCCTGTTGCCATGATCCCTTAGGAGCTCTAACTTCTCCGCTGCGGAGGAGTTATGATAGACATTAGGTGGGTCAACCAGGCATGATAACAGTAGGTAGATTCCCCTTTTCAACCATAGTTTTAGGGTGTCTTTTTTCCTTTCTCAAAGCAATAGAAAAACCCTTGAATAGCTTGTGTCGTAGTTAGCCGAACTACAGCTGCTCTGATTTCTCGTACCAGACGAGAATATGTAGGCATAGGGTGCGATATCCTAGCGAGCACACTAACAACTAACCTTTTGTTCTCTCGCGGCTGTGCGATCGAGACTTTCCCGCTGACGACTGATGTTACTCTTTTTTCTTGCCCGAGCGCATTTGAGACCAGACCGTAGTTTTTTCCATAGGTTCCCATACCTTCAAAACCAGATTTATTTTCTCACTGTTGTGTGAGAACCCCCAGTTTAGCCGTAGTTAGTCGAACTACGTTTGCTCTGATCTTCCATGTCGTGTGGAAGTACGTAGGCACAGGACGCGATGTCCTGGCGAGCAACCTCCCCCCGTCTAGACGTAGGTGGTCGAACTACGTTGACTCTGACTTTCCCATTGCACGAGGGAGTACGTAGGCCCAGAACACCGTATGTTCTGTCGAGTCCTGTCCTTTTCTTTTCTTTTCAGACTGACCATTAGCGTAGATAGATAAACACACCCTTTTCCTTATAAACACCAAGCGTGGATCCCATCGAGTACGATGGACGTGAGGGGTGCTAATACCTTCCCCTTGCGTAACCGACTCCCGAATCCAGGTTTTGGTTGCGATGACCATACCTTTCCCGCGTTTTTGCGAGGTTTACTTCAAGCGTTTCCTTTCCCTCCGTTGGGATAAATAACGCACGGTGGCGACTCTTCTGTCAGCCGGTGCCGATTTTCGCAGTAGCGACAGCTGGCGACTCTGCTGGGGACATTATAGCATCTATGGACTTTTCCCATCCCTTATGCTGGGACCGTTTCCCATCCCCTACGCGAGTCAATCCTAGCGCTTGGGTGTTTATCTGTTGGGTGTTGTGCATATGTGTTTTACCTTTCCGCACTTTACTTTCCCGCACCTTTACCTTTCTGCATTTACTTTCAGCACTATATTATTATGATTATTGTTGTGGGAGAGGGAGGTTACTATGAGTGAGAAGCCGGACCTGGGCTTGAGTATGCACCTAGACATAGTTGCGGAGAGTAGTAGACGGACCTGTCTGCTGAGCAGGCACAGTTCCCTACGAAATCTGCGCTCAGACGAGGTTCTCGCAGAGGTGCTCCTTTCCGGTCCTGAGGATCTGAGGGGAGTCCAGACGTGAGGATTGTCGACTCTGGGGACCGATCATTTGGAAGTCAGCTAAGTGAGGCCTCTTCATGACTTGATGATGCCACTCCTTCTGGGAATCGTATCGTCACTCATGAAAGCCTGTGACGCTGATGACCGCATAGGATGTCGTACCTTTGTCCGTGGATTAGGTCCATACCTGTGAGGGGGATTGGGTTATTGCAGGAAAACTGGCCTTCAGAAACCATGATTCAGTATTTATCAGATAGTTTTCTTGGCTCGTTAACAAGTGGGGTGTTTGGATCAGATGGGTTTCTTGTTTGAGGTTGATACTATTATCAGATGGTTTTCTCGTCAGATACAGAGGTTCAGATGGATTTCTTACCAGGGGATCGGTATTTTGAGTATCAGATGATAGTTAGTGTCATGAAGTTCTGGTGACTGTGGTGGTTTTCTGCTCTTGACATCACAGAGATGTTCCTCTTCAGGCTACAGCGTGGCCCCTGTGTTCACTGATTGCATCATTTATCATATTGCATTATTGCATTACCATTCGCATCCAACTAACGTGTGTGTATTGCAGGTACATATTTTCCCTCCCAGTTCCGGTGTTTGTTCCCTAGCAAGACATGGAAGCCATGAAGAGAGTGTTACCCTATAGATTCCCGTCTCCAGGTATCAGTCTGTTGTCAGAGTTGATTACTATTGCTAAGAAGAAGGTGATGGGAGATTTCAGGAAGACCTATGGGAGGATCCTGACTTATGTTTACCAGCCCTCGGCTTATGAGATCAGCGGCATTTACACCCTGTTGCAGTTTTATGATGCTGAGCTCAGGTGTTTCGTATTTCCTGATTTTGTCTTGGCTCCTACCCTGGAGGAGTATTCTGCACTCTTGGATATACCGATTCGCGAGCAGATGCCTTTCTATCACACGGACGCTAAGCCTAATCTGGCTGAGCTTTCTGCTATTCTGCAATTAAGAGAGTTTGAGCTGACAGGGAAGATTATCAGAAGAGGAGATGTGTGGGGATTTCCGTTGGATGTTTTGGTGGAGAAGGCTCGGGAGTATGCCAAGAAGGGTGGTTGGGTTGTTTTTGACGCCATCCTTGCTGTGTGTGTTTATGGCATTATATTGTTCCCAAACATTCCTGATTTTGTTGATGCAGATGCTTTTTATATTCTGGCTGCAAAGAACCCAGTTCCTACCTTGCTGGGAGATATCCACCATTCCATTCACTACCAAAATGAAAAGCGACGAGGAAGGAATGTCTCTTGTTGTGTACCTCTACTGTGCAGGTGGTTTACTAGTCATATGCCGAAGTCAGGGCCTTTTGTCACTTATATTGATTCTTTAGGATGGCCTGAGCGCTTGATGGGGTTGACTTCTGAGAATGTGGTGTGGGTTAACGAGGAGGTGTTCGGAGTTGAGGTCATATACAGATGCGAAGGATTCGCTAATGTTCCTTTGATAGGAAGGAAAGGGTGTGTCAATTACAACCCTTCCTTATTGATCAGGCAGTTTGGGTATGCACCTCAGGGAGCGCCGAAGCCCGAGGAGATACAAGAATCTCTGTATCTCACTGGGGCAATAGAGGAAGAGATGTTGATCAAGCTTGAGAAAGCATGGAAGAACCTGCATAAGAAAGGGAAGCCTTCAGGTAGCAGAGGGGGTACTCGAGTTCTTGGTCCGTATGTGGAATGGATTCGTGAACAAGCTACGAAATTCCTTATGCCTTATCCTGCAGTTCAGCCATTGTATCCTTCTCCGGTGGAGGAGCCTACCACTATAGACATACAGGTATACAAGCAGCTGATGGCGGAGAAAGAAGAGTTAGCAAAGGCTAAAGAAGCTTTAGAGAAAGAGAATGCCCAGCTTCGTCATGAAAAGATTGAAACAGGATATTTTTCCAAGCAACAGGCCGAGACTTTGAAACATCTGAAGACTACTTTATTGGAGTTGACTGAAACCAAGAAGCGTCTGGAGTTAGATGTAGACTCAGTTAGCAGTGTATTGGCTACAAAGAAACAGGAGCTGGAAAGGGCCTACACGAAGTTAGCTAAGTTCAGAGAGCACTGGGATCTCACTATGGCCAAACGCAAAGAACGGGAAGAAGAGCTAAAGACACAGGTTGCTCAGTTGGGAGAACAGGTTAGAGTGAATACTGAAGAGCTTGAAGAAGAAGCATGCCGTCGATACGAGGCCGAACGCAAACTGATTGATGCCATGAAGAATCTGGAAGATTGCCAGCGCAGAACAGACATCAAGAGGCCCAAACCTGAGGATGGTGCCCAGGATAAGGCTTGGGAAGATTTTGTCAGAGATATCCATGGGACGGTCAGGAAAAGGGATCAGTTGATAGAAGGCTTGATTTATCGACCGGATCATGCAGAGACGAAGAAGTTGCTCGAGGATTTCTGCGACCGGACCCGCACTTGATTTCTCTCTTGTATTCTGTGTGTTGAGATCACCACCAGGCATGTTGGTCGGGATCCTCCTTTATCATATCAGTTGTATGGAACATAGTTGTGTAACGTCTTGACAAGACTGTTATTCCAATAAATATATGAGGGTTTTTCTAAATATTGTCTTTATGGTTTATCTTGTCTTGCTACCTCGACACTGGAATTGGAGGGGAAATATCCCCAATGCACACACGCACGTTAGCATTTTTTGCATTCTGTCTTCATAAATCATATTGCATAGCATTTCTCTAGCTGGCCAGAGCACTTATCCAGCCTTTGTTTTCACCAGAGGGTGATTCTCGGGGAATTGTTCGAGGCAAGAGTGGAGTGTTGAAGACGACCAAGGGGCTGAAGTAGATTTGAGAATCAAGCAGTGTAGTCAGTTACAGGTAATTGGTAGCTATGTCTGAAGGCAATTTCCAGTCTCCTAACACCTTGACAGGGTTTACTATGACGTCCCACCCTCGGTATGATTCTATGGAAGACTTCCCGCAAGCGAACAACCTGACTGCAGACCAAGTTGTACAACCTGCTGTTGAGAATCGAGATCGACACGAGTCGTTTGTTGCCCGAAGTGAACGTCCTCCTCCTTTTATCAATCAGGGTGCTGTTTTCCCGGAGAGGGATCCACGCAGATATATCCCGGTAGCCAGGACGGTAAACTCAAGAGCTCTTGAAGGTGATATAAGGTTCCGAGCATTGGAAGAAAGAGTCAAAGCTTTGGAGGTCAAAGACGCTGTTAACCTGAATGCTGCAGACATGTGTTTGGTCCCGGACCTGGTGTTGCCTTATCAGTTCAAAGTGCCGAAATTCGAAAAGTACACGGGAGTTAGCTGTCCGAAGCTGCATTTGATGATGTTCTGTCGAAGAATGACTGCGTTTGTGCGAAATGACCAACTGATGATCCATTGCTTTCAGTATAGCCTGACTGGGGCATCTTTGAGGTGGTATGTGCAGTTGGAGAGTAATCAGATTCGATCATGGGTGGATTTAGCCAGAGCTTTCATGAAGCAGTACGATTACAACCTGGATATGGCTCCCAGCCTCGTACATCTGCAAGAATTATCTCGGGCGGAGAATGAATCATTCAGAGGATATGTGCAAAGATGGAAAGAATTGGCTGCTAGTGTTCAACCACCGCTGCAGGAAAGAGAAATGGTTGACGTCTTCTTGGGTACTCTGAAAGGCCATTATTATGACAAATTGTTCGGTTGCACAAGCTTTGTGGGCCTGATGAGAATGGGGGAGCTTGTTGAGAGAGGACTCAAGAGTGGAAAGCTTCGAGATGCTCTTTATATCCCAGTTGATAAGAATGAGTCAGTTGTCACTTCTCAAGAAGAGTGGGAAGAAGGAAACGACGTCGCCTCAGAATCTCTAGCATCTCAGGATCGGTTTTCAGATACTTCAAGTCAACGGTCATCCTGTCGTCGATCGCGTCAGCACGCCCAACAAAGACCAAGGAAACCTGAAAGGCAGGTTACTCAGCTACCGGTGTCGTACAGTTAGTTGTTGCCAGATCTGGTCAGAAGTGGATTGATAGTGCCGAAAGACACTAATCCAATGATTCCACCATATCCTCCGGGTTTTGATGCCAGCGCCCGCTGTGAGTACCATGCTGGGGCACAGGGGCATTCAACGAATGATTGTAAGGTGCTTAGAAGCCAGGTTCAGGATCTGTTAGACTCTAACCGGATTTTCATCCCGCCCCAGGGTTTTGTTCAAATTAACGATTCTCCGTCATCCAGTTGTGTGGGTTCGTCAGTTAATATCATGGAAGACTCCACAGGAAGTGTGTATTCTGAAGATTGTCAATCGGAGAGTTCAGTTGAATATGGGAGAAGTTTCTAGAAGTTGTTGTGCCGGGGGTCGCATTTGTTTTCTCTGCTTAATCCGTTTAGCTTTTGTGCTAGTGTTTGCCGACCACCACCAGGATTGTTGGCTGGGGTCATTATATTCGTACTCATTTGTGTTTACGTGCTGCTTTTGTTGGTTATACATGCGTGGGAGATGTCGTCTAAGTGCTTATAGTTTGAGTTTCTCTTTGTCTTGTCATGAATATGTGTTTGCTTGCCACTTTGCATTATCATTTAACAGGTACATCAGAACCGTGGGTCTTATTTCCTCATCGTCCAGTTTGTTGCAGGGATTCCTTCAGAGATATGGAACAGAATCAGGTTGAATTGGTTGAAGTCCGAAGCCAGCTGGGGCAGATGATGAGAGACATGCAAGAGATGCGTTTGGAGCAGAAGATCCTCAAAGAGGAAAATAGTCAGCTGAAGACCCAAATGAGCTTGATCATGGAGGTTGTCAAGAATGTGCTTAGGAAGGGGGATGATCAGCTATTTGAAGCCGCAGTGAAGAAGCTCGTGCCACCTGTGCCTGTGGAACCTGAGCAAGTGCAACAAAGGATACATCCGGCTCAACAGAGGATTCAAGAGGGAAAACCAAAGAGGATATTTGAGGCGCCACCTACCACGTATGCTGAGCTCTTGCAGACTTTATTGAGGTTCAAAATGGTTGAAAAGAGAGCGTTGGAACCACCGGCAGGAGCATTTCCTCATGGGTACGATGCCAGTAAGCAATGTGAATTTCATTCCGGGGCACTCGGACATGACATCGAGGATTGTCATGCTTTTAAGCACAATGTTCAAGACCTGATTGACTCGAAAGATATTGAATTCTCGCCAAGCGGTGTAGCTGTACGTATTGCTCCTGTCTCAGTAGATGTTAAGATGATGGATGTTTCTAAAGCTACAGTAGGTCAGAAACGTATCCTGGATTCCATGGTGTCAGAATCTCCATGCCCGCAACTGTTGCCTATTCCTGGGGCCGATCTGAGAAAGAAAATGGCTAAGCATAAGGAGTGCCTTAATCAGTGCGGTGAAAGTCAAGAAACTGATGTTGTATTTGCTACGAAGGTTGTTCAACAGTCAACTCGATACCAGCAACAACAGCAACGATCTCAACAGTGTCAAAGGCAGCAGCGTCCTAATCAGCGAAAAGCTTAAATTCAGAGGCCGTTGAGGGTATTTAGTGTGCCTCTGATGCCATATGCCGAACTTATTCAGGTGTTGCTACAATTGCAGTTAGTTGAGAAGAGGAAGTTAGCCCCACTGACAGGGACACCTCCAGCAGGGTATGATATCAAGGAGCGCTGTGATTTCCATTCAGGAGCACAGGGGCACAACATTGAAGATTGTCTGGCCTTCAAGCATAAAGTGCAGGACCTACTTGATAGTGCAGCAATCAACTTCGGGCAGGAAGGGCCCAAAATCATCTGAATGAGGAGAAGGGGCTCTATAATTTGGTTGGGTCGCTGAAAGCAGATCAGGACAATATCGAATTGCCTCTAATAACTGATTGTGAAGATAGCTGGTTCAGCAGCAGGACAGATGTGAAAGCCCGGTTCTCGGAGGCTGACATTTTTCTTTGTTTTATCTTGTCATCTCTTTACATTTGTAGTTTCTTTCCTGTTTAAAACGCAATCTTGTTTGTAAAACTTGTTGTTTTCATTCAATTGATGATAATGAAATAAATATGCATGTTTTGATTAAATCCATTCATGTTCACTAATTGTTTTTACAAATGTCCAACGCCTGGTTAAGAGGAATCTAGGGAGGATGACGAAAATGAACGACAGGCAGCTTCTGATTGTATGCTTTTGAAATAAAACCTGCTGATGATGTACATGCATTGTTTCAAATCCCTAAACGCCGGAGATATAAGGAAGATAATCCCTTGTCAACCCCTTTGAGCCTTGTAGTAGGAGTTTCTTTCTGTGAATGAAAAACCCTCAATCTTAACCTGGGGCAGGGTAGGTGTTAGCTAATTTGGCCGAACGTTCAAGTTGCAAAAGGAGTGTCCGTTCGAGGATCGATCACACCTCTAGAGGTCGTGCCTAAAAAACCGCAATGGTCAAATCAAGAGTGAGACAGTCACATCATTCTCCAATGAGTCAGACAACCAGTGTCACACGACTTGTTCAAAAAAAAAAAAAAGAAAGCAAAGGAAATCAAAAGCCCGCTAAGTCAAGAAAAGAAAACAATTGACTTAGGCAAAAATGAGGGCATCCCGCTGGACTCAAAAAACCAAAAGAACTCAAAAGAGTCAGTCCAAGCAAAAGTTAGGGAAAGGAAAAAGATGAAAGGATGACAAAAGAAAAAAATCCTCAAATGAAATACGAGTCGTGCGGCCTCAAGTGTCAAAGACGAAGAGTGAGTGGCTGTCACTCCCGACAATCTTAATTTCTCGAACTATCATTCCTATCTTTCAACCTCTGAGAGGTGAGCGCTAAGGTCGAATTAGCTAAACGTAGGATGGGAGAACATCAAGGAGAATGGGTGGGTTAAAATAAACTTTGAGCCTTTATCTTTTCCTTCAAAACCGTGAACCTGACCACGTTATAACCTTCAAAAGTCCTAATTGAAGCAGGTTATTTCAAAAGCATACTTCGATAAAGGTCGCGTCGATTCTGACTCCTAAAAGGGTTCCTCTTACCATGTTGGTACTGATGTTGATATTCTTGATAAATGTTTTGTGCATTTTATGCCATAAACTGTTTTTTTCCTTTTCCCAGTGAACAGATTGGATGTCAAAACTATCATATGTGTTGCATTAATACGTCTTTTACGCAGAACAACTTGTTTTACTTGCGAGTAAGCGCTTGACAGCAGAAAAGTTTCCTACAGTGGAAAGTACGGTCAGGATAGAATACAGAGCGCCCGAATGTTCCGAGAGCAGGGGCAAGCTATTATCGTAATCCCCAGTCAGGTCAGCCTTTTGAAGTCAGTTATCCTGGGGCAATCAGGTTGAGATTCGGTAAATATGTCGTGGTCAGGGGGACTACTCTGAATCGGATAATCAGGGGCGAAGGTCATTGCAGTCAGGGGCAGGCCATCTTAAGCGCGCAGAGGTTATTCGAGAAGCATTTGATGTAAAGTATCTCTCCGGAGTTCAGAACGCGGGGGCATTTCATATCAGACCATCAGGGTGCAGATTTTCAGACTTCCTTTCGAGGACTATCACCACAGAGATCCCGCAGGCTGGGGCATATCATAAGCGAAAGGATTGTTCTCCTCCGCATCATCAGGGTTATTCAAAGTTATTCGAGCAGATTCAACCAATTTTCGAGTACGAGACGAATGTTGGGAAGTTGTGTTACTATCCTTTGGCTCTTTAATCAAAGAGTTGTGTATTCAGACAGAATGTTTTCCAGCGTCAGTTGTACCTGACCCATCACAGATAGCCTAAAAGTCTAAGCCCATGTTGGCGATCACTGTGAGGCCCATCCGTGTTGGCGTATCAGTTTCCAAATCCAATCGTCTTCAGTACGCAGGAAGACTCCGTCTATTTTCTCCAGCAAAGTCCAGTTTTTCATTGGCACGGGTGAGCTATCCCCTAGAGAAGTCCAATCATACTTGGCACATCTGCCATTCCCCAGCAGAGTTATATTCCCCAGCAGGGTGTTACTTCAATGAGGTGCGTGGTTAAGTTCCCAATATCCCCAGCGGAGTTGATTTCACTCTTCCAGCATTTATTTTGCTGGAATGATTCTGTGATATCCGGTATATTCCCAGCGGAGTTGGCTTCGTCTTCAGCATTTATTTTGCTGAAGTGGTGTTCTGTACCCGACGTTCTCCAGCAGCTCGAGCCTGCATTAGCATATTGCATGCATCATCATATTTGCATCATACTTGCATTTCATTTTCAAAATGCGTAGCATTTCCATCCTGAATGGAGCATTACACCATAGAAAAATTCAAGCATATGCATACGAAGCATAAGCCAGGTTTTCTATCAGCCTCATATGGCGCGTGAATTACGCTGTGATCAGTTCAGGGGCCTTCATCCAGCAGCAGTGTTCAAGCAATTCAGCGGTTTATTTGTATTTCAGATCATACAACAGTTATGCTTTGATCAATCAGTCATCTGGTATCGACAGACTTTGCTTCCCGTCAGTTCATATTGACGATGTGTTCCTCCAATAAGTGGATTTCTCCGTCTATCATTAGACGTCTTGAGTTTGGATGTGGTTTTCTTCCCGTCTATCAGTAGAAGATGTGAAGTTTCGGGTGATTTTCCAGTAGGGTTTCAAGTTGGGGTTTCTCTAAGTGGTTTTCTTCCCGTCTATCAGTAGACGATGTGAAGTTGCAGGTGATTTTTCAGCGGGTTCCTTATCGTCAGATCATACGGATGGTGTGTTCCCCAGCGAGTATTCTCCGGCTATCTTTAGATGTTGAGGGGTTTCAAAGCGATCTTTCGGATAGTGGTTTTCTTTCTGTTTATCGGATGAGATGATATTTCAAGAGGGTTTTCTTGATTGTCGATTCTTATTGACGACATGGCTCTTTGAAGGTGGTTTTCTTCCCGTCGGTCCTTACTGATGATGTGGCCCCTTTAAGGATATTGTTCTTTCCATCAATTCCCGTAGACGAAAGAATTCTGAAATTTGATGGATGGTCTCGAGATTGGATTATGGGTGTCTTCCCATCTATCTTTAGACGATGTGAGTATTGAATTTTTTCCTTCGGGATTATGGGTGTCTTCTCGTCTATCCTTAGACGATGTGAGTATTGAATTTTTTTTCCTTCGGGATTATGGGTGTCTTCCCGTCTATCCTTAGACGATGTGAGTATTGAATTTTTTCCTTCGGGATTATGGGTGTCTTCCCGTCTATCCTTAGACGATGTGAGTATTGAATTTTTTTCCTTCGGGATTATGGGTGTCTTCCCGTCTATCCTTAGACGATGTGAGTATTGAATTTTTTTCCTTCAGGATTATGGGTGTCTTCCCGTCTATCCTTAGACGATGTGAGTATTGAATAGTTTTCCTTCGGGATTATGGGTGTCTTCCCGTCTACCCTTAGACGATGTGAGTATTGAATTTTTTTCCTTCGGGATTATGGGTGTCTTCCCGTCTACCCTTAGACGATGTGAGTATTGAATTTTTTCCTTCGGGATTATGGGTGTCTTCCCGTCTACCCTTAGACGATGTGAGTATTGAATAGTTTTCCTTCGGGATTATGGGTGTCTTCCCGTCTACCCTTAGACGATGTGAGTATTGAATTTTTTTCCTTCGGGATTATGGGTGTCTTCCCGTCTACCCTTAGACGATGTGAGTATTGAATTTTTTTCCTTCGGGATTATGGGTGTCTTCCCGTCTACCCTTAGACGATGTGAGTATTGAATAGTTTTCCTTCGGGATTTTGGGTGTCTTCCCGTCTATCATTAGACGATGTGAGTATCGAATTTTTTTCCTTCGGGATTTTGGGTGTCTTTCCGTCTATCTTCGGACGATGTGAGTATATTTCTCTTCCTGTCTATCAGTAGACGATGTGAGAAGATCAGATGTTTTGTTGCAACCCTCAGGTTTGTTATCAGTGGTATCACGCGAGTAACGGGTGTTAAAATCAGGAGTTCTTTACCAGATGATTGATCAGTTTGTTGCTGTGACGGCTGGACTCGGTTCTGGATTTTATTCCCCAAGCAGTTTTACAGTGTATTTTCTGCGGTTGGCAAATTTTTGGGTTTTATTGGTATTCAACCGTCTCGTACCTCTGAATGTTTTAAGGCTGAGCGCTCTTCAACCCTTCAGGTCCAAGTCGCTTGAATAGGGGCAGCTGTTACACCCCAAAATTTGACCAACCGGGTCCCGTACTTGGTCCTATGTTTCGACGCATGACCGCATTCGCATCTGCATATCGCATACAATGCATTTTTTCAGTTGTTTTGATTTTATCGGGATCACAGCCCTCGTCTCGTGTTTCAGGTGTTTTTATCAGTTTAGATAGGCAGAATCGTATTTTCGGGAAGCCGTGCTTTTCCCGGTGTTTTCAGCTCGCGCTGTTGTTTTTAGGGATATTTCGGTGTCCGTTTATTTTTACCGGCTATTTTGTTGCGCTCTCGCGGTGTTTTTTGTCGTTCGGTGCTATTTTTGTTCCTTCGGAAATTATTGTGATTTTTCTTGATTTTATTGGCCATTATTAGGGTTTTAATAGATTTTAATCATTTTAGGATAATATAGAATATTAATAGGTTTTTTTAATATTTTTAATGGTTTTAATTCTTTTTAGATAGATTTTTAATCATTCTAGAATAATAGAATAATATAGTTTTTTTCTTTTATTAATCATAGATTTTCTTTCAAAGAAATAATATAGTTGTTTTTTTTAATAGAAGTTTTATAGAGTTTAATAGGTTTTAAAAGAATATAGTTTTTTTTCCTCTTTTATTAATAATAGATAATATTTTAGATATAAATAATATAGGTTTTATTAGGGATTTAATAGAAATTCAATAGAAGTTTAATTAGTGGAATTATTAGAGTATTTTAAATAGGGCATTATTAGAGTTTTTAGCTTAATTTCTAGATTAGAGAATTATTAGAGTTTTTAGTTTAGTTTAGGAATTAATGGGTCTTAATCATCATTCAGTTAGTTAATTAGGATTAGATTTTAATCAGGTTTTAACAATTAATCAGTATTATTCAGATTTTCTTGTGAATTTTTTATTGTCATTTTCGTATTGGGCCAGGTTGAGTCTGTTTGGAGGCCCAGTTCGCAGGGCCCAGTTTACGCATTTTTGTCCATTTCCAGAAAAGTCCAGAAGAATCCAGAAATTGCCATTGGTATAAATAATTCGGCTACACGTGTAAGCGCAGGAGGAGGGGCCACATATCACACTCCAGATCACGCCACCTCACTTCCCTTTCTCCCTCACTCCGCCACGTCTCCAACACGCGTCCTGCATGCCTTCACCGCCTCCACTCACCATTGCCACGCGTCAGCTCAAGAGACTCACCGGTTGCATGGCCGGCGGCCATGCAACCACCGCAACAGAACATCGCCGGCCACCCTAACTTACTCCGGCCACCGTCTAGTTCGCCGGAAACCCTAAAACACCCAAAAAAATTCCAGAATCCATCTTCCTCCTTCGTCTCCTTCGATCAAACTTCATCAACGATGTCGTGTTCATCATCTCCAGATTCAACCGCTCCTCAACTTTTCCCAGAAAACCATCATCGTTTAGCAAAGATGATTCCCAAGTTCCATCAGTTTTCCTCATTCCCAGAAATCATCAAGTTCATCACAAATATCCAGAAAGATCAAAGATCCTTCAGGTTCTTCATCGATCTTCAGCAACGCCTTCATCACAAGTTCAACTCCAGAAGCTTCAAGAACACCTCAAATGATCCTCAATCAAAATCTTCAGGCGAGCTACATCCAGATCTGTCAACTCAACTTCAAGACTTTCATCATGAGGCTTGCCAGAACTTCATCGTGTTTCATGAGAGTTCACCAACCGCTTCCAGACTTCATCAGATTTGTTCATACGAACCTTCATCATGTTTACAACGCTTTCAAGATCCAGCAAGATCTTCCACCGAGCCACATCCCAACTCACAGAACATTCAATCTTCAGAAGATTTCCTCTGAACTCGTCAAGTAATAGATCTATTTCTACGTTTCTTTCTTCATTTTTGTTTGAAAGAACCGATTTGGGTTGGCATGAAGATGGAAGGATTGAGGTTGTTGGTGAGAATTTGACTGAGGAAGATCGGCCAGGGTTTGAATCAGAAAGAGAGAACGGAGGAGAAAGATTGAGAGAGGGAGTTCAGAGGAGGTTGAGGGGCGCCGTTGTGGGTGTATGAACAGTGTTGGGGGAACTAGGGTTACCCATCTGATGGTGAACGAAGAAGGAGATAGACTGGGACGGATTTGGGCTTCTGAGGCCCAATTGCGATACGAATCCGTACACCCCCCTCGTTTGCCATACCCTCCGTTTTTTTGTTTGCTGAACGACCATGGGCTGGGCCCAACGTTGTTCTGGCTACTAACACCCTGCGTTTTGGGTCATCCCCCTCCCCAGCTTTTTGTTTGTTATTTTTTTTCTGGGCTGGGCCCATTGTTTTTTTTCTTGCTATACCCCCTTGTAGCAGCTGCCCCCCCCCTTTTTGTATTTTTTCATTCTTTTATTATTTTTCAAAAAGAGAAAGGAAAAGAATTTGAAAAGAGGAGAAAATATTCAAGAAAAGAATATTGGAAAAAATAGAAAAATAAAAGAAAAGAGAAAAAGAAAATATGAAAAGATTATAATAGAAAAAAGGAAAAAGAAATAACATTTGAATAAATGGAAAATATGGAGAAAAATATATAGAAAAATATATAGAAAAATAGTAAAAAAATATTGAAAAAGAAATACAATAAAAGGAAAATATATTATGAAAGAAGTGAAAAAAGGATATCTGAGAAAAGAGAAAAGAATAGAGAAAAATAGTAAAAAAATATTAGTGTAGATTTAATATTTTTTTAGAGTACATTTTTTCAATAGAGTTTATTTTCATTTTAAAGATAGTTTAGACGTCCACTTGTTAGGGGACTATTTTCCAGTTGATTTTTTCATGATGAATAGGATAGGATAGTATTTCCTAGGGGTTTATTTTCAGTATTCAATCATTGTAATCATTTTTCAGAATGTTAATAAAACGAGATTTGAGCTGTGGTCCCGAAGTAGCCGAACTACAGCTGCTCTGATTCCTCGTACCAGACGAGGATATGTAGGCATAGGATGCGATATCCTAGCGAGCACACTAACAACTAACTTTTTGTTCTCTCGCTGCTGTGCGATCGAGACTTTCCCGCTGACGACTGATTGTTATCCCTTTTCTCTTGCCCGAGTGCATTTGAGACCAGACCGTAGTTGTAGGTTCCCGAACCTTTAAAACCAGTTTGTTTTCTCACTGCTGTATGAGAACGCCCAGTTAGCCGTAGTTAGCCTGAACTACGTAAGCTCTGATCTTCCATGCAGTGTGGAAGTACGTAGGCATAAGACGCGAGGTCTTGGCGAGCCAATTTCCCTGTAGTCCCGAACTACGTTGACTCTGACTTTCTCTCTTGAGAATACGTAGGCATAGAGTGCGACGCTCTATCGAGTCAGTTTTCTTCCGTTTAGATTTAGCAGCCGTAGATAGATTGTTTTTGCATCCTTTAGACAACCCAAGCAAGCGTGGATCCCGTCGAGTACGACGGACGTGAGGGGTGCTAATACCTTCCCCTTGCGTAACCGACTCCCGAACCCAGGTTTTGGTTGCGATGACCATACCTTTTCCCGTTTTTTGCGAGGTTTACTTCGAGCGTTTCCTTTCCCTCCGTTGGGATAAATAACGCACGGTGGCGACTCTTCTGTCAGCCGGCGCCGATTTTCGCAGTAGCGACAGCTGGCGACTCTGTTGGGGAAAATATCATTCAGAAAACCGAATTCGGTTGTCACGGCAACAACTGATCAATTATCTGATAAGAACTGATTTGATTTCGTCCTCAACCACCTGCGTGATGCCACAGGCCTTGAATCTACAATTAATTCCAAATTTTGCTACAATAAGCATGCATCGAGCCAAAGGACCACGTCGAAAACACAAAAGTCTTGACCTTCGTTTGTAGAGAAACAAACAAAATGCTACGTAAAGCGCGAATCAGGCATCCGGTGACTTGAACAAGTTACTCTGTGGGATACATATCCGACGACACAGACACTTGAACAAATAATTCCGCAGGGAGCCACTCCGTTAGCACGGGTAATGATTCTGCCAACACCGATAATAATTCCTTTGACAAAAGGTAACAACTCCATCGACCAGGATAACAAACTGCCTCAAACAAGGCATAATAACTCCTCAAACCAGGGTGTAACTCCATCACCCAGGGTGACAACTCCCTCAACCAGTGTAACAGCTCCCTCAACCAGGGTAATAACTCCTTCAACCAGGGTATAACTCCTTCAACCAGGGTAATAACTCCTTCAACCGGGGTATAACTCCTTCAACCAGGGTAATAACTCCTTCAACCAGGGTAATAACTCCTTCAACCAGGGTATAACTCCTTCAACCAGGGTATAACTCCTTCAACCAGGGTATAACTCCTTCAACCAGGGTATAACTCCTTCAACCAGGGTAATAACTCCGAAGGTTTAATCCACAAGATTCTTGTAACAACAATCCGAAGAAAAACTCTACTGGGGTAATTCTGACGACAGCAGAGCTTACAGAGTATATAACTCCAGAACTAAAGTGTTAATGGAATCCATAAATGTTGTCATTGATGATCAGATTGATGAAATCAAGGTCATAGAGGATGTGGAAACATTGGTTGAGACTCCATCTGAGGAGACTGAAGATTCCCAAGCAAGTCTAAGTACTGAATCAGATACAACCACCAAGGAACCTTCTATTAGGCTTCTGAAAGATCATCCTAAAGACCTGATCATTGGAGATCTCAACAGTGGAGTAAGGATCAGAACAAGAGATGTCATCTCAAACTCTTGTTTTATGTCCAAGGTTGAACCCAAAAATGTAAAGGAAGCCCTCTCTGATGAATACTGGATCAAGGCAATGCAAGATGAATTGGAACAGTTCAACAGGAATGAGGTATGGGAACTGGTGCCTAGACCTGAAGGAACCAATATCATTGGAACAAAATGGATCTACAAGAACAAGTCAGATGAAGAAGGAATCATAGTCAGAAACAAAGCTAGACTAGTGGCACAGGGATACACTCAAGTTGAAGGAATTGATTTTGATGAAACCTTTGCACCAGTTGCAAGGCTTGAGTCTATCAGGCTGATATTAGGAATTGCCTGCATCCTGAAATTTAAACTCTTTCAAATGGATGTGAAGAGTGCGTTTCTGAATGGATATCTAAGTGAGGAAGTGTATGTGGCACAACCCAAGGGATTTGAGGACCCTAACCTGACAGACCATGTCTACAAGCTAAGGAAGGATCTGTATGGATTGAAACAGGCACCTAGAGCATGGTATGAAAGGCTCACTGAATTTCTCACCACCAATGGATACAAAAAAGGGGGAATTGACAAGACTCTGTTTGTGAAAAATGAAGGTGGAGAACTCATGATAGCACAGATCTATGTAGATGACATAGTGTTTGGTGGAGTATCAGAAAGGATGGTGAAGCAATTTGTCAGTATGCAGTCTGAATTTGAAATGAGCATGTGTGGAGAATTGACATATTTTCTTGGGCTACAGGTCAAACAAATGGAAGACTCCATCTTCCTCTCCCAAAGCAAATACACCAAAAATATAGAAAAAGTTTGGAATGGACAATGCCAGTCACAAGAGGACACCTGCCCCTACTCATCTAAAGTTGACCAGAGATGAAAATGGTACTAGTGTGGATCAAAGGCTATACAGAAGCATGATTGGAAGCCTACTATACCTAACAGCCAACAGACCAGACATTGCATTTGTTGTTGGAGTGTGTGCCAGATATCAAGCTGATCCTAAAGTCAGTCACATGAACCAAGTGAAAAGGATTCTCAAATATGTGAATGGAACATGTGACTATGGCATACTCTACTCTCATGGGTGTACCCCTATTTTGTCTGGTTACTGTGATGCAGATTGGGCTGGTAGTGCTGATGATAGAAAAAGCACATCTGGTGGATGCTTCTTCTTAGGTAACAACCTAATATCCTGGTTCAGCAAGAAGCAAAATTATGTTTCACTATCCACTGCTGAGGCTGAATACATCGCAACTGGTAGCAGCTGTTCTCAGCTGGTCTGGATGAAGCAAATGTTAACTGAATACAATGTCACTCAGGATGTCTTGACATTGTACTATGACAATCTTAGTGCTATTAACATTTCCAAGAACCCTATCCAACATAGCAGAACCAAGCATATTGATATAAGGCATCACTTCATAAGAGACCTTGTGGAAGACAAAGTGATTTCCTTGGAGCATGTATCCACTGAGCTACAGCTAGCTAACATCTTTACAAAGGCTCTAGATGCTGCCCAATTTGAAAATCATAGAGGGAAGTTGGGTATTTGCATGTATGAGGTTGAATAGCAATTAATGGCACAAGAGAGTTTTAGGATATCAATGCAGTCAAAGTCTTTGAACAACAAAACTCTCCATCCCACACAAACGTGCCTCTCTGCCCCTAGTATTGTTCAGCATCTCTTCTAGACCCTAAGTCTCGACAACAACATGGCCTCACATCATGAAGGATCTTCATCTAAGTCCCTTCCCAAATTCACCAAAGATCCACCTCCCTCGGCAGAGAAACCAAACCGCAAGTATCCCCCTCCCACTGAAGAAGAAATGAGGAGCATTATGAACAGGGAAGGCACAATCTACGTGAATAAATCCATGGGGGGAAATTTCTAACAATATCATCAGGAAAGGATTGCTTGTTAAGGGCTTCACCGTGCCCCTGGCTAGTCGGGGTCCAGATGAGGATCTTCCAGAAGAAGACTCGTATGATGGAAACCAAGACAACTCTCTCTCAGACTTGGATAGCAGTGACTCCAGTTCTTCCTCTAACGAAGAACATTGAGAATTGGGTATGTGCCTCAGACTGCTGCTGGTGATGAAGTATGCTGCTGTTCAATTTTTATTTGCTCTTGCATGAATATTTGGTGATGCTCTTTGTGAGCAGCTTTGTAATGTCACACCATACTTATGTATTGGTACAATTTATGGTCTATGCTATGTGTTAGTTGGATCTTAATTTGTGGCTAAAAAGGGGGAGAGTGTGATAGATAACAGTTTGTAATAGCAGGTACAACAGATGCAGGTGGAAGAACAAGACTGCCATGAGCAGTGATTGTGCTTGAGCATATGCACCATAGTGCTTATGATATTAGTGTACAGGAGTAACTGCAGGTGATGCTGATGAGATGTGTGTGTGATAACAGCTGTTTGGGCTGTTACTGATATGATATGCCATGTATGTTAGAACTAGGACTGACATGCTGTAGGTACTAACATGGGTGATCCTAACAAGATGCTTAGGAGTTCTGTGTATGTCTGCAAGGAGCAGAATGCATCCCTTCAGGGGGAGTTGCACAACTGTGTAACAGGATGTTATCCTGAATGTCATAACATCTAGAGCATGCTGGATAAATATATGTGACTGCAGGCTGTTTGCAGGTGAAGTGTACAACTGATGTGCATCAGTTGAGGGGGAGTAACTCTGTTACTCAACTAGCAAAGAGTGACATATGTAGTAGAAGTCTACAGAGAGTTAACAAAGTGAGTGTTAACAGGGCTGAAAGCCAACTATGAGGAGTCTGAGAGCTTGAGCAGCAAGTGACTTACCTGTATGATAGGACCTATATTAAGTCTTCTGCTGTGTGGAAATCTCTGATGTAAGTACAGAGTGTTTTACCCAAAAATTTTCCAAAGGGGGAGTTTGTAAGTGCTCTTGATTGGCTGCATTTTATGGCAAAATATTAGTACATGTATGAATATCATGTCTGATGTTGTTACATTCATAATATGGACTATGCAGGGTATGTTAACTAAGCTAACTATAAGTTAAGCTGGATGTCATACTCAATGTTATGATATAGGTCGTATGACACCAAGCGGAAGTTTGTTATTCTGGTAGCTAGAACTCAGGAAACAACTCAAAAGCTCAGGCTGGAATGCAGGAGACATTTTAGATACCCTAGGGGAACTAATATGTACCTGATTAAAGTGGCAAACATGCAGAATACTAAAGTGAGGTTTTATGATGGATAAAACCTAATGTATGCGCCCAGGCCCAAGGACTGATCTGCTGCTATAAATAACAAGAGAAGCAATCCTAGAAGGCAGCTGTTAGAGATAGAGAAGCAGAGAAGTCACCATAGTGGTTTAGAAGTGAAGAGGTTGTTCTTCACGATTGTGTCTTAGGAAAACTTGTAATCCAAGCAACTGTTGATTTCATTGGTTAGGTAGTTTCTCGGTTGTGTACCACTCGAAGCTGTTAAGCAAGAGTGTGTGTTACTTGATTAAAGCTTTGAAGCAAGATCAAGGTGTGTGTGTAGTTAAAGTGTCTCTTCATTATACTGTTTAATTTGTAAGTTTTTGATATCACTGGTGTGTGATTGTTGGGAGTGAGTGGGTATACTCAGGTCTAGAGTGTCTCTAGGTTAAATTGTCATTGGGTAGGTTTTAAGTGAGGAGTGCAAACTGGAGGTTTGACTCTGAATTAATTCTACTGATAGTGAAATTTCTCCCTGGCTTGGTAGCCCCCTGATGTAAGTGTGTTGCACTGAACTAGGTCAACAACCAACTGTGTTATTTACTGCTTTACAATTACTGCATAATAATAGCTCTGTAGTGAATGTCACAGTGGGTGTTATAACTTCTGTTAGAACATCCATCGTGGGCTAGCCAAAATTTTTAATGCCTCCTTTCTCAAGTGAGCACTCAAATAGACTGCTAACACGTCGTCAGAAGCAATAACTCCAAACGGAGTCAGGCCTCCTCAACAATGGAAATCTTCAGCTTCTTTACTGCATTTTCATTTGTAATTTTTCATTGTTAGTTAATGCTCTATTTGCATGTAAAAACTTGTTTGTTTTGAATGATGATCTTAATGAAATGAATATGTTTTTTGAACTATTATATTCGTATTCACTCATATAAATATTTATGTGCATTGCAATACCAACTTCTTGCTTAAACTCTTAGAGGGAGGATGATGAAGCGAAAACGCTAAAATCTCTGGTCGTATGTGTAGCACCTATCATACCCCAAATTTGTTCTACTTGTATATAATCTTCATCTGTACATCCACCCACCAACCATTATTCAAAGAAATAAAAAAAATATGTGGCATTTGCTTTCATTACCTAACTCCAAGTTGTTGCAAGTTTGAATTGGATTTTCAAGGCAGTTTGTGTTAGTTTTGACCTAATTTTGGTCAGGCAAGAGTTTGTTTCATGATGAAGCCCAGGGTGTGCACAATTCAAGTAGCATGTATGTGAAGCTTCAATTAGGGTTTGTACCAATTTAAGTTAGTCATGTTTAGGCCAGGCAGTGTCAAGGTATTGGTGCTTCATAATTAAAAGATCATAAGAGATTAGGGCATTTTCAAGTCAGAGTTTCGCGTATTACAATTCATACTTTAAGTTATGACTCTCTGGTTTCAAGTTGTTCTTGCTCAATAAAGTTCAACTCAAAGGTTGATTATTTAATGGCTTCATTGAGTCAAGGCTCCAGTTCATCCAAAGATTCGAGATTGATTCATGTTCAAGTTTATTGTCTTGGATCAATTTAAGACCTTAGTTGTTTCAAGTGAGAATTCAATAAGGGTGAAAATTGATTTCTGAGTTTTTAGATCAACATTGAGGATTCGAAGCTCTAATTAAAGATCAAAAGTTCAAGGTTCTCGTGGATTAGTTTATCTTTTAAAGCATGATTCAATAATTGAAATGGAAGGTGCAGGGATCAAATTTCAAATTATCATGTTAAAATCCATTGTCATTTTCTATCCTAGAGCTCATTAGAAAATTACCAAAGTTTCTACAAAAGAGATATTGCTCATGAAGATATTGCAAAATCAATAAAAGGCCAAATTCAAATCCTACAAAAGTCCATCATCATTTAGTATATGTTCATTTGCACAAAGATTATTACACACAAAAAAACCCATATTAATCCAAGTCCATAAATCATTCAAAAGCCCACCATTTTTTACATCACCCTTTTTGAAACCCATTTCACCATTCAATTTACAATAAACAAAAATTTAATGAAAAGTCCAACATCAGCCATGTCGTGACAGCATGAACCAACACCGCACATTAGCCAACCATGATTCCACTTGAGACCTTCAACAATATAATTCACCAAGTCACAGACATTAAATTCCAAAAAAAAAACCATATATGTGCGCAGCATACCATAATTACATCAACACACCAAATTGTTAAACAAACAAGTCATAAAATAACCTCCATACGACACTTACAACCTGTACATCTCTTCAACATGTGCAGACCCCACCAATTTCACAAGAGACACTGACCGGTAAATTAGCAAGTGTACTAATTGTACCGATGTAGTAATAAGGGGAAATTCCCCGAATATCGATCTCGCGGACTGCGTATGAACACAAGTGCTATAATAATGCAATTGAACAAAAAGTCATCGGGGTTTTGGTTTGTTTCTTTAGAATTATCAAGCCAAAAGGCAAAAGCAGTAAAATAAAGGTTTTAAACAGTTATGAGAAGCATGCTAGGGTAGGGTGTATGAAAAAACCTTGTAATAATCTTAATCCTTAATTTTCAGAAATCACTGCTCAATTCAATCGTTACCGGTTTTAAAGATTAGTTGACTCTAATTCCTTAGCAGAAAACCCTTTGGTATTCTCCCTATGCCCCAATTCCTTGGCGGTATAGGAACAATACCAAGCAATATATTTTATCTAAAACATTACGGTTACTATAGGGTATCCCCATTCCTAGGCAATATCTACTATAGTACTATCGTATACACGCGTTAACACTTGTTCTTCCAAACCTAAGGTTAACCGTAAATCATATTCCCATTTGTCAAATAAGAAAATCCATAAAACATTATACGATAACAACGATGATTAGAAAGCAGTGAAATATATAATTCAAGAAACCAAAGGTTATTACAGAGTCAATTCAGGGACACCCCCTAGCATTGGGGGGGGGGGGGGGGTTTAGCTACTCATAATAATAAAAATAAACTCAACAATAAAATTCAACATTACAAGAGAATTGGGATCTTCCGTTCCCAAATCCTTGATCGATCCAATCTTTTATCGTGAAATTTTCTTTTTTCTGTTCAAAAGTCCCTTCTCCTTATTCAAAACACGAATCAAATAGTCTCCATTCAAACTCAGTACCAAGGAAATGCCCAAAATACCCTCAGGGATCACAAGTGTCAAAAATACAAGAAAAATAGGTGATGAGGCGTTTCAACCAACACGGGCCGTGTCAGACAACACGGGCTGTCGTGTTGGCTTCCTGGCACAATTTTTGCGTGAAATTTCCAAGTCCCAGGTGTCCTGACACGGGCCATGTCACGTGACACGGGCGGCCATGTCAGGCCACTGTTTTCCACCAAAAATCACCTCTTTTGAGCACATCTTGACATGGGCATCCGTGTCAGGCCCCTCTTGCGAATCTGACTTTGACTCCAACACGAAATTCGTAGCTCTCTCTCTTAGCTTTCCGGCGGTTTTTAGAACGCTTCAAATGGATTCCCGAAACTCCAATTATGATCGTTTTCGTGTAGACTGCTAAAGATTTTACTTTCAGTAGCCCTGATACAGGCAGTGTCAGAGGACACGGGCACCCGTGTCAGGCTGCTGGTTCACAACAAAACTCTTTCAAAATCTTGCCATTTTCCCCCGATTTTTGCTCTGCTTCTCATTTAATGTTTACCTGAACCTAGAAAAAGTGAAAAATACTAAATCGACGCGTAAAATGTAATAAAAACAACTTAAATGCGACAAGACAAAACAAATGATTAACTGAAATAAACGGTAAAATCACGTGTAAAAACCACTGATCAAACTGCCCCAAACTTAAACCATTGCTTGACCTCAAGAAAAAAGCTTGGATAAATACTTTCAAATCAAACAGCACATCAAGTGAAAGGCTCAGGATGTAAGGCGTGTTGATACTCATATGTGAGTCTTAGTTCCAATCGGCTCAAACCAGCTCTCTCGGTACTCATCCGTTAATGAAGGCATTACATAAACACATATCGCAGTAAACTTACGGACCTAAATCCCCCTTTCGGCCACCTCTCCAACTATGCTTTGGGCTTAAGTCTTTTCTTCAATTTTCCACCCCTTTCATTCGGATAATCAGATTAAGGCATGTACACTTTTGCTCGAGATTTTTTTCCTGTGGCACCTTTATTCTTTTTCTCGCTCACAGGCGTTTATTAGTCCACTTTGGGACGACTATAGAGATTCAACCGTCGTTAGGCTAAATAACCGGGTGAGGGTTACCCAACTTAGAAGGACAGGTTGTCTTTACTGTCATTATTCAACTCTTTTTGGTGCCACACATCATTCTCAAAATCAATATCTACAATTTTTTTATCATGCCGGACTATCACAATGAACTAATCGGGGTATACTTTTCAAATCCAAGTACTATGGCACAAATCTACACATTGGACTCGTTTCCTTACTCTGGGGAACCTAGGGTGTTCAAGATATACCTCAATTTCCAAACTTTCCCAAGTTCCTTAGTTCAAACTCCACTTCCCTTGAACTCTAAATACTTTCTTGACTACCTTACACACCTACCAATCACAAGAAAAAATTTACGGTCTCCGTAGGGGCGAATTCAGTGTGATTTTTACCGAACTTAAAAATAAAAAGGTATTTAAATTGACAATTCAAAACGATAAAACCTCCCCCAAACTTGAACTAAACATTGTCTCAATGTTCAAGAACAAGAGAGGAAGAGGTGTACTCACAGAGATCCTCACATAGGGGTCGACATGTAATTCAGCACCTCTTTGCTGCTTCCACGTTTTCCCTTGCAAACTCTCGTTATTCCTGCAAAAACAATAACAACAAAAGAAACAACATCAATACTTAAAATCCGTGGGTTGCCTCCCATGCAGCGCTTCGTTTAACGTCGCATGGCTCGATGGTCGATGCCCCATTGTTATGGGGGTACTTCAGCCTCCACACTCTATTGCTTGACTTCTTCGCAACAGAATATTTGACAGGTTCAGAGATAAGAGAAACCTGAAGTGGTTTTGATCGTTCTTCTTTCTTAGTTGTGTTGATCTTCCCAACTGACGGTTTAACATCTTTCTCCTTACCTTTCTTTCTAACCTCATGAGCTTTTAACGTGATTTCCTCATCAAAACATTTCAAAGTGAGCATACCTTTTTCCACATCAATATTGCACTGACTAGTAAGCAAGAATGACCGGCCAAGTATGATCGAAGTCTCTTCATCCTCTGGTATATCCATGATTTGAAAATCAACTGGGTAAGTGAAGTTATCGATTTTCACTAGAACATCCTCTGCTAGCCCATATGCCATCTTAGTTGTGTGGTCGGCAAACTTCAAGCTTGTTCCCATATCGCTCACATTTCCAATATCCAACTTTTTGAAAATAGATAACGACATGAGACTCACACTAGCACCTGAATCAATTAGGACTTTCTTAAAAGTTCGATCTTTTATAGTACAAGGGATTACAACTGGTCCATGATCCTTCCTCTTGATGGGGATTCTCTTTTCTTGTGATACTTCCTTACATTGCTCAGTTGTGATCTTCGGTTCTTTACCCATTGCTCTCTTTGTACCTATAACCTCTTTTATAAATTTCTTGTACAAAGGCATTTGCTCGAGTGCTTCAAAGAATAGAATGTTGATTTCCAATTTGTTGAGCATTGTACTGAACCTTCCAAAGTCTTTCTCTTTCTGACCCTTCTTTGTAACTCTTTGAGGAAACGACAATTTAATTTTCGGTTTAACCTCCTCTTTCTTTTTCTCCCTAGTTTGTTTTTCAGATAGAACAACTTCTTCTGGTTCTTTCACTTTTTCTCTAACCTCAAGCTCCACCTCTATGCATTCATCCTCATTTGCTTCCTCTTCTTTTGTCATTTTCTGATTTCTGGTTGTGACAACATTAATACTCTCTTGATTTTTCGGATTCGGTATTGTCGCACTCGGGAAGGTTCCTTGAGTATGTGTTGAGAGGTGTTGGGCTATCTGTCCCATTTGCGACTCAAGATTTTTGATGGAAGCTGTGTTATTCCTTTGAACATTACGGGTCTCTTCTTCAAATTGCATACTTTGAGCTGCCATTCTTTTAATAGCTAACTCTCATTCTGCTTTTTGAGGAGCCTGTTGTTGTTGCGGGTAAGGAGGTTGGTTTTGGTCTTTCCAGGAAAAATTAGGATGATTCTTCCATCTTGGATTATATGTCTGAGAATATGGATTATTCTGCCTCAAAAATTTTATCTCTTCAATTTGTTGAGCAGTAGCAAGACAATGTGCAGTAAAATGGGGACCATTACAAACCCCACAACTCACCGCTTGGATAGGTTGGACCTGAGCAACAATTTCAATACCCAAGTTCATTCCCTTAAGCCTTCTTTCCACTTCAGCTTTTATTTGCTCTTCCATGTTCACAACTTGCTCCGCTAGCTTCAAATTAATCTTGCCCTCTGGTTGGTTCACAGTGCGATCATACAACTCAAGATGCTCATTAGCGGCAATTGCTTCTATGATCCTCTTGATACCAGTGGTTGTTGAGAAATTAGTTGAGCCACCGACAACAGTGTCTATAAGCTATTTTGTCTTGAGTCGTAAACCATTCACAAAGTTCTGCATCTGCTCTGTGGCATCCATGTTATGAGTAGGGCATGCTGACAGATACCTCTTAAACCTCTTGTATGCATCTCCTAGAGACTCCCCTTCTTTTTGTTTGAAATTGACAATGTCGTATCTTTTTCGAATAAACATTGAAGCAGGGAAATACTCATTAAGGAATACAGTTTCCATCTCTCGCCATGTGGTGATACTCCCAGCTGGAAGTGAATAGAACCATTCTTCCGCATCATCAGTCAGTATGAACGGAAACATCACAAGTCTCTTAGCCTCTTCGGAATGACCTTCTATCTTCAAAGATGTGGTAGTTGTTAGGAATCTCTGCAGATGCTTGTTTGCATCTTCGTTGATTCTTCTAGAGAAAGGCTTGCTCTCCAACTAGCGAATGGTGGAAGGATGTAGCTGAAAGTGTGCCACATTCACCGGTTGATTCACGATGGTCATCCGGTTTGGTTGAGCATTTCCCCTCCATAGTCTCCCAAAAGTCTCTCCGCTGGTGGGAGATCCGCCATAGCTTCAATGTCTCTTTCTGATTCCGAACCTGAATCTGAATGAACAGAAACTATTTCTTCTTCTGAAGCTAATAATCTAGCTTGCCTACGTCTTTCGCATAGAGTCCTTTCAATTTCTGCGTCCAAAGAAAAATTAGCTGAGGGGTCTCCTCGCATGAAAATGTTAGACGCAGATTAGTAGTAACAAAATAATAACAATAAAAAATAAAAATAAAAATTGAAAATAAATTTTTGGTCGCAGAGCAACAAAATTTCAATTGAATTAGAATACAACTTATATTCTGGCAGTCCCCGGCAACGGCGCCAAAAACCTGACCGGTAAATTAGCAAGTGTACTAACTGTACCGATGTAGTAATAAGGGGAAATTCCCTGAATATCGATCTCGCAGACTGCGTATGAACACAAGTGCTATAATAATGCAATTGAACAAAAAGTCATCGGGGTTTTGGTTTGTTTCTTTAGAATTATCAAGCCAAAAGGCAAAAGCAGTAAAATAAAGGTTTTAAACAGTTATGAGAAGCATGCTAGGGTAGGGTGGATGAAAAAACCTTGTAATAATCTTAATCCTTAATTTTCAGAAATCACTGCTCAATTCAATCGTTATCGGTTTTAAAGATTAGTTGACTCTAATTCCTTAGCGGAAAACCCTTTGGTATTCTCCCTATGCCCCAATTTCTTGGCGGTATAGGAACAATACCAAGCAATGTATTTTATCTAAAACATTACGGTTACTATAGGGTATCCCCATTCCTAGGCAATATCTACTATAGTACTATCGTATACACGCGTTAACACTTGTTCTTCCAAACCTAAGGTTAACCGTAAATCATATTCCCATTTGTCAAATAAGAAAAGCCATAAAACATTATACGATAACAACGATGATTAGAAAGCAGTGAAATATATAATTCAAGAAACTAAAGGTTATTACAGAGTCAATTCAGGGACACCCCCCTAGCATTGGGGGGTTTAGCTACTCATAATAATAAAAATAAAATTCAACATTACAAGAGAATTGGGATCTTCCGTTCCCAAATCCTTGATCGCTCCAATCTTTTATCGTGAAATTTTCTTTTTTCTGTTCAAAAGTCCCTTTTTATTCAAAACACGTATCAAATAGTCTCCATTCAAACTCAGTACCAGGGAAATGCCCAAATACCCTCAGGGATCACAAGTGTCAAAAATACAAGAAAAATAGGTGATGAGGCGTTTCAACCAACACGGGCCGTGTCAGACAACCCGGGCGGCCGTGTTGGCTTCCTAACACATTTTTTCGCGGGAAATTTCCAAGTCCCAGGTGTCATGACACGGGCCATGTCACGTGACACGGGCGGCCGTGTCAGGCCACTGTTTTCCAATAAAACTCCAGTTATGATCGTTTTCGTGCAGAATGCTAAAGATTTTACTTTCAGTAGCCCTGACACGGGCAGTGTCACAAGACACGGGCACCCGTGTCAGGCTGCTGGTTCACAACAAAACTCTTTCGAAATCTTGCCATTTTTCCCCCGTTTTTGCTCTACTTCTCCTTTATTGTTTACCTGACCCTAGAAACAGTGAAAATACCAAATCGACGCGTAAAATGTAATAAAAACAACTAAAATGCAAAAAGACAAAACAAATGATTAACTGAAATAAACGGTAAAATCATGTGTAAAAACCACTGATCAGACACCCACCTACAATACGACTTCCGCAGCCTGCAAGCAAGTCACAGCCAACACCTTTTTTTCACATTACCAAGTCACATAACCAGTGTTTTAAAAACCGGACCGGACCGGCTGGTCGGACCGAAAACCGGGACACTAGCCGGCCTGGTTTAATTGGCAGATCTGTCTCGCCATTAAACCGGTGCGAACCGGGAAAACCGGCGGTTTAATTATTTTTTTTTAGTTTTTTTTTTTACTTTTTTTTTAAAAAACTTTTTTTTAATATACTTAGTAGTGTATTACTTAAATAGCATTCTCACATAAATTTTTTTCGTTAGTGACAAATTACAGACTTTATTGGCTATTTGTTATTTTTACTAATACATTTTCCTAAATAGTTTGTAACTTTGTGGTTAGTAACAAATTAGTTACCTTATAATTTTAACTTTTAGATTGTTATATATTTTATCTTTTTATATTTTGTCACTGCTAATAATTTTAATTAATTATAATTTATAATTAATTATATTTAGTGTCAAAATATTAACAATATAAAAATGCATGTATTTTGTTGAAAGGGAAAGTGAAATAGCATAAACATATTGAATTTTATTTGGTTTTCTTTTTTAGAGAGTCATATTTTACTTACAAATAGTTACCTCTTATTTCATAATAATCAATAAATGATATCATTGATGGGGAAGTTGTTGCAATTAGACTTTGTTTGCAATTAGATTTTGTAATTTTGTATTATTTTGTTATGTGCGATACATTTGTTTAAAATTTGAATTTAAATTATGAACTTGTGAATTTATGATATGATATTTTCAAAAAATTTAAGTACTAGTTATATTTTTTTAGAAACTGAATCATCCGGTTCGACCGGTTTTATATCTATATAATGACAAGTCTATTCAATTGAGTTATCCGGTTTAGTCATGCGGTTCGACCAGTGACCCAGTGGTTCGACCGATAAACGAGTAACCCAATACCCTCGCCGGTTCGATGACCGGTCCGGTTTTTAAAACCCTGCACACAACAATATTGCACAAACCTTTCCCCACAACAAAATAAGGACGGTAGACCCAACCACTGCGCACGTCACATACGAAATCGCAAAATGCAGCAATGCACAATCATCGTTTTCCTCTCAAAATTATTCCCTAATTACCCTCGTTCCCCTTATAAATAATAGACATCTACATTCTCTTTCTAAGAAAAAACGCGGGGTGACCTTCTTCTTCCTCAATCTAACAATTCTTCATTCATCTTTTTTTTACAGAACCAATCAAACTCTCAACCTTTAAAGTTCCTCACCCAACCTTCCTCATCACCAATCATAAACCACAACAACAATAACTGCAATGCGACCTTCACCGCTGAAATCATCAACTCAGCACCCAACTTCCAAATTCCCAAAACCCACATAATCACAATAGAACATAAATCAGAAATACCAAGTAGAAGAAGAGGAAAGGGACGAAGAAAGTGAAAAAACAAAATCAAGATCTAAATTAGACCCAAACATGAACACAAAATTGAGAAAAATAAAAGGAATAGAAGATAGGAGAGATCTCATTACAAGAAGGTTGGGTTGACCAAAGCAGATGCGTGTATGATTTTTTTGTTTTTTCTCATTTTATTCTGAGTTGAGAACCAATTCTGTTTTCAAACGTGATGTGGATGATGATGAGAAGTTAATTTGCTGAGGTTTTGTTCTTTTTTTGTTCCGTTTCGTTTGAGAGATGGTGTATGTTGGTTTTGAGACCCACTGCGTTTTGGGATTGGCGGGTGAGCGATGAAGAGGATAAATCCTCTGAGCTTGTATTTCTTTTAACCATGTCTTTTGTTTATTATTTAATTATTTATTATGGGTAAGTTTTTGGTGATGAATGGGTCGTGACGGCCCATGAGGATACACCAATCCACATATATTCTACACTCACACCTATCCTAAGTTTTTTGAATTGATAATGGGCTTTCTGGAAAGCCCACAAAATTCCCATATTTCTATTAACACCTTCTTTTTATTTTATACCCCCATCTTAGTAGTTTCGACCAAATTAATTTATTTAGATTTTTTTATATAATAGTTTACTATCAGTTTCTTGGATTGATTTTATTCATATTATATTTTCATTTCATATTAAATTCAATTTTATTTCTCATTTCAATTTCTCTTTTAGATTTTATTTCCATTTTGGTCTGTGATGTCTTTCTATTCACGAATGTCGATTAGTTGAGGTTGTTAACCTTCATTATTTCAAATCTGTAGTGAGTGATCATCGAGGTCACTTTCTATACTTTGGGATAGTGATAGGTTGCCCTCAATTAATCAATGTAAGTTAGTGATAAAGACGAGACCGTCATCTTTTCGGTCCGTGTGACACGATTACATTGGAAAATGATCCTCAATATCATTTTTCCATCGTGTTTTTAGCACAGATATCAACTTCTGCGACCTCTTATAGTTTGATCTTCGTCATAGATCGAGCTACGACAGTTTAGCGCTATATTTCGTCCTAATTCAATACAATCAACTAACAACTAACTTTACTTTCTGTCAATATATTCTTGATTTATTTTCAGTCATTATATCTTGATTATATTATCATTGTTCATATACTTGTTAATATTATCATTTTTGCATAGAATTGCTTTAGACGAGGGATCAAGGCATCATGTCTTTTTCCTCAAGATAGGAGGTGTAACACCCTTCTAAACCCCGCAGAATATATATAAATAATCAGAGTAAATCATCATGCATTCACAAAAGGGTGCCACACATAATTTTCAAAACATCAAAAACCACCTGTCATGCTCATTAACACTTTAATAAATAATCATGTTTTTCAAGGTTTCACTTCGCATGTAGTAGCGGATTCAATTTATATCATAATTCTCATAACGGAAACATTCATGTTCAATACATAAATCAACATTACTTAGGCATTAAGGCCAACATCATAATATTCCGATGAATATAAAAACATAGTGTAGAGTACATAATGTATCTCTAAGACTTAAACCAAGCGATCCCAGTGTTACATGACCAGAGCACGACTCGACCCAACATAATTAAAATACTAAACAACTGCACCAACAACGACCTCGTAACTACGAGCAGTTCTACTCCTTGATACCTGTGCGATGTCGTATAAAACATCATTCCAATAGAAGGGTGAGAATTCACATTAATATTGAAATCATAAGGTAATGAATAATGTAAAGCATGGCAACACCTACACCAATATTCTCACACTTCAATTTTTCTCAGCCAATATCATTCAATAACCACACATTCACAAACCTCAATTCAGCAAGTCATACACATATGCATACTTTCATACAAAAATTATATATGTCATGCGACTCGATGCAAACTCAATGCAACTCATGCCATGTGGTACCAACACTTGTTATTATTTTTCGGATTTTACATTTAAACCGGGTCCGTCCCCTAGACCAATAACAAACAAAAGCCCATCTCCTAGGCTTTCAAACCCCACTCTAGGGTTGGGAGAAGTCACTAGTCTCCATGAAACTAGCAAGCATTGCCTCTTGACAACAAATGATGTGTATGCAATCAACAACCATATGCACTTAAGACCATTCTCGCATCTTAATCCCATGCATTATCAAATAATTCATCACACAAGAATTATAACATGATTGCACACACAACACATTTCATAAAAATCAAAGTATTCATGCTTTCTACATCATCACTACATTTATCAAGTAATGCACAAGAATCAATTAGATTCAATCACAATTCACAATACAATTCGACGATTACACATAGGATAGTTAATCCATCACCAATAGTTGAATTCAATATTCAATACACAATCAGCTTGTTAAACAACAATTGATGTCTCAATAACTAACCAAAGGTTGATAATCAATCAATACTCTAGTAAATAATCAACAATCATCTCAATTAATCCATGTTTTAGTTAAGATTTAATTAAACAATGACTCTGTGTAATCAAACTTCCAGTACATGAATTTTTCAAATTTCAGGTGATGCAATCGATTGTTGTGAACATGCAATCGATTGGACATGTGAAAAATTCACTTATTTCAGCTTTTGTACAGCATGCAATCGATTGGAGTTATTGTGCAATCGATTGTATGACTCAATTTCTCATATTTTTGGCTACTGTTTTGAAGTGAAATCGATTGACATCTTAGTGCAATCGATTGTACCTTTGAAAATTTCATCATTTTAGCTACTGTTTTACTGTGCAATCGATTGACATCTTAGTGCAATCGATTGCTCAATTCAGAAATTCAATTTCCAGCAGTTTTTCCAAGTGTGCAATCGATTGTAGCCTTAGTGCAATCGATTGTTCACTGTGCGTTTTTGAAAAATTGTTCAGAAAATTGTATTTTCACCAACCATTCCCTTCCTTGCTACAGTAATTGATCCCCTCATATTAGGGCATTCATAACAATCAAACATTCACTAAATCATGGGAATCTAAGGGTTTTTCCCCACACAAACTTCTACCCATTAATCATTAACCCACAATCCCAACAATGAGAGAATACCCACCCTTACCTTAGGTTTTTCTTTGTAAAGAATCCTTGATTTCTTGAATGCTTGAATTCTGAGTTTCTCTCTTCCACTCTTCTTTTCCTCTTGCCTATTTCTCTTCTTTTCCTCTTGCCTCTTTCTTTTCTTCTCTTCTATGTTCTCTATTCTCTTTTTCCCTTATATGTTCTCTATTCTCTTTTTCCCCTTTTATGTTCCCTATTCTCTTTTTCCCCCTTTTTCCTTCTCTTACTAACTTCTCTTCTCTAAAACCTTAATTCTTAAGTTCTTGGGCTTAACCCAATTCACTTAATATTCACACACTACACTAACTCACTAATCCTAGCAATCAATCATCTCACCAATTAAATAAATAGTTATCCGATAATTCAATTAATTAAAATAGTTCTAACAAATCAATTGATTAATATAAATAATTAATTATTAAAAATTGGGGTGTTATAGGAGGAACATGTTTCTTCAACCTCAAGCAAGGTTTCTTATTGACTTTATGGTATTCTCAAGCTCCCAAAGGTCCCTCATCTTAAAGTATGATTCAAGGCAATATCATTTCAATATCATATATGATTCACAATGTCTTATCTTGCAAGAGATCATCAAGTGATTCAAGTTTGGTTCAAGGTGTTTGACCTAATTTAGCAATTTGTGGATGCTATGATCAAATGGGCATAACTCCTTCATTTTTCAACATCTTGAGGTGGTTATTTGTCTAATGAACTCTTCTCAATATCCCTTGAAAATTCTCTTTGCAAGGAAGAATCCAATTATGCTTGGAAAGTCACCAAACGTTTGAAGACATTATAGGTCATTTTGAGTTTTGGAAGGATTTTCTAGTCAACTTTAAAAGGTCATAACTTGGTCAAATTTTATCATTTGGAGACCATTATTTTTCTAAAAAAAATTGAAGATGTGCTATACAACTTTGATTCAAGGTGAAAGTGCTAAAAACTTATGGAAGGTCTTGGTTTTTGTCAAAATATTATAGGTCATTTTTGGTCCCTAAAAAGACTTGAAATTTTTCTAAGTATTTTACAATTTTGAACCCTTTCATGGAAGCTACTTTGAAGGATCATATCTCTCAACTCAAACTTCCAAATAAAAACTTTCTTTTGATATTGCAAAGTTGGCATCAAACTCTATCCAATGCAAGAAGAAGCATTTCAAAAAGCCTCCTACATTGTGAGAACCATGGCGGAAAAACTTGAATTTCAAAGCTGAAATTTCTCTTCAAGTCGGAATTGATTTTGTTTGAATTGGCCTCTAATCACCAAATTAAGCCATGAATTCAATTTAAACATGATTAAACAACTTGCCTGGTTTGATTAGAGCCTTGAAATGCAATGTTTGAGTGAGTTTTGACAACTTTCAAGTCAAACTTTACTCATATTGCAGGTATACATGAATTTGTTGAAATTGGCATCATTCACCCTCCTTCTCCATTTAGGAAGCTTCTCATATAAATAAGAGACTCATTCCACTCATTTTGAGAAGCTTTGACAACCAAAATCACCCTGCTGAGATCCCATTTGAACTCTTAAGCTTGAACATCGAATTTTCATTTTCACACCCTAAACACTTAAATTCTCCATTCAGTTAGCTTCACTAACATTCAATGAAGCTAATCAGCTCAAGAACTTGAAGGATCGTCGCCTGAATCAAGTTAGGGGACTCCATTTTCAGAGCTCTGAAGTTGAACTTCAACAGGTAGAATTCTTAACCATTTCAACTCAAGTTTGTTGCTAATATGTAGTCCTTGATGTGCTGATGCTGTTAGAATTGTTAGATTTTGGTTTTGGTTGAGTTTTGATGTTCAATTTTTCAAATCCGTGTTTGCTTTTCTTTCTGGTTTTTTTCAAATCGAGTGAGCTATGGTTTAAAGAAATATGGCGTGATGATATGGTTGAGATCGCCTTGAAAAGACGTATCAAATGAAACCACAATGAGCTCCAATGATTATGGTTTGATGGATCCATGATTTTCTGCAAATTTCCTTGGTTTTGAAATGGCTGGAGGTTGAAGGTGATGAGCTGGCATCATCTGACCATCCATGCCTAACAGTTGTTTTAATTTGGTGCCTCTGACTTTTGTTGGATCTGTGTGGTTAAGTTGACCTAAGTCCATCGTGGATACGCGTTTTTGAATACTTGGATTAGCCACGTCATTTAATGAGGCTAGATCCAACGCGTCTGGTTTTTTCTGTTTTGTTTTCTTTTTTCTAATTAATTTTTTTTTCATAAATTCATAGAAAAATTCATTTTTAATCAAAAAAATACCAAAATAATTTCTAAAATTTCCTTTTATTTTTGTCTTTCTAATTTTTATTTTTGTGCATTTTTATTTTTCCATTTTCTATTTTTCTTGAATTTTAATTTGTTTGAGTCAATTTTAATTATTTTAAAATTGTTTTTAAGCATTTTAAAATTATGAGAAAAATACTATATGATCATATGATGGTTTTGAACCTATGGTGATTTTCTTGATTTTTATTTATGGTTTTGTTATTTTCCATGTATTTTTGATTTATTTGGTTAATTTTAATCGGTTTAAAATTATTTTTGAGCCATTTAAAATTGTGAGGAAATTAGAACATGATCCTATGATGGTTTCTGACCTATGGTGATGTTCTTGGATTTTCATTTGTAGTCTAACTATTTTCCATCCTTTTCAGGTTTTATTTACCTTTTTATTTTGATTTTTAATTGATTTTAAATTGCAAATTGAGGTGATTTTGTTTTTAAATCCATTCTTGGGTGATATTCTGTCCCTATGCATGTATTGTGAGTTCTTGATGCTTGCTTGATATTTGGTTTGCTTTTTATGGTTGATTTTGATGTTTGATTCTCCTTAAGGCATGTTTGGTTTCCACTTGGTTGATTTCATTTGTATGATCTCTCTTGTGCATGCATGTTTTAATGTTGAACTTGTTGGATCATGTGAATGTTGTGATCTCTTTTTGCTCATGTCAAGTTCATATGCTTTGCCTTTGGGATGTTTTCTCTGCACTTGTTTGTATGCATGATTGTGTGGTGTTGCCTTATATATGGATGGGATGCATGATTATTTTTTTGTGTGCTGTTGTTTTGATCATTGATATGACTTGAGTATGATGTGTTGTGCTTGATGTCGTACCTTGCTTCTTGTGCCATTTGACTTCATCTCATCTTGCTTTGTGTTAGTGAATGTTTGATGTTTGTTTAATGATGATGCTTGCTTTGCTTGAGTTCGAAACGAATGTGCTTGTTGTCTTCATCTTGGTTTGATATTGACTTCTTATTTGTCCATTCTTCATTCTTCTTCTTTCTTCATATTTCTTTTCTTTTTAGAACTTGTTTAAGTTTCATTCTTGTTTTCATTTGTGATTGATTTGGTTGGTGTTTACTTGTGCTTGCTCACATGATCCATTAGGATTCCTAGTCCCTCTGGTTAAGATGGGAGTAGGAGAGACATTATTAGTCTTTCAATTCTTTGCATGATAACAATTAGGATAGTCCATTTTACCTCAACTTTAGGTCCATCATTTGTATGATAACATTAGGTAGACTTCCTTTTCATCCTAACCTAAGGACCATCTTGTATGATAACATTAGGGTTTTTTTTCAGTTTCCCATTTGTGTTTTCTTTTGTGTCTTCTCTTTTCATATCAAACAATCTTAAGATACTTAATAAAGAATGATGAATGTTGTGTGCCACGAGCCTTAATTATATGGGAAATGATGAGTGGAGGGTTTCTCCTCACTTGTCTAGAGTATTTAGTGTATGCCCTATGGGCGATATGCAACGCATTCGTTCCTATATCATAGTCTTTAGTGCAACATGAATCTCAAACAAATTCAATTCACTTCTTTAAAAATCTTAAACCAAATTCAAACCTTTTATCCTTCGTGATTGTTCTTAAAATCATTTTCAGAAAAGAGTACGTTATTTTTCCGTTCTACCGCAAATAGGCATCAACCCTGTGTCACTCATAAAAAACACATAACCAACCAATGGTCTAGTTTTCCCGAACTACGTTTGCTCTGATTTCTCATACCAGATGAGGATAAGTAGGTACAAGACAATGATGTCTTGGTGAGCATCCTTCCCCCTGTCACCCGTAGATTTTCGAACTACGTTGACTCAAACTTTCGCATTGCACGAGGGAATACGTAGGCATAGGGCGGCGATATCCTATCGAGTCTTCTTTTTCTTTTTCATCCCCATTTAGAAGTACCTTTTAGATAACCCACCCCTTTTGATAGACAATAAATGTGGATCCCATTGAGCACAACGGACGTGAGGGGTGCTCATACCTTTCACTTGCGTAACCGACTCCCGAACCCAAGATTTGGTTGCGATGACCTTGTCTTTTCCCATTCTTTTAGGTTTTCTTTGATCGTTTACTTTCCCTCTCTTTGAGATAAATAACATTCGGTGGCGACTCTTCTGTTTTTCCGCCGGGTGTTTTTGGCAGATGTGACAGCTGGCGGCTCTGCTGGGGATCTCTGGTTCCCTATATGAGTCAATCCTAGTGCCTGTCTATGTTGTGTCTTTGGGGTGTTTATTATTGTGCAGTTATTTGTATTTACATGTTTATCTGTTGCACATTACTGCATCTGCATTTTTATTGTATCATATCATGTTGTTGTTGTTGTCCTATTGGGTGGGTTGTTCCATGAGAGATAAGCCCAATACCCAAGCTTGATTAAATACATAGGATTAGTGTAGAGAGTAGTGTGGACTTGTGTGGCATTTATTCATGTAAGAGTTCACAAGAAATTCACGTCCAGACGAGGTTTTCTTTGGAGATATCCTATCCTGCACATTTAGGACCGTTGAGGGGATGTTGAATTAGAAAACTAATGACTCTGGAGACCGTTCATTAGGATCTCAATTGCGACCTACTTGATTGACCATGATGCCAAAACAGAAATGGTGAATGTATCATCGTTTCTCGACCTGGGAGTCCATGATATTGATGACTTGCATAGGATGTTGTACCTTTCAATACTAGAACATACATGTGAGAGGAAAGGGTTTTGCAGGAAACTTTGACCTTTAACCAACCCGGTTTTCTGGTTTTTCTCGTCAGTGCGGACTTATGATCTTAGATGTTGTGGTATTCTTTGATATTCTGGTTTTTTGGTTTTCTTATTAGAGCATAACTTTGGTCTAATTCAGTCAGCAGCACAATAGCTTTTAATGCCTTGATCCTTGTATGCATTTGCATACTCATTCTCATCTTTGCATTGTATGTGTATGTGTTTCAGGTTTCTCATCTCTCCTCAAATTCTAGTTCTGGTTTTCTTCGAAGATGGAAGTAGAGAGAAAGAAGGCTATTATGTACAAGTTTCGTCTTCAAAACCTTGGATCTTTATTTGGTCTCATTGGTATGGCTGATCCAGGTACTCTTGAGGTGTTTAGAAGAGACTATGATATAATTCTGAGCCTTGTTCATAAAGTCACAAGTTACGAGCAAGAAGTCATCCTTACTTTGCTGCAGTTCTTGGATCCTCCACTATGTTGTTTTACCTTCCCGAATCATGTTTTAGTTCCTACATTGGAGGAGTTTGCTTTTATCCTAGGGATCCCAGTCCAGGATAAAGTATTGTTCTTTCACTCAGAAGAGGAGCCTAATCTTGAGAAGCTTGCAACCTCTCTTTATTTGAGCGCGTCTGAGTTGGTAGGAAGTGTAGTTACCAGGAATGAGGTCTCTGTCTTTACTTTGTCTTTCTTGGTGGACAAAGCCCAGAAGTACGCCAAAGAGGGTTGTTGGATGGTGTTTAGTGCTATCTTGGCTTTGTGCATCTATGGTATTGTGATGTTCCCAACATACCTGACTTGGTGGATATGAACACTTTCAGAATTTCCGCATCCAAAAACCCTATACTCACTCTCCTGGGAGATCTATATCACCCAATACATTATAAGAATGAAAAGATAAGAGGGAAGATTATTTCTTACTGTACCCCACTCTTTCATAAATGATTCATAGATCATCTTCCTTGCACAAGAGCTTTCTTTGATTTAAGGGATACACATGAATGGTCTCAGAGGCTTATGGGTTTGACTGCTAAAGATATTACTTGGTTCAACCGGGATCTGCTTGGTGTGGAGATTATTTTTAGCTGTGGTGGTTTTCCTAATGTACCTCTAATAGGGAGTTAATTATAACCCTTCTCTCACTGTTAGGCAGTTTGGGTATTGTTGTACCCCAAAATTTGCCCAACCTTAACTGGCTTTTGTTTCTTTGCATTTTTCATTTTTTCGCATATCATAGCATTTCCTCTCGAGGCATGAGGTCGAGGCATTCCTGTGGCTCAGGATCATTTCGGCGCAAAAGACTGAACAACGAATAGCGAGCATCAGAGGCTCAGGCATTTATTTTGCCCAGCGGTCAGACAGTCGATTTTATTTTATTTTGCAGGAGAACAGCAGTTCAGAAAGTATCACTCAGGCTCATGTCAAGCATTTTTACAGTAATAATGTTCAAGAACAAGATTCAGAAGCTTAACAGAGCTCCAAAACAGTTAAAGCAGGGCAAATGGACAAATTTCCCTCCAAAAGGCGCCAAATTCAAAATTTTGAAGGTGTTAATCGGTTAACCTATATGGTTAATCAATTAACCAAAGAGAAATCAGGCCAAATTTGAAAATTTGAAGGCGTTAATCGGTTAACGCATATGGTTAACCGATTAACTAGTGCAATTTTTGCCTCTGTACGTGATTTTTCAATGCAGAGCCATTTGGGGTCCAATTTTGATCACTTAAATTCAAATTTGTCACTTGGGAAGGATCTAGAATCATTTCATAATTTCATTTCCTCCAAAATCCCATTCCTAGTGCCAAACCAAGATTCACAAACCAAATTCCAAGCCTCTCCTTGGGATCCAAACCAAGATGATATTTAAGTGATTCACTCCAAACCAAAGGGAGCCAATTCTCATTTCTCACATTCATTTTTCAGAATTCATCTCAATTCTCTCAGATTCTCTCAATTTTCCAAATTCCAAAACCCTCACTCAAAGTTCTTTTTCATTGAATTCTTTGATTCTTCATTGGAATCAATGAATTCTTGAGCTCAAACCTCCATCCATCATCTCCATTGAAGTGATTTCTGTAACACTTCCTTTTTATACCCCCAATTAATCAATTAAAATCATATAAGCAATTAATAAAAGTTTCATCAGAGTATAAATTAAAACATGGTATAAAAGAGGCGCATCACATTATCATCGAAACGAAACATAAATAATCTGCTCATAAAGATATGTAACAAAAGGGGTAAATCTCAACTAAAAACAAAGCATAGCGCTTAAAACCCACATATCAATATTTAGAATAAAGCGGAAACATCTAAACATTGAAATCACTTCATTAACATAAGCATCATATACATCATTCAGATTAATTCAATTCATCAGTTGAGTTTACAAAACATTCAGCAACAGATACATACAAAGATGTATCATAAAAGAATCAAAACAATTCCTAACTACCCAGTGTTACATATCAGAGCCATCTGACCAAAAGAAATGAAGACTCGCTTCACAAAAGACCTCCAGCATCCTACTCTGCAATGCCTCATAGAGCATTATAAAACAGCAGAAGGGTGAGAAACATTATCATAACAAACAATGCATAAAATTATATATATCATAAAACACAATTATAACATACACGCAATTCACATTTCTCACCATAACTTGTTACAATACGTCACAACGTACACGTACATAATCAATCATATTCACCAATTTATGCTTCACGATTCATAGCATTTCACTTAAACATTTACAATTATGTTCATTTCACCAAAACATCATATAAAGATGATAATGAAACTCATAGAGACCGACTCATGACTCTATGCAGATGCAAATGCGGTACCGACTCGTTCAGCAGGTTCAATTGAAGAACCAAAATGGAACCATCGCTCGTTACTGAAGTAACTCCCCGTCGGGCATACGATGTTCACCCATCGCTCACACCCCACATGGACACACGATTTTTCAGGATTGCTCACACCCCACACGGGCACACAATCCGGTTGCTCACACCCCACAAGGGCACACAACTGTTCTGCAGATTCTCCACGGAATCAAAAATAAACCATTGCTCACACCTCACAAGGGCACATGATCGTTTCTGTAGATCCTCCTAGGGATCAAAGTAACTAAACCATCGCTCACACCCCACAAGGGCACACGAGGTTTCTACAGATCCTACGCGGGATCAGACACACACGAATGCAATCACGATGCTACACATGCAACACGACTCAATACACTCTTAGAATCCACACATGTTTACAAACATATTCATGCGTTCTTCATATTATACAAGTATATACAAATATACACATTCACATTAATATCACCATGCATTCCCATTTAATCCAAACAAATGCACGAAATTGCCAAACGGCCACATCACACAATCTAGGATTCACGCCATACGGCTACCCACAGCACAATATAACTTGGCATGATCGATGCCTTGAGCAAGGAAATAATCAAAGTTAAGTCGGAAATCCGACCACGGATGGAAACATTAAAGAAATCACAACCTGTCACGCTCGCCACCCTGCTCGCTTAGGGAGCTCCTAGCGAGTATTCGCTACTCGTTCGCCTAGCGAACAAGCTTGCGAAGGCAAACAGAAGCCTCTGACTTTGTTCGCTACCTCGCTCGCTCAGCGAACCCCTAGCGAACCTTCGCTACCCCCATTTGCTACCAGCGGACACCACAACATGCATTTTGTCCAAGTCTGGGACCGTTCGCTACCTATTCGCTATTGCTCGCTTAGCAAACGTTCGCGACCAGCTCGCCTAGCGAACATGCTAGCGAGTGTCTGCGAACTCAGAATTTTCCCACTGTTCTTCCACTCTAAAACTCTTGGATGCACCCGATCAAATCCCAACTCATTCCAGCACTTTAGCTTAACATCACCCGACATAAATGCTACTACTTAATCTCACTTTCACCAACGAAAACTCGGGTTCTATCGTTTAAATCCGTATTATGCCCTAGAATGAAAAATGAGTAAAACTCTCCCCAATCCAAAACAAAACCAACAAGAACACACATAATCATACACATTGCAAGAATAATAAAGTTTTACACCATTACCCAATCAATCGAAAGCTTAGAAGTTGATTCTTGACTATTCTAGGTTTTTCTCCTCTTCCTCCTCTTTTCTCTTCTCTTCCTTTCTTTCTCTTCTTTTTCTTTCCTTTTGGTTTCTATTCTCTCTATTCTTTCTCTTTTCCACTTATACTCTTTCTACTCTATTTCTCTCAAAATAACTACTAATCAAGGATTATCTAAAACACCCTCTAATTAATTCCCAAAACTCTCCAAATAATAAAATACCACAACATACACACATAACATATTATCATATAATTCAACAATAAAGTAACAATTAACCAAATAAAATAAAAGACTCAACAAAATAATGGGAAATTCAGAATCGGGGCGTTACAACTCTCCCCCACTTTAGAAATTTTCGTCCTCGAAAATAGTACCTGATCCAAACAACTCTGGATGCGACTCTCGCATCTTACTTTCCAATTCCCAAGTCATATCGCCTTCTGCAGCACCTCCCCATGCTACTTTCACAAGCGCAATATCCTTGCCTCTTAACTTCTTAATCTCACGGTCCAAAATTCTAATCGGCAATGTTTCCACTGTAAGGTTATCTCTTACTTCAACCTCGTCCATAGGGATAACATGTGACGGATCCGGAACATACTTCCGAAGTTGCGAAACATGAAACACATCATGCAAATTTGAAAGATTCGGAGGCAACGCCACATGATAAGCCACAACACCAACTCGTGCAATAATCTGATATGGACTGATGAAACGAGAAGTTAACTTCCTCGACTTCAAAGCACGACCCACACCCGTAACCGGCGTAACTCTCAAAAACACATGGTCGCCCTCTTGATATTTAAGATCCTTCCTTCTCTTATCATGATAACTTTTCTGCCTACTCTGAGAAGCTCTCAACTTCTCTCGAATCAACCTCACCTTCTCCGTTGTCTACTGTACCATCTCCGGTCCAACCACCGACTTCTCACCAGTATCATGCCAACACAAAGGCGTTCGACATTTTCGACCATACAAAGCTTTAAATGGAGTCATACCAATGCTCAAATGAAAAATGTTATTATAGGTGAATTCAATCAACGCTAAATAACTATCCCACGCACCACCTTGCTCTAGCACACAGGCTCGTAACAAATCCTCCAACGATTGAATTGTCCTTTCGGTTTGACCATCTGTTTGCGGATGATAAGCCGAACTTAATCTCAACTGCAAACCCAAAGCCTTTTACAAACTTTCCCAAAACCTTGAAGTAAACCTTGGATCTCTATCTGATACAATGCTCTTCGGAACTCCATGCAACTTCACAATCACCCAAACATAGATCTCAGCTAACTTCTCCAAAGGATAACTAATATCAATCAAAATAAAGTGAGCAGATTTAGTAAGTCTATCAACAATCACCCAAATTGCATTTTGACCTCTCTGCGTATTCGGCAACCCCGTAATAAAATCCATCGAGATACCATCCCATTTCCACTCTGGGATATCCAACGTTTGCATTAATCCAATAGGTTTCTGATGTTCCACTTTAGACTTCTGACAAGTCAAACATGCATATACTAACTGAGCCACATCTCTCTTCAACCCAGACCACCAAAAGATCTTCTTCAAGTCTTGGTACATCTTATTCGCTCCTGGATGAATACTCAAATTACTACGGTGTCCTTCCTCCAACATCATTCCTTTCAACTCCGCATCATCAGGAATACAAATACGACCACGAAACCTCAAAACTCCAAAATCATCAACTTTGAAATCTTCATTCTCTTTTGTCATCAAGTCAACAAACTTCAAATCCAACTTTTGCCTTTCGCAAACGGTTGCAAGAAAATCATTCGTGATATGAAGCATACCAAGTCTCACGCTTCTCGGCGTCATATCACAAACCAAACTCAAATCTCTGAAATTCTCCAATAATTCCCATTCCTTTACCATCATTGCGGACACATGCAAAGACTTCCGACTTAAGGCATCGGCCACCACATTTGCCTTACCCGGATGATAATTTAATCCAAAATCACAGTCCTTCAAAAGCTCTAGCCATCTTCTTTGCCTCATATTCAATTCCTTCTGATCAAATAAATACTTCAAACTTTTGTGCTCACTAAAAACTTCAAACCTTGCACCATAAAGATAATGCCTCCAAATTTTCAAAACAAAGACCACGACCGCTAATTCTAAATCATGAGTAGGGTAATTCTTTTCGTGCACTCTTAACTGCCTAGAAGCATAAGCCACAACCTTCCCATCTTGCATCAAAACACCACCCAAACCAGTCAAAGAAGCATCACAATATACCACAAAAGGTTTTGTAGGATTCGGCAAAATCAAGATCGGCGCTGTTGTCAATCTTCTCCTTAACTCCATAAAACTCTTCTCACAATCAACGTCCCAAATAAAAGCCTTTTCCTTACAAGTTAACTGCGTTAACGGAAGTGCCAACTTCGAAAACCCTTCAATAAACCTCCGGTAATAACCTACCAAGCCCAAGAAGCTTCGAATCTCTGTAACTGTTCTAGGAGTCTCCCATTGCATTACCGCATTAATCTTAGACTGATCAACACTAATACCATTACCTGAAATAACATGCCCAAGAAAACTTACTTCCGATAACCAAAATTCACACTTCGACAACTTGGCATACAATTGCTTCTCCCTCAAAATCTGTAACACAATTCTTAAATGTTCCTCATGCTCTTCTTGAGACTTAGAATAAATCAGAATGTCGTCGATAAACACAACCACAAAATGATCCAACTTCTCATGAAAAATACGATTCATGTACTCCATAAACACACCTGGCGCATTAGAAACTCTAAATGGCATCACTAAATATTCGTAATGCCCATACCGTGTCCTAAAAGCCGTCTTTTGAATATCTCCTTCCTTCACACGAATCTGGTGATAACCTGATCTTAAATCAATCTTGCTAAAAACTCGTGCTCCAACCAATTGGTCCATCAAATCATCAATTCTAGGAAGCAGATACTTATTCTTAATTGTCACTTTGTTCAACTGTCGATAATCAATACATAACCGCATACTTCCATCCTTTTTCTTTACTAACAACACCGGCGCACCCCAAGGAGAAACACTTGGTCTCACAAACCTCTTTTCCAACAAATCACTCAACTGCTTCTTCAACTCTACCAATTTTGATGCTGACATACGATACGGTGCCATCGAAATTGGTCTAGTACCCGGAATTAGATCAATAGAAAATTCAACTTCCCTTTCTGGCGGTGCATCCGTAATATCCTCGGGAAACACTTCTGGAAATTCACACACCACTGGAAACATGTCAAGTTCAACCTTGTCCTCTACCGACAATGATGCAAATAAACCAAACAACTGAGCTTTGTCCGCCAAAAGTTTCTTCAACTCTTTAGTGGATAGAAAACTCTCACTTTCATCATCTTCCAAAGAAGGAAACCTCACCAACTTATGATAGCAATCTAAATGAACTCTATTAAATTGCAACCAATTCATACCCAAAATCACATCCAAGCCTTCCAACGGCAAACACACCAAATCGATAAGAAAGTCTTTACCATACATGGTCAAGGGACAACTTACGCACACCAAAGAAGTAGTTACCGACCCTGAAGCAGGAGTCTCAATAACCATGCCACCACTCAAAGAAACCATGCGCAAACCCAAACGCTTAGCACATTCAAGAGAAATGAACGAATGAGTCGCTCCAGTATCAATAATAGCATCTAAAGGCATATTATTAATAAAGCACGTACCTTTAATCAAGCGATCCGCATTAGTAGTGTCTGAACCGATTAATGCAAATACTTTTCCACCCGACTGAGCTTGCTTTGGTTTGGTACACTTGGTGCTAATATGACCAATTTCTCCACAGTTAAAACACTTTACCACATTCCTCCTACACTCAGAAGTGGTATGTCCAAAACTTCCACAATTAGCACACTTCTCCGTAGACTTCCCACACTCAAAAGATTTGTGGCCTATCACGCCACACTTGTAACATTTGACTGCACCCGAACTTCCACCTCCAGATTTTCTATCGAAGTTTCCCTTATACTTGCCCTTATCAACAGGCGTCACATAAGGTCACTCCTCACTTGTTGCTTGCCTTTCTTCTCACTCAAACTCTTGTAGTGAGTAGAACGAGCTCTACTATCCTCTTCAAAAATCCTACATTATTTGGTCAAGTCCGAAAATCTTCGTATCCTCTGGTAACCCACCGCTTGATTTATCTCCGGACGCAAGCCGTTCTCATACTTAATGCACTTAGAGAACTCCGCCGTAACAGCTGCATAATGAGGATGAAACTGCACTAATTCCACAAACTTAGCCGTGTAATCTACTACAGACATGTTGCCTTGCTTCAACTCAAGGAATTCCATTTCCTTTTTACCCTTCACACTCTCAGAATAGTACTTCCTCAAAAATTCAGTGCGAAACAAATCCCAAGTTATTTCTTCGTCATCCACCTCAAGAACTTGCCTCATACTGACCCACCAGTCATCAGCCTCTTCCCTCAACATATGAGTCCCAAGTCTCACCTTGTTTCCTTCAGCACAGTTCATAACTCTAAAGATTCTCTCAACCTCCTTCAACCAGATCTGAGCATCGTCAGGATCAAACCTTCCTTTGAATACATGCGGCTGATTCTTTCTAAACTCATCATTCGCATTCACATTTGGCGCACCTTGCACCGCCCTTGCCATAGCCTCCAATGTCGCAACCATAGCAGTATCATTACGACCAGCCATATTCTGAGGATTCCCAAAAATAACAACAAGGTCAAACAACCGTTTAACCAACACAACAAGAAGACAGACACAACTGACTCAACACTGGCTCTGATACCACTTAATGTAACACCCCCTTTTTATACCCCCAATTAATCAATTAAAATCATATAAGCAATTAATAAAAGTTTCATCAGAGTATAAATTAAAACATGGTATAAAAGAGGCGCATCACATTATCATCAAAACGAAACATAAATAATACCTGCTCATAAAGATATGTAACAAAAGGGGTAAATCTCAACTAAAAACAAAGCATAGCGCTTAAAACCCACATATCAATATTTAGAATAAAGCGGAAACATCTAAACATTGAAATCACTTCATTAACATAAGCATCATATACATCATTCAGATTAATTCAATTCATCAGTTAAGTTTACAAAACATTCAGCAGCAGATACATACATAGATGTATCACAAAAGAATCAAAACAATTCCTAACTACCCAGTGTTACATATCAGAGCCATCTGACCAAAAGAAATGAAGACTCGCTTCACAAAAGACCTCCAGCATCCTACTCTGCAATGCCTCATAGAGCATTATAAAACAGCAGAAGGTGAGAAACATTATCATAATAAACAATGCATAAAATTATATATATCATAAAACACAATTATAACATACACGCAATTCACATTTCTCACCACAACTTGTTACAATACGTCACAATGTACACGTACATAATCAATCACATTCACCAATTTATGCTTCACAATTCATAGCATTTCACTTAAACATTTACAATTATGTTCATTTCACCAAAACATCATATAAAGATGATAATGCAACTCATAGAGACCGACTCACGACTCTATGCAGATGCAAATGCGGTACCGACACGTTCAACAGGTTCAATTGAAGAACCAAAATGGAACCATCGCTCGTTACCAAAGTAACTCCCCGTCGGGCCTACGATGTTCACCCATCGCTCACACCCCACATGGGCACACGATGTTTCAGGATTGCTCACACCCCACACGGGCACACAATCCGGTTGCTCACACCCCATAAGGGCACACAACTGTTCTGCAGATTCTCCACGAAATCAAAAATAAACCATCGCTCACACCCCACAAGGGCACACGATCGTTTCTGCAGATCCTCCCAGGGATCAAAGTAAATAAACCATCGCTCACACCCCACAAGGGCACACGAGGTTTCGGCAGATCCTACACGGGATCAGACACACAAGAATGCAATCATGATGCTACACATGCAACACAACTCAATACACTCTTAGAAGCCACACATGTTTACAAACATATTCATGCGTTCTTCATATTATACAAGTATATACAAATATACGCATTCACATTAATATCACCATGCATTCCCATTTAATCCAAACAAATGCACGAAATTGCCAAACGGCCACATCACACAATCTAGGATTCACGTCATACGGCTACCCACAACACAATATAACTTGGCATGATCGATGCCTCGAGCAAGGAAATAATCAAAGTTAAGTCGGAAATCCGACCACAGATGGAAACATTAAAGAAAACACAACCTGTCACGCTCGCCACCCTGCTCGCTTAGGGAGCTCCTAGCGAGTATTCGCTACTCGTTCGCCTAGCGAACAAGCTTGCGAAGGCAAACAGAAGCCTCTAACTTTGTTTGCTACCTCGCTCGCTCAGCAAACCCCTAGCGAACCTCCGCTACCCCCATTTGCTACCAGCGAACACCATAACATGCATTCTGTCCAAGTCTGGGACCGTTCGCTACCTATTCGCTACTGCTCGCTTAGCGAACGTTCGCGACCAGCTCGCGTAGCGAACGTGCTAGCGAGTGTCTGCGAACTCAGAATTTTCCCACTGTTCTTCCACTCCAAAACTCTTGGATTCACCCGATCAAATCCCAACTCATTCCAGCACTTTAGCCTAACATCACCCGACATAAATGCTACTACTTAATCTCACTTTCACCAACGAAAACTCGGGTTCTATCGTTTAAATCCGTATTATGCCCTAGAATGAAAAATGAGTAAAACTCTCCCCAATCCAAAACAAAACCAACAAGAACACACATAATCATACACATTGCAAGAATAATAAAGTTTTACACCATTACCCAATCAATCGAAAGCTTAGAAGTTGATTCTTGATGATTCTAGGTTTTTCTCCTCTTCCTCCTCTTTTCTCTTCTCTTCCTTTCTTTCTCTTCTTTTTCTTTCCTTTTGGTTTCTATTCTCTCTATTCTTTCTCTTTTCCACTTATACTCTTTCTACTCTATTTCTCTCAAAATAACTACTAATCAAGGATTATCTAAAACACCCTCCAATTAATTCCCAAAACTCTCCAAATAATAAAATACCACAACATACACACATAACATATTATCATATAATTCCACAATAAAGTAACAATTAAACAAATAAATTAAAAGACTCAACAAAATAATGGGAAATTCAGAATCGGGGCGTTACAATTTCTCCATCCAATTTTTGTGCACAATTGGATCCAGATCTGGAAGTGATTTTGGAAGTGATTATTTGACTTATTTTGGATTAATCTTGAAGGATCTCCATTGCTACTACAAGAATTGGTGTGGATCTTGAAGTATTCCGGACTTCTAGCATCGGATCTGTTCAATTCCAGTAAATTTAACATTAACCAAAAAAAATCTCCGCTTCAAAGGTTGGAATCCTAGATCCATAGCATTTTTGAGCTTATTTCCATGTTCATGATGATTTTCATATTCGATTGAATTTTGATTCACATGATTTGTGCTGATGCTGTTTGGATCTGTTTACGTTTTGTTTGAATCGTGATTTGATGATTTAATTTTGTGATTAAGTGATTATGTGATCATTGGCATGTTTGGAGAAGTAATAAGATGTTGAGAAGTGATTCTGTTTTGCTGTTTTCTACTGTCAGCACAGTGTTAATCGGTTAACGCATATGGTTAACCGATTAACCATTACAAATTTCCAGATTTTTCAAAGTTTTCAAAGCGTTAATCGGTTAACGCATATGGTTAACCGATTAACCAGTTCAAATTTTCAAATTTTTTAAACGTTAACAGTATGTTAACCGATTAACCCCTCGGGTTAACCGATTAACATTGTGCTGGCAGGCTTGTTTTGCTGCTTTGTTTGATTGTGCATACCGTTTCGTCTCGAATCATCACATATCATTGTGATGTGTTAGGGATGAAATGTTTCTGGATATATGTTGCTGTTTTGGTTGTTTAATCGAGATTTCGCCGACATTCGTGTTTTTTTCCGCTTGAATGCATACTTATGGATGTGGTTCAAAGTGATCATCTCTTGCATGTTCATTTGCTTTCATATCTTTTGCATTTCCTTCATGTTTGCATCATTCTTGCATCGCTGTTAAGGTCGAGACGAGCTTGTGGCGGCTGCTGCCCCACAGAATTTTTCCTCCCTCCCACCATTCAAAGTGTTACATTTTCATGTTTGCATCTTTTACTTGCGATTGAATTTACTCTGTGCTTTCTTGTGCTTTTTGCCATGATCCCCATAGGGTTCCTAGTCCCTCTGTTTAGGATGGGAGTAGGAGAGACATTAGGTGTTCAATCCAAGCATGCTAAGATTAGGGTAGACGTTTCCCCTTTTTATCCAAATCTTAGGACCACTTTGCATGACAACGTTAGGGCCGAGTTTCCTTTAGACCTTCCGTGCGTCTCTCTTCTCATCTCAAAAAAATTCTAATCCATCTAATAAATGCGATAAACATTGGCCAAGATTTGAAAAGTATTGATAGCATCCTAAAGCATAAGAAGAAAGAACTAGATAAAGTCTATTTAGAAATATCTAAGTTCAATGATCAATGTGTCGCATCGCTGCGAAGACGGGCCGACAAGGACAAAAGAGTCGCCACCTTTCGTTATTTATCCCGAAAGAATGAAAGGAAATGATCAAAGAAAAACTACGGAAAAGGGAAAAGACAGGTCATCGCAACCAAATTTTGTGTTCGGGAGTCGGTTACACGAGGGGAAGGTATGAACACCCTTCACGTCCGTCGTACTCGACGAGATCCACGCTTTTTATCTATCTAAAGGGTGTTAATCTATCTAAGCTACAGGCCACATGGACAAAATAAAAGAGACTCGATAGAGCATCACCGCTCCATGGCTACGTACTCCCTCGTGCAATGGGAAAGTCAGAGTCGACGTAGTTTGAAAAACTACTGGTGAAGGTGGGGAAGTTTGCTCTCCAAGACATCACCATCTTGTGCCTACATATCCTCATATGGTATGAGAAATCAGAGTAAACATAGTTCGGGATGACACGACCACAGATTAGTTCAAGTGTTTTACCCGAGTAGGGTTAAACCTTAGTTCTAGCAGTTAGGTGTATTGCTGCTCGACCATTCGAGACTTAGGCGTTACCTGTTTGCGATAGAACCAAGAGTTAACAACACTCTTTTATGAAAAAAGGTTTTCCATTATTCCCGAAGGATAAAAAGATTTGATGTTTGTTTTTGAGTCTTTTATGAAGAAGAAGTGAATTGAATTGTGTTTGTAATTTATGTTGCACTAAATACTATGACTTAGGAGCGAATGTTTCGCATATCGCCCAAAGGGCATACGCTAAACACTCTAGACAACTGAAAGGAGGCCCCTCAATCATCATTTCTCAAATGCTTAAGGCTCATAGCGTATAACACTCATTATCCTTTATTACATGTTTTGAAGAAGTTTTGAGACGAGAAGAGAGAAGACACAACCAAGGGGAAACTAACTCAACCTTAATGTTATGATGCAATGTACTCTTATGATTGAGATTAAAAGGGGGAAAATATACCCTAATATTAGCATGCTTGTATTGAACACTTAATGTCTCTCCTACTCCCCACTAGGAATCCTAAGGAATCATTGAAAAGGAACAAAGAAAACACAAGATAAATCAATCACAAGTGAAAGGGAATAAAGGGATGAAAACATGAAATGCAACACAAAGAAAAGAGGGAGGAAAAAAAGTGTGGGACAGCAGCCACCACAAGCACATCTCAACCAAGCAATTCTTCAAGCTTAAGCAAATGCAAAGGAAGAACACTCATCGCTTTGAACAACAACTACAAAAGTATGCATTCAAGTGGAAATCGAACACGCGTGTCGAAGAAATCATGATTAAACAATCAAGAACAACAACACAATATCCAAAACAGCCCACTCGAATGCATCATATTGATCCATGAAGATTCAAAGCGAGATGATACCAAAACAAGCTTGAAAACAGCAAATAACACATTCTGGTACAGCGTTAATCAGTTAACACATATGGTTAACCGATTAACCATTGAAAAAACTTAATAATCTGAAAATTTGCACTGGTTAATCGATTAACCAGTTTGCACTGCAACTGGTTAACCGATTAACAGTGTACCAGAAGCAGAAAAACAGAAATTCAAAAGCACTTTCAGCAATTAATCACTTCTCCAAAATCCAGATGATCATATAATCAATTATGAACGAAATTAACACCAGAAAACAGTGATCCAACAACATGTGAACACATTCAAACATGAAGTTCATAAATCACATGGATCAAACATCAACAAAATCAATCGAAAATGAAGATCAACATGATGATGATGCAAATAAGCTCAAAAACAGAATCGGATCTAAAATTTCCAACCTACAAAGCAGAGATTTGCTTTGGTGAATGTTGATTTACTCCAAATGAACTGATCCAAGTAAGAAATCCGGAATTCCTTCAAGATCCAAATGAGTTCTTGTAGTAGAAATGAAGATCCACCAAAATTAAGAAATAATTATCCAAATAAGCTCCTCTAGATTAACTTCCAAATAACCATTACAAATTTCTAGATTTTTCAAAGTTTTCAAAGCATTAATCGATTAATGCATATGGTTAACCAATTAACCAGTTCAAATTTTCAAATTTTTTAAACGTTAACAGTGTGTTAACCGATTAACCCCTGGGGTTAACCGATTAACACTGTGCTGGCAGGCCTGTTTTGCTTCTTTGTTTGATTTTTTGCATACCGTTTCATCTCGAATCATCACAGATCAGTGTGATGTGTTAGGGATGAAATGTTTCTGGATATATGTCGCTGTTTTGGTTGTTTAATCGAGATTTCGCCGACATTTGTGATTTTTTTCGCTTGAATGCATACTTATGGATGTGGTTCAAAGTGATGATCTCTTGCATGTTCATTTGCTTTCATCTCTTTTGCATTTCCTTCATGTTTGCATCACTCTTGCATCGCTGTTGAGGTCAAGAGCTTGTGGCGGCTGCTGCCCCCACACATTTTTTCCTCCCTCCCACTATTCAAAGTGTTGCATTTTCATGTTTGCATCTTTTACTTGCGATTGAATTTACTCGGTGCTTTCTTGTGCTTTTTGCCATGATCCCCATAGGGTTCCTAGTCCCTCCTTTTAGAATGGGAGTAGGAGAGACATTAGGTGTTCAATCGAAGCATGCTAACATTAGGGTAGATGTTTCCCCTTTTTATCCAAATCTTAGGACCACTTTGCATGACAATGTTAGGGCCAAGTTTCCCTTAGACCTTTCGTGCGTCTCTGTTCTCATCTCAAAAAAATTCTAATCCATCTAATAAATGCGATAACTATTGCGTGCGATGAGCCTTAAGCTACATGGGGAATGATGAGTGAGGGGTCTCCTCTCACTTGTTTAAAGTGCTTAGTGTACGTCCCGTTTAGGGCCGATACGCGACGCATTCGCCTCCATGTCATAAGTCTTTAGTGCAACGTGAATCACAAACCAAAGTAATTCACTTCACTAAAAAACACAAACAAAGTTCAAACATTTTTCGTTCGGGATTAATCGGAAACTTTTTTTCGGAAAATAGTGTTGTTAAGCTTCGGTTCTACTGCAAACAGGCTTAGTCCCTAACTGCTAGAACAGATGTTTAACCCTACTCGGTTAAAACACTTAATCAACCTGTGGTTTTGTGTCGCCCGAACCATGTTTGCTCTGATCTTTCATACCAGATGAAAGTATGTAGGCACAAGACGCAATGTCTTGGCGAGCAACCTTCCCCCCTTCTTTTCCGTAGTTAGTCGAACTACGTTGACTCTGACTTTCCCATTGCACGAGGGAATACGTAGGCACAGAGCAGCGATGCTCTGCCGAGTCTCTTTTCTTTTCTTTTTCTCCTGAAGCCTTTAGCATAGATAGTTTAAACACACCCTTAGATAGACAACAAGCGTGGATCCCATCGAGTACGACGAATGTGAGGGGTGCTAATACCTTCCCCTTGCGTAACCGACTCCCGAATCCAGGACTTGGTTGTGATGACCTTGTCTTTCCCTTTTTCGTCAGGTTTTTCCGATTGTTTCCTTTCCCTCTCTGTGGGATAAATAACGAAAGATGGCGACTCTTCTGTTTTTCACAGTTGCGACAGCTGGGGACGCTGGTTCCCTATGCGAGTCACTCCTAGCGCTTGTTTGTTGCGTCTTTGGGTGTTTATTTTTTGTACAGTTTTTGCTTTATGTACATTATCGATTGTATATTATTGCATTTTGCATTCTTGTTGCTACTGTGCTGTGGGTTGGGTTGTTTTATTGAGAGATAAGTCGGACCTGAGCTTGAGTATACACATAGGATTAGAATGGAGATTAGCGGGAGCTTGTATGGCGTTTGGCTGCGCAATAGCTCGCGTGAAATTCACATTCAGACGAGGTTTTCCTTTGGAAATATTCTATCCTGCGCGTCTGGTGCAGTTGATGGAATATTGACTTAGAGAGACTGTCGACACCGAAGACCGTTCATTTGGGGGGTTAGCTAAGTGAGGCCGCTTCGTCAGACTATGATGCCAAACCAGAAATGGTGAACGTATCATCGTCTCTCGAAAGTCTGTGACGTTGACCACCCGCATAGGATGTCGTACCTTTCAAGACTAGAACCCACATGCGAGAGGGATGGGTTTTTGCAGGAAACCTGGCCTTCAACCAACCCTGGTTTTCTCGTCAGTGCGGAATTTTGATCCTGAGTATTCCATCCAGTGTGTTATCTCAGTATTCTGATTAGAACAGAGCTCTGGTTGAATTTAGTCAATGGCACAACAGCGAGTTTGAGCATTGGATACCTTGATCCCATGTGTGCATCTACATAATCATTTTGCATTTAACATTGCATGTTTATGTGTGTTACAGGTTCTCGTCTTTCCCTTGATTCTAGTACTGGTCTTCTTAAGAGATGGAAGTTAGCAGAAAGAGGATTATTGTGTACAAGTTTCTGGCACCTGAGTTGGGACCTTTATTTGGTCTGGTTTCCATGACTAATCCTGGTGTTCTTGCAGCTTTCAGAGAACAGTATGGTGGAATTCTGAAGTTTGTCCGAAAGCTCACGAGTTATGAGCATGGAGCTATTCATACCTTGTTGCAGTTTTATGATCCTTCGGTGAGATGCTTCACGTTTCTGAACAATGTGTTGGTTTCGACTTTGGAGGAATTTGCTTATATCTTAGGTGTTCCGATTCTGAACAAAGTGCCTTTCTTCAGCTCCGAGGAAGAACCTAATCTTGAGAAGTTTTCCACCGCTCTTTATTTGAGTGCCTTTGAATTGGTAGATCATGTTATCAGCAGAAACGGAGTTTCCAGATTTACTTTACCCTTCCTGGTCGACAAAGCCCGAGAGTATGCTGACAAGGTTGTTGGGTGGTTTTCAGTGCTACCTTTGCTCTGTGTGTCTATGGCATTGTGTTATTTCCCAATGTACCGGACTTTATGAATTATGATGCTTTTCATATCTTCGTTTCCGAGAATCCCGTACCTACTCTTCTGGGGGACTTATATCATTCAGTGCATTACAAGAACGAGAAAAGAAGAGGAAAGATGGTTTCTTGTTGCGCACCGCTGTTGCATAAGTGGTTTGTTGATCACCTTCCTCGCTCTGGAGCTTTTGTGGATTCCGCAAACTCATCTGAATGGTCGAAGAGGCTTATGGGTTTAACGAAGAAGGATATTGTCTGGTTCAACCGAGACTTGCTGGTTCGTGAGCTTATCTTTAGTTGTGGTAGCTTTCCTAATGTTCCCTTGATAGGGAGGAAAGACGGTATCAATTATAATCCTTCTCTGGCTGTCAGACAATTTGGTTATGCTTTGAAAGGACCCCCGAAAGAAGAGGAAGTGCAGGAATCTCTGTACTTCACGGGTGTAGCTGATTCTTGTATCTCGGCCCGATTCGTGGACGCTTGGGGAAAAATTCACAATAAGGGAAAGCTCTCTTTGGGAAAGGAGATTGTAGAGCCTATGATCCATACTCGGATTGGATTCAGAAGAGAGTTGAAGAGGTACTTCTGCCATTTCCTGTTGAAGAACCACTGTATCCCTTAGTCATTAAGATGCCTAAAACCGTCGATATCCTGAGATACATCAAGCTTTGGGCAGAGAATGAAGAGTTGAAGCAGGAAATCAGTCAGCTGAAGCATGATAAGGGTGAAGTTGTTTATTTGGCCAAGATAAAGTCAGAATCCTTTGTCAAGTTGGAAAAAGAACTTGCTGATCAGGTACAAGCAAGGAAGCAAGTCGGTCTTGATCTGAAAAGCACTTGTGATGTTCTGAAGAGTAAGAAGGAGGATTTATATAGAGCCTATCTAAAGATATCCAAATTAAATGAGCAATGGAATGCTACCTTGACTGCCAACAAGAGTAGAGAAGATCGGCTTCGTATTCAGGTTGATAAGCTGAAAGTGCAATTCAAGGCTAAGGAGAGAGAGGTATTGTTAGAATCGTTCCGTAGAAGTACGATCGAGCAGAAATACCAAGAAAATTTATCAGCACTTGAAGAGTTCAAGATTCGAGCAGAGGTGAAGAAACCCAGGCTTGAGGATCCTTCGGAGAAGATGCTTGGGAGGACCATTGTCATTATCTCTAGAATGTGATACGCAAGAGGGAGGTCCTCATCCGAGAGCTGATGGAGAGGCCAGACCATCTCGACACAAAGGAGATGCTTGAGGTTAGAATCTATACACATTCTTATTTCATTTGCTGCACAACATAACATCACTCTATATTAGATGGATGTTAAGAGTGCCTTCTTAAATGGTATTATAGAAGAAGAAGTTTATGTTCATCAACCTCCTGGTTTTGAAAGTGATAAATTTCCAGATCATATTTTCAAACTCAAAAAATCTCTTTATGGTTTGAAACAAGCTCCCAGAGCTTGGTATGAAAGATTAAGTAATTTTCTTCTGGAAAAGAATTTTATCAGAGGCAAAATGGACACAACTCTTTTCTGTAAAACATTTAAGAAAGATTTACTAGTTTGTCAAATTTATGTGAATGATATTATTTTTGGATCTACCAATATTATGCTGGGAAAGGAGTTTGCTTTGTCTATGCAGGCTGAATTTGAAATGAGCATGATGGGAGAACTTAGATTCTTTCTAGGAATCCAAGTAAATCAGACTCCAGAATGCACATATATTCACCAGACTAAATATGTCAAAGAGCTTCTGAAGAAATTCAATCTGAATGAAAGCAAATTGGCAAAGACTCCAATGCATCCTACAAGCACACTCGGTAAGGAAGAGCTAAGTAAGAAAGTTGATCAAAAACTTTACAAAGGTATGATTGGATCTCTCTTATATTTGACTGCTTCAAGACCTGATATTTTATTTAGTGTGTGTCTATGTGCTAGATTCCAATCAGATCCTAGAGAATCTCACTTAACAGTTGTTAAGAGGATTCTAAGGTATCTGAAAGGTACTACTAATGTGGGTCTGTGTTACAGAAGATCTGATGAGTATAAATTAGTTGGATTTTGTGATGCTGACTATGCTGGAGACAGAGTAGAACATAAAAGTACTTCTGGAAGCTGTCAATTTCTTGGAAGTCATCTGATCTCTTAGTTCAGCAAGAAGCAACCCACAATTGCACTTTCAACAACAGAGGCAGAATATATTGCTGCTGCTAGTTGTAGCACCCAGATGCTCTGGATGAAAAGTCAACTGGAAGACTATCATATTTTTTAGAGTAACATTTCTATCTTCTGTGATAATACTTCTGCTATATGCTTATCTAAAAACCCCATTTTACACTCTAAAGCTAAGCATATAGAGATTAAACATCATTTCATCAGAGACTATGTTCAGAAGGGAATTATCAATTTAAACTTTGTAGATACAAATCATCAGTGGGCTGATATCTTTACAAAATCCCTTGCTGAAGATAGATTTAAATTTATTCTGAAAAATATAAGTATGGACTTCTGTCCAGAATAAAATATTCATCAGATGAAATTTTTTCAGATGATAAATGTCTAAACTCTGAAGTATTTCTTCTTTTCAATTCTGTGTTTATTTATTTGTGTGTAAATCTAAACTAACAAGGCTCAGAGGATCTGAACGTTGCCTAACGTTTCATTTCTCAAAGAGTTTCAGAGGCACATGCAAGCAAACACGTGTAGCTCAGAATCTGGAAAGGTAGAGTGCACCATACTGAATTGACGTTTGAGGTATTGCTTTGAAAATCCAAAATCTCTTGATTTCCCCCCCTTCTGTCAGAATCTTAAATGCTTGATATGATTTTATTCTTTGCATTAATTGCTTGATATGATTATGTTTCACTTTATTCAATGCTTATGTGTACGCGTGAGATCTTGTGTCTTTTTGCATGCCCTAAATTGTTCTATAAATTCTCACAACACTTCACAAATCACACTTTACACTCTTTTCACTTCTCATATGCATTTCTGTCTTCTCTATTGTTTCCATCTCATTTCAAAACCCAAAACCTCTCGTAAACCCAGACGCATCTCCAGAACATCAATGGCTTCACCATCTTCAACATTTACTCAGATGCAAACCTCAACTGCTGCTGCATCATCTCCAAATGCTGCTGCTTCATCTCAAACTGTTGTTGTGTACAAGGCACCTGTGAGAACTCTTCTCACTCCAATCAAAGATCTTGAGGTTCTGTGTGAGAACTTTGTGGATTTTGAATCCATTAAAGAAAATGGTTTTGATCTCTACCCAACCATCAAAACTCAGAACTGGGAAAAGTATTTTGACAGGATGATGGGTCCTGTTTATCCAACATTGGTGAAGGAATTCTGGATACACGCTCAAGTTTGCCCTAAGTTCATTCATTCTTCTGTTCTTGGGAAGGAAATTGTCATCACTAAAAAGTTAATTAGACAACTACTTGAGTATAAGGAAAATGATGGAATCACAAGTATGGCTACTGATCGTGTGGACTTGGCTTACATTTTTCAAGAAGTTTGTGTTTCTGGGGAACCATCCAACAAGGTCAGAGATCTGAAGCCTGTTTACAGAATCTGTGCTAAGATTTTCATGAGTTCTATCTTTCATAGGAAATCTTCTAACTCACCAGATTATGTCAACTCAGAACAAATGTACTTCATGTTCTGTATGAGTAAAGGAAAGAAGGTGGATCTGCCTTATCTTCTGTTCAGTCATCTTCTGAACCATATCAAAGAAACAAGAGAAGAAGTAAGGGTTAAAGATGGAAAGATCAGAAATTGGATCCCTATGGGAAGACTGATATCAGACATTCTAACAAAGAATGGTCTTGTGAAGCATCTGACTGATGCTGGAGTGACAAATGATTTTTCTTATGTTGTAGGATCTGTCATCAATGGGAACACTCTGAAAAGAATGAAGGTCATTTCAGAGCTTGCTGGAAAACCCAAGAAATTTAACTCTGAAGAAGTCAGCAGAAGGAGAATTCCTTTAGCAGATTTTCCTATGTTCAGTGCTGATGAACCTAGGAACATCATTCTGACATTCATTGCTGATTGTTTGAAGAATGGTATCCCTCTGCCTGCTAACATAGTTCAGAAGGAAGGAGAAGTACTGCCAAATCTTCTGAGAGAAAGGCGCAAGAAGAGGAAAGCTGAGGAAGGATTTGTTGCACAGCCCAAGAGGAAAGCCTCTGATGCTGCTGACAAACCTGAGAAGGATAAGAAGCAGAAGGAAAATCCTCCAGAAGCTACCGTGGAAGAAATTAGAGAAAACATTCAACAGGTATTAACATCTGATCCCAAACCATCTGTACCTTCACCCTCACCTTCACCTCCACCATCTCCTCCTCAACCATCTGAACCTCAATCATCTGAACCCATTTCATCTCCTCACACACATTCTCAACCATCTTCTGTTCAACAACCATCTGAACCCCCTCAACAGAAATCTTTTGAGCAACAACCCCCTCAACAAACACAATCTGAACCACAACAACAACCATCTTCTGAACCACAAAAACAATCTGCACCACTCCTTTCTACTCAACCACCAGAAGAACCAACCATCCAAAATCCTGAACCATCTGTCCAACAATCATCTGAAGACATTCTGGATGTGCAACCCATTGCCACCATGTATGTCCTCTCTTCCACTTCATGTCATTCAACTGAATCATCTGATTCTGATGAATCTGAAGTCCCCTCACCAACTAGCTTACAAATTCCTGATCCTTATAAACCACTACCATCTGACCTACCTGCAGCTGACCACCCTCTTCGCTTCAAATTCAACTTCACGAATTTTATACCACCCTCATCTGATGTTGTTACATCAACACCATCTGATGGTGACACCTCCACTCCTCAACTCACCATACCACAAACATCCATACCACAAACATCTGAACCAGAACCATCCATACAACCACCATCTGAACAACCATCATCTGATTACCCACCTCCTGAACAAAACCAAACACCTCCTGAACCATCACAAAAAGTCCCCATAGAAGACTTTCTGAACCCCAAACCTAGAGCAGATGTTTCTACTATGTTCAAAAATTTCAAGAAGGAAATACGTATGGGGATTGCTTCTGTGGAGAAAGAGTGCATGGCCAGTATGGATCCTACTGAATCTGAAGCTTCTTGGAACAAATTCATCTCTAAGTTCAACTCTGCTGCATCTGACCTCAGAACACTTTGTGCTGATGATGCAAAGGAAAAGTTTGCTGAAATGGTCAGACAGACTCTGCTGAGCATTATCACAACCCCAGTGCTTCTTCTGGAAGATGCTCCTGCTGAAGATTCTGCTATGATAGAAGATACTACTGCATCTGACATGGAGATTGATCATCCTATGGCAACTGCATCTGCTTCTGAACCCTCTGCATCTGAGATGAAGACTGAGACTCCAGATGTTGTCCAAGAAGTCAAGGAAATCAGATCATGGATGATAAAACAGGAACAGACTACTGAAGAGATCAAGACTTGGATGGCCAAGCAAGAAGAGTCCACTGCCAAGATTACTGATCTTCTGACCTTGATTGCTTCTCGCCAGCCCTAGTTTTCTTTTCTTTGTTTTTGCATTCTTATCTTGCACTTGTTTTCTGTTGTTCTATTTTCTGTCATCTGTTGGTTGAACATCTTATCTTTTTGTTCTATTTTGATCTAAATGAATCTAGCTGTTATGTTTTTTCATTTATGTGTTGTGTTTTTTCTCTTCTTCTGCTATCTTTTCTGTCTTTACAATTCTTTTTTATTATGACAAAAAGGGGGAGAAAGAGAATTTGATTGTTTAATCCATAAGCAATACTAAAATGAAATTCAGACATTGTATTAATCTAACATTGAATCTTAAGACTTTCAGATCTTAATATTTCATCTGACAAAAATGATCTGAAGTTACCCTGAGAATTACCCAACCAGACTCTGATCCTTGAAGAAAATTTGACTCTGATTCTGGAAGATACACCAGACTCTTCATTTTGAAAGAAATAATCAGAGTCTAATTCTGGAAAGCATCCAAGCTCTAATTCTTTCTCTCAACAAGAATTTCTACCAGGTTCTGAAATATACTCAAGCTAAAAGGGAAGTATTCTCTTCTATTAGAGTATTCATTTCAGGGGGAGATTCTTTATCTCAGGGGAAGTTATATATTTTATTTCTCTTTATTGAACAAAATTCCCTATGTTTTGTCATCATCAAAAAGGGGGAGATTTTGTTAGAACACAGATTGGTGTTTCTTATATCTCTATGTTTTGATGATAACTTTTATGGAATTTTGTATTAAGAAAATATATACTCAAAAAAATTTTCAAGCATTATTGTTTCATGTATCAAATTAAATACTCTTAAAGAAGCAAAATATACATAAGTACAAGAAACTATGCAAAGCTCTGAAGCATAAGATGCAAGACTATTAGAAGATTCTGAAGCACTGCCAGAAGGATCTGAAGCAGAAGCTACAGAATGATCTGAAGCGTTAATGAAAGAAGTGTACAAAAGTTGAAAGCTTTGATCTAATCAGACTCTGAAGTTCTTTTCACTGCAAGATCAGAGGCTTTGATAACCAGACTCTTATCATTAATATTCACGCTCAAGCACATACTGCTGCATACTCTGATGAAGACTCTGATCAAGAATGAGACTCTGATACATTAAGATCTGATCATCTATCAAGGCTCTGAAACATCTCAATCATTTTAGCTCTGATCATCTTAAAGTATTTCATACCTTTAAGCTTGCTACAAGTTCTGAAGTACAGATTTTGAAGACTTCATCCTGAAGGAAGCTTGTTGAAGAAGCTGTAAACTTGATTGGACGTGGTGCTACTTCCAAAGTAACCAACGACTATTTTGTCCAAAGAAGTGACGTGGTGCAAATCCCAAGGCTTCTACAACCATACTTTTCCTGCAGAAAGCATATCTCTGCCCATACTTTTTGGTAATGAAAAGTCTTATAATCTAATATTATATTAAGCTGCACATCACTCAAAGCATTTGGAAAAGCTATAAAAGGAGAACTTCGACAACATTTTGAAGCTGCTAATTTCCTGCTTATCACCTGCTCATTGCTAGTTCACTCAGAAACAAATACACGCTTGATTCATCAAAGTGAAACTCTCAAAAAGATCTTATTCATTTGATCTCTCATACAACTGTATAGTTTTTATTATACTTAATCTTAATTTTTAAATATCACAGTTGTGATATAGCTTATTAGAAGCATTCAAACACTTGTTAGTTTACATTAATTTGTAAGAAGTTCCTTAAGAGGACCAAGGTGTGGTCAGTAGTTCTTGAGAAGACTAAGACAATTGTTCTTAGTGCTTACTATTGTAATCAGTTGATTAATAGTGGATTAAGTCCTTGTGGAGAAAGGAAAATCATCTTTGATAAGGTGGACTGGAGTAGTTGAGTTCAACGAACCAGGATAAAAATCTTGAGTTGTTTTTATTGCCATATTTCTTAAAACTCTTATTCAACCCCCCCCCCCCCCCCCCCTTCTAAGTGTTTTTCTCACCTTCACTGGTTCCCAATGGGAAAAAGACAACCAAGATGATGTGTTCTCAATGAGAGACTTGGATGTGGGGCTAACCACAGAAGCTAACAGGAGATTTAAATTGATTAAAGAAAACATGAAAGCCTTCGAGAACCAAAACTCTTTGGGACTCGATATGTCTGATCTGAGGCTGGTGTCAGGGGTCAGGATTCTCCCAAAGTTTAAAGTACCAAATTTTGATAAGTATGAAGGACCTGTTCGGTTTACCAGCGATGGGGTTATATTCGACAGGGTAAATGATGTTGGCAACGACGAAGGAGACAATGAATGTGATATGGATGCTTGGATTTGTCCATGTATCCCTTCAAACTCAACATAAACCCAGAAATGGATTCCACTTTTAATAGAAATTCATCACCGCGAATCAACACAAACCCAAATCGTCTTCCTCATTAACCTCTTCCGAGAACCCAACGATCAACAACAACCCATTTTTTTTTCTGAATCACAAAACCACCATTACAAACCTCCATTCAAACTCCTTAAAAACCCAGAAATTTCCACCCTAACCAAAGAACACGCCGCTGTAAAACCCCATCCCGTCCACCACCTTCGAACCACAAACCAACCCACTTCACAACTCCATAACCAAAGCTTCTAAATCCAAATCCCTTCTACCAGACCGCCGCGAAACCCATTCCGAAAGCCTTCATTTTCCATTAACAGCTTCATCACCCTTAAATCTTCACCAACAACAAGAAGAAACTCCAACCACCGTGAACCCATTAACCCAAAAGCACCATTCTCAAACCGAAACCTTCATCTTCTCAAACCCATTTCCAGTTTCATTTTCATCATCAACCCAGTGATTCACTTTCACCATTAAAACCTTCAAATATTATCCCTAAACCCAACAACTTCAATAACACCATTAACGAACCTCAAATCACATAGTAACAGTAAACAGAGAGATTGAGAGGAATAGGAATGGAGATGTGGGAGGGATTTCATCGAGCAGGGAGAAGTGATGTTCGTTTCGTTTGAATTTAGAGGAGAAGTTGAGTTTTAGGTGAAGTTGGAGATGGGTAAGGACCGAGAACGCAAACGTACGAAGAAAAGGGTCTTCCCTTTTGTTGTTTTTTTGCTTTCTTTTTAAAAATTTCATGTTGATTGATCTGTTTGGGCCGTGAGGCCCAATCTCTCTATTCATATTCACCACCTCTATTTCTGTTTTAACACCCCCACCGTGTCTTTAATGTAAACCACTTTTCTTTATTTCTTTTCTTTTTTCCTTATTTATTTTGTAATTTAATTCATAGATTTTTATAATACAGTTTGTTTAGTTTATATAATATTTTTTCAAACAAATTTGTTAATATTTAATATAGTTTTAATATATTTCATTATTATTTCATTTAGAACTTTATGAATATTTTCTTTTATAGTTTATATATATATATATATATATATATATATATATATATATATATATATATATATATATATATATATATATATATATATATATATATATATATATATATATATATATATATATATATATATATATATATATATATATATATATATATATATATATATATATATATATATATATATATATATATATATATATATATATATATATATATATATATATATATATATATATATATATATATATATATATATATATATATATATATATATATATATATATATATATATATATATATATATATATATATATATATATATATATAATTTTATATTTAAAATTTCATTTTGGTTCTTATTTCAATATATATGTTAATTTTATTTCCATTTGTTATTGGGCATTTTGTCCCATTTTCATTTATTTTGGTCAATGACGAGACCTCCGTAAACCGTTATTAGTCAAACTATTGATAAATAATATTGGATCTGAGACCACCTTCTTTCTCTCCTCATTTCTTTTCCGATTCAATTTCATTTTGACTATTCGGATCGATGAAGTCTTGTATCCGCAGGCGTCAGATTTATCGAAGTTGATAACCTTCCCGATTTCAAATCTATTGAAGATGACCATTTGAGTCATTTTCTTTACTTTGGGATCGCGATAGGCTACCTTTGATTAATCGACATTTTGTTTGAGATTAAGACGAGATCCCACTTTTGTCCTGTGCGACACAATTTAATCGAAGAATGATCCTCAATATCATTTCTCTATCTTGTCTTTTGCACAGATATCAATTACGCGACCTCCTATAGTTTGAATTCCATCATAAGTCGAGCTACGACAGTTTAGCATTACATTTTCCCCGATTCAATCCACTAACCAATTGACGACTAACTTTTATTTTCTGTCAGTATACAACTGCTTTACTTTCTGTCAAATATTAACTGCTTTATTTTTCAGTCATTTATATTCTTGTACATATTATATATTCTGTATATTATTCTTATCCTGTAAATATTCAACTAACCTGTACATCCTAATTGGTGGGTTGTTGGTTATCTGTACCCTATATATATTTGTCTCCGTTTTTCATCTCTTTGGCAGGTTCTCAAAAATCTCTTCAATAAAGGAATCAAGTTCTCTTTGTATTGAATTAAAAAGAGAAGATTTAGTGTAGACTTCTTCCTCTCCGAGTGTCAGGATGCTCACTGTAGTGTGGGTGGTCTTGATACTCTTCCTTCAATACGAAGACGCTTGTATTTTTCACCCCTTTTCTCCTAAAAACCTCAGTCTCATACCGAGTGCATTTTCAAAAACACCTTTCGATAAGAAAATCAATTTCTCTTTGTATTGAACTAAAGAGAGACGATTGAGTGTAGACTTCTTCCTCTCCGAGTATTAGGATATTCAATGTAGAGTGGGTGGTCTCGATACTTGTCTTTCAATACAAAGACGCGACTTTATTCACCACCTCTCTTTTTCCAACTTCTTTCTGAAACCTTCTCTCCTAAAACCTCGGTCCCGTACCGAGTGCATTTTTCAAATCATTTTCATAACAAAAACTTGAATGGTCGAGGAGTGGTTAGGCGTAGACCTTCTCCTATCCCGAGTGCCTGACATTGACCATAGGGTTTACAGTCGCAAAGCACTTACCGTTCAAAACCAAAAACACTTTAATAAGAGAATGAAGTTCTCTTTGTGTTGTACTAAAGAGAGAGGATTGAGTGTAGACTTCTTCCTCTCCGAGTGTCAGGATATTCACTGTAGTGTGTGTGATCTTGATACTCCTCTTTCAATACGAAGATGCTACGTTCACCACACCATTTCATAATGAAAATTTTAAGATAAAGAATTGGGTACTACCCACAAAGGGTTACTATCCGAGGACCTATCTCGCCCCTAAAAACAACCCACAAATCAAACGTGACTTCTTGCCTCGCATGGCGAAAGCCAGTCTTTTAAAAAGGATATGTTACATCCGTTCTACCGCAAACAGGTAACGCTTAAGTCTCCTCACATGCGAGCAGCAAAAAACCTAAACTGCTAGAATGCGCGTGATAACATCATCCACAAAAACACCAGTTACCCGTAGTAGCACGAACTACGTTGCTCTGATTTCTCTTGCATGTTGAGAATACGTAGGCATAGGATTGAGACAATCCTAGCGAGTACCCTTTTCTCTTTTCCACCCTTTCCCAAAAAGGCATGTTACGTCTATTCTACCGCAAACAGGTAACGCTTAAGTCTCCTCACATGCGAGCAGCAAAACACCTAAACTGCTAGAATGCGCACGATAGCAGCGTCTACCAAAACTCATCCGCAAACCGTAGGCCGAACTACGGCTGCTCTGATTCTTTACTTATTTTAAGAAAAGATATGTAGGCTTAAGGGCCACAATCCTTGCCGAGCACATTCCCTTCTCTATCTGTAGTTCCTCGAACTACGTCGACTCTGACTTTCTCATGTCTGTTGAGAATACGTAGGCCTAGGACCGCGAAGTCCTACCCAGTCTCTTTCTTCCCTATTACCTCTCTTTCCCTGATTCCAGCCCTTCTCTCTATCTCTTGGAACGCTCATAGAAAGCAATTTATTTTAGAAAATACCTTCACACATCGACAAACAAATGGTTCCCATCGAATACAATGGATGCGAGGGGTGTTAATACCTTCCCTTTGCATAACCGGCTTCTGAACCCTTTCTCTTGGTCGCGAGACCATCTTATCCATTCCTTTCTTAAGGTTATCTCGATATTTTCCTTTCCCTTCATGGGATAAATAAAGTTCGGTGGCAACTCTTCTGTCTTTCTTTTGGCCTCCCCGTCGTTGCATTTTTCGAGTAGCGACATCGGGAACACACACTCTATCTCTAAACCTCATCACACCATTCTCATCGATTCGAAAATCACCTATGTTACCTTGATTGATTAACGTGAGACGATCCACAAGTCTCAAATCAGATTTTTGACCTTCTCTGATCTCTTGGAGAATACCACTAGTCAACTTCAGCATACCCAACTTCACACTGTTAGGAGTCTCTTCACAAACTAAACTCATATCTCTGAATTACTCAATCAGTCCTAACTCTCGAACCATAAGCATCGACATATGTAAGGACTTCCTGCTTAACGCATCAGCCACAACATTAGCCTTACCAGGATGGTAACTGAATTCAAAATCATAATCCTTCAGAAGTTCAAGCCATCTTCTCTGCCTCATGTTCAACTCTTTCTGATCAAAAAAATACTTCAGGCTCTTGTGATCGCTGAACACTTTGAACCTAGACCCAAAAAGATAATGTCTCCAAATTTTCAACACAAACACCACAGCAGCCAACTCTAAGTCATGTGTAGGATAATTCCTTTCATGAACCTTCAGTTGTCTGGAAGCATAAGCAATGACCTGACCATTCTACATCAATACGCCTCTAAGACCCATCTTCGACGCATCACAATACACTACAAAAGACTCACTCGGATTTGGAAAAATCAACACTAGAGCAGTCGTCAACTTCTTCTTGAGTTCTATAAAATTCTTCTCACAAGCAACATCCCACACATAAGCTTGACCCTTTCGAGTCAACTGAGTCAATGGCAGTGCTAACTTTGAAAAGCCTTCTATAAACCTGCGATAATAACCAGCCAACCCAAGGAAACTTCGAATCTCAGTAGCAGACTTTGGAGTCTCCCACTGCAACACAACATCAACTTTAGACGAATCAACAACAATTCCTCCACTAGAAATCACATGGCCTAGGAAACTCACTTCAACCAAAACTCACACTTGGACAACTTGGCATAAAGCTTCTTGTCTCTCAAAACCTGCAATACCACTCTTAGATGTTGCGATGCTCTTCCTAGGGCTTAGAATATATCAAGATATCGTTAATGAACACTACCACAAATTGATCCAAATAAGGATGAAAAATCCTATTCATATACTCCATGAATACACTAGGTGCATTAGATACACCAAACAGCATCACAGTATATTCATAGTGTCCATACCTCGTCCTGAAAGCTGTCTTCGGAATATCATCAGGCTTAATGTGAATCTGACGATAACCAGACCTCAAATTAATCTTTCTAAACACACAAGCACCCACCAATTGATCCATCAAATCATCAATTCTCGGGAGTGGATATTACCGCAACTACGAAAAACACCCGGCGGAAAAACAGAAGAGTCGCCACCATTCGTTATTTATTCCAAAGAGAGAGAAAGGAAACGATCAGAGAAAACCTACGAAAAAGGGAAAAGACAAGGTCATCGCAACCAAATCTTCGGTTCGGGAGTCGGTTAAGCAAGGGAAAGGTATGAGCACCCCTCACGTCCGTTGTACTCAACAGGATCCACGCTTGTTGTCTATCTAAAAGGGTGTTAATCTATAAGGCTGGTTCACAAGGACAAAAGAAAAGAGACTCGATAGAGCACCGCCGCTCTATGCCTACATATTCCCTCATGCATTGGGAAAGTCAGAGTCAACGTAGTTCGGAAAACTACGGGAGAAGGTGGGGGAAGGTTGCTCGCCAAGACATCGTTGTTTGATGCCTACGTATCCTCATCTGGTATGAGAAATCAGAGCAAACGTAATTTAGACTGACACGACCACAGACTGGTTCAAGTGTTGTAATTGAGTAGGGTTAAACTTTCATTCCAGCAGTTAGGGACGATGCCTGTTTGCGGTAGAACCAAAGCTTAACACAATCTTTCTGAAAATGGTTTTCAATTAATCCCAAAGGATAAAAAGGTTTGAGTTTTGTTTATGAGTTTTTTAAACAAGAAGTGGATTGAGTTAAGTTTGTAACTCATGTTGCACTAGAGACTATGACTTGAGAACGAATGCGTCGCATATCGTCCCCAAACGGGACGTACACTAAACACTCTAGTCGAGCGAGAGGAGACCCCTCACTCATCATTTCCCAGGTGCTTAAGGCTCGTAGCGTACAACATTTATTATCCTTTATTAAGTGTCTTAAGATGTTAGAAGATGAGAAGAGAAGACACAAACTCTAAAGGGAAACTAAACAACCCTAATATTGTCATGCAAGATGCTCCTAATGTTGGGATTGTAAGGGAAATCTATCCTAATGTTAGCATGCTTGGGTTGAACACCTAATGTCTCTCCTACTCCCATCCCAAACGGAGGGACTAGGAATCCTAAGGGATCATGGCAAAAGACCAAGAAAACACAAAGTAACTCAATCACAAATAGAAAGAAATGAAAGATGAAATGCAAACATGAAATGCAAGCACAAAAGATGCAAGGATGAGATGAAATGGGAGAAGCAAGCTCCTACGACCATTACCATTAATCATCAAAGAAAAGTGAGAGGAAAAAAATGTGGGGCAGCAGCCACCACAAGCACATCTCAACCAAACAATTCTTCAAACTCAAGCAAAGCAAATGATCATCACTTGAACTACATCCACAAAATATGCATTCAAGTGGAAACCGAACAACACGTGTCAAATAATCAAGATTATACGAACACGAACAATGAAACATGTCCAAAACAACCCACCTAAATGCATCATATTGATCCACGAAGATTCAAAATGGGATGACATCAAAACAAGCTTGAAAACAACCAAAAATGTCATTTTGGTTCAGTGTTAATCGGTTAACACTATTGGTTAACCGATTAACCATTAAAAAAATTTGAAAATTCGCACTGGTTAACCGATTAACCAGTTTGTACTACAACTGGTTAACCGATTAACACTGCACCAGAAGCAGAAAAACAGCAGCTCAAAAGCATTTTAAAAAATTAATTCAATGTGCAATCATCCAAATGATCATGTAATCAATTATGTACGAATTTAACACCAAAAATCAGTGATCCAACAACATGTAAACACATTCAAACATTGAGATCACAATTCACATAGATCAAAATCAACAAAATCAATCAAAATTTGAAGATCAACATTGATTATGCAAATAAGCTAAAAAATAGAATCAGATCTAGAATTTCCAACCTACAAAGCGGAGATTTGCTTAGGTGAGTGTTGATTCACTTGAAATGAGCAGATCCAAGCAAGAAACCCAGAGATTCTTCAAGATCCAAGAGCTTTCTTGTTGTAGAAATGAAGATCAAGCAAAATCAAGCAAAAACGATCCAAATAAGCACTTCCAAATTAGCTTCCAAGATCATATCCAAATCCAAACGAAAATTGAATGGAGAAATGAAGATAAAAAGGATGAGGGATGAAGGTTTAGCTCTAGAATTCAATGATTCCAATGGAGAATCAAAGAACTCAAATGAGAGCTCTAATGGAGGTTTTGGGAGTGAAAAAAGTTGAGAGAAAATTTCAAGAGTGAGAGTGAATTCTGAAAATGAAATGGAATTATGAGGATTGATGTGTGAGGTTTGGAGCAAATTCACTTAAATATGCTCTAGGTTAGGAGTAGAATGGTGGTTTGGAGTGTGGTTATGAAAATTGGAATGGGATTAGGAATGGGAAATTGGAGGGAACTTGAATTCATTTGAAAATTAACCAAAATTTGGAATGATTCTAGATCCTTCTTCTGGTGTAAAATCAAATTCACAAGTGATCAAAATGGACCCCAAAGTGGCTGCCTTTGAAAATTCACGTGCAGAGCAAAATTTGCCTTGGTTAACCATTTTTGTTAATCGGTTAACACCTTTGAAAATTCAAATCTGTCCTGATTTTGCTATGGTTAACCAGTTAACCATATTGGTTAATCGGTTAACACCTTGAAATTTTGAATTTTGGCGCCTTCTAGAGGAAAAGTGCACATTTGTCCGTTTTCACCCGTTTTGAGCCTCGTTAAGCCTCTGAAACTTGCCCTTGAATATCATAACTGTGAGAATGCCTTAGGTAGCTTGGGTGTTGCCTCCTGAGCTGAAAATTATCCTGCAAAATAAAATAAAAATTGATCGCTCGATCGCTGGACAAAATAAATGTCGGAGCCCCTGATGCTCGTTGTTCAAACTCTTGCACTAAAAAAGAAACCTGAGCCACATAAATGCCAGATCCCATGCCTCAAGAACAAATGCTATGATATGCAAAAATGAAAAAAGCAGAGAAACAAAAGCCAGTTAAGGTTAAAACGGAAGGGCAAATTTTGGGGTGCTGCAGCTGCCTCTGTTCAATCGACTTGGACCTAAAGGGATGAAAAGCATCAGCTTTCAAACATTTAAGGTAGAAGGTGATTGAATACTAAAAGAACCCGAAAATTTGCAACCTGTGAGGATGCAAAACAGCGAATACCAACCAAAAGATCAACCAAAAAGATACCAACCAAGAGTTGTGATAACGACCAAAGGATACCAACGAAGAGTTGGGATAACAAACCCTGGATACGAACCAAGAGTTGGGCTTGATAGACCTAAAATATAATGTTTTCTTGGCTCAATTTGCATGCGTTATTTAGGATTTTATTTCTGTTTTCTTGTATTATGCCTTGGTTTTGTTTTGTTTCTTTTTGAGGTTTTTGTATTTTTCAGGTTTTGAGGAATTGTACACATGGCTTCCACCATGGCGGGCGCCATAGGGGATGCCACACATTGGATAGAAGCCAACTGCTGACAACTGCCACGTCTTCCACTCCTTTCCGCCCTAGTTCATGTGGCGGGCGCCACAAGGGGGTGGCGAGCGCCACCTTCACATGCTCGTTTCCCTCCCAAAAGGAGTTGGGGGGCATTCTTGTCCTTACCTGTACTTTCCCACCACTATAAATAGAGGAGTTATGTTTCATTTCTAATCATCTAAGCTTAGTTACAGAACTCAAGCCATAAATTTCACATATTGTAAAGTGATAAACTTCTCACATCAAGGGGTTATCACACTGTTTAACCGAGTCTGCAATCGAGTTTGGAGCACTTGGGTAGAAGTTAATCCTACCGCCATTTTATTTCAGTCTTTTTACTTTCAGTTGTACAAGATTTTAAAGCCTCTCATTTAGAGCAGATTTTTATCTATTTATCGCCTTTTATTTATTTATCGCGTTGTTTATTTCTCGCACCGTTTATTTATTGCACCCTTTATCGCACTTTATTTATTTACCCGCACTTTATTTACTCGAACTTATTTACCATGTCTATTTACTTTACCATGTCCGACTAAATCTTAAAGGCTAGGATGCAAGGATTGTAGTTATAATAGTATTCCTTACGGCTGTCGATAGAATTACTTAGGGGTTATTTTAACTTTTAATACTTATTTTCTGTACTTAAAATCTGTTGGGTAAGATCGAAAGCCGTCCAACCTTTAGATAAATTCGGTTAGTTTTAACTGTTCCAAGGAAGCGGAAGCGCATGGCTCAGTTAATTAGGAATCTTTAATGTTTAAGAAAACTGATTTTAAAATTGTTTTTGGACGTGTTTATGGATTTAAAGTCCGGTTCGCAAGAACCTCTTTTTGTTAGAAATTCCAGGTTAAAATACTTTTCAACTAAGTTAAGAAACTATATTTCTTAAAAATAGGTTTATTAATCCTAACGTAATACGCGCCTTTTTATAAGTGACAATAAGAGGAATCGATTAGGGGTAATCTCAGTTCTGATTATGCGAAAGCGACAATTCCCGTTAAATTAGTTCTTTTCATGAGTGGAAAACATTTCCTTATAAGGCATCCTATCTGTACACATTTGGAATACTTCGTAGCTATATGAATTGCATCTATGCATGTTATTTTATTGAATTTATTTCTGCACTTTACTTTTATTTCGCACAATCCAACCTTTTATTTGACTTGCCTTAGATAAACACCGTAACACTAGAGAATGATAGATTGACGTTTGGTCTCTGCGGGATCGATAATCTTTTGTATTACTTTGACGCTATTCGTGCACTTGCGAATCGCCCATCAAGTTTTTGGAGCCGTTGTCGGGGACCAATTACGTCAAAATTTCGTACCCTATTGTTACACCATCTAGACTAAGGCTATACTCACCGGTCAATGCGAAGAACTCGCAGCACCGATACCCTTATAGATCCTTTAGAGGAACCTGAACGTTACACTTGTGCATGTATCTTATTTCGTAGAATTAAGAAAGCTATGGACGAAGACTATAACCAAAGACCCCTTAAGGATTTCGCCCTACCATCTAATGACGAACCTAGTTCTAGTATTATGAACCCCAATATCCCTGCTCACAATTTCGAGCTAAAACCATCCCTATTACAATTAGTGCAACAAAACCAGTTCGTGGGACTCGCTACCGAGAACCCAAACCAACATTTAAAAACCTTTATTCAACTAGCTAAAACTTTTAAAATCAATGGTGTTACCCCTGAGGCGATTAGGTTAAGATTATTCCCTTTTTCCCTTAGAGACAAAGCCCTCACTTGGTTAGATTCCTTTCCAGCCAATTCTATAACAATGTGGGAAGACCTTAGGAGAGTTTTCCTCGCTAGATATTTCCCCCCGAGCAAAACAGTTGTTCTTAGAAACCAAATAACCAGATTTACCTAAAACCAAGATGAAAATCTCTTCGAGGCTTGGGAAAGATATAAAGACCCGTTGAGAATATGTCCACGTCATGGCCTGGAATCATGGCTGATCATTCATACCTTCTATAATGGAATTCATTATAACACAAAAATGACCATCGACGCTGCCGCAGGTGGCGCTCTGATGAATAAACCTTACCCTGAAGCTTGCACTCTCATCGAGGATATGGCTCAAAACCATTGTCAATGGGGGATAGAGCGAGCAATGGTGGAAAAGAAAGAAGCCCAAGGAGAAATACATGAGATAAGTTCTATAGACATGATGCAAGCCAAAATGGACGCCTTGGCCCTTAAGGTCGAACATATGTACGCAATCCCAGTAGCTGCGGCAGTAATCTCAACTGAGTGCGAATTATGTGGAGCCAAATGACACCAATCAGCGGAATGTAATCTACTGAACAAAACGCATTCAGGAGAGGTCAACTATACCCAAGGGAACCCATTTTCAAACACTTATAACCCTGGATGGAAGAATCACCCTAACTTTTCCTACAAAAATAATAACCCTATCCAAAACCCTGCACCCCCGAAACCATCCGATTTTCAAGCTCAAAGACAAAACCCGCCTATACAAGTTGTGCAACCTAAGCCGAACCTTGAGAAAATCATGGCGAACTTTATCACGGCTCAGACCTAGCAAAACAAAGAATTCCTAAACCAGAACATTCATGTAAATGAATTGATTTCCCAATTAGGAACCAAAGTAGACCAAATAGTCACCCATAATAAGATGCTTGAAACCCAGATATCTCAAATAGCTTTAAAACAAGCTCCTGAGACTACACCTAGAGGACAGTTCCGTGGTCAACCTCAATAGAACTCCCGAGGGCAAGGAAATGCAATCACCTTACAGAGTGGGACCTCTTACGATGAATCGGTTAACCCGAAATTGAGCGAACCCAAGACTCCTGAGGAAAACATGGTACCCACGAGCGAAGTAGAGGAACCAGTACGATCTGAAAAGCAGAAGGATAAGTACAAAACCAACGAACCACCGCCACCATATAAACCTCCCATACCCTATCCGCAAAGACTAAAACAAACCAAGATCAATAACCAATACCAGAAATTTATCAAAGTTATAGAGAAACTTCATGCGGAAATCCCTTTCACAGAAGCCATAACCCAAATACTGTCATATGCAAAGTTCCTCAAAGACATCCTTACCAATAAATGTAGACTTGACGATCCAAAACCTTTAGAATGTAATTCCATTTCCGAAAATAAACTTGCCAAGAAGGAGAAAGACCTTGGGAATTTCTCCATACCGTGTATTTTAGGAAGTCATGTCATCAATAAAGCTTTTCTAGATTTAGGAGCTAGCGTAAGCCTCATGCCTCTGGCAGTTTTTGAAAGGTTAAAACTAGGAGAATTGCAACCTATGAAGATGTCACTTCAATTAACCGAAAGATCTGTCAAGTATCCGATTAGCATATTGGAAGACGTCCCCGTTAGGATCGGTCAACTATTCATCCCGACCGATTTTGTTTTCATGGACATTAAAGAAGATGATGACGTTCCAATCCTTCTAGGCAGACCATTCTTATCAACTGCTGGAGCCATAATAGATGTTAAGAGAGGGAAGTTGACTTTTGAGGTAGGTGACAAAAAGATAGAATTCATTCTATCGAAGTTTCTTATGGCACCAGTATTAGGAGATGCATGTTATGCCATAGACATCATCGATGAATGCATTAGGGACATAGAATTAGAGGAAACCATCAAACTACCTTCAACCTTCATAAAGGAAGATGACGGATTTATAAAACCCTACATTGATGATAACCTGTACGAATGTTTATCCCTTACCCCATATCCTTCACCATGCCTTAAAAAACCAGCTTTAGAACTTAAGGAACTACCTAAGAATCTAAGATACGAGTTCTTGGACGAAGAAATGAACCATCCAGTTATAGTTAGTGCTACCTTAAACTAGGGAGAAACAGACCAACTCTTATTTGTCCTACGTAAATATCCCTCTGCCTTAGGATATAACATCTCTGACCTAAAAGGTATAAGTCCATCTGTGTGCATGCACTGGATCTCACTCAAGGAAGAATCAAAACCCTCTAGAGAACATCAGAGAAGGATAAACCCTATAATGAGTGATGTTGTAAAAAAGGAAGTCCTCGAGTTACTAGAAGCAGGTATAATTTATCAGATCTCAGATGGTAAGTGGGTAAGCCCTGTGCATGTAGTACCTAAAAAGGGAGGCATCTCGGTCGTGCAGAACGAAAAAGGAGAACATGTAGCAAAACGGATAGAAGGAGGATGACGTATGTGTATAAATTATAGGAAATTAAACAAAGCTACAAGGAAAGACCATTTTCCCTTACCATTTATAGACCAAATGCTGGAACATTTTGCTAGACACTCCTATTTTTCTACCTGGATGGATATTCAGGATTTTTCCAAATCCTCATACATCCAGATGACCAAGAGAAAACTACCTTTACATGCCCTTATGGAACTTTCGCTTACAGACGAATGCCTTTCGGTCTCTGTAATGCACCAGCAACCTTTCAACGTTGTATGATCGCAATCTTCGTTGATTACCTTGATGGAATTATGGAAGTATTCATGGATGACTTCTCGGTGTGCGGATTTGATTTTAACAACTGTCTCGCTAACCTTGAGAAAATCCTAAAAAGATGTGTTGATGTTAATCTGGTATTGAAATGGGAGAAATGTCACTTTATGGTCACCGAAGGTATAGTTTTAGGACATATAGTATCTGAGAGAGGTATCGAAGTAGATAAAGCCAAAATAGAAGTGATTGAAAACCTTAAACACCCTAACACTGTCAGAGAAGTCTGAAGTTTTCTTGGACACGCTGGTTTCTATCGGTGTTTTATTAAAGAATTCTCTAAAATAACTAAACCTTTAACCGGCCTCCTAATGAAAGATGCCGAGTTTAACTTTGACGAAAAATGCCTTGAAGCATTTAAATTTCTAAAACAAGCCCTGATCTCGGCACCCATCATTCAACCTCTAGATTGGGACAAACTGTTCGAAATCATGTATGACGCTAGCGACTATACTGTAGGAGCTGTTCTAGGGCAAGAAAGGATAAGAAGTTACATGTTATATACTATGCCAATAGAACCTTGGATGCTGCTCAGCTTAACTACGCTACCACGGAGAAAGAACTTCTTTCCGTAGTTTTCGCTATGGATAAGTTTCGATCCTATCTGGTAGGAGCCAAAATCATAGTTTATACAGATCATGCTGCCATCCGTTACTTATTAAGCAAGAAGGATGCCAAACCTAGGTTACTTCGATGGATCCTCCTATTGCAGGAGTTCGATCTAGATATTAGAGACAAGAAAGGCACGTGAAATGTAGTTGCCGACCACCTTTCTAGGCTCGAGTATCTAAAACCAGACCCACTCCCCATTAATGATGATTTTACCTATGACAGGTTAATCGCCTGGATAGAAGCCATAGAAGAAAGCAACCTAGAACCTTCTAAGAACCCTGAGAGATCTCTAGCAGTAAGCAACGTACCTTGGTACACAGATTTTGTGAATTACCTAGCTGCATATATCATACCCCCTGATTTTAATTACCAGCAGAGAAAGAAGTCCTTTAATGATGTAAGACACTTCTATTGGGATGAACCGCTCCTTTTTAAAAGAGGCACGAACGGTATTTTTCGCCGTTGTGTCCCAGAAGAAGAAGTAAGAAAGATAATAGAACACTGCCACTCTGCACCTTATGGAGGACACTCTAGCACAACCAAAACTCACGCCAAGATTCTTAGAGCAGGCCTGTTTTGGCCAACAATGTGGCGTGATATACAAACCTATATAGCCAAATGCGACCGGTGCCAGCGCACTGGAAACATCTCAAGACGTGACAAAATGCCTTTAAGGAACATTCAAGAGGTAGAACTCTTTGATGTTTGGGGCATAGACTTTATGGGACCATTTCTGTCTTCCTTAGGTAACAAATACATCTTAGTTGCAGTCGATTACGTGTCTAAATGGATTGAGGCCATAGCTTCTCCTACCAACGACACACGGGTAGTCATTAAGCTTTTTAAGAATTACATTTTCCCTAGATTTGGAACCCCTCGTCTTGTTATCAGCGACTGTGGATCGCATTTCATATCAAGAATCTTCGAAAAAATATTAAGAAAATATGGAGTTAAACATAGGATAGCGACACCTTATCACCCATAGACCAGTGGCCAAGTAGAAGTTTCCAATAGAGAAATTAAACAAATCTTAGAAAAAACGGTCTCTATATCAAGAAAAGATTGGTCTCAAAAGCTGCAAGATGCGCTATGGGCCTATAGAATTGCCTTCAAAACCCTATTGGAACAACTCCTTACCAACTAGTCTATGGAAAATCATGTCATTTACCCTTTGAATTAGAACACAGGGCTTATTAGGCCAAAAAAACCCTAAACTTTGACTATTTGACTGTTGGACAAAACTGCGTCCTTGATATACATAAACTAGAAGAACTCCGCCAATCCGCCTATAAAAATGCCATTATATATAAAGAAAGAACTAAGGCCTGTAACGATAAGAAGATCGTAAAGAAAGATTTTCATGTAGGAGACCATGTTCTCTTGTTCAACTCTAGATTACGACTCTTTCCTGACAAGCTCCGTTCAAGGTGGACAGGCCCCCTTACAGTTACTAAAGTTTTACAATCAGGAGCAGTCGAGATCCAAAACTAGTCATGTAGCCCATTTGTTGTAAACGGGCAGAGATTAAAATTCTACGAAGGAGGAGACATTCCTGACGATTACTCCAGGCATACCTTGATCGATCCACCATTTCCTACTTCAGACATATAGCTTCTATTCGTCAAGCTAATGACGTTAAACAAGCGTTGTCTGGGAGGCAACCCACAGTTTTCTTTATTTTTACTTTATATTTTATTTTATTTTATTTTGTTTTCTTTTTTTGTGTCAACTGACAGTTTATGATGATTGTGCTTTCAGGTTTTGTTCTCTGAGTTTTATTTTTCAGGATGCAGCAGCATGATGACATGCACGTTTCCTTCAGAGACGACAAGCAGAGAGAGAGGTACTCAGTTCTTCGACAGCATCCTATGGCACCGACCCGATATCCGGATTAAGCCTGCATGGAAGCTCTAGGGATCAAACCCAGCGTACGGTTTCTCTATCATCAGCTTCATTGGGGCGAATATGCTGACCAGGTGAACCAGACCTATAGGCACCTTACATTGGAGTTCCTGAGCTCGTTCCTCCATAAGCCATATGTCGATCAGGACGGACTAGCCACATTTAGACTTTTTGGGAAAGAGTATGCATTCACCCATAAAGGATTCGACGACCTACTTGGATTTTCGACCACCCCAGATGCTATTCCTGGCCTTCTGATGGGCTATTTTATAAGCAGAGATATCGATTAATTCTGGAGAGAGATCATTGGCGGAGGAAGCCTAGACCCATCGACTCAGCTATCTTCAGTCATCCACAACCCATCTGTGAGGTATTTTCAGATGACTCTGGCTCACACCTTTCTTGGAAAGGAGGACTTCGACATGCATGTTAGTGAGGAAGAGATATTCTTCTTATTCTGCGCAAACAGGTTTCGCCCAGTGGCATATGGAAACTTCTTGATGCATAATCTCGAGGGTACAACTAGATCCTCCGAAGGGGTTATTCATGTGGGAGGCACCGTCATGCATGTAGCCACTGCATTGGGACTCACCAGCCAGTTACCGCATCTGACTCCGTATTGTGGATACACCCTGTTGGACATCGATTTCTGTTTGGACCGTGGGCTGATGAGGAGAGCATCTTTTCAGCCTGATGCTTTCAGACTTCTAATTGATTACCAGACTGTCCATTATTTTACATTACCTGGCCCACTTGTGACCAGTATACACGATCCTTCGAATTGGAGTTACGCGTTAGAAGGCTATGGAGAGACGATCGACGAGCCACATACATCGCCCTCAGCGGAATACCATCCTTCACCACCATCCCCAAGGACGACAGTGTACTCGAATAGTCATGCATTACGAAGGACCGACTTGTACAGCCAGATAGCAGCGCTACGTCTAGAGATAGTTCAGCTCCAGCAAACCGTAGCCGATCTCACCTTACAGGTTCAGATTTCAGACATGACCCATGCCACTGAGGCAGGCGTTCTGTATCAGGAGATCTCGGGTTTACACAGAGAGATGCACTCACTCTGTCATCCCGATCAGTCAAACGAGCAGCCAGTCCCTTGATGACACTATTTCATCGCTTCCGTTATTTTCTTTATTTCTCTTTGCATTTACAGACTTATTGCATTTCGCTTACGCTTTTTATTTTTATGACATTAATCTTACCATTTATATCTATATATATTTGTGACGATTAATCTTTCATGCAATTTTTTTTTATTTTTATTTTTTATGTTTTCTGATTTTTTTATGTCGAATATGGAAAAAGAAAAAAAAATATATAGAGAGAAAATTAGTGTGCCAAGACAGATGATTTCTACTGCCAACACACCCCCAAAAATCAAGTAGGAGCACCAAGGCCCAAACAAAGCACACAAATCCGGCCCAACCACCTTTACAAAGGATGGCGCCTGCCATGGGGTCTGAACTATATGCGGGGCAGAAGTTGAGAAACCACCATTTTTGCATCCAAAATCTCCAAAACTCCATTTTTGGCTCCACGAAAATTCTCCCCAAAGCAACAAAAGTTCATACTTTCATCTTCCACCCACCAACCCATTACCCATTCCAACTTCCATTTTCACTCTCCCTCACCAAAATCCATCAAAAACCCATTTTTACAAAAACTCAAAAAAATACCCATTTTTCATCATCTTCCACCTCAAGATTTCATCCATGGAGTACGAAGGTTACATCTTGCGCCAAGGGAAGCCTAGAGAACGACAGCGAAAAATTCTCGATAAACTGCAAAGTCAGGACATTGCTTCGACACGGTACATGGATGATAACTGTCTGTATTCTTTGGGTATTTACCATAGCGTTTATCACTTGTTAGATATTCTAGGAATGCATGAAATATTTTCCAGGTGTGATCCTACTTTTGAGAGGCTGACCAGGGAATTCTTGAGTTTCCTGATTTATGTTGCCAGACCCGACACTGCTAGTACCATCGGTACCGTACAGTTTCGAATGTTTAATGTGAAGTATGCCTTTAGTACCGATGAACTCGCAGACAGGCTAGGACTGCCTTTTGGTGCGGGTGCTATTTGTGAAGCATCTCTATATTCTGAATGGTCTGTGGAGGCATTTTCCTTCTGGCATAGGTTGTCAAATTTCACTATTTCATATTTCGAAGGGATACTTGCCTCCAGGATCCATAACCCAGCCATTCGCGTGTTTCACTACATGCTAGCCTGTATTGTCTTTGGCCGAGAGAATCCTAACAAGGTAAACGCAAAAGAGTTATTATTCTTGTAGGGGTGCCTTACGAATAGGAGATTTAGTGTGGTTCCGTTCATGATTGCCCATATGAATGCCTCTATTAAGAGCACTGGGACCATTGCCTTCGGAGGACTTATTACGTCCATTGCAAAGGCTTTGAACCTAGATGCTGAGATAGCCACTTTAGAACCTCTTCCTCCTCGCACAATTAATTTGAAAATTTTAAAAGATATGAAACTGTGCAAGGTCAGGAAGGAAGGGGGCTTCGAGCTTATGATACATGGGAGGGTTATCCCATCTATCGTTCTGCCTTGCACTAGACGCACGGATGTGACTATCGAGGGGAACCGGACCTATGATTTAGATGCTCCACCCATTATAGGTCCAGTACCCCCGAATATTCCAGTTGGTGAAGGCGATGATACTGATGACGAGTATGACCGGTGAGAGCGATCTCCCGATCATCCTATGCCGCCTCACCATGCAACACAGACACATGCTGCACCGTCTTCCTCTTGCCATTCTGCAGGTACTGCTCCTGGCTTCTATATATCTGAGCATATGTGGCGAGAATAATTAGCTAGAGAGGAGAGACGCGACAATTTCCTCACCACCATTCAGCATCAATTAACTGAGAATATGAGATTCATGCAAGAGTCTCAGCAGCAGATGAGCCAGTCCATGTAGTGCATTATGCAATCTCAAGCTGCTCTGACCACCCGATTCGACGCGTTCGATGCCTCTCAGACCGACCGTCGTCGCAGCCGATCTCGCCACCCTAGGTACTCGCCGCTCGCTGGCGACAGCACTGGCAGCATGCCTTAGGCCCCTCAGGTACCTCATCCCTTGCTTATTTTGAAACATTGGGGACAATGTTCAATTTAAGTGTGGGAGGAAACTTTATTTATTTTCCTGCTTTTTTATTTTTTTTTACCGCTTTTTAGTTTATTTTCCCTTCATATTTTTCTTTTTGTTTTTAGAACATACTTGTGCTTAACGAGTCACACCGCAGTATAATCTTATTCTCTCATTACTTTGCCCCACCAAAAATTTTACTGACAAATAGTGTACTATTCTGAATATTTTCTGGGCTTCGAGGCAAGTTCGAGTTAGGATGCGTATGATTTGGAAAATTCTCTTTGAAACATCGGTACCATTATAACACCTTAGGATTCGCAAATGCAGAAATCAACCCCGATACCCTGTGTACCATGGCCTTAATAGAATGTCCATAGTGAGTCCTTAGTAGTTTATCCTAGCAGTCAGCTCCGACCAAAAACATTATCTAAGTGAAGGATCGATGAAAATAAGTGAATGATCGGTATGCTAAAATAAAATAATTACAACTCGGGTATAGGTAATCACATGGTCATTTAACCCAAAAAGTTATAATTTCGAAAAAAGAAAAAAATGATAAAGACAAAACAAAAATATCTTCCCATTGTCAGTTGGTTCAGAGGTATCTGGTACTGAACTCGGTAGGGCGGATTACGATCCAATCCCCCACAGCTGCAAGTGGGCCAATAAAGGGGTTACACCACTTTGTGTACCAGGACCCCATGCTTAAGATCAGAAACACTAACTAGTCACTTCACCATGATTTCGTACGGATAATGGGCTTAATGTGATTGCACCAGAATGAAAAGGACTCAAAAGGAGATTTGAAAGTAGACCTAGGTACAATAGGATAGTATGGATTGATTTGTGTAAAAATGAAGCTTATGTCCGTATTTACGGAAAAGTGTCATTCTGATACCCGTGGTTCACTGAGTCATCACCTATCGCTTCATCCCAGCTTGAACTTATAAGACCTTTTTTCCTAGATCATTTATGGATATCACCCTATTTTCTATCATGATGTTTTACTTGAGGACAAGCAAAGGTTTTAGTGTGGGAGAATTTGATAGACCTAAAATATATTATTTTCTTGGCTCGATTTGCACGCGTTATTTAGGATTTTATTTCTGTTTTCTTGTATTATGCCTTTGTTTTGTTTCTTTTTCAGGTTTTTGTATTTTCAAGGCTACTCAAGAAGAAATGAAGGAAAAACGAGCTAAAAACCTACTTTATGAGGAATTGTACACATGGCTTCCACCATGGCGGGTGCCATAGGGGATGCCACACATTGGATAGAAGCCAACTACTGAAAACTGCCACGTCTCCCACTCCTTTCTACCCAAGTTCATGTGGCGGGCGCCACAAGGGGGTGGCGCGCGCCACCTTCACATGCTTGTTTCCCTCCCAAAAGGAGTTGGGGGGCATTCTTTTCCTTACCTATACTTTCCCACCACTATAAATAGAGGAGTTCTGTTTCATTTCTAATCATCCAAGCTTTATTTACTCTCACTTATTTACCATGTCAATTTACTTTACCATGTCCAGCTAAATCTTAAAGGCTAGGATGCAAGGATTGTAGTTATAATAGTATTTCATACGGCTGTCGATAGAATTACTTAGGGGTTATTTTAACTTTTAACACTTATTTTCTGTACTTAAAATCTATTGGGTAAGATTGAAAGCCATCCAACCTTTAGATAAATTCGGTTAGTTTTAACTATTCCAAGGAAGCGGAAGCGCTTGGCTCAGTTAATTAGGAATCTTTAATGTTTAAGAAAACCGATTTTAAAACTATTTTCGGACGCGTTTATGGATTTAGTCCGGTTCGCAAGAACCTCTTTTTGTTAGAAATTCCAGGTCAAAATACTTTTCAACTAAGTTAAGAAACTATATTTCTTAAAAATAGGTTTATTAATCCTAACGCAATACGCGACTTTTTATAAGTGACAATAAGAGGGATCGATTAGGGATAAACTCGGTTCTGATTACAGGAAAGCGACAATTCCCGTTAAATTAGTTCTTTTCATGAGTGGAAAACATTACCCCATAAGGCATTCTATCTGTACACATTTGGAATACTACATAGCTATATGAATTGCATCTATGCCTGTTGTTTTATTGAATTTATTTCCGCACTTTACTTTTATTTCGCACAATCCAACCTTTTATTTGACTTGCCTTAGATAAACACTGTAACACTAGCGAACGATAGATTGATGTTTGATCTCTGTGGGATCGATAATATTTTGTATTACTTTGACGCTATTCGTGCACTTGTGAATCGCCCATCAGGGATAACGATCAAAGGATACCAACCAAGGATACCAAGAAAGAGTTTGGATAAAAACCAACAGATACCAACCAAGAGTTGGGATAACAACTAAAGGATACCAACCAAGAGTGGAATAACAACCCAAGGATACCAACCAAAATTTAGGATAACAACCAAAGGATAACAACTAAAGGATAACAACCAAAGGATACCAACCAAGAGTTGGGATAACAACCCAAGGATACAAACCAAGAGTTGGGATATAACCAAAGGATATCAACCAAGAGTTGGGATACAACCACAGGATACCAACCAAGAGTTGGAATAACCACCCAAGAATACCAACCAAGAGTTGGGATAACAAACCCCGGATACCAACCAAGAGTTGGGATAACGAACCAAGGATACCAACCAAGAGTTGGGATAACAAACGCTGGATACCAACCAAAAGTTGGGATGAAACGAGAATACCGACCAAAGGCGACCTCCTGTGGACAAAACTCAAATTAAGAGCCTGCAGGACGTACAATCAACATACTTACGACCTGAGAAAAAGACAAACTTTGCTGGGAGAATAATAGAGAAGCTTAACCAGTCAGCCCTGTGGGGAACAAGCGTCTACCAAAAGATAACAATCAAAGGATACCATCCAAAAGATGGGATGACCAGCAAATGAGTACCAACCAAGAGTTGGGATAAAGGTCAAAGAATACCCACCAAACCGTGCAAGAAGTAGCTCAACAACTTTACAACCCGAAGAGGACTTTACTGGGGAAAGAGTAGACTAACCAGACAACTCTGCACAGGATAAACATCCATCAAACGATAATAATCAAAGGATACCATCCAAAATATGGGATAAGGGTTACTCTCCAGGGATAAACCAAACACTACCAACAAAGAGTTGGAATCACCACAACACCGATCGAAGGTGAAATGGCGAGACTATTTCGTTGGGGGAGTATACTAACCAAAAGTCAGAATGCCACAAAAAGTAATACCCACAAGCTACCAACCAAAAGTTAGGATCACCACAGTATCGAATAAAGTTGAACCCAAGCTATCAACCAAAAGTTGAAATCACCAGATAAGATAAACCGACCACAATCTATCGACCAAAAGTCGGAATTACTTCCAATTTGCAAGGGATAACCTCCAACCCAAAAGCTGAAGGACAAGGTTACTAACCAAAATTTAGAATCACTAGAACGCCGACCAAAGGCAAACTCTGCGGGAAAAAAAGTACCAACCCCCAATAGTTGAAAACTACCAATAAAAATTGGAACCATCCGCCCAAAACAAAGACTACCAACCAAAGGTTGGAATCGTCAACCAGGAAACGAAGATTACCAACCAAGAGTTGGAATAAGGTCAACAAGACGACCAAACTGGGGATTACCAACCAAAAGTTGGGATCAGACTCCATAAGAGAAACCAAGGACTACCAACCAACAGTTGGAATCGCGTCAACAAACCTTACCAACCAAAAGTTGGAATCAAACAAGGTTACCAACCAAAAGCTGGAATAACAAAGAACGAAAACTACCAACCAAAAGTTGGAATAACAATTATGCCGGAAAAAAACATTACCAAAGGATTACCAACCAAAAGTTGGGATCGAAGCAAAGGTTGCCAACCAAAAGTTAGAATAACTCCCACAAACCTAAGATTACCAACCAAAAGTTGGAATAACATCAACAACCTCACTAACCAAGAGTTGGAATCAAACAAATCTGACAAGTCACCAATTACCAACCAAGAGGTTGGATAACGACTCCGCCGGGGAATAGAGGAGAACTGCCAACCAAAAGTTGGGATAAACATACCACCACCAAAGGATTACCAACCAAGAGTTGGAATAACAAATCCAGGAAAGGAAGACTACCAACCAAAAGTCGGAATAACGTCAACAAATCCTTGGACCCAGCTGAGGATTACCAACCAAAAGTTTGAATAACGACTTTGCAGGGGATAAACTCCAACCAAAAGTTGGGAAACAAGACCACTAACCAAAATTTAGGACTGTTGTGGACGCTGAACAAGGCTGACTCCACCACAGAGGACTACCAACCAAAGGTTGGGATGATCATCCAGAACTACCAACCAAAAGTTGGAATACAAAGCTACTAACAAAAAGTTAGAATCGTTGAGAACGCCGAATGAAGGCAAACTGACAACAACGAAACCCACCAACCAAAAGTTGGAATACAGCGTAGATTACCAACCAAGAGTTGGAATAAGGACTCTGCGGAGGGAACCAAAGATTACCAACCAAAATTTGGGATAACAACCAAGGATTACCAACCAAAAGTTAGAATACCAGACACAATAATTCGGACTACGCTGGGGAGTACCAACCAAAAGTTGGGATAACACACCCGAGAATTAGCAGGCAACAGAATCAACCGACTCACAACTTGCAAAGAAAGCTTCGACAGGAAAAGAGAGGTTTAAACAAACAACTCTGCCGAGAAACAGAAGTTCACCAAACAACTCTGCTGGGGGAAATGTATGAACAAAAGGCTCGGCCAGGGAAGAAAATGTTCACAAGCGACTCACCTGGGGAGAACAAAGACGTTCATTCAAACAAACTCTCGGGAAAAGAAGACGTTTAACCAAACGACTCAGCTGAGAAGAAACCAATAAGATGGATACCCCGAAGATCCACTCCAATAGGGATAACACGAAAAATCTCCTAAATCAAACATCCTCTACCCTCAAAGGCCATTGGCATCAAAGGTATCAAACATGGCTTATGCTTCAGATGCATATGTTTGAAAATGGCGTAGTGCTCCACATGAAATGGAAATGCTACGCATTTGGGAGGATGCTATGCGAAATGTAAATGCAAAGGGACCCACTCCAGCAAAATAAATGCTGGAGAGAAGAGACCAACTCCGCTAGGGATGAAATCAAACTCTACTGAGGGAAACAACCTGAAGGGTCTACCAGATTAACCTCACCCTGTTGGGGAAAACACCAAACACTCCACTAAGTAGGGAATCAAAAATAAAGCTGAAAGCTCCACTCTGCTCCGCTGGAGGTATGCTACACCTCTGCTAGCGACAACATTTTTGATCTGACGACAGGATTCTGTGGGGGAGACAAAATCTCTGTTATGGGGAAACTAACATCTTCGTTGAACCAAATGCCTGACTGCATCCCACCTGAAGTAATCGCCCTTCAAAAACTCGCTGGGATGTACGAACCCACATATGCTAGGAACTAAAACTCTGAACTTCTACTAGGGGAGAAATGAATCACCCTGTATTACTGTTAAAACTTTATCACCGGGAAAAACGCTCTACCGGGGAGAGGATCCTGCCATCATGCAACAAATAAGAAACAAAAGAATGCCCCATATGTGAAATGGCTATCTCGGTTACCATTCATGACACTTGTCGCTCAAGCAAATTCATTGCTTTCATTAATCTCTATAAAACCTCATGTTTTCACCTATAATGTTTACCAAAATATCGGACGTTTTTGCATACAAACAGTAAAAAAAAAACAAGAAAAGAAAAGCTTTTTGATTGAAGTGAATACTTTATTGATGAAAGGCCTGTAAATAGGCGAATTACAATTCAGATGCAATTCCTGAAAAGAGGTAATTGCGCAAAAGCAAAAGAATATATACAAATGTCGGCAATATGGAAACAGACAAGCACCATGTGTCGATTCAGCTATGACTTGTATATCTTCGATGTTCCTTATGTTTCGCCTTCTGAAAAGACTGACTGGACTGATTCCTTTCCTTCGGGATACCCGTGCACAAGCTTATAGATCGAACGCAGACTGCAGTCATTTGCTTTCAAATCCCTAACTTTGTCTGAATCCCCCTTTCGGGTTTTCAATCCACCAGGATACCCATTTTTGCCAAAGTCTCCTTTCCAGGTTTTCAACTTTGGGGGTTTATTATCTTTCTTTTATCCCTAATTTTTGCCCGAATCTTTTCTTTTTATGGTTCGCCGGGATGCCACCTTTTTGCCTGGACCTTTTTCTTTTTCTGTCCAGCGGGTCTCTTTTAAGCAAAGTATTTTTTAACCACGTCTGCATTCATAGGGGACGAAAAATCTTCACCATCCATGGTAGATAGTAATAAGGCTCCACTAGAGAAAACCTTTCTTGCCACATATGGACCTTCATAATTGGGAGTCCATTTTCCCCTGTGATCTAGCTGAGGAGGAAGGATTCTTTTCAACACCGAATTACCTGTCTAAAAGAACCGAGGACGCATTTTCTAATCAAAGGATTTCTTCATCCTACTCTGGTACAACCGACCATGAGCAATGGCTGCCAATCTCTTCTCATCAATTAAGCTCAGCTGATTCAACCTGGTTTGTCCCCATTCAGCTTCATCAAGCTTCACATCAGACAATATCCTCAAAGAAGGAACCTCAACTTCTAATGGTATGACTGCTTCCGTACCATACACCAGTGAGAAAGGAGTTGCCCCGGTTGACGTACGCACCGAAGTACGATAATCATGAAGAGCGAAGGGCAACATCTCGTGCCAATCCTTATCGGTTACAACCATCTTCTGCACAATCTTCTTGATATTCTTGTTAGCTGCCTCAACAGCGCCATTCATCTTCGGACGATATGGAGAAGAGTTGTAATGCTCAATCTTGAAACTCTGGCACAATTCCCTCATCATCTTGTTATTCAAATTTGAACCATTATCAGTAATGATTCTCTCTAGAATTCCATAACGATAAATGATGTCCTTCTTTATGAATCCGGCGACCACCTGTTTCGTGACATTGGCAAAGGAAGCTGCTTCTACCCACTTCGTAAAGTAATCAATCACAACCAGAATGAAGCGATGTCCATTGGAAGCAGTCAGCTTGATCTTTCTGATCATATCGATTCCCCATATAGCAAAGGGCCAAGGAGATGTTAACACATTCAGAGGATTCAGTGGCACATGCACCTTATCAGCATAAATTTGGCATTTTCTTGCGTATTTGAAGCAATCGGATTCCATGGTCATCCAATAATACCCAGCTCTCAACAATTTTCTAGCCATTCACTATAAGAAAAAAGGAGATTTACGACACTTGAGTTGCGACAGTTATCACAAAACCGTCCTTATTTCTGGATTGCGACGGTTGTCACGACAGTTAGGATCAACTGTCGTAGATATTTTGCGACAGTTATCAAAAAACCGTCCTTATTCCTAAAATACGACAGCTCTCACGACGGTTTGAGCCAACCGTCCCAAATTTTTGAGCCATGTTGTATAAAATAATGCGACAGTTACTAGAGAACCGTCGTCTTTCCACACTCGCGACACAAAATACTTTATAATATGACACAAAATACAATCAATTAAATTCAAACAAAAAATGTCTAATACTATATTTCATACATTTTTTGATACATTTTTTCATAATCGTGCTTCCGATTTAAGAGACAGAGTTATATGAGCCAGTTTGTGGGCCACTGCCCCCACTAAGAATCCACTCATATATAAAAATTTATGTACATATCAAGTAATTAAAAATTGAGATGAAAGACATCAGACAATACATGACAAAAAAGATAGAAGTATAAGTTCAAATATTTAATAATATTACAATATAATAAATATAAACCTTAAACAATTAAATTAATACTTAATACGGAGAGAGTAATTAAACAAACATTGTTAAAGATTTCAAGTTTATATATTTTTTATTATACACTATTTTTTTCTTATTTAAAGATTTAATTTATAATATTTTTTTATTTAAAGTTTTTATTATATTAAATTCTTTTAATAAGAATAATTAAAAGATTTTATACTTTTAATTTTTAAATTTTACATTTTTTGACAGAAAAAGTTTATATGTTATAATTGTAACATTTTAAATTTATAATAATTATTGCCCCACATAGAAAAAATTTTGCTTCCGTCCCTATCCGGTTCTTCTATTAGTTTTAATAAGAAAGAAAAAAAACTTGAATTTTGAAGAAATTAGCAGAAAAATTTCAATACATAATTTAGCAGAAAATTTGAATTTTGAAGAAATTAAGAGAGAAATAGAGAGAGATTAACGAAGAAGCTTCGAAGATTCGAAAGAAATTGAAGTGAAGTTTGAGATTTCTATTCAATTTTCTGAACTTCGCTAAGGTCAGACTTCAATCAATATATACTTTTTTCTCTTCATTCTGCTTCGTTCCATTCGAATTTAGTGATTTCTCGTGTTTTGTAATTGAAAAGAAATATTTGTTTTGTTTGTTTTGCTCAATTTTGTTCAATTAAGTGATCTTTTGATTATACGAAATTTGGAGCTTTTGGGATTTCACGAAGCAATGAGGGTTTTCAGATTGATGCAAGTGATGTAATGTTCGCTTCGTTTTGTTCCACGCAAGTATGGTGTTTCGGACCCTTTTGTTTGATTTTTCAAACTTAGGGTTTTGATTTGTTATAGAATTCGTTGAATTGGGTTTTGTTTAAGGTATTTCATGGTTTGGGTTAGTGTGATTTTTTAGTTGTTTGATCTTTAGGGTTTTGTGATTTGGGGAAATTGAGATTTGGTGTTACGTTGTGTGTGTGTTTTTAAGTGTTTGAAATTTGGGCATGAGGGTAGCTTTATTGAGGTTCAAAATTGGTGCTTTAGGTTGGGTTACTGTTGTTAGAATGATTTGCTTATCTTCAATTTTCAAAACTTCGCTAAGGTCTGAGTTTAAGTTTTGAAAATTGAAAAGGACCAATACTCATTTTTGATGTAAATTAAGTTTTGTATTGTTTAATTTCAAGTTGAACTCTACTACTAATGTTGTTATTGTTGATTGTGGTAGTTGTGATAGGTGATAGTAGCAGTAGAACTGAGAATTGGGAAAATTAATTATTTTGTTCTTAATTATAAGAATTCTTATGGTTTGTTATTTGTTATTTTAAGTTTTTAGTTTTGCTAAGTATATTCCACATTAATACACTGGATTTATGTTTGTTCATAATGGTATGAGTAGGCTTGTCATGATATCCTTTAATTTATGATTAATCTTTTTGAAGAGGAAAAACCAAGAAAAGTAGTGAAAACGATTTGAAATCTCCATGCTGCCTATTCAATTACATGAGTTCTTCTGTTATATGTTTGTTCCATCTCAGAGGTGGAACAAAGCATTACATAGAGATTACATGGTTTGTAGGAATGCTGAATATTCAACTTAATGTTTAGTTCTTTTATGTGTTAATGCATGAACAAGGCTGACATTGAATGATGTGTTTTATCTGTATTTCGAAACAAGCTTACGAACTAGTCAAAAACCAAAACAAACATATTTTGAACGTTTCAGATAAAAAATGTTTGGTTCAGTTGATACATTAGCAGTTCGGTTAAGCTAGCTCATCTTGTTACAGTTTGGTGTTAGTGTTATCGAACCTTTGAACTCGTTTAAAGAACCACTTTGACGGCCATGTAGAGCTTTTATATTTATACGTGATAGTTAATTTGCAACTTGTACTATGTGAATGTATCACGCAACAAACACTTATGTCGATATTGGATAATTCGTGATATTGTAATCGTTGTATCTAGAACAAGATAAAATTTCCCCTGAACCATTGTTATTGGCATCATTGTGTTCCTTCCAAATCAGCTTAAGATGAGCTCTCCTGACACTCTTTTATTCATGGAACTTGCAATACATCAGGTAAAATTTTAAAGGCCTCCTTGTATTCACCACTCATTTCTGCATAATGCATCTAGCTGCGCTGTGTTTTCATGGACACTAAACTCAACTGATGCGTTTCATAAAATAACAATATAGTGTAGTGGATTATGGGGTTTATTTAACTTCTGTTCTTCCTAACTTATTAAATTTAAAACAATGTAAGGTGCTTATTGTGAGTGGAGAAATTGCATGGCATCTTTTTGCTAAGTATTGATTTTGCTTTCCATTTATGGACCATGTAGTCTAGATTCTAGTGTGTGTTCTCACACCTTTTATTTTGTAGAATTGAATTCCATTTATTTCATGTGACAGGTAAAGTTAGCCATGGATGCCCTTGAAGTACCTGTTGGGTAAGCTACCTTTGCAATTTAAAAATGTTTGAATGCCACCGGAAGTATAACTTGTCATTGATTGATGTTATTGTTAAGATTAGAAAGTGTTAGGATAGTGTAATGGCCAGTATCAACATTGATCCCTGATGCTGGATGTTTGCATCAAGTCATGGAAATGCAATCTGTATGGTATCTCAGTTTGCCATTAGATGGTTGATAGAAATTATTTTATCATTTTGGGATGTAGTAGTATTTTATGTGGAAATCGGGGTGTTTGCTAGGAATGCCCTATTCTTTTGCCCTGTTGTTCTACTTGTGGTTATCATTGAATGGATTTGCATTCAAAATCAGAGATTAATTTGTTTGATAATTACGATATATTGCTTTATCCTTTAACCATGAAAACAATTTGCATTCAACATTTACTTGTACTTTCGGGTGTTGATCCTATCATTTGTTTGGTGTCAAACTGGTTAAAGTGAATTTGATCATTGACTACTATTTTCATGTAAACTTTAATATCTCTTGACAGTTGTGTAATTGTTGAGGATGGCAAGGTTATAGTCTCAGGAAGAAATCGAACTACCGAGACACGAAATGTAATCTGATCTATGTCACATTTTTGTTTTTACTATGGTCACCTTCATACTTAAAAGCACATCCTTTGATAATCAATAGTTTAGAACTATGGATTACCATTGAATTTATACATTTCTAAGTTGGAAGCTTTTGGGAAATTTCGATTCTAGAAGTTTAGTGTTTTAAGATATAGAGACATTAATATTACTTAATAATTTTTTTATTATTACTAAATCAATATTTTACAGGCTACAAGACATGCAAAAATGGAAGCTATAGATGTGCTTCTAGAACAGTGGCAGAAAAATGGACTTTCAATGACTGAAGTTGCTAAAAAATTCTCAAACTGCAATCTTTATGTTACCTGTGAACCATGCATAATGTGCGCATCTGTTTTATCAAATTTAGGTATTTTCCTTCATATAATCAATTGTTCAATCTATATAAGTATTTGTCTTAATGTTATCCTTTCTAATTCAATAATTTGTCAGGTATAAAGGAGGTGTTTTATGGCTGTTCAAATGAAAAATTTGGAGGGTGTGGATCAATACTATCATTGCATTTAAGGGACGTATTTTCTTTTTCAAAGTGTTTTATTTTTTGTCTTAGATATTGTATACAAAACTGATTATGAAGGGCTCATTATGAAGCGCTCATGATGATATTAGAAGACCACAAGTGATTTTCTTTATTGGTGCTGATTTTCTTTATTGGTGCTAACTGGAAGTAATTTTTAAGCTTTTGTAGATGTTCATGTCTATCCTCGAAGGCAAAATCATACCAAAGAATTCTTCAGCCATCGGTAGAAAATCTTGGATCATCACTTGGTGTGGAAAATTGGGCAGAATATCTTGGATCATCATAAGTTGTACAATTATATTGATTATATTGTATATAAGAAGTTATAGATTAAGACATTTGGTCATTTAGATATTCATAAGTATATATTTAGTAGAAAATATAATAAGTTATTTAGAAAAGTGATGCAATGAAATATCAATTGTTTTTTAAGTTATATAAATTTATATATTTGTTATATGTGAGTCTTTATATATTTGATATATTACCAAAAAACAATAATAGTTTAAATTAAAAAAACTATAAAAAAATGAGATGAAAGTAATTTAAATAAAAATAGAATATTACAAAAAAAAATTCTATAGATAAAATTACCATGGTTTAAACCGTCGCAACTAGCATAAATAATATTTAGAATTAGTAAATATAATTACGACGGTTGAAAACCGTCACAATATGGAGATTACGACAGTTAGCTACCCGTCGCGAAAATAAATAATATTTAGAATTAGTAAATATAATTACGACGGTTGAAAACCGTCACAATATGGAAATTACGACAGTTAGCTACCCGTCGTGAAAATAACGACGGTTTGTATGACAGTTTTCACAACCGTCGCAATACGGCCTCGCGACGCACGTTTCTGCGACGGGGTTGAAACCGTCGTAACTTACAAATTGCGACGGTTAAAACCGTCGTAATATGTCAAAATGAACCGTCGCAATTTTCCAATTTTCTTGTAGTGATTGTATGTCCATTGGCATGAGTACCGAAAGAGCCCTCATGGACTTCCTCCATCAATAGGTTTGCTTCAAGTTCGTCAACGCAGCGCAGCAAGACCATGTCAAAGTTCCTCCTGTAAAGCACACCATCTTTATTAAGATAAAAATTACCGGCTAACCTCCTCAAAGTCTTCTTATCTTTGCTAGATGCCCCCGATGGGTACTCTTGAGTCTTGAGAAAATGCTTGATATCAAAATACCAAGGCTTTCCATTTGATTCCTTCTCAATAGTAAACACAAAAGAGGGTCTATCAAGACGCATGATGGTGATAGCTGGAGCTTCATTCCAGTAATTCACTTTGTACATCGAGGATAGCGCGGAAAAGGCATCCGCCATCTGATTCTCATCTCTTGGCACATGATGGAACTCGACTCTATCAAAGAATGGCAACAGCCTCCTTGCACAACTCTTGTAAGGTACCAGGTTGGCCTGACGAGTTTCCGACTCTCCTTTGATTTGATTGACGACTAGCGCTGAATCACCGTACACATCTAGATTCTTGATCCTCAGATCAATGGCCTCTTCTAAACCCATAATGCACACTTCATACTCGACTTCATTATTGGTGCAAGCGAAAGTCAATCGGGCAGTGAACGGTATGTAAATTTCTGGAAACCACAAAGTGGATGTTATCACGGATGTTATGACATCCACTGTAACACATACTACTGGACTTAAGCAGTAAATGGAAAGCAGTAAATAACACAAGTAATTGGTTACCCAGTTCAGTGCCAACCACACCTACATCTGGGGGCTACCAAGCCAGGGAGGAAATTCACTATTAGTATAATTAATTCAGAGTCAAACAACCAGTTTGCACTCTTCACTTAAGACCTACCCAATGACACTTCAGCCTAATACTAGACAAGAGTTTCCCACTCACTCCCCCTCAATCACAGTAGTGATATTAACCAATTCAAAGTTACAAAAGGCAATAAAGTCTCACTTTAAAGACACCTTGATCTTATTTCACAGCTTTGATCAAGTGACACAACTCTCTTGCTTAAAAGCTTAGAGTGATACACTAAACAAACAGTTCACAAACACTAAACCAAAGCAATCATGCAGCAGACAATTGCTTGGCATACAAGTATCCTAAGACACAATACACACGTGAAGAACAACTGATACAATCAGACTTCTTCACTCACAAACACACGTTCTCTGAAACCCTATCAAGAACTGTCTTCAATTAGGATTGATCCTTCTGTATATATAGGCCGATCATAGTCCTTGGGCCTTCGTACATAGGTTAGGTTTACCCAAGATAAACCTCTCTTCATGAAGCTGCGCATATCCAATTGAGTCAGGGGCATTCCATGTTTTAGTTAGTAGTGCCTGATATGTCGTTTAAGATAACTAGGCTTCCTAAAATGTTTCCTGAAGTATAGCCTAAGCTAATAACAGAAACTAATACCTACGCGCTCTGATGTCATACGTTTGATGTCATAACATTCAGTCATGACATCCAACTTAAGTGACTCTTAGCTATTTAAACTTACCCTGCTAAATCCTCATTATGTATGTCATAACATCAGTCATGACATTCATAGATCCATCAATGTTTTTCCATAAAATGCAGCCAATCAAAAGCATCTACAAACTCCCCCTTTGTCAAATTTTTGGCTAAAACATTCCGTTCCCATATCAGAGATTACAAGCAGCAGAAATTATACCATACATGTAGGAAAGCTACTAGCTAAACACACACGCTACAATACCATGTCAGAGTCATCTTCCTACCCGAAGGACTACCTACTAGGTATCACACTAATCTGTGGATCATCTAGTGATACTCCCCTTCAAATGATGCACTTCACATCAGTGCACACACAACCTGCACACACAGCAATCACACATATTTATCTAGACTGGATTCTGGATGTCAGGACATTCAGGATGACATCCACAATTACCTGTGAAGTATAACATCCTATGCTACTCCCCCTGAAAAGATGTACAGCTACACACATTCTGCAAACACCCTGCAGATACACACAAAACTATAAGCTATCATACTACTAGGTTCCATCAAGGAACAAACATAAATCTTATGCAGCTTCTGCCAAAACTCACATACATTCCTACACACATTAGGAACTCACACACCAACAACATTCCATACTGGTTGTGGAGTGCTTAACAGTCTGATCAAAGATGTATAGACCAAAATCAAAGTTAACTTTGATACTTATGGCATGAATGATATTGCCTAGTCCAATAACAATGGTGGATGTATGGTTGGTAGGCACCTAATTAGTAGCTCCAATTCTTTGAAGAATGGCATATTTTACACTGAGCAGTGCTACAGACAGCTTCCCTTTGGATGGCCATGTTTTGACTTGATTTGCATTGATGATCTTGCAAACCTGGTTGTCTGAAGCAACCAATTCTGTCTCACCATCATTTACTCGTCCCAAATATCTATTGATCACAGTAGAAGAGACTTGCACACATTTTCCTCTGACAAAAACCTTCATGAACTCCTTCTTATTTCTATTTGAGATTCAGAATGGATCAACCCTAGACAGAGGAATGGTGATTCCATGTACATTATGACCTTCATGGGGGATTTTGGAAACTAGTTCATTGACAGACCCGTCATCATAGGTAGAGTCCTCCATTCTATTATAGTTGTCCATGGAAGGTTCAAGATTCTTACCTTCTTGATCTGCATGTGAAGGAGCTGAATTTTGGGCTTCACTACCTCTTCCAAAGGCCATTCTTAGAGGATTGACATCCAGGATATCCTCTAGGGAGATGCTCTTATGTTGATCCGAGTCATGCTTGGTAGTTTTGGGAGTTTGTTGTTGAGACATTGTTGGTGAATTTGGCTGTAGAAGATAGGGTTTTTTGTGGTGGTTGTATGAGGTATGCAAGGAGACGATTTTGTATGAGCAACCACAGTGGCAATCTGATAGAGTAAAGGGGCTAGAGGGATTCTCTAGAAAAGGTGGAGGGAACTTTATATTTTGACCAATCAGAATATGATTAATATTCAAAATACAATTCCCAGTCATCATTAATTGCTATAAACTCTCATCAAGACATGTCCTCAACTTGCTTTGTGAATTTTCAAATTGAGTAGCCTTGAGACCTCTGGTAACCATGTCAGCACTATGTAGATCAGTGTTTCCAACCTCCACACGAACCTTTCTCAATTGATGCTTGTTATCCCTATGTTTGACTCTTTTAGATTGACCTGAGTTTGTATTGATGTTACTCTTGATGTCACAGTACAAAGTCATGACATCCTGAGTGACATTCTTCCTTTATGATCATTTGTCATGGACTCCATCAAATTCCAGTATAACAAATATAGATGACCATTCTTTGGATGTCCTTCCTTGGCTTGCCTACCAGTCTCACATTTACCATAGCCTGTTCTTCCATCTAGAGGAAACTTAGGAGTTCCTCTTACTGATTCCTTGGTTATGGTCTTCTTCATCCTTTGAAGATGTCTACCTTTCTCCAACCATATTTGATCCTTCTTTTCTTCATTGATCAAGACAGTTAGGTTACTTCTGGGCTCCCATAAGTAACAATTGTTCTTAGCTCTAGATCCCCTCATGATTTCCTCACCTTCTTCATTGGTGACAACACATTTACCCTTAGTAAATTTGACACTGAGACCTTGGTCACAGAGCTGACTGATACTAATAAGATTAACAGTCATTCCTTTAACCAACATGACATCATTTAGTCTTAGAACACCAGGACAATCTATTTTTCCAGCACCTTTGATTTCTCCTCTAGCTCCATCACCAAATGTTACATGACTTGAGGAATGAGGTTTAAGGTTTACCACAAGATTCTCTATTCCATTCATATGTCTAGAGCAGCCACTGTCAAAATACCAATCTTCTTTGGTTGGCATCCTTAGAGAAGTGTGAGCTACTAAAGCCACATTCTTAGCAACCCATTGTCTTTTCTTGATAAGGGTTTTCCTTTTGGCTTTGTCTTGATTCTGTTTCTTGACATAGCCACCCTGTTTGGGTTTGCCTTGATACGGATGGCTAGGAAAACCATGTAGCCTGAAGCAAAGGGGTTTAATGTGTCCAAGTTTTCCACAATTGTAACACATATACCCTTGGAATTCGTTCTTGGTATGGTTCCAACTTCTATTCCTTTGATGTTGTGACATTGGTTGTGACATCCATTTTGACCTCTGATTTTCAGGCTTTGGCCTTTTTAGCTCCAAGATGGGTTCCTGTTCACCAACAAATCCCAGTCCAGACCTGTTTCCTGATGTATGACCACTCTGTAGGATTTCTTCTAGAGTGTCAGTCCTAGGGTTTAGCATTCTTATGGATTTTGACATTTGCTCCATATTAGATTCCAACATGCTGACTTTACTTTTGAGAGAGTCTATTATTGCAAGATGCTCTATCTTCTCAGCCTCTAATTCCATTATGAGTTTCTTCTGATGCTCTCCTTGCTGATATATTTTTGTACTTCTGATGCATAGTTTCTTATATCAATCAGCAAGTTCATCATAAGTCAGCTCATCTTCACTTGAATCACCATCAGATATACATACACTATTCAGAGCAGTGACATGTTTGGTAGATTCTTCTTCTGATACACTTTCAGAATCTCCATCAGACCAAGTGATTGCTAATCCCTTCTTTTGCTTCTTGAGATAGGTGGGACACTCAGTTTTAATGTGACCATAACCCTCACATTCATAACATTGAACTCCTTTGTCTTGGTTAGATCTATCTTCAGATTTTTCCCTTCTGTTGGTGTCAGAAGAATTGTTCTTGGCATAAGGTTTAGGCTTATGGTATATTCTCTTGATTAATTTGTTAAATTGTCTTCCAAGCAAGGCTATTGCTTCTGACAAATTCTCCTCACTTTCACCATTGTCTTCATCAAAAACTTCTTCAGCCTTTGACACAAAAGTTATGCTTTTCTTCGTTTCAGTCTGATCACACATTCCCATCTCAAAGGTTTGTAGTGAGCCAATGAGTTCCTCCACTTTCATATTGCATATGTCTTGAGCTTCTTCAATGGAAGTAACCCTCATGGCAAACCTTTTAGGCAAAGATCTGAGTATCTTTCTCACAAGCTTTTCTTCATACATCTTTTCTCCTAAGGCTCATGAGGTGTTTGCAATCTCAAGAATATTCATGTAGAATTCATGAATAGTCTCATCCTCTTTCATTCTCAGGCTTTCAAACTTGGTGGTCAACATTTGTGGTCTTGACATCTTGACTTTAGAGGTTCCCTCATGATTTGTCTTGAGAGTATCCCATACCTCTTTAGCCAGTTCACAATGATGCACCGGTCTGAAAATGTTCTTGTCTATACCATTAAATAAGTCATTTCGAGCCTTAGAATTTCCAAGAGCCAAGGCTTCTTGCTCTTTGGTCCATTCTTCTTCAGGTATAAGCACAGATACTCCATCTTTATCAGTCTTCATTGGATGTTCCCATCTTGAGTTTGCAGCTCTCCATGCCTTGTTGTTTAAAGACTTTAAGACGGCTATCATCCTAGGTTTCCAGTAGTCATAATTTGCGCCATCCAGAATTGGTGGTCTATTTGTGAATCCTATATCCTTGTCCATAGCACCAGAATTTATCTTCCCTAGATCTCACCCAGAAAATAATAGGCAGGGTGCCTGCTCTGATGCCAATTGAAATTCTAGCAACCACATAGTAGATGTTATCACGGATGTTATGACATCCACTGTAACACAGACTACTGGACTTACGCAGTAAATGGAAAGCAGTAAATAACACAAGTAATTGGTTACCCAGTTCAGTGCCAACCACACCTACATCTGGGGGATACCAAGCCAGAGAGGAAATTCACTATTAGTATAATTAGTTCAGAGTCAAACAACCAGTTTGCACTCTTCACTTAAGACCTACCCAATGACACTTCAGCCTAATATTAGACCAGAGTTTCCCACTCACTCCCCCTCAATCACAACAGTGATATTAACGAATTCAAAGTTACAAAAGGCAATGAAGTCACACTTCAAACACACCTTGATCTTGTTTCACAGCTTTGATCAAGTGACACAACTCTCTTACTTAAAATCTTAGAGTGATACACTGAACAAACAGTTCACAAACACTAAACCAAAGCAATCATGCAACAGACAATTGCTTGGCATACAAGTATCCTAAGACACAATACACATGTGAAGAACACCTGATACAATCAGACTTCTTCACTCACAAACACTCGTTCTCTGAAACCCTGTCAAGAACTGTCTTCAATTAGGATTGCTCCTTCTGTATATATAGACCGATCACAGTCCTTGGGCCTTCGTACATAGGTTAGGTTTACCCAAGATAAACCTTTCTTCATGAAGTTGCGCACATCCAATTGAGTCAGGGGCATTCCATGTTTTAGTTAGCAGTGTCTGATATATCGCCTAAGATAACTAGGCTTCCTAAAATGTTTCCTGAAGTATAGCCTGAGCTAATAACAGAAACTAATACCTGCCGCCCTGATGTCATACGCTCGATGTCATAACATTCAGTCATGACATCCAACTTATGTGACTCTTAGCTATTTAAACTTACCCTGCTGAATCCTCATTATGTATGTCATAACATCAGCCACGACATTCATACATCCATCAATGTTTTGCCATAAAATGCAGCCAATCAAAAGCATCTACAATATATGAGAACCGTGAGGAGTTATAATGATTGCAACGATTCCATTACCATATGAATTAACAGCTCCGTCAAAAACCAGTTTCCGCTGAGGTCCAATCTTAGGACCCTCGTCAGGTAAAGGCTCATCACAATCTTTCATCTTCAAAAAAATGACGTCTTCATCTGGAAAATCAAACTTCATCGGCTGATAATCCTCAATCGGCTGTTCACCGAGATATTCTAACAAAATGTTTCCCTTAATGGCTTTCTGGGAAACATACTGAATATCATATTCTGTTAAAACCATTTGTCATCGGGAAATCCTTCCATAGAGTGCTTGCTTTTCAAAGACGTACTTGATCAGATCCATCTTCGAAATCAACAGGGTTGTATGGTTTAACATGTACTATCTCAAACGCTTAGCAGCCCAAGCGAGTGCACAACATGTTTTTTCCAGCATCGAGTATCTCGAATCGCAATCAGTGAATTTCTTACTAAGTTAGTAGATGGCATGCTCTTTTCTACCTGACTCGTCTTGTTGACCGAGCATACATTCCATTGAACTCTCAAGAACCGTGAGATACATGATCAGAGGTCTCCCTGTAACTTAAGACATGAGCATTGGAGGTTCCTGCAGATATTCTTTTATTCTTTCAAATGCCTTCTGGCAATTTTCATTCCACCTGACCGTGTGATCTTTTCTTAGCAACTTAAAAATTGGTTTACAAGTGGCTGTAAGATGAGATATGAACCTTACAATGTAGTTCAATCTCCTCAGGAAACCACGAACCTCTTTTTCTGTTCTCGGCTCAGGCATTTCTTGTATAGCTTTTATTTTGGCAAGATCTACCTCAATACACTTTTCATTGACAATGAATCCCAATAACTTTCCAGATCTCACCCCAAATGTGCACTTGTTAGGATTCAGCCTCAGCTTGAACTTTCTTAACCTTTCAAACAATTTTAGAAGATTGACCAGATGTCCTTCCTCCGTCTGTGACTTTGCAATCATGTCATCAACATAGACTTCGATCTCATGATGAATCATATCATGAAAAAGGGTCACCATTTCCCGCTGATAGGTTGACCCGACGTTTTTCAATCCAAAAGGCATCACCTTATAGCAAAAAGTCCCCTACGGTGTAATGAAAGTAGTTTTCTCCATGTGTTAACTCCTAATTTTCGACACCAGTCGAAGATCCTATCTATCTGAAGATAAAAACTTCAATACTTGGAATACAAGAGAGTTTTTGACCAACATCAAGTGGCTCCAAGTCGAAGAAAGAAGAAAGAAAGCTAAAAAATGCTAAGTGTTTTGACGAAGACTATAACAAAGAAAACGCGAGGAAGGTTTACATAAATTAGAGGGAATTTCCAAATGTTAAAAATTCAAACCAAGTAGAAAATGTGGGAACGGTTAGAAGAACGAAGAGGGCTCCAAAAGAAGCATAATAAGAAGTCTCAACCACCATGTAGAAGTTATTCTATAGCACTATAAATAGATGTAAAATTTATGTAATAAGGGTGTTCATTCATTACCGTACTAGTTCATAAAACTCTGAGTACCTGCGTGTAGAGAAACGAGTTTAACGAGAATGTACGTGATGCAACACCAAACTTTTTATCATCAATGCAATTTGTCTTTACAATTCACTTGCCATTTTTAACTTTCAGTTTTTACATTTCAAACTGCCCTTTACATTTTTCTGCCCATTTGCGTTGCAAAGATCCCCTAGTCGAACGCGGGGTTATGATTAGAGTTATCCTTCAAGTCATTTATTTACTTGCATCTTTATTTTAAAGTCCTTTAAGATTTCAAGGGGTTTGAGTCGAACACGGTGTTTGGCAAGAATCTTAGTGTTACGTTTATAACATTCATACTTTCCGCACTCGACATTCTTAATTTCGTTTAGTTGGAACAATCTTAGCACGTGTTCTAGGATTTAGTATGGTCGATCCTGCAAGTTAGTCAATTTATTATAAATTGATAGACCAGCGGTTGTTTACCAAAAATCACAGTAAACAATTTGGCACACCTGGTAGGACCCAGTGCTAAGTAGCGTTCTTTGAATACTTTGTTGTATGATCTTAAGAAGTGGAAAGGTAGCCACGACGCAAGACGAAGTACCAAAAAAGAAGTTTCATAAAAGAATGGCAACAAGTGGACCTTAAAGGGAACATTTCGAATGTTCAGTCGAGTATGGGATCTCAAAATATACCATATTCAGTCTCTTCGACAGGAGGACAAACACCCATGATGGTTGGGACTAAACAAATGCAATCCGTTCCTAATCCAGGGTCGACATGTGTACGAACATATACCCAACCCGTGTTGAAATATATAGGGCCACAAAGTCCTAATTCTCCAACACCTCCAGGAAGTTCTACATATAGACAAATTTCTCCCCCAGTGTTTTCACAACCATTGTTGAGGAGTCAATCATATGGTATGCATACAACAACCATGAAAATTTTGCAAAGCGCACCACCCGTATTCTCAGATAATGTTGCGTCTTCACCAGCACAAGGATCTGGGTCAGGCGGTCGGAACGGTCAAGGTTTAGGTGTGGGGTATCCTACACAAATGCCTAGCCTTCTAACTACATCGATTAACTGCCTAAGACAACAAATGGACGAGAGTAACATGTAGATGGTACATACTTTATCCCAGACTATGGGGTAAATTTTCCAACCATTAATTCAAAGCACTACTCAAACAAATCAACAAGTGGTAACGCAATTAGCCCACATGGCTGACTTTTTAGGGGTGCCATCTGAACGAAGAGCAGCAGTCGTCGAAAATGTTCCTCAATATCCACAATTGAATGATCAAGGGGCAAATATGAGAGGCCACATAGTTGGTAAACCTTCCAGAATGGACCATAGAAGGAATCAAGAATTTCCTCGTGTGGAGGAGGAGCCAGAAGTGGTCAATAGAAGAAAATAATCTGGCGGAAATGGTCGAAAGGATAATGACCATAAATGGCGCAAATTTTGGCTTTACCAGGCCAAACTACACTTTGCCAATAGTGGATTATATCTTACAGGCTGAATTGCCTCCGAGGATGAAAGTTCCTAAATTCAGTAAGTTTGCAGGAGATACCACTGAGTCGACTGTCGAACATGTGGCTAGGTACCTGATTGAGGCAGGAGAAATAGCAGGAGATGAAAGTCTTAGGATCAAATATTTCCCAAGTTCCCTCACAAAAAATGCTTTTACATGGTTCACTACGTTGCCGCCGAATTCAGTTTACAATTGGACCCAATTGGAATAGTTATTTCATGAACAGTTCTATATGGGACAGACCAAGATTAGTTTAAAAGAGTTGGCTAGTATTAAACATAAAGTTACAGAGCCAATTGATGACTACCTAAATAGATTTCGACTTCTTAAAGCTAGGTGTTTCACACAAGTGCAGAACACGAATTAGTTGAAATGGCTGCAGGGGGTCTAGACTATTCTATTAGGAAAAAATTAGACACCCAATATCTTAGGGATATGGCTCAGCTAGCGGATCGAGTTTGCCGCCTAGAAAGGTTGAAAGAAGAAAAGGCTAGGTTTAGCAAGAGCAAAAAAGTGGCATTTGTCGAATGCAATGAAAATGTCGAAAATACATGTGACGAAACACTTTATCTCGACGAAAGCGAGGTAGACCTTGCTGAATTGAAACAAGGTCCACCTTACGCTTGTAAATTTTTAACTCCATCAAATGGGAAAAATCCCACATAGTCGAATGACAAGTTTCCTAGAAGAACGTACATTTTTTACGTTACCAAATGTGACGAAATCTTTGACTTACTAGTTAAAGATGGTCAAATAATAGTACCCGCTGGTGCTAAAATACCACCTGTGGAACAAAGAAAGAAAAGAGGGTTTTTTAAATACCACAGTTTCTTGGGTCATAAGACTTCTGATTGTTTTCTTTTCAGGGATCTGGTGCAAAACGCCATCCAAGAAGGAAGGTTGAAGTTTGGAGATAAAGGAAAAGCTCAGATGAAAATTGATTCTAATCCGTTGCAAAAAGTGGAAGCCCACTACACGAAATCTGAAGTCCAGATGGTTGAAGCCATCGAAAATGATCCTGCCAGCTTTGGAAGATTTACTGAGGACTTTTCCATAACAACCAAGACGGTTAACACAGCCGGAGATGATGATTGTAATAAGAAGAATGAAGACCATGGTTTGATGCTGGTGACTAAGGCAACTGCTGAAAAGTTCATCCAGTTTGACAACAATATGAAGGAATGGAATGTGTCAGGAATCATATTGGGAAAGGATACTACTGACAAGGTCCATGTAGTCGAAATGAGCAAAAGGTCTGACATTGGCTTTGATGGTGTTGAAGCCGACAAAGGGGAGAGAAAGGTCCTGAATACACGGACAACTCAGAAGATAGAACGTCTGCTGATGATAGGAGAGATTACTGAAGTCAATGGTGATATGTTAGAGAATTGGATTTGTCTGGCAGTAGAAAGATATTTCAAAAATTCTCCTGATGTCAAGAGGTCTGATGTCGAAGACTCCAGCATAGATGAAAATTATGAAGATGTTGAACAGTTGGAGGACCACTTGTCCAAAATGAAGCTTGAAGACAGTGCCGACATCAACATGGTTGAAATTGACGACCACAAGGTTAAGGAAAATGTGAAAATGCCAAACCCAGTACTTTCAAACCAATGGGGAATGTACCTATAGGAAAGTAGGTTAAACCTGTCGAAGGACAAGGCTAGAAAAAGTGGAGGAAGTTTGATATAGAAAGAGGCTCTTCGTTCGAATATCATAAAGAAAGCCAAACTACCAACAAGTCATCATATGTATCAGCAAATTACAAAGGGAAAAATCCCATGACTAGATCCCAATGGCGAAGGGAACAAAGGAGACGAAAAGCTGCTAAGGAAGCCCAGGCTAAGGAGGCTCCAAGTGTTAATAAAGGAGAGTCTAGTACAAATCATGAAGAAAGAGAAAGAATCGCAGAGAAGTTACCTATAAAAAGGACGTTGTTTGGAGATCATAATAATGAGCCGGTGGGGCTAATCGAAGATGACGACAACATGACCGATAATTTTGACAGTGAGTCCGCTGCATCTTTCGACGTCATAGTCAACGTGGTATCTGTTATGCCCATAGAACTTATTTGGATTACTGAAGTCGAAGACATAGACCAGAATGTTGAGTTGGAAATGATGGCGCATAAACCTGTATGCTATTATATTATGAATAATGGATGTGTCGAGGAACAAAATGCATTTTTCGAACGTCCCACAAAGGAGATGAAGAATCACCTAAAACCTCTTTTCATTACTGGAAAGGTGGAAAATGTGCCTATCAACAAGATATAGGTCGATTGTGGTGCGACAGTCAATTTAATGCCTCGATCTTTGTTAAATAAGATAGGGAAAGATGAAGATGACACAAAGCCTCACAACATGGTTTTGTCAAACTATGAAGGAAAAGTAGGCTCAACGTTGGGAGTGATACAAGTCAGCCTTACAATAGGAACCATTACAAGACCTACAGTATTCACGGTGGTCAAAACCAAAGCCAATTACAACTTACTGTTAGGCAGAGAATGGATTCATGGTGTTGGTGTTGTACCCTCTTCAATGCATCAGAGGATTGTTATCTGGCATCCAGATGGAATTGTTGAGAACATCGAAGCTGACCAAGGATATTTTAAAGTCCCTGCGAATCATGTGGATGGGAATCAGTTTGATAAACATTTGGCGAATATAGCTCCATGTTCCCCAGTAGGCTTTGAATTTTCCCAAAATCAAACAACATTCCACTCATTGTACCTACACCCCGTCGAAGGTTTTCGATGGGATAGTGAAGTCCCAAGAGAAAGGCTACCAATGTTACCAGGGCCTTCAGTGGATCCCACTGGGTGGGGAGACGGATTCAGTGAAAATGACTGAATATGAAACATTAAAAAGAATTTCGGCCTACGTGGCTAAAACATATTTATAGACGGCCCTAGAGGCTGTAAATAATTACATTGCTAACGAAGCCATTTGTAAGTCTCATCATGAAAGTCCTAAAGAAAACTTCGACGTAAAGAAATCAGATGGAGGTCAAGATCAACGATTGGACGCCATTTATGACGACGAACCTTTGGGGTTCGAAAAGGATCCACTAGCAAACCCTATCAAGATGCTAGCATAGAACCCTTTAGAAGAAGTTGATTTAGGTTAAGGGGAACTCAAAAGGCTGACATACGTCAGCGTAAAGATAGATCCCCAACTCAAAACCAAGGTGCTCTATTTTCTAAAAGAATTCAGAGATTGTTTCGCTTGGGACTATGACGAAATGCCTGGTTTAGGCAGAGAATTGGTTGAACATAAGTTACCTTTGATACTTGGGAAAAAACCTATCAAGTAAGGTCCAAGACGGTTTGCCCCAGAAATATTGTCAAAGATTAAAAGAGAGGTCGAAAGACTACTTCGGTGCAAATTCATTTGTACAGCAAGGTATGTCGAATGGTTAGCTAATATTGTGCCTGTCATAAAAAAGAATGGATCTTTAAGAGTATGCATAGATTTCAGAGATCTAAATACTACTACTCCTAAAGACGAATATTCAATGCCAGTAGCAGAAATGCTAGTAGATTCCGCGGCCGGACACGAGTATTTAAGTATGCTAGATGGATATTCTGGGTACAACCAAATATTCATCGCTGAAGAAGATATTTCAAAAACTGCTTTTTGATGTCCTGGGGCTTTAGGCACTTACGAATGGGTAGTGATGCCTTTTGGTCTAAAAAACGCCGGCGCTACTTACCAAAGAGCCATGAATTCTATTTTCCATGATTTTATAGAAACTTTCATGCAAATTTATATTGATGACATTGTCATAAAGTCTGTTTCTGGGCAAATACATCTTGACCATTTGAAACGGTCTTTTCTTAGAATGAGAAAATTTGGTCTTAAGATAAATCCTCTTAAATGTGCTTTTTGTGTACAGGCAGGAGATTTCTTGGGATTTGTGGTCCACAAGAAAGGAATTGAAATCAATCAAAATAACACCAAAGCAATAATGGATGCGAAAGCACCATCAACAAAGAAGGAGTTGCAATCCCTGCTAGGCAAAATCAACTTCTTAAGAAGATTCATATCTAACCTAAGTGGAAAGACGCAAGTTTTCTTGCCATTACTTCGTTTCAACAAAGATCATTTTGAGTGGGGGAAACTTTAACAAGATGCTTTCGACAAGATCAAAGAGTACTTGAGTCACCCACCAATTTTATCTCCACCTTGTAGCCACAAAAGTATGAGGTTATACATAGTTGCGTCAGATAAAACCTTAGGGAGCATGCTAGCTCAAGAAGATGAAAATGGAGTCGAAAGAGCCATTTATTATCTAAGTAGAGTTTTAAATGATGCAGAAACTAGATACAGTATGATTGAAAAGTTGTGTCTTTGTTTGTATTTCTCTTGTACTAAATTAAAGCAATATATAAGGCTTGTTGATGTGTATGTTTTATCTTATTTTGATGTTATAAAACATATGCTATCCAAACCTATTTTGCATAGTCGAATTGGTAAATGGGCTTTAGCTCTAACGGAATATTCGTTGACTTACCAGCCGTTAAAAGCTATGAAAGGCCAAATCGTGGCTGATTTTTTAGTCAACCATTCTATAAACAAGACTGATGTGTATTATGTTGAGATACCGTCCTGGAAGTTATACTTCGACGGATTTAGCCATAAGAATGGCACAGGAGTAGGTATCGTTATTATTTCTCCTGAGAAAATTCCAACAAAATTTAAGTTCAGGATCGAGAGTCCATGTTCTAACAATGAGGCTAAATATGAAGCATTGATTGCTGGCCTTCAAATTTTGTTAGAATTGGGGGCAACTAGAGTCGAAATAATGGGAGACTCTAAATTGGTCATAAAACAACTCACAAAGGAGTATAAGTGTGTTAATGAAAATCTCATTGTATACTTTGTGGTGGAAAATAGATTATTAAAGAAGTTGGAAGTAGTTTCTATCCAACACATACCGAGGATAGAAAACCAAGTTGCTAATGATTTAGCCCAAATCGCTTCTGGATATAAGGTGGATAGCGGAAAATTTCAAGAAGCAATTGAAGCGAGAGAAAAGATAAAGACTGTAGGGTTATGCCCATCGGATCTAGAGTCTATAAAACTTGGATACTTGAATGGCAAAAATTTTGAAATTTTTACCATAGATAATTTAACAGAGAAAGACTGGAGAAAGGTTATAGTCGAGTATCTACAAAACTGACAGGTTCGTCGGAGCAAAAAATCAAGTACCAAGCATTGAGTTACACACTCGTGGGAAATGAGTTATTCAAAAAGACCCCTGAGGGGGTTTTGCTGAAATGCCTCAGTGAAGAAGAGGCATACATCGCTCTTTCAACAGTGCATAGTGGAGCTTGTGGAGCACACCAAGTTGGCCAAAAGATGAAATGGTTATTATTTCGACAAGGTCTGTATTGGCCCACTATGTTGAAAAATTGTATAGAATTCGCTAGAGGATGTCAAGATTGCCAGATACATGCTGGTATACAACATATCCCTGTGAATGAATTACATTCAATTGTGAAACCTTGGCCCTTTAGAGGGTGGGCTTTGGATATAATAGGTGAGATTCGACCAGCGTCGTCAAAAAACCAGAAGTATATTTTAGTTGGAATTGACTGCTTTACCAAATGGATCAAAGCAGTACCATTAGTAAATGTAGGTCAAGAAGATGTAATCGAGTTCATCCAAAACCATATCATATACAGATTTGGCGTTCCAAAGACGATCACGACGGATCAAGGATCAATGTTTGTTGGTCGAAAGATGCAGGAATTTGCTAAAGAAATGGGTTTTAAGTTGTTAACATCGACGCCTTATTATGCCCAGAAAAATGGGCAAGTTAAAGCTGCTAATAAGGTGATAATTGGATTGATTAAGAGGCATATAGGGAAAAAGCCTCGAAGTTGGCATCAGACGTTAAACCAAATCCTTTGGGCATGTCGAACGTCACTAAAAGATGCTACTAATACTACACCATTTAGGCTAACCTTTGGGCACGATGCAGTGCTGCCGGTCAAAATATGCTTACAATCAGTAAGAGTCTAGAGACATCATGAGATCCCTTCTCAATCCTATTGGGCAATGATGATGGATGAACTGATGGACTTAGATAAAGAAAGGCTTGAAGCCTTAGAAGCATTAAGACGACAGAAACAGAGAGTCCAAGACTCTTAGAACAGAAGGGTTAGGTTTAAGTCATTTGTAGAAGGAGATTTCATATGGAAAGTAATTCTGCCTATGGATCGGAGAGATAGAACCTTAGTTAAATGGTCTCCTAAATGGGAAGGCCTATTTCGTGTTATCCAAGTATTTTTAAATGGAGCGTATGAGATTGAAGAACTAGACAAAGATAAAATAATCTTGAAAGTAAATGGCAAGTATTTAAAGAGATACAAGCCTATCTTGCAAGAAGTCCATATTAGAGATTAGATTTCATTGAAATTAACGTCAAGAGCCAAAATAGGCTAAGAGGCTAACATGGCCTACGAAAAACAAAAAAACCCTTACAAAAGGTTAATAGCTGAAGAAATTATTCAAAATCTCTCAAATCAATGGACTTAAAGTACTCCATATAACCTTTGTCAGCTTCATCATCTGAGGCGAGAGAACGAGGACGTCTTGTCTTAGGCAACTTCATGCGAGTTTCTGCTCTCTTTGAGGGAGGAGGCACCCCTTGGGAGGTTCCAGACCGTGTTGATGAACTGGGTCGTGCACCACCACAGGGTTACTTGCTTCTCTTGTTTGAGTTGGGATGACAGATTTCTTTGAGTTAGAACTCATGTTTATTAGTAGTGGGTGTGGAGCGGTAATTCAAGGAAAGAGAGATTTATAGAAGAAAGAGTGAGCAAGGATTGGTCAAGAAAAACGACAAAAAAGACAAAGATTAGGTTATGCGTTGGAGCAACCAATGAAAGATTAAAGATAAGGCATTATGTCTCAGGGAAAAGAGAAAGCCTCAAAAAACGAGATGGACTAAAAGTTTTTAGACCATACATAAGTAAAGTGTGACATTAAAAGCTACATAAATAAATTCAAGCACAAAATAAAAGATTGTCATTACAAGAGACATGATAATATGGTGATCATAAAAAGTCGAGAACATCAGAAAGGCAGTTTCGACTTCAACTTAGAGAAAGTGTCCATATGGTGATTAATGCGAGCTTCATAAAGAGATTGGTCGAGCCTGGCGGTTGCAAGTTCTGTTTCAAGTCTTTGAGCCGCATCAATAAAATCAATGGTTCTCTTTAGTTCATGGGCTACATCAGGGTTGACAGAGGCTCTTATTTCCACATTACATTTCTCTGAATTGGCTATCTTGTCCTAGAGTTCCTTGATCTGTTGCTGCCACAAGATGATATCTTTTTGGTTGACTTCTATTTCCTCTTGGCGCTTATGATGAGCAGCTTCCAGTATGCCAGTCCAGGTTGCACTCTCTTGACCAACCTTTTGTTCAATTGACTTTAAAATCGGAGGAATTTGTCGAAGTTCCAAAGACAAAGCGTCGACCACGACTGTTAAGTCCAACAGGAAACCATGAACCTCTGGGCTAAGAGCGGTCAAGTTTATTTTCTTGACCTGGTCTTTTAAGTATAGTCGAGATGTGGGATCTGCAGTCAAGATAGTTTTGATATCTCCTTTGAAAAACTTTTTCTTGATAGATTGAAGGTTACTCTTGAGTAGAGCTTCTGAGGTAGGAGAAGTAGAAGGTGTCGAAGAACCAGAAGCAAGGCCACATTTCTGCACAAGGATTCTCTTGGCATACTCTCGTGGGTTTGACCATTTAAGCGCTAGGAGGGGGTCCTCAGTATGTGCTATTGGAAAAGGTTTCTTCATCACGGATGAAGAAGGACGAGGCTCAGAAGCAGCTTGGTCATTTTCATTTGCAATTTCTCCTTTTTCTTCCTCCTCTTCCTCTTCGTCTTCAGGTTCCTCAGAACTCCTGCTTCCTCTCGACTGGTTATCTTCAGCAGTTTCGTCTGTAGACTTTGGCATTTCTTCGTTGTCGTTATTAAGTTGGAGATCAATGGGGGTAAGAGGAGCATCGGAAGGGTTATCTCTTTGAGATTCTTCTTGAGTTATTGGAAGAGAGGCATCAGTGGTTGGTAGGTCCGAAGGTATAGGGATTGCTTCAACAGTTACTTCATCAGTAATCATAGGTTCAAGATGGACAGGGTTTGGAGGGCTAGAAGCATCATCATCTCCAGAGTCATCGGCATGAGCTTGTTGAGTGTTGGTAGGCACCAAAGGAGTTTTATTTCTTGTAGAAGGAACAACAGGTTGGTTCACTTCACTTAAACCAGAGCCAAGGTCAGAAGAAGGGTGATAAGTCCACTCACCTTGGCTATTGATGGAATAAGGAGCAGAGGTACCATAAGATAGGGTTGAAGCAGTAGTAGTGGTGTCAATCTAGAGACACATTTAAGGAAGATAAGACTACGGTATTGCACAATGAAGGTTGCATAACTAAGAAGGAAAACTCATGCATACCTGAGTTGAAGTAGCACCAGGGGTAGGAAGAGTGCCCCCGTGAGTACTGGCAGTAGGATTCACAGCAGTCACAGAGACGCGTCCTTCGACAACACCAGAAGTAGATGTCGAACCAAGAATTTTGGCCACCTTCGACAGAGGTGGGCCGGTGGAGTCAGACACTTTCATTGGTGTCTTTCTCTTCTTTACCAAAGTATCTTCAGGGGATTCGTCTGCGTCAGAAGTGACGATAATAGGTGCATCCTTCTTGCCTTTTTTCGAAGGAGTAGAAGGTTTACGCCTAGTCTAAAAAGAGAAAGAGATATAATATGAATATGAGAGTGAAAGCATATACAAGGAGAAGGCAAAAGAAACAGTACGTACCGTTTTACTTTCAAGTTCATCACCACCTTGAGCAGTGGTAGCCCTTGTAGACAGCGCCTTTCTAGGCACAACTGAAAATAATATATGATTGCCAGATTAGATAACAAAAAGGTAATAGTGCGGTCATAAATAAAGGCATCAAACCTTCATATATGTCAGATTCGATCAAAACATTTTGAATCCCTATATGAAGGTGTCCTTTGAAACTGTCTAAGGTATGCTTAGTCGGAACCACCCATCGAGCCTTTGGTTGGGATCACTGTCGAAGGACCTTTAAGTCCTCAGCGCACATGAACTAATCTTGAAATGGAGGGTAAGTGCCACTCCAAAATCAGCAGTAGGCAAGCGAGGGAACTTAGGAGGAAAGAGTTTAAAAGCCACCTCATAACGTTTCTCACGAGGAACATTAGGGGGGAGTTTTAAGGTATCCAATTTTTGGGAGAAGTTGTGTTTTAAAATGACAGCAGCCTCATGGATGGTCCGACTAAGATCATCTGGTCGATAAACAGTTTCAAAGTACTTATAGAAAGCTTGAATTTCTTGAATATGAGTAAGCTTACTTTTCTTTGACTTGTCATGCATGGCAAGAAAAGCTTGATCAAGCAGAGAATAAAAAGCAGCAGTATCAAGGAAATGTTCGGTATGATGTTTTGACCACCAATGGTGGAAAGAAAAAGTACATAAAACAGATGGTTCAAAAAACACGGGCGAAAGTATGCCCGATCTATGGCTAGACTCAGCGAAGATGTCACTAAAATGATCTTCATAAAAGCTGGCAGTAAAAAGGATCACTTGGCCTTTCTTGTCGTACAAGCATCTGGGGAAGCTTTGAATTAACCCAAATTGGTGCGACACAAGGTTAGGCTGATAGGAAATCAGAGATGCTAGGCCTTTCCCTGCATCAAGCATCTTGTATTTTGACTTGTTGGTGAATCAACCATCTTCAGAATGAACCGTTGAACTCCCACGACTAGATGAAGGAAAGTCATTAATCTGGATTCCCCGGCGTGCAATGGAGATCATACCGGAGCCTAGCAGGGCTCGAACCTTGCTCCCGAGCACTTTACAGTCTTCAACCGAATGCCCCTGTGCCCTAACATGGTACTCACAATGGGCGTTGACATCAAAACCTGGCGGATATAGAGGGACCACTGGACAAATCTTCTGTGGCACTATCAGTTTGGCTTTGATTAGATCTGGCAACAACCGACTATACAACACCGACAATTGAGTAAGATGCCTTTCGGGCTTCCTTAGTCTTTGCTTGGCGTGTGTCACTTGCGCGAAAATAAGGTGTCGGCATGACAGAAGAGTCGCCACCTTTCGTTATTTATCCCTCAGAGCGGGAAAGGAAACGATCGGAAAAACCTGACGAAAAAGGGTAAGACAAGGTCGTCGCAACCGTTGTCTGGATTCGGGAGTCGGTTACGCAAGGGGAAGGTATTAGCACCCCTCACGTCCGTCGTACTCGACGGGATCCTCGCTTGTTGTGTTTACTTGGACGGGTTGGTTTTATATATCTATATATCAAGGCTGGCTGAAAAAGAAAAGAAAAATGACTCGGCAAAGCGTCGCGCTTTATGCCTACGTATTCTCATCAGAGAATGAGAAATCAGAGTCAACGTAGTTCGGCTTACGAAGGGATTATGGGGGAAGGTAGCTCGCCAAGACATCTCCATCTTGTGCCTACGTACTCTCAACAGGTATGAGAGATCAGAGCTCACGTAGTTCGGGAAACTACGGTTTATTTCCTGTCTTTTACGAAAGAAGTGTTTTTTATTGTGTTTGCGATTTCAACCGCACTAGAGACTATGACCTGAGAGTGAATGCGTCGCATGTCACCCAAAGGGTACCATACTAAACATCCAGACTGTGGAAAAGAAACTCTCCCACAATCCTTTCTCAGATAGCTTAAGGCTCGTAATGTACGAAAGAAATCATTCGTGATTACTGTATCTTAAACTGTTTTGAGATGAGAAGAGAACATGCCCAACTAGGAGGGAGACTATCAAGTCCTACTGTTGTCATGCCATGGATTCATCCTATGGTTGAGGTTTGAACAGGGAACTCCTAGAAGTTATCATGCATAGGTTTCAACCTAAAAGTCTATCATCAAATCCTTATCAAAGGAAATGAGAGTCCTAAGGGATCATGTCAATGATACACCAAAACAGACAAAGCATCAGCTTAACAGTAAAATGCATGCAATGCAAGTGAGGGAGGAAATGTGTGTGGGGCTTCAGCCTCCACAAGCTCATCTCAACCTCAAGCCAGAATGAAATAACAGTAATCATACTTAAATATAAACAACATGCTATCAAGCAATAACAGTAAACTGCAATCATACAGATAAAATGAAATAAAATGCCATCAGACAAACAAACCACATGGGCAAGGGAGCTGGGCTCTACCGAATACCCGCAAGCAAAGCCACACAGTAACAATACAAGCAGAGGGAGCAACTCAACCTCTAGTGCAATCATGCTCCTAGATTCTACCTATTCTAGATATGGACTTATTCTAATGCATCAGACAAGTCAAACAAAACACAGCAATACAGAAAAGAAAAAGAAAGCATATCAACTCCTCTCTCAACTTCAAGCTTCAACTTTTCCAACAGCAACCCAGTCTTCAGACTTCAATCACTCTTGACAAATATCAATTTGCTTTTCCAGGTTTTAACCCTTCAACATGAGTTTCAACTCATCTTCTCCCTTAAGCTTCAGCTTCTTGATCAGCTCCACCTTCAGGCTTCATCTAATCTTCAGGGATTCCAAGTATCAACTTGATCTTGTTGCTCTTCAAGCTTCAGCTGGAATGGCAATACTCAAGGATTCATCCTCTTCAACTCTATGCAATGAATTCTTCATCTTCATACTCAAGCTCTGCATCTCTCCAGATAATCAAACCAGAGAAAATCACTTACTGGATAAGCTGGGGGGATATTGAACTGCTTATTTGACCACCAAAGCTGACCTATAAGGGTTCAACATCAAAGGAATGATTCCCTCAAAAGTTCTACTTCCTAGGTACATCACTTATCCCTCCAAAGGAGAGAGGTGTATACCATGGAAGGACTTTGAATCATAGGGAGGAATGGAGGTGACAGATACCATCCATGTTTAAGAAAGAAGTTGTCTAAGTCTAAACTCTTCCTAATTCCTAACCCTAAAACAACAACCAAAAGAAATAAGACCAAGCTCTCAAGCTCCTCAATGCATCTTCAAGTCTTCTACTATGCTCCTCAATTCTCCTTCGGACAAGATCAAGCTCTCCAAGCCCACAAATCAAAGCAACTAAAGCAAACATGCCCTAAAGGCAACACAAACAATCAACCAATACAAAAATCAACTAAAAATAGTATACTATTATATTAAATCCTAATATAATTTCTAAGGGATCCTACATACCTACCCTTAATACCCATATATGTCTCATAGTCTAATTTGTCCTAAAAAAAACCAAAAGAAATGTTCAATTACACCTATGTTGAAGTTTTAACCTAACTCTACACAACCTAGAATCAACTAATCAAAACTATCCTAAAATTCATCACAAAAATATGGAATAAATCCAGGGGGAACCTAAAACATATATCTAACTATCCTAAAAATATTGACCTAAAAATACTAAGGGAGCTACCTAAAATAAATTCTACAAAATCATATATCAACTTAAGAGAATTAAAAAGCAATTAAAGTAAAAAATATGCAAAAAATACTAAAATGCAATAAATGGAAAATGTTTTTATTTTATATTTTTCTAGACAAAAATATGAAAAGGGAGAAAAAACTCCCATTAAAAAATATTGATTTTTCAATTTGATATGAATTTTCTAAAGTGTGAAATAAAATGGAGAAAAATAAAATGGTTTATGAATGGCTGGGGTGCAATCAGCAACAATATGCAGTTCATATATGCTTGGGCCCAGAATGGGGGGTACCAATAACAAAGCGCCTGGGCCCAATTTAAAACAGAAAAACAATTAATAAACAGAAAAGAAAATGAAAAGGATTCGGTGCAAATAGAAATGAAATGTAGTTCAAAACTGGATGGGCCTCACGCGTGGGGTGTGGATAGAAATGATGACTTAAGCCCATGACCAACGTTTTAATGAAACGGTGCGTTTCATTATGCTCTGAACTTCCCTCCAAAATGAAATCAAACGTGAGCCTTTGGATCGTGAGAAAGTCAATGAGTCTGCGCGTGATCTGATGGTTAAAACATCATCCCCAACCTCCAGCTAGGGTTTCGCCATGAAAGCTTCCAAGAACCAGGTTCCATACTCAAACTTCCATCTGCTCGTGCTACCTCATTTCTTCATCAATTTCCAAGATGTAAAACCCTAAATTGCTCATAATTTCACCCTGAACACGATCATGCTACTAGAATACATTGAAAGAGCCTCTATCATGCAACCCGATAGTGCAACTCCATGAATCTCAAAATATCATCAATCTTCGACCTCAACCAAACTTAGATTCCTTTGCATCAAAATGATCCTTGCATTACCCTAATCAAAACCAGCTAATAATCTTGCATTATCATCCATTATATCACTAGTTCTTACTCCATCAAGAAATGGCATCCATAGTTGAAACTTCATCAAATGACCTTAAACTCTTCAGAATTGATCACCTAGTTGTCTCTAACAATTCTAAACTAATAACTTAACCTAACCATGCCTAGATTATGAGGTGAAAGAGATTTTGCAAACCTGGCTTCTTGATATGGTAGATGATGGAATCCTTGCTTTCAAGGCTTGAAACTCTTCAAGAATGATCCTTGGATGATGAAACTTCTTCTGTTTGCAAAAGATTTGAAGGAGAGAGCTTGTACTTCAAGATTCAATGGTAATTGCCTTCTTGCAAATTCAATTGGAACACCTTCAATCTTCCATCAATGGAGCTTCAATTCAGCATGCACACACTCAGAAAGATCTATGGAGAAGGTTTGTGAAGAAAAATGGGATGGCAATGAAGAAGAATGAAGAGATTGAATGTGACTTGAAATGGAGGAATTTGGATCTCACTCTCTCTTCTCTACACCAATTAACACCAACCTTGCATCTGAGCAAGTTAGACTCATCTTATAGAGTGGTTTAGAATCATCTAGAACCCCCTAGAACAATCCAATGAGAAATTGATCTTTTCATGTCATGGTATTTTAATTTCTCATTTTCCTTACATGGTATCTCATGCCAAGCTTCATGTAACTTCCCATTCTGACTTGAATTTATCCCCACATGAGATTTAGGGTAAGTTACAATGCATATCTTCCTTGTTTATTGAGTTTTTCCTTGTTTTGGTTTGATACCTTAAGATGCAAGCAATCCAATTCCAAAGCATCCCTATGATCCAAGCCTCAAATAAAAATTGTGGCTGAACCATTGTTCTTAGAATGTCATTTGGAGTCAAAATGACCTATTACATGACATGGTTTGGACTTATAACTTGGGATTTCCATTTTTCAAATTCACTTTAATTAACTTATGCCTCATTTTTAGGCCATTTTTATCACTTTTTGATATGAGCCTTTTCAACACCCCATGACCTCCCTAATAGCCTTAAAACATCATTCTAAGCAAGTTTGATGTTGAAGATTTTTCCATTTGAAGCTTGGAACTAGGAGATATGGCTTTATGCTTGAAATGACCTATAACCTCCAAATGACCAAAATGCCCTTGGCTTGTCAAAGCCATAAGTTGAGTTCTACAAATCCTATCAAGGACTTCTAGTACTCTCTAGAAAGCTAAGAAGATTCCCTTCAACATTCATGTTGACCAAGAATCCATAGGAATCATCCTACTAGGGCGAAAGTTGTCTGCAAGTTGGGTGACTTTCAAGGACCCATATTCACATACCTCAGATGACCTGTAATTTGTCAAAACCATAACATGAGCTATGCAAATCCTATCAAGGACTTCTACCACTCAAATTAAATCTAAGAAAAAGCTCTACAACATTCATGTTGGGGGGAAGATGAGATGACAATCACATCTTGAGCTAAACTGCCTTGAAGATAGGGATCCAACTAGGAGATTTTACACTGTCAATCTTGAGAAACCCTAGCTTAAAACTTCTCAAACTCCTCAATCATGATGAGTTGGTCTAGGAATCATCCTTATAGTATCTCAATACATCATTCCATGATCACATGGCTCTTGGATTAGGTCTCAACCCTCTCCAAATCATCAGTTGACCTAGGGTTGACCCAGTCAAACCCTAATTCTACCACTCATGGTTGAACCTTCTGAATTCTTGTACAATGACCTCTCTAGGCTTCATGATGGCTTTCAAGACATCTCAAAATATTTCTCAAAGCTTCAAGTCTATCCTCATAGTCTCAGAATCATCTGAGGAGCTCCCACAACTCTCAAGTTATGAGGCACACAACTTTGGTTTCAACCAATCTTTCTGAGGATCTCTTGAGTTCTTTGACAAAGGTATCAACCTTTGAACACTTGAATAGCCCTCTTGGCTAGCTTAAAAGTCTCATACAACTCTTGATGGATAAATAAATGTTGGTCAAATTTTGGGGTGCAACAGCTGCCCCTATTCAAACGGCTTGAACCTGACTGAGTGAGGAGCGAACGGCTCTCAGCCAATCGAGGTGCGAGACGGTTGAATACCGATAAACCCGAAAATTTTCCAACTGCACGAGTACATGGTACTCTACCGGGAACATATCTTCGAACACTGAAATAATAGCTGCACAACAACTAGCTGGAGACATACTGGCCTGACATCGCCGTCGGACAACCAAAATACCCAACATCGCCGCTGGAGAATAATCTGACATCGCCGTCGAACAACAAAACATCCAAACTCGCCACTGGAAAACCAAATCATCTGGCATCGCCGCCAGAAACAAACATCCAACATCGTCGCTGGAGCTACAAAGAATCTGACATCGCCGTCAGAAACAGACATTCAACATCGTCGTTGGAAAAACAAAGAATCTGACATCGCCGTCAAACCAACGCAACTCTGAGCAACACCCGACATCACCGTCAAGTACTCAACATAATCTGACTTCGCCGTCAAAACAAACATCCAACATCGCCGCTGGAAAACTGAAAATAATCTGACCTCGCCGTCAAAACAAACATCCAACATCGCCGCTGGGGAATTAACATAATCTGACCTCGCCGTCAACACAAACATCCAACATCGCCGCTGGGGAACTAACATAATCTGACCTTGCCGTCAGGGTGAAGAAACTTCATTGGGGAATTGGTCACACGGTAACCGGTAATACATAGTCAATCATGCCATCAGACATTCAAAGACACTGTCGGGCATCAGCCGGACTTCAACCATCAGGTTGATCATGCCATCAGGCATTCAAAGAAACTGTCGGGCATCAGCCGGACTTCAACCATCAGGTTGATCATGCCATCAGGCATTCCGCATCAGTGGAGAGAACTACTTCATTAACACGGTCAGACTTCAATCATGGAGTCTTCAAGGGAGATTTCAACTTCACCGTTAGAAAACTTGCTGGGGAGGATGCTTCGCCGCTAGGGAATCTGGAGAACTATCGAGTAACTCCGCTCCGGGGGTCCAGAAATCATTCTGGAGATTCAACTCTGCTGAGGACTTCAAGAATCATCTTGGACAAATAACTTCGTCGGGGACCTTCAAGAATCATCTTGAACAAATAACTCCGCCGGGGACCTTCAAGAATCATCTTGAATTGATAACCATTCTGGAGACTTCAGGAATCATCCTGAGCGAATACCCTGTTGGGGGTTCCAGGAATCATCCTGGGCAATTCTTGCTGGGGACAAACCAATCATGGCTTGAGCAGCTTCCGAGGATTCGGCTCTCTTGGGGCTTCAGGAATCATCCTGGGCAACCTTCACTGGGGGCTCTACTGGGGAGCTTAAGAATCATCTTAAGCAAATGGCCCTGCTGAGGAATTCAAGACTCATCTTGAACTGAAGACTTCGCTGGGGATCTCAAGAATCATCTTGAGCACGCGACTTCGTTGGGGAGAATGTCAGGAATCATCCTGAGTAATCAATTCTGCGGCGGAACACCTGCAAAACAAGAACGGTAACAACCTAGATCATGTTTGATATGCATATGCTTCAGCAATGGCGCAATGCTCCACACGGTGGGAATGCTATGCGTTTATGCTAAATGTTATGCAATCATGCACAATGATGCGATCCCATCAGCAAAATAAATGCCGAAGGGGGAATCCTCCTGTCAAGGGGGAAGAACTACTTAGATAAAGGAATCATCCTGCTGAGGAGAACAAGGCTAAGCCAATATCAATTGGACTCCGCAGGGGGCACAACTTCAGTTGACTGCTGCGGGGAAAACAACTTCAGTTGACTGCTGCAGGGGACGAAGCTCTACGAGAACCTGGACCTGCTGAGGGAAACCGATGTCAATCGCAAGAATACTGCGTGGCCGTCACGGCTACTCTTCTGGGGATAAGAGCTATGTGGGGAAACAACTTCAGCTGTTCAACACTCCCACTGGGGAAAACCAATCATGGTCTGATCAACTTCCAAGGATTCGGCTCTCTTGGGGGCCTGCAAACTCGGCTGAGGAAGGAGAAATCATTCTGCTTCGCTGGAGAGTACGACCCTGGGGGAAATACAGCATCAGCTGTTCAACATTCTACTGGGGAAAACCAATCATGGTCCCAACTGCTTCCCTGGAGAGTGTAACACCCCCTTCTATACCCCAAATAAATGCATATAAAACAATTAAGCACATACAAATTATCAGAGTAAAAAGGTTTTATAATAAGGTATAAAAGAAGAATGCCACAATTTCACCAATAAAACACTTTCACATTTTTCTCCACAAGATATGTAACATTTTCAAAATTAAGCGGAAGATCAAATCATTTAATCGTTTTCAAAATATTAATCCACGTACACACAAGTTAATCCAAATTAATACATCATATCAGTTAGATTACACGATCACATCAACTGATACATCGCAATGTATCACAAAAGAATGACTATACTAGTCTAACTACCCGGTGTTACATATCAGAGCAGCAGACTCAAAAGAATGAAGAATACTTCACAAAAGGGACTCCAGCATCCTAATCTGCAATGCCTCGTAGAGCATTATAAAACAGCAGAAGGGTGAGAAATATTACCATAATAATCAAAGCATAAGATTATATATATAGGTAATCAATACAAGTTCCACTCCGTATTTCTCACCACAATTCAATTTCTTAGTCATATATATTTGCCACACATATAATGACAACACGAATATTTGTAAAGCATTTCCACATCATGCATACTCTCACAATTTCACAATCTCATCATTCACACATAAGCATCTCTTCATGCATATGTCATATATTAATGTGACTCAACAACTCAATGCAACTCATGCAATGCGGTACCGACTCTCGTTATCTTTTTTCGGTTTTTACATTAAATCGGGTCCACACTTCTAGACCGATAACCCGTTATCTTTTTTTGGTTTTTACATTAAACCGGGTCCACACTTCTAGACCGATAACCACAAAGGCCCGTCCTCTAAGCCTTCAAACCCACACTTCTAGGTTTGGGACAAGCCACTAGTTTCCACGAAACTAACAGACTTTGCCTCTTGACTAAATGATGCATGTACAATCAACCACAACAGATGCACTTAAGACCGACCTCTTAATCTCATGCATTTACATAATTCATCTCTTCAAGAATTACACAATGATTGCACATACAACATATATCACACAATCAAGGTATTCACATCACAATACCATTTATACAATTATAAGTCATGCACACATATCCACAATGTTCTCATGCATACTCATCACATAATTGTATAACCATTAAGCATTCGCAAGTTCATTAGACAATACACATACATTCATCATTGTATTCACATGTATTTCTATTTATCATAATTAATACGCATCGCACATCAACTAGGACTCACGCCCGGAGGCTATCCACAGTACACATAATCACAATAGATCATATCTATATCATATCATAGAGGTATTAACCTATGTGAATCAATCAAACAATCACCACATGAGCAACACAACAAAAGAAAAATGCTGTCACATTCGCCTTCATTCGCCTGGCGAACCCTCGCAGCGAACCTTCGCCTGGCCTTCGCCTGGCGAACTCTCTCAGCGAACACTCGCTAGGCTTCGCCTGGCGAGACTTCCCAGCGAGCCCAAGTCAGTAGCTACTGACTTCATTCGCCACCATTCGCCAGCACCTTCGCTGGGCGAACCTTCACTATCCACCTTCGCTTGGCGAACTCGCCATCGAAGTCCACTGGGACTTAATCATAATTACTCGCCAGCATTCGCTAGGCTTCGCCTGGCGAAGCTTCGCCTTCGCTCGCCTGGCGAGAGCCAGCGAACCTGCGCAGAACAAAACCCTATTCTGCCTCTCCTTCATCAATCCATCATCAACCAAACCTCAAACATCCAAATCAGTACAAATAGCATCAATACATGTTACCCGACTATTCTACGACATTATTACTCAGTTCCAACCGATTAAATCATCAATCTACCGGTTAATCCAACATTTACCCTAATTGGAAAGTGATGAAAACTCTACCAAAACCCCAACCCAACATACATAACATCATGCAATGATCAAATAGAAACATTTCTCACCCTTACCTCGATTAATAGGAGCTTTGATGTTGGTTCTTGATGATTTTTCCACTTTTCCTCTTCTTCTCCTCTCTTTCTCTTCTTTCTTCTTTCTTTCCTCTTTCTCTCCAAATGTTTTCTCTAATTTCCTCTCTCTTCTTTCTCACTTATATCCCTTTTATTTTCTTTCCTTCCAATTTCCTTTCAATTCTCTATTAATTCCAATTAATAAATATTAATTCCAATATTAACATAAAATCCCACTAAATCAATTAATTACTACAATTAATTATTTAATGAAATTTGGGCTGTTACAACCCTCCCCCACTTAGGAATTTTCGTCCTCGAAAATGTTACCTGATTCAAACAGTTCTGGATAAGACTCCTTCATCTGTCTCTCAAGCTCCCACGTAACATTTCCACCAGCCGGTCCTCCCCAAGCGACCTTCACTAAAGAAATCTCTTTACCTCGAAGCTGTTTCAATTTTCGATCCTCAATCCGCATAGGTGATGTCTCAACAGTCAGGTTATCTCTCACCTGCACATCATCTATTTGGACTACATGAGACGGATCCGCAATGTATTTCCTCAACTGAGATACATGGAATACGTCGTGAAGATTAGCAAGCGACAGTGGTAAAGCCACACGATAGGCCACTTCTCCTATCCTTTGCAAAATCTGATAAGGACCAATGAAACGCGACGACAACTTGCGCGACTTCAGTGCCCTACCAACACCTGTCATCGGAGTGACTCGAAGAAACACATGATCTCCCTCTTGAAATTCAAGTGCCTTCCTCCTCTTGTCATAATAACTCTTCTGACGACTCTGAGTAATTCTCATCTTCTCTTGAATCATCTTGATCTTATCAGTAGTCTGTTGAACTAACTCGGGTCCAACAACAGAACTCTCTCTGGACTCGAACCAACACAATGGTGTCCTACACCGCCTACCATACAACGCCTCAAATGGTTCCATACCAATACTCGAATGGAAACTTTTGTTGTAGGTAAACTCAATCAAAGGCAAGTAGCTATCCCAAGCTCCTCCTTTTTCCAATACACAAGCTCTCAAAAGATCTTCAAGCGACTGAATCGTCCTCTCCGTCTGACCATCAGTCTGAGGATGATACGCTGAACTCAAACGCAACTTAGTACCCAAAACACTCTGCAGGCTCTCCCAAAATCTCGAAGTAAACCGCGGATCTCTATCCGAAACAATACTTAACGGAATACCATGCAGACACACAATCCTCTCAATATACAACTTAGCCAACTTCTCCAAAGGGTAATCCATACGCATAGGAATAAAGTGAGCAGATTTAGTCAACCTATCCACGATAACCCAAATAGCCTCAAAATTACTCGGCGTCCTCGGCAAACCCGATACAAAATCTATGGAGATACTATCCCATTTCCACTCAGGAATAAACAACGGCTTCATCAAACCCGATGGCTTCTGATGCTCAATCTTTGACTTCTGGCAAGTCAAACAAGAATATACGAATTCCGCGATATCCTTCTTCATACTAGGCCACCAAAATACTTTCCTCAAATCCTGATACATCTTAGTAGCACCCGGATGAATACTCAATCCGCTACGATGTCCTTCCTCAAGGATGCTCTTCTTAAGCTCAACCATGTGCGGAACACAAACTCGATCCCGACATCTCATAATACCATTCTCATCAATCCGAAAATCACCACCTTGGCCTTGGTTGATTAAAGTCAACCAATCAGCTAAGCTCAAATCCGATTTCTGTCCTTCTCGAATTTCATCCAAAATACCACTTGTAAGCTTTAACATACCCAACTTAAATTCAAAAGAAGTTCTCTCACATACCAAACTCAAATCTCGAAATTGCTCGACCAATTCTAACTCTTTCACCATCAACGCCGACATATGCAATGATTTCCGACTCAATGCATCCGCTACTACATTCGCTTTACCCGGATGGTAGTTCAAGCCAAAATCAAAATCCTTCAAAAGTTCAAGCCATCTTCTTTGTCTCGCATTCAATTCCTTTTGATCAAAAAGATATCTCAAACTCTTGTGGTCATTAAACACTTCAAATCTTGCGCCAAATAAATAATGCCTCCAGAGTTTCAACACGAACACAACGGCGGCCAACTCTAAGTCATGCGTCGGATAATTCTTCTCATGCACTTTGAGTTGCCTCGAAGCATAAGCTACAACTTAGTTATTCTGCATCAACACACCTCCTAAACCCATCAAAGAAGCATCACAATACACAACAAATGGTTCTTCTGGATTTGGCAGAATCAAAACAGGAGCTGTCGTCAACCTTCGCTTAAGTTCTTGAAAACTCGCTTCACACTTGGCGTCCCAAACAAAGGCTTGACCTTTCCTAGTCAACTGTGTCAACGGCAACGATAACTTAGCAAATCCTTCAATAAACTTCCGATAATAACCGGCTAAACCAAGAAAACTTCTGATCTCAAAAACTGACTTCGGAGTCTCCCATTGCGACACCGCTTCAACCTTCGACGGATCGACCACAATACCACTACTAGAAATCACATGACCAAGGAAACTAACTTCCTTCAACCAAAATTCACACTTAGAACGCTTCGCGAACAACTGCTTATCTCTCAGCACAGATAACACAATCTTCAGATGCTCGACATGCTCTCCTTCGCTCTTCGAATAAACCAAGATGTCGTCGATAAACACCACCACAAACTTATCCAAATAAGGATGGAAAATCCTATTCATGTACTCCATAAATACACCTGGTGCATTAGTCACACCAAATGGCATCACGGAATACTCATAGTGTCCATACCTCGTCCGAAAGGCCGTCTTCTGAATATCCTCAGCTTTCACACGGATCTGATGATACCCAGATCTCAAATCAATCTTGCTGAACACGCTTGCACCAACCAACTGATCCATCAGATCATCAATCCTTGTAAGTGGATACTTATTCTTAATAGTCACCTTGTTCAACTGTCTGTAATCCACACAGAGCCTCATAGAACCCTCTTTCTTCTTAACCAACAACACCGGTGCACTCCACGGCGACACACTCGGGCGAATAAACCTCTTCTCGAGCAAATCCTCAAGTTGACTCTTCAACTCTTTTAACTCCGAGGCCGACATACGATATGGAGCCATCGATATCGGACTAGTTCCAGGAATCAAATCTATCGAAAACTCCACTTCTCGCTCCGGCGGTAAATCCTTTATCTCTTCAGGGAATACTTCCGGAAAATCTCTAACAATGGGCAAAGCATCAATCTCTTCACTTTCACTAGTCCTCAAAGTTTCCATAAGCATAAATACCTTAGCCCCATCTTGTACCGATTCCTTCACTTGTTTCCTCGTCATAAGCAATTCCCTTTCAACATCCGAGTCGGGAAAAATAACCGTTTTGTCAAAACAGTTAATATACACACGATTGAATTTTAACCAATTCATTCCAAGAATGACATCCAGTTGATCTAAATGAAGACACACTAAATCAATCCCAAAATCTCTACCGAAAATACTCAACGGGCAATTCAAGCAAACATACGGTGTAGTTACCGAACCTATAGCAGGAGTATCAATAACCATACCGCCACCAATCACAGACAACTCAAGATTCAACCTTCTAACACAATCCAAAGAAATAAAAGAATGCGTAGCTCCGGTATCAATTATAGCGATCAAAGGTGTACCATTAATGAAGCACGTACCTCGGATCAATCGATCGTCGCTAGCAGTCTCAGATCCAGATAGAGCGAACACTTTCCCGCTCCCTTGATTCTTCTTCAGCTTATCGCACTTGGTACTGATGTGCCCTCGCTCACCACAGTTATAGCAAGTAACACCCGCACCGCTTCTACACTCTAGAGCCTTGTGGCCTGGCTTGCCACACTTAAAACACTTCTGTTCAACACTTTTGCACTCCGGAGCACGATGCCCCGCTTCACCACAAGTGTAACACCTAACCGGGGTAGAAACTCCCCCACTTGGCTTCTTGCCAAAACCAACCTTTTGTTTCCCCTTATCGGCAGGAGTTACGTAAGGTTTTCCTCTGAATTGTCCTTTTCCTTTCTTATCGCTTAGGCTCTTGTAGTGGCTAGACCTAGCCCTACTGTCTTCGTCATAAATTCTGTTCTTATTAACCAACTCAGAAAACCGTCTGATTTCCTGGTACCCAATAGCTTGTCTAATCTCGGGTCTCAAACCGTTCACAAACTTGAGGCACTTAGACCTCTCAGCATTACCAGTATTATAGTGAGGACAAAATTTGATCAACTCCTCAAATTTCGCCGCATACTCAGCAACCGTCGAATTACCTTGCTTCAACTCAAGAAATTCGATCTCTTTCTTCCCCTGCACATCCTCTGGAAAATACTTCTCCAAAAAGGTTTCTCTAAACAAATCCCACGTAATCACAATATCATCTTCCTCAAATCTTTGGCGAGTATTACCCCACCAATCTTCAGCTTCTTCTTCGAGCATATGAGTCCCAAACTGCACCTTCTGTGCATCCGAGCAATTCATAACTCGAAAAATCTTTTCCACAACTTTCAACCAAATTTGTGCCTTGTCCGGTTCATGAGTTCCCTTGAAGACCGGAGGGTTATTCTTTTGGAATTTCCCCAAAGCACGGAATCCATCATCAGCATGATTCCTCACATTCACATTGGCCGGAGGATTCTGCCCAATTGCCCCCGCCAATCTCGTCAATGCCTCCGCAATCGCTTCGTCGTTCCTTCCTGCAACCATCTTACTAATTCCAAAAACAGAACCACGTAAGAACAACCAATATTGATAATGCATCACACGCATATCAATAACACACAGGGAAAAACACCCTAACAACTTGGCCGGACGGACCGACCTGCTCTGATACCACTATTGTAACACCCCCTTCTATACCCCAAATAAATGCATATAAAACAATTAAGCACATACAAATTATCAGAGTAAAAAGGTTTTATAATAAGGTATAAAAGAAGAATGCCACAATTTCACCAATAAAACACTTTCACATTTTTCTCCACAAGATATGTAACATTTTCAAAATTAAGCGAAAGATCAAATCATTTAATCGTTTTCAAAATATTAATCCACGTACACACAAGTTAATCCAAATTAATACATCATATCAGTTAGATTACACGATCACATCAACTGATACATCGCAATGTATCACAAAAGAATGACTATACTAGTCTAACTACCCGGTGTTACATATCAGAGCAGCAGACTCAAAAGAATGAAGAATACTTCACAAAAGGGACTCCAGCATCCTAATTTGCAATGCCTCGTAGAGCATTATAAAACAGCAGAAGGGTGAGAAATATTACCATAATAATCAAAGCATAAGATTATATATATAGGTAATCAATACAAGTTCCACTCTGTATTTCTCACCACAATTCAATTTCTTAGTCATATATATTTGCCACACATATAATGACAACACGAATATTTGTAAAGCATTTCCACATCATGCATACTCTCACAATTTCACAATCTCATCATTCACACATAAGCATCTCTTCATGCATATGTCATATATTAATGTGACTCAACAACTCAATGCAACTCATGCAATGCGGTACCGACTCTCGTTATCTTTTTTCGGTTTTTACATTAAACCGGGTCCACACTTCTAGACCGATAACCCGTTATCTTTTTTCGGTTTTTACATTAAACCGGGTCCACACTTCTAGACCGATAACCACAAAGGCCCGTCCTCTAAGACTTCAAACCCACACTTCTAGGTTTGGGACAAGCCACTAGTTTCCACGAAACTAACAGACATTGCCTCTTGACTAAATGATGCATGTACAATCAACCACAACAGATGCACTTAAGACCGACCTCTTAATCTCATGCAATTACATAATTCATCTCTTCAAGAATTACACAATGATTGCACATACAACATATATCACGCAATCAAGGTATTCACATCACAATACCATTTATACAATTATAAGTCATGTACACATATCCACAATGTTCTCATGCATACTCATCACATAATTGTATACCCATTAAGCATTCGCAAGTTCATTAGACAATACACATACATTCATCATTGCATTCACATGTATTTCTATTTATCATAATTAATACGCATCACACATCAACTAGGATTCACGCCCGGAGGCTACCCACAGTACACATCATCACAATAGATCATATCTATATCATATCATAGAGGTATTAACCTATGTGAATCAATCAAACAATCACCACATGAGCAACACAGCAAAAGAAAAATGCTGTCACATTCGCCTTCATTCGCCTGGCGAACCCTCGCAGCGAACCTTCGCCTGGCGAACTCTCTCAGCGAACACTCGCTAGGCTTCGCCTGGTGAGACTTCCCAGCGAGCCCAAGTCAGTAGCTACTGACTTCATTCGCCACCATTCGCCAGCACCTTCGCTGGGCGAACCATCACTATCCACCTTCGCTTGGCGAACTCGCCAGCGATGTCCACTGGGACTTAATCATAATTACTCGCCAACATTCGCTAGGCTTCGCCTGGCGAAGCTTCGCCTTCGCTCGCCTGGCGAGAGCCAGCAAACCTGCGCAGAACAAAACCCTATTCTTCCTCTCCTTCATCAATCCATCATCAACCAAACCTCAAACATCCAAATCAGTACAAATAGCATCAATACATGTTACCCGACTATTCTACGGCGTTATTACTCAGTTCCAACCGATTAAATCATCAATCTACCGGTTAATCCAACATTTTCCCTAATTGGAAAGTGATGAAAACTCTACCAAAACCCCAACCCAACATACATAACATCATGCAATGATCAAATAGAAACATTTCTCACCCTTACCTCGATTAATCGGAGCTTTGATGTTGGTTCTTGATGATTTTTCCACTTTTCCTCTTCTTCTCCTCTCTTTCTCTTCTTTCTTCTTTCTTTCCTCTTTCTCTCCAAATGTTTTCTCTAATTTCCTCTCTCTTCTTTCTCACTTATATCCCTTTTATTTTCTTTCCTTCCAATTTCCTTTCAATTCTCTATTAATTCTAATTAATAAAAATTAATTCCAATATTAACATAAAATCCCACTAAATCAATTAATTACTACAATTAATTATTTAATGAAATTTGGGCTGTTACAGAGAGAGTGCGTCTCTGCGGGGGAATTTCAATTCCGCTGGGGAAGAAGGAATCATCCGACTTCGGAGGAGAGTACAACTCTGTGGGGAAACAGCCTCAGCTGTTCCAACACGCTGCTGGGGAAGAGGGAATCATCCGACTTCGGGGGAGAGTACAACTCTGGTGGGGAAGTTCAATTCCGCTGGATACTTCGGTCTGGAAACCATCAGTTGCTGCATACTTCGGCGTACGAATAGTTTCCTACGAAACCTGCACTTGTGACCTGGTGCGGGGGGATGAACACGAGCTTTGGCGCCTGAACATTTCTATGAAACCTGCACTTGTGACTCGGTGCTGGGGGATTCATTCATGCTTCGGCGCCTGAACATTTCTATGAAACCTGCACTTGTGACCCGGTGCTGGGGGATTCATTCATGCTTCGGCGCCTGAACATTTCTATGAAACCTGCACTTGTGACCCGGTGCTGGGGGATGAACATGAGCTTCGGCGCCCAACTCAGCTGAGGAGACGACGTTCCTTCAGGACGCATCTGGTTGGGGAGAGAATCATCTCTACCTGGGGAGACATATCAATGCTTATGATCTCGCGTTCAGACTTTGCGGGGAGAGGCTACTGAACTCTGTTGGAGAAGGAGGAATCATCCTGCTTCGGGGATGCGCACGACGCGCTATCTGGAATATGCTACACCTGTAACAACACAAACAAACAGACAAGATACCCTTCTCAAAGGGACCTATCGAGGTTATTATCTCGTGACAATATTCAAGTAACTAATTGTTTCAACAATCAGTGGCCTAGGCCAGTAAGTTTATGTATGCGCATTTTATCAAAAACGTCGGCGTTCTTTTTCGCAAACAAAACAGATAAATGCTAAACAGGCAAACAGAATTGCTGAATAACGCATTTTATAGATAATGAACCCCTGAATGGGTAAAATGTTTTACAACAGATGCAAGCTCCTGGAATGGGGAAGCCGCGCAAAGATAAAAAATAAATATACATCAGTATATACAAATGTCGGCAACGAGGCGTAGACGAACACCATGAGTTGATCCTTCTATGACCCACTCGACTTCGATACTTCTCCGACGCTTCAGCCTCGGAAGAGATTGATTCAGATAAACGGCCCTCAAGTCCTCCAAACCACTAAACAATGAAAGTCCACACGCGGAACGCAGTCATTTGCTTATTCAAATCCCTAACTTTTGCGTGAACCGCCCTTTGCGGGTTTTCAGTTCACCGGGATACCCTTTTTTGCCGAAGCCGCCCAGTGTAGGTTTTCGACTTCGCGGGTGTATATTTTTTCAATATATCCCTAATTTTTGCCCGAACCTTTTTATTCTGTTTTTGGTTCGCCGGGATGCCCCTTTTTTGCCTGGACTCTTTCTTTTTTGTCCAGCGGGTCGCTTTCAAGCAAAGTATTTTTTAACTGCGTCCGCGTTCACCAGGGATGCAAAATCTTCACCATCCATTGTGGATAACAACAAAGCTCCTCCCGAGAAGACCTTGCTGACGACGTACGGACCTTCGTAATTCGGAGTCCACTTGCCCCGGTGATCGGAGTGTGGCGGAAGAATCTTCTTCAGGACGAGATCACCCGTCTGAAAGCTTCTAGGACGCACCTTCTTATCATAAGCTTTCTTCATTCGGCTTTGGTACAGACGACCAAATGCAATCGATGCTAACCTCTTCTCGTCCATCAGGCTGAGTTGGTTCAGTCGGTTCGTAATCCATTCTGCCTCGTCGAGTTTCACATCAACCAAAACTCGCAAAGAAGGGATCTCCACTTCTAACGGTAGGACAGATTCCATACCGTACACCAAGGAGAAAGGAGTTGCCCCGGTTGACGTACGTACCGTCGTACGATAACCGTGCAATGCAAATGGCAGCATCTCATGCCAATCTTTGTATGTCACAACCATCTTCTGAACAATCTTCTTTATGTCACAATCAGGATTGAGGTAAACGTTTCCAGACAGCCTCCTCAGAGTCTTCTTATCCTGGGTTGACGCACCCGCAGGATACTCCTTAGTCATAAGGAAAGTCTGGATGTCATGGAACCATGGCTTGCCGTCGGCGGCTTCCTCGATTGCAAAGACAAAGGCCGGTCTATCAAGACGCGAAAGGACAATTCTTGGAGCCTCATTCCAAAAATTGACTTTATACATTGAAGCCAACGTGGCTAAGGCATCAGCCATCTGATTTTCTGCTCTGGGCACATGATAGAGTTCCACTCGATCGAAGAACGGAAGTAGCCTTCTGGCATAATTCATGTACGACACCAAATTCGGTTGACGAGTCTCCCACTCCCCTTTAATTTGGTTGATCACGAGCGCCGAGTCACCATATACGTCTAGATTCTTGATCCTCAAATCAATTGCCTCTTCTAGACCCATGATGCATGCTTCGTACTCCGCCTCATTGTTGGTAACTGGAAACGTCAGTCTCGCAGTAAACGGGATATGGGATCCGTGGGGAGTCGTGATGATAGCCCCGATGCCACTTCCATAGGAATTAACCGCCCCATCGAATATCAACTTCCACTGGGATTTCCTATCTGGCCCCTCGTCGGGCAACGGCTCATCACAATCCTTCGCTTTGAGAAACATAATATCCTCGTTGGGGAATTCAAACTTCAACGGCTGGTAATCCTCGATTGGTTGCTCGGCAAGGTAATCAGACAATACGCTTCCCTTGATGGCCTTCTGGGACACGTACTGAATATCATATTCCGTTAACACCATTTGCCATCTGGCAATCCTGCTCGAAAGAGCCTGCTTCTCGAAGACGTACTTGATCGGATCCATCTTCGAAATTAGCATGGTGGTGTGATTGAGCATGTACTGTCGTAGACGTTTGGCAGCCCAAGCTAGTGCACAACACGTCTTCTCCAGCATCGAGTATCGAGATTCACACTCAGTGAACTTTTTACTCAAGTAGTAAATGGCATGCTCTTTTCTGCCCGTCTCGTCGTGCTGACCGAGAACACACCCCATACTGTTCTCAAGAACTGTCAAGTACATGATTAATGGCCGTCCAGCCACTGGGGGTATCAAGATTGGAGGTTTTTGGAGATACTGCTTTATCTTATCGAATGCCTTCTGGCAATCCTCATTCCAAGTAATCGCCTGATTTTTCTTTAAAAGCTTGAACATCGGTTCACAAGTGGCTGTGAGCTGAGAGATAAACCTTGCAATGTAGTTTATTCTGCCCAAGAAACCACGAACTTCTTTTTCTGTTTTCGGCGCTGGCATTTTTTGAATGGCTTTTATTTTCGCAGGATCAACCTCGATACCTCGTTCGCTAACGATAAACCCCAGTAACTTTCCGGACCGCACTCCGAAAGTGCATTTGTTAGGATTCAGCCTCAACCTGAATTTCCTAAGCCTTTCAAAAAGCTTCAATAAGTTGACCAGATGCTCTTCCTCCGTTTTGGACTTCGCAATCATGTCATCAACATAGACCTCGATCTCATGATGAATTATATCATGAAACAAAGTCACCATTGCTCGTTGGTAAGTGGCCCCTGCGTTCTTCAGACCGAAGGGCATTACCTTATAGCAAAATGTTCCCCAGGGGGTGATAAATGTCGTTTTCTCCATGTCCTCCGGCGCCATCTTGATCTGGTTGTAACTGGAGAAGCCATCCATGAACGAAAACACGGAAAACTGGGCTGTGTTGTCGACCAACACATCGATATGAGGCAACGGGAAATCATATTTAGGGCTCGCCTTATTCAAATCCCGATAATCGATGCACATGCGTACCTTACCGTCCTTCTTCGGTACAGGCACTATGTTGGCGACCCACGGAGGGTAAGTGGTGATCGCTAAGAAGCCAGCATCGAGCTGTTTCTGCACTTCTTCCTTGATCTTAACGGCCATATCTGGTCTCGTCCTCCTAAGCTTCTGCTTAACGGGAGGGCAATTTTCACGTAGCGGCAAGTGGTGGACCACGATGTCCGTGTCAAGTCCGGGCATATCTTCGTATGACCAAGCAAAGACGTCACTATACTCTTGAAGCATCTCGACCAGTCTCTGCTTGACATCATTCTGCAGTGCAGCCCCTATCCTGACATTTCTGACGAGCTCTTCAGAACCCAGATTTACGATCTCGATATCCTCCTCGTGAGGCAGAATAACCTTTTCCTCTTGTTTCAACAAGCGGGCCAACTCTTCCGGAAGGTCTTCGTCTTCATCAATCTCTTCTTCGGCTTGATAGATCGGGCAATCAAAGTCGAAGTGAGTCGTAGAAGGTCCAGAGTCGATGTCATCTGTTATGTGGATCCTGCAATAACAAGGGTTAAGTTTAAAACAAGAATATGCAGGTTAGCACAAACCCCATTGCCATTTTACTGTTTTTCAAAACAAATATAAAACAAGAATAACAGAGATCACAATATTTGAATACGAAGAAAACGCCTTTGATTTATTAACAAAATGCATGTACATAATCCAACAAGGCCCTGACAATAAAACCGCTATGCCCCGGGTAGGACATAGGGTTGTACAATGATTGAAAAAGTAAATCATTACTCTTCACTTGTCATCGGGATGATTTCCTTGATGGTCCAATTGTTGAGGCGCTCGCCCCGCTTGCTTGGCTGAATCCAAGAGTCGAGATCACAATCGCTATCCCCGTTGTCTTCAGACGCCGCGTTGATGCTTTCGAAAATCACTCCGCCACTGGTAAATAGGATCGGCCCCTTACCACGAGACGCACAGCTAGACGAAGAAGAAGAAGCTTCAGCTTCAGGAGAATACCCCAACCCAAACTTATCCTGCTTGTTCGGTATCTCCAGAATATGCCCCCAGCCTGGGGTAGATCCAGCTTGGACGACGGCCCGAGCTTCTTTGAATGAGGAGAGATTCATCTCTGGCTTTTCTGTGACTACATGAGCTACCTCCTTCACTTTGACGGCTTCGAATGCCTGGAAGAGAGTTTCATGGATTTCTCCATCCATTTCAACATACTTAAAGGATGACAAATGGCTCACCATTATGTCCTCCTCACCACAAACGGTTACTATGCTTCCTCCGACAGCATATTTGAGCTTTTGGTGCAACGTGGAGGTCACGGCACCAGCAGCATGGATCCATGGCCGGCCCAAGAGGCAACTGTAGGCAGGCATGATGTCCATGATATAAAAGACCGTGTCGAACGTTTCCGGACCAACTTGGACCGGCAGGGTCACCTCCCCGAAAACGTGGCGTTTAGTTCCGTCAAATGCTTTCACCACCAGGTCACTGGGTGTGCAAAGCAATCCGCGAGTGTCCAACTTCATTAATGCCTTCTTCGGAAGCACATTAAGCGATGAACCCGTGTCCACCAGGACATGCGACATGATTGTGCCTCTGCACTCTATCGAGATGTGCAAGGCACTGTTGTGATTCCTCCCTTTTGGCGTCAGCTCTAAATCTGTGAAACCTAGCCCATTGCCAGCATTAACATGGGCTACCACCTCTTCTAGCTGATTCACCGATATCTCTTGCGGTACGTAGCCAGCGTTCAATACCTTCAGCAACGCGTTGCGGTGCGCTTCAGAACACAACAACAAGTTGAGAATAGAAATCTTCGAAGGCGTCTGATGGAGATGGTCTACAATCTTGTAGTCGCTCTTTTTGATCAACCGCATACACTCCTCGGCATCTTTGACAATCAAATCTTTCTCTACCCCACACGGGACCTCTTCGACGACTTTGCTTTTACCCTTATCGGCTGCATCAGCTCTGACCGCTTTCTCTGCCACGACCTCCGGCGGTGCAAACACTCTTCCGCTGCGAGTAATACCACTGATTCCTGCGAGACTCTCCACAGTCGACCCATACAGCTCTAGCTCCAACTTTTGACCGTTGCAATAGACTTCAGCCCCATAATGCCACGGAACAGCGTTAGTGCTCTCGAATGGTATCGGCCCAACTTTGGTAATAGTGATTGTAGGCGGTCTACGCGCAGAAATGATTATTGGCCGGCGAGGGATGGTGATGGTGGCGACTTCATCGGCCTGCTCCAACACTACCTCTCCTGACACACTTTCAGCCCTCCGGCTAAACTGCAGAATCCCTTCAGCCATCAGGCTTTGGATTCCTTTAACCAACTGCTCACACCCATCAGAATGTGTAGCACAGTCCATGCATAACTCTCCGCATCCTAGAAAGAACCCTTTATTCAACAACTTAGCTTTGACGAAGCTAAGCGGCGTCTTTAGGTCTTTGACATCCGTCAACAGATCTGCACTATCTTCTTCGATAATGGCGTTCACTCCGCCTCCCCTATGATTCGGCATAGGATTCTTTGTGACATTGGGCACATTATCGGAGAAGTTAATGATCTTGGCATCTACCAGGTCCTGCACCTTGTGCTTAAAGGCTTTGCAGTTCTCGATCGTATGGCCTGGTGCCCCTGTGTGGAAATCGCAAGTGGCATTTGCGTCGTACCCTGGTGGAGGTGCCCCTGTCAAGGGAGCCATCGTCCTCTTCTGAACCAACTGAAGCTGAAGCAAAGTCTGCAAGAGTTGCGCATACGACATGGGCGGTGCTTCGAAGTGACGGTTTGCCAAAGATGCTCGATTCTGGTACTTTCTATATCCCTGCTGATTCGGTTGCTGCTGCTGCTGCTGCTGCGGAGCTGCTGGGATATTTATACTGGCTATTTGTTGCTGAGGGCCTTTGCCCTTCCTCCGAGCGTTGGTCACAGCGCTCGTTTTGCCTTCTCGTCGTTTACCAGCATAAGGGTTCTTTCCACCTCCTCCAGCTGAGGATGATTCACCTTGAATTTTCTCGATCTTGATACCATTCTCGACATGCTAGCCCATGATAATGAGAGATGAAAACGTCCCAGACATACCGCTGACTAACTTTTCATAGTAAACCCCTGGGAGGGTAGCCACAAACATCTGCACGAGCTCGCGCTCAACCATCGACGGTTGAACCCGAGCAGCCAACTCACACCACCGCTGGGCGTACTCCTTAAATCCTTCATTATTCCTCTGCGAAAGGTTCTGGAGCTGGACTCGGTTCGGGGCCAAGTCGCTATTGTACTGGTAATGGTGGACAAACGCTTCAGCGAGATCCTTCCAGGTACGCACGCTAGTGGGCTCCAGACCCATGTACCACTCGAGGGATGGTCCAGAAAGGCTATCTTGGAAGAAGTGCATCAACAGCTTCTCATCTTCTGAATAGGCAGACATCTTCCTGTAGTACGATCTCAGGTGGACACGAGGGCAAGTGGTGCCCTTATATTTCTCAAAGTCAGGCACCCTGGACTTAGGAGGTACCTTGAAGTCAGCAATTAATCCCAGCTTGGACATATCAACGCCCAAAGTATTCTGATTCTCAATATCTCTCATTTTGTCTTCCAGTGCCTTGAACCTGAGCCGCGCTTCAGCATTCAGCTCCCCTTCTGCACCCCTTTGAGAAAACACATCATCCTGATGATCCTCAAGCCATGGTTGAGGCACCAACAGATTCCCGACGCCAGCATTGCCGTTGACCGGCCCGATGTTGACATTAGCTCCCAGACTCCCAGGACCGACACCCGTCGTATTGAGTCCGATGTTGGCCATCACATTGCCATTAGCACTGCTGTTGCCCCCGGCCACGGGGACACCATTCTGTGGAGTATCAACTGGTGGAGGAGTAGGCACAACCCCGCCATGAAGTATGTCGTTGCTATCAACCCTGGAGATCAAAGGCTGAACCAAAGTCCTGAGCTGGTCTTGACCATTAGCGACCACTTGCATAAGTTCCATAAAGCGATCCATCCTCTCGCGGAGCTCCTGGACATCTGTCTGCACTTGATCCATGATCCTGGTCTGATTAGCTCGAGTTGGATAACGGTGAATTAGTCTCTGATCAATCCTGGAACCACCGAAAACAGCCTGGGACCTGTGAACCTGAAAAACCTGTAAACACTAAAGGTTAGGAAAAACAACAAAATGTACGATATGCAAATGATTCATGCAGATGCATGCGTTTGTCTGTGTTTTTGGGAGATTTCCCCCCGATCCTAGTGCCTGAGTGCCAGTGCTGATAATAATAAGAAGAAGAAGTCGGAGTCCAATCATGGAAACATCAATCTCATATATAAAGAAAACCTATCAAGGCAGTACATAGCATCAGCAAGTACAAGACGAATCAACAGTGTGACCTCAGCCAACAAGCCTGGTGATGGTCAGCATACAACAAAGATCAAAACAAAAGGAATACAAATAGTCAAGTACGGCCACGGGCGCGATACTCTGCTAACAACTCCTTCGTCTCTGGATGATCTGGCAAAGTGAGCAACCCTTCGACGAGTAGTTCCCTCTGCACAATGGTATACTGAAGTCCCTGAACTGAACTATCCCATGCTCCTTCGCCGAAGCAATCTTCCAGTTTCCGCTTCTTAGACTCAACCGTCAGCTTATGCTCCTTCAGGTTAGCGAGAGCTTTGTTGAGCTGGCCTTCGGCGGCGTATCTGCGGGCGGTTTCTTCATCAAACCTTTGTTCACTGTCCTTCAGCTCGGCTTCCAGCTTGGAGATCTGCAGCATCAGCTTATCCTCCCGCTCTTTCCTGGTGGCCAGGGAAGCCTTCCAGTGCTGGTTGAACTTGGATATCCTTCGATATGCCTCGTCCAAGTACTGCTTCTTCGTAGCCAGTATGTCGTTGACAGCCTTGAAGTCTCGACCCATGCGTTCACGCTCGGCCATCTGCTTCGTCAAGTCTGTGCGTAGCTGGTTCACCAGCTCTGTCTGCCTTTTGAAAGAATGAACAACTTCGTTCCTCTCGCTTCGGAGCTGAGCTAATTCCTTCTCCAGTTCTTCGTTCGCCCGCTTCAATTCATCCCGCTCAGCTAATACCTGGTTATGCTGATGGATGGGCACAGTAGTAAGCTCTTCGATCATTGGAGGACTTTCTGGCTTGGCCTGAGGAAATGGCATCCCTATAGCATTGGCCCTGGCTCTGACCCAAGTCAAATACGGAGGGTAGGCTTGATTGTTGCTTTTTCCCAGCAAAGGCTTTCCTCGCTTACCGATATTATTCCACGCGCGCTGAAGCTTGGACAGCAGATCCCCCTCTAGAGTACCAGTGAGGTACAGAGATTCCTGTACCTCTTCATCCTTCGGCGGACTCCTCAAAGCATACGCGAACTGTCGAACCAGCAACGGCAGATTGTAGTTTATACAGCCCTTCCTACCTATCAAAGGCACATTAGGAAACCCGCTGCAACTGAAGATCACCTCAGTACCCAACCTATCTCTGTCGAACCAGTCGATATCCTCTGCAGATAAACTCATCAGACGCTCAGGCCACTCAGCTGTGGCTGCAGATAAGACAAAAGGACCCCTCTTAGGCAGATGACTTTCAAGCCATTTGTACAGCAAGGGTACGCAGCATGAGACATTCTTCCCTCTCCGGTTCTCGTTCTTGTAGTGAACTGAATGATAGACATCTCCTATCAAAGTAGGGACTGGATTCCCTGAAGCAAAGATGTGAAACGCATCAAAGTCTACAAAATCGGGCATGTTGGGGAACAGAATAATGTCGTATATGCATAAAGCGAGGATGGCATTGAACGCGACCCAACATCCGTCCTTGGCACACTGCTGAGCTTTACCTACCAGAAACTGCAAGGAGAACCCAGGAACCTTGTTCCAACTAGTCAACACTAACTCAGAGGCGTCCAAATAAAGGGAAGGAGCTAAACCAACCAGATCAGGCTCAGCATCCATATGAACAAAAGGCATCTTCCTCTTGATAGGAACACCTAGCAAATCAGCATAGGCGCGAGAACAAAGTCATGAAAAGTGAAACATCTCAACGGAGGGTCGTAGAACTGCAGCAGAGCGTGCAACCCATTCAACTCGGACACAAAAGGCTTATGAACCAAACTGAGCAACCTGCCATAAGATTTCCTGAACTCATCCTTCACAGAATCACCTGCTAGAGCTATCAAACCAGTCAGCTTAACCACATCAGGGGTAGGGAACTTGTAAGCCACGGTCTTCCTCAGAGAGCCCATAACAATACAATAGGAGGCAAGAAATCCTGGATCGGGGAAACGGTACCTGCAACACAGACACACGTTAATGAAATGCAAATGAACATGCAAACTAATGCAAAATGCAATCATGCAATAAGAGATCCGGGTAGCTGGTGCTGTGGAGATTCTATATCAACAAACCCACGACCACTGATAAGAAGAAAACCCCGGTGTAGAACCATAGATCTGATCTGCCAAGAACAACCATCTGATAGGACCATATACACAGGATCAGAATTCTGCTCTGTTAAGAACAAATGTCTGATAATAAGGACCTTTGATGTATGACCAAGAAATATCTGCTGATGAAGTCTTCAGACCCCAATCAAAAATCTGCTCTATCAAGAACAAACATACATCTGCTGATGAGATCTTCAGACCCCAAAAATCTGCTCTATCAAGAACAAACAACATCTGCTGATGAGATCTTCAGACCCCAAATCAAAAATCTGCTCTATCAAGAACAAACAATATCTGCTGATGAGATCTTCAGACCCCACTCAAAAATCTGCTCTATCAAGAACAAACAACTGATGACAATACTCTGCTCTATCAAGAACATACATACACCTGATGATAAGTGTTGCACCCTAAAATTTGCTCAACCTTATTCACTTGGTTTATGTTTCAATACCATTAGCATTTGCATATAAAGTTATGTACATAGGTTACTCATCTGCATAGCATAAGCATAACAAGTCATTCAACAGGGAACCAATCATTATCCTCATCTCTGGAGGCCTATCAAGAGGTTATTATCCTAATTCAATCTCATTCAAGTCATCAAGAAAGAATTTGAAAGCAGGGAGTTCAGTGGATCAAGCACTGAGTATATCTCCTAACTGAGGGTGTCTGAGGATCAACAAGGGAATTATGAGTTGTGAATTGAGAGTATGGGGAGTATCTAGACATCTTGTAGGACTTAGAAAGTCATTTGGAGAAGGAGACAAGTCATTGGTGAAGTCACAAGAATTGCAGTTGAAGACAGTCAACTAGGGTTTCATCTGGGTCAACCCTAGGTCAACCCTAGGTCAATTGATTGATTTAAAGGCATTAAGGGCTATTGGAGAGATGTGGGGTTCATCATTTGACATGAAGAATGAGGATATGTTGTCATGCTAAGAAGAAATCAAGAGAATTCAAGGAGAAGAGGAGTTTCTAAATTAGGGTTTCTATGTAAAATCCCCTAGTTTAGGTCAAATTTCCAAGCAAGATAAGTCAAAATGCAAGCTTCAAATGGCTTCTTGGCCAACATGGAACTTGTAGAGGATCTCAAGACCTTTAATTTGAGTGGTGGAAGAAATCAAGGAGATTTATAGAACTCAAGTTATGGTCCTTGCAAGTTACAGGTCATCTGAGGTATCTGAAATTTTGTCTGTGAAAGTGACTTGACTTCCAAGCAACTTTTACCCCTCAAGGAGATTTCAAATGAATTTCTGGTAAACATAAGAATTGTTCCTCATTGTCTTAGCTTTCTAGAATGGTATAGTATGCCTTCATATGATGTGTGTAACCCAACTTATGGTCTTGGCAAGCAAAGGGTATTTTGGTCATTTGTGAATTACAGGTCATTTTAACCTATGTCCAAAACTCATACAAGGAGGCCTCAAATGGAAAAACTCACAACATCAAACTTGCTCCAAATGACATTTTGAGTCTATAAAAGTGACCATGAGAGATTGGAAAAGTTCATAGCACAAGGTTCCAAAATTGTTGAATTTAATGAAGAAAAATGGCTTAAAAAATGAGATTTTTCATATCTTGGCCAAATGATGCAAAATTATAGGTCATTTTGAATGGAAAGGGCATTTTAAAGACATTTTCTAAAGTGTAATTTTGAGTTTAGTTCATAATTTGAGAGTTATTCATGGTTGCTTGAATTGAAAGTTACATAAACCAAATTGAAAGGGAAAAGTGTAAGGGAAACTTCTCCAAGCTTCTAGGAGGTTCTAATGCAACCTATATATTCATACAAGTTGGTTCATGCAAGGGTTGGTGCTTCCATTTGTTCAAAAACCTCAATTTTCATCCATTTTCTCATTCTTGCATAAACTACTCAAACTCCCTCAAATCTTGATCATTTTGCAAAATTCTTGATCCCATCATTCTCTACAATCATCATATAACCAGTTTCAAGCAAGATCCAGTGGAAATAGTTCCAAATTCGTGTGTTGTAAGTTCATTCTCAAAAGTGCAAGAAGAATCCATTACAAGAATTCAGAGTGTTTGGGAAAGAGTAGATGCATACAGAATCAAGATCCAAGCACATTGATCAAGTTTAAGACATTGCTGAGCTCGAAGTGAAGGATTCATCATTCTGTTTTCAAGATTATACCAGGTACATTCTCCATTCAAATTGGCCTGATTTAGTTAGCATGACATAGGTTTGTTAGGATAATAGTGACCTAGGTGGTTAGAGGAGTAATCCTGAAGCTTTTAGTGTGAATTGATGAAGATTCTTGCATGAGCCATAAAACTGTTTTGATCCATAACTAGGAGATTAGTGAGTGGTAGCTCATTTGGATTAGTGTAGCATGATCAGTGATGCTTGATGAGTGTTCTGTTAGCAAGAAATTAGGGTTTAGTGAAGGTCAAAATTAAGGCAGCCATGGAAGGGAAGCTATCGTGTTTAGTGATTGGGCGAAGTTTAACAAGAACTGATGATGTAGTTGCATTCTACGTAGAAAATGAAGCAAGTTTGGTGTTTGTAGTTTTGATTTTCATGAGGAGATGAGGGAGAACCGAGTGCTTGAAGATGGAATCGTGCATGGGGGATATCTGAAACCCTAGGGAGTCCAAGGTTGATGATGACTCCAACACCGTAGGATGCACGTTTGACCTTGGACTGGAGTGTGGCATCGGACGGTCCACGCGTAGCCTGAGTTTTGGTGGGAAGTTTCAAAAGTTAAAACGCACCGTTTCACTTATTGGGGGGATTGGGCTCAGACAGCTATTCGCACCCCCCAATTTAGTAAGCCCAACGCGCTGAACTTGGGTTTCCTGCTATTCTCACCCCCTTCAACTATTTCTTTATATTTTCTTTTTATTTTCTTTTCATTTTTCATTCATTTTTAAAAATTCATAATAAATAGAAAAATCATTATTTTTAATTCATTCTTTTTGCATATTTTTTTTTAGGATGTCTAGAAAATTATAAAAAATAAAAATTGCATTTTATTTTTTATTTGATATTTTTCTCATATTTTCTAAATAAATAACATTTTAATGGTTTCATTTCATACATAATTTTGTTATTTTTTGTTCTACTAATTGCTTCAATATTTTTTTGCCCATTCTTTTTAGGTTGTTTAGTTCAGACATTGAACTTGTAGATACAATTTAGTTCCCATTTTTAGAAATTAATTTTAGGTGTTTAATGTAGGTGTGAACAACATGAATAAAGCTAGGGTTTTAAGTGATGACTTAGGAGATTTGATTCTTTTCCCTTAGGACTTAGGGTTTGACTAGTTTAGTTATGGGACTATAGGGGCTATGGGTAGTTATTAGATCCCTTAGAAAAAGTCAGGGTCCCCCTACTGCTATTAATATACTGTATATCTGATTGACTGGTGTGGTGTGCCCTCTGGGGATTATTGCTTGCTTGTGTGGGTATTGGGATTGTCTGGGGACTTGGGGGAGCTGAAGACTTGAGGAGATGAAAGCCATTGAAGATCCAGAGATTGAAGATCAATTGCCAGAGTTGAAGAGGAGATTCTTGTTAGCAGATGCTGAGGAGACTAGGGTTTAGGAGCTAGGCAGAGCTCTAGATTAGAAAGTTTGTTTTTCAAACATGGATTGCCTTGTCTGCATCCATTCTTCTCTGTGATTCAGAGTCTCTCTAAGACACTCACCCCCTTCCTTTGGAAGGCTTGGTGATAGTGTCTGAGAGATAGAACTCTTGAGAGAAAATGTCTTTTGTGTTAGAAGCAGTTGGTTTACCACCATTGGTAGTCAACTAATTGTTTAACACCCAATCCACTCTTGTGACTGATCCCTCATCCTGGAGGTTTGAGCTTGAAGAAAATCCCTTGCAGATAGAAGACTGATGATCAAAAGCCCTTGCCTGAAGATCATGAAGATGGAGATTAATTCTTGTTGAAGCCTGTAACTGATTGGAGATTACTTGAAGCCAGAGGCTGATTCAGAGCTATTGATGTTGTTGCTTTTGCTGTTATATTTCATTTCTGATGTATTGATTGGTTTTCATGATTGTATTGTTTGCTGGTTACCCTTGTTGGGTTGAAAGTGAAGTCTGTTCACTTTTGCCTATTGTTTTCTAGGTTCGAGGTTGAGTGGGACTCCCTTGCCTCGCTTGTACTGTTGCATCCATGCATTTTACTGTATTACTGTATATATCTGATATTGTTTCTGTTTCTGCCTATCCCTTAGGATCTCTGTTTCTCTCTGTGCAAGAGAGGAGCATGATAGACACTAGGTCTTAACCCATGCATGATAACATTAGGTTAGTTTGTTTCCCTTCGCATCCGTAGGTTAGAGTTCTGTCTCTTCTTTCTCAAAACAAACAGAAAAACACATAAAGATTTCAAACACAATAAAAGACACTTCTTCCGTAAAAGAATGTGAACTCATCAAAGCGTCATTTTTGTCCGCTGGGACTGTTGATCAGAAAACCTTTTTCAGAAGGAATAAAATCAACCAAGACAAGCTTGTGTCGTACGTGGCCCGAACTACGTTTGCTCTGATCTTCCACGCTGTGTGGAAGTACGTAGGCATAGGATGCGATATCCTAGCGAGCAACCTTCCCCTCCTTTCCCGTAGGTAGGCGAACTACGTTGACTCTGATTTCTCGTTCCGGACGGGAATACGTAGGCATAAAGTGCGATACTTTGCCGAGTCATTTTTATTTCCATTTTATTTTCTTTTAACCCCTGACCTTTAGAGTAGATAGAATAACAATCCATACCCGAAAACAAGCGTGGATCCCTTCGAGTACGACGGACGTGAGGGGTGCTAATACCTTCCCCTTGCGTAACCGACTCCCGAATCCAGGTTTTGGTTGCGATGACCATACCTTTCCCGTGTTGTGCGAGGTTTACTCTGAGCGTTCCCTTTCCCTCCCGTGGGATAAATAACGCACGGTGGCGACTCTTCTGTTCAGCCGGCGCCGATTTTCGCAGTAGCGGCAGCTGGCGACTCTGCTGGGGATCCAACGTCCCCTGGCTGCTAAGGACTGCGATAGTTCTTATGCATTTGGGATCCAACGTCCCTTAAGAGAGTCAATCCTAACGCTTTTTTTCCCGTCGAGGATTTTGTATGGAGTTATTTTATATTTCTAACCTTGTATTTTCAGCATTATATATATTGACTATTGTTGTTGTATCTGGGGTGTGACGGGTGTTCTGATATTGAGTGAGAAGCCGGACCTGGGCTTGAGTGCACCTTAGACTTAGAGTAGAGATTAGTGGGCGCGCACATGCTTTGCATGTCCTAGTGTCCCGCGAAATCTACACTCAGACGAGGTTCTTCTGGTTGGCCTCCTGTCCTGCCCTTTGGGTGGCTTGGGTTGCTGGTTAGTTGGATTGTCGACTCTGGGGACCGATCATTTGGAAGTTGGCTAAGTGAGGCCTCTTCAGGAATTGATGATGCCACTCCTTTTGGGAATCATATCGTCAACCCTGAAAGTCTGTGACGCCGACGACCGCATAGGATGCCGTACCTTGTGCCAGTTATAGGGCCACCCACCTGTGAGGGGATTCAGGGTTATGCAGGTAACTAGACCTTCAGACCACCGGTTTGTTTCTTGATCAGGGTCCTGGATATTTATGGAGGGTTCTAAGGTCTGGCAGAGACCAGTTGGTGTGTTCCGAGGTCTGTCAGAGACTATTTGGAGATGTGTTCTGAGGTCTGTCAGAGACCAAGGGGATATATGATTTGAGGTCTGCCAGAGGCCATTCAGGTTGTGATTATGGGGTCTATCAGAGGCCAGTATTGGAGCTTTGTTTTAGGTCTATCTGGGACCAGGGTTTGAGGACTTCTAAAGAGTCTATCTGAGACTTTGTGATATGGTTCAGGCCGTTCAGCTATGGCAGTTGGTCCCTGTTGCATGTTATTTGCATTGCATTGTTTGCATACTCATTATCATTGCATCCCACTAACGTGTGTCTGTGCTGCAGGTGTATTTGCATTCCCCCGGTTCTAGTGTCTGGACTCTCGAGTATTTGATCATGGCTGGTTTGAGGATGACCGTTGCGTATAAGCTACCTGTCCCCGATATTACGCCACTCCTGGGTCTGATTTCTCTTGCAAATGAGGATGTCCATAGAAGCTTCAGGCAGAGTTACGGACGGTTGTTGGGTTTAGTGCGCAGGTCTACTGAGGATGAATTGAATGGGCTGTACACATTAATGCAATTCCATGACCCGGCTTTGAGATGCTTCACGTTTGCGGACTTTATCTTGGGGCCCACCATGGAGGAGTATGTAGAGTTTACTGAGCTGCCAGTTCAGAATGCAGTTCCTTTTATTCACTCAGCCGCTGAGCCCAATTTGGAGGATTTAGCCAAGGCCCTGCATATGAATGCTTCTGACTTGTTGATGACTGTGTGGCGAGGGGTTCCGGGTTTTTCTCTTCAGTTTCTGGCTGGTAAGGCTCAAGAGTATGCCAAGAATGGGTGTTGGGTGGTCTTTAACGCTATTTTGGCCCTCTGCATTTATGGGATAGTGTTGTTCCCTAACTTCCCAAACTTCGTAGACATGGATGCATTTCATCTATTTGCTGCCAGTAACCCAGTACCAACACTAATCGGGGACTTTTACCATTCGATGCACTACAGGAATGAAAACAGGAGAGGCAAGAATGTCTCCTGTTGCGTACCTTTGCTGTATATGTGGTTCAAGAGCCATTTTCCATCGAGGGGACCTTTCATGGATAATGCAATTACGCCCGACTGGCCAGAGCATATGATGAGGTTAACTTCCAAAGACGTTGATTGGTTTGACAGAGATCTGCTGGGATCCGAGCTTATCTTCAGTTGTTCTGGTTACCCTAATGTTCCGCTGATAGGAAGAAAAAGGTGTATCAATTACAACCCTTCTCTGTTCATTCGCCAATTCGGATATGCGTTGAAGAACCCACCAAAGGAGGAAGAAGTACAGGAATCTCTGTACTTCACCGGTGACGTGAAGGGGGAGTTACTAGCCAAGCTGCAGCATGCCTGGACGCGTATTATCCGAAGAGGGAAGCCGTTGTTAGGAAAGAATGACTGTCAGGCCTATGCACCTTATAGAGTTTGGATTCAGGAGAGAGCCAGTCAGTTGGGGATGCCATTTCCAGATGCACCAATTCTTGTTCCTATTCCGGTAGCAGAGCCCAATACTGTTTCTAGGGAAGCCTACGAGCAGGTTGTGAGAGAAAAAGAAGCCTTGTTGAAGATCAACGAAGGGTTAGAGCAGGAGCTAGCCCAGATACGCAGCGAGAAAAACAAGGCCGTTCATGCTTTCCAACAGCAGATTGAGATGTTAAACAAGTTAGGGGCTGAGTTGACTGAGGAGAGGAAAAAGCGCGAACGTCTGGGGCAAGAGTTCAGAAGCTCCCATGACATGCTGGAATCCAAAAAGAAGGCGCTCGACGCAGCACACCGAGAAATCTCCTCTTGCAATAAGACTTGGAATGCTACACTCACCAACAATAAGAAGAGGGAAGATAAGCTGAAGCAGCAAATCTCCGACCTCGAAGAGAAGTTGAAGTCTAGCATCAAGAAGTGTGAGGAAGAAGTGATGACCCGGTATAGTGTCCAGAATGCACTGAACAAGGCAATCAAATGCAGAGATGAAGCTGTGTCTCAAAAGCGAAAGCTAGAAGATTGCTTCGGGGAAGCGACATGGGAAGAAACTGCTGGAGACGTGCGTCGTGTTCTTAAGAGAAGGAATCAGTTGGTAGAAGGACTGCTCACCCGACCAGGTCACCCAGAGACCAAGAAGTTGATAGAAGAATACCAGACTTTTGGGAGGATTTGATCATTTCATGTAGTAATTTGTATGCTTTATTTGCATAGTGCTGACCATCACCAGGATTGTTGGTTGAGGTCATGCCTTCTTATTGTACTCTCAGTGATATTGTACTCTGGGCTTATTGATTTTCCCTGCAATATATGAGGCTTTCTGTGATTCAGCTCCGATATTTCTATTGTCAACACTGTCACTGCACTAGCACCTTCACACTAGAATCGGGGAATGAATATTCCCCAATGCACAGACACACATTGCATTGCATTCATATTCATATTGCATTACAGGTAACCTTTGGATGGTGTCTTATTTCCTGCTCTGTACCAGGTACTTTTCAGGATTGCAGATCAGCACCCGCACCGCTATTCTACCCGCACCAACTGTCGAAGAATCATGGATCAAATGCAAAACGAGATGCAGGATGTGCGCGAGAAGCTCGCTCTCTTTATGCAGACCATGGAAGCTATTGCAAAGGGTCAGGAGAATTTGCAGGCCATGGTCCAGCCTCTGTTGGCCCGAAATGCTGGTCACGGTAATGAGGATCATCAGTCCGTACGGGTCGATACTGTTCATGGAGACGGCACTCCCACGCCAGTGGCTCCACCTGTAGTCAATATACCTGCTGCTAATGTCAACAACGCTACCGCTGCTGTGAATGGTAACGTCGGAGTTGGGAATGAGACTGCTGTCCATAACGTTGGGCTGGGTGATGTCAATTTGGGAGATAATATGGGAGGCAACGGCTTTGTCAATACTGGATTCGGGTTCAACGATCAGGGATTCGATAACACGGGGAAGTATGGCTTTAATGCTCAAGGCTTTGGGCAGGATGGCTATGGTGCGACCAATCAGGGTTACGGAGGTTTCGGGAATGGAAACGGCGCAGGGTTTATGGCTTTTGGCCCTGCTGGAGGTGTTCAAGGGTACGGCAACAGAGGCCGAGGTCCGGGGATGAATCAGATCAGAGCTGGACGTAATAATGGATATGATGGGTATGGGGCTGGAAATGGTATGTGGCAAGAAGATCAGCAGGAGGACGCTTTCTCCGGAGGAGGTTTCGAAGGGCCGATGGATGACTCCCAGAAGATCAGAATGCTGGAAGAGCAGATGAGGGGAGTCCTAAACCAAGGTGTTGTGGGTTTGGACATGGCAACAATGGGTTTGGTACCTGGTTTGAGGGTGCCAATCAAATTCAAAGCTCCTGCGTTTGATAAGTATAAAGGGGACACATGTCCAAAAGTGCATGTACGAGCTTATTACAGAAAGATGTCTGCATACTCAACTGATGAAAGAATGCTAATGCATTTCTTTCAAGATAGTCTGTCGGGTCCTTCCCTAGAATGGTACATGGGGTTGGAGCCAACTGATATCAAGACATGGAAGCAATTAGCAGAGGCATTTGTAGCTCACTACAAGTATAACAGCGACTTGGCACCCAATCGGGTCCAGCTGGCGGGGCTGTCGCAGAAGAAGGGGGAGAGCTTTAAAGAGTACGCGCAAAGGTGGCGCGATATGGCTGCCAGGGTCCGTCCTCCGGTGGAAGATAAGGAAATGAATGACATGTTTGTCGGCACATTCACAGGTCTGTTTCATGATATGCTGTTTCACACGTCTCTGGCCAGTTTTTCAGACTTGATTCTGATGGGAGAAAAGATTGAACATAACATTAAGCAAGGAAAATTCCAGGTTGAGGAATCGACTGCAGCTGGCAGTAATAGGAAGGCTTTTGGTGGGCGCCGTCAGGGCGAGGCAAGCGCAGTATTTGGAGGCTGAGGCCGAGGCCGAGGCAGGGGACGAGGTCAATATCGTCAGCCGCAGCAGGTGGCGAGTGTTACTATCCCGTATCAACAACAACCACTCCAGCAACAACAACCGGTTCATCAACAGCCAATGCAACAGTAGCAGCAGCCTCAGCAGGGGGCACAACAGGCTCAGCGAAGATTCCAGGGTAGTAAACCAAGAAGAGTGTTTGAGAAGCCTCCCTCAACCTATGCAGATTTGTTGCAGACATTGTTGGGATTGAACTTGGTAGAGAAAAGAACTCTGGCACCGATAACGGGAGCTCCCCCGTTTGGTTACGATGCAAGCAGGCACTGTGAGTTTCATTCTGGGGCTCCGGGTCACGATATAGAAGGTTGCCATGCTTTTAAGCACGTGGTGCAGGATCTTTTGGACAATAAGACTATCAATTTCGGAACGGCAGGTCCGAATATAGTGCAGAAACCCATGCCTAATCACGGGGCTAACGCCATTCTGACTGAGGAAGGGTTAAATCTGATTATGAATGTCGATGATTTAAAGACGCCGCTGAGCGAGATAAAGAGCCGACTGTTACAAGGGGGTGTTTACCCGGGATGTGACGAGTATTGCTTAGACTGTTGGACCCTAGCTGGGGTGTGTGATGATTTGAAGAAGGGCATTCAGGCTTTAATTGATGAAGGCATATTGCAGTTTGACCAAGCAGCAACTGAAGAGCCCGTAGGGGCAGTAGCAGATGATCAGAATGATGTGGCCACTGTAACGATTCCTCGGAAGACAATCACTATCGCAGCACCAGCTCAGCGACCACCGATCACCATAACTAAGGTCGGGCCGATTCCGTACGAGAACACGAAGGCAGTCCCATGGTCATATGGGTTGGAGGTGTATTGTGACGGGATAAAGATTGATGTTAACAAGCAGCCAGCTGAGACTGTGGATAATGTTGCTGGTTCAGGAGGTATGACAAAGAGTGGTAGGATCTTTATATCCCATGAAGTGGAGGCCGAAAGACTAGCTAAAGGAAAAGGGAAAGCAGTTGAGAATGTCCCAGTGCAAGCAAGTGACAAAGAATCGGCATCGAAAGACGTAGAAGAGTTCATGCGCTTGATTCGAAAAAGTGATTATAAGATTGTGGAGCATCTGCAGCAGACGCCGTCCAAAATATCTATCCTGTCATTGCTGTTGTGTTCGGAAGCTCACAGAAATGCTTTGCTGAAAGTCCTGGATACTTCTTTTGTACCCCAAGACGTCTCCGTGAATCAGCTGGAAGGAGTGTTGGCACATGTGAATGCAGGCCACAGCCTGGGATTTACTGATTTCGACTTGACTCCGAAAGGGAGAGATCATAATATGGCGCTGCACGTATCTGTTGAGTGTAGAGGATCAGTAATGTCACACGTATTGGTTGACACCGGGTCATCTTTGAATGTGCTGCCCAAGAAGGCGATGATGAAGTTGGATGTTAGAGGAATCTTGTGCACGCCCAGCGACTTGGTAGTCAGAGCATTTGACGGCACGCGGAGAACAGTCTTTGGATCAATTACATTGCCTCTACAGGTGGGGCCGGAGGTGTTTGCAACTGAGTTTTATATCATGGATATACAGCCTGCGTACAGCTGCTTGCTTGGAAGACCTTGGATTCATGGGGCGGGGGCAGTCACGTCTACCCTACATCAGAAGTTAAAATATATGGTCGGAGACAGCGTAGTTACTGTATGCGGAGAAGAAGACATCCTGGTCAGCCATCTATCGTCATTTAAATATGTGGAAGTCGACGGAGAGATCCACGAAACACCCTGCCAGGCATTTGAAGGGTTGTGCATCAAGAACAAAGGTCCCGGGCCGAGCAAAGTGCCAGAGATAGCCGTCTCATCGTACAAAGAGGCTCAAGCCCTAGTAGAAGCAGGAAAAGCAAAGGGCTGGGGCAAAGTGCTGGACATTCCTGTGAAGATGGACCGGTTCGGGCTGGGATACCGGCCGTCGTCATCAACTCCTTCCATAGGGGCACCCCGTTTCAGAGGGCCAGTCACCATCCTTGCTAGTGGAGTATGTCATGAGACCGTCAATGCTGCTTCGGAGTCTGACGAAGGAGACAGCGACTGTGATATGGATGCCTGGATTCAGCCAAGTGCGCCAGGACAAGGACTGTGCAACTGGTCTATTCAAGAGCTTGTTCCTGTGACTTTTAAACAGTAATGCTTTGCTTTATTAATTGCTGAATAATCTGATGTCTTTCCCGGGGCATCAGGATTTGCTTAGGGCTGTGTTGTTATGAACATTGCGTGTCAATCATTAAATAAATGGCGTTTTTTCATGTGCAAATACTGTAATCCCTGTCTTTCTTGTTTTATATTTTTCAATAAAATGGCAACGTGGTTGTTCGCTTTATACGCATTTTGAAGCGCTTAACCATTCCTTTTGCAGGACAACATTTTCAGATGACATCCTTGAACCACCTATGACTCGTCCCGACTTCGAGCACCCGGTATTCCAGGCTGAAGAAGAGGTCGTTGAAGATAGCGACGTTCCTGAAGAACTGTCTTGGTTAGTGAAGCAAGAGGAAAGAGCCATTCTGCCTCACGATGAGGTCATCGAAATTATCAACTTGGGGTCGGAAGGGGTTGAGAAGAATATTCGTATCGGAGCCGCACTACAGAGTGATATCAAGCGAAGACTGGTTGAAATGCTCCGAGAGTATAGTGATGTATTCGCTTGGTCGTATGAAGATATGCCAGGGCTCGATACAGACATGGTTGTGCATCGCCTGCCACTGAAAGAAGATTGCCCGCCGGTCAAACAAAAGCTTCGCAGAACTCGACCAGATATGGCAATGAAGATCAAAGAGGAAGTTCAAAAACAGTGGGACGCTGGTTTCCTGGCTGTGACAAAGTATCCTTCATGGGTTGCCAACATCGTACCAGTGCCAAAGAAAGATGGCAAGGTTCGAATGTGCGTGGATTATCGAGATTTGAATAAAGCAAGCCCAAAAGACGATTTTCCACTTCCTCATATTGACGTGTTAGTTGATAATACCGCTCAATACTCCGTATTCTCCTTCATGGATGGCTTTTCGGGCTACAACCAAATTAAAATGGCGCCAGAGGATATGGAGAAGACTACTTTCATAACGCCTTGGGGAACATTTTGCTACAAAGTGATGCCCTTTGGTTTGAAAAATGTTGGGGCAACATATCAGCGTGCGATGACGACTCTTTTCCATGACATGATGCATAAAGAGATCGAAGTATATGTTGACGATATGATTGCCAAATCCCAGACGGAGGAAGAGCATCTGGTAAATCTGCTGAAGTTGTTTAAAAGGCTTAGGAAGTTCAGGCTGAGGCTGAACCCTAATAAATGCACCTTCGGGGTGAGATCGGGTAAGCTGCTGGGGTTTATCGTAAGTGAAAGAGGAATAGAGGTCGATCCTGCTAAAATAAAAGCAATTATGGAAATGCCGACGCCTAAAACAGAGAAAGAGGTGCGCGGGTTTTTAGGGAGGTTGAACTACATTGCTCGGTTCATATCTCACCTAACGGCCACGTGTGAACCATTATTCAAGCTGTTGAAGAAAGATCAAGCAGTAACGTGGAACGAAAATTGTCAAAAGGCGTTCGATAAAATAAAGCAGTATTTGCAGGAGCCTCCCATTCTGATACCCCCAGTGGCAGGTAGACCCTTGATAATGTATTTGACGGTTCTTGAGGGAAGCATGGGTTGTGTTCTCGGTCAGCACGACGAGACAGGGAGAAAAGAGCATGCGATCTATTACTTGAGTAAGAAATTTACAGATTGTGAATCTCGATATTCAATGCTGGAAAAAACTTGTTGCGCGCTAGCCTGGGCCGCCAAGCGTTTGAGGCAGTACATGCTGAATCATACAACCATGCTCATCTCGAAGATGGATCCTATCAAATATGTATTTGAAAAGCAGGCGTTGTCAGGAAGAATTGCCCGTTGGCAGATGGTCTTGACTGAATATGATATTCAATACGTCTCGCAAAAGGCTATAAAAGGGAGTGTGTTGTCTGAGTATCTGGCGGAGCAGCCTATTGAAGAGTACCAATCGATGAGGTTTGATTTTCCTGACGAGGATATCATGTACCTAAAGATGAAAGATTGTGAAGAGTCGTTGCCAGGCGAAGGGCCACAGTTGGGTTCCAAATGGAAAATGATATTTGACGGAGCTGTGAATGCTTACGGTAGTGGAATAGGGGCAATCATCACTACGCCACACGGGTCGCACATCCCGTTTACTGCCCGATTGACCTTTGTTGTTACCAATAATGAGGCCGAATACGAAGCTTGTATAATGGGGCTTGAAGAAGCCATTGATTTGCGAATCAAGAACTTAGACGTATATGGAGACTCAGCTCTGGTAGTGAATCAGATCAAAGGGGAATGGGAGACACGGTAGCCCAATTTGATACATTACATGAATTATGCAAGGAGATTGTTGCCCTTCTTCGACAAGGTTGAATTGCATCACGTACCGCGGGCAGAAAATCAAATGGCTGACGCCCTGGCCACTCTGTCTTCCATGTACAAAGTCAACTTCTGGAATGAGGCTCCCCGAATCGTCATCTCTCGGCTTGACAGGCCAGCTTATGTATTTGCTATTGATGAAGCATCTGATGGCAAACCATGGTATTTCGATATCCTTAATTTCCTGAAGAATAAAGAGTATCCGGCTGGGGCATCCAGTCAAGATCAGAAGACTCTCAAGAGGTTAGCAGGCAATTTCTATTTGAACCCGGATGGCGTATTATACAGAAGAAACCACGATTTGGTGCTGTTGCGTTGTGTAGACGAGAAAGAGGCAAAGCTGCTCATGGAGGAAATTCACGAAGGTACCTTTGGTACGCATGCTGGTGGGCATGCTATGACGAGAAAGCTGCTGAGGGCAGGTTACTTTTGGCTGACGATGGAAACTGATTGTTTCAAGTTTGCGAGGAAGTGCTACAAGTGCCAAATCTATGCTGACAAGATACATGTGCCTCCGAGTCCTCTAAATGTGATGTCATCTCCATGGCCATTCTCGATGTGGGGAATCGATATGATTGGAAAGATCGAGCCGACAGCTTCTAACGGGCATCGGTTCATCCTAGTAGCAATCGATTATTTCACCAAGTGGGTGGAAGCGGCGTCTTACGCAAATGTAACGAAGCAAGTGGTGGCCAGATTCATCAAAAGAGATATCATTTGCCGATATGGGATTCCCGAGCGGATAATCACGGATAATGGTTCAAACCTGAACAACAAAATGATGAAGGAGCTCTGTCAGAATTTCAAGATCGAACATCACAACTCCTCACCTTACCGACCCAAGATGAATGGCGCTGTAGAGGCGGCCAATAAGAATATCAAGAAGATTGTTCAGAAAATGGTCGTGACCTATAAGGATTGGCATGAGATGCTACCTTTTGCTCTGCACGGTTATCGTACGATGGTACGCACATAAACCGGGGCAACTCCGTTCTCGTTGGTATACGGAATGGAAGCGGTGCTACCATTAGAAGTCGAGATCCCTTCTCTGAGGGTATTGCGAGACGTTCAGCTGGACGAGGCAGAATGGGTGAAAGACAGGTTGAATCAACTGAGTTTGATGGATGAGAAGAGGCTAGCTTCTCTAGCATACGGTCGTTTGTACCAGAGCCGAATGAAGAAAGCGTACGACAAGAAGATACATTCGCGAAGCTTTCAGACGGGCGACCTTGTGCTGAAAAGGATTCTCCCGCCGCAAGCAGATCACAGGGGCAAGTGGACCCCCAACTACGAAGGGCCATACGTTGTCAGGAAAGTATTTTCAGGAGGAGCGTTGTTGTTGTCCACTATGGACGGTGAAGACTTCACGTCGCCTGTGAATTCGGACGCAGTTAAAAAATACTTTGCTTAAAATAGACCCGCTGGACAGAAAAAAGAGAGTCCAGGCAAAAATGGGGCATCCTGGCGAACCAAAAACAGAATGAAAGGTTTGGGCAAAAATTAGGGATAAAATTGAAAAAATGTACACCCGCGAAGTTGAAAACCTACACTGGGCGACTTCGGCAAAAAGGGGTATCCCGGTGAACTGAAAACCCGTAAAGGGCGGTTCACGCAAAAGTTAGGGATTTGAAAAGCAAATGACTGCGGTTCGAATTTGATAATTGCAATGAGCATCAATGCGGGAGAATACATTTGAGGAGTCAGTTATCTGATACAATCTCTTCAGAAGTGGGGATACCGGGAAAGCATTAGAGTCGGGCGAGTCATGGGAGGATCAGTTCGTGGTGTTCACCTGCATCCCTCTGCCGACATGCGTACAAATTTAAGTTGTCAATATTTATGCTTCTTGGGCATACTTGTATACTTGTATATTTTCTTTGTGTAGCTTCCTCTTTTCAGGAGTTACATCCCGTGTACGAAAATTCCGCCCATTCAGGGGCCCAATCAATAAAATACGTTATTCCGTACTTGACACTGTTCTTTACTGTTTTGTGCACGATTAACGCCTAAGTTTGATGAAACTAGCATGTGTATAACGGCACTGGCCCTTACCAACAGTTGCTAAAGCTTTGAATTAACTGAAAATAACGTCACTAACCTGAATTGATTTGGTTGCATAGGCTTGTCTTGTCTTGCTTGTGTTGTTGCAGGTTTCATAACCGTACGAGGAAGATGACCAAAAGATTGCAATAACGAAAGACTCAGCCCTCACGCAGGTCATGCAGGTTCTTCCGGAAGGAGGATCGAACTCTCCAGCTAGTCGTAGCTTGTGCAAAAGGATTATCCAGCAGAGTCGTTTACCCTCAACAGAATTGACGATTCCAAGATCGTAAGGCTGTATTCAGATAGTGTATCTCAAGCAGAGTGGTTTAGCCGCAAAGGATTAATAGTTGTGAGCTGTATCCAGACAAGTTCATCCTTCCTCGCAGGGTCATTTACCCTCTCCCGGCGGAGTCAGTTGGTTTTTTCCCAAGAGAATCATCCCATCCCCGGCAGAGTCCTCTCTTTTCAGCAAGTGTTATTTCCTCCCAGTGGAACTCGAAGATCAAGACTCTCCCTAGCAGAGTTGGTGGTGGGTCCTGTCATTTATTTTGTCAGGGATACCGTGTAACATCAGTTCACTATCCAGCAGAAAGTCCGATCATACTGTGCACATCTGCTATTCCCCAGCAGGGGGGTTACCTCAACAGGGTGCTTGGCTTGAGTTCCCAATTTCCCAGCAGGGTTGACTTCGCCCTTCCAGCATTTATTTTGCTGGAATAATTCTGTAGCACCTGGCTATCCCCAGCGGAGTTGGCATTATCTTCAGCATTTATTTTGCTGAAGCAGTTCCTGTACCCAGCAGTTCAAGTCTGCGGTTGCATTGGCCTATAGGGTCGTACTTGCATCCACCAAGTAAAGTGTAGTATTTCCATGTCGAATGGAACATTGCATCGCCGTCAAACATGCACATTTTTTTTGAAACATAAACCAGGTATTGTTTCTCATGCAGATAGAGAGAGCCCTTGCTCAAGTGAATTATCAAGCAGTCAAGATCTCGACATAAGACATCCCACGAGGTGTCAGCCTTGACACTACTCCCCACAGAGTTGACAAGATGAAGTTTCTCTGTGTCTCCGAACAAAGTTATTTATGAATTTCTTGTGTTGTCCCCGCCAGAGTCAGCAGAATAAGTTTCTCCTTACCCCCAAGCGGGGTTGTTCGTCATCAAAGGATTCATGAATCAGAACTTCAGAGGCTACCGCGGGTTATCAGAACAGGCGTCCAGAAGTTTGGTTTCCACATGTCCCCAGTAGAGCCAGCCTCAAAGTTGCTGTAACGTCAGTGATAAGAAATTGGTGGAAGAAGGAGTCCTAACGTGGACAATTTTATTGACAGGTTTTCTTTGTGCTAAAGAAGATTGTGGGAATGTGGAGTCCTAACGTGGACATTTTCTCAAATTGACGATGTGTGTTAGTCCTAACGTGGACCGGTTCGGGTTATCGGTATTAATTGAGTGTGGGGTCCTGACGTGGACAAGTCTTATTTCACAAGCAAGTTGAAGACGCACAAGTCCGGACACGGACAAGATGTATTTTCTCAGCAGAAAAGATGTAGTCCTTACGTGGACAAATCAAGACGAAACATGGGTCCTGACGTGGACGAATCTATTCCTTACGTGGAAAAAGAGGTTTCAGTTCCTTACGTGGAAGAGCAAGTTCATTCCTTACGTGGAAAGATGAGATTCCTTACGTGGAAAAGAATGGGTTTCCTTACGTGGAAAGATTGAGTCCTTACGCGGACAGATCAAAGAAGTTATTCCTAACGCGGAAGAAGAAGATAGATTCCTTACGTGGAAAAATTTAGTCCTGACGTGGACGGATTCAGAAGAAGAAGTATGCCTAACGTGGAAAGAAGGCGTGTTCCTTACGTGGAAGAGAAAGAGAAACTTCAGGTCCTTACGTGGAAAGAGGGGAGTCCTTACGTGGACAAGTCAGAAAAATGGTTCCGTACGGGGAAAGGAGATCGTGTTCCTTACGTGGAAAAGATTGAGTCCTTACGCGGACACATAGGAGGAGGATCCCTCACGGGGAAAGAGCGGAGTCCTTACGTGGACAGATTAAGATGGCATTCCTTACGTGGAAAAATGTAGTCATGACGCGGACAAATCGGAAAGAGTTGGTTTCCTTACGTGGAGAGATTGGGGTCCTTACGTGGACGGATTCAAGAAAAGTTGATTCCTGACATGGAAGAATGATGTATTCCTTACGTGGAAAGGTGAGTCCTAACGTGGACAGGTTCAGAACCAAAGTTGTGTTCCTTACGCGGAAAGATTGGAGTCCTGACGCAGACATATCGAGTTGTACTGGAGTCCTTACGTGGACAGATTGATACGGTTCTCCTTACGTGGAAAAAGAAGATTGCATCCTGACGTGGAAAGATGGAAAGTTTAGTCCTGACGTGGACAGATGCAGAAGAGATGATTCCTTACGTGGATGGTGTTATTCCTAACGTGGAAGAGTCTATTCCTAACGTGGACGATTTATTGGAATATCCCCCAACGGAGTCGCCGAGATTTTTCTGGGTTAACAGCATGTGGAGTCCTAACGTGGGCAGGTTCTAGTTGAGATTTCTTCGTATTGATGACAGACAGAGTCCTAATGTGGACAAGCAAGCAATCTGTTATCCCCAGCGTGGTCGTTACGAGATCAGTAAGCGGCTGCAAACAGTCAGATCCAGGCAGTGGATGTCGTTACCCAAACAGGGGTGCAGTTTATTTCTACGGTTGGCAAATTTCCGGGTTTCTTAGTATTCAACCGTCTCGTACCTCGAATGTTTGAAGGCCGTTCGCTCTTCACCCAATCGGGTCCAAGTCGCTTGAATAGGGGCAGCTGTTGCACCCTAAAATTTGCTCAACCTTATTCACTTGGTTTATGTTTCAATACCATTAGCATTTGCATATAAAGTTATGTACATAGGTTACTCATCTGCATAGCATAAGCATAACAAGTCATTCAACAGGGAACCAATCATTATCCTCATCTCTGGAGGCCTATCAAGAGGTTATTATCCTAATTCAATCTCATTCAAGTCATCAAGAAAGAATTTGAAAGCAGGGAGTTCAGTGGATCAAGCACTGAGTATATCTCCTAACTGAGGGTGTCTGAGGATCAACAAGGGAATTATGAGTTGTGAATTGAGAGTATGGGGAGTATCTAGACATCTTGGAGGACTTAGAAAGTCATTTGGAGAAGGAGACAAGTCATTGGTGAAGTCACAAGAATTGCAGTTGAAGACAGTCAACTAGGGTTTCATCTGGGTCAACCCTAGGTCAACCCTAGGTCAATTGATTGATTTAAAGGCATTAAGGGCTATTGGAGAGATGTGGGGTTCATCATTTGACATGAAGAATGAGGATATGTTGTCATGCTAAGAAGAAATCAATAGAATTCAAGGAGAAGAGGAGTTTCTAAATTAGGGTTTCTATGTAAAATCCCCTAGTTTAGGTCAAATTTCCAAGCAAGATAAGTCAAAATGCAAGCTTCAAATGGCTTCTTGGCCAACATGGAACTTGTAGAGGATCTCAAGACCTTTAATTTGAGTGGTGGAAGAAATCAAGGAGATTTATAGAACTCAAGTTATGGTCCTTGCAAGTTACAGGTCATCTGAGGTATCTGAAATTTTGTCTGTGAAAGTGACTTGACTTCCAAGCAACTTTTACCCCTCAAGGAGATTTCAAATGAATTTCTGGTCAACATAAGAATTGTTCCTCATTGTCTTAGCTTTCTAGAATGGTATAGTATGCCTTCATATGATGTGTGTAACCCAACTTATGGTCTTGGCAAGCAAAGGGTATTTTGGTCATTTGTGAATTACAGGTCATTTTAACCTATGTCCAAAACTCATACAAGGAGGCCTCAAATGGAAAAACTCACAACATCAAACTTGCTCCAAATGACATTTTGAGTCTAGAAAAGTGACCATGAGAGATTGGAAAAGTTCATAGCACAAGGTTCCAAAATTGTTGAATTTAATGAAGAAAAATGGCTTAAAAAATGAGATTTTTCATATCTTGGCCAAATGATGCAAAATTATAGGTCATTTTGAATGGAAAGGGCATTTTAAAGACATTGGCTAAAGTGGAATTTTGAGTTTAGTTCATAATTTGAGAGTTATTCATGGTTGCTTCAATTGAAAGTTACATAAACCAAATTGAAAGGGAAAAGTGTAAGGGAAACTTCTCCAAGCTTCTAGGAGGTTCTAATGCAACCTATATATTCATACAAGTTGGTTCATGCAAGGGTTGGTGCTTCCATTTGTTCAAAAACCTCAATTTTCATCCATTTTCTCATTCTTGCATAAACTACTCAAACTCCCTCAAATCTTGATCATTTTGCAAAATTCTTGATCCCATCATTCTCTACAATCATCATATAACCAGTTTCAAGCAAGATCCAGTGGAAATAGTTCCAAATTCGTGTGTTGTAAGTTCATTCTCAAAAGTGCAAGAAGAATCCATTACAAGAATTCAGAGTGTTTGGGCAAGAGTAGATGCATACAGAATCAAGATCCAAGCACATTGATCAAGTTTAAGACATTGCTGAGCTCGAAGTGAAGGATTCATCATTCTGTTTTCAAGATTATACCAGGTACATTCTCCATTCAAATTGGCCTGATTTAGTTAGCATGACATAGGTTTGTTAGGATAATAGTGACCTAGGTGGTTAGAGGAGTAATCCTGAAGCTTTTAGTGTGAATTGATGAAGATTCTTGCATGAGCCATAAAACTGTTTTGATCCATAACTAGGAGATTAGTGAGTGGTAGCTCATTTGGATTAGTGTAGCATGATCAGTGATGCTTGATGAGTGTTCTGTTAGCAAGAAATTAGGGTTTAGTGAAGGTCAAAATTGAGGCAGCCATGGAAGGGAAGCTATCGTGTTTAGTGATTGGGCGAAGTTTAACAAGAACTGATGATGTAGTTGCATTCTACGTAGAAAATGAAGCAAGTTTGGTGTTTGTAGTTTTGATTTTCATGAGGAGATGAGGGAGAACCGAGTGCTTGAAGATGGAATCGTGCATGGGGGATATTTGAAACCCTAGGGAGTCCAAGGTTGATGATGACTCCAACACCGTAGGATGCACGTTTGACCTTGGACTGGAGTGTGGCATCGGACGGTCCACGCGTAGCCTGAGTTTTGGTGGGAAGTTTCAAAAGTTAAAACGCACCGTTTCACTTATTGGGGGGATTGGGCTCAGACAGCTATTCGCACCCCCCAATTTAGTAAGCCCAACGCGCTGAACTTGGGTTTCCTGCTATTCTCACCCCCTTCAACTATTTCTTTATATTTTCTTTTTATTTTCTTTTCATTTTTCATTCATTTTTAAAAATTCATAATAAATAGAAAAATCATTATTTTTAATTCATTCTTTTTGCATATTTTTTTTTAGGATGTCTAGAAAATTATAAAAAATAAAAATTGCATTTTATTTTTTATTTGATATTTTTCTCATATTTTCTAAATAAATAACATTTTAATGGTTTCATTTCATACATAATTTTGTTATTTTTTGTTCTACTAATTGCTTCAATATTTTTTTGCCCATTCTTTTTAGGTTGTTTAGTTCAGACATTGAACTTGTAGATACAATTTAGTTCCCATTTTTAGAAATTAATTTTAGGTGTTTAATGTAGGTGTGAACAACATGAATAAAGCTAGGGTTTTAAGTGATGACTTAGGAGATTTGATTCTTTTCCCTTAGGACTTAGGGTTTGACTAGTTTAGTTATGGGACTATAGGGGCTATGGGTAGTTATTAGATCCCTTAGAAAAAGTCAGGGTCCCCCTACTGCTATTAATATACTGTATATCTGATTGACTGGTGTGGTGTGCCCTCTGGGGATTATTGCTTGCTTGTGTGGGTATTGGGATTGTCTGGGGACTTGGGGGAGCTGAAGACTTGAGGAGATGAAAGCCATTGAAGATCCAGAGATTGAAGATCAATTGCCAGAGTTGAAGAGGAGATTCTTGTTAGCAGATGCTGAGGAGACTAGGGTTTAGGAGCTAGGCAGAGCTCTAGATTAGAAAGTTTGTTTTTCAAACATGGATTGCCTTGTCTGCATCCATTCTTCTCTGTGATTCAGAGTCTCTCTAAGACACTCACCCCCTTCCTTTGGAAGGCTTGGTGATAGTGTCTGAGAGATAGAACTCTTGAGAGAAAATGTCTTTTGTGTTAGAAGCAGTTGGTTTACCACCATTGGTAGTCAACTAATTGTTTAACACCCAATCCACTCTTGTGACTGATCCCTCATCCTGGAGGTTTGAGCTTGAAGAAAATCCCTTGTAGATAGAAGACTGATGATCAAAAGCCCTTGCCTGAAGATCATGAAGATGGAGATTAATGCTTGTTGAAGCCTGTAACTGATTGGAGATTACTTGAAGCCAGAGGCTGATTCAGAGCTATTGATGCTGTTGCTTTTGCTGTTATATTTCATTTCTGATGTATTGATTGGTTTTCCTGATTGTATTGTTTGCTGGTTACCCTTGTTGGGTTGAAAGTGAAGTCTGTTCACTTTTGCCTATTGTTTTCTAGGTTCGAGGTTGAGTGGGACTCCCTTGCCTCGCTTGTACTGTTGCATCCATGCATTTTACTGTATTACTGTATATATCTGATATTGTTTCTGTTTCTGCCTATCCCTTAGGATCTCTGTTTCTCTCTGTGCAAGAGAGGAGCATGATAGACACTAGGTCTTAACCCATGCATGATAACATTAGGTTAGTTTGTTTCCCTTCGCATCCGTAGGTTAGAGTTCTGTCTCTTCTTTCTCAAAACAAACAGAAAAACACATAAAGATTTCAAACACAATAAAAGACACTTCTTCCGTAAAAGAATGTGAACTCATCAAAGCGTCATTTTTGTCCGCTGGGACTGTTGATCAGAAAACCTTTTTCAGAAGGAATAAAATCAACCAAGACAAGCTTGTGTCGTACGTGGCCCGAACTACGTTTGCTCTGATCTTCCACGCTGTGTGGAAGTACGTAGGCATAGGATGCGATATCCTAGCGAGCAACCTTCCCCTCCTTTCCCGTAGGTAGGCGAACTACGTTGACTCTGATTTCTCGTTCCGGACGGGAATACGTAGGCATAAAGTGCGATACTTTGCCGAGTCATTTTTATTTCCATTTTATTTTCTTTTAACCCCTGACCTTTAGAGTAGATAGAATAACAATCCATACCCGAAAACAAGCGTGGATCCCGTCGAGTACGACGGACGTGAGGGGTGCTAATACCTTCCCCTTGCGTAACCGACTCCCGAATCCAAGTTTTGGTTGAGATGACCATACCTTTCCCGTGTTGTGCGAGGTTTACTCTAAGCGTTCCCTTTCCCTCCCGTGGGATAAATAACGCACGGTGGCGACTCTTCTGTTCAGCCGGCGCCGATTTTCGCAGTAGCGACAATAAGATCCTCTGATCAAAACCTGCTCTATCAAGAACAGACATACACCTGATGATAAGATTCTCTGATTAAAACCTGCTCTATCAAGAATAGACATACACCTGATGATAAGATCCTATGATCAAAACCTGCTCTATCAAGAACAAACAAATCTGCAACTGAGGAACCCTGGTACCAACAAAACTGATTCACTGTCAAGAAAACTAGGTAGTCTGAAGGTCAAAGTTTCCTGCAATAAACCCAACCCTGCTTACAGGTATGGACCTAAACTGACTCAAGGTACGGCATCCTATGCGTTCATCAGCGTCACAGACTTTCAAGAGGGGTGATACGATACCCAGAAGGTGTGGCATCACCAGCTCATGAAGCGGCCTCACTCGGCTGAATCACAAATGATCGGTCCCCAAAGTCGACAATCCACCAAACCAGCAACCGTCTCAACCCAAAGGGTTGAAAGAGAAGCCAACCGGATGAACCTCGTCTGAGCGTGAATTTCATGAGACACTAGTGCCTGCAAAGCAAGCACGCGCCCACTAATTTCCACTCTAAGTCTATAGTGCACTCGAGCCTGGGTATGGCTTCTCACTCATCAGAACTCCCATCCCACAATAGCACAGATAATCATATCATACTGAAAATAAAATGCGGGAAATAAAGAGCGAGAAGTAAAATGTGATAAATAAACGCAACCCAACAGGTAAACATACAAGCGTTAGGATTGACTCTCGCAAGGAACCGTTGAAGTCCCCAGCAGAGTCGCCAGTTGTCGCTTGCGCGAAAATAAGGTGCCGGCATGACAGAAGAGTCGCCACCTTTCGTTATTTATCCCTTAGAGCGGGAAAGGAAACGATCGGAAAAACCTGACGAAAAAGGGTAAGATAAGGTTGTCGCAACCGTTGTCTGGATTCGGGAGTCGGTTACGCAAGGGGAAGGTATTAGCACCCCTCACGTCCGTCGTACTCGACGGGATCCTCGCTTGTTGTGTTTACTTGGACGGGTTGGTTTTATCTATCTATCTATCAAGGCTGGCTGAAAAAGAAAAGAAAAATGACTCGGCAAAGCGTCGCGCTTTATGCCTACGTATTCTCATCAGAGAATGAGAAATCAGAGTCAACGTAGTTCGGCCTACGAAGGGATTATGGGGGAAGGTATCTCGCCAAGACATCGCCATCTTGTGCCTACGTACGCTCAACAGGTATGAGAGATCAGAGCTCACGTAGTTCGGGAAACTACGGTTTATTTCCTGTCTTTTACGAAAGAAGTGTTTTTTATTGTGTTTGCGATTTCAACCGCACTAGAGACTATGACCTGAGAGTGAATGCGTCGCATGTCACCCAAAGGGTACCATACTAAACATCCAGACTGTGGAAAAGAAACTCTCCCACAATCCTTTCTCAGATAGCTTAAGGCTCGTAACGTACGAAAGAAATCATTCATGATTACTGTATCTTAAACTGTTTTGAGATGAGAAGAGAACAGGCCCAACTAGGAGGGAGACTATCAAGTCCTACTGTTGTCATGCCATGGATTCATCCTATGGTTGAGGTTTGAACAGGGAACTCCTAGAAGTTGTCATGCATAGGTTTCAACCTAAAAGTCTATCATCAAATCCTTATCAAAGGAAATGAGAGTCCTAAGGGATCATGTCAATGATACACCAAAACAGACAAAGCATCAGCTTAACAGTAAAATGCATGCAATGCAAGTGAGGGAGGAAATGTGTGTGGGGCTTCAGCCTCCACAAGCTCATCTCAACCTCAAGCCAGAATGAAATAACAGTAATCATACTGAAATATAAACAACATGCTATCAAGCAATAACAGTAAACTGCAATCATACAGATAAAATGAAATAAAATGCCATCAGACAAACAAACCACATAGGCAAGGGAGCTGGGCTCTACCGAATACCCGCAAGCAAAGCCACACAGTAACAATACAAGCAGAGGGAGCAACTCAACCTCTAGTGCAATCATGCTCCTAGATTCTACCTATTCTAGATATGGACTTATTCTAATGCATCAGACAAGTCAAACAAAACACAGCAATACAGAAAAGAAAAAGAAAGCAGATCAACTCCTCTCTCAACTTCAAGCTTCAGCTTTTCCAACAGCAACCCAGTCTTCAGACTTCAATCACTCTTGACAAATATCAATTTGCTTTTCCAGGTTTCAACCCTTCAACATGAGTTTCAACTCATCTTCTCCCTTAAGCTTCAGCTTCTTGATCAGCTCCACCTTCAGGCTTCATCTAATCTTCAGGGATTCCAAGTATTAACTTGCTCTTGTTGCTCTTCAAGCTTCAGCTGGAATGGCAATACTCAAGGATTCATCCTCTTCAAATATCTGCAATGAAGTCTTCATCTTCATACTCAAGCTCTGCATCTCTCCAGATAATCAAACCAGAGAAAATCACTTACTGGATAAGCTGGGGGATATTGAACTGCTTATTTGACCACCAAAGGTGACCTATAAGGGTTCAACATCAAAGGAATGATTCCCTCAAAAGTTCTACTTCCTAGGTACATCACTTATCCCTCCAAAGTAGAGAGGTGTATACCATGGAAGGACTTTGAATCATAGGGAGGAATGGAGGTGACAGATACCATCCATGTTTAAGAAAGAAGTTGTCTAAGTCTAAACTCTTCCTAATTCCTAACACTAAAACAACAACCAAAATAAATAAGACCAAGCTCTCAAGCTCCTTAATGCATCTTCAAGTCTTCTACTATGCTCCTCAATTCTCCTTAGGACAAGATCAAGCTCTCCAAGCCCGCAAAGCAAAGCAACTAAAGCAAACATGCCCTAAAGGCAACACAAACAATCAACCAATACAAAAATCAACTAAAAATAGTATACTATTATATTAAATCCTAATATAATTTCTAAGGGATCCTACATACCTACCCTTAATACCCATATATGTCCCATAGTCTAATTTGTCCTAAAAAACCCAAAAGAAATGTTCAATTACACCTATGTTGAAGTTTTAACCTAACTCTACACAACCTAGAATCAACTAATCAAAACTATCCTAAAAATCATCACAAAAATATGGAATAAATCCAGGGGGAACCTAAAACATATATCTAACTATCCTAAAAATATTGATCTAAAAATACTAAGCGAGCTACCTAAACTAAATTCTACAAAATAATATATCAACTTAAGAGAATTAAAAAGCAATTAAAGTAAAAAATATGAAAAAAATACTAAAATGCAATAAATGGAAAATGTTTTTATTTTATATTTTTCTAGACAAAAATATGAAAAGGGAGAAAAAACTCCCATTAAAAAATATTGATTTTTCAATTTGATATGAATTTTCTAAAGTGTGAAATAAAATGGAGAAAAATAAAATGGTTTATGAATGGCTGGGGTGCAATCAACAACAATATGCAGTTCATATATGCTTGGGCCCAGAATGGGGGGTACCAATAACAAAGCGCCTGGGCCCAATTTAAAACAGAAAAACAATTAATAAACTGAAAAGAAAATGAAAAGGATTCGGTGCAAATAGAAATGAAATGTATTTCAAAACTGGATGGGCCTCACGCGTGGGGTGTGGATAGAAATGATGACTTAAGCCCATGACCACCGTTTTAATGAAACGGTGCATTTCATTATGCTCTGAACTTCCCTCCAAAATGAAATCAAATGTGAGCCTTTGGATCGTGAGAAAGTCAATGAGTCTGCGCGCGATCTGATGGTTAAAACATCATCACTAACCTCCAGCTAGGGTTTCGCCATGAAAGCTTCCAAGAACCAGGTTCCATACTCAGACTTCCATCTGCTCGTGCTACCTCATTTCTTCATCAATTTCCAAGATGTAAAACCCTAAATTGCTCAGAATTTCACCCTGAACACGATCATGGTACTAGAATACATTGAAAGAGCCTCTATCATGCAACCCGATAGTGCAACTCCATGAATCTCAAAATATTATCAATCTTCGACCTCAACCAAACTTAGATTCCTTTGCATCAAAATGATCCTTGCATTACCCTAATCAAAACCAGCTAATAATCTTGCATTATCATCCATTATATCACTAGTTCTTACTCCATCAAGAAATGGCATCCATAGTTGAAACTTCATCAAATGACCTTAAACTCTTCAGAATTGATCACCTAGTTGTCTCTAACAATTCTAAACTAATAACTTAACCTAACCATGCCTATATTATGAGGTGAAAGAGATTTTGCAAACCTGGCTTCTTGATATGGTAGATGATGGAATCCTTGCTTTCAAGGCTTGAAACTCTTCAAGAATGATCCTTGGATGATGAAACTTCTTATGTTTGCAAGAGATTTGAAGGAGAGAGCTTGTACTTCAAGATTCGATGGTAATTGCCTTCTTGCAAATTCAATTGGAACACCTTCAATCTTCCATCAATGGAGCTTCAATTCAGCATGCACACACTCAGAAAGATCTATGGAGAAGTTTTGTGAAGAAAAATGGGATGGAAATGAAGAAGAATGAAGAGATTGAATGTGACTTGCAATGGAGGAATTTGGATCTCACTCTCTCTTCTCTACACCAATTAACACCAACCTTGCATCTGAGCAAGTTAGACTCATCTTATAGAGTGGTTTAGAATCATCTAGAACCCCCTAGAACAATCCAATGAGAAATTGATCTTTTCATGTCACGGTATTTTAATTTCTCATTTTCCTTACATGGTATCTCATGCCAAGCTTCATGTAACTTCCCATTCTGACTTGAATTTATCCCCACATGAGATTTAGGGTAAGTTACAATGCATATCTTCCTTGTTTATTGAGTTTTTCCTTGTTTTGGTTTGATACCTTAAGATGCAAGCAATCCAATTCCAAAGAAGCCCTATGATCCAAGCCTCAAATCAAAATTGTGGCTGAACCATTGTTCTTAGAATGTCATTTGGAGTCAAAATGACCTATTACATGACATGGTTTGGACTTATAACTTGGGATTTCCATTTTTCAAATTCACTTTAATTAACTTATGCCTCATTTTTAGGCCATTTTTATCACTTTTTGATATGATCCTTTTAAACACCCCATGACCTCCCTAATAGCCTTAAAACATCATTCTAAGCAAGTTTTATGTTGAAGATTTTTCCATTTGAAGCTTGGAACTAGGAGATATGGCTTTATGCTTGAAATGACCTATAACCTCCAAATGACCAAAATGCCCTTGGCTTGTCAAAGCCATAAGTTGAGTTCTACAAATCCTATCAAGGACTTATAGTACTCTCTAGAAAGATAAGAAGATGCCCTTCAACATTCATGTTGACCAAGAATCCATAGGAATCATCGTACTAGGGCAAACATTGTCTGCAAGTTGGGTGACTTTCAAGGACCCAGATTCACATACCTCAGATGACTTGTAATTTGTCAAAACCATAACTTGAGCTCTGCAAATCCTATCAAGGACTTTTACCACTAAAACTAAAGCTAAGAACAAGCTCTACAACATTCATGTTGTGGGGAAGATGATATGACAATCACATCTTGAGCTAAACTGCCTTGAAGATAGGGATCCAACTAGGGGATTTTACACTGTCAATCTTGAGAAACCCTAGCTTAAACCTTCTCAAACTCCTCAATCATGATGAGTTGGTCTAGGAATCATCCTTATAGTATCTTAATACATCATTACATGATCACATGGCTCTTGGATTAGGTCTCAACCCTCTCCAAATCATCAGTTGACCTAGGGTTGACCCGGTCAAACCCTAATTCTACCACTCATGGTTGAACCTTCTGAATTCTTGTACAATGACCTCTCTAGGATTAATGATGGATTTCAAGACATCTCACAAGCTTTCTCAAAGCTTCAAGTCTATCCTCATAGTCTCAGAATCATCTGAGGAGCTCCCACAACTCTCAAGTTATGAGGCACACTGCTTTGGTTTCAACCAATCTTTCTGAGGATCTCTTGAGTTCTCTGACAAAGGTATCAACCTTTGAACACTTGAATAGCCCTCTTGGCTAGCTTCAAAGTCTCATACAACTCTTGATGGATAAATAAATTTTGGTCAATTTTTGGGGTGCAACAGCGTGCCGTCCCTGTTGATGGCGATATGACTGTTGGCTCTGACGTGTGGACCTTGGAGATTGCTGTCCCTGACCAATTGAAACGTCTGGAGGATGAGTCTGAGATATCAGGGACTCTTTTTGTTCAGGAATTTTCATCCTTAGGCTTGACCCAGGTAATGGCAACAACTGCGGGCACGGGGATTCTGAGATCATAGATGGCAGTATGTAGTCCTGACCCGATGTAGCTTTAGGGGAAAGAGCAGGAGTATCCACCTCTTTTGTAATGCATGGACCAACACCCTCTGGTATGCTTACGCCTCCCGGCGCGAATTCAATCATCTTCGAGTCAATTAAATCCTGGACCTGGTGCTTAAAAGCTTTACAGTCCTCAATGTTATGCCCCGGTGCCCCAGAGTGGAAATCACATTGGGCACATTGGGCACTGGCAAACGAAGTTGAAGCAGCAATTGTAACAGTCGAACATAGGTCATGGGTATCTGATCAAAGATTCTGGCAGCCTGCCTCGGTTTCTGAGCATTCTTTTTAACCCTGGGACCATCCTAGGAGACAGGACGTAGCTGCTAACGGGAAGAGTCTTGAGCCCTCAGTTGTGCATAGGATCTCTGACACACACTGTGCTCTGGTATAGGTTCCACGGGCAGAAATGGAACAAGCATTTTGGCTGTAGCTTCGGGCACTTGATCACCTTCTTTTCTGAGCACATTCCTTATCACCTCTGTGATCAAGCCCATCTGGGTCTTCAACTGATTGTTCTCTTCTTTGAGCGTCTCCTGATCCAGGTGTAACGCCTGCATGTCCATCATGAACTGCCCCATCTGGCCCTGAACTTCCCTCAGCTCTACTTTCATCTGTTCCATAGCCAATCTTCTTCCTTCCCCACAAGTTGGTGTCTGAAATTCTGTTGAAAACCCAGATCAATAAAATAAATCCCAGCCACAGACACCTGCTGTGAAAATGAAATGCGAATGTCATGTTCGAGCATTTCCAAGGAACCTGTCTGCTCTAATTCATGTTTTACACGGACAAACCTCTAGGAAAATATTTAACGCTCAACAGCGAGTTTCGAAGTCAAGATCCTTGGAAATACCAGAACACGTATGTCAAAATGAAAACATGTTATAATGATGCAAATGCAAATGCAAAGATGCAACAAGGGATCAAGATTGTTGTGCTGTCGATTGAAGGACCAAAGTTCTGCTTCGGCGAGAACATAACACAACTCTGATAATAGGAACCCTCTGGTACTAGGAATACTGATTCAAACTGTAGAGAAAACTAGGTAATTTGAAGGTGAAGGTTTCCTGCATAACCCCAGTCCCACTCACAGGTATGGACCTAATCCACTGATAAAGGTACGACATCCTATGCGTTCATCAGCGTCACAGACTTTCAGAAAAATGATGATACGTTCACCATTTCTAGTTTGGCATCATCCTCTCTTGAAGAGGCCTCACTTAGCTGAATCACAAATGATCGGTCCCTAGAGTCGACAATCCTTAGATCTGAAATCCTTTCAACGACCCACTGGGCTAGAAATGGAAATCATCTCAAACAATCTCGTATGAGCGCACCAAGACATCGCGTCTTGTGCCTACGTACTCTCAACAGGTATGAGAGATCAGAGTGAACGTAGTTCGGGATAAAATGGAACACAAGTTTGATTCATCGCGTCTTTTACCCGAGTAAGGTTAAACTACAATTCCAGCAGTTAGGGACAACGCTTGTTTGCGGTAGAACCGAAGCTTAACAACACTCTTTTCAACTGAAAGGTTTTCTGAATTAAGAGAGTCCCAAAGGGAAAAAAAAGAGGTTTGAATGCTTGTTTTTTGTATTTTATCGGAGAAGAAGTGTTTTTTATGAATGTTTGTAATTCATACTGCACTAGAGATTATGACTTAGGAGCGAATGCGTCACATATCGTCCTAAGGACATATGCTAACACTCTAGATAATTGAGAGGCAGCCACCCAATCATCATTTCTCAAGTAGCTTAAGGCTTGTAACGTACAATACAAACTTGCCTTTATTAAATGTTTTACTGTTGTTTGAAGATGAGAAGGAGAAAAGGACTGTACAGGGAAACTATCAATCATCCTATTGTTGTCATACAATATGACCCTAATGTTGAGTTTGAAAGGGAATTTACCCTACTGTTATCATGCATGGATTCATCCTAAAGGTCTATCATCACTATCCTTATCAAAGGATGTGAGAGCCCTAAGGGAACATGTTAAAGGGGAACAACAACAACAACAGCAAAAAATTATTAAGCTGAAGGAGTAAAGCTATCAAGCAGATAAAATGCATGTAATGCAGCAATACAAGCAAGGGAGGAACACCTCAACCTTAGACGTAAACATGGGATGCAAACATAGATGCACAGAGAAAAAGAACACACAAGCAAGGGAGGATCACCTCAACCTTCAATGCAATCAAGTAAGGGCAAGTATAAAAGCAGATAAACAACCAAGCAAAGGAAGGACACCTCAACCTTTAATGCAATCATGAACCTAAACAAGAGTATCTACTCATGCAAATCTACCCTAATGCATCCCAGCAAGAAGGCAATCAAATCAATCCATCAGGAGAGAGATAGACCAGATGAGCAACAAGGAAGTCATCCCAAGGATACATTAGGTTTAGATGTGTGTCAACACAAAAGTCCATCTGGGGCTCAAACTTCTCGTAGAATGCACAGAGTTCTTCCACAGGAAGAACTAGGCTCTCACAAGAAGGATCCCTAGAATGTAGGACAGATGAGAATGGTGGAACCTAGATGTCAATCTAAGGTGTCTGGTTAATGTGTATCAACACAAGATTCCTCAAGGCTCAGACCTCTCATGGAATGTACAGAATTCTTCCACAGGAAGAACTAGGCTCTCACAAGAGGGATCCCTATGTCATGGTACTGGGAAGGGAAAAGGAGAAACATAATGAAAACCAAAGGGATTTCACCATGTTCAATGTGCATCAGCACAAGAGTCCATCAGAGGCTCACACTTCCTATGGAATGCACAGAGTTCTTCCACAGGAAGAACTAGGCTCTCACAAGAAGGATCCTGAGAATGCAGGACAAGAAGGAGAAAGTGTGTACAAAGTACTTGAGTCCTCAAGGCTCAACTCTTTATGGAATGCACAGAGTTCTTCCACAGGAAGAACTAGGCTCTCACAAAGAGGATCCTAATTGTCATAGGACTAGGAAATAAAAAGAGGAGGATGAGGATGGGAAGCAAAGTAAACTCCACAGAAGCTTACTAAGGCACTCAACCAATATCAACACATTCAAGGAGTGGCCCTCAGTGGCTCAACATCTTCATGGAATGCACAGAGTTCCTCCACAGGAGGAACTAGGCTCTCACTAGAAGGGTCCAAAAGAGGCCTAGGTTGTTGAGGTGGAAGGGACAAGGCAAGGCCAAGCAAAGAAGCTATACAAGGGAAAGAAATCATTCACACAAGCTCCTAAAGAAACCCTAATAGTTAAGCTCTAAAAGAAGTCCATCCTAAGGGAGCTAATAACCTATTGAAAGCTTGAAAATCACCCTACAAAGGTCTCAACCTATGTACTAAGGGTTCATGTAATGAATAGGTGCTAAAGGTTTTCCTAAAGATCACTTAAAGGCAAGACTAGGTGGAATACTAAATTGGGAACACCCTAACATCAGTTAGAATGTAAAACCTAGGAAAAATAGGAAAACAAGTCTTAAAATCCTAATAAAGTTCATAAGAGACCCTAAATATGTTAGGAGGCTATAGTCAAAATTTGAGGTCAAGATTCTAAGTCTAGGTACACTAACAGAAAGCTAAACCACAAAGTGTTCTATGGGAGATGCAAATGGGAAAGGTTCTAAAAATCTACCTTAAACCCTAATCAAACATCTCCTAAAAAATAGGAGAAAAATACTACAACATCATACAATGTGTCAACAGTCAAAATACAAAAAATTAGGAATTCCTTCCAAGTATCTATCAAGAAATAAAATCTACAAGTAGACATACAATTTCACATTTTATTAAATGGCTATTTAAATGGAAAATATGCAATTAAATGAAAAACGAATTAAAAATGAAATTAAAAAATACAAAAAATTAAAAGACATCTCAATTCATGTTCATGATTTTTTCCAGCATTTATTGGCATTCTTTACTATTTTTAATGAATTAAAATGATCATGCAATAAAACATAAAAAATAAAGAAAATGAAATGAAAATAACCAAAAGCGCGTGGCAAATAGCAATAAAAACTAGTTCAAAACTCTTATGGGCCATAAAAGGGAGTGCGAGTATCAACTCTAGGCCCAAGTCCATCAAAACTCAAGTGAAACCTAGTGCTCTCATGCGCTTCAGTCAACTTAAGACTATGGTGCGTCTTAATATAAGCCGCTTATTCGTTAAGTCATCAGATCCAACGCTTTACATGATGCCACGCCATTTAAAAAGTCAAAACACTCTCAGGCTCACTCACGACCATTGGATGAGAGGAAAATGTCAAGGATCCATCAGGATCTAATGGTCAACATTGCATCTGGCAATTCAAACATGGCAAGGGGGGGAACTAAACCAGCGGTGGCCGGAGAAGACTCCGGTCATCTTCTCTGGCGGGACGCCACCGTACCAGTTGTAAAAAGTTCATGAAACTTGGATTTCTTTATATCAATCTCTTCCTCAAACTACACTGATCATCATTCTAGGTTTGAAATTCATTTTTCCCTCAGGAATCAACCAAACCGAAGGCTTAAAGAAATCATGCGCTGCTAACAATTGTCATAATCAGTCACCTAACCGATCCTAAATTCATTTAGGAGTTACCAGGACCCTAACCACATGCAGAAAAAGTTCTAATTCGCCATAAATCATGAGTAATTTTGAGAGAAAAGAACCTGTGTAAAAGCTCTGACATAGATGGATTCAGGTGTCAATTCTCGATCAAAGCAATGCAGAAAGCTTCACTGATCCCTGAGGAAGCTTCTTGGATGCTCAATTTGCCTTGAGAGTGCTTGATTCTTGAAATTCGTATTTCACCTTCAACCACTTTTCTCTAACTTCTTGTAACTGTTTTGTGCGCCAAAACTCATCAAACTTCATTTGAAAATGATCTATTGTTTATATAGGATTGATTTGGAATGATTTGGGGGCCCAAAAGTGGCTGGTTTAGCCCAATGAAAAATCCAAAATATTCACTTTGAAGCTCTTTGATTTGCATAAAAATAGAGCCAAGAAGCTTGCTAAATGAGTTAATTCACTTGCTGGTAGTATTAGGAACATGACGCGATAGGATTGAGCCCTTGATTTTTGATCAATGGTGGATGTTGATTGTGTTTCTTCAAGCTTAAGCAACATGTGAAATGAGAATGTAAATGACTTCAAATCTCAAATGGTGTAATTGCATTTTTCTTAGAATGCATTGGTGACTCAAAAAATGCACTCATATGCTTTGAAATGGTTCATTTTGAATTAATTTGAATTTTTTACTTTAAATGCCTTTAAAGTTCCTTTTTATGAAATTTTCTTCAACCAATCTTCAATCCAATCCATATAAATGAATCCTTGGTGTTTGATTGAGTAAATAAACCCATTTTGAGAAACTTTTAAGTTTAACAAATTTGCATTTGAGGTATGAAAAGTGGTGAAATGGACCTATAATCCAAAATGACCTATAATCCAAGTTTCCCAAAATACCCTTGCCTTGCAAGCTTCATATCTTGAGTTCTATAAATCTAATCAAGGACTTCTAGTACTATTTGGAAATCTAAGAAGATAAAGAACAACATTCATGTTGGGGTCAAGGATAGGTGAGGCCCCCTTCTAGGTCAAAAGTGGCATGGAAGTTGGTTGACTTTCAAGTACCAAAATCACATTCATCTGATGACCTGTAACTTGTCTGCTTCATAACTTGAGTTATATAAATCCTATAAAGGACTTCTAGTACTCAAATTAAAGGTAAGAACACGCTCTACATGTCTCATGTTGATTTCAAGATGAGGTGAAACTTGCATCTTGAGTTATGTGGTCTTGAAGTTAGACACTAAACCAGGGGATTTTACACTGTCAAGCTCATAAACCCTAGCCTAGGAACTTCTCACACTCTTGATCATTGATGATTTGGTCTTGGAATCATCCCTTGGGTGTATCAACACATCACTCCATGATCACATGGCCTTGAAATTAGGTCTCAACCCCCTTCAATTCATCTGTTGACTTAGGGTTGACCAGTTGAAACCCTAACTGCACCACCTTTGGCTGTAGCTTCTTATACCTTGCATAATGACTTAGCCAAGCTCCATGATGACTCTCAAGACATCTCATGAGCTCTCTCAATTATTTACATCCATATCCATGGATTCAAAATCATCTGATGATCTCCCACAACCATCAAGATAGGAAATGTGCACATTTGGCTTCAGCCACTTCTTTGGGGATCTTTGCCTTCTTTGTTGAGGATATTAACTCTTGAATACTTGAGTGAAGACTTTTTAATAACCTTAGAACCTGGTGGTAGCCCTTCCTTGATAAGCACACCTCTTGATCCCTGCACACGTGACAATGCAATGCATATGCTAATGCTACAATGAATGCAATGAAACAAAAGCTAGGTAAAGCAAAAGGTTCGGGAAATTTTGGGGTGCAACAGCTGCCCCTATTCAAACGGCTTGGACCTGACTGGAGAATACCAATAAACCCGGAAATTTGCCAACCGCAGAAATAAACTGCACACTCTGATTGGTAAAACCCTCTAGAGACTGAAATGACAGTTGCACGGCAACGAGCTGGTGAATTACTATTTCAAATCTTCGTCCGACTTCATCATCTAGTCGGGACGAAACCATTGATTCAATAGTGACTGATAAAGATAACTGATTTTACCGTCAGGCACTCTGCATCCACTTGCAGACCTCTTTAACATCACCTCCGGACTTCCTCATCAAGTCGGTAAGGAAATTTGACATTACCGTCTGACTTCATCATCAAGTCGGTAAGAAACATTAGGCATCTCTGCCAGACTTCATCATCAAGTCGGAAGCAAATTTCTGTTGAACTTCGTCATCAAGCCGAAGGAACACTTCTATTCAACTTCGTCATCAAGTCTAGAAGAAAATTTGGCGTCACTGCCGGACTTCGTCATCAAGCCGAAGGAACACTTCTATTGAACTTCGTCATCAAGTCTAGAAGAAATTTCTGACATCTCTGTCTGACTTCCTCATCAAGTCATTGCAGGACTTCATCATCAAGTCTAGAATAGGGATGGCAAACAAACCCGGCCCCGCCCACACCCGCCCGGCCCCGCCCCGAAATTAACGGGGGAAATCCGATTTAATTGGGTGCGGGTGCGGGTGCGGGTGAAACCCGGTTCTTAACTACGGGTGCGGGTGCGGGTGCGGGTAGACACGAAGACCCGCCCGCACCCGCCCCCGCCCCGCCCCAAATAATATATTTTATTTTAATTTCCTTATTTTATTTATTTTAATATTTATTTATTAATTATACTTTTAATTAAGTTATTAATATTCTTATTGCAATTAAAATAATAAAATTAATCAAGTTAATATTCATTTATTAATTAAAATTTTAATTAAATAATTAATTAATTTATTAAAATAATCAATTTTTTAATTAAATTACTAATTTTTATTATAATTAAAAAAATAATAATTTTTTGCGGGTGGGGGCGGGGCGGGTGCGGGTGCACCCGTTTTCTACTGGGGGCGGGTCTGGGTGGTAAATTTTCACCCCCGATTGGATTTGGGGGCGGGGGCGGGTCTGTTACATGGAGGCGGGTGCGGGTACGAGTATAGTTAAACCCGTCCCCGACCCGCCCCGTTGCCATCCCTAGTCTAGAAGAATGTTTGGCATCATTGCCGGACTTCATCATCAAGTCGAAAGAAAATTTCTGTAGAACTTCGTCATCAAGCCAGAAAGAAAATATCTGTAGATATCATAGCCTGACTTCGTCATCAAGTCTGGAAGGAGAACATCTTTATTGTCGGACTTCATCATCAAGTCTGTAAACATTTGTGGCATCGCTGTCGGACTTCGTCATCAAGTCGGAGAAACATTGGCTGTTGTCAGACTTTGTCATCAAGTCTGAGAAACATTTGTCGTTGCCGCCAGAAACCTGATAGGGATAGAACTTCCTGACATCTCTATCTGACTTCCTCATCAAGTCTAAGGGAAACTTCGGGCTCCGCTGGGGCTTCTGGAGAACTTCCTCAAGTGACTCCATTCAGCATCGACCTCAAGTCGAAGGGACCCCACTAACATCACCGTCAAGTATCTGTTGGGGACACCGTTTCTGACTTCACCGTCAGGACTCCATGAAGTTGTTCAACAACTACTGACATCACCGCCAGACGAGTGGAGAACCACAATCTAGGTAAACATTTGACGTCACCGTCCTGACTCTATTGCTAATATGTTAATGTCATCACCGGATAACCTTACCAACAAGAAACACCTGACCTCACCGTCATATCTTCGTCGGTATCTTTCCAACATCACTGCCGGATAAACACAAGAAACATTTGACTTCACCGTCACATCTTCGTTGATACCATTCCAACATCACCACTGGATAATCATATCACCCAGAAACGTCTGACCTCACCGTCAAGAATGAGCATCTGACTTTGTCGTCGGGCAATCACATATCTGATACACACCTGACCTCACCGTCAAGACTCACTAATCCATTGGAGGGAATCATCTAACATCACCGTCAATCCTCTGCTAGGGATAACATACCTGATCTCGCCACCGGTCGTCCCTGAAGTTGGTAACCAACTACTGACATCACCGTCAAATAAAGCATGAAGCTGATAAACCTCTGACATCACCGTCGAGCAATCTTCTCTGATAACCTCCTGACATCACCGTCATATAAACGGAGGATCACAATCTCGGTAAACTTTTGACATCACCATCAGATATCCATAAACACGTCATCTGAATTGGATAGCCACCAAATTACTAAACAATTGACCTCGTCATCAACCAATCATACCTTTTGACAACCAATTGACATCACCGTCAGGCACTGATAACCCTCTAACCTCGTCGTCAGAAAATTGAGAAACGTCTAGCATCACCACCAGACCAACAGAGATCTGAGAAACAACTGGCCTCACCGCCGAAAATTATAACTGATAAGCCTTTGACATCAGAGTCAAATAACCAATCAAACAGTTAAACTTCTGACATCACCGCCAGACTCTGCAAAGTTGATGAACGTCTGACCTCACCGTCAGCCTCCCATGAACGGGATAAACGACTGACATCACCGTCAGGCAAACAGAAAGCTGGTACATCTAACGTCACCGTCAGATAAACACGAATCTGATAATCTCTCTGACATCACTGTCAGAACTCCTTCAATACTGATGAACGTCCAACCTCACCGCCAGAACCACAGAACTGTGAAGCATCTGTCATCGCTGCCAGAACTCCATCATATCGATAACCACCTGACATCACCGCCAAGCATACGTCTAACCTCACCGTCAGACTACCATAATATGGAGAAACACCTGACATCACCGGAAGAACGCCTAACATCACCGTCGGACAAACCAAAGTTGAAGATTTTCTGACGTTGCCGCCAAACAACCATTAGATATAATGAGCAACGAACATCCCATCTGACCTCACCGCCAGACCAACACACAGTCGACTAACATCTAACATCACCGCCAGGAAACCAAAAGAATCTTCCATACTGATAAAAGCCTGGTATCACCACCCGGCTAACCATGGGATACATGCGTCTAACTTCACCGTCAAACCTTCGCTAAATAAAAGTGAACCGCACACCTTGCTTTGGGAACTCTGGAAGGGCTTTGACCGAATAACTCTGTTGAAGAAACACCTGCACACAAGAACGGTACCCACCTAGCTCATGTTTCACGTGCCTATGTTTGACAATGGCGTAATGCTCCACACAAAGTGGAAATGCTACGCGTTTAGGGTAGATGCTATGCATGCATGCAAAAATGCTACGACACTAAATCAGCAAAATAAATGCTGAAGAGAGAACCCTCCCGTCAAGGAGAAGGAATCATCCTGCCGATGAGAAGGAATCATCCTACTGAGGAAGTGAACCACACTAATTTCAATTGGACCTAACCTGGGGAAACGAACCTCAGACGACTTTCTGCTGGGAAACAAAATTCTACGAGAACCTGTACCTGCACAACTGCGTATACGAACCACAAACTGCTGAGGAAAAGATGCCAACCGCAGAAATAAATTGCACGGCCTTCGCAGATAGAACTTTTCTTGGAGATACAGACTTCGATGGGGAAGTATAGCAACAGTTATTCAAACACTCTCCCGTGCTAGAGAAGACAAACAATGGCCTGAACGGCCTTCAAGGATTCGACTCTCTTGGGGAATATAACAACAACTACCCAAATACCAGGGATAGGACATACCCTTAACTGCTCATTCTATCCTGCATACTGTTGCACCCCAAAATTTGCCCAACATTTTCTCTACCTAGCTTATGTTTCATTTCATTCACATTAGCATTATCATTTGCATTTCATTGATATGTATGCAGGAGATAAAGAGGTATGATTACCAATTAAGGGCTACAAAAGACTTTGAAGATAGCAAAGAAGGTCATTCAGGTGCTCAAGGGTTGATATCCTTGTCAGAGAAGCTAAAAGATCCTCAGAGAGAGTGATTGAAGCCAAGTGTGTAGGCCTCCTAACTTGAGAGTTGTGGAAGACCATCAGATGATTCTGAGGCCATGAAGATGGAATTGAGGTCTTGAGAGAGCTCATGAGAAGTTTTGAAGATCACTTTGAAGCCTAGATAGGTCATTGTGCAAGAATAAGAAGCCTCAGCTATGATTGGTGCAGCTAGGGTTTGACTGGGTCAACCCTAAGTCAACTGAGGATTTGAAAGAGGTTGAGACCCAATTCAAGAGCCATGTGATCATGGATTGATACATTGAGATGTTATAAGGATGATTCCAAGGTTAACTCATCATGATTGAAGAGTTTGAGAAGTTTCAAGCTAGGGTTTCTAAGGCTTGACAGTGTAAAATCCCCTAGTTTGACCCCTATCTTCAAGGCAATTTAGCTCAAGATGTAATTGTCACCTCTTCTTGACCCCAACATTATTGTTGTATAACATGGTATTAGCTTTAAGTTGAGTGCTATAAGTCCTTGATAGGATTTGTAGAACTCAAGTTATGGCTTTGACAAGTTACAGATCACCTGAGGTATGTGAATTTGGGGCTTGAAAGTTACCCAACTTGCATGAAACTTTTTCCCTAGAAGGATGATTCCTATGACCTTTTGGTCAACATGAATGTTGTTCCTTATCCTCTTAGCTTTCCATAGAGTACTAGAAGTCCTTGATAGGATTTGTAGAACTCAAGTTATGGCTTTGACAAGGCAAGGGTATTTTGGGAATTTGTGATTATAGGTTATTTTGGATTATAGGTCATTTTCACCAACTTAGAGACCTCAAATGAAATTTTGTTCAACTAGAAAGTTGCTCAAAATGGGGTTTTAACCTTGACCAGGCATCAAGGAGGCATTGAAATGGCTCAAGGAGAGACTTGGTTCAAGGAATTTTGAAAAAAGAAGAATTAAAGGCATTTAATGACCAAAAGATTGAAATAATTCATTTTGTGTCCAAACAAGGCAAAATTATAGGTCATTTTGCATGGAAAAATCATTTTAGAAACTTTGGAAATGTTAGAATTTTGGTTTGAGTCCATTTTCAAACCATTTCATGTTGTTTCTTCATGATGAAGCAACATGACCAACATGAACCATTGGCTTGCAAACAAGGAAATAATCATAACAAACCAATTCAATATCTCATGAGATGAATTTTCCAAGCATTTTCATGCCCAAAGAGAGCCAGAATCGTGACTGTGCACATGAGACTTTGAAGGAGAAATTGAAATTGCAAAATCTCATTTGGGTGGTTACAGAACTTTCTAGATGATTCTAATGAGTTCTATATAAGATTTGGAGTGTGTTCAGCCATTTTTTGGAAGCATTTGAAGCTGGTAGCAGAGATAGCAAGTGGAAATTCGGAGTTGCAGCTCAAGATCGTGTTTGGAGATTGAAGAGGAATCAAGCCAAATTGAGGTGTGCATTAGCTTCAGAGGAAGATTTGGAGTGAATCTGGATCATTGTGGAGGAGGAATTGAGCAAGAATTGCATCTGTTCTTCATCTGAAACTTGGTTTGTACAATTTGAAATTGTGCTTAATTTAGGGAGAGATAGCTAGAAATCTTTATGTGGTTAGGTTCTTATCATGACATAGATGGATTCTGGTGCAATAATTTGATGGATAGAGATACTCTAGGGTATGGACCATTTTCTGTTGAGCCTGATTTCTCAAGTTTCTTGATGATACAATCATGATTGGATAGTGGAAATTAATCAGTGAAGAGTGTAGATTACATTAGGATTTTTATCTTTGAGAATTGTGATGATCAAGATTTGGGGGATTTTTGAAAATCCTTTTGTGTTTGGAGTTGAAGAAGGAATTAATGAATTTGGAGATTGGATTCGTGTTCAGGATGAAAAATTGAGTAATATGATGATTTGTTTTGTCATTTTTGATGACCTGAGACGAGCACCTCAACGGAGAAGACGGTGGCGCTGCAGCTCAGGCCACCGTCTGGTTATTTCCCTCCATCTGATTCAAATTGGGGACGATGAACATGAGCCATTGGATGAGGGTTTGACAGTTGACTCAGGCAATGGATGGATGGCCACAATTGGCTCTCAAACTCTGAAGAGAGGACTTTGAATAAAACGCACCGTTTCATTAATTGGTTTGGTTTGGGCTTAGTGCACAGATTGATATCCACACCCCCATTTGGCCCAAATTCCTGAAATGAACTGCAATGATTTGCTATGTGATACGCTAGTTTTATTCTTTCTTTCTTTTTTCTTTTATTTTGTGCATTTCATATAGTGTTGAAAATAATTCATAAAAAATAGAATAATAACTCAATTAATTCCAGATTTTTTTCCCTTGATTCATGATTGAGTCTAAAATTTTAGGAAATTTAAATATTAGGAATTAATGCATTTTTTATTTTAATTGCATTTTTTGTATTTTAATTGACATTAATTTCATTATGGTTGATACCTTATCTTGTGGAATTTTGTGTGGGCATTTGATGATGATTTTTGAGCTTATTTTTTGTGTGTAGCTAGTTTAGACATGTATGCTCCCCTTAGATTTTTCTCACATTTTTGTGATGAAATTTGGTGTTGGTTTTAAGTTGAAACTTTAGGTGCTCTAGTTTTAGGGTTTAAGCTTAGTACCTTGTAGTTTGGATTTTATTTCTAGGACTTTTTGGATGATTCAACCTCTGGATTTTGTATGGTAGATTCATGATTGACTTAGGTTCCCATAGTTATTTTTGTAGGATTTTACAATTGGTTTTAGTATTTTAGTTAGGATTAACTTTAGTACTAGGTTTTAGGTGATCCTAACTTGCTAATTCAACTAGAATGATTTCTTTAGTTCCCTTAGATTAGGGTTTTGCCTCTCTTGCTCTTGGATGATGATGAAGACTTGTGTGGGCTGTTGAGGAATGCTTGGTGGAGCTTGGACTTGAAGTTTGCTCTTCCTTTGGAGTAGTTTTGTTTAGGTGTTAAGATTAGGGTTTGTAAGTAGAGCTTCTAGATAGATTCTCTTCTTTCATAAAACATGGAAGGTGTTGATCACTTCCATTCTTCCCTATGATGTAAGGTCCCCTTGTGAAGGCCTCATCCCTCCTTTAGTAGGATGTGTGGCTCTTCCCAAGTTGGTAGAACCTTTGAGGGTCCCTTTCTTTTATGGTGGGGTGTTTAGTGGTGACCCTTGGTCTTCACTTTGCTTTCCACTATCCACACATTGCTCTTGTTAGATGAATCTTTCTCCCTTGCTAGAGGATGGAGTTCCTTGTTAGAAGATTGAAGATGCTAGAAGTTGCTACTTCTCTGTATTTGAAGACTGCCATTGGAGCTGAAGCTTGAAGACCAAGAGGAATAAGTTGGCATTTGTGAAGAAAATCCAGCTGAGATCAAATGGAAAGCTGAAGCTTGAAGTTGGAGAACAAGTTGATACTTGTGCTTGAAGAAGCAAGTTGGAACTTGCTATTGAAGATTGAAGCTTGAAGATGGAGTACCTTTCATTCTCTTGAAGAGGATAGACTTGAAGAACAGTTACAACTGTGGACTGAACTGCTGTCAGAGGATTGCTTTGCTGTGAAGCTCTGGAGGCTATTGATCTGCTTTCTTGTCTGTTTGCTTGCTGTGCAACTGTATTGATGTGACTTGTTTGATTTTCTTGATGCATTAGAATAAGTTCATGTTTAGACAAATTTAAGCTAAGAGCATGATTGCACTAGAGGTTGAGTTACTCCCTCTGCTTGTATTGTTACTGTATGGCTTTGCTTGCGAGTATTCGGTAGAGCCCTGCTCCCTTGCCTATGTGGGTTGTGATTTGCTTGATGGCATTTTATTTCTTCTGTATGATTACAGCTATTCATATTTTGCTTGATGACATTTTATTCTTCCTGTACAATTGCAGTTATTCATATCTGCCTTGAGGTTGAGATGAGCTTGTGGAGGTTGATGTCCCACACATATTTCCTCCCTCACTTGCATTGCATGCATTTTACTGTACATCTGTTTACTGTTTAAGCTGATGCTTTATCTGTTTCTGCTTATCATTGACATGATCCCCTAGGAATCTCACTTCCTTTGATAAGGAGGGGATGATTAGAACTTTAGGTTGAAACCTATGCATGATAACTTCTAGGAGTTCCCTGTTTCAAACCTCAACCACAGGATGAATCCTTGGAATGACAACATTAGGACTTGATAGTCTCCCCTTAGTTGAACCTGTTCGTTCTCTCTTCTCATCTCAAAACAAATTAAAATACAGTAATAAAGGTTAACTGATGTTGTACGTTACGAGCCTTAAGCTATCTGAGAAAGGGTTGTCGGAGAGTTCTTTTCGACAGCTTGGATGTTTAGTATGGTACCCTTTGGGTGACATATAATGCCTTCACTCTCAGGTCATAGCCTCCAGTGCAATATTGGTTGCAAACATCCATAAAAAATAGTTCTTCCGTAAAAGACAGAAAACAAACTTCAAACCTTTTTTGCCCCGTGGGCCCATAATTCAAAGGAAGATTTTCTGAAGAAAAGAGTGTCGTTAACTCTCAGTTCTACCGTAAACAGTAACGCCTAAGTCTCCAAAGGTCGAGCTGCGTACACCAGATTGCTGGAACTGTTTCTTAACCCTATTCGATAAAATAGATGAATCTGAATCCCCATAACCCGTATTATCCCGAACTACATAAGCTCTAATCTCTCATACCTGTTGAAAGTACGTAGGCACAATACTGACGTATTGGCGAGCTACCTTCCCCCCATCCGTTACCCGTAGTTAGCCGAACTACGTTGACTCTGATTTCTCATTCTCTGATGAGAATGCGTAGGCATAAAGTGTGACGCTTTGCCGATTCATTTTCCTTTCTTTTCAGACCAGCCTTGATAGGTAGATAGAAAAAACCAACCCGTCAGATAAACACAACAAGCGTGGATCCCATCAAGTACGATGGACGTGAGGGGTGCTAATACCTTCCCCTTGCGTAACCGACTCCCGAACCCAGACAACGGTTGCGATGACCTTGTCTTATACCTTTTCGTCAGGTTTTTCCGATCGTTTCCTTTCCCGCTCTGAGGGATAAATAACGAAAGGTCGCGACTCTTTTGTTTTGTCGGCACCTTATTTTCGCGGTAGCGACAGCTGGCGACTCTGCTGGGGACTCTGATAGTTTCCTCGGATCCAACGTCCCTTATGCGAGTCAATTTGGGGATCCAACGTCCCCTGCGAGAGTCAATCCTAGCGCTTGTATGTTTACTCGTTGGGTTGTGTTTACTTATCGCATTTTATTTCCCGCACTTTATTTTCAGTATGATATGATTATTTGTACTGTTGTGGGAGGGGCATTCTGATGAGTGAGGAGCCAGACCCAGGCTTTAGTGTACCTAGCATTAGTTGTGGAAATTAGTGGGCGCGTGCTTGCTTTGCAGGCACTAGTGTCTCATGAAATCCACGCTCAGACGAGGTTCTCCCGGTTGACTTCTTTTCCGGCCCTTTGGGCCTGAGGGGTTGTTGGTTTGGAGGATTGTCGACTCTGGGGACCGATCATTTGGGATTCAGCTAAGTGAGGCCGCTTCAGGAGATGGTGATGCCACACCTTATGGGTATCGTATCATCTCTCTTGAATGTCTGTGACGTTGATGACCGCATAGGATGCCGAACTTGTGTCAGTTTAGGTCCATACCTGTGAGCAGGGTTGGGTTTGTTGCAGGAAACCTTAACCTTCAGACTACCTGGTTTTCTTGATAGTGAATCAGTTTTGTTGGTATCAGAGGTTCTCATCATCAGATGTGTGTTTGTTCTTGACAGAGCAGATTGATGGTCCTGTATCAGAGGTTCTCATCATCAGATGTGTGTTTGTTCTTGACAGAGCAGAGTTATGGTCTGGTATCAGGGGTTCTTATCGTCTGAGATATGTTCGTTCTTGACAGAGCAAATTGATGGTCCGATATCAGGGTTTTCTTCTCATCAGAGATAGGGTTGTTCTTGACAGAGCAGTATTTTGGTTTTTTTGATACAGAACCTTCATCTCTTCAACAGCACAGTCGTCTTGGTCTCCTGCTGCATGATTGCATTTTGCATTGTTTTGCATACTCATTTGCATATCATTAACGTGTGTCTGTGTTGCAGGTACCGTCTCCCCCGGTTCAGGTTTTCTTGCCTTCTATTGTGCTATTATGGGTTCTCTGAGGAAGACTGTGGCCTACAAGCTCCCCACTCCTGATGTTGTTCAGCTGTCTAGTTTGATTGCTTTGGCAGATGATTCTGTGAAGGGTGAATTCAGAAAGTCTTATGGGAAATTGCTCAGCTTGGTTCGTAAACCTTCTGTGTTTGAGTTAAATGGGTTGTACGCCTTGCTACAGTTCTACGATCCTCCTTTGAGATGCTTTACTTTCCCGGACTTTATTCTCGCACCTACACTAGAGGAGTATGTTGATTTGTTAGGTGTGCCTATCAAGAGTCAGATGCCCTTTGTTCATATGGATGTTGAGCCTAATCTGGCTAGTCTAGCTCTTTCACTTCATCTGGATGCCTCCGAGTTGGTCTTGTCTAGTTGGAACGGGGTTCCCAGTTTCTCCTTGCAATTCTTAGTGGGAAAGGCCCAGCAGTGTGCCAAAGACGGTTGTTGGATCATGTTCAACGCTATTCTTGCTCTTTGCATATACGGCATCATTATGTTCCCTAATATGCCTGACTTTGTAGACTTCGACGCCTTTCACATCTTTGCAGCAGGGAATCCAGTCCCTACCTTGATTGGAGATGTCTATCATTCCGTCCACTACAAAAACGAGAACAGAAGTGGCAAGAATGTCTCATGCTGTGTGCCCCTATTCTATAGATGGCTTGATAGTCACCTACCCAAGAAGGGTCCCTTTGCTTCGTCTGCAGCCACAGCTGAGTGGTCTGAGCGCTTGATGAGTCTATCAGCAGAGGATGTTGCCTGGTTTGATAGAGATAGGTTGGGTACTGAGATTATCTTCAGCTCCAGCGAGTTTCTGAATGTGCCTTTGATAGGTAGGAAGGGTTGTATCAACTATAATCCATCTCTGCTGGTGCTTATGCTTTGAGAGCTCCGCCGAAGGATGAAGAGGTGTAAGAATCTCTGTACCTCACAGGTCTTCTAGAGGGGGATATGTTATCTAAGCTTCAGCACGCTTGGAATGGTATCAGTAAGCGGGGAAAACCGTTGCTGGGAAAAAGTAATAGCCAAGCCTACGCTTCATATGTGACCTGGATCAGAGCCAGAGCAGAGATCATAGGGATGTCGTTTCCTCCTGCCAAGCTAGAAAGCCCTCCAGTGATTGAAGATCCTACCACCGTGCCCATTCAGTAGTACAATCAGGTGTTAGCTGAGCGAGAGGAGCTGAAGAAGGCAAACGAAGAACTGGAGAAAGAATTGGCTCAGCTCAGGAGCGAGAGAAGCGAAGCCGTCCATTCCTTCAAGAGGCAAACAGAGCTGGTAAACAAGTTAGGTACGAATTTGACTAAGAAGTTGGTTGAGCGTGAGCGTTTGGGTCAGGACTTCAAATCTGTCAACGACGTATTGGCCACTAAGAAGCAGCACTTGGATGAAGCGTACCGGAGAATATCCAAGTTTAATCAGCATTGGAAGGCCACCCTAGCCAACGGCACAGAACAGGAGGATAAACTGAAGCAGCAGATCTCCAAATTGAAAGCCCGGGTGAAGGCTAGTGAAAAGAGGTTTGATGAAGAAACCGCTCGCAGATATGCCACTGAAGGCCTGCTAAACAAGGCTCTTGCTAACCTGAAGGAGCACAAACAGACGTTTGAATCCAAGAAGCGGAAGTTAGAAGATTGTTTCGGCGAAGGAGCATGGAAAGACTCAGTTGAAGGTCTTCAATACACTATTAGGCAGAGGGAGTTACTCGTCGAAAGGCTGCTCACTCAGCCTGATCATCCAGAAACGAGGGATCTGTTAGAAGAGTTCTGCGCCCGTGGCCGTGCTTGACTATATTTGTAATCCTTTTGATTTGATCATTGTTGTATGCTGACCATCACCAGGCTTGTTGGTCGAGGTCATGCTATTGATTCTGCTTGTACTCAGTGACATTGTGTACCGCGTTGATGGGCTTTCTTTATATATATGAGAGATGTTATTTCCATGACTGGATCCAGACTTCTTATTATCGTCACCGGCACTCAAGCACTAGGATCAGGGGGGAAATCTCCCTAACACACAGACACACGTTTGCATTTGCATAAAGCATTTGCATAACGAGCACATTGTCGTTTTTCTAACCCTTTGTGTATGCAGGTTGTTCCAGGATTGATCGAAGGCCAATCCACCGCTATCCGACCAGAGCAAATCAAGCTAGAGCAATGGAACAAGTGCAGACTGACGTCCAGGAACTCCGAGAAAGGATGGACCGCTTCATGGAGCTCATGCAAGTGGTTGCCAACGACCAAGACCAGCTCAGAACATTGGTCCAGCCTCTGATCTCAAGGGTTGACAGCAACGGTGTACTCCATGGTGGGAATGTTCCAACCCCTCCACCTGTTGAAACTCCTCAGAATGGCATCCCCGTGACCGGGGGGAACGGCAGTGGTAACGGAAATGTGATCACAAACATAGGGCTCAATGGTAATACGGCTGGCGTCGGCAACGGAAATTTTGAAGCTAATGGCAATGCTGGACTGGGCAACGGCGACACAGGTGTTGGAAATCCGTATGGGCCTCAGCCATGGCTAGAAGATCGACAAGAAGATTTGTTCTCACAGAGAAGTGCTGAAGGAGAGCTGACTGCTGAAGCACGTCTGAGGTTTAAGGCACTCGAGGACAAAATGAGGAATTTCGAGAACCAGAACACTATGGGTGTCGACATGAGTAAATTGGGATTGATTGCTGATTTCAAGGTGCCTCATAAATTCAAGGTACCCGACTTTGAGAAGTACAATGGCACCACCTGCCCTCGTGTCCACTTAAGGTCATACTACCGAAAGATGTCTGCTCACTCTGAAGACGGGAAGCTGCTGATGCGCTTCTTTCAGGATAGCTTGTCCGGGCCATCCTTGGAATGGTACATGAGTTTGGAACCTACCAGTGTGCGCACGTGGAAGGAACTTGCTGAGGCATTCGTGCACCATTATCAGTATAACAGTGACTTGGCTCCGAACCGGGTTCAACTGCACAACTTGTCGCAGAGGAACAACGAGGGGTTCAAAGAATACGCCCAGCGATGGCGTGAATTAGCAGCTAGAGTTCAACCGCCGATGGTTGAACGAGAGCTTGTTGAAATGTTTGCAGCCACTCTCCCGGGGGTCTATTACGAGAAATTGGTCAGTGGTATGTCTGGAAGTTTCTCTGATCTCATCATCACTGGCGAGCACGTTGAAAATGGGATCAAACTGGGGAAAATTCAAGGTGTTGTTCTATCCTCAGCGGGAGGAGGAAAGAAACCATATGGTAGCAAAAGGCGTGAAGGGGAGACGAGCGCCGTGTCCAACGCTCGCAGGAAAGGTAAAAGCCAGCGCCAACAGGTGGCTAGCATAACCATCCCTGCTGTCCAACAACCCCAGCCAAGACAGCAGCCGCAGTAGCAGCAACCAAATCAGCAAGGGTACATAAAGTATCAGAATAGGGCACCTCTGTCGAGCCGTCACCTCGAGACACCGCCCATGTCGTATGCTCAGCTGTTACAAACTCTGCTTCAGTTACAGCTAGTCCAGAAGAGAACCCTGGCTCCCTTGACAAGGGCACCTCCGCAGGGTTATGATGCAAATGCAACGTGCGAGTTTCACTCAGGGGCACCTGGCCACACGATAGAAAACTGCAAAGCCTTCAAGCACAAGGTGCAAGATATGGTGGATGCTAAGATCATCAATTTCTCAGATAATGTGCCGAATGTCACAAAGAACCCTATGCCGAATCATAAGGGAGGTGGGGTGAATGCCATTATTGAAGAAGAGAACTTAGATTTGTTGATTGATGTCAGGGATCTGAAGACACCGCTTAGCTTCGTTAAAGCCAAGCTGATGAAGAGAGGCTTCTTTCCGGGCTGTGGAGAACTGTGTATGGGCTGTGCAACTCGTCCTGATGGACGTGAACAGTTGATAGAGGGGATTCAGAGCCTGATGACCGAAGGAATCTTGTAGTTGAGCCGAAGGGCCGAATGTGGATCTGGAGAGGTAATGCTGAAGCAAGATGATGAGGTCGCCACCATCACCATCCCTCGCCAGACGATAACCATTTCTGCACCCAGGCCGCCCACCATTACCATCACAAAGGTTGGGCCGATACCTTTTGAAAGCACCAACGCTGTCCCATAGCATTATGGGGTAGACGTTTATTGTAACGGACAGAAATTGGAAGTGGAACCATCTGGGCAGTCTGTGGTAACCTAGTGGGAATTGGCGGAATCACTCGCAGTGGAAGAGTATTTGCTCCACCTGAGATTGTGGTGGACAAAGCAGATAAAGATGAAGAAACTGATAAGGGAAAGAGTAAAGTCGTTGAGGAAACCCCTCGTGGGGTAGAGAAGGACTTACTTGTAAAGGACGCTGAAGAGTTCATGAGGTTGACCAAGAAGAGTGATTACAAGATCATTGACCACCTCCATCAAACACCCTCGAAAATTTCCATCCTGAATTTGTTGCTGTGTTCGGAGTCACATCGTAATGCGCTGTTAAATGTTTTGAATGCCACGTATGTACCGCAGGAAATCTCGGTCAACCAGTTGGAAGGGCTCGTAGCCCACGCGAATTCTGGAAACGGGTTAGGGTTCACTGACCTGGAGCTGACGCCAAAGGGAAGGAACCACAATAGTGCCCTGCACATCTCGATAGAGTGTAGGGGAACGATTATGTCTCATGTGTTGGTGGACACTGGGTCTTCACTCAATGTTCTCCCAAAGAAGGCATTGATGAAGTTAGATACTCGAGGATTGATCTGCACACCCAGTGATCTGGTTGTGAAGGCTTTCGATGGAACCAAGTGTCATGTCTTTGGAGAGGTAACGTTGCCAATCCAAGTCGGGCCGGAAACTTTCGACGCCGTCTTCTACATTATGGACATCATGCCATCCTACAACTGTCTCTTAGGCCGGCCATGGATCCACTCTGCTGGTGCCGTGACTTCCACGTTGCACCAGAAGCTCAAGTATGTTATCGGAGGAAGCATTGTAACCGTATGTGGCGAGGAAGACATAATGTTGAGCCATTTGTCGTCCTTCAAATATGTTGAGATGGATGGGGAAATCCACGAAACCCTATGTCAGGCGTTCGAAGCTGTTAAAGTCAAGGACGTAGCTCCTGTAATGACCGAGAAACCAGAGATGACTCTTTCTTCCTTCAAGGGAGCCCAGGCCGTTGTTCAAGCCGGATCTACCCCAGGCTGGGGGCAGGTTCTAGAAATACCTAACAAACAGGACAAGTTTGGGTTAGGATACTCTCCTACAGCTGAAGCCTCCTCCTCTCACAGTGCATCGCGAGGTAAAGGGACGATCCAGTTTACAAGCGGCGGGGTAATATTTGAAAGTGTCAGTGCAGTGTCTGAAGACGGCGAGGACAGCGATTGCGACCTAGACTCTTGGATCTAGCTAAGCAAACCAGGCCAGAGCCTCACCAACTGGTCCATCAGGGATACCATCCAAGTGAAAGGCAAAGAGTAATGATTTAATTTCTCCAATCATTGTACAACCCTATGTCCTACCCGGGGCATAGTGGTTTTATTGTCAGGGCCTTATTTGATTATGTACATGCATTTTACCAATAGATCAAAAGGTGTTCTTTCGCATTCAAATGTTGTGATCTCTGTTATTCCTGTTTTATATTTGTTTTGAAAAACAATAAAATGGCAATGGGGTTTGTGCTAACCTGCATATCCTTGTTTTAAGATTAACCCTTGTTATTGCAGGATCCACATAGCAGATGACATCGACTCTGGACCATCTACGACTCACTTCGACTTTGATTGCCCGATCTATCAAGCCGAAGAAGAGATTGATGAAGACGAAGACCTTCCCGAAGAGTTGGCCCGCTTGTTGAAACAAGAAGAGAAAGTTATTCTGCCTCACGAAGAAGAGATTGAGATTGTGAATTTGGGTTCTGAAGAACTTGTCAGGAATGTCAGGATAGGGGCTGCATTGCAGAGTGATGTCAAGCAGAGATTGGTCGAGATGCTGAGAGAGTATAGTGACATCTTTGCTTGGTCATACGAAGATATGCCCGGACTTGATACTGACATTGTGGTCCATCACTTGCCGCTGCGAGAAGATTGTCCTCCCGTTAAGCAGAAGCTTAGGAGGACACGACCAAATATGGCCGTTAAGATCAAAGAAGAAGTGCAAAAGAAGCTTGATGCTGGCTTCTTAGCGGTCACTACTTACCCTCCGTGGGTCGCCAACATAGTGCCTGTACCGAAGAAGGACGGTAAGGTACGAATATGCGTCGATTATCGGGATTTGAATAGGGCGAGCCCTAAAGATGATTTCCCGCTGCCCCATATTGATGTGTTGGTCGACAATATAGCTCAGTTCTCCGTATTTTCGTTCATGGATGGTTTCTCCGGCTACAATCAGATCAAGATGGCGCCGGAGGACATGGAGAAAACTACGTTTATTACACCTTGGGGAACATTTTGCTACAAGGTAATGCCTTTCGGTCTGAAGAACGCAGGGGCCACTTACCAAAGAGCAATGGTCACTTTGTTTCATGATATGATTCATCATGAGATTGAAGTCTATGTTGATGACATGATTGCAAAGTCCCAAACGGAGGAGGGACATCTGGTCAATTTGCTGAAGCTTTTTGAGAGGCTTAGGAAGTTTAGGTTGAGGCTGAATCCTAACAAGTGTACTTTCGGAGTACGGTCTAGAAAACTACTGGGGTTTATCGTGAGTGAGAGAGGCGTCGAGGTTGATCCTGCGAAGATAAAAGCAATACAAGAAATGCCAGCGCCAAAAACCGAAAAAGAAGTTCGCAGTTTCCTAGGCAGAATAAACTACATTGCAAGGTTTATTTCTCAGCTCACGGCCACGTGTGAACCGATGTTCAAACTGATAAAGAAATATCAGGCGATTATCTGGAACGAGGATTGCCAGAAGGCATTTGATAAGATAAAGCAGTATCTACAGGAACCTCCGATCTTGATACCCCCAGTGGCCGGAAGACCCTTAATCATGTACTTGACAGTTCTTGAGAATAGTATGGGGTGTGTTCTCGGTCAGCACGACGAGACGGGCAGAAAGGAGCATGTCATTTACTATTTGAGTAAAAAGTTCACGGACTGTGAATCTCGTTATTCAATGTTGGAGAAGACGTGTTGTGCACTAGCCTGGGCTGCTAAATGTTTACGACAGTACATGCTCAATCACACGACCATGCTAATTTCGAAGATGGATCCGATCAAGTACGTCTTCGAGAAGCAAGCGCTTTCGGGAAGGATTGCCAGATGGCAAATGGTGTTGACGGAATATGACATTCAGTACGTTTCCCAAAAGGTCATCAAGGGGAGCGTATTGTCTGAATACCTTGCCGAACAGCTGATCGAGGATTATCAGCCGATGAAATTTGAATTCCCTGATGAGGATATCATGTTTCTCAAAGCAAAAGATTGTGATGAATCGTTGCCCGACGAGGGGCTAGATAGGAAGTCCTAGTGGAAATTGATATTTGACGGGGCGGTTAACTCTTATGGAAGTGGCATTGGGGCAATCATCACGACTCCCCATGGATCCCACATCCCGTTCACCGCGAGACTGACGTTTCTGATCACCAATAACGAAGCGGAATACGAAGCATGCATCATGGGTCTGGAAGAAGCAATTGATTTGAGAATCAAGAACCTAGATGTATATGGTGACTCGACACTTGTGATCAACCAGATTAAAGGGGAGTGGGAGACTCGTCAATCGAATTTGGTGTCGTACATGAATTATGCCAGAAGGCTGCTTCCGTTCTTTGATCGAGTGGAACTCCATCATGTGCCCAGGGCTGAGAATCAGATGGCTGATGCCTTAGCCATGTTGGCTTCGATGTATAAAGTCAATTTTTGGAATGAAGCTCCAAGAATTGTCCTTTCTCGTCTTGATAGACCTGCATTCGTCTTTGCGATCGAGGAAGCCTCCGATGGCAAGCCATGGTTCCATGACATCCAGACTTTCCTTATGACTAAGGATTATCCTGCAGGAGCGTCAACCCAGGATAAGAAGACTCTGAGAAGGCTGTCTGGAAATTTTTATCTCAATCCTGATGGATTTTGTATAAAAGAAATCACGATTTCGTGCTACTCAGATGTGTAGATGAGAAAGAAGCGAGTATGCTCATGGAAGAAGTCCATGAAGGCACATTTGGTATGCATGCCGGCGAGCATGCTATGACAAGAAATATCCTGAAAGCAGGATACTACTGGCTGACGATGGAGTCGGATTGCTTTAAATTCGTGAAGAGATGTCATAAATGCCAGATTTATGCTGATAAGATTCATGTGCCGCCGTGCCCATTGAATGTCATGTCCTCCCCATGGCCGTTCTCCATGTGGGGCATCGACATGATAGGCAAGATCGAGCCCACCGCATCTAACGGTCATCGCTTCATTCTAGTAGCCATCGACTACTTCACCAAGTGGGTGGAGGCAGCCTCATACGCTAATGTGACCAAGCAGGTGGTGGCTAGATTCATAAAGAGGGACATCATTTGTCGTTACGGAATTCCCGAGTGGATCATTACTGATAATGGTTCGAATCTGAATAACAAGATGATGAAAGAGCTGTACTAGAGTTTCAAGATTGAACATCACAACTCATCTCCTTACCGGCCGAAGACGAATGACGCCGTTGAAGCGGCCAACAAGAACATCAAGAAGATTGTACAGAAGATGGTTGTGACCTACAAGGATTGGCATGAGATGTTGCCATTTGCATTTCACGGTTATCGTACAACGATACATACGTCAATAGGGGCAACTCCTTTCTCACTAGTGTACGGTATGGAAGTTGTCCTACCGTTAGAAGTTGAAATTCCTTCTTTACGAGTTTTGGTTGACGTAAAACTCGATGAGGCAGAATGGATTAAGAACCGACTAAACCAACTCAGCCTGATGGACGAGAAAACATTAGCATCGATTGCGTATGGTCGTCTGTACCAAAGCCGAATGAAGAAAGCTTATGACAAGAAGGTGCGTCCTAGAAGCTTTCAAACGGGTGATCTCGTCCTGAAGAAGATTCTTCCTCCACACTCAGATCACCGGGGCAAGTGCACTCCCAATTACGAAGGTCCGTACGTCGTCAGCAAGGTCTTCTCGGGAGGAGCCTTGTTGTTATCCACGATGGATGGCGAAGATTTTGCATCCCCGGTGAACGCGGACGCAGTTAAAAAATACTTTGCTTAAAAAATGACCCGCTGGAAAGAAAAAGAATATCCAGGCAAAAATGGGGCATCCCGGCGAACCATAAAAAAGAAAAAAGGTTCGGGCAAAAATTAGGGATATAAAAGAAAAGAATGTACACCCGCAAAGTCGAAAACCTGGAAGGGCGACTTTGGCAAAAAAAGGGTATCCCGGTGAATCGAAAACCCGGAAGGGCGATTCAGGCAAAAGTTAGGGATTTGAAAAAGCAAATGACTGCGTTCCGCGTGTGGACTTTCATTGTTTAGTGGTTTGGAAGACCTGAGGGCCGTTTATCTGAATCAATCTCTTCTGAAGCTAAAGCTACGCCTCATTGCCGACATTTGTGTTTATACTGATGTATATTTATGTTTTTATATTTGCGCAACTTCCTCATTCCAGGAGCTTGCATCTGTTGTAAAACATTTTCACCCATTCAGGGGTTCGTCATCAATAAAATATATATTATTCAGCAATTCTGTTTGTTTGTTTAGCATCTATCTGTTTTGTTTGCGAAAAAGAACGCCGATGTTTTTGATAAAATGCGCATACATAAACTTACTGGCCTAGGCCACTGATTGTTGAAATAATGAATTACTTGAACATTGTCACAAGATGATAACCTTGATAGGTCCCTTTGAGAAGGGTATCTTGTCTGTTTGTTTGTGTTGTTGCAGGTATAGCATATTCCAAGCAGTACGCCGTATGCGTTCTCAAGCAGGATGATTCCTTCTTCTCCAGCAAGTTCAGCAGCATATCCCCGCGGCATCTGAACATGAGATCGTAAGCATTGATATGTCTCCCCAACCAGAGAAGAGTCTCTCCCCAATCAGATGTATCCTGAAGGAACGTCATCTCCCCCAGCTGAGTCATACACTGAAGTATGCAGCACTCGATAGTACAGACAGAAGTCTCCAGTGGAATTGAAATCCCCCGCAGAGTTGTACTCTCCCTAGCAAGCAGGACGATTCCTCCTTCCCCAGCCGAGTTTGCAAATCCCCAAGAGAGCCGAGTTCTTGGAAAGCAGTTGGGGCCATGATTGGTTTTCCCCAGTAGAGTATTGAAAAGTTGATGTTGTATTTCCCCACCGGAGTCGTTATCTCCAGGAAAGTTTTGCTGCGAATGCCGCGCAGTTTGTTTCTGCGATTGATATCATTACCTCGACAATTTGTGGTTTGAATACCTAGTTGAGCGGGTTAGGTTCTCGTAGAACTTTGTCTCCCTTGCAGCAGTCGACTGAAGTTCAGTTCCTCAGGCGGAATCCAATTGAGATTGGTGTGACTTCTCCTCCTCGGCAGGACGAGTCCTTCCTCCACCAGAGTGGTTCTTTCTCCTTGACAGGAGGATTCTCCCTTCAGCATTTATTTTGCTAATGGGGTCATAGCATTTTGCATGATTGCATGGCATTTACCCTAAAACGCGTAGCATTTGCACCGTGTGGAACATTGCGCCATTGTCAAAGCATATGCATACGAAACATGAGCTAGGGCGTTACCGTTCTTGTTTTGCAGGTGTTCCTCGGCGGAGTGTTTGTTCAGGATGATTCCTGAAATCTCAGAAGAGTTGTTTGGTTCCAGATGATTCTCGAATTTCTCCGCAGAATGGTTTGCTCAAGATGATTCTTGAATTCCTCAGCGAAGTTGATTGTTTAAGATGATTCTTAAAAATCCCCGGTGAAGTCGCCAGAGGGTTGCTCAAGTTGATGCTTAGAGCCCCCGGCAGAGTATTTGCTCAGGATGATTCCTGAAATCCCCGGGCAGAGTATTTGTTCAGGATGATTCCTGAAATCTCCAGCAGAGTTATTGGTTCAGGATGATTCTTGAAATCCCCGACGGAGTTATTTGTCCAAGATGATTCTTGATGTCCTCAGCAGAGTTGATTCACCCAAAATGATTTCTGGATCCCCGAAGCAGAGTTAGTTGATAGTTCTCCAGAATCCCCAGCGGAGATGTGTCATCCCCAACAGGTTTGAACAGAGAAGTTGAGATTTCCCTTGAAGACTTGATGATTGAAGTCCGGCAGCAGTGCCAAAACCCCTGACTTAGTGATGAAGTCTAACCGCGAGGTCAAAGTAGCTTGCCTAGCTGATGCAGGGTGCCTGACGGCAAAAGATTGTATATCCTTATTGGTTCATGATTGATTTAGGATTCCATTTGAAGACTTATTGATGAAGTCCAACCATGATGTCGAAGCAGTTCTCTCAGCTGATGCGGAGTGCCTGATGGTAGAAGTTTGGATATCTCTATTTGGCTCATGATTGATCGAGAATTCTATTCCCGACTTATTGACGAAGTCCAGCTGACGCCCGAATGTTTCTTTGAATGACCGACGACATGATTAACTTGATTGTTAAAAAGTCCCTAATGACCTGATGAGTCCCGAGGAACCCTTCTGCTGCAGTGCCGCAGAATGCCTGACGGCAATACCATTCATCGCCGGTTACCGAGTGACCAGTGATCCCTTGATGACTTGAGGACGAAGATCTACAGCAAAATCAGATGATCATCCTGACGGAGATTTGAGATTAGACCCTTCACCAATTACCGTGTGACCAATTCCCCAGCAGAGTTGTCGTGCAATTGTCATGCTCAGTTTCGAAGATGTTCCTACCAATCAAAGTATCGTTTACCTGTGCGGTGGCAGATCGCCTGTTACCGTGTAACTAATGATCCCTCGATGATTTGAGGATGCAATGATATCATATAAATCAGAGAATCATCTTGACGGAGGTTCAGATTAGTATTTCTCCAGCTAGTTGTCGTGCAACTATTATTCCAGTTTCTGAAGATTTGTCCCCATCAGAGTACCGTGTACTTGTGCAGTTGGCAAATTTTCGGGTTTATTGGTATTCAACCGTCGTTTACCTTGATTGTTTGAGAGCCATTCGCTTCTCACCCAGTCAGGTCCAAGCCGTTTGAATAGGGGCAGCTGTTGCACCCCAAAATTTGCCCAACATTTTCTCTACCTAGCTTATGTTTCATTTCATTCACATTAGCATTATCATTTGCATTTCATTGATATGTATGCAGGAGATCAAGAGGTATGATTACCAATTAAGGGCTACACAAGACTTTGAAGCTAGCTAAGAAGGTCATTCAGGTGCTCAAGGGTTGATATCCTTGTCAGAGAAGCTAAAAGATCCTCAGAGAAAGTGATTGAAGCCAAGTGTGTAGGCCTCCTAACTTGAGAGTTGTGGAAGACCATCAGATGATTCTGAGGCCATGAAGATGGACTTGAGGTCTTGAGAGAGCTCATGATAAGTTTTGAAGATCACTTTGAAGCCTATATAGGTCATTGTGCAAGAATAAGAAGCCTCAGCCATGATTGGTGCAGCTAGGGTTTGACTGGGTCAACCCTAAGTCAACTGAGGATTTGAAAGAGGTTGAGACCCAATTAAAGAGCCATGTGATCATGGATTGATACATTGAGATGTTATAAGGATGATTCCAAGGTTAACTCATCATGATTGAAGAGTTTGAGAAGTTTCAAGCTAGGGTTTCTAAGGCTTGACAGTGTAAAATCCCCTAGTTTGACCCCTATCTTCAAGGCAATTTAGCTCAAGATGTGATTGTCACCCCTTCTTGACCCCAACATGATTGTTGTAGAGCATGGTCTTAGCTTAAATTTGAGGGCTAGAAGTCCTTGATAGGATTTGTAGAACTCGATTTATGGCTTTGACAAGTTACAGGTCACCTGAGGTATGTGAATTTGGGGCTTGAAAGTTACCCAGCTTGCATGAAACGTTTGCCCTAGAAGGATGATTCCTATGAACTTTTGGTCAACATGAATGTTGTTCCTTATCCTCTTAGCTTTCCATAGAGTACTAGACGTCCTTGATAGGATTTGTAGAACTCAAGTTATGGTTTTGACAAGTAAAGGGTATTTTGAGAATTTGTGATTATAGGTCATTTTGGATTATAGGTCATTTTCACCAACTTAGAGACCTCAAATGAAATTTTGTTAAACTAGAAAGTTTCTCAAAATGGGGTTTTAACCTTGACCATGCATCAAGGAGGCATTTAAATGGCTCAAGGAGAGATTTGGTTCAAGGAATTTTGAAAAAAGAAGAATTAAAGGCATTTAATGACCAAAAGATTGAAATAATTCATTTTGTGTCCAAACAAGGCAAAATTATATGTCATTTTGAATGGAAAAATCATTTTAGAAACTTCGGCAATGTTAGAATTTTGGTTTGAGTCCATTTTCATACCATTTAATGTTGTTTCTTCATGATGAAGCAACATGACCAACATGAACCATTGGCTTGCAAACAAGGAAATAATCATAACAAACCAATTCAATATCTCATGAGATGAATTTTCCAAGCATTCTCATGCCCAAAGAGAGCCAGAATCGTGACTGTGCACATGAGACTTTGAAGGAGAAATTGAAATTGCAAAATCTCATTTGGGTGGTTACAGAACTTTCTAGATGATTCTAATGAGTTCTATATAAGATTTGGAGTGTGTTCAGCCATTTTTTGGAAGCATTTGAAGCTGGTAGCAGAGATAGCAAGTGGAAATTCAGAGTTGCAGCTCAAGATTGTGTTTGGAGATTGAAGAGGAATCAAGCCAAATTGAGGTGTGCATTAGCTTCAGAGGAAGATTTGGAGTGAATCTGGATCATTGTGGAGGAGGAATTGAGCAAGAATTGCATCTGTTCTTCATCTGAAACCAGGTTTGTACAATTTGAAATTGTGCTTAATTTAGGGAGAGATAGCTAGAAATCTTTATGTGGTTAGGTTCTTATCATGACATAGATGGATTCTGGTGCAATAATTTGATGGATAGAGATACTCTAGGGTATGGACCATTTTCTGTTGAGCCTGATTTCTCAAGTTTCTTGATGATACAATCATGATTGGATAGTGGAAATTGATCAGTGAAGAGTGTAGATTAGATTAGGATCTTTATCTTTGAGAATTGTGATGATCAAGATTTAGGGGATTTTTGAAAATCCTTTCGTGTTTGGAGTTGAAGAAGGAATTAATGAATTTGGAGATTTGATTCGTGTTCAGGATGAAAAATTGAGTAAGATGATGATTTGTTTTGTCATTTTTGATGACCTGAGACGAGCACCTCACCGGAGAAGACGGTGGCGCTGCAGCTCAGGCCACCGTCTGGTTATTTCCCTCCATCTGATTCAAATTGGGGACGATGAACATGAGCCATTGGATGAGGGTTTGACAGTTGACTCAGGCAATGGATGGATGGCCACGATTGGCTCTCAAACTCTGAAGAGAGGACTTTGAATAAAACGCACCGTTTCATTAATTGGTTTGGTTTGGGCTTAGTGCACAGATTGATATCCACACCCCCATTTGGCCCAAATTCCTGAAATGAACTGCAATGATTTGCTATGTGATACGCTAGTTTTATTATTTCTTTCTTTTTTCTTTTATTTTGTGCATTTCATATAGTGTTGAAAATAATTCATAAAAAATAGAATAATAACTCAATTAATTCCAGATTTTTTCCCCTTGATTCATGATTGAGTCTAGAATTTTAGGAAATTTAAATATTAGGAATTCATGCATTTTTGATTTTAATTGCATTTTTTGTATTTTAATTGACATTAATTTTATTATGGTTGATACCTTATCTTGTGGAATTTTGTGTGGGCATTTGATGATGATTTTTGAGCTTATTTTTTGTGTGTAGCTAGTTTAGACATGTATGCTCCCCTTAGATTTTTCTCACATTTTTGTGATGAAATTTGGTGTTGGTTTTAAGTTGAAACTTTAGGTTCTCTAGTTTTAGGGTTTAAGCTTAGTACCTTGTAGTTTGGATTTTATTTCTAGGACTTTTTGGATGATTCAACCTCTGGATTTTGTATGTTAGATTCATGATTGACTTAGGTTCCCATAGTTATTTTTGTAGGATTTTACAATTGGTTTTAGTATTTTAGTTAGGATTAACTTTAGTACTAGGTTTTAGGTGATCCTAACTTGCTAATTCAACTAGAATGATTTCTTTAGTTCCCTTAGATTAGGGTTTTGCCTCTCTTGCTCTTGGATGATGATGAAGACTTGTGTGGGCTGTTGAGGAATGATTGGTGGAGCTTGGACTTGAAGTTTGCTCTTCCTTTGGAGTAGTTTTGTTTAGGTGTTAAGATTAGGGTTTGTAAGTAGAGCTTCTAGATAGATTCTCTTCTTTCATAAAACATGGAAGGTGTTGATCACTTCCATTATTCCCTATGATGTAAGGTCCCCTTGTGAAGGCCTCATCCCTCCTTTAGTAGGATGTGTGGCTCTTCCCAAGTTGGTAGAACCTTTGAGGGTCCCTTTCTTTGATGGTGGGGTGTTTAGTGGTGACCCTTGGTCTTCACTTTGCTTTCCACTATCCACACATTGCTCTTGTTAGATGAATATTTCTCCCTTGCTAGAGGATGGAGTTCCTTGTTAGAAGATTGAAGATGCTAGAAGATTCTACTTCTCTGTATTTGAAGACTGCCATTGGAGCTGAAGCTTGAAGACCAAGAGGAATAAGTTGGCATTTGTGAAGAAAATCCAGCTGAGATCAAATGGAGAGCTGAAGCTTGAAGTTGGAGAACAAGTTGATACTTGTGCTTGAAGAAGCAAGTTGGAACTTGCTATTGAAGATTGAAGCTTGAAGATGGAGTACCTTTCATTCTCTTGAAGAGGATAGACTTGAAGAACAGTTACAACTGTGGACTGAACTGTTGTCACAGGATTGCTTTGCTGTGAAGCTCTGGAGGCTGTTGATCTGCTTTCTTGTCTGTTTGCTTGCTGTGCAACTGTATTGATGTGACTTGTTTGATTTTCTTGATGCATTAGAATAAGTTCATGTTTAGACAAATTTAAGCTAAGAGCATGATTGCACTAGAGGTTGAGTTGCTCCCTCTGCTTGTATTGTTACTGTATGGCTTTGCTTGCGAGTATTCGGTAGAGCCCTGCTCCCTTGCCTATGTGGGTTGTGATTTGCTTGATGTCATTTTATTTCTTCTGTATGATTACAGCTATTCATATTTTGCTTGATGACATTTTATTCTTCCTGTACGATTGCAGTTATTCATATCTGCCTTGAGGTTGAGATGAGCTTGTGGAGGTCGATGTCCCACACATATTTCCTCCCTCACTTGCATTGCATGCATTTTACTGTACATCTGTTTACTGTTTAAGCTGATGCTTTATCTGTTTCTGCTTATCATTGACATGATCCCCTAGGAATCTCACTTCCTTTGATAAGGAGGGGATGATTAGAACTTTAGGTTGAAACCTATGCATGATAACTTCTAGGAGTTCCCTGTTTAAAACCTCAACCACAGGATGAATCCTTGGAATGACAACATTAGGACTTGATAGTCTCCCCTTAGTTGAACCTGTTCGTTCTCTCTTCTCATCTCAAAACAAATTAAAATACAGTAATAAAGGTTAACTGATGTCGTACGTTACGAGCCTTAAGCTATCTGAGAAAGGGTTGTCGGAGAGTTCTTTTCGACAGCTTGGATGTTTAGTATGGTACCCTTTGGGTGACATACAATGCCTTCACTCTCAGGTCATAGTCTCCAGTGCGATATTGGTTGCAAACATCCATAAAAAATAGTTCTTCCGTAAAAGACAGAAAACAAACTTCAAACCTTTTTTGCCCCGTGGGCCCATAATTCAAAGGAAGCTTTTCTAAAGAAAAGAGTGTCGTTAACTCTCAGTTCTACCGTAAACGGTAACGCCTAAGTCTCCAAAGATCGAGCTGCGTACACCAGATTGCTAGAACTGTTTGTTAACCCTACTCGATAAAACAGATGAATCTGAATCCCCATAACCCGTATTATCCCGAACTACGTAAGCTCTGATCTCTCATACCTGTTGAGAGTACGTAGGCACAATACTGACGTATTGGCGAGCTACCTTCCCCCCATCCGTTACCCGTAGTTAGCCGAACTACGTTGACTCTGATTTCTCATTCTCTGATGAGAATACGTAGGCATAAAGTGTGACGCTTTGCCGAGTCATTTTCCTTTCTTTTCAGACCAGCCTTGATAGGTAGATAGATAAAACCAACCCGTCATATAAACACAACAAGCGTGGATCCCATCAAGTAAAATGGACGTGAGGGGTGCTAATACCTTCCCCTTGCGTAACCGACTCCCGAACCCAGACAACGGTTGCGATGACCTTGTCTTATACCTTTTCGTCAGGTTTTTCCGATCGTTTCCTTTCCCGCTTTGAGGGATAAATAACGAAAGGTCGCGACTCTTCTGTTTTTCCGGCACCTTATTTTCGCGGTAGCGACAGCTGGCGACTCTGCTGGGGACTCTGATAGTTTCCTCGGATCCAACGTCCCTTATGCGAGTCAGTTTGGGGATCCAACGTCCCCTGCGAGAGTCAATCCTAGCGCTTGTATGTTTACTCGTTGGGTTGTGTTTACTTATCGCATTTTATTTCCCGCACTTTATTTTCAGTATGATATGATTATTTGTACTGTTGTGGGAGGGGCATTCTGATGAGTGAGGAGCCAGACCCAGGCTTGAGTGTACCTAGCATTAGTTGTGGAAATTAGTGGGCGCGTGCTTGCTTTGCAGGCACTAGTGTCTCATGAAATCCACGCTCAGACGAGGTTCTCCCGGTTGACTTCATTTCCGGCCCTTTGGGCCTGAGGGGTTGTTGGTTTGGAGGATTGTCGACTCTGGGGACCGATCATTTGGAATTCAACTAAGTGAGGCCGCTTCAGGAGATGGTGATGCCACACCTTCTGGGTATCGTATCATCTCTCTTGAATGTTTGTGACGTTGATGACCGCATAGGATGCCGAACTTGTGTCAGTTTAGGTCCATACCTGTGATCAGGGTTGGGTTTGTTGCAGGAAACCTTAACCTTCAGACTACCTGGTTTTCTTGATAGTGAATCAGTTTTGTTGGTATCAGAGGTTCTCATCATCAGATGTGTGTTTGTTCTTGACAGAGCAGATTGATGGTCCTGTATCAGAGGTTCTCATCATCAGATGTGTGTTTGTTCTTGACAGAGCAGAGTCATGGTCTGGTATCAGGGGTTCTTATCGTCTGAGATATGTCCGTTCTTGACAGAGCAAATTGATGGTCCGATATCAGGGTTTTCTTCTCATCAGAGATAGGGTTGTTCTTGACAAAGCAGTATTGTGGTTTTTTTGATACAGAACCTTCATCTCTTCAACAACACAGTCGTCTTGGTCTCCTGCTGCATGATTGCATTTTGCATTGTTTTGCATACTCATTTGCATATCATTAACGTGTGTCTGTGTTGCAGGTACCGTCCCCCCCGGTTCAGGTTTTCTTGCCTTCTATTGTGCTATTATGGGTTCTCTGAGGAAGACTGTGGCCTACAAGCTCCCCACTCCTGATGTTGTTCAGCTGTCTAGTTTGATTGCTTTGGCAGATGATTCTGTGAAGGGTGAATTCAGAAATTTTTATGGGAAATTGCTCAGCTTGGTTCGTAAACCTTCTGTGTTTGAGTTGAATGGGTTGTACGCCTTGCTGCAGTTCTACGATCCTCCTTTGAGATGCTTTACTTTCCCGGACTTTATTCTCGCACCTACACTAGAGGAGTATGCTGATTTGTTAGGTGTTCCTATCAAGATTCAGATGCCCTTTGTTCATATGGATGTTGAGCCTAATTTGGCTAGTCTAGCTCTTTCACTTCATCTGGATGCCTCCGAGTTGGTCTTGTCTAGTTGGAACGGGGTTCCCGGTTTCTCCTTGCAGTTCTTAGTGGGAAAGGCCCAGCAGTGTGCCAAAGACGGTTGTTGGATCATGTTCAACGCTATTCTTGCTCTTTGCATATATGGCATCATTCTGTTCCCTAATATGCCTGACTTTGTAGACTTCGACGCCTTTCACATCTTTGCAGCAGGGAATCCAGTCCCTACCTTGATTGGAGATGTCTATCATTCCGTCCACTTCAAAAACGAGAACAGAAGTGGCAATAATGTCTCATGTTGGGTGCCCCTATTCTATAGATGGCTTGATACTCACCTACCCAAGAAGGGTCCCTTTGCTTCGTCTGCAGCCACAGCTGAGTGGTCTGAGCGCTTGATGAGTCTATCAGCAGAGGATGTTGCCTGGTTTGATAGAGATAGGTTGGGTACTGAGATTATCTTCAGCTCCAGCGGGTTTCTGAATGTTCCTTTGATAGGCAGGAATGGCTGTATCAACTATAATCCATCTCTGCTGGTCCGAAAGTTTGCTTATGCTTTAAGAGCTCCGCCGAAGGATGAAGAGGTGCAGGAATCTCTGTACCTCAGAGGTCTTCTAGAGGGGGATATGTTATCTAAGCTTCAGCACGCTTGGAATGGTATCAGTAAGCGGGGAAAACCGTTGCTGGGAAAAAGTAATAGCCAAGCCTACACTTCATATGCGACCTGGATCAGAGCCAGAGCAGAGATCATAGGGATGTCGTTTCCTCCTGCCAAGCTAGAAAGCCCTCCAGTGATTGAAGATCCTACCACCGTGCCCATTCAGTAGTACAATCAGGTGTTAGCTGAGCGAGAGGAGCTGAAGAAGGCAAACGAAGAACTGGAGAAAGAATTGGCTCAGCTCAGGAGCGAGAGAAGCGAAGCCGTCCATTCCTTCAAGAGGCAAACAGAGCTGGTAAACAAGTTAGGTACGGATTTGACTAAGCAGTTGGTTGAGCGTGAGCGTTTGGGTCAGGACTTCAAATCTATCAACGACATATTGGCCACTAAGAAGCAGCACTTGGATGAAGCGTACCGGAGAATATCCAAGTTTAATCAGCATTGGAAGGCCACCCTAGCCAACGGCAAGGAACGGGAGGATAAACTGAAGCAGCAGATCTCCAAATTGAAAGCCCAGGTGAAGGCTAGTGAGAAGAGGTTTGATGAAGAAACCGCTCGCAGATATGCCACTGAAGGCCTGCTAAACAAGGCTCTTGCTAACCTGAAGGAGCACAAACAGACGTTTGAATCCAAGAAGCGGAAGTTAGAAGATTGTTTCGGCGAAGGAGCATGGAAAGACTCAGTTGAAGGTCTTCAATACACTATTAGGCAGAGGGAGTTACTCGTCGAAAGGTTGCTCACTCGGCCTGATCATCCAAAAACGAGGGATCTGTTAGAAGAGTTCCGCGCCCGTGGCCGTGCTTGACTATATTTGTAATCCTTTTGATTTGATCATTGTTGTATGCTGACCATCACCAGGCTTGTTGGTCGAGGTCATGCTATTGACTCTGCTTGTACTCAGTGACATTGTGTATCGCCTTGATGGGCTTTCTTTATATATATGAGAGATGTTATTTCCATGACTGGATCCAGACTTCTTATTATTGTCACCGACACTCAAGCACTATGATCGGGGGGAAATCTCCCTAACACACAGACACACGTTTGCATTTGCATAATGAGCACGTTGTCGTTTTTCTAACCCTTTGTGTATGCAGGTTGTTCCAGGATTGATCGAAGGCCAATCCACCGCTATCCGACCAGAGCAAATCAAGCTAGAGCAATGGAACAAGTGCAGACTGACGTCCAGGAACTCCGAGAAAGGATGGACCGCTTCATGGAGCTCATGCAAGTGGTTGCCAACGGCCAAGACCAGCTCAGAACATTGGTCCATCCTCTGATCTCAAGGGTTGACAGCAACGGTGTACTCCATGGTGGGAATGTTCCAACCCCTCCACCTGTTGAAACTCCTCAGAATGGCATCCCCGTGACCGGGGGGAACGGCAGTGGTAACGGCAATGTGATCACTAACATAGGGCTCAATGGTAATACGGCTGGCGTCGGCAACGAAAATTTTGAAGCTAATGGCAATGCTGGACTGGGCAACGGCGACACAGGTGTTGGAAATCTGTATGGGCCTCAGCCATGGCTAGAAGATCGACAAGAAGATTTGTTCTCACAGAGAAGTGCTGAAGGAGACCTGACTGCTGAAGCACGTCTGAGGTTTAAGGCACTCAAGGACAAAATGAGGAATTTCGAGAACCAGAACACTATGGGTGTCGACATGAGTAAATTGGGATTGATTGCTGATTTCAAGGTGCCTCCTAAATTCAAGGTACCCGACTTTGAGAAGTGCAAGGGCACCACCTGCCCTCGTGTCCACTTAAGGTCATACTACCGAAAGATGTCTGCTCACTCTGAAGACGGGAAGCTGCTGATGCACTTCTTTCAGGATAGCTTGTCCGGGCCATCCTTGGAATGGTACATGAGTTTGGAACCTACCAGTGTGCGCACGTGGAAGGAACTTGTTGAGGCGTTCGTGCACCATTATCAGTATAACAGTGACTTGGCTCCGAACCGGGTTCAACTGCACAACTTGTCGCAGAGGAACAACGAGGGGTTCAAAGAATATGCCCAGCGATGGCGTGAATTAGCAGCTAGAGTTCAACCGCCGATGGTTGAACGAGAGCTTGTTGAAATGTTTGCAGCCACTCTCCCGGGGGTCTATTACGAGAAATTGGTCAGTGGTATGTCTGGAAGTTTCTCTGATCTCATCATCACTGGCGAGCACGTTGAAAATGGGATCAAACTGGGGAAAATTCAAGGTGTTGATCTATCCTCAGCGGGAGGAGGAAAGAAACCATATGGTAGCAAAAGGCGTGAAGGGGAGACGAGCGCCGTGTCCAACGCTCGCAGGAAAGGTAAAAGCCAGCGCTAGCAGGTAGCTAGCATAACCATCCCTACTGTCCAGCAACCCCAGCCACAGCAGCAGCCGCAGCAGCAGCAACCAAATCAGCAAGGGTACATAAAGTATCAGAACAGGGCACCTCTGTCGAGCCGTCACCTCGAGACACCGCCCATGTCGTATGCTCAGCTGTTACAAACTCTGCTTCAGTTACAGCTAGTCAAGAAGAGAACCCTGGCTCCATTGACAGGGGACCTCCGCAGGGTTATGATGCAAACGCAACGTGCGAGTTTCACTCAGGGGCACCTGGCCACACGATAGAAAACTGCAAAGCCTTCAAGCACAAGGTGCAAGATATGGTGGATGCTAAGATCATCAATTTCTCAGATAATGTGCCGAATGTCACAAAGAACCCTATGCCGAATCATAGGGGAGGTGGGGTGAATGCCATTATTGAAGAAGAGAAATTAGATTTGTTGATTGATGTCAGGGATCTGAAGACACCGCTTAGCTTCGTTAAAGCCAAGTTGATGAAGAGAGGCTTCTTTTCGGGCTGTGGAGAACTGTGTATGGGTTGTGCAACTCGTCCTGATGGACGTGAACAGTTGATAGAGGGGATTCAGAGTCTGATGACCGAAGGAATCTTGCAGTTGAGCCAAAGGGCCGAATGTGGATCTGGAGAGGTAATGCTGAAGAAAGATGATGAGGTCGCCACCATCACCATCCCTCGCCAGACGATAACCATTTCTGCACCCAGGCCGCCCACCATTACCATCACAAAGGTTGGGCCGATACCTTTTGAAAGCACCAACGCTGTCCCATGGCATTATGGGGTAGACGTTTATTGTAACGGACAGAAATTGGAATTGGAACCATCTGGGCAGTCTATGGGTAACCTAGTGGGAATTGGCGGAATCACTCGCAGCAGAAGAGTATTTGCTCCACCTGAGATTGTGGCGGACAAAGCAGATAAAGATGAAGAAACCGATAAGGGAAAGAGTAAAGTCTTTGAGGAAACCCCTCGTGGGATAGAGAAGGACTTACTTGTAAAGGACGCTGAAGAGTTCATGAGGTTGATCAAGAAGAGTGATTACAAGATCATCGACCACCTCCATCAAACACCCTCGAAAATTTCCATCCTGAATTTGTTGCTGTGTTCGGAGTCACATCGTAACGCGCTGTTAAAGGTTTTGAATGCCACGTATGTACCGCAGGAAATCTCGGTCAACCAGTTGGAAGGGGTCGTAGCCCACGCGAATTCTGGAAACGGGTTAGGGTTCACTGACCTGGAGCTGACGCCGAAGGGAAGGAACCACAACAGTGCCCTGCACATCTCGATAGAGTGTAGGGTAACGATTATGTCTCATGTGTTGGTGGACACTGGGTCTTCACTCAATGTTCTCCCAAGGAAGGCATTGATGAAGTTAGATACTCGAGGATTGATCTGCACACCCAGTGATCTGGTTGTGAAGGCTTTCGATGGAACCAAGCGTCATGTCTTTGGAGAGGTAACGTTGCCAATCCAAGTCGGGCCAGAAACTTTCGACGCTGTCTTCTACATTATGGACATCATGCCAGCCTACAGCTGTCTCTTAGGCCGGCCATGGATCCACTCTGCTGGTGCCGTGACTTCCACGTTGCACCAGAAGTTCAAGTATGTTGTCGGAGGCAGCATTGTAACCGTATGTGGCGAGGAAGACATAATGGTGAGCCATTTGTCGTCCTTCAAATATGTTGAGATGGATGGGGAAATCCACGAAACCCTATGTCAGGCGTTCGAAGCTGTTAAATTCAAGGACGTAGCTCCTGTAATGACCGAGAAACCAGAGATGACTATTTCTTCCTTCAAGGGAGCCCGGGCCGTTGTTCAAGCCGGATCTACCCCAGGCTGGGGGCAGGTTCTAGAAATACCTAACAAACAGGACAAGTTTGGGTTAGGATACTCTCCTACAGCTGAAGCCTCCTCCTCTCACAGTGCATCGCGAGGTAAAGGGCCAATCCAGTTTACAAGCAGCGGGGTAATATTTGAAAGTGTCAGTGCAGTGTCTGAAGACGGCGAGGACAGCGATTGTGACCTAGACTCTTGGATCCAGCCAAGCAAACCAGGCCAGAGCCTCACCAACTGGTCCATCAGGGATACCATCCAAGTGACAGGAAAAGAGTAATGATTTAATTTCTCCAATCATTGTACAACCCTATATCCTACCCGGGGCATAGTGGTTTTATTGTCAGGGCCTTGTTTGATTATGTACATGCATTTTACCAATAAATCAAAAGGCGTTCTTTCGCATTCAAATGTTGTGATCTCTGTTATTCCTGTTTTATATTTGTTTTAAAAAACAATAAAATGGCAATGGGGTTTGTGCTAACCTGCATATGCTTGTTTTAAGATTAACCCTTGTTATTGCAGGATCCATATAGCAGATGACATTGACTCTGGACCTTCTACGACTCACTTCGACTTCGATTGCCCGATCTATCAAGCCGAAGAAGAGATTGATGAAGACGAAGACCTTCTCGAAGAGTTGGCCTGCTTGTTGAAACAAGAAGAGAAACTTATTCTGCCTCACGAAGAAGAGATTGAGATTGTGAATTTGGGTTTTGAAGAACTTGTCAGGAATGTCAGGATAGGGGCTGCATTGTAGAGTGATGTCAAGCAGAGATTGGTCGAGATGCTGAGAGAGTATAGTGACATCTTTGCTTGGTCATACGAAGATATGCCCGGACTTGATACTGACATTGTGGTCCATCACTTGCCGCTGCGAGAAGATTGTCCTCCCGTTAAGCAGAAGCTTAGGAGGACACGACCAGATATGGCCGTTAAGATCAAAGAAGAAGTGCAAAAGCAGCTTGATGCTGGCTTCTTAGCGGTCACTACTTACCCTCCGTGGGTCGCCAACATAGTGCCTGTACCGAAGAAGGACGGTAAGGTACGAATATGCGTAGATTATCGGGATTTGAATAGGGCGAGCCCTAAAGATGATTTCCCGCTGCCCCATATTGATGTGTTGGTCGACAATACAACTCAGTTCTCCGTATTTTCGTTCATGGATGGTTTCTCCGGCTACAATCAGATCAAGATGGCGCCGGAGGACATGGAGAAAACTACGTTTATTACACCTTGGGGAACATTTTGCTATAAGGTAATGCCTTTCGGTCTGAAGAACGCAGGGGCCACTTACCAAAGAGCAATGGTCACTTTGTTTCATGATATGATTCATCATGAGATTGAAGTCTATGTTGATGACATGATTGCAAAGTACCAAACGGAGGAGGGACATCTGGTCAATTTGCTGAAGCTTTTTGAGAGGCTTAGGAAGTTCAGGTTGAGGCTGAATCCTAACAAGTGTACTTTCGGAGTACGGTCTGGAAAACTACTGGGGTTTATCGTGAGTGAGAGAGGCGTCGAGGTTGATCCTGTGAAGATAAAAGCAATACAAGAAATGCCAGCGCCAAAAACCGAAAAAGAAGTTCGCAGTTTCCTAGGCAGAATAAACTATATTGCAAGGTTTATTTCTCAGCTCACGGCCACGTGTGAACCGATGTTCAAACTGATAAAGAAATATCAGGCGATTATCTGGAACAAGGATTGCCAGAAGGCATTTGATAAGATAAAGCAGTATCTACAGGAACCTCCGATCTTGATACCCCCAGTGGCCGGAAGACCCTTAATCATGTACTTGACAGTTCTTGAGAATAGTATGGGGTGTGTTCTCGGTCAGCACGACGAGACGGGCAAAAAGGAGAATGCCATTTACTATTTGAGTAAAAAGTTCACGGACTGTGAATCTCGTTACTCGATGCTGGAGAAAACGTGTTGTTCACTAGCCTGGGCTGCCAAATGTTTACGACAGTACATGCTCAATCACACGACCATGCTAATTTCGAAGATGGATCCGATCAAGTACGTCTTCGAGAAGCAAGCGCTTTCGGGAAGGATTGCCAGATGGCAAATGGTGTTGACGGAATATGACATTCAGTACGTTTCCCAAAAGGTCATCAAGGGGAGCGTATTGTCTGAATACCTTGCCGAACAGCTGATCGAGGATTATCAGCCGATGAAATTTGAATTCCCTGATGAGGATATCATGTTTCTCAAAGCGAAAGATTCTGATCAATCGTTGCCCGACGAGGGGCTAGATAGGAAGTCCTAGTGGAAATTGATATTTGACGGAGCGGTTAACTCTTATGGAAGTGGCATTGGGGCAATCATCACGACTCCCCATGGATCCCACATCCCGTTCACCGCGAGACTGACGTTTCTGATCACCAATAACGAAGCGGAATACGAAGCATGCATCATGGGTCTGGAAGAAGCAATTGACTTGAGAATCAAGAACCTAGATGTATATGGTGACTCGGCACTTGTGATCAACCAGATTAAAGGGGAGTGGGAGACTCGTCAATCGATTTTGGTGTCGTACATGAATTATGCTAGAAGGCTGCTTCCGTTCTTTGATCGAGTGGAACTCCATCATGTGCCCAGGGCTGAGAATCAGATGGCTGATGCCTTAGCCATGTTGGCTTCGATGTATAAAGTCAATTTTTAGAATGAAGCTCCAAGAATTGTCCTTTCTCGTCTTCATAGACCTGCATTCGTCTTTACGATCGAGGAAGCCTCCGATGGCAAGCCATGGTTCCATGACATCCAGACTTTCCTTATGACTAAGGATTATCCTGCAGGAGCGTCAACCCAGGATAAGAAGACTCTGAGAAGGCTGTCTGGAAATTTTTATCTCAATCCTGATGGAGTTTTGTATAAAAGAAATCACGATCTCGTGCTACTCAGATGTGTAGATGAGAAAGAAGCGAGTATGCTCATGGAAGAAGTCCATGAAGGCACATTTGGTATGCACGCCGGCAGGCATGCTATGACAAGAAAGATCCTGAGAGCAGGATACTACTGGCTGACGATGGAGTCGGATTGCTTTAAATTCGCGAAGAGATGTCATAAATGCCAGATTTATGCTGATAAGATTCATGTGCCGCCGTGCCCATTGAATGTCATGTCCTCCCCATGGCCGTTCTCCATGTGGGGCATCGACATGATAGGCAAGATCGAGCCCACCGCATCTAACGGTCATCGCTTCATTCTAGTAGCCATCGACTACTTCACCAAGTGGGTGGAGGCAGCCTCATACGCTAATGTGACCAAGCAGGTGGTGGCTAGATTCATAAAGAGGGACATCATTTGTCGTTACGGAATTCCCGAGTGGATAATTACTGATAATGGTTCGAATCTGAATAACAAGATGATGAAAGAGTTGTGCTAGAGTTTCAAGATTGAACATCACCAATTACCGTGTGACCAATTCCCCAGCAGAGTTGTCGTGCAATTGTCATGCTCAGTTTTGAAGATGTTCCTACCAATCAAAGTATTATTTACCTGTGCGGTGGCAGATCGCCTGTTACCGTGTTACTAGTGATCCCTCGATGATTTGAGGATGCAATGATATCAGATAAATCAGAGAATCATCTTGACGGAGGTTCAGATCAGTATTTCTCCAGCTAGTTTCCATGCAACTATTATTCCAGTTTCCGAAGATTTGTCCCCATCAGAGTACCGTGTACTTGTGCAGTTGGCAAATTTCCGGGTTTATTGGTATTCAACCGTCGTTTACCTTGATTGTTTGAGAGACATTCGCTTCTCACCCAGTCAGGTCCAAGCCGTTTGAATAGGGGCAGCTGTTGCACCCCAAAATTTGCCCAACATTTTCTCTACCTAGCTTATGTTTCATTTCATTCACATTAGCATTATCATTTGCATTTCATTGATATGTATGCAGGAGATCAAGAGGTATGATTACCAATTAAGGGCTACACAAGACTTTGAAGCTAGCTAAGAAGGTCATTCAGGTGCTCAAGGGTTGATATCCTTGTCAGAGAAGCTAAAAGATCCTCAGAGAAAGTGATTGAAGCCAAGTGTGTAGGCCTCCTAACTTGAGAGTTGTGGAAGACCATCAGATGATTCTGAGGCCATGAAGATGGACTTGAGGTCTTGAGAGAGCTCATGAGAAGTTTTGAAGATCACTTTGAAGCCTAGATAGGTCATTGTGCAAGAATAAGAAGCCTCAGCCATGATTGGTGCAGCTAGGGTTTGACTGGGTCAACCCTAAGTCAAATGAGGATTTGAAAGAGGTTGAGACCCAATTCAAGAGCCATGTGATCATGGATTGATACATTGAGATGTTATAAGGATGATTCCAAGGTTAACTCATCATGATTGAAGAGTTTGAGAAGTTTCAAGCTAGGGTTTCTAAGGCTTGACAGTGTAAAATCCCCTAGTTTGACCCCTATCTTCAAGGCAATTTAGCTCAAGATGTGATTGTCACCCCTTCTTGACCCCAACATGATTGTTGTAGAGCATGGTCTTAGCTTAAATTTGAGTGCTAGAAGTCCTTGATAGGATTTGTAGAACTCGAGTTATGGCTTTGACAAGTTACAGGTCACCTGAGGTATGTGAATTTGGGGCTTGAAAGTTACCCAGCTTGCATGAAACGTTTGCCCTAGAAGGATGATTCCTATGAACTTTTGGTCAACATGAATGTTGTTCCTTATCCTCTTAGCTTTCCATAGAGTACTAGACGTCCTTGATAGGATTTGTAGAACTCAAGTTATGGCTTTGACAAGTCAAGGGTATTTTGGGAATTTGTGATTATAGGTCATTTTGGATTATAGGTCATTTTCACCAACTTAGAGACCTCAAATGAAATTTTGTTCAACTAGAAAGTTTCTCAAAATGGGATTTTAACCTTGACCATTCATCAAGGAGGCATTGAAATGGCTCAAGGAGAGACTTGGTTCAAGGAATTTTGAAAAAAGAAGAATTAAAGGCATTTAATGACCAAAAGATTGAAATAATTCATTGTGTCCAAACAAGGCAAAATTATATGTCATTTTGAATGGAAAAATCATTTTAGAAACTTCGGCAATGTTAGAATTTTGGTTTGAGTCCATTTTCATACCATTTAATGTTGTTTCTTCATGATGAAGCAACATGACCAACATGAACCATTGGCTTGCAAACAAGGAAATAATCATAACAAACCAATTCAATATCTCATGAGATGAATTTTCCAAGCATTTTCATGCCCAAAGAGAGCTAGAATCGTGACTGTGCACATGAGACTTTGAAGGAGAAATTGAAATTGCAAAATCTCATTTGGGTGGTTACAGAACTTTCTAGATGATTCTAATGAGTTCTATATAAGATTTGGAGTGTGTTCAGCCATTTTTTGGAAGCATTTGAAGCTGGTAGCAGAGATAGCAAGTGGAAATTCAGAGTTGCAGCTCAAGATTGTGTTTGGAGATTGAAGAGGAATCAAGCCAAATTGAGGTGTGCATTAGCTTCAGAGGAAGATTTGGAGTGAATCTGGATCATTGTGGAGGAGGAATTGAGCAAGAATTGCATCTGTTCTTCATCTGAAACCAGGTTTGTACAATTTGAAATTATGCTTAATTTAGGGAGAGATAGCTAGAAATCTTTATGTGGTTAGGTTCTTATCATGACATAGATGGATTCTGGTGCAATAATTTGATGGATAGAGATACTCTAGGGTATGAACCATTTTCTGTTGAGCCTGATTTCTCAAGTTTCTTGATGATACAATCATGATTGGATAGTGGAAATTGATCAGTGAAGAGTGTAGATTACATTAGGATCTTTATCTTTGAGAATTGTGATGATCAAGATTTGGGGGATTTTTGAAAATCCTTTCGTGTTTGGAGTTGAAGAAGGAATTAATGAATTTGGAGATTGGATTCGTGTTCAGGATGAAAAATTGAGTAAGATGATGATTTGTTTTGTAATTTTTGATGACCTGAGACGAGCACCTCACTGGAGAAGACGGTGGCGCTACAGCTCAGGCCACCGTCTGGTTATTTCCCTCCATCTGATTCAAATTGGGGACGATGAACATGAGCCATTGGATGAGGGTTTGACAATTGACTCAGGCAATGGATGGATGGCCACGATTGGCTCTCAAACTCTGAAGAGAGGACTTTGAATAAAACGCATTGTTTCATTAATTGGTTTGGTTTGGGCTTAGTGCACAGATTGATATCCACACCCCCATTTGGCCCAAATTCCTGAAATGAACTGCAATGATTTGCTATGTGATACGCTAGTTTTATTATTTATTTCTTTTTTCTTTTATTTTGTGCATTTCATATAGTGTTGAAAATAATTCATGATTCATGATTGAGTCTAAAATTTTAGGAAATTGGAATATTAGGAATTTATGCATTTGTGATTTTAATTTCATTTTTTGTATTTTAATTGACATTAATTTCATTATGGTTGATACCTTATCTTGTGGAATTTTGTGTGGGCATTTTATGATGATTTTTTAGCTTATTTTTTGTGTGTAGCTAGTTTATACATGTATTCTCCCCTTAGATTTTTCTCACATTTTTGTGATGAAATTTGGTGTTGGTTTTAAGTTGAAACTTTAGGTGCTCTAGTTTTAGGGTTTAAGCTTAGTACCTTGTAGTTTGGATTTTATTTCTAGGACTTTTTGGATGATTCAACCTCTGGATTTTGTATGGTAGATTCATGATTGACTTAGGTTCCCATATCTATTTTTGTAGGATTTTACAATTGGTTTTATTATTTTAGTTAGGATTAACTTTAGTACTAGGTTTTAGGTGATCCTAACTTGCTAATTCAACTAGAATGATTTCTTTAGTTCCCTTAGATTAGGGTTTTGCCTCTCTTGCTCTTGGATGATGATGAAGACTTGTGTGGGCTGTTGAGGAATGATTGGTGGAGCTTGGACTTGAAGTTTGCTCTTCCTTTGGAGTAGTTTTGTTTAGGTGTTAAGATTAGGGTTTGTAAGTAGAGCTTCTAGATAGATTCTCTTCTTTCATAAAACATGGAAGGTGTTGATCACTTCCATTCTTCCCTATGATGTAAGGTCCCCTTGTGAAGGCCTCATCCCTCCTTTAGTAGGATGTGTGGCTCTTCCCAAGTTGGTAGAACCTTGGAGGGTCCCTTTCTTTGATGGTGGGGTGTTTAGTGGTGACCCTTGGTCTTCACTTTGCTTTCCACTATCCACACCTTGCTCTTGTTAGATGAATCTTTCTCCCTTGCTAGAGGATGGAGTTCCTTGTTAGAAGATTAAAGATGCTAGAAGTTGCTACTTCTCTGTATTTGAAGACTGCCATTGGAGCTGAAGCTTGAAGACCAAGAGGAACAAGTTGGCATTTGTGAAGAAAATCCAGCTGAGATCAAATGGAGAGATGAAGCTTGAAGTTGGAGAACAAGTTGATACTTGTGCTTGAAGAAGCAAGTTGGAACTTGCTATTGAAGATTGAAGCTTGAAGATGGAGTACCTTTCATTCTCTTGAAGAGGATAGACTTGAAGAACAATTACAACTGTGGACTGAACTGCTGTCAGAGGATTGCTTTACTGTGAAGCTGTGGAGGCTGTTGATCTGCTTTCTTGTCTGTTTGCTTGCTGTGCAACTGTATTGATGTGACTTGTTTGATTTGCTTGATGCATTAGAATAAGTTCATGTTTAGATTCTTTTAAGCTAGGAGCATGATTGCACTAGAGGTTAAGTTGCTCCCTCTGCTTGTATTGTTACTGTATGGCTTTGCTTGCGGGTATTCGGTAGAGCCCTGCTCCCTTGCCTATGTGGGTTGTGATTTGCTTGATGGCATTTTATTTCTTATGTATGATTACATCTATTCATATTTTGCTTGATGGCATTTTATTCTTCCTGTACGATTGCAGTTATTCATATCTGGCTTGAGGTTGAGATGAGCTTGTGGAGGCTGATGTCCCACACACATTTCCTCCCTCACTTGCATTGCATGCATTTTACTGTACATCTGTTTACTGTTTAAGCTGATGCTTTATCTGTTTATGCTTATCATTGACATGATCCCCTAGGAATCTCACTTCCTTTGATAAAGAGGTGATGATTAGAACTTTAGGTTGAAACCTATGCATGATAACTTCTAGGAGTTATCTGTTTCAAACCTCAACCACAGGATAAACCCTTGGCATGACAACATTAGGACTTGATAGTCTCCCCTTAGTTGAACCTGTTCGTTCTCTCATCTCATCTCAAAACAAATTAAAATACAGTAATAAAGGTTAATTGATGTCGTACGTTACGAGCCTTAAGCTATCTGAGAAAGGGTTGTCGGAGAGTTCTTTTCGACAACTTGGATGTTTAGTATGGTACCCTTTGGGTGACATACGACGCCTTCACTCTCAGGTCATAGTCTCTAGTGCGATATTGGTTGCAAACATCCATAAAAAATAGTTCTTCCATAAAAGACAGAAAACAAACTTCAAACCTTTTTTTCCCCGTGGGCCCATAATTCAAAGGAAGCTTTTCTGAAGAAAAGAGTGTCGTTAACTCTCAGTTCTACCGTAAACGGTAACGCCTAAGTCTCCAAAGGTCGAGCTGCGTACACCAGATTACTGGAACTATTTGTTAACGCTACTCGATAAAACAGATGAATCTGAATCCCCGTAACCCGTATTATCCCGAACTACGTAAGCTCTGATCTCTCATACCTGTTGAGAGTACGTAGGCACAATACTGACGTATTGGCGAGCTACCTTCCCCCATCCGTTACCCGTAGTTAGTCGAACTACGTTGACTCTGATTTCTCATTCTCTGATGAGAATACGTAGGCATAAAGTGCGACGCTTTGCCGAGTCATTTTCCTTTCTTTTCAGACCAGCCTTGATAGGTAGATAGATAAAACCAACCCGTCAGATAAACATAACAAGCGTGGATCCCATCGAGTACGATGGACATGAGGGGTGCTAATACCTTTCCCTTGCGTAACCGACTCCCGAACCCAGACAACGGTTGCGATGACCTTGTCTTATACCTTTTCGTCAGGTTTTTCCGATCGTTTCCTTTCCCGCTCTGAGGGATAAATAACGAAAGGTGGCGACTCTTCTGTTTTGTCGGCACCTTATTTTCGCGGTAGCGACACATACCACTCTACTGGGTGTCGCTACTGCGAAAATAAGGTGCCGGAAAAATAGAAGAGTCACCACCTTTCATTATTTATCCCACCGAAAGGGAAAGGAAACGATCGGAAAAACCTGACGAAAAGGTATAAGACAAGGTCATCGCAACTATGTCTGGGTTCGGGAGTCGGTTACGCAAGTGGAAGGTATTAGCACTCCTCACGTCCATCATACTCGATGGGATCCATGCTTGTTGTGTTTATATGACGTGTTGGTTTAACTATCTACCTATCAAGGCTGGTCTGAAAAGAAAAGAAAATTGACTCGGCAAAGCATCGCACTTCGTGTCTACGTATTCTTGTCAGAGAACGAGAAATCAGAGTCAACGTAGTTCGAATAACTACGGGTGATGGGGGTAGGTGGCTCGCCAATACGTCAATATTGTGCCTACGTACTCTCAACAGGTGTGAGAGATCAGAGCTTACGTAGTTCGGGATAACGAAACACGGGTTTGATTCATCTGTTTTTCGAGTAGGGTTAACAAACAGTTCCAGCAGTTCAGTGTATGCATCTCGCTCGTCGGAGACTCGTGCGTTATCGTTTGTGGTAGAACCGAGAGTTAACGACACTCTTTCTCTGAAAACGTTTTCCTTGAGTTAAGGGCCCACGGGGCAAAAAGGATTTGAAGTCTGTTTTTTGTCTTTTACGGCAGAGGTGCTTTTTGCGGATGTTTGTAGTTCGTACTGCACTAGAGACTATGACTCAGGAGTGAATGCGTCGCATGTCACCCTACGGGTGCCAGGCTAAACATCCTCATTGTTGAAGAGTGACCCTTCAACAATCATTTCCTAAGTGACTTAAGGCTTGTAACGCACTGTACCAACTTGCCTTTATTACGTATTTTACTGTTGTTTTGGAGATGAGAAGGAGAATGGACTACAGGGGAGACTATCATGATTCCTTACTGTTGTCATGCAATGGATTTATCCTATGGGTTGAGTTTGAAACAGGGAACTCCTAGATTTTATCATGCAAAGGTTTCAACCTAAAAGCCTATCATCACTTCCTTATCAAAGGAAGTGAGAACCCTAGGGGATCATGTCAATGGGAAACACAAACAAACTGCAAAAATCATTAAAGCAGATAAAACAGAAAAGCAAACAGTAAAGATGCAAATGGAATGCAGCATTACAAGCAGAGGGAGAGACTCAACCTCTAAGCAATCAAGCAAAGAGAACATACAACAACATGTTAGAACACAGATTGATGTTTCTTATATCTCTATGTTTTGATGATAACTTTTATGGAATTTTATATTAAGAAAATATATACTCTAAAATTTGTTCTAGTATTATTGTTTCAGGTATCAAATTAAATAGTCTTAAAGAAGCAAAATATACATAAGTACAAGAAACTATGCAAGGCTCTGAAGCATCAGATGCAAGACTATCAGAAGATTCTGAAGCGCTGCCAGAAGGATCTGAAGCAGAAGCTACAGAATGATCTGAAGCGTTAATGAAAGAAGTGTACAAAAGTTGAAAGCTTAGATCTAATCAGACTCTGAAGTTCTTTTCACTACAAAATCAGAGGCTTTGATAATCAGACTCTTATCATTAATATTCACGCTCTTAAGCACATACTGCTGCATACTCTCATGAAGACTCTGATCAAGATTGAGACTCTGATACATTAAGATCTGATCATCTATCAAGGCTCTGAACATCTCAATCATTTTAGCTCTGATCATCTTAAAGTATTTCATACCTTTAAGCTTGCTACAAGTTCTGAAGTGCAGATTTTGAAGACTTCATCCTAAAGGAAGGTTGTAGAAGAAGCTGTAAACTTGATTGGACGTAGTGCTAATTCCAAAGTAACCAACGGCTATTTTGTCCAAAGAAGTGACACGGTGCAAATCCCAAGGCTTCTACAACCATACCTTTCCTGCAGAAAGCATATCTCTGCCCATACTTTTTGGTAATGAAAAGTCTTACAATCTAATATTATATTCAGCTGCACATCACTCAAAGCATTTGAAAAAGCTATAAAAGGGGAACTTCTACAACATTTTGAAGCTGCTAATTTCCTGCTCATCACTTGCTCATTGCTAGATCACTCAGAAAGAAATTCTCATACACGCTTGATTCACCAAAGAGAAAATCTTACAAAGATCTTAATCATTTGATCTTTCATAAAACTGTATAGTTTTTGTTGTACTTAATCTTAAGTGTAAATATCACAGTTGTGATACAGCTTATTAGAAGCATTCAAACACTTGTTAGTTTTCATTAATTTGTAAGAAGTTCCTTAAGAAGACCAAGGTGTGGTCAGTAGTTCTTGAGAAGACTAAGACAATTGTTCTTAGTGCTTACTATTGTAATCAATTGATTAATAGTGGATTAAGTCCTTGTGGAGAAAGGCAAATCATCTTTGAAAAGGTGGACTGGAGTAGTTGAGTTCAACGAACCAGGATAAAAATCTTGAGTTGTTTTTATTGCCATATTTCTTAAAACTCTTATTCAACCCCCCCCCCCCCCCCCCCCCTCTAAGTGTTTTTCTCACCTTCAGTTGGTATCAGAGCTTCGGTTCTGTTTGTGCTATCACTTAACCGTGACCAGAAAAGATCCAGTGGGAAATACTCTTGATACTCTTGGTTGATATACATTATGGCTGCTGAAACTTCAACACCCAACAACAACAAATATGAAGAAAGAGTCAGCACAAAACCTCCCATGTTTGATGGAGAAAAATTTGACTATTGGAAAGATAGACTGGAAAGTTTCTTTCTAGGATTTGATGTTGATCTGTGGGACTTAGTTATTGATGGATATGTTCATCCCACTGATGGGAATGGCAAGAAAGTTGATAGAAAATCAATGACTGAGGAGAAAAAGAAGGAATTCAGAAATCACCACAAGGCTAGAACTATCTTGCTAAATGCTATATCTCATACTGAGTATGAGAAAATAACCAACAGAGAAACTGCCTTTGATATATTTGAATCCCTGAAGATGACACATGAAGGGAACTCTCAAGTTAAAGAAACCAAGGCTCTGGAGTTGATCCAGAATTATGAAGCTTTCAAGATGGAAGAATCTGAATATATTGAAGCAATGTTTTCTAGATTCCAGATTCTCACTGCTGGCCTAAAGGTTCTGGACAAGGGTTACTCTACAACAGATCATGTCAAAAAAATAATCAGAAGCTTGCCAACTAGATGGAGACCCATGGTCACTGCTCTGAAGCTGGCAAAGGATCTGAACAAGATTACGCTGGAGGAACTAATCAGTTCTCTAAGGAGTCATGAGATTGAACTAGAGGAAGATGAGCCTCTAAAGAAAGGTAAGTCAATTGCCTTAAAATCTAATAAAGTTGTTAAAGCATTGCAGGTATTAGAAGAAAGATCTGAAGAGTCTGCTTCTGAAGATGAAGAAGAACTATCCTTGATGTCCAGAAGAATAAAGAAACTCTGGAAGAATAAGCAAAGGAAGTTCAAGAACTTTAGAAAACCAGATCAACAAAAAGAATCTTCTGGGCACAGAAGATCTGGAGAACACTCTTGATACAGAAGATCTGGAGAATCCTTTAGACACAGACGATCTGGAAAAAGAGAGGTTGTTTGCTATGAATGCAAAGAACCTGGGCACTACAAGAGTGAATGTCCAAAGCTTCAAAAGGAGAACCCAAAAAGAAAGTTCTGATGGCTACCTGGGATGACTCAGATGCATCTGATTCGTCATCAGAGTCAGAAGAAGAGTGTGCTAATGTAGCATTCATGGCTGACATTGAAGACAGTGCTGAATCATCTAGATCAGAATCAGAATCTGATTCTGAGGAGGTATTTGCTAAACTTTCTAGACAAGAACTTGTTGAAAGTTTATCTGATATTCTTGAAAACTATAGCAAAGTTAAACTCAAATACAAAACGCTTCTAAAGCATATTGAATTTGAGAGTAACAAGTTTGAATCAGAAATAGCTGAACTAAAAGCTGAAAATCTTCAATTGAAAAATAATTTAGAATCTGCTCAACTAAACTCTGATTCAAAATCTGAACCATGCTCTAAAAATATTTTACAAGAGTATGACTATAGTTTCAGGAAGTTTCTAACTAAAAGCCTAGATAGAAGCAAGATGGCTTCAATGATCTATGGTATTAGCAGAAACTATAGAAAAGGTGTTGGATATAAATCTTTCTCTTATGAAGATTCAAATCCAAAATCTGTAGATAAACTGGATATCAAGTATCCTCCTTTATATTCTCAGTTTACATTTGGTCACTTAAATGATATTAAACACACAAGTTCTAATCAGAACAAACCAGTGTTTAATAAATCTAAAGCTAATCAGAACAAGTCTCATGTTGAAAGACAGAAGTTCAGAAAAAGCTTTAAGGCAACTAACCAAAAAGGACCCAAGAAAATCTGGGTACCTAAGGATAAGATAATCTATGTTGCAGACATCCTTAGCAGCAAAGTCAAGACTCCAGTCATGGTACCTGGACTCTGGATGCTCACGACATATAACGGGAAAAAGGTCTATGTTCCAAAGTCTGAAGCTTAGATCTGGAGGAGATGTCAAGTTTGGAGGGAATCAGAAGGGCAAGATAATTGGCTCTGGAACCATAGGCAATGGTAAACTTCCTTCCATAACTAATGTCTTTCTTGTTGAAGGATTAACTCATAATCTATTGTCCATAAGTCAATTAAGTGACAATGGTTATGACATAATCTTTAATCAAAAGTGTTACAAATTTGTTAGTCAAAAGGATGGCTCAATCCTCTTTAATGGTAAAACGAAAAACAACATTTATAAAATTAATCTTTCAGAACTTAAGGTTCAGAATGTTAAATGCCTTATGTCTGTTAATGAGGAGCAATGGGTCTGGCACAGAAGATTGGGTCATATTAATATGAGACGTATTGTTGCACCCCAAAATTTGACCAACCGGTTCCCACACCTGGTTTATGTTTCGACGCATTTTGCATTCGCATTCGCATACTGCATGCATTGCATTTTTCTCAGTCAGATTGATTTTATCGGGATTATAGCCCCTGGCGTTTCAGGCAGTTCAGGCCGGTTGGAATAAGAGTCTTTTGATAATTGGTGCTCGTTTCCTGGGTTTTCAGGCCATCTCGGTGCCCGGGTTTTGCTATGGTTGCGCAATTATTCTCTAATCAATTTAATCGGCCTCCTGGCATTTTTAGTTTTTTCCCTTTTATTTTCTAGATTTTTAATGCATTTAAATAGATTTTTCTAGAATTTTTCTAATAGAGTAATAGAATTTAATAGATTTTTTATGTAGATTTTTTTATAGAAGTAAATAGATTTTTTGGATTTTTAAATAGATATTCTCTTCTTTTAATAGTTTTAATAGAGTTTTAGTATTTTTAGATATTAATTTTTTATTAAATAGAATAGTTTTATATAGTTTTAAATAGATTTTCTTTCTCTGTTTTTTTAATAGGTTAATTAGAGTTTAATTTTGTATTGTTAATTAGGATTAATTAGAAGTTGATTAGGGTCTTTTTTTAATTAATTTCGTTTTGGTAATTAGGCTTTAATTAGGCAGTTCATTAAGTCTTTAGTTTTAATTCATAGTTAATCAAATCATTAGCATTTAATCCTTAGGTTAATTTGAGTTTTGTCTTAATCATCTTCATTAAGTCTTTAATCAGGGTCTTAATAGTGGGCCAGCTGTCCAATTTCGTGGGCCCAAGTCAGAGGTCCAGATTCCTGCCATGTGTCATATATAAAGGGGCCCCACGTGTGGCCTTCTTTCCTCTCCACATCACTCACACGTTTCACTTTCAGCATAGTGCCACCTCATTCTTCCACTATCTCTCTCTCCTCGCCACCTCAACTCACACGTGTCTCCAATTCTCCATCTCAGCGGCCACGCGTCTCCACCTCGCCTTCCCTCCCTGCATGCTTTCCACGAGTCTTGCCATTTGTCCCCTCCTCCGTCACCACATGCAAACGCCGTAGATCTCATCGGAGAGATCATACGGCGCCTGACTCGCCGGAGATTGCGTTCCCTTGCCGGAAACTGCAATTTGCGTCCTCGTGTTCTTGTTGTTCTTCCAGAAAAGCAATAGCATCTTCATCAGAATCCGCCCTAACCGTCACCGGAACCACAACAGCCACCGGAAAATTCAACCGTGTTCTTCAGCTTCCAGAAATCCTCATAGATCCTCAAGAACATCAACATAATCTTCATCAATAATCTCCAGATCGTCGCCAGAATCAACATTAACAGATCCATTTCTCGTGTTCATCCTTCTTCAAGTTAATAGAAAACTTCAAATCATCATCGGATTCTTTCATTAATCTTCATCAGGATCATCCTGTGCATTCAAGATTTGCCAACAATTTCCAGATTTCTCAGCAAGCCTCCAAACAGACCTTTATCAAGAATCTTCAACAAATAGCAACTTCGTTCATCATCATCCACTCCAGATCAAGAACCTTCATCCGAATCTCTTCATGGACTTTCGTTGTTCAATAATCTTCATCGCTCAAACATCAAGATCGTCATCCGTCCGGTAACATCAAGATCCTTCGTACACCTCCAGAAACGCAAGTATCAACAATCTTCGTTCAGCAAGTCCGTCCGGTGCTTCAAGATTCGTCAACCTACGAGCTCATTTTCTTCAAGAAATCTTCAAGAAGTTCTTCCGAACTTCACCATCTTCATCACTTCTCCAGGTTTTTCTTCGCTCTGAACTTGTTAGTGTTTGCATTTTGTTAGCTGAAGAATTAGGCTATGTGGAGGATTAGTTTGTTTGACAGAATTAGTTTAGAGATTAGGGTTTGATTTAGGACGGTCGTCTGGTTGCAGATTGTTTGATGGAAACGGCGCTTAGGGTTTGGGGTAGAGGATGATGAACAGTGGAGGAATGGGAGATATGATTAGGGTTTTGTTGTTAAGGCTGAGAATAGAGTGGATTTGGGCTCAGGCCCATTGTGATTCTTGCTGATCACACCACTGATTTCCCACGGCACCCCTTCTCATTGTGAGTTTTTTTTGTTTTGGGCCTAGATAGAATGACTATCCACACCCCCAGTCTGGGGCCCAATCTGATTAGCAAGGCGGAACTCTTGCTATTCGCCCCCCGTTTTTTCATTTTTCCTTGTGTTTTTTTTTTTATGTTTTTCTGAGTAGTACTGGGCCTAGCGCGTTGTGATATTGGCACCCCTCCCTGAGCCCAAGTGTTATTCTGAACTGCAGGAATTGCTATTTACCACGCCTGTTCTTTTATTTTTAATTGATTTTCATTTTTTTTTCATGTTTGCATATAGGTTAGCAAATAATTCACAATAAATTGAAAAATGATCGTTTTAGGATGGATTTTTTCCCCTAGTTTCCTTAAGACCTCTAGAAAATTGTGAAATAATAAAACTATTAATTTCATGCATTTTATATTTTTTGGCATATTTTACAATATTATTGCTTTTATTTTGCATTTGTTTAGTACTTGATTGTTCTGAATTTAGTATGAGAGATTGGTGCATGATTTTTGTTTGATTCTTGTGAGATTGATTAGATTAGGGAAGCATGTACACTTAGGAATTTTGTCATATTTTTGTGACCAAGATTTAGGTTAATTTGAGAGATAGATAGGATAGGTATCAGGATTAGGGTTTCACAACAATTAGGTACAGTTTAGGGCATAGTTTTGGGGTTTTAAAATTGATTTAGGTCTTGGGGTTTATAAGGGGTATAGGGTATATAGTTAAGCTCCCTTAGAAATTTAATTAGGATTTTATAATGAGTTTTACTATTTTTACTTGATTTTTGCAATTTGGTTGATATTGGTGTGTTTCCCCTTGGGATATTGTTTTGTTTGCTTGGGTTTTGGGTATTTCTTTAGGGTGTGGGGCTTGGGCTTGGCTTATAGAGCATGAGGAAGCATGGGAGATGCTTGTAGACAAATAATGATGCTTGGAGCTTGAAGTTGCTTGTGCTTGAAGATTGCTTGTTGAAGACATAGGGAATAGGAGAAATAGGAAAGAGCTTTAGAATTAGAATGATTTCTTTCACAAACATGGAAAGCATCTTGTGCTTCCATTTCTCCCAATGACTAAAAGTCCTTCTGAGATATTCACATCCCTCCAAAGGAGGGATAAGTGGCTTATCTTAGAAGTAGAACTTTGAGGGAACCAGTCTCTTATGATGCTAAACACTTATAGGCTTCCTTTGGTTGTCAATAAGCTGTTTATCATTCCAACTTATTCTGTTAAGTGATTCTCTTCTGGAGTGCTTGCCTTGAAGAAAGAAGTTCATTGAAGATAAAGTTCATGGATTGAAGATTGATAAAGGAGAAGCTTGTACCTATCAAAGTCGCTCAACTGTTGAATTAGGGTTTTTACTGCTGTTTGAAGTTGTCTGCTGGTTGAAGCTGTTGACTGTTGAGGTTCATTGCTTTCTAGAGCTTGGTGTTTTCTTGGAGATGGAGGGTTTTCCTTGAAGCTTATAAGTCATGGAAGATTGAAATGGAGTCTTACTTGAAGATGTTACTGTCAGTTGGCTTGCTGTTGATTAGTTGCTGCTGAAGGGGCTAGTATTGGGGTTTATTTTCTTTTTTGTATTGTTTGTTAATTTCCCCTTAGGTTTGAGGTGAAGCTGTTTCACTTTGCCTATTGTTTTCCTAGGTTCGAGGTTGAGCGTGACTCCCTTGCCTCGCTTGTATTGCTGCATCTCATGCATTTTACTGTTTACTGTATATATGTTGTTTCTTTTCCGTTTATCCCCTAGGATCTCTGTTTCTCTGTGTGCAAGAGAGAAATACGACAGATATTAGGTGTTAATCCATGCATGATAACTTTAGGGTAGTTTTGCCTCCCCTTTTCAACCATAGGCTTTTTAGAGCTTCTTTTTCTTTTCCCATCTCGAAACAATCAAAAACACAATAACATTTCAAACATCATAAAAAACAGTTCTTGCGTAAAAGACTGGAAACAAATCAAAACGTCATTTTTGTCCGCTTGGACGGTTAATCAGGAGAAAAATTTTTCAGAAGGATAAAAAATAAACAGACAAATCTGTGTCTTCCGTAGCCCGAACTACGTTTGCTCTGATCTTTCATGCTGTATGAAAGTACGTAGGCATAGGATGCGATATCCTAGCAAGAAACCTTCCCCTCCTTTCCCGTAGGTAGGCGAACTACGTTGACTCTGATTTCTTGTTCCAGACGGGAATACGTAGGCATAAAGTGCGATACTTTGCCGAGTCATTTTATTTTTCTTTTAACCCCAGACCTGTAACGTAGTTAGAATAACAATCCGTACTAGAAAACAAGTGTGGATCTCGTCGTGTACGACGGACGTGAGGGGTGCTAATACCTTCCCCTTGCGTAACCGACTCCCGAATCCAGGATTTGGTTGCGATGACCATTCCTTTCCCATCTTTGCGGTAGGTTTACTTCGAGCGTTTCCTTTCCCTCTTGAGGGATAAATAACGCACGGTGGCGACTCTTCTGTTCAACCGGCGCCGATTTTCGCAGTAGCGACACGTATATCTCAGATTAATAAGCTTAATCTGGTCAGAGGACTTCCTAATCTGAAGTTCAACTCAAATGCTCTTTGTGAAGCATGTCAGAAAGGAAAATTTTCAAAATCATCTTTCAAATCCAAAAATGTTGTTTCAACTTCAAAACCATTAGAGTTACTTCACATTGATCTGTTTGGACCAGTGAAAACTGCATCCATCAGAGGCAAGAAGTATGGATTAGTCATTGTTGATGACTACAGCAGATGGACATGGGTAAAATTCCTAAAACACAAGGATGAGTCACATTCTGTGTTCTTTGACTTCTGCAAACAAGTCCAAACTGAAAAAGATTTCAAAATTGTTAAAGTCAGAAGTGATCATATTGGTGAATTTGAAAACAAACATTTTGAAAAATATTTTAATGAAAATGGCATTACTCATGATTTCTCCTGTCCTAGAACTCCACAACAGAATGGAGTTGTAGAGAGGAAAAATAGAACTCTGCAAGAGATGGCCAGAACCATGATCAATGAGACTAATATGGCAAAACATTTTTGGGCAGAAGCAATTAACACAACATGTTACATTCAGAACAGAGTGTCTATTAGACCTCTTCTGGAAAAGACTCCTTATGAATTGTGGAGGAATAGAAAGCCAAACATTTCTTATTTCCATCCTTTTGGATGTATTTGTTTTATGCTGAACACTAAAAAGAATCTTAACAAGTTTGATTCTAAAGCACAAAAGTGTTTCATGCTTGGATATTCTGAACGCTCTAAAGGCTACAGAGTATACAATACTGAGACACAGATTGTGGAGGAATCTATACATGTTAGATTTGATGATAAGCTTGGCAATTAAAAGCCAAAGCAGCTTGAAAACTCTGCAGATGGAGAAGTTATTCTCATAGATTCTGAGAAACTAGAGGTAGAGAAAGCTCAAGAAGAAGCTACACCAGATGCAACTCCATTGGCTGCTCAGATGAATAACATGAATATTTATGAAGAACCAACAGTTAAAGGATCATCCAGAATCAAAGCTTCTCATCCAGAAGAAATGATTATTGGGAAGAAAGATGACCCTATAAGAACAAGGTCATTTATCAGATCATCTGGAACATCACTTCTTGGGTTGGTGTCTATTATTGAACCAACATCTGTGGATGAGGCTCTGAGTAACAATGATTGGATACATGCAATGCAAGATGAGCTGAATCAATTTACAAGAAATAATGTGTAGGATCTGGTTCCTAGACCAAAAGGTTTCAACATTATTGGAACAAAATGGGTATTCTGAAATAAACTAAATGAGCAAGGAGAAGTTGTTAGGAACAAAGCAAGGTTAGTAGCTCAAGGTTACAGTCAACAAGAAGGAATTGATTACACTGAAACTTATGCTCCAGTGGCAAGGTTAGAATCTATACGCCTTCTTATTTCATTTGCTGCACAACATAACATCACTCTATATCAGATGGATGTTAAGAGTGCCTTCTTAAATGGCATTATAGAAGAAGAAGTTTATGTCCATCAACCTCCTGGCTTTGAAAGTGATAAATTTCCAGATCATGTTTTCAAACTCAAAAAATCTTTTTATGGTTGGAAACAAGCTCCCAGAGCTTGGTATGAAAGATTAAGTAATTTTCTTCTGGAAAAGAACTTTATCAGAGGCAAAGTGGACACAACTCTTTTCTGTAAAACATTTAAGAAAGATTTACTAGTTTGTCAAATTTATGTGGATGATATTATTTTTGGATCTACCAATATTATGCTGGGAAAGGAGTTTGCTTTGTCTATGCAGGCTGAATTTGAAATGAGCATGATGGGAGAACTTAGATTCTTTCTGGGAATCCAAGTAAATCAGACTCCAGAATGCACATATATTCACCAGAATAAATATGTCAAAGAGCTTCTGAAGAAATTCAATCTGAATGAAAGCAAATTGGAAAAGACTCCAATGCATCCTACAAGCACACTTGGTAAGGAAGAGGTAAGTAAGAAAGTTGATCAAAAACTTTACAGAGGTATGATTGGATCTCTCTTATATTTGACTGCTTCAAGACCTGATATTTTATTCAGTGTGTGTCTATGTGCTAGATTCCAATCAGATCCTAGAGAATCTCACTTAACAACTGTTAAGAGGATTCTAAGGTATCTGAAAGGTACTACTAATGTGGGTCTGTGTTACAGAAGATCTGATGAGTATAAATTAGTTGGATTTTGTGATGCTGACTATACTGGAGACAGAGTAGAACGTAAAAGTACTTCTGGAAGCTGTCAATTTCTTGGAAGTCATTTGATCTCTTGGTTCAGCAAGAAGCAACCCACAAGTGCACTTTCAACAACAGAGGCAGAGTATATAGTTGCTGCTAGTTGTAGCACCCAGATGCTCTGGATGAAAAGTCAACTGGAAGATTATTAGATTTTTGAGAGTAACATTTCTATCTTCTGTGATAATACTTCTGCTATATGCTTATCTAAAAACCCTATTTTACACTCTAAAGATAAGCATATAGAGATTAAACATCATTTCATTAGAGACTATGTTCAGAAGGGAATTATCAATTTAAACTTTGTAGATACAGATCATCAGTGGGATGATATCTTTACAAAACCCCTTGCTGAAGATAGATTTAAATTTATTCTGAAAAATATAAGTATGGACTTCTGTCCAGAATAAAATATTCATCAGATGAAATTTTTTTCAGATGATAAATGTCTAAACTCTGAAGTATTTCTTCTTTTCAATTCTGTGTTTATTTATTTGTGTGTAAATCTGAACTAACAAGGCTCAGAGGATCTGAACATTGCCTAACGTTTCATTTCTCAAAGAATTTCAGAGGCACATGCAAGCAAACACGTGTAGCTCAGAATCTGGAAAGGTAGAGTGCACCATACTGAATTGACGTTTGAGGTATTGCTTTGAAAATCCAAAATCTATTGATTTCCCCCCTTTTGTCAGAATCTTAAATGCTTGATATGATTTTATTCCTTGCATTAATTGCTTGATATGATTATGTTTCACTTCATTCAATGCTTGTGTGTACGTGTGAGATCTTGTGTCTTTTTGCATGCCCTAAATTGTTCTATAAATTCTCACAACACTTCACAAATCACACTTTACACTCTTTTCACTTCTCATATGCATTTATGTCTTCTCTATTGTTTCCATCTCATTTCAAAACCCAAAACCTCTCGTAAACCCAGACACATCTCAAGAACATCAATGGCTTCACCATCTTCAACATCTACTCAGATGCAAACCTCAAATGCTGCTGCACCATCTTCAAATGCTACTGCTTCATCTCAAACTGTTGTTATGTACAAGGCACCTATGAGAACTCTTCTCACTCCTATCAAAGATCTTGAGGTTCTGTGTGAAAATTTTGTGGATTTTGAATCCATTAAAGAAAATGGTTTTGATCTCTACCCAACCATCAAAACTCAGAACTGAGAAAAGTGTTTTGACAGGATGATGGGTCCTATTTATCCAACATTAGTGAAGGAATTCTGGATACACGCTCAAGTTTGCCCTAAGTTCATTCATTCTTCTGTTCTTGGGAAGGAAATTGTCATCACTGAAAAGTTGATCAGACAACTACTTGAGTATAAGGAAACTGATGGAATCACAAGTATGGCTACTGATCGTGTGGACTTGGCTGACATTTTTCAAGAAGTTTGTGTTTCTGGTGAACCATCCAACAAGGTCAGAGATCTGAAGCCTGTTTACAGAATCTGGGCTAAGATTTTCATGAGTTCTATCTTTCATAGGAAATCTTCTAACTCACCAGATTATGTCAACTCAGAACAAATGTACTTCATGTTCTGTATGAGTAAAGGCAAGAAGGTGGATCTGCCTTATCTTCTGTTTAGTCATCTTCTGAACCATATCAAAGAAACAAGAGAAGAAGTAAGGGTTAAAGCTTGAAAGATGAGAAATTGGATCCCTATGGGAAGACTGATATTAGACATTCTAACAGAGAATGGTCTTGTGAAGCATCTGTCTGATGCTGGAGTGACATATGATCTGTCTTATGTTGTAGGATCTGTCATCAATGGGAACACTCTGAAAAGAATGAAGGTCATTTTATAGCTTGCTGGAAAACCCAAGAAATTTAACTCTGAAGAAGTCAGCAGAAGGAGAATTCCTTTAGCATATTTTCCTATGTTCAGTGCTGATGAACCTAGGAACATCATTCTGACATTCATTGTTGATTTTTTGAAGAATGGTATCCCTCTGCCTACTAACATAGTTCAGAAGGAAGGAGAAGTACTGCCAAATCTTTTGAGAGAAAGGCGCAAGAAGAGGAAAGCTGAGGAAGGATCTGTTGCACAACCCAAGAGGAAAGCCTCTGATGCTGCTAACAAACCTGAGAAGGACAAGAAGCAGAAGGAAAATCCTCCAGAAGCTAACGTGGAAGAAATAAGAGAAACAATTCAACAGGTATTAACATCTGATCCCAAACCATCTGCCCCTTCACCCTCACCTTCACCTCCACCATCTCCTCCTCCACCATCTCCTCCTCAACCATCTGAACCTCAATCGTCTGAACCTATTTCATCTTCTCATACATATTCTTAACCATCTTCTGTTCAACAACCATCTGAACCCCCTCAATAGAAATCTTCTGAACAACAACCCCCTCAACAAACACAATCTGAACCACAACAACAACCATCTTCTGAACCACAAAAAGAATCTGAACCACTCCCTTCTACTCAACCACCAGAAGAACCAACCATCCAAAATCCTGAACCATCTGTCCAACAATCATCTGAAGACATTCTGGATGTGCAACCCGTTGCCACCATGTATGTCCTCTCTTCAACTTCATGTCATTCAACTGAATCATCTGATTCTGATGAATCTGAAGTCCCCTCACCAACTAGCTTACAAATTCCTGATCCTTATAAACCACTACCATCTGACCTACCTGCATATGACCACCCTCTTCGCTTCAAATTCAACTTCACAGATTTTATTACACCCTCATCTGATGTTGTTACATCAACACCATCTGATGGTGACACCTCTACTCCTCAACTCACCATACCACAAACATCCATACCACAACCATATGAACCACAACCATCCATACCCCAACAATCTGAACAACCACTATCTGAACAACCATAATCTGATCACCCACCTCCTGAACAAAACGAAACACCTCCTGAACCATCACAACCAGTCACCATAGAAGGCTTTCTGAACCCCAAACCCAGATCAGATGTTTCTACTCTGTTCAAGAATTTCAAGAAGGAAATACGTATGGGGATTTCTTCTGTGGAGAAGGAGTGCATGGCTAGTATGGATCCTGCTGAATCTGAAGCTTCTTGGAACAGATTCATCTCTAAGTTCAACTCTGCTGCATCTGACCTCAGAACACTTTGTGCTGATGATGCAAAGGCAAAGTTTGCTGAAATGGTCAGACAGACTCTGCTAAGCATTATCATAACCCCAGTGCTTCTTCTGGAAGATGCTCCTGCTGAAGATTCTGCAATGATAGAAGATACTCCTGCATCTGACATGGAGATTGATCATCCTATGGCAACTGCATCTGCTTCTGAACCGTCTGCATCTGAGATGAAGACTGAGATTCCAGATGTTATCCAAGAAGTCAAGGAAATCAGATCATGGATGATAAAACAGGAACATACTACTGAAGAGATCAAGACTTGGATGGCCAAGCAAGAAGAGTCCACTGCCAAGATTACTGATCTTCTGACCTTGATTGCTTCTCGCCAGCCCTAGTTTTCTTTTCTTTGTTTTTGCATTCCTGTTTTGCACTTGTTTTCTGTTGTTCTATTTTATGTCATCTGCTGGTTGAACATCTTATCTTTTTGTGCTATTTTGATCTGAATGAATCTGGATGTTATGTTTTTCATTTATGTGTTGTGTTTTTCTCTTCTTCTGTTATCTTTTCTGTCTTTAAAATTCTTTTTGATTATGACAAAAAGGGGGAGAAAGAGAATTTGATTGTTCAATCCATAAGCAATACTAAAATGAAATTCAGACATTGTTTTAATCTAACATTGAATCTTAAGACTTTCAGATCTTATTATTTCATCTGACAAAAATGATCTGAAGTTACCCTGAGAATTATCCAACCAGGCTCTGATCCTTGAAGCAAATTTGACTCTGATTCTGGAAGATATACCAGAACTCTTCATTTGAAATAAATAACCAGACTCTAATTCTGGAAAGCATCCAAGCTCTAATTCTTTCTCTCAACAAGGATTTCTACCAGGTTCTGAAATATACTCAAGCAAAAAGGGAAGTGTTCTCTTCCATTAGAGTATTCATTTCAGGGGGAGATTCTTTATCTCAGGGGGAGTTATATATTTTATTTCTCTTTATTGAACAAAATTCCCTATGTTTTGTCATCATCAAAAAGGGGGAGATTGTTAGAACACAGATTGGTGTTTCTTATATCTCTATGTTCTGATGTAACTTTTATGGAATTTTGTATTAAAAAATATATACTCTAAAATTTGTTCTAGTATTATTGTTTCAGGTATCAAATTAAATACTCTTAAAGAAGCAAAATATACATAAGTACAAGAAACTATGCAAGGCTCTGAAGCATCAGATGCAAGACTATCAGAAGATTATGAAGTGCTGCCAGAAGGATCTGAAGCAGAAGCTACAGAATGATCTGAAGCGTAAATGAAAGAAGTGTACAAAAGTTGAAAGCTTTGATCTAATCAGACTCTGAAGTTCTTTTCACTACAAAATCAGAGGCTTTGATAATCAAACTCTTATCATTAATATTCACGCTCTTAAGCACATACTGCTGCATACTCTCATGAAGACTCTGATCAAGATTGAGACTCTAACACATTAAGATCTGATCATCTATCAAGGCTCTGAACATCTCAATCATTTTAGCTCTGATCATATTAAAGTATTTCATACCTTTAAGCTTGCTACAAGTTCTGAAGTGCAGATTTTGAAGACTTCATCCTGAAGGAAGCTTGTTGAAGAAGCTGTAAACTTGATTGGACGTGGTGCTACTTCCAAAGTAACCAACAGCTATTTTGTCCAAAGAAGTGACGTGGTGCAAATCCCAAGGCTTCTACAACCATACCTTTCCTGTAAAAAACATATCTCTGCCCATACTTTTTGGTAATGAAAAGTCTTACAATCTAATATTATATTCAGCTGCACATCACTCAAAGCATTTGAAAAAGCTATAAAAGGAGAACTTCTACAACATTTTGAAGCTGCTAATTTCCTGCTCATCACTTGCTCATTTCTAGATCACTCAGAACGAAATTCTCATACACGCTTGATTCACCAAAGAGAAAATCTTACAAAGATCTTAATCATTTGATCTTTCATAAAACTGTATAGTTTTTGTTGTACTTAATCTTAAGTGTAAATATCACAGTTGTGATACAGCTTATTAGAAGCATTCAAACACTTGTTAGTTTACATTAATTTGTAAGAAGTTCCTTAAAAAGACCAAGGTGTGGTCAGTAGTTCTTGAGAAGACTAAGACAGTTGTTCTTAGTGCTTACTATTGTAATCTGTTGATTAATAGTGGATTAAGTCCTTGTGGAGAAAGGCAAATCATCTTTGAAAAGGTGGACTGGAGTAGTTGAGTTCAACGAACCAGGATAAAAATCTTGAGTTGTTTTTATTGCCATATTTCTTAAAACTCTTATTCAACCCCTCCCCCCCCTTCTAAGTGTTTTTCTCACCTTCACAACAAACAAGAAAAGGGAGGGTCACCTCAACCTTTCAATGCAAACACATCGGTTACAAAAGGGAAAACAACACTCAAGCAGAGGGAGAACACTCAACCTCTAATACAAACAAGCAAAGGGAGCTCAACTCAACCTTTCAATGCAATCATGCTCCTAGCCTACAATACTCTAAACATGAAACTATCCTAATGCGTCAAGCAATGTCAAACAATCATGAAAGAGAAAGGTAACCCAGATGAGCAATAGGGAAGTCATCCCAGGCTACATCAGGTTAGATGTGTGTCAAAACAAGAGTCCATCATGGGCTCAACCTCCTTAGGAATGCACAGAATCCAACCAAAGGAAGGATTAGGCTCTCCAAAGAGGGATCCTATGTCAATAGGACAGAGAAACTGGGTGTTGGTCCTAGATGTCAATCTAAGATCTCGGGTTAAAGTGTATCAACACAGAATGTCCATCTCAGGCTCAACTTGTTGAGGAATGCACAGAATCCAACCAAGGGAAGGATTAGGCTCTCCCAAGAGGGATCCTAAGAAAAGGAATTTGGAGAGGGATGACAGTATAAACCAAGGGAATATACCATGCCAGGAATGTCAATCCAAGGCTCAACCTCTTGAGGAATGCACATAATCCAACCAAGGGAAGGATTAGGCTCTCCCAAGAGGGCTCCTCATCAAGACTTGAAGAAAAAAAGATAGTGCAAACCAAAGGAATGTACTATGCTGATGAATGTCAATTTGAAGCTCAACCTCTTGAGGAATGCACAGAATCCAACCAAGGGAAGGATTAGTCTCTCCCAAGAGGGCTCCTCTTCAAGACTTGGAGAAAGAGGATAGGGCAAAGCCCAGGGAAAAAACCACACAGGGTAAAGAAGACATCACATAAACTTCTAAGAAATCCTAATGACTAGCTACAAGGATCACCTAAACTAAGCAGATTCAAAAGCTCTATCAATGCCTAATCAATTTTATAAAGAGGTATCTACATAAGTTATATGCTATCAAGAAGGGATTTGAAGCTTAGAGTAAGTTAAAGTTCACTAAAAAGACTAATCTATGAAGTAAGCCTAGCTAGGGTCACCTAAACCATAATCAACATGGAAAATGTGGGAAAACTAAGAAATCATTTCTAAAAATCCTAGAGCTTCCTAAATGTGTTAAGAATCTATGGTACAAAAACCAGGGTTAAAACTTAAATCTAAATGGTCTAAACAATTTTTATACTTCAAGGTGTGCTAAAGGGAATCCATAAGGGGAAAGTTCTAAAACCTATCTCAAACTCATACTTAGAATCATCTAAAAAATGCAAGAAAAATCCTACAATACTATCCAGATATCTAGATAATACATGCAAAAAACAACACTAAATTCAAATCCAAGAGATAGCACAAAAATCAGAAAAGAAAACCATCATTTTTACATTTTTTAATCAACTGACAAAAATGGAAAAATAGACAATAAATGGAAATTTTATCAAAAACTCAAACAAATTGCATACAAAAATCAGGGACAATCCAAAGATCAACCATGATTTTTTCCATATTTTTCTGACAATTATTTATATTTTTAATGAATTAAGAATGATAAAAGCAATAAAAGAAATAAGAAAAAGGAATTAAAAGAATTAAAAACTGGAAAATAATCAGGACCATCAGATCACTAGACCAGTCCACGCATCTAAGGGAGGCGAGCGTGCCACGTGTGCTCAGAGACCACTAAATGAAACGCAGTGTTTCATTAACGCTTGCATGTGGCTGGTTTGACTATGAATCACCATAGACCCTAATCCTGGCCATTCCTTCAGGAAGTATGCAAATCTGACAATCAGTATGGTGCCACATCACCAGTCAACAAGTCAAAAGTCTGAGATGAAACCACGAGCCTCGGATTCACATACCTAGTCAATGGAGTCAATATGATCTAACGGTGTACACCTCATCTTCTTCATTTTGAACTGAACATTAAAGGGGGGAACTCAGGGTGTCCGGAGAAGACTCCGGTCGTCTTCTCCGGCGAGCCAACGGTGGCCAAATCACCAGATAACACCAATCTTGACAAAATTATCCAGATTCCCTCGTCTCCTCATGAGGAACATCATGACACTCTTCTTTTTCTCATTTTCTCAAGGAATATCCAGATACGCACATGAACAGAAAATACACGCTTTGGCAAATCATCACCAAACTCCACAAAGAGCACACAGATCTCTTCTACACTTAACACTAATCAAGATTCCACTAATAAAATGTGATATCCATCAAGATATAGCCTAAACCGAATCCTTAAAGATTTCATCTATGATCAAGAAACTTCACCAATGGCTTCCAAACCAAACCTAAGTCCATCTTTGGTTCAAACTCTACCTAACCACATGCAACATTTATCCTAATTCGTTCTCAACAGAGTATAATTATGAAAAGAAAGAAACCTGGTTTGAGCTTCAACAGAAGATGCTACAACCTCCAAACCTTGATCAAACTTGCTCAGAAACGATCAGTGATGCTTGCTGAAGATTCTTGAAGCTTCAATTCCCTCAAAAATGGCCTCCAAGATGAAATTTTATTTTCACTTTGTAACTAACTTTTTCAAGTGCTTCTTACCTGGTTCAAGCTCTTCCATCACCAACCATGCTATGAACTCGTTCAGAAACTTATATAGAGAAGTTTTGGATCATTATCTGGCCCAATTATGACCCAATTCATCCAATTCAGTTTTCTAATTTTTTCCAGTTTTTTCTCATGACAGTCACGGTTTCAGGCTTGTAGAAGCTTCCACTTTGGCTCAAATTGCTTGCATAACACCTTATGAACATGAAGGGACCAGATTGAATCCTCAATTCAATCCTATGGTGTATATTGGTGATGTTACTTCAACCTTAAGAAATACTTGAAATGGCCAAGGAATGTGGCTCAAATTGAAATTCTAAAAATTCCAATCTACTCCAAATGCCTTTTACCTTCAAAAAAATGCACAAACTTGTAATGTTTTGCCCCAAAATGAATTTTTTTAGAATTTTCTCATTTAATGCCTTTTAATTATTCCTCCATGAAAATTTCTTCATTCACTTCTCAATTTAATCCATATCAATGAATCTTTGGGTCATGGTTGGACAAATAACACCATTTTGAACAACTTTCAAGTTGAACAAAATTCCATTTGAGGTGTCTAAGTTGGTGAAATTGACCCATAATAAAAAATGGCCTATAATCCCAAATTCCCAAAATACCCTTGTCTTGCAAAGCTCATAACTTGAGCTCTACACATCCAATCATGGACTTCTGGTACTTTTTGGAAAGATAAGAAGATAAGGAACAACATTCATGTTGGCCAAAGGTTCATGTGAAACTTCCTTCTAGGGCAAAAGTGTCATGAAAGTTGGTTGACTTTCAAGCTCCAAATTCACATTCATCTGATGACCCGTAACTTGTCTAACTCATAACTTGAGTTCTATAAACCCTATCAAGGACTTCTAGTACTCAAATTAAAGCTATGATCATGATATACAACAATCATGTTGGGGCCAAGGTGAGATGAAAATCACATCTTGAGTTATGTGGACTTGAAGTTAGGAACCAAACCAGGGGATTTTACACCGTCAAGGATAGCAACCCTAGCCTAGGAACTCCTCACACTCTTGATTCATGATGAGTTGACCTCGGAATCATCCCTTGGGAACCTTAAGACATTAATCCATGATCACATGTCCTTGAAATTAGGTCTCACCCTTCTTCAAATCATCTGTTGACCTAGGGTTGACCAGATGAAACCCTAGTTGCACCAATCTTGGTAGTAGCTTCATATCTTTTGCATAATGACCTGTATAGGATCCAAAATGACTTTCAATACTTGTCATGAGCTCTCTCAAGGCTTCAAGTCCAACTCCATGGATTCAGAATCACCTGATGACTTCCCACAACCTTCAAGTTAGGAGACAGGCCTTTTTATATCCAACCCCTTCTCTGAGGATCTTTGGCTTCTCTTATGAGGATATCAACCCTTGAACACATGAATGAAGACCCTTATATAGCTTAATAGCTTTGTGTATCCCTTGGTTGGTAGTCATACCTCTTGATCTCCTGCACACATGTCAATGCAATGCAGATGATAATGCTAAAATGAATGCAATGAAACACAAGCTAGGTAAAGCAAAAAGGTTAGGCAAATTTTGGGGTGCAACGGTTACCCCTATTCAAACGGCTTGGACCTGACTAGGTGAGAAGCGAACGACTCTCAACCAATCAAGGTAAAAGACGGTTGAATACCAATAAACCCAGAAATTTTCCAACCGCATAAGTACACGATACTCTGATGGGGACAAATTCTTCGGAAACTGAAATGATAGTTGCACAGCAACTAGCTGGAGAATTACTAATCTGACGTATCTGATTTCAATGTAGCACGTCGTCCTCAGGTCATCAAGGGATCACCAGTTACACGGTAACTGGTGAAGGACAGCCGATATTGATAGTTGCACGGCAACTTGCTGGTGAATGCTTAATCTCAAATCTCCTTCAGGATGATCATCTGGTTTTGCTATAGATCTTCGTCCTCAAGTCATCAAGGGATCACCGGTTACACGGTAACTGGTGAAGGATGGTCGATTATACCGTCAGGCATTCTGCGCCACAGCAGAAGAATTCCTTATCACCTCCTATGGACTCGTCAGGTCGCTAGGAACGTTCAACAACATCTTTGTTGGACTCCGTCAGTAAGTCAATAAGGGATCACTGGTTACACGACAACAGGCTAACGGACCAGGAATCTGTGCAACACCACAGGCATCGACCCCAAAGGTCGGATCAATAATGATTGATGAGGATTTCTGACATCACTGCCAGACATCTACTTATATCAAGAGGAACGTCGACTCCAAGGCTGAATCAATAACAATCTTGATAGCATCAGCTAACTAAAGCAAGCAATCGCTAAAACAAAAGCGAGCATCGAACCATAAGGCTGGATCAACTGAAATTGATAACAACAATCTGCTAGCGCGCAGGCAATCGCTAAATAAAAGCGAGCATCAAACCATAGGGCCGGATCAACCGAAGTTGATAACATCAATCTGCTAACTGGCAGACAATCGCTAAATAAAAGCGAGCTTCGAAACATAGGGCCGGATCAACCGAAGTCGATAACATCAATCTGCTAACTGGCAGGCAATTGCTAAACAAAAGCGAGCATCGAACCATAGGGCCGAATCCACCGAAGTCGATAACATCAATCTGCTAACTGGCAAGCAATCGCTAAATAAAAGTGAGCATCGAACCATAGGGCCGGATCAACCGAAGTTGATAACATCAATCTGCTAACAGACATGCAATCGCTAAATAAAAGTGAGCATCGAACCATAGGGTCGGATCAACTGAAGTTGATAACATCAATCTGCTAACTGGAAGGCAAACGCTAAATAAAAGCGAGCATCGAACCATATGGCCGGATCAACTGAAGTTGATAACATCTATCTTGACGAATCACAAGAATATGACGTTGAGAAAAGAGAGAACTTGAACAAGTAACTCTGCTTTGGGGAGAACCTATCTCTGCTTGGGGATGTCATCATCAGAGGACTCATGGACAAAACATAACTGACGTATGATCTAAAACCCGAGATAAAGTACAATGATGAGTTGTCTGAACAAAGCTGCTGGATAAATGCCCCTGCATCAATTGCAGGGTGATTCAAGCTGCCCAGGAGACTAACAGAATACTGGCTTATGCTTCGTATGCATATGCGTATGTTTGAACGGCGTACTGCTCCATACAACATGGAAATGCTATGCATTTGAGTGTGAAATGCAAATATGATGATATATGCAAAGATGCAAATGCAGGCTCGGGCTGCTGGAGAAAAGCTGTACACATAAGGGTCATTCCAGCAAACTAAATGCTGGAAGGGTGAAGCCAACTCCACTGAGGAATAACAGAAGGTTCCAAGTATGATTGGACTCTCCTGGGGATAGCTTGTGCGTGCCGATGATGATTGGGCTTTGCTGGGGAAAACAGGCGAAGCTTTCCTGCGTGCCAGTGGCAATTGGATTCTGGATTGGGCTTCCTGACAATCACCAATAGGCCTTGAGATGTAGATTATCCGCGATAGGTCAGGTACGACTGACGCTGGAAAATATCCTGGCTAGATTCAAAGGTTTTGGTTGGAGGGTCGAGGGATAGTAGCACGACTTCCCGACATTCGTCTTGAACTTGAAGGTTGATCAAACCTGCTTGAGTAGCTCTGATGATACGGAGAGGAAGGATTCCTTTGTTTCCATATTTTGCCCCAGCCAGTGGGATTTGTGTGGGATGTTCCTCGAAGGGGAATCTGCAACCCTTGCACCCGGATCTGCCTCAGCATCTTGAACCTCGAAGAGGTGCTTCATATTAATCATCTTTAAGATAAGGATAGCTTCAGCGCTCTCGGGGTGACCTGCCCCAGCCTTCTCGTGACTTTGCCCCACATGGGCAGATTTGTGGGGAGCGCTACCCTTGGCCGCGAGAGATTCATCAAATCTCGACCTGATTGCCCCTGATTAACTGACTTCTGGATGGCTGACTCCCATGCTGTGATCGTTTGACATAGCTTGCCCCGGTTCACCGGAATATTCTGGCATTCTGCATTCTGTCTTGATGAAATCTTTCCATCGTGGAAACTTTCCCGTTGTCAAGCGCTTACTCGCTAGTAAAACAAATTGTTCTGCATAAAAGACATATCAAATGCAATGCATATGGCAGTTTTCAAAATCCAATTCCTGTTCACTAGAAAAAAAATTATGACATAAAGTGTATGAAATCATTCATCAACATGTCAACATCAATACAACGCTGTAAAGGGGATCCTTTCTAGGAGTCAATTTCGATGCGATCTTTACCAAAGTATGCTTTCAAAACAAACCTATTTCAATTAGGACTTTTAAAGGTTGTAACGTGGTCAGATTCACGGTTTAAGAAAGAAAGGATAAAGGCTCAAAATTCATTTTAACCCACTCGTTCTCCTTGATGTTCTCCGATCCTACGTTCAGCTAATTCGACCTTAGCATTCACCTTTCAAAGGTTGAGTGGCGGTTCAAGAAATCATGCTTTTTCGAAGTGACAGTCACTCGCTTTTCGCCTTTTGGCGTCCGGAGCCACACGATTTCGTTCTTGTTTGAGGATTTTTGCTTTCGTAATTGTTGCACCCCAAAATTTGACCAACATTTATTTACCTAGCTTGTGGTTCACTAGCATGATCATCTGCTTCTCATTGATATGGGTGCAGTAGATCAAGAGGTATGATTACCCAGCAAGAGTTGTATGAGACTATGAAGCTAGCCAAGAAAGTTGTTCAAGTGTTCAAAGGTTGATATCTTTGTCAGAAAACTCAAGAGATCCTCAGAGAGATTGGTTGAAACCAAGATTGTGTGTCTCATAACTTGAGAGGTGTGGGAGCTCCTCAGATGATTCTGAGACTATGAGGATGAACTTGAAGCTTTGAGAAAGATTATGAGATGTCTTGAAAGCCATCATGAAGCCTAGAAAGGTCATTGTACAAGAATTCAGAAGACTCAGCCATGAGTGGTGGAATTAGGGTTTGACTAGGTCAACCCTAGGTCAACTGATGATTTGGAGAGGGTTGAGACCTAATCCAAGAGCCATGTGACCATGAAATGATGCATTGAGATGCTATAAGGATGATTCCTAGACCAACTCATCATGATTGAGGAGTTTGAGAAGTTTCAAGCTAGGGTTTCTAAGGCTTGACAGTGTAAAATCCCCTAGTTTGATCCCTATCTTCAAGGCAGTTCAGCTCAAGATGTGATTGTCATATCATCTTCCCCACAACATGAATGTTGTAGAGCTTGCTTTTAGCTTTAATTTGAGTACTAGAAGTCCTTGATAGGATTTGTAGAGCTCAAGTTATGACTTTGACAAGTTACAGGTCATCTGAGGTATGTGAATCTGGGTCCTTGAAAGTCACCCAACTTGCATCCAACTTTTTCCCTAGTAGGATGATTCCTATGAACTCTTGGTCAACATTAATGTTGTAGATAATATTCTTATATTTCTAGAGAGTACTAGAAGTCCTTTATAGGATTTGTAGAACTCAACTTATGGCTTTGACAAGTCAAGGGCATTTTGTTCATTTGGAGGTTATAGGTCATTTCAAGCATAAGGCCATATCTCCTATTTCCAAGCTTCAAATGGAAAAATCTTCAACATCAAACTTGCTTAGAATGATGTTTTAAGGCTAGTGAGGAGGTCATGAGATGTTGAAAAGGCTTGTATCAAAAAGTGATAAAAATGACCTAAAAGGGAGGCATAAGTTAAATAAGTTGAAATTGGAAATTGGAAATCCCAAGTTACACATCCAAACCATGGCATATAATAGGTCATTTTGACTCTAAAAGACATTCTAAAAACAATGGTTCAGCCACAATTTTGATTTGAGGCCTAGATCATGGGGCCGCTTTGGAAATGGCTTGTTTGCATCTTAAGGCGCAAATGCAAAACATGAGAAAACTCAATGAACAAGTTAGTTATGCATCTCAACACATCATATATCTTATATAAGGATAATTTCAAGTTAGAATTGGTGGTTACAAGGGCTATGGCATGAGATAGCACATGAGGAGAAGTGAATTCATAATATCATGACATGAGATTTCCAATTTCTCATTGGATGGTCCTAGATGGTTCTAGATGATTCTAAACCATTCTATATAACATATAGAACTTGCTCAGATGCAAGGTTGGTGTAAGATTTGAGAGAAGAGAGAGTTGGCCATTTCACTTGCCTCCATTGCAAGTTGAAAGTGAATTCCATATTCTGAGCCATTTCCATTCATTCTTTCCATCTAAACACACTCCATTGATGATAGTGAAGCTGTGCAGATCAATTGGAGAGCAAAACCATGGTGATTTATGGAGATAGCATTTGGATTTTCAAGGTTGCAAGTCAGAATCGAATTCTAAGATTCAAGCACTCTCCCTCAAATCTTTTGCAAACAGTAGCAAGATCATCATTCAAGGAAGGTTTCTGAAGAATTTTAAGGCTTGAAGTGAAGGTTTTCACCATCTGTTGATCAAGAAATACCAGGTTTGCAAAATTCACTCTACACCATAATTTATGCATCTTTAGGTAGAATTGTTAGGGTAGAAATGTTAGAGACCAATAGGAGATGGATTTTGGAGAGTTAAGGATCAATTGATGAAGATTGAGTTATGGACACCATTTCTTTGATGATCAAGAACTCGTGATATAGTGAGATATAATGCATGTGTGATAGCTTATTTTAACCAGTGGAGTGTGGTGATCATTTTAGTACCAAGAAATCCAAGAATTGTTGAAGTTGAGGATTGACCATAATTTCAATCTTGAATCGTGTTTCATGTTGGAGGAGGTTTCAGTGTAATCTAGGGTTATGGTTGTATTCAGCATGAAAAATGGAGCATGTTAGTGTGCCGAATTGTTAATTTTGAGCAAGAAATGAGAAAGCACGAATGGAGGGAAGTTTGTGTATGGAGCTCTGCTTCCATGGAGAAGTTGTTGCAAACCCTAGCTGGAGGTAGAAGACACACGCGTGGCCATTGGATCGTGAGAGGACCATTGACTGAGACTAAGATCTGACGAACAGGATTTAATTCAATTTGAAGAGGGAAACTCTTACCATGATGAAACGTAGCGTTTCATTAAAAGAAGTTCTTGGGCTTTAGTAAAATGATTCTTATCTACACCCCCAATCCTGGCCCATTGTGAAAATGAACTGTGTTTCTCTTACTTTCTGCACCGTTTTATTTTCCATTTTCCATTCATTTATTAATTGTTTTTCTGATTAGTTTTGGGCCTAGCACGCATGACTAACTGCACCCCCATTTTTAGCCCATTGAGAAATTGAACTATCTGGCATTGCTATCTGCACCCAAGTTTTATCTTTTTTCATTTCATTTTCTCCATTTTATGTTAAACTTTGAAAAATCACAATAAATAGAAAATTAATGATTTTTGCATGGGGATTTTTTCTCCCATTCTATGATAATGTCTAGAAAATTATCAAATAAAAATATTTGCATTTCATGCATTTTTAATATTTTTTGTATATTTTCTATTTTAATAGCTTTTTAATTCTTTTATGTTGATACATGAATTTGTAGAATTTTTCTTAGCTAGTTCCCTTCATATTTTTAGGCCATTCATTTTAGGATAGTTAGATTAGGACTTTAGCTCCCCCCTAGATTTATTCCATAATTTTGTGATGAAGTTTAGACTAGTTTTGCTTAGATGACATTAGGTTGTGTAGAATTAGGTTAATCCTTAACATAGGTCCATAATAACACTAGAATTTTGGCTTTCTATGTCAAGTTAGACATTGGGGCATATAAGGGTATTAAGGGTAGGTATGTAGGATCCCTTAGAAATTATATTAGGTTTTAATATAGTGGTATACTATTTTTCAGTGATTTTTGTAGTTGATGATTGTTTGTGTTGCCCTTATGGGCTTGTATTTTTGTTTGCTTTACTTTGTGGGCTTGGAGAGCTTGGTATTGCCTTGAGGAGCATAGTAGGAGCATTGAGGAGCTTGAGAGCTTGATCTTGTTTGTTTTGTTGATTGTTTTAGGGTTAGGTAGGAAGAGTTTAGACCTAGTTAACTTCTTTCTCAAAAATGGATGGTATCTTTCACCTCCATTCCTCCCTGTGATTCAAAGTCCTTCCATGGTATACACCTCTCTCCTTTGGAGGGATAAGTGATTGTACCTAGGAAGTAGAACTTTTGAGGGAACCATTCATTTGATGTTGAACCCTTATAGGTCACCTTTGGTGGTCAATAAGCAGTTTGACATCCCAACTTATCCAGTTAAGTGATTTCCTCTGGTTTGATTTTCTTGAGAGATGTTGAGCTTGAGTGTGAAGATGAAGACTTCATTGAAGAGTGTAGAAGAGGATGAATCCTTGGATATTGCCATTCCAGCTGAAGCTTGAAGAACAAAGGAAGTTGATACTTACTTTGATAACTGGAGACCCTGAAGGAACCAAGTTGATACTTGTGGTTAATAGTGAAGCCTGAAGGTGGAACTGATCAAGGAGCTGAAGCTCAGAGAGGATAAGTTGAAACTTATGTTGAAGGGTTGAAACCTGGAAAAGCAAATTGATATGTGTCAAGAGTGATGGAAGTATGAAGACTGAGTTGCTGTTGGAAGAGCTGAAGCTTGAGGTTGAGAGAGGAGTGAATCTGCTTTCTTTTCTGTTTTCTTCTGTATTGATGTGTTTTGTTTGACTTGTTTGATGCATTAGAGTAAGTTCATATCTAGAATAGTTTTAATCTAGGATCATGATTGCACTAGAAGTTGAGTGGCTCCCTCTGCTTGTACTGTTACTGTGTGGCTTTGCTTGCGGGTATTCGGTAGAGCCCAGCTCCCTTGCCCATGTGGTTTGTTTGCCTGATGGCATTTTATTTCATTTTATTTGTATGATTGCAGTTTACTGTATTGCTTGATAGCATGTTGTTATATTTCAGTATGATTATTGTTATCCATTCTGGCTTGAGGTTGAGATGAGCTTGTGGAGGCTGAAGCCCCACACACATTTCCTCCCTCACTTGCATTGCATGCATTTTACCGTTTAAGCTGATGCTTTGTCTGTTTTGGTGTATCATTAACATGATCCCTTAGGAATCTCCTTTCCTTTGATAAGGAATTGATGATAGAACTTTAGGTTGAAACCTATGCATGACAACTTCTAGGAGTTTCCTGTTCAAACCACGACCATAGGATGAATCCTTGGCATGACAACAGTAGGACTTGATAGTCTCCCTCCTAGTTGGGCCTGTTCTCTTCTCATCTCAAAACAGTTTAGGATACAGTAATCATGAATGATTTCTTTCGTACGTTACGAGCCTTAAGCTATCTGAGAAAGGATTGTGGGAGAGTTTCTTTTCCACAGTCTGGATGTTTAGTATGGTACCCTTTGGGTGACATGCGACGCATTCACTCTCAGGTCATAGTCTCTAGTGCGATTGAAATTGCAAACACAATAAAAAAAAACTTCTTTCATAAAAGACAGGAAATAAACCGTAGTGTCCCGAACTACGTAAGCTCTGATCTCTCATACCTGTTGAGAGTACGTAGGCACAATACTGACGTATTGGCGAGCTACCTTCCCCCATAACCCATCGTAGGTCGAACTACGTTGACTCCGATTTCTCGTTCTCTGATGAGAATACGTAGGCATAAAGTGCGACGCTTTGCCGAGTCATTTTTCTTTTCTGTTTTAAGGCAGCCTTGATAGGTAGATAAATAAAACCAACTCGTCCAGTAATCACAACAAGCGTGGATCCCGTCGAGTACGACGGACGTGAGGGGTGCTAATACCTTCCCCTTGCGTAACCGACTCCCGAACCAAGACAACGAATGCGATGACCTTGTCTTACCCTTTTTCGTCAGGTTTTTCTGATCGTTTCCTTTCCCGCTCTGAGGGATAAATAACGAAAGGTGGCGACTCTTCTGTTGTGCCGGCACCTTATTTTCGCGCAAGCGGCAGCTGGCGACTCTGCTGGGGACTTCAACAGTTCCCTATGCGAGTCAATCCTAACGCTTGTATGTTTACTTGTTAGGTTGTGGTTATTTATCGCATTTTACTTCTCGCACTTTATTTCCCGCATCTTATTTCCAGTATAATATGATTATCTGTGCTGTTGTGGGAGGGGAATTCTGATGAGTGAGAAGCCAGACCCAGGCTTGAGTGCACCATAGAATTAGTTGTGGAAATTAGTGGGCGCGTGCTTGCTTTGCAGGCACTAGTGTCTCATGAAATCCACGCTCAGACGAGGTTCTCCCGGTTGGCTTCTCTTTCAACCCTTTGGGTTGAGACGGTTGCTGGTTTGGTGGATTGTCGACTCTGGGGACCGATCATTTGTGATTCAGCCGAGTGAGGCCGCTTCATGAGCTGGTGATGCCACACCTTCTGGGTATCGTATAACCCCTCTTGAATGTCTGTGACGCTGATGAACGCATAGGATGCCGAACTTGAGTCAGTTTAGGTCCATACCTGTGAGCGGGGTTAGGTTCATTGCAGGAAACTTTGACCATCAGACCACCTGGTTTTCTTGATAGCAAATCAGTTTTGTTGGATCAGAGGATCTTATCATCAAATGTGTATTTGTTCTTGATAGAGCAGGTTTTGATCAGAGGATCTTATCATCAGATGTGTATTTGTTCTTGATAGAGCAGGTTTTGATTAGAGGATCTTATCATCAGATGTGTATTTGTTCTTGATAGAGCAGGTTTTGATCAGAGGATCTTATCATCAAATGTGTATTTGTTCTAGATAGAGCAGAGTTTTCATCATCAGTTGTTTGTTCTTGATAGAGCATATTTTTGATTTGGGGTCTGAAGATCTCATCAGCAGATGTTGTTTGTTCTTGATAGAGCAGATTTTTGATTTGGGGTCTGAAGACCTCATCAACAGATATTTCTTGATCCTACATCTGAGATCCTTATTATCAGACGTTTGTTCTTGACAGAGCAGAATTATGATCCTATGTATATGGCCCTATCAGATGGTGGTTCTTGGCAAATCAGATTTGTGGACCTACACCGGGGTTTTCTTCTTATCAGTGGTTGTTAATACATAATCTCCACAGCACCAGTTGCCCTGATCTCTTATTGCATGATTGCATTTTGCATTAGTTTGCATATTCATTTGCATTTCATTAACGTGTGTCTGTGTTGCAGGTACCGTTTTCCCCGATCCAGGATTTCTTGCCTCCTATTGTATTGTTATGGGCTCTCTGAGGAAGACCGTGGCTTACAAGTTCCCTGCCCCTGATGTGGCTAAGCTGACTGGTTCGATAGCTTTAGCAGATGATTCTGTGAGGGATGAGTTCAGAAAATCTTACGGCAGGTTGCTCAGTTTGGTTCATAAGCCTTCTGTGTTCGAGTTGAATGGGTTGCACGCTCTGCTGCAGTTCTACGACCCTCCGCTGAGATGTTTCACTTTTCAGGACTTCATTCTCGCACCTACGCTGGAAGAATATGCTGATTTGCTAGGGGTGCCTATCAAGAGGCAGATGCCTTTTGTTCACATGGATGTTGAGCCTGATCTGGCTGGTTTAGCTCCTTCACTTCATCAGGACGCCTCCGAGTTAGTATTGACTAGTTGGAACAAGGTTCCTGGGTTCTCCTTGCAATTTCTAGTGGGTAAGGCTCAACAGTGTGCCAAAGACGGATGTTGGGTCGCGTTCAATGCCATCCTCGCTCTATGCATATACGGCATCATTCTGTTCCCCAATATGCCCGATTTTGTAGACATCGACGCATTTCACATCTTCGCATCAGGGAATCCAGTCCCTACCTTGATCTGAGATGTCTATCATTCAATCCACTACAAAAATGAGAACAGGAGGGGGAAGAACGTCTCATGCTGTGTACCCTTGCTTTACAAATGGCTTGATAGTCATCTGCCCAAGAGGGGTCCTTTTGTCTTGTTTGCAGCCACAGCTGAATGGTCTGAGCGTCTGATGAGTTTATCTGCAGAGGATATCGATTGGTTCAACAGAGATAGGTTGGGTACTGAGGTGATCTTCAGTTGCAGCGGGTTTCCAAATGTGCCTTTGATAGGTAGGAAGGGCTGTATAAACTACAATCCGTCGTTGCTGGTCTGACAGTTCGCGTATGCTTTGAGAACTCCGCCGAAGGATGAAGAGGTACAGGAATCTCTATACCTCACTGGTCTTCTAGAGGGGGATCTGTTGTCCAAGCTTCAGCGCGCGTGGAATGGTATCAGTAAGCGAGGGAAGCCTTTGCTGGGAAAAAGCAACAATCAAGCCTACCCTCCGTATTTGACTTGGATCAGAGCCAGAGTAGATGCTATAGGGATGTCGTTTCCTCATGCCAAGCCAGAAAGCCCTCCAATGATTGAAGAGCCTACTACTGTGCCCATTCAGCAGCATAATCAGGTGTTATCTGAGCGGGATGAATTGAAGCGGGCGAACGAAGAACTGGAGAAGGAATTAGCTCAGCTCCGAAGCGAGAGGAACGAAGCCGTTCATTCTTTCAAAAGGTAGACAGAGTTGGTGAACCAACTAGGTACAGACTTGACTAAGCAGATAGCCGAGCGTGAACGCATGGGTCAAGACTCCAAAGCTGTCAACGACGTACTGGCTACGAAGAAGCAGCACTTGGACGAGGCATATCGGAGGATATCCAAGTTCAACCAGCACGGATGCTACAGATCTCCAAGCTGGAAGCCCAGGTGAAGGACAGTGAGCAGAGGTTTGATGAGGAAACCACCCGCAGATACGCGCCGAAGGCTAGCTCAACAAAGCTCTCGCTAACCTGAAGGAGCGCAAGCTGACATTTGAGTCCAAGAAGCGGAAATTAGAAGATTGCTTCGGCGAAGGAGCATGGGAAGGTTCGGTCGAAGGACTTCAGTATACCATTGTGCGGAGGGAATTACTCGTTGAGGGGTTGCTCACTCTGCCAGATCATCAAGAGACGAAGGAGTTGTTAGAAGAGTATCGCGCCCGTGGCCGTACTTGACTATTTATATTCCTTTTGTTTTGATCATTGTTGTATGCTGACCATCACCAGGCTTGTTGGTTGAGGTCACGCTGTTGATTCATCTTGTACTCACTGGTGCTATGTACTGCCTTGAAAGGCTTTCTTTATATATGAGATTGTTGTTTCCCTGATTGGACTCAGACTTCTTCTTCTTATTATTATCAGCACTGGCACTCAGGCACTAGGATCGGGGGAGATCTCCCTAACACACAGACACACGCATGCATTTGCATGAAGCATTTGCATGACGAGCATTCTGTTGTTTTTCCTAACCCTTCTGTGTTTACCAGGTTTTTCAGGTTATCGCAGGTCGTCCCAGGTTGTTTCCGGTGGCTCCAGGATTAATCAGAGACTAATTCACCGTTATCCGACTAGAGCTAATCAGACCAGAATCATGGATCAAGTTCAAATTGATGTTCAGGAGCTCCGCGAAAGGATGGATCGCTTCATGGAGCTCATGCAAGTGGTCGCCAATGGCCAAGATCATCTCAGAACTTTGGTTCAGCCCTTGATTTCCAGGGTTGATAGCAACGGCGTGCTCCACGGTGGGACCGTGCCTACTCCTCCACTAGTTGAAACTCCGCAGAACGGTGTCCCCGTGGCCGGGGGCAACGGCAGTGCTAATGGCAATGTGATGTCCAACATCAGACTCAATACAGCAGGCGTCGGTAATGGGAGTCTGGGAGCTAATGTCAATATCGGGTCGGGCAACGGCAATGCAGGCGTCGGGAATCTGTTTGTGCCTCAGCCATGGCTAGAGGATCGTCAGGATGATGTGTTCTCTCAGAAAGGTGCTGAAGGAGAGCTGAATGCTGAAACGCGGCTTAGATTCAAGGCACTTGAAGACAAGATGAAAGATATTGAGAATCAGAATACTTTGGGCGTTGATATGTCCAAGCTGGGATTAATTGCTGATTTCAAGGTACCTCCTAAGTTCAGGGTACCTGAATTTGAAAAATATACGGGCACCACTTGCCCTCGTGTCCACCTGAGGTCGTATTACAGGAAGATGTCTGCTCATTCCGAAGACGAGAAGTTGCTGATGCACTTCTTCCAAGACAGTCTTTCTGGGCCATCCCTCGAGTGGTACATGGGCCTGGAGCCCACTAGCGTGCGCACATGGAAGGATCTCGCTGAAGCGTTTGTGCACCACTACCAATACAATAGCGACTTGGCCCCGAACCGAGTTCAGCTGCAGAACCTGTCGCAGAGGAACAATGAAGGGTTTAAGGAGTACGCCCAGCGGTGGCGTGAGTTGGCAGCCAGGGTTCAGCCGCCGATGGTTGAACGAGAGCTCGTGTAGATGTTTGTAGCCACCCTCCCAGGGGTTTACTATGAAAAGTTAGTCAGCGGTATGTCTGGGAAGTTCTCAGATCTCATTATCATGGGTGAACACGTCGAGAATGGGATCAAGATCGGGAAGATCCAAGGTGAGTCATCCTCAGCTGGAGGAGGCGGAAAGAAATCTTATGCTGGAAAAAGGCGAGAAGGAGAAGCGAGCGCTGTGACCAACGCTCGAAGGAAGGGCAAAGGCCCTCAACAGCAAGTAGCCAGTATAAATATCCCGGCAGCTCCGCAGCAGCAGCAGCAGCAACCGAATCAACAGGGATACAGAAAATATCAGAATTGGGCATCTTTGGCAAACCGTCACTTTGAGGCACCGCCCATGTCGTAAGCGCAACTCTTGTAGACTTTGCTTCAACTACAGTTGGTCCAGAAAAGGACGATGGCTCCCTTGACAGGGGCACCTCCATCGGGGTACGACACAAACGCCACTTGTGACTTCCACTAAGGGGCACCAGGCCACACGATCGAGAACTGCAAAGCCTTCAAGCGCAAGGTGCAAGACTTGGTGGATGCCAAGATCATCAACTTCTCCGATAATGTGCCCAATGTCACGAAGAATCCTATGCCGAATCATAGGCGAGGCGGAGTGAACGCCATTATCGAAGAAGAGAGTGCAGATCTGTTAACCGATGTCAGAGACCTAATGACGCCGCTTAGCTTCGTTAAAGCTAAGTTGTTGAAAAGAGGGTTCTTTCCAGGATGCGGAGAGTTATGCATGGACTGTGCTACACATTCTGATGGATGTGAGCAATTGGTCGAAGGAATTCAAAGTCTGATGACTGAAGGGATTCTGTAGTTTAGCCGGAGGGCTGAAAATGGATCAGGAGAGGTAGTGCTGAAGCAGGCCGATGAAGTCGCCACCATCACCATCCCTTGCCGGCCGATAACCATTTATGCGCCCAGACCGTCTACAATTACTATCACTAAAGCTGGGCCAATACCTTTCGAGAGCACTAACGCCGTTCCGTGGCATTATGGGGCTGAAGTCTATTGCAACGGACAGAGGTTGGAGCTAGAGCCGTATGGGTCGACTGTTGAGAATCTTGCGGGAATCAGTGGTATTACCCGCAGCGGAAGAGTGTTTGCACCGCCAGAGGTCGTAGCGGATAAAGCGGTCAAAGCTGATGCGGCCGATAAAGGTAAAAGTAAAGTCGTTGAAGAGGTCCCGTGTGGGGTAGAGAAAGACTTGCTTGTCAAAGATGCCGAGGAGTTTATGCGGTTGATTAAAAAGAGTGACTACAAGATTGTAGATCATCTCCATCAGACGCCCTTGAAGATTTCCATTCTCAACTTGTTGCTGTGTTCCGAAGCACACCGCAATGCGCTGCTGAAGGTGTTGAACACCGCCTACGTACCGCAAGAAATATCGGTGAATCAGCTAGAGGAGGTGGTAGCCCACGTAAGTGCTGGGAATGGGCTAGGGTTCACAGACTTAGAGCTGACGCCAAAAGGGAGGAATCACAATAGCGCCCTGCACATCTCGATAGAGTGTAGGGGCACAATCATGTCGCACGTGCTGGTGGACACGGGTTCGTCGCTTAATGTTCTTCCGAAGAAGGCGTTAATGAAGTTGGATACTCGTGGAGTGGTCTGCACATCCAGTGATCTGGTTGTGAAGGCGTTCGACGGAACTAAACGCCACGTTTTCGGGGAGGTGACCCTGCCAATCCAAGTCGGGCCGGAAACGTTCGATGCGGTCTTTTATATTATGGACATCATGCCTGCCTACAGTTGTCTCTTGGGTCGGTCGTGGATCCATGTTGCTGGTGCCGTGACCTCCACGTTGCACCAAAAGCTCAAATATGTCGTCGGAGGAAGCATCGTAACCGTGTGTGGCGAGGAAGACATAATGGTGAGCCATTTGTCGTCCTTCAAGTATGTGGAAATGGATGGCGAAATCCATGAGACTCTTTGCCAAGCGTTCGAAGCTGTCAAGGTGAAAGACGTAGCTCCTGTGGTCACTGAAAAGCCAGAGATGAACCTCTCCTCGTTCAAGGAAGCTCAGGCCGTTGTCCAAGCCGGATCTACCCCAGGTTGGGGGAGAATTTTGGAGATACCCAACAAGCAGGATAAGTTTGGGTTGGGATATTCTCCTGGGGCTGAAGCTTCTTCTTCTTCGTCTAGCAGTGCGTCTCGAGGTAAAGGGCCGATCCAATTTACCAGTGGCGAAGTGATCTTCGAAAGCATCAACGCGGCGTCTGAAGACAGCGGGGATAGCGATTGTGACCTCGACTCTTGGATTCAGCCAAGCAAGTCGGGCGAGGGCCTCAACAATTGGACCATCAAGGATATCATCCAGATGACAAGTGAAGAGTAATGATTTACTTTTTCCAATCATTGTACAACCCTATGTCCTACCCGGGGCATATCGGTTTTATTGTCAGGGCCTTGTTGGATTATGTACATGCATTTTGTTAATAAATCAAAGGCGTTTTCTTTGTATTCAAATATTGTGATCTCTGTTATTCCTGCTTTATATTTGTTTTGAAAAACAATAAAATGGCAATGGGGTTTGTGCTAACCTGCACATCCTTGTTTTAAACTTAACTCTTGTTATTGCAGGATCCACATAGCAGATGACATCGACTCTGGACCTTCTACGGCTCACTTCGACTTTGATTGCCCGATCTATCAAGCCGAAGAAGAGATTGATGAAGACGAAGACCTTCCTGAAGAGTTGGCCCGCTTGTTGAAACAAGAGGAGAAAGTTATTCTGCCTCATGAGGAGGAGATCGAAGTCGTGAACCTGGGTTCTGAAGAGCTCGTCAGAAATGTCAGGATAGGGGCTGCTTTGCAGAGTGATGTCAAGCAGAGATTGGTCGAGATGCTAAGAGAGTATAGTGACGTCTTTTCTTGGTCATACGAAGATATGCCCGGAATTGACACGGACATCGTGGTCCACCGCTTGCCGCTACGAGAAGATTACCCTCCCGTTAAGCAGAAGCTTAGGAGGACGAGACCAGATATGGCCGTTAAGATCAAGGAAGAAGTGCAGAAACAGCTTGATGCTGGCTTCTTAGCGGTCACCACTTACCTTCCGTGGGTCGCCAACATAGTGCCTGTACCGAAGAAAGACTGTAAGGTACGCATGTGCGTCGATTATCGGGATTTGAATAGGGCGAGCCCTAAAGATGATTTCCCGTTGCCTCATATCGATGTGTTGGTCGACAACACAGCTCAGTTCTCCGTGTTTTCGTTCATGGATGGCTTCTCCGGTTACAACCAGATCAAGATGGCGCCGGAGGACATGGAGAAAACGACGTTTATCACTCCCTGGGGAACATTTTGCTACAAGGTAATGCCTTTCGGTCTGAAGAACGCAAGGGCCACTTACCAACGAGCAATGGTAACTTTGTTTCATGACATGATTCATCATGAGATTGAAGTCTATGTTGATGACATGATTGCGAAGTCCCAAACGGAGGAAGAGCACCTGGTCAACTTATTGAAGCTTTTCGAGAGGCTTAGGAAATTCAGGTTGAGGCTGAATCCTAACAAATGTACTTTCGGAGTACAGTCCGGAAAGTTACTGGGGTTTATCGTGAGTGAACGAGGCATCGAGGTTGATCCTGCGAAGATAAAAGCAATACAAGAAATGCCAGTGCCAAAAACAGAAAAAGAAGTTCGTGGTTTCTTGGGCCGAATAAACTACATTGCAAGTTTTATTTCTCAGCTCACGGCCACGTGTGAACCGATGTTCAGGCTTTTAAAGAAAGATCAGGCAATTATCTAGAATGAGGATTGCCAGAAGGCATTTGACAAGATAAAGCAGTATCTCCAAGAACCTCCAATCTTGATACCCCTAGTGGCTGGACGACCATTAATCATGTACTTGACAGTTCTTGAGAATAGTATGGGGTGTGTTCTCGGTCAGCACAACGATACGGGCAGAAAGGAGCATGCCATTTATTACTTGAGTAAAAATTTCACTGACTGTGAATCCCGCTACTCGATGCTGGAAAAGACGTGTTGTGCACTAGCCTGGGCTGCCAAACGTTTACGACAGTACATGCTCAATCACACCACTATGCTAATTTCGAAGATGGATCCGATCAAGTACGTCTTCGAGAAGCAGGCTCTTTCGGGCAGGATTGCCAGATGGCAAATGGTGTTAACGAAATATGATATTCAGTACGTGTCCCAAAAGGCCATCAAGGGAAGCGTATTGTCTGATTACCTTGCCGAACAGCCGATCGAGAATTACCAGCCGATGAAATTTGAATTCACTGATGAGGATATTATGTTTCTCAAAGCTAAGGATTGCGATGAGCCATTGCCCGACGAGGGGCCAGATAGGAAATCCCAGTGGAAATTGATATTCGATGGGGCGGTTAATTCCTATGGAATTGGCATCGGGGCTATCATCACGACTCCCCACGGATCCCATATCCCGTTCACTGCGAGACTGATATTTCCAGTCACTAATAACGAGGCGGAGTACGAAGCATGCATTATGGGTCTAGAAGAGGAAATTTATTTGAGAATCAAGAATCTAGGCGTATATGGTGACTCAGCGCTTGTGATCAACCAGATTAAAGGGGAGTGGGAGACTCGCCAATCGAATTTGGTGCCGTACATGAATTATGCCAGAAGGCTACTTCCGTTTTTTGATCGAGTAGAACTCCATCATGTGCCCAGGGCTGAGAATCAGATGGCTGATGCCTTAGCCACGTTGGCTTTGATGTATAAATTCAATTTTTGGAATGAAACTCCAAGAATTGTCCTCTCTCGTCTTGATAGACCTGCATTCGTCTTTGCGATCGAGGAAGCCTCCGACTGCAAGCCATGATTCCATGATATCCAGACCTTCCTTATGACTAAGGAGTATCCGGAGGGAGCGTCAACCCAGGATAAGAAGACTCTGAGGAGGCTGTCTGGAAATTTTCACCTCAATCCTGATGGAGTGCTGTATAAGAGAAACCACGATCTCGTGCTACTCAGATGTGTAGATGAGAAAGAGGCGAGTATGCTCATGGAAGAAGTCCATGAAGGCACATTTGGTACGCACGCCGGCGGGCATGCTATGACGAGGAAGATCCTGAGAGCAGGATACTACTGGCTGACGATGGAGTCGGATTGCTTTAAATTCGCGAAGAGGTGTCATAAATGCCAGATTTATGCTGATAAAGTTCATGTGCCGCCGTGCCCGTTAAATGTCATGTCCTCCCCGTGGTCGTTCTCCATGTGGGGCATCGACATGATAGGCAAGATCGAGCCCACTGCATCCAACGGTCATTGCTTCATTCTGGTAGCTATCGACTACTTCACCAAGTGGGTGGAGGCAGCCTCGTATGCTAATGTGACCAAGCAGGTGGTGGCTAAATTCATAAAGAGGGACATCATCTGTCGTTACGGAATTCCCGAGCAGATCATTACTGATAATGGTTCGAATCTGAATAACAAGATGATGAAGGAGCTGTGCCAGAGTTTCAAGATTGAACACCACAACTCATCTCCTTACTGGCCAAAGATGAATGGCGCCGTTGAAGCGGCCAATAAGAACATAAAGAAGATTGTTCAGAAGATGGTAGTGACCTACAAAGACTGGCACGAGATGCTGCCATTTGCATTGCACGGTTATCGTACGACGGTACGTACATCAACTGGGGCAACTCCTTTCTCCTTGGTGTACGGTATGGAAGCTGTCCTACCGTTAGAAGTGGAGATCCCTTCTTTACGAGTTTTGGTTGATGTGAAACTCGACGAGGCAGAATGGATTACGAACCGACTGAACCAACTCAGCCTGATGGACGAGAAGAGGTTAGCATCGATTGCGTATGGTCGTCTGTACCAAAGCCGAATGAAGAAAGCTTATGATAAGAAGGTGCGCCCTAGAAGATTTCAGACGGGTGATCTCGTCCTGAAGAAGATTCTTCCTCCACACTCCGATCACCAGGGCAAGTGGACTCCCAATTACGAAGGTCCGTACGTCGTCAGCAAGGTCTTCTCGAGAGGAGCTTTGTTGTTATCCACGATGGATGGTGAAGATTTTGCATCCCCGGTGAACGCGGACGCAGTTAAAAAATACTTTGCTTGAAAGCGACCCGCTGGACAAAAAAAGGAGAGTCCAGGCAAAAATAGGGCATCCCGGCGAACCAAAAACAGAATAAAAGGTTCGGGCAAAATTAGGGATATAAATTGAAAAATGTACACCCGCGAAGTCGAAAACCTACACTGGGCGGCTTCGGCAAAAAAGGGTATCCCGGTGAACTGAAAACCCGCAAAGGGCGGTTCACGCAAAAGTTAGGGATTTAAAAAAGCAAATGACTGCGTTCCGCGTGTGGACTTTCTTTGTTTAGTGGTTTGGAAGACCTGAGGGCCGTTTATCTGAATCAATCTCTTCTGAAGCTGATGCGTCGGAGAGGTATCGAAGCCGAGTGGGTCATAGAGGGATCAACTCATGGTGTTCGTCTACGCCTCGTCGCCGACATTTGTATATACTGATGTATATTTATGTTTTATTTTTGCGCGGCTTCCTCATTCCAGGAGCTTGCATCTGTTGTAAAACATTTTACCCATTCAGGGGTTCGTTATCAATAAAATGCATACTATTCAGCAATTTTGTTTGTCTGTTTAGCATTTATCTGTTTTGTTTGCGAAAAGGAACGCCGATGTTTTTGATAAAATGCGCATACATAAACTTACTGGCCTAGGCCACTGATTGTTGAAACAATGAATTACTTAAACATTGTCACGAGATAATAACCTTGATAGGTCCCTTTGAGAAGGGTATCTTGTCTGTTTGTTTGTATTGTTACAGGTGTAGCATATTCCAGACAGTGCGCCGTGCGCATCCCTGAAGCAGGATGATTCCTCCTTCTCCAGCAGAGTTCAGCAGCCTCTCCCCACAGAGTCTGAACGCGAGATAATGAGCATTGATATGTCTCCCCAGGCAGAGATGATTCTCTCCCCCAATCAGATGCGTCCCGAAGGAATGTCATCTCCTCAGCTGAGTCAGGCGCCGAAGCGCGTGTTCATCCCCCAGCACCGGGTCACAAGTGCAGGTTTCGTAGGAAACTATTCGTTCACTGAAGTGTGCAGCAACTGATAGTCCAGACTGAAGTCTCCAGCGGAATTGAACTCCCCACCAGAGTTGTACTCTCCCCCGAAGTCGGATGATTCCTTCTTCCCCAGCGGAATTGAGATTCCCCCCGCAGAGTCATACCCCCCGGCAAGCAGAATGATTTCTCCTTCCTCAGCCGAGTTTGCAGATACCCAAGAGAGCCGAATCCTTGGAAGCTGCTCAAGCCATGATTGGTTTTTCCCCCAGTAGCGTGTTGGAACAACTGATGCTGTTTCCCCACAGAGTCGTTATCTCCTGAGAAGTAGCCGAGAAGGCCATGCAACTTATTCCCGCGATTGACATCGCTTTCCCTCAGCAGGTCCAAGTTCTCGTAGAGCTTCATTCCCTCGCAGCAGTCAACTGAAGTTGTGTCCCTTGCGGAGTCTAGTTGAGATTGGTGTGACCTTGTTCTCCTCAGCAGGATGATTCCTCGATCTGAGTAGTTCTTTTTCCTTGACAGGAGGATTCTCCCTTCGACATTTATTTTGCTGACGGGATCGCATCATTGTGCATGACTGCATAGCATTTATCATAAACGCATAGCATTTCCACCGTGTGGAGCATTGCACCATTGCCGAAGCATATGCATAATAAACATGATCTAGGTTGTTACCGTTCTTGTTTTGCAGGTGTTCCGCCGCAGAATCGATTGTTCAGGATGATTCCTGACATTATCCCCAACGAAGCCGCTTGCTCAAGATGATTCTTGAAGTCCCCAGCAAAGTCTCTGGTTCAAGATGATTCTTGAATTCCCCAGCAGGGCCGTTTGCTTAAGATGATTCTTAAGACCCCAGTGCAGTCACCAGAGTTGGTTGCTCAAGTGGATACTTAGAGTCCCCAGTAAAGGTTGCCCAGGATGATTCCTGAAATCCCCAACAGAGTGTTCGCTCAGGATGATTCTTGAAAGCTCCATCATGGTTACCGGTGCAAGACGATTCTTGAAGGTCCCCGGCGGAGTTATTTGCCCAAGATGATTCTTGAAGTCCTCAGCAGAGTTGATTCATCCAGAATGATTTCTGGATCCCCGAAGCGGAGTTACTTGATAGTTCTCCAGAATCCCTAGCGGAGGGGCGTTATCCCCAGCAGGTTTTCGAACGGCGAAGTCGAAACCTCCCTTGAAGACTCCATGATTGAAGTCTGACCGTGTTAATAAAGCAGTTCTCTCAGCTGATGCGGAGTGCCTGATGGCAGAGGTTTAGATATTCCCAGTTGGCTCATGATTGACCAAGAATTCTATTCCCGACTTGCTGACGAAGTCCGGCTGATGCCCGACGAGGTCTTTGAATGCCTGATGGCATGATAAACCTGATGGTTGAAGTCCGGATGATGCCCGACAATTATTTGAATGCCTGATGGCATGATCAACCTGATGGTTGAAGTCCGGCTGATGCCCGACAGCTTTCTTTGAATGCCTGATGGCATGATCAACCTGATGGTTGAAGTCCGGCTGATGCCCGACATATGTCTTTGGATGCCTGATGGCATGATCAACCTGATGGTTGGAGTCCGGCTGATGCCTGACCGATGTCTTTGAATGCCTGATGGCATGATCAACCTGATGGTTGGAGTCCGGCTGATGCCCGACAGTTCTTTGGATGCCTGATGGCATGATCAACCTGATGGTTGGAGTCCGGCTGATGCCCGACAGATTTCTTTGGAATGCTTAACGGCATGATCAACCTGATGGTTGAAGTCCGGCTGATGCCCGACAAGTTCTTTGAATGCCTGATGGCATGATCAACCTGATGGTTGAAGTCCGGCTGATTCCCGACAGTGTTCTTTGAATGCCTGATGGCATGATCGACTATGTATTACCAATGACCGTGTGACCAATTCTCCAGCTAGTTGCCGTGCAGCTATTATTTCAGTGTTCAAAGATTTGTTCCCGTCAGAGTACCGTGTACTTGTGCAGTTGGCAAATTTCCAGGTTTATCAGTATTCAACCGTCTCGCACCTTGATTGGCTAAGAGCCGTTCGCTCCTCACCCAGTCAGGTTCAATCTGTTTGAATAGGGGCAGCTGTTGCACCCCAAAATTTGACCAACATTTATTTACCTAGCTTGTGGTTCACTAGCATGATCATCTGCTTCTCATTGATATGGGTGCAGTAGATCAAGAGGTATGATTACCTATCAAGAGTTGTATGAGACTATGAAGCTAGCCAAGAAAGTTGTTCAAGTGTTCAAAGGTTGATATCTTTGTCAGAAAACTCAAGAGATCCTCAGAGAGATTGGTTGAAACCAAGATTGTGTGTCTCATAACTTGAGAGGTGTGGGAGCTCCTCAGATGATTCTAAGACTATGAGGATGAACTTGAAGCTTTGAGAAAGCTTATGAGATTTCTTGAAAGCCATCATGAAGCCTAGAAAGGTCATTGTACAAGAATTCAGAAGACTCAGCCATGAGTGGTGGAATTAGGGTTTGACTGGGTCAACCCTAGGTCAACTGATGATTTGGAGAGGGTTGAGACCTAATCCAAGAGCCATGTGACCATGAAATGATGCATTGAGATGCTATAAGGATGATTCCTAGACCAACTCATCATGATTGAGGAGTTTGAGAAGTTTCAAGCTAGGGTTTCTAAGGCTTGACAGTGTAAAATCCCCTAGTTTAATCCCTATCTTCAAGGCAGTTCAGCTCAAGATGTGATTGTCATCTCATCTTCCCCATAACATGAATGTTGTAGATCTTGCTTTTAGATTTAATTTGAGTACTAGAAGTCCTTGATAGGATTTGTAGAGCTCAAGTTATGACTTTGACAAGTTACAGGTCATCTGAGGTATATGAACCTCGGTCCTTGAAAGTCACCCAACTTGCATCCAACGTTTGCCCTAGTAGGATGATTCCTATGAACTCTTGGTCAAAATTAATGTTGTAGAGCATCTTCTTATCTTTCTAGAGAGATATAGAAGTCCTTGATAGGATTTGTAGAACTCAACTTATGGCTTTGACAAGTCAAGGGCATTTTGGTCATTTGGAGGTTATAGGTCATTTCAAGCATAAGGCCATATCTCCTATTTCCAAGCTTCAAATGGAAAAATCTTCAACATCAAACTTGCTTAGAATGATGTTTTAAGGCTAGTGGGGAGGTCATGAGATGTTGAAAAGGCTTGTATCAAAAAGTGATAAAAATGACCTAAACGGGAGGCATAAGTTAAATAAGTTGAAATTGGAAATTGGAAATCCCAAGTTACACATCCAAACCATGGCATATAATAGGTCATTTTGACTATAAAAGACATTCTAAAAACAATGGTTCAGCCACAATTTTGATTTGAGGCCTAGATCATGGGGCTGCTTTGGAAATGGCTTGCTTGCATCTTAAGGCACAAATGCAAAACATGAGAAAACTCAATAAACAAGTTAGTTATGCATCTCAACACATCATATATCTCATATAAGGATAATTTCAAGTCAGAATTGGTGGTTACAAGGGCTATGGCATGAGATAGCACATGAGGAGAAGTGAATTCATAATATCATGACATGAGATTTCCAATTTCTCATTGGATGGTCCTAGATGGTTCTAGATGATTCTAAACCATTCTATATAACATATAGAACTTGCTCAGATGCAAGGTTGGTGTAATATTTGAGAGAAGAGAGAGTTGGCCATTTCACTTGCCTCCATTGCAAGTTGAAAGTGAATTCCATATTCTGAGCCATTTCCATTCATTCTTTCCATCTAAACACACTCCATTGATGATAGTGAAGCTGTGCAGATCAATTGGAGAGCAAAACCATGGTGATTTGAGGAGATAGCATTTGGATTTTCAAGGTTGCAAGTCAGAATCGAATTCTGAGATTCAAGCACTCTCCCCCAAATCTTTTGCAAACAGTAGCAAGATCATCATTCAAGGAAGGTTTCTGAAGAATTTCAAGGCTTGAAGTGAAGGTTTTCACCATCTGTTGATCAAGAAATACCAGGTTTGCAAAATTCACTCTACACCATAATTTATGCATCTTTATGTAGAATTGTTAGGGTAGAAATGTTAGAGACCAATAGGAGATGGATTTTGGAGAGTTAAGGATCAATTGATGAAGATTGAGTTATGGACACCATTTCTTTGATGATCAAGAACTCGTGATATAGTGAGATATAATGCATGTGTGATAGCTTATTTTAACCAGTGGAGTGTGGTGATCATTTTAGTACCAAGAAATCCAAGAATTGTTGAAGTTGAGGATTGACCATAATTTCAATCTTGAATCGTGTTTCATGTTGGAGGAGGTTTCAGTGTAATCTAGGGTTATCGTTGTATTCAGCATGAAAAATGGAGCATGTTAGTGTGTCGAATTGTTAATTTTGAGCAAGAAATGAGAAAGCACGAATGGAGGGAAGTTTGTGTATGGAGCTCTACTTCCATGGAGAAGTTGTTGCAAACCCTAGCTGGAGGTAGAAGACACACGCGTGGCCATTGGATCGTGAGAGGACCATTGACTGAGACTAAGATCTGACGGACAGGATTTAATTCAATTTGAAGAGGGAAACTCATGCATTTTTAATATTTTTTGTATATTTTCTATTTTAATAGCTTTTTAATTCTTTTATGTTGATACATGAATTTGTAGAATTTTGCTTAGCTAGTTCCCTTCATATTTTTAGGCCATTCTTTTTATGATAGTTAGATTAGGACTTTAGCTCCCCCCTGGATTTATTCCATAATTTTGTGATGAAGTTTAGACTAGTTTTGCTTAGATGACATTAGGTTGTGTAGAATTAGGTTAATCCTTAACATAGGTCCACAATAACACTAGAATTTTGGGTTTCTAGGTCAAGTTAGACATTGGGGCATATAAGGGTATTAAGGGTAGGTATGTAGGATCCCTTAGAAATTATATTAGGTTTTAATATAGTGGTATACTATTTTTAAGTGATTTTTGTAGTTGATGATTGTTTGTGTTGTCCTTATGGGCTTGTATTTTTGTTTGCTTTACTTTGTGGGCTTGGAGAGCTTGGTATTGCCTTGAGGAGCATTAAGGAGAATAGTAGGAGCATTGAGGAGCATAGTAGGAGCATTGAGGAGCATTGAGGAGCTTGAGAGCTTGATCTTGTTTGTTTTGTTGATTGTTTTAGGGTTAGGGATTAGGAAGAGTTTAGACCTAGTTAACTTCTTTCTCAAAAATGGATGGTATCTTTCACCTCCATTCCTCCCTGTGATTCAAAGTCCTTCCATGGTATACACCTCTCTCCTTTGGAGGGATAAGTGATTGTACCTAGGAAGTAGAACTTTTGAGGGAACCATTCATTTGATGTTGAACCCTTATAGGTCACCTTTGGTGGTCAATAAGCAGTTTGACATCCCAACTTATCCAGTTAAGTGATTTCCTCTGGTTTGATTTTCTTGAGAGATGTTGAGCTTGAGTGTGAAGATGAAGACTTCATTGAAGAGTGTATAAGAGGATGACTCCTTGGATATTGCCATTCCAGCTGAAGCTTGAAGAACAAAGGAAGTTGATACTTACTTTGATAACTGGAGACCCTGAAGGAACCAAGTTAATACTTGTGGTTAATAGTGAAGCCTGAAGGTGGAACTGATCAAGGAGCTGAAGCTCAGAGAGGATAAGTTGAAACTTATGTTGAAGGGTTGAAACCTGGAAAAGCAAATTGATATGTGTCAAGAGTGATGGAAGTCTGAAGACTGAGTTGCTGTTGGAAGAGCTGAAGCTTGAGGTTGAGAGAGGGGTGGAAGAGCTGAGCTGACTTGTTTGATGCATTAGAGTAAGTTCATATCTAGAATAGTTTTAATCTAGGATCATGATTGAACTAGAGGTTGAGTGGCTCCCTCTGCTTGTACTGTTACTGTGTGGCTTTGCTTGCGGGTATTCGGTAGAGCCCAGCTCCCTTGCCCATGTGGTTTGTTTGCCTGATGGCATTTTATTTCATTTTATCTGTATGATTGCAGTTTACTGTATTGCTTGATAGCATGTTGTTATATTTCAGTATGATTACTGTTATCCATTCTGGCTTGAGGTTGAGATGAGCTTGTGGAGGCTGAAGCCCCACACACATTTCCTCCCTCACTTGCATTGCATGCATTTTACCGTTTAAGCTGATGCTTTGTCTGTTTTGGTGTATCATTGACATGATCCCTTAAGACTCTCATTTCCTTTGATAAGGAATTGATGATAGAACTTTAGGTTGAAACCTATGCATGATAACTTCTAGGAGTTCCCTGGTCAAACCTCGACCATAGGATGAATCCTTGGCATGACAACAGTAGGACTTGATAGTCTCCCTCCTAGTTGGGCCTGTTCTCTTCTCATCTCAAAACAGTTTAGGATACAGTAATCATGAATGATTTCTTTCGTACGTTACGAGCCTTAAGCTATCTGAGAAAGGATTATGGGAGAATTTCTTTTCCACAGTCTGGATGTTTAGTATGGTACCCTTTGGGTGACATGCGACGCATTCACTCTCAGGTCATAGTCTCTAGTGCGATTGAAATTGCAAACACAATAAAAAACACTTCTTTCATAAAAGACAGGAAATAAACCGTAGTGTCCCGAACTACGTAAGCTCTTATCTCTCATACCTGTTGAGAGTACGTAGGCACAATACTGACGTATTGGCGAGCTACCTTTCCCCATAACCCGTCGTAGGTCGAACTACGTTGACTCTGATTTCTCGTTCTCTGATGAGAATACGTAGGCATAAAGTGCAACGCTTTGCCGAGTCATTTTTCTTTTCTGTTTTAAGCCAGCCTTGATAGGTAGATAAATAAAACCAACTCGTCCAGTAATCACAACAAGCGTGGATCCCGTCGAGTACGACGGACGTGAGGGGTGCTAATACCTTCCCCTTGAGTAACCGACTCCCGAACCCAGACAACGGTTGCGATGACCTTGTCTTACCCTTTTTCGTCAGGTTTTTCCGATCGTTTCCTTTCCCGCTCTGAGGGATAAATAACGAAAGGTGGCGACTCTTCTGTTGTGTCGGCACCTTATTTTCGCGCAAGCGACGATAATCCTTTTCGCTTTTCGTTTTTTCATTCCCTAACTTTTGCTTGGACTAACTCTTTTGAGTTTCTTCGATTTTGAAGTCCAGCGGAATGCCCTAATTTTTGCCTAAGTCGCTTGTTTTCAAGATTCGACTTAGCAGGCTTTTCCTTTTGATTCTTTCTTTTTTTTTTCTCTTTTTTTGAACAAATCGTATGACAACGGCTCGTCTGACTTGTTTGAAGAGAGATTGTGACTATTTCACCCCTTATCGGCCGGGTCTAACCATCATGGTTTTTTAGGTACGACCTATAGCGGTGTGATTGATCTTCGAACGGACACTCCTTTTGTAATTTGAACGCTTGGTCAAATTAACTGACACCTACCCTGCCCAGGGTTAAGATTGAGGTTTTTCCATATTCAGAAAGAAACTCCTACAACTAGGCTCAAAGGGGTTAACAAGGGATTCTATTCCTTATATCTCTGGTGTTTGGGATTTGAAACAATGCCTGCACATCATCAACAGGTTTTTATTCAAAAGCATAGCATCAGAAGCTTACACATCATTGGATTTCGTCATCCTTCCCGGATTCCACTTAAACAAGCATTTGACATAAAAGAAAGCAATAAAGTGAACACGAATGGATTTATTCAAAAACATGCATATTTATTTCATTATCAATATCAATTGAAAAACAACAAGCTTTACAAATGAAATTTGCAATTCTAACAGGAAAGAAACTACAAATGTAAAGAAATGACATGATAAAATGCAGGTTGCCAGTTCCTCGGAACTGGGCTTCTTGCATCTTGACTTGTTGGCGACTCAGCCGCTTCCAGCTTGTCCGTGGTTTGGCAGAGGATTTTGTACAACGTTGGGAACATCATCAGAGAAGTTGATTTCCTTGCTATAGATCAAGTCCTCTACCTTGTGCTTGAATGCTTTGCAATCATCGATGGTATGACCAGGTGCCCCGGAATGGAACTCGCAATGAGCGTTCGCATCGTAGCCGAATGGAGGCGTACCTGTTGGCGGAGTTAATGTTCTCTTATGAATAAGCTGCAGTTGCAGCAAAGCTTGAAGAAGTTGATAGTACGGCATCGGCGGCACATCAAATACTCTGTTCACCGGGCCCCTCTTCTGGAATCTCCTAGGGGTGTAGTTCTGGTCCTGATTCTGATTTTGCGGCTGCTGCTGCTGTTGTTGTACCGGTATTATAATGCCAGCAACCTATCCTTGGCGAGCATAATCTTGACTTCGCCTTCTTCCACGAGAACTGGATACTGAGTTAGCATCGTCTTTGCGCTTCTTACCGCCGAACACTTTCTTTCCCCCGGCTGAGGAACCCTCATCGGCCTGAATCTTCCCGATTTTGATGCCATTCTCCACATGTTCTCCAGTGATTATGAGATCGGAGAAGCTTCCCAACATACCACTGACAAGCTTCTCATAATAAACACCTGGAAGAGTAGCCACGAACATCTCGACAAGTTCTCGCTCAACCATCGGTGGCTGAACTCTTGCTGCCAGTTCATGCCACCTCTGGGCGTACTCCTTAAAGCCTTCGTTGTTCCTCTGAGACAAATTTTGTAGCTGAACCCGGTTGGGATCCAGATCGCTGTTGTACTAATAGTGGCGCACGAATGCTTCAGCAAGGTCTTTCCAACTGTGTACACTTGTGGGATCTAAACCCATGTACCACTCCAGCGAGGGGCCCGACAGGCTATCCTGGAAGAAGTGCATCAGCAACTTCTCATCGTCAGAATGTGCAGACATTTTTCGATAATATGACCTCAGATGGACACGGGGACAAGTGGTGCCCTTATACTTCTCGAAGTCAGGTACCTTAAACTTTGGAGGCACCTTGAGGTCTGAGATCAACCCTAGCTTTGTCATATCAACGCCCATGGAATTTGCGTTCTCAAGACTCCTCATCTTATCTTCGAGCGCTTTGAATCTTAAACGAGCTTTAGAATTCAGTCCTCCCTCGGCTCCTTTCATTGAGAATAAGTCCTCTTGCGGATCCTCCTGCCAAGGTTGATGGCCATTACCCTGAGCAAACCCAGCAGCATCAAGGCCACACAGATTACCAACACCGGTTTTCCCAGCATTACGCGTTCCACCAGTATTGCCAATGCCCATACCAACATTACCATTGGCTTCAAAGTTGCCATTTCCGGCTCCAGTCGTATTTCTATTAGCTCCAACATTAGTAACAACATTACCATTGCCACTTCCGTTCCCTCCAGTAACAGGGATGTTAGCATGAGGAGTCTCAACAAGTGGAAGGTTTACAACATTCCCATCGTGTAGCACACCGTTGCTGTCAACGCGTGCAATCAGAGGTTGTACCAGAGTTCTGAGTTGGTCCTGGCCATTAGCGACCACTTGCATGAGATCCATAAAACGATTCATCCTCTCCCTGAGCTCTTGAACGTCAGTCTGAACCTGTTCCAATACTCTGACCTGATTTACCCTGGTAGAATATCGGTGAATCTGTCTTTGCTCAATCCTGAAAACAAACCTGTAAACACAAAGGATTAGATAAATAAGCCAGAGGCCCGTGCTATGCAAAATGATTATGCAAGTGCAAAAGTGTGTCTGTGCCTTGGGAGAGATCCCCCCCGATCCTAGTTTCCAAGACAAATAAAGTCTAACATCCAATTATGGAAAGAAATCCTCATATATATCTGAAAAACCAACGCGGGCAGTGGACAACTGTAATCAAATACGACTGAAGCAACAAGTGTGACCCCAACCAACAAGCTTGGTGGTGGTCAGCATATCAATGCACAAAAGATACAAAGAAATACAAGGAAATCAAGTGTGACTACGGGCACATAAATCTTCCAATAACTTCCTCGTAGTGGGATGGTCAGGCTTGGTGAGCAGACCCCGGACCAACAGATCCCTCTGCTTGATGGTATCCTGGAGATCCTTGGCAACGTCCCCACGGGCACCTTCTCCTAAGCAGTCTTCCACTCTGCACCTCTTAGCATCAGCTCTGAGTTGACAATCCTGCAGGTTTGCCTTGGTTTCAACCAATTTGTACTTAACGTCTCGTCGAAGTGATGCTTCAGCCTCAATCTTCTTGTCCTTGATTTCAATCTGAACCTTCAACTCGGCTATTTGTTGCTTCAGCTTCTCCTCTCGCTCTTTGTGCTTGGTTAGGGTGTTGTTCCACAATGTCTCGTATTTGGACAACTTCAGATACACCCTATCCAGGTCTTGCTTTTTAGTGGCGAGGACACTGTTAACAACTTTGAAATCCAACCCTAAGCGTTCACGCTTAGCCCTCTGTTTGGTCAAGTCTGTGCCTAGCCGGTTCACCAGCTCGGTCTGTTTTTTGAAGGAATAGACGGCTTCTCTCTTCTCGCTTCGGAGTTGAGCGATTTCTTTTTCTAGTTCTTCGTTGACTTTCTGTAGCTCTTCCTTCTCCTGGAGAACCTGGTTGAACTTCTGGATATCAATTGTGGTTGGTTCTCTGACCACGGGAGGATATAACGGTTCCACTGCAGGAAATGACATTAGAAACATGGCGGCTCTTTCTCGGATCCAGGCCACATATGGATCAAAGGCCTTGTTATTGCTCTTTCCCAGCAAAACTTTTCCTTTTCTATGAATTTTGCTCCAAGCATTCTCTACCTTAGCCAAAGTGTCACCTTCAAGCAACCCTGTGAGATACAGAGATTCCTGTATCTCTTCCTCTTCAGGAGGACCTCTTAGTGCATACCCAAATTGTCGTACTAGCAAAGAGGAATTGTAATTGATACACCTGTTCCTTCCGACCAGGGGGACGTTAGGAAAGCCACCGCAACTATGCACAATCTCTTTGCCTAGCAAATCTCTATCAAACTAGGTGATATTGTCATCAGACAAACCCATCAAGCGTGCAGACCAAGGTGAAGTCTCAGCAGAATCAATAAATGGACCCGTTTTACGAAGATGCCTGGCAAACCACTTATATAGCAAAGGAGCGCAACATGCCACATTCTTCCCCTTTCTGTTTTCATTCTTGCTGTGAACTGAATGATAGACGTCTCCGAGGAGGGTGGGCACTGGATTCCCGGAAGCAAATATGTGGCAGGCTTCCATACCTATGAAGTCCGGGTGACTTAGGAATAACACGATTCCATAAATGCAAAGGGCTAAGATGGCATTGAATACAACCCAGCAACCTTTCTTGACAAACCTTTGGGCCTTCTCCACCAGGAAAGGCAAAGAGAAACCATAAACTCCAATCTTTCTGAACAACATCCCTTTCAACTCTGAGTCATCTAGATGAAGGGCAGCAGCCAACTTACCCAAGTTAGGTTCACCATCAACACGATAATAAGGCATCTGATTCAACAAAGGTACCCCCAGCAAGTCAGAATACTCTTCTAAGGTTGGAGCTAGGACATAGTCTGGAAAAACGAAGCATCTGAGTTGCGGGTCATAAAACAGAAGAAGAGCGTAGAGGCCATTCAACTCGTACGTAGAAAGCTTACACACAATACTCAGAAGTCTCACATAACTCTTTCTGAAGTCCTTCATCACTTTTTTATCAGCCAGAGAAATCAAACCCCGTAACTCTCGGATATCAGGTGTTGGTAGCTTGTAAGCCACTATTTTCTTCAAAGATGCCATATCATCCATAAGGATCAAGATCACTAGAACCAGGGGAGTAGTATGCACCGGCAACACAGACGTACGTTAATGATATGCAAATGAGGATGCAAAAATGCAAACATGCTGCAGGAGATCAAGATGACTGTGTTGTTGGTTGAGAAGGACCAAAATTCTGCTCTGTCAAGAACAAACACATCTCTGATGATAAGAACCCCCTGATACCAACAATACCGATTCACTGTCAAGAAAACCAGGTTGTCTAAAGGTCAAAGTTTTCTACATAACCCAGCCCCACTCACAGGTATGGACCTAATCCACTGACACAGGTATGGCATCCTATGTGTTCCTCAGCATCACAGACTTTCACGAAATGATGATACGTTCACCATTTTTGGTTTGGCATCATCACTCCCTGAAGAGGCCTCACTTAGCTGAGTCACAAATGATCGGTCCCCAGAGTCGACAATCCTCAGATCCAAAATCCTCTCGAGTCCAAAGGACCGATAGGAAGTCATCAAAGAGAACCTCGTCTGAGTGTGGATTACATGGGAACTGATGCAAGCAAAGCAAGCACGCCCACCACTAATTCACTCTAATACTATGTGTTCTCTCAAGCCTGGGTCTGGCTTCTCACTCATCGGAATCAGTCCCTCCCACAACAGCACAGCAAATAATCATATTATACTGAAAGTAAAGTGTGGAAAGTAAAGTGAGATAAATAAATGCAAACCCAACAGATAAACACGCAAGCGCTAGGATTGACTCGCATAGGGAACCAGAGTCCCCAGCAGAGTCGCCAGCTGTCGCTACTGCGAAAATAAGGTTCCGGCAAAACAGAAGAGTCGCCACCTTTGGTTATTTATCCCACAGAAAGGGAAAGGAAACGATCGGAAAAACCTGACGAAAAGGTATAAGACAAGGTCATCGCAACCATGTCTGGGTTCGGGAGTCGATTACGCAAGGGGAAGGTATTAGCACCCCTCACGCCCATCGTACTCGATGGGATCCACGCTTGTTGTGTTTATCTGACGGGTTGGTTTAACTATCTACCTATCAAGGTTGGTCTGAAAAGAAAAGAAAATTGACTCGGCAAAGCATCGCACGTCGTGCCTACGTATTCTCGTCAAAGAACGAGAAATCAGAGTCAACGTAGTTCGGCTAACTACGGGTGATGGGGGAAGGTGGCTCGCCAATACGTCAGTATTGTGCCTACATACTCTCAACAGGTGTGAGAGATCAGAGCTTACGTAGTTCGGGATAACGAAACACGGGTTTGATTCATCTGTTTTTTGAGTAGGGTTAACAAACAGTTCCAGCAGTTCGGTGTATGCAACTCGCTCGTTGGAGACTCGTGTGTTACTATTTGCGGTAGAACCGAGAGTTAACGACACTCTTTTTTTGAAAACTTTTTCCTTGAATTAAGGGCCCACGGGGCAAAAAGGGTTTGAAGTCTGTTTTTTATCTTTTACGCAGAGGTGCTTTTTACGGATGTTTGTAGTTCGTACTGCACTAGAGACTATAACTCAGGAGTGAATGCGTCACATGTCACCCTAAGGGTGCCAGGCTAAACATCCTGACTGTTGAAGAATGACCCTTCAGCAATCATTTCCTAAGTGACTTAAGGCTCGTAACGCACTGTACCAACTTGCCTTTATTACGTATTTTACTGTTGTTTTGGAGATGAGAAGGAGAAGGGACTACAGGGGAGACTATCATGATTCCTTACTGTTGTCAGGCAATGGATTCATCCTATGGGTTGAGTTTTAAACAGGGAACTCCTAGATGTTATCATGCAAAGGTTTCAACCTAAAATCCTATCATCACTTCCTTATCAAAGGAAGTGAGAACCCTAGGGGATCATGTCAATGGAAAACACAAACAAACTGCAAAAATCATTAAAGCAGATAAAACAGAAAAGCAAACAGTAAAGATGCAAATGGAATGCAGCATTACAAGCAGAGGGAGAGACTCAACATGTAAGCAATTAAGCAAAGAGAACACACAACAACAAACAAGCAAAGGGAGGGTCACCTCAACCTTTCAATGCAAACACATCGGTTACAAAAGGGAAAACAACACTCAAGCAGAGGGAGAACACTCAACCTCTAATGCAAACAAGCAAAGGGAGCTCAGCTCAACCTTTCAACGCAATTATGCTCCTAGCCTACAATACTCTAAACATGAGACTATCCTAATGCATCAAGCAATGTCAAACAATCATGAAAGAGAAAGGTAACCCAGATGAGCAACAGGGAAGTCATCCCAGGCTACATCAGGTTGGATGTGTGTCAACACAAGAGTCCATCATGGGCTCAACCTCCTGAGGAATGCACAGAATCCAACCAAAGGAAGGATTAGGCTCTCCCAAGAGGGATCCTATGTCAATAGGATAGAGAAACTGGGTGTTGGTCCTAGATGTCAATCTAAGGTCTCTGGTTAAAGTGTATCAACACAGAATGTCCATCTCAGGCTCAACCTGTTGAGGAATGCACAGAATCCAACCAAGGGAAGGATTAGGCTCTCCCAAGAGGGATCCTAAGAAAAGGGACTTGGAGAGGGATGATAGTATAAACCAAGGGAATATACCATGCCAGGAATGTCAATCCAAGGCTCAACCTCTTGAGGAATGCATAGAATCCAACCAAGGGAAGGATTAGGCTCTCCCAAGAGGGCTCCTCATCAAGACTTGAAGGAGAAAGATAGTGCAAACCAAAGGAATGTATTATGCTGATGAATGTCAATCTGAAGCTCAACCTCTTGAGGAATGCACAGAATCCAACCAAGGGAAGGATTAGCCTCTCCCAAGAGGGCTCCTCTTCAAGACTTGGAGAAAGAGGATAGGGCAAAGCCCAGGGAAAAAACCACACAGGGGAAAGAAGACATCACAGAAACTTCTAAGAAACCCTAATGACTAGCTACAAGGATCACCTAAACTAAGCCGATTCAAAAGCTCTATCAAGGCCTAATTAATGTTCTAAAGAGGTATCTACCTAATTTCTATCCTATCAAGAAGGGATTTGAAGCTTAGAGTAAGTTAAAGTTCACTTAAAAGACTAATCTATGAAGTAAGCCTAGCTAGGGTCACCTAAACCATAATCAACTTGGAAAATATGGGAAAACTAAGAAATCAATTCTAAAAATCCTAAGAAAAATCCTAGAGCTTCCTAAATGTGTTAGGAATCTATGGTACAAAAACCAGGGTCAAAACCTAAATCTAAATGGTCTAAACAATTGTTATACTTCAAGGTGTGCTAAAGGGAATCCATAAGGGGAAAGTTCTAAAACCTATCTCAAACCCATACTTAGAATCATCTAAAAAATGCAAGAAAAATCCTACAGTACTATCAAGATATCTAGATAACACATGCAAAAAACCAGCATTAAATTCAAATCCAAGAGATAGCACAAAAATCAGAAAAGAAAAACCATCATTTTTACATTTTTTAATCAACTGACAAAAATGGAAAAATAGACAATAAATGGAAATTTTATCAAAAACACAAATAAATTACATACAAAAATCAGGGACAAGCCAAAGATCAATCATGATTTTTTCCATATTTTTCTGACAATTATTTCTATTTTTGATGAATTAAAAATGATAAAAGCAATAAAATAAATAAGAAAAAGGAATTAAAAGAATTAAAAACTGGAAAATAATCAGGACCATCAGATCACTAGACTAGTCCACGCATCTAAGGGAGGAGAGCGTACCACGCGTGCTCAGAGACCACTAAATGAAACGCAACGTTTCATTAACGCTTGTGTGTGGCTGGTTTGACTATGAATCACCATAGACCCTAATCTTGGCCAGTCCTTCAAGAAGTATGCAAATCCGACAATCAGTATGGTGCCACATCACCAGTCAACAAGTCAAAAGTCTGAGATGAAACAACGAGCCTCGGATTCGCATACCTAGTCAATGGAGTCAATATGATCTAACGGTGTACACCTCATCTTCTTCATTTTGAGCTGAACATTAAAGGGGGGAACTCAGGGCGGCCGGAGAAGACTTCGGTCGTCTTCTCCGGCGAGCCAACGGTGGTCAAATCACCAGATAACACCAATCTTGACAAAATTATCCAGATTCCACTCGTCTCCTCATGAGGAACATCATGACACTCTTCTTTTTCTCATTTTCTCAAGGAATATCCAGATACGCACATGAACAGAAAATACACGCTTTGGCAAATCATCACCAAAATCCACAAAGAGCACACAGATCTATTCTGCACTTAACACTAATCAAGAATCCACTAATAAAACATGATATCCATCAAGATATAGCCTAAACCGAATCATTAAAGATTTCATCCATGATCAAGAAACTTCACCAATGGCTTCCAACCCAAACCTAAATCCATCTATGGTTCAAACTCTACCTAACCACATGCAACATTTATCCTAATTCATTCTCAACAGAGTATAAATATGAAAAGAAAGAAACCTTGTTTGAGCTTCAACAGAAGATGCTACAGCCTCCAAACCTTGATCAAACTTGCTCAGAAATGATTAGTGATGCTTGTTGAAGATTCTTGAAGCTTCAATTCCCTCATAAATGGCCTCCAAGATGAAATTCGATTTTCACTTTGTAACTAACTTTTTCAAGTGCTATGTTATGAACTCGTTCAGAAACTTATATAGAGAAGTTTTGAATCATTTTCTGGCCCAATTATGGCCCAATTCATCCAATTCAGTTTTCTGATTTTTTCCACTTTTTTCTCATGACAGTCACGGTTTCAGGCTTGTAGAAGCTTCCACTTTGGCTCAAATTGCTTGCATAACACCTTATGAACATGAAGGGACCAGATTGAATCCTCAATTCAATCCTATGGTGTATATTGATGATGTTACTTCAACCTTAAGCAATACTTGAAATGGCCAAGGAATGTGGCTCAAATTGAAATTCTGAAAATGCCAATCTACTCCAAATGCCTTTTACCTTCAAAAAATGCACAAACTTGTAATGTTTTGCCCAAAAATGAATTTTTTTAGAATTTTCTCATTTAATGCCTTTTAATTATTCCTCCATGAAAATTTCTTCATTCACTTCTCAATTTTATCCATATCAATGAATCCTTGGGTCATGGTTGGACAAATAACACCTTTTTGAACAACTTTCAAGTTGAACAAAATTCCATTTGAGGTGTCTAAGTTGGTGAAATTGACCCATAATAAAAAATGGCCTATAATCCCAAATTCCCAAAATACCCTTGTCTTGCAAAGCTCATAACTTGAGCTCTACACATCTAATCATGGACTTCTAGTACTTTTTGGAAAGCTAAGAAGATAAGGAACAAAATTCATGTTGGCCAAAATTTCATGTGAAACTTCCTTCTAGGGAAAACGTGTCATGCAAGTTGGTTGACTTTCAAGCTCCAAATTCACATTCATCTAATGACTCGTAACTTGTCTGACTCATAACTTGAGTTCTATAAACCCTATCAAGGACTTCTATTACTCAAATTAAAGCTATGATCATGCTCTACAACGATCATGTTGGGGTCAAGGTGAGATGAAAATCACAGCTTGAGTTATGTGGTCTTGAAGTTAGGCACCAAACCAGGGGGATTTTACACTGTCAAGCATAGCAACCCTAGCCTAGGAACTCCTCACACTCTTGATTCATGATGAGTTGACCTCAGAATCATCCCTTGGGCATCTTAAGACATCAATCCATGATCACATGGACTTGAAATTAGGTCTCACCCTTCTTCAAATCATCTGTTGACCTAGGGTTGACCAGATGAAACCCTAGTTGCACCAATCTTGGTAGTAGCTTCATATCCTTTGCATAATGACCTGTCTAGGCTCCAAAATGACTTTCAATACTTCTCATGAGCTCTATCAAGGCTTCAAGTCCAACTCCATGGATTCAGAATCACCTGATGACTTCCCACAACCTTCAAGTTAGGAGACAGGCCTTTTTATATCCAACCCCTTCTCTGAGGATCTTTGGCTTCTCTGATGAGGATATCAACCCTTGAACACATGAATGAAGACCCTTATATAGCTTCATAGATTTTTGTAGCCCTTGGTTGGTAGTCATACCTCTTGATCTCCTGCACACATGTGAATGCAATGCAGATGATAATGCTAAAATGAATGCAATGAAACACAAGCTAGGTAAAGCAAAAAGGTTAGGCAAATTTTGGGGTGCAACACTGGGGATAGAGATACCCACTCCAATTGCTGGGGAATGGACTCTGGTTGGGGAGAATCTATCTCCGCTTGGAGAGACACTCAATGCTCACAGTCCAATATTCACACTCTGTGGGGAAACACAATTGAATCTGCCGAGGAGTAGGCTCAATACTCCGCATATGCCTCTACTGAGGATACAACGAGAAGACATTTCTGAGAGATTCCCCAAGGGTAATGACCTTGCAAAAATGATCTCTGGGACACTTTATCCTGAACAGAAAAAGTTTGTCATGAAGCGACCTCGAGATGGCTTGCCCTAGAATTTTTAACAACTTCTGACAAACTCTACATATATGGAAAGGAATGGTTCCTCCGCTTTCAATTTTCCCCAGCCTGTGGGATCTTCGTAACATCATCTTGAAAGTAAACTGGAAATCTTCTGTACACTGGCGGTTTGATATGAACGACCTCAACATTTTGAATCTCACGGAGGTGCTTCAAGTTAATTGTCTTCAGGATAAGGATAGCTTCGGCGCTCTTGGGGTGGCCTGCCCTAACCTTGTCATGACTTTGCCCCTGATTGGCAGATTTGGGGGGAGTAGTACCCTTGGCTGTGAGAGATTCATCAAATCTCGACCTGATTGCCACGGATTAACTGACTTTTAGATGGTTGACTCCCATGCTGTGATCATCTAATACAATTTGCCCCGGTTCACCGGAATATTTAGGCGTTCTGCGTTCTATCCTAATCAAATATTTCCATTGTGGAAACTTTCCTACTGCCAAGCGCTTACTCGCCAGTAAAACCAATTGTTCTGCATAAAAGATATATTAAATGCAATGCATATGACAGTTTTCAAAATCCAATTCGGTTCACTAGAAAAAAAATTTGTGACATAAAATGTATGAATCATTCATCAACATGTCAACATTAATACAAAGTTGTAAGGGGAATCCTTTCAGGGAGTCAGTTTCGATGCGATCTTTATCGAAGTATGCTTTTGAAACAAACCTATTTCAATTAGGACTTTTAAAGGTTGTAACGTGGTCAGGTTCATGGTTAACAAGGAAAGATATAAAGCTCAAAATTCATTTTAACCCACCCATTTTCCTTGATGTTCTCCAATCCTACGTTCAGCTAATTCGACCTTAGCGCTCACATTTCAAAGGTTGAGTGGCAGCTCAAGAAATCACAATTTTTCAAAGTGACAGTTACTCTCTTTTCGTCTTTCGGTGCCTGGAGTCACACGATTTCGTTCTTTCGAGGATTTTTCTTTTGTAATCCTTTTTGCTTTTCGTTTTTTCGTTTTCCCCTAATTTTTTGCCTGGACTAACTCTTTTGAGTTTCTTTGATTTTAAAGTCCAGCGGGGTGCCCTAATTTTTGCCTAAGTCGCTTGTTCTCAAGATTCGACTTAGCGGGCTTTTTTCTGTTGATTCTTTCCTTTCCTTTTTTTTTTGAACAAATTGTATGACGCCGACTCGTCGGACTTGTTTGAAAAGAGATTGTGACTGCTTCACTCCCTATCGGCAAGGTTTAACCATTGTGGTCTTTTAGGTACGACCTATACAGTTGTGATTTATCCTCGAACGGGAACACTTCTTTTGCAATTTGAACGCTTGGTCAAATTAGCTGACACCTACCCTACCCCGGGTTATGATTGAGGGTTTTTCATTTTCAGAAAGAAACTCCTACTACTAGGCTCAAAGGGGTTGACAAGGGATTATCTTCCTTATATCTCCGGTGTTCGTGGATTTGAAATAATGCATGTACATCATCAACAGGTTTTTATTCAAAAGCATACATTCGGAAGCTCACTTCTTTCGAAACACGAATGGATTAATTCAAAACATGCATATTTATTTCATTATCAATATCAATTGAAAAACAACAAGTTTTACAAACGAAATTTGCAATTAAATAGGAAAGAAACTACAAATGTAAAGAAATGACATGATAAGTGCAGATTGCCAGATTCTAGGAACTAGGCTTCTTGTGTTTTGACTTGTTGGCGAATCAACCATCTTCAGAATGAACCGTTGAACTCCCACGGCTGGATGAAGGAAAGTCATTAATCTGGATTCCCCGACGTGCAATTGAGATCATACCGGAGCCTAGCAGGGCTTAAACCTTGCTCCCGAGCACTTTACAGTCTTCAGTCGAATGCCCCTGTGCCCCAACATGGTACTCACAACAGACGTTGACATCAAAACCTGGCAGATACGAAGGGACCACTGGACAAATCTTCTGTGGCACTATCAGTCTGGCTTTGATTAGATCTGGCAACAACCGACTATACAACAACGGCAATTGAGTAAGATGCCTTTCGGGCTTCCTTGGTCTTTGCTTGGCGTGCCATCCTTGTTGATGGCGATATGACTGTTGGCTCTGACGTGTGGACCTTGAAGATTGTTGTTCCTGACCAAATGAAATGTCTGGAGGATGAGTCTGAGATATCAGGGACTCTTTTTGTTCAGGCATTTTCATCCTTAGGCTTGACCCAGGTAATGGCAACAACTGCGGGCACGGGGATTCTGAGATCATAGATTGCAGTATGTAGTCCTGACCCGATGTAGCTTTAAGGGAGAGAGCATGAATATCCACCTCTTTTGTAATTCATGGACCAACACCCTCTGGTATGCTTACACCGCCCGGCGTGAATTCAATCGTCTTCGAGTCAATTAAATCCTGGACCTGGTGCTTAAAATCTTTACAGTCCTCAATGTTATTCCCCGGTGCCCCAAAGTGGAAATCACATTGGGCACTTGCATTATAACCTGGTGGTGGGGTCCCAGTAAGCGGAGATAGGGTTTGGAGCTCAACTAAACGAAGCTGAAGCAGCAATTGTAATAGTCGAACATAGGTCATGGGTATATGATCAAAGATTCTGGCAGCCTGCCTCGGTTTCTGAGCATACTTTTTAACCCTGGGACCATACTAGGAGACATGACGTAGCTGCTGACGGGAAGAGTCTTGAGCCCTCAGTTGTGCAGAGGATCTCTGACACACACTGTGCTCTGGTATAGGTTCCACGGGCAGAAATGGAACAAGAATTTTGGCTGTAGCTTCGGGCACTTGATCACCTTCTTTTTTGAGCACATTCCTTATCACCTCTGTGATCAAGCCCATCTGGCTCTTCAATTGATTGTTCTCTTCTTTGAGCGTCTCCTGATCCAGGTGCAACGCCTGCATGTCCATCATGAACTTCCCCATCTGACCCTGAACTTCCCTCAGCTCTACTTTCATCTGTTCCATAGCCAATCTTCTTTCTTCCCCACAAGTTGGTGTCTGAAATTCTATTGAAAACCCGGATCAGGAAAATAAATCCCAGCCACGAACACCTGCCGTGCAAATGAAATGCGAATGTCATGTTCGAGCATTTCCAAGGAACCTGTCTGCTCCAATTCATGTTTTACACTGGCAAACCTCGAGGAAAATATTTAACGCTCAACAGCGAGTTTCGAAGTCAAGATCCTTGGAAATACCAGAACACGTATGTCAATATGCAAACATGTTATAATGATGCAAATGCAAATGCAAAGATGCAACAAGGGATCAAGATTGTTGTGCTGTCGACTGAAGGACCAAAGTTCTGCTTCGGCGAGAACATAACACAACTCTGATAATAGGAACCTTCTAGTACCAGGAATACTGATTCAAAATGTAGAGAAAACCAGGTAATCTGAAGGTGAAGGTTTCCTTCATAACCCCAGTCCCACTCACAGGTTTGGACCTAATCCACCAATAAAGGTTTGACATCCTATGCGTTCATCAGCGTCACAGACTTTCAGGAAACGATGATACGTTCACCATTTCTGGTTTGGCATCATCCTCTCCTGAAGAGGCCTCACTTAGCTGAATCACAAATGATCGGTCCCCAGAGCGACAATCCTTAGATCTGAAATCCTTTCAACGGCCCACTGGGCTGGAAATGGAAATCATCTCAAAGAATCTCGTCTGAGCGCAGATTTCGTGGGAACTAGTGCATGCCTAACATACAAGTTCACCATTAATCCACTTCTAGTGCTATGTATATACTCAAGCCTGGGTCTGGCTTATCACTTATCAGAGCACCCCTCCCACGATAGCACAACAATAATAATATAATGCTGAAAAATAAAATGCGGGAAAGTAAAGCTAAGGTACAACAAGTATGTACAAAAAACCCGAAAAGATAAACACACAAGCGCTAGGATTGACTCGCATAGGAAACCGTTGAAGTCCCCAACAGAGTCGCCAGTTGTCGCTACTGCGAAAAAAGGTGCCGGCAAAGACAGAAGAGTCGCCACCTATCGTTATTTATCCCAAAGGAGGGAAAGGAAACGATCAGGAAAAAACCTAGTGAAAAGGGATAAGATCGATCATCGCAACCAAATCTCGGGTTCGGGAGTCGGTTACGCAAGGGGAAGATATTAGCACCCCTCACGTCCGTTGTACTCAACGGGATCCGCGCTTGTTTGTTTATCTGACGGGTTGTTTATCTATCTACCTATCAAGGCTGGTTCAAAAGGAAAAGAAAAAAGGAGAAAAAGTGACTCGACAGAGCGTCGCAGCTCTGGGCCTACGTATTCCCTCGTGCAATGGGAAAGTCAGAGTCAACGTAGTTTGCCTAACTACGGGTGATGGGGGAAGGTTGCTCGCCAAGACATCGCGTCTTGTGCCTACGTACTCTCAATAGGTATGAGAGATCAGAGCAAACGTAGTTCGGGATAAAATGGAACACAGGTTTGATTCATCGCGTCTTTTACCCGAGTAAGGTTAAACTACAGTTCCAGCAGTTAGGGACAACGCCTGTTTGCGGTAGAACCGAAGCTTAACAACACTCTTTTCAACTGAAAGGTTTTCTGAATTAAGAAAGCCCCAAAGGGAAAAGAAAGAGGTTTGAATGCTTGTTTTTTGTCTTTTATCGGAGATGAAATGTTTTTTATGAATGTTTGTAATTCATACTGCACTAGAGACTATGACTTAGGAGCGAATGCATAGCATATCGTCCTAAGGACATATGCTAACACTCTAGATAATTGAGAGGCAACCACCCAATCAGTATTTCCCAAGTAGCTTAAGACTCGTAACGTACAGTACAAACTTGCCTTTATTAAATGTTTTACTGTTGTTTGAAGGTGAGAAGGAGAAAAGGACTCTACAGGGAAACTATCAAGCATCCTACTGTTGTCATACAATATGGCCCTAATGTTGAGTTTAAAAGGGAATCTACCCTACTGTTATCATGCATGGATTCATCCTAAAGGTCTATCATCACTATCCTTATCAAAGGAAGTGAGAGCACTAAGGGAACATGTTAAAGGGGAACAACAACAACAACAACAACAAAAAATCATTAAGTTAACGGAGTAAAGCTATCAAGCAGATAAAATGCATGTAATGCAGCAATACAAGCAAGGGAGGAACACCTCAACCTTAGATGCAAACATGGGATGCAAACATAGATGCACAGAGAAAAAGAACACACAAGAAAGGGAGGATCACCTCAACCTTCAATGCAATCAAGCAAGGGCAAGTATGAAAGCAAATAAACAACCAAGCAAAGAGAGGGCACCTCAACCTTAATGCAATCATGCACCTAAACAAGAGTATCTACTCATGCAAATCTACCCTAATGCATCCCAGCAAGCAGGCAATCAAATCAATCCATCAGGAGAGAGATAGACCAGATGAGCAACAAGAAAGTCATCCCAATGCTACATCAGGTTTAGATGTGTGTCAACATAAGAGTCCATCTGGGGCTCAAACTTCTCATGGAATGCACAGAGTTCTTCCACAGGAAGAACTAGGCTCTCACAAGAAGGATCCCTAGAATGTAGGACAGATGAGAATGGTGGAACCTAGATGTCAATCTAAGGTGTCTGGTTAATGTGTATCAACACAAGAGTCATCAAGGCTCAGACCTCTCATGGAATGCACAGAGTTCTTCCACAGGAAGAACTAGGCTCTCACAAGAAGGATCCCTATGTCATGGGACTGGGAAGGGAAAAGGAGAAACATAATGAAAACAAAGGGATTTCACCATGTTCAATGTGCATCAGCACAAGAGTCCATCAGAGGCTCACACTTCCTATGGAATGCACAGAGTTCTTCCACAGGAAGAACTAGGCTCTCACAAGAAGGATCCTGAGAATGCAGGACAAGAAGGAGAAAGTGTGTACAAAGTACTTGAGTCCTCTAGGCTCAACTCTTTATGGAATGCACAGAGTTCTTCCACAGGAAGAACTAGGCTCTCATAAAGAGGATCCTAATTGTCATAGGACTAGGAAAGAAAAAGAGGAGGATGAGGATGGGAAGCAAAGTAAACTCCACAGGAGCTTACTAAGGCACTCAACCAATCTCAACACATTCAAGGAGTGGCCCTCAGTGGCTCAACTTCTTCATGGAATGCACAGAGTTCCTCCACAGGAGGAACTAGGCTCTCACTAGAAGGATCCAAAAGAGGCCTAGGTTGTTGAGGTGGAAGGGACAAGGCAAGGCCAAGCAAAGAAGCCACACAAGGGAGAGAAGTCATTCACACAAGCTCCTAAAGAAACCCTAATAGTTAAGCTCTAAAATAAGTCCATCCTAAGGGAGCTAATAACCTATTGAAAGCTTGAAAATCACCCTACAAAGGTCTCAACCTATGTACTAAGGGTTCGTGTAATGAATAGGTGCTTAAGGTTTGCCTAAAGATCACTTAAAGGCAAGCCTAGGTGGAATACTAAATTGGGAACACCCTAACATCAGTTAGAATGTAAAACCTAGGAAAAATAGGAAAACAAGTCTTAAAATCCTAATAAAATTCATAAGAGACCCTAAATATGTTAGGAGACTATAGTCAAAATTTGAGGTCAAGATTCTAAGTCTAGGTACACTAACAGAAAGCTAAACTACGAAGTGTTCTATGGGAGATGCAAATGGGAAAGGTTCTAAAAATCTACCTTAAACCCTAATCAAACAGCTCCTAAAAAATAGGAGAAAAATACTACAACATCATACAATGTGTTAACAGTCAGAATACAAAAAATTAGGAATTCCTTCCAAGTATCTATCAAGAAATAAAGTCTACAAGTAGACATACAATTTCACATTTTATTAAATGGCTATTTAAATGGAAAATATGCAATTAAATGAAAAACGAATTAAAAATGAAATTAAAAAATACAAAAAATTAAAAGACATCTCAATTCATGTTCATGATTTTTTTCAGCATTTATTGGCATTCTTTACTATTTTTAATGAATTAAAATGATCATGCAATAAAACATAAAAAATAAAGAAAATGAAATGAAAATAACCAAAAGCGCGTGGCGAATAGCAATAAAAAATAGTTCAAAACTCCTATGGGCCATAAAAGGGGGTGCGTGTATCAACTCTGGGCCCAAGTCCATCAGAACTCAAGTGAAACCTAGTGCTCTCATGCGCTTCAGTCAACTTAAGACTATGGTGCGTCTTAATCTAAGCCGCTTATTCGTTAAGTCACCAGATCTAACGCTTTACACGATGCCACGCCATTTAAAAAGTCAAAACACTCTCAGGCTCACTCACGGCCATTGGATGAGAAGAAAATGTCAAGGATCCATCAGGATCTAACGGTCAACATTGCATCTGGCAATTCAAACATGGCAAGGGGGAAAACTAAACCAGCGGTGGCCGGAGAAGACTCCTGTCGTCTTCTCCGGCGGGACGCCACCGTACCAGTTGTAAAAAGTTCATGAAACTTGGATTTCTTTATATCAATCTCTTTCTTACACTACACTGATCATCATTCTAGGTTTGAAATTCATTTTTCTCTAAAGAATCAACCAAATCGAAGGCTTAAAGAAATCATGCTCTGCTAACAATTGTCATAATCAGTCACCTAACTGATCCTAAATTCATCTAGGAGTTACCAGGACCCTAACCACATGCATAACAAGTTCTAATTCGCCATAAATCATGAGTAATTTTGAGAGAAAAGAAGCTGTGTAAAAGCTCTGACAGAGATGGATTCAGGTGTCAATTCTCAATCAAACCAATGCAGAAAGCTTCAATGATCCCTGAGGAAGCTTCTTGGATGCTCAATTTACCTTGAGAGTGCCTGATTCTTGAAATTCGAATTTCACCTTCAACCACTTTTCTCTAAATGCTTGTAACGGTTTTATGCGCCAAAACTCATCAAACTTCATCGGAAAATGATCTAGTGTTTATATAGGATTGATTTGGAATGATTTAGGGGCCCAAAAGTGGCTGGTTTGGCCCAATGAAAAATCCAAAATCTTCACTTTGAAGCTCTTTGATTTGCACGAAAACAGAGCCAAGAAGCTTGCTAAATGAGTCAATTCACTTGCTGGTAGTATTAGGAACATGAAGGGATAGGATTGAGCCCTTGATTTTTGATCAATGGTGGAAGTTGATTGTGTTTCTTCAAGCTTAAGCAACATGTGAAATGATCATGTAAATGACTTCAAATATCAAATGTGGTAATTGCATTGTTCTTAGAATGCATTGGTGACTCAAAAAATGCACTCATATGCCTTGAGATGGTTCATTTTGAATTAATTTGAATTTTTGACTTTAAATGCCTTTAAAGTTCCTTTTTATGAAATTTTCTTCAAGCAATCTTCAATATAATCCATATCAATGAATCCTCGGTGTTTGATTGAGTAAATAACCCCATTTTGAGCAACTTTCAAGTTGGAAAAATTTTCATTTGAGGTATGCAAAGTGGTGAAATGGACCTATAATCCAAAATGACCTAAAATCCAAGTTTCCCAAAATACCCTTACCTTGTAAGCTTCATATCTTGAGTTCTATAAATCCAATCAAGTACTTCTAGTACTCTTTGGAAATCTAATATGATACGGAACAACATTCATGTTAGGGTCGAGGATAGGTGAGGCCCCCTTCTAGGTCAAAAGTGGCATGGAAGTTGGTTGACTTTCAAGTACCAAAATCACATTCATCTGATGACCTGTAACTTGTCTGCTCCATAACTTGAGTTCTACAAATCCTATCAATGACTTCTAGTACTCAAATTAAAGGTAATAGCATGCTCTACATGTCTCATGTTGATGTCAAGATGAGGTGAAACTTGCATCTTGAGTTAGGTGGTCTTAAAGTTAGACACTAAACCAGGGGATTTTACACTGTCAAGCTCAGAAACCCTAGCCTAGGAACTTCTCACACTCTTGATCATTGATGAGTTGGTCTTGGAATCATCCCTTGGGTGTCTCAACACATCACTCCATGATCACATGGCCTTTAAATTAGGTCTCAACCCCCTTCAATTCATCTGTTGACTTAGGGTTGACCAGATGAAACCCTAACTGCACCACCTTTGGCTGTAGCTTCTTATACCTTGCATAATGACTTACCCAAGCTCCATAATGACTCTCAAGACATCTCATGAGCTCTCTCAATGCTTGACATCCATATCTGTGGATTCAAAATCATCTGATGATCTCCCACAACCATTAAGTTAGGAAATGTGCACATTTGGCTTCAACCACTTCTTTGCGGATCTTTGCCTTCTTTGCTGAGGATATTTGTAACACCCCACTTCCCAAATTAAAATAAAATATGATTAAATCAATTAAATATCAGAGTTTCCCTTCAAGCGGGATGTCACGTTCACAAAAACTCAACAAAACACCTCATTTCCTAATTTTCAAAATAAGCAGCGAAAAAATTTCCATTAATATATATATATATATATATATATATATATATATATATATATATATATATATATATATATATATATATATATATATATATATATATATATATATATATATATATATATATATATATATATATATATATATATATATATATATATCATTCGCGGCCATCCGCCGAAATACACAAAGTCATTCATCATTAAGGTTCATCAAAATAAGATACGCTACGGAAATACAAAAATTCGATCACAAAACAAATAAACTCCCAAATCCCATGATGCGTATCAGAGCATCCTAGGACTCGACCTACACACCACTATCCAAGCTAGCCAAGCACCTGGATTGTTTGTACTTCCGAAGAAGCACAGACCACAACAACAACAAAGGGGTGAGAAAATATGATCAAAATTATCGGTAATATAACACATGAATAAAAGGCAGTAAATAAACAATCACCACCCCACCAACAACAAACAGGACCTACTATCCAACCATCAACACAATATATCACAATGCAAGAATGCAACCCAACACATGCATGCGGTACCAATTCGTCATCACCGATGGACACCTGGCCATCAACCCTCCACAAAGGAGCACGTCATCTCTACCGATGGGCACCTGGCCATCAACCCTCCACAAAGTAGCACATCATAAACAGGATAGATCACATACACCCACCAATGGCAATGATCTATCCCCACCACAATCACTGATGGACACCTGGCCATCACCCTCCACAAAGGAGCACATTATCACTACCGATGGGCACCGGGCCATCAACCCTCCACAAAGGAGCACATCATCACACCTTGCTATGCATAACCCCAATGCACAACACACAACATCAAGCATACTAAGTGCACACGATCCTACTGATCATATTTTATACATCGCACATACTTATTCCACGCATCACCATATTCATACATAATAACATACACCAGTTTAATCATTCTAATTAAACGAATAACACAGAAATCACATTCCAACACCACACATACACTTTTAACTGTTCGACACCAATCTCATATTCAATCATGACCAACAAGGGTTCCACAACACAAGAGAACAGAACATAACAGCATAAAAACACAAACTATTGTCATGCTCGCTGGCTCATTCGCCTGGCGAAGCATCAGCGAATGTTCGCCACTCGCTTGCCCGGTGAACTCCCTAGAGAAAGCAGACAGTAGCTACTGGGAGTGTTCGCTACCACTCACCACCTCATTCGCCTGGCGAACCTCTCGCCACCTCCTTCGCCTGGCAAACACACCAACGAAAACTGAGTTTGGCCACTGCCATGGTTCGCTACCCACTCGCTGGGCTTCGCCTGGCGAACCTTCGCTTCCTGTTCGCCTAGCGAACGCTAGCAAACCTGCGAACTCAGAACCCTAAACTGTTCAGAATCGGCACAACTCTCCGAACTCATCCGATTTTACTAAAACCAGTTCCCACAGCACGAGTTCCATATTCTGCGACTTAGCTGCATAATCTATTCTAGATTCCCACCCGATAAAACATCAGCTCTACCGATTAACTCATTTTCGGCTTAAAACGGTAAACTACCCGAAAACCCCAAATCATCCAAACAATCACATGCAATGGTTTAATCATATCAGCAACAACTCAGAATCACAACAACATAACAATTAATTTCATCAAAACCTATGGGGTTAGGGAAATCCCCTTCTACCTAGAATTCATGCAAATACCAATTTCAACCCAATTCTCCCCCCTACCTCGACTAGTTGCTCTGATCGATGAAAACTTCCAAGAATCTCATTGCTCTCTCTTGATCTTCTTCCTCTTGTTCTTGTTCTTCTTCTCAAGCTTTCTCCCTTCTTCTCCCTTCTTCCAAATGTACCGTGTTTTCTTTCCTTCCTTCTCTAAAACTCCAAAATACCCCCTTTAACACTTAGCCCCCTTTTCTTTTAATCCAATAATATTAAATATAATAATAATAATAATAATAATAATAAAAATAATAATAATAATACCATTACTATTAATGATCATATTATCATCATTATTAATTTTATTATACTAACATTAAAGGCTATCGCTTCTAAAATAACCCCCACAAAAGACATGCCAAAATAAAATAACACCGGAAAGATTAAATAATTAAAATGGGTGTCACAACTCTCCCCCACTTTAATTATTTTCGTCCTCGAAAATTACCTGATGGAAACAATTCTGGATATGCTTCCCGCATCCTGCTCTCCAATTCCCAAGTCACACTGCCTCCTGCAGCACCTCCCCAAACCACTTTCACCAAAGGTATCTCCTTCCCTCGGAGTTGCTTCATCTTACGATCTTTGATCCTCAATGGCATCGTATCAACAATAAGGTTCTCCCTGACTTGAACTTCATCTCTCTGAATCACATGAGATGGATCTGAGACATACTTCTGAAGTTGCGACACATGAAACACGTCATGCAAATTCGACAGTTCGAGCGGCAACGCCACCCTATATGCCACAGCACCGATTCTTTGCAAAATCTGATATGGCCCAATAAACTTAGGATCCAACTTCTTGGACTTCAACGCACGACCCACACCATTCACTGGGTTAACCCTTAAGAACACGTGATCACCTTCACTGAATTCCAGCTCTTTCCTTCGGTTATCATGATAGCTCTTCTGCCTACTCTGAGACGCTTTCATTTTCTCACTAATCATCTGAATTGTCTCAGTAGTCTGCTGCACAATCTCTGGCCCCAATACCACATTCTCACCCGTCTCATACCAACACAGAGGAGTTCTGCATCTCCTACCATACAAAGCTTCAAACGGTGTCATCCGATACTAGAATGGTAATTGTTGTTGTACGTGAACTCAATCAATGGTAAATGAGTATCCCACGCACCACCCTTTTCCAACACACAAGCCCTTAGCAAATCTTCCAGCAACTGAATAGTCCTCTCTGACTGACCATCAGTTTGCGGATTGTAAGCTGAACTCAGATTCAACTTAGTACCCAAAGCTTCCTGTAAACTCTTCCAAAACTCTGAAGTAAACCTCGGATCTCTATCCGACACGATACTCGACGGAACCCCATGAAGCTTCACTATTACCCGAATATAAATCTCTGCTAGCTTCTCCAACTAAAAACTTATATTGATCGGCACAAAATGTGCAGACTTCGTAAGCCGATCCACAATCACCCAAATGGCATCAAATCCTCTCGCCGTATTCGGCAAACCTGTAATAAAATCCATGGTTATACAATCCCATTTCCAAACCGGAACTTCCAACGGTTGCATCATTCTAGAGGGTCTCTGATGTTCCACTTTCGACTTCTGACATACCAAACAGGTGTAAACAAATTGAGCTATATCTCTTTTCATACCCGACCACCAAAATATTTTCCTTAGATCATGGTACATCTTCGTAGCTCCCGGATGGATACTCAAACTACTACGATGTCCCTCATACAAAATTGACTTCTTCAGCTCATCATTATCCGGCACACAAATCTTGCCTCTGAACCTCAACACACCTGTGCTATCCAACTTAAAATCACCATCGGAGTCCCTTCCTACTCCCGACATCAAATCCACTAACTTCATATCTAGCTTTTGGTTCTCTCTGATCATATCCAAGAAATCATTGTTCACTTGCAACTTGCCCAACATCACACTGCCTGCCGTGAACTCACAAACCATGCTCAAATCTCTGAACTGCTCAATTAGCTCCATTTCTCTTACCATTAACACCGACATATGAATTGCTTTTCTGCTCAACGCATCGGCTACCATATTCACCTTTCCTGGATGATAACTCAAACTGAAATCATAATCCTTCAAGAACTCCAACCATCTTCTCTGTCTCATATTCAGTTCCTTCTGATCAAACAGATACTTCAGACTTTTATGGTCACTGAACACCTAAAATCTCGAACCATACAAATAGTGCCTCCAGATCTTTAACATAAAAACCACCAAGGCCAATTCAAGATCATGAGTAGGGTAATTCCTTTCATGCACCCTCAATTGTCGTGAAGCATATGCCACCACCTTACCATTCTATATAAGAACCCCGCCTAATCCCATCTTAGACGCATCACAATACACCACAAAAGGTTCACTCGGATTCAACAATATTAACACCGGTGCCAAAGTCAATCTCTTTTTTAGTTCCTCAAAGCATTCTTCACAAGCAGCATCCCACACAAAAACTTGATCCTTCCTTGTCAACTGGGTCAAGGGCAACGCTAAACGAGAAAACCCTTCAATAAACCTTCGGTAATAACCTGCCAGACCCAAAAAGCTTCTAATTTCCGTTGTTGTCTTCGGCGGTTCCCACTGCAGCACTGCACTCACTTTCGATGGGTCCACCGCTACACCGTCACCAGATATCACATGCCCCAAGAAACTCACAGTCTTCATCCAGAACTCACACTTCGATAGTTTAGCAAATAACTTATTATCTTTCAGCACTTGCAACACAATTCTCAAATGTCCAGCATGCTCTTCCTCAGACTTAGAATAAATTAGTATATCATCAATAAACACCACAATAAACTGATCCAAATAAGAATGAAATATTCGGTTCATATACTCCATGAACACTTACGGCGCATTAGACACCCCAAAAGGCATTACTGTATATTCGTAATGTCCATATCGAGTTCTAAACACCGTCTTCTGAATATCACCTTCTTTCACTCTGATGGTAACCCGACCTCAAATCAATCTTACTAAACACACGAGCTCCCACCAACTGACCCATCAAATCATCAATCCTTGGAAGAGGATACTTATTCTTAATGGTCACCTTATTCAACTGACGGTAATCAATGCACAAACGCATACTACCATCTTTCTTCCTTACTAACAACACTGGAGCTCCCCACAGCGACACGCTCGGTCTGATAAACTTCCTATCCAACAACTCTCCAATCTGACATTTCAACTCAGCCAATTCCACTGCCGACATCCTGTACGGCGCCATAGATATAGGTCTCGTACCAGGAATAAGATAAATGCTAAATTCAACTTCTCTCTTCGGAGGTAATTCTATAATATCATCAGGGAACACTTCAGGAAATTCATTCACCACCGCCAACTCTTTCATCGACGCCTTGCTGTCAACAGATAATGTTGCAAATAAAGCAAACATTTTAGCTTCGTCCTCTAACAAGGTCCTCAATTCCTTATTAGACAAGGAATCCGCCAATGCTTCTTCTTCTAGAGTAAGGAACAACAACACTTTCCGGAAACAATCGATATAGATTCAGTTGAACTCCAACCAGTTCATACCCAGAATAACATCCAGCTTGCCAAGTGGCAGACAAATCAGATCCACTCCAAAATCTCTGCCGAAAATAGTCAGCTGACACTTCAAACACACTAAAGAAGTAGTCACTGAACCAATAAAGGGAGTTTCAATAGTCAACCATTGCTCGAGATTAGACGACACCAATCCTAATCTCTTCACACAATCAATAGAAATGAACGAGTGGGTTGCACCCATATAAATTGTAACACCCCCTTTCTATACCCCCAAATAAACAATTAAATCATTTAGGCACTTAATAAAAAATTTCATCAGAGTATAATTAACACATGGTATAAAACAGGCACGTCACATTATCCAGGAAATTCAAAACACATACAACACCTGCTCATGAAAGATATGCAACAAAGGGTAAATCACCACAAAGGAACTTAGTCCTTAAAACCCACACATCAATATTTACAATAAAAGCAGAAACATCTAAACATTGAATCACTTCATTCATATAAACATTGTATACATAAATAGTTCAATTCAAGCCATAAGTCATGTTTACAAAACATTCCCAGCAGATGCATCCACAGATGTATCACAAAAGAACCAAAAGAATTCCTAACTACCCGGTGCTACATATCAGAGCCAACCGACCAAAAAGAACGAAGCCACGCTTCACAAAAGACCTCCGGCAAACCTACTATGCAATACCTCATAGAGCATCATAAAACAGCAGAAGGGTGAGAAACATTATCATAACAAACAATGTATATAATATATATATCTATATATCCCAACATAGAATACACATACCATATTTCTCACCTTAATACATCAAAATTCAATCATATATACATCGCAACACATATATAATTCACCTAGCATATCCACCATGCAAACATTCACCACTAAGCATATACAATTATGTTTAGTTCAACACTTCACGTAAACATACACAATTATGTTCATTACACCAATATATCATATGAATATAATAATGCACTCATAGAGACCGACTCACGACTCTATGCAGATGCAAATGCGGTACCGACTCATTCAGCAGGTTCAATTGAAGAACCAAATGGAACCATCGCTCGTTATCGAAGTAACTCCCCGTCGGGCCTACGATGTTCACCCATCGCTCACACCCCACACGGGCACACAATCCGATTGCTCACACCCCACAAGGGCACACAACCGTTCTGCAGATTCTCCATGGAATCAAATATAAACTATCGCTCACACCCCACAAGGGCACACGATCATTTCTGCAGATCCTCCTAGGGATCAAAGATAAACCGTCGCTCACACCCCACAAGGGCACACGAGGTTTCTGCAGATCCTACGCGGGATCAGACACACAAGAATGCAATCATGATGCTTCACAAACAAAACGACTCCATACACTCTTGAAATGCATACATATTCACAAATATACTCATGCATTCTTCACATCATACAAATATATTCAATTATGCACATTCACATCAATCTCATCATGCATTTTCACTTAATTCAAACAAATGCACAAAATTGCCAAACGACCACATTTCACACTTCACGATTCACAATTTAGGATTCACGTCATACGGCTACCCACAACATTTCATATCACACACACAACTATGCATAATAAGAAAGGATTAATCATACTTGAATCGAAGAATCCACATGGAAGTGAAAACACAAGAAAATAGCATCCTGCTACGCTCGCTACCCTGCTCGCCTAGTGAGTGCTCGCTACCTGTTCGCCTAGCGAACGAGCTCGCAAAGGCAAAAAGAAGCCACTAACTTGATTCGCTACCCCGCTCGCTCAGCGAAGGCCTAGCGAATGCTCGCCACCACCCCTTTGCTACCAGCCAAGAACACCAAAACCATTCTGTCCAAGTCTGGGACCGTTCGCTACTGGCTCACCACAGTGAATGCCAAGTGAATGCTCACGACTTGCTCGCCTAGCGAACGTGCTAGCGAGGGTCTGCGAACTCAGAATTCCCCACTGCCCAAAACTCCGAAACTCATCGAAATCTACGCGATTCAATCCCAACTCGTCTCAGTAGCCTTAGCCCAACATTCCTCGACTAAACTCTACCACTCATTCTCATTTTTAACCGTAAAAACTCGGTTTCTATCGATTAAATCAAATTCAGCCTAAAACGAAAAATGAGTAGAACCTTCCCCAATCCAAAATCAAACCAATAGAAACATACATAATAATACACATCGAAAGAATAATAAAGTTTCACACCCTTACCCGATTAATCGAAACTTAGAAGTTGATTCTTGATGTTCTAGGTTTTCTCCTCTTCCTCCTCTTTTCTCTTCTCTTTTCTCTTCTTTCCTTTCTATTTCTTTCTATCTCTTTTATTTTCTCTCTATTTCCACTTATACTCTTTCTATTCTATTTCTCTCAAATGTCTACTAATTAAGGATTATCTAAAACACCCTCTAATTAATTTCCAAAACTCTCCGAATAATAAAATAACATAACACGCACACATAACATATTAATATTCAAATTCCACAATTTAAAAGAATAATCAATCAAAATAAATCAAAAGACTCAACAAAAATGGGAAATTCAGGATCAGGGCGTTACAACTCTCCCGCACTTTAGGAATTCTCGTCCTCGAAAATATTACCTGATCTAAACAATTCCGGATGAGACTTCCGCATCTTACTCTCCAATTCCCAAGTCATGTTTCCTTCTGCAGCACCTCCCCATGCTACTTTCACAAGCGCAATATCCTTGCCTCTTAGCTTCTTAATCTCACGATCCAAAATCCTAATCGGTAAAACTTCAACCGTAAGATTATCTCTTACTTCAACCTCGTCCATAGGAATCACATGCGACGGATCCGGAACATACTTCCGAAGTTGCGAAACATGGAACACATCATGCAAATTCGAAAGATTCGAAGGCAACGCCACCCGATGCGCCACAACACCCACTCGTGCAATAATATGATACGGACCTATAAAACGAGAAGTCAACTTCTTCGACTTCAAGGCACGACCCACACCGGTAACCGGTGTGACTCTCAAAAACACATGGTCGCCCTCTTGAAACTCAAGATCTTTCCTTCTCTTGTCATGATAACTCTTCTGCCTACTCTGAGAAGCTTTCATCTTTTCTCGAATAAACTTCACCTTCTCCGTTGTTTGTTGTACCATCTCCGACCCAACAACCGACTTCTCACCAGTTTCATGCCAACACAAAGGTGTTCGACATCTCCGACCATACAAAGCCTCAAATGGTACCATACTAATACTTGAGTGAAAACTGTTATTGTAGGTGAAATCAATCAACGCTAAATAACTATCCCAAGCACCACCTTGCTCTAGTACACAAGCACGCAACAAATCTTCCAACGACTAAATCGTTCTCTCGGTTTGACCATCTGTTTGTGGATGATAAGTCGAGCTCAATCTCAGCTTAGAACCCAAAGCCTTTTGCAAACTCTCCCAAAACCTTGAAGTAAATCTAGGATCTCTGTCCGATACAATACTCTTAGGAACTCTTTGCGTATTCGGCAATCCCGTAATAAAATCCATCGATATGTTATCCCATTTCCATTCTGGAATATCCAACGGTTGCATCAATCCACTAGGCTTCTGATGTTCTACTTTAGACTTCTGACAAGTCAAACACGCATACACAAACTGAGCTACATCTTTCTTCAATCCGGACCACCAAAAGATTTTCTTCAAATCTTGATACATCTTATTCGCTCCCGGATGAATACTCAAGTTACTCTGGTGTCCTTCCTCCAATATCATCCTTTTCAACTCCACATCATCGGGAATACAAATACGACCATGAAATCTTAAAACCCCAAAATCATCAACCTTGAAATCCTCATTCTCACTCGTCATCAAGTCAACGAACTTCAAGTCCAACTTTTGCCTTTCACATACGGTAGCAAGAAAATCATTCGTAATACGGAGCATACCAAGTCTCACACTTCTCGGCGTCATTTCACAAACCAAACTCAAATCTCTAAAGTTCTCCAAAAGTTCCCATTCTTTCATCATCAATGTAGACATGTGCAACGACTTCCGACTTAAGGCATCGGCCACCATATTTGCCTTACCCGGATGGTAATTCAAACCAAAGTCATAGTCTTTCAAAAGCTCTAACCACCTCCTTTGCCTCATATTCAATTCCTTTTGGTCAAATAAATACTTCAAACCCTTGTGATCACTAAAAACTTCAAATCTTGCACCATAAAGATAATGCCTCCAAATTTTCAAAACAAACATCACGGCCGCTAATTCCAAATCATGCGTAGGGTAATTCTTCTCATGCACTCTCAACTGTCTCGAAGCATAAGCCACAACTTTTCCCTCTTGCATCAACACACCGCCCAAACCTGACAAGGAAGCATCACAATAAGCCACAAAAGGTTCCGTAGGATTCGGAAAAATCAAGACTGGCGTTGTTGTCAATCTTCTCTTTAACTCAATGAAACTCTCCTCACAACCAGCATCCCAAATGAAAGCCTTTTCTTTACAAGTCAACTGCGTTAACGGATGTGCCAACTTCGAAAATCCTTCAATAAACCTCTGATAATAGCCTGCCAAGCCCAAAAAGCTTCGAATCTCCGTAACCGATTTAGGAGTCTCCCATTGCATTACCGCATCAATCTTGGATGGATCCACACTAATACCACTACCAGAAATAATATGCCGGAGAAAACTCACTTCCGACAACCAAAATTCACACTTTGACAACTTAGCATACAATTTCTTCTCTTTCAAAATCTATAACACAATCCTTAAATGATCTTCGTGCTCCTCTTGAGACTTAGAGTGTAACACCCCACTATAAACTATCGCAGAAAAATAAGATAAACAACAGAAACAATTCAGAGTGCAGCAAATAAAGTTTCATGACGACCGTCATGGATGTCACGACCGTCACGGTCATGACGAGCGTCAAGGAGTTGTGACGACCTTCACACTCCCAAATTCTCAGACGCATCAGAGGTGTCACATTTCAACACTTAACCAAAACACATACACCTGCAACAGATCATTTACTAACATACGTAGCGCAGGTTCGGATGAACAGACAACAATAATTTGTTTAACATTTTAACCATAAAATGACATGTTATAATACACTTCCAACGATTCGTAATAACTAATTACCATTAAAATTCAGCAAGTAATTATCTTGCATCAATTCACTAAAACAACTATGCATCCAAGCAACATTTGGCATTGTCAGAAAAAACCAATCTATTTGCCATAGTACTTAATAAAATTCAGCAACAAGGAATTCAATTAAAACAATAACATTAATCTTTCATCCCCCCCGGAGTGCTACATATCAGAGCGACCAACGACCTTAAACATAAAGCGACACTTTATTCCGAGTTACCTGCAAATTACCACCAACGCTGGTAACATACAACGTAAAGGGTAAGATATTAACAACATAACATAATGCATGATAAAAGTCATGTCAGGATTATATCACAGCAATTAAGATTCTCGCGGATTTATAAATATCATAAATAATGACTACACTGATTCATCGCTCATATATACCGCAACAATCAAGATATCTCATCATCACTTCATCACGTGCAAAAACAACACAAATGCGACTCTATGCGACTCAACTGTGCATATGCATGTGGTACCATTTTGGGAGACAACACTCCACAATTATTCGGGAGACTCACTCCATAATTATTCGGGAGACTCACTCCACAATTATCCGGGAGACTCATTCCACAATTATTCGGGAGACTCACTCCACAATTATCCGGTAGACTCACTCCCCAATCATTTTATTTTGTCATTAAAGACACAACCGTCGCCAATCCAGGCCAAATGATATGCTATGAGATGCAACTATTATGGACTATAACACCACAACAACAACTGTGCAACAACCGTGCAACAAGGCATCAAGCCTACAACCAATTATCCATAACAGAACATCACATTTCGCATATATTATGGACTCACCATTTCAACCTGTTCATATCAGAGAACTACCAACAGTATCGTTCCTACTCCAACATATTTTTGCAGAAAACAATTAAAAACAACATCGTCTCTACAATTGAGAACTCAACAACATTTTCATGTCAGAGAACAACTAACAACATCATTACTACAAATAAGAACTCAACACATTTTCATATACTTTCATATGGGTAATATAACTACAACTTCTAATTTAATTAAATAGGGACATAATAACGACATTTTCTTAATAAATGGGAAAATAGCGCGTGTCGGCACCGTTTCCCAATTTCCCCCAAAACTAATGACATAACACACTCATTCATACACAGACATGCATTAACACTTAGTATTTCTCAGGCACAGGTAAACATTAACCATTAATATTTCTTCAACCTACGGGAACTATATCTATGACTCGATTCCCTACCTGAAGTCGATCAAGTAAGAGCATAATAACAACCTTTTCTCAACAAATGGGAACATAGCGCGTGTCAGCGCCGATTCTCAACATTACTGCATAGAACTAATGACATAAACACTAATTCAGGCGTAGACAAACATTAACCCTTAATATTTCTCAAATCCACGGGAACGTTACTACGGGAACATTACTACGGGAACGTTACTTCGGGAACATTGCTACGGGAACATTACCACGGGAATATTACTACGGGAATATTAACCCTATGATTCCATACCCTTCATGAAATCCTTCATACCCACAGTTATAGAATTGAACCCCACCCTTACCTTTGGAATTGAGGTCAACTCTACGCTTCCGGTTCCCGTTAGCTCTCCGGCGACTCTTCTGCAACTACCGTGAATTCTCTCTGGTGGTTACTTCTTCTCTTCTCAACTTCTCTCGGTCACGATCTCTTTTTTCTTTGATTTTGGTTCTGAGCAGTTTTAACGTGTTTCCTCTTTCTCCCAAAATCCCTCTTTTATATTTACTCCAATAATAATAATAATAATAATAATAATAATAATAATAATAATAATAATAATAATAATAATAATAATAATAATGATATTATTATTATTACTATTAATTATTAAATTATCACCAATATTAATTATATTACATTAATATTAAACTCCAATCGTTATTGAAATAACTCTTACAGTCTAAGGGCATCCACCAACGCACTCAGACCCACCTCCACAAGGACACACCAACATAAAAATAACGCCAAGGAGACTAAATAGTTAAAAAGGGGTGTTACAACTCTCTCCCACTTTAAGTATTTTCGTCCTCGAAAATCACCTGATGGAAACAATTCCGGATACGCTTCCCGCATCCTGCTTTCCAATTCTCAAATCCGAGCACAACACTCTTGCTCGGCTCATTCCAACACAAGGGAGTCCTACACCTCCTATCACACAAAGCCTCATACAGCGCCGTTCCGATACTAGAATGGTAACTTTTATTGTAGGTAACTCAATCAACGATAATAAATTATCCCACGATCCACCTTGATCCAACACACAAGCTCTCCACAAATCCTCTAAAGACTGGATAGTTCTCTTTGTCCGTCCATCCGTCCATGGATGATAGGCAGAGTTCAACTTCAACATTGTACTCAAGCGTCTGCAAACTCTTCCAAAATCTCGATGAAAACTCAGATTCCCATCAGACCCAACGGTCTCTAACGTCTATTCTTCGATTTCTGACAAGTCTAACCAGTATATACAAACTCAACCACTTCTCTCTTCATCTATAGCCTTCAAAATAATTTCCTCAAATCCGGTTACATCTTCATAGCACCGGGATGGATACTCCATCTACCTCAATACTCTTATTCCACTCAACAATATCTAGAACACAAACTCTATCACGACATCTCATGATACCATTTCCATTAATCTGAAAATCATCCTTTCGACTTTAATTCCTCAGATTCCACCAATCTACCGACTAAAACCAGAGTTCTGACCTTATCGAATCTCGTCAAGAATACTCTTAGTAAGGTCCAACATACTAAGCTAAACTCCATAAGAAGTCTCTTCACAACCCAAACTCATATCACAGAAATTGCTCAATCAGTCCTAACTCTTTTCACCACCATCATTGGCATATGCAAAGATTTCCAAATCACTTCATAGGCTACCACATTTTTGCTTTCCCGAATGGAAATTCAATCCAAACCATAATTCTTCCGGAGTCCCAATTATTTTCTATGCCTCATATTCAACCCTTTCGAATCAAATAAATACCTTAAGCTCTTGAGGTCGCCAGACATTTCAAATCTCAACTAACTAATTGAAGCCTCTAATTCCGGCACAACCACCACAACAACCAACTCTAAATCACTCGTCAGGTGATTCCTCTTATGTACTTCAAGTTGCCTTAAAGCATAACCCAAAACTCGCTAACGTTTCACTTATCATATCAACAAGGCATCATAAACACAACAAATGGTCCTGTCGGGTTCAACAAAAATCAACACACGATACATTTTCAATTTTCTGCTATAACTGAACTAGGTACAGGCCTCAAAAATTATTTTCCTAGAAAGAGCATCTCGTTATCTTTCCAACGCTTCGAACGGGGGTCAAAACTGACACACGGTTCAGGAGTTATGAATTTTCGAAATTTCTCCAAAACAGAATTTTTCTGCATAAAGACTGCTACGGGTTTGAGCATTTTCCCCCGAAAACCCGACCGATTCAATTATTTCCTTCGAAACAAACACATACTCATTCATACCAAACATATATCAGTGATTTAGAACCATCAAATGTGAAATCTACGAATTTCGATTTCAATCCGAATCTTAAACCCTCAAATCTCCAAAAATGCAAAAACTTACAAAAATTCATCAAATTTGATAGAACAAGCATACTCGATCACGGCCTAACATTACCCGACACAACTGCGTAATCTATTCCAACTTTCGTCCGTAAAAACATCGATTCCGTAAAAAACTGCGATCTCGGAATTCGACGTACGACAACAATTTCACACTTAGAAGGTCATTCGACACATCTTCAACTCTTGGAATATTTAAAGGTCTAATTATACCAATATTGCATTCCACATCTTACTTTCTTTAATAATCATCAGAAGTCACTGCCCACCTTTTATATACTCAACTTTACACTCTGTTGCTTTAGCACACACACCAGACACAAGTCTCAATGCTACTTAATCAGTTTAATTCCTTGACCATCCAAACAGACATGAAATATGGAGCTCTCACTCTCAGACTAGTTGTCGTAACTAAGTCGGTCACAACTCCACTTTACATCCTGGTTGTATATCACTATCTTGTCAGGATAACTTCCAGCCAACCACAATTAATCGGCAAATCGCCAACTTCTCACTTTCATTATAACTCAAAAATTCCCATCAAATTAAACACTTCAACACCGTCCTGCGCTGACTCGTCAAAACAATTCTTAAGCACTTAGCTTAACTCAAGACAATTCTCTGCTCACGCCATCCAAGCTTGCAAGACACGTATATCCCATCTAACTTGACTCCATCCACTATCAACAAGAGATTAAAGGTGATCAGTTTCTCAATTTGTCAATAGACAGCCGAAAATCATGATAGGGTACAAACCATCTTTACCAAACTATAAGAGCGTTCAACCACACACCGAGCTACAACTCCATACTTGCAGCATCCTGGAGAAGCACAAGCTTCTCCCCCACTTGAATCATTCTCACTCCTGCAGACAAAGGTTCTACAACAAAACATGTACCGACAGTGTTTTCACACACATGTCGCATACGAGGGAATACACAACATTAGACAACTTGGCCGGACAGACCGACCTGCTTTGATACCAATTGTAACACCCCACTCTAAACTATCGCGGAAAAATAAGTTAAACAACAGAAACAATTCAGAGTGCAGCAAATAAAGTTTCATGACGACCGTCATGGATGTCACGACCGTCACGGTCATGACGAGCGTCAAGGAGATGTGACGATCGTCACACTCCCAAATTCTCAGACGCTTCAGAGGCGTCACATTTCAACAGTTAACCAAAACACATACACCTGCAACAGATCATTTACTAACATATGTAGCACAGGTTCGGATGAACAGACAACAATAATTTGTTTAACATTTTAACCATAAAACGACATGTTATAATACACTTCCAACGATTCGTAATAATTAAATTCCATTAAAATTCAGCAAGTAATTATCTTGCATCAATTCACTAAAACAACTATGCATCCAAGCAACATTTGGCATTATCAGAAACAACCAATCTATTTGCCATAGTACTTAATAAAATTCAGCAACAAGGAATTCAATTAAAACAATAACATTAATCATTCATCCCCCCCGGAGTGCTACGTATCAGAGCGACCAACGACCTTAAACATAAAGCGACACTTTATTCCGAGTTACCTGTAAATTACCACCAACAGAGGTAACATACAACGTAAAGGGTGAGATATCAACAACATAACATAAGGCATGATAAAAGTCATGTCAGGATTATATCACAGCAATTAAGATTCTCGCAGCTTTATAAATATCATAAATAATGACTACACTGATTCATCGCTCATATATACAGCAACAATCAAGATATCTCATCAACACTTCATCACGTGCAAAAACAACACAAATGCAACTCTATGCGACTCAACTGTGCATATGGATGTGGTACCATTTTGGGAGACAACACTCCACAATTATCCGGGAGACTCACTCCACAATTATTCGGGAGACTCACTCCACAATTATCCGGGAGACTCACTCCACAATCATTTTATTTTGTCATTAAAGACACAACAGTCGCCAATCCAGGCCAAATGATATGCTATGAGATGCAACTATTATGGACTATAACACCACAACAACAACTGTGCAACAACCGTGCAACAAGGCATCAAGCCTACAACCAATTATCCATAACAGAACATCACATTTCGCATATATTATGGACTCACCATTTCAACCTGTTCATATCAGAGAACTACCAATAGTACCGTTCCTACTCCAACACATTTTTGCAGAAAACAATTAAAAACAACATCGTCTCTACAATTGAGAACTCAACAGCATTTTCATGTCAGAGAACAGCTAACAACATCATTACTACAAATAAGAACTCAACACATTTTCATATACTTTCATACGGGTAATATAACTACAACTTCTAATTTAATTAAATAGGGACATAATAACGACATTTTCTTAATAAATAAGAAAATAGCGCGTGTCGGCACCGTTTCCCAATTTCCCCCAAAACTAATGACATAACACACTCATTCATACACAGACAGACATTAACCCTTAGTATTTCTCAGGCACCGGTAAACATTAACCCTTAATATTTCTTCAACCTACGGGAACTATATCTATGACTCGATTCCCCATCTGAAGTCGATCAAGTAAGAGCATAATAACAACCTTTTCTCAACAAATGGGAACTTAGCGCGTGTCGGTGCCGATTCCCAATATTACTATATAGAACTAATGACATAAACACTAATTCAGGCGTAGACAAACATTAACCATTAATATTTCTCAAATCTACGGGAACGTTACTACGGGAACATTGCTACGGGAACATTACTACGGGAACGTTACTACGGGAACATTGCTACGGGAACATTACCACGGGAATATTACTACGGGAATATTAACCCTATGATTCCATACCCTTCATGAAATCCTTCATACCCACAGTTATAGAATTGAACCCCACCCTTACCTTTGGAATTGAGGTCAACTCTACGCTTCCGGTTCCCGTTAGCTCTCCGGCGACTCTTCTGCAACTACCGTGAATTCTCTCTGGTGGTTACTTCTTCTCTTCTCAACTTCTCTCGGTCACGATCTCTTTTTCCTTTGATTTTGGTTCTGAGCAGTTTTAATGTGTTTCCTCTTTCTCCAAAAATCCCTCTTTTATATTTACTCCAATAATAATAATAATAATAATAATAATAATAGTAATAATAATAATAATAATAATAATAATAATATTACTATTAATTATTAAATTATCACGAATATTAATTATATTACATTAATATTAAACTCCAATCGTTATTAAAATAACTCTTACAGTCTAAGGGCATCCACCAACGCACTCATACCCACCTCCACAAGGACACACCAACATAAAAATAACGCCAAGGAGACTAAATAGTTAAAAAGGGGTGTTACATAGAGTAAATCAAAATGTCGTCGATGAACACAACCACAAAACGATCCAACTGCTCATGAAAAATATGATTCATGTATTCCATAAACACACCCGGCGGATTAGAAACTCTGAATGGCATCACAGAATATTCGTAATGATTATACCGTGTCCTAAAAGCCGTCTTTGAAATATCTTCTTCCTTAACTCGAATCTGGTGATAACCCGATCTCAAATCAATCTTGCTAAAAACACGTGCTTCAACCAATTGGTCCATCAAATCATCGATTCTTGGAAGCGGGTACTTATTCTTAAACGTCACTTTATTCAACTGCCGATAATCAATGCATAACTGCATACTTCCATCCTTCTTCTTTATTAACAATACTGGCGCACCCCAAGGAGAAACACTTGGTCTTACAAATCTCTTATACAACTAATCATTCAACTGCTCCTTCAGTTCTACCAACTCCGATGTTGACATACGATACGGTGCCATCGAAATCGGTCTAGTATCGGGAACTAGATCAATAGAAAACTCAACTTCTCTTTCCGGCGGTACATCCGTAATCTCCTCCGGAAATACTTCTGGAAAATCACACACCACTGGAAACACATCAAGCTCAACTTTGCTCTCCATAGACAACCATGCAAACAAGCCGAACAACTGAGCTTCGTCTGCTAAAAGCTTCTTCAACTCTTTAGTGGATAGAAAACTCTCACCTTCATCATCTTCCAAAGAAGGAAACCTTACTAACTTGTGATAGCAATCTAACTTAACTCTATTAAATTGCAACCAGTTCATACCCAAGATTACGTCCAATCCTTCCAACGGCAAACACACCAAATCCATAATGAAGTATTTATCATACATGGTTAAAGAACAACTTACACACACCAAAGAAGTAGTTACCGACTCCGAAGCAGGAGTCTCAATAACCATGTCTCCACTCAGAGACACCATGCACAAACCCAAACGCTTAGCGCACTCAAGAGAAATGAACGAATGAGTCGCTCCAGTATCAATAATAGCAACTAAAGGCATATTATTAATAAAGCATGTACCTTTAATCAAGCGATCCGCATTAGTAGTGTCTGAACCTGCTAATGCAAATACTTTTCCATCCGACTGAGCTTGCTTTGGTTTGGTACACTTGGTGCTAATATGACCAACTTCCCCATAATTAAAACACTTTACCACATTCCTTCTACAACCAGAAGTGGCATGTCCAAGACCTCCACAATTAGCACACTTCTCCTCAGACTTCCCACATTCAAAAGAGTTGTGACCCATCATGCCACACTTGTAACATTTGACCGCATCAGAACTTCCTCCTCCGAGTCTCCTGTCAAAGTTTCCCTTATACTTGCCCTTATTAACAGGCGTCACATAAGGTCCACTCCTTACTTGCTGCTTGCCTTTCTTCTCACTCAAACTCTTATAATGAGTAGAAGAACACCAAAACCATTCTGTCCAAATCTGGGACCATTCGCTACTGGTTCGCCACAGCGAATGCCCAGCGAGTGCTCCCGACCTTCTCGCCTAGAGAACGTGCTAGCGAGGGTCTGCGAACTCAGAATTCCCAACTGCCCAAAACTCTGAAACCCATCGAAATCTACCCAATTCAGTCCCAACACGTCTCAGTAGCCTTAGGCCAACATTCCTCGACTAAACTCTACCACTCATTCTCATTTTTAACTATAAAAAGTCGGTTTCTATCGTTTAAATCAAATTCAGCCTAAAACGGAAAATGAGTAGAACCCTCCCCAATCCAAAAGCAAACCAATAGAAACATACATAATCATACACATCGAAAGAATAATAAAGTTTCACACCTGTTGCACCCCAAAATTTGCCCAACATTTCTTCACCTAGCTTGTGTTTCATTTCATTCACATTAGCATTATCATTTGCATTTCATTGATATGTATGCAGGAGATCAAGAATTATGATTACCAATCAAGAGCTACACAAGACTATGAAGCTAGCCAAGAAGTTTATTCAAGTGTTCAAGGGTTGACATCCTTGTCAGAGAAGTTAAAAGAGCCTCAGAGAGAGTGATTGAAACCAAGAGGGTGTATCCCCTAACTTGAAAGTTGTGGAAAGCCATCAGATAATTCTGAAGCCATGAAGTTAGGCTTGAGGTCTTGAGAGAGCTCATGATAAGTGTTGAAGATCACTTTGAGGCCTAGACAGGTCATAGTGCAAGATTAAGAAGCCTTAGCCATGAGTGGTGCAATTAGGGTTTGACTGGGTCAACCCTAAGTCTACTGATGATTTAAAGAAGGTTGAGACCTAATCCAAGAGTCATGTGATCATGGATTGATGCATTTAGATGTTATAAGGATGATTTCAAGGTTAACTCATCATGATTGAAGAGTTTGAGAAGTTTCAAGCTAGGGTTTCTAAGACTTGACAGTGTAAAATCCCCTAGTTTGACCCCTAGCTTCAAGGCAATTTAGTTCAATATGTGATTGTCATCTCATATTTCCCCCAACATGATGGTTGTAGATCATGGTCTTATATTTAATTTGAGTGCTATAAGTCCTTGATAGGATTTGTATAGCTCAAGTTATGGCTTTGACAAGTTACAAGTCATCTGAGGAATGTGAATTTGGAGCTTGAAAGTTACCCAACTTGCATGAAACCTTTTCCCTAGAAGGATGATTCCTATGAACTTTTGGTCAACATGAATGTTGTTCCTTATCCGCTTAGCTTTCTATAGAGTACTAGAAGTCCTTGATAGGATTTGTAGAACTCAAGTTATGGCTTGGACAAGTCAAGGGTATTTTGGACATTTGGTGATTATAGGTCATTTATGATCATAGGCCATTTTCACCAACTTAGAGGTCTCAAATGCATTTTTGTTCAACATGAAAGTTGTTCAAAATGATGTTTTTAGCTTTTCTAAACATCAAGTGTTCATTGATATGGATTATATCAAGCATTGGTTGAAGAAACTTCACATAAAAGCCATTTTAATGAATTAAAATGAGAAAATTCAAAATAAATGAGATTAACATGTTTCCAAGTCAAATTTGTGGTCATTTTGAATGGAATTGATATTTTAGAAAGATTGGCATTGCCACATTTTTGATTTGAGGTCCATAACATAGTCATTTGGATGGTTACTTCATAATTAAGAAACATATCCTACACACTCCCTATGTTGAAACCAAAGGAGGGAAACACTTCAGTCACATTCCACAAGTGTTAAATGATTCATTTGGACTGGGGTTGGAGCATGAGTGAGGCTTGAAGGCACACATCCATGTTGAAATTTGGAAGGAAAAGTGAAGATCCAAAATCCATAATTGGACCTAGTTTGGGCTCCTAATCCATCTGAACACATTATAAATAGGATTTGGATCATGATTGGAAGGTTCTAGTGCAGAATTATGTTGAGAAGCCATTGGAGTGAGGTGAAGGAAAAGCTTTAAAGTTGAAAATTCGTTTTGGAGAATCAAGAGGTTTCAGCAAGAATTGAGCACCAAGAATTGTCCATCATTACTCCTTGAAGGATTCTGCAAAGTTTGGAAGAGAATTGAGGCGCATAACCACTGCAATTGAAGCTTCAAGGTTGGTTCTAAGTTCTTGAAATATCTCTCTGATTATGCACTCTTAATCCATTAGAAGCATGTGGTTAAGTTCCCCTTAGGATATAGATGGATTCTGGTTAATTAATTTGATGGTTAGAGACAAATTAGGGTTTATGCCATTTTCGGTTGAGATCGTGTTTTTGCAAACCATGCGTTTTTAGCATAAACTAGTGGCATGATTGAATTCCTGAGGAAATTCTGGTGAACTTTCATCAAGAAATCGTGGCCAAAGGTTGATTATAGAGAGAGTTAGGGTTGGACGAGGCCGGCCGGAAAAGCCACCGGCGGCCCTGGTTTGCGCGCGCAGGTTTGGGACTTGCAGAGTTCAAAATGAAGAAGATGAAATCTTCACCTTTCATCTGTGTGGAAATGTTGACTTGGCTTGGTGATCCAAGCGCGTGTGTGGCGCCACGTACCCCCCTCCCCTCAACGTTGCGTTTCACTTAGGGGAGTTCAGGCTTTGTGATGAGAGGCGTACATCCAAGGGAGCGCGAGTTCGAAACTGGGTGTGCATTGTTTTCTTTTGTTTCAGTTTGATAATTGGAGATGAACGTGAGCGCCTAGGCTTTAGACTGGTTGATATCAACACCCCCCCTTTGGCCCAATCCAGAAATTAATGAGAAATATTTGCTATTTACCACGCGGGTTTCACCAATTTCTTTTAATTTCTTTTAATTTCTTCATTTTACATAGTTTATTTAATAATTCTTAAAAAATTGAAAACTAACTCAATTAATTCCATTCTTTTTTCCATTGATTCATGATTGAATCTAGTTTTTTTTAGATAAAAAATATTAATATTTAATGCATTTTTGATTTTGTTTGCATTTGTTGAATTTTAATTGATATTAAAACAATCATGGTTGATACTTTGTTTTGTTGAATTTGGTTTGAGCATTTGATGATGATTCTTGCCTTGATTTTTTGTGTGTAGCTAGCATAGATATGCATGTTCCCCTTAGAGTTTTCTCACATTTTTGTGATGAATGTAAGTGGTAGTTTTAGGTTGAAACTTTAGGAGCTCCATTTTTAGGGTTTATGGCTAATACCTTATGATTTAGGTTTTATATCTAGAACTTGGTGGATGATTCAACCTCTGAATTTTGTATGGTAGATTCATGATTGAATTAGGGTTCCTTAGGAATTTATGTAGGAATTTATAATGTAGTTTACTATTTTTGTTTGATTTTAGTTTAGGTGCTAACTTTAGATGATTCTAATGCACCAATCTGATTAGATTAACCCCTTAGGTTCCCTTAGAGTAAGCTTGTGTTGTTTTTACCCTTGGTGGATGATGAAAGAAAGTTGAAGATGCAATGGAATGCTTGAAGAAGTTTGGATGTGAAGATCTTCCCTTCTTTTGGTGTAGTGTTGATTAGGTGTTAAGATTAGGGTTTGTAGGCAGAGCTTCTAGATAGATTCTCTTCTTTCATAAACATGGAAGGTGTTGATCACTTCCATTCTTCCCTATGATGCAAGGTCCCCTGTGAAGGCCTCATCCCTCATTTGGTAGGATGTGTGGATCTTTACCAGTTGGTAGAACCTTTGAGGGTCCCTCTCTCTGATGATAGGATGCTTAGTGGTGACCTTTGGTCTTCACTTTGCTACCAATCATCCAAACTTTGCTCTTGTCAGATGAATCTTTCTCCATTGCTAGAGGATAGAGTTCCTTGTTGGAAGACTGAAGAGGCTAGAAGTTGATACTTCTCTGTATTTGAAGACTGGCATTGAAGCTGAAGCTTGTAGATCAGGAAGAGCAAGTTGATACTTGTAAGGAAGAGGGAGCTGAAGCTTGAAGAAGAAGAGGAACAAGTTGACACTTGTGAAGAGAATCCAGTTGAGATCAGATGAAGAAGCTGAAGCTTGAAGTTGGAGAACAAGTTGATACTTGCAGTTAGGATTGAAGCCTGAAGGTGGAATCTACTTTGGAGCTGAGGCCTAAAGAAGAGAGAATAAGTTGATACCTATGTTTGATAGTGTATAAGCTTGAAGAAGCAAGTTGACACTTGCTATTGGAGATGATAGCCTTGAAGAGTAGTTGAAGACTGAGGACTGAACTGCTGTCAGAGGAGCTTTGCTGTGAAGCTGTGGAAGGTGTTGATCTGCTTTCTTTCCTGTCTGTTTGCTTGTTGTGCAACTGTATTGATGTGACTTGTTTGATTTGCTTGATGCATTAGAATAAGTTCATGTTTAGACTGTTTTAAGCTAGGAGCATGATTGCACTAGAGATTGAGTTGCTCCCTCTGCTTGTATTTTTACTGTATGACTTTGCTTGCTGGTATTCGGTAGAGCTCTGCTCCCTTGCCTGTGTGGTTTGTGATTTGCTTGATGGAATTTTATTTCTTCTGTATGATTGCAGTTATTCATACCTGGCTTGAGGTTGAGATGAGCTTGTGGAGGCTGATGTCCCACACACATTTCCTCCCTCACTTGCATTGCATGCATTTTACTGTATATCTGTTTATTGTTTAAGCTGATGCTTTATTTGTTTCTGTTTACCATTGACATGATCCCTAGGAATCTCACATCCTTTGATAAAGAAGTGATTATTAGAACTTTAGGTTGAAACCTATGCATGATAACTTCTAGGAGTTCCCTGTTTCAAACCTCAACCATAGCATGAATCCTTGGCATGACAACATTAGGACTTGATAGTCTCCCCTTAGTTGTCCCTTTCTCTTCTTATCTTCAAACAAATCAAAATACAGTAATAAAGGTTAACCGACGTCGTACGTTACTAGCCTTAAGCTATCTGAGAAGGGATTGTTGGAGAGTTTCTTTTCAACAGTCTGGAGGTTTAGTATGGTACCCTTTGGGTGACATGCGACGCATTCACTCTCAGGTCATAGTCTCTAGTGCGATATTGGTTGCAAACAACCATAAAAGACAGTTCTTCCGTAAAAGACAGAAAACAAACTTCAACCTTTTTTGCCCCGTGGGCCCATAAGTCAAAGGAAAGCTTTTCTGAAGAAAAGAGTGTCGTTAACTCCCAGTCCTACCGCAAACGGTAGCGCCTAAGTCTCCAAGGGTTGAGCTGCGTACGCCAAACTGCTGGAGCTGTTTGTTAACCCTACTCGATAAAAACAGATGAATTTGAATCCCCGTAATCCGTATTATCCCGAACTACGTAAGCTCTGATCTTTCACGCCGTGTGAAAGTACGTAGGCACAATACTGATGTATTGGCGAGCCACCTTCCCCGTAACCCGTAGTTAGTCGAACTACGTTGACTCTGATTTCTCATTCTCTGATGAGAATACGTAGGCATAAAGCGCGACGCTTTGCCGAGTCATTTTCTTTTCTTTTTTAGCCAGCCTTGATAGGTAGATAGATAAAACCAACCCGTCAGATAAACACAACAAGCGTGGATCCCATCGAGTACGATGAACGTGAGGGGTGCTAATACCTTCCCCTTGCATAACCGACTCCCGAACCCAGACAACGGTTGCGACGACCTTATCTTATACCTTTTCGTCAGGTTTTTCCGATCGTTTCCTTTCCCGCTCTGAGGGATAAATAACGAAAGATGGCGACTCTTCTATTTTGTCGGCACCTTATTTTCGCGGTAGCGACAACTGGCGACTCTGCTGGGGACTTGATAGTTTCCTGGGATCCAACGTCCCTTATGCGAGTCAGTTTGGGGATCCAACATCCCCTGCGAGAGTCAATCCTAGCGCTTGTATGATTACTTGTTGGGTTGTGTTTATTTATCGCATTTTATTTCCCGCACTTTATTTTCAGTATGATATGATTATCTGTGCTGTTGTGGGAGGGGCATTCTGATGAGTGAGAAGCCAGACCCAGGCTTGAGTGTACCTAGCATTAGTTGTGGAAATTAGTGGGCGCGTGCTTGCTTTGCAGGCACTAGTGTCTCATGAAATCCACGCTCAAAAGAGGTTCTCCCGGTTGACTTCTTTTCCGGCCCTTTGTGCCTAAGGGGTTGTTGGTTTGGAGGATTGTCGACTCTGGGGACCGATCATTTGGAATTCAGCCGAGTGAGGCCGCTTCAGGAAATGGTGGTGCCACACCTTCTGGGTATCGTATCACCCCTCTTGAATGTATGTGACGCTGATGACCGCATAGGATGCCGAACTTGTGTCAGTATAGGTCCATACCTGTGAGCAGGGTTGGGTTTGTTGCAGGAAGCCTTAACCTTCAAACTACCTGGTTTTCTTGATAGTGAATCAGTTTTGTTGGTATCAGAGGTTCTCATCATCAGATGTATCCGTGTTCTTGATAGAGCAAATTTATGGTCCTGTATCAGAGGTCCTTATTATCAGATATGTGTTTGTTCTTGACAGAGCAGAGTTATAGTCTGACATCAGAGGTTTCTCCTCATCATCAGATATGTGTGTTCTTGACAGAGCAGATTTATGGTCCGATATCAGGGTATTCTTCTCATCAGAGATAGGGTTGTTCTTGACAGAGCGGTGTTGTGGTTTTGTTGATACAGAACCTTCATCACTTCAATAGCACAGTCGTCTTGATCTCCCGCTGCATGATTGCATTTTGCATTATTTTGCATACCCATTTGCATTTCATTAACGTGTGTCTGTGTTGCAGGTACTGTTTCCTCCGATTCAGGTTTTCTTGCCTTCTGTTGTGCTACTATGGGTTCTCTGAGGAAGACTGTGGCCTACAAACTCCCCACTCCTGATGTTGTTCAGCTGACTGGTTTGATTGCTTTGGCATATGATTCTGTGAGAGATGAATTCAGAAAGTTTTATGGGAAACTGCTCAGCTTGGTTTGTAAACCCTCTGTGTTTGAGTTGAATGGGTTGCACGCCCTGCTGCAGTTCTACGACCCTCCTTTGAGATGCTTTACTTTCCAGAACTTTATTCTCGCACCCACACTAGAGGAGTATGTTGATTTGTTAGGTGTGCCCATCAAGAGTCAGATGCCCTTTGTTCATATGGATGTTGAGCCTAATCTGGCTAGTCTAGCTCCTTCACTTCACCTAGATGCCTCCGAGTTGGTCTTGTCTAGTTGGATCAAGGTTCCCGGTTTCTCCTTGCAGTTCCTAGTAGGAAAAGCTCAGCAGTGCGCCAAAGACGGATGTTGGATCGTGTTCAATGCCATCCTCGCTCTGTGCATATATGGCATCATTCTGTTCCCTAATATGCCCGTCTTCGTAGACTTCGACGCCTTCCACATCTTTGCATCAGGGAATCCAGTCCCCACCTTGATTGGAGATGTTTACCATTCCGTCCACTACAAGAACGAGAACAAAAGAGGTAAGAACGTCTCGTGCTGCGCGCCCTTGCTCTATAGATGGCTTGATAGTCACCTACCCAAGAAGGGTCCCTTTGCCTCGCCTGCAGCCACAGCTAAGTGGTCTGAGTGCTTGATGAGTCTGTCAGCGGAGGATATTGCCTGGTTTGATAGAGATAGGTTGGGTACTGAGATTATCTTCAGGTGCAGTGGATTTCCAAATGTGCCTTTGATAGGCAGGAAGGGCTGTATCAACTATAATCCATCCCTGCTGGTCCGACAGTTTGCTTATGCTTTGAGAGCTCCGCCGAAGGATGAAGAGGTGCAGGAATCTCTGTACCTCACTGGTCTTCTAGAGGGGGATATGTTATCTAAGCTTCAGCGCGCTTGGAATGGTATCAGTAGGCGGGGAAAGCCGTTGCTGGGAAAAAGTAATAGCCAAGCCTACGCTCCATATGTGACCTGGATCAGAGCCAGAGCAGATATTATAGGGATGCCGTTTCCACCTGCCCAGCTAGAAAGCCCTCCAGTGATTGAAGAGCATACCACCGTGCCTATTCAACAGCATAATCAGGTATTAGCTGAGAGAGACGAGCTGAAGAAGGCAAATGAAGAACTGGAAAAAGAATTGTCTCAACTCAGAAGCGAGAGAAGCGAAGCCGTCCATTCCTTCAAGAGGAAAACAGAGCTGGTGAACCAGTTAGGGACGGATTTGACTAAGCAGATAGCTGAGCGTGAGCGCTTGGGTCGAGACTTCAAAGCTGTCAATGACGTACTGGCCACCAAGAAGCAACACTTGGATGAAGCGTACCGGAGAATATCCAAGTTTAATCAGCATTGGAAGGCCACCCTAGCCAACAGCAAGAAACGGGAGGATAAACTGAAGCAACAGATCTCCAAGTTGAAAGCCCAGGTGAAGGCTAGTGAGAAGAGGTTTGATGAAGAAACCGCTCGCAGATATGCCGCTGAAGGCCTGCTCAACAAGGCTCTTGCTAACCTGAAGGAGCACAAACTAACGTTTGAATCCAAGAAGCGGAAGTTAGAAGATTGTTTCGGCGAAGGAGCATGGGAAGACTCAGTTGAAGGTCTTCAGTACACTATTACTCAAAGGGAGTTACTCGTCGAAGGGTTGCTCACTCGGCCTAATCATCCAGAAACGAGGAATCTGTTAGAAGAGTTTCGAGCCCGTGGCCGCACTTGACTATATTTGTAATCCTTTTGTGTTGATCATTGTTGTATGCTGACCATCACCAGGCTTGTTGGTCGAGGTCACGCTATTGATTCTGCTTGTACTCAGTGACGTAGTGTACCGCCTTGATGGGCTTTCTTTATATATATGAGGTGTTATTTCCATGACTGGACTCGGACTTCTTATTATCAGCACTGGCACTCAGGCACTAGGATCGGGGAGAAATCTCCCTAACACACAGACACACGTTTGCATTTGCATGAAGCATCTGCATAACGAGCACTTTGTCGTTTTTCTAACCCTTTGTGTATGCAGGTTGTTCCAGGATTGATCAAAGACCCATCCACCATTATCCGACCAGAGAAAATCGAGCTAGAGCGATGGAGCAAGTGCAGACTGACGTCCAGGAACTCCGAGAGAGGATGGACCGCTTCATGGAGCTCATGCAAGTGGTTGCCAACGGCCAAGACCAACTCAGAACCTTGGTCCAGCCTCTGATCTCAAGGGTAGATAGCAATGGTGTACTCCATGGTGGGAATGTTCCAACCCCTCCACCTGTTGAAACTCCTCAGAACGGCGTCCCCGTGACTGGGGGGAACGGTAGTGGTAACGACAATGTGATCGCTAACATGGGGCTCAATGGTAATATGACTGGCGTCGGTAACGGAAATTTTGAAGCTAATGTCAATGTTGGGCTGGGCAACGGCAACGCGAGTGTTGGAAATCTGTATGGGCCTCAGCCATGGTTAGAAGACCGTCAAGAAGACTTGTTCTCGCAGAAGGGTGCTGAAGGAGAACTGACTGCTGAAGCACGTCTGAGGTTTAAGGCACTCGAGGACAAGATGAGGAATTTCGAAAACTTGAACACCATAGGGGTTGACATGTCCAAGTTGGGACTGATTGCTGATTTCAAGGTGCCTCCCAAGTTCAAGGTACCCGACTTTGAGAAGTACAAGGGCACCACCTACCCTCGCGTCCACCTGAGATCATACTACCGAAAGATGTCCGCTCACTCTGAGGACGAGAAATTGCTGATGCACTTCTTTCAGGATAGCTTGTCCGGGCCATCCTTGGAATGGTACATGAGTTTGGAGCCTATCAGTGTGCGCACGTGGAAGGAACTTGCTGAAGCATTCGTGCACCATTATCAGTATAACAGTGATTTGGCTCCGAACCGAGTCCAACTGCAGAATTTGTCACAGAGGAACAACAAAGGGTTTAAAGAATACGCCCAGCGGTGGCGTGAATTGGCAGCTAAAGTTCAACCGCCGATGGTTGAATGGGAGCTTGTTGAAATGTTTGTAGCCACCCTCCTAGGGGTTTATTACGAGAAATTGGTCAGCAACATGTCTGGGAGCTTCTCAGATCTCATCATCACCGGCGAGCACGTTGAAAATGGGATCAAACTGGGGAAAATTCAAGGTGATCTGTCCTCAGTTGGAGGAGGAAAGAAACCATATGGTGGCAAAAGGCGGGAAGGAGAGACGAGCGCCGTGTCCAACGCTCGAAGGAAAGGCAAGGGCCAGCACCAACAGGTGGCTAGCATAACCATCCCCGCGGTCCAACAGCCACAGCAGCAGCAACCGAATCAGCAAGGGTACAGAAAGTATCAAAACAGGGCACCTCTATCAAGTTGCCACCTCGAGACGCCGCCCATGTCTTATGCTCAACTGTTACAGACTCTGCTTCAGTTACAGCTAATCCAGAAGAGAACCCTGGCTCCCTTGACAGGGGCACCTCCACCAGGTTACGATGCAAATATTCGACATGTGATTTTCACTCAGGGGCACCAGGCCACACGATAGAAAATTGCAAGGCCTTCAAGCACAAGGTGCAAGATATGGTGGACGCCAAGATCATCAACTTCTCAGATAATGTGTCAAATGTCACGAGGAACCCTATGCCGAATCATAGGGGAGGTGGAGTAAATGCCATTATTGTAGACGAGAGCTTGGATTTATTGACTGGCGTCAAGGATCTGAAGACACCGCTTAGCTTCGTTAAAGCCAAGCTGATGAAAAGAGGTTTCTTCCCAGGCTGCGGAGAACTGTGTATGGGTTGTGCGACTCATCCCGATGGATGTGAACAGTTGATAGAAGGGATTCAGAGTCTGATGACCGAAGGGATCTTGCAGTTTAGCCGAAGGGCCGAATATGGATCTGGAGAGGTAATGCTGAAGCAAAATGATGAGGTTGCCACCATCACCATCCCTCGTCGGACGATCACTATTTCTGCACCTAGGTCGCCCACAATTACCATCACCAAAGCTGGGCCGATACCTTTTGAAAGCACTAATGTTGTCTGATGGCATTACGGGGCAGACGTCTACTGTAACGGACAGAAGTTGGAACTGGAACCATCTGGGTCGTCTGTGGATAACCTAGTGGGAATTGGCAGAATCACGCGAAGCGGGAGAGTATTTGCTCCACCTGAGGTTGTGGCGGACAAAGCTGAAATAACCGATAAGGGAAAGAGTAAAGTCGTTGAAGAAACCCCTCGTGGGGTAGACAAGGACTTACTTGTTAAGGACACTAAAGAGTTTATGAGGTTGATTAAGAAGAGTGACTACAAGATCGTGGATCACCTCCATCAAACACCCTCGAAAATTTCCATCCTGAATTTGTTGATGTGTTCTGAGGCACATCGCAATGCGATGTTAAAGGTTTTGAATGCCACGTATGTACCGCAGGAAATATCGGTCAACTAGTTAGAAGGGGTCGTAGCCCACGTGAATGCTGGAAACGGGTTAGGGTTCACTGACCTAGAGCCGACACCGAAGGGAAGAAACCACAACAGCGCCCTGCACATCTCGATAGTGTGTAGGGGAATGATTATGTCTCATGTGTTGGTGGACACAGGGTCGTCACTCAATGTTCTTCTGAAGAAAGAATTAATGAAGTTAGACACTCGCGGATTGATTTGTACACCCAGTGATCTGGTTGTGAAAGCGTTCGATGGAACCAAATGTCATGTTTTCGGGGAGGTGACGTTACCAATCCAAGTTGGGCCGGAAACATTCGACGCAGACTTCTATATCATGGACATCATGCCCGCCTACAGTTGTCTCCTAGGCCGGCCATGGATCCATTCTGCTGGCGCCGTGACCTCCACGTTGCACCAGAAACTCAACTATGCCGTCGGAGGCAGCGTCGTGACTGTATGTGGCGAGGAGGATATAATGGTGAGCCATTTGTCATTCTTCAAATATGTTGAGATGGATGGGGAAATCCACGAAACCCTATGTCAGGCGTTCGAAGCTTTTAAAGTCAAGAACGTGGCTCCTATAATCATTGAGAAACCAGAGATGACCCTCTCTTCCTTCAAGGAAGCCCGGGCCGTTGCTCAAGCCGGATCTACCCCAGGCTGGGGGCGAATTCTAGAGATACCTAACAAGCAGGACAAGTTTGGGTTAGGATACTCTCCTACGGATGAAGCCTCCTCTTCTCACAGTGCCTCGCGAGGTAAAGGGCCGATCCAGTTTACCAGTGGCGGGGTGATATTCAAAAGTGTCAACGCAGTGTCTGAAGACGGCGAGGACAGCGATTGCGACCTAGACTCTTGGATCCAGCCAAGCAAACTAGGCGAGAGCCTCAACAACTGGTCCATCAGGGATACCATCCAAGTGACAGGCAAAGAGTAATGATTTACTTTCTCCAATTATTGTACAACCCTATGTCCTACCCGGGGCATAGTGGTTTTATTGTCAGGGCCTTGTTTGATTATGTACATGCATTTTACTAATAAATCAAAAGGCGTTTTCTTCGTATTCAAATATTGTGATCTCTGTATTCCTGTTTTATACTTGCTTTGAAAAACAATAAAATGGCAATGGGGTTTGTGCTAACCTGCATATCCTTGTTTTAAGCTTAACCCTTGTTATTGCAGGATCCACGTAGCAGATGACATCGACTCTGGACCTTCTACGACTCACTTCGACTTCGATTGCCCGATCTACCAAGCCGAAGAAGAGATTGATGAAGAAAAAGACCTTCCCGAAGAGTTGGCCCGCTTGTTGAAACAAGAAGAGAAAGTTATTCTGCCTCACGAGGAAGAGATTGAGATTGTGAATCTGGGTTCTGAAGAACTGGTCAGGAACGTCAGGATAGGGGCTGCATTGCAGAGTGATGTCAAGCAGAGATTGGTCGAGATGCTGAGAGAGTATAGTGACTGTCGCTTCCGTGAAAATAAGGTGCCGGGAAAACAGAAGAGTCGCCACCTTTCGTTATTTATCCCTCAGAACGGGAAAGGAAACGATCGGGAAAACCTGATGAAAAGGTATAAGACAAGGTCATCGCAACCGTTGTCTGAGTTCGGGAGTCGGTTACGCAAGGAGAAGGTATTAGCACCCCTCATGTCCGTCGTACTCGACGGGATCCACGCTTGTTTGTGTTCACTAGACGAGTTGGTTTATCTATCTCCCTATCAAGGCTGGTCTGAAAAGAAAAGAAAATGACTCGGCAAAGCATCGCACTTTATGACTACGTATTCTCATCAGAGAATGAGAAATCATAGTCAACGTAGTTCGACCAACTACGGGTTATGGGGAAGGTGGCTCGCCAATACATCAGTATTGTGCCTACGTACTCTCAACAGGTATGAGAGATCAGAGCTTACGTAGTTCGGGATAATACGGATTACGGGAATTCAGATTCATCTGTTTTATCGAGTAGGGTTAAACAGAAGTTCTAGCAGTTAGGGACAAAGCCTGTTTGCGGTGGCGCTGAAGTTTAACGACATTCTTTTCTTCAGAAAAGCTTCCTTTGAATTACGGGCCCACGGGGCAAAAAGGTTTGAAGTTTGTTTTCTGTCTTTTACGAAAGAAGTGTTTTTTATTGTGTTTGCAATTTCAATCGCACTAAAGACTATGACCTGAGAGTGAATGCGTCGCATGTCACCCAAGGGGTGCCATACTAAACATCCAGACTGTTAAAAAGAAGCTCTCCAACAATCCTTTCTCAGATAGCTTAAGGCTCGTAACGTACGAAAGAAATCATTCATGATTACTGTATCTTAAGCTGTTTTGAGATGAGAAGAGAACAGGCTCAACTAAAGGGACACTATCAAGTCCTACTGTTGTCATGCCAAGGATTCATCCTATGGTTGAGGTTTGAAACAGGGAACTCCTAGAAGTTATCATGCATAGGTTTCAACCTAAAGTTCTATCTTCACTTCCTTATCAAAGGAAATGAGATTACTAGGGGATCATGTCAATGATAAACAGAAACAGATAAAGCATCAGCTTAAACAGTAAACAGTAAACGACTGTAAAATGCATGCAATGCAAGTGAGGGAGGAAATGTGTGTAGGGCAGCAGCCTCCACAAGCTCATCTCAACCTCAAGCCAGATATGAATAACTGTAATCATACAGAAGAAATAACATGCTATCAAGCAAAATAGAGTAACTGTAATCATACAGAAGAAGTAACATGCTATCAAGCAAAATATAAATGACATGGGCAAGGGAGCTGGGCTCTACCGAATACCCGCAAGCAAAGCCATACAGTAACAATACAAGCAGAGGGAGCAACTCAACCTCTAGTGCAATCATGCTCCTAGATTAAAGTCAGTCTAGATATGAACTTATTCTAATGCATCAAGCAAGTCAAACAAGTCACACCAATACAGAAAAGAAAACAGACAGGGAAGAAAGCAGATCAACAACTCTTGCAACTCCAAGCTTCAGCTCTACTGACAGCAATCTAGTCATCAAACCTCAACCACCCTTCAAGGCTATCAGCTTCACTGGCAAGTATCAACTTGCTTCTCCAAGGTTTCAATCCATCAAACATAAGCATCAGCTTATTCTCTCTTCTCCAAGCTTCAGCTCCTTAGTCAATTCCACCTTCAGGCTTCACTTCTAACTACAAGTATCAACTTGATTCCTTCAGGCTCTCAATGCATCAATGTGAGTGTCAACTCATCCTTTATTCCTCAAGCTTCAGCTCTTCAGTTAATCTCAACTGAATCCTCTTCATAAGTATCAACTTAGTCTTCAAGCTTCAGCTCTCTTTGCTTCACTAGTATCAACTTGGTCTTCTTCTCCTACAAGCTTCAGCTTCTCAGAGTAGTCTTCAATCACCTGGAAGTGTCAACTTCATCCTTCAGTTCTTTTTCAAGCCTCAGCTCCTCATTCAATCTCCATTGGACCTTCAAGTATCAACTTGTTCTTCTTGCTCTTCAAGCTTCAGCTGCAATGGCAATGCTCAAGGAATCATCCTCTTCCACACCCTTCACTGAAGTCCTCATCTTCAAACTCAAGTCCAACATCTTTCAAGGTACTCAAACCAGAAGACAATTGATTTAACAGAATGAGTGGAAATGATAAACAGCTTATTGACAACCAAAGGAAGCCTGTAAGGGTTCATCATTATGAGAGACTGGTTCCCTCAAAGTTCTACTTCCTAGATAAAGCCACTCATCCCTCCAAAGGAGGGATGTGAATATCTTAGAAGGACTTTTAGTCATTGGGAGGAATGGAAGCACAAGATGCTTTCCATATTTGTGAAAGAAATCATTCTAATTCTAAGGCTCTCCCTATGTCTCCTACCTCCTAAATCTTCATCAGACACCTTCAGGCACAAGCAATTCCAAGGTCCAAGCAACTTCAAGCATCCTCACCTTGTCTTCAACTTGTCTTCAGTCTCACCAAAGGCAAACAACACAAAAGACCTAATCTAAGGGGACTAAAGAAGTTAATCTAGTTGAGTTAGTAAGTTAGGATCACCTAAAACCTAGTACTAAAGTTAATCCTAACTAAAATACTAAAACCAATTGTAAAATCCTACAAAAATTACTATGGGGACTTAGGTCAATCATGACTCTACCACATTAATTTCAGAGATCAAATCATCAAATAAGACCTAGAAATAAATTCTACACTACAAGATACTAAACATAAACCCTAAAGGGAAGCACCTAAATCTCAACCAAAACTACCACCTATGTTATTCACAAAAATGTGAGAAAAATGCTATAGGAGCATACATGTCTAACCTAATTACACACAAAAAATCAGGATCAAAGTCATCACCACATGATCACACAAAATTCCACAAAATTAAGTATCAAACATAACTATTTTAATATCAATTAAAATACAAAAATTCCATAAAATCATAAAATGCATTAAATGAAAATATTTTTTATCTAAAAAATACTAGACTCAATCATGAATATAATGCAAAAAGAATGGGATTAATTGGATCATTTTTCAATTTTATATGATTTAATCAAGAACCATGTATAAAATGAAAAAAACAAAGAAAATCAATGGAAATTAATAGGCGTGTGTGGCAAATAGCAAGAAAAATCAATTCAAATTCAGACTGGGCTGAAGAAGGGGGTGTCAGTATCAAGTGCAATCCAAGCCCAACGCTTCAGTCTTCAATTCACAAAATCAGAAATGTTACATGCCAAGGTTCGAACTTGCTCACTCTTGGTCTACACAGCGAAGCCTCTCAGGTCAATAAACAAAATGATGCGTTTAAGGCTAGGGACGCGTGGCTCAATGTGAGCCCTGGGATCCACAGACCAAGTCAAATTCTCCACGTGAATGAACGGTGAGGATTGTATCTTCCTCGTTTCAAACCTGCACCTCACGCGCGCAAGCTCAAGTCGCCGGTGGCTTTTCCGGCCACCCCTGTGAAACCCTAGATCCTTCTATACTCAACCATTGGTCACGATGTCTACATGAATCTTGATCGGAATTTTCTCAGGAATCTAACCATGCCATTAGTTTATACTGAAAACGCGTGGTTCGCCAAAACCAAATCTCAACCGAAAATGGAAGGAACCCTAACTTGTCTCTAACCATCAAATTAACTAACCAGAATTCATCTACACGTTAAGGGGAACCTAACCGCATGCTTTTAATGGATTAAAAGTGCATAATTAAAGAGATATTTCAAAATCTTAGAACCAACCTTGAAGCTTGGATTGTAGTGGTTATGCGCCTCAATTCTCCCTCAAACTATGCAGAATCCTTCAAGGAGTAATGGTGGATGATTCTTGATGCTTAGTTCTTGCTGAAACCTCTTGATTCTCCAAAACGCATTTCCAATTTTCAAGCTTTTTCTTCACTTCACATCAATGGATTCTCAACAAAATTCTGCTCCATAAACTTCCAAATTCGTTCTACTACCTATTTGTAGTGTGTTCAGATGGATATCAAGCCCAAACTAGGCCCAATTATTGATTTTGGATGTTCACCTTTCCTTCCAAATTTCAACATGAAAGTGTGCCTTCAAGCCTTACTCATGCTCTAAACTCAATCCAAACCATCCACTTAATCATTAAGGAGTGTGATATAATGGTTTTTTTTCCTTTGGTTTTAGCATAGGGAGTGTATATGATATGTTTCTTAAATGTGAAGTAACCATCCAAATGACCATGCTATGGACCTCAAATCCAAAATGTGGCAATGCCAATCTTTCTAAAACATTAATTCCATTCAAATTGATCACAAATTTGACTTGGAAACATGTTACTCTCATTTCTTTTGAATTTTCTCATTTTAATTCATTAAAATGGCTTTCATGTGAAGTTTTTTCAACCAATGCTTGATACAATCCATATCAATGGACACTTGATGTTTATACAAGCTAAAAACATCATTTTGAACAACTTTGATGTTGAACATTTCCTCATTTGAAGCTTGGAAATAGGAGTTATGGCCTTATGGTTGAAATGACCTGTAATCTCCAAATGACCAAAATGCCCTTGACTTGTCAAAGCCATAACTTGAGTTCTACACATCCAATCATGGACTTCTAGTAGTATCTAGAAAGCTAAGAGGATAAGGAACAACATTAATGTTGACCAAAAGTTCATAGGAATCATCCTTCTTGGGCAAAAGTTTGATGCAAGTTGGGTAACTTTCAAGCCCCCAAATTCACATACCTCAGATGACCTGTAACTTGTCAAAGTCATAACTTGAGTTCTACAAATCTTATCAAGGCCTTCTAGTACTCAAATTAAAGCTAAGAACAAGCTCTACAACATTCATGTTGGGGGAAAGATGAGATGACAATTACATCTTGAGCTAAATTGCCTTGAAGATAGGGGTCAAACTAGGGGATTTTACACTGTCAAGCCTTAGAAACCCTAGCTTGAAACTTCTCAAACTCTTCAATCATGAGGAGTTAACCTTGGAATCATCCTTATAACACCTCAATGTATCAATACATGATCACATGGCCTTTGAATTAGGTCTCAACCTTGTTCAAATCATCAGTTGACCTAGGGTTGACCCAGTCAAACCCTAATTACACCAATCATGGCTGAGGTTTCTTATCCTTGCACAATGACCTGTCTAGGCCTCAAAGTGATATTCAACACTTATCATGGGCTCTTTCAAGACCTCAAGTCCATCTTCATGGCCTCAGAATCATCTGATGGTCTTCCCCATAACTCTCAAGTTAGGAGGCACACAACCTTGGTTTCAACCACTCTCTCTGAGGATCTTTTGACTTCTCTGACAAGGATATCAACCCTTGAACATCTGAATAAGCTTCTTAGCTATCTTCACATTCTTGTGTAGCCCTTGATTGGTAATCATACCTCTTGATCTCCTGCATACATGTCAATGAAATGCAAATGATAATGCTAATGTGAATGAAATGATACATAAGCAAGGTAAAGAAATGCTGGGCAAATTTTGGGGTGCAACAGCTGCCCCTATTCAAACGGCTTGAACCTGACTGGGTGAGAAGTGAACGGCTCTTAAACAATCAAGGTAAAAGACGGTTGAATACCAATAAACCCGGAAATTTGCTAACTGCACAAGTACACGGTACTCTGATGGGAACAAATCTTCGAACACTGAAAGATTAGTTGCACGGCAACTAGCTGGAGAATTGGTCACACGGTAACCAGTGATACATGGTCGATCATGCTGTCAGGCATCAGGATTCCCCGGGACTCATCAGGTCGACAATCAAGTTAATCATGCCATCGGGCATTCAAAGAGAACTTTCGGGCATCAGCCGGACTTCATCAGTAAGTCGGGAATAGAATTCTCGGTCAATCATGAACCAATTGGGGATATCCAACTTCTACCATCAGGCACTCCGCATCAGCTGAGAGAACTGCTTCGTCAATACGGTTGGACTTCAATCATCAAGTCTTCAGGGGAAGCTTCAACTTCGCTGTTCGGAACCCTGCTGGGGATGACGCATCTCCGCTAGGGATTCTGGAGAACTATCAAGTAACTTTGCTTCGGGGGTCCAGAAATCATTCTGGGTGAATCATCCCTGCTGAGGACATCAAGAATCATCTTGGACAAATAACTCCGTGGAGGCTTCAAGAATCATCCTGACCTAATAACTCTGCTGGAGATTTCAGGAATCATCCTGAGTAAACACTCTGTCGGGGACTCTAAGCATCAACTTGAGCAACCAACTCTGGCGACTTCACTGGGGATTTCAAGAATCATCTTGAGCAAACGACTTTGTTGGGGAGAATTCAAGAATCATCTTGAGCAAGCGACTCTGCAGAGGAACACCTGCAAAACAAGAACGGTAACGACCTAGCTCATGTTTCATACGCATATGCTTTGACAACGGCGCAATGCTCCACACGGTGGAAATGCTACGCGTTTTTTGATAAATGCTATGCAATCATGCAAAATGCTGCGACCCCGTCAGCAAAATAAATGCTAAAGGGAGAATCCTCCCCTCAAGGAGAAAGAACCACTCTGGTGGGGGAAGGAATCATCCTGCCACGGAGAAAAGGTCATGCCAATCTCAATCGGACTCCGCATGGGGAAGCAAACTTCAGTTGACTGCTGCAGGGGAACGAAGCTCTACGAGAACCCAGACCTGCTGAGGAAAACGATGTCAATCGTAGAAATAAACTGCAAGGCCTTCATGGCTAAACTTTCCTGGAGATAACGACTCCGGCGGGGAAATACAGCATCAGCTATTCAACACTCTACTGGGGAAAACCAATCATGGCCTGAACTGCTTCCAAGGACTCGGCTCTCTTGGGGAACTGCGAACTTGGCTGGGGAAGAAGAAATCATCCTGCTTCGGGGGAGAGTACGACTCTCTGGGGAATCTCAATTCTGTCGGAGACTTCAGTCTGGAACTATCAATTGCTGCACACTTCAGTGAATAGTCTCCTACGAGACCTGCACTTGTGACCTGGTGCTGGGGGATGAACACACGCTTCGGCGCCTGACTCAGTTGGGGAGATGACGACCCTTCGGGATGCATCTGATTGGGGAGAGAATCTTCTCTGCCTGGGGAAACACATCAATGCTTTACGATCTCCGGTTCAGACTCTGCAGGGAGAGGTTGCTGAACTTCGCTGGAGAAGAAGGAATCATCCTGCTTGGGGACGCATACGGCGTACTACCTGGTACATGCTACACCTGCAACAACACAAACAAACAGACAAGATACCCTTCTCTAAGGGACCTATCAAGGTTATCACCTTGTGACAATGTTCAAGTAATTCATTGTTTCAACAATCAGTGGCCTAGGCCAGTAAGTTTAGGTATGCGCATTTTGTCAAAAACATCGGCGTTCTTTTTCGCAAACAAAACAGGTAAATGCTAAACAGACAAACAGAATTGCTGAATCGTATACATTTTATTGATAACGAACCCCTGAATGGGTAAAAATGTTTTACAACAGATGCAAGCTCCTGGAATGAGGAAGCTGCGCAAAAAAGTAAAAACATAAATATACATCAGTATATATAAATGTCGGCAACGAGGCGTAGACGAACACCATGAGTTGATCCCTCTATGACCCACTCGACTTCGATACTTCTCCGACGCTTCAGCTTAAGAAGAGATTGATTCAGATAAACGGCCCTCAGGTCTTCCAAACCACTAAACAATGAGAGTCCACACGCAGAACGCAGTCATTTGCTTTTTCAAATCCCTAACTTTTGCCTGAATCGCCCTTTCGGGTTTTCGATTCAGCGGGATACCCTTTTTTGCCAAAGTCGCCCATCCGGGTTTTCGACTTTGCGGGTGTACATTCTTTCAATTTATATCCCTAATTTTTTCCCGAACCTTTTTCCTTTTTGGTGGTTCGCCGAGATGCCCCTTTTTGCTTGGATATTCTTTTTCTTTCCAGCGGGTCATTCTTTAAGCAAAGTATTTTTTAATTGCGTCCGCGTTCGCCGGGGATGCAAAATCTTCACCATCCATCGTGGATAACAACAAGGCTCCTCCCGAAAAGACCTTGCTGACGACGTACGGACCTTCGTAATTGGGAGTCCACTTGCCCCGGTGATTGGAGTGTGGAGGAAGAATCTTCTTCAGGACGAGATCACCCGTCTGAAAGCTTCTAGGACGCACCTTCTTATCATAAGCTTTCTTCATTCGGCTTTGATATAAACGACCATGCGCAATCGATACTAACCTCTTCTCGTCCATCAGGTTGAGTTGGTTTAGTCGGTTCCTAATCCATTCTGCCTCATCGAGTTTCACATCGACCAAAACTCGCAAAGAAGGGATCTCCACTTCTAACGGTAGGACAGCTTCCATACCGTACACCAAGGGGAAAGGAGTTGCCCCGGTTGACGTACGTACCATTGTACAATAACCGTGCAATGCAAATGGCAACATCTCGTGCCAATCCTTGTAGGTCACAACCATCTTCTGCACAATCTTCTTGATGTTTTTATTGGCCGCTTCAACGGCGCCATTCATCTTCGGCCGGTAAGGAGATGAGTTGTGGTGTTCAATCTTGAAACTCTGGCATAGCTCCTTCATCATCTTGTTATTCAGGTTCGAACCATTATCAGTAATGATCCGCTCGGGAATTCCGTAACGACAGATGATGTCCCTCTTTATGAATTTAGCCACCACCTGCTTGGTCACATTAGCATACGAGGCTGCCTCCACCCACTTGGTGAAGTAGTCGATAGCTACTAGAATGAAGCGATGACCGTTAGATGCAGTGGGCTCGATCTTGCCTATCATGTCGATGCCCCACATGGAGAACGGCCACGGGGAGGACATGACATTTAACGGGCACGGCGGCACATGAACTTTATCAGCATAAATCTGGAATTTATGACATCTCTTCGCGAATTTAAAGCAATCTGATTCCATCGTCATCCAGTAGTATCCTGCTCTCAGGATCTTTCTTGTCATAGCATGCCCGTCGGCGTGCGTACCAAATATGCCTTCATGGATTTCTTCCATGAGCATACTCGCTTCTTTCTCATCTACACATCTGAGTAGCACGAGATCGTGGTTTCTCTTATACAACACTCCATCAGGATTGAGATAAAAATTTCCAGACAGCCTCCTCAGAGTCTTCTTATCCTGGGTTGACGCTCCCGCAGGATACTCCTTAGTCATAAGGAAGGTCTGGATGTCATGGAACCATGGCTTGCCGTCGGAGGCTTCCTCGATTGCAAAGACGAATGCAGGTCTATCAAGACGGGAAAGGACAATTCTTGGAGCTTCATTCCAAAAATTGACTTTATACATTGAAGCCAACGTGGCTAAGGCATCGGCCATCTGATTTTCGGCCCTGGGCACATGATGGAGTTCTACTCGATCAAAGAACGGAAGCAGCCTTCTAGCATAATTCATGTACGGCACCAAATTCGACTGACGAGTCTCCCACTCCCCTTTAATCTGGTTAATCACAAGTGCCGAGTCACCATATACATCTGGATTCTTGATTCTCAAATCAATTGCTTCTTCTAGACCCATGATGCATGCTTCATACTCCGCTTTGTTATTGGTGACTGGAAACGTCAGTCTCGCGGTAAACGGGATGTGGGATCCATGGGGAGTCGTGATGATCTCCCCAATGCCACTTCCATAAGAATTAACTGCCCCGTCGAATATCAATTTCCACTGGGATTTCCTATCTGGCCCCTCGTCGGGCAACGGTTCATCGCAATCTTTCGCTTTGAGAAACATGATATCCTCATCAGGGAATTCAAATTTCATAGGCTGATAATCCTCGATCGGCTGTTCGGCGAGGTAATCGGACAATACGCTTCCCTTAATGGCCTTCTGGGAAACGTACTGAATGTCATATTCCGTCAACACCATTTGCCATCTGGCAATCCTGCCCGAAAGCGCTTGCTTCTCGAAGACGTACTTGATCGGATCCATCTTCGAAATTAGCATGGTTGTGTGGTTGAGCATGTACTGTCGTAAACATTTGGCAGCCCAGGCTAGTGCACAACACGTCTTCTCCAGCATCGAGTAACGAGATTCACAGTCCGTGAACTTTTTACTCAAGTAGTAAATGGCATGCTCCTTTCTGCCCGTCTCGTCGTGCTGACCGAGAACACACCCCATACTATTCTCAAGAACTGTCAAGTACATGATTAAAGGTCGTCCGGCCACTGGGGGTATCAATATTGGAGGTTCCTGTAGATACTGTTTTATCTTATCGAATGCCTTCTGGCAATCCTCGTTCCAGATAATCGCCTGATCTTTCTTTAGCAGCTTGAACATCGGTTCACACGTGGCCGTGAGCTGAGAAATAAACCTTGCAATGTAGTTTATCCTGCCCAGGAAACCACGAACTTCTTTTTCTATTTTTGGCACTGGCATTTCTTGTATCGCTTTAATCTTCGCAGGATCAACCTCGATGCCTCTTTCGCTCACGATAAACCCCAGTAGCTTTCCGGACCGTACTCCGAAAGTAAACTTGTTAGGATTCAGCCTCAACCTGAACTTCCTAAGCCTTTCAAAAAGCTTCATCAAATTGACCAGATGTCCCTCCTCCGTTTGGGACTTCGCAATCATGTCATCAACATAGACTTCAATCTCATGATGAATCATATCATAAAACAAGGTTACCATTGCTCGTTGGTAAGTGGCCCCTGCGTTCTTCAGACCGAAAGGCATTACCTTGTAGAAAAATGTTCCCCAAGGTGTGATAAACATAGTTTTCTCCATGTCCTCCGGCGCCATCTTGATCTGATTGTAACCAGAGAAGCCATCCTTGAACAAAAATACGGAGAACTGAGCTGTATTGTCGACCAACACATCAATATGAGGCAGCGGGAAATCATCTTTAAGGCTCACCCTATTCAAATCCCGATAATCGACGCACATTCGTACCTTACCGTCCTTCTTCGGTACAGGCACTATGTTGGCGACCCACGGAGGGTAAGTAGTGACCGCTAAGAAGCCAGCATCAAGTTGTTTTTGCACTTCTTCTTTGATCTTAACGGCCATATCTGGTCGCGTCCTCCTAAGCTTCTGCTTAACGGGAGGACAACCTTCTCGCAGCGGCAAGTGATGGACCACGATGTCAGTATCAAGTCCGGGCATATCCTCGTATGACCAAGCAAAGACGTCACTATACTCTCTTAGCATCTCGACCAATCTCTGCTTGACATCACTCTGCAATGCAGCCCCTATCCTGACATTCCTGACTAGTTCTTCAGAACCCAAATTCACAATCTCGATCTCCTCTTCATGAGGCAGAATAACTTTCTCTTCTTGTTTCAACAAGCGGGCCAACTCTTCAGGAAGGTCTTCGTCTTCATCAATCTCTTCTTCGGCTTGATAGATCGGGCAATCGCAGTCGAAGTGAGTCGTAGAAGGTCTAGAGTCGATGTCATCTGCTATGTGGATCTCTTCGCTTGTCATCTGGATGATATCCTTGACGGACCAATTGTTGAGGCTCTCGCCTGGCTTGCTTGGCTGGATCCAAGAGTCTAAGTCACAGTCGCTATCTCCGCTGTCTTCAGACGCTGCATTGACGCTTTCAAATATCACCCCGCCACTGGTAAACTGGATCGGCCCTTTACCTCGCGACGCACTGCTAGAAGAGGAGGCTTCAGCTCCAGGAGAATATCCCAACCCAAACCTGTCTTGCTTGTTAGGTATCTCCAAAATTCGCCCCTAACCTGGGGTAGATCCGGCTTGAACAACGGCCCGGGCTTCCTTGAAGGAAGAGAGAGTCATCTCTGGCTTCTCAGTGACTACAGGAGCTACGTCCTTGACTTTAACAGCTTCGAACGCTTGGCATAGAGTTTCGTGGATTTCCCCATCCATCTCAACATACTTGAAGGATGACAAATGGCTCACCATTATGTCTTCCTCGCCACATACGGTCACGATGCTACCTCCGACGGCGTACTTGAGCTTCTGGTGCAACGTGGAGGTAACGGCACCCGCGGAATAGATCCACGGCCGGCCCAAGAGACAGCTGTAGGCAGGCATGATGTCCATAATGTAAAAGACCGCATTGAATGTTTCCGGCCCGACTTGGATTGGCAACGTCACCTCCCCGAAAACATGGCGTTTGGTTCCATCGAACGCTTTCACAACCAGATCACTGGGTGTGCAAATCACTCCACGAGTATCTAACTTCATTAATGCCTTCTTCGGAAGAACATTGAGCGACGACCCTGTGTCCACCAACACGTGGGACATAATCATTCCCCTACACTCTATCGAGATGTGCAGGGCGCTATTGTGGTTCCTCCCCTTCGGCGTCAGCTCCAGGTCAGTGAACCCTAACCCATTTCCAGCATTTACATGGGCTACGACCTCTTCCAGCTGGTTTGCCGATATTTCCTGCGGTACATATGCGACGTTCAACACCTTCAGCAGTGCGTTGCGGTGTGCTTCAGAACACAGCAACAAATTCAGGATGGAAATCTTCGAGGGTGTCTGATGGAGATGATCCACGATCTTGTAGTCACTCTTTTAAATCAACCTCATAAATTCCTCGGCGTCTTTAACAAGTAAGTCTTTTTCTACCCCGCGAGGGATCTCTTCAACGACCTTACTTTTACCTTTATCAGTTGCATCAGCTTTGTCTACTTTGTCTGCCACGACCTCAGGTGGTGCAAACACTCTCCCGCTGCGAGTGATTCCGCTGATTCCTACCAGGTCATCCACAGACGACCCAAACGGTTCTAGCTCCAATTTCTATCTGTTGCAGTAGACTTCAGCCCCATAATGCCATGGGACAGCGTTAGTGCTTTCGAACGGTATCGGCCCAGCTTTGGTGATGGTAATCATGGGCGGCCTGGGTGCAGAAATAGTTATCGTCTGGCGAGGGATGGTGATGGTTGCAACCTCATCATCTTGCTTCAGCATTACCTCTCCCGATCCACATTCGGCCCTTCTGCTAAATTGCAGGATTCCCTCAGTCATCAAACTTTGAATCCCCTCTCTCAGCTGTTCACATCCATCAGGACTTGTCGCACAACCCATACACAGCTCTCCGCAACCTGAAAGAAACCCCTTTTCATCAACCTAGCTTTAACGAAGCTAAGCGGCGTCTTCAGATCCTTGACATCAGTCAACAAATCCAAGTTCTCGTCTTCAATAATGGCGTTTACTCCACCTCCCCTATGATTCGGCATAGGGTTCTTCGTGACGTTTGGCACATTATTTGAGAAGTTGATGATCTTAGCGTCCACCATGTCTTGCACCTTGTGCTTGAAGGCTTTTCAATTCTCTATTGTGTGGCCTGGTGCCCCTGAGTGAAACTCACAAGTTGCATTCGCGTCATAACCTGGCGGAGGTGCCCCTGTCAAGGGAGCCAGGGTTCTCTTCTGGATCAGTTGTAACTGAAGCAAAGTCTGTAATAGTTGCGCGTACGACATGGGCGGTGTCTCGAGGTGACGACTCGACAGAGGTGCCCGATTCTGATACTTTATGTACCCTTGTTGATTCGGTTGCTGTTGCTGCTGCTGTTGAACTGCCGGGATAGTTATGCTGGCCACCTGTTGGTGAGGGCCTTTACCCTTCCTTCGAGCGTTGGTCACGGCGCTCGTTTCTCCTTCCCGTATTTTGCCACCATAGGGTTTCTTTCCGCCTCCTCCAGCTGAGGATGACTCACCTTGAATTTTCCCCAGTTTGATCCCATTTTCGATGTGCTCACCCGTGATAATGAGATCTGAGAAGGTTCCAGACATACCGCTGACCAATTTCTCATAATAAACCCCTGGGAGGGTGGCTACGAACATCTGCACAAGCTCACGTTCAACCATCGGCGGCTGAACCCTGGCTGCCAACTCACGCCACCGCTGGGCGTATTCCTTGAACCCTTCGTTGTTCCTTTGCGACAGATTCTGCAGTTGGACTCGGTTCAGAGCCAAGTCGCTATTGTCTTGGTAGTGGTGCACAAATGCTTCAGCAAGGTCCTTCCACGTGCGCACACTGGTAGGCTCTAGACTCATGTACCATTCGAGGGAGGGCCCGGACAGACTGTCCTGAAAGAAGTGCATCAGCAACTTCTCGTCCTCAGAATGAGTTGACATTTTTCTGTAATATGATCTCAGGTGGACGCGAGGGCAAGTGGTGCCCTTGTATTTTTCAAAGTCAGGTACCTTGAACTTGGGAGGCACCTTGAAATCAGCAATCAGTCCCAACTTGGACATATCAACGTCCAGGGTGTTCTGGTTCTCGATATTTCTCATCTTATCCTCGAGTGCCTTGAACCTAAGCCGTGCTTCAGCAGTCAGCTCCCCTTCAGCACCTCTCTGAGAGAACACATCGTCTTGATGGTCTTCTAACCACGGCTGAGGCCCGAACAGATTTTCAACACCCGCATTGCCGTTGCCCAGCCCAACATTGACGTTAGCTTCAAAATTCCCATTACCGACGCCCGTCGTATTACCATTGAGTCCCATGTTAGCTATCGCGTTGCCGTTGGCACTGCCATTCCCCCCGGTCACGGGGATGCCATTCTGAGGAGTTTCAACTGGTGGAGGGGTAGGCACAATCCCACCATGGAGTACGCCATTGCTATCGACCCTTGAAATCAGAGGCTGAACCAAGGTTCTAAGCTGATCCTGGCCATTGGCGACTGCTTGCATGAGCTCTATAAAGCGATCCATTCTTTCGCGGAGTTCCTGAACATCAGTTTGCACTTGCTCCATGATTCTGGTTTGATTTGCTCTGGTCGGATAGCGGTGGATAGGTCTCTGATCAATCCTGGCACAACCTGAAACAACCTTGAAAACACAAAAGGGTTAGGAAAAACAACAAAGTGTTCGTCATGCAAATGCTTCATGCAAATGCAAACGTGTGCCTGTGCGTTAGGGAGATTTTCCCCGATCCTAGTGCCTGAGTGCTAGTGCTGATAATAAGAAGTCCGAGTCCAGTCATGGAAATAACATCTCATATATACGAAGAAAGCCCATCAAGGCAGTACACAACGTCAATGAGTACAAGATGAATCAATAACGTGACCTCAGCCAACAAGCTTGGTGATGGTCAGCATACAACAATGATCAAACAAAAGGAATACAAATAGTCAAGCACGGCCACGGGCACGAAACTCTTCTAACAACCCCTTCGTTTCTGGATGATCAGGCCGAGTGAGCAACCCTTCGACGAGTAACTCCCTCTGCATAATGGTGTACTGAAGACCTTCGACCGAATCTTCCCATGCTCCTTCGCCGAAACAATCTTCTAACTTCCGCTTCTTAGATGCAAACATCAGTTTGCGCTCCTTCAGGTTAGCAAGAGCTTTGTTGAGCTGGCCTTCAGCGGCATATCTGCGAGCGGTTTCTTCATCAAACCTTCTCTCACTGGCCTTCACCTGGGCTTTCAGCTTGGAAATCTGTTGCATCAGCTTATCCTCCCGCTCTTTCCTGTTGGCTAGGGTGGCCTTCCAATGCTGGTTAAACTTGGATATCCTCCGATATGCTTCGTCCAAGTGCTGCTTCTTCGTGGCCAGTACATCATTGACAGCTTTGAAGTCTCGACCCATGCGCTCACACTCAGCTATCTGCTTAGTCAAATTTGTCTCTAGCTGGTTCACCAACTCTGTTTGCCTCTTGAAGGAATGAACGACTTCGTTTCTCTCGCTTCTGAGCTGAGCCAATTCCTTTTCCAGTTCCTCATTTGCCCTCTTCAATTCATCTCGCTCAACTAACACCTGATTATGCTGCTGAATAGGCACAGTGGTAGTGTAATACCCCAAATTTTACCCTTATATTTAGTCAGTCATTTCGCATAGCATCTCATCTGTGCATCTGCTAACCACTATCAAGTCATGGAGGTATTTGTTTGCAGGATTGGTTCCAGGGGTATTTTGGTCATTTTACGTGGATTCCGCTAATTCTTTGAAGACAGGCTTTTACTGAGCTTTGAGATACTTGAGACACTATTTCTGAGGCATTTATTTATCACCTGGTTCGATTATGTCAAGGCGCCAATTCCATGTGTTCGGTATCGAAATTTGTCGGGCACAACTGGATTTAAGACCAATTTTATCGCTCATGGTTTATTTCCAGAGAACTCCCGATGCTGTTAATAAGGCACAGTTTAATTGGATATTACGGGATTGTTGCTCTTGGCATTTGATCAGTGGAATTCAGTTACGGGCAAGGTTATCATTGATACTGAATCTGTGGTGATTACGGCGTGCATCCGTGTTTGGTTATAAAATTGTTGGTTAGCACTTAAATTGGAATGCAAGAAAATTTAATCAGGTAATGAGATTAGGACTACAAATGAGACAAGTGCACGAACAAGAATATCATTCGGGAATGTTTATGGTTTATGACTATGTTAATGAATTTAAATATTTGTGGATTTATTCACAAACGTTTATAATTTTTTTAACTAGAAATAAATATAAATAGATTCGAAACTGAGCGATCATGGATATATAAAAGAAGTTCTGGCATTTTTATTTCATAAAAGGTATCATTATACAAAAAGGAGGAAATTGTTTCACATCCTGAGTTGCTGTTACAGATGTTACATTCACTCTAAAAAACGTCCTAAGTCCTAAAAATTTCTAAGTGTCCTTCATGATGTCCCTTGAGCTTCTCCGCAAAATCTCCGATCAACCTGTACGTCAAAGAAAAACAAATACAAAACAGAACAGAATAGAAAAGAAAAAATGTTAGAGGTTGTTTGACACTCTCAGAACAGCGTCATCATCTAGTGCCGGGAGTGGCACAACTGAAGTTGCGTCCTACCCCCGTTACCGACCCGCGCCGTTGGCGTCAGATCAAGTGGTCATCTGTTCTTATCATGCGGGACATCCGAGAGATAGAAGTGATAAAAGAAGCAGGACTGGTTCGCTTTTGCCGCAATTGGATTTCCAAACTGATTGGTCATAAACCCGGATGCCGACGGGTATGAACCACTTTGGCTTCAAGGTTATCCGACACCTGAAATCCACAACAGCATCAGTACCAGGTTCAGAATTCAGAACTCAAAGCAAGACAGTTCATAAGCTGCCTAAACAAAACAGCCATAGGTAAGTGGAAATTCAATCTGAAAGTGCACAACCAAAAACTGCATCAATTCTGAGTTCATGAAAACCAACTCCCAAACATGAATAGAAAGTAAAGGCTGCTGCTGGATCTCAAACTGCACCACATAAGAACAGAAAGCTGCTACCGATCCTTATCAGAAAAATGAAATACAAACCAAACTGCAATGTATCAAAAAGTTCAGCAGCATCAGTTCAGGAAACAAGTTCAGTTCAAGAATCCAACGCCATTGCACCAAAATTGGTTACAAAACAAGTCGATTGGAACTCGCTTCGAACAAAACCCCAACTGGTCAACATCTGAAAAAAATCAATAACCAAACTGCATCAGAACAGCACAAATCATATCACGAAATCAAGTGCAATATGGTTCGAATCAGAGACTAAAATGCCAAGTTGAGATGGATGTGAATGTCTACAAAATCCAAAACACTAAAAGTGTCAGGGTTCTAACAAGGTATTACAGCCTATATCAGAAAACAAAGCAGAGTCAACAACACCAAGCTGATGTGTTTAATCACGCCCTCAGTAAACTCATCATTGGGCGGAAACTCGAGCTGCCGGGAGGGAAACAATTAGAGTGTCTCCAGCTCCCAACCAAGCGTCGAAAATAAGGACCAATCTCGAAGGCTCCCAACAATCATCGAGAGTAGAAACAAGAACGGATGCCCTGGTAGCTCAGACTGTGATGTCGTCATCGCCGCGTAACCTTCTCGGCCATTCTGACTCGACCGAAGCATCAGCCTCAATTCACTGAAAAAGAAGAAGAAAAATAAGTGAATTCCAACTGATAACCAAACTGAACGAAGCAATGTCCAAATGAAATCAAAACAAATCAGTTCAGATATCAAACAGATCAAATGAAATCCGAGCGAATCCATATCCGTAAATAAGGAATCCTAAAAAGGGAAAGTTCAAATCAGATGAGATCAAACATATCAGAAAAACGAAATCCAATTTCACCAAAATCCCAATCAAATCTTTAAAGAGGAAACAAGATATATCAGTATCAGAATAATCCAATCAGGGTATCAGAAATTTGATCAAGCAAGAGTGAATCCGAAAAGTGTTCAAACCATATCAAAAATCACAGCAAATCAGATCGAAAATCCAATAGTAACGCAAATCCATTGCCCAAAAAGAGAGTATATAAGAACAACATCACCTCATTAAAACGGTGGTGGCCGCGAGAGAGAAAAAGGCTAAGGTTCAAAACCCTAGACAGAGAATACGAGTAGCCGCGAGAGAGAAAAGGGGACGGACAAATCAAAGAACACAAAACCCTAACGGGCTAGCGACTGCGAGATCGAAAGAGGAAGAGTTTTCGCCCAAAGCCGTCGCAAACAACCGTCGATCAAGCTCAACGGAAGAGGTTCGCCGGCGCCGTTCATTCAACGACGGGCAAATACCTCGGAGGCTCAGCAACATCATTGCCTTCGTTCGTCACCAATTGCGAACGAAGAATGTAAGCCAGGAACATAATACCGTCATGTTTAACAGTTGTTCATTTGATTTCAGGTTTTTTTCAACACGAGGATCACAGCGAGAAAGATGGCGAGGAAGATGAAGGAACAAATGCGCCGCGAAGGGGACATTAGGGTTCTGAAACCCTAAACTTGCATGTTGTTTCTTATTACTCACCAACCGGGTTGGGTCCGGAGGTGATGACCGGCCCAACCCTTTTATTTTTTTTTACTTTTTTTATTTTTTATAATTAATAAATTAAATTATTAAACTTTTTTAAAAAACTAATATTTAGGTTTTTATAAAATAATAATTTAAAAACATTTTTAAAAGATTAAAACTAAAACATTTTTAAAGGATTAAAATTAAAACAATTTTTTTAATAATTAGTATCAAATTTTTTTAAAACTAAAACTAAGACCTTTTTTTAAAACCAAAAGAAAATATTTTTTTTAAAATTAAAATCTTTTTTTATTTATTATCAAGTAAAAAAAATTAAGCTTAGATTCATGTTCTCATAAAATAAAAAACCACAAAAAATGTCCCATAGCTTCATGCTTCTGTTTTCATAAATTTTGTTTACTAACCTAGTTCGTTCACTGTGCAGCTTACCACGTTGCTTCTTTATGTTTGCGTTCTTAAAATTGAATTGTATCATATTATTGTAACTGTTCCTCCTTTGTAACCTTGCGAATCTCAACAATCGCATTTACGTTTCTGCATTTAAAATTCTGCTGATGTATGATTTCAATTATCTCACACATTCATCAATTATTCTGTCACAGTACACACATCCGAAGGTTAGGTCTAGCTTTTGGTCGCCGCGCCAATAGTCCTCAACTTCAACCCTTACACCTTTTCAACCCTATTTTCCACAAATGCCTCGCCGCAGGCTAAATTACAATTTTACCCTAGCACTAGGTCAAAGAGCCGCCGCGCTCATTTTAGGGTTTCCCGCCGCGGAATCCCTAACCTAACCTAACCCTAATTTCAACTTAACATTTCAACGTAGAAATTTGGAGTTCCTACACTCCACGTAAGCGTGTCCTTAAGATGCGTTTATTCCCCTTGAGACCTTGACCACAGTCAAGAAGTCTCTAACCTCCCTTTTGAGGGGAACTACGATTACTCTGATTCCACTCCCGTAAGGATACGTAGGCACAAGATGCGATGTCTTGCCGAGTAAACTTAGAACTAACCCCTTAGGTCTCTTTTCTCACTTTTAATCCTTTGTACATATACCTTAAGCAAATAAATAAAGCAAATAGTAAACATTTGAACAAAAGGTTCCCGTAGAGTACTACGGAAGTTTAGGGTGCTAATACCTTCCCTAATCTTAACCAACCCCCGAACCCTAGATCTTTCCCCGCATTGTGTTTACGATGCAAAAATAGGTTTTCCCTCTTTTGACCTTTTCCTTCGGATAAATCAAAGAGCGGTTGTGAATTAAGAATTGTGATTCAAACTAATTAATAGTTTGATATCCTATTTCCACCGCAACAGGTAGGCTCTCCAATCACTGGAGGGATTTCTGGCTTGGCAGGAGGAAACGGCATCCCTATAGCATCTGCTCTGGCTCTGATCCAAGTCACATATGGAGCGTAGGCTTGACTGTTGCTTTTCCCCAGCAATGGTCTTCCCCTCTTACCGATATCATTCCAAGCGCGCTGAAGCTTAGATAACATATCCCCCTCTAGAAGACCAGTGAGGTACAGAGATTCATGTACCTCTTCATCCTTCGGCGGAGCTCTCAAAGCATAAGCGAACTGTCGGACCAGCAAAGACGAATTATAGTTTATACAGCCCTTCCTGCCTATCAAAGGCACGTTCGGAAACCCGCTGCAGCTGAAGATGATCTCGATACCCAACCTATCTCTATCAAACCAGGCGATATCCTCCGCTGACAGACTCATCAAACGCTCAGACCACTCTGCTGTGGCTGCAGACGAAGCAAAGGGACCCTTCTTGGGTAGATGACTATCAAGCCATCTATAGAGCAGGGGTACACAGCACGAGACATTCTTGCCCCTTCTGTTCTCGTTTTTGTAGTGGATAGAATGGTAGACATCTCCTATCAAGGTAGGGACTGGATTCCCTGAAGCAAAGATGCAAAAAGCGTCGAAGTCTACAAAATCGGGCATATTGGGGAACAGAATGATGCCATATATGCACAGAGCGAGGATGGCGTTGAACACGACCCAACATCCGTCTTTGGCGCACTGCTGAGCCTTTCCCACTAAGAACTGCAAGGAGAAACCGGGAACCTTGTTCGAACTAGATAATACCAACTCAGAGGCATCCAGAGGAAGTGACGGAGCTAGACCAGCCAGATTAGGCTCAGCATCCATATGAACAAAAGGCATCTGCCTCTTGATAGGCACACCTAACAAATCAGCATATTCCTCTAGTGTGGGTGCGAGAACAAAGTCCTGGAAAGTAAAGCATCTCAACGGAGGATCGTAGAACTGCAGCAGAGCGTGCAACCCATTCAACTCAAACACAGAGGGTTTACGAACCAAACTGAGCAATCTACCGTAAGACTTTCTGAACTCATCTCTCACAGAATCATCTGCTAAAGCAATCAAACCAGTCAACTGAACCACATCAGGGGCAGGGAGCTTGTAAGCCACGGTCTTCCTCAGAGAACCCATAACAATACAATAGGAGGCAAGAAATCCTGGATCGGGGAAAACGGTACCTGCAACACAGACACACGTTAATGAAATGCAAATGAGTATGCAAAACAATGTAAAATGCAATCATGCAGCAGGAGATCAAGGCAACTGTGCTGTGGAGATTATGTATCAACAAAACCATGATGTTGCTCTATCAAGAACAACCACTATATCTGATAATAAGAAATCTCTGGTATCAGACCACAAATCTGCTCTGTCAAGAACAAACACACATCTGATAATAAGGACCTCTGATACAGGACCATAAATCTGCTCTGTCAAGAACAAACGTCTGATACAGGACCTCTGATACAGGACCAAAACTCTGCTCTGTCAAGAACAAACATACATCTGCAGATGAGATCCTCAGATCTCAATCATAGACCTGCTCTGTCAAGAACAAATACATATCTTTGAATATAAGGTCCTCTGATACAAGACCAAAGCTCTGCTCTGTCAAGAACAATCATATATCTGATGATGAGAATCTTCGGTACCAACAAAACTGATCCACTATCAAGAAAACCAGGTAGTCTGAAGGTTAAAATTTCCTGCAACAAACCCAACCCTGCTCACAGGTATGGACCTAAACTGACTCAAGTTCGGCATCCTATGCGGTCATCAGCGTCACAAACATTCAAGAGGGGTGATACGATACCCAGAAGGTGTGGCATCACCAGCTCATGAAGCAGCCTCACTCGGCTGAATCCCAAATGATCGGTACCCAGAGTCGACAATCCTCCAAACCAACAACCCCCTCAACCCAAAGGGTTGAAAAAGAAGTCAACCGTGAGAACCTCGTCTGAGCGTGGATTTCATGAGACACTAGTGCCTGCCAAGCAAGCACGCGCCCACTAATTTCCACAACTAATGCTATGTTCACTCAAGCCTGGGTGTGGCTTCTCACTCATCAGAATGCCCCTCCCATAACAGCACAGATAATCATATCATACTGAAAATAAAGTGCGGGAAATAAAAATGCGATAAATAAACACAACCCAACAAGTAATCATACAAGCGCTAGGATTGACTCTCGCAGGGGACATCGGATCCCCAAACTGACTCGCATTCGGGACGTTGGATCCCAGGAAACTATCAAGTTCCCCAGCAGAGTCGCCAGCTGTCGCTTCCGCGAAAATAAGGTGCCGGCAAAACAGAAGAGTCGCCACCTTTCGTTATTTATCCCTCAGAACAGGAAAGGAAACGATCGGAAAAACCTGACGAAAAGGTATAAGACAAGGTCATCGCAACCGTTGTCTGGGTTTGGGAGTCGGTTACGCAAGGGGAAGGTATTAGCACCTCTCACGTCCGTCATACTCGACGGGATCCACGCTTGTTTGTGTTCACTGGACGAGTTGGTTTATCTATCTCCCTATCAAGGCTGGTCTGAAAAGAAAAGAAAATGACTCGGCAAAGCGTCGCACTTTATGCCTACGTATTCTCATCAGAGAATGAGAAATCAGAGTCAACATAGTTCGACCAACTACGGGTTATAGGGAAGGTGGCTCGCCAATACATCAGTATTGTGCATACGTACTCTCAACAGGTATGAGAGATCAGAGCTTACGTAGTTCGGGATAATACGGATTACGGGAATTCAGATTCATCTGTTTTATCGAGTAGGGTTAAACAGCAGTTCCAGCAGTTAGGGACAAAGCTTGTTTGCGGTGGCGCTGAAGTTTAACGATGCTCTTTTCTTCAGAAAAGCTTCCTTTGAATTACGGGCCCACGGGGCAAAAAGGTTTGAAGTTTGTTTTCTGTCTTTTAGGAAAGAAGTGTTTTTTATTGTGTTTGCAATTTCAATCGCACTAAAGACTATGACTTGAGAGTGAATGCGTCGCATGTCACCCAAGGGGTGCCATACTAAACATCCATACTGTTGAAAAGAAGCTCTCCAACAATCCTTTCTCAGATAGCTTAAGGCTCGTAACGTACGAAAGAAATCATTCATGATTACTGTATCTTAAGTTGTTTTGAGATGAGAAGAGAACAGGCTCAACTAAAGGGAGACTATCAAGTCCTACTGTTGTCATGCCAAGGATTCATCCTATGGTTGAGGTTTGAAACAGGGAACTCCTAGAAGTTATCATGCATAGGTTTCAACCTAAAGTTCTATCATCACTTCCTTATCAAAGGAAATGAGATTACTAGGGGATCATGTCAATGATAAACAGAAACAGATAAAGCATCAGCTTAAACAGTAAACAGTAAACGACTGTAAAATGCATGCAATGCAAGTGAGGGAGTAAATATGTGTGGGGCAGCAACCTCCACAAGCTCATCTCAACCTCAAGCCAGATATGAATAACTGTAATCATACAGAAGAAATAACATGCTATCAAGCAAAATAGAGTAACTGTAATCATACAGAAGAAATAACATGCTATCAAGCAAAATATAAATGACATGGGCAAGGGAGCTGGGCTCTACCAAATACCCGCAAGCAAAGCCATACAGTAACAATACAAGCAGAGGGAGCAACTCAACCTCTAGTGCAATCATGCTCCTAGATTAAAGTCAGTCTAGATATGAACTTATTCTAATGCATCAAGCAAGTCAAACAAGTCCCACCAATACAGAAAAGAAAACAGACAGAGAAGAAAGCAGATCAACAACTCTTGCAACTCCAAGCTTCATCTCTTCTTACAGCAATCAAGTCATCAGACCTCAACCACCCTTCAAGGCTATCAGCTTCACTGGCAAGTATCAACTTGCTTCTCCAAGGTTTCAATCCATCAAACATAAGCATCAGCTTATTCTCTCTTCTCCAAGCTTCAGCTCCTTAGTCCATTCCACCTTCAGGCTTCACTTCTAACTACAAGTATCAACTTGATTCCTTCAGGCTCTCAATGCATCAATGTGAGTGTCAACTCATCCTTTATTCCTTAAGCTTCAGCTCTTCAGTTAATCTCAACTGAATCCTCTTCATAAGTATCAACTTAGTCTTCAAGCTTCAGCTCTCTTTGCTTCACCAGTATCAACTTGGTCTTCTTCTCCTACAAGCTTCAGCTTCTCAGAGTAGTCTTCAATCCCCTGGAAGTGTCAACTTCATCCTTCAGTTCTTTTTCAAGCCTCAGCTCCTCATTCAATCTCCATTGGACCTTCAAGTATCAACTTGTTCTTCTTGCTCTTCAAGCTTCAGCTGCAATGGCAATGCTCAAGGAATCATCCTCTTCCACACCCTTCATGAAGTCCTCATCTTCAAACTCAAGTCCAACATCTTTCAAGGTACTCAAACCAGAAGACAATTGATTTAACAGAATGAGTGGAAATGATAAACAGCTTATTGACAACCAAAGGAAGCCTGTAAGGGTTCATCATTATGAGAGACTGGTTCCCTCAAAGTTCTACTTCCCAGATAAAGCCACTCATCCCTCCAAAGGAGGGATGTGAATATCTTAGAAGGACTTTTAGTCATTGGGAGGAATGGAAGCACAAGATGCTTTCCATATTTGTGAAAGAAATCATTCTAATTCTAAGGCTCTCCCTATGTCTCCTACCTCCTAAATCTTCATCAGACACCTTCAGGCACAAGCAATTCCAAGGTCCAAGCAACTTCAAGAAACTTCAAGCATCCTCACCTTGTCTTCAACTTGTCTTCAGTCTCAACCAAAGGCAAACAACACAAAACACCTAATCTAAGGGGACTAAAGAAGTTAATCTAGTTGAGTTAGTAAGTTAGGATCACCTAAAACCTAGTACTAAAGTTAATCCTAACTAAAATACTAAAACCAATTGTAAAATCCTACAAAAATAACTATGGGGACTTAGGTCAATCATGACTCTACCACATTAATTTCAGAGATCAAATCATCAAATAAGACCTAGAAATAAATTCTACACTACAAGGTACTAAACCTAAACCCTAAAGCGAAGCACCTAAATCTCAACCTAAACTACCACCTATGTTCATCACAAAAATGTGAGAAAAATGCTATGGGAGCATACATGTCTAACCTAATTACACACAAAAAATCAGGATCAAAGTCATCACCACATGATCACACAAAATTCCACGAAATTAAGTATCAAACATAACTATTTTAATATCAATTAAAATACAAAAGTTCCATAAAATCAGAAAATGCGTGAAATGAAAATATTTTTTATCTAAAAAATACTAGACTCAATCATGAATATAATGCAAAAAGAATGGGATTAATTGGATCATGTTTCAATTTTATATGATTTAATCAAGAACCATGTATAAAATGAAAAAAACAAAGAAAATCAATGGAAATTAATAGGCGTGTGTGGCAAATAGCAAGAAAAATCAATTCAAATTCAGACTGGGCTGAAGAGGGGGGTGTCAGTATCAAGTGCAATCCAAGCCCAACGCTTCAGTCTTCAATTCACAAAATCAGAAATGTTACATGCCAAGGTTCGAACTTGCTCACTCTTGGTCTACACAGCGAAGCCTCTCAGGTCAATAAACAAAACGATGCGTTTAAGGCTAGGGACGCGTGGCTCAACGTGAGCCCTGGGATCCACAGACCAAGTCAAATTCTCCACGTGAACGAACGGTGAGGATTGTATCTTCCTCGTTTCAAACCTGCACCTCACGCGCGCAAGCTCAAGTCGCCGGTGGCTTTTCCGGCCACCCCTGTGCAACCCTAGATCCTTCTATACTCAACCATTGGTCACGATGTCTACATGAATCTTGATCAGAATTTTCTCAGGAATCTAACCATGCCATTAGTTTATACTGAAAACGTGTGGTTCGCCAAAACCAAATCTCAACCGAAAATGGAAGGAACCCTAACTTGTCTCTAACCATCAAATTAACTAACCAGAATTCATCTACACGTTAAGGGGAACCTAACCGCATGCTTTTAATGGATTAAAAGTGCATAATTAAAGAGATATTTCAAAATCTTAGAACCAACCTTGAAGCTTGGATTGTAGTGGTTATGCGCCTCAATTCTCCCTCAAACTATGCAGAATCCTTCAAGGAGTAATGGTGGACGATTCTTGATGCTTAGTTCTTGCTGAAACCTCTTGATTCTCCAAAACGCATTTCCAATTTTCAAGCTTTTTCTTCACTTCAAATTAATAGATTCTCAACAGAATTCTGCTCCATAAACTTCCAAATTCGTTCTACTACCTATTTGTAGTGTGTACAGATGGATATCAAGCCCAAACTAGGCCCAATTATTGATTTTGGATGTTCACCTTTCCTTCCAAATTTCAACATGAAAGTGTGCCTTCAAGCCTTACTCATGCTCTAAACTCAATCCAAACCATCCACTTAATCATTAAGGAGTGTGATATAATGGTTTTTTTTTCCTTTGGTTTTAGCATAGGGAGTGTATATGATATGTTTCTTAAATGTGAAGTAACCATCCAAATGACCATGCTATGGACCTCAAATCCAAAATGTGGCAATGCCAATCTTTCTAAAACATTAATTCCATTCAAATTGATCACAAATTTGACTTGGAAACATGTTACTCTCATTTCTTTTGAATTTTCTCATTTTAATTCATTAAAATGGCTTTCATGTGAAGTTTTTTCAACCAATGCTTGATATAATCCATATCAATGGACACTTGATGTTTATAAAAGCTAAAAACATCATTTTGAACAACTTTGATGTTGAAAATTTCCTCATTTGAAGCTTGGAAATAGGAGTTATGGCCTTATGGTTGAAATGACCTGTAATCTCCAAATGACCAAAATGCCCTTGACTTGTCAAAGCCATAACTTGAGTTCTACACATCCAATCATGGACTTCTAGTAGTATCTAGAAAGCTAAGAGGATAAGGAACAACATTCATGTTGACCAAAAGTTCATAGGAATCATCCTTCTTGGGCAAAGGTTTGATGCAAGTTGGGTAACTTTCAAGCCCCCAAATTCACATACCTCAAATGACCTGTAACTTGTCAAAGTCATAACTTGAGTTCTACAAATCCTATCAAGGCCTTCTAGTACTCAAATTAAAGCTAAGAACAAGCTCTACAAAATTCAGGTTCGGGGCAAGATGAGATGACAATAACATCTTGAGCTAAATTGCCTTGAAGATAGGGGTCAAACTAGGGGATTTTACATTGTCAAGCCTTAGAAACCCTAGCTTGAAACTTCTCAAACTCTTCAATCATGAGGAGTTAACCTTGGAATCATCCTTATAACACCTAAATGTATCAATCCATGATCACATGGCCTTTGAATTAGGTTTCAACCTTGTTCAAATCATCAGTTGACCTAGGGTTGACCCAGTCAAACCCTAATTACACCAATCATGGCTGAGGTTTCTTATCCTTGCACAATGACCTGTCTAGGCCTCAAAGTGATCTTCAACACTTCTCATGGGCTATTTCAAGACCTCAAGTCCATCTTCATGGCCTCAGAATCATCTGATGGTCTTCCCCATAACTCTCAAGTTAGGAGGCACACAACCTTGGTTTCAACCACTCTCTTTGAGGATCTTTTGACTTCTCTGACAAGGATATCAACCCTTGAACATCTGAATAAGCTTCTTAGCTATCTTCACATTCTTGTGTAGCCCTTGATTGGTAATCATACCTCTTGATGTCCTGCATACATGTCAATGAAATGCAAATGATAATGCTAATGTGAATGAAATGATACATAAGCAAGGTAAAGAAATGCTGGGCAAATTTTGGGGTGCGTCGATTATCGGGATTTGAATAGGGCGAGCCCTAAAGATGATTTCCCGCTTCCCCATATTGATGTGTTGGTCGACAATACAGCTCAGTTCTCCGTGTTTTCGTTCATGGATGGCTTCTCCGGCTACAAGGTAATGCCTTTCGGTCTAAAGAACGCAGGGGCCACTTACCAACGAGCAATGGTTACTTTGTTTCATGACATGATTCATCATGAGATTGAAGTATATGTTGATGAAATGATTGCGAAGTCCCAAACGGAGGAAGGACATCTGGTCAATTTGCTGAAGCTTTTTGAGAGGCTTAGGAAGTTCAGGTTGAGGCTGAATCATAACAAGTGTACTTTCGGAGTACGGTCCGGAAAACTACTGGGGTTTATCGTGAGTGAAAGAGGCATTGAGGTTGATCCTGCGAAGATAAAAGCAATACAAGAAATGCCAGTGCCAAAAACAGAAAAAGAAGTTCGTGGTTTCCTGGGCCGAATAAACTACATTGCAAGGTTTATCTCTCAGCTCACGGCCACGTGTGAACCGATGTTCAAACTACTAAAGAAAAATCAGGCGATTATCTGGAACGAGGATTGCCAGAAGGCATTTGATAAGATAAAACAGTATCTACAGGAACCTCCGATCTTGATACCCCCAGTGGCCGGAAGACCCTTAATCATGTACTTGACAGTTCTTGAGAATAGTATGGGGTATGTTCTCGGTCAGCACGACGAGACGGGCAGAAAGGAGCATGCCATCTATTATTTGAGTAAAAAGTTCAAAGATTGTGAATCTCGTTACTTGATGCTGGAGAAGACGTGTTGTGCACTAGCCTGGGCTGCCAAACGTTTACGACAGTACATGCTCAATCACACCACCATGCTAATTTTGAAGATGGATCCGATCAAGTACGTCTTCGAGAAACAAGCGCTTTCGGTCAGGATTGCCAGATGGAAAATGGTATTGATGGAATATGACATTTAGTACGTTTCCCAGAAGGCCATCAAGGGAAGCGTATTGCCTGAGTACCTCGCCGAACAGCCGATCAAAGATTATCAGCCGATGAAATTTGAATTCCCTGATGAGGATATCATGTTTCTTAAAGCGAAAGATTGCGACGAACCGTTTCCCGACGAGGGTCCAGATAGGAAATCCCAATGGAAACTGATATTTGACGGGGCGGTTAATTCTTACGGAAGTGGCATTGGAGCGATCATCACAACTCCCCACGGATCCCATATCCCGTTCACTGCGAGACTGACGTTTCCAGTCACCAATAACGAATCGGAGTATGAAGCATGCATCATGGGTCTAGAAGAAGCAATTGATTTGAGAATCAAGAACCTAGATGTATATGGTGACTCGGCACTTGTGATTAACCAGATTAAAGGGGAGTGGGAGACTCGTCAATCGAATCTGGTGCCGTACATGAACTATGCCAGAAGGCTACTTCCGTTCTTTGATCGAGTGGAACTCCATCATGTGCCCAGAGCTGAAAATCAGATGGTTGATGCCCTAGCCACGTTGGCTTCGATGTACAAAGTCAATTTTTGGAATGAAGCCCCAAGAATTGTCCTTTCTCGTCTTGATAGACCCGCATTCGTCTTTGCGATCGAGGAAGCCTCCGACGGCAAGCCATGGTTCCATGACATCCAGACTTTCCTTATGACTAAGGATTATCCTGCGGGAGCGTCAACCCAGGATAAGAAGACTCTGAGAAGGCTGTCTGGAAATTTTTATCTCAATCCTGATGGAGTTTTGTATAAAAGAAGTCACGATCTCGTGCTACTCAGATGTGTAGATGAGAAAGAAGCGAGTATGCTCATGGAAGAAGTCCATGAAGGCACATTTGGTACACACGCCGGCGGGCATGCTATGACAAGAAAGATCTTGAGAGCAGGATACTACTGGCTGACGATGGAATCGGATTGCTTTAAATTCACGAAGAGATGTCATAAATGCCAGATTTATGCTGATAAGATTCATATACCGCCGTGCCCGTTAAATGTCATGTCCTCCCCATGGCCGTTCTCCATGTGGGGCATCGACATGATAGGCAAGATCGAGCCCACTGCATCTAACGGTCATTGCTTCATTCTAGTAGCTATCGACTACTTCACCAAGTGGGTGGAGGCAGCCTCATATGCTAATGTGACCAAGCAGGTGGTGGCTAAATTCATAAAGAGGGACATCATCTGCCGTTACGGAATTCCCGAGCGTATCATTACTGATAATTGTTCGAATTTGAATAAGAAGATGATGAAGGAGCTATGCCAGAGTTTCAAGATTGAACACCACAACTCATCTCCTTACCGACCGAAGATGAATGACGCAGTTGAGGCGGCCAATAAGAACATCAAGAAGATTGTACAGAAGATGGTTGTGACCTATAAGGATTGGCACGAGATGTTGCCATTTGCACTGCACGGTTATCGTACAACGGTACGTACATCAACCGGGGCAACTCCTTTCTCACTGGTGTATGGTATGGAAGTTGTCCTACCGTTAGAAGTTGAGATTCCTTCTTTACGACTTTTAGTTGACGTAAAACTCGATGAGGCAGAATGGATTAAGAACCGACTAAACCAACTCAGCCTGATGGACGAGAAGAGGTTAGCATCGATTGCATACGGAAGCTTATGATAAGAAGGTGCGTCCTAGGAGCTTTCAGACGGGTGATCTCGTCCTGAAGAAGATTCTTCCTCCATACTCCGATCACCGGGGCAAGTGGACTCCCAATTACGAAGGTCCGTACGTCGTTAGCAAGGTCTTCTCGGGAGGAGCTCTGTTGTTATCCACGATGGATGGTGAAGATTTTGCATCCCCGGTGAACGCGGACGCAGTTAAAAAATACTTTGCTTAAAAAACGACCCGCTGGAAAGAAAAAGAATATCCAGGCAAAAATGGGGCATCCCGGTGAACCATAAAAAGGGAAAAAGGTTCGGGCAAAAATTAGGGATATAAAGAAAAGAATGTACACCCGCGAAGTCGAAAACCTGGAAGGGAGACTTTGGCAAAAAAGGGTATCCCGGTGAATCGAAAACCCGAAAGGACGATTCAGGCAAAAGTTAGGGATTTGAAAAAGCAAATGACTGCGTTCCGCGTATGGACTCTCATTGTTTAGTGGTTTGGAAGACCTGACGGCCGTTTATCTGAATCAATTTCTTCTGAAGCTGAAGCGTCGGAGAAGTATCGAAGTCGAGTGGGTCATAGAGGGATCAACTCATGGTGTTTGTCTACGCCTCGTTGCCGACATTTGTATATACTGATGTATATTTATGTTTTTATATTTGCGCAGCTTCCTCATTCCAAGAGCTTGCATCTGTTGTAAAACATTTTTGCCCATTCAGGGGTTCGTTATCAATGAAATGTATACTATTCAGCAATTCTATTTGTTTGTTTAGCATCTATCTGTTTGGTTTGCGAAAAAGAACGCCGATGTTTTTGATAAAATGCACATACATAAACTTACCGGCCTAGGCCACTGATTGTTGAAACAATGAATTACTGGAACATTGTCACAAGATGATAACCTCGATAGGTCCCTTTGAGAAGAGTATCTTGTCTGTTTGCTTGTGTTTGCTGCAGGTATAGCATATTCCAGGCAGTACGCCGTATGCGTCCCCAAGCAGGATGATTCCTTCTTCTCCAGCAAGTTCAGCGGCACCTCCCCACGGAGTCTGCACATGAGATTGTAAGCATTGATATGTCTCTCCAAGCAGAGAATATTCTCTCCACAGTTAGATGTGTCCTGAAGGATCGCCGTCCCCCCAGCTGAGTCATATACTGAAGCGTGCAACACTCGATAGTTCAAGACTGAAGTTTTCAGTGGAATTGAAATTCCCCACAGAGTTGTGCTCTCCCCTGTGAGTAGGATGATTCCTACATCCCCAACCGAGTTTGCAGTTCCCCAAGAGAGCCGAGTCCTTGGAAGCCACTCAGGCCATGATTGGTTTTTCCCAGTAGAGTGTTGAATAGCTGATGCTGTATTTCCCCACCGGAGTCGTTATCTCCAGGAATGTTTTAGCCGCGAAGACCGTGCAATTTATTTTTGCGATTGATATCGTTTCCTCAGCAGTTGTGGTCCGTACACCTAGTTGAGTGGGTTCAGGTGCTCGTAGAGCTTTATTCCCCTGCAACAGGCGACTGAAGTTCGTTTCCTCAGGCGGAGTCCAATTGAGATTGGTGTGACTGTTTATCCTCGGCAGGATGATTCCTCCTTTCTCCGGAGTGGTCCTTTCTCCTTGACAGGAGGCTTGTCCCTTCAGCATTTATCTTATTGATGGGGCCATAGCATTTTGCATGATTTCATAACATTTACCCAAAGCATGCGTAGCATTTCCACCGTGTGGAGCATTGCGCCATTGTCAAACATATGCATATGAAATGTGAGCTAGGTTGTTACCGTTCTTGTTTTGCAGGTATTCCCCAGCAAAGTCGCTTGCCCAAGATGATTCTTGAATTCTCCAGCGAAGGTGTTTGCTTAAGATGATTCTTAAAATCCCCAGTGAAGTCACCAGAGAGGGTTGCTCAAGTTGATGCTTAGAGTCCCCGACAGAGTGTTTGCTCAGGACGATCCCTGAAACCTCCAGCAGAGTTATGGGTTCGGGATGATTCTTGAAGTCTCCGGCAGAGTTATCTGTCCAAGATGATTCTTGAAGTCCTCAGCAGAGTTGATTCACCCAGAATGATTTCTGGATCCCCGAAGCAGAGTTACTCGATAGTTCTCCAGAATCCCCAGTGGAGATGTGAAATCCCCAGCAGGTTTTGAAACAGAAAAGTTGAAACTTCTCTTGAAGACTTGATGATTGAAGTCCGGCAGCGGTGCCAAAACCCCAGACTTATTGATGAAGTCTAGCTGCGATGTCGAAGCAGTTTGCTCAGCTGACGCAGAGTGCCTGACGGCAAAAGATTGTATATCCTTATTTGGTTCATGATTGACCGAAGATTCTATTCCAGGCTTACTGATGAAGTCCGGCTGACGCCCGAAAATTCCCTTGATGGCGTGATTAACTCGATTGCTAAAAAGTTCCTAGTGACCCGATGAGTCCCAAGAATTCTTCTGCTATGACGCAGAATGCTTGACGGCATGATCAACCATCCATTACCAGTTACCGTGTAACCAGTGACCCCTTGATGATTTGAGGACGAAGATCTACAGCAAAATCAGATGATCGTCCTGACGGAGATTTTGAGCTTAGACCCTTCACCAATTACCGTGTGACCATTTCTCCAGCTAGTTGCCGTGCAGCTATTGTTTCAGTTTCCGAAGATTTGTCCCCATCAGAGTACTGTGTACTTGTGCAGTTGGCAAATTTTCGGGTTTGTTGGTATTCAACCATATTTTACCTTGGTTGTGTGAGAGTCGTTCGCTTCTCACCCAGTCAGGTTCAAGCCGCTTGAATAGGGGCAGCTGTTGCACCCCAAAATTTGCCCAACATTTCTTCACCTAGCTTATGTTTCATTTCATTCACATTAGCATTATCATTTGCATTTCATTGATATGTATGCAGGAGATCAAGAATTATGATTACCAATCAAGAGCTACACAAGACTATGAAGCTAGCCAAGAAGGTTATTCAAGTGTTCAAGGGTTGACATCCTTGTCAGAGAAGTTAAAAGAGCCTCAGAGAGAGTGATTGAAACCAAGAGGGTGTGTCCCCTAACTTGAAAGATATGGAAAGCCATCAGATAATTCTGAAGCCATGAAGTTGGGCTTTAGGTCTTGAGAGAGCTCATGAGAAGTGTTGAAGATCACTTTGAGGCCTAGACAGGTCATAGTGCAAGATTAAGAAGCCTCAGCCATGAGTGGTGCAATTAGGGTTTGACTAGGTCAACCCTAAGTCTACTGATGATTTAAAGAAGGTTGAGACCTAATCCAAGAGACATGTGATCATGGATTGATGCATTGAGATTCTATGAGGATGATTTCAAGGTTAACTCATCATGATTGAAGAGTTTGAGAAGTTTCAAGCTAGGGTTTCTAAGACTTGACAGTGTAAAATCCCCTAGTTTGACCCCTAGCTTCAAGGCAATTTAGCTCAATATGTGATTGTCATCTCATCTTTCCCCCAACATTATTGTTGTAGATCATGGTCTTAGCTTTAATTTGAGTGCTAGAAGTCCTTGATAGGATTTGTAGAGCTCAAGTTATGGCTTTGACAAGTTACAAGTCATCTGAGGAATGTGAATTTGGAGCTTGAAAGTTACCCAACTTGCATGAAACTTTTGCCCTAGAAGGATGATTCCTATGAACTTTTGGTAAACATGAATGTTGTTCCTTATCCTCTTAGCTTTCTATAAAGTACTATAAGTCCTTGATAGGATTTGTAGAACTCAAGTTATGGCTTGGACAAGTCAAGGGTATTTTGGACATTTGGTGATTATAGGTCATTTGTGATCATAGGCCATTTTCACCAACATAGAGGTCTCAAATGCATTTTTGTTCAACATGAAAGTTGTTCAAAATGGTGTTTTTAGCTTGTCTAAACATCAAGTGTTCATTGATATGGATTATATCAAGCATTGGTTGAAGAAACTTCACATAAAAGCCATTTTAATGAATTAAAATGAGAAAATTCAAAATAAATGAGATTAACATGTTTCCAAGTCAAATTTGTGGTCATTTTGAATGGAATTGATGATTTAGAAATATTGGCATTTCCATATTTTTGATTTGAGGTCCATAACATAGTCATTTGGATGGTTACTTCATAATTAAGAAACATATCATACACACTCCCTATGTTGAAACCAAAGGAGGGAAACACTTCAATCACATTCCACAAGTGTTAAATGATTCATTTGGACTGGGGTTGGAGCATGAGTGAGGCTTGAAGGCACACATCCATGTTGAAATTTGGAAGGAAAAGTGAAGATCCAAAATCCATAATTGGGCCTAGTTTGGGCTCCTAATCCATCTAAACACATTATAAATAGGATTTGGATCATGATTGGAAGGTTCTAGTGCAGAATTCTGTTGAGAAGCCATTGGAGTGAGGTGAAGGAAAAACTTGAAAGTTTAAAAAAATTTTTGGAGAATCAAGAGGTTTCAGCAAGAATTGAGCACCAAGAATTGTCCACCATTACTCCTTGAAGGATTCTGCAAAGTTTGGAAGAGAATTGAGGCGCATAACCACTGCAATTCAAGCTTCAAGGTTGGTTCTAAGTTGTTGAAATATCTCTTTGATTATGCACTCTTAATCCATTAGAAGCATGTGGTTAAGTTCCCCTTAGGATATAGATGGATTCTGGTTAATTAATTTGATGGTTAGAGACAAATTAGAGTTTATGCCATTTTCAATTGAGATCGTGTTTTTGCAAACCATGCGTTTTTAGCATAAACTAGTGGCATGATTGAATTCCTGAGGAAATTCTTGTCAACTTTCATCAAGAAATCATGGCCAAAGGTTGATTATAGAGAGAGTTAGGGTTGGACGAGGCCGGCCGAAAAAGCCACCGGCGGCCCTGGTTCGCGCGCGCAGGTTGGGGACTTGCAGAGTTCAAAATGAAGAAGATGAAATATTCACCTTTCATCTACGTGGAAATGTTGACTTTGCTTGGTGATCCAAGCGCGTGTGTGGCGCCATGTACCCCCCTCCCCTCAACGCTGCGTTTCACTTAGGGGAGTTCAGGCTTTGTGATGAGAGGCGTACATCCAAGGGAGCGCGAGTTCGAAACTGGGTGTGCATTGTTTTCTTTTGTTTCAGTTTGATAATTGGAGATGAATGTGAGCGCCTAGGCTTTGGACTGGTTGATATCAACACCCCCCCCCTTTGGCCCAATCCAGAAATTAATGAGAAATATTTGCTATTTACCACGCGGGTTTCACCAATTTCTTTTAATTTCTTCATTTTACATAGTTTAGTTAATAATTCATAAAAAATTGAAAACTAACTCAATTAATTCCATTCTTTTTTCCATTGATTCATGGTTGAATCTAGTTTTTTTTAGATAAAAAATATTAATATTTCATGCATTTTTGATTTTGTTTGCATTTGTTGAATTTTAATTGATATTAAAATAATCATGGTTGATACTTTGTTTTGTTGAATTTGGTTTGAGCATTTGATGATGATTCTTGCCTTGATTTTTTGTGTGTAGCTAGCATAGATAATCATGTTCCCCTTAGAGTTTTCTCACATTTTTGTGATGAATGTAAGTGGTAGTTTTAGGTTGAAACTTTAGGAGCTCCATTTTTAGGGTTTATGGTTAATACCTTATGATTTAGGTTTTATATCTAGAACTTGGTGGATGATTCAACCTCTAAATTTTGTATGGTAGATTCATGATTGAATTAGGGTCCCTTAGGAATTTTTGTAGGAATTTATAATGTAGTTTACTATTTTTGTTTGATTTTAGTTTAGGTGCTAACTTTAGATGATTCTAATGCACCAATCTGATTAGATTAACCCCTTAGGTTCCCTTAGAGTAAGCTTGTGTTGTTTTTACCCTTGGTGGATGATGAAAGCAAGTTGAAGATGCAATGGAATGCTTGAAGAAGTTTGGATGTGAAGATCTTTCCTTCTTTTGGTGTAGTGTTGATTAGGTGTTAAGATTAGGGTTTGTAGGCAGAGCTTCTAGATAGATTCTCTTCTTTCATAAACATGGAAGGTGTTGATCACTTCCATTATTCCCTATGATGCAAGGTCCCCTGTGAAGGCCTCATCCCTCCTTTGGTAGGATGTGTGGCTCTTTACCAGTTGGTAGAACCTTTGAGGGTCCCTCTCTCTGATGATAGGATGCTTAGTGGTGACCTTTGGTCTTCACTTTCCTACCAATCATCCAAACTTTGCTCTTGTCAGATGAACCTTTCTCCATTGCTAGAGGATAGAGTTCCTTGTTGGAAGACTGAAGAGGCTAGAAGTTGATACTTCTCTGAATTTGAAGACTGGCATTGAAGCTGAACCTTGTAGATCAGGAAGAGCAAGTTGATACTTGTAAGGAAGAGGGAGCTGAAGCTTGAAGAAGAAGAGGAACAAGTTGACACTTGTGAAGAGAATCCAGTTGAGATCAGATGAAGAAGCTGAAGCTTGAAGTTGGAGAACAAGTTGATACTTGCAGTTAGGATTGAAGCCTGAAGGTGGAATCTACTTTGGAGCTGAGGCCTAAAGAAGAGAGAATAAGTTGATACCTATGTTTGATAGTGTAGAAGCTTGAAGAAGCAAGTTGACACTTGCTATTGGAGATGATAGCCTTGAAGAGTAGTTGAAGACTGAGGACTGAACTGCTGTCAGAGGAGCTTTGCTGTGAAGCTGTGGAAGCTGTTGATCTGCTTTCTTTCCTGTCTGTTTGCTTGCTGTGCAACTGTATTGATGTGACTTGTTTGATTTGCTTGATGCATTAGAATAAGTTCATGTTTAGACTGTTTTAAGCTAGGAGCATGATTGCACTAGAGGTTGAGTTGCTCCCTCTGCTTGTATTTTTACTGTATGGCTTTGCTTGCTGGTATTCGGTAGAGCTCTGCTCCCTTGCCTATGTGGTTTGTGATTTGTTTGATGGCATTTTATTTCTTTTGTATGATTGCAGTTATTCATACCTGGCTTGAGGTTAAGATGAGCTTGTGGAGGCTGATGTCCCACACACATTTCCTCCCTCACTTGCATTGCATGCATTTTACTGTATATTTGTTTACTGTTTAAGCTGATGCTTTATTTGTTTCTGTTTACCATTGACATGATCCCTAGGAATCTCACATCCTTTGATAAAGAAGTGATGATTAGAACTTTAGGTTGAAACCTATGCATGATAACTTCTAGGAGTTCCCTGTTTCAAACCTCAACCATAGAATGAATCCTTGGCATGACAACATTAGGACTTGATAGTCTCCCCTTAGTTGTCCCTCTCTCTTCTTATCTTCAAACAAATCAAAATACAGTAATAAAGTTTGTTTTCCTATCTGAGTAGGGATTGTTGGAGAGTTTCTTTTCAACAGTCTGGAGGTTTAGTATGGTACCCTTTGGGTGACATGCGACGCATTCACTCTCAGGTCATAGTCTCTAGTGCGATATTGGTTGCAAACAACCATAAAAGACAGTTCTTCCGTAAAAGACAGAAAACAAACTTCAACCTTTTTTGCCCCGTGGGCCCATAAGTCAAAGGAAAGCTTTTCTGAAGAAAAGAGTGTCGTTAACTCTCAGTCCTACCGCAAACGGTAACGCCTAAGTCTCCAAGGGTTGAGTTGCGTACGCCAAACTGCTGGAACTGTTTGTTAACCCTACTCGATAAAAACAGATGAATCTGAATCCCCGTAATCCGTATTATCCCGAACTACGTAAGCTCTGATCTTTCACGCCGTGTGAAAGTACGTAGGCACAATATTGATGTATTGGCGAGCCACCTTCCCCGTAACCCGTAGTTAGTCGAACTACGTTGACTCTGATTTCTCATTCTCTGATGAGAATACGTAGGCATAAAGCGCGACGCTTTGCCGAGTCATTTTCTTTTCTTTTTTAGCCAGCCTTGATAGGTAGATAGATAAAACCAACCCGTCAGATAAACACAACAAGCGTGGATCCCATCGAGTACGATGGACGTGAGGGGTGCTAATACCTTCCCCTTGCGTAACCGACTCCCGAACCCAGACAACGGTTGCGACGACCTTGTCTTATACCTTTTCGTCAGGTTTTTCCGATCGTTTCCTTTCCCGCTCTGAGGGATAAATAACGAAAGGTGGCGACTCTTCTGTTTTGCCGGCACCTTATTTTCGCGGTAGCAACAACACCCTTACCCGATTAATCCAAGCTTAGAAGTTGATTCTTGACGATTCTAGGTTTTCTCCTCTTCCTCCTCTTTTCTCTTCTCTTTTCTCTTCTTTCCTTTCTATTTCTTTCTATCTCTTTTCTTTTCTCTCTATTTCCACTTATACTCTTTCTATTCTATTTCTCTCAAATATCTACTAATTAAGGATTATCTAAAACACCCTCTAGTTAATTCCTAAAACTCTCCGAATAATAAAATAACATAACACACACACAGAACATATTAGTATTCAAATTCCACAATTTAAAAGAATAATCAGTCAAAATAAATCAAAAGACTCAACAAAAATGGGAAATTCAGAATTGGGGCGTTACATCAATCATAGTAGACAAAGGAACATTATTGATAAAACAAGTACCTTTGATAGAACGCTCCTCACCGGCAACTTGAGTTCCTACCCCGGTAAACACTTTACCACTAGCCGGAGGCACCTGAGACTTCTTCGGTTTCTCGTAATGGGTACTGATATGACCTTTCTCACCACAGTTATAACAGGTAGGCATAACAGTCCTGCAATCCTCCATCACATGGTCTGGATTACCACACTTGAAACACTTCTTCACCTCCTCAGAACAATCATTGGCATGATGCCCCGCACCACCACATCGGAAACACTTCCCACCAGCAGACACTCTCCCTTCTCTGGGCTTCTTATCAGCAGCAGCCTTATGTTTTCCCTTATCAGCAGGAACACTGTAAGGAGTACCACCAAATCTCTGCTTATCCTTACGGTCATTCGCAGCCTTATAGTGTGCAATTCTGGCCCGGTTGTCATTGTCATAAATTCTACTTCTGCTTACCAGCTCAGGATAATTCCTGATCTTCTGACAAGCGATCCCCATATTAATCTCCAGACGAGCCCGTTCTCAAACTTCAAACACTTGGAAGTCATTGCCTCCTCAGTATTGTAATAAGGACAATACTGTACCAACCCTTCAAATTTAGCAGCATACTCTGCTACAGTCAGATTACCCTGTTTCAGCTCCAGAAACTCTATCTTCTTAGCACTTCTTATATCTTCCGAAAATACTTCTCCAGAAAACCAGTCCGAACCACATCCCAAGTAATGGCAGTTCCTGCAGCCTCCAATCTCTGGCGACTGTTGTCCCACCAAGCCTCAGCTTCACCTTCTAGCATGTGGGTACCAAACCTCACCTTCTGCTCATCATTGCAACCCATGGTCCTGAAGATTTTCTCAATTGCCTTCAGTCACTTCTGTGCGGCTTCAGGATCCAAAATTCCTCCTTCAAACGTCGGTGGCTTGTTACTCTGAAACTGCGCCAAATCTCTGAATTGCGCACCCGCAGCTTGGTTCTGATTAGCAACCACCTGCGCCATCACTTGCATAGCTGCAGCCAAAGCAGCATCATTCCTTCCTGCCATACTGCTCAACCAAAACAACACTAGGTTAAAAAGACACACCAACTTTATCCTAAGGACAGACTCAACAACTACACTGGCCGGACGGACCGACCTGCTCTGATACCAACTTGTAACACCCCACTTCCCAAATTAAAATAAAATACGATTAAATCAATTAAATATCAGAGTTTCCCTTCAAGCGGGATGTCACGTTCACAAAAATTCAACAAAACACCTAATTTCCTGATTTTCAAAATAAGCAGTGGAAAAAATTCCATTAATATATATATCATTCGCGGCCATCCGCCGAAATACACAAATTCATTCATCATTAAGGTTCATCAAAATAAGATACGCTACGGGGATACAACAATTTGATCACAAAACAAATAAACTCCCAAATCCCGTGTTGTGTATCAGAGCATCCTAGGACTCGACCTGCACACAACTATCCAAGCTAGCTAAGCACCTGGATTATCTGTACTTCCGAAGAAGCACAGACCACAACAACAACAGACGGGTGAGAAAACATGATCAAAATTATCAGTAATATAACACATGAATAAAAAGCAGTAAATAAACAATCATCACCCCACCAACAACAAACAGGACCTACTATCCAACCATCAACACAACATATCACAATATAAGAATGCAACCCAACACATGCATGCGGTACCGATTCGTCATCACCGATGGACACCTGGCCATCAACCCTCCACAAAGGAGCACGTCATCTCTACCGATGGGCACCTGGTCATCAACCCTCCACAAAGGAGCACATCATAAACAGGATAGATCACATACACCCACCATTGGCAATGATCTATCCCCACCACAATCACTGATGGACACCTGGCCATCACCCTCCACAAAGGAGCACATCATCACACCATGCTATGCATAACCCCAATGCACAACACACAACATCAAGCACACTAAGTGCACACGATCCTACTGATCATATTTTATACATTGCACATACTTATTCCACACATCACACCATATTCGTACATAATAACATACACCAGTTTAATCATTCTAATTAAACGAATAACATAGAAATCACATTCCAACACCACACATACACTCTTAACTGTTCGACACCAATCTCATATTTAATCATGACCAACAAGGGTTCCACAACACAAGAGAACAGAATAGAACAGCACAAAAACAAAAACTACTGTCATGCTCGCTGGCTCATTCGCCTGGCGAAGCATCGACGAATGTTCGCCACTCGCTCGCCCGACGAACTCCCTAGCGAAAGCAGACAGTAGCTACTAGGAGTGTTCGCAACCACTCCCCACCTCATTCTCCTGGCGAACCTCTCGCCACCTCCTTCACTTGGCGAACACACCAGTGAAGACTGAGTTTAGCCACTGCCATGGTTCGTTACCCACTCGCTGGGCTTCGCCTGGCGAACCTTCGCTTCATGTTCGCCCAGCGAACGGTAGCGAACCTGCGAACTCAGAACCCCAAACTGTTCAGAATCGGCATAACTCTCCAAACTCATCCGATTTTACTCAAACCAGTTCCCACAGCATGAGTTCAACATTCTACGACTTAGCTACATAATCTATTCTAGATTCCCACCCGATAAAACATCAGCTCTACCGATTAACTCATTTTCGGCTTAAAACGGTAAACTACCCGGAAACCCCAAATCATCCAAACAATCACATGCAATGGTTTAATCATATCAGCAACAACTCAGAATCACAACAACATAACAATTAATTTCATCAAAACCTATGGGGTTAGGGAAATCCCCTTCTACCTAGAATTCATGCAAATACCAATTTCGACCCGATTCCCCCCCCCCCCCCCCCTACCTCGACTAGTTGCTTTGATCAATGAAAACTTCCAAGAATCTGATTGCTCTCCCTTGATCTTCTTCCTCTTGTTCTTGTTCTTCTTCTCAAGCTTTCTCCCTTCTTCTCCCTTCTTCCAAATGTACCGTGTTTTCTTTCCTTCCTTCTCTAAAACTCCAAAATACCCCCTTTAACACCTAGCCCCCATTTCTTTTAATCCAATATTATTAAATATAATAATAATAATAATAATAATAATAATAATAATAATAATAATAATAATAATAATAATACCATTACTATTAATTATCATATTATCATTATTATTAATTTTATTATACTAATATTAAAGGCTATAACTTCTAAAATAACCCCCACAAAAGACATGCCGAAATAAAATAACACCAGAAAGATTAAATAATTAAAATGGGTGTCACAATATTAACTCTTGAATACTTGAGTGAAGACTCTTGAATAACCTTAGAACCTGGTGGTAGCCCTTCCTTGATAAGCACACCTCTGGATCCCTGCACACATGACAATGCAATGCATATGCTAATGCTACAATGAATGCAATGAAGCAAAAGCTAGGTAAAGCAAAAGGTTGGGCAAATTTTGGGGTGCAACAAAAAGTGTGGGAGAAACCATCCCACATGGCAAGTGAAATGTATAATGGGTGCTCTCCCAGAAATACAATGAAGCCACCAGCAAATTGAGGTAATAGTAAAGAGGAGTTTTTGACAACATCGAAAGATCATAAATTCCCACAGATTTCCAGTGATCAGCCTTGACTTTCTCTATTTTGACATCCAAAGGTCGAAATCCTTCTGAGGACCAACAACTCTTAGTAAATGAGTACCGTCATCAAGGTAACTCAAGTCAAAAGATGGTGATGAAGTAGAATCAACGGTACCGGTAGAAGGAGCTGAAAAGCTTTTTTGCCCTAGAGGCCTGGTTTTCCGGTAAGACGGTAGGAACTCACTCAGCCGTGGATTGAAAAGGTCAACCTGAGCTAAAGGACCAGATATGGCATAGGGTTTACCTGAAATAATTAAAGGAATCATTACCTGAAATGATAGATGCTTTTGGCAGTCTTAGAGGTAGGCTCCGGAACACATGGACGATTCTCCACCACGTGAGGACCGGCTAGGTTGATGAAGGAAGGGAGAGGTTGTTTTGTTTGGGTGGTGCGTCCTTTCTGGGTTTTCTTGTCTTGAGCAGCGGTTTGAGAAGAAGCCATTGTTAAGGATAAGTAAGGAAAAAAGTTGTCTTTCTGAACAAAGGAAAGGAGAATAGAGAAGAAGAAAAACGTTTGAAATTCAAGAGAGCGTAAAGATTTCACAAAACGGTGAAGAAAGGTATTTATAAGTATGTGTAAATCCCAAAGGAAAGAGATCCACCATTGAAAATAACCAAGAAATGGGACACGTGTTAGTTTGAGGATGCGTGTAGAAAGTGATGGTCAGAGTACAAGCGCATGTTTCCAAGACAAGTGATGATGAATGCGGCTGAAAAGACGTTTCAGATTTGACAAAGTGGCGTAGTGGGTGCCATAAACATAGGAGGAAAAAACTGAACAGTTGAGCCACTAAATAAAGAAAGGAAGTTGAAACGAAGATATGAAAAGTGACACGTCGAAAACAAAAGAAAAACTGACCTTCCAACCCAAGATTGGCGAAAGGACAATTTTGGGGGGGCAATTTGTTGACTCCTAATTTTTTATGCCAGTCGAAGATCATATCTATCTGAAGATAAAAACTTCAATACTTGGCATACAAGAGAGTTTTCGACCAACATCAAGAGGCTCCAAGTCGAAGAAAGAGGAAAGGAAGCTAAAAAATGCTAAGTGTTTTGACGAAGACTATAACAAAGAAAACGCGAGGAAGGTTTACCTAAATTGGAGGGAATTTCCAAATGTTAAAATTTCAAACCAAGTAGAAAATGTGGGAACGGCTAGAAGAACGAAGAGGGCGCCAAAATAAGCACAATAAGAAGTCTCAACCGCCATTTAGAAGTTATTCTAGAGCACTATAAATAGATTAAAATTTATGTAATAAGGGTGTTCATTCATTGTCGTACTAGTTCATACAACTCTAAGTACCCGCGTGTAGAGAAACGAGTTTAACGAGAATGTACGTGATACAATTCACTTGCCATTTTTAGCTTTCAGTTTTTACATTTCAAATTGCCCTTTACATTTTTCTGCCCATTTGCGTTGCAAAGATCCCCTTCAAGTTATTTATTAACTTGCATCTTTATTTTAAAGTCCTTTAAGATTTCAAGGGGTTTGAGTCGAACGCGAAGTTTGGCAAGAATCTTAGTGTTACGTTTATAACATTCATACTTTCCGCACTCGGCATTCTTAATTTCGTTTAGTTGGAACAATCTTAGCACGTGTTCTAGGATTTAGTATGGTCGATCCTGCAAGTTAGTCAATTTATTATAAATTGATAGACCAACGGTTGTTTACCAAAAATCACAGTAAACACCATGACCTCTGGGGCCATCTTGATTTGGTTATACCCAGAGAAACCATCCATGAATGAAAACACGGAATATTGAGCGGTGTTATCAACCAACACATCAATATGGGGGAGCGGGAAATCGTCTTTCGGGATCGCTTTATTCAGATCTCTGTAGTCGACACACATCCTGACCTTTCCATCTTTCTTAGGAACATGAACAATATTAGCGGCCCACAACGGGTAATTCGTGACAGCAAGAAAACCAGCGTTTAACTGCTTCTAAACCACTTCTTTGATCTTGACTGCCATGTCAGGCCTTGTCCGTCTCAACTTCTGCTTGACTGGAGGACATTCTTCTCTGAGAGGTAACCGGTGTACCACAATATTTGTATCCAGCCCAGGCATGTCTTGGTAAGACCAAGCGAAGATATCCTTATACTCGCGGAGCATTTCAACCAATCTTCTCTTGACACTGTCTTCCAAGGTAGCCCTCACTTTAACCTCTTTCTTGTCATCTTCGGTACCCAGATTGATAACTTCAATATCCTCCTGATGAGGCACAATGACCCTTTCCTCTTGCTTGAGAAGTCTGGCTAACTCTTCGGGTAGTTCACAGTCTTCGTCAGTCTCTTCCTCAGCTTGATAAATGGGATTATCGAAGTCATACGAAGTCATAGCTGAATTTGAATCGATGGTATCTGATAGAAAAGACCTGCATGATGATGTTTATGTTTATTATGTGATGCAACAAACAAAACACATTGCCATTTTTCTGTTTAATATAAACGCGAAACAAAAAAAGAAAAACAGGGATCACAATATTTGAATGCAAAAAACGTCCTTTATTTATGATAAAATGCAAATAACACAAGGGCCCCATAGATTGGGTCACTACGCCTTGGGCAGAACGTAGGAATGAACATAAACAAAACAATGAACATTACTCTGCAGTAGTAACATGAATGACTTCTTCAATATTCCAGTTGCACAACCTCTGCCCAGGAGTACATGGACGAATCCAGGCATCCATATCGCAATCACTATCACCTTCGTTATCTTCAACGACATTAAGCCTGTCAAATATCACACCACCGCTAGTGAACTGAATGGGTCCCCTGTACCTCGGAATGCTTTGAGAAGAACTAGAGGGTTTGTATCCCAGGCCGAACTTGTCCTGCTTGACGGGAACATTAAGAACATGACCCCACTTCTGCGATGAACCAGATTCTACGATAGCACGAGCTTCTTTGGATGATGACATAGAAACCTCTGGGCTCTTGACTTCTACAAGAGACCTCTCATGAATCTGAACTGTTTCAAAAGCCTGGCAAAGTATTTCGTGGATCTCCCAATCCACTTCCACATACATGAAGGACGACAAATGGCTGACCATAATATCCTCTTCACCGCATACTGTAACAATTTTCCCTTCCATCATATATTTCAGCTTCTGATGCAACGTTGAAGTGACTGCTCCTGCAGCGTGTATCCAGGGTCAGCCAAGCAAACAACTATATGTCGGCTGGATATCCATAATGTATAAAGTTTCATCAAAGATCTCTGGTCCTATTCAAATAGACATCGTAATCTCCCCAAACACCGATCTCTTAGACCCATCGAAAGCCCTTACAACCAAATCACTTGGCGTGCATATCAAACCTTGAGTATCTAATTTCATCAACGCCTTCTTTGGAAGCACATTGAGGGATGACCCTGTGTCAACCAGGACATGCGACAGTAGGGACCCTCTACATTCCATGGATATGTGTAAAGCATGGTTATGGTTTCTCCGGGCAGGAGTCAAATCCAGATCGGTAAAACCTATACCATTACCGACATTTACATGAGCTACTACCCCCTCTAACTGATTAACAGAAATCTCCTGGGGTACATATGCTGAATTCAAGATTCTCAATAAAGCATTGCGGTGTGCCTCCGAACACAACAATAATGACAGGATAGAAATCTTCGAAGGAGTTTGATTTAAGTGATCCACAATCTTGTAGTCACTTTTTCGAATGAGTCTCATAAATTCCTCTGCGTCTTTCGAAAAAATATCAGTATCAACCTGTTGTTGGATATTTTCCTCAATCACGACCTTACCCTTTCCTTTGTCATTCCTATCAGTATTAACCTCCGGTGGGGAAAAGATCCTACCACTTCTAGGGATACCTCTGGCACCAACTATATTCTCAACTGACGAACTTCCGCATGTAGACCCTGTCAATTCTTGTCTCTGCCCATTACATAACACCTCTGCCCCATAGTTCCATGGGATGACTTTAATGCTCTCGTACGGCACAGGTCCAGGTACAGTAATGATAACCGGAGCTGGCCTAGCAGGCGCTGAAATATTGATTGTCCGGTATGGAATAGAGATTGTAGCAATTTCGCTTTCATCATTACTCACCTCATCCTCAACATCTTCCTTTATAACCTTGTCAAATTGTAAATGACCCTAATCAATCATTCTCTGAATACCCTTCCTCAAAAGATCACAACCCTCAGGTTGCGCTTCATATTTTGAGCAGTCAGTGAAACATCCAGGAAATACTCCTTTCTTCAACAAACTAGCCTTCACAAAACTCAATGGAGTCTTCAAAACCCCAACATCAGTTATCAGATTCAATTTTTCTCCCTCAACATCGTTGGTGAAGTTGATAGCCATGGAGTCAAGCAAGTCCTGAACTTTGTGCTTGAAGGCTTTGTAATTGTCAATATTATGGCCCGGGACGCCTGAATGAAAATCACATCTGGAATTCGCATCGTAACCAGGAGGCGGTGTACAAGTGAGAGGAGCCAAAGTCCTCTTCTGGACCAGTTGCAATGCAGCAGATGTTGTAACAACTGAGAATACGGCATCGGGGGAGTCTCAAACTGTCTATCAGCCATTCTGCGGCTAGCAGCATAAGGTCGCAGAGTGTTAACTCATTGCTGAGTTGCGGCCGGGATATCTACAGTAGCAACTTGTTGATGATAACGGGATTGAGCTCTACCTTTACCCTTGTGAGAAATAGCATTTGCATCCCCTTCCCTTCTCTCGGGGTTTGCTGAATACGGTTTCTTTGTTCCTCCTGAAGAGGATCCACCACCATTTGGGATCATTCCAGACTTAATCCCACTTTCGACCCTTTCACCAGCCATTACCAGATCAGAAAACCCTGCAGACATGCATCCTATCAACTTCTCAAAATACACACCAGGCAGTGAGGCCATGAACATGTCGATTAGCTCTCTTTCCACCATAGGAGGTTGCACCCTTGCAGCTAGATCCCGCCATCTCTGGCCGTATTCCTTGAAGCTCTCATTATTTTCTGCGACAAACTCTGCAATTGTACCCTGTTAGGTGTCAGATCATTATTATACTGATAGTGACAAACGAAAGCTTCGGTCAATTCTCTCCAGCTGCGGATATGAGTTCTCTCAAGTCCCATATACCATTCCAAAGACGCTTCTTCCAGACTATCTTGGAAAAAATGCATTAGCAGCTTTTCACATCGGAGTACCCAGACATTTTTCTGAAATATGCCTGAATGTGCACTCTCGGACAGGTCGTCCCTTTATATTTGTCGAAATCCGGTACCTTGAAATTGGTAGGAATCCTGACCCCAGGAACTAGACCAAGATCTAACATATCAAGACCCATAGAGTTTTGATTCTCATAAGACCTCATTTTCTCCTCGATCAGTTTAAACCTTCTTTCGGCTTCAGTTCGTAAACCACCCTCCATATCTCTCATGGAAAAGACATCATCCTGGTGATCTTCCCAATGAGGGCCAGCATCCCCGTGCACATCGCACACACTTCCCCCCAGTAACATTATCATTTTCATTCACAACACCTCTGCCCGGAGGTACGACAACAGTAGGAATACCCTGTGGAACAGATCCACCGATCGGTGGAGGAATGACACCAGCTCCTCCGTGCAAAATGCCCTCTTCGTCAACCCGTGATATCAACGGCTGGACCATAGTTCTTAATTGTTCCTGCCCACTAGCCACATTCTGCATCAACTTCATGAATTGGGACATGCGAGCTCTGACTTCCTGCAATTTAGCTTGAACCTGATCCATTGCCTTTCGTTGATTCCCTCGAGTTGAATATCTATGGAAACTGAACTCCTCAATCCTGTTACTAAAGAAAACCAAGCAGAGTTTAGAACAAAAGGCCACTGAGAACACCTGCGATGTAAATGAAAATGTAAAATGCAAAATGCAAACATGTCTATGTATTTATAGGGAGATCTCCCCTTGATTCTAGTTTCAATGAACAAGAACAGCAGAGATGGACAAGAATACCGCCAAAATCTTCTCATATCAAGTAAAACAGAGACAATACAACAATAAATGAGAAAGATCCGCATACAAAGAGGTATTGATCTCATCCAACATATCTGGTGATGATCAAGATACAAAAGCAAAGAAACTACTGTGATATATCAAAAGATAAGCCTCCCTAGCAATCATGCTCTTTGCCCCACGCCTGAGCCTCCTTAAGCATCATCTTCGTATCTGGATGGTCTGGTCTGACAACCAACTCTCTGATGAGGATGTCCCTTCTGCGTATCACATCTCAGAGATAATGAGAATAATCTTCCCAAGCATCTTCGCCGAAGGCATCTTCAAGCCTGGGTTTCTTCACACCTGCACGAATCTTGAGCTCTTCAAGTGCTGATAAAGTCTCATGGTATTTCCGCTCAAACGTGCATCTGTGGAATGATTCCACCAATACTTCTTTCTCCTTGACCTTGAGTTGCGCCTTCAGCTTATCGACCTGAGTACGAAGCTGGTCCTCCCTATTCTTGTTGGCGGTCAAAGTAGCATTCCATTGCTCATTAAATTTGGATATCTTCAAATATGCTCTGTCTAAATCCTCCTTCTTGTGCTTCAAAATGCTGCAGGTGCTTTCCAGTTCATGACCGTCCTGTTCCCGTACTTTGATCTGCTCAGCTAGCTCCTTCTCCAACTTGGTCAATAATCCAGACTTCGTCTTGGCCAAATAAACAGCTTCACCTTTATCATGCTTCAGCTGACCGATCTCCTGCTTCAACTCTTCATTCTCTTTGCGCAGCTTTTCCTTCTCTACACAAATCTCATTATACCTCAGGATGTCGATCGTTGTAGGCAGCTCAATGACTAAGGGATACAATGGTTCCTCCACAGGAAACGGTAATAGTACATTTCCCACTCTCTTCTGAATCCACTCCAAGTAGGGGTCATAGGCTCTACTATCGCCTTTGCCCAAAGAAAGCTTTCCCTTCTTGTGCATTTTACCCCACGCGTCCATGAATTTGGCCAAAATACAAGGATCCGCTACACCTCCGCTCTATGCCTACGTATTCCCTCGTGCAATGGGAAAGTCAGAGTCAACGTAGTTCGAAAAACTACGGGTGAAGGTGGGGGAAGGTTGCTTGCCAAGACATCGTCGTCTTGTGCCTACGTATCCTCATCTGGCATGAGAAATCAGAGCAAATGTAGTTCGGGCTGACACGACCATAGACTAGTTCAAGTGTTTTAATTGAGTAGGGTTAAACCTTCATTCCAGCAGTTAGGGACGATGCTTGTTTGTGGTAGAACTAAAGCTTAACGCACTCTTTCTGAAAATGGTTTTCAATTAATCTCGAAGGATAAAAAGGTTTGAGTTTTGTTTATGAGTTTTTTAAACAAGAAGTGGATTGAGTTAAGTTTGTAACTCATGTTGCACTAGAGACTATGACTTGAGAACGAATGCGTCGCATATCGCCCCCAAATGGGACGTACACTAAACACTCTAGGTGAGCGAGAGGAGGCCCCTCACTCATCATTTCCCAGGTACTTAAGGCTCGTAGCATACAACATTTATTATCCTTTATTAAGTGTCTTAAGATGTTAGAAGATGAGAAGAGAAGACACAAACTCTAAGGGGAAACTAAACAAGCCTAATGTTGTCATGAAAGATGCTCCTAATGTTGGGATTGAAAGGGAAATCTATCCTAATGCTAGCATGCTTGGATTGAACACCTAATGTTTCTCCTACTCCCATCCCAAACGGAGGGACTAGGAATCCTAAGGGATCATGGCAAAAGACCAAGAAAACACAAAGCAACTCAATCACAAATAGAAAGAAATGAAAGATGAAATGCAAACATGAAATGCAAGCACAAAAGATGCAAGGATGAGATGAAATGGGAGAAGCAAGCTCCTACGACCATTACCATCAATCATCAAAGAAAAGTGGGAGGAAAAAAGTGTGGGGCAGCAGCCACCACAAGCACATCTCAACCAAACAATTCTTCAAACTCAAGCAAAGCAAATGATCATCACTTGAACAACATGCACAAAATATGCATTCAAGTGGAAACCGAACAACACGTGTCGAATAATCAAGATTATACGAACACGAACAATGAAACACGTCCAAAATAACCCACCTAAATGCATCATATCGATCCGCAAAGATTCAAAGTGGGATGACATCAAAACATGCTTGAAAACAACCAAAAATGTCATTCTGGTTCAGTGTTAATCGGTTAACACTATTGGTTAACCGATTAACCATTAAAAAAATTTGAAAATTCGCACTGGTTAACCGATTTACCAGTTTGTATTGCAACTGGTTAATAGATTAACACTGCACCAGAAGCAGAAAAACAGCAGCTCAAAAGCACTTTTAACAATTAATTCAATGTGCAATCATCCAAATGATCATGTAATCAATTATGCACGAATTTAACACCAGAAATCAGTGATCCAACAACATGTAAACACATTCAAACATTGAGATCACGATTCACATAGATCAAAATCAACAAAATCAATCAAAATTTGAAGATCAACATTAATTATGCAAATAAGCTAAAAAACAGAATCAACTCTAGAATTTCTAACCTACAAAGCGGAGATTTGGTTTTGTGAGTGACTGAGTGTTGATTCACTTGAAATAAGCAGATCCAAGCAAGAAACCCAGAGATTCTTCAAGATCCAAGAGCTTTCTTGTTGTAGAAATGAAGATCAAGCAAAATCAAGCAAAAACGATCCAAATAAGCACTTCCAAATTAGATTCCAAGATCAAATCCAAATCCAAACAAAAATTGAATGGAGAAATGAAGATAATAAGGATGAGGGATGAAGGTTTAGCTCTAGAATTCAATGATTCCAATGGAGAATCAAAGAACTCAAGTGAGAGCTCTAATGGAGGTTTTGGGAGTGAAAAACGTTGAGAGAAAATTTCAAGAGTGAGAGTGAATTCTGAAAATGAAATAGAATTATGAGGATTGATATGTGAGGTTTGGAGCAAATTCACTTAAATATGCTCTAGGTTAGGAGTAGAATGGTGGTTTGGAGTGTGGTTATGAAAATTGGAATGGGATTAGGAATGGGGAATCGGAGGGAACGTGAATTAATTTGAAAGTTAACTAAAATTTGGAATGATTCTAGATCCTTATTCTGGTGTAAAATCAAATTCACAAGTGATCAAAATGGACCCCAAAGTTGCCTTTGAAAATTCACGTGCAGAGCCAAATTTGCCTTGGTTAACCGGTTAACCATTTTGGTTAATCGGTTAACACCTTTGAAAATTTAAATCTATCCTGATTTTTCTATGGTTAATCGGTTAACCATATTGGTTAATCGGTTAACACCTTAAAATTTTGAATTTTGGCGCCTTCTGGAGGGAAAAGTGCACATTTGTCCGTTTTCACCCGTTTTGAGCCCCGTTAAGCCTCTGAAACTTGCCCTTGAATATCATAACTATGGGGATGCCTTAGGTAGCTTGGGTGTTGCCTCCTGAGCTGAAAATTATCCTGCAAAATAAAATAAAAATAGATCGCTCGATCGTTGGGAAAAATAAATGTCGGAGCCTCTGATGCTCGCTGTTCAAACTCTTGCACTAAAAAAGAAACCTGAGCCACAGAAATGCCTATATCCCATGCCTCAAGAACAAATTCTATGATATGCAAAAATGCAAAATACAGAGAAACAAAAGCTAGTTAAAATCGATTTGATGCAAGGGTAGATAGACCAAGTTAATCACAAAATTCTTATCATAAATGGTCAAAGGGCAGCTCAAACAAACTAACGCAGTAGTCACAGAACCATTATTCGGGGTATCGATAACCATACTCCTAATCATAGAAGATAATTTCAAATTAAACCTCTTAGCACATTCAAGAGAAATAAATGAATGAGTAGTGTAACACCCTTCTAAACCCCACGGAAAATATCAGCATAATCAGAGTAAAATTAACATGCATTCACAAAGGGCGTCACACATACACTTCCAAATTACTTAAAACCACCTGTCATGCTCATTAACACTGAATTAAATAATCATACTTTACAAATTTTCATTTTTTCGCATGTAGCAGCGGATTCATTTATATCACATTTTTTTCATAAAAGAAATATTTGTGTTTATCACATAAATCAACATCACTTAGGCATTGAGGCCAACATCACAATATCTCAATAATATGAAAATATAGCACATCACTACAACATAAACCAAGCGATCCCAGTGTTACATGACCAGAGCATGACTCGACCCAACATAATTAACTCACTAAACAGCTACACCAATAGTGACTTCGTAATTACAAGCAATACTACTCCTTGATACCTGCACGATGTCATGTAGGACATCATTCCAGCAGAAGGGTGAGAAATATTATCATAATAACAATGCATATAATCATATATATATATATATATATATATATATATATATATATATATATATATATATATATATATATATATATATATATATATATATATATATATATATATATATATATATATATATATATATATATATATATATATATATATATATATATATATATATATATATATATATATATATATATATATATATATATACAATTACAGAATACATATATTCCACATTTTCTCACCACAATTCATTATAACCATCATATACATCGCAACATGTGTATAAACAAATATGGATAATAACTTAAGCATTTTTCATCATGCACACATCCATAATTCTCGATCCTAACAACTCACATCCATATGCACACTTTCATACAACAATCCCATATACTATATGACTCATATAAACTCATCAACTCACAGTTACACATTCACCATTACACATTTACACACCTCAATTCATCAATTCATGCTCATAAGCATACTTCCATACAATAATCATGTATTCACCATGCTCATTTACACAAGTCATACATATACGCATATTTTCACAATTCTCACTATACTTCATCATAACTCATCGTATACTTCATCAAGCATATATATATACACAAACAAATATGGACAATCATCAAACATATCCATAATTCTCATCTTTCCACATAAGCATACACATATGCATACTTTCACACAATCAATCATGTATTCATGCCATAAGACTCAATGCGACTCAATGCAACTCATGCCATGTGGTACCAACACTTGTTATCATTTTTCGGTTTTTACACTTAAACCGAGTCCACCCTTCTAGACCGATAACAACAAAAGCTCGTTCCCTAAGCTTTCAAACCCACCCTTCTAGGTTTGGGATAAGTCACTAGTCTCCACGAAACTAGCAAACATTGCCTCTTGACTAAATGATGCATATGCAATCAACAACAAAATGCACTTAAGACCATTCACTCGTCTTAATCCCATGCATTCAAATAATTCATCACTTCAAGAATGATATCATGATTGCACACACAACATATTCATTTTATCAAGTATTCCCAATTCATACTATTACCACATTACCAAGCAATGCACACATATTCTCGATATGTTCCTATGCATTATTCACATACAATCACAAACAATGCACACATATTCACAATGTTCCCATGCATTCCAAATTCGTGCCAAACGATAATAACCCAATCACAAATCATCATGCATTCTTATTCATATTAACAATGTATTATATATATTGCCCAAGGCTACATTTCACAATCAATTCATAATCTAGGATTCACGCCATAAGGCTACCCACAGTATAGCATATCACAACAATAATCATTGCCTCGTGCGACAGGGTTAATCATATACGATTCGGAAAACCGACCTCAGATGGAACACACATGAAAATCACATCCTGTCATGCTCGCCACCTTGCTCGCTAAGCGAGCCCCTAGCGAGTGCTCGCTACATGTTTGTCTAGCGAACAAGCTCGCGAAGGCAAACAGAAGCCAGTGACTTGATTCCCTACCCCACTCGCCACAGCGAATGCTCGCTACCCCCTTCGCTACCAGCGAAGAACACCCAAAACTACTCTGCCCAAGTCTGGGACCGTTTGCTACTGGCTCGCCACAGCGAATTGTAACACCCCGTTCCCAAAAACCACAAATAATTGCAATAAAATAAACGAATATCAGAGTATTCACATACACAATGGGATGTCACATAAAACACACATCAAGAAAACATCTTCATTAAAGATTTTCGATAATTAAATAGTGGAATTATATACATAGATTCACAACATATACATAAATGTCAAAATCATCATGTACGGCCACCGCCAAAATATACAAAATACATCCACCACAACAGGTTCAACAAACATGATACGCCACAGGGGCACACAAAATCATTAATAAGCAATAAACTCCCAAAAAGCCCCGGTGTTACGTATCAGAGCATTCCTACGACTCGCCACAATCCAAGCTAGCTACATACCTGGATTATCTGTACTTCCGAAGAAGCACAGACCACAACAAAAGTAAAGGGGTGAGAAATTACGATCAATTCATAACGGTAATAACGTACATGAATAAATAGGCAGAAACATATAAAATATTCATTCATATACATCAATCTGGACCTACTGTCCCAAGCCAACACAACACTCACAACCATGCAAATATATGCAACACAACCCATGATATGCGGTACCGATTCAACATCACTGGTTCGTCAACCATTCTCAGGATAGATCACATACGCTTCCTCTAAGCAACAATCTATCCCTACCACGCTCCCCATTTGGAGCCCCGGTAATTCACACTCAGGATAGATTGCATCCACTCCCTCTGAGCAACAATCTATCCCTACCACTCCCTTCCGGAGCACCAGGAAAATCACACTCAGGATAGATCGCATCCACTCCCTCTGAGCAACGATCTATCCCTACCACGCTCCCCATTTGGAGCACGCGAGTGAATCACATACGCTCCATCTGAGCAATGATTCACCCCGTAAACATGCATATGCAAAATCCATGCACACAACAACACTAGCACACACGGTGCACACGGTCCCCTGACCACATCTCATCACATATGCATATATATATATATATATATATATATATATATATATATATATATATATATATATATATATATATATATATATATATATATATATATATATATATATATATATATATATATATATATATATATATATATATATATATATATATATATATATATATATATATATATATATATATATATATATATATATATATATATATATATATATATATATATATATATATATATATATATATATATATATATATATATATATATATATATATATATATATATATATATATATATATATATATATATATATATATATATATATATATATATATATATATATATATATATATATATATATATATATATATATATATATATATATATATATATATCACGCATCCTCATATCCATGCATACTAACATACATCAATTCAATCATTCAAATTAAACGAGTATCAAGCATTCAAGCTCTACATCACACATACACTTTTACTGTTCATTCCCAAACATAGGAGCAATCACAACCAGCAAGGGTTAGACAATACAAGATAATAGAACAGCACATCTCAAAATTGAAAGAAAAATTGTTATGCTCGCTAGCTCATTCGCTAGGTGAAGCATCAGCGAGCACTCGCTACTCGCTCGCTCAGCGAGCATCCTCGCGAAGCCAAACAGAAACATTCTGGGAGCACTCGCTACCCAGTCACCCAGCGAACACCCAGCGAAGGTTCGCTAACAGCTCGCCCAGCGAAATAGCTGGCGAGCGCCTGCGAAATCAGAAAAATAATCCACTGTGCAGCAGCGGCACAGCCTTCTGAATTCAGCCGATTCTACTCAACTCAGTTCCCAAAACCTCGGCTCAACATGCAACCTGATTACAAAATCTACTCTCGATTTAACCTGACATAACCTTAATTTTACTCAGTTAAACAACTTCCGGCATAAACACTGCCACTACCGAAATTCCCAAAATCACCAAACAATCATACTTCATTGCATGCAACAGAATCAACACATTATCAGAAAACATCAGAATCAAATACTCATACCATATCATCATCAAAACCTAATGGGGTTAGGGAAATCCCCTTCTACCTAGTATTCATGCAACTACCGAATTGACCCGATTATCTCCCCCTCCCCCTTACCTCAATAAGCAGTTTGATGATGATGAACTTCCAGAATCCACACGAAAATCCTACAGCCCAGTCTCCTCTTGCTCAAGCTTTCTCTTGCTTTAATCGTGTTCTTGCTTCTGCTATGCGTTCTTCTCCTTCAACCGTGTTTTCTCTTTCCCCATTCTTTTCCAAATGCCACAATTGCCCTTTTATTCCAATAATTCACTTTTATTTTCCTTTTAATTCCAAAAACAATAATCTCATATTTATTTTAATTTCCAAAATAATATTTTACTCATATATATTAATATTAGTAATAATAATAATAATTAATAATAATATCAACATTAATATTAATTATCACGTTTTATCACTATATATTAATATTATGATTTTCTTGATACTCAAATAATCCCACACAAAACAAGCCAACGAATAAAATAACACCGAAACTAAAAATAATTAAAATGGGCGTTACACGAATGCCCAGCGAATGCTCGCGACCTGCTCGCCTAGCGAACGTGCTAGCGAGGGTCTACGAACTCAGAAATCCCCACTGTCCAAAACTCCGAAACTCATCGAAATCCAACCGATTCAATCCCAACTCATCTTAGTAGCCTTAGCACAACATCCCTCGACTAAACTCTACCACTTGTCCTCATTTTTAACCGTTAAAACTCAGTTTCTACCGATTAAACTCATTTGTGCCCTAGAATGGAAGATGAGGGAAAACAACCAAACCAATCCAAACAATCCATACATAATCGCATACATTGGTAAAATAACAATGTTTCACACCCTTACCTCGATTAATCGGGAGCTAGAAGTCGTTCTTGAGCTTCCAAGATTTCTCTTCTTTTTCCTTCTACTTTCTCTTCTTCCTCCACTTTTCTTTCATGTTTTCTATTTTACATTTTCGTTCCACTTTCCTTCATATATCCTTCCCCTCTATTTCTCTCCAATTTATTTCTTCTCTCAAAATATTTACCAATTCATTTCCTCATAAAATATCCCATCTCATTCTTAATTAGAGAATATCTAGTAAGTCCACATTATTCTACTAAATAGAATAAATCAGTTAAATCCAATAATTCACTTAAATCATACAAACCAATTAACTAGTACCATTAATCAGTTATTGAAAATTGGGTTGTTACAACTCTCCCCCACTTTAGGAATTTTCGTCCTCGAAAATGTTATCCGACTCGAATAACTCCGGATACGACTCTCGCACAATCTCAGGTCCGAGTACAATGCTCTCGCCGGACACACATCAACTCAAAGGAGCCTTACACCCCTTACCAAACAAAGCCTCATACGATGTCATTCCGATATTAGAATGATAGCAATTGTCGTAGATAGACTCAATCAACGACGATTAACTACCCCACGATCCACCTTGGTCCAATCACACAAGCCTTCCAACAATTTCTCTACATACTGGGTAATCCTCTTTGTCTGTCTAATTCTTCCACGGACGCTAGTCAGAATTTAACAACCACGTGGCATCCAGAAGTACCTACAAACCTTTCCAAAATCTCAATGAAGAACTCAGATTCCTATTTAACAGAACGATTCATCCTTACTGGTAAGTAACGAGTTACTCTTGTTAATCCATTTGTAACCATCCAAATCGAATCACATACCATCAAATTCTTCAGAAACCCGTCACAAGGTCCATGGGGGTACCATCCCACGCCACTCAGAAATATTCAACAGTTTCTGATGTTCACACTTCTACCTTCAACAAGTCTAATCAACATATACAACTTCGACCACTTCTCTCTCCATCTATGGTTACCAAGATGATTCTTCAAATTCGGTCATACCCTCACAGTACCTGGAGGGATACTTAATTTATCTCAACGTCCTCCTCCCAGGGTACTATTATCCAACTCTCATTATTGGAAATACAAACTTTTCACGACACTCATGGTACCATTTCCATCAATCCGAAGATCAGCTCTTCAACTTTTATCCATTAAATTCAATCATTCTATTCAACTCAAATGAATTCCGACTCCCTCGGATCTCATCAGGAATACCAATAGTCAGTCTCAACATACAAAGCTCAATTCCATAAGAAGTATCTTCACATACTAAACTCATATCCCGAATTTGCTCCCTCAGTTCTAGCTTAATACCATCGTCATCAGTATATACAGGAATTTCCCATTTGATATCTTAGCCACCACGTCGTCTCACCCAAATGGTAATTCAATCGAAACCACATTCCTTCAAAAGTCCCAATTATACAAACAACTTAAGCTCTTAAGGTTAGCAATCCTTTCAAATTTCAACTAAACAATTGAGGTCTCCAAACTCTGGCACAGACACACAACAACTAATTCCAAATTACTTGTCAGGAAATTCCCTTATGTATCTTGAGTTGCCTTAAAGCATAACCAAAACTCGTTGATGTTGTACTTGTTAGAACAAAGATTGGTTCTTAATAATATCTCTATGTTTTGATGATAACTATTATGAAATTTTGTAATTAAGAATTATATACTCTAAAATTTGCTTAAGAATGTTTGCTGCAGATATTAAAGTAATTATCACTCCAGAAGCAAATCAGAACTAAACATAAGAAATATGCTAGACTCTAAAGCGTCAGATGCACTCATTAGAAGATTCTGAACGCTGTCATCAAAAGATCCTGAGCGCTGTCTCCAGAAGGATCTGAAGCAGTCTCCAGAAGGATCTGAAGCAGAAGCTCCAGAAGGATCTGAAGCAGAAGCTCCTGAAGAATCTGAAGCAAGTCAGAAGCTCCTGAAGAATCTGAAGCAAGTCAGAAGCATCTGAACCAAAGAAGAATTCTATATGAAGAGTTTTCAAGCATAGTTACTACAGAAGATTCTGAGAGTACTAAAGCTGCAAGTACTGAGGATCTGACTCAAAAATATGCTCTGAACTTATACACGCTAAAAGCACACTTGCTGCAAAGACTCTGATTCAACAAAACTCTGATCAACATCAGAAGGCTCTGATCAAATTAGACTCTGATGATTCTTGCTGAAAATTGGTGAAGAAGAATTCAAAGATTATGTCCGTTGGAATATCCAAACGACTCTTTCCTTATTTATGCTAGACACAAGAACACAGACAAAAAGGATTTCTCTGTGCTTTCTTCTTCTAGGAAAGGTCACTTGATGTGAAGACAAAAAGGCTCAGACCTTTTTGGTACACACTTCTCATCGTGAAAAGCTCTTGGACCACTGTGCCTATAAAAGCAAGTCTCCACTCATATTCTTCAGTTGACGTTTTATTTGAAAAGAATTCATAATTCAAAGCTCTCATACAACTCATATTCTTTCTAGAATTAATTTCTTTGTTCTTAATATTAAGTGAAAAATCACAGTTGTGATAAAGCTTTATTAGAAGCATTTTAACACTTGTATTTGTTATTACATTTGATTGTAAGAAAACCTTAAGAAGATCCAATTAGGATCAGTAGTTCTTGAGAAGACTTTGAACAATTGTTCTTAGTGCTTACTATTGTAATCAGTTGATTAAATAGTGGATTAAGTCCTTGTTTGAGAAAGGCAAATCACTCTAGGAAGGGTGGACTGGAGTAGTTGAGTTCAACGAACCAGGATAAAAATACTTGAGTTTTTATTACTAAGTTTTTATCTTCATACTTATTCAACCCCCCTTCTAAGTATTTTCTAACCTTCAGTTGGCATCAGAGCTCCGGTTCTGTATGTGCTACCACTTCACAGTGACAGTAAAGATCCAGTGAGAAAAACTTTGATATATATTTGGTTGTTACTATGGCTGATAATTCAATGTCTAACATTAACAGCAAATATGAAGAAAGGGACAGAATCAACACTAAACCCCCTATGTTTGATGGGGAGAAATTTGATTATTGGAAAGACAGGATTGAAAGTTTTTTCCTTGGTTATGATGTTGATTTATGGGATTTGGTCATAGATGGATATGTTCATCCCATTGATGGAAATGGCAAGAAAGTAGATAGAAAATCTATGACAGAAGCCCAAAAGAAGGAATTTAGAAATCACCACAAGGCTAGAACAATATTGTTAAATGCAATATCTCAAACTGAGTATGAAAAGATCACAAATAGAGAAACTGCATTTGACATGTTTGAGTCCTTAAAGATGACTCATGAGGGAAACTCTCAAGTCAAGGAAACAAAGGCTCTGGCTCTAATCCAGAAGTATGAAGCCTTCAAGATGGAAGAAGCTGAATTTGTTGAAGCTATGTTCTCCAGATTTCAAATGCTTACAGTTGGACTAAAGGTTCTGGATAAAGGATACTCTACTGCTGATCATGTGAAAAAGATCATCAGAAGCTTACCTACCAGATGAAGACCTATGGTGACTGCGCTGAAAATGGCTAAAGATCTGAACAAGATCTCCTTGGAGGAACTAATCAGTTCACTAAGGAGTCATGAAATTGAACTTGAGGAAGATGAACCTCAAAAGAAAGGTAAATCAATTGCTTTAAAATCTAATAAATCTACTAAAGCATTGCAGGTGATAGAGGAAAGCTCTGAAGAATCCTCATCGGAAGATGAAGATGAACTATCCATGCTGTCTAGAAGAATAAACAAACTCTGGAAGCATAAAGGAAAAAAGTTCAGAAACTTCAGGAAGCTTGACCAAAGAAAAGAATCTTCTGGACACAGAAGATCTGGCAAAAAGGAGGTTATCTGCTATGAATGTAAAGAACCTGGGCATTACAAAAATGATTGTCCAAAGTTGTTGAAAGAAAAGCCTAAAAGAAAATCTGATAAGAAGAAGAAGGTTCTAATGGCCACCTGGGATGATTCAGATACATCTGAATCTGAGTCAGAAGAAGAATGTGCCAATGTAGCATTGATGGCAGACATAGAAGATCAGGAGGAAGGAACTTCAGGATCTGAATCTGACTCTGAATCTGAATCTGACGCTGAAGAGGTAATGGTTAAACTCACTAAAAAAGAACTTATCAAAGTGTTATCAGAAGTTATGAAGAGCTATAACAATATTAAGCTCAAATACAATAAGCGTCAAAGCAATATTGTATCTGAGAATAATATTCTCAAATCAGAAGTTGCTGAGCTAAATGAAAAGAACTTAAGATTGAAAAATGATTCTGAATTAGCTCAACAAGACTCTGATTCTGAAACTGAGTCTGAATGCAAAAACATTTTGGAAAAATATGATTACAGCTTTCAGAAGTTTCTTGCTAAAAGCATAGACAGAAGCAAAATGGCTTCTATGATCTATGGAGTTAGCAGAAATAATAGAAAAGGAATTGGATATAAATCTTCCTCTGGAAAGGATTTAAATCCAAAACCTGTTGATAAAATTATCATCAAGAAAACTCCTTTATATTCCCACTTTAAATTTGGTCACTTGAATGATATTGAACAAACACGTTCTAAAAAGAACATTCATGTGTTTAAATCTAAGGCTAGTCAGAATAAACCTTATGTTAAAAAATAGAAGTTTAGACAAACCTTCAGAACAACTAACCCAAAAGGACCCAAGAAGATATGGGTACCTAAAAGTAAAATAATTTCTGTTGCAGATGTTCTTAGCAGCAAGGTCAGGACGCCAATCATGGTACCTGGACTCTGGATGCTCGTGACACATGACAGGAGAAAGGTCTATGTTCCAAAGTCTGGAGCTTAGATCTGGAGGTGATGTGAAATTTTGAGGGAATCAGAAGGGCAAGATCATTGGATCTGGCACTATTGGAAATGGTAAACTTCCCTCTATTACTAATGTTTTACTTGTAGAAGGATTAAAGTATAACTTATTGTCCATAAGTCAATTAAGTAACAATGGTTATGATATAACCTTTAATCAAAAATGTTGTAAAGCTATTAGTCAAAAGGATGGCTCAATCCTATTTAGTGGAAAGAGGAAAAACAACATTTATAAAATAAATCTTTCATAACTTAAGGTTCAGAATGTTAAATGTCTCTTGTCTGTTAATGAGGAGCAATGGGTCTGGCACAGAAGATTGGGGCATATTAATATGAGACGTATATCTCAGGTTAATAAACTTAATCTTGTCAGAGGACTTCCTAATCTGAAGTTCACCTCAGATGCTCTTTGTGAAGCATGTCAAAAAGGGAAGTTTTCAAAATCATCTTTTAAATCAAAAAATGTTGTTTCTACTTCTAGACCACTAGAATTACTTCATATTGATCTGTTTGGACCAGTGAAAACTGCATCCATCAGAGGCAAGAAGTATGGATTAGTCATTGTTGATGACTATAGTATATGGACATGGGTAAAGTTCTTAAAACACAAGGATGAGTCACATTTTGTGTTCTTTGACTTTTGTAAACAAGTCCAGAATGGAAAAGATTTCAAAATTATAAAAGTCAGAAGTGATCATGGTGGTGAATTTGAAAATAAATATTTTGAAAAATATTTTAATGAAAATGGCATTGCTCATGATTTTTCCTGTCCTAGAACTCCACAACAAAATGGAGTTGTAGAGAGGAAAAATAGAACTCTGCAAGAAATGGCCAGAACCATGATCAGTGAGACCAATTTGGCAAAGCACTTTTGGGCAGAAGCAATCAGCATAGCCTGTTACATTCAGAACAGAGTGTCTATAAGACCTCTTCTAGAGAAGACTCCCTATGAACTGTGGAAGAACAGAAAGCCCAACATTTCATATTTTCATCCTTTTGGATGTATTTGCTATATGTTAAATACTAAAGAAAATCTGAACAAGTTTGATTCCAAAGCACAGAAGTGTTTCATGCTTGGATATTCTGAACGCTCTAAAGGCTACAGAGTATACAACACTGAGACACAGATTGTGGAAGAATCTATTCATGTTAGATTTGATGATAAGCTTGGCATTAAAAAGCCAAAGCAGTCTGAAAACTCTGCAGATAGAGAAGTAGTCTTCACAGACTCTGAAGGCTCAGAGGCAGACAAAGCTCATGTAAAGGAACCTGAAGCAACGCCAGATGCAATTCCTTTAACTTCTCAGATGAACAATCTAAACATTTCTGAAGAATCAACTGTTAGAGGATCGTCTTCCAGAATCAAAGCTTCTCATCCAGAGAATGTTATCATTGGAAAGAAGGATGACCCTATCAGAACAAGATCCTTTCTCAGATCATCTGAAGCATCATTATTTGGACCGGTGTCAGTAATTGAACCAACTTCTGTAGATGAAGCTCTGCAAGACAATGAATGGATTATTGCCATGCAAGAAGAGCTAAATCAATTCACCAGAAATGATGTGTGGGATTTAGTTCCAAGACCAAAAAGATTCAATATAATTGGAACTAAATGGGTCTTCAGGAATAAGCTTAATGAGAAAGGAGAAGTTGAAAGAAATAAGGCAAGGCTTGTTGCTCAAGGGTACAGTCAACAAGAAGGTATTGATTTCACTTAAACTTATGCTCCAGTGGCAAGGTTAGAATCTATACGCCTTCTTATTTCATTTGCTGCACAAAATAACATCACTCTATATCAGATGGATGTTAAAAGTGCCTTTCTAAATGGTATTATAGAAGAAGAATTTTATGTCCACCAGCCTCCTGGTTTTGAGAGTGAAAAATTTCCAGAACATGTTTTCAAACTAAAGAAATCTTTGTATGGTTTAAAACAAGCTCCCAGAGCTTGGTATGAGAGATTAAGCAACTTTCTTCTGGAGAAAGATTTCATCAGAGGCACTGTGGACACAACACTCTTTTGTAAATCATTTAAGAAAGATCTTCTAATTTGTCAAATATATGTGAATGATATCATATTTGGATCTACCAATTCTATGCTGGGAAAGGAGTTTGCTCAATGTATGCAGGCAGAATTTGAAATGAGCATGATGGGAGAGTTGAGATTCTTTCTGGGAATTCAAGTCAACCAAACTCCAGAGTGCACTTACATACATCAGACCAAATATGTTAAAGAACTTCTGAAGAAATTTAACATGACTGATAGTAAGCTGGCAAAGACTCCCATGCATCCAACTAGTTTACTAGGCAAGGAAGAGGTAAGTAAGAAAGTAGATCAGAAACTCTACAGAGGTATGATAGGATCTCTTCTTTACTTAACTGCTTCTAGACCTGACATATTGTTCAGTGTATGCTTGTGTGCTAGATTCCAATCAGATCCTAGAGAATCACACTTAACAGCTGTTAAGAGGATTCTAAGGTATCTGAAAGGTACTTCTAATATGGGTTTGTGTTACAGAAAATCTGATGATTTCAAATTAGTTGGATTCTGTGATGCTGACTATGCTGGAGACAGAGTGGAAAGAAAAAGTACTTCTGGAAGTTGTCAATTTCTAGGAAGAAATCTAATCTCTTGGTACAGCAAGAAGCAACCCACAATTGCACTATCAACTACCGAGGCAGAATATATTGCTGCTACTGGATGTAGCACGCAGATGCTCTGGATGAAAAGTCAGCTAGAAGACTATCAGATATTTGAAAGTAACATTTCTATATTCTGTGATAATACTTCTGCTATATGTTTGTCTAAAAACCCCATTTTACACTCTAAGGCAAAACATATAGAAATTAAGCATCATTTCATCAGAGACTATGTTCAGAAGGGAATTATAAACTTAGCCTTTGTTGATACAGATCATCAATGGGCAGATATTTTCACAAAACCCCTTCTTGAAGATAGATTCAAATTTATTCTGAAAAATATTGGTATGGATTTGTGTCCAGAATAATATTTGTCAGAAGCAAATTTTACAGATGCAAAAATATTTAATGCTCTGAAGTATTTCATCTGATTATTTATTCATTTCCTTAAATTACTTTATTTTGTGAAAATCTGAACTAATAATACTGAGAGGATCTGAACGTTGGTTAACGTTTCATTTCTCAAGAGAATTCAGAAGCACATGCAAGCAAACACGTGTCACTCTAAATCTGCAAAGATGGCGTGTACACTACTGAAGAGACGTTTGAGGTGAAGTTTGAATAGTGAAAATCTTGATTTTCCCCCCAATTTGTCAGAATCAATTAATGCTTGAAATGATTTTTATTCTTTTTCATTAATTGCTATGTGTGAACGTGCATTGTGTGTCTGTTTGTATGCTTAAATGTTTACTATAAATACCACATCTCTCACCACTTTCACACTTTTTACATCTCAAGAACGTTTATGCATTTCTGTCTTCTTTTCTCTCTTCACAAAAACCCTAAACCTTTGACAAAATCATCTTCAATGGCAACTTCATCCTCCACTGCTGCACAGTTTCAATCAACCATGGCTGCAGTTACTTCTGCAAATATGGGTGTGACTCCATATACGACCCCTAAAAGGACTTTGTTAACACCTGTTGACAAACTGGAAGTTCTCTGTGAATCAATGGTGGAATTTGATTCACTGGATGAAAATGGATTTGAGTTTCGTTCAATAGTTGATGCTCAAGGCTGGGTAAAGTACTTTGACAGACTATTTGGACCAGTTTACCCCCATCTGGTGAAAGAGTTCTGGATACATGCTTCTGTATACCCCAAATTCATATTGTCTTCTGTTCTGGGTAAGGAGATAATCATTACAGAAGATCTGATCAGGAAACTCATTGGATATGAGGAGACTGATGGAGTATCTCATCTGCCAGCTGGGCGTGTAGATATGGAAGAAGTTTATGAGGAAGTTATGACTGCTGGACAGGCCTCTAATAAGTTTAAAGATCTGAAGCCTGACTACAAGATCTGGGCGAAGATTTTCATGGGATGTATTCATCACAGAAAGTCTACAAACTCTCCAGATTACGTGAACAATGAACAGCTCTACTTCATGTACTGTTTAAGTCAGAGCACCAAGGTAGATCTTCCTTACATTCTGTTCATGCACTTATGGAATCATATAAATGCCTCCAGAGAATCTGTGAAAGACAAGGGTCAGAAGATCAGAACATGGATTCCCTTTGGAAGGTTAATTTCAGATATTCTGACAGAAAATGGATTGGTGACTGCTCTGTATGCTGCTGGAGTCAAGGAGGAACTTGAATCTATTGTTGGGAAGCCTCTGAATGCCAAAAGTCTTCAGAGACTTAAAATTGTAGAAGAACTCGCATTAGCACCCAAGAAGCTGAATATTTCTGAACTCAGTCAGAAGAGAATCCCAGTAGAAGACTACCCTCTACTCTGTGCTGAAGAACCAAGGGAAATCATTGTGAGATTTATGGATTCTTGCAAGGCAGATGGAATCCCAATTCTTGCAGATATTCTGAAAAGAGCAAGGGAACCAATGCCTGATGGAGGAGATGAGATAACAAGAAAAAGAAGTCAATCAGAAGCAGAAGATGTGACTGTTCAGAAGAAGCCCAAAGTTGCTGACAAGTCTCAGAAGCTGATCAAGAGGAAAGCATCTGGAGACGCTCCTTCTGTTCCTACAAAATGTATCAAGATTAAAGGTACCAAATCTTCTGTATCTTCTTTCAATAATACTGTTTTAAATGATTCAACATTTAAGTCTATTCCAAAACCACCTTCTACTCAGAAATAATTTGTTCCTGCTCCATCTCATATATTTGTTCCATCCCCACAAAAATCATCTAATCATGTTTCCATCTCACCTGTAAAACCTTCTACTACACAATCATCTGCACCTACACCAACAACAACAAAACCACCAAATCAGACTCCACAACCAGAAAAACCAACAAAACAATCTGTATCACAACAACAACAATCAGAAAAACAACCTCAAACAGAAAAACCTACAGAACAATCTGAACAACAACCACAACAACCAGAAAAACAATCTGAACAACAATAAGAAAAACAATCTGAACATCAACAACCAGAAAAACAATCTGAACAACAACCACAACAACAAGAAAAACAACCACAACCAGAAAAACCACCATCAAACACATCTGAACCTATTGGATCTGCAAAAGTTACATCTGATCCTATTACATCAGAACCACCTACATCTGAACCCCCATCAAAACCTTCTGAAAATCCATCAGAAACAGCTAACCCATCTGAAACCCATATCCCTGAGACAGAGGTTCTAAACATTACACCTCTCAAAACTGTTTTTGAAGTGTCCTCTACCTCTTACACTCCAACCACATCATCAAATTCATCAGAATCTGATATACACCCAGATTTTCTGGTATCTCCCTCTCACAGAAATTCTGAAGTAAACCAACCAGAACCACCTGTTTCTTCTGAACTTCTCATTCCAAATCCTACTCCAACACCTAAGCCATCTTCTGAAATCATCATTCCCAATCCTACCCCTGTACCCAAGCCAAGAACATTTGAGCATGTACCTTCTGCTTCGTGCAAACTATTTTCTTCTAACAAACTTCCTTCTGGTTTCACCTTAAATAATTTCTACACCAGAATTGAACCATCTGACACTATCACTCCTCTCAAACCCAAACTTACCATCATTCTACCATCTGTGCTTCAAACATATATTAAAACAATGTCAGCAGTACCTTCATAAGATCCAAAACCATACTCTGCTATATCTGCTAAATCTGATAAACCTGCAAAATCTGCTTTCAAACCTTACTCTAATAAACCATTTGATGTGGTTTCCTATCCAACAAAAGCAAAACCAAATCTGTTGAATGCTTTAACCAGATCAAAACCTGACAAATCATCTGAACTTCCATTCATACCCTACTACCCTCCTCCTCTGATCACCATTCAAAAATTCATCTTTCCACCTACTCCCTAACCCAAGCCAATAACCCTGGAAACTCTGTTACACCCAAGACCTAGACTAAATGTTGATCATTTATTTACAAGTTTTTTGCAAGAAATACAGATGTATTTAGGTTCTGTACAGAGGAAATGTTCATCAACAATGGATGCAAAGGAATCTGATACCATTTGGAATGGCTTCATAAACAGATTCAATACTGTAGCATCAAATATGAAGAACGTATGTTTTGATGATGCGAAGCTCAGATTTGCTGAAACTGCTAGAAGTCTGTTCTGGACTATTAAGAGATCTGGACCATTGCTTCTTACAGATGCTCCTTCATCATCAGAAGAGAATACTGAATCTGCATCTGAAGACAACTCTTTGGCTATAACTCTGGTAGAACATCCTTCTGGCTCTACTGCTCCTAACTCCAAAGCCCCTATGGAAATTGACTCTGTTCAAGCTTCAGAAACTGTCCCACCCTCTTCATCTGAGATCAAGAAAGAGTATCCAGATCTTGAAGATAAGATTGTAGTTCTGGAAGCTGGTCAATCAGAAATCAAGTCATGGATGGCTAAACAAGATAAGAAGTCTGAAGACATGGCTCAGTAGATGTCCAAACAGGATCAGAAAAATGAAACCATGACTAAGTGGATGTCAAAGCAAGAACAATCTTATTCTGAGGTCACGGATCTGTTGAAGATGCTTTTGTCAAAACAATCTTAGTTTATTTATTTTTTCTTCTGATGTTTGCATCTAATGTTTGCATATCTACTTGAATATTTTTTGATGTGTGTACTTTTGCTCTGAAGGAATGAATGAATGTTTCAAAGTTTTCTCCACATGATTTATCTCGTTTATTGTTTCCTTTTCTTTGTCTTTTCAAAGTTTTTACTTTTTGCTTATGACAAAAAAGGGGGAGAAAATAGATCTGAACTGTTTAATTAAACTTTACCAGAATAAAACTTCAGACATATCAATTTTATCTAATATAAATATCTGAGTATTTCAGAACATTTGATAAGTATACTCTGTAAAAGAAACTTTGAGACTCTCAGATCATATGAAAATTATCAAACTCTGACTCTGAAATATGCAAGGCACTCTGACTCTCAAATGTTAAGAACAATAAAGCTCTAACTCTGAAAAATACTCAAGACAAAAGGGAAGTTTCTATTCCTTATTTATATTTAATTCAGGGGGAGATTCATCATCTCAGGGGGAGTTATAATTATTCTACTTTCAATTAAACAAAATTTCTGATGTTTTTGTCATCATCAAAAAGGGGGAGATTGTTAGAACACAGATTGGCTCTTAATAATATCTCTATGTTTTGATGATAACTATTATGAAATTTTGTAATTAAGAATTATATACTCTAAAATTTGCTTAAGAATGTTTGCTGCAGATATTAAAGTAATTATCACTCCAGAAGCAAATCAGAACTGAACATAAGAAATATGTTAGACTCTGAAGCGTCAGATGCACTCATTAGAAGATTCTGAACGCTGTCATCAGAAGATCCTGAGCGCTGTCTCCAGAAGGATCTGAAGTAGTCTCCAGAAGGATCTGAAGCAGAAGCTCCAGAAGAATCTGAAGCAAGTCAGAAGCATCTGAACCAAAGAAGAATTTTGTATGAAGAGTTTTCAAGCATAGTTACTACAGAAGATTCTGAGAGTACTAAAGCTGCAAGTACTGAGGATCTGACTCAAAAATATGCTTTGAACTTATACACGCTAAAAGCACACTTGCTGTAAAGACTCTGATTCAGCAAAACTCTGATCAACATCAGAAGGCTCTGATCAAATTAGACTCTGATGATTCTTGCTAAAAATTAGTGAAGAAGAATTCAAAGATTATGTCCGTTGGAATATCCAAACGACTCTTTCCTTATTTATGCTAGACACAAGAACACAGACAAAAAGGATTTCTCTGTGCTTTCTTCTTCTAGGAAAGGTCACTTGATGTGAAGACAAAAAGGCTCAGACCTTTTTGGTACACACTTCTCAACGTGAAAAGCTCTTGGACCACTGTGCCTATAAAAGCAAGTCTCCACTCATCTTCTTCAGTTGACGTTTTATCTGAAAAGAATTCATAATTCAAAGCTCTCATACAACTCATATTCTTTCTAGAATTAATTTCTTTGTTCTTAATATTAAGTGAAAAATCACAGTTGTGATAAAGCTTTATTAGAAGCATTTTAACACTTGTATTTGTTATTACATTTGATTGTAAGAAAACCTTAAGAAGATCCAGTTAGGATCAGTAGTTCTTGAGAAGACTTTGAACAGTTGTTCTTAGTGCTTACTATTGTAATCAGTTGATTAAATAGTGGATTAAGTCCTTGTTTGAGAAAGGTAAATCACTCTAGGAAGGATGGACTGGAGTAGTTGAGTTCAACGAACCAGGATAAAAATACTTGAGTTTTTATTACTAAGTTTTTATCTTCATACTTATTCAACCCCCCTTCTAAGTATTTTCTCACCTTCAGTACTTAACATATCTCTCAATCATATCAACCAAACATCATGAAACACAACAAATAGTTATGTCGGATTTGGCCAACCAATACACGAGTTATTGACAGCTTCTCCCAAAAACTCTTTAAACTTCTTCCCAGTGGTATATCACTACTCTTTCTCAAATACCGATAACTCCAGTCCCCGACGCTCAACATGATCCTCTATACTCTTCGAATATCCAAATATCATCGGCTACACAACTATTCATTCACTCAATTAAGCATGGAAAATCCCATGTCAAACTGACACTCAATTCGTGAGTTTATGGCGGAAACACAAACCACACTTCCCGTACTTAATACAACATCCAAACGTACTCCATCAAGAAATAACTTAATTCCATGTTACTACTCCATCATCACATAGAGCATTGTAGCAACTTCCAACGCTTCTAATCCTGCGTCATTCCGAGTTACGGTTCTCTCATTATGACAAAATACGAAAACAACATTCCCACGCTCAGAAGGCCATGTACACATTTTCAACTCTTGAAATTCTCAGAGGTCTAATCATACCAAGATTGTATTCCACCTCTTACTTTCTTTAATAATCACCAGAAATCACCATCCACCCTTTATATACTCGACCTCACAAACTGTTGTCGTAACACACACAGACACAAGTCTCAAAATTAATCCATCAATTTAATTCCTTTGCTAACCAATTACACATATAACATGGAGCTCTCAATATCGGACTAGTTTCCGTAACTAAGTCGATCACAACTCCACTTCACGCCCTGGCTACGTATCACTACTTCGTCAGGACAACTTCCAGGCAATCACGACTGATCGGTAAACCGCCAACTTTCCATTTTTGTTAATACACAAACTCCCAAGTACTTGGCCTTACTCCAAACCATTCACTACTCACGCCATCTAAGCTTGCAAGACACGTCTATCCCATCCAACACAATCCCAACTACTATCAACAAGAGATTAAGGGTGATCAGTTCCTCAATTTATCAATAACCAGCCGAAATTATGATGGGGCATAAACCATCTTTACCAAACTATAAAAGCGTTCAACTACACACTGAGCTACAACTCCACACTTGCAGCATCCTGGAGAAGCACAACTTTCTCCCCCACTTGGATTCATTCCCAATCCTGCAGACAAGGTTTAGAACAACAAACGCGTGCTGACAGTGTTTTCACACACATGTTGCATACAAGGGAACAAACAACATTAGACAACTTGGCCGGATGGACCGACCTGCTCTGATACCACTAATGTAACACCCTTCTAAACCCCACGGAAAATATCAGCATAATCAGAGTAAAATTAACATGCATTCATAAAGGGCGTCACACATACACTTCCAAATTACTTAAAACCACCTGTCATGCTCATTAACACTGAATTAAATAATCATACTTTACAAATTTTCATTTTTTCGCATGTAGCAGCAGATTCATTTATATCACATTTTTTTCATAAAAGAAATATTTGTATTTATCACATAAATCAACATCACTTAGGCACTGAGGCCAACATCACAATATCTCAATAATATGAAAACATAGCACATCACTACAACATAAACCAAGAGATCCCAGTGTTACATGACCAGAGCATGACTCGACCCAACATAATTAACTCACTAAACAGCTACACCAATAGTGACTTCGTAATTACAAGCAATACTACTCCTTGATACCTGCACGATGTCATGTAGGACATCATTCCAGCAGAAGGGTGAGAAATATTATCATAATAACAATGCATATAATCATATATATATATATATATATATATATATATATATATATATATATATATATATATATATATATATATATATATATATATATATATATATATATATATATATATATATATATATATATATATATATATATATATATATATATATATATATATATATATATATATATATATATATATATATATATATATATATATATATATATATATATATATATATAAATGCACAATTACAGAATACATATATTCCACATTTTCTCACCACAATTCATTATAATCATCATATACATCACAACATGTGTATAAACAAATATGGATAATCACTTAAGCATTTTTTATCATGCACACATCCATAATTCTCGATCCTAACAACTAACATCCATATGCACACTTTCATACAACAATCCCATATACTATATGACTCATATAAACTCATCAACTCACAGTTACACATTCACCATTACACATTTACAAACCTCAATTCATCAATTCATGCTTATAAGCATACTTCCATACAATAATCATGTATTCACCATGCTCATTTACACAAGTCATACATATACGCATATTTTCACCATTCTCACTATACTTCATCATAACTCATTGTATACTTCATAAAGCATATATATACACAAACAAATATGGACAATCATCAAACATATCCATAATTCTCATATTTCCACATAAGCATACACATATGCATACTTTCACACAATCAATCATGTATTCATGCCATAAGACTCAATGCGACTCAATGCAACTCATGCCATGTGGTACCAACACTTGTTATCATTTTTCGGTTTTTACACTTAAACCGAGTCCACCCTTCTAGAACGATAACAACAAAAGTCCGTTCCCTAAGCTTTCAAACCCACCCTTCTAGGTTTGGGACAAGTCACTAGTCTCCACGAAACTAGCAAACATTGCCTCTTGACTAAATGATGCATATGCAATCAACAACAAAATGCACTTAAGACCGTTCACTCGTCTTAATCCCATGCATTCAAATAATTCATCACTTCAAGAATGATATCATGATTGCACACACAACATATTCATTTTATCAAGTATTCCCAATTCAATACTATCACCATATTACCAAGCAATGCACACATATTCTTGATATGTTCCCATGCATTATTCACATACAATCACAAACAATGCACACATATTCACAATGTTCCCATGCATTCTAAATATCGTGCCAAACAACAATAACCCAATCACAAATCATCATTCATTCTTATTCATATTAACAATGTATTATATATATTGCCCAAGGCTACATTTCACAATCAATTCATAATCTATGATTCACGCCATAAGGCTACCCACAGTATAACATATCACAACAATAATCATCGCCTCGTGCGATAGGGTTAATCATATACGAGTCGGAAAACCGACCTCAGATGGAACACACAAGAAAATCACATCCTGTCATGCTCGCCACCTTGCTCGCTAAGCGAGCCCCTAGAGAGTGCTCGCTACCTGTTCGCCTAGCGAACAAGCTCGCGAAGGCAAACAGAAGCCACTGACTTGATTCGCTACCCCACTCGCCACAGCGAATGCTCGCTACCCCCTTCGCTACCAGCGAAGAACATCCAAAACCATTATGCCCAAGTCTGGGACCGTTCGCTACTGGCTCGCCACAATGAATGCCCAGCGAATGCTCGCGACTTGCTCGCCTAGTGAACATGCTAGCGAGGGTCTGCGAACTCAGAAATCCTCAATGTCCAAAACTCTGAAACTCATCAAAATCCAACCGATTCAATCCCAACTCGTCTCAGTAGCCTTAGCCCAACATCCCTCGACTAAACTCTACCACTTGTCCTCATTTTTAACCGTTAAAACTCGGTTTCTACCGATTAAACTCATTTGTGCCCTAGAATGGAAGATGGGGGAAAACAACCAAACCAATCCAAACAATCCATACATAATCGCATACATTGGTAAAATAACAATGTTTCACACCCTTACCTCGATTAGTCGGGAGCTAGAAGTCGTTCTTGAGCTTCCAAGCTTTCTCTTCTTTTTCCTTCTACTTTCTCTTCTTCCTCCACTTTTCTTTCATGTTTTCTATTTTACATTTTCGTTCCACTTCCCTTCATATATCCTTCCCCTCTATTTCTCTCCAATTTATTTCTTCTCTCAAAATATTTACCAATTCATTTCCTCATAAAATATCCCGTCTCATTCTTAATTAGAGAATATCTAGTAAGTCCATATTATTCTACTAAATAGAATAAATCAGTTAAATCCAATAATTCACTTAAATAATACAAACCAATTAACTAGTACCATTAATCAGTTATTGAAAATTGGGTTGTTACAAGTAGCACCAGTATCAACTATAGCAATCAATTCAACATCATTAATAAAAGAAGTACCTCTGATCAAGTTATTTGTCTTGGATTCTTCTGCACCGCTCAAAGCAAACACTCTGCCATTTGTCTGAGCAGCAGTAGCAGTCTTCTTTGGCTGCTGAAATTGGGTACTAATATGACCCTTTTCTCCATAGTTGAAGCATGTCAGAGCTTCGTCTTTACAGTCAGTAGCTTTATGACCTCTCTTGCCACAACGGTGACATTTCAGCGCTCTACAATTCTCAGCATGGTGGCCTTGCTCGCCACACTTATAACACTTATCTCGAGCAGTAGTCGTTCCCCCACTTAACTTTTCCCCATATAAAACCTTATGCTTCCCTTTATCACCAGAAGTCACATACGATTTCCCTCTATACTGACCTTTCTCTTTCTTCTCACTCAGCGGCTTGTAGTGAGTAGATCGAGCGCGACTATCCTCATCATAAATTCTGCTCTTTTCCACCAACTCCGCAAACCGACGAATCTGCTGATACCTAATTCCTTGCTTAATCTTTGGTCTCAATCCATTCTCAAACTTAAGACACTTTGAAATCTCTGCGTCAGGACGATTGTAATGCGGACAAAACCTTACCAAAGACTCAAACTTTGTCTCATACTCAGCCACAGTCATATTCCCTTGTTTCAGCTCAAGGAATTCCACCTCTTTCTTGCCCCGAACATCTTCAGGAAAATACTTCCTCAAAAATTCTTCCTTAAACATAGCCCAAGTTATTGCAATGCCAGCATCCCCCAATCTCTGACGAGTGTTATCCCACCAGTCCTCAGCTTCCTCTTCTAGCATATGTGTACCAAGCTGCACTTGTTGAGCATCAGTGCACGCCCTAACTCAAAAAATCTTCCCAATCATCACAGTTCGATGGACACTGGGCTATCAACCCTCCATAGATCCCCATCAATAGGATCGATTCTACTTGAGAACCGGAGCACATAAAAATACTTCACATCCACACAATGGGATTGAAGCCAAAGTAATCGAGGTCCTGAACCGAAGTCTGGATGCACATGAATGCATGATGCACACGTCAATAATCATCCTCATAATAACAGTATAGGTGTATCATCATTCATCATAATCATCATCATCAAAATCATCATCATATCTCATGTCATCATAGAATTCATAAAAATCATGGTAATATCATCATATTACATCATAGAAATCGTCATGTAACCATGTACAAATCACATAGAACTCACAGTCATATTCATATTAATTCATCAGAGAAATCACAGCATCAAACATCAAGGCATCGCTGCATAAAAATCAGCATTCGCAAAACTTTGCTACGTTCGCGGGCATGTTCGCTAGGCGAGTCTAGGACTAATTTCTTCGTTGTACGAAGGATTCTTCGCTTAGCAAGTCTGGGACTAAATCGTTCGTTGTGCGAAGAATTCTTTGCTAGGCGAACAGCGCGATGACAGCAAAACTCAGCTACGCATCAGAACCTAAAATCATCCTAAAAGCCCCACGATTCACTTCCCCAATGCCCCTAAATCATCCTTAAGGTCTTACGGCGATAAAGGCACAAAACCTACGGTTCATTAGGCCAACCTCGTATCATATTCATGCCCTAAATCATAATTTCCCTACAATCACCCATATTCATTAGAATTACTCACTATCTAATATTCATATCCCTACAGGGTTAGATAAATGTCAAATCATAGTTTTTGGCCACGAAGGCCTAACTTTCATTTTTCCCCAATGAATTCCACGGTTAGATTCACAAATAATAAATTTAGGCCACGAAGGCCAAAATCCCTTTTTCTCATATCCACCCTCAAAACACTTAACCCTTAAATCGACCTTAAATACATTGAATTTACACATTGAAAATCATGAAGGTCATACTCCCCATACCTTAATTGTCGACTCAAAGCCTTCTCAAATACTCCAGGGAACCTTTCGAAGCTTTTGCCTCCAATCTTCCTCCTCAGAGCTCTGGCCTCAATTCTTTTCACGGTCTAACAAATGAATCATAATCCCTTCACAATTTCCTTTTTGTTAAACCTAGTCTTGGGCCTCACAATTGGGCTTTCCAATATTACCCTCACTAACTCCTCCTCAATTGTCCAATTTGCCCTTAGTTAACTTATATTTATTTTAATTAATAATAATACTAATGTATTCATATTATATACTATTATTTAAATAAATAACTTAAAATCTATAATTCTCAATATTTCACAACAACCATCGAAAATCACCGAAATGCAAATATTCTTATTTAAATAAATTAAATGAATATTCCAATTAAAATTTGGGGTGTTACATAGCGCATGTCAATTTTGACTTGCTAAACAAGATAGTTTCAAAAAACCTAGTTACTGACTTATCCAAAATCAAGTTTACCAAGGATCACTTATGTGATGCGTGCCAAATGGGGAAGCAACAAGGATCTCATTTAAATCTAAAAACATTGTTTCAACTACGAGACCTCTTGAACTTCTTCAGATGGACCTCTTTGGGCCATCTAGAATTAAAAATCTATGTGGTAACTACTATGGTTTTGTTATAGTCGATGATTTTTCTAGGTTTTGCTGGACTATCTTCTTGGCTAGCAAGAGCGATACATTCTCCGCCTTTGAAAAATTTGCTAAACTTTCTCAAAATAAGTTAAACACAAATTAGAAGTGATCATGGAGGTGAGTTCGAAAATTATCTTTTTGAGGAATGTTGTGGTAGACACGAAATTGATCATAACTTCTCCGCTCTGCATACCCCTCAACAAAACGGGGTCGTGGAATGTAAAAACCGAATTTTGGAAGAGTTAGGAAGAACTATGATAAACGAAAGTGGGCTTCCTAAATATGTTTGGGCTAACGCCATTAATACGGCTTGTTATGTTTTGAATAGGGTGTTCATCCGCCCTATTCTCAACAAGACTCCGCATGAACTTTTAAAGGGGCGGAAGCCAAATGTGTCTCACCTTCATGTCTTTGGTTGTAAGTGTTTCATGTTAAATAATGGAAAAGAGAGTCTAGGAAAATTTGACTCCAAGGCAGATGAAGGCATCTTTCTCGGATTATCTCGGTCAAGTTAAGTCTATAGAATATACAATAAGATATTAGTTACAGTTGAAGAGTTTGCTCATGTCACATTTGATGAGTCTAGAATCTGAAAAGTTTCGGAAAAGGTAGTTCATTTCATGGTACAGGTGTATCTGCTAAAGACATACTCAAGGGTGTTGAGACAGGAATTGATCAACTTGACTCAGTCAAAGTTGAGGAGGAAAAAGATCACCACCATGAGGGGATTAAGAAAGTTCATTCGTCCAACACCGATGGTCTCCCTCCAGCATGGAATTCTTCTAAAGACCATCCCACCGACAATATTCTCGGTGATATCTCAAAGGGAGTGACAACTCGATCAAAGCTAAATAATTTTTGTTATCACTTCGCTTTCGTTTCTCAAGTAGAACCTAAAACCCCAAAAGAGGCATTACTCGATGAATATTGGTTCCTATCAATGCAAGAGGAACTCAATCAATTTAAAAGAAATGGGGTTTGGGACTTTGTCCCTCCTCCGCGAGACCATCGAGTAATTGGCACCCGATGGGTGTTTAGGAATAAACTAGATGAGAACGGAGTAATAACTCGAAATAAGGCGCGTTTGGTCGCGCAAGGGTATAACCAAGAGGAAGGAATCGACTATGAGGAAAGTTATGCACCGATTTCCCGACTCGAGGCTATACGCCTTCTACTTGCCTTTGCTTGTGCGAAAGATTTTAAACTATTTCAAATGGATGTAAAAAGTGTGTTCCTTAATGGTTATATAAATGAAGAGGTTTATGTTGCCCAACCTTCAGGGTTTGAATCCCATGAGTATCCTGATCATGTATACAAATTAAAACGTGATTTGTATGGACTCAAGCAAGCCTCTAGGGCTTGGTATGACCGTCTAAGCAAGTTTCTTCTTGATCAAGGGTACTCAAGAGGAAAGGTTGACACAACCCTTTTCATTAAACGTCAAGGAAAACACTTGATTTTGGTACAAATATATGTTGATGATATCATTTTTGGATCAACTAACATGAATCTGGTAAGGGAGTTTTCTACATTAATGCAAGGAGAATTCGAGATGAGCATGATGGGGGAGCTCAACTATTTCCTCGGATTGCAAAACAAACAACTACAGGAAGGTACTTTTGTGAGCCAGACAAAATACTACCTTGAGCTTCTCAAGCGTTTTGACATGGCAAACTTTAAGGCTATCGACACTTCAATGCCTACGTGTGCAAATCTTAGCCGAGACGAAAATGGTAAGGATGTAGAGGTGAAAAAATATGGAGGTATGATTGGATCACTCCTCTATCTTACTGCTTCTAGACCCGACATTATGTTTAGTGTCTGTATGTGTGCGAGGTATCAATCATATCCTAAAGAATCTCACTTAAAAACGGTAAAGCGCATACTTAGATACCTCTCTGGTACTCTAAAGTATGGGCTTTGGTATTCTAAGGGAAATGATTGCTCCTTGGTTGGCTTTTCTGATTCCGATTTTGTTAGTTGCAAATCAGATAGGAAAAGCATGAATGGCACGTGTCATATATTTTCAAATTCTTTGGTGAGTTGGCATAGTAAAAACCAGGTTTCTGCTGCTTTGTCAACAGCCAAAGCGGAATACGTTGCGGCCAGTAGTTTTTACGCTCAAGTCTTATGGCTTAAGTAACAATTGCTCGACTTCAACCTAAAACTTGATCGTGTTCTGATTTTTTGTGATAACACTAGTGCTATTAACCTAACCAAGAATCCCGTGCTACATTCACGCACCAAGCATATCGAAATACGCCACCATTTCCTTAGGGATCATGTGGAGAAGGGCAACGTGGTATTTGAGCATGTTGATACTAAAAATCAACTTGTGGATATCTTTACAAAACCACTCGCTACAGAGCCTTTCTTTCACATCCATAGGGAACTCGGTGTTCTCAACATCTCGGATCGTGTTTAGGAAATAACTTTCACATGCTTTATATCTATCTCTATATGTGGTTTGTTCATCTTTTATCTAAAAAATAAAGAAGTTTAGAGCCATATGTGAGGACATTAGCTAAAAATTGGAGTTGAGGTACTATCTTTCCTTATTTAGAAACTCTCGCACTTGCCTCATTCATATAAAGTAATGTATCAAATTATATGTTATTGTTGATGTTTATTTCATGACTACGCTTATTTCATCCCCTTGTATGTTTGAAATATGGATAATCTGTTTATTTATGTCTCTTTGGATGCTTGTTGAACAAAAATTGATGATTTTTGCTATTTTTGCCTGTATGAGTCGACCTACATAGGGTTCCGGTCGACTCATAAAACTAGAATTTTTCATGTTTGTAAAGCGGTTATGCTCAGGTCGACGCATACCCTAAGAATTTCTAAGTATATGTTTTAACACAGTGTGCGTCGATGCATGACCTCTTCCAGTCGACGCGACGCGCGAGAATTCTGATAAATTGTTGATGAACTATTCATATTTTGTCATCTTTAATGCATTTAAAATCATGTTGTGTATTCAAACTCATAATCATTAGCATTTGCATTGAGAATTGCACCTATTCAAGGCTATCTCTCTTCCTCTCCTCTTCCCAAAGCTCTATTCAAAACCTAGTTTCTCCATAAAAAGGGTAAAGCTACTTTCTTCTCTCAATCTCCAAGAGTAAAATTCTACATCTACAAATTCTTCATCTCCACATAAGAAATCAAAATATCTACAAGAAGAACCAATGGAAAGAGAACCACTTGAGCATCATCTACTCAAGTTGGTCCATCAAGAGCAACTTTACCGGTAACTGTTGTCTCTTTGTTACCTCTTGAATTTTCAAAAGTTATGAGAAGAACTTTAGAAAACGATCTATAGTTAAACAACATGCTTACTATAGAAAGGTTGCTGAGCGAATGCATATTCCAGAGGTAATTGATCTTTTGGATGCTCAAGATTTTAACAATTTTTTGGAGTGTGACATCAAATACAATGAAGACCTAGTGAGGGTCTTCTACACAAGTATTCAGGGTAAATTTCAAGGGTTTGAGTTTACTACAAAGCTTGGAAATACCAAGGTTTGTGTAAATGACTTGGTATGGAAAAACTTGTTTGGCATGTCACCTGTATCCGCTGAGCTAATTATCAAGGCCACAGATGCTCGTATTGTGGTAGGTTACGATTTCAAAGAAGCCTTAAAATCCATGCTAAAGAAACCATTTGGCAACGACATTGTAGCAAGTGACCTCTTTCTAAAAACGGTCACAACGGGCAAACTGAAACCGGTTGATAGAATACTGCAATGGATTGTGTCGCATATTTTGTGTCCAAAGAAAGGCGGCTACTCACGAGTGGATCAAGCCGAGGTACACTTGGTTTACATACTTAAGAAAAAGATCAAGATCAGTTGGCCTCGTTACATTGGCAGTCGAATCTATTCGCTAAAGGATTCTGGTAGAGGAACAACTCTATCATACGAGTCCTTTATCCAATCGATTCTCAATTATACTAACACCACTGTTCAAGGTATCCCCTACACATCCTTGACCTCTGATCAAGAGTTCTGTCAAAAGACTCTTACTATGATGGGCTATATATGGGATCCAAGAGAAAGTCGTCATCGATTCATTGTTAAGGATACTACCTCTCGGTTGGAAGAGTCAAATGAAAGTGATGGACAAATAAAGGAAGCAGCAGCAGAAGAAGAAGAAGAAGAAGAAGAAGTAGGTGGACATCCTATGGATACTGATGATCGATATGACAGTGGGTAGCTAAACCAATCACCCCACTTGGCGCATGATGATGACCAAGGGTGGGGTGCCTGGCAAAACACTGGCTGGACATCGTTAGGTGCCAATTACATGCCACAAACGTCAAATTGGGATCATCAAGACAACCCTGACTGAAGTTATGTGCCTCCATCTCCTCCACACCCCCAACAAAATACCGATGAACTCTTCGATATGATGAGGACCATGCAGCTTGAGCAACGTACCTTCATGACTGCCCAGGATGAGAGGTTCTCGCAATTGTAGAACCAATTTCAAGCTCACACGGAAAACTTTAATGCCTTTACATCAGTTGTGATGGGGAGGATAGATGGGATAGTTGAAACCGCATCAGGCCAACATCGGGCCCTTAACAACAACTTCAACACATTAAATCGAGCGGTATTAGAGTACACGGAAAGGGCTTATGCGTAACTACCTCCACTTCCATAATATCCCTTTTGAGGACGAGGCCATCACTTTAGGGGGAGGAGACCCTGAGGATGTCTTGAATATTTCATTATACATCTTATTCCATCATGTGTTCATTAACATCTATTGTAGAATGTTTCATTTACTTACTTGCTTTTGAAGACATGCTTATTGTTGGTTATAAAATAGTGATTATTGTTGTTCTCTTAAGTGTTGTTCTATTTATCCATTTATATGCTTTCATTAACTGCATTATATGTGAATGTGTGTTAATGTGTAACCTGTTGCAAATGGCTGGAATTTGCTTATCTCTCTTATTATATGCAATACATTGACATATATCTTCTTTCTTTTTGATGTTCTCAAAGGGGGAGAAGAATACCAAGCAGAAACATCACTTGTAAGACTTATTAAACATGCAGATTGTGTACAGACAAAGGCATCGAGTAAGGGGGAGGATGATGCAATGCATTATACACCAAGTTTTTACTGATACAATGCATCGTACACCAAGTTTCTACCGTTTTTCCATCATCAAAAATGGGGGGTATGTGAGGGCAATCCTCATAGGTAGCTACACTTGTTTTAATAATGTCAAAACTTAGATAGGTATAAAAATGTACTTTAGACGGTATCATTGTGTCACATATGCATACCTGATCCCTCTTGAGTCAAACATCGGTCAAAAAAATTGTTTGATACATATAAAAACTGTTCAATATATGCTTCATATAGGTTTGGTCAAGTTTGTCTAGCTTACTATGTGATAGAGTACCTCAAAAGTTGCATGATACATGAAAATATGCATTTTTGCATATTTTGGTCTTTGAGTCAACTCAAACTTGTTCCGGTCGTCTCACATAAAAAGCATTTTGAATTGTCTACAATCAGGAGTGCTCATGTCGACTCTCTGGTCGACTCATATTGTGTTCATTTCTATTTGTCTAATTTTGCATGCTTTGCGTTGACGCATGAACGGCTCTGGTCGACACAAAGTTCTGTTTTCTGCACAATCTAAAATTCGGGTAAGCTCAGGTCGACCCTCCTTTCTGCATAGGTCGACCGCTCGTGCATTTTCAGTTAAAATTCTGTTATGTGAAACTGTCTTTGTGGTTGTTATGTTGGTTAATTGTTTTTGACTTGCATATATGATGAGTTTTGCTCATTCTTCACAAGAACAAGAAAAGTGAAAATAGATACTGATTGTTCTCATCATCTTCATCCTCTTCCTTGCATTTTTTCAACAACTACACATAATCATTTTTGTTGTGCATTCTGCTTGTTAGAGGTGATAACGTCCAAACATAGGATTGGTGTAATCGGGTTTGGATTGAGAAATCAGTAGTTTTTTTTAAATAAAACTGTTAGGATTTTGTCCTCCAAGAATCTTGGATTTTGCGGGTTTTTGCATGAATCGGTCCATCACAGATTCAGCCAAGCGAAGGTAATCAAAGAACGGGTTATTCTGTTAGTTTAGTAGCAGTAACCAGAGGATTGTGAGAGGAAGATTCGGGTTCGAAGCATTGGTATTGAAATCATGTAACACCCATTTTAATTATTTAGTCTTTCCGGTGTTATTTTATTTCGGCGTGTCTTTTGTGGGGATTATTTAAGAAGCTATAGCCTTTAATATTAGTATAATATAATTGATAATGATAATAATTTGATAATTAATAGTAGTAATATTATTATTATTATTATTATTAATATTATTGGAATTATTATTATTATTATTATTATTAATATTATTGGAATAAAGAAATGAGGAATAAGTGTTATAAGGGGTATTTTTGAGTTTTAGAAAGGGGAAAAAGGATAGAACACGATCAAGTGGGAGAAAGAGTGAGGAAGAAGAACAAGAACAAGGAAGGAAGAGAAACAAGGGAGAGCAATCAGATTCATAGAAATTCTTCAACGATTGAAGCGATTAATCGAGGTAAGGGGGGAGAAACGAATTGGGATTGGTAATTGCATGAATTGGGTAGTTGGGGATTCCTTAACCCCCATAGGGATTTGATGATTATGATTAGGATGTTGTGGTGTTTCTGATTGTTGTTTCCATGGATGAATTGTGCTTATGTTGTTATGAATTGGTGAAATTCTGTTATTCCAGCCTTGCATGTGATTATGTAGGGATTGTTAGGGGTTCTGAGTAGTTTACCGTTTAGGTCGAAAATGATTTAATCGGTAGAGTTGGTGTTTTATCGGGTAATATCTGGAACAAGTAGTGTGGTTTAGTCGTAGAATGCTAGGCTAAGACTACTGAGACTGGTTTGGTGAGAATCGGGTGGGTTTTGAGCTTTTGATGAGTTTCTGAACAGTAAGGGTTTTTTGAAATCGTAGACATTCGCCAGCACCTTCGCTGAGCGAGCTAGTAGTGAGAACTCGCTAGGAATTCTCTAGGCGAGTTGGGTAGCGATTACTTCCAGTAGCCACTGTCTGCCTTCGCTAGCGAGTTCGCTAGGCGAATGAGGCAGCGAGCGTTCGCTGAGGCCTCGTTAGGCGAGTGAGCCAACGAGCGTGACAGAAACGTGATTTTGTGTTGTTTTGCTTTGTGATTCGTTTTGTAGGATTCCTTGGGTTGTGATAGGAAGAGAGATGGTGTTTAGTGGCGAAGAGTGTATACCTGGTGTTGAAAGGTGAAATTATGGAATATAGAATTTAATTGACATAATTAAAAAGTGGGTAAGATATATATATATATATATATATATATATATATATATATATATATATATATATATATATATATATATATATATATATATATATATATATATATATATATATATATATATATATATATATATATATATATATATATATATATATATATATATATATATATATATATATATATATATATATATATATATATATATATATATATATATATATATATATATATATATATATATATATATATATATATATATATATATATATATATATATATATATATATATATATATATATATATATATATATATATATATATATATATATATATATATATATATATATATATATATATATATATATATATATATATATATATATATATATATATATATATATATATATATATATATATATATATATATATATATATATATATATATATATATATATATGATGTATAGTGAGGTGATTGGGAGGATCGTATGTACTCGGTGTTCAATGTAAATTTCCCTATTATTTAATTTGATTAACATAATTGATTGGTGTGTGTGTGTGTGTGTATATATATATATATATATATATATATATATATATATATATATATATATATATATATATATATATATATATATATATATATATATATATATATATATATATATATATATATATATATATATATATATATATATATATATATATATATATATATATATATATATATATCTGATGTATGGTGATGTGATCAGTAGGATCGTGTGCACTTGGTGTGCTTGATGTTTGTGTGTTGTGCATTTGGTGTTGTGCATAGCATGGTGTCTTGGTGGGATGGATCATGTCTCAGGAGGAGCGTAAGTGATCCATCCGTACTCCTTTGTGGAGAATGGTAGGGTTGAATCATGTCTCAGGAGGAGCGTAATTGATTCACCCGTACTCCTTTGTGGAGAATGGTGGGATGGATCATGTCTCAGGAGGAGCATAAGTGATCCATCTGTACTCCTTTGTGGAGAATTGCGGAGTTGAATCATGTCTCAGGAGGAGCGTAAGTGACTCACCCGTACTCCTTTGTGGAGAATGGTGGGAATAGATCATGTCTCAGGAGGAGCGTAAGTGATCTATTCCGGGGTTCGATTAAATGAATCAATGAGTCGGTACCGCATGCATGTGTTGAGTTGCATTCTTGCATTATTGTATGTTGTGTTGATGATTGGACAGTAGGTCGTGTTTGATGTTGGTGGGGTGATGATTTATATATTTACTGCCTTTTATTCATGTATTTTATTACCGATAATTTTGATCATGTTTTCTCACCCCTTTGTTGTTGTTGTGGTCTATGCTTCTTCGGAAGTACAGATAATCCAGGTACATAGCTAGCTTGGATAGTGGTGTGCGGGTCGAGTCTTAGGATGCTCTGATACGTAACACGGGACTTGGGTGTTTACTTTCATTATGGTTGGATTTGTTGTATTCTTGTGGCGTATCTTATTTTGATGAATTCTCTTAATGAATATTTTATGTAAATTGGCGGATGGCCTAGAGTGATGTACAAATGATTGTTTCCGCTGTATATTTTGAAAACCATCTAATGAAGTGTTTTGTTGAAATTTTGTGAAAGTGATATCCCACTTTTTTTGAAGGGAAACTCTGATATTTATTTGATTTGATCGTATTTTATTTTAATTGGGAAAGTGGGGTGTCACAAATCAGTCGGGCAAGATTTGAATATCGTGGGGTTGTTCAAAGGGTGTGTCGTAATCAGAGGTTTATTCATCCCGTTCGAAGGACTTGATTCATCTTGAATCAAGGAAAGAGAAGGAATAGGCTCTACAATCAAGAATTGTGTTTGATCATTTGATTTCTATTGCTTCTCTTGTAAACATTTTATCAACAGGTTATATTTATATACAGGTCTCAATTCTATTTTTAGAATTGAGGGCAGACGTACCCTGAGCGAGGACGATGGGGGAACTGCCTCAACAAATTGGTGTTCTCTCTTTAGTTTTCAATTGCTTAATTTCTGAGTTTGTGTGCAAACAATTGAGTTAATCAAAATTCTGATGTGAGTAGTGTTGAACCATTTTTGAAGCCTATTACAATCCTTGATTGTAATTGAACACTTAAGCACTTCACACTCATATTGGAATTCACTTGTGGTGCCTTGCACACCAAGTGTTTGACTAATTGTGTGAACAACAAACGCTTGTGCTGTCTTTTCAATTTGATTATATTTTTCAAGAATTGGAAATAGTCAAACCTTATAGTGAATAAATTCTGGTTGATGTGTGTTCAACTTAGTAATTCTTAAATCTCATTTTTATCGGATTCCATAGGCTTTGCGTATATCCAGTTTTTTTCGGTAAAGGTTCGTTTTAGACGAATATAGTTCATCGACCGCTTCCGCCTAAAAACTTTTTAAAATCAAATATTGGTAGCGCCGACTCTATTTTTAACAAGTGATCTATTCAACCCCCCTTCTAGATTTGCGCCATCGTCTAACAGAACCCACCACGAGTTTGATGGAAAAAAAACCCTCTTCGACTGGGTTCGGGTCTGGGTTTAAGTTTTCCTAATTTAATAGATGGGTATGGGGCAAGTAATGGTGACATTAGTGTCCACCCCGAACCCGTCCTCGATTCCTCCTTGGTAATTTAGAACATTTCTTTTTGATAATTTATAATATTAATAGTTTGATTAGTACAGTGATGTTTTGGTTGTACTTTATTATTTGAAATATTTAAAATGTATGTTAGAAATTTTTCATGATTGTGGAATTTATTATTTCTAATATATGTTAGAGTTCGGGACAAAATTATGGGTTTAAGGAAATTGATTATTTTAATTTACAAATTTGATCATGATGTGGGTATGGGACGGGGCGGGGATACCCAAACCCGTTTGGGATGGATTTTGAGTTTAATTATTTACCCCCGCTTGGTTTGAGACGGAGAATGTGTTTTAAAATAGAATCAGGGGTTTGGGTTCAGGAAGGAAAAATTCGTTCCACCCCGTCCTATTATCATGCCTATGCTTCAACGTTAAGGTTCATCCACAAAGGCCCGGGGATCATGGAAATGTTTTGGAACCCTTCTCATTTGCGATGACTCAAATGTAATATAGATGGGTCTACAAAGGGAATCTCTGGTCTTGCTTCTCATGTTGGAGTTTTTAGGAACAATGATGGGGGTTTCGTAGGTGGATTTTCTGCCCCTCTTGGTATTCAAATCTCTCTCTATGTTGAACATGTCAAGCTGGCGCGAATTCTTTAGAACAATAAAAGAATATGAGCGAGAAGAAAGCATTCTTTATCTTTATATGAATAGTCAATTCTCTCATGGCCATAATTCTTGCTATTGAGAATGCTTAAGAATGATAATGGAAGTTCTTTTGGATTGAAACTTACTCCATCCTTGCTACCTTGACCTTCTAAGACTCGCAACTTAGTACCATGGCAGCTTCACAATATATAACATAATTGTTTGGTGCTTACTAGAGGCATGAATATTTTTTTTATTTCTCACATTCAAAGAGAAGGAAATCAATGTGGTGATAAAATTGCCTCCATAAGTTTGTTAGCGATTTCACTTTGTGGGAACATCTTCCAACCATTATTAGATCCTTTTTAGTAGAAAACAAGTTAAGGCTTCCCAATTTTAGTTTTTGCTTCTTGACATTTTGTTAGTTAGGGTTTTAGCCTAGTCCTTCCTTTTCACTTGTGTATATCTTTTTCATTTGGTATACTAGGCTTATTTAAAATAAAATAAAAATAAAAATAAACAACACAAATTTTGATTAACAACTCATGTATCTACATGAGTTATTATTCTCGTCTGACAACCCATTTGTTTTAGATTTAGAAAGAAAACAAAATTTCTAAAAAAGTTTTTTTATAAAGTATTTAAATAGTATAATTATTTAACTTTCATTACCAAATTAAAAAGAATAATTTTAATATTTAATTTATATTTATTTTATACATACATTACAAGAAATACAAAGATTACCTGCGGAACGAATTCCGCAGCTATACCTGCGACTTCACCTGCGCCTTTATATTGTGAAACATTATTTCCTGCGGAAAATACGATAGCAGCAAGTTTCGCAGGAATTCCTAAGACTTAGCAGCGATTTTAAATATAAAAGTAAAATACAAATTTCCTGCGGATTTAAATGCGATAATTTTCGCAGGAATTAGTTATCCATTGAAACAAAAAAGTCTATGCTAATATCGTAACAATTGCTGCAAAGTTTGCTGCGGAATTTGCTGTAAATTATACTGCAACTTTTGCTGCGAATTGTTTAGTTTATTTTTTATTTTTATTATATTTTTACGATTAATAAATAAAATTATAAAACACATATTGATTTCAAGAATATGTTGTTGAGACATTTTTTAATTTTATTTTAAATCTTAGTTTTTCTTAAGAAAGTTTTATAATATTAATTGAATTTTTTTATTTATTTCTTAAAGAAAATTTATTTATTTAATACTTTTTTATTGTTGTAAAAATTAGAAAAATAAAAAATATAAGTTTATGATATAATTGCTAAATATAAGTTTATTTATTTAATAATTTTTTATTGTTGTAAAAATTAGAAAAATAAAAAATATAAGTTTATGATATAATTGAAAAAATATAAGTTTATTTATATAATTATATTTTTAATATTATTAAATAAAATGTTAAAATATAATTGACATATTGATTTTTTAGATTTATATATATAATATAAAAACAAAATTATTTTAAAATGATTTTCACAACAATTTTTTTTTTTTTGCTTTATTGAATAATAATAATTTTTGTTTAAATTTTGTCAAAAATTATTTTTTATTTATTTTTTAGATTTATTTTCTTTAAGATAATTTTAGTACATATTATTCTTATTTAAGATATTTTTTAAGATTTCATAGTTGTTGCAAATTTTTTGAAAAATAGTTGTCTGTACTAATCTCATCTTATATCTTTACTTTTGTAGAATAAAATATGTGAAATGATGTGCCATATTTAGGTTTCTATATAGGCTTTTCATTGGAACATGGACATATGTTCCATGAGTAACCTCTTCGGCAGTTGAAGATAATGAAAAGCCAGAAGCACTCATGACGATTATGTTTCTCTTTCTCTGTTGTGAAGTGTGAGTTTAGATAACATAATAACATGTTTGGCTGTACTACTTGTTTATCGAAAAGTGACATTAATCTTTGATTGGTACACGTGTCTGGTTTCTTCTTTTGATTGGTACCGGTTTCTTTTGTTTGCTTTCTTTTTGTCTATCTACCTCAGCCGACTCAATATGTATATCATCTTATCTTATGAGTTTAGTTAAATCTGTGAAATGATGTGCCATAAAATCTGTAAAATCTGTGAAATTCCTCCGCATCGAACATGGATATATAATAGGCTTCTCCTTGGTCGGAGTGCACATGCATATGAATTTTTAAAAGGTGAATCTTTCATCTGCAGCTTCCTCCAATATCATCATTTAGTGTATTGTGTGTGTATGACCAGGCCTATCAATTTCTTCACGGTGAAGATGAAGATTAATAAAAAGCTTATTTTTTTTAGTATTTGTTACATAGGGTGCTTAAACATTGAGAATCTATACTTTGAACCCTTTCACTAAGATTCCAAAACTAGGTTCCAGTTATTTGAGTTGATATCTAAGTGTGGCATTTTATTCAACCTTTCACCAAAACCTACATAATTGGAATGTATGTTTGTTAATTGTGCATGGATCATTGCAGATCTTGTTTTTGTCACCAAGGAAATTTCCTTGTACAAGCATTTATGGCAGGCTGGGCAAGGACGACACAAACACCTTTCCTCTTTTCTATATGACAAGTATTTTACTATTCTTTAACTTAATTACAAATAAATTGCTCTATGTAATATATTTAACATGGCTAACTTTACGTTCCTTTTGGCCTGACTTTATTTACAGCTGAACTTCGGGTTATCAGGGCCAAATTCAGAGGGTTCAGATCATTGAAATTCAGAGGGCCAAAGTGGAAAAAATTGAGGAAAGGATGAAAGAAAGCAAGAAGGGATATATCATATGGAATAGCAGATAGTAATGGTGTCTTAAGTGTGAATTACACAAAAAGTTTGGTTTAGGGATACATGAACCTAATGAAATTCGAAAGTGATTGTTCTACTTTGTCTTTCGTTTTTTTTGCCACAACCCCTTATTGCATCACCAACAACCCCTTGTTGCATCACCAACAGTAGCTGGCTGTTCTTGGAAATTTTAAAGTTTTGGAAAATGCATGATAATTCAAGTGAAGATGATGTTGATGAATCAGATGAAGATATTAGTGAACACATTAGTAGTGAATTTTGATTTGGATTTTTTTTTTCTTATTAATTTGATTGGACAAGTGATTACTAGTAACTTGGTTGTGTCATTTTTAGTAATATAACTCTAGAAGTACTTGTTATTGACTTTATAATAATGGTTGGTTGCTTTAAAAATTTGAATGTGATTAGTGTTGCATTGTCTTATTCAAATTAGATTTTTATTTTTATATTATTGCTACTTTGATATTTAACAATTATTATAATATTTTAAATATGCATTATACACAATTAATGATAAAAACTAAAAACCTGAGAGAGAAATTACTTGCGAATTTACTTGCGACTTTTCAGTTTGCAGCAACCTTTCCTGCGAAAATTTCAATTACTTGCAGAGTCATCTGCGAATTTATCTACTTTACCTGCAAATTTTACCTGCGACTTTACTAGCTAATTAATCACCCACGAAGGTTTTAGCTGGAAAGAGAAAATAGCAGGAAGAATCACAGGTAATATATTTCCTGCGGAAATTTGTTTCAAAATCTGCAGGTAAATCCGCAGGAAAAAAGAGTATTATTATTTTCAAAATCAAATATCTCTTTTTAATTATTATATTTTTTGAATTTATTTTTAATTATTATATTTTATGAATTTATTTTTAATTATTATTAGATATTTTTATGGTAGTTCAAGAAAGAAAGAATGTTGTTTAATTGTTATAATGGTTAAATTTATTTATATTTTTAATAGACCAAATCAAATATTTATTTTATTAATACAAAAATGATACTCTATTTGCAACAAAAAAAAATTAAACAATTGATAGTGGACCCGTTGTTTTCAAATATCTTTAAAAATAATTATTATAATATTATTTATTTAAATTTAAAAATATTATCAAGTATATTTAAAAATTGTTTTAAAAAAAGTTTAAATAGCTTTTAAATGAATTTTATTATTCTACTATAAATTTGTTTAGATATCAAAATTTTAGAGAATCATTAAATTTAAAACAATTTAAAATAATTTTTTTTATTAAGAATACTAGAAATACTCTGTTTTCATGCGGATTTACCTGCGGAATTTGACAAAATTTCCGCAGGAATCGTGTTACCTGCGATTCTTCCTGCTACTTTCTGTTCCCAGCTAAAACCTACGTGGGTAATTAATATAGCAGGTGAAGTCGCAGGAAAATATCGCAAGTAAAATAGATAAATTTGCAGTAACAATGCAGGTAAATGAGATTTTCGCAAAAAATGTCGCAGCAACTAAAATCCGTAGGAAAACACGCATGACCTTTTTGCCTCGTCTTCATCTCCTTCCTTTCAGGATCAAAAGTCCAATCTTCCCCAGCAAGAAGTACTTCTTTACAAAGTCTTGCCCTATGCCGAGCACTAATACTTAGCGGCTTCCATGCCCCTAGTTCCCAGTATCCCCACACTCCCTTAGCCAATTCATCTTTGTATTTCGCTAACTTCTCACGCCACGGATATTGATATTCTGTTACCGCCTTAGCCGCCGAGCCATCCGCTTTTCCTGCCATAACCCCTTTTAACAATAAACTCTCTGTCAGGAATTTTCACAAACAGCTTCCATGCATACCCACGTTATCAATAATTAACAATTACTACAATTTTGAATTTTCATTTTAGTTCACTGAAATTGTTTCAGAGTGATTACAACACAATATGGTTAAAACAAAGCATCATCCAAACAGTATGAGAATCGCATACTCGCGGAATACAAAAGAGTTAAAGAAAAATTAAATTAAATGAAATAGAAAAGAGTAAAACCTGGACGTTTTTTCACCGTTTATGGCACCGCCATCAAACTCCGGTGGTGTTTACCGGTGAGGTTTTGATTTTCACGGTGAGTTAGGTTCTAATTACAAGTAAGTTGCTTAGGACAACTTAATTTTCACGAAGTTGCTTTCAGCTTGTTATGTTTGAGTTCTTTATGGTTTGGCACTTGGATGATTACCTATTTAGTCAAACTACCAACAGAATCAGAACCATCAACAAGATTAGAAATATGATTCAAATTCTCATTACAAAATTCCTGACTACTATCACCACCATCACAATCAGAGTTGTTGAGTACTTTCGACAATGCAGTTAAACAACCATTAACTGGTTTAGAAGCAATTGTGGATAAAATAGAAGCATCATCATAGCCAGATGAAACCGGTGGCATTAACTCTCTAATTTGATGTAAATCATTACTATCACTAAAATTAGAACAAGTAATGCCAAGATTTTGATTTTGGATATTAGTATTGATAGACTATTGTGGGGTCATTATTCAAAAAGAACTCATGTGGGGCTAATCTAAGCAATTTTGATGCATTTGATTTTTCAGGGACAAAACAGTCATTCTGGTTATGATGATGCAATCTCTTTTTCATAACTAATTGATATACTCACAAAAGCAGCATTTTCATGCATTGAAGGTGCAATCTCTTTTTTCTTCCTCTCAGAGAAGGAAAGAATTATTAAGCATATAAACAATAGATTAAGCATATAAACACCCCAATGAGGAAAGAATATAAACAATAGATTAAGCAGAAGATCAAACAAGATAGTGTTGCACCCTAAAATTTGACCAACCGATTCTCCTATCTGACTCATGGTTTAATTTCATATTCACAGCTCAGATGTATGATTTTTTGTGCACAAGCAGGGGATATCAGAGTTTACAGCTTGATTTTTGTCTATCAGATATGGCAGACCCAGTCCAGATTATCGGGGTTTTATTTTCGGGAAATTGTGCGCTCCTCGGTGATTTTTCAGTGATTTTGAGGATATTCTGATGCCCGGGGATCTCTGTTCGATTCGATTTGGTCTCGTGCGCTCTTTTACGGCGGTCATTTGCATTCATCTGCATTTTTAGGGTTTAACAGGCTTTTGTGAATTTTTAACAGGCTTTATAGAATTTTTCTGGAGTTTAAATAGGGTTTTTGTATTTTTTTTAATGGTTTAATCCTCTTTTTAGAATTTTATAGAATATTTTTTAATAGAAATTAAATAGTTTTTAGGCAATATAGAAAATAATATAGTTTTTCTTTTTAATAATAGATTTTTAGTAGATATTAAATGATATTAGGATTTTAATAGAGAATTAATTGATTTTTAGAGTTAATTAGAGGTTAATTGATTTTTTTTAGGTTTAACTAGTGTAATACAGAATTAATTAGGTTTTAATGACTTTTTAGAGTTTAATTAGGTTAATTGTCTTTTTAGATTTAATTAGGATAGATTAATGTTAGTTAGAATTAATTGTAGGTTTATTAGTTTAGTTAATTAAGTTTTTCATGATTTTGCAGTTTTTTTGAATTTTGTTATGCTGAGTTTCGTTGGGCCCAACTGGGGAGGCCCAGTATTGTTTTTGTCCAGATTCATCCAATTCTCAATTCAGCAAAAAAATAGTCCAAAAACGGTCCAATTCAGCCCAGTTCGTTCCAGCCATTTTCCAGTAATCTCCAGGAGCTTCTAGAGAGTTCTAGCCTTCTCAGTGATATAAATATTGATGACACGTGTTGAAGCAAGGGGGGTCCCACGTTTTCTGCACTGATCACGCCACGTATCCACTGCCTCTCTCTCTCCGCTGACACGCGTAGCCCATGCAAACCCTTCCCTGAGACACCTGTCTTCCTCCCATCCTCGCCGGAGCCCCCCACCGGCGGCCATGCATCAGCCCTAACTGCACACCGCCGGCCACCTGAACCAACTCCGGCCACCGTCCTTTCCGCCGGAGCTACCAAAAACCCAGAAACTCATCTTCTTCCCCTTCCTCCTCCGTCACCTTCATCATCCTCGCCGGAAAGATCAAGCCTCACCGGAAACCTCAAGCCAATCCCCAGAATCCATCCAATCCTCTCCTCTTTCTTCTCCGTTCTTCATCCACCTCCTTCGTTCTTCATCAGTTTTTTTCAGAACAACTCAAACCTTCAACAAGCTTCATCAAAATCGCCAGAACGCCAACGTTCTTCAACCAAAATTTCCAGAACAGCATCAAACCTTCAATCATCCGCCATCAAAGATTTCCAGAAACTAAACCTTCATCCGCCATCGAAGATTTCCAGACATTCATTCATCCTTCAAGCAAGAATAATCCAGAAGCTTCAAACTAAGTTCGATCTTCAAGATCTTTCCAGAACGTCATCAATATTCCTCGTTCTTCAACAAAGCCACCAAGATTTGCAAATTTCAGATTGCGTCCCAAATCGTCTGGATCCATGAAGAACACAAGCGCCCTCATCTAGATCTCCAGATCCGTCGTCTGCTTCTAGGAGATTTCCAGATCCCTTCGCTCCAACCTTCATCTGTAGCGTCTTCAGAAAAGACCTTCAAAGAAGGCGAACTAATCCCCAGGTATGCTTGCTGAAACTCCTTGCGTGTTCTTCTTCAGATTAGATCATATTGCCTTCAACGATTAGGGTTTTAATTGATTAATTGATTTGGTGTGTGGTTTAAGACTAGATCCTGAGTGGTGATTTCTTGTGAGGGATTGAAGTGTTTGGGTGAGGATTTGCTTTGTTTAGAGTTTGTTTGATGGAGTTGCAGAGAAGAGATGAGGGAGAGATGAGAGGAAACGGCGCAAGCTCAGAGGTGAACAGTGTTAGGGTTTAGGGAGAGTGGTGAGTTTTGTTCAGCAGGTGATTGGACTGGGGTTTGGCGTACTGGGCTTAGGCCCAAGCATAGTTTCTGATGCGTACACCCCAATTGCTCAATTCACCCCTCCCTGTGTGAGTCTGAATGACTGGAGTTGGGCCTTAGGCCCCAAAATTGCGAACAACACCCCTCGTTTAAGCCCAGTAGTAGAAATAACTGCCAAAACCTGCTCACGGCACCCCCCCTAGGTTTTTTTTCTTTTTCTGAGTTTACTAGTTGTTTGAGGAATCTGGGCCTTACGCCCTTTGCTGTTGGCACCCCCACCTGTAGGGCCCAATGAATAATAACCTGAATATCTTGCTGTTTGAACCCCCTCCAGTATTTCAATTTTTTTGTTTTGTTAATTTCTTTTATATTTTCATATTTGTTATAAAATTCATAATAAAATGTAAATAGGTGATTTTTTTTAATAATTCTTTTCCTCCCATTTCATGAAAATGTTAAGAAAATTAAATAAAAATAGAAATGACACTTTATTTTTGTTTTTGCTATTTTTTGCATATTTTCCAATTAATTGATGTTTTTTAATATTTTCAATGCATGCATATCATTAGAAAATTAATAAAAAAATGGTAGATTTAGTCAAATAATTCCGTTCTTTTTTCTGTAGACTCGTGATTCAGTGTAGAATTTTATAGTGCAAAAACATTGGCTTATTCATGCATTTTCATTTTAATTGCATTTTGTCACTGTTATTGATGTTGAATAACTGGTTTGTGGATATGTCTGTGTTGCTGATTTTAGTTCTTTCATCTGGTGTTGAACTTTGTTCTGATTTTTCAGTATGTTATCCTAGAGCCATGTAGGTCCCCCATTATATTTTTGATAGATTTTGTAGGGTGTCCTGATAGGATTTGTCTGAGCCTGAAGATAGGAGAAGTCTTGGTGACTTCTGACTTTGAAGTTCAACTGTGGTTGAACTTCAGAGATAGTCTCTTGTGGGTTTTTTGGCCTGTGGGTTCTTCTTAAGGTAGGAGCTGATTGAAGTCCTGGTGGAGCTTGCAGAGAGGCAGTGGATTGAGGCTTAGTCTAGGAGCTTGTTGTCTGTTTGTGAGGTTCGAGATCCTGAAGTTTGAAGGGAGTTTATGGTACTTTCCTGAGGAAGGCACTATGAATGACTTTCATCCTTCCTTCTCACCTCTTTCTTAAGTATCCAATGATGTCGGAGCCGACTTGTGAGTTTAATTCCTCCTGAGGAGGAATATAAACTGATCACATGTTGTTGAGCCACATGGGATACGATTCCTAAGTGGAAGCCTCCTAGTACTTTCCTGAGGAAGGTCCTATGGGTCTATTCACTTAGTTCCCCTAGAGCATATAGGTATTTCTCAAGTATCCAGTGATGTTGGAGCCAACTTGTGAGTTTAATTTCTCCTGAGGAGGAATGTAAACTGATCACAGTTGTTGAGCCACGTAGGGTACGATTCCTAAGTGTCAGCCTCCTAGTACTTTCCTGAGGAAGGTCCTATGAGTCTGTTCACTTAGTTCCCCTAGTGCATATAGGTATTTCTCAAGTATCCCGTGATGCCGGAGCCTTCATGTGAGTTTAGTTTCTCCTGAGGAGGAATGTAAACTGATCACAGTTGTCGAGCCGCATAGGATATGACTCCTGAGTAGTAACCTCCTGGTACTTTCCTGAGGAAGGTACTATGAGCTTTCCTGCTTAGCTCCCTTTTCTCTGGTAAGCTTATTCTGAAGCTTGGAGACTGGGATTGATTCCTCTTGCTTAGGGTTTTGATTAGGTGTTGCTTAGATCTTTGCTTAGGGTGCAGTATAGAGTTTTGTTTAGGAGCTTGTTTCAGGTTTGTTAGAGGCCCTGCTCAGGGTTAGTCTCTTTGGATTGTTTGACTTGTGTGATGTTATGTTGCATTAGACTTAGGTGTTCATCTAGATAGTTCTGAGTAGGTGCATCTTAGAAGTAGACTTTGTGTGCATGAGAAGTTGAGGTGGTCCTCCTTCTGCTTGTTTGTTATTGCGTGGCTTTGCTTGTTGGTATTCGGTAGAGCTGAGCTCCCTTGCCTCTGTGGTTTGCGGCCTTCGCGCCTTGTTTGTCTAGCTGTTGCATTCATGCATATTTTCAGTATTCCTTTACTTTGCAGTTTCTTGTTTGTCGTTTAATCCTGTTGCCATGATCCCTTAGGAGCTCTGACTTCTCCGCTGCGGAGTTGTTATGATAGACTTTAGGATGGTCAGCCAGGTGTGATAGCAGTAGGTAGATTCCCCTGTTTCTCAGCCATAGTTCTAGGGTTTCCCTTTCCTTTCTGTAGGAGCTTTTGAGTAGCTTGACCCGTAGTTAGCTGAACTACAGCTGCTCTGATTCTTCGTTCCAGACGAAGATATGTAGGCATAGGATGCGATATCCTAGCGAGCACACTAACGACTAACTTTAGTTCTCTCGCGGCTGTGCGATCGAGACTTCCCCGCTAACGACTAATTGCTATCCCTTTCTCTTGCCCGAGCGCATTTGAGACCAGATCGTAGTTGTAGGTTCCCGAGCCTTAGAGACCAGTTTGTTTTCTCACTGCTGTGTGAGAGCCCCTGTTTACCCGTAGTTAGCCGAACTACGTCTGCTCTGATCTTTCATTTCAGATGGAAGTACGTAGGCACAGGACGCGATGTCCTGGCGAGCAACCTTTTCCCCGTTTAGACATAGGAAGTCGAACTACGTTGACTCTGACTTTCCCATTGCACGAGGGAATACGTAGGCCCAGAACACCGTATGTTCTGTCGAGTCCTGTCCCTTTTCTTTTCTTTTCAGACCAGCCATTAGCGTAGATAGATAATACACCCTTTTACCTATAAACACCAAGCGTGGATCCCATCGAGTACGATGGACGTGAGGGGTGCTAATACCTTCCCCTTGCGTAACCGACTCCCGAATCCAGGTTTTGGTTGCGATGACCATACCTTTTCCCGTCTTTGCGAGGTTTACTTCGAGCGTTTCCTTTCCCGCTCTGAGGGATAAATAACGCACGGTGGCGACTCTCCTGTCAAGCCGGCGCCGATTTTCGCAGTAGCGACAGATAGGTAAAAGTTAAATATACAAACAATAAGGAGACGATATAACATTAGCGATTAAGATCAACAAAAAAAATAGATGAGATAAAATGCGGGTGCTTTTATTCTTCACTGAAGCACTATACCAGTGTAATATAATATGTACCTAAAGCTATAGACAGAATGGAAAACTAACTAATTGTTATATACTTGACAAAAGTAATTCTAACCAACTATTTAAAAGTTTCAAACGGCATATAACATGTAGAAATTCTATGATTGCTAAATTATGCAGAACTGCCTTTACTTTCTCTATATCACTGGATATACTGTTTGATGGGCATATCTACATATTACCAAAAGGCAGTATTAATTTTTTACTCACCCGAATAAAAATTACAAATGTTTTTTTACAATTAAGAGAAACCCCTTAAGACAACAAAGTATGAATAGTAAAAGACCGAGATGATATAAATTAGTCATTAAATATTCATCTTGAGTCTTGTGGGTCATGCAATTAACTAACATTCTGAAACTAGACAGATTATAAAACACTAAAGATGTTAGACATAGCACATTCCCATCAAAGACAGATGATATAACAATTAAGATGTTAAGCTGCATATATTCCTCAAAACAAACAAGAATACTCGGTAATTCAACACAGATAGAAAGCCGAGGTACCTTCTCAGCTTGAACCACAACCATGAGATGACCAAGTATCTCTTGATCAGATAGTCGCAAAAATCTCACAATTGCACACCTACTCTGAATCGGCTCAATAACCTTAAAGCTTGTTGTGCTCCAGATGTCATACTGATTCCAGTCCAAAAAAAATGTTAGAACAAAAGTAAAATCCAATGAAAACAAGAATGAGCAAAGTAACAACATTAATTGAATTAAATCACCACCAAAATATAAAACAGACCGGTTAGCTTCATCGAGTATAACAACCAAACCATCTTCTCTACTACTAGTTCAGAACAAAACACTTCTTCCTCGTCTGAGGGAATGTTGAGGATTGATATACCCAATGACACTGAGTGTGAGGCTACTAGTTCATCATCTTCAGCATCACCCACTGCAGAAGAAGGGAGATTAAGGTCGTTGAAGAGGCTTTTAAGCAACAGCAGACTAAATCCATGGAGTCCAACTGCTGCTACTGCTGCTACTACATCTCTCCAACAACAAACAAAAGCAAAGGAATCAGCAGCAGAACACAGCTAAGCTACCTATATTGTTCAGCAGCAGAACACAGTTGAGCTACCTATACTGTTCAGTAGCAAAACACAGTTGAGCTACATATACTGTGTTTGGAACTCCAATGTTTTTATTCATTCATTATCCCTATTTTCATTACTTTTTAACTCTACATTAGTATGGAATTATACTGTGTTTGGAATCAGCAGCAGAACACAACTGAGCTACCTATATTGTTCAGCATCAGAACACAGCTGAGCTAGCTATACTGTGTTTGGAACTCCTATGCTAGTACTAAAAACACTTGCTTCGGTACAGGGTCAGTTACTGAGCATAACTACCCTAGATGAAATCTGTGAAATTGAATTCTAGACAAATATTAAGTTAACAATGGTCTCCAACATGCTGACTATCTAATAGTTAACCCTCATAAGCAAATCCTTCTGGCATGTTAAAATTGAGTTCTTTCTAACTTTACAATTTTAACTTATTTTACTCGATTCATAATTTTATATTTTCCATGAATTAATTATGCATATATCTCTTACTATTTGTAATAATTAACTTTTAACTATTTGAAGTTAAAAACCATATGCAGGAACAGAGAAGGGAAAAGGGTGGAGACTAGTATAGATATTAATTTTAACTATTAAGTTTTTCATCAGTAACCTTATTTGCTTCACCCAGCTTCTTGGATATTCTGGCCTTCTGTTCATCAGATATGTCATTTTCTTCAACAATAGCCTCAAACAACTGAAGGAAAAAGAATCAGTTACTTTGTGAAAAACTTAATTGGTTAAGTACATTTATCAACAAAAGAACTTCCCGCTGAAACTGGCAAAACAAGACCTGAGTTAGCATCTGAGAGACAGGATACCCCTCTGCAATGAAATTGTTGACTTCCTTGTTGGGTAAATCAAAATTACCACTTTTGCATGCTTTAAGAAATGCCTCAACAACCTCTGTTGGAACAATCTGAAAGATACATATTTAAGATATACAGGATAAGCAGGAAGGGAGAAAAAGAAGTTTTCCCACACAACCAATCAAATTTGCAAGAGGGTAAACAGCAAGAATAGATACCACAAAGGAAGCATATGGTAATTGTAAGTGCTCTTGATTGGCTGCATTTTGTGGCAAAATATAAGTACATATATGAATGTCATGTTTGATGTTATTACATTCATAATATGGACTGTGCAGGGTAAGTTAACTAAGCTAACTATAAGTTAAGTTGGATGTCATACTCAATGTTATGACGTAGGTCGTATGACATCAAGCGGAAGTTTGTTTTTTTGGTAGCTATAACTCAGGAAACAACTCAGAAGCTCAAGATGGAATACAGGAGACACTTTAGACGCCCTAGGGGAACTAAAATGTACCTAATTAAAGAGGCAAACGTGCAAAATACAGAAGTGAGGTTTTATGATGGATAAAACCTAATGTATGCATCCAGGCCCAAGAACTGATCTGCTGCTACAAATACGAGGAGAGGCAATCCTAGAGGGCAACCGTTGAAGATAGAGAAGCAGAGAAATCACCATAGTGGTTTAGAAGTGAAGAGGTTGTTCTTCACGTTTGTGTCTTAGGAATACGTGTAACCCAAGCAACTGTTGAGTGCATTGGTTAGGTAGTTTCTAGATTGTGTTTCACTCGAAGCTGTTAAGCAAGAGTGTGTGTTGTAACACCCCTCTAACCCCGCAGAATAAATATAAATAGATCAGAGTAATTATCATGCATTTCACAAAAGGGTGTCACATAACTTTTCAAAACATCACACAACACCTGTCATGCTCAATAATATCAAAATAACTTCCTGCTTTTCATACATCTTCACATTAACATGTAGCAGCGGATTTGCTTTAATCATGATAGACATAATAAAAGTCTCATGCTCATCTCATTTTTTAATACTTAGGCTTAAAAGCCAATTCTTCATATAATTCAAAATAACAACAACAGAATAAAGTAGAGTACATAAAATATCCTTCCAAATATGAAATCAAAATATTCCCCGGTGTTACGTAATCAGAGCATGAATCGACCCAAACTAAATAAAGACACAACTCAAGCTACTCCAACGGCTACCTCGTGCTAGAAGCAACTCTACTCCTCAGTATCTGAGCGATGTCGTATAAAACATCATTCCAACAGAAGGGTGATAATTCACATAATTATTAAAATTATAAGATAATATATAATTTAAGGCATACAGACATAATCACTATTATTCTCACACTTCAAAAGTTTTATCAACACAATATTATTCAAGTAACCATACTATTCATAAGTATATACACACAACTCCATAATTCACCAGTTTATCAGTTCCACATATCACACATAATCTCATAGCACATAAATATACATAATGAGACTCAATGCAAAACTCAATGCAAGACTCAATGCAACTCATGTCATGTGGTACCAACACTCGTTATTATTTTTCGGTTTTTACATTTAAACCGGGTCCGTTCCCTAGACCAATAACACACAAAAGCCCATTCCCTAAGCTTTCAAACCCCGCTCTAGGTTTGGGACAAGTCACTAGCTCCCACGGAACTAACAAACATTGCCTCTTGACACAAATGATGTGTATGCAAATTCAACAATCATATGCAATTAAGATCATTCCCTAATCTTAACGTCCATGCATATCTTCAATAATTCATCACACTTGAATTGCCACACATTTGCACATACACAAGTATCAACACAATCCAACCTCAATTCACAAAATAAACAACACTAATTAAACATCGAATAATAAGTCCATTATTAATAATCAAAAATCGATATTCAATAAATAATTTAATATTCAATAAATAATTCAATATTAAACAAATAAGTCATTATTTAATAAATGAGTCAATATTTTAATAAATAATCCAATATTTAATAAATAATTCATTATTCAATAAATAAATCAATATTTTAATAACTAATCAATATTTAATAAATAATAAATATTCACTAATTAATATATATTCAGTATTTTAAATAAATTCCAAATTAATATGATTTCAATATTTAATAAAGTTCAATATCTAAACAACATTCAATATTTAATAATTATTTAGAAATTTTAATAAGTATTTTAAATTCATTAATTATGCATATACAGTATGTGAGAAATTAAGGAGTTATATTCCATTTCCTATTAATTTTCTGCGCTACAATATCAATATAGGGTCACATTTTTCTCATTTTCTGTTACCTCATGTTGTATCTCTACAGCTTTATATATATATATATATATATATATATATATATATATATATATATATATATATATATATATATATATATATATATATATATATATATATATATATATATATATATATATATATATATATATATATATATATATATATATATATATTATATTATCTTCATTGCCTATAGTCCTTGTTCCTTCTCGCTACAGTATGAGAATTCAAGGAAAGTCCACAATTTAATTTCATTGATTCATGTTTATTAAGATAATAATAGAATAGAAAACACATTTCATATTTTTTTTTTAATGTTTCTATGCTACAGCCTAATGGAATTAAAAGAATCACGTTGTCTATTTATCATAGTACTATAGCATGTGAAAGATTAAAGACTCACTTTAGTGTGTCAAGGCTTACGCTACAACAACAGGGTATAAGAAACAGAAAATCATATTTATTAATCCTATGTTACGCTACAGTGTGAAGAAAATGAAGTAAATTCTATTGCTACAGGCTTGTGAGTGGAAAAAAGTATTCATTATTTCATCACCTATCTTCCCATCACGCTACAGTACAGCAAAAGAAAATCACAATTAATTTTCCAATTCTAATAGGTACTCTAAATATTCAACGGATCTCTATACTATACCAAATATCAATTTCAAACACACTAAGATTAACACATTTCAAAGATTAAAATAAAAACCTAACAATTTTCAATTTCATAGAAGATTTAGGGTTTTATCCTAAACATATTTATACCTACTAATCATTATCAAATAATCCCATTAAATATGCAAAAACTCACCCTTACCTTGAATTTGTTGAACTTTTGCTCTTTCTCTTGAGTTTCCTCCTCTTCTTCTCCACTCCTCTCTTTGCCTCTTTTCTCCTTTCTATCTTTTCTTTCTTTCTATTCTATTTTATCCCACTCTCTTATTTTATATAATTCTCACAATTTTAATTAACCTAGTAATTCCAATGGGCTTAATAACTCATGTCTATTCACACCCCCAAATAGGCCCAATCAATTAATCTAACAATTCTATATTATTCTACAAATTAGAATATATCATATAAGTTAAATAATAAAATTAAATCAATTATTTCGAATATGTCCAATAATTCAATTAATCCAAACAACTCAAATAAATCAAATAATTTATATAAATTCAATAAATCAACTAATTCAATTATATCAAATAAATCAAATAAATTAGTTAATTCAATTAGGCCTAAAATCACATAATTAATCAATTAATTTAATTAATAAATAATTACTAAAAATTGGGGTGTTACAACCCTCCCCCACTTAAAAGATTTTCGCCCTCGAAAATTACCTCAAACGAATAACTCGGGGTAAGACTCACGCATCTGACTCTCAAGCTCCCAAGTCACGTTTCCACCAGCTGGTCCTCCCCAAGCGACATTCACCAAAGCAATCTCTTTACCTCGAAGTTGCTTCAACTCCCGATCCTCTATCCGCATAGGTGATGTCTCCACAGTCATATTATCTCTTACCTGCACATCATCTACTTGGACTACATGAGACGGATCCGCAATGTATTTCCTCAACTGAGATACATGGAACACGTCATGGAGATTAGCAAGCGACGACGGCAAAGCGACATGATAGGCTACCTCTCCTATCCTCTGCAAAATCTGATAAGGACCAATAAAACGCGGCATCAACTTACGTGACTTCAACGCTCTACCAACACCAGTTATCGGAGTAACTCGAAGAAACACATGATCTCCCTCTCGAAATTCAAGTGCTTTCCTCCTCTTGTCATGATAACTCTTTTGACGACTCTGAGAAATCTTCATTTTCTCTTGAATCATCTTAATCTTATCGTTAGTCTGCTGGACTATCTCGGGTCCAACCACGACACTCTCTCCCGACTCATACTAACACAATGGCGTCCTACACCGCCTACCATACAATGCCTCAAATGGTGCCATTCCGATACTCGAATGAAAATTATTGTTGTAAGTAAGCTCAATCAAAGGTAAGTAGCTATCCCAAGCTCCTCCTTTTTCCAACACACAAGCTCTCAAAAGATCCTCAAGTGACTGAATCGTCCTCTCAGTCTGTCCATCTGTCTGCGGATGATAAGCAGAACTCAAATGTTTCAAGTTGACTCTTCAACTCTTTCAATTCCGATGCAGACATACGATATGGAGCCATCGATACTGGACTAGTTCCAGGAACTAAGTCGATCGAAAACTCCACCTCACGTTCCGGCGGTAAATCACTTATCTCATCCGGAAACACTTCTGGAAAATCACAAACAATTGGCAAAGCACCAACTGATCCACTTTCACCAATACTCAAAGTTGCCATCAACATAAACACCTTGGCACCATCTTGCACCGACTCATTCACTTGCTTAGCAGACATAAACAAGTCTCCTTCATTCTCAGGTTCAAGAAAAATAACTGTTTTATCAAAAAGTTAATATAAACATTAATGTAGGCATAGACAAACATTAACCCTTAATATTTCTCAACCTACGGGAACATTAATCTTTAATATTTCTTTCTTCCACTTACGGGAACATTACTACGTATTTGCCCCATTAGGGAAACCTTAGAGCATCGTATATAACGCATTCATTCTTACGTAGAAAAACCTCGTCCCTAACATTTATCGATTAACGGAAATTATACCTATGAATTAATTCCCTACATGAAATTGATCATACCCACGGTTATAGAATTGAACCCCACCCTTACCTTAGAATAGAGGCCAATTCCAAGCTTCCGGTTCTGGTTCTGCTCTCCGGCGGCTTTTCTGCAACTATCTTCCAATTCCCTGATGGATGATTCTCTGCTCTCCATTTCTCTCAACAACCACGTTCCTCCTTCTCTTCAACTATGGCCCTCAAAATAATTTCCTCAAATCCGGTTACATCCTCATAGCACCGGGATGGATACTCCATCTACCTCAATACTCTTATTCCACTCAATAATATCTAGAACACAAACTCTATCACGACATCTCATGATACCATTTCCATTAATATGAAAATCATCCCTTCGACTTTAATTCCTCAGATTCAACCAATCTACCAACTCAAACTAGAATTCTGACCTTATCGAATCACGTCAAGAATACCCTTAGTAAGGTCTAACATACTAAGCTAAACTTCATAAGAAGTCTCTTCACAACCCAAACTCATATCACAAAAATTGCTCAATTCGTCCTAACTCTTTTCACCACCATCATCGACATATGCAAGGATTTCCAAGTCAATGCGTAAGCTACCACATTTTGATTCCCCCGAATGGTAATTCAATCCGAAACCATAATCCATTCCGGAGTCCCAATTATTTTCTCTGCCTCATATTCAACTATTCCAAATCAAATAAATACCTTAAGCTCTTAAGATCACCAACCACCTCAAATCTCAACTAAACAATTGAGACTTCCAAACTCCGGCACAAACACGCAACAACAACCAACTCTAATTACTTTTCAGATAATTCCCTTATGTACTTTAAGTTGCCTTAAAGCATAACCAAAACTCGTTGATGTTGTACTTAACATATCCCCCAATCATATCAACCAAACATCACAAAACACAACAATTTGTTCTGTCGGATTCGGAAAAAATCAACACACGGTACATTTTCAATTTTCTGCTATAATTGAACCAAGTACAGGCCTCAAAACAATTTTTCCTAGAAAGAGCATCTCGTTAGCTTTCCAACGCTTCGAACGGGGGTCAAAACGGACATATGGTTCAAGAGTTATGAATTTTCGAAGTTTTTCCAAAACAAAATTTTTCTGCATAAAGACTGCTACGGGTTTAAGCATTTTCGCCCGAAAATCCGACCAATTCAATTATTTTCTTCGAAACAACCACATACTTATTCACACCAAACATATATTAGTGATTTAGAACCATCAAACGTGAAATCTACGACTTTCAATTTCAATCCGGCTCTTAAACCCTCAAATCTCCAAAAATGCAAAAACTTATAAAAATCCATCAAATTCGATAAAACAAGTATACTCGATCACGGCCTAATATTACCCGACACAACGGCGTAACCTATTCCAACTTTCGTCCGTAAAAACATTGATTCCGTAAGAGGCTACGATCTCGAAATCCGACATACGACAACAATTTCACACTTAGAAGATCATTCAACACATCTTACTCTCTTTACTAATCATCCGGAGTCACTGCCCACCTTTTATATACTCAAAAATTCCCATCAAATTAAACACTTCAACACCGTCCTACGCCGACTCGTCAAAACAATTCTTAAGCACTTAGCTTAACTCCAGAAAATTCGCTGCTCACGCCATCTAAGCTTGCAAGACACGTCTATCCCATCCAACACAATCCCAACCACTATCAACAAGAGATTAAGGGTGATCAGTTCCTCAATTTGTCAACAGACAGCCGAAAATCATGATGGGGTATAAACCACCTTTACCAAACTATAAGAGCGTTCAACCACACACCGAGCTACAACTCCACACTTGCAGCATCCTGGAGAAGCACAAGCTTCTCCCCCACTTGAATCATTCTCACTCCTGCAGACAAAGGTTAGACAACGAACATGTATCGACAGTGTTTTCACACACATATCGCATACAAGGGAACAACCAACATTAGACAACTTGGCCGGACGGACCGACCTGCTCTGATACCACTAATGTAACACCCCTCTAACCCCGCAGAATAAATATAAATAGATCAGAGTAATTATCATGCATTTCACAAAAGGGTGTCACATAACTTTTCAAAACATCACACAACACCTGTCATGCTCAATAATATCAAAATAACTTCCTGCTTTTAATACATCTTCACATTAACATGTAGCAGCGTATTTGCTTTAATCATGATAGACATAATAAAAGTCTCATGCTCATCTCATTTTTTAATACTTAGGCTTAAAAGCCAATTCTTCATATAATTCAAAATAACAACAACAGAATAAAGTAGAGTACATAAAATATCCTTCCAAATATGAAATCAAAATATTCCCCGGTGTTACGTAATCAGAGCATGACTCGACCCAAACTAAATAAAGACACAACTCAATCTACTCCAACGGCTACCTCGTGCTAGAAGCAATTCTACTCCTCAGTACCTGAGCGATGTCGTATAAAACATCATTCCAACAGAAGGGTGAGAATTCACATAATTATTAAAATTATAAGATAATATATAATTTAAGGCATACAGACATAATCACTATTATTCTCACACTTCAAAAGTTTTATCAACACAATATTATTCAAGTAACCATACTATTCATAAGTATATACACACAACTCCATAATTCACCAGTTTATCAGTTCCACATATCACACATAATCTCATAGCACATAAATATACATAATGAGACTCAATGCAAAACTCAATGCAAGACTCAATGCAACTCATGTCATGTGGTACCAACACTCGTTATTATTTTTCGGTTTTTACATTTAAACCGGGTCCGTTCCCTAGACCAATAACACACAAAAGCTCATTCCCTAAGCTTTCAAACCCCGCTCTAGGTTTGGAACAAGTCACTAGCTCCCACGGAACTAACAAACATTGCCTCTTGACACAAATGATGTGTATGCAAATTCAACAATCATATGCAATTAAGATCATTCCCTAATCTTAACGTCCATGCATATCTTCAATAATTCATCACACTTGAATTGCCACACATTTGCACATACACAAGTATCAACACAATCCAACCTCAATTCACAAAATAAACAACACTAATTAAACATCGAATAATAAGTCCATTATTAATAATCAAAAATCGATATTCAATAAATAATTTAATATTCAATAAATAATTCAATATTAAACAAATAAGTCATTATTTAATAAATGAGTCAATATTTTAATAAATAATCCAATATTTAATAAATAATTCATTATTCAATAAATAAATCAATATTTTAATAACTAATCAATATTTAATAAATAATAAATATTTACTAATTAATATATATTCAGTATTTTAAATAAATTTCAAATTAATATGATTTCAATATTTAATAAAGTTCAATATCTAAACAACATTCAATATTTAATAATTATTTAGAAATTTTAATAAATATTTCAAATTCATTAATTATGCATATATAGTATGTGAAAAATTAAGGAGTTATATTTCATTTCCTATTAATTTTATGCGCTACAATATCAATATAGGGTCACATTTTTCTCATTTTCTGTTACCTCATGTTGTATCTCTACAGCTTTATATATATATATATATATATATATATATATATATATATATATATATATATATATATATATATATATATATATATATATATATATATATATATATATATATATATATATATATATATATATATATATATATATATATATATATATATATATATATATATATATATATATATATATATATATATATATATATTATTATTATCTTCATTGCCTATAGTCCTTGTTCCTTCTCGCTACAGTATGAGAATTCAAGGAAAGTCCACAATTTAATTTCATTGATTCATGTTTATTAAGATAATAATAGAATAGAAAACACATTTCATTTTTTTTTTAATGTTTCTATGCTACAGCCTAATGGGATTAAAAGAATCACGTTGCCTATTTATCATAGTACTATAGCATGTGAAAGATTAAAGACTCACTTTAGTGTGTCAAGGCTTACGCTACAACAACAGGGTATAAGAAACAGAAAATCATATTTATTAATCCTATGTTACGCTACAGTGTGAAGAAAATGAAGTAAATTCTATTGCTACTGGCTTGTGAGTGGAAAAAAGTATTCATTATTTCATCACCTATCTTCCCATCACGCTACAGTACAGCAAAAGAAAATCACAATTAATTTTCCAATTCTAATAGGTACTCTAAATATTCAACGGATCTCTATACTCTACCAAATATCAATTTCAAACACACTAAGATTAACACATTTCAAAGATTAAAATAAAAACCTAACAATTTTCAATTTCAAAGAAGATTTAGGGTTTTATCCTAAACATATTTAAACCTACTAATCATTATCAAATAATTCCAATAAATATGCAAAAACCCACCCTTACCTTGAATTTGTTGAACTTTTGTTCTTTCTCTTGAGTTTCCTCCTCTTCTTCTCCACTCCTCTCTTTGCCTCTTTTCTCCTTTCTATCTTTTCTTTCTATTCTCTTTTATCCCATTCTCTTATTTTATATAATTCTCACAATTTTAATTAACCTAGTAATTCCAATGGGCTTAATAACTCATGTCTATTCACACCCCCAAATAGGCCCAATCAATTAATCTAACAATTCTATATTATTCTACAAATTAGAATATATCATATAAGTTAAATAATAAAATTAAATCAATTATTTCGAATATGTCCAATAATTCAATTAATCCAAACAACTCAAATAAATCAAATAATTTATATAAATTCAATAAATCAACTAATTCAATTATATCAAATAAATCACATAAATTAGTTAATTCAATTAGGCCTAAAATCACATAATTAATCAATTAATTTAATTAATAAATAATTACTAAAAATTAGGGTGTTACATGTGTTCCTTGATCAAAGCTTTGAAGCAAAGATCAAGGTGTGTGTGTAGGTGAAGTGTCTTTTCAACCTACTGTTTAAATTGTAATTGTTTGTTATCACTAGTATGTGATTGTAGGGAGTGAGTGGGTATACTCAGGTCTAGAGTGTCTCTAGGTTAAATTGTCATTGGGTAGTGATTAAGTGAGGAGTGAAAATTGGAGGTTTGACTCTGAATTGATACTGCTGATAGTGAAATTTCTCCCTGGCTTAGTAGCCCCCAGATGTAAGTATGTTGCACTGAATTGGGTCAACAACTAACTGTGTTTTTTACTGCTTTGTTATTACTGCATTCTAGTATATCTGTAGTGAATGTCACAGTGGATGTTATAACCTCTGTTAGAACATCCATCGTGGGCAGGCCAGAATTTTCAATTGGTATCATAGCAGACATCCTGTCTGTTCTGGATGAGATCTTGGGAGATACTTTCTGGTGTTTTGAACAAGGAGAAGTTGTAGCTGAGTTGCTGATCTTGCTGAATGGTGGAGCTACTGCTTATGGAGCTAAAGTGAAGCATGTAATTGTTGTTGTGCCCTCTGAAATTGGAGCTTTATGACCAGCTGTATGTTATGCCAAAGGAAGAGTGGCTACTTCTATCCTATGGCCTATCGGATGATCAAACATCTTGTGTAGGGCATGTTCTTTTGGTGGTTCTGCTACATATTTCTCTGATAAAAGAACTCTGATGCCCCTGGAAGAATATTGGCCTATATTCAGTTTGATGCATGACTGTGGCAGTTGTGTAGATGATTGGAAGATGGTGCCTGTAGTTGCGTTTGGGTGTGTGCCTAGATTGTTCTGTTGTGTTCTACAGCTTGCTGGAAGCTATGAAAAGAAGATAGTGGGAGGTGATTTGTTTTCACCACTCATGACCTGCAAAGGATCCTATCAGCAGAGGAAGTCATAGAGAGTGTGAGTTAAGGGTGGCAGCCTTGATGTTTAAGCCTTGGTATTCCTGAAGATGTGTGAATTTAAGATCAATTGCTATGTGTGGTCTACACATGTATCTAATTGATTATCCATGAAGTTCGGAGAAGGATCTGATACAAGGATTTAAGATTCATTGTTCTTTGAGATATTCTCAAATATTTAATGAATTATCCTTAGTTGATCAGTAGCAGCACAAGCAGAAGGCCCCTGATATGCTTGGTTTACTTCAAGGATATGATGTTCAACCAGATGTTGAAACATTCCAGAACTATGTTGATTCAAGGAGTGAATCACTAGGTCAATAAAGATAAAGCTGGATCTGACCTGATTCTAGTAGGGTTCCTGACAAGAAACTAAGACTAGAATGTAGTGCTGATGGAAGTGGAGATGAAGACAGTCTTTTGAATCAGCCCATTGGAATGCAGCAGGTGTGAAAGGTTCCTGGCAAGAAACTAAGGCTAGAAGGGAGTGCTGATGGGAATGAAGATGAAGGCAATTTGCTCTATAAGAGTATTGGAGTGCAACACCTGTGTTCTAGTTTCTACTAGAAGCACCTGATCTATTAGCTAGAGAGTTTCCTGGCAAGAAACTTGTCTAGAAGATGGTGTTGGTGATAACACTACTTGGGTCAGCTTATTTCTGATCTAAGTGCATAGGAGCATATGACATTGGTCATATTGGAGGTCAAGGATAAGTGACAGTTATCTTTGATTATCTAAAGAAGTCTATACTTAAGGAAAGCGGGAATCCTTTTGTAAAGACTTGTGTGATCCTTCCTCCCTAAAAGAATCAAGCTTTGGTATGATTGGTTTCTCTAAAGAGGAGTTTCATGAAGCAAATGCACTTCAAGGTAACTGTTGTGGTACAACAAAGCAGGATTAAGGTTGTCTACTCCATCTGGATGTCAAAGCCTATGGACTCTTGCTCTAATTGAGTAAAGAGAATCTTCTAAGTGGTAGAATGAAAGCCTGAACACTCCAGCTGAATGTCTCAACCAAAGTTGTGACATCAAGCAGAAACTTCAAGGCCTCAAGTGATGGTGTGGCACATCATTTGAAGATAAGTTGATCTTCTCAGGTATGAATGAAATGAATGCTTCATCTCATGCAGTTTGCGGGAGCTGTATGAAGAAGTAGATACCTTGCTTTGGAGCGAGAAGAATATGAAGATCAAAGTGGCCTGATGGATTAGCAGACCTTCTAGAGCTCTGAAAGATGCTGAATAACCAAACAGTGGCATTTGTCTATTTAAGCAGTGTGTCTGTAGAAAACTATTCTTGGGCAGAAGGGTAGTTGTTTGAGGACCACAGAAGGGTTGTGACTGTTCATGCTTGGAACTAATTACTCATGTGCATAAGGGTAATTGGTTAAAGACCAAAGGAGGAGATGTTACTGTTCACATATTGGAGCTTGTGGTAGAAGCCCTAAGTTGTGTATAGAAGATTACCTTCTTGTGGAGATGGAGTTGATCAAGCTGGTGGAGCTGTGAAGATCTTCAGTTTGGACTACTAGGCAGCAGTAAGTCCAGTATGGGCACATAAAGAACCATGGGATGGTGTGTCTGTAATATGAACCATATGATATGTGAAGATCTCTTGTGGAACTTGTGATTCACTTCTTGGATAAGAAGTACTCTATCTTGTCATACGGGAGAATGATGAGGTGAAAGAACTATCTTGGATTATGATGTGAAGGTATTAAGTGCATTCTGATGTGATAAAGTCCCTATGCGGTGTCTATCTTGTACTCAGCCTAAGACCATAATACTTGTGGAGAAGTGGTCTCTTCCGCTACAAGTAACTCTAGGAAGAGGTGAATCAGTTTGGTGCCTTCTCTCTGTATAAGCATAGAGTTGGTCATGAGAGGTAATGTGGTGATCTTGGAGCAGCTATTATCAAAGATAAGGGGAGAGCTTCATGTTGATGGGAGTACTAATTGCTTGTGATTCAAGCATGGTGTATGTGAATGCGTTCAACATGTAGGTAGAACAGAGAATGAGTTCTTGAAGACATGAAGATGTGTCTTATATTTTCCATTCATGTGCATTGGTTACCATTGATATAGGAGAATTATACTTCTATCCAGGATCTGTTGCTGCAAGAGTGCAGTTATGTGTCAAGATTGTTTGTGGTTTCAAACAAATCTGGGACTTGATGAAGGAAGAATGTCAGACAAGAGATTGTGACATTGGGTTACTGCTCCAAGCCCATGGTGAAGAATGACAGGGTAGTCCTGTTGGGTCTGCCATCAGGTGCAAATGGATCAAATCAGACTTGCACAAGCACTGTTGGGGGTAATATGAAGATGAAGATCAAGACATCAGCAACCTTGATCATGTGCAAATGAAAGGACTTTCACCCTGAAAAGTCTTCCAGATAGCAATCATGAAACTGCTTCTGTTATTGGTTCTAGTATGGGTTATGAATCAAAGGGTGCAGAGATGCATGAGCTTCCAGTATATGAAGATATTGGTGTAAATATTCATATGGTTGAGTTCTCCTTTTTAGGGGGAGCAATGTTTATGCTGCAGGGGAAGATGTGTACCTGTCTGGGTGTGTAGCTGCTGAAGTGGTGCAGTCCTTATTAGAGGTCAAGCAGCTTGTGTATGATCAAGTACTCCATTTGTTGTCAAAGTTTTGACTAAACCAAGGGGGAGAAAAAGATAAACTACTGCTGCTGATAAGGAAAAACATTGTTGCTGCCATGCTGGATGCAACTATCAAGGGGGAGCATGATAGTTTGTGTAAACTACTGCAGGATGCCCTGATAAACTGTTAAGTTGTTTTAGCCAAAATTTGCCAAAGGGGGAGTTTGTTGGTTCCATGGTTCTATGATATAGAATTGTCCATGGTTCTATGATTGGCTAAATTATGGTAAAACAAGATTTTGCACTAATGATAAGCAGGATGCCATTACCATAGTTATGACATCACTAAAGGAGCAAGCAGGAGCTGGTGAAAGAACTGCTGACATGGATGTTATTACCAAAGTAATGACATATGAATAACAGAACTGTTGTCATGGGTTGACAACTGGTGCAGCAGGAGCTAACAAAACCAGATGACATAACTGATGTCATGGATGTAGCAGGAGCTAGCAGAGGCTGACATCAAGGTCGAGTGCAGCAAGAGCAAGCACGAGCTAGCAAAGGCTGAAGAAAGGACAACTGTCATGGATGTCATTACCAAAGTAATGACATAGTTGTCTGGCACAACAGGCACTGCTATAGCAAGCAAGAGCTAGTAGGGGCTGAAGTAAGGACAACGGTCATGGATGTCATTACCAAAATAATGACATAGTTGTCTGGCACAACATGCACTGCTGTGGGGTAGCAGTAACCTAGTCCCTCACAGGCAGTGTGAGGTGTGCAGCCACAACAGTGTAAGTTATGGTGAGTGAAGTGTGTTGTCATGTGTTTAAGCAAGTCATAGCTGCATGACAACAGAAGGAGCTGCTAGTATATATCTCTTGACAGAAATGGTTTGGATTGATGAGACCATGTTGAAAATACCTCATTAGTAAATATGTCAAGGAGATGGATTAGGAACAAGAACAGAGTGTATTGGTATTCATAAAAGGATCTTGGAGACCTTTTAGGAAACTTGAAGATACTTGTTTCTAATATTATTCTGCAAAAGATTGGAGAAACCATGACTGTCATGATGAAGATTCTGCAGAAGTGTTCAGTTGGGCAAGCTGGTCAGCTAAGAGGAAGTGAAGCTGAATGTCATGACCAATGTTATGACATTGATCGTATGACATCAGACGGGCTGAGTTTGTTTTTCTGTTATGAGACCTGATATATCTCAAGCTAAATATCAGGAAACATGTGATGACTTCTGAGTTATCTCAGGAGAGATTCAAGGCAATGCTGACCATGCCATGACCTAATTGGACAACACCTTGAATTGTGGAAATTAGTTTTGATTTATTAAAACTAATATTTGTTACTTCTGCACAGCCCAAGCCCAGTCTGCACGACTATAAAAGGAGGAGCAGAAGCAGACGAAAGGAAAGCACTCACATCAAGAAAAATAAGAGTGTAAAATAGAGGTATAGGGTTGAGAGTCCCTTGTGTTTTAAGTCACCCTTTGTATCTTTTGATACATTGTGGTAGACATAACTGTAAGTGAAGAGGGTTGTTCTTCACGTGCAAAGTCTGTTTAGGAATACTTGTAATCCAAGCAATTATCTAGTGGATGATTGTTTTGGTTAGGTAGATTCTAGGTTGTGTCTCACTCGAAGCTGTGAAGCAAGAGTGTGTGAGTTCCTTGATCAAAGCTGTGAAGCAAGATCAAGGTGTGTATGAAGTGTCTCTTCATATTGTTTTTTGTAATTGTTTGATATCATTGTTGTATGATAGTAGGGGAGTGAGTGGGTATACTCAGGTACTAGAATGTCTCTAGGCTGAAGTGTCATTGGGTAAAGATTAAGTGAGAAGTGCAAATTGGAGGTTTGGCTTTGAATTGATTCTACTAATAGTGAATTTCCTCCCTGGCTTGGTAGCCCCCAAATGTAGGTGTTGTTGATACCGAACTGGGTGAACAATTACTGTGTTATTTATCTTTCTGCATTTACAACTCTATAAGTTAAATGGTTAGATAAATAGTATGACAGACTGCAGATGTCACAACAGAGGTTGTGACATTGGTCATGACATTGGGACAATTTAAAGAAATTTAAATTGGTCATGATCTGTCCTCGTCCTTGTTGAGCAGAGATCAATGTTCTTGGAACACATGTGATCTGCATACCAGAATTTTAGTAATAAACAACATCTAATGTTTTATAAAATGACATACAGGCTGCAAATTTTGTGAACTTATGTCATGGCACAACACTATAATAAATAGTGAAATATCTGTTAATCCATGTTTTTCATATATAAAACCCACTTTCTCGACCAAGCAAATCAATTAATAACGCATAATGATCACATTGTGCCTTTACTCCGTATCGCCTTTCCATTGAATCAAGCAACTCTAACCCTTCGTTAACTAAACATGTATGGTTGCAAGCAGAAAGTACTCCAAGAAAGGTCACACGATTGGGTTCAATGTTGGCTTCTATCATCCTACTAAAAACAACCAACGAATCTTCGCCGCAACTAATTTGGGCAAATCCAGTTATTAATGTATTCTAAGACACTACATCCCTCACATGAATAATCTCAAACAAATTTTCAGTTGACTTCATATCTCCACACTTTGCATACATGTCAATCAAAGCATTACATACATACACATTAAACAAGTTGCCACTATTTCTGCCTCTAATAATTTGACAATGAACCTGTTTACCTTTTCCTATAAGAACTTCACTTGCACAAGCATCTAAAACACTTAACAAAAGTTTGTGCACTAGGAATTACCCCTTCTTCAATCATTCCGTGAAAAGCTTCCAAAGCTTTATAACAACGTCCATTTTTTGTAAAACTCGTGATCAACGCAGTCCAAGAAAACGTGTTCTTAATTGGCATTTCATCAAACACCTTACACGCATCGTCTATTCTGGATGCTCGAGTGTATGCAACAACCATCGATGTCTAAGACACAACATCTTTCTCGAACATCGAACTAAACAAATGAAACGAAGCATCGGGTTCCCCACATTTCCCATAACCATCAACCAAAGCATTGTTGAGAATCACATTGGAGTGAAATCCAACTATAACTGCCACCCCATGAACCTGTCGCAACCATTTAACATTACCCAAACAAGAACAGCAACCAACTACGCTACCAAGCATGAACTCATCTAACATGAAACCTCCACAACCCTTTTGCATCACCCTAAAGAGTTTAACTGCTTCTTCGTAAGACCCATGATGTGTTAAACTGGATATAAATGAGTTATAGCTGACGAGGTTTTTCTGCGGCATTTTATCAAACAGTTTATGAGCTTCATTGAAAACTCCTCTTTTGTAGTAAAGAGATAGCAGTGTGTTTCACGAACGTGTTATCTTGTTGGGAAGATCATCAAAGGCTTTGTGGGTACTCTCTAAGCAGCCACACTTGGAATACAAGTTGATGAGTCCATTAGCAAGAAAAGCGTCAAAGAAAAGGGCGGTTTTGATGAGATGAGAGTGCAAGGCTTTGGCATGCTTCAAGCTTTTCGCCGTAACACAGTTTGAAATAAGAGACGAAAGGTTCTCAGTCGTGGAGCTTATAACATCGGTGTGGAACATCACCGTGTCAACTCGTTAAGAATAACATGAGTAACATGTTTCATTAGTGGAGCCTAATGTATATTTGAGTTACGTTTAGCGCAATCTTCAAATATTATAAAATAAAACCCACTCAAGATGGTTTTTAAAAACTGTCTTAAATAAGAATAATATGTACTAAAATTATTTTAAAGAAAATAAATCTAAAAAATAAATAAAAAATAATTTTTGACAAAATTTAAACAAAAACTATTATTATTCAATAAAGCAAAAAAAATTGTTGTGAAAATTATTTTAAAATAGGTTTGTTTTTATATTATATATATATATATATATATATATATATATATATATATATATATATATATATATATATATATATATATATATATATATATATATATATATATATATATATATATATATATATATATATATATATATATATATATATATATATATATATATATATATATATATATATATATATATATATATATATATATATATATATATATATATATATATATATATATATATATATATATATATATATATATCTGAAAAATTAATATGTCAATTATATTTTACAATTTTATTGAATAATAGTAAAAATATAATTAAATAAATAAATTTATATTTTTACAATTATATCATAATTTTATATTTTTTTATTTTTCTAATTTTTACAACAATAAAAAATTATTAAATAAATAAACTTATATTTTACAATTATATCATAAATTTATATTTTTTATTTTTCTAATTTTTACAACAATAAAAAAGTATTAAATAAATATTTTTTCTTTAAAACATAACTAAAAAAACTCAATTAATATTATAAAACTTTTTAAAGAAAAACTAAGATTTAATATAAAATTAAAAAATGTCTCAACAACATATTTTTGTTTTATAATTTTATTTATTAATAGTAAAAATTTAATAAAAATTAAAAATAAAATAAAACATTCGCAGCAAAAGTTGCAGAAAATTTACGGCAAATATATCCAAAAAGTTTTGTGGTTACAATGGATAACTAATTCCTGCGAAAAGTATCGCAGTTAAGTCCGCAGAAAATGTATATTTTACTTTTAAATTTAAAATAGCAGTTAAAGTCTCAGGAATTCCTGCGAAATTTGCTGCTACTTTAATTTTTGCAGGAAATAATGTTTTACAATATAAAGGCGTGAAATTGTAGGTATAGCTGCGGAACATTTTCCGCAGGAAAATCCGCAGGTAAACTGTGTATTTCTAGTAGTGAAAATTTTTTAATTTTTGATGAGATGTCTTTGCATAATTATTAGTTGAATTGATTTAATTGCATCACTCATACAATTAAATATTTATACACAAATATCAATGGAATTGATTTAACCAAAATATTTATAAAAAAATTGAAAAGAAATAAAACTAAAATCAGAATTATTATAAAAAAAAAATAATTGATTTGATTCTATTTAAATGGTAACTTTTTACCAGATTTGGTTCGGTTCATTCATCCTGAAATATACCAATTGATGAAATCAAATTTAATTTATGACCAAATTAACTATACAAGGAAAAAAATCCTTTTTCTTTATTATTATTCCTTATACAAAATATATGCTCAATTTTAAAAATTATTTATTTCAAATGTTGTCAAAACAAAAAGAAAAAAATTCCTTATGCCGAAAAAATAAAAGTCACATCGATTCAATAAGCCCGTGTTTTCCTCTTGTTTATGAAAACATGATTTGGGTTTTAGCTTCTATATGGATTTTCCTACGCAACTATGTTCTTCATTCCATTGGGTCCATACTCACATGCATATTCAGGTTCGATAAATTTCATTATTTTATGCTTTTTTTTTAATTCGTTAAAGGTATGAAAAAGTGGTTAATTGTTCCTTTTGTTTTCTTTTTCAATTTCAAAGAAAAAAGGATCTTGTTGCACTAACTTCAAATGAAGATTATGATATTGATGGGTTCACAAAAGAGCTAGCTGATTTTTTGTTTCCAAGCTATGAAGAGTTTCTTATAGCATATGAAAAAAAAGAACAAGAAGAAACAAAGTTTTGTGTTTTAGTGGAAAATAATTTTGATCTCCGATACAATGATAAAAAGGGAATAGAAGAAATAAATTGTTATAATTTTATCGAAGATGGTAATTTTATGTACAATATCTTCGATGGTTTTTATGATGTTATGAACTTGGATGAAAATGAAACATTTATGCATAGTCTCTTTGATGGTTTTCATGAAGATGCTATAGAAATCAATGATAATGAAAGAGAGAAATCTGTTTTTGAAGAAGGTGATTCCTATTTTCATCAAGATGATAGAAAGAGTGTGGGAAAAGTTCAAGAAGTGGAAGAAGTAGAAGAAGAAGAAGCAAATGGTTCTAATTTTATTGATACTAGCTATGCTACTACAAGTAAGTGTCAATTTGTGTTCCAAAAAGATATCGATAGTTTGGAAAAAGAGTTTAGGATCTTAAGTCTCTCTTTCTTAAGAAATGTTTCTTATGATAATGTATTTTTTAACACTAAAGATATACATAATTTAGATGAAGATGAGTATGTTCAAGAACATAAAAAATTAACCTCAAGCTCCAATTTTAGTAGAAGTAACAACATCAATGATTGTTCTTTGACTTCTAACATTCCTTGTGAAGATATTGAGTGTGAAAGTCTTAAGGAAGTTGAAGATTTAAAGGAAACTCATTTTTTATGTGATAGAGAAGAAGTCTCACAAGGTTTTGTTGAGTGCAAAAATGAAAAGGAAGATTCTTTATACTATGAAGAAGAAAGTTATGATGGTAGCTTGGAGAAAAATGAAGATGATGATGATGAATGTGATTGGGACAATAATGAGATAATGAAACAAATCAAATTGAAATTGAAATATGCAAGACAAGGAGGACTTTCCACAATTTTCGAAGAGGACGAAGAACAAGAAGATGATGAAGAAGAAAAAGAATACTCTTTAAAAGATGTTGAAATGATAAAGACGTTGAGTATGAGATATAAAGATCAAGAGAAGATGAAATATGAAGATTGCAATGTTGAAATTCAAAAGGTTTATAGATGTTATGCGCAGAAAATAAGAAAACTTGATCTCTTGAATTTTCAAGTCATGCATGCAATTGGTGAGTGAGAACCAAATTATTTTATCTATTTTCTATGTTTCATTTAATTTATCTTGAATTGGGATATTTTCATTAATTTGATAATTGGTTTAGAAAATTATTTGATTAATCAAATTAAGTGATGTCTTAGTTTTAACTCTTGATGTAGATTGCATTCAACTAAAAGACCCTCTAATGATGCAAAAATCAACCACCCAACATATCAAGCCTCTAGTGATTCCTAAGACTTTGGGGTCACTAAAAGCAAAAAAGAATATATTTGAACCGCTATTGAAACTTGTAAATGATTTGCATTGGGATTTGGAACTTGTTTACGTTGGAAAAAATTGTCTCTCTTGGGAAATCTTATGTTGGGAGCATGTGAAAATGAAACAATGTGATGCACAACTGCCTCATAGATATAATTTAGTTGCTAATGAATTTCAACTTTTTAAAGTCCTCGTACGAAGCTTATTAGAGGATAATCTGTTTGAAAAAGGTATATGTTCTTATTTAGTTCTCAAGTTAAAAGTTGTCGCATACCAATAATATCTATATGTTAACACTAAGTGATTTCTAGGGTACCAATATTGTTATGATTTTGTTTGTTTGCAGATAGCATAATGGACGAGAAAAGAATCAAGTGGGGTGAAGAAGATGCCATCACAAGTGAGAGTTTAGAGGAGATAATTAAGGAATCCATGCAAAAGTTTTTAGAGTTTGTCGAAGCATATAAAGATGATAGAAATGTGTTCCACAAAGTACCACGTTGCAAAATGAATGAGATCAAGGACAAAGAAATTTTAGAACTTCTTGAGGATATTCAAACTCAATTACATAAGGTTATTTATTTATTATTATTATTATTCCTTTGATTTGATTATATAATTAAGCAAAATAATAATGTTTTAAATGTTTGTAGAAGGAGAGAAAGGTGAAGGAGAAATTTAGAAGCGGAAATTGGATAGTAAGGAAGCTTCATAAACAAAACGAGAGTCAAATTCAACTAGATCATGAGCAATTGTTGGCTCAAGTGGGATTGAGGTTGATTTCGAAGGTGATTAACATGGAAAAGTTGAGAAAAGATCACCTAATATGGTGTAGTGAAAAGTTAAACCAAATCAAATTTGTTGACAAGAAGGTTCAAGTGGAGCCTTCTGTTTTGCTTTTTCCTTGTTGATTCTTTCATTAGGCTGTTTCCTTATTGCTTTTATATTATCTTCGTGCGTGTTTATGAATACTACTCTAGGAACATGTACAAAAAATTACATTTATTATGCTTCTTTTGATCATATAATTGATCTAAATTATATATTCAACTACACAAAAGCTCCAAATGTATAACACAACTAAAGTCATTTCTCATGTTTCGTTCAAAAAAGGACATAAATATGTGAGATAGAAAAATATTAAGTACTCAAAATATCTTGTATAAAAGAAAGTTATAGGTCTTGAGATATAAAGACTAAGCATGAAAGAACAAAAATAAGCATAAATAATATAAACTATTCAAAAAGAAAAAAAATTTGTTCTTCGTTCATTGTTGCACTGCATGCCACAAAGTAAGCCTCTTGATGATGGGATCTTAGCCAAGTTTTAATTCATATACCATGATTCTGGACTGGCAAACCCATCTACAAATGCGTCAGATGACAAAAGAATTGGCAAGTGTATTGAGATCATTGCAAAATAATAAATTAAATACGTATCTGTATGGGTTGTATTTAATTAAACAACATATAAATACTAATTATACTAAAAAAAATTAGATGGATTTTCATTGAAATCTGGTTGTAATTTAAAGTAAAAAATGAAGAAAAAAATAGATACAAAAAGTCTTTCAATTAAAGGAGATTAGGATTCTTTGAATCTTTTCTTTGTGATTTTATATTATCTCCGTGCGTGTTTATGTATTAGATCAGATCAGAATCTTTAACCAAGAAAAAAAATAGATACAACCTTGTTGCTTTTATATTATCTCCGTGCGTGTTTATGTATACTACTCTAGGAACATGATAGAGGAGAAGCTGTTTACTTGGCTAAGATGAGGTCAGAATCTTTAACCAAGTTGGAGAAGGAGCTATCTAAGGAGATCAGGGTGCGAGGGTGGATTGGTCAAGATCTAAAAAGTACCGATAGCATTTTGAAACATATAAATAAGGATTTAGACAGAGCGTGTCTGAGGATATCCAAATTCAATGAGCAATGGAATGCTACGGTAACTGCTAACAAGAACAGGGAAGACCAACTTCGTAGTCAGATTGATAAGCTGCAGGCGCAATTCAAGGTCTGAGATAGAGAAGTGATGGTAGAATCATCCTGTAGATGCACAAGTGAGCAAAAGCTCCATGAGACTCTATCAGCGCTTGAAGAGCTCAAGATCTGGGTAGATTTGAAGAGACCCGTGTTGGAAGATGCTTTTGGTGAAGATGCTTGGAAAAGTCCTATCATTGTCTTAGAGATGCTATACACAGAAGGGACATCCTTATCAGAGAGTTGGTTTCCAGACCAGATCATCCAGACGCGAAGACGATGCTCAAAGAGGCTCATACCTGGAGTGAAGAGCATGGTTATTGGGGAGGATCATCTTCTGATATGTCGTAGTAGTTTCTCTTCTTTTTGTATCTTGATCATCACCAAATATGTTGGATGGAATCAATACCTTTTTGTATTCGGATCTTTCTCATCTGTTGATATGTATTATCTCGGCTTTACTTGATATATGAGAAGATTTATTGTAGTATTCTTATCCATCTCTACTGTTCATGTTTATTAAAATCGGAATCAAGGGGGAGATCTCCTTGTAAATACATATACATGTTTGCATTCTGCGTTTTGCATTTTCATTTGCATCGCAGGTGTCTGCAGTGGCCTTTTGTTCTTATCTCTGTTTGGTTTTCTTCAGTAACAGGATTGGAATTCAGTTTCCATAGATACTCAACTCGAGGGAATCAGGAGTGGGTTATGGATCTGGTTCAGGCTGAGTTGCAGGAAGTCAGGGCTCGTATGTCCCAGTTTATGAAGCTTATGTAGAATGTTGTCAACGAACAGGAACAATTGAGGACGCTGGTCCAACCTTTGATAGCGCAGGTTAATGAATAGGGTGTTTTGCATGGAGGATCTAGTGTTATCCCTCCATCTATTGGTGGTTATGTTCCACAAGGCGCTAATATTCCTACTATTATCATACCTCTGGGCGGAGGTGTTGTTCATAAAGTTGGTAATGTTGCTGGTGGAAGTGTGTGTTGTGCACGGGGCAGCTGGGCCTCAATGGGAAGATCATCAGGATGACGTCTTTTCAATGAGAGATATGGAGGGTGGTTTGCTTTCTGAAGCTGATAAAAGGTTTAAACTAATTGAGGAAAAGATGAAGTCTTTTGAGAACCAAAATTCTTTGGGGCTTGATATGTCAGATATTGGTCTAGTTCCCGGGATCAGGATTCCCCCAAAGTTTAAGGTACCAGATTTTGACCAGTACAAAGGGACGACCTGTCCTAGAGTACATATTCGGGCATACTTCAAAAAAATGTTTGCATACTCTGACGATGAGAAGCTATTAATGCATTTTTTCAAGACAGTCGGGCAGGAGCATCTTTAGAATGGTATATGGGGCTTGAGAGAACTTGTATGCAAAGTTGGAAAGAACTGGTCGAGGCCTTTGTTTTCCATTATCAGTACAATAGTAATATGGCGCCGAACAAGGTGCAATTGCAGAGTTTGTCGTAAAAGAACAACGGGAGCTTCAAAGAGTACACCCAGAGGTGGCGGGAATTAGCAGTAAGAGTGCAGTCTCCCATGGTGGAGAGAGAATTGACTGACATGTTTATGGCTACATTGCCTGTGGTATACTATGAGAAGCTGATAGGTTGTATTTCTGCAGGTTTTTCTGGTCTGGTGATGGCAGGTGAGAGAGTGGAAAATGGTATTAAGTATGGAAAAATTCCAAAATGGTAGTGGATCCTCTTCGGGAGAAATGAAGAAACCGTATACAGCAAACCCCAAGAATAGGGAAGGGGATGCTAATGCTATTTCTCGCAAGGGTAAAGGTAAAGCGCAATCTCAGTATCATCAATAAGTTTCTATTGTAGTCATTCTGGCTGCACCTCAGCGGGCGATGGTGACTCTCTTTCATGATATGATTCATCAAGAGATCGAGGTCTATGTTGATGACATGATTGGAAGTCACAGATGGAGGAAGGACATCTAGTCAATCTTCTGAAGTTGTTTGAAAGGTTGAGCAAATTCAAGCTGAGGTTGAGTCCTAATAAATGCACCTTCGAGGTGAGATATGGAAAGCTATTGGGGTTCATTGTCGGTGAAAGGAGTATTGAGGTAGATCCTGCCAAAATAAAAGCTATTCAAGAAATGCTTGAGTCGAGGATGGAAAAAGAGGTTTGTGGTTTCCTGGGGAGGTTGAACTACATTGCAAGGTTCATATCTCATCTCACAGCCACTTGTGAACCAATATTCAAATTGTTAAGAAAAGATCAAGCGGTCAGGTGGAATGAAAATTACCAGGAGGCGTTTGAAAATATAAAAGAGTATCTGCAGGAGCCTCCAATACTTATACCTCTAGTTGCAGGGAGACCGCTGATAATGTATCTCACGGTTCTTGATAATTCAATGGGATGTGTGCTCAGTCAACAAGACGAGACAGGTAGAAAGGAGCATGCCATCTACTACCTGAGTAAGAAATTCACTGATTGCGAGTCGAAGTACTCAATGCTGGAAAAAACATGATGTTCACTCTGTTGTGGTGAGAATCGGATATCAAGCTATTGAATGAACTTGAATTGCACATCTTTGAATTCACAACCGATCTTTGATTTATCCGAAGAAAAGGTTAAAGAAAGAAAAACCTAATTTGTATCGTAAACACAATGCGGGGAGATCTAGGGTTCGGGGGGTTGGTTATACCTAGGGAATGTGTTAGCATCCTAAGCATCTGTAGTACTCTACAAGAACCTCTTGTTTTATATGTGTTATTTGTTATCTGTTATATGATATTTGTTAAAGGGTTGAAAGGAGACCTAAGGGTTAATTCCTAAGTATACTCGCCAAGAAATCATATCCTGTGCCTATGTATCCTTACGGGAATGGAATCAGAGTATTCGTAGTTTCCCTTAAAGAGGGCGAGGAACTTCTTAATTGTGGTCAAGGTTTCAGGGGGAAGTAAATGTTCATAGTGAGACACTTACGCGTGGAGTGCGTCGACTCCAAGTTTAAGTTAAGTTGAAAGAGAAAGATAAGTAAGTATCCACGGCGGGAACTTATGTGGAGTACGGCGACTCCTAATCCTAAGGCTAGGATTAAATGGTACAAAAGAGAATGTCCATGGCAGGAACGGTACATGGAGTGCGGAGACTCCGATCCTAAGGCTAGGATCAGGGACAAGGACCTAAAATTCTATGATTTAACATGGCAATCCAAATGAGAAAATTCTTTCCTTTAAAATTGTGTATCAGAAACAACAGAGTTATAAATAAATAACGGTATAGGTACAGACAAAATCAAGTCAAGCAATTAAAGCCATCAACCAAGTATCCGAAATTAACAAATATTGGGCCACAAAGGAGTGATACGAAATTAGTATTATGAAAATAAATTCGAAGATATCCACCAAAGGTTAACCGAGAATCGTCGAGATGAAATCCCAAAAAAGAAATAAAAGTTAATTTCCCTAAAATTGGAATCTGAATTCTTGTTAAGCTAAGATAAACCAAAATCTTAAGTGAACTTTAATTAAAAACTAATTAAACTTAAATCTAGATTAAGAATGAATTAAAACTCAATAATATTTAAATCTAAATTAAAAAATAAATGGGGTGAGGAAAAACAAATGGTGGCCTTTAAGCAATTGGGCCCTACCCGGCCCAATCCACTCTCCATCGTGAGGTGAAAAGAGGGGTCGCGTACCAACCCTAAATCCTCTATGTGAAGGTCCTCTCACGAACCCTCCCATGGTCCTTTCTGTTCATCATCATCCGACGCCGTGGTCTCTCATCCCCAACCACCTTGTTTCAAACAAAAAACAGCGAAAACCAAAAAGATAATGACTCTGATGTTACGCGTATGCTTCTTCGAACCAGAGGAGATGCGAGGAAACTTACGGAACAGCGGCAACGAGAGCGGGAAGTTCGACAATGGCAACTTCCACCGGAGGAAGAGATATGGGACCGCCAAAGCCTAAAGTCCGCCAATCAACAATTTCGCAGCGGTCGAAGGGATTTCGTCGCAGCGTCATATTGTGTGTGGTTCAGATAATGACGGGGATAAACGATTTCAGTGGAAGCTAGGTACGGTACTTCAAAGGTCAGTGCATGAATCCTTCTTATCTGGTGTTGTGTTTGATGGTTTATCGTACAATCTGCGTTTCTATGCTGCTGCGTATGCTTCTTCCCCCTCCCCATCCTCGTGGTCTTCTCTCCCTTTTTATAGTCCTTAAATTACAACTTTTGTTAATGCACTTAAAACTCTGTTTTGGGAAAGATTTGGGTTCCGGTGTATAGATTAATGGCCTAAATCTGTTGTCCGAGTGATTATCTGAGAGACTTGTTTTAGAAAAAACATGACTTTGATGCCGTCTTAATAACTTTGTTTTCAATGGCTATTTGAATGACTTGATTTTACATATCCGTTTTCAGTTGAACTTGTTTTGGAAACATAATAATATCTCTAATTTCCTATGTATCGGGACCTTTTTGGAAAGGAATTAATCCCATGTTCTAAGGTTTTGAGTTTATCGGTAACTTGTTACAGAAACTCGATAAAATTGTTTGGGGTTCACCTTGAAGACTTGCCATTTTACTTTGTGTGTTTGACTTTGTGGTAATTATGATGAGTGAACACGTCTTTGTAAGTTTGGAAAGAACAAGATCTTATGTTCGGACGTGTTTTTGCTTGTTTTGGAGAGAAAAAATATGTTTGACTTTCTTATGATGATAGGAATTGTCTACTGTTATGGTTGGAAGGAAATTTCACAGCTTTTGTCGAAATGAAAGAACATTTACTATAGTTTTAAACTGCCAAGAAAAACCGCCCTTCTTCTTTAGAATTATTTTTCTCTTTTTTCAGGATTGCTTCTGTTATTACCAATGGCCTTGTCTCTAACATTGTCTTTTTCATTGTATGTGTGAATGCTATACCGAGATGGAGAAATGGTGGCATTTCTTCTCATCCATATCTTGTAGTTTGGAGTTCCAACTTTTGTGCACTTAAATCTTATAATCACTTTGGACTTTGTAACCTTGAAAGAAACTTTATTTTTGCATTTTGGACTTAATTTGAATGATAACTTCTTAAAATCCCAAAATAGTCTTCTTTGTCTTTACACTTTTGATCTTGAATTGAATCTTCTTGAATTTTAGACTTGACTTCTTGAGTTTAAATCCTTTGAATTCTTTAGAATTTGATTTTGACTTTCTTGAATTTTTGTGATAATGCTAAAGAAACATATGAATCTTTTGAATGTGCTCATGAACCCAAGTTAACTGAGACCATGATACCGAAGTCCTTTGTTTGATCTTATTTTGAAATTCGACATTTCCAACTTAGATTTGGTGTGGATATGAATTTTGAACATAAGTAAAGCATCCTGACCCTTTCTCTATGCCAAACATTCTCTTAGTTAAACTTGAAATGAAACGCTTATAAGCAAAGCATATTGGAAATTTTAATTAGTCTTTTAAACAAGTGTTTCATAAGTTTTGGTCTTTCTTTACCCTTGAGTATGAGCCTTAAACTCCATTAGCATTTAGAAAAACTCTTTAAATAGTAACTTGAATACGAGGCATGTACTTTGATTTGTAGTCAAAACTTGATGGCAATCAAATGAGAATCTTTTATAACTTGAAACTTATCATTGTCATTGAATTTTAAAAGAACCAAATTGAAGAACAAAGCACTTGAACTTTACTTTGAGAGCTCCTTGAAACTTGACTTAATATTTTTATCCAAACTTATAACTTCAAAATGACAAGAGAGTCAAAACTTAGTCCTCTCAAGTTTAACAGAGCATAAATGATGAACTATATTATTCTCACAATTGAAAATTAACTTGGTATAAGGATCAGGCCTTTTGAGGAAACCCTTGAAATTGAGAACACCAATTGTAATGCAACACACCACAAAACTCCGACTAATCCTGAAATAACCAACCTTGAAACCAAAGAAGCGAAACCCTAATTCTCCTTGGGGAGTCTTTCTGAGAAAGCTTAGGGAGAACTGCGCTTGTATTAACTGAGGAGTCATGAGGGTATATCTTTCAACATAATTTGTGAAGGAAGAGGAACAGATACAAAGCTTTCATTCCGAGTCTTTTTCAATAAACCTGTCTTCATAGGTGAAACAAACAATGTATAGTAAACTAGTTAGCCATGCATATATGATGCGTCCGCAAGTGCATGGAAATATCGAAGTAATATAAAAGATTGTCGAACCCACAGAGACCAATGTCAATCTACCGTTATCTATTATTACGGCGTAAAGCGAAGGATAATGGAATTAGGAAAGTTTAATGCGAATGAAATTAAATGCAAAGGAAATAAAGATAATTGGTTTAAAGAAAAAGCTGTAAAGGGATATCGGTATGCAAGGACTTAGTTATCGGGGATTCGACAGGTCACCGGTGCTTTCTACTCTTTGCAAACACTTTTAAGAAGAAAATAACGGTTTAAAGACCTTTGTCTCACGATGGTTGTTGACGTTAGTCGCAACTTTAAGGCGGAACGTATGTTGTCACTATCCCGTTCGGGGTTAAAATTACTTTTTGAAAACCATTAAGTTCTAATCCCTTTTAAAGCGTTGTCACTGTTTTTAAAACGAATGCCTAGTTTTTACTATCTGGTCTTAGCTACAGCTGTCGCTTGTTGGTTCGTACCTTTATGAATTTCCCACTGTCGTGGCAAAACTACTTTTAAATAAGTTATCGCTGTCGCGACGAACAATTATTTAGAAATTAAGATTAAAAACTACGACCAGAAAGGTTGTTTGTAAAAAGGAAAGGTACCGGTTATTATCGAATCATGTCCTACTAATTCGGTTACATACCGATAAAACTAATTCAGCTAGACATGATAATTAATGCAAGCGGAAATAGACATAAACAACTGAATAATAAAGCATGCATTATGACAGAAATAAAGTAGTAATTCAATTAATAAAAACCTGTAAATTATACTGATCTTAAATCCTTGGGTAGTCCCCAACAATGTCGGCAGGATTCTACTTTGGCAAGAAGTAAAAGGTACAGGAACAAATAAAACCATACAAATGGGAATAAAAGGAAAAGGAAACAAGAAAATAATACAAGAACGTAAATTCAGCTTCAATTGGTAATTTCGGCAGCACTCCGATACGTCGAAGGCTCCCCCAGAAACTCTGAATCTAAGGCCTATTTATAGGAGATAATTCATTCTTCAACTTCCAGAGATCATGGATGAGTTATGGAGGGAGTGAGAGTAACTTCCAGTAGTGGGCAGTGAGTGGAGAAAGTGTAGGAAGAAATTAAGTTGAGAGTGATCGTGGCTACTTCTGATTTGAACGTACTGATATTTTGTCTGCGTGACGCTCGTCATGAAATGTGACGGTCGTAATACGCATGACGGTCGTAAGGGTCATGTGACGACCGTCATATCAGCAAAATCCGTATCTGCTGTTTTTCATCTATTTTTCATCTGTTTTCCTTCCATTTCTTCTTCTTTTCTTTCTTTAGTCCAAATTCTCTCCAATCTGCTAAACGAAGTAAATTAATCATATAACAGAACATAAATCAAGATAAATTAATAATAGTCACAAATAAATGCATGTAAATTAAGCCAAATAAACGATATGATTTCGCGTTATCAAACACCCCCACACTTAAACCATTGCTTGTCCTCAAGCAATCAACCAACACGGTGAAAAAGAAATAAGTATAATTTGAAACAAGGACACGGTGAGACTCTAATCATACGTGGCTGTTAAGCTAATGTTATATCGACAGGTACTAAATATCAATACCAAGGATACCATGATGACACAATTTCAAAAACTCCCTACTTATGCAAACTAACCTGAGTCATGCCATTATAACTCAACCTATACCTCATGCTCTCTTTCACCCCATTTCATTCTAATGCAATCACATTAAGTCCATTATCCATACACATTCATGGTAAGTAAACTTGTTAGTGACTATAATCTCATTGATATTTCATTCTTCTTTGCAAATATGCTTAAGTATCAATTGAACTTAAAAGGTTTGTACAGTTGGGCTAAGTGATCGGGTGAGGAGCACCTAACTTAGAAGGAACAAGTCTTTTTCTTCATAATTTTTCTTCTTATTTTAAACTAGAGATCATACACTTATTTGCATCGGTTTCTTACTTAGTGTGGTTGGGATGGTGCTGACTGCTTAAATAAACTACTTAGGGATTACTAAAAGAGCTGAAGCTTTAAGGTCTCGACGTAATGGGTACTCAAGTTGATTTTGCATATTTAGGGGGTTAAGGGTGTCCGGATGATATCAATTTTATCAAAACTTTCCCAAGTTTTTTCTAACATAGCCTAAACAGCCTATATACTTTCAGAGTACTATGTCATGAATCAAAAAGTTTTTGTTGGAGGTTAGAATTTTGAAATTTTGAAATTTTGGGGAAGTTTGAATAATAGGCGAAAACCACGCATAAAGACTCGACAACACATGCACAGACTTTGACATATTAGAAACAACAGTAAATCAAGCTAAAAAGCGATAAAATAAAGACTCGACAGCACATGCACAGACTTTGACATATTAGAAACAACAGTAAATCAAGCTAAAAAGCGATAAAATGAAAGCGGTAGAGTTCCTCCCCCACACTTAAACTAAACATTGTCCTCAATGTTTTAATAAAAGGTGGAAAAAGGAAAGATAGAACCTGTATGAATGCTACTGCGTGCTAAATCCTCTATGGTCTTGCTCTTGATGTCCATGTCTTTGTTGATCACTTCTACTTCGGCGACGAGCATTTTGAGATGCCTTCGTTTGTGTAATTCTTGCACCAACTCATCATATTACTTACTTCCAGAGGAAGTACTCATCATCAGTGTCACCACCAGCAACGACACTCGTAGGAATGTCCGTGGGCACAACTCATCATCATGTAGAGAGTTTTTGCCTAGATATAGCTAAAGCTTAACAAGCAATACATTTCTTTATTTTCTGCAAATGTAAACAAACAAATTAAAATAAAAGCCTTGTGGGTTGCCTCCTACACAGCGCTTTGTTTAACGTCGATAACTTGACGGCTAAGGAGTGCAAGTACTCATGGTGGTTCTTTCGAGAATGGTTCCTCAATCGAACTTTGAATAGTCTTCGGTTTCCATGACCACTTATCAAGCCATCGCTCATATCCCTCACCTTTTCGTTTCTTTCTTCTGTAGGGTGGTTCCTTATTTTGAATGCGTGGTGGTGGTTCTGGATCTATCCTGCGTATCAGCTTTTCAAATTTGGGCTTAGTTATTTCATCCACCACCTCAAAAATTAATCTTACCTTTTTAACAGTAATGATGACCCTAGTTTCACGGTCCTCGAATTTTCTTTTCCTATGAGGGACCTTAGACAAAGGTGCATTGGTGTGGGTATTTTCCAATACCTCTACATATGTTTTGGATTGGGAGTTTACCTTAGCTTCCACAATCAATTGTGAGAAAGAATTAGGTGGGGTATAGGGAGGAGGAGCAACAATGGGTGCTTCTTTCTCTATCTCTTCGACAACCTCCCTTTCGGGTGGTGTCAGTGGATTTTTCTCAATAATTATGTTTGTCTCGCCAAAACTCTCCTCAGACTCATCATCACTCTCCCTAGGATCTTCTATTTGTTCTTCATTACTAGTGGTTACAACATTCACATGGCTCTCAAGGAAGGGTCCTAGAGATGTTTGTGTAAGCAAAGAGGTTTGAGTCTCCAAAGTCTTGCTGTGAGTCACGAGGGAATCGACTATAATGCTCATCTGCTTAAGGCCTTCATCAATTTGGAGATGTTTTCTAAAATCTCCATTTTGGAGAGTTTGTGTCTCCACAAAGCGCTCCATCATAGATTCTATCCTAGAGTGAGTAAACGTCTCTTCGAATTCTTCTAGTAATAGTTCAAGGTTGGATGTATCGAAATCTTGCGTTTCCTCAAAATATTGAGAGTCGTCATCGTAGAGGGAATTTGGGTGAGAATGCGTTGTATTGAAATCTTCTAATAATATTTCGAGGTCCGATTTAAACGGATCTTGTGGTTCCTCGAAATATTGGGGGTGGTAGTTATAAGGGAAATATGGGTTATACATAATGATTTAGATAAGAGTGCCTTAGTCTATACTATGCAACAACAGAATCACAATATTGACTGATGGTCCCCGACAACGGCGCCAAAAACTTGATGCGTCCGCAAGTGCACAAAAATATCGAAGTAATATAAAAGATTGTCGAACCCACAGAGACCAATGTCAATCTACTGTTATCTATTATTACGGCGTAAAGCTAAGGCTAATGGAATTAGGAAAGTTTAATGCGAATGAAATTAAATGCAAAGGAAATAAAGATAATTGGTTTAAAGAAAAAGCGGTAAAGGGATATCGGTATGCAAGGACTTAGTTATCGGGGATTCGACAGGTCACCGGTGCTTTCTACTCTTTGCAAACACTTTTAAGAACAAAATAACAATTTAAAGACCTTTGTCTCACGATGGTTGTTGATGCTAGTCGCAACTTTAAGGCGGAACGTATGTTGTCGCTATCCCGTTCGGGGTTTAAATTACTTTTTGAAAATCATTAAGTTCTAATCCCTTTTAAAGCGTTGTCGCTGTTTTTAAAACGAATGCCTAGTTTTTACTATCTGGTCTTAGCTGCAGCTGTCGCTTGTTGGTTCGTACCTTTATGAATTTCCCACTGTCGTGACAAAACTACTTTTAAATAAGTTCTCGTTGTCGCGACGAACGTTTATTTAGAAATTAAGATTAAAAACTACGGCCAGAAAGGTTGTTTGTAAAAAGGGAATGTATCAGTTACTATCGAATCATGTCCTACTAATTCGGTTACATACCGATAAAACTAATTCAGCTAGACATGATAATTAATGCAAACGGAAATAGACATAAACAACTGAATAATAAAGCATGCATTATGACAGAAATAAAGTAATAATTCAATTAATAAAAACCTGTAAATTATACTGATCTCAAATCCTTGGGTAGTCTCCCACAATGTCGACAGGATTCTACTTTGGCAAGAAGTAAAAGGTACAGGAACAAATAAAACCATACAAATGGGAATAAAAGGAAAAGGAAACGGGAAAATAATGCAAGAACGTAAATTCAGCTTCAATTGGTAATTTCGGCAACACTCCGATACGTCGAAGGCTCCCCCAGAAACTCTGAATCTAAGGCCTATTTATAGGAGATAATTCATTCTTCAACTTCCAGAGATCATGGGTGAGTTATGGAGGGAGTGGGAGTAACTTCCAGTAGTGGGCAGTGAGTGGAGAAAGTGTAGGAAGAAATTAAGTTGAGAGTGATCGTGGCTACTTCTGATTTGAACGTACTGATATTTTGTCTGCGTGACGCTCATCATGAAATGTGACGGTCGTAATACGCATGACGGTCGTAAGGGTCATGTGACGACCGTCATATCAGCAAAATCCGTATCTGCTGTTTTTCATCTATTTTTCATCTGTTTTCCTTCCATTTCTTCTTCTTTTATTTCTTTAGTCCAAATTCTCCCCAATCTGCTAAACGAAGTAAATTAATCATATAACAGAACATAAATCAAGATAAATTAATAATAGTCACAAATAAATGCATGTAAATTAAGCCAAATAAACGATATGATTTCGCGCTAATATATGATTGACCTAGATGCTATGTAAAAGGTCGATGAATCTAAGGGTAAAATTTAGGGTATAACAGTTGCCCTTATTTAAATATCTTCGTCGGATGACATGAAGATCTTCGTGAAATCATGGTGTAAGATATTTAAATATATATAACCGAAAATTTTGCCCTTAGATGCAATGACATGCAATGCTATGGGCAACAGAGACTATTCTACGAATACCGACATGCAGTGAACTCTAATATGATGAACATGATGGAATGATAAATGCAAAATGCAAACAAAAACGAAAGGAAAACAGGGAACAAAACCGACACAATGAGTAACCACTCACTAGGGATGACAACACACTGGGGAACCGAGAGTAAACTGGGGAAATCTAAAGTGATGGACCAACAGTTTCAGGCATGACCAATTGACACTTTAGAAAGAAAGATAACAAAAGAAATCCTCAATGGAGATAGAACTGAGAAAATAGCCTCCACTGGGGAATATCTAGAGTAGTTGCCCAACAGGTTCAAGCATGACCAGTTGACACTCTAGGATAATAGGTAAAACAGGATCCACATAGCAGTAGGATCATGCAAACAAATGTTGGAGTTTTCAGGCAAGAAATAACATCCAAGCTTCTGGAAATTCCTCAAATGAAGAGATCAAACGGGATCTTCAGGAAACATCAGGAAAGATACAAGGTAATTAAACTCTTCTGTATGCCAAAATAATTGGACTTCAATGGAGAAATGCCCTGATTAGCTTCTCAAAAGAGACAGCCACTTATCGTCAAAAAGGACTTACACACCACCAAGAAAGGATAAGTTTCTCAAAAAAAGAGACGGCCACTTATCTAGAACGACAAAAGGAAACAAGCTTCTCAGGGGAGACTGCCACTTGTTGTCGGGATAAACGAAATTGGATAAGCTTCTCAGAAGAGACTTCCGCTTATCAGAAAAAAGAGCAAGCAATGATAAGCTTCTCAGGAGAGACTACCACTTATCTGGGAGGGACAATAGGAAACAAGCTTCTCGAGGGAGACTGCCACTTGTCAGCAATAAAGATAGATTGATAAGCTTCTCATGAGAGACCGCCACTTATCGGCAAGCAAAAACAAAAGCGATAAGCTTCTCAGGTGAGACTGCCACTTATCCGCTGATGGGCGATTCACAAGTGCACGAATAGCGTCAAAGTAATATAAAAGATTATCGATCCCACAGAGACCAAACGTCAATCTATCATTCGCTAGTGTTATAGTGTTTATCTAAGGCAAGTCAAATAAAAGGTTGGATTGTGCGAAATAAAAGTAAAGTGCGGATATAAATTCAATAATAAAACAACAGGCATAGATGCAATTCATATAGCTACGTAGTATTCCAAATGTGTACAGATAGGATGCCTTATGGGGTAATGTTTTCTACTCATGAAAAGAACTAATTTAACGGGAACTGTCGCTTTCGCGTAATCAGGACTGAGTTTATCCCTAATCGACCCCTCTTATTGTCACTTATAAAAAGGCGCGTATTGCGTTAGGGTTAATAAACCTATTTTTAAGAAATATAGTTTCTTAACTTAGTTGAAAAGTATTTTGACCTGGAATTTCTAACAAAAAGAGGTTCTTGCGAACCGGACTTTAAATCCATAAACGCGTCTGAAAACAGTTTTAAAATTGGTTTTCTCAAACATTAAAGATTCCTAATTAACTGAGCCAAGCACTTTCGCTTCCTTGGAACAATTAAAACTAACCAAATTTATCTAAAGGTTGGACGACTTTCGATCTTACCCAACAGATTTTAAGTACAGAAAATAAGTATTAAAAGTTAAAATAACCCCTAGGTAATTCTATCGACGGTCGTACGGAATACTATTATAACTACAATCCTTGCATCCTAGCCTTTAAGATTTAGCTGGACATGGTAAAGTAAATAGACACGGTAAATAAGTGCGAGTAAATAAAGTGCGAGTAAATAAATAAAGTGTGATAAAGGGTGCGATAAATAAACGGTGCGAGAAATAAATAGTGCGATAAATAAAAGCGGATAAATAAAAAAGGGCGATAAATAGACAAAAACCTGCTCTAAACGAGAGGCTTTAAAATCTTTTACAACTGGAAGTAAATGATAGAAATAAAATGGCGGGCAGGATTAACTTCTACCCAAGTGCTCCAAACCCGATTACAGACTCGATTAGACAGTGTGATAACCCCTCGATGTGAGAAGTTTATCACTTTACAATAGGTGAAATTTATGGCTTAAGTTCTGTAACTAAGCTTGGATGATTAGAAATGAAACAGAACTCCTCTATTTATAGTGGTAGGAAAGTATAGGTAAGGACAAGAATGCCCCCAACTCCTTTTGGGAGGGAAACGAACATGTGAAGGTGGCGCCCGCTGTAACAGCGCGAATTTCATTAAATAATTAATTATAGTAATTAACTGATTTAGTGGGATTTTATTAATGTGGAAATTAATTTTTATTAATTGGAATTAAATAGAGAATTGAGAGAGAAATGGGAAGGAAAGAAAATAAGGAAGTATATAAGGAAAGTAGAAGAGAAAAGAAAAGATGGTAAGGAAAAGGAAATAGAAGAGAAAGAAGAAGAGAAAGAGAGAAGGAAGAAGAGAAAGGGAGGAGAAGAAGAGGAAAGTGAAAAATCATCAAGAACCAACATCAGAGCTCCGATTAATCGAGGTAAGGGTGAGAAACATTGTTATTTGATCATTGTATACTATTATGTATGTTGGGTTTGGATTGTGGGGTAGTTTCCATCCTTTTCCATTTAGGGCAAAGTTGGATTTAATCGGTAGAACTGTGATTTAATCGGTTAAAATCTTAAATAGATGATGTAGAATAGTCTAGAAATGTTAGACTAAGAGTATTGGAATTGGATTGGTGAGATTGGATAACAGTAAGTGAAAAATAAAATACGCAGACACTCGCTAGCAGCTCGCTAGGCGAGCAGGTCGCGAATGCTCGCTAGGAACTCGCTCAGCGAACAAGTAGCGAATGGTCCCAGACTTGGACAGAATGGATTTTGGTGTGTTCGCTAGTAGCGAAAGTGTAGCGAAGAGATAGCGAACGATTCGCTGGGAAGCTCACTGTAGCGAGCAAGTAGCGAAGGAAGTCAGTAACTTCTGTTGAGATTCGCTAGCACGTTCGCCAGGCGAACAAGTAGCGAATGCTCGCTAGGAGTTCGCTTAGCGAAGGAGTAGCGAGTATGACAGGTTGATGTTTTATTTGAGATTTATCCATAGGTTGATTGTATGGTTCGACTATGGTTTATTGCTTGATTAATCGCATAGTTCATGTACTATTGTGATGATGTGTGCTGTGGGTAGCCTACGGGCGTGAATCCTAGAATTGTGATTTGAAATGTTAATTGCATCAAGTATAAATACATGTGAACATAATATGTGATTATGTGTGTATTATTTAATGAACTTGTGAATGCTTGATGTGTATACAATTATGTGATGAGCGTGCATGAGAACATTGTGAATATGTGTGCATAACTTGTAATTGTATGATCGGTATTGTGATGTGAATACCTTGATTTTGTGACATATGTTGTATGTGCAATCATTGTGTAATTCTTGAGGAGATGAATTATTTGAATGCATGAGATTAAGATGTCGGTCTTAAGTGCATTTGTTGTGGTTGATTGTACATGCATCATTTAGTCAAGAGGCAATGTCTGTTAGTTTCGTGGAAACTAGTGGCTTGTCCCAAACCTAGAAGAGTGGGTTTGAAGGCTTAGAGGACGGGCCTTTGTTGTTATCGGTCTAGAAGAGTGGACCCGGTTTAATGTAAAAACTGAAAAATGATAACGGGTTATCGGTCTAGAAGAGTGGACCCGGTTTAATGTAAAAACCGAAAAATGATAACGAGAGTCGATACCGCATTGCATGAGTTGCATTGAGTTGTTGTGTCACATTGAAATATAATATATGCATGAAGAGATGCTTATATGTGAATGATAAATTGTGGAAATGTGAGTGTATGCATGATGTGGGAATGTTTTTGTGAATATTCATGTTGTCTATATATGTGTGGTAAATATATATGACTATGAAATGAATTTGTGGTGAGAAATATGAAGTTGAATTATATGATTACCTATATATATATATATATATATATATATATATATATATATATATATATATATATATATATATATATATATATATATATATATATATATATATATATATATATATATATATATATATAATCTTATGCATTGATCATTATGGTAATATTTCTCACCCTTCTGCTGTTTTATAATGCTCTACGAGGCATTGTAGATTAGGATGCTGGAGTCTTTCTTTTGTGAAGTATAACTTCATTCTTTTGAGTCGGACTGCTCTGATTATGTAACACCGGGTAGTTAGGCTGGTATAGTATTCTTTTGTGATACATTGCGATGTATCAGCTGATGTGGCTTGTAATTGCCTGACATGATGTATTAATCTGGATATCTTATGTATATGTGAATTAATATTTTGGAAATGATTAAATGATTTTATCTTCCGCTTAAATTTTAAGGTTGAAATGTGATTTCTAAAACTATGAAAATGTTACATATTTTATGGAGCAAATGTTAAAGTGTTTCTTTGGTGAAATTGTGACATCCTCCCTTTATACCTTATTCTAAAATTTTCACTCTGATAAATTTGTATATGCATTTATTTGGGGGCATAGAAGGGGGTGTTACAATAGTGGTATCAGAGCAGGTCGGTCCGTCCGGCCAAGTTGTTAGAGTGTTTTCCCTATGTGTTATTGATATGCGTGTGTTGCATTATCAATATTGGTCGTTCTTACGTGGTTCTGTTGTTGGAATTAGTAAGATGGTTGCAGGGAGGAACGATGAAGCGATCGCAGAAGCTTTGACAAGGTTGGCGGGAGCGATTGGGCAGAATCCTCCGGCCAATGTGAATGTGGGGAATGTTGTTGAAGATGAATTCCGTGCTTTGGGGAGGTTTCAAAGGAACAATCCTCCGATTTTCAAGGGAACCATGAGCCTGACAAAGCACAGATTTGGTTGAAAGCTGTGGAGAAGATTTTTCGGGTTATGAATTGCTCAGATGCACAAAAGGTGCAGGTTGGGACTCACATGCTCGAAGAAGAAGCTGAAGATTGGTGGGGTAATACTCGCCAAAGATTTGAGGAAGAAGATATTGTGATCACTTGGGATCTGTTCAGAGAGACTTTTCTGGAGAAGTATTTTCCAAAGGATGTGCGAGGGAAGAAAGAGATTGAATTTCTTGAGTTAAAGCAAGGTAATTCGACGGTAGCGGAGTATGCGGCAAGATTTGAAGAGTTGATCAAATTTTGTCCTCATTACAATACTGCTAATGCCGAGAGGTCTAAGTGCCTCAAGTTTGTGAACGGTTTGAGACCCGAGATTAGGCAAGCTATTGGATATCAGGAAATCAGGCGGTTTTCTGAGTTAGTGAACAAGAGCAGAATCTATGATGAAGACAGTAGGGCTCGGTCTAGCCACTACAAGAGTTTAAGTGATAAGAAAGGAAAAGGTCAATTTAGAGGAAAACCTTATGTGACTCCTGCAGACAAAGGGAAGCAGAGAATGGGTTATGGCAAGAGGCCAAGTGGGGGAGTTTCTACTCCGGTTAGATGCTATAACTGTGGTGAAGCGGGACATCGTGCTCCCGAATGCAAAAGTGTTGAACAAAAGTGTTTCAAGTGTGGCAAGCCAGGCCACAAGGCTCTTGAGTGTAGAAGCGGTATCGGTGTAACTTGCTACAACTGTGGTGAGAGAGGGCACATTAGTACCAAGTGTGATAAGCCTAAGAAGAATCAAGGGAGCGGAAAAGTGTTCGCTCTATCTGGATCTGAGACTGCTGGCGACGATCGATTGATCTGAGGTACGTGCTTCATTAATGGTACACCTTTGATCGCTATAATTGATACCGGAGCTACGCATTCTTTTATTTCTTTGGATTGTGTTAAAAGGTTGAATCTTGAGTTGTCTGTGACTGGTGGCGGTATGGTTATTGATACTCCTGCTATGGGTTCGGTAACTACACCGTATGTCTGTTTGAATTGTCCGTTGAGTATCTTCGGTAAAGATTTTGGAATTGATTTAGTGTGTCTTCACCTAGACCAACTCGATGTCATCCTTGGGATGAATTGGTTGGAATTCAACCGGGTATATATTAACTGTTTTGACAAGACGGTTATTTTTCCGGAATCGGACGTTGCAAGAGATTTGTTTATGACAGCGAGACAAGTGAAAGAATCAGTGCAAGATGGAGCTAAGGTATTTATGCTTATGGCAACTTTGAGAATTGGTGGAAGTGAAGAGATTGGTGCTTTACCAATTGTTAGAGATTTTCCGGAAGTTTTCCCTGAAGAGATAAAGGATTTACCACCGGAGCGAGAGGTGAAGTTTTCAATAGATTTGATTCTTGGAACTAGTCCGATATCGATGACTCCTTATCGTATGTCGGCATCAGAATTGAAAGAGTTGAGGAGTCAACTTGAGGATTTGCTTGAAAAGAGGTTTATTCGTCTGAGTGTGTCGCCGTGGGGTGCACCGGTGTTGTTGGTTAAGAAGAAAGAGGGTTCTATGAGGCTCTGTGTGGATTACAGACAGTTGAACAAGGTGACTATCAAGAACAAGTATCCACTTCCGAGGATTGATGATCTGATGGATCAGTTGGTTGGTGCAAGCGTGTTCAGCAAGATTGATTTGAGATCTGGGTATCATCAGATTCGCGTGAAAGCTGAGGATATTCAGAAGACTGCTTTTAGAACGAGGTATGGACACTGTGAGTATTCTGTGATGCCATTTGGTGTGACTAATGCACCAAGTGTATTTATGGACTAATGCACCAGGTGTATTTCAAAGAGAATTTTCCAAATCATCAGCATCCTAACTCGAACTTGCCTCAAAGCCCAGAAACTTTTCAGGATTGTACACTATTTGTCAGTAAAAATTTTGGTGGGGCAAAGTAATGAGAGAATAAGATTATACTGCGGTGTGACTCGTTAAGCACAAGTATGTTCTAAAAAAAAGAAGAAAAATATGAAGGGAAATGAACTAAAATGTGATGACAGAAATAAAAAAAAAAGTGCGAGATAAAGCGGGAAAATAAATTAAGTCTCCTCCCACACTTAAATTGAACATTGTCCTCAATGTTTCAAAATAAGTAAGGGACGAGGTACCTGAGGGGCCTAAGGCATGTTGCCAAAGCTGTCGCCAGCGTGCGGCGAGTACCTAGGGTGGCGGGATCTGCTGCGAAGATGGTCGGTCAGAGAGGCGTCGAACGCGTCGAATCGAGTGGTCAGAGCAGCTTGAGATTGCATAATGTTCTGCATGGACTGGCTCATCTGCTGCTGAGACTCTTGCATGAATCTCATATCCTCAGTTAGTTGTTGCTGAATGGTGGTGAGCAAGTTGTCGCGTCTCTCCTCTCTGGCTAATTGTTCTTGCCACATCTGCTCAGATATATAGAAGCCGGGAGCGGTAGCTGCAGAATGGTAAGAGGAAGACGGTGCAGTGTGTGTCTGTGGTACACTGTGAGGCGGCATAGGATAATCGGGAGATCGCTCTCGTCGGTCATACTCGTCATCAGTATCATCGCCGTCACCAACAAGAATATTTGGGGGTACTGGTCCTGTAATGGGTGGAGCATCTAAATCATAGGTCCAGTTCCCCTCGATAGTCACATCTGTGTGTCTAGTGCAAGGTAGAACGATAGATGAGATAACCTTCCCGTGTATCATAAGCTCGAAGCCCCCTTTCTTCCTAACCTTGCACAGTTTCATATCTTTTAAAAATTTCAAATTAATTGTGCGAGGAGGAAGAGGTTCTAAAGTGGCTATCTCAGCATCTAGGTTCAGAGCCTTTGCAATGGACGTAATAAGTCCTCCGAAGGCAATGGTCCCAATGCTCTTAATAGAGGCATTCATATGGGCAATCATGAATGGAACCATATTAAATCTCCTATTTTTAAGGCACCCCTGCAAGAATAGTAACTCTTTTGCATTTACCTTGTTAGGATTATCCCGGCCAAAGACAGTACAGGCTAGTATGTAGCGAAACACGCGGATGGCCGGGTTATGGATCCTGGAGGCAAGTATCCCTTCGAATGATGAAAGTGAAATTTGACAACCTGTGCCAGAAGGAAAATGCCTCCACAGACCATTCAGAATCCAGAGGTGCTTCACAAATAGCACCCGCGCCAAAAGGCAGTCCTAGCCTCTCTGCGAGTTCATCGGTACTAAAGGCATACTCCACATTAAACATTCGGAACTGTACGGTATCGATGGTACTAGTAGTGTTAGGTCTGACAACATAAATTAGGGAACTCAAGAACTCTCTGGTCAACCTCTCAAAAGTAGGATCACGCCTGGCAAATATTTCATGCAGTCCTAGAATATCTAACAAGTGATAAACGCTATGGTAAATACCCAAAGAATAGAGACAGTTATCATCCACGTACCGTGTCGAAGCGATGTCCCGAATTTGCAGTTTGTCGAGAATTTTCCGTTGTCTTTCTCTGGGCTTCCCTTGGCGCAAGATGTAACCTTCGTGTTTCATGGATGAACTCTTGAGATGGAAGGTGATGGAAAATGGGTATTTTTTGGAGTTTTGTAAAAATGGGTTTTTTTTATGGATTTTGGTGAGGCAGAGTGAAAATGGAAGTTGGAATGGTTAATGGGTTGGTGGGTGGAAGATGAAAGTATGAACTTTTGGTGCTTTGGGGAGAATTTTCGTGTAGCCAAAACTGGAGTTTTGGAGGTTTTGGATGCAAAAATTGTGCTTTCTCAACTTCTGCCCCGCATATAGTTCAGACCCCATGGAGGGCGCCATGGACTATATGGCGGGTGTCATCCTTTGTAAAGGTGGTTGGGCCGGATTTGTGTGATTTGTTTGGGCCTTGGTGCTCCTACTTGATTTTTGGAGGTGCGCTGGCAGTAGAAATCATATATGTCTTGGCACACTAATTTTCTTTGTATATATTTTTGTTTCTTTTTCCATATTCGACATAAAAAAAATCAGAAAACATAAAAATTAAAAATAGAAATAAATTGCGTGAAATAGCAATTGTCACAAATATATATATATATATATATATATATATATATATATATATATATATATATATATATATATATATATATATATATATATATATATATATATATATATATATATATATATATATATATATATATATATATATATATATATATATATATATATATATATATATATATATATATATATATATATATAGGAACGGTAAGATTAATGTCATAAAAGTAAAAAGTGTAACCAAATGCAATGAGTCTGTAAATGCAAAGGGAAATAAAGCAAATAAAGAAAGCGATGAAATAGTGTCATCAAGGAACTGGCTGCTCGTTTGACTGATCGGGATGACGGAGTGAGTGCAGCTCTCTGTGTAAATCCGAGATCTCCTGATACAGAACGTCTGCCTCAGTGGCATGGGTCATGTCTGAAATCTGAACCTGTAAGGTGAGATCGGCTACGGTCCGCTGGAGTCGAACTGTCTCTAGACGTAGCGCTACTATCTGGGTGTACAAGTCGGTCCTTTCATAATGCATGATTATTCGAGTACACTGTCGTCCTTGGGGATGGTGGTGAAGGATGGTATTCCGCTGAGGGCGGTGTATGTGGCTCGTCGATCATCTCTCCATAGCCTTCCAATGCGTAACTCCAATTTGAAGGATCGTGTATGTAACACCCCACTTTCCCGAATTAAAATAAAATACGATTGATACAAATAAACATCAGAGTTCTCCACTAAAGTGGGATATCACATCACATAACTCGACATACTCTTCATTAGAAGGTTTTCAAAACAAAGCAGCGGAAAATATTCATTAGTTCATCCATCTCGGCCATCCACCAATACATGAAAATATTCATTAATAAAATTCACCAACACATGATACATCACAGGAAAGTAAAACAAGTTCAACTAAATCAAAGAAAACGCCTAAGTCCCGTGCTACGTATCAGAGCATCCTAAGACTCGACTCGCACACCTCTATCCAAGCTAGCTAAGTACCTGGATTATTTGTACTTCCGAAGAAGCACAGACCACAACAACAACAACAAAGGGGTGAGAAAACATGATCAAAATTATCGATAATACCGTACATGAAATAAAGGTAGTAATCATATAATTCATCACCCAACATTCATCAAACACGACCTACTGTCCAACATCAACACAACACACCATAATGCAACAATGCAACTCAACACCATGCATGCGGTACCGACTCATTGGTTCATTCAATTGAACCCCGGATAAATCATATACACCCGTCCTTGGTCATGATATGTCCCCACCATTCTCTACAAGGGAGTACGGATGAATCACATACACTCCTCCTGAGCAATGATTCGTCCCACCAAACACCATGATATGCATAACACTAAATGCACAACAAATAACTCAAGCACGCTACGTGCACACGATCCCCTGATCACATCACCATACATCATACATACGTATTGTTCATCAATTAATTATTTTAATTAAAGTCACACGATCCCCCTGATCCCATCACCATACCCCATACATATCTCACACCCCAATCTACTTATTTCAATTAATTTCAATTACTACATAATTTCACCTTTCAATATCAAGTATACACTCTTCACCACTAATCACCATATCTATACTGGTCACCACTCAAGGGATACTACAAAACGAGGTCACAAGGCAAAACAGCACAACGTCACTTTCTGTCACGCTCACTGGCTCGTTCACTTAGCGAAGCCCTAGCGAACGCTCGCTAGCTGCTCGCTTAGCGAACTCCCTAGCGAAGGCAGACAGTAGCTACTGGAAGTGTTCGCTACCTAACTCGCCTAGCGAACCTACTAGCGAATGCTCGCTACTAGCTCGCCTTGTGAAGGTGCTAGCGAGCATCTGCGATCTCTCAAAACCCTCACTGTCCAACAATGTCATCTTGCTCAATTCCAAGCCTATCACTTTACTTCCATCTCCCATCCTATCATTACTATAACCAGTACACACTACTCTAGTCATTATTCTATCAATTTATCTCCATAACCCATACCTATGTCCATCAACAGAACTACAGAAGTTACTTAGAACCTTACCAAATCACACAATATGTGCACCCATTCATCAATGGCAGCGACAATCATAAACACATCAACATGCACACGAAATTCATCATAATCAACAACAATCAAAGACATACCAACATAACAAACATATTCATCAAATTCCTACGGGGTTAAGGAATCCCCTCTACCCAATTTCATGTAAACACCAATCCTAATCAGTTTCTCCCCCTTACCTCGATTAATGCTCCGATTGACCAAGAACCTGAAGAATCGTTAGCCCTAGCCTTCTTCTCTTCCTCTTTTTTCTTCCCCTTTGCCCTTCTCTCCAAAACTGGCTTTTATCGTGTTCTAATCTCCCCTTTCCCCCAAACTCTTCTAATACCCGTTTTTAATCCTTATTTCATTTTATTAATCTAATAATAATAATAATAATAATAATAATAATAATAATAATAATAATAATAATAATAATAATAATAAGATTAATAACATAACCACATTACTATAAAGTATTATATTATTATCATTATCAATTATATTACATTAATATTAAACTCTACATTTTATTAAATGACTCTTATAAATTAAGGACACACACCCACGCGCTCAAACTCGCTCCCCCATAAAGGACACCCCAAAATAAAATAACACCAAAAGACTAAATAATTAAAATGGGTGTTACAACTCTCCCCCACTTTAATTATTTTCGTCCTCGAAAATTACCTGATGGAAACAATTCCGGATAAGCTTCCCGCATCCTGCTTTCCAATTCCAAGGTCACACTGCTTCCTACAGCACCTCCCCAAACCACTTTCACCAAAGATATCTCCTTCCCTTGGAGTTGTTTCATTTTACGATCTTCGATCCCCAACGACATCGTCTCAACAGTAAGATTCTCTCAGACTTGAACTTCATCTCTCGGAATCACATGAGATGGGTTCGAGACATACTTTCGAAGTTGCGACACATGAAACACGTCATGTAGATTCGAAAGCTCAGGCGGTAACGCCACTCGATAAGCTACAACACCAATTCTCTGCAAAATCTGATACGACCCAATAAACTTAGGATCCAGCTTCTTGGATTTCAACGCACGACCCACCCCGGTCACTGGGTTAACTCTTAGAAACACATGATCACCTTCACTGAATTCCAGTTCCTTCCTTTGGTTATCATGGTAACTTTTCTGCCTACTCTGAGACGCTTTCATTTTCTCACGAATCATCTGAATGGTCTCAGTAGTCTGCTGCATAATTTCAGGTCCCAATACCATATTCTCACCTATTTCATACCAACACAGAGGAGTTCTGCATCTCCTACCATATAAAGCTTCAAACGGTGACATCCCGATACTAGAATGGTAACTATTGTTGTACGTGAACTCGATCAACGGTAAATGAGTATCCCACGCACCACCCTTTTCCAACACACAAGCTCTCAGCAAATCTTCCAGCGACTGAATAGTCCTCTCTGACTGACCATCAGTTTGAGGATGGTAAGCTGAACTCAACTTCAACTTAGTGCCCAAAGCTCCTTGTAAACTCCTGCAAAATTCTGAAGTAAACCTTGGATCTCTATCCGACACGATACTCGACAGAACACCATGTAGCTTCACAATTGCCCGAATATAAATCTCTGCCAGCTTTACCAACGAAAAACTGATATTAATCGGCACAAAATGTGCAGACTTCGTAAGTCGATCCACAATTACCCAAATAGCATCAAATTCTCTCGCCGTGTTCGGCAAGCCCGTAAGAAAATCCATAGTGATACAATCCCATTTCCAAACCGGAACTTCCAACGGTTGCATAAATCCAGAAGGTCTCTGATGCTCTACCTTCGACTTCTGATATGTCAAACAGGCGTAAACAAATCGAGCTATATCTCTTTTCATACCGGACCACCAAAATAACTTCCTTAAATCATGGTACATCTTCATAGCTCCCGGATGGATACTCAGACTACTACGATGTCCTTCCCTCAGAATTGACTTCTTCAGTTCATCATTATCTGGCACACAAATTCTGCCTCTGAATCTCAACACACCTGCACTATCCAACTTAAAATCACTACTGGGGTCGCTCTCTACTCTAGGCATCAAATCTACTAACTTCACATCTAGCTTTTGGCTTTCCTTAATCAAATCCAAGAAATCATTATTCACCTGCAACTTGCCCAATATCACACCATCGGCCGTAGTCTTACAAACCATGCTCAGATCTCTAAACTGCTCAATTAGTTCCATCTCTTTCACCATTAAAGCCGACATATGAATTGCTTTCCTGCTCAACGCATCTGCTACTACATTCTCCTTTCCTGGATGATAACTTAAGTTGAAGTCATAATCTTTCAAGAATTCCAACCATCTTCTCTGTCTCATATTTAGCTCTTTCTGATCAAACAGATATTTCATGCTCTTATGGTCACTGAACACCTCAAACCTCAAACCATACAAATAGTGCCTTCAGATCTTCAACACGAAAACTACTGCAACCAACTCAAGGTCATGAGTAGGGTAATTCCTTTCATGCACCCTCAGTTTTCGCGAAGTATACGCTACCACCTTACCATCTTGCATAAGAACTCCTCCTAATCCCATCTTAGACGCATCACAATACACCACAAAAGGTTCACTCGGAGTCGGCAAAACTAACACCGGTGCCGTAGTCAATTTCTTTTTCAGTTCCTCAAAGCTTTCTTCACAAGCAGCATCCCACATGAAAACTTGATTCTTTCTCGTCAACTGAGTCAATGGCAACGCCAAATTAGAAAACCCTTCAATAAACCTTCGGTAGTATCCTGTCAAACCCAAAAAGCTTCTAATCTCCGTCGCTGTCTTCGGCGGTTCCCACTGCACTCACTTTCGATGGGTCCACTGATATACCATCACCGGATATTACATGCCCCAAGAAAATCACTGTCTTCAACCAAAACTCACACTTTGATAGTTTAGCAAACAGCTTATTATCTTCCAACACCTGCAAATCAATTCTCAAATGTCCTGCATGATCTTCATCAGACTTAGAATAAATCAGTATATCGTCAATAAACACAACAATAAATTGATCTAAATAAGAATGGAAGATTCAGTTCATATACTCCATAAATACTCCTGGCGCGTTAGTCACTCCAAAAGGCATTACATCATACTCGTAATGTCCATATCTGGTTCTAAATGTCGTTTTCTGAATATCACCTTCTTTCACTCTAATCTGATGGTAACCCGACCTCAAGTCAATTTTACTAAACACCCTAGTTCCTACCAACTGATCCATCAAATCGTCAATCCTTGGAAGAGGATATTTATTCTTAATGATCACTTTATTCAACTGACGGTAATCGATGCACAGACGCATACTGCCATCCTTCTTCTTTACCAACAGCACTGGAGCTCCCCACGGCGACAGACTCGGTCTGATAAATTTTCTATCCAACAATTCTCCAATATGAGATTTCAATTCATCCAATTCCACTGCTGACATCCTGTACGGCACCATAGATATAGGTCTCGTACCAGGAACAAGATCAATGCTAAATTCAACTTCTCTCGTCGGAGGTAATTCTGTAATGTCATTAGGAAACACTTCAGGAAATTCGTTCACCACTGCCAACTCTTTCACTGATGTCTTGCTGTCAACAAACAATGACGCAAATAAAGAAAACATCTTAGCTTCGTCATCTAACAGGGTCCTCAATTCCTTATTAGACAAGGAATCCTCCAACGCTTCCTCTTCTGGAGTAAAAAACAACAACACCTTCCGAAAATAATCGATGTAGACTCGGTTGAACTCCAACCAGTTCATACCCAGAATAACATCCAAATTACCAAGTGGTAGACAAATCAGATCTACCCCAAAGTCTCTACCGAAAATAGTCAGTGGACACTTCAAACACACCAAAGAACTAGTCACTGAACCAATAGAGGGAGTCTCAATATTCATTCGTCGATTAAGAGTAGACGGCACCAACCCTAACCTCTTCACACAATCAACAGAAATGAACGAGTGGGTTGCACCCGTATCAATAATAGCAGTCAAAGGAATATCATTGATAAAACAGGTACCTTTGATAGAACGCTCTTCACTGGCAGCTTGAGTTCCCACTACAGCAAACACTTTACCACTGGCCTGAGACGCCTGAGACTTCTTCGGCTTCTCGCAATGCGTACTTATATGACCTTTCTCACCACAGTTATAACAGGTAGGCATAGTGGCTCTGCAATCAGCTATTACATGGCCTGGCTTACCGCACCTGAAGCACTTCTTCACCTCATTAGGACACTATTAGCACGATGACCCGCGCCACCGCACCAGAAACATTTCAAATCAGCAGATGTCTTCCCTTCTCTGGACTTCTTATTAGTAGCGGCCTTATGTTTTCCCTTATCAGCAGGAACACTGTAAGGAGTACCACCAAATCTCTGCTTACCTTTACGGTCATTCACAACCTTATAATGTGCAATCCTGGCCCGCTTATCACTATCATAAATCCTGCTCCTGCTTACCAGCTCCGAATAATTCCTGATCTTCTGACAAGCAATCCCCAACTTAACTTCCGGACGCAGCCCATTCTCAAATATTAAACACTTAGAGGTCATCGCATCTTCAGTATTGTAATGAGGACAATACTGCACCAGCGCTTCAAATTTCGCAGCATACTCTGCTACGGTCAGATTACCTTGCTTCAGCTCTAGGAACTCTACCTCCTTAGCACTTCGTATGTCTTTCGGAAAGTATTTCTCCAGAAAACCCTTTCGAACTACATCCCAAGTGATCGCAGTTCCTGCAGTCACCCATCTCTAGCGACTGTTGTCCCATCAAGCCTCAGCCTCACCTTCCAGCATGTGAGTACCAAACCTCACCTTTTGCTCATCACTACAACCCATTGTCCTGAAAATTTTCTCAATCGCCTTCAGCCACTTCTGCGCAGCTTCAGGATACAAAATTTCTCTTTCAAACGTCGGCGGCTTGTTACTCCGAAACTGTGCCAAACCCCCAAATTGTGCACCCGCAGCTTGGTTCTGATTAGCAACCACCTGCGTCATCGCTTGCATAGCAGCAGCCAAACCAGCATCATTCCTTCCTGCCATACTGCTCAACAACAACAACAACACCAGGTTAAAAGGTACACAATCTCTATCCTAAGGATAGACTCAACTACTACACTGACCGGACGGACCGACCTGCTCTGATACCAATTGTAACACCCCACTTTCCCGAATTAAAATAAAATACGATTGATTCAAATAAACATCAGAGTTCTCCACTAAAGTGGGATATCACATCACATAACTCGACATACTCTTCATTAGAAGGTTTTCAAAACAAAGCAGCGGAAAATATTCATTAGTTCATCCATCTCGGCCATCCACCAATACATGAAAATATTCACTAATAAAATTCACCAACACATGATACGTCACAGGAAAGTAAAACAAGTTCAACTAAATCAAAGAAAACGTCCAAGTCCCGTGCTACGTATCAGAGCATCCTAAGACTCGACTCGCACACCTCTATCCAAGCTAGCTAAGTACTTGGATTATCTGTACTTCCGAAGAAGCACAGACCACAATAACAACAACAAAGGGGTGAGAAAACATGATCAAAATTATCGGTAATACCGTACATGAAATAAAGGTAGTAATCATATAATTCATCAACCAACATTCATCAAACACGACCTACTGTCCAACATCAACACAACACACCATAATGCAATTATGCAACTCAACACCATGCATGCGGTACCGACTCATTGGTTCATTCAATTGAACCCCGGATAGATCACATACACCCGTCTTTTGCCATGATCTGTCCCCACCATTCTTTGCAAGGGAGTACGGATGAATCACATACACTCCTCCTGAGCAATGATTCGTCCCACCAAACACCATGATATGCATAACACCAAATGCACAACAAATAACTCAAGCACGCTACGTGCACACGATCCCCTGATCACATCACCATACATCATACATACGTATTGTTCATCAATTACTTATTTTAATTAAAGTCACACGATCCCCCTGATCCCATCACCATACCCCATACATATCTCACACCCCAATCTACTTATTTCAATTAATTTCAATCACTACATAATTTCACCTTTCAATATCAAGTATACATTCTTCACCACTAATCACCAAATCTATACTGGTCACCACTCAAGGGATACTACAAAACGAGGTCACAAGGCAAAACAGCACAACGTCACTTTCTGTCACGCTCGCTGGCTCGTTCGCTTAGCGAAGCCCTAGCGAATGCTCGCTAGCTGCTCGTTTGGCGAACTTCCTAGCGAAGGCAGACAGTAGCTACTGGAAGGGTTCGCTACCTCACTCGCCTAGCGAACCTGCTAGCGAATGCTCGCTACTAGCTCGCCTAGCGAAGGTGCTAGCGAGCGTCTGCGGTCTCTCAAAACCCTCACTGTCCAACAATGTCATCTTGCTCAATTCCAAGCCTATCACTTTACTTCCATCTCCCATCCTATCATTACTATAACCAGTACACGCTACTCTAGTCATTATTCTATCAATTTATCTCCAGAACCCACACCTATGTCCATCAACAGAACTACAGAAGTTACTCAGAACCTTACCAAATCACACAATATGTGCACCCATTCATCAATGGCAGCAACAATCATAAACACATTAACATGCACACGAAATTCATCATAATCAACAAAAATCAAAGACATATCAACATAACAAACATATTCATCAAATCCCTACGGGGTTAAGGAATCCCCTCTACCCAATTTCATGTAAACACCAATCCCAATCAGTTTCTCCCCCTTACCTCGATTAATGCTCCGATTGACTAAGAACCTGAAGAATCGGTAGCCCTAGCCTTCTTCTCTTCCTCCTTTTTCTTCTCCTTTGCTCTTCTCTCTAAAACTGGCTTTTATCGTGTTCTAATCTCCCCTTTCCCCCAAACTCTTCTAATACCCCTTTTTAATCCTTATTTCATTTTATTAATCTAATAATAATAATACAAATAATAATAATAATAATAATAATAATAATAATAATAATAATAACATAACCACATTACTATAAAGTATTATATTATTATCATTATCAATTATATTATATTAATATTAAACTCTACATTTTATCAAATGACTCCTATAAATTAAGGACACCCACCCACGCGCTCAAACTCGCTCCCCCATAAAGGACACCTCAAAATAAAATAACACCAAAAGACTAAATAATTAAAATGGGTGTTATAGTGTACACTGGTCACAACTGGGTCGGATAATGTAAAATAATGGACAGTCTGGTAATCAATCAGAAGTCTGAAAGCATCAGGCTGAAAAGATGCTCTCCTCATCAGCCCACAGTCCAAACAGAAATCGATGTTCAATAGGGTGTATTCACAATACGGAGTCAGATGCAGTAACTGGCTGATGAGTATAAATGCAGTGGCTATATGCGTGACAGTGCCTCCCACGTGAATAACCCCTTCGGAGTATCTAGTTATACCCTCGAGATTATGCAGCAAGAAGTTTCCACATGCCACTGGGCGAAACCTGTTTGTGCAGAATAGGAATAATATCTCTTCCTCACTAACATGTGTGTCGGAGTCCTCCTTTCCAAGAAAGGTGTGAGCCATAGTCATCTGAAAATACCTCATAGCTGGGTTGTGGATGACCGGAGATAGATGAGTCGATGGGTCTAAGCTTCCTCCTCCAGTAATCTCTCTCCAGAACTGATCGATATCTCTGCTCATAAAATAGCCCATCGGAAGGTCAGGAATAACATCTGGGGTGGTCGAAAATCCATGTAGGTCGCCGAATCCTTTATGGGTGAATGCATACTCTTTCCCAAAAAGTCTAAATGTTGCTAGTCCATCCTGATCGACATATGGCTCGTGGCGGAACGAGCTGAGGAACTCCAATGTAAGGTGCCTGTAGGTCTGGTTCACCTGGTCAGCATATTCGCCCCAATGAAGCCGATGATAGAGAAACCGTATGCTGGGTTCGATCCCTAGAGCTTCCATGCAGGCTTGATCCGGATACCGGGTCGGTGCCATAGGACATTGTCGAAGAACTGAGTACCTCTCTCTCTACTTGTCGTCTCTAAAGGCGTGCATGTCATCATGCTGCTGCATTCTGAAAAATAAAACTCAGAGAACAAAATCTGAAAGCACAATCATCATAAACCGTCAGTTGACACATAAAATAAAATAAAATAAAATAAAATAAAAAATAAAAGATAAAGGAAAAATAAAGAAAACTGTGGGTTGCCTCCCAGTCAGCGCTTTTTTAACGTCGTTAGCTTGACGAATAGAACCTATATGTCTGAAGTAGGCAATGGTGGATCGATCAAGGTATGGCTGGAGTAATCGTCGGGAATGTCTCCTCCTTCGTAGAATTTTAATCTCTGCCCGTTTACATCAAATGGGCTACATGACTGGTTCTGGATCTCGACTGCTCCTGATTGTAAAACTTTAGTAACTGTAAAGGGGCCTGTCCACCTTGAACGGAGCTTGCCAGGAAAGAGTCGTAACTGAAGGTGAGAAAATACTTAGAAGGGGGGTTGAATAAGTATTTATAAAAACTTATAGCAATAAAAACACAAAGATTTTTATCTTGGTTCGTTAAACTTAACTACTACAGTCCACCCTATCAAGAGTGATTTGCCTTTCTCAAACAAGGACTTAATCCACTATTAATCAACTGATTATAATAGCAATCACTAAGAGCAACTGTTCTTAGTCTTCTTAAGAACTACTGATCCCAACTGGATCTTCTCAAGGAACTATTACAATGAAATGTAAGATAAATACAAGTGTTTGAATGCTTCTAACAAACTTTATCACAAGAGTGATTTTTCACTTAATGTTAAGAACAAAAGAATAAACTCAGCAAAGAGAATAAGAATATTTTATGAGAGCTTGTAAGAGTTTTTTATCAAAGATTCGTCTATTGAAGAAGATGAGGAAGACTTGCTTTTATATGCACAGTAGTCCACAAAGTCTTGACGTTGGAGGCTGTGTACTGAAAAGGCCTGAACCTTTTTGTCTTTAGATCACATGACCTTTCCTGGAAGTAGAATGCACAGAGAAATGCTTTTGATCTGTGTTCTAGTGTCAAGCATGAAAGAGGAAAGAGTCGTTGAGCCAAATCAAAGGATATGACTTTGAATTCTTCTTCAACAAGTATTTCACTTCAGCAAAGTAAACATCAGAGTCTGCATGATCAGAGTCCTGGATGCCCATCAGATTTTGCTGAATCAGAGTAATACAGCAAGTGTGTTTTAGCGTGTAGTTCTACCAGAGCAGAGTTTTATGAATCAGATCCTCAGTACATGCAGCGTGTAGTACTCTCAGAGTCTTCTGAAAAACTGTGCTGCTTAACTCTCATACAAAGATCTTCAATGCTTCAGAGTCTTCTGCTTCAGATCCTTCTGCAGCTTCTGCTTCAGATTCTTCTGTAGCTTCTGCTTCAGATCCTTCTGCAGACAGCATTCGGATTCTCTTATAAGATGATTCTGACTCTTCAGAGTCTTCCATAGTTCCATGTTCAGATTAATTTGCTCTTAGATATATATATATATATATACTTTAACATCTGCAGCAAATATTCATGAACAAACTTTAGAGTATATAATTCTTTAATACAAAATTTCATAAGAGTTATCATCAAAACATAGAGATATTACTAAGAAACAATCTGTGTTCTTACAATCTCCCCCTTTTTGATGATGACAAAACATGAGAAATTTTGTTCAATAAAAAAGCAGTAATTATAACTCCCCCTGAGATTAAGAATCCCCCCCTGAAATGAATACTCTAAAGGAAAAGAAAACTTCCCTTTCTGCTTGAGTGTATTTCAGAATCAGAGTCTGATGACTTCTTTCAGACACAGAGTCTGGTTTTTCGTTTAGAATCAGAGTACAGTTTGCTTCAAGAATCAGATTCTGGTTGGGTAATTCTCAGGATAACTTTAATGAATTTATTTTGTCAGATGAAACAATAGAATCTGAAAGACTTAAATTCAAAGATAGTTAATAATATGTCTGAATTTCGTTTTAGTATTTGCTTATGGATTAAACAATCAGATTCTTTTTCTCCCCCTTTTTGTCATAATAAAAAAGATGTGTAAAGACAGAAAAGATAACAGAAGAAAAGCAAAACAAACATGTTCATTCATTCAGATGGTTCACATAACAGATGATAAAAAACAAACAAAAGAAAACAGATGCAAACAATAGTGCAAAAACATAAAAAGAAGCTAAGGTTGGCGAGATGCAATCAGGGTCAGAAGGTCTGTGATCTTTGCAGTAGACTCTTCTTGCTTGGCCATCCAAGTCTTAATCTCTTCAGTGGTTTGTTCTTGTTTGATCATTCAGAACTTGATTTCCTTAACCTCTTTCACAAGTTCTGAATTGTCAGTCTTCACTTCAGATTCAGACACATCAATGTCCATATCAGATGCAACATCTTCAGATGGAGAGTCTTCAGCAGGAGCAGCTTCTAGAAGCAGCACTGGTGGTTTGGGAATGCTCATCAGAGTCTGTCTGACCAACTCAGCAAACTTTGCCTTAGCATCTTCAGCACAGACTGCTTTGAGATGAGAAGCCACAACATTGAACTTAGAGATAAATTTATCCCAAGCAGCTTCTGACTTAACAAGATCTATACTGAACAGTCACTCTTCTTCCACACGTGCAATCCCCATACGAATTTCCTTTTTGAAATTTTCAAATAGTTTATTAACATCTGATCTAGGGTTAGGGTAAAGATATTCCTCAAGAGTCACCTTTTCAGCAGATTCAGAGTTTGGCTGAGGTTGTTCACAAGTGGTATCAGGAGGTGTTGGATCAGATGGTGGTTGTTCAAATGGTTGAGGTGCAGATGGTTGAGGTTCAGATAGTTGAGGTGCAGATGGTTGAGGTTCAGATGGTTGTGGTATGGTGAGTTAAGTTGTAGGGGTTGAAAATCTGAGAGGTTGAATTTTAAGCGAAGTGAAAGTCTACGATTGATTTGGTCAGATGCTGATAGGTCAGAAAATGTAGGTTTGAATGGATCAGGAATGTGTAAACAGGAGGGTGAGTGAACTTCTGATTCAGAATCAGATGATTCAGTGGAGTGGCATGAGGTGGATGACAAGACAACCATGGTTGCAAGTGGTTCCAAATCAAGAATGTCATTGGATGAGTGAATGATAGAGGGTTCTGGAACAGGTAACGACTGTTCTGTTATTGAGGGTTGTTCAGATGGTGTTGGTTGGGGAGGTTCAGATGAAATGGGTTGAGATTGATGTTCTTGTGATTGTTGTTGTTGTTCTGGTTCTGGTTGTTGTTGTAGTTGAGGTTCTGGTTGAGGTTGTTCTGGTTGTTGATGTTCTGGTTGTGTTTCTGGTTGAGGTGGCTCAATTGGAGTGTGTACAGAGGATGGTTGAGAATGTGTAGGTTGAGATGGAGAGGGTTCAGATGAATGAATCCCAGATGATGGTGGTACAGATGATTGTGGTCTGGAAGGTGATGGAGGAGGTAAAGGTAATGGAGAGTGAATAGTTGGTGTTGGATCAGATGTTAATACCTGTTTGATAGTTTCTCTAATGTCTTCCAGACTTGCTTCTGGAGGAGTTGGTTTCACTTTCTTTACCTTCTGAGGCTTAGCAGCAGCTTCAGAGGCTTTTCTCTTAGGCTGAGCCTCAGATCCTTCTTCAGCAATCTTCTTTGAACGCCTTTCTCTAAGAAGATTAGGCAGAACTTCTCCTTCCTTCTGGACAATGGTAACAGGCAGAGGAACAGCATTTAATAGACAATCAGCTATGTAGGATAAGATGATCTCCCTTGGTTCGTTAGCACTAAACATTGGAAAATCTTCAACAGGAATCCTTCTGTTGCTGACATCCTTAGTAGCAATTTTCTTAGGTTTGCTGGCAAGCTCTGTGATGACCTTCATCCTCTTCAGAGTATTGCCATTGATGACAGAACCTATGACATAGGACAGATCCTCTGTCAATCCAGCTGCATACAGATGTTCTACCAGACGATTCTCAGTCAGAATATCTGATATCAGTCTTCCCATAGGAATCCAATTCCTAACTTTTCCAGTTTTGACTCTTACTTCTTCTCTTGTTTCCTTTATATGATTCAGAAGGTGACTAAACAGAAGATAAGGCAAGTCCACCTTCTTTCCCTTGCTCATACAGAAAATGAAGTAGAGTTGTTCAGCACTGACATAATCTGGAGAATTTGATGATTTTCTGTGAAAGATGGAACTCATAAAAATCTTGGCCCAGATCCTGTAGACTGGCTTCAGTTCCCTTACTTTGCTAGTTGGTTCCCCAGAAATACTAACTTCTTGAAACACATCAGCAAGATCCACACGAGCAGATTGTAGACTGGTTTCACCATTAGTTTCAGAGTACCCAATAAGTTGTCTGATCAGCTTCTCAGTAATCACAATCTCCTTTCCAAGGACAGAAGAATGGATGAACTTAGGGCACACCTGAGCATGTATCCAGAATTCTTTCACCAACGTTGGATAAACAGGACCCGTAAGCCTGTCAAAATACTTTGTCCAACTCTGAGTTTGAATGGTTGAAGAAAGATTAAACCCATTTTCTTCAATGGAATCAAAATCTACAAAGCATTCACTCAGAACTTCCAGTTCTACAGTTGGAGTGAGAAGAGTTCTCACAGGTTCCTTGTACGCTTCAGCATTAGGAGAAGAAACAGCAGTGGTTGATTGCATCTGAGCAGATGTTGATGAAGAAGATGTCATTGTTGTTCTTGAGTGAGAGGTTTTAGGTTTAGGGTTTAGATGAAGAGCAAAGAGATGACAAAAATGCATAAAAGGTTCGTGAGGTGAAAAGTGTGAAATGGTGTGATTTGTGGTATTTATAGATAAAATCAGGCACACAAACAATCACATAAGCACGCTTCACATATCATTAAATGAAAAAGTAAAAACATCATTGCACAGCATTTATGATTCTGACAGATGGGGGAAAATCAAGAAAAATCAGATTTTCAAAGCAGTACTTCAAACGTTAATTCAGTAAAGTGCACTCTACCTTTCCAGTTTCTGAGCTACACGTGTTTGCTTGCATGTGCTTCTGAAATCTCTTGAGAAATGAAACGTTAGCCAACGTTCAGATCCTCTGAGCATTGTTAGTTCAGATTTACACAAATAAAATAATTCAAGAAAATGAATAAATTGACAGATGAAATACTTCAGAGCATTAAACATTTTGCATCTGAGAAGTTTGCCTCTGATAAATATTATTCTGGGCAAAAAGCCATACCAACATTTTTCAGAATAAACTTGAACCTATCTTCAGCAAGGGATTTTGTAAAAATATCAACCCATTGATGATCTGAATCAACAAAAGCTAAGTTTATAATACCCTTCTGAACATAGTCTCTAATGAAATGATGCTTAATTTCTATATGTTTTGCCTTAGAGTGTAAAATTGGATTTTTAGATAAACATATAGCAGAAGTATTATCACAGAAGATAGATACATTACTCTCAAAGATCTGATAGTCTTCTAACTGACTTTTCATCTAGAGCATCTGCGTGCTACATCCAGCAGCAGCAATGTATTTTGCCTCTGTTGTAGAAAGTGCAATTGTGGGTTGCTTCTTGATGTACCATGAGATCAGATGACTTCCAAGGAACTGACAGCTTCCAGAAGTACTTTTACGCTCTACTCTGTCTCCAGTATAGTCAGCATCATAGAATCCAACTAATGTATATTCATCAAATCTTCTGTAACACAGACCCACGTTAGTAGTACCTTTTAGATACCTTAGAATCCCCTTAACAGCAGTTAAGTGAGATTCTCTAGGATCTGATTGGAATCTTGCACACAAACATACACTGAACAAAATGTCAGGTCTAGAAGCAGTTAAGTAGAGAAGAGATCCTATCATACCTCTGTAGAGTTTCTGATCTACTTTCTTACTTACCTCTTCCTTACCAAGAGTACTTGTTGGATGCATAGGAGTCTTTGTCATCTTACTATCAGTTATGTTAAACTTCTTCAGAAGCTCTTTAACATATTTAGTCTAGTGAATATATGTGCATTCTGGAGTCTGCTTTACTTGAATTCCTAGAAAGAATCTAAGTTCTCCCATCATGCTCATTTCAAATTCAGCCTGCATAGACAAAGCAAACTCCTTTCCCAGCATAATATTGGTAGATCCAAAAATAATATCATCCACATAAATTTGACAAACTAGTAAATCTTTCTTAGATGTTTTACAGAAAAGAGCTGTGTCCACTTTGCCTTTGATAAAGTTCTTTTCCAGAGAAAATTACTTAATCTTTCATACCAAGCTCTGGGAGCTTGTTTCAATCCATAAAGAGATTTTTTGAGTTTGAAAACATGATCTAGAAATTTATCACTTTCAAAACCAGGAGGTTGATGGACATAAACTTCTTCTATAATACCATTTAAGAAGGCACTCTTAACATCCATCTGATAAAGAGTGATGTTATGTTGTGCAGCAAATAAAATAAGAAGGTGTATAGATTCTAACCTTGCCACTGGAGCATAAGTTTCAGTGTAATCAATACTTTCTTGTTGACTGTACCCTTGAGCTACCAGCCTTGCCTTGTTCCTTACAACTTCTCCTTGCTCATTTAATTTATTTCTGAATACCCACTTTGTTCCAATAATGTTGAAACCTTTTGGTCTAGGAACCAAATCCCACACATCATTTCTTGTAAATTGATTTAGCTCATATTGCATTGCAAGAATCCAATCATTGCCACTCAGAGCCTCATCCACAGATATTGGTTCAATAATAGACACCAACCCAAGAAGTGATGTTCCAGGTGATCTGATAAACGACCTTGTTCTTAGAGGGTCATCTTTCTTCCTAATAATCATTTCTTCTGGATGAGAAGCCTTGATTCTGGATGATCCTTTAACTGTTAGTTCTTCAGAAATATTCATGTTATTCATCTGAGCAGCTAATGGAGTTGCATCTGGCGTAGCTTCTTCTTGAGCTTTTTCTGCCTCTGAGCCTTCAGAGTCTGTGAAGACTACTTCTCTATCTGCAGAACTTTCAAACTGCTTTGTCTTTTCAATGCCAAGCTTATCATCAAATCTAACATGTATAGGTTCCTCCACAATCTGTTTCAGTATTGTATACTCTGTAGCCTTTAGAGCGTTCAGAATATCCAAGCATGAAACACTTATGTGCTTTAGAATCAAACTTGCTAAGATTCTCTTTAGTATTCGACATATAACAAATACATCCAAAAGGATGAAAATAAGCAATGTTGGGCTTTCTGTTCCTCCACAATTCATAGGGAGTCTTTTCCAGAAGAGGTCTTACAGACACTTTGTTCTGAATGTAACATGCTGTGCTTATTGCTTCTGCCCAAAAGTGTTTTGCCAGATTAGTCTCGTTCATCATGGTTCTGGCCATTTCTTGCAGAGTTCTATTTTTCCTCTCTACAACTCCATTTTGTTGTGGAGTTCTAGGGCAGGAGAAATCATGAGCAATGCCATTTTCATTAAAATATTTTTTAAAATATTTGTTTTCAAATTCGCCACCATGATCACTTCTGACTTTGATTATTTTAAAATCTTTTTCATTTTGATCTTGTTTGCAGAAGTCAAAGAACACAGAATGTGACTCATCCTTGTGTTTTAAGAACTTTACCCATGTCTATCTACTATAGTCATCAACAATGACTAATCCATACTTCTTGCCTCTGATGGATGCAGTTTTCACTGGTCCAAATAGATCAATATGAAGTAATTCTAATGGTCTGGAAGTAGAAACAACATTTTTTGATTTAAAAGAGGATTTTGAAAACTTCCCTTTTTGACATGCTTCACAAAGAGCATCTGAGGTGAACTTCAACTTAGGAAGTCCTCTGACAAGATTAAGTTTATTAATTTGAGATATACGTCTCATATTAATATGCCCCAATCTTCTGTGTCAGACCCATTGCTCCTCATTAACAGACAAGAGGCATTTAACATTCTGAACCTTAAGTTCTGAAAGATTTATTTTATAAATGTTGTTCTTCCTCTTTCCACTAAATAGGATTGAGCCATCCTTTTGACTAATAGCTTTACAACATTTTTGATTAAAGATTATGTCATAACCATTGTCACTTAATTGACTTATGGACAATAGATTATGCTTTAATCCTTCTACAAGTAAAACATTAGTAATGGAGGGAAGGTTACCATTTCCAATAGTGCCAGATTCAATGATCTTGCCCTTCTGATTCCCTCCAAATTTCACGTCACCTCCAGATCTAAGCTCCAGATTTTGGAACATAGACCTTTCTCCCGTCATATGTCGCGAGCATCCAGAGTCCAGGTACCATGACTGACGTCCTGACCTTGCTGCTAAGAACATCTGCAACAGGAATTATTTTACTCTTAGGTACCCAGATCTTCTTGGGTCCTTTTGGGTTAGTTGTTCTGGAGGTTCGTCTAAACTTCTGTTTTTTAACATAAGGTTTATTCTGACTAGCCTTAGATTTAAACACATGAATGTCTTTTCAGAACGAGTGTGTTTAATATCATTCAAGTGACCAAATTTAAAATGAGAATATAAAGGAGTCTTCTTGATGATAATTTTATCAAGAGGTTTTGGATTTAAATCCTTTCCAGAGGAAGATTTATATCCAATTCCTTTTCTGTTATTTCTGCTAACTCCATAGATCATAGAAGCCATTTTGCTTCTGTCTATGCTTTTAGCAAGAAACTTCTGAAAACTGTAGTCATATTTTTCCAAAATATTTTTGCATTCAGACTCAGTTTCAGAATCAGAGTCTTGTTGAGCTAATTCAAAATCATTTTTCATTTTTAAGTTCTTTTCATTTAGCTCAGCCACTTCTGATTTGAGAATATTATTCTCAGATACAAGATTGCTTTGACGCTCCTTGTATTTGAGCTTAATATTGTTATAGCTCTTCAGAACCTCTGATAACACTTTGATAAGTTCATCTTTAGTGAGTTTAGCCATTACCTCTTCAGTGTCAGAGTCAGATTCAGTTTCTGAAATTCCTTCCTCCTGATCTTCTATGTCTGCCATCAATGCTACGTTGGCACATTCCTCTTCTGACTCAGATTCAGATTCAGATGTATCTGAATCATCCCAAGTTGCCATTAGAACCTTCTTCTTTTTATCAAATTTTCTTTTAGGCTTTTCTTTCTCAAGCTTTGGACATTCATTTTTGTAATGCCCAAGTTCTTTACATTCGTAGCAGACAACCTCCTTTTTGCCAGATCTTCTGTGTCCAGAAGATTCTTTTCTTTGGTCAGGCTTCCTGAAGTTCCTAAACTTATTTCCTTTATGCTTCCAGAGTTTGTTTATTCTTCTGGACAACATGGATAATTCATCTTCATCTTCAGATGAGGATTCTTCAGAGCTTTCCTCTATTACCTGCAACGCTTTAACATATTTATTAATTTTAAGGCAATTGACTTACCTTTCTTTTGAGGCTCATCTTCCTCAAGTTCAATTTCATGGCTCCTTAGTGAGCTGATTAGTTCCTCCAAGGAAATCTGGTTCAGATCTTTAGCCATTTTCAGCGCAGTCACCATAGGTCTCCATCTGGTAGGTAAGCTTCTGATGATCTTCTTCACATGATCAGCAGTAGAGTAACCTTTATCCAGAACCTTTAGTCCAGCTGTAAGTATTTGAAATCTGGAGAACATGGCTTCAACAGATTCAGCTTCTTCCATCTTGAAAGCTTCATACTTCTGAATTAGAGCCAGAGCCTTGGTCTCTTTTACTTGAAGGTTTCCTTCATGAGTCATTTTCAAGGACTCAAACATGTCAAATGCAGTTTCTCTATTTGTGATCTTTTCATACTCAGTGTGAGATATTGCATTTAACAACATTGTTCTAGCCTTGTGGTGATTTCTAAACTCCTTCTTTTGGGCTTCTGTCATAGATTTTCTATCTACTCTCTTGCCATTCCCATCAATGGGATGAACATATCCATCTATGACCAAATCCCATAAATCAGCATCATACCCAAGAAAAAAACTTTCAATCATGTCTTTCCAATAATCAAATTTCTCCCCATCAAACATAGGGGGTTTAGTGTTGATTATATCCCTTTCTTCATATTTGTTGTTAATGTTAGATATTGAAGTATCAGCCATAGTAACAACCAAATATATATATATCAAAGTTTTTCTCACTGGATCTTTTCTGTCACTGTGAAGTGGTAGCACACACAGAACCGGAGCTCTGATGCCAACTGAAGGTGAGAAAATACTTAGAAGGGGGGTTGAATAAGTATTTATAAAAACTTATAGCAATAAAAACACAAAGATTTTTATCCTGGTTCGTTAAATTTAACTACTCCAGTCCACCCTATTAAGAGTGATTTGCCTTTCTCAAACAAGGACTTAATCCACTATTAATCAACTGATTACAATAGCAATCACTAAGAGCAATTGTTCTTAGTCTTCTCAAGAACTACTGATCCCAACTGGATCTTCTCAAGGAACTATTACAATGAAATGTAAGATAAATACAAGTGTTTGAATGCTTCTAACAAGCTTTATCACAAGAGTGATTTTTCACTTAATGTTAAGAACAAAAGAATAAACTCAGCAAAGAGAATAAGAATATTTTATGAGAGCTTGTAAGAGTTTTTTATCAAAGATTCGTCTATTGAAGAAGATGAGGAAGACTTGCTTTTATATGCACAGTAGTCCACAAAGTTTTGACGTTGGAGGCTGTGTACTGAAAAGGCCTGAACCTTTTTGTCTTTACATCACTTGACCTTTCCTGGAAGTAGAATGCACAGAGAAATGCTTTTGGTCTGTGTTCTAGTGTCAAGCATGAAAGAGGAAAGAGTCGTTGAGCCAAATCAAAGGATATGACTTTGAATTCTTCTTCAACAAGTATTTCACTTCAGCAAAGTAAACATCAGAGTCTGCGTGATCAGAGTCTTGGATGCCCATCAGATTTTGCTGAATCAGAGTAATACAGCAAGTGTGTTTTAGCGTGTAGTTCTATAAGAGCAGAGTTTTATGAATCAGATCCTCAGTACATGCAGCGTGTAGTACTCTCAGAGTCTTCTGAAAAACTGTGCTTCTTAACTCTCATACAAAGATCTTCAATGCTTCAGAGTCTTCAGATCTTTCAGAGTCTTCTGCTTCAGATCCTTCTGCAGCTTATGCTTCAGATTCTTCTGTAGCTTCTGCTTCAGATCCTTCTGCAGACAGCATTCAGATTCTCTTATAAGATGATTCTGAATCTTCAGAGCCTTCCATAGTTCCATGTTCAGATTAATTTGCTCTTAGATATATATATACTTTAACATCTGCAGCAAATATTCATGAACAAATTTTAGAGTATATAATTCTTTAATACAAAATTTCATAAGAGTTATCATCAAAACATAGAGATATTACTAAGAAACAACCTATGTTCTTACAGTAATCTAGAGTTGAACAGGAGAACAGGGTCTCCTACATGAAAATCTTTCTTTACGATCTTCTTATCGTGTCAGGCCTTAGTTCTTTATTTATATATAATGGCATTTTCATAGGCGGGTTGGTGGAGTTCTTCTGGTTTATGTATATCAATGACGCGGTTTTGTCCAATAGTCAAATAGTCAAAGTTTAAGGTTTTTATGGCCCAATAGGCCCAGTGTTCTAATTCAAATGGTAGATGACATGATTTTCCAAAGACTAGTTGGTAAGGAGTTGTTCCAATACGGGTTTTGAAGGCGGTTCTATAGGCCCATAGCGCATCTTGCAGCTTTTGAGACCAATCTTTCTTGATATAGAGACTGTTTTTTCTAAGATTTATTTAATTTCTCTATTGGAAACTTCTACTTGGACACTAGTCTGTGGGTGATAAGGTTTCGCTATCCTATGTTTAACTCCATATTTTCTTAAAAAAAAATTCGAAGATTCTTGATATGAAATGCGATCCACCGTCGCTGATAACAAGACAGTGGATTCCGAATCTAGGGAAAATGTAATTCTTAAACAGCTTAATAACTACCCATGTGTCATCGGTGGGAGAAGCTATGGCCTCGATCCATTTAGACACGTAATCAACTACAACTAAGATGTATTTATTTTCTAAGGAAGATGAAAATGGTCCCACAAAGTCTATGTCCCAAACATCAAAGAGTTCTACCTCTTGAATGTTCCTTAAAGGTATTTCGTCACGTCTTGAGATGTTTCCAGTGCGCTGGCATCGGTGGCATTTGGCTATATAGGTGTGTATATCACACCACATTGTTGGCCAAAATAGGCCTGCTCTAAGAATCTTGGAGTGAGTTTTGGTTGTGCTAGAGTGTCCTCCATAAGGTGCAGAGTGACAGTGTTCTATTATCTTTCTTACTTCTTCTTCTGGGACGCAATGGCGAAAAATACCATTTGTCCCTCTTTTAAAAAGGAGCGGTTCATCCCAATAGAAGTGTCTTACATTGCTAAGGAACTTATTTCTCTGCTGGTAGTTAAGATCATGGGGTATAATATTTGCAGCTAGGTAATTCACAAAATCTTTGTACCAAGGTACGTTGCTTACTGCTAGAGATCTCTCAGGGTTTTAGAAGGTTCTAGGTTGATTTCTTCTACGGCTTCTATCCTAGCGATTAACCTGTCATAGGTAAAATCATCGTTAATAGGGAGTGGGTCTGGTTTTACATACTCGAGCCTAGAAAGGTGGTCGGTAACTATATTTTCCGTGTCTTTCTTGTCTCTAATATCCAGATCAAACTCCTGTAACAGGAGGATCCATCGAAGTAACCTAGGTTTGGCATCCTTCTTGCTCAATAAGTAACGGATGGCAGCATGATCTGTATAAACTATGATTTTGGCTCCTTCCAGATAGGATCGAAACTTATCCATAGCGAAAACTACGGCAAGAAGTTCTTTCTCCGTGGTAGCGTAGTTAAGTTGAGCAGCATCCAAGATTCTACTAGGATAGTATATAACATGTAATTTCTTATCCTTTCTTTGCCCTAGAACAGCTCCTACAGCATAGTCACTAGCGTCACACATGATTTCGAACGGTTTATCCCAACTTGGAGGTTGAATAATGGGTGCCGAGATCAGGGCTTGTTTTAGAAATTTAAATGCTTCAAGGCATTTTTCGTCGAAGTTAAACTCGACATCTTTCATTAGGAGGCCGGTTAAAGGTTTAGTTATTTTAGAGAAGTCTTTAATAAAACGTCGATAGAAACCAGCGTGTCCAAGAAAACTTCGGACTTCTCTGACAGTGTTAGGGGGTTTAAGGTTTTCAATCACTTCTATTTTGGCTTTATCTACTTTGATACCTCTTTCAGAGACTTTATGTCCTAAAACTATACCTTCGGTGACCATAAAGTGACATTTCTCCCAGTTCAATACCAGGTTAACATCAGCACATCTTTTTAGGATTTTCTCAAGGTTAGCGAGACAGTTGTTAAAATCAAATCCGCACACCAAGAAGTCATCCATGAATACTTTCATAATTCCATCAAGGTAATCAGCGAAGATTGCCATCATGCAACGTTGGAAGGTTGCTGGTGCATTACAGAGACTGAAAGGCATTCGTCTATAGGCGAAAGTTCCATAAGGGCATGTAAAGGTAGTTTTCTCTTGGCCTTCTGGATGTATGGGGATTTGGAAAAATCCTGAATATCCATCCAGGTAGAAAAAATAGGAGTGTCTGGCCAAACGTTCCAGCATTTGGTCTATAAATGATAAGGGAAAATGGTCTTTCCTAGTAGCTTTGTTTAATTTCCTATAATCTATACACATACACCATCCTCATTCTATCCGTTTTGCTACATGTTCTCCTTTTTTGTTCTGCACGACCGTGATGCCTCCCTTTTTAGGTATTACATGCACAGGGCTTACCTGTAGCGGTAAAAATCGTGAGTGTAAGTTATGGACTAACTTAACTCAAAGAAAACAAGAGTCGCCACCGCACTTTTATTTTATCCAAATAAAGGAAAGGAAAAAGAGCGAACAAAACCAAAGAGTTCTAAAATAAGAACACGAGACAGAGATCGGGGTAAGGGGGTTGGTTACGCAATGGGAAGGTGTTAGCACCCAAAACGTCTATAGTACTCTATAGGAGCCCTTTGAAATATTTACGCTTTTTGGTTTGAAAATGGTTTGTTTGAAAAGAGATTGGGGAGATGAGAAGAGAATATTTTTTTAGATTTTTGTGTTTGGAGAGACTTATCGTCTCATGCCTACGTACCCATAAAGTGCAATATGGAATCAAAACCCCGTAGTTCGTGGTACAAATGACAAAATTTTGTTGGTTTTGATTGATTTTAGATGTTCAAACAAGTCGTCATTTCAAGGAGAAAACTGCGACTATCCACCCACGAGTATTAAGACAACATTTGCGTCACATGAAGATGGAGGATTTGCTTGGATTATCAACAAGACTATCACTCAACATCAACGTGGAAAATGTCAAAGTCTTAATAATATGGGGAATAGGAGATTTACATCTCAACTATAGAAATGAATCATGTCTAAACTTTATGAAAAGTTTTAAAGTGAAAAGTGCATAAAGGCACAAAAAGAGTTGATGAGTTTTTTTGTATTTTTTATGTCTTTTGAAATTGGTCAAAGCATGATTAACATTGATTGACTTTTATTAAGAAAAACAAAGTTTAAAAATCACTTGACGAAAGTCAAGGTTTTATTGCGAAAGCGGTTTTGAAGTTTGAAACCAAGAAGGTTTTGAAAAAAAGGGAGAAAGTTTTGAAAATTTAAGAAGGGGAGGAGATGAAGTGACTATCCTAAAAATCAAAATAAGAGCTAGAGATAAGAAAGATCTAACCGACTTGTAGCACACTCCAAAGCAAGCAAAAAGATTTCCATCCGATTTAAAGCATAAGCCAAGGATCGAGCCAAATAAAGGTTAAGATTCAAAATTCTCCAAGCATAGGGAAGAAAGTCCTAATCCTAAGTCCAAAATGTCCATGAAGTCCAAGGTCTAAGAATGGTCCAAGAGTATAACCACAAAATTAATAGCACCAAATTTTTAGATGTTTTATCCTTTTATTAGTGTTTTGAACAAAGTATGGTCCAAGTGGACAAAAGAAAAACGACATAAACATAAACAAAGATATGGTATGTAATGATAAAATGGAAGCATAAAAGTAAAAAATAAAGAGTAAGAAAAGAATATAAACAAAATTAAACAAGGATATTGTTAGTGAATTAGTAGTTAGTGGTTAGAACATATGATCAATGATGATTAATTCTTGCACTTAGACCAAGATTAATGAAAATTCATTAGAGGATTGATAGAATCAAAGCCTCCTAACAATGATTTTCATAGGTATTGGAGTTAAGACAAGCAACTAATCATACTTGGACTTTTAAACGTAAGTTTGAGCCACGAATGATCATTTTCCGATTAAGGGACAATTTAGCGCTATGTTAAGCAATCGTAATCGGGTTTATGTAGAAACCACGACTATCTGAGGCCGGTCAATAAAATGTTAGTGTTAATACATGTTAGAGAAGTGATATGTAAATCACTCTCCTAAAACATGCCACACAAAAAGAAAAGAGGTAATGATCTCATCATAATCAAGATTTTTAATTAATTAATCAAAGGTAATCTATCACTATTCCAAAGTAAGGAGAATTATCTCAATGATTATTCGTCCATAGTTTTGAAATAATGAAGATTAATCAACCTTGATAATCAACAATCTATGATCCATAGATTTCATCGATCAAAAATAAAAAGAAGAAAAAAAGAAAATGAAATCACAATTTGAATCTCGAATCGATTAAATTATCGTCAATATCAATCACCTCTCTTGGTGGATAAAATCAACACCCAAAGTCCATTGATATTGATGAAATCTTATCAACATCAAGATCCAAAACAATCAACACTTAATCAAAATATTTTTAAATAATTTTTTTTAAAAGCTTTTTCAGAAATGAAATTAAAATACAAATTTAATAATAAAAGAAAAATGTGGAAAAATCCACATAGTTAAGAAATGAAAAAAAGAAAATAAAAATAAACAAATAAAAGAAAAGTAATATTGAAAAATAGAAAGAGAAAACGAAACAGAGTTATCTTCTTCTTCTAGTTCTCACACGCGAAAACATTCACGGCCATGGATGCTAGCTTAAATCACAACGGCGGGACGCGAAAAATACGCGGTTGCAATCGAAATCAAGAGCTCTTCACAATGGTACCAACAATTCAGAGAATCACAACAAAAGATAACGGATCGAAAATGACGGTGAAGCTCAATCTACCTTCAAACTCAGGTAAGAAGTCAATCCAAACTTCTTCTTGCTTCTCTTCTTCTTCTGAACGAATTCTGGTTCGAAATTGATCTGTGTTTGAGGTTGATTTGAAGTTAATTTGGTGGAATAAAGTATGAGAAGAGAATGAACGAAGGTTTTTCTGGTAGTGAGGAATTGAGGAAGAAAATCAGCAGAGATTTTTTGGCTTGAAAAGCTTCAAGAATAGAGTGAGGGATGAATTCTATTTATAGATGAGAATGGGTGAAAAAATGATTTGCCGCTTGTGATAATTTTCTGCCGTTTTGAAGTAGGTGTGTTGTGCGTGATACTTTTTTGCTGGTATTTGACATGTCGTTTTGCAATTTTTCTCTTTATAGCTCATTACATGTTATTCTTTCTTTTCACTTTTCAACTCACTTGGGTGACGTGGATTATTTTTCAGCTGGCTCATATGCTATTTATTTTTTTGTTTCAGCTTGTGAATATGGCTTGGTTAATGGCTCACATTGATTGATGGCTGAAGTAGTGATATATTTCACTTATTTCATATGGACTCAGTTCCTCTGGTGCAGGACTGGAGTTTTGCGGTTGTTGCTGGTTCTGAATTATACAGGGATCGAGTTCGGTAATACGGCAATACCATTCATACCAGAATCTTCAAATGCATTCCATGATTGAGTATCTGTAGCCACAACAGGAACTTGTTTTTCTGCTTTCCATATACCGTCGTGCCATACATCAGATGTAACAGTTGCAGTTCTGGCTTAAAGTTGATGGCCCTTGAAAGCTCTACTATTGCTTCAGCTTCCTTATGATCGTCCATTAAGACTGCCGCCCTATATCTGTATGGATATGTCCTTAGAGGATCCAACTGTGTTGCCAAACTAAGATCACTCTTTGCCATGTCACGGTCGCAATATTCTGAACGTTTCTCATAAGCTGATGCATTATTCAGGGCCTTTTCTATTAGTTTTGTCATCTCATCATATGCCGCTTTGTGCTGATTTTGAAGATGATATACACGTGCCAACCCCTGATGTGCTCGTGTATGCTTGATGTTAAGCGCATGCTTGTAGCAGTCAGCAGCAAGTTCTAGCTTATCGCAGTCTACATATATACTCCCTAAATTATTTAGAGCTTGTCCTTTCCGAAGACCATCTGAAGGGCATTTAAGAGCTTCCTCCAAGAGATCAATCACACTCTTTGAAGACTTGGAATCAAGACATGAGTCAGCTAATGCATAAGCTTTGAGAAAGAAAGCTTCAAATGACCTTTGAACAGAAATTGATTCCTCGGCCTTTGCTATAGCTTCTTCACGGTGACCAGTGTCATACAATATCCATCCTTCATAGACAAGTCTTTCATGTGCTGAAGAAGAATGATTTCTAGCCAGACGCAAACTACGCATTGCTGCCTTTTGAGAATTTAACCGTAACAGAAGTAGAGATTGCCGAAAGCGTAAAACACTTTTCCCTGGATTGTTTTCTAACATCTGGTGTACAACAGCCAAAGAACCAATATCATCAACGGAAGACCATCTGTCATACAATTGCATCCAACAATCAGCCTGATTCCACTGCTGGGCAACAGGGCGGAGGAGTTCTACCAAGCGAGTGCCTTGCATATTCCCATGGAACATCAGCAACATGCCAAATACTTTGAGTCTTATGTTCAAACGGTTAACTTCAGTTTTACAAGACTCGTTTTCAGAACTTTCACATCTCTGGCAGGATGATCATGAAACTAATCCAGCCACTTGTTAAGCATGTAGTTTTGCTTTACGATCACAAAAGCAATAAGATCAAACTGCGACATTTGCATATTTACTATTATTGACATCCATCTCCACTAAACTAACACCAGGGTCCTTGTTCAATCCTCTTTGCTTTATCATCTTTCTCACCTGCTTGACCATGCCCCATCTTCCATCCAAAGCATACAGGTTCGAGATGAGCACGTAATAACAAGCTTGATCAGGATGCAACTCCAACATTCTCTCAATGCATATATCAAGAAGACTCTCTGCAAGTCCACTGTTGATCAATAGCTCTTGCCTTCTGACAAATGGGTCTTTCTTTCCACTCTCAGCTAGGTCAGTATCATCCTCAGAAGTTTTATCTTCATTAACTTCGGGCACTTTCACTTCTATGTCTTCCTTGGAATCATTGTCATCAATTGAAACCTTGGAATTTTCTGTCTGTGAGCTTGCTTCTGACTTGAGAGAAAGAGAAGGTATAGATGAATTCATAGATGCGAGTTCATCGAGACTGAAATAACGTGAACAATTGGGATGCAGTAGTTGGAGTAAAGGACGTCTTCCATTCTTATCCAAAACAAACTCCTTCAGAATTGATTGAAGCTCACGAATGATAACCTTTGTTATCAGTTTTGTGTCATCAACAACTGAAAGGATGGAAACCAGCACCATACACCCATGTTGATGAAAAGCCGTTTTTCCTACATGCCCTTTCAATCCTTTAATGATCTTCTTTCTTTCCTTGGCATTCCCATATTTCAGACAAAGTACTCCGATTTTGGCTCCATCCTTGGTACCAATCATTCTGACAAGAAGTGGACTTGACAACTGTTGGAGGATATCTGTGACAGAGGACTTATCAGCAATGCTAAAGTATTCCAGTAAGACTCTGTGTAAGATAGAATGATCAACTATCCCTTTCTCTAAAATTGGCTGAATCACGGAAGACATATGACGTGAAACTGCACCTTTTTGTAGACCCAACTTGGACATTACATCTAGTAATCTGGTCTCCTTCGCCGAGACTAAGTCCTTAAACAACTGGAGCTCTGTGGAATATAATTCCAAAAGCAGCTCTTGTTTTTGTGCGGCACTTGCTAAGTCATATGCATGCTCAACAACAACGGATCCAACCATGTGGCGAAGAAGAGGAGCAACATGACCACGAAGTGTGGAGATAAAGCCTGCCAGTTGTTTCTTCGAGGCATTGTCAAGCATTTTCTTTACTAAGTGAACTGCATATGCATTGTATGCTAGAGTTAGAAAATGAGGACGTAGCTCTTCAAATACTTCATCTCTTTCAGCTTGTGAACAATGTTTGACACAAGTCTGAAGGACACGAGAAGTAATGTGAGACCCTGTAATCTCATGAATCTTCCCCTTCATTTTTGTTAGAGCTTCTGTCACCAACTTAGATCTGTCTGCTTTCGCAATCTCGTGACGCCTCATCTTTTCCCATAGTCGTGCAAGATCTTGTTCAAGAGTATAATGGCGTCTTCTCTTCTTTTTCCTAGCATCTGCAAGTTCCTTGGCATTGATTCGACGTTCTCGGCCGGTAGTCACCAATTGGTTTTCCAATGTCAACATAGGCTTGATCAAGCCTTAACAACTGGCTGATAGCATTATGATCAGAAGCATATGGCATATAATATTTCTGAGCCCATCGATGTGGATATCCAGGAACTCTGAACCGAGAACTACCACACCAAGGTCGAGCTGACGGAAGAATTGTAGATGCAAAAGTTATGGCACGAAGAAGGCGTCCAATTGCCATAGTAAACATATATCTTGCACCTAGTCCAAGGCCAGGAGCTTTTACCGAGCCAAATAGCACAGAGAATGCCAGCATCATAAACAACATCAAGAAATGATGCAATCCAATAATACGAGCTCTTAATATCGCAACAATTGGAGCAGGAGTTTCTCATTCATTGCCAAGAGAAACCACTGACCAGTGTCTGGAAGAGGAGCTGTATTACACATATTCCAACAATAACAACAATGCTTCATAATCAACATGAGAAGAAAAACGAACTTCTCTCACGGTCTCTCCAACAAAATGATCTGTTATCTCTTTAGAACTCTTACTACTAGATAACACTTCAGAAGGTAGAAGTGATGGACATCGAACAGCAAGAATAACACCATGAACACTCACAGAATCCCCATTCACTACAATGAGTCGCAAATCTGCATATTCTTCCTTCTTAAGAGATTTCCCAATCCTTTTGGAAAATTCATTTGGGAAACCATATAATCCAAAATAACTAAGAAAATAAGAAACATACCATTTCACTCCAGGACTGAAAGAGGTGCTACTACAGATCTCATGAAGTTTGTTAACTAACTCAGTGTTAATGTTTGTCACCTCTTTAGTAAATTGCTGAGGATTGTCTGGTAAAAGGCAACACTGATGAAGAAATTCAGCTAAGCCCCATAGACCATAAAATAAGAGGATATTGGAACCTTCCCAGCCTCCTTTACCAATCCAGCAACAAGACCTTTTATGGAATACAGTATGCAAATGAGGAGCAACTTCAGGCCTTTCTACATGAATATCATTACTTACACATCGTTGCACAAGAACAACAACAGCCTTTATCCCTTAATGCTCTCTGGTAAGTCTCTAACAAGAAGCATTATGTTAGGAAACTTTGGATCAATTGGCGTCAGTTGGATATACTCATGCTCAGACACCAAATTCTTATTCTTCCTTGTATCAATGGGTCTATTCTTGGCCATTTCTTTGATTATTTCTTGAACGATGTATCTGTCCTGAAAGCCTGCATCACTTGGAGTTATTTTGATATGATTGGCACTTGATAATGTGGTCAGCTCTAAATCAATAGATCTACTTCCAGCATCAACTTTCCACGCCCTATTCTCCACTTTCACCTCTGATAAAAATGAACACAACTACTCATGTACCAGGACATTACTTGTACCTTCCATTTTGATCTTTGACGTAATTCTCTGGATTTCTGGACCAAACTTCTCATAGAACACACCGCGGGTAATTCACAGTTGAAGCAAACCCTTGATAGTTTGACCAAGATGAGGTCAAACGTCCATCTGATTTAAACTTGAATGAATGTCCTAGCCATTAATCTCCTTGCAAAATCCTAAACACACAGAGAAGAAGAAGAAACAAACAAATTGAAAAATATTTTTAGTATTTTGGTTAGAGGTTAGTAAACATAAAGCAAGTAGAAAACACAAGTGCGCTGAGAGAACCAAAAAAAATGGTCTTGTTTGTGGAATGATATGCAAATGAAATGTGGGATCTTAGGGGTAAAAATTAGGGTATTACAGCTGCCCCTATTTAAGATTCTTCTATTCGGAGATATGAAGATTGACATCTTTGTCTCGACTAGATAGAAGAGACTTAAATATAACAATTAACCCAATTTTTAGCCCTAAGAGACCACAAAATGATATGATTATGCTAATGATATGCGAACATAAGACTTCTGTGGGAAAATAATGCCACAGGAGACAAACAAAAGCTCGGGAGAAAGAAAAAAAAAAGAGACTTCACATGAGAAAACAAAAGAGCAAGATCCTATTCCGATAAGGGAAAGGAAACGACTCAATGGGGAAAGAGATACCAACTGCCAATTACTGGGCGAAGATATTCGAACCGAAGAGAATAGGTAAAATACTTTCTACCGGTTACTGAGTAGAAAATAAGTGCAAAAACACAAGAGAATTGTTATCTACCAGCTACTGGGTAGAAAACAAAGAAATGTATTACCTATTACCAGTTACTGGGTAAAAAGTAATCCACTCGTTGAAATATAATCCACTACCTGCTACTGGGTAGGAAAAGAAGCAACGCCAACTACTGATTACTGAGTAGTTTAGCGAGAATAATAAACTTGAATGAAAGGGGTTACCAACTATCGGTTACTGGATAGGGTAAACAACATGTCAACTACCTGTTACTGGGTAGGACAGACTCGACTACCTGTCACTGGGTAGGAGAAGAAAATAAAGGTCAACTACCTGACACTGGGTAGGACAAACATGCTCGACTACCTGTTACTGGGTAGGGGAAAGAGATACATCATCAGCTACTTGTTACTGAGCAGCCCCAAACACACAACAAACTTCTCAAATAAAGAGACAACCATTTGTTGGAAAAAGATATTAACAACTCTGTCGGGGATCTTTAAAAGAGATACGAGCAGGTTGAACCATGCAATAGAATTCTTATCGGGAGTTATTCCACAGAAATTCCAATTGACAGAAAAGCTGATCGGATAAAGATCCATCATTTCATAATAAACTTCTCTGTTGAGGATGAACCAGAGAAATGTTATTTATTGAGAAGGTAAATTTCTGGAGATTACACAAGCTGCTCAAATAAAGAGGCTTCCACATGAAGTTGCATAAGTAATTACCAAGAGAGTGTTATCAAAACACTACTGGGAAAATCAAATCTTCATCTTCTGACGAGGATCAATAACAGATTCTGCCGAGGAAAATAAATCCTCAAAAATACCTTCTCGTCATCCCGGTTCCACAGCCCAGGGAAAACTAAAGTAACTGCTGCAAGAGACCAAAGTTCAATCCAGGAACAAACTGGAAAGAAACGGTCAAACAGGACTCGACCCAATGAGGAAATAACTCAACTGGGGAACAATTCCATCCAGAAAAAAAAACTGGGGAGGAAAGCTAAACAAAGCATCTTCCACGAGGCATAAACTCAGTGGGGAATTAAAAAATGATAGGTATTTTCTGCTTAGGGGTCGACACTCTAATGAAGAGAGGACACACACATTCTGCGAGATAACAACATCGGGAAAAGGGAAATACCAACAAAAACTGCAGGATGCAAAATGCAACAAAGACATGCTATGCTCAACCAAAATGAATGTGCATGCAATGAGTATGAATATGCTGATAAATCAGACAAAAATGGAAAACAGAGGGTGAACACAACACCACAACACCACTGAAATACTCGGCTAATCTCTGCAAGTTAGAGATATCATTGGAGATCGCGCTGGGGATCAGCAACAGAAAATCTGCAAGAGATACACAAGAGCCATCAAAGGAAAATAAATCCTACTACAAGGCTTAAATCTCGCTGAATAAATGGAGATATTGCTTGGGGAAAAGACCCCAAAGATCAATCTTCAACCATCAATAATTCAACAAAAGGGAACAACAATATGAACTCCGCTTTGAGAAAAAACTGTTGGAGAAAACATAGCAACAGAAATCTTCCAACCCTGCCAGGGGAATAAGAAGTTAACATCATAGCAAAAAGTCAGACTGTGGGGGATTTTAAATCAACACCCAATCACAAGGTGAGAGAAAACCCGACAGGTGACTGCTATGTCAACACTTCTCAACATTGTTCGCTACTTGGGGAATAATCCAAAGCAAATGCGTAACCTCTGCTAGGAATCATCAAAGACAAATCTCCGCTTGGGCAAAAACATCAAGGAGAAGTGGTCTTCAAATTTCTCAACTGCCCAATCATTTGAATCAAGACTTTGCTGTGGAAAACCGTTCAACACTCGTCTGGTTTATCCAAAGAAACAAAACTCTGCTAAGGGAATATCAGCAAACTCTACTGAAGAGACCTCAATATAGCTCAAATGGGGAAACATCAACACAACTCTACTGGGGAGCTGCCAATAAATTCTACCAGAGAGGCAAGAAAGAACCCTGCTAAAGAGAACACTTTTCGCTTCAAGATTCTACCATTCTTGGGATTACTGTTGACATTCTTTCTTTTATTTTCACAAATCAAAGAAAAATGTTTTTATAATTTTCAAAATTTAAATCAATTATTCATATTTGTTTCAAAATCATCATCAAAAATAAAATGAAATTCTGTAAACAGAAACAAAATAAGAATTGCAAACAAAGGGACAAAGGCCCAAATTCTATTGATAGAATGGTAGTTCGCAAATGGCGTAACTCCATGGATCATTACAAAGTTTGAAAAATGGTAAGTACAATAGAAAGTTCTACATTGAAATACAATGACCATTATTCTCCCTAACAACTTTGAATTCCAACTGTGCTTGAGACTTCAGCGAAGAATATCTGAAGTAAAACCTTTGATAGGAAATGTTGCTTCAAACGATCAAGACTGGCCAGATGCAGTTACTTGCCATGATCCCTAACTTTTGCCTAGATTGCCCTCTCGGGTTTTCGATCTACCGGGATGATTATTTCTATTTTGTCTCTAATTTTTGCCTGGACCGCCCTTTCGGGTTTTCAATCCACCGAGACGCTCATTTTTGCCTAAGCCGCCCTTTCAGGTTTTCAACTTAGCGAGCTGTTCTTTTATTTTTTAGGCGAAGTATTTCTTGACTGCATCGGCATTCACAGGACGAGTGAACTCTTCTCCATCCATAGTTGTAAGAATTAATGCACCGCCAGAGAAGGCTCTCTTAACAACATACGGGCCTTCATAATTAGGAGTCCACTTGCCCCTAGAATCAGTAGTAAAAGTCGAGATCTTTTTGAGCACGAGGTCACCTTCTCTGAACACACGGGGTCGAACCTTCTTATCAAATGCTTTCTTCATTCTTTGTTGATATAATTGGCCATGACACAAAGCCGTCATTCTTTTCTCTTCAATCAGATTCAACTGGTCGTATCTACTTTGACACCATTCAGCCTCAGCCAACTCAGTTTCCATCAAAACTCTCATAGAAGGGATTTCAACCTCTATCGGGAGCACTGCTTCCATGCCATAAACAAGAGAAAAAGGGGTTGCCCCTGTTGAAGTGCGAACGGATGTACGATACCCATGCAGAGCGAAAGGAAGCATATCATGCCAATCCTTGTATGTAACAACCATCTTTTGAATAATCTTCTTAATATTCTTATTAGCAGCTTCAACAGCCCCATTCATCTTGGGTCTATAAGGAGAAGAATTATGATGCTCAATCTTAAACTCATCACATAATTCCTTCATCATCTTGTTATTTAAATTCGACCCATTATCAGTGATGATCTTGCTCGGAACACCATACCGACAGATGATTTGATTCTTGATAAACCGGACCACTACTTGCTTAGTCACATTTGCATATGATGCCGCTTCAACCCATTTGGTAAAATAGTCAATAGCCACCAATATGAAACGGTGTCCGTTCGACGCTTTAGGCTCAATCATTCCAATCATATCAATGCCCCACATTGAAAAAGGCCATGGAGAAGAGATAACATTGAGAGGAGTTGGAGGCACATGAATCTTGTCAGCATAAATCTAGCATTTATGGCACTTTTTCACATATTTACAACAGTCAGATTCCATTGTCAGCCAATAGTAACCTGCCCTTAACATCTTCTTAGCCATCGCGTGTCCATTGGCATGGGTGCCAAAGGATCCTTCATGGATTTCTTTCATCAACATATCCGCTTCGTGTCTATCCACGCATCTGAGCAAAATCATGTCATAATTTCTCTTATACATCACATCATCATTCAAGAAGAAACTACCAGCCAATCTTCTCAAAGTTTTCCTATCCTTCTTGGATGCCCCAAGTGGGTACTCTTGATTCTGAAGAAAGCATTTAATATCATAATACCAAGGTTTATCATCAACCACCTCTTCAACTACAAACACATGAGCTGGTCTATCAAGACGCATCACATCAATCTTTGGCACATCATTCCAATGATTTACCACAATCATGGAGGATAAAGTTGCTAAAGCATCTGCCATTTGATTCTCTGCTCTTGGTATATGGTGAAACTCAACTTTATTGAAGAAAGTTGACAACCTTCTTGCATAATCACGATAAGGAATCAAATCAGGTTGACGTGTCTCCCACTTCCCTTTAATATGATTAATCACTAAAGCTGAATCTCCATACACATCAAGAATCTTGATTCTTAAATCGATAGCTTCTTCCAAGCCCATAATACACGCTTCATATTCAGCCGCATTATTTGTGCAATTGAAAACCAACCTTGCAGTGAAAGGAATATGAGAACCATGAGGAGTAACAATAATTGCACCAATACCTCTGCCATATTCATTAATCGCCCCATCAAAAATCAAACCCCAACGGGATCCAGGCTCAGGTCCTTCTTCATGTAATGGTTCCTCACAATCTTTAACCTTTAGATACATCACATCTTCATCAGGAAAGTCAAACTGAATAGGTTGATAATCATCAATTGGCTGGTGTGCCAAATGATCAGCCAAAACACTGCCTTTTATCGCCTTTTGAGTTCGATACTCGATATCATATTCTGATAACAACATTTGCCAACGAGCAATCCTCCCAGTTAAAGCAGGCTTTTCAAAGATATACTTGATTGGATCCATTTTAGATATCAACCAAGTTGTACAATTCAACATATACTGACGGAGGCGCTTGGCAGCCCAAGCTAGAGCACAACATGTCTTTTCAAGCATCGTGTATCGAGACTCACAATCAGTGAATTTCTTGCTTAAATAATAAATGGCAAATTCTTTTCTCCCAGATTCATCTTGTTGACCCAGAACACAACCCATAGACTCTTCTAGCACGGTCAAATACATGATCAAAGGTCTTCCTTCTACGGGAGGAGACAAAATAGGAGGTTCAAGCAGATACTCTTTAATTCTTTCGAAAGCTTTCTGACAATCTTCTGTCCAGACACAACCCTGATCTTTGCGGAGAAGTTTGAAAATCGGTGCACATGTGGCAGTCATATTGGATATAAATCGAGAGATATAGTTCAAACGTCCCAAGAATCCTCTTACTTGTTTTTCTGTTCTGGGTGCAGGCATTTCCTGGATAGCTTTAACTTTACCAGGATCAACTTCAATGCCTTTCTGACTGACAATAAAGCCTAACAATTTTCCAGAACGAACACCAAAAGTGCATTTATTAGGATTCAGACGAAGCTTAAACTTTCTCAAACGTTGAAACAACTTCAATAAATTTTTAATATGATCTTCTTCAGTCTTCGACTTACAAATCATATCATCCACATAGACCTCAATTTCTTTATGCATCATATCATGGAACAGGGTGGTCATAGCTCTCTGGTACGTTGCACCAGCATTTTTTAAACCGAAGGGCATCACTCTGTAACAGAATGTTCCCCAGGGTGTAATGAAAGTTGTTTTTTCCATATCCTCAGGTGCCATCTTTATTTGATTATAACCGGAAAATCCATCCATAAATGAAAAGATATTGAACTTAGCAGTATTATCTACCAACAAATCAATGTGTGGTAGTGGAAAATCATCTTTTGGACTTGCTTTATTCAAATCTCTATAGTCAACACACATTCGGACTTTTCCGTCTTTCTTTGGAACAGGCACGATATTGGCCACCCATTGAGGATATTCTACGGTCACAAGAAAACCAGCATCAATCTGCTTTTGAACCTCTTCTTTAATCTTCACTGCCATGTCAGGATGAGTTCTTCTCAATTTCTGCTTCACGGGTGAACATTCAGGCTTTAATGGCAAATGGTGCTCCACAATACCGGTATCAAGACCAGGCATGTCTTGATAGGACCAAGCAAACACGTCAACATATTCTCTAAGAAGCTCTACCATCCTCTTCTTAACATCTGACTGAAGCAGTGCCCCAATCTTGACTTCTTTCTTATCATCATCGGAACCCAGATTAACCAATTCCACCGGCTCTTCATGAGGCTGAATGGCCTTCTCCTCGTGCTCAAGCAATCGAGAAATCTCATCAGGAATTTCTTCAATATCCTCCTCTTCCGCTTCAAACACAGGGAACTCAAAGTTGGGAGGGGGCATATGGTCATTGTTTCCAATGGGTTTAACAATCAATCTGCACAATGATTTTATGTTTGATTTTAGAATATGAACAAAAAAAATGAAAATATTATGCAGATAAGAGTGATTATAACATTATTATACTTTTTTCGGTTTTTTTATGTTACCATTTTTCAGAAGTAAAGCAAAAAAGGAAAACAACATATGGATAAACAGAAAAACATTTTATTGATGATGATAAAAGTTGAAACAAAGCCCTCACAAATTCACTTTCACCTTGGGCAGAGTGAAAGGATTTTTGAAAGAAACAAAAACAAATTACTTTGAAACATGAACAACAGTAGGAACATCAACAGCGATCCAATTCTGGCATATCAATCCACGTGTCACAAAGTTGGGCATTTCTTCCTCTTGGTCATCTTCAAGAATTGCAGCTGTAGAATGATCTTTGCAATGGATGAACCCAGCACTTCGAAAGACTTCACGAATATTCTTCAGCTCATTTTGGGTTGAACCAGATGTAAAACCCAAACCAGCTCTATCTTTTTTCTCAGTAACTTCAATGATTTGGCCCCATCCATGAGCTTGGCCATTATCCACTGCACGTTGTGCATCTTTTAGAGAAGACATGGACGCCCCATCCTTCTTGACAGCTTTATCAACCACAGAAAGAGCCTGAAACGGAGTTCCAATATCCTCTTCCGCATCGATATAAGAAAAAGACGACAAACTGCTTACCAACATAGCCTGTTCTCCACCAACAACGACAAGTTTACCATTCTGCACGAATTTTAACTTTTGATGCAGTGTCGAAGTAACAGCTCCAGCTTCATGGATCCATGGGCGTCCTAGAAGACAACTGTAAGCAGGACGAATATCCATGACTTGAAAAGTGATCTGGAAAAAACACGGACCAATCTTGATAGGGAGATCAACCTCTCCAATCACGGTTTTCCTCGATCCATCAAAGGCTTTCACAATGACCCCACTGAACCTCATAGGAGTACCTTGATAAGATAATCTGGACAAAGTAGATTTTGGCATCACATTCAACGATGACCCAGTATCAACCAGCACATTGGATAGAGCGTCTTCCTGGCAATTCATGGAAATATGGAGAGCCAAATTATGATTTCTTCCATGATCAGTCAACTCTTCATCACAAAAACTCAGATTGTTACACGCAGTGATATTGGCAACAATGCTATCAAACTGGTTAACAGTCACATCATGATCTACATAAGCTTGTTCCAATACTTTCTGCAACGATTCACGATGGGCCTCAGAGCTCATTAACAGAGATAGAACAGATATTTTTGACGGTGTATGTAACAATTGATCCACCACATTATATTCACTCTTCTTGATCAATTTCAATACCTCATCATTATCTGACTTCTGATTTACATCACTTGATTGACCAGACTCTACAGAAGTCTTCAACTGAATTTGCTTACTCCCAGTATCTTCACTTGTCTTTGAAGGCACATTATCAAATACTCGACCACTTCTGGTTACACGTCCGACATCAGCGATAGTCACAACTGAAGGAAGAGAAGGAATGGGAACCTCTTTTCCATCCTCCAACATAGTAGCATTGTATTTGTAGGGAACAGCTTTATCGGATTCATACGGCGTCGGGCCAGGCAAACGGATAACCAAAGGCGTCACAGCAGATTTCTGACTGTTGTAAGAAATTACAACCCGCTCAGGAATATTGAAACGTGGGACTATGACATTCACCTCGTTCTCCACTTCATTTCTGTTTGCAGTAACCTGAATCAAATTCTCATCCATCATCTTTTGTAAGTCCCTTTTCACAATCACACACCCTCGAGGGTTCACAGAACAAATACAACAGGCGGCATAATCATGCTCAATATCATGGAACTCACTCAAAGTAGCATGCATTTCAACAAGCGATCTCCGAATCCAGCGAATGTCGAAAATACGGTATGTACCAGGACAACCATATACCATATTAACAGTTGCATTACCATGTTTAGGAAACGGATTTGATTGCACATTAGGGTTGGTATCTTCAAAAGACAGGATACCGCTTTTTACGAGCTTTGCAACTTCATGCTTCAGAGGATAGCAATTTTCGATATCGTGTCCAGGGGCACCTTGATGAAATGCGCAATGAGCATCTGGCTTATACCACCATGGAATTTCAGTTGGAACAGCCGGCGGATCACGAGGTTGAACCAAATTATTCTTTATTAAAGCCGGAAAGAGCTCAGTATACGTCATTGGAATGGGATCAAATTGTGTTTTCCTCTGTGTACGACCTTGTTGAGTTGTCTTCTCTTGGAAACGTGGTTGATAACTTGCAGTAGCTTGAGCGGTAGGGGTGTTACTGACAACAGGCATAACAGATGCTACTTGTTGCTGACGACGACTACCATTGTTGTTCACAACTCTGCGTCTTCTAGACCTTTCCTGAGATATAGCATTAGTTTCTCCCTCTTTTTTCTTAGGGAACCCAACACCAGGCTTTTTTGTACTTCCAGAATTTCCTTCTTTTATCAGACGTCCCTCACGGACAGCTTCCTCTAATCTCATCCCCATATTAACCATTTCCGTGAAATCACTAGGAGCGCTCGCAACCATCCTTTCATAGTAAAATGAATCCAGAGTCTTCAGAAAAATCTTGGTCATTTCTTTCTCTTCAAGCGGAGGGCTTATCTGAGCTGAAATCTCACGCCATCTTTGCGCATATTCTTTAAAAGTTTCTTTCTCTTTTTGAGACATTGCGCGAAGCTGATCACGGTCTGGCGCCATATCGAGATTATACTTATACTGACGAACAAAAGCTTCACAAAGATCATTGAATGTCTTGATTTGTGTACTATCGAGTCTCATATACCATTTCAGCGCAGCACCAGTAAGACTATCTTGAAAATAGTGGATCAACAACTGATGGTTGTCAGTATAGGTAGACATCTTTCTAGCATACATGATCAAGTGACTTTGCGGACAAGTGTTCCCTTTGTATTTTTCAAAATCCGGAACTTTAAACTTAGCGGGAATCTTCACATTTGGAACAAGGCAAAGCTCATGAGCATTCTTTCCAAATAACTCCTTTCCCCTTAAAGCCCTGATTTCTCTTTGCATTTCAGCAAACTGATCTTGAAAGTCATCTATTCGATCCATAACATCCAAACTCTCGCTCGGAGCAGTATGGAAAATTTGTTCTTCAGTATAAGGCATAGCGTGAGTTATAGGCGGTGGCACAGGTATGACAGTAGGAACAACCGGAACTTCAGCATTAGGAACAACATTAACCACAGGAGGTGGTACAGCCATGACAACAGGGAGTCTAGAACCTTCGGGAACAGGAGGTCGATATCCCTCTGGCACATAATTATTAGGCATGCCCCAAGGGAAACCAACAGGCATTTGATATTGAGAAGCATTAATCGGGGCCACAGAAGTGGGCGTTGATCCGATTTCAGAAATCACAGTTCCTTGGACAGGAGAAGGAGGAGGTAGTGGTGGCTGATTCTGAGCAGCCACCAGAGCTTCCATTGCTGCAGTCAGTCTTTCCAAACCATCTTTCAGAGTTGATACCTCTTCACGGAGCTCGCGGTTCTCTTGTTGCAACTGATCCATCTTTTTCTTAGAGTTAGCCCGGGTGTTGTAGTGATGCGACAGCTTGGCTGAAGGAAGGCCAAAAGAAACAAATAAGACAACTGGGAAAAGGCAACACACAATGCACGATGATGCGAATGCAAATGCAAAATGCAGGTGTTTCAACCATTCTTCAAGGATCTTTAAGATATAAAGCAATTACAAACATCATAAAGAAAAATAACACTTCTTGAAATACTGATAAACATCTCATTTCATTGAATATTGGAAAAAGTTACACTTGGAAATACAAAATACAATAATATCAAAATAAGAAAAAGCTAGGTCCTAAGGAACATCTGATGACGATCCAAGCTGATACTTCCTTCGAAGTCTCTTAATCTCTTTCTCATAGTTGTGTTTCATGGTGATCTTCTCTAGCACAAGCTGATCTACAATACCCTTCCAAGCACCAGAAATAGGAGGATGTGCTGATGGAGTAGTAGAGGAAAATAAATCCTCTGCATGCCTCTTCACAGCGCGCCGCTCAAGTAACTCTATCAAGTCGTCTTTCTCCTTCATCTGTTTTTGCAATTTCATCTTCTCTTTGTCAGAAGCTTGAAACTTACTTTCCCACATCTCTTTCTCTTCCTTCATCTTAGCCAAAGCGTCTTGAAGTGTCTTCACATCATCAGAAGGAACAGGGATTGCCGTAGGGAGTGGCGTAGGGATCACAGTAGTCAGAGGTTTCTCAATAGGATAAGGCATCTTAAGCTCCATAGCCCTCTTCTTCACCCAAAGTGTGTACGGTTCTAAAGCAATGCAAACTTGTCTTCCAAGCTCCCCTCTACCCAACCTGTGAATCTTAGTCCAGGCATGAGCCATTTTTCTTCTCAAACCAAGAGAATCATCCCCTCCTTGAAAGAATAAACCCTCTAATAAAATATTCTTAGGCCTATCCTTCAGCATGTAACCCAGCTGGCGGCGAGCTAGACTCGGGTTGTAGTTAATTCCGCCTTGTATTCCAAGAAGAGGAACATTGGCGAATTCTCCACAACTATCAATAATCCGGACATTATCGTAAACCGAAGAAGACCAAGTGATATCAGTATGCGTAAGAGACATAATCCTTTGAGACCACCTTAAGCAATCCTTGTTTTTCCTAAAAGCAGATGTCTGAGGTAAGTGTGAAACGAACCAATTATACAGCAGAGGTAGACAGCAAACAATGGTACTGTTTCCCTTAGAGGTCCTACTATGGATGGAAAAATAAGTATCACCAAGCAAAGTTGGAACAGGGTTCCCAATCGAGAAAATCCTAATAGCATTAATGTCCACAAAATTATCAATATTAGGAAACAAGACTAGTCCATAGATGAGTAAAGCCAATATAGCCTCAAACGCCAATGTGCGACCAATGTCAGCAAATAAAGTAGCCTTCTCAATCAAGAACTTAGCAGTCAAACCCTTGAGGCCTCCCTTAGTCTTTAGATTTGCATCAATATCCGACTTCGTCAAATGGGTAGCTTCAGCGATATCTTGAGGCTTAAGAGCTTCCTCCAAACCAGTATACGGGACCTTATCAGAAACCGGTACACCCAACAAATAAGCATATTCTTCCAAGGTCGGCATGAGCTGATAATCGGGAAATGTGAAGCATCGGTAAATAGGATCATAGAACTGCATAAGGGTATTCAGAATTCCGTCTTCAATATTGGTAGAAAGAACAAATAAAAGTCTCCCATAACGAGATAAGAAGCCTGAACGATCATCTACCAAGGACACTAGCTTTCTCAACTCTGTAAGATCAGGAGCCCGAAAACCGTACTTCTGAGTGTTTCTCCTTCCAATATCCATAATCAACAATATCTGCGATGTTTGCAAAAGAAAATCTCTGAGATCCTTAAAAACCAGCTGAAACACAATGCTCATGAATGCATGAGTGCAAGATGCAACACCCACAAACAAGTCATACAAAACACACAGGTTCAAAGGTTCGGCACGAGCATGGAGCCAAAGGTAAGAACCAACCATCCCACAATGGTATGTACTATGGTTATATTATCACCTGTAGAACAAGGTTCTAAAAAGTTCCCAGAATCATAATTCCATCTTTTGGATATTATCGGCTTAAACGACTACTCGTCGGCCAACAATATTCTCAAGAGAAACTCATCTGAGTGTGGTATCGCGTAACGACCAATTCAAGTCTACACCTGAACAGCCACCGCACCACGTCCTAATAAGGCCAAGATGGGTTAAAGGGTTCTAAGGTCCTCAGCTTCTCAGGCTCCCAGTCGGAAAAAAGTAATATCAATTACGACTACTCGTAAGACATCAGTAATTTCCAAAGGGGCCTCCACCGAGCGGGGGATCTCAAGTCAGCTTAGTAAGGACTACTCCACGTAAGCCAACAAGACTATACCACCCTCCTATCATAAGTGCACTCAAGTCCGGGTTAGGACTTATCTCACCACACAAATTACCAGGCACCAAAACAGAACAATCAATAACAAACAAGTCAAACAGAAAGCGAGAAATAAATCAAAGTAGGCGAAACCCACTAGGAACCGTTGGAGTCCCCAGCAGAGTCGCCACTTTTCTGTAGCGGTAAAAATCGTGAGTGTAAGTTATGGACTAACTTAACTCAAAGAAAACAAGAGTCGCCACCGCACTTTTATTTTATCCAAATAAAGGAAAGGAAAAAGAGCGAACAAAACCAAAGAGTTCTAAAATAAGAACACGAGACAGAGATCGGGGTAAGGGGGTTGGTTACGCAATGGGAAGGTGTTAGCACCCAAAACGTCTATAGTACTCTATAGGAGCCCTTTGAAATATTTACGCTTTTTGGTTTGAAAATGGTTTGTTTGAAAAGAGATTGGGGAGATGAGAAGAGAATATTTTTTTAGATTTTTGTGTTTGGAGAGACTTATCGTCTCATGCCTACGTACCCATAAAGTGCAATATGGAATCAAAACCCCGTAGTTCGTGGTACAAATGACAAAATTTTGTTGGTTTTGATTGATTTTAGATGTTCAAACAAGTCGTCATTTCAAGGAGAAAACTGCGACTATCCACCCACGAGTATTAAGACAACATTTGCGTCACATGAAGATGGAGGATTTGCTTGGATTATCAACAAGACTATCACTCAACATCAACGTGGAAAATGTCAAAGTCTTAATAATATGGGGAATAGGAGATTTACATCTCAACTATAGAAATGAATCATGTCTAAACTTTATGAAAAGTTTTAAAGTGAAAAGTGCATAAAGGCACAAAAAGAGTTGATGAGTTTTTTTGTATTTTTTATGTCTTTTGAAATTGGTCAAAGCATGATTAACATTGATTGACTTTTATTAAGAAAAACAAAGTTTAAAAATCACTTGACGAAAGTCAAGGTTTTATTGCGAAAGCGGTTTTGAAGTTTGAAACCAAGAAGGTTTTGAAAAAAAGGGAGAAAGTTTTGAAAATTTAAGAAGGGGAGGAGATGAAGTGACTATCCTAAAAATCAAAATAAGAGCTAGAGATAAGAAAGATCTAACCGACTTGTAGCACACTCCAAAGCAAGCAAAAAGATTTCCATCCAATTTAAAGCATAAGCCAAGGATCGAGCCAAATAAAGGTTAAGATTCAAAATTCTCCAAGCATAGGGAAGAAAGTCCTAATCCTAAGTCCAAAATGTCCATGAAGTCCAAGGTCTAAGAATGGTCCAAGAGTATAACCACAAAATTAATAGCACCAAATTTTTAGATGTTTTATCCTTTTATTAGTGTTTTGAACAAAGTATGGTCCAAGTGGACAAAAGAAAAACGACATAAACATAAACAAAGATATGGTATGTAATGATAAAATGGAAGCATAAAAGTAAAAAATAAAGAGTAAGAAAAGAATATAAACAAAATTAAACAAGGATATTGTTAGTGAATTAGTAGTTAGTGGTTAGAACATATGATCAATGATGATTAATTCTTGCACTTAGACCAAGATTAATGAAAATTCATTAGAGGATTGATAGAATCAAAGCCTCCTAACAATGATTTTCATAGGTATTGGAGTTAAGACAAGCAACTAATCATACTTGGACTTTTAAACGTAAGTTTGAGCCACGAATGATCATTTTCCGATTAAGGGACAATTTAGCGCTATGTTAAGCAATCGTAATCGGGTTTATGTAGAAACCACGACTATCTGAGGCCGGTCAATAAAATGTTAGTGTTAATACATGTTAGAGAAGTGATATGTAAATCACTCTCCTAAAACATGCCACACAAAAAGAAAAGAGGTAATGATCTCATCATAATCAAGATTTTTAATTAATTAATCAAAGGTAATCTATCACTATTCCAAAGTAAGGAGAATTATCTCAATGATTATTCGTCCATAGTTTTGAAATAATGAAGATTAATCAACCTTGATAATCAACAATCTATGATCCATAGATTTCATCGATCAAAAATAAAAAGAAGAAAAAAAGAAAATGAAATCACAATTTGAATCTCGAATCGATTAAATTATCGTCAATATCAATCACCTCTCTTGGTGGATAAAATCAACACCCAAAGTCCATTGATATTGATGAAATCTTATCAACATCAAGATCCAAAACAATCAACACTTAATCAAAATATTTTTAAATAATTTTTTTTAAAAGCTTTTTCAGAAATGAAATTAAAATACAAATTTAATAATAAAAGAAAAATGTGGAAAAATCCACATAGTTAAGAAATGAAAAAAAGAAAATAAAAATAAACAAATAAAAGAAAAGTAATATTGAAAAATAGAAAGAGAAAACGAAACAGAGTTATCTTCTTCTTCTAGTTCTCACACGCGAAAACATTCACGGCCATGGATGCTAGCTTAAATCACAACGGCGGGACGCGAAAAATACGCGGTTGCAATCGAAATCAAGAGCTCTTCACAATGGTACCAACAATTCAGAGAATCACAACAAAAGATAACGGATCGAAAATGACGGTGAAGCTCAATCTACCTTCAAACTCAGGTAAGAAGTCAATCCAAACTTCTTCTTGCTTCTCTTCTTCTTCTGAACGAATTCTGGTTCGAAATTGATCTGTGTTTGAGGTTGATTTGAAGTTAATTTGGTGGAATAAAGTATGAGAAGAGAATGAACGAAGGTTTTTCTGGTAGTGAGGAATTGAGGAAGAAAATCAGCAGAGATTTTTTGGCTTGAAAAGCTTCAAGAATAGAGTGAGGGATGAATTCTATTTATAGATGAGAATGGGTGAAAAAATGATTTGCCGCTTGTGATAATTTTCTGCCGTTTTGAAGTAGGTGTGTTGTGCGTGATACTTTTTTGCTGGTATTTGACATGTCGTTTTGCAATTTTTCTCTTTGTAGCTCATTACATGTTATTCTTTCTTTTCACTTTTCAACTCACTTGGGTGACGTGGATTATTTTTCAGCTGGCTCATATGCTATTTATTTTTTTGTTTCAGCTTGTGAATATGGCTTGGTTAATGGCTCACATTGATTGATGGCTGAAGTAGTGATATATTTCACTTATTTCATATGGACTCAGTTCCTCTGGTGCAGGACTGGAATTTTGCGGTTGTTGCTGGTTCTGAATTATACAGGGATCGAGTTCGGTAATACGGCAATACCATTCATACCAGAATCTTCAAATGCATTCCATGATTGAGTATCTGTAGCCACAACAGGAACTTGTTTTTCTGCTTTCCATATACCGTCGTGCCATACATCAGATGTAACAGTTGCAGTTCTGGCTTAAAGTTGATGGCCCTTGAAAGCTCTACTATTGCTTCAGCTTCCTTATGATCGTCCATTAAGACTGCCGCCCTATATCTGTATGGATATGTCCTTAGAGGATCCAACTGTGTTGCCAAACTAAGATCACTCTTTGCCATGTCACGGTCGCAATATTCTGAACGTTTCTCATAAGCTGATGCATTATTCAGGGCCTTTTCTATTAGTTTTGTCATCTCATCATATGCCGCTTTGTGCTGATTTTGAAGATGATATACACGTGCCAACCCCTGATGTGCTCGTGTATGCTTGATGTTAAGCGCATGCTTGTAGCAGTCAGCAGCAAGTTCTAGCTTATCGCAGTCTACATATATACTCCCTAAATTATTTAGAGCTTGTCCTTTCCGAAGACCATCTGAAGGGCATTTAAGAGCTTCCTCCAAGAGATCAATCACACTCTTTGAAGACTTGGAATCAAGACATGAGTCAGCTAATGCATAAGCTTTGAGAAAGAAAGCTTCAAATGACCTTTGAACAGAAATTGATTCCTCGGCCTTTGCTATAGCTTCTTCACGGTGACCAGTGTCATACAATATCCATCCTTCATAGACAAGTCTTTCATGTGCTGAAGAAGAATGATTTCTAGCCAGACGCAAACTACGCATTGCTGCCTTTTGAGAATTTAACCGTAACAGAAGTAGAGATTGCCGAAAGCGTAAAACACTTTTCCCTGGATTGTTTTCTAACATCTGGTGTACAACAGCCAAAGAACCAATATCATCAACGGAAGACCATCTGTCATACAATTGCATCCAACAATCAGCCTGATTCCACTGCTGGGCAACAGGGCGGAGGAGTTCTACCAAGCGAGTGCCTTGCATATTCCCATGGAACATCAGCAACATGCCAAATACTTTGAGTCTTATGTTCAAACGGTTAACTTCAGTTTTACAAGACTCGTTTTCAGAACTTTCACATCTCTGGCAGGATGATCATGAAACTAATCCAGCCACTTGTTAAGCATGTAGTTTTGCTTTACGATCACAAAAGCAATAAGATCAAACTGCGACATTTGCATATTTACTATTATTGACATCCATCTCCACTAAACTAACACCAGGGTCCTTGTTCAATCCTCTTTGCTTTATCATCTTTCTCACCTGCTTGACCATGCCCCATCTTCCATCCAAAGCATACAGGTTCGAGATGAGCACGTAATAACAAGCTTGATCAGGATGCAACTCCAACATTCTCTCAATGCATATATCAAGAATACTCTCTGCAAGTCCACTGTTGATCAATAGCTCTTGCCTTCTGACAAATGGGTCTTTCTTTCCACTCTCAGCTAGGTCAGTATCATCCTCAGAAGTTTTATCTTCATTAACTTCGGGCACTTTCACTTCTATGTCTTCCTTGGAATCATTGTCATCAATTGAAACCTTGGAATTTTCTGTCTGTGAGCTTGCTTCTGACTTGAGAGAAAGAGAAGGTATAGATGAATTCATAGATGCGAGTTCATCGGGACTGAAATAACGTGAACAATTGGGATGCAGTAGTTGGAGTAAAGGACGTCTTCCATTCTTATCCAAAACAAACTCCTTCAGAATTGATTGAAGCTCACGAATGATAACCTTTGTTATCAGTTTTGTGTCATCAACAACTGAAAGGATGGAAACCAGCACCATACACCCATGTTGATGAAAAGCCGTTTTTCCTACATGCCCTTTCAATCCTTTAATGATCTTCTTTCTTTCCTTGGCATTCCCATATTTCAGACAAAGTACTCCGATTTTGGCTCCATCCTTGGTACCAATCATTCTGACAAGAAGTGGACTTGACAACTGTTGGAGGATATCTGTGACAGAGGACTTATCAGCAATGCTAAAGTATTCCAGTAAGACTCTGTGTAAGATAGAATGATCAACTATCCCTTTCTCTAAAATTGGCTGAATCACGGAAGACATATGACGTGAAACTGCACCTTTTTGTAGACCCAACTTGGACATTACATCTAGTAATCTGGTCTCCTTCGCCGAGACTAAGTCCTTAAACAACTGGAGCTCTGTGGAATATAATTCCAAAAGCAGCTCTTGTTTTTGTGCGGCACTTGCTAAGTCATATGCATGCTCAACAACAACGGATCCAACCATGTGGCGAAGAAGAGGAGCAACATGACCACGAAGTGTGGAGATAAAGCCTGTCAGTTGTTTCTTCGAGGCATTGTCAAGCATTTTCTTTACTAAGTGAACTGCATATGCATTGTATGCTAGAGTTAGAAAATGAGGACGTAGCTCTTCAAATACTTCATCTCTTTCAGCTTGTGAACAATGTTTGACACAAGTCTGAAGGACACGAGAAGTAATGTGAGACCCTGTAATCTCATGAATCTTCCCCTTCATTTTTGTTAGAGCTTCTGTCACCAACTTAGATCTGTCTGCTTTCGCAATCTCGTGACGCCTCATCTTTTCCCATAGTCGTGCAAGATCTTGTTCAAGAGTATAATGGCGTCTTCTCTTCTTTTTCCTAGCATCTGCAAGTTCCTTGGCATTGATTCGACGTTCTCGGCCGGTAGTCACCAATTGGTTTTCCAATGTCAACATAGGCTTGATCAAGCCTTAACAACTGGCTGATAGCATTATGATCAGAAGCATATGGCATATAATATTTCTGAGCCCATCGATGTGGATATCCAGGAACTCTGAACCGAGAACTACCACACCAAGGTCGAGCTGACGGAAGAATTGTAGATGCAAAAGTTATGGCACGAAGAAGGCGTCCAATTGCCATAGTAAACATATATCTTGCACCTAGTCCAAGGCCAGGAGCTTTTACCGAGCCAAATAGCACAGAGAATGCCAGCATCATAAACAACATCAAGAAATGATGCAATCCAATAATACGAGCTCTTAATATCGCAACAATTGGAGCAGGAAGTTTCTCATTCATTGCCAAGAGAAACCACTGACCAGTGTCTGGAAGAGGAGCTGTATTACACATATTCCAACAATAACAACAATGCTTCATAATCAACATGAGAAGAAAAACGAACTTCTCTCACGGTCTCTCCAACAAAATGATCTGTTATCTCTTTAGAACTCTTACTACTAGATAACACTTCAGAAGGTAGAAGTGATGGACATCGAACAGCAAGAATAACACCATGAACACTCACAGAATCCCCATTCACTACAATGAGTCGCAAATCTGCATATTCTTCCTTCTTAAGAGATTTCCTAATCCTTTTGGAAAATTCATTTGGGAAACCATATAATCCAAAATAACTAAGAAAATAAGAAACATACCATTTCACTCCAGGACTGAAAGAGGTGCTACTACAGATCTCATGAAGTTTGTTAACTAACTCAGTGTTAATGTTTGTCACCTCTTTAGTAAATTGCTGAGGATTGTCTGGTAAAAGGCAACACTGATGAAGAAATTCAGCTAAGCCCCATAGACCATAAAATAAGAGGATATTGGAACCTTCCCAGCCTCCTTTACCAATCCAGCAACAAGACCTTTTATGGAATACAGTATGCAAATGAGGAGCAACTTCAGGCCTTTCTACATGAATATCATTACTTACACATCGTTGCACAAGAACAACAACAGCCTTTATCCCTTAATGCTCTCTGGTAAGTCTCTAACAAGAAGCATTATGTTAGGAAACTTTGGATCAATTGGCGTCAGTTGGATATACTCATGCTCAGACACCAAATTCTTATTCTTCCTTGTATCAATGGGTCTATTCTTGGCCATTTCTTTGATTATTTCTTGAACGATGTATCTGTCCTGAAAGCCTGCATCACTTGGAGTTATTTTGATATGATTGGCACTTGATAATGTGGTCAGCTCTAAATCAATAGATCTACTTCCAGCATCAACTTTCCACGCCCTATTCTCCACTTTCACCTCTGATAAAAATGAACACAACTACTCATGTACCAGGACATTACTTGTACCTTCCATTTTGATCTTTGACGTAATTCTCTGGATTTCTGGACCAAACTTCTCATAGAACACACCGCGGGTAATTCACAGTTGAAGCAAACCCTTGATAGTTTGACCAAGATGAGGTCAAACGTCCATCTGATTTAAACTTGAATGAATGTCCTAGCCATTAATCTCCTTGCAAAATCCTAAACACACAGAGAAGAAGAAGAAACAAACAAATTGAAAAATATTTTTAGTATTTTGGTTAGAGGTTAGTAAACATAAAGCAAGTAGAAAACACAAGTGCGCTGAGAGAACCAAAAAAAATGGTCTTGTTTGTGGAATGATATGCAAATGAAATGTGGGATCTTAGGGGTAAAAATTAGGGTATTACATTACCCACTTACTATCTGAGATCTGATAAATTATACCTGCTTCTAGTAACTTGGGACTTCCTTTTTTACAACATCACTCATTGATCTAATATTTTTATCCAAACTTATAACTTCAAAACGACAAGAGAATCAAAACTTCATCCTCTCAAATTTAACAGAGCATAAATGATGAACTATGTTATTCTCACAACCGAAAATTAATATGGTATAAGGATCATGCCCTTTGAGGAAACCCTTGAAATTGGAAACACCACTTGTAATGCAACACACCACAAAACTCCGACTAATCCTTAAATAACCAACCTTGAAATCAAAGAACCGGGTAACCCTAATTCTCCTCGGGGAGTCTTTCTGAGAAAGCTTAGGGAGAACTGCGCTTGTATTAACTGAGGAGTCATGAGGGTATATCTTTCAACACAATCTGTTAAGGATGAGGAACACATACAAATCTTTCATTCTTTAAATCTTTTTCAATAAATCTGTCTTCACAAGTGAAACAAACAACGTATAGTAAACTAGTTAGCCATGCATGGATGATTGACCTAGATGTTATGCAAAAGATCGGTGAATCTAAGGGTAAAATTTGGGGTATTGTTGCACCCCAAAATTTGACCAACATTTATTTACCCATCAAGTGTTTGAAAGTTGATACCTTCATCAGAAAAGTTCAAGAGATCCTCAGAGGAATTGGTTGAAACCAAGGTTATGTGCTTCATAGCTTGAGAGTTGTGGGTGCTCCTCAGATGATTCTGAGACTTTGAGAATGAACTTGAAGCTTTGAGAAAGCCTATGAGATGTCTTGAAAGCCATCATGAAACCCAGAGAGGCCATTGTGCAAGAATTCAGAAGATTCAACTATGAATGGTAGAATTAGGGTTTGACTGGGTCAATCCTAGATCAGCTGAAGATTTGGAGAAGGTTGAGACCTAATCCAAGGGCCATGAGATCATGGAATGATGTATGGAGATGTTATAAAGATGATTCCTAGACCAACTCATCATGATTGAGGAGTTTGAGAAGTTTTAAGTCAGGGTTTCTAAGGATTGTCAGTGAAAAAACCCTAGTTTGATCCCTATCTTCCAGGCAATTTTAGCTCAAGATGTGATTGTCATCTCATCTTCCCCACAACATGAATGTTGTAGAGCTTGTTCTTAGATTTAATTTGAGTGGTAGAAGTCCTTAATAGGATGTGCAGAGCTCAAGTTATGGTTTTGACAAATTACAGGTCATTTGAGGTATGTGAATCTGGGTCCTTGAAAGTCACCCAACTTGCAGACAACTTTTGCCCTAGTAGGATGATTCCTATGGTCTCTTGGTCAACATTAATGTTGAAGAGCATCTCCTTAGATTTCTAGAGAGTACTAGAAGTCCTTGATAGGATTTGTATAACTCAACTTATGGTTTGAACAAGACAGGGGTATTTTGGTCATTTGGAAGTTATAGGTCATTTTAAGCAAAGGCCATATCTCTTATTTCCAAGCCTCAAATGAAAAAACTCAAAACATCAAAGTTGTTCAAAATGGGATTTTAAGCCTATAAAAGTGGTCATGAGTTGTTGAAAAATCTTGTAGCAAGGATTGGCAAGAATGGGTGAAAATGACCTAAAAATGACTTATAACTTAAATAGATCCAAGTTGGAAATTGGTTTGGGAGATCTATGAATCCAAAATAGGTCATCCAATATGTCATTTTGAATCCAAATATCATTTTAAAAACAATGGTTTAAACACAATTTTGATTTGAAGCTTTAAAATGGGGGTTACTTTGTAAAGTTCTTTCTTGCATATTAAGGAACCCTTGAGAAACTTCACCAAAGGCAAGGAATCAGCTTGTTTTTGCATATTCCACTCCCAATATCTCTTGTAAGGAGATTTTGACACAAAATTAAGAGGCTTAAGGCATGAGATGAGATAACACAACATATCACTACATGAGAAATTCCAAAGCTTTCTAGATGATTCTATTGATGGTTATATATTGAGGGGACCATGATGAAGAAAAAGGTTGGTGGATCCATTGGTGAAGAGTGAGGGAGAAAGGGGTATTCACAGTTTTCTTCAAACACAAGCAAGGCTCGAGTTGCTCATCACAGGCTTCAATCATCCCAGATAGTGCAAACAGAAGACTACACACCATTAGAGGATCATCTTGAAGCAAGATCAAGCCTTGAATCAAGCCCTAACTGCATCTGCCATAACCTCTTGACAGGTTTTGTTCTCTCCCCATATCTCCATATTTATGTGTTTTCTGTTAGTTTCCTAGGTATAGAATGAACATGCTAGGTTAGTTGATGATTTTCTGAGAGTTAGAGGAAGATCCATGAGGTTTCATGGCAGGGTGATGTTTCTTCAAGATTCAAGAATAGGCTGTTTAGGGAGTATTAATGGACATGTTGTGGTTTAGATTGGTGAGGGTAACATGTAGAACAAGTTTATACCGTTAGCTTGAAGCTCTAGCAAGATTGATACCAGAAGAAAATGGTGGAACCCTAATCTTGATGCATTCTGTTTGAGAGATATAGGAGGTTTTAGTGAGAACTATGCGTACCATCGTATTCTTGGGAAAAAGTGGAGCAACTTTGGCCTTTGGATCGTGGCTTTTCATGGCCATATGAGAGAGCACGAGCTTGAAGAAAAGTCATGCATGGATTCTGTTTTTGCTGAAACCCTAGGTTGAGTTGGAGAAGACGATCCCTCCACCGTTAGATCGTTCATTTTATTTGACTTATTAATCTGATCCGACGGCTCCAATTTAATTTCGAAAACAGAGGGAAACCATGAAGCTAAACGCGGCGTTTAGCTAAATGAGAAGTTCTGGGCCTTAGCAAGTCGCTGCTACTCACACCCCCACCAGCGGCCCAATCAACTTTTGAACTAAAATTTGATGCTATTTGCACCGTCCTCGTTTTATTTTTCTTTTTAATTTTTCAATTGTTTTTCTGAACGCATGGGCCTAACAAAGTTGATATCTGCACCTCCCACATTCCTGGCCCATCTGGAAATGAACTAGGGCGCTTTACTGTTGACACCCCCCATCCCATTTATTTCAATTCTTTTATTTTCAATTTCTTTTATTTGCTTGCATTTTATAAAAATCATATAAAATAGAAAAATTAATATTTTTTAGTGCTTGTTTTTTCTATAGGTTTATAATCCTGTCTAGAAAATTAATAAAAATAAAAACTCCATTTTATTTTTAGTTTCATATTTTTAGAATATTATTCTTTTAAATAGCTTTTAAATAGGTTTAAGTAGATACCTCAATTTTGTAGAATTTATTTTAGGATCTTCCCTTAACCTTTTTGATTCATTCTTTTTGGTGTGATTAGATATTGAATCATAGTTTCCCATAGGATTTAATTCATGATTTTTAGCTTAAAATTTGATTAGTTTAATTAGGTTGGCATTAGGGTACCAAATTAGGGTTTAGGTTATGCATAGGTGAAATAATTCATTTTCTTTTGAGAGTTTTGACTTGATTTTTGGGTATGGGCATATAGGGATGTTATGGGTAGGTGTTATAGACCCTTGTGAATGATTGTTAGAATTTTCCCCTTTGCTTTAGTATTTTCAAGTGCTTTCTGAAGTTGACTGATTGTATTGACTGTCTGTGTGATTATTTGTCTATCTCTGGGGTTTATCTTTGGGGAATTGTTGTGGGGCTTGGTTTGTTTTGAAGACCTTGTTGAAGGAGCATGATGAAGGAGAAGATTGTAGATCAAGACCCAGAGACCCAGAGGCTGGAGCTTGTTCTCTGTCTGTGAGGTTTGAGATCCTGAAGTTTGAGGGAAACCCATGGTACTTTCCTGAGGAAGGCACTATGGATGTCTTTCATTCTTTATTCTCACCTCTTTCTTAAGTATCCAATGATGTTGGAGCCTTCATGTGAGTTTAGTTTCTCCTGAGGAGGAATGTAAACTGATCACAGTTGTTGAGCCACATGGGATACAATTCCTAAGTGGAAGCCTCCTAGTACTTTCCTGAGGAAGGTCCTATGGGTCTGTTCACTTAGTTCCCCTAGTTCACATAGGATTTCTTAAGTATCCAGTGATGTTGGAGCCTTCATGTGAGTTTAGTTTCTCCTGAGGAGGAATGTAAACTGATCACAGTTGTTGAGCCACATGGGATACGATTCCTAAGTGGAAGCCTCCTAGTACTTTCCTGAGGAAGGTCCTATGGGTCTATTCACTTAGTTCCCTTAGTTCATGTAGGATTTCTCAAGTATCCAATGATGTTGGAGCCTTCATGTGAGTTTAGTTTCTCCTGAGGAGGAATGTAAACTGATCACAGTTGTTGAGCCACATAGGATATGATTCCTGAGTATAAGCCTCCTAGTGCTTTCCTGAGGAGGGCACTATGAGTCTGCCTACTTAGCTCCCTTTCTTCGGTAAGCTTGATTTGAAGCTTGAAGACTGGGATTGATTTCTTCTGATTAGGGTTTTGTTTTAGGGTTTTGCTTTAGGGCTTTGCTTAGATTTGATTAGGGTTTTGTTTTCAGGGTTAGGATTAGAGCTTAGAGATAGTTTCTTTCTCAAGCATGTGGTTTGTTTGCCTGATGGCACTTCATTTATTTTATCTGTTTATTGCTTGATAGCATGTTGTTTATTTTTCAGTATGATTACTGTTATTTCATGACTGGCTTGAGGTCGAGACGAGCTTGTGGAGGCTGAAGCCCCACACACATTTCCTCCCTCACTTGCATTGCATGCATTTTGCTGTTAAGCTGACGCTTTGTCTGTTTTGGTGTATCATTGACATGATCCCTTAGGACTCTCATTTCCTTTGATAAGGATTTGATGATAGACTTTTAGGTTGAAACCTATGCATGACAACATCTAGGAGTTCCCTGTTCAAACCTCAACCATAGGATGAATCCATGGCATGATAACAGTAGGACTTGATAGTCTCCCTCCTAGTTGGGCCTGTTCTCTTCTCATCTCAAAACAGTTTAAGATACAGTAATCATGAATGATTTCTTTCGTACGTTACGAGCCTTAAGCTATCTGAGAAAGGATTGTGGGAGAGCTTCTTTTCCACAGTCTGGATGTTTAGTATGGTACCCTTTGGGTGACATGCGACGCATTCACTCTCAGGTCATAGTCTCTAGTGCGGTTGAAATCGCAAACACAATAAAAAACACTTCTTTCAAAACAGGAAATAACCCGTAGTTTCCCGAACTACGTTTGCTCTGATCTTCCATGCAGTGTGGAAGTACGTAGGCATAGGATGCGATATCCTAGCGAGCAACCTTTCCCCCTTCACCCGTAGTTAGTCGAACTACGTTGACTCTGATTTCTCATTCTCTGATGAGAATACGTAGGCATAAAGTGCGACGCTTTGCCGAGTCATTTTTCTCTTCTTTTTCAGCCAGCCTTGATAGGTAGATAGAATAAAACCAACCCGTCCAAGTAAACAAACAAGCGTGGATCCCGTCGAGTACGACGGACGTGAGGGGTGCTAATACCTTCCCCTTGCGTAACCGACTCCCGAACCCAGACAATGGTTGCGATGACCTTGTCTTACCCTTTTTCGTCAGGTTTTTCCGATCGTTTCCTTTTCCACTCTGAGGGATAAATAACGAAAGGTGGCGACTCTTCTGTCATGCCGGCACCTTATTTTCGCGCAAGCGACAGCTGGCGACTCTGCTGGGGAAACGAACCCAGAATCTCTGGTTCTCCGGTTCCCTATGAGAGTCAATCCTAGCGCTTGTATGTTTGCTTGTTGAGTTGCGTTTATTTATCGCATTTTTACTTCTCGCACTTTATTTCCCGCATTTTATTTTCCAGTTTGATATGATTATTTGTGCTGCTGTGGGAGAGGGATGTTACTATGAGTGAGAAGCCGAACCTGGGCTTGAGTATACACCTAGACATAGTTGCGGAGAGTAGTAGACGAACCTGTCTGCTGAGCAGGCACAGTTCCCTACGAAATCTGCGCTCAGACGAGGTTCTTGCAGAGGTGCTCCTTTCCGGTCCTGAGGATCTGAGGGGAGTCCAGACGTGAGGATTGTCGACTCTGGGGACCGATCATTTGGAAGTCAGCTAAGTGAGGCCTCTTCATGACTTGATGATGCCACTCCTTCTGGGAATCGTATCATCACTCATGAAAGTCTGTGACGCTGATGACCGCATAGGATTCCGTACCTTTGTCCGTGGATTAGGTCCATACCTGTGAGCGGGATTGGGTTTATTGCAGGAAACTTTGACCTTCAGACTACCTGGTTTTCTTGACAGTGGATTAGTTATGTTGGTACCAGGTTCCTCAGTTGCAGATTTGTCTGTTCTTGATAGAGCAGGTTTTGATCAGAGGATCTTATCATCAGGTGTATGTCTGTTCTTGATAGAGCAGGTTTTGATCAGAGTATCGTCATCAGTTGTTTGTTCTTGATAGGGCAGACTTTGAGTGGGGTCTGAAGGTCTCATCAGCAGATGTTGTTTGTTCTTGATAGGGCAGATTTTGAGTGGGGTCTGAAAGATCTCATCAGCAGATGTTGTTTGTTCTTGATAGGGCAGATTTTTGATTTGGGGTCTGAAGACTTCATCAGCAGATATTTCTTGATCATACATCCGGGGTCCTTATTATCAGACATTTGTTCTTGACAGAGCAGAATTTTGATCTTATGTGTATGGTCCTGTCAGAAGGTCGTTCTTAGCAGATCAGATTAGTGGTCTTACACCGGGGTTTTCTTCTCATCAGTGATTATTGACCCAGAATCTCCACAGCAGCTACCTGGATATATTATTGCATGCCTGCATGTTGCATTAGTTTGCATGTTCATTTGCATTCCATTGACGTGTGTTTGTGACAGGTACCATTTCCCCGATCCAGGATCTCTCGCCTCCTATTGTATTATTACAGCCTCTCTCAGAAAGATTGTTGCGTACGAGTTCTCGATCCCTGATGTGTCGAAGTTGACTATCGCTGATGATATGTATATACGAGATTGATGTTTCCATGATTGGGATCGGATTTCTTCTTCTTATTATTATTGTCAGCACTGGTACTAAGGCGCTAGGATCGGGGGAAATCTCCCAAGCACACAGACACACACATACATCAGCATGAAGCATTTGCATGACGTACATTTTGCTGGTTTTCCTAACCTTTAATGTTGACAGGTTTTTCAGGTTCACAGGTTCCGAGCTGCTTCCGATCTCCAGGATTGATCAGAGACTCATTCACCGTTACTCAACTCGAGCTAATCAGACTAGGATCATGGATCAGGTGCAGTCAGATGTTCAAGAGCTCCGTGAACGGATGGATCGTTTTATGGAACTGATGCAGGTAGTCGCTAATGGTCAGGACCAGCTTCGTACTTTGGTTCAACCTTTGATCTCCCGGGTTGATAGTAACGGCATACTGCATGGCGGGGATGTGCCTACTCCTCCTCTAGTTGATGTTCCACAGAATGTTATTCCTGTTGCCGGGGGCAACAGCAGTGCTAATGGCAATATGATGACCAATATCAGACTCAATGCGACGGGCGTCGGCAATGGTAGTCTGGGAGCTAATGTCAACATAGGGCCGGTCAACGGCAACGCTGGCGTCGGAAATCTGTCGGTGCCTCAACCGTGGCTGGAGGATCATCAGGATGATGTGTTTTCTCAAAGGGGTATGGAAGCAGAGTTGAATGCTGAAGCGCGACTCAGGTTCAAAGCGCTGGAAGACAAAATGAGAGACATTGAAAATCAGAATACTTTGGGCGTTGATATGTCCAAGCTGGGGTTAATTGCTGATTTCAAGGTACCTCATAAGTTCAAGGTGCCTGTCTTTGAGAAGTATAAGGGTACTACTTGCCCTCGTGTCCACCTTCGATCTTACTATAGAAAGATGTCCGCCTATTCCGACGATGAGAAGTTGCTGATGCACTTCTTCCAAGATAGTCTTTCTGGTCCATCCCTCGAGTGGTATATGGGTCTGGAGCCCACTACCGTGCGCACGTGGAAAGATCTCGCTGAAGCGTTTGTCCTCCACTATCAGTACAATAGCGACTTGGCCCCCAACCGAGTCCAACTTCAGAACCTTTCACAGCGGAATAATGAAAGCTTTAAAGAGTACGCCCAGCGGTGGCGTGAGTTGGCTGCTCGGGTTCAACCGCCGATGGTTGAGCGCGAGCTAGTGCAAATGTTCGTGGCTACCCTTCCTGGAATCTACTATGAAAAGCTAGTCAGTGGCATGTCTGGGACATTCTCGGCTCTCATCACTATGGGCGAGCATGTCGAGAATGGTATAAAGATTGGAAAAATTCAAGGCGAATCATCCTCAGCAGGAGGAGGTGGTAAGAAACCTTACGCTGGCAAGCGTCGAGAAGGAGATGCGAGTGCTGTCACCAACGCTCGGAGAAAGGGCAAGGGCCCTCAGTAGCAGATTGCTAGCATAAATATCCCGGCAGCTCCGCAGCAGCAGCAGCAGCCACAGCAACAGAGTCAGCAGGGATATAGAAAATATCAGAATCGGGCTCCTTTGGCAAGCCGTCAGTTTGAAGCGCCACCTATGTCGTATGCGCAGCTCTTGCAAACTTTGCTTCAGCTTCAGCTAGTTCAAAAGAGGACGTTGACTCCCTTGACAGGGGCACCACCACCGGGGTATGACGCAAATGCCACTTGCGATTTCCATACTGGGGCACCAGGCCATACGATTGAGAACTGCAAAGCTTTTAAGCACAAGGTGCAGGACCTAGTAGACGCCAAGGTTATTAACTTTTCTGATAGTGTGCCCAATGTCACCAAAAACCCTATGCCTCATCATAGGGGAGGCGGAGTGAACGCCATTATCGCCGAGGATAGTGCAGACTTGCTGACCGATGTTAAAGACTTGAAGACGCCGCTTAGTTTCGTCAAAGCTAAGTTGGTGAAGAGGGGGTTCTTTCCCGGATGCGGAGAGTTATGTATGGCCTGTGCTACACTTCCTGATGGGTGTGAGCAGCTGGTAGAAGGTATCCAAAGTCTGATGTCTGAGGGTATTTTGCAGTTCAGCCGGAGCATTGAAAGTGTATCAGGGGAGGTCGTGCTGAAGCAGGCAGACGAAGTCGCTACCATTACCATTCCTCGTCAACCTATTACCATTTCTGCGCCCCGACCGCCTATGATCACTATTACCAGGGCCGGGCCGATCCCATTCGAGAGCACTAACGCCGTTCCATGGCATTATGGCGCTGAAGTCTATTGCAATGGTCAGAAGTTAGAGCTGGAGCCATATGGGTCAACTGTGCAGAATCTCGCAGGAGTCAGTGGTATTACTCGAAGCGGAAGAGTGTTTGCGCCGACAGAGGTTGTGGCCGAGAAAGTGGTCAGAGCTGATGCCGTGGATAAGGATAAAGGCAAAGCCGTTGAAGAGGTCCCTTGTGGGGCAGAGAAGGATTTGCTAGTTAAAGATGCCGAAGAGTTCATGCGGTTAATCAAGAAGAGCGACTACAAGATTGTAGACCATCTTCACCAGACTCCGTCAAAGATTTCTATTCTCAACTTATTGCTGTGTTCTGAAGCGCACCGCAACGCGTTACTGAAGGTATTGAATGCTGCCTACGTGCCGCAGGAGATATCAGTAAATCATCTAGAAGAGGTGGTAGCCCATGTTAATGCTGGCAATGGGCTGGGATTCACAGATTTAGAGCTGACTCCTAAAGGGAGAAATCACAACAGCGCCTTGCACGTCTCGATAGAGTGCAGAGGCACAATCATGTCGCATGTCCTGGTGGACACGGGTTCGTCGCTTAATGTGCTTTCGAAGAAGGCACTAATGAAGTTGGACACTCGTGGATTGCTTTGCACGCCCAGTGATCTGGTGGTGAAAGCATTTGACGGAACTAAGCGCCACGTTTTCGGAGAGTTGACCCTGCCGATTCAAGTTGGTCCCGAGACGTTCGATACGGTTTTTTATATCATGGATATCATGCCTGCCTACAGTTGCCTCTTAGGTCGGCCATGGATCCATGTTGCTGGTGCCGTGACGTCCACGCTGCATCAAAAGCTCAAATATGTTGTCGGGGGAAGCATAGTAACCGTCTGTGGTGAGGAGGACATTATGGTGAGCCACTTGTCATCCTTTAAGTATGTTGAAATGGATGGCGAGATCCATGAAACTCTCTGCCAAGCATTTGAAGCCGTCAAGGTGAAAGAGGTAGCTCCTGTCGTCGTAGAGAAGCAAGAGATGAATCTCTCCTCGTTCAAAGAAGCTCGGGCCGTTGTCGAAGCCGGTTCCACCCCGGGCTGGGGGCATGTTTTGGAGATACCGATCAAGCAGGACAAGTTTGGATTGGGGTATTCTCCTGAAGCTGAAGCTTCATCTTCTTCGTCTAGCAGTTCGTCTCGTGGGAAGGGGCCGATCCTATTTACCAAGGGCTGAGTGATTTTCGAAAGCATCAACGCAGCGTCTGAGGACAGCGGGGATAGCGATTGTGATCTTGACGCCTGGATTCAGCCAAGCAAGCCGGGCGAGCGCCTCAACAATTGGACCATCAAGGAGATTATCTAGCTGATAAGTGAAGAGTAATGATTTGCTTTTTACAATCTTTGTACAACCCTATGTCCTGCCCAGGGCATAGTGGTTTTATTGTCAGGGCCTTGTTGGATTATGTACATGCATTTTGTTAATAAATCAAAGGCGTTTTCTTCGTACTCAAATATTGTGTTCTCTGTTATTCCTGTTTTATGTTTATTTTGAAAAAACAGTAAAATGGCAACGGGGTTTGTGCTAACCTGCATATTCTTGCTTTAAGTTTAACCCTTGTTATTGCAGGATCCACATAACAGACGACATCGACTCTGGATCTTCTACGGCTCACTACGACTTCGATTGCCCGATCTATCAAGCCGAGGATGAGATTGATGAAGACGAAGACCTTCCGGAAGAGTTGGCCCGCTTGTTGAGACAAGAGGAAAAGGTTATTCTGCCTCACGAGGAAGATATTGAGATCATAAATCTGGGTTCTGAAGAGCTCGTCAGAAATGTCAGAGTAGGGGCTGCGCTGCAGAATGATGTCAAGCATAGACTGGTCGAGATGCTTCGAGAGTATAGTGACGTCTTCGCTTGGTCATACGAAGATATGTCCGGACTCGACACAGACATCGTGGTTCATCGCTTGCCGTTGCGAGAAGAGTGCCCTCCAGTCAAGCAGAAGCTTAGGAGGACGAGACCAGATATGGCTGTAAAAATCAAAGAAGAAGTCCAGAAGCAGTTGGACGCAGGATTTCTAGCCGTTACCACTTACCCTCCGTGGGTCGCCAACATAGTGCCTGTACCAAAGAAGGACGGTAAGGTACGCATGTGCGTCGATTATCGGGATTTGAATAGGGCGAGCCCTAAGGATGACTTCCCGTTGCCTCATATCGATGTGTTGGTCGACAACACAGCCCAGTTTTCCGTGTTTTCGTTCATGGATGGCTTCTCCGGTTACAATCAGATTAAGATGGCGCCGGAGGACATGGAGAAAACGACGTTTATTACCCCCTGGGCAACATTTTGCTATAAGGTAATGCCCTTCGGTCTGAAGAACGCAGAGGCCACTTACCAGCGAGCAATGGTAACTTTGTTTCATGATATGATTCATCATGAGATCGAGGTCTATGTTGATGACATGATTGCAAAGTCCCAAACGGAGGAAGAACATCTGGTCAACTTATTGAAGCTGTTTGAGAGGCTTAGGAAGTTCAGGCTGAGGCTGAATCCTAACAAGTGCACTTTCGGAGTGCGGTCCGGAAAGTTATTGGGGTTTATCGTTAGTGAACGAGGCATTGAAGTTGATCCTGCGAAAATAAAAGCTATTCAAGAAATGTCAGCGCCGAAAACAGAAAAAGAAGTTCGTGGTTTCTTGGGCCGAATAAACTACATTGCAAGGTTTATCTCTCAGCTCACGGCCACCTGTGAACCGATGTTCAAGCTTTTAAAGAAGGATCAGGCGATTACTTGGAATGAGGATTGCCAGAGGGCATTCGATAAAATAAAGCAGTATCCTCAAGAACCTCCAATCTTGATACCCCCAGTGGCTGGACGGCCATTAATCATGTACCTGACGGTTCTGGAGAATAGTATGGGGTGTGTTCTCAGTCAGCACGACGAGACGGGCAGAAAAGAGCATGCCATTTATTATTTGAGTAAAAAGTTCACTGAGTGTGAATCTCGATACTCGATGCTGGAAAAGACGTGTTGTGCATTAGCTTGGGCCGCCAAACGTCTACGACAGTATATGCTCAATCACACCACTATGCTAATTTCGAAGATGGATCCGATCAAGTACGTCTTTGAGAAGCAGGCTCTTTCGGGCAGGATTGCCAGATGGCAAATGGTGTTAACAGAATATGATATTCAGTACGTCTCCCAGAAGGCCATCAAGGGAAGCATATTGTCTGATTACCTTGCCGAACAGCCAATCGAAGACTACCAGCCGATGAAGTTTGAATTCCCTGACGAGGATATTATGTTTCTCAAAGCGAAGGATTGCGATGAGCCATTGCCCGGTGAGGGGCCAGATAGGAAGTCTCAGTGGAAGTTGATATTCGACGGAGTGGTTAATTCCTATGGAAGTGGTATCGGGGCTATCATCACGACTCCTCACGGATCCCACATCCCGTTTACTGCGAGACTGACGTTTCCAGTTACCAACAATGAAGCAGAGTATGAAGCATGTATTATGGGTCTAGAAGAGGCAATTGATTTGAGAATCAAGAATCTAGACGTATATGGTGACTCAGCGCTTGTAATCAATCAGATTAAAGGGGAGTGGGAAACTCGTCAAGCGAATTTGGTGCCATACATGAATTATGCCAGGAGGCTGCTTCCGTTCTTCGATCGAGTGGAACTCCATCATGTACCCAGGGCTGAAAATCAGATGGTTGATGCCTTAGCCACGTTGGCTTCCATGTATAAAGTCAATCTTTGGAATGAAGCTCCAAGCATTGTCCTTTCGCGGCTTGACAGACCGGCATTTGTCTTTGCAATCGAGGATGCTGCCGACGGCAAGCCATGGTTCCACGACATCCAGACCTTCCTTATGACTAAGGAGTATCCTGCGGGTGCGTCAACCCAGGATAAGAAGACTCTGAGGAGGCTGTCTGGAAACTTTTATCTCAATCCTGATGGAGTGCTGTATAAGAGAAATCACGATCTCGTGCTGCTCAGATGTGTAGATGAGAAAGAGGCAAGTATGCTCATCGAAGAAGTCCATGAGGGCACATTTGGTACGCACGCCGGCGGGCATGCCATGACGAGAAAGATCCTGAGAGCAGGATATTACTGGCTGACTATGGAGTCGAATTGCTTCAGATTCGCGAAGAAATGTCATAAATGCCAGATTTATGCTGATAAAGTTCATGTGTCGCCGTGCCCATTGAATGTCATGTCCTCCCATTGGTCGTTCTTCATGTGGGGCATCGACATGATAGGCAAGATCGAGCCCACTGCATCCAATGGTCATCGTTTCATTCTGGTAGCTATCGACTACTTCACCAAATGGGTGGAGGCAGCCTCGTACGCTAATGTGACCAAGCAGGTGGTAGCTAAATTCATAAAGAAGGACATCATCTGTCGTTACGGAGTTCCCGAGCGGATCATTACTGATAATGGTTCGAATTTGAATAACAAGATGATGAAGGAGCTGTGCCAGAGCTTCAAGATTGAACACCACAAATCATCTCCTTACCGGCCGAAGATGAATGGCGCCGTCGAAGCCGCCAACAAAAACATAAAGAAGATCGTTCAGAAGATGGTTGTGACGTACAAAGATTGGCACGAGATGCTGCCGTTTGCCTTGCACGGTTATCGTACGATGGTGCGTACGTCGACCGGGGCAACTTCTTTCTCCTTGGTGTACGGTATGGAAGCTGTCCTACCGTTAGAAGTGGAGATTCCTTCTTTGCGAGTTTTGGTTGATGTGAAACTCGACGAGGCAGAATGGATTACGAATCGCTTGAACCAACTCAGCCTGATGGACGAGAAGAGGTTGGCATCAATTGCATTTGGTCGTCTGTATCAAAGCCGAATGAAGAAAGCTTATGATAAGAAGGTGCGTCCTAGAAGCTTTCAGACGGGTGATCTCGTCCTGAAGAAGATTCTTCCGCCACACTCTGATCACCGGGGCAAGTGGACTCCGAATTACGAAGGGCCGTATGTCGTCAGCAAGGTCTTCTCGGGAGGAGCTTTGTCGTTATCCACGATGGATGGTGAAGATTTTGCATCCCCGGTGAACGCGGATGCAGTTAAAAAATACTTTGCTTGAAAGAGACCCGCTGGACAAAAAAGAAAGAGTCCAGGCAAAAAAGGGGCATCCCGGCAAACCAAAAACAGAATAAAAGGTTCGGGCAAAAATTAGGGATATATTGAAAAAAGATGTACACCTGCGAAGTCGAAAACCTACACTGGGCGGCTTCGGCAAAAAAGGGTATCCCGGTGAACTGAAAACCCGTAAAGGGCGGTTCACGCAAAAGTTAGGGATTTGAATAAGCAAATGACTGCGTTCCGCGTATGAACTTTCATTGTTTAGTGGTTTGGAGGACCTGAGGGCCGTTTATCTGAATCAATCTCTTCCGAAGCTGAAGCGTCAGAGAAGTATCGAAGTCGAGTGGGTCTTAGAGGGATCAACTCATGGTGTTCGTCTACGCCTCGTTGTCGACATTTGTATATACTGATGTATATTTATGTTTTATTTTTGCGCGGCTTCCTCATTCCAGGAGTTTGCATCTGATTATAAAACATTTTTCACCCATTCAGGGGTTCATCATCAATAAAATGCATATTATTCAGCAATTCTGCTTGCCTGTTTAGCATTTACCTGTTTTGTTTGCGAATGAAAACGCTGATGTTTTTAATAAAATGCGCATACATAAGCTTACGGGCCTAGGCCCATTGATTGTTGAAACAATTAATTACCTGAACTTTGTCACGAGATAATAACCTTGATAGGCCCCTTTGAGGAGGATATCTTGTCTGTTTGTTTGTGTTGTTGCAGGTATAGCACCTTCCAGAAGATGTGTCGTGCGCATCCCTGAAGCAGGGTGAGTCCTCCTTCTCTAGCAGAGTTCAGTAGTCTCTCCTCCGCAGAATCTGAACGCAGAATAGTGAGCATTGATATGTCTCCCCGGACAGAGATGATTCTTTTCCCCAAGCAGACGCATCCTGAAGGAACGTCACCTCATCAGCTGAGTCAAGGGTCGAAGCTCATGTCCCCCGCACCGGGTCACAAGTGCAGGTTTCATAGAAGTGTTCGGGTGCCGAAGCTCGTGTGTTCCCCAGTAAAGTCGCCGCAGCAGGTGTTTCCCCAGCACCGGGTCACAAGTGCAGGTTTCGTAGGAAACTATTCGTACACCGAAGGATGCGGTAACTGATGGTGCCAGACTGAAGTCTCCAGCGGAATTGAGATTCCCTGCCAGAGCCGTATCCTCTCCCGAAGTCGGATGATTCCCTCTTCCCCAGTAGAGTGTTGGAACAGCTGATGTTGTATTCCCCTGCAGAGTTATACTCTCCCCCGAAGTCAGATGATTCTTTCTCCCCCAGCGAAATTGAAATTCCGCATCAGGGTCGTACTCCCCAGTGAAGTAGAATGATTTCTCTCCCCCGGCTGAGTCCGCAAACCCCCCAAGAGAGCCGAATCATTGGAAGCAGTTGGGACCATGAGTGGGTTGACCCTAGCAGAGTATTAAACAGTTGATATGGTATTTCCCCAGAGTTGCACTCTCTCCAGCGAAGCAGAATGACTTCTCCTTCCCCAGCCGAGTTTGCAGATGTCCAAGAGAGCCAAATCCTTGGAAGGTGATTAGATCACGATTAGTTTTTCCCCAGTGGAGCGTTGAGCAGCTGAAGTTGTTTCCCCACAGAGTTATCATCCCCAGAAAAGTAGCCATGGCGGCCACGCAATTTATTCTCGCGATTGATATCAGCAGGTCCAAGTTCTCGTAGAGCTTCGTCCCCTGCAGTAATCAACTGAAGTTGTTTCCCCTGCAGCAGTCAACCGAAAGATCAATTCCTCAGACAGAGTCCGATTGATATTGGCGTGACCACGTTCTCCTCAGCGGGATGATTCCTCTATCTGAGTAGGTCAAGGAGGATTTCCCCTTCGGCATTTATTTGGCTGACGGGATCGCATCATTGTGCATGATTGCATAGCATTTAGCATAAACGCATAGCATTTCCACCATGTGGGGCATGGCGCCGAAGCATATGCATCATAAACATGATCTAGGTTATTATCATTCTTGTTTTACAGGTGTTCTGCCAAAGGATCAGTTGCTCAGGATGATTCCTGACATTCTCCCTAACGAAGTCACTCGCTCAAGATGATTTTTGAGATCCCCAGCGAAGTCTGCAGTTTAAAATGACTCTTGAAATCCTCAGCAGGGCCATTTGCTTAAGATGATTCTTAAGACCTCAGCGCAGTTTCCCGAGTTGTTTGCTTAGGATGATTCTTGAGCTCCCCAGTAGCGTCCCCGGCGAAGATCGCCCAGGACAATGCCTGAAACTCCAAGAGAGCCGAGTCCTTGGAAGCTGCTCAAGCCGTGACTGGTTTGAACCCAGCAAGAGTTGTCCAGGAAGATTCCTGGAATCCCCAGCAGAATGAAGTCTCCAGAATGGTTATCGGTTCAGGATGATTCTTGAAGGTGCCCGACGGAGTTGTTTGTTCAAGATGATTCTTGAAGTCCTTAGCAGCGTGATATGTTTGCTCCAACAGTGATATCTAATCTGAAGATTGACTTTGTAAACGCCCGAAGGCGATACTAGAAGGTTCCTGTGGATTCAGATTTCCTTGTTGATGAATCAACGTGTGTCTGAAGACAAAGTTCAAAAGTTTGTAGATGCAGCTTTTGTGTGCAAGGTGATCCGTGTTGGCCTGAAGACCAAGTCAGTCGTCCTGAGGCGACGATTGATTGCGATCAAGTGAATAGTGTTTCTTCTGACTGAAGTCGAAGATGTTTCTCCAGCTGAAGCGGAGTTTGCCTGAAGGCAAAGTGTTTGAATCCCCGTAGAGTCATGAATGGCTCAGGATACCACTTCTCTGACTGAAGTCACAGATTTCCCAAGCTGAAGCGAAGGTGCCTAAAGGCAAGGTTATCCCCAAGGTCATGAATGACCTAGGATTCATTTTTCGGACTGAAGGCCAAAGTATATCCCTGACTGAAGTCACGGATACTCTATAGCAGAGGCGGAGTTGCCTGAAGGCAGATCCATGTATCCTTGAAGGCCAAGGATCATTTTCTTCAGACTGAAGTCGAAGATACCTCCTGCAGAGTTGCCGACAGGCAAAGTTTACATCCTTGAAGGCCAAGGATGCTTATCTTCAGAAATACTTGAAGATCTTTTCTAGCTGAAGCTGGAAGTGGCCAGGGACCAGGGTTTCATATAGCTTTGATGTTGAAGTTCTACGATGGGCTCAGTATGCAGTAGTATTTGGATGTTCGTTATGGTTCTAAGGGAGAACCCCAGATCAGAGTGTGCTTGGCTAAGTCTCTCATTCCCAGCGGAGTAGCTTCAAATACGCAGGTGTACCTTTTGTTCTATTTACCAGGGGTGAACCCCAGGTCAGAGTTGTTCAGTGTTGTATTTTCTCCAGCGGCGAGGCGGGGAATTTTGATTATCCGACGGCGAGGTCAGATCATGTTTGTGTTCGACAGCGAGGTTGGATGTTTGTTTGACGCCAATGTCAGACTCTTTAAATCCCCAGCAGAGATGATGTTTGTACGACGGCGATGTCGAGTGTCTCTCAGAGTAATGTTGTTTCCGGCGGCGATGTCAGATCAGTATTTCTCCAGCTAGTTGTTGGGAAGCTAGTGTTGCAGTGTTAGAAGATTCGTTCCCCGCAGAGCATCGTGTGCTCGTGCAGTTGGCAAATTTTCGGGTTTACCGGTATTCAACCGTCTCGCACCTTGATTGGCTGAGAGCCGTTCGCTTCTCACCCAGTCAGGTTCAAGCCGTTTGAATAGGGGCAGCTGTTGCACCCCAAAATTTGACCAACATTTATTTACCCATCAAGTGTTTGAAAGTTGATACCTTCATCAGAAAAGTTCAAGAGATCCTCAGAGGAATTGGTTGAAACCAAGGTTATGTGCTTCATAGCTTGAGAGTTGTGGGTGCTCCTCAGATGATTCTGAGACTTTGAGAATGAACTTGAAGCTTTGAGAAAGCCTATGAGATGTCTTGAAAGCCATCATGAAACCCAGAGAGGCCATTGTGCAAGAATTCAGAAGATTCAACTATGAATGGTAGAATTAGGGTTTGACTGGGTCAATCCTAGATCAGCTGAAGATTTGGAGAAGGTTGAGACCTAATCCAAGGGCCATGAGATCATGGAATGATGTATGGAGATGTTATAAAGACGATTCCTAGACCAACTCATCATGATTGAGGAGTTTGAGAAGTTTTAAGTCAGGGTTTCTAAGGATTGTCAGTGAAAAAACCCTAGTTTGATCCCTATCTTCTAGGCCGTTTTAGCTCAAGATGTGATTGTCATCTCATCTTCCCCACAACATGAATGTTGTAGAGCTTGTTCTTAGCTTTAATTTGAGTGGTAGAAATCCTTAATAGGATGTGCAGAGCTCAAGTTATGGTTTTGACAAATTACAGGTCATTTGAGGTATGTGAATCTGGGTCCTTGAAAGTCACCCAACTTGCAGACAACTTTTTCCCTAGTAGGATGATTCCTATGGTCTCTTGGTCAACATTAATGTTGAATATCATCTTCTTAGCTTTCTATAGAGTACTAGAAGTCCTTGATAGGATTTGTAGAACTCAACTTATGGTTTGAACAAGACAGGGGTATTTTGGTCATTTGGAAGTTATAGGTCATTTTAAGCAAAGGCCATATCTCCTATTTCCAAGCCTCAAATGAAAAAACTCAAAACATCAAAGTTGTTCAAAATGGGATTTTAAGCCTAGAAAAGTGGTCATGAGTTGTTGAAAAATCTTGTAGCAAGGATTGGCAAGAATGGGTGAAAATGACCTAAAAATGGCTTATAACTTAAATAGATCCAAGTTGGAAATTGGTTTGGGAGATCTATGAATCCAAAATAGGTCATCCAATATGTCATTTTGAATCCAAACATCATTTTAAAAACAATGGTTTAAACACAATTTTGATTTGAAGCTTTAAAATGGGGGTTACTTTGTAAAGTTCTTTCTTGCATATTAAGGAACCCTTGAGAAACTTCACCAAAGGCAAGGAATCAGCTTGTTTTTGCACATTCCACTCCCAATATCTCTTGTAAGGAGATTTTGACACAAAATTAAGAGGCTTAAGGCATGAGATGAGATAACACAACATATCACTACATGAGAAATTCCAAAGCTTTCTAGATGATTCTATTGATGGTTATATATTGAGGGGACCATGATGAAGAAAAAGGTTGGTGGATCCATTGGTGAAGAGTGAGGGAGAAAGGGGTATTCAAAGTTTTCTTCAAACACAAGCAAGGCTCGAGTTGCTCATCACAGGCTTCAATCATCCCAGATAGTGCAAACAGAAGACTACACACCATTAGAGGATCATCTTGAAGCAAGATCAAGCCTTGAATCAAGCCCTAACTGCATCTGCCATAACCTCTTGACAGGTTTTGTTCTCTCCCCATATCTCCATATTTATGTGTTTTCTGTTAGTTTCCTAGGTATAGAATGAACATGCTAGGTTAGTTGATGATTTTCTGAGAGTTAGAGGAAGATCCATGAGGTTTCATGGCAGGGTGATGTTTCTTCAAGATTCAAGAATAGGCTGTTTAGGGAGTATTAATGGACATGTTGTGGTTTAGATTGGTGAGGGTAACATGTAGAACAAGTTTATACCGTTAGATTGAAGCTCTAGCAAGATTGATACCAGAAGAAAATGGTGGAACCCTAATCTTGATGCATTCTGTTTGAGAGATATAGGAGGTTTTAGTGAGAACTATGCGTACCATCGTATTCTTGGGAAAAAGTGGAGCAACTTTGGCCTTTGGATCGTGGCTTTTCATGGCCATATGAGAGAGCACGAGCTTGAAGAAAAGTCATGCATGGATTCTGTTTTTGCTGAAACCCTAGGTTGAGTTGGAGAAGACGATCCCTCCACCGTTAGATCAGTCATTTTATTTGACTTATTAATCTGATCCGACGACTCCAATTTAATTTCGAAAACAGAGGGAAACCATGAAGCTAAACGCGGCGTTTAGCTAAATGAGAAGTTCTGGGCCTCAGCAAGTCGCTGCTACTCACACCCCCACCAGCGGCCCAATCAACTTTTGAACTAAAATTTGATGCTATTTGCACCGTCCTCGTTTTATTTTTCTTTTTAATTTTTCAATTGTTTTTCTGAACGCATGGGCCTAACAAAGTTGATATCTGCACCTCCCACATTCCTGGCCCATCTGGAAATGAACTAGGGCGCTTTACTGTTGACACCCCCCATCCCATTTATTTCAATTCTTTTATTTTCAATTTCTTTTATTTGCTTGCATTTTATAAAAATCATATAAAATAGAAAATTTAATATTTTTTAGTGCTTGTTTTTTTTATAGGTTTATAATCCTGTCTAGAAAATTAATAAAAATAAAAACTCCATTTTATTTTTAGTTTCATATTTTTAGAATATTATTCTTTTAAATAGCTTTTAAATAGGTTTAAGTAGATACCTCAATTTTGTAGAATTTATTTTAGGACCTTCCCTTAACCTTTTTGATTCATTCTTTTTGGTGTGATTAGATATTGAATCATAGTTTCCCATAGGATTTAATTCATGATTTTTAGGTTAAAATTTGATTAGTTTAATTAGGTTGGCATTAGGGTACCAAATTAGGGTTTAGGTTATGCATAGGTGAAATAATTCATTTTCTTTTGAGAGTTTTGACTTGATTTTTGGGTATGGGCATATAGGGATGTTATGGGTAGGTGTTATAGACCCTTGTGAATGATTGTTAGAATTTTCCCCTTTGCTTTAGTATTTTCAAGTGCTTTCTGAAGTTGACTGATTGTATTGACTGTCTGTGTGATTATTTGTCTATCTCTGAGGTTTATCTTTGGGGAATTGTTGTGGGGCTTGGTTTGTTTTGAAGACCTTGTTGAAGGAGCATGATGAAGGAGAAGATTGTAGATCAAGACCCAGAGACCCAGAGGCTGGAGCTTGTTCTCTGTCTGTGAGGTTTGAGATCCTGAAGTTTGAGGGAAACCCATGGTACTTTCCTGAGGAAGGCACTATGGATGTCTTTCATTCTTTATTCTCACCTCTTTCTTAAGTATCCAATGATGTTGGAGCCTTCATGTGAGTTTAGTTTCTCCTGAGGAGGAATGTAAACTGATCACAGTTGTTGAGCCACATGGGATACAATTCCTAAGTGGAAGCCTCCTAGTACTTTCCTGAGGAAGGTCCTATGGGTCTGTTCACTTAGTTCCCCTAGTTCACATAGGATTTCTTAAGTATCCAGTGATGTTGGAGCCTTCATGTGAGTTTAGTTTCTCCTGAGGAGGAATGTAAACTGATCACAGTTGTTGAGCCACATGGGATACGATTCCTAAGTGGAAGCCTCCTAGTACTTTCCTGAGGAAGGTCCTATGGGTCTATTCACTTAGTTCCCTTAGTTCATGTAGGATTTCTCAAGTATCCAATGATGTTGGAGCCTTCATGTGAGTTTAGTTTCTCCTGAGGAGGAATGTAAACTGATCACAGTTGTTGAGCCACATAGGATATGATTCCTGAGTATAAGCCTCCTAGTGCTTTCCTGAGGAGGGCACTATGAGTCTGCCTACTTAGCTCCCTTTCTTCGGTAAGCTTGATTTGAAGCTTGAAGACTGGGATTGATTTCTTCTGATTAGGGTTTTGTTTTAGGGTTTTGCTTTAGGGCTTTGCTTAGATTTGATTAGGGTTTTGTTTTCAGGGTTAGGATTAGAGCTTAGAGATAGTTTCTTTCTCAAGCATGTGGTTTGTTTGCCTGATGGAACTTCATTTCTTTTATCTGTTTATTGCTTGATAGCATGTTGTTTATTTTTCAGTATGATTACTGTTATTTCATGACTGGCTTGAGGTCGAGACGAGCTTGTGGAGGCTGAAGCCCCACACACATTTCCTCCCTCACTTGCATTGCATGCATTTTGCTGTTAAGCTGACGCTTTGTCTGTTTTGGTGTATCATTGACATGATCCCTTAGGACTCTCATTTCCTTTGATAAGGATTTGATGATAGACTTTTAGGTTGAAACCTATGCATGACAACATCTAGGAGTTCCCTGTTCAAACCTCAACCATAGGATGAATCCATGGCATGATAACAGTAGGACTTGATAGTCTCCCTCCTAGTTGGGCCTGTTCTCTTCTCATCTCAAAACAGTTTAAGATACAGTAATCATGAATGATTTCTTTCGTACGTTACGAGCCTTAAGCTATCTGAGAAAGGATTGTGGGAGAGCTTCTTTTCCACAGTCTGGATGTTTAGTATGGTACCCTTTGGGTGACATGCGACGCATTCACTCTCAGGTCATAGTCTCTAGTGCGGTTGAAATCGCAAACACAATAAAAAACACTTCTTTCAAAACAGGAAATAACCTGTAGTTTCCCGAACTACGTTTGCTCTGATCTTCCATGCAGTGTGGAAGTACGTAGGCATAGGATGCGATATCTTAGCGAGCAACCTTTCCCCCTTCACCCGTAGTTAGCCGAACTACGTTGACTCTGATTTCTCATTCTCTGATGAGAATACGTAGGCATAAAGTGCGACGCTTTGCCGAGTCATTTTTCTCTTCTTTTTCAGCCAGCCTTGATAGGTAGATAGAATAAAACCAACCCGTCCAAGTAAACAAACAAGCGTGGATCCCGTCGAGTACGACGGACGTGAGGGGTGCTAATACCTTCCCCTTGCGTAACTGACTCCCGAACCCAGACAATGGTTGCGATGACCTTGTCTTACCCTTTTTCGTCAGGTTTTTCTGATCGTTTCCTTTCCCGTTCTGAGGGATAAATAACGAAAGGTGGCGACTCTTCTGTCATGCCGGAACCTTATTTTCGCGCAAGCGACAGGTATGACACACTCTCTTGGGTTGCTAAGCGTTTGAGACAGTACACGTTAAACCACACAACCCTGTTGATTTCAAAGATGGATCCAATCAAGTACGTGTTTGAAAAGCAAGCACTCTCCAGAAGTATTACCCGATGGCAAATGGTTTTAACAGAGTATGATATTCAGTATGTTTCCCAAAAAGCCATTAAGGGAAGTGTTCTGTAAGAATATCTCACTGAACAACCAATTGAAGATTATCAGCCGATGAAGTTTGAATTTCCATATGAAGACGTCATCTTACATAAGATGAAGGACTGTGATGAGCCTTTGCCTGACGAGGGTCCTGAGATTGGATCTCAGTGGAAGTTGGTTTTCAATGGAGCTGTTAGGTCATATGGTAATGGAATCGAGACAATCATTATAACTCCTCACGGTTCCCACATACCGTTTACTGCCTGATTAATGTTCGCCCGCACCAATAATGAGGCTGAGTATGAAGCGTGCATTATGGGTTTAGAAGAGGTCATTGATATGAGGATCAAAATTTTTGACGTATATGGCTATTCAGTGTTGGTCGTCAATCAAATCAAAGGAGAATAGGAAACTCGTCAGACCAACTTGGTGTCATATAAGAATTACACTAGAAAACTGCTACCCTTCTCCGACAGAGTCGAATTCTATCATGTGCCCAGGGCTGAGAATCAGATGGCAGACGCCTTGGCAACAGTTGCATCCATGTATAAAGTGAATTTCTGGAATGAAGCTCCAGCGATCACTATCATGCGTCTCGATAGACTTGTTTTCGTGTTTGCAGTTGAAAAGGCATCAGATGGAAATCCTTGGTATTTTGATATCAAGCATTTTCTCAAGACTCAGGAGTATCCATCTGGGGCATCCGTCAAAGATAAGAAAACTCTGAGGAGGCTAACCAGTAATTTCTATTTGAACAAGGATGATGTGTTGTACAAGAGAAACTTTGATATGGTCTTATTGCAGTGTGTTGACGAACACGAAGCAGACCTGTTGATGGAAGAAGTCCATGAGGGTTATTTTACTACTCATGCCGGTGGACATGAAATGGCCAGAAAATTGTTGAAAGCTGGGTATTATTGGATGACTATGGAATCTGATTGTTTCAAATACGCCAGAAAATGCCATAAATTCCAAATTTATGTGGATAAGGTGCATGTGCCACAAACACCTCTGAACATGTTGACATCACCTTGGCCCTTTGCTATGTAGGGAATTGATATGATTGGAAAGATTGAACCGAATGCTTCTAATGGGCATCGCTTCATTCTGGTTGCCATTGATTACATTACGAAGTGGATAGAAATAACCTCGTTTGCTAATGTCACGAAGCAGGTGGTAGCTCGATTAATAAGTAAGGACATCATCCGTCATTATGGAATCCTAGAGCGAATCATTACTGATAATGGTTTGAATTTGAACAACAAGATGATGAAGGAATTGTGCCAGAGTTTTAAGATTGAACATCACAACTCTTTCCCATATCGTCTGAAGATGGATGGTGTTATTGAGGCAGCAGAAAAGAATATCAAGAAGATTGTGTAGAAGATGGTTGTAACCTACAAGGATTGGTACAAGATGTTGCTTTTTTGCTCTACATGGTTATCGTACTTCGATGTGTACATCAACCGGGGCAACTCCTTTCTCACTGGTGTATGGTACAGAAGCAGTCCTACCATTAGAGGTTGAGATTCCTTCTTTAAGAATATTGGCTGATGTGAAGCTTGACAAAGTTGAATGGGTGCAAGCTCAATTGAATCAGTTGAGCCTTATTGGCGAGAAGCGATTGGCAGCCATTGCTCATGGTTGGTTGTACCAGAGTAGGATGAAGAAAGCCTTTGATCAAAAAGTGCATCCTCGATGCTTCCAGACGGGTGATTTGGTGTTGAAAATGATCCTTCCTCCTCAGACAGATCACAGGGGCAAATGGACTCCGAACTATGAAGGTCCATATGTGGTAAGAAAGGTTTTCTTTGGTGGAGCCTTATTAATATCTACTATGGATAGCGAAGAATTTAAGTCCCCTGTGAATGCAGATATAGTCTAAAAATACTTTGCTTAAAATAGACCCGCTGGACATAAAAAGAGAAAGTCCATGCAAAAATGGGGCATCCCGACGAACCATAAAAAGAAAAGATTCGGACAAAAATTAGGGATAAAAAGAAAAAAGAATGAACCTACAAAGTTGAAAACATGAAAAGTCAACTTTGGCAAAAATGGGTATCCCTGTGGATTGAAAACCCGAAAGGGTGATCCAGGAAAAAGTCAGGGATTTGAAAGAAAATGACTGCGGCCTACGTTCGATCTATGAACTTATCTCCATACATGGTTATCCTGAAGTAGAGGAATCAGTCCAATCATTCTTTTTAGAAGCCGAAGCATTGGTGAACATTGAAGACATACAGGTCATAGCTGAATCGACACATGGTGGATATCTGTTTCTACATTGCCGACATTTGTATATTTTTTTTGCTTTTTGCACAATTACCTCTTTTCAGGAATTGCATCCAAATTGTAACTTGCCTATTTACAGGCTTTTCATCAATAAAATATTTATTTCAGTCAAAGAGATTTTCATTTCTATTTTTTCTTTTACTGTTTTGTTTGTAAAAAATGTCCTATATTTTTGGTAAACTTTACAGGTTAAAACATAAGGCTTACAAAGCACAATGAAAATGATGAATTTACTTGAATGATGAGTATCATTAATGGTGACTGAGGTGGCCATTTCGTATGTGGAATATCCTATTGTTTCTTTGATGTTTACAGGATGACATGATTGTCTCCTCAGTAGAACCTTTCTCTCCAACGATGAAGTTCTAACAGCAGCGCATGGTGAGTCATTCTTCCTCTAGCAGAAGTTCATAAGATTGTATTCCTCATTCGAGTTTAATTTGTACTCCTCATCAAGTATTCAAGAGTGTTCTACTTTAGGTTGTATGATGTTGATGTGTAGTCAGGCACTTGTTCAATAGGGACTTGACCTTAGTCTTCCCACAACAGAGATTTTGTATCTCCTCACAGAGTCCTGATATCGGACCAGAAGTTTGTCACCAACAGAAGTGTGCTCTAATCCCCAACAGGGTGAACTCCTCTCTAGCAAGATTGACGTTCTTGACGTCCTTCCCCAGTCAGGTCAGTATTCCTTGATTTATTTCCCCAAGTTGAGTTTTGTGTTGATTCCCTCGACAGGTACGTCAATGGCAAGTTGATATCTCCAGCAAAGTCCAATGGTCACTGACATCTTTCAAAATCAGGTTTCGGGACGTCTCCCAGCAGTTGGTATTTTCCTCAGGGCAGATGTTTTAAGTAGAGCTTGTTAATTCCCAGCAGAGTTGGAATTCTTGGTAGACGTTCATCATGTTCCCGACAGAGGGGAGACCTTAACAGACGTTATTTCCATTTCCCCTAAGAGTGGAATTCTATATAGAATCCTACATCCCTTGCAGGGGGATTTTTCATCAGGTGTTACTCTTGTATTCCATGCAGAGTGGAATTTTCAATATGTTTCATTTGTCCCCGGTAAGGTGGTGTAACACCCTTCTAAACCCCGTGGAATATATATAAATAATCATAGTAATTCTCATGCATCTCACAAAAGGGTGTCACATAAAATTTCAAAACATCACACAAACACCTGTCATGCTCAATAACATTGAAATAACTTCATGCTTTTCATACACTTTCACATTAGCATGTAGCAGCGGATTTACTTCAATCATAATAGACATAATGAAAGTCTCAGCTCATCTCATTCATAATCAATACTTAGGCCTAAAAGCCAATACTTCATATAATTTAAAAAAACAATAATAGAATGAAGTAGAGTATATAAAGTATCTCTCAAAACATGAAATCGAAACATTCCCCAGTGTTACATAATCAGAGCATGACTCGGCCCAAAATAAATAAAGACATAAATCAAGATACTCCAACGGCTACCTCACGCTAGAAGCAACTCTACTCCTCGGTACCTGAGCGATGTCGTATAAAATATTATTCCAACAGAAGGGTGAGAATTCACATAATTATTGAAATTATAAGATAATAATTAATCTAAGGCATACAAGCATAATTTAATTATTCTCACACTTCAAAGTTCCATCAACAAAGTATCACTCAAGTAACCATGCCATTCACAAGTATATACACATAATCCATAATTTCACCAATTTCAACAATTCACATAGACACCAATTTCAATTAACCATGCCACAAACATATACACAATGAGACTCAATATAAAACTCAATGCAAGACTCAATGCAACTCATGTCATGTGGTACCAACACTTGTTATTATTTTTCGGTTTTTAAATTTAAATCGGATTCGTTCCCTAGACCAATAACACACAAAAACCCGTTCCCCAAGCTTTCAAACCCCGCTCTAGGTTTGAGGCAATTCACTAGCTCCCACGGAACTAACAAGCATTGCCTCTTGACACAAATGATGCGTATGAAAACTCAACAATGATATGCAATTAAAATCATTCCCTAATCTTAACATTCATGCATATCTTCAATAATTCATCACACTTGAATTACCACACATTTGCACATACACAAATATCACACAATCCAACCTCAATTCACAAAACACATATTGCCGATTAAACATAGAATAATTAATTCATCACTAATAATTAAAATTCAATATTCATAAATAGTCAATATTCAATAAATAATTTAATATTCATAAATAGTCAATATTTAATAAATAATTCGATATTTATAAATAGTCAATATTCAATAAATAATTTAATATTTTAATAAATAATTCAATATTTTAATAAATAATCAATATTTAATAAGTATTCAATATTTAGATAAATATTCACCATTTAATAAGGTTCCACAATATAACTTATATAATGCTACAGTACATGATATAAAATAAAATGATCACATTCTAATCTCATTTCCTACGCTACAGTACTAAAGTAATGGCTACATTTTCATTCTCATTTCGTCTGCGCTATAGTAATAGGGAATAGGGGGTACATTCATTTTTCTTAAATCTTGTGCTATTTTACTAGAAATTTAGACTACAACGTATGCTTTAAAGAGTAATCACGGTACATCCTATCATTTTCTTGCTCTACAATAGGAATTTTTTTATTAGAATTTCCTATCATTTTCACGGTAATCACGGTACAACGTATGCTATTTTACTAGAATTTTTTTATAGTAGCTATTACAAATTAAATACCAAAATATTGAATTTTTCAAACAATTTATCAAACTAGCTACAATTCAGCATTGTTTCGTTATACCAATTGGCGAAAACGTGTAATTGGAATTTTAGAAAAAACAAGTCGTCATACCAATTGGCGAGAGAGGCAAAGTGATTTTTTTAGTTTTTGCTGTAAATTGTATTTTTAATTTTTATTATTTTATTAATTCCAATTAATGTTTTAAAGTATTTATCATAAATATTTTGGAACTTTTAAATATTATTTTGTTTTTAAACATAATTATTATTAATAAACATAATTTATAATATAATTAAAATATATTAATGTAATGAAAATATTAATATAATTAAAATTACAACAACAAAAATATTAATGTAATAAAAATTACAACAACAAAAATATTAATATAATGAAAATTACAACAACAAAAATTTAAGTAATATTTTTAAATTTAAGTATAAAATAAAGATTATTTAGATAATATGTAAGGGTATTTTAGATAATATGTTAATAAATTTAAGTAATATTTTTAAATAATATGTTTAAATTATAAATTATTTAAAAGCGTATAAATTGATTTAAATTTTAAATTTTAAGGTGTATAAATTTCGTAAGGGTATTTAAGACATTTCATATGGGTCACGTACTATTGTATTTATCTATAAATACAACTGTGAACACATATATGTTTTCACAACATTATATGCCAAAAGATTACGTTAGTACATTTTGAGTGGATTGAAGTCTAAAATGTCTGCATTTCCAAATCAACGTTCTTCGTCGTCGTCATCAGCATCGGAGGAACCGTTTCTAGAGTTCGATCTAATGAAAAGAAATGCCCTAGTTGTGTTTTCAGCAACCAAGCCTCCGATGAAGATGCTCCTGTGGAATACGCAGACGTTGGAGCAATTGCATAGGGAACTGTACCGCTGGCTGGAAGGAGATATTGCTCCAGGAGAAAAGATTAGGAAAATCGAGAGGCTTGTCGAGGAGACCGGGAGAAACGGAGTTACTCGTGAATGGAGAAAAGTGGTAAACGACGCTGGTGTCCTTGTGATGATGTTGACACCAAAGCCGATAAAGTTGATGGTCGTGATATCGTAGACGCCTTGGTGCAGTGTTATGCTTTAAGTCTTTACGTTGTTGTTATTTTGTTGAATTTATGTTGTGTCGGTGCAGTGTTTTATTTTCATATTATTGTTATGACAGTTAAGTATGCTTTTAATTGATTGAAACTTGGTATTATTCTAATGAAATTTTCTATTAATGGAATAAAAGTTGTTATTAATCGAATGAAAGTTGATATTGATTTAACGGGAAGAGATTACATTTGAAACTATGATCTGTTGCTTGATCCTACGTGAGGACATTTTGTTCGATTGTGTCCTGGTTGCCTACACGAACTACACAATCTCACCAGCTTGTCTGCGGTATCCATTTCAGTTCGAATGCGCGTGCTGTTAGGCCGACCCTTTTTCTGTCTGCGCATCAAGTCATTATGCCAAACAATTTCGCCTCCGTATTGAGGCCAATAGTCCTCCTTTGCCACCACTTGAAAGCTGCATGCGTAGACATTGCATAGACTAATGACTTGGTGAACTGCAGAAAGAAGGTTGGTTGGGTCCTGGCACAACTTCGAACATGCTGCTATGACATGAGAGCAAGGCATACGAAATGCTTGAAACTTTCCACAATCACACCAGCTCTTATCCAGTTCAACACGGTAACATCCCCTAGGCCTGCCTTCGTTGTGATCCATAGACTCGGCAACACTGAACCTACCAGTTGTACGGTCAAATATTGTCACCACGTGTGTGTTGGCCTTGGCAGCTTCGTCTTTCATGAATTTCATTGAAGTATCGCTGTACAGCTGACCCGATTGTAATACCGAACCTCACTTCGTGCGTCTGCTATCAAAGAGTGATCCTAGCCTAAAATAGGTTGCCTTTACCAAGGCAGTTATTGGGAGGTTTAAGATTCCCTTGAAAAGAGAGTTCATCGATTCGACGAGATTAGTTGTCATGTGGCCCCATCGCACCCCATTGTCGTATGCCCGAGTCCATTTCTCCCTATCAATGTTATCAACCCATCGTCCAGCATCTGCGTTTGTCAGTCTGATCTCGTCGCGATAGTATCTGAAAGTGGGTTCAGTCAGTGCATATCCCGCGTTGACAACTTTCTTCCTTAGCGTCCGATCTTTGATTTCCCGCATAAAGTTTTGGGCGATATGCCTTATGCAATATACGTGGGTCGAAGGAGGATCCTGCCAACCGTTGTCAACGTTATTGTATGCACTCTCGATTGACGGGTGTCGATCGGAGATCAAACATAAGTTAGGTTGCGGAGAAACGTAACAGCGGAGGTTTTTTAAGAAAAAACTCCAACCCCCAGCAGTCTCCCCTTCCACTATAGCAAATGCTATAGGAAAAATGTTGTTGTTCCCATCCTGTGTCACAGCCATGAGAAGTGTGCCCTTATATTTTCCGTATAACCATGTACCGTCAATTTGAATTATAGGCTTGCAATATGCAAACCCTTTGACTCATGGTTCAAACGCCCAAAAGACTCGGTGAAAAATTCCATTTCCAGCAACGAAATGCTCTTCTGGTGTACACGCGGGCATTGTCTCCAAAATTGCAACAGTTCCCGGAGAGTAGTGTTTAAGAGCCACCAGGAATTTTGGAAGTTCCTTGTACGACTCCTCCCAATTCCCAAACACCCTTTCAACGGTTTTAGTTCTGGCAATCCAGGCTTTTTGGTACGAAGAAGTATAATTGTATGGCGACTTGCTTTTTCTCATATTCCAATTACACGTTTTCGCCAATTGATATGGCGAAACAATGCTTAATTGTAACTAGTTTAGTAAATTGTTTGAAAAGTTTAATATTTTAGTATTTAATTCCTAATATATAGCTACTATAAAAAAAATTCCTACAATAGCCTAAGGTATCACCACATTTATTAATGCTAAGAACATCCTCATACTTATCTTAAAATATTATTGTTAATATGAGAAAAATGTGCTACAGTAGTAAGGAAGGAAAAAAGTATTATATTCATTTCTTAATATTTGTTTTCCTATTATTTTATGTATCATCATAAAGGATCTAATAATTGGAAGGTATTCATCATTTATATATGCCTACAAGCTCAATATTAGAGGACATCTAATATACAACATGGTCATTCTATAACTGTATCTAAAAAAAGAAATGGTCATTTCTATCAGAGCCTACATAGACAAGAACTCCATTCCAGTTATTCATTGGTTAAAAAGATTTTGATTTGTGGATAATTCGCAAGAGCAAGAACATAACAGTAACACATATTTTATATATATATATATATATATATATATATATATATATATATATATATATATATATATATATATATATATATATATATATATATATATATATATATATATATATATATATATATATATATATATATATATATATATATATATATATATATATATATATATATATATATATATATATATATATATATATATATATATATATATATATATATATATATATATATATATATATATATATATATATATATATATATATATATATATATATATATATATATATATATATATATATATCAGTTTCAATTGGTTACTCCAAATATTGAGTGGGTTTGTATACTATACCAAATATCAATTCCCAAAATACCATAAAATTAACCCATTTCAAAGTCTAATATTAAAATCTAACAATTTCCAATTTTATAGAAAATTTGGAGCTTAATCCTAAACATATTTCTACTCACTAACCATTATCAAATAATTTCAATAAATAAGTGAAAACCCACCCTTATCTTGATTTTTCTTATTCTTGAACTCTCTCTTGATTCTTCTTCTTCTTCTCCACTCTATTCTTCTTGCCTCCTTTTTCCCTTTTTTCTTACTAACTTTCTATTCTTATCAACCCTAACAATTGTCTTTAAACAATTGGGCTTATCCAAATTTCTATTCACACCCTCCATTAACCCAATTACCAATTCTAACAATTCTATATTATTCTACCAAATAGAATATATCATATAAGTTAAATAATCAAATTAAATCAATTATTTCAAATATGTCCAATAAATCAATTAATCCAACCAACTCAAATAATTTAAATAATTTATATAAATCTAATAAATCAATTAATTCATATAAATCAAATATTTCATATAAATTCAATAAATCAACTAATTCAAATATATCAAGTAAATCAATTAATTCAAATAAATCACATAAATCAATTAATTCAAATAAATCAATTAATTCAAATAAATCACATAAATTAGTTAATTCAATTAGGCACAAAATCACACAATTAATCAATTAATTTAATTAAATAAATAATTACTAAAAATTAGGGTGTTACAACCCTCCCCCACTTAAAAGATTTTCGCCCTCGAAAATTACCTCAAACAAATAACTCGGGATAAGACTCCCTCATCTGATTCTCAAGCTCCCTAGTCATGTTTCCGCCAGCTGGTCCCCCCCAAGCGACCTTCACCAAAGCAATCTCTTTACTTCGAAGTTGTTTCAACTCCCGATCCTTTATCTGCATAGGTGATGTCTCCACAGTCAGGTTATCTCTCACCTGCACATCATCTACTTTGACTACATGAGACGGATTCGCAATGTATTTCCTCAACTGAGATACATGAAACACGTCATGGAGATTAGCAAGCGACGACGGCAAAACAACACGATAGGCTACCTCTTCTATCCTCTGCAAAATCTGATAAGGACCAATAAAACGCAGCGTGAACTTACGTGACTTCAACGCTCTACCAATACCAATTATCGGAGTAACTCAAAGAAATACATGATCTTCCTCTTGAAATTCAAGTGCTTTCCTCCTCTTGTCATGATAACTCTTTTGACGAGTCTGAGAAATCTTCATTTTCTCTTGAATCATCTTAACCTTATCAGTAGTTTGCTAGACTATTTCGGGTCCAACCACGACACTCTCTCCTGACTCATACCAACACAATAGCGTCCTACACCACCTACCATACAATACCTCAAATGGTGCCATTATAATACTCGAATGAGAACTGTTGTTGTAAGTAAACTCAATCAAAGGTAAGTAGTTATCCCAAGCTTCTCCCTTTTCCAACACACAAGCTCTTAAAAGATCCTTAAATGACTGAATCGTCCTCTCAGTCTGACCATCTGTTTGCGGATGATAAGCAGAACTCAAACGTAACTTCGTACCCAAAGCACTTTGCAAACTTTCCCAAAATCTCAAAGTAAACCTCAGATCTCTATCTGACACAATACTAGATGGAATACCATGCAAACTGACAATTCTCTCAATGTACAGCTTTCCTAACTTCTCCAATGGGTAATCCATTCGCATTGGAATAAAGTGAGCAGATTTCATCAATCTATCCACAACAACCCAAATAGCCTCATAATTACTTTGTGTTCTAGGTAGACCAGACACAAAATCCATCGATATGTTATCCTATTTCCACTCAGGAATAGCTAACGGTTGCATCAAACCCGACGGTTTTTGATGCTCAATCTTCGACTTCTGACAAGTCAAACAAGAATGCACAAACTCGGCAATGTCTTTCTTCATCCAAGGCCACCAAAATACTTTCCTCAAATCTTGATACATCTTAGTAGCACCAGGATGAATACTCAATCCACTACGATGCCCTTCCTCAAGAATACTCTTTTTCAGCTCAACAATATCCGGAACATAAACTCTATCACGGCATCTCATAATACCATTCTCATCAATCTGAAAATCACCAACTTGACCTTGATTGATCATAGTCAACCAATCAACTAGACCCAAATCAGACTTCTGACATTCTCTTATCTCATCAAGAATTCCACTAGTAAGCTTCAATATACCCAGCTTAACTCCATAAGATGTCTCTTCATAAATCAAACTCATATCTCGAAATTGCTCAATCATTTCCAACTCTTTTACCATCATCATCGTCATATGCAGAGATTTCCTACTCAATGCATCGGCTACCACGTTTGCTTTACCCGAATGGTAATTCAAACCAAAATCATAATCCTTCAGAAGTTCCAACCATCTCCTTTGCCTTGCATTCAATTCTTTCTGATAAAAGAGATACTTCAAACTCTTATGATCACTAAATACCTCAAATCTCGAACCAAACAAATAATGTCTCTAGAGCTTCAACACAAATACAAAAGCGGCCAACTCTAAGTCATGCGTCGGATAATTACTATCATGCACTTTAAGTTTCCTTGAAGCATAAGTTACAACTTGCTGATGTTGCATCAACACACCTCCCAAACCCATCAAAGAAGCATCACAATACACAATAAGTGGTTCTTCCGGATTCGGCAAAACCAAAACAGGAGCTTTCGTCAATCTTCTCTTAAGCTCTTGAAAAATTTCTTCACACTTTGGATCCCAAACAAAAGCTTGGCCTTTCCTAGTCAATTGCGTCAACGACAAAGATAACTTGGCAAATCCTTCAACGAATTTCCGATAATAACCTGCCAAAACAAGAAAACTTCTACTCGAAATCACATGCCCAAGGAAACTCACTTCCTTCAACCAAAACTCGCACTTAAAAAGTTTAGAATACAACTGCTTCTCTTTCAACACAGATAACATAATTCTCAGATGCTCGACATGATCTTCTTCACTCTTTGAGTAGATCAAAATATCATCAATGAACACAACCACAAATTTGTCTAAATAAGGATGGAAGATCCTGTTCATGTACTCCATAAATACATCAGGTGCATTAGTCACACCAAATGGCATCACAGAATACTCATAATGTCCATACCTTGTTCTAAAAGCAGTCTTTTGAATATCTTCATCCTTCACACGAATCTGATGATACCCAGATCTCAAATCTATATTACTGAACACACTTACACCAACCAACTAATCCATCAAATCATCAATCCTTGGAAGTAGATATTTATTCTTGATAGTCACCTTGTTCAAGTGTCTGTAATCCATACAAAGCCTCATAGAACCTTCTTTCTTCTTAACCAACAAAATTGGTGCACCCCACGGTGACACACTCGAACGAATAAAACTCTTCTCAAGCAAATCTTCAAGTTGAATCTTCAACTCTTTCAATTCCAATGCGGACATACGATATGGAGCCATTGATATCGGACTAGTTCCAGGAACTAAGTCGATCGAAAACTCCACTTCACGTTCCGGCGGTAAATCACTTATCTCATCAGGAAAAACTTCCGGAAAATCCCAAACAATTGGAAAAGCACCAACTGCTCAATTTTCACCAATACTCAAAGTTTCCATCAACATAAACACCTTGGCACCATCTTGCACCGACTCACTCACTTGCTTAGCAGACATAAACATGTCTCATTCATTCTCAAGTTCAAGAAAACTAATCGTCTTATCAAAGCATTTAATATAAACATGGTTGAATTCCAACCAATTCATCCCAAGAATAACATCAAGTTGATATAAGTGAAGATACACTAAATCAACTCCAAAGTCTTTACCGAAAATACTCAACAGACAATTCAAACACGGGTAGTTACTGAATCCATAGCAGGAGTATCAATAACCATACCTCCACTCATAACAGACAACTCAAGATTTAATCTCTTAACACAATCCAAAGAAATAAAAGAATGTGTAGCTCCAGTGTCAATTATAGCAACCAAAGGTATACCATTAATGAAGCACGTACCTCGGATCAATCGATCTTCACTAGTAGTCTCAGATCCTGATAGAGCAAACACTTTCCCTTTTTCTTGAGCCTTCTTTGGTTTGTCACACTTGGTACTAATGTGCCCTTGCTCACCATAGTTGTAGAAAGTCACATTTGCACCGCTTCTGCACTCAAAAGCCTTGTGGCCTGGCTTGCCACACTTGAAACACTTCTGCTTAACACTTGTGCACTCATGAGCACGATGTCTGATAGACCTAAAATATACTATTTATTTGACTCGATTTCGCGCACGTTATTTAGTATTTTATTTCTGTTTTCTTGTATTATGCATTTGTTTTGTTTCTTTTTCAGGTTTTTGTATTTTCAAAGCTACTTGAGAAGAAATGAAGAAAAACGAGCTAAAAACCCTACTTTCTGAGGAATTGTACACATGGCTTCCACCATGGAGGGCACCATAAGGGATGCCACACATTGGATAGAAGCCAACTGCTGACAACTGCCACGTCTCCCACTCTTTTCCACCCTAGTTCATGTGGCGGGCGCCACAAGGAGGTGGCTGGCGCCACCTTCACACGGCCATTTCCCTCCCAAAAGTAGTTGGGGGGCATTCATGTCTTTACCTGTACTTTCCTACCACTATAAATAGAAGAGTTCTGTTTCATTTCAAATCATCCAAGCTTAGAGAACAGAACTCAGGCCATAAACTTCACCTATTGTAAAGTGATAAACTTCTCACATCAAGGGGTTATCATACTGTGTAATTGAGTCTGTAATCTATTTTGGAGCACTTGGGTAGAAGTTAATCTTGCCGCCATTTTATTTCAGTTTTTTTACTTCCAGTTGTACAAGATTTTAAAGCCTCTCGTTTAGAGCAGGTTCCTGTCTATTTATTGCCTTTTATTTATTTACTCGACTTTATTTCCCGCACCCTTTATTTCTCGCACCGCACTTTATTTATTTACTTATCCGCACTTTATTTACTCGTATTTATTTACCATGTCCAGCTAAATCTTAAGGGCTAGGATGCGAGGATTATAGTTATAATTAGTATTCCACATGGTTGTCGGTAGAATTACTTAGGGGTTGTTTTAACTTTTAACACTTATTTTCTGTACTTAAAATCTGTTGGGTAAGATTGAAAGTCGTCCAACCTTTAGATAAATTTGGTTAGTTTTGACTGTTCCAAGGAAGCGAAATCGCTTGGCTCAGTCAATTAGGGATCTTTAATGTTTAAGAAAACCAATTTTAAAACTGTTTTCGGACGCGTTTATGGATTTAAAGTCCGGTTCGCAAGAACCTCTTTTTGTTAGAAATTCCAGGTTAAAATACTTTTCGACTAAGTCAAGAAACTATATTTCTTAAAAATAGGTTTATTAATCCTAACGCAATGCGCACCTTTTTATATGTGACAATAAGAGGGGTCGATTAGGGATAAACTCGGTTCTGAATACGTGAAAGCGACAGTTCCCGTTAAATTAGTTCTTTTCATGAGTAGAAAATATTACCCCATAAGGAATCATATATGTACACATCTGGAATACTACGTACACTACAAGAAAATTGGCAAATTGCGACGGTTCATTTTGACATATTACGACGGTTTTAACTGTCGCAATTTGTAAGTTACGACGGTTTCAACCCCGTCGCAGAAACATGCGTCGCGAGGCCGTATTGCAACAGTTGTGAAAACTGTCGTACAAACCGTCGTTATTTTCACGACGGGTAGCTAACTGTCGTAATCTCCATATTGTGACGGTTTTCAACCGTCGTAATTATATTTATTAATTCTAAATGTTATTTATTTTCACGACGGGTAGCTAACTGTCGTAATCTCCATATTGTGACGGTTTTCAACCGTCATAATTATATTTACTAATTCTAAATATTATTTATGCTAGTTGAAACGGTTTAAACCGTCGTAATTTTATCTATAGAATTTTTTTTAATAATATTCTATTTTTATTTAAATTACTTTCATCTCATTTTTTTTTATAATAGTTTTTTAAATTTAAACTATTATTGTTTTTTGGTAATATATCAAATATATAAAGACTCACGTATATCAAATATATAAAGACTCACATATAACAAATATATAAATTTATATAACTTAAAAAATAATTGATATTTCATTATATTATTTTTCTAAATAAATTATTATATTTTCTACTAAATATATACTTATGACTATCTAAATGATCAAATGTCATAATCTATAACTTGATATATACAATATAATCAATATAATTGTACAACCTATGATGATCCAAGATATTCTGCCCAATTTTCCACACCAAGTGATGATCTAAGATTTTCTACTGATGGCTGAAGAATTCTTTGGTATGATTTTGCCTTAGAGGATAGACATGAACATCTACAAAAGCTTAAAAATTACTTCCAGTTAGCACCAATAAAGAAAATCACTTGTGGTCTTCTAGTATCATCATGAGCCCTTCATAATCAGTTTTGTAGTGTTCTAGTTGCTGCTAATCTTTTGGCTTCACCAACCCCCTTTCTAGTATCAACGTCGCCATATTTGAACATTCTCGTTCCCCAGAACTTGTGTTGTCCCTATTTACCTATTCAAAAAGTCAAATCACAATTCGCATTTACAGGTTTCCGAATAAAGGCAAAGTCAGCGTAGAAAAGATCAATACAACATTTTACTTTTCTAAGGAATAAACAAGCTCAAAATCTCAATTATACATATGCTCCAACAAAAGCTTATTAATAGCTCATGTATCTTTGTTCTGAGGTGCACCGAGTATCAATTGTCACCCTTGCAGACATGGGTTTATAGCTATTATCCTTGTATTTCAATGAACTCAAGTAAGGCCAAAAATATAATCCAGCAGCATGTTTTTTCTGTCTCAGTGTCCAATACTAAATATGATCCAGCAACATGTTTTTCCTAACCGCTTGAAGTCATCAGGAGTGCCGTATCGACTACTAGTAGCATAAAAATTGGTAACTTGCACCAATAAGATAGAAGTTTGAGCATGTTCCTAACTAAATTTCCTAACTCTTCTTGTGCATTCCAGATATAGTAGTCATCTATATCTCCGACTTAACGAAATTCTAGAGGAGCTTAATTGAGATATAATTACTGTCATAAAATTGATTAAGTTTTTCAATGAACCCGTTAGGAAGATGCAGTGTTATAATTGTTCAGCAGCAAGTAAAAGCTATACAATAACCACAATACAGTTAGTATGAGTATGACTTCCTTACCATCATCGTTATAGAATGAAGAATGTTCTTCATAATGCCAACAACCACAATCAACAAACTTAATTCTCTCGGAGCCAAATGTTTCTTCCAATTGCAACTCCCTATCCTTATTGGATAACTTGTTGATAGCAACAACTCTGTTCTCTTCAGAACTGTTAAGCTGCTCACAAAGATCGTCAAGCTTCTGCTGCATGCTCGATAAAACCTGGTCCTGGAATATATCGATGACATAAAACAGTATTACTACATACATTCAAATGTGGGACAATCAAACAAGTCCAAAGCTTCATTTACCATGCAATTTCAACTATTGGTAAATGAAGCAAATTACACTTAATAGTAGCTTAATATATTAACTTAATAGTAGATTAATATTAAGGGTCTAGTAGATTCCAAAAAATATATAAAATGGCCAAATTCTTGATATATAACCTAATTTACCATTTCTTACCAGTTATAAAATCATTCAAGTGTATTATAAGTATATTTGTCAATTAGGATTTCTGCTATTTAATTGTATTTCTCCTGTTTCAGTTAGCAAATGAGTCTTTGGCTCATAGGAGCAAACTAGGCCTTTAACCAACTGCACTTAGTGTGTTGGGATGAGCTTATTGTAGCTTAGTAGTAATCATATTTTTTTCGGTACAGAATCTAACAGTAAACTATAACTATCAACTTGGTCTAAAAATACTGTACTAGGAATCTTAATTAGTTGCAACCTAAGTCTTCAAATTCAGAGTTTAGAAAATCCAAATTTCAGATTCTCTCGAATCTCTCCAGTTTTCTATTAATTTCTCAGATTTTCTCAGCAATGCAAATAATAGTAATGAAGTTATATAGTCTATACTCACATTGTCATAATCCAGGTTATCGTACATCCTCCCATATGGCCTCACGAGACTTTGATCAAAATAAGGCCTCACAGAACTTTGATCAAAATAAGGCCTCACAGGACTTTGATCAAAATATGGCCTCACAGGACTTCGATCAAAATATGGTCTCACAGGAGCACCATATCCCCTAGAAGAATCCATACTATTATTCCCCGTAGTATTACCACTAGGCCCTACGTCATCAAGAGATGAGGCTGAATCAATGACAACCTGCAGGAGCATAATGCAAAGAAATAAAATCATTTATAAATCAAATATTCACACAAACACACACACACACTTATATATAAGTATGAAATGAGGAATGCATAGTTAGTCAAGTTTCAGGAGAAAGAAATTATTCAGCCTTGAATACACACGTATACATGACAAACAAAATCATCATTGGTGTTCAACTTCACATTCACATTTTTAACATATGATGCTTTGTTAGAAGGAATCCGCACAAACAGGAATAATGTAGGTCTACTGTACATGTTTGTTATGATTCAGTGCAATCACTGCACACTGATGTAATGTCAATTAGATCACTGCAAGAAAGGAGGGGGGAGTGTTGACAAATTTTTAAATGCATCCCACTTATTTTGGAAGCAGATTTGTTGTCAAATAAAAGGTTTACAGATTGTTGAAGCTCCATCCACAGCCTTATAATGATTGATGCCTCTAACTTGTTGTGATGGGCTTGTCCCAAGGATATGTTAGATTCTAAAACCTTACTTAACATAACAATTTGAGGATGATCTGCCACCCCCAATATCTGCTTCTTGGAGCATTCCAACATCATTTGCACCATCGCCGATTGCAAGAGTAGTACAACCTGTTTTAATCTTTACTAATCTAGTAACCTGCATTATTGTAATAGAAAGACTAAACATGTTCAAATCAGCATTATAGGAAGAAACAAGGGTACGCATATAAAGTCACAGAAATTATACAAGTGCTTTTTGCTTAGGAGAAGAACGAAAGCATATAATAGACACGCAACTAACTGCAAGTGCGAGAAACAAGTCCTTTACATCATCTTCTAGTGCATATGTCAGAGACTTTCCATCAATTATTAGAGCTAACGCCTTGGTGTTTTCAATTGATGCACCAAGTAATTCCTTTCCTTCCATTAATTGACAAACAACACTTTTCTTGATTTCCTGCAGAATCAATTAACTTTCATCACAATCACACATCCAATAGGCCAAAGCTCCATGGAAAACAAATTATATTTACCACATCAGCATCAGACTTGTTTCCATTTTCTCAAGTGATTTGGTTTCTCGAGTGTCTGAACTAATGATAATTTGTTTCATTTCTTGCCGAAGTAACCTACAAGCAAACCTATGGTGACACTCAAATCATCATACCGATGAATTCATATTACTATGACATAATTTTCAAAACTGTTGATAAGTACGAACTCACCCGACAGTGATTGTTGTCTCCATTTTATTACCAGTCAAAACCCATAACTTTATTCATGCCTGTGCTAGCTTATCAATACACTCAGGAACCTATATGTCAAAAAGCGATTGCAAAGTTTTAAACGCACTTAGTTCAAACTTCAAAAAGCTAGCTCAGAACTGAGCATAGATAACTTTATCACTAGTTGTAACATATCCCCATTTTGAAGTTTGTCTTCAACTGCGGTAGCACCCAGAAGAATTAAATCCTTTTCGATCTTTTCTAATACGTCCTCCACAATCTGCTCTTGATCTGCACTTACTAAGCTCCTGGCTTCCATCAATTCTTTATTAAAAAGAGTGTACTCTTCTTCCTCAAGTTCACGATAGGCCAATATCAAGGTCCTCAAACCAGCATCTGCATATTCCTTAATGTGTTGCTTAGTCATTTTCTCAAACTCACTTACATTCTTCACAAGTCGTTCAAACATGACACTAATGTTGATAAACACAAAATAGAAACAGTTAAATATTATCAACTTTCAAATCAGTGTGATTTCTCAAGGCTGCAGCTTGCTAGAATACACAATTGAACAAAACAAACAAGCACAATGAATCCTCAAAAATCACATAGTAATTAATCATAATGTACCTCAAATATACAAAAGTCATCATAAAAGTGGCAGCATACTTGTGAAACCAATACAACTTTGGGAACCAAAAAAACTGCAATGTAAGGAGAAGGCTTTCGGAGGTAATAAGCATAGCTTCTAAGAAGCATAATTGCAATCAAACATAAACTCCAAAAGAAATACAATATTCACTAATTTAGAAAGAACAATGGTCATATAGACATGGATTGGTTTGAGGGAGGATTCCTCGTTGTTTGATCACTTCTCTGTGTTGCAACGTATAATCAGTTAAACATGAAAAGTGATTAGACAATTGTTGAGGCATACACAGAAAAAGAGATTTTGATTTATATTATGGATAGAAAACTCACAGTAAGGCAAGATCTTCCACTGCTGGTTATCACCACAGTTCCAATCCCAGAGGACAACAATAGTGCCATCATGTACACCTCCAGAATTTTTATCACCATGAAAAGCGTCCATGTTGAGATGAATATTATTGACCATCCTTACAGCTAGGTAGCCGCTACCCTGGTCCTTGCTCTCAGTCCATAAAACAGACTGATCAAGATAGTTCGGATTGTAACGTGCTAGCCGAACCTAAGATTATGAAAGCAGACATGTAAGCAATAAATATGTGACACATGCTATTAAAAAGATCAAATTGGCAAGTTATAAAAGTATGGAAGAAATAAAGAAAGAGATATTGTTATGCTTTTACTTTTGTATGAAAATGGTTAGGGATGGGAAGGTTATCCTACCCCATTCAAAACACAAACATGCCATGTGCTCTAGCAAGAGCTTATAATAATGATAATTAAAGATTAAAGATGACTTACCAAGCAAAGTCCTTTAAAAGGAATTGACCAAAAACTGATTTACTTTAACCTTGATTATTTTTAGTTAGTTTAAATTTGAACATTCTTTCTTAAAACTTCGATGAAATGGAAATAGCCAAACTAATACAGTAAAATGTTGTGTACGTAAGATTAAATGCATGTTTGGATTGATAGAGGCTACAGATACCAACTTCTTCTCAAAATCACGGTGAACTTAAACGTGCAGCAGCAGTGGCCCACCGTATTACCAAACATAGGCTAACAAAATCACGGCAGTACCTTGATTTTGTTGAAGCTTCTGTCAAGTTACAATGGCTCACCGTGATTCTACCAAAGTTAGCATCAATCCAAACATGCAGTAACAAACTGTACTTATCCCAATTCAAACAGTTTGATAATTCAAACAAGAAATTACCCGGCTTAAGGTCACGATGAATAACCTCATGCTTATGACAAATCCGCACTACCTCCAAAATAGTCCTCGTAACCGCTGCAGCAACACACTCTATATAATGACCACGCACAACAATCTGGTCAAAAAGCTCACCACCTTCACAAAGCTCCATAACAAGATAAACAACATTTTAATCCTCACAAGCCTCCCAAAGAGTCACAATACTCGAACTCTTCGGCAAATGGCGTATAATAGCAACCTCCTGTCGCACATCATCAACATCAACAGTAGTCCTAAGCTTCCTCTTAATTGGATTGAATATTTAGACTATGTGGAACTAAGGGTTATCTCTAGTAAAATTGGCATATTGTTTATGCATAATATGAAACAAAGATACGAAACTGTTAGTGTACTACTACACATCTATTTACATGACAAATTAGGTTAAGTACTATTTCTGCTAGCACGAGCAAAATCCAAGAACAAATGACCTTAATGTATTCTAAGACATCCCTCCACCCGCAGCTTACAAAGCATTTGATTTGTTAAGTGTCAAATGGATATAAACTATAAAACAAAGAACACCAGCGCATCTCCATAGAAAATAAGAAACCACCACCTGCCCCTTACCCTGAATCATAATTACTGGCTATGATGCTAGATTCTTCTGCCTACTAACAAAAAAAACAAAATTAAAGGCATTTCAACAAACACTTAAACTTCATCTCAAAGATAAAACATTCTTAAAGTTCTAAAGGAAATGGCATATAAGTTAACTCCATTTAAGCAGTAAGTGATAAATAAAAAATAGTGAGCTATCATCCATGGCTTAAACTTCTGAAACTTTAAACTATTGATAAATCTATCAAAATCGGTCAAAGCTAGAGAAAAAGTCAACAAAGAGCAACAACACATGACTTTGTCATTGTGGTACATCTTAAGAGTACAATGAATCAAGATGAAATTCAATTTTCTGACAATTCACGAGTGGCGGTTCTTCTTAGGTTATCGCCTGTAGCATCGAGAGATTCGTGAGCCTGATTGAGCAAACTATTGTAGATTCTGATTCTGTCTTCACTGATACATCCATGAAGGGGTTTTGTGACATAATTTGAGAGAAAGAGAAGATCAGGAAATTGAAAGATGAAGGAATGATTAAAAAGGAATTGAAGGTCGAATTGAAGATGATTGAGTTTAGGGTTTTGGGATCTTTCGAAAACCGTTTGCGAGAAGAAGAAGAAGGTGGAGTCCACAAGTTTCACTCTGCTCGATAAACAGTTTTGATGAAGTTGTTTTTCTGGAAAAAAATTTCAATATTTTTGTAAAGCTTAAACATGTTTTTAATCTATAATTTATAATTTGTAATCTATTTATAATCTCCATAAAACATTTATATATATATATATATATATATATATATATATATATATATATATATATATATATATATATATATATATATATATATATATATATATATATATATATATATATATATATATATATATATATATATATATATATATATATATATATATATATATATATATATATATATATATATATATATATATATATATATATATATATATATATATATTAACATTGTTACTAAAATTAATTTTAATAAAAGGTAAATATTTATATAATAATTATAATAAGTATTTATTAAATTAATTAATAAAATTGAAAAGGTTAGAAAAAAAAGTGGAAAGTTAAAGGAATAAAAAAAATAGTAATTATGATTGGTTAAAATAATTGCGACAGTTCGCATTAACTGTCGAGAGTGTGGAAAGATGGCGATTCTTTGGTAACTGTCGCATTATTTTATACAACATGCCTAAAAAATTTGCGACAGTTGGCTCAAACCGTCGTGAGAACTGTCGTAGTCCAGGAATAAGGACGGTTTTTTGATAACTGTCGCAAAAATTCTACGACAGTTGACCCTAACTGTCGTGACAACCGTCACAATCCAGGAATAAAGACGGTTTTGTGATAACTATCGCAACTCAAGTGTCGTAAATCTCCTTTTTTTCTTGTAGTGGTAGCTATATGAATTGCATCTATGCCTGTTGCTTTATTATTGAAAATATTTTTGCACTTTACTTTTATTTTGCATAACCCAATCCTTTATTTAATTTTCCTTAGATAAACACCGTAACAATAGTAATCGATAGATTGACGTTTGGTCTCTGTGGGATCGATAATCTTTTATATTACTTTGACGATATTCGTGCACTTGCGAATTGCCCCATCAAGTTTTTGGCGCCGTTGCCGGGGACCAATTACGTCAAAATTTTGTACCCTATTGTCACACCGTCTAGACTAAGGCTATACCCACCGGTCGATGCGAAGAACTCGCAGCACCGGTACCCTTATATATCCTTTAGAGGAACCTAAACGTTACACTCGCGCTCGTATCTTATTTCGTAGAATTAAGAAAGCTATGGATGCAGACCGTAACCAAAGACCCCTTAAGGATTTCGCCCAACCATCTAATGACGAACCTAGCTCTAGTATTTTGAACCCCAATATTCCTGCTCACAATTTCGAGCTAAAACCATCCCTATTACAATTAGTGCAACAAAACCAATTCGCAGGACTCGCTACCGAGAACCCGAACCAACATTTAAAACTTTTATCCAACTAGCTAACACTTTTAAAACTAACGGTGCTACTCTTGAGGCGATTAGGCTAAGATTATTCCCTTTTTCCCTTAGAGACAAAGCCCTTACGTGGTTCGATTCCCTTCCAGCCAATTCTATAACAACTTGGGAAGACCTTAGGAGAGTTTTTCTCGCTAGATATTTTCCCCCGAGCAAAACAGTTGTCTTAGGAACCAGATAACCAGATTTACCCAAAACCAAGGTGAATCTCTCTTCGAGGCTTGGGAAAGATATAAAGACCTGTTGAGAATATGTCCACACCATGGCCTAGAATCATGGCTAATCATTCACACCTTCTATAATGGACTTCACTATAACACAAAGATGACCATCGACGCCGCCGCAGGTGGTGCCCTGATGAATAAACCTTACCTTGAAGCTTGCACTCTCATCGAGGATATGGCCTAAAACCATTGTCAATGGGGATAGAGCGAGCGATGGTGGAAAAGAAAGAAGCCTGAGGAGGAATACATGAGATAAGTGCTATAGACATGATGCAAGCCAAAATGGACGCTTTAGCCTTTAAAGTAGAACGTATGTACGTGAACCCAGTAGCTACAGCAGCAGTTTCAACTGAGTGCGAACTATGTGGTACTCAAGGACACCAATCGGCAGAATGCAATCTATTGAACAAAACTCATTCAGGAGAGGTCAATTATACCCAAGGAAACCCATTTTCAAACACCTCTAACCCTGGATGGAAGAATCACCAAAACTTTTCCTACAAAAATAATAACCCTATCTAAAACCCTGCACCCCCGAGACCGTCCGGTTATCAAGCTCAAAGACAAAACCCGCATATGCAAGTTGTGCAACCTAAGCCGAACCTTGAGAAAATCATGGGAAACTTTATTACGGCTCAGACCTAGCAAAACAAAGAATTCCTAAACCAAAACATTCATGTGAATGAATTGATTACCCAGTTAGGAACCAAAATAGACCAAATAGTCACCCACAATAAGATGCTTGAAACCTAGATATCTCAAATAGCTTTAAAACAAGCTCCTGAGACTACACCCGGAGGACAGTTCCCTGGTTAACCTCAACAAAACCCCCAAGGGAAAGCCAATGCAATCACCTTATGGAGTGGGACCACTTCTAATGAACAGATTAACCCTAAATTGAGTGAACCCAAGACTCCTAAAGAAAGTGTGGTACCCACGAGCGAAGTAGAAGAACCAGTAGGATCTGAAAAGCAGAAGGATAAGGACAAAACTAACGAACCACCACCACCATATAAACCTCCCATACCCTATCCGCAAAGACTAAAACAAACCAAGATCAATAACCAATATCAGAAATTTATCAAAGTCATAGAGAAACTTCATGTGGAAATCCCTTTCACAGAAGCCATCACCCAAATGTCATCATATGCAAAATTCCTCAAAGACATCCTTACCAATAAACGTAGACTTAACGATCCAAAACCCTTAGAATGCAATTCCATTTCCGAAAATAAAATTTCTAAGAAGGAGAAAGATCCTGGAAATTTCTCCATACCTTGTATTTTAGGAAGTCATGTCATCAATAAAGCTTTTCTAGATTTAGGAGCTAGCGTAAGCCTTATGCCCCTGGCAGTTTTTGAAAGATTAAAACTAGGAGAATTACAACCTACGAAGATGTCACTTCAATTAGCTGACAGATCCGTCAAGTATCCGGTTGGCATATTGGAAGACGTCCCCATTAGGATCGGTCAGTTATTTATTTCGACCGATTTTGTTGTCATGGATATTAAATAAGATGATGACATTCCAATCCTTCTAGGCAGACCATTCTTATCAACCGCTGGAGCCATAATAGATGTCAAGAGAGAGAAGTTGACTTTTGAGGTAGGTGTAGAAAAGATAGAATTCATTCTGTCGAATTTTCTTATGGCACTAGTATTAGGAGATGCATGTTATGCCATAGACGTCATCGATGAATGCTTATGGAGCTAGAATTAGAAGAAACCATTAGACTACCTTCAACCTTCATAAAGGAGGACGATGGATTTATAGAACCCTACATTGATGATAACCTCTACGAATGTTTATCCCTTACCTCAGATCCTATACCTTGCCTTAAAAAACCAGCTTTAGAACTTAAGGAACTGCCTAAGAATCTAAGATATGTGTTCTTGGACGAAGAAATGAACCACCCAGTTATAGTCAGTGCTACCTTAAACCAGGGAGAAACGGACCAACTCTTATTTGTCTTACGCAAATATCCCTATGCCTTAGGATATAACATCTCTGATCTAAAAGGTATAAGTCCATCTGTGTGCATGCACCGAAGCTCACTTGAGAAAGACTCAAAACCCTCTAGAGAACATCATAGAAGAATAAACCCTATAATGAGCGATGTTGTAAAGAAGGAAGTTCTCAAGTTACTAAAAGCAGGTATAATTTATCAGATCTTAGATAGTAAGTGGGTAAGCCCTGTGCATATAGTACCTAAGAAGGGAGGCATCACGATCGTGCAGAACGAGAAAGGAGAACATGTAGCTAAACGAATAGAAGGAGGATGGCGTATGTGTATAGATTATAGGAAATTAAACAAAGCTACTAGGAAAGACCATTTTCCCTTACCATTTATAGACCAATGCTGGAACGTTTGGCCAGACACTCCTATTTTTGCTACCTGGATGGATATTCAGGATTTTTCCAAATCCCCATACATCCAGAAGACCAAGAGAAAACTACCTTTACATGCCCTTATGAAAATTTCGCCTACAGGCGAATGCCTTTCGGTCTCTGTAATGCACCTGCTACTTTCCAACGTTGCATGATGGCGATCTTCGCAGATTACCTAGATGGAATCATGGAAGTATTCATGGATGATTTCTCATTATGCAGTCTTGATTTCAACAATTGTCTCGCAAACCTTGAGAAGATTCTGAAAAGATGTGTTGACGTCAACCTAGTGTTAAACTGGGAGAAATGTCACTTTATGGTCACCGAAGGTATAGTTTTGGGACATATAGTTTCCGAGAGAGGTATCGAAGTAGATAAAGCTAAAATAGAAGTGATTGAAAACCTTAAACCCCCTAACACTGTCAGAGAAGTCCGAAGTTTTCTTGGACACGCTGGTTTCTATCGGCGTTTTATTAAAGACTTCTCTAAAATAACCAAACCTTTAACCAGCCTCCTAATGAAAAATGTCGAGTTTAACTTTGACGAAAAATTCCTTGGAGCATTTAACTTTCTAAAACAAGCCCTGATCTCGGCACCCATCATTCAACCTCCAAATTGGGACCAACCGTTCGAAATCATGTGTGACGCTAGTGACTATGCTGTAGGAGTTGTTCTAGGGCAAAGAAAGGATAAGAAATTACATGTTATATACTATGCCAGTAGAACCCTAGATGATGCTCAGCTTAACTACGCTACCACAAAGAAAGAACTTCTTGCCGTAGTTTTCGCTATGGATAAGTTTAGATCCTATCTGGTAGGAGCCAAAATCATAGTTTATACAAACCATGCTGTCATCCGTTACTTATTGAGCAAGAAGAATTCCAAAACTAGGTTAATTCAATGGATCCTCATGTTACAGAAGTTTGATCTGGATATTAGAGACAAGAAAGGCACGGAAAATGCAGTTGCCGACCACCTTTCCAGGCTCGAGTATCTAAAACCAGACCCACTCCCCACTAACGATGATTTCACCTATGACAGGTTAATCGCTAGGATAGAAACCATAAAAGAAAGCAACCTAGAACCTTCTAAGAACCCTGATAGATCTCTTGCAGTAAGCAATATACCTTGGTACGCAGGTTTTGTAAATTACCTAGCTGCCGACATTATACCCCCTGATCTTACTTACCAGCAGAGAAAGAAGTTATTTAGTGATGTGAGACACTTCTATTGGGACGAGCCGATCCTTTTTAAGAGAGGCACAGACAGTATTTTCCGCCGCTACATCCCAGAAGAAGAAGTAAGAAAGATAATAGAACACTGCCACTCTGCACCTTATGGAGGACACTCTAGCACATCCAAAACTCACGCCAAGATTCTTAGAGCAGACCTGTTTTGGCCAATAATGTGGCATGATATACACACTTATATAGCCAAATGTGACCAGTGTCAGCACAATGGAAACATCTCAAGACGTGACGAAATGCCTTTAAGAAACATTCAAGAGGTAAAACTCTTTGATGTTTGGGGTATAGACTTTATGGGTCCATTTCCGTCTTCCTTAGGAAACAAGTACATCTTAGTTGTAGTTGATTACGTGTCTAAATGAATTGAGGCCATAGCCTCCCCCACCAACGACACACGCGTAGTCATTAAGCTATTTAAGAATTACATATTCCCTAGATTCAAAACTCCCCATCTTGTTATCAGCGAGGGTGGATCACATTTCATATCAAGAATCTTTAAAAAAACTTTTAAGAAAATATGGAGTCAAGCATAGGATAGCAACACCTTATCACCCACAGACTAGTGGCCAAGTAGAAGTATCCAATAGAGAAATAAAACAAATCTTAGAAAAGACGGTCTCTATATCAAGAAAAGATTGGTCTCAAAAGTTGCAGGATGCCTATGGGCCTATAGAACCGCCTTCAAAACCCCTATTGGAACAACCCCTTACCAACTAGTCTATGGAAAATCTTGTCATCTCCCCCCTTTGAATTAGAACACAGGGCCTATTGGGCCATAAAAACCCTAAACTTTGACTATTTGACTGTTGGACAAAACCGCATCCCTGATTTGCATAAACTAGAAGAACTCCGCCAATCTGCCTATGAAAACGCAATTATATATAAAGAAAGAACCAAGGCTTGGCACGATGAGAAGATCGTAAAGAAAGATTTTCATGTAGGAGATCCTGTTCTCCTGTTCAAATCTAGATTACGACTCTTTCCTGGCAAGCTCCGTTCAAGGTGGACAGGTCCCTTTACAGTTACTAAAGTTTTACAATCAGGAGCAGTCGAGATCCAAAACCAGTCATGTGGCTCATTTGTTGTAAACGGGCAGAGATTAAAATTCTACGAAGAAGGAGACATTCTCGAAGATTACTCCAGCCATACCTTGATTAATCCATCATTGCCTACTTGAGATATATAGGTTTTGTTCGTCAAGCTAACAACGTTAAACAAGCGCTGCCTAGGAGGAAACCCATGGTTTTATTTATCTTTGATCCTTTTTATTATTTTATTTTTCTTTTAAGTGTCAACTGACGGTCTATGATAATTGTGCTTTCAGGTTTTTTGAGTTTTATTTTTTAGGATGCAGCAGCACGATGACATGCACGTCGCCTTCAGAGACGACAGGCAGAGAGAGAGGTACTCGATTCTTCGACATCATCCTATGGCACCGACCCGGTATCCAGATCAGGCCTGCATGGAGGCTCTAGGGATTGAGCCCAGCATATGATTCCTCTGTCATCAGCTCTAATGGTGCGAATATGCTGACGAGCTGCACCAGACTTACAGGCACCTCACATTAGAGTTTCTCAGCTCGTTCCACCATGAGCCATACGTCAATGAGGAAGGGCAGGCTACATTCAGACTTTTTAGAAGGGAGTACGCCTTCACCAACAAGGGATTCAGAGACCTACTTGGATTTTCGACCACCCCTGATTCTATTCCTGGCCTTCCGATGAGCTACTTTATGAGCAAAGACATTGATCAGTTTTGGCAAGATATTACAGGCGGAGGAAGCCTAGATCCATCGACTCAGCTGTCTCCAGTAATCCATAACCTGGCTATGAGGTATTTTCATATGACCCTGGATCACACCTTTCTTGGAAAGGAGGACTCCGACATGCATGTTAGCAAGGAAGAGATATTCTTCCTATTCTGCGCAAACAGGTTACGCCCAGTGGCATGTGGTAACTTCTTGCTGAATAATTTCGAAGGCATAGCTAGATCTTCTGAAGGAGTTATTCATGTGGGAGGCACCGTCACCCATATAGCCACTGCATTGGGACTGACTAGGCGGTTGCTGCATCTGACCCCTTATTGTGGACCTACATTGCTTGACATTGATTTCTCCATGGATAGAGGACTAATGCGGAGAGCTTCTTTTCAGCTGATGCTTTCAAACTTCTGATTGATTACTAGATTGTCCATTATTTTACATTACCTGGCCCAGTTGTGACCAGTGTACACGATCCTTCAAATTGGAGTTACGCGTTAGAAGGCTATGGAGAGACGATCGATGAGCCACGCGCACCGCCCTCAGCGAAATACCATCCTTCACCACCATCTCCAAGGACGAAAGTGTATTCTAATAATCATGCGTTGCAAAGGACCAACTTGCACACCCAGATAGCAGCATTGCGCATAGAGATAGTTCGACTCCAGCAGACAGTAGCCGATCTCACCTTACAGTTTCAGATTTCAGACACGACCCGTGCCACTGAAGCAGACACCCTGTATCAGGAGATCTTGGATTTACACAGAAAGCTGCACTCACTCCGTCATCCCGATCAGTCTGACGGGCAGTCAGCTCCTTGATGACACTATTTCATTGCCTTTTATTATTTGCTTCGCTTTTATTTTCATTCACAGACTTATTGCACTTTCTTACGTTTTTATTTCATGACATTTACCTTACCATTTATATATATATATATATATATATATATATATATATATATATATATATATATATATATATATATATATATATATATATATATATATATATATATATATATATATATATATATATATATATATATATATATATATATATATATATATATATATATATATATATATATATATATATATATATATATATATATATATATATATATATATATATATATATATATATATATATATATATATATATATATATATATATATTTGTGACCATTAATATTTCATGCAATTTATTTTAATTTTATTTTTTATGTTTTTCTGATTTTTTATGTTGAAATTATGGAAAAAGAAAAAAAAATATATATATACAGAGAAAATTAGTGTGCCAGGACAGATGATTTCTACTGCCAGCACACCCCAAAAAACCAAGAAGGAGCACCAAGGCTCAAACAAAAGCACAAAATCCGGCCCAACCACCTTTATAAAGGATGGCGCCCGCCATATAGTCCATGGCGCCCGCCATGGGGTCTGGACTATATGCGGGGCAGAAGTTGAAAAACCACCATTTTTGAACTCAAAACCTCCAAAAACCCATTTTTGGCTACACGAAAATCCTCCTCAAAGCACCAAAAGTTCCCAACTTCATCTTCCACTCACCAACCCATTAACCATTCCAACTTCCATTTTCACTTCCCCTCACCAAAATCCATCAAAAACCCATTTTTACAAAACTCCAAAAATATACCCATTTTTCATCATCTTCCATCTCAAGAGTTCATCCATGGAGTACGAAGGTTACGTCTTGCGCCAAGGGAAACCCGGAGAAAGACAATGGAAAATCCTCGACAAACTGAAAAGTCAGGACATCGCCTCAACACGGTAGGTGGATGATAACTGTCTCTATTCTTTGGGTATTTACCATAGCGTTTATCACATGTTAGACACTCTAGGACTGCATGAAATATTTTCCAGGCGTGATCCTACTTTTGAGAGGCTGACTAGGGAATTCTTGAGTTCCCTGATTTATGTTGCCAGACCCGACACTGCTAGTATTGTCGGCACTGTACAGTTTCAAATGTTTAATGTGGAATATGCTTTTAGTACTAATGAACTTGCAGAGAGGCTTGGACTGCCCTTTGGTGCAGGTGCTATTTGTGAAGCACCTCTGGATTTTGAATGGTCTGTGGAGGCATTTTCCTTCTGGCACAGCTTGTCAAATTTTACTATTTCATCTTTCGAAGGAATACTTGCCTCCAGGATCCATAACCCGACCATCCGCGTGTTTCGCTACATGCTAGCTTGTACTGTTTTTGGCCGGGAGAATCCTAACAAGGTAAATGCAAAAGAGTTATTATTCTTGCAGGGGTGCCTTACAAATAGGAGATTCAATGTAGTCTCATTCATGATTGCCCATATGAATGCCTCTATTAAGAGCACTGGGACCATAGCCTTCGGAGGACTTATTACGTCCATTACAAAGGCTCTGAACCTAGATTCTGAGATAGCCACTTTAGAACCCCTTCCTCCTCGCACAGTTAATTTGAAATTTTTGAAAGATATGAAATTGTGCAAAGTCAGGAAAGAAGGAGGCTTCGAGCTTATGATACACGGGAGGGTATCCCATCTGTTGTTCTTCCTTGCACTAGATGCACGGATGTGACTCTCGAGGGAAACTGGACCTATGATTTAGATGCTCCACCCATTATAGGCCTAGTACCCCCAAATATTCCAGTTGGTGACGGTGATGATACTGATGCCGAGTATAACCGGCGAGAGCGATCTCCCGATCATCCTATACCGCCTCACCATGTACCACAGACACACATTGTATCGTCTTCCTCTTACCATTTTGCAGGTACCGCTCCTGACTTTTATATATCTGAGCAGATGTGGCGAGAACAATTAGCCAGAGAGGAGAGACGCGACAACTTGCTCACCACCATTCAGCAACAATTATCTGAGAATATGAGATTCATGCAAGAGTCTCAGCAGCAGATGAGCCAGTCCATGCAAAGCATTATGCAATCTCAATTTGCTCTGACCACCCGATTCGACGCGTTCGAAGCTTCTCAGACCGATCATCGTCACAGCAAATCTCGCTGCCCTAGGTACTCATCACACGCTGGCGACAGCACTGGCAGCATGCCTTAGGAACCTCAGGTACCTTGTCCCTTGCTTATTTTGAAACATTGGGCACAATGTTCAATTTAAGTGTGGGAGGAGACTTTATTTATTTTCCCGCTTTATCTCAAGTTTTTATTTCTCTTATCACTTTCTAGTTTATTTCCCGTCTTATTTTTCTTTTTTGTTTTTTTTAGAAAATACTTGTGCTTAATGAGTCATTCTACAGTATACCTTTCCTCCCTCATTTTACTCCCTCATTACTTTGCCCCACCAAAAACCTTTTTGAATAATAGTGTACTATCCTAAAAAATTTTGGGCTTTGAGGCAAGTTCATATTAGGATGCAGATGATTTGGAAAAATTCTCTTTGAAACATCGATATCACTATAACACCTTAGGTTTCGCAAATGCATAAATCAACCCCGGTACCCTGCCTACCCTGGCCTTAAAAGAATATCCATAGTAAGTCCTTAGTAGTTTATCCTAGCAGTTAGCTCCGGCCAAAGTGTTATCTAAGTGAAGGCTCGATGGAAATAAGATAGTGATCGGTATGTTAAAAATAAAATAATTGCAACTCGGGTATAGGTAACCCTCACAAGGTCATTTAACCCAAAAAGTTGTAAATTCGAAAAAAGAAAAAAATGATAAAGACAAAACAAAACAAAAATACCTTCCCATTGTCAGTTGGTTCAGAGGTATATGGTACTGAAGTCGGTAGGACGGATTACGATCCGATCCCCCGCAGCTGCAAGTGGGCCAATAAAAGGGGTTACACCACTTTGTGCACCAGAACCCCATGCTTAGATCATAATCACTAACCGATCACTTCACCATGATTTTGTAGGGATAACGGGCTTAATATGATTGCACCAGAATGAAAAGGACTCAAAAGGAGATTCGAAAGTAGGCCTAGGTACAATAGGGTAATATGGATTGACTTATGTAAGAACGAAGCTTATGTTTGTTTTTACGGAGAAGTGTCATTCCGATACCCATGGTTCATTGAGTCATCACCTATCGCTTCATCCCAGCTTGAACTTATAAGACCTTTTTACCCAGATCATTCATGGATATCGCCCTGTTCTGTCATGATATTTTGCTTGAGGACAAGCAAAGGTTTTAGTGTGGGAGAATTTGATAGGCCTAAAATATACCGTTTATTTGACTCGATTTCGTGCACGTTATTTAGTATTTTATTTCCGCTTTCTTGTATTATGCCTTTGTCTTGTTTCTTTTTCAGGTTTTTGTATTTTCAAAGCTACTCGAGAAGAAATGAAGAAAAACTAGCTAAAAACCCTACTTTCTGAGGAATTATACACATGGCTTCCACCATGGCGGGCGCCATAGGGGATGCCACACATTGGATAGAAGCCAACTGCTGACAACTGCCACGTCTCCCACTCCTTTCCACCCTAGTTCATGTGGCGGGCACCACCTTCACACGACCATTTCCCTCCCAAAAGGAGTTGGGGGGCATTCCTGTCTTTACCTGTACTTTCCTACCACTATAAATAGAAGAGTTCTATTTCATTTCAAATCATCCATTCTTAGAGAACAGAACTCAAGCCATAAATTTCACCTATTGTAAAGTGATAAACTTATCACATCGAGGGGTTATCACACTGTGTAATCGAGTTTGGAGCACTTGGGTAGAAGTTAATCCTGCCGCCATTTTATTTCAGTCTTTTTACTTCTAGTTGTACAAGATTTTAAAGCCTCTCGTTTAGAGCATGTTTCTGTCTATTTATTGCCTTTTATTTATTTACCCGCCTTTATTTCCCGCACTATTTATTTCTCGCACCGCACTTTATTTATTTACTTACCCGCACTTTATTTACTCGCATTTATTTACCATGTCCGGCTAAATCTTAAGGGCTAGGATGCGAGGATTATAGTTATAATTAGTATTCCACACGGTTGTTGGTAGAATTACTTAGGGGTTGTTTTAACTTTTAACACTTATTTTCTGTACTTAAAATCTGTTGGGTAAGATCGAAAGTCGTCCAACCTTTAGATAAATTTGGTTAGTTTTGACTGTTCCAAGGAAGCGAAAGCGCTTGGCTCAGTCAATTAGGGATCTTTAATGTTTAAGAAAACCGATTTTAAAACTGTTTTTGGACACGTTTATGGATTTAAAGTCCGGTTCGCAAGAACCTCTTTTTGTTAGAAATTACAGGTTAAAATACTTTTCGACTAAGTCAAGAAACTATATTTCTTTAAAATAGGTTTATTAATCCTAACGCAATGCACACCTTTTTATAAGTGACAATAAGAGGGGTCGATTAGGGATAAACTCGATTCTGAATACGTGAAAGCGACAGTTCCCGTTAAATTAGTTTTTTTCATGAGTAGAAAATATTACCCCATAAAGAATCATATATGTACACATCTGGAATACTATGTAGCTATATGAATTGCATCTATGCCTGTTGCTTTATTATTGAATTTATTTTCGCACTTTACTTTTATTTCGCACAACCCAATCCTTTATTTGATTTGCCTTAGATAAACACCGTAACAATAGTAATAGATAGTTTGATGTTTGGTCTCTGTGGGATCGATAATCTTTTATGTTACTTTGACGTTATTCGTGCACTTGCGAATCGCCTCATCAATGTCCTTCAACACCACATCTAAAACACTTCACTGGAGTAGGAGCTCCTCCCCCACTCGGCTTCTTGCCATTACCAGCTTTCTGTTTCCCCTTATCAGCAGGAGTCACATATGGTTTCCCTCTGAATTGAACTTTTCCCCTCTTATCATTTAAACTCTTCTAGTGACTAGACCGAGCTCTACTATCTTCATCATAGATCCTACTCTTGTTCACCAACTCAGAAAATAACCTAATCTTCTGATAACCAATAACTTGTTTTATTTCAGGCCTCAAACCATTCACAAACTTAAGACACTTGGATCTCTCAGCATTATTAGTGTTGTAATGAGGACAAAACTTAATCAACTTCTCAAATCTTGCTGCATACTCAGCCACAGTTGAGTTACCTGCTTCAGCTCAAGGAATTCAATTTCCTTCTTCCCACGCACATCTTCTGGAAAATGCTTCTCCAGAAATTCCTCTCTAAAAACATCCCAAGTAACCTCAACCTCATCTTCTTCAAACCTCTGACGAGTGTTACCCCACCAGTCCTTAGCTTCCTCTTCAAGCATATGAGTGCCAAACTGCACCATCTGCGCATCTGAACAGTTCATGACTCGAAAGATCTTCTCAATTGCTTTCAGCCATACTTGTGCTTTGTCAGGTTCATGTGTTCCCTTGAAGATTGGTGGATTATTCCTCGGAAACTTCCCAAAGGCACGAAACTCATAATCATTGTTATTTCCAGCATTTACATTGACTTGCGGATTCTGCCCAATCGCTCTAGCCAACATCGCCAAAGCTTCAGCAATCGCTTCATCATTCCTGCCTGCAACCATTGTTCTAGATTCCAACAATAAATCCTCGTTAGAACAAACAATATCGATAGTGCTACACATACATATCAAATACAAAAGGAATTAAACACACTAACAACTTGGTCAACTGACCGACCTTGCTTTGATACCACTAATGTAACACCCTTCTAAACCTCGCAGAATATATATAAATAATCAGAGTAACTCTCATGCATCTCACAAAAGGATGTCACATAAAATTTCAAAACATCACACAAACACATGTCATGCTCAATAACACTGAAATAACTTCATGCTTTTCATACACTTTCACATTAGCATGTAGCAGCAGATTTACTTCAATCATAATAGACATAATGAAATTCTCAGCTCATCTCATTCATAATCAATACTTAGGCCTAAAAGCCAATACTTCATATAATTCAAAATAACAATAACAGAATAAAGTAGAGTATATAAAGTATCTCTCAAAATATGAAATCGAAACATTCCTCAGTGTTACATAATCAGAGCATGACTCGACCCAAAATAAATAAAGATACTCCAACGGCTACCTCGCGCTAGAAGCAACTCTACTCCTCGATACCTGAGCGATGTCGTTTAAACATCATTCCAACAGAAGAGTGAAAATTCACATAATTATTGAAATTATAAGATGATAATTAATCTAAGGCATACAAGCATAATTTAATTATTCTCACACTTCAAAGTTTCATCAACAAAGTATCACTCAAGTAACCATACAATTCACAAGTATATACACACAATCCACAATTTCACCAATTTCAACAATTCACATAGATACCCATAATCTCATAGCACAAACATATACACAACGAGACTCAATGCAAAACTCAATGCAAGACTCAATGCAACTCATGTCATGTGGTACCAACACTTGTTATCATTTTTCGGTTTTTACATTTAAACCGGGTCTGTTCCCTAGACCAATAACACACAAAAGCCCGTTCCCTAAGCGTTTAAAACTCGCTCTAGGTTTGGGACAAGTCATTAGCTCCCACGGAACTAACAAGCATTGCCTCTTAACACAAATGATGTGTATGGAAACTCAACAATTATATGCAATTAAGATTATTCCCTAATCTTAACATTCATGCATATCTTCAATAATTCATCACACTTGAATTACCACACATTTGCACATACACAAATATCACACAATCCAACCTCAATTCACAAAACACATATTGTCGATTAAACATAGAATAATTAATTCATCACTAATAATTAAAATTCAATATTCATAAATAGTCAATATTCGATAAATAATTTAATATTGATAAATAGTCAATATTCAATAAATAATTCAATATTCATAAATAGTCAATATTCAATAAATAATTCAATATTTTAATAAATAATTTAATATTTTAATAAATAATTAATATTTAATAAGTATTCAATATTTAGATAAATATTCACCATTTAATAAGGTTCCACAATATAACTTATATAATGCTACAGTACATTATATAAAATAAAATGATCACATTCTAATCTCATTTCCTGCGCTACAGTACTAAAGTAATGGCTACATTTTCTTTCTCATTATGCATGTGCTATAGTAACAGGGAATAGGGGGTACATTCATTTTTCTTAAATCTTGTGCTATTTTACTAGAAATTTAGACTGCAACATATGCTTTAAAGAGCAATCACGGTACATCCTATTATTTTCTTGCTCTACAGTAGCCTAAGGTATCACCACATTTATTAATGCTAAGAAAATCCTCATACTTACCTTAAAATATTATTGTCAATATGAGAAAAGTGTGCTACAGTAGTAAGGAAGGAAAAAAGTATTATATTCATTTCTTAATATTTGTTTTCCTATTATTTTATGTATCATCATAAAGGATCTAATAATTGGAAGGTATTCATCATTTATATATGCCTACAAGCTCAATATTAGAGGACATCTAATATACAACATGGCCATTCTATAACTGTATCTAAAAAAAGAAATGGTCATTTCTATCAGAGCCTACATAGACAAGAACTCCATTCCAGCTATTCATTGGTTAAAAAGATTTTGATTTGTGGACAATTCGCAAGAGAAAGAACATAACAGTAACACATAATATATATATATATATATATATATATATATATATATATATATATATATATATATATATATATATATATATATATATATATATATATATATATATATATATATATATATATATATATATATATATATATATATATATATATATATATATATATATATATATATATATATATATATATATATATATATATATATATATATATATATATATATATATATATATATATATATATATATATATATATATATATATATATATATATATATATATATATATATATATATATATATATATATATATATATATATATATATATATATATATATATATATATATATATATATATATATATATATATATATATATATATATATATATATATATATATATATATATATATATATATATATATATATATATATATATATATATATATATATATATATATATATATATATATATATATATATATATATATATATATATATATTTTCAGTTCCAATTGATTACACCAAATATTGAGTGGATATGTATACTATACCAAATATCAATTCCCAAAACACCATAAAATTAACCCATTTCAAAGTCTAATATTAAAATCTAACAATTTCCAATTTTATAGAAAATTTGGGGCTTAATCCTAAACATATTTCTACTCACTAACCATTATCAAATAATCCCAATAAATAAGTGAAAATCCACTCTTTAATTTTTGGTATTCTTGAGCTCTTTCTTGATTCTTCTTCTTCTTCTCCACTCTATTCTTCTTACCTCTTTTTCCCCTTTTTTTCTTACTAACTTTCTATTCTTATCTGCCCTAACAATTGTCTTTAAAAAATTGGACTTATCCAAATTTCTATTCACACCCTCTCCATTAAGCCCAATTACCAATTCTAACAATTCTATATTATTCTACCAAATAGTATTAGAAGTAATTCATATTATTAGTACTATTTTCTTAACCCCTAAGTTTGTTAGAGGGTATTTTAGTATTTTATCTTATTCTAGTAACCCTAATTTTAGTTTATAAGTAGGGTTGCAATCATTGTTATTGTTAGTTGTTGTGTAGTCGTCATTCTCTTAATAGAATATTTCTACCTTTTATCATTTAATTCTACCTTTGCACCAACAATTGATATCTAGAGCTCCGGTTCAGATTCATCGGAAAACACGGGAAACACGAGTGAACGTGAGGTCTTGTGTGTTTGATTTTGATTCTTAGATTCGTGTTGAATCTTGAACAAAATCTGATCAGAATTTTAATTATGTGGGTTGGGAAACACTGTGTGAGAAATCTGAGTGTATTGTGCAAGGTAGAAGATGAACGGAAACGGCAACATGAACACCAAACTTCCAGTATTTGACGGTAAAAACTGGAATCGTTGGATGATCCAAATGCGTGTACTGTTTGGTGCTCAAGATGTTTTAGATCTTGTCACTGATGGTTATGTTCCGGTAGCAGCAGATGCAACGGATGAACAGAAAAACGCGCAGAAGGAAGTAAGGAAGAAGAATCAGAAAGCATTATTCTTTATTCATCAATGTGTTGATGTAAATGTGTTTGAGAAGATTGCAGATTCAACGACAGCAAAGGTTGTGTGGGACACACTGGTTAGATGTTATGGTGGTTGTTGCACCCCAAAATTTGACCAACATTTATTTACCTAGCTTGTGGTTCACTAGCATGATCATCTGCTTCTCATTGATATGGGTGCAGTAGATCAAGAGGTATGATTACCCAGCAAGAGTTGTATGAGACTATGAAGCTAGCCAAGAAAGTTGTTCAAGTGTTCAAAGGTTGATATCTTTGTCAGAAAACTCAAGAGATCCTCAGAGAGATTGGTTGAAACCAAGATTGTGTGTCTCATAACTTGAGAGGTGTGGGAGCTCCTCAGATGATTCTGAGACTATGAGGATGAACTTGAAGCTTTGAGAAAGCTTATGAGATGTCTTGAAAGCCATCATGAAGCCTAGAAAGGTCATTGTACAAGAATTCAGAAGACTCAGCCATGAGTGGTGGAATTAGGGTTTGACTGGGTCAACCCTAGGTCAACTGATGATTTGGAGAGGGTTGAGACCTAATCCAAGAGCCATGTGACCATGAAATGATGCATTGAGATTCTATAAGTATGATTCCTAGACCAACTCATCATGATTGAGGAGTTTGAGAAGTTTCAAACTAGGGTTTCTAAGGCTTGACAGTGTAAAATCCCCTAGTTTGATCCCTATCTTCAAGGCAGTTCAGCTCAAGATGTGATTGTCATCTAATCTTCCCCACAACATGAATGTTGTAGAGCTTGCTTTTAGCTTTAATTTGAGTACTAGAAGTCCTTGATAGGATTTGTAGAGCTCAAGTTATGACTTTGACAAGTTACAGGTCATCTGAGGTATGTGAATCTGGGTCCTTGAAAGTCACCCAACTTGCATCCAACTTTTTCCCTAGTAGGATAATTCCTATGAACTCTTAGTCAACATGAATGTTGTAAAGCATCTTCTTAGATTTCTAGAGAGTACTATAAGTCCTTGATAGGATTTGTATAACTCAACTTATGGCTTTGACAAGTCAAGGGCATTTTGGTCATTTGGAGGTTATAGGTCATTTCAAGCATAAGGCCATATCTCCTATTTCCAAGCTTCAAATGGAAAAATCTTCAACATAAAACTTGCTTAGAATGATGTTTTAAGGCTATTGGAGAGGTCATGATATGTTGAAAAGGCTTGTATCAAAAAGTGATAAAAATGACCTAAAAGGGAGGCATAAGTTAAATAAGTTGAAATTGGAAATTGGAAATCCCAAGTTACACATCCAAACCATGGCATATAATAGGTCATTTTGACTCTAAAAGACATTCTAAAAACAATGGTTCAGGCACAATTTTGATTTGAGGCCTAGATCATGGGGCTGCTTTGGAAATGGCTTGCTTGCATCTTAAGGCACAAATGCAAAACATGAGAAAACTCAATGAACAAGTTAGTTATGCATCTCAACACATCATATATCTCATATAAGGATAATTTCAAGTCAGAATTGGTGGTTACAAGGGCTATGGCATGAGATAGCACATGAGGAGAAGTGAATTCATAATATCATGACATGAGATTTCCAATTTCTCATTGGATGGTCCTAGATGGTTCTAGATCATTCTAAACCATTCTATATAACATATAGAACTTGCTCAGATGCAAGGTTGGTGTAAGATTTGAGAGAAGAGAGAGTTGGCCATTTCACTTGCCTCCATTGCAAGTTGAAAGTGAATTCCATATTCTGAGCCATTTCCATTCATTCTTTCCATCTAAACACACTCCATTGATGATAGTGAAGCTGTGCAGATCAATTGGAGAGCAAAACCATGGTGATTTGAGGAGATAGCATTTGGATTTTCAAGGTTGCAAGTCAGAATCGAATTCTGAGATTCAAGCACTCTCCCTTAAATCTTTTGCAAACAGTAGCAAGATCATCATTCAAGGAAGGTTTCTGAAGAATTTCAAGGCTTGAAGTGAAGGTTTTCACCATCTGTTGATCAAGAAATACCAGGTTTGCAAAATTCACTCTACACCATAATTTATGCATCTTTAGGTATAATTGTTAGGGTAGAAATGTTAGAGACCAATAGGAGATGGATTTTGGAGAGTTAAGGATCAATTGATGAAGATTGAGTTATGGACACCATTTCTTTGATGATCAAGAACTCGTGATATAGTGAGATATAATGCATGTGTGATAGCTTATTTTAACCAGTGGAGTGTGGTGATCATTTTAGTACCAAGAAATCCAAGAATTGTTGAAGTTGAGGATTGACCATAATTTCAATCTTGAATCGTGTTTCATGTTGGAGGAGGTTTCAGTGTAATCTAGGGTTATCGTTGTATTTAGCATGAAAAATGGAGCATGTTAGTGTGTCGAATTGTTAATTTTGAGCAAGAAATGAGAAAGCACAAATGGAGGGAAGTTTGTGTATGGAGCTCTGCTTCCATGGAGAAGTTGCTGCAAACCCTAGCTGGAGGTAGAAGACACACGCGTGGCCATTAGATCGTGAGAGGACCATTGACTGAGACTAAGATCTGACGGACAAGATTTAATTCAATTTGAAGAGGGAAACTCTGACCATGATGAAACGTAGCGTTTCATTAAAAGAAGTTCTTGGGCTTTAGTAAAATGATTCTTATCTACACCCCCAATCCTGGCCCATTGTGAAAATGAACTGTTTTCTCTTACTTCCTGCACCGTTTTATTTTCCATTTTCCATTCATTTATTAATTGTTTTTCTGATTAGTTTTGGGCCTAGCACGCGTGACTAACTGCACCCCCATTTTTAGCCCATTGAGAAATTGAACTATCTGGCATTGCTATCTGCACCCAAGTTTTATCTTTTTTCATTTCATTTTCTCCATTTTATGTTAAACTTTGAAAAATCACAATAAATATAAAATTAATGATTTTTGCATGGGGATTTTTCTCCCATTCTATGATAATGTCTAGAAAATTATCAAATAAAAATATTTGCATTTCATGCATTTTTAATATTTTTTGTATATTTTCTATTTTAATAGCTTTTTAATTCTTTTATGTTGATACATGAATTTGTAGAATTTTTCTTAGCTAGTTCCCTTCATATTTTTAGGCCATTCTTTTTATGATAGTTAGATTAGGACTTTAGCTCCCCCCTGGATTTATTCCATAATTTTGTGATGAGTTTTAGACTAGTTTTTCTTAGATGACATTAGGTTGTGTAGAATTAGGTTAATCCTTAACATAGGTCCACAATAACACTAGAATTTTGGGTTTCTAGGTCAAGTTAGACATTGGGGCATATAAGGTTATTAAGGGTAGGTATGTAGGATCCCTTAGAAATTATATTAGGTTTTAATATAGTGGTATACTATTTTTAAGTGATTTTTGTAGTTGATGATTGTTTGTGTTGCCCTTATGGGCTTGTATTTTTGTTTGCTTTACTTTGTGGGCTTGGAGAGCTTGGTATTGCCTTGAGGAGCATTGAGGAGCATAGTAGGAGCATTGAGGAGCATTGAGGAGCTTGAGAGCTTGATCTTGTTTGTTTTGTTGATTGTTTTAGGGTTAGGGATTAGGAAGAGTTTATACCTAGTTAACTTCTTTCTCAAAAATGGATGGTATCTTTCACCTCCATTCCTCCCTGTGATTCAAAGTCCTTCCATGGTTTACACCTCTCTCCTTTGGAGGGATAAGTGATTGTACCTAGGAAATATAACTTTTGAGGGAACCATTCATTTGATGTTGAACCCTTATAGGTCACCTTTGGTGGTCAATAAGCAGTTTGACATCCCAGCTTATCCAGTTAAGTGATTTCCTCTGGTTTGATTTTCTTGAGAGATGTTGAGCTTGAGTGTGAAGATGAAGACTTCATTGAAGAGTGTAGAAGAGGATGACTCCTTGGATATTTCCATTCCAGCTGAAGCTTGAAGAACAAAGGAAGTTGATACTTACTTTGATAACTGGAGACCCTGAAGGAACCAAGTTGATACTTGTGGTTAATAGTGAAGCCTGAAGGTGGAACTGATCAAGGAGCTGAAGCTCAGAGAGGATAAGTTGAAACTTATGTTAAAGGGTTGAAACCTGGAAAAGCAAATTGATATGTGTCAAGAGTGATGGAAGTCTGAAGACTGAGTTGCTGTTGGAAGAGCTGAAGCTTGAGGTTGAGAGAGGAGTGGATCTGCTTTCTTTTCTATTTTCTTTTGTATTGATGTGTTTTGTTTGACTTGTTTGATGCATTAGAGTAAGTTCATATCTAGAATAGTTTTAATCTAGGAGCATGATTGCACTAGAGGTTGAGTGGCTCCCTCTGCTTGTACTGTTACTGTGTGGCTTTGCTTGCGGGTATTCGGTAGAGCCCAGCTCCCTTGCCCATGTGGTTTGTTTGCCTGATGGCATTTTATTTCATTTTATCTGTATGATTGCAGTTTACTGTATTGCTTGATAGCATGTTGTTATATTTCAGTATGATTACTGTTATCCATTCTGGCTTGAGGTTGAGATGAGCTTGTGGAGGCTGAAGCCCCACACACATTTCCTCCCTCACTTGCATTGCATGCATTTTACCGTTTAAGCTGATACTTTGTCTGTTTTGGTGTATCATTGACATGATCCCTTAGGACTCTCATTTCCTTTGATAAGGAATTTATGATAGAACTTTAGGTTGAAACCTATGCATGATAACTTCTAGGAGTTCCCTGTTCAAACCTCGACCATAGGATGAATCCTTGGCATGACAACAGTAGGACTTGATAGTCTCCCTCCTAGTTGGGCCTGTTCTCTTCTCATCTCAAAACAGTTTAGGATACAGTAATCATGAATGATTTCTTTCGTACGTTACGAGCCTTAAGCTATCTGAGAAAGGATTGTGGGAGAGTTTCTTTTCCACAGTTTGGATGTTTAGTATGGTACCCTTTGGGTGACATGCGACGCATTCACTCTCAGGTCATAGTCTCTAGTGCGATTGAAATTGCAAACACAATAAAAAACACTTCTTTCATAAAAGACAGGAAATAAACCGTAGTATCCCGAACTACGTAAGCTCTGATCTCTCATACCTGTTGAGAGTACGTAGGTACAATACTGACGTATTGGCGAGCTACCTTCCCCCATAACCCGTCGTAGGTCGAACTACGTTGACTCTGATTTCTCGTTCTCTGATGAGAATACGTAGGCATAAAGTGCGACGCTTTGCCGAGTCATTTTTCTTTTCTGTTTTAAGCCAGCCTTGATAGGTAGATAAATCAAACCAACTCGTCCAGTAATCACAACAAGCGTGGATCCCGTCGAGTACGACGGACGTGAGGGGTGCTAATACCTTCCCCTTGCGTAACCGACTCTCGAACCCAGACAACGGTTGCGATGACCTTGTCTTACCCTTTTTCGTCAGGTTTTTCCGATCGTTTCCTTTCCCGCTCTGAGGGATAAATAACGAAAGGTGGCGACTCTTCTGTTGTGCCGGCACCTTATTTTCGCGCAAGCGACAGCTGGCGACTCTGCTGGGGACTTCAACGGTTCCCTATATGAGTCAATCCTAACGCTTGTATGTTTACTTGTTGGGTTGTGGTTATTTATCGCATTTTACTTCTCGCACTTTATTTCTCGCATCTTATTTCCAGTATAATATGATTATCTGTGCTGTTGTGGGAGGGGCATTCTGATGAGTGAGAAGCCAGACCCAGGCTTGAGTGCACCATAGAATTAGTTGTGGAAATTAGTGGGTGCGTGCTTGCTTTGCAGGCACTAGTGTCTCATGAAATCCACGCTCAGACGAGGTTCTCCCGGTTGGCTTCTCTTTCAACCCTTTGGGTTGAGACGGTTGCTGGTTTGGTGGATTGTCGACTCTAGGGACCGATCATTTGTGATTCAGCCGAGTGAGGCCGCTTCATGAGCTGGTGATGCCACACCTTCTGGGTATCGTATCACGCCTTTTGAATGTCTGTGACGCTGATGAACGCATAGGATGCCGAACTTTAGTCAGTTTAGGTCCATACCTGTGAGCGGGGTTGGGTTCATTGCAGGAAACTTTGACCATCAGACCACCTGGTTTTCTTGACAGCAAATCAGTTTTGTTGGATCAAAGGATCTTATCATCGGATGTGTATTTGTTCTTGATAGAGCAGGTTTTGATCAGAGGATCTTATCATCAGATGTGTATTTGTTCTTGATAGAGCAGGTTTTGATCAGAGGATCTTATCATCAGATGTGTATTTGTTCTTGATAGAGCAGGTTTTGATCAGAGGATCTTATCATCAGATGTGTATTTGTTCTAGATAGAGCAGAGTTTTCATCATCAGTTGTTTGTTCTTGATAGAGCAGGTTTTTGATTTGGGGTCTGAAGATCTCATCAGCAGATGTTGTTTGTTCTTGATAGAGCAGATTTTTGATTTGGGGTCTGAAGACCTCATCAGCAGATATTTCTTGATCCTACATCCGAGGTCCTTATTATCAGATGTTTGTTCTTGACAGAGCAGAATTATGATCCTATGTATATGGCCCTATCAGATGGTGGTTCTTGGCAAATCAGATTTGTGGACCTACACCGGGGTTTTCTTCTTATCAGTGGTTGTTAATACAGAATCTCCACAGCACCAGTTGCCCTGATCTCTTATTGCATGATTGCATTTTGCATTAGTTTGCATATTCATTTGCATTTCATTAACGTGTGTCTGTGTTGCAGGTACCGTTTGAAGGTGAGATAATACTTAGAAGGGGGGGGTTGAATAAGTATGGAAAATTAAGACTTGAAAATAATCACACAATTATTTTTATCCTGGTTCGTTAAACAACTACTCCAGTCCACCCTTCCAGAGTGATTTGCCTTTCTCAACAAGGACTTAATCCACTATTAAATCAAACTGATTACAATAGTATCACCTAAGAACAACAGTTCTTAGTCTTCTTAAGAGCTACTGATTCTCACTGAATCCTCTTAAGGAATATCCTTTACAATCAATGTAAATTAAATACAAGAGTTTTTAATGCTTCTATAAAGCTATAATCACAATAGTGATTTTTCTCTTAAGATTAAGTACAATGAGATTCTATGAAGAATAAGAATGAGAGCTTATAGAATATTATGATTTCTTTTCAACAAGTGTGTAACTGAAGAATGAAGTGAAGATCTCCTTTTATAGGCAGCTGAATCATGCAAGCTGAACGTTGAAAAGAGAGTCTCAAAAGGTCTGAGCCTTTTTGTCTTCATATGCACTGACCTTTCCTTGAAATAGATGGCACAGAAAAATCCTTTTTGTCTGTGTAAGTATGTCTAGCACAAATAGGGAAAGAGACGTTGAATAGTTCCAACGGATATATTCTTGAAAACACTTCTTCAGTTTCAGCAAGTTCTTCAGAGTCTGAATGGATCAGAGTCTTCTGATGAGATTCAGAACTATGTTGTACCAGAGTCTTCTGCAGCGTGTGTGCTTCTAGCGTGTTGATCATCAGAGCATTTTGACACAGAACTTCAGTACTTGGCAGCGTAGGTACTTTCAGAAACTTCTGTAGACTAATGCTTTGAGAAACTCTTCAGTCAATATTCTTCTATACTTCTGATGCTTCAGCTTCAGATGCTTCTGATTATCTTCAGATGCTTCTGACTATCTTCAGATGCTTCTGACTCAGAATGTTCTGGAGCTTCTTGCTTCAGATCCTTCTGGAGACTACGCTCAGGATCTTCTGTAAGGAGCAAACAGATTCTTCTGTAAGGTGCATCTGGCGCTTCAGAGTCAGAATAGCTTCTTGTATTCAAGGCAGATTTGCTTCTAGAGAGTTAATATAATATTAATCTGCAGTAAAACTCTCAAACAAATTTTAGAGTATATAATTCTTAAATATAAATTTCCTAACAGTTATCATCAAAACAAAGAGTAATTATTAAGAACCAATCTGTGTTCTAACAATCTCCCCCTTTTTGATGATGACAAAAAGTATCAGAAATTTTATTTAATTGAACATTAAGAATTATAACTCCCCCTGAGATGATGAATCTCCCCCTAGTTGAATATGAAAAAGGAATAGAAACTTCCCTTTTTATCTTGAGTAATCTTCAGAGTCAGATCTTGTTTGTCTTTGTAATAATCAAGGATCAGACTATCTTGCAGATATGAGATTCAGAGTTTGATAAAAGATAAATGATCTGAGGAACTCAGAGATTCTTTTATAGAGTATTCTTATCAAATGTTCTGAAATAGTCAATTTAGATATTAGAAAGAATAGATATGTCTGAAGATTCATTCTAGTGAAATTATATTAAATAGTTCAGATCTTTATTTTCTCCCCCTTTTTTGTCATAAGCAAAAAGTAAAAACTTTTAATAAAGACAAATAAAAGGAACAAAAGCAGATAATTCAATGGAGAATAACAAGCTGATTCATTTAATCATAATAGAGCAAAAAGTACATTGGAAAATATCTGAAGATATAACAAAAACAGTCAGATGCAAAAACAACAGATGCACAAACATGAGAAAAAAAATCTAAGTGTGTTTTGACAAAAGCATCTTCAATAGGTCTGTGATCTCAGATTGTGATTGCTCTTTCTTTGACATGAACTTAGTTATTGTCTCATTCTTCTCATCTTGTTTAGACATCCACTCTGACATGTCCTCAGATTTCTTGTCTTGCTTCGCCATCCAAGATCTTATTTCAGATTGACCAGCTTCCAGAGCAGCAATCTTGTCTCCAAAATCTGGATTTTCTGTCTTTGTCTCTGATGAAGGAAATGGAGGTTCTGCAGCCTGAACAGAGTCAATTGCCATATGTTCTGGAGATCCTGAAAAGGGTTCTACCAGAGTTATAGTTAGTGTAGTGGCAGTTGGTTCTGGTGGAGGAGGAGGTGGAGGAGCATCCAAACAAAGCAGAGGTTCAGTCTTGTTTACAATCCAGAATTGAGTTCTTTCAGCTCTGAGCTTTGCATCATCAGAACAGATGTTCTTCAGATTAGAAGCTACAGTGTTGAATCTATTGAGAAATCCTTTCCAGATGATGTCAGTCTCATTAGCATCCATAGTTTCAGAACATCTTTTCTGAACAGTACCTAAAGACATCTGTATTTCTTGCAAAAATGTTTGAAATAAATGATCAATATTAAGTCTGGGTGGTGGTTTAAGCAAGGTTTCCAGAGTCATCTGTTTAGGTTTTGGAGTTGGTGGTATCAGTGATTTTGGAATGGAAATCAGAGGAGGGGGAACATATGGAAAGAATGGAATTTCTGGTTTCTGAGGTAAGGATCTGTTTAAAGCATTAAGCAGATTTGGTTGAGGTCTTGTGCGTGGGTAAACAACATCAAAGAATGCATTTGAGTATGGTACGAAAGTAGAGTTTGATGGTTTATCAGATGCAACTGTGTTATCAGATGCAGGAAGCAGAGCTGAAACAGTAGCTTTACCAGATGTAGCAGATATGGTGGCTAAGGATCCTTCATTGTCCATAGATTGAATATATGAAAGGATTACAGAAGGAAGGGTCGGTCTGAGTTTAGGTTTCAGAGGTTTCAGGGGTTCAGAGGGCTCAACTCTATCATAAAAATCTTTCAGTTTGAAACCATAAGATAAATTATGATAAAGAGAAGACACTTGGGCACAAGATATTCCAGATGATGATGGATTATAAGTAGGAACAATCATCTCAGATGAAGGTGCAGGTGGAGGCATAGGTTCTGGAATGGTAGTTTTGGTAGGTAAGGTTGATTCAGGTTCAGGTTCATGCACAGGGTATTTGTCAGATGGATTAATCAGAAAATCATGATGAATTTCTGATTCAGATGAATTTGAAGATGTTTCAGGTGTACAAGAGGTAGAAGAAACTTGAAACACTGTTTTTAATGGAGTGATATCAAGAACTTCTGTCTCAGGGATAGGAGAAGGTTCTGAAGGGGTATCAGATTGTTGAGTAGGTGGTTCTGATGAAACAAGAGCAGAAGTTACTTTAGAGGGTTCAGAAGTAACAGTTGCTACAGGTTCAGAAGATGGAATTGTTGATGGTGAAATGACAGAGTCTTTTTCTGGTTGATCTTCTGTGGTTTGTTTTTCTGGATGATCAGAAGTTTTTGGTTGATTTTCTATTTGAGGTTGAGCAGAGTTTTGTTTATCAGAATTTTGTGGTAGTTCTGATGGTTGTGGTTCTGTTGGTTGTGGAACTGTTTGTTGTGGTTCTGTTTGTTGTGGTTCTGTTGGTGAAGGACGTGGAGTGAAGTGTTTGATGTGTATTTTGGGTTGAGGTGGTTTTGATATAGAAGCAGTAGGTTATTTTTGAGGTGAGACAGAACAAGGAGCAGCAACAAATGTTGTTTGAGTGACAGGTGGTTTGGGAACAGACTTAATAGATGAATCATTAATAACAACATTTTTAGAAATAGCAGAAGTCTTTGTACCTTTGAGTTTAATCCTCTTAGCAGATACAGCTTCTCCAGGATCTTTTCTCTTTAGAAGATCCTTGGGATTCTCAGCAATCTTAGCCTTCTTCTGGACAGGTTCAGATTCTGCTGCAGGCTGAGATCTTTTCCTCTGAAGTGGAACTTCTTCTTCTTCCTCTTCTCCTGCATCTGGCAGTGGTTGCTTGACAAGTTGAAACACATTGGCTGGAACAGGCACTCCTTCCTTTTTACATTCCTCTATATACATCAGAACAATGTGTCTAGGTTCTTCAGCATAGAATAGAGGAAAATCTGATACTGGAATCCTTTTATTCAAATCAGACATGTTTAACTTCTTTGGAGCAGTGGTAAGTTCATCTACAATCTTGAGTCTCAGAAGGCTTTTAGCGTTCAGAGGCTTTCCCATAATGAACTCTAGTTCCTCTGTAACACCAGCATCATACAGAGCAGCCACTAAACCATTTTCAGTGAGAAGATCTGAGAGCAACCTTCCAAAAGGTATCCAAGTCCTGATCTTCTGGCCTTTTTCTTTCACAGATTCTCTGGATGCGTTGATGTGATTCCACAGATGCATGAACAAAATGTAAGGCAGATCTACCTTGTTGCTCTGACTAAGGCAGTACATAAAATAGATCTGTTCATTGTTGACATAATCTGGGGAATTTGTTGACTTTCTGTGATGTATGTATTCCATGAAGATCTTGGCCCAGATCTTGTAATCAGGCTTCAGATCTTTGAATCTGTTAGAGGCTTGTCCAGCAGTCATAACTTCCTCATAAACTTCATCCATATCCACACGCCCAGCTGGCAAGTGTGAAACACCATCTGTTTCTTCATAACCAATCAGTCTTCTAATCAGATCCTCTGTGATGATGATCTCCTTTCCCAGCACAGATGATAAAATAAACTTTGGATACACAGATGCGTGAATCCAGAATTCCTTAACAAGTAGAGGGTAAACTGGTCCAAACAATCTATCAAAGTATTTCACCCAACCTTGAGCTCTAACAATGGAGCGAAAATCAAACCCATTGTCAGCCAAAGAATCAAATTCAACCATGGATTCACACAACACTTCTAACTTATCAACAGGTGTGAGAAGAGTTCTCTGTGGAGGAGTATATGGAGCAGCACCTAGGTTATCTGAAGTCACAGCAGCCATTGTTGATTGAAACTGTGCAGTTGTTGATGAAGAAGACGCCATTGAAGAATGCTTCTTAGAACACTTAAGTTTTGAGTTTTTATGCAGAGAGAACAATAGATGAAAACGCATGTAAATTCTGAGAGTGAAAAGTGTGAAAGTGAATACACAACATGTATTTATACTAATCACATAGGCACACCAAAAGACAGAAAGAACGCACGTTTGAGCAGCATTAAATGAAGAGAATAAAATCATTTCAAATAATAAATGCTTCTGACAGATTTGGGGGGAAAACCAAGATATTTACTATTCAAATTTCACCTCAAACGTCTTTTCAGTTGTGCACACGCCACCTCATCAGATTTTGTGGGACACGTGTTTGCTTGCATGCTGTTTTGAATTCTCTCAAGAAATGAAACGTTAGCCACGTTCAGATCTTCTAAAGATGATTAGTTCAGATTTTCACATCAGAAATAATAATCAGAATAGAATAAATGAACAGAAGAAATACTTCAGATGAATTAAGCAGATTTGCATCTGGAACAATTTGCTTCTGATAAATATCATTCTGGACAAAAATCCATACCAATATTTTTCAGAATAAAATTGAATCTATCTTCAACAAGGGGTTTTGTAAAAATATCTGCCCATTGATGATCTGTATCAACAAAGGCTAAATTTATGATTCCCTTCTGAACATAGTCTCTGATGAAATGATGCTTAATTTCTATATGTTTTGCCTTAGAATGTAAAATGGGATTCTTGGACAAACATATAGCAGAAGTATTATCACAAAAGATAGAAATGTTACTCTCAAAAATTTGATAATCTTCTAGTTGACTTTTCATCCAGAGCATCTGCGTGCTACATCCAGCAGCAGCAATGTATTCAGCCTCTATGGTTGAAAGTGCAATTGTGGGTTGCTTCTTGCTGTACCAGGAGATTAGATTTCTTCCTAGAAATTGACAACTTCCAGAAGTACTTTTTCTTTCCACTCTGTCTCCAGCATAGTCAGCATCACAGAATCCAACTAATATGAAATCATCAGATTTTCTGTAACACAAACCCACATTAGAAGTACCTTTCAGATACCTTAGAATCCTCTTGACAGATGTCAAGTGTGATTCTCTAGGATCTGATTGGAATCTAGCACACAGACAAACACTGAACAATATGTCAGGTCTAGAAGCAGTAAGATAAAGAAGAGAGCCAATCATACCTCTGTAGAGCTTCTGGTCTACTTTCTTACTTACCTCTTCTTTGCCAAGAGAGCTAGTAGGATGCATTGGAGTCTTTGCCAGCTTGCTGTCAGACATGTTGAATTTCTTCAGAAGTTCTTTAACATACTTTGTCTGATGTATGTAGGTGCACTCTGGAGTTTGATTAACTTGGATTCCTAAAAAGAATCTGAGTTCTCCCATCATGCTCATTTCAAATTCTGCCTGCATACATGTAGCAAACTCCTTTCCAAGCATAATATTTGTTGATCCAAAAATAATATCATCTACATAAATTTGACAAATTAGAAGATCTTTCTTTATGGTTTTACAGAATAGAGTTGTATCCACTTTGCCTCTGATAAAATTCTTCTCCAGAAGAAAATTACTCAATCTCTCATACCAAGCTCTGGGAGCTTGTTTTAATCCATATAGAGATTTCTTTAATTTGAAAACATGATCTGGAAAATTTTCATTTTCAAAACCAGGAGGTTGGTGGACATAAACTTCTTCTTCTATAATGCCATTAAGAAAGGCACTTTTAACATCCATCTGATACAGAGTGATGTTATTCTGTGCAGCAAAAGAAATAAGAAGGCGTATAGATTCTAACCTTGCCACTGGAGCATATGTCTCAGTGTAATCAATACCTTCTTGCTGACTGTATCCTTGAGCAACCAGCCTTGCCTTATTCCTCTCAACTTCTCCCTTTACATTCAGCTTATTCCTGAAGACCCATTTTGTTCCAATAATATTGAATCCTTTTGGTCTAGGAACCAGATCCCAAACTTCATTTCTGGTGAATTGATTCAGCTCTTCTTGCATAGCTATAATCCATTCATTATCTTCCAGAGCCTCATCTACAGATGTTGGTTCTATTATTGACACTAAGCCAAATAAAGAAGATTCAGAAGTTCTGAGAAATGATCTTGTCCTTATTGGATCATCTTTCTTTCCAATTATCACATCTTCTGGATGAGAAGATTTGATTCTGGAAGAAGATCCTCTGACATTTGGTCTATCAGAAATATGCAAGTTGTTTAGTTGGGAAGTCAAAGGTATAGCATCTGGGGTTGCTTCAGATTCTTTGATTTTTGCCTTTTCTGCCTCTGAGCCTTCAGAGTCTGTGAGAATCACTTCTCTATCTGCAGAACTTTCAAACTGCTTTGGCTTTTCAGAGCCAAGCTTATCATCAAATCTAACATGAATAGATTCTTCTACAATCTGTGTTTCAGTATTGAATACTCTGTAGCCTTTAGAGCGTTCAGAATAACCAAGCATGAAACACTTTTGTGCTTTGGAATCAAACTTGTTCAGATTATCTTTAGTATTAAGCATAAAACAAATACATCCAAAAGGATGAAAATAAGAAATGTTAGGCTTTCTGTTTCTCCATAATTCATAGGGAGTCTTTTCCAGAAGAGGTCTTACAGACACTCTGTTCTGAATATAACAAGTTGTGTTAATTGCTTCTGCCCAGAAATGTTTTTCCAGATTTGTCTCATTGATCATGGTTCTGGCCATCTCTTGCAATGTTCTATTTTTCCTCTCTACAACTCCATTTTGTTGTGGAGTTTTAGGGCAGGAGAAATCATGTGCAATGCCTTTTTCAGAAAAATATTTTTCAAAATGTTTATTTTCAAATTCTCCACCATGATCACTTCTGACTTTAATAATTTTGGAATCTTTTTCAGTCTGGACTTGATTGCAGAAGTCAAAGAACACAGAATGAGACTCATCCTTGTGTTTTAGAAACTTTACCCATGTCTATCTGCTGTAGTCATCTACAATGACTAACCCATACTTCTTGCCTCTGATGGATGCAGTTTTCACTGGTCCAAATAGATCAATGTGAAGTAATTCCAATGGTCTGGAGGTAGACACAACATTTTTTGATTTGAAATGAGATTTTGAAAATTTACCTCTTTGACATGCTTCACACAGAGCATCTGAGTTGAACTTCAACTTAGGAAGTCCTCTGACCAGATTGAGTTTATTAATCTGAGATATACGTCTCATATTAATATGCCCCAATCTTCTATGCCAGACCCATTGCTCATCATTCACAGATAAGAGGCATTTTACATTTTGAACTTTAAGTTCTGAAAGGTTAATTTTATAAATGTTGTGTTTCCTCTTTCCACTGAATAGGATAGAACCATCCTTTTGACATACAGCTTTGCAACATTTTTGATTAAAGATTATATCATAACCATTGTCACTTAATTGACTTATGGACAATAGATTATGTTTCAATCCTTCAACTAACAGAACATTAGTAATAGAGGGAAGCTTACCATTTCCAATAGTGCCAGATCCAATGATCTTGCCCTTCTGGTTCCCTCCAAACTTCACGTCCCCTCCAGATCTAAGTTCCAGGCTTTGGAACATAGACCTTTCTCCTGTCATGTGTCGTGAGCATCCAGAGTCCAGGTACCATGATTGGTGTCCTGACTTTGCTGCTAAGAACATCTGCAACAGGAATTATTTTGTTTTTAGGTACCCAGATCTTCTTGGGTCCTTTGGGGTTAGTTGGTTTGTAGGTTTGTCTAAACTTCTGTTTTGCAACATAATGTTTATTCTGACTTGCCTTTGGTTTAAACACATAAGTATTCTTCTCAGAGCTTGTGTGTTTAATGTCATTCAAGTGACCAAATTTGAATTGAGAATACAGAGGTGTCTTCCTGATGAAAAGTTTGTCAACAGGTTTTGGATTGCTTCCAGATGAAGACTCATATCCAATGCCTCTTCTGTTGTTTCCACTGACACCATAGATCATGGAAGCCATCTTGCTTCTGTCTATGCTCTTAGTGAGAAACCTCTGAAAACTAGAGTCATATTTTTCTAAAATATTTTCACATGACTTAGTCTCAGAATCAGATTCTTGTTGAGTTCTATCAAAGTCATTTTTGATTTTTAAATTTATTTCTTTCTGCTCAACAAGTTCTGTTTTCAGAAGATCAATCTCAGATTCAAGATTGCTTTTCAGCTTCTTGTATTTGAGTTTGATGTTGTTATAACTTTTAAGAACTTCTGTTAAAACTTTAATGAGTTCTTCTTTGGTAAGTTTAGCCATTACCTCTTCTGCATCATCATCAGATTCAGATTCTGATTCATATCCAGAGGTACCTTCCTCTTGATCCTCTGTCCTAGCCATCAGTGCAACGTTTGCACATTCTTCTTCTGATTCAGAAGATGACTCACACTCATCTGAGTCATCCCATGTTGCCATCAGAACCTTCTTCTTTTTGTTGAACTTCTTCTTAGGTTTTTCTTTCAGAAGTTTTGGGCAGTCATTCTTGTAGTGCCTAGGTTCTTTACACTCATAGCACACCACTTCTTTCTTGGCAGATCTTCTGTGACTAGAAGATTCCTTTCTGTTATCAGATCTTCTGAAGTTGTTAAACTTATTTCCCTTGTGCTTCCAGAGTTTGTTAATCCTTCTGGACAGCATGGACAACTCATCTTCTTCTTCAGAAGAAGATTCTTCAGAGCTTTCTTGAATGACCTGCAAAGCTTTAGCAGTTTTGTTAGATTTTAAAGCTATGGATTTACCTTTATCTTTCTTCTGGGGTTCATCTTCCTCCAGCTCAATTTCATGGCTTCTCAAAGAACTGATAAGTTCTTCTAAAGAGATCTTGTTCAGATCTTTTGCCATCTTCAATGCAGTCACCATTGGTCTCCATCTGGTGGGAAGACTTCTGATGATTTTCTTGACATGATCTGACGTTGAGTAGCCCTTGTCCAGAACTTTCAGACCAGCTGTAAGAATCTGAAATCTAGAAAACATAGTTTCCACATTTTCAGACTCTTCCATTTTAAATGCCTCATACTTCTGTATGAGCGCCAGAGCCGTGGTCTCTTTAACCTGAGAGTTTCCCTCATGAGTCATTTTGAGTGATTCAAACATGTCATGAGCAGTATCTCTGTTAGTAATCTTCTCATACTCAGTATGAGAGATTGCATTAAGCAATATAGTTTTGGCTTTGTGGTGATTCTTGAAGTCTCTTTTCTGCACTTCAGTCATTGATTTTCTATCAATCTTTTTGCCATCCTCACCAGTAGGATGTTCATATCCATCAATGACCAAATCCCAAAGATCAGCATCATACCCAAGAAAAAAACTTTCTATTCTATCTTTCCAATAGTCAAATTTTTCTCCATCAAACATTGGAGGTTTGGTACTGATCCTATCCCTCTCTTCATATTTATTGTTGATATTTGACATTGAATTATCAGCCATGATAACAAAAAAATATATTGATCAAAGTATATCTCTCTGGATCTTTACTGACACTGTTAAGTGATAGCACACTCAGAACCGGAGCTCTGATGCCAACTGAAGGTGAGATAATACTTAGAAGGGGGGGGGGGTTGAATAAGTATGGAAAATTAAGACTTGAAAATAATCACACAATTATTTTTATCCTGGTTCGTTAAACAACTACTCCAGTCCACCCTTCCAGAGTGATTTGCCTTTCTCAACAAGGACTTAATCCACTATTAAATCAAACTGATTACAACAGTATCACCTAAGAACAACAGTTCTTAGTCTTCTTAAGAGCTACTGATTCTCACTGAATCCTCTTAAGGAATATCCTTTACAATCAATGTAAATTAAATACAAGAGTTTTTAATGCTTCTATAAAGCTATAATCACAACAGTGATTTTTCTCTTAAGATTAAGTACAATGAGATTCTATGAAGAATAAGAATGAGAGCTTATAGAATATTATGATTTCTTTTCAGCAAGTGTGTAACTGAAGAATGAAGTGAAGATCTCCTTTTATAGGCAGCTGAATCATGCAAGCTGAACATTGAAAAGAGAGTCTCAAAAGGTCTGAGCCTTTTTGTCTTCATATGCACTGACCTTTCCTTGAAATAGATGGCACAGAAAAATCCTTTTTGTCTGTGTAAGTGTGTCTAGCACAAATAGGGAAAGAGACGTTGAATAGTTCCAACGGATATATTCTTGAAAACACTTCTTCAGTTTCAGCAAGTTCTTCAGAGTCTGAATGGATCAGAGTCTTCTGATGAGATTCAGAACTATGTTGTACCAGAGTCTTCTGCAGCGTGTGTGCTTCTAGCGTGTTGATCATCAGAGCATTTTGACACAGAACTTCAGTACTTGGCAGCGTAGGTACTTTCAGAAACTTCTGTAGACTAATGCTTTGAGAAACTCTTCAGTCAATATTCTTCTATACTTCTGATGCTTCAGCTTCAGATGCTTCTGATAATCTTCAGATGCTTCTGACTATCTTCAAATGCTTCTGACTCAGAATGTTCTGGAGCTTCTTGCTTCAGATCCTTCTGGAGACTACGCTCAGGATCTTCTGTAAGGAGCAAACAGATTCTTCTGTAAGGTGCATCTGGCGCTTCAGAGTCAGAATAGCTTCTTGTATTCAAGGCAGATTTGCTTCTAGAGAGTTAATATAATATTAATCTGCAGTAAAACTCTCAAACAAATTTTAGAGTATATAATTCTTAAATATAAATTTCCTAACAGTTATCATCAAAACAAAGAGTAATTATTAAGAACCAATCTGTGTTCTAACACCGTTTTCCCCGATCCAGGATTTCTTGCCTCCTATTGTATTGTTATGGGCTCTCTGAGGAAGACCGTGGCTTACAAGTTCCCTGCCCCTGATGTGGCTAAGCTGACTGGTTTGATAGCTTTAGCAGATGATTCTGTGAGGGATGAGTTCAGAAAATCTTACGGCAGGTTGCTCAGTTTGGTTCATAAGCCTTCTGTGTTCGAGTTGTATGGGTTGCACGCTCTATGTAGTTCTACAACCCTCCGCTGAGATGTTTCACTTTTCAGGACTTTGTTCTCGCACCTACGCTGGAAGAATATGCTGATTTGCTATGGGTGCCTATCAAGAGGCAGATGCCTTTTGTTCACATGGATGCTGAGCCTGATCTGGCTGGTTTAGCTCCTTCACTTCATCTGGACGCCTCCGAGTTAGTATTGACTAGTTGGAACAAGGTTCCTGGGTTCTCCTTGCAGTTTCTAGTGGGTAAGGCTCAGCAGTGTGCCAAAGACGGATGTTGGGTCGCGTTCAATGCCATCCTCGCTCTATGCATATACGGCATCATTTTGTTCCCCAATATGCCCGATTTTGTAGACTTCGACGCATTTCACATCTTCGCATCAGGGAATCCAGTCCCTACCTTGATCGGAGATGTCTATCATTCAATCCACTACAAAAATGAGAACAGGAGGGGGAAGAACGTCTCATACTGTGTACCCTTGCTTTACAAATGGCTTGATAGTCATCCGCCCAAGAGGGGTCCTTTTGTCTTGTCTGCAGCCACAGCTGAATGGTCCGAGCGTTTGATGAGTTTATCTACAGAGGATATCGATTGGTTCGACAGAGATAGGTTGGGTACTGAGGTGATCTTCAGTTGCAGCGGGTTTCCAAATGTGCCTTTGATAGGTAGGAAGGGCTGTATAAACTACAATTCGTCGTTGCTGGTCCGACAGTTCGCGTATGCTTTGAGAACTACGCCGAAGGATGAAAAGGTACAGGAATCTCTGTACCTCACTGGTCTTCTAGAGGGGGATCTGTTGTCCAAGCTTCAACGCGCGTGGAATGGTATCAGTAAGCGAGGGAAGCCTTTGCTGGGAAAAAGTAACAATTAAGCCTACCCTCCGTATTTGACTTGGATCAGAGCCAGAGTAGATGCTATAGGGATGCCGTTTCCTCATGCCAAGCCAGAAAGCCCTCCAATGATTGAAGAGCCTACTACTGTGCCCATTCAGCAGCATAATCAGGTGTTAGCTGAGCGGGATGAATTGAAGCGGGCGAACGAAGAACTGGAGAAGGAATTAGCTCAGCTCCGAAGCGAGAGGAACGAAGCCGTTCATTCTTTCAAAAGGCAGACAGAGTTGGTGAACCAGCTAGGTACAGACTTGACTAAGCAGATAGCCGAGCGTGAACGCATGGGTCAAGACTTCAAAGCTGTCAACGATGTACTGGCTACGAGAACCAGCACTTGGACGAGGCATATCGGAGGATATCCAAGTTCAACCAGCACTAGAAGGCTTCCCTGGCCACCAGGAAAGAGCGGGAAGATAAGTTGATGCTACAGATCTCCAAGATGGAAGCCCAGGTGAAGGACAGTGAGCAGAGGTTTGATGAGGAAACCGCCCGCAGATACGCCGCCGAAAGCCAGCTCAACAAAGCTCTCGCTAACCTGAAGGAGCGCAAGCTGACATTTGAGTCCAAGAAGCGGAAATTAGAAGATTACTTCGGCGAAGGAGCATGGGAAGGTTTGGTCGAAGGACTTCAGTATACCATTGTGCGGAGGGAATTACTCGTCGAGGGGTTGCTCACTCTGCCAGATCATCCAGAGACGAATGAGTTGTTAGAAGAGTATCGCGCCCGTGGCCGTACTTGACTATTTGTATTCCTTTTGTTTTGATCATTGTTGTATGCTGACCATCACCAGGCTTGTTGGTTGAGGTCACGCTGTTGATTCATCTTGTACTCGCTGATGCTATGTACTGCCTTGAAAGGCTTTCTTTATATATGAGATTGTTGTTTCCCTTATTGGACTCGGACTTCTTATTCTTATTATTATCAGCACTGGCACTCAGGCACTAGGATCGGGGGAGATCTCCCTAACACACAGACACACATATGCATTTGCATGACGAGCATTCTGTTGTTTTTCCTAACCCTTCTGTGTTTACCAGGTTTTTCAGGTTATCGCAGGTCGTCCCAGGTTGTTTTCGGTGGCTCCAGGATTGATCAGAGACTAATTCACCGTTATCCGACTAGAGCTAATCAGACCAGAATCATGGATCAAGTGCAAACTGATGTTCAGGAGCTCCGCGAAAGGATGGATCGCTTCATGGAGCTCATGCAAGTGGTCGCCAATGGCCAAGATCAGCTCAGAACTTTGGTTCAGCCCTTGATTTCCAGGGTTGATAGCAACGGCGTGCTCCACGGTGGGACCGTGCCTACTCCTCCACCAGTTGAAACTCCGCAGAACGGTGTCCCCGTGGCCGGGGGCAACGGCAGTGCTAATGGCAATGTGATGGCCAACATCGGACTCAATACGGCAGGCGTCGGTAATGGGAGTCTGGGAGCTAATGTCAATATTGGGTCGGGCAACGGCAATGCAGGCGTCGGGAATCTGTTTGTGCCTCAGCCATGGCTAGAGGATCGTCAGGATGATGTGTTCTCTCAAAAAGGTGCTGAAGGAGAGCTGAATGCTGAAACGCGGCTTAGATTCAAGGCACTTGAAGACAAGATGAGAGATATTGAGAATCAGAATACTTTGGGCGTTGATATGTCCAAGCTGGGATTAATTGCTGATTTCAAGGTACCTCCTAAGTTCAGGGTACCTGAATTTGAAAAATATACGGGCACCACTTGCCCTCGTGTCCACCTGAGGTCGTATTACAGGAAGATGTCTGCTCATTCCGAAGACGAGAAGTTGCTGATGCACTTCTTCCAAGACAGTCTTTCCGGGCCATCCCTCGAGTGGTACATGGGCCTGGAGCCCACTAGCGTGCGCACATGGAAGGATCTCGCTGAAGCGTTTGTGCACCACTACCAATACAATAGCGACTTGGCCCCGAACCGAGTTCAGCTGCAGAACCTGTCGCAGAGGAACAATGAAAGGTTTAAGGAGTACGCCCAGCGGTGGCGTGAGTTGGCAGCCAGGGTTCAGCCGCCGATAGTTGAACGAGAGCTCGTGCAGATGTTTGTAGCCACCCTCCCAGGGATTTACTATGAAAAGTTAGTCAGCGGTATGTCTGGGAAGTTCTCAGATCTCATTATCATGGGTGAACACGTCGAGAATGGGATCAAGATCGGGAAGATCCAAGGTGAGTCATCCTCAGCTGGAGGAGGCAGAAAGAAACCTTATGCTGGCAAAAGGCGAGAAGGAGAAGTGAGCGTTGTGACCAACGCTCGAGGGAAGGGCAAAGGCCCTCAACAGCAAGTAGCCAGTATAAATATCCCGGCAGCTTCGCAGCAACAGCAGCAGCAGCAACCGAATCAACAGGGATATAGAAAATATCAGAATCGTGCATCTTTTGCAAACCGTCACTTCGAGGCACCGCCTATGTCGTACGCGCAACTCTTGCAGACTTTGCTTCAGCTACAGTTGGTCCAGAAAAGGAAGATGGCTCCCTTGACAGGGGCACCTCCACCAGGGTACGACGCAAATGCCACTTGCGACTTCCACTCAGGGGCACCAGGCCACACGATCAAGAACTGCAAAGCCTTCAAGCACAAGGTGCGGGACTTGGTGGATGCCAAGATCATCAACTTCTCCGATAATGTGCCCAATGTCATGAAGAATCCTATGTCGAATCATAGGGGAGGCGGAGTGAACGCCATCATCGACGAAGAGAGTGCAGATCTGTTAACCGATGTCAGAGACCTAATGACGCCGCTTAGCTTCGTTAAAGCTAAGTTGTTGAAAAGAGGGTTCTTTCCAGGATGCGGAGAGTTATGCATGGACTGTGCTACACATTCTGATGGATGTGAGCAATTGGTCGAAGGAATTCAAAGTCTGATGACTGAAGGGATTCTGCAGTTTAGCCGGAGGGCTGAAAATGGATCAGGAGAGGTAGTGCTGAAGCAGGCCGATGAAGTCGCCACCATCACCATCCCTCGCCGCCCGATAACCATTTCTGCGCCCAGACCGCCTACAATTACTATCACTAAAGCTGGGCCAATACCTTTCGAGAGCACTAACGCTGTTCCGTGGCATTATGGGGCTGAAGTCTATTGCAACGGACAGAGGTTGGAGCTAGAGCCGTATGGGTCGACTGTGGAGAATCTTGCGGAAATCAGTGGTATTACTCGCAGCGGAAGAGTGTTTGCACCGCCAGAGGTCGTGACGGATAAAGCGGTCAGAGCTGATGCGGCCGATAAAGGTAAAAGTAAAGTCGTTGAAGAGGTCCCGTGTGGGGTAGAGAAAGACTTGCTTGTCAAAGATGCTGAGGAGTTTATGCGGTTGATTAAAAAGAGCGACTACAAGATTGTAGATCATCTCCATCAGACGCCCTCGAAGATTTCCATTATAAACATGTTGCTGTGTTCTGAAGCACACCGCAACGCGCTGCTGAAGGTGTTGAACGCCGCATATGTACCGCAAGAAATATCGGTGAATCAGCTAGAAGAGGTTGTAGCCCACGTTAACGCTGGCAATAGGCTAGGGTTCACAGACTTAGAGCTGACGCCAAAAGGGAGGAATCACAATAGCGCCCTGCACATCTCGATAGAGTGTAGAGGCACAATCATGTCGCACGTGCTGGTGGACACAGGTTCGTCGCTTAATGTTCTTCCGAAGAAGGCATTAATGAAGTTGGATACTCGTGGAGTGATCTGCACACCCAGTGATCTGGTTGTGAAGGCGTTCGACGGAACTAAACGCCATGTTTTCGGGGAGGTGACCCTGCCAATCCAAGTCAGGCCAGAAATGTTCGACGCGGTCTTTTATATTATGGACATCATGCCTGCCTACAGTTGTCTCTTGGGTCGGCCGTGGATCCATGCTGCTGGTGCCGTGACCTCCACGTTGCACCAAAAGCTCAAATATGCTGTCGGAGGAAGCATCGTAACCGTGTGTGGCGAGGAAGACATAATGGTGAGCCATTTGTCGTCCTTCAAGTATGTGGAAATGGATGGCGAAATCCATGAGACTCTTTGCCAAGCGTTCGAAGCTGTCAAGGTGAAAGACGTAGCTCCTGTGGTCACCGAAAAGCCAGAGATGAACCTCTCCTCGTTCAAGGAAGCTCGGGTCGTTGTCCAAGCCGGATCTACCCCAGGTTGGGGGCGAATTTTGGAGATACCCAACAAGCAGGATAAGTTTGGGTTGGGATATTCTCCTGGGGCTGAAGCTTCTTCTTCTTCGTCTAGCAGTGCGTCTCGAGGTAAAGGGCTGATCCAATTTACCAGTGGCAGAGTGATCTTCGAAAGCATCAACGCGGCGTCTGAAGACAGCGGGGATAGCGATTGTGACCTCGACTTTTGTATTCAGCCAAGCAAGCCGGGCGAGGGCCTCAACAATTGGACCATCAAGGATATCATCCAGATGACAAGTGAAGAGTAATGATTTACTTTTTCCAATCATTGTACAACCCTATGTCCTACCCGGGGCATAGCGGTTTTATTGTCAGGGCCTTGTTGGATTATGTACATGCATTTTGTTAATAAATCAAAGGCGTTTTCTTCGTATTCAAATATTGTGATCTCTGTTATTCCTGCTTTATATTTGTTTTGAAAAACAATAAAATGGCAATGGGGTTTGTGCTAACCTGCACATCCTTGTTTTAAACTTAACCCTTGTTATTGCAGGATCCACATAGCAGATGACATCGACTCTGGACCTTCTACGGCTCACTTCGACTTTGATTGCCCGATCTATCAAGCCGAAGAAGAGATTGATGAAGACGAAGACCTTCCTAAAGAGTTGGCCCGCTTGTTGAAACAAGAGGAGAAAGTTATTCTGCCTCATGAGGAGGAGATCGAAGTCGTGAACCTAGGTTCTGAAGAGCTCGTCAGAAATGTCAGGATAGGGGCTGCATTGCAGAGTGATGTCAAGCAGAGATTGGTCGAGATGCTAAGAGAGTATAGTGATGTCTTTGCTTGGTCATACGAAGATATGCCCGGACTTGACACGGACATCGTGGTCCACCGCTTGCCGCTACGAGAAGATTGCCCTCCCGTTAAGCAGAAGCTTAGGAGGACGAGACCAGATATGGCCGTTAAGATCAAGGAAGAAGTGCAGAAACAGCTTGATGTTGGCTTCTTAGCGGTCACCACTTACCCTCCGTGGGTCGTCAACATAGTGCCTGTACCGAAGAAAGACGGTAAGGTACGCATGTGCGTCGATTATCGGGATTTGAATAGGGCGAGCCCTAAAGATGATTTCCCGTTGCCTCATATCGATGTGTTGGTCGACAACACAGCTCAGTTCTCCGTGTTTTCATTCATGGATGGCTTCTCCGGTTACAACCAGGTCAAGATGGCGCCGGAGGACATGGAGAAAACGACGTTTATCACTCCCTGGGGAACATTTTGCTACAAGGTAATGCCTTTCGGTCTGAAGAACGCAGGGGCCACTTACCAACGAGCAATGGTAACTTTGTTTCATGACATGATTCATCATGAGATTGAAGTCTATGTTGATGACATGATTGCGAAGTCCCAAAAGGAGGAAGAGCACCTGGTCAACTTATTGAAGCTTTTCGAGAGGCTTAGGAAATTCAGGTTGAGGCTGAATCCTAACAAATGTACTTTCGGAGTACGGTCCGGAAAGTTATTGGGGTTTATCGTGAGTGAACGAGGTATCGAGGTTGATCCTGCGAAGATAAAACAATACAAGAAATGCCAGTGCTAAAAACAGAAAAAGAAGTTCGTGGTTTCTTGGGCCGAATAAACTACATTGCAAGGTTTATTTCTCAGCTCATGGCCACGTGTGAACCGATGTTCAGGCTTTTAAAGAAAGATCAGGCAATTATCTGGAATGAGGATTGCCAGAAGGCATTTGACAAGATAAAGCAGTATCTCCAAGAACCTCCAATCTTGATACCCCCAGTGGCTGGACGGCCATTGATTATGTACTTGACAGTTCTTGAGAATAGTATGGGGTGTGTTCTCGGTCAGCACGACGAGACGGGCAGAAAGGAGCATGCCATTTATTACTTGAGTAAAAAGTTCACTGACTGTGAATCCCGCTACTCGATGCTGGAAAAGACGTGTTGTGCACTAGCCTGGGCTGCCAAACGTTTACGAAAGTACATGCTCAATCACACCACTATGCTAATTTCGAAGATGGATCCGATCAAGTACGTCTTCGAGAAGCAGGCTCTTTCGGGCAGGATTACCAGATGGCAAATGGTGTTAACGAAATATGATATTTAGTACGTGTCCCAGAAGGCCATCAAGGGAAGCGTATTGTCTGATTACCTTGCCGAACAGCCGATCGAGGATAACCAGCCGATGAAATTTGAATTCCCTGATGAGGATATTATGTTTCTCAAAGCTAAGGATTGCGATGAGCCGTTGCCCGACGAGGGGCCAGATAGGAAATCCCAGTGGAAATTGATATTCGATGGGGCGGTTAATTCCTATGGAAGTGGCATCGGGGCTATCATCACGACTCCCCACGGATCCCATATCCCATTTACTGCGAGACTGACGTTTCCAGTCACCAATAACGAGGCGGAGTACGAAGTATGCATTATGGGTCTAGAAGAGGCAATTGATTTGAGAATCAAGAATCTAGACGTATATGGTGACTCAGCGCTTGTGATCAACCAGATTAAAGGGGAGTGGGAGACTCGCCAATCGAATTTGGTGTCGTACATAAATTATGCCAGAAGGCTACTTCCGTTCTTTGATCGAGTAGAACTCCATCATGTGCCCAGGGCTGAGAATCAGATGGCTGATGCCTTAGCCACATTGGCTTCGATGTATAAAGTCAATTTTTGGAATGAAACTCCAAGAATTGTCCTTTCTCGTCTTGATAGACCTGCATTCGTCTTTGCGATCGAGGAAGCCTCCGACGGCAAGCCATGGTTCCATGATATCCAGACCTTCCTTATGACTAAGGAGTATCCTGAGGGAGCGTCAACCCAGGATAAGAAGACTCTGAGGAGGTTGTCTGGAAATTTTTATCTCAATCCTGATGGAGTTTTGTATAAAAGAAACCACGATCTCGTGCTACTCAGATGTGTAGATGAGAAAGAGGCGAGTATGCTCATGGAAGAAGTCCATGAAGGCACATTTGGTACGCACGCCGGCGGGCATGCTATGACGAGGAAGATCCTGAGAGCAGGATACTACTGGCTGACGATGGAGTCGGATTGCTTTAAATTCGCGAAGAGGTGTCATAAATGCCAGATTTATGCTAATAAAGTTCATGTACCGCCGTGCCCATTAAATGTCATGTCCTCCCCGTGGTCGTTCTCCATGTGGGGCATCGACATGATAGGCAAGATCGAGCCCACTGCGTCCAACGGTCATCGCTTCATTCTGGTAGCTATCGACTACTTCACCAAGTGGGTGGAGGCAGCCTCGTATGTTAATGTGACCAAGCAGGTGGTGGCTAAATTCATAAAGAGGGACATCATCTGTCGTTACGGAATTCCCGAGCGGATCATTACTGATAATGGTTCGAATATGAATAACAAGATGATGAAGGAGTTGTGCCAGAGTTTCAAGATTGAACACCACAACTCATCTCCTTACCGGCCAAAGATGAATGGCGCTGTTGAAGTGGCCAATAAGAACATAAAGAAGATTGTTCAGAAGATGGTAGTGACCTACAAAGACTGGCACGAGATGCTGCCATTTGCATTGCACGGTTATCGTACGATGGTACGTACATCAACTGGGGCAACTCCTTTCTCCTTGGTGTATGGTATGGAAGTTGTCCTACCGTTAGAAGTGGAGATCCCTTCTTTACGAGTTTTGGTTGATGTGAAACTCGACGAGGCAGAATGGATTACGAACCGACTGAACCAACTCAGTCTGATGGACGAGAAGAGGTTAGCATCGATTGCGTATGGTCGTCTGTACCAAAGCCGAATGAAGAAAGCTTATGATAAGAAGGTGCGCCCTAGAAGCTTTCAGACGGGTGATCTCGTCCTGAAGAAGATTCTTCCTCCACACTCCGATCACCGGGGCAAGTGGACTCCCAATTACGAAGGTCCGTACATCGTCAGCAAGGTCTTCTCGGGAGGAGCTCTGTTGTTATCCACGATGGATGGTGAAGATTTTGCATCCCCGGTGAACGCGGACGCAGTTAAAAAATACTTTGCTTGAAAGCGACCCGCTGGACAAAAAAAGGAGAGTCCAGGAAAAAATAGGGCATCCCGGCGAACCAAAAACAGAATAAAAGGTTCGGGCAAAATTAGGGATATAAATTGAAAAATGTACACCCGTGAAGTCGAAAACCTACACTGGGCGGCTTCGGCAAAAAAGGGTATCTCGGTGAACTGAAAACCCGCAAAGGACGGTTCACGCAAAAGTTAGGGATTTGAAAAAGCAAATGACTGCGTTCCGCGTGTGGACTTTCTTTGTTTAGTGGTTTGGAAGACCTGAGGGTCGTTTATCTGAATCAATCTCTTCTGAAGCTGATGCGTCGGAGAGGTATCGAAGCCGAGTGGGTCATAGAGGGATCAACTCATGGTGTTCGTCTACGCCTCGTCGCCGACATTTGTATATACTGATGTATATTTATGTTTTATTTTTGCGCGGCTTCCTCATTCCAGGAGCTTGCATCTGTTGTAAAACATTTTACCCATTCAGGGGTTCGTTATCAATAAAATGCATACTATTCAGCAATTCTGTTTGTCTGTTTAGCATTTATCTGTTTTGTTTGCGAAAAGGAACGCCGATGTTTTTGATAAAATGCACATACATAAACTTGCTGGCCTAGGCCACTGATTGTTGAAACAATGAATTACTTGAACATTGTCACGAGATAATAACCTTGATAGGTCCCTTTGAGAAGGGTATATTGTCTGTTTGTTTGTGTTGTTACAGGTGTAGCATATTCTAGACAGTGCGCCGTGCGCATCCCTGAAGCAGGATGATTCCTCCTTCTCCAGCAGAGTTCAGCAGCCTCTCCCCGCAGAGTCTGAACGCGAGATAATGAGCATTGATATGTCTCCCCAGGCAGAGATGATTCTCTCCCCCAATCAGATGCGTCCCGAAGGAATGTCATCTCCTCAGCTGAGTCAGGCGCCGAAGCGCGTGTTCATCCCCCAGCACCGGGTCACAAGTGCAGGTTTCGTAGGAAACTATTCGTTCACTGAAGTGTGCAGCAACTGATAGTCCAGACTGAAGTCTCCAGCGGAATTGAATTCCCCACTAGAGTCGTACTCTCCCCCGAAGTCGGATGATTCCTTCTTCCCCAGCGGAATTGAGATTCCCCCCGCAGAGTCATACCCCCCGGCAAGCAGAATGATTTCTCCTTCCTCAGCCGAGTTTGCAGATACCCAAGAGAGTCGAATCCTTGGAAGCTGCTCAAGCCATGATTGGTTTTTCCCCCAGTAGTGTGTTGGAACAGCTGATGCTATTTCCCCACAGAGTTGTTATCTCCAGAGAAGTAGCCGAGAAGGCCATGCAGCTTATTCCCGCGATTGACATCGCCTTCCCTCAGCAGGTCCAAGTTCTCGTAGAGCTTCATTCCCTCGCAGCAGTAAACTGAAGTTGTGTCCCCTGCGGAGTCCAGTTGAGATTGGTGTGACCTTGTTCTCCTCAGCAGGATGATTCCTCTATCTGAGTAGTTCTTTCTCCTTGACAGGAGAAATCCCCCTCGGCATTTATTTTGCTGACGGGATCGCATCATATTGCATGATTGCATAGCATTTACCATAAACGCATAGCATTTCCACCGTGTGGAGCATTGCGCCATTGCCGAAGCATATGCATAATAAACATGATCTAGGTTGTTACCGTTCTTGTTTTGCAGGTGTTCCGCCACAGAATCGATTGCTCAGGATGATTCCTGACATTCTCCCCAACGAAGTCGCTTGCTCAAGATGATTCTTGAAGTCCCCAGCAAAGTCTTCGGTTCAAGATGATTCTTGAATTCCCCAGCAGGGCCGTTTGCTTAAGATGATTCTTAAGACCCCAGTGCAGTCACCAGAGTTGGTTGCTCAAGTTGATACTTAGTCCCCAATAAAGGTTGCCCAGGATGATTCCTGAAATCCCCAACAGAGTGTTCGCTCAGGATGATTCCTGAAAGCTCCAGCATGGTTACCGGTGCAAGACGATTCTTGAAGGTCCCCGACGAAGTTATTTGCCCAAGATGATTCTTGAAGTCCTCAGCAAAGTTGATTCATCCAGAATGATTTCTAGATCCCCGAAGCAGAGTTACTTGATAGTTCTCCAGAATCCCCAGCGGAGGGGCGTTATCCCCAGCAGGTTTTCGAACGGCGAAGTCGAAACCTCCCTTGAAGACTCCATGATTGAAGTCTGACCGTGTTAATGAAGCAGTTCTCTCAGCTGATGCGGAGTGCCTGATGGCAGAGGTTTAGATATTCCCAGTTGGCTCATGATTGACCAAGAATTCTATTCTCGACTTGCTGACGAAGTCCGGCTGATGCCCGACGAGGTCTTTGAATGCCTGATGGCATGATCAACCTGATGGTTGAAGTCCGGCTGATGCTCGACGAGGTCTTTGAATGCCTGATGGCATGATCAACCTGAAGGTTGAAGTCCGGCTGATGCCCGACAAGTTCTTTGAATGCCTGATGGCATGATCAACCTGATGGTTGAAGTCCGGCTGATGCCCGACAGATGTCTTTGAATGCCTGATGGCATGATCAACCTGATGGTTGAAGTCCGGCTGATGCCCGACAGTGTTCTTTGAATGCCTGATGGCATGATCGACTATGTATTACCAGTTACCGTGTGACCAATTCTCCAGCTAGTTGTCGTGCAGCTATTATTTCAGTGTTCGAAGATTTGTTCCCGTCAGAGTACCGTGTACTTGTGCAGTTGGCAAATTTTCGGGTTTATCGGTATTCAACCGTCTCGCACCTTGATTGGCTGAGAGCCGTTCGCTCCTCACCCAGTCAGGTTCAAGCCGTTTGAATAGGGGCAGCTGTTGCACCCCAAAATTTGACCAACATTTATTTACCTAGCTTGTGGTTCACTAGCATGATCATCTGCTTCTCATTGATATGGGTGCAGTAGATCAAGAGGTATGATTACCCAGCAAGAGTTGTATGAGACTATGAAGCTAGCCAAGAAAGTTGTTCAAGTGTTCAAAGGTTGATATCTTTGTCAGAAAACTCAAGAGATCCTCAGAGAGATTGGTTGAAACCAAGATTGTGTGTCTCATAACTTGAGAGGTGTGGGAGCTCCTCAGATGATTCTGAGACTATGAGGATGAACTTGAAGCTTTTAGAAAGCTTATGAGATGTCTTGAAAGCCATCATGAAGCCTAGAAAGGTCATTGTACAAGAATTCAGAAGACTCAGCCATGAGTGGTGGAATTAGGGTTTGACTGGGTCAACCATAGGTCAACTGATGATTTGGAGAGGGTTGAGACCTAATCCAAGAGCCATGTGACCATGAAATGATGTATTGAGATGCTATAAGGATGATTCCTAGACCAACTCATCATGATTGAGGAGTTTGAGAAGTTTCAAGCTAGGGTTTCTAAGGCTTGACAGTGTAAAATCCCCTAGTTTGATCCCTATCTTCAAGGCAGTTCAGCTCAAGATGTGATTGTCATCTCATCTTCCCCATAACATGAATGTTGTAGAGCTTGCTTTTAGCTTTAATTTTAGTACTAGAAGTCCTTGATAGGATTTGTAGAGCTCAAGTTATGACTTTGACAAGTTACAGGTCATCTGAGGTATGTGAATCTGGGTCCTTGAAAGTCACCCAACTTGCATCCAACTTTTTCCCTAGTAGGATGATTCCTATGAACTCTTGGTCAACATGAATGTTGTAGATAATATTCTTAGATTTCTAGAGAGTAATAGAAGTCCTTGATAGGATTTGTAGAACTCAACTTATGGCTTTGACAAGTCAAGGGCATTTTGGTCATTTGGAGGTTATAGGTCATTTCAAGCATAAGGCCATATCTCCTATTTCCAAGCTTCAAATGGAAAAATCTTCAACATCAAACTTTCTTAGAATGATGTTTTAAGGCTAGTGGGGAGGTCATGAGATGTTGAAAAGGCTTGTATCAAAAAGTGATAAAAATGACCTAAAAGGGAGGCATAAGTTAAATAAGTTGAAATTGGAAATTGGAAATCCCAAGTTACACATCCAAACCATGGCATATAATAGGTCATTTTGACTCTAAAAGACATTCTAAAAACAATGGTTCAGCCACAATTTTGATTTGAGGCCTAGATCATGGGGCTGCTTTGGAAATGACTTGCTTGCATCTTAAGGCACAAATGCAAAACATGAGAAAACTCAATGAACAAGTTAGTTATGCATCTCAACACATCATATATCTCATATAAGGATAATTTCAAGTCAGAATTGGTGGTTACAAGGGCTATGGCATGAGATAGCACATGAGGAGAAGTGAATTCATAATATCATGACATGAGATTTCCAATTTCTCATTGGATGGTCCTAGATGGTTCTAGATGATTCTAAACCATTCTATATAACATATAGAACTTGCTCAGATGCAAGGTTAGTGTAATATTTGAGAGAAGAGAGAGTTGGCCATTTCACTTGCCTCCATTGCAAGTTGAAAGTGAATTCCATATTCTGAGCCATTTCCATTCATTCTTTCCATCTAAACACACTCCATTGATGATAGTGAAGCTGTGCAGATCAATTGGAGAGCAAAACCATGGTGATTTGAGGAGATAGCATTTGGATTTTCAAGGTTGCAAGTCAGAATCGAATTTTGAGATTCAAGCACTCTCCCTCAAATCTTTTGCAAACAGTAGCAAGATCATCATTCAAGGAAGGTTTCTGAAGAATTTCAAGGCTTGAAGTGAAGGTTTTCACCATCTGTTGATCAAGAAATACCAGGTTTGCAAAATTCACTCTACACCATAATTTATGCATCTTTAGGTATAATTGTTAGGGTAGAAATGTTAGAGACCAATAGGAGATGGATTTTGGAGAGTTAAGGATCAATTGATGAAGATTGAGTTATGGACACCATTTCTTTGATGATCAAGAACTCGTGATATAGTGAGATATAATGCATGTGTGATAGCTTATTTTAACCATTGGAGTGTGGTGATCATTTTAGTACCAAGAAATCCAAGAATTGTTGAAGTTGAGGATTGACCATAATTTCAATCTTGAATCGTGTTTCATGTTGGAGGAGGTTTCAGTGTAATCTAGGGTTATGGTTGTATTCAGCATGAAAAATGGAGCATGTTAGTGTGTCGAATTGTTAATTTTGAGCAAGAAATGAGAAAGCACGAATGGAGGGAAGTTTGTGTATGGAGCTCTGCTTCCATGGAGAAGTTGCTGCAAACCCTAACTGGAGGTAGAAGACACACGCGTGACCATTAGATCGTGAGAGGACCATTGACTGAGACTAAGATCTGACGGACAGGATTTAATTCAATTTGAAGAGGGAAACTCTGACCATGATGAAACGTAGCGTTTCATTAAAAGAAGTTCTTGGGCTTTAGTAAAATGATTCTTATCTACACCCCCAATCCTGGCCCATTGTGAAAATGAACAGTTTTCTCTTACTTTCTGCACCGTTTTATTTTCCATTTTCCATTCATTTATTAATTGTTTTTTTGATTAGTTTTGGGCCTAGCACGCATGACTAACTGCACCCCCATTTTTAGCCCATTGAGAAATTGAACTATCTGGCATTGCTATCTGCACCCAAGTTTTATCTTTTTTCATTTCATTTTCTCCATTTTATGTTAAACTTTGAAAAATCACAATAAATAGAAAATTAATGATTTTTGCATGGGGATTTTTCTCCCATTCTATGATAATGTCTAGAAAATTATCAAATAAAAATATTTGCATTTCATGCATTTTTAATATTTTTTGTATATTTTCTATTTTAATAGCTTTTTAATTCTTTTATGTTAATACATGAATTTGTAGAATTTTGCTTAGCTAGTTCCCTTCATATTTTTAGGCCATTCTTTTTATGATAGTTAGATTAGGACTTTAGCTCCCCCCTGGATTTATTCCATAATTTTGTGATGAGTTTTAGACTAGTTTTGCTTAGATGACATTAGGTTGTGTAGAATTAGGTTAATCCTTAACATAGGTCCACAATAACACTAGAATTTTGGGTTTCTAGGTCAAGTTAGACATTGGGGCATATAAGGTTATTAAGGGTAGGTATGTAGGATCCCTTAGAAATTATATTAGGTTTTAATATAGTGGTATACTATTTTTAAGTGATTTTTGTAGTTGATGATTGTTTGTGCTGCCCTTATGGGCTTGTATTTTTGTTTGCTTTACTTTGTGGGCTTGGAGAGCTTGGTATTGCCTTGAGGAGCATTGAGGAGCATAGTAGGAGCATTGAGGAGAATTGAGGAGCTTGAGAGCTTGATCTTGTTTGTTTTGTTGATTGTTTTAGGGTTAGGGATTAGGAAGAGTTTAGACCTAGTTAACTTCTTTCTCAAAAATGGATGGTATCTTTCACCTCCATTCCTCCCTGTGATTCAAAGTCCTTCCATGGTATACACCTTCTCCTTTGGAGGGATAAGTGATTGTACCTAGGAAGTAGAACTTTTGAGGGAGCCATTCATTTGATGTTGAACCCTTATAGGTCACCTTTGGTGGTCAATAAGCAGTTTGACATCCCAGCTTATCCAGTTAAGTGATTTCCTCTGGTTTGATTTTCTTGAGAGATGTTGAGCTTGAGTGTGAAGATGAAGACTTCATTGAAGAGTGTAGAAGAGGATGACTCCTTGGATATTGCCATTCCAGCTGAAGCTTGAAGAACAAAGGAAGTTGATACTTACTTTGATAACTGGAGACCCTGAAGGAACCAAGTTGATACTTGTGGTTAATAGTGAAGCCTGAAGGTGGAACTGATCAAGGAGCTGAAGCTCAGAGAGGATAAGTTGAAACTTATGTTGAATGGTTGAAACCTGGAAAAGCAAATTGATATGTGTCAAGAGTGATGGAAGTCTGAAGACTGAGTTGCTGTTGGAAGAGCTGAAGCTTGAGGTTGAGAGAGGAGTGGATCTGCTTTCTTTTCTGTTTTCTTCTGTATTGATGTGTTTTGTTTGACTTGTTTGATGCATTAGAGTAAGTTCATATCTAGAATAGTTTTAATCTAGGAGCATGATTGCACTAGAGGTTGAGTGGCTCCCTCTGCTTGTACTGTTACTGTGTGGCTTTGCTTGCGGGTATTCGGTAGAGCCCAGCTCCCTTGCCCATGTGGTTTGTTTGCCTGATGGCATTTTATTTCATTTTATCTGTATGATTGCAGTTTAATGTATTGCTTGATAGCATGTTGTTATATTTCAGTATGATTACTGTTATCCATTCTGGCTTGAGGTTGAGATGAGCTTGTGGAGGCTGAAGCCCCACACACATTTCCTCCCTCACTTGCATTGCATGCATTTTACCGTTTAAGCTGATGCTTTGTCTGTTTTGGTGTATCATTGACATGATCCCTTAGGACTCTCATTTCCTTTGATAAGGAATTGATGATAGAACTTTAGGTTGAAACCTATGCATGATAACTTCTAGGAGTTCCCTGTTCAAACCTCGACCATAGGATGAATCCTTGGCATGACAACAGTAGGACTTGATAGTCTCCCTCCTAGTTGGGCCTGTTCTCTTCTCATCTCAAAACAGTTTAGGATACAGTAATCATGAATGATTTCTTTCGTACGTTACGAGCCTTAAGCTATCTGAGAAAGGATTGTGGGAGAGTTTCTTTTCCACAGTCTGGATGTTTAGTATGGTACCCTTTGGGTGACATGCGACGCATTCACTCTCAGGTCATAGTCTCTAGTGCGATTGAAATTGCAAACACAATAAAAAACACTTCTTTCATAAAAGACAGGAAATAAACCGTAGTGTCCCGAACTACGTAAGCTCTGATCTCTCATACCTGTTGAGAGTACGTAGGTACAATACTGACGTATTGGCGAGCTACCTTCCCCCATAACCCGTCGTAGGTCGAACTACGTTGACTCTGATTTCTCGTTCTCTGATGAGAATACGTAGGTATAAAGTGCGACGCTTTGCTGAGTCATTTTTCTTTTCTGTTTTAAGCCAGCCTTGATAGGTAGATAAATAAAAGCAACTCGTCCAGTAATCACAACAAGCGTGGATCCCGTCGAGTACGACGAACGTGAGGGGTGCTAATACCTTCCCCTTGCGTAACCGACTCCCGAACCCAGACAACGGTTGCAATGACCTTGTCTTACCCTTTTTCGTCAGGTTTTTCCGATCGTTTCCTTTCCCGCTCTGAGGGATAAATAACGAAAGGTGGCGACTCTTCTGTTGTGCCGACACCTTATTTTCGCGCAAGCGACAATGGTGACGCATCAGTGAAGAAGGTGAAGCTTCAGTCCTTGAGAAAGCAATATGAGAATCTCAACATGAAGAATAATGAGAAAGTCTCTGAATACATCTCCAGAATGATTCTGATCACTAATGAGATGAAGGCGTGTGGAGAAACTCTTTCAGAAGAAACAATCATGGAGAAAGTATTGAGATCCCTTACTCCTCAATTTGATTACATTGTGGTAGCAATAGAACATTCCAAAGATCTGAGCACCATGAGAATTGAATAGCTGCAGAGCAGTCTAGAAGCGCAAGAGTTGCGTTTGACTGAGAGAACTTCTGAAAAGGAAGTAGAGCAGCAGGCTCTGAAAGCAACTTCTGATAGGAGGTATCAGAAGCAGTCAGAAGCCAGGAGAAGATCTGATGGTGGTCAGAAGTCAGAAAGCTCAACCTCTGATAGACAAAAGAATGCTCAGAAGGGAAAAGAGAAGTATGACAAGAAGAAGATCCAATGTTACTGTTGTAAGAAGTTTGGTCACTTTGCTAGAGATTGTTGGTCAAACAAGGAGAGAAAATCAGAAGAAGCAAATATAGCCAGAAGTTCTGATGACGAATTTGTGCTATTGATGGCTTCTGAATCTGATAATATGGATCTGATAGACTGGTGGTATATGGACACTGGCTGTTCAAATCATCTTACTGGAAACAAGAAATGGCTGGTTAACTTTGACTCTGAAAAGAGAACAAAGATCAGATGTGCTGATGACAAATATCTTAATGCAGAAGGTATGGGAAATGTCAGAGTGATTTTGAACAATGGGAAAACAGCATTGATTCAGAACGTGTGGTATGTACCTGGCATCAGAAGCAATCTGATGAGTGTGGGACAATTAATTGAGAAAGGTTTTTCAGTTACCATGAAGGATAATCTTCTGAAGCTGTATGACTGCAATCAGAAGTTGATTATGGAGTCAGAACAAGGAAGGAATAGAACATTCAAGGTGAATGTCAGAACTGCAGACTCAGAATGTCTTAGTGCAACATGTGCTAAGAAGGAGAGTGAGCTGTGGCACATAAAATTTGGTCATTTGAATTTCAGAAGCTTAAAACATCTGAATTCAAAGAAGTTGGTACATGGAATTCCTGCAATTAAGAAGCCTAAAAAATCATGCAAAGTTTGCATGGAAGGAAAACAACCACGATTGCCATTTGCGTCAGAAGCTGCTCCAAGAGCAAAACATGCCTTGGGAGTTGTACATTCTGATGTGTGTGGTCCATTTCCAGTAGCATCAATTGGAGGGAATAAATACTTTGTGTTGTTTGTTGATGAATTCACAAGAATGACATGGGTATCCCTTATTAAATTTAAACATGAGGTGTTTGATGAATTCAAGAAGTTCAAAATGAAGGCTGAGAATCAGAGTGGTCAGAAGTTGAAGATTCTTAGAACTGATGGTGGAGGTGAGTATAACTCCAAAGAGTTCCAGAAGTTCTGTGAGGAGAATGGAATTGAGCATGAGGTTACTGCTCCTTATACCCCTCAACACAATGGTCTTGCTGAAAGAAGAAACCGTACTTTGCTTAATATGGTGAGAAGCATGCTAAAGGAGAAGAAGCTTCCTCAGAAGCTCTGGGGAGAAGCTGTTGCCACTGCGACGTATGTACTCAACAGATGTCCTACGAAGAAGTTGAAGGAAATAGTTCAAATACAGAAGTGGACTGGAGATAAGCAAAGTGTTAGTCATCTGAAGGTGTTTGGTTCTGTTTGCTATAAACATGTTCCAGAAGCCAGAAGACAGAAGCTGGATGATAGAAGCAAAGTGATGATTCTGATAGGGTACCACAGTACAGGTGCATACAAGCTCTATTGTCCAGAAACCAATAAAATTGAATTCAGCAGAGATGTGATTGTGAAGGAATCAGAAGTTTGGAATTGGGATAAGTCTCAATCTGATTCTGATGTTAGAACTCCTGAAGAAAGGTCAGAGTTAAGAATTTCTGAAGTTGGAGTAAATTCTGACGTTGATTCTGACTCTGATAGTGATTCTGACTCTGGAGAAGACTCAGAAGATGAAGGTGACTCTGATGATCCAGACTCTGAAGATGGCCAAGGCTCTGGAGGAAGTCAAGCCTCTGAAGCTAGAAATTCTAAAGTTCAAGACTCTGGAAATATGCCACATCCTGAAGTTGGTCAAAGCTCTGGAGAAAGTCAATCATCTGAAGCCCAAGACTCTGAACAAGTTCAGAGACCACAAAGAATCAGAAACGTCCCCAGAAGATATGCAGAATTTGACATGCTGCAAGACACTGAAGTAGACTCTGAAGGAGAAGTTATTCAGTGTGCCATGATGGTAGACTCTGAACCCATAAGTACAGAAAAGGCTCTTAAGCAGAAGCTCTGGCTGAAGGCCATGAAAGAAGAACTTGATGCTATAGAGAGAAACAAGACTTGGAAGCTGACAGAACTTCCAAAAGATAAGAAAGCCATCAGTGTTAGATGGGGTTTCAAGCAGAAGTTAAAGCCAGATGGTTCAATTGGCAAACATAAAGCAAGGTTGGTAGCCAGAGGATTTCTACAGAAACCTGGGCTGGATTATTCTGAAGTGTTTGCACCTGTAGCAAGACATAAAACAATCAGAATGGTGATTGCAATAGCTGCTAACAGAAATTGGCCTCTGATGCATTTAGATGTAAAATCTGCATTTCTGAATGGTCCATTAGAAGAAGAAGTTTACGTGTCACAACCTCCTGGATTTGTGAAAAAGAATCAGGAAGGGATGGTGTACAGATTATACAAAGCTCTATATGGATTGAAACAAGCGCCCAGAGCTTGGAATCAGAAGATTGATTCATTTTTCAAGAAGCAAGGCTTTCAGAAATGTGAGATGGAGTACGGTGTCTATGTTCAGCATACTTCTGAAGGCAATATGACTCTGGTATGTTTATATGTTGATGATATACTGCTGACTGGAAGTTCTAAACAAGAGGTAGCCAAGTTCAAGAAGGTTCTAATGAATGAATTTGAAATGACTAATCTAGGCAAAATGACATACTTTCTAGGGATGGAGTTCAGATATTCTGAGAAAGGTATCATTTTGCATCAGCTCAAGTATGAATTAGAACTTCTGAAGAGATTTGAACTGAAGAATTGTAAGATGGCTGTCACACCTTCTGATATAAATTAGAAACTGGATTCAGACTCTGAAGGAAAGGATGTGGACGCTACAACCTTCAAACAGTTGGTTGGTTCTCTGAGGTATCTGTGCAATACCAGACCTGATATTTGCTACTCAGTTGGGATGGTTAGTAGGTTCATGAGTAAACCTAAGTGGTCCCATTACCAAGCTGCTGTCAGGATTCTGAGGTATATCAAGGGAACTCTGAAGTATGGAGTGTTGTTTCCTTCTGGAAGAAAGGATGAGTCAGAACTTCTGAGTTATTCAGATTCTGATTGGTGTGGAGACAGAGTTGACAGAAAAAGTACATCTGGGTACTTGTTCAAATTTCTGGGAGGTCCCATTTCTTGGTGTTCCAAGAAGCAACCTGTTGTGGCGTTATCAACATGTGAAGCTGAATACATTGCAGGTGCTGTTACTGCATGCCAAGTTGTGTGGATTCTGAATCTGTTGCAGGATCTGAAGATTAAAATAAACAAACCTCTGAAACTGATGATTGACAACAAGTCTGCAATCAATCTTGCCAGAAACCCAGTGCTGCATGGGAGAAGCAAGCATATTGAGACCAAGTATCATTTTCTGAGACATCAAGTTCAGAGTGGAGTGTTAGAAGTTGTACACTGCAACACTCAGAAACAGTTGGCAGATGCTCTGACGAAAGCTATCAAGACTGATCAATTTCTCAGACTAAGGGATGGAATTGGTGTTACAAGTTTTGATGGAATATGAATTAAGGGATGGTATTAGAAGTAATTCATATTATTAGTACTATTTTCTTAACCCCTAAGTTTGTTAGAGGGTATTTTAGTATTTTATCTTATTCTAGTAACCCTAATTTTAGTTTATAAATAGGGTTGCAATCATTGTTATTGTTAGTTGTTGTGTAGCCGTCATTCTCTTAATAGAATATTTCTACCTTTCATCATTTAATTCTACCTTTGCACCAACAAATAGAATATATCATATAAGTTAAATAATCAAATTAAATCAATTATTTCAAATATGTCTAATAAATCAATTAATCCAACCAACTCAAATAATTTATATAAATCTAATAAATCAATTAATTCATATAAATCAAATATTTCATATAAATTCAATGAATCAACTAATTCAAATATATCAAGTAAATCAATTAATTCAAATAAATTACATAAATCAATTAATTCAAATAAATCAATTAATTCAAATAAATTACACAAATTAGTTAATTCAATTAGGTAAAAAATCACACAATTAATTAATTAATTTAATTAAATAAATAATTACTAAAAATTGGGGTGTTACAGGTGGCATTCCCAGCAGATGTTCCTCGTTATCCTTAGTAGGGTGAATTTCTCAATAGGTGTTATTTCATTATTTCCCCACTAGGTGGAGTTTTTAGTGTTTTCCCCAGCAGGCAGAATTTTCCCCAGAAGAGTTTTATTCAGGAAGGCCATCCAGGGCGTATTCCTCAGCAGAGTTTGTTTGTTGATCTTCTCAGCGCTTTTCCGAGTGGTGTTCTTTTGCATTTGTATTTTTTATATCATCCTCCCAAATGCATAACATTTCCATTTCGTATGGAACATTATGCCATTTTCAAACATATGCATTTGAAGCATAGGCTAGGTTTGATATCTTTGTTGCCAGTTGTCTCTCCGACATATAATGACCTGATTCATGAGATTTTATTTTATCCTCCCCAGTAGATTCGTTTATTTAAAACTCTCTTTCCCTGTCAGAGTATTATTTTCAGGTTGTAAGTTGGTTAATTCTACTTCCTGCCCATCTTAGGTGTTGTATTCCAACTTTTGGTTGGTAATCCCCAACTTGGTCTTTTGTGGATGTTATCCCAACTTTTGGTTGGTAGTCCGTTGTTTGTTGGATGTTATCCAAACTCTTGGTTGGTAGTCCTCTGTTGTTTCCCCTGCAGAGTCATTATCCCAACTTTTGGTTGGTAGTCTTCGCTGTGGTAAGTTTGTCTTCGTTCGGTGTTCCGGTGATTCTAACTTTTGGTTGGTAGCTTTTGCTTGATTCCAACTTTTGATTGGTATAGCTTTGTCGATGACTCCAACTTTTGGTTGGTAGTCTTCCCTTCCGTTGATGATACCAACTTTTGGTTGGTAGTCTTCATTGTGGTAAGTTCGCCTTCGTTCGGTATTTTGGTGATTCCAACTTTTGGTTGGTAGCCTTTGCTTGATTCCAACTATTGATTGGTATAACTTTGTGGATGATTCTAACTTTTGGTTAGTAGTCCTCGTTTTTGTATGGATGATTCCGACTTTTAGTTGGTAGTCCTCGTTTCTGTGTGGATGATTTTAACTTTTGGTTGGTAGTCCTCGTTTCTCTTTGTGGGTGATTCCAACTTTTGGTTGGTAGTCCTTGTTTTTGTATGGATGATTCCAACTTTTGGTTGGTAGTCCTCGTTTCCGTGTGTAGGTGATTCCATCTTTTGGTTAGTAGTCTTCGTTTCTGTGTTGATGATCCCAACTTTTGGTTGGTAGTCTTCCTTTGTGGTTTCAACTATTGGGGTTGGTTTCTTTTCCCGCAGAGTTCCCCTTTGGTCGGTATTCTGGTGATTCTAACTTTTGGTTAGTAACCTTGTTTCCCAATGTTTGAGCTGAATTTTATCCTGTGCAAAGTCGTCATCCCAACTTTTAGTTGGTAGTCTTCGTTTGTGGATCCAGTTTTGTTTGGTGTTCAAGTGATTCTAACTTTTGGTTGGTAGCTTGTGTTCATATCCTAGTTGTGCTCCAATGTTTGGTTAGTAGTTTGTGGATGACTCCAACTTTTGGTTGGTAGCCTTTTCCTTTTATTCCAACTTTTGGTTGGTACACTTCCCGATGAAGCAAACTTTTGGTTATTTTTCTTCCCCGTCAGATCGCCTTTGGTCGATGTTCGGGTGATTCCAACTTTTGGTTGATAGCCTTTGTTTATCCTGACTCTTTTGTTGGTATTCTTGTTTGTTTGTTCCCCAATGAGTAGCCTTTATTCTAACTTTTTGTTGGTATGGTTGGGTTGTTATTTTATCCCCTTGGGGTCGTCTTCGGTCGATGCTCGGCGATTGCAACTTTTGGTTGGTAGCTGTTGTTCATCCCGCCTTGGTTTGTTATCTTGGGTTGATGTTTATCCCCTGCAGAGTTGTCTGGTTAGGCTTCTCTTATTCCCTAGCGGAATCTTTTTCTCCCCGGGTCGTAAGTCTGTTGATTGTACTTCTTGTGTATCTTGATTTGATTTTGTTCCCAAAGGGTCGCCTTGGGTCGACATTCCCATAATCTCAACTTTTGGTTGGTATCCGATGGTTTTCATTCCAACTTTTGGTTGGTGTTCTTTGTTCATATTGGAGTGTTTCCGCAGCGGGTCGCATCCCAGCTTTTGGTTGGTATCCACAATCTTTCACCCCCCGCAGGTTGCAAATTTTCAGGTTCTCTTGGTATTCAATCATCGTGCATCTTGAAGGGTTGAAAGTCATTGTTATCATCCTTTCAGGTTCAAGTCGATTGAATTGGGGTAGTTGTAGTACCCCAAAATTTACCTCCTCATTTATTGATCATCTATCTTATGTTTCTCTGCATTTTTGCATTTCTGCATATCATGACATTAGTTCTTGAGGCATGGGATCAAGGTATTTCTATGGCTCAGGGGTCTTTTTCATTACAAGAGTTTAAACAACGAGGGTTCAACATTTATTTTGTCTAGCAATCGAGTGGCTGATTTTATTTTTATTCAGCATGTTATTTTCATCATAGGAGACAAGTCATAGGATATCTCAGACATTCTCACAGTTATAATGTCAAAGGGCAAGTTTTAGAGGCTTAATAGGGCTCAGAACGGGTGAAAACGGGCGAATGTGCGAGTTTCCTTCCAAATGGCACTATTTTTGAAATTTTGTGAGTGGTTAATCGATCAACCATAGTGAAATTTGCCCAGTAACATGCATTTTCAACGCTGCCACTTTTGGGATCTATTTTGATCACTTGTGAATTTGATTTTACACCAGAAGAAGAATCTATAATTACACTAAATTTGGTTTAACTTTCAAAATCAATTCAAATTTCCTCCAATTTTCCATTCCTAATCCCATTCCAATTTTCATAACCTCACTCCAAAACATGATTCTACTCCTAACCAAGAGCCTATTTAAGTGAATTGGCTCTAAACCTCACAAAAATTTCCAATTTCAGATTTCACATTCTCTCATTCTTGAGAATTTGCTCTCAAAATTCTCTTAACTTTTCTACACTCTAAAACCTCCATTAAAGCTCCTTTTCACTTGAGTTCTTTGATTCTTTATTGGAATCATTGAATTCTAGAGCTAAACCTCCATCATTCATCTCCATCATCTTCAATTCATCACTTGATTTTCGTTTGGATTTGGATCTGATCTTAGAAGCAAGTTTATAAGTGATTCTTGGATCAATTTTGGCTTGTTCTTCACTACTCTTGCAAGAAAGCTCTTAGATCTTGAAGAATTCTTGGGTTTCTAGCTTGGATCAATCAATTTACAGTGAATCAACAGTTACCAAAACAAATCTCAGCTTTGAAGATTGGTTAATTCTAGATCCATTCTTATTTTGAGCTTATTTGAATAATCACAATGTAGATTTTAAAGTTTGATCGATTTTGGTGATTTTGATCTTTGTGATTTTTGATCTCAATGCTTGATTAAGTTTGATTGATGTTTGATCACTGATTTTTGGTGTTGAATTCGTGCATAATTGATTACATGATCATTTGGATGATTGCACATTGAATTAACTGCTGAAAGTGCTTTTGAATTGTTTTTTTTTTTTACTTCTGATGCAGTGTTAATCGATTAACCAGTTGCAGTACAAAACTGGTTAATCGATTAACCAGTGCAATTTTTGAAGTTTTCAAGTGGTTAATCGATTAACCAGTTTGCACAGGCAAATGGTTAATCGACTGGACCAAAATGTGATTTTTGGTTGTTTTCAAGCATATTTTGATTTCTTTCCACCTCTAACCTTCATGGCTTGATATGATGCATTTGTGTGGACTGTTTTTGACTAGCTTCATCATGCTTTATTGTTTGATCTCGATTTTTCAACGTGCGACTTTTGGTTTCTGTTTGAATGTTTAGACATGTTCATGTTGTTTGATTGATGTGATGAGCACATGCTTGAATTATTTATATCATGTTAATGATTGATTGTTGATGATCATCTTTCTGGATTATGTGATGCATGTTTGTGTTTGCTTCCAATTCCGTTTGTCGCATGTTCATTTGATTGCGTAATTGATTTGAAAAACATGTTGATCTTGTTGTTTCTTTATGATGCAATGTTGTTGAACAATGATGTTTGATTGTTGATGCATGTCCATTATTGCTTGTTATTTGTTCATGATTGGTGTTTGTTCATACTTCATTGCATTGAACATGCTTGCTGTCATTCTTTCTATAACTGTTGTATTCTGAATTTGCATGCTGTCTTTGTTATGCTTGCTTGCTACCTGCCCCTTTTACACCTACTTTTGTGCTGAATTGGTAGCTGTTAAGTGTTGTTGCATTGCATTGCTGGATTTTATTGATGTTTTATGCACAAGGCGTTTTTGTAGATGCTGTTTTTACCTTGTTTTCTTTCTTTTTGCCTTGCCTTTGCATGCTCCCTTAGGATTCCTAACCTAATTCATTTCTGATTAATTTTGGATTAGGATAGATATTAGGAGTGCAATCCATGCATGATAACAAGTAGGCTAGTCCCTATTAACCTCAACCTTAGGTCCATCTTTTGCATGCTAACATTAGGGTATAATTTCCTTTTCGCATTCTGACCTTAAGACTACTTTGCATGACAATGTTAGGACCGAGTTTCCCTTAGACCTTTCGTGCGTCTTTCTCTCTTCTCATCTCAAAATAATGCTAATACACTTAATAAAGACGATGAACATTGTACACCAAGAGCCTTAAGCATATTGGAAATGATGAGTGGAGGGTTTCTTCTCACTTGTCTAGAATGTTAGTGTACGCCCCGTGGGCGATATGCGACTCATTCGCTCCTATATCATAGTCTTTAGTGCAATGTAAATCACAAAGTAAACTAATTCACTTCACTAAAACTCACAAACAAAAATTAAACCCTTTTATCCTTCGGGATTGTGTTTCAAACTCATTTTTAGAAAGAGTACGTTACTTTTTCGTTCTACCGCAAACAGGCATCGACCCTAGCTACTGGAATGGGAACTTAACGTCACTCCTAAAAACACTTAACCAACCTGTGGTTTTATAATAACCCGAACTACGTTTGCTCTGATTTCTCATATCAGATGAGGATACGTAGGCACAAGACGACGATGTCTTGGCGAGTAACCTTCCCCCCATCACCCTTAGTTTTCCTACTACGTTGACTCTGACTTTTCCATTGCACGAGGGAATACGTAGGCATAGGGCGACGATGTCCCACCGAGTCTCTCTTTTTCTTTTTCTTCATTCTCTTTTCTATTTAGCAGTAACTTATAGATAAACACACCCTTTGATTAGACAACAACCATGGATCCTGTTGAGTACAATGGACGTGAGGGGTGCTCATACCTCCCCCTTACGTAACCGACTCCCGAACCCAAGTTTCGGTTGCGATGACCTTGTCTTTCCCATTCTTCAGGTTTCCTCCGGTCGTTTCCTTTCCCTCTCTTTAGGATAAATAACGTTCGGTGGCGACTCTTCTGTTTTCCGTTGGGTGTTTTTTGTAGTTGCGACATACACTATTTAATAACCCTACCAAGCTAAGGAGGTTAAGGTCACAAGATTATTTCTGTTATACGTGGTCTTTTCAAAAGATGGTCGGACTCTTGGAATATGCTCCATTTATATATTACTTTGTTGACTCAATCTCCAGGAGCCCGTTTGATGAATCATAAATGCCTATGTCCCCCTTTCTTTCTGAGGTCATTCAATAGAGATTAATTCAACTGTCTTCTTGTCTGGGATGAGCCATTTATGGTCATTACTAGGTCTTCGAGACCCCTTTGTGTTATAAAGATACTTTTGATGCTGAATGGGATGTGTTTGTCATGGGCCTAACTTTTGCTCTTGGTCTAAAGGTATGCCCACATTTCAGTTCTTGCTCGGCTAGTTTATTTCAAACTCGATTCATATCTAACATTAAGTGACACCGAAATGTACACAGTCCTTCAAGAATGAGGTCTAAATGGGAGACATGCTTTAGAGTGAGATTCTGAAATATACATAGTTCTTTAAGCATGAGGCCCAAGGGAAAAATGGATTAGAGGGAGAAGCTGGAATATACACAACCCCTCAAGCATGATCCCCAAAGAGACAAAGTGCTTTTAGAGGAAGAGAGTAGAATGTAAAATCTCGTTTATCTAATAGTGAATCCTAATTTCTTAGATGAGACGATTATTAGCAAAAGCACGAACACACGCTAAATTTTTTTATCACACCTAGACAATTTGAAATTTAAAAACAATAATCTTATGAACAATTATTCTGGGTTCAATGATAAAACTTATGGTTTATAGTGATTTATCTCTTGAAAACAGTTCAATGATGGTTAGGTATAAAGAGTATCAAATATGAGAATAACAGAATAATAATAATAAATGTTAATTAACTAAACTAAAACATTGTATATCACATGGTTCAAATAATTAAAAAGAGGTTGTACAAGTCAAAAAGTGTAGGTGCACGTGGTATCTTTGCAATGGCAGAGTATAATTAGAAGCCTTAGTAAGTTTATAACAATTCGTGGTGGTAGGGATTTTCCCACGACAACGAGAAGCCCTGTACATTGATGTTACGATGGTCGTATAGTCTTGCTCACGTGAGGTGAGAGGCTTTGTTTGTCAGCATGTGGCTTTAGGTGTTGTGTATAAGTTATCAGATGTCTTCCTTTTGTTAGCGAGAGAAGTATTTATAAAGGCTCTTTGGGCATATGACTTAGGAAACCCTAAAAGGTGGTAATCGCTCCTTTATTGGAGGAGATTGTTGGCTACATATTCTTTAGGAAGTCGTGGCATGAATCATTCTTGTATGCCTTAACGGGGAGATATTGGTATTTATACATGTCACATATTCCTAAGGACGATACCCCATACCTCGCAAAGCTAGCGCCTATGTGATGCTTTATTGGGCGAAGACCCAAGAGCCACCCTTATTTAGATTCTCACAAATATAACACTATAGAGGTTCATCTCAAAATCATAACCCTAGAAAAACTAGTCACTCATAAAAAATAAAGATATTACCAATTAGTTGTCACAAATATACATTCACAAAGAATTGATAGAAATGATAATCTTTGCTTCCATGGGTGAGAATTGTTATTGTCACTCCTTAGAAAGACGTGACTGCTTCTGTTTTGACCTTCAAAATATGATATCAAAATCCTTATCTCACTTTTCAATAAATATGTACTGATTGCGGGCTTTTAGGATTGACAAAAATAATACAAAACAAAATAATATGCAATGCAACGCATGACAAGTCAAAATACGTTAGACCACTTTCTATGGGCTGTGGCTTAAGAGGTTAAACATACAAAAAAAGGTGACACCGCAATGCGTCGATCACATGGAGAAACACACTGCAGTTCCATATTTCATGTGGTTTAGAGAAAATCCACGTCACTAATTATTTTTCTTTTATAATCTTTCTTTGGTCGGATCATTTTTGGAGAACTTTTTGAATATGTTTTTGACTTCAATTGACAATCTAAGTTATACATTTAAAAATAAAAATAAATACTACAAGAGTTTGTGTGATTAGTGAAAAATAATACAAAGACATTCGATTGACCACTAATTCTAAATTTTAACAAGTTGAGATCCTTTTCATCACTAAAATTTTGACTAAAATGAACTATAAATGGTGTAAAATATATTAGCAAATGAGATATCATCACTGGTTAGTGAAACCAACTCCTCGACCATGGTAAAAACACAAGCAATGTTATTTACAATAGACCAATGTCTCTCATACGAGATAAATGATTTAATTTCTTAATTTATTTATGTTAAACTTTTCCTCATCCGTAAAAAAAAGTTAAACAATGAATCAAGTAAATTAAAAGAAATCGTTTTCATTTTTAAAATGACTATTCTCTTTTGAAAAAGAAAAATTATTAGAAAAAATAAATTGTCTTAAAGATAAAAAAATATATTTTAATTTATAACTCTCAGTTTACTTATTTTAATATGTTTAATAAATCTATCGAGTATGAACTTTTAAAAAACAAAATCGAAAATGTACATAATACATATGAAAAATATATCAAAGAGAAAGATAATATCATTTTAGATAATCAAATATGAATATATAATTAAGTTGGTTTAGAATATCAACTTAAAAATGATAATGTTAAATCCTTTAAAAATATTGTCATGCTAATAGGACATATAGTTGCAATATACCTAAATGTAATTATTTGATAAAAATGGTCATATCTCTTCATTTTGCTTATTCATAAGGAAAAACCATGTATTTAATATGAAAATGACTGCTTCTTCTATCCACACCATACTGTAGAAATATAAGCATTATTGGCAAGTATATGGACCAACTCATTTTGGGCTTTATTACAAAACCAACCCTATAGTTCCTAATTCGGGTCAGGCCCGTTTTAATTTCCCTAATCTGCACCCGAAGATTTTCTAGGGTTTTCGCTACTTGTTCTCGCCATCTACACTAAACATTCATTTATCATTCTTGTCATTGTTGTCACGAAAATCAAGCACAGAGAAGATGGTTCAGAGGCTTACCTACCGCCGGCGCCATAGCTACGCTACCAAGTCCAACCAACATCGGGTTGTCAAAACCCCCGGTAACTTGTCTTTCAACGTGTTGTTTTGCACTGATAGAGAGAGTGAATCATGCAAATTTGTGCGCTTTTTGTTTATTTATCGGTGTTTTGTTTGATGCAGGTGGAAAACTTGTTTATCAGACTACTAAGAAGAGAGCTAGTGGACCAAAATGCCCTGTTACTGGAAAGAGGATTCAAGGGGTATGGATGCCTTTTTAATTTCTGATCTGGTGAAGTTGATTAATAAAAAATTAGTTTTAAAGTGTTTGAGTTTTAATTTATGAGATGTTGGTTGTTGCCATTTATCATTGTGTGTGGGAATATATGTTCTTATGGTAATGTGATAGTAGAGAAGAAGTGAATTGTTAGTTTAACCTATTTTTGCTCCTATGTTCAATGGGAAATCAGTATTTTTCAGTTACTTTTAGAGCCTGTTTGGATAAACAGCTAATTTGCAGCTTATAGCACAAGTGCTTATGAATTAACTCGCATAAGCTATTTTTATAACAAAAGATAAAATAAATTTAAATTATTCTTATATATGTTATAAGTTGTTTTCATTAGCTATTTTGAAGAATTTATAAAAATAAGTTTAAATAATTTATGACAAAATGTCATAAGCTATTTTGATTAAGTATCCCAAACAGTGTCAGAAAACTAATGGCAGTAGATAAGTTCAAATAAGCCCATCCAAACAGGCCCTTAATGTGTTATGGTCTGTGCCTATGTTGAAATATGACAATGCATCTACTTTAAACTCATAATGTAATACTATTAGCAGTAGCTGGTCAAGTTGTTGGCTTATATTTTTTTTTTGTAATAGTCTTACGGTGATGCTTTTCATGATTTCATCACACGATTTTGTCTGTACTGATGCACACAATTTTTTTTATAAAACAATTAGGTTAGACAAACTTTTCAAAACTATGAGATGTTACTAAACTATTAATGTATTCCATAATCAGTGCAAAGGTTAAAGAATTATGGGCGGAATGATTCATTAAAATGTCCTGTGTGTTTGTTTTTATTTTGTGGAGATGGTACACATTATAGGATTGGTCTGCCATGGTTTATTTTGAGTTTAAGATAAAATATTGATTTGCGCCACTCTTTCACGGTTAATCATTTGAGTTGAGTGAGTTACGAAGTATGACGGACTAGAACTATAAAATTCAGTTGCATGCTTGTGGTTATTATTTTTTGTTATTGGGCTTTCAATTTTTTATTGTGTAGATTAACATTTTGGTTGATCTTCTTCTCTACATGATTTGCTGATGTACTTTTGCATATATTTGTTCATCAAGGTTGTTAGAAATTGCTAACAACCGATTTTACTATAGAATAGTTATTAAGTTCACAATATTAGTAAAATAACAGCAAAAATGGGTTTTTTCAGTTTTGTGTTGGGTTGTCATGTAAATTTTACTAATGAACAATTACATTCATAATAAGATAAAGTTGTATAATTAAGCGATCTAGGATGAGTGACCTTTTGAGGAGTCTTGATGTTTTTCGTACAAGTTCTAAGCCGCCTGCTGCTAAGAGTCCAAAAGTTTGACAAGTAATTATTTTTCAACTTTCTGTCAATTAACTGTTATTAATCCTTTACAAATGCAGATTCCACATTTAAGGCCCACAGAGTACAAAAGATCAAGGTTATCTAGAAACAGGAGGACTGTGAACCGTGCTTATGGTGGAGTTTTATCTGGAGGTGCTGTTAGAGAAAGGTTTGTTCTGCTCAACTTTTCCGGTTTGCACTTTGTATACATATTAGAAAAATATGTTTTTCAACTTATTATACATATTAGAAAAATATCTGTTGACATTGCTTGATTTTGTCACTGGTTCTGTAGAATTATTCGAGCTTTCTTAGTTGAGGAGCAAAAGATTGTCAAGAAGGTCTTGAAGATCCAAAAGACAAAGGAAAAACAAGCTTTGAAGGCTTGAGTTTCATGAAACTGAGATGAAGATCTTTTTGGAGTAATTTTAGGTTTGAGAGATTATAGTACAAGCACAAAACTTATTATAGCTGCTACGTTTGTTAATTTTGTGCTCATTTGTCTTGTTTGAACTCATTCTATTGGGACTTAGCTTTGTCAACTAATCCTCTATGATACAATTTTGTTTGTCTCAGTTTTCTTTTGATGGTTTATTGATATTTTCACGTTTTTCTCCAAATATGTGTTTGCATTTAATAATATTATTGCAGTTAGGTTATCTTGTTTTCTGACTTCAATTTTATTGCTGGAAGCCTTTGGTTCCTTTTACCATTGGTAAGCAGAGGTTATAATCTTTTGAGATGCATTGCTAGTTTGGAGTGTCCTGATAGAGAATTTAGCCGATGTATGAATTAACAGACATTGGTTTTGCATATTAGAATTCAATATTTCATTACACGGTGAGTTTGATGAAGTCACTGATACATTGATTTGAAGTTTAGCATTCCAATATTAGATAACAAACCTATGGTCGTCACGTCTACAGGCTGAATTAGGTGTTTCACGAAACTGTATTGTCATTTATCATCACTTCCAAAATTCTATGTCTGAAAGTTGTACTCTGCAAACGTGGATAGATGTTATTTTGGTTAGGTTTGGGTCCGAGAATCCATAGTTCCGCTTGAGAGCCAACCTGTGTGGTTTTTGTCTGCCTCTCTTTGGTGGGAAGTGTTTTCCCTTTTCAAGATATTTTAGACTCTACTTTAGCATGGTTCTCGGTTAAGATTGTGGGTAAAGTACTATTAACATCTTATTGAAATGTGCACTATTTCTCTCAACTTTAGGGGAGAAGAGCCACATTGTGTAAACCCAAAATTGCCCTTCATTAATTTGAAAGTATATTTCTTGAAGCATTTGTTTCACGAAACTGTATTGTCATTTATCATCACTTCCAAAATTCTATGTCTGAAAGTTGTACTCTGCAAACGTGGATAGATGTTATTTTGGTTAGGTTTGGGTCCGAGAATCCATAGTTCCGCTTGAGAGCCAACCTGTGTGGTTTTTGTCTGCCTCTCTTTGGTGGGAAGTGTTTTCCCTTTTCAAGATATTTTAGACTCTACTTTAGCATGGTTCTCGGTTAAGATTGTGGGTAAAGTACTATTAACATCTTATTGAAATGTGCACTATTTCTCTCAACTTTAGGGGAGAAGAGCCACATTGTGTAAACCCAAAATTGCCCTTCATTAATTTGAAAGTATATTTCTTGAAGCATTTATATACGCCAAATTTATGTGTAAACCCAAAATTGCTCTTCATTAATTTGAAAGTTCTCTTGAAGCATTTATATAGACCAAATTTATGTGTAGCCGAGTCACATTCATTTTGTCAGAAGTGAGTTTGAAGATATATTTTCAAAATAATTTTATATATATGGGCCACTCATTTAATTCAGAGATGCATCTTTGTATTAATTCTATATGCATTATATTTTTGTAATTGAGTCACATCTTTACTTAATCCGGTGATGTATTTTCGAAAAGGTTCCTGATGTATACTTTTGTAATTACTTTTTAGCCAGTAAACTTTGACACTTTTGAAGAAATACACTTATGTAATAGACCACGTATAATAAGTATATTATCATAATAAGTTTGTTATCGATTGAACCATAATAAGATTAAATTACCATATATTACAATCAATCCAAAATTCATTATACAATCAAAATGGCAAATTAGAAAACAATAATACTATCCCTAATCAATAATAAAAATACTATTAAATACTATTGAGTATAGCTGTCTCTGTTCCTTTGCTGCCTCATGTACTGCGTTGTTGTATGTGCCTAAATTCTAGAAGTGAAGGTGAAAAAAATACACAAGAAGAGGGGGAGGTTGAATTGTGCTTGCAAAATTCTTTTTACTTCTAAACCAAAGTTCAGAATCTGATAATGAGTGTAGCGGAAAATGTAACATAAGCAAATAAAAACAGCAAAGAACACACAACAATTATCCTGGTTCCTCTCCAACTGAGAGTACTCCAGTCCCCTTGCTACACATGAAATTTCCATTATAATCAAACTGATTACAATGGCTTATACTCACAAATAAAAAACTTTCTCTGCTCAGACCTACAACCTAAGATTTCTTTGCTTAATCAACACCTGATCAAGACTTCTCTGCTTAGATCCTCAGATCCTAAGACTTTCCTTACTTAAACCCTCCTGGTTCAAGACTTTACTGCTTAGACACTCTGCCTAAGACTTATATGCTCAGACGCACCGTTTAAGACTTTTTTTTGCTCAGATTCACAATCCAAGACTTCACTGCTCAAGCCCAAGGCAAGAGACTTTTATCTAAACTAACTGTTTAGAGAAGGAATAACTTACAACAACACTTGATTAACAATCAGAGGTGTTCAAATATAATATATCGCACTTTTACACAAAGGATTCTTAAGCTATACAAGAATAAGAACTCTTTAACAAATTAACTTCTCTTGAGCTGATACGAATGTAGTGCGTGTATATTTCAGTTGTAGTTGCAGCGTTATTTCTTGAGTTGATATTCAAATCTTCAGCTTCTTTTATAACTGAAAAAATATAGTCGTTGAAGTATCCTCAATGACTATAATCAGATCAATTCTTCAAGTACATCTTCTTTTCTAATAAAGCAGGTGTTGGAACTCTTAGTCAAGGAATTATCCACAGTATAAGGCCTTTGCCCGGAGAACACTTATATGAAACAAGTACAACACAATTTTTTGATGATAATGTCAACATATCTAAAGTCTTGTGTTAGCAGAGCTTGAGTTGACACAACTCAGTTTCAAAGGCAGCCACAACACTCTTTTGATTCTAAAATGTACTAGTAGTAACTTTCTGACCAGACTCTCTCACGAGTGTATAATCAGAATCGAACCAAAGTTACTTCTGTGTTAGAACCAATTTCATCAAGTAAATAAAATTCTGCACACAAGAACCAACTAGTTAGAAATCCTATAAAAGGGCTCAAATTATTGATTCCATCTCAGCGGGAAGAATGCACAAACACATGGTTTATCCTCATTGTATTCATTAACATATGATTAGCCGAAGATGCGTGGAAAGTGCTGGAGGATCCATGCTTGAAAATGGTACATATGAAATATTAGTGACGATGTAGCACACATGTTATTAAAATGGTACAATAACAATAAAGGTGCAAATATATTACCATAATTAGCATGCAACTAGCTGTCATCTGTTTGGTCTTCCAAAGACAGCATTTAGCTAACTTCGAGTACAATTAAACCAAACAAGCGCCCCCAATTGTGCTCATGAAAACGTTCAAAGTCAATGAAGTGTTGGTAAACCACATCGACGTAATAGGCCCTTTTGTACACAAAGATGGATGTGCCAACCAAGTACATGAAGTATGAACTTAATGCACATACTCTATGATGCATAACATGTGCAACATCACCATCGCCCTCCACTGCTGCAACCATGTGTTATGTGTATAGATTCTCTAAGAATGCAAATCTAGCATGACACCCTCTGATGTATTCCACCTCCTTTAGGGCATCCTCTAGGCCAACTTTCAAATATGTCACCATCATCTCCAGTGCTTCAAGTCTCGTCATCCTGAAATGGTATAATAATTTTCCCTTGATTGGAAGATGTAGCAGGGATGACAAATCATTCAGTGTGATGGACATCTCACCATGCAGAAGATGAAAAGATGGCGTCTCAAAGTGTCATTTCTCAACAAACGCTGACAACATACCATGGTAAATAGTAGTATAATTAATCATGCATAAATCTCATAGCTCAAATAATTGCATGGCATCATGAAACCACTGCTCCTCAAGCTGTAGCAACCTCACAATCTTCCTACCATGATCGATGCTTTTTAAAGCATTACGGTACTACAAAAAATGCACTATCATTAGAAAGTTTGAATATTATAACATATGTGTTTCAAAGAATAAATACAAATAAGTTTTACCTCTCCGTCCCACACGTGCCTAGTAACATGGTCTGCATAGAGGCAATAGTGAAGTGTCATAAGGGTCTCATTGAAATTCCTCAAGAACAATAACAAGTGCATCAACCTGGAATGATGGGCTTCCGGGGTAGTAACACGTGACACTTGCCTCCGGGAAGACGATGCTAGAGACACCTAGAACCAAGAAGTTAACTCTTCTGCATCAAATGAACTAATACCAACCGGTGGTTGCGAGGATCGAGCTCTTTCTCTTTGAATATATGCATGTTGAGACACTCTATCATGCCCCAATTGTTCTTGGTTGTCAGCAATGTTACTTATAATTAAAATAGACAAACTAGACAAAGTAGAAAAAGACAAACCCATATGATAAACATTCAAAATCAAACTAAACAATGCAGACAAACAAAATACGAAAGTGCACTTATGTATTCCTAGAAAATCAAATTCTGAAACAATACGGAAGTGCACTTTCATAGTTTTCTAAAACTCATAAAACACCATAATGGAAGAACATAGGGAAACAAAAATGGAATAAAACACATTGCTCAGTAAACTACCTAACAACGAGTGTAACTACCTATATAGTAATGTGAATTACACAACCTAATGTTCCTATTTTTTAATGCATGTAGAGAAAATTAAAAAAAAGAATTCGGATTGAAAAACTTACCAAATGTATAGTTGAAGTTTTGAATCACTTGGACTGAATGGATGTTGAGAACCTCTTGGATTGGCTGGAGTAGAAAAACCACTTGGATTGAGTGAAGTAGAAATGCACTTGAATAAAGATGCTTGAGAAGTGATTTAAAGTGTTTTTGTTGGAAATGAGGAAGGGGAAATGTCTGATGCATATTTTATTAAAATCCCGTATGAAGGTCCGTTTTACGTATTACTTTTTTTAAATAAAAAATGAGGGTGTGTCTCAATAACGAATGTATGAGTGTGAAATGAGTTGCGTTTGAAGTACATTTATCAATTTTAGAAGCATTTTTGATTTTTCACAAGGATGTGTGAGCACCCATAAAGATGAAAAAATTAATTCCCATTAAGATAAGGGTACACCTTACATAATAGATTCCAAGCTTTTTTTAGATTTCAGAGCAGAATGCGCTGTTTGTGGGCCAAGTGGGAATTTGGGTTGAAGGTGGATGAACTTAAGATATAAGTTAGTGACGAGATTTTTTGTTTAGGACAAGGATTTGATAGTCTCTTTGTTTATGAAACTTAACGGGCAAATATTTTTCCATTAAGAAGATTTAGTTGTAGTGGCATGAGTCTTTAGGATCCTATTAGTTTTGCTAGTTGCTTTATGATATGGTTCAAATCCAACATAACTTTTGTAAGAGTAGGGTACCAACACCTTCAATATGTTTTGTGCTATACAAGTGAAGTCGATTGATCATTTGTTTGTCATGTGTGATTTAATCTTAATTTGTCTGGTATAATATATTTAGGTAGTTAGAGTGAGAGATGGTCATATGTTCGAGTATATTTACAGTGGTCAACCAAATCTTTTCATTCTTTTATTTGAGTGAATAGAAAATTTAAATTTGGTTTGACTTTAATTTGACATTCAATTATGTGACTTATAAAAAAAAATAGGTACGACCTTATCACATACTATAAAGGTAACTAAATTAATTTGAGTCTCCTTAATTCCAGTCTTAAGAAGTGGAATGGATAAATTTAAAGGTGAAAGAGGCAATGCAAGATCTTAATGGCTTCGACGCCCAGGTTATCAATTTGGGGTACAATAATATAGAAGAAATATCTCAAAATAGGCAGAAAGCAGCTGCGGTGGTTTGGAACAATCTTAATTTGAAGGAGGGGATGCTGAGGCAGAAGTCTAGAGTTTTGTGGTTAAATGAAAGGGATAAAAACTCTAGATTCTTCCATAACGCGATAAAACCTAGACGTATAATAAACTTCTTATCTTTTGTCAACACTCTGAATGGTAGAAAAGAGAAAGTGGAAGAGATCAGATCAGAAGTAAGAAACTTTTTTAAAGCCAATTTTCGTGAGAACTCCTATAACAAACCTGTCCTTCAAGAAGTGGATATAACTATGTGTTCAGATAAGGATGGTGTGAGTCTCAAGGCTTCCTTTAAATAGGAGGAGATAAAGGAAGCTATTTGGAGTTACAATGGTTGCAAAAGCCCTAGGCCTGAAAAGTTTAGTTTCAGTTTTTTGCAGGTTTGTTGGGAGACGGTGAAATTTGACGTCATTCGTTTTGTCAAGGACTTCTTCTATATTTCTACTCTTTCTAAATCTGCCACAACCTCCTTTATTACTTTGGTCCCTAAGAAGGAAAACCCTCAACGACTTGTTAATTATAGACCAATATGTTTGGTAAGTTGTTTTCAGAAGTTGTTAGCTAAGATTCTGAAAGTTCGTCTTAAGAAGGTTATAGGTAGCATAATATCTTCTAAACAAACTGCATTTGTGCCGAGAAAGAGTATTTTAGATGGGGTGGCGGTGGTTAATGAAGTGTTGGATCTTGCTAAACGATCGAGAAGGGAATGCATGATTATGAAGATCAATTTCGAGGGAGAGTATGATTGTGTTTGCTGAGATTTCTTAAAGTTTTTTTATTTTAGAAGCTGTATTTTGGCATCGTGTGGGTTTTGTGAATGGAGTCTCTTGTGTTCAAAGGTTCCTTGTCAGTGCTTATCAATGGAAATGATACAAAAGACATTGTGGTAGGAAAAAGGTTGAGACAAGGAGATCCTTTGTCTCCATTCCTTTTTATCCTTGTCATGGAAGTGCTTACTTGGTTATTGAAGAAGGCGGTTGATTCGAGATTATTCAAGGGATTCAAGGTGAGTGATGATGTTATTTACAATATAGTTCAATTCGTTGATGACATTCTTATTATTGGGGAAAGCCACTGGGACAATATGTGGTGCATTAAAGCCATTCTTAGAGGTTTCGAGATGGTGTCGGGGCTCAGGTTAACTTCTTCAAAAGTAGCATTGGAGGAATCAATTTAAGATTTTCATTCTTAGAAGCAGCGTCCATTTTTCTCCATTGTGAGACTACTAAGATTCCGTTTAAGTTTCTAGGTATCTATGTGGGAGATAGTCCTAGGAAGGCCAAGATGTGGAAATATGTGGCTGACAACTTGAAGAAAAGGCTAGCAGTTTGGTGGGAAGAATATTTCTATTGGTGGGAGAGTGGTTTTTATCAACTCGGTTCTTAATGTGATGCCCATATATTCGTTGTCGTTCTACAAGGCTCCGGTGGTAATCATCAAGGAAATTGCTGTAATCGGAAGGTGGTTCATTGGGTAAGTTGGAAGAACATTTGTGCTCCTAAAGAGAAAGGAGGCTTATGAATTAAAGACTTAACCTCTTTTAATAAATCTCTCATTCTCAGTGAAAATGGAGAATCTTATCGGAGAAATAAGCTATTGGAAAGGGTATAATTGATCATAGGTATTTCAACTCCAGCTTGGCTTTGATAGTGACGGGATACGAAGGCATATGAGGTAAGAAGTCTGATTCTATTTGGTGGAGAGATATTTCTGCTGTGAGCTTCGATAAGGTATCCTCTTCTAATCTTTTTGTCGATTCTTTGAGTTGCACTATTGGAGATGGTAGGGGAATTTCTTTTTGGCATAATAAATGGTTGGTAAATTGTTAGGATGCTAAATAAGAACCCTAACAAAATTAGAGAAAAGTATAAAATCTACCCTATGAAAAAGACAAATAAAACTAAGAGAGAGATAAAATAAATATAAAGACTTTCATTGATTTCTTTGATACCAATACAAATAGAACACTACACTTTAAATACTACTCTAAACATATCTTAGCCATCCAAGTGGCACAATCACAAGAACCTAAGAAACTTCTAGAATCTAATACTAATAATAATTAAAATATATAATCAATTAATATAAATTACTCTCTATCACAAATAATTTGCTGAAGGAGTTATTTCCTAATATATTTCTTGCTTCTTCTGTCACGAATTCTTGTGTGGCTGAGTTAGGGTCTGGGAGCGACTCCGGTTGGTTGTGGGGCTTATGCTTCCCTCCCTTCCCTAGTGTTTCAAACTCTTTTATGGAAGAGGAAGAATTGTGTGAGTTGCTGCAGGACGTGCATCCTGTTGCTGAGGTAGAAGATTGCTGATAGGCCACAGAGTTCTAAGCCCAATAAGTTTATTAGGAAAAGGAAAAAAGACCTTTTGGTTTAAATATTTTTATCATTATTAAGTGAGGGTGTCTTTAGCATTTTATCCTTAATGGGTTTAAAATAATTCTTATGTTGGCCCATGACCATAGTTTAGAAACCCTAGTATTTATATTGTAATGTTGCCTCTTTTATGAGGAGAATAAATGATATGAAAAAGCTGTTTTAAGTTTATCTTTCTTTTGATTATTCATATTTGATATTATTCTAGTGTAGATCTATCATTGGTGCTTTCATTATTGCATCTCAATCCTTCCATGCCCCCCCAAACCACCCAATCCTTCCTCTAAGGAACTTATAGAGGAATACAAATCTCCACCATCCATCTAAACAATGCTATGAGTGAAACTCAAGCACAAATGGATGAGAGATTTGACAAGCATGTTGCAGATCTGGCCCAGTTAGCCTAGCAAGTGGGACAGATTCGTACAAGACTAGACAATGATAAGACTGTTGAAGATTCCAGATATGAATCTCTCATGAATGCTCTTAACAAGCTTGCTAAGCAAAAAGAACATATTCCTGTTACAGTTCTATCAGGAGCAAGCTCCTCAGGTATATCCCAAAATTTCCCTCCTATTTCTATGGTTTCCATTCTATTGACCCATAATTTTACACCTACCCAGTCCCCATTACGTCACTCTACTATGTTCTTTAACTCTCCATTACAACCTACTATTACTGTTCACCCGCGTGCTACTGTAGCACCGACCCCACCACCATACCTTTCACCCATTATCCCAATTGTTTCATCACAACCCTATGCTATCCCATATCTGCCCTAAATTCCCTATACCCAAATCCCTAACATTCCACCACCATACCTTTCACCCATTATCCCAATTGTTTTACCACCAGAAAATCGTTTATCATTGATTTCTTTTTATCTGAAAGGGGATGCTTTATCTTGGTTTAAATGGATGCACCCGAATCACCTTTTAACAGATTGGTTTTCCTTTATAAGGGCTTTGGAATTATGCTTTGGTCCTTCTACTTATGACAACCACCAGGCTGAGTTATTTAAATTGAAACAAGAAGGATCTGTTGTTTTGATTACCAAACACGGTTTGAAAAATTAGGGAACCAGGTTGTGGGATTGCCACAAGATGCTATTCTGAATTGTTTTATTTCCGGGTTAAAAGCTGAAATCCGTAATGAAATGGAAATCCATCATCCATCATCTATTTCACAAGCTATTGGTCTAGCCAAACTCATTGAATCTAAGCTACATGATTCTAAACAAAAATATCCAAAACCATACTAAAATACCTTTAACCGCATACCACCATACAACAAAACGCCTACTGACCCAAAACCATCTACCACCCCCAACCTACAGAACTTCCTATTCGGCGCCTGTCTAATACCCAAATGCAAGAACGCTGAGCCTAAGGACTTTATTTTAATTGTGATGAAAAATTCATCCCGGTCACAAATTCCTTTCAAACAGATTTCTATTACTTCTTGCTGAAGATGATTTATCAGAACCCAACCAAGAGGAGGAAGATTCTCAAGAAGAAGCTGCTGGAAACGATTCAAGTAACACCTATTTTCAATTGTCCCCCCAAGCCTTGACAGGCCAGTTTTCACCCCAAACACTTAAGTTTAAAGGCTTGATTGGAGAACTTCAGGTTATGGTCTTAGTGGATACGGGCAGCACTCATAACATCCTTCAACCAAGGATTGCCCACCATCTTAATCTCCAAACTACCCCTATCCCCCAATTTTCAGTTATGGTTGGAAATGGATCTCATCTCCAATGTGAGGGCATTTGTAACAATGTCAAACTTACCTTACAAAATAAGCCATTTTCACTTCCCTTCTACCTTTTACCAATAGAGGGTGCAGGTGTTGTTTTAGGCATGGCATGGCTACACACTCTTGGACCCATCAATGCTGATTTCTCCATTCCTTCTATTACCTTCACTCACCAAGATACACTAATTACCCTCAAAGGCAACCCAAAAACTCTACCCTCCTTAACAACCTTTCACCAACTTCGCCACCTTATTCACACAGATTCCATTGCTTCCCTCCACCTCATGACTTTCCTACCTACTGAAACAGGAAACCAACTCAAACAACCATTCCAATCATTACCTTCCAAATCCGAACTTCACTCACTCCATCCCATTGAACCACCAAATGTTTCTCCAACCACCAATTCTCCACTCGACCCTAACATTGTCAGTCTCATTGAAAAATACCCAACTATCTTCCATAGATCCCTAAGCCTTACACCTTCTAGACCTTATGACCACCGTATTCCCCTACTTCCATCTACTGTACCTATTAATGTTAATCCCTACAGATACCCACACTCCCAAAAATAAGCCATGACCTCCCTCATTCAGGATATGTTAAGGGAAGGCATCATTATCCCTAGTAACAATTCTTTTTCCTCTCCAGTCCTTCTTGTCAAGAAAAAGGATGGCAGCTGACGATTTTGTGTTGATTATCGCGCCTTAAACACGGTTACAATCAAAGACCGCTTCCCTATCCCTACTATTGATGAACTTTTAGATGAGTTGGGTAATGTAACAATATTTACCAAGATAGATCTACGCTCAGGTTATCATCAAATACGAGTTTCATCGGAAGATACTCATAAAACGGCATTTCGAACATTTGACGGTCATTACGAGTTCCTAGTTATGCCTTTTGGTCTAACAAATGCACCATCTACCACTACTAGAAAACTACATTTTAGCTGCGAATTTAGCCTCGGCCACCGACACTGAGGCTAACTAGCCTCGATAAAACCCAAGCTATACAAACGCAAAAAAAAAGCCATTTTAAAAATATCTTTTACAATTATTTTTATTTAATTTATTAGACATGGCTAGGCCGAGGCTAGATTTTTTTTTAATTTTTTAATTATTTTTTAAAAATATTAGATACGAACGAGCCGAGGCTAACTATTTTAGCTGCGAATTTAGCCTCGGCCACCGACACCGAGGCTAACTAGCCTTGACAAAACCCAAGCTATTCAAACGCAAAAAAAAATCCATTTTAAAGTTACTTTTGACAATTATTTTTATTTAATTCATTAGACATGGCTAGGCCGATGCTAGATATTTTTTAATTTTTGAATTATTTTTTTAAATATTAGACACGGATGAGCCGAGGCAAATTATTTTTATTTGCTTCAGCGTCCAACCTGTTCACTCCCAATCCCTATTTTATCTTCTTCTTCTACTCTCGTTATTTCTCCTTCAAACCTTCCTCCATTTCTTCATCTTCCAACAATAACAATGTCTACCGTAGCAACAACAACGACACCGTTATCCGGTACAATTTCATTCCCAAACAACAATAATACTATCCTTCTCAAACATTCTTCTCGTTATTCCTATCTCCGTACATCCTTCTCTCTAACTCTAACCCTAACCCCCACCAAAACCCTTCCATGGATTCTTCTTAACCACTCTTTAAACTCAAACTCAGAAAGGTATCCAAGGTGTCGCCTAACTCAAACAACTCTACAAAGATAAGGTTTTTATTTTTACTCTACTATCTTCTGTTTTAGGGTTTTTCTAATTTTACCTCTGTTCACACTATACTGTTTAGGCTCTATAACTTACTCATTGTATCAATTACACTACTGCTTAATATCTTCAAACACCCAAATGGATGCTTGTTTACTCTAATGTCAGTGTTATGTCTTATTCATTTTCTGTTTTCAAGGGGATAAGATTGACAATATTATCATCAAGTTTTGACTATTTTTGTTGCATGCAGTTCTTCGGCAAATCTAGTGACCAGATGGTGGAGTATCTACAGAGTTCTGTTGGAATTATCCACAAGAACCATGCTGAAAGTATAACTACTTTCATTAAGAAGAGTGTCAATGAAGAAATTGATGATAATTCCTCTGGGAAGCAATCTTCGCAGAAGAAGCGACTTATGTTCTGTGTCGAGGGTAATATCAGTGTTGGCAAGACTACTTTCCTCCAGAGAATAGCCAATGAAACTATTGAGCTGAGGGATCTCGTCGAGGTGGTTCCTGAACCCATTGGTAAGTGGCAGGATGTTGGACCTGAGCACTTCAATATCCTCGATGCTTTTTATGCTCAGCCAGAGAGGTATGCATACACCTTTCAGAACTATGTTTTTGTTATTAGGGTGATGCAAGAAAGAGAATCTGCTTTGGGTTCCCCGTATGTGGAGCTGGTTCTTCTTCTTTAGCCTTTCGACACCTCGATGCTGATGATTTTCGTCATCCTCTTGATAAGCAGGTTTTTCTCCCATTTCAAGTTTCTTAGGATTGATAGAATACCTTATATGTGGATTGAATATGATTTTGCTTTTCATCTACAAAATACGCAGATGCTGAGAGCGATTCTGGGATTGAATCAACTGGGAAAAGCTCTTCTAGGTATTGAACATTTGAAAACTCCTGCTTCTTTTAATGTGGAGTTCGTCGTACCTAGTGGGAAGATTATACTTGGTTGTTTGATCTTGTTTGTCTGTTATGTTATAAAAAGAAAGCAAGCTCATTTGAAAAGGTGACCACTTGAATTCTTGGCTACCTAGTAGAATCTCATGTCCATATCCTCTCATACTAGAGTTGTGTGTCAAAAATAACTTAGCTTAAACTAATCTTTATTTTTCTACTATTTTGGTGTTGGTTTTCTTTTCTGGGCTGTTGTTAATGTTCTTATATGAATTTCTGAATATGGTCACTATTCATGTTTTAGGACTGTAAAAAGACAAGTGGTTGCAGTAAAGAGGGCTTTGGTCGATTTGTGGCGGCTTGCATTTTCATATCAAGTTAATCCTTTAGCCTCTTTTGAAAATGAAAATGTGGTCGATTTGTGGCGGCTTGCATTTTCCAATGAAAATGTGAATTTACAATTAAACATTCTGATGATGTGAATTTATAATTGTCATAACAGGTACTGCAGTTATGATTGTCATGCTCGTTACGACGTTCCTTATGATTTTAATCATGATATTAGTGTGGCGCTGCCACTGGATTCTTGTACTCGCCTTCACTTGCTTATCGTTGATTGTGGAATTCTCATACTTCTTCTCTGTAAACTTCAAAGTTGATCAAGGTGGCTGGGTTCTGCTTGTAATCGCGAGAGCATTTCTTGTTATAATGTATGTCTGACATTATGGTACGCTGAAACGCTACGAGTTTGAAATGCATAGTACGGTCTCAATGACATGGATTCTCGGACTTGGCCCAAGTTTAGGACTCGTTCGTGTACCCGGAATTGGACTAGTCTACACAGAACTTGCAAGTGGAGTACCACCGATCTTTTCTAATTTCATCACCAACCTACCAGCCATCCATTCCGTTGTTGTTTTCGTATGCGTCAAATATCTTCCTGTTTACACCGTACCTGAAGAAGAGAGGTTCCTTGTCAAAAGAATCGGACCAAAGAATTACCACATCTTCCGATGTGTTGCACGGTATGGCTATAAAGACCTGCACAAGAAAGACGACGAGTTTGAGAAAAAAACTCTTTGATAACCTCTCAATGTTTATTAAGCTTGAATCCATGATGGAAGGTTGTTCAGATTCAGACGAATACAATTTATATGGACAAGAAACAAAGTTGTTGCCAAGAGATGGCCTGTTGAATAACAACGGGAGCACGTTTTCTTCGAATGTGGAGTTCACAATCAACTCAATTAATTCAATAGTACAAGTTAGATCACCGCCGCCACATGTGAGTAGTAATACTCTTAGGTCCTCCGGTCAAGTGAGCAGCCAAACTGAGATTGATGAAGTTGAATTTTTGAATAACTGCAGGGATGCAGGGGTGGTTCACATATTGGGAAACACAGTTGTAATAGCAAGGAGAGACTCAAATTTCTTCAAGAAATTAGCTGTTGATTATATTTATGCATTTCTTAGGAAGATTTGCAGGGAAAATAGTGTGATCTTCAATGTTCCTCATGAGAGTCTCTTAAATGTTGGTCAGATTTTCTCTGTATAGTAGCCTCACAAATCATTTTAGGATTGCCATCTTATGCAGAGTCGAGGTAAGTTAGGCATACGAACATCACATTGTTTATGGTAATCAACTCTTTGGTAATTATTTGTTCAAAATTGGAAGTAAATATCAGAGTCAATCGCGTTTTTGGTTGAGATTATTTTCAACACAAGATAACTGCGGTTCTTAATACATTATTTGTGCTTTTCAAGACTTTTTAAAATTGGTTTATAATCGCTTTACTGGTACAAAGTAGTATTTATCAGTACCGTTTAATATTAATACTCCATCTGGGCTATTTATTTTTTAGATTTATTGACTTATGAAGTTTGACTTTAGCCTCGAATAAGCCGAGGCTAAATATTTTATTGACTTATGAAGTTTGAACTTAGCCTCGAATAAATCGAGGCAAAATTATCCTTTAGCCTCAACCAGGACCAAGGCTAAATATTTTGTTTTGACACAGCTAAACCGAGGCTAATGTAGACACGGATAAACCGAGGCTAATTTAGACACGGATAAACCGAGGCTACTGTAGACACGACTCTTTTTGGCCAAAGCTAAATGTTAGCTTCGATCATTTTAGCCTTTCCCCGACACCGACGCTACGCCGAGGCTAATTGGCTAGTAGCAGCGTTTTTTTTACCTTATAGTGTCGATAAATGGCTGAGGCTAAATACTGTATTTCTAGTAGTGTACATTTCAATCTGCTATGAACGAACTGTTAAGACCTTACCTTCAACGGTTTGTTTTAGTATTCTTTGATGATATACTCATTTTCAGCTCATTCATGAGCGATCACTTCTTCCATTTAGATATTATTTTTAATGTTTTAAAGTCCAATTCATTTCTTGCAAAATTTTCAAAGTGTGTTTTTGCAGTTAACAAGGTGAATTATTTGGGTCATGTTATATTAGAAGGTAGTGTTGCTGCAGATCCAGAAAAAATTCAGGCAATAGTGGATTGGCCGGTGCCACGTTCTCTCACGGCATTGCGGGGTTTCCTCGGTCTAACCGGTTTCTATAGACGCTTTATGCGCCATTACGCCACTCTCGCCGCTCCTCTCACCGATTTATTGCGTTCTACTAAATTTTCATGGAGTACAGAGGCTACTTTGGCCTTTACAGAATTAAAAAAGAAAATGACCGACATGCCGGTGCTGTCTTTGCCGGACTTCACAAAAACATTTATCATTGAGACTGATGCTTCTGGAGTTGCAATTGGTGCTGTCCTCTCCCAGAATGGCCATCCCCTCGCCTTTTTCAGCAAAAAAATGTGCCCTCGTATGCAGTCCAGTTCTGTCCATGTCCGTGAGATGTACGCTGTAACATAATCAGTCAAGAAATGGCGTCAATACTTAATTGGTCAGAAGTTTCAGATTTGCACAGATCAAAATAGTTTAAAGGATCTCCTAATGCAACGAATTCAAACGCCAGAACAACAAAAGTGGGCTTCAAAACTTCAAGGATTCAATTTTGAAATCTTTTACAAACCTGGTCGATCGAACCTTGTAGCAGATGCTTTAAGCCGCAAGTTTTCCGCTCAAGAACCACCTCTTCTAATGGCTCTCACGTCTGCCATTCCCGATCTGGTCACCCACCTCCGCCATTACTATGCCACAGATTTGGCAGGACAAGAGTTAGTGAAAAACACGACTCAGATGGAAAAAATGACTACACGTTTTCTAAAGGACTACTGCTTTTCCGAGAAAGACTGTACATACCTTTTAATCAATTAAGGTTGGCACTCATTGATGAGTTTCATAGTACACCAACTTCGGGTCACTCGGGTGTCAAACCAACAGTTGCTAGACTTGCTGCTTCCTTTGCTTGGCCGGGACTCCACACCGAGGTTACGAATTTCATTAAACACAACATAGTTGTTGCACCCCAAAATTTGCCCAACATTTCTCTACCTAGCTTGTGTTTCATTTCATTCACATTAGCATTATCATTTGCATTTCATTGACATGTATGCAGGAGATCAAGAGGTATGATTACCAATCAAGGGCTACACAAGACTATGAAGCTAGCTAAAAAGCTTATTCAAGGGGTCAAGGGTTGATATCCTTGTCAGAGAAGTTAAAAGATCCTCAGAGAGAGTGGTCGAAACCAAGTATGTGGGTCTCCTAACTTGAGAGTTATGGGGGATACCATCAGATGATTCTGAAGGCATGAGGATGGACTTGAGGTCTTGATAGAGCTCATGAGAAGTGTTGAAGATCACTTTGAGGCCTAGATAGGTCATTGTGCAAGATTAAGAAGGCTCAGCCATGAGTGGTGCAATTAGGGTTTGACTGGGTCAACCCTAAGTCAACTGATGATTTGAAGGAAGTTGAAACTTAATTCAAGAGCCATGTGATCATGGATTGATACATTGAGATGTCATAAGGATGATTACAAGGTCAACTCATCATGATTGAATAGTTTGAGAAGTTTCAGGCTAGGGTTTCTAAGACTTGACAGTGTAAAATCCCCTAGTTTGACCCCTGACTTCAAGACTATTTAACTCAAGATATGATTGTCATCTCATCTTGACCCTAACATGATTGTTGTAGGTCATGATCGTAGCTTTAATTTGAGTACTAGAAGTCCTTTATAGGTTTTATAGAACTCAAGTTATGAGCCAGACAAGTTACAAGTCATCTGAGGTATGTGAATTTGGAGCTTGAAAGTTACCCAACTTGCATGACATTTTTTCCCAAGAAGGATGATTCCTATGAACTTTTGGTCAACATGAATGCTGTTCCTTATCCTCTTAGCTTTCCATAGAGTGCTAGAAGTCCATGATTGGATTTATAGAACTAAAGTTATGGCTTTGACAAGTCAAGGGTATTTTGGGAAGTTGTGATTATGGGTCATTTTTGGTTATGGGTCATTTTCACCAACTTAGACATCCAAATGAAATTTTGTTCAACATGAAAGTTGCTCAAAATTGGGTTTTAAATTTGACCATGTATCAAGGAGGCATTGAAATGGCTCAAGGAGAGACTTGATTCAAGAAATTGTGAAAAAGGAAGAATTAAAGAGAATTAAAGACCAAAAATTCAAAATAAATGTTATGTGAGCAAATGAGGCAAAATAATAGCATTTTTTGAATGGAAAATACATTTTGAAAAAAATGACATTATTAGAATTTAGGTTTGAGCTCATTTTCATGGCCTTTTGCCTTGATACTTCATGAAGAAGTTACATCTCAAATCCAAGCCATGGGATGAAAACAAGGGATGAATCCCCACCATTCAAGTTCAGTGGTTCACAAGGAGTGTGCTGAAGGTTTCCTGAAAGAGAAATGGATGAGATATTGTGACTGCCATGGATGAGATATTGAAGAGAAATTGAAAATTGAAATTCTCATTATGAACCTTTGAGAAGGATCTAGAGCATTCAGTTACATCCTATATAAGCCTATGAATGCATTCAGTTCATTTTTTGGTGAAGATTGAAGCCTGAAGCAGAGAGTGAAGTTGAAATTTCAGAGGTGCAAGTGAGAATCGATTTCTGAGTTCAAGGCTAAATCAAGATCAATTGAAGGTTTCATTGTGTTCATCAAGTGATTTGGAGTGTATATGCACTTTCTTGAAGGCTGAAGAGTGCAAGAACTACCTCTGTTACAAGCTTGAACACAGGTTGGTACATTTCATTTTTGCGCTTGATCTAGGTAGAGATAGTTACAATTCTATAGGTGTTTAGGATCCTGGTGACATGTAGTTGGATTTAGGATCAGAAATTGGTGAATTAGAGACAAAGTAAGTTGATGATCAATTTCTGTTGAGCCTTGGATTAGGTGATTCTTGGACTGTTAATCAAGATTGGATAGTGTAGAATGATCACCATGAGATGAGGATTACATCTGTGCATTTAATTGAGGTTCTGATGAAATTCAAGATTGATGCATATTTTGGAAGTGCTATTGGGTTTGAAAATCCATAGGGAGTTAGATGATTCTAAAGATATATTCGTGATCAACATTAAATTCTAGAGAGAATGATGTATGGTTTGTGAATTTTTGATGACCTGTGTAAATGTCTTCGCCGGAGAAGACGGTGGCGCCACCGTCTGGTTTCCCCCCCCAAACTGAAGTTCAAATGAAGAAGAAACGCAGGAGCCATTGGATCTTGTCTGAAGCTTGACCTGGTAACCCTCACGCACGGCCACGATTGAATTTGAGTTGCTGACTTTGACTAAAGCAAAACGCACCATTTTCATTAATGTGCTGGCAACATGAGGACGTTTGGATTCATTGACTGGTCTTACCATCGTTTTTTCAGAAGCTTGCCACATCACCCTGCCTCAAAACGCCCCGTTTTGGATTAACGAGTGATTCAGAGGAAGGGATGAGTTCGAACCTTGGCGCATGCATTTTCTTTCATTTTAATTTTGGAATGGAACCCTGAAGAATTCAAAGCGCTGGGCCTAATGTTGAACTGATGTTCACACCCCCCTTTTTGGCCCAATCCAGAAAATGAACTGAAGCTCATTGCTATTCACCACGCGCCCCTTACTAATTTCTTTTCTTTTTCTTATTTTCTCTATTTTTGGTTTGTTTGATTTTAATCCATTAAAAATAGAAACATTAGTCAATTAATTCTGAGTTTTTTTCCCCTGATTCATGAATGAATTTAAAAATTTTAGAAACAAAAAGATTAGGATTAGAATTTATTTTCATTTTATTTGATTTTTTCCCATTTTATTTGACAATAAAATTGTATTAATTGCTTCATCTGTTTGGTGAATTTTGTTTGAGCATTTGGTATTGAGTTTGTGCTTAATTTTTGGCTTGTGATTAGGTTAGATATGTATGCTCCCCTTACATTTTTCTCACATTTTTGTGATGAAGTTAGGTGCTGTTTTAGGACTAGAACTTTAGGAGATCCCTTTTAGGGTTTAGGTGTGATACCTTGAGGTTTAGAATTTTATTTGGAGGACTTAGGTAATGATTTAGGCCCTAATTTTTTAACTATAGGTTATTAGTGAATGCATGTTCCCATAGGAAAATAATCAGATTTTTAGAATGTGTTTTGGTATTTTTGATAGAATATTCTACTTGTGTGTTCATTTGGTGCTTCAATGTTGATGATTGATGTGGAATGGACTCAAAGTTGGACTTCCTTGTATAGTGGGCTTCTGGATCTCATTGGAAGACATCATGGACTTGATGGAGCTTATGTGAAGTGGCTAGTGGAGCTTGGATTGAAGTTTTCCTTCCTTTTTGTTAGCTTTGAGTAGCTTAGGAAATTAGGGCTTTAGGAGAGAGCTTTAGAAATAGATATTTCTTCAAATAATGGTTGGTTTTGTTCCCATTCCATTCTCATCCTATGATTCAAAGTCCTCATGTTAAAGCATCATCTCTCCTTTGGAGGGATGTGTGACATTTACAATGAGTAGAACTTTTGAGGGTGCCTTTCTCTGATGACTGGTTGAGTGTCAGACAGGATTCCTTTGGTTTACTGTCTGCTTCCCATTATCAAACAATCATCTTATTGATTATCTTCATTCTTGGTGGAGCCTATTGAAGATTTAAGCTTAAAGATGGATTACCTTTCATTCCCCTGAAGATGAAGGACTTGAAGAACAATTGTAGACTGTAGACTGAACTACTGTCAGAGGACTGCATTACTGTGAAGCTGTGGAAGCTGTTGATTTTCTTTCTTGACTGTCTATTAAGCGCGATACGAGCCTTAAGCTACTTGGGTAATGATAATTGAGCTACCTCCTCTCAATCGTCTAGAATGTTTAGTATACGTCCTTTGGACGATATGCGACACATTCGTTCCCAGGTCATAGTCTCTAGTGCTGTACGAACTACAGACAACATAAAAAACAGTTCTTCCGTAAAAGACAGAAAACTAACTTCAAACCTTTTTGCCCCGTGGGCCCATAATTCAAAGGAAGCTTTTCTTAAGAAAAGAGTGTCGTTAACTCCCAGTTCTACCGCAAACGGTAACGCCTAAGTTTCCAAGGGTCGAGCTGCGTACATCCAACTGCTGGAACTGTTTGTTAACCCTACTCGATAAAACAGATGAATCTGAATCCCCGTAATCCGTATTATCCTGAACTACATAAGCTCTGATCTCTCATACCTGTTGAGAGTACGTAGGCACAATACTGACGTATTGGCGAGCCACCTTCCCCGTAACCCGTAGTTAGGCGAACTACGTTGACTCTGATTTCTCATTCTCTGATGGGAATACGTAGGCATAAAGTGCGACGCTTTGCCGAGTCATTTTCTTTTCTTTTTAGACCGGCCTTGATAGGTAGATAGATAAACCAACCCGTCAGATAAACACAACAAGCGTGGATCCTATCGAGTACGATGGACGTGAGGGGTGTTAATACCTTCCCCTTGCGTAACCGACTCCCGAACCCGGACAACGGTTGCGACGACCTTGTCTTATACCTTTTTCGTCAGGTTTTTCCGATTGTTTCCTTTCCCGTTCTGAGGGATAAATAACGAAAGGTGGCGACTCTTCTGTTTTGCCGGCACCTTATTTTCGCGGTAGCGACAACTGGCGACTCTGCTGGGGACTTGATAGTTTCCTAGGATCCAACGTCCCTTATGCGAGTCAATCTGGGGATCCAACGTCCCCTACGAGAGTCAATCCTAGCGCTTGTGTGTTTACCTGTTGAGTTTTATTTATCGCATTTTATTTCCCGCATTTTATTTTTCAGTATGATATGATTATCTGTACTGTTGCGGGAGGGGCATTCTGATGAGTGAGAAGCTAGACCCAGGCTTGAGAGCTACATAGTATTAGAGTGGGTTAGTGGAGGATGTGCTTGCTTTGCTTGCATCAGTTCCCATTTAATCCACACTCAGACGAGGTTCTCTTTGATGGCTTCCTATCGGTCCTTTGGACTCGAGGGGTTGTCGGATATGAGGATTGTCGACTCTGGGAACCAATCATTTAGAATTCAGCTAAGTGAGGCCACTTCAAGAGATGATGATGCCACACCTCCTGGGTATCGTATCATCGTTTCTTGAAAGTCTGTGACGCTGATGACCGCATAGGATGCCGAACCTTTTCCGTGATTAGGTCCATACCTGTGAGCAGGGTCGGGTTCGTTGCAGGAAACCTTAACCTTCAGACTACCTGGTTTTCTTGACAGTGAATCAGTTTTTGTTGGTATCAGAGGTTCACATCATCAGAGATATGTGTTTGTTCTTGACAGAGCAGATTTATGGTCTGGTATAAGGGGTTCTTCTCATCAGAGATATAGTTGTTCTTGACAGAGCAGTGTTGTGGTTTTGTTGATACAGAGCCTTTATCTCCTCAACAACACAATCATCTTGATCTCCTGTTGCATAATTGCATTTTGCATCGTCTGCATCCTCATTTGCATGTCATTAACGTGTGTCTGTGTTGCAGGTGCATATTTCTCCCCTGGTTCTAGTGATCTTGATCCTCATGGCAGATATGGCATCTCTGAAGAAGACTGTGGCTTACAAGCTACCAACACCTGACATTCGAGAATTACGAGCTTTGATTTCTTTGGCTGATAAGACAGTGATGGAGAGTTTCAGAAAGAGTTATGGGAGACTTCTGGGTATTGTTTATAAGCTTCCTACATACGAGTTGAATGGCCTCTACGCCCTGCTGCAGTTTTACGACCCACAACTCAGATGCTTTGTGTTTCCAAACTATGTCCTAGCTTCGACCCTGGAGGAGTACTCTGACCTGTTGGGGGTGCCTTTGATGAATCAAATGCCTTATTACCGTGTTGAGGGTGAACCCAAATTGAGTAAGTTGATTGACACTCTTCATGTAGATGAGTCTGAGTTGGAAGGGATGGTATCCCGAAAGATTGGAGTTCATGGTTTCCCTTTGCCTTTCCTGATGGAAAAAGCCCGAAAGTTTGCCGAGAAAGGTCGCTGGGATGTATTCAATGCCTTCTTAGCACTTTGCATTTATGGCATCGTGCTATTCCCAAGTCATCCGGACTTCATAAGCATGGATGCTTGCCATATATTTGCCTCAGGGAATCCAGTGCCCACTCTCCTCGGAGACGTCTACCATTCAGTTCACAGCAAGAACGAAAACAGAAAGGGGAAGAACGTGGCATGTTATGCTCCTTTACTGTATAAGTGGTTTGCTAGCCATCTTTCTAAGTCGGGGCCGTTCATTGATTCTGCTGAGTCTCCACCTTGGTCCGCGCGTTTGATGGGTTTGACTGCTGACAATATTATCTAGTTTGATAGAGATCTACTGGGAAAAGATATTGTACATAACTGTTGCGGCTTTCCTAACGTTCCCTTGGTCGGAAGGAATGGATGTATCAACTATAATCCCTCTCTGCTAGTACGACAATTCGGGTATGCGCTACGAGGTCCTCCTGAAGAGGAAGAGATACAGGAATCTCTGTATCTCACGGGGTTTCTTGAAGGTGACACTTTGGTCAAGGTACAGAATGCTTGGAGCAAAATTCACCAAAAGGGGAAAGTCTTGCTAGGAAAAAGCAACAACAAGGCCTTTGATCCGTATGTGACTTGGGTTCGAGAAAGAGCATTCAAGTTTCTAATGCTGTTTCCTGCTGTGGAACCATTGTATCCTCCTGTGTACACAGAGCCTACCACAGTTGACATTCAGAGATTCAACCAGGTACTCCAAGAGAAGGAAAAGATACGAAAAGCCAACGAAGAGTTGGAGAAAGAGATCGCTCAACTTCGGAAAGAGAAAAGCGAAGCCGTTTATACCTGCAAGAAGCAGACTGAGATGATTAACCATCTAGGCTCCAACCTGACCAAAGAAACTGATGCTAGGGAATGTCTGGGGTTGGACCTGAAGTCAGTATATGGCGTGTTGACAACCAAGAAACAGGATCTGGACAGAGTGTACCAGAAGTTAACCCAATACGAGAGGGTCTGGAGCAGCACCCTAGCCAAATACAAAGAGCGGGAAGAAAAGCTGAAGCAGCAAGTAGCCGAGCTAGAAGCTCAGATTATGGTGAAAGACAAGAAGATAGAGGCTGAAGCCTCACTGTGACGAGACGTCCAGTATAGATTGGCTGAGGCCGAGGCGATGATAAAAGGAGTAGAGTCGAGAACCATTCTGAAGAAGGTGTTTCTAGGAGCGTTGCCGAGAACCTCCCAGAGTCCATCAGGCAGAGGGACCTGCTGGCCCAAGGTTTGCTTACTCAGTCAGATCATCCCGCTACAAAGAAGTTGTTAGAAGATCTTCGTGCCCATGGCCACGCCTGATCTTTTTGTATTTTCTTTGTACATTTTATGCATTGATATGCTGATCACCACCAGGTCTGTTGGTTGGGGTCACACCTTATTGCTTCAGTTGTATGTGATTACAATTGTACGTTACCCGAGCGGGCTTTTCAGATGAATATATGAGGATTTCTTTTCCATGATTGGATGATAGACTTTATTTGTCTCGGAAACTAGGATCGGGGGGGGGGGATCTCCCCAAGGCACAGACACACGTTTTCATTTGCATGAAGCATTTGCATGACGAGCACCTTGTCGTTTTTCTAACCCTTTATGTATGCAGGTTGTTCCAGGATTGACCGAAGACCGATCCACCGCGATCCGACCAGAGCGAATCAAGCTAGAGCAATAGAACCAGTGCAAACTGACGTCCAGGAACTCAAAGAGAGGATGGATCGCTTCATAGAGCTCATGCAAGTGGTTGCTAACGGCCAAGACCAGCTCAGAACATTGGTCCAGCCTCTGACCTCAAGGGTTGACAACAACAGTGTGCTGCATGGAGGGAGCGTTCCAGTCCCTCCACCTGTTGAAACTCCTCAGGGTGGCATCCCCGTGACCGGGGGGAATGGAAGTGGTAATGGCAATGTGATCACTAACATCGGGCTCAATGGTAATTAGACTGGCGTCGGTAATGGAAACTTTGAAGCTAATGGCAACACTAGGCTAGGCATTGGCAACACAGGTGCTGGAAATCTGTATGGGCCTCAGCCATGGCTAGAAGATCGCCAAGAAGATTTGTTCTCACAGAGGAGAGCTGAAGGAGAACTGACTGCTGAAGCACGTCTGAGGTTTAAGGCACTCGAGGACAAAATGAAGAATTTCGAGAACCAGAACACTATGGGTGTCGACATGACTAAGCTGAGATTGATTTCTGATTTCAAGGTGCCTCCTAAATTCAAGGTACCCGACTTTGAAAAATACAAGGGCACCACTTGCCCTCGTGTCCACTTAAGGTCATACTACTGGAAGATGTCCGTTCACTCTGAAGATGAGAAGCTGCTGATGCACTTATTTTAGGATAGCTTGTCCGGGCCATCCTTGGAATGGTACATGGATTTGGAACCCACCAGTGTGCACACTGTCGCTACTGCGAAAATTGGCGCCGGCTGAACAGAAGAGTCGCCACCGTGCGTTATTTATCCCAACGGAGGGAAAGGAAACGCTCGAATTAAACCTAACGCAAAGACGGGAAAGGAATGGTCATCGCAACCAAATCCTGGATTCGGGAGTCGGTTACGCAAGGGGAAGGTATTAGCACCCCTCACGTCCGTCGTACTCGATGGGATCCATGCTTTTTTTCTGGTACGGATTGTTATTCTATCTACTCTAAAGGTCTGGGGTTAAAAGAAAATAAAATGACTCGGCAAAGTATCGCACTTTATGCCTACATATTCCCGTCCGGAACGAGAAATCAGAGTCAACGTAGTTCGCCTACCTATGGAAAAGGGGGAAGGTTGCTTGCTAGGATATCGCATCCTATGCCTACGTACTTTCATACAGCATGAAAGATCAGAGCAAACGTAGTTCGGGCCACGTACGACACAAGTCTGTCTTGATTGTTTTTATCTCCTTCTGAAAAAGGGTTTTTCTGATTACTGGTCCAAGCGGACAAAAATGACGTTTTGATGAGTTCACATTCTTTTACGGAAGAAGTGTCTTTTATTGTGTTTGAAAGATTTATTGTGTTTTTCTGTTTGTTTTGAGAAAGAAGAGACAAAACTCTATCCTATGGTTGAAAAGGGACTCAAACTAACCTAACGTTATCATGCATGGGTTAAGACCTAATGTCTATCATGCTCCTCTCTTGCACAGAGAGAAACAGAGATTCTAAGGGATAAACGGAAATAGAAACAATAGCATATATACAGTAAAGCAGTAAAATATGCATGAATGCAACAATACAAGCGAGGCAAGGGAGTCCCACTCAACCTCGAACCTAGAAAACAACAGGCAAAAGCGAACAAAATTCGCTTTCAACCTAACAGATTAAATGGCAAACAATACAGTCAGGGAAATTCAAACAATACATCAAAAATTATAAACAGCAAAAATAAACAGCAAACAGCAGTCTTCATCAACATCTGTCTTCAAGTCATCTTCAAACATCTACAGGCTTCCAGCAAGCATCAGTCTTCATCTTCACAGCCTTCAAGCAAGGTCTCTATCTTCAATCTTCAGGGCTTTTCTTCAAGTCTCACTCTCCAAGATGAGGAACAGGTAAGAGGATGAACTGAAATGTCAAACAGTTAGTTGACCACCAAAGGTGGCAAACAGACTGTTAACAATACGCAGAATGTTTCTCTCAAGAGTTCTATCTCTTAGACACTGTCACCAAGCCTTCCAAAGGAAGGGGGTGAGTGTCCTAGAGAGACTCTGCATCATAGAGAGGGATGGAGGCAAACAAGACCTTCCATGTTTGTAAATCAAATTGCTATTCTAGAGCTCTACCTAACTCCTAGATCCTATAACCTTCAACAGCTGCCAGCAAGGTACACTCTTTATCAACTCTGGAAATGAGTCTTCATTCCTTTTGTCTTCAATGGCTTCATCAGCAAAGTCTTCAGCTCAAACCCAAACCCCAAGCAGGCCCAATACCCCACACAGTCAAACAATAACCCTAGAGAGGGCACACCACACAATCAATCAATTACAGAAAATATACTAATAGTATTAACATAATAGGGGAACTCCTAGCATTTTCTAAGGGATCTATCACTTACCCATAATGCCCCTATAGTCCCATCATCTAATTTTTCCTAAAGAAAACCCAAAAGAAACTTGTTTTGTTATACCTATATTATATTCACAACCTTAATTGACTATCCTAATAGTTTCTAACTAAACTACCTAAAATAAATCCTAAAAAAATAGTATAAAAATCAGGGGAGCACCTAATATATGTATCTAGTTATACTAAAAAATCAGCCTAAAAAGATTATGGGAAATACCTAAAAGAAATCTTACAAAAACTATGTACAAACTATGTCTACTTAAAAACAATTAAAATGTACAATAAAAGCAAAAATAGAAAAAAATACTAAAACTAATATTTTTTATTCTTCTTAATTTTCTTCAAGTCAATTCTAATCTATTGCAAAAAGTCTCATGTCAAAATTCCTATTTTTCTGTTTAATATGGATTTTATAAAATGATAAGAAAATGAATTAAAACAAAAAAAATATAAATGGAAGCCAGGGGGTGCAAGCAGTAAGGCGCCTAGTTCAATTGCTCCATGGGCCCAAAACCTGGGGGCGTGAGTAGCAACAATCTTAAGCCTAATACTAAACATAAAAAACAAATCAGCAAATCAAATAAAAAAAAAAACGACGGTGCAAATAGTACAGGTTTTCAATGCCTTTCCAGTTTGGGCTCCGTGTGGGGGTGTTGGAAGCAAGTCTGATCCACTAAGCCCATGAAGGGCACTTAAATGAAGCGCAGCGTTTTGTATAGCTGCTAATTCCATCCCAATCTTCAGTTTAAACATGAGCCATCCGATTAAGCCCTTGGTCAAAAGTCTGTGAGTGATCCAACGCATGTCATGTTTCTTCTCCAATGTGACTTAGGGTTTGCAGAAAATGGCCATGAACATGAAGCTTCCCGTACCCACTTCTTCTCCAATGCTCTCCTTCGTTTCTCAATGAAATCCAAAACTGTAAAGAGCAAAGATGCTCTACTTTCCAAGCTGAGTAAAACTACATCATTAATTTCCACTACAACGCCTTAAAATACCAAACCCGATAGCTCCACCTCCATGAATACTCCAACTTTCACTCTCATGTTTTGCCAGTTTCTTGATATCAAAACAACCACCAAACATCACTGATTACTCTAAGCCAATCCACGTGAATTAACACTCCCTATTCTTCTAGTTCTAGATCAAAACAGTTGGTATGCTCAAATGTCAACCTCTACCAAATCGTGCCAAAAGCTCCAGGATCAATCATCTAACCACCTAGGTTATTCTTATCCTAACCAATCTACATCATGCTAACTAATTCAAGCTAATTCGAAGAAGATACTAACCTGGTGCAAAACTGAAAACAGATGGTGAAGTTCTTGGATTCACGGCTAGCAATGCTCTAGGATTGATCAATGTGTGTGGATCTTGGTTCTGTATGTTGGTGTAAGCCCTAGAGGCCAATACTTTTTGGTACTTGTATCAGATTATTCATTTAATAATAAAAGGCATTTCTTTATTATGTTTATCTTTCATAATAATAAAGTCCCTAGAATAGTTAGTCTGTTTAATGAAATGTTAAGTGTGACTTAATCATGTGATCCCATTAAACATAAAAACATTATTCTTAAAATATTCGTAGTCAAGCTTTATTGCAAAGTGGGATAAAATTAAAAGCATTGAGACTATTATGAAGATAGACTGATGATCACATCTCATGGATCATGGATAAAGAGTTATCAAGTCTTGACATATGTATAAATATTAGGAGTAATATTTATACCGGATTGACCCGCTATGAGAATACTACATAGTATGTTATGCAAAGTGTCATAAGTTATTCTCATGGTGATAATGGTGTATTACCACCCTTCGACCTGAAACCACTATGGACCCTAGATGTAGAGTCGGGTGCTTTATTGCTGATCAAACATTATCCGTAACTGGATGATCATAAAGACAGTTGATGGGCACTCCACGAAGCATGCTGAGGGACATGAGTGTCCTAGATGGAATTTGCCAATCCTGCATAACAGGAGAAATGTCTAAGGGCCCAATATTGAACTGGACAAGGATGACACAGTGTATGCCTTGTGTTCAATATAGACATAGGGGCAAAAAGGGTAATTGTACAAACATATATTATCACGAAAAAGGTTTTGTCAGATCACATGACATTTTCGTGACTTGGGTAGCAGTGATGTGTTGCTAGATACCGCTTACTGTTTATTATGTTAAATATATAATTTAATATAATTACCAACGTTACGAAATCCTACAGGGTCACACACATAAGGACAGTTTGATGAGAGATAGAGAAATCAAAGGAACACCGTAAGGTACGGTGCACTTAAGTGAAAAATAGAAATTCGGATAATATAAATTATTGTTATTTTATAATGGTTATAAAATAATAATAAAATAAATATATTTATTATAATAATAGTTATTATAATAATATATAATATTATTATGGATCATGTGAATTGGGTTTTTAGCCCGCAGCCCACAAGAGAGTCTATAAAAGGAACCCTTGTGATGAAGCTTTCACTTGATGCAATTTCGTTTTTGATTCTCTTTTCTCACTCAAATAATTCCGTTCGTAAGCAGCTAGCACTGTGACCGGAAGCTGTTCGTGTGGACTGAGTAGAGGCATTGCACTTCATCAATGCTTGTGATCGCTGCATCAAAGATCTGAATCGCCACAAAGAGGTAACGATTCTATCACTGACCATGCTCATTCGTAAGGATCACTAAAGGAAATTGTTTTGTTTTCCGCTGCGTTTAGATCGCAATTTTCCATCACTGTATGCAGCAACTCTTGCTCAAATACTCTGGATCTTGGTTCTGTATGCAACAACTCTTGCTCAAATACTCTGGATCTTTGTAACTAACTCTTTTTGCACTTTGGATGATGAAACTTGCAGCACACGAATCTTGCACTAATACACTTGGATCTTGCTTGTAATGTGGTCTATGATGAATACTGAATTGAATGGGATCAGCACTTTGAAGAATGATGATGAATTGAGAGAGTTTTGATGTAATTTGCAAAAAGAAAGAATGAGATGTAACTATGAATTTTCAGCCAAAATGAATCACCAACCCTGCATTGGATGAGCTCTTGTGTTTATATAGATGAGTGGGGAAGCATCTAGAAGTTGCTGGAAGTTTCTTGCACACAAATCCCTTGTAAATTTTGGATATGTTACTTTAATCACAAGCAAACCATGATAACTTTCAAATTTTGAACTAAGCTCAAAAATCTAATATTTCCATTGTTCTCAAAACATTATTTCCCATCAAAATGACCTATAATTTCATCCCATTTGGACATGTAATGAAAAATTCCCAAAAATGGCTCTTTAATGAACTTAAATCATGCCTTAATTAGGTCATTTTTTGCAAATATGAGCTACACCCATTTTCAAACTTCCAAGACCACTTGTATAGACTCAAAACATCATTTGGAACAACTTTAATGTTGAACATTTTTTCATTTGAGACTTGCAAGTATGAGTTTTAGGCATATGCTTGAAATGACCTGTAATTTCCAAATGACCAAAATACCCTTTGCTTGCCAAAGTCATAATTAGAGTTCCACAAATCATATGAAGGCATACCATACCTTTATAGAAAGCTAAGATCATGAGAAAAAACTTTCATGTTGGCCAGAAATCCATTTGAAAGATCCTTGAGGGGCAAAAGTTGCTTGGAAGCCAAGTGACTTTCACAGACAAATTTCAGTGTCCTCAGATGACCTGTAACTTGCAAGGACCATAACTTGAGTTCTATAAATCTCCTTGATGTCTTCCACCACTCAAATTGAAGGTCTTGAGATCCTCTACAAGTTTAATGTTGGCGAAGGATCCATTTGAAGCTTGCATTTTGAATTATCTTGCTTGGAAGTTTGACCTAAATCAGGGGATTTTACACAGAAACCCTAATTTAGAAACTCCTCTTCTTCTTGATTTCTCTTGATTCCTCCTTGGCACAACACCATATCCATATCTACATGTCAAATTAGGCATCCCACATCTTTCAAACAGGCCTTGATGCCTTTCAATCAAGCATTTGACCTAGGGTTGACCTAGGGTTGACCCAGATGAAACCCTAGTTGACTGTCTTCCACTGCAGCTCTTGTAATCACATCAATGACTTGCCTCACTTTCAAACTGACCCTCTAGGTCTTCCATGATGTCTATATACCCTCCATGGCCTTAATTTATGACTCACAACTTCTTTGATGGTCTTCAAATACCCTCAAGATAGGAGATAGATCCACTGCTTGGTCCACTAACTTCTCAGATTTCAATTTCTTTCTGATGACTTGGATGTGCTTGAATTTGAATAACACCCTCTTGATATGCTCATAAGAATTGCATTTGGTCCCTTGCTGGATGGCTTGCCCATGCTATGCTATGCAGATGAATTAATTATGTACATGACCTAATATGCAAATGCTAATGCAATTGAAACACAAACCAAGTGAAATAAGTTGAGCAAATTTTAGGGTGCAACAGCTGCCCCTATTCAAGCGACTTGGACCCGACTGGGTGAAACGCCTGGAGCCTTCAGACATTCGAGGTACAAGACGGTTGAATACTAAGAACCCGAAAATTTGCCAACCGCAGAAATAAACTGCACCACCGTTTGGGGAACGACATCCACCAACTGAATCTGGTTGTTACAGCAACAACTGATCCGACGTCTGATAATTCTGATTTCAACTTCAACCACCTATGTAACGCCACAAGTACTGAGCACTTTTCGCAAAACACCTCTGTCCACAACTGGACTAACCTTATCAACACAAGAAGAGACACAAATTCGTCAACACGAATAGAGATTCTGTTGTCACAAGAGTAACCTTGTCCACATCTGGACCCAAATTTCGCCAAATCACGAATAAACACAAATCTGTCCACGTCAGGACTCACATTACGGAAAAATCCCGGCGCTTTCGCTGGGGAAACATTTCTGTCTAATCACAGGAAACTCCATCCGTCTATCCATACGGGCAAACCATCTGTCTAAACACAGGAAACTTTATCCGCCTATCCATACGGGAAAATCATTTGTCTAAACACAGGAAACTTCATTCGCCTATCCATACGGGAAAATCATCTGTCTAAACACAGGAAACTTTATCCGCCTATCCATACGGGAAAATCATCTGCCTAAACACAGGAAATTTCATCCGCCTATCCATACGGGTAATACTCTGTCGAATACAGGAAAATATCTCCGCCTCTGCTACGGGTAATACTCTGTCAAATACAGGAAAATATCTCCGCCTCTGCTACGGGTAATACTCTGTCAAATACAGGAAAATATCTCCGCCTCTGCTGCGGGTAATACTCTGTCAAATACAGGAAACTATCCCCGCCTCTGCTGCGGGTAATACTCTGTCAAATACAGGAAAATATCTCCGCCTCTGCTGCGGGTAATACTCTGTCGAATACAGGAAAATATCTCCGCCTCTGCTGCGGGTAATACTCTGTCGAATACAGGAAAATATCTCCGCCTCTGCTGCGGGTAATACTCTGTCAAATACAGGAAAATATCTCCGCCTCTGCTGCAGGTAATACTCTGTCAAATACAGGAAAATATCTCCGCCTCTGCTGCGGGTAATACTCTGTCAAATACAGGAAAATATCTCCGCCTCTGCTACGGGTAATACTCTGTCAAATACAGGAAAATATCTCCGCCTCTGCTGCGGGTAATACTCTGTCGAATACAGGTTTTCTGCCTATCTTTGCAGCAGCTAGCTCCATCAATCACATGGGTGACACAATATGAGTCTAGTCTTCCACTTTTCAGCGCTGACATGGCAGCAAATCTGAGAAGTACTCTACTGGGGATTTTCTGAATCCACACTGCCAGACAACTTCCAAAAAATCGATGCACGTAATCTTTTGGTGATGTCACAACAACACCCTTGAAGAAATACTCCGCTGGAGGGGTAAGAGAAACTTAATCAAGCAACTCTGTGGGGAATAATGCCACAATTGACATTATCATTACACATCTCACGCCGAGATCTTGAATGTTTGGTAATTAATTTGAGCAAGAGCTCTCTCCACCTGTAAGGGAAACAATGCTTGAAACAAACGGTTAACCAACCTGGTTTATGTTTCAAAATGCATATGTTTGACACTGGCGTAATGCTCCATTCGACATGGAAATGCTACACGTTTTTATTTGGTAGATGCAAGTATGACACTATATGCCAATGCAGATGCAGGCTCGAACTGCCGGGATACAGAAAACCGCTTCAGCAAAATAAATGCTGAAGATAATGCCGACTCCGCCGGGGATGACCAAACGTCACAAGATTATTCCAGCAAAATAAGTGCTGGAAGAGTGAAGCCCGCTTTGCTGAGGAATAACTAAATGCGCCAATCATGATTGGACTTCTGCTGGGGAGTGAACGGGTATCACACGGTATTTCGGCAAAATAAATGCCAGGACACACAGCCAACTCTGTCGGGGAGAGTCTTAACCTTCGAGTTCCACTGGGAGGAAAAAGAACACTTGCTGAAAAGAGAGAACTCCGCGGGGGACAAAACGACTCTCTTGGGGAAAATCAACTGACTCCGCTGGGGGAGAGTAAATGACCCTACTGGGAAGGGTAAACTGTCTAAGTACAACTCACAAGTTGGAAATATTAATCTTCCGAGGCTAACCCACTCTGCTCGAGATAGGGGAATCCTCTTCGGGGGACACCACGTTGTCTGACTACAGCCTTTGATCTTGGAATCATTAATTCTGCTGAGAGTAAACAACCCTGCTGGGAATGTCCTTTGGATAAGCTGCGACCAGCTGGAGAATTTGATCCTTCTTCAGTAAGGAACATCGTTATCTCAGAAGCGCGACCTGCGTGGGGATTGAGTCTTTCAGTTACGAGCCTCTGGTCAGTACTGCAATCTTTTGATCATCCACTTCATACGGCCACGACCCTGCAACACCACAAGCGAGACAAGACAAGTCTATGCAACCAAATCTATTCAGGTTAGTGTTAGTGACATTATTTTCAGTTAATTCAAAGTTTTAGCAATTATTGGCAAGGGCCAGCGATGTTATACACTTGCTAGTTTTATTAAACCTTGGCGTTTGTCATGTACAAAACAGTAAAGAACCAACATCAAATACTGAATAACATGTTTTATTGATTGGGCCCCTAAATGGGCAGAGTTTTGTACACGGGATGTAACTCTTGAAAAGAGGAAGCTACGCACAACAAATATACAAGTATGCACAAGAAGCATAAAATATAATGACAAATCAAATTTGTACACATGTCGGCAATGGGATGCAGACGAACATCATGAGCTGATCCTCCTATGACTCGCCTGACTCTAGTGCTTTCCCGGTATTCGTACTTCCGAAGAGATTGTATCTGATAATCGACCCCTCAGATATATTCTCCCGCACCAATGCGCACCGCAGTATCAAATTCGGACCGCAGTCATTTGCTTTTCAAATCCCTAACTTTTGCGTGAACCGCCCTTTACGGGTTTTCAGTTCACCGGGATACCCTTTTTTTGCCGAAGCCGCCCAGTGTAGGTTTTCAACTTTGCGGGTGTACATTTTTTCAATTTTATCCCTAACTTTTGCCCGAACCTTTCATTCTGTTTTTGGCTCGCCAGGATGCCCCATTTTTGCCTGGACTCTCTTTTTTCTGTCCAGCGGGTCAATTTCAAGCAAAGTATTTTTTAACTGCGTCCGAATTCACAGGCGACGTGAAGTCTTCACCGTCCATGGTAGACAACAACAAAGCTCCTCCTGAAAAGACTTTTCTGACGACGTATGGCCCTTCGTAATTGGGGGTCCACTTGCCCCTGTGGTCTGCCTGTGGTGGGAGAATCCTCTTCAGCACAAGGTCGCCCGTCTGAAAGCTCCGAGGATGTATCTTCTTATCATACGCTTTCTTCATCCGGCTCTGGTACAACCGACCATATGCTAGAGAAGCTAGCCTCTTCTCATCCATTAAACTCAGCTGGTTCAACCTGTCTTTCACCCATTCTGCCTCGTCTAGTTGGACATCTCGTAATACTCTCAGGGAAGGAATCTCAACTTCCAGTGGTAACACTGCTTCCATTCCATATACCAACGAGAACGGGGTTGCCCCGGTTGATGTGTGTACCGTCGTACGATAACCGTGCAAAGCAAAAGGTAGCATCTCGTGCCAATCCTTATAGGTCACCACCATCTTCTGAACAATCTTCTTTATATTCTTATTGGCCGCTTCAACAACGCCATTCATCTTGGGTCGATAAGGGGAGGAGTTGTGATGCTCGATCTTAAAACTCTGACACAGCTCCTTCATCATTTTGTTATTCAGGTTCGAACCGTTGTCAGTAATTATCCGCTCGGGGATTCCATATCTGCAAATGATATCTCTCTTGATGAATCTGGCTACCACCTGCTTGGTCACATTTGCATAAGATGCCGCTTCCACCCATTTGGTAAAATAATCGATCGCTACTAGAATGAACCGGTGTCCGTTAGAAGCCGTCGGCTCGATCTTTCCAATCATATCGATTCCCCACATCGAGAATGGCCATGGCGATGACATCACATTCAGAGGACTCGGAGGCACATGGATCTTATCTGCATAGCTCTGGCACTTATGACACTTCCTCGCAAACTTGAAACAATCAGTTTCCATAGTTAGCCAAAAATAACCTGCCCGCAGCAGCTTCCTCGTCATAGCATGCCCACCAGCATGCGTACCAAATGTACCCTCATGTATTTCCTCCATGAGCAGCTTCGCCTCTTTTTCGTCTACACAACATAGTAGCACCAAGTCGTGATTTCGCTTGTACAGGACACCGTCCGAATTCAGATAGAAATTACCCGCCAATCTCCTGAGAGTCTTCTGATCGTGACTGGATGCCCCAGCCGGATACTCTTTATTTTTCAGGAAATTAAGGATATCAAAATACCACGGTTTATCATCAGATGCTTCGTCAATGGCAAACACGAAGGCGGGTCTGTCAAGCCGAGAGATAACAATTCTGGGAGCCTCATTCCAGAAGTTGACTTTATACATGGAAGACAAAGTGGCAAGGGCGTCGACCATTTGATTCTCTGCTCGCGACACATGATGCAACTTGACCTTGTCAAAGAAAGGCAACAATCTCCTTGCGTAATTCATGTACGGTATCAAATTAGGCTGACGTGTCTCCCATTCCCCTTTTATTTGATTCACCACCAGAGCTGAGTCTCCGTATACATCCAGATTTTTGATTCGCAAATCAATGGCTTCTTCAAGCCCCATGATGCAAGCTTCGTATTCGGCTTCAATATTGGTAACCGGAAAGGTCAATCGAGCAGTAAACGGGATGTGCGACCCGTGTGGAGTAGTGATGATTGCCCCGATTCCGCTACCGTAGGCGTTTACAGCTCCATCAAAGATCAACTTCCATTTGGAGCCCAATTCTGGTCCTTCGTCTGGCAACGGCTCTTCACAATCTTTCCTCTTTAGGTACATGATATCCTCGTCAGGAAAATCAAACCTCATCGATTGGTAGTCCTCAATAGGCTGCTCTGCCAAGTACTCAGATAATACACTCCCCTTTATAGCCTTCTATGAGACATACTGGATGTCGTATTCGGTCAACACCATCTGCCAACGGGCAATTCTCCCCGATAATGCCTGCTTTTCGAATACGTATTTGATAGGATCCATCTTCGAGATGAGCATGGTTGTATGGTTCAACATGTATTGCCTCAAACGCTTGGTGGCCCAGGCTAGCGCGCAACACGTTTTTTCGAGCATTGAATATCGAGATTCACATTCAGTAAACTTCTTACTCAAGTAGTATATTGCATGCTCTTTTCTTCCTGTCTCGTCGTGTTGACCGAGAACACAACCCATACTTCCCTCAAGAACCGTCAAATACATAATCAAGGGTCTCCCTGCCACTGGGGGTATCAAAATAGGAGGCTCCTGTAAATACTGTTTTATTTTATTGAACGCCTTTTGCCAATTTTCATTCCACGTTACAGCCTGGTCTTTTTTCAACAGCTTGAATAATGGCTCACACGTAGCTGTCAGGTGAGATATGAACCGAGCGATGTAGTTCAACCTCCCTAAAAACCCGCGCACCTCTTTCTCTGTTTTAGGCGTCGGCATCTCTTGTATTGCTTTTATTTTTGCAGGATCAACCTCTATTCCTTTTTCGCTCACGATAAACCCCAGCAGTTTACCCGATCTCACCCCGAAGGTGCACTTGTTAGGGTTCAGTCTCAGCCTGAACTTCCTAAGCCTTTTGAATAACTTCAACAGATTCACCAAATGCTCTTCCTCCGTCTGGGATTTGGCAATCATATCATCGACATAAACCTCGATCTCCTTATGCATCATATCATGGAAAAGAGTCGTCATTGCACGCTGATACGTTGCCCCAACATTCTTCAATCCGAAGGGCATCACTTTGTAACAAAATGTTCCCCAAGGTGTTATGAAAGTAGTCTTCTCCATGTCCTCTGGTGCCATCTTAATCTGATTATAGCCCGAGAAGCCATCCATGAAGGAGAATACGGAGAATTGAGCAGTGTTGTCAACTAGCACATCAATGTGGGGAAGTGGAAAATCATCTTTTGGGCTCGCTTTGTTCAAATCACGGTAATCTACGCACATTCTCACTTTACCGTCTTTCTTTGGCACTGGTACAATATTAGCGACCCATGAGGGATATCTTGTAACAGCTAGGAAACCAGCATCCCACTGTTTTTGAACCTCGTCTTTAATTTTCACTGCCATATCTGGCCTAGTTCTGCGAAGTTTCTGCTTAACCGGCGGGCATTCTTCTTTTAGCGGCAGACGGTGCACAACCATATCTGTATCAAGCCCAGGCATGTCTTCGTACGACCAAGCGAACACATCACTGTACTCTTTGAGCATTTCAACCAGTCTTCGCCTGACGTCGCTCTGCAGCGCGGCTCCTATACGGATGTTCTTTTCAACCCCTTCCGACCCCAGGTTAATGATTTCAATGACCTCCTCATGAGGCAGAATGACTCGTTCTTCTTGCTTCACCAACCAAGACAATTCTTCTGGAACGTCGCCATCTTCAACAATCTCTTCTTCGGTCTGAAATATCAGGTGCTCAAAGTCGAAACGAGTCATAGGTGGTTCAATGATGTCATCTGAAAATATTATCCTGCAAAAGGAATGGTTAAGTGCTTCAAAATATGTATAAAGCGAATAACCACGTTGCCATTTTATTGTAAAACACAAAAACAGGAAAAACAGAGATCACAATATTTGTACATGAAAAACACCTTTTATTTAATGATTAAACAACGCAATGTACATAACAGCACGACCCTAAGCAAAATCACGATGCCCCGGGTAAGACACCGAATTGTTCAACAATTAAGAAAACAAAGTATTACTGTTTGTGAGTCACAGGAACAATCTCCTGAATAGACCAATTGCATAATCCTTGTCCTGGCACGCTCGGCTGAATCCAGGCGTCAATGTCACAGTCACTGTCTCCTTCTTCGGAATCTGAAACAGCATTGATGGCCTCGTGATACACTTCACTAGCGGTGATTGTTATCGGTCCTTTGAAACGGGGTGCCCCTGCAGCAGGCGTTGATGACGACGGTTGATATCCCAGCCCAAACCTGTCCATCTTCACGGGAATATCCAGCACCTTGCCCCAGCCCTTTGTCTCGCCAGTCTCCACTAGAGCCTGAGCTTCCTTACATGACGAGACGACCACCTCTGATGCTTTACTCGGCCCTGGAACTTTGTCTTTGATGTGCAACCCTTCAAAGGCTTGACATGGCGTTTCATGAATCTCGCCGTCGACTTCTACATACTTGAATGATGACAGATGGCTAACCAATATATCTTCTTCTCCACAGACTGTGACCACACTGTCCCCTACCATGTATTTCAGCTTTTGGTGCAAGTTAGATGTGACTGCCCCAGCACCATGGATCCAGGGTCGTCCGAGAAGGCAGCTGTATGCTGGCTGTATGTCCATAATGTAAAATTCAGTTCCGAAAACCTCCGGCCCCACCTGTAGAGGTAACGTTATGGATCCAAAGACTGTTCTCCGCGTACCATCAAATGCCCTGACCACCAAGTCACTAGGCATACAAAGGATTCCCCTGACGTCCAATTTCATCATTGCCTTCTTAGGCAGCACGTTTAAGGACGATCCGGTATCTACCAGTACATGAGACATGACTGAGCCCCTACACTCAACTGAGACGTGCAACGCCATGTTATGCTCTCTCCCCTTCGGGGTCAAATCAAAGTCTGTAAATCCCAAGCTATGGCCTGCGTTCACATGCGCCAACACCCCCTCCAGCTGATTCACGGAAACATCTTGGGGTACGAAGGACGTATCCAGAACTTTCAGCAATGCATTTCTGTGAGCTTCGGAACACAATAGCAACGAAAATATGGATATCTTTGACGGCGTCTGTTGAAGGTGCTCAACAATCTTATAATCACTCTTACGAATAAGGCGCATAAACTCTTCCACATCCTTCAATGACGTTTCTTTTTCGTTCCTCTGCACCGGGACATTCTCACTCATCTTTCCTTTTCCTTTCGCCAGTCGTTCAGCCTCTACCTCAGGCGATATAAAGATTCTCCCACTTCTTGTCATCCCTCCGGTACCGACGACGTTGTCTACAATCTCAACTGGCTGCTTACTAACATCAATTTTCACCCCATCACAATATGCTTCCAACCCATAGGTCCAGGGGACTGCCTTAGTGCTCTCATAAGGGATTGGTCCTGCCTTGGTGATAGTGATCGGCAGTCGCCTGGCTGGCGCCGTTATAGTTATTGTTTTTCGGGGAATCGTCACGATAGCTACATCACTTTGCTCGTCTGCTGATAACCCTGCAGGTTCTTCAACTGCCGTTCTGTCGAATTGCAATGTGCCTCCATCTATCAAGGTCTGAATACCCTTCTTCAATTCAGCACAACCCCCAACTTGGGTCCAACACTCTAAACAAAACTTATCGCAGCCCGGATACACACCTCCTTGCAATAACCTGCTCTTTATCTCACACAACGGTGTCTTTAGGTCATCAACATTCATAATCAAGTTCAAACCCTCCTCGGTTAAAATAGCATTTGCCCCATGATTGGGCATGGGCTTTTGTACTATGTTCGGACCTGCCTGTCCAAAATTGATAGCCTTATTATCCAATAGATCCTGCACCACATGTTTGAACGCGTGGTAACTCTCTACGTCATGGCCCGGAGCCCTAGAGTGGAATTCACAGTGCTTGCTTGCGTCAAAGCCGTATGGAGGAGTGCCCGTTACTGGCGCCATAGTTCTCTTTTCCACCAAGTTCAAACCCAGTAACGTCTGTAGCAATTCTGCATACGTTGAAGGAGGCGTTTCAAACACCCTCCTTGGTTTGCCCCCCTGGATTCTGCGCTGGGCAGGTTGTGCCCCCTGTTGTGGCTGCTGTTGCTGTTGTTGTTGTTGTATTGGTTGTTGCTGAAATGGAATGGTAACACTTGCCACCTGCTGCGGCTGATTGTAATGGTTTCGACCTCTGCCCCGGCCTCGGCCTCGGCCCCCAAACACTGCACTTGCATCACCTTGACGGCGCCCACCAAAAGCCCTTCTGTTACTACCAGCTGAAGTGGATTCCTCAGCTTGGAATCTTCCCAGTTTAATATTGCTTTCAATCCTCTTTCCCATCAGGATTAAGTCTGAGAAACTGCCCAAAGAAGTATGAAACAACTTGTCATAAAACATGCCAGTAAATGTTCCTATGAACATATCATTCATTTCTTTGTCATCCAAAGGAGGGTGAACTCGAGCAGCCATGTCGCGCCATCTCTGCGCATACTCTTTGAAGCTCTCGCCCTTCTTCTGGGACAATCCCTGCAATTGGACCCAGTTGGGTGCCAAGTCACTGTTGTACTTATAGTGAGCCACAAACGCCTCAGCCAGCTGCTTCCATGTCTTTATCTGAGTTGGCTCCAACCCCATATACCATTCAAGGGAAGGACCAGACAAGCTATCTTGAAAGAAATGCATCAACATCCTCTCATCGTTTGAATACGCCGACATCCTTCTGTAGTATGACCGCACGTGCACTTTTGGACAGGTATCCCCCTTATATTTGTCGAATGTGGGAGCTTTGAATTTTAGTGTTACCCTCAGGCCAGGCACTAGACCCATTGTGGTCATATCTAAGCCAACAGTGCTTTGATTCACGACCCCCTTCATCTGCTCCTCGAGCATCTTGATTCTCTGAGAGTCATCCATAGGACCTTCGAAACCTCCACCGGAGAAAGTATCCTCTTGCTGATCTTCTAGCCAATTACCGTTCCCAGTTCCGTATCCATCGTACCCGTTGTTACGGCCAAATCTAGTCTGATTCATTACAGGGCCTCGCCCCCTGTTACCATACCCCGGAGCGACTCCGACAGGTCCAAAAGACATTATCCCGACACCATTTCCATTTCCGAATCCGCCATAACCCTGATTAGTCATACCAAATCCGTCCTGTCCGAAGCCTTGAGCATTGAAGCCGTACTTCCTAGCATGATCAAATCCCTGGTCATTAAAGCCGAATCCATTATTACCGAAGCCATTACCTCCCATATTATCACCACCCAGATTGACATCTCCGAATCCAACGTTGTTGACGACAGTCTCGTTACCGATTCCAACGTTACCGTTCCCGGCGGCAGCGCCGTTGTTCATATTGACAGCAGGTATGTTCACCACAGGTGGAGCTACCGGTGTGGGAGTACCATCCCCGTGAATAGTGTCAACTCGCACAGAATTATGGTCTTCATTTCCATGCCCAGCGTTTCTCACCAACAAAGGCTGCACCAAAGCTTGCAAGTTCTCCTGGCCTTTCACAATGGTCTCCATTGTCTGCATGAATAGCGCCAGCTTCTCAAGCATGTCCTGCATTTCATTCTGCATCTGATCCATAACTCTTCGGCAGTTGGTACGAGTGGAGTATCGGTGCGGGCGCTGACTTTCAATCCTGAAAAGACCTGTACGGTGCAGGAAATGAGATACCGTTCAATAATCACCTGTAATGCAATATGAATGTGAATGCAATGCAATATGTGTCTGTGCATTAGGGCGTATCATTCCCCGATTCTAGTGCGAATGTGTCAGTGTGGTGACAGTGACAGCAATACGAAGATCGGAGCCGAATCATAGAAAACACCTCATATATTGCAGAGAAATCCATCAAATCAGGAATACAATATCAATGAGTGTACAATAAGAGGGCATGACCTCAACCAACAATCCTGGTGATGGTCAGCGCTATGCAAATAAAGCATACACATTAGTACATGAAATGGTCAAGTGCTCCCATATGCTCGGTACTCTTCTAATAACCTCTTAGTCTCTGGATGACTTGGTCGGGAAAGCAAACCCTCTTGAAGCGAATCTCTTTGCTTGAGAACACGTCGTAAATCACCAGCGGATTCCTCCCATGCCCCTTCTCCGAAGCGATCCTCTAACTTCCGCTTCTGAGACACAACCTCTTTCTTGCCTTCGATGGCCTTATTCAATGCGTTCTGAAGACTATATCTCGCCATCACCTCCTCTTCATACTTCTTAGTGCTAGCCTTCAACTGTTCTTCGAGTTCAGACATTTGCTGCTTCAGTTTGTCTTCCCTCTTTTTGTTGTTGGTTAGCGTAGCATTCCACGTTTTGTTACAAGAAGAGATTTCCCGGTGGGCAGCATCGAGCGCTTTCTTTTTGGATTCCAACATATCATGGGAGCTTCTGAATTCTTTCCCCAGACGTTCACGCTTCTTTTTCTCTTCAGTCAATTCAGCACCTAGCCTGTTTACTAATTCAATCTGCTGTTGAAAAGAATGCACAACCTTGTTCTTCTCACTACGCATCTGAGCCAGTTCCTTTTCTAACTCTTCATTGATCTTCATCAAGGCTTCCTTCTCTTTTACAACTCGATCGTAGACCTCCATAGTAACAGTGGTTGGTTCCTCCACTGGAACATGAACATGAACCGGTGCAGCTGGAAATGGCATCAACAACTGTTTTGCCCTCTCTTGGATCCAAACTTTGTATGGTACATAAGCCTGACAATCATTCTTCCCCAATAGTGGCTTCCCTCTTCTGTTTATCCGCACCCAAGCGTGCTGAATCTTGGCTAGTAACTCTCCACTCAAATCACCGGTGAAGTACAGAGATTCCTGTACTTCTTCCTCCCTAGGTGGGTTCCTCAACGCGTATCCAAACTGGCGAACGAACAGAGATGGGTTATAATTGATGCACCCTTTTCTTCCTATCAAAGGAACATTAGGATACCCAGAACAACTGAAAATAAGCTCAGACCCCAGCAAGTCTCGGTCAAACCACTCAATGTCTTCAGACGATAGTCTCATCAGGCGCTCTGGCCAGTCGGCTGTAGTTGCACTATCCACAAAAGGTCCCTTTAGGGGGAGGTGGCTCTTAAACCACATGTACATCAAAGGCATACAACAAGAGACGTTCTTGCCTCTCCTATTCTCATTTCTGTAATGCATCGAATGGTAGAAATCCCCGATCAATGTGGGTACAGGGTTGCCAGCAGCAAATAAATGAAATGCATCCATGTCCACGAAGTTCGGGAAATTGGGAAACAACACTATCCCATAAATGCATAGAGCCAAAACAGCGTTAAAGACTACCCAGCATCCATTCTTGGCATATTCCTGAGCCTTACCAATCAGAAACTGGAGGGAGAAACCTGGAACCCCGCGCCAAGAAGTCATCAACAGCTCAGAAGCATTCATGTGCAAGGCCTTAACTAAGTCCTCTAGCTTGGGCTCAGCGTCAGAGTGAATAAAAGGGACCTTATTCTGTACTGGCTGCTCAATAAACTCTGCATACTCTTCCATGGTAGGCCCCAAAATAAAGTCAGCGAATGTGAAACATCTCAAAGCAGGGTTATAGAATTGCATCAATGTATATAGCCCATTCAGTTCATCATCAGTTGGTTTGCGAACCAATCTCAACAACCTTCCGTAACTCTGTCTGAAGCTTCTCCGGACATCCTCATCAGCAAGAGAAATCAGACCCAGGAGGGGAGTAATATCAGGGATAGGTAACTTGTAGGCGACTGTCATCCTTAAACCAGCCATGATCAATAGTCAGAAGTCCGGACACTAGAATCAGGGAATATGCAAATGCACCTGCAGCACAGACACACGTTAATGGAATGCAATGATAATGGTTATGCAAACAATGCAATGCAAATAAAATGCAACAGGGACCAAATGCCATGGCTGAGAAGCCTGAACCACATCATAAGTCTCAGATAGACCATCCAGAATTCCTCAAACCCTGGTCTTGGACAGACCCAAAATAAAGCTTCAACTCTGATCTCTGACAGACCCCATACATAGGCTCCAATCAAACCTCAGACCCAATAATCACTCCAATTTGGTCTCTGATAGCCCCCAATAACTGTCCATAAGTATCCTGAATCTCAAATCAAGAATAAACCAGTATCTGAAGGTCTAGTTACCTGCATAACCCCAAACCCTCTCACAGGTAGGTGTCCTAGTAACTGACAATGGTATGGCATCCTATGCGGTCGTCGGCGTCACAGACTTTCAGGGTTGATGATACGATTCCCAGAAGGAGTGGCATCATCAAATCCTGAAGAGGCCTCACTTAGCCAACTTCCAAATGATCGGTTCCCAGAGTCGACAATCCAACTAACCAGTAACCCGAGCCACCCAAAGGGCAGGACAGGAGGCCAACCAGAAGAACCTCGTATGAGTGTGGATTTCGCGGGACACTAGGACATGCAAAGCACGTGCGCGCCCGCTACTTTCCACTCTAATTCTAGGTGCACTCAAGCCCAGGTCCGACTTATCTCTCAATCATAGAACACCCGTCACACCCCAATACAGCAATAATAACAATAATATAAAGCTGAAAGTGAATGACTGAAAAGTAAATCCATACAAAATCCTCGACGGGAAAACAAGCGCTAGGATTGACTCGCTTAGGGGACGTTGGATCCCAAATGCATAAGGAACTATCGCAGTCCTTAGCAGCCAGGGGACGTTGGGTCCCCAGCAGAGTCGCCAACTGTCGCTACTGCGAAAATCGGCGCCGGCTGAACAGAAGAGTCGCCACCGTGCGTTATTTATCCCAACGGGGGGAAAGGAAACGCTCAAAGTAAACCTAACGCAAAGACGGGAAAGGAATGGTCATCGCAACCAAATCCTGGATTCGGGAGTCGGTTACGCAAGGGGAAGGTATTAGCACCCCTCACGTCCGTCGTACTCGACGGGATCCACGCTTGTTTTCTGGTACAGATTGTTATTCTATCTACTCTACAGGTCTGGGGTTAAAAGAAAATAAAATGACTCGGCAAAGTATCGCACTTTATGCCTACGTATTCCCGTCTGGAACGAGAAATCAGAGTCAACGTAGTTCGCCTACCTACGGAAAAGGGGGAAGGTTGCTCGCTAGGACATCGCATCCTATGCCTACGTACTTTCATACAGCATGAAAGATCAGAGCAAACGTAGTTCGGGCCACGTACGACACAAGTCTGTCTTGATTGTTTTTATCTCCTTCTGAAAAAGGGTTTTTCTGATTACTGGTCCAAGCGGACAAAAATGACGTTTTGATGAGTTCACATTCTTTTACGGAAGAAGTGTCTTTTATTGTGTTTGAAAGATTTATTGTGTTTTTCTGTTTGTTTTGAGAAAGAAGAGACAGAACTCTATCCTATGGTTGAAAAGGGACTCAAACTAACCTAACGTTATCATGCATGGGTTAAGACCTAATGTCTATCATGCTCCTCTCTTGCACAGAGAGAAACAGAGATCCTAAGGGATAAACGGAAACAGAAACAATAACATATATACAGTAAAGCAGTAAAATATGCATGAATGCAACAATACAAGCGAGGCAAGGGAGTCCCACTCAACCTCGAACCTAGAAAACAACAGGCAAAAGCGAACAAAATTCGCTTTCAACCTAACAGATTAAATGGCAAACAATACAGTCAGGGAAATTCAAACAATACATCAAAAATTATAAACAGCAAAAATAAACAGCAAATAACAGTCTTCATCAACATCTGTCTTCAAGTCATCTTCAAACATCTACAGGCTTCCAGCAAGCATCAGTCTTCATCTTCACAGCCTTCAAGCAAGGTCTCTATCTTCAATCTTTAGGGATTTTCTTCAAGTCTCACTCTCCAAGATGAGGAACAGGTAAGAGGATGAACTGAAATGTCAAACAGTTAGTTGACCACCAAAGGTGGCAAACAGACTGTTAACAATACGCAGAATGTTTCTCTCAAGAGTTCTATCTCTTAGACACTGTCACCAAGCCTTCCAAATGAAGGGGGTGAGTGTCCTAGAGAGACTCTGCATCATAGAGAGGGATGGAGGCAAACAAGACCTTCCATGTTTGTAAATCAAATTGCTATTCTAGAGCTCTACCTAACTCCTAGATCCTATAACCTTCAACAGCTGCCAGCAAGGTACACTCTTTATCAACTCTGGAAATGAGTCTTCATTTCTTTTGTCTTCAATGGCTTCATCAGCAAAGTCTTCAGCTCAAACCCAAACCCCAAGCAGACCCAATACCCCACACAGTCAAACAATAACCCTAGAGAGGGCACACCACACAATCAATCAATTATAGAAAATATACTAATAGTATTAACATAATAGGGGAACTCCTAGCATTTTCTAAGGGATCTATCACTTACCCATAATGCCCCTATAGTCCCATCATCTAATTTGTTCTAAAGAAAACCCAAAAGAAACTTGTTTTGTTATACCTATATTATATTCACAACCTTAATTGACTATCCTAATAGTTTCTAGCTAAACTACCTAAAATAAATCCTAAAAAAATAGTATAAAAATCAGGGGAGCACCTAATATATGTATCTAGTTATACTAAAAAATTAGCCTAAAAAGATTATGGGAAATACCTAAAAGAAATCTTACAAAAACTATGTACAAACTATGTCTACTTAAAAACAATTAAAATGTACAATAAAAGCAAACATAGAAAAAATACTAAAACTAATATTTTTTATTCTTCTTAATTTTCTTCAAGTCAATTCTAATCTATTGCAAAAAGTCTCATGTCAAAATTCCTATTTTTCTGTTTAATATGGATTTTATAAAATGATAAGAAAATGAATTAAAACAAAAAAATATAAATGGAAGCCAGGGGGTGCAAGCAGTAAGGCGCCTAGTTCAATTGCTCCATGGGCCCAAAACCTGGGGGCGTGAGTAGCAACAATCTTAAGCCCAATACTAAACATAAAAAACAAATCAGCAAATCAAATAAATAAAAAAAAACGACGGTGCAAATAGTACAGGTTTTCAATGCCTTTCCAGTTTGGGCTCCGTGTGGGGGTGTTGGAAGCAAGTCTGATCCACTAAGCCCATGAAGGGCACTTAAATGAAGCGCAACATTTTGTATAGCTGCTAATTCCCTCCCAATCTTCAGTTTAAACATGAGCCGACCGATTAAGCCCTTGGTCAAAAGTCTGTGAGTGATCCAACGCATGTCATGTTTCTTCTCCAATGTGACTTAGGGTTTGCAGAAAATGGCCATGAACATGAAGCTTCCCGTACCCACTTCTTCTCCAATGCTCTCCTTCGTTTCTCAATGAAATCCAAAACTGTAAAGAGCAAAGATGCTCTACTTTCCAAGCTGAGTAAAACTACATCATTAATTTCCACTACAACGCCTTAAAATACCAAACCCGATAGCTCCACCTCCATGAATACTCCAACTTTCACTCTCATGTTTTGCCAGTTTCTTGATATTAAAACAACCACCAAACATCACTGATTACTCTAAGCCAATCCACGTGAATTAACACTCCCTATTCTTCTAGTTCTAGATCAAAACAGTTGGTATGCTCAAATGTCAACCTCTACCAAATCGTGCCAAAAGCTCCAGGATCAATCATCTAACCACCTAGGTTATTCTTATCCTAACCAATCTACATCATGCTAACTAATTCAAGCTAATTCGAAGAAGATACTAACCTGGTGCAAAACTGAAAACAGATGGTGAAGTTCTTGGATTCACGGCTAGCAATGCTCTAGGATTGATCAATGTGTGTGGATCTTGGTTCTGTATGCAGCAACTCTTGCTCAAATACTCTGGATCTTGGTTCTGTATGCAGCAACTCTTGCTCAAATACTCTGGATCTTTGTAACTAACTCTTTTTGCACTTTGGATGATGAAACTTGCAGCACACGAATCTTGCACTAATACACTTGGATCTTGCTTGTAATGTGGTCTATGATGAATACTGAATTGAATGGGATCAGCACTTTGAAGAATGATGATGAATTGAGATAGTTTTGATGTAATTTGCAAAAAGAAAGAATGAGATGTAACTATGAATTTTCAGCCAAAATGAATCACCAACCCTGCATTGGATGATCTTGTGTTTATATAGATGAGTGGGGAAGCATCTAGAAGTTGCTGGAAGTTTCTTGCACACAAATCCCTTGTGAATTTTGGATATGTTACTTTAATCACAAGCAAGCCATGATAACTTTCAAATTTTGAACTAAGCCCAAAAATCTAATATTGCCATTTTTCTCAAAACATTATTTCCCATCAAAATGACCTATAATTTCATCCCATTTGGACATGTAATGAAAAATTCCCAAAAATGGCTCTTTAATGAACTTAAATCATGCCTTAATTAGGTCATTTTTTGCAAATATGAGCTACACCCATTTTCAAACTTCCATGACCACTTTTATAGACTCAAAACATCATTTGGAACAACTTTGATGTCGAACATTTTTTCATTTGAGACTTGCAAGTATGAGTTTTAGGCATATGCTTGAAATGACCTGTAATTTCCAAATGACCAAAATACCCTTTGCTTGCCAAAGTCATAAGTAGAGTTCCACAAATAAGATGAAGGCATACCATACCTTTATAGAAATCTAAGGTCATGAGGAACAACTTTCATGTTGTCCAGAAATCCATTTGAAAGCTTCTTGAGGGGCAAAAGTTGCTTGGAAGCCAAGTGACTTTCACAGACAAATTTCAGTGTCCTCAGATGACCTGTAACTTGCAAGGACCATAACTTGAGTTCTATAAATCTCCTTGATGTCTTCCACCACTCAAATTGAAGGTCTTGAGATCCTCTACAAGTTTCATGTTGGCCAAGGATCCATTTGAATTTTTCATTTTGAATTATCTTGCTTGGAAGTTTGACCTAAATCAGGGAATTTTACACAGAAACCCTAATTTAGAAACTCCTCTTCTTCTTGATTTATCTTGATTCCTCCTTGGCAAAACACCACATCCATATCTACATGTCAAATGAGGCATCCCACATCTTTCAAACAGGCCTTGATGCCTTTCAATCAAGCATTTGACCTAGGGTTGACCCAGATGAAACCCTAGTTGACTGTCTTCCACTGCAGCTCTTGTAATCACATCAATGACTTGCCTCACTTTCAAACTGACCCTCTAGGTCTTCCATGATGTCTATATACCCTCCATGGCCTCAATTTATGACTCACAACTTCTTTGATGATCTTCAAATACCCTCAAGATAGGAGATAGATCCACTGCTTGGTCCACTAACTTCTCAGATTTCAATTTCTTTCTGATGACTTGGATGTGCTTGAATTTGAATAACACCCTCTTGATATGCTAATAAGAATTGCATTTGGTCCCTTGCTGGATGGCTTGCCCATGCTATGCTATGCAGATGAATTAATTATGTACATGACCTAATATGCAAATGCTAATGCAATTGAAACACAAACCAAGTGAAATAAGTTGAGCAAATTTTAGGGTGCAACAGCTGCCCCTATTCAAGCGACTTGGACCCGACTGGGTGAAACGCCTGGAGCCTTCAGACATTCGAGGTCCAAGACGGTTGAATACTAAGAACCCGGAAATTTGCCAACCGCAGAAATAAACTGCACCACCGTTTGGGGAACGACATCCACCAACTGAATCTGGTTGTTACAGCAACAACTGATCCGACGTCTGATAATTCTGATTTCAACTTCAACCACCTATGTAACGCCACAGGTACTGAGCACTTTTCGTAAAACACCTCTGTCCACAACTGGACTAACCCCATATACCGTTCAAGGGAAGGACCAGACAAGCTATCTTGAAAGAAATGCATCAGCATCCTCTCATCGTTTGAATACACCGACATCTTTCTGTAGTATGACCGCACGTGCACTTTTGGACAGGTATCCCCCTTATATTTGTCGAATGTGGGAGCTTTGAATTTTAGTGGTACCCTCAGGCCAGGCACTAGACCCATTGTGGTCATATCTAAGCCAACATGCTTTGATTCACGACCCCCTTCATCTGCTCCTCGAGCATCTTGATTCTCTGAGAGTCATCCATAGGACCTTCGAAACCTCCACCGGAGAAAGCATCCTCTTGCTGATCTTCTAGCCAATTACCGTTCCCAGTTCCGTATCCATCATACCCGTTGTTACGGCCAAATCTAGTCTGATTCATTACAGGGCCTCGCCCCCTGTTACCATACCCCGGAGCGACTCCGGCAGGTCCAAAAGACATTATCCCGGCACCATTTCTATTTCCGAATCCGCCATAACCCTGATTAGTCATACCAAATCCGTCCTGTCCGAAGCCTTGAGCATTGAAGCCGTACTTCCCAGCATGATCAAACCCCTGGTCATTAAAGCCGAATCCATTATTACCGAAGCCATTACCTCCCATATTATCACCACCCAGATTGACATCTCTGAACCCAACGTTGTTGACGACAGTCTCGTTACCGATTCCAACGTTACCGTTCCCGGCGGCAGCGCCGTTGTTCATATTGACAGCAGGTATGTTCACCACAGGTGGAGCTACCGGTGTGGGAGTACCATCCCCGTGAATAGTGTTAACTCGCACAGAATTATGGTCTTCATTTCCGTGCCCAGCGTTTCTCACCAACAAAGGCTGCACCAAAGCTTGCAAGTTCTCCTGGCCTTTCACAATGGTCTCTATTGTCTGCATGAATAGCGCCAGCTTCTCACGCATGTCCTGCATTTCATTCTGCATCTGATCCATAACTCTTCGGCAGTTGGTACGAGTGGAGTATCGGTGCGGGCGCTGACTTTCAATCCTGAAAAGACCTGTACGGTGCAGGAAATGAGATACCGTTCAATAATCACCTGTAATGCAATATGAATGTGAATGCAATGCAATATGTGTCTGTGCATTAGGGCGTATCATTCCCCGATTCTAGTGCGAATGTGTCAGTGTGGTGACAGTGACAGTAATACGAAGATCGGAGCCGAATCATAGAAAACACCTCATATATTGCAGAGAAATCCATCAAATCAGGAATACAATATCAATGAGTGTACAATAAGAGGGCATGACCTCAACCAACAATCCTGGTGATGGTCAGCGCTATGCAAATAAAGCATACACATTAGTACATGAAATGGTCAAGTGCTCCCATATGCCCGGTACTCTTCTAATAACCTCTTAGTCTCTGGATGACTTGGTCGGGAAAGCAAACCCTCAACAAGTAGATCTCTTTGCTTGAGAACACGTCGTAAATCACCAGCGGATTCCTCCCATGCCCCTTCTCCGAAGCGATCCTCTAGCTTCCGCTTCTGAGACACAACCTCTTTCTTGCCTTCGATGGCCTTATTCAATGCGTTCTGAAGACTATATCTCGCCATCACCTCCTCTTCAAACTTCTTAGTGCTAGCCTTCAACTGTTCTTCGAGTTCAGACATTTGCTGCTTCAGTTTGTCTTCCCTCTTTTTGTTGTTGGTTAGCGTAGCATTCCACGTTTTGTTACAAGAAGAGATTTCCCGGTGGGCAGCATCGAGCGCTTTCTTTTTGGATTCCAACATATCATGGGAGCTTCTGAATTCTTTCCCCAGACGTTCACGCTTCTTTTTCTCTTCAGTCAATTCAGCACCTAGCCTGTTTACTAATTCAATCTGCTGTTGAAAAGAATGCACAGCCTTGTTCTTCTCACTACGCATCTGAGCCAGTTCCTTTTCTAACTCTTCATTGATCTTCATCAAGGCTTCCTTCTCTTTTACAACTCGATCGTAGACCTCCATAGTAACAGTGGTTGGTTCCTCCACTGGAACATGAACATGAACCGGTGCAGCTGGAAATGGCATCAGCAACTGTTTTGCCCTCTCTTGGATCCAAACTTTGTATGGTACATAAGCCTGACAATCATTCTTCCCCAATAGTGGCTTCCCTCTTCTGTTTATCCGCACCCAAGCGTGCTGAATCTTGGCTAGTAACTCTCCACTCAAATCACTGGTGAAGTACAGAGATTCCTGTACTTCTTCCTCCCTAGGTGGGTTCTTCAACGCGTATCCAAACTGGAGAACGAACAGAGATGGGTTATAATTGATGCACCCTTTTCTTCCTATCAAAGGAACATTAGGATACCCAGAACAACTGAAAATAAGCTCAGACCCCAGCAAGTCTCGGTCAAACCACTCAATGTCTTCAGAAGATAGTCTCATCAGGCGCTCTGGCCAGTCGGCTGTAGTTGCACTATCCACAAAAGGTCCCTTTAGGGGGAGGTGGCTCTTAAACCACATGTACAGCAAAGGCACACAACAAGAGACGTTCTTGCCTCTCCTATTCTCATTTCTGTAATGCATCGAATGGTAGAAATCCCCGATCAATGTGGGTACAGGGTTGCCAGCAGCAAACAAATGAAATGCATCCATGTCCACGAAGTTCGGGAAATTGGGAAACAACACTATCCCATAAATGCATAGAGCCAAAACAGCGTTAAAGACTACCCAACATCCATTCTTGGCATATTCCTGAGCCTTACCAATCAGAAACTGGAGGGAGAAACCTAGAACCCCGTGCCAAGAAGTCATCAACAGCTCAGAAGCATTCATGTGCAAGGCCTTAGCTAAGTCCTCCAGCTTGGGCTCGGCGTCAGAGTGAATAAAAGGGACCTTATTCTGTACTGGCAGCTCAATAAACTCTGCATACTCTTCCATGGTAGGCCCCAAAATAAAGTCAGCGAATGTGAAACATCTCAAAGCAGGGTTATAGAATTGCATCAATGTATATAGCCCATTCAGTTCATCATCAGTTGGTTTGCGAACCAATCTCAACAACCTTCCGTAACTCTATCTGAAGCTTCTCCGGACATCCTCATCAGCAAGAGAAATCAGACCCAGGAGGGGAGTAATATCAGGGATAGGTAACTTGTAGGCGACTGTCATCCTTAAACCAGCCATGATCAATAGTCAGAAGTCCGGACACTAGAATCAGGGAATATGCAAATGCACCTGCAGCACAGACACACGTTAATGGAATGCAATGATAATGGTTATGCAAACAATGCAATGCAAATAAAATGCAACAGGGACCAAATGCCATGGCTGAAAAGCCTGAACCACATCATAAGTCTCATATAGACCATCCAGAATTCCTCAAACCCTGGTCTTGGACAGACCCAAAATAAAGCTTCAACTCTGATCTCTGACAGACCCCATACATAGGCTCCAATCAAACCTCAGACCCAATAATCACTCCAATTTGGTCTCTGACAGCCCCCAATAACTGTCCATAAGTATCCTGAATCTCAAATCAAGAATAAACCGGTATCTGAAGGTCTAGTTACCTGCATAACCCCAAACCCTCTCACAGGTAGGTGTCCTAGTAACTGACAATGGTATGGCATCCTATGCGGTCGTCGGCGTCACAGACTTTCAGGGTTGATGATACGATTCCCAGAAGGAGTGGCATCATCAAATCCTGAAGAGGCCTCACTTAGCCAACTTCCAAATGATCGGTTCCCAGAGTCGACAATCCAACTAACCAGCAACCCGAGCCACCCAAAGGGCAGGACAGAAGGCCAACCAGAAGAACCTCGTCTGAGTGTGGATTTCGCGGGACACTAGGACATGCAAAGCACGTGCGCGCCCGCTACTTTCCACTCTAATTCTAGGTGCACTCAAGCCCAGGTCCGACTTATCTCTCAATCATAGAACACCCGTCACACCCCAATACAGCAATAATAACAATAATATAAAGCTGAAAGTGAATGACTGAAAAGTAAATCCATACAAAATCCTCGACGGGAAAACAAGCGCTAGGATTGACTCGCTTAGGGGACGTTGGATCCCAAATGCATAAGGAACTATCGCAGTCCTTAGCAGCCAGGGGACGTTGGGTCCCCAGCAGAGTCGCCAACTGTCGCTACTGCGAAAATCGGCGCCGGCTGAACAGAAGAGTCGCCACCGTGCGTTATTTATCCCAACGGGGGAAAGGAAACGCTCGAAGTAAACCTAACGCAAAGACGGGAAATGAATGGTCATCGCAACCAAATCCTGGATTCGGGAGTCGGTTACGCAAGGGGAAGGTATTAGCACCCCTCACGTCCGTCGTACTCGACGGGATCCACGCTTGTTTTCTGGTACGGATTGTTATTCTATCTACTCTACAGGTCTGGGGTTAAAAGAAAATAAAATGACTCGGCAAAGTATCACACTTTATGCCTACGTATTCCCGTCTGGAACGAGAAATCAGAGTCAACGTAGTTCGCCTAACTACGGAAAAGGGGGAAGGTTGCTCGCTAGGATATCGCATCCTATGCCTACGTACTTTCATACAGCATGAAAGATTAGAGCAAACGTAGTTCGGGCCACGTACGACACAAGTCTGTCTTGATTGTTTTTATCTCCTTCTGAAAAAGGGTTTTTCTGATTACTGGTCCAAGCGGACAAAAATGACATTTTGATGAGTTCACATTCTTTTACGGAAGAAGTGTCTTTTATTGTGTTTGAAAGATTTATTGTGTTTTTCTGTTTGTTTTGAGAAAGAAGAGACAAAACTCTATCCTATGGTTGAAAAGGGACTCAAAATAACCTAACGTTATCATGCATGGGTTAAGACCTAATGTCTATCATGCTCCTCTCTTGCACAGAGAGAAACAGAGATCCTAAGGGATAAACGGAAACAGAAACAATAGCATATATACAGTAAAGCAGTAAAATATGCATGAATGCAACAATACAAGCAAGGCAAGGGTGTCCCACTCAACCTCGAACCTAGAAAACAACAGGCAAAAGCGAACAAAATTCGCTTTCAACCTAACAGATTAAATGGCAAACAATACAGGCAGGGAAATTCAAACAATACATCAATAATTATAAACAGCAAAAATAAACAGCAAACAACAGTCTTCATCAACATCTGTCTTCAAGTCATCTTCAAACATCTACAGGCTTCCAGCAAGCATCAGTCTTCATCTTCACAGCCTTCAAGCAAGGTCTCTATCTTCAATCTTCAGGGCTTTTCTTCAAGTCTCACTCTCCAAGATGAGGAACAGGTAAGAGGATGAACTGAAATGTCAAACAGTTAGTTGACCACCAAAGGTGGCAAACAGACTGTTAACAATACGCAGAATGTTTCTCTCAAGAGTTCTATCTCTTAGACACTGTCACCAAGCCTTCCAAAGGAAGGGGGTGAGTGTCCTAGAGAGACTCTGCATCATAGAGAGGGATGGAGGCAAACAAGACCTTCCATGTTTGTAAATCAAATTGCTATTCTAGAGCTCTACCTAACTCCTAGATCCTATAACCTTCAATAGCTGCCAGCAAGGTACACTCTTTATCAACTCTGGAAATGAGTCTTCATTCCTTTTGTCTTCAATGGCTTCATCAGCAAAGTCTTCAGCTCAAACCCAAACCCCAAGCAGGCCCAATACCCCACACAGTCAAACAATAACCCTAGAGAGGGCACACCACACAATCAATCAATTACAGAAAATATACTAATAGTATTAACATAATAGGGGAACTCCTAGCATTTTCTAAGGGATCTATCACTTACCCATAATGCCCCTATAGTCCCATCATCTAATTTGTCCTAAAGAAAACCCAAAAGAAACTTGTTTTGTTATACCTATATTATATTCACAACCTTAATTGACTATCCTAATAGTTTCTAACTAAACTACCTAAAATAAATCCTAAAAAAATAGTATAAAAATCAGGGGAGCACCTACTATATGTATCTAGTTATACTAAAAAATTAGCCTAAAAAGATTATGGGAAATACCTAAAAGAAATCTTACAAAAACTATGTACAAACTATGTCTACTTAAAAACAATTAAAATGTACAATAAAAGCAAAAATAAAAAAAATACTAAAACTAATATTTTTTATTCTTCTTAATTTTCTTCAAGTCAATTCTAATCTATTGCAAAAAGTCTCATGTCAAAATTCCTATTTTTCTGTTTAATATGGATTTTATAAAATGATAAGAAAATGAATTAAAACAAAAAAATATAAATGGAAGCCAGGGGGTGCAAGCAGTAAGGCGCCTAGTTCAATTGCTCCATGGGCCCAAAACCTGGGGGCGTGAGTAGCAACAATCTTAAGCCCAATACTAAACATAAAAAACAAATCAGCAAATCAAATAAAAAAAAAACGACGGTGCAAATAGTACAGGTTTTCAATGCCTTTCCAGTTTGGGCTCCGTGTGGGGGTGTTGGAAGCAAGTCTGATCCACTAAGCCCATGAAGGGCACTTAAATGAAGCGCAGCGTTTTGTATAGCTGCTAATTCCCTCCCAATCTTCAGTTTAAACATGAGTCGTCCGATTAAGCCCTTGGTCAAAAGTCTGTGAGTGATCCAACGCATGTCATGTTTCTTCTCCAATGTGACTTTGGGTTTGCAGAAAATGGCCATGAACATGAAGCTTCCCGTACCCACTTCTTCTCCAATGCTCTCCTTCGTTTCTCAATGAAATCCAAAACTGTAAAGAGCAAAGATGCTCTACTTTCCAAGCTGAGTAAAACTACATCATTAATTTCCACTACAACGCCTTAAAATACCAAACCCGATAGCTCCACCTCCATGAATACTCCAACTTTCACTCTCATGTTTTGCCAGTTTCTTGATATCAAAACAACCACCAAACATCACTGATTACTCTAAGCCAATCCACGTGAATTAACACTCCCTATTCTTCTAGTTCTAGATCAAAACAGTTGGTATGCTCAAATGTCAACCTCTACCAAATCGTGCCAAAAGCTCCAAGATCAATCATCTAACCACCTAGGTTATTCTTATCCTAACTAATCTACATCATGCTAACTAATTCAAGCTAATTCGAAGAAGATACTAACCTGGTGCAAAACTGAAAACAAATGGTGAAGTTCTTGGATTCACGGCTAGCAATGCTCTAGGATTGATCAATGTGTGTGGACCTTGGTTCTGTATGCAGCAACTCTTGCTCAAATACTCTGGATCTTTGTAACTAACTCTTTTTGCACTTTGGATGATGAAACTTGCAGCACACGAATCTTGCACTAATACACTTGGATCTTGCTTGTAATGTGGTCTATGATGAATACTGAATTAAATGGGATCAGCACTTTGAAGAATGATGATGAATTGAGAGAGTTTTGATGTAATTTGCAAAAAGAAAGAATGAGATGTAACTATGAATTTTCAGCCAAAATGAATCACCAACCCTGCATTAGATGAGCTCTTGTGTTTATATAGATGAGTGGGGAAGCATCTAGAAGTTGCTGGAAGTTTCTTGCACACAAATCCCTTGTGAATTTTGGATATGTTACTTTAATCACAAGCAAGCCATGATAACTTTCAAATTTTGAACTAAGCCCAAAAATCTAATATTGCCATTTTTCTCAAAACATTATTTCCCATCAAAATGACCTATAATTTCATCCCATTTGGACATGTAATGAAAAATTCCCAAAAATGGCTCTTTAATGAACTTAAATCATGCCTTAATTAGGTCATTTTTTGCAAATATGGGCTACACCCATTTTTAAACTTCCATGACCACTTTTCTAGACTCAAAACATCATTTGGAACAACTTTGATGTTGAACATTTTTTCATTTGAGACTTGCAAGTATGAGTTTTAGGCATATGCTTGAAATGACCTGTAATTTCCAAATGACCAAAATACCCTTTGCTTGCCAAAGTCATAAGTAGAGTTCCACAAATCATATGAAGGCATACCATACCTTTATAGAAATCTAAGGTCATGAGGAACAACTTTCATGTTGTCCAGAAATCCATTTGAAAGCGCCTTGAGGGGCAAAAGTTGCTTGGAAGCCAAGTGACTTTCACAGACAAATTTCAGTGTCCTCAGATGACCTGTAACTTGCAAGGACCATAACTTGAGTTCTATAAATCTCCTTGATGTCTTCCACCACTCAAATTTAAGGTCTTGAGATCCTCTACAAGTTTCATGTTGGCCAAGGATCCATTTGAAGCTTGCATTTTGAATTATCTTGCTTGGAAGTTTGACCTAAATCAGGGGATTTTACACAGAAACCCTAATTTAGAAACTCCTCTTCTTCTTGATTTCTCTTGATTCCTCCTTGGCACAACACCACATCCATATCTACATGTCAAATGAGGCATCCCACATCTTTCAAACAGGCCTTGATGCCTTTCAATCAAGCATTTGACCTAGGGTTGACCTAGGGTTGACCCAGATGAAACCCTAGTTGACTATCTTCCACTGCAGCTCTTGTAATCACATCAATGACTTGCCTCACTTTCAAACTGACCCTCTAGGTCTTCCATGATGTCTATATACCCTCCATGGCCTCAATTCATGACTCACAACTTCTTTGATGATCTTCAAATACCCTCAAGATAGGAGATAGATCCACTGCTTGGTCCACTAACTTCTCAGATTTCAATTTCTTTCTGATGACTTGGATGTGCTTGAATTTGAATAACACCCTCTTGATATGCTCATAAGAATTGCATTTGGTCCCTTGCTGGATGGCTTGCCCATGCTATGCTATGCAGATGAATTAATTATGTACATGACCTAATATGCAAATGCTAATGCAATTGAAACACAAACCAAGTGAAATAAGTTGAGCAAATTTTAGGGTGCAACACACACATGGAAGGAACTGGCTGAGGCCTTTGTACACCATTATCAGTATAACAGTGACTTGGCTCTGAACCGGGTTCAACTGCAGAACTTGTCACAAAGGAACAACGAGGGGTTCAAAGAATACGCCCAGAGATGGCGTGAATTAGCAGCTAGAGTTCAGCCGCCGATGGTTGAACGAGAGCTTGTTGAGATGTTTGTAGCCATTCTCCCGAGGGTCTATTACGAGAAATCGGTCAGCGGTATGTCAGGGAGTTTCTCTGATCTCATCATTACTGGCGAGCACGTTGAAAATGGGATCAAATTGGGGAAAATTCAAGGTGTTGACCTATCCTCAGCGGGAGGAGGAAAGAAACCGTACAGTAACAAAAGACGTGAAGGAGAGACGAGCGCCATATCCAACGCTCGAAGGAAAGGTAAGGGCCAGCGCCAGCAGGTGGCCAGCATAACAATCCCTGCTGTCCAACAATCCCAGCCGCAGCAGCAGCCGCAGCCAAATCAGCAAGGATACAGAAGGTATCAGAACAGGGCACCTCTGTCAAGTCGTCACCTTGAGACACCACCCATGTCTTATGCTCAGCTGTTACAAACTCTGCTTCAGTTACAGTTAATCCAAAAGAGAACCCTGGCTCCCTTGACAGGGGCACCTCCACAGGGTTATGATGCGAATGCAACATGTGATTTTCACTCAGGGGCACCCGACCACACGATAGAAAAATGCAAAGCCTTCAAGCACAAGGTGCAAGATATGGTGGATGCTAAGATCATCAATTTCTCAAATAATATGCCGAATGTCACAAAGAACCCTATGCCAAACCATAGGGGAGGTGGGGTGAATGCCATTATTGAAGAAGAAAACTTAGATTTGTTGACTAATGTCAAGGATCTGAAGACACCGCTTAGCTTCGTTAAAGCCAAGCTGATGAAGAGAGGCTTCTTTCCGGGCTGCGGAGAATTATGTATGGGCTGTGCGACTTGTCCTGATGGATGTGAACAATTGATAGTGGGGATTCAGAGTCTGATGACCGAAGGAATCTTGCAGTTTAGCCGAAGGGCCGAATGTGGATCTGGAGACGTAATGCTGAAACAGGATGATGAGGTTGCCACAATCACCATCCCCTGCCAGACAATAACCATTTATGCGCCCAGGCCACCCACAATTACCATCACAAAGGCTGGGCTGATACCTTTTGAAAGCACCAACACTGTCCCGTGGCACTATGGGGCAGACGTCTACTTGTCGCTACTGCGAAACTCGGTGCCGGCTGACAGAAGAGTCGCCACCGTGCGTTATTTATCCCTCAGAGCAGGAAAGGAAACGCTCGAAGTAAACCTCGCAAAAAACGGGGAAAAGGTATGGTCATCGCAACCATAGCCTGGGTTCGGGAGTCGGTTACGCAAGGGGAAGGTATTAGCACCCCTCACGTCCGTCGTACTCGACGGGATCCACGCTTGCTTGGGTTGTCTACTGGATGCAAAACAATCTATCTACGGCTGCTAAATCTAAACGGAGGGGAATTGACTCGATAGAGCGTCGCACTCTATGCCTACGTATTCTCAAGAGAGAAAGTCAGAGTCAACGTAGTTCGGGACTACAGGGAAAAATTGGCTCGCCAAGACCTCGCGTCTTGTGCCTACGTACTTCCACTGGATGGAAGATCAGAGCTTTACGTAGTTCAGACTAACTACGGCTAAACAAACATTCTCACACAGCAGTGAGAAAAACAACTGGTTTCACAGGGTCGGGAACCTATGGTCACAACTATGGTTTGGTCTCAAGTGCACTTGGGCAAGAGAGAAAAAGGGTACTCAATTAATCGTCAGCGGGAAAGTCTCGATCGCACAGCCGCGAGAGAACAAAAATCAGTCGTTAGTGTGCTCGCTAGGATATCGCATCCTATGCCTACATATCTTCGTCTGGTACGAAGAATCAGAGCAGCTGTAGTTCGGCTACTATCGGACCACAGCTCAAATCTCGTTTTATTCATCTCTGAAAAATGATTACAATGGGTGCATACTGAAATAAATCTCCTAGGAAACGCTATCCTATTCTATCCTGAAAAGTTGAATGAAAATAGCCCCCTAACAAATGGGCCTCTAATTCTAACCTAAAAGTCGAAAAATAAAGTCTATGAAAATATCCCTAAAAGAAAATGCTTTAAAAAATATTAAACCTACTTTTTAATATTTTTTCTCTTTTTTCTCCTTTTCTCTTCTCAACATATTTTTTCTTCATATTTTTCTTTCTCAATATTTCTTTTTTTGAATATCTTCTCAAATATATTTCTTTTCTCCTTTTTTTTCAAATATTTCTTCTCACTCTTTTTTCTATTTCTTTTTCCATATCTCAAATATATTTCTTCTTTATTATTTTTTTTCAACATTTCCAAATATACTTCTTTTTTTCTTTTTCTATTTTTTTCACTATATTTCTTTTTCTCTTTTTTCTATTATATTTTTCAAATCTTTAAAAAGAATAAAAGAACACAAGAAAATGGGGCTGGGGGTGTAACTGGTCAATAGGGGATCAGAAAAATAAAATAAAAAAACTGGATTGCTTGGGCCCAGCCCAAATCTCATCAAAAAACGCAGGGGGGTGTGACTGAGTCTGGGTGCTGCAGATGCATCGTTGGGCCCAAAGCCCAGACTAGCAAAAAAACGTGAGGTGAGGTGTCAAAAAAATTGTGATTGGGCCTGGCCCAATCTTCTTCCCCCTCTCTCCCTTCTCAGTTACTGAGAGAAAACCCTAGACTATCTTCTTCTTCTCCCTTTGCAGCGCCGTCGCCGCCACCTCTTCGTCCCTCTCAAACTCTTTCGTCTCTCTTTGTATCTCTCCCTCAACATCATCTCAAAGTTACCCTCGCTTCGAACCCTACACCATAGATGAACAAACCAAGCGATTACGATTTGGGGACCTCCTTCCTTGACGCGCATGGAGACCGGACTTGATGGAAGTTCCTGGGCGAGATTAGATCCTTGAAGATCTTGAAGATTGTGTTGAATTTGAGACTTAATTGAAGATCCATGGAGTTTTCTGGAACAATAGTGCTTGAGGTCTTCTTGCTCGGACGATAATTGCTTGAAGATTGATGTCCTTCTGGGGAATGATTCTTGATGGACATTTGAAGGTTCATCCTGTACATGATGAACGCGCGATAAAGATCCTGGAGGTTGGTTTTCTGGAAATCGTGCTTGAAGGTTGTTGAACAAGGAGGATCCGAATCTTGAATGTTCTTGTGACGTTGGTGATGAACTCTCTGATTTCTGGATTTGCTGGATAGTGGAAGATTATTGTTGTGGAGTGGCGATGAAGGATTCTGGAAACGATTCAATAAACTGATGCGCGTTCTTCTTGCATGAAGTTTGGAGATCTGGTGACGGTGGCTTGAAGCTCTTGAACGTTGGATGAAGCTCTGGGAGGATGATTCTTGGAAGCTTTCTGATCTTGATGATGATGAAAGATCGAAGGTTGACGATGAATGTTTCTGGAGTTTGTGGTGGCCGGATTCTGGATTTGGTGGTGGAGACACGGGGAAGAAGATGAAGATCAAGGAGGGTTTTCTGGGTTTGATGGTCGCCGGTGAGGGTTAGTGGTGGCCGCCGGCCATGCAGGCCGGCCGGCGAGGTTCACCGGTGAGATGCTGTGGAGACGACACGTGGTGGAGGGACGGTGGAGTGGAGGCTTGCATGCCCTCCACGTGGGAGCATGCGTGGCTGAGAGAGAGAGAAGGCTGAGGATACGTGGCGTGATCTGTGATGAAAAGGTGGGGCCTCCTATCTGCTACACGTGTCACTGCTCTATTTAAACTGAGAAGCTCGCTGGAAGCTTCTGGAGGGTTCTGGAGATACCTGGAATCTGGTGGATTTTTGCAATGAATTGGACTCAATTGCTGGATATTTTTGCTGAATCATTTGGACTCTTCCATCAACTGGGCCTGCGAGTGGAAATAAGGCCCACACAAAATGTTATAAAACTCACAAAAAACTGAAAAAAAACAATATTAAAAATATGCTAATTAACTAAACTAATAACCCACTAATCTGAAAATTAACTCTAAAATTGATTAAATGTTTATTAAAATCTATAACAGAAAATAAAAAGAAAAATCTATATATTTCTTAATTTCTATTTAAAAAACTATATCAAAAAAGATCAAAACTATTAAGACTATTAAAAATCTATTAAATTCTATTAATATTCTAAAACTAATATTACTATATTATCTAAAAATATAAAAATCTATTAAAACCTATTAAATCCTAAAATGAATTTAAAATCTATTATATTCTATAAAATGCCAAAAATTGATTTAAAAAGAATTAAAAATATCAAAAATTCTATTAAATCCTAAAAAAAATCCTATAAAATCCAGAAAAAACACAATAATTCCCAGAGGGACAAAATGAGCACCGAACGACACAAAAATAATCGGTAAAAATAAACGGGCACCGAAATATCCCAAAAATCGATTCTACTGATCAAAAACACCTAAAACGCGAGACGAGAGCTGTGATCCCTGATAAAATCAATACAAATGAAAAATGCAATGTATGCAATATGCAGATGCGAATGCGGTTATGCGTCGAAACATCGAGCCAAATGCGAGACTCGGTTGGTCAAATTTTGGGGTGCAACAGCTGCCCCTATTCAAGCGACTTCGACCTGAATGGGTGAAGAGCGCTCAGCCTTCAAACATTCAAGGTAGATGACGGTTGAATACAAATGGAACCCTGAAATTTGCCAACCGCAAGAATATACTGCAAAGCTGCTTGAGGAAAAGCTTCCAATAAACTGAAGTTTGGTTATCACGGCAACATCTGGTCAATTTTCTGATGCAATTTTCTTCTCCTTTTCAACACCTGTGTGACGCCACAAGTATTGAAATAATGCTTCATAAAGCAAACACCTTGATTCCCATCTCTCTCATGGGATCAAATCTGGTCAACTCACAGTTCAATGCGAACTTGAGGACAATTCTCCTGGGGAATTCTGAATGGAACTGCCTGGCACCTGTTTTGACAAAGGGGGCAGATTCAGAAGTCTGATATGTCAATCTTTGTTGTTGTTGTTGTTGTTGTTTTTCTTTTTTCCGATGCTGATGTAACAACCAAATATGAAGAATCACTCCGCTGGGGAAGACGAGAAGCTGAACCACACAACTCTGCAGGTGAACAAATTCGAAATCCAATAGGTAACCATCTTGGTCTATGTTTCGACATGCGTATGCTTGAAATGATGCGATGTCCTATACGATATGTAAATGCTATGCGTTTTGTTTGAAAATGCGAGGCCCAGACGGCATGGATATGCTTGTATGCTTTGTATAAATGCTATGACTATATATGCAAATGCTAATGCAGGCTCGAGCTGCCAGAGAACACCAGGTCTGAAAACCACTTGGCAAAATAAATGCCGAAGGAAACGTCAACTCTACTGGGGATGACCTGAAGTCACAGAACCATCTCAGCAAAATAAATGCTGGAAACGAGAAATCAAATCCGCTGGGGATAACTGTTCTGCTGGAGAAATGAAAAGGCAACCCTGCTTGACGACTTCACTGGGGAAAGAAAGACAACTCTGCTCGGGGATGCTCTCTTCAAACCATTGACAACTGATTGCGCTCTGCGGGGGTTGACCCAAACTGAGGTTGATTACGCGCAGCACACTGCTGGAAATGCTCCTACTATCAAGGATATCAATCTTAATCTGCTGAAGATACTCCTGATCCTACTCTGATACAGGGTAAAATACAATCTTGATTCTTCCGGGGATAATAAGCAACTTTCATCTGCTGAAGAGTAACAATTCTGATTTGACAACACCCACAAGGAATTCAAACATTACTCGGAGCGCTGGCATCCGTCGAGCTTCGTATCGGGAAACACGTCAACATGCGGGTCATTGGGAAATACTGTGTCAGATACCTTTAGGTTTTTTTTTTTTGCTTTTCTGGTTTAGAATAAACATGGACTATGTACACAGTGAAAGTATAAGAGAACTAGCATTCAAAGGTAGACTATCAGGCGAGAACTGATAGGAAAATAGGTTAGGAAAATTGATTTTTGTTTTTTGTGTTTTTGAACATTAGACGAGCTGACTGGACAACAAGATGAGGTATAGACAACCAGGCGAGAACTGGCTGAAAGCTAACGTACACCAGGCGAGAACTGGTATAACACTTGAAGAAACGGTGACCGAACGAGAATTGGTTACCAATAAACTGCACCAGGACGGGAACTGCTGCTTACAATAAACTGCACCAGGACGGGAACTGATGCTTACGGAAGGTGGGCCAGACGAGAACTGGTTACCGATTTGCCAGGCGAGAACTGGACTTTGGAAACGACTGGTCACTGACACGCAACAGGTTTGAACTGCAGGATAATGATCCAACGACAACAAGACCTTCTTATTTGAAAGGTTTTCGATAAGGGTATTGACATGATTCCCCGATACTCAACTCTGGCTGGGGATAAACAAGCTGGTTTGAATGACTTGCCCCTGGTACACTCAGCTGGGGGATAAAAGACTGGCTTGCACAACTTGCCCCAATACAATCAGCTCGTCCCAATCTAACTCTTGGGAATACCTGCTCTGAACAGCTTGCCATGAGACGACTTCGAGAATATCTGCCCCGGTATATGCACGACAAAAGAATTCAATCTCCAATTAAACACCTAACAACCCAGTTGATTTCAACATTCTCTGCGATGACTTGCCCCTGAATGAGCGTTCTAGCGACTCAACCTGATCTGATTATCCATTGGAAGCATCTGCTTTCAAATCTCAATGTCCTGAATAGCTGCCCCTGATTAGGTCTTGAGGAGATTCCTTCTGATCAACTGCTTCTCAAACAAACTGCCCCTGCTCAACTGGAACTTCGGGACTTATCCTCAGACTGACTGATACTGAACTTACTGGAAGATAATGCCCCTGATTCACAAGGCTTCACAACATACACCATTCTGGTTCAGACTGCTGAATTACTCAGTCCTATTTGATTATTCCCTGATGGAATTTCTTTCATGCCAACTACTAACCTGCAATTAGAATTGTCTGTCTACGAATGGTAATCTTAATGCAATGCTCATGCAGATTTTGAAAAAATTTGAGCTGTCACTCATTTACATGCATATGATAATTGTGAGTGACGAGTGAACCAAAGTTCAAACGCAATGCTTACATGGTCAGTGAAAATACAACAAGGATGTGACTAGCAAGTCAAGAAGGAGTCAGGTTACTCGCCCTTATCGTAATGCGCTTCAGACTAACCCTACCTCAATTAGGTCTTTTAAGGGTTGTATCGTGGTCGGGTTCACGGTTCGTGAAACAAAGGATATTCGGCTCAAATTTGATTTGTACCCACCCCGTCTACGTGATGATCTCCGATCCTAAGGTTCAGTTAACCTGGCACAAGCACTCGCCTCCTCGAGAGATATGTTGAATGGTAAGAACCACAGTTAAGGAATTCACAAGCTTTTCTCCTAGAGTAACAGTTACTCCTTCTTCGCTTTCGGTGTCTGTGTACACGACTTTGTGATTTGCTGGGGAAAAATTTCTTTTTTTAACCCTCTTTTTCATTCCTAATTTTTGCCTGGACTGACTCATTTTGAGTTCTTTTCGATTTTTCGATTTCTTTTGAAGTCCAGCGGGATGCCCTAATTTTTGCCTAAGTATTAGCTTTCCAGCTCTTCTTTCTTTTCACTTAGCGGGCTTTCTTTCTTCTTTCTTTTGGAACAAAGTCGTGTGACACTGGTTGTCTTGATTGCTCCGAAAGGATTGTAACTGTCTCACTCCTGATAGGTGAGGTTTGACCTCTTGAAAGGTATCAACTGATTGGTCCTCGAAAGACAACACTCCTCTGCAAGACTTGAATGCTCGGTCAAGCTAACTGACAACTACCCTGCCCCGGGTTAAGATGTGAGGGTTTATAAGTCCGAAAAAACTTCTACTTCCTGGCTCGAAGTGGTTAACAAGGGACTAACTCCTTATATCTCCAGTGTTTGGGGAATTTGAAACAATGCCTTGTACGTCATCGGTACGGTCTTATCTGAAAGCATACAATCATTGGTTATGAGTTCAGTTTCGTCATCCTCCCTCCTAACTTTGCTAGTCACAGCGAAAAATGGAGTGAAATAAATGCAAGTGTCAGTGCAATGCAATAAATGAGCGACAGCGACATGATTAATTCAGAAAAATGCATAGTCACTTTATTATTATCACCATTCAAAACATACAATGCTTAAAGCAGGTAGTAACTAACAGAAAAAGAAACTACAGATGCAAATGATATAAAAGCTTGAGAACTGCCAAATGCTGAGGCGCCTGCCTGTCTGAACCACTGGCTTTTGCTGGGGAATAGACCCTCTGAATCTACGAGCTTAGACAGCTGAGCGGTTAGGGATGAACAAACAGAAATCCTTCTCGAAAGGAAATACGATCCTGATCAATCAACTGCTGTACCTTCGCCTGGAATGCTTTACAATCTTCCGTCGAATGCCCCGGGGAGCCACCATGATAACCACACTGCACGTGGGGATTATACCCAGGAGGGTAAGGTTCTGGAACTGGCTTAAGAGCTTTCGGCTCCACCAAAGACTTCTGAATCAAAGATGGTAGCAACTGGCTGTACGGCATCGGCACTGGGTGAAAAGGAGCTTTCCTTCGTTCCAAGTTGTTGCGAGGTCTGTTCTGACTCTGACGCTGATTCTGATAACCTCGGCCACGAGTTCGCTGATTTGCAATGGAAGCGACATAAGATTCCTGATAGAGTGCCCCAGGCACGGCTGTCTGTTCAGTATAACAAGCCACGGGAGGTACTGATCTCTGATAAGATGATGAACCAACAAAATTCACTGATTCGCTTCGAGGATATTCAATCTTTGGCATGACTGAGTTGATCACAACTTCTTCTTCACTCTTATAGTCACAAGGGTATTCAGTTTCACCAGCTTGATCATATGGAGTAATCTGAATTTTCCCCATTCTTATGGAGTACTCAAGGCGTTCTCCTAATGCTACCACGTCAGAGAAACTTGCCGGAATTCCGAGCAATCTTTTGAAGTACGGATATTGTAGGGAATCTACAAACATGCTTGCCAGCTCTTTGTCTAACAGCGGTGGACGCACTCTAGCAGCAAATTCTCTCCATCTCTGAGCATACTTCCTGATAGGTTCATTGATCTCTTGAGACAACTCTTGCAAATGCATGCGATAAGGAGCAATGTCTAGGTTGTAATCATACTGCTTCAGAAAAGCTCTGGCTAAATCCATCCATGACTGAATCTGATTCCTCTCTAACTGCATATACCACCTCAAAGATGCCCCAGTCAGACTATCTTGAAAGCAATGGATCATCAACTTGTCATCTCGCGCAAACGCAGTCATTCTTCGACAGAACATCATCAAATGCAGCTTTGGACAGCTATCTCCCGTGTACTTCTCAAATTTCGGCACTTTGAACTTGTAAGGCAACACCAGGTCAGGAACCAAACACATGCCTACAGCATCCAGGTTGACAGCATCTTTGGCTTTCAAAGCTTTCATTTGCTCTTCCAACACTCGGACTCTTCTAACATCGTCAAGGGCTCTTGGATCTACCATCCCAGCTGCTGGAATATCTCTTCGGTAATTCATCACAGGGAAAGCAACACCTTGATTTTTGACAGGAGGAGGACGCTCATTCTGGGCAACAAACTGCTCATGTCGATCTCGGTTCTCAACAGAAGGCTGTACAACTTGGTCTGCAGCAACGTTGTTCACTTGCGGGAAGTCTTCCATAGAATCATACAGAGGGTTGGACGCCATAGTGAACCCTGTCAAGGTGTTAGGAGACTGGAACTTGCCTTCAGACATGGCTACCAATAATCTTCAGCTGACTTCGACACTTGATTCTGCTCAAATCTACTCAACCCCTAGGTAGGTCTTCTGACAATCAACAGCTGCTCAATCCAAACTCCGGGTAATCACCTTCAGGAAACAAAGGCTGGATCAGAACTCTGGCTAGCTGGAGGATGATATGCAATGCAACACTGATATGCATATGATATGCAAAATGCAGCAAACAATGGGACCACAGCCCCCACACAAAATCTGAATACTGCTGCGCTGCTGACGGAGACATTCTCTGAAAAGAAGACCAGAATAACGGGTAGGTTGACAGTCAAGTTTCCTGCACAAAAAACCCCCCCACTCACAGGTGTGGACCTATATCTGACAAGGTACGGCATCCTATGCGGTTGTCAGCGTCACAGACTTTCATGAGGAATGATACGATTCCCAGAAGGAGTGGCATCGTCATCTCATGAAGAGGCCTCACTTAGCTGACTTCCAATTGATCGGTTCCCAGAGTCGACAATCCTCACGTCTGGACTCCCCTCAGATCCTCAGGACCGGAAAGGAGCACCTCTGTGAGAACCTCGTCCGAGTGCGAATTTTCGTAGGGAACTGCGCCTGCTCAGCAGACAGGTTCGTCTACTACTTCTCCGCAACTATATCTAGGTGTATACTCATACTCGAGCCCAGGTCCGGCTTATCTCAATCATAGAATACCCGTAACAGCCCAACAGCAACAGATAATATCGATAAATAAGCACCTAATAGACAAGCAAACAAGCGCTAGGATTGACTCTCTCTTAGGGGACGTTGGATCCCACATGCATGGGGAACTATCGCAGTCCCCAGCAGAGTCGCCAGCTGTCGCTACTGCGAAAATCGGCGCCGGCTGACAGAAGAGTCGCCACCGTGCGTTATTTATCCCTCAGAGCGGGAAAGGAAACGCTCGAAGTAAACCTCGCAAAAAACGGGGAAAAGGTATGGTCATCGCAACCATAGCCTGGGTTCGGGAGTCGGTTACGCAAGGGGAAGGTATTAGCACCCCTCACGTCCGTCGTACTCGACGGGATCCACGCTTGCTTGGGTTGTCTACTGGATGCAAAACAATCTATCTACGGCTGCTAAATCTAAACGGAGGGGAATTGACTCGATAGAGCGTCGCACTCTATGCCTACGTATTCTCAAGAGAGAAAGTCAGAGTCAACGTAGTTCGGGACTACAGGGAAAAATTGGCTCGCCAAGACCTCGCGTCTTGTGCCTACGTACTTCCACTGGATGGAAGATCAGAGCTTTACGTAGTTCAGACTAACTACGGCTAAACAAACATTCTCACACAGCAGTGAGAAAAACAACTGGTTTCACAGGGTCGGGAACCTATGGTCACAACTATGGTTTGGTCTCAAGTGCACTTGGGCAAGAGAGAAAAAGGGTACTCAATTAATCGTCAGCGGGAAAGTCTCGATCGCACAGCCGCGAGAGAACAAAAATCAGTCGTTAGTGTGCTCGCTAGGATATCGCATCCTATGCCTACATATCTTCGTCTGGTACGAAGAATCAGAGCAGCTGTAGTTCGGCTACTATCGGACCACAGCTCAAATCTCGTTTTATTCATCTCTGAAAAATGATTACAATGGGTGCATACTGAAATAAATCTCCTAGGAAACGCTATCCTATTCTATCCTGAAAAGTTGAATGAAAATAGCCCCCTAACAAATGGGCCTCTAATTCTAACCTAAAAGTCGAAAAATAAAGTCTATGAAAATATCCCTAAAAGAAAATGCTTTAAAAAATATTAAACCTACTTTTTAATATTTTTTCTCTTTTTTCTCCTTTTCTCTTCTCAACATATTTTTTCTTCATATTTTTCTTTCTCAATATATCTTTTTTTGAATATCTTCTCAAATATATTTCTTTTCTCCTTTTTTTTCAAATATTTCTTCTCACTCTTTTTTCTATTTCTTTTTCCATATCTCAAATATATTTCTTCTTTATTATTTTTTTTCAACATTTCCAAATATACTTCTTTTTTTCTTTTTCTATTTTTTTCACTATATTTCTTTTTCTCTTTTTTCTATTATATTTTTCAAATCTTTAAAAAGAATAAAAGAACACAAGAAAATGGGGCTGGGGGTGTAACTGGTCAATAGGGGATCAGAAAAATAAAATAAAAAAACTGGATTGCTTGGGCCCAGCCCAAATCTCATCAAAAAACGCAGGGGGGTGTGACTGAGTCTGGGTGCTGCAGATGCATCGTTGGGCCCAAAGCCCAGACTAGCAAAAAAACGTGAGGTGAGGTGTCAAAAAAATTGTGATTGGGCCTGGCCCAATCTTCTTCCCCCTCTCTCCCTTCTCAGTTACTGAGAGAAAACCCTAGACTATCTTCTTCTTCTCCCTTTGCAGCGCCGTCGCCGCCACCTCTTCGTCCCTCTCAAACTCTTTCGTCTCTCTTTGTATCTCTCCCTCAACATCATCTCAAAGTTACCCTCGCTTCGAACCCTACACCATAGATGAACAAACCAAGCGATTACGATTTGGGGACCTCCTTCCTTGACGCGCATGGAGACCGGACTTGATGGAAGTTCCTGGGCGAGATTAGATCCTTGAAGATCTTGAAGATTGTGTTGAATTTGAGACTTAATTGAAGATCCATGGAGTTTTCTGGAACAATAGTGCTTGAGGTCTTCTTGCTCGGACGATAATTGCTTGAAGATTGATGTCCTTCTGGGGAATGATTCTTGATGGACATTTGAAGGTTCATCCTGTACATGATGAACGCGCGATAAAGATCCTGGAGGTTGGTTTTCTGGAAATCGTGCTTGAAGGTTGTTGAACAAGGAGGATCCGAATCTTGAATGTTCTTGTGACGTTGGTGATGAACTCTCTGATTTCTGGATTTGCTGGATAGTGGAAGATTATTGTTGTGGAGTGGCGATGAAGGATTCTGGAAACGATTCAATAAACTGATGCGCGTTCTTCTTGCATGAAGTTCTGGAGATCTGGTGACGGTGGCTTGAAGCTCTTGAACGTTGGATGAAGCTCTGGGAGGATGATTCTTGGAAGCTTTCTGATCTTGATGATGATGAAAGATCGAAGGTTGACGATGAATGTTTCTGGAGTTTGTGGTGGCCGGATTCTGGATTTGGTGGTGGAGACACGGGGAAGAAGATGAAGATCAAGGAGGGTTTTCTGGGTTTGATGGTCGCCGGTGAGGGTTAGTGGTGGCCGCCGGCCATGCAGGCCGGCCGGCGAGGTTCACCGGTGAGATGCTGTGGAGACGACACGTGGTGGAGGGACGGTGGAGTGGAGGCTTGCATGCCCTCCACGTGGGAGCATGCGTGGCTGAGAGAGAGAGAAGGCTGAGGATACGTGGCGTGATCTGTGATGAAAAGGTGGGGCCTCCTATCTGCTACACGTGTCACTGCTCTATTTAAACTGAGAAGCTCGCTGGAAGCTTCTGGAGGGTTCTGGAGATACCTGGAATCTGGTGGATTTTTGCAATGAATTGGACTCAATTGCTGGATATTTTTGCTGAATCATTTGGACTCTTCCATCAACTGGGCCTGCGAGTGGAAATAAGGCCCACACAAAATGTTATAAAACTCACAAAAAACTGAAAAAAAACAATATTAAAAATATGCTAATTAACTAAACTAATAACCCACTAATCTGAAAATTAACTCTAAAATTGATTAAATGTTTATTAAAATCTATAACAGAAAATAAAAAGAAAAATCTATATATTTCTTAATTTCTATTTAAAAAACTATATCAAAAAAGATCAAAACTATTAAGACTATTAAAAATCTATTAAATTCTATTAATATTCTAAAACTAATATTACTATATTATCTAAAAATATAAAAATCTATTAAAACCTATTAAATCCTAAAATGAATTTAAAATCTATTATATTCTATAAAATGCCAAAAATTGATTTAAAAAGAATTAAAAATATCAAAAATTCTATTAAATCCTAAAAAAAATCCTATAAAATCCAGAAAAAACACAATAATTCCCAGAGGGACAAAATGAGCACCGAACGACACAAAAATAATCGGTAAAAATAAACGGGCACCGAAATATCCCAAAAATCGATTCTACTGATCAAAAACACCTAAAACGCGAGACGAGAGCTGTGATCCCTGATAAAATCAATACAAATGAAAAATGCAATGTATGCAATATGCAGATGCGAATGCGGTTATGCGTCGAAACATCGAGCCAAATGCGAGACTCGGTTGGTCAAATTTTGGGGTGCAACACTACTGTAACAGACAGAAATTGGAACTAGAACCATCTGGGCAGTCTGTGGATAATCTAGTGGGAACTGGTGGAATCACACGCAGTGGAAGAGTATTTGCTCCACCTGAGATTGTGGTTGACAAAGCAGATAAAGCTGAGAAAACTGATAAGGGAAAGAATAAAGTCGTTGAGGAAACCCCTCGTGGGGTAGAGAAGGACTTACTTGTAAAGGACGCTGAAGAATTCACGAGGTTGATCAAGAAGAGTTATTACAATATCATTGACCATCTTCATCAAACACCCTCGAAAATCTCCATTCTAAATTTGTTGCTGTGTTCGGAGTCACATCGCAACGCGCTGCTAAAGGTTTTGAATGCCACGTATGTACCGCAGGAGATCTCGGTCAACCAGTTGGAAGGGGTAGTAGCCCACGTGAATGCTGGAAACGGGTTAGGGTTCACTGACTTGGAGCTGACGCCGAAGGGAAGAAACTACAACAGCGCCCTGCACATCTCGATAGAGTGTAGGGGAACAGTTATGTCTCACGTGTTGGTGGACACTGGGTCGTCGCTCAATGTTCTTCCGAAGAAGGCATTGATGAAGCTAGATACTCGAGGATTGATTTGCACACCCAGTGATCTGGTTGTGAAGGCTTTCGATGGAACCAAGCGTCATGTCTTTGGAGAGGTAACTCTGCCAATCCAAGTGGGGCCGGAAACTTTCGACGCAGTATTCTACATCATGGACATCATGCCAGCCTACAACTGTCTGTTAGGCCGGCCATGGATCTATTCTGCTGGTGCCGTGACCTCCACGTTGCACCAGAAGCTCAAGTATGCTGTCGGGGGCATTATTGTAACTGTATGCGGCGAGGAAGACATCATGGTGAGCCATTTGTCGTCCTTCAAATATGTTGAGATGGATGGGGAAATCCACGAAACCCTATGTCAGGCATTCAAAGCTGTTAAGGTCAAAGACGTGACTCCAATAATGATTGAGAAACCAGGGATGACTCTCTCTTCCTTCAAGGAAGCTCGAGCCGTTGTTCAAGCCGGATCTACCCCAGGCTGGGGGCAAGTTCTAGAAATACCCAACAAACAGGACAAGTTTGGGTTAGGATACTCTCCTACGGCTGAAGCCTCCTCTTCTCACAGTGCGTCGCGAGGTAAAGGGCCGATCCAGTTTACCAGGGGCGGGGTGATATTTGAAAGTGTCAATGCAGTGTCTGAAGACGGCGAAGACAGCGATTGCGACCTGGAGTCCTGGATCCAGCCAAGCAAACCAGGCCAGAGCCTCAACAACTGGTCCATCAGGGATACCATCCAAGTGACAGGCAAAGAGTAATGATTTACTTTCTCCAATTATTGTACAACCCTATGTCCTACCCGGGGCATAGTGGTTTTACTGTCAGGTCCTTGTTTGATTATGTACATGCATTTTACCAATAAATCAAAAGGCGTTTTCATCGCATTAAAATGTGGTGATCTCTGTTATTCCTGTTTTATATTTGTTTTGAAAAACAATAAAATGGCAATAGGGTTTGTGCTAACCTGCATATCCTTGTTTTAAGCTTAACCCTTGTTATTGCAGGATCCACATAGCAAATGACATCTACTCTGGACCTTCTATGACTCACTTCGACTTCGATTGCCCGATCTATCAAGCCGAAGAAGAGATTGATGAAGACGAAGACCTTCCCGAAGAGTTGGCCCGCTTGTTGAAACAAGAAGAGAAAGTTATTCTGCCTCACAAGGAAGAGATTGAGATTGTGAATCTAGGTTCTGAGGAACTTGTCAGGAACGTCAGGATAGGGGCTGCATGAGTGATGTCAAGCAGAGATTAGTCGAGATGCTTCGAGAGTACAGTGACATCTTTGCTTGGTCATACGAAGATATGCCCGGACTTGATACTGACATCGTGGTCCATCACTTGCCGCTGCGAGAAGATTGTCCTCCCGTTAAGCAGAAGCTTAGAAGGACACGACCAGATATGGCCGTTAAGATCAAAGAAGAAGTGCAAAAGCAGCTTGATGCTGGCTTCTTAGCGGTCACTACTTACCCTCCGTGGGTCGCCAACATAGTGCCTGTACCGAAGAAGGACGGTAAGGTGCAAATGTGCGTCGATTATCGGGATTTGAATAGGGCGAGCCCTAAAGATGATTTCCCGCTCCCTCATATTGATGTGTTGGTCGACAATACAGCTCAGTTCTCCGTATTTTCGTTCATGGATGGCTTCTCCGGCTACAATCAGATCAAGATGGCGCCAGAGGACATGGAGAAAACTACGTTTATTACACCTTGGGGAACATTTTGCTACAAGGTAATGCCTTTCGGTCTGAAGAACGCAGGGGCCACTTACCAACGAGCAATGGTCACTTTGTTTCATGACATGATTCATCATGAGATTGAAGTCTATGTTGATGACATGATTGCGAAGTCCCAAACGGAGGAGGGACATATGGTCAATTTGCTGAAGCTTTTTGAGAGGCTTAGGAAATTCAGGTTGAGGATGAATCCTAACAAGTGTACTTTCGGAGTACGGTCGGGAAAACTACTGGGGTTTATTGTGAGTGAAAGAGGCATTGAGGTTGATCCTGCGAAGATAAAAGCAATACAAGAAATGCCAACGCCAAAAACCGAAAAAGAAGTTCGTGGTTTCCTGGGCAGAATAAACTACATTGCAAGGTTTATTTCTCAGCTCACGACCACGTGTGAACCGATGTTCAAACTACTAAAGAAAGATCAGGCGATTATCTGGAACGAGGATTTCCAGAAGGCATTCGATAAGATAAAACAGTATCTACAGGAACCTCCGATCTTGATACCCCCAGTGGCTGGAAGACCTTTAATCATGTACTTGACAGTTCTTGAGAATAGTATGGGGTGTGTTCTCGGTCAGCATGACGAGACGGGCAGAAAGGAGCATGCCATTTATTATTTGAGTAAAAATTTCACAGACTGTGAATCCCGTTACTCAATGCTGGAGAAAACGTGTTGTGCACTCGCCTGGGCTGCCAAACGTTTACAACAGTACATGCTCAATCACACCACCATGCTAATTTCGAAGATGGATCCGATCAAGTACGTCTTCGAGAAGCAAGCGCTTTCGGGAAGGATTGCCAGATGGCAAATGGTGTTGACAGAATATGACATTCAGTACGTTTCCCAGAAGGCCATCAAGGGAAGCGTATTATCTAAATACCTTGCCGAACAGCCGATCGAAGATTATCAGCCGATGAAATTTGAATTCTCTGATGAGGATATCATGTTTCTCAAGGTGAAGGATTGTGATGAACCATTGCCCGACGAGGGTCCAGATAGGAAATCTCAGTGGAAATTGATATTTGACAGGGCGGTTAATTCTTACGGAAGTGGCATTGGGGCGATCATCACGACTCCCCATGGATCCCACATCCCGTTCACTGCTAGACTGACGTTTCCGGTCACCAATAACGAAGCAGAATACGAAGCATGCATCATGGGTCTAGAAGAAGCGATTGATTTAAGAATCAAGAACCTAGATGTATATGGGGACTCGACACTTGTGATTAACCAGATTAAAGGGGAGTGAGAGACTCGTCAATCGAATTTGATGCCGTACATCAACTATGCCAGAAGGCTGCTTCCGTTCTTTGATCGAGTGGAACTCCATCATGTGCCCAGAGCTGAGAATCAGATGGCTGATGCCTTAGCCACGTTGGCTTCGATGTATAAAGTCAATTTTTGGAATGAAGCTCCAAGGATTGTCCTTTCCCGTCTTGATAGACCTGCATTCGTCTTCGCGATCGAGGAAGCCTCCGACGACAAGCCATGGTTCCATGATATCCAGACCTTCCTTATGACTAAGGAGTATCCTGAGGGAGCGTCAACCCAGGATAAGAAGACTCTGAGGAGGCTGTCTGGAAATTTCTACCTCAATCCTGATGGAGTTCTATATAAAAGAAACCACGATCTCGTGCTACTCAAATGTGTAGATGAGAAAGAAGCGAGTATGCTCATGGAAGAAGTCCATGAAGGCACATTTGGTACGCACGCCGGCGGGCATGCTATGACAAGAAAGATCCTGAGAGCAGGATATTACTGGCTGACGATGGAGTCGGATTGCTTTAAATTCGCGAAGAGATGTCATAAATGCCAGATTTATGCTGATAAGATTCATATGCCGCCGTGCCCGTTGAATGTCATGTCCTCCACGTGGCCGTTCTCCATGTGGGGCATCGACATGATAGGCAAGATCGAGCCCATTGCATCTAACGGTCATCGCTTCATTCTAGTAGCCATCGACTACTTCACCAAGTGGGTGGAGGCAGCCTCGTATGCTAACGTGACCAAGCAGGTGGTGGCTAAATTTATAAAGAGGGACATCATCTGTCGTTACGGAATTCCCGAGCGGATCATTACTGATAATGGTTCGAATCTGAATAACAAGATGATGAAGGAGCTATGCCAAAGTTTCAAGATTGAACACCACAACTCATCTCCTTACCGGCCAAAGATGAATGGCGCCGTTGAAGCGGCCAATAAAAACATTAAGAAGATTGTACAGAAGATGGTTGTGACCTATAAGGTGTCGCTTGCGCGAAAATAAGGTGCCGGCATGACAGAAGAGTCGCCACCTTTCGTTATTTATCCCTCAGAGCGGGAAAGGAAACGATCGGAAAAACCTGACGAAAAAGGGTAAGACAAGGTCATCGCAACCATTGTCTGGGTTCAGGAGTCGGTTACGCAAGGGGAAGGTATTAGCACCCCTCACGTCCGTCGTACTCGACGGGATCCTCGCTTGTTTGTTTACTTGGACGGGTTGGTTTTATTCTATCTACCTATCAAGGCTGGCTGAAACAGAAAAAGAAAAAATGACTCGGCAAAGCGTCGCACTTTATGCCTACGTATTCTCATCAGAGAATGAGAAATCAGAGTCCACGTAGTTCGGCCTACGAAGGGTTATGGGGGGAGGTAGCTTGCCAAGACTTCCCCATCTTGTGCCTACGTACTCTCAACAGGCATGAGAGATCAGAGCTCACGTAGTTCGGGAAACTACAGCTTATTTCCTGTTTTGAAAGAAGTGTTTTTTATTGTGTTTGCGATTTCAACCGCACTAGAGACTATGACCTGAGAGTGAATGCGTCGCATGTCACCCAAAGGGTACCATACTAAACATCCAGACTGTGGAAAAGAAGCTCCCCCACAATCCCTTCTCAGATAGCTTAAGGCTCGTATCGTACGAAAGAAATCATTCATGATTACTGTATCTTAAACTGTTTTGAGATGAGAAGAGAACAGGCCCAGCTAGGAGGGAGACTATCAAGTCCTATTGTTGTCATGCCATGGATTCATCCTATGGTTGAGGTTTGAACAGGGAACTCCTAGATGTTGTCATGCATAGGTTTCAACCTAAACGTCTATCATCAAATCATTATCAAGGGAAATGAGAGTCCTAAGGGATCATGTCAATGATACACCAAAACAGACAAAGCATCAGCTTAACAGTAAAATGCATGCAATGCAAGTGAGGGAGGAAATGTGTGTGGGGCTTCAGCCTCCACAAGCTCGTCTCAACCTCAAGCCAGTCATGAAATAACAGTAATCATACTGAAAAATAAACAACATGCTATCAAGCAATAAACAGTAAACTGCAATCATACAGATAAAAGAAATGAAATGCCATCAGGCAAACAAACCACATGGGCAAGGGAGCTGGGCTCTACCGAATACCCGCAAGCAAAGCCATGCAGTAACAATACAAGCAGAGGGAGAAACTCAACCTCTAATGCAACCATGCTCCTAGATTCTACTTATTCTAGATGGACTTAATCTAATGCAACAGACAAATCAAACAAAACACACAATACAGAAAAGAAAAACAGAAGAAAGCTTCAGCTCCTCCAGCAGCAACTCAGTCTTCAGACTTCAATCATCAACTGCTTTCCAGGTTTCAACCCTACAATATGAGTATCAACTCATCTTTTCCCTTAAGGTTCAGCTTCCTTGATCAGCTCCACCTTCAGGCTTCACTCTCTTCAGGGATCTTCAAGTATCAACTTGATCTTCATGCTCTTCAAGCTTCAGCTGGACTGGCAGTCTTCAAGGATTCATCCTCTTCAACAATCTTCAATGAAGTCTTCATCTTCATGCTCAGGCTCTGACATCTCTCAAGAATAAATCAAATCAGAGAGAATCACTACAGGATAAGCTGGGGGATATTGAACTGCTTATTTGATCACCAAAGGTGACCTATAAGGGTTCAATATCAAGTGAAGGGTTCCCTCAAAAGTTCTACCTCCTGGGTATAACACTAATCCCTCCAAAGGAGAGAGGTGTATACCCTGGAAGGACTTTGAATCACAGGGAGGAATGGATGTGAAGGATACTATCCATGTTTGAGAAAGAAATTGTCTACATCTAAGCTCTCCCTAATCCTAACCCTAAAACAACAAAAAGAAAAGAAGAACAAGCTCCTCAAGTTCCTCCAAGCCTCTTCCAATTTTCTAGTATGCTCCACCATGCTCCACACAGAGACACCAAGCTCCTCTAACCAAAGGGAAACTCCAAAGCAAAGCAAACTAAACAAAACTTGCCCTAAAGGCCACACAAACAACCATTCAATTCAAAAATCAACCAAAAATAGTATATTATTCTATTAAATCCTAATATAAATGCTAGGGGACCCTACATAACTACCCTTAAGTCCCATATATTCCCCATAGACTAAATTGCCCTAAAAAACCTAAATCTAAAATTTTTATTGACCTATACTAAAGTTTTAATCAAATTCTATACTATCTAGAACTACCTAATTAAAACTACCCTAAAAATTATCACAAAATTATGAAATTAATTCAGGGGGACCCTAAACGATTCATCTAATTATCCTAAAAAAATTGAACTCAAAGTCCTAAGGGAACTACCCTAATTAAATCCTACAAATTAGTATACCAACTAAAAGAATTAAAAAAAGCAATTAAAAGTAAAAATATGCAAGAAATATAAAAATGAAAAAAAATGGCTATTTTATGATTTTATATTTTTCTAGACAGAAAATGGAAAATGGGAAAAAAAATCTCATTAAAAAATATGCATTTTTCATTTTATTATGAATTTTTGAAGTTTAATAAAATTTGGAGTGAATTTTAATATGAAAATGGATGAGGGGTGCAAGAAGTAATGATATTAAGTTGATATCATAATGGGCCCAGGAGGGGGGGGGGGGGGGGGGGGGGGGGCTGGATAGCAGTCCGCGTGAAAGCCCACGCTGGGAGCTAAGCAAAACGCAGCGTTTGGGCTGCAGCTCTTCCCTCCCATTTCGTAATTGAATCTCGGCCATCCGATTGCCTCCAAGTCAAATGGTCTTACATGTGATCAATGGTCTAGATTATGTCTTCAACCTTGGTACACTTAGGGTTTTAGAATCCATGAAAAACAAACTCCATGCATGAAACTTTATCACCTTCGTTCTCTCTCATTTCTCCATCAAATGCCATGATCCAAGAACCAATTTTGACTAGAATTTTATGTAGAATCCAACCATGCCATTAGATTGCATTAAAACTCTCTCTATCATCCTACCCGAACAGTACAACATCAAGAATCCAAACTTTCTTCAATTTTCCACCATCACAAAACTCAACAATCTTTATATATAATTAATCCTTATGCCATGCTGGTTACAACCAACCAAAATTCGTGCATTATAACCCCTTAAATCAATCATTCTAACTCCCTCAAGAATCAACCACCATGGAAGAAACCTCACCAATTGGCCTTAAACTCGTCCAAATGAATCACCTAATGGTCTCTAATGGTTTTCCAACAAGAACTAACCCTAGCCATGCCTAAAGTGAGAGGTAAGAACAGTTTTGCATACCTTGACTCTTGCAATGGTGGATGTTGAAAAGCTTCGAATCAGGCCTTGAGACTCCTCAAAGATAGTCTCTAGGTGATGAATATTTCTCTGCTTGCACAAGATTGGATAGAAATGGCTTGAATCTTCAGATCCAATCCCTTTTGCTCTCTTGCAACTTCACTTGGAAAACTCCAATTCTTCAACAATGGAACCTTACTCTAGCATGAACATGTTCAGGGAGGTTTGTAGTGATGATTTGTGGAAAGAAATGGAAGGGTAATGAAGAGAAAAATGAAGTTTCAATACAATTTGTAAAATGGAGAATTTTGGTTCAATCTCTTTTCTCTACCACCATTAACATCAACAATCACCAACCTTGAATCAATGCAATTCATATTCAATATATAGACTGATTTAGAAGGGTCTAGAATCATCTAGATCAATCTAGTAGGAACTTGAAGTTTCATGACTTGATATTTTGCATTTTCATTCTCACCATGTGATATATCATGACAAAAACCCTTACAACTTGAGTAATTATCTTCATTTTATCCTTAAGTGGTATTTTGGACAAGATACAAAGCTTAAACACCTTGTTTATGAAGCTTTTCTTTGATTTGGTTTGGTATGCCATTATGCCATCAAGTAAATTACAAAGCAACCCCAAAATTTAAGCCCCAAATCAAAATTGTGGCTGAACCATTGTTCTTAAAATGTCCTTTGGAGTCAAAATGACCTATCATATGACATGGTTAGGGTTTATAGCTTGGATTTTATGATTTTCCATTTCACTTGAATTAACTTATGTCCCATTTTAGGCCATTTTTATCACTTTTTGCTATGAGCCTTTCCAACATCTCATGACCATCCTACTAGCCTTAAAACATCATTCTAAGCAACTTTGATGTTTAAGGTTTTTCCATTTGAAGCATGGAAGTAGGAGATATGACCATATGCTTGAAATGACCTATAACTTCCAAATGACCAAAATGCCCTTGGCTTGTCAAAGCCATAACTTGAGTTCTACAAATCCTATCAAGGACTTCTAGTACTCTCTAGAAAGCTAAGAAGATGATATTCAACATTCATGTTGACCAAGAGATCATAGGAATCATCCTACTAGGGAAAAAGTTGTCTGCAAGTTGGGTGACTTTCAAGGACCCAGATTCATATACCTTAGATGACCTGTAATTTGTCAAAACCATAACTTGAGCTCTGCAAATCCTATCAAGCACTTCTACCACTCAAATTAAAGCTAAGAACAATCTCTACAACATTCATGTTATGGGGAAGATGAGATGACAATCACATCTTAAGCTAAAACTGCCTGGAAGATAGGGATCAAACTAGGGGATTTTACACTGCCAATCCTTAGAAACCCTAGCTTAAACTTCTCAAACTCCTCAATCATGATGAGTTGGTCTAGGAATCATCCTTATAGTATCTCAATACATCCTTCCATGATCTCATGGCTCTTGGATTAGGTCTCAACCTTCTCCAAACCATCAGTTGACCTAGGGTTGACCCAGTCAAAACCCTAACTCTACCATTCATGGTTGAATCTTCTGAATTCTTGCATAATGGCCTCTCTGGGCTTCATGATGACTTTCAAGACATCTCATAAGCTTTCTCAAAGCTTCAAGTCCATCCTCATAGTCTCAGAATCATCTGGGGAGCTCCCACAACTCTCAAGTTATGAGACACACAACCTTGGTTTCAACCAATTTCTCTGAGGATCTCTTGAACTTTCTGATAAAGGTAACAACCTTCAAACACTTGATGGGTAAATAAATGTTGGTCAAATTTTGGGGTGCAACAGCTGCCCCTATTCAAACGGCTTGAACTTGACTGGGTGAGAAGCGAACGACTCTCAGCCAATCAAGGTGCGAGACGGTTGAATACCGGTAAACCCGAAAATTTGCCAACTGCACGAGCACACGATACTCTGCGGGGAACAACTCTTCGAATACTGCAATACTAGCTGCACGACAACTAGCTGGAGAAATACTGATCTGACATCGCCGTCAGTTATCCATATTGAATCATCATCAGACAACCAAAACACCTAACATCGCCGCTGGAAGACTAAACCACCTGACATCACCGTCAGAAGCAGACAAAATTTTGAGGAACACCCAACATCGCCGCTGGGAGACTAAACCACCTGACATCACCATCAGGAACAACCATAACTCGGGGAAACAAACATCCAACATCGCCGCCGGAGAACTAAATCTGACATCACCGTCGATCAACCAAAATACCCAACATCACCGCTGGAGAACTAAATCTGACATCGCCGTCGGACAACCAAAGTACCCAACATCACTGCTGGAGAACTAAATCTGACATCACCGTCGGACAACCAAAGTACCCAACATCGCCGCTGGAGAACTAAATCTGACATCGCCGTCGGACAATCAAAATACCCCGCATCGCCGCTGGAGAACTAAATCTGACATCGCCGTCGGACAATCAAAATACCCCGCATCGCCGCTGGAGAACTAAATCTGACATCGCCGTCAGACAATAAAAATACCCCGCATCACCGCTGGAGAACTAAATCTGACATCGCCGTCGGACAATCAAAATACCCCACATCGCCGCTGGAGAACTAAGTCTGACATCGCCGTCGGACAATCAAAATACCCCGCATCGCCGCTGGAGAACTAAATCTGACATCGTCGTCGGACAATCAAAATACCCCGCATCGCCGCTGGAGAACTAAATCTGACATCGCCGTCGGACAATCAAAATACCCCGCATCGCCGCTGGAGAACTAAATCTGACATCACCATCGGACAATCAAAATACCCCGCATCGCCGCTGGAGAACTAAATCTGACATCGCCGTCGGACAATCAAAATACCCCGCATCGCCGCTGGAGAACTAAATCTGACATCGCCGTCGGACAATCAAAATACCCCGCATCGCCGTCGGACAATCAAAATACCCCGCATCGCCGCTGGAGAACTAAATCTGACATCGCCGTCGGACAATCAAAATACCCCGCATCGCCGCTGGAGAACTAAATCTGACATCGCCGTCAGATACTCCACATAATCTCTGCTGGGGAGTTAAAGAATCTGACATCACCGTCGAACATAATCTTCTAACATCGCCACCAAACAACCATCCAACATCGCCGCCGGAACCAACATAATCTGACCTCGCCGTCAAACAACCATCCAACATCGCCGCCGGAACCAAACATAATCTGACCTCGCTGTCAAACAACCATCCAACATCGCCGCCGGAAACACACATCTGACCTCGCTGTCAACGTGGAGAAACTTCATTGGGAAATAGGTCACACGGTAACTGGTAATTCATGGTCGGTCATACCGCTTCATTAACACGGTCAGACTTCAATCATGGAGTCTTCAGGAGAGATTCTAACTTCTCCATTGGAAAACCTGCTGGGGATGACGCTTCGCCGCTGGGGAATTTGGAGAACTATCACGTAACTCCGCTCCGGGGGTCCAGAACTCATTCTGGATAAATCAACTCTGCTGAGGACTTCAAGACTCGTCTTGAACACATAATTTCGTCGGGCACCTTCAAGAATCACCTCGAACCGATAACTATTCTAGAGAAACATTCTGTTGGGGATTCCAGGAATTATCCTGGGCAACTCTTGCTGGGAACAAACCAATCACGGCTTGAGCAGCTTCCAAGGATTCGGCTCTCTTGGGGCTTTAGGAACCATCCTGGGCGACCTTAGCCGGGGACTCCAAGTATCAACTTAAACAACCAACTCTATAGACTGCACTGGGGTCTTAAGAATCATCTCGAGCAAACGACCCTGCTGAGGATTTCAAGAATCATGTTGAACTGAAGACTTCGCTGGGGATCTAAAGAATCATCTTGAGCAAGCTACTTCGCTGGGGAGAATTTCAGGACTCATCCTGAGCAAGCGACTCTGGGGGAGAATGTCAGGAATCATCCTGAGCAACTGATCCTTCGGCGGAACACCTGTAAAACAAGAACGGTAACAACCTAGATCATGTTTATGATGCATATGCTTCGGCACCATGTTCCACACGGTGGAAATGCTATGCGTTTATGCTAAATGCTATGCATTTACGCTAAATGCTATGCATTTATGCTAAATGCTATGCAATCATACACAATGATGCGATCCCGTTAGCGAAATAAATGCCGAGGGGGAAATCCTCCTGTCAAGGGGGAAGAACTACTAAGATAGAGGAATCATCCTGCTGAGGGGGACATGGACACACCAACATCAATTGGACTCCGTCTGGGGAAATGATCTTCATTTGACTGCTGCAGGGGAAACAACTTCAGCTGATTACTGCAGGAAACGAAGCTCTGCGAGAACCTGGACTTGCTGAGAGAAAGCGATATCAATCGCGAGCATAAACTGCGTGGCCGTCTCAGCTACTCTTCTGGGGATAATAACTCTGTGGGGAACCAACTTCAGCTGCTCAACACTCCACTGGGGAAAAACCAATCATGATCTGATCAACTTCCAAGGATTCGACTCTCTTGGATATCTGCAAACTTGGCTGAGGAAGGAGAAACCATTCTGCTTCGCTGGAGAGAGTACAACTCTGGGGGAGACAGCATCGGCTGTTCAACACTCTGATAGGGAAAATCCACTCATGGTCCCAACTGCTACCAAGGATTCGGCTCTCTTGGGGGTTTGCGAACTCGGCCGGGGAGAGAGAAATCATTCTACTTCACTGGAGAGTATGACTCTGACGAGGAATTTTAATTTCGCTGGGGTAGAAGGAATCATCCGACTTCAGAGGAGAGTACAACTCTGCAGAGGAATACAGCATCAGCTGTTCCAACGCTCTACTGGGGAAGAGGGAATCATCCAACTTCGGGGGGGAGTGCAATTCTGGTGGGGAATCTCAATTCCGCTGGAGACTTTAGTCTGGCACCCTCAGTTACTGCATACTTCGGTGTACGAACAATTTCCTGCGAAACCTGCACTTGTGACCCGGTGCGGGGGGATGAACACGAGCTTCGGCGACTTTACTAGGGAAACACGAGCTTCGGCGCTTGTCTCAGCTGATGAGGTGACGTTCCTTCAGGACGCATCTGCTTGGGGAAGAGAATCATCTCTGCCTGGGGAAAAGGTAACCACCTGGTTCATGTCTAAATATGCACATGCTGGGAAATGCATGGATGAGTGTAATGCTCCGTGCGAAACGGAAATGCTACACTTTTGTTATGCAATGATGCAAGGAAATGCCCCAGCAAAATAAATGCTGGGAAGAGGAACCATCCTCTCGGGGAGAGTAACCACTCTGCTGAGGAAAAAAGCTACCCTTCAGGGAAACTGCCACCTGCGCCAATCTCAACCGGGCTTAAACCTTGGGACGACGGGCTCCTCCGGGAAACACAGCACATCAGGCTGATCAACACACCCCCCTCTGCTACTCTGCATGGGGAAAGCGATAAATGCCCTGAACGGCTCTCTGGGGAAACGACCCTTCTGGGGAACATAGCCTTCAGGCTACAAGACACTCATGTCACTAAGTCCTCAAACTTACGGGGATAAACAAACTTCCGCTTGCTGGACAATCCTTCAGGATCTGCTTGGGGGAAACACTTCATCCGCCAGCCATGGCTATGCCCGGCTGGGGATATCAATCTACCTGCCTGCTGCTGGGGAAGTGCTATGCTCTTGCTGGGGAAAAGGGCTACACTCTGTTGACGATATCAATCTTGACACGCTGAGGATAACCTTTGCACACGTCTCACGGAGACTGACCCTTCTGGGTAACACTTGCTGGGTAAATAAGTTTGATGAGGAATACCTGTGTATCAACACTGCTGGGGATATCAATCCTTAGCTACTCATGGTACAACTCTATTGGAGATGTACTGATCCTATCAAGGAAACACCTCTGACATCTGCAGAAGATAACAATCGATCACTGAGCTTGAATCTTACTTCCCCGAGGACAACAACCCTGAACAGTCTTTTTGAATACCCTAAGTCCTTCTAGGGTATGAAGCAATCTGCTGAGAAACAACTCTTCTCTGGCTGACATCAAAATCTACCCGTCTAGAGATTACTCCATGAGGGAATCACCACCGACTGCTGCTTGAGGAATGAGTCAATGATCTAGACTCGGAGGTAAAGGGAGTCACACTCGGACTCTGTGGGGATACAACGTTGCATCAGTCCCACTGCTGGGGAAATAAACCCAAATCTGCCGGTCAGGGAAGGCTTCAGTCTCAACCTACTTGGGAAAATAGCACATCAGGCTAATCAACGTTCAATGCTTGGGATGGCCATACTCTGCCGGGAATATCAATCAAACCCTGCTGAGGATAATCTTGATCCTGCTCTGATAAGGGATGAATGCCATCTCAACCTGCTGCAGTCTCAAACTGCTCAGGGGAAACAATCTCAAACTGTGCTTCTCTGCTGAGAAAACAATCCTGATTCAACAACATCAACACAGGGAATACAGACTACCAATCATGGAGCCGAGTAACAGGTTAGGCCGTAGGATAACAATCCAATGACAACAAGGCTTCTTCAGAAGGTTCAGGTTTTGGACAGGGTAACGACACGATTCCCTGACACTCAACTCTTGCTAGGGTGAACAAACTTATTTGAACAACTTGCCCCAGTACAATTCAACTTGTCCCAATCCGACTTTTGGGGAAATTCATTCTGAACAGAAAACAGCTGGCAACAAGACAATCTTCAGATGGCTTGCCCCAATATCTGTACAACGGAAGGATTCATCCTCCATCAATCAACTCTCGGCATGGTTGGCTTCAATATCTCTGAAGTAACTTGCCCCTGAACGAGCGATGAGTGACTCAACATGCTCTGATTGAACACTGGAGGGATCTGCCCTCAAATCACAAGAGTTCTGGATAACTGCCCCTGATTGGGTCTCGAGAAGATTTACTTCCGATCAACCGCTTCTTGCATAAACTGCCCCATAATCAACTGATACTCCGGGACTTGTCCTCAGACAAACTGATTCCAAACTCACCGGAAGTCATTGCCCCAAATTCACCGGGCTTCGCAGCATATCGTTCTGATCCAGACCTCTGACGATTCAATCCTGATTGACTATTCCCTGTTGAAGTTCCTCCGTATCAGCTACTGACCTGCAATTAAAATTGTTTATTCACGAATGGTAATTTTAATGCAGTGTTCATGCAAATTTCGAAAAAATGTACTGTCACTCATTTACGTGTCATGCTAGTGAGTGACGAATGAACCAAAGGGTTCAAACGTAGTGCTGATGTGATCAGTGAAAAATACAATAAGGATATGATTAGCAAATCATGAAGGAGTCAGGTTACTCAACCTTATCGTAATGCTCTTTCAGAATAAACCTTGCCTCAATTAGGTCTTTTAAGGGTTGTATCGTGGTCGGGTTCACGGTTCATGAAACAAAGGATATTTGGCTCAAATTATGATTTGTACCCACCCCTTCTACGTGATGATCTCCGATCCTAAAGTTCAGCTAACTTAGCTCGGGCGCTCACCTCTTCGAGAGGTATGTTGAATATTAGGGACAACCGGTTAAAGAATTCACAAGGTGTTTTGGAGTGACAGTTACTCCTTTTTCGTTTCGGTGCCTGTATCTACACGACTTTGTCCTTGTTTGAGGATTTTTCTTTTTATACCCTTTCTTTTTCATTCTTTTGATTCCCTAATTTTTGCCTCGACTGACTCTTCAGAGTTCTTTTCGATTTTTCTTTTGAAGTCCAGCGGGATGCCCTGATTTTTGCCTAAGTATTTGCTTTCTAGCTTTTTCTTTTCTTTTACTTAGCGGGCTTTCTTATTCCTTTTTCTTTTCTTTGGAACAAGTCGTGCGACACTGGCTGTCTGGATTTATCCGAGGGACTCATAACTGTCTCACTCCTGATTGGTGAGGTTTAACCATTGTGGTTGACGAGGTACGACCTCTGGGGAGGAATACGATGCGATTGGTCCTCAAAAGACAACACTCCTCTATAAGACTTGAACGCTCGATCAAACTAACTGACAACTACCCTGCCCCGGGTTAAGATGTGAGGGTTTAAAAATCCGAAAGAAACTCCTACTTCTCGGCTCGAAGTGGTTAACAAGGGATTCTCTTCCTTATCTCTCCGGTGTTTAGGGGATTTGAAACAATGCCTTATACGTCATCGGCAAGGTTTTATCTGAAAGCAATACGATCATCGGCTATGAGTATTCAGTTTCATCATCCTCCCTCCAATCTTTGCTAATCATAGTGATAAAGTGGAGTGAATAAAATGCAAGTGTCAGTGCAATGTAGTAAATGAGTGACAACGACATAACTAATTCAGAAAAAATGCATAGTCACTTTATTAATATTACCATTCGAAACATACAATGTTTAACAGCAAGTAGTAACTAACAGAAAAGAAACTACAAATGCAAATGGTAAAAAATCTGAGGACTGCCAATGCTGAGGACGTCTGCCTGTCTGGACCACTGGCTTCTGGAAATAACCCTCTGAATCTGTGAGCTCAGACAGCTGAGAGGTTGTCACGCACAACCAAAACTCCATCTGGAAAGGAAATGCACCCTTTATCGATCAACTGTTGCACTTTCGCCTGAAAAGCCTTGTAATCTTCAGTTGAATGCCCCGGAGATCCACCATGGTAACCACACTGAGCATGAGGATTGTACCCTGGAGGGTAAGGCTCTGGCACGGGCTTGAGAGCTTTCGGTTCCACCAAAGAATTCTGAATCAGCTGTGGAAGAATCTGGCCATACGGCACGGGCACTGGATGGAAAGGAGCATTCCTTCGTTCCAAGTGGTTGCGAGGCCTCTTTTGATTCTGGTGCTGGTATTCTTTCCGCCCAGGAGCAAGAGGTCGTCGTTTCTGAATGACAACGGTCCCTTGTTTAGGTGCTTGCGTCCTTGAACTTGATCCAGATAGAAACTGCGAGCGAGGCGATTCATTCACCAAAGGTCACGGGACATATTCAAGATCTTTCTCAGCTTCAGGCAAAGGAGTGGAATCATTCACCTCTTCTGCAAGGTACGGGATAAACTTTCCCGATGCTCTCATGCCGCCCGACACAAACCTAATTGTCCTTGAGTTAATAAGGTCTTGGATCTTATTCTTGAAAGCCTTACATGTTTCAACATGGTGCCCCGGTGCTCCTGAGTGGAAATCACAATGTTTGCTGAGATCAAAGTCTGATGACACGTCATCCGGTGGATCCAAAGTCCGAAGCTTGAGAACATGGTTCTGAACCAACAGTGGCAACAGCTGGGCATAACTCACAGGTATTGGGTCCACAGCTCTATCAAGTAGCTTCTTCTTTTGATTATGACCTTCAGGGTTATTCTGAGATGCCTGGCGCGGCTGCTGACGAGACAGGCCTTGAGCTTCATGCCGTGTAGAGGATCCATGAGGTCCACTTGGCTTTAGCACAGGTGGCACTGACGGTAATGGAGGAAGCACTTTGGTCTCCACCTCGGGTGCTCGATCACTCTCCTTTTTTAGCATACTTCTCACCACTCCCATGAGAAAGCTCAACTGATTTTGCAGCTGCTGATTCTCTTCTCTGAGTACTTGCTGGTCCAGGCGCACTGCCTGTATGTCATTCATGACCTGCCCCAACTGGCTTTGGATTTTCCCCAACTCAGCTTGTACCTGCTCCATTAGTCCGAGTTGCTCGATTCTGAATCAAACCTGCAAACACAAGGGTTAGAAGACAAGCCCCGACTTCTGCCATGCAGGATGAATTATGCTAATGCCATGGGTGTCTGTACGTTTAGGAGATCACCCCTAATTCTGGTGTCAACGTGCCAACATAGTGTCAATGCAGTGATAAGACTGGATCCATTCATGGAAGAAAATATCTCATATTGCTTGGGACACCAGAATCAGGGTACGAAATGCACCTGCAGCACAGACACATGCTAATGGAATGCAAAAATGAATATGCAAACTAATGCAAACTGCAGTCATGCAATAATATATCCAGGTAACTGCTGTTGTGGAGATTCTGTATCAACAGTCACTGATGAGAAGAAAACCCCGGCGAAAGACCACTGATCTGATCTGCTAAGAATAACCATCTGATAGGACGATATACATAGGATCAAAATTCTGCTCTGTCGAGAACAAATGTCTGATAATAAGGACCTCAGATGCATGATCAAGAAATATCTGCTGATGAAGTCTTCAGACCAAAAATCTGCCCTATCAAGAACAAACACACAGCTGCTGATGAGATCTTCAGACCCCACTCAAAATCTGCTCCATCAAGAACAAACAACATCTGCTGATGAGATCTTCAGACCCCAAAAATCTCCTCTATCTAGAGCAAACAACTGATGACAATACTCCGATCAAAACCTGCTCTATCAAGAACAGACATACACCTGATGATAAGATCCTCTGATCAAAACCTGCTCTATCAAGAACAGACAAATCTGCAACTGAGAAACCCTGGCACCAACAACACTGATCCACTGTCAAGAAAACCAGGTAATCTGCAGGTCAGAGTTTCTTGCAATAAACCCAATCCCACTCACAGGTATGGACCTAAACTGACTCAAGGTACGGCATCCTATGCGTTCATCAGCGTCACAGACTTTCAAGAGGGGTGATACGATACCCAGAAGGTGTGGCATCACCAGCTCATGAAGAGGCCTCACTTAGCTGAATCACAAGTGATCGGTCCCCAGAGTCGACAATCCACCAAACCAGCAACCGTCTCAACCCAAAGGGTTGAAAGTGAAGCCAACCGGATGAACCTCGTCTGAGCGTGGATTTCATGAGACACTAGTGCCTGCAAAGCAAGCACGCGCCCACTAATTTCCACTCTAATTCTATGGTGCACTCAAGCCTGGGTCTGGCTTCTCACTCATCAGAACTCCCATCCCACAACAGCACAAATAATCATATTATACTGAAAATAAAATGCGGGAAATAAAGTGCGAGAAGTAAAATGCGATAAATAAACGCAACCCAACAAGTAAACAAACACGCGCTAGGATTGACTCTCATAGGGGAACAGGAGAACCAGAGATTCTGGGTTCGGTCCCCAGCAGAGTCACCAGCTGCTGGGGACGGTCCCAGACAGCTAGGAAGAAAATCCAAGGCGAGACTCGCATAGGGAACCATGGCAGTCCCCAGCAGAGTCGCCAGCTGCTGGGGACGGTCCCAGACAGCTAGGAAGAAAATCCAAGGCGAGACTCGCATAGGGAACCATGGCAGTCCCCAGCTGTCGCTTGCGCGAAAATAAGGTGCCGACATGACAGAAGAGTCGCCACCTTTCGTTATTTATCCCTCAGAGCGGGAAAGGAAACGATCGGAAAAACCTGACGAAAAAGGGTAAGACAAGGTCATCGCAACCATTGTCTGGGTTCGGGAGTCGGTTACGCAAGGGAAAGGTATTAGCACCCCTCACGTCCGTCGTACTCGACGAGATCCTCGCTTGTTTGTTTACTTGGACGGGTTGGTTTTATTCTATCTACCTATCAAGGCTGGCTGAAACAGAAAAAGAAAAAATGACTCGGCAAAGCGTCGCACTTTATGCCTACGTATTCTCATCAGAGAATGAGAAATCAGAGTCCACGTAGTTCGGCCTACGAAGGGTTATGGGGGGAGGTAGCTTGCCAAGACTTCCCCATCTTGTGCCTACGTACTCTCAACAGGCATGAGAGATCAGAGCTCACGTAGTTCGGGAAACTACAACTTATTTCCTGTTTTGAAAGAAGTGTTTTTTATTGTGTTTGCGATTTCAACCGCACTAGAGACTATGACCTGAGAGTGAATGCATCGCATGTCACCCAAAGGGTACCATACTAAACATCCAGACTGTGGAAAAGAAGCTCCCCCACAATCCCTTCTCAGATAGCTTAAGGCTCGTATCGTACGAAAGAAATCATTCATAATTACTGTATCTTAAACTGTTTTGAGATGAGAAGAGAACAGGCCCAGCTAGGAGGGAGACTATCAAGTCCTATTGTTGTCATGCCATGGATTCATCCTATGGTTGAGGTTTGAACAGGGAACTCCTAGATGTTGTCATGCATAGGTTTCAACCTAAACGTCTATCATCAAATCATTATCAAGGGAAATGAGAGTCCTAAGGGATCATGTCAATGATACACCAAAACAGACAAAGCATCAGCTTAACAGTAAAATGCATGCAATGCAAGTGAGGGAGGAAATGTGTGTGGGGCTTCAGCCTCCACAAGCTCGTCTCAACCTCAAGCCAGTCATGAAATAACAGTAATCATACTGAAAAATAAACAACATGCTATCAAGCAATAAACAGTAAACTGCAATCATACAGATAAAAGAAATGAAATGCCATCAGGCAAACAAACCACATGGGCAAGGGAGCTGGGCTCTACCGAATACCCGCAAGCAAAGCCATGCAGTAACAATACAAGCAGAGGGAGAAACTCAACCTCTAATGCAACCATGCTCCTAGATTCTACTTATTCTAGATGGACTTAATCTAATGCAACAGACAAATCAAACAAAACACACAATACAGAAAAGAAAAACAGAAGAAAGCTTCAGCTCCTCCAGCAGCAACTCAGTCTTCAGACTTCAATCATCAACTGCTTTCCAGGTTTCAACCCTACAATATGAGTATCAACTCATCTTTTCCCTTAAGGTTCAGCTTCCTTGATCAGCTCCACCTTCAGGCTTCACTCTCTTCAGGGATCTTCAAGTATCAACTTGATCTTCATGCTCTTCAAGCTTCAGCTGGACTGGCAGTCTTCAAGGATTCATCCTCTTCAACAATCTTCAATGAAGTCTTCATCTTCATGCTCAGGCTCTGACATCTCTCAAGAATAAATCAAATCAGAGAGAATCACTACAGGATAAGCTGGGGGATATTGAACTGCTTATTTGATCACCAAAGGTGACCTATAAGGGTTCAATATCAAGTGAAGGGTTCCCTCAAAAGTTCTACCTCCTGGGTATAACACTAATCCCTCCAAAGGAGAGAGGTGTATACCCTGGAAGGACTTTGAATCACAGGGAGGAATGGATGTGAAGGATACTATCCATGTTTGAGAAAGAAATTGTCTACATCTAAGCTCTCCCTAATCCTAACCCTAAAACAACAAAAAGAAAAGAAGAACAAGCTCCTCAAGTTCCTCCAAGCCTCTTCCAATTTTCTAGTATGCTCCACCATGCTCCACACAGAGACACCAAGCTCCTCTAACCAAAGGGAAACTCCAAAGCAAAGCAAACTAAACAAAACTTGCCCTAAAGGCCACACAAACAACCATTCAATTCAAAAATCAACCAAAAATAGTATATTATTCTATTAAATCCTAATATAAATTCTAGGGGACCCTACATAACTACCCTTAAGTCCCATATATTCCCCATAGACTAAATTGCCCTAAAAAACCTAAATCTAAAATTTTTATTGACCTATACTAAAGTTTTAATCAAATTCTATACTATCTAGAACTACCTAATTAAAACTACCCTAAAAATTATCACAAAATTATGAAATTAATTCAGGGGGACCCTAAACGATTCATCTAATTATCCTAAAAAAATTGAACTCAAAGTCCTAAGGGAACTACCCTAATTAAATCCTACAAATTAGTATACCAACTAAAAGAATTAAAAAAAGCAATTAAAAGTAAAAATATGCAAGAAATATAAAAATGAAAAAAATGGCTATTTTATGATTTTATATTTTTCTAGACAGAAAATGGAAAATGGGAAAAAAAGTCTCATTAAAAAATATGCATTTTTCATTTTATTATGAATTTTTGAAGTTTAATAAAATTTGGAGTGAATTTTAATATGAAAATGGATGAGGGGTGCAAGAAGTAATGATATTAAGTTGATATCATAATGGGCCCAGGAGGGGGGGGGGGGGGGGCTGGATAGCAGTCCGCGTGAAAGCCCACGCTGGGAGCTAAGCAAAACCCAGCGTTTGGGCTGTAGCTCTTCCCTCCCATTTCGTAATTGAATCTCGGCCATCCGATTGCCTCCAAGTCAAATGGTCTTACATGTGATCAATGGTCTAGATTATGTCTTCAACCTTGGTACACTTAGGGTTTTAGAATCCATGAAAAAACAAACTCCATGCATGAAACTTTATCACCTTCGTTCTCTCTCATTTCTCCATCAAATGCCATGATCCAAGAACTAATTTTGACTAGAATTTTATGTAGAATCCTACCATGCCATTAGATTGCATTAAAACTCTCTCTATCATCCTACCCGAACAGTACAACATCAAGAATCCAAACTTTCTTCAATTTTCCACCATCACAAAACTCAACAATCTTTATATATAATTAATCCTTATGCCATGCTGGTTACAACCAACCAAAATTCGTGCATTATAACCCCTTAAACCAATCATTCTAACTCCCTCAAGAATCAACCACCATGGAAGAAACCTCACCAATTGGCCTTAAACTCGTCCAAATGAATCACCTAATGGTCTCTAATGGTTTTCCAACAAGAACTAACCCTAGCCATGCCTAAAGTGAGAGGTAAGAACAGTTTTGCATACCTTGACTCTTGCAATGGTGGATGTTGAAAAGCTTCAAATCAGGCCTTGAGACTCCTCAAAGATAGTCTCTAGGTGATGAATATTTCTCTGCTTACACAAGATTGGATGGAAATGGCTTGAATCTTCAGATCCAATCCCTTTTGCTCTCTTGCAACTTCACTTGGAAAGCTCCAATTCTTCAACAATGGAACCTTACTCTAGCATGAACATGTTCAGGGAGGTTTGTAGTGATGATTTGTGGAAAGAAATGGAAGGGTAATGAAGAGAAAAATGAAGTTTCAATACAATTTGCAAAATGGAGAATTTTGGTTCAATCTCTTTTCTCTACCACCATTAACATCAACAATCACCAACCTTGAATCAATGCAATTCATATTCAATATATAGACTGATTTAGAAGGGTCTAGAATCATCTAGATCAATCTAGTAGGAACTTGAAGTTTCATGACTTGATATTTTGCATTTCCATTCTCACCATGTGATATATCATGACAAAAACCCTTACAACTTGAGTAATTATCGTCGTTTTCTCCTTAAGTGGTATTTTGGACAAGATACAAAGCTTAAACACCTTGTTTATGAAGCTTTTCTTTGATTTGGTTTGGTATGCCATTATGCCATCAAGTAAATTACAAAGCAACCCCAAAATTTAAGCCCCAAATCAAAATTGTGGCTGAACCATTGTTCGTAAAATGTCCTTTGGAGTCAAAATGACCTATCATATGACATGTTTAGGGTTTATAGCTTGGATTTTATGATTTTCCATTTCACTTGAATTAACTTATGTCCCATTTTTAGGCCATTTTTATCAGTTTTTGCTATGAGCCTTTCCAAAATCTCATGACCATCCTACTAGCCTTAAAACATCATTCTAAGCAACTTTGATGTTGAAGGTTTTTCCATTTGAAGCTTGGAAGTAGGAGATATGACCATATGCTTGAAATGACCTATAACTTCCAAATGACCAAAATGCCCTTGGCTTGTCAAAGCCATAACTTGAGTTCTACAAATCCTATCAAGGACTTCTAGTACTCTCTAGAAATCTAAGAAGATGCTCTTCAACATTCATGTTGACCAAGAGATCATAGGAATCATCCTACTAGGGCAAAAGTTGTCTGCAAGTTGGGTGACTTTCAAGGACCCAGATTCATATACCTTAGATGACCTGTAATTTGTCAAAACCATAACTTGAGCTCTGCAAATCCTATCAAGGACTTATACCACTAAAATTAAATCTAAGAACAAGGTCTACAACATTCATGTTGTGGGTAAGATGAGATGACAATCACATCTTGAGCTAAAACTGCCTGGAAGATAGGGATCAAACTAGGGGATTTTACACTGCCAATCCTTAGAAACCCTAGCTTAAACTTCTCAAACTCCTCAATCATGATGAGTTGGTCTAGGAATCATCCTTATAGTATCTCAATACATCCTTCCATGATCTCATGGCTCTTGGATTAGGTCTCAACCTTCTCCAAACCATCAGTTGACCTAGGGTTGACCTAGTCAAAACCCTAACTCTACCATTCATGGTTGAATCTTCTGAATTCTTGCATAATGGCCTCTCTGGGCTTCATGATGACTTTCAAGACATCTCATAAGATTTCTCAAAGCTTCAAGTCCATCCTCATAGTCTCAGAATCATCTGGGGAGCTCCCACAACTCTCAAGTTATGAGACACACAACCTTGGTTTCAACCAATTTCTCTGAGGATCTCTTGAACTTTCTGATTAAGGTAACAACCTTCAAACACTTGATGGGTAAATAAATGTTGGTCAAATTTTGGGGTGCAACATAAGGATTGGCACGAGATGTTGCCATTTGCACTGCACGGTTATCGTACGACAGTACGTACATCAACCGGGGCAACTCCTTTCTCACTGGTGTACGGTATGGAAGCTGTCCTCCGTTAGAAGTTGGGATTCCTTCTTTACTAGTTTTGCTTGACGTGAAACTCGATGAGGCAGAATGGATTAAGAACCGACTAAACCAACTCAGCCTGATGGACGAGAAGAGGTTAGCATCGATTGCATATGGTCGTCTGTACCAAAGCCGAATGAAGAGAGCTTATGACAAGAAGGTGCGCCCTAGAAGCTTTCAGATGGGTGATCTCGTCCTGAAAAAGATTCTTCCTCCACACTCCGATCACCGGGGCAAGTGGACTCCCAATTACAAAGGTCCGTACATCGTCAGCAAGGTCTTCTCGGGAGGAGCCTTGTTGTTATCCACAATGGATGGTGAAGATTTTGCATCCCCGGTGAATGCGGACGCAGTTAAAAAATACTTTGCTTAAAAAATGACCCGCTGGAAAGAAAAAGAATATCCAGGCAAAAATGGGGCATCCTGGCGAACCATAAAAAAGGAAAAAAGGTTCGGGCAAAAATTAGGGATATAAATGGAAAAATGTACACCTGCAAAGTCGAAAACCTGGAAGGGCGACTTTGGCAAAAAAGGGTATCCCGGTGAATCGAAAACCCGAAAGGGCGATTCAGGCAAAAATTAGGGATTTGAAAAAGCAAATGACTGCGTTTCGCGTATGGACTTTCATTGTTTAGTGGTTTGGAAGACCTGAGGGCCGTTTATCTGAATCAATCTATTCTGAAGCTGAAGCGTCGGAGAAGTATCGAAGTCGAGTGGGTCATAGAGGGATCAACTCATGATGTTCGTCTACGCCATATTGCCAACATTTGTGTATATACTGATGTATATTTATGTTTTTATGCTTGCGCAGCTACCTCATTCCAGGAGCTTGCATCCGTTGTAAAACATTTTTACCCATTCAGGGGTTCGTTATCAATAAAATATATACTATTCAGCAATTCTGTTTGCTTGTTTAGCATTTATCTGTTTTGTTTGCGAAAAAGAACGCCGATGTTTTTGATAAAATGCGCATACATAAACTTACTGGCCTAGGCCACTAATTGTTGAAACAATAAATTACTTGAACATTGTCGCAAGATGATAACCTTGATAGGTCCCTTTGAGAAGGGTATCTTGTCTGTTTGTTTATGTTGTTGCAGGTATAGCATATTCCAGGCAGTACGCTGTATGTTTCCCAAGCAGGATGATTCCTTCTCCCCCAGCGAGTGCAGCAACATCTCCCCACGAAGTCTGAACATGGGACCAAGAGCGTTGATATGTCTTCCCAAGCAGAGATAGATTCTCCCCAACTAGATGCATCCTGAGGCAGGATCGTCATCTCCCCAGCTGAGTCATGCGCTGAAGTGTATGTTCATTCCCCAACACTGGGTCAATGTGCAGATTCTCGTAGAAGATTGTTCGCAAGTGTGCAGCTTTCGACAGTCCAGACTGAGGTCTCCAGGAGAATTGAAATTCCCCACAGAGTTATATTCTCCCCAGCAAGCAGGATGATTCCTTCTTCCCCAGCCGAGCTGACAAATCCCCAAGAGAGCCGAGTCCTTGGAAGCCACGCGGGCCATGATTGGTGCTCCCCAGTAGAGTGTTTTAATAGCTGATGCCGTATTTCCCCGTCGGGGTCGTTATCTCCAGGGAAGTTTTGCCGCGAAGGCCTCACAGTTTATTTCTGCGATTGACATCATTTTCCTCAGTAGTGGTGGTTTGAATACCCGAATGAGCAGGTTCAGGTCCTTGTAGAACTTTGTCCCCCTGCAGCAGTCGACTGAAGTTAAGTTCCCCAGGCAGAATCCAATTGAGATTGGTGTGACTTCTTCTCCTCGGCAGGATGATTCCTCCTCCCTACCAGAGTGGTTCTTTCTCCTTGACAGGAGGATTCTCCCTTCAACATTTATTTTGCTGATGGGGTCATAGCATTTTGCATGATTGCATAGCATTTACCCTAAACGCGTAGCATTTCCATCGTGTGGAGCATTGCGCCATTGTCAAAGCATATGCATATGAAACACGAGCTAGGTCGTTACCACTCTTGTTTTGCAGGTGTTCCTTCACAGAATGGTTTGCTCAAGATGATTCTTGGATTCCCCAGCGAAGTTGGTTGCTTAAGATGATTCTTAAAATCCCCGGTGAAGTCGCCAGAGTTGGTTGCTCAAGTTGATGCTTAGAGTCCTCGGCAGAGTGTTTGCTTAGGATGATTCCTGAAATCTCCAGCAGAGTTATTGGTTCAGGATGATTCTTGAAGTCCCCGATGAAGTTGTTTGTTCAAGATGATTCTTGATTTCCTCAGCAGAGATGATTCACCCAGAATGATTTCTGGATCCCCGAAGCAGAGTTACTTGATAGTTCTCCAGAATCCCCAGTGGAGATGTGTCATCCCCAACAGGTTTTGAACAGAGGAGTCGAAATTTCATTGAAGACTTGATGATTGAAGTTCGGCAGCGGTTCCAAAACCCCTGACTTACTGATGAAGTCTAATTGCGAGGTCAAAGCAGTTCTCCCAGCTGACGTGGAGTGCCTGACGACAAAAGAATGTATATCCTTATTGGTCCGTGATTGATTAAGGATTCCAGCTGCGATGTCGAAGCAGTTTTCCTAGCTGATGCAGGGGGCCTGACGACAAAAGATTGTATATCCTTAGTGGTTCCTGATTGATTAAGGATTCCATTTGAAGACTTATTGATGAGGTCCGACTGCAAGACCGAAGCAGTTCTCCCAGCTGACGCGGAGTGCCCGACGGAGAAAGAATAGATATCCCTATTGGGTTCATGATTGACCGAGGATTCTATTCCCGACTTACTAACGAAGTCCGGGTGACGCCCGAGATGTTCTTTGAATGCCCGACGACATAATTAACTTGATTGTTAAAAGTTCCTAATGACCTGATGAGTCCCGAGGAATCCTTCTGCTGCAGTGTCGCAGAATGCCTGACGGCAATATCAGCTATGCATCACTGGTTACCGAATGACCCGTGATCCCTTCATGACTTGAGGAAGAAGCTGCAGCGAAATCTGATAATCATCCCGACGGAGATTTGAGAGTAGCCCTTCACCAGTTACCGAGTAACCGGTGATCCCTTATTGACTTACTGATGAAGTCCAACGAAGATGTTGTCGATGTTCCTAGCGACATAATGAGTCCATAGGCGACGATAAGGAATTCTTCTGCTATGACGCAGAATGCCTGACGGCGTAATCGACCTTCCATTACCAGTTACCGTGTAACCGGTGACCCCTTGATGAATTGAGGACGAAGATCTACAGCAAAATCAGATGATCATCCTGACGGAGATTCGAGCTTAGACCCTTCACCGGTTACCATGTGACCAATTCCTCAGCAGAATTGCCATGCAACTGTTATGCTCAGTTTTTGAAGATGTTCCTACCAATTCAAGTATTGTTTACCTGTGCGGTTGGCAGATCGCCAGTTACCATGTAACCGGTGACCCCTTGATGATTTGAGGATGCAATGATATCAGATAAATCAGAGAATCATCTTGACGGAGGTTCAGATCAGTATTTCTCCAGCTAGTTGTCGTGCAGCTATTATTTCAGTTTCCAAAGATTTGTCCCCATTAGAGTACCGTGTACTTGTGCAGTTGGCAAATTTCCGGGTTTGTTGGTATTCAACCATCTTCTACCTTGATTGGTTGAGAGCCGTTCGCTTCTCACCCAGTCAGGTCCAAGCCGTTTGAATAGGGGCAGTTGTTGCACCCCAAAATTTGCCCAACATTTCTCTACCTAGCTTGTGTTTCATTTCATTCACATTATCATTATCATTTGCATTTCATTGACAAGTATGCAGGAGATCAAGAGGTATGATTACCAATCAAGGGCTACACAAGACTATGAAGCTAGCTAAAAAGCTTATTCAAGGGGTCAAGGGTTGATATCCTTGTCAGAGAAGTTAAAAGATCCTCAGAGAGAGTGGTCGAAACCAAGTATGTGGGTCTCCTAACTTGAGAGTTATGGGGGAGATCATCAGATGATTCTGAAGGCATGAGGATGGACTTGAGGTCTTGATAGAGCTCATGAGAAGTGTTGAAGATCACTTTGAGGCCTAGATAGGTCATTGTGCAAGATTAAGAAGGCTCAGCCATGAGTGGTGCAATTAGGGTTTGACTGGGTCAACCCTAAGTCAACTGATGATTTGAAGGAAGTTGAAACTTAATTCAAGAGCCATGTGATCATGGATTGATACATTGAGATGTCATAAGGATGATTACAAGGTAAACTCATCATGATTGAATAGTTTGAGAAGTTTCAGGCTAGGGTTTCTAAGACTTGACAGTGTAAAATCCCCTAGTTTGACCCCTGACTTCAAGACTATTTAACTCAAGATATGATTGTCATCTCATCTTGACCCTAACATGATTGTTGTAGGTCATGATCTTAGCTTTAATTTGAGTACTAGAAGTCCTTTATAGGTTTTATAGAACTCAAGTTATGAGCCAAACAAGTTACAAGTCATCTGAGGTATGTGAATTTGGAGCTTGAAAGTTACCCAACTTGTATGACATTTTTTCCCAAGAAGGATGATTCCTATGAACTTTTTGTCAACATGAATGTTGTTCCTTATCCCCTTAGCTTTCCATAGAGTGCTAGAAGTCCATGATTGGATGTATAAAACTCAAGTTATGGCTTTGACAAGTCAAGGGTATTTTGGGAAGTTGTGATTATGGGTCATTTTTGGTTATGGGTCATTTTCACCAACTTAGACATCTCAAATGAAATTTTGTTCAACATGAAAGTTGATCAAAATTGGGTTTTAAATTTGACCATGTATCAAGGAGGCATTGAAATGGCTCAAGGAGAGACTTGATTCAAGAAATTGTGAAAAAGGAAGAATTAAAGAGAATTAAAGACCAAAAATTCAAAATAAATGTTATGTGAGCAAATGAGGCAAAATAATAGCATTTTTTGAATGAAAAATACATTTTGAAAAAAATGACATTATTAGAATTTAGGTTTGAGCTCATTTTTATGGCCTTTTGCCTTGATACTTCATGAAGAAGTTACATCTCAAATCCAAGCCATGGGATGAAAACAAGGGATGAATCCCCACCATTCAAGTTTAGTGGTTCACAAGGAGTGTGTTGAAGGTTTCCTGAAGGAGAAATGGATGAGATATTGTGACTGCCATGAATGAGATATTGAAGAGAAATTGAAAATTGAAATTCTCATTCTGAACCTTTGAGAAGGATCTAGATCACTCAGTCACATCCTATATAAGCCTATGAATGCATTCAGTTCATTTTTTGGTGAAGATTGAAGCTTGAAGCAGAGAGTGAAGTTGAAATTTCAGAGGTGCAAGTGAGAATCGATTTCTGAGTTCAAGGCCAAATCAATATCAATTGAAGGTTTCATTGTGTTCATCAAGTGATTTGGAGTGTATCTGCACTTTCTTGAAGGCTGAAGAGTGCAAGAACTACCTATGTTACAAGCTTGAACACAGGTTGGTACATTTCATTTTTGCGCTTGATCTAGGTAGAGATAGTTAGCATTCTATAGGTGGTTAGGATCCTGGTGACATGTAGTTGGATTTAGGATCAAAAATTGGTGAATTAGAGACAAAGTAAGTTGATGAGCAATTTCTGTTGAGCCTTGGATTAGGTGATTCTTGGACTGTTAATCAAGATTGGATAGTGTAAAATGATCACCATAAGATGAGGATTACATCTGTGCATTTAATTGAGGTTCTGATGAAATTCAAGATTGATGCATATTTTGAAAGTGCTATCGGGTTTGAAAATCCATAGGGAGTTAGATGATTCTAAAGATATATTCGTGATCAGCATTAAATTCTAGAGAGAATGATGTATGGTTTGTGAATTTTTGATGACCTGTGTAAATGTCTTCGCCGGAGAAGATGGTGGCGCCACCGTCTAGTTTCCCCTCCCCCAAACTGAAGTTCAAATGAAGAAGAAACGCATGAGCCATTGGATCTTGTCTGAAGCTTGACCTGGTAACCCTCACGCACGACCACAATTGAATTTGAGTTGTTGACTTTGACTGAAGCAAAACACACCGTTTTCATTAATGTACTGGCAATATGAGAACGTTTGGATTAATTGACTGTTCTTACCATCGTGTGTTCAGAAGCTTGCCACATCACCCTGCCTCAAAACGCCCCGTTTTGGATTAGCGAGTGATTCAGAGGAAGGGATGAGTTCGAACCTTGGCGCATGCATTTTCTTTCATTTTAATTTTGGAATGGAACCCTGAAGAATTCAGAGCGCTGGGCCTAATGTTGAACTGATGTTCACACCCCCCTTTTTGGCCCAATACAGAAAATGAACTGAAGCTCATTGCTATTCACCACGCGCCCCTTACTAATTTCTTTTCTTTTTCTTATTTTCTCTATTTTTGGTTTGTTTGATTTTAATCCATTAAAAATAGAAAAATTATTCAATTAATTTTGAGTTTTTTTCCCCTGATTCATGAATGAATTTAGAAGTTTTAGAAACAAAAAGATTAGGATTAGCATTTATTTTCATTTTATTTGATTTTTTCCCATTTTATTTGACAATAAAATTGCATTAATTGCTTCATCTGTTTGGTGAATTTTGTTTGAGCATTTGGTATTGAGTTTGTGCTTAATTTTTGGCTTGTGATTAGGTTAGATATGTATGCTCCCCTTAGGTTTTTCTCACATTTTTGTGATGAAGTTAGGTGCTGTTTTAGGACTAGAACTTTAGGAGCTCCCTTTTAGGGTTTAGGTGTGATACCTTGAGGTTTAGAATTTTATTTGGAGGACTTAGGGAATGATTTAGGCCCTGATTTTTTAACTATAGGTATTAGTGAATGCATGTTCCCTTAGGAAAATAATCATATTTTTAGAATGTGTTTTGGTATTTTTGATATAATATTCTACTTGTGTGTTCATTTGGTGCTTCAATGTTGATGATTGATGTGGAATGGACTCAAAGTTGGACTTCCTTGCATATTGGGCTTCTGGATCTCATTGGAAGACATCATGGACTTGATGGAGCTTATGTGAAATGGCTAGTGGAGCTTGGATTGAAGTTTTCCATCCTTTTTGTTAGCTTTGAGTAGCTTAGGAAATTAGGGCTTTAGGAGAGAGCTTTAGAAATAGATATTTCTTCAAATAATGGTTGGTTTTGTTCCCATTCAATTCTCATCCTATGATTCAAAGTCCTCATGTTAAAGTCTCATCTCTCCTTTGGAGGGATGTGTGACATTTACAATGAGTAGAACTTTTGAGGGTGCCTTTCTCTGATGACTGGTTGAGTGTCAGACAAGATTCCTTTGGTTTACTGTCTGCTTCCCATTATCAAACAATCATCTTATTGATTCTATTCATTCTTGGTGGATCCTATTGAAGATTGAAGCTTGAAGATGGAATACCTTTCATTCCTCTGAAGATGAAGGACTTGAAGAACAATTGCAGACTATAGACTGAACTACTGTCAGAGGACTGCATTACTGTGAAGCTGTGGAAGTTGTTGATTTGCTTTCTTGACTGTCTGTTTTCTTTCTGTGCAACTGTATTGATGTGACTTGTTTGATTTGCTTGAGGCATTAGAATAAGTTCATGTTTATACTATTTTAAGCTAGGAGCATGATTGCATTAGAGGTTGAGTTGCTCCCTCTGCTTGTATTTTTACTGTATGGCTTTGCTTGCTGGTATTCGGTAGAGCTCTGCTCCCTTGCCTGTGTGGTTTGTGTTTTGCTTGATGGAATTTTATTTTCCTTTATGATTGCAGTTATTCATATCTGGCTCGAGGTCGAGACGAGCTTGTGGAGGCTGATGCCCCACATACATTTCCTCCCTCACTTGCATTGCATGCATTTTACAGTCATTTACTGTTTACTGTTTAGCTGATGCTTTATCTGTTTCTATTTATCATTGACATGATCCCCTAGGAATCTCACTTCCTTTAATAAGGAAGTGATTATTAGAACTTTAGGTTGAAACCTATGCATGATAACTTCTAGGAGTTCCCTATTTCAAACCTCAACCATAGGATGAATCCTTGGCATGACAACATTAGGACTTGATAGTCTCCCCGTAGTTGTCCCTCTCTCTGCTCATCTCGAACAACGGTAAAAAACATAATAAAGGCAAGTTAGTATAAGCGTGATACGAGCCTTAAGCTACTTGGGTAATGATAATTGAGCGGCCTCCTCTCAATCGTCTAGAATGTTTAGTATACGTCCTTTGGACGATATATGACGCATTCGTTCCCAGGTCATAGTCTCTAGTGCTGTACGAACTACAGACAACATAAAAAACAGTTCTTCCGTAAAAGACAGAAAACTAACTTCAAACCTTTTTGCCCCGTGGGTCCATAATTCAAAGGAAGCTTTTCTGAAGAAAAGAGTGTCGTTAACTCCCAGTTCTACCGCAAACGATAACGCCTAAGTCTCTAAGGGTCGAGCTGCATACATCCAACTGCTGGAACTGTTTGTTAACCCGACTCGATAAAACAGATGAATCTGGATCCCCGTAATCCGTATTATCCCGAACTACGTAAGCTCTGATCTCTCATACCTGTTGAGAGTACGTAGGCACAATACTGACGTATTGGCGAGCCACCTTCCCCGTAACCTGTAGTTAGGCGAACTATGTTGACTCTGATTTCTCATTCTCTGATGGGAATACATAGGCATAAAGTGTGACGCTTTGCCGAGTCATTTTCTTTTCTTTTTAGACCGACCTTGATAGGTAGATAGATAAACCAACCCGTCAGATAAATGCAACAAGCGTGGATCCCATCGAGTGTGATGGACGTGAGGGGTGCTAATACCTTCCCCTTGCGTAACCGACTCCCGAACCCGGACAACGGTTGCGACGACCTTGTCTTATACCTTTTTCGTCAGGTTTTTCTGATCGTTTCCTTTCCCGTTCTGAGGGATAAATAACGAAAGGTGGCGACTCTTCTGTTTTGCCGGCACCTTATTTTCGCGGTAGCGACAGCTGGCGACTTTGCTGGGGACTTGATAGTTTCCTGGGATCCAACGTCCCTTATGCGAGTCAATCTGGGGATCCAACGTCCCCTGCGAGAGTCAATCCTAGCGCTTGTGTGTTTACCTGTTGGGTTTTATTTATCGCATTTTATTTCCCGCATTTTATTTTTCAGTATGATATGATTATCTGTACTGTTATGGGAGGGACATTCTAATGAGTGAGAAGCCAGACCCAGGCTTGAGAGCTACATAGTATTAGAGTGGGTTAGTGGAGGACGTGTTTGCTTTGCTTGCATCAGTTCCCATTTAATCCACACTCAGACGAGGTTCTCTTTGATGGCTTCCTATCGGTCCTTTGGACTCGAGGGGTTGTCAGATATGAGGATTGTCGACTCTGGGAACCGATCATTTAGAATTCAGCTAAGTGAGGCCGCTTCAAGAGATGATGATGCCACACCTCCTAGGTATCGTATCATCGTTTCTTGAAAGTCTGTGACGCTGATGACCGCATAGGATGCCAAACCTTTTCCGTGATTAGGTCCATACCTGTAAGCAGGGTCGGGTTCGTTGCAGGAAACCTTAACCTTCAGACTACCTGGTTTTCTTGAAAGTGAATCAGTTTTTGTTGGTATCAGAGGTTCACATCATCAGAGATATGTGTTTGTTCTTGACATAGCAGATTTATGGTCTGGTATAAGGGGTTATTCTCATCAGAGATATAGTTGTTCTTGACAGAGCAGTGTTGTGGTTTTGTTGATACAGAGCCTTCATCTCCTCAACAACACAGTCATCTTGATCTCCTGTTGCATAATTGCATTTTGCATCGTCTGCATCCTCATTTGCATGTCATTAACGTGTGTCTGTGTTGCAGGTGCATGTTTCTCCCCTGGTTCTAGTGATCTTGATCCTCATGGCAGATATGGCATCTCTGAAGAAGACTGTGGCTTACAAGCTACCAACACCTGACATCCGAGAATTACGAGCTTTGATTTCTTTAGCTGATAAGACAGTGATGGAGAGTTTCAAAAAGAGTTATGGGAGACTTCTGGGTATTGTGTATAAGCTTCCTACATACGAGTTGAATGGCCTCTACGCCCTGTTGCAGTTTTACGACCCACAACTCAGATGCTTTGTGTTTCCAGACTATGCCCTAGCTCCGACCCTGGAGGAGTACTCTGACCTGTTGGGGGTGCCTTTGATGAATCAAATGCCTTATTACCGTGTTGAGGGTGAACCCAAATTGAGTAAGTTGATTGACGCTTTTCATGTAGATGAGTCTGAGTTGGAAGGGATGGTATCCCGAAAGATTGGAGTTCATGGTTTCCCTTTGCCTTTCCTGATGGAAAAAGCCCGAAAGTTTGCTGAGAAAGGTCGCTGGGATGTATTCAATGCCTTCTTAGCCCTTTTCATTTATGGGATCGTGCTATTCCCAAGTCATCCGGACTTCATAAGCATGGATGCTTGCCATATATTTGCCTCCGGGAATCCAGTGCCCACTCTCCTCGGAGACGTCTACCATTCAGTTCATAGCAAGAATGAAAACAGAAAGGGGAAGAACGTGGCATGTTATGCTCCTTTACTGTATAAGTGGTTTGCTAGCCATCTTCCTAAGTCGGGGCCGTTCATTGATTCTGTTGAGTCTTCACCTTGGTCCGCGCGTTTGATGGGTTTGACTGCTGACAATATTATCTGGTTTGATAGAGATCTACTGGGCAAAGATATTGTACATAGCTGCTGCGGCTTTCCTAACGTCCCCTTGGTAAGAAGGAATGGATGTATCAACTACAATCCCTCTATGCTAGTACGGCAATTCAGGTATGCGCTACGAGGTCCTCCTGAAGAGGAAGAGATACAGGAATCTCTGTATCTCACGAGGTTGCTTGAAGGTGACACTTTGGTCAAGGTACATAATGCTTGGAGCAAAATTCACCGAAAGGGGAAAGTCTTGCTAGGAAAAAGCAACAACAAGGCCTTTGATCCGTATGTGACTTGGGTTCGAGAAAGAGCCTCCAAGTTTCTAATGCCGTTTCCTGCCGTGGAACCATTGTATCCTCCTGTGTACACAGAGCCTACCACAGTTGACATTCAGAGATTCAACCAGGTACTCCAAGAGAAGGAAGATCTACGAAAAGCCAACGAAGAGTTGGAGAAAGAGATCGCTCAACTTCGAAAAGAGAAAAGCGAAGCCGTTTATACCTGCAAGAAGCAGACTGAGATGATCAACCATATAGGCTCCAACCTAACCAAAGAAACTGATGCGAGGGAACGTCTGGGGTTGGACCTGAAGTCAGTACATGGCGTGTTAACAACCAAGAAACAAGATCTGGACAGAGTGTACCGGAAGTTAACCCAATACGAGAGGGTCTAGAGCAGCACCCTAGCCAAATACAAAGAGCGGGAAGAAAAGTTGATGCAGCAAGTAGCCGAGCTAGAAGCTCAGATTATGGTGAAAGACAAGAAGATAGAGGCTGAAGCCTCACTGTGACGAGACGTCTAGTATAGATTGGCTGAGGCCGAGGCGAATTTACAAGATTTTCAACTCCAGGCTGATGCTAAAAGGAGTAGAGTCGAGAACCATTCTGAAGAAGGTGTTTCTAGGAGCGTTGCCGAGAACCTCCCAGAGTCCATCAGGCAGAGGGACCTGCTGGCCCAGGGTTTGCTTACTCATTCAGATCATCCCGCTACAAAGAAGTTGTTAGAAGATCTTCGTGCCCATGGCCGCGCCTGATCTTTTTGTATTTTCTTTATACATTTTATGCATTGATATGCTGATCACCGCCAGGTCTGTTGGTTGGGGTCACGCCTTATTGCTTCAGTTGTATGTGATTACAGTTGTACGCTACCCAAATGGGCTTTTCAGATGAATATATGAGGATTTATTTTCCATGATTGGATGATAGACTTTATTTGTCTCGGAAACTAGGATCGGGGGGAGGGGGGGATCTCCCCAAGGCACAGACACACGTTTGCATTTGCATGAAGCATTTGCATGACGAGCACCTTGTCGTTTTTCTAACCCTTTGTGTATGCAAGTTGTTCCAGGATTGACCGAAGACCGATCCACTGCTATCCGACCAGAACGAATCAAGCTAGAGCAATGGAACTAGTGCAAACTGACGTTCAGGAACTCCGAGAGAGGATGGACCGCTTCATGGAGCTCATGCAAGTGGTTGCTAACGGCCAAGACTAGCTCAGAACATTGGTCCAGCCTCTGACCTCAAGGGTTGACAGCGACGGTGTGCTGCATGGAGGGAGCGTTCCAGTCCCTCCACCTGTTGAAACTCCTCAGGGTGGCATCCCCGTGACCGGGGGGAATAGAAGTGGTAACGGCAATGTGATCACTAACATCGGGCTCAATGGTAATACGACTGACGTCAGTAATGGAAACTTTGAAGCTAATGGCAACACTGGGCTAGGCATTGGCAACACAAGTGCTGGAAATCTGTATGGGCCTCAGCCATGGCTAAAAGATCGCCAAGAAGATTTGTTCTCACAGAGGAGAGCTGAAGGAGAACTGACTGCTGAAGCACGTCTGAGGTTTAAGGCACTCGAGGACAAAATGAAGAATTTCGAGAACCAGAACACTATGGGTGTCGACATGACTAAGCTGGGATTGATTTCTGATTTTAAGGTGCCTCCTAAATTCAAGGTACCCGACTTTGAACAATACAAGGACACCACTTGCCCTCGTGTCCACTTAAGGTCATACTACTAGAAGATGTCCGCTCACTCTGAAGACGAGAAGCTGCTGATGCACTTATTTCAGGATAGCTTGTCCGGGCCATCCTTGGAATGGTACATGGATTTGGAACCCACTAGTGTGCTCACATGGAAGGAACTGGCTGAGGCCTTTGTACACCATTATCAGTATAACAGTGACTTGGCTCCGAATCGGGTTCAACTGCAGAACTTGTCACAAAGGAACAACGAGGGGTTCAAAGAATACGCCCAGAGATGGTGTGAATTAGCATCTAGAGTTCAGCCGCAGATGGTTGAATGAGAGCTTGTTGAGATGTTTGTAGCCACTCTCCTGGGGGTCTATTACGAGAAATTGGTCAGCGATATTGTTGCACCCCAAAATTTGCCCAACATTTCTTTACCTTGCTTATGTTTCATTTCATTCACATTAGCATTATCATTTGCATTTCATTGACATGTATTCAGGAGATCAAGAGGTATGATTGCCAATCAAGAGTTACACAAGACTTTGAAGCTAGCTAAGAAGGCTATTCAAGTGTTCAAGGGTTGATATCCTTGTCAGGGAAGTCAAAAGATCCTCAGAGAGAGTGGTTGAAACCAAGAGTGTGTGCCTCCTAACTTGAGAGTTGTGGGAAGTCTTCAGATGATTCTGAAGCCATGAAGTTGGACTTGAGGTCTTGAGAGAGCTCATGAGAAGCGTTGAAGATCACTTTGAAGCCTAGACAGGTCATTGTGCAAGATTAAGAAGACTCAGTCATGAGTGGTGTAATTAGGGTTTGACTGGGTCAACCCTAGGTCAACTGATGATTTGAACAAGGTTGAGACCTAATTCAAGGGCCATGTGATCATGGATTGATACATTGAGATGCTATAAGGATGATTCCAAGGTCAACTCATCATGATTGAATAGTTTGAGAAGTTTCAAGCTAGGGTTTCTAAGGCTTGACAGTGTAAAATCCCCTAGTTTGACCCCTATCTTCAAGGCAGTTTAGCTCAAGATGTGATTGTCATCTCATCTTTCCCCCAACATGAATGTTGTAGAGAGTGCTCTTAGCTTTAATTTTAGTACTAGAAGTCCTTGATAGGATTTGTAGAACTCAAGTTATGACTTTGACAAGTTACAGGTCATCTGAGGTGTGTGAATCTGGGGGCTTGAAAGTTACCCAACTTGCATCAAACTTTTGCCTAAAAAGGATGATTCCTATAACTTTTGGTCAACATGAATGTTGTTACTTATCCTCTTAGATTTCTAGGGAGTACTAGAAGTCCTTGATAGGATTTGTAGAACTCAAGTTATGGCTTTGACAAGTCAAGGGCATTTTGGTCATTTGGAGATTACAGGTCATTTCAATCATAAGGCCATAGCTCCTATTTCCAAGCTTCAAATGGAAAAATGTTCAACATAAAACTTGTTCAAAATGATGTTTTAAGGCTAGTAAATAGGTCATGAGATGATGGAAATGCTTGTAGCTCAAAGTTGCAAAAATGACCTAAAATGAGGGTATAAGTTAAATAAACCAAAGTTGGAAATTGATATTTTTGACCTACACATCCAAACCATGGCATGTAATATATCATTTTGACTCTAAAAGACATTCTAAGAACAATGGTTTAGACACATTTTTGAGTTGAGGTGTAATTTGTGGGCTTGCTTTGAAAAGTAGTTGCTTGCATATTAAGTAACATTTGCAAAACTCAAATTCAAGGCATGAGCAAGATCCCTTGCAAGCCAAACACTTTCAAAATGTCACTAGGGGAGAAATTGGAAGAGAATGAGATTGGTTTCAAGCTGCAAACAGAATTATGCATGTCATGGCATATGGTTGAAATTCTCATGTCATGAGAGATTGAAACTCTCATTAGAAGGATCTAGAGGGTTCTAGATCACTCATACATGTTCTATATATTGAGTAGAAGAGGTTCAGATGAAAGGTTGGTGATGATTGAAGGAGAGAGCATAGATTGAGATTGAGATTTCATAGCTTGCAACTGAATTCGGTTTCACCAATTTCTTCACTTTCCATCCATTTTCTTGATTGCAACTTCTTCCATGGATGCTAGGGATTGAGTCCAGACCATAATCAAGAGGAATTCGTGGCTGAGTGGTGTTCTTGAACTCAGATTTTTCCATCTGCAACTCACCATCGGGTTTCAAGATTCAGGAGTTTTCAACCAGTTCTATTGCATACAGAAGCAAGGAAAGGATCCATTGATCGTGTCTGGAAGGTTGGAGAGCTTGATTTGAAGGTTTAGTGCATTTGTTCATCAAAGATTTTCAGGTTAGTAACTTTCTTCCTCCAGCATGAATTAGGTAGAATCAAGATGAATTAGGGTGTTAGATGCATTGTAGAACGGTGTAGGAATGATTTCAGACCATTAATTTGAGAATTAGTGACCAATTAAGGATATTACCATTTTCAGTTGAGAATTGGTTATGGCGAATCTTGAGGTTTCAGAGAGGATAAAGGGCATGAATGAATTCGTGAGGAAATTTGGGACAAGATTCATGTATAGACCACTTGCAATGGAGGATCCTAGAGAGAGTTAAGGTTGGGGACGATGACCGGAGCACCACCGGTGGTGACCGGAGCTGCGCGCGAAGTTCAGAGGTTCAAAAGGTAGAAGATGACTCTAGAGCCATCGGATGTGGTGAGACCTTTGACTAGAGGAGTGATCCAACGGCCACGTTTTAATTTCAAGTTGTGAAGGATCTGAGTTAATGAAACGCATCGTTTCATTTAGTGCTGATGCTGGGCTTAGTGAAAAGATTGATAATCACACCCCCTGATGGCCCAATCCATTATATGAACTGATTTTAGTTCCTATCTGCACCGTGTGCTTGTCCATTTTATTTTGATTTTCATTATTTTCTCCATTTTATACATGGTTCTTGATAAAATCATATAAAATTGAAAAATGATCCAATTAATCCCATTCTTTTTGCATTATACTCATGATTGAGTCTAGTATTTTTAGAGAAAAAATATTTTTATTCCATGAATTTTCTGATTTTATGGGAATAATAAAATGGTTATGTTTGATGCTTAATTTTGTGGAATTTTGTGTGATCATGTGGTGATGACTTTGATCCTGATTTTTTGTGTGTGATTAGTTTAGACATGTATGCTCCCATAGCATTTTTCTCACATTTTTGTGATGAAAATAGGTGTGTTTTCTAGATTGAGGTTTTAGGTGCTTCCTTTTAGGGTTTAGGTTTAATACCTTGTGGTGTAGAATTTATTTCTAGGTCTTATTTGATGATTTGATCTCTGGAATTAATATGGTAGAGTCATGATTGACCTAGGTTCCCATAGTTATTTTTGTAGGATTTTACAATTGGTTTTAGTATTTTAGTTAGGACTAACTTTAGTACTAGGTTTTAGGTGATCCTAACTTACTAACTAAACTAGATTAACTTCTTTAGTCCCCTTAGATTAGGGTTTTTGCTTTGTTTGCCTTTGGTTAAGATTGAAGACAAGTTGAAGACAAGGTGAAGTTGCTTGGAGCTAGGAGTTGCTTGTGCCTGAAGGTGTCTGATGAAGATTTAGGAGGTAGGAGACATAGGGAGAGCCTTATAATTAGAATGACTTCTTTCACAAATATGGAAAGCATCTTGTGCTTCCATTCCTCCCAATGACTAAAAGTCCTTCTAAGATATTCACATCCCTCCTTTGGAGGGATGAGTGGCTTTATCTGGGAAGTATAACTTTGAGGGAACCAGTCTCTCATAATGATGAACCCTTACAGGTTTCCTTTGGTTGTCAATAAGTTGTTTATCATTTCCACTCATTCTGTTAAATCAATTGTCTTCTGGTTTGAGTATATTGAAAGATGTTGGACTTGAGTTTGAAGATGAGGAATTCATTGAAGAGTGTGGAAGAGGATGATTCCTTGAGCATTGCCATTGCAGCTGAGGCTTGAAGAGCAAGAAGAACAAGTTGATACTTGAAGATTCAATTGAGATTGAATGAAGAGCTGAGGCTTAAAGAATTGAAGGATGAAGTTGACACTTCCAGGTGATTGAAGGCTACTCTGAGAAGCTGAAGCTTGTAGGAGAAGAAGACCAAGTTGATACTGGTAAAGTAAAGAGAGCTGAAGCTTGAAGAAGAGAGAATAAGTTGATACTTATGTTTGATGTGTTAGAAGCTTGAAGAAGCAAGTTGACACTTGCTATTGGAGATGATAGCCTTGAAGGGTGGTTGAAGTCTGAAGACTGGATTGCTGTTAGAAGAGCTGAAGCTTGTAATAGGAGGGGGGTTGATCTGCTTTCTCTCTTGTCTGTTTTCTTTTCTGTGTCGATGTGCCTTGTTTGACTTGCTTGATGCATTAGAATAAGTCCATATCTAGATTGATTTAATCTAGGAGCATGATTGCACTAGAGGTTGAGTTGCTCCCTCTGCTTGTATTTTTACTGTATGGCTTTGCTTGCGGGTGTTCGGTAGAGCCCAACTCCCTTGCCCATGTGATTTCTGTTTGCTTGATAGCATGTTATTTTTACTGTATGATTGCAGTTTATTGTATCTTGCTTGATAGCATGTTATTTCCTCTGTATGATTGCAGTTATTCATATCTGGCTTGAGGTTGAGATGAGCTTGCGGAGGCTGATGCCCCACACACATTTCCTCCCTCACTTGCATTGCATGCATTTTACAGTCGTTTACTGTTTACTGTTTAAGCTGATGCTTTATCTGTTTCTGTTTATCATTGACATGATCCCCTAGGAATTTCACTTCCTTTGATAAGGAAGTGATGATTAGAACTTTAGGTTGAAACCTATGCATGATAACTTCTAGGAGTTCCCTATTTCGAACCTCAACCATAAGATGAATCCTTGGCAGGACAACATTAGGACTTGATAGTCTCCCCGTAGTTGAGCCCCTTCTCTTCTCATCTCAAAACAGCTTAAGATACAGTAATCATGAATGATTTCTTTCGTACGTTACGAGCCTTAAGCTATCTGAGAAAGGATTGTTGGAGAGCTTCTTCTCTACAATCTGGATGTTTAGTATGGCACCCTTTGGGTGACATGCGACGCATTCACTCTCCGGTCATAGTCTTTAGTGCGATTGAAATTGCAAACAACCATAAAAAAACAGTTCTTTCGTAAAAGACAGAAAACAAACTTCAAACCTTTTTGCCCCGTGGGCCCATAATTCAAAGGAAGCTTTTCTGAAGAAAAGAGTGTCGTTAAACTTCAGCGCCACCGCAAACAGGCTTTGTCCCTAACTGCTGGAACTGTTGTTTAACCCTACTCGATAAAACAGATGAATCTGAATCCCCGTAATCCGTATTATCCCGAACTACGTAAGCTCTGATCTCTCATATCTGTTGAGAGTACGTAGGCACAATATTGACGTATTGGCGAGCCACCTTCCCCGTAACCCGTAGTAGGTCGAACTACGTTGACTCTGATTTCTCATTCTCTGATGAGAATACGTAGGCATAAAGTGCGACGCTTTGCCGAGTCATTTCTCTTTTCTGTTTAAGCCAGCCTTGATAGGTAGATAGATAAAACAACCCGTCCAGTAGACACAACAAGCGTGGATCCCATCGAGTATGATGGACGTGAGGGGTGCTAATACCTTCCCCTTGCGTAACCGACTCCCGAACCCAGACAATGGTTGCGATGACCTTGTCTTATACCTTTTCGTCAGGTTTTTCCGATCGTTTCCTTTCCCGCTCTGAGGGATAAATAACGAAAGGTGGCGACTCTTCTGTTTTGCCGACACCTTATTTTTGCGGAAGCGACAGCTGGAGACTCTGCTGGGGACTTGATAGTTTCCTGGGATCCAACGTCCCGTATGCGAGTCAGTTTGGGGATCCAACGTCCCCTACGAGAGTCAATCCTAGCGCTTGTATGATTACTTGTTGGGTTGTATTTATTTATCGCATTTTATTTCCCGCATTCCATTTTCAGTATGATATGATTATCTGTGCTGTTGTGGGAGGGGCATTCTGATGAGTGAGAAGCCAGACCCAGGCTTGAGTGAACATAGCATTAGTTATGGAAATTAGTGGGCGCGTGCTTGCTTGGCAGGCACTAGTGTCTCATGAAATCCACGCTCAGACGAGGTTCTCCTGGTTGACTTCTTTTTCAACCCTTTGGGCTGAGGGGGTTGTTGGTTTGGAGGATTGTCGACTCTGGGGACCGATCATTTGGGATTCAGCTGAGTGAGGCCGCTTCATGAGCTGGTGATGCCACACCTTCTGGGTATCGTATCACCCCTCTTGAATGTCTGGGACGCTGATGACCGCATAGGATGCCGAACTTGTGTCAGTTTAGGTCCATGCCTGTGAGCAGGGTTGGGTTTATTGCAGGAAACTTTGACCTTCAGACTACCTGGTTTTCTTGATAACGAATCAGTTTTTATTGGGATCAGAGGATCTCATCAGTAGATATATGATTGTTCTTGACAGAGCAGAGTTATGGTCCTGTATAAGAGGACCTTATATTCAGAGATGTGTGTTTGTTCTTGATAGAGCAGGTTTGTGATTGGGATCTGAGGATCTCATCTGCAGATGTATGTTTGTTCTTGACAGAGCAGAGTTTTGGTCCTGTGTCAGAGGTCCTTATTATCAGATGTTTGTTCTTGACAGAGCAGAGTTTTGGTCCTGTATCAGAGGTCCTTACTATCTGATGTTTGTTCTTGACAGAGCAGGTTTTTGATTGGGATCAGAGGATCTTATCATCAGATATTTGTTCTTGACAGAGCAGGTTTATGGTTGGGATCAGAGGATCTCATCAGCAGATGTATGTTTGTTCTTGACAGAGCAGAGTTTTTGGTCCTGTATCAGAGGTCCTTATTATCATATGTGTGTTCTTGACAGAGCAGATTTGTGATCCGATACCAGGGTTTTCTTTTTATCAGAGATAGTGGTTGTTCTTGATAGAGCAGGATTATGGATTTGTTGACACAGAATCTCCGCAGCACAGTTGTCTTGATCTCCTTCTGCATGATTGCATTTTACATTGCTTTGCATACTCATTTGCATTTCATTAACGTGTGTCTGTGTTGCAGGTACTGTTTTCCCCGATCCAGGATTTCTTGCCTCCTATTGTATTGTTATGGGTTCTCTGAGGAAGACCGTGACTTACAAGCTCCCTGCCCCTGATGTGGTTCAGCTGACTGGTTTGATTGCTTTAGCAGATGATTCTGTGAGAGATGAGTTCAGAGAGTCTTACGGCAGATTGCTCAGTTTGGTTCGTAAACCTTCTGCGTTTGAGTTGAATGGGTTGCACGCTCTGCTGCAGTTCTACGACCCTCCGTTGAGATGCTTTACCTACCAGGACTTCGTTCTCGCACCTACGCTAGAGGAGTATGTTGATTTGTTAGGTGTGCCTATCAAGAGTCAGGCGCCCTTCGTTCGTATGGATGCTGAGCCTAATCTGGCTAGTCTAGCTCCGTCACTTCATCTGGATGCCTCCGAGTTGGTATTGTCTAGTTGGAACAAGGTTCCCGGTTTCTCCTTGCAGTTCTTAGTGGGAAAGGCTCAGCAGTGCGCCAAAGACGGATGTTGGGTCATGTTCAACGCCATTCTCGCTCTGTGCATATATGGCATCATTTTGTTCCCCAATATGCCCGACTTTGTAGACTTCGACACCTTCCGCATCTTTGCTTCAGGGAATCTAGTCCCTGCCTTGATAGGAGATGTCTACCATTCCATCCACTACAAAAATGAGAACAGAAGGGGCAAGAATGTCTCGTGCTGTGTGCCCTTGCTTTATAGATGGCTTGATAGTCATCTACCCAAGAGGGGTCCCTTTGCTTCGTCTGCAGCCACGGCTGAGTGGTCTGAGCGTTGATGAGTCTATCAGTGAAGGATATTGACTGGTTTGACAGAGATAGGTTGGGTACCGATATTATCTTCAGCTGCAGTGGGTTTCTGAACGTGCCTTTGATAAGCAGGAAGAGCTGTATAAACTATAATCCGTCTTTGCTGGTCCGACAGTTTGCGTATGCTTTGAGAGCTCCGCCGAAGGATGAAGAGGTGCAGGAATCTTTGTACCTCACTGGTCTTCTAGAGGGGGATATGTTATCCAAGCTTCAGCGCGCCTGGAATGGTATCAGTAAGCGGGGAAAGCCATTGCTGGGGAAAAGTAATAGTCAAGCCTACGCTCCGTACGTGACGTGGATCAGAGCCAGAGCAGATGCTATAGGGATGTCGTTTCCTCCTGCCAAGCCAAAAAGCCCTCCAGTGATTGAAGAGCCTACCACCGTGCCTATTCAGCAGCATAATCGGGTGTTAGCTGAGAGAGATGAATTGAAGAGGGCAAATGAAGAACTGGAGAAAGAATTGACCCAACTCCGAAGCGAGAGAAGCGAAGCTGTTCATTCCTTCAAGAGGCAGACCGAGCTGATGAACCAGCTGGGGACAAACTTGACTAAGCAATAGCTGAGCGCGAGCGCATGGGTCGAGACTTCAAAGCTGTCAATGATGTACTGGTCACGAAGAAGCAACACTTGGACGAAGCGTATCGGAGGGTATCCAAGTTTAACCAGCATTGGAAGGCCTCCCTAGCCAACAGGAAAGAGCGGGAGGATAAGCTGATGCAACAAATCTCCAAGCTGAAAGCCCAGGTGAAGGCTAGTGAGAAGAGGTTTGATGAAGAAACCGCTCGCAGATATGCCGCTGAAGGCCAGCTCAACAGAGCTCTTGCTAACCTGAAAGAGCGCAAACTGACGTTTGAGTCCAAGAAGCGGAAGCTAGAAGATTGTTTCGGCGAAGGAGCATGGGAAGATTCGGTCGAAGGTATTCAATACACCATTATGCAGAGGGATTTACTCGTCGAAGGGTTGCTCACTCGGCCTAATCATCCAGAAACGAAGGGGTTGTTAGAAGAGTTTCGCGCCCGTGGCCGTGCTTGACTATTTGTATTCCTTTTGTTTGATCATTGTTGTATGCTGACCATCACCAGGCTTGTTGGGTGAGGTCACGCTGTTGATTCATCTTGTACTCACTAATGTTGTGTACTGCCTTGATGGGCTTTCTGTATATATGAGATGTTATTTCCACGATTGGACTCGGACTTCTTATTATCAGCACTGGCACTCAGGCACTAGGATCGGGGGACATCTCCCTAACGCACAGACACACGTTTGCATTTGCATGAAGCATTCGCATAACGAGCACTTTGTCGTTTTTCCTAACCCTTTTGTGTTTTCAGGTTGTTTCAGGTTATTCCAGGATTGATCAGAGACCCATCCACCGCTATCCGACCAGAGCAAATCAAACCAGAATCATGGAGCAAGTGCAAACTGATGTTCAAGAACTCCACGAAAGAATGGATCGCTTCATGGAGCTCATGCAAGCGGTCACCAATGTCCAGGATCAGCTCAGAACCTTGGTTCAGCCTCTGATTTCAAGGGTTGATAGCAATGGCGTACTTCATGGGGGGACCGTGCCTACCCCTCCACCAGTTGAAACTCCTCAGAATGGCGTCCCCGTGACCGGGGGGAATGGCAGAGCCAACGGCAATGTGATGGCTAACATGGGACTCAATGGTAATACGACGGGCGTCGGTAATGGAAAATTTGAAGCTAATGTCAATGTTGGGCGGGGCAACGGCAATGTAGGTGTTGGGAATCTGTTCGGGCCTCAGCCGTGGTTAGAAGACCGTCAAGACGATGTGTTCTCACAGAGAGGTGCTGAAGGGGAGCTGACTGCTGAAGCACGTCTAAGGTTCAAGGCACTCGAGGATAAGATGAAGAACATCAAGAACCAGAACACCCTGGGCGTTGATATGTCCAGGTTGGGACTGATTGCTGATTTCAAGGTGCCTCCCAAGTTCAAGGTACCTGACTTTGAAAAGTACAAGGGCGCCACTTGCCCTCACGTCCACCTGAGATGATATTACAGAAAAATGTCCGCTCATTCTGAGGACGAGAAGTTGCTGATGCACTTCTTCCAGGACAGTCTGTCCGGACCCTCCCTCGAATGGTACATGAGTCTGGAACCTACCAGTGTGCGCACGTGGAAGGACCTTGCTGAAGCATTTGTGCACCACTACCAATATAACAGTGACTTGGCCCCGAACCGAGTCCAACTGCAGAATCTGTCGTAAAGGAACAACGAAGGGTTCAAGGAATACGCCCAGCGATGGTGTGAGTTGGCAGCCAGGGTTCAGCCGCCGATGGTTGAACGTGAGCTTGTGCAAATGTTCGTAGCCACCCTCCCAGGGGTTTATTATGAGAAATTGGTCAGCGGTATGTCTGGAACCTTCTCAGATCTCATTATCACGGGCGAACACATTGAAAATGGGATCAAACTGGGGAAAATTCAAGGTGATTCATCCTCGGCTGGAGGCGGAAAGAAACCTTATGGTGGCAAAAGATGGGAAGGAGAAACGAGCGCCGTGTCCAACGCTCGAAGGAAGGGTAAAGGCCCTCACCAACAGGTGGTCAGTATAACTATCCCGGCAGTTCAACAGCCACAGCAGCAGCAGCAGCAGCAACCGAATCAGCAGGGGTACAGAAAGTACCCGAATCGGGCACCTCTGTCGAGCCGTCACCTCGAGACACCGCCCATGTCATACGCGCAACTATTGCAGACTTTGCTCCAGTTGCAGCTAATCCAGAAGAGAACCTTGGCTCCCTTGACAGGGGCACCTCCTCCAGGTTATGATGCGAATGCAACTTGTGAGTTTCACTCGGGGGCACCAGGCCACACGATAGAAAATTGCAAAGCCTTCAAGCACAAGGTGCAGGACATGGTGGACGCTAAGATCATAAACTTCTCCGATAATGTGCCAAACGTCACGAAGAACCCTATGCCGAATCATAGGGGAGGTGGAGTAAACACCATTATTGAAGACGAGGGTTTGGATTTGTTGACTGACGTCAGAGATCTGAAGACACCGCTTAGCTTTGTTAAAGCTAAGCTGATGAAAAGGGTTTTTTTCCAGGTTATGGAGAACTGTGCATGGGCTGTGCGACAAGTCCTGATGGATGTGAACAGCTGATAGAGGGGATTCAAAGTCTGATGACTGAGGGAATCCTGGAGTTTAGCCGGAGGGCCGAATGCGGATCGGGAGAGGTAATGCTGAAGCAAGGTGATGAGGTTGCCACCATCACCATCCCTCGCCAGACGATAACTATTTCTGCACCCAGGCCGCCCACGATTACCATCACCAAAGCTGGGCCAATACCGTTCGAAAGCACAAATGCTGTCCCATGGCATTATGGGGAAGAGGTCTACTGCAACGGACAAAAGTTGGAACTAGAACCGTTTGGGTCGTCTATGGAGAACCTAGCAGGCGTTAGTGGAATCGCTCGCAGCGGAAGAGTGTTTGCACCACCTGAGGTCGTAACGGACAAAGCGGACAGAGCTGATGCAACTGATAAAGGGAAGAGTAAGGTCGTTGAAGAGATCCCTCGTGGGGTAGACAAAGACTTACTTGCTAAAGACGCCGAAGAATTTATGAGGTTGATTAAAAAGAGTGACTACAAGATTGTGGATCATCTCCATCAAACACCCTCGAAGATTTCCATCCTGAATCTGTTGCTGTGTTCTGAGGCACACCGCAACGCGCTGTTGAAGGTGTTGAATGCCGCATATGTACCGCAGGAAATATCGGTAAACCAGTTAGAGGAGGTCGTAGCCCACGTAAATGCTGGAAATGGGTTAGGGTTCACTGACCTAGAGCTGACGCTGAAGGGAAGGAACCACAATAGCGCCCTGCACATCTCGATAGAGTGTACGGGAATGATTATGTCTCACGTGTTGGTGGACACGGGGTCGTCGCTCAATGTTCTTCTGAAGAAGGCATTAATGAAGTTAGATACTCGCGGAGTGATTTGCACACCCACTGATCTGGTTGTGAAGGCGTTCGATGGAACTAAACGCCATGTTTTCGGAGAGGTGACGTTGCCAATCCAAGTCGGGCCGGAAACATTTGACGCGGTCTTCTACATTATGGACATCATGCCTGCCTACAGCTGTCTCTTGGGCCGGCCATGGATCCACTCCGCAGGTGCCGTGACCTCTATGTTGCACCAGAAGCTCAAGTACGCTATCGGAGGTAGCATCGTGACTGTATGTGGCGAGGAAGACATAATGGTGAGCCATTTGTCGTCCTTCAAGTATGTTGAGATGGATGGGAAATCCACGAAACCCTATGCCAAGCGTTCGAAGCTGTTAAAGTCAAGGACGTAGCTCCTGTAGTCACTGAAAAGCCAGAGATGACTCTCTCTTCCTTCAAGGAAGCCCGGGCCGTTGTTTAAGCCGGATCTACCCCAGGCTGGGGGCGAATTTTGGAGATACCTAACAAGCAAGACAAGTTTGGGTTGGGATACTCTCCTGGAGCTGAAGCCTCCTCTTCTAGCAGCGCATCGCGAGGTAAAGGGCCGATCCAGTTTACCAGCGGCGGGGTGATATTTGAAAGCATCAATGCAATGTCTGAAGACAGCGGAGATAGCGACTGTGACTTAGACTCTTGGATCCAGCCAAGCAAGCCAGGCGAGAGCCTCAACAACTGGTCCGTCAAGGATATCATCCAGATGACAAGCGAAGAGTAATGATTTACTTTTTCCAATCACTGTACAACCCTATGTCCTACCCGGGGCATAGTGGTTTTATTGTCAGGGCCTCGTTTGATTATGTACATGCATGTTATCAATAAATCAAAAGGCGTTTTTCTTCGTATTCAAATGTTGTGATCTCTGTTATTCCTGTTTTATATTTGTTTTGAAAAACAATAAAATGGCAACGGGGTTTGTGCTAACCTGCATATCCTTGTCTTAAGCTTAACCCTTGTTATTGCAGGATCCACATAACAGATGACATCGACTCTGGACCTTCTACGACTCACTTCGACTTCGATTGCCCGATCTATCAAGCCGAAGAAGAGATTGATGAAGACGAAGACCTTCCCGAAGAGTTGGCCCGCTTGTTGAAACAAGAAGAGAAAGTCATTCTGCCTCATGAGGAGGAGATCGAGATTGTGAATCTGGGTTCTGAAGAACTTGTCAGGAATGTCAGGATAGGGGCTGCATTGCAGAGTGATATCAAGTGAAGATTGGTCGAGATGCTGAGAGAGTATAGTGACGTCTTTGCTTGTTCATACGAGGATATTCCCGGACTTGATACTGACATCGTGGTCCACCACTTGCCGCTGCGAGAAGATTGTCCTCCCGTTAAGCAGAAGCTTAGGAGGACGCGACCAGATATGGCCGTTAAGATCAAAGAAGAAGTGCAAAAGCAGCTTGATGCTGGCTTCTTAGCGGTCACTACCTACCCTCCGTGGGTCGCCAACATAGTACCTGTACCGAAGAAGGACGGTAAGGTGCGAATGTGCGTCGATTATCGGGATTTGAATAGGGCGAGCCCTAAAGATGATTTCCCGCTGCCTCATATTGATGTGTTGGTCAACAATACAGCTCAGTTCTCCGTGTTTTCATTCATAGATGGCTTCTCTGGCTACAATCAGATCAAGATGGCGCCGGAGGACATGGAGAAAACTACGTTTATCACACCTTGGGGAACATTTTGCTACAAGGTAATGCCTTTCGGTCTGAAGAATGCATGGGCCACTTACAACGAGCAATGGTTACTTTGTTTCATGACATGATTCATCATGAGATTGAAGTCTATGTTGATGACATGATCGCGAAGTCCCAAACGGAGGAGGGACATCTGGTCAATTTGCTGAAGCTTTTTGAGAGGCTTAGGAAGTTCAGGTTGAGGCTGAATCCTAACAAGTGTACTTTTGGAGTACGGTCCGGAAAGTTGCTGGGGTTTATCGTGAGTGAAAGAGGCATCGAGGTTGATCCTGCGAAGATAAAAGCGATACAAGAAATGCCAGTGCCGAAAACAGAAAAAGAAGTTCGTGGTTTCCTGGGCAGAATAAACTACATTGCAAGGTTTATTTCTCAGCTCACGGCCACGTGTGAACCGATGTTCAAACTACTGAAAAAAGATCAGGCGATTATCTAGAACGAGGATTGCCAGAAGGCATTTGACAAGATAAAACAGTATCTGCAGGAACCTCCGATCTTGATACCCCCAGTGGCTGGACGACCTCTAATCATGTACTTGACAATTCTTGAGAATAGTATGGGGTGTGTTCTCGGTCAGCACGACGAGACGGGCAGAAAGGAGCATGCCATTTACTATTTGAGTAAAAAGTTCACAGACTGTGAATCTCGTTACTCGATGCTGGAGAAAACGTGTTGTGCACTAGCCTGGGCTGCCAAACGTTTACGACAGTACATGCTCAATCACACCACCATGCTAATTTTGAAGATGGATCCGATCAAGTACATCTTCGAGAAGCAAGCGCTTTCGGGCAGGATTTCCAGATGGCAAATGGTGTTGACAGAATATGATATTCAGTACGTTTCCCAGAAGGCCATCAAGGGTAGCGTGTTGTCTGATTACCTTGCCGAACAGCCGATCGAAGATTATCAGCCGATGAAATTTGAATTCCCTGATGAGGATATCATGTTTCTCAAAGCGTAGGATTGCGATGAGTCGTTGCCTGACGAGGGTCCGGATAGGAAATCCCAATGGAAATTGATATTTGACTGGGCGGTTAACTCTTATGGAAGTGGCATTGGGGCAATCATCACGACTCCCCACGGATCCCACATCCCGTTCACTGCGAGACTGACGTTTCCAGTCACCAATAACAAAGCGGAGTACGAAGCATGTGTCATGGGTCTAGAAGAAGCAATCGATTTGAGAATCAAGAACCTAGACGTATATGGTGACTCGGCGCTTGTGATCAACCAGATTAAAGGGGAGTGGGAGACTCGTCAATCGAATTTGGTGTCGTACATGAATTATGCCAGAAGGCTGCTTCCGTTCTTTGATCGAGTGGAACTCCATCATGTGCCCAGGGCCGAAAATCAGATGGCTGATGCCTTAGCCATGTTGGCTTTGATGTATAAAGTTAATTTTTGGAATGAAGCTCCAAGAATTGTCCTTTCTCGTCTTGATAGACCTGCATTCGTCTTTGCGATCGAGGAAGCCTCCGACGGCAAGCCATGGTTCCATGATATCCAGACCTTCCTTATGACTAAGGAGTATCCTGCGGCAGCGTCAACCCAGGATAAGACTCTGAGGAGGCTGTCTGGAAATTTTTATCTCAACCCTGATGGAGTTTTGTATAAAAGAAACAACGATCTCGTGCTACTCAGATGTGTAGATGAGAAAGAAGCGAGTATGCTCATGGAAGAAGTCCATGAGGGCACATTTGGCATGCACGCCGGCGGGCATGCTATGACGAGAAAGATCCTTAGAGCAGGATACTACTGGCTTACGATGGAATCAGATTGCTTTAAATTCGCGAAGAGATGTCATAAATGCCAGATTTATGCTGATAAAGTTCATGTGCCGCCGTGCCCTTTGAATGTCATGTCCTCCCCGTGGCCGTTCTCCATGTGGGGTATCGACATGATAGGCAAGATCGAGCCCACTGCATCTAACGGTTGTCGCTTCATTCTGGTAGCTATCGATTACTTCACCAAGTGGGTGGAGGCAGCCTCATATGCTAATGTGACCAAGCAGGTGGTAGCTAAATTCATAAAGAGGGACATCATCTGTCGTTACGGAATTCCCGAGCGGATCATTACTGATAATGGTTCGAATCTGAATAACAAGATGATGAAGGAGTTGTGCCAGAGTTTCAAGATTGAACACCACAACTCATCTCCTTACCGGCCGAAGATGAATGGCGCCGTTGAAGCAGCCAATAAGAACATTAAGAAGATTGTTCAGAAGATGGTCGTGACCTACAAGGATTGGCACGAGATGCTGCCGTTTGCATTGCACGGTTATCGTACAACGGTACGTACATCAACCGGGGCAACTCCTTTCTCACTAGTGTACGGTATGGAAGCTGTCCTGCCGTTAGAAGTGGAGATCCCTTCTTTGCGAGTTTTGGTTGACGTGAAACTCGATGAGGCAGAATGGATTGAGAACCGACTAAACCAACTCAGCCTGATGGACGAGAAGAGGTTAGCATCGATTGCGCATGGTCGTCTGTACCAAAGCCGAATGAAGAAAGCTCATGATAAGAAGGTGTATCCTAGAAGCTTTCAGACGGGTGATCTCGTCCTGAAGAAGATTCTTCCTCCACACTCCGATCACTGGGGCAAGTGGACTCCCAATTATGAAGGTCCATACATCGTCAGCAAGGTCTTCTCGGGAGGAGCTTTGTTGTTATCCACGATGGATGGCGAAGATTTTGCATCCCCGGTGAACGCGGACGCAGTTAAAAAATACTTTGCTTAAAGAATGACCCGCTGGAAAGAAAAAGAATATCCAGGCAAAAATGGGGCATCCCGGCTAACCATAAAAAAGGAAAAAGGTTCGGGCAAAAATTAGGGATATAAATTGAAAAAATATACACCCGCAAAGTCGAAAACCTGAAAGGGCGACTTTGGCAAAAAAGGGTATCCCGGTGAATCGAAAACCCGGAAGGGCGATTCAGGCAAAAGTTAGGGATTTGAAAAAGAAAATGACTGCATTCTGCGTGTGGACTTTCATTGTTTAGTGGTTTGGAAGACCTGAGGGCCGTTTATCTGAATCAATCTCTTCTGAAGCTGAAGCGTCGGAGAAGTATCGAAGTCGAGTGGGTCATAGAGGGATCAACTCATGGTGTTCGTCTACGCCTCACTGCCGACATTTGTATATACTGATGTATATTTATGTTTTATTTTCGCGCATCTTCCTCATTCCAGGGGCTTACATCTGTTGTAAAACATTTTTACCCATTCAGGGGTTCGTTATCAATAAAATGTATACTATTCAGCAATTCTGTTTGTCTGTTTAGCATTTACCTGTTTTGTTTGCGAAAAAGAACGCCGATATTTTTGATAAAATGCGCATACATAAACTTACTGGCCTAGGCCACTGATTGTTGAAACAATGAATTACTTGAACATTGTCACAAGATGATAAGCTTGATAGTTCCCTTTGAGAATGGTATCTTGTCTGTTTGTTTGTGTTGTTGCAGGTATAGCACATTCCAGGCAGTACGCCGTATGCGTCCCCAAGCAGGATGATTCCTTCTTCTCCAGCAAACTTCAACAGCCTCTCCCCGCAGAGTCTGAACCAGAGATCGTAAAGCATTGATATGTTTCCCCAGGCAAGGAAGATTCTCTCCCCAATCAGATGTATCCCGAAGGGTCGTCATCTCCCTAGCTGAGTCACATACTGAAGTGTGCAGCAATTGATAGTTCCAGACTGAAGTCTTCAACGAAATTGAGATTCCCCACAGAGTCATACTCTCCCCCAAAGCAGGATGATTTCTTCTTCCCCAACCGAGTTTGCAAACCCCAAAGAGAGCCGAGTCCTTGGAAGGCGTTCGGACCATGATTGGTTTTCCCCAGTAGAGGGTTGAATAGCTGATGCTGCATTTCCCCACCGGAGTCATTACCTCTAGGAAAGTTTTGCTGCGAATGCTGTGCAGCTCATTTCTGCGATTGACATCGCTTTCCTCAGCAGGTCTGGGTTCTCGTAGAGCTTTATTCCCCTGCAGCAGTCGACTGAAGTTTGCTTCCCCATGCGGAGTCCGATTGAGATTGGCGTGACCTTTTCTCCATGGCAGGATGATTCCTTCCCCCGCCAGAGTGGTTCTTTCTCCTTGACAGGAAGGCTCTCCCTTCAGCATTTATTTTGCTGACGGGATCACAACATTTTGCATGATTGCATAGCATTTATCATAAACGCGTAGCATTTCCACTGTGTGGAGCATTACGCCGTTGTCAAAGCATGTGCATATGAAACATGAGCTAGGTCGTTACCGTTCTTGTTTTGCAGGTGTTCCTCCGCAGAGTCGCTTGCTCAAGATGATTCTTGAATTCTCCCCAGCAAATTCGTTTGCTCAAGATGATTCTTAAAGTCCCCTGTGAAGTCGCCAGAGAGGGTTGCTCAAGTTGATGCTTAGAGTCCCCGGCAGAGTGAGTGCTCGGGATGATTCCCGAAATCCCCAGCAGAGTTATTAGTCCAGGATGATTCTTGAAGTCCCCAGAGAAGTTATTTGTTCAAGATGATTCTTGATTTCCTCAGCAGAGATGACTCACCCAGAATGATTTCTGGATCCCCGAAGCAGAGTTACTTGATAGTTCTCCAGAGTCCCCAGCGGCGATGTGTCATCCCCGGCAGGTTTCTGAGCAGCGAAGTTGAAACTTCCCTCGAAGACTTGATGATTGAAGTCCAACCGTATTGACGAAACAGTTCTCCCCGCTGATGCGGAGTGCCTGATGGCAGAAGTTTGGATATCCCCAATTGGTTCATGATTGACTGAGAATTCTATTCCCGACTTATTGACGAAATTCGGCTGACGCCCAAAGATTTCTTTGAATGCTCGATGGCGTGGTTAACTTGATTGTTGATTTGATAAGTCCTGAGGAATTCTGATGCCTGACGGCATGATCGACCATGTATCACCGGTTACCGTGTGACCAATTCCCCAGCTAGTTGTCGTGCAGCTAATATTTCAGTTTTCGAAGATTTGTTCCCACCAGAGTACCGTGTACTTGTGCAGTTGGCAAATTTCCGGGTTTGTCGTTATTCAACCGTCTCGCACCTTGATTGGTTGAGAGCCGTTTGCTTCTCACCCAGTTAGGTTCAAGCCGTTTGAATAGGGGCAGCTGTTGCACCCCAAAATTTGCCCAACATTTCTTTACCTTGCTTATGTTTCATTTCATTCACATTAGCATTATCATTTGCATTTCATTGACATGTATGTAGGAGATCAAGAGGTATGATTGCCAATCAAGAGTTACACAAGACTTTGAAGCTAGCTAAGAAGGCTATAAAAGTGTTCAAGGGTTGATATCCTTGTCAGGGAAGTCAAAAGATCCTCAAAGAGAGTGGTTGAAACCAAGAGTGTGTGCCTCCTAACTTGAGAGTTGTGGGAAGTCCTCAGATGATTCTAAAGCCATGAAGTTGGACTTGAGGTCTTGAGAGAGCTCATGAGAAGTGTTGAAGATCACTTTGAAGCCTATACAGGTCATTGTGCAAGATTAAGAAGACTCAGCCATGAGTGGTGTAATTAGGGTTTGACTGGGTCAACCCTAGGTCAACTGATGATTTGAACAAGGTTGAGACCTAATTCAAGGGCCATGTGATCATGGATTGATACATTGAGATGCTATAAGGATTATTCCAAGGTCAACTCATCATGATTGAAGAGTTTGAGAAGTTTCAAGCTAGGGTTTCTAAGGCTTGACAGTGTAAAATCCCCTAGTTTGACCCCTATCTTCAAGGCAGTTTATCTCAAGATGTGATTGTCATCTCATCTTGCCCCCAACATGAATGTTGTAGAGCATGATCTTAGATTTAATTTGAGTACTAGAAGTCCTTTATAGGATTTGTAGAACTCAAGTTATGTCTTTGACAAGTTACAGGTCATCTGAGGTGTGTGAATCTGGGGGCTTGAAAGTTACCCAACTTGCATCAAACTTTTGCCCAAAAAGGATGATTCCTATGAACTTTTGGTCAAGATGAATGTTGTTCCTTATCCTCTTAGCTTTCTAGGGAGTACTAGAAGTCCTTGATAGGATTTGTAGAACTCAAGTTATGGCTTTGACAAGTCAAGGGCATTTTGGTCATTTGGAGATTACAGGTCATTTCAATCATAAGGCCATAGCTCCTATTTCCAAGCTTCAAATGGAAAAATGTTCAACATAAAACTTGTTCAAAATGATGTTTTAAGGCTAGTAAATAGGTCATGAGATGATGGAAATGCTTGTAGCTCAAAGTTGCAAAAATGACCTAAAATGAGGGTATAAGTTAAATAAACCAAAGTTGGAAATTGATATTTTTGACCTACGCATCCAAACCATGGCATGTAATATATCATTTTGACTCTAAAAAACATTTTAAGAACAATGGTTTAGACACATTTTTGAGTTGAGGTGTAATTTGTGGGCTTGCTTTGAAAAGTAGTTGCTTGCATATTAAGTAACATTTGCAAAACTCAAATTCAAGGCATGAGCAAGATCCCTTGCAAGCCAAACACTTTCAAAATGTCACTAGGGGAGAAATTGGAAGAGAATGAGATTAGTTTCAAGCTGCAAACAGAATTATGCATGTCATGGCATATGGTTGAAATTCTCATGTCATGAGAGATTGAAACTCTCATTAGAAGGATCTAGAGGGTTCTAGATCACTCATACATGTTCTATATATTGAGTAGAAGAGGTTCAGATGAAAGGTTGGTGATGATTGAAGGAGAGAGCATAGATTGAGATTGAGATTTCATAGCTTGCAACTGAATTCGGTTTCACCAATTTCTTCACTTTCCATCCATTTTCTTGATTGCAACTTCTTCCATGGATGCTAGGGATTGAGTCCAGACCATAATCAAGAGGAATTCGTGGCTGAGTGGTGTTCTTGAACTCAGATTTTTCCATCTGCAACTCACTATCGGGTTTCAAGATTCAGGAGTTTTCAACCAGTTCTATTGCATACAGAAGCAACGAAAGGATCCATTGATCGTGTCTGGAAGGTTGGAGAGCTTGATTTGAAGGTTTAGTGCACCTGTTCATCAAAGATTTCCAGGTTAGTAACTTTCTTCCTCCAGCATGAATTAGGTAGAATCAAGATGAATTAGGGTGTTAGATGCATTGTAGAACGGTGTAGGAATGATTTCAGACCATTAATTTGAGAATTAGTGACCAATTAAGGATATTACCATTTTCGGTTGAGAATTGGTTATGGCGAATCTTGAGGTTTCAGAGAGGATAAAGGGCATGAATGAATTCGTGAGGAAATTTGGGACAAGATTCATGTACAGACCACTTGCAATGGAGGATCCTAGAGAGAGTTAGGGTTGGGGACGATGACCGGAGCACCACCAGTGGTGGCCGAAGCTGCGCGCGAAGTTCAGAGGTTCAAAAGGTAGAAGATGACTCTAGAGCCATCGGATGTGGTGAGACCTTTGACTAGAGGAGTGATCCAACGGCCACGTTTTAATTTCAAGTTGTGAAGGATCTGAGTTAATGAAACACATCGTTTCATTTAGTGCTGATGCTGGGCTTAGTGAAAAGATTGATAATCACACCCCCTGATGGCCCAATCCATTATATGAACTGATTTTAGTTCCTATCTGCACCGTGTGCTTGTCCATTTTATTTTGATTTTCATTATTTTCTCCATTTTATACATGGTTCTTGATAAAATCATATAAAATTGAAAAATGATCCAATTAATCCCATTCTTTTTGCATTATACTCATGATTGAGTCTAGTATTTTTTAGAGAAAAAATATTTTTATTCCATGCATTTTCTGATTTTATAGGAATATTAAAATGGTTATGTTTGATGCTTAATTTTGTGGAATTTTGTGTGATAATGTGGTGATGACTTTGATCCTGATTTTTTGTGTGTGATTAGTTTAGACATGTATGCTCCCATAGCATTTTTCTCACATTTTTGTGATGAAAATAGGTGTGTTTTCTAGATTGAGGTTTTAGGTGCTTCCTTTTAGGGTTTAGGTTTAATACCTTGTGGTGTAGAATTTATTTCTAGGTCTTATTTGATGATTTGATCTCTGGAATTAATATGGTAGAGTCATGATTGACCTAGGTTCCCATAGTTATTTTTGTAGGATTTTACAATTGGTTTTAGTATTTTAGTTAGGACTAACTTTAGTACTAGGTTTTAGGTGATCCTAACTTACTAACTCAACTAGATTAACTTCTTTAGTCCCCTTAGATTAGGGTTTTTGCTTTGTTTGCCTTTGGTTGAGATTGAAGACAAGTTGAAGACAAGGTGAAGTTGCTTGGAGCTAGGAGTTGCTTGTGCCTGAAGGTGTCTGATGAAGATTTAGGAGGTAGGAGACATAGGGAGAGCCTTATAATTAGAATGACTTCTTTCACAAATATGGAAAGCATCTTGTGCTTCCATTCCTCCCAATGACTAAAAGTCCTTCTAAGATATTCACATCCCTCCTTTGGAGGGATGAGTGGCTTTATCTGGGAAGTAGAACTTTGAGGGAACCAGTCTCTCATAATGATGAACCCTTACAGGCTTCCTTTGGTTGTCAATAAGCTGTTTATCATTTCCACTCATTCTGTTAAATCAATTGTCTTCTGGTTTGAGTATCTTGAAAGATGTTGGACTTGAGTTTGAAGATGAGGAATTCATTGAAGAGTGGGGAAGAGGATGATTCCTTGAGCATTTCCATTGCAGCTGAGGCTTGAAGAGCAAGAAGAACAAGTTGATACTGGAAGATTCAATTGAGATTGAATGAAGAGCTGAGGCTTAAAGAATTGAAGGATGAAGTTGACACTTCCAGGTGATTGAAGGCTACTCTGAGAAGCTGAAGCTTGTAGGAGAAGAAGACCAAGTTGATACTGGTAAAGCAAAGAGAGCTGAAGCTTGAAGAAGAGAGAATAAGTTGATACTTATGTTTGATGTGTTAGAAGCTTGAAGAAGCAAGTCGACACTTGCTATTGGAGATGATAGCCTTGAAGGGTGGTTGAAGTCTGAAGACTGATTGCTGTTAGAAGAGCTGAAGCTTGTAATAGGAGGGGGGTTGATCTGCTTTCTCTCTTGTTTGTTTTCTTTTCTGTGTTGATGTGCCTTGTTTGACTTGCTTGATGCATTAGAATAAGTCCATATCTATATTGATTTAAGCTAGGAGCATGATTGCACTAGAGGTTGAGTTGCTCCCTCTGCTTGTACTTTTACTGTATGGCTTTGCTTGCGGGTATTCGGTAGAGCCCAGCTCCCTTGCCCATGTGGTTTCTGTTTGCTTGATAGCATGTTATTTTTACTGTATGATTGCAGTTTATTGTATCTTGCTTGATAGCATGTTATTTCCTATGTATGATTGCAGTTATTCATATCTGGCTTGAGGTTGAGATGAGCTTGCGGAGGCTGATGCCCCACACACATTTCCTCCCTCACTTGCATTGCATGCATTTTACAGTCGTTTACTGTTTACTGTTTAAGCTGATGCTTTATCTGTTTCTGTTTATCATTGACATGATCCCCTAGGAATCTCACTTCCTTTGATAAGGAAGTGATGATTAGAACTTTAGGTTGAAACCTATGCATGATAACTTCTAGGAGTTCCCTGTTTCGAACCTCAACCATAGGATGAATCCTTGGCATGACAACATTAGGACTTGATAGTCTCCCCGTAGTTGAGCCCCTTCTCTTCTCATCTCAAAACAACTTAAGATACAGTAATCATGAATGATTTCTTTCGTACGTTACGAGCCTTAAGCTATCTAAGAAAGGATTGTTGGAGAGCTTCTTCTCTACAATTTGGATGTTTAGTATGGCACCCTTTGGGTGACATGCGACGCATTCACTCTCCGGTCATAGTCTTTAGTGCGATTGAAATTGCAAACAACCATAAAAAACAGTTCTTTCGTAAAAGACAGAAAACAAACTTCAAACCTTTTTGCCCCGTGGGCCCATAATTTAAAGGAAGCTTTTCTGAAGAAAAGAGTGTCGTTAAACTTCAGCGCCACCGCAAACAGGCTTTGTCCCTAACTGCTGGAACTGCTGTTTAATGCTACTCGATAAAACAGATGAATCTGAATCCCCGTAATCTGTATTATCCCGAACTACGTAAGCTCTGATCTCTCATATCTGTTGAGAGTACGTAGGCACAATACTGACGTATTGACGAGCCACCTTCCCCGTAACCCGTAGTAGGTCGAACTACGTTGACTCTGATTTCTCATTCTCTGATGAGAATACGTAGGCATAAAGTGCGACGCTTTGCCAAGTCATTTCTCTTTTCTGTTTAAGCCAGCCTTGATAGGTAGATAGATAAAACAACCTGTCCAGTAGACACGACAAGCGTGGATCCCATCGAGTACGATGGACGTGAGGGGTGCTAATACCTTCCCCTTGCGTAACCGACTCCCGAACCCAGACAATGGTTGCGATGACCTTGTCTTATACCTTTTCGTCAGGTTTTTCCGATCGTTTCCTTTCCCACTCTGAGGGATAAATAACGAAAGGTGGCGACTCTTCTGTTTTGCCGGCACCTTATTTTCGCGGAAGCGACAGGTATGTCAGGGAGTTTCTCTGATCTCATCATTACTGGCGAGCACATTGAAAATGGGATCAAATTGGGGAAAATTCAAGGTGTTGACCTATCCTCAGCGGGAGGAGGAAAGAAACCGTACAGTAACAAAAGACGTGAAGGAGAGACGAGCGTTGTGTCTAACGCTCGAAGGAAAGGTAAGGACCAGCGCCAGCAGGTGGCAAGCATAACCATCCCTGCTGTCCAACAATCCCAGCCGCAGCAGCAGCCAAATCAGCAAGGATACAAAAGGTATCAGAACAGGGCACCTCTGTCAAGTCGTCACCTTGAGACACCACCCATGTCTTATGCTCAGCTGTTACAAACTCTGCTTCAGTTACAGTTAGTCCAGAAGAGAACCCTGGTTCCCTTGACAGGGGCACCTCCACAGGGTTATGATGCGAATGCAACATGTGATTTTCACTCAGGGGCACCCGGCCACACGATAGAAAACTCGAAATAAATTGCGTAGTTTAATCGGGTAATATTTATCCGTGATTATTGGATTTTGTTTGATTGAATTTGGTTGAATTTGTGAGTTTTGACATTTTTGGACAATTGGAGGTTAAGATTTTGGATGAAAATCGGAAGTCGTAGAATTTGCGCTTTATGATCCTAAATTGTTACTATATGATTGGTAATGATGAGTAGGTATTTAATCGGGAGAAAATAATTAAATCGGTCGAGTTTTTGGAAGTTTTGGGTAAAAACCCGTAACCTTGTTTTTCCAAAATTTCAGGTGTTAACCGGTTAACACTTTGTGTTAACCGATTAACAGTATAAAAAATGACCTAAAAACTGAGTTTTTGGAGCTGTTAACCGGTTAACAATATCTGTTAACCGATTAACAGAGTGTTAATGCGCCAGTATTTTGAAAATCTGGGTGTGTTAATCGATTAACAAAAAGTGTTAACCGGTTAACACTGTAAGTGTGAGAAAAATATTATTTTTCAAAACTTTGAAAATTCATAACTTCTTCACCGTTTATCGGATTTTGTCGTTCTTTATATCAAACTGAAACTAATAATATGTTCTATAACTTGGTGAAAAGAAATATTATTTTTATCCGACTTTTAGCCAATTTTACTGATTAATCGAGATTAATTATTTTAAGTAAGTGAGGCTTAAATATTTAGAGCGTTCGGTTGCCGTTTGGCATAATTGCTGTGAATGCATATGGATTGTATGTGATAATATGAGATGAATGCATGAACATATTATGAATATGTATGCATTTCAAGAAGTGTATGGAGTCATTTTGCATGTGAAATATCATGATATACATTCTTGTGCTGATTGATTCCGCGTAGAATTTGCTGAACGATTGTGTGCCCGTGTGGGGTGTGAGTAATCAAGTTGTGTGCCCAAGGTGGGGTGTGAGCAATCCATAACATTGTGTGACCATGTGGGGTGTGAGCAATGGGTAAACATTGTGTGCCTAGGAGAGGTGCGAGCAATGGTTCCAATAAGTTCCTGAGTGAACTTGAGATGGTTGAGTTGGTACCGCATCTGCATCTGCATAGAGTCGTGAGTCGGTCTCTATGAGTTTCATTTATCATCATGAATTGTGTATTGGTAAATAAACATAATTGTAAATGTTTATGTGAAGTGATGGATGTGTTTAGTATGAATATATATATTGTGATGTATATGAATGAATGGTTAATATATGCATGATGAATATGCTTGGTGAATTATATATATGTTGTGATATATATATATATATATATATATATATATATATATATATATATATATATATATATATATATATATATATATATATATATATATATATATATATATATATATATATATATATATATATATATATATATATATATATATATATATATATATATATATATATATATATATGATTATATGCATTGATTATTATGATAATATTTCTCACCCTTTTGTTGTTTTATGATGCTTTATGAGGCATTGCAGAGTAGGATTGCTGGAGGTCTTTTTGTGAAACGTGGCTTCATTCTTTTTGGTCGCTTGGCTCTGATATGTAGCACCGGGTAGCTAGGATTGTATAAAATTCTTTTGTGATACGTTGTACATGTATCTTGATGATAGAATGTTTATGAAAACATGTTGAATATGGTTGAATCAAACTGATATATATATATATATATATATATATATATATATATATATATATATATATATATATATATATATATATATATATATATATATATATATATATATATATATATATATATATATATATATATATATATATATATATATATATATATATATATATATATATATTTAAATGATCACATGTTTTGATGTTATTCAATATTTGGATTTTCCGCTTTTATTCTAAATATTGAGATGTGGGTGTAAGAACTAAGTTCCTATGTTGCAAGTTACCCCATTGTTGCATATCAATTGTTGAGCAGGTGTTGGATGTTTTTAGTTTCATGTCTAATGTGACATGCCTCTTTTATACCATGTTTTAATTATACTTTGATGGAAATGAATTTTATTTTAATATGTGCCTAAATGATTTAATTGATTATTTGGGGGTACAGAAAGGGGGTGTTACATTAAGTGGTATCAGAGCCAGTGTTGAGTCAGTCGTGTCTGTCTCGTTGTTGTGTTGGTTAAACGGTTGTTTAACCTTGTTGTTATTTTTGGGAATAATCGGAATATGGTTGGTCGTAACGACAATGTGATGGCTGCTGCATTGGAGGCAATGGCTAGAGTGGTGCAGGGCGCGCCGAATGTGAATGCTAACGATGAATTCAGGAAGAATCAACCACCGGTCTTCAAAGGAAGATTTGATCTCGATGGTGCCCAAATTTGGTTGAAAGATATTGAAAGAATCTTTAGAGGCATGGGCTGTGCAGAAGAGAATAAGGTGAGGCTTGAGACTCACATGCTGAGAGAAGAAGCCGACGATTGGTGGATCGATATGCGTCAAATTCTTGAAGTAGATGATGAAGAGATAACTTGGGAGTTATTTCGTACTGAATTTTTGAGGAAGTATTACCCTGAGAGTGTGAAGGGAAAGAAGGAGATGGAATTTCTTGAGTTGAAACAAGGTAACATGTCCGTAGTGGACTATACTGCTAAGTTTGTGGAATTGGTTCAATTTCATCCTCATTATGCTGCTATTACTGCTGAGTTTTCTAAGTGTATTAAGTATGAGAATGACTTGCGTCCTGAGATTAAGCAAGCGGTGGGATACCAAAGAATAAGGAGATTTTCGGATTTGACTGAATGTTGTAGAATTTTTTAGGAAGATAGCAAGGCTCGTTCTACACACTATAAGAGTTTGAATAAGAGGAAAGGAAAGCAACAAGTTAGGAATGGACCTTATGTGGCACCTGTTGATAAGGGTAAGCATAAGGGAAACTTTGAGAAGAGATCTGTAGGAGGAAGTTCTAGTTCCGTAAAGTGCTACAAGTGTGGCGAGATGGGCCATAAGTCTTTTAAGTGTGGGAAGACCATTGTGAAGTGTTCTAACTGTGGAGGTATTGGACATGCTACAACTGATTGTAGGAGGAATGTGGTGGAGCGTTTTAATTATGGAGAAGTGGGTCACATTAGTACTAAGTGTACTAAGCCGAAACAAGCTCAAGCGGGCGGAAAGGTGTTTGCATTAGCAGGTTCAAACACTACTAGTAGTTTGATTAAAGGTACATGCTTTATTAATAATATGCCTTTAGTTGCTATTATTGATACTGGAGCGACTCATTTGTTCATTTCTTTTGAGTGCGCTAAGCGTTTTTGATTTATGCATGTCTTCTTGTGGTGGTGAGATGGTTATTGAGACTCCTGCTTCAGGGTCAGTAACTACTTCTTTGGTGTGTGTAAGTTGTCCTTTGACCATGTATGGTAAACACTTCATTATGGATTTAGTGTGTTTTCCGTTAGGGGGTTTGGATGTGATATTGGGTATGAACTGGTTGCAATTTAATAGAGTTCGTATAGACTGTTATCACAAGTTAGTTAGGTTTACTTCTTTGGAAGATGATAAAGATGAGATTTTTCTATCCACTAAAGAGTTGAAGAAACTTTTAGCGGATGAAGCTCAGTTGTTTGGTTTGTTTGCATCATTGTCGGTGGAGAGAAAAGTTGAGTTTTCTATTGATCTAGTTCTTGGTACTAGACTAGTTTCGATGGCACCGTATTGTATGTCGGCATCGGAGTTGGTAGAATTGAAGAAGCAATTGAATGACTTGTTGGAAAAGAGATTTGTAAGACCAAGTGTTTCTCCTTGGGGTGCAACGATATTGTTGGTAAAGAAGAAAGATGGAAGTATGCGGTTATGCATTGATTATCGGCAATTGAACAAGGTGACGATTAAGAACAAGTATCCGATTCCAAGGATCGATGATTTGTTGGACCAATTGGTTGGTGCGTGTGTTTTTAGGAAGATTGATTTGAGATCGGGATATCACCATATTCATGTGAAAGAAGAGGATATTCAAAAGACGGCTTTTAGAACACGGTATAGTCATTATGAATATTTAGTGATGCCATTCGGGATTTCTAATGCGCGGGGTGTGTTTATGGAATATATGAATCGTATTTTTTATGATCAGTTGGATAGTTTTGTGGTTGTGTTCATCGACGATATTTTGATCTACTCTAAGTCTCAAGAGGAGCACGAAGAGCATTTAAGGATTGTGTTACAAATTTTGAAAGAGAAACAATTGTATGCTAAGTTTTCGAAGTGTGAATTTTGGTTGTCGAAAGTAAGTTTTCTTGGACATGTTATTTCCGGTAATGGTATTAGTGTGGATCCATCCAAGATTGATGCGGTGATGTAATGGGAGTCTCCTAGATCAGTTACGGAAATTCGAAGCTTTTTAGAATTGGCAAGTTATTATCGGAGGTTTATTGAGGGATTTTCAAAGTTGGCACTTCCGTTAATGCAATTAACTTGTAAAGGAAAGACTTTTATTTGGGATGTTGATTGTGAAAAGAGTTTCGTGGAGCTAAAGAGAATATTGACGACAGCGCCGATTTTGATTTTGCCGAATCCGACGGAACCATTTGTGGTTTATTGTGATGCTTCTTTGACTGGTTTGGATGGTATTTTGATGCAAGATGGAAAAGTTCTGGCTTATGCTTCAAGACAATTAAGAGTGCATGAAAGGAATTATCCTACGCATGATTTGGAATTAGCGGCCGTGGTGTTTGTTCTGAAAATTTGGAGGCACTATCTTTATGGTGCAAGGTTTGAAGTTTTTAGTGATCACAAGAGTTTGAAATATTTATTTGATCAGAAAAAGCTAAACATGAGACAAAAAAGGTGGTTAGAGCTTTTGAAAGATTATGATTTTGGTTTGAATTACCATCCGGGTAAGGCAAACGTGGTGGCCGATGCTTTGAGTCGGAAGTTGTTACATGTGTCCGCATTGATGATGAGAGAATGGGAACTTTTGGAGAATTTTAGAGACTTGAGTTTGGTTTGTGAAATGACGCCGAGTAGTGTGAAACTTGGTATGCTACATGTTACGAATGATTTTCTTGCAACTGTAGGTAAAAAGCAAAAGTTGGATTTGAAGTTCATTGATTTGATGATGAATGAGAATGAGGATTTCAAGGTTGACAACTTTGGGGTTTTGAGATTTCGTGGTCGTATTTGTATTCCCAATGATGTAGAGTTGAAAAAGATGATATTGGAAGAAGGACACCGAAGTAACTTAAGTATTCATCCGGGAGCGAATAAGATGTATCAAGATTTGAAGAAAATATTTTGGTGGTCCGGATTGAAGAGGGATGTAGCTCAATTTGTGTATGCTTGTTTGACTTGTCAGAAGTCTAAGGTGGAACATCAGAAGCCTAGTGGATTGATGCAACTGTTGGACATTCCGGAATGGAAATGGGATAGTATATCTATGGGTATTGTTACGGGATTGCCGAATACGCAAAGAGGTCATAATGCTATTTGGGTAATTGTTGATAGGCTTACTAAATCTGCTCACTTTGTTCCGATTGATATTAGTTATCCTTTGGAGAAGTTAGCCGAGATTTATGTTCACGTGATTGTGAAGTTACATGGAGTTCCTAAGAGTATTGTGTCGGATAGAGATCCTGGATTTACATCAAGATTTTGGGAAAGTTTGCAAAGTGCTTTGGGTTCTAAGTTGAGATTGAGTTCGGCTTATCATCCGCAGACGAATGGTCAAACCGAGAGGACAATTCAATCATTGGAAGACTTGTTGCGTGCTTGTGTGCTAGAACAAGGTGGTGCTTGGGATAGTTATTTGGCATTGATTGAGTTCACCTATAATAACAGTTTTCATTCGAGTAAAGGTATGGCACCATTTGAGGCTTTGTATGTTCGAAGATGTCGAACACCTTTGTGTTGGCATGAAACAGGTGAGAAGTCGATTGTTGGACCAGAGATGGTGTAACAAACGACGGAAAAGGTGAAGTTTATTCGGGAAAAGATGAAAGCTTCTCAGAGTAGACAAAAGAGCTATCATGACAAGAGAAGGAAAGATCTTGAGTTTCAAGAAGGCGACCATGTGTTTTTGAGAGTTACACCGGTTACGGGTGTGGGTCGTGCTTTGAAGTCGAAGAAGTTGACTTCTCGTTTTATTGGCCCTTATCAGATTACTGCACGAATGGGTACTGTGGCTTATCGTGTGGCATTGCCTCCGAATCTTTCGAATTTGCATGATGTGTTCCATGTTTTGCAACTTCGGAAGTATGTTCCGAATCCGTCACATGTTGTTCCTATGGACGAGGTTAAGGTGAGAGATGACCTTACGGTTAAAGTTTTACCGGTTAGGATTTTGGATCGTGAAGTTAAGAAACTTAGAGGCAAGGATATTGCACTTGTGAAAGTAGCGTGGGGAGGCGCTTCTGAAGGCAATATGACTTAGGAATTGGAAAGTGGGATGCGAGAGTCGTATTCAGACTTGTTTGAATCAGGTAATATTTTCGAGGAAGAAAATTTCTAAAGTGGGGGAGAGTTGTAATGCCCCGATTTTGATTATTATATTTTATTGAGTATTTTATTTAATTTGAGTAATAATTGTATTAATTGTGAATTTGATGTGTTAATATGGTATGTTTTGATATTTTACCGTTTCGGAGAGTTTTCGGGTAAAATTAGATTAGAGGGTATTTTGTGTAGAGGCAAATCGTCACATATCACACAAGTCTGCAAGACATTGGTTAATGCAGGTTTCGATGATGACAAATTCCCTGGATAGATTGGAAATTATGAATTCCAGATCTACTAAACCAGATGCAACGTATCACCCACCATATCCTTTTACGCTTGTCTTAAAAATTCTGAAATGAATATACTATGTGTTGACAAAATGCAATCATGACCAAAGGCATGAAAGACTTCAAACTAATGAATTTTTGCAGGCTTGCAGAACATGGGTCGACCATAGGGTCGGCGTATGCATCAGAAAAAGTATAAACTAGTCAGTGCACAAAGCAATGCGTCGACCATAGGGTCAGCGCATGAAGGAACAACATTCCAGCGGGTCAGCGCATAAAGGCATGAGTCGACCATAGGGTTGGCGCATAATGGAAATAGATTTCAACGGGTCAGCGCACGCCGACTGTATGGTCGACGCATACTGATGAATTTTCCAGATTTCTAAAAACAACACAGGCCATGCGTCGACGCACACACCTGTTATGGTCGATCGTTCGTGCGGAAAATCTGTTTTAAAATACTTCCCTCTCATATTTGAAATACTGTTATGTCCAGAATTATGTTGGCACTATATATACTTGTTTAAACACTTGTGTCTACTAACATTTGATATTTCTTTTGATTCATGTGTTCAAAAACAAGAAAGAGTGAAATAGGTGTCCAAGATTCATCATCTTCATCTTCAACATCTCACAACATTTCAATTACACACAATCATTTTTGAAATGCATTTGTGAGAGATTCAAGGTGATAAGGTTCGAGGCTTAGATTGGAGAATCAAGCTCGAGTTGAAGATTGTGACAGGTTTTTTCTTGAATAAAACCATTGGGGTTTTACCCTCCAAGATTGGTTCGAATTTTGGGGGTTTTTGGACGAGATTCTTCATCAACGGTCAATCGAGCGAAGGTGATTGTGAAGAGGTGGTCTTTGTGAGGGAAAACTGTCTCACAACATACGTTCTCAAGTTTCGATGATGACAAAGTACAACCTCGGATGAATCGGAGTCGTCATGCATACTTACGATGATGACAAAGTACAACCTCGGATGAATCGGAGTCGTCATGCATACTTACGATGATGACAAAGTACAACCTCGGATGAATCAGAATCGTCATGCAATACTTAACATATTACATCCTTCCTATATCCTTTTAAATCATCATATTTCATTGGCAATATATGTGACTAATGTTTGGTCGTGACAAGATGCACGAAACAACAAACATATCAATTTTTGCAGGTTTTGTAGCTATGAGTCAACCATACCACTCAGCGCATGAAGCTGTGTATTCCCCACGGGTCAGCGCATGGAACCATGCGTCGACCGTTAACTTGGCGCATGCAGGTTTAAGAATCAGACGGCTCAGCGCATGAAGATCATGCGTCGACCGCTGACTCGGCGCATGACAGTTTGAGTGTCACACGGCTCAGCGCACGCCGACCCTATGGTCGACCGTTCGCGCGCAGAAACAGAAATTCTGCTATGTTTCTTTGATCTGTCATCTGTCTGTTTTGTATTTCTATAAATAGCTGTCTTTTCAATTTTAACAACTAACATTTTTTTACTAACATTTTTAATAACATTTTTGAAAGCATTGTGAGAAAGTGTTCAGGTCAAGAAACGTGAAAGAGGTGCATCAGTGTTCTTCATCTTCATCGTTCAATCAACTCACAAATCCTCAAATTACAGATAATCAATTTTTTGCTGCGGTTTGTGGTTTGCTCGACGGTGATAAGGTTCGAACGCGTGATTGAAGATCCGGTTCGAGTGGAAGCTGGTGCAGGTGTTTCTTGGGAGAAAACCTTTGAGGTTTTACCTATCAAGACTACAGGTTTTGAAGGCTTTTGTTACGGAATCGTCGGTTCAACAATCAAGCGAGTGCGAAGGTGATTGATTAGCGGAAGGTTGATCAATCTAGTAGCTAGGGCGTTGAAAGGTTGAAGACGTTCCGGGTTCAATTTGGGTGTGTCTAAGATCAGCCGTGCCGAAGGTTTGATCAACGGAAGAGTTGTCAATAAGGTGGCTGCAATCGGAGGTCATTCACATCAAATTGGAGGACTTGATTCATCTTGAATCAAGGGGCAAGAAGTGGTAGAAATTATCAGCAACATTAAGATTGTTTGTATCAATTGTCTATCGATTCTTGTGTATAACTGTTCTACCAAACAGGTGATATCTATTCAATACATATCTCAATTCTCTTTGTAGAATTGAGGGCAGACGTACCCCAACGCGAGGACGACTGGGGGAACTGCCTCATCAAATCTTGTGTTCCTTTATTTTCTGCATTTTCAATTACAGCTTAAAAATTAAGTGATTCTAGAATAAGTGATTTTGTCAAATTGTAGTATTGATTGAGTGAGTTGGTGAAACACTGTTTTTTAACTACTAAGTACAATAGAAATACTGTACTAAGGCTTTTTCAATCACTCATTCAACACAAATATCATTTAAGGTATTTGTGCACACCAACTGTTCGACAAAAGTGCTGAACTAAAATTGCCTTAATTTTGCTGCTAGTTTTGTGCACACCAACTGTTCGACAAAAGTGCTGAACTAAAATTGCCTTAATTTTGCTGCTAGTTTTGTGCACACCAACTGTTCGACAAAAGTGCTGAACTAAAATTGCCTTAATTTTGCTGCTAGTTTTGGTGTAATTTTTGATCATTGGAATAAGGAAATAGTACGAGTGAATCACATCTGAGTTTTGCATAAAAGTGTGTAGTGATTTACTATCCGTTATCGTCTTAAATTCATCTGCTTGACGCATATCCGGCTCTCCAATAGTTGTTCGTTTTAGACTATATTTTCCAAGGCCGCTTCCGCATTTGAAAACAATTTTGAAAACCAATTTTATTGGTAGCGCCACTCAAATTTTTAAAAGGGATCTATTCAACCCCCCCTTCTAGATCCGTGCCTTAGTCTAACAAGTGGTATCAGAGCCTGGTTATTCGGTGCTTCAAATACAACGAGATAGAAAATGGCAAACGAACCTAAAGGGGCGTACAATAGAGCTCCCGTTTTTAACGGTGAAAATTATAGCTATTGGAAAGACTGTATGCGGGTGCACATTAATTCCATAGATAGAAAGATATGGAACGTTATTCTCAATGGTCCGATTGAAATAACCATGACAAATGAGAATAACGAAGTTGTGCCAAAGCCCGAAGCACAATGGACCGACGACGATGAGCGAAAGTATAATTACGATTGGAAAGCTAAGAACATTCTAATCTCCTCATTAGGTGTAGATGAATACTACCGTGTATCCCATTGCCCTACGGCTAAGACTATGTGGGATGCACTACAAATTGCCCATGAGGGGACAAACGATGTTAAGTTGGCTCGAATCAACACTCTTATACAAGAGTTTGATCTTTTTTTTATGGAGCAAGGGGAAACCATTGCTGACATGCAAAAGAGATTTACTCATCTCATAAACAGATTACATTCACTAGGAAGACCTATTTCCAATGATCTTGCTACTAATAAAGTTTTGAGATGTCTTAGCAGGGAATGGCAGCCGAAAGTGACCGCCATCAAAGAGGCAAATGATCTTACGGTATTAGACCTGACTACATTGTTTGGCAAACTACAAGAGCATGAACAGGTACTCTTGAGTCTTGACCAACATGAAAGGAAAGAAAAGAAGGACAAAGTAAAGATGAGTGAAAAGAAGTCAATAGCTCTTAAGGCTTCTTCCTCGAAGTCTAAAGCAAAAGAGCAAAGTGATTATTCTTCAAGCGACGACGAAGAAGAAGACATAAATGAGGACATGGGGCTGTTCGTTAAACGGTATAACCGGTACGTGAGAAAGAACGGCATCCAACATTCGGAGAAGAACCTGGTAAATTTCCGAAGGCAATCAAGGTTCTCCAAAGATGACAATCAAAAAGGCAAAAAGACTAGAGGAACGTGCTATAAATGTGGAAAGCCCGGTCACTACAAACCGGACTGTCCAATGAACAACAAGGGAAAAGAAAAGGAACCATCGAAGTCACATAAGAGAGCATCAAAGCCTAGGAGGGCGTACATCGCGTGGGAAAGCGACAGTGATTCTTCCTCCTCTAATGAAAGCTCTAGTGATGAAGAAGAGTCCGTGAATCTATGTCTCTCCGCAAATCAGAAAAAGAAAAAGAAACAGGTACGTCACTCTAGATATAATATGTCATCTAATATGTCTCATTCCGAATTACAAACCGCATTCGATGTTTTACACAAGGAAGCAACTGAAGCCTTTAAGAAACTTGCTTCTAATAGAAGAATTTTTACATATTTAGAGCACAAAGTCTTAGAGTCCGAAAAGAAATTAGAGGACCTTAAGGCTTCCATTGTGAAAGATAATGAATCGGATTGTAAGGACAATAGTAATCCTTTCAACTTTGGTTGTGATACTTGTCATATTTGGCAAGGTGAGGTTAGAAACCTTAAGGCCAAATTAGACAAGGCACTTGAACCTAAAATTACATTTGCAATCGATAAAAAGGATTTTAGAAAAAGTATGATAAACCCATATCAAAAATATGCATATGTAATTAGGGATCAAGCAAGTGAAAGTGATTCTAATGTCGACTTTGTATGCTTTTACTGTTGCAAGAAAGGCCACTCCATTGGTAAATGTCGATTTAGGAGATTTCTTGTTCCTAAAGGCATCTACCAATGGTTGCCCAAACGCAACCGTCTTGTCACTAACCTATTAGGACCCAATATGCCATTGGGTACCTCCCTTCTCTAAGTTATATTTTGACAGGTGAAATGTGTCGAGTCCACCGAGAGAAGATGGGTTCTTGATAGTGGGTGCTCAAGGCACATGTCTGGAGACATATCCTTATTCATAGACTTCGTGGCTAAGAAGAAAGGGTATGTAACATACGGTGATAACAACCGCGGAGCGATACTAGGTAAAGGTAGTATAGGTAATCCCTCCTCTACTACAATTTCCGATGTGTTGCTTGTCGAAAACCTTAAACATAATCTCCTTAGCATTAGCCAATTATGCGACAAAGGTTACAATGTTTCCTTTTCAAAAGATTGCTGCAAAATTGTGCATGAAAGTGATAAGAAGAATGTGTTTATTGGTTTTAGAGTAAACAATGTGTATATGCTTGACTTGAATGTGGTATCCCCAACAAGCGATCAATGTCTCATATCTATGAGTGAAGACTCATGGCTATGGCATAGGCGCTTAGCGCATGTCAACTTTGACTTACTCAATAAGATTGTCTCAAAAGATCTAGTACTAGGACTTCCCAAAATTAAGTTCACCAAGGATCACCTTTGTGATGCTTGTCAAAAAGGAAAACAAACGAGGATCTCCTTTAAATCCAAAAAGATTATTTCAACAACGAGACCTCTTGAACTACTTCATATGGACTTGTTTGGGCCGTCTAGGATCAAAAGTCTAGGAGGAAACTATTACGGATTCGTAATAGTGGACGACTTTTCTAGGTTCTGTTGGACCATCTTCTTAGTGAGTAAAAGTGACACGTTTGCCGCTTTTGAGAGATTTGCCAAGCTCTCCCAAAATAAGTTAAATACAAACATTGTGTCAATAAGAAGTGACCACGGAGGTGAATTTGAAAATCATTTATTTGAAGAATATTGCGGTAACCATGGCATCGATCATAACTTCTCGGCTCCACGAACTCCTCAACAAAATGGGGTTGTGGAGCGTAAAAACAGAATTTTAGAAGAATTGGGAAGAACAATGATTAATGATAGTGGTTTACCAAAATACTTTTGGGCCGACGCCATTAGTACGGCATGTTATGTTTTGAATAGGGTACTCATCCGCCCCATTCTAAACAAAACTCCGTATGAACTTTTAAAAGGGCGAAAGCCTAATGTTTCTCACCTTCATGTTTTTGGATGCAAGTGCTTTGTATTAAACAATGGAAAGGAAAACTTGGGCAAGTTTGATTCAAAAGCCGATGAAGGCATTTTTCTAGGGTACTCGCAATCAAGTAAAGCATATAGGATTTATAATAAAAGATTACTAGCTGTTGAAGAGTCTGTGCACGTTACGTTTGATGAGTCCTATCCGAGAAATGTCGGAAAGGATAGTGTTGTTCATGGTGCAGGTACATCCACAGAAGACATACTCAAAGGTGGCGAAACGGGGATTGATCAACCCGATAGAGTCAAAATTGAGGAGGATAAGGATGCACACCATGAGGTAACTGAGGAAGCTCATCCGCCTACAAACGATGATCTCCCTCAAGCTTGGAAGTCGTGTAAAGATCATCCAATTGACAATATTCTCGGAGACATCACAAAGGGAGTCACCACTCGATCTAAGCTAAGTAACTTTTGTTATCACTTCGCTTTCGTTTCACAAATAGAGCCTAAAAACCCCAAAGAGGCCCTACTCGATGAGCACTGGTTTTTATCGATGCAAGAGGAACTAAATCAGTTTAAAAGAAACGAGGTATGGGACCTTGTCCCTCCTCCGCGAGGCCATCGAGTAATCGGCACCCGATGGGTGTTTAGGAACAAGTTGGACGAAAACGGGGTAATAACCCGTAATAAAGCGAGATTGGTCGCTCAAGGGTATAACCAAGAGGAAGGCATCGACTATGAGGAAACTTATGCGCCGGTTGCCCGACTCGAGGCTATACGCCTTTTACTCGCCTTTGCATGTGCAAAGGATTTTAAGTTATTTCAAATGGATGTTAAAAGTGCGTTCCTTAACGGTCACATAAATGAAGAAGTATATGTGTCTCAACCTCCCGGTTTTGAATCTCATGAATACCCTGAACATGTTTACAAGTTAAAAAGAGCTTTATATGGTCTCAAACAAGCTCCTAGAGCTTGGTATGAGCGACTAAGTAAGTTTTTACTTAATCAGGGGTACTCACGAGGAAAGGTTGACACTACACTCTTCATTAAACGTCAAGGAAAGCACTTGATTTTGGTGCAAATCTATGTTGACGATATTATATTTGGATCCACTAACATGAATCTCGTGAGAGAGTTTTCTGACCTCATGCAGGGCGAATTCGAGATGAGTATGATGGGGGAGCTCACATACTTCCTCGGCCTGCAAATTAAACAACTCCAAGAAGGGACATTCGTGAGCCAAACAAAATATTGTTTGGACTTGATCAAGAGATTTGACATGGCAAAATCCAAGGCCATAGACACCCCAATGCCTTCATGCGTAAATTTGGATAAAGATGAAAATGGCAAGGACGTAGAGGTAAAACGATATAGAGGTATGATTGGTTCACTTCTCTATCTTACTGCGTCACGTCCTGATATTATGTTTAGTGTGTGCATGTGTGCACGATACCAATCATATCCCAAAGAATCCCACCTAAAAGCTGTTAAACGAATTCTTCGATACCTGTCAGGTACCCCGAAGTATGGATTGTGGTATTCTAAGGGTAGTGATTGCTCGTTGGTAGGTTACTCCGATTCCGACTTTGCCGGGTGCAAATCGGATAGGAAAAGCACTAGTGGTACATGTCATTTGTTTTCAAACTCCTTGGTTAGTTGGCATAGCAAGAAACAAGTTTCAGTTGCTTTATCAACGGCCGAGGCGGAATACGTTGCCGCTGGTAGTTGTTGTGCTCAAATTCTGTGGATTAAGCAACAACTACTAGATTTCAATCTTAAACTTGAACGTATTCCTATCCTATGTGACAACACTAGCGCTATTAACCTTACCAAAAATCCCGTATTACACTCTCGCACTAAACATATAGAAATTCGACACCATTTTCTTAGGGACCATGTTGAGAAAGGTGATGTTGTATTTGAACACGTTGACACTAAAAACCAACTAGCGGACATTTTCACAAAGCCGCTAGCAACGGAACCTTTCTTTCATATCCGCCGAGAACTTGGCATCCTCGACATTTCGGAACGGGAATAATATTTGCTGATGTTATCTTATTTCATTCAAATAATCATGCTTTTGTACTTCTAACAAATTGACGTTTTTGCAAGTACAAGTATGTTGTTTATCAAGCTACTCCGGCATTAAGGTGATATTGTTCCATTTCTCTCTCTATCTCTCTCTAATAACTCTCATGATCAACAATTGTATCGTTTGACCTATGTTGCATATGTATGAAATTTTTTTTGTATGATAAACTGTTTGGATGCAAATTGTTTTGTGGCATTTTAGGTAGGCATCAAATATGGCTTGATATGTGACATTAAGTGCAAATCTACATTTGTGCATCCGAACTGAGCTACACACCAAATCTGAACAGTTCAACTCTTTTTCAACAAGAATGAATGAAAGATTTGCAGCTTTCACAACTGCCCATGGATACCAAGAAACAGTCGTCTCTCGCAGCATCAATCGCCTGAATCAAGCAGTGGATTACCTCACTGATATGGCTGATCCAGATCGTTATCCGTCTTCCTTTGATATGGGCAAGGGACAAGGATATTAGTCATTTGTTTTTGCATTTGCTCATTCTCCATGTTGTTTTTGTTATCATGTTCTGTTTTATCTCTCCTAAGTGCACACTAATGTTTGTTTTACAGTCTTGATTCCTATAAAATGTTATGACTTATGTGTCCTTAATCTGGTTTAATCTATTTTCAATATTTTGCTCATTGTCAATATTTTGTGTGGATATTGGTATATGATTACTTATAACCTGTTGAGTATTTTGTTAATTGTTAATATGCCAAAACTTTACCTTTCTCCATCTCTTTTTGATGTTGTCAAAGGGGGAGAAAAGACAAGTAGATTGTAGACCACAACAGCTATGACTGTAAAAGAAAGGGGGAGCTTACTACTATGTTAAAGATATCGCATGTTGTGTTCACCAAGCTTCGCACAGGTTTGTCATCATCAAAAAGGGGGAGAATGTGAGGGAAAACTGTCTCACAACATACGTTCTCAAGTTTCGATGATGACAAAGTACAACCTCGGATGAATCGGAGTCGTCATGCATACTTACGATGATGACAAAGTACAACCTCGGATGAATCGGAGTCGTCATGCATACTTACGATGATGACAAAGTACAACCTCGGATGAATCAGAATCGTCATGCAATACTTAACATATTACATCCTTCCTATATCCTTTTAAATCATCATATTTCATTGGCAATATATGTGACTAATGTTTGGTCGTGACAAGATGCACGAAACAACAAACATATCAATTTTTGCAGGTTTTGTAGCTATGAGTCAACCATACCACTCAGCGCATGAAGCTGTGTATTCCCCACGGGTCAGCGCATGGAACCATGCGTCGACCGTTAACTTGGCGCATGCAGGTTTAAGAATCAGACGGCTCAGCGCATGAAGATCATGCGTCGACCGCTGACTCGGCGCATGACAGTTTGAGTGTCACACGGCTCAGCGCACGCCGACCCTATGGTCGACCGTTCGCGCGCAGAAACAGAAATTCTGCTATGTTTCTTTGATCTGTCATCTGTCTGTTTTGTATTTCTATAAATAGCTGTCTTTTCAATTTTAACAACTAACATTTTTTTACTAACATTTTTAATAACATTTTTGAAAGCATTGTGAGAAAGTGTTCAGGTCAAGAAACGTGAAAGAGGTGCATCAGTGTTCTTCATCTTCATCGTTCAATCAACTCACAAATCCTCAAATTACAGATAATCAATTTTTTGCTGCGGTTTGTGGTTTGCTCGACGGTGATAAGGTTCGAACGCGTGATTGAAGATCCGGTTCGAGTGGAAGCTGGTGCAGGTGTTTCTTGGGAGAAAACCTTTGAGGTTTTACCTATCAAGACTACAGGTTTTGAAGGCTTTTGTTACGGAATCGTCGGTTCAACAATCAAGCGAGTGCGAAGGTGATTGATTAGCGGAAGGTTGATCAATCTAGTAGCTAGGGCGTTGAAAGGTTGAAGACGTTCCGGGTTCAATTTGGGTGTGTCTAAGATCAGCCGTGCCGAAGGTTTGATCAACGGAAGAGTTGTCAATAAGGTGGCTGCAATCGGAGGTCATTCACATCAAATTGGAGGACTTGATTCATCTTGAATCAAGGGGCAAGAAGTGGTAGAAATTATCAGCAACATTAAGATTGTTTGTATCAATTGTCTATCGATTCTTGTGTATAACTGTTCTACCAAACAGGTGATATCTATTCAATACATATCTCAATTCTCTTTGTAGAATTGAGGGCAGACGTACCCCAACGCGAGGACGACTGGGGGAACTGCCTCATCAAATCTTGTGTTCCTTTATTTTCTGCATTTTCAATTACAGCTTAAAAATTAAGTGATTCTAGAATAAGTGATTTTGTCAAATTGTAGTATTGATTGAGTGAGTTGGTGAAACACTGTTTTTTAACTACTAAGTACAATAGAAATACTGTACTAAGGCTTTTTCAATCACTCATTCAACACAAATATCATTTAAGGTATTTGTGCACACCAACTGTTCGACAAAAGTGCTGAACTAAAATTGCCTTAATTTTGCTGCTAGTTTTGTGCACACCAACTGTTCGACAAAAGTGCTGAACTAAAATTGCCTTAATTTTGCTGCTAGTTTTGTGCACACCAACTGTTCGACAAAAGTGCTGAACTAAAATTGCCTTAATTTTGCTGCTAGTTTTGGTGTAATTTTTGATCATTGGAATAAGGAAATAGTACGAGTGAATCACATCTGAGTTTTGCATAAAAGTGTGTAGTGATTTACTATCCGTTATCGTCTTAAATTCATCTGCTTGACGCATATCCGGCTCTCCAATAGTTGTTCGTTTTAGACTATATTTTCCAAGGCCGCTTCCGCATTTGAAAACAATTTTGAAAACCAATTTTATTGGTAGCGCCACTCAAATTTTTAAAAGGGATCTATTCAACCCCCCCTTCTAGATCCGTGCCTTAGTCTAACAGTCTTCACAAGTCTAGTAGCAGATTCAGTGATTTTGAAGGGAAGATCTCGGGTTCGATTTGGTGCTGTTGAGATCAGCCGGAGCCAAAGGTTTGAACAACAACGTGTTGTTCAATAAGGTGGCTGGAGTCGGAGGTCCATCAACACAAATCGAAGAACTTGATTCAGCTTGAATCAAGGGGCAAGGAGTGAAGGCAACTTTCAACACATTGAGATTTCTGTTGTATATTTGCTGCTCAATCCTTGTATTAATTGTTCATTAAAACAGGTGATATCTATAAAATATATCTCAATTCTAGTTTTAGAATTGAGGGCAGACGTACCCCGAAGCGAGGACGACGGGGGAACTGCCTCACCAAATTACTTGTCTTCTCTATTTTCAGCATTTACGTTATAGCTCAAAATAAGTAATTTTTGTGTAAGCTCTATTGTCAAAATTGTGATATCAATTGAGTAAGAGGTTAAAACTCTGTTTTTAACTCCAAAGTACAATAAGACATTGTACTAGGCTGGTTGGAATCACTTACTCAACATAAATATCACTTGGAGTGTTGTTGCACACCAAGTGTTTGACATATTGCTTGAACCAAAATTATCTTACTTGTGTATCTAGTTTTGGTTTGACTTTGAATCATTGGAACTAGGAATCCTTACAACTGAAGTAAATAATTGATAAGTGGAATTAGTGTTGTGATTCTATTTTTTCCAAATTGTCATTAATCCAAAGGCTTACGTATATCTGGTTTTCCAATAACCATTCGTTTTAGACTATATTTTTCCTCGGCCGATTCCGCACTTAAAACATTTTTAAAATCAATTTTAAATTGGTAGCGCCGAATCAAATTTTAATTGGGGATCTATTCTACCCCCCTTCTAGATCCGTGCCATAGTCTAACAAGTGGTATCTAGAGCTTCGGTTATTCGGTGCTTCAAATACAACATAGATAGAAAATGGCTAACGAACCAAAAGGGGCGTACAATAGGGCTCCCGTTTTCAACGGTGAAAATTATAGTTATTGGAAAGACTGTATGCGTGTGCATATAAACTCCATAGACAGAAAAATATGGAACGTTATCCTTAATGGTCCAATAGAAATTACTATGACCAATGCGGATAACGTAGTTGTGCCAAAGCCTGAAGCACAATGGACCGATGACGATGAGAAAAAATACAATTATGATTGGAAAGATAAAAACATCTTAATCTCCTCATTAGGTGTAGATGAATACTATCGTGTATCCCATTGTCCTATCGCTAAGGCCATGTGGAATTCACTACAAATAGCCCATGAGGGGACAAACGATGTTAAGTTGGCTAGAATCAATACATTAACACAAGAGTTTGATCTCTTTTTCATGGAGCAAGGGGAAACCATTGCTGACATGCAAAAGAGATTTACTCATCTCATCAATCGTTTATATTCATTAGGTAGGCCTGTTTCCAATGATATTGCTACTAATAAGATCTTAAGATGTCTTAACAGGGAATGGCAGCCTAAAGTGACCGCCATCAAAGAAGCACATGATCTTACCTTATTAGATTTAACAACATTGTTTGGCAAACTACAAGAGCATGAACAGGTACTCTTGAGCTTAGACCAACGCGAAAAGATGGAAAAGAAAGACAAAACGAAGGTGAGTGAAAAGAAATCAATAGCTCTCAAGACTTCCTCCTCGAAGTCTCAAGCAAAAGAGCAAAATGATTATTCCTCAAGCGACGAAGAAGAGGATAAAAGCGAAGATATGGGGTTGTTTGTTAAACGGTATAACCGTTACGTGAGAAAGAACGACATCCAACATTCCGAGAAGAACTTGGTAAAATTCCGGAAACAATCGAGGTACTCCAAGGATGATGACTCGAAAGGTAAAAAGACTAGAGGGACGTGCTACAAGTGTGGAAAGCCCGGTCACTACAAACCGGACTGTCCGATGAATAAAAAGAGAAAGGACAAGGAATCATCATTGTCACACAAGAAATCATCAAAGCCTAGGAGAACGTACATAGCGTGGGAAAGTGACAGCGACTCTTCCTCCTCTGATGAAAGTTCTAGTGATGAAGAAGAGTCCGTGAATCTATGCCTCTCCGCCAATCAGAAAAATAAGAAAAAACAGGTACGTCACTCTAAATATGATAAGTCCTCAAATATGTCGTATTCGGAATTACAAACCGCATTTAATGCCTTACATAATGAAGCAGTTGAAGCCTTCAAGAAACTTGCTTCTAATAAGAAATTTTTTACGTATTTAGAGCACAAAGTTAAAGAGTCCGAAAAGAAATTAGAGGACCTTAAGGCTTCCATTGTGAAAGGCAATGTATCGGGTTGTAAAGACAATAGAAATCCTTTCAACTTCGGGTGTGATACTTGTCATATTTGGCAAGGTGAGGTTAGAAACCTCAAGGCCAAATTCAACAAGGCACTTGAGCCTAACGTTACATTTGCTATTGATAAAAAGGATTTTAGAAAAAGTATGATTAACCCATACCAAAAATATGCATATGTAATTAGGGATCAAGCAAGTGAAAGTGTCTCTAAAGTTGATTTTGCTTGCTTATATTGTTGCAAGAAAGGCCACTCCATTGGTAAATGCCGGTTTAGGAGATTTCTTGTTCCTAAAGGCATCTACCAATGGTTGCCCAAACGCAATCATTTTGTCGCTAACCTATTAGGACCCAATATGCCATTGGGTACTGTTGCACCCTAAAATTTTCCCAACCTTTCTTCACTTGGTTTATGTTTCAATATCATTAGCATTTGCATATAGAGTCATGTACATAGTCTGATCATCTGTATAGCATAGCATGGCAAGTCATCCAACAGGGGACCAATCATTATTCTCATCTCTAGAGGCCTATCAAGAGGTTATTATTCTAGTCCAACCTCATTCAAGTCATCAGAAGAAATTTGAAAGCTGAGAAGTCAATGGATCAATCAGTTCATCTATCTCCTATCTAAGGGTATCTGGGGATCAATAAGTAAGTTGTAAGTTGTAAGCTGTGAATGGAGCATGGAGAGTATCTGGGCATCATGAGAGACTTAGAAAGTCATTTGAAGAAGAAGATAAGTCCTTGGTGTGATCACAAGTATTGCAGTTGGAGACAGTCAACTAGGGTTTCATCTGGGGTCAACTCTAGGTCAACTCTAGGTCAATTGACTGATTGAAAGGCATTAAGGGCTATTGGAGAGATGTGGGTTTCATTATTTGACATTTAGTAGAGGATATGGTGATATGCCAAGAATAATTCAAGAGAAATCAAGGAGAAGAGGAGTTTCTAAATTAGAGTTTCTGTGTAAAATCCCCTAGTTTAGGTCAAATTTCCAAGCAAGATAAGTCAAAATGCAAGCTTCAAATGGATCCTTGGCCAACATGAAACTTGTAGATAATCTCAAGACCTTTAATTTGAGTGGTGGAAGGCATTAAGGAGATTTATAGAACTCAAGTTATGGCCCTTGCAAGTTACAGGTCATCTGAGGTATCTGAAATTTTGTCTGTGAAAGTGACTTGACTTCCAAGCAATGTTTACCCCTCAAGGAGATTTCAAATGAATTTCTGGTCAACATAAGAGTTGTTCCTCATTGTCTTAGCTTTCTAGAATGGTATGGTATGCCTTCATATGATTTGTGGAACTCTACTTATGGTCTTGGCAAGAAAAGGGTATTTTGGTCATTTGAGAATTACAGGTCATTTCAAGCCTATGCCAAAAACTCCTACAAGGAAGCTTCAAATGGAAAACTTTACAACATCAAACTTGTTCCAAATGACATTTTGAGTCTAGAAAAGTGACCATGAGAGATTGGAAAGATTCATAGTACAAGGTTTCAAAATTGTTGGATTTAATGAATAAAAATGACCTAAAAAATGAGATTTTTCATATTTTGGCCAAATGAGGTGAAATTATAGGTCATTTTGAATGGAAAGATCATTTTGAGAACATTGGCTAAAGTGGAATTTTGAGGTTAGTTCAAATTTTGAGAGTTATTCATGGTTACTTATCATGGAAGAAACATAAGCCAAATCCAAGGGAAATCACACATGGGAAGTTTCTCCATGTTTCTAGGAGGTTCTAATGACATGTATATATTGAATGGAGAGGGTTCATGCCATGGTTGGTGATCACATTTGCTCATAAACACAAGTTTCACACACTTTCTCTCATTTGCAAAATCAATCCAAATTCTCTCAAACTTTCACCAATTTGCACCATTCTTGATTTGTTCTTCATCATCATCATCCATAGATCACAATTCATACAATCATTTGGTAGAATTGAAGAGGATTCGAGCTGTGCAAGTTAACCATCCAAGAATCAAGAATTTCTCAATCACAAGATCCAAGAGGTTTGAGTCAAATTCATTGCATACAGAAGTCAAGAACAAGTTCCCTGATCCATTTCCAATCACTGCAAGCATTGGATCAAGGAGTTCCATAGCTGTTTCTCCATTTTGAACCAGGTTGGTATTTCTGCTCGAATTGCATGGTTTAGCTAGCATGTTAGGGTTTTGTTAGCATAGAATGGTTAAGTTAGGTTAGATGATGAATTCCACAAAGTTTGAAGAGATTCCATGAAGGTTGCCATTGGTGTGCAAGAACTGTTAGGGTTTATATCTCATAGGACATGGCAAGAAAATCTTAAATAAGTAGCTCAGGTTATCAGCATGGAGTGTAGATCAGTTTAGGGTAAGAATTGGTGAGGTTTGGGGCAAGCGATGACAAGTGTTAATGGTGGATTCCAACTGTTATGTGTATCGGGTTCCATGATTGCTTGAGTGTTAGGATGGACTATGGTCATGGCTGTGTAGAGGCAAGTTTTTGGAGCAACTTTGCTCTTGGAGTCGAAGGCATCCATGGAGAGATGAGAGAGAACAGAACGATGGAAGGTGCTTGCATGGTTAGGGTTTTTCAGAGTTAGGGTTTGGCTCAAGGTTGAATACGACTTGCAGGCCGTTCGATCAAGCTTTGACATTTGACTTGGAACTCAATCCCACGGCCACGATTGAATGGAAGAAACGGAGGGAGATTCAAATGCCTGTACGCACCATTTCATTAAATCCCAATCTGCTGGGCTTTGGATTCGCTGCTTTTCACACCCCTCCAATCGAGCCCAATGCCAATTTGAACTATAATATATGCTATTCGCACCGTTTCTTCCTTTTTATTTTTTTGTTAGTTTTCTGAGTGCATTGGGCCCAGACGCGCTTGCTAGGCGCACCCCCCCAGTCTGGGCCTGTTTCCTTTTTTTAACTGAATTCCTCACTTGCTGCACCCTCCATCTCATTAATTCATTTTATTTTCATTCATAAAACATTAAATCTTCAAAAAATCATAATAAATCATAAAATGCATATTTTCCATTGGTTCTTTTTGCATTATTTTCTTAATTTGGTCAAGAAAATTATCATACAAAAAAATTAATAGTTCCTTTTATTTTCTTATTTTTGGCATATTTTCCTTTTAATTAGGTGTAAATAATATTTTGTTTGATACATGAATTTGGTGATTTTAGTTTGCATAGGTGCTTTAATATTTTTTGTCCATTCTTTTTAGGTTGATTAATAGATAATGTTAGCTTGTATATAAAATTTAGTTCCCATTTTTAGGACTTAATTTTAGGTGTTTAGTTTAGGTGTGAATAACATGAACAAAATTAGGGTTTAAGTGATGACTTAGAAGAATTGAATCATTTCCCTTAGGAGTTAGAGATTGAAAGTTTGGGATATGGGACTATAGGGACTATGGGTAGTTATTAGATCCCTTAGAAATTATTAGGATTCCCCTACTGCTATTAGTATACTGTCTATATTTGTTTGACTGGTGTGGTGTGCCCTCTGGGGATTATTGCTTGTTTGTATGGGTATTGGGATTGCTTGGGGATTGGGGGAGCTGAAGACTCGTGATGATGAAGCCATTGGAGATCCAGAGACTGAAGTCCAACTTCCAGAGTTGAAGAGGAGATTCCTGCTAGCAGCTGCTGAGGAGACTAGGGTTTAGGAGCTAGGCAGAGCTCTAGATTAGAAAGTTTGCTTCTCAAACATGGAATGCCTTGTCTGCATCCATCCTTTCTCTATGATTCAAAGTCTCTTTCAAATATCCACCTCCTTCCTTTGGAAGGATCAGTGAATGTATTTGAAAGATAGAACTTTTGAGGGAAAATTATCTGTATAATGTTAACAGTTGATGAACCACCCTTGGTAGGTAATTGACTGTCTAACATTCCTTCACCTCATCTTGTTGATTGATGTTCATCCTAGAGATTGAGACTTGAAGAAAAGCCATTGTAGATGGAAGATTGATGATCAAGACCTTGCTGGAAAGCTGTGTAGATGGAGATAGATGCTTGCTGAAGCTTGTAGCTGATTGGAGATGACTTGAAGACAGATGTCGATGCGGAGCTGCTGTGGCTGTTTATTTTTGCTGTATTTCATTTCTGATGTATTGATTGGTTTTCCTGACTGTATTGTTTGCTGTTTAACCTGTTGGGTTGAAAGTGAATCCTGTTCACTTTTGCCTATTGTTTTCTAGGTTCGAGGTTGAGTGGGACTCCCTTGCCTCGCTTGTATTGCTGCATCCATGCATTTTACTGCTTTACTGTATATATCTGCTATTGTTTCTGTTTCCGTCTATTCCCTTAGGATCTCTGTTTCTCTCTGCGCAAGAGAGGAGCATGATAGACATTAGGTATTAACCCATGCATGATAACATTAGGTTAGTTTGATTCCCTTCGCAACCGTAGGCTAGAGTTCTGTCTCTTCTTTCTCAAAACTAACAGAAAAACACAATAAAATTTCAAACACAATAAAAGACACTTCTTCCGTAAAAGAATGTGAACTCATCAAGACGTCATTTTTGTCCGCTTGGACTGTTAATCAGAAAAACCTTTTTCAGAAGGAATAAAATCAACCAAGACAGACTTGTGTCGTACGTGGCCCGAACTACGTTTGCTCTGATCTTTCATGCTGTATGAAAGTACGTAGGCATAGGATGCGATATCCTAGCGAGCAACCTTCCCCTCCTTTCCCGTAGGTAGGCGAACTACGTTGACTCTGATTTCTCGTTTCAGACGGGAATACGTAGGCATAAAGTGCGATACTTTGCCGAGTCATTTTATTTTCTTTTAACCCTTGACCTGTAGAGTAGATAGAATAACAATCCATACCCGAAAACAAGCGTGGATCCCGTCGAGTACGACGGACGTGAGGGGTGCTAATACCTTCCCCTTGCGTAACCGACTCCCGAATCCAGGTTTTGGTTGCGATGACCATACCTTTTCCCGTGTTGTGCGAGGTTTAATCTGAGCGTTTCCTTTCCCTCCCGTGGGATAAATAACGCACGGTGGCGACTCTTCTGTTCAGCCGGCGCCGATTTTCGCAGTAGCGACAGCTGGCGACTCTGCTGGGGATTCAACGTCCCCTGGCTGCTAAGGATTGCGATAGTTCTTACGCATTTGGGATCCAACGTCCCTTAAGAGAGTCAATCCTAACGCTTGTTTTCCCGTCGAGGATTTTGTATGGATTTATATTTCTGACCTTTATTTTCAGCATTATATATATTGATTATTATTGCTGTATTGGGGTGTGATGGGTGGTTCTATGATTGAGAGGTAAGCCGGACCTGGGCTTGAGTGCACCTAGAATTAGAATAGAAAGTAGTGGGCACGTGCCAGCTTTGCTTGCATTAGTGTCTCATGAAATCTACACTCGGACGAGGTTCTTCTGGTTGGCTTCTTTTTCTACCCTTTGGGTCGAAGGGGTTGTTGGTCAGCTGAATTGTCGACTCCGGGAACCGATCATTTGGAAGTTGGCTAAGTGAGGCCTCTTCAGGATTTGATGATGCCACTCCTTCTGGGAATCGTATCATCAACCCTGAAAGTCTGTGACGCCGACGACCGCATAGGATGCCATACCTTTGTCAGTTGCTAGGATATCCACCTGTGAGAGGGTTTGGGGTTATGCATGTAACTAGACCTTCAGACTACCGGTTTGTTTCTTGATCTGAGATCCTGGGTATTTACGGAGAGTTCTGAGGTCTGTCAGAGACCAGTCGGAGAGTTCTGAGGTCTGTCAGAGACCAGTTGGAGAGTTCTGAGGCTTGTCAGAGACCAGTTGGAGATATGATTTGAAGTCTACCAGAGACCAGTTGGGGTTATAGTTTGAGGTCTGTCAGAGACCATTGTTGGAGCTTTGTTTTAGGTCTATCTGAGACCAGGGTTTGAGGACTTCTATAGAGTCTATCTGAGACTTCTTGATATGGTTCAGGCTATTCAGCTACGGCAGTTGGTCCCTGTTGCATGTTACTTGCATTGCATTGTTTGCATACCCATTATCATTGCATCCCATTAACGTGTGTCTGTGCTGCAGGTGCATTTGCATATCCTCCGATTCTAGTGCCCAGACTTCTGAGTATTGATTATGGTTGGTTTGAGGAAAACAGTTGCGTATAAGCTGCCGACACCTGATATTACTCCTTTGCTCGGGCTGATATCTCTTGCTGATGAGGAGGTTAGGAGAAGCTTCAGAATGAGTCATGGGAGATTACTGAGATTAGTCTGCAAGCCCACTGCTGATGAGATGAACGGGCTGTACACCTTGATGCAGTTCTATGACCCCGCATTGAGATGTTTTACGTTTGCTGACTTCATTCTAGGGCCTACCATTGAGGAGTATGTGGAGTTTACTGAGCTACCAGTGCAGAACACGGTTCCCTTTATTCACTCTGCTGCTGAGCCCAAGTTGGAGGACTTAGCCAAGGCCTTGCATATGGACGCTGCAGAACTGTTAGTGACTTCTTGGCTTGGGGTTTCAGGTTTCTCTCTTGATTTCCTGGTTGGCAAAGCTCAGGAGTATGCCAAGAGCGGATGTTGGGTGGTTTTCAATGCTATTTTGGCTCTATGCATTTATGGGATTGTGCTGTTTCCTAACTTGCCCAATTTCGTAGACTTGGACGCTTTCCATCTATTTGCTGCCGGCAACCCAGTGCCAACGTTGATCGGAGACTTCTACCACTCCTTGCACTACAAGAACGAAAACAGAAGGGGGAAGGTTGTTTACTGCTGTGCTCCTTTGTTGAATATGTGGTTCAAGAGTCATCTTCCCATGAAGGGAGCTTTTGTGGAGAGTGCAACCACCGCTAGCTGGTCAGAGCGCCTGATGAGGCTTTCTTCCGAAGACGTTGAGTGGTTTGATCGAGACCTGCTAGGGGCTGAGCTTATATTCAGTTGTTCTGGGTACCCTAATGTCCCGCTGATAGGAAGAAAAGGGTGTATCAACTACAACCCATCCCTGTTGGTCCGTCAGTTCGGATATGCGCTGAAGAACCCACCCAAAGAGGAAGAAGTACAGGAATCTCTGTACTTCACCGGCGATTTGAAGGGGGAGTTATTAGCCAAGCTGCAGCATGCCTGGACGCGTATTAACCGAAGAGGGAAGCCGTTGTTAGGGAAGAATGACTGTCAGGCCTATGCACCTTACAGAGTTTGGATCCAGCAGAGAGCAAGTCAATTGCGGATGCCGTTTCCAGATGCACCAGCTCTTGTTCCTATCCCAGTAGCAGAACCAACTACTGTTTCTAGGGAGGCCTACGAGCAAGTTATGAAAGAAAAACAAGCCTTGATGAAGATCAACGAAGGGTTAGAGCAGGAGCTAGCCCAGATACGCAGCGAGAAAAACAAGGCCGTGCATGCTTTCCAATAGCAGATTGAGCTAATGAACAGATTAGGGGCTGAGTTGATTGAGGAGAAGAGGAAGCGCGAGCGTCTGGGGCAAGAGTTCAGAAGCTCCCATGACATGCTGGAATCTAAAAAGAAGGCACTCGACGCAGCACACCGAGAGATCTCTTCTTGCAATAAGACTTGGAATGCCACGCTCACCAACAATAAGAAGAGGGAAGATAAGTTGAAGCAGCAAATCTCCGACCTCGAAGAGCAGTTGAAGTCCAGCATCAAGAAGTGTGAAGAAGAAGTGATGACCCGATATAGTCTCCAGAACACACTGAACAAGGCCATCAAAGGCAGAGATGAAGCTGTGTCTCAGAAGCGTAAACTAGAGGATCGCTTCGGAGAAGGGGCATGGGAGGAAACTGCTGAAGACGTGCGACGTGTTCTCAAGAGAAGAAACCAACTCGTTGAAGGGCTGCTTACCCAACCAAGTCATCCGGAGACCAAGAAGTTGCTAGAAGAGTACCAGACTTATGGGAGTGTTTGATCATTTCATGTAGTAACTTGTATGCTTTATTTGCATAGTGCTGACCATCACCAGGATTGTTGGTTGAGGTCATGCCTTGTCATTGTACTCTCAGTGATATTGTATTCTGGGCTTATTGGTTTCTCTGCAATATATGAGGTTTTCTGTGATTCAGCTCCGATCTTTGTATTGCTAGCACTGTCATCGCACCAGCACCTTCACACTAGAATCGGGGAATGAATTTCCCTAATGCACAGACACACATTGCATTGCATTCATATTCATATTGCATTACAGGTAATCTTTGGATGGTGTCTTATTTCCTGCTCTGTACCAGGTACTTTCCAGGATTGCAGATCAGCGCCCGCACAGATATTCCACCCGCACCAACTGTCGAAGAATCATGGATCAAATGCAGAACGAGATGCAAGATGTGCGCGAGAAGCTCGCTCTCTTTATGCAGACCATGGAAGCTATTGCAAAAGGTCAGGAGAATTTGCAAGCCATGGTGCAGCCTCTGTTGGTCAGAAACGCCGGTCACGGTAACGAGGATCATCAGTCTGTGCGAGTCGATACTGTTCATGGAGATGGCACTCCCACGCCAGTGGCTCCACCTGTAGTCAATATACCTGCTGCTAATGTCAACAACGCTACCGCTGCTGGGAACGGTAACGTCGGAGTTGGGAACGAGACTGCTGTCCATAACGTTGGGCTTGGTGATGTCAACTTGGGTGATAATATGGGAGGCAACGGCTTCGGGAATGCTGGATTCGGGTTCAACGATTAGGGATTCGATAACGCTGGGAAATATGGTTTCAATGCTCAAGGCTTTGGGCAAGATGGTTATGGTGTGGCCAATCAGGGTTACGGAGGTTTCGGAAATGGAAACGGCGCTGGGTTAATGGCTTTTGGGCCTGCTGGAGGTGTTCAGGGATACGACAACAGAGGCCGAGGCCCGGTGATGAATCAGATTAGAGCTGGCCGTAATAATGAATATGATGGGTATGGAGCGGGGAATGGTATGTGGCAAGAAGATCAACAGGAGGACGCTTTCTCCGGCGGAGGTTTCGAAGGGCCGATGGATAACTCCCAGAAGATCAGAATGCTAGAAGAGCAGATGAGGGGGGTCCTGAACCAAAGTGTTGTGGGCTTAGACATGGCAACAATGGGCCTGGTGCCTGGCTTGAGGGTGCCAATCAAATTCAAAGCTCCTACGTTTGATAAGTATAAAGGGGACACCTGTCCAAAAGTGCACGTGCGGGCTTATTACAGAAAGATGTCTGCGTACTCAACTGATGAGAGAATGCTAATGCATTTCTTTCAAGATAGTCTGTCGGGCCCTTCCCTAGAGTGGTACATGGGGTTGGAGCCGACCAATATAAAGACATGGAAGCAATTGGCAGAGGCATTTGTAGCTCACTACAAGTATAACAGCGACTTGGCGCCCAATCGGGTCCAATTGACAGGGCTGTCGCAGAAGAAGGGTGAGAGCTTTAAAGAGTACGCGCAAAGGTGGCGCGATATGGCTGCCAGGGTCCGTCCTCCTTTAGAAGACAAGGAAATGAACGACATGTTCATCGGCACGTTCACAGGCATGTTTTATGACAAGTTGTTTCACACATCTTTGGCTAGTTTCTCAGACTTAATTCTGATGGGAGAAAAGATTGAAAACAACATTAAGCAAGGCAGGTTCCAGGCTGAGGAATCAACTGCATCTGGCAGTAATAGGAAGGCTTTTGGTGGGCGCCGTCAGGGCGAGGCAAGCGCAGTATTTAGAGGCCGAGGCCGAGGCCGAGGCAGGGGTCGAAATCAATATCATCAGCCACAGCAGGTGGCGAGTGTTACTATTCCATATCAACCACAACCGTTTCAGCAGCAGCCAATGCAGCAACAACAGCAGCAGCAGCCACAGCAGGGGGCACAGCAGGCTCAGCGAAGATTCCAGGGTGGTAAACCAAGAAGAGTATTTGAGAAGCCTCCCTCAACGTATGCTGATTTGTTGCAGACATTGTTGGGTTTGAACCTGGTAGAGAAGAGAACTCTGGCACCGATAACGGGAACTCCTCCGTATGGTTATGATGCAAGCAGGCACTGTGAGTTTCACTCTGGGGCTCCGGGCCACGATGTAGAGGGTTGCCATGCTTTTAAGCACGTTGTGTAGGATCTTTTGGACAATAAGGCTATCAATTTCGGAACGGCAGGGCCAAATATAGTGCAGAAACCCATGCCTAATCACGGGGCAAACGCCGTTCTGACTGAGGAAGGGTTGAATCTGATTATGAATGTCGACGATTTAAAGACGCCGCTGAACGAGATAAAAAGCAGATTGTTGCAAGGGGGTGTTTATCCGGATGTGACGAGTATTGTTTGGAATGCTGGACCCTAGCTGGGGGGTGTGATGATTTGAAGAAAGGCATTCAGGCTTTAATTGATGGAGGCACATTGCAGTTTGACCGAGCAGCAACTGAAGAGCCTGCAGGGGCAGTAGCAGATGATCAGAGTGATGTGGCCACTGTAACGATTCCTCGGAAGACAATCACTATAACAACACCGGTTCACCGACCGCCGATCACCATAACTAAGGCCGGACCGATCCCGTACGAGAACACAAAAGCAGTCCCATGGTCATATGGGTTGGAGGTGTATTGTGACGGGATAAAGATTGATGTTAATAAGCAGCCAGCCGAGACTGTAGACAACGTTGTTGGTTCAGGAGGTATGACAAGGAGTGGTAGGATCTTTATATCACCTGAAGTGGAGGCCGAAAGACTAGCGAAAGGAAAAGGGAAGATGGTTGAGAATGTCCCAGTGCAAGCAAGCGAAAAAGCATCGGCATCAAAGGATGTAGAAGAGTTCATGCGCTTGATTCGAAAAAGTGATTATAAGATTGTGGAGCATCTGCAATAGACGCCGTCCAAGATATCTATACTGTCGTTGCTCTTATGTTCTGAAGCTCACAGAAATGCTTTGTTGAAAGTCCTGGATACTTCTTTTGTACCCCAAGACGTCTCTGTGAATCAGCTGGAAGGAGTGTTGGCACATGTGAATGCAGGCCACAGCTTGGGCTTTACAGACTTCGATTTGACCCCTAAGGGGAGAGATCATAATATGGCGCTGCACATATCTGTCGAGTGTAGAGGATCAGTAATGTCGCATGTATTGGTCGACACCAGATCGTCTTTGAATGTGATGCCCAAGAAGGCGATGATGAAGCTAGATGTCAGAGGAATCCTGTGCACGCCCAGTGATTTGGTTGTCAGAGCGTTTGATGGCACGCGAAGAACAGTCTTTGGATCGATAACATTGCCTCTACAGGTAGGGCCGGAGGTGTTTGCGACAGAATTTTATATCATGGATATACAGCCCGCATATAGCTGCCTGCTCGGAAGACCCTGGATTCATGGGGCTGGGGCAGTCACGTCTACCCTGCATCAGAAGTTGAAATATATGGTCGGAGACAGCGTAGTCACCGTATGCGGAGAAGAAGACATCCTGGTCAGCCATCTGTCGTCATTTAAATATGTGGAGGTCGACGGAGAGATCCACGAAACACCCTGCCAGGCATTTGAAGGGTTGCGTATCAAGGACAAAGGTCCCGGGCCGAGCAAAGCATCGGAGATAGTCGTCTCGTCGTATAAAGAAGCTCAAGCTCTGGTGGAGGCCGGAGAAGCAAAGGGCTGGGGCAAAGTGCTGGATATTCCTGTAAAGATGGACTGGTTTGGGCTGGGATACCAACCGTCGTCATCGACCCCTGCTGTGGGGACACCCCGTTTCAGAGGGCCAATAACCATCTCTACCAGTGGAGTATGTCATGAAACCATCATTGCTGCTTCGGAGTCTGATGAAGGAGACAGCGACTGTGATATGGATGCCTGGATTCAGCCAAGCACGCCAGGATAGGGATTGTGCAACTGGTCTATTCAGGAGCTTGTTCCTGTGACTCTTAAACAGTAATGCTTTGTTTTAGTAATTGTTGAACAATCTGATGTCTTGCCCGGGGCATCAGGATTTGCTTAGGGCTGTGTTGTTATGAACATTGCGTGTTAATCATTAAATAAATGGCGTTTTTTCATGTGCAAATGTTTCGATCTTTGTCTTTCTTGTTTTGTATTTTTCAATAAAATGGCAACGTGGTTATTCGCTTTATACGCATTTTGAAGCACTTAACCATTCCTTTTGCAGGATAACATTTTCAGATGACATCCTTGAACCACCTATGACTCGTCCCGACTTTGAGCACCCGGTATTTCAGGCCGAAGAAGAGGTTGTCGAAGATAGTGACGTTCCTGAAGAACTGTCTTGGTTGGTGAAGCAAGAGGAAAGAGCCATTCTGCCTCACGAAGAGGTCATCGAAATTATCAACTTGGGGTCGGAAGGGGTTGAGAAGAATATTCGTATCGGAGCCGCACTGCAGAGCGATATCAAGCGAAGACTGGTTGAAATGCTCAGAGAGTATAGTGATGTATTCGCCTGGTCGTATGAAGATATGCCAGGGCTCGATACAGATATGGTTGTGCACCGTCTGCCACTGAAAGAAGAATGCCCGTCGGTCAAACAAAAGCTTCGCAGAACTCGACCAGATATGGCAGTGAAGATCAAAGAGGAAGTTCAGAAACAGTGGGACGCTGGTTTCCTGGCTGTGACAAAATATCCCTCATGGGTTGCTAACATCGTACCAGTTCCAAAGAAAGATGGCAAGGTCCGAATGTGCGTGGATTATAGGGATTTGAATAAAGCAAGCCCAAAAGACGATTTTCCGCTTCCTCATATCGACGTGCTAGTTGATAATACTGCTCAATATTCCGTATTCTCCTTCATGGATGGCTTTTCAGGCTATAATCAGATTAAAATGGCGCCAGAGGATATGGAGAAGACCACTTTCATAACGCCTTGGGGAACATTTTGCTACAAAGTGATGCCCTTTGGCTTGAAAAATGCTGGGGCAACATATCAGCGTGCTATGACGACTCTTTTCATGATATGATGCATAAAGAGATCGAAGTTTATGTTGACGATATGATTGCCAAATCCCAGACGGAGGAAGAGCATCTTGTGAATCTGCTGAAGTTATTTAAAAGGCTTAGGAAGTTCAGGCTGAGACTGAACCCTAACAAATGCACCTTCGGGGTGAGATCGGGTAAGCTGCTGGGGTTTATCGTAAGCAAAAGGGGAATAGAGGTCGATCCTGCTAAAATAAAAGCGATCCAAGAAATGCCGATGCCTAAAACAGAGAAAGAGGTGCGCGGGTTTTTAGGGAGGTTGAACTACATCGCTCGGTTCATATCTCACCTAACTGCTACGTGTGAGCCATTATTCAAGTTGTTGAAGAAAGATCAAGCTGTAACGTGGAACGAAAATTGTCAAAAGGCGTTCGATAAGATAAAGCAGTATTTGCAGGAGCCTCCTATTTTGATACCCCCAGTGGCAGGTAGACCCTTGATTATGTATTTGACAGTTCTTGAGGGAAGCATGGGTTGTGTTCTCGGTCAGCACGACGAGACAGGGAGAAAAGAGCATGCGATCTACTACTTGAGTAAGAAATTTACAGATTGTGAATCTCGATACTCGATGCTTGAGAAAACTTGTTGCGCGCTAGCCTGGGCCGCCAAGCGTTTGAGGCAATACATGCTGAATCATACAACCATGCTCATCTCGAAGATGGATCCTATCAAATATGTATTCGAAAAGCAGGCGTTGTCAGGGAGAATTGCCTGTTGGCAGATGGTCTTGACTGAATATGACATTCAATATGTCTCGCAAAAGGCTATAAAGGGGAGTGTGTTGTCTGAGTACCTGGCAGAGCAGCCTATTGAAGATTACCAATCGATGAGGTTTGATTTTCCTGACGAGGATATCATGTACCTAAAGATGAAAGATTGTGAAGAGTCGTTGCCAGACGAAGGACCAGAGTTGGGTTCCAAATGGAAGATGATATTTGACGGAGCTGTGAATGTTTACGGTAGCGGAATAGGGGCAATCATCACTACGCCACACGGGTCGCACATCCCGTTTACTGCCCGATTGACCTTTGCCGTTACCAATAATGAAGCCGAATACGAAGCTTGTATAATGGGGCTTGAAGAAGCCATTGATTTGCGAATCAAACATTTGGACGTATACGGAGACTCAGCTCTGGTGGTGAATCAGATAAAAGGGGAATGGGAGACATGTCAGCCCAATTTGATACATTACATGAATTATGCAAGGAGATTGTTGCCTTTCTTCGACAAGGTTGAATTGCATCACGTACCGCGGGCAGAGAATCAAATGGCTGACGCTCTCGCCACTTTGTCTTCCATGTACAAAGTCAACTTCTAGAATGAGGCCCCCCGAATCATTATCTCTCGGCTTGACAGACCAGCTTTCGTATTTGCTATTGATGAAGCATCCGATGATAAACCGTGGTATTTCGATATCCTTAATTTCCTGAAGAATAAAGAGTATCCGGCTGGGGCATCCAGTCAAGATCAGAAGACTCTCAGGAGATTAGCGGGTAATTTCTATTTGAATCCGGATGGGGTCTTATACAGAAGAAACCACGATTTGGTGTTGTTGCGTTGTGTAGATGGAAAAGAGGCAAAGCTGCTCATGGAGGAAATACACGAGGGTACCTTTGGTACGCATGCTGGTGGGCATGCTATGACGAGAAAGCTGTTGCGGGCAGGTTATTTTTGGCTGACTATGGAAACTGATTGTTTCAAGTTTGCGAGGAAGTGCCACAAGTGCCAAATCTATGCTAATAAGATCCATGTTCCTCCGATTCCTCTGAATGTGATGTCATCGCCATGGCCATTCTCGACGTGGGGAATCGATATGATTGGAAAGATCGAGCCGACAGCTTCTAACGGGCATCGGTTCATCCTAGTAGCAATCGATTATTTCACCAAGTGGGTAGAAGCGGCGTCTTACGCAAACGTAACTAAGCAAGTGGTGGCCAGATTCATCAAGAGAGATATCATTTGCCGATATGGGATCCCCGAGCGGATAATCACGGACAACGGTTCAAACCTGAATAGCAAAATGATGAAGGAGCTCTGTCAGAATTTCAAGATCGAACATCACAACTCCTCCCCTTACCGACCCAAGATGAATGGTGCTGTCGAGGCGGCCAATAAGAATATCAAGAAGATCGTGCAGAAGATGGTGGTGACCTATAAAGATTGGCACGAGATGTTACCTTTTGCTTTGCACGGTTATCGTACGACGGTACGCACATCAATCGGAGCAACCCCGTTCTCGTTAGTATACGGAATGGAAGCGGTATTACCATTGGAAGTTGAGATCCCTTCTCTGAGGGTATTGCGAGACGTTCAGCTAGACGAGGCAGAATGGGTGAAAGACAGGTTGAACCAATTGAGTTTGATGGATGAGAAGAGGCTAGCTTCTCTAGCATACGGTCGTTTGTACCAGAGCCGAATGAAGAAAGCATATGATAAGAAGATACATCCGCGAAGCTTTCAGACGGGCGACCTTGTGCTGAAAAGGATTCTCCCGCCGCAGGAAGATCACAGGGGCAAGTGGACCCCCAATTACGAAGGGCCATACGTTGTCAGGAAAGTCTTTTCAGGAGGGGCGTTATTGTTATCCACTATGGGCGGTGAAGACTTTACGTCGCCTGTGAATTCGGACGCAGTTAAAAAATACTTTGCTTAAAATAGACCCGCTGGACAGAAAAAAGAGAGTCCAGGCAAAAATGGGGCATCCTGGCGAACCAAAAACAGAATGAAAGGTTCGGGCAAAAGTTAGGGATAAAATTGAAAAAATGTACACCCGCGAAGTTGAAAACCTACACTGGGCGGCTTCGGCAAAAAGGGGTATCCCAGTGAACTGAAAACCCGTAAAGGGCGGTTCACGCAAAAGTTAGGGATTTGAAAAGCAAATGACTGCGGTCCGAATTTGATATTACATTGAGCATCAGCGCGGGAGAATACGCTCGGGGGGGGCGATTATCGGATACAATCTCTTCGTAAGTGTGGATACCGGGAAAGCATTAGAGTCGGACGAGTCATAGGAGGATCAGTTCGTGGTGTTCGTCTGCATCCCGTTGCCGACATGTGTACAAATTTAGTTGTCAACATATTTATGCTTCTTGTGCATACTTGTATATCTGCTTTGCGTAGCTTCCTCTTTTCAGGAGTTACATCCCGTGTACAAAAACTCCGCCCATTCAGGGGCCCAATCAATAAAATATGTTATTCAGTACTTGATGCTGGTTCTTTACTGTTTTGTGCATGATAAAGCGCCTAAGTTTACTGGAACTAGCATGTGTATAACATCACTGGCCCTTGCCGACAATTGCTAGAAAACTTTGAATTAACTGAAGATGATGTCACTAACCTGAATTGATTTGGTTGCATATGCTTGTCTTGTCTTGTTTGTGTTGTTGCAGGTTTCATAGCCGTACGAGGAAGACGATCAAAAGATTGCGATAACGAAAGACTCGACCCCCACGCAGGTTATGCATGTTCTTCCTGAAGAAGGATCGAATTCCCCAGCTAGTCGTAGCTTATCCAAAGGACATGCTCCAGCAAAGCCATTCATCCTCAGTAGAGTTTGGCGATTCCAAGATTATAAGGCTGTATTCAGACAGTGCATCTCAAGCAGCGGGGTTTAGCCTCAAAATATTAATATTTCAGAGTGGTGAGCTGTATTCAGATAGTTCACCTTTCCCCGCAGGGTCAGTTTACTCTCCAGCGGAGTCAGTTGATTTTCCCCAAGAGAATCACCCTGTCCCTAGCGGAGTTCTCTTTTCAGCAAAGGCATTCCTCCCAGTGGAACTCGAAGATTAAGACTCTCCCTGGCAGAGTTGGTGGTGCGCCCTGGCATTTATTTTGTCAGAATACCGTGTGATATCTGTTCACTCTCCAGCATAAGTCCGATCATACCAGGCGCATCTGCTATTCTCCAGCAGAGTTATATTCCCAGCAGGGCGCTACTTCAGCGAGGTGTTTGGTTTAGGTTCCCCATTTCCCAGCTGAGTCGACTTCACTCTTCCAGCATTTATTTTGCTGGAATAACCCTGTAGCACCTGGCTATCCCCAGCGGAGTTGGCATTATCTTCAGCATTTATTTTGCTGAAGCGAGTTCCTGTATCTCAGCAGTTCGAGTCTGCATTTGCATTGGCATATAGTGTCATACTTGCATCCACCAAATAAAAGCATAGCATTTCCATGTCGAAGGGAGCATTGCATCATTGTCAAACGCATGCATTTTGAAACATAAACCAGGTTGGCTAACCTTTTGTTTCAGGCATTGTTTCTCTTGCAGGTAGAGAGAGCCTTTGCTCAGGTGAATCAATAAGCATTCGAGGTCTCGACGTGAGACATTCAATGAAGTGTCAGCCTCGGCATTATACCCCACAAAATTATCGTGATGAAGTTCTCTTTGTCTCCGAGCAGAGTTATTTGTGAATTTCTCGTGTTTTCCCCGCCAGAGTGAGTAGGCAAAATTTCTCCTCATTCCCAAGCAGAGTTGTTTGTCATCAACGGGTTTCAGGAATCAGAATTTCAGAGGCCACCGCCGGTTATCAGAACAGGCGTCCGGTAGTTTGGTTTCCAAATATCCCCAGTAGAGTCAGCCTCAAAGTTGCTGTAACGTCAGTGATAAGAAGTTTGCGGACCAATGGAGAAATGAGTCCTAACGTGGACAAATTTGTTGACGGGTTTTCTTCGTGCTAGAAAGGTGGGGGTCCTAATGTGGACGGATTGATTTCCTCAGTTGACGATATGCGCTAGTCCTAACGTGGACAGGTTCGATTTCTCAGAACAGATGGAATGTAGAGTCCTGACGTGGACATTTCTTCCAGTTTGACGATATGTGTCAGTCCTAACGTGGACAAATTTGATTTCTTGGTATTGATCGAAGGGGGAGTCCTGACGTGGATAAGATTGATTACTCTTCGCGTTGGTGTCCTGACGTGGACAATTTGTTTCCAGCAGATAGCTCTATTCGTAATGGTGAAAAGGGTGTCCTGACGTGGACGAGTTTGTAGTTCTTTGGGATGACAAGATGCGAGAGTCCTGACGTGGACAAATTATCCTTCTTCGTGTGGTGGGCAAAGTATAAGTCCTGACGTGGACACAATCTTATTCCCCCAGCAAGTCGAAGACGCGCAAATCCTAACGTGGACAGGTTCTATTACTTCAGCAGGTGGAGATGTGAGTCCTGACGTGGACAAGTCTCACTTCCCCAGCAAGTCGAGGACGCGCAAGTCCTGACATGGACAGGTTCTATTACTTCAGCAAGTCAAGAGGTGAGTCCTGACGTGGACAAATCAAGACGATACGGTTTCCTTACGTGGAAATATTGGAGTCCTTACGTGGACAAAGCAAGGTGAAAGTTGAATCCTTACGTGGACAAGTCAAAAGAAAATGTATTCCTAACGTGGAAGAGTTTAGTCTTAATGTGGACAGATACAAAGATTTATTCCTTGCGTGGAAAGATTGAGTCCTTACGTGGGCATATCAAGTTGAGTCCTTACGTGGACAGATCGAGACGATAGATGGGTTCCTTACGTGGAAAGAAAGATTGATTCCTTACGTGGAAGAGCGATGTATTCCTTACGTGGAAAGTTTAGTCCTGACGTGGACCGATTTAGAAAAGAAGTTGTATTCCTAACGTGGAAAGATGTATTCCTAACGTGGAAAGTTTAGTCCTGATGTGGACAAATTCATAAAAGAAGGTGGTTTCCTTACATGGAAAGATGTTATTCACAAGATGAAAAAAGATGTATTCCTTACGTGGAAGAGTTTAGTCCTGACGTGGGCAGATCCAGACGAGGGTATAGTCCTAACGTGGACGGTGTTATTCCTAACGTGGAAGAGTTTAGTCCTAACATGGACGATTTATTTCTGATGAGAGGCAGACGAGCCATCCCTAGCAAAGTTGTTGAAGTTTCTTTGTGTTGACGACACAGGCGTCCTAACGTGGACAAGCAAAGTTTTATTCTTGCAATGAGAGAAGCTTTTCATGCTGATGAAAATAATCCCCAAGCAGTGGTGTAGTTCATGTCTGCGGTTGGCAAATTTCTGGGTTCTTAGTATTCAACCGTCTCGTACCGCGAATGTCTGAAGGCTCCGGGCTCTTCACCCAATCGGGTCCAAGTCGCTTGAATAGGGGCAGCTGTTGCACCCTAAAATTTGCCCAACCTTTCTTCACTTGGTTTATGTTTCAATATCATTAGCATTTGCATATAGAGTCATGTACATAGTCTGATCATCTGCATAGCATAGCATGGCAAGTCATCCAACAAGGGACCAATCATTATTCTCATCTCTAGAGGCCTATCAAGAAGTTATTATTCTATTCCAACCTCATTCAAGTCATCAGAAGAAATTTGAAAGCTGAGAAGTCAATGGATCAATCAGTTCATCTATCTCCTATCTAAGGGTATCTGGGGATCAATAAGTAAGTTGTAAGCTGTGAATGGAGCATGGAGAGTATCTGGGCATCATGAGAGACTTAGAAAGTCATTTGAAGAAGAAGACAAGTCCTTGGTGTGATCACAAGTATTGCAGTTGGAGACAGTCAACTAGGGTTTCATCTGGGGTCAACTCTAGGTCAACTCTAGGTCAATTGACTGATTGAAAGGCATTAAGGGCTATTGGAGAGATATGGGGTTCATTATTTGACATGTAGTAGAGGATATGGTGATATGCCAAGAAGAATTCAAGAGAAATCAAGGAGAAGAGGAGTTTCTAAATTAGGGTTTCTGTGTAAAATCCCCTAGTTTAGGTCAAATTTCCAAGCAAGATAAGTCAAAATGCAAGCTTCAAATGGATCCTTGGCCAACATGAAACTTGTAGAGGATCTCAAGACCTTTAATTTTAGTGGTGGAAGGCATTAAGGATATTTATAGAACTCAAGTTATGGCCCTTGCAAGTTACAGGTCATCTGAGGTATCTGAAATTTTGTCTGTGAAAGTGCCTTGACTTCCAAGCAATTTTTACCCCTCAAGGAGATTTCAAATGAATTTATGGTCAACATAAGAGTTGTTCCTCATTGTCTTAGATTTCTATAATGGTATGGTATGCCTTCATATGATTTGTGGAACTCTACTTATGGTCTTGGCAAGCAAAGGGTATTTTGTTCATTTGAGAATTACAGGTCATTTCAAGCCTATGCCCAAAACTCCTACAAGGAAGCTTCAAATGGAAAACTTTACAACATCAAACTTGTTCCAAATGAAATTTTGAGTCTAGAAAAGTGACCATGAGAGATTGGAAAGATTCATAGTACAAGGTTTCAAAATTGTTGGATTTAATGAATAAAAATGACCTAAAAAATGAGATTTTTCATATTTTGGCCAAATGAGGTGAAATTATAGGTCATTTTGAATGGGAAGATCATTTTGAGAACATTGGCTAAAGTGGAATTTTGAGGTTAGTTCAAATTTTGATAGTTATTCATGGTTACTTATCATGGAAGAAACATAAGCCAAATCCAAGGGAAATCACACATGGGAAGTTTCTCCATGTTTCTAGGAGGTTCTAATGACATGTATATATTGAATGGAGAGGGTTCATGCCATGGTTGGTGATCACATTTGCTCATAAACACAAGTTTCACACACTTTCTCTCATTTGCAAAATCAATCCAAATTCTCTCAAACTTTCACCAATTTGCACCATTCTTGATCTGTTCTTCATCATCATCATCCATAGATCACAATTCATACAATCATTTGGTAGAATTGAAGAGGATTCGAGCTGTGCAAGTTAACCATCCAAGAATCAAGAATTTCTCAATCACAAGATCCAAGAGGTTTGAGTCAAATTCATTGCATACAGAAGTCAAGAACAAGTTCCCTGATCCATTTCCAATCACTGCAAGCATTGGATCAAGGGGTTCCATAGCTGTTTCTCCATTTTGAACCAGGTTGGTATTTCTGCTCGAATTGCATGGTTTAGCTAGCATGTTAGGGTTTTGTTAGCATAGAATGGTTAAGTTAGGTTAGATGATGAATTCCACAAAGTTTGAAGAGATTCCATGAAGGTTGCCATTGGTGTGCAAGAACTGTTAGGGTTTATATCTCATAGGACATGGCAAGAAAATCTTAAATAAGTAGCTCAGGTTAATCAGCATGGAGTGTAGATCAGTTTAGGGTAAGAATTGGTGAGGTTTGGAGCAAGCGATGACAGGTGTTAATGGTGGATTCCAACTGTTATGTGTATCGGGTTCCATGATTGCTTGAGTGTTAGGATGAACTATGGTCATGGCTGTGTAGAGGCAAGTTTTTGGAGCAACTTTGCTCTTGGAGTCGAAGGCATCCATGGAGAGATGAGAGAGAACAGAACGATGGAAGGTGCTTGCATGGTTAGGGTTTTTCAGAGTTAGGGTTTGGCTCAAGGTTGAAGACGACTTGCAGGCCGTTCGATCAAGCTTTGACATTTGACTTGGAACTCAATCCCACGGCCACGATTGAATGGAAGAAACGGAGGGAGATTCAAATGCCTGTACGCACCGTTTCATTAAATCCCAATCTGCTGGGCTTTGGATTCGCTGCTTTTCACACCCCTCCAATCGAGCCCAATGCCAATTTGAACTATAATATATGCTATTCGCACCGTTTCTTCCTTTTTATTTTTTTGTTAGTTTTCTGAGTGCATTGGGCCCAGACGCGCTTGCTAGGCGCACCCCCCAGTCTGGGTCCGTTTCCTTTTTTTAACTGAATTCCTCACTTGCTGCACCCTCCATCTCATTAATTCATTTTATTTTCATTCATAAAACATTAAATCTTCAAAAAATCATAATAAATCATAAAATGCATATTTTCCATTGGTTCTTTTTGCATTATTTTCTTAATTTGGTCAAGAAAAGTATCATACAAAAAAATTAATAGTTCCTTTTATTTTCTTATTTTTGGCATATTTTCCTTTTAATTAGGTGTAAATAATATTTTGTTTGATACATGAATTTGGTGATTTTAGTTTGCATAGGTGCTTTAATATTTTTTGTCCATTCTTTTTAGGTTGATTAATAGATAATGTTAGCTTGTATATAAAATTGAGTTCCCATTTTTAGGACTTAATTTTAGGTGTTTAGTTTAGGTGTGAATAACATGAACAAAATTAGGGTTTAAGTGTTGACTTAGAAGAATTGAATCATTTCCCTTAGGAGTTAGAGATTGAAAGTTTGGGATATGGGACTATAGGGACTATGGGTAGTTATTAGATCCCTTAGAAATTATTAGGATTCCCCTACTGCTATTAGTATACTGTCTATATTTGTTTGACTGGTGTGGTGTGCCCTCTGGGGATTATTGCTTGTTTGTATGGGTATTGGGATTGCTTGGGGATTGGGGGAGCTGAAGACTCGTGATGATGAAGCCATTGGAGATCCAGAGACTGAAGTCCAACTTCCAGAGTTGAAGAGGAGATTCCTGCTAGCAGTTGCTGAGGAGACTAGGGTTTAGGAGCTAGGCAGAGCTCTAGATTAGAAAGCTTGCTTCTCAAACATGGAATGCCTTGTCTGCATCCATCCTTTCTCTATGATTCAAAGTCTCTTTCAAATATCCACCTCCTTCCTTTGGAAGGATCAGTGAATGTATTTGAAAGATAGAACTTTTGAGGGAAAATTATCTGTATAATGTTAACAGTTGATGAACCACCCTTGGTAGGTAATTGACTGTCTAACATTCTTTCACCTCATCTTGTTGATTGATGTTCATCCTAGAGATTGAGACTTGAAGAAAAGCCATTGCAGATGGAAGATTGATGATCAAGACCTTGCTGGAAAGCTGTGTAGATGGAGATAGATGCTTGCTGAAGCTTGTAGCTGATTGGAGATGACTTGAAGACAAATGTCGATACGGAGCTGCTGTGGCTGTTTATTTTTGCTGTATTTCATTTCTGATGTATTGATTGGTTTTCCTGACTGTATTGTTTGCTGTTTAACCTGTTGGGTTGAAAGTGAATCTTGTTCACTTTTGCCTATTGTTTTCTAGGTTCGAGGTTGAGTGGGACTCCCTTGCCTCGCTTGTATTGTTGCATCCATGCATTTTACTGCTTTACTGTATATATCTGCTATTGTTTCTGTTTCCGTCTATTCCCTTAGGATCTCTGTTTCTCTCTGCGCAAGAGAGGAGCATGATAGACATTAGGTCTTAACCCATGCATGATAACATTAGGTTAGTTTGATTCCCTTCGCAACCGTAGGCTAGAGTTTTGTCTCTTCTTTCTCAAAACTAACAGAAAAACACAATAAAATTTCAAACACAATAAAAGACACTTCTTCCGTAAAAGAATGTGAACTCATCAAGACGTTATTTTTGTCCGCTTGGACTGTTAATCAGAAAAACCTTTTTCAGAAGGAATAAAATCAACCAAGACAGACTTGTGTCGTACGTGGCCCGAACTACGTTTGCTCTGATCTTTAATGCTGTATGAAAGTACGTAGGCATAGGATGCGATATCCTAGCGAGCAACCTTCCCCTCCTTTCCCGTAGGTAGGCGAACTACGTTGACTCTGATTTCTCGTTTCAGACGGGAATACGTAGGCATAAAGTGCGATACTTTGCCGAGTCATTTTATTTTCTTTTAACCCTTGACCTGTAGAGTAGATAGAATAACAATCCATACCCGAAAACAAGCGTGGATCCCGTCGAGTACGACGGACATGAGGGGTGCTAATACCTTCCCCTTGCGTAACCGACTCCCGAATCCAGGTTTTGGTTGCGATGACCATACCTTTTCCCGTGTTGTGCGAGGTTTACTCTGAGCGTTTCCTTTCCCTCCCGTGGGATAAATAACGCACGGTGGCGACTCTTCTGTTCAGCCAGCGCCGATTTTCGCAGTAGCGACAGGTACCTCCTTGTGCTAATTATGTTTTGACAGGTGAAATGTGTCGAGACCACCGAGAGAAGATGGGTTCTCGATAGTGGGTGCTCAAGACACATGTCTGGAGACATATCCTTATTCATAGACTTTGTGGCTAAGAATAAAGGATATGTAACTTATGGTGATAACAACCGCGGAGCAATACTAGGTAAAGGTAGTGTAGGTAATCCTGGCTCTACTATGATTTCCGACGTATTGCTTGTCGAAAACCTTAAACATAACCTGCTTAGCATTAGCCAATTGTGCGACAAAGGATACAATGTATCCTTTTCAAAAGATTGTTGCAAAATTGTGCATGAAAATGATAATAAGAATATGTTTAATGGTTTTAGAGTAAACAATGTATATATGCTTGACTTAAATGAAGTATCATTAACAAGCGACAAATGCCTCATAACTATGAGTGAAGACTCATGGCTATGGCATAGGCGTTTAACGCATGTTAATTTTGACTTACTCAATAAGGTAGTCTCAAAAGACCTAGTCTTAGGACTTCCCAAAATAAAGTTCACCAAGGATCACCTTTGTGATGCTTGTCAAAAAGGGAAGCAAACGAGGATCTCATTTAAGTCCAAAAAGATAATTTCAACAACGAGACCTCTTGAACTTCTACACATGGACTTGTTTGGGCAGTCTAGGATCAAAAGTCTAGGAGGAAACTATAACGGGTTCGTAATAGTGGACGACTTTTCTAGGTTTTGTTGGACCATCTTCTTAGTAAGTAGAAGTGATACATTCGTCGCTTTTGAAAAGTTTGCTAAGCTTTCCCAAAATAAGTTAAATACAAACATAGTGTCCATTAGGAGCGACCATGGAGGTGAGTTTGAAAATCACTTATTTGAAGAATATTGCGGTAACCATGGTATAGATCATAACTTCTCCGCTCCACGCACTCCTCAACAAAACGGGGTTGTGGAGCGCAAAAACCGTATTTTAGAAGAATTGGGAAGAACAATGATTAACGAAATTAGTTTACCTAAATATTTTTGGGCCGACGCCATTAGTACGGCGTGCTATGTTTTGAATAGGGTGCTTATTAGCCCCATTCTAAACAAAACACCGTACGAACTTTTAAAAGGGCGAAAGCCGAATGTTTCTCACTTGCATGTGTTTGGATGCAAATGCTTTGTATTAAACAATGGAAAGGAAAACTTGGGCAAATTTGATTCCAAAGTCGATGAAGGTATCTTTCTCGGATACTCTCAATCGAGTAAAGCATATAGAATATATAATAAATGATTACTTGCTGTAGAAGAGTCTGTGCATGTTACCTTTGATGAGTCCTACCCGAGAAATGTCGGAAAGGATAGTGTTGTTCATGGTGCAGGTACATCCACTGAAGACATACTCAAAAGTGGCGAGACGGGGATTGATCAACCTGACAAAGCCAAAATTGAGGACGATAAGGATGCACACCGTGATGCAATAGAGGAAGTTCATCCGCCTTCAAACGACGATCTTCCTCAAGAGTGGAAGTCATCTAAAGACCATCCAATTGAAAACATTATTGGAGACATCACAAAGGGTGTAACAACTCGAGCTAAGCTAAGTAATTTCTGTTATCACTTCGCTTTCGTGTCACAGATGGAACCTAAAAACCCTAAGGAAGCCCTACTCGATGAACATTGGTATCTGTCAATGCAGGAGGAACTGAATCAGTTTACTAGAAATGAGATTTGGGACCTTGTCCCTCCTCCACGAGGTCATCGAGTAATCGGCACCCGATGGGTGTTTAGAAATAAACTGGACGAGAATGGAGTAATAACTCGCAATAAAGCGCGTTTATTCGCGCAAGGGTATAACCAACAGGAAGGCATCGACTATGAGGAAACTTATGCGCCGGTTGCCCGACTCGAGGCTATACGCCTTCTACTTGCTTTCGCTTGTGCAAAAGATTTTAAGTTATTTCAAATGGACGTCAAAAGTGCGTTCCTTAACGGGTTTATAAATGAAGAAGTCTATGTTGCTCAACCACCTGGTTTTGAGTCTCATGAGTATCATGATCATGTCTATAAACTGAAAAGAGCTTTGTACGGTCTCAAACAAGCTCCTAGAGCTTGGTATGAGAGACTAAGCAAATTCTTACTTGATCAAGGCTACTCAAGAGGAAAGGTTGATACTACTCTCTTCATTAAACATCAAGGAAAACACTTAATTCTTGTACAAATTTATGTTGACGATATCATATTTGGATCCACTAACATGAATCTCGTAAGAGAGTTTGCTAAGCTTATGCAGGGTGAATTCGAGATGAGTATGATGGGTGAACTCACATATTTTCTCGGTTTACAAATCAAGCAACTGAAGAAAGGAACATTCATGAGCCAAACAAAATATTGTTTGGATCTTCTCAAGAGATTTGACATGGCAAATGCAAAAGCCATAGACACCCCTATGACAACGTGTGCAAATATGAGTAAAGATGAAAGTGGCAAAGATGTTGAGGTAAAAAGGTATAGAGGTATGATTGGCTCGCTTCTCTATCTTACTGCTTCGCGTCTCGACATTATGTTCAGCGTGTGTATGTGCGCCAGATACCAATCATGTCCTAAGGAATCCCACCTAAAATCTGTCAAACGCATACTTCGATACCTATCTGGTACTCCGAAGTATGGATTGTGGTATTCTAAGGGTAATGATTGTTCATTGGTAGGCTTCTCCGATTCTGACTTTTCCGGTTGCAAATCGGATAGGAAAAGCACCAGTGGTACGTGTCACTTATTTTCAAATTCCTTGGTTAGTTGGCACAGCAAGAAACAAGTGTCTGTTGCTCTGTCAACCGCCGAAGCGGAATATGTAGCCGCCGGTAGTTGTTGTGCGCAAGTCCTATGGCTTAAACAACAACTATTGGACTTCAATTTGAAACTAGAACGTGTTCCAATATTTTGTGACAACACCAGTGCTATAAATCTTACCAAGAATCCGGTGTTACACTCGCGTACCAAACACATAGAAATTCGACACCATTTTCTTAGGGACCATGTAGAGAAGGGTGACGTTGTCTTTGAACACATTGATACTAAAAACCAACTAGCGGACATTTTCACAAAGCCGCTAGCCAATGAGCCCTTCTTTCATATCCGTCGAGAACTCGGTATTCTCGATATTTCTGATCGGGTTTAAAAATTACCACGTTCAAATTTAATGTATTTACAACTATGATTTTGTACCACTAACAATTTTTTTGAGCCTGTTGCAAGCACAAATCTGTGATTAACAAGAGTGGTCGGTATAGAGGTGATATTGCTCCTTTCTCCTTCTTTTTCTTCTCTCTCTCTTAACATTCATGACTTGAAAATAACTATATCGTTCTACAATCATGGTACTTATATATGTATATGACTGTTGCTGGCTGATACTATGTGTGTTGAATGCATGTCATATTGTGAAAAGATGAATAGGCATGATAAATAGGCAAGTGTGACATTCTGCATAACATAAAACTTAAAAATTTTGAGTTTTGGAAGGTTTGAGTCGACCTAAACAGGACAATGGTCGACGCATGCTGTAAACTTTCAAAATTATCAAAAATTGTACAGTATGCGTCGATGCATGCAGGGGATATGGTCGACGGCTCGCTTAAAAACCCAGAATTTTTCTCTTTTGAAAAACGTTCCAAGTTCTCATTCCTCTACATTTAATGTGCAGTCAACTTTTGTGATGATTTGATATGGCATTTGTCTTATAAATTGCATCTAGACAACTAGTATGTCCTTTTGTCTCCTCCTTCTTCCCAAAAACCCTAAAACCTCTCTCTATTAAAGGCCCTAGTCTTCATCTTCTACAACATTATCCCCAATAACTCTCTTCAAACTCCTCCCAAAATCATCATCAATGGCTTCCTCTCTCCGCAAAACTACTGGTAAGAAATCAAGAGCCTCATCATCCTCTGCTTCAGTTCCTGTTACTGTTGTTTCACTTGTTCATCCTCCTGCTATTGAAAACTTCAACAAAAGTCTCAGCAAAAGGGCCATAGTTCCACAACATGCTTTCTACCATGCAACAGGTGAGCGCTTGCATCTCACCCGAATTCTGTCCCTGTTGGACTTCCAAGGGTTCTTCAATTTCCTGGAGTGTAATACAAAGTACAGTGAGGATTTGGTCAGGGTGTTCTACACAAATTTGCGAGGTAACTTTCAAGATCAGCACTTTCACACTTCTGTAGGAAATAGACTGGTTAATATAAATTCTGAAGTATGGAACAAATATTTTGATATGACTGTCAATGCTGATGCACCACCTCTTCATGAGGTAACAGACACTCGTACGGTGCCGGGTTATAAATTTAAGAGCGCTCTGAATGACATGCTCAAACGACCCTATCCAGATGCAATTGTCAACAGCGATGCTTTTCCTTGATCGGTCACAGCCGGGAAACTCAATACAGGGGAGCGCATCCTTCAGTGGATCGTCGCTCGTATACTACGACCGAAAAAGGGTGGACTGTCTCGTGTTGAACAAGCTGAGGTACATCTCATCTATATACTGAAAAACAGGATCAAAATAAACTGGCCATACTATATTGCTAGCAGGATGTTTGCTCTGAGAGACTCAAGTAGAGGCAGTGCTTTAGCCTATGGGTCGTTCATTTCGGAAATTCTTGCTGCTGCAAATGTTGTATATCCAACATTTCCGTGTGTCTCAGTCCCCTCGGATAAAGAATTTAGCACCAAAACCCTTGCAATGATGGAACGACGTTCATACAGATTTATCCGACGGGCCAATATTCCTCCGGTGCCTCGTAACGGTTCTGATGAAGAGGAAAGTGAAGAGCAGGGTGAAGAAGAAAGTGAAGAACAAGGTGAAGAAGAAAGTGAAGAGCAAGGTGAAGAAGACGATGAAGAAGACGATACAGATGCAGAGATACAAGAACCTATCTGTGAGACTCAAGATTATCATCACTCTCCAGTCCAAGATACGGCTGCAAATACCGATTGGGTCCAGTATTCATATCCATCAGAAGAACAAGAAGGCGATTCTACAAATCAAGGATGGGGCGATTGGCAATATACAGGATGGACTACCCTGGGTAGATTCTATGACCCATATCACGGCTACCCTCAAGACTATCAACCCTCTCAGCACTCATCACCTCCTCCACCTTCGGACAACTCTGAAGTCATTAATATGATGCAGTCAATGCAGTTAGATCAACAAAACTTCATGAGGCGTCAAGACACTCAAATGGAGCAGATTAGAGCTGAGCTCCATGCCCAAAATGAAAGGTTCAATTCATTTTCTACTCGGATGGACGCCCGTATTGAATCTCTGGTTGAATCACATGAGCGGCAAGATTGGGAAATCACCAACTCTCTTAGTCACCTCAACATGTTCATAGAAGCCTTTCTGGACTTCTCAGATCCTTACCACAATCCAGATGCTGCATACCGAGGAAGAGGCCGAGGACGGGGCCGCGGATATTAGATTCATAGTTACATATTTCATATTTGCTTATGTGTTTTCGTCTGTGTACTTTTCATTTTTTCTGTATTTTGTGTGCCTGAACTTTCACCTTCTTTACATGTTTTCGTCATTATCTATTAATTCAAGATATTTTTGTTCATTATCATGCTTATGTGTGAAGTTTGGTAATTAACTATCACCTATTGTATGTTCTCCTTCTCTTTTTGATGGTGTCAAAGGGGGAGAAGACAATGTAGCAAGCAAACACCAAAGCCAAGTCAGGATATTAACAGTTCAGGATATTAACAACATTTGATGGATGTTTGTTCTACAGCCTTATAGTACAAAAGAAAGGGGGAGCTTGTGTATACTTGTGTGTATACATTGCATATTTGGTGTTTTAGTTGTATACAGGTTGTCATCATCAAAAAGGGGGAGATTGTGGAGGCAAATCGCCACATATCACACAAGTCTGCAAGACATTGGTTAATGCAGGTTTCAATGATGACAAATTCCCTGGATAGATTGGAAATTATGAATTCCAGATCTACTAAACCAGATGCAACGTATCACCCACCGTATCCTTTTACGCTTGTCTTAAAACTTCTGAAATGAATATACTATGTGTTGACAAAATGCGATCATGACCAAAGGCATGAAAGACTTCAAACTAATGAATTTTTGCAGGCTTGCAGGACATGGGTCGACCATAGGGTCGGCGTATGCATCAGAAAAAGTCTAAACTAGTCAGCGCACAAAGCAATGCATCGACCATAGGGTCAGCGCATGAAGGAACAACATTCCAGAGGGTCAGCGCGTAAAGGCATGAGTCAACCATAGGGTCGGCGCATAATGGAAATAGATTTCAACGGGTCAGCGCACGCCGACTGTATGGTCGACGCATACTGATGAATTTTCCAGATTTCCAAAACAGCACAGGCCATGCGTCGACGCACACACCTGTTATGGTCGACCGTTCGCGCGGAAAATCTGTTTTAAAATACTTCCCTCTCATATTTGAAATATTGTTATATCCAAAATTATGTTGGCACTATATATACTTGTTTAAACACTTGTGTCTACTAACATTTGATATTTCTTTTGATTCATGTGTTCAAAAACAAGAAAGAGTGAAATAGGTGTCCAAGATTCATCATCTTCATCTTCAACATCTCACAACATTTCAATTACACACAATCATTTTTGAAATGCATTCGTGAGAGATTCAAGGTGATAAGGTTCGAGGCTTAGATTGGAGAATCAAGCTCGGGTTGAAGATTGTGACAGGTTCTTTCTTGAATAAAACCATTGGGGTTTTACCCTCCAAGATTGGTTCGAATTTTGGGGGTTTTTGGACGAGATTCTTCATCAACGGTCAATCGAGCGAAGGTGATTGTGAAGAGGTGGTCTTCACAAGTCTAGTAGCGGATTTGGTTATTTTGAAGGGAAGATCTCGGATTCGATTTGGTGCTGTTGAGATCAGCCGGAGCCAAAGGTTTGAACAACAACGTGTTATTCAATAAGGTGGCTGGAGTCGGAGGTCCATCAACACAAATCGAAGAACTTGATTCAGCTTGAATCAAGGGGCAAGGAGTGAAGGCAACTTTTAACACATTGAGATTTCTGTTGTATATTTGCTGCTTAATCCTTGTATAAACTGTTCATTCAAACAAGAGATATCTATAAAATATATCTCAATTCTAGTTTTAGAATTGAGGGCAGACGTACCCCGAAGCGAGGACGACGGGGGAACTGCCTCACCAAATTACTTGTCTTCTCTATTTTCAGCATTTACGTTATAGCTCAAAATAAGTAATTTTTGTGTAAGCTCTATTGTCAAAATTGTGATATCAAATGAGTAAGAGGTTAAAACTCTGTTTTTGACTCCAAAGTACAAGACATTGTACTAGGCTGGTTGGAATCATTTACTCAACATAAATATCACTTGGAGTGTTGTTGCACACCAAGTGTTTGACATATTGCTTGAACCAAAATTATCTGACTTGTGTATCTAGTTTTGGTTTGACTTTGAATCATTGGAACTAGGAATCCTTACAACTGAAGTAAATAATTGATACGTGGAATTAGTGTTGTGATTCTATTTTTTCCAAATTGTCATTAATCCAAAGGCTTACGTATATCCGATTTCCCAATAACCGTTCGTTTTAGACTATATTTTTCCTCGGCCGCTTCCGCACTTAAAACATTTTTAAAACCAATTTTAAATTGGTAGCGCCGACTCAAATTTTAATTGGGGATCTATTCAACCCCCCCTTCTAGATCCGTGCCATAGTCTAACATTTTGGTCATTTTACATTTAAATAGTGAGGAAAGAAATATAAAAGAAATAGAAATAGAAAGAAAGAGATATAAGAGTAGGAAGAAAAAAAAAGAAAGAAAAAGAGAAATAGAGGGAAAGAGAAGAGAAAGAAGGAAGAAGAGAAGAAAAAGAGAGAAAGCTAGGGATTCTTCAAGAACACTTTCTAGGAATCGAATAATCGGGTAAGGGTGTGAAATATTATTATCTTATCATTGTGTATGATTATGTATGTTTTGGTTGGACTTGTTTGGTTGTTTTCGACACATTTCCGTTTAGGTCGAATTAGGAAAAATCGATAGAAACTGATGTTTTCGTGGATGAAACTCGAAATAAATTTCGTAGTTTAGTCGGGTAATGTTTAGCCGTGATTATTGGATTTTGTTTGATTGAATTTGGTTGAATTTGTGAGTTTTGACATTTTTGGACAATTGGAGGTTAAGATTTTGGATGAACATCGGAAGTCGTAGAATTTATGCTTTATGATCCTAAATTGTTACTATATGATTGGTAATGATGAGTAGGTATTTAATCGGGAGAAAATAATTAAATCGGTCGGGTTTTTGGAAGTTTTGGGCAAAAACCCGTAACCTTGTTTTTCCAAAATTTCAGGTGTTAACCGGTTAACACTTTGTGTTAACCGATTAACAGTATAAAAAATGGCCTAAAAACTGAGTTTTTGGAGCTGTTAAGTGGTTAACAATATCTGTTAACCGATTAACAGAGTGTTAATGCGCCAGTATTTTGAAAATCTGGGTGTGTTAATCGGTTAACAGAAAGTGTTAATCGATTAACACTGTAAGTGTGAGAAAAATATTATTTTTCAAAACTTTGAATATTCATAACTTCTTCACCATTTATCAGATTTTGTCGTTCTTTATATCAAACTGAAGCTAATAATATGTTCTATAACTTGGTGAAAAGAAATATTATTTTTAGCCAACTTTTAGCCGATTTTACCGATTAATCGAGATTAATTATTTTAAGTAAGTGAGGCTTAAATAATTAGAGCATTCGGTTGCCGTTTGGCATAATTGCTGTGAATGCATATGGATTGTATGTGATAATATGAGATGAATGGATGAAAATATTATGAATATGTATGCATTTCAAGAAGTGTATGGAGTCATTTTGCATGTGAAGCATCATGATATACATTCTTGTGCTGATTGATTTCGCGTAGAATCTACTGAACGATTGTGTGCCCGTGTGGGGTGTGAGTAATCGGGTTATGTGCCCAAGGTGGGGTGTGAGCAATCCATAATATTGTGTGCCCATGTGGGGTGTGAGCAATTAGTGAACATTGTGTGCCTAGGAGAGGTGTGAGCAATGGTTCCAATAAGTTCCTGAGTGAACTTGAGATGATTGAGTCGGTACCGCATGTGCATCTGAATAGAGTCGTGGGTCGTTCTCTATGAGTTGCATTTATCATCATGAATTGTGTATTGGTAAATAAACATAATTGTAAATGTTTATGTTGTGATATATATATATATATATATATATATATATATATATATATATATATATATATATATATATATATATATATATATATATATATATATATATATATATATATATATATATATATATATATATATATATATATATATATATATATATATATATATATATATATATATATATATATATATATATATATATATATATATATATATATATATATATATATATATATATATATATATATATATATATAATTGAATTGTGACGGATTATGGTGAGAAATGTGGAATATGTGTATTCTATGCTTGTATATATATATATATATATATATATATATATATATATATATATATATATATATATATATATATATATATATATATATATATATATATATATGCATTGATTATTATGATAATATTTCTCACCCTTCTGTTGTTTTATGATGCTTTATGAGGCATTGCAGAGTAGGATTGTTGGAGGTCTTTTTGTGAAACGTGGCTTTATTCTTTTTGGTCGGTTGGCTCTGATATGTAGCACCGGGTAGTTAGGATTGTATAAAATCCTTTTGTGATACGTTGTACATGTATCTTGATGATGGAATGTTTATGAAAACATGTTGAATGTGGTTGAATCAAACTGATATATATATATATATATATATATATATATATATATATATATATATATATATATATATATATATATATATATATATATATATATATATATATATATATATATATATATATATATATATATATATATATATATATATATATATATATATATATATATATATATATATATATATATATATATATATATATATATATATATATATATATATATATATATATATATATATATATATATATATATATATATATATATATATATATATATATATATATATATATATATATATATATATATATATATATATATATATATATATATATATATATATATATATATATGATCACATGTTTTGATGTTATTCAATATTTGGATTTTCCGCTTTTATTCTAAATATTGAGATGTGGGTGTAAGGACTAAGTTCCTATGTTGCAATTTACCCCATTGTTGCATATCAATTGTTGAGCAGGTGTTGAATGTTTTTAATTTCATGTCTAATGTGACATGCTTCTTTTATACCATGTTTTAATTATACTCTGATGGAAATGAATTTTATTTTAATATGTGCCTAAATGATTTAATTGATTATTTGGGGGTATAAAAAGGGGGTGTTACACCAAGCACTAGTTCAAATACTTGCATCTGGCCGAATTCTGGTTCAACACGACATATCACTCGGCTATTAGAATGTCGTCATTCCAGGCTCTATACGAGGGTCCACCTACATCTATTCCGGATTACATCAAAGACTCCGCCACCATTGATTCCTTGGATACCTCGTTTCAACATCGCCAAGAAATTTTGAGTCAGCTCAAACATAACTTACAAAAAAGTAGAAAACACATGGAAACTCAAGCCAACAAAAAAGACTCGATATAACCTTTCAGACAGGAGATCTTGTACTGCTTCACTTGCGGTCTTACCGTCAACAGACGATGATGAAAAGAACGTCACAAAAACTTTCGAAATATTTTCATGGACCATTCAAGATCATCTGACGCGTGGGAGAGGTGGCATACGAATTGGATCTACCTTCATCTTCCAGTATTCATCCTGTCGTGCATGTGTCTCTCCTTCGACCTTTCTTCGGAAAAACGAACCAACACCATGAACAAGACCTTCCTTTACACCTCTCTGATATCTTCCTGCAAGACAAAACATTACACAATACTACTGTTGTTAGCAAACAACTTTCAAATGACAGTGGAAAAACAAAGATGGCTATCGCAGAACAAAATAATATTGTTTTACCTGCACCGTTGATGACTGACAATGGACATGCAAAGTAAAGTGAGAAGCTGTTTGACAAAGAGAAGAGTTTGGAGACATTATCTCTAAGTGGCGGTGGTACTTTGAAGACCACAAGGAACATTGCACCTAGGGTTACTCCTTCTTATATATGCTCCACCAACTTTCAGTCTCAATCTCCAAGTACAGACCCCACAACGTTCACTCTTTTGAACTCCCTCTCTCATTCACGTGCAACTAACCCTCATAACTCTCCCTTAACTCTTTTTCGTAGCCCACACCTACCGCATGCTAGAAACTTCCCTTTCCCATGCCACATTAATGTCCCTCGGTCCCCCCAACCTTATCAAGTCTCCAGTTGTCACGCGTCAGCCTCACCCTCCGCCAGCTGTACCGCACCTTGCCTTTCACCCTTACCAGCCAGCTGGACCGCACAAATTAATCCCCCCACTTCCTCTGTTATGAATTTCACTTCAACATGGGCCTCTCACAATATTGTCACACAGCCCAATCCATCTTTGAACCTTGAGGACAAAGTTCCCATTAAATCAGGGAGTATTGATAGGCCACAGAGTTCTAAGCCCAATAAGTTTATTAGGAAACACTACAACAAAAATGGCTTTAGGCAACGGAAGAATAGACAATGACTGTAGAACCGTCCCTATAAGTAACATAGGCTACGCATTTTTACGTGTTGACGCTTTTTTTTCAAAACCGTCCGTTATTTATTATATGCTACGGTTTTGAAAATGTGGTTATAGTATAACCGTAGCTTATTCCTTTTCTGCAACGCTTTTGAAGTGTGGTATTTTTTATTTCTATGTTTTAAAGTTTAATGTTAATTATTCGCATATAATTAAATGTATAAAGTGGGGATCGAACCCCAGTCCTTGAACTTGAAAATATGATTGAAAAATTAATTTAAAAAAAAATGGCAAAATCAAGACTTGAACCCAAATCTTTTACTTTTTAGAAAGTCCTCACTACCACTAGAACAATAACACCATATGGTTTTAATTTTAATTCAAAAGTTATTAATTAATTAATCTGTTCTAAAACTTGAAATTTTTCACCCGAATAATACCAATTGCGCCATATAATTTCTAAAAATTAGGGGTTGTTTAAACCCTAAATTTTTCATCTCTCTGCATGCGAACTAGAACTATAACATTTTCACCCTCGTTCATTCCGGTAACCGTCCTCCCTTCTCTCATCCATATAGTATCTTTGAGATAGATAAGACAGGTTTGTATTATAATGCCTTCTTTTGATTTCATCACATTCAAGTCATTCATGATGATGATTGTGTTTACATTTGTGACTGCAATGCATTGCAATATAGAGTGGGGATTGAAATTCTAAAAATCGAAGTTCGTTATGAGAATTTATCAGTGGAAGGAGTGTCATACCCCAAATTTGTCCTACCTTTTGAGATTTCCTTATACCAAGTGATTATGTGGATCGTTAACCTTTCTATACATTCAATTATAAGGCATGAGTTAATTTCAAGTTGGAGTCATGGTACAAGGTGACCTACTTTGTTTCAATTGGTTCATTTGTTTTCTATAAGATGTTATTGGACGGGTTGTTTCGAGCTTTGTGGATTTATGGCTAAGATAATATTAAGATGCCTCAAGCTTAAAACATATTTCTTTTGGATTGGATTTCAAGCTCAAAGTCATAATGCGAGCCATGTCTAGGTCACTCATAAGTCATATTTGAAAAAGGATACCAAGTGTTTATCAAGAATGATTTAATGTTGAAGTATACCATCACCACTTCTTTTTGGAAGAATACCATGCAAAGATTCATTCTTTTTCAAAGCTTACTCTACATTACAACAGGGTGATATTAATTCATTTTACACAAGCACTCATATTGCTTAGGGAAAAAACTCAAGAAAAATCCAAAATGGTTTCTAGGGGGTTTGCACTCGTTGTCCCATGGTATCACGAAGAGGGCTAATGTATATACAAGTGTGTGAAAGATCAAGTATGGATGAACTAGCTTCATGTTCATTATGCTAGTCATGTTGAAGTGCTATTTCTAGGTTCAAAACTATATAGTGAGAACCAATGAGGATGAAGTATGACAAGTGATTGTGAAATTTAATCTCCAGTTATCCAAGTGGTCTCAAATAAATTCCAAGCGGCCATTTTCTAATCCCTGTCCCAAATTAAGTTCCAAATGTGGATTTCAAGTACAGTATTAAATAAAGGATCATGGTACATACATTAGGTGATTACAACTACAGAAATGTTGAAATGATTTTTACACTGGGGCAATTTGTGTACAGTTTGCAATAAGATTCAAGAGCTCGCAAATTTTGATTTATACAAAGTAACCGCAGTCATTAATTCTGAATTCACAAATACAACAGAGGATATGTTACTTCTTCATACAAAACTAATGGGATCCTTGGACACTTTTTTTTGCATGAAAACAAGTCATAGAGCTCCATTTCACACCAAGTTCTTCTCCTGAATTCCTCTCCCAATGCAAACTTCAGGCCTTGATTTTAGGACGTGTACTGGATCCTTACATCAGACTCGTGGAATGTATGTGAAAAAAGAAGAATGGAAAGAGGTTAACAGAGAAAAAACATTGATTCGAGAGGAACAACAACAGGGATGTGCAAGACATTTCTATCAGCACAGGATTATCATACCAAAACTAATGGACAGAAGAAAGAAGTTCATAAGAACAACTCATACCTGCTTTATGATTGTCGTCATTGTGTGCCAAGCTGTTGTCTAAATATTCCAAATATGATAACTTTATCAGGGTACCGATTTACTCATATGAAAAACCATCACGCGATGGACTTCACGCGGCAAAACCGTCATGTTCTGCACATACCACACAATAACCGTTACGCAGAACCATACATCCATCAGTTGTGTAGAACCGTATCCCGTATACACACTTCATAACAGCCCATATCCTGCGATGAAGAGACGAAATCAAAAATGTTACAGCTGCAAAACAACCAAAGGCAATAAAAACGTAGCAGTCAAGAGCCATTTTGATTACGCGTACCACATGTGACAAGCTGCACGACTCGCACCGTACTTCCTTCATACGACCTCACTAACTTGGCTCACAAATCAGCTTTGGATTCACCTGCACAAGCGGCACCAACATTAATTTCACGCAGCAACTATCACCGAAATTTCACAAGTTCCAGCTGGTACATTACGCAGCAACGCATCACAGTTAAACCTTTATTCACTAAGCTATACTGTATGACTCAACCTCACACTGTAAAAAGTTGCAATTCACGTTGCCTGCATAAAAGTTTTCATGCCTTGAGTTAAATGATAGTACATCCACATGACCATAAAAGTTTCGAACCGTAAATGACACATCCATTACCATAGAAAAAGCCTTGTCGTTTGACAACATACTATGCAGCCAACGAGTGGGGAATTCGTTTCGTACCACACACCAGTCACGAAATGTTACCTGCAACCTTGTTTTTCTTGTAAGAATACAACGGTATAAACCAAGAGGACAAAATTAAGAGAGGCCATTACATTACCTGCATAACCATGATGTACAAATGGCACGCTGCCCATTTTCAGCCAAGAGATGCACCAAACAAAATCTGTCAAAATTGTACAAAACCTGCAGAGCTCCAACTTACAACCATCCTACACCATACACCATACACTGCTATCTCTGCTACCACTACCAAAACCGTACCGTACATAGCTACAACACCTCAGCCTATACCACATAACTCCAAAGACCAAACAAACCAGCCCACACACCCTGCAGAAGACAGACAAACTCTGCTACACCTAAAACCATTCTCCACACCAGACAATAACCTGCGGAATTGTACCGTTAAAACCACAACAGTCCACACACCTGCAGAAACCATACCACTACTACAACAAGACAAGAACACAAACCCTGCAACCCCAATTCAGATGACCATGCCAGACCAACATCACATGGCTCTTGCTGCTATCTCTGTACCATAAAACAAACTCACAGAATTGAGAATAGGGGGGGACTGATTTCAAAAAACCAGATAAAAACCCCTCAACCTGTAATCTCAGGGGGAGGAAAAAACAAGTTCCTCTTCTCTTTCAGTGGCTTACCCCCAAAATCCCTCCTCTTCAACAAAGATCATAACATACCTAAATGTGACATTCTATTCTTCCTTCACAAAACCTTTCACGAACCAAAAATATTCTTCTCCAAACCGCCACAAAAATCAGTCATCATCTTCGAATTCGACTCCTCCTTCAGCCCATATTTATCACCAATATTCATCGTCCTCAAAACTCTCTCAGACCAACAGCCAACAAATCCACCGCAAATGCATCACTATAGCCCATTCTTCCCTAATCTTCTTCCCCAACATTCATAAAAAAAAACACGACAGACTCATGACAGTATACCCTTTCTTCAAGCGATAAACCCAACCAACAATAACAGCAATATCTCCAAAAATCTCAGAAAAAACCTTTCCACTTCCTTCAATATTCACCTACTCGGTTTCCACGCCCTTCAACCTGAACCCCTTCCTCAACTACTAATTATCTTCATAAAACAATAACCTTCGGAACTTCCCCCTTTCTTCAACATCAACAGCAACAAGTTGAAACCCTTCACCGAACCCTCTTTTCGAACCAAAACCGGACTCCTTTTCTTTAACGTTCTCCCCCTTCGAAGCTCTTTCACTAAAATCCCAACAAAACCCTTAATCACCTTCACAAATATCAATCAACCCTAACTCTTCTTCTTCAACATTCCCTTCAAACCAAATCCTCCTCAACCATTGAACACAAAATCCACCAGATTGAAACCAGAAAGAAATAAGAATGAAACAGAGAGATTGAGAAGTGAAAAAAGCGGAAGTTCGATTTAACGGGAGAAAGAAAGAAAGAGGTGGGGAATAATCATGGAATCTGGCACAAATGAGTTTAATTATTTATCTTTTTTTTCTTTTTCTTCACGGTATTATTGTTTCTATTTATTTATCATCAATTAATGTGATGTTGGTGGTGATTAATGGTTACATATGATGATGTTTGTTGGAAAGTGCCACGTGGCGCCTTGGGGAGAACCAGGCCAACAGCTCCTTTACTCTCCTCACCTTATCTTCGGCCAACCCTAGTGTTGTGAGGGGTTTTGGGCTGATGGGCCCCATCCGAGTTTTGTGAAGATCACAAATTGGTCTTCTTCCTATGAACAGTACCCATATTTCAGTCTTCACCTCCCCCTGTTTTCTTTTATGTTTATTTTTCTAACTTAAGTTTTAAATTTTGTATATATTTAGATTACTAGCATATTATAAAACACTTTATTAATGCTTTTTTCTTTTAGTTTCATATTCAAAAACTCTTTAATATTTTTTTATTCTTTTTAAAGCTATTTTATATTAGAAATTAGATTTTATTTCTCATTTATTATAGAGCGATTTGTTCCATTTTTGCTCTTTGTGGTCGATGACGAGACCTCCGTAATCCATTACCAGTCAAATTATTGATAGGTAATGTTGGATCTGAGACCACCTCTTTTCTCTCTTCATTACTTGTCCCGACTCGATTCAAAAACTTTGTCAAACAATTTTCAAAATCAAATCATCTTCGTATTGAGTTAAAAAGATGGGATTAAGTGTAGACTTTCTTCCTCTCCGAGTGTTGGGATGCCCACTGTAGTGAGGGTGGTCTCGATGCTCGTCTGTCAATACAAAGACGCTTCCACCCCTTTTGCTCTTAAAACTTCGGTCTCAGTGCATTTTCAAACCCCTTCAATAAGGAATCGTTTTTTTCTTTGTATTGAATTAAAGAGAGAGGATTGGGTGTAGACCTCTTCCTCTCCGAATGTTGGGATGCCCACTGTAGTGAGGGTGGTCTCGATATTCGTCTTTCAATACGAAGACGCGACTTCTTCCATTACCTCTCCCTTCACAACTTCATCTCGCAACCTTTCTCACCTAAAACCTCGGTCCCGCACCGAGTGCTTTTCAAATCATTTTCACAACAAAACTTGAATGGTCGTGGAGTGGTTAGGCGTAGGCCTTCTCCTATCCCGAGTGTTGACGTTTACCGTAGGGTTCTCTGTCGCAAAACACTTACCATTCAAAGCCAAAAACATCTTTAATAAGAGAACTTCGTTCTCTTTGCATTGAACTAAAGAGAGAGGATTGAGTGTAGTCTTCTTCCTCTCCGAGTGTCAGGATACTCACTGTAGTGTGTGTGGTCTTGATACTCATCTTTCAATACGAAGACGCTACGTTCGCCACACATATTTTTACAACAAAAACTTTGAGATAAAGAATTGGGTACTACCTGTAAGGGTTACTATCCGAGGACCTATCTCGCCCCAAAAACAATCTCAACCAATCAAACATGATACCTTGCCTCGCATGGCGAAAACCAACCTTTCAAACAGGATATGTTACGTCCGTTCTACCGCAAACAGGTACGCATAAGTCTCCAAACGAGCGAGCAGCAAAACACCTAAACTGCTAGAACGCGTACAATAACATCATCCACAAAACACACCGGTTATCCGCACCGTAGGCACGAACTACGTTGCTCTGATTTCTCTTGCATGTTGAGAATACGTAGGCATAGGATTACGACAATCCTAGCGAGCACCCTTTTTCTTTTTTTACCCTTTCCCAGAAAGGCATGCTACGTCTGTTCTACCGCAAACAGGTAACGCCTAAGTCTCCAACGAGCGAGCAGCAATACACCTAACTGCTAGAATGCGTACGATAGCAGCGTCTACCAAGACTTCCCCGCACACCGTAGGCCGAACTACGGCTGCTCTGATTCTTTACTTCATCAAGTAAAGATACGTAGGCACAAGGGCCACAATCCTTGCCGAGCATATTCCCCCCATATTTGTAGTTCCCCGAACTACGTCGACTCTGACTCTCTCACATCTATTGAGAATACGTAGGCATAGGACTGCGAAGTCCTACCGAGTCTGTTCTTTCTCTTTTCTTCCCCGTTCTCTCTTTCCTCCTAACTTTCTTGTTCCTAACCTTTCTTTTACTCCGCGGAACACTTCTTATAGCATAATATTTAAGCAAATAAATTCACACATCGATAAACAAAAGGTTCCCATCGAGTACGATGGATGCGAGGGGTGCTAATACCTTCCCCTCGCATAACCGGCTTCCGAACCCGTTCATGGTTGCGAGACCATCTTATCCATTTCTTTCTTAAGGTTTTCTCGATATTTTCCTTTCCCCTCATGGGATAAATAAAGTTCGGTGGCGACTCTTCTGTCCTTTTCTTTTCGCCTCCCCGTCGTTGCGCGATGCATTTTTCGAGTAGCGACAGCTGGCGACTCTGCTGGGGATTCCTAGCGAGCCAAGCCTATTTTGTTTGTCGTGTTTATGATTTTATTTGCTTTATTTGTTTATGCTTTGATTCTCTAACCTGTTGGGTTTATTGGATGGTTTGTAAGGATAAAAGCTTTCTACCCGAGCTTTCGAGTATACACTAAGATTAGGAGGTGGTTTCTTTCTGATTTGCGAGACTTAGGACTCGATGAGTTAGATTGAATTCCACCGCTCAGATGAGACCCCTTTGGGATGACTATGTCTTACGTGTAGTCGTAATGACGTCTTTATTTCCGACGTGGGAATCCGTGACTCTGAGGACCTTTGTAGAACCTTATTCCAAAGGTTGCTAAGACATGACTCTGTGTTCATCCTTTGAAGGGATTACCGTCTTACGAGTAGTCGTTATGATGAAAAACTTTTGAGGGTTAGTGCATGGGACTTTGTTTAAAAGCCTTTGGGATACCCTCTTATAAACCAGTAGATAACCTACCCGATGGGAGAGATACATTTTGTGTTGTTTTGCAGGACCTATGACTTTGATCTCGCTATTGTTCTTTTATCATGTGCTCATTACATTACATTTGCATAAGCATCTCTGCATCATTTCTTGCATTCCTTACAACCCGACCTTACACGCCGCTTACCAAACAGAAAGAGTAAAGCAAGCTGACTTCACGGCATCGGTATAACACAAGGAATAGCCAGAGGAGAATCATGGATCAGATAGAGCAAGACCAGGCTACTATGAGGAGCGAGATGCTAGGCATGAAAACGCAGATGAATCAACTCATGGAGGTGATTCAGAATATGGCCAGGAGTCAAGAGGAGATGAGACAAGCAGCAGAGAGGAGCGCTAATCAGACTTTGGCTGGTGCAATTCCCAATGCAAGTGGTGCAATTCCAATTCCTGTTGATGCCACCCCGACCCCTGTTAGGGCAATTCCTACTTCTGCAGGTGCCATACCTGTCAACGCCGTCCATCCACCAGTCGGTACAACTCATCCTCATGGTACTACGATCCCAACACAAGTCCAGTACGATGATCATGAAGGTTTCTATGAGAATTCAGGTGAAGCATATGGACCACAGACCGCCGAATTAGAGAAGAAGTTTAATGCCTTACAGGAGATGGTGAAGACATTGCAAGGCCCCAATGTTTTGGGACTAGATGCTGCTGAAATATGTCTTGTACCCGGAGTTAAGATACCTCCGAAGTTTGTAATTCCAACCTTCGAGAAATACAAGGGTAACAGTTGTCCTAAGACCCACATAAGGTCTTACTGTAGGAAGATGGCCGCATATTCTGATGACGAGAAGCTATTAATCCATTTCTTTCAAGATAGCTTAACAGAGGCGTCCCTAGAATGGTATATGCACCTTGAACGATCCAACGTGAGAAGATGGAAAGAGTTAGCAGATGCTTTCGTGAAGCATTATCAGTATAATACTGACATGGCTCCGAATCGTATGCAGCTTCAGAATTTAACTCAAAAGCCGAATGAGTGTTTTAAGGATTTCGCGCAGAGATGGAGGGGAGTAGCTGCAAGGGTACAACCTCCACTGATGGAGAAAGAACTGACAGACCTATTCATGGGCACGCTACAAGGACCGATCTTTGAGCGGTTAGCATCCTCAACCTCCACAGTGTTTTCTGAACTTGTCATGGCTGGAGAAAGATTAGAGAGTTTCATGAAGGCAGGAAAAATTCAGAATGCAGGCGAATCTGCAAGCGGGGTCAAGAAGCCTTATCAGGGTTTCGTTAAGAAAAGGGAAGGCGAAGCTAGTGCAATGTTCACCAATGGAGGGAGAACTCATCAAGGTTATCACCATGTTGCTGCTGTTGCTCCGCAACAACCGCTGTCTATTCCAGCAAATCGACCTGCGGTTCAACAAAACAGACAACAACAATCCTATCAACCAAGACAAAATCAGTACCAGGGTCTACAAAGATCGAGGAGACCAGAAAGAAGATTTGATCCAATCCCGTCTATATACGCCAAGTTATTGCCATTCCTATTGAAAGGAGGTCTTGTTCAGCTTAGGGAAATGAGGGATCCTCCAGAAATTCTTCCCTTTGGCTATGACGTCAATGCAAGATGCGAATTCCATTCTGGCTCCCCAGGCCATGACATTGAAAATTGCAAGACTCTGAAGCACATTGTACAAGATCTCCTCGATTCAAAGGCGATAAACTTTACCCGAAACACCCCCAAACATCAAAACTAATCCAATGTCAGCTCATCACTCAACAAATATGATTGAAGAATCCTGTGGTCATCTCCAAAAGCCAGTGGTCCAGACTGGCAGACATCTTCAACATTAGCAGTCCTTAGACGCTTTTATCATTTGCATTTGTAGTTTATTTTCTGTCAATTGCTACTTGTTATTTAAACATTGTTATGTTGAATGGTAACATTAATGAAATGATTATGCATTTTCCGAATTAATTATGTCGCATTCGCTCATTATTTCCACTTATCACAATCACAGACACATATATTTTCATCCACTCCACTTTTTCACTGTTGTTTAGCAATATTGGAGGGAGGATGACGAAAACGAAAAACCCATAATTGCAAATCGTATGCTTTCGGATAAAATCTCGTCAATGATGTACAGGCATTGTTTCAAATCCCCTAAACACTGGAGATATAAGGAGGTAATCCCTAGTCAACCATTTCGAGCATAGGAGTAGGAGTTTCCTTCGAATATTCAAACCCTTAACACTCAACCTGGGGCAGGGTAGTTATTCAGTTAATCCAATCCCGCACTCAAAAGCAAAATCCAGAAGAAGGTTGTTCATCAATAATCCATGACATGGCAGTCACTATCTTCCAACAAAATTCAAAAAAATCAAAAGCCTGCTAAGTCAAGCATTTCAAAGGAGACTTAGGCAAAAATCAAGGCAATCCCGATGGATCTGACAAGCAAAATCAGTCCATGCAAAAGTTAGGGATCAAAATCAAAAGAGGTCCTCAAACCCTCAACAAAAACAAAGATTCAGTGGCCACCCAAATCAAAGGGTCACTGACATCCATCAAATAAGGTGACTGCCATTTCGAGCAATTTTTGAACTATCAAGCTCACACCGTCAAGCACATGCAGAACTAGCTGAATGTAGGTATGGAGATCATCAAGAAGAAGGGGTGGGTACAAATCAAGTTTGAGCCTAATATCCTTTGTTTCATAACCATGAACCGGACCATGTTACAACCCTCGAAAGACCTAATTGAGGCGAGATTTATTCTGAAAGCATATTATCGCAAGGTTGCGTAACCTGACTCCTAACAATTTTACTAATCATCAACATTGGTGTCGATATCCTTGCTATATCTTTCACACCAATCAAATTAACACAACGTTTGAACTAAATGGTCCATTCGTTTCACTCTCACGACACGTAATAAAAGACAATTCTTTCAAAAACTTGCATGGACTTTGCATTGAGATTACCATTCGTGAACAAAAATTTTGTTTACAAGTTAGTAGTTGGCATTAAAGAAATTCCAACACAAAGCAATCAAGCATAACTGGATTATTCAGCGGTCTGGACCAGAACCAAGTATACCATATAACCTTATGGACCTGGGGCATTGACATCCGAGAGCATGAAATCAGTCAGTCTGAGGCAAATCCCCAAGCATCGGCCGACCATGGGGCAAATCATTCAAGAAGTGGTTGATCGGAAGTAAATCATCTCGAGAATACTGATCAAGGGCAGGCCACCCAGAGTTTCTTTGACTTGAAGATAGATCCCTCCAATGTTCAATCGAGATAAGTTAAGTCGCTTCCACGCTCTTTCAGGGGAAAGCTACTCCAAGAGTACATTGAAGCCAACTACCACAAGAATCGGCTAATCAATGATGGATCCATTTGTGGTACAAACTCTGGGGTAGACCATCTCGAGTACGTCTCATGGCAAGCTACTCAAGCAAGTTCATTCTCGTCAGCAACTGTTAAGTTTAAAACGATGTCAGGAAGTCAGGCTTGTCCTCCACTTTCCCACATAACCCAGAGCCCAATCCGCATTGGCAACTACCAAAAGTCCGCCACGTCGGCACCTGCATTCCCAATTACCCGTCTGCATCATATGCATCATACGCATCGCATTCGATTTCATAAGCATCTTGTACCATATGCATACCCAGAATCATATCATACTCCCCCAGTTCTTGCATCTCCGCATGTTAGCGTTTGCATTTGCATTTCCACTAGTTATGGAATATCATTATCATCAAGCATTCGCATATGCGAGCTCAGGTCCAGGATCGATCACGAAGATTTCCAAGATCATCATCCCAGACAGGGGCACCTCTTGCAAGACCGTGGGTTTCTCTTACTAGAGTCAGAAGATATCAAGACAAGATTGAGCCCAATCAGGGGCATTCCCCACAAGACTATGGGCATTCAATATTTTGAGCTTCAAAGCAACCTTCAGCCCAGTCAGGGGCATCTCTTGCAAAACCGTGGGTCCTCCCAAAAATTCAAGAATATCAAAGCAAAAATTCAGCCCAGCCAAGGGCGTCTTTTCAAGACCATGGGTGTATACATGACGTATTTAAACCTCATGGTTAATCAGGTCTTCCAAATTAACATTTAGCCCAGTCAGGGGCATCTTCAGTAAAGCCATGGGCATTCCCCAGTGGTTTGTCTCTAGCAGACTTGCTTATCCTTCATCAACGATAAGTGGCAATCTCTTCAGAGAAGCTTATCCATCTTCAGCGATAAGTGGCAATCTCTTGGGAGAAGCTTATCCATCTTCAGCGATAAGTGGCAATCTCTTGGGAGAAGCTTATCCATCTTCAGCGATAAGTGGCAGTCTCTTCAGAGAAGCTTATCCATCTTCAGCGATAAGTGGCAATCTCTTGGGAGAAGCTTATCCATCTTCAGCGATAAGTGGCAATCTCTTCAGAGAAGCTTATCTTTCTTCAGTGATAAGTGGCAATCTCTTCAGAGAAGCTTATCCCCTTACATCCTTTTGGTGTTAGGGTTGATTTTCTTTCGCTCCATCATCCTTTTGGTGATGGGTCTAGCATCCTTTTGGTGTTATGACTAGCGTCTCCGCTCCATCATCCTTTCGGTGATGGGTCTGGCATCCTTTTGGTGTCATGACTAGCGTTTTCCATTATCCTTTTGGTAATGGACTCCTTGCATCCTTTTGGTGTTAGGGTTGATTTTCTTCTGCTCCATCATCCTTTCGGTGATGGGTCTGGCATCCTTTTGGTGTCATGACTAGCGTTTTCCATTATCCTTTTGGTAATGGACTCCTTACATCCTTTTGGTGTTAGGATTGATTTTCTTCCGCTCCATCATCCTTTCGGTGATGGGTCTGGCATCCTTTTGGTGTCATGACTAGCGTTTTCCATTATCCTTTTGGTAATGGACTCCTTACATCCTTTTGGTGGTAGCGACATTTGCAAGGTATCCAATATTTCCTTCCCAAACAGTTTCCTTCTTTTCGGACAAATTCAGGGTTTTCTTTATATCTAATTGACTCACATCTTGAAAGAATGAACGCAGTAGCATTTCATCTTACTCGGTCTAAGTCAATTAGATAGGGGCATCTGTCATACCCCAAATTTGTCCTACCTTTTGAGATTTCCTTATACCAAGTGATTATGTGGATCATTAACCTTTCTATACATTCAATTATAAGGCATGAGTTAATTTCAAGTTGGAGTCATGGTACAAGGTGACCTACTTTGTTTCAATTGGTTCATTTGTTTTCTATAAGATGTTATTGGACGGGTTGTTTCGAGCTTTGTGGATTTATGGCTAAGATAATATTAAGATGCCTCAAGCTTAAAACATATTTCTTTTGGATTGGATTTCAAGCTCAAAGTCATAATGCGAGCCATGTCTAGGTCACTCATAAGTCATATTTGAAAAAGGATACCAAGTGTTTATCAAGAATGATTTAATGTTGAAGTATACCATCACCACTTCTTTTTGGAAGAATACCATGCAAAGATTCATTCTTTTTCAAAGCTTACTCTACATTACAACAGGGTGATATTAATTCATTTTACACAAGCACTCATATTGCTTAGGGAAAAAACTCAAGAAAAATCCAAAATGGTTTCTAGGGGGTTTGCACTCGTTGTCCCATGGTATCACGAAGAGGGCTAATGTATATACAAGTGTGTGAAAGATCAAGTGTGGATGAACTAGCTTCATGTTCATTATGCTAGTCATGTTGAAGTGCTATTTCTAGGTTCAAAACTATATAGTGAGAACCAATGAGGATGAAGTATGACAAGTGATTGTGAAATTTAATCTCCAGTTATCCAAGTGGTCTCAACTAAATTCCAAGCGGCCATTTTCTAATCCCTGTCCCAAATTAAGTTCCAAATGTGGATTTCAAGTACAGTATTAAATAAAGGATCATGGTACATACATTAGGTGATTACAACTACAGAAATGTTGAAATGATTTTTACACTGGGGCAATTTGTGTACAGTTTGCAATAAGATTCAAGAGCTCGCAAATTTTGATTTATACAAAGTAACCGCAGTCATTAATTCTGAATTCACAAATACAACAGAGGATATGTTACTTCTTCATACAAAACTAATGGGATCCTTGGACACTTTTTTTTGCATGAAAACAAGTCATAGAGCTCCATTTCACACCAAGTTCTTCTCCTGAATTCCTCTCCCAATGCAAACTTCAGGCCTTGATTTTAGGACGTGTACTGGATCCTTACATCAGACTCGTGGAATGTATGTGAAAAAAGAAGAATGGAAAGAGGTTAACAGAGAAAAAACATTGATTCGAGAGGAACAACAACAAGGATGTGCAAGACATTTCTATCAGCACAGGATTATCATACCAAAACTAATGGACAGAAGAAAGAAGTTCATAAGAACAACTCATACCTGCTTTATGATTGTCGTCATTGTGTGCCAAGCTGTTGTCTAAATATTCCAAATATGATAACTTTATCAGGGTACCGATTTCCTCATATGAAAAACCATCACGCGATGGACTTCACGCAGCAAAACCGTCATGTTCTGCACATACCACACAATAACCGTTACGCAGAACCATACATCCATCAGTTGTGTAGAACCGTATCCCGTATACACACTTCATAACAGCCCATATCCTGCGATGAAGAGACGAAATCAAAAATGTTACAGCTGCAAAACAACCAAAGGCAATAAAAACGTAGCAGTCAAGAGCCATTTTGATTACGCGTACCACATGTGACAAGCTGCACGACTCGCACCGTACTTCCTTCATACGACCTCACTAACTTGGCTCACAAATCAGCTTTGGATTCACCTGCACAAGCGGCACCAACATTAATTTCACGCAGTAACTATCACCGAAATTTCACAAGTTCCAGCTGGTACATTACGCAGCAACGCATCACAGTTAAACCTTTATTCACCAAGCTATACTGTATGACTCAACCTCACACTGTAAAAAGTTGCAATTCACGTTGCCTGCATAAAAGTTTTCATGCCTTGAGTTAAATGATAGTACATCCACATAACCATAAAAGTTGCGAACCGTAAATGACACATCCATTACCATAGAAAAAGCCTTGTCGTTTGACAACATACTATGCAGCCAACAAGTGGGGAATTCGTTTCGTACCACACACCAGTCACGAAATGTTACCTGCAACCTTGTTTTTCTTGTAAGAATACAACGGTATAAACCAAGAGGACAAAATTAAGAGAGGCCATTACATTACCTGCATAACCATGATGTACAAATGGCACGCTGCCCATTTTCAGCCAAGAGATGCACCAAACAAAATCTGTCAAAATTGTACAAAACCTGCAGAGCTCCAACTTACAACCATCCTACACCATACACCATACACTGCTATCTCTGCTACCACTACCAAAACCGTACCGTACATAGCTACAACACCTCAGCCTATACCACATAACTCCAAAGACCAAACAAACCAGCCCACACACCCTGCAGAAGACAGACAAACTCTGCTACACCTAAAACCATTCTCCACACCAGACAATAACCTGCGGAATTGTACCGTTAAAACCACAACAGTCCACACACCTGCAGAAACCATACCACTACTACAACAAGACAAGAACACAAACCCTGCAACCCCAATTCAGATGACCATGCCAGACCAACATCACATGGCTCTTGCTGCTATCTCTGTACCATAAAACAAACTCACAGAATTGAGAATAGGGGGGGACTGATTTCAAAAAACCAGATAAAAACCCCTCAACCTGTAATCTCAGGGGGAGGAAAAAACAAGTTCCTCTTCTCTTTCAGTGGCTTACCCCCAAAATCCCTCCTCTTCAACAAAGATCATAACATACCTAAATGTGACATTCTATTCTTCCTTCACAAAACCTTTCACGAACCAAAAATATTCTTCTCCAAACCGCCACAAAAATCATTCATCATCTTCGAATTCGACTCCTCCTTCAGCCCATATTTATCACCAATATTCATCGTCCTCAAAACTCTCTCAGACCAACAGCCAACAAATCCACCGCAAATGCATCACTATAGCCCATTCTTCCCTAATCTTCTTCCCCAACATTCATAAAAAAAAAACACGACAGACTCATGACAGTATACCCTTTCTTCAAGCGATAAACCCAACCAACAATAACAGCAATATCTCCAAAAATCTCAGAAAAAACCTTTCCACTTCCTTCAATATTCACCTACTCGGTTTCCACGCCCTTCAACCTGAACCCCTTCCTCAACTACTAATTATCTTCATAAAACAATAACCTTCGGAACTTCCCCCTTTCTTCAACATCAACAGCAACAAGTTGAAACCCTTCACCGAACCCTCTTTTCGAACCAAAACCGGACTCCTTTTCTTTAACGTTCTCCCCCTTCGAAGCTCTTTCACTAAAATCCCAACAAAACCCTTAATCACCTTCACAAATATCAATCAACCCTAACTCTTCTTCTTCAACATTCCCTTCAAACCAAATCCTCCTCAACCATTGAACACAAAATCCACCAGATTGAAACCAGAAAGAAATAAGAATGAAACAGAGAGATTGAGAAGTGAAAAAAGCGGAAGCTCGATTTAACGGGAGAAAGAAAGAAAGAGGTGGGGAATAATCATGGAATCTGGCACAAATGAGTTTAATTATTTATCTTTTTTTTTCTTTTTCTTCACGGTATTATTGTTTCTATTTATTTATCATCAATTAATGTGATGTTGGTGGTGATTAATGGTTACATATGATGATGTTTGTTGGAAAGTGCCACGTGGCGCCTTGGGGAGAACCAGGCCAACAGCTCCTTTACTCTCCTCACCTTATCTTCGGCCAACCCTAGTGTTGTGAGGGGTTTTGGGCTGATGGGCCCCATCCGAGTTTTGTGAAGATCACAAATTGGTCTTCTTCCTATGAACAGTACCCATATTTCAGTCTTCACCTCCCCCTGTTTTCTTTTATGTTTATTTTTCTAACTTAAGTTTTAAATTTTGTATATATTTAGATTACTAGCATATTATAAAACACTTTATTAATGCTTTTTTCTTTTAGTTTCATATTCAAAAACTCTTTAATATTTTTTTATTCTTTTTAAAGCTATTTTATATTAGAAATTAGATTTTATTTCTCATTTATTATAGAGCGATTTGTTCCATTTTTGCTCTTTGTGGTCGATGACGAGACCTCCGTAATCCATTACCAGTCAAATTATTGATAGGTAATGTTGGATCTGAGACCACCTCTTTTCTCTCTTCATTACTTGTCCCGACTCGATTCAAAAACTTTGTCAAACAATTTTCAAAATCAAATCATCTTCGTATTGAGTTAAAAAGATGGGATTAAGTGTAGACTTTCTTCCTCTCCGAGTGTTGGGATGCCCACTGTAGTGAGGGTGGTCTCGATGCTCGTCTGTCAATACAAAGACGCTTCCACCCCTTTTGCTCTTAAAACTTCGGTCTCAGTGCATTTTCAAACCCCTTCAATAAGGAATCGTTTTTTCTTTGTATTGAATTAAAGAGAGAGGATTGGGTGTAGACCTCTTCCTCTCCGAATGTTGGGATGCCCACTGTAGTGAGGGTGGTCTCGATATTCGTCTTTCAATATGAAGACGCGACTTCTTCCATTACCTCTCCCTTCACAACTTCATCTCGCAACCTTTCTCACCTAAAACCTCGGTCCCGCACCGAGTGCTTTTCAAATCATTTTCACAACAAAACTTGAATGGTCGTGGAGTGGTTAGGCGTAGGCCTTCTCCTATCCCGAGTGTTGACGTTTACCGTAGGGTTCTCTGTCGCAAAACACTTACCATTCAAAGCCAAAAACATCTTTAATAAGAGAACTTCGTTCTCTTTGCATTGAACTAAAGAGAGAGGATTGAGTGTAGTCTTCTTCCTCTCCGAGTGTCAGGATACTCACTGTAGTGTGTGTGGTCTTGATACTCGTCTTTCAATACGAAGACGCTACGTTCGCCACACATATTTTTACAACAAAAACTTTGAGATAAAGAATTGGGTACTACCTGTAAGGGTTACTATCCGAGGACCTATCTCGCCCCAAAAACAATCTCAACCAATCAAACATGATACCTTGCCTCGCATGGCGAAAACCAACCTTTCAAACAGGATATGTTACGTCCGTTCTACCGCAAACAGGTACGCATAAGTCTCCAAACGAGCGAGCAGCAAAACACCTAAACTGCTAGAACGCGTACAATAACATCATCCACAAAACACACCGGTTATCCGCACCGTAGGCACGAACTACATTGCTCTGATTTCTCTTGCATGTTGAGAATACGTAGGCATAGGATTGCGACAATCCTAGCGAGCACCCTTTTTCTTTTTTCACCCTTTCCCAGAAAGGCATGCTACGTCCGTTCTACCGCAAACAGGTAACGCCTAAGTCTCCAACGAGCGAGCAGCAATACACCTAACTGCTAGAATGCGTACGATAGCAGCGTCTACCAAGACTTCCCCGCACACCGTAGGCCGAACTACGGCTGCTCTGATTCTTTACTTCATCAAGTAAAGATACGTAGGCACAAGGGCCACAATCCTTGCCGAGCATATTCCCCCCATATCTGTAGTTCCCCGAACTACGTCGACTCTGACTCTCTCACATCTATTGAGAATACGTAGGCATAGGACTGCGAAGTCCTACCGAGTCTGTTCTTTCTCTTTTCTTCCCCGTTCTCTCTTTCCTCCTAACTTTCTTGTTCCTAACCTTTCTTTTACTCCGCGGAACACTTCTTATAGCATAATATTTAAGCAAATAAATTCACACATCGACAAACAAAAGGTTCCCATCGAGTACGATGGATGCGAGGGGTGCTAATACCTTCCCCTCGCATAACCGGCTTCCGAACCCGTTCATGGTTGCGAGACCATCTTATCCATTTCTTTCTTAAGGTTTTCTCGATATTTTCCTTTCCCCTCATGGGATAAATAAAGTTCGGTGGCGACTCTTCTGTCCTTTTCTTTTCGCCTCCCCGTCGTTGCGCGATGCATTTTTCGAGTAGCGACAAGGAGATGTGTATGTTGGAAGTAGAGCGCTTCCTACTCTTCTTAATGTCGCAATCAATGCTTTGGAGGTGCTTCTTTTTTCATTTAACAATATCAGATTTAATCGATTATGTGATTTTTAAATTAAATTTGAGAGTGTTATTTATTTGTTTGTTTGCATGTGGTAGCTAGAGTGTTCTCGGATTGTTTCATCTTGCACCGTCCAAGAAAAGAGAAATTCAGATTCTCAAAAATGTTAGTGGAATTGTGAAACCCTCAAGGTATAGATTCTTGTATTTATGTGATTCATGCATTATTTTTACAATTTAAGTATAACTTACTTTATTTGGTATGATAATTTCAGAATGACACTCCTTTTGGGTCCACCAGGTTCTGGGAAAACAACATTGCTTCTTGCACTTGCAGGAAAACTTGACCCTCATTTAAGGGTTTGTTCCCAATTTATTTTATTACTTTTCTAAATCAGTTTTCTTAAATAATGCCTTTTTGTTATATTTTTTAAATTGTAAATTTTGTAACAATCAAGTTTTGGATGTGAATAGGCTTCTGGGAAAATCACTTATTGTGGTCAAGAGCTAAATGAATTTGTTGCTGCAAAAACTTGTGCTTATATTGGTCAGCATGGCATTCACTATGGAGAGGTTACGGTGAGAGAAACATTGGATTTTTCGTCACGTTGTTTAGGTGTTGGCAATAGGTATGAAATGTTGATGGAACTCTCAAGAAGGGAGAGAGAAGCTGGAATCAAACCAGACCTGGAGATTGATGCTTTCATGAAGGCTGTGGCATTATCAGGCCAAAAAACTAGTTTTGTAACTGATTATGTTCTCAAGGTTTGTGCCTTTTATTCTATCTTGGACATATTTGAATCAACTTATTTGAGCTTATTTTGTTAACATGAGCAATTATCAAACTGTTGGGAAAATTATTGAAACATATTTTCACATGCCAAAAATATATGAAAGATTAATTAAGTTATTTATCTAAACTTACTGGCTTTTGTAAAAGGTGAATTTTATCATGTTAATAGATGCTTGGATTGGATATTTGTGCTGCCATTATGGTTGGTAATGAAATGAGAAGGGGTGTCTCTGGAGGACAAAAGAAGCGAGTAACAACAGGTTCTATTCTTTTCTATTACATTTTTAATCAACAATCTGAGCTTATTAAACATTCAATCTCACAAGCATTTGTAGTTATTTATGAAGTTGTACTAATTGCTTCTGTTGTAACTTTTAGGGGAAATGCTGGTAGGACCAGCAAAAGCACTTTTTATGGATGAAATTTCAACAGGATTGGATAGTTCGACTACTTTTCAAATATGCAAGTTCATGAGACAAGTAGTTCATATATTGGATGTGACTGTAGTCGTTTCTCTTTTACAACCAGCACCAGATTTTTCTTAGCAGACACTTCAAGGTGTGAGACACAGAGTGTAGTCAATTATTTTCGTTTTATCAAATTATAACCGATTTGGAATCTCTGTCTCTATGATCAGATTTTTTTGATAATTCTTGGCATTGTTTGGCATTCATCAGATGTCTCTCTCCTTATTTCGATTCGTTGCTGCTGTTGGTAGAACACCAGTTGTTGCTAATTCATTAGGTACATTGACATTGCAAGTGGTATTTGTGCTTGGAGGGTTCATTATTGCCAAAGGTAAGTAATGGAGTGATAATTGATGCTTTTTTTTCACAAGATGGAGTGAAGTAAGAATTAATATTCCCATTCGTTTGTGACTTTGTTAATTTGTGTCAAGTGATCGTTACTGCTGTTATATATTGATAGGAATGGATCGGATCCCACAAATGATGATGGGAATGTGTTAGTTAATAGAGATATTATTGGACCTAAACAATGGAGGGTATATGTGAGAAAGAATAGGAAACTCCACAAATAAATAGGAGTTAGTTTAGGTATTATTCTCCATATAAATAGGAGTTAGTTTAGGGATTATTCTCCATATAAGGAGGAGTGTATGGGGAAGTAGTTAGGCATTGATTGATTTTCTGTTTTTGATATTAGGATTTGGGCAGTGAGAGAATTGTTTCTCTGACTGAGGAGCAGTAGCTCTGGAATTTATTTTACTTTCACATTCATTAATAAAATACTTTTCTTTATCATATTATATCATACCTCTGTTCTATCAATTGGTCCGACCTACCATTGTTCATGCCCAAAGCTCCTAAGATGGCTGACCGTGTTTCTGCAGTGGAAGAAAGGTTGGAAGGTGTTGAGGCTAGCATTGCTACGTTACGAGAGTTTATTGGTGCTGAGATTCAACGTGCAATGGCTCATCGTGAAGTGCCACAGCCAAGCAGTGCGGCAGTTTCCTCACCGCTGGATGAGTTTCGTCTATCTGCGAAGAAGGTGGAGTTGCCAGCATTTACCGGTGACGATCCAGTTGCATGGATCACTCGGACAGAGACATACTTTGAGGTACAACGAATTTCGCAGGATGTTCGTATTCAATTGACCAAATTGAGTATGGAAGGCCCTACTATCCATTGGTTTAACCTATGGCATGATTCAACGGAGGAAGTGTCATGGGAGAACCTTCGTGAGGCGATGATGGTTCGATTTGGAGGTGGGCGTTTGGAGAATCCGTTTGAGGAATTAAAGGAACTAAAACAATCGGAATCAGTAGAGGAATATATTGCTGAATTCGAACTATATTCTTCACAGTGTGGTCGTTTGCCAGAACAACAGTTTCTAGGTTATTTCATTGGTGGTTTACGTCATGATATTCGTTCTCGTGTGCGTACCTTCAAGCCTCGCAATCGTTACCTAGCAATGCAATTGGCTCGTGATGTTGAAAGTGAATTTGAAGTGGCTTCTGGACAAGGTTCTGGAGCACGTTACAAACCAGGTCATGGTTCTTGGACAAAATCTCAAAAGCCTAATTGGGCTTTTCGCGAAGGGGAAGGGAACGGATCTGCAACTCAGACCCGGCCTAATAATTCTTTGGGCCATACGCGGACTGGTTCGGATTCTGGATCTCAAACCGTCTCAACACGTCCTACCAATTCTACAGCATCTTCTCGCCCAAATTTAGGTGACAATTCACGCCGTCAATCTCGTGGTGTTCTCCATCTACCAAGTGCAGAGGTTAATGAGCGTCGTGCGAAAGGACTCTGTTTTCGTTGCAACGAACGATGGGATCCTCTCCATCAATGTGCAACAAGACAGTTACGATTGATTATCTTGGGGGATGACGAAATTGTTAACGATGCAGGAGAGATTGTGGTGTTGGAGGCTGCGATGGAAGAAGAGCTCACACAAGAGGAATTAGAATGTAAAACCATGGGGTTGGTTGGTGTATCCACTAATCCAAATCAGGTCCGGAGGATGAAATTAGAGGGATGTTTACAAGGTGCCTTAATTCTGGTACTTATTGACAGTGGAACCACACATAATTTCATATCACCTAAGGTGGTTGAAGCCCTGGGATTGTCTATGGTGCCTTCTAACCCTTTGGGTGTTAAATTAGAAGATGGTCATCGTGTCCTAACTAGGGGTAGATGCAATGGAATTCAGATGAAAGTGGGATCAGTGCAGATTTGCTTTGATGCTTATGTGTTGGAGTTAGGAGGTGTGGATTTGATTTTAGGAGTTGTGTGGCTAGAAACGTTGGGGAAGGTGACCATGGATTGGAAAGAAATGTCTATGGAGTTCAACCATAAAGGCAGTATGGTGAAACTACTTGGTCAGGCTGTAGATGATAAGATGGCTACTTTCCAAAGCATTATCACTCCTTCTCGAATGATGGCAGGCTGTGAATGGCCTACCTTGATGGAGGTGTTAGGGTCACCGGTGTCGTGTGTCTCTGATCAACAGACTAAGGAGTTGGAAAGATTGCTGGAGCATTTTGTTATTGTGTTTAAAGAAATCAAGGTCTTCCTCCGTCAAGAAACACTAGTCATTCAAGTGAACTTTTACAGGGTGCGGGTCCGGTAAGTGTGCGACCATACAGATATCCTCATTTACACAAGAATGAAATTGAAAAACAGATTCAGAGCCTATTGCAACAAGGGGTGGTTAGAAACAGCACTAGCGCTTTCTCTAGTCCCGTCATTATGGTCAAGAAGAAGGATCAATCTTGGCGTATGTATGTAGATTACCGTGCACTCAACAAGGTAACAATTCAGGACAAGTATCCTATTCCGGTTGTAGATGAATTGTTAGATGAGTTACATGACTGTAGTTATTTCTCTAAGCTTGATCTTAAATCCGGTTATCATCAAATTCGTATGAAGGAAGAGAATATTCATAAAGCTGCTTTTCGGACTCATGAGGGTCACTATGAGTTTTTGGTAATGCCGTTTGGCCTCACCAATGCTCCTGCAACTTTTCAATCAGTGACGAATGCAATTTTCAAGCCCTTTCTACGGAAGTTTGTCCTGGTTTTTTTTATGCTATCCTAGTATACAGTAGTAGTTGGGCTGAACATTTACAGCACTGGGAGGTGGTTCTTAATATTCTGCAGCAGCATCAGTTTGTGGCAAATCGGAAGAAATGCACTTTCGGTCAGCACCAAGTGCAATATTTGGGCCATGTCATTTCCAAAGCAGGGGTTGCTGTTGATCCTGCCAAGGTCAGCAGTGTGTTACAATGGGAAGGGATGAATGTTGGAGATGCTACCTGGGAAGAGAAACTGTTGCTGAAGAGTCAATTCCCTGATTTGCGCCTTGAGGACAAGGTTAATGTTGTAGGTGGGGGTGATGATAGGAATGGATCGGATCCACAAATGATGATGGGAATGTGTTAGTTAATAGAGATATTATTGGACCTAAACAATGGAGGGTATATGTGAGAAAGAATAGGAAACTCCACAAATAAATATGAGTTAGTTTAGGTATTATTCTCCATATAAATAGGAGTTAGTTTAGGGATTATTCTCCATATAAGGAGGAGTGTATGGGGCAGTAGTTAGGCATTGATTGATTTTCTGTTTTTGATATTAGGATTTGGGCAGTGAGAGAATTGTTTCTCTGACTGAGGAGAAGTAGCTCTGGAATTTATTTTACTTTCACATTCATTAATAAAATACTTTTCTTTATCATATTATATCATACCTCTGTTCTATCATATATCCTCTCTTTTTTTTCTGTTGCAGCCAAATACAGACACAAGAATTGATGCACCAACAGTTGGAGAAGTACTTCTCAAATCCAGAGGCCTGTATACAGAAGATTATTGGTATTGGATATGCATTGGAGCCTTGGTTGACTTTTCTTTCCTCTTCAACTTTTTCTTCATTCTCGCATTAACTTATTTGAATCGTAAGTTATAAGTATTCTTTTGATTTTCAACGCGTATAATTCAACAGTTTTTGTATGGTTGTTAAACAGTAATAATATTACCCCAAAATTTCAGCACTTGGTGATTCGAAAGCCGTCACTGCAGATGAAGAACTACAATATCTCTATGACACCATCACAGTGTATATTCAAACTCGTCTCCATTATCGACACATTTTCACCCAATCATGAACACATTTTTGAACTATTTTCAGTTTCAGAGTTTCCGTGTCTCAAATAATAAATTAATGATAAAATTTATAATTATTTATAACCACTATTCTTATGTTTTTATAAATAATAAATTAATGATAAAATTTTCCTATTTTATTAATCATGAAATTTGAATATAAATGACAGATGTACAGAAGTATGAAACATGAAGAAATGAGTCAAGGTATTGAAAGCATGTTATATCATGTCACAGAAACACATGTGTATGCATATTTGTAAATGGAAGAGTATATTAGACATATTGTTTGGTACAATACAAGAAATTTGATCTGTGAATATGAAAACAAGATATTTATATTGTGACATATTATGCTAAGAAAATAGAGGAACCAAACAAGACTTAGTCACGTCAGCATAACTGGTTTTAATTCCCTATTTCGTCACCAACTTAAAGTTATCAAGTCAAATATTCTTCCAGATTTTGTTCCTAGATAACTATCATTTTGTGTTGGACTACAACTCAAATTTCGGCATCACGTTACTCATGAGGTTTTTTCATGAAATAAATTATATATGCATGTCTTTTGGATGTGCGGTGAAAATAAGTAATTTGATAAGAATGTTATATGCAATTTATGTTTACCAAAAGCAAAGAAGAATATTAAGGCAGCAAATTTATTAACTTCCAGAATGATCTCTTCCTCAGCTGTTGTTCCAAGATTCCTACAATCTCCTGCCCAAAGACATTAATTCTTTAAACTTTATCTTTTACAGTGCTCATAATTTTTAAGTTATTTGTTTTTTCTGTTATGATATAGAATTGTTTCGCTTAATTATTCTAGGAATGGTTATGAACCAGAGTCTTACAATGGAAATCAAGGGAACAAATCGGTTGTTATTTGTAACGGTGATGAACATAAGAAGCACACTTACATCATCTTCGACGATATTCTCAGCACTGTCTAAGTAATTCATTCATCTCATCTTAATCTCTGATTTTTATGCAATTTATATTGATGTGATAAAATATTTTATTTTTAAATTAAGAGTTATGGTAACATACTTATATTAAAAATGTGTTGTTGCTAGAAAACAATTCATTGCATTTTGCTTTTCAGGAAAACAAAAGGGACCAACAAGGATTCAAAGAAATAGCCGCCAGAGGAAAGGAAGTGAATATGAAAAAGAGACAGATGATTTGTCTCTTGAGCTCACTCTCACTTGAAATCAAGCTTCATATCTCTTTCTGATGTTTATATTCTTGATCATTTATAACTTGAAATCAAGAATTTGTAACACCAAAGTGGGATTATATATGGTAATGGTATATGATGAGTTATAGAGATATTACCAAATATTTTTCAATTTATAAGCAACACTTTTTAAGGGTTTCTTATTAAAAACCGTGGACTTTTCCTAAGTTTTAGGCGCGGTTTTTTAAATGAAATTATAAACTAGCTACGGTTTTCATTTGTTGCTTTTTATAACCGTTGTATATTCATGTTTTGGGGACGGTTATTTTGTGTTGTTACTAGAAAACTGCGGCCTAAAACTACAACTAAAACCGTGGAATTTGATTATTTAGGCGACAGTGTTTTGAATTCGTGGTTAAAAATAAAAAAACCGCGCTCTAAAGGAATAGGCAACGGCCGTTTATTCCACGTCAGATAAACCGCCCCCTAAAGCCTTAGGCTACGGTTATTGCACTTTAGGTTGCGGTTTTGAGTTGTTGCCAAAAGTCATTTTTGTTGTAGTGAAAAGGAAAAAGCCCTTTTGGTTTAAAGATTTTTATCATTATTAAGTGAGGGCGTCTTTAGCATTTTATCATTAATGGGTTTAAAATAATTCTTATGTTGGCCCATGACCATAGTTTAGAAACCCTAGTATTTATATTGTAATGTTGCCTCTTTATGAGGAGAATAGATGATATGAAAAAGCTGTTTTAAGTTTATCTTTCTTTTGATTATTCATATTTGATATTATTCTAGTGTAGATCTATCAATTGCTTCACTTGGGATGCAAAAGCTATTGATTGTTTTTCGGTTAGCTCTTGTTATGTGAGGTTATTCCAAGATCACCAACCTTGTGATTTTCAGAATGATTTTATTCAAGTTATGAAGGAGGCGTGGTGCTCGAAGATCCCGTCCAAACATCAGGTTATTCTTTGGAGGATTTTCATGGATAGAATAACAACAAAGGTTCAATTGGTGAAAAAAAGTATAAGCCTATGGGGCCAAGACTCTAGATGTTTCGTGCATTGTTTTATAGAGACTTCTTCTCATCTTTTACTGTCCTGTGTTTTTGTTGAAGAAGTGTGGAAGGAAGTTATGAAGTGGTTGAGTTTGGTGGTGTTATTAGAAAATTGTTGTTTGTTTTCTTTTTCAATTTTAGTAGACTCATTATGATGAAAATTGGTTGTAATTTGGGGAATATTGTGCGGGCGTCGACAATGTGATTTATCTGGTGCAATAGAAACAATCTTATCTTTAAGGGTAAGATCATTTTTATAGATGACATAATTAACTCTGTTAATTTTTTTTTGGAGATGGTTGTTTGTAGAGTCTGATTCTTTTAATTGCAGTTTTTATAAATGGTTCTCCTCCCCTCTTAATTATGTTTAGCAAAAGTAACATTTCCACTTTTCTTATTGTCTTGGGTTAGAGTTCCCTTATACACTTTTTTGCTAATAGATTGCCTATTAAAAAAATTTGAGTCAATTGAACTTAGGGTTAAAGGAGTTGGAGGTCATGAGTTTATATGAGTTTTATTAGGATGTCAATTTGTGATTGATTTGTTCACGTGAGGTCTATTGTTCTCCTTTTAGTAAGATTGGGTTCTAACTTTCTCTGCTTGGGTGGACTTTTTGTAGTAGTGGTGGTTTTAGCGGCAGTGGCGAAGCCAAAAAATTTTTGAAGTCTGGACAAAAATTTAAAAATCGCAAATTCACATTGTATATAATTAGGGTTGACAATTAACCGAACCAGCTTGAAAATAGTTTGAAACTCAGTTTGACAATTAGTTCGTTGAACTTGGTTCATGAACCTAATGAGCTGAATATGAGTGAAAAACTAAGTTCGTTAACTAAATGAGTTGAACTTGAACTATATATAGTTCGACTCGTTAGATTTATTAGCCAACTGAATTATATACATAAAGATTATATTATCTTTAAGAGTATGTTTAAAGATTTAATATAAATTTTAACCTTATATTTTATTTTAATCTAATGGTTTTGATGTACAATTTATATTTTCAAGTGAGCAAAATATTTCTAAATATAATTACTCAAACAAAATTAGTATCATATTAATTAATTAATTTTTGAATTAGTGGATTTTGGAGACAAAGTTAAATTTTAATCTAATAACTTTTATTTTATTTCAATATTCTTCTTTTTAAATAGTATTAATTTAAAATGTCAAATATGTAAAAAATAGACTTTAAAAAATGGTTTTTAAATAGTAAGCGGGCTGAACCTAACGAGTCGAACCGAGTTGCTCGTGAACTTATAATAAGTCGAATTTGAGCTTAAAAAAGAGCTCGTGTCAAACTCGAACCGAGATTTGAGCCGAACCAATTCTTAACGAGCCGAGTTGAGCTGAGGCGAGTTCGACTCGACTCATTTCCAACCCTATATATAATATATAAAAAGTTATCAATCAAAATAAAAGATCTTTAACTAAATTGATCTCGACAAAATTTTAAAACTAACATAGTCATATCCAATTTGAGGTTAATTCTAACATGGAACATCATTTCATATGATTCATAAAATTAGCAGCAAGTTAGCAAAACAAAATTTTATTTGCTAACTACTGTTATTATAAATTAAATTTTAAAAATAAATTCTTAGTTAACATAAATTGAACCATATAATTTATATAAAGTGAACATAAATTGAAGTATTGGACCTCATGTAACATAAAGTGAAACAAACAATAATAATAATAATTCAACAACAATAACAATCATCAACAACAATAACAATAATTCAACATCATGAAGTAAAAGAATTGTAACGAAAATAAGCGAGAAATTGATTAAAACATTTTATCGAACACCTAATATATATTTTTTATATTATTTAAGGATAAAATTTATTCTTTTCTTCTTCTTTTTTACAACACCGTACATATTTTTAAAATTTTAATAGTTGTTACTTTTATGTTAATTTTTATTTCTCCTAACTATTCATTTTGTTGTTTTTGGTTAATTTTTTTTTAAATTGCAACTTTACTCTTTATTTTAATTCTTCCACTTTTTGTAGAGTAGTTGAATCTAAATATTATAATATAAAAAAAAATTGATGTAATGTATGCTTAATTGTATAAAAAAGTTTTTAAAAAATCATGTTTTTATTTGTGAAAAATGTTTATTTTATGGAGGTCAAAACTGGCATTATCAACAACAAAGAAACCGCTATTTTATTCAATGTATATTATGAAATTTTGTGTGGTAATCAATTTTATTCAAAATTAGTGTGTTTTTCTGCATTTTCGTTAATTGTGACGGTTTAAACTGCCGTAATATTACTATTCAACCGCCACAAATTTCATAATTTTTTATATAAGAAGAAAAATTTTTGGGTCAGAGCCTGGGCACATGCCCAGCCTAGCCGGGCCTTAAAATTTCCCATGTTTGATGGAGACCTTGTGTTATTGACGTTTCTTCTTCTTTTGATGTTGTTTTGCTTGGCATGTGTTTTGGCTTTTCTTTCCTTTTCTTTTCGTATCACGATTCAACATACTTCTAATATTGAGGGATGCTATGTTTACACCCAAAAATTAACACCGTAGGCTTACACCATACAAAATACAACATGACCCACATATTTATTTGTTAAAGAATAAAGAAAAAATATATTTAAGCACTTTAAAAAAGCAAAACCATATTATTATACGGTGTAGGTGTGTTACATTCAGGGTAACAATATCAATTCTCTCTAATATTACATGTAACTTTCTTTAATTCGTTTAGTGATATTTTGCCATAAAAAACATCTCCTTTTAAGTTTACCCAAAGTTCTAAATCAACACACACAAAACATACTACAAGCACATGAATAATACAAAAATCTAAGTTGAAAAAATGTTAGACCTAGCTACTACTCTAGTTCTAGCTCCAACCAAAAGTTAATTACTCTCTAAGCAACAACTCAATTGGTAAACTAAACTAAAGAACATTGAAGAAACCCTAAAAACCAACATAACTCCTGATTCACTAACACCTAATCTAGCTCAAATATCAATGAGCACTAGTTAAATAAACTTCACACTAAGTGTAACACTTGGTAGTAGAATAGCTAGAGGGTTCATCAGAAGTACAAGATGAAGCATCCCAAACAAGACTTGACTTCCAAGCTTCACCAATATTAAAAGGCACACTAAATGGGAATCCAATGGACCTCACTGTCTCCAACTCTTGCACATTCACATTAGGAATACTATTAGTCATCAATGGATATCCATTATTGTAATGGTCAACATAGTTTGAGGTTGTTCTTTCACATGACATGCCCAATAACAAGGAAGAAACATCCATTGAAGTTTTGTTACAAGATGTTTCAAGAGGAGAAGAGAATACTAAGCCGCTGCTAAGGTTAAGGTCTTGATAATTCGAAATCGGTAAACGGTATAAGGGTTTGTAAATCAATGGATCAATGATTGGATTATTGTTATGATAAGATGGAAGATCTAAAGGACATAGTGTTGTGTCACTAGAAGAGGTTAAGTTTTGTGTTGTGTTGCTGTGGTTATTAGTAGTGCAAAATTGGCTTGCAAATGTAGGTTTCTTTGTGAACATCATGTTTGACGAAGAAAATTGGTTGTGGTTTGCATCATTTGTTTGAACATTGGAGGTTGATGTTTCTAGTAATGGAGGGACCCATGAGTGAGAGAGTGCTCTTTGAGCTGTTGCATTGGTTTTCTTGAATATTCTGCAGATTGCCCAAGATTCCTACAAGTTCAAAAACATTTAATATTAATTAGTAAGTCAAATACTTCATAATGAAGTTACACATAAGCTACTCAATTATCTACCAAATGTGTCATAATTATACATATCTGCGTCAAGTTATTGAAAGTCTACGGTAAATTAATCACAGTTCAACCAAAATAAAATAAATAGAAGTCCTATTTATTATGTTTAATCGTGACAAACATTTTATAAAGTTTTATTTAGCCATAGTTTATATGCAACAATCATACACCTTATCTCTAAAGGATAAAACCGTAATATTGATGCTGTTTGTGGAAACTCGTACTTCGCACTATATCTCTTAGTCTCAACTGGGGCCAAAATGGTCACACATTTCTAGGAAATCGAGAAATACACCTCAACTCAACGAGACATTTTTTTAAAGAAAAAAAACGTGAGAATTCTCACACCCAAAACGAACAATAGTTTATAGCCGTTGTGGCAAAAACCGACCGGAACAATAAAGTTATATATTTACCGACTGGAACAATAAAATTATATATTAAATATAGAGAGCACATAATTAATATCCATTCTAACATGATTTTATCAAATGATATACATCAACAAGTTCCAAGTAAAAAATATAGATTGGCAAGTTATACTTACACTAGCAGGAATGGTTTTGTCAACATATTTTTTTGGAGATGATGACGATGATGAGTCAACGAGAGAAGGTAATCTAAACTCATGCATCATCCAATCAGTTTTGGCCCCTTTAGCAGCTCTACCTTTGTAGAAAACTAATGACTTCTTCAAACCAATACACTTAGAACCCTCTGAGGAATAAATAGGTCTGTCTGTTCCAGTAGCTTTCCAAAACCCACCTCTTGTTACCCTATTAGGTCTTGCACTGTTCCTGTACTTTCTGTCTCTTGGACAGTAAAAATACCACTCCTTCTCTCCTGTACTTGCCAACTCTACACACATAACATGCATGACAAGCATATAATTAAATTGTTAAGTAGATTTCAAAAACCCTAAAACAAAACATGATGCTCACAGTTAGGGTTCAGGGTTGTCTTTGAGGACATGTAAAGTGGATTACCACACAGCGTTCATAAATTTTCACAATTAACTCATGTCTAAGAAGAGAGGTTAAACCATAACAAAATAGAGCAACTATTTATTTTTACACGGTTAAACCATGGTAAATTTATAAGAAAAACTTAAGAGGGCTTTCTTAGGGTTAATAATATATATATATATATATATAGTTAGTTAGTTAGTTAGTATTTGAACCAAACAAAGCAATATTATGATTCTTACTTGGAAGATCCCAAGGATCAAATTTATAAATATCAAGCTGTTTGATGAGCTCAATAGCAAGAGGGCGTTGTTGAATCTTTCTCTTGAGGTAAAATCCAACTAGTTCTTCATCAGTTGGATGAAACCTAAACCCAGGAAGCATAACCTCATCAAGTTTCTCACAACCATTTCTCTCTTCCATATCTTGAACTGTTTTCTTCTAGAGTCAAAGAGATTAAGGTTTAAAGGTTTGAATGAAAAACCCTAGAAGAAGTGTAATATGTTTGAGTTGTTGTTGATGAGAAGAAATGAAAGAGAAAGTTGGTGAGAGTGAAGTTCAGTTAATGTGTGAAGCGATTATATGCTACCTTAGAAGGGATCTGAATCCGAAGGTTTAGCCGTCTTTAAAGGATTGTGTGTTTTGCGAGGATCACGTAGGTTTGGTTTTGGTCATTTACAAGAAAATTAAGGACAAAAAGTAGAATCTCAATACACCAAAGAAGAAGCTTTCTAGGGATATTACCCTTTCAACATATTAATCTCATGAAAAATCCATTACAAGCTAAGACAAAACAAAGTTCGAAGAAAATAATACTATATTCATATGCATTGTGTTTGAAACTCAGAAATATATGTGGACCTGAACCGAATTCTAAAATATAGCTCAAATACATAACTCAGCTGCAACTTTCTAGTTAAGCAATTATATTAAATTAATTGATTCTGTTCTCAGAATCCGAAAATCCCGTTTCTATTCCATTCCCCAAAGCTTCTATTCCACTGGTTTGTCAGAATCAAAGAGTTTAATAATAAGGGTTACGTTCATGTCAATGTTTAGATAACAACAAACGGACGTGTGATCAAAGTCTAATACGGTTAAGGGAACCGTCTTTAGTCTTTACTAATAGTATTTCGGACTAGATTATTTTGTGATTAATTAAGTAAAACCAATTGTTTATTGTCATCAGAATATATAATGTCAGAATTAGCTTCAAATTAATGCAACATCATACACTTACTATGGGGTATTGACTAATTCTTTGAATTTTTCTCTCTCTAAAGACTACTAAACTCTACCACTTGTTGGCTACTAAACTCTACCACTTGTTGGCTACAATAATATGATATTATGCATGTTGTACACTATTTTGATTATAATTTTTAAATATATATTTTTCCAAGTAGTTTATTCAATCCTTTAAAAGTAAATAAGTGAAATGTGGTGGATACAAAATAATGATCCTATAATTGGATATTTATGCACACCTATCAACTTAGTTGGGTCAATTATGCTAAATATGTAATTTTTGGGGTTGATGATAAGTGTGTGTACGAATGACTCAAAATAGTGTGCGTTCGACAAAAGTTGAACACAATATATATTAACTGTATTTGATAGAAAGTCAAATATAACTAGTTGAAGCATGTAATTGTCGAAGGAGTTAACCTCGACAGAGTTCGACTTGACATTTATTAGTTAGAGATTATTGGTATGCAAGTAATGTCATCTATAAATAGAGAGAAACTCTATTTCAATTGTAACAAGTTTTTTAATAGCATTGTGTAGCTTTCGAAAATCACAGTTGTGATTAACACACATTGTAAAACACACATTGAGGGCAGTTTGCACATCAATACAAACTTCTTTCTCCAGAATTTCTCTTTTCTATTATTTCAATTGTCTCATTTTCTTCTTTTAGTTCTCTGTGCAGTGTAAAATCATCTGGCAACCAAGGAGTAGTTATTTCACCTGAGTACATGGTGAAGAACAAGAGGCGTGATGAATAAAAAAGATTGATTCTTCTTTATCAAGATTTGAGTTTTTCTAACATATCGTATTGAGAGCATCGACCGTGTGATCTTTATGACGTTTTGAATCACGACGAATCATCTGAACGAACACTTTTCAGCAAATCTTCCAATCATGAATGGTAAGAATTATGAGAATTGATTTAAACAGATGAAGGTTATTTTCTGTTGTCAAGACCTTTGGGATCTTGTGAAGGATGAAGTAACACCAATATGAGAGAATGCTACATATGAACAAAAGGTTGCACATAAAGATTTAAAGAAGAAATATTATAAAGTTCTCTTTATAATCAATCAAACTTGTTGATCCAGACAACTTTGAGAAAGTTAGTGATGTAGACTCAGCAAAGAAAGCACGAGACATCTTGGAAAAATTGTTTGGACGCGTTGAGATGGTGAGGTTACAAACTCAGAAAAGAACATATGAATTGCTTCAGATGGAACAAAGTGAAAACATCATTGATTTCTTACTAGGGTAAAAAGACTGGTGAATCAAATAAAGATTATTATACGAAGGCGACTTATCAAGAAGGGGGGGGGGAGTGAATAGATACCAAGTTAAAAAATTACTTTACAAAACCTGCTTTAAAAAATCAATGGCTAGTACAAGTGATACAAATCGAATCGTGTAAACCAAATCGCTATCAAAAAGCTCAGATATGCGTATGTGAAAATCAATTGATGATAATGATAAGTGAATCAATTAAAGTTTACCAACAATCGTTTAAATGATATAACTAAGGGTATATGCTATTTCTAATGACAAACTTCACAAAAACTGCTACTGAGGCAAATTATCAAAAACCTTGTGTCTGATCAATTTTGCTAAGAATTATGTATGGTTTTGTTGATTTGTAAACTCAACCACAATCAAATAGACTGTGATCAACTCAAAACAAATTTTTCAAAAGGTTTAACCAAACATATTGATTACACAATCGAAGAATTCAATAATTTGCAAATGAAAAATAAAAGATATATATATATATATATATATATATATATATATATATATATATATATATATATATATATATATATATATATATATATATATATATATATATATATATATATATATATATATATATATATATATATATATATATATAATTTGCAAATGAAAAATAAAAGATATATATATATATATATATATATATATATATATATATATATATATATATATATATATATATATATATATATATATATATATATATATATATATATATATATATATATATATATATATATATATATATATATATATAGATAGATAGATAGATAGATAGATAGATAGATAGATAGATAGATAGATAGATAGATAGAGAGAGAGAGAGAGAGAGAGAGATAGAGAGAGAGAGAGAGAGAGAGAGAGAGAGAGAGAGAGAGAGAGTACACAAGGATTTGTTTAGCCAGTTCTCTAATCGGCCTCGCTATGAGTACGTCTGCCCTCAATTCGAACTCGAATTGAGATAGTGAAAATTAACATTATTTTGCAAATGTAGTTTATGTAAAACCCTTCTAAAAATCCCACGAAAATAATGATTAATTTAATCATATAAACACAACCACAAGGGTGTCACACTTCATGAACAACACAATTATCCTGCTCCGTAACACGGGTTACACGGAAAAATATATTGATTTGAACATACTCATTTATGAGGCTTTTACCACACCAAGTTATTTTAAAAGCAAAACAACATATTCAACATAAAGAAATTCAATTCTACAAAAAAAATTGAGTCTTAAACCCCAATATCCATAACATCATCAAAGGATAAGTTTCATCAACACTTTATTCAACATCTTAGAATATCACCATGAAATTATTAGCAAATACTTTGAAATAAAAAATATAATAAATTAAGAAGATAAGCGTCAACCCCAACCCAGTGTTAAATGAATCAGAGTAGAATCCTTCCTACTTAAAACGAAAACTGAAATGAACTCCAATAGCTAGCTTCCACTTTCTTCCTTGGAGTCTACTCCTGAGTATTTGTGTGTTAACCACGTGGAGGCAACATTCAAACATCAGGGGTGAGTAATCATAATTAATTATAAACAACATAAGTGAAAGATATCATACAACAAACATGTATAACCATTTACAACAACAATGTGTTACTTTACTCACAACCATCATATCATCATCATATACAAGGATATTATATAATCCAAAATTCATCATCTAACATCATCATTCTCAACAATAAACAATCAACAAGAATGCAATGTTAATGTAATGCACTAACTCAATATGCATGTGGTACCAAGTTATGAACACTTAGGTTCATATCGCTCCCTGTTCCATCATCATCGGATACAGGATTCCCACCATAGGATTTGGTTCACTCTTGAATCAGAGCACAACAAAATCACTACCCCACCATAGGTAACCCTTCACTAATTCCCCACCGTAGGAATTATCTACTCGCACCCAATCTCCACCATAGGATCGAGGCCACAAAAAAATCGCTACCCCACTATAGGTAACAATCCACCAATCCTCCACCATAGGAATTAGCTACTCGCACCCGATCCCTACCATAGGATTGAGGCCACAACAAAATCGCTACCCCCATAGGTAACGCTTCACTATTCCCCACCATAAGAATTAGCTACTCGCACCCGATCCCCACCAAAGGATTGAGGCCATAACAAAATTGCTACCCCACCATAGGTAACATTTCACTAATTCCCCACCATAAAAATTAGCTACTTGCACCTGATCCCCACCATAGAATCGAGGCCACAACATAACTAGAACCGAAGTTCCGACAACATGGATGCATAATTCACAACATGAAATAACAACACACACATATTGACCCCTCTTCTGACCGTGTATTCCACCATCAACATAATCATCATAAACACATCATGTATATATCCAGACATGCACATCATTAACAACATTATCACAACAATATCATCAACATCACATCATAACAACATCATCAACATCATCAAAATCACATTATATCAACATCATCCACATCATATCATATCAACATCATAAACATCACATCATATCAACAACATTAAACTTCATCAACTCAACATCTCAACAACATCATCATAATAGTATCAACATAGTAGCATCATTATCACATAATATTAGCACAACAATACAACGATTCATTATCCGAACATGTAAACTAACACTTCATCAATATAGTAGGCATATAAGTAATATTTAAACATTTCACCTATTACTACTATGTTATAGCTTTGAGCGTTAGCTTTCTAACACTTCAAATGGCTCGTCAATTGGATACACAGTTAGAAAGATATATCAAAAATTGTCGGAAGATAAACAAGTTTCAAGTTCAAGATTTCTTTCAAATATCAAAAGTATCAAATAATTATCATGATCAGCCTCTGGAAGTAATTTTATTTGATAGTAATTCACGTTAGCTTTCCAACGCTTCAAATGAAACTTGATTTGGACTTACGGTTACAAAGTTATGGCAAAAACGATTTTGCAGTACCAATTCCAGGGATCTACTACGGCCATCCATAGCAGCGGCTACGACCCGTAACACTCCTTCGCCAAAAACTCACTTTGGGCACGTTTCTGGTGCCAAAATCCAGGGGGCTGTTACGGCCACCCATAGCAGGGCCTAGAAAACTTCCATTTTCTCACAATTTTGTGCGATCTCTCCTATTTATCAGCCTTGCAACAAACCTCAAACCCCATATTTTGACCTCCAATAACCCCAAAACATGTCATATCATATAGTACATGAATCAAGTGAAAGAAACACATTACAACATCAAGACATACGTACCTAATAACTCAATTAATACATTTTTTCATCAAAGAATCATCATCAATAAAAAAAACTAAAACCCTATTCTACTCTTCCTTCATGCTAATCACAATTGAAAACTATTACCCACCCTTACCTTGTTGTTCCTAGCAACTTTTATTCTCAAGCTCTTTGGATGGATGGTTCTTCCCATGCCTCCTCTTGCCTTAACACTCTTCTCTTTTCAACTTTCACGTACTGGAAAACTCACCTCACGTCTGTCTATTCTCTCCTTTAAAAATAACCTCTTTCTATGGTTTTCCACTTCTACCTTCACTTACTCTAACTCTCCATTATGTCCTCAATATTCTCCCAGTTGCCAATTCTCCCCCTTATTCCTCTATATTCCATGTTATTTTAATTATCTTATTTATTTCATTAATAAACTATATAGGACTATTAAATAAAATAATTGCAATTAGTTCTCACTCTCATTTATATCCCAAAATCAATAAAACACACAATATATGGAATTCAACAATTAAACAATAGTAAAACATCTAATTCATGAAACGGGGTGTTACAACTCTCCCCCACTTACAAAATTTTCGTCCTCGAATACTTGAGGAATACAGAGTTAGATATGACTCCCTCATCTGCTCCTCACGCTCCTAAGTCGAACTTCCACCAGCTGGTCTTCCCCATGCTACCTTCACCAAGGAAATCTCTTTACCCCACAACTGCTTCAGTCCTCGGTCCTTTATCCGTATGGGTGATTCTTCCACAATCAGGTTATCTCTCACCTGTACATCATCCACCTAGATAACATGAGACAAATCCAGAATGTATCTCCCCAACTGAGACACATGAAATACATCATGAAGATTAGCAATCGGCGGCGGCGAAGCAATCCGATAAGCTACCTCTCCTATCCTCTATAAAATATAGTGTGGACCAACAAAATATGGCATGAGCTTTCTAGACTTCAAAGTTCGATCAACACCAGTTACCAGAGTAACCCGCAAAAACACATGATCTTCCTCTTAGAACTCAAGTGTTTTCCTCCTCTTATCATGGTAAATTTTTTGACGACTCTGAGATGCTTTCATCTTTTCTAGGATCATGTTGATCTTTTCAGTTGTCTGTTGCACTATCTTAGGTTCGAGCACTGCACTCTCTCCTAACTCATACCAACACTATGGAGTCCTACACCTCCTACCATACAACACCTCACACGGTGCCATTCCAATACTAGCATGGAAACTATTATTGTAGGTAAAATCAATCAATGGAAAATGGCTATCCCAAACACCTCCTTGTTCTAACACACCAGCCCTCAGCAAATCCTCCAAAGACTGGACAATCCTCTCTGTCTAACCGCCCGTCTCCGAATGATAGGCCAAACTCAACTTTAACTTAGTACCCAAAGCCTTTTACAAACCCTCCCAAAACCTTGATGTAAACCTCATATCTCTATTTGATACAATACTCGAAGAGATGTCGTGCAACCTTACAATCTCATTAATATACACTTCAGCTTGCTTCTACAAGGAATGATTGGTTTTCATTAGTAAGAAATGAGCCGATTTAGTCAGCTTATCCACTATCGCCCAAATTGATCCATTACCCTTCAATGTCTTAGGCAAACCTGACACGAAATCCATAGAGATTCTATCCCATTTCTACTCTGGAATATTTAGCGGTTGTATCAGCTCCAAAGGCTTCTGATGTTCAATCTTTGACTTTTGTCAAGTCAAACAAGCATGTACAAATTCTGCAACATCTTTCTTCATACATGGCCACCAAAACACCTTCTTCAAATCTTGATACATCTTTGTAGCACCAGGATGAATACTTAACCCACTTCGATTCCCTTATTCAATAATACTCTTTTTAATCTCTAGAACATCTGGAGTACACATCCTATCTCTGTACCTCATCACACCATTATCATCAACCCAAAAATCACCCCCATTACCTTGGTTGATTAACAACAACCGGTCAATCAAACTCAAGTCGGTTTTCTGACCTTCTCTTATCTCTTCCAGAATATCACTCGTCAGCTTCAACATACCCAACTTCACACTGTTAGAAGTCTTCTCACATACTAAACTCATGTCTCTGAATTTCTCAATCAGTTCTAAATCTCGAACCTTAAGCATCAACATGTGTAAAGACTTCCTGCTTAGTGCATTAGCTACAACATTAGCTTTACCAAGATGGTAACTCAATTCAAATTCATAATCTTTCAGAAGTTTGAGCCACATCCTCTTCCTCATATTCAACTCCTTTTGTTCGAACAAATACACTAAACTCTTGTGATCACGGAACACTTTGAATTTGGAGACAAAAAGATAATGTCTCCAAACCTTTAACACAAAAACCAAGGCTGCCAACTCTAAGTCATGCGTAGGATAATTCCTTTCATGAAACTTCAGTTGTCTGGAAGCATAAGCAACGACCTGACCATTTTGCAACAGTAGACCACTAAGACCTATCTTTGACGTATCACAATAAACCATAAAAGACTCGCTTGGATTAGGTAAAATCAATACCGGAGCACTCGTCAATTTATTCTTGAGTTCTATAAAACTCTTTTCACATGCAACATCCCACACATAAGTGTTAGAAGTATTTTTCGGTAGTGTTTTATCGTATCCACAAGGATTGATGAGAATATGACATGCTTGCCGTACAATGGTTTAATGATTTAAGAAAAGGGGTTTTTAAAATGGTTTCTATGTTTGTAACAAGAGTTTGCAAGAATTAAAATAGAATAAAATTTGTTTTAAGTTTGATAAAAACATGCCAAGATTAGGGTTCGCTAATCCGTCCTAAACGTATCCAACCGATCAAATATGTGAATGTAGTTTTAACCAACATAACCGCGTATCCTCGCAAAAACGTTCATTTCTAAAGTGATTTCGTGAATGTTATTGTTTCGACCGTCAAATGATCTCTCTAAATAAGAATCGAAACAATAATCATTAAGATCAATATAAAGCGAATATCAACTTTCAAACCTATGTCTAGAGTTTGTATAGTTGATAGATGAAGATATTAGGTCAAGACTTGAAAAGTCCATGTCTAAAGAAATCCAAACCATAGATATAACAAAAGATAGCAAATAACTTCATCTATATTGATTAAAGCATTGTTCACATACAAAAGATCAAGAAGAATACATAAAATCTGAACTAGCTACCTATAACCTTGACAAAAGAGGGATTTAGCCACCCATTTCCATGATAGCTTGAGCAACAAGTTTCGGAAGAAGGTTGATCAACATCTGAGTCGAATAATCGAGATTGGATGGGAATCCACCTTTTTTTTGTGTAATATTGCTAAGAGATGATGAGAAAATGGAGAGACAAGGTTTTTAGGTCTGAAAATCTTCTCAAAATAAAGTACAAAGAAAAAGATATTTTCCCCAAAAAGTAGCACATACTACTTATAGAAGGCATGCTGAGCTGTCATGTTCACAGTACGAACAAAGTGTTCGCCTAGCGAACATTCAAATTGGCACCTGAAGTTCCTTTGTATAGTGAAGACTCCCCTGATAGATTTCCACATGTTCAAAGTGCGAAGGCTTCGTTGCAAACTCCGCACAACGAATTCTTATCCAAATACCTACTGCCTCAAGTCTGGGGGTGTTCGCTAGACCTTCGCTTCCTCTTCGCTCCAGCGAGTTGTTCGCTGCCTCCTTCGCACAACGAACTTAGGTCCATTTTCTTTCTGGATGAACAGTACATTGGGTTTCCTGGCCTTCGCTGGCAAGTTCGCTGTGCGAACTTTGTGAAGTTTTTCTGGTAGCTTCGCTAGCAAGTTCGCAGTGCAAACTTGTTGTTTGCATGCTGACTTGGTTTCTTTTTCATACTTCTTGTGTCTTACTCTTCAATTTTTCATGCCTAACTCCTGCACAATAGCACACAAATCAAAGGAACCAAGATATTTTCACATGATGGTGGAAATCAACCAAAGCAAGAGTGATTTTAACACTTTTTCCACAAAAAGGAGTGAAAGATGCCCACATTAGATAAATCAAATAAGCAAAGTTGGGTATCTAACAACTCTCCTCAACTAGATCTTTGCTTTCTCTCAAGCAAAGTATGCCTCTTGATGAAACAAAAGGATTTGCTCAAGAATAAGATTTCTCCAATAATGGATTAAATGGCTCAAACATAAGGAATACCACCAGACACATGTTACACAAGATGAGAATCAAATAATTCACAAGAACTAAAGTCTTAAAGCAATTAAAAACATGCATCAATCAGTAACTATGTCTTCTTGAATGAATCACCCTATCTCTCCTATTTGAAAAAGGATTGAAGAAATTACGCGTTTGCAACCGCGGGGACAATTTCACTCATCTAACAAACAATGCCAATATTAATCTGATTCATACAATATCTAACAATTATAAATGAAAATATGGAAGCAAAAATATCACTAAGGTCTTTTACGGTTGTAGCTTGGTCGGGTTTACAAACAAGAGACATTTCTAAGGCCATTGAAACGAAATTACCGATGCAAAAGAGACATTCACTGCACAAGTTATTTACACATCCCAACTTCATTCCACTTGTTTCTCAACTGAAAACCTTCCCAACTCTTTTTCACAACTTTTTCTTTTCTTTTCCAAGCAAGCATTTTTTTTCTCTTTTTTTTTACATTCATATTCACATAACAAGTTTTTTTTTCAATGCTTGCTTGAATTTTTCAAAAGTTGTAGCAACCTACCATACTTCTTTTTCATTCTCCCCAACTTAACTCTTACTCAACACTCAAGTGAATGCTCTTGGCTTTTTATGGAAAAGAGAACAATTCACACAAAATTCAAAGGTTCAAGAAAAATTTTAGAATCTCACAAAAATTTAGATTGAGATACACAATGTTTAGGCTCAAGGGGGTTAATGAATTCTCTCTGCTCACGAGTAAGTTGCATTTGGAACTGGTTGTGCTCAATAAAAACAAGTGCCTTGATCATTTCTAATTGCTTCCATAAATTCACAATAATACAAGATAAAGCATGAATCAAGCAAATCAAAAAAGTCTATTAGAAATCCAACATTTAGTACACAATGGAGGTTTCCTCACAATTTGTGGTTTTTTAGTCCTAAGTGAAACATTCATTCAACAAGTTGCTAACAGACGTATTTTTATTTACAACAAGAATTAAGTTCTTAAGCATTCTAAAATTCTAACCAAATGTAACCATGTACCTTGACATTATTCGCTTGCTTAATATTATCATTGACATCCAAACTCGGATGAATCTTCACTGGATACTTCTTTTCAGAGAGCAACCAATCTAGAAGTTTAGTTAAATTTAACAACAAGAAGATATTAAAAACCACTTTGAAAAGAAAAAACAAAAATTTTAAACATAAAACCTGACATTAATTAAACTTAATACAAATGTGCATAGGTGTAAAAACACCTCAAAATAGTACATAATCCAATCTGAAACAAAGTATGATAAAACTAACAAAAGCAATGATTTAAGCACACAAATACTTCACTTTGAAGACCAAAAGAAGTTGCTCAATATCATGCTCACAAAATCGAAATAACACAAAATCAGTCCTCATCGGACTCAGTATCCTCCACACTCTCCGAATCGGACTCTCCATCAACATCCTCCTCCTCCTCATCATCATCATCATCCGCTACCTCAGCGCTGCCACCATCAGGGTCAGAAGCACCCGCCCCCTCTCCAAAAGTAGGTCTGACGTCAGGCCAGATTGCATGCTGCAGGAACTGCTCCCGAGTCATCATGCTACGCTCCACGAAGGGATCTCGACACTGCAACTAGAGTACCTGCATAGAGTCATGTATCTCAATCATGGCGCGCTAAGTAACTGCCATCCAATCCCAGTTATAATTGCAAACTGCCTGCTGAAACGAGTCAAAATTCTGCCTCCAATTTGTTAGAGGTATTTTTCGGTAGTGTTTTATCGTATCCACAGGGATTGATGAGAATATGACATGCTTGCCGTACAATGGTTTAATGATTTAAGAAAAGGGGTTTTTAAAATGGTTTCTATGTTTGTAACAAGAGTTTGCAAGAATTAAAATAGAATAAAATTTGTTTTAAGTTTGATAAAAACATGCCAAGATTAGGGTTCGCTAATCCGTCCTAAACGTATCCAACCGATCAAATATGTGAATGTAGTTTTAACCAACATAACCGCGTATCCTCGCAAAAACGTTCATTTCTAAAGCAATTTCGTGAATGTTATTGTTTCGACCGTCAAATGATCTCTCTAAATAAGAATCGAAACAATAATCATTAAGATCAATACAAAGCGAATATCAACTTTCAAACCTATGTCTAGAGTTTGTATAGTTGATAGATGAAGATATTAGGTCAAGACTTGAAAAGTTCATGTCTAAAGAAATCCAAACCATAGATATAACAAAAGATAGCAAATAACTTCATCTATATTGATTAAAGCATTGTTCACATATAAAAGATCAAGAAGAATACATAAAATCTGAACTAGCTACCTATAACCTTGACAAAAGAGGGATTTAGCCACCCATTTCCATGATAGCTTGAGCAACAAGTTTCGGAAGAAGGTTGATCAACATCTGAGTCGAATAATCGAGATTGGATGGGAATCCACCTTTTTTTTGTGAAATATTGCTAAGAGATGATGAGAAAATGGAGAGACAAGGTTTTTAGGTCTGAAAATATTCTCAAAAGAAAGTACAAAGAAAAAGATATTTTCCCCAAAAAGTGGCACATACTACTTATAGAAGGCCTGCTGAGCTGTCATGTTCGCAGTACGAACAAAGTGTTCACCTAGCAAACATTCAAATTGGCACCTGAAGTGCCTTTGTACAGTGAAGACTCCCCTGATAGATTTCCACATGTTCACTGTGCGAAGAATCCTTTACATTGCGAAGGCTTCGCTGCAAACTTCGCACAAGGAATTCTTGTCCAAATACCTACTGCCTCAAGTCTGGGGGTGTTCGCTAGACCTTCGATTCCTCTTCGCTCCAGCGAGTTGTTCGCTGCCTCCTTCGCACAACGAACTTAGGTCCATTTTCTTTCTGGATGAACAGTACATTGGATTTCCTGGCCTTCGCTAGCAAGTTCGCTGTGCGTACTTTATGAAGTTTTTCTGGCAGCTTTGCTAGCAAGTTCGATGTGCGAACTTGTTGTTGTTTGCATGCTGACTTGGTTTCTTTGTCATACTTCTTGTGTCTTACTCTTCAATGTTTCATGCCTAACTCCTGCACAATAGCACACACATCAAAGGAACCAAGATATTTTCATATGATGGTGTAAATCAACCAAAGCAAGAGAGATTTTAATACTTTTTCCACAAAACGGAATGAAAGATGCCCACATTCGATTAATCAAATAAGCAAAGTTGGGCATCTAACAATAACCTTGACCCTTTTGAGTCAACTAATTCAAAGGCAGTGCTAACTGAAATTCTGGTATGCAGATCTCAATTGTCCCAAGAGATGTCTAGACATTGATCTCTACTTGACTAAACAAGGATAGAACAAGAACATTCTGATATCTCAAAGTCATAACAGTGTCATGGTAGATGTCTCAACATCTTTTAAGACATATATTTAGAGCATAAGAATAGACTGAAATATACATAGAATGATAAATAACACCAAGATATGATGACCCAGTTTGGTGTACAACAACACCTACATCTAGGGGCTACCAAGGCAGAAATAAATGCACTATCAGTAGTATTCATTCAAAGTATACAACCTCCGGTAACTTACCACTTAATTCCCTACCCAGTGCAACTTCTACATAGAAACCTGTTAGTTCCATGATTCTATGATTGGCTAAATTTTGGTAAAACATGATTCTACACTGATGTTAAGTAAGATGTCATAACATCTTCATCTACTGTTTTGACAGAACTACTGTCATGTGTTTTAATCAAGATGTCGAGACAAATATCATGACATCTTTGTCTGGTACAACAGGAGCTGCTATTTCATATCTATTGATATAGGTGTTTTGGTTTGATGAGATCCTGTTGGATATACCTCATCAGTATGTGCAGGTCAAAGAGATTTATTAGGAACAAAGTACATATTTAATTGGATTTTATAAAAAGGATATTTGAGACATTTTAGGAAACTATAAAATATTTGTTTCTACTGTTATGAAGAAGATTCTGCAGAAGATTTAGAGTTTGGCTTAATTGACAAGCATTTTGGTAAAACTAGGTGTAATCACAAGATGTCCTACAGGATGTTGTGATATCTGTCTGTCATGAATATATTTGTGTGTCCATATCTTTTTGTGCAAGCTGGCTTCACTTTTCTGGTACAGAATCTGCGTGTTTTTAATGGCTTACTATGGGCGTTTCTGATACACTTGTTGTGGATTAGATTGGATTTGATATGGAGTTATTATCAAAAGATTGATTGAAGATTGGAAGAATGATATGATTAGATTTGTTTGATCAAATCAAATCTACTATTTATGGAGATTGAAATCTTCTCTTCCTGCTGTTATTTTTGACTAGCCCAAGCCCAATATGCATTACTATTTAAGGAGGCGAAAACCCTAAAGGAAGACAAGCATTCACAACAAGAAAAACTTGAGTGCAAAATAAGGGTTTAGTGTTTTGAAAGTCTTTTGTGTGTGACTTTGTAAGTCACCCTTTGTATCTCTTGATGCATTGTGGTAGACATATTTAGGTTGTAAATTGTTAATTGTTAATTGTTCACTCAAAGCTTGTAAGTAAGAGTGTATTGTTCTTGATTGAAGCTGTTAAGAAAGATCAAGTATTGTTACTTTGAAGAGTTAATTCTAAAGTCTTTTTACTGTGCTAAATTGATATCACGGCTGTGATTTGTGGGGAGTGCGAGGTGTCTCTTGACTAGTGGGTTCTAGGCAGAAATTGCATTGGGTAGAGATTAAGTGAGGAGTTGTAAACTGGGAGTTTAGCTCTGAATTAATTCTACTAATAGTGGATTTCCTTCCTGGCTTGGTAGCCCCCAAATGTAGGTGATGTTGCACCGAACTGGGTTAACAATTCACTGTGTTATTTACCTTTCTGCATTTAACATTCTGCTCAATTTAAATGGTTAGATAAACTGTTTTATCAGTCTGCAAATGTTACATCAGATGTCACGACACTGCTAATTTTTAAAGTGAATTAAAATGCACATGTTATGTCCTTGTTCTGTTTTAGCAGAGATCAATGTCCTTACATATGTCTGGGACATCTGAAATTTGCATACCAGAATTTCAAAACCCATCTAGATAAGAGAAACCCATCTCAATTCCTAAATCACATAAGTGATATCTAACAGTCACAACCTCCGGTGACTGTATCAAACTGTTTAATTGAAAGACACCTCTTTCAACACAATATTTAGTCAATACTCTTGACTAACACTAATACTTGAATTTGCTTAAAAGCTTCATCCAAGAACAATATACAACTCATTACCTACAGGTTTTTAAATATGAAAAACTATTTCTACCATAATGTATCCAACCGATACAAAGGGTGACTTACAATATAAGAAAAGCACAAGACTCTCAAAACCCTAAACCCTTATTTTACTTTAGAAAAGTCTTAACAAGGACTAGTGCTATGTCCTAGGTCTTGGTCTTCCTTATATAATCTTCAGCTGTCCATGGGCTTCAAAATCTTTGTCCAGTCATTCCTTGATCCATGTTCTGGTTGCACCTAAAATCTTGGAATAGATCTGCAATAAAACTTGTTGTATCAGACCAAGATGTCGAGTCCTCAAGATAGAACATCTTGTCTGACATGTTGTTCTTTACAGATTTCTTCATGTTAGAACATCTTGTTCAACATCATGTTTTACCAAAATTTAGTCAAATCATAGAGCCTTCAAACTCCCCGTTTTGACAAATTTTGGCTAAAACTCCTTTTGCATAATAAACCCAAGAAGACAAGGAGTAGAAGGAGTAGAAAGTCTTGAAGTCATTTCAGATGTCCTATGATGAGTTTACCAGAAAATAATGTGACTCATGGAAGCTTTCATTCTTCCTGTTCAGCTGTTCAGATAAATTACACAGCACGCACCACCTATTGTATGTCGTGTACCATTTTCCCTGGTATACATGAGGAGGAAGATACAAGACACTTGTCATACCCTAATTTTTTACCCTAAGATTCTATTTTGCATCATCTGCATAGCATGCACTTCATCTTGCATAGTGTTCAAAATGTTAGTCAGAATAAATTTGTTGAATTTACAAACAAACCGGTCTAAGTTTATTTCAAAATCTGACCAAACGCTGTATTTTTCCAATATGTTTATTTCGCGCTGATTATTTTGGTGTGTTCATTTTATTTTTTTGAGCACTTTTCTGCCCGACTTTTTATTTCGTTTTTAATCATTTTTATTTAAATAATAATTTAATTTATTTAGATTTAATTAGATATTTAATGTAAATTTTTATTTTTATTACTTAATTTTATTTTTAATCTGTTTATTAATATTTCCTTTTTAAAAAACATAAAAACATGATTTTTAAATCTTTTTATTCTTGTCTTATCATTAAAAAATACAAAAACAAAATTTTTAATTCTTGTCTTATTATAAAAAAATATAAAAACTTGATTTTTAATTCTTTTTATTCTTGTCTTATCATAAAAAACACAAAAACATGATTTTTAATTCCTTTTTTTAATTCGTGTCTTATTATAAAAAAACACTGTGTTAATTGTTATTATCATTCTTGTCTATTTTCTAGTCCTATATATATATATATATATATATATATATATATATATATATATATATATATATATATATATATATATATATATATATATATATTAGAAAAAAACAAAGAGGACACACAAGAGAATCACTCTCACGCATAATTTATTCATGCATTACAAAGGGTGTGTTCATACATTACAAAAGCAGAGACAACAACAACTACATGCTCACAAAAGAAATTGATGCACAAAGAGGAAGGGCATTTGAGTCATACCTATATAGAGCCCAGATTTCATCTTATTCGCATTACCGCCGAAGACGCGTCGGACGAACTCCGACAAGTAAGTTCCCTTCATCTTTGTGCGTTGCTCAGTTGTTGTTTCTTCTTTGCGAATGACTCAAATTCCTCTTTAGCTTGTGGTATTCGCTACAATTTGATTGGTATTGTGTGAATATTATGAAAATCTTTGTTTGGTGATTAGTTTGGGGGTTCTTCCGATCGAGATAAACCACGTGCGAGAGGGAGAGAGTACTAGGCAATGTCTTTTGTCAATTTCCTTTTTTATTTCCGACATGCAACGTTGTTGTTGTTGATGTGGGTCCGTGTGGGCCTAGTCCCATGGCCCATGTTTTTTTTCTTCTAATACACCCTTATTTGTTTATCTTACACTATATTGTTTTTTTTCCTCAACTTTTAATTATTACTATATTTAATTAGTCTTTTATTAGATTCTAATTTTGAAATTATAATGTGTTTTAATTAGAATCTTCGTTCATTATTGAATAGTTTGTTCTTACTAATTAGGAGTTTTAATAGACGATTAAGACGTCTTTTTTTTATAATTTTTTTTAAAGTTTGTTGGTGATTAACTTCTAATTAATATATGGGGCTTTTATATTTGGATTTTTATTTGGGGATTGTGATTGATTGTTTGATAGTTTCTCGAGCACTTTGATTGCGTGGTTTAAAGTTGTGACACTCCCTGGTGAATCGTGATTAAGATAAGAATTCAAGATTTGACGTGTATAGATAATTGTTCTTTCTCATGATCCCTTAGAATATTGGGTCAACCTTATCTTCAATAAATTGAATCAATACAGGCTTTAGGCTTTGACCTCTATTGCATGATAACATTAGGTTACACTTTCCCTTTAATCTTATTTTAGATTCATAAAATTAGGTTAGTTCCCTTAGGGTTTTAACTTAGACAACCTACAATTAGGTTCCCTTTTTCCACGAAAGAACTAGACGCGAGTCATCTCTAGTTGAGATGTAATTCTCATACCCCATGACATAGTTGAGAAAGATGTTGATTCTTTTCCACTTGAGAGAGGTATGTGGCATACTCGTCGATTCTAAATCTGAGTTGGAGCCCTTCTCTCAAAGTGAAACAAAGACCATCTTCCATATGCTTGTGGTGGTTTAAGTTGAGTATTCTCCCTAAGATGACTACTTGTCTCTTCTCCTAAAATAAATCAACGAACTTCCCTCCTGGAACTTTGGCCACTGTCAAGAGTTCCTCAATCCCTTTAGGGGAACTACGAATGCTCTAATTCCACTCTCGTCAGGATACGTAGACATAAGATACGACTTCTTGGCGAGCATAATTAGAAATAACACCTTAGGTCTCCCGTTTTCCTTTTCACCCTTAGCTGAAAAAATAACAAATAACACAATAAAACAAGAGGTTCCTGTAGAGTACTACAGATACTTAGGATGCTAGCAGCTTCCCTAGGTATAACCAACCCCCGAACCTTAGATTCTATTTTGCTTTGTTTTGCATTGCATGTTTATGGGTTATTCGATCTTTTTCCATTCCCTTGGACAAATTAAAGACCGGTGGTGAATTACGATTTGTGATTCAAGTTAACCAATAACTTGATATCCAATTCTCATCGCGACAGAAATGGCGACTTCACTGGGGAAATCTTCTGAGGGTTTCCCCTAACTTGTTTATTTGTGTTTATTGTTGTATACCTATACATATTTGCTTACTTGTATATATTGTTTGTACTTTGGGTTGTTACCTTAGTGTGTTGAGATAAGTCCTACAGCCGGACTCAAGTGCACTTATGATAGAAAGGTGATACATTCAAGAAGGCTTATAGGGAGTTGATTCTCGACCAAGCTGGCTTGAGAATCACTGCTCAGTTGAGGCCCTCTTGAGAATAGTACTGTTGAACGAGTATTCATGAAAGCGCTTATTATTTTCGACCTAGAAGCCTGTGATACTTGGTAAAGGTGTGAAAAATACACAAGAAAGGGGGGGTGGGGTTGAATTCGGTATTTCCTCTACTGGAACTTTTAAACTATTTCTTTTAAGTTGCTTTCTATAGTATTCTTTTCTTTGCGTTGCGGAAGCATATAAATCATGATATAAGTAAAGAACACAAGATATATCCGGGTTCACTTGAGCAACCCTCAAGCTAATCCAGTCCACCCTTCCAAGGTGATTTCACCTCACTCACACAAGGACTTAATCCACTATAACCAAACTGATTACAGATATGCACAAGCTACCTGCAGGTGACTAACAAATAGACAATGACACGTTCTGGGATCCCTTAAGGATATAATGTTCATTGATCCCACAAATGACAACTGTCACTTGTCATCTCAAGTATACTGATCTTCACAAGATCACTTGAGGAACCACTAATTCTAAAAATAGAATTTATGTTGTAGGAGATTACATGAGTGCTTCTTGATAAGCAGGTTTCTCCTAATTTAGTACAGAGCAAGTATTGAGCAACAACTCCTTCCATTCTAATATAGAAACTAATTTAAGGATGAATCTCAGGAGATTATTAAGAACTGTAGTTTCCATATTGCTTAAAAGCTTTCATATGTGAGCATTGCGGCTTCTTAGCATAAAAGCTTTCCTTTGGTTATGCATACTGATTGAAGCAAAACAGCAGCAACAACATCAACTGCAACCACGACAGCGTCTTTATTTGAATGACTCAAATGTTCTTCTTTTATAGTGTATCCAAGAGATACGTTGAGAGGACAGAGATGTCCATTCAAATATTTCAACTGTCATATCTCCAACGGATAGAATAGTCATGTGTTGGAAAGTATAGTGACATCACTTACCTTGTCTTTTATACAAATCAGCTTCTGGCTTAACTTCTTCTGATGATGTATCTGATGAGTAGTTCAGAAACTACTTTGGTATGATAGTGTAATAACTTCAGAGTCTTACTTCAGAACTTGTTTACCAGAGTTTATCAACACGTCTTCATATGGGTGTTGCTATATAATCTTCAACTTCAGAATCTAGTCTTCAGAGTCTTTCTGCACTTGGTCTTCAGAGCCTTCAGAACTTCAAGTCATCAGATTCCTTGGAACGTAATTCTTCAGAAGATTATTTCTTCAGAGTCTTGATATTCAGAACCCTTAAGTCTTCAGATTCTTTCTGCACTTGGTCTTCAGAGCATTCTGTCTTCAGAGCTTCAAGTCATCAGAGTCTTCAGAGCTTGGTTCTTCAGAGGACTACATCTCAGATGCATTAATAGCTTCCAGATTAAATACACTTCTCAGAACAGATTCCACAAGAGCATTGCAACAATAATATACAACATCTTTGGATCTTTCTGATTATGATCAGATACAGTGGCAAACTGTTTCTTGAGTAGGCGCTTTAAATTCTTTATCTAGAATATCACATGGTACTTCACTCAGAGTTTCACTTTGTTCTTCGTTCAAAGTTTCCTTGAAAGTTATGCTTTAAGTCACGTCACACAAAGTAACTTCATATTGGCTTTCATGCACTTCTTGATATTTTTTGTTGATTTGAAATATTTATTTAATGATCTGCGCACAACAACCATTAGAACATAAAATGATTCTTTCATAAATACTTAATTATTATCATCAAAACATAGAGATATCATGTAGAGACAATTCTTGCTCTTACAATCTCCCCCTTTTTGATGATGACAAAAAACATGTATTTTGATAGAACATTTTATATAGAGAAATCACCAAGAATTTAACATATTCAGAATTTCAAGCAACAGCTCCCCCTGACTGTGTTAATCTTAAAAAAATCTTTTTATGCTTGTTCAGAGACTTTCTCTGATCCCAAGACTAAAAAAAATTTAGATAACAGAATAAAATAAATAGAAGGGAAGGAATACTTCACTACAATATAAGAGAACATAAGTCTTTAGTATCTGGACTAGTTCATCAGAACTTCCATCTTCAGATCTTTAGAACTTGTTTTCTCCAAACATCGTATCAGAGTCGTATATCTTCAGAATCTTCTAAAGTATTTGATACGGTTTATCAGAAATTCTGTAGTATATAGATAAAACTCTTCTTTCTAAATAAATTAGCCACGCTTATTTATCAGAAGCAGAATTAGCCTTTCAGATTAGAAACTCCCCCTGAGTTTCAGACTGGGTGAAAAACAAGTATTCTGTCTTGTGAACCTTTCTGGGAGAACTCCCCCTGGCTTCAATAGATCAGATATTATTAATTTAGATCCTTGATTCAATCTTCAGACTAGCTTTCAGATCCTTGATTCTATCAGAGCTCAATAATATTAATCATATTTGGTTCTGAGTTTGATACTAATCCTTAATTCTGATTCTGATGCTAATTCTTGCTCTCATGAAGATTTCTGATTCTTATGCTCTGAATATCATATTCACAGTCAGTTTACACTGTCTGAACATTAGTTTTAGATGACTTTAACTTTTAGATGGTATTTCAACCTCTTGAACAATATTGAGTACATCTGATTCTAAACATATGTTTATGAAGCGTATAACTTCTATTATACGAACAACCAGTCATTCTAATTCAGAGTTCCTGTCTTTAGAATGCCTAGTGAACTTGTTCAGAGTTCCTTAGTAAAACATCAAACAAATAGTTAGTAATAAACACAGTTATTATCAGAGCTGATGTTTTGTATTCTTATTAGATTATATCAATCATAAGTTTCTATCAAAAACAGCTCTATTTCTCCCCCTTTTTGACATCATCAAAAAGGTGATAATCAGTTAAGAGAAAAAAAACAGAGAATGGAAAAAACACAAAAAGAACCACTTTATTCATAAAAATATTCATGTTAACAAACAGATGAACAATAGAAACATCAAACATGTGCACAAACAAAAAACAGAAATGAAGACTAAAGCTGGCGAGAGGCTACGATCTTCAAAAGATCTGTGATCTGAGCAGTTGATTATTCTTGCCTAGCCATCCAAGTCTTGATTTCATCAGTAGTTTGTTCTTGTTTCACCATCCATATCTTGATTTCCTTGATTTCATCTTCAAGATCTGGTTTCTCAGTCTTGATCTCAGACGCAGGAGGAGCAGATAAAGATGTTGTTGGATGATCAATATCCATTGCAGATGTAGCTTGAAAACCAGAAGAAGATGGTTGATTCACAATTATCAACGCTGACTGATTGGGCTCCATAGCTGCTTCTGAAAGATCATCTTCAGGCACTAGTTCCACAGTAGGTGCAGAACTTGGAGGGATGACTTCTTCAGATGGTGCAGCCAAAGTTCCAGAAGAAGACAGTTCAACTTCTGACGGAGCATTTTCCAAAAACAAAGTAGGAGATCTTCTGATGTTAAGCAGAGTCACTCTTACAGCTTCAGAAAATCTCTTCTGAGCTTCTTCAGCATAAATCTCTTGAAGATTCGTAGAAACAGAATTAAATTTGGCTTTAAATCTTTTCCAGATAGCATCAGAATCATCAGGATTCAGAGTGGACACACAATCCTTCTGTACAGTGGAGAACCACGTACTTACCTCTTTCTCAAAGCAAGATACAAGATTACTAACATCCATCCTAGGTTTGGGTTTAAGGAAGGTTTCCAAAGATGATGGTTTAGATGAGGTGGTTTTGGAGGAAGGTGAGGGAATAGAGAATTTGGGAATGATAAAGATAGGATACTGTGGAGAAGATGAAAAGGGAGCAGAAGATGGTTGAGAATGACTGGGAGGTGAGGGTTTATCTGAGTTAAGGTGAAGGTTTAGGGATTGGATAAAAGAGTTAACATCAGATTCAGAAGATGAATCTGCTATGTCACAATCTCCAGAGGATACAAGATAAATAATCTTAAGAGGTTGGAGATCCAGGAAATCAGGTTCAGGATCAGAATAATGTTGGTGATCTGGTGAAAGTGGATGTTCTGGCTGATAGGGTAAAGGTTGTTCTGGTAGAATAACTGGTGGTGTTAGTGGAGCAGAGTTTGTGGATGCAAAGGTTTGTTTGTCAGATGGATTTGCTTGTTGGGGTACAGAAGATGGTTGAGACTGTGTTGGTTCAGATGAAATATGTTCAGATGAAAGAGAAGGTGAAGATGGAGTTAAAGGTGTAGGTTCAGATGTTGGAGGATTAGATGTTAGTACCTGTTTAACAGTTTCCAGAATGGTGTCCAGACTTGCTTCAGTAGGATTAGCTTTCTGCTTCTTGATCATCTAAGGTTTGACAGCAGCTTCTCCATAGGCTTCCCTCTTTGGAGTACCTTCTTCAGAGACCTTTCTCTTCTTCTTGCGTCTAGCTTCAAAAAGATCTGGTAGAGGTTCACCTTCTTTCTGAACTAGATTTGCAGGAAGTGGAGTTCCATCTGCCAGACATTCTGCTATATACGCCAGAATGACTTCTCTAGGTTCATCAGCAGAGAACAGAGGAAAATCATCAACTGGAATTCTCCTTTTACAAACATCAGCAGATTTTCTCTTGGATGGGGCAGATGCCAATTTCTCAATCAATTTCATCTTGACTAGGTTTTTACCATTCATAGGGCTTCCATGAATAGCCTCTAACTCTGCTGTTTGTCTTGCTTCTGTTAAATATGCAACTAGACCATTCTCGGTCAGAATGTCTGAGATTAGTCTCCCCATAGGAATCCAGTTTCTGAGCTTCTGAATTTTAGACCTTAAAACTTCTCTGGTTTGCTTGATCTGATTCCACAGATGATTAAACAAAACATAGGGTAAATCCACCTTGGTTCCTTTGCTAAAACAGTACATGAAATAGCACTGATCAACATTCATATAATCTGGTGAGTTGGTTGCTTTCCTATGATGGATGCAACTTAGGAAAATCTTGGCCCAGATTTTGTAAACGGTCTTCAAATTCTTCATCTGGCTAGATGACTGTTCAGATTTCATAACTTCAGTAAACATTTCTTCCATATTTACATGATCAGCCTGAAGATGTGTAACTCCATCCATTTCTGCGTATCCAATTAATTTCCTTATCAATTTTTCAGAAATGATAATTTCTTTGCCAAGAACAGACGATACAATGTACTTGGGATAGAGAACTGCATGAATCCAGAATTCCTTGACCAGATGAGGATAAACAGGTCCAACCAAATGATCAAAGTACTTAGACCATCCTTGAGCTTTCACTGTTGGACGAAGATCAAAACCATTTCTGGCAATGCACTCAAAATCCACTAGCGATTCACAGAGAACTTCCAAATCTTCAACTGGAGTAAGAAGGGTTCTTACAGGTTCCTTGTATCCAGTTGTACTCACGACGGAGGAACTGAGAGTAGCCATTTTTGATTGAATTTGAGAAGACGTTGATGAGGATGAAGCCATAGTTGATGAACTTGGAAATTAAAAGGTTTTCTAGGTTTTGGGTTTGAGAGAGAAGAGGAAACCGTATAGAAGGCAAAAATGCATATGCTGGTGATAGTGAGCGTAAAAAGTGTGCAATTGACGAGATGTGGAATATATATGGGCAAAAATTAGGGCACAGAACACTCAAACATCATTTAGCATTTAATGTCATTTAATTAACACATTTAACAAGATAAACAATGATGAAATGCAGTTAATGATACTGACAAACATGAGAATTTAAATCAATTTAAATAGTACCTATGAACGACGCATCTTTTTGTGCACTTCAATCGTTTCCATCAGTCAGAAGATAAATGACACGTGGTTGCAGACTTTGTGCCACTGACACTTTTGAGAATGTGAGACGTTTAAACCATGCTCAGATCTTCTGAAGGAGTTTCATCTTCTTCTTATCAGAATAAGCTTCAGATCTTCTGAAGAATTTCTCTTACTTCCCTTATCAGAATAATCCTCAGATCTTCTGGTGAGGTTCCAGATTTAGCTTCATATTTATGCAGCTTGGCTCTGGCGAGTGTTTTAGAAAACTTGTCATCCAGAGGAACGCTTCAGATCAGATCAGATCTTCGTTCTTCATATGTTCTTGTTATCCAGAAACAAGCTTTGTTGCAGACGTTTCAGAGCCATGTATAATCTGATTCTCAGAGTTTCTTGTCACAGAAGCATATGTCTTCTAGGTAGTTAAGAACCTTCTTGATATACTTCTGATGACTTCTCCTTCTATCTGTTAATCATCTCTTCTATGTGAGAAGATTTGATTCAGGAGAAGCTCTTCAGAGATAGTTTTCCAGAAGCAGCTAACAGAATGATATCTGGATTTGCTTCTGAAAGGAATGTCAACTGACTTATTCATGAATAACCTTAGAAACTTAAATTCCTTCAGGAAACAGATTGAATGACTTCTGTCACTGAATCTTCTTGACACTTTGACTTCAGTATTCAATCATCATTACCTTTTACGAAAGAATATCAGAAAAACATCTAACCAATTACAGTTTGTTCAACTGAGATAAAATCTCAATTTAATAGAACTTAATTGTCCATGCAACATCTAAAACAAACTCAGAGTTATTAAAGTTCTTTACACGTGCATGCTTTAATCTAAAAATCTTATGAGTCAAATTCTCTTAGCCAACAAAATTTCTTTACTTACTAAAGAGAAATTTCCAATGAGCTTTTCATGAGAAAGTCAAGTGTGGACTAATCCGTTTCTTGAAAACATCTCATACTCACCTGGAATTAATCTTCAGCAAACAAGATTTCTTGCTACTTATGATTTGACCTTTGAGCTAATACAATGTACATCCAAACGTATTTTATGAAGCATTCAACAGAAAAACTTCTTTTCTGATGAATCTTTCTTGTCAGCTGATTCTTCAATCTTATTTTAATCTCTATAGGAGAATATTTTGTTATTGAAAACTTTCAATACTTCAAACTTCAGTGAATCACTGACTTGCTCACAAAAACCCATTAAATACAATTTTAATACTCATCTCCGTCAGAAACTAATATGAGACTGAAATTGTAAGAGGAGTGAAAACTCCCCAGGAGTATTTCTTCACATGCTTTTGGATCTTTATCTGACACTGTTAGGTGTTTGATATCCATCAGTAACAGAAACAGGCTCTGATGCCAACTGAAGGTGTGAAAAATACACAAGAAAGGGGGGTTTGAATTGGGTATTTCCTCTACTGAAACTTTTAAACTATTTCTTTTAAGTTGCTTTCTATAGTATTCTTTTCTTTGCATTGCGGAAGCATATAAATCATGATATAAGTAAAGAACACAAGATATATCCGGGTTCACTTGAGCAACCCTCAAGCTAATCCAGTCCACCCTTCCAAGGTGATTTTGCCTCACTCACGCAAGGACTTAATCCACTATAACCCAAATGATTACAAATATGCACAAGCTAACTGCAAGTGACTAACAAATGGATAATGACACGTTCAGGGATCTCTTAAGGATATAACGTTCATTGATCCCACAAATGACAACTGTCACTTGTCATCTCAAGTATACTGATCTTCACAAGATCACTTGAGGAACCACTAATTCTAAAAATAGAATTTATGTTGTAGGAGATTACATGAGTGCTTCTTGATAAGCAGGTTAATCCTAATTTAGTACAGAGCAAGTATTGAGCAACAACTCCTTGCATTCTAATATAGAAACTAATTTAAGGATGAATCTCAGGAGATTATTAAGAACTGTAGTTTCCATATTGCTTAATAGCTTTCATATGTGAGCACTGCGGCTTCTTAGCGTAAAAGCTTTCCTTTGGTTATGCATACTGATTATAGCAAAACAGCAGCAACAACATCAACTGCAACCACGACAGCGTCTTTATTTGAATGACTCAAATGTTCTTCTTTTATAGTGTATCCAAGAGATACGTTGAGAGGACAGAGATGTCCATTCAAATATTTCAACTGTCATATCTCCAATGGATAGAATAGTCACGTGTTGGAAAGTATAGTGACATCACTTACTTTGTCTTTTATACAGATCAGCTTCTGGCTTAACTTCTTCTGATGATGTATCTGATGAGTAGTTCAGAAACTACTTTGGTATGATAGTGTAATAACATCAGAGTCTTACTTCAGAACTTGTTTACCAGAGTTTATCAACACGTCTTCATCTGGGTGTTGCTATATAATCTTCAACTTCAGAATCAAGTCTTCAGAGTCTTTCTGCACTTAGTTTTCAGAGCCTTCAGAACTTCAAGTCATCAGATTCTTCAGAACGTAATTCTTCAGAAGATTATTTCTTCAGAGTCTTGATCTTCAGAACCCTTAAGTCTTCATAGTTGATCAGTGCATATTTATGCACATTCTCCTACATTTTTACTTAGGCATTTCTTTATGTTATTTTGCTTATTATTATATTTTATCATGTTTTCTTATTTTATTTTATTTTTGATTTAATTTAATTTTCGCAACTATTTTTCAGCTTTAGCAGTCTGCACGGAAACGATCATAACTGGAGTTCCGGGAATCCGATTGAGGCGTTCTAAATATCGCCGGAAAGCTAAGAGAGAGAGCTACAACTTTCGTGTTGGAGTCGAAGTCAGATTCGGAGCTCAAAATTCCAGATTTCCGTTTCAAGTTACAGCATTAGAATTTTATTTTAGTTTTGATGTTTTGGGCCTGGGTTATATTTTTGACCCAGTTGGGTTTTGATCCATTATTTTCCTTTTTAAAGAGAAAGTGTGTTACTGTTCACATTACCTACTATTTACGAGGAAAAAAAACCTTGAAGCTTTTACGAATCCTATGGAGAACTAATCCCTCTGAGTCGGTCTACCGTAATTCAGGTTCCAACACTTGAGATTATTATAATATTATTACTATTTGTTAATTCCGTTCAATAATTTTATGTTCTTGTATGCTTAATTCGATTGCATGATATTATTGATTTAATTTGGTTGATTGTATGGTCCTAGGCATAGACACGTTTACGTTTGCTTAATTCGTTTGTGTGTCTGAACAATCATGTTTGCTTAATTCATGAAGTTTTATCCCGTTTGCTTAATTCGGACATTAGGATCATAAATCTTACAAACATTCTTGCGCTTGCCATTGAGTTTGCATCCAGATAGGAATGACACTTAGAAGATCAATATTATAATAATCAATGATAGTAGGAACCGAATCGGTAGATTGACTTATTTCATAATCAATTTTCTTCATAACAACTTATTTCGAAAATTACTCTTGTTAATTACTCTTCCCTAATCGAACCAAAAACCCCCTTTTTATTTCATTACTGTAATTGGTTAATCACTACAAGAATCCTTGTGAGAACGATATTCCGAGTCACGGTCGCTGTACTGCATTTTTATAAAAACACTCGTTTTTGATCCGCGAGCGACCGCGGATCAAATTGGCGCCGTTGCCGGGGATTCTTGTTGTTATTAATCAATTTTAGAGTCATAGGGTTAGTTAGTATCCTCGAGTCTAGACCTTAGTTTCCTCGTGGTTTCGTCCAATTCGCGTCTTATAGTCCAAATCGTAAAAAAATCTGTTTTGGGAAAAATTGTGTCCGATCGTAAAACTGTTTTGCCTACGAGAAGCAAAAAAATCGTCCGGTCATTAGTCCATGTATTCCAAAGGAATACCTGGAATCCACCCTCAGAATCGCCAAAAAATCCTTTTTTCTATTTTTAATGAATTTTTTACTGTTTTCATAGAGTCGAAAAAAATCGAAAAAATTCTCATAATTATATTTTTAAGCCATTAGACCAATTCTGGTGTTAGTTAATTTTTCTGGATTTATTTTGATCGATTTGCTTCTTTGTGTTTGTTTTTTTGACTTTTAGGGACATTGTTGGCATTTTGAGTATTGTCCCTGCATTGCTGTGCATTAGTCCTGGCAACTAGGTCATCTTGTTCTGATATTGTTGCTTTTGATCCTGAAGTAGAGAAAACTTTGCACACACGACGTAGAACAGTCCAGGCTAGTTCACCACACATGGCTGATGATAGAACATTAAGGCAGTTAGCTGCACCTGATGTGAATTACAATGGTTTGTGTATTGAGTATGCTGCTGATGCTGTGCCTTTTGAGTTAAAATCGGGTTTAATCCATTTGTTGCCCAAGTTTAGTGGTCTTGCAGGTGAAGATCCTCACAAACATCTGAAAGAATTCCAAGTGGTGTGTTCTACGCCACTGAAGCCTGAAGGGATCACTGAAGATCATATCAAACTTCGAGCTTTTCCTTTTTCATTGCAGGGTGCAGCAAATGATTGGATATATTCCCTCGAGCCAAATTCAATTGCAAACTGGAATGCTCTGAAAAAAGTGTTCCTTGAGAGATACTTTCCTGCCTCCAGAGCTGCCTCGATAAGAAAAGAGATTTGTGGTATTAGACAGGGTAATGAGTCACTTGCAGAGTATTGGGAGAGATTCAAGCATTTGGTATCCAGCTGTCCTCAACACCAGATCACCGAGCAACTACTCATTCAGTACTTTTATGAGGGGTTGTTACCGATGGATAGGAACATTCTTGATGCTGCTAGCGGTGGAGCACTTGTTGATAAAACTCCAGCCACTGCCAAGGCCTTAATTGAAAATATGTCACTAAATTCCCAACAGTTCTCAACAAGAAATAATTCTGTCCAAATAAAGGGTGTGAACGAAATTCATGTATCCTCCCATGTTTCTCACTCCGACAAGGCTTTCGAAAATAGAATGAATGAGCTGAAAGATTTAGTGCAGCAGATGATAGTCGTAGGTAAGGCTCAAGCAACCCAACAACTTCAAACACCGCCAAGGTTATGTGGTATTTGTACCTCTTCTGATCATCCTACTGATACATGCCCTATTTTGCAAGATGATAAGCCTACTGAATTACCCCCAGCTTATGCTGCAGCCCTCTACAATCAAGGTCAAAACCAGAACCGATACAACATTCCCGACCTGTCCACAAATAAGTATCACCCGAATTGGAGGAACCATCCCAACCTTCGATATGGAAACCCACATACCAGCCAACAAAATAATCCACCTCAGGCGGCTTCCCCTGCACCTTCCGGACCTTCCTTAGAGGAACTAGTTAAGCAAATGGCCGTCAACAACCTTGAGTTCCAACAAAGAACCGATGCTAGCATCCAGAACTTGAACACGCAGATGGGACAACTTGCTACTCAAATGAATAACATGCAAGCCCAAGGGTCGAACCAACTTCCAGCCCAAACAATTGTCAACCCAAAGGGTCCTAATGCCAATGTGAGTGCCATCGTTTTAAGATCCGGAAAAGTTACAGAACCAGCCCCGGAAAAAAATAAAAAAATCATTGAGGTAACTTCTGAACTTCCTACTTCTGAACCGTCTGTTGAACCTCCTTCTCCTTCTGCTGTTGTGGTCGAAACTGAAAAAATTAAAGAAAAAGAGTATGTACCACCAGTCCCCTTCCCACATAGAGTTCTGAAAAATAAGAGAATTGAGGATGAAAACAAAGAAAGAGAGATATTAGATGTTTTTCGAAAAGTTGCGGTAAACATTCCGTTACTTGATGTGATTAAGCAGGTTCCTAAGTATGCTAAGTTTCTGAAGGATTTGTGCACCAACAAGAGGAGAATGAAGGGAAGTGAGAGAGTCAATTTAGGAAGAAATATTTCTTCCTTTATTCAGCCCGAGCCTTCATCTGAAAAATTTACAGGCGAAGTTTCAGCCCTCCTCACTACTCCGGTCCTGCCACAAAAGTGCAAAGACCCGGGAACTTTTGCTATTCCTTGTACCATCGGGAATAGTAAATTCGATGATTGCATGCTTGATTTAGGAGCGAGCATTAATGTTATGCCTACTTCTGTTTATAATAACCTTTGTCTTGGTCCTTTGCAGCCTACAGGTTTAATCATTCAGTTGGCGAACAGGAGCAACACTCGCCCTGCCGGCATAATCGAAGATGTCCTTGTTCAAGTTAACGATTTGATTTTTCCTGCAGATTTTTACATTCTTGATATGGAAGGAGAAACAAAGTCCAGCAAAGCTCCCATCATTTTAGGAAGACCGTTCATGAAAACGGCAAAAACGAAAATTGATGTTGATGATGGGAGCATGTCCATGGAGTTTGGTGACATCATCGCAAAATTCAACATTTTTGATGCCATGAAACATCCATTGGAGGAACATTCCGTTTTTCATATTGGACTGATATCTGAGCTGGTTGAGGACACTTGTTCTGAAATATTTTCACTCGATTTTCCGTCTCTTTCTGATTTTGATGATGTTTATTCATGTTCTGATTGTACTGACACTAACCTTTGTGTTGTGTGCGCTGAGATTGATGCTGCCCTGCAGGCTGATATATTTCCTACAGGTGAAGCTATAACCAACGAAGCTATTTTTACAGCTGATGCTCTTGATGTTCCTGCTGCCCCGACCATCCCATCTACCGAGCAGCCCCCGTCCTTAGAGCTAAAAGAGCTCCCTAAGAACCTGAAATATGCCTATTTGGAGAGTAACGAAAAACTCCCTGTTATTATTGCTTCTAACCTTGACTTCGAGCAAGAAAACAAACTTTTGCAGGTTCTGAAGAAGCACAAGAAGGCAATTGGGTGGACACTAGCTGACCTTCTAGGAATTAGTCCTTCCATGTGTATGCACAGGATCCTACTTGAGGATGGTGCGAAAACCGTAAGGCAGCCCCAAAGGAGGCTTAATCCTTTGATTCTCGATGTTGTAAAGAAAGAGGTAACCAAACTCTTGCAAGCAGGTATCATTTATCCTATCTCTGACAGTAAGTGGGTGAGCCCAGTGCAAGTTGTACCTAAGAAATCTGGACTTACGGTTGTAAAAAATGAAAAGAATGAACTTGTTCCCACTAGAGTGCAAAATAGCTGGAGAGTTTGTATCGATTATAGGAGACTAAACCAGGCTACTAGAAAGGATCATTTTCCTTTACCGTTCATTGACCAAATGCTTGAACGGCTAGCTGGTAAATCACATTATTGTTTTCTTGATGGTTTTTCAGGTTACTTTCAGATTCATATTGCACCGGAAGATCAAGAGAAGACCACTTTTACTTGTCCCTTTGGTACTTTTGCGTATAGGCGGATGCCTTTTGGTCTTTGCAATGCTCCTGGCACTTTCCAGCATTGTATGCTTAGTATTTTCTCTAATTTTATTGAAAATTGCATGGAAGTCTTTATGGATGACTTTACTGTTTATGGTTCTTCTTTTGATGCATGCTTGAGCAGTTTAAGCTTGATTTTAGAAAGATGCATTGAAACCAACCTTGTTTTAAATTATGAAAAATGTCATTTTATGGTTGAGCAGGGAATTGTTCTTGGTCATATAATTTCTGAAAAAGGAATTTCTGTTGACCCTGCTAAGATTGATGTAATTTCTACACTACCTTACCCGTCTTGCATTCGCGAGATTCGTTCTTTTCTTGGTCATGCAGGTTTTTACAGGCGTTTCATCAAAGATTTCAGCAAGATAGCTCTTCCACTGTCAAACTTGTTAAAGAATGACGTCACTTTCCACTTCGATGACAAATGCAAACAGGCGTTTGACTTCTTGAAGAAAGCATTGACCTCCGCTCCCATAATTCAGCCCCCTGACTGGACCCTCCCTTTTGAGCTTATGTGTGACGCTTCGAATTATGCTGTTGGGGCTGTCCTTGCACAAAGAGTTAACAGGGCTGCCCATGTTATTTATTATGCTTCTAGGACTTTAGATTCTGCACAGTCCAATTACACCACCACTGAAAAGGAACTTCTAGCTATTGTTTTTGCTCTTGATAAATTCAGATCTTATTTGCTAGGTTCCAAGGTTGTTGTTTTTACTGACCATGCAGCTTTAAAGTACTTGTTGAAGAAGCCGGATGCAAAACCGAGACTGATTCGGTGGATGTTGTTGCTCCAAGAGTTTAATGTAGAGATTAAAGACAAAAGTGGAGCTGAGAACTTAGTGGCTGACCATTTGAGCAGGATAGAGAGAGATGAAGATCTTTTTCCCATTCAGGATGACTTTCCTGATGAGCAGCTTTTAGTTTTACATGGTATTACACCTTGGTTTGCTGATATTGTTAATTATCTTGTTGCTGGTGTTTTTCCTACAGGTGCATCCAGATCACAGATTCATAAACTCAAAAACGATGCCAAATATTATGTTTGGGATGATCCATATCTGTGGAAGTTTGGTAGTGATCAGGTAATTAGAAGATGTGTTCCCGACTATGAGATTGAATCCATTTTAAAATTTTCTCATGCATCTCAAGTCGGAGGACACTTTGGCCCTCAAAGAACCGCACGAAAAATTCTTGATTCAGGTTTCTATTGGCCAACTATTTTTAAAGATGCTTATGAGACTTACCGCACTTGTAAAGAGTGCCAGATAGCAGGAACAAGCATCACTCGCAAGAGTGAAATGCCTCAACAACCTATGCTTTTCTGTGAGGTATTTGATGTATGGGGAATTGACTTCATGGGTCCCTTTCCTGTATCATTTGGTTTCCTTTACATTTTACTTGCTGTTGATTATGTTTCAAAGTGGGTGGAAGCTATCCCCACTAGGACTAATGATTCTAGAGTTGTTGCAGATTTTGTCCGGTCTAATATTTTTTGCAGGTTTGGAATACCGCGAGCCATCATCAGTGACCAAGGCACTCATTTCTGTAACCGCACCATGGAAGCTTTGCTCCGAAAGTATGGAGTTGTGCATAAAGTCTCTACTGCATATCACCCACAAACTAATGGGCAAGTTGAGATCTCAAACAGGGAGATCAAACAGGTCTTAGAAAAAATGGTGCAACCAAACAGGAAGGATTGGAGCCGTCGTCTAGAAGACGCACTTTGGGCTCAAAGAACAGCTTTCAAGACACCCATTGGGATGTCTCCGTATCGACTTGTTTTTGGTAAGGCATGTCATCTTCCTGTTGAGATAGAACACCGTGCTTATTGGGCGGTGAAAAGTTGTAATTTGGAGATGCAACAAGCAGGTATTGAAAGAAAACTCCAATTACAACAGTTGGAAGAGCTTAGATTAGAGGCTTATGAAAGCTCTAGGATTTATAAAGAAAAAACTAAGCACTTCCATGATAAAATGATTTCTAGGAAAGAGTTTTCTGTGGGCCAACAGGTTTTATTGTTTAATTCCCGCCTTAAGCTTATGGCTGAGAAACTTCGATCCAAATGGATTGGCCCCTTCAGAGCTTCAAGTCATCAGAGTCTTCAGAGCTTGGTTCTTCAGAGGACTACATCTCAGATGCATTGATAGCTTCCAGATCAAATACACTTCTCAGAACAGAATCCACAAGAGCATTGCAACAACAATATACAACATCTTTGGATCTTTCTGATTATGATCAGATACAGTGGCAAACTGTTTCTTGAGTAGGCGCTTTAAATTCTTTATCCAGAATATCACATGGTACTTCACTCAGAGTTTCACTTTGTTCTTCGTTCAGAGTTTCCTTGAAAGCTATGCTTTAAGTCACGTCACACAAAGTAACTTCATATTGGCTTTCATGCACTTCTTGATATTGTTTGTTGATTTGATATATTTATTTAATGATCTGCGCACAATAACCATTAGAACATAAAATGATTCTTTCATAAATACTTAATTGTTATCATCAAAACATAGAGATATCATGTAGAGATAATTCTTGCTCTTACACTTGGAACCTTTAGTTACCCTTAACTCAACTTGGCCCTTCTTAAGACGTAGTGCGATGACTATGAGGGAGTAGTCCCAAACTAGTTGATACGCGATACTACACTTGAAAGAGGTTCTCTTGAGAATATTATTAACTACCGAGTATTTGAGAAATTGATAATATCCGAAAGACGGACTGCTGACTTTGGGAACTTTTTTAGAACCTTTGTTTTGCAGGTACAATAAACCCTTAGTCTACACCATTTGCGATGGATAGACCATTACTCCAAGCTCGTTGACTTTCAAACCTAAGTCTTTGTCTGTTTGAATGTATATGTGTACATGTGGATCTGTGTATACCTGTGTTTGAGCATACATGCACTCATAAACATCATGTTCATAAAAGTTTCATGGAATTCAAAGCTTTTGCTTACAAACATCATAGGTTTACCATTGGATTTTGAAATTATACTCTATTTTCAATAAAATAAGATTTTTAGTTATCAAAAGTATTGTCCACTTTGTGGTGTTTGCAAACATAACCTTTGAGTTCCTTGAAATTCGTCTGCATTGGTGCATTTACATTCGTCATTAGCATTGCATTCTTTGCATCCTAGATTCTCACTCTTGCTTCTTCCTTCAGAGAGACAAGCTAATTCATAAGTATGATACTATGGCCAATCTAAGAAAGAAGGTGAAGAACATTGAGAAAGAAAACCATAAATTCCGTAAGGAAGTGACTACTCTGAGGGTTGGTATGGAAAGGCTTTCTACTTTGATTGAAACTCTGGTTGCTACTCAAAATTAACTTTCTCCGCATATTTCTTAGACTCTGCTTCAAAGGACCATGATTTCTAAAATCATGTCAATGCCCATTTCTGTGGCTCCTATTGGCGCTTCTAACAACTCTAAGGAGCTTGGGGAGGGTTTACCTAAGTAGAAGGAACAAGCTGCTAATACTATTTCGCGAGAGAAACATGGAGGATATCGTAACAAAAGTAGATAACACGTGGATCAGGTTGACCCGATCCCGATGGCCTATTCTAAATTATATCCTACTTTAGTATAGAAGAATGTGGTGCAAACAAGGACTCCGCCGACCATCCCAAAGAATCTTCCATGGTGGTTTAAGTATGATCCTTTTTGTCCATTTCATGAAGGGGCACCCGGTCATGATATTGAACATTGTTTTTCTTTGAAAGCTGAAGTAAAATAGTTAGTGCAAAGCGGTATGTTGTCTTTTGAAGATTCTGGACCCAATGTCTCAACAAGTTTGTTACCCGAGTATGGAAACACTGTGGAAGGATATCTCAGAGAATACTGTATCTCTGACATGAATTCAATAAGAGGATCTTTGGTGGATATGCACATCAATTTGTGTAGGCTTACCCATTATGAGCATAATCACGCTTGTCACAAAATCTGTTCAAAAAATCCTCGTGGATGTTCTATTTTGAAGAGGGATCTCCATGATATGTTGAATCAGAAACTTCTTCATATCACTAGAGAAAGGATGAATGTTATAGTTCCGCGTTTTAATATGCTAGAGCCAGTGGTGATTACTTGCAACAGTAAGAAATCCTCTCCTGTGCCTTGTGGATACGATGCTACCATGTTGGAGGGTGGTAAGAAAGTTCCTGTTGATGTTGCTCATGCCGCTCAGGTAATTCCGAATTGTCAATCACAGTTTCATCAGAGAACACATCAGAGTCATGCTCAAAAGAAGTTTGATCCAATCCCAATGACTTACGGTCGATTATGGACCTATATTACGCGAAATTCGGTGATGACATCCAGAAAGACCAGAGCCGTGAAATCTCGCTCTCTTTGGTTCAATCTATATACCATTTGTGAATTTCATGATGAAGCAATGGGGCATTCGATTGAAGAGTGCAAGGTTTTCCAAGACAAAGTCCAAGAGATGATCGACGATGAGGTGGTAACCTTCATGGGAGCAAGCCTAGTAATGAATGGAACGCCTTTATGTTGATGAATATGAAGACTCAAGAAAGTCTTTTCCAAGCCGGCGAAACGAAGATCAAAGGTCATCAAGTTGTTTGTTTGTTTGCTTGCATTTGTCGTTATTTCCTTTGATTATAAAAGCATGATTTGTATGTAAGAACTTGTTTGTTTTGAATGATTAATGAATAAATATGTTTGTCTTGAAGAAACCCATTCGTATTCACTCATAAAATGATTTTTCATGTTTTATAATGCCAACTTTACCCAATCTCTTGCTTTGATAGAGAATTGGAGGGAGTTGAAGGTGAGAAAAACACTTAGAAGGGGGGGTTGAATAAGGGTTTAGAAAAAATATGGCAATAAAAGCAACACAAGATTTTTATCCTGGTTCGTTGAACTCAACTAATCCAGTCCACCCTATCAAGGTGATTTCCCTTTCTCCACAAGGACTTAATCCACTATGTTCAAACATATTACAGTGTCAACCACTAAGAACAACTGTCTTAGTCTTCTCAAGAAATTCTGACCACAACTTGGTCTTCTTAAGGAACCTTTTACAAATTAATGTAAACTAAACAAGTGTTTAAGATGCTTCTAAAAAGCTATATCACAAACTGTGATTTTTACACTTAGATTAAGAACGAATAAAAACTATTCAGCTTTGAGTAAGAAAGATTGTATGAGAGTTGTTGAATAATTTCAATGAGTTTGTCAATGATTCGTTAACGCTTCGTTAACCTTGAAGAGATGTTGAAGACATCCTTTTATAGTGCTGAAAGTCCAAAGTTTGAAGACTGTGCAAGTAGAGTAGTTGTAGCCTTTTGTCTTCACATGACTTTTCCTTTCTCAGAAGTAGAATGTTCAGAGAAATGCCTTTTACCTGAATTCGTGTGTCTATCACAAATAAGGAATAGTTCCGTTCGAGAGGACGTTGAGAATAGTACCAAGTCTATTCACGTGCTGACATCTTTTCAAACGTAAATAACATCAGATCCTCTGATGTGCTTCTTGTTCTTCAAATCAAATTCAATGATATCAGAGTTGCAGCAACAGTGCTTCACCGTGAGTGATCTGATCAGAGCATACTTGTTTATCAGAGCCTCTGTACTTGCAGCGTAAAGTACATTCAGAGTCTTCTGAAACAATGCTTTAAACTCTTCATACAAAATCTTCAGCTATGCTTCAGATGCTTCTGCAGCTTCTGCTTCAGAGTCTTCTGCAGCTTCTGCTTCAGAGTCTCTTCTGGAAGCGCTCAAAGTCTTCTGATGGTTTGCTTCTGATGCTTCAGAGCTTTGCGTGGACTACTGTTCAGATGCATTTTTGCTTCCATAAGAATATTTAATTTAATATCTGAAACAAAAACACTTGAACAAAATTAGAGTATATATTTTCTTAATACAAAATTTCATTAGAGTTATCATCAAAACATAGAGATATAATTAAACACCAATCTGTGTTCTAACAATCTCCCCCTTTTTTATGATGACAAAACATAGGAAATTTTGTTCAATAAAAAGGATAAATATATAACTCCCCCTGAGATAAAGAATCTCCCCCTGAAATGAATACTCTAATAGAAGAAAATACTTCCCTTTTTGCATGAGTATACTATTCAGATTAAGAGCCTGGTTAAAAACTTCTGGTTAGAATCATGGTTAGAATATACTTTCCAGAATTAGAGCTTGGTAATAGCTTGATTTGCTTTCCAGAAACAGAGCCTGGTAAAAGCTTGATTTACTTTTACTGATTTTCTTTCCAGAATCAGAGCCTGGTTTATTTTCCATAATCAGATCCTGGTTAACTTTTAGGATCAGAGCCTGGTAATCAGAACCTGGTTTGACTTATCAGAGCCTAGTTAAACCTGGTTTGAGTAAAAGTCTGGTTTGGGGATTCTCAGGGTAACTTCAATGAATTTTGTCAAATGATACGTTATAGTTCTGAAAGACTAAAATTCAATGTTAGATATAATTTAATATGTCCGAATTCCATTTTAGTAACTGTTTATATTTGAACAAACAGAATTTCTTTTTCTCCCCCTTTAGTCATAATCAAAAAGAAAACTTTTAAAGACAAATAAAAGGTTAACAGAGGAAAAATAGTATAAAGATGATAACATCAACAGATGTAAAACAAATAATCAAACAGACAGATTCATTCAGAGATAATCAGAGTACATCCAGAACAAAACATGATTCAGATAAAGCAGAAACAGAACAAAATAACACTTAAAGTGCACAAACATAAGAACTAAGATAAGCGAGATGCAAGAAGTTTAAGGATGTTGGTCATCTCAGAAGTAGATTCCTCTTGCTTAGCCATCCATTTATATATGTTGTCTGTTTTCTCATCTTGTTTTGCCATCCAAGATTTTATTTCAGATTGACCAGCTTCCAGCACAACAATCTTGTCTTCTAGGTCTGGATTCTCTTTCTTAACTTCAAAAGAAGTAGTAGGAGAAGATTCAGATGCAGGAGTAGGAGAAGAGTCAATGATCATTGCAGATTCAGATTCTAGAGGCACAGATTCAGATGGTTGGTCTACAATCATCAAAGCTAATGGATTGGTTTCCAGAGTGACTTCAAGAGCAAATTCTTCAATAGTCTCAGAAGTAGCAGTTACTCTGGAAGTTGAAGGTGCATCCTCAAGAAGCAATGCTGGAGATCTGTTCACATTCCATAGCATATGTCTGACAACTTCAGCAAATTTGACCTTTGCGTCATCAGAGCAAATGGTCTTCAGATTAGAAGCTACAGAGTTGAATCTGGCAATGAACTTAATCCAACATTCTTCAGAAGCTTCTGGATTAATGCTTGAGAGACATTCCTTCTTTACAGAGTCTAAACTCATCCTTATTTCTTTCTTGAAATTGTCAAATAGAATATCAACATCTAGCCTGGATTTAGGTTTAAGGTAGGATTCCAGAGGTGATGGTTTGGGTTGTTCAGGTGGGGGAGGTATGGTAAAGGTTGGGATAATGAACAGAGGACGAGGATAAGAAGGTAATGAAGGATGTTCAGATGAAATGAAAGCTTTGGTTTTGGATGAAGATGATTTTGGAAACAGGAACTGTTTGAAATTGGATACAGAGGGAATCACATCAAATGGTGTAGAAGTATAGGGGGTAAAAACAGAATTTTGAGAGTGCATAGGTTCAGGTGGAATGATATCTGGTTGTTGTGTTAGATAGGCTTGAAGTACAGAGGGAAGGATAGTTGAAGAAATAGGTTTAAATGGAATGGTAGGGTCAGATGCTTCTATTCTGGTATAAAAGTTTTTGAGTTTCAGACCATATGGAAGGGGATCAGAGGGATGAGGTTTAAAAGAAGCAAAATATACAAACTCAGATGTTCTAGGTTCATAGCCACGGAGTGAGGGTGGTGAGTTTACTTCTGGTGGTAAGTCAGATTCAGATGAATCAGATGATTCAGATGAATGACAGGATGTGGAAGAGATATCAACCAGAGTTGTCAAAGGTTGAATATCTAGGACTATAAAATCAGATATGAAAGGTTCAGATGGTTGAATAGATTCTGGTTCAGGATTAGAAGGAATGGATTGTTCTGGTTGTGGTTGTTGTTGTTCTGGTTCTTGTGGTGTTGGTTCAGTAAGTTTAGGAGTTTGTGGTTTTGGTGGGGGAATTTCAAATGATTGAGAATGTGTTGGTTCAGAGTTATACTTTTCAGATGGAGTTGCTTGTGTTGGGGTACAAAAGGAGCTGTTACAGAAGTTTTCTTTGGTTTAGAAGCACGAGGAGGAGAGGGTGAATGTGATGGTATAGGTTCATGGAGAGTTTGATCAGATGTTAATACCTCTTTGACAGTTTCCAGAATAGAATCTAAGCTTGCCTCTGGAGGATTAACCTTTTGCTTCTTAACCCTTTTGGGTTTGACAGCAGCAGCTTCACCAGTAGCCTTCCTTTTGGGTTTTGAAGATCCTTCTTCACCAACCTTTCTCTTCTTCTTGTGTCTGGCCTCATAAAGATTTGGTGCAAGTTCACCTGCTTTCTGAACCAGATTTGCTGGTAGAGGAGTTCCATCTTTTAGACACTCTGCAATGTACTTCAGAATAATCTCCCTTGGTTCATTTGTGAAGAACATAGGAAAGTTATCCACTGGTATTCTTCTTTTAGTGACCTCTTCAGAACTTATCTGATTTGGTGCAGAAGTGAGTTATTCAACAACCTTCATCCTCTGAAGACTCTTCCCATTCAGAGGTTTTCCTACTACAGAAGCTAACTCATCCTTCAATCCAGCTTCTACCAGATGACCAACAAGACCATTCTCAGTCAGAATGTCTGAGATAAGTCTTCCCATAGGAATCCAGTTCCTTATCTTCTGATGTTTGGTTCTGGCCTCTTCCCTTGACTGTTTAACGTGTGTCCACAGATGATTAAACAGAAGATACGGCAGATCCACCTTTGTGCTCTGACTCAGACAATACATGAAGTATAGCAGATCAGTGTTAACATAGTCTGGAGAATTGGAAGATTTTCTATGATGAATGCAACCCATGAAAATCTTAGCCCAGATCCTGTAAACTGGCTTCAAATCCTTTACCTTGTTAGAAGCTTCTCCAGATGAGCAAACTTCTCTATACACATCAGTCATATCCACACACCCAGCTGGCAGATTAGTGACACCATCAGTTTCCTCATACCCTATGAGTTTTCTTATAAGATCTTCAGTAATGATGATTTCCTTCCCCAAAACATAAGAAACAATGAACTTAGGGCAAGTAGAAGCATGGATCCAAAATTACTTTACCAGACAAGGATAAACTGGTCCCATCAGCCTATCAAAAAACTTAGTCCAACACTGTGTATCAACAATGGGACGAAGATCATACCCATTTTCAGCAAGAAGATTCAAAGTTAACAATGGATTCACACAAGACTTCCAGCTTGTCAACAGGTGTGAGTAATGTTCTAATAGGTTCCTTAAAAGCAACCGCACCCATGTTTGAAGAAGAAACAGCAGCCATTGAAGATTGAAACTGAGCAGAAGTTGATGATGAAGTAGCCATTAATGTTCTTGAATGTTTAGGGTTACGAACAGTTTTTGGTTTGGGAGAGAGATGAAAGCAATGAAACAAGAAGAAATGCATACAAGGGTGTTCGTAAGAGTGAAAAGTGTGAAATGTGTAAAGTTGTGGCATTTATAGAAAAAATTAGGGCACACAAAAGTCACACGTTCAGCACGCTTACACTTAGCATTTAATAAAAAGAATATAATCATTTCAAGTAATGAATGATTCTGACAATTGGGGGGAAAACGAGAAACTCAATATTCAAAAACAGTACCTCAAACATCAATTCAGTAATGTGCACTCCACCTTTTCAGATTCAGAGTTACATGTGTTTGCTTGCATGTGCTTCTGAAACTTCTTTGAGAAATGAAACGTTAGCCAACGTTCAGATCCTCTAAGGCTTGTTAGTTTAGATTTGCACACAATAAATAAAATAATAAACAATAAATGAATAGATTTAATACTTTAGAGTTAAAACATTTTCATCTGAGAAAATTTTCTTCTGATAAACATTTTATTCTGGACAGAAATCCATACTTATATTTTTCAGAATAAATTTAAATCTATCTTCAGCAAGGGGTTTTGTAAAAATATCAGCCTATTGATGATCTATATCAACAAAGTTTAAACTGATGATTCCCTTCTGAACATAGTCTCTGATGAAATGATGTTTTATCTCTATATGTTTTGCCTTAGAGTGTAAAATAGGTTTTTTAGACAAACATATAGCAGAAGTATTATCACAGAAGATTTAAATGTTACTCTCATGGATCTGATAGTCTTCTAGCTGACTCTTCATCCAGAGCATCTGAGTGCTACAACCCGCAGCAGCAATGTATTATGCTTCTGTTGTTGAAAGCTCAATAGTGGGTAGCTTCTTGCTGAACCAAGAGATCATATGACTTCCAAGAAACTGGCAGCTTCCAGAAGTACTTTTTCTTTCAACTCTGTCTCCAGCGTAATCAACATCACAGGATCCAATTAATTTATAATCATTAGATCTTCTGTAACACAAACCCACATTAGTAGTACCTTTTAGATACCTTAGAATCCTCTTAATAGCTGTTAAGTGTGATTCTCTAGGATCTGATTGGAATCTGGCACACAGACAAACACTGAATAGAATATCAGGTCTAGAAGTAGTCAAATACAGAAGAGATCCAATCATACCTCTGTAAAGCTTTTGATCTACTTTCTTACTAACCTCTTCCTTACCAAGAGTGCTTGTAGGATGCATTGGAGTTTTGGCCAACTTGCTTCCAGTCATATTAAACTTCTTTAGAAGCTCCTTCACATACTTAGTCTGATGTATGTAGGTGCCTTCTAGAGTTTGATTGACTTGGATTCCCATAAAGAATCTGAGTTCTCCTATCATGCTCATCTCAAATTCAGCCTGCATAGAAAGAGCAAACTCCTTTCCCAGCGTAACATTGGTAGATCCAAATATAATATCATCTACGTAAATTTGACAAATTAACAAATCTTTCTTAAATGATTTACAGAAGAGAGTTGTATCCACTTTGCCTCTGATAAAATTCTTTTCCAGTAGAAAATTACTTAATCTCTCATACCAAGCTCTGGGAGCTTGTTTTAAACCATAGAGTGATTTTTTAAGTTTAAAAACATGTTCTGGAAATTTATCATTTTCAAAGCCAGGAGGTTGGTAAACATAAACTTCCTCTTCTATAATACCATTTAAGAAGGCACTCTTAACATCCATCTGATAAAGAGTGATGTTATTTTGTGCAGCAAAAGAAATGAGTAGGCGTATAGACTCTAACCTGGCCATAGGAGCATAAGTCTCTGTGTAGTCAATTCCTTCTTGCTGACTATACCCTTGAGCAACTAGCCTTTCTTTGTTCCTTACAACTTCTCCATGCTCATTCAGTTTGTTTCTGAAGACCCATTTAGTTCCAATAATATTGAACCCTTTTGGTCTTGGAACCAGATCCCAAACGTCGTTTCTGGTGAATTGATTTAGCTCTTCTTGCATAGCAAGTATCCACTCATTATCATTTAGAGCCTCATCCACAGAAGTTGGTTCAATGATAGACACCAACCCAAAAAGTGACGTTGCAGATGATCTGAGGAAAGACCTTGTTCTGATAGGGTCATCCTTCTTTCCAATTATCACATCCTCTGGGTGAGAGGCTTTGATTCTGGATGATGATCCCTTAACATTTGGTTCTTCAGAGATATTCAAATTGTTCATCTGATCAGCCAATGAAGTTGCATCTAGCGTTGCTTCTGGTTCTTTCACTTGAGCCTTTTCTGCCTCTGAGTCTTCAGAGTCTGTGAGGATGACTTCTCTATCTGCAGAATTAACAAGCTGCTTTGGCTTATGATTGCCAAGCTTATCATCAAATCTAACATGTATAGATTCCTCCACAATCTATGTCTCAGTATTGTATACTCTGTAGCCTTTAGAGCGTTCAGAATACCCAAGCATGAAACACTTTTGTGCTTTAGAATCAAACTTGTTCAGATTCTCTTTAGTATTCAACATAAAACATACACATCCAAAAGGATGGAAATAAGAAATGTTGGGCTTTCTATTCCTCCACAATTCATAGGGAGTCTTCTCTAGAATAGGTCTTACAGACACTCTGTTCTGAATATAGCAAGCTGTGTTAATTGCTTCTGCCCAAAAATGTTTTGCCAGATTAGTCTCGTTGATCATGGTTCTGGCCATTTCTTGCAATGTTCTATTTTTCCTCTCTACAACTCCATCCTGTTGAGGAGTTCTAGGGCAGGAGAAATCATGTGCAATGCCATTTTCTTTAAAATATTTTTCAAAATATTTATTTTCAAATTCACCTCCATGATCACTTCTGACTTTAACAAATTTAAAATCTTTTTCATTCTGGACTTGTTTGCAGAAGTCAAAGAACACAGAATGTGACTCATCCTTGTGTTTTAGGAATTTCACCCATGTCCATCTGCTGTAGTCAACAACAATGACTAATCCATACTTCTTGCCTATGATGGAAGTAGTTTTCACTGGTCCAAACAGATCAATATGAAGTAACTCTAATAGTCTTGAGGTTGAAACAACATTTTTAGTTTTAAAAGAATATTTTGAAAATTTTCCTTTTTGACATGCTTCACAAAGAGCATCTGATTTGAACTTCAACTGAGGAAGTCCTCTGACCAGATTGAGTTTATTAATCTGAGATATACGTCTCATACTAATATGCCCCAATCTTCTGTGCCAGACCCATTGCTCATCATTAACAGACAGAAGGCATTTTACGTTCTAAACCTTAAGTTCTGAAAGATTGATTTTATAAATGTTATTCTTCCTCTTTCCATTAAATAGAATTGAGTCATCCTTTTGACTGACAGCCTTGCAACATTTTTGATTGAAGATTATGTCATAACCATTGTGTCGCTCGCGCGAAAATAAGGTGTCGGCATGACAGAAGAGTCGCCACCTTTCGTTATTTATCCCTCAGAGCGGGAAAGGAAACGATCGGAAAAACCTGACGAAAAAGGGTAAGACAAGGTCATCGCAACCATTGTCTGGGTTCGGGAGTCGGTTACGCAAGGGGAAGGTATTAGCACCCCTCACGTCCGTCGTACTCGACGGGATCCTCGCTGGTTTGCTTACTTGGACGGGTTGGTTATAATCTATCTACCTATCAAGGCTGGCTGAAAAAGAAAAGAAAAATGACTCGGCAAAGCGTCACACTTTATGCCTACGTATTCTCATCAGAGAATGAGAAATCAGAGTCAACGTAGTTCGGCTTACGAAGGGTTGTGGGGGAAGGTAGCTCGCCAAGACTTCGCCATCTTGTGCCTACGTACTCTCAACAGGCATGAGAGATCAGAGCTCACGTAGTTCGGGAAACTACGATTTATTTCCTGTTTTTTACGAAAGAAGTGTTTTTTATTGTGTTTGCGATTTCAACCGCACTTAGAGACTATGACCTGAGAGTGAATGCGTCGCATGTCACCCAAAGGGTACCATACTAAACATCCATACTGTGGAAAAGAAACTCTCCCACAATCCTTTCTCAGATAGCTTAAGGCTCGTAACGTACGAAAGAAATCATTCATGATTACTGTATCTTAAACTGTTTGAGATGAGAAGAGAACAGGCCCAACTAGGAGGGAGACTATCAAGTCCTACTGTTATCATGCCATGGATTCATCCTATGGTTGAGGTTTGAACAGGGAACTCCTAGATGTTGTCATGCATAGGTTTCAACCTAAAAGTCTATCATCAAATCCTTATCAAAGGAAATGAGAGTCCTAAGGGATCATGTCAGTGATACACCAAAACAGACAAAGCATCAGCTTTAACAGTAAAATGCATGCAATGCAAGTGAGGGAGGAAATGTGTGTGGGGCTTCAGCCTCCACAAGCTCATCTCAACCTCAAGCCAGTCATGAAATAACAGTAATCATACTGAAAAATAAACGACATGCTATCAAGCAATAAGCAGTAAACTGCAATCATACAGATAAAAGAAATGAAATGCCATCAGGCAAAATAAACACATGGGCAAGGGAGCTGGGCTCTACCGAATACCCGCAAGCAAAGCCATGCAATAACAATACAAGCAGAGGGAGCAACTCAACCTCTAATGCAATTATGCTCCTGGACTGAACTTATTCTAAATGGACTCATTCTAATGCAACAGACAAATCAAGCAAAACAAACAATACAGAAAAGAAAAACAGAAGAAAGCTTCAGCTCCTCCAGCAGCAACTCAGTCTTCAGACTTCAGAGATCACTTGCCTTCCAGGTATCAACCCTACAACATGAGTATCAACTCATCTTCTCCCTTAAGCTTCAGCTTCTTTGATCAGCTCCACCTTCAGGCTTCACTATCTTCAGGGATCTTCAAGCATCAACTTGATCTTCACAAAGTCTTCAGACTTCAACACTCTTCAAGGAATCATCCTCTTCAAAGCTTCAGCTTCTATCTTCAATGGCTTAAATGCTCCAGCAAACAAGATTCAGCCAACAAGATGAGGTGAGGATGTTACAGTGCTCACTGACTTCCAAAGGATGCCATTAAGGACTTAACATCAAAAGGAAAGGCTCTCTCAAAGTTCTACCTCAGAGGGCAAGGTCACTAATCCCTCCAAAGGAGAGAGGTGAATACCCTTAAGGGACTTTATGTCATAGAGAAGGAAGGAGATGAACAAGACACTCCTTGTTTATTGAATGGAATTATGCTATCTAAAGCTCTACCTATGCACTTATGATCCTATAAACAGAACAAAAAAAGCTAACTAAACTCCTCTGCAAGGTCTTCAAAGCTTCAATGATGATCCACAAGGTCTTCAACTCAATCTTCAAAGCTCACACACTCAAAGGAGAAGAAAAACAAGCACAACAATACAAACTATGCCTTCAAGCAACACACATACTAACCATACATTCAAAAATCAATTAAAAATACTATAATACCATATAATATTCTAGTAAAATTCTAGGGGACTCTATACATACTTACCCTTAACCCATATATTCCCCATACACTAATTTGGTCTATAAACCCCAAAACAAAATTGTTCAAGTCTACTTATACAACCTAAAACCCTAATTGAGCACCTAAATGTCAAACAAGCAAACTATGTCAAATTTTAATCTACAAATTGCAAATTAAATCCCATGTGATCTATGATTCAATATCTAACTATTCCAAAAAGAATGGCTCAAAAATCCTAAGGGAAAGTCCTAAAACAAATCCTACAAAATTGAGTATTAACTAAAATCAATTAACAATACTATTTACAATAAAATATGCTAAAAAATATTAAAAGAAAAATAAAATGGAATTTTATTTATTTACATTTTTCTAGACATGATTATGAATATGTTAAAAAAAGAAGCATTAAAAAATACTAATTTTTCTATTTTATATGAATTTTTTAATATGCAAGAAAAATAAAAGGGATTAAAATAAAAGAAAATGAAATAAAGGGGATGGGGGGTGTCATGAGTAACTGCGCCCAGTTATATTGACCATTGGGCCAGGAAAGGGTGGTGCAGATATTAAAATATTAAGGCCCACCTGCGCTCAGAAAATGAAGAGAAAAATTACAAGAAAAATAAAAGGGATACGGTGCAGATAGCAACGTTTTTACGTTGAAAATTGAATTGGGCCAATGGTGGGGGTGTGGGTAGCGAGATCTGCATTCAGCCCAGGATTCACCACTAAATCAAACGCAGCGTTTAGCTCTTCAAAATTCCCTCCGCTTGCAAATTCAAATCGTGGCCGCTGGATGGAAATACAAAGTCAAAAAACCAGGATGATCCAACGGTGGGAGTCCATCGTCCCCAAACACACCCTAGGGTTTTCAGAAACCCTAACTCCATGCAAGAATTTCACCTCCTTCATTCTCCTCCGTTACTCAATGAATTCATGAACTTCTAAAGGCAAAAATGCTCTACGTGTTACCAGGAATCCAACCCTACTCATATCTTCCACTGAAACCTCGTGTAACTCCTAACCCGATGGCTTAAAGTTCTGGGTTCAACTTCTCTTCTCTGTGATCGACCTTAACCAAACTCAAATCCAATGATCTAAACTTGTTCCTTAGGTTACCCTCATCATTCTATACTATACCATGTCCATCCATACCCAACACACGACTCATTCTTGAAACTGAAAGAAACTAGGATCTGCCATAGAACCTCATGAAACTTTCTCAAATTCTCAGAAAACAATCCTCTACCTTATCTTAATAAGTCTAACCCTAGAGCTATGATGGAATGCATATAAATAAGGTGATACGAGTGAAATCACCAACCTGTCAAGTTGTAATGGTGGATGTAGTTTCACTCCAATTCAATGCCTGCAACCTTCCCTGATTGATCTTCAATGGAAGATAAGAATTCTGTATGCAAAAAGATTGATGAACAATGCTTGAATCTTGTGTTTGATATCAAGTTGCCTTTCTTTCAAATTCTTCAATGAAGCTTCAAACCTCCATGGATCTTCCTCTAACTCAGTATGCAAGTGATCATAAGGATCAGAAGAATGTGTTTGTGGAGAAGAAAAGAATGGAAATGGCAGAGAATGGAAGTTTGTTATGGAATTGCAAATGGAGAAATCTCACTTTTTTACACTCTAATCTCACCACTCACCAACAATCATCACCAACCTTTTTCTCATGGTGATCTACCCTTCTTATAGCAATCCAAAGAAGGGTCTAGATTCATCTAGAAATTTATGGAATCATCTAGAAAGTTTTAGAACTTCTCTTGAAGTGATACCTTGGATATCCCTTATCTCATTCCTTAAGCTTGTCAAATTGGATTTAAAATCTCCTTACAAGAGATATTGAGAAAGAATGAGTGAAAAACATGCACTTCCTTGCCTTTGGTGAAGTTTTGTCAAGTTGCTTTAATATGCAAGTAACAACATTACAAAGTAACCCCCATTTCTAGGCTTCAAATCAAAATTCTACTTGAACCATTGTTTTTTAAATAATGTTTGGAGTCAAAATGACATATTGGATGACCCATTTTGGATTTATACATCTCCTAAACCAAAATTCCATTTCAACTTTTTTAACTTATAAGCCATTTTTAGGTCATTTTTACCCAATCTTGTAAATCCTTGCTACAAGCTTTTTAAATAACTCATGACCACTTTTCTAGGCTTAAAATCCCATTTTGAACAACTTTGATGTTTTGAGTTTTTCCATTTGAGGCTTGGAAATAGGAGATATGGCCTTTGCTTAAAATGACCTATAACTGCTAAATGACCAAAATACCCCTGTCTTGTTCAAACCATAAGTTGAGTTATACAAATCCTATTGTCGCTACTGCGAAAATCGGCGCCGGCTGAACAGAAGAGTCGCCACCGTGCGTTATTTATCCCACGGGAGGGAAAGGAAACGCTCAGAGTAAACCTCGCACAACACGGGAAAGGTATGGTCGTCGCAACCAAAACCTGGATTCGGGAGTCGGTTACGCAAGGGGAAGGTATTAGCACCCCTCACGTCCGTCGTACTCGACGGGATCCACGCTTGTCTTCGGGTATGGATTGTTATTCTATCTACTCTACAGGTCTGGGGTTAAAAGGAAAGAAAATGAAAACAAAATGACTCGGCAAAGTATCGCACTTCATGCCTACGTATTCCCGTCTGGAACGAGAAATCAGAGTCAACGTAGTTCGCCTACCTACGGGAAAGGAGGGGAAGGTTGCTCGCTAGGATATCGCATCCTATGCCTACGTACTTCCACACAGCAGGGAAGATCAGAGCAAACGTAGTTCGGGCCACGTACGACACAAGTCTGTCTTGGTTGATTTTATTCCTTCTGAAAAAGGTTTTTCTGATTAACAGTCCAAGCGGACAAAAATGACGTCTTGATGAGTTCACATTCTTTTACGGAAGAAGTGTCTTTTATTGTGTTTGAAATCTTTATGTGTTTTTCTGTTTGTTTTTGAGAAAGAAAGAGACAGAACTCTAACCTACGGTTGCGAAGGGAAACAAACTATCCTACTGTTATCATGCATGGGTTAAGACCTAGTGTCTATCATGCTCCTCTCTTGCACAGAGAGAAACAGAGATCCTAAGGGATAGGCAGAAACAGAAACAATATCAGATATATACAGTAAGGCAGTAAAATGCATGGATGCAACAGTACAAGCGAGGCAAGGGAGTCCCACTCAACCTCGAACCTAGAAAACAATAGGCAAAAGTGAACAGACTTCACTTTCAACCCAGCAGGGTAAACAGCAAACAATACAGTTCAGAAAACCAATCAATACATCAGCAAATGAAATACAACAACATCAGCAGCTCTGACTCAACATATAGCTTCAAGTAATCTCCAATCAGCTACAGGCTTCAACAAGCATCAATCTCCATCTTCATGACCTTCAGGCAAGGGCTTTGATCATCTATCTTCTATCTGCAATGGCTTTTCTTCAAGCTCAAACCTCCAGGATGAGGGATCAGTCACAAGAGTGAATTGGGTGTTAAGCAATCAGTTGACTACCAAAGGTGGTGAACAGACTGCTTCTAACACAAAGAGACATTTTCTCTCAAGAGTTCTATCTCATAGACACTATCACCAAGCCTTCCAAAGGAAGGGGGTGAGTGTCTTAGAGAGACTCTGAATCACAGAGAAGAATGGATGCAGACAAGGCAATCCATGTTTGAGAAACAATCTTTCTAATCTAGAGCTCTGCCTAGCTCCTAAACCCTAGCCTCCTCAACATCTGCTAGCAAGAAACTCCTCCTCAACTCTGACAGTTGATCTTCAATCTCTGGATCTCCAATGGTCTTCATCTTCACAAATCTTCAGCTTCCCCAGGGCCCCAGATAAACCCCCATACCCAAACAAGCAAGCAACAATCCCCAGAGGGCACACCACACCAGACAACAGATATACAGACAGTATTAATAGCAGTAGGGGAATCCTGACTTTTTCTAAGGGATCTAGTAGCTACCCATAGCCCCTATAGTCCCATAACTAATCTATTCAAACCCTAAGTCCTAAGGGAAATGAAATCAAACTTCTTAAGTTGTCACCTAAAAACCTAGTTTTGTTCATGATGTTCAAACCTATCTTAATCACCTAAATTTAATTTCTAAAAATGGGAACTAAAATATTTCTACAAGTTGAATATCTCATCTAAACAATATAAAAAGAATGACCAAAAAAAATTAAAGCATGTAAGAGAACAAAAATCATTAAAATGATGCATGAGATGAAGCTATTTAATATGACATTTATTTAGAAAATATGAAGAAAATATGAAATAAAAATAAACATGCAATTTTATTTTTCTATAATATTCTAGACATTTTAATGAAAATGATGTAAAAAGAATGAAGTGAAATGCATTTTTTATGGATTTATTATGAATTTATGAAATGAATGGAAAATTAAAATGAATAATAAAAAAAATAACAATTGGAATTAAATGAGAAGGAGGGGGTATGAACAGAAATTCGCTCCAGTTCAAATCAGGATGGGCCACACAATGGGGGGTGCGCTTAGCGCTTTTACCAAGGCCCAGTCATCACTCAGAATTGATGAAAATAAAACAAATGAGCTGGGAGGTGAAAATAGCAGTGAAATCATGTTAGAAACTGGAATTGGGCTCACATTGGGGGTGGGGATAGCATAAAATCCTGAGGCCCGCCCGTTTCAATTAATGAAACGGTGCGTTTTGGCCAAATCATTTCCCTCCACAAATCAGATTAAATATGAGCCATTGGATTGCCTGGGAAGTCAAAAGTCCAACGCCCAATACACGGCCACGATTATCTCTTCTTCAATTGATCTGAACCTAGGGTTTTAACCTCCCATGGCAGCCATGCACGAGTAAACTTCACCTCCTCTGTTCTCACTCTACAATCCACGAATCCACATGCTGTAAACATGAAAATCATGCTAAATCTCTCCCTCTTCAATCCTGTGGTTTCAATTCAGTCTGAAATTCCATATATCACTCAACCCGATGGCATCAAGTTCTGGTCACCATGGAATTCCACTGATATGCATCAACACAATTCTCCCCCAAACTTAACCTAAACTAATCTACAACTAATGGTAATCAACCTGCGCTATCAAGCTACAATTATGATGCACTAACCTAGGAGATTCAAGCCCTAGCAGTTTGTTGCACCTGTTAACAACCATCACCAAATCGTTCCAAATTCATCCTACTTGTTCTCCTAACCACCTACATTGCATCTAAACTAACAACAACATGTTAAACTAACTGAATCAAGCAAATCGAATGAAAACATACCTGGTGTAAAAAGCTTGAAAACAGCTATGGAACTCGTGGATCTGAAGCTTCTAGGTGCTGGATCTTGATCAATCCTTGATGTATGTGATTCTGTATGCAATTCCTTGTTGATTCTTGGCTTGAATTATGCTGTCCAATGGAAACTTCAACTTTGATGTTCTTGAAGAAAGTGCTTGAGAATGGATGATTCACACTTGATCCTTGATTGGATGATGATCTATGATGATGATTGAACAAGATTGAATTGATGTGGATGAGAATTGGTGAAGAATTTGTGAGATTGGAATGAAACTTCAATGTAAAAGAATGAGAAATTTTGTGGAATTCTTGGTGCAAATGAAGCCAACCCTTGCAAAATTCTCATTTCATGAATATATAGACCCCAAATGAACATTCTAGATCCATCTTGCACATTCCCTTGTTTTCCAACTTTGATCCATTTTGGTTATGTTTCTTCAATTACAAGTAACCAAAGATAACTTCTTTTTTTCCTTCTAAACTCAAAAAAGTGTTTGAACCATTGTTCTTAGAATTGTTTTTCCATTCAAAATCATATATTGGAAGTCTCCATTTGGACTTGTAAATCTCCCAAACCATTTTCCATCTTGAATTTATTCACTTTATAAGCCATTTTAGTTCATATTTTGACCAATTATGCAACTCCATGCTATGAGCTTCTCCAACAATTTGTGACCTTCTTTCTAGACTTAAAATCCCATTTGGAGCAAGTTTGATGTTGTAAGTTTTTCCATTTGAGGCCTCCTTGTATGAGTTTTGGACATAGGTTAAAATGACTTGTAATTCACAAATGCCCAAAATACCCTTTGCTTGCCAAGACCATAAGTTGAGTTCTACACATCATATGAAGGCATACCATACCATTCTAGAAAGCTAAGACAATGAGGAACAATTCTTATGTTGACCAAGAATTCATTTGAAATCTCCTTGAGGGGCAAAACTAGCTTGGAAGTCAAGTCACTTTCACAGACAAAAATTCAGACACCTCAGATGACCTGTAACTTGCAAGGACCATAACTTGAGTTCTATAAATCTCCTTGAGGTCTTCCACCACTCAAATTAAAGGTCTTGAGACCCTCTACAAGTTTCATGTTGGCCAAGGATCCATTTGAAGCTTGCATTTTGACTTATCTTGCTTGGAAATTTGACCTAAACTAGGGGATTTTACAGAGAAACCCTAATTTAGAAACTCCTCTTCTCCTTGATTTCTCTTGAATCCTCCTTGGCATATCTCTATATCCTTCTTCATATGTCCCATGATGAACCCCACATCTCTCCAATAGCCTTGCATCTCCTCTTAAGTCAGTCAATTGACCTAGGGTTGACCTAGGGTTGACCCAGATGAAACCCTAGTTGACTGCTTTCAACTGTAGCTCTTATGATCACATCAACAACTTATTTCCTTCTCCAAATGACTTTTTAAATCTCTCATAATGTCTAGATTCTCTCCCTGCCTTCAACTCACAGCTCACAACCCTCTTGCTGATCCTCAGATACCCTCAGCTAGGAGATGGACTCAAGGCTTGATCTGCTGAACTCTTTGCTTTCAAAATCTTTCCTGATGACTTGAATGAGATGGAATTGGGATAATAACCTCTTGATAGGCCTCTAGAGATGAAAATAATGATTGGTCCCCTGTTGAATGACTTGATATGCTTATGCTATGCAGATGGTTAGTCTATGTACATGACTTTATATGCAAATGCTAATGATAATGAAATATAAACCAAGGAGAATAAGGTTGGGCAAATTTTAGGGTGCAACAGCTGCCCCTATTCAAGCGACTTGGACCCGATTGGGTGAAGAGCCCGGAGCCTTCAGACATTCGCGGTACGAGACGGTTGAATACTAGTGAAACCCGAAATTTGCCAACCGCAGAAATAAACTGCGCTCCTGCTTGGGGAACGACATTCGTCAGCTGAATCTGACTGTTACACCAACCCACTGATCTCGCGCGACCGTGCTGGGGATTGTCTTCATCGTTCTGAAGAGGATTCTGTCATAACAAATTGCTTGCTTGTCCACGTTAGGACTCCGTCTGTCATCAATATGAAGAAATCTCAACTAAAACCTGTCCACGTTAGGACTCCACTTACTGTTAATCCAGAAAGATCTCGGCAACTCCGCTGGGGATAATTCGTCTGTATTTCCATAAACTGAATCGTCCACGTTAGGAATAAAACTCTTCCACGTTAGGAGTAACCTGTCCACGTTAGGAATCATCTTTTCTGCGTCTGTCCACGTCAGGACTAACCCTTTCATCTTTCCACGTTAGGAAACAACCTTCTTTCCGCGTCAGGAAAACTATATCAATCTGTCCACGTAAGGACTCCAATACCACTTGACATGTCCGCGTCAGGACTCCAATCTTTCCACGTAAGGAATCCAACCTTTGATTCTGAACCTGTCCACGTCAGGACTCAACTTTCCACGTAAGGAGTGTACCACTCTTCCACGTCAGGAACCATCCTTTCTTGAATCTGTCCACGTAAGGACCTCAATTTCTTCCACGTCAGGAATAATCTTCTTCCACGTCAGGAATCAGCTTTGATATGTCCGCGAGAGGACTCAATCTTTCCACGTAAGGAATAAACTCGTCTTTCCACGCAAGGAAACCATTTTTCTTCCACGTAAGGAATGCTCTTGATATGCCCACGTAAGGACTCTGATCTTTCCACGTAAGGAATACCAACTCTTTCTCGATTTGTCCGCGTCAGGACTCATTTTTCCACGTAAGGAATGCCATCTTAATCTGTCCACGTAAGGACTCCAATCTTTCTGCGTCAGGAATACTGTCATTTCCACGTAAGGAAACTATCTTTTGATACGTCCGCGTAAGGACTACCTCGTCCACGTTAGGACCCATTTCTCCTTATTAGGAATAATAATTTCTCTGATTCGTCCACGTCAGGACACTGATCTCGTCTTGATTCGTCCACGTTAGGACTCAGGCGTCTTCGACTCGCTGAGGAAATAAGACTTGTCCACGTAAGGACTTACACCCTCGACCCACTGGGGAAATAACTTGTCCACGTCAGGACACCAACATAAAGAGTAATCACTTTTGTCAACGTCATGACCTCCCCTTCCCCAAATTTCAAGAAACCGAATCTATCCACGTCAGGACTAACACACCTTACCAATCCGGTAAAACAAACCTGTCCACGTTAGGACGCCCACTTCTGAAGAAATCCCGTCAATATAGGAATAAATTGTCCACATCAGGACTTGGTTCTCCACTGATCCACACCTACAAACTTCTCAGCACTGACGTGACGGCGACTTTGAGACGAACTCTACTGAGGATGTCGGGAAACCAACTATCGGACGCCTGCTCTGATAACCGGCGGTGGCCTCTAAAATTCTGATTCATGAAAATCCTTTGAATGTTGACGTAACAACAACTTTGAAGGAAACAATCCGCTGATCGGACTAGAGGAACTTCAACAAAAACTCTGGTGGGGCCATAAGTAACTCTGCTTGGGGACAAAGAGAAACTTATCCTGCAGACTTTGTGGGGAATACTGCCGAAACTGACATTATCATTGAATGTCTCATGCCGAGATCTTGACTGTTTGATTGTTCATCTGAGCGAGAGCTCTCTCCGCCTGAACTGCTGGAGTGCAGAAACTGCTCCAGCAAAATAAATGCTGGAAGGATAATACCAACTCGCTGGGGATAGCCTGATGCTACAGAATTATTCCAGCAAAGTAAATGCTGGAAGGGTGAAGTCATCCCGCTGGGAAATTGGGAACCCACCAAACACCTTGTCGAGGTAACCCCCTGCTGGGGAATAGCAGATGTGCATAGTTCGATCGGACTTTCTGCTGGAACGTGAACGGATATCACTAGTATCTCTGACAAAATAAATGCCCTGACCCACCATCAACTCTGCTTTGGAGAGTCTTAATCTTCAAGTTCCACTGGAAGGAATGAAAACACTTGCTGAAAAGAGAATTCCACCGGGGATGGCCAGATTCTCTCGGGATGAATTAATTGACTCCACTGGGGAAGAGTGCATGACCCTGCGGGGACAGATGAACCTGTCTGAATACAGCCTTCCGATCTTAGAATCGCCAAACTCTGCTGAGTACGAATAACTTTTCTGGAGCACGTCCTTTGGATAAGCTACGGCTAGATGGGGGATTCTATCCTTCTTCAGGAAGAACATGCATGACCTGCGCGGGGATCCAGTCTTTCGTTATTGCAACCTTCTGATCATCTTCCTCGTATGGTTATGAAACCTGCAACAACACAAACAAGACACGACAAGCCTATGCAATCAAATCGATTCAGGTTAGTGACGTTACACTCAGTCAATTCAAAGCTTTAATGATTGTTGGCAAGAGCCAGTGATGTTATACTCATGCTAGCTTCAATAAACTTAGGCGCTTTATCATGCACAAAACAGTAAAGAACAGGCATCAAGTACTGAATAACATATTTTCATTGATTGGGCCCCTGAATGGGCGGAGTTTTGTACACGGGATGTAACTCCTGAAATGAGGAAGCTACACAAAGCAAATATACAAGTATACAAGTATGCACAAGAAGCAAGAATATTTTGACAAATTAAATTTTGTACACATGTCGGCAACGGGATGCAGATGAACACCACGAACTGATCCTCCTATGACTCATCCGACTCTAATGCTTTCCCGGTATCCCCACTTCTGAAGAGGTTGTATCCGATAACTGACTCCTCAAATATATTCTCCCGCATTGATGCTCATATCAAATTCGGACCGCAGTCATTTGCTTTTCACATCCCTAACTTTTGCGTGAACCGCCCTTTACGGGTTTTCAGTTCACCGGGATACCCCTTTTTGCCGAAGCCGCCCAGTGTAGGTTTTCAACTTCGCGGGTGTACATTTTTTCAATTTTATCCCTAACTTTTGCCCGAACCTTTTTATTCTGTTTTTGGTTCGCCAGGATGCCCCATTTTTGCCTGGACTGTCTTTTTCTGTCCAGCGGGTCTATTTTAAGCAAAGTATTTTTTAACTGCGTCCGAATTCACAGGTGACGCAAAGTCCTCTCCGTCCATGGTGGACAACAACAATGCTCCTCCTGAAAAGACCTTACTGACAACGTATGGCCCTTCGTAGTTGGGGGTCCACTTGCCCCTGTGATCTGCTTGCGGCGGGAGAATCCTTTTCAGCACAAGGTCGCCCGTCTGAAAGCTTCGCGGAAGTATCTTCTTGTCGTACGCTTTCTTCATTCGTCTTTGGTACAAACGACCGTATGCCAGAGAAGCTAGCCTCTTCTCATCCATCAAACTCAGTTGGTTCAATCTATTCGTTACCCATTCTGCCTCGTCCAGCTGAACATCTCGCAACACCCTCAGAGAAGGGATCTCAACTTCCAATGGTAGTACCGCCTCCATTCCGTATACCAACGAGAACGGAGTTGCTCCGGTTGATGTGCGTACCGTCGTACGATAACCGTGCAAAGCAAAAGGTAGCATCTCGTGCCAATCCTTATAAGTCACCACCATTTTCTGAACGATCTTCTTGATATTCTTATTGGCCGCTTCGACAGCGCCATTCATCTTGGGCCGGTAAGGAGAGGAGTTGTGATGTTCGATCTTGAAATTCTGACAGAGCTCCTTCATCATTTTGTTGTTCAGATTTGAACCGTTATCTGTGATTATCCGCTCGGGGATCCCATATCGGCAAATGATATCTCTCTTGATGAACCTAGCCACCACTTGCTTCGTTACATTTGCGTAAGACGCCGCTTCCACCCACTTGGTGAAATAATCGATTGCTACGAGGATGAACCGATGCCCGTTAGAAGCCGTCGGCTCAATCTTTCCAATCATATCGATTCCCCACATCGAGAATGGCCATGGAGATGACATCACATTTAAAGGGCTTGGAGGCACGTGTATCTTGTCAGCATAGATTTGGCACTTGTGGCACTTCCTCGCGAACTTGAAACAATCAGTTTCCATCGTCAACCAAAAGTAACCTGCCCTCAGCAGCTTTCTTGTCATAGCATGCCCACCAGCATGCGTACCAAATGCACCTTCGTGAATTTCCTCCATGAGAAGCTTTGCCTCTTTCTCGTCTACACAACGCAACAACACCAAATCGTGGTTTCTTCTGTACAAGACGCCATCTGGATTCAAGTAGAAATTACCCGCTAATCTCCTGAGAGTCTTCTGATCTTGACTGGATGCCCCAGCCGGATACTCTTTATTCTTCAGGAAATTAAGGATATCGAAATACCACGGTTTGTCATCAGATGTTTCATCAATAGCAAATACATAAGCTGGCCTGTCCAACCGAGAGATAGTGATTTGGGGAGCTTCGTTCCAGAAGTTGACCTTGTACATGGAGGACAAAGTGGCAAGGGCGTCAGCCATTTGATTTTCTGCCCGCGGCACGTGATGCAATTCAACCTTGTCGAAGAAAGGCAATAATCTCCTTGCATAATTCATGTAATGTATCAAATTGGGCTGACGTGTCTCCCATTCCCCTTTGATCTGATTCACCACCAGAGCTGAGTCTCCGTATACGTCTAAATGTTTGATTCGCAAATCAATGGCTTCTTCAAGCCCCATTATACAAGCTTCGTATTCGGCCTCATTGTTGGTAACGGCAAAGGTCAATCGGGCAGTAAACGGGATGTGCGACCCGTGCGGCGTGGTGATAATTGCCCCTATTCCGCTACCGTAAGCATTCACAGCTCCGTCAAATATCATCTTCCACTGGGACCCCGGCTCTGGTCCCTCGTCTGGTAACGGCTCTTCGCAATCTTTCATCTTGAGATACATGATATCCTCGTCAGGAAAATCAAATCTCATTGATTGGTACTCTTCAATAGGCTGCTCCGCCAGATACTCAGACAGCACACTCCCCTTTATAGCCTTTTGCGAGACGTATTGAATGTCATATTCAGTCAAGACCATCTGCCAACGGGCAATTCTACCTGACAACGCCTGCTTTTCGAATATATATTTGATTGGATCCATCTTCGAGATGAGCATGGTTGTATGATTCAGCATGTACTGCCTCAAACGCTTGGCGGCCCAGGCTAGCGCGCAACAAGTTTTCTCCAGCATTGAGTATCGAGATTCACAGTCTGTAAATTTCTTACTCAAGTAATAGATCGCATGCTCTTTTCTTCCTGTCTCGTCGTGTTGACCGAGAACACAACCCATGCTTCCCTCAAGAACCGTCAAATACATTATCAAGGGTCTCCCTGCCACCGGGGGTATCAAAATAGGAGGCTCCTGCAGATACTTCTTTATTTTATCGAACGCCTTTTGACAATTTTCGTTCCACGTTACAGCTTGATCTTTCTTTAACAGCTTGAATAATGGTTCACACGTGGCCGTTAGGTGAGATATGAACCGGGCAATGTAGTTCAATCTCCCTAAAAACCCGCGTACCTCTTTCTCTGTTTTAGGCGTCGGCATTTCTTGAATCGCTTTTATTTTAGCAGGGTCGACCTCTATTCCTCTTTCGCTTACTATGAACCCGAGGAGCTTACCCGATCTCACCCCGAAGGTGCATTTGTTAGGGTTCAGCCTCAGCCTGAACTTCCTAAGCCTTTTAAACAACTTCAACAGATTCACCAGATGCTCTTCCTCCGTCTGGGATTTGGCAATCATATCGTCAACATAAACTTCGATCTCTTTATGCATCATGTCATGAAAGAGAGTCGTCATCGCACGCTGGTATGTTGCCCCAGCATTTTTCAAACCAAAGGGCATCACTTTGTAGCAAAATGTTCCCCATGGCGTTATGAAAGTAGTCTTCTCCATATCCTCTGGCGCCATTTTAATTTGATTATAGCCTGAAAAGCCATCCATGAAGGAGAATACGGAGTACTGAGCAGTATTATCAACTAACACGTCAATGTGAGGAAGCGGAAAATCGTCTTTTGGACTTGCTTTATTCAAATCTCTATAATCCACACACATTCGAACCTTGCCATCTTTCTTTGGCACTGGTACGATGTTGGCAACCCATGAGGGATACTTCGTCACAGCCAGGAACCCAGCGTCCCACTATTTCTGAACCTCCTCTTTGATCTTCATTGCCATATCTGGTCGAGTTCTGCGAAGCTTTTGTTTGACCGGCGGGCAATCTTCTTTCAGTGGCAGGCGATGCACAACCATATCTGTATCGGGCCCTGGCATATCTTGATACGACCAAGCGAATACATCATTATACTCTCGGAGCATTTCAACCAGTTTTCGCTTGATATCACTCTGCAGTGCAGCTCCGATACGAATATTCTTCTCAACCCCTTCCGACCCCAAATTGATAATCTCGATGACCTCGTCGTGAGGCAGAATGGCTCTCTCCTCTTGCTTCACCAACCAAGACAGTTCTTCAGGAACGTCGCTATCTTCGACAACCTCTTCTTCGGTCTGGAATACCGGGTGCTCGAAGTCGGGACGAGTCATAGGTGGTTCAAGGATGTCATCTGAAAATGTTATCCTGCAAAAGGAATGGTTAAGTGCTTCAAAATGCGTATAAAGCGAATAACCACATTGCCATTTTATTGAAAAATACAAAACAAGAAAGACAGGGATTACAGTATTTGCACATGAAAAAACGCCATTTATTTAATGATTAACGCGCAATGTTTATAACAACACAGCCCTAAGCAAATCCTGATGCCCCGGGCAAGACATCAGATTATTCAACAATTAATAAAGCAAAGCATTACTGTTTAAAAGTCACAGGAACAAGCTCCTGAATAGACCAGTTGCACAGTCCTTGTCCTGGCGTGCTTGGTTGAATCCAGGCATCCATATCACAGTCGCTGTCCCCTTCGTCAGATTCTGAAGCAGCATTGACAGTTCCATGACATACTCCACTGGCAGAGATGGTGATTGACTTTCTGAAATGAGGGGCCCCCACAGAAGGAGTTGATGACGATGGTCTGTACCCCAGCCCGAACCGATCCATTTTCACCGGAATGTCCAGTACTTTGCCCCAGCCCTTGGCTTCTCCTGCTTCCACTAGCGCTTGGGCTTCTTTATACGAAGAAACAGCTATCTCTGGCACTTTGCTCGGCCCGGGACTCTTGTCCTTTATGCGCAAACCTTCGAATGCCTGGCATGGCGTCTCGTGGATCTCCCCGTCGACTTCCACATATTTAAATGAAGATAGATGGCTGACCAGGATGTCTTCTTCTCCGCACACGGTGACTACGCTGTCTCCGACCATATACTTTAACTTCTGATGCAGGGTAGACGTGACTGCCCCTGCCCCATGAATCCAAGGTCTTCCCAGCAAGCAACTGTACGCAGGCTGTATATCCATGATATAAAACTCCATTGCAAACACTTCCGGCCCCACTTGCAGAGGCAAGGTAATCGATCCGAAGACTGTTCTCCGCGTGCCGTCAAACGCTCTGACTACCAAATCACTTGGTGTGCACAAAATTCCTCGAACATCCAGCTTCATCATCGCCTTCTTAGGTAGCACATTCAAAGATGATCCGGTGTCAACCAATACGTGCGACATTGTCGATCCCCTACACTCCACAGACACGTGTAATGCCATATTATGATCCCTCCCTTTCGGAGTCAAGTCAAAATCAGTAAAGCCCAGACTGTGGCCTGCATTTACATGTGCCAATACTCCTTCTAGCTGATTTACGGAGACATCCTGGGGTACAAAAGAAGTGTCCAGGACTTTCAGCAAAGCGTTCCTGTGAGCTTCCGAACATAACAGCAATGACAGGATAGATATTTTGGACGGCGTCTGCTGCAGATGCTCCACAATTTTATAATCACTTTTCCGAATCAAGCGCATGAATTCTTCTACATCCTTAGATGCTGCTTCTTTTTCATTTGCTTGTACCGGAACATTTTCAACCGCTTTCCCTTTTCCTTTCGCTAGCCTTTCGGCCTCCACTTCAGGAGATATAAAGATCCTGCCGCTCCTCGTCATGCCTCCTGAGCCAACAACATTATCCACAACCTCCGCTGACTGCTTGTTAACATCGATCTTAATCCCGTCGCAATATACTTCCAGCCCATATGACCATGGGACCGCTTTCGTGTTCTCATACGGAATTGGCCCGGCTTTAGTTATGATAAACGGTGGGCGCTGAGCTGGTGCTGCAATAATGATCGTCTTCCGCGGAATCATTACCGTGGCCACATCACTCCGATTATCCACTACTGCCCCTGCAGGCTCATCAGTTGCTGTTCTATCAAACTGCAATATACCATCATCAATTAAGGCCTGAATGCCTTTCTTCAAATCCTCACACCCCCCAGCCAGGGCCCAACAGTCTAAACAGTACTCATTACAACCCGGGTAAACACCTCCCTGCAACAGTCGACTCTTTATCTCGCTCAGCGGCGTCTTCAAATCCTCCACATTCATAATCAGATTCAACCCTTCCTCAGTCAGAACTGCATTCGCCCCATGATTAGGCATGGGTTTCTGGACTATATTCGGAACCGCCGTTCCGAAGTTGATAGACTTGTTGTCCAAGAGATCCTGCACAACGTGCTTAAAAGCATGACAACCTTCTATATCGTGGCCCGGGGCCCCAGAATGAAACTCACAGTGTCTATTTGCGTCATAGCCGAATGGGGGAGTTCCCGTTATCGGTGCCAAGGTTCTTTTCTCTACCAGATTCAATCCCAACAATGTCTGCAATAAATCAGCATAGTTAGAGGGAGGTTTCTCAAATACTCTTCTCGGCTTACCACCCTGGAATCTTCGCTGAGCTTGCTGTGCCCCCTGCTGAGACTGCTGCTGCTGTGGCATTGGTTGCTGCTGAACCGGTTGTTGTTGCCGGATTGGTTGTTGCTGATAGGGGATAGTAACACTCGACACCTGCTGCGGCTGACGATATTGATTTCTTCCCCTGCCTCGGCCTCGGCCTCGGCCTCCAAATACCGCGCTTGCCTCGCCCTGACGGCGCCCACCATAAGCTTTCCTATTACTGCCAGATGCAGTTGATTCATCGACTTGGAACTTTCCTTGCTTAATATTACGCTCAATCTTTTCCCCCATCAAAATCAGGTCTGAAAAACTGGCCAGAGACGTATGAAACAGCATATCGTGAAACAGCCCGGTGAATGTGCCAACAAACATATCATTCATTTCTTTATCTTCCACAGGAGGACGGACCCTGGCAGCCATATCGCGCCACCTTTGCGCGTACTCTTTAAAACTCTCCCCCTTCTTCTGCGAAAGCCCGGCCAACTGGACCCGATTGGGTGCCAGGTCGCTGTTATACTTGTAATGGGCTACAAATGCCTCCGCTAATTGCTTCCAAGTCTTGATATCAGTTGGCTCCAACCCCATGTACCACTCTAAGGAAGGGCCCGACAGACTATCCTGAAAGAAATGCATAAGCATTCTTTCATCAGTAGAGTATGCAGACATCTTTCTGTAATAAGCTCGTACATGCACTTTCGGACACGTGTCTCCTTTGTACTTATCGAACGCAGGCGCCTTGAATTTAATTGGCACCCTCAAGCCAGGTACCAATCCCATAGTTGCCATGTCCAAACCCACAGCACTCTGGTTTAGGACTCCCTTCATTTGCTCTTCCAGCATTCTAATCTTTTGGGAATCATCCATCGGCCCTTCAAAACCTCCTCCAGAGAAGGCATCCTCCTGCTGATCCTCTTGCCACAGACCATTTCCAGCCCCGTACCCATCATATGCATTATTACGTCCAGCTCTGACCTGATTCATCCCCGGAACTCGGCCTCTGTTGCCGTACCCTTGAACACCTCCAGCAGGACCATAAGCCATAAATCCAGCACCGTTTCCGTTTCCAAAGCCTCCGTAACCCTGATTGACCATACCATAACCATCTTGCCCAAAGCCTTGAGCATTAAAGCCATACTTGCCAGTGTTGTCGAATCCCTGATCGTTAAATCCGAACCCAGTATTGACAAAGCCGTTGCCTCCGAGATTATCTCCCACATTGACATCACCCAGCCCGACATTATGGACAGCAGTATCATTTCCAACTCCGACGTTACCATTCACAGCAGCGGTAGCGTTGTTGAGATTAGCGGCAGGTATATTGACCACGGGCGGAGCCACTGGCGTGGGAGTGCCGTCTCCATGAGCGGTATCAACCCGGACAGACTGATGATCGTCATTACCATGACCAGCGTTGCGAGCCAACAGAGGCTGGACCATGGCCTGCAAATTCTCTTGCCCTTTTGCTATAGCCTCCATGGTTTGCATGAAGAGGGCGAGCTTTTCGCGCACATCCTGCATCTCGTTCTGAATCTGGTCCATGACTTTCCGACAGTTGGATCGTGTAGAATAGCGGTGCGGATGTTGATCTGGAATCCTGTTAAGTACCTGGTACAGAGCAGGAGATAAGACACCATTCAAAGATTACCTGCCATGCAATATGAATATGAATGCAATGCAATGTGTCTGTGCATTAGGGAAGTTTGTTCCCCCAGTTCTAGTGCGAAGGTGCCGGTGCAGTGACAGTGCTGGCAATAGGAATATCGGAGTTAAATCATAGAAAGCCTCATATATAGCAGAGAGAATCAATAAGCCCAGGGTACAATATCGCTGAGAGTACAATAAGAAGGCATGACCTCAACCAACAATCCTGGTGATGGTCAGCACTATGCAAATAAAGCATACAAATGACTACATGGAATGATCAAATCCTCCCGTAAGTCTGGTACTCCTCTATCAACTTCTTGGTCTCCGGATGGCTTGGTCGATCAAGCAGCCCTTCAACAAGTTGGTTTCTCCTTTTAAGGACACGGCGTACGTCTTCAGCAGTTTCCTCCCATGTTGCTTCTCCGAAGCAATCTTCTAACTTTCGCTTCTGGGACACTGCTTCATCTCTGGATTTGATTGCCTTATTTAGTGCATGCTGGACACTATACCGGTTCATCACTTCTTCCTCACACTTCTTGATGCTAGACTTCAACTTATCTTCAAGGTCGGAGATTTGCTGCTTCAGCTTATCTTCCCTCTTCTTGTTGTTGGTGAGTGTAGCATTCCAAGTCTTATTGCAAGAGGAGATTTCTCGGTGTGCTGCGTCGAGCGCCTTCTTTTTGGCTTCCAGCATGTCATGGGAACTTCTGAACTCTTGCCCCAGACGTTCGCGCTTTTTCTTTTCCTCAGTCAACTCAGCCCCTAACCTGTTTACCAACTCGATCTGTTGTTGGAAAGCATATACAGCCTTGTTTTTCTCACTGCGTACCTGGGCTAGCTCCTGTTCTAACCCTTCATTGATCTTCATCAAGGCTTCTTTCTCTCTCACAATTTGCTCATAGACTTCCCTAGAAACAGTAGTTGGCTCCGCTACCGGAACGGGAACAAGAATTGGTGCATCTGGAAATGGCATCCTCAACTGACTAGCCCTCTCCTGAATCCAAACTCTATAAGGTGCATAGGTCTGACAGTCATTCTTTCCTAACAGCGGCTTCCCTTTGCGGTTAATACGCGTCCAGGCATGTTGCAACTTGGCTAATAACTCCCCCTTTACGTCACCAGTGAAGTACAGAGATTCCTGTACTTCTTCCTCCTGAGGTGGATTCTTCAGCGCATATCCGAACTGGCGAATGAATAAAGAGGGGTTGTAATTGATACACCCCTTCCTTCCTATCAGCGGCACATTAGGGTACCCAGAACAACTGAAGATGAGCTCAGATCCCAACAGATCTCTATCAAACCACTCCATATCTTCCGACGATAGCCTCATCAGACGCTCTGGCCAACCAACCAGAACTGTAGTCTCTGCAGCAGATCCTCTCTTAGGAAGGTGACTCTCAAACCACATACTCAACAAAGGTACACAAAGATGAACATTCTTTCCTCTTCCCTTCTCATTCTTATAATGCAGTGAGTGGTAGAGATCTCCGAGTAAGGTAGGTACAGGATTACCAGCGGCGAACAAGTAGAAAGCATCGAAGTCCACAAAATCCGGTATATTGGGGAATAAAACTATGCCATAAATGCACAAAGCCAACACAGCATTGAAAGCAACCCAACACCCATTCTTGGCGTACTCTTGGGCTTTACCAACTAAGAACTGACATGAGAAGCCTGGAACTCCACGGGAAACAGTAGTCACAAGTTCAGAAGCATCAACATGCAAGGCTTTTGCCAAGTCCTCCGGCTTAGGTTTGGCATCATAATGAATGAATGGAACCTGGTTCTGCACGGGCAGCTCAACATACTCAGCGTATTCCTCCAGAGTTGGTCCCATAATAAAGTCAGAGAACGTAAAACACCTCAAAGCAGGGTCATAGAATTGCATCAAAGCATACAGCCCATCTAACTCTACCTCTGTAGGTTTGCACACCAATCTCAATAATCTACCATAGCTCATCCGGAAACTCCTACGAACACCCTCATCAGCAAGAGAGATCAACCCAAGTAGAGGAACTATATCAGGAGTAGGCAATTTGTAAGCAACTGTTCTCCTTAAGCTAGTCATGATCAAACACTCAGAAGTCTGGGCACTAGAACTAGGGAAATGCAAATGCACCTGCAGCACAGACACACATTAGTGAAATGCAAATGATAATGGATATGCAAGCAATGCAATGCAAGTAACATTCAACAGGGACCAAAGCTGCAGCTGAATAGCCTAAACCCAATCAAGAAAGGTCTCAGATAGACCATCCAGAAGTCATCAAACCCTGGTCTCAGATAGACCTAAAATAGAACTCCAACACTGGTCTCTGACAGACCTCAAACCATAACTCCGACTGGTCTCTGATAGACCTCAAATCACATCTCTAATTGGTCTCTGACAGACCTCAGAACACATCTCCAAATGGTCTCTGACAGACCTCAGAACTCTCCAACTGGTCTCTGACAGACCTCAGAATACATCTCCCAATGGTCTCTGACAGACCTCATAACTCTCCATAAATAACCAGGATCTCTGATCAAGAAATAACCGGTAGTCTGGAGGTCTAGTTACCTGCATAACCCTGAATCCCCTCACAGGTGGGTGGCCCTATAACTGGCACAAGGTACGGCATCCTATGCGGTCGTTGGCGTCACAGACTTTCAGGGTTGATGATACGATTCCCAGAAGGAGTGGCATCATCAAATCCTGAAGAGGCCTTACTCAGCCAACTTCCAAATGATCGGTTCCCAGAGTCGACAATCCAACTAACCAGCAACCCACGCCAACCAAAGGAAGGGGCAGGAGGCCAACCAGAGGAACCTCGTCTGAGTGTAGATTTCATGGGACACCAAAGCAAGCAAAGCAAGCGGGCGCCCACTAATTTCTACTCTAATTCTAGGTGCACTCAAGCCCAGGTCCGGCTTATCTCTCACTATCAGAACACCCGTCACACCCCAGATACAGCAATAATAAACAATATATAAAGCTGAAAATACAAGGTTAGAAATATAAAAATAACTCCATACAAAATCCTCGACGGGAAAACAAGCGTTAGGATTGACTCTCTCAAGGGACGTTGGATCCCAAATGCATAAGAACCATCGCAGTCCTTAGCAGCCAGGGGACGTTGGATCCCCAGCAGAGTCGCCAGCTGTCGCTACTGCGAAAATCGGCGCCGGCTGAACAGAAGAGTCGCCACCGTGCGTTATTTATCCCACGGGAGGGAAAGGAAACGCTCAGAGTAAACCTCGCACAACACGGGAAAGGTATGGTCGTCGCAACCAAAACCTGGATTCGGGAGTCGGTTACGCAAGGGGAAGGTATTAGCACCCCTCACGTCCGTCGTACTCGACGGGATCCACGCTTGTCTTCGGGTATGGATTGTTATTCTATCTACTCTACAGGTCTGGGGTTAAAAGGAAAGAAAATGAAAACAAAATGACTCGGCAAAGTATCGCACTTCATGCCTACGTATTCCCGTCTGGAACGAGAAATCAGAGTCAACGTAGTTCGCCTACCTACGGGAAAGGAGGGGAAGGTTGCTCGCTAGGATATCGCATCCTATGCCTACGTACTTCCACACAGCAGGGAAGATCAGAGCAAACGTAGTTCGGGCCACGTACGACACAAGTCTGTCTTGGTTGATTTTATTCCTTCTGAAAAAGGTTTTTCTGATTAACAGTCCAAGCGGACAAAAATGACGTCTTGATGAGTTCACATTCTTTTACGGAAGAAGTGTCTTTTATTGTGTTTGAAATCTTTATGTGTTTTTCTGTTTGTTTTTGAGAAAGAAAGAGACAGAACTCTAACCTACGGTTGCGAAGGGAAACAAACTATCCTACTGTTATCATGCATGGGTTAAGACCTAGTGTCTATCATGCTCCTCTCTTGCACAGAGAGAAACAGAGATCCTAAGGGATAGGCAGAAACAGAAACAATATCAGATATATACAGTAAGGTAGTAAAATGCATGGATGCAACAGTACAAGCGAGGCAAGGGAGTCCCACTCAACCTCGAACCTAGAAAACAATAGGCAAAAGTGAACAGACTTCACTTTCAACCCAGCAGGGTAAACAGCAAACAATACAGTTCAGAAAACCAATCAATACATCAGCAAATGAAATACAACAACATCAGCAGCTCTGACTCAACATATAGCTTCAAGTAATCTCCAATCAGCTACAGGCTTCAACAAGCATCAATCTCCATCTTCATGACCTTCAGGCAAGGGCTTTGATCATCTATCTTCTATCTGCAATGGCTTTTCTTCAAGCTCAAACCTCCAGGATGAGGGATCAGTCACAAGAGTGAATTGGGTGTTAAGCAATCAGTTGACTACCAAAGGTGGTGAACAGACTGCTTCTAACACAAAGAGACATTTTCTCTCAAGAGTTCTATCTCATAGACACTATCACCAAGCCTTCCAAAGGAAGGGGGTGAGTGTCTTAGAGAGACTCTGAATCACAGAGAAGAATGGATGCAGACAAGGCAATCCATGTTTGAGAAACAAACTTTCTAATCTAGAGCTCTGCCTAGCTCCTAAACCCTAGCCTCCTCAACATTTGCTAGCAAGAAACTCCTCCTCAACTCTGACAGTTGATCTTCAATCTCTGGATCTCCAATGGTCTTCATCTTCACAAATCTTCAGCTTCCCCAGGGCCCCAGATAAACCCCCATACCCAAACAAGCAAGCAACAATCCCCAGAGGGCACACCACACCAGACAACAGATATACAGACAGTATTAATAGCAGTAGGGGAATCCTGACTTTTTCTAAGGGATCTAGTAGCTACCCATAGCCCCTATAGTCCCATAACTAATCTATTCAAACCCTAAGTCCTAAGGGAAATGAAATCAAACTTCTTAAGTTGTCACCTAAAAACCTAGTTTTGTTCATGATGTTCAAACCTATCTTAATCACCTAAATTTAATTTCTAAAAATGGGAACTAAAATATTTCTACAAGTTGAATATCTCATCTAAACAATATAAAAAGAATGACCAAAAAAAATTAAAGCATGTAAGAGAACAAAAATCATTAAAATGATGCATGAGATGAAGCTATTTAATATGACATTTATTTAGAAAATATGAAGAAAATATGAAATAAAAATAAACATGCAATTTTATTTTTCTATAATATTCTAGACATTTTAATGAAAATGATGTAAAAAGAATGAAGTGAAATGCATTTTTTATGGATTTATTATGAATTTATGAAATGAATGGAAAATTAAAATGAATAATAAAAAAAATAACAATTGGAATTAAATGAGAAGGAGGGGGTATGAACAGAAATTCGCTCCAGTTCAAATCAGGATGGGCCACACAATGGGGGGTGCGCTTAGCGCTTTTACCAAGGCCCAGTCATCACTCAGAATTGATGAAAATAAAACAAACGAGCTGGGAGGTGAAAATAGCAGTGAAATCATGTTAGAAACTGGAATTGGGCTCACATTGGGGGTGGGGATAGCATAAAATCCTGAGGCCCGCCCGTTTCAATTAATGAAACGGTGCGTTTTGGCCAAATCATTTCCCTCCACAAATCAGATTAAATATGAGCCATTGGATTGCCTGGGAAGTCAAAAGTCCAACGCCCAATACACGGCCACGATTATCTCTTCTTCAATTGATCTGAACCTAGGGTTTTAACCTCCCATGGCAGCCATGCACGAGTAAACTTCACCTCCTCTGTTCTCACTCTACAATCCACGAATCCACATGCTATAAACATGAAAATCATGCTAAATCTCTCCCTCTTCAATCCTGTGGTTTCAATTCAGTCTGAAATTCCATATATCACTCAACCCGATGGCATCAAGTTCTGGTCACCATGGAATTCCACTGATATGCATCAACACAATTCTCCCCCAAACTTAACCTAAACTAATCTACAACTAATGGTAATCAACCTGCGCTATCAAGCTACAATTATGATGCACTAACCTAGGAGATTCAAGCCCTAGCAGTTTGTTGCACCTGTTAACAACCATCACCAAATCGTTCCAAATTCATCCTACTTGTTCTCCTAACCACCTACATTGCATCTAAACTAACAACAACATGTTAAACTAACTGAATCAAGCAAATCGAATGAAAACATACCTGGTGTAAAAAGCTTGAAAACAGCTATGGAACTCGTGGATCTGAAGCTTCTAGGTGCTGGATCTTGATCAATCCTTGATGTATGTGATTCTGTATGCAATTCCTTGTTGATTCTTGGCTTGAATTATGCTGTCCAATGGAAACTTCAACTTTGATGTTCTTGAAGAAAGTGCTTGAGAATGGATGATTCACACTTGATCCTTGATTGGATGATGATCTATGATGATGATTGAACAAGATTGAATTGATGTGGATGAGAATTGGTGAAGAATTTGTGAGATTGGAATGAAACTTCAATGTAAAAGAATGAGAAATTTTGTGGAATTCTTGGTGCAAATGAAGCCAACCCTTGCAAAATTCTCATTTCATGAATATATAGACCCCAAATGAACATTCTAGATCCATCTTGCACATTCCCTTGTTTTCCAACTTTGATCCATTTTGGTTATGTTTCTTCAATTACAAGTAACCAAAGATAACTTCTTTTTTTCCTTCTAAACTCAAAAAAGTGTTTGAACCATTGTTCTTAGAATTGTTTTTCCATTCAAAATCATATATTGGAAGTCTCCATTTGGACTTGTAAATCTCCCAAACCATTTTCCATCTTGAATTTATTCACTTTATAAGCCATTTTAGTTCATATTTTGACCAATTATGCAACTCCATGCTATGAGCTTCTCCAACAATTTGTGACCTTCTTTCTAGACTTAAAATCCCATTTGGAGCAAGTTTGATGTTGTAAGTTTTTCCATTTGAGGCCTCCTTGTATGAGTTTTGGACATAGGTTAAAATGACCTGTAATTCACAAATGCCCAAAATACCCTTTGCTTGCCAAGACCATAAGTTGAGTTCTACACATCATATGAAGGCATACCATACCATTCTAGAAATCTAAGACAATGAGGAACAATTCTTATGTTGACCAAGAATTCATTTGAAATCTCCTTGAGGGGCAAAACTAGCTTGGAAGTCAAGTCACTTTCACAGACAAAAATTCAGACACCTCAGATGACCTGTAACTTGCAAGGACCATAACTTGAGTTCTATGAATCTCCTTGAGGTCTTCCACCACTCAAATTAAAGGTCTTGAGACCCTCTACAAGTTTCATGTTGGCCAAGGATCCATTTGAAGCTTGCATTTTGACTTATCTTGCTTGGAAATTTGACCTAAACTAGGGGATTTTACAGAGAAACCCTAATTTAGAAACTCCTCTTCTCCTTGATTTCTCTTGAATCCTCCTTGGCATATCTCTATATCCTTCTTCATATGTCCCATGATGAACCCCACATCTCTCCAATAGCCTTGCATCTCCTCTTAAGTCAGTCAATTGACCTAGGGTTGACCTAGGGTTGACCCAGATGAAACCCTAGTTGACTGCTTTCAACTGTAGCTCTTATGATCACATAAACAACTTATTTCCTTCTCCAAATGACTTTTTAAATCTCTCATAATGTCTAGATGCTCTCCCTGCCTTCAACTCACAGCTCACAACCCTCTTGCTGATCCTCAGATACCCTCAGCTAGGAGATGGACTCAAGGCTTGATCTGCTGAACTCTTTGCTTTCAAAATCTTTCCTGATGACTTGAATGAGATGGAATTGGGATAATAACCTCTTGATAGGCCTCTAGAGATGAAAATAATGATTGGTCCCCTGTTGAATGACTTGATATGCTTATGCTATGCAGATGGTTAGTCTATGTACATGACTTTATATGCAAATGCTAATGATAATGAAATATAAACCAAGGAGAATAAGGTTGGGCAAATTTTAGGGTGCAACACCTATCAAGGACTTCTAGTACTCTCTAGAAATCTAAGAAGATGCTATTCAACATTCATGTTGACCAAGAGATCATAGGAATCATCCTACTAGGGCAAAAGTTGTCTGCAAGTTGGGTGACTTTCAAGGACCCAGATTCACACACCTCAGCTAACCTGTAATTTGTCAAAACCATAACTTGAGCTCTGCAACTCCTATCAAGGACTTCCACCACTAAAATTAAAGCTAAGAACAAGCTCTACAACATTCATGTTATGGGGAAGATGAGATATCAATCACATCTTGAGCTAAAATTGCCTGGAAGATAGGGATCAAATTAGGGTTTTTCACTGACAATCCCTGGAAACCCTAACTCAAAACTTCTCAAACTCCTCAATCATGATGAGTTGGTCTAGGAATCATCTTTATAACATCTCCATACATCCTTCCATGATCTCATGGCCCTTTGATTAGGTCTCAACCTTCTCCAAATCTTCAGTTGACTTAGGGTTGACCCAGTCAGAACCCTAATTTCACCACTCATGGCTGAATCTTCTGAATTCTTGCAGAATGACTTCTTTGGGCTTCATGATGGCTATCAAGACATCTCATAAACTTTCTCAAAGCTTCAAGTCTATTCTCAAAGTCTCAGAATCATCTGAGGAGCTCCCACAACTCTCAAGCTATGAAGCACACAACCTTGGTTTCAACCAATTCCTCTGAGGATCTCTTGAACTTTCTGATGAAGGTATCAACCTTCAAACACTTGATGGATGAATAATTGTTGGTCAAATTTTAGGGTGCAACAGCTGCCCCTATTCAAACGGCTTGAACCTGACTGGGTGAGGAGAGAACGGCTATCAGCCAATCAAGGTGCGAGACGGTTGAATACCGATAAACCCGAAAATTTGCCAACTGCACGAGCACACGATACTCTGCGGAGAACAAATCTTCGAACACTGCAACACTAGCTGCTCAACAACTAGCTGGAGAAATATCGATCTGACATCGCCGTCAGTTATCCACGTTAACTTCTTCTGATATTGCCTTCCGACAACCAAAACACCCAACGTCGCCGCTGGAAGACTAAACCACCTGACATCACCGTCGGAAGCAGACAAAATTCTGAGGAACACCCTACATCGCCGCGGGGAGGCCAAACCACCTGACATCACCGTCAGGAACAACCATAACTCGGGGAAACAAACATCCAACATCGCCGCCGGAAAACTAAATCTGACATCGCCGTCGATCACCCAAAACACCCCGCCTCGCCGCTGGAGAACTAAATCTGACAAAATACCCCGCATCGCCGCTGGAGAACTGAAGGATCTGCATCACCTAACATCGCCGTCAGAAGACTGGATCAACTTGACATGCCCAGCATCACCGCTGGAAAACTGAATCTGACATCGCCGTCGGAAACAAACATCGCTCTGAGAGACACTCGACGTCGCCGTCGTACAAACATCATCTCTGCTGGGGATTTGAAGAGTCTGACATCGCCGTCGAACATAATCCTCCCACATCGCCGCCGGAAACCAACATAATCTGACCTCGCCGTCAATACAAACATCCAACCTCGCCGTCGAACACATCGTAATCTGACCTCGCCGTCAAACAACATTCAACCTCGCCATCGAACACATCCATAATCTGACCTCGCCGTCAAACAAAAATCCAACCTCGCCGTCGAACCAATCATAATCTGACCTCGCTGTCAAACAAATATCCAACCTCGCCGTCGAACACATCCAACATCGCCGTCGAACCAATCATAATCTGACCTCGCCGTCAAACAAATATCCAACCTCTGACCTGGGGTTCACCCCTGGTAAGTGGAACAAAAGATACACTTGCGTATTTGAAACTACTCCTCTGGGAATGAGAGACTTAACCGCGCACACTCTGATCTGGGGTTCACCCTCAGAACCATAACGAACATCGGAATACTACTGCACACTGAATTCACCGTAGAACTTCAACATCCAAGACATATGAAACCCGGGCCTCTGGCCACTTCCAGCTGCAGCTAGAAAAGATCTTCAAGTACTTCTGAAGATAAGCATCCTTGGCCTTCAAGGATGGCACTCTGCAGGAGGTATCTTCGACTTCAGTCTAAAGAAATGGCCCTTGGCCTTCAAGGATACATGGATCTGCCTTCAGGCAACTCCGCCTCTGCTATAGAGTATCCGTGACTTCAGTCAGGGATATACTTCGGCCTTCAGTCCGAAAAATGAATCCTAGGTCATTCATGACCTTGGGGATAACCTTGCCTTCAGGCACCTTCGCTTCAGCTTGGGAAATCTGCGACTTCAGTCAGAGAAATGGTATCCTGAACCATTCATGACTCTACGGGGATTCAAACACTTTGCCTTCAGGCAAAACTCCGCTTCAGCTGGAGAAACATCTTCGACTTCAGTCAGAAGAAAAACTATTCACTTGATCGCAATCAATCATCACCTCAGGATAACTGACTTGGTCTTCAGGCCAACACGGATCACTTTGCAAACAAAAGTTGTATCTACAAATTTTTGAACTTTGTCTTCAGATAAGCGCTGATTCATCAGCACGGAAACCTGAACCCACAGGAACATTCTGATGTCGCCTTCAGGCGTTCACGAAGTCAATCTTCAGATTAGACATCACGGTTGGAGCAAACATATCATGCTGCTAAGGACTTCAAGAATCATCTTGAACCTGAACTGATAACCATTACGGAAACTTTTATTCTGCTAGGGATATTCCAGGAATCTTCCTGGGCAACTCTTACTGGGGAAGCTATTGGGGAGCTCAAGAATCATCCTAAGCAAACCATTCGGGAACCTGCGCGGAGGTCTTAAGAGTCACCTTAAGCAAACGGCCCTGCTGAGGAATTCAAGAATCGTCTTGAACTGAAGACTTCGCTGGGGATCTCAAAAATCATCTTGAGCGAGCGACTGTGGGGATTACACCGGGGTCTTAAGAATCATCTTAAGAAAGCGACCTCGTTGGGGAGAATATCAGGAATCATCCTGAGCAACTGGTCCTTTGGTGGAACACCTGTAAAACAAGAATGATAGTAACCTAGATCATGCTTATGATGCCTATGCTTCGGTGCCCTACCCCACACGGTGGGAATGCTATGCGTTTATGCTAAATGCCATGCAATCATGCATAATGCTATGCAATCCCGTCAGCAAAATAAATGTCGAAGGGGAATTCTCCTGTCAAGGAGAAAAGAACTACTCCGGTAGAGGAATCATCCTGCTGAGGAGAGCGTGGACACGCCAATATCAATTGGACTCCGTCTGGGGAAATGATCTTCCGTTGACAGCTGCAGTGAAAACAACTTCAGTTGACTGCTGCAGGGGAAACAAAGCTCTACAAGAACCTGGACCTGCTGATATCAATCGCGAGAATGAACTGCGCGGTCGTCTCGGCTGCTCTTCTGGGGATGATGACCCTGTGGGGAAACAACTTCAGCGGCTCCACACTCCACTGGGGAAAAACCAATCATGGTTTGATCAACTTCCAAGGACTCGGCTCTCTTGGACATCTGCGAACTCGACTGGGGAAAGAGAAATCATTCTGCTTCACTGGAGAGTACAACTCTGATGAGGAATACAGCATCAGCTGTTCAATGCTTTGCTAGGGAAAATCCACTCATGGTCCCAACTGCTTTCAAGGATTCGGCTCTCCTGGGTGTTTGTGGACTCCGCCGGGGAGAGAGAAATCATTCTACTTCACTGGAGAGTACAACTATGATGAGGAATTTCAATTCCGCTGGGGGGAGAAAGAATCATCTGACTTCGAGGGAAAGCACAACTCTGCAGAGGAATACCACATCAGCTGTTCCAACACTCTACTGGGGAAGAGGGAATCATCCGGCTTCAGGAGAGAATACAGTTCTAGTGGGGAATCTCAATTCCGCTGGAGACTTCAGTCTGGCACCATCAGTTACTGCGTACTTCGGCGAAACCTGCACTTGTGACCCGGTGCTGGGGAGAAACATCCGCTGCGGAGGCTTTACTGGGGAAAACACGAGCTTCGGTACCCGAACATTCCTCTGAAATCTGCACTTGTGACCCGGTGCTGGGGGAAGAAGACATCATTCTTCGGTGCTTGACTCAGCTGATGAGGTGACGTTCCTTCAGGATGCGTCTGCTTGGGGAAGAGAATCATCTCTGCCTGGGAAGACATATCAATGCTCACTATCTTGCGTTCAGATTCTGCGGAGGAGAAACTACTGAACTCTGCTGGAGAAGGAGGGGCTCGCCCTGCTTCGGGGATGCGCACGACACACTGCCTAGAAGGTGCTACACCTGCAACAACACAAACAAACAGACAAGATACCCTCCTCAAAGGGGCCTATCAAGGTTATTAACTCGTGACAATATTCAGGTAATTAATTGTTTCAACAACCAATGGGCCTGGGCCCGTAAGTTTATGTATGCGCATTTTATCAAAAAAAAGCATCAGCGTTTTTAATCGCAAACAAAACAGATAAATGCTAAACAGACAAGCAGAATTGCTGAATAATGTGCATTTTATTGATGGTGAAACCCCTGAATGGGCAAAAATGTTTTACAACAGAGGCAAGCTCCTGGAATGAGGAAGCCGCGCAAAAATAAAACATAAATGTACATCAGTATATACAAATGTCGGCAACGAGGCGTAGACGAACACCATGAGTTGATCCCTCTAAGACCCACTCGACTTCGATACTTCTCCGACGCGTCAGCTTCGGAAGAGATTGATTCAGATAAACGGCCCTCAGGTCCACCAAACCACTAAACAATGAAAGTCCACGCGGAACGCATTCATTTGCTTATTCAAATCCCTAACTTTTGCGTGAACCGCCCTTTGCGGGTTTTCAGTTCACCGGGATACCCTTTTTTGCCGAAGCCGCCCAGTGTAGGTTTTCGACTTCGCGGGTGTACATTTTTTCAATATATCCCTAATTTTTGCCCGAACCTTTTATTCTGTTTTTGGTTCGCCGGGATGCCCCTTTTTTGCCTGGACTCTTTCTTTTTTGTCCAGCGGGTCTCTTTCAAGCAAAGTATTTTTTAACTGCGTCCGCGTTCACCGGGGATGAAAAATCTTCACCATCCATCGTGGATAACAACAAAGCTCCTCCCGAGAAGACCTTGCTGACGACATACGGCCCTTCGTAATTCGGAGTCCACTTTCCCCGGTGATCGGAGTGTGGCGGAAGAATCTTCTTCAGGACGAGATCACCCGTCTGAAAGCTTCTAGGACGCACCTTCTTATCATAAGCTTTCTTCATTTGGCTTTGGTACAGGCGACCAAATGCAATCGATGCTAACCTCTTCTCGTCCATCAGGCTGAGTTGGTTTAGACGATTCGTAATCCATTCTGCCTCGTTGAGTTTCACATCAACCAAAACTCGCAAAGAAGGAATCTCCACTTCTAACGGTAGGACAGCTTCCATACCGTACACCAAGGAGAAAGGAGTTGCCCCGGTCGACGTACGTACCGTTGTACGATAACCGTGCAAGGCAAACGGCAACATCTCGTGCCAATCTTTGTACGTCACAACCATCTTCTGAACAATCTTCTTGATGTTCTTGTTGGCCGCTTCAACAGCGCCATTCATCTTTGGTCGGTAAGGAGATGAGTTGTGGTGTTCAATCTTGAAGCTCTGGCACAGCTCCTTCATCATCTTGTTATTCAAATTCGAACCATTATCAGTAATGATCCGCTCGGGAATTCCATAGCAACAGATGATGTCCCTCTTTATGAATTTAGCTACCACCTGCTTGGTCACATTAGCGTACGAGGCTGCCTCCACCCATTTGGTGAAGTAGTCGATAGCTACCAGAATGAAACGATGACCATTGGATGCAGTGGGCTCGATCTTGCCTATCATGTCGATGCCCCACATGGAGAAAGACCAAGGGGAGGACATGACATTCAATGGGCACGGCGGCACATGAACTTTATCAGCATAAATCTGGCATTTATGACATTTCTTCGCGAATCTGAAGCAATCCGACTCCATCGTCAGCCAGTAATATCCTGCCCTCAGGATCTTTCTCGTCATGGCATGCCCGCCGGCGTGCGTACCAAATGTGCCCTCATGGACTTCTTCCATGAGCGTTCTCGCCTCTTTCTCATCTACACATATGAGTAGCACGAGATCGTGGTTTCTCTTATACAACACTCCATCAGGATTGAGATAAAAGTTTCCAGATAGCCTCCTTAGAGTCTTCTTATCCTGTGTAGACGCACCCGCGGGATACTCCTTAGTCATAAGGAAGGTCTGGATGTCGTGGAACCATGGCTTGCCGTCGGCGGCATCCTCGATTGCAAAGACAAATGTCGGTCTGCCAAGACGTGAAAGCACAATTCTTGGAGCCTTATTCCAATAATTGACTTTATACATTGAAGCCAACGTGGCTAAAGCATCAGCCATCTGATTTTCAGCTCTGGGTACGTGATGAAGTTCCACTCGATCGAAGAAAGGAAGCAGCCTCCTGGCATAATTCATGTACGACACTAAATTCGCTTGACGAGTTTCCCACTCCCCTTTAATCTGATTGATTACAAGCGCTGAGTCACCATATACGTCTAGATTCTTGATTCTCAAATCAATTGCCTCTTCTAGACCCATGATACATGCTTCATACTCTGCTTCATTGTTGGTAAATGGAAACGTCAGTCTCGCAGTAAACGGGATGTGGGATCCGTGAGGAGTCGTGATGATAGCCCCGATACCACTTCCATAGGAATTAACCGCTCCGTCGAATATCAACTTCCACTGAGACTTCCTATCTGGCCCCTCACCGGGAAATGGCTCATCGCAATCCTTCGCTTTGAGAAACATAATATCCTCGTCAGGGAATTCGAACTTCATCGGCTGGTAGTCTTCGATTGGCTGTTCGGCAAGGTAATCAGATAATACGCTTCCCTTAATGGCTTTCTGAGAGACGTATTGAATATCATATTCCGTTAACACCATTTGCCATCTGGCAATCCTGCCCGAAAGAGCCTGCTTCTCGAAGACGTACTTGATCGGATCCATCTTCGAAATTAGCATAGTGGTGTGATTGAGCATATACTATCGGAGACGTTTGGCGGCCCAAGCTAATGCACAACACGTCTTCTCCAGCATCGAGTATCGAGATTCACACTCAGTGAACTTTTTACTCAAATAATAAATGGCATGCTCCTTTCTGCCCGTCTCGTCGTGCTGACCGAGAACACACCCCATACTATTCTCCAGAACCGTCAGGTACATGATTAATGGCCGTCCAGCCACTGGGGGTATCAAGATTGGAGGTTCTTGAAGATACTGCTTTATTTTGTCGAATGCCTTCTGGCAATCCTCATTCCAAGTAATCGCCTGATCTTTCTTTAAAAGCTTGAACATCGGTTCACAAGTGGCCGTGAGCTGAGAGATAAACCTTGCAATGTAGTTTATTCGGCCCAAGAAACCACAAACTTCTTTTTCTATTTTCGGCGCTGGCATTTCTTGAATAGCTTTTATTTTCGCAGGATCAACTTCAATACCTCGTTCACTAACGATAAACCCCAATAACTTTCCGGACCGCACTCCGAAAGTGCACTTGTTAGGATTCAGCCTCAGCCTGAATTTCCTAAGCCTCTCAAACAGCTTCAATAAGTTGACCAGATGCTCTTCCTCCGTTTGGGACTTTGCAATCATGTCATCAACATAGACCTCGATCTCATGATGAATCATATCATGAAACAAAGTGACCATTGCTCGCTGGTAAGTGGCCCCTGCGTTCTTCAGACCGAAGGGCATTACCTTATAGCAAAATGTTCCCCAGGGGGTGATGAACGTCGTTTTCTCCATGTCCTTCGGCGCCATCTTAATCTGATTGTAACCGGAGAAGCCATCCATGAACGAAAACACGGAGAACTGGGCTGTATTTTCGACCAACACATCGATATGAGGCAACGGGAAATCATCCTTAGGGCTCACCCTGTTCAAATCCCGATAATCGACGCACATGCGTACCTTACCGTCCTTCTTCGGTACAGGCACTATGTTGGCGACCCACGGAGGGTAAGTGGTAACGGCTAGAAATCCTGCGTCCAACTGCTTCTGGACTTCTTCTTTGATTTTTACAGCCATGTCTGGTCTCGTCCTCCTAAGCTTCTGCTTGACTGGAGGGCAATCTTCTCGCAACGGCAAGCGATGAACCACGATGTCAGTGTCGAGTCCAGGCATATCTTCGTATGACCAAGCAAAGACGTCACTATACTCTCGAAGCATCTCGACCAGTCTATGCTTGACATCAACCTGCAGCGCTGCCCCTACTCTGACATTTCTGACGAGCTCTTCAGAACCCAGATTGACGATCTCAATATCCTCCTCATGAGGCAGAATAACCTTCTCCTCTTGTCTCAACAAGCGGACCAACTCTTCCGGAAGGTCCTCGTCTTCATCAATCTCATCCTCGGCTTGATAGATCGGGAAATCGAAGTCGTAGTGAGCCGTAGAGGGTCCAGAGTCGATGTCGTCTATTATGTGGATCCTGCAATAACAAGGGTTAAGTTTAAAGCAAGAATATGCAGGTCAGCACAAACCTCGTTGCCATTTTGCTGTTTTTCAAAATAAACATAAAACAGGAATAGCAGAGAACACAATATTTGAGTACGAAGAAAACGCCTTTTATTTATTAACAAAATGCATGTACATAATCCAACAAGGCCCTGACAATAAAACCACTACGCCCCGGGTAGGACATAGGGTTGTACAAAGATTGTAAAAAGCAAATCATTACTCTTCACTTGTCAGCTGGATAATCTCCTTGATGGTCCAATTGTTGAGGCGCTCGCCCGGCTTGCTCGGTTGAATCCAGGCGTCAAGATCACAATCACTATCCCCGCTGTCCTCAGACGCTGCGTTGATGCTTTCAAAAATCACTCCGCCCTTGGTGAATAGGATCGGCCCTTTCCCGCGAGACGAACTGCTAGACGAAGAAGATGAAGCTTCAGCTTCAGGAGAGTACCCCAATCCAAACTTATCCTGCTTGATTGGTATATCCAAAACATGACCCCATCCTGGGGTGGAACCGGCTTCAACGATGGCCCGAGCTTCTTTAAACGAGGAGAGATTCATCTCTTGCTTCTCTACGACGACAGGAGCCACCTCTTTCACCTTGACGGTTTCAAATGCTTGGCAGAGAGTTTCATGGATTTCGCCATCTATTTCGACATATTTAAAGGACGACAAGTGGCTCACCATAATGTCCTCCTCACCACAGACGATCACTATGCTTCCCCCGACAGCATATTTAAGCTTTTGATGCAGCATGGACGTCACGGCACCAGCGTCATGGATCCATGGCCGACCTAAGAGGCAACTGTAGGCGGGCATGATATCCATGATATAAAAAACCGTATCAAACGTCTCTGGACCAACTTGAATTGGCAGGGTCAACTCTCCGAAAATGTGGCGCTTAGTTCCGTCAAAGGCTTTCACTACCAGATCACTGGGCGTGCAAAGCAATCTGCGGGTATCCAACTTCATTAGTGCCTTCTTCGGAAGCACATTAAGCGACGAACCCGTATCCACCAGGACATGCGACATAATAGTGCCTCTGCACTCTATCGAGACGTGCAAGGCGCTGTTGTGATCTCTCCCTTTGGGAGTCAGCTCTAAATCTGTGAATCCCAGCCCATTACCGGCATTGACATGGGCTACCACCTCTTCCAGCTGATTTACTGATATCTCCTGCGGCACGTATGCAGCGTTCAATACCTTCAGTAATGCGTTGCGGTGCGCTTCAGAACACAGCAACAAGTTAAGAATAGAGATCTTTGACGGAGTCTGATGAAGATGATCTACAATCTTGTAGTCGCTCTTCTTGATTAACCGCATGAATTCTTCAGCATCTTTAACTAGCAAATCTTTTTCTGCCCCAGAAGAGACCTCTTCGACAGCCTTACCTTTACCCTTATCAGCAGCATCAGCTCAGACCACTTTCTCTGCTGCAACCTCCGCTGGCGCGAACACTCTACCGCTCCGAGTAATGCCACTGACTCCGGCGAGATTCTGCACAGTCGATCCGTATGGCTCCAGCTCTAACTTCTGACCATTGCAGTAGACTTCGGCGCCGTAATGCCATGGGACGGCGTTAGTACTCTCGAATGGGATCGGTCCGGCCCTGGTGATAGTGATTGTAGGCGGTCGGGGCGCGGAAATAGTAATAGGGTGACGAGGAATAGTGATAGTAGCAACTTCATCTGCCTGTTCCAGCACGACTTCCCCTGATGCACTTTCAACGCTCCGGCTGAACTGCAAAATACCCTCGGACATCAGACTTTGGATACCTTCTACCAGTTGCTCACACCCATCAGGAAGTGTAGCACAAGTCATACATAACTCTCCGCATCCAGGAAAGAAGCCCTTCTTCAGCAACTTAGCCTTGACAAAACTAAGCGGCGTTTTCAAGTCCTTGACATCAGTTAGCAAGTTTGCACTCTCCTCAGTGATAATGGCATTCACTCCGCCTCCCTTATGATGAGGCATGGGGTTCTTGGTAACGTTGGGCACGCTATCAGAAAAGTTAATAACCTTGGCGTCCACCAAGTCCTGCACTTTGTGCTTAAAAGCTTTGCAATTCTCAATCGTATGGCCTGGTGCCCCAGTATGGAAATCACAAGTAGCATTGGCGTCATACCCCTGCGGCGGCGCCCCTGTTAAGGGAGCCATTGTCCTCTTTTGAACTAACTGAAGCTGAAGCAACGTTTGTAAGAGCTGTGCATACGACATAGGTGGAGTTTCAAAATGACGATTTGTCAGAGGAGCCCGATTCTGATATCTTCTATACCCCTGCTGATTCTGCTGCTGAGGTTGCGGCTGCTGCTGCTGCGGCTGGGGTGGAGCAGCTGGGATATTTATGCTAGCAATCTGGGGCTGAGGGCCCTTGCCCTTTCTCCGAGCATTAGTGACAGCACTGGCATCTCCCTCTCGACGCTTGCCAGCGTAAGGTTTCTTGCTACTTCCTCCAGCTGAGGATGATTCGCCTTGAATTTTTCCAATCTTTATACCGTTCTCGACATGCTCGCCCATAGTGATGAGAGCCGAGAATGTCCCAGACATGCCACTGACCAGCTTTTCATAGTAGATTCCAGGAAGGGTAGCCACGAACATTTGCACTAGCTCGCGCTCAACCATCGGCGGTTGAACTCGAGCAGCCAATTCACGCCACCACTGGGCGTACTCTTTAAAGCTTTCATTGTTCCGCTGTGAGAGATTCTGAAGCTGAACTCGGTTGGGGGCCAAGTCGCTATTGTATTGATAGTGGAGGACGAACGCTTCTGCGAGATCTTTCCAGGTGCGCACAGTAGCGGGCTCCAGGCCCATATACCATTCGAGTGATGGACCAGAAAGACTATCCTGGAAGAAGTGCATCAGCAACTTCTCATCGTCAGAATAAGAAGACATCTTTCTATAATAAGATCGAAGGTGAACACGGGGGCAAGTAGTACCCTTATACTTCTCAAAGGCAGGCACCTTGAATTTGTGAGGCACCTTAAAATCAGCAATCAACCCGAGCTTGGACATATCGACGCCCAATGTGTTCTGATTTTCAATGTCTCTCATCTTGTCTTCCAGCGCTTTGAACCGGAGTCGAGCTTCAGCATTCAACTCTGCTTCCACACCTCTCTGAGAGAATACGTCATCCTGATGGTCCTCCAGCCACGGTTGAGGCACCAACAGATTTCCTACACCAGCATTGCCGTTGACCGGCCCTATGTTAACATTGGCTCCCAGACTACCATTGTCGACGCCTGCCGCGTTGAGCCCGATATTAGTCATCAGATTGCCGTTAGCATTGCCGTTGCCCCCGGCAACAGGAACAACGTTCTGTGGAGCATCCACTGGAGGAGGAGTAGGCACGGCCCCGCCGTGAAGTATGCCATTACTGTCAACCCTGGAGATCAGAGGTTGAACCAAAGTGCGAAGCTGGTCCTGACCATTAGCGACCACCTGCATCAGTTCCATGAAACGATCCATCCGTTCACGGAGCTCTTGAACATCTTACTGCACCTGGTCCATGATCCTTGTCTGATTAGCGCGAGTTGAGTAGCGGTGGATGAGTCTTTGATCAATCCTGTAGACCGGAGACAGCTCGGAACCTGAAAAACCTGTCAACAATAAAGGTTAGGAAAAGCGATAAGATATACACCATGCAAATATGCTTCATGCAGATGCATGCGTGTGTCTGTGTGCGTGGGAGATTTCCCCCCGATCCTAGTGCCTTAGTGCCAGTGCTGATAATAACAAGAGGAAGAAGAAATCCGAGCCCAATCATGGAAACATCAATCTCATATATATATGGAAAGGCCTGTCAAGGCAGTATACAGTATCAGCGAGTACAAACAAATCAACAGCATGACCTCAGCCAACAAGTCTGGTGATGGTCAGCATACATCAAAGATCAAAACAACAGGAATACAACTAGTCAAGTACGGCCACGGGTGCGATACTCTGCTAATAATTCCTTCGTCTCTGGATGATCTGGCAAAGTGAGCAACCCCTCGACGAGTAGTTCCCTTTGCCTGATGGTATACTGAAGCCCCTGAACTGAACTCTCCCAAGCTCCTTCGCCAAAGCAATCCTCCAGTTTCCGCTTCTTAGACTCAAACATCAGCTTATGCTCCTTCAGGTTAGCAAGAGCTTTGTTGAGTCGGCTTTCGGCGGCGTATCTGCGGGCGGTCTCTTCATCAAACCTCCGCTCACTGTCCTTTACTTCGGCTTCCAGCTTAGAAATCTGCAGCATCAGCTTGTCCTCTCGCTCCTTCCTGGTGGCCATGGAAGTCTTCCAATGCTGGTCGAACTTAGATATTCTCCGATATGCCTCTTCCAGATGCTGCTTCTTTGTAGCTAGTACATCATTAGCAGCCCTGAAGTCTTGACCTAAGCGTTCCCGATCAGCAATCTGCTTTGCCAAGTCTGCACCCAGTTGGTTTACCGACTCTGTTTGCCTTTTGAGAGCATGCACGGCTTCGTTCCTCTCACTTCGAAGCTGAGCTAACTCCTTCTCTAATTCTGCATTTGCCCGCTTCAGTTCATCACGCTCGGCTAATACCTGGTTGTGCTGATGAATGGACACAGTGGTAGGCTCTTCGACTGGTGGAGGACTCTCCGGTCTGACATAAGGGAATGGCATCCCTATAGCGCTGGCTCTGGCTCTGATCCAATCTGAATAAGGAGGGTAGGCTTGGTTGTTGCTCTTTCCCAACAAAGGCTTTCCCCTCTTGCTAATATTGTTCCACGCATGCTGAAGCTTGGACAACAAATCCCCCTCTAGAGTACCCGTGAGGTACAGAGATTCCTGTACCTCTTCCTCCTTCGGTGGAGTCCTCAAAGCATATGCGAACTGACGAACTAGCAATGACGGGTAGTTGATGCAACCCTTCCTACCTATCAGAGGTACGTTAGGAAACCCACTACAACTGAAGATCACCTCGGTGCCTAACCTGTCTCTGTCAACGAACCAATCAATGTCTTCTGCCAACAAACTCATCAGACGCTCAGGCCACTCAGTTGTGGCTGCAGACAAGACGAAAGAACCCCTCTTGGGCAAATGACTATCAAACCACTTGTACAACAACGGTACGCAGCATGAGACATTCTTCCCTCTCCGGTTCTCATTCTTGTAATGCACTGAATGGTAGACGTCTCCGATCAGAGTAGGGACTGGATTCCCTAAGGCGAAGATGTGGAATGCATCAAAGTCTACGAAATCTGGCATGTTGGGGAACAGGATAATGCCATATATGCATAAAGTAAGGATGGCATTGAATGCGTCCCAACATTTGTCCTTAGCACACTGCTGGGCCTTAGCTATCAGAAACTGCAAGGAGAACCCAGGGACCTTGTTCCAGCTCGTCACCACTAACTCAGAAGCGCTCAAATGGAGTGAGGAAGCTAAACCAGCCAGATCGGGCTCAGCATCCATGTGGACGAAAGGCATCTGCCCTTTGATAGGCACACCCAACATATCAGCATACTCTTCCAATGTTGGCGCGAGAACGAAGTCCTGGAAAGTGAAACACCTCAGAGGAGGGTCATAGAACTGCAGGAGAGCATGTAACCCATTCAACTTGGACGTAGAGGGTTTGCAAACCAGACTGAGCAACCTGCCATAAGACTTCCTGAACCTATCCTTCACAGAATCCCCTGCCAGAGCTATCAACCCAGTCAACTTCGACACATCAGGAGTCGGGAATTTGTACGCAACAGTCTTCCTGAGAGAGACCATAATAACAGTAGGAGGCGAGAAATCCTGGATCGGGGAAACGGTACCTGCAACACAGACACACGTTAATGGAATGCAAATGAACGTGCAAACTAATGCAAAATGCAGGCATGCAATAATATATCCGGATAGCTGCTATGGAGATTCTGTATCAACAATCACTGATGAGAAGAAAACCCTGGTGTAAAACCACTGATCTGATCTGCTGAGAATAACCATCTGATAGGACCAAGATCAAAATTCTGCTCTGTCGAGAACAAATGGCTGATAATAAGGACCCCGGGTGTATGATCAAGAGATATCTGCTGATGAAGTCTTCAGACCCCAAATCAAAAAATCTGCCCTATCAAGAACAAACACACAGCTGCTGATGAGATCTTCAGATCCCACTCAAAATCTTCCCTATCAAGAACAAATAACATCTGCTGATGAGATCTTCAGACCCCACTCAAAATCTGCCCTATCAAGAACAAATAACATCTGCTGATGAGATCTTCAGACCCCACTCAAAATCTGCCTTATCAAGAACAAACCACTGATAACAATGTTCTGATCAAAACCTGCTCTATCAAGAACAGACAAACACCCGACGATAAGATCCTCTGATCAAAATTTGCTCTATCAAGAACAAACATATCTGCAACTGAGAGCCATGGTGCCAACATAACTGATTCACTGTCAAGAAAACCAGGTAGTTTGAAGGTCTAAGTTTCCTGCAATAAACTCGATCCCACTCACAGGTACGGACCTAAACTGACTCAAGGTACGGCATCCTATGCGTTCATCAGCGTCACAGACTTTCAAAACTGACGATACGATTCCCAGAAGGAGTGGCATCATCAAGTCTTGAAGAGGCCTCACTTAGCTGAATCACAAATGATCGGTTCCCAGAGTCGACAATCCACCAAACCAGCAACCGTCTCAACCCAAAGGGTTGAAAGTGAAGCCAACCGGATGAACCTCGTCTGAGCGTGGATTTCATGAGACACTAGTGCCTGCAAAGCAAGCACGCGCCCACTAATTTCCACTATAAATCTATAGTGCACTCAAGCCTGGGTCTGGCTTCTCACTCATCAGAACTCCTATCCCACAACAGCACAAATAATCATATTATACTGAAAATAAAATGCGGGAAATAAAGTTCGAGAAGTAAAAATGCGATAAATAAACGCAACCCAACAGGCAAACAATAAGCGGTAGGATTGACTCTCTTAAGGGACGTTGGATCCCAAAACTGACTCGCTTTCGCGACGTTGGATCCCTAGGAAACTATCAAGTCCCCAGCAGAGTCGCCAGCTGTCGCTCGCGAAAAAATAAGGTGCCGGCATGACAGAAGAGTCGCCACCTTTCGTTATTTATCCCTCAGAGCGGGAAAGGAAACGATCGGAAAAACCTGACAAAAAAGGGTAAGACAAGGTCATCGCAACCATTGTCTGGGTTCGGGAGTCGGTTACGCAAGGGGAAGGTATTAGCACCCCTCACGTCCGTCGTACTCGACGGGATCCTCGCTGGTTTGCTTACTTGGACGGGTTGGTTATAATCTATCTACCTATCAAGGCTGGCTGAAAAAGAAAAGAAAAATGACTCGGCAAAGCGTCGCACTTTATGCCTATGTATTCTTATCAGAGAATGAGAAATCAGAGTCAACGTAGTTCGGCCTATGAAGGGTTGTGGGGGAAGGTAGCTCGCCAAGACTTCGCCATCTTGTGCCTACGTACTCTCAACAGGCATGAGAGATCAGAGCTCACGTAGTTCGGGAAACTACGGTTTATTTCCTGTTTTTTACGAAAGAAGTGTTTTTTATTGTGTTTGCGATTTCAACCGCACTTAGAGACTATGACCTGAGAGTGAATGCGTCGCATGTCACCCAAAGGGTACCATACTAAACATCCAGACTGTGGAAAAGAAACTCTCCCACAATCCTTTCTCAGATAGCTTAAGGCTCGTAACGTACGAAAGAAATCATTCATGATTACTGTATCTTAAACTGTTTGAGATGAGAAGAGAACAGGCCCAACTAGGAGGGAGACTATCAAGTCCTACTGTTATCATGCCATGGATTCATCCTATGGTTGAGGTTTGAACAGGGAACTCCTAGATGTTGTCATGCATAGGTTTCAACCTAAAAGTCTATCATCAAATCCTTATCAAAGGAAATGAGAGTCCTAAGGGATCATGTCAGTGATACACCAAAACAGACAAAGCATCAGCTTTAACAGTAAAATGCATGCAATGCAAGTGAGGGAGGAAATGTGTGTGGGGCTTCAGCCTCCACAAGCTCATCTCAACCTCAAGCCAGTCATAAAATAACAGTAATCATACTGAAAAATAAACGACATGCTATCAAGCAATAAGCAGTAAACTGCAATCATACAGATAAAAGAAATGAAATGCCATCAGGCAAAATAAACACATGGGCAAGGTAGCTGGGCTCTACCGAATACCCGCAAGCAAAGCCATGCAATAACAATACAAGCAGAGGGAGCAACTCAACCTCTAATGCAATTATGCTCCTGGACTGAACTTATTCTAAATGGACTCATTCTAATGCAACAGACAAATCAAGCAAAACAAATAATACAGAAAAGAAAAACAGAAGAAAGCTTCAGCTCCTCCAGCAGCAACTCAGTCTTCAGACTTCAGAGATCACTTGCCTTCCAGGTATCAACCCTACAACATGAGTATCAACTCATCTTCTCCCTTAAGCTTCAGCTTCTTTGATCAGCTCCACCTTCAGGCTTCACTATCTTCAGGGATCTTCAAGCATCAACTTGATCTTCACAAAGTCTTCAGACTTCAACACTCTTCAAGGAATCATCCTCTTCAAAGCTTCAGCTTCTATCTTCAATGGCTTAAATGCTCCAGCAAACAAGATTCAGCCAACAAGATGAGGTGAGGATGTTACAGTGCTCACTGACTTCCAAAGGATGCCATTAAGGACTTAACATCAAAAGGAAAGGCTCTCTCAAAGTTCTACCTCAGAGGGCAAGGTCACTAATCCCTCCAAAGGAGAGAGGTGAATACCCTTAAGGGACTTTATGTCATAGAGAAGGAAGGAGATGAACAAGACACTCCTTGTTTATTGAATGGAATTATGCTATCTAAAGCTCTACCTATGCACTTATGATCCTATAAACAGAACAAAAAAAGCTAACTAAACTCCTCTTCAAGGTCTTCAAAGCTTCAATGATGATCCACAAGGTCTTCAACTCAATCTTCAAAGCTCACACACTCAAAGGAGAAGAAAAACAAGCACAACAATACAAACTATGCCTTCAAGCAACACACATACTAACCATACATTCAAAAATCAATTAAAAATACTATAATACCATATAATATTCTAGTAAAATTCTAGGGGACTCTATACATACTTACCCTTAACCCATATATTCCCCATACACTAATTTGGTCTATAAACCCCAAAACAAAATTGTTCAAGTCTACTTATACAACCTAAAACCCTAATTGAGCACCTAAATGTCAAACAAGCAAACTATATCAAATTTTAATCTAAAAATTTCAAATTAAATCCCATGTGATCTATGATTCAATATCTAACTATTCCAAAAAGAATGGCTCAAAAATCCTAAGGGAAAGTCCTAAAACAAATCCTACAAAATTGAGTATTAACTAAAATCAATTAACAATACTATTTACAATAAAATATGCTAAAAAATATTAAAAGAAAAATAAAATGGAATTTTATTTATTTACATTTTTCTAGACATGATTATGAATATGTGAAAAAAAGAAGCATTAAAAAATACTAATTTTTCTATTTTATATGAATTTTTTAATATGCAAGAAAAATAAAAGGGATTAAAATAAAAGAAAATGAAATAAAGGGGATGGGGGGTGTCATGAGTAACTGCGCCCAGTTATATTGACCATTGGGCCAGGAAAGGGTGGTGCAGATATTAAAATATTAAGGCCCACCTGCGCTCAGAAAATGAAGAGAAAAATTACAAGAAAAATAAAAGGGATACGGTGCAGATAGCAACGTTTTTACGTTGAAAATTGAATTGGGCCAATGGTGGGGGTGTGGGTAGCGAGATCTGCATTCAGCCCAGGATTCACCACTAAATCAAACGCAGCGTTTAGCTCTTCAAAATTCCCTCCGCTTGCAAATTCAAATCCTGGCCGCTGGATGGAAATACAAAGTCAAAAAACCAGGATGATCCAACGGTGGGAGTCCATCGTCCCCAAACACACCCTAGGGTTTTCAGAAACCCTAACTCCATGCAAGAATTTCACCTCCTTCGTTCTCCTCCGTTACTCAATGAATTCATGAACTTCCAAAGGCAAAAATGCTCTACGTGTTACCAGGAATCCAACCCTACTCATATCTTCCACTGAAACCTCGTGTAACTCCTAACCCGATGGCTCAAAGTTCTGGGTTCAACTTCTCTTCTCTGTGATCGACCTTAACCAAACTCAAATCCAATGATCTAAACTTGTTCCTTAGGTTACCCTCATCATTCTATACTATACCATGTCCATGCATACCCAACACACGACTCATTCTTGAAACTGAAAGAAACTAGGATCTGCCATGGAACCTCATGAAACTTTCTCAAATTCTCAGAAAACAATCCTCTACCTTATCTTAACAAGTCTAACCCTAGAGCTATGATGGAATGCATATAAATAAGGTGATACGAGTGAAATCACCAACCTGTCAAGTTGTAATGGTGGATGTGGTTTCACTCCAATTCAATGCCTGCAACCTTCCCTGATTGATCTTCAATGGAAGATAAGAATTCTGTATGCAAAAAGATTGATGAACAATGCTTGAATCTTGTGTTTGATATCAAGTTGCCTTTCTTGAAAATTCTTCAATGAAGCTTCAAACCTCCATGGATCTTCCTCTAACTCAGTATGCAAGTGATCATAAGGATCAGAAGAATGTGTTTGTGGAGAAGAAAAGAATGGAAATGGCAGAGAATGGAAGTTTGTTATGGAATTGCAAATGGAGGAATCTCACTTTTTTACACTCTAATCTCACCACTCACCAACAATCATCACCAACCTTTTTCTCATGGCGATCTACCCTTCTTATAGCAATCCAAAGAAGGGTCTAGATTCATCTAGAAATTTATGGAATCATCTAGAAAGTTTTAGAACTTCTCTTGAAGTGATACCTTGGATATCCCTTATCTCATGCCTTAAGCTTGTCAAATTGGCTTTAAAATCTCCTTACAAGAGATATTGAGAAAGAATGAGTGAAAAACATGCACTTCCTTGCCTTTGGTGAAGTTTTGTCAAGTTGCCTTAATATGCAAGTAACAACATTACAAAGTAACCCCCATTTCTAGGCTTCAAATCAAAATTCTACTTGAACCATTGTTTTTGAAATAATGTTTGGAGTCAAAATGACATATTGGATGACCCATTTTGGATTTATACATCTCCTAAACCAAAATTCCATTTCAACTTTTTTAACTTATAAGCCATTTTTAGGTCATTTTTACCCAATCTTGTAAATCCTTGCTACAAGCTTTTTCAATAACTCATGACCACTTCTATAGGCTTAAAATCCCATTTTGAACAACTTTGATGTTTTGAGTTTTTCCATTTGAGGCTTGGAAATAGGAGATATGGCCTTTGCTTAAAATGACCTATAACTGCCAAATGACCAAAATACCCCTGTCTTGTTCAAACCATAAGTTGAGTTCTACAAATCCTATCAAGGACTTCTAGTACTCTCTAGAAAGCTAAGAAGATGCTCTTCAACATTAATGTTGACCAAGATATCATAGGAATCATCCTACTAGGGAAAACGTTGTCTGCAAGTTGGGTGACTTTCAAGGACCCAGATTCACACACCTCAGCTGACCTGTAATTTGTCAAAACCATAACTTGAGCTCTGCAACTCCTATCAAGGACTTCCACCACTAAAATTAAAGCTAAGAACAAGCTCTACAACATTCATTTTGTGGGGAAGATGATATATCAATCACATCTTGAGCTAAAACTGCCTGGAAGATAGGGATCAAATTAGGGTTTTTCACTGACAATCCCTGGAAACCCTAACTCAAAACTTCTCAAACTCCTCAATCATGATGAGTTGGTCTAGGAATCATCTTTATAACATCTCCATACATCCTTCCATGATCTCATGGCCCTTGGATTAGGTCTTAACCTTCTCCAAATCTTCAGTTGACTTAGGGTTGACCCAGTCAAAACCCTAATTTCACCACTCATGGCTGAATCTTCTGAATTCTTGCACAATGACTTCTTTGGGCTTCATGATGGCTATCAAGACATCTCATAAACTTTCTCAAAGCTTCAAGTCTATTCTCAAAGTCTCAGAATCATCTGAGGAGCTCCCACAACTCTCAAGCTATGAAGCACACAACCTTGGTTTCAACCAATTCCTCTGAGGATCTCTTGAACTTTCTGATGAAGGTATCAACCTTCAAACACTTGATGGATGAATAATTGTTGGTCAAATTTTAGGGTGCAACACATTGTCACTTAATTGACTTATGGACAATAAGTTATGTGTTAATCCTTCAACGAGTAAGACATTAGAAATGGAAGGAAGATTACCATTGCCAATAGTTCCAGAGCCAACTATCTTGCCCCTCTGGTTCCCTCCAAACTTGACGTCTCCTCCAGATCTAAGTTCCAGGCTTTGGAACATAGACCTTCTTCCTGTCATGTGACGCGAGCAGCCAGAGTCCAGGTACCAAGATTGGTGTTTTGACTTTGCTGCTAAAGATATCTGTAACAGGTATTATTTTGTCTTTAGGTACCCAGATCTTTTTGGGTCCTTTAGGGTTAGTTGCCTTAAAGTTTTGTCTGAACTTCTATCTTCTGACAGCAGGTTTGTTCTGACTAACTTTAGGTTTAAACACATGAATGTTCTGACCAAAACATGTGTGTTTAATATCATTAAGATGACCAAACTTAAAAGTAGAATACAGAGGAGTATGCTTAATGATTAGTTTATCAACAGATGTTGGATTTAAATCCTTCTTAGAAGAAGATTCATATCCAATACCCTTCCAGTTATTTCTGCTAACACCATAGATCATTGAAGCCATCTTGCTTCTCTCTAGGCTTCTAGCCAGAAACTTCTGAAAACTATAGTCATATTCTTCTAAAATGTTTTAAGATTTTGACTTAGTTTCAATTTCAGAATCTTGTTGAGCTTTTTCTAATTCATTTTTTATTTTCAAATTGTTTGCTTTAAGCTCAGCAACTTTTGATTTCCGAAGATCATTCTCAGATACAAGATTGCTTTCAAGCTTCTTGTACTTAAGCTTAATCTTGCTATAGTTTTCTAAAATTTCTGATAAACTCTCAATAAGCTCTGCTCTAGAAAGTTCAGAAAATACCTCCTCAGAATCTGATTCTGATCCAGATGTTTCTGCATGATCTTCTACGTCAGCCATGAGTGCCATGTTTGCACATTCTTCATTTGAGTCTGATGAAGATTCAGATGCATTTGAATCATCCCAGGTTGTCATCATAACTTTCTTTTTATGATCATACTTCCTTCTTGGCTTCTCCTTCTGAAGCTTTGGGCATTCATTCTTGTAGTGCACAGGTTCCTTGCATTCATAGCAGACAACCTATTTCTTTCCAGATCTTTTGTGTCCATAAGTTTCTTTACGTTGATCTGGTTTCTTGAAGTTCTTGAACTTCATTTATTTATGCTTCCAGAGTTTGTTGATCCTTCTGGACAGCAGGGACAATTCATCTTCTTCTTCAGAAGAATATTCTTCAGAACTTTCTTCTAAAACCTGCAAAGCTTTGGCAAATTTGTTAGACTTTAAAGCAACAAACTTACCTTTTTTCTGGTGTTCATATTCTTCTAGTTCAATCTCATGACTCCTCAGAGAGCTGATTAGTTCCTCTAGCGTGATCTTGTTCAGATCCTTTGCTAGCTTCAGAGCAGTGACCATTGGTCTCTATCTGATTGGAAAACTTCTGATGATCTTTTTAACATGATCTGCAGTGGAGTAACCCTTGTCCAGAACTTTCAAGCCAGCTGTGAGAATCTGGAATCTAGAGAACATAACTTCTACAGATTCAGATTCCTCCATTTTGAAGGCTTCATATTCCTGGATCAGTGCCAGAGCCTTGGTCTCCTTGACTTGAGAGTTCCCTTCATGAGTCATCTTCAAAGATTCAAACATACCAAATGATGTTTCTCTGTTAGTAATTTTCTCATACTCAGTATGAGATATAGCATTTAGTAGTATGGTTCTTGCTTTATGATGATTCCTGAATTCTTTCTTCTGAGCTTCAGTCATAGATTTTCTGTCTATCTTTTTGCCATCCTCGTCAGTGGGGTGAACATAGCCATCAATGACTAAATCCCAAAGGTCAGCATCATATCCTAGAAAGAAGCTTTCAATTCTATCTTTCCAGTAGTCAAACTTTTCCCCATCAAACATAGGGGGTTTAGTGCTGATTCTATCTCTGTCCTCATATCTGTTGTTGTTGGATGTTGAAGCTCCAGCCATAAAGTATCAACCAAAATATATCAAGAGTTTTCTCAACTGGATCTTTTCTGTTCACGGTGAAGTGAGAGCACTAACAGAACCGGAGCTCTGATGCCAACTGAAGGTGAGAAAAACACTTAGAAGGGGGGGGGGGGGGGGGGTTGAATAAGGAATTAGAAAAAATATGGCAATAAAAGCAACACAAGATTTTTATCCTGGATAGTTGAACTCAACTAATCCAGTCCACCCTATCAAGGTGATTTTCCTTTCTCCACAAGGACTTAATCCACTATATTCAAACAGATTACAGTGTCAACCACTAAGAACAACTGTCTTAGTCTTCTCAAGAAATTCTGACCACAACTTGGTCTTCTTAAGGAACCTTTTACAAATTAATGTAAACTAAACAAGTGTTTAAGATGCTTCTAAAAAGTTATATCACAAACTGTGATTTTTACACTTAGATTAAGAACGAATAAAAACTATTCATCTTTGAGTAAGAAAGATTGTATGAGAGTTGTTGAATAATTTTAATGAGTTTGTCAATGATTCGTTAACACTTCGTTAACCTTGAAGAGATGTTGAAGACATCCTTTTATAGTGCTGAAAGTCCAAAGCTTGAAGACTGTGCAAGTAGAGTAGCTGTAGCCTTTTGTCTTTACATGACTTTTCCTTTCTCAGAAGTAGAATGTTTAGAGAAATGCCTTTTGCCTGAATCCTTGTGTCTATCACAAATAAGGAATAGTTCCGTTGGAGAGGACGTTGAGAATAGTACCAAGTCTATTCACGTGCTGACATCTTTTCAAACATAAACAACATCAGATCCTCTGATGTGCTTCTTGTTCTTCAGATCAGATTCAATGATATCAGAGTTGCAACAACAGTGCTTCAGCGTAAGTGATCTGATCAGAGCATACTTGTTTATCAGAGCCTCTGTACTTGCAGCGTAAAGTACATTCAGAGTCTTCTGAAACAATGCTTTAAACTCTTCATACAAAATCTTCAGCTATGCTTCAGATGCTTCTGCAGCTTCTGCTTCAGAGTCTCTTCTGGCAGCGCTCAGAGTCTTCTAATGGCTTGCTTCTGATGCTTCAGAGCTTTGCGTGGACTACTGTTCAGATGCATTTTTGCTTCCATAAGAATATTTAATTTAATATCTGAAACAAAAACACTTGAACAAAATTAGAGTATATATTTTCTTAATACAAAATTTCATTAGAGTTATCATCAAAACATAGAGATATAATTAAACACCAATATGTGTTCTAACAGGAGTATGACGAATAAAAAACGCAAGACTTCTTGTCATATGCTTTTGAGTAAACCCCTGCTGATGATTTAAGGCATTGTTTCAAATCCCTAAACACTGGAGATATAAGGGAGATAGACCCTTGTTAACCCCTTTTAGATTTGAAGTAGGAGTTTTCTTTTTCGAAATAAAATAAACCCTCAATTTTAACCTGGGGCAAGGTAGTTTTTAGTAAAGCTGATTGAGCGACCAAACTTTCAAAAAAAATGAAGTGAATATCCGAGGACACTACACCTATCCCTCACACATTAGGAGGTTAGGAATCAAATCCACAATGATTATCCCACGATTATCTAAAGAGTAAGGCAGTCACAATACTTTCAAACAAGTCAAAATGACTTAAAGTTACACGACTTGTTCATAAATCAAAAATATAAAAAGAAAAAGCCCGCTAAGTCAAAACCTATGAAGGATACTTAAGCAAAATTGAGGCATCCTGCTGGACTTTAAAGTCAAATCCAAAGGCTCCGTCTAGGAAAAAGTTAGGGAATAAAAGAAAAAATAAATAAATAAAAAATGCGAAAAGCGAAGACAAAGGATTACAAGGAAATATCCTCAGTAAAGAACAAAGTTGTGTGATCAAACACCAAAAGCAAATAGGTGAGTGACTTCCATGTCCAAAGCCCCGATGTTTTCTAAACCATATTAAAAAGACTCCTCTTGAGAGATGAGTGCTCGTGTTAGGTTAACTGAATGTAGGACTGAAGAACATCACGAAGAATGGGTGGGTACAAATAAACTTTGAGCCTTATATCCTTTATTTCTTAACCGTGAACCAAACCACGATACAACACCTTAAAAGACCTAATTGAAGTATGGTTTATTTCGAAAGCATACTCGACAAGATAATGTTTCCTGACTCCTATGCGTTGTGCTCAAAATTTATGTTGGCTTTATAAAATTAATTCATATCCTAACTAGTGATTTAGTCACAGGTTATTGTGATATCTTTTCAATAAAAACTTCAAGACTAACATGTGTGTTACATTAGCAGTTTCAGAGTTAATACTTTTTTGCTTGCTAACATTGCTTGACATCATAGAAGCTTGCATACGAACAATAATGACGAGCTTAATCTTTCGAGACTTGAAACTCCGATGAAAATGGCGAATCATTACAAAAAGATGATCATATCCAGGGGCATGCTGATTAGGGGAAAATTGTTTCTCAGTTGTTGCTTCCACAAAGAGAAAGTTTGAAGGCTCAATTATACATAATACAGCCAATCTGGAGCAGTTACGTCAAGATTTGATAAATCTCTCCAAGATTTTGAAGATACTATAACATTTTGGATGCCAGGTTTTCTGTAAAATCCTCTTGAGACGACTTCTTCTCCTAAACTATGTGATATGGGGAAATTGAGAATTGAAGATTGTTTTTATCCGTTCACAACAACTGTTGTTCAGAATGGCGACTATCACGTAGTTCATCAATGCAGAACTGCTTTGTTGTCACAAAATTCTTCACCCATGTCCCCAATGAGTCTTTACTTTAGGTGGTCATGACAATTCCCCGATGAATCTCTACTTCAAGCAGTTATGGCAAGATTGATGCAAGAACTCCTCCAGTTGGTGACCTAAGAATTCTCCAGTGAATTTCCTTGGCTTCAACATTCCCTAATGAAGTAAATGTTATTTCGCTCCTCAGTGGGTCTCTTACAACTCAATCTCCCCAGTAAAGCGGATGTTTATTTCATCCCTATGAAGTTTCGACTCTGACATCTTCAGCAACTATGATGATCCAGGCTTCCCCAATGAAGTAAATGTTTATTTTATTCCCCTTGAGGCCTCAGCTCTGGCATCTCCAATTAAAACTTCCTTTCAGACTACTCAAGTTCATTGTGGATATTTATTTTATCCCCCATGAAGTCTCTCTAATCACGAGTTTGATCCGTTCCCAGTGGATCTTTCTCATCCCCAATAGAGTAGCAGGGTTCATCTTGACAGTCCCCTAAGTGAAGTCGTGAGGTTCATCCTCAACTGGAGTGCTCTCTTTTCCCCAGAGAAGTTTGAAGCCTTGAAGCAAGATTGTGATTCCACGCGTGGCTTTCCATTCACCCCAGTGATGCTTCTATCTTGCGAAGATTGGCCAAGTATTCGTGTCGAGATGTTTATTTCATCTTCAATTTACTTCTCCTTGTTTATTTTGTCAGCATAAACATAACATAACATATATTCATTCATATGGATACATGGCATTTGTGCATTTTGCATTTTTGTGTTTTTTTGTTTGTTTGTTCACTTTGGTCGTGTTTATCCCCAAGTGAATAGGTTTGTCTTCTCCCTCCAAGTAGAGTCGTCAACCCTAGGCAAAAAGAGCACAATATTTCTAAATTCCCCACCGAGTTTGATCCTCGTGGAAAATGGTTGCTTTAGTTTTATTTTCCATTATTGGGTAAATATAAACCCTAGTCGAGTTCATCCCTCATTGGATAGAGTCTTTCTTGACCCTTTCTTTTCGGTTATTTCCTGAATTGAACTTTGGTCTTTGACGATCATAATTTTGAATCTCTCTTGGCGTTTGAACCTGGATTGAGTGTGCATTTATTTTGCACTTTGTCTCCCCAGGAAGAATCTAGTTGAAGATCACCATCAAAGACAAAATATTTCCTCAGCAGTGTTGTTACAACATTCCTTTGGAGCTTATACCCAGACGACAAGTGGCAACCTCTTTATTTGAGCATCTTGTTTTGTTCTTAGGTTTCCTATGTGGATGGCAAATGACAATCTCTTTTCAAGAAAGTTTTCCTATCCCCAGTTTATCAAGATTATCAACTTATCCTCCACCAAATGGCATATCTTCGGAAATCCATCAGAGAAGTTTAGTGAAGACTTTACAAGTGTTTTTCTTTATTTGAGAATTCCTGATACAAGAAATTTATTTGCTTCAATGCAACTTCAAACTACATCAATAATGCTCCTCAGGGATGTTCACCCCAGTGAGTCTGTTATACAAAGTTAATCCCATCGAATGACATCTCTTAGAGAAGTTTGGTGAAGATTCTTATAGTTGATATTTCTCCTTATTTGAGAAGATATGTTTTATAAATCAACCAACATGAATCTCTTTCGAAGATCCCCGATGATACTTCCTAATCTCCAGTAATTCATGGGTTCCCACTGAATTCGTAGATCTCTAGTGAAATTCCAATCCCCTGTGAAGATGATTTCCTATAAGTAGTTATTCCAGGAAGAAACTGAGACCCGTTCACGACATACAACCTTGAAGCGAGGGGAGGTTTATTTTACCCTTTTCAAGTGGAATACTTGATTAACAAAGAAACTGAGACCCGTTCACGACATACAACGTTGAAGTGAGGGGAGTTTTATTTTACCCTTTTCAAGTGGAATACTTGATTAAAGAAGAAACTGAGACCTGTTCATGGAATATAATGTAACACCCTTTTCTATCCCACAAATATTATGGAAAAATAATTATATTTATCAGAGTAAAATATTGAACGCAATAAAATCATCTCAAAGGGCGCTCATTTCTCAAAAATTCAAATATAGTCAATGCTCCATAAACAACGGGTTTTCTCAAAATTACTCAAAAATTGCTCAAAAGGCAGCGGAACTCAAAAGACAATAGTCCAAAGTTTTCCTTGCGCCACAAGGCAATCAACATAACAAAAACTCAATATAACAAAGTTTGACTCAAAGACCCCAACCCAATATTACACTATCAGAACAAGACCCTCTAAGTCAACCACAATGGCCAACGACCCAAAAACTTCAAAAGTCCTCGACGGCATCCACGGCTAAACCTGGTTGTCTGCAAGTTACCCACATGGAGGCAACATTGGAACAGGCTGGGTGAGTAAAACGATTCATAATAATCAATATAAGAGTCAACATATAAAATGGCGTCATTTTAATATTCAACATCATCATGATCATCAAGGAACATCAAAGGCCACAACATTATAAATTACACCTGTCATACCCTAAATTTGCCCGCCAACTTTTGTAAATATTTTTGTATTTTTCTATTTGTGCTTTTTTTCATTTAATTTCGTGCCATTTAGACACGTGTCCACCCCCGATTGGGCATTCTTTAAATCTCGACTATTTTGCCCAATAGGAACGTGACACGTGGCCTAAGGGTATTTTCGTAAATTTCAATCCATGTTTATTTTCTCATTTTTCTTTCCAATATAATATTTTGTATATGTTTTTGTTTTAACTTTTATTTAGATAACCAATTTGTTTTTTTATTATAATTTTAGAATAGATTTTTATTATATTTTTGTTTAAATAGAAATAGATTTTATTTTAGTTAGAATAGTTTTTATTTATTTATTTATTAACTTTTTAGAATTAGTTTTTTTTAATAAGTTATAGATTTATTTCAACGTCTTCAGAATGTTTTTTAAAGTCAACACTAATCCATCATCATCAATTTCATTAATTATCCTCAGCATTCAGCATTAGCATTTTCATTAATCCTTAAACAGCCCCTGCCAAGTGTTGGATCAGTAGTATTTATACTACTATTCATTATCTCCTTGAGGAGAATACAAAAAACCCTAGCACTGTAGCCGCCGTTACAGTGTCATCCCCAACCTCACTCAAACCAAAAATCACCACCACCCTAGCATATCATCATCATCGTTTCATCCTCCACTATCATCATCCTCCTTCAACTTTCCAGAAAAACACTCATCGACACCATTCTCACAGATTCATACAATCCACTTCCAAATCAACTCTCAATCTCCATAACTTCACCTTCTTTGATAGCTAACAACCATCTCCATATTCCTATCATTCACGTTTCTATCTCCAAACGGCGAGACCGTTCAAACAGCCTCAAACCTCCATATTCAAACCCTTACTCCACCATTGATGAACTCTCTCTAAAACAAAGCACCAAACACCAACTCACTGTGAAATCAAAACCAAATAATCTTTAAAAAAACCAGCAAATGACACACAATCAAGACCCAGAAACTCAAAGAACAACAACACCACTCCGATTTACCACCGTGAAAACCCATTCTTCAGCCTTCGAACCGCAACTCGAAACCCAGGATCTGAAGCAAACTCAAACTACCAACCTTCACCTTCAAAAAACCCATAACCTCCATCTAATCTTCATCCGAAACCACACAGACCAAAAATCATAAAACCTCTTTCCGTCGCCCATTCGAATCTCCACCGCCGACTACCATCAACCATCCATGAACTCTAAACCTCAACCAGTCACCACGAACCACCGCCGTTTTCCACCATTAACCAAACACCCACTTTGTTAACCTTAAAACCTTCAACAACTAATCCGCAAAACCCATAAAACCAGAGAAATTAGAAAGAGAGATGGAACGACGATGGAGTTTGAGACAGGGTGAGAGTGTGAGGCGATGAACAGAAGGAGTTGAAATTGGGGATCCGTGTTTTCATTGCAAATCTCATTTTTTTCTTCCCCTTTTCATATTTATTTTATTTTTACGATTTTTTTAAAAAAAAGAAAGGTTGATGATGGGCTTTTGATTCAAGTGGCCCATTTTATCTAAACCAACACACCCCGGATCTGTTATCAGCTTCCCCCTGTTTTTTTTTAAATATTTTATTGTATTATATTTTTTCTAGTTAATATATTATGAATATGTTTCTAAAAATTTTAGTTTGTATATACTATGTTTTTTTAATTAGTATTCTTTTTATAAATAAGTTGGATATATTATTTTAACCTTTTTTAGAATCTATTCTTTTATTTTATTTTTATGTTTAGAGTTTAGATCTTATTTTTCATTTCTTATTGGACTTTTGTCCCATTGTTCGTTTTGGTCGATGACGAAGTTTCCATAAATCGATTGCTAGGTCAATATATTGATAAGTATCGTTGGATCCGAGACCCACCTCGTTTTCACCTCGAATTTTTATTATACTTCTTATTTTCGAACGGATGAAGTCTCTGATTCGTCAAATGTTAATTCTCGAGGATGTTGAAACCTTCGTTATTTCAAATCTAAGGAGAATGACCATTTGGGTCATTTTCCTTACTTTGGGATCGCGAGAGGTTCCCTTCGATTAAATTAACTTAAAGTTTGCGATTAAGACGAGGTTTGAATTTTCGGTTCTTTCTCTCTCTTTCTTATTCCGACTTTATTTCATTTGTCGTTTTTTTCGGTCGATGACGAAGTTTCCATAAATCGATTACTAAGTCAATATATTGATAAGTATCATTTGATCCGAGACCACATTCTTTCTCTCCTCACTTCTTTTCATCTTTTCGATTTTATTTTGACTTGTGGTGATTGATGAAGTCTTGTATCCGTAAGACGAGATCCCATTCTGTTTTGGTCCGTGCGACATGATTCAATTGGAGAACGATCCTCAATATCGTTTCTCTATCTTGTCCTTAGCATGAAAATCAATACGCGACCTCTTATAGGTTGGCTTCCCTTATAAGTCGAGCTAAGACGGTTTAGCGTTACATTGTCCCGATTCGATTCAAAGTACCATCAAACCATCTTGGAAATAAATTATCTTTGTATTGAATTAAAAAGAGAGGATTAAGTGTAGACTTCTTCCTCTTCGAGTGTCGAGATGCTCACTATAGTGTGGCTGGTTTCAATACTTGTCTTTCAATACAAAGACGCTTCCACCTTCCTCTCCTAAAAACCTTGGCCCCATACCGAGTACATTTTCAAACCTTAGCCCCGTACCGAGTACATTTTCAAATCTCGGCCCCGTACCGAGTACATTTTCAAACCTCGGCCCCGTACCGAGTACATTTTCAAACCTCGGCCCCGTACCGAGTACATTTTCAAACCTCGGCCCCGTACCGAGTACATTTTCAAACCTCGGCCCCGTACTAAGTACATTTTCATACCTCGGCCCCGTACCGAGTACATTTTCAAACCTCGTCCCCGTATCGAGTACATTTTCAAACCTCAGCCCCGTACCGAGTACATTTTCAAATCTCGGTCCCATATCGAGTGCACTTTTCATAAATAAATCAATTTCTCTTTGTATCGAACTAAAGAGAGAGGATTGAGTGTAGACTTCTTCCTCTTCGAGTATCAGGATATTCACTATAGTGTGGGTGGTCTCGATACTCGTCTTTCGATACGAAGACGCAACTTTATCCATCCCCTATCTCTTTCCACACCTCTTCCCACACCTCTTCCCACAACTTCCTTTCGCAACCTTTCTCACCTAAAACCTCGGTCCCGTACTGAGTGCTTTTTCAAACACTTTTCTCAATAAAAACTTGAATGGTCGTGGAGTGGTTAGGCGTAGGCCTTCTCCTATCCCGAGTGCTGACATCTACCGTAGGGTTATCTGTCGCAAAGCACTTACCATTCAAAACCAAAAAACAACTTTAATAAGAGAACGAAGTTCTCTTTGTGTTGAATTAAAAAGAGAGGATTGAGTGTAGACTTCTTCCTCTCCGAGTGTCAGGATACTCACTGTAGTGTGTGTGGTTTTGATACTCGTCTTTCAATACAAAGACGTTACGTTCGCCACACCTTTTTATAACAAAAAACCTTGAGATAAAGAATTGGGTATTACCCGCAAAGGGTTACTATCCGAGGACCTATCTCGCCCCTAAAAACAACCCACAAATCAAACGTGACTTCTTGCCTCGCATGACGAAAACCAGTCTTTCAAAAAGGATATGTTATGTTCGTTCTACCGCAAACAGGTAACGCATAAGTCTTTTCACATGCGAGCAGCAAAACACCTAAACTGCTAGAATGTGCACGATAACATCATCCACAAAAACACATCAGTTATCCGTAGTAGCACGAACTACGTTGCTCTGATTTCTCATGCATATTCAGAATACATAGGCATAGGATTACGATAATCCTAGCGAGCACCCTTTTATTTTTTTCACCCTTTTCCCCAGAAAGGCATGCTACGTCCGTTCTACCGCAAAAAAGTAACGCCTAAGTCTCCTCACATGGGAGCAGCAATACACCTAAACTGCTAGAATATGTACGATAGCATCGTCTACCAAAACTCATCAATAAACCGTAGGCCGAACTACAGCTGCTCTGATTCTTTACTTCCTTTAAGTAAAGATACGTAGACACAAGGGCCACAATCCTTGCCGAGCACTTTCCCCTATATTTGTAGTTCCCCGAACTATGTCGACTCTGACTTTCTCATGTCTATTGAGAACACGTAGGCCTAGGACCGCGAAGTCCTATCGAGTCTCTTCTTTCTCTTTTCTTCCTCGTTCTCTCTTTCCTCCTAATCTCTCATTTCCCTGTCTCTAACCCTTCTTTTATCCCGTGGAACACTCTTTTATAGCATAATCTTTAAGCAAATAAAATTACACATTGATAAACAAATGGTTCCCATCGAGTACAATGGATGCGAGGGGTGCTAATACCTTGCCTTCACATAACCGGCTTCCGAACCCGTTCTTGGTCGCGAGACCATCTTATCCGTTTCCTTAATAAGGTTTTCTTGATATTTTCCTTTCCCCTCATGGGATAAATAAAGTTCGGTGGCGACTCTTCTATCTATCTTTTTCGCCTCCTCGTCGTTGCACGATGCATTTTTCAAGTAGCGACAGTTGGCGACTCTGCTGGGGACTCCTAGCAAGCCAAGCCTAGTTTGTTTGTCGCGTGTGATTTATTTGCTTTTATTTACTTTATTTCACTGTGTTTGTTGGGCTTATTGGGCTGGTTTGTGAGGATAAAAGCTTTCTACCCGAGCTTTCTAGCATACACTAAGATTAGGAGGTGGTTTCTTTCTGATTTGCAAGACTTAGGACTCGTTGATTTGGTTTGAATTCCACCGGTCAGATGAGACCCCTTTGGGATGATTATGTCTTACGAGTAGTCGTAATGGCGTCTTTATTTCCAACTTGGGAGTCCGTGACTCTGAGGACCTTTTGTAGGACCTTATTCCGAAGGTTGCTAAAACATAACTTTGTGTTCATCCTTTGAAAGGATTACCGTCTTACAAGTAGTCGTTCTGATGGAAAACTTTTGAGGGTTAGTGCATGGGACTTTGTTTAAGGCCTGTGGGATACCCTCTTATAAACAAATAGATTACCCACCCGAGGTGAGAGATACCTTTTGTTGTTATCTTGCTGGATCTGTGACCTTGATCCTTGTTGTTGATCTGTTCTCGTGTGCACTTATTGCATTGCATTTACATACGCATCTCTGCATCATTTTGCATTTTCTTCCCTAACCGATGCCAAAAGCTTACCCATACTTGTTCATAACTCGCAGTTGATTTCCCGACACTCCCATTGAACTTGTAAGAGCTGTGAAACATTTGAAGCAAGAGGAACATAGACGCCTTGAAAGGCCAGTCAAACAATGCAAATTGAGGTAGCTATGCCAGTGAACGATCGTCAGTTGTCTAAGCTCGAAGATTTCAAGGGTCATTTCTAGAAGCCAGTGGTCCAGACAGGCAGACGTCCTCAACATTAGCGGTCTTTGAGCGTTTTTACCATGTGCATCTTGTAGTTTATTTCCTTTTAATTGCTACTTGTGCCTAAACATTGTTGTTTTGAATGGTAATATTAATGAAGTGTGTTAGAACACATATTGGTTCTTAATATATTTCTATGTTTTGATGATAACATTAATGAAATTTTGTATGAAGTAAAGATATACTCTAATCGTATTCAAGTGTTTTTGTTTCAGATATTAAAATTAATATTCCTCTGGAAGGAAAAACTCCTCTGAAAGTTAAGAATCAGAAGACTCTGGACGCTGCCTGAAAGAAACTCTGAGCGAAGCTGCAGAAGTCTCTGAACGAAAAAGCATATGTAAAGAATCAGAAGACTCTAGAAGTACTTAACGGTGCAAGTACAGAGGCTCTGATATTCAAGTCTGCTCTAATAAAGATCATTCACGCTAAAGCACATGGCTGCAAATACTCTGAATAGAGTAACTCTGATCTAAAGAACAAGGAACATCATCAGAGGATCTGATGCAAGACTATTCCAGATTTGTTGAAGAAGATGGTGTTAAAATAAAAATCTGTTGGCATATTCCTTGTCCTTATCCAAACGGCTCTTTCCTCATTCGTGTATGACACAAGAATTTAGAAAAAAAGGATTTGTCTAGACATTCCTCTTCTAGGAAAGAAAAGTCAAAGAAGACAGAATGCCAGCTGCACGGCCTTTAAGCAATGAAAGTGAAGTTCTATTTAAACAAGACTTCTACATCATTTCTAAGTTGACGAATTATTGAACAATCAAAGAACAATATCCAAACATCTCTCAACTTCATTCTAAGATTTAATTTGTTCTTCATTTGTGTAAAATCACAATTGTGATATAGCTTTTTAGAAGCAACTCTTAAACACACATTGTATTTTTACTTGTTGTAAAGTTCCTTAAGAGACCAAGTGTGGTCAGATTTCTTGAGAAGACTAAGACTGTTTGTCTTAGTGGTTATCACTGTAATCAGTTTGATTGAGTGGATTAAGTCCTTGTTGAGAAAGGCAAATCACCTTGGTAGGGTGGACTAGAGTAGTTTGAGTTCAAACGAACCAGGAGAAAAATACCTTGTTTTTTTTTACTATTGTCATAGTTGTTATTTAAAACCCTTATTCAACTCCCCCTTCTAAGTGTTTTTCCTACCTTCATTTGGTATCAGAGCTCCAGCTCTGTAGTGCTATCACTTAACAGTGAAAGAGAAAGATCCAGTTGGGAAAAACTCTTGATTTATTATTCTTGATTTATCATGGCTAAAACTTCAACTTCAAAAAACAAAAAATATGATGATAGAGATAGAATCAGCACCAAACCTCCCATGTTTGATGGAGAGAAATTTGACTATTGGAAAGATAGAATAGAAAGTTTCTTTCTAGGCTATGATGCTGATCTATGGGATTTGGTCACTGATGGTTACATTCACCCCACTGATGGTGAGGGCAAAAAGGTTGACAGAAAGTCAATGACTAACCAACAGAAAAAGGATTTCAAAAATCATCACAAAGCTAGAACCATTCTGTTAAATGTTATATCTCATATTGAGTATGAGAAAATTACAAATAGAGAAACAGCATTTGACATGTTTGAGTCATTAAAGATGACACATGAAGGAAACTCTCAAGTGAAGGAGACAAATGCCTTAGCGCTTATCTAGAAGTACGAAGCTTTCAAAATGGGGGAGTCTGAATCTGTGGAAACTATGTTCTCAAGATTCCAGATCCTAACTGCTGGTTTGAAGGTTCTAGATAAAGGTTACTCCACTTCTGACCATGTCAAGAAAATAATCAGAAGCTTACCATCAAGGTGGAGACCAATGGTTACAACGTTCAAGTTGTCAAAAGATCTGAATAAGATCACTCTGAAGGAACTTATCAGTTCCTTAAGAAGTCATGAGATTGAGCTGGAAGAAGACGAGCCTCAGAAGAAAGGTAAGTTTGTTGCGTTAAAATCTAACAAATCTGCTAAAGCTTTGTAGGTAATTGAAGAAAGCTCTGAAGAATCCTCAGAAGAAGAAGATGAAATGTCTTTGTTGTCCAGAAGGATAAATCAACTCATGAAGCATAAACAAAAGAAGTTCAGAAACTTCAAGAGATCTGATCAACGTGGAGAATCTTCTGGACACAAAAGATCTGGCAAGAAAGAAGTTGTCTGCTATGAGTGCAAGGAGCCAGGTCATTACAAAAATGAATGTCCCAAACTTCAAAAGGACAAACCCAAAAAGAAGTTTGAAAAGAAGAAGAAAGTTCTGATGGCCGCGTGGGATGACTTAGATGCTTCTGAATCCTCATCAGAGTTAGAGGAAAAATGTGCAAATATGGCACTGATGGCTAACGTGGAGGACCATGAAGAAACATCTGAATCTAGATCAGGATCAAATTCAGAAGAGGTATTTTTTGAACTTACCAGAGCTGAACTTATTGAAAGTTTATCTGAAATGCTTGAAAACTACAGTAAGATCAAACTCAAATACAAGAAGCTTCAGAGCTATCTTGCATCTGAGACTGATCAGCTGAGATCAGAAGTTGCTGAGCTAAAAGCAAATAATCTTAAAATAAAAACTGATTTAGAAAAAGCTCAACAAATGTCTGACTCAGATACTAGGTCATGCTCTAAAAACATTTTAGAAGAGTATGATTATAGTTTTCATAGGTTTCTGTCTAGAGGCCTAGATAGAAGCAAAATGGCTTCTATGATCTATGGTGTAAGCAGAAACAATAAAAAAGGAATTAGATATGAATCACCCTCTGGGAAGGATTTAAATCCAAAACCTGCTGATAAGCTGATCATCAAGTATTCTCCTTTGTACACCCGTTTTAATATGGTCATCTGAATGATATAAATCACACACGTACAGATCAAAACACTAAAGCTTTTGTTAAACCAAAATTTCGTCAGAACAAAGATGCTTTTAAGCGAAAGAAGTTCAGACAGAATTTCAAACCAACTAACCCTAGAGGACCCAAGAAAATATGGGTACCTAAAGATAAAATAATCTTTGTTGCAGATGTCCTTAGCAGCAAAGTTAAGACACCAGTCATGGTACCTAGACTCTGACTGCTCACGACATATGACGAGAAGAAAGTCTATGTTCCAAAGCCTGGAACTTAGATCTGGAGGTGATGTGAAGTTAGGAGGGAACCAGAAGAGCAAAATCATTGGCTCTAGAACTATTGGTAATGGTAACCTCCCTTCCATATCTAATGTTTTACTTGTTGAAGGATTAACACATAATTTATTGTCCATAAGTCAATTAAGTGACAATGGTTATGATATAATATTTAATAAAAAATGTTGTAAAGCTGTGAGTCAAAAAGATGGTTCAATCCTCTTTAATGGAAAAAGGAAGAACAACATTTACAAAATTAATCTTTCAGAACTAAAAGTTCAAAATGTAAAATGCCTTATGTCTGTTAACGATGAGCAATGGGTCTGGCATAGAAAATTGGGTCATATTAGTATGAGACGCATATCTCATATTAATAAGCTCAATCTGGTCAGAGGACTTCCTCGGTTGAAATTCAACTCAGATGCTCTTTGTGAAGCATGTCAGAAAGGAAAATTTTCAAAATCCTCTTTCAAAGCTAAAAATGTTGTCTCTACCTCTAGACCATTAGAGCTGCTTCATATTGATCTGTTTGGACCAGTGAAAATTGCATCCATCAGAGGCAAGAAGTATGGATTAGTCATAGTTGATGACTACAACAGATGGACATGGGTAAAATTCCTAAAACACAAGGATGAGTCACATTCTGTATTCTTTGACTTCTGCAAACAACTCCAAAATGAAAAAGAATCTAAAATTGTTAAAGTCAGAAGTGATCATGGTGGAGAATTTGAAAATAAATATTTTGAAAAATATTTTAAAGAAAATGGCATTGTACATGATTTTTCTTATCCTAGAACTCCTCAACATAATGGAGTTGTAGAAAGGAACAATAGAACATTGCAAGAAATGGCCAGAACCATGATCAACGAGACAAACATGGCAAAACATTTTTGGGCAGAAGCAATTAATACAGCATGTTATATTCAGAACAGAGTGTCTGTAAGACCTCTTCTAGAGAAGACTCCTTATGAATTGTGGAGGAATAGAAAGCCCAACATTTCTTATTTCCATCCTTTTGGATGTGTTTGATTTATTTTGAATATTAAAGATAATCTGAACAAGTTTGATTCTAAAGCACAGAAGTGTTTCATGCTTGGATATTCTGAACGCTCTAAAGGCTACAGAGTATACAATACTGAGACACAGATTGTAGAGGAATCAATTCATGTTAGATTTGATGATAAGCTTGGCAATCAAAAGCCAAAGCAGCTTGAAATTTCTGCAGATAGAGAAGTGCTTCTCACAGACTCTGAAGATTTAGAGGCAGACAAAGCTCAAGTAAAAGAACCAGAAGCAACGTCAGATGCTACTCCTTTGACTGCTCAGATGGACAACTTGACCGTTTCTGAAGAACTAACTGTTAAAGGATCATCTAGAATCAAAGCCTCTCATCCAGAGGAAATGATAATTGGAAAGAAGGATGACCCTATCAGAACAAGATCCTTTCTTAGATCATCTAGAACGTCATTTTTTGGTTTGGTATCAATCATTGAACCTACCTCTGTGGATGAAGCTCTACAAGATAATGATTGGATACTTGTTATGCAATAGGAGCTAAATCAATTCACAAGGAATGATGTTTGGGATCTGGTTCCAAGAGCAAAAGGATTCAATATTATTGGAACTAAGTGGGTTTACAGAAACAAGCTGAATGAGCTAGGAGAAGTTGTCAGAAACAAAGCAAGACTGGTTGCTCAAGGCTACAGTCAGCAAGAAGGACATGATTACACAGAGACATATGCTCCTGTGGCAAGGTTAGAATCTATTCGTTTATTAATTTCTTTTACTGCACAGAATAACATCACTCTGTATCAGATGGATGTTAAAAGTGCTTTCTTAAATGGTTTAATTGAAGAAGAAGTTTATGTTCATCAACCTCCTGGTTTTGAAAATGAAAAATTTCCAGAACATGCTTTTAAATTAAATAAATCACTCTATGGTATAAAACAAGCTCCTAGAGCTTGGTATGAGAGGCTGGGTAATTTCCTTCTAGAAAACAATTTTATCAGAGGAAAGTTGGATACAACTCTATTTCATAAATCAATTAAGAAAGACATTTTAATCTGTCAGATTTATGTAGATGATATTATTTTTGGTACAATAAATATTACGCTTGGAAAGGAGTTTGCTCAATCTATGCAGGCAGAATTTGAAATGAGCATGATGGGAGAACTCAGATTCTTTCTGGGAATTCAAGTCAATCAAACTCCAGAAGACACCTACATACATCAGACAAAGTATGTGAAGGAGCTTCTGAAGAAGTTTAACATGACAGAAAGTAAGTTGGCTAAAACTCCAATGCATCCAACAAGCACTCTAGGAAAAGAAGAGGTAAGTAAGAAGGTAGATCGAAAGCTCTACAGAGGTATGATTGGATCTCTTCTGTATTTGACTGCTTCTAGACTTGATATTCTTTTCAGTGTTTGTCTGTGTGCTAGATTCCAATCAGATCCTAGAGAATCTCACTTAACAGATGTTAAGAGGATTCTAAGGTATCTAAAAGGTACTACTAACGTGGGTTTGTGTTACAGAAGATCTGATGAATACAAACTAGTAGGATTCTGTGATGCTGATTATGCTGGAGACAGAGTAGAACGTAAAAGTACTTTTGGAAGATGTCAGTTTCTGGGAAGTCATCTGATCTCATGGTTCAGCAAGAAGCAACCTACAATAGCACTTTCAACAACAGAAGCAGAATATATTGTTGCTGCTGGTTGTAGTACACAGATGCTCTGGATGAAGAGTCAGCTAGAATATTATTAGATATATGAGAGTAACATTTCTATCTTCTGTGATAATACTTCTGCTATTTGCCTATCTAAGAATTTCGTTTTACATTCTAAGGCAAAGCATATAGAAATTAAACATCATTTCATTAGAGACTATGTTCAGAAGGGAATTATAAGTTTAAAATTTGTTGATACAGACCATCAATGGGCTGATATCTTTAAAAAAAACCTTTTTGAAGATAGATTCAAATTTATTCTGAAGAATATTAGTATGGATTTTTGTCCAGAATAAAACTATTATTCATAAGCAAATTTATTCAGCTGAAAAATGATTAATGTCTATATTCTGAAATATTTCATCTGTTCATTTCATTTGTTACTTTTTTGAAACTCTGAACTAACAACCTTCAGAGGATTTGAACGCTGCTAACGTTTCATTTCCTTAAGAAGTTTCAGAGACACCCAAACATCAAACATGTGTCACACAGAATCTGAAAAGGTGGAGTGTAAACAATGAGACGCCGTTTAGAGGTATTGTTTGAACAATTAATTTTCTCGTTTTCCTCCCCACACTTGTCAGAATCATTAAATGCTTTTTAATCATTATTCTTTTTTATGTGATTTAATGTTTTAATTAATTGTGAGTAAATGTTGAACGTGTGATTGTGTGCCCTAATTCTTTGCCCCTATATATTCCACAGCACAACACTTTTCACACTTTTCACTCTCTCTCACACCTATATGCATTTTTGCTTGCTACATTGCTTCATCTTCTCGTTTAAACCAAAATCTTCAAGAAGATCAAGTTATCTCTCTAGTTCCTCAATGGCAACCTCATCATCATAAACTCAAAAGCTTGCATCTACAATGGTTGGATCTACATCTGAAACGGGTAACGTCACTTACAAAGAACCTGAAAAAACCCTTCTCACTCCTGTTGAAGATTTGGAAGTTATTTGCGAATTCATGGTTGATTTTGACTGCGTTGCAAATAATGGGTTTGATTTGCGACCAATTGTTTCTGCACAAGGATGGACTAAGTACTTTGATAGACTGTTTGGTCCAGTCTTCCCTCTTTTGGTGAAAGAATTCTGGATTCATACAAAGGTATACCCAAAATTCATTATTTCGTATGTGCTGGGTAAAGAGATAATCATAACTGAAGACTTGATTCGCAAATTAATTGGATATGAAGAAGTAGATGGTGTTCACAATCTCTCTGTTGGACGTATAGACATGGATGATGTCTACAGAGAAGTTTTTACATCTGGGCTGACCTCAAGCAAAATCAAAGATCTGAAAGTGCACTACAAGATCTGGGCGAAGATCTTTCTGGGATGTATTCACCATAGGAAATCATCCAACTCTCCAGATTACATCAACATAGAACAACTGTACTTTTTGTACTGCTTGGGAAATAACATCAAGGTGGATCTGCCACACTTGTTATTTGCTCATCTGTGGAGCCATGTAAAACAGTCCAGAGAGGAAATCAAAATAAAGCATCAAAAGATCAGAAACTGGATCCCAATGGGCAGATTGATTTCTGATATTCTGATAGAAAATGGTTTAGTTGCACATCTGACAGAGGCAGGTCAAACAGAAGAATTGGTTCCAATTCTGGGAAAGCCTCTGGATGGGAAAAGTCTGCAGAGGATGAGACTTGTAGAGGAACTTCAATCAGTTCCAGACAAGACGGACTCTGCTGCTGTACATAGAAAAAGAATTCTTGTGGCAGATTTTCCTCTCTTCACTGCTGAAGAACCAAGGGAAGTTCTTCTGAACTACATTGTTGCATGCATAGCAGATGGAACCCCCATGCCACCAGACTTGCTAAAAAGAGCAAATGAACCTGGACCAGATTTCTTTGAGGAGAACAAGAGAAATAAGAGAAAGGTCTCAGAGGAAGGATCTATAAAGACTAAGAGGAAAGCTTCTGGAGAAGCATCTTCTGTAAAGGCCAAACGCTTAAAGAAGAATGGTAACCCTTCTGCAAATTTATCTGCTATTTTGGAACAAGTAACAAAACCACCAATATCTAGATCTCCTCCTCCCTATGACCCCATACCTACTCCCTCTCCAACACACACTACCTCTGAACACTTTTCATCTAAAAATGTTCCTGAATCTGTTCCCCCTTCTCAAACTAAACCTCAAAAAAACTCCCCTCAACAGAACCAAGCGCCTTCATCTGAACAACACACCCCTTCTATTCAAACTCCTTCTGTAATGATTCCAGAAGCCTCATCTGAACGTACACAATCTGCACCATCCTCACCTCCTTTCACCATCCATCCAAACTATGTTTTTGCTCCTAAACCTTTTGAACCAAAATCATCTGAACCAAACCCTTCTATAAACCAACCATCTGAACATCAACCATCTGAACCACAAAACTCTGAAACAATACCATCTAATCCTGAACCTGAGATTCTTGATCTCCAACACCTTAAAATAGTGTATCATGTTTCATCTGGATCATGTTCATCATCTGATTCATCTTATGCATCTTCTGGTAAATCAGACGCTATCTCACTCACACACAACTCCCCAATCCTTTCTTCTGATATTCCTGAAACAATCCAACCAGTTATCCCCTCTGAATCTAAGGTTGTTACTACCTCATCTGACCGTATTCCATCTTCACCATATCCTCCTGTAATCATTATTCCTACTTTTTCTATACCTTCAACCTCTACTCCCATTAAAACATCACCTTTAGAAGCCTACCTGAAACCCAAACCTAGGCTAGATGTTGGTGCACTGTTTTCTGGTTTTGAAAAAGAGATGAATATGTGGTTGTCCTCTGTTAAGAAGGAGTGCCTCACAAGCATAAACCCTGCTGATTCTGAAGCCATCTGGACAAGGTTCAGAACTAGATTCAACTTTGTGGCTTCAAACCTTCAAGATATTTGCTCTGATGATGCGAAGGTGAGATTTGCTGAAGTTGTCAGACTCACTCTTCTAAGAGTTAGCAGAACTCCAACTCTACTTCTGGAAAATACACCTTCAAAGGTTGTGTGTTCTTCTTCTGAAGAAGTTGTTACACTTTAGATGACTGAGGTTTCTCAGACTGAGAAAGTTATCACAGAGGCTTCCATTCCTGAAGATGTTTCTGCATCTTCTCAACCTTCTACTATGGAAATAGAGAATGACTCTGCAATGGTTATTGATAATGCATCTGCTTCTGTGAGTGTTCCAGACTCTTCTAAGTTGAAGACAGAAGAAGTTGTAGATCTGAAGATTAAGGTTGAAAAGTAAGAAGCTGAAAACGCTGAGTTCAAGACATGGATGATCAAACAAGAGAAAACAACAGATGAAATAAAAGACTCGATGGCTAAGCAAGAGGAATCAACATATGAGATCAAGACTTGGATGGCGAAGCAAGAAGAGTCAACCTCTGAGATAACAAATCTTCTGAAGATTTTGGCTTCTCGTTCTTCTTCTTAGTTGTTTTGTTATTTGTGCACTTCTGTGTTGTTTTGCTTATCTTGTTTATCTTCTGAATTTCTTATCAATGCATCTGTGGCTGTTTGGTTTTTCCATCTGATTATATGATATGCTTTATGTTTTTCTTCTGTTATCGTTTCATGTCTTCAAAAGTTTTTCTTTTTGATATGACAAAAAGGGGGAGAAAATGGAAATTCTAATTGTTCACATAAACAGCTACCAAAATGGAACTCAGACATGTTTAAATTTAACTAACTTTGAATTCAGTATTTCAGAGCTCAAATTTTTCATCAGATAAATTTCATAGAGTAACTCTAAACAAACTCTGAGAGTCTCCAAAGTTTGCTATGACTCTGGAAAGAATACTTGTGCTGAAAGGGAAGTAATTATTTTTTTCTATCAGTATTCAATTCAGGGGGAGATTCATAATCTCAGGGGGAGATATATATATATATATATATATATATATCTTTTTTGTTTTGAACAAAATTTGCTATTGTTTTTGTCATCATTAAAAAGGGGGAGATTGTTAGAACACAGATTGGTTCTTAATATATTTCTATGTTTTGATCATAACATTAATGAAATTTTGTATGAAGTAAATATATACTCTAATCATATTCAAGTGTTTTTGTTTCAGATATTAAAATTAATATTCCTATGGAAGCAAAAACTCCTCTAAAAGTTAAGAATCAGAAGACTCTGAACGCTGCCTGAAAGAGATTCTGAGTGAAGCTGCAGAAGACTCTGAGCAAAGCTGCAGAAGACTCTAAGCAAAAAAGCATATGTAAAGAATCAGAAGACTCTGGAAGTACTTAACGCTACAAGTACAGAGGCTCTGATATTCAAGTCTGCTCTGATAAAGATCATTCACGCTAAAGCACATGGCTACAAATACTCTGAATAGAGTAACTCTGATCTGAAGAACAAGCAACATCATCAGAGGATCTGATGCAAGACTGTTCCAGATTTTTTGAAGAAGATGTTGTTCAAATAAGAATCCGTTGGCATATTCCTTGTCCTTATCCAAACGGATCTTTCCTCATTCGTTATGACACAAGAATTCAGACAAAAAGGATTTGTCTGAAAATTCCTCTTCTGGGAAAGAAAAGTCAAAGAAGACAGAATGCCAGTTGCACGCCCTTTAAGAAATGAAAGTGAAGTTCTATTTAAACAAGACTTCTACATCATTTCTAAGTTGACGAATTATTGAACAATCAAAGAACAATATCCAAACATCTCTCAACTTCATTCTAAGATTTAATTCGTTCTTCATTTGTGTAAAATCACAGTTGTGATATAGATTTTTAGAAGCAACTCTTAAACACACATTGTATTTTTACTTGTTGTAAAGTTCCTTAAGAGACCAAGTGTGGTCAGATTTCTTGAGAAGACTAAGACTGTTTGTCTTAGTGGTTATCACTGTAATCAGTTTGATTTAATGGATTAAGTCCTTGTTGAGAAAGGCAAATCACCTTGGTAGGGTGGACTGGAGTAGTTTGAGTTCAAACGAACCAGGATAAAAATACCTTGTTTTTTTTACTATTTTCATAGTTGTTATTTAAAACCCTTATTCAACCCCCCCTTCTAAGTGTTTTTCCTACCTTTAAAGTGATTATACATTTTCTGATTCAGTCACGTCGTATTCACTCATTATTTCCACTTATCACAATCACAAACACATACATTTTTATCCCCTCCACTTTATCACTGTTGTTTTAGCAAATATTGGAGGGAGGATGATGAAAACTGAATATCCATAATTGCAAACCGTATGCTTTCAGACAGAATCTCGTCAATGATGTACATGCATTGTTTCAATCCCCTAAACACCGGAGATATAAGGAGTTAATCCCTAGTCAACCACTTCGAGCCTAGAAGTAGGAGTTTCTTCGGATATTTAAACCCTTACACTCAACCTGGTGCAGGGTAGTTGTTCAGTTAATCCAACTATGCACTCAAGTCACGAAGCAAAATCCAAAATACGGTTGTTCATCAATGTCCCATGACATGGCAGTCACCATCCTCCAACAAAATCCAAAAAAATCAAAAGCCCGCTAAGTCAAACACCTCAAAAGGGAGACTTAGGAAAAAATCAGGGCTATCCCGATGGATCTGACAAGCAAAATCAGTCCATGCAAAAGTTAGGGATCAAAACAAAAGCAAAAGAGGTCCTCAAACCATCAACAAAAACAAAATAAGATTCAGTGGCCACCCAAATTAAAGGGTCACTGACATCCATCAAAAGCAAAATAAGGTGACTGCCATCTCAAGCAAACCTTGAACCGTCAAGCTTACACCGTCAAGCAAATGCATAATTAACTGAACGTAGGTATGGAGATCATCAAGAAGAAGGGGTGGGTACAAATCAAGTTTGAGCCTAATATCCTTTGTTTTATAACCGTGAACCAGACCACGTTATAACCCTCGAAAGACCTAATTAAGGAGAGGTTTATTTTGAAAGCATACTATTGCAAGGTTGCGTAAACTGACTCCCCGCGTATTTGCTAATCATCAGCATTGGTGTCATTATCTTTGATATATCTTTCACGCCAAATCAAGTTAGCACAACGCTTGGACTAACAGTCCATTCGTCTCTCTATCACGACACTTAATAAATGACATTTCTTTCAAAAACTTGCATGAACTTTGCATTGAGATTACCATTCGTGAACAAACAATTTCAATTGCAAGTCAGTAGTTGGTATCAAGGAAATTCCAACATGAAGCAATCAAACAGGACTGAATCATTTAACAGTCTGGATCAGAATCGAGTATAACGTACAACCCTATGGATCTGGGGAGTTGTCATCTCGCAAATTTGGAAGCAGTCAATCTGAGGCAAAATCCCCAAACAACGGTTGATTATGGGGCAAATCACTCAAGAAGCAGTTGATCAAAAGTGAATCACACCAATCAGGGCAAGCCACCCAGAGTTTCTTTGACTTGAGGATAGATCCCTCCAATGTTCAATCAGGATAAGTTAAGTCGCTTCAACGCTCTTTCAAGAGCAAGCTACTCCAAAGAGTATATTGAAGCCAACCACCAAGAGTCGGTTAAACAACGATGAATCCTTTCGTGGTACAAACTCTAGGGCAAGCCATCTCGAGGTCGTCTTATGGCAAGTTACTCAAGCAAGTTCATTCTCATCAGCAACTGTTGAGTTCAAAACGAGTGTCGGGGAATCGTACCGACACCTCACCCAAATCACCTTAACCTTCCGAAAAGGCCTTGCTGTCATTGGATTCTTCATCCAACAACCTAAACCTGTCACCCATCAAAACAAACCAGAACCTCCAAAGTCCAGTTCTTGTCTGGCAAACCTTTAAACCAGTCCTTGTCTGGTCAACCCTTCACTAAATACTAATTCCCTTCCGATACATGTCATCCCTTAAACCAGCTCCCATCTGGTCACCCTTCCTTTAGCCTGCCATTTAACAACCTACCATTTAACTAGTTCTTGTCTGGTAACCTCATTCTAAAGTCCAGCTCCCATCTGGCAAACCACCAAAATCAGCCCTCCTTTAACAACTTAACATTTCGCCAACCAGTCCCATCTGGTTTACCCTCCGAATACCAGCCCTCATCTGGTACTTCTCAGCCTAAAGTCCAATTTACATTGGCAACCACCAAAAGTCCGCCAAGTCCAGCCTGCATTTCCGATTACCCGTCATAATCATATGCATCATACGCATCGCATTCGACTTCATAATCATCTTGCATCATATGCATATCCTTAATCATATCATATCTTCCCCAGCTCTTGCCTCTCCGCGCATTATCATTTGCATTTGCATTTCCATTTATGGAACATTATTATCATTAAGCATTCACATATGCGAGTTCAGATCCAGGATCAATCACAAAGATTTCCAAGATCATATTCAGCCCAATTAGGGGAATTTCCGCAAGACCGTGGGCGTTCTCCACGAAGTTGTGCAACTTTTTTTGGGAAAACTCAAGAGCTTTAAAGCAACCATCAGCCCGGTCAGGGGCATTACTTGCAAAAGTCGTGGGTCCTCCCACAAAGTTCAAGATTATCAAAGCAAAATTCAACCTAGTCAGGGGCATCTTTTCAAGACCATGGGTGTATCGCATGATGTATTTCAACCCCGTGGTTAATCAGATCTTCAAATCAACAATCATCCCAGACAGGGGCATCTTCAGTAAAGCCACGGGCGATCCGCAATGCTTTGTCTCCAATAGACTTAACCCATCAACAATAAGTGACAATCTCTTAGGAGAAGCTTATCCGTCTTCGGTGATAAGTGGCAATCTCTTCAGAGAAGCTTACCCTTCATCAATGATAATTGGAAATCTCTTGGGAGAAGCTTATCCGTCTTCAGCGATAAGTGGCAATCTCTTCAGAGAAGATTATCCCACTATATCCTTTTGGTTGTCAGGTTTGTTTGTATTTCACTTCGCAAACTTTTGTTTTCTCTTTTTCGGACAAATTCAGGGTCTTCTATATCTAATCATCTTCTACCTCGAAAGAATTAATGCCATAGCATTTCGTCTTACTAGGTTTAAGCTGATTAGATAGGGGCATCTGTCATACCCTAAATTTGCCCCCCAACTTTTGTAAATATTTTCGTATTTTTCTATTTGTGCTTTTTTCATTTAATTTCGTGCCATTTAGACACGTGTCCACCCCCGATTGGGCGTTCTTCAAATCTCGACTATTTTGCCCAATAGGAACGTGACACCTGGCCTAAGGGTATTTTCGTAAATTTCAATCCATGTTTATTTTCTCATTTTTCTTTCCAATATAATATTTTGTATATGTTTTTGTTTTAAGTTTTATTTAGATAATCAATTTGTTTTTTTATTATAATTTTAGAATAGATTTTTATTGGCAAAATAACCTTTTTGGTCCTTTAACATTAGCTCGGGGTCCATTTTGGTCCCTTATCTTTAAAAAGTGCCAAATGGGTCCTTTAAATTTTAAAATAGTGTCATTTTAGTCCTCACCGTCAGTTGCCCCCAAACGTCCGTTTGTTTTGTATATCTGGCAGATGAGGTGGCAATCTTGTTCATGATGTGTCTTCCTTCTCCCTCCTCCTTCTGTTGAAATCCCTAAAATAATCTCAAATCCCAAATCCCAAATCCCAATCCCAATCACGAATCCGTAAATTAATCTAGGGCAAGCATGAAATTCGGATGTTCCTCTTCCATTTCAAAAACGAAAAGTCAGGATTCAGATGTTTGTAGTCGGTCACGATGGAAGCCCATGTGCCATTGTGGAGACATGGTTGTTCTTCAAAGGGCAACTACTGTTAAGAATATGGGAAAACTTTTTTGGGGTTGTCCAAATTATAAGGTATGCAAGCTGGTTTTGTTCTCTGTTGAAGTTATGTTTTTGTGTAAATTATGTTTATGTTTCTGTTTTTTGATGTTTCTGTTTATTATCCATCATCCTCTAAACAATGAATCTTACAGGAAGGTATGCAAGCTGGTTGTGGCTTCTTTGATTGGTTTTATGAGAAGATGCGTGATGAGAAGGAGCAATTTTGGATCCATAGGCTGGGTGTGGTAACTAAGGGACTTGCTGAAGCAAAAAAGGACATTGAAAAAGCGACAATGGAAAATGAAGAATTAGGAAAAAAGCTGATGAAACTTGAAATTGAAATGAAGAATATCATGAAGTGGAAAAAGATTTTGAATTTGATGTTTGTGATGATTATCATTGTATTAGTTGTTAGGGGTAGTTAGGTTATTACGGTTTGTTTGGAAGTATTATGTTTAGTTAAAGTTTGTATGACTTCAACATGAATGTAATAGTTGGATTTTAATATATGTGTAATACCCCAAATTTTGCCCTAAGATTTGTCGTCGCATTTCATTGCATTTTTATTGCATTAAATCAATTACTAACAAATTTGTGTAGTCGTTTGACTTTTTGCAGGTAAATATCATATGGCATGCATTATTTTTCTAAAAAGTAAAAATGGCACAATTGGCAAGAGGACATGTGTAAGGAGTTGTGAGTGTGAGAGGTTGAGAGTTCAAATCTCACCTTTGTCACTTTTTTTGTTTTTTATTATTTTTACTCTAAATTTTTCTATCTTTCATTAAAAAAATAACAAAAATAGTTTTTTATTATTATTTAATTATTATTTTCGTATTTTAATTAAATCATTTTTTAAAATATTATTTTTTTCACCTTTTTCTAAATTATTCATAAAAATATCCAAAAAATCATAAAATAAAAAATATTGGAAAAAATTTTGTTCTTTTTATAATATTTTTTATTTTAGGAATCAATAGGATTATTAGTTTTTATTTTAAGTTTATTTTAATTATTTTAAATTATTTAAATTTTATTTTTTCTTAACTAATTATTTAGTTTGGGCTTTAAAATGGGCTTTAGGGACATTATTGACAATTTGGTGTTAACCCTAATTTGTTCCCTATATATACATGTGTTGCTTTGTTGAAAAGGGGGTCAGAAGGTTTTCTTCAGAAAAGAGGGTCAGAAGGTTTTCTTCAGAAAAGAGGAGAGAGAAAGGGAGAAACAAAGGAGATCCCCAGAGAAGAAAGGCGGTCGTTCCCACAACTCGTCAGAAGGATTGGAGCTCTCCAGTGTTCCCTTATTCAAACCTTTTTCACATTTACCGAAGCAAACCTCCGCTTCGTAGGTTAAATTACTAAATCTTTTGCCTTTTCATGTTTATGTGCATATTTTGCCATGTTAATGTGTTTAGGTCCGTTAAATTACTAAACCTTTTGTTTTTTCATGTTTATGTGCATATTTTGCCATGTTAATCTCCATGTGTGTTTAGGTCCCTAGATTTTAATATCAAAACCCTTTTTTTATCAAAACCTTTTTTTAAAATCAAAACCCTTTTTTTATTTATTATTAAAACCTTTTTTTTAGTAAGACCTTTTTTAAAAACTGAAAAGCCTTTTTGTTCCCAAGAAAGAAAAAAAAACCTTTTTGTTCCCAAAAACCTTTTCTCAAAAAAAATGAAAAGCATTTTCCCAAAAAAACTGAAAAGCCTTTTTTTGGATGAAAAGCCTTTTTGTTTCAAAAAAAAACTGAAAAGACTTTTCCTCCAAAAAACTTTTTTTTATAATTTAAACTTAATTTATTTTATAATTTTTAACTTAAATATTTTTTATTAAAAAATTAAAACCTTTCTTTTATAATTAAAATATTAAAAAATTAAAACCTTTTTTTTTATCATTAAAATATTAAAAAATTAAAACCTTTTCGTAAGGAACTCCTGATGTTTGATGTTTGTCGTGTTATTTTATGTACCCTTTTATTACGTTTCTTTCTTTTGGCATTTCATGTGCATGCTCGAGGTTGAGATGTGCTTGTGGTGGCCACAGCCCCACACTATTTTCCTCCCTCACTTCATTCTAAGTGTCATTACATATTTTCTTATTCTTCATGTTTTCAGAAATGTTTCTTTGTTTCTTTATACCCTCTGCCTTTATTACTTTTCTTATTTCTGTACCTTAATTATTCCTCCATATAATGATTTGTCATATTTTCACATTTTTTAATAATTTTATCCTTCCGAAGGATTAGGTCCAGCCTTTTGGCCGCCGAGTCAATAGCCTTACCCCTTTAATGGATCAAACCCTGTTTAGCCTAGGTGTCCCGCCGCGGGCAAAATTGCTTTTATCCTAGTGTTAGGCCAAAATAGTCGTCGTACTCTGTTTTAAGGTTTCCCGCCGTGGAATCCCTAATTTAACCCTATTTTAATTTTAATTAACATTTTTTTAACATAGAGATTGGAGTCTCTGAACTCCACTAAGCATATCCTTAAGATGTGCTTACTTCCCCATTGAAACCTTGGCCACAGTCAAGACGTTTCTAACCTCCCTTTTGAGGGGAACTACAGTTACTCTGATTCCATTCCCGTAAGGATATGTAGGCACAAGATGCGATGTCTTGCCGAGTAAACTTAGAATTAACCCCTAGGTCTTTTTTAATTTTCAATCCTTTGTATATACCTTAAAGCAAAATAATTAATGAAATAAATAAAAAAAATAAACAAAAGGTTCCCGTAGAATACTACGGAAGTTTAGGGTGCTAATACCTTCCCTAAATTTAACCAACCCCCGAACCTTAGATCTCTCTCTTTTAGGTTTTTCCTTTCTTTAACCTTTCCTTCGGATAAATCAAAGACCGGTTGTAAATGAATTAAGATTCAAGTTAATCAATAGCTTGACATCCAAATTTCACCGCAACAGAAAATGGCGACTTCACTGGGGAGTCCTAACTATTGAGGGTTATCCCTATTTTGTTGATTTTTCTTTATATATTTGTTTTATTATAGATTTTGCTCACTTGTATGTATATATTGGGGTACCTTACTTGGAGTTACTATGTTGTGAAGTCCTACACCCGGACTTGAGCGACCTTATGATAGGATGGCTGATATATTCGACGAGGCTTATAGGGAGTGAGTCCCGACTAAGTTAAATCGAGAATCACCGCTCAGTTGAGACACTTTCAAAAATGGTTCGGTTGATCGAGTGTAGTCGTGAAAACTTTTACCGTTATCGATTGGAGTCTGTGATACTGAGAACCGTAGTACCTTTACACCATCTTGGCCTTATCTAGGACGTAGTGCGGGAACTATGTGGGAGTAGTCCTACAATGGTTGCTACGCGATACTACGCTCGAACGAGGTTCTCTTGAGAATATTATCGACCCTTGAGTCAGTCGAGAAGTTGATAATATCCGAAAGATGGGCTGATAACTTTGGGCACTTTTTTAGAACCCTTGTTCTGCAGGTACAATTAACCTATAGTACACACCACTTTGGGAAGGGTAGACCTTGACTCCATTCATTGTTCCTCTAACTTAGGACCTTTTGTTTGCTTATGTGTATTTATGCTTTGCATCCATAAAGCATCATATCATTTCTACTTTCAAGGAATTCAGCAGTCCTTTGCAAATTCGAAAAGCCTTACATTTTAAAGTCTAAAATTTTTTCCAACTCTTTTTAAAAAGCAATATTCGCAATCGACCGTTGAAATTCTTGAAACCATTGCATGGCATCAGCATCACATTTTTGCATTGCATTTGTCCCCCAGTTTCTCCTTCTTGGTCCTATCGTCTTCTAGTGTACCTTTGAGTCGTCAAGCTGATTCCTCGACACAGATATCAGACCAGAAACGGAACAGGAGTCACTTTGATCCTATTCTCATGACTTATACAGAGCTATATCCTGACTTAGTCCGGCAATGACTGATTACTACAAAGGCTTTACCATCTCCTCTTAATCCTCCGGCTGGATTTAGGGCTGATCTCCATTGTGCTTCCCATGAGGGTGCCCCAGGCCATGACTTGGAGCATTGTTTTGCATTGAAGGCTAGAGTATGTGAATTGGTTAGAACTGGAATACTTGATTTTACAGACAGTCATCCGGATGTTCAGAAAAATCCCTTGCCAGTACATCAGAAATGAAGTTTTGTCACTAGGCCTTTTGTTTCTCGTTGTTTGCACTTTCCTTATTTTGTTTAAGTTGTTTGCTTTTAATTATGTTTGTACTTTCATTAATGAAATAAGCATTGCGACTTTTGATTCAATTCATTTCCGTCCATTTATTTGCATCTTTATGCTTTATTTTTCAAATGTTTACTTCTTGTCCAAAATGTTGATATGCTAAGATTGGAGGGAGGATGACGAAAATGTTATACCCATAACTGCTGTCAGTATGCTTTCAATTAAACCTTGTTGACGATGTAAGGTATTATTTCAATTCCCAAACACTGGAGAAATAAGGAAGTTAATCCCTCGTTACCCCCTTCGAGCCTAGAAGTTGGAGTTTCTTTCGTTACAAAAAACCCACAATTTTAACCTTGGGATGGGTAGTTCTCAGTTAACTTGGTTGTGTGTTCATACGATACACCTTTCATTAACAAATTTTCCTTCGCACACGTCAAATAAGTGTCGAAGATGTTTTCTAATCAAAAGGTCGATGATGGTTCACCGTAATCATTAAAATCAAACAGTCACTTTCCTTCACACAAAAAAAAGCAAAAGAAGCCCGCTAAGTCAAAACCTATGAAGGAGACTTAGGCAAAACTGGGGCATCCCGCTGACTGTAAACTCTAAAATAAACAGTTCAGGCAAAATTTAGGGATAATACAAAGAGATTTTTAAATCCTTATCTTGAAAATCCTCAATGTCAAAACAATCAAATGTTATAGGGGAGTAGTGGCTGCCTTTTCATAGGTCCCTTTGACTTCTGAGTCATCATTGCTACGATCAATGAAATCCCTAACTTATGGGAACCTGAATGCATAGTATGAGTTAACTGAGCATAGGACTGAGGATCATCACGTAGATTGGGTGGGTACAAATAAATTTTGAGCCTTTATCTTTTGTTTCATAAACCGTGAACCAGTCCTCATTACAACCCTCAAAAGACCTAATTGAAGCAAGGTTATTTTGAAAGTATACTACAGCAAGGTTGCGTAACCTGACTCCTAAAGATCTTTGTGAATCATTTATTTTGGCAGTACACCTTTGTTTTAAACTTTGAGTGTCTTGAACCGTTGTGTTCTGACTAACGACTCATGTATTTTCCATCTTTCAAAAATAATTTTGATTTCAAAAGTCGCTTGAACTTTGCATTACCATGTTTGTATGAATATTTTTGTTTGCAAACTGGCTTTCCTCTAAGGAATTTTCAAACAATGAGAAACTTGGTCAAGTGATCTTATCAGGGGCAAGTTCCTTTTACATCCTGTCAAAGAATCAGTTCAAGATTTGTTCAAGGCAATATCTTCTCAGATTTGGTTTATCCAGAGAATTGTTCAAGACCCAGACTAGGGCAAGCCCTCCGAGGATACAGCAAAACAGTCGATTCCATGAATTAGACAGCTGAAGCAATTATCAGTTCATTTGACCTGGGGCAGTTTACTTGCATAATCCCCAAGCAGTTATTCATCATTCCTACAGTGACTATCAACTTGATACAGTTTAACAGAATGACAGTGATCTCCGTGTTGAGGAATCAGTCCTCCAGTTTTGTCATCTCACATAAAGAGTCGAGTCTTGTCGTCGACGTCTGCATTTCCATTTGATCATATGTCATAGCATAATTCCTATACATGTGCACATCTTGGGTGCTTTACTCCCCATTTACATTTCTATCTTGGGTGCTTTACTTCCCATTTATATTTCTATCTTGGGTGCTTTATTCCCCATTTACCTCTCTATCTTGGGTGCTTTACTCCCCATTTACATTTTTATCTTGGGTGTTTTACTCCCCATTTACATTTTTATCTTGGGTGCTTTACTCCCCATTTACATTTCTATCCTGGGTGCTTTACTCCCCATTTACATGTCTATCTTGGGTGCTTTACTCCCCACTTACCTTCTATCCTTGGGTGTTTTATCCCCCATGTACCTTTATCCCGGGTGTTTTATTCCCCGTTTACCAGATATTCCTGGGTTTACCTAACATCATGGTGTTTTACCCCCATTTACTTTTTTTCTCCCTGAGGTCGTGTTTTACTCGCGTCTTACCTTGTGGGCAAAATTTATTTACTTGGCATCATGGGTGTTTTATCCCCATTTGCGTTTTTATCCTGAGCTCGTGTTTTACCCGCGTCTTACCTTGCGGACAATTTCTAATTTACTTGGCACCTATCAACAATTCTGTGTCGTGTCTACCCGACGTTCTTCCAGATATGACATGTCTTCTTCCCTAGTGCAATTCCTCGATGGATCGTCCCTTGTGACGTTGTTTCGTCTGTATCCGTGCATTTGTCATTTTCATCATACGCATCATATCAGATTCATATCATATTTAGCATTATAGTTCGTTTTGTTTTGTCCATATCATTGCATAGCACTGCGTCTAAAGGCAAAATTTTCGGTTATCTGTATTTAAATCCCTCCACCATGATTTCTCGAGTCTCCGTTGCTCAAATCATCCGGTGAAGTTATTTAAATAGGGGCAACTGTAATACCCCAAATTTTGCCCTAAGATTTGTCGTCGCATTTCATTGCATTTTTATTGCATTTAATCAATTACTAACAAATTTGTGTAGTCGTTTGACTTTTTGCAGGTAAATATCATATGGCATGCATTTTTTTCTAAAAAGTAAAAATGGCACAATTGGCAAGAGGACATGTGTAAGGAGTTGTGAGTGTGAGAGGTTGAGAGTTCGAATCTCACCTTTGTCACTTTTTTTTGTTTTTTTATTATTTTTACTCTAAATTTTTCTATCTTTCATTAAAAAAATAACAAAAATAGTTTTTTATTATTATTTAATTATTATTTTCGTATTTTAATTAAATCATTTTTTAAAATATTATTTTTTTCACCTTTTCCTAAATTATTCATAAAAATATCCAAAAAATCATAAAATAAAAAATATTGGAAAAAATTTTGTTCTTTTTATAATATTTTTGATTTTAGAAATCAATAGGATTATTAGTTTTTATTTTAAGTTTATTTTAATTATTTTAAATTATTTAAATTTTATTTTTTATTAACTAATTATTTAGTTTGGGCTTTAAAATGGGCTTTAGGGACATTATTGACAATTTGGTGTTAACCCTAATTTGTTCCCTATATATACATGTGTTGCTTTGTTGAAAAGGGGGTCAGAAGATTTTCTTCAGAAAAGAGGGTCAGAAGGTTTTCTTCAGAAAAGAGGAGAGAGAAAGGGAGAAACAAAGGAGATCCCCAGAGAAGAAAGGCGGTCGTTCCCACAACTCGTCAGAAGGATTGGAGCTCTCCAGTGTTCCCTTATTCAAACCTTTTTCACATTTACCGAAGCAAACCTCCGCTTCGTAGGTTAAATTACTAAATCTTTTGCCTTTTCATGTTTATGTGCATATTTTGCCATGTTAATGTGTTTAGGTCCGTTAAATTACTAAACCTTTTGTTTTTTCATGTTTATATGCATATTTTGCCATGTTAATCTCCATGTGTGTTTAGGTCCCTAGATTTTAATATCAAAACCCTTTTTTTATCAAAACCTTTTTTTAAAATCGAAACCCTTTTTTTATTTATTATTAAAACCTTTTTTTTAGTAAGACCTTTTTTAAAAACTGAAAAGTCTTTTTGTTCCCAAGAAGAAAAAAAAAACTTTTTGTTCCCAAAAACCTTTTCCCAAAAAAACTGAAAAGCATTTTCCCAAAAAAACTGAAAAGCCTTTTTTTGGATGAAAAGCCTTTTTGTTTCAAAAAAAAAACTGAAAAGACTTTTCCTCCAAAAACTATTTTTTATAATTTAAACTTAATTTATTTTATAATTTTTAACTTAAATATTTTTTATTAAAAAATTAAAACCTTTCTTTTATAATTAAAATATTAAAAAATTAAAACCTTTTTTTTTTATAATTAAAATATTAAAAAATTAAAACCTTTTCGTAAGGAACTCCTGATGTTTGATGTTTGTCGTGTCATTTTATGTACCTTTTTATTACTTTTCTTTCTTTTGGCATTTCATGTGCATGCTCGAGGTTGAGATGTGCTTGTGGTGGCCACAGCCCCACACTATTTTCCTCCCTCACTTCATTCTAAGTGTCATTACATATTTTCTTATTCTTCATGTTTTCAGAAATGTTTCTTTGTTTCTTTATACCCTCTGCCTTTATTACTTTTCTTATTTCTGTACCTTAATTATTCCTCCATATAATGATTTGTCATATTTTCACATTTTTTAATAATTTTATCCTTCCGAAGGATTAGGTCCAGCCTTTTGGCCGCCGAGTCAATAGCCTTACCCCTTTAATGGATCAAACCCTGTTTAGCCTAGGTGTCCCGCCGCGGGCAAAATTGCTTTTATCCTAGTGTTAGGCCAAAATAGTCGTCGTACTCTGTTTTAAGGTTTCCCGCCGTGGAATCCCTAATTTAACCCTATTTTAATTTTAATTAACATTTTTTTAACATAGAGATTGGAGTCTCTGAACTCCACTAAGCATATCCTTAAGATGTGCTTACTTCCCCATTGAAACCTTGGCCACAGTCAAGACGTTTCTAACCTCCCTTTTGAGGGGAACTACAGTTACTCTGATTCCATTCCCGTAAGGATATGTAGGCACAAGATGCGATGTCTTGCCGAGTAAACTTAGAATTAACCCCTAGGTCTTTTTTAATTTTCAATCCTTTGTATATACCTTAAAGCAAAATAATTAATGAAATAAATAAAAAAAATAAACAAAAGGTTCCCGTAGAATACTACGGAAGTTTAGGGTGCTAATACCTTCCCTAAATTTAACCAACCCCCGAACCTTAGATCTCTCTCTTTTAGGTTTTTCCTTTCTTTAACCTTTCCTTCGGATAAATCAAAGACCGGTTGTAAATGAATTAAGATTCAAGTTAATCAATAGCTTGACATCCAAATTTCACCGCAACAGAAAATGGCGACTTCACTAGGGAGTCCTAACTATTGAGGGTTATCCCTATTTTGTTGATTTTTCTTTATATATTTGTTTTATTATAGATTTTGCTCACTTGTATGTATATATTGGGGTACCTTACTTGGAGTTACTATGTTGTGAAGTCCTACACCCGGACTTGAGCGACCTTATGATAGGATGGCTGATATATTCGACGAGGCTTATAGGGAGTGAGTCCCGACTAAGTTAAATCGAGAATCACCGCTCAGTTGAGACACTTTCGAAAATGGTTCGGTTGATCGAGTGTAGTCGTGAAAACTTTTACCGTTATCGATTGGAGTCTGTGATACTGAGAACCGTAGTACCTTTACACCATCTTGGCCTTATCTAGGACGTAGTGCGGGAACTATGTGGGAGTAGTCCTACAATGGTTGCTACGCGATACTACGCTCGAACGAGGTTCTCTTGAGAATATTATCGACCCTTGAGTCAGTCGAGAAGTTGATAATATCCGAAAGATGGGCTGATAACTTTGGGCACTTTTTTAGAACCCTTGTTCTGCAGGTACAATTAACCTATAGTACACACCACTTTGGGAAGGGTAGACCTTAACTCCATTCATTGTTCCTCTAACTTAGGACCTTTTGTTTGCTTATGTGTATTTGTGCTTTGCATCCATAAAGCATCATATCATTTCTACTTTCAAGGAATTCAGCAGTCCTTTGCAAATTCGAAAAGCCTTACATTTTAAAGTCTAAAATTTTTTCCAACTCTTTTTAAAAAGCAATATTCGCAATCGACCGTTGAAATTCTTGAAACCATTGCATGGCATCAGCATCACATTTTTGCATTGCATTTGTCCCCCAGTTTCTCCTTCTTGGTCCTATCGTCTTCTAGTGTACCTTTGAGTCGTCAAGCTGATTCCTCGACACAGATATCAGACCAGAAACGGAACAGGAGTCACTTTGATCCTATTCTCATGACTTATACAGAGCTATATCCTGACTTAGTCCGGCAATGACTGATTACTACAAAGGCTTTACCACCTCCTCTTAATCCTCCGGCTGGATTTAGGGCTGATCTCCATTGTGCTTCCCATGAGGGTGCCCCAGGCCATGACTTGGAGAATTGTTTTGCATTGAAGGCTAGAGTATGTGAATTGGTTAGAACTGGAATACTTGATTTTACAGACAGTCATCCGGATGTTCAGAAAAATCCCTTGCCAGTACATCAGAAATGAAGTTTTGTCACTAGGCCTTTTGTTTCTCGTTGTTTGCACTTTCCTTATTTTGTTTAAGTTGTTTGCTTTTAATTATGTTTGTACTTTCATTAATGAAATAAGCATTGCGACTTTTGATTCAATTCATTTCCGTCCATTTATTTGCATCTTTATGCTTTATTTTTCAAATGTTTACTTCTTGTCCAAAATGTTGATATGCTAAGATTGGAGGGAGGATGACGAAAATGTTATACCCATAACTGCTGTCAGTATGCTTTCAATTAAACCTTGTTGACGATGTAAGGCATTATTTCAATTCCCAAACACTGGAGAAATAAGGAAGTTAATCCCTCGTTACCCCCTTCGAGCCTAGAAGTTGGAGTTTCTTTCGTTACAAAAAACCCACAATTTTAACCTTGGGATGGGTAGTTCTCAGTTAACTTGGTTGTGTGTTCATACGATACACCTTTCATTAACAAATTTTCCTTCGCACACGTCAAATAAGTGTCGAAGATGTTTTCTAATCAAAAGGTCGATGATGGTTCACCGTAATCATTAAAATCAAACAGTCACTTTCCTTCACACAAAAAAAAGCAAAAGAAGCCCGCTAAGTCAAAACCTATGAAGGAGACTTAGGCAAAACTGGGGCATCCCGCTGACTGTAAACTCTAAAATAAACAGTTCAGGCAAAATTTAGGGATAATACAAAGAGATTTTTAAATCCTTATCTTGAAAATCCTCAATGTCAAAACAATCAAATGTTATAGGGGAGTAGTGGCTGCCTTTTCATAGGTCCCTTTGACTTCTGAGTCATCATTGCTACGATCAATGAAATCCCTAACTTATGGGAACCTGAATGCATAGTATGAGTTAACTGAGCATAGGACTGAGGATCATCACGTAGATTGGGTGGGTACAAATAAATTTTGAGCCTTTATCTTTTGTTTCATAAACCGTGAACCAGTCCTCATTACAACCCTCAAAAGACCTAATTGAAGCAAGGTTATTTTGAAAGTATACTACAGCAAGGTTGCGTAACCTGACTCCTAAAGATCTTTGTGAATCATTTATTTTGGCAGTACACCTTTGTTTTAAACTTTGAGTGTCTTGAACCGTTGTGTTCTGACTAACGACTCATGTATTTTCCATCTTTCAAAAATAATTTTGATTTCAAAAGTCGCATGAACTTTGCATTACCATGTTTGTATGAATATTTTTGTTTGCAAACTGGCTTTCCTCTAAGGAATTTTCAAACAATGAGAAACTTGGTCAAGTGATCTTATCAGGGGCAAGTTCCTTTTACATCCTGTCAAAGAATCAGTTCAAGATTTGTTCAAGGCAATATCTTCTCAGATTTGGTTTATCCAGAGAATTGTTCAAGACCCAGACTAGGGCAAGCCCTCCGAGGATACAGCAAAACAGTCGATTCCATGAATTAGACAGCTGAAGCAATTATCAGTTCATTTGACCTGAGGCAGTTTACTTGCATAATCCCCAAGCAGTTATTCATCATTCCTACAGTGACTATCAACTTGATACAGTTTAACAGAATGACAGTGATCTCCGTGTTGAGGAATCAGTCCTCCAGTTTTGTCATCTCACATAAAGAGTCGAGTCTTGTCGTCGACGTCTGCATTTCCATTTGATCATATGTCATAGCATAATTCCTATACATGTGCACATCTTGGGTGCTTTACTCCCCATTTACATTTCTATCTTGGGTGCTTTACTTCCCATTTACATTTCTATCTTGGGTGCTTTATTCCCCATTTACCTCTCTATCTTGGGTGCTTTACTCCCCATTTACATTTTTATCTTGGGTGTTTTACTCCCCATTTACATTTTTATCTTGGGTGCTTTACTCCCCATTTACATTTCTATCCTGGGTGCTTTACTCCCCATTTACATGTCTATCTTGGGTGCTTTACTCCCCACTTACCTTCTATCCTTGGGTGTTTTATCCCCCATGTACCTTTATCCCGGGTGTTTTATTCCCCGTTTACCAGATATTCCTGGGTTTACCTAACATCATGGTGTTTTACCCCCATTTACTTTTTTTCTCCCTGAGGTCGTGTTTTACTCGCGTCTTACCTTGTGGGCAAAATTTATTTACTTGGCATCATGGGTGTTTTATCCCCATTTGCGTTTTTCTCCTGAGCTCGTGTTTTACCCGCGTCTTACCTTGCGGACAATTTCTAATTTACTTGGCACCTATCAACAATTCTGTGTCGTGTCTACCCGACGTTCTTCCAGATATGACATGTCTTCTTCCCTAGTGCAATTCCTCGATGGATCGTCCCTTGTGACGTTGTTTCGTCTGTATCCGTGCATTTGTCATTTTCATCATACGCATCATATCAGATTCATATCATATTTAGCATTATAGTTCGTTTTGTTTTGTCCATATCATTGCATAGCACTGCGTCTAAAGGCAAAATTTTCGGTTATCTGTATTTAAATCCCTCCACCATGATTTCTCGAGTCTCTGTTGCTCAAATCATCCGGTGAAGTTATTTAAATAGGGGCAACTGTAATACCCCAAATTTTGCCCTAAGATTTGTCGTCGCATTTCATTGCATTTTTATTGCATTTAATCAATTACTAACAAATTTGTGTAGTCGTTTGAGTTTTTGCAGGTAAATATCATATGGCATGCATTTTTTTCTAAAAAGTAAAAATGGCACAATTGGCAAGAGGACATGTGTAAGGAGTTGTGAGTGTGAGAGGTTGAGAGTTCGAATCTCACCTTTGTCACTTTTTTTTGTTTTTTATTATTTTTACTCTAAATTTTTCTATCTTTCATTAAAAAAATAACAAAAATAGTTTTTTATTATTATTTTCGTATTTTAATTAAATCATTTTTTAAAATATTATTTTTTTCACCTTTTTCTAAATTATTAATAAAAATATCCAAAAAATCATAAAATAAAAAATATTGGAAAAAATTTTGTTCTTTTTATAATATTTTTGATTTTAGGAATCAATAGGATTATTAGTTTTTATTTTAAGTTTATTTTAATTATTTTAAATTATTTAAATTTTATTTTTTCTTAACTAATTATTTAGTTTGGGCTTTAAAATGGGCTTTAGGGACATTATTGACAATTTGGTGTTAACCCTAATTTGTTCCCTATATATACATGTGTTACTTTGTTGAAAAGGGGGTCAGAAGGTTTTCTTCAGAAAAGAGGGTCAGAAGGTTTTCTTCAGAAAAGAGGAGAGAGAAAGGGAGAAACAAAGGAGATCCCCAGAGAAGAAAGGCGGTCGTTCCCACAACTCGTCAGAAGGATTGGAGTTCTCCAGTGTTCCCTTATTCAAACCTTTTTCACATTTACCGAAGCAAACCTCCGCTTCGTAGGTTAAATTACTAAATATTTTGCCTTTTCATGTTTATGTGCATATTTTGCCATGTTAATGTGTTTAGGTCTGTTAAATTACTAAACCTTTTGCTTTTTCATGTTTATGTGCATATTTTGCCATGTTAATCTCCATGTGTGTTTAGGTCCCTAGATTTTAATATCAAAACCCTTTTTTTATCAAAACCTTTTTTTAAAATCGAAACCCTTTTTTTATTTATTATTAAAACCTTTTTTTTAGTAAGACCTTTTTTAAAAACTGAAAAGTCTTTTTGTTCCCAAGAAGAAAAAAAAAACTTTTTGTTCCCAAAAACCTTTTCCCAAAAAAACTGAAAAGCATTTTCCCAAAAAAACTGAAAAGCCTTTTTTTGGATGAAAAGCCTTTTTGTTTCAAAAAAAAAACTGAAAAGACTTTTCCTCCAAAAACTTTTTTTTATAATTTAAACTTAATTTTTTTTATAATTTTTAACTTAAATATTTTTTATTAAAAAATTAAAACCTTTCTTTTATAATTAAAATATTAAAAAATTAAAACCATTTTTTTTATAATTAAAATATTAAAAAATTAAAACCTTTTCGTAAGGAACTCCTGATGTTTGATGTTTGTCGTGTCATTTTATGTACCCTTTTATTACTTTTCTTTCTTTTGGCATTTCATGTGCATGCTCGAGGTTGAAATGTGCTTGTGGTGGCCACAGCCCCACACTATTTTCCTCCCTCACTTCATTCTAAGTGTCATTACATATTTTCTTATTCTTCATGTTTTCAGAAATGTTTCTTTGTTTCTTTATACCCTCTGCCTTTATTACTTTTCTTATTTATGTACCTTAATTATTCCTCCATATAATGATTTGTCATATTTTCACATTTTTTTATAGTTTTATCCTTCCGAAGGATTAGGTCCAGCCTTTTGGCCGCCGAGTCAATAGCCTTACCCCTTTAATGGATCAAACCCTGTTTAGCCTAGGTGTCACGCCGCGGGCAAAATTGCTTTTATCCTAGTGTTAGGCCAAAATAGTCGTCGTACTCTGTTTTAAGGTTTCCCGCCGTGGAATCCCTAATTTAACCCTATTTTAATTTTAATTAACATTTTTTTAACATAGAGATTGGAGTCTCTGAACTCCACTAAGCATATCCTTAAGATGTGCTTACTTCCCCATTGAAACCTTGGCCACAGTCAAGACGTTTCTAACCTCCCTTTTGAGGGGAACTACAGTTACTCTGATTCCATTCCCGTAAGGATATGTAGGCACAAGATGCGATGTCTTGCCGAGTAAACTTAGAATTAACCCCTAGGTCTTTTTTAATTTTCAATCCTTTGTATATACCTTAAAGCAAAATAATCAATGAAATAAATAAAAAAATAAACAAAAGGTTCCCGTAGAGTACTACGGAAGTTTAGGGTGCTAATACCTTCCCTAAATTTAAACAACCCCCGAACCTTAGATCTCTCTCTTTTAGGTTTTTCCTTTCTTTAACCTTTCCTTCGGATAAATGAAATACCGGTTGTAAATGAATTAAGATTCAAGTTAATCAATAGCTTGACATCCAAATTTCACCGCAACAATATGGATTGTATCAGTTTAGTTAATTTCAGTTTTTGCAGTTCAACATGAATGAATATAACAGTTTTGGATTATATCATGTCAATGTATTTTTTATATTTGGTATATAACAGTTTGGATTATGTTTGGTATATAACAGTTTGGTATATAACAGCAGCATACATAAAGCAGCATACATATAACAGTTTGGACTGCTTTTATGTTCTGCTTTTAGGTTAAAGTGTTTTACCCAGTTTTGGTTATACATATAACAGTTTTGGCTATACATAAAGCAGCATACACAAAAGTTTGGATTATATGTTTGGTATATAACAGTTTTGCAGCATACATGTTTGGTATAAGCAGCATACATATAACAGTTCTACTTTTAAATTGATCAAGATTCTTACACTATATACCCGTGGGGGTATATGTACTGTGAAGCTGCTTGCACTATATACCCGTGGGGGTATATGTACTGTGAAGCTGCTTGCACTTTATACCCGTGGGGGTATATACACTGAAGATAAAATCTGAAGCATATTTATTCTGAGCAGCATACATATAACAGTTCTGCTTTTAGGTCACAGTTTTTTATGTTTGGTATATAACAGTTTGGATTATATCACAGTTTTAGGTTCTGCTCTTTGGTATATCACAGCAGTAGAGTACAACATGTTCAAATTATAAACCTGTAATACTTTCCAAAACAACATGTTCATGACAGCAGTAAAATACAACAACTGTAGAGCTTGTTCATGACAGCAGTAGAGTACAACATGTCCAGACTATAAACTTGTTCATGACAGCAGTAGAGCACAACATGTTCAAATTATAACACATAAACTTGTTCATGACAACAACAATAGAATGTAATAGACTTGTTCCAAAACGACAGCAGTACAATACATAAACTTGTTCTAGGTAACTAAACATGTTCCACAACTTAGAGTTTCTTCTTTGGCGTGGTCCTCTTTGTTGGAGTAGACCTCTTTCGCTGGAATCATCTGGTGCCGGTTTCACTGACAGCGGAAAGATTGAAGTTTCATAAATTATTTTCGGATCAGGCGAGGGAGTTTCTAGAAATTTCTCCATATAACTTTTCCCAGATTTTGCTTCAACAGCAGGTCCATTCAATTGTCTTTTTTTCAGCTTCACTAGGCGAGCTGGATTACTATAACCATTCTCAATACGTTCCTCAAGAAGCAGCTGATGTAATCTGCAAAGATGGAAATAAATTTGAGACACCATTCAACAATTTAAAGACATAACCAGTCGAATACCAATGTACCACAACAAAATGATTGGAACTTACTTTGAATGTGTTAGTACAGCATTAGGAGTTTCACCGTCCCTTAGCCGTGCTCCTTTCTTCTGTGGAAATGAAACATAATTATATAATCAAATTTGCAAAAGTATACAATTTTTCATTGCATAGAGTTCTTTATTGCAACCATAAAATAATTAAGAAAAAGCACCAAACACTTATCTGCTTATAGCACATATGGTCATATATGTATGTATCAAAGGCACCGCCATATATGTGGACTTCATAATTCACATCATTTAATTTCAAATTTTCAATTATAATTTACAAACTTTCAGCAAGATCCCAACCAACATTACATAGCACAAAGCTCATTAGGATCACACGTTTGCAACCATTCTCCCATAGGAGACTATTTCAATAAATGGTAGAATAAAAAAATTTGTACCTTGACTTTACAAATTCTTCTTTCCCTGGACTTGTACAGTGGCTCTTACAGATGAAGCTGACTCCATTTTAAAGAATGATGGATCATTATAACGCTTCAGACATGCCCCAGCCCCAGCCACATCAAACCTTTAAATAAGGCAAAAGCCAAAAAGAAAATTTTTCAAATATATATCACAGAATAATAATGTTTTATTTATGTTGAAATCATATATATTGGATAAATAAGACCACCATACTTATCCAGAAGGAACAATCTTGGGGGACCGCGACATTCTTCATAGGAATCCATTATCAATCGAGGTAGGTTTCCACCGGTAACAAGGTTTTGTTCAGACTGAAGTAAAAAATGATGAATGGTGAGTTTGAGAGTAAAAGGCTTTTTCAAGTGAAGGAACTTCACCCTCAAGCTGTTTAACACGAGTTGTAAGACTGTGGCCTCTTGCAGCGATAGCCATTACTTCTTCATGTAAATCATGGAAGATCTCAGCAGAAAACCTAATCAAAAAGAGAAGATAAATGCAGGGAATTTGAAATGCTGAATAAGAAATATGCTCAGTAAAGAAAGAACTGATGCTCACTTCTCAACAAAATAAGAGTTTTCAACATAATAAAACCATATTACAGACAGATATACAAAAATACGCCAATATGTCTGCTGTCTCTCAAGAAGTTTGACAAATTTTACCATTCTGGAGACTATAAAATTTTTATTCTCCATGTTGTTTTAGTTTATATGATATCTAAAATTTAGCTGGATTTTAAAACCATTGATACATGTGTAACAACATAAACATGACAGAGATAAGAACGGGTAAAGAAGATGCATAAGCAGAATTACAGGAAACCAATTATAACTGTCAATTGTGTCAAAAAACCCTAAATTAGAGAGAAATGAACTAACCTTTTGATTATGTCTCTTGAATCGTCTTCAATCCTCAATCAGAAAACCCTAAATCAGAAAACCCGCAATCCTTCGCGTCTGCAAACCTTGAATCGTCTTCAATGACTCAATGAATTCTCCAAAACTCCAAGATATGATTACGCTTCTCCAAGCAGCTCCACCTTGTCGTGCCTTCTTCTGGTCTGGGTAATGGTGGGTATTGGAACCGTTAGAATTGTTTTTCTTCCTCTAAGACACTTCATATCCACGTCAGCAGCTCCACCTGGACAAACATGGCACGTCAGCAGCTCCACCTGGACAAACTTGGCAATTTTTTCAAAGTTTGACTAACGGCAACACACAGAAGGATAAACGTGACACCATTTTAAAAGTTAAAGGACCAACTTGCCACTTTTTAAAGATAAGGGACCAACATGGACCCCGAGCTAAAGTTAAGGGACGAAAAAGGTTATTTTGCCATTTTTATTATATTTTTTTGTTTAAATAGAAATAGATTTTATTTTAGTTAGAATAGTTTTTATTTATTTATTTATTAACTTTTTAGAATTAGTTTTTTTTTAATTAAGTTATAGATTTATTTGAATTAATTTTTATTATTTTAGAACTTTTTTAAATAGTTTCTTTTTTTAATAGAGTTTAAAATAGGTTTTAATTAGTAGTTTAATTAGGATTTATATTGTTATTATTTTAATTAGGATTTATTAGAATATTGTAACTAGTTGTTATAGTATCATTATTATTAAGTTTGTTCAACGTCTTTGTCGCTACTGCGAAAATAAGGTGCCGGCAGAACAGAAGAGTCGCCACCTATCGTTATTTATCCCACGGGAGGGAATGGAAACTGTTGCACCACAAAATTTGCCCAACCTTACTTTACCTAGCTTGTGTTTCATTGCATTCATGTTAGCATTATCATTTGCATTTCATTGACATGTGTGCAGGAGATCAAGAGGTATGATTACCAACAAGGGATACACAAGGCTATGAAGCTAGCTAAGAGATTTATCCAAGTTTTCAAGGGTTGATATCCTCACCAGAGAAGTCTAAGATCCTCAAAAAGAGTGGTTGAAACCAAGAGTGTATGCCTCCTAATGTGAGAGTTGTGGGAAGCCATCAGATGATTCTGAAGCCATGAAGTTGGACTTGAGGTCTTGAGAGAGCTCATGAGAAATGTTGAAGTTCATTTGGAAGCCTAGACAGGTCATTGTGCAAAGGATATGAAGTATACTCAAGATTAGTGCAACTAGGGTTTCATCTGGATGACCCTAGGACAACTTATGATTTGAAGAAGGTTGAGACCTAATCCAGGAGCCATGTGATCATGGATTGATACATTGAGATGTTCTAAGTATGATTCCAATGTTAACTCATCATGATTGAAGAGTTTGAGAAGTTTTAGGCTAGGGTTTCTAAGGCTTGACAGTGTAAAATCCCCTAGCTTGACCCCTGACTTCAAGACCACTTAACTCAAGATGTGATTTTCATCTCATCTTGACCCCAACATGATTGTTGTAGGGCATGATCTTAGCTTTAATTTTAGTACTAGAAGTCCTTGATAGGGTTTATAGAACTCAAGTTATGAGCCATACAAGTTACAAGTCATCTGAGGCATGTGAATTTGGAGCTTGAAAGTTACCCAACTTGCATGACACTTTTACCCTATAAGGATGATTCCTATGAACTTTTGGTCAACATGAATGTTGTTCCTTATTCTCTTATCTTTCTAGAGAGTACTAGAAGTCCATGATTGGATTTGTAGAACTCAAGATAGGGCTTTGACAAGTCAAGGGTATTTTGGGTATTTGGAATTACAGGTCATTTTGAATTATGGGTCCATTTCACTATCTTGCAAGCTTCAAATGGAGTTTTGTTCAACTTGAAAGTTGCTCAAAATGATGTTTTTAGCCCAGCCAAGTATCAAGAGTCCATTGATATGGATTAGAGCAATCATTGGCTGAAGAAATTTCACAAAAAGCCCATTTTAATGAATTAAAATGGAAAAATTCAAAACAATTGTAATTTGGATGTTTTCAAGCCAAGTTAGTACTCATTTTGAGTGAAAAAGAGATTCTAAACACTTTGGCATTGTTAGAATTTTGAGTTGAGACTCCTTTCATGGTATTTTGGTGGATTACTTCATGATGAAGTTACAAATCACACACACATCTTTGGTTGAAATCAAAGCTGAAAACTCATTCATTTACACTCCACAACTCTCAAGTAATTGAACTGAAGTGGATTGAGAGTAAGAACAAATCCAATTCGTGCATACCATAAGTGAAAATTTTGGAAGAAAGTTGAAACTTGAAATTGAGAAATTGGGCCATGAATGGTCCCCCAATGGATCAAAACAGATTATAAATAGATTGTGGATCATTTTTGGAAGCTTCTAGTGCCATTTTCAGTTGAGAAACAGTTGGAGTCAGTTGAGAAGAAGCTTGAAGATTTGATTTTCGAGTTTGGAGATTGAGGGAGTTTCAGAAGAAATTGAGCATCAAGCATCATTCAGCATCATCCATTGAGTGAATCTGCACACTTTGGAAGAGAATTGTGGCCTGAAAGTCACCATACGCGAAGCTCTGAATCAGGTTTCTTTCTTGCAAAATTCCTTTTTAATTATGCACTTTCCAAGCCTTAGATGCATGTGGTTAGGACCTACTTGAAACATAGATGGATTTTGTATAAGTTTCGTAGTGAATCGTGACAATTTTTGACATAGCATCCCAAGTTGTAGTTTAGATATCTCTCTAGATAGTGGTTAAAAATGAAAAAAAATCATAGATTGGTGATCTAGGAAGAGAGACGAGTTGTTTGGTATAAGAAATCGCGAGTTTTGTTGAGTTTTATGGAAGGCCACTGTTCCCGTCGCGAGGTAGGAGATGACCGGCGCTAGGCCGGCCACCATCTGAAATTCCAGAACCACCGCGAGTGAATCCCTCCGTTTTAGTATCTAATTTTCCAGTTCGTTTAAAGGCCATTAGATCGCGAGGATACGTAGACTTTGTATTTGCATCATGCGGCTGTGATTGAGTTCACGTGTGGCCTTGCCCCTTAGCATTAGTGAAACGCAGAGTTTCATTAAATGAAACTCTGGGCCCTCAATGTTATGCTATTCACACCCCGTTTCAAAGCCCAATCCAATAATACACGCGATAATATTACCAACAGCAGCCCTTGGCTTATTCCCTTGAAAACAAAAAGCTGAGTTTGGACTCAGCTGGGCCCTTGGTTCCTGCGCTATCCCCACCCCCCGTACGCATGGCCCAAGTGAATTAACACATAGCTTAATTACTTACTGCACCTCCTAGTTTCATTTAATTTCTTTTTTTTTCTATTTTGTTTTTTATTAAAACTTGTTAGTTTTAATTCATATAAAAATAGAAATGATTGTTAATAATTCTTGAAATAAATCATGTGAACACTTTGATATGTTTAGAACTTTTTCACATTTTTTTAATTTCTATTTTCATGCATTTTCAATTAATTGCATATTTTCTATTTTAGTGTGTTTTTAATAATTGGATAATTGTATGCTGAGCTTTATGATTTTATTTCTCTTTCAATAATTCATATTAGCCTCTGATTTTTTTGTATGGTGAGTGTTGACACATGAATTGATATTGTACTATTTTGTTGTGATTTTTAGATGATTCTAAATAGGATTTTGGGATAGATGTTTAGGAGTATTCATTGTTGGATCCCTTTGGGGTACCCTTGAGATTTTAGATTTTGTTTGAGCCTTTGGTTTAGGTTTAGCCCCTGATTTTTTTACCATAGCTTGTTAACACATGTAGGATGATGTAGTATTTTCCTTGGAATTTTTAGGAATGATTTTCTATTAGTTCCCCATTTTACAAATTGGCCTTAGTTTAGGTGATCCTAACTAGGTTAAGTGCATAGATTAGTCTTGTAAATGGCCATTAGATGATTCTAGGTCCCATTTCCTTTCTTGATAGATTGGTAGTTAGATAGATACCTCCTTTAGAGCCCTTGAATCCTTAGTATAGGTGATCCTTAGAAGGTAGTCAGTGAGGTTCTTTAGAAGTTCCAGTAGGTGGATGATTCTTCCTATAGGGGTAGTTTCCTCTTCAATTTTCCTTGCTTGATTGGAATCCTCCTTGTGAGCATGTTTCCTCTTGTGGAGGAATACATTGCATCATCATAAAGGGGTTGAGTCTATGAAAGCTCTCTCTAAGGAAGTGGAGTTAGTTGAGTGTCTGTGGTAAGTTCCTGTGGAACTTACCTTGCTTCTCATCTCCATTCTCCTAATATTCTCTCATTCAATTCTTTTTAGGAACCTTCTTGGGGTAGCATATTCCCTCCTGTGGGGGGAATGTTGCACATCTCTTGAAGGAGCCAAACCTTTAGGATTCCCCCAAATCTCTTTTAGTTGGTTGAGTACCTGGGATAAGTTCCTGTGGACCTTACCCTTGCCTCCCAACACCCAATTTCTTTCCTTAGGATAGAAGCCTTGTATGATTACTTGTGGAATGAATTCCTTATTTGCCATAAATCCTTGCCTTCATTCATGATTGAGTGGTGTGTTGCATTAGGATAGTTCATGTTTAGGATAGTTTAAGCATAGGTGCATGACTGCATTAAGAGGTTGAGTGGGTCTCCCTCTGCTTGTTTGCCTTAAGGGTTGAGGTGATCCACCCCTTGCTTGTGTGTTGTTTTTCTTTTTCTATTTGACGTATTTGCATAATAGAGGTTGAGTGAGCTCCATCTGCTTGTCTGTTTTGATTGTTTTTCTTTGCTTGATTGCTAAGAGGTTAAGTGGGTCTCCCTCTGCTTGTATTGTTGCATTGCATGTGCATCTTTACTGTTTACTGTTTATCTGTTTAAGCTGATGCTTTATCTGTTTTCTGTATACCATTGACATGATCCCCTAGGAATATCACTTCCTTTGATAAGGAAGTGATGATTAGAACTTTAGGTTGAAACCTATGCATGATAACTTCTAGGAGTTCCCTGTTTCAAACCTCAACCATAGGATGAATCCTTGGCATGACAACATTAGGACTTGACAATTTCCCCGTAGAGTTCCTTCTCTTCTCATCTCAAAACAACAGTAAAAAACTTAATAAAGGCAAGTTAGTACAAGCGCATTACGAGCCTTAAGCTACTTGGGAAATGATAATTGAGCGGTCTCCTCTCAATCATCTAGAGTGTTTAGTATATGTCCTTTGGACGCTATACGACGCATTCGCTCCTAAGTCATAGTCTCTAGTGCTGTACAAACTACAGACAACCATAAAAAACAGTTCTTCCGTAAAAGACAGAAAACAAACTTCAAACCTTTTTGCCCCGTGGGCCCATAATTCAAAGGAAGCTTTTCTGAAGAAAAGAGTGTCGTTAACTCCCAGTTCTACCGCAAACGGTATCGCCTAAGTCTCCAAGGGTCGAGCTGCATACACCAAACTGCTGGAACTGTTTGTTAACCCTACTCGAAAACCAGATGAATTTGAACTCCCATAATCTGTATTATCCCGAACTACGTAAGCTTTGATCTCTCATATCTGTTGAGAGTACGTAGGCACAATACTGACGTATTGGCGAGCCACCTTCCCCCATCCTTTTAGCCGTAGTTAGCCAAACTACGTTGACTCTGATTTCTCATTCTTCGATGAGAATACGTAGGCATAAAGCGCGACGCTTTGCCGAGTCATTTTCTTTTCTTTTTCAGACCAGCCTTGATAGGTAGATAGTAAAACCAACCCGTCAGATAAACACAACAAGTGTGGATCCCATTGAGTACGATGGACGTGAGGGGTGCTAATACCTTCCCCTTGCGTAACCGACTCTCGAATCCAAACATTGGTTGTGATGACCTTGTCTTATACCTTTTCGTCAGGTTTTTCCGATCGTTTCCATTCCTTTCCTGTGGGATAAATAACGAAAGGTGGCGACTCTTCTGTTTTGCCGGCACCTTATTTTCGCGGTAGCGACAGAAACGATCAAGAAAAACCTAGCGAAACGGAATAACATCGGCCATCGCAACCAAATCTCTGGGTTCGGGAGTCGGTTACGCAAGGGGAAGGTATTAGCACCCCTCACGTCCGTTGTACTCAACGGGATCCACGCTTGTCTGTTTATATGACGAGTTGGTTTAACTATCTACCTATCAAGGCTGGTCTGAAAGAAAAGAAAAAGGAAAAGAAAGGTGACTCGACATAGCGTCGCTGCTCTTGGCCTACGTATTCCCTTGTGCAATGGGAAAGTCAGAGTCAACGTAGTTCGGCTAACTACAGGTGATGGGGGAAGGTTGCTCGCCAAGATATCGTATCTTGTGCCTACGTACTCTCAACAAGCTTGAGAGATCAGAGCTAACGTAGTTCGGGATAAAATGGAACACAGGTTTGTCTTTTTTATCCGAGTACGGTTAACAAACAGTTCCAGCAGTTGGTGTATGCAGCTCTCTCGTTGGAGACTTAGGCGTTACCGTTTGCGGTAGAACTAAGAGTTAACAATGCTCTTTTTTTGAAATGATCTTCCTGATTAAAAGACCCCAAAGGGAAAAATGATTTGAATGTTTGTTTTTGTCTTTTAGAGAAAAAGTGTCTTTTAGAGTGTTTGTAATTCATAATGCACTAGAGACTATGACTTAGGAGTGAATGTGTCGCATGTCACCCTAAGGGTACCATACTAAACATCCTGACTGTTGAAGAGTGACCCTTCAACAATCATTTCCTAAGTAGCTTAAGGCTCGTAACGTACAGTATTCATTAGCCTTTATTAAGTGTTTTGATTTTGTATGAAGATGAGAAGAGAGAGGAGGCCTCTACAGGGGAAACTGAAATCCTACTGTTATCATGAAATATGGTCCTAGGGTTGAGTTTGAAACAGGGAACTCCTAATTGTTATCATGCATGGTTTCAACCTAAAGTCTATCATCATTATCCTTAAATAAGGAAGTGAGAATCCTAAGGGAACATGTCAAAAGGGAAAAAGAAAACAATGTTAAAATCATAAAGCAGATGAAATATGAAAGTAAACAGATGCAAATGCAATGCAGCAATACAAGCAAAGGGAGGCAACCTCGACCTTTCAATGCAAGCAGGCAAAGAGAAAAGAAACACTCAAGCAAAGGGAGGCAACCTCAACCTTTCCAAGAGAAGAGAAACAATCAAGCAAAGGGAGGCAACCTCAACCTTTCGATGCAAACAGAAAAGATACAATCAAGCAAAGGGAGGCAACCTCAACCTTTCAATGCAATGATGATCCTAAACAGGAGAGTATCTATACATGCAAATCTACCCTAATGCATCAAAGCAACAGCTAGACAACCATGAAGAAAAGAGGGAAACAAGATGAGCAACAAGGGAGGCATCCCAAGGCTACATAAAGTTGGATGTGTATACACAAGAGTCCTCTAAGGCTCAAACTCTTGAGGAATGCACAGAGTACTTCCTAAGGAAGACCAGGCTCTCCCAAGAGGGATCCTAAGAATGTAGGACAGATAGCTGAGGAATGAGAAGTACAGTGTGAACCTAAAGGAACCCACTGTAGTCAATGTGAATTAACACAGGAATCCACTCCAATGATCTACTTCTTGAGGAATGCACAGAGTAATTCCTAAGGAAGACCAGGCTCTCACAAGAGGGATCCTAAGATAACAGGATAGATCAATGAGGTGGATCCTAGATGAAAATCTAAGGTATTGTTAAGGTATGTCAACAGGAGTCCTCAAAGGCTCAACCTCTTGAGGAATGCACAGAGTACTTCCTAAGGAAGGCCAGGCTCTCACAAGAGGGATCCTTTGTCAATAGGACCATGGATGATTTATGGATGATGGGAGGCATGGTGAAAACCTAAGGAAGTCACCATGGCACTCAACCAAATTTATCTGATTAAGAGTAGTCCTTCATGGCTCACCTCTTGAGGAATGCACAGAGCACTTCCTAAGGAAGGCCAGGCTCTCCCAAGAGGGATATCATGATAAGGACTAGGATATATTGGCATGACTTGAATTGCCCAAGGCAACAGGAAATTCAAAGGGGAGAGGAAACAATCACAAAAGCCTCTAAGAACCCTAACATCTAAGCACTTAAGATACTCAACCTAAAGGAGCTATGAACAATCTAAGAACTTAGGAATCACCCTAAAGAGGTGTCAACCTATGTACTAAAGGTTAATGGGAATATTGGATGCTTAAAGTTGGCTAAAAGTTCATTTATTAGGCCAAACTATGAGAAGGTGCAAGTTGAAACATGTAAACATTGGTCAGAATGTAAAATTTGGTAAAAATAGGAAATCAATTCTAAAAATCCTAAGAAAAATCCTAGAGGATCCTAAATGTGTTAGGAGTCTATGGTTAAAGTTTCAAGTCAAAGCTCTATGCCTAAGGGAACTAACAGAAAGCTAAACCAAGATGTATGCTATGGGAGATTCAAATGGGGAAGGCTCTAAAGATGTGCTCTAAAACCTACTCAAATGGAATCTAAAAAATGCAAGAAAAATATTACAATATTTTACAATGTATTCACCATACAAAAAATCAGAGATTAATATGGATTATTGAAAGAGAAGGAAAATCACAAAGCATGGCATGTAATTTTTCAATTATTAAAAACACATTAAAATGTAAAATATGCAATTAATTGAAACATGCATAAAAACTTAAATTAAAAAATTTGACAAAATTCTAGACATGTTAAACTACCTACATGATTTTTTTCAAGATTTATTAGCATCATTTGGTATTTTTCTGAATTAAAATCAAACAAGTAATCAAATAGAAAATAAAATAAAATGAAATTAACAAGGAAAATAAGGGTGGTGCAGCTAGCAATGTTTCCACGCGTTAATTCACTTGGGTCGTGCAGTGGGGGTGCGGTTAGCGCATGAATTAAGGCCCAGCTGAGAAACTCAGTGTTTCACTTGAAGGGAAAAAGGCCATTCGTGACATTAAATCCTGGCCGTGCATCGAGAGGACGGGGTCAATACTTCAGCGCGATCGTGTGGCTATTAACGCGTCTGGCGTTTTCAAATGGAAGCGGAGGGAAATAATCCCGCAGTGGTTGGGGGCGGCCGGAGAAGATTCCGGTCATCTTCTCCGGCGGAATGAATAGTGACCAGATTTTGAAACTAATCAAAAACTCAAATTTTTTATACCGTTTCCTTCGTCTTGCTTCCTAGATTGCAAATATCATATTCTTTTTCGTTTTTATCCAATATCTAGAGAGAAATTCAAACTACAACCTAAGGTGTCATTTCCTAAAGTTTCAAGAAACTGAACCAAACTAATCCTAAAAGCTTCTACATACTCTAAGGATCATAATTGTGTGAAAATGACGTAGCAATTCATCAAGAATAGAGTGTATGGATAAAAAATAGGAACCTGGTTTGGAGCTTCAATGGAGGCTTGAAATGTTGTTGAAGCTTCAAGAAAAATGTCCAGAATCATTCCATAATCATCAGTGAAGCTTCTACAATGCTCAATCTTGCTTGAAAATGTGTGAAACTCCAAATTCGAAAATCAATTTTCACCACTTTTTCTCCATGAAAATTTGTTGTAACCACCTCCAAATTCTGTAATTTTCTGTTAGGAATGATTAGAATGTTATATACAATGGATATTGAATGATTTGCAGCCCAATGGAAGCTCATAATAGTCCAATCCAAAAATCACATTTTTGATTTTGAAGCTTTATGGAAATGGTGAAAATATAGCCAACAAGCTTGTAATTTGATTCATTCCAGTTACTTATGATGTAAGGAATATGTGTGGATAGGATTGAGGCCTTGAAATTGAATGGATGGTTGATTTTGCATTTGTTGCTTAAAGATGAAGAAACCATGAATTTCCACATGTAGATGGCTTCAAACTTGATTTGTAATTTTTCCAATGTTCTTAAAACATTATTTGCACTCAAAAAATGTACCAACATGATATGAATTGGTTCCAAAATGAATTGATTTGAATTCTTGACTTTTAAGGGCTTTAAAGCTTCCTTTCATGAATTTTTTCTCAAGCATCTTCCAATTCAAGCCATGTCAATGATCCCTTGAGGTTAGATTGACCAAATGATCCCATTTGGAGCAACTTTCATGTTGGAAAGATTTTCATTTGAAGTGTGCAAATTGGTGAAATGGACATATAATGAAAATGGCCTATAATCTCACTTTCCCAAAATACCCTTGCCTTGCCAAGCTCATAACTTGAGTTCTACAACTCAAAATGAGGACTTCTAGAACTTTTTGGAAAGCTAAGATCATGAGGAACAACTTTCATGTTCACTTGAAGTTGAGGAGAAACATCCTTCTTGGTCAAAAATGGCATGGAAGCTGGTTGACTTTTGTTGACTAAAATCACATTCATCTGAGGACCTGTAACTTGTCTGCTTCATAACTTGAGTTCTATAAATCCAATCAAGGACTTATAGTACTCAAATTAAAGCTATTGGAATTCTCTACAATTATCATGTTTATGTCAAGATGATATGAGACTTGCATCTTGAGTTATGTGGTCTTGAAGTTAGACACTAAACCAGGGGATTTTACACTGTCAAACTTGGCAACCCTAGCCTAGTAACTTCTCACAATCCTGAATATTGATGAAATGATCTTGGAATAATCTTTGGCATGTATCAACACAATATCACATGATCATAAAGACTTGGAATTGAGTTTTAATCTCCGTCAATTCAACTGTTGACTTAGGGTTAACCAGGTGAAAACCCTAATTGCACCAATCTTGACTGTGGCTTCACACACTTGATATAATGACTAACATAAGCTTCAATATGACCCTCAAGGTCTCCCATGAGTTCTAACAATATTCTCCACCCATAACCATGGATTCAAACTCATCTGGCAATCTTCAAATGACCCCTAGGATAGGAGGTACACCACTATTAACCAATCAACTTTTCTATGAGCCCTGACACTCTTCTGAGGATAATAAGCCCTTGATGGCTTGAATATGACCCCTTGAATAGGCCATACCTTTGATAGCCCTCTCTTGATAAGCACACATCTCTCAATCCCCTGTTCATGGACTATGGTATGCAAATGGTAATGCTATGAATGCAATGATAAATGTAATGAAACAAAAGCCAGCTAAAGCAAAAAGTTGGGCAAATTTTGGGGCGTAACAGCTGCCCCTATTCAAACGAATTGGACCGAACTGGGTGAGAGGTGAAGAACTTCCAGCCAATCAAAGTAAAAGGCGATTGAATATCGACAAACCCGAAAATTTGCAACCTGTACGAACACAAAATAGCGAATGCTAACCAAGGGTTGGAATACCGATATGCCAAGGATAATAATCCAATATAATCTGAAATTCATCCAAAAGATGCCAACCAAAAGTCGGGAAAACACCCGGAGGACACCAACCAAGAGTTGGAACAACCAAAGGCCAACAGATACCAACCAAGAGTTGGGAAAACAACCAAAGATACCAACCAAGAGTTGTGACGAAATCGACAACAAATACCAACCAAAAGTCGGGATAGCGAACTCGGAATACCAACCAAGAGTTGGAACAACAAACAAATAGGGTACCAACCAAAAGTTGGGGTGACAAAACCTCGGATACCAACCAAGAGTTGGAACAAAGATCAACGGATACCAACCAAGAGTCGGGATAACGTCCAACAGGTACCAACCAAGGGTTGGAACAACCAAAGATACCAACCAAGAGTTGGAACAACCAAAGATACCAACCAAGAGTTGGGATGAAACAACCAACAGATACACCAACCAAGAGTTGGGAAACAACTGGAGGATACCAACCAAGAGTTGGAACACGAACTAAGGAATACCAACCAAGATTCGGAAAACAACCAAGGATACCAACCAAGAGTTGGGATGAAACCAACAACAGATACCAACCAAGAGTTGGGAAACAACTGAAGAATACCAACCAAGAGTTGGAAAACAAACTCGGGAATACCAACCAAGAGTTGGAAAATCACTACAGATACCAACCAAGAGTTGGGAAACAAACTCTTGAATACCAACCAAGAGTTGGGAAACAAAGGTACTAACCAATAGTTAGAATCACCATGGAACACCATTGATCAAAGGTCGGAACACAAGCTGCTAACCAAGAGTTAGGATTGCTGGGGAAACAAGGAATACCAACCAGGAGTTGGGATAACATCCACTAAGGAATACCAATACCGCCGACCAAGAGTCGAAAAAAACGTCTGTCATGAAACTATCAACTGAGAGTTGGAATAATGACGCTGCAGGGGATAAAGTTCGACCAGAAATCTGGAACTAAACTGCTAACCAATAGTTAGAATCAACGTGACCTATTGACAGGAGATGAATTGACAACAACTGAAAACTACCAACCAAGAGTTGGGAACAAGCAACTCTGCTGCGGAGGAACAGGACTACCACCCAATAGTGGGAACAACGTCCAAAGGAAAACTACCAACCAATAGTTGGAAGCGTCAAATAAAGACCACCAACCAATAGTCGGAACCGCGAGAAAAATCACCAACCAATAGTTAGAATCAAAGCATCAACCAATAGTTGAAACCGTAGATTAAAAGTCAACAACCAATAGTCAGAATAACAAGGAGACTGCCAACCAATAGTTGAAACCGCCACAGGACTGCTATCAACCAATAGTTGAAAGAGTAAAACAAGGACTACCAACCAATAGTTGGGAGGGTCGAACGAAGTCCATCAACCAATAGTTGGAAGAGCGCACCAAGACCACCAACCAATAGTCGAAACAATGAATAAAGACCGCCAACAAATAGTCGGAACAGTAAAAGGGGGACTACCGACCAATAGTTGGAAGGGTCAAAGGAAGACCACCAACCAAGAGTTGGAAGAGTAAACGGAGGACTATCAACCAATAGTTGGGAGAGTCGAAAGAAGACCACCAACCAATAATCAGAATAACGAGGGAAGACTGCCAACCAATAGTCGGACGAGTAAAAGGGGGACTACCAACCAATAGTCGGAAAAACGACTGCGAGGGATAACATCTAACCAAAAGTTGGTAAACCAGGCTGCTAACCACAAGTCGGAACACAAGCCACTAACCAAGAGTTAGGATCGCTAGGAAAATAAATCCTCATCAACCAAAAGTCGGAACAAAAGCCGCTAACCAAGAGTTAGGATCGCCAAGAAAATAAATCCTCGTCAACCAAAAGTCGGAACAAAAGCCACTAACCAAGAGTTAGGATTACAAAGATTGCCAACCAAGAGTTGGAACAAAAGCTACTAACCAAGAGTTAGAATAAAAGCTGCTAACCAAGAGTTAGGATAACCAGGAAAAATAGGTCCTCCTCGATGAACTCTCTCTGAAACAAAGCTCCAAACACTAACTCACTGTGAAATCAAAACCAAATAATCTTTAAAAAAAATCAGGAAACGACACACAATCAAGACCCAGAAACTCAAAGAACAACAACACCACTCCGATTTACCACCGTGAAAACCCATTCTTCAGCCTTCGAACCGCAACTCGAAACCCAGGTGTTGCACCCCAAATTTTGACCCCTTAGATCCTCATCATCATTGTAGGATCATATTTGCTTGATTAACTAACATTAACCCATTTTCAGTTTATCTTTGTTAAGATGCAGATGAATCAGGATTTCGTACCGTCAAAACCAAGGCTTCGATGGTTCGATCAATCAATGTTTTGGATTGATCCAACTTCAAACAAGATCAAGGATGATACATTGGACCAAAAATGAGTGCAATTTGAGGTGGTCACCCGGGGTTTGAGAACAGTGCAATTTGAGACACCCGATCAGGGTTTTCAACTAGAAAAAGTCAACTGTAGTTTGACTTTTGATTTAATGAGTATTTCAATGGTGGGATCAAGGTCCATTAAGATCCTATGGCTTAGTAAAGTCCATCAAGAGTTTCAAGTCCTCAGAATGTCCGGATCACCAACGGGCGACTCGGTAGACACCGATCGAACGAACGGTTGACCGAAAAGTCAACTCTCCAACAATACGGAATTTGACTTCAAGGTGTGAATGAAAAATGTTCCTTATATCATATTACACCTCCCCATAAAATTTCATGACCATTGGATCAAGGTTTGAGAAGTAATTGAAAAAATCGAGAATTAGGGTTTTGAAAGGGGCAAGACCATAACTACTCAACCACACATCCAATTGGAGTGGTTCTAAGCTTGTTTGAAAGGTATTGACAAACCCTAAAAAAGTCCCACAGTGGTCCATATTCAAAAAATGCATGGAATTGGAGTTATAGCAGGAATCATTTTTCAAGAGTAAAGGACTTAGTGAAATTTCACAAATTCTGGCCATACAAACCACTTTCTCAGTCAACTTCAAGGGGTTTTTCAACCAAGATTCACATAGAATTGAAAGTTTTTATAAACATGAAAGTTGTAGAGCTACATGGGGGCTTTCTAAAAAGTACAAGAACTCCTCAAGAGGATTTGTGAGCTAAGAGTTATGGTACATGGAAGTTGGGCCTGTCACACTTGAAACCACTTTGGCCAAACTTCTCAAAATCAGATTTTCACAACATTAACCATTCTCAACCCTTGGATCATGTTGCAAACTGATAATAAGTGGATTAGATGGAGATAAAACCAGAAGAGAGGTTGAAATGATGAGCCAAGCAAGTGGATAGCAAGTTGCAAATAAAATAATCATTTTTAAAGGAGGAAAGAGAAACTTTTCTCCAACATGATGGCAGCAACAGCCCCCTACCTTCATATCTCTCTCCAGTCACCTCATCCCTCTCATACCATCTGGTTTTGATTGCCTTGAGCCAAGGAGTTGATGGAAAGAGGCTGCCACAAAGATTCGGGAAGATTCACTTCAAAACCTCATAAACTCCCTCCAAAATGTGGAAAATTCAAATCTTCCCTCATGATCACTTTCACTATAAATAGAGGCACTCTCATTGATGTTTTTCACACCAGAGATATCCAAGAAAATCAGAAACACATAGCTCTCCTCTTTCCTTCTTTACTTGTAAGTGAAGAAAATCTCCAAAACCACCAAATTGGCCAATTTCCATTTTTTTCATACCAATCCTTTGTCCAAACCCAAAAACATTCCAAAGACCATACACACACCCTTAAAATGACCATTTGAAGCTATTCCCACCATTAGTTTCATCAAAAGAAACCTAGATCAAATAGTCAACTTTCTACACACCATACTTTGACTTTTGTGCATATTTCATACCAAATCACCACACAAATATTTTTCCACCAATTTCACACTTGGAGCACTTCATATTTGTGATATTGTAACTGTCCATAACATCAAAAAGCTGCTGGAAGCCCATTTGGTCTAACTGTCCTAAAGGTTCCATTGGTTTCTTCAAGAAAAAGCTACACTCAAAGGGAGGGGATTCTTTTTGTTGCTAGCTTGCTTGAGAGGGATCTACAAGAGGTTGGTACTTATAAACTCCCTCCTTTATATGCATAAATGTCATCAATACATGTTTGAATTTTGAACTTGAAAGTTTGGTTTATCATGTTGGACCTATTGTCATGTTGGCTGCCTTTGAACTACAATCATATGAAAAGCATACTTTGAGTGTGCTAATGTTGGACTTTAGCAATGTCATGTATAGAGTAGGACAGTTTACATTAAGCCCTTTTCTTTGGTGATAGCTGTGCTTAGACTGTTGAACTGTGTTGAATTCATTGGTGTATTAATGTTGTCAATCCATTGCTTTAGGGCTGGGTAACCCCCAATATCTTGAAGTGATCATTTTCCATCATTTTAATGTGTGTGTATATGAGCATCATTGTTGTTAGGTTCCTTTTGCTTTGTTGCTATTCATTTTTTATTGGTATGACTTTAAGTTGAAAAGAGGAGGTTGCTGCCAGATGTTCTAAGTATAACTGTCATAAGGCTTTAATTGCTTGGAATTGTATAGCCAGTTTCATAATTCTGTTGAAGTTGCTACAACTTTAGCCTAGTCATGTGTTTTGCCCATGAGTTTGCATTTGGTACATACTTAGAGTTTGTTTAGCATTTGGAGCTTGTGTATAAGGCTGCTGTCAGAATTTAGGTAAATTTAGATATACCAACTCATGTCAAGATATCTAGAGTGGCTAATTTTAGTCTGCATTCCCTTTGGATTTGACTTTGTGATATCAATCTCAGTGGTTCTGTTTTGGTCTAGCTTTTAGCCGGTGTGTATAGGATTGTCTTTGCTGATTGGTTTGATTGGCTGCATCAAGCTTGTTGCATCTAGAGTGCCTACTGTCTTAAGTTTGTAAACTTGTATTTGTGGATGAGTTGGACTGATGATTTAGGGATATAGACATTATAATTTACACTTGTGCCAAGACCTGCTAGTATGCAACACTCTCTGGTCAGATTAGGTAAGTGTTGTTAAAACATTTTGGTGTGTAGCTGCCATTTAGGGGTTTAAGGATAGTTTGAGTTTCTTTAGGGGCTGTTGACAAAATATGTGAGTTTGGATTTATCATTCCTTGGTGAGATACTTAGAGCTTTTGACTATTGGTATCCTAGGCTGTGTGATGGCAATTATTGGTTCTACTGAGTTTCAGGTAGATTTCCTTTGAACTGCAACTTTAGTTTATCAGGTTTGGCTTTTTGACATTTTCAGGGTAGAATGGTTTGCTCTGTCCTTGACTGTGCCTAAGAGTTGAGTTTGTCAACTCAGGTTTAGATGCTATTTAGACTGTTAGTTTACTTGAATAGGATCTCATTTTGGAGGACACATTTGAGGAGATGATGTGCCTGCTGTCCAGGTTTGTGGGAGGGTCTAACCAGTTTAGGGTCCCATTCTGATATGTTGCTGTTGCCACAGCTCTTGATGAACAAAGCATTTTCTGCCTACTATTTGGGAGTTTGTGGACTTGCATTTGTGAGCATTTTGGACTGGTGGTTATTGATTATAGGCTTTGTCATCCACGATTACTGGCAGGATTTGCTTTTAAGTTTGTCAATTCATTATTGACTATTTGGATCTATTAACTCATGACTGAGTACTTAGAGTTGCTAACTCTTTGTGTCATTACATTCGCTTAGGCTTGACATTGTAATGTCAGGATTCTATTTGGTGCCAGTTCAGTACCTTTGGCTGGTGGTTACAAGTTATGTAGGATTAATAGGTTTGGCTGTTGTAGTGTTGTTCATACCAAATTGATGTTGAGAACTTTGTGTGAGTGTTTGTTTTTAACACTGATGTCAGAATTCAGGCGCATGAGACCAATGTGAGAATGATATATTGTTGTCCAGGTCTATTTTGAGGGTTATCAATCTATTTGTGCTACCAAATTTCATTTGGGATCCATGAGTGTTTAGATTCATGCTATGTAGACATATGTAATGTTGTGAATCATGCTTGACTGTTTGAATTAATTACATCATTAACTGTTCTTTTTGAAAATACCATTCCAACTCTTGAACAAAAAAAAAACTGTTATACTGTCATAGAAACATCATCATGTAAAATATGAGCAATTGGTTGATTTGAACTTGGCATTGTAATATCAATTTCATAATGCTATTGAGGACTTAATTCAATTGGTACAACTTTTAGCCTGGCCATGTGTCTTGTTCATGAAGTGTTGGTTGTTAAGTTTATTTCTCATGCTACATTTTGGGTTAGGCTTATTAGTAGCAGTTTCAATGATAACAAGTGGCTGCCATTGGCCTTTGACATTAGAATCTGGGTAGGACTGTCTAGCCTTTGTGTGTGCTGGTACTGAGTGTTAGTTCTGCATAAAGTGTGTTTACATTACAATATCAATATGTTGCTATTTCTGTTTGGTGTGATTTGCTTTAACTTACTTCTAGGGTTATTTGATTGGAACTCATCAATAAGTGAATTTGAAATACCAGGGCAAGGTGGTTGTCAATTGCCACTTTAAAGTTTGTTAACTTTTGGCACCAACAGGCTTGTTGTAACTATTTTCATAGGGCAAATTAATGTGTACTTTGGTTCTGTTGAGGGCTAGAGGCATCTGTTTAAATCTAACCCATGAGCAGATCATTTCAAACATAAACAAACCTGTATTCTTTGATCACACAAGTTTTTGAGCTTTAAAACTCCAATGCATCTTCAAACCTCCACTTGCATTTTCTATCATGTCTCACTTCATGAGTTTTGTTTTGAAAAACATTTGGCATCCTCATTAGATTCCAAGCATGACAGGTTGTTTCCTTCCCTAGAGTTGTATCCATCAAAGTTGTTGGTGGTACCTAATTACTAGCAGGGATCTTTGGCTCAAACAGTATCCAAATGCCAAAGTTTTGCATCTAAGCTTGCAATTTGAAGATCATTTTGTGATCTGGTGAATGTTTAAGTTATTCCTTTTAGAATTCATTACCAGCACGATATTTGATTTTTGTTCAGACCCTTAACCACTTTGACTTGCATCTGTCTCAGTTTTGAAGTTTCAAAATACATCCCAAAATATCCAATTGCATGATCCTTCGTGTATTGAGTTGTGCGTTTCATTTCAAAAAATAGTTGATACTATCTTCTTCCTCATCAAATTTCAAATGGAATAGAGTTTTGTTTTATGAAAATTGATCAAGTTTTGAAAGAGTTTGAGTAAAATCGTATTTCAGCATTCCACTTGAAGTTGCCTTGGCCTGGCCCAGTTTTCACTACCAAAAGGTGCCTTTTGTATTAATTGGGGTGTCAAAATACTTGGGTGTATCGCCACCCCAGTGGTAGTAACCTGTGCGCATTATACCCCTTGTACCTACCAGTCATGTGTTCGATCCCTGAGTGGGACATTTCTTTTTTGTTTTATTTCATTTACATTGTTTCAATATTTTACTCTTTCTCTTCCATTGATTAACACGCGCGTGCAATGGCCAACTTGGTAAAGTGTTAAGGTTGTAAGCCAAAGGTGTTGGGTTCAACACCTCCCATGGTCATTTCTTTCTTTTTTATTCGCTCATTTCTTTTTTCCTCTCAAAATTCAATAATTCATAACTTGCTCATTTTTTATCATTTTCAATCCATTCTTTTTGAAAAATGTTCATAATAATGTCTATTTTCATTTAGTGAAAGAAAATTTCAAGTTTCTTGTATTCACAATGCCTTTTTCCTACTTGAAAGTTGGTTCGTTTTTAGGGTCGTTACCTTGCATCTCGATGATTTTTCTTTTATACCATACTTAATTTATCTTGTGAGATTTGTTAATGATTAATGCCCTTGTGTTTATTAACATGTTAAAACTTTGTCTCTCATTGGTTGTTACCATGAACTTGCTATTCTCCTAAATTATGAGGTCTAAACTGATTTAATTGTGTTTGATTGTTATCTATGCACATTGTTGTCACATTTACTATGCTTTGAACTTATGACATGCCTACTTTCAAATTGTGATTTGTTCATATGATTGTTACTTTTACCATATTCCAATCTTTGTTAAGATAAGCCCTCGATCTTTGTTAAGATGATTTATTGGTTGTAACCCTTGGTATCATTTAAAGTATCTGCTTATTGTAATATGCATGCTTACTTGTCTTAAATTTGATTTCATCTTGCTTTATTAAGTACTTCTTCCCTCAAGTGATGGAACTGTCTAGTTCTCATCCAAGTTGCCTCTCTCTCTCTCTCCTTCCAAAGGAAAAGTTTCTCCCTTGATCCTTGTGTCATTGGACAGCGCATTTATCCCTTTTGACTTTGTGAAGTCATCCTAACCCTAGCTTAGTTAAGTTAGAACATTTAAACCATTAGACTTTGCTTTAAGTCTAGAAAACTCACCTACACTAGGAGTGTTTCTTCAACTAGAACCCTAGGATAGAGTTTGTAAACTCTATGTGAGAATCATAGATATGATTTCTTGCTCCCCTTTGAGTGTTCAACATAGATTTAGAGAGTTGTCTTAAACTCTACACAAGCATGGATATGTTTGTTCCCCTCTGAACCTTGATTATAATCAAGTGTTCTTCATCCCTTGTGAGGTGAACTACGATTGCTCTAATTCTATCCTAGTAAGGATACGTAGGCAGAGGACGCAACGTCTTTGTGAGCAAACTTAGAAACTATCCTTAGGTATTAACCTTTTTCCCAATCCCAATCTTTAGCAAACATTTACCAAACTTAGCATGCAAATAAACAAAAGGTTCCTGTAGAGTACTACAGATGTTTAGGATGTGAAATACCTACCCTAGGCATAACCAACCCCGATCCCCGAATCTCTTAGCGTTGTTGTTACATCGCGAAAAGGGTTTTTCTTTCTTTATACCTTTCCTTTGGATAAATTAAAGTCCGGTTGTAATCTAAGAATTAAAGATTCAAGTTAATCAATAGCTTGGTATCACGATTCTCACCACAACACCAGGATCTGAAGCAAACTCAAACTACCAACCTTCACCTTAAAAAAACCCATAACCTCCATCTAATCTTCATCCGAAACCACACAGACCAAAAATCATAAAACCTCTTTTCGTCGCCCGTCCGAATCTCCACCACCGACTACCGTCAACCATCCATGAACTCTAAACCTCAACCAGCCACCACGAACCGCCGCTGTTTTCCACCATTAACCAAACACCCACTTTGTTAACCTTAAAACCTTCAACAACTAATCCGCAAAACCCATAAAACCAGAGAAATTAGAAAGAGAGATGGAACGACGATGGAGTTTGAGACAGAGTGAGAGTCTGAGGCGATGAACAGAAGGAGTTGAAATTGGGGATCCGTGTTTTCATTGCAAATCTCATTTTTTTCTTCCCCTTTTCATATTTATTTTATTTTTATGATTTTTTTTTTATAAAAAAAAGGGAAGGTTGATGATGGGCTTTTGATTCAAGTGGCCCATTTTATCTAAACCAACACACCCCGGATCTGTTATCAGCCTCCCCCCATTTTTTTTTGAATATTTTATTGTATTATATTTTTTTCTAGTTAATATATTATTAATATGTTTCTAAAAATTTTAGTTTGTATATACTATGTTTTTTTAATTAGTATTTTTTTAAAAATAAGTTGGATATATTATTTAAACCTTTTTTAGAATCTATTCTTTTATTTTATTTTTATGTTTAGAGTATAGATCTTATTTTTCATTTCTTATTGGATTTTTGTCCCAATGTCCGTTTGGTCGATGACGAAGTTTCCATAAATCGATTACTAAGTCAATATATTGATAAGTATCATTGGATCTGAGACCCACCTCGTTTTCACCTCGCATTTTTATTACACTTCTTATTTTCGAACCGATGAAGTCTCTGATTCGTCAAACGTTAACTCTCGAGGATGTTGAAACCTTCGTTATTTCAAATCTAAGGAGAATGACCATTTGGGTCATTTTCCTTACTTTGGGATCGCGAGAGGTTCCCTTCAATTAAATTAACTTAAATTTTTCGATTAAGACGAGGTTTGAGTTTTAGGTTCTTTCTCTCTCTTTCTTATTCCGAATTTATTTCATTTGTCATTTTTTTTCCGGTCGATGACGAAGTTTCCATAAATCGATTACTAAGTCAATATATTGATAAGTATCATTGGATCCGAGACCACATTCTTTCTCTCCTCACTTCTTTTCATCTTTTCGATTTTATTTTGACTTGTGGTGATTGATGAAGTCTTGTATCCGGAAGACAAGATCCCATTCTGTTTGGGTCCGTGCGACATGATTCAATTGGAGAACGATCCTCAATATCGTTTCTCTATCTTGTCCTTAGCACGGAAATCAATACGCGACCTCTTATAGGTTGGCTTCCCTTATAAATCGAGCTAAGATGGTTTAGCGTTACATTGTCCCGATTCGATTCAAAATACCATCAAACCATCTTGGAAATAAATTATCTTTGTATTGAATTAAAAAGAGATGATTAAGTGTAGACTTCTTCCTCTTCGAGTGTCGAGATGCTCACTGTAGTGTGGGTGGTTTCAATACTCATCTTTCAATACGAAGACGCTTCCACCTTCCTCTCCTAAAAACCTCGGCCCTTATGTAACACCCCAATTTTTAGTAATTATTTATTAATTAAATTAATTGATTAATTATGTGATTTTAGGCCTAATTGAATTAACTAATTTATGTGATTTATTTGATATAATTGAATTAGTTGATTTATTTAATTTATATAAATTATTTGATTTATTTGAGTTGTTTGGATTAATTGAATTATTGGACATATTCGAAATAATTGATTTAATTTTATTATTTAACTTATATGATATATTCTAATTTGTAGAATAATATAGAATTGTTAGATTAATTGATTGGGCCTATTTGGGGGTGTGAATAGACATGAGTTATTAAGCCCATTGGAATTACTAGGTTAATTAAAATTGTGAGAATTATATAAAATAAGAGAATGAGATAAAAGAGAATAGAAAGAAAGAAAAGATAGAAAGGAGAAAAGAGGCAAAGAGAGGAGTGGAGAAGAAGAGGAGGAAACTCAAGAGAAAGAGCAAAAGTTCAACAAATTCAAGGTAAGGGTGAGTTTTTACCTAATTATTAGGATTATTTGATAGATTTAATGGGTAGAAACATATTTAGGTTGGAATCCCTAATTTTTCCATGAATTTGAAATTATTAGGTTTTAGTGAAAAACTTGATACAAGATAATTTCAATTGTGTTTAGGAATGATATTTGGTATAGAGTAAAGACCCATTTAATATTTGAAGTAATCCATTGGAAACTTGGAATGTTATACATTTGTTGTTACTGTTGTGTATGAAGTAAATGAAGAACATAGAAAGTGATGATGTCCTGTAGCGACATAATTAGAGTTAGAAGCATAATTTATGATTCCTTAATAGCAAGGGCTGTAGCGCATGGAATGCTAAGGATACTACCAAGAAAATTATTTTATTCATTATAGTACTGCTGTTACATCAGTTAATAGAAATGAGTATTATGACTTCCTAATTTCTCACACACTAGCGATGGACCTTGAATAACTATAAGTGCCTTTCTATTCCCTTGGCCACTCACTGTTACGCAGGGGTACTAGAGGAATGAAATGATTCCTTCTTTTTCTTAAAACTAGCAATGCAGTAAGGAATTATAGATAATTCCAATTCCACTTATTGTAGTTAATATAATGAGAAATTAAGTTATATGTTCATTTATCGAAACCATAACCGGTGATGCATTTAATGGTTAAATGATGGGCCTTGGCATGCTAAAAAGAAAACATAGACAATTCGTGATGAGTAATCTCTTTTGCTTTATATTAAACCAAACAAATATAATGTCATTCTAGTATTGAAACTAAAAGAGAATTTAATAATCTCATGTCATAGCCTCGGGTACTGTATTGACCACCCCATATAATCACAATAAACATGATTTGGTAAATTAATTAAGATATCAACATAAGAAACTAGGATATTGTCTTGTTTTAGAACAGTAGAAATACCATTTAAATTCAATGAGATATTGTATTATTTTATGAAATAGTAGCTTGCCACTTTAGTAACCAAATGAAATGTGGTACTTGAGATAATGTGCCTATACTTGAGTCACTGTAGCGTATAAAGCAAGGGGAGTATATGTGGTAGTCATTATATGACAGTAGTGCTATATCACCATCTTATTAGGAACTAACTAAAAGATGATATTCATATTTAATTGAAATCATGTGATGTCTTCATAAGGAATTAAAATTAGGAACTATACTAATTGATGAATTTATCAATGGAGATTATATATTAATTATTATATAATCTTTATTATATGATTTTGATTATTAGTTAAGAGATAGATTACTATTTAATTATTAGATGATTTTGAGTGATTATATAAAGAAGCCAAGGAAGTGTGATGATCTAGTTATTAATATGTTGTTTTTAGTTATCTTATGGATAATAAATTTAATTATTAATAATGGATTGATTTTCTATATTTAACTGGTATTGTGTGTTTTATAAATTGAGGTTGGATTGTGTGGTACTTGTGAATGTGCAAATGTGTGGTAATTCAAGTGTGATGAATTATTGAAGATATGTTTGAACATTAAGATTAGGGAATGGTCTTAATTGTATATGAATGTTGATTTGCATACGCATCATTTATGTCAAGAGGCAATGCTTGTTAGTTCCCTGGGAGCTAGTGACTTGTCCCAAACCTAGAGCGAGGTTTGAAAGCTTAGGAAACGAGCTTTTTGTGTGTTATTAGTCTAGGGAACGGACCCGGTTTAAGTGTAAAAACCGAAAAATAATAAGGAGTGTTGGTACCACATGGCATGAGTTGCATTGAGTCTTGCATTGAGTTTTGCATTGAGTCTCATTATGTATATTTATGTGCTATGAGATTACGTGTGATATGTGGAACTGATAAATTGGTGAATTATGGAGTTGTGTGTATATACTTATGAATAGTATGGTTACTTGAATAATATTGTGTTGATAAAACTTTTGAAGTGTGAGAATAATAGTGATTATGTTTGTATGCCTTAAATTATATATTATCTTATAATTTCAATAATTATGTGAATTCTCACCCTTCTGTTGGAATGATGTTTTATACGACATCGCTCAGGTACTGAGGAGTAGAGTTGCTTCTAGCACGAGGTAGCCGTTGGAGTAGCTTGAGTTGTGTCTTTATTTATTTTGGGTCGAGTCATGCTCTGATTATGTAACACCGGGGAATATTTTGATTTCATATTTGGAGAGATATTTTATGTACTCTACTTTATTCTGTTGTTGTTATTTTGAATTATATGAAGAATTGGCTTTTAAGCCTAAGTATTAAAAAATGAGATGAGCATGAGACTTCTATTATGTCCATCATGATTAAAGCGAATCCGCTGCTACATGTTAATGTGAAGGTATATGAAAAGCAGGAAGTTATTTTTATATTATTGAGCATGACAGGTGTTGTGTGATGTTTTGAAAAGTTATGTGACACCCTTTTGTGAAATGCATGATAATTACTCTGATCTATTTATATTTATTCTGCGGGGTTAGAAGGGTGTTACACCTTACCGAGTACATTTTCAAACCTCGGCCCCGTACCGAGTACATTTTCAAACCTTGGCCCCGTATCGAGTGCACTTTTCATAAATAATTCAATTTCTCTTTGTATCGAACTAAAAAGAGAGGATTGAGTGTAGACTTCTTCCTCTTCGAGTATCAGGATATTCACTATAGTTTGGGTGGTCTTGATACTCGTCTTTCGATACGAAGACGCAACTTTATCCATCACATATCTCTTTCCACACCTCTTCCCATAACTTCCTTTCGTAACCTTTCTCACCTAAAACCTTGGTCCCGTACCGAGTGCTTTTTCAAACTCTTTTCTCAACAAAAACTTGAACGGTCGTGGAGTGGTTAGGCGTAGCCCTTCTCCTATTCCGAGTGCTGACGTTTACCGTAGGGTTCTCTGTCGCAAAGCACTTACCATTCAAAACCAAAAAACATCTTTAATAAGAGAACGAAGTTCTCTTTATGTTGAATTAAAAAGAGAGGATTGAGTGTAGACTTCTTCCTCTCCGAGTGTCTGGATACTCACTGTAGTGTGTGTGGTTTTGATACTCGTCTTTCAATACAAAGACGCTACGTTCGCCACACCTTTTTATAACAAAAAACTTTGAGATAAAGAATTGGATACTACCCGTAAAGGGTTACTATCCGAGGACCTATCTCGCCCCTAAAAACAACCCACAAATCAAACGTGACTTCTTGCCTCGCATGGCGAAAACCAGTCTTTCAAAAAGGATATGTTACGTTCGTTCTACCGCAAACAGGAAACGAATAAGTCTCCTCACATCCGAGCAGCAAAACACTTAAACTGCTAGAATGCGCACGATAACATCATCCACAAAAACACACCAGTTATTCGTAGTAGCATGAACTACGTTGCTCTGATTTCTCATGCATATTGAGAATACGTAGGCATAGGATTGTAACAATCCTAGCGAGCACCCTTTTCTTTTTTCACCCTTTTCCCCAGAAAGGCATGCTACGTCCGTTCTACCGCAAACAGGTAACGCCTAAGTCTCCTCACACGCGAGCAGCAATACACCTAAACTTCTAGAATGCGTACGATAGCATCGTCTAGGAAAACTCATCAACAAACCGTAGGCCGGACTATGGCTGCTCTGATTCTTTACTTCCTTTAAGTAAAGATACGTAGGCACAAGGGCCACAATCCTTGCCGAGCACTTTCCCCCTATATCTGTAGTTCCCCGAACAACGTCGACTCTGACTTTCTCATGTCTATTGAGAATACGTAGGCCTAGGACCGCGAAGTCCTATCGAGTCTGTTCTTTCTCTTTTCTTCCTTGTTCTCTCTTTCCTCCTAATCTCTTATTTCCCTGTCTCTAACCCTTCTTTTACCCCGTGGAACACTCTTTTATAGCATAATATTTAAGCAAATATAATCACACATCGACAAACAAATGATTCCCATCGAGTACGATGGATGCGAGGGGTGCTAATACCTTCCCTTCACATAACCGGCTTCCGAACCCGTTCTTGGTCGCGAGACCATCTTATCCATTTCCTTCTTAAGGTTTTCTCGATATTTTCCTTTCCCCTCATGGGATAAATAAAGTTCGGTGGCGACTCTTCTGTCTATCTTTTTCGCCTCCCCGTCGTTGCGTGATGCATTTTTCGAGTAGCGACAACACCAAAATGTCACATAAATGCAAATGCAACAAGACTCATGCATGTGGTGCCAATCAACAACATTCGATGAACACTGGGCCATCAACCCTCCATAGATCCACAACAGTAGAATCGATTCTACACGAGAACTGGAGCACAAGAAAATACCTCACATCCGCACAATGGGATTGAAGCCACAAGAATCGAGGTCCTGAACTGAAGTCCAGAATGTATATGAATGCATGATGCACACGTCAATATAATCCTCATAATAATCTCATTAGGTGCATCATCATTCATCAAAATCATCATAATAATCATGCCATTGTATAATCATCAAAAACTCATGGAATCAACATCATAATTCATCACAATTACTCATGGGAATTCATTATACAATCATGTATTAGTCTCATAGGAATCACAGTTACACTCATGGTAATTCATCAGAGAAATCACAACATCAAAACAGCAAGACATCATTGCACAAGATTAGAATTCGCGAAACTCTGCTACGTTCGCTAGCAAGTTTGTCGTGCGAGTCTGGGGGGAATGTTCGCCGTGTGAAGCATTCTTCACTGTGCGAACTCGCGATTACAGCAAATCGCTGTTACGCACTTGCACCAAAACTAGACCAAAAACCTCTACGATTTCCTTCTCCAATACCCTAAAAACATCCCTAAATCATTCCTAAGGTATTACAGCGAGAACGACACAAAATCTACGACTTATTAGGCCAATCCCGTATCCTATTTACGCCTCCAATTCCCATAATTTCTTACAAATACCCCACAGTCATTAAAGTTCTCATAAATCACTTACCCTACAGGGCTAAACAATCTCAACAACAGATTTTGGCCATGATGGACTACTTTCCCTCAAACCCAAATCAACCTCAAACCTATCAGACCATCAGTTCAAATCCCTATACGGTTAAAACCTCAATAATAGATTTTGGCCGCGAAGGCCTAATTTCCTTTACTCTCAAATCAACCTCAAACCTCTTAAACCCTTCAATCAACTTTAAACACTTTGAATCACATATTAAAAACAATAAAGGCAATACTCCACATACCTTAATTGCCGACTCTAAGCCTTTCTATTTGATTCTTGGAAACCTTTCGAAGCTTTTGCCTCAATCCTCTTCCTCAGAGCTCTGGCCTCTATTTCTTCCGTTTTCACGGTCTAACAAGAATGAATCCTAATTCCCTCAAAATTCATTTTTGTTAAACCTAACTTTGGGCCTTAAATTGGGCTTTCCAACTTCATCCTCACTAACTCCTCCTCAAATGTCCATTTTGCCCTTAATTCACTTATATTTATTTAAATTAATAATAATACTAATATATTCATATTATATACTATTATTTAAATAAATAACTCAAAATCCATAATTATCAATACTTCATACCAACCACCGCAAATTACCAAAAATACGAATATTCATATTTAAATAAATTAAATAAGTATTCCAATAAATTTGGGGTGTTACATACAATCTTGAAGAGAGGGGATGTTTATTTTTACCTTTTTCAAGTGGAATACTTGATTAAAGAAGAAACTGAGACTCGTTCATAGCATACAACCTTGAAGCTTTAGGGAAACTTATTTTATCTTTTATGGATCATTTAGTTAAAGAAGAAGTTGAATCAATTTTTATCATGGAAGCTTAATTTCAGGTTATTATCTTTACTTAGGCTATCATATGTTTAATAGTAGGTAATATACCACATCTTTTTGGTCAGATACCTTTGCTTAGGCTACCGCGTTTGGTAGTAAGTGAATTTTCCTTTTGTGTTTACCTTTGCTTAGGCTATCATGTACCTGATAGTAGGTAATATACGTTCCTTTATTTCAACTGGATACTTTTGCTTAGGCTACCATCTGTTGGTAGTAGGTTATCCTTCCTTTTAAGTTTATTGCCCGTTGCTTAGGCTACCATATGTTTGGTAGTAGGCAATACACACTTTTATTCTATTTGGAGATACCATGTGTTTAAGTTACCCTGTGATCATTAGTTGGTAGTCTTCTCCCTAGTGGAGTTGAGTTTCATTTCCAGTGGAGTTGGATCTTTCCTCGTGGAGTCTTTCTTTGCTAAGTTGTTCCTCGCCGGGTCTTCCATTCTTTAACTGTGTTTCAACATTTCCTTATGCAATTATCCCCCGTGGCATCATTCCTCACAAGATCCATGTCTTACATTCATTTTATATCATATCATAAGTATTTTGTGGCATCTCAGGGCCAAAAATTGTGCATGTTTGTATTTAAGTCTCTCCTACACGTCGAGACGAAGATTTCAATCTCCATATCTCCAGATAGAAGAAACTTAAATAGGGACATTTGTCATACCCTAATTTTTTACCCTAAGATTCTATTTTGCATCATCTGCATAACATGCACTTCATCTTGCATAGTGTCCGAAATGTTAGTCAAAATAAATTTGTTGGATTTACAAACAAACCGGTCTAAATTCATTTCAAAATCTGACCAAACGTTGTATTTTTCTAATATGTTTATTTCGCGCTGATTATTTTGGTGTGTTTATTTTATTTTTTCGAGCACTTTTTTCCCTGACTTTTTATTTCGTTTTTTAATCATTTTTATTTAAATAATAATTTAATTTATTTAGATTTAATTAGATATATAATGTAAATTTTTATTTTTATTACTTAATTTTATTTTTAATTTGTTTATTAATATTTTCTTTAAAAAAAATAAAAACATGATTTTTAACTCTTTTTATTCTTGTCTTATCATAAAAAAACACAAAAACATAATTTTTAATTCTTGTCTTATCATAAGAAACATAAAAACTTGATTTTTAATTCTTTTTATTCTTGTCTTATCATAAAAAATACAAAAACATGATTTTTTATTCTTTTTTTTTATTCTTGTCTTATTATAAAAAACAAAAAAAAAATTGTGTTAATTGTTATTATCATTCTTGTCTATTTTCTAGTCCTATATATATGTATTAGAAAAAAACAAAGAGGACACACAAGAGAATCACTCTCCCGCATAATTTATTCATGCATTACAAAGGGTGAGTGCATACATTGCAAAAGCAGAGACAACAACAACTACCACACGCTCACAAAAGAAATTGCTGCATAAAGAGGAAGAGCGTTTGAGTCATACCTATATAGAGCCTATGTTTCATCTTATTCGCATTACCGCCGAAGACGCATCGAACGAACTTCGACAGGTAAGTTTCCTTCACCTTCGTGCGTTGCTCAGTTGTTGTTTCTTCTTTGCGAATTACTCAAATTCCTCTTTAGCTTGTGTTACTCGCTCCAATTTGATTGGTATTGTATAAATATTATGAAAATCTTTGTTTGGTGATTAGTTTGGGGGTTCATCCGATCGAGACAAACCACGTGCAAGAGGGAGAGAGAACTAGGCAATGTCTTTTATCCATTTCCTTTTTTTTTTCCGACATGCAACATTGTTGTTGTTGATGTGGGTCCGTGTGGGCCTAGTCCCATGGCCCATGTTTTTTTTCTAACACACCTTTTATTTTTTTTATCTTACATCATAATATTTTTTTCTCAACTTTTAATTATTACTATATTTAATTAGTCTTTTATTAGATTCTAATTTTGAAATTATAATGTGTTTTAATTAGAATCTTAGTTCGTTGTTGAATCATTTGTTCTTACTAATTAGGAGTTTTAATAGGAGCTTAGGACGTCTTTTTTTAAAGTTTATTGGTGATTAACTTCTATATAATATATGAGGCCTTTATATTTGGATTTTTATTTGAGGATTGTGATTGATTATTTGATAGTTTCTCGAGCACTTTGATTGCTTGGTTTAAAGTTGTGACACTCCCTAGTGAATCGTGATTAAGATAGGAATTCAAGATTTGGCGTGCATAGATAATTGTTCTTTATCATGATCCCTTAGAATATTAGGTCAACCTTATCTTCAATAAATTGAATCAATACAGGCTTTAGGCTTGACCTCTATTCCATGATAACATTAGGTTAGACTTTCCCTTTAATCTTATTTTAAATTCATAAAATTAGGTTAGTTCCCTTAGGATGTTAACATAGACAACCTATAATTAGGTTCCCTTTTTCTATGAGAGAGCTAGACGTGAGTCATCCTTAGTTGAAATGTAATTTTTCTACCCCATGACATAGTTGAGAAAGATGTTGATTCTTTTCCACTTGAGAGAAGTATGTGGCATACTCGTCGATTCTAAATCTGAGTTGGAGCCCTTCTCTCAAAGTGAAGCAAAGACCATCTTCCATATGCTTGCGGTGGTTTAAGTTGAGTATTCTCCCTAAGATGACTACTTGTCTCTTCTCCTAAAATCAATCAACAAACTTCCCTCCTAGAGCCTTGGCCACTATCAAGAGTTCCTCAATCCCTTTAAGGGAACTACGAATGCTCTGATTCCACTTCTGTCAGGATACATAGGTGTCGCGGTGAGAATTAGATATCAAGCTATTTATTAACTTGAATCACAAATCTTAATTCACCATCGGTCTTTAATTTGTCCAAGAGAAGGGAAAAAGATCGAATAAACCCATGAGTATGCAATACAAAGCAAAAGAGAATCTAAGGTTCGGGGGTTAGTTAAACTTAGGGAAGGTTTTAACATCCTAAGCATCTTTAGTACTCTACAGGAACCTCTTGTTAGTATTTGTGTTATCGTAGTTTGCTAAGAGTGAAAGACCTATGGGTTTATTTCTAAGTATACTCGCTAAGAAGTCGCATCTTGTGCCTACGTATCCTGACGAGAATAGAATCAGAGTATTCGTAGTTCCCCTAAAGGGATTGAGGAACCATTGACTGTGGTCAAAGTTCCAGGGGGAAGGTTCGTTGATTGATTATATGAGAAGAGAATAGTCGTCATCTTAGGGAGAATACTCAACTTAACCACCATAAACGTATCGAAGACGGTCTTTGCATCGTGTTGAAAGAAAGGCTCCAACTCGGATTTGATCGACGAGTATGCCACGTACCTCTCTCAAACGGAAAAGATTCTACATCTTTCTCGATCGTGTTATGGGGGATGAGAATTACATCTCGACTATTAAGATGAATCGCGTCAAATTCTCTTGTGGGGAGAATAGATGGTTAAATTGTAAGTTATCTAATGTTGAAAACTTAAAGGGAGCCTATCTTGAGGATATAAGTAGTATCTTAAGTTGATCGACCTGAAGATAGTCAGGGATCAAGCAGAGGGGTAAATGATGCAGATTAAATTCAATATGTATGACTATAAACTCTTATACAAGTTCTTCCTTTGGATACTGACGTATGCAGATATATTGTCAAAAGGAAAATAAATAGGAGAATTCAAGTAAATCAGACCAAGAATGAATCATATAAGGCATGCATCATAACCAACTCATAAAGCAAGATATTATAAGATGGATTAAGTCAAGCACATATATAAAAAAAGGAAAGGAATGACTCATAAAGGGATGAGGGCGTTTGATGTAAATCACGAATAAAGTTCTCTATCTATGTGGAAGAGCCATAGACAAACCATTAATACTAGACTGACACAAATGTGGTTAAATACATTAGTAATTTAAAAAGATAACTTATAAAATGATTAATGGTTTTTGAAATAATTAAGAGGGGAAAAAACTAAAGTAAAATACTAAAAGGCCAAATTAATTGCAATGATTAAGCAAATAAAATTACAATTAATTAATAATTAGTGTTTAAAAGAGAGTGTTTTTTTTAAGAAATAAAACGTTCATTGAAAACATCAAAAAGAAAAAAATAAAAAAAGATAAAAAAAAGATCTGGTGCGGCGATCTAGGAGAGGGTCCATTGTGGATCCTCGGCCAGAACCCAATCAACGTTAGATCTAGGTGAGTTAGCGGATTGACTCAGATCCGTGAGGGTTTACCGTAGGGGTGATCGCATGGGAATAGAATAGCACAATAGGATAAATCCATATGACAGATAAATTTAAATCTCAAGATCTCTCTTCTCCACAACTCTGTTCAAAATGTTCTCTTCTTCTTCGGTCCAACCCCTTTTCTCCTTCCTCGACCAAAGAAAATGTCTTCTTCCTCTGCATCGCGTCTAGCTCGCGAAACCCTCCCAAACAAAATAATGAAAAAACAAAGCAAAATCAAAACCCTAAAATCCTAATCTAAATCAGACAGATAATCGTGGCAAACAGGAGAAACACGCAGTTAAAGAGATAAGCATGGCACACAGATAAAGATAATTGAAAAAGAGAAACCACGATTATCGGCGTAGTGCGAATCTGGCGAGATAAGTATTTCTACTCCTTCCTTTCGATTTTATGTTTTGTTCTTATTGATATTTTCCTCTGCATGTTGTTGATGTTGCAAGCCCTGTCCTTTTTTGTTGCTCAATATTATGTCCCTTTTATAGGCTCCGCGAAAAAAAAATTTTGAATCTATGAGATATCCGCTGAATTCGATTTGATTGTGTCTAAGATTATGATTATTAAGAATTGTAATTTCCTTTGTGATTGTGATTCAGTGATTAAAACTTGCTATGGATGAGATTGATCCTTATGATACGTTTGAACCTGTCATAGATTCTTTCCTTGTTTAATCCTAAACTCTCATTTTTCTTTTTCTCTATTGAGTTTGGGAATATGTTGATTCTGTTTCTGTTTTCAGTTCATTCACCTTTGATGATTATGATGGAATTTTAATGGCGATGATTTAGTCATAACTCTACATTTTCTTATTCTTTCGTTGCAGGATAAACATTAAAGACCATGTTTTCAACCTTGGAAAAAATGTTAGTGCTCAAAATCAAATACAAATGAAGTTCCTGAAGTACTGCTGCAAAGTCTCAAGCTAATGAGCAGGAATTTCAGGCGACCATAGCAATGACATCAACTTCATTTTTTCACTGAATAATGTATTAATTTTGATGTTCCATCAGGTACTGTGTCAATCCAAAAACCAATCGTATATTATTTGGTTTTGGCAAGAATTGAATCGAATGTGATGGTTCATGATTTAGTGAACTCCTTTTCTATCAAGATTTCAATACTTGTAGGATTTTTGTGTCGGATTGTGTTGCCCTGTTGCAATTGTGTTTCACAACCTTTGTGATTAAAACTTGCTCTTGTAGTGTGTTGATAGTATATTGATTATCTTGGATGATGACATGTAGGTTAGACCTCGCGGATGCTAACGAGCGTAAAGGAGTTGCCTGAGATTTGTAAAGAGATGTTCCCAAGCTCCGCGTGCAAGAATCAAGTTGGTTTAGCTTATGGTACTTATTATCATAGAGAGAATCGGATTAAGGTCTTATAGGATAAACTTCCTGTTGGATCTGTTAATTTAATTTAATTATTTGTTTTTTAGTATGTTTAAAAACAAACTTAGTCCTTACAGGTGTTGTTAGTGCTGTTAGTTTGTTTAGTGGGTAGCTTGTTTTTAGGAATTTTAAGTTAGTGGCTTTGTTGAACTGTTCTATTGTACTTCCTATTTATAAGGCTATCTATTTTCAATAATAAAACAACCTCTCCAATTCAGTTATTAATTCTTATCATTGGTATCAGAGCTGGTTTTACGTGAGAGGGATTTGAAAAATGGCTTCAGAAAATGGCTTTGTGCCAGCGGCTATTCCACGCTTTGATGGTCACTATGACCATTGGAGCATGCTCATGGAGAACTTCTTGAGATCCAAGGAGTATTGGTAGGTTGTGGAATCTGGAGTACCAGAGATAGGAGATGAAGCTGCATTGACTAATGCACAAAAAACAGAAAGAGAAGCTTTGAAGTTAAAGGATTTGAAGGCAAAGAATTACCTCTTTCAAGCCATCGATCGAGCAACCTTGGAGAGGATTCTTTGCAAAGACTCCTTCAAGCAGATTTGGGACTCTATGAAAAGAAGGTATATGGGAAATGCAAGGGCAAAACGTGTGCAACTGCAGGCACTTCGACCAGAATTCAAAACTTTGCGAATGAAAACAGGCGAACCTGTCGCTGATTATTTATGTAGAACCATGGCAGTGGCTAACAAAATGAGAGTTCATGGAGAAAAAATGGAGGACGTGAAGATTGTAGAAAAGATTCTTCGGTCAATGACGCCCAAATTCAATTTTGTTGTCTGCTCCATTGAAGAATCAAAGAACATTGATGAACTGACAGTTGATGAGTTGCAAAGTTCCTTGTCGGTTCATGAGCAAAAAATCATCCAGCAGGACACCGAGGAACAAGCTTTGAATGCTTCAACCTTTAAAAGTTCCGATAGAGGAAAAGGGAAGTGGAAGGACAAGAATCCATATCACAAATCAGATGGGGATTATGCATCAGATATGCGAAAGGGTAACAACTACAGTCAATGCAGAGGCAACAAGACGAATAATGACAAGTCCAAAGTTGAATGTTTTCGATGTCACAGATATGGCCACTACAAGTCTGAGTGTCGAACTAAATTGCATCATGATCGTGGTCAGAAGTCTAACTATGCGGACGAAAAAGAAGAGGATATTTCTCTCTTGATGACATGTCACAAGGAGGAGAAAATTCATGGAAGTATGTGGTACTTAGACACAGGCTGCAGCAACCACATGTGCGGGGATAAATCTTTGTTTTCAGACTTGGATGAATCATTCCGAAGCACTATAAAGTTTGGAGATAACTCTACATTTTCAATCATTGGCAAAGGAAATGTCAAAATCTATACAAAAGACAACACAGAACATTGTATAGGTAATGTTTACTTTGCCCCTGATTTGAAAACTAATCTTCTTAGTGTTGGACAACTCCAGGAGAAGGGATTTGAGATTAATATCAAAGATGGAGTGTGTTGTATCCAGAATAAAGAAAAGGGATTGGTTGCTAAAATAAACATGACATCAAATCACATGTTCCCGCTACATTTCAGAAACACTTCCCAGATTAGTCTTTCAGCGGAATTGAAAGATGAGTCATGGCTATGGCATTTTCGCTATGGTCATTTGAGCTTTGGAGGATTGCAAACTCTCCAACAGAAGAATATGGTGAAAGGTCTGCCACAGTTTCAAAGACCATCCCAAGTCTGTGAAGAATGTGTTGTTGGAAAGCAACATCGAGAAACTTTTCCAGCAGGAAAATCACGGAGAGCAAAACAAGTCTTGGAGCTGATTCATTATGACATCTGCGGCCCAATCACGCCAACCTCAAATGGCGGTAAACGTTACTTCATAACGTTTATTGATGATTTTAGTCGAAAAACATGGGTTTATTTTTTGCAGGAAAAGTCTGAAGCTCTATCCGTCTTCAAAAAATTCAAGGTGCTTGCTGAAAATGAAGCGGAGATGTCAATTAAAATCCTACGCAGCGATCGTGGTGGTGAATACAACTCACGAGAATTTGTAGATTTTTGTGAGACACATGGAATCTGGAAGCAGCTTACAACAACTTATTCCCCACAACAAAATGGCGTCTCAGAAAGGAAGAATAGAACCATAATGAATATGGTTCGAACAATGTTGAAGATGAGCGGGATGCCAAAAAGTTTTTGGCCAGAGGCTGTAACCTGGAGCATTCACTTGCTGAACAGAAGTCCCACATTTGCTGTCAAGAATATGACACCCGAAGAAGCATGGAATGAACACAAGCCAAGTATTGAGTATTTCAAAAATTTTGGCTGTATCGCATATGCTCATGTTCCAGACCAGAAACGAAGAAAGCCTGATGACAAAGGAGAAAAATGCACATTTCTTGGTGTAAGTAACCAATCAAAAGCCTATAAGCTGTACAATCCATCCACCAAGAAAATTATCATCAGTCGAGATGTGAATTTTGACGAAAGCAAGTTCTGGCCATGGAGTGATGACAAAATTGAGCAGAAAGTCCAAGTTGATTTTGATGGAGAAGGAGAAAAAAGTGAGCAACAACCAAGTCAGATTACTTCCACTGATTCTCCAAATTCTGATGTGAGTGCAGATTGCGAAATTGAAGAAACTAAGAGACGAAATCAACGTAAAAGAAGAAGGCCTGCATGGATGTCTGACTTTGAGGTAACTGGAATCATCGAGGATTCTCAAATTCATTTTTCACTATTTGCATATTGTGATCCTGTAGATTTTGAAGATGCTGTCAAAGAGCCTAAATGGCAAAAAGCTATGGATGTTGAAACTGAGTCTACTGAAAGAAATAATATTTGGGAGCTGATAGAACTTCCAAGAGGACAAAAAACCATTGGTGTTAAGTGGGTTTTCAAAACAAAGCTGAAAGGAAGTCGTGAGGTTGATAAATACAAGGCACGATTGGTCGCAAAAGGTTACAAGCAAGAGTATGGTGTCGATTATAAAGAGGTTTTCGCTCCTGTTGCACGCCATGATACAATCAGGTTGGTGATTTCGTTGGCCGCTCAACATTCATGGCCTATTTACCAATTGGATGTAAAATCTGTATTTCTCCACGGCGAGCTAGAAGAACAGGTATTTATTGATCAACCTCCTGGATATGTAAAATTTGGAAGTGAGCACAAAGTGTACAAATTAAAAAAGGCACTATATGGACTAAAACAAGCTCCAAGAGCTTGGTATAGTCGTATTGATGCTTATTTTTCAAAGGAGGGTTTCAAAAAATGTCCATATGAACATACGTTGTTTTCAAAGTTTGGAGATGGGACGAAGATGATTATTGCCTGCTTATATGTGGATGATTTAATTTATACTGGAAATGATAGTGCCATGGTTGAAAATTTCAAGCAATCCATGATGTGTGAGTTTGAAATGTCTGATCTTGGAATGATGCACTATTTTTTGGGTATTGAAGCGGTTCAATCCGATGCTGGAATATTTCTATGTCAAAAGAAATATGTGCAGGATGTCTTGGATAGGTTCCAGATGCAGCATTGCAATGCTGTCAACACACCAATTGAAGTTGGTTTGAAATTGGAAAAAGATTCCGGAGGAAAAGATGTGGACAACACTCTTTACAAAAGAATCGTGGGCAGTTTAATGTACTTGACAGCCACACGACCGGATATAATGCATGTTGTTTCTTTAATCAGTAGATATATGGAACGTCTAAGGGAGGCACATCTTCTAGCTGCTAAAAGAATTCCCAGGTACCTTCAAGGTACTAAGATTTTTGGTTTGTTCTATAAGAAAGGAGAAAGGACAGATCTGTGTGGGTTTAGTGACAGTGATTATGCAGGAGATGTGGATGATCGAAAGAGTACTATGGGATACGTATTTATGTTTGGTTCTGCTGTTGTTTCATGGTCTTCTAAGAAGCAACCAATCGTCACTTTGTCAACAATTGACGTTGAATTTGTAGCTCTGACAACATGTGTTTGCCAAGCCATTTGGCTCAAGAAAGTTCTTGAAGAACTGCACTTTAAGCAAGAGGGGGCAGCAGTGATTTATTGTGATAATAATTCTACCATCAAACTCTTTAAAAATCCTGTTTATATGGAAGAACCAAACACATAGATGTGAGATTCCATTTTCTAAGGGATTACACAAAGGAAGGTATAATCGATATCTTCTACTGCAGGAGTGAAGATCAAATCGCAGATATAATGACCAAGCCATTGAAGCCGCCTACATTTTTGAAGCTCAGGAAGTTACTTGGAGTCTGCACACTAAATGAGACTTAGTGAACTGAAACAGCTTCAGTTCAAGGGAGGAATTGTTAATTTAATTTAATTATTTGTTTTTTAGTATGTTTAAAAAAAAACTTAGTCCTTACAGGTGTTGTTAGTGTTGTTAGTTTGTTTAGTGGGTAGCTTGTTTTTAGGAATTTTAAGTTAGTGGCTTTGTTGAACTGTTCTGCTGTACTGCCTATTTATAAGGCTATCTATTTTCAATAATAAAACAACCTCTCCAATTCAGTTATTAATTCTTATCAGAATCATACATTTTCCATGTGGTTCTTATGATTTACATTTTCGATTAGCTTACGTTTTAGAATAGTTTTGAAATGGCAGTGACTAGGAGGAAGGCCGACCAAGAAAACCAGCTTTTGCACCTATAAGCGTATAGTAAGTGACACAAACATGATTACACATTTTCTCTTACCTTTGTTTGGAGACATTCAGTACTTTCTTTAGGCAGTTTGCACAACAACATTAGGCTGACATCCATCCATGACTATTTGTTCAAGGAATTGTTTATTGTACCAAACTTTCTTGAGTCTAATTTGATTGTCTCAATGAAAGACAACCTTATACTATGTAGCCTTTTTGTATGACATACAATGTAATCTCAATCTCAATTCTTATTAATACTCAAAGGCGCTCACAACGCTCAACTTTGATTCTTATTGCCAAACCTTTTTAATAAATCATTATTTTGTTATTTACTTTTATTTCTTGTAATCATACCTTTTGAATGAATTATCAGAACTTGTATTTTACTTGAATTCCTCATTAAATTTATGTCATACTTTAACAATGCCCATAAAGACAATCAATCCTCTAAATGCAGGCTTAAAGAGCCCATGCTCCCGGCTAGTGATCTTACTTGGATAATGGTGAAATGAATACTTTTGGCAATGGCAATTCTTAAACCCATCTTGCGAGCAAAACATTTATGGTACAAAATTGAGCATGGGCCTTGTGTTGAAATTTATAGCAATCACATATAGTATTGTACCCTTATTTCTAAGAAGCATATTTTAACCAACCCATTTGAAAAACATCAAATGAACACTCCTCCAAAATTCTCAATTCTTAATGAAAACCACTCTTGCATCCTTGAAAGAAAACAATATAATGAGCCTTTTGCTTCATATCTTGTGTTTCAATTCATAAAGACATCTTGAATTGATGAGGAATATAACAATGATGCTTTGAAGAACCCTCTGATAAAACTACAGCTTGAAACACAAAAGCATACTTTTGACACAAAATTCTATCCTCAAGATCTCCATTTGATAAATGTTTAACAAACTCAAGCACCATGAACAAGAAACCTTAATCTTCTTATTTTAAATGAAGAATTAGCGTGATACTTTGAGGAAAACAAAACCCTGATAAATCTTACCACAAAAACATGCTCATGAGGATGATAACCAAAACCTTAATTCCATGGTCCACGAGAAAACCAGTTGAATTGATCTTCAATGAAGTAGAAACCATAAGCCAATAGAAAACCCTAGTTCTTCGAATCAGAATCTAATGGTCACGCCCTATAATGCTTGACTGTGAGAATAAGTATCTTGAAATCAATTTACCTGCACCCACTTGTTAATCACAATGAACACACACATAAATATCATATGGCCTAAAGTTGTTATGCGAGATGATGCACAAAGAGGTGAGATCTTATGGTAAAAAATTAGGGTATGACAGATCCCTCTATTTAAGTTTCTTTTATCCGAAGATATGGAGATTGAAATCTTCGTCTCGACGTGATAGGAGGGGCTTAAATACAAACATGCGCAATTTTTGCCCCTAGGACGCCACCAGATGCATATGATATGATACGAAATGAATGAAAGACAAAGATCCTGCGAGGGATGATGTCACATGGGATAGCTATATACAGAATGTTGCGACACAGAAACAGAAAATGCCGAGGAACATACTTGGCAAAGCAAGACTCCATGAAAAAAGATTCAACTCCACTGGGAAAGAGACAAACAACCATCATTGGGATATCTTAAACGAAATGGTATCTCTAGCACAATAAAGATGTATATAAATTATTATCAAGGATAGTTCATACAACGGGCGAGAAACTTGAAACTTTGTGGGATGACCTACTATCAACTTGTGGTAGCCTAAGAAAAGGTATCCAACTGTAACAAAGATACATATTACCTACTATCAATCATATGATAGCCTAAGCAAAGGTAACATGACAAGGAAAGATGACCTACTACCAACCTGGTAGCCTAAGCGAAGGTATCTGTCCAAAATGATACGATATATTATCTACCATCAAATGTATGATGACCTAAGCAAAGGTAATAACCATAATAAAATGATCCAGCTTGTCTGGCTAGATGGCCTATTTTAGAAACGGTAAATAATTATCCTCACGTTCCAAGGCTACTTCCATGAATGGGTATCAGTTTCTTCTTTAATCAAGTCTTCACTTGAAAAGGGTAAAATAAACCTCCCCATGCTTCAAGGTTGTATGCCATGAACAGGTCTCAATTTCTTCTTTAATCAAGTCTCCACTTGAAAAGGGTAAAATAAACCTCCCCACGCTTCAAGGTTGTATGCCATGAACGGATATCGGTTTCTTCTTTAATCAAGTCTTCACTTAAAAAGGGTAAAATAAACCTCCTCACGCTTCAAGGTTGTATGCCATGAACGGGTCTCAGCTTCTTCTTTAATCAAGTCTTCACTTGAAAAGGGTAAAATAAACCTCCCCACGCTTCGAGGTTGTATGCCATGAACGGGTCTCCGTTTCTTTCTGGAATGATGAGTACTTACGGGAAAGTATCTTCATAGGGAGTTGGAGTTCTGTTGGATATTCATGACATCAACGGGAGTCCATAGCTTGCTTTAGATTAGTATACACCACCGGGGATCTTCGTAAGAGATGTAGGCCGGTTGATTTGTAAAACGCGTCTTTTCAAAAGAGAAGGATAAATTGTTATGATCTTCACCAAACTTCTAGGAGAGATGCCATTTGACAGAATTAACTTTGTATAATGGACTCATTGGGGGATACCTCCCTGTGGAGCACCTTTGCTGTAATTCAAAAATGTACGAAATCTTTGTAGTAAAAATTCTCAAATAAAGAGAAACATCTGTAAAGTCTACAACAAACTTCTCTAACGGATTTCCAAAGAGATGCCATTTTATGAAGGGTGAGACGATAATTTTGGTAAAACTCACTGGGGATAGAAAAACTGTCTTGAGGAGACTGCCATTTGTCATCCAAATAGAAAACCTGAGAATGAAACAAGCTGCTCAAATAAAGAGCTGCCACTTGTTGTATGGGTATAAATTGCTGTAACAACACTGTTGGAGAAATATTTTGTCTTCAATGGTGATCTTCAAATAGATTCTTCTTGGGGAGTCAAAGTGCAAAATAAATGCACGCTTAATCCAGGTTCAAAAGCCTAAAGAGACTCAAAATTATGAACGTCAGAGACCAAAGTTCAATTCAGGAAATAATTGAAGAGAAACGGACAAGCAAGACTCTATCCAATGAGGAATGAATTCAAGTGGAGATTTATCTTTATCCAAAAATGGAAAAGAAAACTAAAGCAACCATATTCTACAAGAATCGAACTTAGTGGGGAATTAGAAAGGATGTGCTCTTTCTGCTTAGGGCTGACGTCTCTACTTGGAGGGAGAAGACAAACCCATTAACTTGGGGATAAACACGTCCAAAGTAAACAAACAAAAAAAACACTCAAAATGAAAAATGCACATATGCCATGTATCCTTATGAGTGAATGTATGTTATGTTATGCTTATCAAAACAACAAGAAAAAGGAAACGGAGATGAAATAAACATCTCAAACGAGGGTACTCATCCAAATCTTCACAGACCGAAACACCTTTGGGACGGATGTAATCCTGCTTCAGAACTTTCTCTGGGGAATAATATTTTGACTTCATTTGCAGAATTGTCCAGATGGATCTAGTCAATTCACGAGGATTAGAATTCATGGAATAAATATCCGCTTCATTGGAGAAGTCCTTATTGGCGGGGATAAAATAAATATCCTTTTCATAGGGAAACATGTATGAGAACTAGAGCTTGATATCTTTCCAGGGATGAAATAAACATCTGTGAATGCCAGTTTAATATTCATATATTAAGTAATACCCACAAAAGATTTTTGAAACGATTTTAATCTTGTTCAGAATTTGCTACCAAAATAAAATATTTATTTGCACAAGTATAAAGTAAACGTAAGGGTTGTCTGAAAATTCGATTACATGGTAGTCAGTGAAAGGGCACGGCTCCAATATATTATTACAATGTTGGGAAATGATAATAATAACAGTTACATCAGAAGAGTAATAACCCATATCTTCCTAAACCAAATTTGAACTTTCCTACATTCTAAGTATATTACTCTTAACTGCATCTACGTTCACTGGGCGAGTGATTTCTTCTCCGTCCATGGTTGCTAACATCAGGGCACCTCCTGAGAAAACTTTCTTAACAACATATGGATCGTCATAGTTCGGAGTCCATTTTCCTCGAGTATCAGTAAGGAATGATTGAATTTTCTTGAGTACAAGGTCACCTTCTTTGAATTCGCTGGGTCGAACCTTCTTGTCGAACGCCTTTTTCATCCTTTGTTGGTATAATTGACCATGACACAATGCTGTCATTCTCTTTTCTTCAATCAGGTTCAGTTGGTCGTATCTGCCCTGACACCATTCAGCCTCTGAGAGCTTTTCTTCCATTAGGACTCGCATAGAAGGTATCTCAACTTCTACTGGGAGTACAACTTCCATACCATAAACAAGTGAAAAGGGAGTTGTCCCTGTCGATGTGCGTAAGTACGATATCTGTGTAAAACAAATGAGAGCATTTCATGCCAATCTGTGTATGTGACAACCTTCTTCTGAAAAATCTTCTTTATATTCTTGTTAGCGGCTTTAATGACCCCATTCATCTTTGGTTTATAAGGAGAAGAATTATGATGTTCAATCTTGAATTCCTCACATAACTCTTTCATCATTCTATTGTTCAAATTTGACCCATTATCGATAATGATTTTGTTTGGCACGCCGTATCTGCAGATGAGCTGATTCTTGATAAACTTAACAACCACGTGTCTGGTTACATTGGCATAAGAAGCGGCTTCAACCTATTTAGTGAAATAGTCGATTGCTACCAAAATGAAGCGGTGTCCATTAGACGCTTTTAATTCTATCATACCGATCATATCAATGCCCCACATGGAAAACGACCAAGGAGACGAGATAACATTAAGTAGAGTCGGAGGTACATGAATTTTATCTGCATAAATTTGACATTTGTGACACTTCTTATCAAATTTATAACAGTTTGACTCCATTGTAATCCAATAATACCCTGATCTCAAGAGTTTCTTAGCCATAGCATGCCCATTGGCGTGAGTACCAAAAGATCCTTCATGGATTTCTGTCATTAATATGTCTGCTTCCCGTTTGTCAACACATCTCAGCAAGACCATGTCAAAATTCCGTTTGTATAATACATCATTGCTTAGGAGAAAGTTACTAGCCAATCTCCTCAATGTCTTTTTATCTTTTTTGGATGCCCCACACGGGTACTCTTGCTTTCGAAGAAACAATTCAATGTCATGATACCAAGGTTTACTATCTTCAACATCTTCTATGGAAAATATGTAAGCAGATCTATCTAGGCGGTTTACGTTAATCCTGGGACAATCGTTCCACCAGTCCACTATGATCATAGAGGCCAACGTTGCTAGAGCATCTGCCATCCTGTTCTCGTCACGAGGAATATGGTGTAATTCAACTCTATTGAAGAAAGGTAGTAATCTTCTTGCGTAGTCTCTATATGGAATCAGGTTGTCTTGACAAGTCTCCCACTCTCCTTTGATTTGGTAAACTACCAGCAGAATCACCGTACACATCCAAATTCTTGATCCTTAAATCTATTGCCTCTTCAAGGCCCATTATGCATGCTTCATATTCGGCTTCATTGTTGGTACACTTGAATGTTAATCTGGAAGTGAACGGGATGTGAGATCCATGAGGAGTCACAATAATTGCTCAAATTCCTTTTCCATGAGCATTGACAGCTCCATCAAAAATCAAACCCCACTGAGAATCTAGTTCAGGACCTTCGTCGGGTAGAGGTTCTTCGTAATCCTTCATTTTCAAATACATCACGTTTTCATCAGGGAAATCATCATTAGTAGACTGATGGTCTTTAATAGGTTGATGTGCTAAGTGATCAGCTAAGACACTTCCTTTAATAGCCTTCTGAGTGTGGTATTCAATGTCGTACTCTGACTATAATATCTGCCATCTGGCGATTCTTCTTGTTAAAGCAGGTTTCTCGAAGATATATTTGATCAGATCCATCTTGGAGACTAACCAAGTAGTGTGGCTTAACATGTATTATCGCAAATGCCTGGCGGCCCATGCTAAAGCACAACAAGTCTTCTAAAGCATGGTGTATCTGGATTCACAGTCGGTGAACTTCTTGCTCAGATAATAGGTAACATGCTCTTGTTTCCCTGTTTCATCACGTTGATCGAGTACACAACCCATCAAGTCCTACAACACGGTTAAATACATGATTAAAGGTCGTCCTTCAACTAGAGGGATCAGGATAGAAGGCTCTAGTAAATATTCCTTGATACTATGGAAAGCCTTTTGACAATCTTCAGTCTAAACATAACCTTGTTCTTTCCTCAAAAGCTTGAAGATAGGCCCACAAGTAGCAGTCATGTTAGATATAAATCGGGAAATATAGTTTAAACGTCCCAAGAATCCTCTGACTTGTTTCTTTGTAGTAGGAGCTGGCATTTATTGAATGGAATTAACCTTGTCGGGGTCTACTTCGATACCTTTCTGACGAACAATGAAACCCACGAGTTTCCCTGACCATACACTAAATGTACATTTGTTAGGATTCAGACAAAGTTTGTACTCTCTCAGTGGACCAAACAATTTCAGAAAGTGTTTAACATGATCATCCTCAGTTTTAGACTTAGGTATCATATCATCCACATACACTTTGATCTCTTTATGCATCATATCATGAAAAGGAGTGGTCATAGCTCTCTGATAGGTCGCCCCAACATTCTTCAAACCAAATGACATGACTCTATTACAAAAAGTTCCCCACGGCGTGATGAAGGACATCTTCTCTTTGTCTTCAGGAGCCATCCTAATCTGATTGTAACTTGAAAATCCATCCATAAAAGAGAAAACCTCGTACCTCGCGGTGCTGTATACCAATGAGGCAGCGGAAAGTCGTTCTTTGGACTTGCCTTGTTCAAATCTCTGTAATCGACACACATACGGACCTTTCCATCTTTCTTCCGAACAGGCACAATATTAACTAACCAATGTGGGTATTCAGCAGTGAAAAGAAAACCTGCATCAATTTGTTTTTGCACTTCCTCTTTAATCTTCAAGGCCATATTAGGTCGAGTTCTTCTAAGCTTCTGTTTGACCGGTGGGCATTCTGGCTTCAAAGGCAAGTGACGCTCTACTATAGTAGTGTCTAGACCAGGCATGTCTTGATATGACCATGCAAACACGCCAACATACTCCTTAAGTAACTCAATCAACTTCTCTTTTACGTCAGACATGAGAAGAGCTCCAATTTTCACTTCTTTATGGATTTCCTCTGTACCTAGATTAATCACTTTCGCAAGCTATCTATGAGGCTGAATGGCTTTATCTTCATTTTTGAGTAGTCTGGAAATCTCTTCTGGGATGTCTTTCTCTTCTTCCTCAGCTTCATACACAGGAAATTCGAAGTTCGGCGAAGGTAATGGGTCATTATTTTCAATATTTTATTCGTGCAATAATCTGCACATGTGATATGGTTTTATTTAGTTTTATGAAGTAAAAGTGTGTGTATACGCAAACTGGTTACCGCTTATTATTATCATTTTCTAGAGAAGATAAAGATATGAAACAAAGTAATGCTTTTATTAATGATAGCAAAGCTGAACAACATGCCTTAACAAGATCACCTTTTCCTTGGGCAGAGCAAAGGGATATATTTAAAAAATAAGCCCACACAACAAATTTCCGCCTTGGGCAGAGCGAGAAACTTAAATAACTGATTACTTTGATATATGAATAATGGTAGGGACGTCAACTGCACTCCAATTTCTAGCTATAATTCCTGGAGTTACAAAGTTAGGTAGGTCTTTGTTAGAGTCTTCTTCTGTGACAATATTGACTTCAAAACTTCAATCTCTGCACCTCGATCTAGGAGAATAGAAAGAGGCATATGCGTCTTCAGTCTCTAAATCATAACCCGGATCTTCCATGTAAGGCTCATAGTCTTCATACGGAATGGATAGACTTGTAGAACTGTCTGATATATAGCTCTTAGACTCATCTTAAGATACCACATTAATATGAGGAGGAGGAATAATCCCTCCGCTGCAAAATACTTCTTTAATAGGTGGAACCACTTGACTTCTGGTGACCTGTTTATTGGAGCTGGAAGCAAAACCGAGACCTTCCTTATTCTTATTCTCAGGTAGAGATAACATCTTGCCCTAACCTTCTTGGGAATAACTGTTCACAACCCGTTGCGCGTCTTTGAAAGGCGACATAGAAATTCTAGGCTTCTAGGTATTATCATCAACAATCGAAAGTGCCTGGAATTGAGTTCTGACCTCTTCTTCTGCCTCCACATAGGAAAAAGAAGAAAGATGGCTTACCATCAAGGCTCGCTCTCCATAAACTATAATTGTTTTCCCTCGAAGGTGTATTCCAGTTTTTGGTGCAGCGTAGAGGTAACTGCCCCAGCCTCATGTATCCACAGCCTTCCTAATAATCAACTATAGGCGGCGCAAATGTCCATGAATTGAAATATAATCATAAAAACTTGTAATCCGATAGTTATTGGTAGATCCACTTCACCGATCACCGTCTTCCCGGGTCCGTCAAAAGCTTTAACAATGACATGGCTCGGCCTCATCGGCGGTCCTTGATATGATAACTTTGATAGGGTAGTCCTGAGCATCACATTTAACAAAGACCCAGTGTCAACCAGTACGCTAGATAATGCGTCATTCCCAAAATTTACTGAGATATGTAACACCATATTGTGTTTCCTTCCTTCTTCCGGGAGATCTTCTTCACAGAACCCGAGATTATTGCTAGAAGTAATGTTACCCACAATACCGTCGAACTGTTCAACAGTCACATCATGTTCAACGTAAGCTTGCTCTAACACCTTTTGTAACGCTTCTCTATGAGCTTCGGAGCTCATCAACAACTGCAGTACATAAATTTTGGATGGGGTCTGTAACAATTGATCCACGACCTTGTACTCGCTTCTTTTGATCAACCTTAAAATTCATCAGATTGAGAAGAATCAGCTCCACTGGGCTATCTTGTGGTTGTATCCTTTGTGATAGGTTGCTCGAATGAAATCTCTTTATTCCTTTGAAGCGTTGACGGATAAACTCGGCCACTTCTAGTTACTCTGCTAACGTCTGTGATATTAACAACTGAGGGTAAAGTAGGTAAAGGTACCTCCTTTCCGGTTTCCGTCATCGTGGCGTTATATCTGTGTGGAACTGCCCTGGTGGAAGCATAAGGAATTGGTCCAGGCACATTAATTACTAAAGGAGTTATGAAAGGCCTTCTACTGTTGTATGTAATTTCAATGTGCTCCACATCCTTGAAGTGGGGAACTATAACAAATGCTTCTTCATATCTTTATTCCAGACTCGGAACTTTGTCGTATGTGATCATAATAACTCTTTTGTTTAGTAGGTTCTAGATATCGTCTCTCACAAGGCAGAACCCACGAAAGTTTATGAAATAAATAGAACAGTCAGTACAGTTGTGTTGCTTATGATTGAAAAACACCGTCTTTGCCAGATCACTATGCATCTTCACTAAAGATTCTCAAATGTTCTTCAAATCGAATACATCATTCTTTCCCAAGTAGTCTTGGACCATGTTTACAGTGGACAAACTATGCTGAGGCAAAGGATTATCTTGTACGTTAGGATTGGAATCTTTGAAGGATAAGATCCCACACTTAATAACCTCTGAACATCTTCCTTCAAACTGTAGCAATTCTCGATGTCATGACCCAGAGCACCTTGGTGGTATGGACAAAATTTATCATTTCTGTACCAGTATAGGATATTTTTGGGTACCTCTGACGGAGCTTTCGTCTGGATGTGTCCCTTATGTATCAAACTGGGAATAATTCAATGTACATCATAGGAATAGGATCAAAGTCTAGTCTTCTGTGCACACGGCCCTGGTTTTTGAATTGTGGCCAATTTTGCCGAGGAGATTGCTGGTTCTGTTGACGTTGTGGCTATGGAGCTCGGGGTGCTTGAGGTTATTGATATGGTTGAGCAAACTACAGTTGGTAAGCCAGAGTGTTGAGTACCGGTGTTACAACAAAAACTTGTTGAGGTTGTTGATACCTCCTTCTCGGTTGTCCTTGTTGTACGACGCTTACATCTTGTTCTTTCTTCTTTATAAAATTACTTCCGTACTTTTTCGCATTGCTAGGGCTACCTCCTTCCCTAGCTAACCTTCCTTTACAAACTCCTTCTTCCAGACGCATACCCATATTTACCATCTCAGTGAAATCATTAGGTGTGCTGGCTACCATTCTCTCATAGAAAAATGAATCGAGTGTCTTCAAGAAGATCTTGGTAATTTCTTTCTCTTCTAATGATGATGTAACTTGGATGGCTAACTCGTGCCAGCACTGAGCATACTCTTTGAAGTTTTCTTTGTCCCTCTGAGTCATGGCCCTTTATTGATCCCAGTCAGGCGCCATGTTAACATTGTACTTATACTGTTTAATGAAGGCTTCACAGAGATCGTTGAATGTTTGAATCTTTGCACTATCTAACCCCATGTACCATTTGGGTGCTACACCAGTCAGGTTGTCCTGAAAATAATGGATAAGTAGTTGATCATTGTTTGTCTGTGCTGACATCTTCCAAGCATACGTGACAATATGGCTTTGTGGACAAGTGTTTCCTTTGTATTTTTCAAAATCCGGAACCTTGAATTTCAGAGGGACTTTGATATTTGGAACCAAACAGAGATCATAAGCACTTTTGCCGAACAGTTCTTTTCCTCTGAGAGCTTTCAGTTTTATTTTTTGAATTTTTGAGAATTTATCTTGAAATTCATCCATCATTTCCTCAAACCCTACATTTTCACTTAGAGTACCATGATACACCCGCTCTTCCAAGACATACGGAGTGGTATTCATGTTTGGCAATGGCATAGTCATCACAGTAGTGGCAGTAGGAACGACAGTTATAATAGGAACAATGGTTACAGCAGGAATTTCAGAGACAGGCGGACGGTAACCAACTGGAGTGAAGAAGGGAGGCATCCCCCATGGGAAGCCTGGTGTTATGTTGTACGGAGGTTCAGTAGTAGCAGACACCACTGGGATCAGTGCTGATAAAATTTTAGAAATGACAGTTCTCTGAGTGTTTTCTTGAATGTTGTGTGCTGATTGATTTGACAATGCTTCAACCAACCTATTAAGCCTTTCTAAACTTTCCTTCAAAGTAGTGACTTCGTCACAGAGCATTCGGTTCTCTTGTTCAAGTTGGTCCATTCTTTGATGCTGACTGGCTCGAGTATTATATCGGTGATTTAGCTTGTCTGTGAAGATGAAGCAAAAGTAAGAACCTTGAATGCAAAGGATGCTATGCTGATGAATATGCACATGCACAAATGCAAATGAAACTTCAATAAAATCAAAAGTATATTTACCAATATTGTAACAACAACATTTTTAGGATAACTGAAAAACTCATTTTATTACTCAATTTGAAGAAACATTACAAAGTGAAAGTACTCCTTCAAGAGTTTGATACATCAAAAGTACTGAAAATAAAACAAAGGAAACTTAAAAGTCTAATCCACTGATTACAATTCCTTCTTCCCGTGAAGCTCCTCCACGAGTCGATTAATCTGTTCCTACATCTTTGCTTTTTCGATGATGAGCTTGTCCATATACTGATAGTTGACCCTGATGAGGTGTGAGGGGAAATTAAATCCTCTCGCATCTTCCTTTTCTTCGAGGGTTCTTCTTCCTTCTGCTGTTGTTGCTGTTGCACCCTAAAATTTGCTCAACCTTATTCACTTGGTTTATTTTTTCATTATCATTAGCATTTGCATATAGAGTCATGTACATAGACTAACCCTCTGCATAGCATAAGCATAGCAAGTCATTCAACAGGGACCCAATCATTATTCTCATCTCTAGAGGCCTATCAAGAGGTTATTATCCTAATTCCATCTCATTCAAGTCATCAAAAAAGAATTTGAGAGCAGAGAGTTCAGCAGATCTAGCCTTGAGCCTATCCCCTATCTGAGGGCATCTGAGGGTCAACAAGGGGGTTGTGAGCTGTGAATGGAAGGCATGGAGAGCATCTAGACATCATGAGAGGCTTAGAAAGTCATTTGGGGAGGAAAACAAGTTGTTGAGGTGATCACAAGAATTGCAGTTGAAGACAGTCAACTAGGGTTTCATCTGGGTCAACCCTAGGTCAACCCTAGGTCAATTGACTGATTGAAAGGCATTAAGGGCTATTAGAGAGAGGTGGGGTTCATCATTTGACATGGAGAACAAGGATGTGTTGTTGTGTTAAGAAGAATTCAAGAGAAATCAAGGAGAGGAGGAGTTTCTAAATTAGGGTTTCCCTGTAAAATCCCCTAGTTTAGGTCAAATTTCCCAGCAAAATAAGTCAAAATGCAAGCTTCAAATGGATCCTTGGCCAACATGAAACTTGTAGAGGATCTCAAGACCTTTAATTTGAGTGGTGGAAGACATCAAGGAGATTTATAGAACTCAAGTTATAGTCCTTGCAAGTTACAGGTCATCTGAGGTATCTGAAATTTTGTCTGTGAAAGTGACTTGACTTCCAAGCAACTTTTGCCCCTCAAGGAGATTTCAAATGAATTTTTGGTCAACATAAGAATTGTTCCTCATTGTCTTAGCTTTCTATAATGGTATAGTATGCCTTCATATGATGTGTGGAACTCAACTTATGGTCTTGGCAAGCAAAGGGTATTTTGGTCATTTGTGAATTACAGGTCATTTTAACCTATGTCCAAAACTCATACAAGGAGGCCTCAAATGAGAAAACTTACAACATCAGACTTGCTCCAAATGACATTTTGAGTCTAGAAAAGTGACCATGAGAGATTAGAAATGTCCATAGCACAAGGTTTCAAAATTGGTGAATTTAATGAAGGAAAATGGCTTAAAAAATGGTATTTTTCATATCTTGGCCAAATGATGCAAAATTATAGGTCATTTTGAATGGAAAAGGCATTTTAAAGACATTGGCTAAAGTGGAATTTTGAGTTTAGGTCACAATTTATGAGTTATCCATGGTTGCTTGGATTGAAAGTAACATAATCCAAATTGAAAGGGAAAAGTGTAAAGGGAAATTTCTCCAATGTTCTAGGAGGTTCTAATGCAACCTATATATTCATGCAAGCTGATTCATGCAAGGGTTGGTGCTCCCATTTGTCAAAAATCTCCATTTTTCATCCATTTTCTTATTCTTCCATAAGATCCTCAAACTCTTACAAACCTCTCAAAATTCTCACATATTTGGATTGAATCATCATCATCATCATTCAAACCCTAGAATTCACATCAAGAAGTGGTTGAATTGATCAAGGATCATACCTATTATATTCTTCATCCCAAGTTGCACTTTCATCCAAAACCCATTGAAACTTCCTCTATCATTCTGATTTCTGTCACCATCATCATCTACTAACATCATGGAGTAATTGGCACAAAAGATTGGAGTGAATTCGTGGCTGTGTGAAGAGATTCAGTTTGAAACTCCAACTTGCATGAAGGATGGAATAGCATGATTCATAAAGATTAAGCACAAATCATTGCAAACAGAAGCATATTCATTCATTGGAGATTGTTTTCAGCAAGTATCAAAGGTTGAATTGAGGTCTAACTACCATCACCATCATCAAGTGCAAGGTATGTAAATTTCTTCGAATCTCACTATTCTGGCTGGTAGAGATCATGTGGTTAGGATAATGTTGTTTAGAAACCCTAGAGGATCAGTTCTTGAAGTTTAGGGATAGATTCATGGAGATCCATGACAGGTTGCCATTTCTGTTGGCTTCGATAATGAGCTGTGTGTTGAGTTATAATCAATGTGATGAAGCATAGAATAATAAGGCAAGCATGTAGAATATCTGTGGATCATCAGGTTTGAGTTCTGGTAACTTTGACCTCAGGCAAGCATGGTGTGCCCTGAATTTCGTGCTCTCTGTTTGGAGTGTGCATTGAGAGTTAGGGAAAACTAGAATTAGGCATGGATTCCTTGAGTTGTGTAGATTATTTTAGGGCTTGGAGTTGTTATTTTTCATCAAGAATGCATGGAGAATGAGTGAGTGGAACATTCGTGTATGGAATGCATGGCTGAAAACCCTAGGAGCTGGAGGTTGAAGAAGGGTGGAGAACCGTGCGATGGAGGTTGGACTTTTGACTGGGAGTATCATCCAACGGCCCGTGTTTGATCTGAGTTTTGGTGGGAGAATTTGAAATCCCAAACGCAGCGTTTCATTAAGTTGGGGGGGATTGGGCTCAGAGCGCTATCTACACCCCCCATGTTAATAAGCCCAACGCGCTAACTTGGTCTTATTGCTTTTCTCACCCCCTCCATCTTATTTCTTTATATTTTCTTTTATTTTCTTCAATTTTTTTTATGCATTTTCTAAAATTCATAATAAATAGCAAAATAATCATTTTTAATTCATTCTTTTTGCATTATTTTCTTTAAGATGTCTAGAAAATTATAAAAAATAAAAATTGCATTTTATTTTTTATTTGATATTTTTCTCATATTTTCTAAATAAATAACATTTTACATAATTCCATTTCATACATGATTTTGATATTTTTTGTTCTATTAATTGCTTTCATATTTTTCATCCATTCTTTTTAGGTTGTTTAGATTAGACATCAAACTTGTAGATTCAATTTAGTACCCATTTTTAGAAATTAAATTTAGGTGCTTAGTGTAGGTGTGAGCAACATGGATAAAATTAGGGTTTTAGGTGATGACTTAAGAGATTTGATCCTTTTCCCTTAGGACTTAGGGTTTGAATAGTTTAGTTATGGGACTATAGGGGCTATGGGTAGTTATTAGATCCCCTTAGAAAAAGTCAGGCTTCCCCTACTGCTATTAATACTCTGTATATATCTGATTGACTGATGTGGTGTGCCCTCTGGGGATTATTGCTTGTGTGTGTGGGTATTGGGATTGTCTGGGGAATTTGGGAGAGCTGAAGACTTGGGAAGATGAAGCCATTGGAGATTCAGATGTTGGAGTTCAACTTCCAGAGTTGAAGAGGAGGTTCTTGCTAGCATCTGCTGAGAGACTAGGGTTTAGGAGCTAGGTAGAGCTCTAGGTAAGAAAGTTGTTTCTCAAACATGGATTGCCTTGTCTGCATCCATTCTTCTCTGTGATTCAGAGTCTCTCTAAGACACTCACCCCCTTCCTTTGGAAGGCTTGGTGATAGTGTCTAAGAGATAGAACTCTTGAGAGAAAATGTCTTTTGTGTTAGAAGCAGTCTGTTCACCACCCTTGGTAGTCAACTGATTGCTTAACACCCAATTCACTCTTGTGACTGATTCCTCATCCTGGAGGTTGGAACTTGAAGAAAAGCCATTGCAGATGGAAGACTGATGATCAAAGCCCTTACCTGAAGGCCATGAAGAGGGAGATTGATGCTTGTTGAAGCCTGTAGCTGATTGGAGATCACTTGGAGCCAGATGTTGATTCAGAGCTGCTGATGCTGTTCATCTTTCTGCTGTATTTCATTTCTTGATGTATTGATTGGTTTTCCTGACTGTATTGTTTGCTGTTTACCCTGCTGGGTTGAAAGTGAAGCCTGTTCACTTTTGCCTATTGTTTTCCAGGTTCGAGGTTGAGTGGGACTCCCTTGCCTCGCTTGTACTGTTGCATCCATGCATTTTACCGTTTTACTGTATATATCTGATATTGTTTCTGTTTCTGCCTATCCCTTAGGATCTCTGTTTCTCTCTGTGCAAGAGAGGAGCATGATAGACATTAGGTTTTAACCCATGCATGATAACATTAGGTTAGTTTGTTTCCCTTCGCAACCGTAGGTTAGAGTTCTGTCTCTTCTTCCTCAAAACAAACAGAAAAACACCATAAAGATCTCAAACACAATAAAAGACACTTCTTCCGTAAAAGAATGTAAACTCATCAAGACGTCATTTTTGTCCGCCGGGACTGTTAATCAAGGAAACCTTTTTCAGAAGGAATAAAATCAACCAAGACAGACTTGTGTCGTACGTGGCCCGAACTACGTTTGCTCTGATCTTTCATGCTGTATGAAAGTACGTAGGCATAGGATGCGATATCCTAGCGAGCAACCTTCCCCTCCTTTCCCGTAGGTAGGCGAACTACGTTGACTCTGATTTCTCGTTCCAGACGGGAATACGTAGGCATAAAGTGCGATACTTTGCCGAGTCATTTTATTTTCATTCTCTTTTCTTTTTAACCCCTGACCTTTATAGTAGATAGAATAACAATCCATACCCGAAAACAAGCGTGGATCCCGTCGAGTACGACGGACGTGAGGGGTGCTAATACCTTCCCCTTGCGTAACCGACTCCCGAACCCAGGTTTTGGTTGCGACGACCATACCTTTCCCGTGTTGTGCGAGGTTTACTCTGAGCGTTTCCTTTCCCTCCCGTGGGATAAATAACGCACGGTGGCGACTCTTCTGTTCAGCCGGCGCCGATTTTCGCAGTAGCGACAGCTGGCGACTCTGCTGGGGACCCAACGTCCCCTGGCTGCTAAGGACTGCGATAGTTCTTATGCATTTGGGATCCAACGTCCCTTAAGAGAGTCAATCCTAACGCTTGTTTTCCCGTTGAGGATTTTGTATGGAGTTATTTTATATTTCTAACCTTGTATTTTCAGCTTTATATATTGATTATTGTTGCTGTATCTGGGGTGTGACGGGTGTTCTGATATTGAGAGATAAGTCGGACCTGGGCTTGAGTGCACCTAGAATTAGAGTAGAAATTAGTGGGCGCCCGTTTGCTTTGCTTGCTTCGGTGTCCCATGAAATCTACACTCAGACGAGGTTCCTCTGGTTGGCCTCCTGCCCCTTCCTTTGGTTGGCGTGGGTTGCTGGTTAGTTGGATTGTCAACTCTGGGGACCGATCATTTGGAAGTTGGCTAAGTGAGGCCTCTTCAGGAATTGATGATGCCACTCCTTCTGGGAATCGTATCATCAACCCTGAAAGTCTGTGACGCCGACGACCGCATAGGATGCCGTACCTTGTGCCAGTTATAGGGCCACCCACCTGTGAGGGGATTCAGGGTTATGCAGGTAACTAGACCTTCAGACCACCGGTTTGTTTCTTGATCAGGATCCTGGATATTTATGGAGGGTTCTAAGGTCTGTCAGAGACCAGGTGGAGATGTGTTCTAGGGTCTGTCAGAGACCAGTTGGTGTTTTCTAAGGTCTGTCAGAGACTATTTGGAGAGGTGTTCTGAGGTCTGTCAGAGACCAGTGGGAGATTTGATTGGAGGTCTGCCAGAGACCATTCAGGTTATGATTATGGGGTCTATCAGAAACCAGTATTGGAGCTTTGATTAAGGTCTATCCGAGATCAGGGTTGGATGATTTCTGGAGGGTCTGGGACTTTCTTGATATGGTTCAAGCTATTCAGCTACAGCTTTGGTCCCTGTTGCATGTTATTTGCATTGCATCACTGCATATCCATTGCCATTTGCATTTCACTAACGTGTGTCTGTGCTGCAGGTGCATTTACATTTCCCTAGTTCTAGTGCCCAGACTTCTGAGTTTTGATCATGGCTAGCCTAAGAAGAACATTTGCTTACAAATTGCCTACTCCTGATATTGTTCCTTTACTGGGGTTGATCTCTCTCGCTGATGAGGGTGTTCGTAGGAGCTTCCGGATGAGCTATGGTAGACTATTGAGATTGGTGTGCAAACCTACAGAGGTAGAGTTAGATGGGCTGTATGCTTTGATGCAATTCTACGACCCTGCTTTGAGGTGCTTTACATTCTCTGACTTTATTATGGGACCAACCCTGGAGGAATACGCTGAGTATGTTGAGCTGCCCGTGCAGAACCAGGTTCCATTCATTCATTATGACGCCAAGCCCAAGCCGGAGGATTTGGAAAAAGCCTTGCATATTGGTGCTTTTGAACTTGTGACTACTGTTTCTCGTGGAGTTCCAGGCTTCTCACTCCAGTTCTTAGTTGGTAAAGCCCAGGAGTATGCCAAGAGCGGGTGCTGGGTTGCTTTCAATGCTGTGTTGGCCTTGTGCATTTATGGCATAGTACTGTTCCCCAATATACCGGATTTTGTGGACTTCGACGCCTTCTACTTGTTTGCCGCTGGTAATCCTGTACCTACCTTACTCGGAGATCTCTACCACTCACTGCACTACAAGAATGAGAAGGGAAGAGGAAAGAATGTTCATCTTTGTGTACCCTTGTTGAGTATGTGGTTTGAAAGTCACCTTCCTAAGAGAAGATCTGTTGCAGAGGCTACAGTCCCAGCTGGTTGGCCAGAGCGCCTGATGAGGCTATCGTCGGAAGATATGGAGTGGTTTGATCGAGACCTGTTGGGATCTGAGCTCATCTTCAGTTGTTCTGGGTACCCTAATGTGCCGTTGATAGGAAGAAAAGGGTGTGTCAATTACAACCCTTCTCTATTCATTCGCCAGTTCGGATATGCACTGAAGAATCCACCTCAGGAGGAAGAAGTACAGGAATCTCTGTACTTCACAGGTGATTTGAAGGGAGAATTGCTAGCTGAGTTGCAACACGCCTGGACACGTATTAACCGAAAGGGGAAACCACTGTTAGGTAAGAATGATTGCCAGGCCTATGCACCTTACAGGGTTTGGATCCAGGAAAGAGCAAGTCAGTTATTAATGCCATTTCCAGATGTACCAATCCTTGTTCCTATTCCGGTAGCGGAGCCAACTACTGTTTCTAGGGAAGTCTATGAGCAAGTTGTGAAAGAAAAAGAAGCCTTGATGAAGATCAATGAAGGGTTAGAGCAAGAGCTAGCTCAAGTACGCAGTGAGAAAAACAAGGCCGTATATGCTTTCCAGCAACAGATCGAGCTGTTAAACAGGTTAGGGGCTGAGTTGACTGAGGAAAAGAAAAAGCGCGAACGTCTGGGGCAAGAGTTCAGAAGCTCCCATGACATGTTGGAAGCCAAAAAGAAGGCGCTTGACGCGGCACACCGAGAAATCTCCTCTTGCAATAAGACTTGGAATGCTACACTCACCAACAATAAGAAGAGGGAAGATAAGCTGAAGCAGCAAATTTCCGACCTCGAGGAGAAGTTGAAGTCTAGCATCAAGAAGTGTGAGGAGGAAGTGATGACCCGGTACAGTGTCTAGCATGCGCTGAACAAAGCAATCAAATCCAGAGATGAAGCGGTGTCTCAGAAGCGAAAGCTAGAAGATTGCTTCGGAGAGGCAACATGGGAAGAAACTACTGAAGACGTACGCCGTGTTCTTAAGAAAAGAAACCAACTTGTTGAAGGGCTGCTTGATCGACCAAGTCACCCAGAGACTAAGAAGTTGATAGAAGAGTACCAGACTTTCGGGAGGATTTGATCGTTTCATGTAGTAACTTGTAGTAACTTGTATGCTTTATTTGCATAAGTGCTGACCATCGCCAGGATTGTTGGTTGAGGTCATGCCTTCTTATCGTACTTTCAGCGACATTGTATCCAGGTTTTCTCAGCAATATATGAGGCTTTCTATGATTCAGCTCCGGTATTCCTATTGTCAACACTGTCACTGCACTGGCACCTTCACACTAGAACTGGGAGAATGAATTTCCCTAATGCACAGACACATTGCATTGCATTCATACTCATATTGCATTACAGGTAATCTTTGAATAGTGTCTTATTTCCTGCTCTGTACCAGGGTACTTAACAGGATTGCAGATCAGCACCCGCACCGCTATTCTACCCGCACCAACTGTCGAAGAATCATGGATCAAATGCAGAACGAGATGCAAGATGTGCGCGAGAAGCTCGCTCTCTTCATGCAGACCATGGAAGCTATTGCGAAAGGGCAGGAGAATTTGCAGGCCATGGTCCAGCCTCTGTTGGCCCGAAACGCTGGTCATGGTAACGAAGATCATCAGTCTGTACGGGTCGATACTGTTCATGGAGACGGTACTCCCACGCCGGTGGCTCCACCTGTAATCAATACACCTGCTGCTAATGTCAACAACGCTACCGCTGCTGTAAATGGTAACGTCGGAGTTGGAAATGAGACTGCCGTCCATAATGTTGGGCTGGGTGATGTCAATTTGGGAGATAATCTAGGCGGCAACGGCTTTGTCAATACTGGATTCGGATTCAACGATCAGGGATTCGATAACACTGGGAAGTATGGCTTTAATGCTCAAGGCTTTGGGCAAGACGGTTATGGCGCGACCAATCAGGGTTACGGAGGTTTTGGAAACGGAAACGGTACTGGATTTATGGCTTTTGGTCCTGCTGGAGGTGTTCAAGGGTACGACAACAGAGGCCGAGGTCCGGGGATGAATCAGATCAGAGCTGGACGTAATAATGGATATGATGGGTATGGGGCTGGAAACGGTATGTGGCAAGAAGATCAGCAGGAGGACGCTTTCTCCGGCGGAGGTTTCGAAGGGCCGATGGACGATTCCCAGAAGATCAGAATGCTGGAAGAGCAGATGAGGGGAGTCCTAAACCAAAGTGCTGTGGGTTTGGACATGGCCACAATGGGGCTGGTACCTGGCTTGAGGGTACCAATTAAATTCAAAGCTCCTGCGTTTGACAAGTATAAAGGAGACACATGTCCAAAAGTGCATGTACGAGCTTACTACAGAAAGATGTCTGCATACTCAACTGATGAAAGAATGCTAATGCATTTCTTTCAGGATAGTCTGTCGGGCCCTTCCCTAGAGTGGTACATGGGGTTGGAGCCAACTGATATCAAGACGTGGAAGCAGTTAGCAGAGGCCTTTGTAGCTCACTACAAGTATAACAGCGACTTGGCACCCAATCGGGTCCAGTTGGTCGGGCTGTCGCAAAAGAAGGGGGAGAGTTTTAAAGAGTACGCGCAAAGGTGGCGCAATATGGCTGCCAGGGTCCGTCCTCCTGTGGAAGATAAGGAAATGAATGACATGTTTGTCGGCACATTCACAGGTCTGTTTCATGATATGCTGTTTCACACGTCTCTGGCCAGTTTTTCAGACTTAATTCTGATGGGAGAAAAGATTGAACGTAACATCAAGCAAGGAAAGTTCCAAGTCGAGGAATCAACTGCATCTGGCAGTAATAGGAAAGCTTTTGGTGGGCGCCGTCAGGGCGAGGCAAGCGCAGTATTTGGAGGCCGAGGCCGAGGCCGAGGCAGGGGACGAGGTCAATATCGTCAGCCGCAGCAGGTGGCGAGTGTTACTATCCCGTATCAACAGCAACCACTCCAACAACAACAACCGGTTCAGCAACAGCCAATGCCACAGCAGCAGCAGCCTCAGCAGGGAGCACAGCAAGCTCAGCGAAGATTCCAGGGTAGTAAACCGAGGAGAGTGTTTGAGAAGCCTCCCTCAACCTATGTCGATTTGTTGCAGACATTGTTGGGATTGAATCTAGTAGAGAAAAGAACTCTGGCACCAATAACGGGAGCTCCCCCGTTTGGCTACGATGCAAGCAGGCACTGCGAGTTTCATTCTGGGGCTCCGGGCCACGATATAGAAGGTTGCCACGCTTTTAAGCACGTTGTGCAGGATCTTTTGGACAATAAGACTATCAATTTCGGAACGGCAGGTCCGAATATAGTGCAGAAACCCATGCCTAATCATGGGGCAAACGCCGTTCTAACTGAGGAAGGGTTGAATCTGATTATGAATGTTGAAGATTTAAAGACGCCACTGAGCGAGATAAAGAGCCGATTGTTGCAAGGGGGTGTTTACCCAGGATGTAACGAGTATTGCTTAGACTGTTGGACCCTAGCTGGAGGGTGTGAGGATTTGAAGAAAGGCATTCAGGCTTTAATTGATGAGGGCATATTGCAGTTTGATCGAGCGGCAACTGACGAGCCTGCAGGGGCAGTAGTGGATAATCGGAGTGATGTGGCCACGGTAACGATTCCTCGGAAGACGATCACTATCGCGGCACCAGCTCAACGACCACCGATTACCATAACTAAGGTCGGGCCGATCCCGTACGAGAACACAAAAGCAGTCCCATGGTCATATGGGTTAGAGGTGTATTGTGACGGGATAAAAATTGATGTTAATAAGCAGACAGCCGAGACTGTGGATAATGTTGTTGGGTCAGGAGGCATGACAAGGAGTGGCAGGATCTTTATATCTCCTGAAGTGGAGGCTGAAAGATTAGCAAAAGGAAAAGGGAAAGTGGTTGAAAACGTTCCGGTGCAGGCAAGTGACAAAGAGTCGGCAGCGAAAGACGTAGAAGAGTTCATGCGCTTGATTCGGAAAAGTGATTATAAGATTGTGGAGCATCTGCAGCAGACGCCGTCCAAAATATCAATCTTGTCATTGCTCTTATGTTCGGAAGCTCACAGAAATGCTTTGTTGAAGGTCCTGGATACTTCCTTTGTACCCCAAGACGTCTCCGTGAATCAGCTGGAAGGAGTGCTGGCACATGTGAATGCAGGCCACAGTTTGGGCTTTACCGATTTCGACTTGACTCCGAAAGGGAGAGATCATAATATGGCGCTGCACGTATCTGTTGAGTGTAGAGGATCAGTAATGTCACACGTATTGGTTGACACCGGGTCATCTTTGAATGTGCTGCCCAAGAAGGCGATGATGAAGCTGGATGTTAGAGGAATTTTGTGTACGCCCAGTGATTTGGTAGTCAGAGCGTTTGACGGCACGCGGAGAACAGTCTTTGGATCAATCACATTGCCTCTACAGGTGGGGCCGGAGGTGTTTGCAACTGAGTTTTATATCATGGACATACAGCCTGCGTACAGCTGCTTGCTTGGAAGACCCTGGATTCATGGGGCTGGGGCAGTCACGTCTACCCTGCATCAGAAGTTGAAATATATGGTCGGAGACAGTGTAGTCACCGTGTGCGGAGAAGAGGACATCCTGGTCAGCCATCTATCTTCATTTAAATATGTGGAAGTCGATGGAGAGATTCACGAAACGCCCTGCCAGGCGTTCGAAGGTTTGCGCATCAAGGACAAGGGTCCCGGGCCGAGCAAAGTGCCAGAAATAGCCGTCTCATCGTATAAAGAAGCTCAAGCTCTAGTGGAAGCAGGAGAAGCCAAGGGCTGGGGCAAAGTGCTGGACATTCCTGTGAAGATGGACCGGTTCGGGCTGGGATACCAACCGTCGTCATCCACTCCTTCCGTGGGGGCACCCCGTTTCAGAAAGCCAATCACCATCTCTGCCAGTGGGGTGTGTCATGAAACTGTCAATGCTGCTTCGGAGTCTGATGAAGGAGACAGCGACTGTGATATGGATGCCTGGATTCAGCCAAGCCCACCAGGACAAGGACTGTGCAACTGGTCTATTCAGGAGCTTGTTCCTGTGACTTTTAAACAGTAATGCTTCGCTTTATTAATTGTTGAATAATCTGATGTCTTGCCCGGGGCATCAAGATTTGCTTAGGGCTGTGTTGTTATGAACATTGCGCGTTAATCATTAAATAAATGGCGTTTTTCATGTGCAAATATTGTAATCCCTGTCTTTCTTGTTTTGTATTTTTCAATAAAATGGCAACGTGGTTATTCGCTTTATACGCATTTTGAAGCACTTAACCATTCCTCTTGCAGGATAACATTTTCAGATGACATCCTTGAATCACCTATGACTCGTCCCGACTTTGAGCACCCGGTATTTCAGGCCGAAGAAGAGGTTGTCGAGGATAGTGACGTTCCTGAAGAACTGTCTTGGTTAGTGAAGCAAGAGGAAAGAGCCATTCTGCCTCACGACGAGGTCATCGAAATTATCAACTTGGGGTCGGAAGGGGTTGAGAAGAATATTCGTATCGGAGCCGCGCTGCAGGGCGATATCAAGCGGAGACTGGTTGAAATGCTCCAAGAGTATAGTGATGTATTCGCTTGGTCATATGAAGATATGTCGGGGCTCGATACAGATATGGTTGTGCATCGCCTGCCACTGAAAGAAGGTTGCCCGCCGGTCAAGCAAAAGCTTCGCAGAACTCGACCAGATATGGCAATGAAAATCAAAGAGGAGGTTCAGAAACAGTGGGACGCTGGTTTCCTGGCTGTGACGAAGTATCCTTCATGGGTTGCCAACATCGTACCAGTGCCCAAGAAAGATGGCAAGGTTCGAATGTGCGTGGATTATAGAGATTTGAATAAAGCAAGCCCAAAAGACGATTTTCCACTGCCTCACATTGACGTGTTAGTTGATAATACTGCTCAATACTCCGTATTCTCCTTCATGGATGGCTTTTCAGGCTATAATCAGATTAAAATGGCGCCAGAGGATATGGAGAAAACCACTTTCATAACGCCTTGGGGAACATTTTGCTACAAAGTGATGCCCTTTGGTTTGAAAAATGCTGGGGCAACATATCAGCGTGCGATGACGACTCTTTTCCATGATATGATGTATAAAGAGATCGAAGTTTATGTTGACGATATGATTGCCAAATCCCAGACGGAGGAAGAGCATCTGGTGAATCTGTTGAAGTTATTTAAAAGGCTTAGGAAGTTCAGGCTGAGGCTGAACCCTAACAAATGCACCTTCGGGGTGAGATCGGGTAAACTGCTGGGGTTTATCGTAAGCGAAAGAGGAATAGAGGTCGATCCTGCTAAAATAAAAGCAATTCAAGAGATGTCGACGCCTAAAACAGAGAAAGAGGTGCGCGGGTTTTTAGGGAGGTTGAACTACATTGCCCGGTTCATATCTCACCTAACGGCCACGTGTGAACCGTTGTTTAAACTATTGAAGAAAGATCAAGCTGTAACATGGAACGAAAATTGTCAGAAGGCGTTCGATAAAATAAAGAAGTATTTGCAGGAGCCTCCTATTTTGATACCTCCAGTGGCAGGGAGACCCTTGATTATGTATTTGACAGTTCTTGAGGGAAGCATGGGTTGTGTTCTCGGTCAACATGACGAGACAGGAAGAAAAGAGCATGCGATCTATTACCTGAGTAAGAAATTTACAGACTGCGAATCTCGATATTCAATGCTGGAGAAAACTTGTTGCGCGCTAGCCTGGGCCGCCAAGCGTTTGAGGCAGTACATGCTGAATCATACAACCATGCTCATCTCGAAGATGGATCCTATCAAATATGTATTCGAAAAGCAAGCGTTGTCGGGTAGAATTGCCCGCTGGCAGATGGTCTTGACTGAATATGATATTCAATACGTCTCTCAGAAGGCTATAAAGAGGAGTGTGCTGTCTGAGTATCTGGCGGAGCAGCCTATTGAAGATTACCAATCGATGAGATTTGATTTTCCTGACGAGGATATCATGTATCTAAAGATGAAAGATTGTGAAGAGCCGTTGCCAGACGAAGGACCAGAGTTGGGTTCCAAATGGAAGATGATATTTGACGGAGCTGTGAATGCTTATGGTAGCGGAATACGGGCAATCATCACCACGCCACACGGGTCGCACATCCCGTTTACTGCCCGACTGACCTTTGCTGTTACCAATAATGAGGCCGAATACGAAGCTTGTATAATGGGGCTTGAAGAAGCCATTGATTTGCGAATCAAACATCTGGACGTATACGGAGACTCAGCTCTGGTGGTGAATCAGATCAAAGGGGAATGGGAGACACGGCAACCCAATTTGATACATTACATGAATTATGCAAGGAGATTGTTGCCTTTCTTCGACAAGGTTGAATTGCATCATGTACCGCGGGCAGAGAATCAAATGGCTGACGCCCTGGCCACTTTGTCTTCCATGTACAAAGTCAACTTCTGGAACGAGGCTCCCAGAATCATTATCTCCCGGCTGGACAGGCCAGCTTATGTATTTGCTATTGATGAAGCATCCGACGACAAACCGTGGTATTTTGATATCCTTAATTTCCTGAAGAATAAAGAGTATCCGACTGGGGCATCCAGTCAAGATCAGAAGACTCTCAGGAGATTATCAGGTAATTTCTATTTGAACCCGGATGGTGTATTATACAGAAGAAACCACGATTTGGTGTTGTTGCATTGTGTAGACGAAAAAGAGGCAAAGCTTCTCATGGAGGAAATACATGAAGGTACATTTGGTACGCATGCTGGTGGACATGCTATGACGAGAAAGTTGCTGCGAGCAGGTTATTTTTGGCTGACCATGGAAACTGATTGTTTCAAGTTTGCGAGGAAGTGCCACAAGTGCCAAATCTATGCTGATAAGATCCATGTGCCTCCAAGTCCTCTAAATGTGATGTCATCGCCTTGGCCATTCTCTATGTGGGGAATCGATATGATTGGAAAGATCGAGCCGACGGCTTCTAATGGGCATCGGTTCATTCTAGTGGCAATCGATTATTTCACCAAGTGGGTGGAAGCGGCGTCTTACGCAAATGTAACGAAGCAAGTGGTGGCCAGATTCATTAAGAGAGATATCATTTGCCGATATGGGATTCCCGAGCGGATAATCACGGATAATGGTTCAAATCTGAACAACAAAATGATGAAGGAGCTCTGTCAGAATTTCAAGATCGAACATCACAACTCTTCCCCTTACCGACCCAAGATGAATGGCGCTGTTGAGGCGGCCAATAAGAATATCAAGAAGATCGTTCAGAAAATGGTGGTGACCTATAAGGATTGGCATGAAATGCTACCTTTTGCTTTGCACGGTTATCGTACGACGGTACGCACATCAACCGGGGCAACCCCGTTCTCGTTGGTATACGGAATGGAAGCGGTATTACCATTGGAAGTTGAGATCCCTTCTCTGAGGGTATTGCGAGACGTTCAGCTAGACGAGGCAGAATGGGTAACAAATAGATTGAACCAACTGAGCCTAATGGATGAGAAGAGGCTAGCGTCTCTATCATACGGTCGTTTGTACCAGAGCCGAATGAAGAAAGCGTACGACAAGAAGATACATCCGCGAAGCTTTCAGACGGGCGACCTTGTGCTGAAAAGGATTCTCCCGCCGCAAGCAGATCACAGGGGCAAGTGGACCCCCAACTACGAAGGGCCGTACGTTGTCAGGAAAGTGTTTTCAGGAGGAGCGTTGTTGTTGTCCACCATGGACGGAGAAGACTTCACGTCGCCTGTGAATTCGGACGCAGTTAAAAAATACTTTGCTTAAAATAGACCCGCTGGACAGAAAAAAAAAGAGAGTCCAGGCAAAAATGGGGCATCCTGGCGAACCAAAAACAGAATGAAAGGTTCGGGCAAAAATTAGGGATAAAATTGAAAAATGTACACCCGCGAAGTTGAAAACCTACACTGGGCGGCTTCGGCAAAAAAGGGTATCCCGGTGAATTGAAAACCCGTAAAGGGCGGTTCACGCAAAAGTTAGGGATTCGAAAAGCAAATGACTGCGGTCCAAATTTGATATTGCACTAAGCATCAAGGCGGGAGAATACACTTGAGGGTTCGGTTATCTGATACAATCCCTTCAGAAGTGGGGATACCGGGACGGTATTAGAGTCGGACGAGTCATGGGAGGATCAGTTCGTGGTGTTCGTCTGCATCCCGTTGCCGACATGTGTACAAAATTTCATTTGTCAATATATTTATGCTTCTTGTGCATACTTGTATATTTGCTTCGCGTAGCTTCCTCTTTTCAGGAGTTACATTCTGTGTACAAACTCCGCCCCTTTAAGGGCCCAATCAATAAATACGTTATTCAGTACTTGACACTGTTCTTTACTGTTTTGTGCATGATTAACGCCTAAGTTTAATGAAACTAGCATGAGTATAACGTCGCTGGCCCTTGCCAACAGTTGCTAAAGCTTTGAATTAACTGAAAATAACGTCACTAACCTGAGTTGATTTGGTTACATAGGCTTGTCTTGTCTTGTTTGTGTTGTTGCAGGTTTCATAACCGTACGAGGAAGATGATCGAAAGATTGCAATAACGAAAGACTCAGCCTTCACGCAGGTCATGTAGGTTCTTCCTGAAGAAGGATCAGACTCTCCAGCTAGTCATAGCTTGTGCAAAAAAGGATCGACGATTCCAAAATCGTAAGGCTGTATTCAGACAGGTCCATCTTTCCCCGCAGGGTCATTCACTCTCCCCCAGCGGAGTCAGTGGATTTCCCCCGAGAGAATAGACTCTCCCCAGCGGAGTCAGTGGATTTCCCCCGAGAGAATAGACTCTCCCCAGCAGAGTTGGTGGTGGGTCCCGTTATTTACTTTGTCAGGGATACCGGGTAATATCAGTTCACTCTCCAGCAGAGAAGTCCAATCATACTTGGCATACCTGCTATTCCTCAGCAAAGTTATATTCCCCAGCAGGGGGTTACCCCAACAGGGTGTTTGTTTCGAACTCCCAACTTCCCAGCATGGTTGACTTCACCCGTCCAGCATTTATTTTGCTGGAATAATTCTGTAGCATCTGGCTATTCCCGGCGGAGTCGGCATTATCTTCAGCATTTATTTTGCTGAAGCAGTTTCTGTACTCTGGCAGTTCAGGTGAAGAGAGCACTTGCTCAAATGAACTACCAAACACTCAAGATCTCGGCATGAGATATTCAATGATAATGTCAGCTCGGCAGTAGTCCCCACAGAGTTACCAGGATAAGGTTCTCTTTATTTCCAAGCAGAGTTATTTGTCATCGAAAGGGTTTCATGGATCAGAATTTCAGAAGTTGCCTCCAGTCACCAGAACAGGCATCCGGTAGTTTGGTTCCCAGATATCCCCAGTAGAGTCCGCCCCAAAGTCGCTGCCACGTCGGTGCTAAGAAGTTTGTGGGTGGGGATCAATGGAGAACTAAGTCCTGACGTGGACAATTTATTCCTATATTGACGGGATTTCTTCAGAAGTGGGCGTCCTAACGTGGACAGGTTTATTTCCCCGGGTTAGTGAGGTGTGTTAATCCTAACGTGGGCAAATTCGGGTTCTCGAAATTGGTAAAATGGGAAGTCATGACGTTGACAAAAGTGATTACTCTTTGTGTTGGTGTCCTGACGTGGACCAGTTCCTCTCAGCAGTTATCTTTCTTCGTGGTGGCAAAGCATGGGTCCTGACGCGGACAGATCAGACAAGGGCGTGAGTCCTTACGTGGACAAGTCTTATTTCCTCAGCAGGTCGAAGATGCCTGAGTCCTGACATGGACAAATCAAGACGAAAAATGGGTCCGGACGTGGACAAGTCTATTCCTTACATGGGAAAAGAGGTTTTAGTTCCTGACGTGGAAAGATGAAAAGTTTATTCCTTACGTGGAAAGATGAGATTCCTTACGTGGAAAAAAATGGGTTTCCTTACGCGGAAAGATCGAGTCCTCACGCGGACGTATCGAGTTTAGTCCTGACGCGGACAGATCAAAGGAGTTATTCCTAACGTGGAAGAAGAAGATAGATTCCTTACGTGGAGAGATTGGGGTCCTTACGTGGACGGATTCAAGAAAAGATGATTCCTGACGAGGAAGAATGATGTACTCCTTACGTGGAAGGGTGAGTCCTAACGTGGACAGGTTCAGAACCAAAGTGGTATTCCTTATGCGGAAAGATCGGAGGCCTGACGCGGACAGATTCAGAAAGGTTGGAGTCCTCACGTGGACAGATTTGGAATTGTATTCCTTGCGTAGAAGAAAATTGGTTTCCTTACGTGGAAAGAAGACGTGGTTCCTTACGTGGAAGGATGGAGTCCTAACGTGGACGGGTCCAGACGAGGTTGTTCCTAATGTGGAAGGGTGTTATTCCTAACGGGGACGATTCAGTCTATGGAAAGGTAGACAAATTATTCCCCAGCGGAGTTGCCGAGATTTTCTGGGTTAACAGCAAGCGGAGTCCTAACGTGGACAGGTTTTAGTTGAGCTCTCTTCGTGTTGACAGCAGATAGAGTCCTGACGTGGACAAGCAAAGAACGAAATTTCCGATGATTCAATCTTCTTCAGGATGATGATAAGAATCCCCAGCACGGTCGCACGAGATCAGCGGGTTGCCGTAACAGTCAGATTCAGCTGATGAATGTCGTTCTCCAAGCAGGAGCGCGGTTTATTTCTGCGGTTGGCAAATTTCCGGTTTCACTGGTATTCAACCGTCTCGTACCTCGAATGTATGAAGGCCGTTCGCTCTTCACCCAATCGGGTCCAAGTCTCTTGAATAGGGGCAGCTGTTGCACCCTAAAATTTGCTCAACCTTATTCACTTGGTTTATTTTTTCATTATCATTAGCATTTGCATATAGAGTCATGTACATAGACTAACCCTCTGCATAGCATAAGCAAAGCAAGTCATTCAACAGGGACCCAATCATTATTCTCATCTCTAGAGGCCTATCAAGAGGTTATTATCCTAATTCCATCTCATTCAAGTCATCAGAAAAGAATTTGAGAGCAGAGAGTTCAGCAGATCTAGCCTTGAGCCTATCCCCTATCTGAGGGCATCTATGGGTCAACAAGGGGGTTGTGAGCTGTGAATGGAAGGCATGGAGAGCATCTAGACATCATGAGAGGCTTAGAAAGTCATTTGGGGAGGAAAACAAGTTGTTGAGGTGATCACAAGAATTGCAGTTGAAGACAGTCAACTAGGGTTTCATCTGGGTCAACCCTAGGTCAACCCTAGGTCAATTGACTGATTGAAAGGCATTAAGGGCTATTGGAGAGAGGTGGGGTTCATCATTTGACATGGAGAACAAGGATGTGTTGTTGTGTTAAGAAGAATTCAAGAGAAATCAAGGAGAGGAGGAGTTTCTAAATTAGGGTTTCCCTGTAAAATCCCCTAGTTTAGGTCAAATTTCCCAGCAAAATAAGTCAAAATGCAAGCTTCAAATGGATCCTTGGCCAACATGAAACTTGTATAGGATCTCAAGACCTTTAATTTGAGTGGTGGAAGACATCAAGGAGATTTATAGAACTCAAGTTATAGTCCTTGCAAGTTACAGGTCATCTGAGGTATCTGAAATTTTGTCTGTGAAAGTGACTTGACTTCCAAGCAACTTTTGCCCCTCAAGGAGATTTCAAATGAATTTTTGGTCAACATAAGAATTGTTCCTCATTGTCTTAGCTTTCTAGAATGGTATAGTATGCCTTCATATGATGTGTGGAACTCAACTTATGGTCTTGGCAAGCAAAGGGTATTTTGGTCATTTGTGAATTACAGGTCATTTTAACCTATGTCCAAAACTCATACAAGGAGGCCTCAAATGAGAAAACTTACAACATCAAACTTTCTCCAAATGACATTTTGAGTCTAGAAAAGTGACCATGAGAGATTGGAAATGTCCATAGCACAAGGTTTCAAAATTGGTGAATTTAATGAAGGAAAATGGCTTAAAAAATGGTATTTTTCATATCTTGGCCAAATGATGCAAAATTATAGGTCATTTTGAATGGAAAAGGCATTTTAAAGACATTGGCTAAAGTGGAATTTTGTGTTTAGGTCACAATTTATGAGTTATCCATGGTTGCTTGGATTGAAAGTAACATAATCCAAATTGAAAGGGAAAAGTGTAAAGGGAAATTTCTCCAATGTTCTAGGAGGTTCTAATGCAACCTATATATTCATGCAAGCTGATTCATGCAAGGGTTGGTGCTCCCATTTGTCAAAAATCTCCATTTTTCATCCATTTTCTTATTCTTCCATAAGATCCTCAAACTCTTACAAACCTCTCAAAATTCTCACATATTTGGATTGAATCATCATCATCATCATTCAAACCCTAGAATTCACATCAAGAAGTGGTTGAATTGATCAAGGATCATACCTATTATATTCTTCATCCCAAGTTGCACTTTCATCCAAAACCCATTGAAACTTCCTCTATCATTCTGATTTCTGTCACCATCATCATCTACTAACATCATGGAGTAATTGGCACAAAAGATTGGAGTGAATTCGTGGCTGTGTGAAGAGATTCAGTTTGAAACTCCAACTTGCATGAAGGATGGAATAGCATGATTCATAAAGATTAAGCACAAATCATTGCAAACAGAAGCATATTCATTCATTGGAGATTGTTTTCAGCAAGTATCAAAGGTTGAATTGAGGTCTAACTACCATCACCATCATCAAGTGCAAGGTATGTAAATTTCTTCGAATCTCACTATTCTGGCTGGTAGAGATCATGTGGTTAGGATAATGTTGTTTAGAAACCCTAGAGGATCAGTTCTTGAAGTTTAGGGATAGATTCATGGAGATCCATGACAGGTTGCCATTTCTGTTGGCTTCGATAATGAGCTGTGTGTTGAGTTATAATCAATGTGAGGAAGCATAGAATAATGAGGCAAGCATGTAGAATATCTGTGGATCATCAGGTTTGAGTTCTGGTAACTTTGACCTCAGGCAAGCATGGTGTGCCCTGAATTTCGTGCTCTCTGTTTGGAGTGTGCATTGAGAGTTAGGGAAAACTAGAATTAGGCATGGATTCCTTGAGTTGTGTAGATTATTTTAGGGCTTGGAGTTGTTATTTTTCATCAAGAATGCATGGAGAACGAGTGAGTGGAACATTCGTGTATGGAATGCATGGCTGAAAACCCTAGGAGCTGGAGGTTGAAGAAGGGTGGAGAACCGTGCGATGGAGGTTGGACTTTTGACTGGGAGTATCATCCAACGGCCCGTGTTTGATCTGAGTTTTGGTGGGAGAATTTGAAATCCCAAACGCAGCGTTTCATTAAGTTGGGGGGGATTGGGCTCAGAGCGCTATCTACACCCCCCATGTTAATAAGCCCAACGCGCTAACTTGGTCTTATTGCTTTTCTCACCCCCTCCATCTTATTTCTTTATATTTTCTTTTATTTTCTTTAATTTTTTTTATGCATTTTCTAAAATTCATAATAAATAGCAAAATAATCATTTTTAATTCATTCTTTTTGCATTATTTTCTTTAAGATGTCTAGAAAATTATAAAAAATAAAAATTGCATTTTATTTTTTATTTGATATTTTTCTCATATTTTCTAAATAAATAACATTTTACATAATTCCATTTCATACATGATTTTGATATTTTTTGTTCTATTAATTGCTTTCATATTTTTCATCCATTCTTTTTAGGTTGTTTAGATTAGACATCAAACTTGTAGATTCAATTTAGTACCCATTTTTAGAAATTAAATTTAGGTGCTTAGTGTAGGTGTGAGCAACATGGATAAAATTAGGGTTTTAGGTGATGACTTAGGAGATTTGATCCTTTTCCCTTAGGACTTAGGGTTTGAATAGTTTAGTTATGGGACTATAGGGGCTATGGGTAGTTATTAGATCCCCTTAGAAAAAGTCAGGCTTCCCCTACTGCTATTAATACTCTGTATATATCTGATTGACTGATGTGGTGTGCCCTCTGGGGATTATTGCTTGTGTGTGTGGGTATTGGGATTGTCTGGGGAATTTGGGAGAGCTGAAGACTTGGGAAGATGAAGCCATTGGAGATTCAGATGTTGGAGTTCAACTTCCAGAGTTGAAGAGGAGGTTCTTGCTAGCATCTGCTGAGAGACTAGGGTTTAGGAGCTAGGTAGAGCTCTAGGTAAGAAAGTTGTTTCTCAAACATGGATTGCCTTGTCTGCATCCATTCTTCTCTGTGATTCAGAGTCTCTCTAAGACACTCACCCCCTTCCTTTGGAAGGCTTGGTGATAGTGTCTAAGAGATAGAACTCTTGAGAGAAAATGTCTTTTGTGTTAGAAGCAGTCTGTTCACCACCCTTGGTAGTCAACTGATTGCTTAACACCCAATTCACTCTTGTGACTGATTCCTCATCCTGGAGGTTGGAACTTGAAGAAAAGCCATTGCAGATGGAAGACTGATGATCAAAGCCCTTACCTGAAGGCCATGAAGAGGGAGATTGATGCTTGTTGAAGCCTGTAGCTGATTGGAGATCACTTGGAGCCAGATGTTGATTCAGAGCTGCTGATGCTGTTCATCTTTCTGCTGTATTTCATTTCTTGATGTATTGATTGGTTTTCCTGACTGTATTGTTTGCTGTTTACCCTGCTGGGTTGAAAGTGAAGCCTGTTCACTTTTGCCTATTGTTTTCCAGGTTCGAGGTTGAGTGGGACTCCCTTGCCTCGCTTGTACTGTTGCATCCATGCATTTTACCGTTTTACTGTATATATCTGATATTGTTTCTGTTTCTGCCTATCCCTTAGGATCTCTGTTTCTCTCTGTGCAAGAGAGGAGCATGATAGACATTAGGTTTTAACCCATGCATGATAACATTAGGTTAGTTTGTTTCCCTTCGCAACCGTAGGTTAGAGTTCTGTCTCTTCTTCCTCAAAACAAACAGAAAAACACCATAAAGATCTCAAACACAATAAAAGACACTTCTTCCGTAAAAGAATGTAAACTCATCAAGACGTCATTTTTGTCCGCCGGGACTGTTAATCAAGGAAACCTTTTTCAGAAGGAATAAAATCAACCAAGACAGACTTGTGTCGTACGTGGCCCGAACTACGTTTGCTCTGATCTTTCATGCTGTATGAAAGTACGTAGGCATAGGATGCGATATCCTAGCGAGCAACCTTCCCCTCCTTTCCCGTAGGTAGGCGAACTACGTTGACTCTGATTTCTCGTTCCAGACGAGAATACGTAGGCATAAAGTGCGATACTTTGCCGAGTCATTTTATTTTCATTCTCTTTTCTTTTTAACCCCTGACCTTTAGAGTAGATAGAATAACAATCCATACCCGAAAACAAGCGTGGATCCCGTCGAGTACGACGGACGTGAGGGGTGCTAATACCTTCCCCTTGCGTAACCGACTCCCGAACCCAGGTTTTGGTTGCGACGACCATACCTTTCCCGTGTTGTGCGAGGTTTACTCTGAGCGTTTCCTTTCCCTCCCGTGGGATAAATAACGCACGGTGGCGACTCTTCTGTTCAGCCGGCGCCGATTTTCGCAGTAGCGACAGTTGCAGCCCCTGAAGTTTCTCATTCTCTAGTTTGAGGATGTAGTATTTATTCCTCTAAGCATTCTTTAATTTTTCAGCTTCATCCAAATCATTTTTCAGCTTTCCTTCTTTCATTTGTAACAGTCCAAGCAAAATCCTGGAGAGTTAACACCATAGATTCATGGAAGGGAAAAGGCATCTTCAGCTCGAGAGCCCTTTCTCGTACCCACTGTAGATAAGTATCTGAAACAGCGCAGTCAGAGTACCCTAATGCAGTCATTCCTTTCTTGTGAATGTGGCACCATGCTTATAATATCCTAGCTTTGAGCTCCGAATTTTCTCCTTCCTTGAGGAAATTCCTTCCAGCAAAGTTTGATCTGATCTCTCCTTCATTGGGTGTCCTAGTTGTCTGCGTGCAAAAACAGGATTATAGCTGATATATCCTTTTGTCCCGACAAGAGGTACATTTGGAAAGTCTTCGCAGCGGTCAATCATTCTAATTCCACCATACACAGTATCATGCCATACGATGTCCGAGTGACTAAGAGCCATGACTATCTTTGGCCAGCAAGGTGCCTCTTTTAACTCTCAGATACTTGGGAACCTTGCCAAACGAGAAATAAACCATGATTAAAGAAGAGCAGTACAATAGACTATATGACCTCCTCCTTCAGATTTTCTCAGATGGATAGAGTGCTAAGTATCAACTAACAAAGTAGGAACATGATTCCTGAGGATGAAGATTTTGATGGTGTCCATGTCAACAAAGTCGTCGACTTTTGGAAACAGAAAAATCCCATATGCTAGTAGTGCAAAAGTAGATTTAAGTATTTCAACGTCCTTCTTATCAGCGTGATAGTGAATCTTCTCTATCAAGAATTCAGCTGGAAATCTAAGGACTCCTTCCTTGGTGGTCATGTGAGCTTGAATATCAGTCATACTCAGGCGTGTAGCATTAGCAATTTCCTGATCGCTGGGTGTGTCCTCCAATCCAGAAAACAAAGGTCGGGATGTGACGGTCATTCCCATCAATGCGTAGTACTCTTTTAAAGTCGGCATTAACTGGTAGTCAAGAAAAGTGAAACAGTGAGGGTCGTAGAACTGAACAAGTGTGTCTAGCAGCCCATCAATCATATTGAGCCTTAGAAGTGGAAAGATTCTTCCATATTCATTTGAGAAAGTTAGACAGTTGCCAATTAGACTTCCCAGTTCCCTTAAGCTCTCAATTTTTGGATTCTTGAAGGTGTACTTCAACGTTTCTCTTCTAAAATCCATTTTACAATATCTGCAAAACAAATTGGGTTTCTTGAAGGGTTAGAGAAAAAATGAAATGCAGAGATACGAATATGAAAGGGTTCATGGAATTCCAGTATTTATAAATGTCGTAGGATACCAAAAGAAATTAATTTATCATTTAATAACAAAGTACAAATAAATATTCTTAAAAGAGTCTTAAAATAATAGTTAAATAAAAACTAATAAAAGCCCTAAGGAAGTTTGGTATTCTGCTCTTCTAGCTGCGCCTTCTCGAAGATGAGTTTGTCTACAATCAGCTTCCAAGGGGTAGTTTGAGGTTTAGAGGAAAATAAATCCTCATGTGCTTTTCTCTTCTTACAGGAAAGTGACCCTTCATTTTTCTACTGAAGTTGTTTCTGAAGTTCAACATTCTCTTCAAATACCACCTGATATTTATTTTTCCATGCTTCTGACTCCTGCTGCGCTTTGCTCAAAGCAATCTTCAATTCTTCAACTTCAGACATGAAAATTAGAATAGGTTTCCTCTTCAAAGGCATGGGCTCTTGTTGGGGATAAGACATCTTTAGTTTGATAGATCTATCTCTGACCCACTGAAGGTACGGTTCTAAAGAGACACAGTTAGGCTTCCCCAAACTTTCTTTCCCTTTCTTATGTAAGTGACGCCATACAACCACAACCTTATCTTGAAGTTCCTTGTTTTCCTTAAAGAAAATACCCTCCACATGAACACTCTTGGGTTGATCTTTCAAAGGATATCCTAACTGACGGTGAGCTAGAACAGGATTGTAATTGATTCCTCCATTGGTGCTAAGGAGAGGTACATTGGCAAAGTCTCCATAGTTGTCAATAATTAGTATCCTATCATATACACGATTATACCAATCAATATCCGAGTGGGTCAGAGCCATAATTTTCTGTGACCAACGTCCTTTATTGAGATCCCAAAAGGAGCCATACTTGGGTAAGTGCGAAATAAACCACTTGTATAATAAAGGCACGCAAGAAGTAATCGTTCCTTCACCATGAAAATTTCGGAGATGAACCGAATGGTAAGCGTCAACTAGCAGAGTGGGTACCAAATTGTTCTTCATGAAAGCTTTGATGGCGTTAAGGTCAACAAATCCTTCAAAACTTGGGAACAGGAACACTCCATAGATAAGTAAGGCGAGGATTGCTTCGAATGCGTTCATGCTTATATGATCGGCGTAATATTGGGCCTTTTTGATTAGGAAGTCTGTTGTTAATCCAAAAGTCCCACCTTTAGTAATCATATTGTCTTTGATATCAGATAATTTCAGATATATAGCTTTAGCAATGTCTTGTTCTTTAAGGTCCTTCTCTAGGAAAGGGAAAGGAGACTCATCCAAAAAGGAGACTTTAACTAAAGCTCCTAGCTTCCTTAGGTCATCCAATTTAAGACTCTTGAAAGAATATTTTGAAGTGTTTTTCCTTTTGCAATCCATAATGGTTCTGAAATGTTTATAAATAAAGTTGAATTCCATGAAACCATGCAATATGATGCTTATGAATGCAAGGATGCACAAACACAGATAAACACACATATATATAAACAAACATGAAACCTAGGTTTATAAGCAATGAGCATGGAGTAAAGGGTATACCCATCCCCAAAGGGTGCAGACTAAGGGTTCAATGTACCTTTAGAACAATGGTTCTAAGAGGTGCCCAAAGTCATCAGTCCATCTTTCGGATATTATCAATTTCCTAAATACTCAGTGGTTAACAATATTCTCGAGTGAACCTCTTTTGAGTGTAGTATCGCGTATCAACTATTTTGGGACTACTCCCTCATAGTCATTGCACTACGTCCTAAGAAAGGCCAAGTTGAGTTAAGGGTAACTAAAGGTTCCTAGTATCACAGGCTCCTAGGTCAAAAATAGTAAGTGTTTTCACAAATACTCATTCAACAATACCATTCTCAAGAGGGCCTCAACTGAGCGGTGATTCTCAAGTCAGCTTGGTCGGGAATCAACTCCCTATAAGCCTTCTCAAATATATCACCTTCCTATCATAAGTACACTCAAGTCCGGGTGTAGGAAATTTCTCACCACACAAGGATATCAACCCCAAAGCATAAACAGATATAAATAAGCACATATACAAATAAGCAGATATATACAACAATAAACACAAATAAATAAGTTAGGGGGAACCCTCAATACTGCTCCTCAATGAAGTCGCCATTTCTGACGCGGTGAGAATTGGATATCAAGCTATTAATTAACTTGAATCACAAATCTTAATTCACCACCGATCTTTAATTTGTCCAAGGGAAGGGAAAAAGATCAAATAAACCCATGAGTATGCAATGCAAATCAAATCAAAAGAGAATCTAAGGTTCGGGGATTAGTTAAACTTAGGGAAGGTATTAGCATCCTAAGCATCTGTACTACTCTACAGGAAACTCTTGTTAGTATTTGTGTTATCGTAGTTTGCTAAGGGTGAAAGACCTAGGGGTTCATTTCTAAGTATACTTGCCAAGAAGTCGCATCTTGTGCCTACGTATCCTGACGGGAATGGAATCAGAGTATTCGTTGTTCCCCTAAAGGGATTGAGGAACCATTGACCGTGGTCAAAGTTCTAGGGGGAGAAAGTTTGTTGATTGATTATAGGAGAAGAAACGAGTCGTCATCTTAGGGAAAATACTCGACTTAACCACCACAAACGTATAAAAGACGATCTTTGCATCGTGTTGAAAGAAGGGTTCCAACTCGGATTTGATCGACGAGTATGCCACATGTACCTATCTCAAACGGAAAAGATTCTACATCTTTCTCGGTCGCGTTATTGGGGAGGAGAATTACATCTCGGCTACACAGATGAATCGCATCTAATTCTCTTGTGAGGAGAATAGAGGGTTGAATTGTAAGTTATCTAACGTTGAAAACTTAAAGGGAGCCTATCTTGAGGATATAAGTAGTATCTTAAGCTGATCGACCTGAAGATAGTCAGGGTTCAAGCAGAGGGGTAAATGATGCATATTAAATTCAATATGTATGAATATAAAGTCTTATGCAAGTTCTTCCTTTGGATACTGACGTATGCGAATATATTATCGAAAGGAAAACAAATAGGAGCATTCAAGCAAATCAGACCAAGAATGAATCATATAAGGCATGCATCATAACTAAATCATAAAGCAAGATAGTATAAGATGGATTAAGTCAAGCACATATATAAAAAGGAAAGGAATGACTCGTAAAGGGATGAGAGCGTTTGATGTAAATCACGAATAAAGTTCTCTGTCTATATGAAAGAGTCATAGACAAACCATTAATACTAGACTGACACAGATATGGTTAAATACATTAGTAATTTAAAAAGATAACTTATATAATGATTAATGGTTTCTGAAGTAATTAAGAGAAAAAAAAACTAAAGTAAAATACTAAAAGGCCAAATTGATTGCAATGATTAAGAAAATAAAATTACAATTAATTTATAATTAATGTTAAAAAAGAGTGTTTTTTTTAAAATAAAACGTTCATTAAAAAGATCAAAAATAAAAAAACTAAAAAAAGAAAGAAAAAAAAGATCCAGTGCGGCGATCTAAGAGAGGGTCCATCATGGACCCTCGGCTAGAACCTAATAACGTATGATCCAGGTGAGTCAGCGAATTGACTCAGATCTGCAAGGGTTTACCGTAGGGATGAGCGCATGGGAATAGAATAGCATAATAGGACAAATCCATACGACAATAAACTTAAATCTCAAGATCTCTATTCTCCACGCTCTATTCAAAATGTTCTCTTCTTCAATCCAAACCCCTTTCTCCCTCCTCAACTGAAGAAAACATCTTCTTCCTCTGCATCGCGTCAAGCTCGCGAAACCCCCTCCCAAACAAAATAATGAAAAAACAAAGCAAAATCAAAACCCTGAAATCCTAATCTCTCCCCTAAATCAGACAGATAACCGCAGCAAACAGGAGAAATACGCAGTTAAAGAGATATGCATGGCGCACAGATAAAGATAAATGAAAAAGAGAACCCGTGGTTACCAGCATAGTGCGAATCTGGCGAGATAAGTATTTCTACTCCTTCCTTTCGATTTTGTGTGATGTTTCTATTGATATTTTCCTCTGCGTGTTGTTGATGTTGCGAGCCTTGTCCTTTTTTGTTGCTCAATATTCTGTCCTTTTTTGTTGCTCAATATTCTGTCCTTTTTATAGGCTCCGCGAAAATAAATTTCCGAATCCGTGAGATATCCGCTGATTTCGATTTGATTGTGTGAAGAAAAAATTTCTATTTTCGGTCTGGAGACTTTGCTGATTTGCGATGATGACTCAAAACTTGTTGCTCATTATCAAAACTTTCCATATCCAATTGCTCATGTTTGATTGTGTCTGAGATTATGATTATTAAGAATTGTAATTTCCTTTGTGATTGTGATTCAGTGATTAAAACTTGCTATGGATGAGATTGATCCTTATGATACGTTTGAACCTGTCATAGATTCTTTCCTTGTTTAATCCTAAACTCTCATTTTTCATTTTATTCAATTGAGTTTGGGAATATGCTGATTCTGTTTCCGTTTTCGGATCATTCACCTTTGATGATTATGATGGAATTTTGATGGCGATGATTTAGTCATAACTCTACATTTTCGTGTTCTTTCGTTGCAGGATAAACATTAAAGACTATGTTTTCAACCTTGGAAAAACTGTTAGTGCTCAAAATCAAATATAAATGAAGTTCCTGAAGTACCGCTGCAAAGTCTCAAGCTGATGAGCAGGAATTTCAGGCGACCATATCAATGACATCAACTTCATTTTTTCACTGAACAATGTATTAATTTTGATGTTCCATCAGGTACTGTGTCAATCCAAAAACAAATCGTATATTCTTTGGTTTTGGCAAGAATTGAATCAACTTTGATGGTCCATGATTTAGTGAACTTCTTTTCTATGAAGATTTCAATACTTGCAGGATTTTTGTGTGGAATTGTGTTGCCCTGTTGCAATTGTGTTTCACAACCTTTGTGATTAAAACTTGCTCTTGTAGTGTGTTGATAGTATATTGATTATCTTGGATGATGACATGTAGGTTGGACCTCGCGGATGCTAACGAGCGTAAAGGAGATGCCTGAGATTTGTAAAGAGATGTTCCCTAGGCTCCGCGTGCAGGAATCAAGTTGGTTTAGCTTATGATACTTATTATCATAGAGAGAATATGATTAAGGTCTTATAGGATAAACTTCCTGTTGAATCATATATTTTCCATGTGGTTCTTGTGATTTACATTTTCAATTAGCTTACGTTTGGAATAGTTTTGAAATGGCAGCGGCTAGGAGGAAGGCCGACCAAGAAAACCAGCTTTTGCATCTATAAGCGTGTAGTAAGTGACACAAACATGCTTACACAGTTTCTCTTACCTTTGTTTAGAGACATTCAGCACTTTCTTTAGGCAGTTTGCACAACAACATTAGGCTGACATCCATCCATGACCATTTGTTTAAGAAATTGTTTATTGTACCAAACTTTCTTGAGTCCAATTTGATTGTCTCAATGAAAGACAACCTTATACTATGTAGCCTTTTTGTATGACATACAGCGTAATCTCAATCTCAATTCTTATTAATACTCAAAGGCGCTCACAACGCTCAACTTTGGTTCTTATTGCCAAACCTTGTTAATAAATCATTGCTTTGTTATTTACTTTTATTTCTTGTAATCCTACCTTTTGAATGAATTATCAAAACTTGTATTTTACTTGAATTCCTATTAAATTTATGTCATACTTTAACAATGCCCATAAAGACGATCAATCCTCTAGTGATCTTATTTGGATAATAATGAAGTGAATACTTTTGGCAATGACAATTCTTAAACCCATCTTGCAAGCAAAACATTTATGGTACAAAATTGATCATGGGCCTTGTGATTCACATATAGTATTGTACCCTTATTTCTAAGAATCATATTTTAACCAATCCATTTGAAAAACATCAAATCCGCCAAAATTCTCAATTCTTAATGAAAACCACTCTTGCATCCTTGAAAAGAAAACAATATAATGAGCGCTTCATATCTTGTATTTCAATTCATAAAGACATCTTAAATTGATGAGGAATATAACAATGATGCTTTGAAGAACCCTCTGATAAAACTACAACTTGAAACACAAAAGCATATTTTTGACACAAAATTCTAGCCTCATGATCTCCATTTGATAAATGTTTAACAAACTCAAGCACCATGAACAAGAAACCTTAATCTTCTTATTTTAAATGAAGAATTAGCGTGATACTTTGAGGAAAACAAAACCCTGCCACAAAAACATGCTCATGAGGATGATAACCAAAACCTTAATTCCATGATCCATAAGAAAACCAGTTGAATTGATCTTCAATGAAGTAGAAACCATAAGCTAATAGAAAACCCTAGTTCTTCGAATCAGAATCTAATGGTCACGCCCTGTAATGCTTGAATGTGAGAATAAGTATCTTGAAATCAATTTACCTACACCCACTTGTTAGTCACAATGAACACACACATAAATGCCGTATGACCTAAAGATGTTATGTGAGATGATGCACAAACATGTGAGATCTTATGGTAAAAAATTAGGGTATGAAAGTAGGCACAAGATGCGACTTCTTGGCGAACATACTTAGAAATAACACCTTAGGTCTCCCGTTTTCCTTTTCACCCTTAGCAAACAAAATAAAAAATAACACAATAAATCAAGAGGTTCCTGTAGAGTACTACAGATACTTAGGGTGCTAGCACCTTCCCTAGGTATAACTAATCCCCGAACCTTATATTCTCTTTTGCTTTGTTTTTGCATTGCATGTTTATGGGTTATTCGATCTTTTTCTCTTCCCTTCGAAAAATTAAAGACCAGTCGTGAATTACGATTTGTGATTCAAGTTAACTAATAGCTTGATATCCAATTCTCACCGCGACCACACTCCCCATCAAAACCAGTTCCAAATTACCATCCTCCATACCAAGGCTCAGTGGAGCTGACCCCAACTCTGGATAACTCAGAACACAAAAGACAATTGTGTTCATAACTCAGATCACAAGACACAAAGAAAAGACTTAGACCAAAAGGAACTGAGACACAGACAGGATGTTAGAACATCCTATCCAACATCCTTGTAAAGCAACTGCAAGAACAATATCAAGACACAAATGATGATCAATCATATGTTGTAAGGAACAACATACAACTGAGATAGATACATAACATATCTCCCCCCTTTTTAGCCAAAAATTGATAAAAGTATCCAACACAATTCCAAACCCAAACAATACTCACCCAAACCTGGACAAATGCCATTAAATCACGAAATAACAAAAGACACAACCTGAGACAAAAGAAGCAAATACCCCCTTTAAATACCCGAGCAGTTTCCTTAGGAAATAACGAGCCATTGATATAACCGAAGGTCAATTAAATGAGAATGTAAATTGAGGAAGTTAACGTTAGCAAAAATAAATGTGCACCATCCAACTCAGTTTTTGAATGTTTCTTCTTTAATAAGAACCGTCCAAAGAATATGCATGTACCGAAGAAACATGTTTTGCACGCCCTCTTTAAGGCAGTTTTCCACCATCCACATAGAGCCACTTGTAAAAAAACACGAGCCCTAAACAATGTCCTGACACGCAGTCAGACCTTATCTACTCTCTCTTGTAAACTTTGAAGCATAATAATAGTGCCTTCCAAAGAACTCCAAGCAAACTCCTTTCAGCCAGAATTAGAAAATCCTGACCATGATGTCAAAACATTATGTGTGACATCTCCATGAAACTTATCCCAATCTGTAGAGAAAGATAAATTCTCCCAGATAATATCCAATCCTATTTCTCAGGTCTTTCCTAAGAATCATGAGCATAATTTAGATAACTCATTAGCCTTAACAATTTAAACTCACAGGCAGAAGATACATAGCTAAAGGATCAACACACCACGATGTCAAGACATCTAGTATGACATCACAACTTCACATGAATCACATGAACATCTTCATGCTCATCAGTGAGAAACTACCAGGATCACAATCCTTGTACCGTAACCAATAAACACTTGGATTGAGACCAAATAACACCATTGATTACTCTCCCCCTAAACAGATCTACAAAATGTACAAATCTATCTTGAATCTTACAGCCATAGACAACCTTGTTCTTTGAGAATAAATCCAATCAAACTTGGAATGCTCACATCCTAGAAAGAGACATACAAATTCTCTTAACACCTTGGTTAGCCAAGATGTCATCCACACATAGAAGACATCAAACCCCTTCTCCATATGAAGAGAGATACATCCTCAGCCTATTTCACTATGTCATAAAAGACTTTTAGCAACACTTAAAAGCGCTGCCTAAAGTGGCGCTACTATAGGTAAAGACAATGCTTTTTTAAAAGGCAAAAGCACTGCTAAAGGTCCAATTTAGGCAATGCTTCTTAATAAAAGCGCTCTCTAATGTCACTTTTAGGCAGCGCTTTTTTATGGAAAGCGCTCTCTCCCCCCCTTTAGGCAGCGCTTTTTTTTTATGGAAAGCGCTCTCTTTTCCCCCCTTCAGGAAGCGCTTTCTAATGTATTGGTTTTAGTAGCACTTTTTCATCAAAAGCGCTATCTATCCACCCCTTTAGACAGCGCTTTTGAAAGCGCTTTCTAATGTATATTTTGTTGAGGTTTTAAGCAGCACTTTTCTGTAAAAGCGTTGTCTTAGGCACACTTTTGGTAGCGCTTTTCTTTAAAAAGCGTTTTCTTTTATTCACGTTATTGGATGTTTTCAAAAGCACTTTTTTGGAAGCTTTTTTTTCGTTATAAGCACTGTCTATTGTGCATTTTTTTAAGAAGCGTTTTTTGTTAAAAGCGTTGACATAAGTCTTATTTTTTACTTATAAAATGGAACCACAAACCATATAGGCCTTATATACCTTTATAATTCAACACATAAACCTGCTTATAACCATTATAATTCAACACAAGCCTTTATTTCAACACATAGGCTATATACCATTATAATTCAACACATAAACCTGCTTATAACCAATAATTCAACACATAGTCCTTATATACATATCATTATAATTCAACACATAAACTTGCTTAATTCAACACAAACTTCATAATCATTATAATTCAACATATAAACCTTCTTAATCCAACAAAAACCTCATAACCATTATAATTTAACACAAACCTCCATAATTCTAATAAAACATATTCACTTTCAAAACCTTTAACTTCTAAATATTTATTATACATAATTACAAGTTTCATCAATCCTCACAACAACTTCTAGAAGTATATATACAACAACTTCTAGAAGTATATATACAACAACTTCTAGAAGTATATATACAACAACTTGCAAAACTACACAACAACTTTCAGAACTATTCCTATCCAGTAGTACAGAACATCACAACAACAAAATATCTAAAGACCATAAACTTCACACAAAATAAAGAAATACAATATACCTATATATTTCTCGTCTCAAGAATGTATTGACACCAATCCTCCTTAATTTCATCAAAGTACTACATAATATAACATAATATGCATGATTTAGTTAAAACTAATTAATATTAGATAAAATATCCGCTAAATGTTAAAATAAATCCTAACTTATAAATCCATACCGTATTTGGAATCTCTATTTGACCCAAATGAAGAGTTTCCTTTATAAACCTCAATATAAAATAACAGCAATCTATACCATTACACTAACGAGGACACTACACATAGAAAAAAATGAATATATATTAGGATATATAGTTTAATTTGTTTTATCAAGTAGCATCACTATTATAATCAAAATTGTGAAAACATATACCTGCACTCTGATCCATGTAATGTTGTTTTCTTTACTCTTTGGTACTCGAGTTTGTCTCTGTGATCAGAATATTTGTATCGATCTAACATAATATAAACGAATATTTAGAAGAATCTCACATAATAAATTAATATACACACGAGTATTCAGAATAATCTCATCACTTACGTATCAACCATCTTCTTCATATCTGGGTATTTTGTTTGATCACCATCTAACGAATCCAGATAATATACTATTTCTCTTATCGGGTTAATCGCAACCAACAACCAGTGTCCAATGCAAAATAATACAAAAGTTTAGATGGAAATTTTCTATACAACGGAAAAAAAATGAATAACTATAATAAATGAAATTAGAATGAATGCTAACTCATGACCAGTATTATATGGAAAAAAATACAACTTTTATATATCTCTGTTGGCTATAAATGCATTGACTAAGTGATTTTGGATTTTATTTGGACTTTGTTCGATTAACCATGCGTTGATACAGCTGGAAGATAAGAATGAGAATCTGTCTGTCAATTGACGCGGGAGCATCAATTTATCATACAAGAACCTTAAATAAAAACATAATCAACATTAGAATATTCATTGAAATGAATAAAAAAATTGTTCAATTATTTAAATAAAACTGATCAGAGTACCTGATGTATGAATGCATAACACCGATGCCTAATTCAGAATGTTGAAAAATCTGATCCAAATCCTCTTTAACAATTGTTTTGATATAAGCAAAACCGAAAATACCTTCCTCCATAGATATTTAACGAATGCCACCTTCTATCACATATGTTGTTCTTACATATGTTTCAAGACACAACCTAAATCGAGGAACAAATGCTTTTTTAGGCTCGGTCTTCGCAAGATCCTTTTTTGTATGGACACATTGCTAAATTCAGGCATGATATTCTTGCTGACTTGTTGCAACTGTTGATCATGAATCTAAAAATCATATAAGTTAAGTAATTAATGTATAAGATTATGAAGCTTTTGAATTCAGAGGATATAATATAATTGACACTTTATATGCATATATATCAATGTACCAATTTTTTTGATGCAGCTGACCTGGTTTGGCGCACAGTATCCTTATCTTTTGATTTGGATTTTGTAGGAGTCTAAGATTACCATGTAAATAAAATATACGTAAATATAAGAATAACTTACATGCATGGCTCTTAAAACATTTGAATACTAAAAGGTTCATAATGGTGTTCAATATACCTCATCATCTATGAAAATGAGGTTTAACGACCATGCAACATACGATCCTATTGTGTCTCCCACCAATGTTACATCTGAAACATCGTCGGGTATAGGTAATAACTCATCCCCCTTAAGCAATATCAATCGAGACTTTAAAAAAATCCAACAGGGAGCAGTTTATGGTGAAGTAAGTCTCCCAAAGTGTTCTGCACTTTTCCATTTCCAACCATATGATAAGTCGGGAACGATAAATAAAGCTGACAAGGTGAAATTCTCTAAACCAATAATAAATTTGATTAAGTACGTAAGTATGGAAATTAAAAAATTGTGATAAATTAATTTCAAGGTAATATATACAATTACCTCGGGAAGTTTCTGTTGAAAATTACAATTGATACTATCTTTGTCACTAGTATCTTTAAATTCTGAACCGTGCCTTTATGACATATATCTTTCTTTACCCTTTTGCAATTCACGAATTTGAGCTTTTAATTCTTCCAACGATTCCATCACTTGTTTATTGCTAGGACTTTTACTCTTTGGATGCTTATACAATGCTGTTGGAGTGACCCCAAATCCCTTACCCCTCACACGACGTGAATACTCAGGAACATTTAATACGCGACTTAGTACGCTCCTACAATCATGGTCTTCATCTGGAGTTAAGGACTGAGATAGATTCTCATGAAAATCATATGCATATAGAAAAAAGATTAGTGGGGATTAAAAAGCATAAATATTATATGTTAATGAATTTTTGATTTTATTAATGTTATTCTTACACATTGCTCAAAAACTTGTTGAACATCTTCCTGAACAACTCCATCCTTACCCACACGAGCACTCTTCCACAAAACATGTTTCGGAAGAGATTTTTATTCACTTTTCTCCTCTTCTAACTACACATTAAGACAAATATTAAGATCAATTATAACGTACATGTTTCAGAAGAGATGTGAGCTTTTCTCTTCTTCTAACTATATCATTGTAAAACATTTATATATACTTACTATTCTTTGCTGTAAGCGTGAATGTCCCAAACACCCTTTTTTGTATGGATACGCGGGTTTTGATGCTCGTTGGTGATTTATGTCACTCGCAGCCTGAATAAAAAAGTTTAAGTCATATCAGAACACATGTGTAATAAGAATATATATTATACAATATTCATAATTGTTGCACCCCAAAATTTGCCCAACCTTTTTCTAACTTGGTTTATGTTTCATTGCATTCTCATAGCATTAGCATTTGCATATCATTGCCCATTTATAGGGGATCAAGAGAGGTGTGCATATCAAGAGAAGATTACCCAGGATTTTCAACCAAGGCCAGAGTTTGTATTCAAACATGAATGCTCATCAAGTTACCCAAGAAGTGATCAAGGCTTTGTAAAAGAACAGATGGGTAGTTGTGGTGTGTCTCCTATCTTGGGGACCCATTGAAGATCATAAGAGGATTGTGAGTCCATGGTTATGGATGAAGATTATTCAAGAAGCTCATTGAGTGCTTTGAGAGCCATTGTGGAGCTTGCTCAAGTCATTACATCATATGTAAGAACCCACAATCAAGAGTGTTGCATATAGGGTTTTCATCTGATCAACCCTAAGTCAACTGTGAATTTGAAGGAGATTAAGACTTAATTTCAAGTCATTGTAATCATGGAAGGTTTTGTTGAGGCCTCTAAGATGTTATTCCAATATCCATTTAAGAAGAATCAAGAGTGTGAGAAGTTGCTAAGCTAGGGTTTCTAAGCTTGTTAGTGTAAAATCCTCTATTTGGTGCTTAACTTCAAGACCACATATCTCAAGATACAAGTCTCATCTAATCTTGACTCCAACATGAAACTTGTAGAGCGTGTTTCTAGATTTCTTTTGAGTACTAGAACTCATCCATTGGGTTTCTAGAACTCAAGTTATGATGCTGACAAGTTATGGGTCCTTAGATGAATGTGATTTTGGTCAACAAAAGTCAATCAACTTCCAAGATATTTTTGACCTAGAAGGATGTTTCTCCTGCCTTTGACCCAAACATGAAAGTTTTTCCTTATGATCTTAGCTTTCCAAAGAGTACTACAAGTCTTTCATCTGATTTATAGAGCTCAAGATATGAAGCTTGCAAGGCAGGGGTATTTAGGGAAACTTTGATTATAGGTCATTTTGGTTATAGGTCATTTTCATGACTTTGCACACTTCAAATGGAACTTTCTCCAACATCAAACTTGCATCAAATGAACTTAATTTCACCATTAAACCATCACTTATCATGGGTATGGCTTGTACGTGAAGATTGGTGAAGGAATTTCCATAAAAAGTACTTAAAAGCCATGACTTTGATTAAATTCATTTTGAACCATTTTATGACAAGTTTATGCATTTTTGAGTCCCTTAAACATAAAAAACACAATGCCAATTTCAGGACTAAGTTTTGATGCATTTTGACATGCCATTTTTCAAGTTACTTCACCATGAAGCAACATATCCTAAACCAACCACAAGATTGTTTCAAGGGATCAATGTTGTCCATTAGATCACCTTACACCACAAGCAATGTGTTTGAACTGAGATTGGAGCTGTTAGAGCCATCTTCCCACGCGAATTTTGGAGCTTTTAAGTTCAAAGTTGGATTTTTCAATTGACCTTAACAGGCCATAATTGGGCCTCCATAAGCATTCAGATCCAAAGTATATAACATCTAGATCATGTAAAAAGCTTCAGAAGGTGATTTGGATCAGAATTGAAGGAGAATTCAGTTACACGAGTGAAGGAAAAAGTGAAAGAGTGAAATCAAGAATCAAAGCATTTCAATCCAATTGAAGGTTCCCAGAAGCTTTATTGAAGATCATTGAAGCTTTCTGGTTCGTTTTCTACAAGTTTCATCTACAATTCAAGGCCCAACGGAGGCACTCCGTTAGGTAAGCTTTCTCTCCAAAATTCTCCACGTACAAGCATCCATTCATTGCCATTTTTGCGCATATTGAAGCCCTATCATCATAGGCCGTTTCTGGATTAGTTTGAGAACTGTTCTTGAAGATTTATGATACGACCTTGAAACTTGCTTGATTCGCTTTTTCTTAATTATGAACCAAAAGTTAAAAAGAATCATAGGTTAATGACCTACGTGACATGAGGTTTAGAATGGTAACAAAAATCAGGCGTTTTGATAAGGTTTGAACCTTTCTTCTCCGGCGAGTCATCAGAGAAGATGATCGGAGAATCCTTGACCACCGTCTGGTCTTTCTCTCCTACCAGCCCACGTGGACATCCACATCACCTTCTGACCTTTTGACTTATCATGATCCAACGACCTTGATTCGTTCCTGATGCATTTTGACTAATTGACCGTGCCATGTGGATTAATGAAACGGGGAGTTTCATCCCCTCTGATTTGTCTTGGACCTGGGCCATAGATACTATTCACACCTCCCTTTAGAAAAGCCCAATGAACGTAACTGCATAATTTGCTATTCCACATGCCTCTTTTATCATTTTCTTTTCTTTTATTCTTTTTTCCATTATTTTTTCTGTCTTGATTTTAATTCCATTAAAATACCTCCGATGATGATAAAAATCCCAAAAAATATTTTCTAGACATTTTAGAATGTTAATTGATTTTAGAAATTTTTCACTTAATTTTTTAAGCCATTTTCCAATTAAAAATGATTTTTACATTTTGAGGTATTTTAATTGGGTTAGAAATGCATACTCCATGTGTTTGATTTTATTTCTTGATGAACTTTCATTGTTAATGGCTGATAATTGTTTCTCATCTTCTTGACTTGTTAAATGTTTTTTTTGGACAATTTTGCCCCTGCTTTGAGGCATTTTGGTTAGGGTTTTGGGCTAGTCTTTGTAACCCTCGATTTACCCTTGCATTTAGGGTATCCCTTTGGATTTTAATTCTGTTTGCCTAGTTGTGTTAGGACTTAGTTCCCATACTCTTGACCTCTGGTTCCTAACACCTTAGGGGTCATCTAGGATTTTATTTGTCATTTTTTTGGATATGTTTGCTATTTTTAGTGTAATTTCCATTTTAGGTCATCCTTGTGTGATGTTTACCCTAATACATGAGCTAGTTTGTGTTCTAAATGGTTTTAGTGCATTAATTGAGCCTCTAATTCTTATGGATTCATGTTATGGACATATTGAGGTGTTTGTATGTTGGATTATAAGTCCTAATTTGGTTTGTAACTTGTTCAAGCTTGTGCACGTTTTAGGCCTTTCATTTAGGGTTTCACTTGTGTACATATGTGAATGTTTCTCAATATTTTGACATGATTTGCTTGAATTCTTTTGTACATTTCTCTTCATCTACTTTGAGCACATTCTACCCTCATCTATGTTTCTGTCCTAGGACTTTAGGATCCTATTTATGGAAGCTTAGCCCCTCCTTACGAGGAGCTTAAGGCATGCCATAAATAGTGAGCCTTTGAGGACCCTTTGTTTGATTTGTGTGCATATTGAATGTGGTATGTTTGGTTGAGTGCCCTTGTGAGTTCCTTAGGTTCTCACTTTGCCTCCCATCATTTCATTCAATTACTTACCTCTTTCCTTTTCACTTGGTGTACTTTTGTGCATTAGGATTGATGTTTGGATGTTGTAAGCTTCTCTCTTTTCTTCCCATATGCATTGATAAAGGTTGAGATGTGCTTGTGGAAGTGTTTACCCCACACTTTTTCCTCCCTTTGCTTGTATTGTTGCATTGCATATGCATCTTTGCATCTTTCATATTATCTTATGCTGTTTATGCTTATTTCTTCTTTTGCTTCTCTTTTCATCACCATGCTCCCTTAGGATTTCTAATCTCCTTGTTTAAGGATGATTATGATAGACACTAGGATTTAAGCCATGTATGACAACACTAGGTAGACTCTCTTTAACCTCAACTATAGGTTTATCTTGCACGACAACTATTAGGTTTTGAACTAGTTCCCTTTAGTTTGTTCTCTCTCCTTCTCATCTTCAAACAATTCTAAAACACTTAATAAAGGCTAATGAATGTAGTACGCTACGAGCCTTAAGCTACTTGGGAAATGGTGATTGAGTGGCTTCCTCTCAATTGTCTAGAGTGTTTAATGTATACCCTTAGGGTGATATGCGAAACATTCGCTCCTAAGTCATAGTCTCTAATGCAATCAGGAGTTACAAATCAAACTCAAAACACTTCTTCTCTTAAAAGACTTCCAAAAACAAAGTTCAAACCTTTTTGTCCTTTGGGACCCTTAATAATAGAAAACCTTTTCATAAAAAGAGTTTCGTTAACTCTTGGTTCTACCGCAAACAGGTAATGCCTAAGTCTCCAATGGTCGAGTTGCATACACCTAACTGCTAGAACTGAGTTTTAACCCTACTCAGGTAAAACATTTGAACCAACTAGTGTTCTAATTGCCCGAACTACGCTTGCTATGATTTTTCATATCGAATGAGAATACGTAGGCATGAGACGTGATGTCTTGGCGAGCAACCTTCCCCCACTTTCACCCGTAGTTAGTCGAACCACGTTGACTCTGACTTTCCCATTGCACGAGGGAATACGTAGGCCCAGAGCGACGATGCTCTACCGAGTCACTTTCCTTTTCTTTTGTCCATGAGACCTTTAAGGTAGATAGTTTCAATCACCCTTTAGATAGAAAAACAAGCGTGGACCCCATCTAGTACAACGGACGTGAGGGGTGCTAATACTTTCCCCTTGCGTAACCGACTCCCGAACCCGAAATATGGTTGCGATGACCTGTCTTCTCTCGTTTTCGTCAGGTTTTCTCTACTCGTTTCCTTTCCCTTATTGGGATAAATAACGAACGGTGGCGACTCTTCTGTCATTGCGGATACCTTTTTCGTAGTAGCGACAACTGGCGACTCTGTTGGGGATAGGAACATCCCCTATGCGTGTCAATCCTAGCGCTTAATTGTTTATCTTTTGGGTGTTGTACATATGTGTTGTACTTTATTTACTTTCGCATTTTACTTTCCGCATTGTATCATTATTGTTGTGCTGTGGCGAGGGAATGTTCTACTGAGAGATAAGCCAGACCCGAGCTTGAGTACAAACATAGTATTAATAATGGAGAGTAGTGGTGGACCTGCTTGCTTAGCAGGTATAAGTTCCCATGAAATTTGCGCTCAGACGAGATTCTCTTTGATGATTTCCTTTCCGGTCCTTAGGATCTGAGGGGATTTTGGATCTGAGGGTTGTCAACTCTGGGGACCGATCATTTGTGATTCAACTAAGTGAGGCCTCTTCAGGAGATTATGATGCCAAACCAGAAATGGTGAACGTATCATCGTTTCTTGAAAGTCTGTGACGCTGATGAATGCATAGGATGCCGAACCTTATCAGTGGATAGGTCCACACCTGTGAGAGGGATTGGGTTAAGCAGGAAACCTTGACTTTCATACCACCCGGTTTTCTTTGCAGTGAGAATCTGTATTCTTGATATCAGAGGTTCCTATTATCAGAGCAGTGCTATATTCCTGTAAAGCGGAGCGCTGGTTCTTCTCGATCAACAACGCAACAATCTTGTTCCCCTGTTTGTATTTACATTTGCATTTTCATCTGCATGTTCATTAACATGTATTTATGTTGCAGGTGCATATTTCTTCCTCGATTCTAGTGATCTTGTTCCTTATTTCTGACATAGAGCCCTTGAAGAGGACAGTGGCATACAGGTTTCCAACTCCAGATGTTAGTTCTTTGTGGAGTTTGATTGCCATGGCTGACAGGAAGGTGATGGAGGACTTTAAGAAGTCTTATGGGAAACTGTTGGGATGTGTCTACAAGCCTTCAGCATATGAGATCAGTGGTGTCTATACTCTTCTGCAGTTCTATGACCCACAATTGAGGTGTTTTGTCTTTCCGGATTATGTTCTTGCACCTACTCTAGAAGAGTATTCGGAGCTGTTAGGTGTTCCTGTCTTAGATCAGATGCTATTCTACCACATTGATGTTGAGCCTGATTTGGCTAAGCTCGCTGCTGCGCTGCATTTGGATATGTCTGAGTTAAAGGGGAAGTTGGTCAAGAAGAATGGGATGTATGGTTTTCCTTTACCTTTTCTGGTTGACAAAGCTCAGCAGTTTGCCAAAGAGGGTTGTTGGATCGTGTTCAGTGCCATCTTAGCTCTTTGTATATATGGCATCATATTATTCCCTAACTTTCCAGATTTTGTAGACACCGATGCTTTCTACATTTTTGCTTCGAGGAATCCGATACCTACTCTTCTCGGAGATGTCTATCATTCTGTCCATTATAAGAATGAGAACCGAAGGGGAAATATTGTATCTTGCTGTGTTCCCCTGTTGTACAGGTGGTTTGTGAGTCATTTGCCCAAGACGGGCCCATTTGTTACTGCTACTGGTACATCTAAATGGTCGAAAAGGTTGATAGATTTTTCTGCAGAAAACATTGTCTGGTTTAATAGGGATATGCTTGACACAGAAGTTGTGTATAGTTGTGGTGGATTCCCTAACCTCCCTTTGGTCGGGAGGAAAGGCTGCATCAACTATAACCCATCTTTTTTAGTGAGACAGTTCGGGTACACGCTGCGAGGACCTCCGAAGGATGAAGAGATACAGGAATCTCTGTATCTCACCGGGTTATTGGAGGGTGATACTTTAGCCAGAGTTGAGCATGCTTGGAGCAGTGTCCACAGGAAGGGAAAAGCCTTGTTAGGGAAGAGTGACAATAGAGCCTATGATCCTTATCTGACTTGGATTCGTGATAGAGCTGTGAAGTTTCTGATGCTGTTTCCTTCCGTTGAGCCATTATATCCTCTTATGATCGAGGAACCCACCACTGTTGATATTCAGAAGTGCAACCAGTTGTGGTATGAGAAAGAAGATTTGAAGAAAGCCAATGAAGAATTGGAAAAGGAGATTACTCAGCTTCGGAGCGAGAAGAATGAGGTTGTTCACTCTTTTAAGAAGCAAACTGAGCTTGTGAACCGATTGGGTACAAATTTGACCAAGCAGACAGATGCTCGAGAGCGTTTGGGGTTAGATTTGAAAGCCGTCAACAGTGTGCTTGCTTCTAAGAAGCAGGACTTGGATAAAGCTTATTTGGAGATTTCCAAGTTCAACGCCCAGTGGAACGCAACCCTCACCAACAACAAAGCATGTGAATACAGCTGAAGCAGCAAATCGCCAGGCTGAAGACTCAGTTGGGAGCTAAAGATGAGAAAATTGCAGAAGAGGCCTCACTCAAGCGTGACACTGAGTACAGACTGAATGAAGCCATTGCAAATTTGAAGGATTGCAGGCTGAGAGCAGATTCCAAGAGGTGTAAACTTGAGGAGTGCTTTGGGGAAGGAGCCTGGGAAGACTTTGCTGAGGGTCTGCAGGACACCATCCGACAGAGAGAGTTACTCATTCAGGGATTGCTCGCCAGACCAGACCACCCTGAGACAAAGGAGTTGCTAGAGGATTTCCGTGCTCACCGTCACACTTGATTTCTTTGTATTCCTTTGTAGCTTTTGTTCATTACTGTATGCTGACCATCACCAGGCTTGTTGGTTGAGGTCATTTTGTTATTCCATCTGTACTCAGTTACGCTTGTACGCCGCCTATGTGGGCCTTTTGTATATATATGAGGTGTTTGTCTCTGTGCTTGGTTGTTGGATTCCTGTTGTCTCGTTACTCATTCAGAACTAGAATCGAGGGGAAATTTCCCTGTTGCATATATACATAACTGCTTTTTGCATGGCATTCTTGCATAACAGGTACAACATAACCATTTATCTTACCCCTGTTTCTCTGTTAGTGTGTTTTCAGGATAGACAACCGGTACGTTCACCACTATGCTGCAAAGGGGAATCAACTCAGAGAAATGAAGAAAATTCAGGCTGAGATGCAAGAGTTCTGTGAAAGGATAAGTCAGTTTATGGACCTTATGTAGGGAGTGGCTAACGGGCAGGAACAACTCTGTACTTTGGTGCAACCCTTGATTGCACGAGTTGTTAGTAACGGTGTTCTTCATGGAGGACAGACTGCTAATCCTCCTCTCAATGAAATTGGGACTCCTCATGCTCGCTCTATACCCACTTTGGTTATCCCTACTGCTGGAGGGAATGGTAATGGTAATGGTAATGCCGCTGGTTCCGGTAATGCTGCTGGTTTCGACAACATTGGTTTTGGGAATCTTGGAAATGGTAATACTGGAAATGGTAATGCTGCTAACGGGAATCTTCATGGCCCTGATGCCACCGGGGCTGCACATGGTAATGTGGATCAGTTGTGGAGCGAAGACTGACAGGATGACGTGTTCTCACCGAGAGTGGTTGTTGCTGAGTTACCCTCTGAAGCTAATAAGAGGTTCAAGCTGATTGAGGAAAAGATGAGGTCTCTTGAGAACCAAAATGCCATGGGCCTTGATATGGCTAATCTAGGGCTGATCCCAGATCTGAAAGTGTCGCTGAAGTTCAAATTCCCCGACTTTGACAAATATAAGGGTACCACCTGCCCACGAGTTCATCTGAGATCCTACTACCGTAAAATGTTTGCCTACTCGAACGACGAGAAATTGCTTATGCATTTCTTCCAGGACAGCTTGTCCGGTCCTTCGTTGGAGTGGTACATGAGTTTGGAACCCGTGAATATCCGCAGTTGGAGGGACCTAGCGGAAACCTTTGTGAAACATTATCAATACAACAACGACCTTGCTCCTAACAGGGTCTAGCTTTAGAATCTTTCGCAAAAGAACAATGAGTGCTTCAAGGAATACGCCCAGAGGTGGCGGGAGTTAGCAGCCAAGGTGCAGCCGCCCATGGTTGAGTGTGATCTCATTGATATGTTTGTCGCCACTCTGTCTGGCGTCTATTACGAGAAGCTCATCGGTAGCATGTCGGGAAGTTTCTCTGATTTGATCATCACCGGGGAAAGGGTGGAAAATGGTACCAAGTTAGGAAAGATTAGCGCTGGTGAAGTGCCCTCAGCTGGAGGTGGAGTTAAGAAGGTGTTCGGTAACAAGAAATGCGAAGGAGATACCAACTCAGTGTCTAGTTCCCGAGGGAATAGACGACAAAACTGTCAGCAACAGCAAGTCGCTAGTGTTACAATTCCCATATATCCTCAACAACAATAACAACAACCACAGCAACAGCAAAATCAACAGGGTTACATAAGATATCTGGATCGGGTCCGGACGACAAATAGGCATTTTGGTGCTCCGCCCATGCCGTATTCCCAGTTATTGCAGAGTTTTCTACAATTGCAGTTGATCCAAAAGAGGACTTTGGCTCCTCTAATTGGTCCACCGCCACCCGGGTACGATGCCAACGCTCGTTGCGAGTTTCATTATGGGGCACCCGGGCATAACATTGACAACTGCAAGGCCTTCAAACACAAGGTGCAAGACTTGATTGATAGCAAGGCAATCATCTTTTCTCACGACACTCCCAATGTCGTGCAAAATCCTATGCCAAATCACAGACAGGTCGGAGTCAGTGCAATCATCGAGGAGGATGGTTTAGATTTGGTAGCAGATGTCAGTGAACTGAAGATACCACTAAGCTTCGCGAAGGCTAGGTTGCTGAAGGGGGGTATTTTCCCAGGCTGCAGTGAAGATTATGCTGAATGTCAGAAGGATCCTGAGGGATGTGTGCCATTGAGGGGTTGTATTCAAGGTATGATGGATAGTGGGATACTGCAATTTGATCGGGCTGTCAAGAATAAATCTGAAGAGGTAGTAGTTGAGGAGAAGGATGAGATTGCAACGATCACAATCCCGTACAAAACCGTTACTATTTCTGCGTCGAGGCCACCAACAATTGTTATCACAAAGGCTGGTCACGTGCCATTTGAGGACACCAAAGCAGTTTCGTGGAATTACGGAGCTGAGGTGTATTGTAATGGACAAAAGCTAGATTTGAAGAGTTCTTCTGTTGAGTCAGTGGACAATCTTGTCGGAGCCGGAGGAATTACCCGAAGTGGTCGAGTCTTTTCACCACCTGAAGTGGTGGCTGATAAAGCGCACAAAGGAAAGGGTAAAGTGGTTATGGAAGAAACCTCTCAGGCTGGAGAGAAAGAGCCTTTGGCAAGAGACGTAGAAGAGTTTATGAAGCTAATACGAAAGAGCGATTACAAGATAGTCGACCATCTACAGCAAACTCCTTCTAAAATCTCCATATTGTCATTGTTGCTATGCTCGGAAGCACATCGAAATGCGTTGCTGAGGATATTGAATACTGCGTACGTGCCTCAAGAAATTTTAGTAAACCAACTCGAAGGAGTTGTCGCTCACGTAAACGTAGGGAATGGTCTTGGTTTTACGGACTTAGATTTGACGCCGAAGGGCCGAAATCACAACAGCGCGTTGCATATTTCGATTGAATGTTGTGGAGCTGTTATGTCCCATGTTTTGGTGGACACCAGGTCATCTCTAAATGTACTCCCCAAGAAAGCATTAATGAAACTAGACACTTAGGGGATGATGTGTACGCCTAGTGATTTGGTGGTAAGAGCTTTCGACAGAACCAGAAGGTTAGTGTTCGGAGAGGTGACACTGCCTATTCAGGTGGGGCCTGAGGTATTCGATGCAGTGTTCTATATAATGGACGTCCAGCCAGCCTATAGTTGTCTATTAGGCCGTTCATGGATCCACTCAGTGGGAGCTGTGACCTTCATACTGCATCAGAAACTCAAATATATGGTTGGTGGCAACACCGTCACTGTAAGTGGAGAAGAAGACATAATGGTTAGCCATCTATCGTAATTCAAATATGTGGAAGTGGATGGGGAGATCCACGAAACTCTCTGTCAGGCATTCAAAATAGTCCAGGTTAAAGACAAGTCTCCTGCAACGATCAAAGCACCCGAAGTGGCCATATCTTCTTTCAAGGAAGCCCAGGCGATAGTGTAGTCTGAGGCAGCACAAAGTTGGGGCCAGGTGTTGGACATCCCCAACAAGCAGGATAAATTTGGTTTGGGGTACAGCTCGTCTGCTTCATCATCCTCACAGGGCGCGCCGCGCTACAAAGGACCAGTGCTGTTCACCCCGGGGGGTGTTATCTTCGAAAGGATCAACGTTGTCTCAGATAGTGAAGAAGGAGATAGCGACTGCGACATGGATGCTTGGATCAAGCCTTGCACGCCAGGAAAGAGTCTGCACAACTGGTCTATCCAGGAACTCATTCAAGTGACTACTGAATAGTAATGATCTATTTTCCTGATTATTGTACGACCCTATGTTTTACCCGAAGCATAGTGGTATTTTGTTAGGCCTTGCTTGTTTATAATTGAACATTTTATCAATAAATCAAAGGGCGTTGTTTCTCATTCAAATTTTGTGATCCTTTTTATTCCTGTTTTATGTTTAACAATAAAATGGCAATGTGGTTTTGTGTTGCATATCATTTGAAGCATTTAACCATTGTTATTGCAGGACTCACATAATTGCAGATGACACCGATTCAAAACCCCCTATGACTCGCTTCGACTTTGATCACCTGATAATTCAAGCCGAAGAAGAGATTGATGAGGATGACGACTTGCCGAAAGCGTTGGCTAGACTCTTGAAACAAGAAGAAAAGATCATTCTGCCTCATCAGGAAGTGATTGAGGTTACTAATTTGGGTTCTGAAGAAGTTGTCAGAAATGTCAGAATAGGGGCTGCGCTGCAGAGTGACATCAAGCAAAGACTGATCGAGATACTTCAAGAGTATAGTGACATCTTTGCTTGGTCCTACGAAGACATGCCCGGGCTTGACACTGACATAGTGGTTCATCGCTTGTCGTTGCGTGAAGAGTGTCCATCGGTCAAGTAGAAGCTCAGAAGGACGAGATCAGACATGGCTGTAAAAATCAAGGAAGAGGTCCATAAGCAGTTGGATGCAGGATTTTTAGCCGTGACAACTTACCCTCTGTGGGTCGCCAACATCGTGCCTGTACCAAAGAAAGATGGTAAGGTACAGATGTGTGTTGATTATCGAGATTTGAATAAGGCGAGCCCAAAGGATGATTTCCCGTTCCCTCACTGTTGCACCCCAAAATTTGCTCAACATTTCTTTACCTAGCTTATGTTTCATTTCATTCACATTAGCATTATCATTTGCATTTCATTGACATGTATGTAGGAGATCAAGAGGTATGATTACCAATCAAGGGCTACACAAGACTATGAAGCTAAGCTAAGAAGGTTATTCAAGTGTTCAAGGGTTGATATCCTTGTCAGAGCAGTTGAAAGAGCCTCAGAAAGAGTGGTTGAAACCAAGTGTGTAGGTCTCCTAACTTAAGAGTTGTGGGAAGTCATCAGATGATTCTGAAGCCATGAAGTTAGACTTAAGGTCTTGAGAGAGCTCATGAGAAGATTTGAAGATCACTGGGAGGCCTAGACAGGTCATTGTGCAAGATTAAGAAGCCTCAGCCATGATGGGTGCAACTAGGGTTTGACTGGGTCAACCCTAAGTCAACTGAGGATTTGAAGGAAGTTGAGACCTAATTCAAGATCCATGTGATCATTTATTGATACATTGAGATGTTATAAGAATGATTCCAAGGTTAACTCATCATGATTGAAGAGTTTGATAAGTTTCAAGCTAGGGTTTCTAAGGCTTGACAGTGTAAAATCCCCTAGTTTGACCCCTACCTTCAAGGCAATTTAGCTCAAGATATGATTGTCATCTCATCTTTCCCCCAACATGATTGTTGTAGAGCATGGTCTTAGCTTTAATTTGAGTGCTATAAGTCATTGATAGGATTTGTAGAACTCAAGTTATGGCTTTGACAAGTTACAAGTCATCTGAGGTATGTGAATTTGGGGCTTGAAAGTTACCCAACTTGCATGAAACGTTTGCCTAAGAAGGATGATTCCTATGAGCTTTTGGTCAACATGAATGTTGTTCCTTATCCTCTTATATTTCCATAGAGTACTAGAAGTCCTTGATAGGATTTGAAGAACTCAAGTTATGGCTTTGACAAGTCAAGGGTATTTTGGGAATTTGTGATTATAGGTCATTTATGATCATAGGTCATTTTCACCAACTTAGGCACCTCAAATGAAATTTTGTTCAACTTGAAAGTTTCTCAAAATGGGGTTTTAACCTTGACCATACATCAAGGAGACATTGAAATGGCTCAAGGAAGGATGTGGTTCAAGGAATTTTGAAAAAAGAAGAATTAAAGGCATTTAATGACCAAAAAATTGAAATAATTCATTTTGTGTCCAAACAAGGCAAAATTATAGGTCATTTTGAATGGAAAAATCATTTTAGAAACTTTGGCAATGCTAGAATTTTGGTTTGAGGTCAAATTCATGCCATTTCATTTCATTTCTTCAAGATGAAGCAACATAACCAACATGAGCCATTGGATTGCAAACAAGGAAGAGAACATAACAAACTAATTCAATATCTCATGAGATGAATTTTCCAAGCATTTTCATGCCCAAAGAGAGCCAGAATCGTGACTGGTGTGGATGACATTTTGAAGAGAAATTGAAATTGCAAAATCTCATTTGGGTGGTTACAGAACTTTATAGATGATTCTAATGAGTTCTAGATAAGATTTGGAGTGTGTTCAGCCATTTTTTGGAAGCATTTGAAGCTGGTAGCAGAGATAGCAAGTGGAAATTCAGAGCTGCAACTCAAGATCGTGTTTGGAGATTGAAGAGGAATCAAGCCAAATTGAGGTGTGCATTGGCTTCAGAGGAAGATTTGGAGTGAATCTGGATCATTGTGGAGGAGGAATCGAGCAAGAGTTGCACCTGTTCTTCATCTGAAACCAGGTTTGTACAAATCGAAATTGTGCTTAATCTATAGGGAGATAGCTAGAAATCTTTATGTGGTTAGGTTCTTATCATGACATAGATGGATTTTGGTACAAGAATTTGATGGATAGAGACACTCTAGGGTATGGACCATTTTCTGTTGAGCCTGATTTCTCAAGATTCTTGGTGATACATTCATGATTGGATAGTGGAAATTGATCAGTGAAGAGTGTAGATTACATTAGGATCATTATCTTTGAGAATTGTGATGATCAAGATTTGGTGGATTTCTGAAAATTCTATCGTGTTTGGAGTTAGAGAAGGAATTAGTGAATTTGGATGATGGATTCGTGATCAGGATGGAAAATTGAGTAGGATTGGGTATTGGTTTGACATTTTTGATGACCTGAGACGAGCACCTCACCGGAGAAGACGGTGGCGCTGTAGCTCAGGCCACCGTCTGGTTATTTCCCTCCATCTGATTCAAATTGGGGACGAAGCACACTGGCCATTGGATGAAGGGTGGACCTTTGACTCAGGCAAGGGATACACGGCCATGATTTGATTTCAAATTCTGAAGAGAGACTCTGAATGAAACGCACCGTTTCATTAATTGGTGTGGTTTGGGCTTAGTGCATGGATTGATATCCACACCCCCATTTAGCCCAAATTCCTGAAATGAACTGATGTGAATTGCTATTTGATACGCCAGTTTTATTATTTTCTTCTTATTTTCTTATTTTTCATCATTTCATGTAGTTTAGAAAATAATTCATAATAAATAGGAAAATAACTCAAATTGATCCAAGTTTTTTTCCTTGACTCATGAATGAGTCTAGAATTTTAGGAAATTAAAAGATTAGGAATTCATGCATTTGTGATTTTAATTGCATTTTTTGTATTTTAATTAACATTAATTTCATTATGGTTGATACCTTGTCTTGTGAAATTTTGTGTGATCATTTGATGATGATTTTTGAGCTGATTTTTTGTGTGTAGCTAGTTTAGACATGTATGCTCCCTTAGTATTTTTCTCACATTTTTGTGATGAAATTAGATGAGGTTTTTAGATTGACACTTTAGGTTCTCTAGTTTTAGGGTTTAACCTTAGTACCTCATAGTTTAGAATTTAATTCTAGGGCTTATTGGATGATTTAATCTCTGGAATTAGCATGATGGAGTCATGATTGACTTAGGTTCCCATAGTTATTTTTGTAGGATTTTACAATTGGTTTTAGTATTTTAGTTAGGATTAACTTTAGTACTAGGTTTTAGGTGATCCTAACTTGCTAATTCAACTAGAATGATTTCTTTAGTTCCCTTAGATTAGGGTTTTGCCTCTCTTGCTCTTGGCTGATGTTGAAGACTTGTGTGGGCTTCTGTGGAATGCATGATGGAGCTTGGACTTGAAGTTTTCTCTTCCTTTGGAGTAGTTTTGTTTAGGTGTTAAGATTAGGGTTTGTACGTAGAGCTTCTAGATAGATTCTCTTCTTTCATAAAACATGGAAGGTGTTGATCACTTCCATTCCTCCCTATGATATAAGGTCCCATTGTGAAGGCCTCATCCCTCCTTTGGTAGGATGTATGGCTCTTCACAAGTTGGTAGAACCTTTGAGGGTTCCTTTCCTTGATGGTAGAATGCTTAGAGGGGACCTTTGGTCTTCACTTTGCTTTCCACTATCCAAACCTTGATCTTGTTAGATGAATCTTTCTCCCTTGCTAGAGGGTGGAGTTCCTTGTTAGAATATTTAAGATGCTAGAAGTTGCCACTTCCCTGTAGTTGAAGACTGCCATTGGAGCTGAAGCTTGAAGACCAAGAAGAACAAGTTGACACTTGTGAAGAAAATCCAGCTGAGATCAAATGAAGAGCTGAAGCTTGAAGTTGGAGAACAAGTTGATACTTGTGTCTGATGCATTGAAAGCTTGAAGAAGCAAGTTGACACTTGCTATTGAATATGAAAGCCTTGAAGAATAGTTACAGACTGAAGACTGAACTGCTGTCAGAAGATTGCTTTGCTGTGAAGCTGTGGAAGTTGTTGATCTGCTTTCTTTCCTGTCTGTTTGCTTGCTGTGCAACTGTATTGATGTAAATTGTTTGATTTGCTTGATGCATTAGAATAAGTTCATGCTTAGACTGATTTAATCTAGGAGCATGATTGCACTAGAGGTTGAGTTGCTCCCTCTGCTTGTATTTTTACTGTATGGCTTTGCTTGCGGGTATTCGGTAGAGCCCTGCTCCCTTGCCTATATGGGTTGTGATTTGCTTGATGGCACTTTATTTTATTTTCCTTTATGATTGCAGTTATTCCTATTTGGCTTGAGGTTGAGATGAGCTTGTGGAGGCTGATGTCCCACACACATTTCCTCCCTCACTTGCATTGCATGCATTTTACTGTATATCTGTTTACTGTTTACTGTTTAAGTTGATGCTTTATCTGTTTCTGTTTATCATTGACATGATCCCCTAGGAATCTCTCTTCCTTTGATAAGGAAGTGATGATTAGAACTTTAGGTTGAAACCTATGCATGATAACTTCTAGGAGTTCCCTGTTTCAAGCCTCAACCATAGGATGAATCCTTGGCATGACAACATTAGGACTTGATAGTCTCCCCTTAGTTGAACCTGTTCGTTCTCTCTTCTCATCTCAAAACAAATTAAAATATAGTAATAAAGGTTAACTGATGTCGTACGTTACGAGCCTTAAGCTATCTGAGAAAGGGTTGTCGGAGAGTTTCTTTCCGACAGCTTGGATGTTTAGTATAGCACCCTTTGGGTGACATGCAACGCATTCACTCTCAGGTCATAGTCTCTAGTGCGATATCGGTTGCAAACATCCATAAAAAACAGTTCTTCCGTAAAAGACAGAAAACAAACTTCAAACCTTTTGCCCCGTGGGCCCATAATTCAAAGGAAGCTTTTCTGAAGAAAAGAGTGTCGTTAACTCCCAGTTCTACCGCAAACGGTAACGCCTAAGTCTCCAAGGGTCGAGCTGCGTACACCGAACTGCTGGAACTATTTGTTAACCCTACTCGAAAAAACAGATGAATCTGAATTCCCATAATCCGTATTATCCCGAACTACGTAAGCTCTGATCTCTCATACCTATTGAGAGTACGTAGGCACAATACTGATGTATTGGCGAGCCACCTTCCCCGTAACCCGTAGTTAGCCGAACTACGTTGACTCTGATTTCTCATTCTCTGATGAGAATACGTAGGCATAAAGTGCGACGCTTTGCCGAGTCATTTTCTTTTCTTTTTAAGCTAGCCTTGATAGGTAGATAGATAAAACCAACCCGTCAGATAAACACAACAAGTATGGATCCCATCGAGTACGATGGACGTGAGGGGTGCTAATACCTTCCCCTTGCGTAACCGACTCCCGAACCCAGACAACGGTTGCGATGACCTTGTCTTATACCCTTTCGTCAGGTTTTTCCGATCGTTTCCTTTCTCGTTCTGAGGGATAAATAACGAAAGGTGGCAACTCTTCTATTTTGCTGGCACCTTATTTTTCGCGGTAGCGACAGCTGGCGACTCTGCTGGGGATTCTGATAGTTTCCTGGGATCCAACGTCCCTTATGCGAGTCAGTTTGGGGATCCAACGTCCCCTGCGAGAGTCAATCCTAGCGCTTGTATGTTTACTTGTTGGGTTGTGTTTACTTATCACATTTTATTTCCCGCACTTTATTTTCAGTATGATATGATTATTTGTGCTGTTGTGGGAGGGGCATTCTGATGAGTGAGGAGCCAGACCCAGGCTTGAGTGTACCAAGCATTAGTTGTGGAAATTAGTGGGCGCGTGCTTGCTTTGCAGGCACTAGTGTCTCATGAAATCCACGCTCAGACGAGGTTCTCCCGGTTGACTTCTTTTCCGGCCCTTTGGGCCTGAGGGGTTGTTGGTTTGAAGGATTGTCGACTCTGGGGACCGATCATTTGGGATTCAGCTAAGTGAGGCCGCTTCAGGAGATGGTGATGCCACACCTTCTGGGTATCGTATCATCTCTCTTGAATGTCTGTGACGCTGATGATCGCATAGGATGTCGAACTTGTGTCAGTTTAGGTCCATACCTGTGAGCAGGGTCGGGTTTGTTGCAGGAAACCTTAACCTTCAGACTACCTGGTTTTCTTGATAGTGAATCAGTTTTGTTGGTATCAGAGGTTCTCATCATCAGATATGTGTTTGATCTTGATAGAGCAGATTTATGGTCTGGTATCAGGGGTTCTTATCGTCCGAGATATGTTAGTTCTTGACGGAGCAGATTGTGGCCCTTCTCCGCAACAGCACAGTCGTCTTGATTTCCTGCTGCATGATTGCATTTTGCATTGTTTTGCATACTCATTTGCATATCATTAACGTGTGTCTGTGTTGCAGGTACCGTTTCCCCCGGTTCAGGTTTTCTTGCCTTCTATTGTGCTATTATGGGTTCTCTGAGGAAGACTGTGGCCTACAAGCTCCCCACTCCTGATGTTGTTCAGCTGTCTAGTTTGATTGCTTTGGCAGATGATTCTGTGAGAGGTGAATTCAGAAAGTCTTATGGGAAACTGCTCAGCGTGGTTCGTAAACCTTCTGTGTTTAAGTTGAATGGGTTGTACGCCTTGCTGCAGTTCTACGATCCTCCTTTGAGATGCTTTACTTTCCCGGACTTTATTCTCGCACCTACACTAGAGGAGTATGCTGATTTGTTAGGTGTGCCTATCAAGAGTCAGATGCCCTTTGTTCATATGGATGCTGAGCCTAATCTGGCTAGTCTAGCTCTTTCGCTTCATCTGGATGCCTCTAAGTTGGTCTTGTCTAGTTGAAATGGGGTTCCCGGTTTCTCCTTGCAGTTCTTAGTGGGAAAGGCCCAGCAGTGTGCCAAAGACGATTGTTGGATCGTGTTCAACGCTATTCTTGCTCTTTGCATATACGACATCGTTATGTTCCCTAATATGCCTGTCTTTGTAGACTTGGACGCCTTTCACATATTTGCAGTAGGGAATCCAGTCCCTACCTTGATTGGAGATGTCTATCATTCCGTCCATTACAAAAACGAGAACAGAAGGGGCAAGAATGTCTCGTGTTGTGTGCCCCTATTCTATAGATGGCTTGATAGTCACCTACCCAAGAAGGGTCCCTTTGCTTCATCTGCAGCCACAACTGAGTGGTCTGAGCGTTTGATGAGTCTATCAGCGGAGGATGTTTCCTGGTTTGATAGAGATAGGTTGGGTACTGAGATTATCTTCAGCTGCAGCGGGTTTCCGAATGTGCCTTTGATAGGCAGGAAGGGCTGTATCAACTATAATCCATCTCTGCTGCTCCGACAGTTTGCTTATGCTTTGAGAGCTCCGCCGAAGGATGAAGAGGTGCAGGAATCTCTGTACCTCACTGGTCTTCTAGAGGGGGATATGTTATCTAAGCTTCAGCACGCTTGGAATGGTATCAGTAGGCGGGGGAAACCGTTGCTGGGAAAAAGTAATAGCCAAGCCTACGCTCCATATGTGACCTAGATCAGAGCCAGAGCAGATATCATAGGGATGCCGTTCCCTCCTGCCAAGCCAGAAAGCCCTCCAGTGATTGAAGAGCCTACCATCGTGCCTATTCATCAGTACAATCAGGTGTTAGCTGAGCGAGAGGAGCTGAAGAAGGCAAACGAAGAACTGGAGAAAGAATTGGCTCAACTCAGGAGCGAGAGAAGCGAAGCTGTCCATTCCTTCAAGAGGCAAACAGAGCTGGTAAACAAGTTAGGTATGAATTTGACTAAGCAGTTGGCTGAGCGTGAGCGTTTGGGTCGGGACTTCAAATCTGTCAACGACGTATTGGCCACTAAGAAGCAGCACTTGGATGAAGCGTACCGGAGAATATCCAAGTTTAATCAGCATTGGAAGGCCACCCTAGCCAACGGCAAGGAACGAGAGGATAAACTAAAGCAGCAGATCTCCAAATTGAAAGCCCAGGTGAAGGCTAGTGAGAAGAGGTTTGATGAAGAAACCGCTCGCAGATATGCCGCTGAAGGCCTGCTAAACAAGGCTCTTGCTAACCTGAAGGAGCACAAACAGACGTTTGAATCCAAGAAGCAGAAGTTAGAAGATTGTTTCGGCGAAGGAGCATGGGAAGACTCAGTTGAAGGTCTTCAATACACTATTAGGCAGAGGGAGTTACTCGTCGAAGGGTTGCTCACTCAGCCTGATCATCCAGAAACGAGGGATCTGTTAGAAGAGTTTCGAGCCCGTGGCCATGCTTGACTATATTTGTAATCCTTTTATTTTGATCAGTGTTGTATACTGACCATCACCATGGTTGTTGGTCGAGGTCATGCTATTGATTCTGCTTGTACTCAGTGACGTTGTGTACCGCCTTGATGGGCTTTCTTTATATATACGAGATGTTATTTCCATGACTGGACTCGGACTTCTTATTATCAGCACTGACACTCAGGCACTAGGATCGGGGGGGGGGGGGGGGGGAAATCTCCCTAACGCACAGACACACGTTTACATTTGCATGAAGCATTTGCATGACGAGCACATTGTCGTTTTTCTAACCCTTTGTGTATGCAGGTTGTTCCAGGATTGATCAAAGACCGATCCACCGCTATTCGACCCGAGCAAATCAAGCTAGAGCAATGGAACAAGTGCAGACTGAGGTTCAGGAACTCTGAGAGAGGATGGACCGCTTCATGGAGCTCATGTAAGTGGTTGCCAACGGCCAAGACTAGCTCCGAACATTGGTCCAGCCTCTGATCTCAAGGGTTGACAGCAACAGTGTACTCCATAGTGGGAATGTTCCAACCCCTCCACCTGTTGAAACTCCTCAGGGTGGCATCCCCGTGACCGGGGGGAATGGAAGTGGTAACGGCAATGTGATCACTAACATAGGGCTTAATGGTAATACGACTGGCGTCGGTAATGGAAATTTTGAAGCTAATGGCAATGCTGGACTGGGCAACGGCAACACAGGTGCTGGAAATCTGTATGGGCCTCAGCCATGGCTAGAAGATCGTCAAGAAGATTTGTTCTCACAGAGGAGTGCTGAAGGAGAGCTGACTGCTGAAGCACGTCTGAGGTTTAAGGCACTCGAGGACAAAATGAGGAATTTAGAGAACCTGAACACTATGGGGGTCGACATGACTAAATTGGGATTGATTTCTGATTTCAAGGTGCCTCCCAAATTCAAGGTGCCCGACTTTGAGAAATACAAGGGCACCACTTGCCCTCGTGTCCACTTAAGGTCATACTACCGAAAGATGTCCGCCCACTCTGAAGACGAGAAGTTGCTGATGCACTTCTTTCAGGATAGCTTGTCCGGGCCATCTTTGGAATGGTACATGAGTTTGGAACCTACCAGTGTGCGCTCGTGGAAGGAACTTGCTGAGGCCTTCGTGCACCATTATCAGTATAACAGTGACTTGGCTCCGAACCGGGTTCAACTGCAGAACTTGTCGCAGAAGAACAACGAAGGGTTCAAAGAATATGCCCAACGGTGGCGTGAATTAGCAGCTAGAGTTCAACCGCCGATGGTTGAACGGGAGCTTGTTGAGATGTTTGTAGCCACCCTCCCAAGGGTTTATTACGAGAAACTAGTCAGCGGTATGTCAGGAAGTTTCTCAGATCTCATCATTACTGGCGAGCACGTTGAAAATGGGATCAAACTGGGGAAAATTCAAGGTGTTGATCTATCCTCAGCTGGAGGAGGAAAGAAACCATATGGTAGCAAAAGGCGTGAAGGAGAGACGAGCGCCGTGTCCAACGCTTGCAGGAAAGGTAAAAGCCAACGCCAGCAGGTGGCTAGCATAACCATCCCTGCTGTCCAACAACCCCAGTCACAGCAGCAGCCGCAACAGCAGCAGCCAAATCAGCAAGGGTACAAAAAATATCAGAACAGGGCACCTCTGTCGAGCCGTCACCTTGAGACACCACCCATGTCTTATGCTCAGCTATTACAAACTCTGCTTAAGTTACAACTAGTCCAGAAGAGAACCCTGGCTCCCTTGACAGGGGCACCTCCGCAGGGTTATGATGCGAATGTAACATGTGATTTTCACTCAGAGGCACCCGACCACACGATAGAAAACTGCAAAGCCTTCAAGCACAAGGTGCAAGATATGGTGGATGCTAAGATCATCAATTTCTCAGATAATGTGCTGAATGTCACAAAGAACCCTATGCCGAATCATAGGGGAGGTGGGGTGAATGCCATTATTGAAGACGAGAGCTTGGATTTATTGTCCGATGTCAAGGATCTAAAGACACCGCTTAGCTTCGTTAAAGCCAAGATGATGAAGAGAGGCTTCTTTCCAGGCTGTGGAGAATTGTGTATGGGCTGTGCGACTCGTCTTGATGGATGCGAACAGTTGACGGAGGGGATTCAGAGTCTGATGACCGAAGGAATCTTACAGTTTAGCCGAAGGGCCGAATGTGGATCTGGAGAGGTAATGCTGAAGCAAGATGATGAGGTTGCCACCATCACCATCCCTCGCCAAACGATAACCATTTCTGCACCCATGCCGCCCACCATTACCATCACCAAAGCTGGGCCGATACCTTTTGAAAGCACCAACGCTGTCCCATGGCACTATGGGGCGGACGTCTATTGTAACGGACAGAAGTTGGAACTGGAACCATCTGGGCAGTCTGTGGATAACCTAGTGGGAATTGGCGGAATCACGCGCAGCAGAAGAGTATTTGCTCCACCTGAGATTGTGGTGGACAAAGCAGACAAAGCTGAGGAAACTGATAAGGGAAAGAGTAAAGTCGTTGAAGAAACCCCTCGTGGGGGTAGAGAAGGACTTGCTTGTTAAGGACGCTGAAGAGTTCATGAGGCTGATCAAGAAGAATGACTACAAGATCGTGGATCACCTCCATCAAACACCCTCGAAAATTTCCATCTTGAATTTGTTGCTGTGTTCGGAGTCACATTGCAACGCGCTGTTAAAGGTTTTGAATGCCACGTATGTACCGCAGGAAATCTCGGTCAACCAGTTGGAAGGGGTAGTAGCCCACGTGAATGTTGGAAACGGGTTAGGGTTCACTGACCTGGAGCTGACGCCGAAGGGAAGGAACCACAACAGTGCCCTGCACATCTCGATAGAGTGTAGGGGAACGATTATGTCTCATGTGTTGGTGGACACTGGGTCTTCACTCAATGTTCTCCCAAAGAAGGCATTGATGAAGTTAGATACTCGAGGATTGATCTGCACACCCAGTGATCTGGTTGTGAAGGCTTTCGATGGAACCAAGCATCATGTCTTTGGAGAGGTAACGTTGCCAATCCAAGTCGGGCCGGAAACTTTCAACGCAGTCTTCTACATTATGGACATCATGCCAGCCTACAACTGTCTCTTAGGCCGGCCATGGATCCACTCTGCTGGTGCCGTGACTTCCACGTTACACCAGAAGCTCAAGTATGCTGTCGGAGGCAGCATTGTAACCGTATGTGGCGAGGAAGACATAATGGTGAGCCATTTGTCGTCCTTCAAATACGTTGAGATGGATGGGGAAATCCACGAAACCCTATGTCAGGCGTTCGAGGCTGTTCAAGTCAAAGACGTGGCTCCAGTAATGACCGAGAAACCAGAGATGACTCTCTCTTCCTTCAAGGAAGCCCGGGCCGTTGTTCAAGCCGGATCTACCTCAGGCTGGGGGCAAGTGCTAGAAATACCTAACAAACAGGACAAGTTTGGGTTAGGATACTCTCCTGCGGCTGAAGCCTCCTCTTCTCATAGTGCGTCCCGAGGTAAAGGGCCGATCCAGTTTATCAGTGGCGGGGTTATATTCAAAAGTGTCAACGCAGTGTCTGAAGACGGCGAAGACAGCGATTGCGACCTAAACTCTTGGATCCAGCCAAGCAAACCAGGCCAGAGCCTCAACAACTGGTCCATCAGGGATACCATCCAAGTGATAGGCAAAAAGTAATGATTTACTTTCTCCAATTATTGTACAATCCTATGTTCTACCCGGGGCATAGTGGTTTTATTGTCAGGGCCTTGTTTGATTATGTACATGCATTTTACCAATAAATCAAAAGGCGTTTTTCTTCGCATTCAAATGTTGTGATCTCTGTTATTCCTGTTTTATATTTGTTTTGAAAAACAATAAAATGGCAATAGGGTTTGTGCTAACCTGCATATCCTTGTTTTAAGCTTAACCCTTGTTATTGCAGGATCCACATAGAAGATGACATCGACTTTGGACCTTCTACGACTCACTTCGACTTCGATTGCCCGATCTATCAAGCCGAAGAAGAGATTGATGAAGACGAAGACCTTCCCAAAGAGTTGGCCCGTTTGTTGAAACAAGAAGAGAAAGTTATTCTGCCTCACGAGGAAGAGATTGAGATTGTGAATCTGGGTTCTGAAGAACTAGTCAGAAATGTCAAGATAGGGGCTGCATTGCAGAGTGATGTCAAGCAGAGATTGGTCGAGATGCTGAGAGAGTATAGTGACATCTTTGCTTGGTCATACGAAGATATGCTCAGACTTGATACTGACATTGTGGTCCATCACTTGCCGCTGCGAGAAGATTGTCCTCCCGTTAAGCAGAAGCTTAGGAGGACGCGACCAGATATAGCCGTTAAGATCAAAGAAGAAGTGCAAAAGCAGCTTGATGCTGGCTTCTTAGCGATCACCACTTACCCTCCGTGGGTCGCCAACATAGTGCCTGTACCGAAGAAGGACGGTAACGTGCGGATGTGCATCGATTATCGGGATTTGAATAGGGCAAGCCCTAAAGATGATTTCATGCTCCCTCATATTGATGTGTTGGTCGACAATACAGCTCAGTTCTCCGTATTTTCGTTCATGGATGGCTTCTCCGGCTACAATCAGATAAAGATGGCGCTGGAGGACATGGAGAAAACTATGTTTATTACACCTTGGGGAACGTTTTGCTACAAGGTAATGCCTTTCGGTCTGAAGAACGCAGGGGCCACTTACCAACGAGCAATGGTTACTTTGTTTCATGACATGATTCATCATGAGATTGAAGTCTATGTTGATGACATGATTGCGAAGTCACAAACGGAGGAGGGACATCTAGTCAATTTGCTGAAGCTTTTTGAGAGGCTTAGGAAGTTCAGGTTGAGGCTGAATCCTAACAAGTGTACTTTCGGAGTACGGTCTGGAAAACTACTGGGGTTTATCGTGAGTGAAAGAGGCATTGAGGTTGATCCTGTGAAGATAAAAGCAATACAAGAAATGCCTGCACCAAAATCCGAGAAAGAAGTTCGTGGCTTCCTGGGAAGAATAAACTACATTGCAAGGTTTATCTCTCAGCTCACAGCTACGTGTGAACCGATGTTCAAACTGCTAAAGAAAGATCAGGCGATTATCTGGAACGAGGATTGCCAGAAGGCATTTGATAAGATAAAACAGTATCTACAGGAACCTCCGATCTTGATACCCCCAGTGGCCGGACGACCCTTAATCATGTACTTGACAGTTCTTGAGAATAGTATGGGGTGTGTTCTCGGTCAGCACGACGAGACGGGCAGAAAAGAGCATGCCATTTATTACTTGAGTAAAAAGTTCACGGACTGTGAATCTCGTTACTCAATGCTGGAGAAGACGTGTTGTGCACTAGCCTGGGCTGCCAAACGTTTACGACAGTACATGCTCAACCACACAACCATGCTAATTTCGAAGATGGATCCAATCAAGTACGTCTTCGAGAAGCAAGCGCTTTCGGGCAGGATTGCCATATGGCAAATGGTGTTGACAGAATATGACATTCAGTATGTCTCCAAAAAGGCCATCAAGGGAAGCGTATTGTCTGAATACCTCGTCGAACAGCCAATCGAGGATTATCAGCCGATGAAATTTGAATTCCCTGATGAGGATATCATGTTTCTCAAGGTGAAAGATTGCGATGAACCGTTGCCCGACGAGGGTCCAGATAGGAAATCCCAATGGAAATTGATATTTGACGGGGCGGTTAACTCTTATGGAAGTGGCATTGGGGCGATCATCACGACTCCCCATGGATCCCACATCCCGTTCACCGCTAGACTGACGTTTCCGGTCACCAATAACGAGGCAGAGTACGAAGCATGCATCATGGGCCTGGAAGAAGCAATTGATTTGAGAATCAAGAACCTAGATGTATATGGTGACTCGACACTTGTGATCAACCAAATTAAAGAGGAGTGGGAGACTCGCCAATCAAATCTAATGTCGTACATGAACTATGCCAGAAGGCTGCTTCCGTTCTTTGATCGAGTGGAACTCCATCATGTGCCCAGGGCTGAAAATCAGATGGCTGATTGTCGCACCTCGAAAAATCACGAAGACATTTCGGAGAAACGACCCTCGCGTAAAAGGCGCGGAAATGCGGTTCGACAGAGTCGCCACCGAACTTTATTTTTCCCGAATAAACGGGAGAGGAAAATATCGAGAAAACCTCTTAAAAACAAAAAGGATAGGAACAGGGCTGTCGCAACCAAGTTCCGGGTTCGGGAGTCGGTTTCGTGAGGGGAAGGTATTAGCACCCCTCACGTCCGTCGTACTCGACGGGAACCTCTTAAGGTAAATGTGGGGAGTGTTGTTTAGGTTTACTTGTTTTCTTCTCGTTATTAAAGGTAGAATTGGTAGGATAAAAGGTTAAAGACGCAAAGGAGAGATGAGTGGTTAGAAGATAGGGTGCTCGCCAAGGATTGGGGCCCTTGTGCCTACGTATGCTCATTCGGACGAGAATGAGAAATCAGAGCGTCGTAGTTCGACTACGGGAAAGGATTGGGGGAAACGATAGGTGGATAGAAGTGTGCTCGCCAAGATCATCGCAATCTTGTGCCTACGTATCTTATATTCAAGAATGAATAAAGAATCAGAGCAGTCGTAGTTCGTGGTAACAACCACGAAAAGGATAGGATTGAATTGGGTTAAAGTTGAGTTTGAGATGAAAGAGTGACTGACAAGCAACCTAAGAGCGTGCCTCAAGAGCTTTTCACTCAAGAATTAAAGGAATGCGAGATTCCAAGAACTCAATTCTTTCAGAAGTTGGATTGAAGAAAAAGCGTTGGATGTTTTGAAATCGAAAGAATGAACTAATAACAACTCGGGGACGCGCCCAAGAGTTACTCATTCGAATATTCAAATAATGCTAGATTCTAGGAATATCCCTCTTTCGTAAGTTTAAAAAACGATTGTAGAAAGATTGAATCGAGAACGGAATACAAGGCAAAACGAGGTTGGTTTGAAAATATCTCGACGACGTGTCGAGGATTTGATTGAAGATGGATTTAACTTGACGACGTGTCAAGTGTTAAATTGTGAGAAATGATATTAGTCCCTAAGGGTGCCCCTAATATCGAAACCACGATGAATTGTGAATATGTGTGCGAAATGTCGGTTGCGAATGCGTACGAGCACTCGACTTAGGAGAACATTTGAAAAAGATTTGGTTTGAAAAAAATAGACAGATTGAATAAATAATAAATCAAGGGCGTGCCTCGAGAATTATTTACTCAGAGATTCAAGGAATGCTAGATTCCAAGAACCTCCTTCTTTTGAATCGAGGAGATGTTTTGAAAATAATTTGGATTGAAATGAGGTATGAAAAATGAGAATACGAGATAGGATTTTGAAAAGTATAGGAGAAATGACGATTATTTAGTAAATGAGACGTCGGCCTCACAACTAATTAATCGGGGTATCATTTGGATGCTAGATTATAACAACACCTTTTTCATTTGAAAAAAAGTTTGGATAAACAACGGAAATATCACACGGAATGCTAGATTCCTATGATATTTCTTTGTCTAAAAGAGTGAGCTAAAACGAAAAGTCGAACGAAACATTATTTAAGGCGTACGCCTCAATAACAATCGTCCAAAAATCCAAGAAGTGCTAGACTTCAAGGATTTAGTTTTTCGTGATTTTATTGAAAAAATAATTTAGTGTTATAAAATAAATTGATATAAGATTAAGAAAAATAATATCAAATTTTGGAAATAAAGTTCGAAAATAGTTTAATGTTTTATTTAGAAAATACTTTAGGATTGTCATAAAAACAAACTACCTATTAAATTGAATACAAAGCAATTTTGATTTGAAAAATGATTATTGATATCTTAAAATAATTATAACAAGAGTTTAAAGAAAAAAAATTGGTAAAACAAAAAAGAAAGATCTTATCCAAAGCCCAAATAAAAATCTGAGCCCAAAACAATAGTCAAAGCAATCCATCAAAGAGTCAATACATTGACTCATCCCTAGCCATTTGATCGATCAGGTGGGGATCTGACGGTTACCAATAACATGCATGGTGGAAAAGCAGTGATCACACTAAAATTCACCGTATTTCTGACTCCGATTTCGCATGCATTCTTAGCTTTTATTGTTGTTTTGCTTTGTTATTGCTTTGTTTTCTTATGTTTTCAGGTTTTTATAATAATCGGAGCTTGAATCGGGAAAAGGAGCGAAAAAGGAGTGAAAACGGACGAAAACCTAGAAATTCAGCATTTTGCACTTGCGGCACCCACTGTGGCGGGCGCCATAGGGTTAGCCATGACGTGGCCACGTCTCAAGACCACTCCTCAACCTCCAAGACCCACGATCCCCACTCCATCATCCCCTGTAGGGACCGTGGCGGGCGCCATAGGCCCTGTGGCGGGCGCCACAAGGCAAAAATCCACAACCTCCACTTTTTAGTGGAGGGGCGTCCCGGTCATTTCGCGCTTTCAGTTTCTCCTATAAATAGGACCTTAGATTTTCGTTTTTCTTCATCCAGAATTAGAATTCTCTAGGCATATATCAGTTATAAAGCAGTTGCCATTCCACATCGGGGTGCCTCTGCAATCGAGTGATCGAGTCTGTAATCTGTCTGTGGTTCGAGTTTTGGAGCACTCTGGAGGAAGTTAATCCTGCCGCCATTTTAATTCCAGTTAGTATTTTATTTTTCCGCATTGCTTTACTTTTATTTATTTTCTCGCACTTTACTCTGTTTATTTCCCGCACTCGCACATTTACGTTGTTTATTTCCCGCACTCGCACATTTACGTTGTTTATTTCCCGCACTCGCACATTTACTTTGTTTACTTCCCGCACTCGCACATTTACTTTGTTTACTTCCCGCACTCGCACATTTACTTTGTTTACTTCCCGCACTCGCTTTAAATTACTCATATGAAAAACTATAAAAAGAATATTTACTTTATCATGTCTAACTAATCCCATAAAGGTTAGAATGTAAGGATCGTAATTAAACCAGTAATCAGTATAACTGTTCGTGGAAACACCTAAGGGCTATTTTATCTTTCAATTCAAGTAATTGTTTTTAACTATTTCAAAAACAGCCAAAAGCGCTTTGTATAGTTCATTAGGAGTTTTTAGATTAAAAAGAAAAGAGATTTTAAAACGATTTTCGGACGCGTTATGAGATTTAGAGTCTGGTTCATAAGAACCTCTTTTTGCTAAGAAGTCCAGGTTAAAATACTTTTCAACTTTGTTAAGAAACTATATTTCTTAAAAATAGGTTTACTACTCTAACGCAGTACGCACCTTTTTATCCGTGACAATAGGAGGGGTTGATTAGAGAGTACAACTCGGTTCTGAATACGCGAAAGCGACAGTTCCTGTTAAATTAGTTCTTTTCAAAGGAGAAAACATTGCCCATAAGTAGTTCCATTAACAAGTACTGGATTATCATTGATTACGTGAATTACATTCGAGCCTGTCTTTTATTTATTATTTAAAATTATAATTTTATTTACCATTGCACCCTTACTAAAACCCTTAAAAATAGTTGCCTTAGATAAACACCATAACAACAGGTACGATAGATTGACACTTGGTCTCTGTGGATTCGATAATCTTTTATATTACTTTGACGTGATTCGTACACTTGCGAAAAACACGCATCAAGCAGCACATTGGATGTTGAAAGTCGAAAAAAGAAAAAGAACAGGCGACAAGTGTCCCAAGTATTGAACACCCTTCATCCCCATACCAGCTCCACCGTTCTTCCTATTAATAGCCAGCAAAAAGAATAAATAAACTCATAAAAACTGAAAAGAAGAGACATTCAACCCACGTATCACCTCCCTCATACATTGTTTCTTTCACCCAGATTTGAAATCCAAACAAGTGCCCAAGAGTGCCGGTCAAACACAACGGCGGACGTGAACCCATATGGTGGAACAGTCGAAGATCACAACAGCCCAGGGCATTACGGCGGCGCCTCCGCGAGAAACCCTAAACCACCTTGACCTTCTTCCTCTCTCCAGATGTTTCTTTCCTAAACCCGAATCAAACAACAGATATCAAACTATCCTAAAAACAAACCAAATCTTGCTTTAAAAACGAAACCCCTAAATTAATTTATGAACAACAACAACTTAAGCAAATTTTCAAGGCCATCAATCGAAGGATCAGAGTAACATCATGGCGCAAGGATTTGACATAAAGGGGTAGGATCTTACGTGGTTAGTGGTTAGCCCTACGATCTTCTTTTCAATGACTTGGATGACTAGTTCTGGTAAGCTCAATAGAATTTCGTTAGGGTTTTTCCTTGATTCGAATTTTGGCAGCGTTTCAGTATCATTTTTTCCTCTATTTCATTTTCTGTTTAGGTTTATTTGAAAGTTCTGAAGTTATGATATCGAGAAACTGAAGAAGAACAGTGTTTTGGTTTTGTTGAGAGTGGGAGAGATGTGTTAGTGGTGATGATTTTTGAAGATGACCAGTGAATTATTTTGTGAGAAGTTTTTTTTATGTTGAAAAATTGATGACGGATGGAGCAGAAAACGCAGATGCCTCCTCTGCAAACCTAGAGTTATCCGTTTTATACCATGAATGAGGGGTAGAATCGGATTTACAGTCCAGAGCTGTTAGAGGTTAAATAAGGAATTCTATTGTGAACCTTTGGGAGGTAGTGATTCTGTTATGCTGAGCTGTAGAATTCTATTGTGATTATTTGGATGATTTGCTGATTTTCAGGGATTTTCAGAGGAAAACCAGGTGGGGATTATGGGATGAATATTAAAACCGTTAGCAAAGATTTGAGGGGAATCTTGTGGGGACCAAAGGTACAAGTTTGTCTTTATCATGAGCAGGCAAATTTGTAAGTTTTTCTACAACCAATTCATTGTTTCACTGCGGTAATTGAGTTTTTGCCTACATGGTTTCACTGCGGTAACTGAGTTTTTGCCTATCTCATGTTGACTGCTTTCATGTATGGTAACTTTCATCATATTGTAAATACCATAAAGCTACTCTACTTGTGATGCTTAGGTCTTTTATATATTTTCTCTTGCATCACGTAACGTTAATAACAATTCTGACCCTGTTTTGATCATTGATGTTATCTTGGCAGGAAATTTTATTGGAAGACAATATACTACCAGCAGAAGAAGAAAAGGTACACCAGCCAATAGGTACTTGGCGTGAAAGGAAAACCAAAGATCAATGAGTAATAAGGACCGAAGCAACATTCTTCACCTGGGATCCACCCTTATTTTGGCTCAACAGAAACCATCCACCCTTAGTGATTGACAGAGCTTTTGAGTTTCAGCTTGGTCACCACTTTCCTGTTAGTGACAGCTAGATCAGCATGTCTGCAATTCTTATTTCTCCGTGTAACGCAACTTCGCACCACTCTTAGTTTGTAAGGGATCCATTTTAATCTCTAGTGATCTTCATGATGTACCAAAGCCTTGGTCCAATTGGAAATGTAATTAACTTGATAGTTTCTTTACTTCTCACAAATTTCTCTTTTTTTCCTTACGTATGAAATGTGGCTTGATTGCAGGATACAGTTTTGGCGTGGCTCGTGAAAGTCTTACGTTATGTCATTGCTTCTAATGAAATTGAGATAATGGTGGCGATATCGTTGAATTTCCGGCCTTCTGCTGAGGCAAGACATGACGACATCCAAGTGTTCCTAAGAGATTTTCCTTAACAGACCTAACAGAGATGACTTCTTTTGTATAATGGTAACTTTGGCAATCATAGTTCTTAACAGTGTGATTAATAGATCTTTGTGAGCTGATTATCCTTTCTGTTTTCCTTTAGATTCTACATACATTTGATTCTTGTGTTGAAGTCAGGCTTGAAAGGAATGATAAAGTAAAGCTTGAGACATGAAGGGATTATTGTATCAGTGATGACCTTTCTTAATTCTCTCAGTGAAAAACATCATGAAAATGGGTCTGTGTTTGGAGCGAGTTTGCACATCGAACATTGCTTCGAGGTATATGTCATGTTTTGTAGTTTAAACAACATTGACTCAATTGCAATGCCATAACTGGTTTTCTTGTCTAGTCATGCAGGTAGTGGCCTTCTTTGACCCTGCTATTTGGGGACACTTCTGCTAACTGGTTTGTGTCTCCATGGCCATTGCTTCGTTTTGTAAGTCATGAACCTCGTATATCTCCGTGCCAGTCTTTGAAGGAGATTGTGCTGTTTAAACAGGTTCCTTCTTTTAGTTGTAATTCACTAATGCCCCAATTGTGGAATTAACTTGTATCCAAGATTTACCCTTGCATCTAAACCATTTTGCGAATTTGCAGGTTTTTTCTTAAACAAACTATCGATAATGTGACGCAGGAAAGTGTTGTTGTTAAGGTGCTTGCTGCATCAAATTCTGCCCTGGTCTCAGTGTAAAGGAGAAATGATGAGCGTTAGGACTAAAGCCTGAAGCTTCGTATGCAGCCGCAGTGGTAGCGAAGACAGTCCTGCAGCATTCCATTCATCCTTCTGTACCACTCAGCATTCAAGCATTAGCATCAAAGCTTAAAATTTTGGTCTTTTGTCAACTTATAATACCACTTTCAAGTGTCGAGTTTGAATGTACCATTCCTTTTTGTAACCTCAAATTTGTATATTTATTGAAACCAAAAATTTACCATACGAATGATGATGCTACTGTATTAGGATTTTACCATAATATACAATAACTGCATACCAAAGATACATAATTGAGTCTGGATTAAATCTTGAAGAGACCTATCCAAGACTTTGTCATGTTTCAGCATGGCGCAACAGCATTACCTTGGCTAGCCTAAAGTCCCAAACTTTGCAAAGAAAAGCCTCAAGTGTATAATTAGATACTTTTGAGGCAAAATTTGGATTTTTATCTTTCAACTCAATTTGAACCTCCTTGTTTGAACACAGATTAATAGCCTCTCGGGATCATCTCTTATTGGCTAGAACTTCTATGTGAGCTCAACAAATTTGTTTTAAGATAAGAACGCCTTCATTGGTGAAACTGCTCTTTCAAGTACACTTAAAATCCATGTTTTTTTTACAAAAAAAATAATCCCTTCTTTAACCACACATTGGTTATGCCAGGAGCTCCTTTAAAGCTTTACTTGCATATGTCTTAACCATTTACCAATATAATTCAAACCTCCACAAGGATTCAAAAAACCTTACTAAGAATCACGATCACCATGGGTACACATCAAGTCTTTATGTGCCAAAGTTTTTTTTAGAAAACCAAAGCTAAGAGCTCAAACAAATCACTTGAAAACGATCATGAAACGACACAGTAAAGAATGGGTAGGACAAATTTGGGGTATGACACTGATGCCTTAGCCACGTTGGCTTCGATGTATAAAGTCAATTTTTGGAATGAAGCTCCAAGGATTGTCCTTTCTCGTCTTGATAGACCTGCATTCGTCTTTGCGATTGAGGAAGCCTCCGATGGCAAACCATGGTTCCATGACATCCAGACTTTCCTTATGACTAAGGAGTATCCAGCGGGAGCGTCAACCCAGGATAAGAAGACTCTGAGGAGGCTGTCCGGAAATTTTTATCTCAATCCTGATGGAGTTTTGTATAAAAGAAACCACGATCTCGTGCTACTCAGATGTGTAGATGAGAAAGAAGCGAGTATGCTCATGAAGGAAGTCCATGAAGGCACATTTGGTACGTACGCCGACGGGCATGCTATGACAAGAAAGATCCTGAGAGCAGGGTATTACTCGCTGACGATGGAATCGGATTGCTTTAAATTCGCGAAGAGATGTCATAAATGCCAGATTTATGCTGATAAGATCCATGTGCCGCCGTGCCCGTTAAATGTCATGTCCTCCCCGTGGCCGTTCTCCATGTGGGGCATCGACATGATAGGCAAGATCGAGCCCACTGCATCTAACAGTTCTCGCTTCATTCTAGTAGCCATCGACTACTTCACCAAGTGGGTGGAGGCAGCCTCGTATGCTAACGTGACCAAGCAGGTGGTGGCTAAATTCATAAAGAGGGACATCATCTGTCGATACGGAATTCCCGAGCGGATCATTACTGATAATGGTTCGAATTTGAATAACAAGATGATGAAGGAGCTGTGCCAGAATTTCAAGATTGAACACCACAACTCATCTCCTTACCGGCCGAAGATGAATGGTGCCGTTCAAGCGGCCAACAAGAACATCAAGAAGATTGTACAGAAGATGATTGTGACCTATAAGGATTGGCACGAGATGTTTCCATTTGCACTACACGGTGTTGCACCCTAAAATTTGACCAACCGGTTCGTCTATCTGGTTCGTGGTTTAAATTCGTATTCGCATATCAGACGCATGACATTTGTGTACAGACAGAGGATGTCAGGGTTACAGTTTGGTTTTCATCTACCGGATATTTCAGATCCAGTCTAGATCATCAGGGTTTTATTTTCAGGAAATTGTGTGCTTCTCGGTGTTTTCAGATTGCATGGTGATTTTGGGGATGTTCTGATGCCAGAGGTTTACTGTTTGCTTTAATCTGGTCGCGCGCTCTTTTATATTGGTTATTTGCCTTTGTTTGGATTTTTAGGATTTAATAGCCTTTTGTGGATTTTTAATAGGCTTTATAGATTGTTTTAGAATTTAAATAGGTTTTTAATATTTTTTAATAGCTTTAAATAATTTTTTTAGGATTTTATAGAGTTTTTAATGGGTTAACATCTTTTTTAATAGTTTTAAATAAATAATATAGATTTTATTAGAATTAACAGGATTTTAATAGATTGTTAAATGGGAGTCATTAGAGTTTTTATTTTTAGGTATAGATTTTAATCTAGATAATAGAAATTAATGGTCTTTTTCATTAGTTTAGAGGTTAGTGGAATTATTAGAGTTTTATTAGTTTAGTTTAATATAGAAGTTAATTAGATGTTAATTCTTCTTTTAGATTTAATTAGGGTTTAATTAGTTTAATTAGAGTTTAATGTTAGTTAGGTTTTACTTGAGTTTGTTAGAATTAATTAGGTTTAATCATTAGTTAACTAGTTAATTAGGTTTAATTAATTAGTTAATTAGGATTAAGTTTTGGATTAGCTGCTATTTGGGTTTGATTCTCTTTTTTAATTGTTAATACAGTTTTTTTTTAGGGTTTTATTGTAGCAGTTTCGTTGGGCCCAGGGTGCAGTTTGGAGGCCCAGAATCATCCCAGTCCGTTTTTGTTTTTTCAGTCCAGCAAAAAAAATGCCATGTGTCAGTATAAAAGACCACCCACGCGTCCTCTTCAGGGCCCCCCAGGTCTTCCACGTTTCAGACTCCACTCTCTCTCCCTCTGCCAGCACGCTCACACGCGTCCCACACGCATTAACTCCCGTGACACTTGTCACCTCACCACCTCCTCACCGGGAACTACACCGCCGGCCATGCAAATCCGGTGACCGCCCCAACGGCCACCGCCCAACCAACTCCGGCCACCACCTGAACCACCGGAAAACCCTAAATCTACCGGAAAACCCAGAAATCCCTCCACTTCATTTTTCTCCTCCAATTTCCCTCTTCTTTTCCGATCCACCTTCATCTCTCCGATCAACACCAATCATCAAGAACTACCGGAAAATTCCCAGAACAACCTCCTCCGTTCCCAAAGTCTCATCAACGATTATCGAATAATCATCATCAACAATCTTTCTTCCAACAAAGTTTCAGCAATCATCGTCTGTATCAAGGACGTTCATCGGAGATCCATTGTTAGTCATCAAAATAGTGTTTAGTTCCAGATCTGCATCCGCCTCACTTGGAGTTCATCGTCCTTCAACGGCTTCCACTCAGTGTTTGTATGAATTTTTCCAGAAATCACTAAGATCAGTGTGGATCTTCATCAATACGAAGGGCGCCGCCGTAGATTTCCACACCTTCAAATCTCCAAGAGACGTCCTTGAGTACCTTCGTCAGAATCTCGCAAAGATTCATTGTTGTCGCCAACAAGCACCTGCATCCGCTTCGCGTAAGCTTCAGCAATCATCATCGCCGAACGTTTCCTCTTCATCCAGGTTGGTGTTTGTCATTAGATCATTGCTATTGCAAAATTTATCACGCATGTTGTTATGTTGAAGTGGTTTAGGGTAGAATTCATGTTTAGTCTGAACATCAAGAATCTTGTGAGGGGATTAGGTTAAGGTTTGTTATTCTGGACTTAGGACAAAGGTTAGTTAACGATGATGGAGGATTGTTGACGATTTGGGTGGAGGTCTCGTTCACAGATCTTGAGAGGGAGAGTTTGGAATGCAGACGGCGTGCTAGGGTTTGCATTAGGTGAACAGTGAGGGAGATTTTGGAGAAGAGAAGTTGTTTTGTTGGCTGATGTTGGACTAGGGTTAGACGTGGGCTAGGCCCAAACCCGTATTTTCTATGAATATCCCCATTATGCTCATTTCACCTCCTTGACTGGCTGAAGGATCTGGTTTGGGCTTAGTAATATTTTGATAACCCCACCCCCCTTAATGAAGCCCAATGAAAATAAACTGTGACTTCTTGCTAATCACACCGCGCGGCCATTCTTTTTATTTTAATTTTTGAAACATAATGGGCCTAGCACATTTGATATCTGCACCACCCCACCGCTGGCCCATTCAGTATTAACAACTAGAGAGTTGCTATCGCTGCACCCCCCCTGTTTTATTTCTTTTTTATTTTTGTTATTTCTTTGTTTTGTGTCATGTTAGAAGAAAATTCATAAAAAATAGTAGGAGTACTCAATTAATTCCCTTCTTTTTTCTGTAGACTCATAATTCAATTTAGGATTTTATAGTGCAAAAATATTAAGTTGATCATGCATTCTCCTTTTTATTGCGTTTTTTGTATTTTAATTGATATTGAATAATTGGTTTGTGATGTGTCTGCCTTGCTGATTTTAGTTCTCTCATTTGGTATTGAATTTTGCTTTAGTTTTTTAGTATGTTATACTAGACTGATGCATGCTCCCCATAGGATTTTTGTGGATTTTTTAGAGATTGATTGATGTTGTTTTAGGGTTAGAGAATAGAGACCTCATAACTTGCTGGTTAACCCTTGACCATTCATATGTTAGGGATTGTTTAGTAGCCTTAGAAGTTGACTTAGGCTTTGAGATTTGATCTTGGGATCATAGAGCCATGTAGGTTTCCCCTAGATTTTTGGTAGATTTTTATAGGGTGTTCTGTTATTTTTGTTTGAGCTTGAGAATAGGAGAAGTCTTGATGGCTTCTGACTTTGAAGTTCAACTGTGGTTGAACTTTAGAGATAGTTTCTTTGGGTTTGAGGGCATGTGGTTTCTTCTTGGAGGTGGAGGCTGGATGAAGTCTTGATGGAGCTTGCAAGGATGCATGGATTGGGGTCCTAGTCTAAGAGCTTGCTCTCTGTTTGTGAGGTTTGAGATCCTGAAGTTTGAGGGAAATTTGTGGTACTTTCCTGAGGAAGGCACTATGGATGTCTTTCATTCTTTTTTCTCACCTCTTTCTCAAGTATCTAATGATGTTGGAGCCTTCATGTGAGTTTAGTTTCTCCTGAGGAGGAATGTAAACCGATCACAGTTGTTGAGCCACATGGGATATGATTCCTAAGTGGAAGCCCCCTAGTATTTTCCTGAGGAAGGCACTATGGGTCTGTTCACTTAGTCCCCTTAGTTCATGTAGGATTTCTCAAGTATCCAATGATGTTGGAGCCTTCATGTGAGTTTAGTTTCTCCTGAGGAGGAATGTAAACCGATCACAGTTGTTGAGCCACATGGGATATGATTCCTAAGTGGAGGTCCCCTAGTATTTTCCTGAGGAAGGCACTATGGGTCTGTTCACTTAGTCCCCTTAGTTCATGTAGGATTTCTCAAGTATCCAATGATGTTGGAGCCTTCATGTGAGTTTAGTTTCTCCTGAGGAGGAATGTAAACCGTTCACAGTGGTTGAGCCGCATGGGATATGATTCCTGAGTGGAAGCCTCCTAGTACTTTCCTGAGGAAGGCACTATGAGCCTGCCTACTTAGCTCCCTTTCTTTGGTAAGCTTGTCTTGAAGTTTGAAGACTGGGTTGATTTCTCTTGTGTAGGGTTGTGCTTTAGGGCTTTGCTTGGAGTGTTTCTTAGAGATTTTTTAGGGTTGTTCAGGGGTCTTGCTCAGGGGTAGTTTCTTGCTTTTGGATAGGAGTTTGCCAGGCTGGTTAGCCTTCTCTTTGTGTTGATTGACTTGTGTGGTGCTGTGCTGCATTAGACATAGGGGTTCATCTAGATATTTCTGAGATAGGTGCATCTTAGAAATAGGACTTGTGTGCATGAGAAGTTGAGGTGGTCCTCCTTCTACTTGTTTGTTATTGAGTGGCTTTGCTTGCTGGTATTTGGTAGAGCTGAGCTCCCTTGCCTCTGTTGGTTTGTGGCCTTCGTGCCTTGCTTGTGGGTTGTGGCATTCATGCATATTTCCGGTATTTCTTTACTTTGCAGTGATTCCTGTTTGCTGTTCAGTCCTATTGCCATGATCCCTTAGGAGCTCTAACTTCTCTGCTGTGGAGGAGTTATGATAGACATTAGGCTGGTTAACCAGGCATGATAACAGTAGGTAGATTCCCCTTTTCAACCATAGTTTTAGGGTGTCTCTTTCCTTTCTCAAAACAACAGAAAAACACTTAATAAAGGATAAAACAAAAGTGAATTCATTTCTTCCGTTAAAAGACTTGAAAAAACATCAAAACATTTTGTCCTCCTGGACTGTGAAAACCCTTGGGTAAGGTGTATTTTCCCATAAAAAACACTTGAACAGCTTGTGTCGTGCGTAGTCGAACTACGTTTGCTCTGATCTTCCATGCCGTGTGGAAGTACGTAGGCACAGGACGCGATGTCCTGGCGAGCAACCTTTCCCCCATCTAGACGTAGGTAGTCGAACTACGTAGACTCTGACTTTCCCATTGCACGAGGGAGTACGTAGGCCCAGAACAGCGTATGTTCTGTCGAGTCCTGTCCTTTTATTTTCTTTTCAGACTGACCATTAGCGTAGATAGATAAACACACCCTCTTCCTTATAAACACCAAGCGTGGATCCCATCGAGTACGATGGACGTGAGGGGTGCTAATACCTTCCCCTTGCGTAACCGACTCCCGAATCCAGGTTGTGGTTGCGATGACCATACCTTTCCTGTTTTTTGCGAGGTTTAATTCGAGCGTTTCCTTTCCCTCCGTTGGGATAAATAACGCACGGTGGCGACTCTTCTGTCAGCCGGCGCCGATTTTCGCAGTAGCGACAACTGGCGACTCTGCTGGGGACATGTAGCATCTAGGGACTTTTCCCATCCCTTATGCTGGGACCGTTTCCCATCCCCTACGCGAGTCAATCCTAGCGCTTGGGTGTTTATCCGTTGGGTGTTGTGCATATGTGTTTTATCTTTTCGCACTTTACTTTCCCGCACCTTTACCTTTCCGCATTTACTTTCAGCACTATATTATTATGATTATTGCTGTGGGAAAGGGAGGTTACTATGAGTGAGAAGCCGGACCTGGGCTTGAGTATGCACCTAGACATAGTTGTGGAGAGTAGTAGACGGACCTGTCTGCTGAGCAGGCACAGTTCCCTACGAAATCTGCGCTCAGACGAGGTGATCGCAGAGGTGCTCCTTTCCGGTCCTGAGGATCTGAGGGGAGTCCAGACGTGAGGATTGTCGACTCTGGGGACCGATCATTTGGAAGTCAGCTAAGTGAGGCCTCTTCATGACTTGATGATGCCACTCCTTCTGGGAATCGTATTGTCACTCATGAAAGTCTGTGACGCTGATGACCGCATAAGATGCCGTACCTTTGTCCATGGATTAGGTCCATACCTGTGAGGGGGATTGGGTTATTGCAGGAAAACTGGCCTTCAGAAACCATGATTCAGTATTTATCAGATGGTTTTCTTGGCCCGTTAGCAGGTGTGTTGTTTGGATCAGATGGATTTCTTGTATGAGGTTGATACTATTATCAGATGGTTTTCTCGTCAGTTACAGAGGGTCAGATGGATTTCTTACCAGGGGATTGGTATTTTGAGTGTCAGATGATAGTCAGCGTCATGAGGATCTGGTAACTGTGGAGGTTTTCCGTTCTTGACATCACAGAGATGTTCCTCTTCAGGCTACAGCATGGCCCCTGTGTTCACTGATTGCATCATTTATCATATTGCATTATTGCATCACCATTTGCATCCAACTAACGTGTGTGTATTGCAGGTACATATTTTCCCTCCCAGTTCCGGTGTTTGTTCCCTAGCAAGACATGGAAGCCATGAAGAGAGTGTTACCCTACAGATTCCCGTCTCCAGATATCAGTTTATTGTCAGAGTTAATTACTATTGCGAGGAAGAAGGTGATGGGAGATTTCAGGAAGACCTATGGGAGGATCCTGACTTATGTTTACCAGCCCTCGGCTTATGAGATCAGCGGCATTTATACCCTATTGCAGTTTTATGATGCTGAGCTCAGGTGTTTCGTATTTCCTGATTTTGTCTTGGCTCCTACCCTGGAGGAGTATTCTGCACTCTTGGATATACCGATTCGCGAGCAGATGCCTTTCTATCACACGGATGCTAAGCCTAATCTGGCTGAGCTTTCTGATATTCTGCACTTAAGAGAGTTTGAGCTGACAGGGAAGATGACCAGAAGAGGAGATGTGTGGGGATTTCCGTTGGATGTTTTGGTGGAGAAGGCTCGGGAGTATGCCAAGAAGGGTGGCTGGGTTGTGTTTGACGCCATCCTTGCTGTGTGTGTTTATGGCATTGTATTGTTCCCAAACTTTCCTGATTTTGTTGATGCAGACGCTTTCTATATTCTGGCTGCAAAGAACCCAGTCCCTACCTTGCTGGGAGATATCCACCATTCCACTCACTACCAAAATGAAAAGCGGCGAGGAAGGAATGTCTCTTGCTGTGTACCTCTACTGTGTCGGTGGTTTACTAGTCACATGCCGAAGTCAGGGCCTTTTTTCACTTCTATTGGTTCTTTAGGATGGCATGAGCGCTTGATGGGGTTGACTTCTGAGAATGTGGTGTGGGTTAATGAGGAGGTGTTCGGAGTTGAGATCATATACAGATGCGAAGTATTCCCTAATGTTCCTTTGATAGGAAGGAAAGGGTGTGTCAATTACAACCCTTCATTATTAATCAGGAAGTTTGGGTATGCACCTCAGGAAGCGCCGAAGCCCGAAGAGATACAGGAATCTCTGTATCTCACTGGGGCAATAGAGGAAGAGATGTTGATCAAGCTTGAGAAAGCATGGAAGAACCTGCATAAGAGAGGGAAGCCTTCAGGTAGCAAAGGGGGTACTCGAGTTCTTGGTCCGTATGTGGAATGGATTCGTGAACGAGCTACGAAGTGCCTTATGCCTTATCCTGCAGTTCAGCCACTGTATCCTTCTCCAGTGGAGGAGCCCACCACTATAGACATGCAGGTATACAAGCAGCTGATGGCGGAGAAAGAAGAGTTAGCAAAGGCTAAGGAAGCTTTAGAGAAAGAGAATGCCCAGCTTCGTCATGAAAAGATCGAAACAGGATATTATTCCAAGCAACAAGCCGAAACTTTGAAACATCTGAAGACTACGTTATTGGAGTTGAATGAAACCAAGAAGCGTCTGGAGTTAGATGTAGACTCAGTTAGCAGTGTATTGGCTACTAAGAAACAAGAGCTAGAGAGGGCCTACACGAAGTTAGCTAAGTCCAGAGAGCACTGGGATCTCACTATGGCCAAACGCAAAGAACGGGAAGAAGAGCTAAAGACACAGGTTGCTCAGTTGGGAGAACAGGTTAAAGTGAAGACTGAAGAGCTTGAAGAAGAAGCATGCCGTCGATACGAGGCCGAACGCAAACTGATTGATGCCATGAAGAATCTGGAAGATTGTCAGCGCAGAGCAGACATCAAGAGGCCCAAACCTGAGGATGGTGCCCAGGATAAGGCTTGGGAAGATTTTGTCAGAGACATCCATGGAACGGTCAGGAAAAGGGATCAGTTGATAGAAGGCTTGATTTATCGACAGGACCATCCAGAGACGAAGAAGCTGTTCGAGGATTTCTGCGACTGTACCCGCACTTGATTTCTTTCTTGTATTCTATGTGTTGAGATCACCACCAGGCATGTTGGTTGGGATCCTCCTTTATCATATCAGTTGTATGGGACATAGCTGTGTAACACCTTGATGAGACTGTTTTTCCAATATATGAGGGTTTTTCTAAATATTGTCTTTATGGTTTCTCTTGTCTTGCCACCTTGACACAGGAATTGGAGGGGAAATATCCCCAATGCACACATGCACGTTAGCATTTTTGCATTATTGTTTGCATAAATCACATTGCATTATAGGTTTGTGATCCGTGTATCTTATCTCCTGCATCCATTCCAGGTATTTTCAGGATTGCAGAAAAGCGGGTCCATCGTTACTCTACAAGGACTAACCAGAAGAAGATCATGGACAACGTGCAGAGTGAAATGCAAGAGATGCGTGACAGGATGGCCCTGCTCATGCAAACCATGGAGACCATCGCCAAGGGACTTGAGCAGCTGCAGAATCTGGTTCAACCGATAGTAGCACGGGCTGAAAACAACGGGACACCGCATGGTGAAAATATTGCTGCTTCTCCCCGAATTGAGAATCGTCAAAGTACTGATGCTATTCCCGTAACCGGTTTGAATGCTGGGGAAACTGGTCCTGTAGGTGGAGGTGGGAACGCCGTTAATATGAATGCCAATACAGACACTGCTGGGGTATTTGTGGGTAATGTCAACCAGGGTTTCAATGGGGGCGTTGAGAATGTCGGAATGAATGGTATCAATGGTAACCAGGGCTTCAATGGTGTGAACATGGGGTATGGCAGCACTGCTGGCGCCAAGGCTGGGTTTGGTGGCTATGGTTACGGTAATCTGGGATATGGAACTGATGCATACAACGCTCAAGAGATGGGAAATCTGAGGTATGACCCCAGGTACTTCCAAACGGGTCTGGGCCGTGATGCAGATTATGTTGGATATGATACAGTACCTCGCTGGGAGGATCGTCAGGAGGATGCGTTCTCTGGTCAGAACGAGGGTTATGAAAGAGCTAGGGATGACAACCATCGGATGAGATTGCTAGAAGAGAAAGTGAACGGATTGGCTAGCCAGAATGCTCTTGGGCTGGATATGTCAAATATGGGGTTAGTCCCAGGGTTGAGGGTCCCGCTGAAATTCAAAGCGCCGTCATTTGATAAGTATAAAGGGGATACATGCCCTAGGGTGCACGTACGCGCGTTTTACAGGCGTATGTCTGCGTATTCTGAGGATGAAAAGATGCTAATGCACTTCTTCCAGGATAGCCTGTCAGGGCCATCGCTGGAGTGGTACATGAGCTTGGAGCTTACTCAGATCAGTAGTTGGAAAGAGCTGGCAGAGGCTTTTGTTCGACATTATCAATATAATAGTGATCTCGCCCCTAACCGAGTCCAGCTGCAAAGCATGTCTCAAAAGTCTAGCGAGAGCTTTAAGGAATACGCCCAGAGATGGCGAGATCTGGCTGCTAGGGTACACCCTCCGATGGTGGAGCGCGAAATGATGGATATGTTCATAGGAACTTTTTCTGGAATGTACTATGACCGGTTGCTAAACTTTCCGATGAGTACTTTCTCTGAGCTGATTTTGATGGGGGAGCGCATTGAAAACGGGGTAAAGATTGGTAAAATTCAAGCGGGTGAGTCCAGTTCCGCAGGAGGTAATAAGAAGACGTTTGGGGGTAAAAGGCAGGGTGATACCAACGCCGTATACAATGCTCGATGGAGGAATAGAGGTCAGAACTGGCGTCAGCAGTCGCAAGTAGCAAGTGTAACCATTCCAGGGCCTTCTCAGCAGCAGAGACAACAACCACAGCAGCAGGCTCTGCAGCAGCCTAATAATAATCAGCGCAGACTTCAGAACCCACGACCGAGGAGAGTATTTGAAGTACCGCCGGTATCATATGCATAACTCCTTCAAACTTTGTTGAAATTGCAGCTAGTCGAGAAGAGGACCTTAGCACCACCAACTGGCCAGCCACCAGTCGGGTACGATGTTAATGAGCACTGTGACTTCCATTCGGGTGCACCAGGGCACAATATTGAAAATTTCCTAGCTTTCAAGCATAAAGTACAGGATTTGCTTGATAGTACGGCTATTAACTTCAGGAAGGACGGTCCCAATATCACGCAACAGCCAATGCCCAAGCATGGTGGGGCTGGTGCCAATGCAATCCTGATAGATGATGAGTTGGACTTGGTTTCGGAAGTGAGCGAGCTGAAAACCCCTTTGAGTTACGTAAAGCAGCGTTTATTGAAAGGAGGTGTCTATCCCGGTTGCAGTAAAGAGTGTGATGACTGTTTGATTGAACTGGGGGCTGTGAGAAGTTGAAGAGGGGAGTTCAAAGTTTGATTGATGAAGGAATTTTGCAGTTTGACAGGTCTGTGGGGACAGAATCTGGAAAAGAGCGCAGTGAGGTTGCTATGATCACCATTCCATTCAAATCAGTGACGATTTCGGCATCATCGAAAAGGCCGACCATTACTATTACCAAGGCTAAACCAATCCCGTATGAGAGCACAAAGGCAGTCCCGTGGTGCTACGGTGCTGAAGTGTATTGCAATGGGGAAAAGATTGACTTGAAGGATCCGCCAGCGGGATCCGTAGACAACATAGTGGGAGCGGGTGGTATAACCCGGAGCGGGAGAATTTTCACTTCACCTGAGGTCGAGGCAGAGAGGCTTGCCAGAGGTAAGAAAAAAGTTGTTGAGGGGGAATCTTTGGGGAGTAAGGAGAAAGAGCCGATAACCAAAGATGTGGAAGAATTCATGAGGTTGATCCACAAAAGTGATTACAAGATTGTAGATCACCTGCAGCAGACCCCGTCAAAGATCTCCATATTATCGCTTTTGTTGTGTTCTGAGGCGCATAGAAATGCCCTGTTGAAGGTACTTGAGACATCCTTCGTGCCGTAAGAGATTTCAGTTAATCAGCTGGAGGGAGTTATGGCACATGTTAACGCTGGGCATGGTCTGGGATTCACGGATTTTGACCTAACGCCTAGAGGGCGTGATCATAATAATGCCTTGCATATCTCTATCGAATGCAGGGGCACCATTTTATCCCATGTGCTGGTAGACACTGGGTCCTCGTTGAACGTGTTACCAAAGAAAGCCCTGTTGAAATTAGATACCCGTGGGTTGTTGTGCACCCCTAGTGATTTGGTGGTGAGGGCCTTTGACGGAACAAGGAGGTCAGTAACGTTACCCATCCAGGTAGGTCCGGAGGTGTTTGATACAGTGTTTTACATCATGGACATCCAGCCTGCATATAGCTGTTTGATAGGGAGACCTTGGATTCATGCCACTGGGGCAGTGACTTCTACACTCCATCAGAAGCTGAAATATATGGTTGAGGGGAGTATTGTGACAGTGTGTGGCGAAGAGGATATCTTAGTCAGTCATTTGTCTTCCTTCAAGTACGTGGAGGTAGATGGAGAGATTCATGAAACGCTGTGTCAAGCGTTCGAAGGGGTGAAGGTTAAAGAAGAGGCTCCGTTAAAGAGTGAAGGGCAAGAGGTGGTAGTCTCCTCGTATAAAGAAGCCAAGGCATTGGTACAAGCAGGAGAGACTCAGAAGTGGGGGCAGGTTCTGGACATCCCAGTGAAGCAAGATAGGTATGGCTTGGGGTACCGCCCATCTCCCTCGCAGAGTGCGCCTAAGTACAAGGGACCTGTCGTGTTCACGCCTGGAGGGGTTAGCTTCGAAAGGATTAGTGTCATGTCTGATACGGAGGAAGTGGATAGCGACTGCGACCTGGACGCATGGATTCGACCCAGCACGCCGGGGCAAAGCCTATGCAACTGGTCCATCCAGGACGTCATCCAAGTCACCAAACAGTAATGCGTTATTTTTTCAATCATTGTATGATCACATGCCTTGCCCGGGGCATCGTTGACCTTGTCTTAGGGCCTAACTGTTTACTTGTATGTTTGCATGATCAATAAATAACGGCGTTTTTTACATTCAAATGTTGCGATCCTTTTCTTTCTGTTTTTTATTTTTCAATAAAATGGCAGCGTGGTTATGCATTTTGCTTGTACATCATTTTTGAAGCACTTAACCGTTTCCTTCGCAGGATTCATGAATTTTCAGATGACATCGACCAAAAACTTCCTATGACTCGTTTAGACTTCGAGCATCCGATCTTTCAAGCTGAGGAGGAGATTGTTGAGGATAGTGACTTACCAGAAGAGCTGAGTCGGTTGTTGAGGCAAGAGGAGAGAGTCATTCTGCCTCACCAGGAAGAGATCGATATTGTTAACTTAGGGTCTGAAGAATGCGTCAGGAATATCTGTATAGGGCCGCGTTGCAGGTTGACGTCAAGCAAGAGCTTATCGAGATGCTGCGTGAGTACAACGATATATTTGCTTGGTCTTATGAGGACATGCCAGGTTTGGATACCGATATGGTTGTTCACCGTCTGCCGTTGAAAGAAGATTGCCCACCCGTGAAGCAGAAACTCAGAAGGACTCGTCCTGACATGGCCGTAAAGATAAAAGAAGAAGTGCAGAAGCAATGGGATGCTGGATTCCTGGCTGTCACCACTTATCCCACTTGGGTCGCTAATATCGTGCCTGTGCCAAAGAAAGATGGCAAGGTTCGAATGTGTGTTGATTACAGGGATCTAAACAAAGCGAGTCCGAAAGATGATTTCCCGCTGCCGCATATTGATGTGTTAGTTGACAACACAACTCAGTTTTCGGTATTCTCTTTCATGGATGGATTTTCGGGGTACAACCAGATCAAAATGGCTCCGGAGGATATGGAAAAAACGACCTTTATCACCCCGTGGGGAACCTTCTGTTATAAGGTGATGCCCTTTGGTTTGAAAAATGTTGGGGCAACGTACCAGCGGGCTATGACAACGCTTTTTCACGACATGATGCACAAAGAGATTGAGGTGTATGTTGATGACATGATTGCCAAGTCTCAAACAGAGGAAGAACATCTGGTTAATCTGCTGAAGTTGTTCAAGAGGCTTAGGAAGTTCAGGCTGAGGCTGAATCCCAACAAATGTACCTTTGGAGTGAGATCCGGGAAGCTACTGGGGTTCATTGTGAGCAAGAAAGGAATCGAGGTCGATCCTGCAAAAATAAAAGCAATACAAGAGATGCCAGCACCGAGAACAGAAAAAGAAGTCCGCGGATTCTTAGGGAGGTTGAACTACATTGCTAGGTTCATCTCTCACCTAACGACCACGTGTGAACCATTATTCAAACTGTTAAAGAAAGATCAAGCGGTGGTCTGGAACGACAATTGCCAAAGGGCATTCGAAAAGATAAAAGAATACTTGCAGGAACCTCCGGTGTTGATACCCCCAGTAGCGGGACGACCACTAATTATGTATCTGACGGTTCTGGAGAACAGTATGGGTTGTGTTCTCGGTCAACATGACGAGACAGGGCAAAAAGAGCATGCAATTTACTACTTGAGTAAAAAATTCACAGATTGTGAATCTCGATACTCTATGCTCGAAAAGACGTGTTATGCATTGGCGTGGGCTGCCAAACGTCTAAGACAATATATGCTGAACCATACAACCATGCTGATATCGAAGATGGATCCGATCAAATATGTGTTTGAGAAGCAAGCGCTCTCTGGAAGGATTGCTAGATGGTAGATGGTATTGGCGGAATACGATATCCAGTATGTTTCCCAGAAGGCCATTAAGGGAAGTGTTCTGTCCGAATATCTCGCCGAACAGCCAATTGAGGATTATCAGCCTATGAAGTTTGAGTTTCCTGATGAGGACATAATGTACTTGAAGGCTAAAGATTGTGATGAGCCGTTGCCTGGTGAAGGTCCGGAGCGGAGTTCCCAATGGCAATTAATTTTTGATGGGGCTGTCAATTCGTACGGTAGTGGGATTGGGGCAATCATTACAACTCCCCATGGGTCGCACATTCCGTTCACAGCCAGATTGACTTTTCCAGTCACGAATAACGAAGCCGAGTATGAAGCTTGTATTATGGGGTTAGAAGAGGCTATCGATCTGAGGATCAAGAATCTGGACGTATATGGGGATTCAGCATTGGTTGTGAATCAGATTAAGGGAGAGTGGGAGACACGCCAACCTAATCTGATACCGTACATGAATTATGCGAGAAGGTTGCTACCTTTCTTTGATAAAGTAGAGTTTCATCATGTACCCCAGGCGGAGAATCAAATGGCAGACGCCCTCGCAACGTTATCCTCGATGTATAAGATCAACTACTGGAATGAGGCTCCCAGGATTGTCATATCCTGCCTTGATAGGCCGGCCTTTGTGTTTGCAATTGATGAAGCGTCTGACGGTAAACCTTGGTATTTCGACATACAGAATTTCCTGAAGAACAAGGAATATCCGGCTGGGGCATCCAGTCGTGATCAGAAGACTCTGAGGAGATTAGAAGGCAACTTCTATATGGATCAAAGAGGATATTATATGGTGAGATAAGTAACGAGAATGTTGAATCGGGGGGATAATACGACCTATGCTTCAAAGGACAATGGCACAGATACATACGACTATGTTCGAGTCGAAGAGATTGCAGAAGCACTTGAAGAAGATCTTCAGGATTGTCCCAAAATTTTCTGCGGTATTAAAGTTGTACAACTTAAATGCGGGCAATAGATGGTCGGATAAAAGTTTCACAGGGTTATTAGCCATTATGAAAGAGATGCTTCCAGATGATAATGTTCTTCCCAATCGAACCTATGAGACCAAAAAATTGTTGTGCTCTATTGGCATCAGCTATGATAAGATATATGCTTGCCCAAATGATTGCATTTTGTTTCGAAATGAATATGCATCCTTAAACGAGTGCCCTAAATGCGGTGTCTCTCGATATAAGAAAAAATTGTCTCCAGCAAAAGTCTTATGGTATTTTCCTGTAATTCTAAGATTTAGACGTATGTTTCGTAGTGAAATCGATGCAAAACACTTGACTTGGCATGCAGATGAAAGAATTATAGATGGAAAGTTTCGACATCTGGAAGATTCACCACAGTGGATGAAAATTGACAATGATTATCCTGATTTTGGAGAAGAAGCAAGAAACCTTCGGTTGGCATTATCTACTGATGGAATCAACCCACATGGTCTGTAAAGTATCTAACATTCCACATGGTATGTGATTATTATGATTTATAACCTACCTCTATGGCTATGTATGAAGCGTAAGTACATGATGTTATCTATGTTAATTTCAGGGCCTAAACAACCAGGGAATGACATAGACGTATACTTGACACCTTTAATCGAAGACTTAAAGATTTTGTGGGAGAACGGTGTGGAGGTTTATGATGGATACAAAAAAGAAAGTTTCAATTTGAGGGCGATGTTGTTTGGCCTAATTAATGATTTTCCAACATACGGAAACCTATCAGGGTATAGCATTAAAGGTCAATGTGTGTGTCCTATTTGTGAAGAAAAAACATATTGGACGTGATTGAAATTTTGTCAGAAGAATGTCTTTCTCGGTCATCATATATTCTTAAATTCCAATCATCACTATCGTGGATGGATAAAATCATTCAATGGAAATCTAGAACAAGGCAGAGCCCCACCTACATTGACAGGTGACAAATATTTGAAAAGGTGAAAGATTTGAGTACTCAGTTTGGCATGCCTTTTGGCACATACTATTGTCACACGTGGATGGAAGAAGAGGTCAATTTTTTTTAAATTGCCATATTGGAAGTTGTTGTATGTAAGACATTTTCTTGATGTTGTGCATATTAAAAAAAATGTATTTGAAAATGTTATTGGTACATTACTCAATATACAAGGAAAGTCTAAGGATGACCTTAAAGTAAGAAATGACTTGATAGTGATGGGAATAACAAATGAATTAGGACCCTTGAAGAAAGGAAAACGAACATATCTACCACCTATTGCTTATACTCTATCTAGAAAGGAGAAAAAGATATTGTGTAAGTTTCTAAGTGAAGTTAAAGTTCCAGAAGGATACTCTTCAGATATTAGAAGACTTGTGTCTATGAAAGACCTCAAGTTAAAGAGTTTAAAGACACGTGATTGTTATGTTATAGTGGAACATTTTCTACCAATAGGTATACGTTCTATTTTTCCAGAAAAAGTAAGAAACACAATAACTAAATTGTGTTTTTTTATTTAGGTCAATTTGTAGTAAGGTGATCGATCTTGCGATCTTACCATCATTGCAAAAAGAAATAGCTATTACTTTGTGTCAGCTTGAAATGTATTTTCCTCCCTCATTTTTTGACATAATTGTTCATCTAGTTGTTCATCTTGTGAAAGAGACACAATTGTGTGGACCAACTTATATGAGATGGATGTACCCTATTGAACGTTATATGAAAATATTAAAAGGGTATGTGAAAAACCGAAGTCGACTGTAACACCCCAATTTTTAGTAATTATTTAGTTATATTAATTAATTGAGTGATTTTATGCATATTTGATTTATTGGACTTATTTGAATTATTTGATTTAATTGAATTATTTGATTTAATTAATTTATTTTATTTGGTGGAATAATATGTGGAAATGGTAGAAATAAGTAATTAGGCCTATTGGATGAGAATGTGAAGAGTAAAGGTGGGGGTATGACTAGTAAGCCCATTAGTTACTAGAATTAGTTGTTATAAGGGTTTATATATAAGGAGAAAAATAGGGTTAACGAGGAAAAAGAGGAAAAGAAGTTATCATAGAGAAAAGGAAAAGGGGGAAAGAGGAGAAGAAAACCTAAGGAGAAAATTCAAGAGTTCATCCAGAAATCAAGGTAACGGTGGGTCTTTACATGGTTATGGGATTCTATGGTAGTGTATAATGGGTAGTATCATATTTATGATAAAAATACCTAATTTTCATGGTGGTTGTTATATGATGAACTTTTGTGCCTTATATGTGTGTATTCTTTTTCCTTTTTGAGAATTAAACATATATCCGTCAATTTCAAAGGTTTTAGGCATAATCTTAAAACAATGATTAGATGATTTAATTGTGTTAAAATTGTAAATTTGCTTGAAATAATTACAGTGTTGGATGAGTTGTAACTTTTTTAGAGTCTGGGTGTTTACGGAATCGAAATCAGAGGTCCGAAAGGTCTCCAATGGTGAAAAACGCAGAAAATTCTACATGCTGTCTGTCACAATTGTTCATGTTTTTGGTCGAAATCGTTTTGGATGTAACTTTTGATCCGTAATTCCGTTTTGGTCCCCGTTCAAAGTGTTGGAAAGCTAATGAACACGGCAATAACATAATATAGATAATAGAATTGGTTGCCTAATATTTTTATATCTAATATGTTTGGAAAGTCAATTGTGTATATGTTCTATTAATGAATTGTTGCACTGTTTGCTACCGGTTGTGAAATTATTTGTGGATAATTTATCGAATACTTATGTGTGTGCTTATATAAGTATATTTTGTGTGTGACAACATGAAATACATGATAGTTATTGCTTGTGTAATGATAATACGGTTGTGATTGTATTGTAAAATGTGTTGTATACCATTTGAATAGTGAATTTAATTATTGAAGATGAATTAATTATTCTATGATTAATCGGAAATGTGTGTTGTGTGTATTGAGATTGGATTGTGTTGATACTTTGTGTATTTTTTACTAAGTGTGGTGGTAATATTTGAAGTATGAATGTTATGATTATGAAAATATGATTATTAATGATGGCTTTTGTAGCGTGAAAACATTGTATAAATGAATATCAATGTATGTGGTAAGTAATTCATTGTGTTGAATTACGTGTGTATGCATATGTTTGTCATAAGTCAGTTATCATGGTTTGCATTGCACAAGACTTGGAGAAGTCTCGTACTCGCTGGGGTAGAATGACTGAGATGTTTTTTCTAGTGAGGTATAAGTGATATAGTCGTACTCACTGGGGTAGAATGACTAAGATGTCGTTCCTAGTGGGGTACTCACTGGGGTAGAATGACTGAGATGTCGTTCCTAGTGGGGTATAGGCAATGTATCCATAATTCTGAATGGAAATTGATGAGAATTGATGGGTTCTATATGAACAAAATGGCATTGTGTTGCATTGTTATTGCATTGTGGTCGAAATATGAGGTTATGCGAAATATGTGAAATTGATGAATTGGTGAAATTGTGGATTTGTGAGTATGTACTTATGAATAGTATGGTAACATGAGTGATAATATATTGATGAAACTTTTGAAGTATGAGAATAATTCTGATTATGCTTGTATGCCTTAAATTATATATTATCTTATGATTTCAATAATTATGTGAATTCTCACCCTTCTCTTAGAATGATGTTTTGTACGACATCGCTCAGGTACCAAGGAGTAAAGTTGCTTCTAGTGAAAGGTAGTCGTTGGAGTAGCTTGTTTTAGTTTCTCTATTTATTTTGGGTTGAGTCGTGCTCTGATCATGTAACACTGGGAACGTTTCGATTCATATTTCGAGAGATGCTTTATGTACTCTACTTTATTTTGTTATTGTTATTTGAATTATGTGAAATATCAGCTTTTATGCCTAAGTGATGACTATGAATGAGTTAATCATGGGGCTTTCATTATGTTAATTTATGATTGAAATAATTTTGCTGCTACATGCTATGTGAAAGTATATGAAAAGCATGCATTTATTTTAAGTGTTATTGAGCATGACAAGTATATGTGTGATGTTTGACACCCTTATTTGAGATGTATGATAATTACTCTAATTATTTATATATATTCCGCGGGGTTTAGAAGGGTGTTACATCAACCAAAGGGATGTATTGTTGAACGATACATTATTGAAGAAGCGATTGAGTTTTGTACTGAACATTTGTCCAATGTTCAATCCATTGGACTCCCCAAATCTCATGTTGTCGTGAAAAAAAAAGAAGGAAAATAGTTAATTGGAAATAAAATTGTGACAGTATCAAGGGCTGAACGGGAGAAAGTGCAGTTGTATGTTCTGCACAATGACAATAAGGTTGATTCGTATGTTAAAATGCACAAGGATGAACTCCGAGGTTTAAATCCGAATAGAAATGAAAACTGGATAGTAAGAGAGCACAATCGAAGTTCTATACCATGGTTCAAGGATCATATTTATTCAAAGTTTTATTCAGATCCCGCTTCAATAACAGAAAGGTTAAGATGTTTAGCATATGGTCTAAGTTTGCATGTGTTTTCTTATAGCGCATACACAATTAATGGATACACATTTTATACCAAAGAACAAGATGGTAAAAATACTATGCAAATAGTGGTGTCATCGTGGTAGCTGAATACTATGCAAATAGTGGTGTCATCGTGGTAGCTGAAGCAATGCACATTTCAAGTGTGAAGGACTTAAACCCCAAATATGCAAACATGTCATATTTTGGGGTTATCGAGTGCATTTGGGTGTTTGATTATGAGAAGTTTTAGATTCCTATGTTTGGTTGCAAGTGGTTTGAAAATAATAGTGGCATACGAATGGATAAGTCAGGATTTTTGCAAGTGGGTCTTAATAGGTTGGGGTACAAAGATGAGCCTTTTATTCTAGCCACGCAAGCTAAACAAGTCTTCTATGTCACTGATCCGATAAGTATGAAATGGTCTATAGTGCTTTTATCTAACAAAGTAATTGATGATAACATTGGAGATCAAGGTGATATTGATGTTGAGAATGAATCGTATATTATAAATGATCAAGATGAGAATACTAGAGAGAATAAATCATATATTAGAAATGATCATAATGAGGGAACTTGGATCAATCCATCCATCTGTGTTGTTAATGTCATACCCCAAATTTGTCCTACTTTGGTATTTAATAAATGTCCTACTGCCATATGATTTCTGGCCATGACTCTCTAAGGTTTCGTTATAAAGACTTTGCGTATACTCATTGTGGTGATAATCCATGGCAATTTATGCTGAATTATTGTGGGAGGAGCGTGCCTCCATCCCCTTGTATCCAAACTCGTGTGTGTCCTCGTTCTCACGATCAGACATACATGATATGATCAATGACATAAAGTACATGATTGGATTTATCTTACCACACAGTTTCAGGAAATTTTACACCCTATTTCAACTTGATTAAAAGCTTTTTCAAAGATCGTTTAAGCCTCACTACAAGTTGCTATGGTCTGTTCTTAATTCAAGTTAATTCAAAGATACTTCACATGATGCTCATGGACACGATTGATTTAGCCTCAGGCTTTGTTCGATTTGATTGCAAATATCGAGCTATTTGGATTCTAAATCAGTTTGTGACAAATTTAGATTTAGCTTGCCAATTTCAAAAACATAATTAGAAAGTCAGTTTGTGACAAACTTGGATTTAGCTAGCAAATTTCAAGTCATCGGTTTGTGACAAACTTAGATTTGACTTGCAGGTTTCAAGCCATAATTGAATTTAGATGCAATTAGTTTAGAAGATACTTCAATTCGTTCATAATCAATTGGTTTCAAGAAGTTATTGAGCCATATTTCATGATTGGTACTAAAGTAGCACAGTAGAGATAGCCAAAGGGAGATCAATCTCATTTCAAGAAGTTCATAACGTACATAGCCAATAAGTGATCAAGTTGTTTTAGAATTATGATTACCTGGTTAAGTGGTTTTGAGTTGTGGATAATGCCTTTCAATTCACGGTTTAAGGCCATGATTGTGGTACACCTTTCAAACCATATTAAATTTTAGTGTAATTATGAGGGAGACCAAGAGCAACTCGTGATTGGTTGTAGCGTATTTGACTTTGATTTGTTCAAGGTATTTTAGTTTGCTGCAAGAAAGGCTAAAGGTGATTATGGCCAAGGGAGGACCATTGTCAAAACCGTGTGAATTATAATTCATAGTTGTTTCTGTTTTTAAACAGAAGACTGATTAAGTAGGAAATAAGATTATTAGCATCAAATCACACATAGGGTTCTACCGGGAATTGAAGATTACAATACCAATGTTGTAATACATGTTCAGACTAAAAATCCTAGTTGTGCAAAGTCTCAATTTCTCAAGTATACTTCAAGCATTATGCCAAGATCTGTGTATACATCTGGTAAATCATCATCTGCTGCTGGTTTGATTGCAATTGTTGCCAAGGAACCAGAAACTGGAAAGTTTTATATTGAGGCTGGTGCTTTGATGCTTGCTGACAATGGTATTTGCTGCATTTATGAGTTTGACAGGATGGACATAAGGGATCAGGCTGCAATTCACGAGGTTATTCCCACACCAAAACTGTGAATTCTGCAGGTTCTTAAAAGTTGTTTAAGGCTAATCCATGCCACCGAAATGCGAGATCGACATACACCAAAAACAACAATTTCTGGTTCTTTTGTCTATAACAAATTGAGTATCGCCTTCGGTCTTCCGCAACAATCATAATACCCCCTCCTTTGATCACTCGACAACCTCACTTCATTAGTTCGAGGCCATTGTCGTTACTACCTAACAATACCGCAACACAGGCAAATGTCAACAGGCCAGAGATACATCAAATAAGAAGTTGATTAGTCAAGCTACGAGATATTACCTAAACTTGTGTTTACGGCATTGATTGACGCCGACATTGTCAACATCCTAAGGCTATTGCATCAATGTTACAAAGATTAAATCACACTTATAATTCAGTTGCAAACTCTGTCCTGCGGCAGTTTTTTAAGCTAAACCAAGACAAAACCATGTCAACAGAAAAATACAGCCGGATAGAATTCAATGAAAAGAACCTAAACTATAAGCTACATTCAGTTGCAGAGTGGGGGACCACCTTCGTCTTTTCTCGCAAACCACCGAGCATCTTCAATACTACTCAATATGCATTTTTCACCTTCAACCTGTTTCCATAGAGCCTCTTCATCAGTTTTTAACTACCGGTTGCCATCGTGACAAAACCTTCATAAAGCTGCATCAGCATATTCAAACATCTCATCTGCAGTATCTATTGGATGCATCTTTTCGACTGGAAACAGTCCCGTCCTTCGACTAACAGCATCTGCCTTAAAAAAAAAGGGCATTACAAAATTAGTTTGCAAGCATTGGCAGAACAAGTTCAGCAGAGTTACAAGTATATGATGCTTGCCAAAACAATGACAGAAATAATACAATTCAAGAGGGTCTTTTTATAGATATGCCATGAAGTGAAGAGGAAAGATACAAGCCTAAAGAGAACAATTACTCACATGAAAAATTCCTCTTGAAGATCATGACAGGGGTAGGAAGATAAGCATACAAGTGATAAAACATTAATAAGACAATGGAAAGTAAGTCACATACCTACAGGTGTGTCAAAATATACTTCACTCTGTTTAATACCAAGACCCCGTGACAGCGTTTGTTGCACTTTGATTGAACAAAATCGTGAAGGTGTTACATCTGTCCCACCCTGCATCAGATAAAATAAGTACCTGCAAAACCAGATACACACGATTCAAGTCCATAACAGGATCTTGTTTGCGCAAGCCATGAGTTAAATGGTCACATTAAGTCATGAATCGTTTGGAATTAAAACAACAGGTGGGACCATTTTGTGACCAAGTTTTGGAAGACATTCATGATTGGTAAGTCAAAAACAAGTCATGTTCAAATAACACATAATTGCATTCAGTGGCTATTTTACAAGTTCAAAAAACATTCATTTCGACCTGCGCATTAGTGCTAACTCGGACGGTATTAGTACAAACTAAAGCAATTACCGCCATTTTCCTAAAACACACTCTAATCATGAATGATACAAAATTCAGAAGGATACAACATAATGATTGATTCCCTGCTAAGGCTTTGAGTTTCTTCAGAGTTTCTCCAAAGATTTACTTTGAGCTTATAATCAGGTATGCCCCTACTAGTGTATGTTGAAAGTCTTTCTAATAACGAAAATCTTGCATCAGACAAAGGAAAGTCGTGCATATGGACTACCAAGTGAAGGGTGCGGGTTCTGCTGTACGGCAGGATACGTCTAGCTTGCATTTCACTTCTCCTTATAACCTTGCTTCAGTCAGCAGCTTTAACGTCAGCGGGGATGATAATGATGTTGACGATATGGATGCCGAGGCTTTTATGCAGGCCTATGTCAATATTGTGGCTGGAGCTTGTATATCTCTTGGACTGGTTTTTCCTGGCACAAGAAATGCAAATACACAGGAATTACTTTATGAATTTGCTATGTACTTTCTTAATGAGATCAAACCTGTTTCCTCTACAAGTGAAAAGTTTTATCCTAAGGGACTGTCTCGTTACATTCACCGAGGTACATTGGAGACATACCTTCACCTTATCGTGCTTTCCCTTCTGTGATATTAGCAACTAGTGTCTTATTTCTTGGTGGTGGAATGAGAGCATTTTCAATAAACAGCAGTTCCAATGCTGTTTTGCTCATTACTTTATATCCCCGTTTGCCCATGGGACCAAATGATAACAGATGCCACCTGCAGGCATTTCGCCGTTTTTATGTCCTTGCAACAGAGGCGCGATAAATTCAAAATGTTGATGGTCCATCAAGCAAATACTTAAGAGGTGGAAGAGCCGCTTCCTTCAACATCATTCCCAGCAGAACTGGAGCTGTCAAGGCCGTAGGAAAGGTGCTTCCCGAACTAAATGGTAAATTGACTGGAATGTCATTCTGTGTGCCTGCCATTGTTTTTTCGGTTGTTGACCTCACTGTAAGGCTTGCAAGGAACATAATTTATGAACTGATCAAATCTGCAATCAAGAAGGGGGGTACAAGTCTTTAGTCTATTTTCAAACTTAAATCATAGCTTCATCCAATTGCCTTCATCTCCCTAGTGTCTTTAACTGTCATCACGTGATCTACAAGAATGAACCAAGAATAATGGATGAGTGTACTCAAAATGGAAAGCAATTCACAAGACTTAAAAGTGTTCTTCACCTTCAATCATTTTCTGTAGAGTTTCTTCATCAACATGCAACCATTGTTTTTGCACCGTACCAAATCCGTCTCAAAATTACGCCAATTCTTCAATGTCTTCTTCAATCCACCAGCGATAATTTCATCCTCCAACTGACAGCAATCATACGTACCTCGTATTCAACAAAGCAAATCACATGCCCAGATACCAAGAGGATTGAGAGAGATAGAATTTTAAAAGTCTATGAGATGTGAAACATTGTGAACAAAGGAGAATTCTTTACCTTGAGCATAAGTTAAATGGAGAATTCCAAAGCATACGCCAACTGCCGAAGATTATGTTTAAGTCATTATCAACTGAGTCCGACTGTCATCATTGAAACTTGGTCATAGGGAATCAGCATGTGAAAGTCAGATAATCGATATCCTCAAAACAACAACCTGAAATCGCAAGACAAAGCATTCAAGCCATTAATTCATTTGCTTCCACAAAATATCCATTTAGACTCCATCATTAGAGTACCTCAAGGCCTCGGCATAGCTCCAAGCAACACCATGTCTAGACACAAACAAAAAGATGCAACAATTAGCACACCAAATTTTGCAAACTCAAATACATAAAGGACTTGAAAAAAACACCAAACCACACTCTAACCTCATTCACTATTTTTCCACAACTTTTCAACTCAATCATGGCATCTGACAAGAAGATCAGGATCGGTATCAACAGATTTGGAAGAATAGGTCATTTGGTCGCCAGAGTTGCTCTTCAAAGAAACAATGGTGAACTCGTTGCCATCAACAATCCTTTCATCACTACTGATTACATGACATATATGTTCAAGTGGACTTTGTTCATGGCCAATGGAAGCATTTTGAATTTAAGGTTAAAGCCTCTAAAACCATTCTTTTCGGTGAGAAGGAAGTTTCTATTTTCGGAGCTAGGAACCATGAGAAGATCCCATGCGGTGAAGTTGGAGCTGACTTTGTTGATTGAGTCTACTGATGTTTTCATTAACAAGTATAAAGGCTGCTCATTTGAAGGGTGGTGCCAAGAAAGTTGTCATTTCTTCCCCTGCAAAAATCACTCAAAATATAAGATGTCTCGCAGCACAATAATTATGATAAAAAAGGTCTGCATAATAAGTCACGGGGGAAGAAATAAGAGCAAAAAGTCAAGAGTCATGTTGAGTCAACCAAAGCCCACACATTAGCAAAAGCAATAGCAGTAAAAAGCAGCATTTTTACACAGTAAAAAAATCAAGGTAAAAGTAGCTATTTTTAAAATGCACTACAGACAAATACAGGGGTCACTATCACCCAAATCCCAGAAGAGCAGAAATTGTGGTATAGCACATAACGGATTTGTACCACCAGAGGACACCTCATTGTCCTACACAAAAACTCACACGAATCAAACAATTTTCTTACCAGCAGATTTTAATTTCACACGTACCAAGCCAAACCCTAAAAACTCCCTATATAAGCACTCACTGTTCATTTAGAAAAGATACAAAAAAAACCCTAAAAAAACTACAGCAGAAAGAAGATAAAAAAAACCCTAAGGAAACTCAGTCAAAATCAACCATTAAACCCATACTAAAGCTCAAAATCTTGAAAAAAAAAAACTTCTTAGAGTTTCAATCTGAAACTCTAAGGTGTTGAGCTTGGTCACTGATTACACTATCAGGACACAACATTTCCAGCAAGGCGCGACAAAGGAAAAGAAAGGAGAGGACTTAAAGGAAGCAAGCAGTGATAGATAAAGTAGATTATACCTGAAAATTCTAAAGTCTCTCAAAACTTTGCATCGGTAATCTTCTTTTTCTCTTGATTTCAATTGTTTCCCTCCATAATCTCGTACGTTTGAATCATGCGAATTTGCATAGTGGCATAGAGGTTTCTAGGGTTTCGAAAGGAATTTACGGCCATGATTTATTGTTGCTCTATTTTTCTCTGTTTGTTGTATTCTGTTGTGTAATGCTTGGATGCTACATGAATCTGAGATCTGCGGTAGAATAGGTTTTGTTTGAGAGAAAGAAGAGTGAATGCAGAAGGTTAGGCAGAGAAAGAGTGTAGCGTGTGAGTGTTCAGAGAGAGAGTGTTTATGGTTTTGATTTGCTTCTAATTTTCAATAAAGTTTCGGAAACCCCCAACAGACAGCATTCATTATTGTTGTTTCTCTATGTGTAATAGTGTTTTTCCCAACAAGGCATGCGAGCGGTGAGGATCTTGGCTGGCTTTTAGGCTGCCACGGGTGAATAGAGCCGTTGGGCTTACTTGATTAATACTAATTAGTTTTAATTGAGATTTATTGGGATTTAATGGGGTTTATTCTAGAATTTAATTATTAATAATATTGGTAATATTAATATATATATATATATATATATATATATATATATATATATATATATATATATATATATATATATATATATATATATATATATATATATATATATATATATATATATATATATATATATATATATATATATATATATATATATATATATATATATATATATATATATATATATATATATATATATATATATATATATATATATATATATATATATATATATATATATATATATATATATATATATATATATATATATATATATATATATATATATATATATATATATATATATATATATATATATATATATATATATATATATATATATATATATATATATATATATATATATATATATATATATATATATATATATATATATATATATATATATATATATATATATATATATATATATATATATATATGTTTTTTTTTTAGATTTTATTTATAAATTATGATAATTGATATTTTTTTTGCAATTTGATATTATTTAGATTCTATTTAGAATTTTATAAAAAGATTTCTTTATTATTAAATTCAAAATATCTTGTTTTTAAATTAGAATAAATAAAAATCTCTTTTTATAATGGAAGTAGTGAGCTCTTGAGGTCTAGCGCCTTTTGGGCTCTTATGCGACCGCTCTCGAGGTGTACGCCCTGAGTTGTGGTCGTTTCATCTTTCATCGCTAAAATACTCAATTTTGTTTAAGCCTTTCAAAATAGATGAACCCTAATGTCCATCTTAGCTTAACCCATCTACGTTATTATACGTCAAATCATTTTCTTAAATTAAATTATGAAAGTACCAAATTCTTGGAGTCACGCATTCCTCGAATTCGAGAGTGACTACTATTAAGGCGTACGCCTTGTATAGTGTGTCGCTCAAACTTTCGTTCCTAAGACACCCCTTCTGATTACTCGGACAAGTATTCAATATCCAACAAACATATTTTATAATTAATGGAACGAAAAAGTTGTTGTTGGAATCTAGTATTCCAATGATATCTCGACTAATTGGTTACGAGGCCGACGTTTCGTTTATCGAGTAGTCGTCATTCCTCCTAATTTTTCAACCCGCATAACCTCATTTCTCACCCTCGTGTGATTGAATCAAAATCTATTTCAATTCAAACTCTTTCGCGTCTAAACTATCCATCAAACATATTTCGAATGAAAAAGGTATCGTTGGGATCGAGCATTCCAATGGTGTCCCGATTGATTTGATTACGAGGCTGACGTCTCGTTTATCGAGTAGTCGTCATTCCTCCTAATTTATTTCAACCCGTCTAACCTCGTTCCTCGCCTTCGTGTGATCGAGTCTAAACCCTAGTACGCTTCTAAACTGTAAATCAAATTCAAATTATTTTCTTAATTAAACTACGAAAGAATTGAGTTCTTGGAGTCTCGCACTCCTTGAACTCTTGAGTAACCACTCTTGGGGCGTACGCTTTAGGTTATGGTTCGCTCAACCTTTCGTTTATAAAACACGTGCCCTAACTATTTGGACCAATATCGTTATTGTCCATTCAAATACACTTTCACAATTAATTGAGTGAAAAAGGTATCATTGGGATCTAGCATTCCAATGATATCCCGATTAATCGATTGCGAGACTGGCGTCTCGTTTATCAAGTAGTCGTCATTCTCCTAAATATTCACTCCAACTCTCTTCTCTCGCCCTCGTGCGTTTGAAACTTTCTCAAACATATTTCATAATTAGTCGAATGAAAAAGGTGTCGTTGGAATCTAGCATCCCAATAATGCCCCGATTAATTGATTCCGAGACCGACGTCTCGTTTATCAAGGAGCCGTCATTCTCCATCAAATTACCTAACCAAACTCCTCTTTCTCGCCCCCGTGCGATCAAAACCTTAAACCTATTCAAATATATCCTCTAACCAAAACATCCAATGCGATAAATACAAATTCCTCTCCCTCGTGCGATTTCCAACCAAAACACCTTTTGTCAAGAACATTGTTTAATCCCTTCTTCCGCGCATAACAAACTCGTGCTTCAGCCTCCCCTAGCGAGCAGACAAGCCAACATTTAGCAGTTAGAATGCGACCTAAACTCTCGTTCATTCCAAACACAAACCTTTTACCGTAGTTAGCCAAACTACGGCTGCTCTGATTTCTCATTTATCCATGAGAATACGTAGGCACAAGATTGCGATGATCTTGGCGAGCACAATCCCCTCTTTTTCCCGTAGTCCCACGAACTACGAATGCTCTGATTTTCCACTTCTTACAAGTGAAGATACGTAGGCACAAGGGCCCTAATCCTTGGCGAGCACCCTATCTTAAAACCACCCATTCCCCCTATAGGAGAAACCTTAGAAGAAAACAAACAAGCTTAGTTAACCTTACTCTCGAATCAAATCAAGAGGTTCCCGTAGAGTACAACGGACGTAGAGGGTGCTAATACCTTCCCTTTACGTAATCGACTCCCGAACCTAGAATATTGGTTGCGATGACCATGTTCTTATCCCTTCAAAGGTTTTATCGATATTTTCCTATTCCTTTCTTGGAATGAATAAAGTTCGGTGGCGACTCTGTTTCGAACGTTTTTTCCGCGTCCATCGCGAGGATCGTATTTTTCGAGGTACGACAGTTGGCGACTCTGCTGGGGACCCCACATTGCCCTATGAAAGAGAGAGTCAAGCCTAACTTGACTCGATTTGAGAGTGTTGACTTTTTCTGTGTGCTTATTGTTTTTTCTTTGTGCTTATATTCTCCTGTTTGTTTGTTTATTACTTCTTTCTTGCTATTATGTGTAATATATTACATTTGCTTGTTGGATTCTGGAAAAGTATCACAAGTAAAGCTCTACACCCGAGCTTTGGAAAAAGAAGAGAGAAAACATAGTTTAGAATCGGTAGTCGAGTAATGCTAGTCCCCAAGGATTCACTCCTTGTGGGCCTAGCATGAAAGCTCCTCCAGAATAGACCTTTTCGTAGATCTTATCGTAACGCAACTAGCCTGTTGCACGATTTGGTTCATGAAGGGTCCATGACTCTGCGAACCGCTCTTAGAACCAGTTTCTAAATTGGTAGTCGTGTAGTGTTGGTCCCCGAGGACTCGCTTCTCGTGAGCCTGACATGAAGACTCCTCTCGAGAGAGATCTTTTGGTATTACCGTCATAATGCAGCTCGCCTGTTGCATGACGGTGGTATCATTGGTATCTATAACCTTGAGAACCCCGTCCGTCCACGTAGAAACTATCCCGTGAGTGGGTAATTTTGGGTAAAAGAATTTAAGACTATCTTTATACCTATTAGGAGGGTGGGAGATACTTGTGATAGCCTGGATCCCACACTGTTGCATTCATAAACATTTACATATGCATCATAACTTACACTAGTTTTTATTTTCAGGGAAGAATTTATATTGACAGGTTGAAATACATTCACAAAATGGCCGCAAGTTCAGAAAAGAGAAAGACTATTCAGCTTAAGGCACTCAAACCTGATGTTAGTGTGGTCATGAACTGTTTGAAAGAAATGCCTACCATCTTCAAGAAGACTCTGATAGGAAGGTTTGGCCAGGTGACCGATCTGCTAATGATTGAAGTACAGGTCCCTGCTATTACGACTTTGGCACAATTTTATGATCCGCAAATGAGAAGCTTCCTATTTCAAGATTTCTACTTGACACCTGCTATTGAAGAGTTTGAGGGGTTCCTAGGTTTCCCGGTCAAGGGTAGAGCACCTTATACTATGATAGGGCAGGCTCCGGAAGTGGAAGAATTGGCTGATGCTCTCAAAATATCGATTTCAATAGCCAAAGCTGGTTGGAAGAAAAGAGAAGATTTCTTTGGTTTTAGAAGCATTGTACTAGAGAAAGAAGCAATTAAGATGTTAAAGAACAAACAATGGGATGCTTTGGTGAATGTATTGGCTCTCCTCATCCATGGGCTAGTATTGTTTCCCACTTTCGAAGATTTTGTTGATTCTGCAGCTGTTAGCATATTTTGGGCCGTTTGGAAGAAGGAGCAAAGCCCGATACACCCTCTCTTGGCTGATATTTTCTACACTTTACACCTTCGCCATGAAAGAAAAGGTTCAGTGTTGACATTTTGTCTCCCTATCCTCTACAAATGGCTCATTTCTCACATACTCAAACGTCACGCCGCCGTCCCTACTTTAAACAGTGGGGAATGGGCTCAATTTCTAGCATCTATCTCTGAAAAGAACATCACCTGGTACCCGAACAAGTTGGAAGTAAGTAAAATCATCATGAGCTGTGGTAGCTTTTGCAACGTACCGTTGATCAGATCAAAAGGTTGTATAAGCTATAACCATATACTAGCCATACGACAAATTGAGTACCCAATGTTAGGGAAGCCTGAAGACAAAGAACTAGAAGAAATGATCCTCCATGAGAGAGGTGCCAATGATCCCTCACTTCTCTGTCAGATTGTACGATCTTGGCAGAAAGTCCATACAAAAGGATCAGATTTGAGAAGAAGGGATGTTGTGACCAGGATGCCTTTTCGACAGTGGGTTCTAGAGAGGGTCAAAATAGTTAAGCTCCCCTTTTCTATTGAGGCACCTCCTAAAATCACCACTCCGCAACCGGTACCTGTATCAGTCGAAGAAGTGGAAGAGATGAGAGTCAAGATAGCCCAGCTAGGGAAAGAAAACGAAGATTTACAAGTCAAGCTTCAAAATATGACTAATGAAAAGAATCACATGAGGTATGAGATCGAGAGGAAGGATAAGCGAATTGAAGAGATGGGGAGCAAGATTAATGAAGAAAAGGGTAAAAGGAAAAGGACCAAAGTATGTATCAACCAGGCTGACAGTTGCTTAGAATCCCTCAAAGAGCAACTGGACCACGCTCATAGAAAATGGCGAGAGAATGAACAGTGGTATCCTCTAGCCACTAAACAGAATAAGGAGATCAGGGAGACATTAGGAGCTGAAATCAAGACACTTGGTGCGGCGCTACGTCAATCAAGAGCTGACGAAGATAGAGAACGTCAACTCAAGGAAGAATCCCTAAACTCATCTTAGGTTAAGCCAGAAGACTGGTGTAAGATGTGTATTGACCTGGATGAGCTCAAGAAATTTATTAAGTATCAGGAGAATCAGATAGGAGCTATTAAGGAAGACCAAGCAATTTGGTCTGCTGCAAGAGACCAGTTAGCTCGAGATGTTGCGGCATATGAGCAATCCATTCACATCATGAAGGATAACCGAGATGCATACCGCAACAAGCTAAATGGGTTGGTGGAATTTTGTAACTGGTTGGCCAAAGATTTGATATGGAAACATCGAGATGCTATGGAAGCCATAGATGACTCTACCGCTCCGGCAATTTATGAGTTCATATGTGTGTGCAAGGAAATGTTGGCAAGATTCAAGGAAGAGCTCAAGGAGCGTGAAGCACGAAGAAATGAAGCTTGAAGTTTTCTTTGTTTTTTTTATTATTCGCAAATTTATATTCCTGGATGGATTGTACTCTGTTTATGTTGGAACAATTTGGATGAATGAGGAGTAGTCTTTTTAATTTTGTTCTTGTGCTGTTTGAATGATTGATAAATAACTGTTGGTATAAATGCTTCCCTAAAAATATATAATATAATAATAAGCATAAACATAAGCATTTTGCACATTCACCCGACAGTACAACTCATCGGACTTTTCCTTTCTACCTTCAGAATTTGAAAGCTGACTACTCGACATCGCTACGAGACCAGGCGCAACTTTCAAATGACGCTTGAACAAATGGAAGAGACTCAGAACACTATGAGGGGTGACATCGACGCTCTCAAGATGAAGATGGATCAGCTGCTGGAGACAATGCTGACGTTAGCCCAAAAAGAAAACAATGATGAGACTTTTGCTAATGCCAAGAAGGTGGCTGACAATATAGGAACTTCTGGGGTTGTTAAGACTCCCCACGTGGATCTCGTCGACCGTTCCATGTCCGCGCGTCAAGGCTCTGAAGCAGACATGGATGAACAATATGATGCTTTTTACCAACCTCCACCACCTCCCCCTCAACACAGTATAGGGGTTACTAATGACCTTGTTGTAGATAGACTATGAAATGTTGAAGAGAAAATCAAATCATTGGAAATCAAGAAGACTCCAGGGTTGGATGCTGTTGACATGTGCCTAGTCCCGGGATTGGTGATACTGAAGAAATTCAAAGTCCCAGACTTTGAGAAGTACAAGGGGGTCAGCTGCCCCAAAACCCATCTCAGAGCGTACTGTCGCAAGATGGCGGCTCACATTGATAACGACTTGATCTTAATACACTACTTCCAAGATAGCCTCAGTGGGGCATCGTTGGAATGGTATATGCAGTTAGAAAAAGGACAAATCAGCACGTGGAGAGATCTAGCAGATGCGTTTTCACAACATTATCAGTATAATACTGATTTGGCACCAAATCGCACGCAGCTGCAAGATATGACTCAATGTAAAAACGAGTCATTTAAAGAATATGCCCAAAGGTGGAGAGAGTTGGCTGCCCGTGTTCAACCACCACTGCTGACTAAGGAGTTAACTGACATGTTTATGGGAACTCTACAACCGCAGTACTTGGACCGCATGCTTGGGTCCAGTTTCCCTAACTTTGCTGAAGTAGTGTCAGTAGGTGAAAGAATCAAGAGCACTTTGAAAAAGAACAAGGATGTAGTCCCAATGAATGGAGGAAGAAAGCCTTTTGTAAAGAAAAGAGAAGATGAGGCTAATGCCGTGATGAGAGGACAAAAGGGCAGAGCTCCGGTGGATATCCAGTATCAACAAGTAGCTGCAGTTGCCTAAGCTCCCTACCAACAACCAGCTCAACAACAGAATCAACAACAGAATTATCAGAGAGTTCCTCCACCGCAATATCAGAATGCTCCAGCTCAGAGACAGCAAAGGCCAAGACAGCCAAGAAGACAACTCGACCCGTTGCCTATGTCATATGGACAGATTTTTGCTCAGCTAAATCAGAGTGGACACTTAACGTTGCGAGATTTACATCCGGCAATTTTTCCATATCCTCCTGGGTACGATGCCAATGCCCATTGTGAGTTCCATAAAGGAGCCCCTGGACACTCCATAGACAACTGCTATGCATTCCAGAATCGGGTGCAAGACTTGATAGAGTCCAAAGATCTCACTTTTACACCTAGAGGTGCCAATATTACGAAGGATCTGTTACCTAAACATGGAGGTCCTTCTGTCAATGCTGTGGAAGAGAGTAGTGGTTTGAGACTAATTACAAATGTTGAAGATGTCCGTACTCCAATGGCCGTCATTGGAGAGCAATTGAAAAGAAGTGGGATGATTCCCCAAGAAGAAGTGGAGAATTTGACTGACGAAGTGGTGAAGAAGCATTTACAAAGGTTCATAGAACATGGGATAATACAAATAGAACAAAGAGATTCAAACGTGTCTGCTATTGATATTCAGTATGATGAAACAAGTGCTTATCCGACAAGGCGACTTCGACCAGCACCAGTAGTCTTACAGTATGATCCTTCAGAAGCCTTTCAACAGAGGCCCGCCCGACCAGCACCCGTGATTATGCAATATGATGAAGATGACGTCAATAGACAAAGGGCAGTACGACCAGCTCCAGTAGTAATAGAGTATTATGTCAATGAATCTGAGCCTAAAGTTTTTAAACAGAGGCCAGAGAGACTAGTGATTGAGTATGACACTGCCAAATGCGATGCAGTTGTTGGGCCTAGTGGGATGACCCGTAGCGGTCGTTTATTTGCCGCCAAACCAGTGGAAGTGCCAGCTAGAAATAAAGAAAAAGCTACAATTGAACTACCAAGTGTCGAGCCACCTGTTAAGGTGTCATCACCAAAAGCAGCAGCAACACCAAAGGAAGCTGAGGAGTTTTTGAAGATCATCAGAAAAAGTGATTACAAAGTGATTGATCAACTAAACCAGACTCCTGCCAGAATTTCCATGCTCTCGTTGTTACTTAATTCAGAGGCCCACAGGTTATCTTTGATGAAGGTGTTGAGTGCTGCGCATATTGCTAAAGACATCACCGTAGCCCAGTTCGATGATGTGATAGCTAGCGTAACAACCGGAAACTTTCTTGGGTTTAATGATGATGACTTGACTGCAGAGAAGAGAAACCATAATAAAGCTCTCCATATTTCTATCAAGTGCCAAGACACATTGATATCCCGAGTCTTAGTGGATACAGGTTCTTCTTTGAATGTGCTTCCCAAGGTCACCCTGGAGAGAATGCCAGTAAAAGTAGTTAGCATGAAGCCAAGTGCTCTGGTAGTCAAAGCTTTTGATGGTTCTAGGCGTGCTGTGATTGGCGATGTGGACCTGCCAATAAAGATCGGGCCAACTGTCTTCACTATTACTTTCCAAGTAATGGATATTTATCCAGGGTACAATTGTCTATTAGGAAGACCTTGGATTCATTATGCAGGAGCTGTTACCTCCACCCTTCACCAGAAGCTAAAATTTGTCACTAATGACAAGGTAGTTCAGATTGGAGGAGAGGAGGATATCTTGGTTAGCCACTTAACGTCCTTCAGGTACATTGAAGTTGAAGGGGAAATGGTGGAAACGCCTTTTCAGTCTTTCGAGATGGTGAACACATTAGCAGTGCGGCGAATTTCAGATAGTCAGAGTTCAAGATCAGCAATGGCCTCCTATGAAGAGGCTAAAATGGTTGTAGATGAAGGGAACGCCCAAGGCTGAGGCAAAATGGTGGAAGTGGCTGAAAAGTTCGACAAATTTGGGTTAGGATACCATCCTTCTTCCAATACAGCAATGGTTGTACGTGACAGGAAGGAGATTCCTCCTGTAGCAGAAATTTTCAAGAGCGTCGGGCATATCTTCGATCATACCTTTGCCATGGTAATTGAGGATGAGGCTGATGACAAAGAAGTCTCCGTAAGCTGGATCCGACAGGCTGAACCTGGTGAAGAATTGAAGAACTGGAAGACCATCGAAATACCCCAATTCTTCCCTCTTCAAAAGTAAAGTTTTAATGAATTTTCAAAACCCTACGCTCTGCCCAAGGCGTAGTGGAGCTTTGTATCGGGCCTCCTGATGTTTCGAAACATGTTTAACGTGAATAAATTTTGATTTGCATTCAATTCTTTTGCTCATTTTCTTTTCTACTTTTTCATAATTAATGGCATTTTTTTCACGCACTCATTTCCTAAATAAGCTGCATAAATCATAAACATGCAGAGACACTACCGAGGTCCTTGATATCGACACTGCTATAGGCCTTTATGATTTTGATTGTCCAATATACCGAGCGGATGAGGAAGACAAGGATGAGCTCCCCAACGAATTGGCTAGGTTGCTGCAGCAAGAAGAGAAGGTCATTATGCCGCATAAAGAGGATGTCGAGATTATCAACCTAGGTTCAGAAGAAAGTAAAAGGGAGATAAGGGTTGGCGCGTCTCTTCAGGATATTGTCAAGGTAAAGTTGGTAGGGCTCCTTCGAGAATATGCTGATGTGTTCGCATGGTCGTATCAGGACATGCCTGGTCTAGATACGAACATCGTTGTACACAAGTTGCCACTCAAAGAAGAGTGTCATGCCGTCAAGCAGAAGTTAAGAAGAACCCGTCCTGACATGGCTCTGAAAATCCGTGATGAAGTCCGAAAGCAATTTGATGCAGGGTTTTTAGCAGTGGCCAAATATCTGCAATGGGTTGCAAATATCGTTCCCGTTCCGAAGAAGGATGGAAAGGTTCGCATGTGTGTGGATTATCGAGACTTAAACAGAGCAAGTCCTAAAGATGATTTTCCATTGCCTCATATTGATGTGTTGGTAGATAATACGGCTCAGTTCTCCGTTTTTTCCTTCATGGATGGATTCTCTGGTTACAATCAAATTAAGATGGATCCAGATGACATGGAAAAGACCACGTTCATTATGCCATGGGGCACATTCTGTTACAAGGTAATGCCATTTGGCTTGAAGAACGCTGGGGCAACGTACCAACGTGAAATGGTAACACTCTTTCATGATATGATTCATAAAGAGATCGAAGTGTACGTTGACGACATGATTGCTAAGTCCTAGACTGAAGATGAGCATTTGGGTAATTTGGAAAAGTTGTTCGCCAGACTAAGGAAGTTCAAGTTGAGACTTAATCCCAACAAATGTACATTCGGGGTGCGGTCTGGAAAATTGTTGGGCTTTATCATAAGCCAAAAAGGGATTGAGGTGGATCCTGATAAAGTAAGGGCGATTCAGGACATGCCTGCACCAAAGACCGAAAAGGAGGTCCGTGGATTTCTAGGGAGGTTGAATTATATCGCAAGATTTATTTCACATCTCACAGCCACTTGCAAGCCAATTTTTAAATTACTCAGGAAAGATCAGCCGGTTGTGTGGAATGATGAATGCCAAGGGGCATTTGATGCAATCAAAGAATATTTGCAAGAACCACCGATCTTGATACCACCAGTTCCTGGAAGGCCGTTCATTATGTACTTAACTGTGCTAGAAGAGTCCATGGGTTGCGTATTAGGACAACAAGATGATTCGTGCAAGAAAGAGCATGCTATATACTATCTCAGCAAAAAGTTTAACGACTGTGAGACTAGATACTCTTTGCTTGAAAAGACTTGTTGTGCACTAGCATGGGCTGCTAGACGACTCAGACAATATATGCTGACGCACACCATATACTTAATCTCCAAGATGGATCCAATCAAATACATCTTCGAGAAACCTGCTCTTACCGGTAGGATAGCCCGGTGGCAAATGCTTCTATCTGAATATGACATCTAATACATCACTCAGAAAGCTATAAAGGGCAGTGTGTTAGCAGATCATTTGGCCCATCAGCCTGTGGAAGAGTACCAACCTTTGAGATTTGACTTTCCAGATGAGGATATCATGGTGGCAATAGATTACGAGGAGCCAGGGCCAAATGAAGGGCCGGAACCAGGAGAGCGATGGACTCTTATGTTCGATGGTGCGTCTGACTCTTATGGACATGGAATTGGGGCAGTGATTACATCTCCTAAAAATTTTCACTTGCCGTTTACGACCAAACTCTGTTTCCCGTGCACTAACAATATAGCAGAGTACGAGGCATGTATACTAGGGCTAGAAGAGGCCATTAACTTGAGGATCAAAACTCTCGATGTGTTTGGAGATTCTGCGCTGGTAATTTACCAGATACGAGGCGATTGGGATACAAAGCATGAAAATCTAATTCCATACCGGGATTATGTGGCCAAATTGCTTCCCCGATTCGATGATATCACTTTTGCTCACGTACCTCGAGAAGAGAATCAAATGGCTGACGCTTTGGCAACTCTGGCATCCATGTACAAGTTGATATGGCCAAATCATAGACCATCTATTGATTTACGACGCTTTGAAGAGCCCGCGCATTGTCTGACTGCTGATAAAGACACAGATGAAAAGCCGTGGTTTTATGATATAAAGCGATATCTGGAAAAGCACGAATATCCTGAAGGAGCCCTGGGTATCGACAAAAGAACTTTGCGAAGATTGGCATCCAACTTCTTTCTCAACGGAAATGTATTGTACAAGCACAACCATGACACTGTTTTGCTTAGATGTGTAGAGAAACGTGAAGTTGAACAGATTCTAAGGGACATTCATGAGGGCTGCTTTGGAACTCATGCAAATGGACACACCATGGCAAAGAAAATATTGAGGGCGGGCTATTATTGGCTTACCATGGAAGCAGATTGTTACCATCATGCCCGAACTTGTCACAAGTGCCAAATATACTCTGATAAGATTCATGTACCCACCACTCCATTGAATGTCTTAACCTCACCATGGCCCTTCTCCATGTGGGGAATAGACATGATTGGGATGATTGAACCAAAAGCTTCAAACGGACATCGCTTCATACTTGTGGCCATAGACTATTTCACCAAGTGGGTTGAAGCTGCTTCATACACCAACGTTACTAAGCAAGTAGTCGCCCGCTTCTTGAAGCACAACATCATATGCATATATGGAGTGCCTAACCGCATCATCACTGACAATGGGTCGAATCTCAACAACAAAATGATGGACGAGTTATGCGCCAGTTTTAAAATAGAACACCATAACTCAACACCATATAGACCCAAAATGAATGGAGCCGTAGAATCAGCCAACAAAAATATCAAGAAAATCATCCAGAAGATGGTGGTCACATACAAAGATTGGCACGAGATGTTACCCTTTGCACTACACGGCTACCGTACTTCAGTACGAACTTCAACAGGGGCAACTCCCTACTCGTTGGTTTATGGCATGGAGGCAGTTCTCCCAATAGAGGTAGAAATCCCTTCTCTGAGGGTTTTAATGGAAGCTCAACTTGATGAAGCCGAATGGGTAAAAACGAGGTTTGAAGAACTTAATCTCATTGAGGAAAAGCGCTTGACAGCTATATGCCACGGCCATCTTTATCAGAGAAGAATGAAGAGAGCCTTCGACAAAAGAGTGCATCCTAGGACATTCGCGCAAGGAGACTTAGTACTCAAGAGGATCATGGCTATGTATAATGAATCTAGGGGCAAATGGACGCCAAACTATGAAGGCCCATATGTGGTAACAGAAGCATTCTTTGGTGGTGCCCTAAAGCTTGCAACCATGGATGGGGAGGAATTACCTTATCCAGTGAATGCAGATTTGGTTAAACGATACTTTGCCTAAAAAAGTGGAATAATAAAGCCGCTAAGTCGAAAACCCGAAAGGGCGACTTAGGCAAAATTGGCTATCCCGGTGAACCGAAAACTCGAAAGGGCGGTTCGGGAAAAAATTAGGGATAAAATAAGAATAGGCCCGCTGAGTTGAAAACCTGAAAGGGCGGCTCAGGCAAAAAAGGGTGTCCCGGTGGATTGAAAACCCGAAAGGGCGATCCAGGGAAAAGTTAGGGGCAAAATTCCAAGGCAAGGTATCCATTATGTATGATCACTTAACCCTAGTACATTATCAAGAGACATGATTGATCCGACCATTTTTTTCTTTTCCTATGAAGCAAGGTGTTGAAAACTTCCAAAGTTATTGGGACTATAGCAGTGTCAAAACTCAAAGGGGCTCTAATTTTTGCCATTATGTTTTTCTTGCACTGTAATCGCCTCATTAAGGGATTACATCTTTGTATATTTACCCATTCAAGGGTCAAATCAATATAAAGAGAAATTTCTCAGTTAAATTGTGCTCACTCTTTTACTTTATCTGATTGTTTGCAAATTAATTTTATTTTGATAATTTGTGTTCGAAACTTTAGCTAAAAAATAAAAATATAACTTTTTGACAAGGTATAGAACTTGTTTTGATGTTCGAAGATATTGGAGAAATAGATGGTCTCCAAGAAAAAATCAACAGGTAGAAGCATTGAATTAGTCGTCAGCCGCCTAAGCTTGCCATCATGAAAAGCTTTGCCTTTCCAAAGGGTTTATATGATGTGGTTCCCCCAGCATCAAGTTCAAGAACTAGACTGGGGCAATCAATTCCCCCTGTCGTCATGAAGTATCCAAATCTGGGATGTCGAGCAGTCTAATCCTCTCACTATCCCCACAGAAAGCCCAATCTTTTGTTGGCAACTAAAAAAAGCCACTCCAATTGGCACCTTCAATTCACCCTAAAAGTCCAGTATTCATTGGCAACCACTAAAAGTCCACCCTCGATGGCATCCTCATAAAACCGAAGTCCAAATCCATTTGGCAACTACCGAATCCAGTCCCTGGTGATGTCCCCGACAGGGTTTTATCCACAGCATACCTGGTCGCTGCATTATCATAAGCACGACATACGATATCACATCATATTATAGTCATATCGAGCATTAGCATATCATTTGCATTCGCATCTTGCACTCCCTAGAAGTTGCATCTTGGTTGCATGTTTATCATCGCCATCACCATTGACATGGCATGACAACATAGCAGGATCCGGGATCGGTTTGTGAGCATCTTGGTCAGTTCTCCAGTGAAGTTGGCAGAATGACTCTGAAAAGAGTTAAGACCCCACGAGTTCAGGGAATTCTACTCCCCAGCAAGTCATTCTTCAACCATGCAGTTGATGATGATAGTCCCCAGCAACTATTGCTCTGGTGGCTCCCCAAGCAGAGGTTATCTTAGAGAGTTTATTGAAGATTTCTTCCCTACAAAGCTTGGACAACGCTGCTCCTTTAATAGGAATTTTAGCTCAACTATTCCTCAGCAAAATTATCACTCGAGATACTGCTTTGGTATCATCGAAGAGCCTTAATGGATAAGGTACTGCTTCGACCACCCGAAGAATCTCAAGTTTTGTTCGAGATACTTCTTTGGTATCATCGAAGAGCCTTAATGGATAAGGTACTGCTTCGACCACCCGAAGAATCTCAAGTTTCGTTCGAGATACTGCTTTGGTATCATCGAAGAGCCTTAATGGATAAGGTACTGCTTCGACCACCCGAAGAATCTTAAGTTTTGTTCGAGATACTGCTTTGGTATCATCGAAGAGCCTTAATGGATAAGGTACTGCTTCGACCACCCGAAGAATCTCAAGTTTTGTTCGAGATACTGCTTTGGTATCATCGAAGAGCCTTAATGGATAAGGTACTGCTTCGACCACCCGAAGAATCTCAAGTTTCGTTCGAGATACTGCTTTGGTATCATCGAAGAGCCTTAATGGATAAGGTACTGCTTCGACCACCCGAAGAATCTCAAGTTTTGTTCTAGATACTGCTTTGGTATCATCAAAGAGCCTTAATGGATAAGGTACTGCTTCGACCACCCGAAGAATCTCAAGTTTTGATCAGAGATACTGCTTTGGTATCATCGAAGAATCTTATTGGATAAGATGCTGCCTCGACCACCCGAAGAATCTCAAGTTGTGATCAGAGATACTGCTTTGGTATCATCGAAGAGCCTTAATGGATAAGGTACTGCTTCGACCACCCGAAGAATCTCATTTATTTAGAGATACTGCTTTGGTATCATCGAAGAATCTTATTGGATAAGAGGCTGCCTCGACCACCCGAAGAATATCATGTGTTTAAGAGGTACTGCTTCGGCATCATCGAAGAATCTTATTGGATAAGAGGCTGCTTCGACCACCCGAAGAATCTCATGTGTTTAGAGACACCACTTTGGTATCGCGAAGGATCTTAACGAATGAGGGACTGCTTCGACCACCCAAAGAGGTTTGTTTATACCACTTTGGTATCGCGAAGGACCTTAACGAATGAGGGACTGCTTCGACCACCCAAAGAGGCTCGTTTATACCACTTTGGTATCGCGAAGGACCTTAACGAATGAGGGACTGCTTCGACCAACCAAAGAGGTTTGTTTATACCACTTTGGTATCGCGAAGGACCTTAACGAATGAGGGACTGCTTCGACCACCCAAAGAGGCTCGTTTATACCACTTTGGTATCGTGAAGGACCTTAACGAATGAGGGACTGCTTCGACCACCCAGAGAATGTCGGATTATCTCGTTTATCTTTTACATCCTGCTACCCTGATTTAGTATATCTCACTGCAGTTTACTTGCTTATCGGACAAATTTCGGGGTCTTCTTATATCTAATTGACTTCCACCTTAAAATGAACGTCATACATCGATTCATTCTCTCAGGTTTAAGGCAATTAGATAGGGGCATCTGTCATACCCCAAATTTGTCCTACTTTGGTATTTAATAAATGTCCTACTGCCACATGATTTCTGGACATGACTCTCTAAGGTTTCGTTATAAAGACTTTGCGTATACTCATTGTGGTGATAATCCATGGCAATTTATGCTGAATTATTGTTGGAGGAGCGCGCCTCCATCCCCTTGTATCCAAACTCGTGTGTGTCCTCGTTCTCACGATCAGACATACATGATATGATCAATGACATAAAGTACATGATTGGATTTATCTTACCACACAGTTTCAGGAAATTTTACACCCTATTTCAACTTGATTAAAAGCTTTTTCAAAGATCGTTTAAGCCTCACTACAAGTTGCTATGGTCTGTTCTTAATTCAAGTTAATTCAAAGATACTTCACATGATGCTCATGGACACGATCGATTTAGCCTCAGGCTTTGTTCGATTTGATTGCAAACATCGAGCTATTTGGATTCTAAATCAGTTTGTGACAAATCTAGATTTAGCTTGCCAATTTCAAAAACATAATTAGAAAGTCAGTTTGTGACAAACATGGATTTAGCTAGCAAATTTCAAGTCATCGGTTTGTGACAAACTTAGATTTGACTTGCAGGTTTCAAGCCATAATTGAATTTAGATGCAATTAGTTTAGAAGATACTTCAATTCGTTTCATAATCAATTGGTTTCAAGAAGTTATTGAGCCATATTTCATGATTGGTACTAAAGTAGCACGGTAGAGATAGCCAAAGGGAGATCAATCTCATTTCAAGAAGTTCATAACATACATAGCCAATAAGTGATCAAGTTGTTTTAGAATTATGATTACCTGGTTAAGTGGTTTTGAGTTGTGGATAATGCCTTTCAATTCACGGTTTAAGGCCATGATTGTGGTACACCTTTCAAACCATATTAAATTTTAGTGTAATTATGATGGAGACCAAGAGCAACTCGTGATTGGTTGTAGCGTATCTGACTTCGATTTGTTCAAAGTATTTTAGTTTGCTGCAAGAAAGGCTAAAGGTGATTATGGCCAAGGGAGGACCATTGTCAAAACCGTGTGAATTATAATTCATAGTTGTTTCTGTTTTTACAGAAGACTGATTAAGTAGGAAATAAGATTATTAGCATCAAATCACACATAGGGTTCTACCGAGAATTGAAGATTACAATACCAATGTTGTAATACATGTTCAGACTAAAAATCCTAGCTGTGCAAAGTCTCAATTTCTCAAGTATACTTCAAGCATTATGCCAAGATCTGTGTATACATCTGGTAAATCATCATTTGCTGCTTGTTTGACTGCAATTGTTGCCAAGGAACCAGAAACTAGAGAGTTTTATATTGAGGCTGGTGCTTTGATGCTTGCTGACAATGGTATTTGCTGCATTGATGAGTTTGACAGGATGGACATAAGGGATCAGGCTGCAATTCACGAGGCTATTCCCACACCAAAACTGTGAATTCTGCAGGTTCTTAAAAGCTGTTTAAGGCTAATCCATGCCACCGAAACGCGAGATCGACATACACCAAAAACAACAATTTCTGGTTCTTTTGTCTATAACAAATTGAGTATCGCCTTCGGTCTTCCGCAACAATCATAATACCCCCTCCTTTGATCACTCGACAACCTCACTTCATTAGTTCGAGGCCATTGTCGTTACTACCTAACAATACCGCAACACAGGCAAATGTCAACAGGCCAGAGATACATCAAATAAGAAGTTGATTAGTCAAGCTACGAGATATTACCTAAACTTGTGTTTACGGCATTGATTGACGCCGACATTGTCAACATCCTAAGGCTATTGCATCAATGTTACAAAGATTAAATCACACTTATAATTCAGTTGCAAATTCTGTCCTGCGGCAGTTTTTTAAGCTAAACCAAGACAAAACCATGTCAACAGAAAAATACAGCCGGATAGAATTCAATGAAAAGAACCTAAACTATAAGCTACATTCAGTTGCAGAGTGGGGGACCACCTTCGTCTTTTCTCGCAAACCACCGAGCATCTTCAATACTACTCAATATGCATTTTTCACCTTCAACCTGTTTCCATAGAGCCTCTTCATCAGTTTTTAACTACCGGTTGCCATCGTGACAAAACCTTCATAAAGCTGCATCAGCATATTCAAACATCTCATCTGCAGTATCTGTTGGATGCATCTTTTCGACTGGCAACAGTCCCGTCCTTCGACTAACAGCATCTGCCTAAAAAAAAGGGCATTACAAAATTAGTTTGCAAGCATTGGCAGAACAAGTTCAGCAGAGTTACAAGTATATGATGCTTGCCAAAACAATGACAGAAACAATACAATTCAAGAGGGTCTTTTTTATAGATATGCCATGAAGTGAAGAGGAAAGATACAAGCCTAAAGAGAACAATTACTCACATGAAAAATTCCTCTTGAAGATCATGACAGGGGTAGGAAGATAAGCATACAAGTGATAAAACATTAATAAGACAATGGAAAGTAAGTCACATACCTACAGGTGTGTCAAAATATACTTCACTCTGTTTAATACCAAGACCCCGTGACAGCGTTTGTTGCACTTTGATTGAACAAAATCGTGAAGGTGTTACATCTGTCCCACCCTGCATCAGATAAAATAAGTACCTGCAAAACCAGATACACACGATTCAAGGCCATAACAGGATCTTGTTTTCGCAAGCCATGAGTTAAATGGTCACATTAAGTCATGAATCGTTTGGAATTAAAACAGCAGGTGAGACCATTTTGTGACCAAGTTTTGGAAGACATTCACGATTGGTAAGTCAAAAACAAGTCATGTTCAAATAACACATAATTGCATTCAGTGGCTATTTTACAAGTTCAAAAAACATTCATTTCAACCTGCGCATTAGTGCTAACTCGGACGGTATTAGTACAAACTAAAGCAATTACCGCCATTTTCCTAAAACGCACTCTAATCATGAATGATACAAAATTCAGAAGGATACAACATAATGACTGATTCCCTGCTAAGGCTTTGAGTTTCTTCAGAGTTTCTCCAAAGATTTACTTTGAGCTTATAATCAGGTATGCTCCTACTAGTGTATGTTGAAAGTCTTTCTAATAACGAAAATCTTGCATCAGACAAAGGAAAGCCGTGCATATGGGCTACCAAGTGAAGGGTGCGGGTTCTGCTGTACGGCAGGATACGTCTAGCTTGCATTTCACTTCTCCTTATAACCTTGCTTCAGTCAGCAGCTTTAACATCAGCGGGGATGATAATGATGTTGACGATATGGATGCCGAAGCTTTTATGCAGGCCTATGTCAATATTGTGGCTGGAGCTTGTATATCTCTTGGACTGGTTTTTCCTGGCACAAGAAATGCAAATACACAGGAATTACTTTATGAATTTGCTATGTACTTTCTTAATGAGATCAAACTTGTTTCCTCTACAAGTGAAAAGTTTTATCCTAAGGGACTGTCTCGTTACATTCACCGAGGCACATTGGAGACATACCTTCACCTTATCGTGCTTTCCCTTCTGTGATATTAGAAACTGGTGTCTTATTTCTTGGTGGTGGAATGAGAGCATTTTCAATAAACAGCAGTTCCAATGTTGTTTTGCTCATTACTTTATATCCCCGTTTGCCCATGGGACCAAATGATAACAGATGCCACCTGCAGGCATTTCGCCGTTTTTATGTCCTTGCAACAGAGGCGCGATAAATTCAAAATGTTGATGGTCCATCAAGCAAAGACTTAAGAGGTGGAAGAGCCGCTTTCTTCAACATCATTCCCAGCAGCACTGGAGCTGTCAAGGCCGTAGGAAAGGTGCTTCCCGAACTAAATGGTAAATTGACTGGAATGTCATTCTGTGTGCCTGCCGTTGTTGTTTCGGTTGTTGACCTCACTGTAAGGCTTGCAAGGAACGTAATTTATGAACTGATCAAATCTGCAATCAAGAAAGGGGGTACAAGTCTTTAGTCTATTTTCAAACTTAAATCATAGCTTCATCCAATTGCCTTCATCTCTCTAGTGTTTTTAACTGTCATCACGTGATGTACAAGAATGAACCAAGAATAATGGATGAGTGTACTCAAAATGGAAAGCAATTCACAAGACTTAAAGTGTTCTTCACCTTCAATCATTTTCTGTAGAGTTTCTTCATCAACCTGCAACCATTGTTTTTGCACCGTACCAAATCCGTCTCAAAATTACGCCAATTCTTCAATGTCTTCTTCAATCCACCAACGATAATTTCATCCTCCAACTGACAGCAATCATACGTACCTCGTATTCAACAAAGCAAATCACATGCCCAGATACCAAGAGGATTGAGAGGGATAGAATTTTAAAAGTCTATGAGATGTGAAACATTGTGAACAAAGGAGAATTCTTTACCTTGAGCATAAGTTAAATGGAGAACTCCAAAGCATACGCCAACTGCCGAAGATTATGTTTAAGTCATTATCAACTGAGTCGGACTGTCATCATTGAAACTTGGTCATAGGGAATCAGCATGTGAAAGTCAAATAATCGATATCCTCAAAACAACAACCTGAAATCGCAAGACAAAGCATTCAAGCCATTAATTCATTTGCTTCCACAAACTCTCCATTTAGGCTCCATCATTAGAGTACCTCAAGGCCTCGGCATAGCTCTAAGCAACACCATGTCTAGACACAAACAAAAAGATGCAACAATTAGTACACCAAATTTTGCAAACTCAAATACATAAAGGACTTGAAAAAAACACCAAACCACACTCTAACCTCATTCACTATTTTTCCACAACTTTTCAACTCAATCATGGCATCTGACAAGAAGATCAGGATCGGTATCAACAGATTTGGAAGAATTAGTCGTTTGGTCGCCAGAGTTTCTCTTCAAAGAAACAATGGTGAACTCGTTGCCATCAACAATCCTTTCATCACTACTGATTACATGACATATATGTTCAAGTGGACTTTGTTCATGGCCAATGGAAGCATTTTGAATTTAAGGTTAAAGCCTCTAAAACCATTCTTTTCGGTGAGAAGGAAGTTTCTATTTTCGGAGCTAGGAACCATGAGAAGATCCCATGCGGTGAAGTTGGAGCTGACTTTGTTGATTGAGTCTACTGATGTTTTCATTAACAAGTATAAAGGCTGCTCATTTGAAGGGTGGTGCCAAGAAAGTTGTCATTTCTTCCCCTGCAAAAATCACTCAAAATATAAGATGTCTCGCAGCACAATAATTATGATAAAAAAGGTCTGCATAATAAGTCACGGGGGAAGAAATAAGAGCAAAAAGTCAAGAGTCATGTTGAGTCAACCAAAGCCCACACATTAGCAAAAGCAATAGCAGTAAAAAGCAGCATTTTTACACAGTAAAAAAATCAAGGTAAAAGTAGCTATTTTTAAAATGCACTACAGACAAATACAGGGGTCACTATCACCCAAATCCCAGAAGAGCAGAAATTGTGGTATAGCACATAACGGATTTGTACCACCAGAGGACACCTCATTGTCCTACACAAAAACTCACACGAATCAAACAATTTTCTTACCAGCAGATTTTAATTTCACACGTACCAAGCCAAACCCTAAAAACTCCCTATATAAGCACTCACTGTTCATTTAGAAAAGATACAAAAAAAACCCTAAAAAAACTACAGCAGAAAGAAGATAAAAAAAACCCTAAGGAAACTCAGTCAAAATCAACCATTAAACCCATACTAAAGCTCAAAATCTTGAAAAAAAAAAACTTCTTAGAGTTTCAATCTGAAACTCTAAGGTGTTGAGCTTGGTCACTGATTACACTATCAGGACACAACATTTCCAGCAAGGCGCGACAAAGGAAAAGAAAGGAGAGGACTTAAAGGAAGCAAGCAGTGATAGATAAAGTAGATTATACCTGAAAATTCTAAAGTCTCTCAAAACTTTGCATCGGTAATCTTCTTTTTCTCTTGATTTCAATTGTTTCCCTCCATAATCTCGTACGTTTGAATCATGCGAATTTGCATAGTGGCATAGAGGTTTCTAGGGTTTCGAAAGGAATTTACGGCCATGATTTATTGTTGCTCTATTTTTCTCTGTTTGTTGTATTCTGTTGTGTAATGCTTGGATGCTACATGAATCTGAGATCTGCGGTAGAATAGGTTTTGTTTGAGAGAAAGAAGAGTGAATGCAGAAGGTTAGGCAGAGAAAGAGTGTAGCGTGTGAGTGTTCAGAGAGAGAGTGTTTATGGTTTTGATTTGCTTCTAATTTTCAATAAAGTTTCGGAAACCCCCAACAGACAGCATTCATTATTGTTGTTTCTCTATGTGTAATAGTGTTTTTCCCAACAAGGCATGCGAGCGGTGAGGATCTTGGCTGGCTTTTAGGCTGCCACGGGTGAATAGAGCCGTTGGGCTTACTTGATTAATACTAATTAGTTTTAATTGAGATTTATTGGGATTTAATGGGGTTTATTCTAGAATTTAATTATTAATAATATTGGTAATATTAATATATATATATATATATATATATATATATATATATATATATATATATATATATATATATATATATATATATATATATATATATATATATATATATATATATATATATATATATATATATATATATATATATATATATATATATATATATATATATATATATATATATATATATATATATATATATATATATATATATATATATATATATATATATATATATATATATATATATATATATATATATATATATATATATATATATATATATATATATATATATATATATATATATATATATATATATATATATATATATATATATATATATATATATATATATATATATATATATATATATATATATATATATATATATATATATATATGTTTTTTTTTTAGATTTTATTTATAAATTATGATAATTGATATTTGTTTTGCAATTTGATATTATTTAGATTCTATTTAGAATTTTATAAAAAGATTTCTTTATTATTAAATTCAAAATATCTTGTTTTTAAATTAGAATAAATAAAAATCTCTTTTTATAATGGAAGTAGTGAGCTCTTGAGGTCTAGCGCCTTTTGGGCTCTTATGCGACCGCTCTCGAGGTGTACGCCCTGAGTTGTGGTCGTTTCATCTTTCATCGCTAAAATACTCAATTTTGTTTAAGCCTTTCAAAATAGATGAACCCTAATGTCCATCTTAGCTTAACCCATCTACGTTATTATACGTCAAATCATTTTCTTAAATTAAATTATGAAAGTACCAAATTCTTGGAGTCACGCATTCCTCGAATTCGAGAGTGACTACTATTAAGGCGTACGCCTTGTATAGTGTGTCGCTCAAACTTTCGTTCCTAAGACACCCCTTCTGATTACTCGGACAAGTATTCAATATCCAACAAACATATTTTATAATTAATGGAACGAAAAAGTTGTTGTTGGAATCTAGTATTCCAATGATATCCCGACTAATTGGTTACGAGGCCGACGTTTCGTTTATCGAGTAGTCGTCATTCCTCCTAATTTTTCAACCCGCATAACCTCATTTCTTACCCTCGTGTGATTGAATCAAAATCTCTTTCAATTCAAACTCTTTCGCGTCTAAACTATCCATCAAACATATTTCGAATGAAAAAGGTATCGTTGGGATCGAGCATTCCAATGGTGTCCCGATTGATTTGATTACGAGGCTGACGTCTCGTTTATCGAGTAGTCGTTATTCCTCCTAATTTATTTCAACCCGTCTAACCTCGTTCCTCGCCTTTGTGTGATCGAGTCTAAACCCTAGTACGCTTCTAAACTGTAAATCAAATTCAAATTATTTTCTTAATTAAACTACGAAAGAATTGAGTTCTTGGAGTCTCGCACTCCTTGAACTCTTGAGTAACCACTCTTGGGGCGTACGCTTTAGGTTATGGTTCGCTCAACCTTTCGTTTATAAAACACGTGCCCTAACTATTTGGACCAATATCGTTATTTTCCATTCAAATACACTTTCACAATTAATTGAGTGAAAAAGGTATCATTGGGATCTAGCATTCCAATGATATCCCGATTAATCGATTGCGAGACTGGCGTCTCGTTTATCTTGTAGTCGTCATTCTCCTAAATATTCACTCCAACTCTCTTCTCTCGCCCTCGTGCGTTTGAAACTTTCTCAAACATATTTCATAATTAGTCGAATGAAAAAGGTGTCGTTGGAATCTAGCATCCCAATAATGCCCCGATTAATTGATTCCGAGACCGACGTCTCGTTTATCAAGAAGCCGTCATTCTCCATCAAATTACCTAACCAAACTCCTCTTTCTCGCCCCCGTGCGATCGAAACCTTAAACCTATTCAAATATATCCTCTAACCAAAACATCCAATGCGATAAATACAAATTCCTCGCCCTCGTGCGATTTCCAACCAAAACACCTTTTGTCAAGAACATTGTTTAATCCCTTCTTCCGCGCATAACAACTCGTGCTTCAGCCTCCCGTAGCAAGTAGAAAAGCCAACGTTTAGCAGTTAGAATGCGACCTAAACTCTCGTTCATTCCAAACACAAACCTTTTACCGTAGTTAGCCGAACTACGGATGCTCTGATTTCTCATTTATCCATGACAATACGTAGGCACAAGATTGCGATGTTCTTGGCGAGCACAATCCCCTCTTTTTCCCGTAGTCCCACGAACTACGAATGCTCTGATTTTCCACTTCTTACAAGTGAAGATACGTAGGCACAAGGGCCCCAATCCTTGGCGAGCACCCTATCTTAAAACCACCCATTCCCCCTATAGGAGAAACCTTAGAAGAAAACAAACAAGCTTAGTTAACCTTACTCTCGAATCGAATCAAGAGGTTCCCGTTGAGTACAACGGACGTAGAGGGTGCTAATACCTTCCCTTTACGTAATCGACTCCCGAACCTAGAATATTGGTTGCGATGACCATGTTCTTATCCCTTCAAAGGTTTTATCGATATTTTCCTATTCCTTTCTTGGAATGAATAAAGTTCGGTGGCGACTCTGTTTCGAACGTTTTTTCCGCGTCCATCGCGAGGATCGTATTTTTCGAGGTACGACAGTTAAGAGAGAAGTAAACCATATATCAACCAAGAAAAGAAAGAGATGTTACTGAAAAAGGTACTAGTAAAAATAAATATATTTTGTCATTCAATTAATTTTTATATATTTGTCATTCAATAAAATTATATATGTCATTTTATATATTCAATGGATTATGGATTATGGATGTTAATATTTGTCATTTCATATTTATGTTTTACTTTATTACAGGTTAAATGGCTAACAACGAGGAAAATGCACATGATACTTATAAAAATGCTGGAAACGAATCAATACATGATGTGGAAGGAGATATTAAACGAGAAATAACGATTATGAAGGCAATAATTCATGCAAGAGATAAAGGTATAAAATATGACGTACATTGAAATGAAACGGACCAATTATTTGAGCCTAACGGTGAAATGTTGACAAGTTACATTATGGCACTTGTTCGTTTGCAAATTCCAATCATTTGCAATAATTGGAGAACTCCATCGTTGAAACTCGCTAAAGAAAAAAATGGAGTGAGATACAGGTATCATATGCGAAATTATTTGTTTTTGTTGACGATTATGTCTTTAAATTACTTAATATGCGAAGTTATTTATTTTTGTTGACGATTATGTCTTTAAATTACTTATACTAACACACTCTATGTATGTTAATTTGTTTGCGGAGGTCTTTTAACATTGGTGACGAGCGAAAAAAATATTGTCTTCAATTGGCCGGAAAAAGACTTAGAGGGTTTCGAGCATTTTTAACGAACAAGTTTCTTAAGAATTCTAATGGAAATTTTGTTGAATCAGAACGTCCAAAGAAGTATGCAGATTTGACTTCACCTGAAGAATGGGAAACTTTTATTGCCAAACGAAGAACCCAAGAAATCCATGTAATTTTTACTTATCATTGTCGCTACTGCGAAAAAGGTGCCGACAATGACAGAAGAGTCGCCACCGTTCGTTATTTATCCCAACGAGGGAAAGGAAACGAGTAGAGAAAACCTGACGAAAACGGGAGAAGACAGATCATCGCAACCATATCTCAGGTTCGGGAGTCGGTTATGCAAGGGGAAGGTATTAGCACCCCTCACGTCCGTCGTGATCGACGGGGTCCACGCTTGTTTTTATACCAAAAGGGTGATTGAAACTATCTACACTAAAGGTCTCAGGGAAAAAAGAAAAGGAAAGTGACTCGGCAGAGTATCGCCGCTCTGGGACTACGTATTCCCTCGTGCAATGGGAAAGTCAGAGTCAATGTAGTTCGACTAACTACGGGTGAAAGTGTGGGAAGGTTGCTCGCCAAGACATCGCGTCTCGTGCCTACGTATTCTCATCCGGTATGAGAAGTAGTTCGGGCAATTAGAACACCGGTTGGTTCAAATGTTTTACCTGAGTAGGGTTAAAACTCAGTTCTAGCAGGTAGGTGTATGCAGCTCGACCATTGGAGACTTAGGCGTTAACTGTTTGCGATAGAACCAAGAGTTAACAAAAATCTTTTTATGAAAAGTTTTTCCATTATTAAGGGTCCCAAAGGACAAAAAGGTTTGAACTTTATTTTTGGAATTCCTTTAAGAGAAGAAGTGTTTTGAGTTTGATTTGTAACTCCTGTTGCACTAAAGACTATGACTTAGGAGCGAATGCTTCACATATCACCCTAAGGGTGTACACTAAACACTCTAGACAATTGAGAGGAAGCCACTCAATCACCATTTCCCAAGTAGCTTAAGGCTCGTAGCGTACAACATTCATTAGCCTTTATTAAGTGTTTTAGAATTGTTTGAAGATGAGAAGGAGAGAGAACAAACTAAAGGGAACTAGTTCAAAACCTAATAGTTATCATGCAAGATGAACCTATAGTTGAGGTTAAAGGGAATCTACCTAATGTTGTCATACATGGCTTGAATCCTAGTGTCTATCATAATCATCCTTAAACAAGGAGATTAGAAATCCTAAGGGAGCATGGTGATGAAACGAGAAGCAAAAGAAGAAATAAGCATAAACAAACATAAGATAATATGAAAGATGCAAAGATGCATATGCAATGCAACAATATAAGCAAAGGGAGGAAAAATTGTGGGGTAAACACCTCCACAAGCACATCTCAACCTTTATCAATGCATATGGGAAGAAAAGAGAGAAGCTTACAACATCCAAACATCAAACCTAATACACAAAAGCACACCAAGTGAAAAGGAAAGAGGTAAGTAATTGAATGAAATGATGGGAGCCAAGTGAGAACCTAAGGAACTCACAAGGGCACTCAACCAAACATACCACATTCAATATGCACACAAATCAAACAAAGGGTCCTCAAAGGCTCACTATTTATGGCATGCCTTAAGCTCCTCGTAAGGAGGGGCTAAGCTTCCATAAATAGGATCCTAAAGTCCTAGGACAGAAACATAGATGAGGTTAGAATGTGCTCAAAATAGATGAAGATAAATTCACAAAAGAATGCAAGCAAATCATGTCTAAATATTGAGAAACATTCACATATGTACACAAGTGAAACCCTAAATGAAAGGCCTAAAAGGTGCACAAGCTTGAACAAGTTAAAAACCAAATTAGGACTTATAATCCAACAAAAACACCTCAATATGTCCATAACATGAATCCACAAGAATTAGATGCTCAATTAATGCACTAAAACCATTTAGAACACAAACTAGCTCATGTATTAGGGTAAACATCACACAAGGATGACCTAAAATGGAAATTACACTAAAAATAGCAAACATATCCGAAACATTCCAAATAAAATCCTAGATGACCCCTAAGGTGTTAGGAACCAAGGGTCAAGAGTATGGGAACTAAGTCCAAACAGAACTAGGAAAACATAATTGAAATCCAAAGGGATACCCTAAATGCAAGGGTAAATCGAGGGTTACAAAGACTAGCCCAAAACCCTAACCGAAATGCCTCAATGCAGGGGCAAAATTGTCCAAAAAAACATTTAACATGTCAAGAAGATGAGCAACAATTATCATCCATTAACAATGAAAATTCATCAAGAAATAAAATCAAACACGTGGAATATGCATTTCTAACCCAATTAAAATACCTCAAAATGTAAAAATCATTTTTAATTGGAAAATGGCTTAAAAATTAAGTGAAAAATTTCTAAAATCAATTAACGTTCTAAAATGTCTAGAAAATATTTTTTGGGATTTTTATCATCATCAGAGGTATTTTAATGGAATTAAAATCAAGACAGAAAAATAATGGAAAAAAGAATTAAAGAAAAGAAAATGATAAAAGAGGCGTGTGGAATAGCAAATTATGCAGTTACGTTCATTGGGCTTTACTAAAGGGAGGTGTGAATAGTATTTATGGCCCAGATCCAAGACAAATCAGAGGGGATGAAACTCCCTGTTTCATTAACCCACATGGCACGGTCAATTAGTCAAAACGCATCATGAACGAATCAAGGTCGTTGGATCATGTTAAGTCAAAAGGTCAAAGGGTGATGTGGATGTCCATGTGGGCTGGTAGGAGAAAAAGACCAGACGGTGGTCAAGGATTCTTCGGTCATCTTCTCCGATGACTCGCCGGAGAAGAAAGGTTCAAACCTTATCAAAACGCCTGATTTTTGTTACCATTCTAAACATCAAGTCACGTAGGTCATTAATCTATGACTCTTTTTAACTTTTGGTTTATAATTAAGACAAAGCGAATCAAGCAAGTTTCAATGTCGTATCATAAATCTTCAAGAACAGTTCTCAAACTAATCCAGAAACGACCTATGATGATAGGGCTTCAATATGCACAAAAAATGGCAATGAATGGATGCTTGTACGTGGAGAATTTTGGAGAGAAAGCTTACCTAACGGAGTGCCTCCATTGGGCCTTGAATTGTAGATGAAACTTGTGGAAAACGAACCAGAAAGCTTCAATGATCTTCAATAAAGCTTATGGGAACCTTCAATTGGATTGAAATGCTTTGATTCTTGATTTCACTCTTTCACTTTTTCCTTCACTCGTGTAACTGAATTCTCTTTCAATTCTGATCCAAATCACCTTCTGAAGCTTTTTACATGACCTAGATGTTATATACTTTGGATCTGAATGCTTATGGAGGCCCAATTATGGCCTGTTAAGGTCAATTGAAAAATCCAACTTTGAACTTCAAAGCTCCAAAATTCGCGTGGGAAGATGGCTCTAACAACTCCAATCTCAGTTCAAACACATTGCTTGTGGTGTAAGGTGATCTAATGGATAACATTGATCCCTTGAAACAATCTTGTGGTTGGTTTAGGATGTATTGCTTCATGGTGAAGTAACTTGAAAAATGGCATGTCAAAATGCATCAAAACTTAGTTCTGAAATTGGCATTGTGTTTTTTATGTTTAAGGGACTCAAAAATGCATAAACTTGTCATAAAATGGTTCAAAATGAATTTAATCAAAGTCATGGCTTTTAAGTACTTTTTCATGGAAATTCCTTCACCAATCTTCACGTACAAGCCATACCCATGATAAGTGATGGTTTAATGGTGAATTTGAGTTTATTTGATGCAAGTTTGATGTTGGAGAAAGTTCCATTTGAAGTGTGCAAAGTCATGAAAATGACCTATAACCAAAATAACCTATAATCAAAGTTTCCCTAAATACCCCTGCCTTGCAAGCTTCATATCTTGAGCTCTACAAATCAGATGAAGGACTTCTAGTACTCTTTGGAAAGCTAAAATCATAAGGAACAACCTTCATGTTTGGGTCAAAGGGAGGAGAAACATCCTTCTAGGTCAAAAATGTCTTGGAAGTTGATTGACTTTTGTTGACCAAAATCACATTCATCTAAGGACCCATAACTTGTCAGCATCATAACTTGAGTTCTAGAAACCCAATGGATGAGTTCTAGTACTCAAAATAAATCTAGAAATATGCTCTAAAAGTTTCATGTTGGAGTCAAGATGAGGTGAGACTTGTATCTTGAGATATGTGGTCTTGAAGTTAAGCACCAAATAGAGGATTTTACACTAACAAGCTTAGAAACCCTAGCTTAGCAACTTCTCACACTCTTGATTCTTCTTAAATGGATCTTGGAATAACATGTTAGAGGCCTCAACACAACCTTCCATGATCACAATGACTTGGAATTAAGTCTTAATCTCCTTCAAATTCACAGTTGACTTAGGGTTGATCAGATGAAAACCCTAGATGCAACACTCTTGATTGTGGGTTCTTGCACATGATGTAATGACTTGAGAAAGCTCCACAATTGCTCTCAAAGAACTCAATGAGCTTCTTGAATAATCTCCATCCATAACCATGGACTCACAATCCTCTGATGATCTTCAATGGGTCCCCAAGATAGGAGACACACTACAACTACCCATCTGTTCTTTTACAAAGCCTTGATCACTTCTTGGGTAACTTGATGAGCACTCATGTTTGAATACAACCTTTGTCCTTAGTTGAAAACCCTGGGTAATCTTCTCTTTCTATGCACACCTCTCTTGATCCCCTGCAAATGGGCAATGATATGCAAATGCTAATGCTATGAGAATGCAATGAAACATAAACCAAGTTAGAAAAAGGTTGGGCAAATTTGGGGTGCAACAGCTGCCCCTATTCAAGCGACTTGGACCTGACTGGGTGAAAAGCAAATGGCTTTCAGCAAATCAAGGTAAAAGACGGTTGAATACCAACAAACTTAGAAATTTGCCAACCGCAGAAACAGAATTGCAAACATCTTATTGGGATGAAATCTCTGGAAATCACTGAACTGATAAACATCATGATAAATCCCAGGAATACTCCGTTGGGGAATGTCATTTCAAATTGCTGGAATCTGGATATTCGACGAACAAAACGAGTCACTGACGCTGGCCGGAGCCTGAATGCTCAACGCCATAACTGGAGCCTAAACGCTCAACGAACGAGGAAAACACATCACAAAATTGGAAAGTTATCGAGGCCCGAATGCTCAACGTAAATGACCAGAGCCTGAACGCTCAACGTAATAACCGGAGCCTGAATGCTCAACGTAATAACCGGAGCCTGACTGCTCAATATAATAACTGGAGCCTAAATGCTCAACGTAAATTACCGAAGGCTGAACGTTCAACGTAATAACCGGAGCCTGAATGCTGAACGTAATAACCGGAGCCTGACTGCTCAACGTAATAACCGGAGCCTAAATGCTCAACGTAAATGACCGGAGCCTGAACGCTCAACGTAATAACCGGAATCAACCGAAGCCTGAACGCTTAACGAAGTAAACCGAACTGGATCGGAGCCTGAACTCTCGACGGAATTGACCGGAGTCTGGATAATCAATGGAAGAAGAAACTCATATCAGAAATTGGAAACTTGCCGGAGCCTGAATGCTCAACGCAAAAACGGGAGTTTGAATATTCAACGAAATACACCGGAGCCTAGATACTCCATGGATGAAAGAATGCCCATCTGAACCTACCATAGTCTGGCTACCACACGGATTAAGAAATCACTTTTAAACCTGCCGGGGTCTGGATACCATATATCAAATTACCGGAATCTGAATACTCTATGAAATTGACCGGAGTCTAGATACTCAACGAAACTGACCGGAGCCTGGACGCTCAACATAAAAGTCGGGGTCTGAGCATTCAATGTAACAACCGGAGTCTGAACGCTCAACGCAAGAACCGGAGCCTGAGTGCTCAACGAAAGAACCGGAGCCTGAATGCTCAACATGATAACGGAATACCACAAATATACTCTTCAAGGTCTGGATACCACCTGTTTTCACAACAATACCACCAACCAAAGTCTGACGACACTGCTGGGGAATACCATAAGTCGGGATCTGGATATCCAACGAGATAATCGAAGTCTGGATACTCAACGAGATTGACCGGAGCCTGGATACTCAACGGACAAACAAGTCTAAAATCACCATGGTCTGGATACCTTTCGAGCAAAAGATAACCTTTCAAATTATCGGAGTCTGGATACTCTACGTACAAAATGACCGGAGTCTGGATACTCAACGGACGACGCACCTACAATACCCATCGTTGTGGTCTGGATACCACAAGGACTAGATAAAACACCTAATTTGTCATGGTCTAAACACCATAAGGGCAAAGAAATCAAATCTCCGGAGATTCACCTGAAGCAAAAAGATAACAACCTGGATTATGTTTCGCATGCACATGTTTGAAAATGACGTAATGCTCCATACAAGATGGAAATTCTACGCGTTCGGGTAGATGTAATGCACGAATGCAGATGCAACGGAACCGCTTCAGCAAAATAAATGCTGGAAAACAAGGTCAACTCTGCTGAGGATGGCTAGGCATGCCTAACACACATAGACCCATGCTGGGGAAACACAACTTGTAGAACAGCCTCCCAAGATACGACTCTCTTGGGGAATAGACGATCCGACTGGGTAAATATGATAACCAATTTACTCTGCTGAAGAAAATACCTTGAATGGCCTTCCGAGATACAACCCATTCTAGGAAACAAATCACCTGAGGAAAGACAACCAGATGCTGGAATCAAATCTTGCCTGCCTGGGACCCAACAATTCTGCAGGGGGATTAGCATCCATCACTGAGATCGACCGTGCTCTATTAGGGAAATGATCTTGAATAGTCTGCCAGAATATAACACTCTGGGGAGCAGACACATCTGTTGGGGATACCGAGCCAACTACTCAGGACCGAATCCAAACTTGCTGGAGAACAATATCACACCTGCTGGGGACTACTCAGCTGGGGGGTGAATCTACCTCTGTTGTAGACTAATCAGTGACGACTTCACTAGGGGAGTTTGCTAGAGATTGCCCACTGAAAGAAGCGGCATCAACCTCTACTTGGGGGATAAGCGTACACACTTAACTTGTACAGGTATATCAATCTTGACTCTCCTGGGGAATCTTTACTCTCCTGTAGACCTCGGTTTGAAACTGTTGAGGAACGAGTGCATACAGACTCTCTGCTGGGAATAAGTTTTCCCACTCAACTGCTCCTTCAACCTGTATACCTGACCCAGGCTGGGGATATGGAGGTGCGCCGCCTCCACTTGCTGAGGAATGAGTTTCTCCAACACACTTCTCTCTGGGGATACAATGATCATGCCAAGGATACATCTCTGACAAATACCCAGGGGATAACGACCCTGCAAAAAGATGAACACACAGGTATGATGCCCTTCACAAAGGGACTATCTTGGTCATCATTCGCGACATTGTTTAGATAATTCAAAGTTTTAACGATTATCGGCCAAGGCCTGCAATTTTATGTATGCTTATCAAAAACATCGGCCGTTTTTTCGCAAATAAAACAGTAAAAGTTAAAAACGAACAAGCAAACAAATTACTGAATAGTATATGTTTATTGACAAATGGCCTATAAATAGGAAAAGTTTACAACAGATGCAACCCCTGAAAAGAGGAAGTTGCGCAAAAATATATAGATATGCACATAAATATACAAAAATGTACAGAAATGTCGGCAATGTGGCACAGACAAACACCATGAGCTGATCCCTCTATGACTCGCCTGACTCCGATGCCTTCCCGACGCTTCGTCTTCAGAAGAGACTGATTCAGATAAACGGCCCTCAGGTCCTCCCAATCCACTAAGCAATGAAAGATCACACGCAGATCGCAGTCATTTGCTTTTCAATCCCTAACTTTTGCGTGAATCTCCCTTTTTGGGTTTTCAATTCACCGGGATACCCATTTTTGCCAAAGTCGCCTTTTCAGGTTTTCAACTTTGCGGGTTTACATCTTGTCATTTATATCCCTAACTTTTTCCCGAACCTATTCTTTTTATGGTTCGCCGGAATGCCCCATTTTTGCCTGGAATATCCTTTTTTTGTCCAGCGGGTCATTTTAAGCAAAGTATTTTTTAATTGCGTCCGCGTTCACAGGGGATGTAAAATCCTCACCATCCATGGTGGAAAACAACAAGGCTCCTCCGGAGAAGACCTTTCGAACAACGTATGGACCTTCATAGTTAGGAGTTCATTTGCCCCTGTGATCTGATTATGGCGGGAGAATCTTTTTCAGCGCAAGATCGCCCGTCTGAAAGCTTCGAGGGCGCACCTTCTTATTGAAAGCTTTATTCATTCGGCTCTGATACAACCGGCTGTATGCAATAGACGCTAGCCTCTTCTCATCCAGCAGGCTGAGATGGTTTAATCTATTTCGTATCCATTCTGCCTCATCGAGCTTAACATCGACCAGAACTCTTAAGGAGGGAATCTCGACCTCCAATGGTAGGGCAACTTCCATACCATATACCAGCGAGAATGGAGTTGCCCCGGTTGAAGTGCGTACCGTAGTACGATAACCGTGAAGAGCAAAGGGCAACATCTTGTGCCAATCTTTGTAAGTGACAACCATCTTTTTCATTATCCGCTTGATATTCTTGTTGGCCGCTTCAACAGCGTCGTTCATCTTCGGACGATAGGGCGATGAATTGTGATGCTCGATTTTGAAGTTCTGGCACAATTCCTTCATCATCTTATTGTTAAGGTTTGACCATTATCAGTAATGATCCTCTCGGGCACTCTGTATCTATAGATGATGTCCCTCTTTATGAACCGGGCTACCACTTGCTTCGTGACATTAGCGTACGAAGCTGCTTCGACCCATTTGGTGAAGTAGTCGATGGCGACCAGGATGAAACAATGGTCGTTGGATGCGGTTGGCTCAATCTTGCTAATCATGTCAATGCCCCACATAGAGAAATGCCACGGGGACGCCATAACATTTAATAGGCTCAGCGGTACATGAATTTTGTTTGCGTAAATCTGGCATTTATGGCATTTCTTCACAACTTTGAAACAACCTGACTCCATGGTTAGCCAATAATACCCTGCTCGTAATAGTTTCCGAGACATTGCATGCCCGCCGGCATGTGTACCAAAAGTACCCTCATGTACTTCTTCCATAACCAGCGTTGCTTCCTTTTCGTCCACGTATCTCAATAACACCAGGTCATGGTTCCTTCTGTAAAGCACACCATCTGGGTTCAGATAAAAGTTACTAGACAACCTCCTCAGAGTCTTCTTATCCTGGGCCGAAGCTCCTGGCGGATATTCTTGTTTCTTAAGGAAGTTCTATATGTCATAAAACCACGGCTTGCCATCAGCAGCTTCTTCAATGGCGAATATGAATGTCGGTCTGTCGAGGCGAGAAATGACAATTCTGGGAGCATCATTCCATAAATTCACTTTGTACATCGAAGCCAACGTAGCCAGAGCGTCTGCCATCTGGTTCTCCGCTCGAGGCACGTGATGAAACTCTACCCGATCGAAGAAGGGCAACAACCTCCTTGTGTAGTCTTTGTAAGGAATCAGATTAGACTGCCGTGTTTCCCACTCTCCTTTGATTTGATTAACAACAAGCGCTGAATCACCGTACACATTGAGATTGTTGATCCTCAAATCAATGGCTTCTTCTAAACCCATGATGCACGCTTCATATTCCGCTTCGTTGTTGGTGCACGGGAATGTTAACCTGGAAGTGAATGGGATATGAGACCCATGGGGAGTCGTAATGATTGCCCCCAATTCCACTTCCATATGAATTAACAGCACCGTCAAATATCAATTGCCACTAAGAATTCCTCTTTGGCCCTTCGTCGAGTAATGTCTCTTCGCAGTCCTTCCTTTTAAGGAACATAATGTCTTTTTCAGGGAATTCAAACTTCATTGGTTGATAGTCTTCGATAGGCTGTTCAGCAAGGTACTCTGACAGAGCGCTCTCTTTGATGGCCTTCTGGGAAACATATTGGATGTCGTACTCTGTCAGTACCATTTGCCACCTGGAAATTCTGCCTGAAAGCGCTTGCTTTTTGAAGACATACTTGATCGGATCCATCTTCGAAATCAGCATGGTTGTATGATTAAGCATATACTGTCTCAAACATTTGGCAGCCCACGCAAGTGTGGAACACGTTTTCTCAAGCATCGAGTAACGGGACTCACAATTTGTGAACTTTTTACTCAGATAGTATATTGCGTGTTCTTTTCTTCCGATCTCGTCGTGTTGACCGAGAACGCAACCCATGTTGTTCTTAAGAGCCGTTAAGTACATGATTAATGGTCTTCCAGCTACTAGAGGTATCAATATCGGAGGTTCCTGCAGATATTCTTTGATTTTGTCAAATGTCCTTTGGCAGTTTTCATTCCAGACAACCGCCTGATCCTTCTTTAACAATTTAAACATAGGTTCACATGTGGCTGTGAGATGAGATATGAACCGAGCAATGTAGTTCAACCTCCCCAAGAAGCCACGAACCTCTTTTTCTGTCTTCGGCGCTGGCATCTCTTGTATAGCTTTTATTTTTGCAGGATCGACCTCGATTCCCTTTTCGCTAACAATAAACCCCAATAGCTTTCCAGACCGTACCCCAAAAGTACACTTGTTAGGATTCAACCTCAATCTAAATTTCCTGAGCCATTCAAACAGTTTCTGCAAATTGACTAGATGTCCTTCCTCCGTTTGGGACTTTGTTATCATGTCATCAACATACACTTCAATCTCGTGATGAATCATATCATGAAACAAAGTGACCATAGCCCGCTGATAGGTTGCCCCTGCATTTTTCAACCCAAAAGGCATTACCTTATAACAAAACGTCCCCCACGGCGTGATAAATGTCGTTTTCTCCATATCCTCCAGTGCCATCTTGATTTGGTTATAACTGGAAAAACCATCCATGAAGGAAAATAAAGAAAATTGAGCAGTATTGTCGACCAATACGTCAATGTGAGTGTCGCTACCGCGAAAAATAAGGTGCCGGCAAAACAGAAGAGTCGCCACCTTTCGTTATTTATCCCTCAGAATGGGAAAGGAAACGATCGGAAAAACCTGACGAAAGGGTATAAGACAAGGTCATCGCAACCGTTGTCTGGGTTCGGGAGTCGGTTACGCAAGGGGAAGGTATTAGCACCCCTCACGTCCATCGTACTCAATGGGATCCACGCTTGTTGTGTTTATCTAACGGGTTAGTTTTATCTATCTATCTATCAAGGCTGGCTTAAAAAGAAACGAAAATGACTCGGCAAAGCGTCGCACTTTATGCCTACGTATTCTCATCAGAGAATGAGAAATCAGGGTCAACATAGTTCGGCTAACTACGGGTTACGGGGAAGGTGGCTCGCCAATACGTCAGTATTGTGCCTACGTACTCTCAACAGGTATGAGAGATCAAAGCTTACATAGTTTGGGATAATACGGATTACGGGAATTCAGATTCATCTGTTTTTTTGAGTAGGGTTAACAAACAGTTCCAACAGTTCGGTGTACGCAGCTCGACCCTTGGAGACTTAGGCGTTACCGTTTGCGGTAGAACTGGGAGTTAACGACACTCTTTTCTTCAGAAAAGCTTCCTTTGAATTATGGGCCCACGGGGCAAAAGGTTTGAAGTTTGTTTTCTGTCTTTTACGGAAGAACTGTTTTTTATGGATGTTTGCAACCGATATCGCACTAGAGACTATGATCTGAGAGTGAATGTGTCGCATGTCACCTAAAGGGTGCCATACTAAACATCCAAGCTGTCGGAAAGAAACTCTTCGACAACCCTTTCTCAGATAGCTTAAGGCTCGTAACGTATGACATCAGTTAACCTTTATTACTGTATTTTAATTTGTTTTGAGATGAGAAGAGAGAACGAACAGGTTCAACTAAGGGGAGACTATCAAGTCCTAATGTTGTCATGCCAAGGATTCATCCTATGGTTGAGGCTTGAAACAAGGAACTCCTAGAAGTTATCATGCATAGGTTTCAACCTAAAGTTCTAATCATCACTTCCTTATCAAAGGAAGAGAGATTCCTAGGGGATCATGTCAATGATAAACAGAAACAGATAAAGCATCAGCTTAAACAGTAAATAGTAAACAGATATACAGTAAAATGCATGCAATGCAAGTGAGGGAGGAAATGTGTGTGGGACATCAGCCTCCACAAGCTCATCTCAACCTTAAGCCAAATAGGAATAACTACAATCATAAAGGAAAATAAAATAAAGTGCCATCAAGAAAATCACAACCCATATAGGCAAGGGAGCAGGGCTCTACCGAATACCCGCAAGCAAAGCCATACAATAAAAATACAAGCAGAGGGAGCAACTCAACCTCTAGTGCAATCATGCTCCTAGATTAAATCAGTCTAAGCATGAACTTATTCTAATGCATCAAGCAAATCAAACAAGTCACATCAATACAGTTGCACAGCAAGCAAATAGACAGGAAAGAAAGCAGATCAACAACTTCCACAGCTTCACAGCAAAGCAATCTTCTGACAGCAGCTCAGTCTTCAGTCTGTAACTGTTCTTCAAGGCTTTCATCTTCAATAGCAAGTGTCAACTTGCTTCTTCAAGCTTTCAATGCATCAGACATAAGTATCAACTTGTTCTCCAACTTCAAGCTTCAGCTCTTCATTTGATCTCAGCTGGATTTTCTTCACAAGTGTCAACTTGTTCTTCTTGGTCTTCAAGCTTCAGCTCCAATGGCAGTCTTCAACTACAGGGAAGTGGCAACTTCTAGCATCTTCAATCTTCTAACAAGGAACTCCACCCTCTAGCAAGGGAGAAAGATTCATCTAACAAGATCAAGGTTTGGATAGTGGAAAGCAAAGTGAAGACCAAAGGTCCCCTCTAAGCATTCTACCATCAAGGAAAGGAACCCTCAAAGGTTCTACCAACTTGTGAAGAGCCACACATCCTACCAAAGGAGGGATGAGGCCTTCACAATGGGACCTTATATCATAGGGAGGAATGGAAGTGATCAACACCTTCCATGTTTTATGAAAGAAGAGAATCTATCTAGAAGCTCTACTTACAAACCCTAATCTTAACACCTAAACAAAACTACTCCAAAGGAAGAGCAAACTTCAAGTCCAAGCTCCATCATGCATTCCACAGCAGCCCACACAAGTCTTCAACATCAGCCAAGAGCAAGAGAGGCAAAACCCTAATCTAAGGGAACTAAAGAAATCATTCTAGTTGAATTAGCAAGTTAGGATCACCTAAAACCTAGTACTAAAGTTAATCCTAACTAAAATACTAAAACCAATTGTAAAATCCTACAAAAATAACTATGGGAACCTAAGTCAATCATGACTCCATCATGTTAATTCCAGAGATTAAATCATCCAATAAGCCCTAGAATTGAATTCTAAACTATGAGGTACTAAGGTTAAACCCTAAAACTAGAGCACCTAAAGTTTCAATCTAAAAACCTCATCTAATTTCATCACAAAAATGTGAGAAAATACTAAGGGAGCATACATGTCTAAACTAGCTACACACAAAAAATCAGCTCAAAAATCATCATCAAATGATCACACAAAATTTCACAAGACAAGGTATCAACCATAATGAAATTAATGTCAATTGAAATATAAAAAAATGCAATTAAAATCACAAATGCATGAATTCCTAATCTTTTAATTTCCTAAAATTCTAGACTCATTCATGAGTCAGGGGAAAAAAACTTGGATCAATTTGAGTTATTTTCCTATTTATTATGAATTATTTTCTAAACTACATGAAATGATGAAAAATAAGAAAATAAGAAGAAAATAATAAAACTGGCGTATCAAATAGCAATTCACATCAGTTCATTTCAGGAATTTGGGCCAAACGGGGGTGTGGATATCAATCCGTGCACTAAGCCCAAACCACACCAATTAATGAAACGGTGCGTTTCATTCAGAGTCTCTCTTCAGAATTTGAAATCAAATCGTGGCCGTGTATCCCTTGCCTGAGTCAAAGGTCCACCCTTCATCCAATAGCCAGTGTGCTTCGTCCCCAATTTGAATCAGATGGAGGGAAATAACCAGACGGTGGCCTGAGCTGCAGCGCCACCGTCTTCTCCGGTGAGGTGCTCATCTCAGGTCATCAAAAATGTCAAACCAAAACCCAATCCTACTCAATTTTCCATCCTGATCACGAATCCATCATCCAAATTCACTAATTCCTTCTCTAACTCCAAACACGATAGAATTTTCAGAAATCCACCAAATCTTGATCATCACAATTCTCAAAGATAATGATCTTAATGTAATCTACACTCTTCACTGATCAATTTCCACTATCCAATCATAAATGTATCACCAAGAATCTTGAGAAATCAGGCTCAACAGAAAATGGTCCATACCCTAGAGTGTCTCTATCCATCAAATTCTTGTACCAAAATCCATCTATGTCATGATAATAACCTAACCACATAAAGATTTCTAGCTATCTCCCTATAGATTAAGCACAATTTCGATTTGTACAAACCTGGTTTCAGATGAAGAACAGGTGCAACTCTTGCTCGATTCCTCCTCCACAATGATCCATATTCACTCCAAATCTTCCTCTGAAGCCAATGCACACCTCAATTTGGCTTGATTCCTCTTCAATCTCCAAACACGATCTTGAGTTGCAGCTCTGAATTTCCACTTTCTATCTCTGCTACCAGCTTCAAATGCTTCCAAAAAAATGGCTGAACACACTCCAAATCTTATATAGAACTCATTAGAATCATCTAGAAAGTTCTGTAACCACCCAAATGAGATTTTGCAATTTCAATTTCTCTTCAAAATGTCATCCACACCAGTCACGATTCTGGCTCTCTTTGGGCATGAAAATGCTTGGAAAATTCATCTCATGAGATATTGAATTAGTTTGTTATGTTCTCTTCCTTGTTTGCAATCCAATGGCTCATGTTGGTTATGTTGCTTCATCAAGAAGAAATGAAATGAAATGGCATGAATTTGACCTCAAACCAAAATTCTAGCATTGCCAAAGTTTCTAAAATGATTTTCCATTCAAAATGACCTATAATTTTGCCTTGTTTGGACACAAAATGAATTATTTCAATTTTTTGGTCATTAAATGCCTTTAATTCTTCTTTTTTCAAAATTCCTTGAACCACATCCTTCCTTGAGCCATTTCAATGTCTCCTTGATGCATGGTCAAGGTTAAAACCCCATTTTGAGCAACTTTCAAGTTGAACAAAATTTTATTTGAGGTGCCTAAGTTGGTGAAAATGACCTATGATCATAAATGACCTATAATCACAAATTCCCAAAATACCCTTGACTTGTCAAAGCCAGAACTTGAGTTCTACAAATCCTATCAAGGACTTCTAGTACTCTATGGAAAGCTAAGAGGATAAGGAACAACATTCATGTTGACCAAAAGCTCATAGGAATCATCCTTCTTAGGCAAAAGTTTCATGCAAGTTGGGTAACTTTCAAGCCCCAAATTCACATACCTCAGATGACTTGTAACTTGTCAAAGCCATAACTTGAGTTCTACAAATCCTATCAAGGACTTATAGCACTCAAATTAAAGATAAGACCATGCTCTAAAACAATCATGTTGAGGGCAAGATGAGATGAAAATCATATCTTGAGCTAAATTGCCTTGAAGGTAGGGGCCAAACTAGGGGATTTTACACTGTCAAGCCATAGAAACCCTAGCTTGAAACTTCTCAAACTCTTCAATCATGATGATTTAACCTTGTAATCATCCTTATAACATATCAATGTATCAATCCATGATCACATGGCTCTTGAATTAGGTCTCAACTTCCTTCAAATCCTCAGTTGACTTAGGGTTGACCCAGTCAAACCCTAGCTGCACCCATCATGGCTGAGGCTTCTTAATCTTGCACAATGACCTGTCTAGGCCTCCCAGTGATCTTCAAATCTTCTCATGAGCTCTCTCAAGACCTCAAGTCTAACTTCATGGCTTCAGAATCATCTGATGACTTCCCAGAATCATCTAACTTCATGGCTTCAGAATCATCTGATGACCTACACACTTGGTTTCAACCACTCTTTCTGAGGCTCTTTCAACTGCTATGACAAGGATATCAACCCTTAAACACTTGAATAACCTTCTTAGCTTAGCTTCATAGTCTTGTGTAGCCCTTGATTGGTAATCATACCTCTTGATCTCCTACATACATGTCAATGAAATACAAATGATAATGCTAATGTGAATGAAATGAAACATAAGCTAGGTAAAGAAATGTTGGGCAAATTTTGGGGTGCAACAGCTGCCCCTATTCAAACGGCTTGGACCTGAATGGGTGAGAAGCGAACAGCTCTCAAACAATCATGGTGAAAGACGGCTGAATACCAACAAACCCAGAAATTTGCCAACTGCACAAGTACACGGTACTCTGATGGGTACGAATCTTCGGAAACTGAAATAATAGTTGCACGGCAACTAGCTGGAGAAATACTAATCTGAATCTCCGTCGGGATGATGCTCTGATTTATCTGATATCATTGCGTCCTCAAACTATCGAGGGATCACCGGTTACACGATAACTGGTGATTTGCCGACCGTACGGGTAAACGGTACTCCGATTGGTAGGAACATCTTTGACACTGAGCATGACAGTTGCATGGCAACTTGCTGGGGAATTGGTCACGCGGTAACCGGTGAAGGGTCTAATCTCAAATCTCCGTCAGGATGATCATCTGATTTTGCTGTAGATCTTCGTCCTCAAGTCATCAAGGGATCACCGGTTACACGGTAACTGGTGATACATAGCTGGTATTGCCATCAGGCATTCTGCGGCACGGCGGCAGAAAAATTCCTCGGGACTCATCCGATCATTTAGGAACCTTTTTAATAATCCAGTTAATTATGCCATCGGGCATTCAACGACAATTTCGGGCATCAGCCAGACTTCGTCAGCGAATCTGAACTAGAATCCTCGGTTAATCATGAACCAAACAGGGATATCCAAACTTCTGCCATCAGGCACTCCGCATCAGCTGAGAGAACTGCTTCGACATTGCAGTTAGACTTCATCAGTAAGTCAGGAGTTGTGGCACTACTGCCAGACTTCAATCATCAAGTCTTCAAGGAAATCTCAACTTCTCTGTTCAAAAACCTGCCGGGGATGACACATCTCCGCTGGGGATTTTGGAGAACTATCAAGTAACTCTGCTTCGGGGATCCAGAAATCATTCTGGGTGAATCAACTCTGCTGAGGACTTCAAGAATCATCTTGGATAAATAACTCCGCTGGGGCCTTCAAGAATCATCTTGGACAAATAACTTCGCTGGAGATTTCAGGAATCATCCTGCGCAAACACTCAGCCGGAGACTCTAAGCATCAACTTGAGCCACCAACTCTGGCGACTTCACTGGGGATTTTAAGAATCATCTTAAGCAAACAACTTCGCTGGGGAATTCAAGAATCATCTTGAGCAAACCATTCTGCGTAGGAACACCTGTAAAACGAGAACGATAATGACCTAGCTCATGTTTCATATGCATATGCTTTGACAATGGCACAATGCTCCACACGGTGGAAATGCTACGCATTTTTAGGGTAAATGCTATGCAATCATGCTAAATGCTATGACCCCATCAGCGAAATAAATGCTGAAGGGAGAATCCTCCTGTCAAGGAGAAAGAACTACTCTGGTGGAGGAAGGAATCATCCCGCCGAGGAGAAGAAGTCACACCAATCTCAATTGGATTCCGCCTGGGGAAACGAACTTCAGCCAACTGCTGCAGGGGAACAAAGTTCTACAAGAACTTGGACCCGCTCAACCGGGTATTCAAACCACAAACTGTCGAGGAAACGATATCAATCGCAGAAATAAACTGCACGGCATTCGCAACAAAACTTTCCTGGAGATAACGACTCCAGTGGGGAAATACAGCATCAGTTATTCAACACTCTACTAGGGAAAACCAATCATGGCCTGAACGGCTTCCAAGGACTCGGCTCTCTTAGGGAACTGCAAACTCGGCTGGGGAGGGTAACCAGACGCTGGAATAAATCCTACTTGTCGGGGAAAATACAATTCTGTGGGGAATTTCAATTCCGCTGGAGACTTCAGTCTGAACCATCGAGTGCTGCATACTTGCGAATACTGCACTTTGATCTAGTGCTGGGGAATGAATGCGCGATTCAGTGTATGACTCAGTTGGGGAGATGATGATCCTTCAGGATACCTCTGATTGGGGAGAGAATCTTCTCTGTTTGGGGGATACATATCAATGCTCTTGGTCTTATGTTCAAACTCTATGGGGAGATGCTGCTACACTTGCTGGAGAAGAAGGAATCATCCTGCTTAGGGAAACATACGGCGTACTGTCTGGAATATGCTATACCTGCAATAACACAAACAAACAGACAAGATACCCTTCTCAATGGGACCTATCACGGTTATCATCTTGTGACAATGTTCAAGTAATTCATTGTTTCAACAATCAGTGGCCTAGGCCAGTAAGTTTATGTATGCGCATTTTATCAAAAACATCGGCGTTCTTTTTCGCAAACAAAACAGATAAATGCTAAACAAACAAACAGAATTGCTGAATAGTATATATTTTATTGATGATGAACCCCTGAATGGGTGAAAATGTTTTACAACAGATGCAAGCTCCTGGAATGAGGAAGCTGCGCAAATATAAAAACATAAATATACGTCAGTATATACACAAATGTCGGCAATGAGGCGTAGACGAACACCATGAGTTGATCCCTCTATGACCCACTCGACTTCAATAGTTCTCCGACGCTTCAGCTTCATAAGAGATTGATTCAGATAAATGGCCCTCAGGTCCTCCAAACCACTAAACAATGAAAGTCCACACGCGGAACACAGTCATTTGCTTTTTCAAATCCCTAACTTTTGCCTGAATCGCCCTTTCGGGTTTTCGATTCACCGGGATACCCTTTTTTGCCAAAGTCGCCCTTCCAGGTTTTCGACTTTGTGGGTGTGCATTCTTCTCTCTTATATCCCTAATTTTTGCCCGAACCTTTTTCCTTTTTTATGGTTCGCTGGGATGCCCCATTTTTGCCCGGATATTCTTTTTTCTTTCCAGCGGGTCATTTTTAAGCAAAGTATTTTTTAACTGCGTCTGCGTTCACCAGGGATGCAAAATCTTCGCCATCCATCATGGATAACAACAAGGCTCCTCCCAAGAAGACCCTGCTAACGATATACGGACCTTCGTAATTGGGAGTCCACTTGCCCCGGTGATCGGAGTATGGAGGAAGAAACTTCTTCAGGACGAGATCACCCGTTTGAAAGCTTCTAGGACGCACCTTCTTGTCATAAGCTTTCTTCATTCGGCTCTGGTACAGACGACTGTATGCAATCGATGCTAATCTTTTCTCGTCCATCAGGCTGAGTTGGTTTAGCCGGTTCTTAATCCATTATGCCTCATCGAGTTTCATGTCAACCAAAACTCGTAAAGAAGGAATCTCAACTTCTAACGGTAGGACGGCTTCCATACCGTACAATAGTGAGAAAGGAGTTGCCCAGTTGACGTACGCACCGTTGTACGATAACCGTGTGTCGCTACTGCGAAAATCGACGCCGGCTGACAGAAGAGTCGCCACCGTGCGTTATTTATCCCAACGGAGGGAAAGGAAACGCTCGAAGTAAACCTCGCAAAAAACAGGAAAGGTATGGTCATCGCAACCACAACCTGGATTCGGGAGTCGGTTACGCAAGGGGAAGGTATTAGCACCCCTCACGTCCATCGTACTCGATGGGATCCACGCTTGGTGTTTATAAGGAAGAGGGTGTGTTTATCTATCTACGCTAATGGTCAGTCTGAAAAGAAAATAAAAGGACAGGACTCGACAGAACATACGCTGTTCTGGGCCTACGTACTCCCTCGTGCAATGGGAAAGTCAGAGTCTACGTAGTTCGACTACCTACGTCTAGATGGGGGAAAGGTTGCTCGCCAGGACATCGCGTCCTGTGCCTACGTACTTCCACACGGCATGGAAGATCAGAGCAAACGTAGTTCGACTACGCACGACACAAGCTGTTCAAGTGTTTTTTATGGGAAAATACACCTTACCCAAGGGTTTTCACAGTCCAGGAGGACAAAATGTTTTGATGTTTGTTCAAGTCTTTTAACGAAAGAAATGAATTCACTTTTGTTTTATCCTTTATTAAGTGTTTTTCTGTTGTTTTGAGAAAGGAAAGAGACACCCTAAAACTATGGTTGAAAAGGGGAATCTACCTACTGTTATCATGCCTGGTTAACCAGCCTAATGTCTATCATAACTCCTCCACAGCAGAGAAGTTAGAGCTCCTAAGGGATCATGGCAATAGGACTGAACAACAAACAGGAATCACTGCAAAGTAAAGAAATACCGGAAATATGCATGAATGCCACAACCCACAAGCAAGGTACGAAGGCCACAAACCAACAGAGGCAAGGGAGCTCAGCTCTACCAAATACCAGCAAGCAAAGCCACTCAATAACAAACAAGCAGAAGGAGGACCACCTCAACTTCTCATGCACACAGGTCCTATTTCTAAGATGCACCTATCTCAGAAATATCTAGATGAACCCCTATGTCTAATGCAGCACAGCACCACACAAGTCAATCAACACAAAGAGAAGGCTAACCAGCCTGGCAAACTCCTATCCAAAAGCAAGAAACTACCCCTGAGCAAGACCCCTGAACAACCCTAAAAAATCTCTAAGCAACACTCCAAGCAAAGCCCTAAAGCACAACCCTACACAAGAGAAATCAACCCAGTCTTCAAACTTCAAGACAAGCTTACCAAAGAAAGGGAGCTAAGTAGGCAGGCTCATAGTGCCTTCCTCAGGAAAGTACTAGGAGGCTTCCACTCAGGAATCATATCCCATGCGGCTCAACCACTGTGAACGGTTTACATTCCTTCTCAGGAGAAACTAAACTCACATGAAGGCTCCAACATCATTGGATACTTGAGAAATCCTACATGAACTAAGGGGACTAAGTGAACAGACCCATAGTGCCTTCCTCAGGAAAATACTAGGGGACCTCCACTTAGGAATCATATCCCATGTGGCTCAACAACTGTGATCGGTTTACATTCCTCCTCAGGAGAAACTAAACTCACATGAAGGCTCCAACATCATTGGATACTTGAGAAATCCTACATGAACTAAGGGGACTAAGTGAACAGACCCATAGTGCCTTCCTCAGGAAAATACTAGGGGGCTTCCACTTAGGAATCATATCCCATGTGGCTCAACAACTGTGATCGGTTTACATTCCTCCTCAGGAGAAACTAAACTCACATGAAGGCTCCAACATCATTGGATACTTGAGAAAGAGGTGAGAAAAAAGAATGAAAGACATCCATAGTGCCTTCCTCAGGAAAGTACCACAAATTTCCCTCAAACTTCAGGATCTCAAACCTCACAAACAGAGAGCAAGCTCTTAGACTAGGACCCCAATCCATGCATCCTTGCAAGCTCCATCAAGACTTCATCCAGCCTCCACCTCCAAGAAGAAACCACAGGCCCTCAAACCCAAAGAAACTATCTCTAAAGTTCAACCACAGTTGAACTTCAAAGTCAGAAGCCATCAAGACTTCTCCTATTCTCAAGCTCAAACAAAAATAACATAACACCCTATAAAAATCTACCAAAAATCTAGGGGAAACCTACATGGCTCTATGATCCCAATATCAAATCTCAAAGCCTAAGTCAACTTCTAAGGCTACTAAACAATCCCTAACATATGAATGGTCAAGGGTTAACCAGCAAGTTATGAGGTCTCTATTCTCTAACCCTAAAACAACATCAATCAATCTCTAAAAAATCCATAAAAATCCTATGGGGAGCATGCATCAGTCTAGTATAACATACTAAAAAACTAAAGCAAAATTCAATACCAAATGAGAGAACTAAAATCAGCAAGGCAGACACATCACAAACCAATTATTCAATATCAATTAAAATACAAAAAACGCAATAAAAAGGAGAATGCATGATCAACTTAATATTTTTGCACTATAAAATCCTAAATTGAATTATGAGTCTACAGAAAAAAGAAGGGAATTAATTGAGTACTCCTACTATTTTTTATGAATTTTCTTCTAACATGATACAAAACAAAGAAATAACAAAAATAAAAAAGAAATAAAACAGGGGGGGTGCAGCGATAGCAACTCTCTAGTTGTTAATACTGAATGGGCCAGCGGTGGGGTGGTGCAGATATCAAATGTGCTAGGCCCATTATGTTTCAAAAATTAAAATAAAAAGAATGGCCGCGCGGTGTGATTAGCAAGAAGTCACAGTTTATTTTCATTGGGCTTCATTAAGGGGGGTGGGGTTATCAAAATATTACTAAGCCCAAACCAGATCCTTCAGCCAGTCAAGGAGGTGAAATGAGCATAATGGGGATATTCATAGAAAATACGGGTTTGGGCCTAGCCCACGTCTAACCCTAGTCCAACATCAGCCAACAAAACAACTTCTCTTCTCCAAAATCTCCCTCACTGTTCACCTAATGCAAACCCTAGCACGCCGTCTGCATTCCAAACTCTCCCTCTCAAGATCTGTGAACGAGACCTCCACCCAAATCGTCAACAATCCTCCATCATCGTTAACTAACCTTTGTCCTAAGTCCAGAATAATAAACCTTAACCTAATCCCCTCACAAGATTCTTGATGTTCAGACTAAACACGAATTATACCCTAAACCACTTCAACATAACAACATGCGTGATAAATTTTGCAATAGCAATGATCTAATGACAAGCACCAACCTGGATGAAGAGGAAACGTTCGGCGATGATGATTGCTGAAGCTTACGTGAAGCGGATGCAGGTGCTTGTTGGCGACAACAATGAATCTTTGCGAGATTCTGACGAAGGTACTCAAAGACGTCTCTTGGAGATTTGAAGGTGTGGAAATCTACGGCGGCGCCCTTCGTATTGATGAAGATCCACACTGATCATAGTGATTTCTGGAAAAATTCATACAAGCACTGAGTGGAAGCCGTTGAAGGACGATGAACTCCAAGTGAGGCGGATGCAGATCTGGAACTAAACACTATTTTGATGACTAACAATGGATCTCCGATGAACGTCCTTGATACAGACGATGATTGCTGAAACTTTGTTGGAAGAAAGATTGTTGATGATGATTATTCGATGATCGTTGATGAGACTTTGGGAACGGAGGAGGTTGTTCTGGGAATTTTCCGGTAGTTCTTGATGACTGGTGTTGATCAGAGAGATGAAGGTGGATCGGAAAAGAAGAGGGAAATTGGAGGAGAAAAATGAAGTGGAGGGATTTCTGGGTTTTCCGATAGATTTAGGGTTTTCCGGTGGTTCAGGTGGTGGCCGGAGTTGGTTGGGCGGTGGCCGTTGGGGCAGTCACCGGATTTGCATGGCCGGCGGTGTAGTTCCCGGTGAGGAGGTGGTGAGGTGACAAGTGTCACGGGAGTTAATGCGTGTGGGACGCGTGTGAGCGTGCTGGCAGAGGGAGAGAGAGTGGAGTCTGAAACGTGGCAGACCTGGGGGGGCCCTGAAGAGGACGCGTGGGTGGTCTTTTATACAGACACATGGCATTTTTTTTGCTGGACTAAAAAAACAAAAACGGACTGGGATGATTCTGGGCCTCCAAACTGCACCCTGGGCCCAACGAAACTGCTACAATAAAACCCTAAAAAAAAATTGTATTAACAATTAAAAAAGAGAATCAAACCCAAATAGCAGCTAATCCAAAACTTAATCCTAATTAACTAATTAACTAAACCTAATTAACTAGTTAACTAATGATTAAACTAATTAATTCTAACAAACTCAAGTAAAACCTAACTAACATTAAACTCTAATTAAACTAATTAAACCCTAATTAAATCTAAAAGAAGAATTAACATCTAATTAACTTCTATATTAAACTAAACTAATAAAACTCTAATAATTCCACTAACCTCTAAACTAATGAAAAAGACCATTAATTTCTATTATCTAGATTAAAATCTATACCTAAAAATAAAAACTCTAATGACTCCCATTTAACAATCTATTAAAATCCTATTAATTCTAATAAAATCTATATTATTTATTTAAAACTATTAAAAAAGCTGTTAACCCATTAAAAACTCTATAAAATCCTAAAAAAATAATTTAAAGCTATTAAAAAATATTAAAAACCTATTTAAATTCTAAAACAATCTATAAAGCCTATTAAAAATCCACAAAAGGCTATTAAATCCTAAAAATCCAAACAAAGGCAAATAACCAATATAAAAGAGCGCGCGACCAGATTAAAGCAAACAGTAAACCCCTGGCATCAGAACATCCCCAAAATCACCATGCAATCTGAAAACACCGAGAAGCGCACAATTTCCCGAAAATAAAACCCTGATGATCTAGACTGGATCTGAAATATCTAGTAGATGAAAACCAAACTGTAACCCTGACATCCTCTGTCTGTACACAAATGTCATGCGTCTGATATGCGAATACGAATTTAAACCACGAACCAGATAGACGAACCGGTTGGTCAAATTTTAGGGTGCAACAGCTGCCCCTATTCAAGCGGCTTGGACCTGAATGGGTGAAGAGCGCTCAGCCTTCCCCCATTCGAAGGTAAATGACGGTTGAATACCAATGAAACCCTGAAATTTGCCAACCGCAAAATAAATTGCGCACACCACTGTTTGGGGAGGATTAACCAGGGAACTGGTTTCCATTGCCACGGCGACAACTGAAACATTGTCCATCAACCTGCTTATGAAATAATCTGATATTGTCCATAGGCCACCCCATTCCGAAGAAGTGAGCATACCCTGAACAGTGAGAAATTGTTGATCTCTCTTATCAACCTTCCGCATCCGAAGAAACGAGCAAACGCTTAACCACACGAGACAATGCTGATTTCACTTATCAACCTTTCGCATCCTGAAGAAACGAGCAAACGCTTAACCAAACGAGACAATGCTGATTTCACTTATCAACCTTTCGTTCGTACCTGAACGAGCATCCACTAAACTGCGGGAAAATGTTGATTTCTCTTACCAACCTTCCGTTCGTACCTGAACGAGCATTCACTAAACCAAACGAGCCAATGTTGATTTCACTTATCAACCTTTCGTTCGTACCTGAACGAGCAAACGCTTAACCAAACGAGCCAATGCTGATTTCACTTATCAACCTTTCGTTCGTACCTGAACGAGCATCCCTGCGGGGGTATGAGAAACTTAACCAAGCAACTCTGAGAGGACAATTCTGACGACGGCCGTCCAATACCTATTCTGGCAATAGGTATCCTGAAAACACTCCGCTGGGGAAATTGAGAACTTAACCAAGTAACTTATTAAAGTAACCCCCTGCTGGAGAACATAACTCTGCTGGGGAAACTACGGGTAACCACCCAAAAATCTGCGTTACTGTCTTCCACCGCTGACACCACAACATCCTGAGAAAGACTCAGTTGGGGGAAAAAGTGCTTGACTTAGCAAACTCTGCTAGGGGAGTATAACATAACAAACACGATCACTGCGTGCCTGGCACAACCACCCTCTGTAACAAGATGAACACGACCACTGCGCGTCTTGGCGTTGCGAATCAAACATTCAGGACGAATACGATCCCTGCGTACTCTACCACAAAACCCCATAACATAACGATGGCCACGATCACTGCGTGCTTTGCACCACAACTCCCTTGACAGGAGAAAACACGATCACTGCGCGTCTGTGCCGCAAACCCATCTCGGCAAACCACGATCTCACTTATCGACATAGAAAATACCTGAGGCTGGACGGGTAATCAATCCTGCTTATACTTCCAAATGCACATGTTCGATGATGCTGTAATGCTTCCATACTGCTTGGAAATGCTACGTATTTGTGTAAAATGCAAATGCTTATGATGCATGCTCATGCAAAGGAATTACTTCAGCAAAATAAATGCTAAAGACAAACTGGATCCGTCGGGGATGACCGGAATACCACCGATACGCTCCCAACAAAATAAATGTCGAAAAGATGAACTAACTCCGCTGGGGATGACCATCCTGCTATCACTGGGCTAGGGATTAACCGGTGTGCTCTGATTCGCACTACGCAAGAAACTCTTTAGGGAAGTTAATCATATCCATCTCGACCTTCGCTGGGGAGGACTCTGCTCCGCTTGATAAGCTAATTCTGAACTGCTGAAGATACGTTGATCTTTTCCTTTGACGCAACCTCCATTCTCCTGGGGAGACAACATTCAAATTTGCCTGGGGCGACTTCACTAGGGAAAGACACAACATTCATCCTCTGGAGAGGGTACCGGCCTGCCATGGACTCTAGCGGGGAACTTTGCGAGCTTTTGAATACCTGCAAAAGTCGGCAAGCAAACACGAGACAATCTATGCAAAAAGAAACATCTTGGTAATCACCCATGATAACCATTCGGATAATTTCCGGTTTTAACAATCATCGGCCGAGGCCCGCCTGTTTACACGCATGTAAGTTTATCAAAACATCGGCGTTTTTTACAAACAAAACTATAAAAGTTAAAAACCAAAGTCACACACTACACTGAATAAAACACTTTATTGATAACGGCCTGAGAATAGGCAAGATTCGTACATCAGATGCAACTCCTGAAAAGAGGTAGTCACGCATAAACAAAATGCAGAAGTATACAAATATACAGAATAAAATTTGTACACATGTCGGCAACGTGTTACAGACGAACACCATGAACCGATCCTCCTATGACTCGTCGGGCTCTGACGCTTTCCCGATCTCTGTCTTCGGAAGAAATTGCTTTGGATAGTTGACCCCCAGATGCTCCCAAACCGCTAACAAACAAACTTGGACCGCAGTCATTTGCTTCTCAAATCCCTAACTTTTGCGTGAATCGCCCTTTGCGGGTTTTCAATTCACCGGGATACCCCTTTTTGCCGAAGCCGCCCAGTGTAGGTTTTCGACTTCGCGGGTGTACATTTTTTCATTTTATCCCTAACTTTTGCTCGAACCTTTTTATTCTGTTTTTTGGTTCGCCAGGATTCCCCATTTTTGCCTGGACTCTCTTTTTACTGTCCAGCGGGTCAATTTTTAAGCAAAGTATTTTTTTACTGCGTCCGAGTTCACAGGGGACGAAAAGTCTTCACCATCCATGGTGGATAACAATAAGGCTCCTCCGGAGAAGACCTTTCTCACGACGTATGGACCTTCATAATTGGGAGTCCATTTGCCCCTGTGATCCGATTGCGGTGGGAGGATCTTCTTCAGCACAAGATCACCCGTCTGAAAGCTTCGAGGTCGAATCTTCTTGTCGAACGCTTTCTTCATCCGGCTCTGATACAGCCTACCATGTGCAATAGATGCCAGTCTCTTCTCATCTATCAAGCTCAGCTGATTCAATCTATTTCTCGCCCATTCTGCCTCCTCAAGCTGAACATCAAGCAAAACCCTCAAAGATGGTATCTCAACCTCCAACGGCAGGACTGCCTCCGTGCCATACACCAGTGAGAACGGAGTTGCCCCGGTTGATGTACGCACCGTCGTGCGATAACCGTGCAAAGCGAACGGCAACATCTCATGCCAATCCTTATACGTTACCACCATCTTCTGAACAATCTTCTTTATGTTCTTGTTGGCCGCTTCAACAGCGCCATTCATCTTGGGTCTGTACGGAGATGAATTATGATGCTCGATCTTAAAATCCCGACAAAGATCCTTCATCATCTTATTATTCAAATTCGAACCATTATCAGTAATGATCCGTTCAGGAATACCGTATCTGCAAATTATATCCTTCTTGATAAATCTGGCCACTACCTGCTTTGTCACATTGGCGTAAGATGCTGCTTCCACCCACTTGGTGAAGTAATCGATCGCAACCAGAATAAAGCGATGCCCATTAGATGCCGTAGGCTCAATCTTGCCAATCATATCGATTCCCCACATGGAGAAAGGCCACGAAGAAGCCATAACATTCAGTGGACTGGGTGGCACATGGATCTTATCGGCATAGATCTGGCACTTGTGACACCGCTTGGCAAACTTGAAACAGTCCATTTCCATCGTTAACCAATAATACCCTGCTCGCAACAACTTTCGGGTCATAGCATGCCCACCAGCATGTGTACCAAAAGTTCCTTCATGGACCTCTTCCATGAGTAAATTGGCTTCCTTCTCGTCTACACACCGGAGGAGTACCAAATCGTGGTTCCTTCTATACAGTCAACATGTATAGAAGTTGGAACCATATAGAAGTTGCCTGCTAATCTCCTCAGAGTCTTCTGATCACGACTGGATGCCCCAGCCGGATATTCCTTGTTCTTCAGGAAATTCTGTATGTCGAAATACCAAGGTTTACCGTCAGACGCTTCATCAATTGCAAACACAAAGGCCGGCCTATCAAGGCGGGATATAACAATCCTGGGAGCCTCATTCCAGTAGTTGATCTTATACATCGAGGATAGCATTGCGAGGGCGTCTGCCATTTGATTCTCCGCCTGGGGTACATGATGAAACTCTACTTTATCAAAGAAAGGTAGCAACCTTCTCGCATAATTCATGTACGGTATCAGATTAGCAGGCTGGGGCATCCAGTCGTGATCAGAAAGACTCTGAGGAGATTAGCAGGCAACTTCTATATGGTCCCCCGATTCAACATGTATAACTTTGATCAATTCCATGCCTCTTTAAATGTGATTCCAACTGAACTGCGTTAATCCGACGCCCATAACAACAACCTAAGCAAGGACATGTGATACAACTGGGGTCTTTTTCGTGTTCAACAACAAACTTAACAAATTCTGATACCTCATTCTTGTACTCTTTTAACAATCGATTGGAAGACATGCATTTTGTATCCATGGTTTTTACTAAGTAAGCTAAACAAAACACTAATTATTCACACAACTATAGCTAACAAACAATTATAGAAAATGCGCAAATTCAATCACACTTAATGTTTTAACTCAAGCAAGTCACAAAAAATCATCAATTCGAGCATAAATCAATCACCAAAATTATCAAATCCACATTTAAATTACCAAATATAACAACTTCATCACTTAAGTTCAAACAATCAACAACATCACAATATTCAACACTTTGTTCACGAATGTCATTCAAGTTTCAATCAACAACATCACCAATTATAAAAAATAAATTCACAATGTCATCACTATTCACCATCTTCAACCTTAACCATTAACAATTAATTTCATTATCATTTTCAATCAAAAATTCGATAAAAACAAAGTAATTATCACTATTCATCATCACTAACATTCAACATTAACTTATAAAATTATTAGCACCAAAACTCCAAAGAAATTCACCATAAATATTACTATTCATCCTCTTGAACCTTACTATAACAATGTCATTCAAACTTCCATTGAAGTCAAATAACAACAACATCACAATGTATTTCATGGTTTAGGAATTCCAAATAAACAAATACCATGCAAGTACCTTCAAAAATGAAGAAATAACTTCAAAAATGGTGGAGCGCGGCCGCCGGAGTCGAACAAAGGGAGAAGGAGATAACTGTAGACGGAGGGTGCTACGACGGAGAGAGTGTCGCGACTGAAGCACGGTTGGATGGAGGAAGATACGACGGTCGGAAGTTTGGTAGGGTTCAGAAAAAGTGCGTCTCAGAATGAGATAATGAAATAGAATGCGTGCAAAAAGTAAGCGAAATATGAATTCTGTTTTAATTTTAGAAATATGACCTATAACAACGCTTTTTAAAAGCCCTTTCTTTTCCTATACCTATAGCAGCGATTTTTCTTAAAAAGCGCTTTCATATGCTAGACCTTTAGCAACGCTTTTGAAAAGTGTTGTCTAAGGTGTGACCTATACACCCTATATAGCAGCGGTTTCTATTATGTGACCTAGACACCTCTTATAGCAGCACTTTTTTAAAACGCTTTCTAATGTAGGCTTTTAGCAGCGCTTTTTAGAAAGCGCTTTCTATTGGTTACTCTACGTATGACCATTAGCAGGGCTTTTCAAAAGCGCTTTCTAAAGGCATATTTTAGCAGCGTTTTTTTCCCTTGTTTTTTATATATATTTTTTTTAAAATTTTAGCAGCACTTTTGGGAAAAAGAGTTGTCTTTGTAGTGCTGCCAAAAAGCACTTTTGGCGTAGTGTTCCCTTCTCAAGATTCATCCTGATACAATATTTTCTAGAGATTCTTCTAGCATAACCTACCATCTACTCACAGATAATCAAAATCCACACAGCCTTGACTAGTAGCTCTACACCATACTCAACAATGAATAGATATAGCTTTAAAGATGAAAACCAAACTTAGTCATCTTCCAAGAATAACTAATAGCAGGAATGATGTTCCAACATCATATAGGACATCAGTCTCAATAAGAGAATCCATGTACTTTGAAACACCAATCACAAGACTTACCATTTGCATAATAATTCTTACATCTCGTTGTAGCACCCCAAAATTTGCCTTTCTGTTTTAACCTGGACTGGCTTTTGTTTCTTTGCATTTTCGCATTTCTGCATCTCATAGCATCTATTTTTTGAGGCATGTGATCAAGGCATTTCTGTGGCTCAGGGTTCTCTTTTAGTGCAAGAGACTGAACAACGAGCATTAGGAGTTCCGACATTTATTTTGCACATATGGTTAACCGATTAACCAAGGCAGAGTTCAGCTCTGCACGTGAATTTTCAATTGAGGTCACTTTGGGGTCCAATTTTGATGACTTGCAAATTTGATTTTACACCAAAGGAAGGATCTAGAACCACTTTGAATTTTGGTTAATTTTCAAATTAATTTACATTCCCTCCAATTTCCCACTCCTAATCCCAAACCAATTTTCACAAACCACACTCCAAACCATATTTGGATCCAAACCAAGAGCATATTTAAACGATTTGCTCCAAACCTGACAAACACAATCCTCATAATTCCATTTTATTTTCAGAATTCACTCTCATTCTCTCAATTTTCTCTCAACTTTTCTTCCCACCAAAACTCCATTAAAGCTCTTTCTTGGAATTTCCTTGATTCTCCATTGGAATCATTGAATTCTAGAGCTAAAACCTTCATCCTTCATCCTTATCATCTCCAATTCTCCATTCAAATTTCATGCTATAATGGATCTGAATTTTGAAGTTGATTTAGAGTAGCTTATTTGGTTGGATCTAGCTTAATTTTGGTGGATCTTCATTTCTACTACAAGTAATCACTTGGATCTTGAAGAATCTCTAGGTTTCTTGCTTGGATCTGCTCAATTGAGGTTGAATCAACAATTACCAAAGCAATTCTCCTCTTTGTAGGTTGGAATTCTGGATTTGATGCTATTTTGAGCTTATTTTGCATATTCAAGGTGGATCTTCATTTTTTATTGACTTTTGGTTGATTTGATCCATGTGATTTGTGATCTGCTGTTTGAATGTGTTTACATGTTGATTGGATCACTGTTTTCTGGTTTAAATTCGTGCATAATTGATTATATGATCATCTGGATTATTGGAGAAGTGATTAATTGCTGAAAAGTGCTTTTGAGCTGCTGTTTTCTGCTTCTGGTACAGTGTTAATCGGTTAACCAGATGCAGTGTACACTAGTTAATCGATTAACTAGTGCGAATATTCAATTTTTCAAACATTTTCAAATGGTTAATCGGTTAACCATATGTGTTGACCGATTAACACTGTGCCAGCAGGCCTGTTTTGCTGTTTTTCAAGGTTGTTTTGGTGCTCTCTCACTTTGAATCTTCATGGATCAATATGATGCATTTGGAGTGAGATGTTTTGGATATTGTGTGGCTGTTCTTAATTGTTTAATCGTGATTTCTTCAACACGCGTGTTCGATTTCCACTTGAATGCATGCTTATGGATGTGGTTCAAGGTGATGATCATTTGCATTATTTCCTTTGCTTGCATTGCTTGGTTGAGATGTGCTTGTGGTGGCTGCTGTCTCACACTTTTTCCTCCCACCTTTCTTTTGTGTTCGCATTTCATGTTGCATTTCTTTCTACTTGTGATTGATTTATCTTGTGTTTACTTGGTTTTCTTTGCCATGATCCCTTAGGATTCCTAGTCCCTTGGGGGTAGGAGAGACATTAAGTGTTTAATCCAAGCATGCTAACATTAGGGTAGATTCCCCTTTTTAATCCCAACTTTAGGACCACTTTGCATGACAACGTTAGGGCCGAGTTTCCCTTAGACCTTCCGTGCGTTTCTCTTCTCATCTCAAAACACATTCTAACTCATCTAATAAATATGATGAACGTTGTATGCTATAAGCCTTAAGCACATGGGAAATGATGAGTGAGGGGTCTCCTCTCGCTTATCTAGAATGTTTAGTGTACGTCCCGTTTGGGGGCGATATGCGACGCATTCGTTCCTATGTCATAGCCTTTAGTGCTACGGGAATCACAAATCAAACTAATTCACTTCACTAAAAAACACAAACAAAACCTCAAATCCTTTTATCCTTCGGGATTAATTGAAAGCCATTTTCAAAAGAGTGTTGTTAACACTTGGTTCTACCGCAAACAGGTAACGCCTAAGTCTCTAATGGTCGAGCAACAATACACCTAACTGTTAGAACGAAGGTTTAACCCTACTCGGTTAAAACACTTAATCAACATGTGGTTTCATGTCAGCCCGAACTACGTTTGCTATGATTTATCGTACCAGACGAGGATACGTAGGCATAAGACGACGATTTCTTGGCGAGCAACCTTCCCCACCTTCACCTGTAGTTTTCTGAACTACATTGACTCTGACTTTCCCATTGCACGAGGGAATACGTAGTCATAGAGCGGTGATGCTCTATCGAGTCTCTTTTCTTTTCTTTTTTCCTGTGAGCCTGTAGCTTAAATAGATAAACACACCCTTTGATTATACAACAAGCATGGATCCCGTCGAGTACGACGGACGTGAGGGTGTTGTACCCCAAAATTTGCCCAACCTTTTCTTTACTTGGTTTATGTTTGATTGCATTTTCATAGCATTAGCATTTGCATACCATTGTTCATTTACAGGGGATTGGGAGAGGTGTGCCTAGAAAGAGGATATCACCAGAGATTCTAAGCCTAAGCAAGAGGTCTTATCCAAGCAACCAAATGTTTATCATCATCAGAAGAAAGTCAAAGTTCTTTGAAAGAGCAGATGAATGAATATGGGTCACCTCCTATCTTGGAGGTCATGTTGAGATCATCAGATGATATTGAGTCCATGGTTATGGATGGAGAATATTTTGAGAGCTCATTGAATGCGTTGAGGGTCATTGAGGAGCTTGTTCAAGTCATTATATCAAGTGCAAGAAGCCACAGTCCAGAGTGGTGCAGTTAGGGTTTTCATCTGGTCAACCCTAAGTCAACTATGAAGTTGAAGGAGATTAAGACTCAATTCCAAGTCTTTGTGATCATGGAAAGGTGTGCTGTTATTCCAAGATCAAACCAAGAAGAATCAAGGGTGTGAGAAGTTGCTAAGCTAGGGTTTCTAAGCTTGTCAGTGTAAAATCCCCTATTTAGTGCCTAACTTCAAGACCACATATCTCAAGATACAAGTCTCATCTCATCTTGACTCTAACATGAAACATGTAGAGCATGTTTCTAGCTTTCTCTTGAGTACTAGAACTCATCCATTGGGTTTCTAGAACTCAAGTTATGAGGCTGACAAGTTATGGGTCCTTATATGAATGTGATTTTGGCCAACAAAAGTCAACCAACTTCCAAGAAATTTTTGACCTAGAAGGATATTTCTCCTTACTTTGACCCAAACACGAATGTTTTTCCTTATGATCTTAGCTTTCCAAAAAGTATTATGAGTCCTTCATATGATTTGTAGAGCTCAAGATATGAAGCTTGCAAGGCAGGGGTATTTTGGGAAACTTTGATTATAGGTCATTTTGGTTATAGGTCATTTTCACAACTTTGCATAATTCAAATGGAACTTTCTCCAACATCAAACATGCACCAAATGATCTCAAGTTCATCACTAAACCATCACTTGTCATGGATTTGACTTGTATGTGAAATATGGTGAAGAAAATCTCATGGAAAAAGTACTTAAAAGCCATAGTTGGATTAAATTCATTTTGCACCATATAATGACAAGTTTGTGCATTTTTTGAGTGCCTTGAATATACTAAACATAATGCCAAAATTAGAAGTAAGTTTTAAGGTCATTTTCATATGCAAATCCATGGTTACTTCAAGAAGAAGTCACACATCCAAAATCAACCACAAGATCCTTTCAAGGGATTAATCTCATCCCTCTGATCATAAGGAAGCACAAGCAAGGTGTATGAACCAATTTCAGAGCCATTGGAGTAGTTTCATACGCGCATTTTCAAAGCTTCAAACTCAAATTGGATTTTTTCAATTGACCTTAACAGGCCACAATTGGGCCTCCATAAGCATTCAGATCCAAAGTATATAGTTTCTAGATCATGCACAAAGCTTCATAAGGGGATTTGGATCAGAATTGAAGGAGAATTCAGTTACACGAGTGAAGGAAAAAGTGAAAGAGTGAAATCAAGAATCAAGGCAATTCAATCCAATTTAAGGTGATAGTAAGCTCCATTGAAGTTCCTTGAAGCTTTCTGGTTGGTTTTCCACAAGTTTCATCCATAAATCAAGGCCCAGCGGAGGCACTCCGTTAGGTAAGTTATCTTTCCAAATTTCTCTCTGATCATGCATCAATCATGCGCCATTTTCATGTATTCTTGAAGCCCTATCATCATAGGCCATTTTTGGATTGGTTTTGCTCATGTTCTTGTTAGTTTGTGATTTGAACTTAAAACTTCATGGTTTCGTTTTGCCCTAATTATAGATGATAAATGAAAAAGAACCATAGATTCATGATCTAGGCAGTGAGAGGATCAGATTGGTATAAAAAATTGCACGTTTTGGTTCATTCTTGATCTTCTTCTCCGGCAAGCCCACCGGAGAAGACAACCGGCGCCACCGTCTAGTTTAAAGTCAGGCCAGCTTACGTGGATGTACACCTCACCCTTGGACTTGCTGACTTATCCTGATCCAATGGACATGATCAAATTTGAGGCATGTTGACATTTTGACCGTGCCATGTAGACTAAGTGAAACAAAGCGTTTTTCTCCTCTGAACTGAGTCTTGGACCTGGGCCTAGGCTATTATCCACACCCCCTTGAATGCAAGCCCAAAGAAAATAACTGGATATATTTGCTAAATGCCACACACTTTTTTCTATTTTCCTTTCTTTACTTTCTTTTTCCATTTTTGTTTCAGTTTGAGTTTTACTTTATCATGTTAGATGATTTTACAAATTTTTCAATTAAATTTTTAAGTCATTTTTCAATTAAATTTGTTTTTTCACTTTTGAGGTGTTTTATATGGATTAAAAATGCATCTTTCTTGTGTTTGATTTCATTTCTTGATGAATTCCTCATGTTAATGGCTGATTATTTTTGCTCACATTCTTGACATGTTAAGAGATTTTCTTGGACAATTTTGCCTCTGCTTGGGGGCATTTTGGTTAGGGTTTTAGGACTTGTTTAGTGACCCCCGATTCCTTTTGTCCATTTGAGGTACCCTTAGGGTTTCACCTATGTTTGCATAGTCTTGTTTAGACTTAGTCCCCATAATTTTGACTCCTGGTTCCAAATACCAGAGGGATCATCTAGGATTTTATTTGGCAATTTTTGAGTTTGTTTGCTATTTTTAGGGTGTTTCACAAGTTAGGTGTCCTATAATTGAAGCTCACACAAATGCTTGAACTAATAGGCCTTGAAAATGATATTTGTGAAAACGTTTGAGCACCAACTCTTGTTGTTTTATGCCCCTAAGATGTTGAAGCATGTATAGGTTCAATTATAGGTCCTAATGTGGTTTGTAACTTGTTGATACTTGCCTTTCTTTTAGGACTTTTTTTTAGGGTTTTGCTTGTGCACATGTTAAATGTTTCTTATCTTTTACATGTTTTGTTTGCATTCTTTGGTGCATTTCTTTTCATTTACTTGGTGCACATTCTACCCTCATCTGTACTTCTGTCCTAGGACTTTAGGATCCTATTTATGGAAGCTTAGTCCCTCTTTAGGAAGAACTTGAAGCAGGCCATAAGTAGTGAGCCTTTGAGGACTCTTGGTGTGTTTTGTTTGCATTTTGAATGTGGTATGATTGGCTGAGTTCCCTTGTGAGTTCCTTAGGTTCCCACTTTGCCTCCCATCATTTCATTCAATCATTTCCTCCTTTCCTTTTCATTTGGTGTATTTTTGTGCATTAGAATTAATGTGCGAATGTTGTAAGCTTTTATCCTTCTTTTCTTCTCTTGCATTAATAAAGGTTGAGATGTGCTTGTAGAGGTGTTCACCCCATACTTTTTCCTCCCTTTGCTTGTGTGTTGCGTAGCATATGAATTCATTCTTATTCCATGTTTTGTATCATGTTCTCTTCTTCTCTTTTCTTACCATGCTCCCTTAGGACTTCCAATCTCCTTGTTTAAGGATGATTGTGATAGACCCTAGGTTTCAAACTATGTATGAGAACATTAAGTGGAATTTCCCTTTAACCTCAACTATAGGTTCATCTTGCATGACAACTACTAGGTTTTGAACTAGTTTCCCTTTAGTTTGTCCTCTCTCTCTCTTCTCATCTCAAAACAAATCTAAAACACCTAATAAAGGCTAATGAATATTGTACACTACGAGCCTTAAGTACTTGAGAAATGGTGATTGGGGGGCTACCTCTCAATTTCTTAGAGTGTTTTGTATACGTCCTTAGGACGATATGCGACGCATTCGCTCCTAAGTCATAGTCTTTAGTGCAACATGAATTACAAACAATTCAAAAACACTTATCCTTAAAAGACACAAAAACAAATGATCAAACTTCATTTTGTCCTTTGAGACCCTTAATAATGGAAAACCTTTTCATAAAAAAGAGTTTTGTTAACTCTTAGTTCTACCGCAAACAGGTAACGCCTAAGTCTCCAATGGTCGAGTTGCGTACGCCTAACTGCTAGAACTGTTTGTTAACCCTACTCGAATAAAAAACATTTGAACCAACCGGTGTTCTAATTGCCCGAACTACGTTTGCTCTGATTTCTCATACCATATGAGAATACGTAGGCACAATATGGCGATGTCTTGGCGAGCAATCTTTCCCCACTTTCATCCGTAGTTAGCTGAACTACGTTGACTCTGACTTTCCCATTGCACGAGGGAATACATAGGCATAGAGCGGAGATGCTCTATCGAGTCAGTTTTTTCTGTTTAGCTTTAGCAGCCGTTGCTAGATTGTTTTTCACCCATAAACTAGACAACCTAGCGTGGATCCTGTCTAGTACGACGGACGTGAGGGGTGCTCATACCTTCCCCTTGCGTAACCGACTCCCGAACCCGAGATTTGGTTGCGATGACTAATCTTATCCCATTTCGCAGGTTTTCTTTGATCGTTTCCTTTCCCTTGTTGGGATAAATAACAAACGGTGGCAACTCTTCTGTCATTGCCGGCCTCCTTTTTCACAGTAGCGACAGCTGGCGACTCTGCTGGGGACTCCAACGGTTCCCTATGCGTGTCAATCCTAGCGCTTGTTTGTTTATCTTGGGTGTATGTATATACGTGTTATACTTTATTTTCCTCGCATTTATTTTCAGCATTATATATCATTATTGTTGTGCTGTGGGGGAGGGATGTTCTATTGAGTGATAAGCCAGACCCAGGATTGAGTACAAACCTAGCATTAGTAGTGGAGACTAGTGGGGGGCCTGTTTGCTTAGCAGACATAGTTCCCCATGAAATCCGCGCTCAGACGAGATTCTCTTTGATGATTTCCCTTCCGATCCTTAGGATCAGTCGGGATTTTGGATTTGAGATTTGTCGACTCTGGGGACCGATCATTTGTGATTCAACTAAGTGAGGCCTCTTCTGGAGATGATGATGCGAAACCATAAATGGTGAACGTATCATCATTTCTTGAAAGTCTGTGACGCTAATGAACGCATAGGATTCCGAACCTTATCAGTGGATAGGTCCATACCTGTGAGAGGGATTGGGTTATGCAGGAAACCTTGACTTTCAGATTACCCGGTTTTCTTTGTAGTGTGAATCTATGTTCTTGATATCAGAGGTTCCTATTATCAGAGCTATGCTATGTTCTTGCTAAAGTGAAGCGCTGGTTCTTCTCAATCTACAACACAACAATCTTGATCCCTTGTTTGCATTTTGCATTTTCATTTTGCATCTGCATCTCATTAACATGTATTTATGTTGCAGGTGTATATTTCCTCCCTTGATTCTAGTGATCTTGTTCATTATTTCCGACATGGAACCCGTGAAGAGGGCAGTGGCCTACAGGTTTCCGGCTCCAGATATCAGTTCTTTGTTGAGTTTGATTGCTATGGCCGATAAGAAGGTGATGGAAGACTTCAGGAAATCTTATGGGAGACTGTTGAGATGTGTTTGTAAACCTTCAACATATGATATCAGTGGTATCTATGCTCTTCTACAGTTTTATGACGCCCAACTGAGGTGTTTTGTCTTCCCTGATTATGTTCTGGCTCCTACTCTGGAGGAATATTCGGCATTGTTAGATGTGCCTATTCTAGATCAGATGTCGTTCTTCCATACTGACGCTGAGCCTAATCTGGCTAAGCTCGCTGCTATTCTGCATCTAGATGCTTCAGAGTTAGAGGGGAAGATGATCAAAAGGCTTGGGATGTTTGGTTTTCCTTTGCCCTTTTTGGTGGAGAAAGCTCAGCAGTGTGCCAAGGACGGTTGTTGGATCGTATTCAGCACCATTCTAGCTCTCTGTATCTACGGTATTATATAATTCCCTAATCTTCTAGATTTCGTGGATACTGATGCTTTCTACTTATTGGCCTCAGGGAACCCAATACCTACACTGCCTGGTGATGTTTATCACTCGGTTCACTACAAGAATGAGAACCGAAGGGGGGAAATGTGTCCTGTTGTGTTCCCTTACTGTACAGGTGCTTTTCAAGTCATATGCCAAAGACAGGTCCTTTTGTTACTTCTGCAGGTACGTCAGAGTGGTCTAAATGCCTGATGGGTTTGTCAGCTGAGAACATCACTTGGTTTGATAGGAATGTACTTGGTACAGAAATCATCTATAGCTGCAGCGGATTTCCTAACGTCCCTTTGGTCGGAAGGAAGGGGTGCATCAACTACAATCCTTCATTGTTGGTTAGGCAGTTTGGATATGCATTGAGGGATCCTCCCAAGGAAGAAGAGGTACAAGAATTTCTGTACCTCACCGGGCTGTTGGATAATGATACACTGGCCATACTTGAGCACTCTTGGAACAATATTCACAGGAGAGGAAAAACATCGTTGGGAAAGAGTAATAGTCGAGCCTATGATCCCTACTTGAGCTGGATTCAGGATAGAGCGAAGAGCTTGCTAATTCCATTTCCCTTAGTTGCGCCTTTATATCCCCTCATGATTGAGGAGCCAACCACTATGGATATTCAGAAGTACAATTAGTTATGGGCCGAGAAAGAGGAGCTACGGAAAACTAATGAGGAGTTAGAGAGAGAAATCCTTCAGCTCCGGGGAGAAAAGAATGAAGTTGTGTATTCCTTCAAAAAACAAACTGATCTCGTGAATAGATTGGGTACCAATTTGACTCAGCAGACCAGTGCTCGTGAGTGCTTAGGCTTGGATTTGAAAGCTATCAGCAGTGTTCTTACCTCCAAGAAGCAGGACTTGGACAAAGCTTATTTAGAGATTTCCAAATTCAACGCCTAGTGGAATGCCACCTTGTCCAATAATAAAGAGCGCGAAGATAAGTTGAAGCTGCAGATCAGCAAATTGAAGACTCAGTTGAGAGTCAAAGACGAGAAGATTTCAGCAGAGGCATCGCTCAGACGTGACAGTGAGTATAGACTGAATGAAGCTATTGCAAACTTGGAGGCTTGCAAGTTGAGAGCTGATTCCAAGAGATGCAAGCTTGAGGAGTGCTTTGGGGAAGGGGCCTGGGAGGACTATGCTGAGGGCCTACAACGTACCATTAGCTAGCGAGAGCTGCTTATTCAGGGGCTACTCACCAGACCAGATCACCCCGAGACGCAGAAGTTGCTAGAGGATTTCCGGTCTCGTCATCCAACTTGATTACCTCGTTTTTCTCTCTGTAGTTGTTGATTTTTGTACTGACCATCACCAGGCATGTTGGTTGAGGTCCTTTCTGATTGTACCTAGTTGATATGCCTGTACATTACCTGCGCGGCTTTCCATTTATATATGAGGAGTTTCTACTTTTGCTTGTCTATGGGGTTTTCCATTGTCGTGCTTTCTCCCAGAACTAGAATTGAGGGGGAAATTTCCCTGTTGCATACATACATGTTTGCATAGCATTTTTCGCATTACAGGTACAACAAGACCATTTATCTCATCTCTGTTTCTCCGTTAGTGTGTTTCAGGATTGCTGATCAAACAACTCACCGGTACGCTACCTGAGGAAATCAAAGAAGAGTGATGGAGCAAATCCAGTCAGAGATGCAAGAATTCAGGGAAAGGATGAATCAATTCATGGACCTCATACAGGGGGTCGCTAAGGGACAAGAACACCTCTATACTCTGGTGCAACCCTTGATTGCACGAGTTGACAGCAACGACGTTCTTCATGGAGGACAGACTGCTAATCCTCCTCTCAATGAAAATGGGACTCCTCATGCCCGCTCTATGCCTAATTTGGTTATCCCTACTCCTGGAGGGAATGGTAATGGTAATGGAAATGCCGCCGGTTCTGGTAATGCTGCTGGTTTCGATAACATTGGTTTTGGGAATCCTGAAAATGGTAATACTGGAAATGGTAATGTTGCTAACGGGAATGTCCATGGGCCTGATGCCACCTGTGTTGCACATGGTAATGTGGATCAACTGTAGAATGAAGACAGACAGGATGATGTGTTCACACCGAGGTTTGTGGTTGCTGAGTTGCCTTCTGAAGCTGATAGGAGGTTCAAGTTGATTGAGGAAAAGATGAGGTCTCTTGAGAACCAAAATGCCATGGGTCTCGACATGGCTAATCTGGGACTTATCCCCGACCTAAAAGTGCCGTTAAAGTTCAAAGTCCATGACTTTGACAAATATAAGGGCACCACATGCCCAAGAGTCCACTTGCGCTCTTACTACCGAAAGATGTCAGCATATTCGAACGATGAGAAAATGCTGATGCACTTCTTCCAGGACAACTTGTCTGGGTCGTCCCTTGAATGGTATATGGGGATGAAGCCCATCAATATTCGAAGCTGGAGGAACCTGACTAAGGCCTTTGTAAAACATTACCAATATAACAGTGACCTTGCTCCCAATAGGGTCCAATTTCAGAATCTTTCCCAACGAAATAATGAGTGCTTCAAGGAGTACGCCCAGAGGTGGCGTCAACTTGCGGCAAGAGCACAACCTCTAATGGTGGAGCACGAGTTAATCGATATGTTCGTTGCTACTCTACCTGGTGTCTACTATGAAAAGTTGACCAGCAGTATGTCAGGCAGCTTTTCCGATTTGATAATCACAAGAGAAAGGGTAGAGAACAACATAAAGCTCGGGAAGATTCAGTCAAGCGAAGTGCCCTCAGCTGGAGGAGGGAAGAAGGTGTTTGGTGGTAAAAAGTGAGAAGGTGAGGCTAGTTCGGTGTCCAGTTCTCGGGGAAAAGGTAAGGATTAGAATCGTCAGCGTCAGCAGGTCACCAGTATAATAATTCCTACCGTTCAACATAATTAGAATCAGAATCAGAATCAGAATTACACCCAACGGCGATACTAGAATCAAGGCCAGGTAGTGAACAACGTGTTTGACACACCGCCGATGCCGTATTCGCAACTTCTCCAGACCTTATTACAACTGCAGCTTATTCAGAAGAGGATGATGGCTCCTCTGACAGGGCCACCTCCACCCGGGTATGATGTGAACGCCCGCTGCAATATCGACAATTGCAAGGCTTTCAAGCATAAGGTGCAATATATGATTGATAGCAAGGCAATAAATTTCTCCCATGGCGCTCCCAATGTCATACAAAATCCTATGCCAAATCACGGACAAGCCGGAGTAAGTGCAATCATCGAGGATGATGGTTTAGATTTGATAGCAGACATTAGGGAACTGAAGACGCCGTTGAGCTTCGTAAAAGCAGGCTGTTGAAGGGGGTGTTTACCCGGGTTGTGCTGAAGATTGCGCCGGATGTCTGAATGATCCTGAGGAATGTGTGCAGTTGAGGGGTTGTATTCAAGGTATGATGGATAGTGGGGTATTGCAGTTTGATCGGGTTGTTGAGAACAAATCTGAAGAGTTGGTAGCTGAGAAGAGGGATGAGATTGCAACGATCTCTATTCCGTACAAAACCATCACTATTTCCGCTCCTAGGCCGCCAACAATTGTTATTACAAAAGGTGGTCCCGTGTCGTTTGAGGACACCAAAGCAATTTCGTGGAATTACGGAGCTAAGGTGTATTGTAATGGACAAAAGCTAGATTTGAAAAGTTCGTCTGTTGAGTCTGTGGACAACCTGGTTGGAGCAGGGGGGATTACCCGAAGTGGTCGAGTCTTTTCACCACCCGAAGTGGTGGCTGATAAAGCAGACAAAGGAAAGGGTAAAACGGTTGTAGAAGAAACCTCGCAGGCTGGAGAGAAAGAGCCTTTGGCAAAAGACGTAGAAGAGTTTATGTGGCTGATACGAAAGAGCGATTACAAGATAGTCGACCATCTACAGCAAACTCCTTCTAAGATCTCCATATTGTCATTGTTGCTATGCTCGGAAGCACATCGAAATGCGTTGCTAAGGATATTGAATACTGCATACGTGCCTCAAGAAATTTTAGTAAACCAACTCGAAGGAGTTGTCGCTCACGTAAACGCAGGGAATGGTCTTGGTTTTACGGACTTAGATTTGACGCCGAAGGGCAGAAATCACAACAGCGCGTTGCATATTTCGATTGAATGTCGTGGAGCTGTTATGTCCCATGTTTTGGTGGACATCGGGTCATATCTAAATGTACTCCCCAAGAAAACATTAATGAAACTAGACACTCAGGGGCTGATGTGTACGCCTAGTGATTTAGTGGTGAGAGCTTTCAACAGAACCAGACGGTCAGTGTTCGGAGAGGTGACACTGCCTATTAAGGTGGGGCCAAAGGTATTCAATGCAGTGTTCTATATAATGGACATCCAGCCGGCTTATAGCTGCTTATTAGGCCGTCCTTGGATTCACTCAGCGGGAGCTGTGACTTCCATGCTGCATCAGAAACTCAAATACATGATTGGTGGCGGCATCGTTATCGTATGTGGAGAAGAAGACATAATGGTTAGCCATCTATCATCATTCAAATATGTGGAAGTGGATGGGGAGATCCACGAAACTCTCTGTCAGGCATTCGAAACGGTCCAAGTTAAGGACAAGTCTCCTGCAACGAGCAAAGCGCCAGAAGTGGCCATATCTTCTTTCAAGGAAGCCCAGGCGATAGTGTAGTCTGGGGCAGCACAAGGTTGGGGCCAGGTGTTAGACATCCCCAACAAGCAGGATAAATTTGGTTTGGGGTACAGCTCGTCTGCTTCATCATCCTCACAGGGCGCGCCGCGCTACAAAGGACCAGTGCTGTTCACCCCGGGGGGTGTTATCTTCTAAGGGATCAACACTGTCTCAGATAGCGAAGAAGGAGATAGCGACTGCAAGATGAATGCTTGGATCAAGCCTTGCACACCAAGACAGAGTCTGCACAATTGGTCTATCTAGGAATTCATTCAAGTGACTACTGAACAGTAATGATCTATTTTCCCGATTATTCTACGACCCTATGTTCTACCCGGAGCATAGTGGTATTTTGTTAGGGCCTTGCTTGTTTATAATTGAACAATTTATCAATAAATCAAAGGGCGTTGTTTCTCATTCAAATTTTGTGATCCTTTTTATTCCTGTTTTATGTTTAACAATAAAATGGCAATGTGTTTCATATCATTTGAAGCATTTAACCATTGTTATTGCAGGACTCACATAATTGCAGATGACACCGATTCAGAACCCCCTATGAATCGCTTCGACTTTGATCACCCGATATTTCAAGCCGAAGAAGAGATTGATGAGGATGACGACTTGCCGGAAGAGCTGGCTAGACTCTTGAAACAAGAAGAAAAGATCATTCTGCCTCATCAGGAAGTGATTGAGGTCATTAATTTGGGTTCTGAAGAAGTTGTCAGAAATGTCAGAGTAGGGGATACACTGTAAAGTGACATCAAGCAAAGGTTGATCGAGATGCTTCGAGAGTATAGTGACATCTTTGCTTGGTCCTACTAAGACATGCCCAGGCTTGACACTGATACAGTGGTTCATCTCTTGCCATTGCGCGAAGAATGTCCGCCGGTCAAGTAGAAGCTCAGAAGGACGAGACCAGACATGGCTATAAGAATCAAGGAAGAGGTCCAGAAGCCGTTGGACGCAGGATTTTTTGCCATGACAACTTACCCTCCGTGGGTCGCCAACATCATGCATGTGCCAAAGAAAGACGGTAAGGTACGGATGTGTGTTGATTATCGAGATTTAAATAAGGCGAGCCTAAAGGATGATTTCCCGCTCCCTCACATTGACGTATTGGTCGACAATACTGCTCAATTTTTCGTATTTTCTTTCATGGATGGCTTTTCCGGTTATAACCAGATCAAGATGACACCGGAGGATATGGAGAAAACGACTTTTATCACGCTGTGGGGGACGTTTTGTTATAAGGTAATGCCTTTTGGGTTGAAAAACGCAGGGGCAACCTACCAGCGGGCTATGGTCACTTTGTTTCATGATATGATTCATCATGAGATTGAAGTCTATGTTGATGACATGATAGCAAAGTCCCAAACGGAGGAGGGACATCTGGTCAATTTATTGAAGCTGTTTGAGAGGCTCAGGAAGTTGAAATTGAGGTTGAATCCTAACAAGTGTACTTTCGGAGTACGGTCAGGAAAACTACTGGGGTTCATTGTCCATGAAAAGGGAATCGAGGTCGATCCTGCAAAATAAAAGCTATACAAGAGATGCCAGCACCGAAGACAGAAAAAGAGGTTCGCGGCTTCTTAGGGAGGGTAAACTACATTGCTCGGTTCATATGTCATCTTACGGCCACATGCGAACCAATGTTCAAGTTGTTGAAAAAAGATCAGGCGGTCATCTGGAATGATAGTTGCCAAAGGGCATTTGACAAAATCAAAGAATATTTGCAGGAACCTCCGATATTGATACCTCCAGTGGCTGGAAGACCATTAATCATGTACTTAACGGTTCTTGAGAACAGCATGGGTTGCGTTCTCGGTCAACACGACGATACCGGAAGAAAAGAACACGCAATATACTATCTGAGTAAAAAGTTCACAGATTGTGAGTCCCGTTACTCGATGCTTGAAAAAACGTGTTGTGCACTCGCGTGGGCTGCCAAACATTTGAGACAGTATATGCTTAATCATACAACCATGCTGATTTCGAAGATGGATCCGATCAAGTATGTCTTTGAAAAGCAAGCACTTTCAAGTAGAATCTCCAGGTGGCAAATCGTACTGACAGAGTACGACATCCAATATGTTTCCCAGAAGGCCATCAAAGGAAGTGTTCTGTCAAAGTACATTGCTGAATAGCCTATCAAAGACTATCAACCAATGAAGTTTGAATTACCTGACGAAGACATTATGTTCCTTAAAAGAAAGGACCGCGAAGAGCCATTACCCGACGAAGGGCCAGAGAGGAGTTCTCAGTGGCAATTGATATTTGACGGTGCTGTTAATTCGTACGGAAGTGGAATTGGGGAAATCATTACGACTCCCCATGGGTCTCATATCCCATTTACTGCCAGATTAACATTCTCGTGCAGCAACAACGAAGCGGAATATGAAGCGTGCATCATGGGTTTAGAAGAAGCCATTGATCTGAGGATCAAGAATCTCGATGTATACAGTGATTCAGCACTTGTTGTTAATCAAATCAAAGGAGAGTGGGAGACCCGACAACCTAATCTGATTCCTTACAAAGACTATGCAAGAAGGTTGTTTCCCTTCTTCGATCGGGTAGAGTTCCATCACGTGCCTAGAGTAGAGAACCAGATGGCAGACGCTCTGGCTACGTTGGCTTCAATGTACAAAGTGAATTTCTGGAATGATGCTCCCAGAATTGTCATTTCTCGCTTCGACATACCAACATTCGTATTCTCCATTGAAGAAGTTGCGGATGGCAAGCCGTGGTTTTATGATATACATAACTTCCTCAAGAAACAAGAGTATCCGCCAAGGGCTTCAACCCAGGATAAGAAGACTCTGAGGAGGTTTTCTGGTAATTTTTATCTGAACCCAGATGGTGTGCTTTACAAAAGGAACCATGACCTGGTGTTATTGAGACGCGTGGACGAAAAGGAAGCAACGCTGTTTATGGAAGAGGTCCACGAGGGTACTTTTGGTACACATGCCAGCGGGCATGCAATGTCTCAGAAACTATTACGAGCAGGGTATTATTGGCTAACCATGGAGTCAGATTATTTCAAATTTGCGAAGAAATGCCATAAATGCCAGATTTATGCAGACAAAATTCATGTACCGCCGAGCCCGTTGAATGTTATGGCGTCCCCGTGGATTTTCTCTATGTGGGGTATTGACATGATTGGCAAGATTGAGCCAACTGCATCCAACGGCCATCATTTCATCCTGGTCGCCATCGACTACTTCACCAAATGGGTCGAAGAAGCTTCGTACGCCAATGTCACGAAGCAACTGGTATCCCGGTTCATAAAGAGGGACATCATCTGTAGATACAGAGTGCCCGAGAGGATCATTACTGATAATGGTTCAAACCTTAACAATAAGATGATGAAGGAATTGTGCCAAAACTTCAAAATCGAGCATCAAAACTCATCGCCATATCGTCCGAAGATGAATGGCGTTGTTGAAGCGACCAACAAGAATATCAAGTGGATAGTGCAAAAGATGGTTGTCACTTACAAAGATTGGCACGAGATATTGCCCTTTGCTCTTCACGGTTATCGTACTACGGTACGCACTTCAACCGGGGAAACTCCTTTCTCGTTGGTATATGGTATGGAAGCTGTCCTACCATTGGAGGTCGAGATTCCCTCTTTAAGAGTTCTGGTCGATGTCAAACTCGATGAGGCAGAATGGATACGAAACAGATTGAACCATCTCAGCCTGCTGAATGAGAAGAGGCTAGCGTCTATTGCATACGGCCGCTTGTATCAGAGCCGAATGAAGAAAGCTTTCGATAAGAAGGTGTGCCCTTGAAGCTTTCAGACGGACGATCTTGTGTTGAAAAAGATTCTCCCACCATAATCAGATCACAGGGGCAAATGGACTCCCAACTATGAAGGTCCGTACGTTGTTCGAAAGGTCTTCTCCAGAGGAGCCTTGTTGTTGTCCACCCTGGATGGTGAGGATTTTACATCCCATGTGAATGCGGACGCAGTTAAAAAGTACTTTGCTTAAAATGACCCGCTGGACAAAAAAAGAGATTCTAGGCAAAAATGGAGCATCCCGGCGAACCATAAAAAGAATGGGTTCGGGAAAAAGTTAGGGATATAAATGAAAAAATGTAAACCCGGAAAGTCGAAAACCCGAAAGGGCAGCTTTGGCAAAAATGGGTATCCCGGTGAATTGAAAACCCGCAAGGGCGATTCAGACAAAAGTTAGGGATTGAAAAGAAAATGAGTGCGATCTGCGTGTGATACTTCATTTCTTAGTGGTTTGGGAAGACCTGAGGGTCGTTCATCCAAATCAATCTCTTCTAAAGATGGAGCATCGAAAAGACATCGAAGTCAGGCGAGTCATAGAGGGATCAGCTCATGGTGTTCGTCCACACCACATTGCCGACATGTCTGTACACTTTTGCTTATTTTTGTACATATCTGTATGCTTTTTGCGTAATTTCCTCTTTTCAGGGGTTGCATTTGTTGTAAAATTTTGCCTATTCACAGGCCATTTATCAATAAACATATACTATTTAGTAATCTGTTTGCTTTGCTTTAACTTTTACTGTTTTGTTTGTGGAAAAACGCCCAATGTTTTGATAAACTTGCGCATGTATAAACTTGTTGGCCTTGGCCAATAATTGTTAAAACTTTGATTTAGCTGAACAACGTCATGAATGACGATTGAGATAGATTTTTTCGTGTAGGATATCTTGTCTGTTTGTTCATTTTGGCAGGGTTGTTACCCCTGGGGCAAAAGGTATGGATGAAATTCGCTTTCTCCCCCAACTAGAGTCCATTCCGCAGCAATTGGAGTTTGCATCTCTATCCCCAGTGGAGTTGTATGCATGTTTAAAGGAGTATTCCAATGTGTATCCTTATCCCTGGTAGTTGGTCAGTACACATTTAATCCCCACAGATTGCAGGTATGTGCCTACGCCCCCAGCAAGTCAAGATCGGACTTCCTTCCACCAGGAAGGTGTGGAATCTTTCCCAACAGTGGGTTAGCGAACAGGTTTCTCCAGCAGACTGTCTGTAAGTATTCAGCCCTCAGCAGTTCAGACCGAGGTCTCCGGCAGAGTTGATTCCCCCGCAGATTTGTTAATTCCCTGGCAAGTAAGATGTGATCCCAGTGTCCGGTCATCTTTCCTCAGCGAAGCTTTTGTTCTCCAGGAGAGTCGTATCCTAGAAGGCCATTCATGGCATTTGATATTCTCTATCAGGTGAGAGTGGCTGTTTAGCAGACTGTTTGTCTTCCCAGTAGATTCGTCTATTTCTCTATAAGAGAGTTCGTATTCCGGAAGGCCGTCCATGGCATTTTCCCCAGCTGAGTTAGCCATCCAGAGTTCGTTCCTCAGCATAAGTTCAAATCGTCATTGGCACGTGTGAGCTATCTCCAGCAGGATTGTTTTCTTTTCCCAGCAGGATGGTTTCTCTATCTTCCTCAGCATTTATTTTGCTGACGTGGTTCCATTACATTTGCATGCGTTCATAGCATCTACCCAAATGCGTAGTATTTCCATTTCGTGTGGAGCATTACGCCATTTTCAAACATATGCATTCTGAAACATAAGCCAGGTTGTTACCTCTTTGCTTTCAAGTGTATCTCCCACAGGTGATCGTTATCCCTGCCCGTGTGGTTTCCAATCCCGGCAAACTCGATGCGTTTATTTCGCCCTCGGTTTATGTCATTCCCCAGCGGCATCGCCGAACTTCGGTTTGTGATATTCTATTCTCTAAGTCCATACAAGTGTTCAGGCTTCGGCAGAAGATTCGTGATAGTACGTTTATCTCATCATATACTCCCCCAACAGAGTTGCTTGATTAAGTTCCTCTTTGTTCCTCAGCAGAGTGGCCTGGTTAGGTTCCTTCTCACTCCCAAAGCAAAATGATTGGTTCCCCAGCAAAGTTTCCTTGTGATCGTTATCCTTGGATGGTTTCGACTTCGTGTGGGTCCGGCCTTCAGATTCATTGTTTGCTTTTATTTAGCGAATGCCTGGCGGCGATGCCAGATGCCCCTACTTTCAGAGTTTTATTGCTCGCTTTTATTTAGCGGATGCCTGGCGGCGATGCCAGACGTTTATCCACTTTACGGATACCTGACGGCGATGTCAGATGGTTATCAATTCTGTGAGTGCCTGACAGTGATGTTAGGTGATTATCAGCTTCTTGCTTATCCAATCTTTGGATTGGATGCTTGCTTTTATTTAGCGAGGGTCTGACGGTGATGTCAGAAGGCTCTGTCTTTAGATTTGGTGTTGTATTTTATCAATCAAGACATCTGGCAGCGATTCCAGAGGCTTATCGACTTTATGGTTGTCTGGCGGCAATGTCAGATGTGTATCAGATTCATGCTATCCGGCGGCGATGCCAGATGTTCAACATTTTTGTGGTTTATCTGGCGGCGATGTCGGATGTTCATCAGCATTTTGTTTATCTGACGATGATGTCGGATGTTTATCAGTTGTTTCTAACTGCGTGGAGTTTTGGCGCCGATGCCAGATGTGTTATCCCCTGCAGTTTGTATGGCGAAGACGTTAGATGGTTATCAGATTTGTGGTTGTCTGGCAGCGATGTCAGATGTTATCAACACCACAGATTCCCGGTGGCGATGTCAGGTGTGCATGGATTTCTGGCGGCGATGTCAGAGGTTTTATTGATTGGATATTGATTTTTGTCGGTGATGCCAGATGTTTCTTAATTTCATGGATATCTGACGGCGAGGTTAGGGTGTTTCGTTCCTTGCAGGTTTCTGGCGGCGATGTTAGATGTGGGTAGATTTCTGACGGCGATGTCAGGTGTGTGTCGATTTTCTGGCGGAGATGTCAAATGTTCACCGACTTTGCGGTTACTTGGCGGCGATGTCAGGAACTATATCTACTTTATGGAAGCTTGACGGCGATGCCAAGTGATGTTTACCAACTGGTTGTAGCTTCTGGCGGCGATGTCAGATCTTAATCAATCATCCGGTTGCCTGGTGGCGATGTCAGGTACTTTCTCAACATGATGTTTGCCTAGCGGCAATGTCAAACGTTTTTCAACCTAAGGTTTATCTGGCGGCGAGGTCAGATATTCTCCAACATGGTGTTGTTTTAGCGGCGATGTCAGATGTTTATCAACATGATGTTTTCCTGGCGGTGATGTTAGGTGCTTTTCTACTTGGTGGTTGTCTGGCGGTGATGTCAGACGTTTATCTACTTTGTGGTTATCTGGCGGCGATGTCGGATGTTTATTAGACTTGGTGGTCTGGCAGCGATGTCAGACGTTTATCATGTTTACGGATGTTTTAGTTTTTTGGCAGCGATGTCAGAATTTTTTATCCCCTACGGAAGTTTGGCGGTAATGCCAAGTGACGTTCATCAATCTTATGGTTATCTGACAGCGATGTTAGATGTTTATCGACTTTGTGTTGGTCTGGTGGCGAGGTCAGAAAATTTTATCCTCCATAGATGCCTGGTGGCGATGTCAGATGTTTTTACCAACTTTGCTGGTGCCTGGCGGCGATGTCAGATACTGTTCAGTTCTTTGTTGATCCAATTCTTGGAGTTGTTACTTATTTTTATTTAACGGGAGCCTGACGACGATGTTAGAGATTTTGTCAACTGAGTGTGGGTGCCTGACGGCGATGTCAGATATGCCGTATCCTTTATAGGATCTTGTCTTCTTGCTGACTTAGTGTCGTTTCCTGCGTGTTAGCAGATTTTTCTTCCGACCCGGGGTCGAGGCTTCTGATTGTTAATCATTTAGCTCGTTGCTGTTGCAACAGTCAGTTCAAGATTTTTCCGGAGATTGTTATCCCTTCTCAGAGTTTGCAGTTTACTTCTGCGGTTGGCAAATTCTCGAATTCGTTGGTATTCAACCGTATTTTACCTCGATTATTTGAAAGTCGTTCGCTTTTCACCCAGTTAGGTCCAAGCCGTTTGAATAGGGGCAGCTGCTGCACACCAAAATTTTCCCAACCTTTTCTTTACTTGGTTTATGTCTCATTGCATTTTCATAGCATTAGCATTTGCATACCATTGCTCATTTACAGGGGATTGGGAGAGGTGTGCCTAGCAAGAAGAGATCACCAGAGATTCTAAGCCTAAGTAAGAGGTCTTATCCAAGCAACCAAATGTTTATCATCATCAGAAGAAAGTCAAAGTTCTTTGAAAGAGCAGATGAATGAATATGGGTCACCTCCTATTTTGGAGGTCATGTGGAGATCATTAGATGATATTGAGTCCATGGTTATGGATGGAGAATATTATGGGAGCTTATTGAATTCCTTGAGGTTCATTGAGGAGCTTGTTCAAGTCATTATATCAAGTGCAAGAAGCCACAGTCAAGAGTGGTGCAGCTAGGGTTTTCATCTGGTCAACCCTAAGTCAACTGTGAAGTTGAAGGAGATTAAGACTCAATTCCAAGTCTTTGTGATCATGGAAGGATGTGTTGAGATATCTAAGATGTTATTCTAAGATCAAACCAAGAAGAATCAAGGGTGTGAGAAGTTGTTAAGCTAGGGTTTCTAAGCTTGTCAGTGTAAAATCCCTTGTTTAGTGCCTAACTTCAAGACCACATATCTCAAGATACAAGTCTCATCTCATCTTGACTCTAACATGAAACTTGTAGAGCATGTTTATATATTTCTATTGAGTACTAGAAATCATCCATTGGGTTTCTAGAACTCAAGTTATGAGGCTGACAAGTTATGGGTCCTCAGATGAATGTGATTTTGGTCAACAAACATCACCCAACTTCCAAGACATTTTTGACCTAGAAGGATTCCTCACTTTGACCCAAACATGAAAGTTTTTCCTTATGATCTTAGCTTTCCAAAAAGTACTATAAGTCCTTCATCTGATTTGTAGAGCTCAAGATATGAAGCTTGCAAGGCAGGGTATTTTGGGAAACTTTGATTATAGGTCATTTTCACAACTTTGCATACTTCAAATGGAACTTTCTCCAACATCAAACTTGCACCAAATGAGCTCAAGTTCATCACTAAACCATCACTTGTCATGGATTTGACTTGTATGTGAAATATGGTGAAGAAAATCTCATGGAAAAAGTACTTAAAAGCCATAGTTGGATTAAATTCGTTTTGCACCATATAATGACAAGTTTGTGCATTTTTTGAGTGCCTTGAATATACTAAACACAATGCCAAAATCAGAAGTTAGTTTTGAGGTCATTTTCATATGCAAATCCATGGTTACTTCAAGAAGAAGTCACACATCCAAAATCAACCACAAGATCCTTTCAAGGGATTAATCTCATCCCTCTGATCAGAAGGAAGCACAAGCAAGGTGTATGAACCAATTTCAGAGCCATTGGAGCAGTTTCATGCGCGCATTTTCAAAGCTTCAAACTCAAATTGGATTTTTTTCAATTGACCTTAACAGGCCACAATTGGGCCTCCATAAGCATTCAGATCCAAAGTATATAGTTTCTAGATCATGTACAAAGCTTCAGAAGGGGATTTGGATCAGAATTGAAGGAGAATTCAGTTACACGAGTGAAGACAACCGGTGCCACCCTCTGGTTTTAAGTCAGGCCAATTTACGTGGATGTACACCTCACTCTTGGACTTGTTGACTTATCCTGATCCAATGGTCGTGATCTAATCTGAGGCATGTTGACATTTTGACCGTGCCATGTAGACTAAGTGAAACAGAGCGTTTTGCTCCTCTGAACTGAGTCTTGGACCTGGGCCTAGGCTATTATCCACACCCCCTTGAATGCAAGCCCAAAGAAAATAACCGGATATATTTGTTAAGTGCCACACACTTTTTTCTATTTTCCTTTCTTTACTTTCTTTTTCCATTTTTATTTCAGTTTGAGTTTTACTTTATCATGTTAGATGATTTGACAAATTTTTCAATTAAATTTTTTAAGTCATTTTTCAATTAAATTTGTTTTTTCACTTTTAGGGTGTTTTATATGGATTAAAAATGCATCTTTCTTGTGTTTGATTTCATTTCTTGATGAATTCCTCATGTTAATGGCTGATTATTTTTGCTCACATTCTTGACATGTTACGAGATTTTCTTGGACAATTTTGCCCCTGCTTGGGGGCATTTTGGTTAGGGTTTTAGGACTTGTTTAGTGACCCCCGATTCCCTTTGTCCATTTGAGGTACCCTTAGGGTTTCACCTCTGTTTGCATAGTCTTGTTTAGACTTAGTCCCTATAGTTTTGACTCCTGGTTCCTAATACCAGAGGGATCATCTAGGATTTTATTTGGCAATTTTTGAGTTTGTTTGCTATTTTTAGGGTGTTTCATAAGTTAGGTGTCCTATAATTGAAGCTCACACACATGCTTGAACTAATAGGCCTTGAAAATGATATTTGTGCAAACTTTTGAGCACCAACTCTTGTTGTTTTATACCTCTAAGATGTTGAAGCATGTATAGGTTCAATTATAGGTCCTAATGTGGTTTGTAACTTGTTGATACTTGACTTTATTTTAGGACTTTCTTTTAGGGTTTTGCTTGTGCACATGTTGAATGTTTCTTATCTTTTACATGTTTTGTTTGCATTCTTTGGTGCATTTCTTTTCATTTACTTGGTGTACATTCTACCCTCATCTATACTTCTGTCCTAGGACTTTAGGATCCTGTTTATGGAAGCTTAGTCCCTCCTTAGGAAGAACTTGAAGCAGGCCATAAGTAGTGAGCCTTTGAGGACTCTTGGTGTGTTTTGTTTGCATTTTGAATGTGGTATGATTGGTTGAGTTCCCTTGTGAGTTCCTTAGGTTCCCACTTTTCCTCCCATCATTTCATTCAATCATTTCCTCCTTTCCTTTTTCATTTGGTGTGTTTTTGTGCATTAGAATTGATGTGTGAATGTTGTAAGCTTTTATCCTTCTTTTCTTCTCTTGCATTAATAAAGGTTGAGATGTGCTTGTGGGGGTGTTCACCCCACACTTTTTCTTCCCTTTGCTTGTGTGTTGCATAGCATATGCATTCATTCTTATTCCATGTTTTGTATCATGTTCTCTTCTTCTCTTTTCTTACCATGCTCCCTTAGGACTTCCAATTTCCTTGTTTAAGGATGATTGTGATAGACCCTAGGTTTCAAACAATGTATGAGAATATTAAGTAGAATTTCCCTTTAACCTCAACTATAGGTTCATCTTGCATGACAACTACTAGGTTTTGAACTAGTTTCCCTTTAGTTTGTACTCTCTCTCTCTCTCTTCTCATCTCAAAACAAATCTAAAACACCTAATAAAGGCTAATGAATGTTGTACGCTACGAGCCTTAAGTACTTGGGAAATGGTGATTGGGGGCTACCTCTCAATTGCTTAGAGTGTTTAGTATACGTCCTTAGGACGATATGCGACGCATTCTCTCCTAAGTCATAGTCTTTAGTGCAACATGAATTACAAACAATTCAAAAACACTTCTCCTTAAAAGACACAAAAACAAATGATCAAACTTCATTTTGTCCTTTGGGACCCTTAATAATGGAAAACCTTTTCATAAAAAAGAGTTTTGTTAACTCTTAGTTCTACCGCAAATAGGTAACGCCTAAGTCTCCAATGGTCGAGTTGCGTACGCCTAACTGCTAGAACTGTTTGTTAACCCTACTCGAATAAAAAACATTTGAACCAATCGGTGTTCTAATTGCCCGAACTACGTTTGCTCTGATTTCTCATACCAGATGAGAATGCGTAGGCACAAAACGACAATGTCTTGGTGAGCAACCTTTCCCCACTTTCATCCGTAGTTAGCCGAACTACGTTGACTCTGACTTTCCCATTGCATGAGGGAATACGTAGGCATAGAGCGGCGATGCTCTATCGAGTAAGTTCTTTCCGTTTAGATTTAGCAGCCGTAGCTAGATTGTTTTTCACCCATAGACTAGACAACCAAGTGAGGATCCCGTCGAGTACGACGGACGTGAGGGGTGCTCATACCTTCCCCTTGCGTAACCGACTCCCGAACTCGAGATTTGGTTGCGATGACCAATCTTATCCCGTTTCACAGGTTTTCTTTGATCGTTTCCTTTCCCTCGTTGGGATAAATAACGAACGGTGGCGACTCTTCTGTCATTGCCGGCCTCCTTTTTCGTAGTAGCGACAGAGGGGTGCTAATACCTTCCCCTTGCGTAACTGACTACCGAACCCCAGATTTGGTTGCGATGACCTTGTCTTTTCCCTTTTCTTCAGGTTTTCTCTGATCGTTTCCTTTCCCTCTCTTTGGGATAAATAATGAACGGTGGCGACTCTTCTGTTTTTTTGCCGGGTATTTTTCGCAGTTGCGACAGCTAGCGACTCTGTTGGGGATTGCGATGGTTCCCTATGCGAGTCAATCCTAGCGCTTGTCTGTTGTGCGTCTTTGGGTGTTTATTTTTGTGCAGTTATTTTTGCTTTATATACACTGTCTGTAGTATATTACTGCATTTTTTTATCATATCATATTGCTGTTGTGCTGTGGGGTGGGTTGTTCCATTGAGAGATAAGCCCAGTACCCAGGCTTGAGTATACACATAGGATTAGTGTGGAGAGTAGTGGGAGCTTGTGTGGCGTTTGGCCACACAATATCTCGTGCAAAATTCACGTCCAAACGAGGTTTTTCTTTGGAGATACTCTATCCTGCGTGTCTGGTGCAGTTGAGGGAGTATTGACTTAGAAAGAATAACGACTCTGGAGACCGTTCATTGGGAAGTCAGCTAAGTGAGGTCGCTTCGTTAGACTATGATGCCAAACCAAAAATGGTGAACGTATCATCGTTTCTCAAAAGTCTGTGACGCTGATGACCTGCATAGGATGTCGTACCTTCCAAGACTAGAACCCACATATGAGAGGGGATGGGTTTTGTAGGAAAATTGACCTCCAACTAACCCGGTTTTCTCCTCAGTTTGGAATTTTGATCCTGAGTACTTCGGTTTTCTATTATCTCAATGTCCTGATCAGCTCAAAGCTATGGTTGTATTCAGTCAACGGCACAACAACGAGTTTGAGCATTGGATACCTTGATCCCATGTTTGCATTTACATAATCATCTTGCATTTAACATTGCATGTCTGTGTGTATTACAGGTTCTCGTCTCTCCTTTGATTTTGGTACTGGTCTTCTGTAGAGATGGAAGTTGGCAGAAAGAGGATTGTGGTATACAAGTTTCCTGCACCTGAGTTGGGACCTTTATTTGGTCTAATTTCTCTAGCCGATCCTGGCGTCCTAGCAACCTTCAGGGAAGATAATGGGAAAATTCTGAATCTTGTCCGTAAGATCACGAGTTATGAGCATGGAGCTATCCATACCCTATTAAAGTTTTATGATCCACCACTGCGGTGTTTCACGTTCCTGGACTATGTGTTGGTTCCGACTTTGGAGGAATTCGCTTTCATCTTAGGTGTTCCAGTTCAAGATAAGGTGTCGTTCTTCCAATCCGAAGAAAAACATGATCTCGAGAATTTATCCGCCACTCTTTATTTGAGCGCCTCTGATTTGGTAGACCATGTTATCGGCAGAAATGGAGTTTCCGACTTTGACTTGTATTTCTTAGTGGATAAAACCTGAAAATATGCTGAAGAGGGTTGTTGGGTGGTTTTCAGTGCTATTTTGGCTTTGTGCGTCTATGGCATTGTGTTGTTCCCTAATGTACCGGACTTTGTGGATTTTGATGTTTTTCATATCTTCTCTTCCAAAAATCTTGTACCTACTCTTCTAGGGTATTTGTACCATTCAGTACATTACAAGAATGAGAAAAGAAGAGGGAAAATGGTTTCTTGTTGCGCACCACTTTTGCACAAGTGGTTTGTTGATCATCTCCCTCGCTCTAGAGCTTTTTGTGGATTTAGCGAACTTGTCTGAATGGTCAAAGAGGCTTATGGGTTTAACAGAAAAGGATATTGTCTGGTTCAATCGAGATCTGCTTGGACGTGAGCTTATCTTTAGTTGTGGTGGCTTTCCTAATGTGCCTTTGATGGGGAGGAAAGGAGGCATCAACTATAATCCTTCTCTTGCTGTGAGACAGTTTCATTATGCTTTGAGAGGGCCTCCGAAAGAAGAAGAAGTGCAGGAATATCTGTACTTCACTGGTGTAGCGGATCCTTGTATTTCGGCCAAATTCATGGACACATGGGGTAAAATTCACAAGAAGGGAAAGCTTTATTTGGGCAAAGGCGATTGTAGAGCCTATGGCCCTTACTTGGAGTGGATTCAGAAGAGAGTTGGGAAGGTTCTATTGCCGTTTCCTGTTGAAGAACCATTGTATCCTTTAGTCATTGAGCAGCCTACTACGGTCGACATCCTGAGGTATAACGAGCTTTGGGTAGAGAAGGAAAAGCTTCGCAAAGAGAATGAAGAATTGAGACAAGAGATCGGTCAGCTGAAGCATGATAAAGGTGAAGCTGTTTATTCGGCCAAGACGAAGTCAGACTCATTGATCAAGTTGGAGAAAGAGCTTACTGATCAGGTACAAGTACGAGAGTGGTTCGGTCTTTATTTAAAAAGCACCTGCAGCATTCTAAAGCGCAAGAAGGAGGATTTAGATAGAGCATATCTGAAGATATCCAAGTTCGAAGAGAAGTGGAATGCTACTGTGACCGCCAACAAGAGTAGAGAGGACCAGCTCCGTACTCAGGTCGATAAGTTGAAGGCGCAACTCAAGGCTATGGAGAAAGAGGTATTGATAGAATCATTTCGCAGATGCATAATTGAGCAGAAATACCAGGAGACTTTATCAGCACTTGAAGAGCTCAAGATACGCGCAGAGGTGAAGAAACCCAGGCTTGAAGATGTCTTCGGTGAAGATGCTTGGGAGGATCATTGTTGTTATCTTCGGGATGTGATATGCAAATGGGATATCCTCATTAGAGAGTTGGTTGATAGACCAGATCATCTAGATACAAAGGAGATTCTTAGGGAGGCTCAGGCCTAGGGCAAAAAGCATGACTACTAGGAAGGTTTATCTTTTGTAGTTTCTTTGTTTTTATCTTGATCATCGCCAGATATGTTGGATGAGATCAGTACCTCTTTGTATGCAGATATTTCTCATTCGGTTGTATTGTCTCAGCTTTATCTGATATGTGAGAAGATTATCGCAGTGTTCTTATCCATCTCTGCTGTTCTTGTTTGTTGAAACTAGAATCAAGGGGGAGATCTCCCTGTAAATACATAGACATGTTTGCATTTTGCATCTTGCATTTTCATTTGCATCACATGTGTTCTCGATGGCCTTCTGTTCCTAACTCTACTTGCTTTTCTTCAGTAATAGGATTGAGGAGTTCAGTTTCCACATGTATTCAACTCGAGGGAATCAACAAAGAGTAATGGATCAGGTTCAAGCTGAATTGCAGGAAGTCAGGGCTCGCATGGTCCAATTCATAGAGCTGATGCAGACTGTTGCTAGTGGGCAGGAACAGTTAAGAACTATGGTCCAGCCGTTGATATCACGGGTTGACGAAGAGGGCGTCTTGCACGGAGGAGCTGGTGTTATTCCTCCCCCAATCGGTGGATCTGTTCCACAGGGTATTCCTACTGTTGTCATACCTCCGGGCGCAGGTGCTGCGAATGAGAATGGTAATGTTGCTAGTAATGGAAGTGTGTGCGATGTGCATGGGGCTGCTGGCCCTCATTGGGAAGATAACCAGGATGATGTCTTTTCCATGAGAGATATGGAGGGTGGTTTACCAACTGAAGCTGGCCGAAGGTTTAAACTGATTGAGGAGAAGATGAAGTCTTTTGAGAATCAGAACTCTTTGGGTCTTGATATGTCAGGTCTTGGTCTAGTTCCTGGGGTCAGGATTCTTCCCAAATTCAAAGTACCAAATTTTGACAAATATAAAGGGACGACCTGTCCAAGAGTGCATATTCGGGCATATTTCAGGAAAATGTCTGCTTACTCCAATGATGAAAAGCTGCTAATGCATTTTTTCCAAGATAGTCTGGAAGGAGCGTCTTTGGAATGGTATATGGGACTTAAGAGAACTCATATCCGCAGTTGGAGAGAATTGGATGAGGCTTTTATGCGTCACTATCAGTATAATAGTGATCTGGCACCGAACCGGGTACAATTGCAGAGTTTGTCGCAGAAAAATAATGAGAGCTTCAAGGAATACGCCCAGAGATGGTGGGATCTAGCTGCAAGAGTGCAACCCCCTATGGTAGAAAGGGAACTGATAGACATGTTCATGGCTTCGCTGCCCGGTGTGTATTTTGAGAAGTTGATAGGATGCATGTCGCAGGGTTTTCTGATATGGTAATGGCTGGCGAGAGAGTCGAAAGTGGAATTAAGTATGGAAAGATTCCAAATGGTGGCGGATCCTCTTCAGGAGGAACAAAGAAACCATATTCAACAAACCCCAAGAGAAGGGAAGGGGATGCAAATGCTATTTCTCACAAGGGTAAAGGTAGAGCTCAGTCCCGTTATAATCAACAGGTTGCTACTGTAGATATCCCGGCCGCAACTCAGCAGCGAGTTAATGTTCCTCGACCTTATAATGCTAGACGCAGAATGGTTGTTAGACAGTTCGAGAACCCTCCGATGCCATATTCTCAGTTGTTACAGCATCTGCTGCAATTACAGCTAGTCTAGAAGAGGACTTTGGCTCCTCTCACTGGTACACCGCCTCCTGGTTACAATGCGAATGCCAGATGCGATTTTCATTCAGGCGCCCCGGGCCATAATATTGACAATTGCAAAGCCTTCAAGCACAAAGTTCAGGATTTGCTTGACTCCAAGGCTATCAACTTCACCAACGATGGGCCTAATGTGAATCAAAACCCGATGCCAAATCATGGGGCGGCAGGGGTTAATGCTGTTATTAAGGGAGAACAATTAAATCTGATAACCGATGATGGGAATTTGAAGACTCCGTTGAGCTTTGCGAAGGCTAGTTTGTTGAAGAAGGGGGTGTTTCCTGGTTGTTCTACTGACTGCTCATAATGTGAAGTGCAACCTGAGGGTTGTGATCTTTTGAGGAAGGGTATTCAGAGAATGATTGATGAGGCCTGTTTACAATTTGACAAGGTTGTAAAAGACGATGTTGAGGATAAGGTGAGTAATGATAGAAGCGAAGTTGCTACTATCTCTATCCCATACCGGACAATCAATATTTCAGCGCCTGCTAGGCCAGCTCCGGTTATCATCACTGTACTGGGACCTGTGCCATACGAGAGCACTAAAGCCATCCCATGGAACTATGGGGGAGAGGTGTTCTGTAATGGGCAGAGACATGAGTGGACAACGCCTACAGATGGAAGTTCGTCGGTTGAGAATATAGTTGGTGCTGGAGGTATTACCAGAAGTGGTATGATCTTTTCTCCACTCGAGGTTAACGTTGATAAGAACGACAAAGGTAAGGGTAAGGCCGTGATTGAAGAGAATGTCCAGCAATAGGTTGGTACTGATGTTTTTCAAAGACGCGGAGGAATTTATGAGGCTCATCTGGAAAAGTGACTACAAGATTGTGGATCACTTAAATCAGACTCCTTCAAAAATTTCCATTCTATCATTATTGTTGTGTTCGGAGGCACACCGCAACGCTTTATTGAGAATTTTGAATGCAGCATACGTACCCCAGGAGATTTCTGTCAATCAGCTAGAGGGGGTAGTAGCTCATGTAAATGACGATAATGGTCTTGGTTTTACTGATCTGGATTTGACTCCTGCCCAGAGAAACCATAACCGTGCTTTGCACATATTTGTGGAGTGTAGAGGGTCTTTGATGTCGCATGTCCTGGTCGATACAGAATCATCCCTCAATGTACTTCCAAAGAAGGCGTTGATGAAATTGGATACTCGAGGTTTGGTATGCACGCCAAGTGATTTGGTTGTGAGGGCTTTCGATGGGTCTAAGAGATCGGTGTTTAGGGAGATTACGATGCCTATTCAGGTAGGGCCAGAGACTTTTGATGCAACTTTGTACATCATGGATATCCAGCCAGCCTATAGTTGTTTGCTTGGCCGACCTTGGATACATGCCGCAGGAGCAGTCACTTCAACGTTGCATCATAAGCTGAAGTACATGATGGAAGGGAAAATTGTCACAATATGCGGTGAAGAAGACATTATGGTCAGCCATTTGTCGTCCTTCAAGTAAGTGGAAGTGGATGGGGAGATCCACGAAACACTCTGCCAGGCATTTGAAACAGTTCAGATTCAGGAGCATTCTCCTGCAGAAGCCAAGGGCCTGGAGGTTTTGATGTCGTCGCTTAAAGGAGCTCGTGCTATTGTAGAATCCGGCTCGTCATAGAGGTGGGGCCAAGTTCTTAATGTTCCCGTCAAGAAAGACAAGTTCGGTCTGGGATACAAACCCTCCAATTCTTCTCAAAGCATTCCGAGGTACAGGGGACCTGTGCAATTCACCAGCAGCGGTGTGATATTTGACAGAGTTAATGCCGTTGGAGATGACGAAGGTGACAGCGATTGTGATATGGATGCCTGGATCCGTCCATATACTCCTAGTTAAAAGCTTTGCAATTGGATTGCGGAAGAAGTCATTCATGTTACTACTGCAGAGTAATGTTCATTGTTTTGTTTATGTTCAGTCCTACGTTCTGCCTAAGACGTAGTGACCAAATTTGTGGGGCCCTCTTGTTATTTGCACTTTATCGCAAATAAAGGACATTTTTCGCATATTGTGATCCCTGTTTTTCTTATTTTTTATTTTGAATTTATATTAAACAGAAAAATGGCAATGCGTTTTGTTTGTTGCATCGCATAATAAACATGAACATCATCATGCATGTCTTTTCTATCAGATGCCACCGACTCAAGTCCAACTATGACTTTGTATGACTTTGATAATCCCATTTATCAAGCTGAAGAAGAGACTGACGAAGACTGTTAACTACCCGAAGAATTAGCCAGACTTCTCAGGCAAGAAGAAAGGGTTATTGTGCCTCATCAGAAGGATATCAAAGTTATTAATCTAGGTACCGAAGATGACAGGAAAGAGGTAAAAGTGGGAGCTGCATTGGAAGACAGTATCAAGAGAAGATTGGTTGAAATGCTCCGTGAGTATAAGGGTATATTCGCTTTGTCGTACCAAGACATGCCTGGGCTGGATACAGATATTGTGGTACACCGGTTACCCCTCAGAGAAGAATGTTCGCCAGTCAAGCAGAAGTTGAGACGGACAAGGCCTGACATGACAGTCAAGATAAAAGAAGAAGTTCAGAAGTAGTTGAATGCTGGTTTTCTTGCTGTCACGAATTACCCTCCGTGGGTCGCTAATATTGTTCCTGTGCCTAAGAAAGATGGAAAGGTCAGGATGTGTGTTGATTACAGAGATCTGAATAAAGCAAGCCCGAAAGACGATTTCCCGCTTCCCCATATTGATGTGTTGGTTGATAACACTGCTCAACATTCCATGTTTTCCTTCATGGATGGCTTCTCTGGGTATAACCAAATTAAGATGGCACTAGAGGACATGGAGAAGACTACTTTCATCACACCATGGGGAACTTTTTGCTACAAGGTGTTGCCTTTTGGATTGAAAAATGCAGGGGCAACCTATCAGCGGGAAATGGTGACTCTCTTTCATGATATGATTCATCATGAGGTTGAAGTATATGTTGATGACATGATTGCAAAGTCGCAGACGAAGGAAGGACATCTGGTCGATCTTCTGAAATTGTTTGAAAGGTTAAAGAAGTTCAAGCTGAGGCTGAATCCTAACAAGTGCACCTTCAGAGTGAGACTTGGAAAGTTACTGGGTTTCATCGTCAGTGAGAAGGGTATTGAGGTAGATCCTGCCAAAATAAGAGCTATACAAGAAATGCCTGAGCCGAGAACGGAAAAAGAGGTTCGTGGTTTCCTGGGGAGATTGAACTACATTGTAAGGTTCATATCTCATCTTACAGCCACTTGTGAACCAATTTTCAAATTGCTAAGAAAAGATCAAACGGTCAGGTGGAATGAAAATTTCCAGAAGGCATTTGAAAGAATAAAAGAGTATTTGCAGAAACCTCCAATACTCATGCCTCCAGTTGCAGGGATCCCTCTGATCATGTATCTCACGGTTCTTGAGAATTCAATGGGATATGTGCTTGATCAAAGACGAGTTGGGTAGAAAAGAGCATGCCATATACTACCTGAGTAAGAAATTCACTGATTGCGAGTCGAGATACTCAATGCTGGAAAAAACATGTTGTGCACTCGCTTGGGCTGCTAAGCGTTTGAGACAATACATGTTAAACCATACAACCTTGTTGATTTCGAAGAAGGATCCGATCAATTACGTCTTTGAAAAACAAGCACTCTCCGGAAGGATTTCCCGATGGCAAATAGTTTTAACAGAATATGATATTCAGTATGTTTCCCAAAAAGCCATTAAGGGAAGCGTTCTGTCAGAATATCTTGCTGAACAGCCAATTATGGATTCTCAGCCGATGAAGTTTGATTTTCCAGATGAAGACGTCATGTTTTTGAGGATGAAAGACTGTGATGAGCCTTTACCTGACGAGGGTCCTGAGATTGGATCTCAGTGGAAACTGGTTTTTGACGGAGCAGTTAATTCATATGGTAATGGAATCGGTGCGATCATTACTACTCCTTACGGTTCCCACATACTGTTCACTGCCCAATTGACTTTTGTATGCACCAATAATGAGGCCGAGTATGAAGCTTGTATTATGGGTTTAGAAGAGGCCATTGATCTGAGGGTCAAGAATCTAGATGTGTACGGAGATTTAGCGTTAGTCGTCGATCAAATCAAAGGAGAGTGGGAAACTCGTCAGGACAACCTGGTGCCTTACAAGGATTATGCAAGGATACTGTTGCCTTTCTTCGATAGAATTGAGTTCCATCACGTGCCAAGAGCTGAGAATCAGATGGCGGATGCCTTGGCCACGTTATCCTCAATGTACAAAGTGAATTACTAGAATAAAGCTCCAGCTATCACCATCATGCGTCTTGATAGACCCGCTTTTGTGTTTGCGATTGAGAAAGCATCAGATGGAAAGCCTTGGTATTTTGATATCAAGCATTTTCTCAAGACTCAGGAATACCCATCTGGGGCATCCAGCAAAGATAATACTTTGAGGAGGTTAGGCGGTAACTTTTATCTGAACAAAGATGATGTGCTCTATAGGAGAAACTTTGACATGGTCTTGCTGTGTTGTGTTGATGAACTTGAAGCAAGCCTCTTGATGGAGGAAGTCCACGAGGTTTCTTTCGGTACTCATGCTGATGGACATGCAATGGCCAGAAAATTGTTAAGAGCTGGGTATTATTGGATGACCATGGAATCCGATTGCTTCAAACACGCCAGAAAATGCCATAAATTCCAAATTTATGCTGATAAGGTGCATGTGCCACCGACTCCTCTGAATATGTTAACGTCTCCATGGCCTTTTGCTATGTGGGGAATCGATATGATTGGAAAGATTGAGCCGACTGCTTCTAATGGACATCACTTCATCCTGGTTGCAATTGATTCCTTTACGAAGTGGGTAGAAGTAGCTTCTTTTGCCAATGTCACGAAGCAGGTGGTCGCCCGATTCATAAAGAAGGACATCATTTGTCGTTATGGAATTCCGAAGAGAATAATTACTGATAATGGTTCGAATTTGAATAACAAAATGATGAAGGAACTGTTCCACAGTTTCAAGATTGACCATCACAACTCTTCTCCATATCGTCCGAAGATGAATGGCGCTGTTGAGGCAGCTAAAAAATATATCAAGAAGATTGAGCAAAAGATGGTTGTAACCTATAAGGGTTGGCACGAGATGTTGCCATTCGCTCTTCATGGTTATCGTACCACGGTACGTACATCAACCGGGGCAACTCCTTTCTCACTGGTGTATGGTACGAAAGTTGTCCTACCATTAGAAGTTGAGATTCCTTCTTTAAGGGTACTGTCGGATATGAAGCTTGACGAGGCTGAGTGGGTGAAGACCAGGTTGAATCAGCTGAGCTTGATTGATAAAAAGAGATTGACAGCCATTGCTCATGGCCGGATGTACCATAGTAGGATGAAGAAAGCCTTCGATCAAAAAGTGCGTCCTCGGTGCTTCCAGACGGGTAACTTGGTGTTGAAAAGGATCCTTCCTCCTTATACAGATCACAGGGGAAAATGGACTTCTAATTATGAAGGTCCATATGTAGTAAGAAAGGTGTTCTCTGGCGGAGCCTTATTACTATCTACCATGGATTGCGAAGATTTTGCATCCCTTGTGAACGCAGACGCGGTTAAAAAATACTTTTCTTAAAAGAGACCCGCTGGACAGAAAAAGAAAAGTCCAGGAAAAAATGGGGCATCTCGGCGAACCAGAAAAAGAAAAAGGTTAGAGCAAAAATTAGGGATAAAAATAAAAATGTAAACCTGCAAAGTTGAAAACCTAGAAAGGCGACTTTGGCAAAAATGGGTATCCCGGTGGATTGAAAACCCGAAAGGGCGATCCAGGAAAAAGTTAGGGATTAGAAAGCAAATGACTACGGTCTGCGTTCGATCTGTAAGCATGTGAGCGGTTATCCCGAAGGAAAGGAATCAGTCCAGTCAGTCTTTTCAGAAGGCGAAACATGGGGAACATCGAAGACATACAGGTCATAGCTGAGTCGACACATGGTGGTTGTCTGTTGCCACATTGCCAACATTTGTATATAGTCTGTTTCTTTTATGCAATTACCTCTTTTCAGGAATTGCATCCGAATTGTAATTCGCCTATTTGCAGACTTTTTATCAATAAAGTATTCACTTCAGTCAAAGTATTTTTCGTTGCTTGCTATTATTTTGTTTACAAAGAACGTCTGTTATTTTGGTAAACGTTGCAGGTGAAAACATGAGGCTTTACAAAGCATAACAGAAGCAATGATGTTGCTTGGGCGACAGGTATCATGAATGATAACTAAAGTAACCATTTTGCATGTAAGGCATGTTTTTGTTTGTTGCAGGATGACAGCTCTTCCCAGTAGAATGTTTCTCTACGACAGTGAAATTGTGATATAGGATGATTCACTTTCCCCCTAGCGGGAGTTCAGAGTTTTGATTCTCGGCGTAAACAGGTTCGAAGGGTTCCGTCATGTGGAGTGCAGTCAGGCATCTTGTTCAACAAAGAGTTGGTTTCCCCATAGAATCTCGTTATCAAGCCAGCGAAAGTGTGGCGTGTCCTCCGCAGAACAAAGTTTTGTCTCCCTACAATGATCCCCAACAGGGTGGATTTGCTTTCAGCATGTTCCTAGCAAAGTAAGGTGGAAGGATATTCCCTCGGCGGCAGGATAGATTGCAATCTAGTTTTAGTCTCCAGCAGAGGCAACGTCTTTGACGCCCTTCCCCAAACGGAGTCGATGTTCTGGTGTCATTCCAGTAATATCGGTATGTAGAGTTTTCTTCCTCGACAAGGAAAGTGTTCAAATAAAAGCATGACCCATTCCTTAGTAGAGTGGGGTCCTCAGTAGAGGTCTCTGATATTCCTTAGCAGGGCGGGTTGTTACTGGTGCGTCCCCATCGGGGTGGAATTTCTTTCCAAGCAGAATAGAGCTTTCAGAGTGGTTCTTGATTCCCCACTGATTGGGTTGTTTGGTGTTTTCCCAACAGGGTGAATATTTTCAAGAAAGGCCATCCAGGGCATTTCCCCAGCCGAGTCTTTTGCTCCCCAGAAGGGTTGTATTCTGGTAAGCCGTTCAGGGCACTTTCTTCACTAGAGTTTATGTTGATCCCTAACAGAGTGGATTTTTGTTCTTGTCAGAGCAGTATAACCCAGGAAAGTTCTTTTCTTGGAGGCCATCACGGGCTTGTACTTCCTAGCGTAAGTCCAATTGTAATTGGCATATCCTATCTTTCCCCGGCAGGGTTTTTCTCTTCAGCATTTATTTTGCTGAGGTGGTTCCTTTGCATTTGCATGTTCACATAGCATCCTTCTAAATGTGTAGCATTTCCATTTCGTATGGAGCATTACGCCATTTTCAAACATATGCATCTAAATCATAAGCCAGGTTTGGTTCTAGAGGTTGTTTGATTCAGGAGATTTTCGTGTTATCCCTGTTGGTGTGGATCTTTGGGTTGGTCATTTCATTGGATTCTTCCCCGCTGGTCGTTTGGTTAAACGTCTTCTCTCTTCAGCTGAGTCGTTGCGTTAGACGTCTTCGTTCTCCCCAGGCGAGTCTCTTGTAAGCGCCTTCTTCCCTGGTCGAGCCTGTTGTTCAGATGTCTCTTTTCCCCAACAAAGTTGTTTGGTGAACTGATGTTCTTTTCCTCGGCAGAGTTGTTTGTTTAAACCTCTCTTTTATTATTGGTATTTTCGTTGCAAATTGTGAGTCGGTTGATTCTGTTGCTTGCCTATTCCGGGTGTGTTATCCCAAATTTTGGTTGGTACTCCCCAGCGTAGTCTGATTATTGGGTTTGGTATCCCAACTTTTGGTTGGTAATTCTAGGGTGGTTTATTCCAACTTTTGGTTGGTAATCTCTGGCTCCCCCTCGCAGAGTCTTTATTCCAACTTTTGGTTTGTAATCTTTGCTTCATTCCAACTTTTGGTTGGTGACGTATGGGTGTTTGGATATTATTCCAACTTTTGGTTGGTAACCTTTGTTGTTGCCAGTTCCCTCTCGTTTAGCGTCTCCGACGATTCTAACTTTTGGTTAGTAGCCTTTCATTCCAACTTTTGGTTGGTAATCTTGGATGATCATCCCAACTTTTGGTTGGTAGTCTTCTATGGTGGAGTCAGCGTTGTTCAGCGTCCCCAATGATCCTAACTTTTGGTTAGTAGCTTTTGTTCCGACTTTTGGTCGATGAGGATTTTTATAGCAATTCTAACTTTTGGTTAGTAGCTTGTGTTCTGACTTTTGGTCGATGATAATCTTTTCTGGCGATCCTAACTTTTGGTTAGTAGCCTGTGTCCCAACTTTTGGTTGGTAGTCTGTCGCTTGGTGGACGTCATCCCAACCTTTGGTTGGTATTCCTAGCTGGGTCCAAAGCTTTGTTGACGTTATTCCAACTTTTGGTTGGTAGTCTACCTTTTCCTGGATTTTTGTTATTCCAACTCTTAGTGGGTAATCCTTTGGTGGTGGTATGTTTATCCCAACTTTTGGTTGGTAGTCCTCCTTTATTCCCCGACGGAGTCGTCATTCCAACTTTTGGTTGGTAGCGTTGTCTGTTTCCAACTTTTGGTTGGTGAGATTTTGTGGAAGTGATTCCAACTTTTGGTTGGTAGCTTGTGGTCGTTGTGTTTCATCGGGTGTTTTCAACTTTTGGTTGATAGTTTGGGTTCAACTTTGTTCGGTATTACGGCGATTCCAACTTTTGGTTGGTAGCTTGTGTTCATTACCCTTTTGTGGCATTCTGATCTTTGGTCAGTGTATTCCCCAGCGAGTAGCCCTGCCATTTCACTTTCGGTCAGTGTTGTGGTGATTCCAACTCTTGGTTGGTAGTGTTTGTTTTATCCCCGGAGAGTAATTCTTATCCCATCTTTTGGATGGTATCCTTTGATTATTATTTTTTGGTGGATGTGCAGAGTTATCTGGTTAATCTACTCTTTCCCAGTGAAGTCATCACAAGAATGCTTGGGTATTTTCCTCTTTTGTTCCTCGGCAGAGTCGGTATCCCAACTCTTGGTTGGTATCTTTAGTCGGTATCCCAACTCGTGGTTGGTACTCATTTGGTGGTCATCCCATCTTTTGGATGGTATCTTTTGATTGTTATTTGGTAGACGCTTGGTCCCCACAAATTTCTGGGTTCTTTCGTTATTCAATCGCCTTCTACCTTGAATGTTTAAAAGCTGATGCTTTTCATCCCTTCAGGTCCAAGTCGATTGAATAGGGGCAGCTGTAGCACCCCAAAATTTGCCTTTCTATTTTAACCTAGACTGGCTTTTGTTTCTTTGCATTTTCGCATTAACGCATCTCATAGCATCTGTTTTTTGAGGCGTGGGATCAAGGCATTTCTGTGGCTCAGGGTTCTCTTTTAGTGCAAGAGACTGAACAGTGAGCATTAGGAGTTCCGACATTTATTTTTCCCGGCGATCGAGCGGCCGATTTTATTTTATTTTGTAGGATATTTTCAGCTCACGGGGAAGCATTCAGGCTATCTCAAGCATTCTCATGGTTGTAGTATTCAAGAGCAAGTTTTAGAGGCTAAACAGGGCTTAGAACAAATGAAAAACGGGCAAATGTGCACATTTCCCTCCAAAAGGCACCAAAACTCAAATTTTTAAGGTGTTAACCGATTAACCAAATGGTTAACTGATTAACCAAGTCAAAATCACGTCAAATTTGAAATTTTAAAGGTGTTAATCAATTAGCCCGTATGGTTAACCGATTAACCAAGGCAGAGTTCAGCTCTGCACGTGAATTTTCAATAGAGGTCACTTTGGGCTCCAATTTTGATCACTTACAAATTTGATTTTACACCAAAGGAAGGATCTAGAACCACTTTGAATTTTGGTTAATTTTCAAATTAATTTACATTCCCTCCAATTTCCCACTCCTAATCCCAAACCAATTTTCACAAACCACACTCCAAACCATATTTGGATCCAAACCAAGAGCATATTTAAATGATTTTCTCCAAACCTCACAAACACAATCCTCATAATTCCATTTCATTTTCAGAATTCTCTCTCATTCTCTCAATTTTCTCTCAACTTTTCTTCCCACCAAAACTCCATTAAAGCTCTTTCTTGGAATTCCTTGATTCTCCATTGGAATCATTGAATTCTAGAGCTTAAACCTTCATCCTTCATCCTTATCATCTCCAATTCTCCATTCAAATTTCGTGCTATTATGGATCTGAATTTTGAAGTTGATTTGGAGTAGCTTATTTGGTTGGATCTAGCTTAATTTTGGTGGATCTTCATTTCTACTACAAGTAATCACTTGGATCTTGAATAATCTATGGGTTTCTTGCTTGGATTTGCTCAATTGAGGTTGAATCAACAGTTACCAAAGCAATTCTCTGCTTTGTAGGTTGGAATTCTAGATCTGATGCTATTTTGAGCTTATTTTGCATATTCAATGTGGATCTTCATTTTTTATTGACTTTTGGTTGATTTGATCCATGTGATTTGTGATCTTGCTGTTTGAATGTGTTTACATGTTGATTGGATCACTGTTTTCTGGTTTAAATTCGTGCATAATTGATTATATGATCATCTGGATTATTGGAGAAGTGATTAATTGCTGAAAAGTGCTTTTTAGCTGTTGTTTTCTGCTTCTGGTACAGTGTTAATCAGTTAACCAGATGCAGTGCAAACTGGTTAATCGATTAACCAGTGCAAATATTCAAATTTTCAAACATTTTCAACTGGTTAATCGGTTAACCATATGTGTTAACCGATTAACACTGTGCCAGCGGGCCTGTTTTGCTGCTTTCAAGGTTGTTTTGGTGCTCTCTCACTTTGAATCTTCATGGATCGGTATGATGCATTTGGAGTGAGATGTTTTGGATATTGTGTGGTTGTTCTTGATTGTTTAATCACGATTTCTTCGACACGCGTGTTCGATTTCCACTTGAATGCATGCTTATAGATGTGGTTAAGGTGATAATCATTTGCATTGTTTCCTTTGCTTGCATTGCTTGGTTGAGATGTGCTTGTGGTGGCTATTGTCCCACACTTTTCCTCCCACCTTTCTTTTGTGTTCGCATTTCATGTTGCATTTCATGTTCCCTTTCTTTCTACTTGTGATTGATTTATCTTGTGTTTACTTGGTTTTCTTTCCCATGATTCCTTAGGATTCCTAGTCCCTTGGGGGTAGGAGAGACATTAAGTGTTCAATCCAGGCATGCTAACATTAGGGTAGATTCCCCTTTTTAATTCCAACTTTAGGACCACTTTGCATGACAATGTTAGGGCCGAGTTTCCCTTAGACCTTCTATGCGTCTCTCTTCTCATCTCAAAACACATTCTAACTCATCTAATAAATACGATGAACGTTGTACACTACGAGCCTTAATCACATGGGAAATGATGAATGAGGGGTCTCCTCTCGCTTGCCTAGAGTGTTTAGTGTACGTCCCGTTTGGGGGCGATATGCGACGCATTCGTTCCTATGTCATAGTCTTTAGTGCTACGGGAATCACAAATCAAACTAATTCACTTCACTAAAAAATACAAACAAAACCTCAAACCCTTTTATCCTTCGGGATTAATTGAAAGCCATTTTTAAAAGAGTGTTATTAACTCTTGGTTCTACCACAAACAGGTAACGCCTAAGTCTCCAATGGTCAAGCAACAATACACCTAACTGCTAGAACAAAGGTTTAACCCTACTCGGTTAAAACACTTAATCAACCTGTGGTTTCGTGTCAGCCCGAACTACGTTTGCTCTGATTTCTCGTATCAGACGAGGATACGTAGGCACAAGACGGTGATATCTTGGCAAGCAACCTTACCCACCTTCACCTGTAGTTTTCCGAACTAGGTTGACTCTGACTTTCCCATTTCACGAGGGAATACGTAGGCATAGAGCAGTGATGCTCTATCGAGTCTCTTTTCTTTTCTTTTTTCCTATGGGCTTGTAGCTTAGATAGATAAACACACCCTTTGATTAGACAACAACCATGGATCCCGTCGAGTACGACAGACGTGAGGGGTGCTAATACCCTCCCCTTGCGTAACCGACTCTCGAATCCAAAATTTGGTTGCGATGACCATGTCTTTTCCCTTTTCGTTAGGTTTTCTCTGATTGTTTCCTTTCCCTCTCTTTGGGATAAATAACGAACGGTGGCGACTCTTCTGTTTTTCCGCCGGGTGTTTTTCGCAGTTGCGACACTCGTTAAGATACACATGGAGATATTAATATGATACACACTTGTATCGGCTTAATCAGAGAACCACTGATGGAAATAAACTCTCATGCATCTCGTGAAGATTTCACCAGAAATAGAATATGTAAATAATCTATCTGATGTTTTAGAGACATCAATCATCCTTAAGCACCTTGAGATATCTTCTTCACCAACAGAACAACAGTTCCATGTTCTCATAGACTTGAAACTTATATTCAAGTTTGAGTAAACAACCTCCATCTTGTTTTAAGAAAAACAACAACCAGTCTTCTGAAGAACCATTTTGATCAATTGCTTCTTCAAATTCCCTTCATCGACATGATCATCCATACCAGAGACTATTCTATTTGAAAAGAGTATCCACAAGCAGGTTCACACAAAACTAGCTTCTTATGAGCAGAAGAATCTTCAAGATATCTGAGAAAAAGGTCCTAGATATTTAATTTTGGCCTGCATATAGTCTGGTTGAGATGCCTTTAATAATCCTCCACTAGGAATTAGAACACATACTCCTATAGGAGATACTGAAACATAGTTTCTGTACCCCTATGTGCTTAAATCATAAATAAACTGACCTAAGGAATGTTCATTAAGATGATCATGTATTAATATTCACTTCCATAAGCACACCTATCTATTACAATTTTATTAGATAGAGACTTCCTAGACTGCAAACCAAATGTCTCTTCAAGTCCATTTTGAAGAAGGTTCCCACCACATTTGCTTAGCATCCAAAGCATATGCTACATCACTCCTTTGTCCAATAAATTCACTCCTTGGATCAACAAGATTCTACCCACACTCTTCTGGAATGATGTTTCAACATCTGGTTGAACATCAGTTCCTTTTCCAATGAGCAGATCATTGAAATTGGTTCTGAAGCCATTACTAGAATTACACACCTTGATTACATATATGGACAAGATAAGGACCTTTTGAGAACTTCACAAATGATACCGATTGTATCCATTCTTCAAGACAAATCAAATACACATGAGGGTTCTTGAGTTCTTGCAACTGTCTGAAGCTGCACCTTTTGGTGTGACATTTTGACATCATCTTTCATGAACACCAAGCAAAAGGATAATCAATTAACTACTTGCTAAGGTCATAAATAAAAATTGATTTTAAATCCCAACTATGTATTCTTCAGTCATCAAATGTCATTAGACTCCTCTTTAGCTAGAAAATCCTGCTGGTGATTACAATGTTGAGACATTAGGATTAATATCCATGACTCAACTTGCTTCTTGATACACAACCTCTTGAAAATTGCTTTTGAGATTAGTAGGAAAAATTTCTCCACAAAGATCCAATGTCTTCACACTCATAAGAATTATTTGAAATTTATCAGCTTTTACTCCAGTTCCAGCCTAGTTAATTGCAAGTACAATTGTGCTGACAATTGAACAATCATACCTTTCTTTCTATTCCAAAATTGACTTCCTTCCTAGAATTCTGATAGGAAGTTCTCACACATAGACAATCTCTTAAAAGGTTGGGAGCAAAAAATAAATTGTTTCTTTCTTTCTTCAATGGTATGACATTCTCATGTCACACTTCTTAAATAAGTACCCGTGGATCTTCTTCTTGATCATCTTCTCTTCTGAAATCTATTTATCAAACACATTCAGAAGTGCCTTTATGAGTGGACTTGAGAGAAAACTCAAGTATCTTAGGCTAATTTAAAACATAACATAAAGTGTTTACCAAATCCATAAATCATGAACAAGACCTCAACTTAACCTTTTTCCTCCTATTACCCTTCATGGTACCTGGTTGACACGGTCTCCCAAGCAACATAGAAAAATCCTTCAGTGGAAGTTAGATCACAATGCTCTCTCCTTTATATAACTCCCATCTAGTGATGGCATGAACATTTATCGAGCTTCACACCATCTTCAACAAGCGCCAGGTAAGATGTCAGAACATCTTAAAATGCACCATGTCATATTATATAGTACATGAATCAAGTGAAAGAAACACATTACAACATCAAGATATACATACCCAACAACTCAATTAACATAATTTTTCATCATAGAATCATAATCAATTATTTCTCCACATTCATCATCAATTAAAAGAAAAACTAAAACCCTATTCTACTCTTCCCTCATGCCAATCACAATTGAAAACCATTACCCACCCTTACCTTGTTATTCCAAGCAACCTTTATTCTCAAGCTCTTTAGATGGACAGTTCTTCCCAAGCCTCCTCTTGCCCTAACACTCTTCTCTTTTCAAATTTCACATACTGCAAACATGACTTCACTTCTCTCTATTTTCTCCTTTAAAAATAACCTCTTTCTATGGTTTTCCACTTCTACCCTCACTTACTCCTCTAACTCTCCATTATGTCCCCAATATTCTCCCAATTGCCAATTCTGCCCCTTATTCCTCTATATGCCATGTTATTCTAATTATCTCATTTATTTTGTTAATAAACTATATAGGACCATTTAATAAAATAATTCCAATTAGTTCTATCTCTCACTTATATCACAAAATCAAGAAAACACACAATATATGGAATTCAACAATTAAACTATAATAAAACATCTAATTCATGAAACAAGGTGTTACAGTTTACAAGAGAAATATAGCAATGCAACCCTCTAAAATCTATGTTTGATGTAGATTCTAACACTTTCTCTTCCCTTGATCTGCGCTTGATCAAGTCACCAAAAAATACCAATTTGGTTCAGCGTCTCACGCTAATCCTTTACAAGAACCCTCCATTCTTCAAAGCCTTCACTCGATCGAATCCAAATTGCGAATTATTATAACCCAAGATTTACCTATTTGATTCACCATCTCAAGCTACTCCTTTCCAATTGCGTAATCTTGTCCAAAACCTTCAAATCCCCAATTGATCTTGAAGGAAAACCCAACCTTAGTTTTCTTATTTGAAACCCTCAAAGATCTCAACCCAATTTACAGTTCACCAACCTAAATTGGAATTTATCAACTCTAAATCTTGATGGAAACCAAACAGTGAATGATTATATGTACTTTGATTGTGTGTATGCATAAAATGAAGGTTGAAGATGAAAAGCCCTATTTGGAACTGGTTTCGTTTATGATTTTCTAAAAATAACTTAAAAGAAATGATGCATGTATAAAATATATACATGTGTGAAAGTTAGAAGCAAAAGGAATGCAATAGGTTTATAAAATAATGCAAAATTTCAATATTTTTATTGCATGTGCCGACATGTACAGGACATGAGTCGACCTGTATAGGTCATGTGTCAACCTATGCAGTTAGCACATCAAACAAAGGCCACATGCTTTAAAAATGAGTTACATAGGTCGACCTGAAACTCGTATAGGCCGACCTGTATAGATCACGTGTCAACCTATGTAGTCATAACATCAAACAGATCCAACTGGCTTTAAAAATGTGTTACATAGGTCGACCTATAACATGCATGTGTCGACCTATGAACATGTTTTACACAAAATAACTTGTTTTTAATTCATGAAGCCTTTTCTAAACTATGAACAAAATGTTTTATGCTCCCTAATGCTAAGATGCACATTAAGACTCAGAGGATACCGTCCAATATACTTTAACGCTAAAATATCCAAGTTTTGACATCATACAAAATACATCTAACAGAAAGTTACACTTATAAAACTCCCCCTTTTTGGTGATGGAAAAACTTGAGACGATGCATTTTGTGTCTTCATGAAGACTCCCTAAACTGAATGTATGTATCCCAACTTCATCTTGAAACACTTCTCCCTCTTTGACAATATCAAAAAGAGACAAAGCACATGAATAGAAGTATCTTATATGAAACATATACTAATATAACACACAGATGCATTTGCAAAGTAAAGTCATCAATAAAACAACACTCACATAAAATGATGTAAATATCGAAAATCCCTAAACATAATTAAAAGCACTTAAAGCAAAAATAGAACAAGGTTGCCACAAATCATGCCAAATAATATAAACAATAAACATGAAAGATGAAGGATACAATGCAATAAAAAACTCTTGAGTTGCTTTAAAAGCGACACATTTACGTGACATATACTTTTGGTAATCCCAATGCTGCACACACGTATGCTCTAGCAAAGAAATTATTTAGATTTATCACCATTCAAACCAAAAACAGAAATGTCATCATAAAAATGATACAAAACAAGAGTTTTGTTGACATTATAACATGTTCAAAAATATTTCATGCCGGAATAGGTAAACAACAACCACACATGCTTATACACAAAGAACATATTTTAAGTATGGAAGAAAAATAACATGAAGTCACTATAAGCATATAAACTGAACGACATCAATTTGAAATTTTTGGAAGCGAACAATCATGGCATTTTTCATACATCAAGCATATCAAGCATTTGGAACATAGATAACATGCAAAAGTAAAAGGCTTACTTTCAAAGGGAGGAAATTGAACAATATTACTTTGAATATGAAATGACGAAGGATGCACTTATATGTGATTAAACTTCCAAGGAAAGTTTGAGAAAAATCATATAAAGTGCATACAACATATCATATTTAGGCAATATTTAAGATATCAAGTATGCCAAATTCCCTTCGAATTTTGAAAAACGGTTCAGTCGCAAAAGGTTTTGTAAAAATATTCTCAAGTTGATTTTTACTATCAACATCCTCGAATACGACATCACCTTTTTCAACATGGTCATGTAGGAAGTGGTGACATATCTCAATATGTTTAGCGCAAGAGTGTAACACCAGATTTTTGGTCAGATTAATATCACTAGTCTTGTCGCACATAATAGGAATACGTTGTAGTTTAATGTCAAAATCAAGTAATTGTTGTTTGAAACACACTATTTGATCACAATAATTATCAGTTGCAACGTATTCCGCCTCAGTGGTTGACAAAGCAACAAAAACTTGTTTCTTGCTATGCCAACTTACTAAGGAGTTTGAAAACATGTGGCAAGTTCCACTAGCACTCTTCCTATCCAATTTGCAATCGGAAAAATTGGAATCGTATAACTAAACAAATTACAACTGCTTCCCTTGGAATACCAAAGCCCATACTTAGATGTACCAAGAAGGTAACTAAATATGCACTTTATAGCTTTTAAATGTGATTCCTTATGAGTTGATTGATAACGAGTGCGCATACACACATTAAACATAATGTTTGGCCTATATGCAGTAAGATATAGAAGAGAACTAATCATACCTCTATACTTCTTGAAATCAACATCCTTACCATTTTATTCTTTTTTGAAGTTTACATTTGTGGGCATTGGAATGTCAATTGATTTTTCATCTTCCATACCAAATTTCTTTAGCAATTTGTTGCAATATTTTGTTTGACACACAAATGTCTATTCACTGAGTTGCTTGATTTGAAGACCAAGAAAGTAATTCAACTCTCCCATGAGACTCATCTCAACCTCACCATACATTAGCTTAGAAAACTCCTTGATTAGTTGCATGTTATTGGAACTAAAGATGATATCATCAACATAAACTTGAACTAGAAGAATATGCTTTTCTTAACATTTAATAAAAAGTGTAGTATCTACCTTCCCTCTAGAGTATCCTTGATCGATTAAAAACTTACTAAGTCGCTCATACCAAGACCTAGGGGTTTGTTTGAGACCATACAAAGCTCGCTTTAGTTTATAAACATGATTAGGTGTTGCGGTGGAAATAGGATATCAAACTATTAATTAGTTTGAATCACAATTCTTAATTCACAATCGCTCTATGATTTATCCGAAGGAAAAGGTCAAAAGAGGGAAAACCTATTTTTGCATCGTAAACACAATGCAGGGAGAGACCTAGGTAAGGGGTTGGTTAAGCTTAGGGAAGGTACTAGCACCCTAAACTTTTGTAGTACTCTACAGGAACCTTTTGTTTATTGTATGCCTTTTTATTTTATTATCTGTTTGGAATATATACTGAGCTAAGGGATAGAGTGACCTAAAGACCTAAGGGTTAGTCCTAAGTTTACTCGGCAAGACATCGCATCTTGTGCCTACATATCCTGACGGGAATGGAATCAGAGTAATTGTAGTTCCCCTCGAAAGGGAGGTCAGAAACTTCTTGACTGTGGTCAAGGTTTCAAGGGGAGTAAACGTTTCTTAAGGAAAACGCTTACATGGAGTTTTGAAACTCCTATTTCTATGTTGAATTTGTTAATTGAAATTAGGGTTAAATTAGGAATTCCATGGCGGGAAACCCTAAAACAGAGTACGACGACTCTTTGACCTAAAGCTAGGGTAAAGGGTAATTGCGTCCACGGCGGGACACCTAGGCTATTAGGGTTTTGAAATGTTCAAAAGGTAAGGGTTATTGACTCGGCGGTCAAACGACTAGACCTACTTCCTTCGGAGGGAGGAAATTAACAGTAAGAACATGCAAACAGATAAAATATCATACGGCAGAATTAACATACGGAAAATAAAGAAAGCGGTAAAGAAAGCATCGGGACGATCACTCGAGTAAATTACAAATCCCCAAAAAAAATGCAAAAATAAAAATAACCGCGACCATGGCCTCGCGTAAATTACATCCATGGAAAATACTACGAAAACCAAAAAGGTTACTAATCGAAGCCAAACGAGAGACGATGAAAGCTAGATGAACAGTTAACAGAAACAGTTAGGAAATTTTTATTTAAAATGCAACAAATGATTTTTAATTTTTTTTATGTAAAAAATGAACTTTAATTTAAATGCAAAAAGTGAATTTCAATTCTTTAATGCAAAAAATGAAAATTTTATTTTTTAATGCAAAAAATGAATTTTAATTTTTTAATGCAAGAAATAAAATTTTATTTTAATGCAAAAAGGGATGTTTAATTTTTAATGCAAAAGCAATGAACTTTAATTTTTAATGTAAAAAGTGAATTTTATTTTAAATATTAAATAATGAATTTTGATTTTACATGCTTCTTTTTTTTATTGTTGGTTTATTAAAGAAGAAATGATTAATTAGTTAACAAACTATTTTATTAATTATCATTATTATTAAGTCCTAAAAACTAAAACTAAAATAATAATTAATTAATAAAATAAATAAAAAAAACAATAAAAGACAGCATGAAAAGAGGAGGACTATGGTCATTTAACCCTTTAGGGTTTTCATGTCGTTGAGCTTTCCTCCTCCTCTTCCCTCATGTAGCCGCGACCTTCATTGTTGATTTTCAGAGCTCTCTTCCCCTTCTTTTTCATTTGCATGTTCAATATTCCACTTTCTTCTTCATCCCCACCTGAAATACTCAAACGAAAAAACAAATGGTAACGGAAACAACCGAGACTCACCCTTTTCGCAATCTGACTATGAGATGGTGTCATTTGATTTGATTATGGAGGCGGAGAGAATATCCACGCCGTAGTGATCTTGGACGGCAAGCAATTCGTTTGACGACGATGATGAGAAGATTACTCTTCTCTGAGTCTACACCGCAGCTCCGATGGTGGCGCTGCCTCAGACCAGTTCTGACGGCTATGATGTCTCGGCGGCTCGCGTTGGCTTCGTGTGGCTTATACTTTGACCTCTTCTTCTACTTTCTAGGTGATGATGATGGACCGATGCTCCTCTAAACCCTTGATTTCGGCGCCACGTTTGATTTTGTTCTTAAGGTTTTGCTGATTTGGCTTCGGATCTTCCTTCTGGGATGATGATGATGAACGAACTCAAAGAGTCGTTCGTGAATCCGCCGCTGAGTTCCCTCCCCCCTTTTTTTTCTGGATACCTATTGATTTATATGGCTTATTTCTGATATTTTGTTAGGCCTGGATCGTGAACTTTACGTCTTTTACGCTCTTTTTCTTGATGTTGTTACCTGATTTTGTTGAGGATTCTTTAAATCTCCCAGGAGATTTAGGCGAATTTCATGCTTGGTTTGTTGTTGCGTTTTGACAGAACTTCGAACCTATTTGTTGTGATTTGGCACGTTGGCGATTTTCCGGAAAGTTTGTTATGACTTCGGTTTGGTGAACTTGTTCGTCAAACATGTTTGTTGAACCGGCTTGATCCGTGTGAACCGCGGGTTTTCTGGAAAAGCATTTTAGGCTGTGTTTGGTGGAAAATCACTTTTTTACTTAAGTGCTTTTGCAAATAAGCACTTTTGTGGAAACAGCTTTTTTTTTACAATCACTTTCTCTGAAAACCGCTTTTATCTCTCTATCTCTTTCGTTGCCTCGGAAGAACAGATTTTTGCCGATTTTAGTCGATGGTCGGAAAAGTGTCGGGAGTCGGAGACAGAGAAATCTATTACCCTCCCGACACGCCCGATGATGACAGTGTGTTGAGGGTGTCGGGAAAAAAAACTCTAACCGATTAAATTATTCTTTTTCCTATTTTGCAGGTTTGAAGAAATGTCGGAGAAGTCGTAGAATCGGAGGACTTTAGAAATTCTTTTAGGAATTTTATTATTATTTTTTTTTGTAATTTTATATATTTTTTTGTAAAGAGACATTATGATATATGAAATTCTTTATTTTTTTTAAAATATGTTAAACTGAAAACATTATTATTATTTTTTATTATGCAAAATAAAATGAAAACCAACATTAAAATATATGCTTTTTGTTTTAAAATATAAAATGAAGACAGTATTAAAAATGGGATGAAAATGAGAACAAATATTTTATAAATGAAATAAAATCATCTAAAAATGAAGTGCAAATAATATTTAAAATGATATGAAGTTATTTAAAATGAAGTTATTTGAAAAGAGAATAAAACTTAAAATGAGATGAATTGTTTTAAAATGAAATGAGAATAAAATAGAATTAATTTAAAATAAAAATGAAAGTAAAATGCAATATAATTGATTTAATAATAATGAAATGAAATTCCACAACTTTTTATTAATTCCTCCGATTTATCCGATTTACCCGATTAATCTCATCTCTGGTACGAAATTCCGACCAATCTCTCCGGCATTTCAACTGAACAATATTATCAGAATAAAATCCAATTCGTCCCATGACCACACTCCTCCAATCCAAATAAGCATCAAATTACATTCCCGATTTAACCATCTGAAACACAGCCTCCGATCAAACTCTTCCGATAAGCGACTTTAGCCTTAGTTCTCACCAACGGACTCAAATGGATCAACTTTCCCGACTTAGCTCAGTTTCAAAAAATTGATAGTCGGCTGCGCACAAATGACCATTTTAACCTTCATGAGCTAAAGAGCGCACCACCAGATATTTTCCTGCAAAAATCAAACGACTACACAACTTGTTAGTGACAGGTTAAATACAATGCAAAAATAAAATGGAATGCGGGATGAACCGACTAATCTTAGGGAAACATTTGGGGTATTACAGTTGCCCCTATTTAAATATCTTCACCGGATGATTTTAGTGACGTAGGCTCGAGAAATCATGGTGAAAGGGATTTAAATATAGTTAATTAAAAATTTTGCCCTTAGATGCAGTGATATGCAATGCTATGGACAAAACAGGACAAACTAATGTTGACAATGCCATGAATCTAGTATGATGCGTATGCTGGAATGATAAATGCAAGGATGCAGACGACACGACGACACAGGGGACAAACGCGACAAATAAACACACTGGGGAATACGACGCACTGGGTGACAACGTGACACTGGGGAATTCTAAAGTGATGGTCAACCGGTGCAAGCACGACCAATTGTCACCTTTAGAAAGGGAATGGTAAGAACGGGATCCTCAACGGAGATGGCCCCGATGAGACGGCCTCCACTAGGGAATATCTAAGAGTAAAAGTTCAACAGGTTCATGCGTGACCGACTGATACTTTAGGGTAAAAAGTAAAACTGGATCTGCACGACTGTAAGATCGATTAACGGAATGCTGGAGCATTGAGCAAAGAATAACATCTGAGCTTCTGAAAACTTTCCCTCGTGCCAAGATCAAACGGAATTTTTAGGAATCCGTAGAAAATATACAGGGTAAAACCGACTGTATGCCAAAATAAATGGACTTTAATGAGCAATGCCCTGATAAGCTTTCTTGAGAGAGAACTGCCACTTATCGTTGGAAGGGACTTATATGTCAAACGGGATAAGCTCTCAAATAAAGAGGTTGTTCCTTATCTGTGAATAATAGATTGAAAAATTGATTGATGAGCCCCGCTGGAAGGAAGGTCACTTATCTGATACATAAACCTCCTCATATTTAAGGTCGGCGCCCGAGATACGATTCAGATTCTTATTTTACTAAAGGATAAAACGAACTTCTTCATACTTCAAGATTCATGCTCTCCTGAATATGATTTAGCCCCTTCTTTTACTAAAGTATAAAACGAACTTCTTCATACTTCAAGATTCATGCTCTCCTAAATATGATTCAGCCCCTTCTTTTACTAAAGGATAAAACGAACTTCTTCATACTCTCCTGAATATGATTCAGCTCCTTCTTTTACTAAAGGATAAAACGAACTTCTTCATACTTCAAGATTCATGCTCTCCTGAATATGATTCAGTTCAAACCTCCCCGCAATTCAAAATGAAGAGGAAAATGGAAACCAAGCTGCTCGATGGAGATGGCCATTTGCTGCAAGTCATAACGAAGATAGGATAAGCTTCTCAGACGAGAAATACCGCTCATTTGCAAGAGTGGTAGGGATAAGCTTCTCGGATGAAAATTGCTTGTAGAGGTGATAACATGTGATATACATTATAAAGAAAGTCGTGATGATGGCAAACATTGAAATCACTGGGTGTAATGCATAATGCAAATTGTAAAGAAAGTTGTGATGATGGCAAACATCGAGATCACTGTAATGTAATAATGAGCTTCTTGTACGAGAAGATCAATTTTAGAGTGTGATGATAAGTTGTAAAGTGTAATGATAGGCTTCTCTAGTGAGAATAGTCGCATACCGGTTTTTGTAAGATGTACTGATAGATTTCCCAGGCGATAACTGCCGCGTATTGACATTGTAAAGGCTTTTCTTGAAGATAGTGCAAAATAAATGCACATCCAGGTATGTTCGGTGACCGACGGGACCAAAGTTTGATCTAGAATTGGGCTAGAAAGAACGGACAAACCAGACTCCATTGAGGGAACAAACTCGAATGGGGACTACCTTATCCTAGCGCAGAAAGGTGACAGAAATAACCATCGCCCACGAGGGTTAAACTATGTGGGGACCAGCTGGAAACAAATAGTATTTTATGCTTAGGACTGACGATCTACTGGGAGAGAACGAACAAACCCAGTTACTCGGCGGTAACGACAAAAGACAACAACAAAGAGCAAACATGCAAATTGCTAACCGCGTATGTCAATGTGTATGACAATGAAATGAAAATGAGTATGTAATGCTCATGCTAATGCATATGCTTATGCTGACGAAACAGATGAGAGAGGAGACATGAGATGAAATGAACACCTCGACGGGGATACCCTGGCCTCTGCAACAGTACATCTGTTAGAACCAAATCTGGTTTCGAGGTTCCAACTTCTCTGGGGAGAGTTTGTCAGACTTACTGAGGAGAATTTGCCAGACATTCCTGGGAAAGTAACTTGATTTCTTGGAGAGAACACGACAATCTCTTGGGGAATATTTCCGGAGGAAAGTAAGGCAACTTCACTGAGGAACAGATGATTCCACTAAGAGTGGGTCTTCAAGAACATGGATCATTTGGAGGATACAAGGGAGATCTCTGCAGTCTTAAGAATCACTGGAGATTTACCGGATGAATCTAAAGTGTTGTCAGCTTAAAGTCTCGCTGGGGACTATCACTGGGAAGATGCTGGTAAGTGTAACACCCCCTTTCTATACCTCCAAAATAAACAATTAAATCATTTAGGCACTTAATAAAATTCCATCAGAGTATGATTATAACATGGTATAAAAGAGGCGTATCACATTATCATCGAAACGAAACATAAATAATACCTGCTCATAAAGATATGTAACAAAAGGGGTAAATCTCAACTAAAAACAAAGCATAGCGCTTAAAACCCACGTATCAACATTTAGAATAAAGCGGAAACATCTAAACATTGAAAACATTTCATTAACATAAACATCATATACATCATTCAGATTAATTCAATTCATCAGTTAAGTTTACAAAACATTTGGCAACAGATACATACACAGATGTATCACAAAAGAATCAAAATAATTCCTAACTACCCAGTGTTACATATCAGAGGCATCTGACCAAAAGAAATGAAGACTCGCTTCACAAAAGACCTCCAGCATCCTACTTTGCAATGCCTCATAGAGCATTATGAAACAGCAGAAGGGTGAGAAACATTATCATAACAAGCAATGCATAAAATTATATATATATATATATATCATAAAACACAATTATAACATACGCGCAATTCACATTTCTCACCACAACTTGTTACAACACATCACAACGTACACGTACATAATCAATCACACTCACCAATCCATGCTTCACAATTCATAACATTCACTTAAATATTTACAATTATGTTCAATTCACCAAAACATCATATAAAGATGGTAATACAACTCATAGAGACCGACTCACGACTCTATGCAGATGCAAATGCGGTACCGACTTGTTCAACAGGTTCAATTGAAGAACTAAAATGGAACCATCGCTCGTTACCGAAGTAACTCCCCGTCGGGCCTATGATGTTCACCCATCGCTCACACCTCACAAGGGCACACGATGTTTCAGGATTGCTCACACCCCACACGGGCACACAATCCGGTTGCTCACACCCCACAAGGGCACACAACTGTTCTGCAGATTCTCCACGGAATCAAAATAAACCATCGCTCACACCCCACAAGGGCACACGATCGTTTCTGCAGATCCTCCTAGGGATCAAAGTAACTAAACCATCACTCACACCCCACAAGGGCACACGAGGTTTCTGCAGATCCTACGCGGGATCAGACACACAAGAATGCAATCATGATGCTACACATGCAACACGACTCAATACACTCTTAAATGCCCACATGTTTACAAACATATTCAAGCATTCTTCACATCATACAAGTACATACAATTATGCACATTCACATCAATATCACCATGCAATTCCATTTAATTTGAACAATTGCACAAAATTGCCAAACGGCCACATACACATTCCACAATTCACAATCTAGGATTCATGCCATACGGCTACCCACAGCACAATATAACTCAGCATGATCGATGCCTCGAGCAAGAAAATAATCAAAGTTAAGTCGGAAACCCGACCTCAGATGGAAACATTAAGGAAAACACGACCAGCCACGTTCGCCATCTGCTCGCTTAGCGAGCTCCTAGCGAGTATTCGCTACTTGTTCGCCTAGTGAACAAGCTCGCGAAGGAAAACAGAAGCCTCTGACTTCGTTCGCTACCTCGCTCGCTCAGCGAACCCCTAGCGAACCTTCGCTACCCCCATTCGCTACCAGCGAACACCATAACATGCATTATGTCCAAGTCTGGGACCGTTCGCTACCTATTCGCTACTGCTTGCTTAGCGAACGTTCGCGGCCAGCTTGCCTAGCGAACAGCAAGCGAGTGTCTGCGAACCAGAAATTCCTCACTGTTCAGAATTTCCCAACCTCTCCAAAACCGACCGATTCTCATCAAATCAGTTCCAACAGCCTTAGTCTATCACACCCTGACTATTCTACACCACTTACATCGAATTCTACCCGATAAAACATTCGTTCTACCGATTAAACTCATTATGCCCTAAAATGAAAAATGAGCAAAACTCTCCCCAATCCAAAACAAAACCAACAAGAACACACATAATTGTACACATTGCAAGAATAATAAAGTTTCACACCCTTACCCGATCAATTGAAAGCTTAGAAGTTGATTCTTGATGATTCTAGGTTTTTCTCCTCTTTTCTCTTCTCTTCCTTTCTTTCTCTTCTTTTTCTTTCCTTTTGGTTTCTATTCTCTCTATTCTATCTCTTTTCCACTTATACTCTTTCTACTCTATTTCTCTCAAAATAACTACTAATCAAGGATTATTTAAAACACCCTCTAATTAATTCCCAAAACTCTTCAAATAATAAAATACCACAACATACACACATAACATATTATCACATAATTCCATAATAAAATAACAATTAACCAATAAATTAAAAGACTCAACAAAATAATGGGAAATTCAGAATCGGGCCGTTACAACTCTCCCCCACTTTAGAAATTTTCGTCCTCGAAAATATTACCTGATCCAAACAACTCCGGATGCGACTCTCGCTTCTTACTTTCCAATTCCCAAGTCATATCGCCTTCTGCAGCACCTCCCCATGCTACTTTCACAAGCGTGATATCCTTGCCTCTCAACTTCTTAATCTCTCGGTCCAAAATTCTAATCGGCAAAGCTTCCACTGTAAGGTTATCTCTTACTTCAACCTCGTCCATAGGGATAACATGTGACGGATCCGGAATATACTTCCGAAGTTGCGAAACATGAAACACATCATGAAAATTCGAAAGATTCGGAGGCAACGCCGCACGATAAGCCACATCACCAACTCGTGCGATAATCTGATACGGACCAATGAAATGAGAAGTCAACTTCCTCGACTTCAAAGCATGACCCACACCCGTAACCGACGTAACTCTTAAAAACACATGGTCGCCCTCTTGAAATTCAAGATCCTTCCTTCTCTTATCATGATAACTTTTCTGCCTACTCTGAGAAGCTCTCATCTTTTCTCGAATCAACCTCACCTTCTCCGTTGTCTGCTATACCAACTCTGGTCCAACCACCGACCTCTCACCAGTCTCATGCCAACACAAAGGTGTTCAACATTTTTGACCATACAAAGCTTCAAATGGAGCCATACCGATACTCGATTGAAAACTATTATTATAGGTGAATTCAATCAACGCTAAATAACTATCCCACGCACCACCTTGCTCTAGCACACAAGCTCATAACAAATCTTCCAACGATTGAATTGTCCTTTCGGTTTGACCATCTGTTTGCGGATGGTAAGCCGAACTCAATCTCAACTGCGAACCCAAAGAGTTTTGCAAACTTTCCCAAAACCTTGAAGTAAACCTTGGATCTCTATCCGATACAATGCTCTTGGGAACTCCATGCAACTTCACAATCACCTGAACATAGATCTCAGCTAGCTTCTCCAAAGGATAACTAATATCAATCGGAATAAAGTGAGCAGATTTAGTAAGTCTGTCAACAATCACCCAAATTGCATTGTGACCTCTCTGCGTATTCGGCAACCCCGTAACAAAATCCATCGAGATACCATCCCATTTCAACTCTGGGATATCCAACGGTTTCATTAATCCAATAGGTTTCTGATGTTCCACTTTAGACTTCTGACAAGTCAAACACGCATACACAAACTGAGCCATATCTCTCTTCAACCCAGACCACCAAAAGATCTTCTTCAAGTCTTGGTACATCTTATTTGCTCCCGGATGAATACTCAAATTACTACGGTGTCCTTCCTCCAATATCATTCTTTTCAATTTCGCATCATCAGGAATACAAATACGACCACGAAACCTCAAGACTCCAAAACCATCAACTTTGAAATCTTCATTCTCTTTTGTCATCAAGTCAACAAACTTCAAATCCAACTTTTGCCTTTCGCAAACGGTTGCAAGAAAATCATTCATGATATGAAGCATACCAAGTCTCACGCTCCTCGACGTCATATCACAAACCAAACTCAAATCTCTGAAATTCTCCAATAATTCCCATTCCTTTACCATCATTGCGGACACATGCAAAGACTTCCGACTTAAGGCATCGGCCACCACATTTGCCTTACCCGGATGATAATTTAATCCAAAATCATAGTCCTTCAAAATCTCTAGCCATCTTATTTGCCTCATATTCAATTCCTTCTGATCAAATAAATACTTCAAACTCTTGTGGTCACTAAAAACTTCAAACCTTGCACCATACAGATAATGCCTCTAAAATTTCAAAACAAAGACCACGGCCGCTAATTCCAAATCATGAGTAGGGTAATTCTTTCCGTGCACTCTTAACTTCCTAGAAGCATAAGCCACAACCTTCCCACCTTGCATCAAAACACCACCCAAACCAGTCAAAGAAGCATCACAATATACCACAAAAGGTTTTGTAGGATTCGGCAAAATCAAGATCGGCGCTGTTGTCAATCTTCTCCTTAACTCCATGAAACTCTTCTCACAATCAACATCCCAAATAAAAGCCTTTCCCTTACAAGTTAACTGCATTAACGGAAGTGCCAACTTTGAAAACCCTTCAATAAAACTCCGGTAATAACCTGCCAAACCCAAGAAGCTTCGAATCTCCATAACTGTTCTAGGTGTCTCCCATTGCATTACCGCATCAATCTTAGATGGATCAACACTAATACCATTACCTGAAATAACATGCCCAAGAAATCTCACTTCTGACAACCAAAATTCACACTTCGACAACTTGGCATACAATTGCTTCTCCCTCAAAATATGTAACACAATTCTTAAATGTTCCTCATGCTCTTCTTGAGACTTAGAATAAATCAGAATGTCGTCAATAAACACAACCACAAAACAATCCAACTGCTCATGAAAAATACGATTCATGTACTCCATAAACACACCTGGCGCATTAGAAACTCCGAATGGCATCACTAAATATTCGTAATGTCCATACCGTGTCCTAAAATCTGTCTTTTGAACATCTCCTTCCTTCACACGAATTTGGTGATAACCTGATCTTAGATCGATCTTGCTAAAAACTCGTGCTCCAACCAATTGGTCCATCAAATCATCAATTCTAGGAAGCGGATACTTATTCTTAATTGTCACTTTATTCAATTATCGATAATCAATACATAACCGCATACTTCCATCCTTTTTCTTTACTAACAACACCGGTGCACCCCAAGGAGAAACACTTGGTCTAACGAATCTCTTTTCTAACAATTCACTCAACTGCTCCTTCAACTCTACCAATTCTGATGCTGACATATGATACGGTGCCATCGAAATTGGTCTAGTACCCGAAATTAGATCAATAGAAAATTCAACTTCCCTTTCTGGCGGTACATCTGTAACATCCTCCGGAAACACTTCTGGAAATTCACACACCACTGGAAACACGTCAAGTCCAACCTTGTCCTCTACCGACAACGATGCAAATAAACCAAACAACTGAGCTTCGTCCGCTAAAAGTTTATTCAACTCTTTAGTGGATAGAAAACTCTCACTTTCATCATCTTCCAAAGAAGGAAACCTTACCAACTTATGATAGTAATCTAAATGAACTCTATTAAATTGCAACCAATTCATACCCAAAATCACATCCAAGCCTTCCAACGGCAAACACACCAAATCCATAAGAAATTCTTTACCATACATGGTCAAGGGACAACTTACGCACACCAAAGAAGTAGTTACTGATCCTGAAGCAGGAGTCTCAATAACCATGCCACCACTCAAAGAAACCATGAGCAAACCCAAACGCTTAGCACATTCAAGAGAAATGAATGAATGAGTCTCTCCAGTATCAATAATAGCAACTAAAGGCATATTATTAATAGAGCACATACCTTTAATCAAGCGATCCGCATTAGTAGTGTCTGAACCGCCTAATGCAAATACTTTCGCACCCGACTGAGCTTGCTTTGGTTTGGTACACTTGGTGCTAATATGACCAACTTCTCCACAGTTAAAACACTTTACTAAATTCCTTCTACACTCAGAAGTGGTATGTCCAAAACTTCCACAAGTAGCACACTTCTCCGTAGACTTTGCACACTCAAAAGATTTGTGACCCATCATGCCACACTTGTAACATTTGACTGCACCCGAACTTCCACCTCCCGATTTCCTATCGAAGTTTCCCCTATACTTGCCCTTATCAACAGGCGTCACATAAGGTCCACTCTTCACTTGTTGCTTGCTTTTCTTCTCACTCAAACTCTTGTAGTGAGTAGAACGAGCTCTACTATCCTCTTCAAAAATCCTACAACATTCGGTCAAGTCCGAAAATCTTCGTATCCTCTAGTAACCCACCGCTTGCTTTATCTCCGGACGCAAGCCATTCTCATACTTAACGCACTTAGAGAACTCTGCCGTAACAGCTGCATAATGAGGATGAAACTGAACTAGTTCCACAAACTTAGCCGTGTAATCTACCACAGACATGTTGCCTTGCTTCAACTCAAGAAATTCCATTTCCTTTTTACCCTTCACACTCTCAGGATAGTATTTTCTCAAAAATTCAGTGCGGAACAAATCCCAAGTTATTTCTTAGTCATCTACCTCAAGAACTTGCCTCATACTGACCCACCAGTCATCAGCCTCTTCTCTCAATATATGAGTCCTAAGTCTCACCTTGTTTCCTTCAGCACAGTTCATAACTCTAAAGATTCTCTCAACCTCCTTCAACCAGATCTGAGCACCGTCAGGATCAAACCTTCCTTTGAATACAGGCGGCTGATTCTTTCTAAACTCACTGTTCGCATTCACATTCGGCGCACCTTGCACCGCTCTTGCCATAACCTCCAATGCCGCAACCATAACAGTGTCATTAGACATGCCATATTCTGAGGATTCCCAAAAATAACAACAAGGTTAAACAACCGTTTAACTAACACAACAAAAAGACAGACACAACTGATTCAACACTGGCTCTGATACCATTTAATGTAACACCCCCTTTCTATACCTCCAAAATAAATAATTAAATCATTTAGGCACTTAATAAAATTCCATCAGAGTGTGATTATAACATGGTATAAAAGAGGCGTATCACATTATCATCGAAACGAAACATAAATAATACATGCTCATAAAGATATGTAACAAAAGGGGTAAATTTCAACTAAAAACAAAGCATAGCGCTTAAAACCCACGTATCAACATTTAGAATAAAGCGGAAACATCTAAACATTGAAAACATTTCATTAACATAAACATCATATACATCATTCAGATTAATTCAATTCATCAGTTAAGTTTACAATACATTCGGCAACAGATACATACACAAATGTATCACAAAAGAATCAAAACAATTCCTAACTACCCAATGTTACATATCAGAGGCATCTGACCAAAAGAAATGAAGACTCGCTTCACAAAAGATCTCCAGCATCCTACTTTGCAATGCCTCATAGAGCATTATGAAACAGCAGAAGGGTGAGAAACAGTATCATAAAAAACAATGCATAAAATTATATATATCATAAAACACAATTATAACATACGCGCAATTCACATTTCTCACCACAACTTGTTACAACACATCACAACGTACACGTACATAATCAATCACACTCACCAATCCACGCTTCACAGTTTATAGCATTCACTTAAAAATTTACAATTATGTTCAATTCACCAAAACATCATATAAAGATGGTAATGCAACTCATAGAGACCGACTCACGACTCTATGCAGATGCAAATGCGGTACCGACTTGTTCAGCAGGTTCAATTGAAGAACTAAAATGGAACCATCGCTCGTTACCGAAGTAACTCCCCGTCGGGCCTACGATGTTCACCCATCGCTCACACCCCACAAGGGCACACGATGTTTCAGGATTGCTCACACCCCACACGGGCACACAATCCGGTTGCTCACAACCCACAAGGGCACACAACTGTTCTACAGATTCTCCAGGGAATCAAAATAAATCATCGCTCACAACCCACAAGGGCACACGATCATTTCTGCAGATCCTCCTAGGGATCAAAGTATCTAAACCATCGCTCACACCCCACAAGGGCACACGAGGTTTCTGCAGATCCTATGCAGGATCAGACACACAAGAATGCAATCATGATGCCACGCATGCAACACGACTCAATACACTCTTAAATGCACACATGTTTACAAACATATTCAAGCATTCTTCACATCATACAAGTACATACAATTATGCACATTCACATCAATATCACCATGCAATTCCATTTAATTCGAACAATTGCACAGAATTGCCAAACGGCCACATACACATTCCATAATTCACAATCTACGATTCATGCGATACGGCTACCCACAACACAATATAACTCAGCATGATCGATGCCTCGAGCAAGAAAATAATCAAATTTAAGTCGGAAACCCGACCTCGGATGGAAACATTAAAGAAAACACGACCTGCCACGTTCGCCATCTGCCTGCTTAGCGAGCTCCTAGCGAGTATTCGCTACTTGTTCGCCTAGCGAACAAGCTCGCAAAGGAAAACAGAAGCCTCTAACTTCGTTCGCTACCTCGCTCGCTTAGTGAACCCCTAGCAAACCCTCGCTACCCCCATTCGCTACCAGCGAACACCACAACATCCATTATGTCCAAGTCTGGGACCGTTCGCTACCTATTCGCTACTGATCTCTTAGCGAACTTTCGCGACCAGCTCGCCTAGCGAACAACTAGCGAGTGCCTACGAACCAGAAATTCCTCACTATTCAGAATTTCCCAACCTCTCCAAAACCGACCGATTCTCATCAAATCAGTTCCAATAGCCTTAGTCTATCACACCCTGACTATTCTACACCACTTACATCGGATTCTACCCGATAAAACATCCGTTCTACCGATTAAACTCATTATGCCCTAAAATGAAAAATGAGCAAAACTCTCCCCAATCCAAAACAAAACCAACAAGAACACACATAATCGTACACATTGCAAGAATAATAAAGTTTCACACCCTTACCCGATCAATCGAAAGCTTAGAAGTTGATTCTTGATGATTCTAGGTTTTTCTCCTCTTTTCTCTTCTCTTCCTTTCTTTCTCTTCTTTTTCTTTCCTTTTGGTTTCTATTCTCTCTATTCTTTCTCTTTTCCACTTATACTCTTTCTACTCTATTTCTCTCAAAATAACTACTAATCAAGGATTATCCAAATCACCCTCTAATTAATTCCCAAAACTCTCCAAATAATAAAATACCACAACATACACACATAACATATTATCACATAATTCCACAATAAAATAACAATTAACCAATAAATTAAAAGACTCAACAAAATAATGGGAAATTTAGAATCGGGGCGTTACAGTAAGATCTATGTTTTCTTGGAGATCATCGGCTCGGTCTAAAGTGTGGTCAGCTTAAAGTCTCGCTGGGGACTGTCTTGAGGCGAAGGTTTAGACATGTTTTTGCAACGTTGAGATTTACTGGGGAATGAAGACCGCCGGGAGTAAGATCCATTGGGTGCATTGAGAATGTCGTGAAACAAGCTAGTTTGTTCTTAATGGACTTAGTAGTAGTCGGCATTTTGAAAAACATGATGCCCCAAAGTACCTGCTTTGGGAGAAAAAGTCATCTCAAGAGGATTTTACAGAGAAAATGGAGTCTAACTGCCACACTGTTTTCAAACCCTTAGAGAGATTTGGTCGGATCTCGACATAACTGGCTCTGATCGATGGTGTCATGAAAGAGTCTTCCAGAGGTAGCTCTTAGGAGAGTCAGACTTGCATAAATAATGCCCCTGTTTAGCAGGATCTTCGAGTTCTATTGACGCCATTTATATGCAAGTTTCTAAGATATCAGGCAAAATCAACACGCGTGGAATGCTAATTCTGAAATTATCAATGCAACATGTATATTTGTCTTGAAATTTTTGTTTTTGTTTTGAAAAAGATACCGCAATAATTTGCGACTAAAATCACTAGTCAGGATATAAGTTTAATTTATAATGCCAACATGAATTTTCGAGCATAGGAGTCAGGAAATGTCATCTCATTGAGTATGCTTTCAAGAGAATTCCTACTTCAATTAGGTCTTTTAAGGGTCGTATCGTGGTTTGGTTCACGGTTTAAGAAACAAAGGATAAAGGCTCAAAGTTATTTGTACCCACCCATTCTTCGTGATGTTCACTAATCCTAATTCAGTTAATTGGATACGAGCACTCATATCTCAGTCAGATTTGATATGGTCGAGAACTCCTTAAGGCTTCGGACATGCTAGTCACTCACCTAGTTTCTTTGCGTTTGATCACACGACTTTGTTCTTTATTGGAGATTCTTTTTTTTATGGTAATCCTTTATTTTTTGCTTTCATTCCCTAACTTTTCCTGGACGACGTTTTTGGATTTGACGTTGGAGTCCAGCGGGATGCCCCAGTTTTGCCTAAGTCTCCTTCATAGGTTTTGCTTAGCAGGCTATATGTTTTTTTTGAACAAGTCGTATGACTCTTTTGAAAGGCTTATGACTGCCCCACTCCTTAAATAGTCGAGGGATGGTCAATGTATTTTTGACTTCCTAAGATGCTAAGGATAGGTTCTAGAAGGTTCGCTCATTCTTTTTGAAAGTCTAAGTGCTCGATCAATTTAACTGAAACTACCCTACCCCAGGTTAAAATGAGGGCTTTTATTTGGAAAAGAAGAAAAACTCCTACTTCAAGGCTCAAAGGGGGTAAAGAGTGACTATCATCCTTATATCTCCAGTGTTTGGGAATTGAAACAATGCCTTACATCATCAGCAGGTTTCACTCGAAAGCATACGACAAGAGATCTGACGTTTTTGGTTCATCATCCTCCTCTCAATTCTCTATTAAAGCAAGAGATTAGGTAAATTTGGCATTATAAGTTTATGAAAAAATATTTTAGACGAGTGAAACGAATGGATTTATTCCAGACAAACATGCATTGCATTAATTAATCAAAATAACAAGTTCGTACATGCTAATTATGCTTAATCAAAGAAATAGAATATAACTAAACAAAATGAATTGTATGACAAGTCCTTCAACAGGTGTTTATGAAGACAATGATCATCTTGCTTGCCCCAGCTATGTTGATCTGAGCTACATCAATAATAAGACCTTTCAACAGACGAGTCGTCAGCAGAATTAACAACCCCATGGTTAGGCGGAGGGTTGCTTTTGGCATTGGGCTGCAGATCATTGAAAGACAAGATCTTCTTTTCCATCAGATCCCTCACAATATTCTTCAAAGCATAGTAGTTCTCTAAATCGTGACCTGGTGCACCCTCATGAAATAAACAATGAGCAGCGACGTTGTAGTCGGCTGGCAAAGGATTAGGCGGTGGACCCACAACTCTAGTGCTAATCAAACCTCGTTGCACTAAGTAAGGATACAACAAGGCTTGTATTGTCTCCTCGGAGCATTTTGGCGAGGTGCCTGACTTCTCGGTTGTTGATTTGCCGGAGCGTTGGACGCTTATTGATAGTTAGGAGGAGGTTGTTGGTAAACCGGAGGTGGATAAACAGGAGCCTGCTGCATAGCATGGTAAGCGGGAGCTTGTGGAGCTTGTTGATTAAAAGACGGTGCAACAGCAGCCACATACAGCGGTGGAGCATACTGAACCGGGTAACCTTGGGGTTGAGCATACTGCGGCGGATATTGATACTGCCGCTCCCTCCTTCTAACTGAAGATACAGCATGAGTCTCTCCTTCCTTCTTTTACTGAGGATTGAAAGAAGGCTTCTTAGCTTGGTCCTTCGAACTTGAACTGCCAGAACCACTAGACATTTTCCCACTTTTCATAGCCAATTCAACCTTTACTCCGACAGCAACAATATCAGCAAAATTTGTGGTTATCCACCATCCTCTCATAGAATTCGGGACGCACTGTGTCAACAAACCAATCGGCTAGTTCCTTATTAGTCAACGGAGGTTCAACTTGAGAAGCAATTTCCCTCCATATCTGAGCATACTCCTTAAAGGTCTCAGAACTTTTCTGTGTCATACTCAAAAGTTGCCTCCTGTCAGGGGCTAAGTCCATGTTGTACTTATAGTGCTTCATAAGAGCATCAGACAAATCCTGAAAAGACTTGATGCGAGATTGGTCCAATGTCAAATACCACTTCGACGAAGCACCTTTCAGACTGTCTTGAAAGCAGTGAATCATCAATTTATCATTGTTCACATGGGCAGCCATCTTGCAGTAGTACATTATCAAATGGCTTTTTGGACAAGTAGTCCCTTCATAACAGTCAAAATTCGGAGTCTTGAACTTTGGCGGAATAACTAGACCGGAAAGCAAACAAATGTCTCTAGCAGCAGCACCAAAGATCTGGTCCCCTTCCATCTTTCTTAGCTTTTGTCGATAGTGACAACTTCCTCACGAAGCCTATCACGTGGCTGGTCCCCTCCATCATTATCATCCAGAATTTCATAAACAGACTCATTACGATAAGGCTACGCATGAGTGTGGACATTAGCTTGTGTGAAGGTAGGAACCACTTTAGGAGGCTCAGAAACCAAAGGCACAGTTTGCTGAACATTTTGCATAACAGGAACAACTTGTTGAACTGATGCGGCACAGGACTAGCTTGCTGAGCTGATGTAACAACAGGAGGATGTATGAAACTCTGCAAAAGACCATAAGGAAACAAATTTTCAACAGAAACAATCGGAGGATATACGGTAGCAGTAGTGTTAATCTCAGAAACCACAGTAGGCTGAGTATCCATCTTTGCATTGATAACCTAGAGCAACTCCATAATCGTTCCCACATTCCCTCGAAGGTCTTCTAGCTCGTTGTCGACGCGATCAAATTCTTGAGCTTGGTCTTCCATCCTCTTTCGAGCTTGAGCTCTAGTGTAGTATCGATGCAGAGAACTCAGGGTGACAAAACTGGAAGGTGAGAGAACCGAGTATGAGAAAACTGGGAGACACATGAAATGTAAAATATGATGCAAAATGTGAATGACATGATTTCATGGAATTCAAATATTTACGAATATTGCTGAATAACGAAGAAAATTTTATTAATTGAAAATAATGGATTACAATCAAATATAGTCTTTAATGGAAACAACTAAACAAAAGCTAATGATGACCCTAAGGAAGCATTATCCACAACTTCGACGAGAAGACAGAGAATCAGAGGAAAATAAATCCTTGTAGAGTCTTCTCTTCTTGTTGGAAAGTACTTCTTCGTTCCTTGACTGAAGCTGTTTTTGAAGTTCATCGTACTCACTGACCATCACATGGTATTTGTTCTTCCATATTTTGGTTTCGTGTTGTGCTTCCTTCAAAGCGACCTTCAACGTCTCAGCTTCGGTCATGAAATATTGGACAGGTTCCTCTCTTGGAGGTAAAGGATCTTGGCGTGGATAAGGCATCTTCAATTTCATAACTCTTTCTCGGACTCACTGAAGGTATGGCTCCGTAGAAATACAATTCGGCCTTCCCAAACTTTCTCGTCCTTTCTTATGTAGATGTTTCCAAGAGGACATAATCTGAGCTTGAAGCTCCTTGTTGTCTTGGAAGAAGATCTTCTCTACATAGATACCTTTAGGCGGTTCCTTCAAGGGATACCCTAACTGTCGGCAAGCTAGGACTGGATTATAGCTTATTCCTCCATTAAAATAGAGCAAAGGCATATTAGCGAAATCTCCACAACCATCAATGAGTAATATTCCATCATACATACAGTTGTACCAATCAATATCCGAGTGAGTTAAAGTCATAACCCTTTATGACCAACGTCCTTGAGTGGGACTCCAAAAAGGACCGGACTTAGGCAAGTGCGAAATAAACCACTTGTACAGTAACGGCACACAACATGTAATCATCCCTCCACCATGAAGGTTTCGGAGATGTACAAAATGATAGGTATTACCCAATAAGGTCGGTACTGGATTCCTTTGCATGAAGATCTTGATGGCATTAAGGTCCACAAATCCTTCAAAATTAGGGAAGAGCAACACTCCATAGATAAGCAAGGCAAAGATTGTCTCAAAGGTAGGCATACTCAAATGATCGACGTAATATTGGGCCTTCTTGATTAGGAACTTCGTAGGTAACCTAAAAATTTCACCCTTATGAGTCATATTCTCTTTAATGTCAGATACCTTCAAACATGTAGCTTTAGCAATATCCTATTCTTTAGGGTCCTTCTCCAAGGGGAAAGGAGACTTATCCAAAATAAGCAACCCCACAAGCTGAGAATACTCTTCCAAAGTAGGTAATAACTGATAGTCGGGAAATGTGAAGCAATGATAGTCGGGATCATAGAATTGTAGCAAAACCACAGAAGTCCTTCGTTCACTTTATATTCCAATAGAGATAACAACCTTCCATACCGATTTCGAAATCCGTCTTGATCTTTGATTAAAGATCCTAGCTTTCTTAGTTCATCTAGCTTAGGACTTTTAAAAGTATATTTCAAAGTTTTTCTTCTATTGTAATCCATAGTATCCTGCAATATCCATAAATAAGGCTTGAATTCCATGAAATGTAATGCAATTTAATGTTTTAATGGATGCAATGCACACATATACACAAGTCCTAGGTTAAAGGCATGTACAAGGAGTTAGGGTCTACCCATCCCAATAAGGCATGTACTAAGGTTAGTTGTACCTGACCAACAAGGTTCTAAAGAAGTTCCCAAAGTCATCAGCCCTTCCTTCGGATATTACCAACCTTCCGACTGACTCAGGGGTCGATAATATTCTCAAGAGAACCTCTTTTAAAGGTTGTATCACGTAGCAACCATTGTGAGATTACTCCCACATAGTTCCCGCACTACGTCCTATATAAGCCCAAAGCGGTGTTAAGGTACTACGGTCCTCAATATCATAGGCTTCTTTCCAAAAATAGTAAAAGTTTTCATGACTTCTCGTTAAACCGAACTATCTCATGGAAGGGTCTCAATCGAACGGTGATTCTCAAATTGGCTTGGTCGGGACTCACTCCCCATAAGCCTCATTGAATATATCGCCATCCTATAATAAGGTCACTCAAGTCCGGGTTAGGACTTATCTCACAATAGAAGGATATTCCCACAAGGTACAAATGAAATATATACAAATAATTAACAAAATAGAAATATCATACAATAAACAAAATAGGGGCAACCCTTAAAAATTAGGAGGGTCCCCAGTGAAGTCGCCATTTTTTGTTGCGGTGGAAATAGGATATCAAACTATTAATTAGTTTGAATCATAATTCTTAATTCACAACCGCTCTTTGATTTATCCGAAGAAAAAGGTCAAAAGAGGGAAAACCTATTTTTGCATCGTAAACACAATGCGGGGAGAGACCTGGGTAAGGGGTTGGTTAAGCTTAGGGAAGGTACTAGCACCCTAAACTTCTGTAGTACTCTACAGGAACCTTTTGTTTATTGTATGCCTTTTTACTTTATTATCTGTTTGGAATATATACTGAGCTAAGGGACAGAGTGACCTAAAGACCTAAGGGTTAGTCCTAAGTTTACTCAGTAAGACATCGCATCTTGTGCCTACATATCCTGACGAGAATGGAATCAGAGTAATTACAGTTACCCTCGAAAGGGAGGTCAGAAACTTCTTGACTGTGGTCAAGGTTTCAAGGGGAGTAAATGTTTCTTAAGGAAAGCGCTTACATGGAGTTTTGAAACTCCTATTTCTATGTTGAATTTGTTAATTGAAATTAGGGTTAAAGTAGGAATTCCACGACGAGAAACCCTAAAACAGAGTACGACGACTCTTTGACCCAAAGCTAGGGTAAAGGGTAATTTCGTCCACGGCGGGACACCTAGGCTATTAGGGTTTTGAAATGTTCAAAAGGTAAGGGTTATTGACTCGGCGGTCAAACGGCTAGACCTAATTCCTTCCGAGGGAGGAAATTAACGGTAACAACATGCAAACAGATAAAATATCGTACGGCAGAATTAACATACGGAAAATAAAGAAAGCGGTAAAGAAAGCATCGCGATGATCACTCGCGTAAATTACAAATCCCCCAAAAAAATGCAAAAATAAAAATAACCGCGACCATGGCCTCACGTAAATTACATCCATGGACAATACTACGGAAACCAAAAGGGTTACTAATCGAAGAAAATCGAGAGACGAAAGTTAGATGAACAGTTAACAGAAACGGTTTGGAGATTTTTATTTAAAATGCAACAAATGATTTTTAATTTTTTTATGTAAAAATGAACTTTAATTTAAATGCAAAAAATGAATTTCAATTTTTTAATGCAAAAAATAAATTTTTTATTTTTTAATGCAAAAAATGAATTTTAATTTTTTAATGCAAGAAATAAATTTTTATCTTAATGCAAAAAGTGATGTTTAATTTTTAATGTAAAAATAATGAACTTTAATTTTTAATGTAAAAAGTGAATTTTATTTTAAATATTAAATAATGAATTTTGATTTTACATGCTTCTTTTTTTTTTATTGTTGGTTTATTAAAGAATAAATGATTAATTAGTTAACAAACTATTACATTAATTATCATTATTATTAAGTCCTAAAAACTAAAACTAAAATAATAATTAATTAATAAAATAAATAAATAAAACAATAAAAGACAGCTTAAAAAGAGGAGGACTATTGTCATTTAACCCTTAGGGTTTTCATGTCGTTGAGCTTTCCTCCTCCTCTTCCCTCATGTAGCCGCGACCTCCATTGTTGATTTTCAGAGCTCTCTTCCCCTTCTTTTTCATTTGCATGTTCAATATTCCACTTTCTTCTTCATCCCCACCTGAAATACTCAAACGAAAAAACAAATGGTAACGAAAACAACCGAGATTCACCTTTTTCGTGATCTGACTATGAGATGGTGTCGTTTGATCTGATTATGGAGGCGAAGCAAATATCCACGCCGTAGTGATCTTGGACGGCGAGCGGTTCATTTGACGACGATGATGAGAAGATTACTCTTCTCTGTGTCTGCACCGCAGCTCAGATGGTAGCGCTGCCTCGGACCAGTTCTGACGGCTATGTTGTCTCGGCGGCTCACGGTGGATTCGTGTGGCTTATACTTCGACCTCTTCTTCTACTTTCTGGGTGATGATGATGGACCGATGCTCCTCTGAACCCTTGATTTCGGCACCACGTTTGATTTTGTTCTTAAGGTTTTGCTGATTTGGGTTCGGATCTTCCTTCTGGGATGATGATGATGAACGAACTCAAAGAGTCGTTCGTGAATCCGCCGCTGAGTTCCCTCCCCCTTTTTTTTTCTGGAAACCTATTGATTTATATGGCTTCTTTCTGATATTTTGTTGGGCCTGGATCGTGAACTTTTCGTATTTTACGCTCTTTTTCTTGATGTTATTACCTGATTTTGCTGAGGATTCTTTCAATCTCCTAGGAGATTTAGGAGAATTTCATGCTTGGTTTGTTGTTGCGTTTTGACGGAACTTCGAACCTGTTTGTTGTGATTTGGCTCGTTGGCGATTTTCTTGAAAGTTTGTTATGACTTCGGTTTGGTGAACTTGTTCGTCAAACTTGTTTGTTGAACGATTGATCCGTGTGAACCGCGGGTTTTCTGGAAAAGTGTTTTAGGTTGTGTTTGGTGGAAAATCACTTTTTTACTTAAGTGCTTTTGCAAATAAGCACTTTTCTGGAAACAACTTTTTTTTTACAATCACTTTCTCTGAAAATCGCTTTTATCTCTCTATCTCTCTCGTTGCCTCGGAAGAACAGATTTTTGCCGATTTTAGTTGATGGTCGCAAAAGAGTCGGGAGTCGGAGACGGAGAAATCGGTTACTCTCCCGACACGCCCGATGATGACAGTGTGCTGAGGGTGTCGAAAAAAAAACTCTAACTGATTAAATTGTTCTTTTGCCTATTTTGCAGGTTCGAAGAAATGTCGGAGAAGTCAGAGGACTTTAGAAATTCTTTTAGGAATTTTATTATTATTATTTTTTTGTAATTTTATATATTTTTTTGTAAAGAAACATTATGATTAAGGAAATTCTTTATTGATTTTTTAAAATATGGTAAACTGAAAACATTATTATTATTTTTTGTTATGCAAAATAAAATGAAAACCAACATTACAATATATGCTTTTTGTTTTAAAATATAAAACGAAGACAGTATTAAAAATGGGATGAAAATGAGAACAAATATTTTAAAAATGAAATAAAATCATCTAAAAATGAAGTGCAAATAATATTTAAAATGAGATGAAGTTATTTAAAATGAAGTTATTTGAAAAGAGAATAAAACTTTAAAATGAGATGAATTGTTTTAAAATGAAATGAGAATAAAACAGAATTAATTTAAAATAAAAATGAAAGTAAAATGCAATATAATTGATTTAATAATAATGAAATGAAATTCCACAACTTTTTATTAATTCCTAATTCCTCCGATTTATCCGATTTACCCGGTTAATCTCATCTCTGATACGAAATTCTGACCAATCTCTCTAGCATTTCAACTGAACAATCTTATCAGAATAAAATCCAATCCGTCCCATGACCACACTCCTCCAATCCAAATAAACATCAAATTACATTCCCGATTTAACCATCTGAAACACAGCCTCCGATCAAACTCTTCAGATAAGTGACTTTAGCCTCAGTTCTCATCAACGGACTCAAACGGCTCAACTTTCCCGACTTAGCTCAGTTTAAAAAAAATTGACAGCCGGTTGCGTACAAATGACCATTTTACCCTTCATGAGCTAAATAGCGCACCACCTGATATTTTCCTGCAAAAATCAAACGACTACACAACTTGTTAGTGACTGGTTAAATACAATGCAAAAATAAAATGGAATGCGGGATGAATCGACTAATCTTAGGGCAAAATTTGGGGTATTACATTAGGATACTCATGTTTTTCAAATCTGGGAGGTTGTAAAACATACACTTCCTCATTAATATATCCATTTAGGAAACCAATCTTCACGTCCATTTGATATAACTTGAAATCTTTGGAGCAAGCATAAGCTAGTATAAGGCGTATAGACTCGAGGCGAGCAACCGGAGCATAAGTTTCCTCATAATCTATGCCCTCCTCTTGTTTATATCCTTGAGCCACTAGCCGGGCTTTGTTCTGAGTTATCACTCTGTTTTCATCGAGTCTATTACTAAAAACCCACTTAGTGCTAACGAATTGATAATCTTGCGGATGAGGGACAAGGTCCCATACATAATTCCTTTTGAAATGGTTTAATTCATCTTGCATGGCCATAAGCCAATGCCTATCAAGTAAGGCATCTTTTGCGTTTTTAGGTTCAACTTGTGAAACAAACGCAAAGTGATAACAAAAATTACTTATCTTGGAGCTGTTATCACGCATTTGGCGATCTCTCCAAGTATTTTGTTGATTGGATGATCATTGGAGGTTCTCTAAGCCAAAGGAAGATCGTCCACTGCAGCTGGACTTTCAACTTTCTCCTTTTCACAATTGTTATCTTCTTCTTTCTCAAACTCCACCACTTTAGGATGATCAATTCCTTATTTGGGTTCTTTAAGAGTGTATTATAAAGATACACATATATCATGAAAAGAAACACCTTTCTCGACATTTCTTGGATAAGATTTATCAAAATTGACGTGTACCGACTCTTCGACAATAAATAGTCTTTTGTTATAAACCCTATAATTTTTGCTTGATTGAGAGTATCCAAGAAAGATACCTTCATCGGCTTTCGCATTAAAATTTCCAAGATCTTCCTTTCCATTATTTAAAATAAATCATTTGCATCCGAAAATATGAAGATGCGATAAATTTGGTTTTCTACCCTTTTGTAGTTCATAAGACGTTTTGTCTAAAATAGGACGTATTAGTATCCTATAAGACATAACATGTCGTGCTAATGGCATCGGCCCTGAAATACTTAGGTAGATTACCCTCATTGAGCATAGTTCTAGCCAACTCCTTTAAAACACGATTGTTACGCTCCATAACACCGTCTTGTTATGGAGTTCTTGGAGTGGAAAAAATATGCTCAATGCCATGTTTGTCATAATAATTCTCAAAGAGGTGGTTTTTAAATTCACCCCATGATCACTTCGGATAGCAACAAGTTTCAAATTCATTTTATTTTGGGATAACCTTGCAAATTGAGTGAAAGATGAAAAAATCTCATCTTTACTATGCAAAAACATGACCCAATGAAATCTCGAGTAATCGTCTTCTATAATAAAACCATAGTAGTTACCACCTATGCTTTTGGTCCTTAAGGGGCCAAAGACATCCATATGGATAAGTTCAAGAGGTCTCAAAGTTGTAACAATGTTTTCAATTTAAATGAGACTCTTATTTGCTTACGCATTTGGCATGCATCACATAGATGGTATTTTGAAAACTTTATTTTTGGTAGACCGATTACTAAATCTTTTGAAGTCACTTTGGTTAGTAAATCAAAGTTGACATGAGCTAGGCATCTATGCCATAACCAAGTGTCTTCATTTATGGTCACTAGACACTTAATTCTTGGTAAGGATACATCATTTAAGTTAAGCATATAAAATTTATTAACCCTCAAGCCTTTAAACATATAATCATTCTTTTCATTATGTTCAAACATGCTACAAGTATTTGTAAAAGTAACTTTAAAGTCGTTGTCGCATAGTTGACCAATGGTAGAAGATTATGTTTAAGACCTTTAGCTAACATAACATCGGAGATAGTAATAGACGAAGGATTACCTACAATACCCATTCCAAGTATTTCTCCCTTGTTGTTGTCTCCATAGGTAACAAAACTCTTCTTCTTTGGCACAAAGTCAATGAATAGAGAGATGTCACCCATCATATATCTTGAGCATCCACTATAGGTAAACCATATTTTCTCTGTAGATCCAAGACATTCCACCAATAGAATCAAATAAGGGTAATAGGTACCCAATTTTCATTGGGTCCTTGAGAGTAAATGAAATCAAGGTTGCATTTGGGAAACCATTGAAAAACACCTTTAGGAACTAAAAGTCTTCTAAATTTGCATTTTTCAATAGTGTGACCTTTCTTGCAACAATAGTGACAAGATAAGTTGTGATAAAGTGTAATTTTTCTGTTTTAATCCTTTTGAACATATTTATAATTTTATATTAAGGGTGTTAAGAGTCCCACATCGGACAATATATGGCATGAACATGTGTTTATAAGTGGGGGCAATCCTCATTCTACCAACCAGGTTTGTAGGGTTGAGTTAGGCCCAACCACATTTCTTAACATGGTATCTAGAGCCTACTAAGAGGCAATTCTTTCTTCGTCGTACTTTACCCGGTTGACCTACTATCTTCCGGTGAGAAACTTTTTTTTTTGGAAAACCGTGTTGTCACTCCGGTTTGCCTCTCACTTTTCAAAGTTCTCCGGTAACCGTCTTGCCACCGTTACAGTTCCGACAAAACTTCCGACGATGTTTTGAAAAATCGAGCCCACCATCCAACTCAATGTCCTCCCATCCGGTCGTCGCCCTTTTTCCCGCCGCTGTCCCAGCGCGTCTGGCAGCTGATTCCAACCGTTTTTCTGCCGATATACTCGCCTCTCCTCACCCATTTTAGATTCGGCCTAGATTTTACTTTCTGACTCAGAAAATGGTGCTCCAGTGCAAACAACCCCGATTTCACTTTGTTGTTTATGTCATTAAGCTATGGGAGACGCTGATTCTGTCTCGTTTACTAAAGTTCCGCTTATCCCATGTGAAAAACTAATCGGATCAGCAAACTATAACATATGGGCTCGTGCTTTCGATATGTGGTTTCATGGTCAGGGATATGTGTTGCACCCCAAAATTTGCCCAACCTTTTCTTTACCTAGCTTATATTTCATTGCATTTCATATAGCATTAACAGTTGTACATCATTGTCCATGTGGCAGGGGATCAAGGGATATGTGTTTATCAAGAGGAGGTTATCAAGCTTCTAAGCCCAAGGAAAAGGTTGTATTCAAGCTATCAAGTGCTTATTATCATCAGAGGAATGTTAAAGCTCACTGAAGGAGTGGATGATTAATATTGATTGTATATCCTATATTGAGGGTCAATTGAAGGGCATCAAATGATATTAAGTCCATGGTTATGGAGGGAGAGCATTGTATAAGCTCATTGGATGTCTTGAGGGTCATTGAGGAGTTGTGTAAGTCATTGTATCAAGTGCAAGAGGCCACAGCCAGAGATGATGTAGTTAGGGTTTTCATCTGGTCAACCCTAAGTCAACAGTGAATTTGGAGGAGATTAAGACCCAATTCCAAGTCTTGGTGATCATGGAATGTTATGTTGAGACATGTCATATATCATTTCAAGATCAATTCACTAAGATTCAAGAGTGTGAAGAGTTACTAAGCTAGGGTTTCTAAGCTTGTCAGAGTAAAATCCCCTATCTTAGTGCCCAACTTCAAGACCACATAACTCAAGATACAAGTTTCATCTCATCTTGACTCTAACATGAGACTTGTAGAGCATGTTCATAGCTTTATTTTGAGTACTAGAAGTCCCCCATTGGATTTATAGAACTCAAGATATGAAGTAGACAAGTTACAGGTCATCAGATGAATGTGATTTTGGTCATTGAAAGTCAACCAACTCCTAAGACATTTTTGACCTAGAAGGATGTCTCTCCTCACTTTGACCCAAACATGAAAGTTCTTCCTTATGACCTTAGATTTCCCCAAAGAACTAGAAGTCCTCAAGATGATTTGTGAATCTCAAGATATGAAGCTTGCAAGGTAGGGGTATTTTGGGAAACTTTGATTATATGTTACTTTTGATTATAGGTCAATTTCACCACCTTGCACAACTCAAATGGAAATCATTCCAACATCAAACTTGCTCCAAATGGGGTCAATTGCTCAACCAAACCTCAAGGAACCATTGAATTGGCTTGGATGGGAGATTAAATGAAGGAATTTCCATGAAAAAGTCATTAAAAGCCAAAAATCAAATTAATCATAATGGACCAACTTTGTGCAAATTTGTGCATATTTTAAGTGCATTGCATATTCTAAACACAATGGCATTTTTAGATTTTCAAATTGAGGTTCAAAACCATGGCATTATACATGTTTCTTCATCTTGAAGTAACACATTCCAAATCAACCATTGATCCCATTTCAAGGAAGAAACCTCCACCATTGGATCACTCATAGCATAAGCAACATGAATGAACAAATTTGCAGCAGGGGAAAGCTCTGTTTTACATGGTTCATGAAGCTCCAAATTAAGGAATTTTGGATTTTGCAATTGGGCCATACAAGCTGTAATTGGGCTTTTTCATGATCAATATCCATTGTATATATTTTGAGGATCGTGTGCAATGCATCATAACAGAATTTGGAGCCAAAAACAGTTAGAAATCAGTTGGAAAAAGTGAGAGAGAAGTGAGATTCGAATTTTCAGTTTCTTGAAGCTTCAATCCAAATTGTTCATTCTAACAACTCTAGGAAGGATCACTGGTTGTTTCTAGATCAAATTCATCAAGAATCCTTAGCATTTGAAGGCTCAGTGGAAGCTCTCCACTAGGTAACTTATCTTTCAACTTTCCTCACTGTGTAGGAACAACTAACATGCCATTTTTGTGTATTTGAGATCCCTATGCTTAGTAGTTGGATCCTGGATAAGTTTTATGCACGATTATGGCAATTCTTGAAATGACATAGGAATTTGTAGCTTTCGGTTAGGGCTTATCTTAGAGAATTAGGTAAAAATAATTATGGATTATTATTGTGTGAAGCAAGGCGAATTGATTAGTGTAAAGAATTTGGGGTTTCATGAACTTTTTGAGATGCCACAGTGGTTGTCTAGAGGTTGAAGATGGCCGGAACTCCTCCGGCCACCGTCTGGTTCTTCCCTCTCTTTTTCACTTTTAAACCTTTTGGTGAGACGTGGCTTCATCATCGCCCTTGGATTGAGTATGAACCATTGACTAAGACCAGATCATGTGGCCTTGATTAATTGTTAGTTTGTGTTGAATTTCATTTGCTTGCGTGGCAGTGTTTCCCCCATAGGATTGCATGACTTAATTCATATCTGATGGCCTTGATTGGTCCTCAGGGATTGATTTCCCTTTTAATGAAACGGTGCGTTTCGTCAACGTGCACCACAACCATTAGATCACGCGACCAATCTAAGATTGGAAGGCTAGGATTCGTATTCATTTTATGTTTCAATGCTGATGCACGCGGGTCATGGTTGTAGCCATGGGATCTTTGACTGGTAATTGCAACGTATGGCTGAGATCTAGTCTTGGTTTTTAGTTGACTGAGTTAATTGGACTGGTCCCATTTCTAACCACACCTCCCATACGCATGGGCCCATAGGATATAACGTGTTTGGACTGCTATTCACACCCAGCCTTTTCCCAAATTCATTTCGTGTTTCTTTATTTTTCATTTTCATTGCTGTTTCATATTAATTCATTAAAAAAATGTTAAATAACCCCAAAAATCATGAAAAAATACATTTGCATACTTTGACATGTGTATTGATTTTCCATATTTTTTTAATTGAATTTTCCATTTCTTTTTCATTTAACTGTGCATTTTTCTTTTTAATATGCTTTTGTAAATGTGAAAATTACATACTCACTTCTTGGTTTTTCTTTTCTAATCAAAATATCAAATAAATTCATGATATTTTTTGTGCTTATTCTTGATACTTCAATTGACATTGTGACTTTTTTCTCATTATTATTAGGTATCACTTGATTAGGGTTTAGATAGTTCCTTTAGAACCCTCTTTTCTTGCCTTATCCATAGAATACCTTAGGGGTTTGCTTTCTGTTGGCATACCTTGACTTAGAGTTTTGCTCCCAAATTTTGACCCCTGGTTCCTAAGACCAGAGGGGTCCCCTAAGAATTTTATTAGAATTTTTAGATGTGTTTTACTATTTTTGGTAGATTTTACATTATGGCCTACTTTTGTGTGGTCTCAACCTTACCACTTGCCTAGTTTGCATTTTGTGCGTATTCTTTGCAATGCTTGTACATCTAAATCTTCCATATTCATGTACTAGACATCTTAAGGCACTTGTATGTGCAATTTCAAGTCTTTACCTTGCTCCTATCTTGCATAACCTAGGTTTCCTTTAGGACTTTCCTTTAGCATTTCCTTGTGAATGCCCTTGATGACTTCTACCTTTGCAGGATTCTTCCTCCAAGTCCTATGATATTAGGATCCTTCTTGTGAGAGACTAGTTCTTCCTTTGGTCTAACTAAGGGAATTCCATAAGAGGTTGAGCCTTTGAGGACTCAAGTACTTTGTACACTCATTTCTTTGTCCTACAATCTTAGGATCCTTCTTGTGAGAGCCCAGTTCTTCCTTTGGTCGAACTAAAGGCATTCCATAAAGAAGTTGAGCCTTTGATGGACTCTTATGTTGATACACATTGAACATAGTGGGTTCCTTTAGCTCTCACTATGCTTCTCTTCATCCCTCTTTGTCCTACAATCTTAGGATCCTTCTTGTGAGAGCCCAGCTCTTCCTTTGGTCGAACTAAGGGCATTCCATAAAGAAGTTGAGCCTTTGATGGACTCTTGTGTTTGTACACTTATTCTCCTTCTCTGTCCTATAATCTTAGGGTCATTCTTATGAGAGCCCAGTTCTTCCTTTGGTCGAACTAAGGGCATTCCATAAAGAAGTTGAACCTTTGTGGACTCATGTGTTGATACATATTAAGCTTGATGAGTTTAGTTCTCCTTTTACTTTCCTATCATGTTGTTTGTCCTCTCCCCTGCATGTTGTTTGATTGGGTGCATTAGGATAAAAGTGTATTAGGATAGGCATTTTTTCTCTTAAGTCCATGTTTGCATTAAAGGTTGAGGTGTCCTCCCTTTGCTTGATTATTTCTCTTCCCTTTGTGTTTGCTTGTTTGCATTAAAGGTTGAGGGGTTCTCCCTTGCTTGTACTGTTGCATTGCATGTGCATTCGTTCACATTTTACATTTCAGTTGAATAATCATGATGATTTCCTGTTGTTTTCCTTTCCATTGACATGATCCCTTAGGTTCTCACTCCCTTGTTCAAGGATGGTGATGATAGACACTAGGTCCTAACCCTTTGCATGATAACAGTAGGATAGATTCCCTTTCTAAACTCAACCTTAGGACCATCTTGCATGATAACAGTAGGGTTTTGCTTAGTCCCCCTGTAGAGTCCTTTCTCTCTTCCTCATCTCAAAACGAATCCAACGTAAATAATAAAGGCTAATGAGTATTGCACGCTACGAGCCTTAAATTACTTGGGAAATGATAATTGAGCGGTCTCCTCTCAATCATCTAGGGTGTTTAGTGTACGTCCTTTGGGCGATACGCGACGCATTCATTCCTAGGTAATAGTATCTAGTGCAATATGAATTACAAACATTCATTCAAAACACTTCTCATAAAAGACTTCAAAAACAAACGGTCAAACCTCCTTTTACCCTATGGAGTTCTTAATCAGGAAAATATTTTTAGATAAAAGAGTGTTGTTAACTCTTAGTTCTACCGCAACAGTAACGCCTAAGTTTCCAACGAGCGAGCTGCATACACCAAACTGCTAGAACTACCTGTTAACCTTACTCGGGTAAAAAACAATTGAACAAACCTGTGTTCTTTTTATCCCGAACTACGTTATCTCTGATCTCTCATACCTGTTAAGAGTACGTAGGCACAAGACGCGATGTCTTGGCGAGCAACCTTCCCCCATCTTTTAGTCATAGTTAGTCGAACTACGTTGACTCTGACTTTCCCATTGCACGAGGGAATATGTAGGCCCAGAGCTGCGACGCTCTGTCGAGTCTTGTCCTTTTTCTTCTCTTTTAACCCAGACCATTAGTTAGATAGATAAACAACCCTTTAGATAAGCAACACAAGCATGGATCCCGTCGAGTACGACGGACGTGAGGGGTGCTAATATCTTCCCCTTGCGTAACCGACTCCCGAACCCGAGATTTGGTTGCGATGACCGATCTTATCCCTTTTCGCTAGGTTTTTCCTGATTGTTTCCTTTCCCCCGTTTGGGATAAATAACGATAGGTGGCGATTCTTCTGTCATTGCCGACACCTTTTTTTGCAGTAGCGACAACTGGTGACTCTGCTGGGGATTCCAACGGTTCCCTATGCGAGTCAATCCTAGCGCTTGTTTGTTTATCTTTTGGGTTTGTACATACATGTTGTACTTTATTTACTTCCGCACTTTATTTTCCCGCATTTATTTTCACCATTATATATTATCATTATTGTTGTATTGTGGGGAGGGAAGTTCTGATGAGTGATAAGCCAGACCCAGACTTAAGTATAAACAAAGCACTAGAAGTGGATTAGTGGTGAACCTGCTTGCTTTGCTCGCACCAGTTCCCACATAATGTGCGCTCAGACGAGATTCTCTTTGATGATTTCCTTACCGGTCCTTTGGACTTGAGAGGACTTTGGATCTAAGGATTGTCGACTCTGCGGACCGAGCATTTGTGATTCAGCTAAGTGAGGCCTCTTCAAGAGATGATGATGCCAAACCAGAAATGGTGAACGTATCATCATTTCCTGAAAGTCTGTGACGCTGATGAACGCATAGGATGCTGAACTTTATCAGTGGATAGGTCCATACCTGTGAGTGGGACTGGGTTATGCAGGAAACCTTGGCTTTCAGACAACTTGGTTTTCGGTACAGTATGAATCAATGCTATTGGTATCAGTAGTTCCTATTATCAGAGCTGTGTTATGGTCTCGCCGAAGCAGAACTTTGGTCCTTCTCAGTCAACAGACAACAATCTTGATCTCATGCTGCATTTTTGCATTTGCATCTTTGCATTCTCATCTGCATTTCATTAACGTGTGTCTGTGTTGCAGGTGCATCTTTCCTCTCTGATTCTAGTGGTCTTGATCCTTATTGCCGACATGGAGCCTTTGAAGAAAACAGTGTCTTACAAACTACCAACACTTGATATCCGAGAATTACGGAGTTTGATTTCTCTAGCTGATAAAAAGGTGATGGAAGACTTCAGACAAAGCTATGGGAGACTTCTGAATATTGTGTGTAAACCTTCTACGTACGAGTTGAATGGCCTCTACGCTCTTCTGCAGTTTTATGATCCGCAGCTCAGATGCTTTGCTTTTCCAGAATATGTCCTAGCTCCGACATTAGAGGAATATTCTGACTTGCTAGGGGTACCTTTGTTGAACCAAATGCCTTACTACCATGTTGATGCTGAACCTGACTTGGGTAAGTTGGTTGCTACAATTCATTTAGATGCTTCGGAGCTAAAAGGGAAGTCGGTTAAGAGAATTAGAGTTTCTAGTTTCACTTTTCCTTTCCTGGTGGAGAAAGCCCATAAGTTTGCCAAGGAGGGTTGTTGGGTTGTATTAAGTGCCATCTTAGCCCTCTGCATATATGGTATCATACTATTCCCTAATCTCCCGGGTTTCGTAGATACAGATGCCTTCTACATATTTGCTTACGGGAATCCGGTGCCCACTCTTCTCGGAGACGTTTATCATTCAGTTCACAGCAAGAATGAAAACAGAAAGGGGGAAGAATGTGTCTTGTTGTGCTCCTTTATTGTACAAATAGTTTGCCATCCATCTTCCTAAAACGGGTCCATTTATTGATACTGCTGAGACTTCAGAATGGTCTGCACGTTTGATGGGTCTGTCTGCTAACAACATCACTTGGTTTGATAGGGACATGCTAGGCAAAGAAATTGTGTATAGTTACGGTGGTTTTCCTAACGTCCCTTTGGTCGGAAGGAAATGGTGCATCAACTATAACCCATCTTTGTTGGTAAGATAATTTGGATATGCGCTGAGAGGTCCTCCTGTTGAAGAAAAGATACATGAATCTCTATATCTCACAAGGTTGCTAGAAGGTGACACCTTGGTTAAAATGGAGAAAGCTTGGAGCAACATTCATAGAAAAGGAAACGTTTTGTTAGGGAAGAGCAACAACAAAGCCTTTGACCCATATTTGGCCTGGATCCGGGAGACGACCGCCAAGTTTCTAATGACATTTCCTGCTGTTAAGCCATTATATCCTCTTCTGGCCGAGGAACCCACCTTCGTTGATATTCAAAAATACAACCAGGTGCTGCGAGAAAAAGAAGAGTTGAAGAAAGCAAACGAGGAGCTAGAAAAGGAAATTATGCAACTTCGAAGCGAGAAAAACGAAGTTGTCTACTCATTCAAGAAACAGACTGAGTTGATAAACCACCTGGGTACAAGTTTAACCAAACAGACTGATGCCCAAGAGCGTATGGGGTTAGAAGCAGGACTTGGATAAGGCATATTTGAAGATCTCTAAATTCGATACATTGTGGAACGGTACTTTGACCAACAACAAAGAACGGGAAGGGAAGTTAAAGCAGCAAATTTCCAAACTGAAGATCCAGCTTGAGACCAAGAATGAGAAGATTGAAGCTGAGGCATCACTCAGGCGTGACGCTGAGTGCTGGTTGAATGAGGCTATAGCAAACCTGAAAGATTGCAGACTGAGAGTTGATTCCAAGAGATGTAAATTGGAAGATTGCTTCGGAGAGAGAGCCTGGGAAGACTTTGCTAAGGACATCTAGAGCACCATCAGACCGAGAGAGCTGCTTATTCGAGGATTGCTCACCATGCCTGATCACCCTGAGACGAAAGAACTATTAGAAGATTTCCGTGCCCACTATCGCACTTGATTTCTTTTGTATTTCTTTGTAGCTTTCATTCATTGTTGTATTGTTGACCATCACCAGACTTGTTGGTTGAGGTCACTCTATTACCGTTGATTCAATTGTACTCGGTTACTCCTGTATGCTGCCTATGTGGGCTCGTTATATATCAGATATTGATCATCTCCGTGATTGGCTTCTTATTTGTCTCACTGTTATTCTGGAACTAGAATCGAGGGGAAATATCCTAATGCACAGACACATGTTTGCATTTGCATCTCATTTTTTGCATAACAGGTACCTTGAACTTGTTTATCTGAGCCCTTGTGTTTACTCCACTAGATGTGTTTCAGGATTGATCGTAGACCAATTCACCATTACTCCACCCGAGCTAATCAACTCAGAGCTATGGAGAAAATCCAAGCGGAAAAGCAAGAGTTTAGGGAGAGGATGTCCTAGTTCATGGACATCATGCAGGTGGTTGCCAGTGGGCAAGAGCAACTACGAACCCTCGTGCAGCCCTTGATTGCACGCGTCGACACCAATGGGGTTTTGCACGGAGGTGAAACTACCAACCCTCCTCCTGTTGAGACTCCCGCGGCTGACAACTCTGGACCAACTGTGGTCATCCCCAACATTGTGGGCAATGGGAACGCTGGAATGGGTACTGGCCATGCTGGGGCTGGTAATGGCACCATTGGGGCTGCTAATGGTAACATTGGCACAAGTGGTAACAACGTTGGAGTTAATGATGGTAACAATGGAAACTTCCATGGACCTGAAGCTACAGGTATTGTCCATGGAAATGTTTATCAACCCTGGAATGAGGATCGTCAAGATGACGTATTCTCCATCAGAGGCGCTGAGGCTGAGCTGCCTTCTGAGGCTCGCCAGAGATTCAAAGCACTTGAGGATAAGATGAAGAGCTTTGAGAACCTAAATTCTATGGGTCTCAACATGGCCAACCTAGGGCTGATCCCCGACCTCAAAATACCACCGAAATTCAAAGTTCCAGACTTTGATAAGTACAAGGGTACTACTTGCCCTCGTGTCCACCTAAGGTCTTACTACAGGAAAATGTCGGTGTACTCAGACGACGAGAAGCTGCTGATGCACTTTTTCCAGGATAGTCTATCTGGGCCTTCACTTGAATGGTACATGGGATTGGAACCTGTGAATGTACGTAGCTGGAAAGATCTTGCTAAAGCTTTTGTAAAACACTACCAGTACAATAGTGACCTGGCTCCTAACCGGGTTCAGCTGCAAAATCTGTCACAAACGAATGGAGAATGCTTCGAGGAATACGCTCAGTGGTGGCGTGAACTGGCGGCCAGAGTTCAACCACCCATGGTTGAACGTGAATGGGTAGATATCTTTGTGGCTACTCTGACGGGTGTTTATTACGAAAAGCTAATCAACAGCATGTCAGGGAGTTTCTCTGACTTAATCATCACTGGAGAGCGGGTTGAGAATGGGATCAAGATGGGAAAGATCCAATCCGACGAAAGTTCCTTAGCTGGAGGAAAGAAAGTGTTTTGAGGAAAGAAAAGAGAAGGTGAAGCCAACTCTGTATCCAGTTCTCGAGGGAACAAGAAGCAAACGCAGAACTGTCAACAACAAAGGGTCTCAAGCATTACTATCTCTGCTGCCCCGTTGCAACAACAACTTCAGCAACAACAGCAGAACTAGCAAAGGTACCGAAGGTACCAAAACAAAGGGCCACTGGCAAATCGCCATATTGACACTCCACCCATGCCTTACTCTCAGCTATTGTAGACATTAATACAATTACAACTCATTCAGAAAAGAACCATGGCTCCCTTGACAGGGACACCTCCACCTGGTTATGACGCGAATGCGCGATGTGAGTTTCATTCGGGGGCACCGAGCCACTCTATTTACAATTGTAAAGCATTCAAGCACAAGGTGCAAGACATGGTTGACAATAAGACAATAAACTTCTCCAACGAAGTTTCGAATGTCATACAGAATCCTATGCCTAACCACGGGGATACAGGGGTCAATGCAGTCATCGAGGATGAGGATCTGAATCTGGTGAAAGATGTTGGGGATTTGAAAACACCATTGAGCTTTGTTAAAGCTAAATTTCTGAAAAAAGGTGTGTTCCTAGGATGTGGAGAGTTTTGTGTCGAATGTGAGAGCCACCTAGATGGTTGTGATCAGCTGAAGGTTGGTATTCAGAGTTTGATTGATGAAGGCATCCTGCAATTTGATCGGAAGATTGAGAACAAGTCCGGAGAAGTTTTGACCAAGCAGAAGGGTGAGATTTCCACAATCACCATTCCGTATAAGACCATCATCATTTTTGCTCCAAGGCCGCCCACGATTACTATAACAAAGGTTGGCCCTATACCGTTCGAAAGTACCAATGTTGTCCCATGGAATTATGGAGCAGAGGTTTACTGCAACGGGAAGAAGCTGGACTTGAAAAGCCCACATGTGGAATCTGTGGATAACATGGTTGGATCAGGGGGAATCACTCGCAGTGAAGAGTATTCTCGCCACCTGAAGTTGCCGTTGACAAAGCCGATAAGGGTAAGGGTAAAGCCGTCGTAGAAGAGACATCTCGAGAGGTAGAGAAAGACTTGTTAGTGAAAGACACTGAGGAATTCATGCGTTTGATTAAGAAGAGCGACTACAAGATAGTCGATCATTTACAGCAGACGCCTTCAAAGATTTCTATACTGAACTTGTTGCTTTGCTCCGAAACACACCGTAACGCCTTGCTGAAGATCTTGAACACAACGTATGTACCTCAGGAAATTTCTGTCAACCAGCTCGAAGGAGTGGTTGCACATGTCAATGTCGGTAATGGTTTGGGCTTCACTGATCGTGACTTGACGCCTAAGGGCAGGAACCATAACAGCACATTGCATATTTCGATAGAATGCCGGGGAACTGTTATGTCACACATACTCGTGGATACCGGGTCTTCCTTAAATGTATTTCCGAAGAAAGCGCTTATGAAGCTGGACACTCGCGGGTTGTTGTGTACACCCAGTGACCTAGTAGTAAAGGCTTTCGATGGGACCAATCGGTCGGTTTTCGGAGAAGTAACATTGCCCATTCAGGTGGGGCCAGAAACTTTCAACGCAGTATTTTACATCATGGATATCCAGCCCGCCTACAGCTGCTTGTTAGGCCGGCCCTGGAACCATTCAGCGGGAGCTGTGACCTCTACGCTGCATCAGAAACTAAAGTATACTGTGGGGGGCAGCATCATCACTATATACAGGGAGGAAGACATAATGGTGAGCCATTTGTCGTTTTTCAAATATGTGGAGGTGGATGGCGAGATCCACGAAACGTTATGCCAGGCATTCGAAACTGTCAAGGTCAAGGATGTATCTCCCGTGGTGAGCAAAGTGCCCGAGGTGACCCTCTCTTCCTTCAAGGAAGCTCAAGCTGTAGTGCAGACTGGTTCAGCCCAAGGCTAGGGGTAGGTGCTGGATATCCCCAACAAGCAAGATAAGTTTGGTCTGGGGTACCATCCCTCTTCTTCTGCTTCATCCTCTCAGAGTACGCCGCGCTACAAGGGGCCGGTGCAATTCACTAAGGGAGGAGTCATATTTGAACGCATCAACGTTGTATCCGATGGGGAAGGAGATAGTGATTGTGATATGGATACTTGGATCCAGCCGTACACGCCAAGACAGAACCTCAGCAATTGGTCCATCCAGGAGTTCATCCAAGTGACGAGAAAAGAGTAATGCTTTGTTTTTTCCAATTATTGTACAATCTTATGTCCTACCCGGGGCATAACGGTTCTATTGTCAAGGCCTTGCTTGCTTATTCATGTACATATTATCAATAAATCAAAGGGCGTTTTTCTTTGCATTCAAATTTTGTGATCTCTGTTATTCTTGTTTTTGTTTTTGTTTATAACAATAAAATGGCAATATGGTTTATGCTGACCTGCACATCTTATTTTTAAGCACTTAACCATTTTCACTGCAGGATTCACACTACATATGACATCGATCCAGAACCTTCTATGACTCACTTCGACTTTGATTGCCCGATATATCAAGATGAAGAAGAGATTGAGGAGGATGAAGACCTTCTGGAAGAGTTGGCTCGACTGTTGAAACAAGAAGATAAGATCATTCTGCCTCACGAGGAAGTTATTGAGATTATTAATCTGGGGTCTGAGGAAGTTGTCAGAAATGTCCGAATAGGGGCTGCGTTGCAGAACGACGTCAAGCAAAGACTGATCGAGATGCTTCGAGAGTGTAGTGACATTTTTGCTTGGTCCTATGAAGATATGCCCGGACCTGACACTGACATAGTGGTTCATCATTTGCCATTGCGCGAAGATTGCCCTCCGGTCAAGCAGAAGCTTAGAAGGACAAGGCCATACATGGCTGTAAAAATCAAAGAAGAGGTTCAAAAGCACCTGGACGCTGGATTTTTAGCCGTTACTACTTACCCTCCATGGGTCGCCAACATTGTGCCCATGCCAAAGAAAGATGGTAAGGTACGAATGTGTGTTGATTATCGGGATTTAAATAAGGCGAGCCCTAAAGATGATTTCCCGCTCCCTCATATTGACGTGTTGGTCGACAATACGACTCAATTTTCTGTGTTTGGGTTCATGGATGGCTTCTCCGGTTATAACCAAATCAAGATGGCCCCGGAGGACATGGAGAAAACGAAATTCATTACACCATGGGGGATGTTCTGTTACAAAGTAATTCCTTTTGGGTTGAAAAACGCAGGGGCAACTTACCAGCGGGCTATGGTCACTTTGTTTCATGATATGATTCATCACGAGATTGAAGTATATGTTAATGACATGATAGCAAAGTCCCAAACGGAGGAGGGACATCTGGTCAACTTGCTGAAGCTATTTAAGAGGCTTAGGAAGTTCAGGTTGAGGCTGGATCCTAACAAATGTACTTTCGGGGTACGGTCAGGAAAACTTCTGGGGTTTATCGTGAGCGAAAAAGGCATCGAGGTAGATCCTGCAAAAGTAAAAGCTATACAAGATATGCCAGCGCCGAGGACTAAAAAAGAAGTTCGTGGTTTCCTGGGGAGATTGAACTACATTGCTCGGTTCATATCTCAGCTCACAGCCACATGCAAACCTATGTTCAAGCTGTTGAAAAAAGATCAGGCGGTGGTATAGAATGAGGATTGCCAGAAGGCATTCAACAAGATAAAATAGTATTTGCAGGAGCCTCCAATTACGGTACCCCCAGTCGCTAGAAGACCTTTAGTAATGTATTTAACGGTTCTTGAGAATAGCATAGGTTGCATTCTCGGTCAGCACGACGAGACGGGCAGAAAGGAGCATGCCATATACTACCTGAGTAAAAAGTTTACAGATTGTGAGTCCCGTTACTCAATGCTGGAGAAAACGTGTTGCACACTCGCTTGGGTTGCCAAACGTTTAAGACAGTATATGCTCAATCACACAACCATGCTAATTTCGAAGATGGATCAGATTAAATACGTCTTTGAGAAGCAAGCCCTTTCAGGGAGGATTGCCCGATGGCAGATGGTACTGACAGAATATGACATCCAATACGTATCCCAGAAAGCCATCAAGGGAAGTGTTCTGCCCAAGTACCTTGCTGAATAGCCTATCGAAGACTATCATCCGATGAAATTCGAGTTTCCCGATGAAGATATTATGTTCCTCAAGATGAAGAACTGTGATGAACCACTGCACGATGAAGGACCAGAGCTTGGCTCCCAATGGAAACTAATATTCGATGGTGCAGTTAATTCCTATGGAAGTGGAATTAGGGCAATCATTACGGCTCCCCAGGGATCTCACATTCCACTCACTGCCAGATTAACTTTTCCGGTCACCAACAACAAAGCAGAATATGAGGCATGCATAATGGGTTTAGAAGAAGCCATTGATTTGAGAGTCAAGAACCTGGATGTATACGGTGACTCAACACTCGTTGTTAACCAGATCAAAGGAGAGTGGGAGACCAGGCAACCAAACTTGGTCCCTTACATGAATTATGCGAGGAGGCTGCTGCCCTTCTTTGATCGTGTGGAATTCCACCACGTGCCGAGAGCAGAGAACCAGATGGCCGACGCTCTAGCAACCTTGTCCTCAATGTACAAGGTCAATTTTTGGAATGAATCCCCCAAAATCATCATCTCACGCCTCGACAGGCCCGCGTTCATATTCGCCATTGAGGAAGCCTCCGACGGCAAGCCGTGGTTCTATGATATCCAGAACTTCCTTATGACCAAAGAGTATCCGACAGGGGCGTCGACCCAGGATAAAAAGACTCTTAGGAGGTTGTCTGGAAATTTCTACCTCAGCCCGGATGGGGTTCTCTACAGGAGGAATCATGATTTAGTGCTACTCAGATGTGTGGATGAGAGAGAAGCAGGTTTGCTTATGGAAGAGGTCCATGAAGGCACATTTAGTACTCACGCCGGAGGACATGCCATGAATCGGAAGATATTACGAGCAGGGTATTACTGGCTGACGATGGAGTCGGACTATTTGAAATCCGCGAAGAAATGCCATAAATGCCAGATTTATGCAGACAAAATTCATGTGCCGCTGTGCCCGTTGAATGTTATGTCGTCCCCGTGGCCGTTCTCCATGTGGGGCATCAATATGATCGGCAAGATCGAGGCCACTGCATCCAACGAACACCGCTTCATCCTGGTGGCCATCGACTACTTCACCAAGTGGGTGGAGGCAGTGTCGTACGCTAATGTGACCAAGCAAGTGCTAGCACAATTCATAAATAAGGACATCATCTGCAGATATGGAATTCCCGAGCGGATCATTACTGACAATGGTTCGAATTTGAACAATAAGATGATAAAGGAATTATGCCAGAACTTCAAAATTGAACATTACAACTCATCGCCTTATCGGCTGAAGATGAATGGCGCTGTTGAAGCGGCCAATAAAAATATCAAAAAGATAGTGCAAAAGATGGTTATCACGTACAAAAATTGGCATGAGATGTTGCCTTTTGCTCTGCACAGTTATCACACGACAGTACGCACATCAACCGAGGCAACTCCTTTCTCGCTAGTATACGGTATGGAAGATGTCCTGCCGTTGGAGGTCGAGATCCCTTCTTTAAGAGTCCTGGTCAACGTGAAGCTCGATGAGGCAGAATGGATAAAGAATAGATTGAATCAATTGAGCCTGATGGATGAAAAGAGGTTATCCTTCATTGCATACGGTCGGACGGTCGGTTGTATCAGAGTCGGATGAAGAAAGCTTACGACAAGAAGGTGCGCCCTCGAAGTTTTCAGACAGGCGATCTTGTGCTGAAAAAGATTCTCCCACCACACTCAGATCATAGGGGCAAATGGACTCCCAATTACGAAGGTCCATATGTCGTCAGAAAGGTCTTCTCGGAAGGATCCTTACTGTTATCCATGATGGATGGCGAAGATTACACATCCCCTGTGAACGCGGACGCAGTTACAAAATACTTTGCATAAAATGACCTGCTGGAAAGAAAAAAGAATATCCAGGCAAGAATGGGGCATCCCGGCGAACCAGAAAAAATAAAAGGTTCGGGAAAAAGTTAGGGATATAAACGAAAATATGTACACCCGCAAAGCCGAAAACCTGGAAGGGCGGCTTTGGCAAAAATGGGTATCCCGGTGAATTGAAAACCCGAAAGGGCGATTCAGGAAAAAGTTAGGGATTGGAAAAGCAAATGATGGCGGTCCATGTATGAACTTTCATTGCTTAGTGGTTTGGAGAGACCTGAGGGCCATTTATCCAAATCAATCTCTTCTGAAGATGAAGCGTCAGGGAGGTATCGAAGTCGAGTGAGTCATGGAGGGATCGGCTCGTGGTGTTCGTCTGCACCACTTCACCGACATTTGAACATATTGTTGTATATCTGTATATATATATTTGTGCAGCTTCCTCTTTTCAGGAGTTTGCATCTGTTGTAAAATATTTTGCCTACTTACAGACTCATTTATCAATGAACATATACTATTCAGTACTTTGTTTGCTTGATGTTTGTTTTAGCTTTTATCTGTTTTGTTTGCGGAAAAATGCCTGATGTTTTTGTTAAAATGCGCATACATAAACTTGCAGGCCTAAGCCAATAACTGTTAAAACATTGATTTGCTTAAATAAGGTCACGGATGATAACCTCGATGGGTCCCTTTATGAAGGGTATCTTGTCTGTTTGTTCATTTTGTTGTCGGGTTGTGACCCTCGTGGCAGTTTTCCGAAGATGTACACTCGGCAAGATCGTCATATCCCCAGCTGAGTCATGTGCAGAATGGAATATCCAAGTGTGTACACTTGTTCCCAGCAGTGGGTCTGGTATACTCAAGGTTTGGCCTGGTCAGCGCCAAATCCCCTCCGCTGGGTATCCCTAGTGATATCCCCAAGCAGATTGTAACACCCATTTTAATCATTTAGCCTTTCCGGTGTTATTTTATTTCGGCATGTCTTTTGTGGGGATTATTTAAGAAGTTATAGCCTTTAATATTAGTATAATAAAATTAATCATGATAATAATTTGATAATTAATAGTAATGATATTATTATTATTATTATTATTATTATTATTATTATTATTGAAATAAAAGAAATAAGGATTAAGTGTTTTAAGGGATATTTGTGAGTTTAGAAAGAGGAACATGGTCTATTTGGGAGAAGAGTGAGGAAGAAGAACAAGAACAAGAGGAAGAAGAACAAGGGAGAGGAATCAGATTCTTGGGAATTCTTCAACGATCGAAGCGATTAATCGAGGTAAGGGGGAGAAACGGATTGGGATTGGTAATTGCATGAATGAGGTAGTTGGGGATTCCTTAACCCCATAGGGATTTGATGATTATGATTAAGATGTTGTTGTGTTCTGATTGTTGTTCCATGGATGAATTGTGTTTATGTTGTTAGGAATTGGTGAAATTTTGTTACTCCACCCTTGCATGTGACTATGTAGGGATTGTTGGATGTTCTAAGTAGTTTACCGTTTAGGTCAAAAATGATTTAATCGTTAGAGTTGGTGTTTCATCGGGTAAGGTCTGGAATAAACAGTGTGGTTTAGTCGTAGAATGCTAGGCTAAGACTACTGGGACTGGTGTGGTGAGAATCGATGATTTTTGAGCTTCTGATGAATTTTTGAACAATGAGGATTTTGTGAAATCGCAGACGTTCGCCAGCACCTTCGCTGAACGAGCTAGTAGCGAGCATTCGCTAGGAATTCGCTAGGCGAGTTGGGTAGCGAATACTTCGAGTAGCCACTGTCTGCACTCGCTAGCAGGTTCGCTAGGCGAATGAGACAACGAGCATTCTCTAAGGCCTCGCTAGGCGAGTGAGCATGCGAGCGTGACAGAATGTGATTTTTTTGTGCTGTTTTGCCTTGTGATTCGTTTTGTAGGATTCCTTGTGTTGTGATAGGTCGAGAGATGTTGTTTAGGGGTGAAGAGAGTATACCTCATGTGGAAAGGTGAATTATGAAATATTGAATTTAATTGACATAATTAATTGGTGGGTAAGACATATATAAATGTAATATGTATATCATGCATAGTGAGGTGATCGGGAGGATCGTGTGTACTCGGTGTTCGAATGTGATTTCCCTATTATTTAACTTGATTGATATAGTTGATTGGTGTGTGTGTGTGTGTGTGTGTGTGTATATATATATATATATATATATATATATATATATATATATATATATATATATATATATATATATATATATATATATATATATATATATATATATATATATATATATATATATATATATATATATATATATATATATATATATATATATATATATATATATATATATATATATATATATATATATATATATATATATATATATATATATATATATATATATATATATATATATATATATATATATATATATATATATATATATATATATATATATATATATATATATATATATATATATATATATATATATATATATATATATATATATATATATATATATATATATATATATATATATATATATATATATATATATATATATATATATATATATATATATATATATATATATATATATATATATATATATATGTATGTATGATGTATGGTGATATGATCAGTAGGATCATCTGCACTTAGTGTGCTTGATGTTTGTGTGTTGTGCATTTGGTGTTGTGCATAGCATGATGTCTTGGTATGGTCGAATCATGTCTCAGGAGGAGCGTAAGTGATTCAACCATACTCTCTTATGATGTTTATGAGGTGCTCCATTATGGAGGGTTGATGGCCCAGTGTCCATCAGTGATTGCGGAGTTGAATCATGTCTCAGGAGGAGCGTAAGTGATTCACCCGTACTCCTTTGTGGAGAATTGTGAGGATAGATCATGTCTCAGGAGGAGCGTAAGTGATCTATCCTATTTGTGATGTACTCCCTTGGGGAGGGTTGATGGCCCGGTGTCCATCAGTGATGATGAGTCGGTACCGCATGCATGTGTTGGGTTGCATTCTTGCATTATGATATGTTGTGTTGATGATTGAACAGTAGGTCCTATTTGATGTTGGTGGGGTGATGATTTATTTATTTACTACCTTTTATTCATGTATTTTATTACCGATAATTTTGATCATATTTTATCACCCCTCTGTTGTTGTTGTGGTCTGTGCTTCTTCGGAAGTACAGATAATCCAGGTGCATAGCTAGTTTGGATAGTGGTGTGTGAGTCGAGTCCTAGGATGCTCTGATACGTAACACGGGACTTGGGAGTTTATTTGTTTTATGATAAATTTGTTGTATTCTTGTGACGTATCGTATTTTGGTGAACCTTAATGATGAATGTTTTTTTTTGTATATTTTGGCGGATGGCCGTGAATGATATATTAATGATAATTTTCCGCTGCTTTATTTTGAAAATCATACAATGAAATGTTTTGTAGAATTTTGTTGAATGTGATATCCCACTTTTGGAATGGAAACTCTGATAATTATTTGACTTAATCGTGTATTATTTTAATTGGGGAAGTGGGGTGTTACAAGTTGGTATCAGAGCAGGTCGGTACGTCCGGCCAGTGTAGTAGTTGAGTATGTCCGTAGGATAGAGGTTGTGTGCCTTTTTAACCTAGTGTTGTTATGGTTGAGCAGTATGGCCGGGAGGAACGATGCTGCTTTGGCTGCAACTATGCAAGCGATGGCGCAGGTGGTTGCTAATCATAACCAAGCTGCGGGTGTGCAATTCAGAGATTTGGCACAGTTCCAGAGTAACAAGCCACCGACATTTAAAGGGGGAATTTTGGATCCTGAAGCTGCACAGAAATGGCTGAAGGCAATTGAGAAGATTTTCAAGGTGATGGGTTGTAATGATGAGCAAAAAGTGAGGTTCGGTACTCACATGCTAGAAGGTGAAGCTGAGGCTTGGTGGGACAACAGTCGCCAGAGATTGGAGGCTGCAGGAACTGCTATTACTTGGGATGTGGTTCGAACTAGGTTTCTGGAAAAGTATTTTCCGGAAGATATAAGAAGTGCTAAGGAGATAGAGTTTCTAGAGCTGAAGCAGGGTAATCTGACTGTAACAGAGTATGCTGCTAAATTTGAAGGGTTGGTACAGTATTGTCCTCATTACAATACTGAAGAGGCAATGACTTCCAAGTGTTTGAAGTTTGAAAACGGGCTGCGTCCGGAGATTAAGATGGGGATCGCTTGTCAGAAGATCAAGAATTATCCTGAGCGGGTAAGAAGAAGAAGAATTTATGATAATGACAATCAGGCAAGGATTGCACACTATAAGGCTGTGAATGATCGGAAGGGTAAGCAGAGATTTGGTGGTACTCCTTACAGTGTTCCTGCTGATAAGGGAAAACATAAGGCTGCTGCTTATAAGAAGCCCAGAGAAGGGAGAGCGTCTGCTGGTGTGAAGTGTTTCCGATGTGGTGGTGCGGGGCATTGTGCCAATGATTGTCCGGATGAGGTGAAGAAGTGTTTCAAGTGTGGTAAGCCAGGCCATGTGATGGCGGATTGCAGGACTGCTATGCCTACTTGTTATAACTGTGGTGAGAAAGGTCATATCAGTAGACACTGCGAGAAGCCGAAGAAGTCTCAGGTGCCTCAGGCCAGTGGTAAAGTATTTGCGATGGTAGGAACTCAAGCTGCCGGCGAGGAGCTTTCTATCAAAGGTACTTGTTTTATCAATAATGTTCCTTTGACTGCTATGATTGATAAGGGTGTAACCTGTCGCTACTGCGAGAATCGGCGCCGGCTGAACAGAAGAGTCGCCACCGTGCGTTATTTATCCCACGGGAGGGAAAGGAAATGCTCAGAGTAAACCTCGCACAACACGGGAAAGGTATGGTCGTCGCAACCAAAACCTGGATTCAGGAGTCGGTTACGCAAGGGGAAGGTATTAGCACCCCTCACGTCTGTCGTACTCGACGGGATCCACGCTTGTTTTTGGGTATGGATTGCTATTCTATCTATACTAAGGGTTAAGGGTTAAAAAGAACAGAAAATGAAAATGACTCGGCAAAGTATCGCACTTTATGCCTACGTATTCCCGTCTGAAACGAGAAATCAGAGTCAACGTAGTTCGCCTACCTACGAGAAAGGAGGGGAAGGTTGCTCGCTAGGATATCGCATCCTATGCCTACGTACTTTCATACAGCATGAAAGATCAGAGCAAACGTAGTTCGGGCCACGTACGACGCAAGTCTGTCTTGATTGATTTTATTCCTTCTGAAAAAGGTTTTTTTGATTAGCAGTCCAAGCGGACAAAAACGACGTCTTGATGAGTTCACATTCTTTTACGAAAGAAGTGTCTTTTATTGTGTTTGAAATTTTATTGTATTTTTCTGTTTGTTTTGAGAAAGAAGAGACAAAACTCTAACCTACGGATGCGAAGGGAATCAAACTAACCTAATGTTATCATGCATGGGTTAATACCTAGTGTCTATCATGCTCCTCTCTTGCGCAGAGAGAAACAGAGATCCTAAGGGATAAACGGAAACAAAAACAATAACATATATATACAGTAAAGCAGTAAAATGCATGGATGCAGCAATACAAGCGAGGCAAGGGAGTCCCACTCAACCTCGAACCTAGAAAACAATAGGCAAAAGTGAACTGGATTCACTTTCAACCCAATAGGTTAACAGCAAACAATACAGTCAGGAAAACCAATCAATACATCAGAAATGAAATACAGCAAAAATAAACAGCCACAGCAGCTCTGTATCAACACCTATCTTCAAGTCATCTCCAATCAGCTATAAGCTTCAGCAAGCCTCAATCTCCATCTCCACAGTCTTCAAGAAAGGGCTTTGATCATTAGTCTTCCATCTGCATTGGCTTTTCTTCAAGTCTCAAACCTCTAGGATGAGGAATCAATCACAAGAGTGAATTGGGTGTTAAACAATTAGTTGACCACCAAGGGTGGCAAACCAACTGCTTCTAACACATAAGATATTTTCTCTCAAGAGTTCTATCCCTTAGACAGTAGCACCAAGCCTTCCAAAGGAAGGGGGTGAGTGTCTTAGAGAGACTCTGCATCACAGAGAAGAATGGAGGCAGTCAAGGCCTTCCATGTTTGAGAATCAAGTTTACTACTCTAGAGCTCTGCCTAGCTCCTAAACCCTAGTCTCCTCAACAACTGCTAGCAAAGAATGCTCCTCATCAACTCTGGAAGTTGGTCTTCAGCATCCGGATCTCCAATGGCTTCATCATCACAAGTCTTCAGCTCTCCCAATCCCCAAGCAATCCCAATACCCACACAGACAAACAATAATCCCCAGAGGGCACACCACACCAATCAATCAAATATAGATAGTAATATACTAATAGCAGTAGGGGAATCCTAGTGATTTCTAAGGGATCTAATAACTACCCGTAGTCCCTATAGTCCCATATCTAAAATATTCAATCTCTAAGTCCTAAGGGAAATGATTCAATTCTCCTAAGTCATCACTTAAACCCTAATTTTGTGCATGTTGCTCACACCTAAACTAATCACCTAAAATTAATTCCTAACAATATGAACTAAATTGTATATACAAGCTAATCTTATCTACTAATCAACCTAAAAAGAATGGGTGAAAAATATTAAAGCAACTATTCAAACTAAAATTATCAAATTCATGCACTAAACAAAATATTATTTACACCTATTTAAAAGAAAAATATGCCTAAAATATAAAAATGAAATGAATTATTAATTTTTTTGTATGATAATTTTCTTGACCAAATTAAGAAAATAATGCAAAAAGAACCAATGGAAAATATGCATTTTATGATTTATTATGATTTTTTGAAGATTTAATGTTTTTTTGAAATAAAATGAAATGAATTAATATGGAATGGGGTTCAGAAAGCAAAAAATCCAGTTAAAAGAATAAACTGGGCCCAGACTGGGGGGCGCGCATAGCAAGCGCGTCTGGGCCCATATGCATTCAGAAAATAACCAAAAATTAAAAAAAGATGAAAGCGGTGCAGTAAGTAAATTTTTTAGTTCATTTCCAATTGGGCCATGCGCTTGGGGGTGTCATTAGCAAGGGGATTCAAAGCCCATCAGAGAGAATAAATGAAACGGTGCGTAGCACCTTGGACTTTCCCTCCGTAATTCCTTTTAAACCACAGCCGTTGGATTGGTCTTATAGTCAAAGTCAGAGTCAGGATCGTGTGGCTCCCAGATCATCTTCAACCTCAGAAACCCTAGGGTTTCTGAAACTTCATCACCATGCGCGAATTTCCAGCTCTCTGTTCTCCCTCCATGCACCACAAAATCACACGATTCCAAAAGCAAAATTGCTCTACCTTCTTCCCTCTACACAACCATAACAATAATTCTTTCTAGAACTCAACAGATAATTGAACCCGATGAATGTAACAGTCTGAATCCACCATGATCACCTGATATCACTTCTTCCAATTCTCTCCAATTCTTGTCCTAAACTCATCTACACCTTATGCTGATCACAACATGCTATCTACCTAAGATTATCATGCAATATCCTAATAGTTACAAGCCTCAACAGTTCATGTACTCCATGGCCAATCTTCATGAAACCTCTCCAAACTCACCAAAATCAGTCATCTAACTATGCTTAACCATTCTACGCTAACAAACCTCTAGGATCCTGACTAAATCGTGCAATTCGAATAGAAACTAACCTGGTGCAAAATGGTGAAAACAGATGCCAAAACCTCTTGATCCAATGCTTGCAATGACTGGAGATTGATCAGGGAACCTGTTCTTGAGTTCTGTATGCACTGAATCTTGTTCAATTCCCTTGGATCTTGCAATTCCAAGTTTCTTGCTTCTTGGATGATGGAAGTGTGTGGCACAAGTTCTACTCCAATCTACCAAATGCTTGTGAGAATTGTAATCTAGGAATGATGATGATGAAGATCAGATCAAGAATGGTGAAGATTGGTGAAGATTTGAGGTAGTTTGAGAAGCTTTTGCAAATGAGAGAAAGTGTGTGAAACTTGTGGTTTTGAGTAAATGTGATCACCAACCATGGCATGAACCCTCTCCATTCAATATATACATGTCATTAGAACCTCCTAGAAACTTGGAGAAACTTCCCTTGCACTTTTTCCTTACATTTTGGATTATGTAACTTTCATTACAAGTAACCTTGAATAACTCCCAAAATGTGAACCAAGCTCAAAATTCTACTTTAGCCAATGTTCTCAAAATGATCTTTCCATTCAAAATGACCTATAATTTCACCTCATTTGGCCAAAATATGAAAAATCTCATTTTTTAGGTCATTTTTATTCATTAAATCCAACAATTTTGAAACCTTGTGCTATGAATATTTCCAATCTCTCATGGTCACTTTAATAGACTCAAAATGTCATTTGGATAAAGTTTGATGTTATGAAGTTTTCCATTTGAAGCTTCCTTGTATGAGTTTTGGGCATAGGCTTGAAATGACCTGTAATTCTCAAATGACCAAAATACCCTTTGCTTGCCAAGACCATAAGTAGAGTTCCACAAATCATATGAAGGCATACTATACCATTCTAGAAAGCTAAGACAATTCGGAACAACTCTTATGTTTACCAGAAATTCATTTGAAATCTCCTTGAGGGGTAAAAATTGCTTGGAAGTCAAGTCACTTTCACAGACAAAATTTCAGATACCTCAGATGACCTGTAACTTGCAAGGACCATAACTTGAGTTCTATAAATCTTCTTGATGTCTTCCACCACTCAAATTAAAGGTATTGAGATCCTATACAAGTTCCATGTTGGCCAAGGATCCATTTGAAGCTTGCATTTTGACTTATCTTGCTTGGAAATTTGACCTAAACTAGGGGATTTTACACAGAAACCCTAATTTAGAAACTCCTCTTCTCCTTGATTTCTCTTGAATTCTTCTTGGCATATCACCATATCCTCTACTACATGTCAAATAATGAACCCCACATCTCTCCAATAGCCCTTAATGCCTTTCAATCAGTCAATTGACCTAGAGTTGACCCCAGATGAAACCCTAGTTGACTGTCTCCAACTGCAGTTCTTGTGATCACATCAACAACTTGTCTCCTTCTCCAAATGACTTCCTAAGTCTCCCATGATGTCCACATACTCTCCATGCTCCATTCACAGCTCACAATTTCCTTGTTGATCCTCAAATACCCTCAGTTAGGAGACATATGAACTGCTTGATCCATTGACTTGATAGCTTCCAAATTCTTTCTGATGACCTGAATGGGATTGAATTAGAATAATAACCTCTTGATGGGCTCATAGAGATGAGAATGATGATTGGTCCCCTGTTGGATGACTTGCTATGCTTATGCTATGCAGATGAGTAGACTATGTGCATGACCTTATATGCAAATGTTGATGATACTGAAACATAAACCAAGTGAATAAGGTTGAGCAAATTTTAGGGTGCAACATAACCCACTCGTTCATTTCTGTTGATTGTATGAAGAGATTAGGATTGGTGCCGTCTATCTTGAGCATCGGGTGACTATTGAAACTCCCTCTATTGGTTCAGTGACTACTTCTTTGGTGTGTTTGAGGTGTCCACTGACTACTTTCGGTAGGAATTTTGGAGTGGGTCTGATTTTTCTGCCACTTGGTAAGCTGGATGTTATTCTGGGTATGAACTGGTTAGAGTTCAACCGAGTCTACATCGATTGTTTTCGGAAGGTGTTGTTGTTCCTTACTCCAGAAGAGGAATCGTTGGCGGATTCCTTGTCTAATAAGGAATTGAGGACCTTGTTGGAGGACGAAGCTAAAATGTTTGCTTTATTTGCATCATTATCTATTGACAGCAAGGCGTCGATAGAAGAGTTGGTGGTGGTGAATGAATTTCCTGAAGTGTTCCCTGATGATATTACGGAATTGCCTCCGACAAGAGAAGTTGAGTTTAGCATTGATCTTGTTCCTGGTACGAGACCTATATCTATGGCGCCGTACAGGATGTCGGTAGAGAAGTTGGCGGAATTGAAATCTTAGATTGGAGAATTGTTGGATAGGAAGTTTATCAGACCTAGTGTGTCGCCGTGGGGAGCCCCAGTGTTGTTGGAAAAGAAGAAAGATGGTAGTATGCGTTTGTGCATCGATTACCGTCAGTTGAATAAGGTGACCATTAAGAATAAGTATCCTCTTCCAAGGATTGATGATTTGATGGATCAGTTGGTGGGAGCTCGTGTGTTCAGTAAAATCGACTTGAGGTCGGGTTACCATCAGATCAGAGTGAAAAAGGGTGATATTCAGAAGACGGCATTTAGAACTCGTTATGGACATTACGAATATACTGTAATTCCTTTTGGAGTGTCTAATGCGCCATGAGTGTTTATGGAGTATATGAACCGAATATTCCATTCTTATCTAGATCAGTTTATTGTTGTGTTTATTGATGATATACTGATTTATTCTAAGTCTGAAGAAGAACATGTTGGACATTTGAGATTTGTGTTGCAAGTGCTGAAAGATAATAAGTTGTTTGCTAAACTATCAAAGTGTGAATTCTAGATGAAGACTGTGAGTTTCTTGGGGCATATGATATCTGGTGACGGTGTAGCGGTGGACCCATCGAAAGTGAGTGCAGTGTTGCAGTGGGAACCGCCGAAGACAGCAATCGGAATTAGAAGCTTTTTGGGTTTGGCAGGTTATTACCGAAGGTTTATTGAGGGGTTTTCTAGTTTGGCGTTGCCATTGACCCAGTTGACGAGGAAGGATCAAGTTTTCATGTGGGATACTGCTTGTGAAGAAAGCTTTGAGGAATTGAAAAAGAGATTGACTTCGGCACCGGTGTTAATATTGCCAAATCCGAGTGAACCTTTTGTGGTGTATTGTGATGCGTCTAAGATGGGATTAGGCGAGGTTCTTATGCAGAATGGTAAGGTGGTGGCATATGCTTCACGGCAACTGAGAGTGCATGAAAGGAATTATCCTACCCATGACCTTGAATTGGCTGCGGTAGTTTTTGTGTTAAAGATCTGGAGGCACTATTTGTATGGTTCAAGATTTGAGGTGTTTAGTGACCATAAGAGTCTGAAATATTTGTTTGATCAGAAGGAGATGAATATGAGACAGGGAAGATGGTTGGAATTCTTGAAGGATTATGATTTCAGTTTGAGTTATCATCCAGGAAAGGCGAATGTAGCAGCTGATGCTTTGAGCAGAAAAATAATTCATATGTCGGCTTTAATGGTAAAAGAAATGGAGCTAATTGAGCAGTTCAGAGATTTGAGCATGGTTTGTGAGTTTACGGCAGGTGGTGTGATGTTGGGTAAGTTGCAAGTGAACAATGATTTCTTGAATATGATTAGAGAGAACTAAAAGCTAGATATGAAGTTAGTGGATTTGATGTCGGGAGTAGGAAGTGACTCTGATGGTGATTTTAAGTTGGATAGCACAGGTGTGTTGAGATTCAGAGGCTAGATTTGTATGCCGAATAATGATGAGCTGAAGAAGTCGATACTGAATGAGGGACATCGTAGTAGTTTGAGTATCCATCCGGGAGCTACGAAGATGTACCACGATTTAAGGAAAATATTTTGGTGGTCTGGTATGAAAAGAGATATAGCTCGATTTGTTTACGCCTGTTTGGTATGTCAGAAGTTGAAAGTGGAACATCGGAGACCCTCTGGAATGATGCAACTGTTGGAAGTTCCAGTTTGGAAATGGGATTGTATAACCATGGATTTTGTTACGGGTTTGTCGAGCACAGCAAGAGGATTTGACGCTATTTGGGTGATTGTGGATCGACTTACGAAGTCTGCACATTTTGTGCCGATCAATATAAGTTTTCCATTGGAGAAGCTAGCAGAGATTTATATTCGGGTAATAGTGAAGCTTCATGGTGTTCCGTCGAGTATCGTGTCAGATAGAGATCTGAGGTTTACTTCAAAATTTTGGAAGAGTTTACAGGAAGCCTTGGGTACTAAGTTGAAGCTGAGTTCAACTTACCATCCGCAGACTGATGGTCAGTCAGAAAGGACTATTCAGTCGCTGGAGGATTTGCTAAAAGCTTGTGTGTTGGAAAAGGGTGGTGCGTGGGATACTCATTTACCGTTGATCGAGTTCACGTACAACAATAGTTACCATTCTAGTATTGGAATGGCACCATTTGAAGCTTTGTATGGTAGGAGATGCAGAACTCCTCTATGTTGGTATGAGACCGGTGAGAATGTGGTATTGGGACCAGAGATTGTGCAGCAGACTACTGAGAAAATTCAGATGATTTGTGAGAAAATGAAAGCGTCTCAGAGTAGGCAGAAGAGCTATCATGATAACCGAAGGAAAGAACTAGAATTTAGTGAAGGTGATTACGTGTTCTTAAGGGTTAACCCAGTGACTGGTGTGGGTCTTGTGTTGAAATTCAAGAAGTTGGATCCTAAGTTTATTGGGACGTATCAGATTTTGCAGAGAATTGGTGTTGTGGCTTATAGGGTGGCGTTGCCGCCTGAACTGTCGAATTTGCATGACGTGTTCCATGTGTCGCAACTTCGCAAGTATGTATCAGATCCATCTCATGTGATTCAAAGAGATGAAGTTCAAGTCTGGGAGAATCTTACCGTTGAAACGATGCCGTTGAGGATCGAGGATCATAAGATGAAGCAACTCCGAGGAAGGGAGATATCTTTGGTGAAAGTGGTTTGGGGAGGTGCTGCAGGAGGCAGTGTGACCTGGGAATTGAAAAGCAGGATGCGGGAAGCGTATCCAGAATTGTTTCCGTCAGGTAATTTTCGAGGACGAAAATAATTAAAGTGGGGGAGAGTTGTAACACCCATTTTAATTATTTAGCCTTTCCGGTGTTATTTTATTTCGGCATGTCTTTTGTGGGGATTATTTAAGAAGCTATAGCCTTTAATATTAGTATAATAAAATTAATAATGATAATAATTCGATAATTAATAGTAATGATATTACTATTATTATTATTATTATTATTATTATTATTATTATTATTATTATTATTATTATTATTATTATTATTGGAATAAAAGAAATAAGGAATAAGTGTTTTAAGGGGTATTTGTAAGTTTAGAAAGAGAAACACAGTCTATTTGGGAGAAGAGTAAGGAAGAAGAACAAGAACAAGAGGAAGAAGAACAAGGGAGAGCAATCAGATTCTTGGGAATTCTTCAACGATCGAAGCGATTAATCGAGGTAAGGGGGGAGAAACGGATTGGGATTGGTAATTGCATGAATGGGGTAGTTAGGGATTCCTTAACCCCATATGGATTTGATGATTATGATTAAGATGTTGTTGTGTTCTGATTGTTGTTCCATGGATGAATTGTGTTTATGTTGTTAGGAATTGGTGAAATTCTGTTATTCCAGCCTTGCATGTGACTATGTAGGGATTGTTGGGTGTTTTGAGTAGTTTACCGTTTAGGTCGAAAATGATTTAATCGGTAGAGTTGGTGTTTTATCGGGTAAGGTCTGGAATAAACAGTGTGGTTTAGTCGTAGAATGCTAGGCTAAGACTACTGGGACTAGTGTGGTGAGAATGAGACAATTTTTGAGCTTCTGATGAATTTCTGAACAGTGAGGATTTTGTGAAATCGCAGACGTTCGCCAGCACCTTCGTTGAGCGAGCATTCGATAGGAGAGTTGGGTAGCGAATATTTCCAGTAGCCGCTGTATGCAGTCGCTAGCAGGTTCGCTAGGGGAATGAGACAGCGAGCGTTCGCTAAGGCCTCGCTAGGCGAGTGAGGACGAGCGTGACAAAATGTGATTTTTTTGTGCTGTTTTGCCTTGTGATTCGTTTTGTAGGATTCCTTGGTTTGTGATAGGTCGAGAGATGTTGTTTATGGGTGAAGAGAGTATACTTTATGTGGAAAGGTGAATTATGAAATATTGAATTTAATTGACATAATTCATTGGTGGGTAAGACATATATATGTAATATGTATATGATGCATAGTGAGGTGATCGGGAGGATTGTGTGTACTCGGTGTTCGAATATGATTTCCCTATTATTTAACTTGATTGATATAATTGATTGGTGTGTGTGTGTGTGTGTGTGTGTGTGTGTGTGTGTGTGTATATATATATATATATATATATATATATATATATATATATATATATATATATATATATATATATATATATATATATATATATATATATATATATATATATATATATATATATATATATATATATATATATGTATGATGTGTGGTGTTATGATCAGCAGAATCGTGTGCACTTAGTGCGCTTGATGTTTGTGTGTTGTGCATAGCATGGTGTCTTGGTATGGTCGAATCATGTCTCAGGAGGAGCGTAAGTGATTCAACCATACTCTCTTATGATGTTTATAAGGTGCTCCATTGTGGAGGGTTGATGGCCTAGTGTCCATCAGTGATTGCGGAGTTGAATCATGTATCAGGAGCAGCGTAAGTGATTCACCTGTACTCCTTTGTGGAGAATTGTGGGGATAGATCATGTCTCAGGAGGAGCGTAAGTGATCTATCCTATTTGTGATGTACTCCCTTGGGGAGGGTTGATGGCCCGGTGTCCATCCGTGATGATGAGTCGGTACCGCATGCATGTGTTGGGTTGCATTCTTGCATTATGATATGTTGTGTTGATGATTGGACAGTAGGTCCTGTTTGATGTTGGTGGGGTGATGATTTATTTATTTACTGCCTTTTATTCATGTATTTTATTACCGATAATTTTGATCATGTTTTCTCACCCCTCTGTTGTTGTTGTGGTCTGTGCTTCTTTGGAAGTACAGATAATCCAGGTGCATAGCTAGCTTGAATAGTGGTGTGCGAGTCGAATCCTAGGATGCTCTGATACGTAACATGGGACTTGGGAGTTTATTTGTTTTATGATAAATTTGTTGTATTCTTGTGACGTATCGTATTTTAGTGAACCTTAATGATGAATGTTTTTTTTTGTATATTTTGGCGGATGGCCGTGAATGATATATTAATGATAATTTTCCGCTGCTTTATTTTGAAAATCATACAATGAAATGTTTTGTAGAATTTTGTTGAATGTGATATCCCACTTTTGGAATGTAAACTCTGACAATTATTTGACTTAATCGTGTATTATTTTAATTGGGGAAGTGGGGTGTTACACAGATCACATGATTGTGTCTCCATCCCCAGCGGTCGACTGGTACATACTTAATCTTCTCCGAGTACAGGTGTGAGACCTACTCTTTAGCAAGTCAAAGGTGGCTAGGAAAGTATGAGGCCTATCCCAGCAGGCAAGCTTTGACTTCCCCACAAAGTCTGAATGCGTGACCGTGTCAATAATTTGCTTCCCCGAGCAGAAGCAGTGTTCTCCCCCGTGGGGCAATGTCAGTAGAGTCAGGTAAGAAGGGTTTTCTTCACTGGGTACACTACAGCGAAGGTAGATTCTCTCCCCAGCCGAGCATATCTCCTGTAAGTCAGCAGAGTGGGATCATTCCCAAATGTTGTTATGTACCCTGGGACGACTTCGGCATTCTAGAAGGCCAATCAGGGCTATTCTCCCCGGCAGAGCAGCTATTTCTCGGCGGTCGATCCTGATTCTCCTCGCAGAGTTGTTAGTCCTCCGGCACGTAAGTTTGGTTCCAGTGGTCTGGCAGTCTTTCCTCAGCCGAGTTTGCAGTTCCCAAAGAGATCCGAATCCTGGAAGGTTGTTCAGGCCATTGTTTTCTTTCTCCAGCAGGTGAGAGTAGTTGAATAGCTGTTGCTGTATTTTCCCATCGGAGTTCGTATCTCCAGGAAAGTTCTATCTGCGAAGGCCGGGCATGGCATCTTTTTCTCAGCAGTTTGTGGTTCGTATACCCATTTGAGCAGGTACAGGTTCTCGTAGAATTTTGTTTCCTAGCGGAAGAGTCGTTCGAGGCCCATTTTCCCCAGGTTAAGTCCAATTGAGATTGGCGTGTTTCACCTCCCCAACAGGATGGTTCTGCCTCCTTGACAGGAGGGTTCTCTCTTCAACATTTAGTTTGCTGATTTGGTTCTGTAGCATTTTTGCATGCATGCATAGCATATACCCTAAATGCGTAGCATTTCCATGTCATGTGGAGCATTACGCCATTGTCAAACATATGCACGTGAAACATGAGCTAGGTGGGTACCGTTCTTGTGTGCAGGTGTTTCTCCAACGGAGTTACTCGGTTAAGTTATCCAGAATCCTCAGCAGAGTTGTTTGGTTAAAATTCTCCTTATTTCTCCTCAGAGTAGTATGGTTGAAGCTTCTTTTTGCAAGGGTCTGACAACGATGTTAGTGGCTATCCAATTCAGATGATGTGTTCATGGATATATGACGGCGATGTCAGAGGTTTATCAGCTTCATGCTTTATTTAGTGGTGATGTCAGTAGTTGGCTACCAACTTCATGGATGACTGGTGGCGAGATCAGGAACGTTATCCCCAACAGAGGATCGACGGTGATGTCAGATGAGTTCTTCCGATTGATTAGGGAGTCTTGGCGGTGAGGTCAGGTGTTTATCAGCTATGTGTGGTTGTCCGACGACAAGGTCAGATGCTCTATCCCGGCGGTGAGGTCAGGTGTTTATCAAATTAGCGGTGATGTCAAGAAGTTCTATCCCTAGCAGGTTTCAGGCAGCGGCGCCAAATGTATTTATTACAGACTTGATGATAAAGTCCGACAATGACTTGATGACGAAGTCCGACAACGACTTGATGACGAAGTCTGGCAGTGACGCCACAAACGTTCTTACCGACTTGATGACGAAGTCTGGCAGCGACGCCAAATTTTCCTTTTGACTTGATGACAAAGTCCGGCAGCGGCGCCAAATTTTCCTTTCGACTTGATGATGAAGTTCGACAGAAATATTTCTCCGACTTGATGACGAAGTCCGGCAGCGATGTCAAGAAATTCTTCCAGTTTGATGCAGAGTGCCTGACGGCATAATCATCTATCCTTTATCAATGATTGAATAACAGGTGGTTTTTTTTTCCGACTTGATGATGAAGTCCGACGGCGAAATCAGATAATTTTCCCGACTTAGTGTCAAAGATTTGAATTAGTAATTCACCAGCGAGTTGCCGTGCAACTACCATTTCAGTTTCCAGAGATCTCGCGCCAATTATAGTACAATTTACTTTTGCAGTTCGCAAATTTCCGGGTTTATTGGTATTCAACCGTATTTCACCTTGATTGTTCGAGATTCGTTCGCTTCTCACCCAGTCAGGTCCAAGCCGTTCGAATAGGGGCCGCTGTTGCACCCCAAAATTTTTCCAACCTTTTCTTTACCTAGCTTATGTTTCATTGCATTTCATATAGCATTAACAGTTGTACAACATTGTCCATGTGGCAGGGGATTAAGGGAGATGTGCTTATCAAGAGGAGGTTAGCAAGCTTCTAAGCCCAAGAAAGAGGTTGTATTCAAGCTATCAAGTGCTTAATATCATCAGAGGAATGTTAAAGCTCACTGAAGAAGTGGATGATTAATATTGGTTGTGTATCCTATCTTGGGGGTTAATTGAGGGGCATCAGATGATATTAAGTACATGGTTATGGAGGGAGAGCATTGTATAAGCTCATTGGATGTCTTTAGGGTCATTGAGGAGTTTGTGCAAGTCATTTTATCAAGTGCAAGAGGCCACAGCCAAAGATGATGCAGTTAGGGTTTTCATCTGGTCAACCCTAAGTCAACAGTGAATTTGGAGGAGATTAAGACTCAATTCCAAGTCTTGGTGATCATGGAATGTTGGGTTGAGACATGTCATATATCATTTCAAGATCAATTCACTAAGATTCAAGAGTGTGAGGAGTTACTAAGCTAGGGTTTCTAAGCTTGTCAGAGTAAAATCCCCTATCTTAGTGCCCAACTTCAAGACCATATAACTCAAGATACAAGTTTTATCTCATCTTGACTCTAACATGAGACTTGTAGAGCATGTTCATAGCTTTATTTTGAGTACTAGAAGTCCCCCATTGGATTTATAGAACTCAAGATATGAAGCAGACAAGTTACAGGTCATCAGATGAATGTGATTTTGGTCATTGAAAGTCAACCAACTCCTAAGACATTTTTGACCAAGAAGGATGTCTCTCCTCACTTTGACCCAAACATGAAAGTTCTTCCTTATGACCTTAGATTTCCACAAAGTACTAGAAGTCCTCAAGCTGATTTGTGAAGCTCAAGATATGAAGCTTACAAGGTAGGGGTATTTTGGGAAACTTTGATTATATGTCACTTTTGATTATAGGTCAATTTCACCACCTTGCACAACTCAAATGGAAATCTTTCCAACTTCAAACTTGCTCCAAATGGGGTCAATTGCTCAACCAAACCACAAGGAACCATTGAATTGGCTTGGATGGGAGATTGAATAAAGGAATTTCCATGAAAAAGTCATTAAAAGCCAAAAATCAAATTAATCATAATGGACCAACTTTGTGCAAATCTGTGCACATTTTGAGTGCATTGCATATTCTAAACACAATGGCATTTTTAGATTTTCAAATTGAGGTTCAAAACCATGGCATTGTACATGTTTCTTCATCTTGAAGTAACACATTCCAAATCAACCATTGATCTCATTTCAAGGAAGAAACCTCCACCATTGGATCACTCATAGCATAAGCAACATGAATGAACAAATTTGCAGCAGTGGGAAGCTCTGTTTTACACGGTTCATGAAGCTCCAAGTTAAGGAATTTTGGATTTTGCAATTGGGCCATACAAGCTGTAATTGGGCTTTTTCATGATCAATATCCATTGTATATATTCTGAGGATCGTGTACAATGCATCATAACAGAATTTGGAGCCAAAAACAGTTACAAATCAGTTGGAAAAAGTGAGAGAGAAGTGAGATTCGAATTTTCAGTTTCTTGAAGCTTCAATCTAAATTGTTCATTCTAACAGCTCTAGGAAGGATCACTGGTTGTTTCTGGATCAAATTGTTCATTCCAAGTCTTGGTGATCATGGAATGTTGGGTTGAGACATGTCATATATCATTTCAAGATCAATTCACTAAGATTCAAGAGTGTGAGGAGTTACTAAGCTAGGGTTTCTAAGCTTGTCAGAGTAAAATCCCCTATCTTAGTGCCCAACTTCAAGACCATATAACTCAAGATACAAGTTTTATCTCATCTTGACTCTAACATGAGACTTGTAGAGCATGTTCATAGCTTTATTTTGAGTACTAGAAGTCCCCCATTGGATTTATAGAACTCAAGATATGAAGCAGACAAGTTACAGGTCATCAGATGAATGTGATTTTGGTCATTGAAAGTCAACCAACTCCTAAGACATTTTTGACCAAGAAGGATGTCTCTCCTCACTTTGACCCAAACATGAAAGTTCTTCCTTATGACCTTAGATTTCCACAAAGTACTAGAAGTCCTCAAGCTGATTTGTGAAGCTCAAGATATGAAGCTTACAAGGTAGGGGTATTTTGGGAAACTTTGATTATATGTCACTTTTGATTATAGGTCAATTTCACCACCTTGCACAACTCAAATGGAAATCTTTCCAACTTCAAACTTGCTCCAAATGGGGTCAATTGCTCAACCAAACCACAAGGAACCATTGAATTGGCTTGGATGGGAGATTGAATAAAGGAATTTCCATGAAAAAGTCATTAAAAGCCAAAAATCAAATTAATCATAATGGACCAACTTTGTGCAAATCTGTGCACACTTTGAGTGCATTGCATATTCTAAACACAATGGCATTTTTAGATTTTCAAATTGAGGTTCAAAACCATGGCATTGTACATGTTTCTTCATCTTGAAGTAACACATTCCAAATCAACCATTGATCTCATTTCAAGGAAGAAACCTCCACCATTGGATCACTCATAGCATAAGCAACATGAATGAACAAATTTGCAGCAGTGGGAAGCTCTGTTTTACACGGTTCATGAAGCTCCAAGTTAAGGAATTTTGGATTTTGCAATTGGGCCATACAAGCTGTAATTGGGCTTTTTCATGATCAATATCCATTGTATATATTCTGAGGATCGTGTACAATGCATCATAACAGAATTTAGAGCCAAAAACAGTTACAAATCAGTTGGAAAAAGTGAGAGAGAAGTGAGATTCGAATTTTCAGTTTCTTGAAGCTTCAATCTAAATTGTTCATTCTAACAGCTCTAGGAAGGATCACTGGTTGTTTCTGGATCAAATTCATCAAGAATCCTTAGCATTTGAAGGCTCAGTGGAAGCTCTCCACTAGGTAAGTTATCTTTCAACTTTCCTCACTGTGTAGGAAGAATTAACATGCCACTTTTGTGTATTTGAGATCCCCATGCTTAGTAGTTGGATCCTGGATAAGTTTTATGCACGATTATGGCAATTCTTGAAATGACATAGGAATTTGTAGCTTTCGGTTAGGGCTTATCTTAGAGAATTAGGTCAAAATAATTATGGATTATTATTGTGTGAAGCAAGGCGAATTGATTAGTGTAAAGAATTTGGGGTTTCATGAACTTTTTGAGATGCCACAGTGGTTGTCTAAAGGTTGAAGATGGCCGGAACTCCTCCGGCCACCGTCTGGTTCTTTCCTCTCTTTTTCACTTTTAAACCTTCTGGTGAGACGTGGCTTCATCATCGCCATTGGATTGAGTATGAACCATTGACTAAGACCGGATCGTGTGGCCTTGATTAATTGTTAGTTTGTGCTGAGTTTCATTTGCTTGCGTGGCAGCGTTTCCTCCATAGGATTGCATGACTTAATTCACATCTGATGGCCTTGATTGGTCCTCAGGGATTGATTTCCCTTTTAATGAAACGATGCATTTCGTCAGCGTGCACCACAGCCATTAGATCACACGACTAGTCCAAGATTGGAAGGCTAGGATTCGTATTCATTTTATGTTTCAATGTTGATGCATGCGTGTCATGGTTGTAGCCATGGGATCTTTGACTGGTAATTGCAACGTATGGCTGAGATTTAGTCTTGGTTTTTAGTTGACTGAGTTAATTGGACTGGGCCCCATTGCTAACCACACCTCCCATACGCCTGGGCCCATAGGATATAACGTGTTTGGACTGCTATTCACACCCAGCCTTTTCCCAATTTCATTTCTTGTTTCTTTATTTTTCATTTTCATTGCTGTTTCATATTAATTCATTAAAAAAATGTTAAATAACCCCAAAAATCATGAAAAAATACATTTGCATACTTTGACATGTGTATTGATTTTCCATATTTTTTTAATTGAATTTTCCATTTCTTTTTCATTTAACTGTGCATTTTTCTTTTTAATATGCTTTTGTAAATGTGAAGATTACATACGCACTTCTTGGTTTTTCTTTCCTAATCAAAACATCAAATAAATTCATGATATTTTTTGTGCTTATTCTTGATACTTCAATTGACATTGTGACTTTTTTCTCATTATTTTTAGGTATCATTTGATTAGGGTTTAGATAGTGCCTTTAGAACCCTCTTTTCTTGCCTTATCCATAGAATACCTTAGGGTTTTGCTTTCTGTTGGCATACCTTGACTTAGAGTTTTGCTCCCAAATTTTGTCCCCTGGTTCCTAAGACCAGAGGGGTCCCCTAAGAATTTTATTAGAATTTTTAGATGTGTTTTACTATTTTTGGTAGATTTTACATTATGGCCTACTTTTGTGTGGTCTCAACCTTACCACTTGCCTAGTTTGCATTTTGTGTGAATTCTTTGCAATGCTTGTGCATCTAAATCTTCCATCTTCATGTCCTAGACATCTTAAGGCACTTGTATGTGCAATTTCAAGTCTTGACTTGCTCCTATCTTGCATAACCTAGGTTTCCTTCTTTCCTTTAGCCTTTCCTGGTGAATGCCCTTGATGACTTCTACCTTTGCAGGATTCTTCCTCCAAGTCCTATGATATTAGGATCCTTCTTGTGAGAGCCTAGTTCTTCCTTTGGTAGAACTATGGGCATTCCATAAGAGGTTGAGCCTTTGAGGACTCAAGTAATTTATACACTCATTTCTTTGTCCTACAATCTTAGGATCCTTCTTGTGAGAGCCCAGTTCTTCCTTTGGTCGAACTAAGGGCATTCCATAAAGAAGTTGAGCCTTTGATGGCCTCTTGTGTTGATACACATTGAATATAGTGGGTTCCTTTGGTTCTCACTATGCTTCTCTTCATCTCTCTTTGTCCTACAATCTTAGGATCCTTCTTGTGAGAGCCCAACTCTTTCTTTGGTCTAACTAAGGGAATTCCATAAAGAAGTTGAGCCTTTGATGGACTCGTGTGTTTGTACACATATTCTCCTTCTTTGTCCTATAATCTTAGGGCCATTCTTGTGAGATCCTGGTTCTTCCTTTGCTCGAACTAAGGGCATTCCATAAAAAAGTTGAACCTTTGTGGACTCCTGTGTTGATACATATTGAACTTGATGAGTTTAGTTCTCCTTTTACTTTCCTATCATGTTGTTTGTCCTCTCCCCTGCATGTTGTTTGATTGGGTGCATTAGGATAGGCATTCTTTCTCTTAAGTCCGTGTTTGCATTAAAGGTTGAGGTGTCCTCCCTTTGCTTGATTGTTTCTCTTCCCTTTTTGTTTGCTTGTTTGCATTAAAGGTTGAGGGGTCCTCCCTTGCTTGTACTGTTGCATTGCATGTGCATTCGTTCACATTTTACATTTCAGTTGAATAATTATGATGATTTCTTGTTGTTTTCCTTTCCATTGACATGATCCCTTAGGTTCTCACTCCCTTCTTCAAGGATGGTGATGATAGACACTAGGTCCTAACCCTTTGCATGATAGCAGTAGGATAGATTCCCTTTATAAACTCAACCTTAGGACCATCTTGCATGATAACAGTAGGGTTTTTCTTAGTCCCCCTGTAGAGTCCTTTCTCTCTTCCTCATCTCAAAACGACTCCAACATACATAATAAAGGCTAATGAGTATTGCACGCTACGAGCCTTAAGCTACTTGGGAAATGATAATTGAGCAGTCTCCTCTCAATCATCTAGGGTGTTTAGTGTACGTCCTTTAGGCGATATGCGATGCATTCGTTCCTAGGTTATAGTCTCTAGTGTAATATGAATTACAAACATTCATTCAAAACACTTCTCATAAAAGATTTCAAAAACAAACGGTCAAACCTCCTTTTACCCTTTGGGGTTCATAATCAGGAAAATCTTTTCAGATAAAAGAGTGTTGTTAACTCTTAGTTCTACTGCAACGGTAACGCCTAAGTCTCCAATGAGCAAGCTGCATACACCAAACTGCTAGAACTACCTGTTAACCTTACTCGGGTAAAAACAGTTGAATAAACTTGTGTTCTTTTTATCCCAAACTACGTTAGCTCTGATCTCTCATACCTGTTGAGAGTACGTAGGCACAAGACGCGATGTCTTAGCGAGCAACCTTTCCCCATATTTTAGTCGTAGTTATTCGAACTACGTTGACTCTGACTTTCCCATTGCACGAGGGAATATGTAGGCCCAGAGCTGCGACGCTCTGTCGAGTCCTGTCCTTTTTCTTCTCTTTTAACCCAGACCATTAGTTAGATAGATAAACAACCTTTTAGATAAGCAACACAAGCATGGATCCCGTCGAGTACGACGGACGTGAGAGGTGCTAATACCTTCCCCTTGCGTAACCGACTCCCGAACCCGAGATTTGGTTGCGATGACCGATCTTATCCCTTTTCGCTAGGTTTTTCCTGATTGTTTCATTTCCCTCGTTTGGGATAAATAACGATAGGTGGCGACTCTTCTGTCATTGCTGACACCTTTTTTCGCAGTAGCGACAATATAAAGATCACCTAACCACACAATTGACTAATGTTGCCTTCGACAAACTCGATAAATGGAAGAAAACAGATGCCTTTCTACTTACCGTGTTATGGTTCTCCATAGCACCTAACCTCTAAGCGCAGTATCAAGTCTTCTCCACTTGCTATAAGGTTTGGGAAAAGGCCAAGAAAGTCTTCTCCAACGATATTCATTGTCTATACAGTCTCATCCTCAAACTCGACATACTAAAGATTGAAAATATGGATATGAAAACCTATCTGAGTAAGCTTAATACCTTGAAAGCAAGTTACGCAACCCTCATGCCGTACATAAAAGATGCAACAACTCATGCCGAACAACAAAGTAATCTTTTCACGGCCATGGCACTTAAAGGACTACAATCCGAACTCGACTCTGTTCATAACCATATTTTATATGGTACTCCTGTTCTTAACTACGATGCGGATAGTGAACAATTTTTGCGCTTGGCTACACCTCATGCGTTTGGTCCAGTTTCCCCTCCATCTACTGTTGTTCTAACACCAGGTGATACTGCTGCCCTTGCATCTCTTGGCAACAATCAGAATCGCCCTCGAGGAAGGTCATCCAACTACAAACCTCATCCCAAGTGTGACCATTATAACCGGCTTGGACATACTGTTCAGAACCCTACGCCAAACTACGAGAATTTTCTCAGGTGGTGTCAGACTAATCAGATCTTTGGTTCCACTGCTTCGGTTGCACACACTGGTAATTCATCTGTTTTCTTCTCTCAATCATCTCCTCTTGGTCCTTAGATCCTTTATTCTGGTGCGTCTGATCATGTTACTGATAATAAAGGTCTTTTTTCTTTCCTCTCTACCTCTGGTTTCTTACCTATTATAACTGCCGTAAATGGTTCTCAAACCCGATCCCAAGTGATTTGTATTATTTAGATTTTACCATCTCTCTCTGTTACTTCTATCCTTTATGTACCTAATTGCCCATTTAATTTATTGTTAGTTAGTCATTTAACTCGTTCCCTTAATTTTTCTATCACCTTTACTAATAGTAATGTTACTCTACAAGATCGGGGTTCGGGACAGACGATTGGCGTCGGATGTGAGTCTCAAGGCCTCTACTACTTCTCCACGTCATCTACCACATGTTCCACCACAGATTCTTCACTCATTATACATGCGCAGTTAAATCATCCATGTCTTCCCAAGCTACAAAACTTGGTGCCCAGTTTATCTAAATTATCCACTTTACATTATGAGCCTTGTCAGTTAAGGAAACATACTCGTAGTCACTTTTCTGATCGAGTCAATAAACAGGCTGCGTCCCCTTTTGCTTTAGTTCACTCTGATGTTTGGGGTCCCTCACGTACCGTGTCTACTTTTGAGTCTAGGTATTTTGTAACCTTTATTGATGATTTTTCACGTTGCACATGGCTATTTTTAATGAAGAACAGGTCTAAAGTTTTTCCATTTTTGAACAATTTTATCAAGAAATAAGAACCCAATTTGGTTTATCTATTCGTACTCTAAGAAGTGACAATGCACGTGAATATTCATCCCAACAATTTCAAACATTTATGTCATAAAATGGTATTTTGCACCAAACATCTTGCCTTCATACACCCCAACAAAACGGGGTAGCCAAATGCAAAAATCGGCACCTCATAGAAACTACTCGGACACTATTTCTCCATGGTAACGTTCCTCTTCGATTTTGGGGAGATGCGGTGCTCACGGCATGTTACCTCATAAATCGCATGCCCTCATCTGTCCTTAATAATAAAATCCCTCATTTAGTCCTGTTTCCAAACTCTCCACTCCACCCAATTCCTCCTCGAGTCTTTGGGTCAACGTGTTTTGTACATAATATCTCCCCTGGTCTTGATAAACTACCAGCTCGATCACTAAAGTGTGTCTTTCTTGGCTATCATCGATCCTAAAAAGGTTATCGTTGCTACTCACATACTCTACAATGATACCTTGTATCTGCCGATGTTACCTTATTCGAGTCTGTTCCATATTTCTAATCCAGCCAAGTAACTATGGAACCTCTACAGGAAAGTATTCCCACACCTCTTTCGGAAGTTCCATCTGTTATTATCCCCCACTCCTCGCCCACTTCAAACATATCAGCGTTGTCACCCAACGTCTGTCGTACCTGTCCCTGAAGTCGTATCTGTCCCTGGAGTCGTACTTGTTCCTAAAGTCGTACTTGTCCCTGAGGTCACTATGGACTCTCCTCCGACGCTCTCACCATCACCAGATTCGATCCTACAACCTGAGTCTGATCTTCCGATTGCCCTTCGAAAAGGTATACGTCAAACATGAAATCCTTCTCCACATTATATTGATTTATGTTATCATCGTCTTTCTCTTTTGCAGTATACTTGTTTGTATTCTTTGTCTTTTGTTTCTATTCCTAAAACTCCAGGTGAAGCATTATCTCACCCTGAGTGGAGGCAAGCAATGATTGATGAAATGTGTGCTCTTCAAAGTAGTGGTACCTGGGAACTGGTTCCTCTACCCTGTAACACCCCACTTCCCAAAATCAATTAAATTAATAAACATTATAAATAAACAAAATCAGAGTTCCAATTTCCCAAGTGGGATATCACATGAAAACAACGTTTCCTTATAAAAAGGTTTTTCTCCAAATACAGCGGAATATTAAATATAAAACCCAATAAAAGTTTGATACGTTCACAGGAAAATAAAATATAAGTTCTTCATAAAACAAATAAAAGCGCCCAAGTCCCGTGCTACGTATCAGAGCATCCTAGACTCGACTGTCACACCATAATCCAAGCTAGCTAAGTACCTGGATTATCTGTACTTCCGGAGAAGCACAGACACAACAACAGCAAAGGGGTGAGAAATCATGATCAAAAATATAATGGTAATGTAATACATGTAATAAGGCAGTAAAACACACCAACACATCAATTATTCACCCCAACAACACCATATAACGAACCTACTGTTCAAATTACAATATAACATATTATAATGCAATTATGCAACTCAACACCATGCATGCGGTACCGACTCGTTGGTTCATTCAATCGAACCTGGATAGATCACTTACGCTCCTCCTGAGACATGATCTATCCCCCACCATTCTCCACAAAGGAGTACGGATGAATCACTTACGCTCCTCCTGAGACATGATTCATCCCACCAAAACACCATGATATGCAAGACACCAATGCATAATTATTATATTATGGCACGCTAAGTGCACACGATCCTCCTGATCATATCATCATACAACAATGCATATGTATAGATATATTACACCAACACCATATAAATCAATCAGATAGTAAACGAATTCATACTATCACACCGGATATAACTACGTCCCCCCACTCGGGGATACACGATCCTACTGATCACTACACACATATACATTAACTAATTGCTCACCAACAATATTAAGGGAAACGCGTACTATCACCAAGTACACAAGTTATATCCCATACTCATCATTTTCACACTACAGCAAGGCTAGAAGGATCACACGAGACCAATTCAGACATCTCACCAAAAGTCTCTGAGGTTACTCAGAACCTCCCTAAACCAACACCTCAGCCTATACACCAAAATCAACAATTCATCAACATCAATCCACAATCACAAACATGCCAATAGATATTATACTTACCAATTATCCTATAATTTCTACTCTAGAACCGACATTATGGTACATTACCGACACTTCAGAGTCACTCTGAGTCTCACCAAGGTCCTAACCATAGTCGTTAACAAGACTATAGGGAAACAACACATAACTTTCCCAAAGCTATAATCATGGTCATTGCCAACACTATGGTAACAACACAGAATCTCATCAGCTTTATATTCCTAGTTACTATCAACACTACAGTAACATCAACAATCCAACAAAATGGATCAATACTACAGTAACATCAACAATCCAACAAAATAACATTACAGTTACTATCATCACCATATATATATATATATATATATATATATATATATATATATATATATATATATATATATATATATATATATATATATATATATATATATATATATATATATATATATATATATATATATATATATATATATATATATATATATATATATATATATATATATATATATATATATATATATATATATATATATATATATATATATATACACCAAAATGCATCATCAGCATTCATCAATCCCCCAACATCAACAATAATTATAGCATGCCAATATAAAACTTTATATAACGATAAATTCCTACGGGGTTAAGGAATCCCCTCTACCCTATACATGTATAAACCATTCCCAATCAAATTTCTCCCCCCTTACCTTATCAATTGGTTGATCGATAGAAATTCTCCTAGAATTGGTCTCTTGGCCTTCCCCTTTTCTCTTCCGTTCTTCGTTCCCTTTTTCCTTCGCTCTTTTTCCTTTCTTTCGTCCTTTTCTCTTCTCTCTTTTCTATCGCCTTTTTCTCAATTTCTAAAATGTATCGTACCACTCTCCCCACCCCTTCACATTCTATTTTCTTTATTAAATCTAATCCCAATTAATAAAATAACTTAATAAAATAATACAATATTATTATTAATACTAATAATATTATAATACTAATAATAATAATAATCATAATAATAATAATACTCATTAATAATAATAATAATAATAATAATAATAATAATACTAATATCATTATTTCACCAAAATAATAATAATAATAATAATATTAATAATATTAACAAATATAATAAATATTATAATAATAATAATAATACTAATATCATTATTTCACCAAAATAATAATAATATTAATAATATTAACAAATATAATAAATATAATAATAATAATAATACTAATATCATTATTTCAACAAAATAATAATAATATTAATAATATTAACAAATATAATAAATATAATAATAATAATAATATCATTATTTCACCAAAATAATAATAATATTAATAATATTAACAAATATAATAAATATAATAATAATAATAATAATAATAATAATAATAATAATATCATTATTTCACCAAAATAATAATAATATTAATAATATTAACAAATATAATAAATATAATAATAATAATAATAATAATAATATCATTATTTCACCAAAATAATAATAATATTAATAATATTAACAAATATAATAAATATAATAATAATAATAATAATAACACCCCCACCAATGTTACTATTATTTTTATATTATTATATTTCACACCAAAATACCACCAATAGTCCTCCCACATTAGGGACACCCACCAAACATCACCAAATACACCCCCACCAAAGGACACACCAACGTATAATTTTTAAAATAATAATAAAATGACTAAATAATTAAAATGGGTGTTACAGTGAAGGTTTTCGTTGGATTTATACAGTGAAGGTTGGTCCAGATGGCAAGATTGATCTATTTAAAGCTCTCTTGGTAGCCAAAGGATACACTCAAATTTTTGGGATGGACTATAATGATACCTTTTTGCCTATAGCCAAGATGGCATCTGTTAGACTTCTTCTAGCCATTGCAGCCATTCGACATTGGTCTCTTCATCAACTTGACATCAAAAATGCATTCTTACATGGTGATCTTAAAGAGGAAGTATATATGGAGCAACCACCTGGGTTTGTTGCTCTAGGGGAGTCATCGAATATGGTTTGCAGGCTACACAGGTCTCTTTATGGTCTTAAGTAATCTCCGAGAGCTTGGCTTGGAAGATTCAACACTGTAGTACAATAGTTTGGTATGATCTGTAGTGAAGCTGACCATTCTGTTTTTTATCGTCACTCAGCCCAATGGTGTATTTATCTTATTGTGTATGTAGATGACATTGTCATAACTGGTAGTGATCAGCATGGAATACTCCAGTTGAAACAACATCTCTCAAAACAATTTTAGACAAAAGATCTTGGTAAACTCTGCTATTTCTTGGGTATTGAAGTAGCCCAATCTAAAGATGGTTTGGTGATTTCTCAGCAGAAATATGCTATGGATATTTTGGAAGAAACGGGTTTGTTAAATGCTAAACCAGCCGATACTCCTATGGATCCAAGTGTTAAACTACTACCCAATCAGGGGGAGCCTCTATCCGACTCAGGAAGGTATAGGAGATTGGTTGGAGAGTTGAATTATCTTACAGTCACTCATCCGGACATTTCTTTTACAATCAGTGTGGTAAGCCAGTTCTTAAATTCCCTTTGTCAGGAACACATGGATGCTGTTATCTAGATTTTGAGATACATCAAATGTGCTCCAGGAAAAGGTCTTGTGTATGAGGATAAAAGACATACCCAGATAGTTGGATACTTTGATGCTGATTGGGCAGGGTCACCCATTGATAGACGATCCACCTCTGGGTATTGTGTACTTGTTGGAGGAAACCTTATATCCTGAAAAAGTAAGAAACAAAACGTAGTTGCAAGATCAAGAACCGAGGCAGAGTATAGGGCCATGGCAATGGCAACATGTGAACTTATTTGGTTAAAACAATTGCTCAAGGAACTTCAAATTGAAGAAGCAAGACAAATGACACTTATTTGTGATAATCAAGCTGCATTGCACAGTGCTTCAAATCCAGTCTTCCATGAGAGGACCAAACAAATTGAGATAGACTGTCACTTTGTCATAGAGAAGATCGAGTCAGGCGACATCGTCACAAGCTTTGTCAACTCTAATTATCAATTGGTAGATGCGTTTACAAAATCCCTACAAAGCCCCAGAACTAACTATATATGTAACAAGCTTGGTGCATTTGACTTATACGCTCAAGCTTGGGGGGAGTGTTGATATTTGAAAATATATATAGTGTTGAGAATATTTGTATATAGAATAGTCCCACATCGACTATATCATGTAATTAGTTGTAATCTATTTATATATAATAATGTCTCAGTAGTGCTTTTCAAAATACACGATTTATTCATATGTCTCTTAGTCTCTTGTATTTCAACACGGTGATGTTAAGAACTATGGTTGAGCCTAACTCAACCCTACATAACCGGTTGGTAGAATGAGGGTTTCCCCCACTTATAAACACATGTTCATGCCATATATTGTCCGATGTGGGACTCTTAACACACCCCTCACGCCCAGGACTGGAATCTGGAGCGTGGAAATAAATGGTGGGTGGCCTGATAGCGGAAACCTAATAGAAGGTGGCCCACCGGATGTTAAACGAGGCTCTTGATACCATGTTGAAATACAAGAGACTAAGAGACATATGAATAAACCGTGTGTTTTGAAAAGCACTACGGAGACATTATCATATATAAATAGATTACAACTAATTACATGATATAGTCGATGTGGGACTATTCTATATACAAATACTCTTAACACTATATATATTTACAAATATCAAAAAAGGGTTCAAAGACCATTTAAACTCTTATGTATCAATAGCAAATGTAACCTTTGGTGTAACACCTTGTCTAAATTAGCTTTAAGAGTATTTACCTCTTTTTTTTCTTTCCAAATGTGACAATTTTCACAACCGAACCATGAAGGTTTTCATCCTCATTCTTATCTTTTTGAATATCTACCATATATTTATTAAGAGCTTCCATATTCTTTTCAGTTTCTAAAACTTTATCTTTTAAATGTGGAAAGATTCTTTTGTTTGAAGCTAACTTTTTAAAAGCATATACGACTTCTCTATGTAGATTTTCAAAAGTTTAGTCGATTCAAGTTTAGAATGACTTACATTCTTCTTCTTCTTTTTGTTGGCCATGAAGCAAAGTTTAGCCAATTCGATACTTGAACTTGAGCTTTCATCACATGAAGAATCATTTTCACTTTCCTAATTAACATAGGCTTTTCTAGACTTGCTAAATTTCTTGTGATGACTTTTCTCTTTGTCTTTCATGGTCAATGGACGACCTGGTCTATGATGACAGACTTTACCACATTCGTAGCATGAACCTCTATGTTTACCCTTCTTATTATCATCTTCCTTTGAGGAATTTTATAGCTATCTAAATTTTATTAGGTTCTTGTTGGAGTGTTTGACTCTATTTTTCCTAATGTACCTATTTTACCTTTTGACGAACAACGTCATTTCTTTATCACCGGAATTCTTGTGATCACTTATTTCACAATCCCTTTTCTCATTGGTTGAGAAATTTGAACTTGAACCCCTTTAGAGCAATAGACTTATTTTATACCTCTTTGTCCTTACCTTTCTTCTTCTTCATCTTCTTATCGTTCTTTTCCAAGCAAGTGAGTTCTTGCTCATGTTCTTCTAACTTGCCAAATAAAACTTTGAGATCAAGTGTTTTAAGATCATTTGCCTCTTTGATTGCGGTGAACTTAGGTTGATGTTCCCTATTAAGACACCTTAAAACTTTATTAGTAGCAATATCATTTGAAATAGGCTTACCTGGAGCATTCAAATGAATTATAAGATGTATGAACCTCATTAGCATGTCGGCAATGGATTCACCATGCTTCATGCAAAATAGTTCAAAATCTTGATTTAATGTATTGATCCTAGTTTGTTTGACTTTATTAGTTCCCTAATGGGAAACTTCTAATGCGTCCCACATAGCTTTAGTGGTTTCACAATGAGAGACACGATAATATTCATCAACACAAAGTGCAGATATGAGAATATTTTGTGCCTTCCAATCATGTGACCACAATTTCTTATCATTATCATCCATTGTGCTTCTGATTTTGGTACAAAAATGCCTTCACCATTTCTCATTGTAATTTGATTAGGAACATTAATAATGGCATCCCATACACCCTTATTAACTGAGTTGATATGGATACACATACAAACTTTCCAATAGCCATAGTTTTCACCGGTAAAGATGAGTGCTCTATTGTACACCCCTTTAGGTTCGATGTCCATTTTCTACTAAGCAAATATAGAAGCACGAAATTAACCGGAGCTCATGATACTACTTGTTAGACAAAGGAGAATTATTTAGAGGGGAGGTGAATAGATACCAAGTTAAAAAATTACTTTACAAAAACTATTTTCAAAAATCAATGGCTAGCATAAGTGATACAGATTGAATCATCTAAACCAAACTGCTATTGAAAATATTGGATATGCGTGTGTGAAAACTAATTGATGATAATGATAAAAAAAACCAATCAAAGTTTATCTACAATATTTTAAATGATATAGCTAAAGGTATAGGCTATTTCCAATGACAAACTTCACAAAAATTATTATTGAGGAAAATTATCAAACACCTTGTGTGCGATCAATTTTACTTAGAATTATGTATGGTTTTATTTATTTGAAAATCCAACCACAATCATATTGTGATCAACTCAATAAAACATTTTTCAAAAGGTTATCAAAAGGTTTAACCAAACGTATTGACTGCAAAATCAAAGAATTTAATAATTTGCAAGGATTTGTTTAGGAAGTTCCCCAATCGGCCTCGCAATGGGTACGTCTGCCCTCATATCGAACTTGAATTGGGATAGTGAAAATTAAACTTACTTTGCAAATGTAGTTTACAAAATAAATGTAGGAATGTAACCATACAAACCCTATGTTTGATGTAACACCCCAAAATTAATTGGAATATTTTAATTTATTTATTTAATTGAGAAAATCTGTATTTTGGTGGTTTTCGGTGGTTTTGTGGATTATTGGGGATTATGTATTTTTGGATTATTTATTTAATTAATAGTATACAATATGGAAATATTAGTATTATTATTAGTTAAAATAAATATAAGTGAAATAAGGGTAATTTGGGCATTAAGAGGAGTTAGTAAGGGTGTTATGGGAAAAGCCCAATTGTATGGCCCAAGACTAGGTTTGACAAAAAGAAACTCTGAAGGGAATTAGGATTCATTTTGTTAACCGTGAAAAGTATTGAGGCCAGAGCTCTAGAGAGAAGATTGGAGGCAAAAGCTTCAGAAGGTTCCCGAAAATATTTGAGAAGGCTTTGATCGGCAATTAAGGTATGGGGAGTATAGCTTTTCATGATTTTCCATGTGTAACTTTCGATGTGATTATGGTTGATTTAAGGGTTTTATGGAGAATTATGAGAAAAAGGGATTTTGGCCTTCGTGGCCTAAATCTAGTTTTGGGAACTCTGATGTTGTGGTGTAGTGGTAAGTATTCCTGACGGTTAGAGCATAATATGAGAAAGGGAAACCTTAGTCCTTCGTGGCCAAAACCTTGAATTGTTATATGTATGACCCTGTAGGAATAAGAATATTCGAATGTGAGTAACTCTAATGCCTTAGGGTGTATTTGAAGGAAAAATTATGGTTTAGGGCGTGAATGTGTTCCGGGATTGGCCTAATAAACCGTAGGTTTTGTGCCTTTATCGCCGTAGGACCTTAGGGATGATTTAGGGATGTTTTGGGATCATTGGGTAAGTGGGTCGTAGAGCCTTTTGGGTAGAAATCAGTTCTGGTGCGTAGCAGAATTTGTTGTCATCGCACAGTTCGCCTAGCAAAAAAAGCTTCGCCTAGCAAACAATGTTGTTCCTAGACTTGCCTAGCAAAGAAACTCGCCCTAGACTCGCCTAGCGAACATGCCAGTGAACGTAGCAGAGTTTCGCGAATGTTGATCGTGTGCAGCGATGCCTTGATGTTTGATTATATGATTTTTGTGAGGAATTAGCCTGAGTATAACTGGGAATTTCATGGGATTAGTATGCAATAATATGAGGATTGCCGCGAGTATAATTATGAATTAATATGTGATAATATGTGATAATATGATGAATTAATATGAGTATAACTGTGAACGCTATGTGATTTGTACATGATTATGTGATGATTTTCTATGATGTATGATGATGATTATTATGATGAATCATGATGACATGATGTATGATTATTATGATGAATTATGATGACATGATGTATGATTATTATGATGAGCTATGATGACATGATGTATGATGATGATTATTATGATGAATTATGATGACATGATGTATGATGATGATTATTGTAATGAGCTATGATGACATGATGTATGATGATGATTATTATGATGAGATATGATGACATGACGTACGATGATGATTATGATGATGAGTTATGACTTTTGATGATGATGAATATGATGAATGATGATGCACCTATGATGTTATTATGAAGATGATTTATGACGTGTGCATCATGCATTCATGTGCATCCGGACTTCGGTTCAGGACCTCGATTACTTTGGCTTCAATCCCATTGTGTGGATGTGAAGTGTTTTGATGTGCTCTAGTTCTCTAGTAGAATCGATCCTATTGATGGGAATATATGGAGGGTTGATGGCCCAGTGTCTATCGCGCTGTGATGATTGGTACCACATGCATTAAGTCTATGTTGCATTTGCATTTATGAGCCTTTTTTTATGAATTATGATGTTGTGGCCTTTGAGGCCTATTGAAGGATATGAATGTGTTGAATATGAATATGATGTCGTTTATATGTTTATTTTTATACATTGATTATTATGAATTGTTTTACTCACCATGCCTGTTTGAATGTTACCTCCACGTGGGTAACGTGCAGATGACCAGGTTTAGCCGTGGATGCCATTGAGGAGTTTTGAGGTTTTGAGGTTGTTGGCCTTTGGTCAACTTAGAGGATCTTGCTCTGATAGTGTAACATCGGGTTGGGGTCTTTGAGTTGAGATATGTTTTTATTGGAGTTATTTTGATTATCTTCCCGTATGAGGAAAACCTTGATTTATGCCTTTGAGTTCCGCTGCTTTGTAGAATTTGATGTATTTTGAGAAAACTCGTTGTTTACGGAGCCTTGACCTATTTTGAGGATTTGAGAAATGTACGCCCTTTTGAGGGGATTTTTATTGAATCAAATATTTTACTCTGAAATCTGTGTTATTTTGTCATAATATTTGTGGGGTAGAAAAGGGTGTTACGTTTGATGTTGACTCTAACACTTTCTCTTGCCTTGATCTGAGCTTGATAAAGTAACCCAACAATTCCAATTTGATTCTTCATATCATGCCACTCCTTTATAAGAAACCTTAGATCTTCAAAGCCTTCACTCATTCATATCCAAATTGCGAATTATTTTAACCCAAGATTTACCAATTTGATTCATACTCTTTAAATGATATGGAATATTTCTTTACCGCCGTAAAAATTCAAAAATATCCATAGCGTTTGCAGATGTATATTCAAAGACACTTTTTTTACAGATTCGTTAGCCCAAATTACCGAGACACCCCTAATGCAATATTCAGTGAGATTTTAGTGAATTTATGCCAAATTATCGGACCTGGTCGATCAAGGCATAAACAGTATTCTCCTTCACCTGGTCCAAAATAGTACTCTCAACATTGTCGTACCTTGAAAAATACGTTCCTTCGCGATGGACGCAGAAAAAGTTTGTTTGAATAAATTCACCACCGAACTTTATTCATTCCAATTAAGGAATAGGAAAATATCTGTTGCGGTGAAATTTAGATGTCAAGCTATTGATTAACTTAAATCTTAATTCATTTACAACCGGTCTTTGATTTATCCGAAGGAAAGGTTAAAGAAAGGGGAAAACCTATTTCACATCGTAAACACAATGCAGGGAAAGATCTAGGGTTCGGGGGTTGGTTAAGTTTAGGGAAGGTATTAGCATCCTAAACCTCTGTAGTACTCTAAAGGAACCTCTTGTTTTAAATGATATTGCTATAGTTATCTGCTTAAAGGTAATGCTAAGGGTTAAGGGTGAAAGGAAAGGACCTAAGGGGTTAGTCCTAAGTATACTCGCCAAGACTCGCATCTTGTGCCTACGTATCCTGGGTAGGGGATGGAATCAGAGTATTCGTAGTTCCCCTCACAGAGGGAGATGAGGAACGTCTTGACTGTGGTCAAGGTTCCTGGGGGAAAATAAATGTTCATAGGGAAGCGCTTATTTTGGAGTGCGGCGACTCCTATTTCTACGTTATAATTTGAATTAAAAGGGTAGGGATAAGTATTCCACAGCGGGAAACTTATGTGGAGTACGGAGACTCCTAATCCTAAGGCTAGGATAAGGGTTTGAATGTCCACGGCGGGACGCCTAAGTATGAGTACGGCGACTCAAAGTTTTAAGGTTTAGGGAAATGGTAAGGGATATGTGAGTTGTGGAAGTGGTTGATTTAGCGTTTTTAGAAATTGAGTTTTAATTGCTTGTGAATTATTTGATTAGATTAAATCTAAATAGGTATGAAAATTAGAATTAAATAAGTGGAAAAGAAAATTAAGGGTTGATTTTAAGTCATAATGAATTTTGGTTATTTTTAAGGAAAATAATTTAAGTGTAATGGTGGAATTGAGATTGAATTGAGAAATGAAATTAATTTTCATGATTTTTGAAAGGTTTTTAATTTAATTAAGAAAAGTTACAATTTAAGAATACTGAAGATTGATGGATTAACTAGCAAGAGGTTAATTAACTTGATTAGGATTTTAGAAAAACTTTTTATTATTATTTAATTTTTTTATTTGTTGTTTTAAGTTAAACCTAAATTTAAATTTAAAATTTATTTTTGTATTTTTGTTTACTTTGAATTGAAGACTAAATTAACTAACTATATTTCTTTTTTCTTTTTATTAATATTAAAAAGAGCCAAATTAATTATTTTAAATATGAAATTAAATTATTGTTATTTTTTGTTTTCTGTTTTGTTTTAATTAATAAAGTTAATAGTTAGTTTTTTTATCATATTTTTTATTTCTCAAATATCAAAATTAAATTAAATGGTTAGTGGTTAGTTGTGTGAGTATATTATTATTATTAATATAATTACAAAAACTGAATAAAACAATAAAACTAAAAAAATGGTTTGGGCCGGGTGACAAAATCCCAGACCCAAACCCGGTTGGATGAAACAAAGGGGGGAAGAACCCTAATTCTCGAAGGCCATCAGACGGCCCCTTATTCTTCTTCTCCGTCAACTTCTTCCGCTTCTCGCTCTTCTTCGCAAACTCACCCTCTCTTTTCTCCTTCAAACCTGAAAACAGACAATGAAACAAAAGAATCAATCAATGGGTCAGCATTTTACCCAAATAGAGGACAGCGGCGGTTCAATAAGGGTTTTGACGCAGGGAGAGGTTTCGTGGCGGGATTCTCCGACGGCGGCGGTTTTGAAGGTGATTGTTTGATGTCGGAAGCGGGGGGGGGGGGGGGGGGGGGTCTGAAAGAGATGAGTTTCCCTTTTTCAACTTTTGCGATTTTTTTTTATTTTTCTAGGGGTTTGTGAACTTTTCAGTGTTTGTGAATCCTTCTGTCTGTGAATTTTGTGGGTGTTGTTCGTGTTTCTGAACTTTGATGTTTTTTTGTGAAATTCACTCGTGAGTGTGTTGTGAATCCCCCCAATGACTGATTTTTCTTCTCTTTTATAGGTTCAAAGAGTTAATTGAAGAAGTCAGACAATTAAACGTGGTGATGAACTTTCCATCTTAAGGTAAACATGTTCGAGACATGTTTAACTCCTTCATAACGTATGTCTTCTCTCATTTTGGGATGAAATCGAATCTGCCTTGCTTTTCGAATGTTATTAACAATCTTTCGATTTCCTTACAGGAGCATGTTTGATTGTGTTTCCGGTTATTTCCATTTCTGCCCCAACATGTTTGTAAGTTATTTTAAGAAAGAACACTATAGGCTGTAAAGAAGATAAATGGTTTAATAACACAAGACCTAATTCTGATTGTTTTCTTATTTGCCAGGTTTTGGAGTGAATGCTATCGCTATTGTTGAGCTTGTGTCTGAAATTTATGCCTCAAAAATAGCTGGCTATACCGATGTGGTGGTGGCGACGATATTGGTGCGGTTTTGCTCACGAGAAGGCAACACAGCTAAAGTAGCTTGTTGGGGATACCAAACTATTGACATCTGTAGCGACCATTTTTGGGCTCATCTCCTGCGGATACCGATGGAACTAAGCTCAAGGCTGAGTTATTGTTCAAACTACATATCAGTGGAAACCAACGAGGAAGCAACAAAATTTTCTGACAGTGCGTCATTTTGACCAACAGAATCCAGGCCAAGGAATCCACTTTCTAAGTTGCCAACGTCATTTATTTCACGAGGCGGAATTATGTCGACATTCTTCTATTCTATATACACAAGTATAAGAAGATGGAAACTTAGTAGGTGAGAGAATTATGCAAGGGTGTATAACACTCCAGTTAAAGAAATTTCTTCCTCCCCGCGAGACTTCACTAAATCCTTGGACACTGGTTGATGAACATGGATGACTTGAAATTCATATGAGCTAGCCTTGTATTGTATGTAAATCATGATGTCTCTATTCCTTTTGCAGCTTGGAGTAACGACAGTGATCTCATGAGAACAAACATTTGGAAGACTTGGTGCATACTAATTGGAGAAACACGCTAGTGGCATGAGTTGGATGTAGGTGCAACAGAGCAAAGTAATTCCTTGTCTTCTCAATAGGTGATATATTGATTCTTACGTAATCATGTTCAAACCTTTTTTTAGTTTAACTTGCTCATGCTTATTGTCGCTTGCGCGAAAATAAGATGTCGGCACAACAGAAGAGTCGCCACCTTTCGTTATTTATCCCTCAGAGCGGGAAAGGAAACGATCGGAAAAACCTGACAAAAAATGGTAAGACAAGGTCGTCGCAACCATTGTCTGGATTCGGGAGTCGGTTACGCAAGGGGAAGGTATTAGCACCCCTCACGTCCGTCGTACTCGACGGGATCCTCGCTTGTTGTGTTTACTTGGACGGGTTGGTTTTATTCTATCTACCTATCAAGGCTGGCTGAAAAAGAAAAGAAAATGACTCGGCAAAGCATCGCGCTTTATGCCTACGTATTCTCGTCAGAGAATGAGAAATCAGAGTCAACGTAGTTCGGCCTACGAAGGGTTATAGGGGAAGGTAGCTCGCCAAGACATCGCCATCTTGTGCCTACATACTCTCAACAGACATGAGAGATCAGAGCATACGTAGTTCGGGAAACTACGGTTTATTTCCTGTCTTTTGCGAAAGAAGTGTTTTTTTATTGTGTTTGCAATCTCAACCGCACTAGAGACTATGACCTGAGAGTGAATGCGTCACATGTCACCCAAAGGGTACCATACTAAACATCCAGACTGTGGAAAAGAAACTCTCCCACAATCCTTTCTCAGATAGCTTAAGGCTCGTAACGTACGAAAGAAATCATTCATGATTACTGTATCTTAAACTGTTTTGAGATGAGAAGAGAACAGGCCCAACTAGGAGGGAGACTATCAAGTCCTACTGTTGTCATGCCATGGATTCATCCTATGGTTAAGGTTTGAATAGGGAACTCCTAGAAGTTGTCATGCATAGGTTTCAACCTAAAGTTCTATCATCAAATCCTTATCAAAGGAATTGAGAGTCCTAAGGGATCATGTCAATGATACACCAAAACAGACAAAGCATCAGCTTAACAGTAAAATGCATGCAATGCAAGTGAGAGAGGAAATGTGTGTGGGGCTTCAGCCTCCACAAGCTCATCTCAACCTCAAGCCAGAATGAAATAACAGTAATCATACTGAAATATAAACAACATGCTATCAAGCAATAAACAGTAAACTGCAATCATACAGAAAGAAATGAAATAAAATGCCATCAGGCAAAACAAACCACATGGGCAAGGGAGCTGGGCTCTACCGAATACCCGCAAGCAAAGCCACACAGTAACAATACAAGCAGAGGGAGCAACTCAACCTCTAGTGCAATCATGCTCCTAGATTCTACCTATTCTAGATATGAACTTATTCTAATGCATCAAACAAGTCAAACAAAACACAACAATACAAAAAAGAAAACAGAAGAAAGCAGATCAACTCCTCTCTCAACTCCAAGCTTCAGCTCTTCCAACAGCAACTCAGTCTTCAGACTTCAATCACCTTTGACAAACATCAATTGCTTTTCCAGGTTTCAACCCTAGAACATGAGTTCCAACTCATCTTCTCCCTTAAGCTTTAGCTTCTTGATCAGCTCCACTTTCAGGCTTCACCTAATCTTCAGGGATCTTCAAGTATCAACTTGCTCTTGTTGCTCTTCAAGCTTCAGCTGGAATGGCAATACTCAAGGATTCATCCTCTTCAAAACTCTTCAATGAAGTCTTCATCTTCAAACTCAGGCTCAACATCTCTCAAGAATAATCAAAACAGAGGAAATCACTTATTGGATAAGCTGGGGGATATTGAACTGCTTACTTGATCACCAAAGGTGACCTATAAGGGTTCAACATCAAAGGAATGGTTCCCTCAAAAGTTCTACTTTCTAGGTAAAATCACTTATCCCTCCAAAGGAGAGAGGTGTATACCATGGAAGGACTTTGAATCATAGGGAGGAATGGAGGTGAATGATACCATCCATGTTTAAGAAAGAAGTTATCTACATCTAAACTCTTCCTAATCCCTAACTCTAAAACAACAAAAAAAGAAAAGAAGAACAAGCTCTCAAGCTCCTCAATGCATCTTCAAGTCTTCTACTATGCTCCTCAATGCTCCTTAGGACAAGATCAAGCTTCCCAAGCTCACAAAGCAAAGCAAACAAAACATACATGCCCTAAAGGCAACACAAACAATCAACTAATTCAAAAATCAACTAAAAATAGCATACTACTATATTAAATCCTAATATAATTTCTAAGGGATCCTACATACCTACCCTTAATACCCATATGTGCCCCATAGTCTAAGTTGTCCTAAAAAAACCCAAAATCTAAAGTTATTATGGACCTATGTTGTAGTTTAACCTAATTCTACACAACCTAGAATTATCTAATCAAAACTAATCCTAAAAATCATCACAAAAATATGGAATTAATCCAGGGGGAACCTAAAACATATATCTAACTACCCTAAAAAGATTGACCTAAAAATACTAAGGGAGCTACCTAAACTAAAATCTACAAAATCAATGATCAATATAAAAGAATTAAAATGCAATTAAAGAAGAAAATATGCAAAAAATATTAAAATGAAATAAAATGGCAATTTTATGATTTTATATTTTTCTTGAAAAAAAATGGAAAGTGGAGAAAAAATTCCCAAGCAAAAATATTCTTTTTTCTATTTATTATTCATTTTCAAAGTATGAGAAAAATGGAGAGAAAAATAAAATCAAAATATGCAATGGGGTGCAGTCAGTAATGCTATGCAGTTATAAAATGATTTGGGCTCAACACGGGGGTGCAATGAGAAACGCGCTTAAGCCCAGTATTAAACAGAAAAAACAATAATAAAACAAAAAGAAAAGAGAAAAAACGCGGTGCAAATAGAAGAGGATTATAGTGTAAATCAGGATGGGCCTCGCTTGGGGGGTGGGGTTAGCATCTTTACTTAAGCCCAAAATGGCGTTTAAATGAAACGCCGCGTTTCATGGCATTCAGATTCCCCCCAAAATTGAAATTAAATCCAGACCGTAGGATCTCTTTCTCAGTCAACAGTCAAACGCGTATCCAACGGCGGTGGAGTCGTCTTCAACCTCACGCCCTAGGGTTTGCAGAACTACCATGAAACATAGCTTCCATGCACAGATCTTCCAGCCATTCGTTCTCTCTCGTTTCTTCGTCAAATTCCAAAGTGTAAAACCCAAACTTGCTTAGAATTTCACCCTGAACATGATCATAATCTTGGATTGAACTGAAGTGGCCTCTATCACCCAACCCGAATGTGAATCTCCATGGACCTCAAAATATCATCAAACTTCAACTTCAACCAAACTCAGAATTCTTTACATAAAAATGATCCTCACATTACCCTAATCAAAACTAACTAATAATCTTGCATTATCACCCAGAAAATCACACGATCTTGCTCATCCAAGAATTGACCTCCATGAATGAAACCTCTCCAATTGCTCTTAAACTCATCATACATGATCACCTAATTGTCTCTAACAAGTCTACACTAATAAATTACCCTAGCCATGCCTAGATTATGAGATGAAAGTGATTTTGCAAACCTGGCTTCTTGAAATGGTAGGTGGTGAAGATCTTCAATTCAGGGCCTGAAACTCTTCAAGAAGACTCCTTGGATGATGAATCTTCTTCTGTTTGCAAAAGATTTGGAGGAGAGAGCTTGTACTTCAAGATTCAATGTGATTTGCTTTCTTGCAATTTCCAATGGAACACCTTCAATTCTCCATCAATGGAGCTTCAAACCAGTATGAACACACTCAGAAATATCTATGGAGAAGGTTTGTGGAGAAAAAATGGATTGCAATGAAGAAGAATATGAAGTTTGAATGTAACTTGCAATGGAGGAAAATGGATTTCACTCTCTCTTCTCTACACCAATTAACACCAACCTTGCATATGAGCAAGTCACAATGGTTATATAGAATGGTTTAGAAACCTCTAGAACCATCTAGGATCATCTAATGAGAATTTGAAGATTTCATGTCATGGTATTTTGCATTTTCATTTCTTCTTACATGGTATCTCATGCCAAATGCCTTGTAACCTTTGTAACCAACTTGATTTTATCCCCACATGATATTTTGGATGAGATACAATGCATATCTTCCTTGTTTATTGAGTTTTTCCTTGTTTTGGTTTGGTACCCTATTATGCAAGCAATCCAATTACAAAGCAACCCTATGATCCAAGCCTCAAATCAAAATTATGGATGAACCATTGTTCTTATAATGTTATTTGGAGTCAAAATGACCTATTACATGACATGGTTTGTACTTATAGCTTATGATTTATGATTTTCAACTTCACTTGAATTAACTTATGCCTCATTTTTAGGCCATTTTTATCACTTTTTGATATGAGCATTTTCAACATCTCATGACATCCCTACTAGCCTTAAAACATCATTCTAAGCAAGTTTGATGTTTAAGATTTTTCCATTTGAAGCTTGGAAGTATGAGATATGGCCTTGTGCTTGAAATGACCTATAACCTCCAAATGACCAAAATGCCCTTGGCTTGTCAAAGCCATAAGTTGAGTTCTACAAATCCTATCAAGGACTTCTAGTACTCTCTATAAAGCTAAGAAGATGCTATTCAACATTCATGTTGACCAAGAATCCATAGGAATCATCCTACTAGGGAAAAAGTTGTCTGCAAGTTGGGTGACTTTCAAGGACTCAGATTCACATACCTCAGATGACCTGTAATTTGTCAAAACCATAACTTGAGCTCCACAAATCCTATCAAGGACTTACACTACTAAAATTAAAGCTAAGAACAAGCTCTAAAACATTCATGTTATGGGGAAGATGAGATGAAAATCACATCTTGAGCTAAACTGCCTTGAAGATAGGGATCAAACTAGGGGATTTTACACTGTCAATCCTTAGAAACCCTAGCTTGAAACTTCTCAAACTCCTCAATCATGATGAGTTCGTCTAGGAATCATCCTTATAACACTTCAATACATCACTCCATGATCACATGGCTCTTGGATTAGGTCTCAACCCTCTCCAAATCTTCAGTTGACCTAGGGTTGACCCAGTCAAAACCCTAATTCTACCATTCATGGTTGAATCTTCTGAATTCTTGTACAATGATCTCTCTAGGCTTCATGATGGCTTTAAAGACATCTCATAAGCTTTCTCAAAGCTTCAAGTCCATTCTCATAGTCTCAGAATCATCTGAGGAGCTCCCACAACTCTCAAGTTATGAGGCACACAACCTTGGTTTCAACCAATCTTTCTGAGGATCTCTTGAGCTTTCTGACAAAGGTATCAACCTTCAACCACTTGAACAACCTTCTTGGCTAGCTTCAAAGCCTTATATAAATCTTGATGGTTAAATAAATGTTGGTCAAATTTTGGGTGCAACAGCTGCCCCTATTCAAACGGCTTGAACCTGACTGGATGAGGAGCGAACGACTCTCAGCCAATCGAGGTGTGAGACTGTTGAATACCGATAAACCCGTAAATTTGCCAACTGCACGAGCACACGGTGCTCTGAGGGGAACAAATCTCCAAAAACTGGAATAGTAGCTGCACGACAACTAGATGGAGAAATACTGGTCTGACATCGCCGTCAGTTATCCACATTAAATTCTTCTGACATTGTCATCAGACAACCAAAACACCCAACATCGCCGCTGGAAGACTAAAGAATATGACATTGCCGCCAAACAACCACAATACCCAACATCGCCGCTGGAAAGCTAAATCATCTGACATCGCCGTCAGAACAAACAAAACACCCAACATCGCCACCGGAAGACTAAATCACCTGACATCGCCGTCAGAAACAGACATACCCAACATCGCCGCTGGAGAGCTAAATCATCTGACATCGCCGTCAGAACAAACAAAACACCCAACATCGCTGCTGGAGAAATAGAGAATCACCTGACATCGCCGCCAGAAACAAACATCCAACATTGCCGCTGGAGAACTAAAGAGTCTGACATCACCGTCGGACAACAAACATCCAACATCGCCGCTGGAGAACTAACTCATCTGACATCACCGCCAAAAACAAATATCCAACATCGCCGTTGGAGAACTAACCCATCTGACATCGCCCCCAGAAACAAATATCTAACATCGCCACTGGGAAATCAAAGAACCTGACATCGCCGCCAGAAACAAACAACTATCCAACATCTCCGTTGGAAGACTAAACTATCTGACATCGTCGTCAGAACAAACAAAACTCTGAGAGACACTCGACATCGTCGTCGAACAAACATAATCTCTGCTGGGGAGCTAAAGAGTCTGACATCGCCGTCAAACATAATCTCCTGACATTGCCGTCAGAAACAAACATATATCCAACATCGCCGCTGGAGAACAACAAAGAGTCTGACATCACCGTCAGAGGCAAACATCCAACATCGCCGCTGGAGACAAACATAATCTGACCTCGCCGTCAAAACAAACATCCAACATCGCCGCTGGAAACAAACATAATCTGACCTCGCCGTCAAGATGAAGAAAAACCATTGGGGAATTGGTCACACGGTAACCGGTAATACATAGTCGATCGTGCCATCAGGCACTCAAATAACACTGTCGGGCATCAGCCGGACTTCACCCATCAGGTTGATCATGCCATCAGGCATTCAAAGGAACTGTCGGGCATCAGCCGGACTTCAACCATCAGGTTGATCAGACTTCAATCATGGAGTCTTCAAGGGAGATTTCAACTTCGCCGTTGGAAACCTGCTGGGGAGGATGCTTCGCCGCTGGGGAATCTGGAGAACTATCAAGTAACTCCGCTCCGGGGGTCCAGAAATCATTCTGGATGAATCAACTCTGCTGAGGACTTCGAGAATCATCTCAGACAAATAACTCCGTCGGGGACTTCAAGAATCATCTTGAACCGGTAACCATTCTGGGCAAACACTCTGTTGGGGATTCCAGGAATCATCCTGGGTAACTCTTGCCGGGGACAAACCAATCATGGCTTGAGCAGCTTCCAAGGATTCAGCTCTCTTGGGGCTTCAGGAATCATCCTGGGCAACCTTCATTGGGGACCCTACTGGGGAGCTTAAGAATCATCTTAAGCAAATGGCCCTGCTGAGGAATTCAAGAATCATCTTGAACCGAAGACTTTGCTGGGGATCTCAAGAATCATCCTGAGCCAGTGACTTCGTTGGGGGGAATGTCAGGAATCATCATGAGCAATCGATTCTGTGACAGAACACCTGTAAAACAAGAACGGTAACAACCTAGATAGGAAATCCCAGTGGAAGTTGATATTCGATGGGGCGGTTAATTCCTATGGAAGTGGTATCGGGGCTATCATCACGACTCCCCACGGATCCCATATCCCGTTTACTGCGAGACTGACGTTTCCAGTCACCAACAATGAGGCGGAGTACGAAGCATGCATATGCTTCGGCAATGGCACAATGCTCCACACGATGGAAATGCTATGCGTTTATGATAAATGCTATGCAATCATGCACAATGATGCGATCCCGTCAGCAAAACAAATGCCGAAGGGGGAACCCTCTTGTCAAGGAGAAAGAACTACTCAGATAGAGAAATCATCCTGCTGAGGAGAACATGGACACGCCAATATCAATTGGACTCTACAGGGGACACAACTTCAGTTGACTGCTGCGGGGGACGAAGCTCTACGCGAACCTGGACCTGCTGAGGGAAAACGATATCAATCGCGGGAGTAAGCTGCATAGCCGTCATGGCTACTCTTCTTGGGATGAGGCTCTGTGGGGAAACAACTTCAGCTGCTCCACACTCCACTGGGGAAAACTAATCATGGTCTGATCAACTTCCAAGGATTCGGCTCTCTTGGACATCTGCAAACTTGGCTGAGGAAGGAGAACTCATTCTGCTTCGCTAGAGAGAGTACAACTCTGGGGGAAATACAACATCAGCTGTTCAACGCTCTGCTAGGGAAAACCACTCATGGTCCCAACTGCTTTACTGGAGAGTACAACTCTGATAAGGAATTTCAATTCCGCTGGGGAAGAAGGAATCATCCGACTTCGGGGGAGAGTATGACTCTGCAGGGGAATACAGCATCAGCTGCTCCAACACTCTACTGGGGAAGAGGGAATCATCCGACTTCGGGAGAGAGTACGACTCTGGTAGGGAATTTCAATTCCGATGGAGACTTCAGTCTGGCACCATCAGTTACTGCATACTTCGGCGTACGAATAGTTTCCTTCGAAACCTGCACTTGTGACCCGGTGCGGGGGAGATGAAATCATGCTTCGGTGCTTGAACATTTCTATGAAACCTGCACTTGTGACCCGGTGCTGGGGGAGTGAACACACGCTTCAGCGCCTGAACATTTCTATGAAACCTCCACTTGTGACCCGGTGCTGGGGGAAACATCATGCTTCGGCGCGTGACTCAGCTGAGGAGGTGACGTTCCTTCAAGATGCGTCTACTTGGGGAAACAGAATCATCTCTGCCTGGGGAGACATATCAATGCTCACTATCTTGCGTTCAGACTCTGCGGGGAGAGGCTACTGAACTCTGCTGGAGAAAGAGGAATCATCCTGCTTCAGGGATGCGCACGACGCACTGTCTGGGATATGCTACACCTGTAACAACACAAACAAACAGACAAGATACCCTTCTCAAAGGGACCTATCAAGGTTATTATCTCGTGACAATATCCAAGTAACTAATTGTTTCAACAATCAGTGGGCCTAGGCCAGTAACTTTATGTATGCGCATTTTATCAAAAACATCGGCGTTCTCATTCGCAAACAAAACAGATAAATGCTAAACAGGCAAACAGAATTGCTGAACAGTATGCATTTTATTGATAGTGAACCCCTGAATGGGTAAAAATGTTTTACAACAGAGGCCATCTCCTGGAATGAGGAAGCCGCGCAAAAATAAAACATAAATATACATTAGTATATACAAATGTCGGCAACGAGGCGTAGACGAACACCATGAGTTGATCCCTCTAAGACCCACTCGACTTCGATACTTCTCCGACGCTTCAGCTTCGGAAGAGATTGATTCAGATAAACGGCCCTCAGGTCTTCCAAACCACTAAACAATGAAAGTCCACACGCGGAACGCAGTCATTTGCTTATTCAATCCCTAACTTTTGCGTGAACCGCCCTTTGCGGGTTTTCAGTTCACCGGGATACCCTTTTTTGCCGAAGCCGCCTAGTGTAGGTTTTCGACTTCGCGGGTGTACATCTTTTCAATATATCCCTAATTTTTGCCCGAACCTTTTATTCTGTTTTTGATTCGCCGGGATGCCCCTTTTTTGCCTGGACTCTTTCTTTTTTTGTCCAGCGGGTCGCTTTCAAGCAAAGTATTTTTTAACTGCGTCCGCGTTCACCGGGGATGCAAAATCTTCACCATCCATCGTGGATAACAACAAAGCTCCTCCCGAGAAGACCTTGCTGACGACGTACGGACCTTCGTAATTCGGAGTCCACTTGCCCCGGTGATCGGAGTGTGGCGGAAGAATCTTCTTCAAGACGAGATCACCTGTCTGAAAGCTTCTAGGACGCACCTTCTTATCATAAGCTTTCTTCATTCGGCTTTGGTGCAGACGACCAAATGCAATCGATGCTAACCTCTTCTCGTCCATCAGGCTGAGTTGGTTCAAACGATTCGCAATCCATTCTGCCTCGTCGAGTTTCACATCAACCAAAACTCGCAAAGAAGGGATCTACACTTCTAATGGTAGGACAACTTCCATACCGTACACCAAGGAGAAAGGAGTTGCCCCGGTTGACGTACGTACCATCGTACGATAACCGTGCAATGCAAATGGCAGCATCTCGTGCCAATCTTTGTATGTCACAACCATCTTCTGAACAATCTTCTTTATGTTCTTGTTGGCGGCTTCGACGGTGCCATTCATCTTCGGCCGGTAAGGAGATGAGTTGTGGTGTTTAATCTTGAAGCTCTGGCACAACTCCTTCATCATCTTGTTATTCAGATTCGAACCATTATCAGTAATGATCCGCTCGGGAATTCCGTAACGACAGATGATGTCCCTCTTTATGAATTTAGCCACTACCTGCTTGGTCACATTAGCGTACGAGGCTGCCTCCACCCACTTGGTGAAGTAGTCGATAGCTACCAGAATGAAGCGATGACCGTTAGACGCAGTGGGCTCGATCTTGCCTATCATGTCGATGCCCCACATGGAGAACGACCACGGGGAGGACATGACATTCAACGGGCACGGTGGCACATGAACTTTATCAGCATAAATCTGTCATTTATGACATCTCTTCGTGAATCTGAAGCAATCCGACTCCATCGTCAGCCAGTAGTATCCTGCTCTCAGGATCTTTCTCGTTATAGCATGCTCGTCGGCGTGCGTACCAAATGTGCCTTCATGGACTTCTTCCATGAGCATACTCGCCTCTTTCTCATCTACACATCTGAGTAGCACGAGATCGTGGTTTCTCTTATACAACACTCCATCAGGATTGAGATAAAAGTTTCCAGACAGCCTCCTCAGAGTCTTCTTATCCTGGGTTGACGCACCCGCAGGATATTCCTTAGTCATAAGGAAGGCCTGGATGTCATGGAACCATGGCTTGCCGTCGGCGGCTTCCTCGATTGCAAAGACAAATGCCGGTCTATCAAGACGCGAAAGCACAATTCTTGGAGCCTCATTCCAAAAATTGACTTTATACATTGAAGCCAACGTGGCTAAGGCATCAGCCATCTGATTTTCTGCCCTGGGCACATGATGGAGTTCCACTCGATCAAAGAACGGAAGCAGCCTTCTGGCATAATTCATGTACGGCACCAAATTCGATTGACGAGTCTCCCACTCCCCTTTAATTTGGTTGATCACAAGCGCTGAGTCACCATAAACGTCTAGGTTCTTGATTCTCAAATCAATTGCCTCTTCTAGACCCATGATGCATGCTTCGTACTCCGCCTCATTGTTGGTGACTGGAAACGTCAGTCTCGCAGTAAACGGGATATGGGATCCGTGGGGAGTCGTGATGATAGCCCCGATACCACTTCCATAGGAATTAACCGCCCCATCGAATATCAACTTCCACTGGGATTTCCTATCTGGCCCCTCACCGGGCAGCGGCTCATCACAATCCTTCGCTTTGAGAAACATAATATCCTCGTCAGGGAATTCGAACTTCATCGGCTGGTAATCCTCGATCGGCTGCTCGGCAAGGTAATCAGACAATACGCTTCCCTTGATGGCCTTCTGGGACACGTACTGAATATCATATTCTGTTAACACCATTTGCCATCTGGCAATCCTGCCCGAAAGAGCCTGCTTCTCGAAGACGTACTTGATCGGATCCATCTTCGAAATCAGCATGGTGGTGTGATTGAGCATGTACTGTCGTAGACGTTTGGCAGCCCAGGCTAGTGCACAACACGTCTTCTCCAGCATTGAGTATCGAGATTCACAGTCAGTGAACTTTTTACTCAAGTAATAGATGGCATGCTCCTTTCTGCCCGTCCCGTCGTGCTGACCGAGAACACACCCCATACTGTTCTCAAGAACTGTCAAGTACATGATTAATGGCCGTCCAGCCACTGGGGGTATCAAAATTGGAGGTTCTTGAAGATACTGCTTTATCTTATCGAATGCCCTCTGGCAATCTTCATTCCAAGTAATCGCCTGATCTTTCTTTAAAAGCTTGAACATCGGTTCACAAGTGGCCGTGAGCTGAGAGATAAACCTTGCAATGTAGTTTATTCGGCCCAAGAAACCACGAACTTCTTTTTCTGTTTTCGGCGCTGGCATTTCTTGAATGGCTTTTATTTTCGCAGGATCAACCTCGATACCTCGTTCGCTAACGATAAACCCCAGCAACTTTCCGGACCGCACTCCGAAAGTGCACTTGTTAGGATTCAGCCTCAACCTGAACTTCCTAAGCCTCTCAAAAAGCTTCAATAAGTTGACCAGATGCTCTCCCTCCGTTTGGGACTTCGCAATCATGTCATCAACATAGACCTCGATCTCATGATGAATCATATCATGAAACAAAGTTACCATTGCTCGCTGGTAAGTGGCCCCTGCGTTCTTCAGGCCGAAGGGCATTACCTTATAGCAAAATGTTCCCCAGGGGGTGATAAACGTCGTTTTCTCCATGTCCTCCGGCGCCATCTTGATCTGGTTGTAGCCGGAGAAGCCATCCATGAACGAAAACACGGAGAATTGGGCTGTGTTGTCGACCAACACATCAATATGAGGCAACGGGAAATCATCTTTAGGGCTCGCCCTATTCAAATCCCGATAATTGACGCACATACGTACCTTACCGTCCTTCTTCGGTACAGGCACTATGTTGGCGACCCACGGAGGGTAAGTGGTGACCGCTAAGAAGCCAGCATCGAGCTGTTTCTGCACTTCTTCTTTGATCTTAACGGCCATATCTGGTCTCGTCCTCCTAAGCTTCTGCTTAACGGGAGGGCAATCTTCTCGCAGCGGCAAATGGTGGACCACGATGTCCGTGTCAAGTCCGGGCATATCTTCGTATGACCAAGCAAAGACGTCACTATACTCTCGAAGCATATCGACCAATCTCTGCTTGACATCATTCTGCAGTGCAGCCCCTACTCTGATATTTCTGACGAGCTCTTCAGAACCCAGATTGACGATCTCAATATCCTCCTCGTGAGGCAGAATAACCTTTTCCTCTTGTCTCAACAAGCGGGCCAACTCTTCCGGAAGGTCTTCGTCTTCATCAATCTCTTCCTCGGCTTGATAGATCGAGCAATCAAAGTCGAAGTGAGCCGTAGAAGGTCCAGAGTCGATGTCGTCTGTTATATGGATCCTGCAATAACAAGGGTTAAGTTTAAAACAAGAATATGCAGGTTAGCACAAACCCCATTGCCATTTTATTGTTTTTCAAAACAAATATAAAACAGGAATAACAGAGATCACAATATTTGATTACGAAGAAAATGCCTTTCAATTATTAACAAAATGCATGTACATAATCCAACATGGCCCTGACAATAAAACCGTTATGCCCCGGGTAGGACATAGGGTTGTACAATGATTGAAAAAGTAAATCATTACTCTTCACTTGTCATCGGGATGATTTCCTTGATGGTCCAATTGTTGAGGCCCTTGCCCAGCTTGCTTGGCTGAATCCAAGAGTCGAGATCACAATCGCTATCCCCGCTGTCTTCAGACGCCGCGTTGATGCTTTCGAAGATCACACCGCCACTGGTAAATAGGATCGGTCCCTTACCCCGTGACGCACTGCTAGACGAAGAAGAAGAAGCTTCAGCTTCAGGAGAGTACCCCAATCCAAACTTATCCTGCTTGATCGGTATCTCCAAAATATGCCCCCAGCCTGGGGTAGAACCGGCTTCGACGGCGGCCCGAGCTTCTTTGAATGAGGAGAGATTCATCTCTGGCTTCTCTGTGACGACAGGAGCTACCTCTTTCACTTTGACGGCTTCAAATGCTTGGCCAAGAGTTTCATGGATTTCGCCATCCATTTCAACATACTTAAAGGATGACAAATGGCTCACCATTATGTCCTCCTCACCGCACACGGTTACTATGCTTCCTCCGACAGCATATTTGAGCTTTTGGTGCAACGTGGAGGTCACGGCACCAGCAGCATGGATCCATGGCCGGCCCAAGAGGCAACTGTAGGCAGGCATGACATCCATAATATAAAAGACCGTGTCGAACGTTTCCGGACCAACTTGAATCGGCAGGGTCACTTCCCCGAAAATGTGGCGCTTAGTTCCGTCAAATGCTTTCACCACCAGATCACTAGGCGTGCAAAGCAGTCCGCGAGTGTCCAACTTCATTAATGCCTTCTTCGGAAGGACATTAAGCGACGAACCCGTGTCCACCAGGACATGCGACATGATTGTGCCCCTGCACTCTATCGAGATATGCAAGGCGCTGTTGTGATTCCTTCCTTTAGGCGTCAGCTCTAAATCTGTGAAACCTAGCCCATTGCCATCGTTAACGTGGGCTACCACCTCTTCTAGCTGATTCACCGATATCTCTTGCGGTACGTAGGCAGCGTTCAATACCTTCAGTAGCGCGTTGCGGTGTGCTTCAGAACACAGCAACAAGTTGAGAATAGAAATCTTCGAAGGCGTCTGATGGAGATGGTCTACAATCTTGTAGTCGCTCTTTTTGATCAACTGCATAAACTCCTCGGCATCTTTGACAAGAAAATCATTCTCTACCCCGCACGGGATCTCTTCGACGACTTTGCTTTTACCCTTATCAACCGCATCAGCTCTGACCGCTTTCTCTGCCACGACCTCTGGAGGCGCAAATACTCTATCACTGTGAGTAATACCACTGATTCCTGCGAGATTCTCCACAGTCGACCCATACGACTCCAGCTCTAACCTCTGGCCGTTGCAATAGACTTCAGCTCCATAATGCCACGGAACGGCATTAGTGCTCTCGAATGGTATCAGCCCAGCTTTGGTAATAGTGATTGTCGGCAGTCTGGACGTAGAAATGGTTATTGGCCGACAAGGGATGGTGATGGTGGCGACTTCATCGGCCTGCTTCAACACGACCTCTCCTGATACACTTTCAGCCCTTCGGCTGAACTGCAGAATCCCTTCAGCCATTAGACTTTGGATTCCTTCTACCAGCTGCTCACATCCATCAGAATGTGTAGCACAGTCCATGCATAACTCTCCGCATCCTGGAAAGAACCCTTTCTTCAACAACTTAGCTTTGATGAAGCTAAGCGGCGTCTTTAGGTCTTTGACATCAGTCAACAGATCTGCACTCTCTTCTTCGATAATGGCGTTCACTCCGGCTCCCCTATGATTCGGCATAGGATTCTTAGTGACATTGGGCACATTATCGGAGAAATTAATGATCTTGGCGTCTACCAGGTCCTGCACCTTGTGCTTAAAGGCTTTGCAGTTCTCGATTGTATGGCCAGGTGCCCCTGTATGGAAATCGCAAGTGGCATTTGCGTCATACCCTGGTGGAGGTGCCCCTGTCAAGGGAGCCATCGTCCTCTTCTGAACCAACTGAAGCTGGAGCAAAGTCTGCAAGAGTTGCGCATACGACATGGGCGGTGCTTCGAAGTGACGGTTTGTCAACGAAGCCCGATTCTGGTACTTTCTATATCCCTGTTGGTTCGGTTGCTGATGCTGCTGCGGAGCTGCTGGGATATTTATACTGGCTATCTGCTGCTGAGGGCCTTTGCCCTTTCTCCGAGCGTTGATCACAGCGCTCGCATCTCCTTCTCGGTGTTTACCAGCATAAGGTTTCTTTCCACCTCCTCCAGCTGAGGATGATTCACCTTGGATTTTTCCGATCTTGATTCCATTCTCGACATGCTCGCCCATGATAATGAGAGATGAAAACGTCCCAGACATACCGCTGACAAACTTTTCATAGTAAACCCCTGGGAGGGTAGCCACAAACATCTGCACGAGCTCGTGTTCAACCATCGGCGGTTGAACCCGGGCTGCCAACTCACGCCACCGCTGGGCGTACTCCTTAAATCCTTCATTATTCCTCTGCGAAAGGTTCTGGAGCTGAACTCGGTTCGGAGCCAAGTCGCTATTGTACTGGTAATGGTGGACAAATGCTTCAGCGAGATCTTTCCATGTGCGCACGCTAGTGGGCTCCAAACCCATGTACCACTCGAGGGATGGTCCAGAAAGGCTATCTTGGAAGAAGTGCATCAACAACTTCTCATCCTCTGAATAGGCAGACATCTTCCTGTAGTACGATCTGAGGTGGACACGAGGGCAAGTAGTACCCTTATACTTCTCAAAGACAGGCACCTTGAACTTAGGAGGTACCTTGAAATCAGCGATTAATCCCAGCTTGGACATATCAACGCCTAAAGTGTTCTGATTCGCAATATCTCTCATTTTGTCTTCAAGTGCTTTGAATCTAAGCCACGCTTCAGCATTCAACTCTGCTTCTGCGCCCCTTTGAGAAAACACATCATCCTGATGATCCTCAAGCCATGGTTGAGGCACCAACAGATTCCCGACGCCAGCATTGCCGTTGACCGGCCCGATGTTGACATTAGCTCCCAGACTACCATTGTCGACGCCCGTCGCATTGAGTTTGATATTGGCCATCACATTGCCATTAGCACTGCCATTGCCCCCGGCCACGGGGACACCATTCTGCGGAGTATCAACTGGTGGAGAAGTAGGCACAGCCCCGCCATGAAGTATGCCGTTGCTATCAACCCTGGAGATCAAAGGCTGAACCAAAGTCCGGAGCTGGTCCTGACCATTGGCGACCACCTGCATCAGCTCCATAAAGCGATCCATCCTTTCGCGGAGCTCCTGGACATCTGTCTGCACTTGATCCATGATCCTTGTCTGATTAGCTCGAGTTGGATAACAGTGAATTAGCCTCTGATCAATCCTGGAATCGCCGGAAACAGCCTGGGACCTGTAAACCTGAAAAACCTGTAAACACTAAAGGTTAGGAAAAACAACAAAATGTACGCCATGCAAATGCTTCATGCAGATGCATGCGTGTGTCTGTGTGTTTGGGAGATTTCCCCCGATCCTAGTGCCTCAGTGCCAGTGCTGATAACAATAAGAAGAAGAAGTCTGAGTCCAATCATGGAAACATCAATCTCATATATAAAGGAAAGCCTATCAAGGCAGTACATAGCATCAGCAAGTACAAGACGAATCAACAGCGTGACCTCAGCCAACAAGCCTGGTGATGGTCAGCATACAACAAAGATCAAAACAAAAGGAATACAACTAGTCAAGTACGGCCACGGGCGCGATACTCTGCTAATAACTCCTTCGTCTCTGGATGATCTGGCAAAGTGAGCAACCCCTCGACGAGTAGTTCCCTCTGCACAATGGTATACTGAAGTCCCTGAACTGAACTTTCCCATGCTCCTTCGCCGAAGCAATCTTCCAGTTTCTGCTTTTTAGACTCAAACGTCAGCTTATGCTCCTTCAGGTTAGCAAGAGCTTTGTTGAGTTGGCCTTCGACGGCGTATCTGCGGGCGGTTTCTTCATCAAACCTCTGTTCACTGTCCTTCAGCTCGGCTTCTAGCTTGGAGATCTGCAGCATCAGCTTGTCCTCCCGCTCTTTCCTGGTGGCCAGGGAAGCCTTCCAGTGCTGGTTGAACTTAGATATCCTCCGATATGCCTCGTCCAAGTGCTGCTTCTTCGTAGCTAGTACGTCGTTGACAGCCCTGAAGTCTTGACCCATGCGTTCACGCTCGGCAATCTGCTTTGTCAGGTCTGTACCCAGCTGGTTCACCAACTCTATTTGCCTTTTGAAAGAATGAACAACTTCGTTCCTCTCGCTTCGGAGCTGAGCTAATTCCTTCTCCAGTTCTTCGTTCGCCCGCTTCAATTCATCCCGCTCAGCTAATACCTGGTTATGCTGGTGAATGGGCACCGTAGTAGGCTCTTCGATCGTTGGAGGACTTTCTGGCTTGGTCTGAGGAAATGGCATCCCTATAGCGTTGGCTCTGGCTCTGATCCATGTCAAGTACGGAGGGTAGGCTTGATTGTTGCTCTTTCCCAACAAAGGCTTTCCTCGCTTACTGATACTATTCCATGCACGCTGAAGCTTGGACAACAGATCCCCTTCTAGAATACCCGTGAGGTACAGAGATTCCTGTACCTTTTCATCCTTCGGCGGACTCCTCAAAGCATACGCGAACTGTCGAACCAGCAACGACGGATTGTAGTTTATGCAGCCCTTCCTACCTATCAGAGGCACATTAGGAAACCCGCTGCAACTGAAGATCACCTCGGTACCCAACCTGTCTCTGTCGAACCAATCAATATCTTCTGCAGACAAACTCATCAGACGCTCAGGCCACTCAGCTGTGGCTGCAGACAAGACAAAAGGACCCCTCTTGGGCAGATGACTTTCAAGCCATTTGTACAGCAAAGGTACGTAGCAGGAGACATTCTTCCCCCTCCTGTTCTCATTCTTGTAGTGGACTGAGTGATAGACATCTCCGATCAAAGTAGGGACTGGATTCCCTGAGGCAAAGATGTGAAACGCATCAAAGTCTACAAAATCAGGCATGTTGGGGAACAGGATAATGCCATATATGCACAAAGCGAGGATGGCATTGAACGCGTCCCAACATCCGTTCTTGGCACACTGCTGAGCCTTAACCACCAGAAACTGCAAGGAGAACCCAGGAACCTTGTTCCAACTAGTCAATACTAACTCGGAGGCGTCCAAATAAAGTGAAGAAGCTAAACCAGCCAGGTCAGGCTCAGCATCCATGTGAACAAAAGGCATCTGCCTTTTGATAGGCATACCTAGCAAATCAGCATACTCTTCCAGCGTCGGCGCGAGAACAAAGTCCTGAAAAGTGAAACATCTCAGCGGAGGGTCGTAGAACTGCAACAGAGCGTGCAACCCATTCAACTCGAACGCAGAAGGCTTGCACACCAAACTGAGCAACCTGCCATAAGATTTTCTGAACTCATCCTTCACAGAATCACCTGCTAGAGCTATCAAACCAGTCAACTTAACCACATCCGGAGTAGGGAACTTGTAAGCCACAGTCTTCCTCTGAGAAGCCATAACAATACAATAGGAGGCAAGAAATCCTGGATCGGGGAAACGGTACCTGCAACACAAATACACGTTAATGGAATGCAAATGAATATGCAAACTAATGCAAAATGCAGTCATGCAATAATATATCCAGGTAACTGGTGCTGCGGAGATTATGTATCAACAATCACTGATGAGAAGAAAACCCCGATGTAGGACCACAAATCTGATCTGCCAAGAACAACCATCTGATAGGACCGTATACACAAGATCATAATTCTGCTCTGTCGAGAACAAATGTCTGATAATAAGGACCTCTGATGTATGATCAAGAACTATCTGCTGATGAGATCTTCAGACCCCAAATCAAAAATCTGCCCTATCAAGAACAAACATACAGCTGCCGATGAGATCTTCAGACCCCACTCCAAATCTGCTCTATCAAGAACAAACAACATCTGCTATGAGATCTTCAGACCCCAAAAATCTGCTCTATCAAGAACAAACAACATCTGCTGATGAGATCTTCAGACCCCAAAACTGCTCTATCAAGAACAGACAACTGATGACAATACTCTGCTCTATCAAGAACAGCCATACACCTGATGATAAGATCCTCTGATCAAAACCTGCTCTATCGAGAACAGACATATCTGCAACTGAGAAACCCTGGTACCAACAAAACTGATCCACTGTCAAGAAAACCAGGTGGTCTGAAGGTCAAACTTTCCTGCAATAAACCCAACCCCGCTCACAGGTATGGACCTAAACTGACTCAAGGTACGGCATCCTATATGTTCATCAGCGTCACAGACTTTCAAGAGGGGTGATACGATACCCAGAAGGTGTGGCATCACCAGCTCATGAAGCGACCTCACTTAGCTGAATCACCAATGATCGGTCCCCAGAGTCGACAATCCACCAAACCAGCAATCGTCTCAACCCAAAGGGTTGAAAGTGAAGCCAACCGGATGAACCTCGTCTGAGCGTGGATTTCATGAGACACTAGTGCCTGCAAAGCAAGCACGCGCCCACTAATTTCCACTCTAAGTCTATAGTGCACTCAAGCCTGGGTCTGGCTTCTCACTCATCAGAACTCCCATCCCACAACAGCACAAATAATCATAATATACTGAAAATAAAATGCGGGAAATAAAGTGCGAGAAGTAAAATACGATAAATAAACGCAACCCAACAAGTAAATACACAAGCGTTAGGATTGACTCGCATAGGGAACCGGAGAACCAGAGATTCTGGGTTCTCTTCCCCAGCAGAGTTGCCAGCTGTCGCTTGCGCGAAAATAAGGTGTCGGCACAACAGAAGAGTCGCCACCTTTCGTTATTTATCCCTCAGAGCGGGAAAGGAAACGATCGGAAAAACCTGACGAAAAATGGTAAGACAAGGTCGTCGCAACCATTGTCTGGATTCGGGAGTCGGTTACGCAAGGGGAAGGTATTAGCACCCCTCACGTCCGTCGTACTCGACAGGATCCTCGCTTGTTGTGTTTACTTGGACGGGTTGGTTTTATTCTATCTACCTATCAAGGCTGGCTGAAAAAGAAAAGAAAATGACTCGGCAAAGCATCGCGCTTTATGCCTACGTATTCTCATCAGAGAATGAGAAATCAGAGTCAATGTAGTTCGGCCTACGAAGGGTTATGGGGGAAGGTAGCTCGCCAAGACATCGCCATCTTGTGCCTACATACTCTCAACAGGCATGAGAGATCAGAGCATACGTAGTTCGGGAAACTACGGTTTATTTCTTGTCTTTTACGAAAGAAGTGTTTTTTTATTGTGTTTGCGATCTCAACCGCACTAGAGACTATGACCTGAGAGTGAATGCGTCGCATGTCACCCAAAGGGTACCATACTAAACATCCAGACTGTGGAAAAGAAACTCTCCCACAATCCTTTCTCAGATAGCTTAAGGCTCGTAACGTACGAAAGAAATCATTCATGATTACTGTATCTTAAACTGTTTTGAGATGAGAAGAGAACAGGCCCAACTAGGAGGGAGACTATCAAGTCCTACTGTTGTCATGCCATGGATTCATCCTATGGTTAAGGTTTGAACAGGGAACTCCTAGAAGTTGTCATGCATAGGTTTCAACCTAAAGTTCTATCATCAAATCCTTATCAAAGGAAATGAGAGTCCTAAGGGATCATGTCAATGATAAACAGACAAAGCATCAGCTTAATAGTAAAATGCATGCAATGCAAGTGAGGGAGGAAATGTGTGTGGGGCTTCAGCCTCCACAAGCTCATCTCAACCTCAAGCCAGAATGAAATAACAGTAATCATACTGAAATATAAACAACATGCTATCAAGCAATAAACAGTAAACTGCAATCATACAGAAAGAAATGAAATAAAATGCCATCAGGCAAAACAAACCACATGGGCAAGGGAGCTGAGCTCTACCGAATACCCGCAAGCAAAGCCACACAGTAACAATACAAGCAGAGGGAGCAACTCAACCTCTAGTGCAATCATGCTCCTAGATTCTACCTATTCTAGATATGGACTTATTCTAATGCATCAAACAAGTCAAACAAAACACAGCAATACAGAAAAGAAAACAGAAGAAAGAAGATCAACTCCTCTCTCAACTCCAAGCTTCAGCTCTTCCAACAGCAACTCAGTCTTCAGACTTCAATCACCTTTGACAAACATCAATTGCTTTTCCAGGTTTCAACCCTAGAACATGAGTTCCAACTCATCTTCTCGCTTAAGCTTCAGCTTCTTGATCAGCTCCACCTTCAGGCTTCACCTAATCTTCAGGGATCTTCAAGTATCAACTTGCTCTTGTTGCTCTTCAAGCTTCAGCTGGAATGGCAATACTCAAGGATTCATCCTCTTCAACACTCTTCAATGAAGTCTTCATCTTCAAACTCAGGCTCAACATCTCTCAAGAATAATCAATACAGAGGAAATCACTTATTGGATAAGCTGGGAGATATTGAACTGCTTATTTGATCACCAAAGGTGACCTATAAGGGTTCAACATCAAAGGAATGGTTCCCTCAAAAGTTCTACTTCCTAGGTAAAATCACTTATCCCTCCAAAGGAGAGGTGTATACCATGGAAGGACTTTGAATCATAGGGAGGAATGGAGGTGAAGTATACCATCCATGTTTAAGAAAGAAGTTATCTACATCTAAACTCTTCCTAATCCCTAACCCTAAAACAACAAAAAAAGAAAAGAAGAACAAGCTCTCAAGCTCCTCAATGCATCTTCAAGTCTTCTACTATGCTCCTCAATGCTCCTTAGGACAAGATCAAGCTTCCCAAGCTCACAAAGCAAAGCAAACAAAACATACATGCCCTAAAGGCAACACAAACAATCAACTAATTCAAAAATCAACTAAAAATAGCATACTACTATATTAAATCCTAATATAATTTCTAAGAGATCCTACATACCTACCCTTAATACCCATATATGCCCCATAGTCTAAATTGTCCTAAAAAACCCAAAATCTAAAGTTATTATGGACCTATGTTGTAGTTTAACCTAATTCTACACAACCTAGAATTATCTAATCAAAACTAATCCTAAAAATCATCACAAAAATATGGAATTAATCCAGGGGGAACCTAAAACATATATCTAACTACCCTAAAAAGATTGACCTAAAAATACTAAGGGAGCTACCTAAAATAAAATCTACAAAATCAATGATCAATATAAAAGAATTAAAATGCAATTAAAGAAGAAAATATGCAAAAAAAATATTAAAATGAAATAAAATGGCAATTTTATGATTTTATATTTATCTTGACAAAAAATGGAAAGTGTAGAAAAAGTTCCCAAGCATAAATATTCTTTTTTCTATTTATTATGCATTTTCAAAGTATGAGAAAAATGGAGAGAAAAATAAAATCAAAATATGCAATGGGGTGCAGTCAGTAATGCTATGCAGTTATAAAATGATTTGAGCTCAACACGGGGGTGCAACGAGAAACGCGCTTAAGCCCAGTATTAATCAGAAAAAACAATAATAAAACAAAAAGAAAAGAGAAAAAACGCGGTGCAAATAGAAGAGGATTATAGTGTAAATCAGGATGGGCCTCGCTTGGGGGGTGGGGTTAGCATCTTTACTTAAGCCCAGAATGGCGTTTAAATGAAACGCCGCGTTTCATGGCATTCAGATTCCCCCCAAAATTGAAATTAAATCCAGACCGTAGGATCTCTTTCTCAGTCAACAGTCAAACGCGTATCCAACGGCGGTGGAGTCGTCTTCAACCTCACGCCCTAGGGTTTGCAGAACTCCCATGAAACATAGCTTCCATGCACAGATCTTCCAGCCATTCGTTCTCTCTCGTTTCTTCGTCAAATTCCAAAGTGTAAAACCCAAACTTGCTTAGAATTTCACCCTGAACATGATCATAATCTTGGATTGAACTGAAGTGGCCTCTATCACCCAACCCGAATGTGAATCTCCATGGACCTCAAAATATCATCAAACTTCAACTTCACCCAAACTCAGAATTCTTTACATAAAAATGATCCTCACATTACCCTAATCAAAACTAACTAATAATCTTGCATTATCACCCACAAAATCACACAATCTTGCTCATCCAAGAATTGACCTCCATGAATGAAACCTCTCCAATTGCTCTTAAACTCATCATACATGATCACCTAATTGTCTCTAACAAGTCTACACTAATAAATTACCCTAGCCATGCCTAGATTATGAGATGAAAGTGATTTTGCAAACATGGCTTCTTGAAATGGTAGGTGGTGAAGATCTTCAATTCAGGGCCTGAAACTCTTCAAGAACACTCCTTGGATGATGAATCTTCTTCTGTTTGCAAAAGATTTGGAGGATAGAGCTTGTACTTCAAGATTCAATGTGATTTGCTTTCTTGCAATTTCCAATGGAACACCTTCAATTCTCCATCAATGGAGCTTCAAACCAGTATGAACACACTCAGAAATATCTATGGAGAAGGTTTGTGGAGAAAAAATGGATTGCAACGAAGAAGAATATGAAGTTTTAATATAACTTGCAATGGAGGAAAATGGATTTCACTCTCTCTTCTCTACACCAATTAACACCAACCTTGCATATGAGCAAGTCACAATGGTTATATAGAATGGTTTAGAAACCTCTAGAACCATCTAGGATCATCTAATGAGAATTTGAAGATTTCATGTCATGGTATTTTGCATTTTCATTTCTCCTTACATGGTATCTCATGCCAAATGCCTTGTAACCTTTGTAACCAACTTGATTTTATCCCCACATGATATTTTGGATGAGATACAATGCATATCTTCCTTGTTTATTGAGTTTTTCCTTGTTTTGGTTTGGTACCCTATTATGCAAGCAATCCAATTACAAAGCAACCCTATGATCCAAGCCTCAAATCAAAATTGTGGCTGAACCATTGTTCTTAGAATGTCATTTGGAGTCAAAATGACCTATTACATGACATGGTTTGGACTTATAGCTTATGATTTATGATTTTCAACTTCACTTGAATTAACTTATGCCTCATTTTTAGGCCATTTTTATCACTTTTTTATATGAGCCTTTTCAACGTCTCATGACATCCCTACTAGCCTTAAAACATCATTCTAAGCAAGTTTTATGTTGAAGATTTTTCCATTTGAAGCTTGGAAGTAGGAGATATGGCCTTGTGCTTGAAATGACCTATAACCTCCAAATGACCAAAATGCCCTTGGCTTGTCAAAGCCATAAGTTGAGTTCTACAAATCCTATCAAGGACTTCTAGTACTCTATAGAAAGCTAAGAAGATGCTATTCAACATTCATGTTGACCAAGAATCCATAGGAATCATCCTACTAGGGCAAAAGTTGTCTGCAAGTTGGGTGACTTTCAAGGACCCAGATTCACATACCTCAGATGACCTATAATTTGTCAAAACCATAACTTGAGCTCCACAAATCCTATCAAGGACTTCCACTAATCAAATTAAAGCTAAGAACAAGCTCTACAACATTCATGTTGTGGGTAAGATGATATGACAATCACATCGTAAGCTAAACTGCCTTGAAGATAGGGATCAAACTAGGGGATTTTACACTGTCAATCCTTAGAAACCCTAGATTGAAACTTCTCAAACTCCTCAATCATGATGATTTGGTCTAGGAATAATCCTTATAACACTTCAATACATCACTCCATGATCACATGGCTCTTGGATTAGGTCTCAACCCTCTCCAAATCTTCAGTTGACCTAGGGTTGACCCAGTCAAAACCCTAATTCTACCATTCATGGTTGAATCTTCTGAATTCTTGTACAATGATCTCTCTAGGCTTCATGATGGCTTTCAAGACATCTCATAAGCTTTCTCAAAGCTTCAAGTCCATTCTCATAGTCTCAGAATCATCTGAGGAGCTCCCACAACTCTCAAGTTATGAGGCACACAACCTTGGTTTCAACCAATCTTTCTGAGGATCTCTTGAGCTTTCTGACAAAGGTATCAACCTTCAACCACTTGAACAACCTTCTTGGATAGCTTCAAAGCCTTATATAACTCTTGATGGTTAAATAAATGTTGGTCAAATTTTGGGGTGCAACACTTATCAATTGTGAATTCTCATGACAGTGTGGGCCCATTTCTTCTCTATTGATTTTGCAGGAGTGGGAGAACAACTTCCAGGTCTAGGGAGGACTCTGCGTGACTACCAGGTTTATGTTCCTTGGCTTCAAATTAGTGCATAAGGGAAAGCTCATACTTCGAGTAATGAAGATGGGACTTTGTTTAGCACCTTGTCTAGAACGTGGACTACTTACCATTTGCTTAGCAGGGCATTTTGACTTATGAAATCTTGATCAATAAATCAAATTGTATGGATTGTTTTAGATATAACACTGTTTTAAATGTCATTATTTTGAACAGGTAACTTTCCTCCAGAAACAGCCATGTTGCGATTGTGGGGCTTCAAGGCGGTAATACCCTCTCTCTTTTTCTGTTTCAAAGTATTTTCCTCATTTTGGCATGCTTTTAGTTCCTATTGAGGTAGTTTCGAAAGTGGCTTGAGTTAGTTTTGCTTGTCCCAACTAACATAGTATTCTAATATCTTTTTTTTTTGCTTTTCAACACGCCGATGGGATTGGATGGTGAGATCAATGGGCATTGGAGCAGCATTCCAGAGGTGAATTGGTATTTCTTTTTAAGGTCCGCTACTTATTAATAACTTCCTGGGTTTTTTGAATTAAACTCAATGAACCTTTTACCGAAATTAAAATTGAAAATTTATTCCAATTGGCCTGTCTAATGTTTCACACTGTTATTGCAGGTTCAGAAACTCAACGGCGGATTCCTCATCTCAGCGGCTTAATGCGGGTTTTGATAGCCAAATTTACTTTCATCTTTAAAGACAGAAACTTCTTGTAATTGCAATGTGTAAATTTCACCTGTTGTCGTAGAGACAAGTCTTGCTTGTGAGGTTGTAGATCTGTAGGATTGCTCTTTGCATTTTCATAATGATGAGCTGTAAAATAAGAGGTTTGGCTTCCTTAAGTTTCAACAAATGTTTTAAATGCTAAAGCTTGGCTTAAGCATGAGTATGTTGACTCGTATATATTTCTCTCGCATCAGGTAGCTCATAGTGAAATTGTAAGCATGGATGGGACGAGACGGATGATATTTGGACCAACAATGATTCTACTCAAGAATTGAATGAAGAGGTGAAACACTACCATGGCTTGGATATTAACTTTGAATAAAATGTGTTGCCTGCTAACTTTCAAACTGGTATAGCAGGTGGGTTAGAAAGGCCAAACCTACTTCAGGATTGTTGTTTGAAACGTGGCGCAACTTGTTTCCCTAGGCAATACTCAGGATTATGATGCCAGCATGATGAAGCATTGACTTGCAGGCATGCGAAGGTTGGAATGTGATGGTGATATCTGGTGAAGCAACGTAAGCCTTCGTGGGGTCTCAAAAAGTAGTAATTATGAAACGAATTACTTCCAGCATCCCCTGAAGTGGAGATTTTAGTCTGTTACGATTCATCTGGAAAACTGAGTGTACTCTAACAATGTTGTATTCTAATTATTGTTCTTCTCAAATTAGTCTCGATAGGATGATGCTTGAAACACTCATGTGTAACTTTTCACAATGTTAGCATTAATTTTGTTTGCCGGTTCAAATTGTTCCCCTTTTTAAAAAAAACATCAATAAAGTGATCATTTGCCCACCAAAAGAAACATGCTGAATAGTATGAATATTCTTTGGTAGTAGGATGAGTATTGAAGTCATAATGAGGAGGTTTCTTGTATTTAAACAAACAGTGTGATGCATTGAACTTCTGGATTTAACCTTAAGAATTGGGTTTTCGGGACAGCTTGAATTATTAGATCTTGCACTTTTGGATTAAAACTCTTGAGACTAAATAAGGTATAAACCAACTGTGATGTTTTGAAATTGCAGCTTGGATAAAAAATCTTTCCATGATTTTGAATTTGAATACTAAACCTTTTAAGAAATTCTAAACCAAGACTTGCGGCAAAGTTTCGTATCCGTGAGCGAAGTAACAACTTCTTTGAGTTTGGAAAAGGAATAGCTATTAACGTGATGCCTCTTGTATTGAAGTTATGAATTAGGAAATGGATCTACTTGAATTCTCTTGACTTTTTAGACTTTGGAATTCTTCTTGAAACTTATATCTTCGAAACCTGGAAACACGCCTTGTGCAAATCATATACAAACTTGAATGGTGACTTTTCACCGTAAACAAATTAGTAACAACTTTTGAACCTTCGAGAATCACTCTTGCATCTTGAATAAATGATTTGAAATTTATAACTTGTACTTCGCAAATCAAGTCTCACACTAATCTCCTTAAATTGCATGAATTAGAATTCCTTTTGAAAAAAAGCATAAATTTACACGAGAGATTTGAGTGTTTAGAACCGGGAATCCTTTACCGAAGCCATAACTTAGTTCTGGTGCAAAACTCTTTCTAAATACCCCCATATAAACAGATTTTTGAGATACCATAAACAATAGTCCTAACGTATAACACTTCTAAAGTCCAACAATTCCAAATTGAAATTCATGCTCAAAACTACGTTAATATTCTGAACCACAAAGATTAAATCTTGGCCCTGTCTTTACAAAACAAAACAAACAAACTGGTTAAGATGGTTAGCTATGCATGGATGATTGACTTACATGATATGCGGCTGATCAATGAATCTAAGGGTAAATTTTGGGGTACGACAGTTGCCCCTATTTAAATAACTTCACCTGATGATTTGGGCGACGCAGGCTCGAGAAATCATGGTGAAAGGGATTTAAATACAGATAACCGAAATTTTTTCCCTTAGATGCAGTGATATGCAATGCTGCGGACAAAACGACAATGTCGACGATGCCATGAATCTATAATGATGCATATGATGGAAATGATAAATGCGAGGATACAAGTGAAACGACGACACAGGGGAAGACGACGCACTGGGGAGACAACGCGGAACCCGGGGAAATCTAAAGTGGTAGACCAACGAGTTCAAGCATGACCAGTTGTTCACTTTAGAAAGACAAACAAGAAGAGATACTCAATGGAGATGGCACCGGCGAGACGGCCTCCACTGGGGAAAATATCCAAGAGTAACTACTCAACAGGTCTAGGCACGACCGACTGACACTCTAGGATGAAAAGGTAGCTCAGGACCCACACGACGGTAGGACCAAGTAAACAGAATGCTAGAGCATTTAGCAAAGAATAACATCCGAGCTTCTGAAAACTCTTGAGCGAAAGAGATCAAACGGGATCTTTGATGGAGATGGCACCGGCAAGACTGTCGCTACTGCGAAAATCGGCGCCGGCTGAACAGAAGGGTCGCCACCGTGCGTTATTTATCCCACGGGAGGGAAAGGAAACGCTCAGAGTAAACCTCGCACAACACGGGAAAGGTATGGTCGTCGCAACCAAAACCTGGATTCGGGAGTCGGTTACGCAAGGGGAAGGTATTAGCACCCCTCACGTCCGTCGTACTCGACGGGATCCACGCTTGTTTTCGGGTATGGATTGTTATTCTATCTACGCTAAAGGTCTGGGGTTAAAAGAAAAGAAAATGAAAATAAAAAATGACTCGGCAAAGTATCGCACTTTATGCCTACGTATTCCCGCCTGGAACGAGAAATCAGAGTCAACGTAGTTCGCCTACCTACGGGAAAGGAGGGGAAGGTTGCTCGCTAGGATATCGCATCCTATGCCTACGTACTTTCACACAGCATGAAAGATCAGAGCAAACGTAGTTCGGGCCACGTACGACACAAGTCTGTCTTGGTTGATTTTACTCCTTCTGAAAAAGGGTTTCTTGATTAGCAGTCCCGGCGGACAAAAATGACGTCTTGATGAGTTCACATTCTTTTACGGAAGAAGTGTCTTTTATTGTGTTTGAAATCTTTATGTGTTTTTCTGTTTGTTTTGAGAGAGAAGAGACAGAACTCTAACCTACGGTTGCGAAGGGAATCAAACTAACCTAATGTTATCATGCATGGGTTAAGACCTAGTGTCTATCATGTTCCTCTCTTGCACAGAGAGAAACAGAGATCCTACGGGATAGGCAGAAACAGAAACAATAACAGATATAATAAAGCGGTAAAATGCATGGATGCAACAGTACAAGCGAGGCAAGGGAGTCCCACTCAACCTCGAACCTAGAAAACAATAGGCGAAAGTGAACAGGCTTCACTTTCAACCTAACAGGGTAAACAGCAAACAATACAACCAGGAAATCCAAACAATACATCAGCAATGAAATACAACAGCAAAAGAAACAGCATCAGCAGGTCTGAATCAACATCTAGCTCCAAGTAATCTCCACTCAGCTACAGGCTTCAACAAGTATTAATCTCCATCTTCATGACCTTCAGGCAAGGGCTTTGATCATCTGTCTTCCATCTTTTCTTCATGTCTCAGGCTAGGATGAACATTAGTCAACCAGATGAGGTGAATGAATGTTAGACAGTTAATTACCTACCAAGGGTGGTTCATCAACTGTTAACATTAAACAGAAAGTTTCCTCTCAAAAGTTCTATCTTTCAAATATATTCACTGATCCTTCCAAAGGAAGGAGGTGGATATTTGAAAGAGACTTTGAATCATAGAGAAAGGATAGAGGCAAACAAAGCCATCTATGTTTGAGAAACAAGCTTTCTAATCTAGAGCTCTGCCTAGCTCCTAAACCCTAGTCTCCTCAGCAGCTGCTAGCAATAACCTCCTATTCAACTCTGGCAGTTGATCTTCAATCTCTGGATCTCCAATGGTCTTCATCTCCTCAAGTCTTCAGCTCTTCCAGGTCCCCAGACAAACCCAATACCCAAACAAGCAAGCAACAATCCCCAGAGGGCATACCACACCAGTCAATCAGATATACAGTAGAGTAATAGCAGTAGGGGAATCCTGACTTCTTCTAAGGGATCTAATAACTACCCATAGCCCCTATAGTCCCATAACTAAACTAATCAAACCCTAAGTCCTAAGGGAAAAGAATTAAGTCTCCTAAGTCATCCCCTAAAAACCCTAATTTGTTCATGTTATTCACAATTACACTAAGCACCTAAATTTGATTTCTAAAAATGGGTACTAAATTGAATCTACAAGTTTAATGTCTAAACTAAACAACCTAAAAAGAATGGACAAAAAATATTAAAGCATCTAGTAGAACAAAAATTAACAAAATCATGCATGAAATGAAACTATTAAAATGTTATTTATTTAGAAAATATGGGAAAAATATCAAATAAAAAATAAAATGCAATTTTTATTTTTTATAATTTTCTAGACATCCTAAAGAAAAATATGCAAAAAGAATGAATTAAAAATGATGATTTTTCTATTTATTATGAATTTTATAAGATGCATGAAAAATATAAAGAAAATAAAAAGAAAATGGAAAGAAATAGCCAGAGGGGTGTAAATAGTATAGGCGCGCAGTTCATATTCAGTTGGGCTGAGGAAGGTGGGGTGCGAATATCAAGTCTACCAGGCCCATATGCGTTCAGAAAACACTTGGAAAAATGCCAGAAAAATTAATAAAGTCTCGGTGTGAATAGCATCTAATTCGTGTTGACATGTTGGGCTTAGCTTGGGGGAGGGTGCCATTAGTAATACTGAATCCAAGCCCAAAGCTGCTAACTTAATGAAACGCAGCGTTTGGTTGTCTCAGACTCCCTTCACATTTGAAAACGAATCCTGGCCTCACGATCTCACTCTCAGTCAAAGTCTCCCTTCTGATCTAAGGGCTCTCAAGTCGTCTTCTTCCTTGGTTCAAATTTTGGAGGGAGTTCCATGGATGAACAGACCTCATGAGCTCATCTTCTCCTCCTTCGAACTCCATCAAATCTTGATCAATTCCCATCAAATAAAACCCTAACTCCCTCTAAATTCACCCCTAAATTCAACCATGGTCTCGAATTCTACTGAATCTTGCTCAATCTTGGAACCCGATAGCAACCTCTAATTATGGTCCCGAATCACTTCTAACCAATCTTGAAATTAACTGCACTAACATGCTCCTCTCCTATCACTGGTCAATTCTAACTAAAGAACTAAGATTATCATTCAATATTGAGGGAGTTCTTGGTCCACAAAGAAATGGTGCCTCTAACAAAATCATCACTAAATCACCTCTAACTTTCCAGAAAGCTTCCCCTAATGATTTCTAACCATTCTAACCTACTAATTCTAATCAATTCTACTTAAATTAAAGTGCACGAAGAAATTTACAAACCTGGTGAAATGAGATGAACAGATGGTAGAATTCTTCAAATCAATGCCTGAGTCTCTCCAAAATCATTCAGTGATCCATCTTCTAGCTTCTATATGCAAAAAGAAAGGTTGAAAAGCTCTGAATCTTGGAAACCGATTTCAAGTGGAAGGTGTGAAATTTGAAGATCAAGAACACGATTCCTCAATGATCTTGCTCTCTGACTGATCTGCACACACTCAGTGATCCATATGGAATGTGTTCCAATAGAGAAAATTGATTGAAATGGGATGGAATTCAGAAATGGATCTTGACTTGTAATGGAAGAAAATGGAAATTCAATCTCTCTTCTCTGCACCAATCTTCTCTAACCCTGCATCTGAGCACACTCCAATCCATATATAGATGATGTTAGAATCATCTAGAACCAGCTGGAACCTTCCTATGAGAAATTGAGTTTCTCATGTCATGACTTTTTTCATTTCATGCTATGCATAGTTCAGTCTAAGTTCTCCTTGTTACAGCCCATGATTATCAATTGAAAATCTCCCCAAGTGGTATTTTGAACATGTTGAAAGGCCTTGCAAGCTTGTGTATTAATCCCTTATGTGAGTTGGATGTGTAACTTGAATTATAAGCAATCTATGACAAGTCCCAAATTATGACCTCAAATCCAAAATCTAACAATGCCAATGATCCCAAAATATGTTTTCTAGTCAAAATGATATGTCACTTGCCTCATTTTGATCATGTAGCATAAAATTCCCAAAAATGGACATTTCATGTATTAAATTTATGCCTTTTTTAGGTCATTTTTACAAGCATGAGCTACAAGCATTTCCAAACTTACATGGCCTCCTCTCTTGACTTAAAATCACCTTTTGAACAACTTTCATGTTTTGAATTTTTCCATTTGAGGCTTGGAAATAGGAGATATGGCCTTTGCTTAAAAATGACCTATAACTAACAAATGACCAAAATACCCTTTGCTTGCCAGGACCATAAATAGAGTTCCACACATCATATGAAGGCATACCATACCATTCTAGAAATATAAGACAATTAGGAACAATTCTTATGTTGACCAGAAATTCATTTGAAATCTCCTTGAGGGGTAAAAATAGCTTGGAAGTCAAGTCACTTTCACAAACAAAATTTCAGATACCTCAGATGACCTGTAACTTGCAAGGACCATAACTTGAGTTCTATAAATCTCCTTGATGTCTTCCACCACTCAAATTAAAGGTCTTGAGATCCTCTACAAGTTCCATGTTGGCCAAGGATCCATTTGAAGCTTGCATTTTGACTTATCTTGCTTGGAAATTTGACCTAAACTAGGGGATTTTACACAGAAACCCTAATTTAGAAACTCCTCTTCTCCTTGATTTCTCTTGATTTCTTCTTAGCATATCACCATATCCTCCTTTACATGTCAAATGATGAACCCCACATCTCTCCAATAGACCTCAATGCCTCTCAATCAATCAATTGACTTAGGGTTGACCTAGGGTTGACCCAGATGAAACCCTAGGTGACTGTCTTCAACTGTAGCTCTTGTGCTCACATCAATGACTTGTCTCCTTCTCCAAATGAATTTCTAAGTCTCTCATGATGTCTATATACTCTCCATGCCTTCAATTCACAGCTCACAACCCCTTTGTTGACCCTCAGATACCCTCAGATAGGAGATAGACTCAAGGCTTGATCTGCTGAACTCTTTGCTTTCAAATTCTTTTCTGATGACTTGAATGAGATTGAATTAGGATAATAACCTCTTGATAGGCCTCTAGAGATGAGAATAATGCCTGATCCCCTGTTGAATGACTTGCCATGCTATGTTATGCAGATGATTAGTCTATGTACATGACTCTATATGCAAATGTTAATGATATTGAAACATAAACCCTGTGAATAAGGTTGAGCAAATTTTAGGGTGCAACAGCTGCCCCTATTCAAGCGACTTGGACCCGATTGGGTGAAGAGCCCGGAGCCTTCAGACATTCGAGGTACGAGACGGTTGAATACTAGGAACCCAGAAATTTGCCAACCGCAGACATAACCCGCGCTCCTGCTTGGGGAACGATATTCATCAGCTGAATATGACTGTTACAGCAACCCACTGATCTCGTAACGACCACGCTGGGGATTGTCTTCACCGTTCTGAAAAGGATTCTGTCATAACAGATTGCTTGCTTGTCCCCGTTAGGACTCTGTCCGTCATCAATACGAAGAAATCTCAACTAAAACCTGTCCACGTTAGGACTCCACTTGCTGTTAACCCAGAAAAATCTCGGCAACTCCGCTGGGGATAATTCGTCTGCATTTCCATAAACTGAATCGTCCACGTTAGGAATAAAACCCTTCCACGTTAGGGGTAACACTTGTCCACGTTAGGAATCATCTCTTCTGTATCTGTCCACGTCAGGACTAAACCTTTCATATTTCCCCGTCAGGAAGCAATCTTCTTTCCACATAAGGAGAACTATATCAATCTGTCCACGTAAGGACTCCAATACCACTTGACATGTCCGCGTCAGGACTCCAATCTTTCCACGTAAGGAATTCAACTTTGGTTCTGAACCTGTCCACGTCAGGACTCAACTTTCCACGTAAGGAGTACATCATTCTTCCACGTCAGGAATCAACTTTTCTTGAATCTGTCCACGTAAGGACCCCAATTTTTCCACGTAAGGAATCTCTATCTTTCCATGTAAGGAACTGAAACTTCTCTTTCTCTTCCACGTAAGGAACACGCTTTCTTTCCATGTTAGGAATACTTCTTCTTCTGAATCCGTCCACGTCAGGACTAAATTTTCCACGTAAGGAATCTATCTCGATATGTCCGCGTGAGGACTCAATCTTTCCACGTAAGGAAACCCATTTTTTTCCACGTAAGGAATCTCGTCTTTCCACGTTAGGAATAAACTCGTCTTTCCACGTAAGGAACTGACTCGTCCACGCCAGGACCCATCTTTCGTCTTGATTTGTCCACGTCAGGACTCAGGCACCTTCGACCTGCTGAGGAAATAAGACTTGTCCACGTCAGGACTCACACCTTTGTCTGATCTGTCCACGTCAGGACCCATGCTTTGCCAACACGAAAAAAGATAACTGCTGAGAGTAACTGGTCCGCGTCAGGACACCAACACAAAGAGCACTCACTTTTGTCAACGTCATGACTTCCCATTTCACCAATTCCGAGAACCCGAATCTGTCCACGTTAGGACTAACACATCTCATCAATCCGGGGAAATAAATCTGTCCACGTCAGGACGCCCACTTCTGAAGAAATTCCGTCAATATAGGAATAAGTTGTCCACGTCAGGACTTAGTTCTCCATTGATTCCCACCCACAAACTTCTTAGCACCAACGTGACAGCGACTTTGGGGCGGACTCTATTGGGGATATCTGGGAACCAAACTACCGGATGCCTGCTCTGGTAACCGGGGGCAACTTCTGAAATTCCGATTCATGAAGCCCTTTTGATGACAAATAACTCTGCTTGGGAATAAAGAGAGACTTATCCTGGTAACTCTGTAGGGAATACTGCCGAAACTGACATTATCATTGAATATCTCATGCCGAGATCTTGAGTGTTTGGTAGTTCATTTGAGCAAGTGCTCTCCCCACCTGCTGGGATACAGGAATCGCTTCAGCAAAATAAATGCTGAAGATAATGCCAACTTCGCTGGGAATAGCCAGATGCTACAGAATTATTCCAGCAAAATAAATGCTGTAAGAGTGAAGTCAACCATGCTGGGAAGTTGGGAGCTTGAACCAAATACCCCGTTGAGGTAAACCCCTGCTGGGGAAAATGACTTTGCTGAGGAATAGCAAGTATGCCAAGTATGATTGGACTTCTCTGCTGGAGAGTGAACTGATATTACACAGTGTCCCTGACAAAATAAACGATAGGACCCACCACCAACTCTGCTGGGGAGAGTCTTGATCTCCGGGTTCCACTGGGAGGAAAGAACATTTGCTGCAAGGAGAGAACTCCGCTGGTGGGACTACTCTCTCGGGGGAATCCACTGACTCCGCTGGGGGAGAGTGAATGACCCTGCGGGGAAAGATGAACCTGTCTGAATACAGCCTTACGATCTTGTAATCGTCGATCCTTTCTCTTTTTTTTTTTTTTTTTTTTTTTTTTTTTTTGCACAAGCTACGACTAGCTAGAGAGTTCGATCCTTCTCCAGGAAGAACCTGCATGACCTGCGTGAAGGCTGAGTCTTTTGTTATTGCAATCTTTCGATCATCTTCCTCGTACGGTTATGAAACCTGCAGCAACACAAACAAGACAAGACAAGCCTATGCAACCAAATCAACTCAGGTTAGTGACGTTATTTTCAGTTAATTCAAAGCTTTAGCAACTGTTGGCAAGGGCCAGCGACGTTATACTCATGCTAGTTTCATCAAACTTAGGCGTTAATCATGCACAAAACAGTAAAGAACAGTGTCAAGTACTGAATAACGTGTTTTATTGATCGGGCCCCTGAATGGGCGGAGTTTTGTACACGGGATGTAACTCCTGAAATGAGGAAGCTACACAAAGCAAATATACACGTACACAAGTATGCAGAAGGAGCATAAATATTGACAACTTAAATTTGTACACATGTCGGCAACGGGATGCAGATGAACACCACGAACTGATCCTCTTATGACTCATCTGACTCTAATACTTTCCCGGTATCCCCACTTCTGAAGAGATTGTATCCGCTAACTGGCTCCTCAAATGTATTCTCCCGCATTGATACTTATTGCAATTATCAAATTCGGACTGCAGTCATTTGCTTTTCAAATCCCTAACTTTTGCGTGAACCGCCCTTTACGGGTTTTCAGTTCACCGGGATACCCTTTTTTGCCGAAGCCGCCCAGTGTAGGTTTTCAACCTCGTGGGTGTACATTTTTCAATTTTATCCCTAATTTTTGCCCGAACCTTTCATTCTATTTTTGGTTCGCCAGGATGCCCCATTTTTGCCTGGACTCTCTTTTTTCTGTCCAGCGGGTCTATTTCAAGCAAAGTATTTTTTTAACTGCGTCCGAATTCACAGGCGACGTGAAGTCTTCTCCGTCCATGGTGGACAACAACAACGCTCCTCCTGAAAAGACTTTACTGACAACGTATGGCCCTTCGTAGTTGGGGGTCCACTTGCCCCTGTGATCTGCTTGCGGCGGGAGAATCCTTTTCAGCACAAGGTCGCCCGTCTGAAAGCTTCGCGGATGTATCTTCTTATCGTACGCTTTCTTCATTCGGCTCTGGTACAAACGACCGTATGCTAGAGAAGCTAGCCTCTTCTCATCCATCAAACTCAATTGATTCAACCTGTCTTTCACCCATTCTGCCTCGTCCAGCTGAACATCTCGCAATACCCTCAGAGAAGGGATCTCAACTTCTAATGGTAGCACCGCTTCCATTCCGTATACTAACGAGAACGGAGTTGCCCCGGTTGATGTGCGTACCGTCGTACGATAACCGTGCAAAGCAAAAGGTAGCATCTCATGCCAATCCTTATAGGTCACCACCATTTTCTGAACGATCTTTTTGATATTCTTATTGGCCGCCTCGACAGCGCCATTCATCTTGGGTCGGTAAGGGGAGGAGTTGTGATGTTCAATCTTGAAATTCTGACAGAGCTCCTTCATCATTTTGTTGTTCAAGTTTGAACCGTTGTCCGTGATTATCCGCTCGGGAATCCCATATCGGCAAATGATATCTCTTTTAATGAATCTGGCCACTACTTGCTTCGTTACATTGGCGTAGGACGCCGCTTCCACCCACTTGGTGAAATAATCGATTGCCACTAGAATGAACCGATGCCCATTAGAAGCTGTCGGCTCGATCTTTCCAATCATATCGATTCCCCACATCGAGAATGGCCATGGCGATGACATCACATTTAGAGGACTTGGAGGCACGTGGATCTTATCAGCATAGATTTGGCACTTGTGGCACTTTCTTGCGAACTTGAAACAGTCAGTTTCCATAGTCAGCCAAAAATAACCTGCCCGTAGCAGTTTTCTCGTCATAGCATGCCCACCAGCATGCGTACCAAAGGTACCCTCGTGTATTTCCTCCATGAGCAGCTTTGCCTCTCTTTCGTCTACACAACGCAACAGCACCGAATCGTGGTTTTTTCTGTATAAGACGCCATCCGGATTCAAATAGAAATTACCCGCTAATCTCCTGAGAGTCTTCTGATCTTGACTGGATGCCCCAGCCGGATACTCTTTATTCTTCAGGAAATTAAGGATATCGAAATACCATGGTTTGTCATCAGATGCTTCATCAATAGCAAATACATAAGCTGGCCTGTCAAGCCGAGAGATAACAATTCGGGGAGCCTCGTTCCAGAAGTTGACTTTGTACATGGAAGACAAAGTGGCCAGGGCGTCAGCCATTTGGTTCTCTGCCCGCGGTACATGATGCAATTCAACCTTGTCGAAGAAAGGCAACAATCTCCTTGCATAATTCATGTAATGTATCAAGTTGGGCTGACGCGTCTCCCATTCCCCTTTGATCTGATTCACCACCAGAGCTGAGTCTCCGTATACGTCTAAATTCTTGATTCGCAAATCAATGGCTTCTTCAAGCCCCATTATACAAGCTTCGTATTCGGCCTCATTATTAGTAGCGGCAAAGGTCAATCGGGCAGTAAACGGGATGTGCGACCCGTGTGGCGTAGTGATGATTGCCCCTATTCCGCTACCGTAAGCATTCACAGCTCCGTCAAATATCATCTTCCATTTGGAACCCAACTCCGGTCCCTCGTCTGGCAACGACTCTTCACAATCTTTCATCTTTAGGTACATGATATCCTCGTCAGGAAAATCAAACCTCATCGATTGGTACTCTTCAATAGGCTGCTCCGCCAGATACTCAGACAGCACACTCCCCTTGATAGCCTTCTGCGAGACGTATTGAATATCATATTCAGTCAAGACCATCTGCCAACGGGCAATTCTACCTGACAACGCCTGCTTTTCAAACACATATTTGATAGGATCCATCTTCGAGATGAGCATGGTTGTATGATTCAGCATGTACTGCCTTAAACGCTTGGCGGCCCAGGCTAGCGCGCAACAAGTTTTCTCAAGCATTGAGTATCGAGATTCACAATCTGTAAATTTCTTACTCAGGTAATAGATCGCATGCTCTTTTCTCCCCGTCTCGTCATGTTGACCAAGAACACAACCCATGCTTCCCTCAAGGACCGTCAAATACATTATCAAGGGTCTACCTGCCACTGGGGGTATTAGAATAGGAGGCTCCTGCAAATACTGCTTTATTTTATCGAACGCCCTTTGACAATTTTCGTTCCACGTCACAGCTTGATCTTTCTTCAACAGCTTGAATAACGGTTCACACGTGGCCGTTAGGTGAGATATGAACCGGGCAATGTAGTTCAACCTCCCTAAAAACCCGCGCACCTCTTTCTCTATTTTAGGCGTCGGCATTTCTTGAATTGCTTTTATTTTAGCAGGATCGACCTCTATTCCTCTTTCGCTTACGATAAACCCCAGCAGTTTACCCGATCTCACCCCGAAGGTGCATTTATTAGGGTTTAGCCTTAGCCTGAACTTCCTAAGCCTTTTAAATAGCTTCAACAGATTCACCAGGTGCTCTTCCTCCGTCTGGGATTTGGCAATCATATCGTCAACATAAACTTCGATCTCTTTATGTATCATGTCATGAAAAAGAGTCGTCATCGCACGCTGATATGTTGCCCCAGCATTTTTCAAACCGAAGGGCATCACTTTGTAACAAAATGTTCCCCAAGGCGTTATGAAAGTAGTCTTCTCCATATCCTCTGGCGCCATTTTAATCTGGTTATAGCCTGAAAAGCCATCCATGAAGGAGAATACGGAGTACTGAGCAGTATTATCAACTAACACGTCAATGTGAGGAAGTGGAAAATCGTCTTTTGGGCTTGCTTTATTCAAATCTCTATAATCTACGCACATTCGAACCTTGCCATCCTTCTTGGGCACTGGTACGATGTTGGCAACCCATGAAGGATACTTCGTCACAGCCAGGAAACCAGCGTCCCACTGTTTCTGAACCTCCTCTTTGATCTTCATTGCCATATCTGGTCGAGTTCTGCGAAGCTTTTGTTTGACCGGCGGGCAATCTTCTTTCAGTGGCAGGCGATGCACGACCATATCTGTATCGAGCCCTGGCATATCTTTATACGACCAAGCGAATACATCACTATACTCTTGGAGCATTTCAACCAGTCTCCGCTTGATATCAACCTGCAGCGCGGCTCCGATACGAATGTTTTTCTCAACCCCTTCTGACCCCAAATTGATAATTTCGATGACCTCGTCGTGAGGCAGAATGGCTCTTTCCTCTTGCTTTACTAACCAAGACAGTTCTTCAGGAACGTCGCTATCTTCGACAACCTCTTCTTCGGCCTGAAACACCGGGTGCTCAAAGTCGGGACGAGTCATAGGTGGTTCAAGGATGTCATCTGAAAATGTTATCCTGCAAAAGGAATGGTTAAGTGCTTCAAAATGCGTATAAAGCGAATAACCACGTTGCCATTTTATTGAAAAATATAAAACAAGAAAGACAGGGATTACAGTATTTGCACATGAAAAAACGCCATTTATTTAATGATTAACACGCAATGTTTATAACAACACAGCCCTAAGCAAATCATGATGCCCCGGGAAAGGCATCAGATTGTTCAACAATTAATAAAGCAAAGCATTACTGTTTAAAAGTCACAGGAACAAGCTCCTGAATAGACCAGTTGCACAGTCCTTGTCCTGGCGTGCTTGGCTGAATCCAGGCATCCATGTCACAGTCGCTGTCTCCTTCATCAGACTCCGAAGCAGCATTGACAGTTTCATGACATACTCCACTGGAAGAGATGGTGATTGGCTTTCTGAAACGGGGTGCCCCCACGGAAGGAGTTGATGACGACGGTTGGTACCCCAACCCGAACCGGTCCATCTTCACAGGAATGTCCAGCACCTTGCCCCAGCCTTTGGCTTCTCCTGTTTCCACTAGAGCTTGAGCTTCTTTATACGATGAGACGGCTATTTCTGGCGCTTTGCTCGGCCTGGGACCCTTGTCCTTGATGCGCAAACCTTCGAATGCCTGGCAGGGCGTTTCGTGGATCTCTCCGTCTACTTCCACATATTTAAATGAAGATAGATGGCTGACCAGGATGTCTTCTTCTCCGCATACGGTGACTACGCTGTCTCCGACCATATATTTCAACTTCTGATGCAGGGTGGACGTGACTGCCCCTGCTCCATGAATCCAGGGTCTTCCAAGCAAGCAGCTGTACGCAGGCTGTATATCCATGATATAAAACTCCGTTGCAAACACTTCCGGCCCCACCTGTAGAGGCAAGGTAATCGATCCAAAGACTGTCCTCCGCGTGCCGTCAAACGCTCTGACTACCAAGTCGCTAGGTGTGCACAAGATTCCTCTAACATCCAACTTCATCATCGCCTTCTTGGGCAGCACATTCAAAGATGACCCGGTGTCAACCAAGACGTGTGACATTACTGATCCTCTACACTCGACAGATACGTGCAGCGCCATATTGTGATCTCTTCCTTTCGGAGTCAAGTCAAAATCGGTAAAGCCCAAGCTGTGGCCTGCATTCACATGTGCCAATACTCCTTCTAGCTGGTTCACGGAGACGTCTTGGGGTACAAAAGAAGTATCCAGGACTTTCAGCAACGCATTTCTGTGAGCTTCCGAACACAACAGCAGTGACAGGATAGATATTTTGGACGGCGTCTGCTGCAGATGCTCCACAATCTTATAATCACTTTTTCGAATTAAGCGCATGAACTCTTCTACATCCTTCGATGCTGCTTCTTTTTCACTCGCTTGCACCGGAACATTCTCAACTGCTTTCCCTTTTCCTTTCGCTTGTCTTTCAGCCTCCACTTCAGGAGATATAAAGATCCGGCCACTCCTTGTCATGCCTCCTGAGCCGACAACATTATCCACCGTCTCGGCTGGTTGTTTATTAACATCAATTTTTATTCCGTCACAATATACTTCCAACCCATATGACCATGGGACTGCTTTCGTGCTCTCATACGGGATCGGCCCGGCCTTAGTTATGGTAATCGGTGGTCGTTGAGCTGGTGCCACGATAGTGATCGTCTTCCGAGGAATTGTCACAGTGGCCACATCATTCTGATTATCTGCTACCGCCCCTGCGGGTTCTTCAGTTGCCGCTTGGTCAAACTGCAATATGCCCTCATCAATTAAAGCCTGAATGCCTTTCTTCAAATCCTCACACCCCCCAGCTAGGGTCCAACAGTCTAAGCAATACTCGATACATCCTGGGTAAACACCTCCTTGTAACAGTCGGCTCTTTATCTCACTCAGCGGCGTCTTCAAATCATCGACATTCATAATCAGGTTCAAACCTTCCTCAGTCAGAACGGCGTTTACCCCATGATTAGGCATGGGTTTCTGCACTATATTCGGACCTGCCGTTCCGAAATTGATAGTCTTATTGTCCAAAAGATCCTGCACAACATGCTTAAAAGCATGGCAACCTTCTATATCGTGACCCGGGGCTCCAGAATGAAACTCACAGTGCCTGCTTGCATCATAACCAAACGGGGGAGCCCCCGTTATCGGTGCCAGAGTTCTCTTCTCTACCAGGTTTAATCCTAGCAATGTCTGCAACAAATCCGCATAGGTCGAGGGAGGCTTCTCAAATACTCTTCTCGGTTTACTACCCTGGAATCTTCGCTGAGCCTGCTGTGCCCCTTGCTGAGGCTGCTGCTGCTGTTGCATTGGCTGTTGCTGAACCGGTTGTTGTTGCTGGAGTGGTTGTTGTTGTTGAAGCGGTTGTTGCTGAAGCGGTTGTTGCTGATATGGAATAGTAACACTCGCCACCTGCTGCGACTGATGATATTGGTTTCGTCCCCTGCCTCGGCCTCGGCCTCGGCCTCCAAATACTGCACTTGCCTCGCCCTGACGGCGCCCACCATAAGCTTTCCTATTACTGCCAGATGCAGTTGATTCCTCGACTTGGAACTTTCCTTGCTTAATGTTACGTTCAATCTTTTCTCCCATCAGAATTAGGTCTGAAAAACTGGCCAGAGACGTGTGAAACAGCATATCATGAAACAGACCGGTGAATGTGCCGACAAACATGTCATTCATTTCCTTATCTTCCACAGGAGGACGGACCCTGGCAGCCATATCGCGCCACCTTTGCGCGTACTCTTTAAAGCTCTCCCCCTTCTTCTGCGACAGTCCTGCCAACTGGACCCGATTGGGTGCCAAATCGCTATTATACTTGTAGTGAGCTACAAATGCCTCTGCTAATTGCTTCCATGTCTTGATATCAGTTGGCTCCAACCCCATGTACCATTCTATGGAAGGACCCGACAGACTATCCTGAAAGAAATGCATTAGCATTCTTTCATCAGTTGAGTATGCAGACATCTTTCTGTAATAAGCTCGTACATGCACTTTTGGACATGTGTCCCCCTTATACTTATCGAACGCAGGAGCTTTGAATTTAATCGGCACCCTCAAGCCAGGTACCAGCCCCATTGTTGCCATGTCCAAACCCACAGCACTTTGGTTTAGGACTCCCCTCATCTGCTCTTCCAGCATTCTAATCTTCTGGGAGTCATCCATCGGTCCTTCAAAACCTCCTCCGGAGAAGGCGTCCTCCTGCTGATCTTCTTGCCACATACCATTTCCAGCTCCGTACCCATCATATCCATTATTACGCCCAGCTCTGATCTGATTCATCCCCGGACCTCGGCCTCTGTTGCCGTACCCTTGAACACCTCCAGCAGGACCAAAAGCCATAAATCCAGCACCGTTTCCATTTCCAAAACCCCCGTAACCCTGATTGGTCGCACCATAACCATCTTGCCCAAAGCCTTGAGCATTAAAGCCGTACTTGCCAGCGTTATCGAATCCCTGATCGTTGAACCCGAATCCAGTATTGACAAAGTCGTTGCCTCCCATATTATCTCCCAAATTGACATCACCCAGCCCAACGTTATGGACAGCAGTCTCATTTCCAACTCCGACGTTACCATTTACAGCAGCGGTAGCGTTGTTAACATTAGCAGCAGGTGTGTTGATCACAGGCGGAGCCACTGGCGTGGGAGTACCGTCTCCATGAACAGTATCGACCCGTACAGACTGATGATCTTCATTACCATGACCAGCGTTTCGGGCCAAAAGAGGCTGGACCATGGCCTGCAAATTCTCCTGCCCTTTTGCTATAGCTTCCATGGTCTGCATGAAGAGAGCGAGCTTCTCGTGCACATCTTGCATCTCGTTCTGCATTTGATCCATGATTCTTCGACAATTGGTGCGGGTAGAATAGCGGTGCGGGTGTTGATCTGCAATCCTGGAAAGTACCTGGTATAGAGCAGAAAATAAGACACTATTCAAAGATTACCTGTAATGCAATATGAATATGAATGCAATGCAATGTGTCTGTGCATTAGGGAAATTCATTCCCCCAGTTCTAGTGGGAAGGTTCCTGTGCAGTGACAGTGTTGGCAACAAGAATATCGGAGCTGAATCATAGAAAGCCTCATATATTGCAGGGAAAATTAATAAGCCCGGAGTACAATATTACTGAGAGTACAATAAGAAGGCATGACCTCAACCAACAATCCTGGTGATGGTCAGCACTATGCAAATAAAGCATACAGGTTACTATATGAAATGATCAAATCCTCCCAAAAGTCTGGTACTCTTCTATCAACTTCTTGGTCTCCGGATGGCTTGGTCGATCAAGCAGCCCTTCAACAAGTTGGTTTCTTTTCTTAAGAACACGGCGCACGTCTTCAGTAGTTTCTTCCCATGTGGCTTCCCCGAAGCAATCTTCTAGCTTTCGCTTCTGAGACACTGCTTCATCTCTGGATTTGATTGCCTTGTTCAGTGCATGCTGGACACTATACCGGGTCATCACTTCTTCCTCACACTTCTTGATGCTAGACTTCAACTTCTCTTCGAGGTCGGAAATTTGCTGCTTCAGCTTATCTTCCCTCTTCTTATTGTTGGTGAGTGTAGCATTCCAAGTCTTATTGCAAGAGGAGATTTCTCGGTGTGCTGCGTCGAGCGCCTTCTTTTTGGCTTCCAGCATGTCATGGGAGCTTCTGAACTCTTGCCCCAGACGTTCGCGCTTCTTTTTCTCCTCAGTCAACTCAGCCCCTAGTCTGTTTACTAGCTCGATCTGCTGTTGGAAAGCATACACAGCCTTGTTTTTCTCACTGCGTATCTGAGCTAGCTCCTGCTCTAACCCTTCGTTGACCTTCATCAAGGCTTCTTTTTCCTTCACAACTTGCTCGTAGGCCTCCTTAGAAACAGTAGTTGGCTCTTCTGCCGGAATAGGAACAAGAATTGGTGCATCTGGAAACGGCATTCTCAACTGACTAGCCCTCTCCTGAATCCAAACTCTATAAGGTGCATAGGCCTGACAGTCATTCTTTCCTAACAACGGCTTCCCTCTGCGGTTAATACGCGTCCAGGCATGTTGCAACTTGGCTAATAACTCTCCCTTCACATCACCTGTGAAGTACAAAGATTCCTGTACTTCTTCCTCCTGCGGTGGATTCTTCAGCGCATATCCAAACTGACGAATGAATAGAGAAGGGTTGTAATTGATACACCCTTTTCTTCCTATCAGCGGCACATTAGGGTACCCAGAACAACTGAAGATGAGCTCAGATCCCAACAGGTCTCGATCAAACCACACAACATCTTCGGAATATAGCCTCATCAGGCGCTCTGACCAACTGGCTGAGGTTGCACTGTCTACAAATGGTCCCTTCATGGGGAGATGACTTTTGAACCACATATTCAATAGAGGAGTACAGCAGTAAACAACTTTTCCCCTTCGGTTTTCGTTCTTGTAGTGCAATGAGTGGTAGAAGTCTCCGATCAACGTTGGCACTGGATTGCCGGCAGCGAACAAATAGAAAGCATCCAAGTCCACAAAATTGGGCAGGTTAGGAAACAGCACAATTCCATAAATGCATAGAGCCAAAATAGCGTTGAAAACCACCCAACAACCGCTCTTGGCGTACTCTTGAGCTTTGCCAACCAAGAAATCGAGAGAGAAACCAGGAACCCCGAGCCAAGAAGTCACTAACAACTCAGCAGCGTTCATGTGCAAGGCTTTGGCTAAGTCCTCCAACTTGGGCTCAGCAGCAGAGTGAATAAAGGGAACCTTGTTCTGCATGGGAAGCTCAGTAAACTCCACATACTCCTCAATGGTAGGTCCTAGAATGAAGTCAGCAAAAGTAAAGCATCTCAATGCGGGGTCATAGAACTGCATCAAGGTGTATAGCCCGTTCATCTCATCAGCAGTGGGCTTACAGACCAATCTCAGTAATCTCCCATGACTCATTCTGAAGCTTCTCCTAACCTCCTCATCGGCAAGAGATATCAGACCAAGCAAAGAAGTAATATCAGGTGAAGGCAGCTTATACGCAACTGTTTTCCTCAAACCAGCCATAATCAATACTCAGAAGTCTGGGCACTAGAACCGAGGAATATGCAAATGCACCTGCAGCACAGACACACGTTAGTGGAATGCAAGTGGTAATGGATATGCAGGCAATGCAATGCAGGTAACATGCAACAGGGACCAAAGCTGTAGCTGAATAGCCTGAACCCAATCAAGAAAGGTCTCAGATAGACCATCCAGAAGTCATCAAACCCTGGTCTCAGATAGACCTAAAACAAAGCTCCAACACAGACCTCAAACCATAACTCCAACTGGTCTCTGGTAGACCTCAAATCACATCTTCAATTGGTCTCTGACAGACCTCAGAACTCTCCAACTGGTCTCTGACAGACCTCAGAACACCTCTCCAAATGGTCTCTGACAGACCTCCTAACTCTCTATAAATACCCAGGATCTCTGATCAAGAAATAACCGGTATCTGAAGGTCTAGTTACCTGCATAACCCCAAACCCTCTCACAGGTGGATGTCCTAGTAACTGACAAAGGTATGGCATCCTATGCGGTCGTCGGCGTCACAGACTTTCAGGGTTGATGATACGATTCCCAGAAGGAGTGGCATCATCAAATCCTGAAGAGGCCTCACTTAGCCAACTTCCCAATGATCGGTTCCCGGAGTCGACAATTCAGCTGACCAACAACCCCTTCGACCCAAAGGGTAGAAAAAGAAGCCAACCAGAAGAACCTCGTCCGAGTGTAGATTTCATGAGACACTAATGCAAGCAAAGCCGGCACGCACCCACTACTTTCTACTCTAATTCTAGGTGCACTCAAGCCCAGGTCCGGCTTATCTCTCAATATCAGAACACCCGTCACACCCCAATACAGCAATAATAAACAATATATACAAAGCTGAAAATACAAGGTCAGAAATATAAATCCATACAAAATCCTCGACGGGAAAACAAACGTTAGGATTGACTCTCTTAAGGGACGTTGGATCCCAAATGCATAAGAACCATCGCAGGCCTTAGCAGCCAGGGGACGTTGGATCCCCAGCAGAGTCGCCAGCTGTCGCTACTGCGAAAATCGGCGCCGGCTGAACAGAAGGGTCGCCACCGTGCGTTATTTATCCCACGAGAGGGAAAGGAAACGCTCAGAGTAAACCTCGCACAACACGGGAAAGGTATGGTCGTCGCAACCAAAACCTGGATTCGGGAGTCGGTTACGCAAGGGGAAGGTATTAGCACCCCTCACGTCCGTCGTACTCGACAGGATCCACGCTTGTTTTCGGGTATGGATTGTTATTCTATCTACGCTAAAGGTCTGGGGTTAAAAGAAAAGAAAATGAAAATAAAAAATGACTCGGCAAAGTATCGCACTTTATGCCTACGTATTCCCGCCTGGAACGAGAAATCAGAGTCAACGTAGTTCGCCTACCTACGGGAAAGGAGGGGAAGGTTGCTCGCTAGGATATCGCATCCTATGCCTACGTACTTTCACACAGCATGAAAGATCAGAGCAAACGTAGTTCGGGCCACGTACGACACAAGTCTGTCTTGGTTGATTTTACTCCTTCTGAAAAAGGGTTTCTTGATTAGCAGTCCCGGCGGACAAAAATGACGTCTTGATGAGTTCACATTCTTTTACGGAAGAAGTGTCTTTTATTGTGTTTGAAATCTTTATGTGTTTTTCTGTTTGTTTTGAGAGAGAAGAGACAGAACTCTAACCTACGGTTGCGAAGGGAATCAAACTAACCTAATGTTATCATGCATGGGTTAAGACCTAGTGTCTATCATGTTCCTCTCTTGCACAGAGAGAAACAGAGATCCTACGGGATAGGCAGAAACAGAAACAATAACAGATATAATAAAGCGGTAAAATGCATGGATGCAACAGTACAAGCGAGGCAAGGGAGTCCCACTCAACCTCGAACCTAGAAAACAATAGGCGAAAGTGAACAGGCTTCACTTTCAACCTAACAGGGTAAACAGCAAACAATACAACCAGGAAATCCAAACAATACATCAGCAATGAAATACAACAGCAAAAGAAACAGCATCAGCAGGTCTGAATCAACATCTAGCTCCAAGTAATCTCCACTCAGCTACAGGCTTCAACAAGTATTAATCTCCATCTTCATGACCTTCAGGCAAGGGCTTTGATCATCTGTCTTCCATCTTTTCTTCATGTCTCAGGCTAGGATGAACATCAGTCAACCAGATGAGGTGAATGAATGTTAGACAGTTAATTACCTACCAAGGGTGGTTCATCAACTGTTAACATTAAACAGAAAGTTTCCTCTCAAAAGTTCTATCTTTCAAATATATTCACTGATCCTTCCAAAGGAAGGAGGTGGATATTTGAAAGAGACTTTGAATCATAGAGAAAGGATAGAGGCAAACAAAGCCATCTATGTTTGAGAAACAAGCTTTCTAATCTAGAGCTCTGCCTAGCTCCTAAACCCTAGTCTCCTCAGCAGCTGCTAGCAATAACCTCCTATTCAACTCTGGCAGTTGATCTTCAATCTCTGGATCTCCAATGGTCTTCATCTCCTCAAGTCTTCAGCTCTTCCAGGTCCCCAGACAAACCCAATACCCAAACAAGCAAGCAACAATCCCCAGAGGGCATACCACACCAGTCAATCAAATATACAGTAGAGTAATAGCAGTAGGGGAATCCTGACTTCTTCTAAGGGATCTAATAACTACCCATAGCCCCTATAGTCCCATAACTAAACTAATCAAACCCTAAGTCCTAAGGGAAAAGAATTAAGTCTCCTAAGTCATCCCCTAAAAACCCTAATTTGTTCATGTTATTCACAATTACACTAAGCACCTAAATTTGATTTCTAAAAATGGGTACTAAATTGAATCTACAAGTTTAATGTCTAAACTAAACAACCTAAAAAGAATGGACAAAAAATATTAAAGCATCTAGTAGAACAAAAATTAACAAAATCATGCATGAAATGAAACTATTAAAATGTTATTTATTTAGAAAATATGGGAAAAATATCAAATAAAAAATAAAATGCAATTTTTATTTTTTATAATTTTCTAGACATCCTAAATAAAAATATGCAAAAAGAATGAATTAAAAATGATGATTTTTCTATTTATTATGAATTTTATAAGATGCATGAAAAATATAAAGAAAATAAAAAGAAAATGGAAAGAAATAGCCAGAGGGGTGTAAATAGTATAGGCGCGCAGTTCATATTCAGTTGGGCTGAGGAAGGTGGGGTGCGAATATCAAGTCTACCAGGCCCATATGCGTTCAGAAAACACTTGGAAAAATGCCAGAAAAATTAATAAAGTCTCGGTGTGAATAGCATCTAATTCGTGTTGACATGTTGGGCTTAGCTTGGGGGAGGGTGCCATTAGTAATACTGAATCCAAGCCCAAAGCTGCTAACTTAATGAAACGCAGCGTTTGGTTGTCTCAGACTCCCTTCACATTTGAAAACGAATCCTGGCCTCACGATCTCACTCTCAGTCAAAGTCTCCCTTCTAATCTAAGGGCTCTCAAGTCGTCTTCTTCCTTGGTTCAAATTTTGGAGGGAGTTCCATGGATGAACAGACCTCATGAGCTCATCTTCTCCTCCTTCGAACTCCATCAAATCTTGATCAATTCCCATCAAATAAAACCCTAACTCCCTCTAAATTCACCCCTAAATTCAACCATGGTCTCGAATTCTACTGAATCTTGCTCAATCTTGGAACCCGATAGCAACCTCTAATTATGGTCCCGAATCACTTCTAACCAATCTTGAAATTAACTGCACTAACATGCTCCTCTCCTATCACTGGTCAATTCTAACTAAAGAACTAAGATTATCATTCAATATTGAGGGAGTTCTTGGTCCACAAAGAAATGGTGCCTCTAACAAAATCATCACTAAATCACCTCTAACTTTCCAGAAAGCTTCCCCTAATGATTTCTAACCATTCTAACCTACTAATTCTAATCAATTCTACTTAAATTAAAGTGCACGAAGAAAGTTACAAACCTGGTGAAATGAGATGAACAGATGGTAGAATTCTTCAAATCAATGCCTGAGTCTCTCCAAAATCATTCAGTGATCCATCTTCTAGCTTCTGTATGCAAAAAGAAAGGTTGAAAAGCTCTGAATCTTGGAAACCGATTTCAAGTGGAAGGTGTGAAATTTGAAGATCAAGAACACGATTCCTCAATGATCTTGCTCTCTGACTGATCTGCACACACTCAGTGATCCATATGGAATGTGTTCCAATAGAGAAAATTGATTGAAATGGGATGGAATTCAGAAATGGATCTTGACTTGTAATGGAAGAAAATGGAAATTCAATCTCTCTTCTCTGCACCAATCTTCTCTAACCCTGCATCTGAGCACACTCCAATCCATATATAGATGATGTTAGAATCATCTAGAACCAGCTGGAACCTTCCTATGAGAAATTGAGTTTCTCATGTCATGACTTTTTTCATTTCATGCTATGCATAGTTCAGTCTAAGTTCTCCTTGTTACAGCCCATGATTATCAATTGAAAATCTCCCCAAATGGTATTTTGAACATGTTGAAAGGCCTTGCAAGCTTGTGTATTAATCCCTTATGTGAGTTGGATGTGTAACTTGAATTATAAGCAATCTATGACAAGTCCCAAATTATGACCTCAAATCCAAAATCTAACAATGCCAATGATCCCAAAATATGTTTTCTAGTCAAAATGATATGTCACTTGCCTCATTTTGATCATGTAGCATAAAATTCCCAAAAATGGACATTTCATGTATTAAATTTATGCCTTTTTTAGGTCATTTTTACAAGCATGAGCTACAAGCATTTCCAAACTTACATGGCCTCCTCTCTTGACTTAAAATCACCTTTTGAACAACTTTCATGTTTTGAATTTTTCCATTTGAGGCTTGGAAATAGGAGATATGGCCTTTGCTTAAAAATGACCTATAACTGACAAATGACCAAAATACCCTTTGCTTGCCAGGACCATAAATAGAGTTCCACACATCATATGAAGGCATACCATACCATTCTAGAAAGATAAGACAATGAGAAACAATTCTTATGTTGACCAGAAATTCATTTGAAATCTCCTTGAGGGGTAAAAATAGCTTGGAAGTCAAGTCACTTTCACAAACAAAATTTCAGATACCTCAGATGACCTGTAACTTGCAAGGACCATAACTTGAGTTCTATAAATCTCCTTGATGTCTTCCACCACTCAAATTAAAGGTCTTGAGATCCTCTACAAGTTCCATGTTGGCCAAGGATCCATTTGAAGCTTTCATTTTGACTTATCTTGCTTGGAAATTTGACCTAAACTAGGGGATTTTACACAGAAACCCTAATTTAGAAACTCCTCTTCTCCTTGATTTCTCTTGATTTCTTCTTAGCATATCACCATATCCTCCTTTACATGTCAAATGATGAACCCCACATCTCTCCAATAGACCTCAATGCCTCTCAATCAATCAATTGACTTAGGGTTGACCTAGGGTTGACCCAGATGAAACCCTAGGTGACTGTCTTCAACTGTAGCTCTTGTGCTCACATCAATGACTTGTCTCCTTCTCCAAATGACTTTCTAAGTCTCTCATGATGTCTATATACTCTCCATGCCTTCAATTCACAGCTCACAACCCCTTTGTTGACCCTCAGATACCCTCAGATAGGAGATAGACTCAAGGCTTGATCTGCTGAACTCTTTGCTTTCAAATTCTTTTCTGATGACTTGAATGAGATTGAATTAGGATAATAACCTCTTGATAGGCCTCTAGAGATGAGAATAATGCCTGATCCCCTGTTGAATGACTTGCCATGCTATGCTATGCAGATGATTAGTCTATGTACATGACTCTATATGCAAATGCTAATGATATTGAAACATAAACCCTGTGAATAAGGTTGAGCAAATTTTAGGGTGCAACAGCTGCCCCTATTCAAGCGACTTGGACCCGATTGGGTGAAGAGCCCGGAGCCTTCAGACATTCGAGGTACGAGACGGTTGAATACTAGGAACCCAGAAATTTGCCAACCGCAGACATAACCCGCGCTCCTGCTTGGGGAATGATATTCATCAGCTGAATATGACTGTTACAGCAACCCACTGATCTCGTAACGACCACGCTGGGGATTGTCTTCACCGTTCTGAAAAGGATTCTGTCATAACAGATTGCTTGCTTGTCCCCGTTAGGACTCTGTCCGTCATCAATACGAAGAAATCTCAACTAAAACCTGTCCACGTTAGGACTCCACTTGTTGTTAACCCAGAAAAATCTCGGCAACTCCGCTGGGGATAATTCGTCTGCATTTCCATAAACTGAATCGTCCACGTTAGGAATAAAACCCTTCCACGTTAGGGGTAACACTTGTCCACGTTAGGAATCATCTCTTCTGTATCTGTCCACGTCAGGACTAAACCTTTCATATTTCCCCGTCAGGAAGCAATCTTCTTTCCACATAAGGAGAACTATATCAATCTGTCCACGTAAGGACTCCAATACCACTTGACATGTCCGCGTCAGGACTCCAATCTTTCCACGTAAGGAATTCAACTTTGGTTCTGAACCTGTCCACGTCAGGACTCAACTTTCCACGTAAGGAGTACATCATTCTTCCACGTCAGGAATCAACTTTTCTTGAATCTGTCCACGTAAGGACCCCAATTTTTCCACGTAAGGAATCTCTATCTTTCCATGTAAGGAACTGAAACTTCTCTTTCTCTTCCACGTAAGGAACACGCTTTCTTTCCATGTTAGGAATACTTCTTCTTCTGAATCCGTCCACGTCAGGACTAAATTTTCCACGTAAGGAATCTATCTCGATATGTCCGCGTGAGGACTCAATCTTTCCACGTAAGGAAACCCATTTTTTTCCACGTAAGGAATCTCGTCTTTCCACGTTAGGAATAAACTCGTCTTTCCACGTAAGGAACTGACTCGTCCACGCCAGGACCCATCTTTCGTCTTGATTTGTCCACGTCAGGACTCAGGCACCTTCGACCTGCTGAGGAAATAAGACTTGTCCACGTCAGGACTCACACCTTTGTCTGATCTGTCCACGTCAGGACCCATGCTTTGCCAACACGAAAAAAGATAACTGCTGAGAGTAACTGGTCCGCGTCAGGACACCAACACAAAGAGCACTCACTTTTGTCAACGTCATGACTTCCCATTTCACCAATTCCGAGAACCCGAATCTGTCCACGTTAGGACTAACACATCTCATCAATCCGGGGAAATAAATCTGTCCACGTCAGGACGCCCACTTCTGAAGAAATTCCGTCAATATAGGAATAAGTTGTCCACGTCAGGACTTAGTTCTCCATTGATTCCCACCCACAAACTTCTTAGCACCAACGTGACAGCGACTTTGGGGCGGACTCTATTGGGGATATCTGGGAACCAAACTACCGGATGCCTGCTCTGGTAACCGGGGGCAACTTCTGAAATTCCGATTCATGAAGCCCTTTTGATGACAAATAACTCTGCTTGGGAATAAAGAGAGACTTATCCTGGTAACTCTGTAGGGAATACTGCCGAAACTGACATTATCATTGAATATCTCATGCCGAGATCTTGAGTGTTTGGTAGTTCATTTGAGCAAGTGCTCTCCCCACCTGCTGGGATACAGGAATCGCTTCAGCAAAATAAATGCTGAAGATAATGCCAACTTCGCTGGGAATAGCCAGATGCTACAGAATTATTCCAGCAAAATAAATGCTGTAAGAGTGAAGTCAACCATGCTGGGAAGTTGGGAGCTTGAACCAAATACCCCGTTGAGGTAAACCCCTGCTGGGGAAAATGACTTTGCTGAGGAATAGCAAGTATGCCAAGTATGATTGGACTTCTCTGCTGGAGAGTGAACTGATATTACACAGTGTCCCTGACAAAATAAACGACAGGACCCACCACCAACTCTGCTGGGGAGAGTCTTGATCTCCGGGTTCCACTGGGAGGAAAGAACATTTGCTGCAAGGAGAGAACTCCGCTGGTGGGACTACTCTCTCGGGGGAATCCACTGACTCCGCTGGGGGAGAGTGAATGACCCTGCGGGGAAAGATGAACCTGTCTGAATACAGCCTTACGATCTTGTAATCGTCGATCCTTTCTCTTTTTTTTTTTTTTTTTTTTTTTTTTTTTTTTGCACAAGCTACGACTAGCTAGAGAGTTCGATCCTTCTCCAGGAAGAACCTGCATGACCTGCGTGAAGGCTGAGTCTTTTGTTATTGCAATCTTTCGATCATCTTCCTCGTACGGTTATGAAACCTGCAGCAACACAAACAAGACAAGACAAGCCTATGCAACCAAATCAACTCAGGTTAGTGACGTTATTTTCAGTTAATTCAAAGCTTTAGCAACTGTTGGCAAGGGCCAGCGACGTTATACTCATGCTAGTTTCATCAAACTTAGGCGTTAATCATGCACAAAACAGTAAAGAACAGTGTCAAGTACTGAATAACGTGTTTTATTGATCGGGCCCCTGAATGGGCGGAGTTTTGTACACGGGATGTAACTCCTGAAATGAGGAAGCTACACAAAGCAAATATACACGTACACAAGTATGCACAAGGAGCATAAATATTGACAACTTAAATTTGTACACATGTCGGCAACGGGATGCAGATGAACACCACGAACTGATCCTCTTATGACTCATCTGACTCTAATACTTTCCCGGTATCCCCACTTCTGAAGAGATTGTATCCACTAACTGGCTCCTCAAATGTATTCTCCCGCGTTGATACTTATTGCAATTATCAAATTCGGACTGCAGTCATTTGCTTTTCAAATCCCTAACTTTTGCGTGAACCGCCCTTTACGGGTTTTCAGTTCACCGGGATACCCTTTTTTGCCGAAGCCGCCCAGTGTAGGTTTTCAACCTCGTGGGTGTACATTTTTCAATTTTATCCCTAATTTTTGCCCGAACCTTTCATTCTGTTTTTGGTTCGCCAGGATGCCCCATTTTTGCCTGGACTCTCTTTTTTCTGTCCAGCGGGTCTATTTCAAGCAAAGTATTTTTTTAACTGCGTCCGAATTCACAGGCGACGTGAAGTCTTCTCCGTCCATGGTGGACAACAACAACGCTCCTCCTGAAAAGACTTTACTGACAACGTATGGCCCTTCGTAGTTGGGGGTCCACTTGCCCCTGTGATATGCTTGCGGCGGGAGAATCCTTTTCAGCACAAGGTCGCCCGTCTGAAAGCTTCGCGGATGTATCTTCTTATCGTACGCTTTCTTCATTCGGCTCTGGTACAAACGACCGTATGCTAGAGAAGCTAGCCTCTTCTCATCCATCAAACTCAATTGATTCAACCTGTCTTTCACCCATTCTGCCTCGTCCAGCTGAACATCTCGCAATACCCTCAGAGAAGGGATCTCAACTTCTAATGGTAGCACCGCTTCCATTCCGTATACTAACGAGAACGGAGTTGCCCCGGTTGATGTGCGTACCGTCGTACGATAACCGTGCAAAGCAAAAGGTAGCATCTCATGCCAATCCTTATAGGTCACCACCATTTTCTGAACGATCTTTTTGATATTCTTATTGGCCGCCTCGACAGCGCCATTCATCTTGGGTCGGTAAGGGGAGGAGTTGTGATGTTCAATCTTGAAATTCTGACAGAGCTCCTTCATCATTTTGTTGTTCAAGTTTGAACCGTTGTCCGTGATTATCCGCTCGGGAATCCCATATCGGCAAATGATATCTCTTTTAATGAATCTGGCCACTACTTGCTTCGTTACATTGGCGTAGGACGCCGCTTCCACCCACTTGGTGAAATAATCGATTGCCACTAGAATGAACCGATGCCCATTAGAAGCTGTCGGCTCGATCTTTCCAATCATATCGATTCCCCACATCGAGAATGGCCATGGCGATGACATCACATTTAGAGGACTTGGAGGCACGTGGATCTTATCAGCATAGATTTGGCACTTGTGGCACTTTCTTGCGAACTTGAAACAGTCAGTTTCCATAGTCAGCCAAAAATAACCTGCCCGTAGCAGTTTTCTCGTCATAGCATGCCCACCAGCATGCGTACCAAAGGTACCCTCGTGTATTTCCTCCATGAGCAGCTTTGCCTCTCTTTCGTCTACACAACGCAACAGCACCGAATCGTGGTTTTTTCTGTATAAGACGCCATCCGGATTCAAATAGAAATTACCCGCTAATCTCCTGAGAGTCTTCTGATCTTGACTGGATGCCCCAGCCGGATACTCTTTATTCTTCAGGAAATTAAGGATATCGAAATACCATGGTTTGTCATCAGATGCTTCATCAATAGCAAATACATAAGCTGGCCTGTCAAGCCGAGAGATAACAATTCGGGGAGCCTCGTTCCAGAAGTTGACTTTGTACATGGAAGACAAAGTGGCCAGGGCGTCAGCCATTTGGTTCTCTGCCCGCGGTACATGATGCAATTCAACCTTGTCGAAGAAAGGCAACAATCTCCTTGCATAATTCATGTAATGTATCAAGTTGGGCTGACGCGTCTCCCATTCCCCTTTGATCTGATTCACCATCAGAGCTGAGTCTCCGTATACGTCTAAATTCTTGATTCGCAAATCAATGGCTTCTTCAAGCCCCATTATACAAGCTTCGTATTCGGCCTCATTATTAGTAGCGGCAAAGGTCAATCGGGCAGTAAACGGGATGTGCGACCCGTGTGGCGTAGTGATGATTGCCCCTATTCCGCTACCGTAAGCATTCACAGCTCCGTCAAATATCATCTTCCATTTGGAACCCAACTCCGGTCCCTCGTCTGGCAACGACTCTTCACAATCTTTCATCTTTAGGTACATGATATCCTCGTCAGGAAAATCAAACCTCATCGATTGGTACTCTTCAATAGGCTGCTCCGCCAGATACTCAGACAGCACACTCCCCTTGATAGCCTTCTGCGAGACGTATTGAATATCATATTCAGTCAAGACCATCTGCCAACGGGCAATTCTACCTGACAACGCCTGCTTTTCAAACACATATTTGATAGGATCCATCTTCGAGATGAGCATGGTTGTATGATTCAGCATGTACTGCCTCAAACGCTTGGCGGCCCAGGCTAGCGCGCAACAAGTTTTCTCAAGCATTGAGTATCGAGATTCACAATCTGTAAATTTCTTACTCAGGTAATAGATCGCATGCTCTTTTCTCCCCGTCTCGTCATGTTGACCAAGAACACAACCCATGCTTCCCTCAAGGACCGTCAAATACATTATCAAGGGTCTACCTGCCACTGGGGGTATTAGAATAGGAGGCTCCTGCAAATACTGCTTTATTTTATCGAACGCCCTTTGACAGTTTTCGTTCCACGTCACAGCTTGATCTTTCTTCAACAGCTTGAATAACGGTTCACACGTGGCCGTTAGGTGAGATATGAACCGGGCAATGTAGTTCAACCTCCCTAAAAACCCGCGCACCTCTTTCTCTGTTTTAGGCGTCGACATTTCTTGAATTGCTTTTATTTTAGCAGGATCGACCTCTATTCCTCTTTCGCTTACGATAAACCCCAGCAGTTTACCCGATCTCACCCCGAAGGTGCATTTATTAGGGTTTAGCCTTAGCCTGAACTTCCTAAGCCTTTTAAATAGCTTCAACAGATTCACCAGGTGCTCTTCCTCCGTCTGGGATTTGGCAATCATATCGTCAACATAAACTTCGATCTCTTTATGTATCATGTCATGAAAAAGAGTCGTCATCGCACGCTGATATGTTGCCCCAGCATTTTTCAAACCGAAGGGCATCACTTTGTAACAAAATGTTCCCCAAGGCGTTATGAAAGTAGTCTTCTCCATATCCTCTGGCGCCATTTTAATCTGGTTATAGCCTGAAAAGCCATCCATGAAGGAGAATACGGAGTACTGAGCAGTATTATCAACTAACACGTCAATGTGAGGAAGTGGAAAATCGTCTTTTGGGCTTGCTTTATTCAAATCTCTATAATCTACGCACATTCGAACCTTGCCATCCTTCTTGGGCACTGGTACGATGTTGGCAACCCATGAAGGATACTTCGTCACAGCCAGGAAACCAGCGTCCCACTGTTTCTGAACCTCCTCTTTGATCTTCATTGCCATATCTGGTCGAGTTCTGCGAAGCTTTTGTTTGACCGGCGGGCAATCTTCTTTCAGTGGCAGGCGATGCACGACCATATCTGTATCGAGCCCTGGCATATCTTTATACGACCAAGCGAATACATCACTATACTCTTGGAGCATTTCAACCAGTCTCCGCTTGATATCAACCTGCAGCGCGGCTCCGATACGAATGTTTTTCTCAACCCCTTCTGACCCCAAATTGATAATTTCGATGACCTCGTCGTGAGGCAGAATGTCTCTTTCCTCTTGCTTTACTAACCAAGACAGTTCTTCAGGAACGTCGCTATCTTCGACAACCTCTTCTTCGGCCTGAAACACCGGGTGCTCAAAGTCGGGACGAGTCATAGGTGGTTCAAGGATGTCATCTGAAAATGTTATCCTGCAAAAGGAATGGTTAAGTGCTTCAAAATGCGTATAAAGCGAATAACCACGTTGCCATTTTATTGAAAAATATAAAACAAGAAAGACAGGGATTACAGTATTTGCACATGAAAAAACGCCATTTATTTAATGATTAACACGCAATGTTTATAACAACACAGCCCTAAGCAAATCATGATGCCCCGGGCAAGGCATCAGATTGTTCAACAATTAATAAAGCAAAGCATTACTGTTTAAAAGTCACAGGAACAAGCTCCTGAATAGACCAGTTGCACAGTCCTTGTCCTGGCGTGCTTGGCTGAATCCAGGCATCCATGTCACAGTCGCTGTCTCCTTCATCAGACTCCGAAGCAGCATTGACAGTTTCATGACATACTCCACTGGCAGAGATGGTGATTGGCTTTCTGAAACGGGGTGCCCCCACGGAAGGAGTTGATGACGACGGTTGGTACCCCAACCCGAACCGGTCCATCTTCACAGGAATGTCCAGCACCTTTCCCCAGCCTCTGGCTTCTCCTGTTTCCACTAGAGCTTGAGCTTCTTTATACGATGAGACGGCTATTTCTGGCGCTTTGCTCGGCCCGGGACCCTTGTCCTTGATGCGCAAACCTTCGAATGCCTGGCAGGGCGTTTCGTGGATCTCTCCGTCTACTTCCACATATTTAAATGAAGATAGATGGCTGACCAGGATGTCTTCTTCTCCGCATACGGTGACTACGCTGTCTCCGACCATATATTTCAACTTCTGATGCAGGGTGGACGTGACTGCCCCTGCTCCATGAATCCAGGGTCTTCCAAGCAAGCAGCTGTACGCAGGCTGTATATCCATGATATAAAACTCCGTTGCAAACACTTCCGGCCCCACCTGTAGAGGCAAGGTAATCGATCCAAAGACTGTCCTCCGCGTGCCGTCAAACGCTCTGACTACCAAGTCGCTAGGTGTGCACAAGATTCCTCTAACATCCAACTTCATCATCGCCTTCTTGGGCAGCACATTCAAAGATGACCCGGTGTCAACCAAGACGTGTGACATTACTGATCCTCTACACTCGACAGATACGTGCAGCGCCATATTGTGATCTCTTCCTTTCGGAGTCAAGTCAAAATCGGTAAAGCCCAAGCTGTGGCCTGCATTCACATGTGCCAATACTCCTTCTAGCTGGTTCACGGAGACGTCTTGGGGTACAAAAGAAGTATCCAGGACTTTCAGCAACGCATTTCTGTGAGCTTCCGAACACAACAGCAGTGACAGGATAGATATTTTGGACGGCGTCTGCTGCAGATGCTCCACAATCTTATAATCACTTTTTCGAATTAAGCGCATGAACTCTTCTACATCCTTCGATGCTGCTTCTTTTTCACTCGCTTGCACCGGAACATTCTCAACTGCTTTCCCTTTTCCTTTCGCTAGTCTTTCAGCCTCCACTTCAGGAGATATAAAGATCCGGCCACTCCTTGTCATGCCTCCTGAGCCGACAACATTATCCACCGTCTCGGCTGGTTGTTTATTAACATCAATTTTTATTCCGTCACAATATACTTCCAACCCATATGACCATGGGACTGCTTTCGTGCTCTCATACGGGATCGGCCCGGCCTTAGTTATGGTAATCGGTGGTCGTTGAGCTGGTGCCACGATAGTGATCGTCTTCCGAGGAATTGTCACAGTGGCCACATCATTCTGATTATCTGCTACCGCCCCTGCGGGTTCTTCAGTTGCCGCTTGGTCAAACTGCAATATGCCCTCATCAATTAAAGCCTGAATGCCTTTCTTCAAATCCTCACACCCCCCAGCTAGGGTCCAACAGTCTAAGCAATACTCGTTACATCCTGGGTAAACACCTCCTTGTAACAGTCGGCTCTTTATCTCACTCAGCGGCGTCTTCAAATCATCGACATTCATAATCAGGTTCAAACCTTCCTCAGTCAGAACGGCGTTTACCCCATGATTAGGCATGGGTTTCTGCACTATATTCGGACCTGCCGTTCCGAAATTGATAGTCTTATTGTCCAAAAGATCCTGCACAACATGCTTAAAAGCATGGCAACCTTCTATATCGTGACCCGGGGCTCCAGAATGAAACTCACAGTGCCTGCTTGCATCATAACCAAACGGGGGAGCCCCCGTTATCGGTGCCAGAGTTCTCTTCTCTACCAGGTTTAATCCTAGCAATGTCTGCAACAAATCCGCATAGGTCGAGGGAGGCTTCTCAAATACTCTTCTCGGTTTACTACCCTGGAATCTTCGCTGAGCCTGCTGTGCCCCTTGCTGAGGCTGCTGCTGCTGTTGCATTGGCTGTTGCTGAACCGGTTGTTGTTGCTGGAGTGGTTATTGTTGTTGAAGCGGTTGTTGCTGAAGCGGTTGTTGCTGATATGGAATAGTAACACTCGCCACCTGCTGCGACTGATGATATTGGTTTCGTCCCCTGCCTCGGCCTCGGCCTCGGCCTCCAAATACTGCACTTGCCTCGCCCTGACGGCGCCCACCATAAGCTTTCCTATTACTGCCAGATGCAGTTGATTCCTCGACTTGGAACTTTCCTTGCTTAATGTTACGTTCAATCTTTTCTCCCATCAGAATTAGGTCTGAAAAACTGGCCAGAGACGTGTGAAACAGCATATCATGAAACAGACCGGTGAATGTGCCGACAAACATGTCATTCATTTCCTTATCTTCCACAGGAGGACGGACCCTGGCAGCCATATCGCGCCACCTTTGCGCGTACTCTTTAAAGCTCTCCCCCTTCTTCTGCGACAGTCCTGCCAACTGGACCCGATTGGGTGCCAAATCGCTATTATACTTGTAGTGAGCTACAAATGCCTCTGCTAATTGCTTCCATGTCTTGATATCAGTTGGCTCCAACCCCATGTACCATTCTAGGGAAGGACCCGACAGACTATCCTGAAAGAAATGCATTAGCATTCTTTCATCAGTTGAGTATGCAAACATCTTTCTGTAATAAGCTCGTACATGCACTTTTGGACATGTGTCCCCCTTATACTTATCGAACGCAGGAGCTTTGAATTTAATCGGCACCCTCAAGCCAGGTACCAGCCCCATTGTTGCCATGTCCAAACCCACAGCACTTTGGTTTAGGACTCCCCTCATCTGCTCTTCCAGCATTCTAATCTTCTGGGAGTCATCCATCGGTCCTTCAAAACCTCCTCCGGAGAAGGCGTCCTCCTGCTGATCTTCTTGCCACATACCATTTCCAGCTCCGTACCCATCATATCCATTATTACGCCCAGCTCTGATCTGATTCATCCCCGGACCTCGGCCTCTGTTGCCGTACCCTTGAACACCTCCAGCAGGACCAAAAGCCATAAATCCAGCACCGTTTCCATTTCCAAAACCCCCGTAACCCTGATTGGTCGCACCATAACCATCTTGCCCAAAGCCTTGAGCATTAAAGCCGTACTTGCCAGCGTTATCGAATCCCTGATCGTTGAACCCGAATCCAGTATTGACAAAGTCGTTGCCTCCCATATTATCTCCCAAATTGACATCACCCAGCCCAACGTTATGGACAGCAGTCTCATTTCCAACTCCGACGTTACCATTTACAGCAGCGGTAGCGTTGTTAACATTAGCAGCAGGTGTGTTGATCACAGGCGGAGCCACTGGCGTGGGAGTACCGTCTCCATGAACAGTATCGACCCGTACAGACTGATGATCTTCATTACCATGACCAACGTTTCGGGCCAAAAGAGGCTGGACCATGGCCTGCAAATTCTCCTGCCCTTTTGCTATAGCTTCCATGGTCTACATGAAGAGAGCGAGCTTCTCGCGCACATCTTGCATCTCGTTCTGCATTTGATCCATGATTCTTCGACAATTGGTGCGGGTAGAATAGCGGTGCGGGTGTTGATCTGCAATCCTGGAAAGTACCTGGTATAGAGCAGAAAATAAGACACTATTCAAAGATTACCTGTAATGCAATATGAATATGAATGCAATGCAATGTGTCTGTGCATTAGGGAAATTCATTCCCCCAGTTCTAGTGGGAAGGTGCCTGTGCAGTGACAGTGTTGGCAACAAGAATATCGGAGCTGAATCATAGAAAGCCTCATATATTGCAGGGAAAATTAATAAGCCCGGAGTACAATATTACTGAGAGTACAATAAGAAGGCATGACCTCAACCAACAATCCTGGTGATGGTCAGCACTATGCAAATAAAGCATACAGGTTACTATATGAAATGATCAAATCCTCCCAAAAGTCTGGTACTCTTCTATCAACTTCTTGGTCTCCGGATGGCTTGGTCGATCAAGCAGCCCTTCAACAAGTTGGTTTCTTTTCTTAAGAACACGGCGCACGTCTTCAGTAGTTTCTTCCCATGTGGCTTCCCCGAAGCAATCTTCTAGCTTTCGCTTCTGAGACACTGCTTCATCTCTGGATTTGATTGCCTTGTTCAGTGCATGCTGGACACTATACCGGGTCATCACTTCTTCCTCACACTTCTTGATGCTAGACTTCAACTTCTCTTCGAGGTCGGAAATTTGCTGCTTCAGCTTATCTTCCCTCTTCTTATTGTTGGTGAGTGTAGCATTCCAAGTCTTATTGCAAGAGGAGATTTCTCGGTGTGCTGCGTCGAGCGCCTTCTTTTTGGCTTCCAGCATGTCATGGGAGCTTCTGAACTCTTGCCCCAGACGTTCGCGCTTCTTTTTCTCCTCAGTCAACTCAGCCCCTAGTCTGTTTACTAGCTCGATCTGCTGTTGGAAAGCATACACAGCCTTGTTTTTCTCACTGCGTATCTGAGCTAGCTCCTGCTCTAACCCTTCGTTGACCTTCATCAAGGCTTCTTTTTCCTTCACAACTTGCTCGTAGGCCTCCTTAGAAACAGTAGTTGGCTCTTCTGCCGGAATAGGAACAAGAATTGGTGCATTTGGAAACGGCATTCTCAACTGACTAGCCCTCTCCTGAATCCAAACTCTATAAGGTGCATAGGCCTGACAGTCATTCTTTCCTAACAACGGCTTCCCTCTGCGGTTAATACGCGTCCAGGCATGTTGCAACTTGGCTAATAACTCTCCCTTCACATCACCTGTGAAGTACAAAGATTCCTGTACTTCTTCCTCCTGCGGTGGATTCTTCAGCGCATATCCAAACTGACGAATGAATAGAGAAGGGTTGTAATTGATACACCCTTTTCTTCCTATCAGCGGCACATTAGGGTACCCAGAACAACTGAAGATGAGCTCAGATCCCAACAGGTCTCGATCAAACCACACAACATCTTCGGAATATAGCCTCATCAGGCGCTCTGACCAACTGGCTGAGGTTGCACTGTCTACAAATGGTCCCTTCATGGGGAGATGACTTTTGAACCACATATTCAATAGAGGAGTACAGCAGTAAACAACTTTTCCCCTTCGGTTTTCGTTCTTGTAGTGCAATGAGTGGTAGAAGTCTCCGATCAACGTTGGCACTGGATTGCCGGCAGCGAACAGATAGAAAGCATCCAAGTCCACAAAATTGGGCAGGTTAGGAAACAGCACAATTCCATAAATGCATAGAGCCAAAATAGCGTTGAAAACCACCCAACAACCGCTCTTGGCGTACTCTTGAGCTTTGCCAACCAAGAAATCGAGAGAGAAACCGGGAACCTCGAGCCAAGAAGTCACTAACAACTCAGCAGCGTTCATGTGCAAGGCTTTGGCTAAGTCCTCCAACTTGGGCTCAGCAGCAGAGTGAATAAAGGGAACCTTGTTCTGCACGGGAAGCTCAGTAAACTCCACATACTCCTCAATGGTAGGTCCTAGAATGAAGTCAGCAAAAGTAAAGCATCTCAATGCGGGGTCATAGAACTGCATCAAGGTGTATAGCCCGTTCATCTCATCAGCAGTGGGCTTACAGACCAATCTCAGTAATCTCCCATGACTCATTCTGAAGCTTCTCCTAACCTCCTCATCGGCAAGAGATATCAGACCAAGCAAAGAAGTAATATCAGGTGAAGGCAGCTTATACGCAACTGTTTTCCTCAAACCAGCCATAATCAATACTCAGAAGTCTGGGCAGTAGAACCGGGGAATATGCAAATGCACCTGCAGCACAGACACACGTTAGTGGAATGCAAGTGGTAATGGATATGCAGGCAATGCAATGCAGGTAACATGCAACAGGGACCAAAGCTGTAGCTGAATAGCCTGAACCCAATCAAGAAAGGTCTCAGATAGACCATCCAGAAGTCATCAAACCCTGGTCTCAGATAGACCTAAAACAAAGCTCCAACACAGACCTCAAACTGGTCTCTGGTAGACCTCAAATCACATCTTCAATTGGTCTCTGACAGACCTCAGAACTCTCCAACTGGTCTCTGACAGACCTCAGAACACCTCTCCAAATGGTCTCTGACAGACCTCCTAACTCTCTATAAATACCCAGGATCTCTGATCAAGAAATAACCGGTATCTGAAGGTCTAGTTACCTGCATAACCCCAAACCCTCTCACAGGTGGATGTCCTAGTAACTGACAAAGGTATGGCATCCTATGCGGTCGTCGGCGTCACAGACTTTCAGGGTTGATGATACGATTCCCAGAAGGAGTGGCATCATCAAATCCTGAAGAGGCCTCACTTAGCCAACTTCCCAATGATCGGTTCCCGGAGTCGACAATTCAGCTGACCAACAACCCCTTCGACCCAAAGGGTAGAAAAAGAAGCCAACCAGAAGAACCTCGTCCGAGTGTAGATTTCATGAGACACTAATGCAAGCAAAGCCGGCACGCGCCCACTACTTTCTACTCTAATTCTAGGTGCACTCAAGCCCAGGTCCGGCTTATCTCTCAATATCAGAACACCCGTCACACCCCAATACAGCAATAATAAACAATATATACAAAGCTGAAAATACAAGGTCAGAAATATAAATCCATACAAAATCCTCGACGGGAAAACAAACGTTAGGATTGACTCTCTTAAGGGACGTTGGATCCCAAATGCATAAGAACCATCGCAGGCCTTAGCAGCCAGGGGACGTTGGATCCCCAGCAGAGTCGCCAGCTGTCGCTACTGCGAAAATCGGCGCCGGCTGAACAGAAGGGTCGCCACCGTGCGTTATTTATCCCACGGGAGGGAAAGGAAACGCTCAGAGTAAACCTCGCACAACACGGGAAAGGTATGGTCGTCGCAACCAAAACCTGGATTCGGGAGTCGGTTACGCAAGGGGAAGGTATTAGCACCCCTCACGTCCGTCGTACTCGACGGGATCCACGCTTGTTTTCGGGTATGGATTGTTATTCTATCTACGCTAAAGGTCTGGGGTTAAAAGAAAAAAAAATGAAAATAAAAAATGACTCGGCAAAGTATCGCACTTTATGCCTACGTATTCCCGCCTGGAACGAGAAATCAGAGTCAACGTAGTTCGCCTACCTACGGGAAAGGAGGGGAAGGTTGCTCGCTAGGATATCGCATCCTATGCCTACGTACTTTCACACAGCATGAAAGATCAGAGCAAACGTAGTTCGGGCCACGTACGACACAAGTCTGTCTTGGTTGATTTTACTCCTTCTGAAAAAGGGTTTCTTGATTAGCAGTCCCGGCGGACAAAAATGACGTCTTGATGAGTTCACATTCTTTTACGGAAGAAGTGTCTTTTATTGTGTTTGAAATCTTTATGTGTTTTTCTGTTTGTTTTGAGAGAGAAGAGACAGAACTCTAACCTACGGTTGCGAAGGGAATCAAACTAACCTAATGTTATCATGCATGGGTTAAGACCTAGTGTCTATCATGTTCCTCTCTTGCACAGAGAGAAACAGAGATCCTACGGGATAGGCAGAAACAGAAACAATAACAGATATAATAAAGCGGTAAAATGCATGGATGCAACAGTACAAGCGAGGCAAGGGAGTCCCACTCAACCTCGAACCTAGAAAACAATAGGCGAAAGTGAACAGGCTTCACTTTCAACCTAACAGGGTAAACAGCAAACAATACAACCAGGAAATCCAAACAATACATCAGCAATGAAATACAACAGCAAAAGAAACAGCATCAGCAGGTCTGAATCAACATCTAGCTCCAAGTAATCTCCACTCAGCTACAGGCTTCAACAAGTATTAATCTCCATCTTCATGACCTTCAGGCAAGGGCTTTGATCATCTGTCTTCCATCTTTTCTTCATGTCTCAGGCTAGGATGAACATCAGTCAACCAGATGAGGTGAATGAATGTTAGACAGTTAATTACCTACCAAGGGTGGTTCATCAACTGTTAACATTAAACAGAAAGTTTCCTCTCAAAAGTTCTATCTTTCAAATATATTCACTGATCCTTCCAAAGGAAGGAGGTGGATATTTGAAAGAGACTTTGAATCATAGAGAAAGGATAGAGGCAAACAAAGCCATCTATGTTTGAGAAACAAGCTTTCTAATCTAGAGCTCTGCCTAGCTCCTAAACCCTAGTCTCCTCAGCAGCTGCTAGCAATAACCTCCTATTCAACTCTGGCAGTTGATCTTCAATCTCTGGATCTCCAATGGTCTTCATCTCCTCAAGTCTTCAGCTCTTCCAGGTCCCCAGACAAACCCAATACCCAAACAAGCAAGCAACAATCCCCAGAGGGCATACCACACCAGTCAATCAGATATACAGTAGAGTAATAGCAGTAGGGGAATCCTGACTTCTTCTAAGGGATCTAATAACTACCCATAGCCCCTATAGTCCCATAACTAAACTAATCAAACCCTAAGTCCTAAGGGAAAAGAATTAAGTCTCCTAAGTCATCCCCTAAAAACCCTAATTTGTTCATGTTATTCACAATTACACTAAGCACCTAAATTTGATTTCTAAAAATGGGTACTAAATTGAATCTACAAGTTTAATGTCTAAACTAAACAACCTAAAAAGAATGGACAAAAAATATTAAAGCATCTAGTAGAACAAAAATTAACAAAATCATGCATGAAATGAAACTATTAAAATGTTATTTATTTAGAAAATATGGGAAAAATATCAAATAAAAAATAAAATGCAATTTTTATTTTTTATAATTTTCTAGACATCCTAAAGAAAAATATGCAAAAAGAATGAATTAAAAATGATGATTTTTCTATTTATTATGAATTTTATAAGATGCATGAAAAATATAAAGAAAATAAAAAGAAAATGGAAAGAAATAGCCAGAGGGGTGTAAATAGTATAGGCGCGCAGTTCATATTCAGTTGGGCTGAGGAAGGTGGGGTGCGAATATCAAGTCTACCAGGCCCATATGCGTTCAGAAAACACTTGGAAAAATGCCAGAAAAATTAATAAAGTCTCGGTGTGAATAGCATATAATTCGTGTTGACATGTTGGGCTTAGCTTGGGGGAGGGTGCCATTAGTAATACTGAATCCAAGCCCAAAGCTGCTAACTTAATGAAACGCAGCGTTTGGTTGTCTCAGACTCCCTTCACATTTGAAAACGAATCCTGGCCTCACGATCTCACTCTCAGTCAAAGTCTCCCTTCTGATCTAAGGGCTCTCAAGTCGTCTTCTTCCTTGGTTCAAATTTTGGAGGGAGTTCCATGGATGAACAGACCTCATGAGCTCATCTTCTCCTCCTTCGAACTCCATCAAATCTTGATCAATTCCCATCAAATAAAACCCTAACTCCCTCTAAATTCACCCCTAAATTCAACCATGGTCTCGAATTCTACTGAATCTTGCTCAATCTTGGAACCCGATAGCAACCTCTAATTATGGTCCCGAATCACTTCTAACCAATCTTGAAATTAACTGCACTAACATGCTCCTCTCCTATCACTGGTCAATTCTAACTAAAGAACTAAGATTATCATTCAATATTGAGGGAGTTCTTGGTCCACAAAGAAATGGTGCCTCTAACAAAATCATCACTAAATCACCTCTAACTTTCCAGAAAGCTTCCCCTAATGATTTCTAACCATTCTAACCTACTAATTCTAATCAATTCTACTTAAATTAAAGTGCACGAAGAAATTTACAAACCTGGTGAAATGAGATGAACAGATGGTAGAATTCTTCAAATCAATGCCTGAGTCTCTCCAAAATCATTCAGTGATCCATCTTCTAGCTTCTGTATGCAAAAAGAAAGGTTGAAAAGCTCTGAATCTTGGAAACCGATTTCAAGTGGAAGGTGTGAAATTTGAAGATCAAGAACACGATTCCTCAATGATCTTGCTCTCTGACTGATCTGCACACACTCAGTGATCCATATGGAATGTGTTCCAATAGAGAAAATTGATTGAAATGGGATGGAATTCAGAAATGGATCTTGACTTGTAATGGAAGAAAATGGAAATTCAATCTCTCTTCTCTGCACCAATCTTCTCTAACCCTGCATCTGAGCACACTCCAATCCATATATAGATGATGTTAGAATCATCTAGAACCAGCTGGAACCTTCCTATGAGAAATTGAGTTTCTCATGTCATGACTTTTTTCATTTCATGCTATGCATAGTTCAGTCTAAGTTCTCCTTGTTACAGCCCATGATTATCAATTGAAAATCTCCCCAAATGGTATTTTGAACATGTTGAAAGGCCTTGCAAGCTTGTGTATTAATCCCTTATGTGAGTTGGATGTGTAACTTGAATTATAAGCAATCTATGACAAGTCCCAAATTATGACCTCAAATCCAAAATCTAACAATGCCAATGATCCCAAAATATGTTTTCTAGTCAAAATGATATGTCACTTGCCTCATTTTGATCATGTAGCATAAAATTCCCAAAAATGGACATTTCATGTATTAAATTTATGCCTTTTTTAGGTCATTTTTACAAGCATGAGCTACAAGCATTTCCAAACTTACATGGCCTCCTCTATTGACTTAAAATCACCTTTTGAACAACTTTCATGTTTTGAATTTTTCCATTTGAGGCTTGGAAATAGGAGATATGGCCTTTGCTTAAAAATGACCTATAACTGACAAATGACCAAAATACCCTTTGCTTGCCAGGACCATAAATAGAGTTCCACACATCATATGAAGGCATACCATACCATTCTAGAAAGATAAGACAATGAGGAACAATTCCTATGTTGACCAGAAATTCATTTGAAATCTCCTTGAGGGGTAAAAATAGCTTGGAAGTCAAGTCACTTTCACAAACAAAATTTCAGATACCTCAGATGACCTGTAACTTGCAAGGACCATAACTTGAGTTCTATAAATCTCCTTGATGTCTTCCACCACTCAAATTAAAGGTCTTGAGATCCTCTACAAGTTCCATGTTGGCCAAGGATCCATTTGAAGCTTGCATTTTGACTTATCTTGCTTGGAAATTTGACCTAAACTAGGGGATTTTACACAGAAACCCTAATTTAGAAACTCCTCTTCTCCTTGATTTCTCTTGATTTCTTCTTAGCATATCACCATATCCTCCTTTACATGTCAAATGATGAACCCCACATCTCTCCAATAGACCTCAATGCCTCTTAATCAATCAATTGACTTAGGGTTGACCTAGGGTTGACCCAGATGAAACCCTAGGTGACTGTCTTCAACTGTAGCTCTTGTGCTCACATCAATGACTTGTATCCTTCTCCAAATGACTTTCTAAGTCTCTCATGATGTCTATATACTCTCCATGCCTTCAATTCACAGCTCACAACCCCTTTGTTGACCCTCAGATACCCTCAGATAGGAGATAGACTCAAGGCTTGATCTGCTGAACTCTTTGCTTTCAAATTCTTTTCTGATGACTTGAATGAGATTGAATTAGGATAATAACCTCTTGATAGGCCTCTAGAGATGAGAATAATGCCTGATCCCCTGTTGAATGACTTGCCATGCTATGCTATGCAGATGATTAGTCTATGTACATGACTCTATATGCAAATGCTAATGATATTGAAACATAAACCCTGTGAATAAGGTTGAGCAAATTTTAGGGTGCAACAAAGACGGCCTCCACTGGGAAAAATAACCAAGAGTAGCTGCTCAATAGGTCCAGGTATGACCGGATGATACTCTAGGGTAGGATCAAGTAGACAGAATGCTGGAGCATTGAGCAAAGAATAACATTCGGGCTTCTGAAAACTCTTGAGCGAAGAGATCAAACGGGATCTTTGATGGAGATGGCACCGGCGAGACGGCCTCCACTGGGAAAAATAACCAAGAGTAGCTGCTCAACAGGTTCAGGCATGACCAGTTGACACTCTAGGGTAGGATCAAGTATACAGAATGCTGGAGCATTGAGCAAGAATAACATCCGAGCTTCTGGAAACAGGATCTTCAAGACTCATTAGAAAATATACAGGGTAAAAACCTGTTGTATGCCAAAGTAAATGGACTTCAAGGGGAAATACCCTGATAAGCTTCTCGAGAGATACTGCCACTTATCGCTGAAAGGGACTTACATGCCAAAAGGATAAGCTCTCAAATGAAGAGACGGTCGCTTATCTGGGGGTACAAATGAAATGATAAGCTCCTCTATAGGGGTTGTCGCTTATCTGATAAACTTTCATGGGGTCCTTAATGAAAAAGGCACCGACGAGACGGCCTCCAATGGGGAAATAAGCAGAAAGATAAAGGCTCAACACGTTCAGGCATGACCGGCTGATACTCTAAAGTGATGGACCAACAGGTTCAGGCATGACAAGTTGAACTTTAGAAACTAGATCCTCAATGAAGAAGGCACCGGCGAGACGGCCTCCACTAGGGAATATTTGAGAGTACGGCTCAACAGGTTCAGGCATGACCGAATGATACTCTAAGATAAAGGGTAAGCTTCCATGATCAAAATATGATTTAGCTTCTTCTTTAACTAAATTATTAATTTAGAAAGGGTAAATAAACCTCCCCCATACTTCAAGGTTCATATTCCATGAACGGGTCTCAATTTCTTCTTTTACTAAAGGGTAAAATAAACCTCCCCCATACTTCAAGGTCTGTATGCCATGAACGGGTCTTAGTCTCTTCTTTTACTGGAAAAGGGTAAAATAAACCTCCCCATACTTCAAGGTCTGTATGCCATGAACGGGTCTTAGTCTCTTCTTTTACTGGAAAAGGGTAAAATAAACCTCCCACATACTTCAAGGTCTGTATGCCATGAACGGGTCTTAGTCTCTTCTTTTACTGGAAAAGGGTAAAAAAATTGTCTACGGCGAGATGCCCAAGAATGAGTACGGCGACTCAACGTCTTAAGGTTCAAGAAATGATATGCCCACGGTGGGATTCCCAAAAATTGAGTACGACGACTCAACGTCTTAAGGTTTAAGGTAATAAAATGCCCACTGCGGGACGCCCAAGAATGAGTACGGCGACTCAACGTCTTAAGGTTTAGGAAAGGATATGTCCTCGGCGGGACGCCCAAGAATGAGTACGGCGACTCAACGTCTTAAGGTTGTGGTCACTTGTTGCTAGTCATAATGAAGATAGAGATAAACTTCTCAGTCGAGAACTGCTGCATACCGTTGTTTGTAGTGATAGGCTTCTCATGCGAGAACTGTCGCATATTTGTGAAGGTTGCAAAAGGGATCTTCTTGATAGATAGTGCAAAATAAATGCACGTCCAGGTAGGTTCGACGATCGACAGAGACCGAAGTTCAATCTAGGGTCGAGCTAGAAAGAAACTGTCAAGCAAGACTCCATTGAGGGTATGAACTCAAATGGGAACTATCTATTCCTGGCGCGGAAAAGATAACTGAAATAACCATCATCCACGAGGGTTGAACTCTATGGGGAAACTGAACATAGTAGGTATTTTATGCTTAAGGTTGACGACTCTATTTGGAGAGAACAGACAAACCCAGTTACTTGGCGGTAACCACAGCCAAAGTAACGACAAAAGACAACGAGGATAGCAAACACGCAGATGCTAAAGCGTATGCAACATGAAAATGCAATGCGAATGCAATGAGTATGAAAAATGTTCACGCTTATACTCATACACATGCTGACAAAACAGACGAGCGGAGGAGGGAACTGGAGATGAAATAAACATCTCGACGGGGATACTCGGCGACCTCTGTAACAGTACATCTATCAAGGGATAGGAAAGTTGATGGCGGAACTAAATCTTGCTTCAAAGTTCCAAATTCTCTGGGGAGAACAAAATTCCACTTGGGGATAAGATATCATGGCTTCACTGGAGGATTGCCATCATGGATCTAAAGTTTTGATCAAAGAAGACCTGTTCATTGGGATAGTCATCTTAGGAGTAAAGACTTATGGGGATAAAATAAATATCTGCTTCAATGGGGAAGTGTGGAGCTAGGCAGATTCGTGGAGAAAGTAGCAACTTCCTGGAGAAGTAGGTCAGCTTCTTGGGGAGAGCATGGAAATATCCTGGGGAATACTTCCTGAGGAAAGTATGGCAAATTCAACGAGGAAAAGATGGTTCCACTAGGAGTGGGTCCTCAAATATATATCACTTGGAAGATGCTGACGAGATCTCTGCAGCCTTGAAAGTCACTGGAGATTACCGGCTCAATCCAAAAATGTTGTCAGCTTATAGTCTCGCTGGGGACTGCTCTGAGGCAAAGGCTTAAAAGTGCTTCTGCAGCATGGGACTTATTAGGGAATGAAGACCGCCTGCAGTAAAATTTATCGGGGTAGGAAAAGCGTAATAGTCGCCATTTTGAAAAACAATATGCCCCAGAGTACTTGCTTTGTGAGAAAGAGTCACCTCAAGAGGATTTTACAGAGAACATGGAGTCCAATTGCCCCATTATTTTCAAACTCTTGGAGAGATTCGCCAAATCTCGACGTAACTGCCCCTGATTGACGGTATAACCGAATCTTCAATCTTGTGCTATAGATGAAGTCAAACTTGTATTAGTGAGCAACCTGGACACAACCTGCCCCAGGTCCACAGAGTCTTCAAATCTTAATCGGTGATGTCGTCACATAATCTTTCTAAGATATCAAGCAAATATAGGAAGTCAAAAATGTTGATTTCGAAACTGTTAATGCAACACGAGTTTGTCTTGAAGGAGTCTTTTATAAAAAGATATCACAATGACCGGTGACCGAAATCACTAGTTAGGATATGAATTTTAATTTATAGTGCCAACATTGAATTGAGCATAGCTCGCAGGAGTCAGGAAACGTTCTCATCGAGTATGTTTTCAAGATAAACCCTACTTCAATTAGGTCTTTCAAAGGTTGTATCGTGGCTCGGTTCACGGTTTTAAGAAATAAAGGATAAAGGCTCAAAGTATATTTGTACCCACCCATTCTTCGTGATGTTCTCCAATCCTATATTTAGTCAACTGGATACGAGCACTCATCTCTCAAGCGGACTCGATATGGTTGAGAATTCCTCAAGGCTTTGGACGTGGCAATCACTCACCTATTTTCTTTAGGGTGTTTGATCACACGACTTATTCTTTATTGGGGATTTTTCTTTGTAATCCTTTGTTTTTTTGTTTTTCGCATTTTTATTCCCTAACTTTTGCCTACGAAGTCTTTTGACTTTGGCTTTGGGAGTCCAGCGGGATGCCCCAGTTTTGCCTAAGTCTCCTTTATAGGTTTTGACTTAGCGGGCTCTTTTATTCATTATTTTCTGGATAAGTCGTGTGACTCTTTTGAAGGCTTGTGACTGCCCCGCTCTTTAGATAGTTGAGGGATAATCATTTGTGTCTTCGGACTTCCAACCTCCTAATATGTTGAGGATATATGGGTTCTCGAGTGTATGCTCTTTTTGAAAGTCTGAGTTCTCGATCAGTCTAACTAAAAAACTACCCTGTCCCAGGTTAATATTAGGGTTCTTATCTGGAAAGAAAAACTCCTTCTTCAAAGCTCAAAAGGGGTTAAAGAGGGACTGCCATCCTTATATCTTCGGTGTTTAGGATTTGAAACAATGTCTTACATCATCAACAGGGTTTCACTCGAAAGCATATGACAAGAGATTTGACGTTTTTAGTTCATCATCCTCCTCCCAATTCTCTATCAAAGCAAGAGATCGGGTAAAGTTGGCATTATAAATTATGAAAAATAATTTTTATGAGTGAAACAAATGGATTTCTTCAAGACAAACATATGCATTGCATAAATTATTCAAAACAAACAAGTTCGTACATGTTAAATATGCTTTCATAGTCAAAGAAACAAAATACATATAGATAAACAAATGAACTGTCTGGAACGCCTATTAGGTCTCTGTATCCAAGTTTGGCACAATAATGGTTTCTTCTGGCAGAGTCTCATTGGAATGAGTCGTCTTGCTTGCCCAGCTATATTGGTCACAGTTTCCTCAACAGTCTTAGATTCTTTCCTCAGAATAGTTTTCCCAGATTCTTTGTCAATCATGGTCCCATCATATTTCCAGGGTATAGCTTGAGGATTACTGAAGTGAGATGGACTAGGCTTCTGAATGACTACCGGTCGTGGCTGAGCAACTGGCTTAGACATATTGAAAACTGGCTTTGCAGAATTTGATCTTGGCAACAGGAGCACCCTGCGAGGAGTCCTGATCTGAGAAACCTTGACAGCCACATGATTTGGTAAAGGGTCATTCTCGACATTTGGCAGAGTATCATCAAAGGACAAGATCTTCTATTCCATTAACTCCTTGATAATGTGCTTGAGAGCATAACAGTTTTCTAAATCATGGCCAGGCGTACCCTCATGAAATAAACAATGAGCAGCGGCGTTGTAATTGGCAGGTAGAGGATTTGGAGGTGGACCCAAAGCTCTTGTAGTAATCAGACCTTGTTGCACTAATGAAGGGTACAACTCGGTGAAAGTCATTGGAATGGGAGGACAAGGTTTATATTGCTTCTTGTTCGGACCATTTTGGCGAGGTTCCTGATTCTTTGGTTGTTGATAATCAGGAGCGTTGGGCGCTCGTTGATAGTTGGCTGGAGCTTATGCAAGCTGATAACCAGTAGATTGTTGATATACCGGAGGCTGATAGACAGGATCCGATTGCATAGGCTGATAAGCAGGCATTTGCTGGTTGAAAGCAGGTGTTACAGCAGCCCCATATGGTTGTTGAACATACTGAACAAGATAACCTTGCTGTTGAACATGATTCTGCTGATGTTGGTAAGGCTGATGAGTAGCCATTTCACGGTAGTATATGGACGAGTGACTCTTCGGACAAGTAGCACCTTCATAACGGTCGAAACTCGGAGTCTTGAACTTTGGAGCAACAACTTGTTGAACTGGTTGAGCAATAGGAACCGTAGGAGGAGTCGGCATAAAACCAGGAGGAAGACCATAGGGAGGTTCATCCGCAACAGTAACAGTTGGCTGAGGACCCACAATATTACTGGTCATCTCAGAAACCATAGTAGGAGGAGTATCCATTCTTGCATTAATGGCCTGAAGCATCTCTATTATTTTCCCGACACTTCCCTTAAGGTCTTCAAGTTCATTTCTAACACGATCAAGCTTTTGATTTTATTCCGCCATCTTTTTCCAAGCTCGAGCTCTGGTGTTGTACTGATGTAGAGGACTCATGGTGACAGAACTGGAAGCGAGAGAACCGACGATGAGAAACCGGAAGGAAAATGCAAATGCAAAAACAGGATGCCATGCAATGCAAAGGTTTCAAGGATTTCAACGGTCGATTGCAAATATTTTTGAGGAAACTGCTGAAAAGTTTTAGGTTTTGAAATTCAAGATTTTTTTTTTGAATTTGCAAAGGACCGTTGGACTCCTTGAAACCAGGAATGATATGATGCTGGATGCAATGCACAAGCACACAAAAGTCCTAGGTTAGAGGGACATGAGCGGAGCCAAGGTCTACCCATCCCGAATGGTAAGTACTATGGGTTAATTGTACCTACAGAGCAAGGGTTCTAAAAAGGTGCCCAAAGTCATCAATTCATCTTTCGGATATTATCAATTTCCTGACTGACTCGGTGGTTAATAATATTCTCAAGAGAACCTCTTTTGAGTGTAGTATTGCGTAGCACTATTTCGGGACTACTCCTTCATAGTCTCGCACTACGTCCTAATAAAGGCCAAAGTGGGGTTAAAGGTAACTACGGTCCTCAATATCATGGACTCCAATAAAAAATAGTAAAAGTTTTCACGACTATACTCGTTCAACCAAACCATTTTCGAAAGGGTCTTAACTGAGTGGTGATTCTCGAGTCAATTTGGTCGGGACTCACTCCCTATAAGCCTCGTCGAATATATCACCATCTTATAATAATTGCACTCAAGTCCGGGTGTAGGACTTTTTCTCACCACTCAAGGATATCATCCCAAAAAGAAATAAACAGATAAGCAAATAAGTAAGTTATAATAAATATAATAAACAAGTTAGGGGAACCCCACTAAGATGATCCCCAGTGAAGTCGCCATTTTCTGTTGCGGTGAAATTTGGATGTCAAGCTATTGATTAACTTGAATCTTAATTCATTTACAACCGGTCTTTGATTTATCCAAAGGAAAGGTTAAAGAAAGGGGAAAACCTATTTCGCATCGTAAACACAATGCGGGGAAAGATCTAGGGTTCGGGGGTTGGTTAAGTTTAGGGAAGGTATTAGCATCCTAAACCTCTGTAGTACTCTACAGGAACCTCTTGTTTTAATGTTATTGTTATAGTTATCTGCTTAAAGGTAATTAAGGGTTAAGGGTGAAAGGAAAGGACCTAAGGGGTTAGTCCTAAGTATACTCGCCAAGACCCGCATCTTGTGCCTACGTATCCTAGGTAGGGGATGGAATTAGAGTATTCGTAGTTCCCCTCACAGAGAGAGATGAGGAACTTCTTGACTGTGGTCAAGGTTCCTGGGGGAAAATAAACGTTCATAAGGAAGCGCTTATTTTGGAGTGCGGCGACTCCTATTTCTACGTTATAAGTTTGAATTAAAAGGGTAGGGATAAGTATTCCACAGCGGGAAACTTATGTAGAGTACGGCGACTCCTAATCCTAAGGCTAGGATAAGGGTTTGAATGTCCACGGCGGGACGCCTAAGTATGAGTACGGCGACTCAAAGTTTTAAGGTTTAGGGAAATGGTGAGGGATATGTGAGTTGTGGAAGTGGTTGATTTAGCGTTTTTAGAAATTGAGTTTTAATTGCTTGTGAATTATTTGATTAGATTAAATCTAAATAGGTATGAAAATTAGAATTAAATAAGTGGAAAGTAAAGTTAAGGTTTGATTTTAAGTCATAATGAATTTTGGTTATTTTTAAGGAAAATGATTTAAGTGTAATGGTGGAATTGAGATTGAATTGAGAAATGAAATTATTTTTCATGATTTTTGAAAGGTTTTTAATTTAATTAAGAAAAGTTACAATTTAAGAATACTGAAGATTGATGGATTAACTAGCAAGAGGTTAATTAACTTGATTAGGATTTTAGAAAAACTTTTTATTATTATTTGATTTTTTTTATTTGTTGTTTTAAGTTAAACCTAAATTAAAATTTAAAATTTATTTTTGTATTTTTGTTTACTTTGAATTTAAGACTAAATTAACTAACTATATTTCTTTTTTCTTTTATATTAATATTAAAAAGAGCCAAATTAATTATTTTAAATATGAAATTAAATTATTGTAATTTTTTGTTTTCTGTTTTGTTTTAATTAATAAAGTTAATAGTTAGTTTTTTATCATATTTTTTATTTCTCAAATTTAAAAATTAAATTAAATGGTTAGTGGTTAGTTGTGTTAGTATATTATTATTATTAATATAATTACAAAAACTGAATAAAACAATAAAACTAAAAAAATGGTTTGTGTCGGGTGACAAAATCCCAGACCCAAATCCGGTTGGATGAAACAAAAGGGGGGAAGAACCCTAATTCTCGAAGGCCATCAGACGACCCCTTATTCTTCTTCTCCGTCAACTTCTTCCGCTTCTCGCTCTTCTTCGCGAACTCACCCTCTCTCTTCTCCTTCAAACCTGAAAACAAACAATGAAACAAAAGAATCAATCAATGGGTCAGCATTTTACCCAAATAGAGGACAGTGGTGGTTCGATGAGGGTTTTGACGCAGGGAGAGGTTTCATGGCGGGATTCTCCGACGGCGGCGGTTTTGAAGGTGATTGTTTGATGTCGGAAGCGCGGGGGTCTGAAAGAGATAAGTTTCCCTTTTTCAACTTTTGCGATTTTTTTATTTTTCTAGGGGTTTGTGAAGTGAATTTTGTGGGTGTTGTTCGTGTTTCTGAACTTTGATGTTTTTTTGTGAAATTCGCTCGTGAGTGTGTTGTGAATCCCCCCAATGACTGATTTTTCTTCTCTTTTATAGGTTCAAAGAGTTAATTGAAGAAGTCAGACAATTAAACGTGGTGATGAACTTTTCATCTTGAGGTAAACATGTTCGAGCCATGTTTAACTCCTTCATAACGTATGTCTGCTCTCATTTTGGGATGAAATCGAATCTGCCTTGCTTTTCGAATGTTATTAACAATCTTTCCATTTCCTTACAGGAGCATGTTTGATTGTGTTTCCGGTTATTTCCGTTTCTGCCCCAGCATGTTTGTAAGTTATTTTAAGAAAGAACATTATAGGTTGTAAAGAAGATAAATGGTTTAATAACACATGCCCTAATTCTGATTGTTTTCTAATTTTCCAGGTTTTGGAGTGAATGCTATCGCTATTGTTGAGCTTGTGTCTGAAATTTATGCCTCAAAAATAGCTGGCTATACCGATGTGGTGGTGGCGACGATATTGGTGTGATTTTGCTCACGAGAAGGCAACACAACTAAAGTAGCTTGTTGGGGATACCAAACTATTGACATCTGTAGCGACCATTTTTGGGCTCATCTCCAGCGGATACCGATGAAACTAAGCTCAAGGATGTGTTATTGTTCAAACTACATATCAGTGGAAACCAACGAGGAAGCAACAAAATTTTCTGACTGTGCGTAATTTTGTCCAACAGAATCCAGGCCAGGGAATCCACTTTCTAAGTTGCCAACGTCATCTATTTCACGAGGCGGAATTATGTCGACATTCTTCTATTCTAGATACACAAGTATAAGAAGAAGGAAACTTAGTATGTGAGAGAATTATGCAAGGGTGTATAACACTCCAGTTAAAGAAATTTTTTCCTCCCCGCGAGACTTCACTAAATCCTTGGACACTGGTTGATGAACATAGATGACTTGAAATTCATATGAGCTAGCCTTGTATTGTATGTAAATCATGATGTATCTATTCCTTTTGCAGCTTGGAGTAACGGCAGTGATCTCATGATAACAAACATTTGGAAGACTTGGTGCATACTAATTGGAGCAACACGCTAGTGGCATGAGTTGGATGTAGGTGCAACAGAGCAAAGTAATTCCTTGTCCTCTCCATAGGTGATATGTTGATTCTTACGTAATCATGTTCAAACCTTTTTTTTTAGTTTAACTTGCTCATGCTTATCAATTGTGAATTCTCATGACAGTGTGGACCCATTTCTTCTCTATTGATTTTGCAGGAGGGGGAGAACAACTTCCAGGTCTAGGAAGGACTCTGCGTGACTACCAGGTTTATGTTCCTTGGCTTCAAATCAGTGCATAAGGGAAAGCTCATCCTGCGAGTAATGAAGATGGGACTTAGTTTAGCACCTTGTCTAGAACGTGGACTACTTACCATTTTCTTAGCATGGCATTTTGACTTATGAAATCTTGATCAATAAATCAAACTGTATGGATTGTTTTGGATATAACACTATTTTAAATGTCATTGTTTTGAACAGGTAACTTTCCTCCAGAAACAACCATGTTGCGAGAGTGGGGCTTCAAGGCGGTAATACCCTCTCTCTTTTTCTGTTTCAAAGTGTTTTCCTCATTTTGGCATGCTTTTAGTTCCTATTGAGGTAGTTTCAGAAAGTGGCTTGAGTTAGTTTTGCTTGTCCCAACTAACATAGTATTCTAATATCTTTTTTTTTGCTTTTCAACACGCCGATGGGATTTGATGGTGAGATCAATGGGCATTGGAGCAGCATTCCAGAGGTGAATTGGTATTTCTTTTAAGGTCTGCTACTTATTAATAACTTCCTTAAGTTTCAACAAATGTTTTAAATGCTAAAGCTTGGCTTAAGCATGAGTATGTTGACTCGTATATATTTCTCTCGCATCAGGTAGCTCATAGTGAAATTGTAAGCATGGATGGGACGAGACGGATGATATTTGGACTAACAATGATTCTACTCAAGAATTGAATGAAGAGGTGAAACACTACCATGGCTTGGATATTAACTTTGAATAAAATGTGTTGCCTGCTAACTTTCAAACTGGTATAGCAGGTGGGTTAGAAAGGCCAAACCTACTTCAGGATTGTTGTTTGAAATGTGGCGCAACTTGTTTCCCTAGGCAATACTCAGGATTATGATGCCAGCGTGATGAAGCATTGACTTGTAGGCATGCGAAGGTTGGAATGTGATGGTAATATCTGGTGAAGCAACGTAAGCCTTCGTGGGGTCTCAAAGAGTAGTAATGATGAAACGAATTACTTCCGGCATCCCCTGAAGTGGATATTTTAGCCTGTTACGATTCATCTGGAAAACTGAGTGTACTCTAACAATTTTGTATTCTAATTATTGTTCTTCTCAAATTATTCTCGATAGGATGATGCTTGAAACACTCATGTGTAACTTTTCACAATGTTAGCATTAATTTTGTTTGCCGGTTCAAATTGTGCCCTTTTTTTTATAAAAAAAAAACATCAATAAAGTGATCATTTGCCCACCAAAAGAAACATGCTGAATAGTATGAATATTCTTTGGCAGTAGGATGAGTATTGAAGTCATAATGAGGAGGTTTCTTGTATTTAAACAAACAGTGTGATGCATTGAACTTCTAGATTTAACCTTAAGAATTGGGTTTTCGGCACAACTTGAATTATTGGATCTTGCACTTTTGGATTAAAACTCTTGAGACCAAATAAGGTATAAACCAACCGTGATGTTTTGAAGTTGCAACTTGGATTAAAAAATCTTTCCATGATTTTGAATTTGAATATTAAACCTTTTAAGAAATTCTAAACCAAGACTTGCGGCAAAGTTTCGTATCCGTGAGCGAAGTAACAACTTCTTTGAGTTTGGAAAAGGAATAGCTATTAACGTGATGCCTCTTGTATTGAAGTTATGAATTAGGCAATGGATCTACTTGAATTCTCTTGACTTTTTAGACTTTGGAATTCTTCTTGAAACTTATATCTTCGAAACCTGGAAACAAGCCTTGTGCAAATCATATACAAACTTGAATGGTGACTTTTCACCGTAAACAAATTAGTAACAACTTTTGAACCTTCGAGAATCACTCTTGCATCTTGAATAAATGATTTGAAATTTAGAACTTGTACTTCGGAAATCAAGTCTCACACTAATCTGCTTAAATTGCATGAATTAGAGTTTCTTTTGAAAAAAACCATAATTTACACGAGAGATTTGAGTGTTTAGAACCGGGAATCCTTTACCGAAGCCATAACTTAGTTCTGGTGCAAAACTCTTTCTAAACACCCCCATATAAACAAATTTTTGAGATACCATAAATAATGGTCCTAACATATAACACTTCTAAAGTCCAACAATTCCGAATTGAAGTTCATGCTCAAAACTACGTTAATATTCTGAACCACAAAGATTAAATCTTGGCCCTGTCTTCACAAAACAAAACAAACAAGCTGGTTAAGATGGTTAGCTATGCATTGATGATCGACTTACATGATATGTGGCTGATCAATGAATCTAAGGGTAAAATTTGGGGTACGATAATATCGATAAAATCTTTAAAGATAAGAAAATGGTCATTGCAACCAAGTTCTAGGTTCGGGAGTCAATTATGCAAAGGGAAGGTATTAACACCCCTCACGTCCGTTGTACTAAACAGGAACCTCTTTGTCTAATTTGTGATTGAACATTAGCTAATGTTATTTGTTTTCTTCTAAGTGGATAATGCGAAAAAGGAATGAGAAAAGGGTTTTGATTGCTAAGGAGAAATGTGTGGTTTTTTATTACGGTGCTTGCCAAGGATTGAGGCCTTTGTGCCTACGTATCTTCAATTGTGAAATGAAGAATCAGAGCATCCGTATTTCGTGGGACTGTGGTTGGTTGGTTTGTTTTATTGAACAGACGTTTAGATCACATTCTAAAGGATAAACATTAGCTTGTATGCTCGCGAGGGGAAGCTTAAGCATTTAGTTTGTATGCGCATTAGAAGGGACTAAACATTGTTCTTTTAAGAAAAGGTTTTAATCGCACAGAGGTGTGAAGTTAAATTAATATGTTGATTGTTTTATTTGGATGGCAATTATTTGAATGGCCAAGGAAGGCTCCTCGTATCCAAATAATCAAAGAAAAGAATCGAAAGCTCGAGACCATCCCTCTTTTTGTCCTTAAGTATGGAAGAGTTTGATATGTTTAGAGCGTTTTGAACGGATGACGAGTACTCGAATGGCCAAGGAAGGCTCCTCGTATCCAACTATTCGAGAGAGAAAATAGAAGGCTCTATACTCTCTCTTTTTCATCAAGTGTTTATGAAAATAGGTTTGATTCGTTTTGTTATAAAAAGGTTTGTAGTGAATCGAATTGTGAGTTTTTAGAGATCACAATTGTTTGAATAGTAAGGAAGGGTCTTCGTACCCAAACAATTGAGGAGAAGAATCGAAGGCTCGAGACTATCTCCCTTTTCATATTTAATGAAATAAGGTCTAAGTATGATTAAGTAGTTTAACTTGATTTGAAGAAAATACTCATTGTTAATCGAGGTTTGAATTTGCATTTGAAGCATGGTAAAGGTTTGAAAATAATTGGAAGGGAGGATCTAATTGTGCTAGGTTAAGGTTGATGAAGATGCACAAGACAATAGACTTACATAAGTGGGATAGGGATTGATATATGGATCAAATATGCTTTAGGGTTTCAAATTTAATCATGAAAGACATAAGCAAAATGAAGGAAAACGATACAGCAATTGAATCAAATTTAAATTACAAGTGCACTAGCAAAAATGGGCTAATATTTTAAATGACTAATTAGAAGTAATTAATCAAGTAAGTATCATTGTAAAAAAGCCCAAGAGTAAGCTATGAATGTGTGTAAGTGTGAATGTGAGGTCGATGGCGATGCACAAGGCAATCGGCTTACAAGGATGAACAAGGACACGACATTAAATCGAGCATTATTTTTGAAAACAATTTAAATGTGTAAGTGAGATCAATATCAAGATATATCATTAAGCATAAACATATCATGAGAAAATAGCATAGGAAATAAAAATTAACAATCACACAACCAAATTGATCCAAAAAGCTCAAAATTAATACCTAAATTAAATAAATCCACTTAATACAATTAATTAATAATTTAATTAATTAAATTATGTAAAAATATTCTAAATAATTAATGACATATTTTTTGAAATTTTATGAGTTAATAAAAAAAATAAAAAATAAAAAACTAAATGGTAAAAAAACAAAATAAATAAAATAAAAACAAAAATGTAAACAACATGGGCTAGAAAGGAATTGAAACAGGAGGTGCAATAAGAAAAACTCTATGGCCCAACCAATAAAGCCCAAGGTGGATTAAGATCCACTAAGAATCTTCAGTCAACAGGATTTACTAAGGAAATGATCCATCCCATTGGATCTGATCAAGTCAAAGCGTTTGACTAGATCAAATGACGCAGGAAGCAGCACAAAATATGATTCCGAGGTAAGCAACGCAGAATAAAAAAAACATTTGAAACGGTTGACACATAATCACGACGGTGGCACATGTCACCGTTCAGTTGCCCCCCAACATACATGGACATGCAGGCATAAAAGTGTTAGGCATCAACATAAAATAAGTTTAACATTTTTAAAAAAAGAAAACATTTGGTTACTTTTGCTCAGCCTATCTCGCTCTCGTTATCTTTCCTTTCCCTGTTGTCGTACCTCAAAAAATGAGAACGACCTCGCGAATGCCAATCGCACGCCCGCAGAATGGATTTAACAGAATCACCACCGATCTTTATTTATTCTCATATAGGGAAAGGGAAAATATCGAATAAAACCCCTATAAAAAGGGAAAGGATAAGGTCATCGCAAGCAATGTCTAAGTTCGGGAGTCGGTTATGCAAGGGGGAGATATTAGCACCCTCTCACGTTCGTTGTACTCAACGGGAACCATTTAGTTAGCATTGAAAGATCGTTAGCTTAAGGCGAGTTTCTAATCTTCTACTTATTGAGATAGGAAAAGAAAGAAGAAATGTTTTTTAAAGATTTTATTGACGAGAAGGGGAACCCAAAGAGGTTTTTATTATTAGGACGCTCGTCAAGACATTGCAGTCAAGTACCTACGTATCCTTACAAGTAAGAAATCAGAGCAATCGTAGTTCGGGTAAAAGTTGGTTGGTTAATTTTAGCAAAAGCTAAATTGTATTAATCAGCGTAAGAACTTTGTTTTACCCAAAACATGTGAGGAACAGATGTTTACACCATATTGAATGGATTTATAAATCTCATTCACGCCACTTATCTTAACTCAATGGTTGTAGATAAAACATTTCCCTAGTGTTTATTAAGACAACATACCTTTCATTTTGAAAAGAGTCTTTGATCTTATTAGATGTTTTGAAATTTTATAGGGAAAATACGCTTGATGATAATCAAGGTTTGTTCATAAATTGGGAGTTTTGAATATGATTTGGACATATTAGGAATGATGAACATTTGATGATAATCAATTATTCAAATAGTTATGCTAGAGTGTTTAAACTTTAACAACCCTTTTCATTCAAGATTGACTATGAAAATTGTTTGTTGGACAATGAACATTGATAATGATCAATGGTTCAAAGAGTTGTGCTAGAATGCTAGATTATAACAGCCCTTACTGGTCCAAGTTATTTATTAGGTGTTTTAAGGATGAAAGAAGAGAATGACTGGCTATCCTAATGCGCGAGGCTTTAGACAAATCATTCAAGGGTTTTGCTAGAATGCTAGATTCTAACAATCATTTTCTTTCAAGTTTATTTTGAAAGAGTTTTGATGTGCTTTAAAGTATTTTAGTGATTCTATTGAAAAAAATGAAAGTTTTGAGAGAGCACTTGGCAAAGAGCCACAATTTTGTTTTAAAATGGTTCAAGTTCGAAGAATTAGGGTTGGATGAGTAAGGGTTATGACAATAACACACCTGTTCAACATGATTGACAAATCAAAGAAGTAAACTTATTCCCTTGGATTAGGTCAAAGTGAAATGACTTGACAAAGACATATGAATATAATTAAACAACAAGCTATGTGAACATCAAGCTCACATGCTATATAGATGAAACATCATCAAGGAATGACTTGACAATATCATATGAACACAATCATGTTAAATAACAATAGGGGAACACATAAATTATATATTCATGGATAAAACATCATCAAGACTTAGGAGTAAAATAACAATCATGGCTCATTGAACTCACACTTAGGGTATAACATACATTAAGTTCATATTTATCACAAAATTCATCTCAAGAGATTGATTTAAACATGGTATTCAAAGAGAAATCAAACATGCCTTTCAAACAACTAAGTTAAAAGGAATTAATCATCATGCATATCATTCATCAAAATATTTTGGTTTAATCTAAACAAGATGATCACTATTCAATTCTACCACATAGGAACTACATAATCAATATAAGGTTCACACATTAATCAAAAGGAAAAAAAATCCAAACATGGCTTCACAAAGAAATCAACAAGATATTTATTCAAATGGTTTTTAAAAGGTGAGTAATTAATAAATGACCTAAATAAGTTTATATAGAAAAATAAAAATATTTAGGGTTTTTAATATGAGCTTGGGATTAAAATTAATTAATTAACAAAATATGTTTTTTTGGTTTTAACAGTTTAAATTAAAAATAACAAAGATAATTAATTATACTTTATTTTTTATTTTTTAGTGTAATTTTAAAATGAAAGAAATAAAATAGTTAAATATTTTGGTTTTTGTTTTTAATAAAAAAAAGAGTTAAAATAAAAATAGAAAGGAATTATGTTGTACCCCAAAATTTGACCAACCGTTTCTTGTACTTGGCTTATGTTTTCTTTGCATTTTCGCATTTTTGCATGTCATAGCATTTGTTCTTGAGGCTAGGGATCAAGGATTTTCTGTGGCTCAGAATTCTTTTGTAGTACAAGAGTTCAAACAATGAGCATCAGAAGCTTCGACATTTATTTTGCCCAGCGATCGAGCGGTCGGTTTTATTTTATTTTTGCAGGATATTTTCAGATCAAGAGGCAGCGTTCAGGCTACCTCAAGCATTCTCATGGTTATAGTATTCAAGAGCAAGTTTCAAGGGCTGAACAGGGTTTAGAACGGATGAAAACGGGAAAATGTGCAGATTTCCCTCCAGAAGGCGCCAAAATTCAAATTTTTAAGGTGTTAACCGATTAACCAAGTCAAAATCAGGTCAAATTTGAATTTTTGAAGGTGTTAATCGATTAACCCAAGTGGTTAACCGATTAGCCAAGGCAAATTTTGCCTCTGCACGTGAATTTTCAATAGAATTCACTTTGGGGTCCACTTTGATCACATGAGAAATTGATTTTACACCAAAGGAAGGATCTAGAATCACTTTGAATTTTGATTAGTTTTCAAATTAATTCAAGTTCCCTCCAAATTCCCACTCCTAATCCCATTCCAATTTTCACAAACGACACTCCAACCCACATTTGGATCCTAACCAAGAGCATATTTAAATGATTTGCTCCAAACATCACAGACACAATCCTCATAATTCCATTTCATTTTCAGAATTCACTCTCATTCTCTCAATTTTATCTCAACTTTTTCACTCCCAAACTCCACTAAAGCTCTTTTCATCTTGAATTCTTTGATTTTCCATTGGAATCATTGAATTCTAGAGCTAAAACCTTCATCCTTCATCCCTATTGTCTCCATTTCTCCATTCAATTTTCGTGTGAATTTGGATCTGAATTTTGAAGTTGATCTAGAGGAGCTTATTTGGATAATTCTTGCTTAATTTTGGTGGACCTTCACTTCTACAACAAGAAATTACTTGGATCTTGAAGAATCTCTGGGTTTCTTGCTTGGATCTGCTCATTTCAAGTGAATCAACACTCACCAAAGCAAATCTCTGCTTTTTAGGTTGGAAATTCTAGATCTGATTCTGTTTTTGAGCTTATTTGCATAATCATCATGTTGATCTTCATTTTTGATTGATTTTGTTAATTTTTGATTGATTTTGTTAATTTTTTTATCCATGTGATTTATGATCTTGCTTTTGGAATGTGTTTACATGTTGATTGGATCAATGTTTTCTGGTTTAATTTCGTGCATAATTCATTATGTGATCAGCTGGATTGTTGGATAAGTGATTAATTGCTGAAAAGTGCTTTTGAGCTGCTGTTTTCTGCCTCTAGTACAGTGTTAATCGGTTAACCAGTTGGAGTGCAAACTGGTTAATCGATTAACCAGTGCAAATTTTCAAATTTTCAAACATTTTTAACTGGTTAATCGGTTAACCATATGTGTTAACCGATTAACACTGAACCAGAATGTCATATTTGCTGTTTTTCAAGCTTGTTTTGGTATCCTCTCACTTTGAATCTTCATGGATCAGTATGATGCATTTGAGTGAGATGTTTTGGATATTGTGTCGTTGTTCTTGATTGTTTAATCATGATTTCTTCGACACACGTTGTTTGATTTCCACTTGAATGCATACTTTTATGGATGTTGTTCAAAGTGATAAGTGCTCTTTTGTTTTGCTTGAGTTTGAAGAATCATTTGGTTGAGATGTGCTTGTGGTGGCTGCAGATTCATCTCAACCAAATAATTCTTCAAACTCAAGCAAAACAAAAGAGCACTCATCACTTTGAACAACATCCATAAAAGTATGCATTCAAGTGGAAATCGAACAACGCGTGTCGAAGAAATCATGATTAAACAATCAAGAACAGCGACACAATATCCAAAACATCTCACTCAAATGCATCATACTGATCCATGAAGATTCAAAGTGAGGGGATACCAAAACAAGCTTGAAAAACAGCAAAGATGACATTCTAGTTCAGTGTTAGTCGGTTAACAAATTAAAAATAATAATAAAAAAAGAAAGGAAAGGAAATGGGAAGAAGAAGGAAGAAAAACAGAAAAAGAGAGAAAAAGGGGTGGGGAGAGATTGAACCCACACCCTCTCTCTCTCTCTCACACACAAGACCAACATGCCAACCATTGTGATAAGGCGCACGCCTTGGTAATAAAATGAAACCAACAAATAATATAAAAAATGAAATTCAAAAACTAAAAAAACACGCGCAAGCCATTTTCGTCTTCAACCTCAAGCTTAAAAAAAAATCAAAATCACAAATTTCTCCTTTTGGTACCAAATTGAACATTCCAATATACCACTTCACTCAAAATTGAACAAGGATTCTAACTGTACCATTAGTTTTCATTTATATTAAACGTATCTCATGATATTTGAACAAAACCAAAAAACCCTAAAGCCTTAAAAATGAAATTAAATGGCAATGAACAACAATCAATGGTAAGTAGGTTAGGGCTTTCACTCCTCACATCATGGAAAACAATGTTGTATTAAGAAATGATCAAAATAATGCTCCTATCATAGAGCTCCAGAAATGAAAACTTACCTCAATGGAGTGAAATCGTGATTTGCTTTAGAGAACTTCCAACTGCAATGTGATGATCCCTATTACTTCACTAAATCCCCAGGATTGTGTTGGAATGTCTGGCTTGCTTTGAAATGCCCCCAATCTCCTTGACCAAATCAACTTGCAGAACTGAAGAGTGAGGTTGTAGTTGAGGTGTTTGAGTGATTACATAATGATTCTAATGCATTTGAACACTTCTATGATGTTTGTGGGAGGTGTTTGTGAAGTTAGAATGGAGGTTTGTTAAGGGAATGAAGAAACTTGGAAGTTTGGTTTCTTCATAACAATGGAGTTTGAAAGTTTTTGCTCAAAATGATTCTGAGGTTTCTTGCTCTCTTCTTGGTGTCTTTTGCTGAAGAAGGGAGCTCTCTATTTATAGTGAAATGGATCATAAGAGACGCAATGGATATTGACTTTTTTTGATGAACTTTGGAGCAAAACCAAAAAGTTGTTTAAAAGTACAAAAAACGAATTTCACTTTAGTAGCACGTTAGGTCAAGGTTTTCTCTTATGAATGAAGATCCAATTCTGTAGAATTTGGTACCAACTTGAAGAGTTCATGACAATGAACAAGTTCCAAGTTGATCACATGCTTGAAAAGTGTTCAGAAAGTGCTCAAAACAAGCATCCAATTCACGTGACCAAACTGACTAGTAACTTAGTCAAATTTTGGTTTGATTTTGTCATTGATGATCATGTTGAGACCTCCACTTTGGCCATCCATATCTTTCAATTGGTAAGAGCTTTTGGGTCCATTCTTTCACCAAAATGAAATATCAAATGTGATCTTTAATTGCATCTATCAATCATCATTAGTGGTGGTTTTTATTGTTCATAATAAATCCTCAAATACATGCACTTGACAATGTTAAAAACTTAGAAAAAAATTCTAAGTGTTTTGGATTTTCTCACAACTTGAAACCTCAACTTTGACATTTAATTTATTCCACTCCAAGAAAGCTTTTGGCTCCCAATTTTCACCAACTTGTTGTATCAAATGCCATCTTTAAATATAATCCTCAAGTATTTCAATTGGATGCTTGAGGAAGAAATTATAGATTTGGAAATTAGGCCATTTGATCATGCACTTTTATACTTAGAAAAAATAAAAAATCCTAATTTAACAACTTTGGATCTTTTTCGTGATTTTATTGATTAATCGTGACCAAATTTAATCATTTTCCATATTTTCATTATTATTGACTTGAGGAAATCATATTTGACCAAAAATGTCAAAATTCAAACTTTGACTTTGATCATCTGTTGACTTTGTACTAGATGAACTCGAATCTTGCAATTGTCAATGAATCAAACTTCTTGAGTTAAATAGATCATCTGGGTGGACTCCAAATATGTAATTGAGGGTCTTGAATCATGTTCCAAACAATGAGATCATGTTGTGGTCAAAAAGGTTAATATCTAGTTGACTTTGACCAAAACCCTAATTTAGTGCACGTGAGGAATAGAGACTTAATGATCTTGAATTGATGGAATCTAAAACTTGACTATTTATGAAGGGAAACTATTGATACATGAGTGGGTGGAATAATTTGAGATGTTGATGACCATAATAAAACCTTGACTGATCAACCATTTGGATTTCTTGATGTAAAACCCTAACTTGTGGGCAAAGCGAACAAAGACCACACAAGAAATGATTGATGCTAATGCAAATGAAAGAACTAAGTTGGGGAAAATTTTGGGGTATGGCAGTTGCCTCTATTTAAATATCTTTAACGGATAGCATGAACGATGATAGTCCTTGTGAAATCAGGGTGAAGGATATTTAAATACAGAAGACCTGAAATTTTCCCCTTAGATGCAATGACATGTTATGCTATGGACTGGCAGACTTCCCTGTTTTTTGGTTTGTTGGGGATATGATGCAAAATGAAATGAACCTTAGCATGATTTTTATGATGAATGATGATAGACATGTGGTAAAAATGGAAACAAATGATGGTGGCAATGATTCATAAGAAATATCAAAGACGCGATGAAATACGATTCACTGAGGATGAGAAAATGCTAGGGAAAAGACACTAGGGAAAGAACAAAGTAATTTACTAAACAGGTTCATATATGACCTAAAGGGAATAGAATATGGTTAGTAAAACTATAGTCTTCTAACAAGAAGATCATTCATACAAAACAAGACAAGATTAGGAGTCTTCTTACAAGAAAATCATCCATGAAAGGGTGTACGCTGATTCTTTATAAAGAGATTAATCAACACAAATATAATTGGAGTTTTCTGACAAGAACAATGTCTAAGCTTCTGGAAGCTGTCTAAAATCAAGGTTCATATATGATCTTATAGGAGCCATCAGGAAAATAAACAGGGCAATCAAACTCTCTGTATGTGCCAATAATAATTGGACTTAGACCGCGAGCATTGGTTACAACCATCTTCTAAAGGGTCGATGCCAATTACAACTGGACTTTCAAAAATAGGGGGTCAGTGACGACTAGACTTTAGGTACCAATGACAATTGGATTTTAAAAGGAAATGCCAGTAACAACTGGATTAGCAAACAATGTTGGTAACAACCAGACTCAAAAAAGGGTGCCAGTGACAACTGGATTTTGAATACCAATAACAATTGGATTTTTGCAACAGGAAATGCCAGTGACAAATGGACTTTGAATGCCAATGACAATTGGATTTTGAAAGGAAATGCCAGTGACAAAACTCCAAAACACAAAACTCTTAACACAAACCCTAGCTAAAAAAGGGAGGCGAATCTGAATCTGCCCTTTACTTTCCCAAAGAACTAAACACATGACTAGATCGGCCTCCTCCCTCCCTAAATGTTTCTAAACATGTAAGAAAAGAGGAACGAACAAGAATACACAATAGAGGAGTATCAAGTTATCAAAAAACCATTCACAACAAGCCTTACATTAGAAATGTGACGAAAGAAATTCAAATGGAAAACAACAGTCAAAGCATAAAGGGTGGTTAATTTACCTCTTGAAGTTACCAGGGCAAAGAATCCTCACATGTACAATTTAAATCCTTCACTTCTAAGCCTTCCTCTACTTTTTCTACTTCTCTATGTTTCTCTGCTTAGTTACTGCTTTTATTGAGTTCTTTTTTATTTTTGATTAGGGTTTTTTTGGTTGCTTGAGTAATGGTATCCGTTTCTTAACTAGGGTTTTTTTTCATTTCCTTCATGAGTGAATATTGAAGCCTTTTTATATTAATCTCAGTTTGGGTTTATGAGCAATTGATCAAGCATAGCGAGGAAGTTTTCAGTGGAGTGGCAATTGTATTGCTCTGCTTTTGTTGTCTTTTTCCTTTTTTCATGATATTGTACATTCACTGTGTTTATTTGCTTATCTATCCTATTTTCCATTTCTGAACCTTGATTTCACATGGTCCATACTACCTTTGCCTTTTTTATTCTTATCACATAACTTTGAAATTATGTATTTGACATGAATTGCTATGTGGTGTGTATGATATGATGAATTGATTGTGAATTCTGATTTTGAATGATGAACTTGAAATGATGAGATTGATGAATGGATTAAAATAAAGAATATGTATGCTTGCTTGATGAATTTGAATGGTAACTTGATAGGAAAATGAATAAGGTGAATAAATATGATTATGTATTTGATATGTGATGAATCTTTGAATGTGATGTGAATTTTATTTAGTGAATTTAAATTTGGTATGAGTTCGAAATGGATTGAATGATGAAATTGGGTTGATATAGACATGATGAATTGAATTTGAATTTGAAGCTTGATGATTTTTGAATGTGAATTAAGCTTGGTGTTATCATGTTGCTATGTATGTGGGGTTGTTTTGTGCTTGTAATCTTGGCTTCATCTCATCCTAACTCAATGTGTTTTACCTTGTAGATGAGTTACAAGGTTGATCATTGGCACAACTTGGAGTGGAAAAAGAGTATGAAGTTTGGTCATCAAGGTGAATTGGCAAAATGGCAAGGAAATAATGGCAAGAAACTTGGTACAAAAGATGGTTTAGGATAAGAAAATTCCTAGGATTTTTGTAATCAAGCAAGACTATTGTAGTTTTAAGTCTTGTTCTATTTCTTTGTTACTTGTAATATGTCATTGAGTTGTAACTTTGACATGAAATTTGAAGTGAAAATGTAACCTTAATATGAATTTGGAATGATAACTTGCCATGTGTCGCTTGCGCGAAAATAAGGTGCCGGCACAACAGAAGAGTCGCCACCTTTCGTTATTTATCCCTCAGAGCGGGAAAGGAAACGATCGGAAAAACCTGACGAAAAAGGGTAAGACAAGGTCGTCGCAACCATTGTCTGGATTCGGGAGTCGGTTACGCAAGGGGAAGGTATTAGCACCCCTCACGTTCGTCGTACTCGACGGGATCCACGCTTGTTGTGTTTACTGGACGGGTTGGTTTATCTATCTACCTATCAAGGCTGGCTTAAACGGAAAAGAAAAATGACTCGGCAAAGCATCGCACTTTATGCCTACGTATTCTCATCAGAGAACGAGAAATCAGAGTCAACGTAGTTCGGCCTACGCCGGGTTATGGGGGAAGGTAGCTCGCCAATACATCAGTATTGTGCCTACGTACTCTCAACATGTATAAGAGATCAGAGCTTACGTAGTTCGGGACACTACGCTTTATTTCCTGTCTTTTACGAAAGAAGTGTTTTTTATTGTGTTTGCGATTTCAATCGCACTAGAGACTATGACCTGAGAGTGAATGCGTTGCATGTCACCCAAAGGGTACCATACTAAACATCCAGACTGTGGAAAAGAAGCTCTCCCACAATCCTTTCTCAGATAGCTTAAGGCTCGTAACGTACGAAAGAAATCATTCATGATTACTGTGTCTTAAACTGTTTTGAGATGAGAAGAGAACAGGCCCAACTAGGAGGGAGACTATCAAGTCCTACTGTTGTCATGCCATGGATTCATCCTATGGTTGAGGTTTGAACAGGGAACTTCTAGAAGTTGTCATGCATAGGTTTCAACCTAAAGTTCTATCATCAATTCCTTATCAAAGGAAATGAGAGTCCCAAGGGATCATGTCAATGATACACTAAAACAGACAAAGCATCAGCTTAAACAGTAAAATGCATGCAATGCAAGTGAGGGAGGAAATGTGTGTGGGGCTTCAGCCTCCACAAGCTCATCTCAACCTCAAGCCAGAATGGATAACAGTAATCATACTGAAATATAAAGCAACATGCTATCAAGCAATATACAGTAAACTGCAATCATACAGAAGAAAGGAAATAAAATGCCATCAGGCAAACAAACCACATGGGCAAGGGAGCTGGGCTCTACCGAATACCCGCAAGCAAAGCCACACAGTAACAATACAAGCAGAGGGAGCAACTCAACCTCTAGTGCAATCATGCTCCTAGATTCTACCTATTCTAGATATGGACTTATTCTAATGCATCAAACAAGTCAAACAAAACACATCAATACAACAAAGAAAAAGAAAAGAAAGCAGATCAACTCCTCTCTCAACTTCAAGCTTCAGCTCTTCCAACAGCAATGCAGTTTTCAGACTTCAATCACTCTTGACAAATATCAATTTGCTTTTCCAGGTTTCAACCCTTCAACATAAGTTTCAACTTATCCTCTCTGAGCTTCAGCTCCTTGATCAGTTCCACCTTCAGGCTTCACTATTAATCACAAGTATCAACTTGATCTCCTTCAGGATCTCCAAGCTTCAAAGTAAGCATCAACTTCCTCTGTTCTTCAAGCTTCAGCTCTTCAGAATAATCTTCAATCACTTAGAAGTATCAACTTCATCCTTCAGTCTTTACTCCATCTTTAGGGGTCTTCAAGTATCAACTTGCTCTTGTTGCTCTTCAAGCTTCAGCTGGAATGGCAATACTCAAGGATTCATCCTCTTCAACACTCTTCAATGAAGTCTTCATCCTCACACTCAAGCTCAGCATCTCTCCAGATAATCAAACCAGAGGAAATCACTTAACTGGATAAACTGGGGATATTGAACTGCTTATTGACCACCAAAGGTGACCTATAAGGGTTCAACATCAAAGGAATGGTTCCCTCAAAAGTTCTACTCCCTAGGTACAATCACTTATCCCTCCAAAGGAGGGAGGTGTATACCATGGAAGGACTTTGAATCATAGGGAGGAATGGAGGTGGAAGATACCATCCATGTTTAAGAAAGAAGTTAACTAGGTCTAAACTCTTCCTAATCCCTAACCCTAAAACAATCAACAAAACAAGCAAGATCAAGCTCTCAAGCTCCTCAATTCTCCTCAATGCTCCTACTATGCTCCTCAATGCTCCTTAGAACAAAACCAAGCTCTCCAAGCCCACAAAGCAAAGCAAACAAAAATACAAGCCCACAAGGGCAACACAAACAATCATCAACTACAAAAATCATCTAAAAATAGTATACCACTATATTAAAACCTAATATAATTTCTAAGGGATCCTACATACCTACCCTTAATACCCTTATATTCCCCAATGTCTAACTTGACCTAGAAACCCAAAACTCTAGTGTTATTGTGGACATATGTTAAGGATTAACCTAATTCTACATAACCTAATGTCATCTAAGCAAAACTAACCTAAACTTCATCACAAAATTATGGAATAAATCCAGGGGGAAGCAAAAGCTTATATCTAACTATCCTAAAAAGAATGGCCTAAAAATGCTAAGGGAACTAGCTAAAAAAAATTCTACAAATTCGTGTATCAATATAAAAGAATTAAAAAGCTATTAAAATGAAAAATACACAAAAAATATTAAAAATGCATGAAATGCAAATATTTTTATTTGATAATTTTCTAGACATTATTATGAAGTGGGAGAAAAACTTCCCACTTGAAAATCCTTATTTTTCCATTTATTATGATTTTTCAAAGTTTAACATAAAATGGAGAAAATAAAATGAAAATATGAAATGAGGTGGTGTATTTAGTAACCAGATGCAGTTCAAATTAACAATGGGCTACAAATGGGGGGTGCAGGTAGTAACGCGCTAAGCCCAATTTAAGTCAGAAAAATAATTAACAAATAAAAGGAAAATAAAAATGAAACGGTGTGGATAGCAACCAAATATAGTGTATTTTGCAATGGGCCAGGATTGGGGGTGTGGATAGTGGTCTCTTCACTAAAGCCCAAGAACTCCTTTAATGAAACGGAGCATTTCATCCTGGCTTCAGAATTCCCTCTCAAATTGGAATTAAATCTGGTCCATCAGATCTTGGTCTCAGCCAATGGTCTAACCTGAATCCAACGCTTATGAGCTCACCACTAACCTCCAGCTAGGGTTTGCAAGGGAAGCCATGAAAATGCAGAGCACTAAACTCCATCTTCCTTAAACACGAACTCCATCAATTCTTCATGGAAAATAGAAATTTAAAAACCTATCTTGCCCAGAATCTCATGCTGAACCTAACCATGATCTCAAAATCAATTGAAACATCCTAGATCACTGAACCCGATCCAAGATCAAAAATGAGCTCAATCACCAACTTCAACTATTCTTGAATTTTCTTGCATCAGAATACTCACCAACTCACACTGAGTGAAATTAGCTATCTAATATGAATTATATCTCACTATACCACGAGTTCTTTATCATCAAAGAAATGGTGTCCAATATTCAACCTTCACCAATTGCTCTCTAACTCTCTAAAATCCATCACCTATGTGTCTCTAACCTTTCTACACTAACAATTCTACCTAGCAATGCATGAATCATGATGTAGTGGAGAATTTGCAAACCTGGTATTTCTTGATCAATAGATGATGAAAACCCTCACTTCAAGCCTTGAAACTCTTCAGAAAGTTTCCTTGGATGCTAATCTTGCTACTGTTTGCAACAAATTTGATGGAGGAAGCTTCAATCTCAGAATTCGATTCTGACTTGCTACCTTGAAAGTTCAATCACCAACTCTTCAATTCACCATGGATTTGCTCTCAAATTGATCTGCACAGCTTCACTATCATCAATGGAGTGTGTATGAATGGAAAGAATGAATGGAATTGAGGAAGAATGTAGAATTGAAACTTGACTTGCAATGGAAGCAACAAGATAACACTCTCTCTCTCCTCCCTCTTTTCTCACCAACCCTGCATCTGAGCAAGCTCTAACCATTATATAGAACTTGTTAGAACTGTCCAGAACTTTCTGGAACAATCCAATGAGTATTTGAACTTCTCATCTCATGATATTTTGATTTCACTTCTCACCATATGCTATCTCATGCCAAGCCTCTTGTAACCACCAATTCTGCCTTGAAATTCTCCCCACATGAGATGTATGGTGTGTTGAAATGCATAACTAACTTGTATATTGAGTTTCTTCATGTTTTACTTTGGTGCCTTAAGATGCAAGTAAGCCATTTACAAAGCAGCCCCATGATCTAGGCCTCAAATCAAAATTGTGGCTGAACCATTGTTTTTAGAATGTCTTTTAGAGTCAAAATGACCTATTATATGACATGGTTTGGATGTGTAACTTGGGATTTCCAATTTTCAATTTCAACTTATTTAACTTATGCCTCCATTTTAGGCCATTTTTATCACTTTTTGATACAAGCCTTTTCAACATCTCATGACCTCCTTAATAGCCTTAAAACATCATTCTAAGCAAGTTTGATGTTGAAGATTTTTCCATTTGAAGCTTGGAAATAGGAGATATGGCCTTATGCTTGAAATGACCTATAACCTCCAAATGACCAAAATGCCCTTGACTTGTCAAAGTCATAACTTGAGTTCTACAAATCCTATCAAGGACTTCTAGTACTCTCTAGAAATCTAGGAAGATTCTCTACAACATTCATGTTGACCAAGAGTTCATAGGAATCATCCTACTAGGGAAAACGTTGGATGCAAGTTGGGTGACTTTCAAGGACCCAGATTCACATACCTCAGATGACCTGTAACTTGTCAAAGTCATAACGTGAGCTCTACAAATCCTATCAAGGACTTCTAGTACTCAAATTAAAGCTAAGAACAAGCTCTACAACATTCATGTTGTGGGGAAGATGAGATGACAATCACATCTTGAGCTACACTTCCTTGAAGATAGGGATCAAACTAGGGGATTTTACACTGTCAAGCCTTAGAAACCCTAGCTTAAAACTTCTCAAACTCCTCAATCATGATGAGTTGGTCTAGGAATAATCCTTATAGCATCTCAATGTATCAATCCATGATCACATGGCTCTTGGATTAGGTCTCAACCCTCTCCAAATCATTAGTTGACCTAGGGTTGACCCAGTCAAACCCTAATTCCACCACTCATGGCTGAGTCTTCTGAATTCTTGTACAATGACCTCTCTAGGATTCATGATGGCTCTAAAGACATCTCATAAGCTTTCTCAAAGCTTCAAGGCCATCCTCATAGTCTCAGAATCATCTGAGGAGCTCCCACAACTCTCAAGTCATGAGACACACAACCTTGGTTTCAACCAATCTCTCTGAAGATCTCTTGAGTTTTCTGACAAAGATATCAACCTTTGAACACTTGAATAACTTTATTAGCTAGCTTCAAAGTCTCATATAACTCTTGCTGGGTAACCATACCTCTTGATCTACTGCACCCATATCAATGAGAAGCAGATGATCATGCTAGTGAACACAAGCTTGGTACATAAATGTTGGTCAAATTTTGGGGTGCAACAGCTGCCCCTATTCAAACGGCTTGAACCTGACTGGGTGAGGAGCGAACGACTCTCAGCCAATCAAGGTGCGAGACGGTTGAATACCGATAAACCCGGAAATTTGCCAACTGCACAAGTACACGGTACTCTGACGGGAACAAATCTTCGAACACTGAAATAGATGCACGGCAACTAGATGGAGAATTGGTCACACGGTAACTGGTAATACATAGTCGATCATGCCATCAGGCATCACAATTCCTCGGGACTCTTCAGGTCAACCATCAGGTTGATCATGCCATCAGGCAATTCAAAGAAAACTGTCGGGCATCAGCCGGACTAGGTCAACCATCAGGTTGATCATGCCATCAGGCATTCAAAGAAAACTGTCGGGCATCAGCCGAACTTCAACCATCAGGCATTCAAAGAAACTGTCGGGCATCAGCCGGACTTCAACCATCAGGTTGATCATGCCATCAGGCATTCAAAGAAACTGTCGGGCATCGGCCGGACTTCAACCATCAGGTTGATCATGCCATCAGGCATTCAAAGAAACTGTCGGGAATCAGCCGGACTTCAACCATCAGGTTGATCGTGCCATCAGGCACTCCGCATTACTGTCGGGCATCAGCCGGACATCGTCAGCAAGTCAGGAATAGAATTCTTGGTCAATCATGAGCCAACTGGGAATATCTAAACCTCTGCCCTCAGGCACTCCGCATCAGCTGAGAGAACTGCTTCATTAACACGGTCGGACTTCAATCATGGAGTCTTCAAGGGAGGTTTCAACTTCGCCGTTAGAAACCTGCTGGGGATGACGCTTCGCCGCTGGGGATTCTGGAGAACTATCAAGTAACTCCGCTCCGGGGGTCCAGAAATCATTCTGGATGGATCAACTCTGCTGAGGACTTCAAGAATCATCTTGGACAAATAACTCCGCCGGAGACTTCAAGAATCATCTTGAACCGACGACCATTCTGGAGATTTCAGGAATCATCCTGAGCGAACACTCTGTTGGGGATTTCAGGAATCATCCTGGGCAACCTTTACTGGGGACTCTAAGTATCAACTTGAGCAACCAACTCTGGCGACTGCACTGGGATCTTAAGAATCATCTTAAGCACACGACCCTGCTGGGGAATTCAAGAATCATCTTGATCAGGAAGACTTCGCTGGGGAGAATTCAGGAATCATCTCGAGCAGGAAAACTTTGCTGGGGGGGAATGTCAGGAGTTATCCTGAGCAATCGATTCTGTGGCAGAACACCTGCAAAACAAGAACGGTAACAGCCTAGATCATGTTTATCATGCATATGCTTCGGCAATGGCGCAATACTCCACCCGGTGGAAATGCTATGCGTCTATGATAAATGCTATGCAGTCGTGCATAATGATGCGATCCCGTCAGCAAAATAAATGCCGCGGGGAAATTCTCCTGTCAAGGAGGAAGCACTACTCAGATAGAGGAATCATCCTGCTGAGGAGAACAAGGTCACGCCAATCTCAATTGGAATCCGCAGGGGGCACAACTTCAGTTGACTGCTGCGGGGAAAACGACTTCAGTTGACTACTGCAGGGGAATGAGGCTCTACGAGAACTTGGACCTGCTGAGGGAAAGCGATGTCAATCGTGGGAATAACCTGCGTGGCCTTCATGGCTACGTCTCTGGAGATAACGACTCTGTGGGGAAACAACATCAGCTGTTCAACACTCCATTGGGGAAAACCAATCATGGCTTGAGCAGCTTCCAAGGATTCGGCTCTCTTGGGGATCTGCAAACTCGGCTGAGGAAGGAGAAATCATTCTGCTTCGCTGAAGAGTACGACTCTGGTGGGGAATCTCACTTCCGCTGGGGAAGAAGGAATCATCCGACTTCGGGGGAGAGTACGACTCTGGTGGGGAATTTCAATTCCATTGGAGACTTCAGTTTGGCACCATCAGTTGCTGCATACTTCGGCGTACGAATAGTCTCCTACGAAACCTGCACTTGTGACCCAATGCTGGGGGATGAACACGCGCTTCGGCTCCTGCCTCAGCTGAGGATATGACGTTCCTTCAGGACGCATCGGATTGGGGAGAGAATCATCTCTGCCTGGGGAGACATATCAATACTCACGATCTCGCGTTCAGGCTCTGTGGGGAGAGGCTACTGAACTCTGCTGGAGAAGGAGGAATCATCCTTCTTCGGGATGCGCACGGTGCACTGTCTGGTATATGCTACACCTGTAACAACACAAACAAACAGACAAGATACCCTTCTCAAAGGGACCTATCAAGGTTATTATCTCGTGACAATATTCAAGTAATTCATTGTTTCAACAATCAGTGGCCTAGGCCAGTAAGTTTATGTATGCGCATTTTATCAAAACATCGGCGTTCTTTTTCGCAAACAAAACAGGTAAATGCTAAACAGACAAATAGAATTGCTGAATGGTATGCATTTTATTGATAACAAACCCCTGAATGGGTAAAAAAATGTTTTACAACAGAGGCAAGCTCCTGGAATGAGGAAGTTGCGCAAACATAAAACATAAATATACATCAGTATATACAAATGCCGGCAACGAGGCGTAGACGAACACCATGAGTTGATCCCTCTATGACCCACTCGACTTAGATACTTCTTCGACGCTTCAGCTTCGGAAGAGATTGATTCAGATAAACGGCCCTCAGGTCTTCCAAACCACTAACCAATGAAAGTCCACACGCGGAACGCAGTCATTTGCTTTTTCAAATCCCTAACTTTTGCGTGAACCGCCCTTTGCGGGTTTTCAGTCCACCGGGATACCCTTTTTTGCCGAAGCCGCCCAGTGTAGGTTTTCGACTTCGCGGGTGTACATTTTTTCAATTTATATCCCTAATTTTTTCCCGAACCTTTTATTCTGTTTTTGGTTTGCCGGGATGCCCCTTTTTTGCCTGGACTCTCTTTTTTTGTCCAGCGGGTCACTTTCAAGCAAAGTATTTTTTAACTGCGTCCGCGTTCATCGGGGATGCAAAATCTTCACCATCCATCGTGGATAACAACAAAGCTCCTCCCGAGAAGACCTTGCTGACGACGTACGGACCTTCGTAATTCGGAGTCCACTTGCCCCGGTGATCGGAGTGTGGAGGAAGAATCTTCTTCAGGACGAGATCACCCGTCTGAAAGCTTCTAGGACGCACCTTCTTATCATAAGCTTTCTTCATTCGACTTTGGTACAGACGACCAAACGCAATCGACGCTAACCTCTTCTCGTCCATCAGGCTGAGTTGGTTCAGTCGGTTCGTAATCCATTCTGCCTCGTCGAGTTTCACATCAACCAAAACTCGCAAAGAAGGGATCTCCACTTCTAACGGTAGGACAGCTTTCATACCGTACACCAAGGAGAAAGGAGTTGCCCCGGTTGAAGTACGTACCGTCGTACGATAACCTTGCAATGCGAATGGCAGCATCTCGTGCCAGTCTTTGTAGGTCACAACCATCTTCTGAACAATCTTCTTTATGTTCTTATTGGCTGCTTCAATGGTGCCATTAATCTTCGACCGGTAACGAGATGAGTTGTGGTGCTCAATCTTGAAACTCTGGCACAGCTCCTTCATCATCTTGTTATTCAGATTCGAACCATTATCAGTAATGATCCGCTCGGGAATTCTGTAACGACAGATGATGTCCCTCTTTATGAATTTAGCCACCACCTGCTTGGTCACATTAGCATACGAGGCTGCCTCCACCCACTTGGTGAAGTAGTCGATGGCTACTAAGATGAAGCGATGACCGTTAGACGCAGTGGGCTCGATCTTGCCTATCATGTCGATGCCCCACATGGAGAACGGCCACGGGGAGGACATGACATTTAACGGGCACGGCGGCACATGAACTTTATCAGCATAAATCTGGCACTTATGACATCTCTTCGCGAACCTGAAGCAATCAGACTCCATCGTCCGCCAGTAGTATCCTGCTCTCAGGATCTTCCTTGTCATGGCATGCCCGCCGGCGTGCGTACCAAATGTGCCTTCATGGACTTCTTCCATGAGCATACTCGCCTCTTTCTCATCTACACATCTGAGTAGCACGAGATCGTGGTTTCTCTTATACAGAACTCCATCAGGATTGAGATAAAAATTTCCAGACAGCCTCCTCAGAGTCTTCTTATCCTTGGTTGACGCACCCGCAGGATACTCCTTAGTCATAAGGAACATCTGGATGTCGTGGAACCATGGCTTGCCGTCGGCGGCTGCCTCGATTGCAAAGACGAATGCAGGTCTATCAAGACGGGAAATGACAATTCTTGGAGCCTCATTCCAAAAATTGACTTTATACATTGAAGCCAACGTGGCTAAGGCATCAGCCATCTAATTTTCTGCTCTGGGCACATGATGGAGTTCCACTCGATCGAAGAACGGAAGTAGCCTTCTGGCATAATTCATGTACGACACCAAATTCGATTGACGAGTCTCCCACTCCCCTTTAATTTGGTTGATCACAAGCGCTGAGTCACCATATACGTCTAGATTCTTGATTCTCAAATCAATTGCCTCTTCTAGACCCATGATGCATGCTTAGTATTCCGCCTCATTGTTGGTGACTGGAAACGTCAGTCTCGCAGTATACGGGATGTGGGATCCGTGGGGAGTCGTGATGATAGCCCCGATGCCACTTCCATAGGAATTAACCGCCCCATCGAATATCAATTTCCACTGGGATTTCCTATCTGGCCCCTCGTCGGGCAACGGCTCATCACAATCCTTCGCTTTGAGAAACATAATATCCTCGTCAGGGAATTCAAACTTCATCGGCTGGTAATCTTCGATCGGCTGTTCGGCCAGGTATTCAGACAATACGCTTCCCTTGATGGCCTTCTGGGAAACGTACTGAATATCATATTCCGTCAACACCATTTGCCATCTGGCAATCCTGCCCGAAAGAGCCTGCTTCTCGAAGACGTACTTGATCGGATCCATCTTCAGAATTAGCATGGTGGTGTGATTGAGCATGTACTGTCGTAGACGTTTGGCAGCCCAGGCTAGTGCACAACACGTCTTCTCCAGCATCGAGTATCGAGATTCGCAGTCAGTGAACTTTTTACTCAAGTAGTAAATGGCATGCTCCTTTCTTCCCGTCTCGTCGTGCTGACCGAGAACACACCCCATACTATTCTCAAGAACTGTCAAGTACATGATTAATGGTCGTCCAGCCACTGGGGGTATCAAGATTGGAGGTTCTTGGAGATACTGCTTTATCTTATCGAATGCCTTCTGGCAATCCTCATTCCAGATAATTTCCTGATCTTTCTTTAAAAGCTTGAACATCGGTTCACAAGTGGCCGTGAGCTGAGAGATAAACCTTGCAATGTAGTTTATTCTGCCCAAGAAACCACGAACTTCTTTTTCTATTTTCGGCGCTGGCATTTCTTGAATGGCTTTTATTTTCGCAGGATCAACCTCGATGCCTCGTTCACTCACGATAAACCCCAGTAACTTTCCGGACCGTACTCTGAAAGTACATTTGTTAGGATTCAGCCTCAACCTGAACTTCCTAAGCCTCTCAAAAAGCTTCAATAAGTTGACCAGATGCTCTTCCTCCGTTTGGGACTTCGCAATCATGTCATCAACATAGACCTCAATCTCATGATGAATCATGTCATGAAACAAAGTCACCATTGCTCGTTGGTAAGTGGCCCCTGCGTTCTTCAGACCGAAGGGCATTACCTTGTAGCAAAATGTTCCCCATGGAGTGATAAACGTTGTTTTCTCCATGTCCTCCGGCGCCATCTTGATCTGATTGTAACCGGAGAAGCCATCCATGAACGAAAACACGGAGAACTGGGTTGTGTTGTCGACCGACACATCGATATGAGGCAACGGGAAATCATCTTTAGGGCTCGCCCTATTCAAATCCCGATAATCGACGCACATGTGTACCTTACCGTCCTTCTTCGGTATAGGCACTATGTTGGCGACCCACGGAGGGTAAGTGATGACCGCTAAGAAGCCAGCATCAAGCTGTTTCTGCACTTCTTCTTTGATCTTAACGGCCATATCTGGTCTCGTCCTCCTAAGCTTCTGCTTAACGGGAGGGCAATCTTCTCACAACGGCAAGTGGTGGACCACGATGTCCGTGTCAAGTCCTGGCATATCTTCGTATGACCAAGCAAAGACGTCACTATACTCTCTTAGCATCTCGACCAATCTCTGCTTGACATCCCTCTGCAATGCGGCCCCTATCCTGACATTTCTGACGAGCTCTTCAGAACCCAGGTTCACGATTTCGATCTCCTCCTCATGAGGCAGAATAACTTTCTCCTCTTGTTTCAACAAGCGGGCCAACTCCTCAGGAAGGTCTTTGTCTTCATCAATCTCTTCTTCGGCTTGATAGATCGGGCAATCGAAGTCGAAGTGAGCCGTAGAAGGTCCAGAGTCGATGTCATCTGTTATGTGGATCCTGCAATAACAAGGGTTAAGTTTAAAACAAGAATATGCAGATTAGCACAAACCCCATTGCCATTTTACTGTTTTTCAAAACAAATATAAAACAGGAATAACAAAGATCACAATATTTGAATACAAAGAAAACGCCTTTGATTTATTAACAAAATGCATGTACATAATCCAACAAGGCCCTGACAATAAAACCGCTATGCCCCGGGTAGGACATAGGGTTGTACAATGATTGGAAAAAGTAAATCATTACTCTTCACTTGTCATCTGGATGATATCCTTGATGGTCCAATTGTTGAGGCCCTCGCCCGACTTGTTTGGCTGAATCCAAGAGTCGAGGTCACAATCGTTATCCCCGCTGTCTTCAAACGCCGCGTTGATGCTTTCGAAAATCACTCCGCCACTGGTAAATTGGATCGGCCCTTTACCTCGAGGCGCACTGCTAGACGAAGAAGAAGAAGCTTCAGCTCCAGGAGAATATCCCAACCCAAACTTATCCTGCTTGTTGGGTATCTCCAAAATTCGCCCCCAGCCTGGGGTAGATCCGGCTTGGACAACGACCCGAGCTTCCTTGAAAGAGGAGAGATTCATCTCTGGCTTTTCAGCGACCACAGGAGCCACGTCTTTCACCTTGACAGCCTCAAACGCTTGGCAAAGAGTTTCGTGGATTTCGCCATCCATTTCCACATACTTAAAGGATGACAAATGGCTCACCATTATGTCTTCCTCGCAACACATGGTTACGATGCTTCCTCCGACAGCATATTTGAGCTTTTGGTGCAACGTGGAGGTCACGGCACCAGCAGCATGGATCCATGGCCGGCCCAAGAGACAACTGTAGGCAGGCATGATGTCCATAATATAAAAGACCGCGTTGAACGTTTCCGGACCGACTTGGATCGGCAAGGTCACTTCCCCGAAAACGTGGCGTTTAGTTCCGTCGAACGCCTTCACAACCAGATCACTGGGTGTGCAGATCACTCCACGAGTATCCAACTTCATTAATGCCTTCTTCGGAAGAACATTAAGTGACGAACCCGTGTCCACCAGCACGTGCGACATAATTGTGCCCCTACACTCTATCGAGATGTGCAGGGCGCTATTTTGATTCCTCCCTTTTGGCGTCAGCTCTAAGTCTGTGAAACCTAGCCCATTCCCAGCATTAACGTGGGCTACAACCTCCTCTAGCTGATTCACCGATATTTCTTGCGGTACGTAGGCGGCGTTCAACACCTTCAGTAGCGCGTTGCGGTGTGCTTCAGAACACAGCAACAGGTTTAGAATGGAAATCTTCGAGGGCGTATGATGGAGATGATCTACAATCTTGTAGTCGCTCTTTTTAATCAACCGCATAAACTCCTCGACATCTTTAACAAGCAAATCTTTCTCTACCCCACACGGGACTTCTTCAACGACTTTGCTTTTCCCTTTATCGGCCGCATCAGCTCTGACCGCTTTATCCGTCACGACCTCTGGCGGTGCAAATACTCTTCCGCTGCGAGTAATACCACTGATTCCCGCAAGATTATCCACAGTCGACCCATACGGCTCTAGCTCCAACCTCTGTCCGTTGCAATAGACTTCAGCCCCATAATGCCATGGGACGGCGTTAGTGCTCTCGAAGGGTATCGGCCCGGCTTTGGTAATAGTAATTGTAGGCGGTCTGGGCGCAGAGATGGTTATTGGCCGACGAGGGATGGTGATGGTGGCGACTTCATCGGCCTGCTTCAGCACTACCTCTCCTGATCCACTTTCAGCCCTCCGGCTAAACTGCAGAATCCCCTCAGTCATCAGACTTTGAATTCCTTCTACCAACTGCTCGCATTCATCAGAATGTGTAGCACAGTCCATACATAATTCTCCGCACCCCGGAAAGAACCCTCTTTTCAACAACTTAGCTTTGACGAAGCTAAGCGGCGTCTTTAGGTCTCTAACATCAGTCAACAGATCTGCCCTCTCTTCTTCGATAATGGCGTTCACTCCGCCTCCCCTATGATTCGGCATAGGATTCTTCGTGACATTGGGCACGTTATCGGAGAAGTTGATGACTTTGGCATCTACTAAATCCTGCACCTTATGCTTGAAGGCTTTGCAGTTCTCGATTGTGTGGCCTGGTGCCCCTGAGTGGAAGTCGCAAGTGGCATTTGCGTCGTACCCTGGTGGAGGTGCCCCTGTCAAGGGAGCCGTCGTCCTCTTCTGGACCAACTGAAGCTGAAGCAAGGTCTGCAAGAGTTGCGCGTACGACATGGGCGGTGCCTCGAAGTGACGATTTTCCAAAGATGCCCGATTCTGGTACTTTCTATATCCCTGTTGATTCGGTTGCTGCTGCTGCTGCTGCGGAGCCGCTGGGATATTTATACTGGCTATATGCTGCTGAGGGCCTTTGCCCTTCCTTCGAGCGTTGGTCACAGCGCTCGTTTCTCCTTCTCGCCGTTTACCAGCATAAGGTTTCTTTCCTCCTCCTCCAGCTGAGGATGACTCACCTTGAATTTTCCCGATCTTGATTCCATTCTCGACGTGCTCGCCCATGATAATGAGAGCTGAGAACGTCCCAGACATACCGCTGACTAACTTTTCATAGTAAACCCCTGGGAGGGTAGCTACAAACATCTGCACGAGCTCGTGTTCAACCATCGGCGACTGAACCCGGGCTGCCAACTCACGCCACCGCTGGGCGTACTCCTTAAATCCTTCATTATTCCTCTGCGATAGGTTCTGCAGCTGGACTCGGTTTGGGGCCAAGTCACTATTGTATTGGTAGTGGTGCACAAACGCTTCAGCGAGATCCTTCCATGTGCGCACGCTAGTGGGCTCCAGACCCATGTACCACTCGAGGGATGGCCCGGAAAGACTGTCTTGGAAGAAGTGCATCAGCAACTTCTCGTCTTCGGAATAAGCAGACATCTTCCTGTAATACGATCTCAGGTGGACACGAGGGCAAGTGGTGCCCTTATATTTCTCAAAGTCAGGTACCCTGAACTTAGGAGGTACCTTGAAATCAGCAATTAATCCCAGCTTGGACATATTAACGCCCAAAGTATTCTGATTCTCAATATCTCTCATTTTATCCTCAAGTGCCTTGAATCTGAGCCGCGCTTCAGCATTCAGCTCCCCCTCAGCACCCTTCTGAGAGAACACATCACCTTGGTGATCCTCAAGCCATGGCTGAGGCACAAACAGATTCCCGACGCCTGCATTGCCGTTGCCCGGCCCGACATTGACATTAGCTCCCAGACCCCCATTACCGACGCCCGTCGTATTGAGTCCGACGTTGGCCATCACATTGCCATGAGCACTGCCGTTGCCCCCGGCCACGGGGACACTGTTCTGCGGAGTTTCAACTGGTGGAGGAGTAGGCACAGTCCCACCATGGAGCATGCCATTGCTATCAACTCTGGAGATCAAAGGCTGAACCAAAGTTCTGAGTTGATCTTGGCCGTTGGCGACCACTTGCATGAGCTCCATGAAGCGATCCATCCTTTCGCGGAGCTCCTGAACATCAGTTTGCACTTGATCCATGATTCTGGTCTAATTAGCTCTAGTCGGATAACGGTGAATTGGTCTCTGATCAATCCTGGAACCACCGGAAACAACTTGGGACAACTTGTAAACCTGAAAAACCTGTAAACACTAAAGGGTTAGGAAAAACAACAAAATGCTCGTCATGCAAATGCATGCGTGTGTCTGTGTGTTAGGGAGATCTCCCCCGATCCTAGTGCCTGAGTGCCAGTGCTGATAATAATAATAAGAAGAAGCCCGAGTCCAATCATGGAAACAACAATTTCATATATAAAGAAAGCCTATCAAGGCAGTACATAGCATCAGCGAGTACAAGATGAATCAACAACGTGACCTCAGCCAACAAGCCTGGTGATGGTCAGCATACAACAATGATCAAAACAAAAGGAATACAAATAGTCAAGTACGGACACGGGCGCGATACTCTTCTAACAACTCCTTCGTCTCTGGATGATCTGGCAGAGCGAGTAACCCCTCGACAAGTAATTCCCTCTGCACAATGGTATACCGAAGTCCTTCAACCGAACTTTCCCATGCTCCTTCGTCGAAGCAATCTTCTAATTTCCGCTTCTTGGACTCAAACTTCAGCTTGCGCTCCTTCAGGTTAGCGAGAGCTTTGTTGAGCTGGCCTTCGGCGGCGTATCTGCGGGCGGTTTCTTCATCAAACCTCTTTTCACTGTCCTTCACCTGGGCTTCCAGCTTGGAGATCTGTAGCATCAGCTTATCCTCCCGCTCTTTCCTAGTGGCCAGGAAAGCCTTCCAGTGCTGGTTGAACTTGGATATCCTCCGATATGCCTCGTCCAAATGCTGCTTCTTCGTAGCCAGTACGTCATTGACAGCTTTGAAGTCTCGACCCATGCGTTCACGCTCGGCTATCTGCTTAGTCAGGTCTGTACCTAGCTGGTTCACCAACTCTGTTTGCCTTTTGAAAGAATGAACGACTTCGTTCCTCTCGCTTCGGAGCTGAGCTAACTCCTTCTCCAGTTCTTCGTTCGCCCGCTTCAATTCATCCCGCTCGGCTAACACCTGATTATGCTGCTGAACGGGCACAGTAGTAGGCTCTTCGATCATTGGAGGGCTTTTTGGCTTGGCATGAGGAAACGGCATCCCTATAGCATCGGCTCTGGCTCTGATCCAAGTTACATACGGAGGGTAGGCTTGATTGTTGCTTTTTCCCAGCAATGGCTTTCCTCGCTTACTGATACCATTCCACGCGCGTTGAAGCTTGGACAACAGATCCCCCTCTAGAATACCAGTGAGGTACAGAGATTCCTGTACCTCTTCATCCTTCGGCGGAGTTCTCAAAGCATATGCGAACTGTCGAACCAGCAACGACGAATTGTAGTTTATACAGCCCTTCCTACCTATCAAAGGCACATTTGGAAACTCGCTGCAACTGAAGATCACCTCAGTACCCAACCTATCTCTATCGAACCAGTCAATATCCTCTGCAGACAAACTCATCAGACGCTCGGACCACTCAGCTGTGGCTGCAGACGAGACAAAAGGACCCCTCTTGGGCAGATGGCTATCAAGCCATTTGTACAGCAAGGGTACTCAACATGAGACGTTCTTCGCCCTTCTGATCTCGTTTTTGTAGTGGACTGAATGATAGACATCTCCTATCAAGGTAGGGACTGGATTCCCTGAAGCAAAGATGTGAAACGCATCAAAGTCTACAAAATCGGGCATGTTGGGGAACAGAATGATGCCATATATGCACAGAGCGAGGATTGCATTAAACGCGACCCAACATCCGTCCTTGGCACACTGCTGAGCTTTACCTACCAGAAACTGCAAGGAGAACCCAGGAACCTTGTTCCAACTAGTCAATACTAACTCGGAGGCGTCCAGGTGAAGTGAAGGAGCTAAACCAGCCATATCAGGCTCAGCATCCATGTGAACAAAAGGCATCTGCCTCTTGATAGGCACACCTAGCAAATCAGCATATTCTTCCAGCGTAGGTGCGAGAACAAAGTCCTGAAAAGTAAAACATCTCAGCGGAGGGTCGTAGAACTGCAGCAGAGCGTGCAACCCATTCAACTCGAACACAGAAGACTTATGAACCAAACTGAGCAACCTGCCGTAAGCTTTCCTGAACTCATCCCTCTCAGAATCATCTGCCAAAGCTATCAAACCAGTCAACTTAACCACATCAGGGGCAGGGAACTTGTAGGCCACGGTCTTCCTCAGAGAGCCCATAACAATACAATAGGAGGCAAGAAATCCTGGATCGGGGAAAACGGTACCTGCAACACAGACACACGTTAATGAAATGCAAATGAGTATGCAAACTAATGCAAAATGCAATCATGCAATAATAGATCCGGGCAACTGGTGTTGTGGAGATTCTGCATCAACAAAACCATGACGCTGCTCTATCAAGAACAACCACTGATAAGAAGAAAACCCCGGTGTAGGACCACAAATCTGATCTGTCAAGAACAACCATCTGATAGGACCATATACATAGGATCATAATTTTGCTCTGTCAAGAACAAATGTCTGATAATAAGGACCTCGGATGTAGGATCAAGAAATATCTGCTGGTGAGGTCTTCAGACCCCAATCAAAAATCTGCTCTATCAAGAACAAACATACAGCTGCTGATGAGATCTTCAGACCTCAATCAAAAATCTGCTCTATCAAGAACAAACAACATCTGCTGATGAGATCTTCAGACCCCAATCAGAAATCTGCTCTATCAAGAACAAACAACATCTACTGATGAGATCTTCAGACCCCAATAAAAAATCTGCTCTATCAAGAACAAAAAACATATGCTGATAAGATCCTCTGATCAGGACCTGCTTTATCAAGAACAGACAAATCTGCAACTGAGAAACCCCGGTACCAACAAAACTAATTCACTGTCAAGAAAACCAGGTAGTCTGAAGGTCATGGTTTCCTGCAATAAACCCAACCCTGCTCACCGGTATGGACCTAAACTGACTCAAGTTCGGCATCCTATGTGTTCATCAGCGTCACAGACATTCAAGAGGGGTGATACGATACCCAGAAGGTGTGGCATCACCAGCTCATGAAGCGGCCTCACTCGGCTGAATCACAAATGATCGGTCCCTAGAGTCGACAATCCACCAAACCAGCAACCGTCTCAACCCAAAGGGTTGAAAGAGAAGCCAACCGGATGAACCTCGTCTGAGCGTGGATTTCATGAGACACTAGTGCCTACAAAGCAAGCACGCGCCCACTAATTTCCACTCTAAGAGTATGGTGCACTCAAGCCTGGGTCTGGCTTCTCACTCATCAGAATGCCCCTCCCACAACAGCACAGATAATCATATCATACTGAAAATAAAATGCGGGAAATAAAGTGCGAGGTAAAATGCGATAAATAAACGCAACCCAACAAGTAAACATACAAGCGTTAGGATTGACTCTCACAGGGAACCGTTGGAGTCCCCAGTAGAGTCGCCAGCTGTCGCTTGCGCGAAAATAAGGTGCCGACACAACAGAAGAGTCGCCACCTTTCGTTATTTATCCCTCAGAGCGGGAAAGGAAACGATCGGAAAAACCTGACGAAAAAGGGTAAGACAAGGTCGTCGCAACCATTGTCTGGATTCGGGAGTCGGTTACGCAAGGGGAAGGTATTAGCACCCCTCACGTTCGTCGTACTCGACGGGATCCACGCTTGTTGTGTTTACTGGACGGGTTGGTTTATCTATCTACCTATCAAGGCTGGCTTAAACGGAAAAGAAAAATGACTCGGCAAATCATCCCACTTTATGCCTACGTATTCTCATCAGAGAACGAGAAATCAGAGTCAACGTAGTTCGGCCTACGCCGGGTTATGGGGGAAGGTAGCTCGCCAATACATCAGTACTGTGCCTACGTACTCTCAACAGGTATAAGAGATCAGAGCTTACGTAGTTCGGGACACTACGCTTTATTTCCTGTCTTTTACGAAAGAAGTGTTTTTTATTGTGTTTGCGATTTCAATCGCACTAGAGACTATGACCTGAGAGTGAATGCGTCGCATGTCACCCAAAGGGTACCATACTAAACATCCAGACTGTGGAAAAGAAGCTCTCCCACAATACTTTCTCAGATAGCTTAAGGCTCGTAACGTACGAAAGAAATCATTCATGATTACTGTGTCTTAAACTGTTTTGAGATGAGAAGAGAACAGGCCCAACTAGGAGGGAGACTATCAAGTCCTACTGTTGTCATGCCATGGATTCATCCTATGGTTGAGGTTTGAACAGGGAACTCCTAGAAGTTGTCATGCATAGGTTTCAACCTAAAGTTCTATCATCAATTCCTTATCAAAGGAAATGAGAGTCCCAAGGGATCATGTCAATGATACACCAAAACAGACAAAGCATCAGCTTAAACAGTAAAATGCATGCAATGCAAGTGAGGGAGGAAATGTGTGTGGGGCTTCAGCCTCCACAAGCTCATCTCAACCTCAAGCCAGAATGGATAACAGTAATCATACTGAAATATAAAACAACATGCTATCAAGCAATATACAGTAAACTGCAATCATACAGAAGAAAGGAAATAAAATGCCATCAGGCAAACAAACCACATGGGGAAGGGAGCTGGGCTCTACCGAATACCCGTAAGCAAAGCCACACAGTAACAATACAAGCAGAGGGAGCAACTCAACCTCTAGTGCAATCATGCTCCTAGATTCTACCTATTCTAGATATGGACTTATTCTAATGCATCAAGCAAGTCAAAAAAACACATCAATACAACAAAGAAAAAGAAAAGAAAGCAGATCAACTCCTCTCTCAACTTCAAGCTTCAGCTCTTCCAACAACAATGCAGTTTTTAGACTTCAACCACTCTTGACAAATATCAATTTGCTTTTCCAGGTTTCAACCCTTCAACATAAGTTTCAACTTATCCTCTCTGAGCTTCAGCTCCTTGATCAGTTCCACCTTCAGGCTTCACTATTAATCACAAGTATCAACTTGATCTCCTTCAGGATCTCTAAGCTTCAAAGTAAGCATCAACTTCCTCTGTTCTTCAAGCTTCAGCTCTTCAGAATAATCTTCAATCACTTAGAAGTATCAACTTCATCCTTCAGTCTTTACTCCATCTTTAGGGGTCTTCAAGTATCTACTTGCTCTTGTTGCTCTTCAAGCTTCAGCTAGAATGGCAATAATCAAGGATTCATCCTCTTCAACACTCTTCAATGAAGTCTTCATCCTCACACTCAAGCTCCTCCAGATAATCAAACCAGAGGAAATCACTTAACTGGATAAGCTGGGGATATTGAACTGCTTATTGACCACCAAAGGTGACCTATAAGGGTTCAACATCAAAGGAATGGTTCCCTCAAAAGTTCTACTCCCTAGGTACAATCACTTATCCCTCCAAAGGAGGGAGGTGTATACCATGGAAGGACTTTGAATCATAGGGAGGAATGGAGGTGGAAGATACCATCCATGTTTAAGAAAGAAGTTAACTAGGTCTAAACTCTTCCTAATCCCTAACCCTAAAACAATCAACAAAACAAGCAAGATCAAGCTCTCAAGCTCCTCAATTCTCCTCAATGCTCCTACTATGCTCCTCAATGCTCCTTAGAACAAAACCAAGCTCTCCAAGCCCACAAAGCAAAGCAAACAAAAATACAAGCCCACAAGGGCAACACAAACAATCATCAACTACAAAAATCATCTAAAAATAGTATACCACTATATTAAAACCTAATATAATTTCTAAGGGATCCTACATACCTACCCTTAATACCCTTATATGCCCCAATATCTAACTTGACCTAGAAACCCAAAATTCTAGTGTTATTGTGGACCTATGTTAAGGATTAACCTAATTCTACATAACCTAATGTCATCTAAGCAAAACTAACCTAAAATTCATCACAAAATTATGGAATAAATCCAGGGTGAAGCTAAAGCTTATATCTAACTATCCTAAAAAGAATGGCCTAACAATGCTAAGGGAACTAGCTAAACAAAATTCTACAAATTCATGTATCAATATAAAAGAATTAAAAAGCTATTAAAATGAAAAATACACAAAAAATATTAAAAATGCATGAAATGCAAATATTTTTATTTGATAATTTTCTAGACATTATTATGAAGTGGGAGAAAAACTTCCCACTTGAAAATCCTTATTTTTCCATTTATTATGATTTTTCAAAGTTTAACATAAAATGGAGAAAATAAAATGAAAATATGAAATGAGGTGGTGTATTTAGTAACCAGATGCAGTTCAAATTAACAATGGGCTACAAATGGGGGGTGCAGGTAGTAACACGCTAAGCCCAATTTAAGTCAGAAAAACAATTAACAAATAAAAGGAAAATAAAAATGAAACGGTGTGGATAGCAACCAAATATAGTGTATTTTTGCAATGGGCCAGGATTGGGGGTGTGGATAGTGGTCTCTTCACTAAAGCCCAAGAACTCCTTTAATGAAACGGAGCGTTTCATCCTGGCTTCAGAATTCCCTCTCAAATTGGAATTAAATCTGGTCCGTCAGATCTTGGTCTCAGTCAATGGTCTAACCTGAATCCAACGCTTATGAACTCACCACTAACCTCCAGCTAGGGTTTGCAAGGGAAGCCATGAAAATGCAGAGCACTAAACTCCATCTTCCTCAAACACGAACTCCATCAATTCTTCATGGAAAATAGAAATTTAAAACCCTATCTTGCCCAGAATCTCATGCTGAACCTAACCATGATCTCAAAATCAATTGAAACATCCTAGATCACTGAACCCGATCAAAGATAAAAAATGAGCTCAATCACCAACTTCAACTATTCTTGAATTTTCTTGCATCAGAATACTCACCAACTCACACTGAGTGAAATTAGCTACCTAATATGAATTATATCTCACTATACCACGAGTTCTTGATCATCAAAGAAATGGTGTCCAATATTCAACCTTCACCAATTGCTCTCTAACTCTCCAAAATCCATCACCTATGTGTCTCTAACCTTTCTACACTAACAATTCTACCTAGCAATGCATGAATCATGATGTAGTGGAGAATTTGTAAACCTGGTATTTCTTGATCAACAGATGATGAAAACCCTCACTTCAAGCCTTGAAACTCTTCAGAAAGTTTCCTTGGATGCTAATCTTGCTACTGTTTGCAACAAATTTGATGGAGGAAGCTTCAATCTCAGAATTCGATTCTGACTTGCTACCTTGAAAGTTCAATCACCAACTCTTCATTTCACCATGGATTTGCTATCAAATGGATCTGCACAGCTTCACTATCATCAATGGAGTGTGTATGAATGGAAAGAATGAATGGAATTGAGGAAGAATGTAGAATTGAAACTTGACTTGCAATGGAAGCAACAAGATAGCACTCTCTCTCTCCTCCCTCTTTTCTCACCAACCCTGCATTGAGAAAGCTCTAACCATTATATAGAACTTGTTAGAACTGTCCAGAACTTTCTGGAACAATCCAATGAGTATTTGAACTTCTCATCTCATGATATTTTGATTTCACTTCTCACCATATGCTATCTCATGCCAAGCCTCTTGTAACCACCAATTCTGCCTTGAAATTCTCCCCACATGAGATGTATGGTGTGTTGAAATGCATAACTAACTTGTATATTGAGTTTCTTCATGTTTTGCTTTGGTGCCTTAAGATGCAAGTAAGCCATTTCCAAAGCAGCCCCATGATCTAGGCCTCAAATCAAAATTGTGGATGAACCATTGTTTTTAGAATGTCTTTTAGAGTCAAAATGACCTATTATATGACATGGTTTGGATGTGTAACTTGGGATTTCCAATTTTCAATTTCAACTTATTTAACTTATGCCTCCATTTTAGGCCATTTTTATCACTTTTTGATACAAGCCTTTTCAACATCTCATGACCTCTTTAATAGCCTTAAAACATCATTCTAAGCAAGTTTGATGTTGAAGATTTTTCCATTTGAAGCTTGGAAATAGGAGATATGGCCTTATGCTTGAAATGACCTATAACCTCCAAATGACCAAAATGCCCTTGACTTGTCAAAGTCATAACTTGAGTTATACAAATCCTATCAAGGACTTCTAGTACTCTCTAGAAAGCTAGGAAGATTCTCTACAACATTAATGTTGACCAAGAGTTCATAGGAATCATCCTACTAGGGCAAACGTTGGATGCAAGTTGGGTGACTTTCAAGGACCCAGATTCACATACCTCAGATGACCTGTAACTTGTCAAAGTCATAACTTGAGCTCTACAAATCCTATCAAGGACTTCTAGTACTCAAATTAAATCTAAGAACAAGCTCTACAACATTCATGTTATGGGGAAGATGAGATGACAATCACATATTGAGCTAAACTGCCTTGAAGATAGGGATCAAACTAGGGGATTTTACAATGTCAAGCCTTAGAAACCCTAGCTTAAAACTTCTCAAACTCCTCAATCATGATGAGTTGGTCTAGGAATCATCCTTATAGCATCTCAATGCATCAATCCATGATCACATGGCTCTTGGATTAGGTCTCAACTCTCTCCAAATCATCAGTTGACCTAGGGTTGACCTAGGGTTGACCCAGTCAAACCCTAATTCCACCACTCATGGCTGAGTCTTCTGAATTCTTGTACAATGACCTCTCTAGGCTTCATGATGGCTCTCAAGACATCTCATAAGCTTTCTCAAAGCTTCAAGGCCATCCTCATAGTCTCAGAATCATCTGAGGAGCTCCCACAACTCTCAAGTCATGAGACACACAACCTTGGTTTCAACCAATCTCTCTGAAGATCTCTTGAGTTTTCTGACAAAGATATCAACCTTTGAACACTTGAATAACTTTATTGGCTAGCTTCAAAGTCTCATATAACTCTTGTTGGGTAACCATACCTCTTGATCTACTGCACCCATATCAATGAGAAGCAGATGATCATGCTAGTGAACACAAGCTTGGTACATAAATGTTGGTCAAATTTTGGGGTGCAACACCATGAAATTGGATTTGTCATTTGGAATTTGAGTAAAACTGTAGCTTGGAATGAATTTGGATTTTAATTTTGGATATTTAAACGAGATTGGAACTTTGAATATTGAATTGAACTCACAATTTGGAAATTTGAATCTTGGAATTAAGTTCACAATTAGGAAATTAGAACTTAGAAATTATGACTTGGAATTGAACTTGAATGTGAATATGATAACTTGACATGGAATTGAACTTGAATTTGAATATAATAACTTGACATGAAATTGGACTTGTCATTTTGAATAAAATTGTAACTTTGAATTTTGAATTTGTCACTTGAACTTATCTTTTGGAGTGAAATTGCAAATGTGGAAAGGAATTTGCAAATTTGGAATAGGATTTTGACTTTGACATGGCATTTTAATTGGGAATGATGGGGTTCACAACTTGGAATGAAATTTTCAAGTTTAGAATAGGATTTGGACTAGTTTACTTGTTATGAAAAACAAGTATATTGAAATGACAAAAATCCATAAAAGATTAAATAGCCTAAAAGTCCAAATTCTCAAGATTTATCAACATATACTCATGATCCTTGATTGAAATCCAATAATCAAAACACAATCCCTCTGATCCAAAGATACTAAGACCAAAAAGTATGGCTCCATAGCATTAGATCTTACAAGAAATGAGTATCACCAATCAATTGTAGCATCAATGATGATACAAGCCTGATTTTCCAGAACAAAAAGAGCCATGTCTTAGTAAACAACCTTGATTTGAAACAATGAACCTCCCTTTGAGAAATGAAACAACAACAACAACAACAACACTGAGCCAATCCAGTGTACACAATCTTTTCCCTAATTTTCCCAAGACCAAGTCAAACTTCTACATGAATTGGGTTGTGCATGAAGAACCATTGACCTAAATTCAAACACTTGCCTTGAAGCAACCATCCTCTCTTGAAGTTCTTTTGCACAGTCATATGCTTGATATGCACTATGTGATGATGTGATGAATGCATGATATGAAAGGCTGGGGTGAAAATAAGGGTGTGACAGCTGCCCCTATTTAATCTTCTTGGACCTGTAGGTGTGAATAACAACAGTTCTCAAGCATTCAAGGTACAAGGGATTAAATACTAGAATACCCATGATTTTCAACCATAAAAAGGGGTGGAAGTAATGTAAGTGTATTGGTTTGATGGTTTGTTCAAGTGTTTTGTTATTAGAAATCGGGCAGTTATGGAGGACATGTTATGATATGCTTGATATGCAATGTATGTCATGCTTTAATGAGCTTTTCCAACCTTGGAAGGCAAAACATCCCCGCAAAATTCCAAGAGAAGTAAGGTGGTACAATGGTATAATTGTAATTTAAGTTTCCTTCTGCAAAAGGCAGAGTGGGCTCCTAAACAAAAGGTTAGGAGAAACTGAAATAATGTTTTCTTCTACAAAAGGTAGAAAGGGCCCTTGGACAAAAGGTTAGGAGAAAATGAGATGATGTTTCCTTTTGCAAAAGGCAGAAAGGGATCCTGAATAAAAGGTTAAAAGAAGCTGTGATATTTCCTTCTACAAAAGGTAGAAAGGACTCCTGAATAAAATGTTAGGAGAAAATGAGATGATATTTCCTTCTACAAAAGGTAGAGAGGACTCCTGAACCAAAGATTAGGACAAACTGAGATGATATTTCCTTCTACAAAAGGTAGAAAGGACTCCTGAACAAAAGGTTAGGAGAAAACTGATATTTCCTTCTACAAAAGGTAGAGAGGACTTCTGAATAAAAGGTTAGGGGAAAACTGGAGGGATTGACCTGGTGGTGAATGCTCTTACAATAGGTAAGTGAGAATAGGAATATTTTTTTCATGATGTCCACAGGAATTTCCCGTTTTTGAGAAGGACTAGCTAAGCGTGCATGTAATGATGCAAGAATATATGTAAAATGTCGATGTATGCTCGGTTTGCTGGGAAGATGAGGATGTGTGATTGATCTAAGTAGGTTGAGATTTTAGGTTTGGTGTGCCAAGTGTGATTGGGCTTTGGGTTGGATGGGGAACGAGATTAACTTCTCGACATCTTAGTTTCATGAAGATAATTTAGCAAGGTCTTGGATGCCTTAGAACCTAAAGTTGTTTCTTGGGCAGACAAGTTGTGCTGATTTGTTTCGGGCTAGATTGCCCCTGTCTTGGTCAAGCCTAGGTGACCTTTTTTATTTTGATGGTGCTTTGTACCAAGTATGTCACTAGAAACTGTGGTTATCCTTTAGACACCTTAAGAGAAAAAATAACTTCGTGTTTTCTTTCAATATTATTATTGTTATCCCTAGAATTCTCAATGCATTGTTTATCACGGATAACACATATTTTGCAAACAAGTGGGAAAAGTTAAAATAATATGGAGTAATTTTGATGAAAAGAATTTTTAATGATGATGATCCGTAAATGGGTGATTTACATAAAGAAGCAATTCCTAAAAGAGGCAATTGCAATAAATAAAAATGGACAAAAATACAATGGCAATGGTAAACCTTAGATTTTCATTGAGTTTCCATTATGCTATAATTCATATGTCCTCCAAGACTCTCATGAATTGCTTATAAGTAAAGTGACTGTATTGATCCTTCCCATTTAGAGTTTCCATGGTCGAGGAGAAGGATTCACATATTTTCACAGGCCGCTGCCTTTTTCCTTTTTAAATCCTTAACTTTTTCTTAGACCTCCCTTTCGGGTTTTAAGTCTACCGCGATACCCTTTTGTTCCCAAGTAACCTTTGAAGGTTTTTAACTTAGCGGGTTATTTATTTTATTTTTATCCCTAACTTTCGCCTTAACCTTTCTTTTTATGGTCCACCAGGTCTGTTTTTAGGCGAAGTAGTTCTTGACTGTGTCTGCACTCATAGGGGATAAAAGATCTTCACCATCCATAGTTGAGAGAATCAAGGCTTCTCTAGAGAAAACATTTTTCACAACATATGACCCTTCATAATTTGGAGCCCACTTGCCCCTTGGATCGGTGTAAATTGGTAGAATCTTTCTCAAGACTAGGTCTCCCGCTTTAATATATCGAGGGAAGGAATCTCTACCTCAATAGGCAATACTGCTTCCATGCTATATACAAGAGAGAAAGGGGTTGCCCCAGTGAAAGTCCATACTAAAGTACGATATCCATGTAAAGCAAATGATAACATCTCATGCCAATCTTTGTATGTCTTTACCATTTTCTGCACAATCTTTTGTTGAGCTAGTGATTGATATGTAAGTGATTGTAAGGATTCCATTCTTCTCACTTCATCTCACTTTGGTTTGAGCTTGTTTCAGTTCTTCTGTGTGCTTTTCTTTTATTGTTCTTGCATCTCTCATTTGCATGCTTGAGGTTGAGATGTGCTTGTGGTGGCTACTGCCTCACACTTGGTTCCTCCCTCTTTTCTTTCTCTTTGTTGTGCATTACATGTTTGCATCTTATTTCTTCTCTATCTTATGTTTTCTTTTTCTTCTTTTTCTTTTGTCTCCCTTAGGACCTCTAATCCTTCTTGTTCAAGATGGATTATGATAGACATTAGGATTGAAACCATGCATGATAACAACATTCATCTTTGGATGGTATGGTGTTGAATTGTGGTGCTCAATCTTGAAGTTTTCGTATAGTTTTTTCATCATCTTGTTATTGAGGTTTGAGCCATTATTGGTAATGATTTGATTTGGAACCCCATAACAACAAATAATTTCTTTCTTGATAAAGCGAGCGACCACATGTTTGGTGACATTGGAATAAAATGCAACTTTCACCCATTTAGTGAAATAGTTAATAGCCACTAAGATGAAGTGATGCCCATTTGAAGAAGTTCACTCAATGCATCCAATCACGTCTATGCCCCACATGGTAAAGGGCCAAGGTGATGTCAAGACATTCAGAGGAAGTGGTGAAGCATATATCTTATTTGCATAGATCTAGAATTTATGACATGTTTGTACGTAGCGATAGCAATCAGTTTCCATTGTCATCCGGTAATAACCTGCTCTCAATATCTTTTTGACCATCATGTGCCCACTGGAATGTATCCCAAAGGAACCTTCATGAACTTCGTTTATGATTCAATCTGCTTCGTGTCTATCCACGCATTTGAGCAAGACCGATTCATAATTCCTCTTGCACAACACATCTCTGCTTAAGAAGAATTTTGATGAGAGCTTTCTTAAGTACTTCTTATTGGTGATGGTTATATTCTTTGGATATTCCTGCTTTTCTAGATATCTATTGATATCATAAAACCAAGGATGGTTATCAGACTCTACTTCATCTACTAAAAAGCAAGTTGGCTCATCAAGGTATTCAATACGGATAGCGGGCGCTTCATTCTTCCATTTGACCTTGAACATGGATGCTAAAGTGGCTAAGGCATCTGCCAACTGATTAATTTCTTTGGGAATGTAGTTGAAAGTAATCTCATCAAATTATAGGATTAAATTCAAGGCGTGATCTCGATACGAGATTAGCTTGCTATCACGTGCTTCCCAATCACCTCTGACTTGATTGATGATTAAGGCAGAGTCCCCATACACTTCAAGAATCTTAATTTTGTGATCAATTGCTGCTTCGATCCCAAATATACAAGCTTCATACTCGACCATATTGTTGGTACATTCAAAGCATAACCTTTTAGTGAAGGGAATATGAAATCCAGTAGGAGATGTGCTAATTTCCCCCATTTTGTTGCCTTGAGAATTTGTGGCACCATCGAACACAAGTGTCCATCGTGATCCTGGTTCGGGTCCATCATCCGGAATTGGTGTTTCATAATCTCTTACAAACATAATATCTTCATCGGGGAAATCAAAACGCATGGATTGGTAATCTTCCTTAGGTTTATGGGCAAAGATAATCAGACAACACACTTCCCTTGATGGCCTTCTACATGACACACGTATTCTGTTAATACCATCTGCCAATGGGAAACTTGTTCAGTGAGAGCAAGCTTCTCAAAGATATACTTCATGGTATTCATCTTGGAGATTAGAAAAGTTGTATGGGTCATGTTGCAGTGAGAATTGGATGTCAAGCTATTGAATTAACTTGAATCGCAAATCTTTGAAATTCACCACTGAGCTTTGATTTATCCAAAGGAAAGGGTAAATCACAAAAAAAAACCTATTTGCACTGTAAAAACAATGTGGGAGATCTAAGGTTCGGGGGTTGGTTATACCTAGGGAAGGTGTTAGCATCCTAAGCATTTGTAGTACTCTACAGGAACCTCTTGTTTAATATGTGTTACTTATTATCTGCTATCCGTCTGCTAAAGGGTTGAAAGGAGACCTAAGGGGCTAGTCCTAAGTATGCGCACAAAGACATCGCATCTCGTGCCTAAGTATCCTGACGGGAATGGAATCAGAGCATTCGTAGTTCCCCTCAAAAGAGGGTGAGGAATTCTTAACTATGGTCAAGGTTCCAGGGGGAAGTAAGTGTTCATAGTGAGACACTTACGTGGAGTGCGGCGACTCCAAGTCTAAGTTTAAGTTGAAAGGGAAAGATGCGTAAGTGTCCATGGCAGGACCTTACATGGAGTGCGATGACTCCAATCCTAAGGCTAGGATAAGGGTGAATAGGTGAGTGTCCATGGCAGAGCAACTACTTAGAGTTCGGAGACTCTAATCCTAAGGCTAGGATGAAGGGAGGTAAGAGCCTAGAATTATGTGTGACATGGCAGTCAATGAGGAGGAGATCCTTTCCTTTGGAATAGTGTATGGTGAATGCAAAGAGTGCAATGTGCCAGACAAAATAAAGTCAAAGTAATCAGATTGTGACGGATAAGTATTATGAAAATAACTTATTAATTAAACAAGATGAGTTACACAAACTCAATGAAAACGGGCTGCAAGGGATTATACGAAGTCAGTATCATAAGTTAATTACGATATGAGTTTACCAGAATTAACTTTTAAAAGCTAATTAAAAACAGGTGTTATACCCCAAATTTTACCCTTAGATTCCTTGACCCTCTACATTTTATCTTAGGTCCATCATCCATGCATGGCTAACTAATTTATCAAACTATGTTTGTTTGTTTCCATTTGTGACCAGGATGCCATAGAAGATTCAGAGGTCTGAAGGCTCTTTGTGTATTCTAGTCCTCTACAAGTTACTTTGAACTTCTTGAAGAGAAAGGAAGGGTGTATTTTCATTCTCACAATCCCTTGGCCAATACATGACCTATTTTCTTTAATATATATTAGAGATTTCTCAAAAAAAAAGATTAAGTATTTGTCCATGGATCTAAGGTAGGGCTATTTAGGGGCACGATGTTTTGTATGATGTTGACTGGTTTGTGTACTTTGTTTTCAAGAAAGGATAAGAGAATATGTCTTCGTGGTATAGATTAAGACTTCGTCAGTTTAGACTATTTTCATTTTGGACTCACGATTGATCTGAAAAATTGCGCTTAATATTGTTCCTATCTAAGAAGTTAAGCTTTTATGGCCTTTTAATCTTAATAGAAAGGATTGGAATTTGCTTTGGTTGATGTTGTGAAGTCAAGCTGAGATAAGAACTTTGAATCAAGTTTTGCTATAGAACACCAAAATGACATTTAACATTCTTAGACTCATTGTTCATTCCATCAAGTGTTCAACATGAAGCTTATACTTTAATTGTTAAGTGTTGAAGTTCAGTTCTAAATCCAAGCCATATGATCAAGTTCTACGATTACTGTCAAAGTTGTGGATTTATATGATTAAAGTCCAAGATTCATAATCATTTTTCTTACAATGCAAGTTTGTTCTAAGGTTCTTATATTCAAGTAAATTCAAACTACCATTTCTAACATTCAAGGCACAAAGTCAAAATCTTTCATGAATCCAAGAATTTTGGGCTACAAAGTGAAAAATGTATAAGAATTGCTACAAAATTCCAAAATCTCTTTGCAAAATACAAGGAATTAGTAATCCACATTAGTTCCTAAATTCAAAGATCAAGTTCAAAAATATAGAGATCCATCACAATTTGAATTTATGATTATAAGCTCAAAATTCCCTACACCAATTTCATGTTTCAATTTTCAAAATTTCCAAAGTTCATGACCTTCTTACAAAATTCCAAGTAAACAAGGAAGTGTTTTATAAATCAAGATCAAAACTCATTACAAGGGCCCAAGTTATACAAATCGTTTTCAAAGCATACAAGGATTAAAATTACATGTTACTTCAAAATTATACAAGGAACTTCACAATTGTCTAGCATCTATTCTCCAAACCCAAACGCCAGCACTATGCGAAGCAATAGAAGAACGAGGTTCACCGAAATATGGTTACTGGAAGTTGTTTGTTTGTACCGCAGGACATGAACCACTACACACAAAAAAATTACAAAGACGAGTTGACTTGGTTGTCCGTGAGGTGCACATGTCCAAACATCAGAAGGAGTTTAAATTGCTTGAAAATTATGAGGTTTTCCCAGGGTGCCTATGGAACAGGTCAACAACATGTGTTTAAGGAGAATTTGATTCAAACGACAAAACAACATAAGTTATTTTCTGATAAGTGGCAGAAAACTTGGCAACAAAATTTTGTCAACGTCAATAAGCATAATAACCATTGAATGAGAGAGTACCAAAGCATAAACATATCAGTTTCATTATGCTCCAAAATTACAAAAAAAAATCAAAGTTCATATTTCTTTCCAAAACAGTTCACCAGACAAGTCCAAGACAACATCATCTTATTCATGAAGCACAATCAAGCACATTTGAATGAAAATCAAGGCCATAACATTGGTGTTTATTTACAAATTTAAATTTAGCCTACAAAAAGACAGAAAACAGTTGGAAAAGGGGGGATCATTGGCACTCACGGAAAAAACACAACAACAAATTACATACATTCGCAGAGATTCAACAGCAACACGATGGCATTACGAGTCGAGAAGAAAATAACATATAGAGAGATTCATACAGATACACACACAATTAAAAAGAGAAATCGAGGGAGGGGAGGAAGAAGAAACTTATCTCTACCGTCGTCGAAGCTACCATACCGAAAATATCTGAGGTGTAAAACCCTTGCTTCTGAAGCACCACTTTAAGCAAAAAGTCTTGCCTATTCAATATGCAGTTGATGTTAGCTGATATACCTCCATGTCGTGTCGTGTAAATTTTTCCTAATTGAAATAATAGGAAGTTGAAGTCAGTAATCTGTAAAGCTAACTAATGTAAACACGCAATTAACGTGTTACCTTGACAACATCTTGAAGAAGGTAATGTTATCGTAAACCCAACACCATCGAATCGTAGAACGGAAAAAGGGAGGAACGAGGATGCGTCAAAATCTACCCATCGTAACTAATACGCGATTAAAATACCCCTCTAAGCACCGTGTTCATGTCCTTAGCTCGCAACACAGATGTGCTTTCCCTTTGTCATTTTTTGTTCTCCGTTTCCCTCCTCCATAGACAAACTTTGGTTTGCTGTGATTTAACTGATACTCAGTGGGACTAACGTTAGGGATTTCTTTGGTTTTAGAGATTTTGGTTAAAGAAATTAGAGAAGAAGGGCATTGATGAAGAAGCTCGTGAGAGAGAGAGAGAGAGAGAGAGAGAGAGAGAGAGAGAGAGAGAGAGAGAGAGATGGAGAACGACCATCTAGGGTTTCTGAACCCTTTTCAACCTTTTGTAAATCATTGGTGGTTCGGGTCGGGTGGGCTTGACTACCACCGGCCCGTGTTTGTTTTTTTAAATTATTTTTGGTGTTTGGTTTTGTGTCCGGTGGGCACCACCACCGGCCCGTGTTCGTTTTTTAAAATTATTTTTGGTGTTTGATTTTGGGTCCGGTGGGCTTGACCACCACCGGCCTGTGTTCGTTTTTTAAAATTAGTTTTGGTGTTTGGTTTTAGGTTCGGTGGGCTTGACCACCACCGACCCAACGTTTTGTTTCCTTATTTTCTTTTATTTTCTCTTTTTTTGTTATTTTGGAAATTTGGGCTTGGCCCAGATGTTTTTTTTAAATAAATATATAAGGAATTATGTCAAATTAATTTAAATTTAGTTAATTAAGATTTAAATAATTTGGATTTTAGAAAAATTAGTCATTTTAATTTAATTCTAAATTGATGAGTTTAATTTTATTCGGGTTTCTATATAACGTTCACCGTTTTTTTATTGACCTTTGAAATTTATTATTGACAAATCCCCGTTTCTCTATTCAATTCTTGACGCACATTTTTCTGATCTCGTTTTTTGTGGCCTAAGTTTATTGATTATAGATATCCAGTCTTGTTTGATAATTGTTGTGACCCTCATCCGTTGTGGTTTGATTGTATGATTTGGTATTTATACCTATGTTGTCATCATTTATTCATTATCATGTTACTTATGCGTGTCCAAAGGAGAAATTTCCCTGTTTTTGACTGTCATGTCAAATCATAGAGCTTTAAACCCTTACCCCTTATCCTAACCTTAGGATAGGAGTCTCCATACTCCACGCAAACGTCCTGCCATGGACATCCCCCTCTTATCCTCATCGTAGCCTTAGGATCAGAGTCGTCGCACTCTACATGATGTCTTGCCATGAACTTTCTCTTTCTTTTCTATCCTAGCCTTAGGATCACGAGTCGACGTACTCCATGTAAGTTCCCGCCGTGGATACTTACCTACTTTTTCAACATAACTTCAAACTTAGACTCGGAGTCGCCGCACTCCATGTAAGTGTCTCACTATGAACACTTACTTCCCCATGGAACCTTGATCATAGTCAAGAAGTTCCTCACCCTCTTTGAGGGGAACTACGAATACTCTGATTCCATTACCGTCAGGATATGTAGGCACAAGATGCGATTTCTCGGTGAGTATACTTAGGACTAACCCCTTAGGTCTCCCTTCAACCCTTTAGCATACAGATAGCAAATAGTAAATAACACAATTTAAAACAAGAGGTTCCTGTAGAGTACTACAAATGCTTAGGATGCTAACACCTTCCCTAGGTATAACCAACCCCCAAACCCTAGATCTCCCCGCGTTGTGTTTACAATGCAAACTTAGGCTTTTCTTTCTTTAACCTTTCCTTCGTATAAATCAAAGATCGGTTGTGAATTCAAGATTTGTGATTCAAATTAACCAATAATTTGACATCCGATTCTCATTGCAACAGAAAATGGTGACTTCACTGAGGACCATATCTAACTTTCGTGGGTTACCCTTAACTTGTTTATTTGTGTTTATTTGCTAAATATTTGTTTGTATATATATTTATATGACTGTATCTGTTTGGGTTATATGTTGTTGTAAGGTAAGTCCTACACCCGGACTTGAGCGTATTTATTATAGGAAGGTGATATATTTGACGAGGCTTATAGGGAGTGATTCCCGACCAAGTTGACTTGAGAATCACCACTCAGTTGAGGCCCTCTTGATAATAGTGTTGTTGAACAAGCATTCGTGAAGACATCACTACTATCGACCTAGGAGCCTGTGATATTGGGAACCTTTAGTCACCCTTAACACAACTTTGGCCTTTCTTAGGACGTAGTGCGATGACTATGAGGGAGTAGTCCCAAAATAGTTGATACACGATACTACACTCAAAAGAGGTTCTCTTGAGAATATTGTTAACCACCGAGTATTCGAGAAATTGATAATATCCGAAAGATGGAATGATGACTTTGGACACCTCTTAGAACCTTTGTTCTGCAGGTATAATAACCCTTAGTACATACCTTTCGGAATGGGTAGACCATGGCTCCATGCTTGTGACCCTCTAACCTAAGACTTTCTTTGCTTATCTGTATATGTGTGTTTGTGCATCCATCCATTCAAGCATTCATAACATTTCGATTTCAAGGAATTCAATTTTCAATTCTTTGCAAATTCGATAAAGATCTTGAATTCAAAATAAACCTTTTTCAGTTTTCCTAAAATATTTTCAACTTGGTGTTGAACTCCTTGAAATCATTGCATTCATGTCTTTGCATATGCATTTTTCCTTCTGCTTTTCTTATCCCTTTGTCTCGTCTTCAGTTCTTTCACCTTGAGTCCTCTGCACCAGTACAACACGAGAGCTCGGGCTCGTAAAAAGATGGCGGAACAAAATCAAGAACTTGACCATGTCAGCAATGAATTAGAAGACCTTCGGGGAAGTGTGGGGCAGATTATGGAGATGCTACATGTTATACGTGCGAGGATGGATACTCAGCCCACTGTTGTTTTTGATATTGCCAATACTGTTGTGGGCCCTCAACCATCTGTTGTTTCTACTGCAAGTGTACCTCCATATGGTCTTGCACCAGGTTTTGTGTCGGCACCTGCTGCAGTTCCTATTGTTCAACAAGTTGTTCCTTTGGTTACTGAAACTCCTCAGGTGATTTCAACTTTCGTGCCAGCTGCTGTTCATACTCATATGCGACCATAATTCAATGAGCATCAACCGGTATATGATGTCCCTGACATGAAAGAAGATGAAGATGAACTTCATGAGAAACTCAGAGAAAATGTGGAAATTATTGATAAGAGGTTGAGAATGATGGAAGGAGATCAAGTCTTTGGTGTTGCTGCCAGAGAAGTGTGTCTTGTATCTGGTCTGGTTATCCCTCCAAAGTTCAAAACTCCTACCTTTGATCATTATGAAGGAGCTACATATCCAAAAAGTCACCTGATTATGTACTACCGAAAAATGGCTGCTCATGTTGATAATGATAAGCTGATGATACATTGTTTCCAAGACAGTTTAAAAGGTGCTTCGTCAAAGTGGTATTTAAGTCTGGATCAGTCTTGCATTAAGAGTTTCCAAGATTTGTCTGATGCCTTTATCAAACATTACAAATACAACATGGACTTGGATCCTGACCGAAGGCAATTACTGAGTATGTCTCAAGAGAGTTCTGAATCATTCAAGGAATACACTCAGAGATAGAGAGAGATTGCTTCACAAGTAGAACCTCCTATAACTTAAAAAGAATTAGGTGATTGGTTTGTTGACATTGTTCGTCCTGAATTCTATGAAAGAATGGTTGGTAGTGTGACTGCAAACTTTTTTGATATTGTTGTTGTTGGTGTGAATGTAGAATTGGGCATGAAAAGTGGGAAGATGTCAAGTACTGCTGTTAGTTCAAGCTCCAACAAAGATCATGCTAAGAAGCCTTCATTTAGTTCTCACAAGAAGAAAGAGGGTGAAACTAATGCTGTAATATCAAGCAGGAGAAGAAATCAACCTTGGCAACATTAGAAAAACTATGCTCAACAACAAGGTTACCCTGTTCAGTTTGCTCAACAACCGTATGTGGTTGTTATTACACCTACTTTCAATCAACAAGTTCCTGCATATCAGCCTGTGCAACCGGCTCTTGTTTATCAGCCTCCGGTCTACCAATCTCCTTCTGGTTATCAGTCTGCACAAGCTACATCTAATTATCAATGAGCTCCCAAAAACAACCATAGAATCGGGCACCTCGCTAGAATGATTCTAACAGAAGACAATATAAGCCATGTCCACCTATTCTGATGACTTATACCTAGTTCTACCCTTCACTAGTGCAACAAGGTTTGGTAACCATAAGGGCTTTGGGCCCACCTCCTAATCCGCTGCCAGCTAAATACAATCCTAATGCTAATTGTTTATTTCTTGAGGGTGCACCTGACCATGATCTGGAAAGTTGTTATGCTCTCAAGCACCTTGTAAGAGAATTAATGGAAAAGAAGATTTTGTATTTTGATGATCCTCAACAAAATGTTAAAAGCAATGGGTGTGTTAACGCTATTGATGAGGTATCTGAAGAAAGCCTAATTCTTGATGTTTCTCGGATTAAGACTTCTCTCCGAGTTTTCCATTCAAAGTTGTTTGAATCTTGATCAATGATGGTTTCCTACAAGTGACTAGTAAAGTGGAGAAGGATGAAATTGTTGTGATTGAGCCCATCTTTAACTTGCCTGAACCAGGTGCTAAAGTACCTATTTTTAATTTGCCAAAATCAAGTTCTGTAGTACCTGTTTTCAGTGAGCCAAAGCTTGTGTTTAACATACCAGAATTCATTGTTGCTTCTGCAGTTAATCAGCCAAAGCCGGTGATCATTCAAAAACCTAGTCCTTTTCACTTCAGAGACTCTAAAGTTGTACCTTGGAAGTATGATGTGACCATGATTGACAAAGAATTTGGGAAGGTTATTCCGAGGGAAGAATTGAATATTCTTAGTGAAGATGTGACTAATATAGCTGGGGAAAGCAAGATGACACGAAGTGGTCGTATTTATACTCCTCGTTTCAATGAGGCTCCACCTAAGGAAATTGTCACCACTGTGCCTGCCAAAGACAAAGGGAAAGAAGTGGTTACAAATGATGAAGATGCTGAGTTTTTTAGGATTATCAGAAAAAGTGATCATAAAGTTATTGATCAACTTCACCAGACTCCCTCTAAAATCTCAATCTTATATATGCTGAAGAGTTCACCTGCTCATCGAGCTGCATTGCAGAAGTTATTTTCTCAGGATCACGTCGCCTAAGATATTACTACTGGTCAGTTTGATAGTGTGATCGCCAATATTACTGCTTGTAACACCCTTAGCTTCAGCAATAAGGAGTTAGCAAGGGAAGGTCAGAATGACAACCGTGCATTACATGTGTCCGTGAAATGTTAGGAAGATAATTTATCAAGGGTGCTTGTGGATACCGGTTTCTCTTTGAATGTTTTACCTAAGAGGGGTTATTGCCAAGTTGGCTTACAAAGAGACTGAAATAAGACCTACTTCCTTGATAGTCAAAGCTTTTGATGGTTCCCACAGAATTGTAATCGGAGAAGTGGAGCTACCAATCTTAATTGGCCCATATGTATTCAACATCATATTCCAAGTGCTGGACATAAATCCTAACTACAATTGTTTACTTGGAAGGTCGTGGATCCATACTGCTGGTGATGTAACTTCAGCATTACATCAGAAGATGAAGTTTGTGATTGATGATAAATTGGTTATTGTACACGGGGAAGAGGATTTGATGGTAAGCAACTTGTCTTCATTCCGTTACATAGAAGCTAACGAAGATGCTCTGGAAACTTCTTTCCAAGCACTTGAGAACGCCAATGTTGTCCTATTGGAAGTCGGAGAATCTGTGGGCAAGAGTAATCCATCTTTCGCATCTTTCAAGAGGACCAGGTCAACAATTGAAGAAGGCGTACCCGAAGGTTGGGGAGAAGTGATAGATGTCAAGACAAAGGTGAATCTCTATGGGTTGGGTTACAAACCAACTAATGATAGAGCTTTTACATCTGCCAAAGGTCATCCGAAGACTGTCCAGAAAGTCTTTGTCAGCGGAGGTTTCCAAATCAATGTTGTCAAAGATGATAACAAAGACTAAGACTTGAGCAATCTGGTATTCAAGTGTGATGTGGCTCTGGACAATAGGGAAGCAATAGAGATCCCTGTGACTTTTCCTTTGTCAAAGTAGTTTATTTGTCTTTTACTTGTTGTTTTCAAAAATTCCATAGCTATGCCCAAAGCTATTGGATTATTTTGTATGGCCACCTTTCCACTTTCAAATGATTATCAATATATGCATTTTGTTAAATTCTTGTTGTTTCATTTATCGTTTTTTCGCTTTTACCTTTTAAAAGAAATTGGCAATCTTATAAAACTAGGAAAAAGAACATCTTTTCTTTTGCATCTGTCTTTGCACATTTAATAAAATAAGTCATTCTGAACATGCAGAATAATCCCAAACCATGTTGAATCCAATGACCTTGCTTTCACTCCTAACTTTGATTCAACCATTTATCAGGCTGAAGATGAGAGTGAGGAAGATTTCGAAGTTCCCACTGAATTGGAAAAGTTGGTTGAGTATGAGTACACTGAACTTCAACCGTACAAAGAGCAGGTAGATTTGATTAATCTTGACAATGATGAAGAAAAGAAAGAGGTCAAGGTTGGTACCACACTTGGGGCTGATGTCAAGCAAAGATTGGTCAAGCTTCTATAGGAATATGTTGACGTGTTTGCATGGTTGTATCAAGATATGTCCGGTTTAGACACTGATATTGTTGTTCACAAGTTGCCACTTAAACCAGAGTGCCCACCTATAAAGCAGAAACTTCGAAGAACCAGACAGACATGGCTTTGAAGATTCGAGATGAGGTTAAGAAACAACTTGACGCATGTTTTCTAATAGTTGCAAAATATCCTGAATGGGTAGCCAACATTGTGTCAGTGCCCAAAAAGGACGGTAAAGTTAGAGTGTGTGTAAACTACAGGGATTTGAACAAAGCAAGCCCAAAAGATGATTTCCATCTACCGCATATTGATACACATGTGGATAATACAACCAGTTTTGCAGTTTTCTCTTTTATGGATGGTTTCTCTGGTTATAATCAGATCAAGATGGACCCTGCCGATAGAGAAAAGACTACATTCATTACTCCTTAGGGAACCTATTGCTACAAAGTTATGTCCTTCGGTTTAAAGAATGCAGGGGCAACATATCAATGATATATGGTCGCTCTCTTTCATGACATGATGCATAAAGAGATCGAGGTGTATGTTGATGATATGATTGCTAAATCCCAAAATGAAGAGGACCATTTGGATTATTTGCTAAAATGGTTTGAACGACTTAGGAAATACCAGTTGAAACTAAATCCTGCTAAGTGTACTTTTAGTGTTAGATCTAGAAAGTTACTTGGATTTATCGTCAGCCAATGAGGAATCTAAGTAAATCCTGATAAAGTCCGAGCCATTCAAGAAATGCCAGCTCCGCAAACTGAAACACAAGTCAAATATTTTCTTGGACGTCTGAATTACATTTCCAGATTCATTTCCAATATGACTGCTACCTGCAAGCCAATATTCAAGTTATCATGCAAGGGTCAGATTATTGACTGGAATTTTGATTGTTAGCAAGCATTTGAGAAGATCAGGGGTTACTTGCAAGAACCTCCTATCTTGATTCCTCATGTTCCAGAAAGACCACTCTTTATGTATCTGATTGTTCTTGAGAAGTCTATAGGTTGCGTACTGGGCCAACACGATGAGACTGGACGAAAAGAACATGCCATATACTATTTGAGCAAGAAGTTTAGTGATTGCGAAAGCCGGTATTCACTTTTGGAAAAGACTTTTTGTGCTTTAGCATGGGCTGCTAGGCGTCTCAGGCAATACATGATCTGTTACACTACTTTGTTGATCTCGAAAATGGATCCAATAAAGTATATTTTTGAAAAGCCTGCACATAGTGGAAGACTAGCCCGTTGACACATGTTGTTATTCGAATACTACATCCAGTATGTAACTCAGAAAGCTATTAAAGGAAGTGTCTTGTTAGATTATCTTGCAGACAAACCGGTTGAAGATTATGAACCTCTCAAGTTTGACTTTCCTGACGAAGATATTATGTCGCTAAAGAAAGATTATGAAGAGCCAGGACCAGATGAGGGTCCCGAGCCTGGTTCCCGTTGGAAGATGATGTTCGATGGTTCCTCTAATTACAATGGGCATGGCATAGGCACCATTCTGATGAATCCAGATGGTGGCTACACTCCATTTACAGCCAGATTATGGTTTGATTGTACCAACAATATTGCTGAGTATGAAGCTTGTATCTTAGGCCTTGAAGTAGTTATAGACCTTCGAATCAAAATTCTTGAAGTGAGCGGAGACTCAGTCCTGGTAATTTACCAAGTCAAAGGTGAATGGGAGACACGAGATGAGAAGTTAATCTCACACAGAGCTTACATTGTTGAAATTATTGAGTACTTTGACGAGATCACTTTCAAACATGTTCTGAGGACTGAAAATCATATTGCTGAAGCTTTAGCCATGTTAGCCTCGATGTGGAAAATCATATTCGTTAATGAAGCTACACTCATTTGAATTGAGCGCAAGACTGAGCCCGCCTACTGTCAACTGGTTGAAGAAGAAACTGATGGCAAGCCATGGTTCTATGACATTAAGATTTACCTGCAAAACCAGGAGTATCCAGCCGATGCTACTAATCTTGACAAAAAGACTCTAAGAAGATTAGCATCCAAGTTCTTCCTCAACAATGATGTGTTATATAAAAGAAACCATGGCATGGTTCTGCTTAGATCTGTTGACAAACGTGAAGCAGGTATGTTACTTCAAGAAATCCATGAAGGAACCTTTGGAACTCAGGCCAATGGTTATGCTATGTCTAAGAAAATGTTGAGAGCTGGGTATTACTGGTTAACTATGGAGCCTGATTGCATCCAATATGCCAGAAAGTGCCATAAGTGCCAAATTTACACCGACAAGGTGCACATACCTCCAACGCTGTTGAATGTTTTATCATCACTGTGGCCTTTCTCAATGTGGGGCATTAACATGATATGGGCAATTGAACCTAAAGCTTCCAACGGTCACCGATTCATCTTAGTTGTCATCGACTATTTCACAATATGGGTAGAACCCGCTTCTTATGCCAATGTAACCATGCAAGTAGTTGCTCACTTCATCAAGAAATCATCTGTCGTTATGGAATTCCAAGTTGAATCACAATTCTTCTCTTTATCGTCCTAAAATGAATGAAGCTGTTGAAGCAGCAAATAAGAATATCAAGAAAATCATGCAAAAGATGGTAAAGACTTACAAAGATTGGCATGAGATGCTACCATTTGCTTTGCACGGATACAGAACCTCAGTGCGAACTTCAACAGGGGCAACCCCTTTTTCATTAGTGTATGGAATGGACGCAGTTCTCCCCATTGAAGTAGAGATATCATCCTTGAGGGTACTGATGGAAACCAAGCTTGACGAAGCAGAATGGGTTCAAGAAATATTGGACCAGCTAAATCTTATAGTCGAGAAGCGCATGACTGCAATGTGCCATGGTTAGTTGTACCAAAAACGAATGAAGAAGGCATTTGACAAGAGAGTCTGAATCGGATAATTCCGTCAAGGAGAGCTTGTAGTTAAAAAGATATTTCCAATTCATAAAGACATGCGTGGGAAATGGATGCCTAACTATGAAGGTCCATTTGCGGTGAAGACAGTCTTCTCAGGAGGATCGCTAATTCTCACAACAATGGATGGAAAAGAGCTTGTACATCCTATAAACTCTAATGTAGTCTGAATATATTATGCCTAAAAGAACCCGCTAAGTTGAAAACCTGAAAAGGAGACTTAGGCAACAATGGGCATCCCGGTGGATCATAACTTATGAAGGAGGTCCAGGCAAAAATTAGGGATGAAAAATAAAAAAATAAGAGCTCGCTAAGCTGAAAACCCAAAATGGCGGTTTAGGAAAAAATGAGCGTCCCGGTAGATTGAAAACCCAAAAGGGCGATCCAGGCAAAAGTTAGGGACAAAGGCATTTCACTGTATCAGATGACGTTCATCTTTACAGAAGATCAAAGCAGAAATCCAACCCCTCTTGTCAGAAGCAGGATTTCGGGATGTCTTATTTATTAAGGTTAGTAGGTGTCATTGGATTCAATGTAACCTTTCCCTATTTCCATTTTCAAATGTAATACTCCATGGAGCTTTGCCATTAGCAAGCTACCATTCTTAAGTAAAATCATACTTTTTGCCTATCCAATTTTGCCATTTATGTTTTCTCTACTTTTTCTTGTTATGCAAAATGTTATTTATTAATAATATTTTGAAAGTGAAAAGTCTTCAAACTTAAAATCATTTTTGAAAACTCATTGAAAGGAATATAAAGTTGCTTTGACCTGTGGAAAGATCTGAAGGAAATCACTGTTCCCTAGAAAGTCTTAATGTTGCAGAAGCACTTTTAGACCATTTTTTAGCAAAATTCCTAGTGAATCATAAGTTGACAATACTCTTGGACCGATCCTGTGATCATGATTGATTTTTAAGACTGCAGATAATCTCCTCATTATCTGCCAAGTGATACATATCTACCGATGTTGAGGATTCACTCCCTAGTGGAATCATCTTTGTTCCTCATTGAAGTTACTATACTTTCTCCAGTAAGCTGCCCTGGCTCCATACTTCCCCGATGAAGTGGATACTTATTTTATCCCCTACAAAGCCTCTAATCATAAGATGACTCTCCCTAGTGAATAGGTCTTCTTTGATAAGGAATTCAGATTCATGATGGCTATCCTCAAATGAAGTTATGATATTATATCCCCATGTGGAATATTCTTCTCCCCAGAGAATTTGAAACTTTGAAGCAAGATTATGGTTCCTCCATTGACTCTTTATCCATCTCTTGGTAGATGTACACTTTGCAGAGGTTACTGAGTATCCTCATCGAGATGTTTATTTCATCTCCCATTTACTCCTTCTTTTGTTGGTTTTGTCAGCATCAGCATAAGCATGACATACATTCATTCATTTCATATAGACATATGCATAGCATCGGCATGCTTGTTCTTAGTTCCATGGTTCTATGATATAGAATTGTCCATGGTTCTATGATTGGCTAAATTTTGGTAAAACATGATCCTGCACTGATGTTAAGCAGGATATTATAACATCTCCATCTGCTATGGTGACAGAACTGCTTATGAGTGTTTTAATGAGAATGTCATGCTGAATGTCGTGACATCCATCACGACATCCATCTGCTGTCATGACAGAACTAATGTCATGTGTGAAAAAAAACAGGAGTAGTGGTGTAGCAGGGGATGATGACTCATGACATCGCTATTGGTGCAGCAGGAGCTAGCAGGAGCTGATGACAGAACTGCTGTCATGGATGCAGAAGGAGCTAGCAGGAGCTGATGACATAACTGTTGTCATGGATGCAGAAGGAGCTAGCAGGAGCTGAGTGTCATGCATCAATGTCTAGTACAACAGTAGCTGCTATGTGTTAGCAGTGGCCACAACAGGTTAAGTTGTGATGAAGTTCCTCACAGGTGGTGAATAAGGTGTGCAGCCACAACAGGTTGAGTTGTGATGAAGTTCCTCGCAGGCAGTGAGTGAGGTGTCTTGTCATGTGTCTTAAGCAGGACATTGCTGCATGACAACAGAAGGAGCTGCTAGTGTATATCTCTTGACAGAATTGGTTTGGATTGATGAGACCATGTTGAAAATATCTCATCAGTAAATATGTCAAGGAGATTTATTAGGAACAAGAACAGATTGTATTGGTATTCATAAAAGGATCTTGGAGACCTTTTAGGAAACTTTAATATACTTGTTTCTAATGTTATTCTGTAGAAGATTGGGTGAAGCCAGGTCTGGTGTAAAGAAAAATCTGCAGAATAGTGGATGTCATATGACATTGAGCGTATGACATCAGGCGTACACAGCAGGCATGTTGGTTTTCTTTCATATTACAAGAGGAAACTCAGGCTATACTTCAGGAAACCTGTTATGACTCCTGAGTTATCTCAGGAGAGATTCTAGGCAGTGCTGACCGTATCATGAAAAGCCATTACCTAATTTGACAGCACCTTGAATTGTGGAAATTAGTTTTACTTTGTTAAAACTAATGTTTGTTACTTTGGACCAGCCCAAGCCCAGTCTGCACTGCTATAAAAGGAGGAGCAGAAGCAGAGGAAAAGTAAGCACTCAGATCAAGAAAAACCAGAGTGTAAAATAAAGGTCTAGGGTTTGAGAGTCCCTTGTGTGTTAGTCACCCTTTGTATCTTTTGATACATTGTGGTAGACATATTTGTGAGTGAAGAAGGCTAGTCTTCACGTGTGAATTCTGCTTATGAATACTTGTACTCCAAGTAATTGTCTGGTGGATGATTGCATTGGATAGGTAGATTCTAGGTTGTGTCTCACTCAAAGCTGTGAAGCAAGAGTGTGTGAGTTTCTTGATCAAAGATGTGAAGCAAGATCAAGGTGTGTATGAAGTGTCTCTTCATATTTATTTTGTAATTGTGTAATGAAATCACTGTTGTGTGATTGAGGGGGAGTGAGTGGGTATACTCAGGTACTAGAGTGTCTCTAGGCTGAAATTGCATTGGGTAGAGATTAAGTGAGAAGTGCAAACTGGTTGTTTGACTTTGAATTGATTATGCTAATAGTGAATTTCCTCCCTGGCTTGGTAGCCCCCAAATGTAGGTGATGTTGCACCGAACTGGGTAAATAATTATTGGTGTTATTTATCTTTATACATTTAAAATTCTGCACAACTTAAATGGTTAGATAAATAGTTATGTCAGCCTGCAGATGTCACAACCGAGGTCATGACGTTGGTCATGACATTGGCACAATTTAAAGAAATTTAAATTGTTCATGGTCTGTCCTCGTCCTTGTTGAGCAGAGATCAATGTTCTTGGAACACATGAGATCTGCATACCAGAATTTCAATTGGTATCAAAGCAGGCATCCTGTATGTTCTGGATGAGATCTTGGGAGATACTTTCTGGTGTTTTGGAAAAAGGAGAAGTTGTAGCTGAGTTGTTGATCTTGCTGAATGTGTGAGCTACTGCTTATGGAGCTAAGGAGAAGCTTGTATCTACTGTTGTGCCCTCTGATATAAGAACTTCTATGACCTGCTGTAGGTTCTGCCAAAGGAGGAGTGACTACTTCTCTCCTATGAACTGTTGAATAATCAGACATCTTGTTTAGGGCATGTTCTTTTGGTGGTTCCGCTGCATATTTCTCTGATAAAAGAACTCTGATGCCCCTAGGAGAATACTGGCTCATATACAGTGTGATGTATGATTGCTGGAAGCTGTGCTAAAGAAGATAGTGGGAGGTGATTTATTTTCACCACTCATGACTTGCAAGGATTCTATCAGCAGAGGAAGTCATAGGCAGGTTAAGTCAAGGATGTCAGCCTTGGTATTCCTGAAGTTGCATGGATTTAAGATCAATTGCTATTTGTGGTCTACATATGTATTTAATTGATTATCCATGAAGTTCAGAGAAGGATCTGTTACAAGGATTTAATGGATTATCCTTAGTTGATGATCAAGATGTCTCATCAGTAGCAGCACAAGCAGAAGGCCCCTGATTTGTTTGGTCTACTTCAAGAATCTGATGCTCAACCAGATGTTGAGACATTCCATCAGCAGAGATTGCGCAGAATTCTGTTGATTCAAGGAGTGAATCACAGGTACCATACGCATGTGTGGTAGGATCTGACCTTATTCTAGTAGGAAAATAAGACTAGAATGTAGTGTTGATGGAAGTGGAGATGAAGACATTTCTCTTGAGTCAGCCTATTGTTGCACCCCAAAATTTGACCAACATGTCTTTACCTAGCTTATGTTTCATTTCATTCACATTAGCATTATCATTTGCATTTCATTGACATGTATGCAGGAGATCAAGAGGTATGATTACAAATTAAGAGCTATACAAGACTATGAGGCTAGCTAAGAAGGTTATTCAAGGGTTCAAGGGTTGATATCCTTGTCAAAAAAGTTAAAGGATCCTCAGAGAGAGTGGTTGAAACCAAATATGCGGGTCTCCTAACTTGAGAGTTGTGGGAAGCCATCGGATGATTCTGAGGCCATAAAGTTGGACTGGAGGTCTTAAGAGAGCTCATGAGAAGTGTTGAAGATCACTTTGATGCCTAGATAGGTCATTGTGCACGATTAAGAAGGCTCAACCATGAGTGGTACAATTAGGGTTTGACTGGGTCAACCCTAAGTCAACTAATGATTTGAAGAAGGTTGAGACTTAATTCAAGAGCCATGTGATCATGGATTGATGCATTAAGATGTTCTCAGTATTATTCCAAGGTTAACTCATTATGATTGAAGAGTTTGAGAAGTTTCAGGCTAGGGTTTTTAAGACTTGACAGTGTAAAATCCCCTAGTTTGACCCCTGTCTTCAAGGCAATGTAGCTCAAGATAGGATCTTCATCTCATCTTGACCCTAACGTGATTGTTGTATATCATGATCTTAGCTTTAATTTGGGTACTAGAAGTCCTTGATAGGATTTATAGAACTCAAGTTATGGGCCAGACAAGTTACAAGTCATCTGAGGCATGTGAATTTGGAGCTTGAAAGTTACCCAACTTGCATGACACTTTTGCCCAAGAAGTATGATTCCTATGAACTTTTGGTCAACATGAATGTTGTTCCTTATTCTCTTATCTTTCTAGATAGTACTATAAGTCCTTGATAGGATTTGTAGAACTCAACTTATGGATTTGACAAGTCAAGGGTGTTTTGGAAAGTTTTGATTATGGGTCATTTTTGGTTATGGGTCATTTTCACCAACTTAGACATCTCAAATGAAATTTTGTGCAACTTGAAAGTTGCTCAAAATGAGGTTTTAACCTTTACCATGTATCAAGGAGGCATTTAAATGGCTCAAGTAGAGACTTGGTTCAAGAAATTGTGAAAAAGGGAAGAATTAAAGAGAATTAAAGGCCAAAATTCAAAATTAATGATATGTGTGCAAATGAAGCAAAATAATAGCATTTTTTGAATGGAAAATGTATTTTAGAAACATTGGCAATATTGGATTTTTTATTTGAGTCCAATATCATGCCCTTTTTCTTTGTTTCTTCATGATGAAGTAACATATCAAACATGAACCATTGGATGGAAACAAGGAGTGAATCACCACCATTCAGATTCAATATCTCATGAAGAATGCAAAGCAAGCATTCTGAAGCCAAAACAGGGTGCATATCATGACTGGTGTGGAAGAGATTTTGAGGAGAATTTGAAAATCCAATTTCTCATTCTGAAGTTTTGAGAAGGTTCTGGATGATCCCAATGAGTTCTATATAAGGTGTTGAGTGTGTTCAGCCATTTTTTTGGAAGAGTTTGAAGCTGGAAGCAGGAAGTGGATGTGAAATTTCATAGTTGCAAGAGGAAATCGATTTCTGAGTTCAAGGAAGAATCAAGGCAAATTGAAGGTTGCATTGGCTTCAGAAGGTGTTTTGGAGTGTATCTGCATCATCTTGGAGGTTGAAGTGATCAAGAACTGCATCTATTACACCTCTGAACTCAGGTTGGTAATCTTCATCCTTATGCTTAATTTAGGAGGAGATAGATAAAAATCTATAGGTGGTTAGGATCCTTGCAATGTGTAGTTGGATTCTAGAACAAGAAATCATGGAATAGAGACAAGTTAGGATGATGACCAACTTCTGTTGAGGCTGAATTCTAGCGATTCTTGGACTGATAATCAAGATTGTATAGTGTAAGATGATCACCATGAGATGAGGATTATTTCTGTGTATTTAATTGAAGTTCTGATGAGATTCAAGATTGAGGTATATTTTGAAAGAGCTATCGGGTTTGAAAATCCATAGAGAGTTAGATGATTCTAAGGTTAGATTCGTGATCAGCATTAAAAACTGGACAAGATGATGTATAGTTATGTGACTTTTGATGACCTGTGGAAGATGACTCACCGGAGAAGACGGTGGCGCCACTGCTCAGGCCACCGTCTGGTTTCCCTCAAGTCTGAATGTTTAAATAGGGAAGATGCACCTGGAGCGTTGGATCTTATCTCAGACTTGACCAAGTAAGACAAACACACGGCCACGATTGATTTTGAAAAATCAGACTTTGACCCCTTCATTGATATGCACCGTTTCATTAATTGGAAGCAATGGGCTTAATGACTGAATTGATACTTACACCCCTAGTTTAGCCCAACCCAGCGCAATGAACTGATCAAGATTGCTATTTGGCACGCAACTTTTGTTATTTTCAATTGATTTTCTTATTTTCATCATTTCATATTAGTTTGATAATAATTCATAAAAAATAGGAAAATAGGTCAATTAATTCTAGGTTTTTTTCCCCTGATTCATGATTGAATCTAGAATTTTATGGAATAAAAATATTAGGAAAACCATGCATTTTTATTTTATGTGCATTTTTTACATTTTATTTGATAATAAAATTACCATGGTTGATACCTCTGTTTGATGAATTTAGTTTGATCATTTGGTGATGAGTTTTTGCTTGATCTTTGGTTTGTGATTAGCTTAGACATGTATGCTCCCATAGTATTTTTATCACAATTTTTTGATGAAATTAGGTGTTATTTTTAGGTTGAAACCTTAGGTGCTCCCTTTTAGGGTTTAAGTTTAGTACCTTGTAGTGTAGAATTTATTTCTAGGTCTTATTTAAGGATTTGATCTTTGGAATTAACATTGTAGAGTCATGATTGACATAGGTTCCCATAGTTATTTTTGTAGGATTTTATAATTGATTTTAGTATTTTAGTTAGAATTAACTTTAATACTAGGTTTTAGGTGATCCTAACTTGCTAACTCAACTAGAATGACTTCATTAGTTCCCTTAGACTAGGGTTGTGCTTATCTTGCTTTTGGATGATGATGAAGACTTGTGTGGGCTGCTGTGGAATGCATGGTGGAGCTTGGACTTGAAGATTGCTCTCCCTTTGGTGTAGTTTGTTTAGGGTTAAGGATTAGGGTTTTTAGGGAGATCTCTTAGAATAGATTTTCTTCCTTCATGAAACATGGAAGGTGTTGATCACCTCCATTCCTCCCTATGATGTAAGTTCCCCTTGTAAAGGCCTCATCCCTCCTTTGGTAGGATGTGTGGCTCTTCACAAGTTGGTAGAACCTTTTAGGGTTCCTTTCTTTGATGGTGGAGTGCTTAGAGGTGACCTTTGGTCTTCACTTTGCTTCTCCCTGTCCCACCTTGCTCTTGTTAGATGAATCTTTCTCCCTTGCTGAAGGATGGAGTTCCTTGCTAGAAGATTGAAGATGCTATAGGTTGCATTTCCCCTTTGTTTGAAGACTGCCATTGAAGCTGAAGCTTGAAGAAGGTGAAGAACAAGTTGATACTTGTGTTTGATGCATTGAAAGCTTGAAGAAGCAAGTTGATACTTGCTATTGAGGATGAAAGCCTGAAGGTGGAGTATACCACGAAGATTGAAGCTTGAAGATGGAGTACCTTTCATTCCCTGAAGAGGATAGACTTGAAGAACAGTTACAGACTGAGGACTGATCTGCTGTTAGAGGATTGCTTTGCTGTGAAGCTGTGGAAGCTGTTGATTTGCTTTCTTTCCTGTCTGTTTGCTTTCTGTGCAACTGTATTGATGTGACTTGTTTGATTTGCTTGATGCATTAGAATAAGTTCATGTTTAAATTGCTTTAAGCTAGGAGCATGATTGCACTAGAGGTTGAGTTGCTCCCTCTGCTTGTATTTTTACTGTATGGCTTTGCTTGCTGGTATTCGGTAGAGCTCTGCTCCCTTGCCTATGTGGTTTGTGGTTTGCTTGATGGCATTTTATTTTCTTCATGATTGCTGTTATTCACATCTGGCTTGAGGTCGAGACGAGCTTGTGGAGGCTGATGCCCCACACACATTTCCTCCCTCACTTGCATTGCATGCATTTTACTGTATATCTGTTTACTGTTTAAGCTGATGTTTTATCTGTTTCTGTATCTCATTGACATGTTCCCCTAGGAATCTCACTTCCTTTGATAAGGAAGTGATGATTAGAACTTTAAGTTGAAACCTATGCATGATAACCTCCAGGAGTTCCTTGTTTTAAACCTCAACCATAGGATGAATCCATGGCATGAAAACATTAGGACTTGATAGTCTCCCCGTAGTTGCCCCTCTCTCTTCTCATCTCAAACAACAGTAAAAGACGTAATAAAGGCAAGTTAGTACAAGCGTGATACGAGCCTTAAGCTACTTGGGTAATGATAATTGAGCGGCCTCCTCTCAATCGTCTATAATGTTTAGTATACGTCCTTTGGACGATATGCGACACATTCGTTCCCAGGTCATAGTCTCTAGTGCTGTACAAACTACAGACAACTAAAAAACAGTTCTTCCGTAAAAGACAGAAAACAAACTTCAAACCTTTTTGCCCCGTGGGCCCATTGTCGCTTCCGCGAAAATAAGGTGCCGGCAAAACAGAAGAGTCGCCACCTTTCGTTATTTATCCCTCAGAGCGGGAAAGGAAACGATCGGAAAAACCTGACGAAAGGTATAAGACAAGGTCATCGCAACCATTGTCTGGGTTCGGGAGTCGGTTACGCAAGGGGAAGGTATTAGCACCCCTCATGTCTATCGTACTCGATGGGATCCACGCTTGTTGGGTTTATCTGACGGGTTTATTTAACTATCTACCTATCAAGGCTGGTCTGAAAAGAAAAGAAAATGACTCGGCAAAGCATCGCGCTTTATGCCTACTTATTCTCATCAGAGAATGAGAAATCAGAGTCAACGTAGTTCGACTAACTACGGGTTACGGGGAAGGTGGCTCGCCAATACGTCAGTATTGTGCCTACGTACTCTCAACAGGTATGAGAGATCAGAGCTTACGTAGTTCGGGATAATATGGATTACGGGAATTCAGATTCATCTATTTTTTCGAGTAGGGTTAACAAACAGTTCCAGCAGTTTGGTGTACGCAGCTCGACCCTTGGAGACTTAGGCGTTACCGTTTGCGGTAGAACTGGGAGTTAACGACACTCTTTTCTTCAGAAAAGCTTCCTTTGACTTATGGGCCCACGGGGCAAAAGGTTTGAAGTTTGTTTTCTGTCTTTTACGGAAGAACTGTTTTTTATGTTTGTCTGTAGTTCGTACAGCACTAGAGACTATGACCTGGGAGCGAATGTGTCGCATATCGTCCAAAGGACGTATACTAAACATTCTAGACGATTGAGAGGAGGCCGCTCAATTATCATTACCCAAGTAGCTTAAGGCTCGTAACGCGCTTATACTAACTTGCCTTTATTACGTTTTTTACTGTTGTTTGAGATGAGAAGAGAGAAATGACTCAACTAAGGGGAGACTATCAAGTCCTAAGGTAGTCATGCCAAGGATTCATCCTATGGTTGAAGTTTGAAACAGGGAACTCCTAGAAGTTATCATGCATAGGTTTCAACCTAAAGTTCTAATCATCACTTCCTTGTCAAAGGATGTGAGATTCCTAGGGATCATGCCAGTGATAAACAGAAACAGATAAAGCATCAGCTTAAACAGTAAACAATAAACGACTGCAAAATGCATGCAATGCAAGTGAGGGAGGAAATGTGTGTGGGGCATCATCCTCCACAAGCTCGTCTCGACCTCAAGCCAGATATGAATAACTGCAATCATACAGAAGAAATAAAATGCCATCAAGCAAATCACAAACCAGATAGGCAAGGGAGCAGGGCTCTACCGAATACCCGCAAGCAAAGCCATATAGTAAAAATACAAGCAGAGGGAGCAACTCAACCTCTAGTGCAATCATGATCGTAGATTAAAATAATCTAAACATGAACTTATTCTAATGCATCAAGCAAATCACACAAGTCACATCAATACAGTTGCACAGAAAGCAAACAGACAGGAAAGAAAGCAGATCAACAGCTTCCACAACTTCACAGCAAAGCCATCCTCTGACAGCAACTCAGTCCTCAGTCTGTAAATGTTCTTCAAGGCTCTCATCTTCAATAGCAAGTATCAACTTGCTTCTTCAAGCTTTCAATGTATCAAACACAAGTATCAACTTGTTCTCCATCTTCTTTAAGCTTCAGCTCTCAATTTGATCTCCTTCACACAAGTGTCAACTTGTTCTTCTGGATCTTCAAGCTTCAGCTCCAAGGGCAGTCTTCAAACAAAGGGGAAGTGTAACCTCTAGCATCTTCAATCTTCTGGCAAGGAACTCCATCCTCTAGCAAGGGAGAAAGATTCATCTAACAAGAGCAAGGTGGGGATAGGAAGAAGCAAAGTGAAAACCAAAGGTCACCTCTAAGCACTCCACCATCAAAGAAAGGAACCCTCAAAGGTTCTACCAACTTGTGAAGAGCCACACATCCTACCAAAGGAGGGATGAGGCCTTCACGAGGGGACCTTACATCATAGGGAGGAATGGAGGTGATCAACACCTTCCATGTTTCATGAAGGAAGAAAATCTATTCTAAGAGATCTCCCTAAAAACCCTAATCCTTAACCCTAAACAAACTACACCAAAGGGAGAGAAATCTTCAAGTCCAAGCTCTACCATGCATTCCCTCAGGAGCCCACACAAGTCTTCATCATCATCCAAAAGCAAGAGAAACACAACCCTAGTCTAAGGGAACTAATGAAGTCATTCTAGTTGAGTTAGCAAGTTAGGATCACCTAAAACCTAGTATGAAAGTTTATTCTAACTAAAATACTAAAATCAATTATAAAATCCTACAAAAATAACTATGGGAACCTATGTCAATCATGACTCTACCATGTTAATTCCAGAGATCAAATCCTCAAATAAGACCTAGAAATAAATTCTACACTATAAGGTACTAAGCTTAAACCCTAAAAAGGAGCACCTAAAGTTCCAATCTAAAAACCACACCTAATTTCATCACAAACATTTGAGAAAAATACTATGGGAGAATACATGTCTAAGCTAATCACACACAAAAAATCAAGCCAAAAATCATCACCAAGTGCTCACACTAAAATCATCAAACAGAGGTATCAACCATGGCAATTTTATTATCAAATAAAATGTAGAAAATGCACAAAAATTGAAAATGCATGCTTTCCCTAATATTTTTATTCAATAAAATTCTAGATTGAATCATGAATCATGAAAAAAAACTTGGAATTAATTGACCTATTTTCCTATTTTTCATGAATTATTTTCAAACTAGCATGAAATGAAGAAATTAAAAGAAAAACATAAGAAATTAATAAACTTGCGTTGCAAATAGCAAATAAAGTCAGTTCAATATGCCTGGGCCCATCACCATGGGGGTGCACATAGCAAGGAGGACGCTAGGCCCATTAGTTCAGCTCACAAGAATAACCAGGGAGGGGGTGTATTGAGTAAGGGAATCATGTTGAAAATCCACTTTGGGCCTGCATGGAGGGGTGGGGATAGCAGGAAGTTCACTAAGCCCAACGCCTTGAATTCAATCATATTCTCTTCAGTTCAGAAAAATTAAGGGAAAATTGCACACGCCTGGTATCGAACCACTGCTCCTTTGGTGCATGTATCACAACACAAGAGCCTGAATTCCAATTAGTGAAACGCAGCGTACAAGGGGGAGGTTACGTGGCGCAACATACACGCTTGGATGAAGGACTGAGTCAACATTTCCACACAAACGGATGGTGAAGATTCCATCTTCCTCATTCAAACTCTGCAACATTCGCGCGCAGGCATGGCCACCGCCGGTGACATTTCCGGTCACCCTGCACAACCCTAACTTCCTCTGCAGACCACCATTTGCCACGATCCTTACATGAATCTTGTCCAGAATTTCACCAGCAATCTAACCATATCATTTGTTCATTCTAAAAATGCACGAATCTCAAAATCCCAATCTCAACCGAAAATGGTGTCCAACCTAAATCGTCTCTAATCATGCAATTGATCATCCTAAATCCAACTACACATCATCAGGATCCTAACCACCTATGAATTTTTATCTAACACTGCCTAAACTAAACACAATCGTAAAATTCACCAACCTGTGTTCAAGCTTGTAACAGAGGTAGTTCTTGCAATCTTCAACCTCCAAGAAAGTGCAGATTCACTCCAAGATGCTTGATGAAGGTAAAGAAATCCTCAATTGATCTTGATTCGCCCTTGAACTCCAAAATCAAATCTCAACTTCAAGCTTCTTGCTCCACTTCTCTCCAATGGATTCTCCATGAAAATGATCACTAGAAACTTCCAATTCTGTTCTAAATCCTATTTATGATCCGTTTCAATGGGTTGGAGGCCCAAACCAAGCCCATTCATGAGTTTTGGATTTTCACCTTCCTTCAAAATTTTTAATGTAGATATGTGCTTTCAAGCTTTGTTCATACTCCAAATTCATCCAACATGATTCACTTAAGCCTTATGGAGTGTAATGATGTGGTTTCCTTCCTTTGATTTCAACCTACGGAGTGTGTCAGATGTGTTTCTTATTTGTGAAGCAACCTTCCAAATGGCCATGTTATGAACTTCAAACCAAAAATGTAATAATGCCAATCTCTCTAAAACATTAATTCCATTCAAATTGACTACAAATTTGACTTGAAAACATGTTATTCTCAATTGTTTTGAATTTTCTCATCTTAATTCATTAAAATGGCTTTTATATGAACTTTCTTCCACCAATGCTTGATATAATCCATATTAATGGACTCTTGATACTTAGACAAGATAAAAGCATCATTTTGAACAACTTTCATGTTGAACAAAAATTTGAAGCTTGCAAGATGGTGAAATGGACTTATGATTCAAAATGACCTGTAATGTCCAAATACCCAAAATACCCTTGACTTGTCAAAGCCATAACTTGAGTTCTACAAATCCAATCATGGACTCCTAGAACTCTCTAGAAAGCTAAGAGAATAAGGAACAACATTCATGTTGACCAAGAGTTCATAGGAATCATCCTTCTAGGGCAAACGTGTCATGCAAGTTGGGTAACTTTCAAGCTCCAAATTCACATGCCTCAGATGACTTGTAACTTGTCTGGCTCATAACTTGAGTTCTATAATATCAAGGACTTCTAGTACTCAAATTAAATCTAAGATCATGCTATACAACAATCATTTTGGGTTCAAGATGAGATGACAATCATATCTTGAGTTATATTGCCTTGAAGTCATGGGTCAAACTAGGGGATTTTACACTGTCAAGTCTTAGAAACCCTAGCTTGAAACTTCTCAAACTCTTCAATCATGATGAGTTAACCTTGAAATCATTATTAGAACATCTCAATGTATCAATCCATGATCACATGGCTCTTGGATTAGGTCTCAACCTTCTTCAAATCATCAGTTGACTTAGGGTTGACCCAGTCAAACCCTAGCTGCACCACTCATGGCTGAGCCTTCTTAGTCTTGTACCATGACCTGTCTAGGCCTCAAAGTGATATTCAACACTTCTCATGAGCTCTCTCAAGACCTCCAGTCCATCCTCATGGCTTCAGAGTCATCTGATGACTTCCCACAACTCTCAAGTTATGAGACACACCTTCTTGGTTTCAACCACTCTTTCTGAGGACCTTTTAACTTCTCTGACAAAGATATCAACCCTTGAACACTTGAATAAGTCTCCCAGCTAGCTTCAAAGTCTTGTGTAGCCCTTGATTGGTAATCATACCTCTTGATCTTCTGCATACATGTCAATGAAATGCAAATGATAATGCTAATGTGAATGAAATGAAACATAAGCTAGGTGAAGAAGAGTTGGGCAAATTTTGGGGTGCAACAACTGCCCCTATTCAAATGGCTTGGACCTGACTGGGTGAGAAGCGAACGACTCTCAAACAATCAAGGTAAAAGTTGGTTGAATACCAACAAACCCTGAAATTTGCCAACTGCACAAGTACACGGTACTCTGATGGGGACAAATCTTCGGAAACTGAAATAATAGCTGCACGGGAACTAGCTGGAGAAATACTGATCTGAACCTGCGTCAGGATGATTCTCTGATTTATCTGATATCATTGCGTCCTCAAATCATCAAGGGATCACTGGTTACACGGCAACCGGCAATCTTCCAACCACACAGGTAAATGATACTTTGATTGGTAGGAACATCTTCGAAACTGAGCATGATAGTTGCACGGCAACTTGCTGGGGAATTGGTCACACGGTAACCGGTGAAAGGTCTAATCTCAAATCTCTGTCAGGATGATCATCTGATTTTGCTATAGATATTCGTCCTCAAGTCATCAAGGGATCACCAGTTACACGGTAACTTGTAATTGATGATCAATTATGTCGTCGGGCATTCTGCGTCATAGCAGAAGAATTCCTTATCGTCACCTTTGGACTTATCATGTTGCTAGGAACGTCGACAACATCTTTGTCGGACTTCATCAGTAAGTCAACAAGGGATCACCGGTCATTCGGTAACTGGTGAATGGTGGCTGATTTTGCCGTCAGGCATTCTGCGCCACTGCAGAAGAATTCCTTATCGTCGCCTATGGACTCATCATGTCGCTAGGAACATCGACAATATCTTTGTCGGACTTCATCAGTAAGTCAATAAGGGATCACCGGTTATTCGGTAACTGGTGAATGATGGCTGATTTTGCCGTCAGGCATTCTGCGACACTGCGGCAGAAGGATTCCTCGGGGCTCATCAAGTCATTAGAAACTTTTTAACAATCAAGTTAATTATGTCGTCGGGCATTCAAAGAAATTTTCGGGCGTCAGCCGGACTTCGTCAGTAAGTTGGGAATAGAATCCTCGGTCAATCGTGAACCAAATAGGGATATCCAAACCTCCGCCATCAGGCAATCCGCATCAGCTGAGAGAACTGCGTTGACATCACAGTTGGACTTCGTCAGTAAGTCTTCAAAGGGAATCCTTAATTAATCAGGAACCACTAAGGATATGCAATCTTTTACCGTCAGGCACTCTGCATCAGCTAGGAGAACTGCTTCGACATTTTGACTTCATCAGTAAGTCAGGGGTTTTGGCACCGCTGCCGGACTTCAATCATCAAGTCTTCAAGGAAATTTCAACTTCTATGTTTAAGACCTGCTGGGGATGACACATCTCCGCTGGGGATTCTAGAGAACTATCAAGTAATTCTGCTTCGGGGATCCAGAAATCATTCTGGGTGAATCATCTCTGCTGAGGAAATCAAGAATCATCTTGAACGAACAACTCCGCCGAGGACTTCAAGAATCATCTTGGGAAACCAATAACTCTGCTGGAGATTTCAGGAATCATCCTGAGCAAACACTCTACCGGGGACTCTAAGCATCAACTCGAGCAATCCGCTCTGGCGACTTCAGTGGGGATTTTAAGAATTATCTTAATCAAACAACTTCGCTGGGGAATTCAAGAATCATCTTGAGCAAACCATTTTGCTGCGGAACACCTGTAAAACAAGAACGGTAACGACCTAGCCCATGTATGCATATGTTTGACAATGGCGCAATGCTCCACACGGTGGAAATGCTACGCGTTTCCAGGGTAAATGCTATACAATCATGCAAAATGCTGTGACCCCATCAGTAAAATAAATGCTGAAGGGAAAAGCCTCCTGTCAAGGAGAAGGAACCACTCTGGTGGAGAGGAGAAATCATCCTGCCGAGGAGAAGAAGTCACACCAATCTCAATTGGGCTCCGCCTGGGGAAACGAACTTCAGTCGACTGCTGCCGGGGAACACAGTTCTACGAGAACCTGGACCTGCTCAACTGGGCATACGAACCACAACTGCTGAGGGAAATGATGTCAATCGCAGAAATAAACTGCACGACATTCGCAGCAAAAATTTCCTGGAGATAGCGACTCAGGTGGGGAAATACAACATCAGTTGTCCAATATTCTACTGGGGAAAACCAATCATGGCCCGCACGGCTTCCAAGGACTCGACTCTCTTAGGGATTTGCAAACTTGGCTGGGGAATAAGGAATCGTCCTGCTTGCTGGGGAGAATACAACTCCGTGGGGAATCTCAACTCCGCTGGAGACTTCAGTCTTGAACTATCGAGTGCTGCATACTTGCGGATAGTTTTCTATGAGAATCTGCATATTGACCCAGTGCTGGGGACGAACATACACTTCAGTGTATTGCTCAGCTGGGGAGATGACGATCCTGCAGGATACCTCTGATTAGGGAGAATCTTCTCTGCTTACAATCTCATGTTCAGACTCCGTGGGGAGATGATGCTGCACTCGCTAGGGTAGAAGGAATCATCCTGCTTGGGTACGCATATGGCGTACTGCCTGGAATATGCTACCTGCAACAACATAAACAAACAGACAAGATACCCTTCTCAAAGGGACCTATCAAAGTTATCATCTTGTGACAATGTTCAAGTAATTCATTGTTTCAACAATCAATGGCCTAGGCCAATAAGTTTATGTATGCGCATTTTATCAAAAACATCGGCGTTCTTTTTTGCAAACAAAAATAGATAGATGCTAAACAAACAAACAGAATTGCTGAATAGTATATATTTTATTAATGACGAACCCCTGAATGGGTGAAAATGTTTTACAACAGATGCAAGCTCCTGGAATGAGGAAGCTGCGCAAATATAAAAACATAAATATACATCAGTATATACACAAATTTCGGCAATGCGGCGTAGACGAACACCATGAGTTGATCCCTAATTTTTGCCCGAACCTTTTTCTTTTTTATGGTTCGCCGGGATGCCCCATTTTTTCCTGGAGATTCTTTTTCTTTCCAGCGGGTCATTCTTTAAGCAAAGTATTTTTTAACTACGTCCGCGTTCACCGGGGATGCAAAATCTTCGCCATCCATCGTGGATAACAACAAGGCTCCTCCCGAGAAGACCTTGCTGATGATGTACGGACCTTCGTAATTGGGAGTCCACTTGCCCCGGTGATTGGAGTGTGGAGGAAGAATCTTCTTCAGGACGAGATCACCCGTCTGAAAGCTTCTAGGACGCACCTTCTTGTCATAGGCTTTCTTCATTCAGCTTTGGTACAGACGACCATATGCAATCGATGCTAACCTCTTCTCGTCCATCAGGCTGAGTTGGTTTAGTCGGTTCTTAATCCATTCTGCCTCATCGAGTTTCACATCAACCAAAATTCGTAAGGAAGGAATCTCCACTTCTAACGGTAGGACAACTTCCATACCGTACAGCAGTGAGAAAGGAGTTGCCCCGGTTGATGTACGTACCGTCGTACGATAACCGTGCAATGCAAATGGAAACATCTCGTGCCAGTCCTTATAGGTCACAACCATCTTCTGAACAATCTTCTTGATGTTCTTATTGGCCGCTTCAACGACGCCATTCATCTTCGGCCGGTAAGGAGATGAGTTGTGGTGTTCAATCTTGAAACTCTGGCACAGCTCCTTCATTATCTTGTTATTCAGATTCGAACCATTATCAGTAATGATCCGCTCGGGAATTCCGTAACGACAGATGATGTCCCTCTTTATGAATTTAGCCACCACCTGCTTGGTCACATTAGCATACGAGGCTGCCTCCACCCACTTGGTGAAGTAGTCGATAGCTACTAGAATGAAGTGATGACCGTTAGATGCAGTGGGCTCGATCTTGCCTATCATGTCGATGCCCCACATGGAGAACGACCACGGGGAGGACATGGCATTTAATGGACACGGCGGCACATGAATCTTATCAGCATAAATCTGGCATTTATGACATCTCTTCACGAATTTAAAGCAATCTGACTCCATCGTCAGCCAGTAGTATCCTGCTCTCAGGATCTTTCTTGTCATAGCATGCCCGCCGGCGTGCGTACCAAATGTGCCTTCATGGACTTCTTCCATGAGCATACTCGCCTCTTTCTCATCTATACATCTGAGTAGCACGAGATCGTGGTTTCTTTTATACAAAACTCCATCAGGATTGAGATAAAAATTTCCAGACAGCCTCCTCAGAGTCTTCTTATCCTGGGTCGACGCTCCCGCGGGATACTCCTTAGTCATAAGGAAAGTCTGGATATCATGGAACCATGGCTTACCATCGGAGGCTTCCTCGATCGAAAAGACGAATGCAGGTCTATCAAGACGAGAAAGGACAATTCTTGGAGCTTCATTCCAAAAATTGACTTTATACATCGAAGCCAACGTGGCTAGGGCATCAGCCATCTGATTTTCAGCTCTGGGTACATGATGGAGTTCCACTCGATCAAAGAACGGAAGCAGCCTTCTGGCATAATTCATGTACGACACCAAATTCGATTGACGAGTCTCCCACTCCCCTTTAATCTGGTTGATCACAAGTGCCGAGTCACCATATACATCTAGGTTCTTGATTCTCAAATCAATTGCTTCTTCTAGACCCATGATGCATGCTTCGTACTCTGCTTTGTTATTGGTGACCGAAAACGTCAGTCTAGCAGCGAACGAGATGTGGGATCCATGGGGAGTCGTAATGATCGCCCCAATGCCACTTCCGTAAGAATTAACTGCCCCGTCAAATATCAATTTCCATTGGGATTTCCTATCTGGACCCTCGTCGGGCAACGGTTCATCGCAATCTTTCACCTTGAGAAACATGATATCCTCATCAGGGAATTCAAATTTCATCGGCTGATAGTCCTCGATCGGCTGTTCGGAAAGGTATTCAGACAATACACTTCCCTTGATGGCCTTCTGGGAAACGTACTGAATGTCATATTCCGTCAACACCATTTGCCATCTGGAAATCCTGCCCGAAAGTGCTTGCTTCTCGAAGACGTACTTGATCGGATCCATCTTCGAAATTAGCATGGTTGTGTGATTGAGCATGTACTGTCGTAAACGTTTGGCAGCCTAGGCTAGTGCACAACACGTCTTCTCCAGCATCGAGTAACGAGATTCACAATCTGTGAACTTTTTACTCAAATAGTAAATGACATGCTCCTTTCTGCCCGTCTCGTCGTGCTGACCGAGAACACACCCCATACTATTCTCAAGAACTGTCAAATACATGATTAAGGGTCGTCCGGCCACTAGGGGTATCAAGATTGGAGGTTCCTGTAGATAATGTTTTATCTTATCAAATGCCTTCTGGAAATCCTCGTTCCAGATAATCGCCTGATATTTTTTCATTAGTTTGAACATCGGTTCACACGTGGCCGTGAGCTGAGAGATAAACCTTGCAATGTAGTTTATTCTGCCCAGGAAGCCACAAACTTCTTTTTCGGTTTTTGGCGCTGGCATTTCTTGTATTGCTTTTATCTTCGCAGGATCAACCTCGATGCCTCTTTCACTCACGATAAACCCCAGTAGTTTTCCAGACCGTACTCCAAAAGTACACTTGTTAGGATTTAACCTCAACCTGAACTTCCTAAGCCTCTCAAAAAGCTTCAGCAAATTGACCAAATGTCCCTCCTCTGTTTGGGACTTCGCAATCATGTCATCAACATAGACTTCAATCTCATGGTGAATCATGTCATGAAACAAAGTGACCATCGCCCACTGGTAAGTTGTCCCTGCGTTCTTCAGACCGAAAGGCATTACTTTGTAGCAGAACGTCCCCCATGGTGTAATGAACGTGGTTTTCTCCATGTCTCCAGGCGCCATCTTGATCTGATTATAGCCGGAGAAGCCATCCATGAACGAAAACATGAAAAACTGAGTTGTATTGTCGACCAATACGACAATATGAGGGAGCGGGAAATCATCTTTAGGACTCGCCTTATTCAAATCCCGATAATCAACACACATTCGCACCTTGCCATCCTTCTTCGGTACAGGTACTATGTTGGCGAGCCACGGAGGGTAAGTAGTCACGGCCAAGAATCCAGCATCCAACTGCTTTTGGACCTCTTCTTTGATCTTAACGGCCATGTCTGGTCGTGTCCTTCTAAGCTTCTACTTAACTGGAGGACAATCTTCGCGCAATGGTAGATAATGAACCACCATGTCAGTGTCGAGCCCGGGCATATCTTCATACGACCAAGCAAAGATGTCACTATACTCTCAAAGCATCTCGACCAGTCTCTGCTTGACATCACTCTGTAGTGCGGCCCCTATCCTGACGTTCCTGACCAGTTCCTCAGAACCCAGATTCACAATCTCAATCTCTTCTTCGTGAGGCAGAATAACTTTCTCTTCTTGTTTCAACAAGCGGGCCAACTCTTCGGGAAGGTCTTCGTCTTCATCAATCTCTTCTTCGGCTTGATAGATCGGGAAATCGAAGTCGAAGTGAGTCGTAGAAGGTCCAGAGTCGATGTCATCTGCTATGTGGATCCTGCAAAATCAAGGGTTAAGCTTAAAACAAGGATATGCAGGTTAGCACAAACCCTATTTCCATTTTATTGTTTTTCAAAACAAATATAAAATAGGAATAACAGAGATCACAACATTTGAATGCGAAGAAAAACGCCTTTTGGTTTATTGGTAAAATGCATGTACATAATCAAACAAGGCCCTGACAATAAAACCACTATGCCCCGGGTAGGACATAGGGTTGTACAACGATTGAAGAAAGTAAATCATTACTCTTTGCCTGTCACTTGTGTTGCACCCCAAAATTTGACCAACATTTATTTATCCATCAAGAGTTGTATGAGACTTTGAAGATAGCCAAGAAAGTTATTCAAGTGTTCAAAGGTTGATACCTTTGTCAGAGAACTCAAGAGATCCTCAGAGAGATTGGTTGAAACCAAGGTTGTGTGTCTCATAACTTGAGAGTTGTGGGAGCTCCTCAGATGATTCTGAGACTATGAGGATGGACTTGAAGCTTTGAGAAAGCTTATGATATGTCTTGAAAGCCATCATGAAGCCTAGAGAGGTCATTGTACAAGAATTCAGAAGATTCAGCCATGATTGGTAGAATTAGGGTTTGACTGGGTCAACCCTAGGTCAACTGATGATTTGGAGAGGGTTGAGACCCAATCCAAGAGCCATGTGATCATGGAATGATGCATTGAGATGCTATAAGGATGATTCCTAGACCAACTCATCATGATTGAGGAGTTTGAGAAGTTTTAAGCTAGGGTTTCTAAGGCTCGACAGTGTAAAATCCCCTAGTTTGATCCCTATCTTCAAGGCAGTTTAGCTCAAGATGTGATTGTCATCTCATCTTCCCCATAACATGAATGTTGTAGAGCTTGTTCTTAGCTTTAATTTTAGTACTATAAGTCCTTGATAGGATTTGTAGAACTCAAGTTATGACTTTGACAAATTACAGGTCATCTGAGGTATGTGAATCTGGGTCCTTGAAAGTCACCCAACTTGCATCCAACTTTTTCCCTAGTAGGATGATTCCTATGAACTCTTGGTCAACATGAATATTGTAGAGAATCTTCTTAGCTTTCTAGGGAGTACTATAAGTCCTTGATAGGATTTGTAGAACTCAACTTATGGCTTTGGCAAGTCAAGGGCATTTTGGTTATTTGGAGGTTATAGGTCATTTCAGGCATAAGGCCATATCTCCTATTTCCAAGCTTCAAATGGAAATATCTTCAACATCAAACTTGCTTAGAATGATGTTTTAAGGCTAGTAAGGGGGTCATGAGATGTTGAAAAGGCTCATATCAAAAAGTGATAAAAATGGCCTAAAATGGAGGCATAAGTTAATTAAGGTGAAATTGAAAATTGGAAATCCCAAGTTATAAGTCCAAACCATGTCATGTAATAGGTCATTTTGACTCCAAATGATATTATAAGAAGAATTGTTCAGCCACAATTTTGATTTGAGGCTTGGATCATAGGGCTGCTTTGGAATTGGCTTACTTGCATATTAAGGTACCAAACCAAAACTCAAAAAAACTCAATAAGCAAGGTAGTTATGCATTGTGACTCATCCTAAATCTCATATGGGGATAAATTCAAGTCAGAATTGGTAGTTACAAGGAGCTTGGCATGAGATAGCATGTAAGGAGATTGGAAATCAAAATACCATGACATGAAAAGTTCAATTTCTCATTGGATGATCCTAGAGGGTTCTAGATGATTCTAAACCACTCTATATAACAAATGTAACTTGCTCAGATGCAAGGTTGGTGTGAATTGGTGTAGAGAAGAGAGAGTGAGATCAAAATTCTTCCATTGCAAGTCAAGTGTCAATTCTTCATTCTTCTTCATTTCCTTTCATTTCTTTTACACAAACACCTTCCATACATCACATTGAAGCTGTGCAGATCGAATTGAGAGCATTTCCATGGAGAATTGAAGAGTTGGTGATTGAGATTTCAAGGAAGCAACTCAAAATCAAATTTCAAGAATCAAGCAATTTCAGCCATTCTTTTTGCATACAGAAGCTAGAAGATTACTCAGTGAAGGAATTTGGAAAGATTCAAGGCCTGAATTGAAGGATTACTACCTCTGTTCACTCCATTTTACCAGGTTTGCAATTTCTTTCCTACACTATGTTTTAGGCATGATTAGGTTGAATTATTAGTGTAGAATGGTTAGAGACCAATAGGTGATGGATTTTGGAGAGTTTGAAGGCAATTGATGATGGTTTTTCTATGGACAAGATTTCTGTTTGGATCAAGAACTCCCTGAATTTTGAGTGATAACCTTAGTTCTTTAGTGGAATTTGATCAGTGATAAGAGGTGAGCATTTTAGTGTAAGAAATTTCAAGAATGGTGAGTTTTGATCTCTGAGCATAATTTGGGGTTTGATTCGTATTTGGAGTTTGAGTGAGATTCAATGGATTTTAAGGGTATGATCGTGTTCAGCATGGAATTCTAGGCATGTTAGGGTTTTAAACTTTGAGAATTGATGAAGTTTTGAGTGAGTTCGTATGGAGGAAGATGAAGCTTGGTTCTGCATTTCCATGGAGGTTCTTTAGAACCCTAGCCCAAGGTTGATGATGATGTTTCAACCATCAAATCACGCGCTGACCCTTTGACTTTGGCCAGATCCAATGGACGCGATTTGATTTCAGTTTTGGAGGGAAGCCAGAAACCAATGAAACGATTCGTTTCATTAAAGGAAGGTTTGGGCTGGATCACTATCAACACCCCCTTTTCAGGATCATTGTGAATTCTAACTGAATTGTATTGCTATTCTCACCGCTTGCTTTTCTTTTTTTCTTTATTGTTGTTAATTGATTTCTGAGTTAATATTGGGCCTGGCGCTTTACTTTCTGCACCCCACATGTTGAGCCCATCAATAAACTGAACTGTGTATTGTTACTTCTTGCACCCCATCTCATATTTTCATTTTATTTTTTCTCCATTTTCTTTCAAACTTTAGAAAATCATAATAAATTGAAAATTAATGATTTTTTCATGGGAGTTTTTTCTCCTACTTCATATTTTTGTCAAAAAAAATATAAAATAAAAATATTTTCCATATCATGCATTTTGATATTTTTTGTATATTTTTCACTTTAATTGCATTTTATTTCTTTTATGTTGATATATGTATTTGTAGATTTTTTTTAGGTAGTTCCCTTAATATTTTTAGTCCATTCTTTTTAGGATAGTTAGATATATGTCTTAGCTTCCCCCTGGATTTATTCCATATTTTTGTGATGATTTTTAGGATAGTTTTGATTAGATGACATTAGGATGTGTAGAATTAGGTCAAACTTCAACAAAGGTCCATAATAACTTTAGAATTTTGGGTTTTTAGGACAAGTTAGACTATGGGACATATATGTGTATTAAGGGTAGGTATGTAGGATCCCTTAGAAACTATATTAGGATTTAATATAGTGGTATGCTATTTTTAGTTGATTTTTGTATTGGTTGATTGTTTGTGTTGCCCTTGTGGGCTTGTATTGTTGTTTGCTTTGCTTTGTGGGCTTGGAGAGCTTGGTATTGTTCTGAGGAGCATTGAGGAGCATAGTAGAAGACTTGAGGATGCATTGAGGAGCTTGAGAGCTTGATCTTATTTCCTTTTTGTTGTTGTTTTAGGGTTATGGATTAGGAAGAGTTTAGACTTAGATAACTTCTTTCTCAAACATGGATGGTATCTGTCACCTCCATTCCTCCCTATGATTCAAAGTCCTTCCATGGTATACACCTCTCTCCTTTGGAGGGATAAGTGATGTATCTAGGAAGTAGAACTTTTGAGGGAACCATTCCTTTGATGTTGAACCCTTATAGGTCACCTTTGGTGGTCAAATAAGCAGTTCAATATCCCCCAGCTTATCCAGTAAGTGATTTTCTCTGGTTTGATTATCTTGAGAGATGTTGAGCTGGAGCTTGAAGATGAAGACTTCATTGAAGAGTATTGAAGAGGATGAATCCTTGAGCATTTCCATTCCAGCTGAAGCTTGAAGAGCAACAGGAGCAAGTTGATACTTGAAGATCCCTGAAGATTAGGTGAAGCCTGAAGGTGGAGCTGATCAAGAAGCTAAAGCTTAAAGGAGAAGATAAGTTGAAACTTATGTTGAAGGGTTGAAACCTGGAAAAGCAAATTGATATTTGTCAAGAGTAATTGGAAGTCTGAAGACTGAATTGCTGTTGGAAGAGCTGAAGCTTGAGGTTGAGAGAGGAGTTGGTCTGCTTTCTTCTTTTTCTTTGCTGTATTGATGTGTTTTGTTTGACTTGTTTGATGCATTAGAATAAGTTCATATCTAGAATAAGTAGAATCTAGGAGCATGATTGCACTAGAGGTTGAGTTGCTCCCTCTGCTTGTATTGTTACTGTGTGGCTTTGCCTGCGGGTATTCGGTAGAGCCCAGCTCCCTTGCCCATGTGGTTTGTTTGTCTGATGGCATTTTATTTCATTTCCTTCTGTATGATTGCAGTTTACTGTTTTTGCTTGATAGCATGTTGTTTTATCTTTCAGTATGATTACTGTTATCCATTCTGGCTTGAGGTTGAGATGAGCTTGTGGAGGCTGAAGCCCCACACACATTTCCTCCCTCACTTGCATTGCATGCATTTTACTGTTAAGCTGATGCTTTGTCTGTTTTGGTGTATCATTGACATGATCCCTTAGGACTCTCATTTCCTTTAATAAGGAATTGATGATAGAATTTTAGGTTGAAACCTATGCATGACAACTTCTAGGAGTTCCCTGTTCAAACCTTGACCATAGGATGAATCCATGGCATGACAACAGTAGGACTTGATAGTCTCCCTCCTAGTTGGGCATGTTCTCTTCTCATCTCAAAACAGTTTAAGATACAGTAATCATGAATGATTTCTTTCGTACGTTATGAGCCTTAAGCTATCTGAGAAAGGATTGTGGGAGAGTTTCTTTTCCATAGTCTGGATGTTTAGTATGGTACCCTTTGGGTGACATGCGACGCATTCACTCTCAGGTCATAGTCTCTAGTGCGGTTGAAATTGCAAACACAATAAAAAAAACACTTCTTTCGTAAAAGACAGGAAATAAACCGTAGTTTCCCGAACTACGTGAGCTCTGATCTCTCATGCCTGTTGAGAGTACGTAGGCACAAGATGGCGATGTCTTGGCGAGCTACCTTCCCCATAACCCGTCGTAGGCCGAACTACGTTGACTCTGATTTCTCATTCTCTGATGAGAATACGTAGGCATAAAGTGCGACGCTTTGCCGAGTCATTTTTCTTTTCTTTTTCAGCCAACCTTGATAGGTAGATAGAATAAAACCAACACATCCAAGTAAACACAACAAGCGAGGATCCCGTCGAGTACGACGGACGTGAGGGGTGCTAATACCTTCCCCTTGCGTAACCGACTCCCGAATCCAGACAATGGTTGCGATGACCTTGTCTTACCCTTTTTCGTCAGGTTTTTCCGATCGTTTCCTTTCCCGCTCTGAGGGACAAATAACGAAAGGTGGCGACTCTTCTGTTGTGCCGACACCTTATTTTCGCGCAAGCGACAGCTGGCGACTCTGCTGGGGACTTCATAGTTTCCTAGGGATCCAACGTCCCAAAAGCGAGTCAGTTTGGGAACTCAGCGGTTCCCTGCGAGAGTCAATCCTAACGCTTGTGTGTTTACTTGTTGGGTTGCGTTTATTTATCACATTTTACTTCTCGCACTTTATTTCCCGCATTTTATATTCAGTATAATATGACTATCTGTGCTGTTGTGGGATGGGAGTTCTGATGAGTGAGAAGCCAGACCCAGGCTTGAGTGCACTATAGACTTCGAGTGGAAATTAGTGGGCGCGTGCTTGCTTTGCAAGCACTAGTGTCTCATGAAATCCACGCTCAGACGAGGTTCATCCGGTTTGCTTCACTTTCAACCCCTTGGGTTGAGACGGTTGCTGGTTTGGTGGATTGTCGACTCTGGGGACCGATCATTTGTGATTCAGCCGAGTGAGGCCGCTTCATGAGCTGGTGATGCCACACCTTCTGGGTATCGTATCACCCCTCTTGAATGTCTGTGAAGCTGATGAACGCATAGGATGCCGTACCTTGAGTCAGTTTAGGTCCATACCTGTGAGCAGGGTTGGGTTCATTGCAGGAAACTTTGACCTTCAGACTACCTGGTTTTCTTGATAGTGAATCAGTTTTGTTGGTACCAGGGTTTCTCAGTTGCAGATTTGTCTGTTCTTGATAGCGCAGGTTTTGATCAGAGGATCTTATCATCAGGTGTATGTCTGTTCTTGATAGAGCAGGTTGTGATCAGAGGATCTTATCATCAGGTGTATGGTTGTTCTCGATAGAGCGGAGTATTGTCATCAGTTGTTTGTTCTTGATAGAGCAGATTTTTGGGGTCTGAAGATCTCATCAGCAGCTGTATGTTTGTTCCTGATGGAGCAGATTTTTGATTTGGGGTCTGAAGACCTCATCGGCAGATATTTCTTGATCATACATCAGAGGTCCTTGTTATCAGACATTTGTTCTTGACAGAGCAGAATTATGATCCTATGTATATGGTCCTATCAGATGGGTGTTCTTGGCAGATCAGATTTGTGGTCCTACACCGGGGTTTTCTTATTATCAGTGGTCGTGGTTTTGTTGATACAGAATCTCCACAGCAGCAATTACCCGGATATCTTATTGCATGATTGCATGTTGCATTAGTTTGCATATCCATTTGCATTTCATTAACGTGTGTCTCTGTTGCAGGTACCGTTTTCCCCGATCCAGGATTTCTTGCCTCCTATTGTATTGTTATGGGCTCTCTGAGGAAGACCGTGGCTTAAAAGTTCCCTACCCCTGATGTGGTTAAGTTGACTGGTTTGATAGCTCTAGCAGATGATTCTGTGAAGGATGAGTTCAGAAAATCTTACGGCAGGTTGCTCAGTTTGGTTCATAAGCCTTCTGTGTTCGAGTTGAATGGGTTGCACGCTCTGCTGCAGTTCTACGACCCTCCGCTGAGATGTTTCACTTTTCAGGACTTTGTTCTCGCACCTACGCTGGAAGAGTATGCTGATTTGCTAGGTGTGCCTATCAAGAGGCAGATGCCTTTTGTTCATATGGATGCTGAGCCTGATCTGGCTGGTTTAGCTCCTTCACTCCATGTGGACGCCTCCGAGTTAGTATTGACTAGTTGGAACAAGGTTCCTGGGTTCTCCTTGCAGTTTCTGGTGGGTAAGGCTCGGCAGTGTGCCAAGGACGGATGTTGGGTCGCGTTTAATGCCATCCTCGCTCTATGCATATATGGCATCATCCTGTTCCCCAACATGCTCAATTTTGTAGACTTTGATGCGTTCCACATCTTCGCTTCAGGGAATCCAGTCCCTACCTTAATAGGAGATGTCTATCATTCAGTTCACTACAAAAACGAGAACAAGAGGGGGAAGAATGTCTTGTGCTGCGTACCTTTGCTGTACAAATGGCTTGAAAGTCATCTGCCCAAGAGGGGTCCTTTTGTCTTGTCTGCTGCCACAGCTGAGTGGCCTGAGCGTCTGATGAGTTTATCTGCAGAGGATATTGATTGGTTCGACAGAGACAGGTTGGGTACTGAGGTGATCTTCAGTTGCAGCGGGTTTCTAAATGCACCTTTGATAGGTAGGAAGGGCTGTATAAACTACAATCCGTCATTACTGGTTCGACAGTTCGCGTATGCTTTGAGGAATCCGCCGAAGGATGAAGAGGTACAGGAATCTCTGTACCTCACTGGTATTCTAGAAGGGGATCTGCTGTCCAAGCTTCAGCGCGCGTGGAATGGTATCAGTAAACGAGGAAAGCCATTGCTGGGAAAAAGCAACAATCAAGCCTACCCTCCGTACATGACTTGGATCAGAGCCAGAGTAAATTCTATAGGGATGTCGTTTCCTCATGCCAAGCCAGAAAGTCCCCTAATGATCGAAGAGCCTACTACTGTGCCCATTCATCAGCATAACCAGGTATTAGCTGAGCGGGATGAACTGAAGCAGGCGAACAAAGAACTGGAGAAGGAATTAGCTCAGCTCCGAAGCGAGAGGAACGAAGCCGTTCATTCTTTCAAAAGGCAAACAGAGTTGGTGAACCAGCTAGGTACAGACCTGACTAAGCAGATAGCCGAGCATGAACGCATGGGTCGAGATTTCAAAGCTGTCAACGACGTACTGGCTACGAAGAAGCAGCACTTGGATGAGGCATATCGGAGGATATCCAAGTTCAACCAGCACTGGAAGGCTTCCCTGGCCACCAGGAAAGAGCGGGAGGATAAGCTGATGCTGCAGATCTCCAAGCTGGAAGCCGAGGTGAAGGACAATGAACAGAGGTTTGATGAAGAAACCGCCCGCAGATACGCCGCTGAAGGCCAGCTCAACAAAGCTCTCGCTAACCTGAAGGAGCGTAAGCTGACGTTTGAGTCCAAAAAGCGGAAATTAGAAGATTGCTTTGGCGAAGGAGCATGGGAAAGTTCAGTTCAGGGACTTCAGTATACCATTGTGCAGAGGGAATTGCTCGTCAAGGGGTTGCTCACTCTGCCAGATCATCCAGAGACGAAGGAGTTGTTATAAGAGTATCGCGCCCGTGGCCGTACTTGACTATTTGTATTCCTTTTGTTTTGATCATTGTTGTATGTTGACCATCACCAGGCTTGTTGGCTGAGGTCACGCTGTTGATTCGTCTTGTACTTGCTGATGCTATGTACTGCCTTGATAGGCTTTCTTTATATATGAGATTGATGTTTCCATGATTGGGCTCGGACTTCTTATTATTATTATTATCAGCACTGGCACTCAGGCACTAGGATCGGGGGAAATCTCCCAAACACACAGACACACGCATGCATTTGCATGAAGCATTTGCATAGCGTACATTTTGTTGTTTTTCCTAACCTTTAGTGTTTACAGGTTTTTCAGGTTTACAGGTCCCAAGCTGTTTCCGGTGGTTCCAGGATTGATCAGAGACTAATTCACCGTTATCCGACTAGAGCTAATCAGACCAGGATCATGGACCAAGTCCAAACAGATGTCCAGGAGCTCCGTGAGAGGATGGATCGCTTCATGGAACTTATGCAAGTGGTCGCCAATGGTCAAGACCAGCTCAGGACTTTGGTTCAGCCTTTGATCTACAGGGTTGATAGCAACGACATACTCCATGGCGGGGCTGTGCCTACTCCTCCACCAGTTGATACTCCGCAGAATGGTGTCCCCGTGGCCGGGGGCAACGGCAGTGCTAATGGCAACGTGATGGCCAACATCGGACTCAATGCGACGGGCGTCGGTAATGGGAGTCTGGGAGCTAACGTCAACATCGGGTCGGGCAATGGCAATGCAGGCGTCGGGAATCTGTTGGTGCCTCAACCATGGCTTGAGGATCATCAGGATGATGTGTTCTCTCAAAGAGGTGCAGAAGGGGAGCTGAATGTTGAAGCGCGGCTCAGGTTCAAAGCACTGGAAGATAAAATGAGAGATATTGAGAATCAGAATACTTTGGGCATTGATATGTCCAAGCTGGGATTAATTGCAGATTTCAAGGTACCTCCTAAGTTCAGGGTGCCTGACTTTGAGAAATATAAGGGCACCACCTGCCCTCGTGTCCACCTCAGATCGTACTACAGGAAGATGTTTGCCTATTCCGAAGACGAGAAGTTGCTGATGCACTTCTTCCAGGACAGCCTTTCCGGGCCATCCCTCGAGTGGTACATGGGTTTGGAGCCCACTAGCGTGCGCACATGGAAGGATCTCACTAAAGCGTTTGTCCACCATTACCAGTATAATAGCGACTTGGCCTCGAACCGAGTTCAGCTCCAGAACCTGTCGCAGAGAAATAATGAAGGATTTAAGGAGTACGCCCAGCGGTGGCGTGAGTTGGCAGCCCGGGTTCAGCCGCCGATGGTTGAACGCGAGCTCGTGCAGATGTTTGTGGCTACCCTCCCAGGGGTTTACTATGAAAAGTTAGTCAGCGGTATGTCTGGGACGTTCTCATCTCTCATTATCATGGGCGAGCATGTCGAGAATGGGATCAAGATCGGGAAAATTCAAGGTGAATCATCCTCAGTTGGAGGAGGTGGAAAGAAACCTTATGCTGGCAAACGACGAGAAGGAGATGCGAGCGCTGTGACCAACGCTCGAAGGAAAGGCAAAGGCCCTCAGCAGCAGATAGCCAGTATAAATATCCCAGCAGCTCCGCAGCCGCAGCAGCAGCAACCGAATCAGCAGGGATATAGAAAGTACCAGAATCGGGCATCTTTGGCAAACCGTCACTTCGAGGCACCACCCATGTCGTATGCGCAACTCTTGCAGACCTTGCTTCAGCTTCAGTTGGTTCAGAAGAGGACGATGGCTCCCTTGACAGGGGCACCTCCACCAGGGCACGACGCAAATGCCACTTGCGATTTTCACTCAGGGGCACCTGGCCACACAATCGAGAACTGCAAAGCCTTCAAGCACAAGGTGCAGGACCTGGTAGATGCCAAGATCATTAACTTCTCCGATAATGTGCCCAATGTCACAAAGAACCCTATGCCGAATCATAGGGGAGGCGGAGTGAACGCCATTATCGAAGCAGAGAGTGCAGACCTGTTGACTGATGTCATAGACCTAAAGACGCCACTTAGCTTCGTCAAAGCTAAGTTGTTGAAGAAAGGGTTCTTTCCAGGATGCGGAGAATTATGCATGGATTGTGCCACACATTCTGATGGATGTGAGCAGTTGGTTGAAGGAATCCAAAGTCTGATGACTGAGGGGATTCTGCAGTTTAGTCGGAAGGCTGAAAGTGTATCAGGGGAGGTAGTGTTGAAGCAGGCCGATGAAGTTGCCACCATCACCATCCCTCGCCGGCCGATAACCATTTCTGCACCCAGACCGCCTACAATCACTATTACCAAAGCTGGGTCGATACCATTCGAGAGCACTAACGCCGTTCCGTAGCATTATGGGGCTGAAGTCTATTGCAACGGACAAAAGTTGGAGCTGGAACCATATGGGTCGACTGTTGAGAATCTTGCAGGAATCAGTGGTATTACCCGCAGCGGAAGAGTATTTGCACCGCCAGAAGCCGTGGCAGAGAAAGCGGTCAGAGCTGATGTAGCCGACAAGGGTAAAAGCAAAGTCGTCGAAGAAGTACCGTGTCGGGTAGAGAAAGATTTGCTTGTCAAAGATGCCGAGGAGTTTATGCGGTTGATCAAAAAGAGCGACTACAAGATTGTAGACCATCTCCATCAGACGCCTTCGAAGATATCTATTCTCAACTTGTTGCTGTGTTCTGAAGCACACCGCAATGCGTTGTTGAAGGTATTGAACGTTGCCTACGTACCGCAAGAGATATCGGTAAATCAGCTAGAAGAGGTGGTAGCCCACGTTAATGCTGGCAATGGGCTAGGTTTCACAGACTTAGAGCTGACGCCAAAAGGGAGGAATCACAACAGCGCCCTACACATCTCGATAGAGTGTAGGGGCACAATCATGTCGCACGTGCTGGTGGACACGGGTTCGTCGCTTAATGTTCTTCCGAAGAAGGCATTAATGAAGTTGGACACTCGCGGATTGCTCTGCACACCCAGTGACCTGGTGGTGAAAGCATTCGACGGAACTAAATGCCACGTTTTCGGGGAGGTGACCCTGCCGGTCCAAGTCGGTCCAGAAACGTTCGACACAGTCTTTTATATCATGGACATCATGCCTGCCTACATTTGTCTCTTGGGCCGGCCGTGGATCCATGCTGCTGGTGCCGTGACCTCCACGTTGCACCAAAAGCTCAAATATGCTGTCGGAGGAAGCATAGTAACCGTGTGCGGCGAGGAGGACATAATGGTGAGCCATTTGTCATCCTTTAAGTATGTTGAAATGGATGGCGAAATCCATGAAACTCTCTGCCAGGCATTCGAAGCCGTCAAAGTGAAAGAGGTAGCTCCTGTAGTCACAGAAAAGCCAGAGATGAATCTCTCCTCGTTCAAAGAAGCTCGGGCCGTCGTCCAAGCTGGATCTACCCCAGGATGGGGGCATATTTTGGAGATACCGAACAAGCAGGATAAGTTTGGATTGGGGTATTCTCCTGAAGCTGAAGCTTCTTCTTCTTTGTCTAGTAGCGCGTCACGGGGTAAGGGGCCGATCCTATTTACCAGTGGCGGAGTGATTTTCGAAAGCATCAACGCGGCGTCTGAAGACAGCGGGGATAGCGATTGTGACCTCGACTCTTGGATTCAGCCAAGCAAGCCGGGCGAGGGCCTCAACAATTGGACCATCAAGGATATCATCCCGATGACAAGTGAAGAGTAATGATTTACTTTTTCCAATCATTGTACAACCCTATGTCCTACCCGGGGCATAGCGGTTTTATTGTCAGGGCCTTGTTGGATTATGTACATGCATTTTGTTAATAAATTAAAGGCGTTTTCTTCGTATTCAAATATTGTGATCTCTATTATTCCTGTTTTATATTTGTTTTGAAAAATAGTAAAATGGCAATGGGGTTTGTGCTAACCTGCATATTCTTGTTTAAAACTTAACCCTTGTTATTGCAGGATCCACATAACAGATGACATCGACTCTGGACCTTCTACGGCTCACTTCGACTTCGATTGCCCGATCTATCAAGCCGAAGAAGAGATTTATGAAGACGAAGACCTTCCTGAAGAGTTGGCCCGCTTGTTGAAACAAGAGGAAAAGGTTATTCTGCCTCACGAGGAGGAGATCGAAATCGTAAATCTGGGTTCTGAAGAGCTCGTCAGAAATGTCAGGATAGGGGCTGCGCTGCAGAGTGATGTCAAGCAGAGATTGGTCGAGATGCTAAGAGAGTATAGTGACGTCTTTGCTTGGTCATACGAAGATATGCCCGGACTTGACACGGACATCGTGGTCCACCACTTGCCGCTGCGAGAAGATTGCCCTCCCGTCAAGAAGAAGCTTAGGAGGACGAGACCAGACATGGCCGTTAAGATCAAAGAAGAAGTGCAGAAACAGCTCGATGCTGGCTTCTTAGCGGTCACCACTTACCCTCCGTGGGTCGCCAACATAGTGCCTGTACCGAAGAAGGACGGTAAGGTACGCATGTGCGTCGATTATCAGGATTTGAATAGGGCGAGCCCTAAAGATGATTTCCCGTTGCCTTATATCGATGTGTTGGTCGACAACACAACCCAGTTCTCCGTGTTTTCGTTCATGGATGGCTTCTCCGGGTACAACCAGATCAAGATGGCGCCGGAGGACATGGAGAAAATGACGTTTATCACCCCCTGGGGAACATTTTGCTATAAGGTAATGCCCTTCGGTCTGAAGAACGCAGGGGCCACTTACCAACGAGCAATGGTGACTTTGTTTCATGACATGATTCATCATAAGATCGAGGTCTATGTTGATGACATGATTGCTAAGTCCCAAACGGAGGAAGAGCATCTGGTCAACTTATTGAAGCTTTTTGAGAGGCTTAGGAAGTTCAGGTTAAGGCTGAATCCTAACAAATGCACTTTCAGAGTGCGGTCCGGAAAGTTGTTGGCGCTTATCGTGAGTGAACGAGGTATCGAGGTTGATCCTGCGAAAATAAAAGCCATTCAAGAAATGCCAGCGCCGAAAACAGAAAAAGAAGTTCGTGGTTTCTTGGGCAGAATAAACTACATTGCAAGGTTTATCTCTCAGCTCACGGCCACTTGTGAACCGATGTTCAAGCTTTTAAAGAAAGATCAGGCAATTACTTGGAATGAGGATTGCCAGAAGGCATTCGACAAGATAAAGCATTATCTCCAAGAACCTCCAATCTTGATACCCCCAGTGGCTGGACGGCCATTAATCATGTACTTGACAGTTCTTGATAATAGTATGGGGTGTGTTCTCGGTCAACACGACGAGACGGGCAGAAAGGAGCATGCCATTTACTACTTGAGTAAAAAGTTCACTGACTGTGAATCTCGATACTCGATGCTGGAGAAGACGTGTTGTGCACTAGCTTGGGCTGCCAAACGTCTACGACAGTACATGCTCAATCACACCACCATGCTAATTTCGAAGATGGATCTAATCAAGTACGTCTTCGAGAAGCAGGCTCTTTCGGGCAGGATTGCCAGATGGCAAATGGTGTTAACAGAATATGATATTCAGTACGTGTCCCAGAAGGCCATAAAGGGAAGCGTATTGTCTGATTAACTTGCCGAGCAGCCGATCGAGGATTACCAGCCGATGAAATTTGAATTCCCTGACGAGGATATTATGTTTCTCAAAGCGAAGGATTGCGATGAGCCGTTGCCCGACGAGGGGCCAGATAGGAAATCCCAGTGGAAGTTGATATTCGACGGGGCGGTTAATTCGTATGGAAGTGGCATCGGGGCTATCATCACGACTCCCCACGGATCCCACATCCCGTTTACTGCGAGACTGACGTTTCCAGTCACCAACAATGAGGCGGAGTACGAAGCATGCATCATGGGTCTAGAGGAGGCAATTGATTTGAGAATCAAGAACCTAGACGTATATGGTGACTCAGCGCTTGTGATCAACCAAATTAAAGGGGAGTGGGAGACTCGTCAATCGAATTTGGTGCCGTACATGAACTATGCCAGAAGGCTACTTCCGTTTTTTGATCGAGTGGAGCTCCATCATGTGCCCAGAGCGGAAAATCAGATGGCTGATGCCTTAGCCACGTTGGCTTCAATGTATAAAGTCAATTTCTGGAATGAGGCTGCAAGAATTGTCCTTTCGCGTCTTGATAGACCGACATTTGTCTTTGCAATCTAGGAAGCCGCCGACGGCAAGCCATGGTTCCATGACATCCAGACTTTCCTTATGACTAAGGAGTATCCTGCTGGTGCGTCAACCCAAGATAAGAAGACTCTGAGGAGGCTGTCTGGAAACTTTTATCTCAATCCTGATGGAGTGTTGTATAAAAGAAATCACGATCTCGTGCTACTCAGATGTGTAGATGAGAAAGAGGCGAGTATGCTCATGGAAGAAGTCCATGAAGGAACATTTGGTACGCACGCCGGCGGGCATGCCATGACGAGAAAGATCCTGAGAGCAGGATACTACTGGCTGACAATGGAGTCGGATTGCTTCAGATTCACGAAGAGATGTCATAAGTGCCAGATTTATGCGGATAAAGTTCATGTGCCGCCGTGCCCGTTGAATGTCATGTCCTCCCCGTGGCCGTTCTCCATGTGGGGCATCGACATGATAGGCAAGATCGAGCCCACTGCATCTAACGGTCATCGCTTCATTCTGGTAGCTATCGACTACTTCACCAAGTGGGTGGAGGCAGCCTCGTATGCTAATGTGACCAAGCAGGTGGTGGCTAAATTCATAAAGAGGGACATCATCTGTCGTTATGGAATTCCCGAGTGGATCATTACTGATAATGGTTCGAACCTGAATAACAAGATGATGAAGGAGCTGTGCCAGAGTTTCAAGATTGAACACCACAACTCGTCTCCTTACCGGCCGAAGATGAATGGCGCCGTTGAAGCGGCCAACAAAAACATAAAGAAGATTGTTCAGAAGATGGTTGTGACCTACAAAGACTGGCACGAGATGCTGCCATTTGCATTGCACGGTTATCGTACAATGGTACGTACGTCGACCGAGGCAACTCCTTTCTCCTTGGTGTACGGTATGGAAGCAGTCCTACCGTTAGAAGTGGAGATCCCTTCTTTGCGAGTTTTGGTTGATGTGAAACTCGACGAGGCAGAATGGATTACAAATCGTCTGAACCAACTCAGCCTGATGGACGAGAAGAGGTTAGCATCGATTGCATTTGGTCGTCTGTACCAAAGCCGAATGAAGAAAGCTTATGATAAGAAGGTGCGTCCTAGAAGCTTTCAGACGGGTGATCTTGTCCTGAAGAAGATTCTTCTGCCACACTCCGATCACCGGGGCAAGCGGACTCCGAATTACGAAGGTCTGTACGTCGTCAGCAAGGTCTTCTCGGGAGGAGCTTTGTTGTTATCCACGATGGATGGTGAAGATTTTGCATCCCCGGTGAACGCGGACGCAGTTAAAAAATACTTTGCTTGAAAGCGACCCGCTGGACAAAAAAAGAGAGTCCAGGCAAAAAAGGGGCATCCCGGCGAACTAAAAACAGAATAAAAGGTTCGGGCAAAAATTAGGGATATAAATTGAAAAAATGTACACCCGCGAAGTCGAAAACCTACACTGGGCGACTTCGGCAAAAAAGGGTATCCCGGTGAACTGAAAACCCGCAAAGGGCGGTTCACGCAAAAGTTAGGGATTTGAAAAAGCAAATGGCTGCGTTCCGCGTGTGGACTTTCATTGTTTAGTGGTTTGGAGGACCTGAGGGCCGTTTATCTGAATCAATCTCTTCCGAAGCTGAAGCGTCGGAGAAGTATCGAAGTCGAGTGGGTCTTAGAGGGATCAACTCATGGTGTTCGTCTGCGCCTCGTTGCCGACATTTGTATATACTGATGTATATTTATGTTTTATTTTTTCGCGACTTCCTCATTCCAGGAGCTTGCATCTGTTGTAAAACATTTTTTACCCATTCAGGGGTTCGTTATCAATAAAATGCATACTATTCAGCAATTCTGTTTGCCTGTTTAGCATTTATCTGTTTTATTTGCGAAAAAGAACGCCGATGTTTTGATAAAATGCGCATACATAAACTTACTGGCCTAAGCCACTGATTGTTGAAACAATTAATTACTTGAACATTGTCACGAGATAATAACCTTGATAGGTCCCTTTGAAAAGGGTATCTTGTCTGTTTGTTTGTGTTGTTACAGGTGTAGCATATACCAGACAGTGCGCTGTGCGCATCCCTGAAGCAGGATGATTCCTCCTTCTCCAGCAGAGTTCAGTAGCCTCTCCCCGCAGAGTCTGAACGCGAGATCGTGAGCATTGATATGTCTCCCCAAGCAGAGATGATTCTCTTCCCAAGCAGATGCGTCCTGAAGGAACGTCGTCTCCTCAGCTGAGTCAGGCGCCGTAGCATGAATTCATTCCCCCAGCACCGGGTCACAAGTGCAGGTTTCGTAGGAAACTATTCGTATGCCGAAGTATGCAGCAACTGATGGTGCCAGACTGAAGTCTCTAGCGGAATTGAAATTCCCCACCAGAGTGGTACTCTCCCCCCCGAAGTCGGATGATTCCTTCTTCCCCAGCGGAATTGAAATTCCTCACCAGAGTCATACTCTCTCCAGTGAAGCAGAATGATTTCTCCTTCCTCCGCCGAGTTTGCAGATCCCCAAGAGAGCTGAATCCTTGGAAGCTACTCAGACCATGATTGGTTTTCCCCAGTAGAGTGTTGAACAGCTGAAGTTGTTTCCCCACAGAGCCGTCATCTCCAGAGAAATGGTCATGAAGGCCACGCAGTTTATTCCCGCGATTGACATCGCTTTCCCTCAGCAGGTCCAGGTTCTCGTAGAGCTTCGTCCCCCTGCAGCAATCAACTGAAGTTGTTTCCCCCGCAGCAGTCAACTGAAGTTGTGTCCCCTGCGGAGTCTAATTGAGATTGGCGTACCCACGTTCTCCTCAGCAGGATGATTCCTCTACCTGAGTAGTTCTTTCTCCTTGACAGGAGGATTTCCCCTTCAGCATTTATTTTGCTGACGGGATTGCATCATTGTGCATGATTGCATAGCATTTATCATAAACGCATAGCATTTCCACCGTGTGGAGCATTGTGCCATTGCCGAAGCATATGCATAATAAACATGATCTAGGTTGTTACCATTCTTGTTTTGCAGGTGTTCCACCGCAGAATTGATTGCTCAGGATGATTCCTGATATTCTCCCCAACGCAGCCGCTTGCTCAAGATGATTCTTGAGATCCCCAGCGAAGTATTCGGTTCAAGATGATTCTTGAATTCCTCAGCAGTGCTATTTGTTTAAGATGATTCTTAAGCTCCCCAGTAGGGCCCCCAGTGAAGGTTGCCCAGGATGATTCCTGAAGCCCCAAGAGAGTCGAATCCTTGGAAGCTGCTCAAGACATGATTGGTTTGTCCCCAGCAAGAGTTGCCCAGGATGATTCCTGGAATCCCCAACAGAGTGTTCGCTCAGGATGATTCCTGAAATCTCCAGAATGGTCATCGGTTCAAGATGATTCTTGAAGTCCCCGACGGAGTTATTTGTCCAAGATGATTCTTGAAGTCCTCAGCAGAGTTGATTCATCTAGAATGATTGTTGGACCCCCGGAGCGGAGTTACTTGATAGTTCTCCAGATTCCCCAGCGGCGAAGCATCCTCCTCGGCAGGTTTTCTAACGACGAAGTTGAAATCTCCCCTGAAGACTCCATAATTGAAGTCTGACTGTGTTAATGAAGCAGTTCTCTCCGCAGATGCGGAGTGCCTGATGGCAGAGGTTTAGACATTCCCAGTTGGCTCATGATTGACCAAGAATTCTATTCCCGACTTGCTGATAAAGTCCGGCTGATGCCCGACAGTAATGCGGAGTGCCTGATGGCACGACCAACCTGATGGTTGAAGTCTGGCTGATGCCCGACAGTGTTCTTTGAATGCCTGATGGCATGATCGACTATGTATTACCGGTTACCGTGTGACCAATTCCCCAATGGATTTCTTCACCCTGACGGCGAGGTCAGACGATGTGGAGAGTTGACGGCGATGTCAGATTCTTCGATGTTCCAGCGGCGAGGTTGGATGTTTGGTTGACGGAGATGTCAAAGTCTTTGTTGCTCCAGCGGCGATGTTGGATGCTTGTTTCCGATGGCGATGTCAGATTCTTTGATGTTCCAGTGGCGAGGTTGGATGTTTGGTTGACGGTGATGTCAGATTCTTTGTTGTCCCAGCGGCGATGTTGGACGTTGGTGTCTGGCGGCGATGTCAATTAATTTAGTTTTCCAGCGGCGATGTTGGGTGATTCTCAGATCCTTTGTATCTCCAGCGGCGAGGTTGGACGTTTGTTTCTGACGGCGATGTCAGATTCTTCGATGTTCTCCAGCGGCGATGTTGGATGTTTGTCTTTGACGGCGAGGTCAGATTATGTCTAGTTCTCCAGCGGCGATGTTGGATGTTTGTTTTGACGGCGATGTCAGATTCTTCAGTTCTTCAGCGGCGATGTTGGATGTTCGTTTCTGACGGTGATGTCAGGTAATTCAGTTCTCCAGCGGCGATGTTGGACGTTTGTTTCTGACGGCGATGTCAGGTTCTTTGTTGCTCCAGCGGTGATGTTGGATGTTCGTTTCTGGCGGCGATGTCAGGTGATTTAGTTTTCCAGCGGCGATGTTGGGTGTTTTGTTTCTGGCGGCGATGTCAGGTGGTTTATCTTTCCAGCGGCGATGTTGGATGTTTGTTTCCGACGGCGATGTCAGGTGATTTAGCTTTCCAGCGGCGATGTTGGGTGTTTTGGTTGTCCGGTGGCGATGTCAGATCAGTATGTCTCCAGCTAGTTGCCGTGCAGCTATTATTTCAGTTTTCGAAGATTTGTTCCCGCCAGAGTACCGTGTGCTTGGGCAGTTGGCAAATTTCCGGGTTTATCGGTATTCAACCATCTCGCACCTTGATTGGCTGAGAGCCATTCGCTCCTCACCCAGTCAGGTTCAAGCCGTTTGAATAGGGGCAGTTATTGCACCCCAAAATTTGACCAACATTTATTTATCCATCAAGAGTTGTATGAGACTTTTAAGATAGCCAAGAAAGTTATTCAAGTGTTCAAAGGTTGATACCTTTGTCAGAGAACTCAAGAGATCCTCAGAGAGATTGGTTGAAACCAAGGTTGTGTGTCTCATAACTTGAGAGTTGTGGGAGCTCCTCAGATGATTCTGAGACTATGAGGATGGACTTGAAGCTTTGAGAAAGCTTATGAGATGTCTTGAAAGCCATCATGAAGCCTAGAGAGGTCATTGTACAAGAATTCAGAAGATTCAACCATGATTGGTAGAATTAGGGTTTGACTGGGTCAACCCTAGGTCAACTGATGATTTGGAGAGGGTTGAGACCCAATCCAAGAGCCATGTGATCATGGAATGATGCATTGAGATGCTATAAGGATGATTCTTATACCAAATCATCATGATTGAGGAGTTTGAGAAGTTTCAAGCTAGGGTTTCTAAGGCTCGACAGTGTAAAATCCCCTAGTTTGATCCCTATCTTCAAGGCAGTTTAGCTCAATATGTGATTGTCATATCATCTTCCCCACAAGATGAATGTTGTAGAGCTTGTTCTTAGCTTTAATTTGAGTACTAGAAGTCCTTGATAGGATTTGTAGAGCTCAAGTTATGACTTTTTCAAATTACAGGTCATCTGAGGTATGTGAATCTGGGTCCTTGAAAGTCACCCAACTTGCATCCAACGTTTGCCCTAGTAGGATGATTCCTATGAACTCTTGGTCAACATGAATGTTTTAGAGCATCTTCTTAGATTTCTAGGGAGTACTATAAGTCCTTGATAGGATTTGTAGAACTCAACTTATGGCTTTGGCAAGTCAAGGGCATTTTGGTCATTTGGAGGTTATAGGTCATTTCAAGCATAAGGCCATATCTCCTATTTCCAAGCTTCAAATGGAAAAATCTTCAACATAAAACTTGCTTAGAATGATGTTTTAAGGCTATTAAGGAGGCAATGAGATGTTGAAAAGGCTCATATCAAAAAGTGATAAAAATGGCCTAAAATGGAGGCATAAGTTAATTAAGGTGAAATTGAAAATTGGAAATCCCAAGTTATAAGTCCAAACCATGTCATGTAATAGGTCATTTTAACTCCAAATGACATTCTAAGAACAATGGTTCAGCCACAATTTTGATTTGAGGCTTGGATCATAGGGCTGCTTTGGAATTGACTTACTTGCATATTAAGGTACCAAACCAAAACTCAAAAAAACTCAATAAGCAAGGTAGTTATGCATTGTGACTCATCCTAAATCTCATGTGGGGATAAATTCAAGTCAGAATTGGTAGTTACAAGGAGCTTGGCATGAGATAGCATGTAAGGAGATTGGAAATCAAAATACCATGACATAAAAAGTTCAATTTCTCATTGGATGATCCTAGAGGGTTCTAGATGATTCTAAACCACTCTATATAACAAATGTAACTTGCTCAGATGCAAGGTTGGTGTGAATTGGTGTAGAGAAGAGAGAGTGAGATCAAAATTCTTCCATTGCAAGTCAAGTGTCAATTCTTCATTCTTCTTCATTTCCTTTCATTTCTTTTACACAAACACCTTCCATACATCACATTGAAGCTGTGCAGATCGAATTGAGAGCATTTCCATGGAGAATTGAAGAGTTGGTGATTGAGATTTCAAGGAAGCAACTCAAAATCAAATTTCAAGAATCAAGCAATTTCAGCCATTCTTTTTGCATACAGAAGCTAGAAGATTACTCAGTGAAGGAATTTGGAAAGATTCAAGGCCTGAATTGAAGGATTACTACCTCTGTTCACTCCATTTTACCAGGTTTGCAATTTCTTTCCTACACTATGTTTTAGGCATGATTAGGTTGAATTATTAGTGTAGAATGGTTAGAGACCAATAGGTGATGGATTTTGGAGAGTTTGAAGGCAATTGGTGATGGTTTTGCTATGGACAAGATTTCTGTTTGGATCAAGAACTCCCTGAATTTTGAGTGATAACCTTAGTTCTTTAGTGGAATTTGATCAGTGATAAGAGATGAGCATTTTAGTGTAAGAAATTTCAAGAATGGTGAGTTTTGATCTATGAGCATAATTTGGGGTTTGATTCGTGTTTGGAGTTTGAGTGAGATTCAATGGATTTTAAGGGTATGATCGTGTTCAGCATGGAATTCTAGGCATTTTAGGGTTTTAAACTTTGAGAATTGATGAAGTTTTGAGTGAGTTCGTATGGAGGAAGATGAAGCTTGGTTCTGCATTTCCATGGAGGTTCTTTAGAACCCTAGCCCAAGGTTGATGATGATGTTTCAACCATCAGATCACGCGCTGACCCTTTGACTTTGGCCAGATCCAATGGACGCGATTTGATTTCAGTTTTGGAGGGAAGCCAGAAACCAATGAAACGATGCGTTTCATTAAAGGAAGGTTTGGGCTGGATCACTATCAACACCCCCTTTTCAGGCCCATTGTGAATTCTAACTGAATTGTATTGCTATTCTCACCGCTTGCTTTTCTTTTTTTCCTTATTTTTTTTAATTGATTTCTGAGTTAATATTGGGCCTGGCGCTTTACTTTCTGCACCCCACATGTTGAGCCCATCAATAAACTGAACTGTGTATTGTTACTTCTTGCACCCCATCTCATATTTTCATTTTATTTTTTCTCCATTTTCTTTCAAACTTTAGAAAATCATAATAAATTGAAAATTAATGATTTTTTCATGGGAGTTTTTTCTCCTACTTCATATTTTTGTCAAAAAAAATATAAAATAAAAATATTTTCCATATCATACATTTTGATATTTTTTGTATATTTTTCACTTTAATTGCATTTTATTTCTTTTATGTTGATATATGGATTTGTAGATTTTTGTTTAGGTAGTTCCCTTAATATTTTTAGTCCATTCTTTTTATGATAGTTAGATATATGTCTTAGCTTCCCCCTGGATTTATTCCATATTTTTGCGATGATTTTTAGGATAGTTTTGATTAGATGACATTAGGATGTGTAGAATTAGGTCAAACTTCAACATAGGTCCATAATAACTTTAGAATTTTGGGTTTTTAGGACAAGTTAGACTATGGGACATATATGGGTATTAAGGGTAGGTATGTAGGATCCCTTAGAAACTATATTAGGATTTAATATAGTGGTATGCTATTTTTAGTTGATTTTTGTATTGGTTGACTGTTTGTGTTGCCCTTGTGGGCTTGTATTGTTGTTTGCTTTGCTTTGTGGGCTTGGAGAGCTTGGTATTGTTCTGAGGAGCATTGAGTAGCATAGTAGAAGACTTGAGGATGCATTGAGGAGCTTGAGAGCTTGATCTTATTTCCTTTTTGTTGTTTTTTTAATGTTAGGGATTAGGAAGAGTTTAGATTTAGATAACTTCTTTCTCAAACATGGATGGTATCTGTCACCTCCATTCCTTCCTATGATTCAAAGTCCTTCCATGGTATACACCTCTCTCCTTTGGAGGGATAAGTGATGTACCTAGGAAGTAGAACTTTTTAGGGAACCATTCCTTTGATGTTGAACCCTTATAGGTCACCTTTGGTGTTCAAATAAGCAGTTCAATATCCCCCAACTTATCCAGTAAGTGATTTTCTCTGGTTTGATTATCTTGAGAGATGTTGAGCTTGAGCTTGAAGATGAATACTTCATTGAAGAGTGTTGAAGAGGATGAATCCTTGAGCATTGCCATTCCAGCTGAAGCTTGAAGAGCAACAGGAGCAAGTTGATACTTGAAGATCCCTGAAGATTAGGTGAAGCCTGAAGGTGGAGCTGATCAAGAAGCTAAAGCTTAAAGGAGAAGATAAGTTGAAACTTATGTTGAAGGGTTGAAACCTGGAAAAGCAAATTGATATTTGTCAAGAGTAATTGGAAGTCTGAAGACTGAGTTGCTGTTGGAAGAGCTGAAGCTTGAGGTTGAGAGAGGAGTTGGTCTGCTTTCTTCTTTTTCTTTGCTGTATTGATGTGTTTTGTTTGATGCATTAGAATAAGTTCATATCTAGAATAAGTAGAATCTAGGAGCATGATTGCACTAGAGGTTGAGTTGCTCCCTCTGCTTGTATTGTTACTGTGTGGCTTTGCTTGCGGGTATTCGGTAGAGCCCAGCTCCCTTGCCCATGTGGTTTGTTTGTCTGATGGAATTTTATTTCATTTCCTTCTGTATGATTGCAGTTTACTGTTTTTGCTTGATAGCATGTTGTTTTATCTTTCAGTATGATTACTGTTATCTATTCTGGCTTGAGGTTGAGATAAGCTTGTGGAGGCTGAAGCCCCACACACATTTCCTCCCTCACTTGCATTGCATGCATTTTACTGTTAAGCTGATGCTTTGTCTGTTTTGGTGTATCATTGACATGATCCCTTAGGACTCTCATTTTCTTTGATAAGGAATTGATGATAGAATTTTAGGTTGAAACCTATGCATGACAACTTCTAGGAGTTCCCTGTTCAAACCTTGACCATAGGATGAATCCATGGCATGACAACAGTAGGACTTGATAGTCTCCCTCCTAGTTGGGCCTGTTCTCTTCTCATCTCAAAACAGTTTAAGATACAGTAATCATGAATGATTTCTTTCGTACGTTACGAGCCTTAAGCTATCTGAGAAAGGATTGTGGGAGAGTTTCTTTTCCACAGTCTGGATGTTTAGTATGGTACCCTTTGGGTGACATGCGACGCATTCACTCTCAGTTCATAGTCTCTAGTGCGGTTGAAATCGCAAACACAATAAAAAACACTTCTTTCGTAAAAGACAGGAAATAAACCGTAGTTTCCCGAACTACGTGAGCTCTGATCTCTCATGCCTGTTGAGAGTACGTAGGCACAAGATGGCGATGTCTTGGTGAGCTACCTTCCCCATAACCCGTCGTAGGACGAACTACGTTGACTCTGATTTCTCATTCTCTGATGAGAATACGTAGGCATAAAGTGCGACGCTTTGCCGAGTCATTTTTCTTTTCTTTTTCAGCCAGCCTTGATAGGTAGATAGAATAAAACCAACCCGTCCAAGTAAACACAACAAGCGAGGATCCCGTCGAGTACGACGGACGTGAGGGGTGCTAATACCTTCCCCTTGCGTAACCGACTCCCGAATCCAGACAATGGTTGCGATGACCTTGTCTTACCCTTTTTCGTCAGGTTTTTCCGATCGTTTCCTTTCCCGCTCTGAGGGACAAATAACGAAAGGTGGCGACTCTTCTGTTGTGCCGACACCTTATTTTCGCGCAAGCGACAACTTGGATGGTATCCCTGATGGACCAGTTGTTGAGGCTCTGGCCTGGTTTGCTTGGCTGGATCCAAGAGTCTAGGTCGCAATCGCTATCCTCGCCGTCTTCAGACACTGCGTTGACACTTTCAAATATCACCCCGCCACTGGTAAACTGGATCGGCCCTTTACCTCGCGACGCATTGTGAGAAGAGGAGGCTTCAGCCGCAGGAGAGTATCCTAACCCAAACTTGTCCTGTTTGTTAGGTATTTCTAGAATTTGCCCCCAGCCTGGGGTAGATCTGGCTTGAACGACGGCCCGGGCTTCCTTGAAGGAAGAGAGAGTCATCTCTGGTTTCTTAATCATTACAGGAGTCACGTCCTTGACCTTAACAACTTCGAAGGCCTGACATAGGGTTTCGTGGATTTCTTCATCCATCTCTACGTACTTGAAGGACGACAAATGGCTCACCATTATGTCTTCCTCGCCACATACAGTTACAATGCTGCCTCCGACAGCATACTTGAGCTTCTGGTGCAATGTGGAGGTCACGGCACCAGCAGAATGGATCCATGGCCGGCCTAAGAGATAGCTGTAGGCTGGCATGATGTCCATAATGTAGAAGACTGCGTCGAAAGTTTTCGGCCCAACTTGGATTGGCAGAGTTACCTCTCCAAAGACATGACGCTTGGTTCCATCGAAAGTCTTCACAACCAGATCACTGGGTGTGCAAATCAATCCTCGAGTATCTAACTTCATCAATGCCTTCTTCTGAAGAACATTGAGCGATGACCCAGTGTCCACCAACATTTGAGCCATAACTGTTCCCCTACACTCTATCGAGATGTGCAGGGCGCTGTTGTGGTTTCTTCCTTTTGGTGTCAGCTCCAGGTCCGTGAACCCTAACCTGTTTCCAGCATTCACGTGGGCTACTACCCCTTCCAACTGGTTGACCGAGATTTCCTACGGTACATACGTGGCATTCAAAACCTTTAACAGCGCGTTGCGATGTGACTCCGAACACAGCAACAAATTCAGGATGGAAATTTTCGAGGGTGTTTGATGGAGGTGATCCACGATCTTGTAGTCACTCTTCTTGATCAACCTCATGAACTCTTCAACGTCCTTTACAAGTAAGTCCTTTTCTACCCCCCGAGGGGTTTCCTCAGCGACTTTACTCTTTCCCTTATCAGTTTCCTCAGCTTTGTCTGCTTTGTCCGCCACAACCTCAGGTGGAGCAAATACTCTTCCGCTGCGCGTGATTCCGCCAATCCCTACTAGGTTATCCACAGACTACCCAGATGGTTCTAGTTCCAATTTCTGTCTGTTACAGTAGACGTTTGCCCCATAATGCCACGAGACAGTGTTGGTGCTTTCAAAAGGTATTGGCCCAGCCTTGGTGATGGTAATTCTGGGCGGCCTGGGTGCAGAAATGGTTATCGTCTGGCGAGGGATGGTGATGGTGGCAACCTCATCATCTTGCTTCAGCATTACCTCTCCGGATCCACATTCGGCCCTTCGGCTAAACTGCAAGATTCCTTCGGTCATCAGACTCGGAATCCCTTCTATCAACTATTCACATCCATCAGGACGAGTCGCACAACCCATACACAATTCTCCACAGCCTGGAAAGAAGCCTCTCTTCATCAGCTTGGCTTTAACGAAGCTAAGCGGTGTCTTCAGATCCTTGACATCATTCAACACATCTAAATCCTCTTCTTCAATAATGGCATTCACCCCACCTCCCCTATGATTCGGCATAGGGTTCTTTGTGACATTCGGAACATTATCTGAGAAATTGATGATCTTAGCATCCACCATATCTTGCACCTTGTGCTTAAAGGCTTTGCAGTTTTCTATCATGTGGCCGGGTGCCCCTGAGTGAAAATCACATGTAGCATTCGCATCATAACCCTGCGGAGGTGCCCCTGTCAAGGGAGCCAGGGTTCTTTTCTGGACTAGATGTAACTGAAGCAGAGTTTGTAATAGCTGAGCATAAGACATGGGTGGTGTCTCGAGGTGACGACTTGACAGAGGTGCCCTGTTCTGATACTTTCTGTATCCTTGCTGATTTGGTTGCTGCCGCTGCCGCTGCTGCTGTGGCTGGGGTTGCTGGACAACAGGGATGGTTATGCTAGCCACCTATTGGCGCTGGCCCTTACCCTTCCTTCGAGCGTTTGACACGGCGCTCGTCTCTCCTTCACGCCTTTTGTTACCGTAGGGTTTCTTTCCTCCTCCAGCTGAGGATAGATCACCACCTTGAATTTTCCCCAATTTGATCCCATTCTCGACGTGCTCGCCAGTAATGATGAGATCTGAGAAACTCCCTGACATACCGCTGACCAATTTCTCGTAATAGACCCCCGGGAGAGTGGCTACAAACATTTCAACAAGCTCCCGTTCAACCATCGGCGGTTGAACTCTAGCTGCTAATTCACGCCATCGCTGGGCGTATTCTTTGAACCCCTCGTTGTTCCTCTGTGACAAGTTCTGCAGTTGAACCCGGTTCGGAGCCAAGTCAATGTTATACTGATAATGGTGTACAAAGGCCTCAGCCAGTTCCTTCCATGTGTGCACACTGGTGGGTTTCAAACCCATATACCATTCCAGGGATGGCCCGGACAAGCTATCCTGAAAGAAGTGCATCAGCAGCTTCTCGTCTTCGGAGTGAGCGGACATCTTTCGGTAGTATGACCTTAAGTGGACACGAGGGCAAGTGGTGCCCTTGTATTTCTCAAAGTCGGGTACCTTGAATTTGGGAGGCACCTTGAAATCAGAAATCAATACCAACTTAGTTATGTCGACCCCTATAGTGTTCTGGTTCTCGAAATTCCTCATTTTGTCCTCGAGTGCCTTAAATCTCAGACGTGCTTCAGCAGTCAGTTCTCCTTCAGCACTCCTTTGTGAGAATAAATCTTCTTGACGATCTTCTAGCCATGGCTGAGGCCCGTACAGATTTCCAGCACCTGTGTTGCCATTGCCTTGTCCAGCATTGCCATTAGCTTCAAAATTTCCATTACCGACACCAGTCGTATTACCATTGAGCCCGATGTTAGTGATCACATTTCCGTTACCACTTCCATTCCCCCCGGTCACGGGGATGCCACCCTGAGGAGTTTCAACAGGAGGAGGGGTTGGAACACTCCCACCATGAAGTACACCATTGCTGTCAACCCTTGAGATCAGAGGCTGGACCAATGTTCTGAGCTGGTCTTGGCCGTTGGCAACCACTTGCATGAGCTCCATGAAGCGGTCCATCCTCTCCCGGAGTTCCTGGATGTCAGTTTGCACTTGTTCCATTGCTCTAGCTTGATTCGCTCTGGTAGGATAGCGGTGGATCGATCTTCGATCAATCCTGGAACAACCTGTATACACAAAGGGTTAGAAAAAACGACAAGGTATTCGTTATGCAGATGCTTCATGCAAATGCAAACGTGTGTCTATGCCTTGGGGAGATCCCCCCGATCCTAGTTTCCAAGACAAATAAAGTCTATGATCCAATCATGGAAAAGAAATCCTCATATATTCATCTGAAAAGCCCGCTCGGGTAGCGTACAACTGTAATCACATACAACTGAAGCAATAAGGCATGACCCCAACCAACAGACCTGGCGGTGATCAGCATATCAATGCATAAAATGTACAAAGAAAGATACAAAAGATCAGGTGCGGCCACGGGTACGAAAATCTTCTACCAACTTCTTTGTAGTGGGATGATCTGACTGAGTAGGCAAACCATGGCCCAGCAGGTCCCTCTGCCTGATGGACTCTGGGAGGTTATTGGCAACGCTCCTAGAAACACCTTCTTCAGAACGGTTCTCGACTCTTCTCCTTTTAGCATCAGCCTGGAGTTGAGAATCTTGCAAATCCACCTCGGCCTCATCCAATCTAAAATGGATGTCTCGTTGCAGAGAGGCTTCAGCCTCTGTCTTCTCGTCTTTCACCATAATCTGAGCTTCTAGCTCGGCTACTCGCTGCTTCAGCTTTTCTTCCCGCTCTTTGTACTTGGCTATGGTGCTGCTCCATACCCTCTCGTATTGGGTTAGCTTCCGGTACACTCTGTCCAGATCCTGTTTCTTGGTTATCAACACGCCATGCACTGACTTTAGATCCAACCCCAGACGTTCCCTAGCATCAGTTTCCTTGGTCAGGTTGGAGCCTAGACGGTTGATCATCTCAGTCAGCTTCTTGCAGGTATAAACAGATTCACTCTTCTCTTTCTGAAGTTGAGCGATCTCCTTCTCCAACTCTTCGTTGGCCTTTCGTAGCTCTTCCTTCTCTTGGAGTACCTGGTTGAATTTCTGAATATCAACTGTAGTAGGCTCTTTGTACACGGGAGGATACAATGGTTCCACAGCAGGAAATGGCATTAGAAACTTGGCGGCTCTTTCTCGAACCCAAGTCACATACGGATCAAAGGACTTGTTGTTGCTTTTTCCTAGCAAGACTTTCCCCTTTCGGTGAATTTTGCTCCAAGCATTATGTACCTTGATCAAAGTGTCACCTTCAAGCAACCCTGTGAGATACAGAGATTCCCGTATCTCTTCCTCTTCAGGAGGACCTCGTAGTGCATACCCAAATTGTCGTACCAGCAGAGATGGATTGTAGTTGACACATACATTCCTTCCAACCAGGGGGACGTTTGGAAAGCCACAGCAGCTATACACGATATCTTTGCCCAGCAGATCTCTATCAAACTAGATGATATTGTCAGCAGTCAAACCCATCAAACGCACAGACCAAGGCGAAGACTCAGCAGAATCAACGAACGACCCCGACTTAGGAAGATGGCTAGCAAACCACTTATACAGTAAAGGAGCACAACATGCCACGTTCTTTCCCTTTCTGTTTTCGTTCTTGCTGTGAACTAAATGGTAGACGTCTTCGAGGAGAGTGGGCACTGGATTCCCGGAGGCAAATATGAGGCAAGCATCCATGCTTATGAAGTCCGGGTGACTTGGGAATAACACGATCCCATAGATACATAGGGCTAAGAAGGCATTGAATACATCCCAGCGATCCTTCTCGGCAAACTTTTGGGCTTTTTCCATCAGGAAAGGCAAAGGGAAACCATGAACTCCGATCTTTCTGGATACCATCCCTTCTAATTCAGACTCATCTACATGCAGAGTGTCAGTCAGCTTACTCAATTTGGGTTCACCCTCAACACGGTAGTAAGGCATTTGATTCATCAAAGGCACCCCCAACAGGTCAGAGTACTCTTCCAAGGTCGGGGCAAGGACATAGTCTGGAAACACGAAGCATCTGAGATGTGGGTCGTAAAACTGCAGCAGGGCATATAGGCCATTCAACTCGTACGTAGGAAGCTTATACACAATACCCAGAAGTCTCCCATAACTCTGTCTGAAACTCTCCATCACTGTCTTATCAGCCAGAGAAATCAAAGTCCGTAACTCTCGGATGTCAGGTGTTGGTAGCTTGTAAGCCACAGTCTTCTTCAGAGATGCCATATCTGCCGTAGGGATCAAGATCACTAGAACCAGGGGAGAAATATGCACGTGCAACACAAACACACGTTAATGCCATGCAAATGAGGATGCAAACAATGCAAAATGCAATCATGCAGCAGGAGATCAAGACAACTGTGCTGTTAAGGAGATGAAGGTTATGTATCAACAAAACTACAATACTGCTCTGTCAAGAACAACCATATCTCTGAGGAGAAGAAACCCCTGATACCAGACCAAAAATCTGCTCTGTCAAGAACAACCATATATCTGATGATGAGAACCTCTGATACCAACAAAACTGATTCACTATCAAGAAAACCAGGTAATCTGAAGGTTAAGGTTTCCTGCAATAACCCAACCCTGCTCACAGGTATGGACCTAATCACGGAAAAGGTTCGGCATCCTATGCGGTCATCAGCGTCACAGACTTTCAAGAAACGATGATGCGATACCCAGGAGGTGTGGCATCATCATCTCTTGAAGCGGCCTCACTTAGCTGAATTCCAAATGATCGGTTCCCAGAGTCGACAATCCTCAGATCCAACAACCCCTCGAGTCCAAAGGACCGATAGGAAGCCATCAAAGAGAACCTCGTCTGAGTGTGGATTACATGGGAACTGATGCAAGCAAAGCAAGCACGTCCTCCACTAACCCACTCTAATACTATGTAGCTCTCAAGCCTGGGTCTGGCTTCTCACTCATCAGAATGCCCCTCCCACAACAGTACAGATAATCATATCATACTGAAAATAAAGTGCGGGAAATAAAATGCAATGAATAAACACAACCCAACAAGTAATCATACAAGCGCTAGGATTGACTCTCGCGGGGGATGTTGGATCCCCAAATTGACTCGCATAAGGGACGTTGGATCCCAGGAAACTATCAAGTCCCCAACAGAGTCATCAGCTGTCGCTTCCGCGAAACTAAGGTGCCGGAAAAACAGAAGAGTCGCCACCTTTCGTTATTTATCCCTCAGAGCGGGAAAGGAAACGATCGGAAAAACCTGACGAAAAGGTATAAGACAAGGTCATCGCAACCATTGTCTGGGTTCGGGAGTCGGTTACGCAAGGGGAAGGTATTAGCACCCCTCACGTCCATCGTACTCGATGGGATCCACGCTTGTTGGGTTTATCTGACGGGTTTATTTAACTATCTACCTATCAAGGCTGGTCTGAAAAGAAAAGAAAATGACTCGGCAAAGCATCGCGCTTTATGCCTATGTATTCTCATCAGAGAATGAGAAATCAAAGTCAACGTAGTTCGACTAACTACGGGTTACGGGGAAGGTGGCTCGCCAATACGTCAGTATTGTGCCTACGTACTCTCAACAGGTATGAGAGATCAGAGCTTACGTAGTTCGGGATAATACGGATTACGGGAATTCAGATTCATCTGTTTTTTCGAGTAGGGTTAACAAATAGTTCCAGCAGTTTGGTGTACGCAGCTCGACCCTTGGAGACTTAGGCGTTACCGTTTGCGGTAGAACTGGGAGTTAACGACACTCTTTTCTTCAGAAAAGCTTCCTTTGACTTATGGGCCCACGGGGCAAAAGGTTTGAAGTTTATTTTCTGTCTTTTACGGAAGAACTTTTTTTTATGTTTGTCTGTAGTTCGTACAGCACTAGAGACTATGACCTGGGAGCGAATGCGTCGCATATCATCCAAAGGACGTATACTAAACATTCTAGACGATTGAGAGGAGGCCGCTCAATTATCATTACCCAAGTAGCTTAAGGCTCGTAACGCGCTTATACTAACTTGCCTTTATTACGTTTTTTACTGTTGTTTGAGATGAGAAGAGAGAACAGGCTCAACTAAGGGGAGACTATCAAGTCCTAAGGTAGTCATGCCAAGGATTCATCCTATGGTTGAAGTTTGAAACAGGGAACTCCTAGAAGTTATCATGCATAGGTTTCAACCTAAAGTTCTAATCATCACTTCCTTGTCAAAGGAAGTGAGATTCCTAGGGATCATGCCAGTGATAAACAGAAATAGATAAAGCATCAGCTTAAACAGTAAACAATAAACGACTGTAAAATGCATGCAATGCAAGTGAGGGAGGAAATGTGTGTGGGGCATCAGCCTCCACAAGCTCGTCTCGACCTCAAGCCAGATATGAATAACTGCAATCATACAGAAGAAATAAAATTCCATCAAGCAAATCACAAACCACATAGGCAAGGGAGCAGGGCTCTACCGAATACCCGCAAGCAAAGCCATACAGTAAAAATACAAGCAGAGGGAGCAACTCAACCTCTAGTGCAATCATGCTCCTAGCTTAAAATAATCTAAACATGAACTTATTCTAATGCATCAAGAAAATCACACAAGTCACATCAATACAGTTGCACAGAAAGCAAACAGACAGGAAAGAAAGCAGATCAACAGCTTCCACAACTTCACAGCAAAGCCATCCTCTGACAGCAACTCAATCCTCAGTCTGTAAATGTTCTTCAAGGCTCTCATCTTCAATAGCAAGTATCAACTTGCTTCTTCAAGCTTTCAATGTATCAAACACAAGTATCAACTTGTTCTCCATCTTCTTCAAGCTTCAGCTCTCAATTTGATCTCCTTCACACAAGTGTCAACTTGTTCTTCTGGATCTTCAAGCTTCAGCTCCAAGAGCAGTCTTCAAACAAAGGGGAAGTGTAACCTCTAGCATCTTCAATCTTCTGGCAAGGAACTCCATCCTTTAGCAAGGGAGAAAGATTCATCTAACAAGAGAAAGGTGGGGATAGGGAGAAGCAAAGTGAAGACCAAAGGTCACCTCTAAGCACTCCACCATCAAGGAAGGGAACCCTCAAAGGTTCTACCAATTTGTGAGGAGCCACACATCCTACCAAAGGAGGGATGGGGCCTTCACAATGGGACCTTACATCATAGGGAGGAATGGAAGTGATCAACACCTTCCATGTTTCATGAAGGAAGAAAATCTATTCTAAGAGATCTCCCTAAACCCTAATCCTTAACCCTAAACAAACTACACCCAAAAGGTGAGAAATCTTCAAGTCCAAGCTCCACCATGCATTCCACAGCAGCTCCCACAAGTCTTCACCATCATCCAAGAGCAAGAGAAGCAAAACCTTATTCTAAGGGAACTAATGAAATCATTCTAGTTGAGTTAGCAAGTTAGGATCACCTAAAACCTTGTATTAAAGTTAATTCTAACTAAAATACTAAAATCAATTATAAAATCCTACAAAAATAACTATGGGAACCTATGTCAATCATGACTCTACCATGTTAATTCCAGAGATCAAATCCTCAAATAAGACCTAGAAATAAATTCTACACTATAAGGTACTAAGCTTAAACCCTAAAAAGGAGCACCTAAAGTTCCAATCTAAAAACCACACCTAATTTCATCACAAAGTGCTCACACTAAAATCATCAAACAGAGGTATCAACCATGGCAATTTTATTATCAAATAAAATGTAGAAAATGCACAAAAATTGAAAATGCATGCTTTCCCTAATATTTTTATTCAATAAAATTCTAGATTCAATCATGAATCAGGAAAAAAAACTTGGAATTAATTGACCTATTTTCCTATTTTTCATGAATTATTTTCAAACTAGCATGAAATGAAGAAATTAAAAGAAAAACATAAGAAATTAATAAACTTGCGTTGCAAATAGCAAATAAAGTCAGTTCAATATGCCTGGGCCCATCACCATGGGGGTGCACATAGCAAGGAGGACGTTAGGCCCATCAGTTCAGCTCACAAGAATAACCAGGGAGGGGGTGTATTGAGTAAGGGAATCATGTTGAAAATCCACTTTGGGCCTGCATGAAGGGGTGGGGATAGCAGGAAGTTCACTAAGCCCAACGCCTTGAATTCAATCATATTCTCTTCAGTTCAGAAAAATTAAGGGAAAATTGCACACGCCTGGTATCGAACCACTGCTCCTTTGGTGCATGTATCACAACACAAGAGCCTGAATTCCAATTAGTGAAACGCAGCGTACAAGGGGAGAGGTTACGTGGCGCAACATACGCGCTTGGATGAAGGACTGAGTCAACATTTCCACACAAACGGATGGTGAAGATTCCATCTTCCTCATTCAAACTCTGCAACATTCGCGCGCAGCCATGGCCACCGCCGGTGACATTTCCTGTCACCCTGCACAACCCTAACTTCCTCTGCAGACCACCATTCGCCACGATCCTTACATGAATCTTGTCCAGAATTTCACCAGCAATCTAACCATATCATTTGTTCATTCTAAAAACGCACGAATCTCAAAATCCCAATCACAACCGAAAATGGTGTCCAACCTAAATCGTCTCTAATCATGCAATTGATCATCCTAAATCCAACTACACATCATCAGGATCCTAACCACCTATGAATTTCTATCTAACACTGCCTAAACTAAATACAATCGTAAAATTCACCAACCTGTGTTTAAGCTTGTAACAGAGGTAGTTCTTGCAATCTTCAACCTCCAAGAAAGTGCAGATTCACTCCAAGATACTTGATGAAGGTAAAGAAATCCTCAATTGATCTTGATTCGCCCTTGAACTCCAAAATCAAATTTCAACTTCAAGCTTCTTGCTCCACTTCTCTCAAATGGATTCTCCACGAAAATGATCACTAGAAACTTCCAATTCTGTTCTAAATCCTATTTATGATCTGTTTCAATGTGTTGGAGGCCCAAACCAAGCCCATTCATGAGTTTTGGATTTTCACCTTCCTTCAAAATTTTCAATGTGGATATGTGCTTTCAAGCTTTGTTCATACTCCAAATTCATCCAACATGATTCACTTAAGCCTTATGGAGTGTAATGATGTGGTTTCCTTCCTTTGATTTCAACCTATGGAGTGTGTCAGATGTGTTTCTTATTTGTGAAGCAACCTTCCAAATGGCCATGTTATGGACTTCAAACCGAAAATGTAATAATGCCAATCTCTCTAAAACATTAATTCCATTCAAATTAACTACAAATTTGACTTGAAAACATGTTATTCTCAATTGTTTTGAATTTTCTCATCTTAATTCATTAAAATGGCTTTTATATGAACTTTCTTCCACCAATGCTTGATATAATCCATATTAATGGACTCTTGATACTTAGACAAGCTAAAAACATCACTTTGAACAACTTTCATGTTGAACAAAAATCCATTTGAAGCTTGCGAGATGGTGAAATGGACTTATGATTCAAAATGACGTGTAATGTCCAAATACCCAAAATACCCTTGACTTGTCAAAGCCATAACTTGAGTTCTACAAATCCAATCATGGACTTCTAGCACTCTATAGAAAGCTAAGAGAATAAGGAAAAACATTCATGTTGACCAAGAGTTCATAGGAATCATCCTTCTAGGGAAAAAGTGTCATGCAAGTTGGGTCAGAACCTATATCATGCTCTAAAAATATTTTAGAATAGTATGACTATAGCTTTAAGAAGTTTCTGGCTAGAGGCCTAGATAGAAGCAAGATGGCTTCAATGATCTATGGCGTAAGCAGAAACAACAGAAAGGGTATTGGATATGAATCACCTTCTGGGAAGGATTTAAATCCAAAACTTGTTGATAAAATGATCATAAAGTATTCTCCTCTATATACTCATTTCAAATTTGGTCATTTAAATGATATTAAACATACACATTCTGGTCTGAACAAACCTGTGTTTAATAAATCAAAACCTCAGAAGAACACGGATGCTTATAAGGGAAAGAAATTCAGAAAGAATTTCAAACCTACTAACTCCAGAGGACCCAAGAAAATATGGGTACCTAAAGACAAAATTATTTTTGTTGCAGACATCCTTAGCAGCAAAGTTGAAACACCAATCCTAGTACCTGGACTCTGGCTGCTCGCGTCATATGACGGGAAGAAGGTCTGTGTTCCAAAGCCTGGAGCTTAGATCTGGAGGTGATGTGAAGTTTGGAGGGAACCAGAAGGGCAAGATAATTGGCTCTGGAACTATAGGCAATGGTAACCTCCCTTCCATTTCTAATGTTTTACTTGTTGAAGGATTAACACATAATCTATTATTCATAAGTCAATTAAGTGACAATGGTTATAACATAATCTTCAATCAAAAATGTTGTAAAGCTGTCAGTCAAAAGGATGGTTCAATCCTCTTTAATGGAGAAAGGAAGAAAAACATTTATAAAATCAATCTTTCAGAACTTAAGGTTCAGAATGTAAAATGCCTTCTGTCTGTTAATGAAGAGCAATGGGTCTGGCACAGAAGATTGGGGCATATTAGTATGAGACGTATATCTCAGATTAATAAACTCAATCTGGTCAGAGGACTTCCTCAGTTGAAGTTCAACTCAGATGCTTTTTGTGAAGCATGTCAGAAAGGAAAATTTTCAAAATCTTCTTTCAAAACAAAAAATGTTGTTTCAACCTCAAGACCATTAGAGCTGCTTCATATTGATCTGTTTGGACCAGTGAAAACTGCATCCATCAGAGGCAAGAAGTATGGATTAGTCATTGTTGATGACTACAACAGATGGACATGGGTAAAATTCCTGAAACACAAGGATGAGTCTCGTTCTGAATTCATTTACTTCTGCAAACAAGTCCAGAACGAAAAAGATTTTAAAATTGTTAAAGTCAGAAGTGATCATGGTGGTGAATTTGAAAACAAATATTTTGAAAAATATTTTAAAGAAAATGGCATTGCACATGATTTCTCCTGCCCTAGAACTCCTCAACAGAATGGAGTTGTAGAGAGGAAAAATAGAACATTGCAAGAAATGGCTAGAACCATGATCAACGAGACTAATCTGGCAAAACATTTTTAGGAAGAAGCAGTGAATACAGCTTGTTATATTCAGAACAGAGTGTCAGTTAGACCTCTTCTGGAGAAGACTCCTTATGAACTGTGGAGGAATAGAAAGCCCAACATTTCTTATTTCCATCCATTTGGATGTGTATGTTTTATGTTGAATACTAAAGAGAATCTGAACAAGTTTGATTCTAAAGCACATAAGTGTTTCATGCTTGGGTATTCTGGACGCTCTAAAGGCTACAGAGTATACAATACTGAGACACAGATTGTGGAGGAATCAATTCATGTTAGATTTGATGATAAGCTTGGCAATCAAAAGCCAAAGCAGCTTGAAAATTCTGCAGATAGAGAAGTCATTCTCACAGACTCTGAAGACTCAGAGGCAGATAAATCTCAACCAGAAGCTACGCCAGATGCAACTCCATTGGATGCTCAGATGAACAATTTGAATATTTCTGAAGAACCAAATGTTAAAGGATCACCCAGAATCAAAGCCTCTCACCCAGAGGAGATGATTATTGGAAAGAAGGATGACCCTATCAGAACATGGTCTTTTCTCAGATCATCTAGAACGTCACTTTTTGGGTTGGTGTCTATCATTGAACCAACTTCTGTGGATGAGGCTCTGAACGATAATGATTGGATACATGCTATGCAAGAAGAGCTAAATCAATTCACCAGAAATGACGTCTGGGATCTGGTTCCAAGACCAAAAGGATTCAATATTATTGGAACCAAATGGGTCTTCAGAAACAAACTGAATGAGCAAGGAGAAGTTGTAAGAAACAAAGCAAGGCTAGTTGTTCAAGGATATAGTCAGCAAGAAGGAATTGACTACACAGAGACTTATGCTCCAGTGGCCAGGTTAGAGTCTATACGCCTACTCATTTCTTTTGCTGCACAAAATAACATAACTCTATATCAGATGGATGTTAAGAGTTCCTTCTTAAATGGTATTATAGAAGAGGAAGTTTATGTTCATCAACCTCCTAGTTTTGAAAATGATAAATTTCCAGAACATGTTTTTAAACTTAAGAAATCACTCTATGGTTTAAAACAAGCTCCTAGAGCTTGGTATGAGAGATTAAGTAATTTTCTTCTGGAAAAGAATTTTACCAGAGGCAAAGTGGATACAACTCTCTTCTGTAAATCATTTAAGAAAGACTTGTTAATTTGTCAAATTTATATAGATGATATTATATTTGGATCTACCAATATTACATTGGGAAAGGAGTTTGCTCTATCTATGCAGGCTGAATTTGAGATGAGCATGATGGGAGAACTCAGATTATTTCTGGGAATTCAAGTTAACCAAACTACAGAATGCACCTACATACATTAGACTAAGTATGTGAAGGAGCTTCTGAAGAAGTTTAACATGACTGAAAGCAAATCAGCTAAAACTCCAATGCATCCTACAAGCACTCTTGGAAAGGAAGAGGTAAGTAAGAAGGTAAATCAAAAGCTCCACAGAGGTATGATTGGATCTCTTCTGTATTTGACTGCTTCTAGACCTGATATTCTATTCAGTGTTTGTCTGTGTGCCAGATTCCAATCAGATCCTAGAGAATCTCACTTAACAGCTGTTAAGAGGATTCTAAGGTATCTGAAAGGTACTACTAATGTGGGTTTGTGTTACAGAAAATCTAATGATTATAAATTAGTTGGATTATGTGATGCTGACTATGCTGGAGACAAAGTAGAGCGTAAGAGTACTTCTGGAAGCTGCCAGTTCCTTGGAAGTCATCTGATCTCTTGGTTCAGTAAGAAGCAACCCACAATTGCGCTTTCAACAACAGAAGCAGAATACATTGTTGTTGCTGGTTGTAGCACTCAGATGCTCTGGATGAAGAGACAACTAGAAGACTATCAGATCCATGAGAGTAACATTTCAATCTTCTGTGATAATACCTCTGCTATATGTTTGTCTAAAAATCCTATTTTACACTCTAAGGCAAAGCATATAGAAATAAAACATCATTTCATCAGAGACTATGTTCAGAAGGGAATTATCCGTTTAAACTTTGTTGATACAGACCATCAATGGGCTGATATCTTTACAAAACCCCTTGCTGAAGATAGATTTAAATTTATTCTGAAAAATATAAGTATGGATTTCTGTCCAGAATAAAATGTTTATCAGAAGAAAATTTCCTCAGATTGAAAATGTTTTAACTCTGAAGTATTACATCTATTTATTTATTATTTAATGTTTTATGTATTGTGTGCAAATCTGAACTAACAAGCCTCAGAGGATCTGAACATTGGCTAACGTTTCATTTCTCAAAGAAGTTTCAGAAGCACATGCAAGCAAACACGTGTAACTCTAAATCTGAAAAGGTGGAGTGCACATTACTGAAATGACGTTTGAGGTACTGTTTTTTAATATTGAGTTTCTCGTTTTCCCCCCAAATTGTCAGAATCATTAGATGCTTGAAATGATTATATTCTATTTATTAAATGCTAAGTGTAAACATGCTGAACGCGTGACTCTATGTGTGCCCTAATTTCTTCTATAAATACCATAACACTTCACTTCTCACACTTTTCACTCTCTCACACTCTTGTATGCATTTCTGTCTGTTTCACTGCCTTCATCTCTCTCCCAAACCCAAAACCTTTCGTAACCCTAAATCTCTCTCAAGAACAACAATGGCTACTTCTTCATCAACTTTTGCTCAGCTTCAATCAACTATGGTTGCTGTTTCAGCTACAAATATGGGTATTGTTGCTTACAAGGAACCAGTTAGAACCCTACTCACACCAGTTGACAAACTAGAAATTTTGTGTGAATCTATTGTGAATTTTGAATCAATTGCTGAAAATGGGTTTGATCTTCGTCCCATTGTTGATGCTCAATGCTGGACAAAGTTCTTTGATAGGCTGATGGGACCAGTTTATCCATGTTTGATGAAGGAATTTTGGATCCATGCAATCACATACCCTAAGTTCATTGTTTCATATGTTCTGGGTAAGGAAATCATCATAATTGAGGATCTGATCAGGAAGCTCATAGGTTATGAAGAAACTGATGGTGTTACAAATCTGCCAGCTGGGCGTGTTGATATGACAGAGGTTTATAGTGAAGTTTGCTCATCTGGAGAAGCTTCTAACAAAGTGAAAGATCTAACGCCAAACTACAGGATCTGGGCTAAGATCTTTATGGGATGTATTCATCACAGGAAGTCTTCAAACTCTCCTGATTATGTAAATACTGATCAGATGTACTTCATGTGATGTCTGAGTCAGAGCACAAAAGTGGATCTGCCTTATCTGCTTTTCAATCATTTATGGACTCACGTGAAACAATCAAGGGAAGAAGTCAGAACTAAACATCAGAAGATGAGGAATTGGATTCCTATGGGAAGGCTCATTTCAGACATTCTGACTGAGAATGGTCTGGTTGGACATCTAATAGAAGCTGGTGTGTAGGAAGAATTAGCTTCTGTGGTGGGCAAACCTCTGAATGGGAAAAGTCTTCAGAGGATGAAGGTTATAGAAGAAATCACTTCTGCACCAAAATAGATAAACTCTGAAGAGGTCAGCAAAAGAAGGATACTAGTGGATGATTTTCCTCTGTTCTACGCTAGTGAACTAAGGGAAATTGTTCTGAAGTATATAGCAACGTGTCTGGCAGATGGAACTACTCTACCAGAACATCTGATTCAAAAAGCAGGCAAACTTGAACCATATTTTTATGGAGATAGACACAAGAAGAAGAGGAAAGTTTCTGAAGAAGGATCTTCAAAACCAAAGAGGAAAGCTTCTGGAGAAGCAGCTTCTGTTAAACCCAAGAGGGTCAAGAAGAAAAAAGTTAATCCTCTTGAGGCCAGTTTAGATTCTATCTTGGAAACTGTCAAAGAGGTACTAACATCTGATCCCCCTATCCATGAACCCATACCTTCACCTTCTCCTCATGAACCAGAAACATCTGAACCTGTTTCTCCTACTCCTAAAACAAAACAGCCTTCTGCACCTCAACCACACCCATCTGAAAAACAACCCTCTGAAATTTCCCCACCAAAACCATAAACTTCTAAACCACAACCAGAACAATCCATTCCCTTTGCTCCTCAACCAGAACAACATCAAACTTCTGAATCATTTATACCTGATTCAGATGTTCTTGATGTTCAACCCCTAAAAATTCTGTTTGACGTCTCTTCCACATCTTGTCATTCTTCTGCATCATCTGATTCTACTGAATCTGATGTACCCCCATAAGTAAACTCACCCCCCTCACTCCGTGGCTATGAACATAAACCAAGATCATCTGATTTTGTTTCTTTTGCTTCATTAAAATCTTTTTCATCTGATTACCTTCCCTCTGGACTCAAACTTAAAAACTTTTATCCAAAACATCAGGCTATCCCTGAATCATCTGGCCAAACATCTTTTTCATCTTATCCTCGTCCTCTTTTCATCATTCCTTCCTTTTCCATACCATCCTCATCTGAACCCACCAAAACACCATGTCTAGAAAACTTTCTGAAACCAAAACCTAGAATGGATGTTAGTACGCTATTTGATGGCTTCATTCTTGCTGTGTTGTGGGGGTGGGAAGTTCTGATGAGTGATAAGCCAGACCCAGGCTTGAGTACATACCAAGCATTAGTAGTGGAGATTAGTGGGGGCCTGTTTGCTTAGCAGACACAGCTCCCCATGAAATTCACACTCAGACGAGATTCTCTTTGATGACTTACCAACTGGCCCTTAGAGCTTGACGAGATGTTGGATCTGAGGGTTGTCGACTCTGGGAACCGATCATTTATGAGTCAGCTAAGTGAGGCCTCTTCAGGAGATAATGATGCCAAACCAGAAATGGTGAACGTATCATCATTTCTTTAAAGTCTGTGACGCTGACAAACGCATAGGATGCCATACCTTATCAGTGAATAGGTCAATACCTGTGAGTGGGACTGGGGTTATGTAGGAAATGTTTACCTTCATATTACTCGGTTTTCTCTACAGTTGAATCTGGATTATTGGTATCAGTTGGTTTCTATCGGAGCAGTGCTATGTTCTTGCTGCAGTAGAGCTCTGATCTTTGACAGAATCTTCGATCAGATCCCCATGGATTATGCTCAGTTGGTGCAACTCTTGATCCAACTTCAGTTGGTTAAGCCTCGGACTTTGGCTCCACTTACTGGCCAACCACCACCGGGCTTTGATGTTAATGCTTATTATGATTTCCACTCTGGGGGACAGGGGCACAACATCGCGAACTGTAAAGCTTTTAAGCATAAGGTTTAGGACTTGATTGATTCGAAGACAATTGAATTCACGCCGAGCGGCATGAAGGTATCAGGCGAATTTGCTCCCTGTCATGAAAAAGAGATGGATACTCCTATTCCCTCATCTAAAGCAGCAATAGGACAAGAGTATATCCTACAATCTTTGGTGTCAGAATCCCCCTGCCCACAGTTGCTGCCTGTTCCTGGATCAAGCTTAAGGATAAAAGCGCCTGAAAAGGAAGAGTCCTCAAGAGTCCAAACCCAGTCGCTGGACATTTTTGCTGTTCAGAGTCCATGACCTTTTGGGTCCTTGCAGCAAGGCTATCAGTACCAGAATCAGAATAGGCCTCACAATAATCTGAAAAGAAGGAATGCTTCTCTGCGCCCAGTGCCTATGTCGTACAGTCAGTTGCTGCCGCACCTAGTTCGGAATTCTTTGGTGGAGCCCAAAGCTCTCAAGACGGTGCCAGAATCTTACCCTCCAGAGTATGATCCTAGGGCCCAATATGGATATCATGGAGGATCCATAGGGCATTCTACTGAAGATTGTGAGGCTTTTCAAGCCAAGGTACAACAGTTGATGGACCGAAGGTGTATATCTTTTCCAGGAGGAAGGTTGGTCGTACATCGCTTGTCTGTCTGAGTTTGAAGACTTCAAGGGTCGCGTCTCCCTAAGCAGCTAATCAGTGTGAAAGCCCAGTTCCCAGAAACTGGCAGTTTTCGTTTTATCCTATTATTTCTTTATGTTTGTAATTTCTTTCCTGTTTAAAGTGCAATCTCATTTGTAAAACTTGTTGTTTCCATTGATTGATATTAATGAAATGAATATGCATGTTTTGATTTAATCCATTCTGTCGCTATTGCGAAAATCGGCGCCGGCTGACAGAAGAGTCGCCACCGTGCGTTATTTATCCCTCAGGGCGGGAAAGGAAACGCTCAAAGTAAACCTCGCAAAAAACGGGGAAAGGTATGGTCATCGCAACCAAAACCTGGGTTCGGGAGTCGGTTACGCAAGGGGAAGGTATTAGCACCCCTCACGTCCGTCGTACTCGACGGGATCCACGCTTGCTTGGGTTGTCTAACGGATGCAAAACAAATCTATCTACGGCTGCTAAATCTAAACGGAAGGGAATTGACTCGATAGAGCGTCGCAATCTATGCTTACGTATTCTCAAGAGAGAAAGTCAGAGTCAACGTAGTTCGGGACTACAGGGAAAATTGGCTCGCCAAGACCTCGCGTCTTGTGCCTACGTACTTCCATACTGCATGGAAGATCAGAGCTTTACGTAGTTCAGACTAACTACGGCTAAACAAAACATTCTCACACAGTAGTGAGAAAAACAACTGGTTTCACAGGGTCGGGAACCTATGGGCAAAACTATGGCTTGGTCTCAAATGCACCTGGGGCAAGAGAGAAAAAGGGTAACAATTAGTCGTCAGCGGGAAAGTCTCGATCGCACAGCAGCGAGAGAACAGAAAGTCAGTCATTAGTGTGCTCGCTAGGATATCGCATCCTATGCCTACATATTCTCGTCTGGTACGAGAAATCAGAGCAGCTGTAGTTCGGCTACTTTGGGACCACAGCTCAAATCTCGTTTTATTAATCTCTGAAAAATGGTTACAATGAGTGAATACTGAAAAATAACCCCCTGAGAAATACTATCCTATCCTATTCTGAAAAATCGAATGGAAAATAGTCCCCTAACAAGCGGACTTATAAACTATCTCTAAAAAGAAAATAAACTCTACGAAAAACCATACTCTAAAAATATTGTCTATACTAATATTTTTTCAATATTTCTCTTCCATCTTCTCTTTCAATATTTTCCTCTCTTTTTTCTATTTCTTTTTTATTCAAAATATTCTTCATACATTTTTATTCATCTCTTTTTTCCAAATATAATCTTTCCATATTTTTTCTATATATTTCTTTTTCTCTTTTCTTAATATCCTTTTTTTTTTACTATTTTTCCTTTTTTAAAATATATTTTTCTTCTCCAATATTCTCTTTTTTTTCTCTTTTCTTCTCTTTTTTTCTAAAATATATTTTCCTCTTTCTTTTTTCTTTATGAATTTCTAAACAAAAGACATGACAAGAAGAAAAATGGAAAATACAAAAAGGGGGGGGGGGGGGGCAACTACTACAAGGGAATTAAAAGAAAAATAAAAAAATGTAAACTGGGCCCAGCCCAGTTATTTGCTGCAAAAAACGGATGGGGGGGGCTGAGTTGAACGGTGGGGGTGTAAGCAGAAAAAAAATAAAAACAAATGGGATTGGGCCCAGCCCAGAAAAATAGCACAAACAAAAAAACCCGGGGAGGGGGTATGACGCCGAAACGGGAGTATGCAGTCCAGAATCTCCATTGGGCTTAGAGGCCCACCAGCCATGTGAACCCAACCCTCAGAACACCACCTCCAAACCCTAATTGCTGGCACTGTTCCCCTACCACGAACTGCGCCGTCTTCCTTCTCTTCTCGTCTCTCTCGTTCTCTTTGAATTCTCAACCCAATCCCCTCAGACCTTCGTTTCCTCTCACAATCTTTCCCCCTCTCCGTTCAAGCAGAGGAACACTAACAGAAATTATTGAGAATTCAATGAAGGTTCGTTGATGGAGATTCCTATGATGATGATGAACGTTTCTGGATGTTTTCTGGAAACGCTTGAAGATTGATGTTCTTCTGGGGAATGGTTCTTGATGGATGACGCTGAAGACTCGTTGAAGTTCTTGACTATTGAATGACGCTCTGGATAATGTTGATGAAGGCTGGAGATCTGAAAGCGAACCATCCATGAGATCGATAAAGGCGTTCGAAAGAGTTTCTGGAAACAGACGAATGTTCTTCACTGACGAAGATGGACGAACTGGAAATGACGAACTGGAAATACAGGTTCTTGAAGGAATTGTGCGCTGATGAAGTCCTTGCCTGTTCTTGTGGAGACGAAGATCGGAGGCGAAGTTTGTTGAAGTTTCTGGACGAACTGAACTTCTGATGATGATGATTCTGGAAGGTGTTCTTGATGAAAGAATCTGGAAAGATCGAAGGAGTCTTGAAGTTCCTGAAAACTCTTGCATGTGGATCTGGACGGAGGGAGACTGTTCTGGGAAGAAGATGAATTGATGATGTTGATGCTAATCGGAGAAGGTGGGCGAAGGAGGTGAAGATGGAGGTTTCTGAGTTTTTCTGGGTTTTCTGGGTTGAGGATGATGAAGGTTAGGGGAGGAAGATGAAGTTCTGGGTAGAAGGTGGGTTTCCGGTGAGGGGTGCGGTGGCCGCCGGCCATGCATGCCGGCCGGTGGGGTTTCAGGCGAGGTGCTGGTGGAGGACTGGTGTGGAGACACGTGGGTGGAGGAGTGGAGGCGTGGCAGAGATAGTGGGGAGGCGTGGTGCATGGCCTCCACGTGTGTGTGCGTAGCAGTGAGGGAAGTGGGTTTGTGATGGCGTGGCGTGCGTGTGATGATGAAGCGTGGGACCTCCCTCGTGCGTACACGTGTACGAGCTGGTTTTATACCACTGGCACTTCTGGATCGTTCTAGAACTTTCTGGCAAATGCTGGATTATGCTGGAAGAAATCTGGACAAATCTGGACAAAAAATGCTGAACTGGGCCTGCGAATTGGGTACTGAAGCCCAACGAAAATGAAACAAAAACACCCAAAAAACAATCTGAATAATACAAAAAAAGATTACTATTTGATTAAAACTAAAGTAATTAATCCTAATTAACTAAGACCTAATTAATCTAAAAATCAATTAAATTCTATAAAACCTATATTATTTATTAAAAGAAAATCTATTAATCTAATAAAACTATTAAAAAACTATATTTTCTATTAAACTCTATTTACTAATAAAAGGAAAATCTATTATTATTCTATATCTAAAATTAAAAACATTTAATTCCTATTAACAAAATTATTTATTATTCTAAAACATTATATCCTAAAAAAAGCTATTTATTTAATAAGGAAAAATCTATATTAAAAAAAAGATTAAAAAGCTATTTAAAACTATTTAAAAACTATTAATATTCTAAAAATTCCTAAAAAATCTATTAAATCCTAAAAATGAACAATAAAATCCAGAAAAATCACGATAATTCCCAGAGGAACAAAATAAGCACCGAACGACACATAACACCGCGAGAACGCACCAAAATAGCCGGTAAAAAATAAACGGGCACCGAAATAACCCAAAAATACGATTCTACCTATCTGAACTGATTAAAAACACCTGAAACACGAGACGAGAGCTGCGATCCCAATAAAATCAAAACAAATGAAAAATGCACTGTATGCGATATGCAGATGCGAATGCGGGCATGCGTCGAAACATCGATCCAGATACGAGACCCGGTTGGTCAAATTTTGGGGTGCAACAGCTGCCCCTATTCAAGCGGCTTGGACCTGACTGGGTGAGAAGCGAACGGCTCTCAGCCAATCAAGGTGCGAGACGGTTGAATACCGGTAAACCCGAAAATTTGCCAACTACTCAACTTGTCGAACACTGGAATAGTAGCTGCACGACAACTATCTGGAGACATACTGATCTGACATCGCCGTCAGTCATCCACATTAACTTCTTCTGATATTGCCTTCAGACAACCACAACACCCAACATCGCCGCTGGAAGATTAAACCACCTGACATCGCCGTCAAGAACAACCATAACTCGGGGAAACAAGCGTCCAACATCGCCGCCGGAGACCTAAACCTGAATCACCAAAATACCCAACATCGTCGCTGGAGAAAGTACAACAATGAACAAAATACCCCGCATCGCCGCTGGAGAAAATACATCTCTGAACAAAGTACCCCGCATCGCCGCTGGAGAACTACATCTGACAAAATACCCCGCATCGCCGCTGGAGAACTAAAGGATCTGCATCACCTAACATCGCCGTCAGAAGACTGGATCACCTTGACATGCCCAACATCGCCGCTGGAAAACTGAATCTGACATCGCCGTCGGAAACAAACATCGCTCTGAGAGACACTCGACATCGCCGTCGTACAAACATCATCTCTGCTGGGGATTTAAAGAGTCTGACCTCGCCGTCAAACAACATTCAACCTCGCCGTCGAACACATTCAACATCGCCGTCGAACAAACATCCAACTTTGTCGTTGAACACAAACCCGGTCCGGGAATCCGAAGTATACATCTCAAAGGTACAAAACCTGAGCTTGGGATGGACCATATCCAAAGGTACGAAACCTGAGCTTGGAGGCGAACATATCCAAAGGTACGAAACCTGAGCTTGGAACCAAACATATCCAAAGGTACGAAACCTGAGCTTGGAATCAAACATATCCAAAGGTACGAAACCTGAGCTTGGAATCAAACATATCCAAAGGTACGAAACCTGAGCTTGGAATCTTGTCTTCAGCCACACGTTGATTCATCAACAAGGAAGTCTGAACTCACAAGAACTTTCTGATATCGCCTTCAGGCGTCCACGAAGTCAATCTTCAGATTAGACATCACTGTTGGAGCAGACATATCACACTGCTAGGGTTTTCAAGAATCATCTTGAACAAACAAATCCGTCGGGCACCTTCAAGAATCATCCTGAACTGATAACCTTTCTGGAGACTTTATTCTGCGGGGTATTCCAGGAATCTTCCTGGGCAACTCTTGTTGGGAACGCTACCGGGGAACTCAAGCATCATACTAGCCGAACAACTCGGGAAGCTGTACTGAGGTCTTAAGAATCATCTTAAGCAAACGACTCTGCTGAGGAATTCAAGAATCGTCTTGAACTGAAGACTTCGCTGGGGATCTCAAAAATCATCTTGAGTGAGCGACTGTGGAGATTACACCGGGGTCTTAAGAATCTTCTCAAGAAAACGACCTCGCTGGAGAGAATATCAGGAATCGTCCTGAGCAACTGGTCTCTTGGTGGAATACCTGTAAAACTAGAATGACAACGACCTAGGTCATGCTTATGATGCATATGCTTCGGCGCCATGCCCCACACGGTGGGAATGCTATGCGTTTATGCTAAATGTTGTGTAATGTTAAATGCTATGCAGTGCTAAATGCTATGCAGTGCTAAATGCTATGCGGTGTTAAATGCTATGCAGTGCTAAATGCTATGCGGTGTTAAATGCTATGCAGTGTTAAATGCTATGCAGTCATGCACAATGATGCGATCCCGTCCGCAAAATAAATGCTGAAGGGAAAAATCCCCCTGTCAAGGAGAACAAACTACTCAGATAGAGGAATCATCCTGCTGAGGAGAACGTGGACACGCCAATATCAATCAGGCTCTGTCTGGGGAACTGATCTTCCGCGGACTGCTGCATGGAAAACAACTCCAGCTGATATCTGCAGGGGACGAAGCTCTACGATAACCCGAACCTGCTGAAGGAAAGCGATGTCAATCACGGGAGTGAACTGCGTGGCCGCCTCGGCTACTCTTCTGGGGATAACCACTCTGTGGGGAAACAACTTCAGCTGCTCAACACTCCGCTGGGGAAAGACCAATCATGATCTGATCAACTTCCAAGGACTCGGCTCTCTTGGACATCTGCAAGCTCAGCTGAGGAAGGAGAAATCATTCTGCTTCGCTGGAGAGAGTGCGACTCTGGGGAGATACAACATTAGCTGCCCCACACTCTGCTAGGGGACATCCACTCAAGGTCCGAACTGCTTCCAAGGATTCTGCTTTTCTGGGGGTTTGCAGACTCAGCCAGGGAGAGAGAAATCATTCTACTTCAACGGGAGAGTACGACTCTGATGAGGAATTCAATTCCACTAGGGAAGAAAGAATCATCTGACTTCGGGGGAGAGTACAACTCTGCAGAGGAATACAGCATCAGCTGTTCCAACACTCTACTGGGGGAAGAGGGAATCATCCAACTTCAGGAGAGAGCATGACTCTGGTGGGGAATCTCAATTCCGCTGGAGACTTCAGTCTGGCACCGTCAGTTACTGCATCCATCAGCATATGAATAACTTCCTGCGAAACCTGCACTTGTGACCCGGTGCTGGGGAAAGAATCCTGCTTCGGTGACTTTACTGGGGAAAGAAAACAACTCTGCTTGGGGATGCTTCCTTCAAACCATCGACAACTGATTGTACTTTGCGGGGATAGACCCAAACCGGGATTGGTTGCGTGCAACACACTGCTGGAAATGCCCCTACTATCCAGGATATCAATCTTAATCTGCTCGGGGATACCCCTGATCCTACTCTGATACGGGGTAAAAATACAATCTCGACTCTTCCGGGGATAATAAGCAACTTTCATCGGCTGAAGAGTGGCAATTCTGATTTAACAACATCCACAAGGAATTCAAATATTACTCGGAGCGCTGGCATCCGTCGAGCTTCGTATCGGGGAACACGACAACATGCGGGTCATTGGGAAATACTGTGTCAGATACCTTTTAGGTTTTTTGTTTTTCTGGTTTTTTCTCTGGTTTAGGGTAAACATGGACTATGTACACAGTGGAAGATAGGGAAATACTAGACGAGAACTAGCATTCAGGGTGGACTACCAAACGAGAGCTGATAGCGAAACATGTTAGGTTGTCAAACGAGAACTGACTTACGGGTTCTGGATATCAGACGGGCTGACTGGATAGCAGACTGCGGTATAGACAACCAGGCGAGAACTGGCTGAAAGCTGACGTACACCAGATGAGAACTGGTATGACACATAGGTTAAAACACACGATGATCAGACGAGAACTGGTTACGCGACGACATGTACCAGACGAGAACTGATACAACAATTGAAGAAACGGTGACCAGACGAGAACTGGTTACAATAAACTGCACTAGACGGGAACTGATGCTTACAATAAACTGCACCAGACAGGAACTGATGCTTACGGAAGGGTGGGCCAGACGAGAACTGGTTACCGATTTGCCAGGCGAGAACTGGACTTTGGAAACGACTGGTTACTGACACGCAACAGGTTTAAACTGTAGGATAACGATCCAACGACAACAAGGCCTTTTTATTTGAAAGGTTCCGGTTTTTGATAAGGGTATTGACATGATTCCCCGATACTCAACTCCGGCTGGGGATAAACAAACTTGAACAACTTGCCCCGGTACACTCAGCTGGGGATAACAAGACTGGCTTGAACAACTTGCCCCAGTATAATTCAACTGGGGATAACAAGACTGGCTTGAACAACTTGCCCCAGTACAATTCAACTTGCCCCAATCTAACTCTTGGGAATACCTGCTCTGAACAGCTTGCTACGAGACGACTTCGAGAATGTTTGCCCCGGTATCTGTACGACAACAGAACTCAATCTCGAATAAAACTCCTGTCAACCCAGCTGATTTCAACATTCTCTGCGATGACTTGGCCCTGAATGAGCGTTCTAGCGACTTAACCCGATCTGATTATCCACTGGAAGTATCTGCTTTCGAATCTCAACGCTCTGTATAATTGCCCCTGATTGGCTCTCGAGAAGACTCACTTCTGATCAACTGCTTCTCAGACAAACTGCCCCTACTCAACTGAAACTTCGGGCCTTGTCCTCAGACTGACTGGTACCGAACTTACTGGAAGTCAATGCCCCTGATTCATTGGGCTTCACAACATTCACCATTCTGGTTCAGACTACTGAATTACTCAGTCCTGCTTGATTATTCCTGGTGGAATTTCTTTCATGCCAACTACTAACCTGCAATTAGAATTGTCTGTTCACGAATGGTAATCTTAATGCAGTGGTTATGCAGATTTTGAAAAAAAGTTTGAGCTGTCACTCATTTACATGTCATGATTGTGAGTGACGAGTGAACCAAAGTTCAAACGCGGTGCTTACGTGGTCAGTGAAAATACAACAAGGATGTGACTAGCAAGTCAAGAAGGAGTCAGGTTACTCAACCTTATCGTAATGCGCTTCAGACTAACCCTACCTCAATTAGGTCTTTTAAGGGTTGTATCGTGGTCGGGTTCACGGTTCGTGAAACAAAGGATATTTGGCTCAAATTTTGATTTGTACCCACCCCTTCTACGTGATGATCTCCGATCCTAAGGTTCAGTTAACCTGGCACAAGCGCTCGCCTCTTCGAGAGATATGCTGAATGGTAAGGACCTACAGTTAAGGAATCCACAAAGCTTTTTTCTAGAGTGGTAATTACTCCTGCTCATTTTCGGTGTCTGTGTACACGACTTTGTGACTTGCTGGGGGAAGTTTTCTTTTTAATCCCTCTTTTTCATTCTTTCGATTCCCTAATTTTTTCCTGGACTGACTCATTTTGAGTTCTTTTCGATTTTTTCGATTTCTTTTGAAGTCCAGCGGGATGCCCTGATTTTTGCCTAAGTATTAGCCTTCCAGCTTTTTTCTTTTTACTTAGCGGGCTTTCTTTCTTCTTTCTTTTGGAACAAAGTCGTGTGACACTGGTTGTCTTGATTGCTCCGAAAGGATTGTAACTGTCTCACCCCTGACTGGTGAGGTATGACCTCTTGAAAGGTATAAACTGATATTGGTCCTCGAAAGACAACACTCCTCTGTAAGACTTGAATGCTCGGTCAAGCTAACTGACAACTACCCTGCCCCGGGTTAAGATATGAGGGTTTAAAAGTACGAAAAAACTTCTACTTCCTGGCTCGAAGTGGTTAACAAGGGACTAACTCCTTATATCCCCAGTGTTTGGGGGATTTGAAACAATGCCTTGTACGTCATCGGTACGGTCTTATCTGAAAGCATACGAACATCGGTTATGAGTTTAGTTTCGTCATCCTCCCTCCAATCTTTGCTAGTCACAGGGATAAAGTGGAGTGAATAAAATGCAAGTGTCAGTGTAATGCAGTAAATGAGCGACAGCGACATGATTAATTCAGAAAAATGCATAGTCACTTTATTATTATCACCATTCGAAACATACAACGTTTAAAGCAGGTAGTAACTAACAGAAAAGAAACTACAAATGCACATGCTATAAAAGCCTGAGGACTGCCAATGCTGAAGCGCCTGCCTGTCTGAACCACTGGCTTTTGCTGGGGAATACTTTCCGAGTCTACGAGCTTAAACAGCTGAGCGGTTGGGATGAACAAACAGAAACCCCTCTCGAAAGGAAATGCAATCCTGGTCAATCAACTGTTGTACCTTCGCCTGAAATGCTTTACAATCTTCGGTTGAATGCCCTGGAGAGCCGCCATGATAACCACACTGAACGTGGGGATTGTATCCTGGAGGGTAAGGCTCTGGCACGGGCTTGAGATCTTTTGGTTCCACCAAGGAATTTCTGAATCAAAGACGGTAGCAGCTGGCTATACGACATAGGCACTGGGTGAAAAGGAGCGTTCCTTCGTTCCAAGTTGTTACGAGGTCGGTTCTGGTTCTGACGCTGATTCTGATAACCTCGGCCACGGGCTCGTGGACTTGCAAGAGGAGCGACATAAGGTTCCCGATGGGGTGCCCCAGGCACAGTTGTCTGTCCAGAATAACGAGACACAGAAGATACTGACCGCTGAGAAGACAACGAACCAACAGATTTCACCGATTCGACTTGAGGATATCCAACATCTGTCAGGACCGCATTGATCATAGTTTCATCTTCAGATTGATAGCCATAGAGAGATTCAGTTTCACTGGCCTGACCTCTCGAAACATTCGGGATTCTTCCAGTCTTTACACCATACTCGATGCGCTCTCCCGTCCTTACCAACTCAGGGAAATTTGGTGCGGTTTCAAACATTCTTTCGAAGTACGGGCTCTGCAAGGAGTTTACGAACATGCCTTTCAGCTCTTGGTCTAGGAGCGGTGGTTGCACTCTACCAGCAAATTCTCTCCATCTCTGAACATACTTTCTGAAAGATTCATTGTTCTCTTGAGACAATTCTTGCAGTTGCACGCGAGTAGGAGCTTCGTCAAGATTATAGTCGTACTGCTTCAGAAAGGCATTGGCTAAGTCCATCCATGATCGGATCTGATCACGCTCTAACTGCATATACCAACTCAGAGGTGCCCTAGTCAGACTATCTTGAAAGCAATGAATCATCAGCTTGTCGTTGTGCACAAATGAAGTCATTCTTCGGCAGAACATCACCAAATGTTGCTTCGGGCAACTATCTCCTTTGTACCTTTCAAACCTCGGCATTCTGAACTTCGGAGGTAACACTAGGCCAGGAACCAGACACATATCTGCAGCACTAGGAGTAACAGCGTCTTTACCTTTCAAGGCTTTGAATCTCTCATCTAATGCACGAAACCTTTCAGCATACACGGGAGCTAATGGGTCTTCATTCTTTGCTGTCGGGACCTCTCTTCGGGGCTTTGGAACAGGGAAGGCAAAACCCTGGTAGTCTGAGACATCAACAGAAGGAGAACGTTCACCTTGGACAACAAACTGCTCACGCAGACCTTGGTCTTCAACAGATGGCTGCACAAGCTGAGCTGCAGTAAGGTTGTTCACTTGCGGAAAGTCTTCGTCGTGCGGAGATCCATACAGAGGATTGGACGTCACGGTGAATCCTGACAAGGTATCGACAAACTGGAAGCTGCTCTCTGACATAGCTACCAACAACTGTCAGCTGACTTCGATGCTCGACTCTGATCAAATCTGCTTTAAATCTGCTTCACCCTCTTGGTCGTCTTCAACACTCACCTTCAGAATCAAAATGACGGCTGGATAAGAGCTCTGACTAGCTGGCGAATGGTATGCAATATGATGCGAAGATGCCTATGCAAATGCAATGCAATGCAATAAATACGGGATCACAGCCCCCACACAATCTAAATACTGCCGCACTGCCGACGGAGTACGGTTGCTTTGAAGAGAAGACCAGAATAACGGGTAGGTTGGAAGTCAAGTTTCCTGCACAAAAAAAAACCCCCACTCACAGGTGTGGACCTATATCTGATAAGGTACGGCATCCTATGCGGTCGTCAGCATCACAGACTTTCAAAACTGACGATACGATTCCCAGAAGGAGTGGCATCATCGAGTCCTGAAGAGGCCTCACTTAGCTAACTTCCAAATGATCGATTCCCAGAGTCGACAATCCTCACGTCTGGACTCCCCTCAGATCCTCAGGACCGGAAAGGAGCCCCTCTGCGAGAACCTCGTCTGAGCGCAGATTTTCGTAGGGAACTGTGCCTGCTCAGCAGACAGGTTCGTCTACTACTTCTCCGCAACTATATCTAGGTGCATACTCATACTCAAGCCTAGGTCTGGCTTATCTCTCAATCATAGAACACCCGTAACACCCCAACAGCAACATATAATATCGATAATAAACACCAAATAGACAAGCAAACAAGCGCTAGGATTGACTCTCTCTGAGGGGACGTTGGATCCCACATGCATAAGGACTATCGCAGTCCTTAGCAGCCAGGGGACGTTGGATCCCCAGCAGACCCGTATAGGGAACTATCGCAGTCCTCAGCAGAGTCGCCAGCTGTCGCTACTGCGAAAATCGGCGCCGGCTGACAGAAGAGTCGCCACCGTGCATTATTTATCCCTCTGGGCGGGAAAGGAAACGCTCGAAGTAAACCTCGCAAAAAACGGGGAAAGGTATGGTCATCGCAACCAAAACCTGGGTTCGGGAGTCGGTTACGCAAGGGGAAGGTATTAGCACCCCTCACGTCCGTCGTACTCGACGGGATCCACGCTTGCTTGGGTTGTCTAACGGATGCAAAACAAATCTATCTACGGCTGCTAAATCTAAACGGAAGGGAATTGACTCGATAGAGCGTCGCACTCTATGCCTACGTATTCTCAAGAGAGAAAGTCAGAGTCAACGTAGTTCGGGACTACAGGGAAAATTGGCTCGCCAAGACCTTGCGTCTTGTGCCTACGTACTTCCATACTGCATGGAAGATCAGAGCTTTACGTAGTTCAGACTAACTACGGCTAAACAAAACATTCTCACACAGCAGTGAGAAAAACAACTGGTTTCACAGGGTCGGGAACCTATGGGCAAAACTATGGCTTGGTCTCAAATGCACCTGGGGCAAGAGAGAAAAAGGGTAACAATTAGTCGTCAGCGGGAAAGTCTCGATCGCATAGCAGCGAGAGAACAGAAAGTCATTCATTAGTGTGCTCGCTAGGATATCGCATCCTATGCCTACATATTCTCGTCTGGTACGAGAAATCAGAGCAGCTGTAGTTCGGCTACTTCGGGACCACAGCTCAAATCTCGTTTTATTAATCTCTGAAAAATGGTTACAATGAGTGAATACTGAAAAATAACCCCCTAAGAAATACTATCCTATCCTATTCTGAAAAATCGAATGGAAAATAGTCCCCTAACAAGCGGACTTATAAACTATCTCTAAAAAGAAAATAAACTCTACGAAAAACCATACTCTAAAAATATTATCTATACTAATATTTTTTTCAATATTTCTCTTCCATCTTCTCTTTCAATATTTTCCTCTCTTTTTTCTATTTCTTTTTTATTCAAAATATTCTTCATACATTTTTATTCATCTTTTTTTTCCAAATATAATCTTTCCATATTTTTTCTATATATTTCTTTTTCTCTTTTCTTAATATCCTTTTTTTTTTTTTTACTATTTTTCCTTTTTTAAAATATATTTTTCATATATTTTTCTTCTCCAATATTCTCTTTTTTTTCTCTTTTCTTCTCTTTTTTTCTAAAATATATTTTCCTCTTTCTTTTTTCTTTATGAATTTCTAAACAAAAGACATGACAAGAAGAAAAATGGAAAATACAAAAAAAGGGGGGGGGGGGGGGGCAACTACTACAAGGGAATTAAAAGAAAAATAAAAAAATGTAAACTGGGCCCAGCCCAGTTATTTGCTGCAAAAAACGGATGGGGGGCTGAGTTGAACGGTGGGGGTGTAAGCAGAAAAAAAATAAAAACAAATGGGATTGGGCCCAGCCCAGAAAAATAGCACAAACAAAAAAACCCGGGGAGGGGGTATGACGCCGAAACGGGAGTATGCAGTCCAGAATCTCCATTGGGCTTAGAGGCCCACCAGCCATGTGAACCCAACCCTCAGAACACCACCTCCAAACCCTAATTGCTGGCACTGTTCCCCTACCACGAACTGCGTCGTCTTCCTTCTCTTCTCGTCTCTCTCGTTCTCTTTGAATTCTCAACCCAATCCCCTCAGACCTTCGTTTCCTCTCACAATCTTTCCCCCTCTCCGTTCAAGCAGAGGAACACTAACAGAAATTATTGAGAATTCAATGAAGGTTCGTTGATGGAGATTCCTATGATGATGATGAACGTTTCTGGATGTTTTCTGGAAACGCTTGAAGATTGATGTTCTTCTGGGGAATGGTTCTTGATGGATGACGCTGAAGACTCGTTGAAGTTCTTGACTATTGAATGACGCTCTGGATAATGTTGATGAAGGATGGAGATCTGAAAGCGAACCATCCATGAGATCGATAAAGGCGTTCGAAAGAGTTTCTGGAAACAGACGAATGTTCTTCACTGACGAAGATGGACGAACTGGAAATGACGAACTGGAAATACAGGTTCTTGAAGGAATTGTGCGCTGATGAAGTCCTTGCCTGTTCTTGTGGAGACGAAGATCGGAGGCGAAGTTTGTTGAAGTTTCTGGACGAACTGAACTTCTGATGATGATGATTCTGGAAGGTGTTCTTGATGAAAGAATCTGGAAAGATCGAAGGAGTCTTGAAGTTCCTGAAAACTCTTGCATGTGGATCTGGACGGAGGGAGACTGTTCTGGGAAGAAGATGAATTGATGATGTTGATGCTGATCGGAGAAGGTGGGCGAAGGAGGTGAAGATGGAGGTTTCTGAGTTTTTCTGGGTTTTCTGGGTTGAGGATGATGAAGGTTAGGGGAGGAAGATGAAGTTCTGGGTAGAAGGTGGGTTTCCGGTGAGGGGTGCGGTGGCCGCCGGCCATGCATGCCGGCCGGTGGGGTTTCAGGCGAGGTGCTGGTGGAGGACTGATGTGGAGACACGTGGGTGGAGGAGTGGAGGCGTGGCAAAGATAGTGGGGAGGCGTGGTGCATGGCCTCCACGTGTGTGTGCGTGGCAGTGAGGGAAGTGGGTTTGTGATGGTGTGGCGTGCGTGTGATGATGAAGCGTGGGACCTCCCTCGTGCGTACACGTGTACGAGCTGGTTTTATACCACTGGCACTTCTGGATCGTTCTAGAACTTTCTGGCAAATGCTGGATTATGCTGGAAACTGCTGGAAGAAATCTGGACAAATCTGGACAAAAATGCTGAACTGGGCCTGCGAATTGGGTACTGAAGCCCAACGAAAATGAAACAAAAACACCCAAAAAACAATCTGAATAATACAAAAAAAGATTACTATTTGATTAAAACTAAAGTAATTAATCCTAATTAACTAAGACCTAATTAATCTAAAAATCAATTAAATTCTATAAAACCTATATTATTTATTAAAAGAAAATCTATTACTCTAATAAAACTATTAAAAAACTATATTTTCTATTAAACTCTATTTACTAATAAAAGGAAAATCTATTATTATTCTATATCTAAAATTAAAAACATTTAATTCCTATTAACAAAATTATTTATTATTCTAAAACATTATATCCTAAAAAAAGCTATTTATTTAATAAGGAAAAATCTATATTAAAAAAAAGATTAAAAAGCTATTTAAAACTATTTAAAAACTATTAATATTCTAAAAATTCCTAAAAAATCTATTAAATCCTAAAAATGAACAATAAAATCCAGAAAAATCACGATAATTCCCAGAGGAACAAAATAAGCACCGAACGACACATAACACCGCGAGAACGCACCAAAATAGCCGGTAAAAAATAAACGGGCACCGAAATATCCCAAAAATACGATTCTACCTATCTGAACTGATTAAAAACACCTGAAACACGAGACGAGAGCTGTGATCCCAATAAAATCAAAACAAATGAAAAATGCACTGTATGCGATATGCAGATGCGAATGCGGGCATGCGTCGAAACATCGATCCAGATACGAGACCCGGTTGGTAAAATTTTGGGGTGCAACACATTCGTGTTCACTAATTGCTTTTTACAGATGTTACACGCTTGTTTAAGCGGAGTCCGGGGAGGATGACGAAGTTTAAAGACGCATAAGCTTTTGATTGTATGCTTTTGAAATAAAACCTGCTGATGATGTACAAGTATTATTTCAAATTCCCAGAGATATAAGGATAATAATCCCTTGTCAACCCCTTTGAGCCTAGTAGTAGGAGTTTCTTTCTGAAAACGAAAAACCCTAATTGTTAACCTGGGGCAGGGTAGTTGTCAGCTAATTCGGTTGAAACATCCAAATTACAATAGGAGTGTTCCCGTTCGAGGATCAATCACACCTGTATAGGTCGTGCCTAAAAAACCACAATGGTTAAACCTTGTCGATCAAGGAGTGAGACAGTCACAATCCCTTTTCAAACAAGCCAGACAAGCCGGTGTCACATGATTTGTTCAAAAAAAAAAGAGAAAGAAAAAAAGAGAAAAAAGAAAAGGCCCGCTATGTCGAATCTTGAAAACAAGCGACTTAGGCAAAAATTAGGGCATCCCGCTGGACGTTGAAATCAAAAGAAGCTCGAAAGAGCCAGTCAAGGCAAAAGTTAGGGAAACTTAAAAAAAATGATGATGAAAAACAAGTCGTGTGATTCAGGCACCAAAAGATGAAAAGCGAGTGACTGTCACTCCAAAAACTTGTGGTTTCCTGAACCATCACTCCTGTCATTCAACCTCTGAGAGGTGAGCGCTAGTGTCGAATTAGCTGAATGTAGGATTGGAGAACATCACGGAGAATGGGTGGGTTAAAATAAACTTTAAGCCTTTATCCTTTCCTTGTAAACCGTATACCCGACCAAGTTACAACCTTAAAAAGTCCTAATTGAAGCAGGTTTGTTTCGAAAGCATACTTCGGTAAAGATCGCATCGAAACTGACTCCTAAAAGGATTCCTCTTACAGCATTGTGCTAATGTTAACATGTTGATAAATGATTTATTCACTTTATGTCACAATTTTTTCCAGTGAACAGATTGGATTTCAAAAACTGTCATATGCGTTGCATTTAATATATCTTTTATGCAGGAAAACTTGTTTTACTTGCGAGTAAGCGCTTGACAGCAGGAAAGTTTCCACAATTGAAAGATTGATCAGGATAGAATGCAGAATGCCTGAATACTCCGTCGAACTAGGGCAAGTTACATCAAATGATATCATGGGAGTCAGCCATCTGGAAGTCAGTTGATCTGAGGCAGTCAGGTCGAGATTCGGTGAATCTCTCGCAGCCAAGAAGCACTCTCCCCACAGGTCAGCCAGTCAGGGGAAAAGTCGTTATAAGATTGGGGCAGGCCATCCTAAGAGCGCAGAAGTCATTTCTTATCTGTGGGGCAGTTAATTTGAAGCACCTCGCCGAGGTTCATGATGCTGAGGCAGTTCATATCAAACCGTAGGGTATGAGATTTCAAATTTCCTTTTGAGGAATATCCCCATAGAGATCCCACGAGTTGGGGGAAAGTTGTAAGCAAAGGAATTGTTCCTCGCCACATCCTCAGAGCTGTTCAAGCAGGTTCAGCTAAATTTCAAGTGCAAGACGAATGTCGGGAAGTCGTGTTACTATCCCTTGACCCTTTAACCAAAAAATTTTGAGTTCAGACAGGATTTTTTTCCCAGCATTAGTCGTACCTGATCCTTTGCAAATCCAATTCCCTTTGGTACGCCGGAAGACTTCGTTTGTTTTCTCCAGCAAAAGTCCAATCATCATTGGCACGTGCGAGCTATCTCTAGTAGAGTCCAATCATACTTGGCACATCTAGTTATCCCCAGCGGAGTTGGCTCCACCTAAATGCTGGAATGTTCTGCTGTATCCAGCTTTCCCCGGCAGCTCGAGCCTGCATCTGCATCTTTGCATGTAGTTATCATATTTGCATCATCCCTTGCATTTCATCCTCAAATGCGTAGCATTTTCATTTCGTATGGAGCAATACGCCATATTCAAACATACGCATATGCATTCGAAGCATAAGCCAGTTTCTGTCAGCCTTCCGTGGCTTGAATCACTTTGCAATCAATACAGGGGCATTTATCCAGCAGCTTTGTTCAGACAGCTTATCGGTTTACTCGGGTTTTAGATCATACATTGGTTATGATTTGTCCATCAGTCCTCTGATGATGACATCCCCAAGTAGATTTTTCTTTCCGTCAATCCCTATTGACGACGTGTTTCCCAGCAGGTTTTCTCTCAGTCTATCCTTAGACGAAGTGAGTTTCGGATATGGTTTTCTCTCCGTCTATCCCTAGACAACGTGAGCTTCGGACGTGGTTTTCTTTCCGTTTATTGGATGATATGACGTTTTAGGAGGGTTTTCGTGTTGTCAATTCCTATTGACGTTGTGGCTCTTTGAAGAATGATTGGTTTCCCTTGTTGGCAATTCCTATTGACGACATGGCTCTTTGAAGATGGTTTTCTTTTCTGTCAATTCCTATTGACGATGTGGCCCTTTGAAGATATTTTCTTTTCATCAACTCTTATGGACGAAAGAATTCTGTAATTCGATGAACGATTTTGAAATGCGGTTTTGGTGTCTTACCGTCAACTTTTAGACGATGTGAGTATTTGGAGTCTTCCCGTCTACCATTAGACGACGTGAGTATTGTTCTTGTTTCTGTCAATCTTTAGACAGTGTGAACCTTTATTTGGTGTCTTCCCGTCTACTTTTAGACGACGTGAGTATTTGGAGTCTTCTCGTATACTATTAGATGATGTGAGTATTGTTTCTCTTTCTGTCTATCCAGAGACAATGTGAACGTTGGATATTGTTTTTCTTCCCGTCTACCATTAGACGATGTGAGTATTTGGAGTCTTTCCGTCTACCATTAGACGATGTGAGTATTTGGAGTCTTCCCGTCTACCATTAGACGACGTGAGTATTGTTTTTCTTGCTGTTTATCCTTAGACAATGTGAAGGGATCAAGTGCATGTTGATCCAGCTTTCAGCGGTAACTTTCCGTCTATCCCTAGGCGATGTGAGTATTTGGTGTCTTTCTGTCTACTTTTAGACGATGTGAGTATTTGGAGTCTTTCCATCTACTTTTAGACGATGTGAGTATTATTCTCTTCCCGAGGTGAAGCTACCAACTGCGTATTGATCTAGCCTTTGGTTTTGATGTCTGTGGCGTTACACAGATGACTGGCAGCGATGTCAGGTGTTCTTTATCAGATGATCAGTCAGCTGGTTGCCGTTGCAACTGTCTGCGTTTAGTTTTTCTGGATATTTGTTCCCCAATCAGAGTGTTGCAGTTTATTTCTGCGGTTGGCAAATTTTCGGGTTCTTTTGTATTCAACCGTCTTTTACCTTGATTGTTTGAAAGTCGTTCCCTTTTCATCCACTCAGGTCCAAGTTGTTTAAATAGGGGCAGCTGTTGCACCCCAAAATTTTCCCAACCTTTTTTTTTCTTTAGCTGGCGACTCTTCTGTGTTTTTTCGTCGGTTGTTTTTCGCAGTTGCAACAGCTGGTACCAAGATTGTTTGTGGTTTCAAACAGTTTAGGATTTTATGAAGAAATAATGTCAGACAAAATGTTGTGACATTGGGTTACTGCTCCAAGCTCATGGTGAACATGACAAGTGTCTTCCTTTTGGTTCTGTCCTTAGGATGTTCATGGATCCAGTCAAGTTTATATGCCTCTACCCAAGTGTGTCTGGTGAAGATAAAGATCAAGACATCATTAGCTCTGATCCTGTGAGATGGAAGGACCTTTACCCTGACATCTTGGAGATCTTCCAGATAGTTATTCTGTAACTCTTCTGTTATCTGTTCCAGTATGGTTTGTAGGAATATAAAGATGCATTCTCTTTCAGGGGGAGTACTGAGTGTGCATGACAGGGGGAGTTGTGTGCTAATATGGAGTTGTATGCAAAGGGTGCTGATTCTCAGGAAAGCTCATGGGGGTGTAATGTCAAGATGTCTTGATATTGTACTGGCTAGTGTATTGTTGTGCCTTGACAACATGGGTATGGGTTACTGTCTGGGAGAATTTATTTTTCTCTACAGAAGATTTGTGTGTCTCAAATTGAGGGTTTAAGATCAATTGTTACTTGTGGCAAATAGTTAATTGATTATCCTTTAATTAGTGATTTCAAAAGTGTCATTCCTGAAGGTGCAGCTTCAAACAAGACAAGAACCCAAGATTCAAGACTGATTGTCCATGATTGTTGGTGCAGCCTGTAGAGATCAAGAAATGGCAGACTTGGACACCATGTGCAGTATGTTCACTTACTCCAATTTTTGTCAATTTTTGACTAAACCAAGGGGGAGTTAAGTGCTGGTAAGGGTTGTTATCTGTTGCAACTATCAAGGGGGAGCATGATAGTGTGTGAGGGCTGGAAAAACTAGTGCTGCTAAAGTTGTTTTAGCCAAAATTTGCCAAAGGGGGAGATTGTTAGTTCCATGGTTCTATGATATAGAATTGTCCATGGTTCTATGATTGGCTAAATTTGGTAAAACATGATCCTGCACTGACGTTAAACAGGATATTATAACATCTCCATCTGCTGTGGTGACAGAACTGTTGTGGAGTGTTTTAATGAGAATGTCATGCTGAATGTCGTGACATCCATCACGACATCCATCTGCTGTCATGACAGAACTACTGTCATGTGTGAGAAACAGCAGGAGTAGTGGTGTAGCAGGGGCTGATGACTCATGACATCGCTACTGGTGCAGCAGGAGCTAGCAAGAGCTGATGACAGAACTGTTGTCATGGATGTCATGGATGCAGAAGGAGCTAGCAGGAGCTAATGACATAACTGTTGTCATGGATGCAGAAGGAGCTAGCAGGAGCTGAGTGTCATGCATCAATGTCTAGTACAACAGTAGCTGCTATGTGTTAGCAGTGGCAACAACATGTTAAGTTGTGATGAAGTTCCTCACATGTGGTGAGTGAGGTATGCAACCACAACAAGTTGAGTTGTGATGAAGTTCCTCACAGGTAGTGAGTGAGGTGTGTTGTCATGTGTCTTAAGCAGGACATCACTGCATGACAACAGAAGGAGCTGCTAGTGTATATCTCTTGACAGAATTGGTTTGGATTGATGAGACCATGTTGAAAATACCTCATCAGTAAATATGTCAAGGAGATTTATTAGGAACAAGAACATATTGTATTGGTATTCATAAAAGGATCTTGGAGACCTTTTAGGAAACTTTAATATACTTGTTTCTAATGTTATTCTGCAGAAGATTGAGTGAAGCCAGGTCTGGTGTAAAGAAAAATCTGCAGAAGAGTGGATGTCATACTGGATGTCATATGACATTGAGCGTATGACATCAGGTGTGCACAACAGGCATGTTAGTTTTCTGTTATATTGCAAGAGGAAACTCAAGCTATACTTCAGGAAACCTGTTATGACTCTTGAGTTATCTCAAGAGAGATTCTAGGCAGTGCTGACCGTATCATGAAAAGCCATGACCTAATTTGACAGCACCTTGAATTGTGGAAATTAGTTTTACTTTGCTAAAACTAATGTTTGTTACTTTGGACCAGCCCAAGCCCAATCTACACTGCTATAAAAGGAGGAACAGAAGCAGAGGAAAAGTAAGCACTCAGATCAAGAAAAACCAGAGTGTAAAATAGAGGTCTAGGGTTTGAGAGTCCCTTGTGTGTAAGTCACCCTTTGTATCTTTTGATACATTGTGGTAGACATATTTGTGAGTGAAGAAGGCTAGTCTTCACGTGTGAATTCTGTTTAGGAATACTTGTAGTCCAAGCAATTTTCTAGTGGATGATTGCATTAGATAGGTAGATTCTAGGTTGTGTCTCACTCAAAGCTGTGAAGCAAGAGTGTGGGAGTTTCTTGATCAAAGTTGTGAAACAAGATCAAGGTGTGTATGAAGTATCTCTTCATATTTATTTTGTGATTGTGTAATGAAATCACTGTTGTATGATTGAGGGGGAGTGAGTGGGTATACTCAGGTACTAGAGTGTCTATAGGATGAAATTGCATTGGGTAGAGATTAAGTGAGAAGTGCAAACTGGTTATTTGACTTTGAATTGATTCTGCTAATAGTGAATTTCCTCCCTGGCTTGGTAGCCCCCAGATGTAGGTGATGTTGCACCGAACTGGGTAAACAATTACTGGTGTTATTTATCTTTCTGCATTTAAAATTCTGCACAACTTAAATGGTTAGATATATAGGTCTGTCAGCCTGCAGATGTCACAACCGAGGTCATGACGTTGGTCATGACATACGCACAATTTAAAGAAATTTAAATTGTTCATGGTCTATCCTCGTCCTTGTTGAGCAAAGATCAATGTTCTTGGAACACATGAGATCTGCATACCAGAACTTCACTTGTTATCCTCGTTGTCTTTTGTCGTTTACTTTGGTTGTGTTTGCCACCAAGTAACTGGGTTTGTCCTTTCTCTCCAAGTAGAGTCGTCAACCTTAGGCATAAAATATCCATACTTTCCAATTTCCCCACAGAGTTCAACCCCCGTGGATGGTGGTTACTTCAGTTATCTTTTTTATACCTGGATAAGATAAACCCTCATTTGAGTTCATTTCTCGATGGTTGGAGTCTTGTTTGACCGTTTCTTTCTAGCTTATTCCTAGATCGAACTTTGGTCCCTAGAGATTATGTTAAACCCTTTTAGGTCGCCGAACCTAGCCTGGACGTGCATTTATTTTGCACTATATATCAAGAAGAGTCTTTTACAACTCCTCATTGCTGATAAGCGGCAGTCTCACCTGAGAAGCTTATCATTTTTCACTGTTGCTGATAAGTGACAGTCTCGCCTGAGAAACTTATCATTGCTTACCTTTCTTGTCGATAAGTGGCAGTCTCACCAGCGAAGCTTATCCCTGTTACCTTTGTCAGACAAGTGGTAGTCTCCCTCGAGAAGCTTGTTTCCTTTTGTCCTCTACAGATAAGTAGCAGTCTCTCCGGAAAAGCTTATCCTATTTTGTTTATCCTAGATAAGTGGCAGTCTCATACGAGAAGTTTATCATTTCCTATTGTCTTTCCCAGATAAGTGGCAGTCTCTCTTGAGAAGCTAATCCTATTTTAATTATTACCAATAAGTGGCAGTCTCTCCGGAGAAGCTTATCCCATTTCACTATTTCCAGCAACAAGTGGCAATCTCTCTGGAGAAGCTTATCCCATTTCATTATTTCCAACAACAAGTGGCAGTCTCTCATGAGAAGCTTATCCAACTTTGTTACTTCTAACAAGTGGCAATCTCCCTCGAGAAGCTTGTTTCCTATTGTCCCTTCTGTCGCTACTGTGAAAATCGGCGCCGGCTGACAGGAGAGTCGCCACCGCGCGTTATTTATCCCAAAGGAGGGAAAGGAAACGCTCGAAGTAAACCTCCCAAAGACGGGAAAAGGTATGGTCATCGCAACCAAAACCTGGATTCGGGAGTCGATTACACAAGGGGAAGGTATTAGCACCCCTCACGTCCGTCGTACTCGACGGGATCCACGCTTGGTGTTTATAAGGAAAAGGTGTGTTTATCTATCTACGCTAATGGTCAGTCTGAAAAGAAAAGAAAAGGACAGGATTCGACAGAACATACGGTGTTCTGGGCCTACGTACTCCCTTGTGCAATGGAAAAGTCAGAGTCAACGTAGTTCGACTACCTACGTCTAGACGGGGGGAAGGTTGCTCGCTAGGACATCGCGTCTTGTGCCTACGTACTTCCACACAGCATGGAAGATCAGAGCAAACGTAGTTCGACTAACTACGGCTAAACAGGGGGTTCTCACACAGCAGTGAGAAAACAAACTGGTTTTAAAGGGTTCGGGAACCTACAACTACGGTCTGGTCTCAAATGCACTCGGGCAAGAGAAAAGGGATAACATCAGTCGTCAGCGGGAAAGTCTCGATCGCACAGTCGCGAGAGAACAAAAGGTTATTTGTTAGTGTGCTCGCTAGGATATCGCATCCTATGCCTACATATTCTCGTCTGGTACGAGAAATCAGAGCAGCTGTAGTTCGGCTAACTACGACACAAGCTACTCAAGTGCTTTTCTATTGAAAGGAGAGAGGGAAAAGACACCCTAAAACTACGGTTGAAAAGGGGAATCTACCTACTGTTATCATGCCTGGTTGACCATCCTAATGTCTATCATAACTCCTCCGCAGCGGAGAAGTTAGAGCTCCTAAGGGATCATGGCAACGGGACTAAACAGCAAACAGGAATCAACTGCAAAGTAAAGAAATACTGGAAATATGCATGAATGCAACAACCAAACAAACAAGGCGCAAAGGCCGCAAACCACAGAGGTAAGGGAGCTCAGCTCTACCAAATACCAGCAAGCAAAGCCACTCAATAACAAACAAGCAGAAGGAGGACCACCTCAACTTCTCATGCACACAAAGCCTATCTCTAAGATGCACCTACCTCAGAAATATCTAGATGAACCCCTAAGTCTAATGCAGCACAGCACCACACAAGTCAAACAACACAAAGAGAAGGCGAACCAGCCTGACAAACTCCTATCCAAAACTTAAACCAAAACCCTGAGCAGGACCCCTAAATAAAGCCCTAATCAAAACCCTAAGCAAAAAAACCCTAAGCAAAACCCTAAGCAAAACCCTACACACAAGAGAAATCAATCCCAGTCTTCAAGCTTCAAAACAAGCTTACCAAAGAAAGGGAGCTAAGCAGACAAACCCATAGTGCCTTCCTCAGGAAAGTACTAGGAGGTTACCACTCAGGAATCATATCCTATGCGGCTCAACAACTGTGAACGGTTTACATTCCTCCTCAGGAGAAAATAAACTCACATGAAGGCTCCAACATCATTGGATACTTGAGAAATCCTATAGGAACTACGGGAACTAAGTGAACAGACCCATAGTGCCTTCCTCTGGAAAATACTAGGAGGCTTCCGCTTAGGAATCATATCCCATGTGGCTCAACAACTGTGATCAGTTTACATTCCTCCTCAGGAGAAACTAAACTCACATGAAGGCTCCAACATCATTGGATACTTGAGAAAGAAGTGAGAAGAAAGAATGAAAGCCATTCATAGTGCCTTCCTCAGGAAAGTACCATAAACTCCCTTCAAACTTCAGGATCTCAAACCTCACAAACAGAGAACAAGCTCCTAGACTAGTTCTTCAATCTATGCATCCTTGCAAGCTCTTCAAAACAAGCCAAGCCCCAAAGCAATCCCCCACATGAACCCCACAAGCAGACAAACAACACAAAGTCATACCTCACAACCAAGCAATTTAGAAAATCCCCTAAAAATACTAAAACAAGGGGGAAAAATCTAACGCTTATTCACAAGGGTCTATTTTACTTACCCATAATACCCTTATATTCCCATACCCCAAAATCAAATCAAAACTCCTAAAAGAAAATGATTTACTTCACCTATGCTAAACCTAAACCCTAATTTTAATCACTCTAATCTCACCTAATCAAATCATCTAAAAGTAACCCTAAAAATTAAGAATAAAATCCTGTACACAAGCTGAGGTCCTAAGTGAAATATCCTAAAAAGAATGGATCAAAATACCCAAGGGAAAGTCCCTAACTAAATTCTACAAAATGAAGTCTACACCTAACTTCTAAAAAACCCCAATTAAAAGAAAATACGCCAAAAATAGCAAACTAAAAATAAAAGGACATTTTTATTTTTATTATTTTCCTACACACAATTATTGATCTAATGCAAAAAGAACCAATCAAAAATGTTAATTTTCCATTTTTATATGAATTAATGAAAGTACAAGAAAATATAAAAGAAAATAAAAATTCAAAATTGGAATAAATGGGGAGGGGGGTTCAAACAGCATATGCGCCCAGTTATTTTCCAGTTGGGCTTACGCTAGGGGGGTGCGCCTAGCAATCAGGGCAAAGCCCAATCCAAATTATTCTATCTTCTCACACGAAGGGGGAGGCAACGAGCAAAACGGGGGGTGAGCCTCAGCAAACTCCCACTTGGACCTAAACACCGTCCAAACCCTAGCCCAACTAAACAAACAACAAAACCAACCCCTTCTCCAACCTTCTGATTCACTGTTCATCATCTAAACCTAATACGCCGCTCGCACCTTCTCCCTCCTCTCTCTGACCTACTCTCAAGAATCTTCAAACACACTCACTCAGATCAATCCCCACCAATTAACACTAAACCACAACTCTCAAAACAAGAAACCCTACATCAGTGCATGAACAGCAATGGAGATTGTGAAAAGGGAACGAACCTGAGACGATGAAGTTCTGGGATTTCTTGAAGGTTCAACAAAGGTCGCCGCGAGAGAGAAGAAGATTTTGATTTTTTCTTGACTATTGAAGGAGCTCGCGGAGGTCTTGAAGGAAGCGTTGAAGCTCGTTCGAAGATTTCTAGACAAACAGCGAAGAACTCAACGAGTTCTGTGAAGATCTAGAAAAAATTCAAGAACAGATGAAGATGATGACTCTGGAAACTGATAGATCTTGAAGGTCTTTGGAGTTGCTTGGATGTTCTGAGGAATATCTTCAAAAGATCTTTGAAGATCTTGAAGAGGGATGATGAACTACAATGATCTTCTTCGAAAGTTGTTGACGGATGGTGTTTGTTGGCTGTTAGAGGTTTCTGAAAATTCCAGATGAAGGTCTATGAAGTTTCCGGCCACGGATGAAGATTCTGGTGAGGCATTGATGAAGGTGGACGGAGGAGGGTTGGAGGAGAACGAAGCGTTTCTGGGAATTTCTGGGTTTTTTACAGTTTCCGGCGTCTTCACCGGTCTCCGGTGGCCGTTGCGGTGGAGGGAGACGTCTGGGTCGGCGGCTGCATGGCCGGCGATGGAGGACTCCGGTGAGGGCTAGGTGGAGACAAGTGTCTCAGTGGTAGGGCGCATGCGTGGCACGTGTCTGAGGCGTGGCAGAAAGGGAGAGAGAGGGTGGATACGTGGCAAGAGGAGGGAGTGAGTGGAAATGAGGTGGGGCCTCTGCAGTTACCCGCGTGTCACTCTTTATATATGGACAAGTGGCATGCAATCCTCTTTGGACAAAAACGAACAAAAACTGGACTGAATACATTCTGGGCCTCCAAACAATCTGCTTCTGGGCCCACGAAAAATCCAATTGTACCAAAAAACTGAACAAAACTGCATTAAAAAAAGAGATTAATCCTAATTATCTAATTAAAACCTTAAACCTAATTAAACCAATGATTAAACTCTAACTAAAATTAAACTGTAATTAAATCTAAATGACAATTAACTATCCTAATTAATTCTAACAAATTCAATTAAAATCTAAACAAAAGATTAAATCCTAATTAACCTAATTAAACCCTAATTAAATCTAAAATGATTAAAATATAACTAAACTCTATTAAACTAAATTAATTTCTAAACTCTACTAATTTTTATCTAAAAAATCATTAAAATCCTATTAAAATTCTATTTAATTTCTATTAAAATCTATACCATTTATTTAAAACTATTAAAATCTATTATTAATAAAAGAAAAAACTATATTCTTTCTATATTATTCTAAAAACAATTAAAAGTTATTTAAAATCTATTATATTCTAAAAATGATTAAAAGCTATAAAAAAATATTAAAAAACCTATTTAAATTCTAAAAAATCTATAAAACCTATTAAAAATCCACAAAAGGCTATTAAATCCTAAAAAAATGCAGACACATGCAAATGGCCAACATAAAAGATAGTGCGAAACCAGATCGAAGCACACAGTAAACCCCTGGTATCAGAATATCCCGAAAACCACCATGTAAGCTGAAAACACCGAGAAGCGCACAATTTCCCGAAAATAAAACCCTGATTATCTAGACTGGATCTGACATATCTGGTAAATGAAACCCAAGCTGTAACCCTGACATCCTCTGTCTGTGCACAAATGTCATGTATCTGATTTGCGAATACGAATTGAACCATGAACCAGATGGGAGAATCGGTTGGTCAAATTTTAGGGAGCAACAGCTGCCCCTATTCAAGCGACTTGGACCTGAAGGGTTTGAAGAGCGCTCAGCCTTCAAACATTCATAGGTACGAGACGGTTGAATACCAATAAAACCCGAAAATTTGCCAACCGTGAGAATATACTATAAAACTGCTTGGGGAATAAAATCCAGAAACGAGCCCAGCCGTCACAGCAACAAACTGATCAATCATCTGGTAAGGAACTCCGGATTTTAACACCCGTTACCTGTGATACCCCAAATAACAAACCCGAGGGTTGCAACGAAACACCTGATCCTCTCACATCGGCTACTGATTGACAGGAAGAGAAATATTCTCACATCGTCTAAAGATAGACGGGAAGACACCCAAAATCCATACTCACATCATCTAAAGATAGACGGAAAGACACCCATAATCCGAGAAAAGCTTCAATACTCACATCATCTAATGATCGAAGGAACAAATCAATACTCACATCGTCTAAGGATAGACGGAAAGACACCCATAATCTGAAGAAAACTTCAATACTCACATCGTCTAATGATAGACGGAAAGACACCCATAATCTGAAGAAAACTACAATACTCACATCGTCTAATGATAGACGGAAAGACAACCATAATCCCGAAGGAAAACCAATTCAATACTCACATCGTCTAATGATAGACGGAAAGACACCCATAATCCCGAAGGAAAACCAATTCAATACTCACATCGTCTAATGATAGACGGAAAGACACCCAAAATCCATGCTCACATCGTCTAATGGTCGACGGGAAGACACCCATAATCCAATACTCACATCGTCTAAGGATAGACGGGAAGACACCCATAATCCAATACTCACATCGTCTAAGGATAGACAGAAAGTCACCCAAAATCCATACTCACAACGTCTAATGATAGACGGGAAGACACCCATAATCCATACTCACATTGTCTAATGATAGACGGAAAGACACCCTGATCCCGAAGGAACAAATTCAATACTCACATCGTCTAATGATAGACGGAAAGACACCCAAAATCCATACTCACATCGTCTAATGATAGACGGGAAGACACCCATAATCCATACTCATATCGTCTAATGATAGACGGGAAGACACCCATAATCCAATACTCACATCGTCTAAGGATAGACGGAAAGTCACCCAAAATCCATACTCACATCGTCTAATGATAGACGGGAAGACACCCATAATCCATACTCACATCGTCTAATGATAGACGGAAAGACACCCTGATCTCGAAGGAACAAATTCAATACTCACATCGTCTAATGATAGACGGAAAGACACCCAAAATCCATACTCACATCGTCTAATGATAGACGGGAAGACACCCATAATCCATACTCACATCGTCTAATGATAGACGGGAAGACACCCATAATCCAATACTCACATCGTCTAAGGATAGACGGAAAGTCACCCAAAATCCATACTCACATCGTCTAATGATAGACGGGAAGACACCCATAATCCATACTCACATCGTCTAATGATAGACGGAAAGACACCCTGATCCCGAAGGAACAAATTCAATACTCACATCGTCTAATGATAGACGGAAAGACACCCAAAATCCATACTCACATCGTCTAATGATAGACGGGAAGACACCCATACATTCTTCAACACCATCCATCAAATTTCAGAATCCTTTCGTCTATGGGACATGATGGAAAGAACAATATCCTTAAAGGGGCCACATCATCAGTATGGACCGACGGGAAAAAAACCACCTTCAAAGAGCCATGTCGTCAATAAGAATCGACAGTCAGAAAATCCCTCTCGAAATGTCATCTCATCCAATACACAGAAAGAAAACCACTATCCGAAAGATCGTTGTGAAACCCCTCAACATCCAAAGATAGCCGGAGAAGACTCGCTGGGGAAACACACCATCCATACGATCTGACAATAAGAAACCCGCTGAAAAATCACCTGAAACTTCACATCGTCTACTGCTAGACGGGAAGAACAGCCACTTAGAGAAACCCCATATTGAAACCCCACCGCAAAATTACCTAAAACTTCACATTGTCTACTGCTAGACGGAAAGAAAGCCATATTCGAACTCAAGACGTCTAACGATAGACGGAGAAACCCACTTATTGGAGGAACACATCGTCAATATGAATTGACGGGAAGAAAAATTTTGTCGATACCAGATGACTGATTGATCAAAGCATAACTGTTGCATGATCTGAAATACAAATAAACTGCTGAACTTTCTGAACACTGCTGCTGGATTAATGCCCCTGAACTGATCACAGTGTAATTCACGTGCCATATGAGGCTGATAGAAAACCTGGCTTATGCTTCGTATGCATATGCATATGTTTGAATCTCCCTATGGCGTAATGCTCCATTCAGGATGGAAATGCTACGCATTTTGAAAATGAAATGCAAGTATGATGCAAGTATGATGATATGCAACATGCTAATGCAGGCTCGGGCTGCCGGAGAAAGTCGGGTACAGAGCACCACTTCAGCAAAATAAATGCTGAAGACGAAGCCAACTCCGCTGGGGATGAACCGGATATCTCAGAATTATTCCAGCAAAATAAATGCTGGAAGAGTGAACTCAACTCCGCTGGGGAAATTGGGAACTTAACCGAGCACCTTGTTGAAGTAACACCCTGCTGGGGAATATAACTCTGCTGGGGAAGAGCAGATGTGCCAAGTATGATTGGACTTCTCTGGGGATAGCTCACCCGTGCCACTGAAAAATTGGACTTTTGCTGGAGAAAATAGCCGGAGTCTTCCTGCGTACTGACGACGATTGGATTTGGAAACTGATGCGCCAACACGGATGGGCTTCACAGTGATCGCCAACATGGATTTGGTCTCTTAGGCTATCTGTGATGGGTCAGGTACAACTGACGCTGGAAAACATTCTGTCTGCATACACAGTCTCCTGGTTGAAGGGTCACGGGATAGGAACACAACTTCCCAACATTCGCCTCGCTCTTGAAAATTGGCTGAATCTGCTTGAATAGCTCTGAATAACCCTGATGATGCGGAGAAGAATAATCCTTTCGCTTCTGATATGCCCCAGCCTGCGGGACCTCTGTGGGAATAGTCCTCGAAAAGACATTTGAAAATCTGTATCCTGATAGTCTGATATGAAATGCCCCAGCCTTCTGAACTTCGGAGAGATACTTCACATCAAATGCTTCTCGAATAAAGAATAACTTCTGCGCTCTTAAGATGGCCTGCCCCTGACTGCAATGACTTTGCCTCTGATTATCTGATTCAGAGTAGTGCCCCTGACTACAAGGTATTCACCGAATCTCAACCTGATTGCCCCAGGATAACTGACTTCGAAAGGCCGACCCGACTGGGGATCACGATAATAGCTTGCCCCTGCTTTCGGAACATTCGGGCGTTCTGTATTCTATCCTGACCATACCTTCCATTGTAGAAAACCCTCCTGCTGTCAAGCGCTTACTCGCAAGTAAAACAAGTTATTCTGTGTAAAAGACATATTAATGCAACACATATGACAGTCTTGACATCCAATCTGTTCACTGGGAATAGGAAAAAAAAACAGTGTATGGCACAAAACGCACAAAACATTTATCAACATCAGTACCAACATGGTAAGAGGAACCCTTTCAGGAGTCAGAATCGACGCGACCTTCACCGAAGTATGCTTTCGAAACAACCTTCTTCAATTAGGACTTTTGAAGGTTATAACGTGGTCAGGTTCACGGTTTTGAAAGAAGGGATAAAGGCTCAAAGTTTATTTTAACCCACCCATTCTCCTTGATGTTCTCCCATCCTACGTTTAGCTAATTCGACCTTAGCGCTCACCTCTCAGAGGTTGAAAGATAGGAGTGATAGTTCGAGCGACTTTTGTGTTTTTGGAGTGACAGCCACTCACTCTTCGTCTTTGACACTTGAGGTCACACGACTCGTATTTCGTTTGAGGATTTTTCCCTTTTTGTCCTCCTTTCATCTTTTTTCTTATCCCTAACTTTTACCTGGACTGACTCCTTTTGAGTTTCTTTTGATTCTTTAAGTCCAGCGGGACGCCCTCATTTTTGCCTAAGTCATTTGTTTTGAAGTTTGGACTTAGCGGGCTTTCGATTCTTTTTGCTTCCTTCTTTTTCTGAACAAGTCGTGTGACACTGGTTGTCTGACTCATTGGAGAATAATGTGACTGTCTCACTCTTGATTTAACCATTGTGGTTTTTTAGGCACGACCTCTAGAGGTGTGATTGATCCTCGAACGGACACTCCTTTTGCAATTTGAACGCTCGGCCAAATTAGCTAACACCTACCCTGCCCCAGGTTAAAGATGGAGGGTTTTTCGCTTTCAGAAAGAACTCCTACTACTAGGCTCAAAGGGGTTGACAAGGGATTATCTTCCTTATATCTCCGGTGTTTAGGGATTTGAAACAATGCCTGTACATCCTCAGCAGGTTTTATTTCAAAAGCATACCCTATCGGAAGTTGCCTGTCGTTCATTTTCGTCATCCTCCCCAGACTCTTCTTAACCAAGCGTTGGACATTTGTAAAAACAATTAGTGAACACGACTGGATTTAATCAAAATATGCATATTTATTTCATTATCATCAATTGAATGAAAACAACAAGTTTTACAAACAAGATTGTAATTTAAACAGGAAAGAAACTACAAACGTAAAGCAATGAAAAGATAAAACACAGAAAAAATGCCAGCTTCCGAGAACCGGGCTTTCACATCTGTCCCGCTGCTGAATCAGCCATCTTCACAATCAGTTATTAGAGGCAATTCGATATTGTCCCGATCTGCTTTCACCGACCCAACCAAATTATAGAGCCCCTTCTCTTCATTCAGATGATTTTGGGCCCTTCCTGCCCGAAGTTGATTGCTGCACTATCAAGTAGGTCCTGCACTTTGTGCTTGAAGGCCAGACAATCTTCAATGTTGTGCCCCTGTGCTCCTGAATGGAAATCACAGCGCTCCTTGATATCATAACCTGCTGGAGGCGCCCCTGTCAGTGGGGCTAACTTCCTCTTCTCAACCAACTGCAATCGTAGCAACACCTGAAGAAGTTCGGCATACGGCATCGGAGGCACACTAAATACCCTCACCGGCCTCTGATTTTGAGCTTTTCGCTGATTGGGATGCTGCTGACTCTGCCACTGTTGAGATCGTTGTTGTCGTCGCTGGTACCGGGTTGACTGCTGAACAACCTTCGTAGCCAGTACAACATCGGTTTCTTGACTTTCACCGTACTGATCAAGGCACTCCTTATGCTTAGCCATTTTCTTTCTCAGATCTGCCCCAGGAATAGGCAACAGTTGTGGGCATGGAGATTCTGACACCATGGAGTCCAGGATACGCTTCTGACCTACTGCAGCTTTAGAAACATCCATCATCTTAGTATCAACTGGGATAGGACCAGTACGCACAGTTACACCGCTTGGCGAGAATTCAATATCTTTCGAGTCAATCAAGTCTTGACTACTTCCATGATCAAGCTCATTTGGGTCTTCAGCTGACTATTCTCCTCCTTGAGGATCTTCTGCTCCAGACGCATCTCTTGCATGTCTCTCATCATCTGCCCCAGCTGGCTTCGGACTTCAATCAATTCAACCTGATTCTGTTCCATATCTCTGAAGGAATTCCTGCAACGAACTGGACGATGAGGAAATAAGACCCACAGTTCTGATGTACCTGTTGAATGATAATGCAAAGCAGAAAGCAAACACATATTCATGGCAAGACAAAGAGAAACTCAAACTATAAGCATCCAGACGAACATCTCCCACACATGTATAACCAACAAAAGCAGCACGTAAGCACAAATGAGTACGAATACAATGACCCCAGCCAACAATCCTAGTGGTGGTCAGCAAACACTAGTGCGCAAAAGCTAAACGGATTAGGCAGAGAAAACAGATGCGACACCCAGCACCGAAACCTCTAGAAACTTCTCCCATATCCAACTGAACTCTCCGATTGACATTCTTCAGAACACACACTTCCCGTGGAGTCTTCCATGACATTAACTGACGAACCCACACAACTGGATGACGGAGAATCGTTGATCTGAACAAAACCCTGGGGCGTGATGAAAATCCGGTTAGAGTCTAGCAGATCCTGAACCTGGCTTCTAAGCACCTTACAATCATTTGTTGAATGCCCCTGTGCCCCAACATGGTACTCACAGCGGGCGCTGGCATCAAAACCTGGAGGATACGGTGGAATCACTGGATTAGTCTCTTTCGGCACTATCAATCCACTTCTGACCAGATCTGGCAACAGCTGACTGTACGATACCGGTAGCTGAGTAAACTGCTTTTCAGGTTTCCTTGGTCTTCGCTGGGCGTGCTGACGCGATCGACGACAGGATGACCGTTGACTCGAAGTGTCTGAAAACCGATCCTGAGATGTTAGCGATTCTGAGACGGCATCATTTCCTTCTTCCCACTCTTCTTGAGAACTGACAACTGACTCATTCTTATCAACTGGGATATAAGGAACATCTCGAAGCTTTCCATTCTTGAGTCCTCTCTCAACAAGCTCCCCCATTCTCATCAGGCCCACAAAGCTTGTACAACCGAACAATTTGTCATAATAGTGGCCTTTCAGAGTACCCAAGAAGATGTCAACCATTTCTCTTTCCTGAAGCGGTGGTTGAACACTAGCAGCTAATTCTTTCCATCTTTGCACATACCCTCTGAATGATTCATTCTCCGCCCGAGATAATTCTTGCAGATGTACGAGACTAGGAGCCATATCCAGGTTGTAATCGTATTGCTTCACGAAAGCTCTAGCTAAATCCACCCATGATCGAATCACATTACTCTCTAATTGCACATACCACCTCAAAGATGCCCCAGTCAGACTATACTGAAAGCAGTGGATCATCAACTTGTCATTTCGCACGAACGCAGTCATTCTTTGACAGAACATCATCAAATGCAGCTTCGGACATCTATCTCCCATGTACTTCTCGAATTCCGACACTTTGAACTTATAAGGCAACACCAGGTCGGGGACCAAACACATATCTGCAACATTCAGGTTAACAGCATCTTTGACCTCCAAAGCTTTAACTCTTTCTTCCAATACTCGGAACCTTCTACCACTTTCAAGAGCTCTTGAGTTTACAGTCCTGGCTACAGGGATATATCTGCGTGGATTCCTCTCAGGGAAAACAGCACCTTGATTGTTAACAGGAGGAGGACGTTCATTCCGGGCAACAAACGGCTCATGTCGATCTCGGCTCTCAACAGTAGGCTGTACAACTTGGTCTGCAGTCAGGTTGTTCGCTTGCGGGAAGTCTTCCATAGAATCATAGCGAGGGTTGGACGCCATAGTAAACCCTGTCAAGGTGTTAGGAGACTGGAAATCGCCTTCAGACATAGCTACCAATTACCTGTAACTGACTACACTGCTCCAACCCCTTGGTCGTCTTCAACATTCCACTCTTGCCTCGAACAATCCCCCGAGGATCACCCTCTGGTGAAAACAAAGGCTGGATAAGTGCTCTGGCCAGCTAGAGAAATGCTATGCAATATGATTTATGCAGACAGAAATACAAAAAAAATGCTAACGTGCATGTATGCATTGGGGATATTCCCCCCCCCCCCCCCCCCAGTGTCAAAGTAGCAGGACAAGATAAACCATAAAGACAATATTTAGAAAAACCCTCATATATTTATTGAAATAACAGTCTCGTCAGGGTGTTACACAACTATGTTCCATACAACTGAGGTGATAAAGGAGGATCCCGACCAACATGCCTGGTGGTGATCTCAACACATAGACTACAAGAGAGAAATCAAGTGCGGGTACGGTCGCAGAAATCCTCGAGCAACTTCTTCGTCTCTGCGTGATCCGGTCGATGAATCAAACCTTCTATCAACTGATCCCTTTTTCTGACCGTTCCATGGATATCTCTGACAAAGTCCTCCCAAGCCTTATCCTGGGCACCATCCCCAGGTTTGGGCCTCTTGATATCTGCTCTGTGCTGACAATCTTCCAGATTCTTCAAGGCATCAATCAGTTGGCGTTCGGCCTCGTATCGACGGCATGCTTCTTCTTCAAGCTCTTCAGTCTTTACTCTAACCTGTTCTCCCAACTGAGCAACCTGTGTCTTTAGCTCTTCTTCCCGTTCTTTACGTTTGGCCATAGTGAGATCCCAGTGCTCTCTGAACTTAGCTAACTTCGTGTAGGCCCTTTCCAGCTCTTGTTTCTTAGTAGCCAATACACTGCTAACTGAGTCTACATCTAACTCCAGACGCTTCTTGGTTTCATTCAACTCCAATAAAGTAGTCTTCAGATGTTTCAAAGTTTCGGCCTGTTGCTTGGAAAAATATCCTGTTTCAATCTTTTCATGACGAAGCTGGGCATTCTCCTTCTCTAAAGCTTCTTTAGCCTTTGCTAACTCTTCTTTCTCTGCCATTAGCTGCTTGTATACCTGTATGTCTATAGTGGTGGGCTCCTCCACCGGAGAAGGATACAATGGCTGAACTGCAGGGTAAGGCATAAGGAATTTCGTAGCTCGTTCACGAATCCATTCCACATACGGACCAAGAACTCGGGTATCCCCTCTGCTACCTGAAGGCTTCCCTCTCTTATGCAGGTTCTTCCATGCTTTCTAAAGCTTGATCAACATCTCTTCCTCTATTGCCCCAGTGAGATACAGAGATTCCTGTATCTCCTCGGGCTTCGGTGCTTCCTGAGGTGCATACCCAAACTGCCTGATTAATAAGGAAGGGTTATAATTGACACACCCTTTCCTTCCTATCAAAGGAACATTAGGGAATCCTTCGCATCTGTATATGACCTCAACTCCGAACACTTCCTCATTGACCCACACCACATTCTCAGAAGTCAACCCCATCAAGCGCTCAGGCCATCCTACAGAATCAATAGAAGTGACAAAAGGCCCCGACTTCGGCATATGACTAGTGAACCACCTGCACAGTAGAGGTACACAGCAAGAGACATTCCTTCCCCGCCGCTTTTCGTTTTGGTAGTGAGTGGAATGGTGGATATCTCCCAGCAAGGTAGGAACTGGGTTCTTTGCAGACAGAATATAGAAAGCATCTGCATCAACAAAATCAGGAATGTTTGGGAACAATACAATGCCATAAACACACACAGCAAGGATGGCGTCAAAAACAACCCAGCCACCCTTCTTGGCATACTCCCGAGCCTTCTCTACCAAAACAACCAACGGAAATCCCCACACATCTCCTATTCTGATCATCTTCCCTGTCAGCTCAAACTCTCTTAAGTGCAGGATAGCAGAAAGCTTAGCCAGATCAGGCTTAGCGTCCGTGTGATAGAAAGGCATCTGCTCGCGAATCGGTATATCCAAGAGTGCAGAATACTCCTCCAGGGTAGGAGCCAAGACAAAATCAGGAAATACGAAACACCTGAGCTTCGCATTATAAAACTGCAACAGGGTGTAAATGCCGCTGATCTCATAAGCCGAGGGCTGGTAAACATAAGTTAGGATCCTCCCATATGTCTTCCTGAAATCTCCCATTACCCTCTTCTTAGCAATAGTAATTAACTCTGACAACAGACTGATATCTGGAGACGGGAACTTGTAGGGCAACACTCTCTTCATGGCTTCCATGTCTTTCTAGGAAACAAACACCGGAACTGGGAGGGAAAATATGTACCTGCAATACACACGCGTTAGTTGGATGCAAATGGTAATGCAATAATGCAATATGATAAATGATGCAATCAGTGAACACAGGGGCCATGCTGTAGCCTGAAGAGGAACATCTCTGTAATGTCAAGAACAGAAAACCACCACAGTCACCAGAACTTCATGACACTGACTATCATCTGATACTCAAAATACCAATCCCCTGGTGAGAAATCCATCTGAACCTCTGTAACTGACGAGAAAACCATCTGATAATAGTATCAACCTCAAACAAGAAACCCATCTAATCCAAACAACACACCTGGAGATGAATCAAGAACACCATCTGATAAATACTGAATCATGGTTTCTGAAGGCCAGTTTTCCTGCAATAACCCAATCCCTCTCACAGGTATGGACCTAATCCACGGACAAAGGTACGGCATCCTATGCGGTCATCAGTGCCACAGACTTTCATGAGTGACGATACGATTCCCAGAAGGAGTGGCATCATCAAGTCATGAAGAGGCCTCACTTAGCTGACTTCCAAATGATCGGTCCCCAGAGTCGACAATCCCCACGTCTGGACTCCCCTCAGATCCTCAGGACCGGAAAGGAGCACCTCTGCAAGAACCTCGTCTGAGCGCAGATTTCGTAGGGAACTGTGCCTACTCAGCAGACAGGTTCGTCTACTACTCTCCGCAACTATGTCTAGGTGCATACTCAAGCCCAGGTCCGGCTTCTCACTCATAGTAACCTCCCCCTCCCACAACAATAATCACAATAATATAATACTGAAAGTAAATGCGGAAAGGTAAAGGTACGGAAAAGTAAAGGGCGAAAAGATAAAACACATATGCACAACACCCAACAGATAAACACCCAAGCGCTAGGATTGACTCGCGTAGGGGATGGGAAACGGTCCCAGCATAAGGGATAGGAAAATTCCCTAGATGCTATAAATCCCTAGCAGAGTCGCCAGCTGTCGCTACTGCGAAAATCGGCGCCGGCTGACAGGAGAGTCGCCACCGCGCGTTATTTATCCCAAAGGAGAGAAAGGAAACACTCGAAGTAAACCTCGCAAAGACGGGAAAAGGTATGGTCATCGCAACCAAAACCTGGATTCGGGAGTCGGTTACACAAGGGGAAGGTATTAGCACCCCTCACGTCCGTCGTACTCGACGGGATCCACGCTTGGTGTTTATAAGGAAAAGGGTGTGTTTATCTATCTACACTAATGGTCAGTCTGAAAAGAAAAGAAAAGGACAGGACTCGACAGAACATACGGTGTTCTGGGCCTACGTACTCCCTCGTGCAATGGAAAAGTCAGAGTCAACGTAGTTCGACTACCTACGTCTAGACGGGGGGAAGGTTGCTCGCCAGGACATCGTGTCCTGTGCCTACGTACTTCCACACAGCATGGAAGATCAGAGCAAACGTAGTTCGACTAACTACGGCTAAACAGGGGGTTCTCACACAGCAGTGAGAAAACAAACTGGTTTTAAAGGGTTCGGGAACCTACAACTACGGTCTGGTCTCAAATGCACTCGGGCAAGAGAAAAGGGATAACATCAGTCGTCAGCGGGAAAGTCTCGATCGCACAGCCGCGAGAGAACAAAAGGTTAGTTGTTAGTGTGCTCGCTAGGATATCGCATCCTATGCCTACATATTCTCGTCTGGTACGAGAAATCAGAGCAGCTGTAGTTCGGCTAACTACGACACAAGCTACTCAAGTGCTTTTCTATTGAAAGGAGAGAGGGAAAAGACACCCTAAAACTACGGTTGAAAAGGGGAATCTACCTACTGTTATCATGCCTGGTTGACCATCCTAATGTCTATCATAACTCCTCCGCAGCGGAGAAGTTAGAGCTCCTAAGGGATCATGGCAACGGGACTAAACAGCAAACAGGAATCAACTGCAAAGTAAAGAAATACTGGAAATATGCATGAATGCAACAACCAAACAAACAAGGCGCAAAGGCCGCAAACCACAGAGGTAAGGGAGCTCAGCTCTACCAAATACCAGCAAGCAAAGCCACTCAATAACAAACAAGCAGAAGGAGGACCACCTCAACTTCTCATGCACACAAAGCCTATCTCTAAGATGCACCTACCTCAGAAATATCTAGATGAACCCCTAAGTCTAATGCAGCACAGCACCACACAAGTCAAACAACACAAAGAGAAGGCGAACCAGCCTGACAAACTCCTATCCAAAACTTAAACCAAAACCCTTAGCAGGACCCCTAAACAAAGCCCTAATCAAACCCCTAAGCAAAAAAACCCTAAGCAAAACCCTAATCAAAACCCTAAGCAAAACCCTACACACAAGAGAAATCAATCCCAGTCTTCAAGCTTCAAAACAAGCTTACCAAAGAAAGGGAGCTAAGCAGACAAACCCATAGTGCCTTCCTCAAGAAAGTACTAGGAGGTTACCACTCAAGAATCATATCCTATGCGGCTCAACAACTGTGAACGGTTTACATTCCTCCTCAGGAGAAAATAAACTCATATGAAGGCTCCAACATCATTGGATACTTGAGAAATCCTATAGGAACTACGAGAACTAAGTGAACAGACCCATAGTGCCTTCCTCTGGAAAATACTAGGAGGCTTCCGCTTAGGAATCATATCCCATGTGGCTCAACAACTGTGATCAGTTTACATTCCTCCTCAGGAGAAACTAAACTCACATGAAGGCTCCAACATCATTGGATACTTGAGAAAGAAGTGAGAAGAAAGAATGAAAGTCATTCATAGTGCCTTCCTCAGGAAAGTACCATAAACTCCCTTCAAACTTCAGGATCTCAAACCTCACAAACAGAGAACAAGCTCCTAGACTAGGTCTTCAATCTATGCATCCTTGCAAGCTCTTCAAAACAAGCCAAGCCCCAAAGAAATCCCCCACATGAACCCCACAAGCAGACAAACAACACAAAGTCATACCTTACAACCAAGCAATTTAGAAAATACCCTAAAAATACTAAAACAAGGGGGAAAAATCTAACGCTTATTCACAAGGGTCTATTATACTTACCCATAATACCCTTATATTCCCATACCCCAAAATCAAATCAAAACTCCTAAAAGAAAATGATTTACTTCACCTATGCTAAACCTAAACCCTAATTTTAATCACTCTAATCTCACCTAATCAAATCATCTAAAAGTAACCCTAAAAATTACGAAAAAAATCCTGTACACAAGCTGAGGTCCTAAGTGAAATATCCTAAAAAGAATGGATCAAAATACCCAAGGGAAAGTCCCTAACTAAATTCTACAAAATGAAGTCTACACCTAACTTCTAAAAAACCCCATTTAAAAGAAAATACGCCAAAAATAGCAAACTAAAAATAAAAGGACATTTTTATTTTTATTATTTTCCTACACACAATTATTGATCTAATGCAAAAAGAACCAATCAAAAATGTTAATTTTCCATTTTTATATGAATTAATGAAAGTACAAGAAAATATAAAAGAAAATAAAAATTCAAAATTGGAATAAATGGGGAGGGGGGTTCAAACAGCATATGCGCCCAATTATTTTCCAGTTGGGCTTACGCTAGGGGGGGTGCGCCTAGCAATCAGGGCAAAGCCCAATCCAAATTATTCTATCTTCTCACACGAAGGGGGAGGCAACGAGCAAAACGGGGGGTGAGCCTCAGCAAACTCCCACTTGGGCCTAAACACCGTCCAAACCCTAGCCCAACTAAACAAACAACAAAACCAACCCCTTCTCCAACCTTCTGATTCACTGTTCATCATCTAAACCTAATACGCCGCTCGCACCTTCTCCCTCCTCTCTCTGACCTACTCTCAAGAATCTTCAAACACACTCACTCAGATCAATCCCCACCAATTAACACTAAACCACAACTCTCAAAACAAGAAACCCTACATCAGTGCATGAACAGCAATGGAGATTGTGAAAAGGGAACGAACCTGAGACGATGAAGTTCTGGGATTTCTTGAAGGTTCAACAAAGGTCGCCGCGAGAGAGAAGAAGATTTTGATTTTTTCTTGACTATTGAAGGAGCTCGCGGAGGTCTTGAAGGAAGCGTTGAAGCTCGTTCGAAGATTTCTAGACAAACAGCGAAGAACTCAACGAGTTCTGTGAAGATCTGGAAACAATTCAAGAACAGATGAAGATGATGACTCTGGAAACTGATAGATCTTGAAGGTCTTTGGAGTTGCTTGGATGTTCTGAGGAAGATCTTCAAAAGATCTTTGAAGATCTTGAAGAGGGATGATGAACTACAATGATCTTCTTCGAAAGTTGTTGACGGACGGTGTTTGTTGGTTGTTAGAGGTTTCTGGAAATTCCAGATGAAGGCCTATGAAGTTTCCGGCCACGAATGAAGATTCTGGTGAGGCATTGATGAAGGTGGACGGAGGAGGGTTGGAGGAGAACGAAGCGTTTCTGGGAATTTCTGGGTTTTTTACAGTTTCCGGCGTCTTCACCGGTCTCCGGTGGCCGTTGCGGTGGAGGGAGACGTCTGGGCCGGCGACTGCATGGCCGGCGATGGAGGACTCCGGTGAGGGCTAGGTGGAGACAAGTGTCTCAGTGGTAGGGCGCATGCGTGGCACGTGTCTGAGGCGTGGCGGAAAGGGAGAGAGAGGGTGGATACGTGGCAAGAGGAGGGAGTGAGTTGAAATGAGGTGGGGCCTCTGCAGTTACCCGCGTGTCACTCTTTATATATGGACAAGTGGCATGCAATCCTCTTTGGACAAAAACGAATAAAAACTGGACTGAATACATTCTGGGCCTCCAAACAATCTGCTTCTGGGCCCACGAAAAATCCAATTGTACCAAAAAACTGAACAAAACTGCATTAAAAAAAGAGATTAATCCTAATTATCTAATTAAAACCTTAAACCTAATTAAAGCAATGATTAAACTCTAACTAAAATTAAACTGTAATTAAATCTAAATGACAATTAACTATCCTAATTAATTCTAACAAATTCAATTAAAATCTAAACAAAAGATTAAATCCTAATTAACCTAATTAAACCCTAATTAAATCTAAAATGATTAAAATATAACTAAACTCTATTAAACCAAATTAATTTCTAAACTCTACTAATTTTTATCTAAAAAATCATTAAAATCCTATTAAAATTCTATTTAATTTCTATTAAAATCTATACCATTTATTTAAAACTATTAAAATCTATTATTAATAAAAGAAAAAAACTATATTCTTTCTATATTATTCTAAAAACAATTAAAAGTTATTTAAAATCTATTATATTCTAAAAATGATTAAAAGCTATAAAAAAATATTAAAAAACCTATTTAAATTCTAAAAAATCTATAAAACCTATTAAAAATCCACAAAAGGCTATTAAATCCTAAAAAAATGCAGACACATGCAAATGGCCAACATAAAAGATAGTGCGAAACCAGATCGAAGCACACAGTAAACCCATGGTATCAGAATATCCCGAAAACCACCATGTAAGCTGAAAACACCGAGAAGCGCACAATTTCCCGAAAATAAAACCCTGATTATCTAGACTGGATCTGACATATCTGGTAAATGAAACCCAAGCTGTAACCCTGACATCCTCTGTCTGTGCACAAATGTCATGCATCTGATTTGCGAATACGAATTGAACCATGAACCAGATGGGAGAATCGGTTGGTCAAATTTTAGGGTGCAACACCTTCCAGATAAGTGGCAGTCTCTTCTGAGAAACTTATCATTGTTATCTTTTTCCAAATAAGTGGCAGTCTCTTTATTGGAGAAGCTTATCCGTTTCCGGTGGTGTATAAGTCCCTTTCAACGATAAGTGGTAGTCTCTTTTGAGAAGCTTATCATGGCATTTCCCCATGAAGTCCAATTATTTGGGCATACAGAAGAGTTTAATTACCTTGTATCTTTGCTGATGTTTCCTGAAGATCCCATTTGATCTCTTTGTTTAAGGAATTTCCAGAAGCTTGAATGTCATTTCCTATTTAAAAACTCAAGCATTTGTTTGCATGATCCTACTGCTATGTGGATCCTGCTTTACCTTTTGTCCTAGAGTGTCAGCCAGTCATGTTTGAACGTGTTGGTCAACTACTCTGGATATCCCTCAGTGGAGGCGTATTCTCGGTGCCATCTCCATTGAGGATCTTTTGTTGTCTTTCTTTATAAAGTGTCAACCGGTCACGCCTGAACCTATTGATCCATCACTTTAGACTTCCCTAGTGCTTTGTCATCCCTAGTGAGTGGTTACTCATTATGTTGTCTTTTGTCCCTGTTCGCTTTTGTTTTCGTTGCATTCTGCATTTAGCATTCCATCATGGTCATCATACTATAATTCATTGCATGTCAGCATTTTTTTTAGGATAGTTCTCTTTTGTCCATAGCATTGCATATCATGGCATCTAAGGGAAAAATTTTCGGTTTGCTATATTTAAATACCTTTCACCATGATTTCGTGAAGGTTTTTCATCGCTCATATCATCCAGTGAAGATATTTAAATAGGGGCAACTGTTATACCCCAAATTTTACCCTTAAATTCCTTGACCCTCTACATTTTATCTTAGGTCCATCATCCATTAATGGCTAACTAATTTATCAGAATTTGTTTGTTTGTTTCCATTTGTGATCAGGATGCCACAGAAGATTCAGAGGTCTGAAGGCTCTTTGTGTGTTCTAGTCCTCTGCAAGTTACTTTGAACTTCTTGAAGAGGAAGGAAGGGTGTATTTTCATTCTCACAATCCCTTGGCCAATATAAGACCTATTTTCTTTTATATATATTACAGATTTCTCAAAAAAAGATTAAGTATTTGTCCATGGATCTAAGGCAGGGCTATTTAGGGGCACGATATTTTGTGTGGTGTTGACTGGTTTGTGTACTTTGTTTTTAAGAAAGGATAAGAGAATATGTCTTCGTGGTATAGATTAAGACTTCATTAGTTTAGAATGTTTTCATTTTGGACTCATGATTAATCTAATGAATTGAGTTTAATATCATTCCTATCTAAGAAGTTAAGCTTTTATGGCCTTTTAATCTTAATAGAAAGGATTGGAATTTGCTTTGTTTGATGTCGTGAAGTCAAGCTGAGATAAGAACTTTGAATCAAGTTTTGTTGTAGAACACCAAAGTGGCATTTAACATTCCTAGATTCGTTGTTAATTTCATCAAGTGTTCAACATGAAGCTTACACTTTAATTGTTAAACATTGAAGTTCAGTTCCAAATCCAAGCCATATGATTAAGTTCTACGATTAGTGTCAAAGTTATGGATTTATATGATTCAATTCCAGGATTCATAATCATCTTTCTTACAATGCAAGTTTGTTCTAAGGTTATTATATTCAAGTAAATTCAAGCTACCATTTCTAACATTTAAGGCACAAAGTGAAAATCTTTCATTAATCCAAGAATTTTGGGCTACAAAGTGCAAAATGTATAAGAATTGCTATAAAATTCCAAAATCTCTTTGCAAAATACAAGGAATTAGAAATCCACATTAGTTCATAGATTCAAAGATCAAGTTCAAAAATATAGAGATCCATCACAATTTGAATTTATGATTATAAGCTCAAAACTCCCTACACCATTTTCATGTTTCAATTTTCAAAATTTCCAAAGTTCATGACCTTCTTACAAAATTCCAAGTAAACAAGGAAGTGTTTTACAAATCAAGATCAAAACTCATTACAAGGGCCCAAGTTATACAAATCCTTTTCAAAGCATACAAGGATTAAAATTACATGTTACTTCAAAATTATACAAGGAACTTCACAATTGTCTAGCATCTATTTTCCAAACCCAAACGCCAGCACTATGCGAAGCAATAGAAGAACGAGATTCACCGAAATATGGTTGCTGGAAGTTGTTTGTTTGTACCACAGGACATGAACTACTGCACTAAAAAAATATTACAAAGACGAGTGACTTGGTTGTCCGTGAGGTGCACATGTCCAAACATCAGAAGGAGTTTAAATTGCTTAAAAATTGTGAGATTTTCCCAGGGTGCCTATGGAACTGGTCAGCAGCATGTGTTTAAAGAGAATATGATTTAAACGACAAAACAACATAAGTTATTTTCTGATAAGTGGCAGAAAACTTGGCAACAAAATTTTGTCAACGTCAATAAGCATAATAACCATTGAATGAGAGAGTACAAAAGCATAAACATATCAGCTTCATTATGCTCCAAAATTACAAAAAAAATCAAAGTTCATATTTCTTTCCAAAACAGTTCACCAGACAAGTCCAAGACAACATCATCTTATTCATGAAGCACAATCAAGCACATTTGACTGAAAATCAAGGCCATAACATTGGTGTTTATTTCCAAATTTACATTTAGCCTATAAAAGACAAAAAACAGTTGGAGAAGGGGGGATCATTGGCACTCACGAAAAAAAAACAACAACAAATTACATTAACTCGCAGAGATTCAACAGCAACACGGTGGCATTATGAGTCGAGAAGAAAATAACATATAGATAGATTCATACACACATACACAATTAAAAAGTGAAATCAAGGGAAGGTAGGAAGAAGAAACTTATCTCTGGCGTCGCCGAAGCCACCATAACGAAAATATCTGAGGTGTAAAACCCTTGCTTCTGAAGCACCACTATAAGCAAAAATTCTTGCCTATTCAATATGCAATTGATGTTAGCTGATATACCTCCATGTCGTGTCGTGTAAATTTTGCCTAATTGAAATAATAGGAAGTTGGAGGCAGTAATCTATAAATCTAACTAATGTAAACACGCAATTAACCTGCTACCTTGACAACATCTTGAAGAAGGTAATGTTGTCGTAAACCCAACGCCACCGAATCGTAGATCGGAAAAAGGGAGGAACGAGGATGCGTCAAAATCTACCCATCGTAACTAATATGCGAGTAGAATACCCCTCTAAGCATCGTGTTCATGTCCTTGGCTCGTAACACATATGCGTTTTCCCTTTGTTATTTTTTGTTCTCCGTCTCCATCCTCCATAGACGAACTTTGGTTTGCTGTGATTTAACTGATACTCAGTGGAACTAACGTTAGGGATTTCTTTGATTTGAGAGATTTTGGTGAAATAAATTAGAGAAGAAGGGCATTGATGAAGAAGCTCGCGTGCGAGAGAGAGAGAGAGAGAGAGAGAGAGAGAGAGAGAGAGAGAGAGAGAGAGAGAGAGAGAGAGAGAGAGAGAGAGAGAGAGAGAGAGAGAGAGAGAGAGAGAGAGAGAGAGAGAGAGAGAGAGAGAGAGAGAGAGAGAGAGAGAGAGAGAGAGAGAGAGAGAACGTCCATCTAGGGTTTCTGAACCCTTTTCAACCTTTTGTAAATCATTGGTGGTTCAGGCCGGGTGGGCTTGACCACCACCGACCCGTCTTTGTTTTTTTTTATAATTATTTTCGGTGTTTGGTTTTGGATCCAGTGGGCTTGATGACCACCAGCCCAACATTTTGTTTCCTTATTTTCTCTTTTTTTTTTTGTTTTATTGGAAATTTGGGCTTGGCCCAGATGTTTATTTTTTTAAATAAATAAATAAATAAAGAATTGTGTCAAATTAATTTAAATTTAGTTAATTAAGATTTAAATAAATTGGATTTTAGAAAAATTAGTCATTTTAATTTAATTCTAAATTGGTGAGTTAAATTTTATTCGGGTTTCTATATAACTTTCACCGTTTTTTTTATTGACCTTTGAAATTTATTATTGACAAATCCCTGTTTCTCTATTTAATTCTTGACGCACATTTTTCTAATCTCGTTTTTTGTGGCCTAATTTTATTGATTATAGATACCCAGTCTTGTTTGATAATTATTGTGACCCTCATCCGTTGTGGTTTGATTGTATGATTTGGTATTTTTACCTATGTTGTCATCATTTATTCATTATGATGTTACTTATGCGTTTCCAAAGGAGAAATTTCCCTCTTTTTGACTGCCATGTCAAACATAGAGCTTTAAACCCTTATCCTTTATCCTAGCCTTAGGATAGGAGTCGCCGTACTCCACGCAAACGTCCTGCCATAAACATCCCCCTCTTATCCTCATCCTAGCCTTAAGATCGGAGTCACCGCACTCCACATGATGTCTTGCCATGGACTTTCTCTTTCTTTTCTATACTAGCCTCAGGACCAGGAGCTGTTGTACTCCATGTAAGTTCCCGCCGTGGATACTTACCTACTTTTTCAACTTAACTTCAAACTTAGACTCGAAGTCGCCGCACTTCATGTAAGTGTCTCGCTATGAGCACTTACTTCCCCATGGAACCTTGACCATGGTCAAAAAGTTCCTCACCCTCTTTCAGGGGAACTACAATACTCTGATTCTATTCCCGTCAAGATACGTAGGCACAAGATGTGATTTCTTGGCGAGTATACTTAGGACTAACCCCTTAGGTCTCTCTTCAAACCTTTAGCATAAAGATATCATATAGTAAATAACACAATTTAAAACAAGTGGTTCCTGTAGAGTACTACAGATGCTTAGGATGCTAACACCTTCCCTAGGTATAACAAACCTCTGAACCCTAGATCTCCCCACGTTGTGTTTACAACGCAAACTTAGGTTTTTCTTTCTTTAACCTTTCATTCGGATAAATCAAAGACCGGTTGTAAATTCAAGATTTGTGACTCAAATTAATCAATAACTTGACATCTGATTCTCACCGTAACAACAAGGAAAAAATAAATTGAAGACCAACTAAAATAAAATCAATTTGAAATAAAATTAACTAAATTAGCTAACTAAATCTAAATAAAAAACAAAATAACTAAATTTAAAAAACTAAAACTTAATTTACTTAAATCTTAATTTAATTTAATGATTTAAAAATAAAATTAATTAAATTAACCCTTTCTTTTAATCAAAGGTAAGAAATTGGGCTAAGCCCACTTAATAAAGAAAACAGCAAGAAGAACAAAAAAAAAGAAAAAAGAAATAAATAAAAAACAAAAACGTTGGGCCAGTGGTGGTCAAGCCCATCTGACCCAACATTAACACACATTTCCTTCAAAAGAGGGAAAATGAACGGGGAAAGCTCTTATCCTTTGGCCCCCTTCTCTCTTCCGGATTTCTCTTGACGAAATCCTCTTTCTCTACTCAGACCCTTCTCAACCTCTTCTTAACCCTAACATCGTACCCTTTCCTTCATACTTCAATGAGTTTGAAATCAAGCAAAAAAATATAGATAAAATGAACAAACAAACACTATTCATTGCAAATGAAAGGCGGGATGGAGGCAGAGAACTAACCTACAGCGGCTCCGGCGATGTACACGGTTGGTGGAATAACCTCGAGGATGGTCTCGGGCAGCTTTGAGACGTGCGCAATGATGTTGAGGTAGCTTCGAGTACGTGATTTCTTTTGCAACTGAAAGTTAGGAGCGATTATGACATCAACGAAGATAAGTTTTCTCTAATCCCCTTCTTCTTCTTCTTCAATCCCTCTTTTATTCGCGTGTATGTGAGTTTTCGTTATGTTTGCTTTTAAAAAGTCGTGACACTATTGTGATGCTGAGATCAATGTTGCGTGGATTTTTGTTCTGAGTTTTGTGTGAATGGATGTATATGGTGTAAGACTTATAGTGATTTTTCTTACTCAATCTTCTTTCAACCGCGTGTGTATGTGATGTTGTTGTGAATTCTCTTTGTGTTTGTATGTAAATTCTGAAGGTGAGATAATACTTAGAAGGGGGGTTGAATAAGTATGAAAGATTAAAACTTAGAATTAAAACACAATTATTTTTATCCTGGTTCGTTGAACTCAACTACTCCAGTCCACCCTTCCTAGAGTGATTTGCCTTTCTCAAACAAGGACTTAATCCACTATTTAATCAAACAGATTACAATAGTAACACCTAAGAACAACTGTTCTTAGTATTCTCAAGAGCTACTGATTCCAACTGAATCCTCTTAAGGAAATCCTTTACAATCAATGTAAATCTAATTCAAGAGTAAAAATGCTTCTAAAAAGCTTTTATCACAACAGTGATATTTCTCTTAAGTTTAAGTACAAATAATTCTAAGAATGAATATGAAAGTATGAGAGCTTGAATGTTTTAATTCTTTTTCAGTAAAACGTCTAACTGAAGAATTTGGTGGAGTCTTGCTTTTATAGGCAGCTGATCCAAGGAGAGTTGAACGTTGAGAAGAGTGTCCCAAAAGGTCTGAGCCTTTTTGTCTTCACATCAAGTGACCTTTCCTAGAAGAAGAAAGCACAGAAAAATCCTTTTTGTCTGTGTTCTTGTGTCTAGCACAAATAAGGAAAGAGACGTTTGATTTACTCCAACAGATATATTCTTTGAATATTTCTTCTTCAGTTTTCAGCAAGTTCATCAGAGTCTGATTGGGTCATAGTCTTCTAATGATGATCAGAACTTTGCTGGATCAGAGTCTTCTGCAGCATGTGTGCTTTCAGCGTGTTTAAATATCAGAGCATATTTGAAACAAAACTTCAGTACTGGCAGCTTTAGTACTTTCAGAATCTTCTGTAGAAACTATGCTTTGAAAAACTCTTCATACAATATTCTTCTTTGCTTCAGATGCTTCTGCTAGCTTCAGATGCTTCTGCTTGCTTCAGATTCTTCTGGAGCTTCTGCTTCAGAATCTTCTGGAGGCTACGCTCAGGATCTTCTGTAAGCAGCAATCAGAATCTTCTAATGAGTGCATCTGGCGCTTCAGAGTCTAGTTAATTTCTTGTATACAATTCTGATATGCTTCTAGAGTGTTAATTTCTTTACTATCTGCAGTAAAAACTCTTAAGCAAATTTTAGAGTATATAATTCTTAAATACAAAATTTCCTAATAGTTATCATCAAAACAAAGAGATATTATTAAGAATCAATCTGTGTTCTAACAAATTCTCTCTACTATCCTTTTCTTTCTGTGAAATTTCTTTTCTGCACTTTGTCTATATGTCGTGATCTTATTCTGTTTGCCCTGCATATGCGTGAACCAGGACGCCCCCCTTCTGTTCTGCTATGAATCCTTTATATATGATTTCAAAAACACTGATGTGGAATTTCAATTGAAATGTTGTAGTTGGGTAATAAAAATCTTTCTTTTTCTAAGTAAACATGTTCAAACATGTTGAGCACATTTTTGGTTTGGTTTTGGAAAGAAAAGAGTTGTTTTCTTGTATTGAGAATTTGATAGAGTTGTTTCCTTTTCTGATAGACCACATTTAATCTCGTATATTTTCTATGAAGCCTTATGATGAACTTGCCATTTTAACTCAGCTTGTTTGATCCTGGGATAGTGTGATAAATAAATTTTTGTTTTAAACAGAATATGTTTCAAAACGTAAATGCGCAAAATGATGAACTTCTTATTTGTCCTGTCTGTTGGTCTATTCTTATATTATCTGACCGTATTTGATTTTTGGAGGTTGTGATAAAATTCCAGGTCCACAAGTTATATTTGCCAACCTGGTGTGAAAATCTCCAGCCAAGGTGTTAATTTCCACCCTGGAAAATGCAACTCCCTGGATGGATTGCCTCGAATGTTTTTTTTTACCCGCGGTCTGGTCAAAACCAACATCAGGTGTAACGTAAAGTCTATGGGCAGAAAGTTCAGTTCACTCTTTATTTGCTCGTATGCCTCTAAAACCGCTACTCTAGACATATAAAAGTTTGTAGAAGTTGTTTGGATATGTGTTGCATTGCTGATGTTTGCTTGTGTTTATTTGTAGGTTAATCGTAAGCTACTTGCAAGTATCCACAAAGTGACTTGCTTGCGGATACACTTGTTTATGAACAACATCAAGCACGCCCGCAGAATGATAACTCATGTCGGTTGTGGTAATTTTATGGAGAACTCGTGGTTTGAGATTGAGTTACCAATTTTGCATTGAGTTACCAATTTTGCATTGGATTTGGACCACTTAAAGGTTTAGGATTTAGGATTTGCTCTTTTTTGTAACGAATCTTAAAGAACCTTCTTAGAATTTCCATGATTTGGGATTTGAACAACAAATGTTTGAGCTTTGACATGATATTTGTAACTTACATATTGTAATGAAGTTTGTGCTTGAACTTATATTTTGAATGAACTTGAATGAGTTTCTTTCAATCTAAACCTTATGAGAAGTATAGGTTTTGCAACTTGTATTTTGAATCCTCAAGATCTTGAATCTTATGGCACCTTGGATTCTTGAATTTAGCCATGCGACTATGATTATGAATCATGTCTTGGACTTTAGTCACATGAAAATGCTATTAGGCCAAGAATACTTTTTAATTTAAAATCTTAAATTATCACTTGGATATTTTGGATGGTGAATCTTAGATATTCTCTTATAAGTTTCAAAAAAAATTGAATCTCCTTGAATCTTATGTAACTCTAGCATCTTATGAATTCAATCCATGAACCATGATGGGATCTTGAACTTTGTATTTTTATGGAAAAATTCCAAATAGTTGGCCTCGAAGTTTCAAACTCTTTCTAATTATTCCTTGAATGAATCTTGACTTGTATTGCTTAGTATCTCTTGAAATAAAATTTTAGTTTAATGTAAAAGGACACGAGTCTTCGTTTTTACACACTTGAATTTGCTAAAATTGATGAACTTTTATTCTTGACATAGAGCTTTGGATTTTGGCTTTAAAATGTGAACCATGACCTGTGAAACCCATGAATTGAATCTTAAGAAAACCATACAATCATTCTTCCATTTTTTGGCATTCTTGAATTTTTGTAATGATGCTAATTTACTTGTAAAGAAACATATAAATCTTGAAACTTATATATCTCTATCTTGAGGAGCCTAATCACATGAAAATACCGTCATGCCAAACAACTTCTCTTAGATTTGCAACCTGAATATTTGGATAATGAAATCCTTATGGTGAAATAGAAACCAAATTCTTGCTAAAACTTGTGAATTTAGAAGTGGGAAACCCTGTCACTAGAATCACATCTTGACAATTTTGAAACAAAAGGGAATTCCAAACTTTATTCTCTTAAGTTCAAAATAGCATAAATTATGATCTTTTTTATTCTCATAATCGGAAATGAACTTGGTATAAGAGTCATGCCTAGAGAGAAACTCTTGAAAGTGAAGATATCATTTGCACGTACTACGAAATTCAACCAATTCTTACATGACCAAAGCTCAAAATCCATGGACATAAATATCCTAATCAAATCTTAATCCTCCCCATGGAAACCATTAAGAAATCTTTAGAGGAAGTATTAACCTTGTGTTGACCATTAGACCCGTGAGGATGGGGGCCTATCCCTCATTCATATATGCAAGAACTCAACACAACTCGCGGAGGACTAGAACACACACATAGCCTCCATGACCTTTGAATCATCTACAGCAACCCTATCCTCACGAATAGACAAGATTAATAAAACGGCTAGCTATGCATGGATGGTTGACTTAAGATGAAGTTCCAAATATCAAAGAATCTAAGGATAAATTTTGGGGTATAACAGGTCAACATATATTGCCTTAGGCGCTTAGCAGCCAAGCCAATGCACAACATGTCTTCTCAAACATTGAGTACCTTGTTTTGCAGTCACTAAATTTCTTGCTTGCATGTTCTTTTCTACCTGTTTCATCATGATGCCCTAGTACACATCCCATGGATCCATCCAACACTGTTAAGTACATAATAAGGGGTTGTCCTGGAACAGGAGGTATCAGGATTGATGATTCTTGCAGATATTCCTTTATTTCTTCAAATTCTTTTTGACAGTTTTTATTCCACACGATTGCTTGATCTTTGCGAAGCAACTTGAATATAGGTTCGCAAGTGGCTGTTAGGTGAGATATGAATCTAGGGATGTGGTTCAACCTCCCTAGGAAATCGCGAACCTCCTTTTCAGTCCTTGATGCTGGCATATTCTAGATAGCTTTAACTTTGTCAAGATCGACCTTAGTCGCTTGTTGACTCATGATAAAACCTAGCAATTTTCCAGATCTTACTCCAAAAGTACACTAGTTAGATTTAGTCTCAACTTGAACTTTCTCAGCCTTGCAAATAGCTTTTCCAGATGATTGAGATGCTTTTCTACAGTTTTTAACCTTGCAGTCATATCATCGACGTAGACTTTGATCTCCTTATGAATCATGTCATGAAAGAGAGTCTCCATTGCTCGCTAGTACGTTGTGCCTGCATTTTTCAAACCAAACGGCATAACCTTGTAACAAAAGGTTCCCTAAGGGGTGATGAAGGTAGTCTTTTCCAATCTTCCGGGCCATTTGTTGCGGTAAGAATCGTGATACCAAGCTATTGATTAACTTGAATCTTTAATTCTTAAGTTTACAACCAGACTTTAATTTATCCAAAAAGGAAAGGTTTAAAGAAAGGAAAACCTATTAAAATGCAAAGCAAAAAGCAAGACTTAAAGCTAAGCAAAGAGATCTAAAGGTTCGGGGGTTGGTTATGCCTAGGGTAGGTATTTCACATCCTAAACATCTGTAGTATTCTACAGGAACCTCTAGTTAATATTTGTGTTTTCTAAAGGGAAAGTGCTAAGGGTAAAGATATAAAGTATAAAATATGTACAAAGTTTGTAAAGTATGGTAAAGTATGCTCGCGAAGACATCGCATCTCGTGCCTACGTATCATGACGGGAATGGAATCAGAGCAACCGTAGTTCCCCTAGTGGGGTAAGGAACTCTTGACTGTGGTCAAGATTCCAAAGGTAATGTAAGCATTCATAGGTAAGCACTTACATGGAGTGTGGCGACTCCTAAATCTACGTTGAGATGATTGTAGTAGAGAATGTCCACGGCGGGACGCTAAACATGAGTACGACGACTCAAATCCTAAGGCTAGGATAAAGGGTAAAGGATGTCCACGACAGGACGCTAAATAGAGCACGGCGACTCCAATCCTAAGGTTAGGATAAAGGGTATCATACATAAACCAAAAATTTCACAACGATGTAAACAAAACGGTTCAAAATCCTCAGGGGAATAATCAAAAGATTTTTTAAAGGTGAACCGCTTAAATGCGTACAAGCAAAGTTGAAATTCAAAATTAAATGCCCAAGGAATATAACAATCCATGTTCATAATCTCAAATTAAAAACTCAAAGAGAATGAAATCCAAATGTTTGAAATAAAGAAGGAAAGATAGGAGGGTGAAAACTCTAAAATGGGTTATAACTTGCTCATAATGCAAAGTGTTTCTAAAATAGGATTTTTAGAATTCTTTAAACATTATATGAAAATATGTTACAACACAAGAATTTTGCAAAAAGAACCACTTAAAAATGATTTAAAATGGAGAAGTTATGTGGTTTTTAAGTTTGTGAACAAAACATAAAAATCTAAATGATAAAAAGAATAAAATGAACATGGTAAGACAATGAATCAAACAAATTTTATTATTTAAACATGTTAAAAAACATGTATAAATAATTCAAGATCAATATCACAAGAAAAATCAAGTTACAAGTTGAAAAAGTTTAAGAACATCATGGTAAAAACCCTAAAAACAGTCATGGTAGCATGTGAAATGCAAATGGAAAGTTCACATTTATGAGTTTTAGGTTTACCTCTTGAAGAAAGATTAAGCAATAAGAAAACCAGAGATCTTGAAAGCTCTTCCAAGATCTTCAAATGTTCCTAGGATGATGAATAGATACTCCAAACAACCTCCAAGCAAGCTAGTGGACGAAATGCCTTGTAAATGAAGGAAAATCTCCAAAATCCAAAGATTTCAAAGACCAACTCACTAGAACCTTGTTACATAAATATGGAAGTGATTTGGATATCTTAAATACATCATATTTGATGTGTTTGAAGTGTTTCTTGAGTTGGAAGAAGTTTGGAAATGGTTTTGAAAGGTGTTTTGCAAAAGTAGATTTTGAGGGATTTTGGAAACTTAATGAGATTTTGCAAGAACTTGTGATTGTGTAAGGAATGGAGTTCTAGCTGGTTTCTAGCATGAAACTTGTGTGTTTGTGATGTAGGAAATGAGTTCTATTTATAGCCAAAGGCCTTGGATCAAGGTATGGGCAAAAGTGAAGCAAATTGCCAATTTTAACCTTCCATCATGAAAATCTTTGAGTTTTCCAATGCAATCTTCATCTTTGTCTTTAAGCCACTCTACTAAGATATTCTCCATGCACCATAGATTTTTTTCATCATGATTGATATGATAGGAGGTGACTTGTTGAATTAAAGTTGATGATTTGACAAAGGTAGCCACCTTTTTTCTCTTTCTTCACTATTCACTTTTGCAACTTGCATTAAATAATAATTTCCATTGATCTTTGTGTCATTTTCGTGGGAATTGATGTACAAATGTTCATTATCAATATAAACATCATAAATGAGGCTTAACCATTTATTAGCATCGATTTGGAGAGGTTTTGGAATCAAAAAACTCATGCTGACCTGGTTTTGCCAATGCGAGTTTTTGCTAACTTGTGGACCTCGGTTCTCTCTAAACAGAAAGAGTTATGGAACCCACTTGTACTTTTTAGAAATCCCCAATTAGGTAATATAATATTTATGTTTGTTTTAGGAACTCACTCCTCTTGAAACTAGGTCAAAAACCCTTGTGTGGTTAAGGACTTATGACTTTGCCCTTTTCAAAACCTTAATTCCCCAACTTTTCGATTACTTCTCAATTCTTGATCAATTGGTTACAAAACTTCATTATTAGATATTAAATGATGTTGGGAGCATAGTTGGCTTCAATTTTGGGTTAAAACCCTGTTGGTCAATGGGTTGACTTTTCAATCAGATGAATCGAACGATCGAAAACCTCTGAATTGACTGTTGGTGTCCTGGGTCTTCTGAGGCCTTGAAACTTCTTGAGTGGACTTCCATAAGACATATGAGCTTCATGGACCATAAATCCATCATTGGAACAGCTTTTAAATCAAAAGTCAAACTACAGTTGACTTTTCTTGATCAGAAACCCTAATCGGGTGTCCTGGATTGCACTGTTCTTGATCTTTGGGTGACAAACTCAAATTAGACTCATACTTGATCCAATGTAGTATCTTTTATCATGTGGAGACTTGGTTCATGGAGAATCAATCCAATACGTTGACTGATTAAACCATCGAAACCTTGATTCCTGACTGTACGAAAACCTGGTTCACCTATAACTTAACAAAGACAAACTTGAAGTAGGTTAAGGTTAAATAATTAAATGAAAATGATCCTAGAATGATGATGAAGATCTAAGGGGTCAAAATTTGGGGTGCAACACCATCTTGATCTAGTTGTACCCAGAGAAACCATCCATGAAAAAAATTACAGAGCACTGAGCCATATTGTCTACCAACACATCAATGTGAGGTAGTGGGAAATCATCCTTTGGGCTAGCCTTGTTCAAGTCTTTGTAATCAACGGACATTTGTAGTTTACCATCTTTCTTAGGTAGAGGTACAATATTTGCAACCCATTGGGGGTAGTTTGATATTTCCAAGAACCCTGCATCCAATTGCTTTTGTACTTCCTTTTTTATTTTTAGCACCATGTTAGGTATAGTTCTTCTTAACTTCGACTTCACCAACGAACATTCTTCTTTGAGAGGAAATATGTGTACCATAATGTCTTCATCAATCCCATGCATGTCTTGGTAGGAACGAGCAAACACGTCTTTATACTATTGTAGAAGTTCAACCAGTCTTCTCTTCACATCTTCTTCTAGAGCGGCGCCTATCTTGGATTCCTTATTGTCAACTTCTGTCCCAAGGTTGATGATTTCTACTAATTCTTGATGTGGTTGGATGACATTTGACTCTTGTTTCAATAATTTGGCCAACTCCTCAGGGAGCTCACAATATTCCTCATAGTCCTCATCGGTGTGGTAGATTAGATTATCAATGTCATATTTGACCATATAAGTATCATTGTCAATGGAATCCGAAGCGGACCTGCATGATTCATGATTCATTGTTATTTTTTTTTAGAGAGATGAAAAGGAAAATGCAAGAAAAACATTGTCATTTTTATTTATGAAAAAGTGAAAAAGAAAAGCAATGAGCATACTTGAATGCAAAAAGTTTATTTTATTCATGATAAACGTAGATTGAAAACATGGGACCTTACAAACTTAATCCATATGCCTTGGGAAGAGCATAAGACTTGAAAACAAAACACAAAAAATTACTCTTCATATAAGATGACTTCTAGTATCTCCACAATGGTCCAATTGTTGAGTTGCTGATCCAGAGCCCTTGGGTACACCATGCAAACTTTATCAGGGGTGTTGCCTTCTTATTCCACAAAGGTGACCTGAAAATCCACAAGGTGCCCTCTACTGGTGAAAGCAAGCGGAATAGTGTGCCTCTTGTGTTTGCTAGAGGTTGCCTTCTTTTGTGCTACCTGATTGTTTGGATATCCCAAATGAACTCTGCTTTTATTCACAGGAAGTTCCAACTGTAACACCCCACTTCCCAAAATTTAAAATAAAATACAATTAATTCAAGTAAACATCAGAGTTTCTCCTCGAAAGTGGGATATCACCTCGAATAATTCAACATCAATAGATGGTTTTCAAAATAAAACAGCGGAAGTAATCATTAATTCAACATTCTCGGCCATCCGCCAAATACATAAAGTCATTCATTAACAAGGTTCACCAAAATATGATACGTCACAGGAATAAAACAAATTCAACATAATAGAAGTAAACATCCAAGTCCAGTGTTACGTATCAGAGCATCCTAAGACTCGACCTGCACACCACTATCCAAGCTCGCTATGTACCTGGATTGTCTGTACTTTCGAAGAAGCACAGACCACCACAACAACAAAGGGGTGAGAAACATGATAAAAATTATCAGTAATAAGATACATGATAAAAAGTAGTAATTCTATAAAATGTCACCCAACAGGCATCAACCACGACCTACTGTCCAAAAATCAAACACAACATGCAATAATGCAAACATGCAACTCAACACCATGCATGCGGTACCGACTCATTGGTTCATTCAATCGAACCCAGGATAGATCACATACACCCCTCATTGGCAATGATCTATCCCCACCATTCTCCACTAAGGAGTACAGATGAATCGCATACACTCCTCCTGAGCAACGATTCATCCCACCATCCTCCACAAAGGAGTACGGATGAATCACATACACTCCTCCTGAGCAACGATCCATCCCACAATTCTCCACAAAGGAGTACGGGTGAATCGCATACACTCCTCCTGAGCAACGATTCATCCCACCAAAACACCATGATATGCACAACAAATAAACTCAAGCACACTAAGTGCACACGATCATCCTGATCACATCACCATGCATCACACACACACACACACACACACACACACACACACACACACACACACACATATATATATATATATATATATATATATATATATATATATATATATATATATATATATATATATATATATATATATATATATATATATATATATATATATATATATATATATATATATATATATATATATATATATATATATATATATATATATATATATATATATATATATATATATATATATATATATATATATATATATATATATATATTACACACCAATCAATTATATTAATTACATTAAATATTAGTAAATTCACATCTTAACACCCAGTATACACTCTTCACCATTAAACACCATATCTATACCCATCATGACCAAAGGGATCAATTTTCCAAAAGGCTACATTTCACACTTCACAATTTACAATCTAGGATTCACGCCATACGACTACCCACAACATATTATAATACAACACACAAGCTATACGTTATATATCAAAAACATCAACATTGGATGGAAACAACAAAAACAAATAAAACAAGTTGTTGTCATGCTCGCTGGCTCACTCGCCTAGCGAAGCCTCAGCGAACGCTCGCTGCCTCACTCGCCTAGTGAACTCGCTAGCGAAGGCAGACAGTGGATACTGGAAGGGTTCTCTACCCAGCTCGCCTAGCGAAGCCTTAGCGAACACTCGCTGGCTCGCTCGCTAGCTGCTCGCCTAGCGAATTCTGCGATACACCAAAATCCCAACTGTCCCAAAAATCATCAGAAGCTCACAAATCACCCGATTTTCACCAAACTAGTTCCTGTAGTCTTAACCTAACATTTCCCGACTAAACTACATGACTTAATCCAGATTTTACCCAATAAAACATCAATTCTACCGATTAAACCATTTTCGACCTAAAATGACAAACTACACAAAAACACCCAAACAATCCAAACAATCCCTACATAATCACATGCATGGATAGAATCACAAAGTTTCACACCCTTACCTCGATTAATTGATCAAATTGACGAAGAATCCTGAAGAATTTGACAGCCCTAACCTTGTCTCTCTCTTTCTCGTTCTTCCTTCTTAATCTTTCTCTCCTCTTTCTATTTCCTTTCTATTCCCACTTTCTCTTATATCATTTTCTATCCTCTCCCTTCCATTATATTTTATTTACTTAATTTAATAATAATACAAATAACAATAATAATAACAATGAAATAACAATATTACCATTATTATTAAATTATTATCATTATTAATTATAGTATATTAATATTAAATTCTATAGTTTATTAAATGATCTCCATAATTAAGGGCACTCGCCAGCGCACTCAAACACCCCCCGCATGAAGACTCACCGAAATAAAATAACACCAAAATACTAATTAATTAAAATGGGTGTTACAACTCTCCCCTACTTTAATTATTTTCGTCCTCGAAAATTACCTGATGGAAACAATTCCGGATACGCTTCCCGCATCCTGCTTTCCAATTCCCAGGTCACACTGCCCCCTGCAGCACCTCCTCAAGCCACTCTCACCAAAGGTATCTCCTTCCCTCGGAGTCGTTTCATTTTACGATCTTCGATCCTCAACAACATCGTCTCAACAATAATATTTTCCCGGACTTGAACTTCATCTCTCTGAATTACATGAGATGGATCTGAGACATACTTGCGAAGTTGCGACACATGGAACACGTCATGCAAATTCGAAAGTTCGGGCGGTAACGCCACTCTATAAGCTACAACATCAATTCTCTGCAAATTCTGATATGGCCCAATAAACTTAGGATCCAGCTTCTTGGACTTCAACGCACGACCCACACCATCTTCACTGAATACCAGCTCTTTTCTTCGATTATCATGATAACTTTTCTGCCTACTCTGAGACGCTTTCATCTTCTCACGAATAATCTGAATTGTCTCAGTAGTTTGCTGCATAATGTCTGGTCCCAATACCATATTCTCACCTGTCTCATACCAACACAGAGGAGTTATGCACCTCCTACCATATAAAGCCTCAAACGGTGCCATTCTGATACTAGAATGGTAACTATTGTTGTACATGAACTCGATCAACGGTAGGTGAGTATCCCACGCACCACCCTTTTCAAACACACAAGCTCTCAGCAAATCCTCCAGCGACTGAATAGTCCTCTCTGAATGACCATCGGTTTGCGGATGGTAAGTTGACCTCAACTTCAACTTAGTACCCAAATCTTCCTGTAAACTCCTCCAAAATTCTAAAGTAAACCTCGAATCTCTATCCAACACGATACTCGACGGAACACCATGTAGCTTCATAATTACGCGAATGTAAATCTTTTCTAGCTTTACCAACGGGAAACTGATATTAATCGGCACAAAATGTGCAGACTTCGTAAGTCGATCCACAATTACCGAAATAACATCAAATCCTCTCGCTGTGTTCGGCAAACCCGTAACAAAATCCATGGTTATACAATCCCACTTCCAACGGTTGCATCATTCCAGAGGGCCTCTGTGTTAGAACACAAATTGGTTCTTAGTTATATCTCTATGTTTTGATGATAACACTTATGAAATTTTGTATTAAGAAATTATATACTCTAAATTGGTTAAAGTATTTTTTGCTGCAGATATTAAATTTAATATTCTTCTAAAAGCAAAAATGGATCTGAACATTGAGCTACGCAAGGCTCTGAGTGTCAAAAGTATCTAAGTAGAAGACTCTGAGCGTTGCCTACAAAAGACTCTGAGCGCTGCCTACAGAAGGATTTGAAGCAGAAGCTACAGAAGCATCTGAAGCGTATCCGAAGACTTTGTATGAAGAGTTTCAGGCATTGTTTTTCAGAAGACTCTGATAGTACTGTTTGTTACAAGTATTGAGGATCTGATCTCCAAACTCTTCTCTGATTAATTTCACGCTGAAGCACACTTGCTGCAACACTCTGATACAGCAAACTCTGATGACATCAAGACTCTAATCACTCAAGGCTCTGATGTTGATTGCTGTGAAATAGAAACTTGTTTAAGAAGATTATTTAAAGTTATATCTGTTGGTTATGCCAAACGACTCTTTCCTCTTTCATGCTAGACACAAGAACTCAGGCAAAAAGGATTTCTCTGAACGTTCTACTTCTAGGAAAGGTCAAGTGATGTGAAGACAAAAGTCTACAACTACTTTGCAGTACACGGTCTTCAAGCTTGCAACGTCTTGGACTTCCTTGACTATAAAAGTAAGACTTTAACATCTTTCTACAGTTGACGAACATTAACGTATTTTGACAAATCCATTGAAAACTCTCTCAAAGCTCTCATACAAATTATTATTCTTTGTTGAATAGTTTTATACGTTCTTAAACTTAAGTGTAAATCACAGTTGTGATATAACTTTCTTAAAGCATTCCAAACCCTTGTTTAGTTTACATTTGATTGTAAAAGTTCCTTAAGAAGACCAAGTTGTGGTCAATAGTTCTTGAGAAGACTAAGACAGTTGTTCTTAGTGGTTGATATTGTAATCAATTTGATTATAGTGGATTAAGTCCTTGTGGAGAAAGACAAATCATTCTTGATAGGGTGGACTGGAGTAGTTGAGTTCAATGAACCAGGATAAAAATATGTGTTTTTAATGCCATAATATTTTCTAAATCCTTATTCAACCCCCCCTTCTAAGTATTTTCTCACCTTCACTCTGATGTTCCAACTTCAATTTCTGACATGTCAAACAGGCGTAAACAAATCGATCTATATCTCTTTTCATACCGGACCACCAAAATAACTTCCTTAAATAGTGGTACATCTTCGTAGCTCCCGGATGAATACTCAGACTACTACGATGTCATTCACTCAGAATTGACTTCTTCAGTTCGTCATTATCCGGCACACAAATCCTGCCTCTGAATCTTAGCACACCTGCATTATCCAACTTAAAATCACTATCAGAGTCACTCCATACTCCCGGCATCAAATCCACTAACTTCACATCTAACTTTTGGTTTTCCCTAATCATATCCAAGAAATCATTGTTCACTTGCAACTTGCCCAACATCACACCACCTGCCGTAATTTCACAAACCATGCTCAAATCTCTGAACTGCTCAATTAGTTCTATTTCTTTCACCACCAAAGCCGACATATGAATTGTTTTTCTACTCAAAGCATCTGCCACTACATTTGCCTTTCCTGGATGATAACTTAAGCTGAAATCATAATCCTTCAAGAATTCCAACCATCTTCTCTGTCTCATATTTAGTTCCTTCTGATCGAACAGATATTTCAGGCTCTTATGGTCACTAAACACCTCAAATCTCGAACCATACAAATAGTGCCTCCAAATCTTTAACACGAAAACTACCGCAGCCAATTCAAGGTCATGAGTAGGGTAATTCCTTTCATGCACCCTCAGTTGTCGTGAAGCATACGCCACTACCTTACCATTCTGCATAAGAACTCCGCCTAATCCCATCTTAGACGCATCACAATACACCACAAAAGGTTCACTCGGATTTGGCAATATTAACACCGGTGCCGTAGTCAATCTCTTTTTCAGTTCCTCAAAGCCTTCTTTACAAGCAGCATCCCACACAAAAACTTGATCCATCCTCTTCAACTGAGTCAATGGCAACGCCAAATTAGAAAACCCTTCAATAAACCTTCGGTAATATCCTGCCAATCCCAAAAAGCTTCTAATTTTTGTTGCTGTCTTCGGCGGTTCCCACTGCAACACTGCACTCACTTTCGATGGGTCCACCGCTATACCATTACCAGATATTACATGCCCCAAGAAACTCACCCTCTTCATCCAGAACTCACACTTTGATAGTTTAGCAAACAACTTATTATCTTTCAGCACCTGCAAAGCAATTCGCAAATGTCCTGCATGCTCTTCATCAGACTTAGAATAAATCAGTATATCGTCAATAAACACAACAATAAAGTGGTCCAAATAAGAATGGAAGATTTAGTTCATATACTCCATAAACACTCTTGGCGCATTAGACACTCCTGTCGCTACTCGAAAAATGCATCGTGCAACGACGGATAGGAGAAAAAGATAGACAGAAGAGTCGCCACTGAACTTTATTTATCTCATGAGGAGAAAGGAAAATATCGAGAAAAACTTAAGAAAGAAATGGATAAGATGGTCTCGCAACCATGAACGGGTTCAGAAGCCGGTTATGCGAGGGGAAGGTATTAGCACCCCTCACATCCATCGTACTTGATGGGAACCATTTGTTTGTCGGTGTGTGATTATATTTTCTTAAAAAGTTATGCTATAAAAGTGTTCCAAAAGATGGAGACAAGGGTTAGAAATTGGGGAAAGAGAGGTAACAGGGGGAAGAAGAAAAAGAACAGACTCGGTAGGACTTCGCGGTCCTAGGCCTACGTATTCTCAATTGACATGAGAAAATTAGAGTCGACGTAGTTCAGGGCTACGAATATATGGGGGATTGTGCTCGGCAATGATTGTGGCCCTTGTGCCTACGTATCTTTACTTGAAGAAGTAAAGAATCAGAGCAGCCGTAGTTCGGCCTACTACGGTTTGTTAATGTTTTTATGGATGATGTTATCATGCGCATTCTAGCAGTTTAGGTGTTTTTCCGCTCGCATGTGAGGAGACTTATGCGTTACCTGTTTGCGGTAGAACGGACGTATCATATCCTTTTTGAAATGATTAGGTTTTCGCCATGCGAGGCAAGATGTCACATTTGATTTGTGAGATTGTTTTTTAGGGTGATGTAGATCCTCATATAGTAACCCCTTGCGGGTAGTACCCAATTCTTTATCTCAAAGTTGTTTGTTATAAAAGGTGTGGCGAACGTAGCGTCTTCGTATTGAAAGACGAGTATCAAGACCACCCACACTACAATGAATATCCTGACACTCGGAGAGGAAGAAGACTACACTCAATCCTCTCTCTTCAATTCAATATAAAGAGAACTTCATTCTCTTATTAAAGATGTTTTTTGGTTTTGAATGGTAAGTGCTTTGCGACAAAGAACCCTACAATAAACGTCAGCACTCGGGATAGGAGAAGGCCTACGCCTAACCACTCCACGACCATTCAAGTTTTTGTTAAGAAAAGAGTTTGAAAAAAAGCACTCGGTACGGGACCAAGGTTTTAGGAAAGAAAGTTTTGGAAAGAGGTTATGGAAAGGAGGGGTGGTGAATAGAGTCGTGTCTTTGTATTGAAAGACGAGTATCGAGACCACCCACACTACAGTGAGACTCCCAACACTCGGAGAGGAAGAAGTATACACTTAATCCTCTCTTTTAAATTCAATACAAAGATAAATTATTGCTTTATGGAAGTGTTTTGAAAATACAATTGGTACGGGGCCGAGTTTTTTAGGAGAAAAGGGATTGAAAACGTACAAGCGCCTTCGTATTGAAAGACGAGTATCGAGACCACCCACACTACAGTGAGCATCCCAACACTCGGAGAGGAAGAAGTCTACACTTAATCCTCCCTTTTTAATTCAATACAAAGGGAATTCGATTCTTTTATTAAAGATATTTTGAAAGTGCACTCGGTACGGGACCGAGGTTTTTAGGAGAAAAAGATTTGAAGCGTCTTCGTATTGAAAGACGAGTGTCAAAACCACCCACACTACAGTGAGCATCTCGACACTCGGAGAGGAAGAAGTCTACACTTAATCCTCTCTTTTTAACTCAATACAAAGAGAGATTTGTTTTTCTTTATTGAATAGTTTTAAAATGGGCTAAAAAGCCCAAATAACAAAAGAGAAATAAAATGAGAATTAAAATAAAAAAAAAGATGGAAAATAAAATAGCACATTAGAATATTAAATTATGATCTTTTGGTTTTTATGATATTTAAATCTATTTTAAAATAAATAAAATAAAACAAGAAATAACTAAAATGAAAAATAAAAATAAAAAGAGTAAAATGAACAAGTGGCTAAAAAGAAGGAAATGTATACACCAAGGGTAGAACTCATGACCTTGGGGCTACAAGCACAAAATAACACCAGTCCAACCACTGAATGCGTGTGACAATCAAAGGAAGAGGAAAGTGAAAATATTGAAAACAATGAAAATCATGAAAATAAACAAAAAAACGCCCCCGCTGGGGGTCGAACTCAGAACAAAGGCATGGCAAGGAAAGGCACTAACCACTGGGGTGGCGATACATCCATGTATCAAGCCACCCCATTAAAACATAAGCCTTCCATGCGCATGTTTCTAGGCAAGCCTTGGGCAAAAACAAGTGAAAATCTCCAAAACGATTTCTTCATAACTTTGTCAAAACTCAATCATTTTCAGTGAAATTTAAGTCTAACCTGATTGTTTTTTCATGAGGAAAACAATGGTAACCACCATTTTTCAAAATGAAACACACACAACAAAATTCGAATGAAAATGCAGTTGTGGATTTTGAGATGCATTTTGGAATGTTTGGACCAAAACTGATGAGTTTAAAAGCTAACAAGGGTCTGCACATGCTTTAAACATGTTGCTCATGGAATACATCCAAAGAAGAGCCTCAAATTCTCAGTGAATTACAAAATGACCAATGAGTTGTAAATTAATAATATGGGAGCTTTGGAGATGCACTTGGAGTTCAAAGATTGAAACTGATGCATTTAGGATCAAACAAGGTTTTAAGCAAGTTTTAAATGTGAAATTGAGTGAGTTTTGACCAGAAATTTGTTCAAAAAAACATTAGAACAAGATTATGGCATGTGAGTTGCTAATGATGAAAAGAGAAGTTTTGTTGAACTTAATGCTTAAGCAAAATCCAAAACAGCATCTGCCCTCAAATCAACTAACTTGGACTGCAAACTTCAACACACAAATTGTAAAGAAAAAGGAGATGCAAACTGAAGCTTTCAAGGCCTAGGTACTGATAGCATTCCAACTGCCTTATCAGTAGCAAAACTAAATGGAAACTTCACAACCAAGTTAGCTAACTAGACACAAAGGCATTGAAATGATCCTAGATAAATTCAAGAGGGGGAAAGCAAATCTGGTGAGAAAGCCAAGTTGAGAATCCTGATAACACTGGGCAGCAAGAACAACACCATGCCCACACAAATCTGACAACCAAACTAGCAGACAACTCTATGGTAACAGCCTCAGCTCTAACTTAAATCAATAACAGCCCCCCTAATGTTTTAGAAACAACAAAGAATCCCACCTAAATCACACTAAAACCAGCTAACATTTACCCAAAATAGGAATTCCTTTAAGGATCTACTCAGAAATGAGGCCACAACAGTCTTAGCTCTCAAGACAGCTTTCACTTGTTTATCCAATTCTAAGCCAAACCATACTCCTTAGATGGAAACCACAATAATAACTAGAACAACTAAACAAAAGCTCATGTCTACAAGAACAGTCATGGATAAAAAATGGTGATAACCTACACATACCAAAGCACACCACCTGCTCTACATCTGCACAAAGTGAAAACATAAGCCTTGCAATCCAACCACCTTTACCCAAACATGGGGCAAATCTGAGCAAGTCCTAAAGACTAAAAAGTAAGCCTACCAGGAAAATAAATTAATGACCATATCAACAAGGCTGGACAACCAAGCACAAGCATCAAGTCCATGAAACCTAAACCCTATCTAATTCTATCTTAGACATGCTAGCCAAGCCCAGAAAATCTGAGGCCTTCAACAAACATCCCCCCTGCTGCAGTTTGACTGAACCAACCAGTCTACAACCTCTAAGGTAGAAAACTTGGTCACCCATTCCCTGCTTCATACCAAAACCTCTGGGATAGCCACCACAGCCAACCTCTCAACCTGATAAACCATCCTTGCTGGTAACTGAAAATGATTGACTAACTCCCTCTCTAAGAACAGTTATAGAGGAAAACCAAGATATCATGCTTTCATAAAAGATGTATTCTACACGATAGAAGCAAAACCTGATGAGGAGTCAAGTTAATGCCCCTCCCAACAACAAAGGACAACAGGCACAACAGCAGTACAATAAGTTCAATAATTGAAACCAACCTATCCTAAATAGATCTAACAGTAACAACCCTCTCCCCAAGACAAAAACCTGGTTTCAAACTTACCCTAGATGAAAATCAGTAGCACAAACCTACTGCTTAGAAAATGATCCTAAATTGGTAGCAGCTAGGTATGAGCTCACCACATCAGTCCTAGAAATAGCCATAAACACAAACTGCAATGTTAATTCTAAACTTCATGCTAAACAACCTAAAGCCTACATCCTATAGTCATAGCCTCAAAGAAACTTAACTAAAACTGAATAGAACCAAAAGTGACATTACAATGCTTAGGGTACCAATGCAAATAGTTAACAACTCTAAAAATCTCACCATGGATTGATAAATCCAACCTCACACATTCTGTCAACAGCCCTTAAACAAGGAAAACTCAAACAGTCTATAATCCCCCAAATGACAGTTACTTAAACAAAGCATGAAGGGTAGCTTTTGGAAATAGTGAAACTGGAACAGCAAGAGCAGACCTTTGCCTTAATGCCTATCACTGTGAGTTGACAAGCTTCACTCAAGAACAAATCCTGGCAGAGCCAAAGCAATGTCTACAAGACTACAAATATGAACACATCCACTCAAATGACATAGGGATCTACTAAGCCAAACAATTAATCCACACAACCTGCTAACAAGGACTTAACAGAATTGAGGCATATGGACAGTCTGCTACCACTTCATCTCAAATAGAAAAAACAAGCAATACTAACCCTCCAAAAATGAGAAACCAAACTTGTCAATCATTAGGCCTGAGTTGGAACAGCCAAACAGTGGCAGCCTCCTCTGTTATAAATCACCTAATCAAGGAAAAGAGTCCCACTATCCTAGCCTTAAATAACCTACCTAGAACCCCCCTTATCAAAACTGGCAAACTTGATGCAACCACAAGTGTCCACAGGCTGACTGTAAAAAAAACAGTCCCTCACCCCCACAAGCTTAGTTAATAGCCTATGCACATCACTAAATGCTACACTAAAATGAAGCCAACAAATCTGAGCATCAACATGCTTGACAGATCTAAACTATGCACTGTCAAAATTCACACACAACCCATGTAACAACCCAATTTTCAATAACTGATTAATGGTACTAATTAATTGGTTTGTGTGATTTATCTGATTTAAGTGAATTATTGGATTTAACTGATTTATTCTACTTAGTAGAATAATGTGGAGTTATAAGATATTCTCTATTTAATGATGAGATATCTTATGAGAAAATGAATTGGTAGATATTTGAGAAGAATTATGATGGAAGGAAATATGATAGAAAGAGATATAAAGGAAAAGTAGAGAGAAAAGAAAGAGAATGGAAACATAAGAGAAAGAGAAGAGAAAGAAAGAGAAAGAGGAGAAAAGAGGAGGAAAAGGGGAAAAGCTCGGAATCATCAAGAATCGACTTCTAGCTTGCGATTAATTAAGGTAAGGGTGTGAAATATCATTATCTTAACAATGTAGATGATCATGTATGGATTGTATGGATTGTTTGGATGTTTTCTCCATTTTTTCTATTTTTAGGGTAGAAGTGGATTTAATCGATAGAAACCGAGTTTTAACGGTTAGAATCTAGAATAAGTCGTAAAGTTTAGTCGAGGAATGTTAGACTAAGGCGGTTGAAACTGGTTTGGTGAGAATCGGTTGATTTTGGAAGTATTGGGCGATTTTGACAGTTAGGGATTTCTGAGTTCGCAGATTTGCTAGGCGAATGGGAGCGAAGGTTCGCCAAGCGAATCCCAGCGAGTGGGTAGCGAACCAAGTCAGCAGCCCAACTTTGTCTTCGCCAGTGAGTTCGCAGGCGAAGGAGGCGGCGAGAGGCTTCGCCCAGCGAGTGTGGTAGCGAGTAGTAGCGAACACTTCTAGTGGCTACTGTCTGTCTTTGCCAGCGAGTTCGCCAGGCGAGTGTGATGGCGAGCATTCGCCAAATGCTTCGCCAGGCGAAGGTCGACGAATGTGTCAGCATTTTCTTTTATTTCCTGTGCTTTCCATCCAATTGTCGATTGTTTGGTTTAATTATGTTTAATCCTTATCTGAATGGATAGTTTGTGTGTTGTTGTGATGTGATGTGCTGTGGGTAGCCTTATGGCATGAATCCTAGATTATGAATCGATTATGAAACATGGTCTTTTGACAATATATGCATTGTTTAATTGAATTAAAAGTGCATGATAAGTGTAATTGAGTTCGTTGCAGTTGGCATGACCTTGTGAGTGCATATTGATTTTATGTGATAGTGTGTGAATAATGCATGAGAATATATATATATATATATATATATATATATATATATATATATATATATATATATATATATATATATATATATATATATATATATATATATATATATATATATATATATATATATATATATATATATATATATATATAGTGAATATATGTGCATTGCTTGGTAATGTGATAATGATGTTGAGAATATGTAAACGTGCGAGATTCTTACTCACCATGGTAGAATGACTGAGATGTTGTTCCTAGTGAGGTTTAAGCGATATGGCCGAATACACTGGGGTAGAATGACAAGGTGTCGTTCCTAGTGTAGTAATCACCGGGATAGAATAACTGAGATGTTGTTCCTGGTGCGGTATAAGCGATGTACCCATAATCCCAAATTAGGATTTGTGAGAGTTGATGAGTTTATATGAGTCATATGGTATATATGTGATTGTTGTATGAAAGTGTGAGATATGGTCATTTGGCAATTATGTGCATAATTGTATATGCTTGTATGAGGTGAAATGCGTAAATATATATATTTGTGAATATGTATGCATTTCAAGAGTGTATGAAGTAATTTTGCATGTGAAGCATCATGATTGCATTCTTGTGTCTTGATCCCACGTAGGATCTGCAGAAACCTCGTGTGCCATTGTGGGGTGTGAGCGATGGTTTATATTTTGATCCCTAGGAGGATCTGCAGAAACCTCGTGTGCCCTTGTGGGGTGTGAGTGATGGTTTATATTTGATTCCGTGGAGAATCTGCAGAATGATTGTGTGCCCTTGTGGGGTGTGAGCAATCGGATTGTGTGCCCGTGTGGGGTGTGAGCAATCCTGAAACATCGTGTGCCCATGTGGGGTGTGAGCGATGGGTGAACATCGTAGGCCTGACGGGGAGTCACTTCGGTAATGAGTGATGGTTCCATTTGGTTCTTCAATTGAACCTACTGAATGAGTCGGTACCGCATTTGCATCTGCATAGAGTCGTGAGTTGGTCTCTATGAGTTGCATTTATCATCCTTATATGTGAATTGGTGAAATAAACATGTTGTGTGTGTTTATGTGAATTGGTGAAATAAACATGTGGCATATGTTTATGTGAATTGGTGAAGTAATATCATTGTAAATGTTTATGTGGAAAGGACATGACTTGTAAAAGCATGATTGCTGAATGTGCTTAATTAGGTAAACATATATTGTGACATATATGACGATTATAATGAATTGTGGTGAGAAAATGTGGAATATATGTGTCTCTACCGCGAAAATCGAGAACGACAATGACATAAGAGTCGCCACTGTACGTTATTTATCCCAAGAGAGGGAAAGGAAACACTCAGAGAAAACCTGACGAAAAGAGGGATAAGATCGGTCATCGCAACCAAATCTCGGGTTCGGGAGTCGGTTACGCAAGGGGAAGGTACTAGCACCCCTCACGTCCGTCGTACTCGACAGGATCCACGCTTGTTGTCTATCTAAAAGGGTGATTGAAACTATCTAGCTACAGGCTTGAGGACAAAAGAAAAAGAAGTAACTCGGCAAAGCAACGACACTTTGTGCCTACGTATCTCATCTGAGGTGAGAAGTCAGAGTCAACGTAGTTCGACTAACTACGGGTGAGAGGGGGGGAGGTTGCTCGCCAAGACATCGTGTCTTGTGCCTATGTATCCTCGTCTGGTACGAGAAATCAGAGCAAATGTAGTTCGGGCTAAAAGGGAACACACGTTTATTCAACTGTTTTTTTAGGCCCGAGTAGGGTTAACAAGTAGTTCTAGCAGTTGGTGTATGCAGCTCGAGCATGGGAGACTTAGGCGTTACCGTTTGCGATAGAACTAAGAGTTAACAACACATTTTTTCTGAAAAAAATATTTTCCTGATTAAAGGCCCCAAAGGGAAAAAAGGGTTTGAATGATTTGTTATTTGTGTTTTTTAGAGGAGAAGTGTTTTTTTGAACGGTTTACAATTTATATCGCACTATAGACTATGACTTAGGAGTGAATGCGTCGCATATCACCCAAAGGGTGCTATACTAAACAATCAAGCCATTGAAAGGAAACCCTTCAACAACCATTTCCCAAGTAGCTTAAGGCTCGTAACGTACAATATTCATTAACCTTTATTAGGTGTTTTATGATTGTTTTGAGATGAGAAGAGAAAAGACGCACTAAAGGGGGACTAAACCAAACCTAAAGTTGTCATGCAATGGTGATCCTAAGATTGAGGTGAAAGGTGTTGCACCCCAAAATTTGACCAACAATTATTTACCCATCAAGTGTTTGAAGGTTGATACCTTCATCAGAAAGCTCAAGAGATCCTCAGAGGAATTGGGTGAAACCAAGGATGTGTGACTCATAGCTTGAGAGTTGTGGGAGCTCCTCAGATGATTCTGAGACTTTGAAGAATAGACTTGAAGCTTTGAGAAAGTGTATGAGATGTCTTGAAAGCCATCATGAAGTCCATATAGGTCATTGTGCAAGAATTCAGAAGATTCAACCAGGAATGGTAGAATTAGGGTTTTGACTGGGTCAACCCTAGATCAGCTGAAGGTTTGGAGAAGGTTGAGACCTAATCCAAGGGTTATGAGATCATGGAATGATGTATGGAGATTTTATAAAGATGATTCCTAGACCAACTCATCATGATTGAGGAGTTTGAGAAGTTTCAAGTTAGGGTTTCTGAGGATTGTCAGTGAAAAAACCCTAATTTGATCCCTATCTTCCAGGCAGTTTTAGCTCAAGATGTGATTGATATCTCATCTTCCCCACAACATGAATGTTGTAGAGCTTGTTCTTAGCTTTAATTTGAGTGGTAGAAGTCCTTGATAGGAGTTGCAGAGCTCAAGTTATGGTTTTGACAAATTACAGGTCAGCTGAGGTGTGTGAATCTGGGTCCTTGAAAGTCACCCAACTTGCAGACAACTTTTGCCCTAGTAGGATGATTCCTATGATTTCTTGGTCAACATGAATGTTTAATAGCATCTTCTTAGCTTTCTAGAGAGTACTAGAAGTCCTTGATAGGATTTGTAGAACTCAACTTATGGTTTGAACAAGACAGGGGTATTTTGGTCATTTGGCAGTTATAGGTCATTTTAAGCAAAGGCCATATCTCCTATTTCCAAGCCTCAAATGAAAAAACTCAAAACATCAAAGTTGTTCAAAATGGGATTTTAAGTCTAGAAAAGTGGTCATGAGTTATTGAAAAAGCTTGTAGCAAGGATTTACAAGATTGGGTAAAAATGACCTAAAAATGGCTTATAAGTTGAAAAAGTTGAAATTGAATTTTGGTTTAGGAGATGTACAAATCCAAAATGGGTCATCCAATATGTCATTTTGACTCCAAACAATATTTTAAAAAAAATGGTTCAAGTAGAATTTTGATTTGAAGCCTAGAAATGGGTGTTACTTTGTAATGTTGTTACTTGAATCATAAGGCAACTTGATAAAACTTCACCAAAGGCAAGGAAGTGCATGTTTTTCACTCATTCTTTCTCAATATCTCTTGTAAGGAGATCTTAAAGCCAATTTGACAAGCTTAAGGCATGATATAAGAGTTATGCAATGTATCATTTCAAGAGAAGTTCTAAACTTTCCAAATGATTCCACAAGTTTCTAGATGGATCTAGATTATTCTTTTGATTGTTATAAGAAGGGTGAATCACAATGTGGCCAGGGTTGGTGATAATTGTTGGTGAGTGGTGAGATTAGAGTGTAAAAAAGTGAGATTCTTCCATTTGCAATTCCATAACAAACTTTCATTCTCTGCCATTTCCATTCTTTTCTTCTCCACAAACACATTCTTCTGATCCTTATGATTGCTTGCATACTGAGTTAGAGGAAGATCCATGGAGGTTTGATGCTTCATTGTAGAATTTGCAAGAAAGGCATATTGAGATCAAACACAAGATTCAAGCATTGTTCATCAATCTTTTTGCATACAGAATTCTTATCATCCATTAGAGATCAATCAGGGAAGGTTGCAGGCATTGAATTGGAGTGAAACCACATCCACCATTACAACTTGACAGGTTGGTGATTTTACTCGTATCACTTTATTTATATGCATTCCATCATAGTTCTAGGTCTAGACTTGTTAAGATAAGGTAGAGGACTGTATTCTGAGAATTTGAGGAAGTTTTATGAAGTTCCATGGCAGACCCTAATTTCTTTCAGTTTCAAGAATGGATCGTGTGTTGAGCATTAATTGATATGTTAGGGTTTAGATTGATGAGGGTAACCTAAGGAACAAGTTTAGGTCATTGGATTTGAGGTTGGTTAAGGTTGATAGCAGAGAACCATGGTGGAATCCTAACATTCGTGCATTCTGTTAGAACAATACAAGAGGCTTCAGGGAAGGTCATGGGTATCATCATGTTCTTGGGGATTAATAGAACATTTTTGCCGTTGGAAGTTTGTGATTTCATTGAGTAATGAGGGAGCACGAGCTTAAAGAAGAAGTGTGCATGGAATCTGTTGGACTGAAACCCTAGCATGCATTTGGAGAAGACGATCTCTCCATCGTTGGATCGTCCTGAGCATTTGACTTCTTAACCCAATCTAACGGCCGAAGTTTAATTTCAGAAATGGAGGGAAACCCTAAGAGTAAAACGCGTCGTTTTACTTAACCGATGATCCTGGGCTTAACAAAACCACTGCTATTCGCACCCCCACAATGGGCCCAATCCAAAAATACACTGCAATTTGTTGCTTTCTGCACCGTATCCTTCCCATTTTTCTTTTGATTTTTCCTTCATTTTCTGAACGCGTGGGCTTGCTATGCGCACCACCATTTCTTGGCCCACCAGGGTAATGAACTGAGGCGCATTACTCATGACACCCCCTCCCCTTTATTTCATTTTCTTTTATTTTAATTTCTTTTAATTTTCTTGCATTTTAATAAATCCATATAAAATTCAAAAATTAATATTTTTCACTTCTTATTTTTTTCACGCATTCATAATTTTGTCTAGAAAAATGTAAATAAATAAAATTCCATTTTATTTTTTCTTTTAATATTTTTTAGCATATTTTCTTGTAAATGGTATTTTTAATATGTTTTAGTTGATACTTAATTTTGTAGAATTTGTTTTAGGACTTTTCCTTAGGATTTTTGAGCCATTCTTTTTGGTATAGTTAGATATTGAATCATAGTTCACATAGGATTTAAGTTGCAATTTGTAGATTAAAATTTGATGTAGTTTGCTTGTTTGGCATTTAGGTGCTCAAATTAGGGTTTTAGGTTGCATAAGTAGATTGAACAATTTTGTTTTGGGGTTTATAGGCCAAATTAGTGTATGGGGAACATATGGGTTAAGGGTAAGTATGTATAGAATCCCCTAGAATTTTGCTAGAATATTATATAGTATTTTAGTATTTTTAATTGATTTTTGAATGTATGGTTAGTATGTGTGTTGCTTAAAGGCATAGTTTGTATTGTTTTGCTTGTTTTTCTTCTCCTTGGAGTGTGTGAGCCTTGAAGATTGAGTTGAAGACCTTGTGGATCATCATTGAAGCTTTGAAGACCTTGCAGAGGAGTTTAGTTAGCTTTTGTTGTTTTGTTTATAGGTTTATAAGTACATAGGTAGAGCCTTAGATAGAGTGATTCCATTCAATAAACAAGGAGTGTCTTGTTCACCTCCTCCCTTCTCTGTGACATAAAGTCCCTTAAGGGTATTCACCTATCTCCTTTGGAGGGATTAGTGACCTTGCCCTCTGAGGTAGAACTTTGAGAGAGCCTTTCTTTTGATGTTAAGCCCTCAATGGCATCCTTTGGAAGTCAGTGAGCACTATAACATCCTCACCTCATCCTGTTGACTGAATCTTGTTTGCTGGAGCATTTAAGCCATTGAAGATAGAAGCTGAAGCTTTGAAGAGGATGATTCCTTGAAGATTGTTGAAGTCTGAAGACTTTGTGAAGATCAAGTTGATGCTTGAAGATCCTTGAAGATAGTGAAGCCTGAAGGTGGAGCTGATCTAAGAAGCTGAAGCTCAAGGGAGAAGATGAGTTGATACTCATGTTGTAGGGTTGATACCTGGAAAGCAAGTGATCTCTGAAGTCTGAAGACTGAGTTGCTGCTGGAGGAGTTGAAGCTTTCTTTTGTTTTCTTCTCTGTATTGTGTTTTGTTTGATTTGTCTGTTGCATTAGACTAAGTTCATCTAGAGTAAGTTCAGTCTAGGAGCATGATTGCATTAGAGGTTGAGTTGCTCCCTCTGCTTGTACTGTTATTGTGTGGCTTTGCTTGTGGGTATTCGGTAGAGCCCAGCTCCCTTGCCCATGTGTTTATTTTGCCTGATGGTATTTCATTTCTTTTATCTGTATGGTTGCAGTTTACTGTTCATTGCTTGATAGCATGTTGTTTATTTTCAGTATGATTACTGTTATTTCATGACTGGATTGAGGTCGAGACGAGCTTGTGGAGGCTGAAGCCCCACACACATTTCCTCCCTCCCTTGCATTGCATGCATTTTACTGTTAAGCTGATGCTTTGTCTGTTTTGGTGTATCATTGACATGATCCCTTAAGACTCTCATTTCCTCTGATGAGGATTTGATGATAGACTTTTAGGTTGAAACCTATGCATGACAACATCTAGGAGTTCCCTGTTCAAACCTCAACCATAGGATGAATCCATGGCATGATAACGGTAGGACTTAATAGTCTCCCTCCTAGTTGGGCCTGTTCTCTTCTCATCTCAAAGCAGTTTAAGATACAGTAATTATGAATGATTTCTTTCGTACGTTACGAGCCTTAAGCTATCCGAGAAAGGACTGTGGGAGAGCTTCTTTTCCATAGTCTGGATGTTTAGTATGGTACCCTTTGGGTGACATGCGACGCATTCACTCTCGGGTCATAGTCTCTAGTGCGGTTGAAATTGCAAACACAATAAAAAAACACTTCTTTTAGGAAATAAACCGTAGTTTCCCGAACTACGTGAGCTCTGATCTCTCATGCCTGTTGAGAGTACGTAGGCACAGGATGGCGATGTCTTGGCGAGCTACCTTCCCCCATAACCCTTCGTAGTCCGAACTACGTTGACTCTGATTTCTCATTCTCTGATGAGAATACGTAGGCATAAAGCGCGACGCTTTGCCGAGTCATTTTTCTTTTCTTTTTCAGCCAGCCTTGATAGGTAGATAGATTATAAACAACCCGTCCAAGTAAACAAACAAGCGAGGATCCCGTCGAGTACGACGGACGTGAGGGGTGCTAATACCTTCCCCTTGCGTAACCGACTCCCGAACCCAGACAATGGTTGCGATGACCTTGTCTTACCCTTTTTCGTCAGGTTTTTCCGATCGTTTCCTTTCCCGCTCTGAGGGATAAATAACGAAAGGTGGCGACTCTTCTGTCATGCCGGCACCTTATTTTCGCGCAAGCGACAGCTGGCGACTCTGCTGGGGATTCCAACGGTTCCCTGCGAGTCAATCCTACCGTTTGTGTGTTTGCTTGTTGGGTTGCGTTTATTTATCGCATTTTTACTTCTCGCACTTTATTTCCCGCATTTTATTTCCAGTATAATATGATTATTTGTGCTGTTGTGGGATGGGGGTTCTAATGAGTGAGAAGCCAGACCCAGGCTTGAGTGCACCATAGACTTAGAGTGGAAATTAGTGGGCGCGTGCTTCCTTTGCAGGCACTAGTGTCTCATGAAATCCACGCTCAGACGAGGTTCATCCGGTTGGCTTCACTTTCAACCCTTTGGGTTGAGACGGTTGCTGGTTTGGTGAATTGTCGACTCTGGGGACCGATCATTTGTGATTCAGCTAAGTGAGGCCTCTTCATGATTTGATGATGCCACTCCTTCTGGGAATCGTATCATCAGTTTTGAAAGTCTGTGACGCTGATGAACGCATAGGATGCCGTACCTTGAGTCAGTCTAGGTCCATACCTGTGAGCGGGACTGGGTTTATTGCAGGAAACTTAGACCTTCAGATTACCTGGTTTTCTTGACAGTGAATCAGTTGTGTTGGTATCAGGGTTTCTCGGTTGCAGACTCGTCTGTTCTTGATAGAGCAGGCTTTGATCAGTGTATTATCATCAGTGGTTTGTTCTGGATGGAGCAGATTTTGAGTGAGGTCTGAAGATCTCATCAGCAGATGTTATTTGTCCTTGACGGGGCAGATTTTGAGTGGGGTCTGAAGATCTCGTCAGCAGCTTTGTGTTTGTTCTTGATAGGGGAGATCTTGATTTGGGGTCTGAAGACTTCATCAACAGATGTTCCTTGATCTTGCACCCGGGGTCCTTATTATCAGGCACTTATTCTTGTCAGAACGGAATTTTGATCTCGGTCCTATCAGATGGTTATTCTCAGCAGATCAGATTAGTAGTCTTACACCGGGGTTTCCTTCTCATCAGCGACTGTTGATACAGAATCCCCACAGCAGCTACCTGGATATATTATTGCATGCCTGCATTTTGCATTAGCTTGCACATCCATTTGCATTCCATTAACGTGTGTCTGTGTTGCAGGTATCGTTTCCCCGATCCCGGATTTCTCGCCTTCTGTTGTTATTATGGCCTCTCTCAGGAAGACTGTTGCGTACAAGTTCCTGACCCCCGATGTGTCGAAGCTGACTGGTTTGATAGCCCTGGCAGGGGATTCAGTAAAGGATAGGTTCAGGAAGTCTTATGGCAGGTTGCTTAGTCTGGTTTGCAAACCTTCTACGTCCGAGTTGAATGGGTTACATGCTCTTCTGCAGTTTTATGACCCTCCCTTGAGGTGTTTCACTTTTCATGACTTCGTTCTCGCGCCGACGTTGGAAGAGTATGCTGATATGCTGGGTGTGCCTATCAAAAGGCAGATGCCTTTTGTCCACATGGATGCCGAGCCTGATCTGGCTGGTTTGGCTTCCTCACTCCATTTGAGCGCTTCTGAGTTAGTGGTGACGAGTTGGAACAAGGTTCCTGGATTCTCCCTGCAGTTTCTGATAGCTAAGGCTCAGCAGTGTGCTAAGGAAAAATGTTGGGACGCATTCAATGCCATCCTTGCTTTATGCATATATGGCATTATCTTGTTCCCCAGCATGCCTGATTTCGTGGACTTTGATGCATTCCACATCTTCGCCTCAGGGAATCCAGTCCCTACTCTGATCAGAGACGTCTATCACTCAGTGCATTACAAGAATGAGAACCGGAGAGGGAAGAATGTCTCATGCTGCGTACCGTTGTTGTACAAGTGGTTTGATAGTCATTTGCCCAAGAGGGGTTCTTCCGTATTATCTGCAGCCTCAGCTGAGTGGCCTGAACGTCTGATGAGTTTGTCGGCAGAAGACATTGATTGGTTCGTTGACAGAGACAGGTTAGGCACCGAGGTGATCTTCAGTTGTAGTGGGTTTCCTAACGTACCTCTGATAGGTAGGAAGGGTTGCATCAACTACAATCCATCATTGCTAGTTCGTCAGTTCGCATATGCTTTGAGGACTCCGCCGAAGGAGGAAGAGGTACAGGAATCTCTGTACCTCACGGGTACTCTAGAGGGGGATTTGTTGTCCAAGCTTCAGTATGCGTGGAACAATATCAGCACGAGAGGAAAGCCTTTATTGGGAAAGAGCAACAGCCAAGCCTACCCTCCTTATTCAGATTGGATCAGAGCCAGAGCCAGCGTTATAGGGATGCCATTCCCTCATGTCAGACCAGAGAGTCCTCCACCAGTCGAAGAGCCTACCACTGTGTCTGTTCATCAGCACAACTAGGTATTAGCTGAGCGGGATGAACTGAAGAGGGCGAGTGCAGAATTAGAGAAAGAGTTAGCTCAGCTTCGAAGTGAGAGGAACGAAGTTGTGCATGCCTTCAAGAAGCAGACAGAGTCGGTAAACCAACTGGGTGCAGACTTGGCGAAGCAGATTGCTGATCGGGAACGCTTAGGTCAAGACTTCAGGGTTGCTAATGATGTACTAGCTACGAAGAAGCAGCATTTGGAGGAGGCATACCGGAGGATATCTAAGTTCGACCAGCATTGGAAGACCTCCATGGCCACCAGGAAGGAGCGAGAGGACAAGCTGATGCTGCAGATTTCTAAGCTAGAAGCCGAAGTAAAGGACAATGAGCGGAGGTTTGATGAAGAGACCGCCCGCAGATACGCCGCCGAAAGCCGTCTCAACAAAGCTCTTGCTAACCTGAGGGAGCATAAGCTGATGTTTGAGTCTAAGAAGCGGAAGCTGGAGGATTGCTTCGGCGAAGGAGCTTGGGAGAGTTCAGTTCAGGGGCTTCAGCATACCATCAGGCAGAGGGAACTACTCGTCGAGGGGTTGCTCACTTTGCCAGATCATCCAGAAACGAAGGAGTTATTAGCAGAGTATCGCGCCCGCGGCCATGCTTGACTAGTTGTATTCCTGTTGTTTTGATCTTTGATGTATGCTGACCATCACCAGACTTGTTGGCTGAGGTCATGCTGTTGATTTGTTTGTACTCGCTGATACTGTGTACTGCCTTGACAGGCCTTATCATATATATATGAGATTGATGTTTCCACGATTGGGCTCGGATTTCTTCTTCCTCTTATTATTATCAGCACTGGCACTAAGGCACTAGGATCGGGAGGAAAAATCTCCCACGCACACAGACACACGCATGCATCTGCATGAAGCATATTTGCATAGTGTATATCTTATTGATTTTCCTAACCTTTATTGTTGACAGGTTTTTCAGGTTCCGAGTTGTCTCCGGTCTCCAGGATTGATCAAAGACTCATCCACCGCTACTCAACTCGCGCTAATCAGACAAGGATAATGGACCAGGTGCAGTCAGACGTTCAAGAGCTCCGTGAACGGATGGATCGTTTCATGGAGCTGATGCAGGTGGTCGCTAATGGTCAGGACCAGCTTCGCACTTTGGTTCAACCTCTGATCTCCAGGGTTGACAGTAATGGCATACTTCATGGAGGGGCTGTGCCTACTCCTCCTCCAGTGGACGCTCCACAAAACGTTGTTCCTGTTGTCGGGGGCAACGGCAGTGCTAACGGCAATCTGATGACTAACCTCGGACTCAACGCGGCAGGCGTCGGCAATGGTAGTCTGGGAGCCAATGTTAACATAGGGCCGGTCAACGGCAATGCTGGTGCAGGAAATCTGTTGGTGCCTCAACCGTGGCTGGAGGACCATCAGGATGACGTATTCTCTCAGAGAGGTGTAGAGGCAGAGTTGAATGCTGAAGCTCGACTCAGGTTCAAAGCGCTGGAAGACAAGATGAGAGACATTGAAAATCAGAACACATTGGGCGTTGACATGTCCAAGCTCGGGTTGATTGCTGACTTTAAGGTACCTCACAAGTTCAAGGTGCCCGTCTTTGAGAAGTATAAGGATACTACTTGCCCCCGCGTCCACCTCCGATCTTATTATAGAAAGATGTCCGCCTATTCTGACGATGAGAAGTTGCTGATGCACTTCTTCCAGGATAGTCTTTCTGGTCCATCACTCGAATGGTATATGGGTTTGGAGCCCGCTACTGTGCGCACCTGGAAAGATCTCGCAGAAGCGTTCGTCCTCCACTATCAATACAATAGCGACTTGTCCCCCAACCGAGTTCAGCTTCAGAATCTCTCACAGCGGAACAATGAAAGCTTTAAAGAGTACGCCCAGCGGTGGCGTGAATTGGCTGCTCGGGTTCAACCGCCGATGGTTGAGCGCGAGCTGGTGCAAATGTTCGTGGCCACCCTTCCTGGAATCTACTATGAAAAGCTGGTCAGTGGCATGACTGGGACATTCTCGGCTCTCATCACTATGGGCGAGCATGTTGAGAACGGTATAAAGATCAGAAAAATTCAGGGCGAATCATCCTCAGCTGGAGGAGGTAGTAAGAAACCCTACGCTGGCAAGCGTCGAGAAGGAGATGCAAGTGCTGTCACTAATGCTCGGAGAAAGGGCAAGGGCCCTCAGCCCCAGATTGCTAGCATAAATATCCCAGCTGCTCCACCGCAGCCGCAGCAGCAGCAGCAGCAGCAGCAGCCTCAGCAGCAGAATCAGCAGGGGTATAGAAGATATCAGAATCGGGCTCCTATGACAAATCGTCATTTTGAAACTCCACCTATGTCATATGCGCAGCTTCTGCAAACGTTGCTTCAGCTTCAGTTAGTGCAAAAGAGGACAATGGCTCCCTTAACAGGGGCACCACCACCAGGGTATGACGCCAACGTTACTTGTGATTTCCATACTGGGGCACCAGGCCATACGTTTGAGAATTGTAAAGCTTTTAAGCACAAAGTGCAGGACTTGGTGGACGCCAAGGTTATCAACTTTTCTGATAGTGTGCCCAACGTTAACAAAAACCCTATGCCTCATCATAAGGGGGGCGGAGTGAATGCCGTTATCACTGAGGAGAGTGCGGACTTGCTAACTGATGTCAAAGACTTGAAGACGCCGCTTAGTTTTGTCAAGGCTAAGTTGCTGAAGAAGGGCTTTTTTCCTGGATGCGGAGAGTTATGTATGGCTTGTGCTACACTTCTTGATGGGTGTGAGCAGTTGGTCGAAGGTATCCAAAGCCTGATGTCCGAGGGTATTTTGCAGTTCAGCCGGAGCGTTGAAAGTGCATCAGGGGAAGTCGTGCTGAAGCAGGCAGATGAAGTTGCTACCATTACTATTCCTCGTCACCCTATTACTATTTCTGCGCCCCGATCGCCTACTATTACTATCACCAGGGCCGGGCCAACCCCATTCGAAAGCACTAACGTCGTCCCATGGCATTACGGCGCCGAAGTCTACTGCAATGGTCAGAAGTTAGAGCTTGAGCCATACGGATCGACTGTGCAGAATCTTACCGGAGTCAGTGGCATCACTCGAAGCGGTAGAGTGTTTGCGCCAGCAGAGGTTGCAGCAGAGGAAGTGCTCTGAGCTGACGCTGTAGATAAGGGCAAAGGCAAAGCTGTCGAGGAGGTCCCTACTGGGGCAGAGAAGGACTTGCTGGTTAAAGATGCTGAAGAATTCATGCGGTTAATCAAGAAGAGCGACTACAAGATTGTAGATCATCTTCATCAGACTCCATCAAAGATCTCTATTCTTAACCTGTTGCTGTGTTCTGAAGCGCACCGCAACGCGTTACTAAAGGTATTGAATGCAGCATACGTGCCGCAGGAGATATCAGTAAATCAGCTGGAAGAGGTGGTAGCCCATGTTAATGCTGGTAATGGGCTGGGATTTACAGATCTAGAGCTGACTCCTAAAGGAAGAGACCACAACAGCGCCTTGCACGTCTCAATAGAGTGCAGAGGCACTATCATGTCGCATGTCCTGGTGGATACGGGTTCGTCGCTTAATGTGCTTCCGAAGAAGGCATTGATGAAGTTGGACACTCGTGGATTGCTTTGCACGCCCAGTGATCTGGTGGTGAAGGCCTTTGATGGAACTAAGCGTCACGTTTTTGGAGAGTTGACCCTACCAATTCAAGTTGGTCCAGAGACGTTCAATACGGTTTTCTATATCATGGATATCATGCCTGCCTACAGTTGCCTCTTAGGTCGGCCATGGATCCATGCTGCTGGTGCCGTGACGTCCACGCTGCATCAAAAGCTTAAATATGTTGTCGGGGGCAGCATAGTAACCTTCTGTGGTGAGGAGGACATTATGGTGAGCCACTTGTCGTCCTTTAAATATGTTGAAATGGATGGTGAAATCCATGAAACTCTCTGCCAAGCATTTGAAACCGTCAGGGTGAAAGAGGTAGCTCCTGTCGTCGCAGAGAAGCAAGAGATAAATCTCTCCTCGTTTAAAGAAGCTCGAGCCGTCGTCGAAGCCGGTTCCACCCCAGGTTGGGGGCATGTTTTGGATATACCAATCAAGCAGGATAAGTTTGGATTGGGGTATTCTCCTGAAGCTGAAGCTTCATCTTCTTCTAGCGGTTCGTCTCGTGGGAAAGGGCCGATCCTATTCACCAAAGGCGGAGTAATTTTCGAGAGCATCAACGCAACGTCTGAGGACAGCGGGGATAGCGATTGTGATCTCGACGCCTGGATGCAACCAAGCAAGCCGGGCGAGCACCTCAACAATTGGACCATCAAGGAGATTATCCAGCTGACAAGTGAAGAGTAATGATCTGCTTTTTACAATCTTTGTACAACCCTATGTCCTGCCCGGGGCATAGTGGTTTTATTGTCAGGGCCTTGTTGGATTATGTACATGCATTTTGTTAATAAATAAAAGGCGTTTTCTTCGTACTCAAATATTGTGTTCTCTGTTGTTCCTGTTTTATGTTTATTTCGGAAAAACAGTAAAATGGCAACGAGGTTTGTGCTAACCTGCATATTCTTGCTTTAAACTTAACCCTTGTTATTGCAGGATCCACGTAACAGATGACATCGACTCTGGACCCTCTACGGCTCACTACGACTTTGATTGCCCGATCTATCAAGCCGAGGATGAGATTGATGAAGACGAGGACCTTCCGGAAGAGTTAGCCCGCTTGTTGAGACAAGAGGAAAAGGTTATTCTGCCTCACGAGGAGGATATTGAGATTGTAAATCTGGGTTCTGAAGAGCTCGTCAGAAATGTCAGAGTAGGGGCGGCATTGCAGAATGATGTCAAGCATAGACTGGTCGAGATGCTTCGAGAGTATAGTGACGTCTTTGCTTGGTCATATGAAGATATGCCCGGACTTGACACTGACATCGTGGTTCATCGCTTGCCGTTGCGAGAAGATTGCCCTCCAGTCAAGCAGAAGCTTAGGAGGACGAGGCCAGACATGGCTGTAAAAATCAAAGAAGAAGTCCAGAAGCAGTTGGACGCAGGATTTCTAGCCGTTACCACTTACCCTCCGTGGGTCGCCAACATAGTGCCTGTACCGAAGAAGGACAGTAAGGTACGCATGTGCGTCGATTATCGGGATTTGAACAGGGCGAGCCCTAAGGATGATTTCCCGTTGCCTCATATCGATGTGTTGGTCGACAACACAGCCCAGTTTTCCGTGTTTTCATTCATGGATGGCTTCTCCGGTTACAATCAGATTAAGATGGCACCGGAGGACATGGAGAAAACGACGTTTATCACCCCCTGGGGAACATTTTGCTATAAGGTAATGCCCTTCGGTCTGAAGAACGCGGGGGCCACTTACCAGCGAGCAATGGTAACTTTGTTTCATGATATGATTCATCATGAGATCGAGGTCTATGTTGATGACATGATTGCAAAGTCCCAAACGGAGGAAGAGCATCTGGTCAACTTATTGAAGCTTTTTGAGAGGCTTAGGAAATTCAGGCTGAGGCTGAATCCTAACAAGTGCACTTTCGGAGTGCGGTCCGGAAAGTTATTGGGGTTTATCGTTAGTGAACGAGGGATTGAAGTTGATCCTGCGAAAATAAAAGCTATCCAAGAAATGCCAGCGCCGAAAACAGAAAGAGAAGTTCGTGGTTTCTTGGGCCGAATAAACTACATTGCAAGGTTTATCTCTCATCTCACGGCCACTTGTGAACCGATGTTCAAGCTTTTAAAGAAAGATCAGGCGATTACTTGGAATGAGGATTGCCATAAGGCATTCGACAAAATAAAGCAGTATCTTCAAGAACCTCCAATCTTGATACCCCCAGTGGCTGGACGGCCATTAATCATGTACCTGACGGTTCTGGAGAATAGCATGGGGTGTGTTCTCGGTCAACACGACGAGACGGGCAGAAAGGAGCATGCCATTTATTATTTGAGTAAAAAGCTCACTGAGTGCGAATCTCGATACTCGATGCTGGAGAAGACGTGTTGTGCATTAGCTTGGGCCGCCAAACGTCTACGACAGTATATGCTCAACCACACTACTATGCTAATTTCGAAGATGGATCCGATCAAGTACGTCTTCGAGAAGCAGGCTCTTTCGGGCAGGATTGCCAGATGGCAAATGGTGTTAACGGAATATGATATTCAGTACGTATCTCAGAAAGCCATTAAGGGAAGCGTGTTGTCTGATTACCTTGCCGAACAGCCAATCGAAGACTACCAGTCGATGAAGTTCGAATTCCCTGACGAGGATATTATGTTTCTCAAAGCGAAGGATTGCGATGAGCCATTGCCCGATGAGGGGCCAGATAGGAAGTCTCAGTGGAAGTTGATATTCGACGGAGCAGTTAATTCCTATGGAAGTGGTATCGGGGCTATCATCACGACTCCTCACGGATCCCACATCCCGTTTACTGCGAGACTGACATTTCCAGTTACCAACAATGAAGCCGAGTATGAAGCATGTATTATGGGTCTAGAAGAGGCAATTGATTTGAGAATCAAGAATCTAGACGTATATGGTGATTCAGCGCTTGTGATCAATCAAATTAAAGGGGAGTGGGAAACTCGTCAAGTGAATTTAGTGTCGTACATGAATTATGCCAGGAGGCTGCTTCCATTCTTCGATCGAGTGGAACTTCATCATGTACCCAGGGCTGAAAATCAGATGGCTGATGCCTTAGCCACGTTGGCTTCAATGTATAAAGTCAATTATTGGAATGAGGCTCCAAGAATTGTACTTTCGTGTCTTGATAGACCGACATTTGTCTTTGCAATCGAAGATGCCACCGACGGCAAGCCATGGTTCCACGATATCCAGACCTTCCTTATGACTAAGGAGTATCCTTCGGGTGCGTCAACCCAGGATAAGAAGACTCTGAGGAGGCTATCCGGAAACTTTTATCTCAATCCTGACGGAGTGTTGTATAAGAGAAATCACGATCTTGTGCTACTCAAATGTGTAGATGAGAAAGAGGCGAGTATGCTCATGGAAGAAGTCCATGAGGGCACATTTGGTACGCACGCCGGCGGGCATGCCATGACGAGAAAGATCCTGAGAGCAGGGTATTACTGGCTGACGATGGAGTCGGATTGCTTCAGATTCGCAAAGAAATGTCATAAATGCCAGATTTATGCTGATAAAGTTCATGTGCCGCCGTGCCCATTGAATGTCATGTCCTCCCCTTGGCCGTTCTCCATGTGGGGCATCGACATGATAGGCAAGATCGAGCCCACTGCATCCAATGGTCATCGTTTCATTCTGGTAGCCATCGACTACTTCACCAAATGGGTGGAGGCAGCCTCGTATGCTAATGTGACCAAGCAGGTGGTAGCTAAATTCATAAAGAGGGACATCATCTGTCGCTATGGAATTCCCGAGCGGATCATTACTGATAATGGTTCGAATTTGAATAACAAGATGATGAAGGAGCTGTGCCAGAGCTTCAAGATTGAACACCACAACTCGTCTCCTTACCGGCCGAAGATGAATGGCGCTGTTGAAGAGGCCAACAAGAACATAAAGAAGATTGTTCAGAAGATGGTTGTGACGTACAAAGATTGGCACGAGATGTTGCCGTTTGCCTTACACGGTTATCGTACGACGGTGCGTACGTCGACCGGGGCAACTCCTTTCTCCTTGGTGTACGGTATGGAAGCTGTCCTACCGTTAGAAGTGGAGATTCCTTCTTTGCGAGTTTTGGTTGATGTGAAACTCGACGAGGCAGAATGGATTACGAATCGTTTGAACCAACTCAGCCTGATGGACGAGAAGAGGTTAGCATCGATTGCATTTGGTCGCCTGTACCAAAGCCGAATGAAGAAAGCTTATGATAAGAAGGTGTGTCCTAGAAGCTTTCAGACGGGTGATCTCGTCCTGAAGAAGATTCTTCCGCCACACTCCGATCACCGGGGCAAGTGGACTCCGAATTACGAAGGGCCGTATGTCGTCAGCAAGGTCTTCTCGGGAGGGGCTTTGTTGTTATCCACGATGGATGGTGAAGATTTTGCATCCCCGGTGAACGCGGACGCAGTTAAAAAATACTTTGCTTGAAAGAGACCCGCTGGACAAAAAAGAAAGAGTCCAGGCAAAAAAGGGGCATCCCGGCGAACCAAAAACAGAATAAAAGGTTCGGGCAAAAATTAGGGATATATTGAAAAAATGTACACCCGCGAAGTTGAAAACCTACACTGGGCGGCTTCGGCAAAAAAGGGTATCCCGGTGAACTGAAAACCCGTAAAGGGCGGTTCACGCAAAAGTTAGGGATTTGAATAAGCAAATGACTGCGTTCCGCGCAGACTTTCATTGTTTAGTGGTTTGGAGGACCTGAGGGCCGTTTATCTGAATCAATCTCTTCCGAAGCTGAAGCGTCGGAGAAGTATCGAAGTCGAGTGGGTCTTAGAGGGATCAACTCATGGTGTTCGTCTACGCCTCGTTGCCGACATTTGTATATACTGATGTATATTTATGTTTTCCTTTCGTGCGGCTTCCTCATTCCAGGAGCTTGCCTCTGTTGTAAAACATTTTTGCCCATTCAGGGGTTCACCATCAATAAAATGCATATTGTTCAGCAATTCTACTTGCCCGCTTAGCATTTATCTGTTTTGTTTACGAATGAAAACGCCGATGTTTTTCGATAAAATGCGCATACATAAACTTACGGGCCTAGGCCCATTGATTGTTGAAACAATTAACTACCTGAATATTGTCACGAGCTAATAACCTTGATAGGCCCCTTTGAGGAGGGTATCTTGTCTGTTTGTTTGTGTTGTTGCAGGTGTAGCGCCTTCCAGAAGATGTGTCGTGCGCATCCCCGAAGCAAGGCGAGCCCTCCTTCTCCAGCAGAGTTCAGTAGTCTCTCCTCCGCAAAATCCGAACGCAAGATAGTGAGCATTGATATGTCTCCCCAGGCAGGGATGATTCTCTTCCCCAAGCAGACGCATCCTGAAGGAGCGTCATTTTCTCAGCTGAGTCGCGCGCCGAAGCTCATATGTCCCCCAGCACCGGGTCACAAGTGCAGGTCTCACAGAAATGTTCGGGTGCCGAAGCTCGTGTTTTCTCCAGTAAAGTCGCCGAAGCAGATGTTCCCCCAGCACCGGGTCACAAGTGCAGGTCTCACAGAAATGTTCGGGTGCCGAAGCTCGTGTTTTCTCCAGTAAAGTCGCCGAAGCAGATGTTTCCCCAGCACCGGGTCACGAGTGCAGGTTTCGCAGGAAGCTGTTCGTACGCCGAAGTATGCAGTAACTGATGGTGCCAGACTGAAGTCAGTCTCCAGCGGAATCGAGATTCCCCACCAGAGTCATGCTCTCTCCTGAAGTAGAATGACTTCTCCTTCCTCATCCGAGTTTGCAGATGTCCAAGAGAGCCGAGTCCTTGGAAGTTGATCAGACCATGTTTTCCCTGGTGGAGTGTGGAGCAGCTGAAGTTGTTTCCCCACAGAGTTATCATCCCCAAAAGAGTAGCCGGGACGGCCCCGCAGTTTATTCTCGAGGTTGACATCGCTTGCCCTCAGCAGGTCCAGGTTCTCGTAGAGCTTCGTTCCCCTACAGCAATCAACTGAAGTTGTTTTCCCTGCAGCAGTCAACCGAAAGATCAGTTCCCCGAGCGGAGTCCAATTGATATTGGCATGCAGTTTTCTCCTCAGCAGGATGATTCCTATATCTGAGTAGTTCTTTCTCCTTGACAGGAGAACCCCCCCCCCCCCGGCATTTATTTTGCTGACGGGATCGCGTTGTTGTGCATGATTGCATAGCATTGTGCATGATTGCATGGCATTGTGCATGATTGCATAGCATTTAGCATAGACGCATAGCCTTTCCACCGTGTGGAGCATCGCGCCGAAGCATACGCATCATAAGCATGATCTAGGTTGCCATCATTCCTGTTTACAGGTGTTCCACCAAAGGACCAGTTGCTCAGGACGATTCCTGATATTCTCCCCAACAAGGTCGCTTTCTTAAGATGATTCTTAAAAGACCCCGGTGTAATCCCCACAGTCGCTCGCTCAAGATGATTTTTGAGATCCCCAGCGAAGTCTTCAGCTCAAGACGATTCTTGAATTCCTCAGCAGGGCCGTTTGCTTAAGATGATTCTTAATAACTCAGTACAGCTTCCCGAGTTGTTTGCTTAGGATGATTCTTGAGCTCCCCAGTAGCGTCCCCAGCAAGGTTTTCCCAGGAAGATTCCAGGGATCCCTAGCAGATAAAGTCACCAGAAAGGTCAGCAGTTCAGGATGATTCTTGAAGATGCCCGACGGAGTTTGTTCAAGATGATTCTTGAAGTCCTTAGCAACGTGATATGTTTGCTCCAACAGCGATATCTAATCTGAAGATGGATTTCGTAAGCGCCTGAAGGCGGTACCAGAATGTTCCTGTGGATTCAGATTTCCGTGTTGATGAATCAACGTGTGTCTGAAGACAAAGTTCAAGGTTTGTGGATACATCTTCTGTTTGCAAAGTGATCCATGTTGGCCGGAAGACCAAGTCAGTTGTCCTGAGGTTGGATGTTTGTTCGACGGCGAGGTTGAATGTTGTTTGACGGCGAGGTCAGATTATGATTGGTTCGACGGCGATGTTGAATGTGTCCGGCGGCGAGGTTGGAGGTTTGTTCGACGGCGAGGTTGAATGTTGTTTGACGGCGAGGTCAAATTATGATTGGTTCGACGACGATGTTGAATGTGTCCGGCGGCGAGGTTGGATGTTTGTTCGACGGCGAGGTTGAATGTTGTTTGACGGCGAGGTCAGATTATGATTGGTTCGACGACGATGTTGAATGTGTCCGGCGGCGAGGTTGGATGTTTTTCCGGCGGCGAGGTTGGAAGTTTGTTCGACGGCGAGGTTGAATGTTGTTTGACGGCGAGGTCAGATTATGACTGGTCCGGCGGCGAGGTTGGAGGTTTGTTCGACGGCGAGGTTGAATGTTGTTTGACGGCGAGGTCAGATTATGATTGGTTCGACGGCGATGTTGGATTTGTTCAGCGGCGAGGTTGAATGTTTGTTTGACGGCGAGGTCAGACTCTTCAAATCCCCAGCAGAGATGATGTTTGTACGACGGCGATGTCGAGTGTCTCTCAGAGCGATGTTTGTTTCCGACGGCGATGTCAGATTTAGTTTTCCAGCGGCGATGTTGGGCGTGTCAAGTTGATCCAGTCTTCTAACGGCGATGTTAGGTGATGCAGATCCTTTAGTTCTCCAGCGGCGATGCGGGGTATTTTACCAGATTTAGTTCTCCAGCGGCGATGAGGGGCATTTGGATTGTCCGACGGCGATGTCAGATGTAGTTCTCCAGCGGCGATGCGGGGTATTTTGTTCAATATTGTATTTTCTCCAGCGGCGATGCGGGGTATTTTGATTGTCCGACGGCGATGTCAGATGTAGTTCTCCAGCGGCGATGCGGGGTATTTTGTTCAGTATTGTATTTTCTCCAGCGGCGAGGCGGGGTATTTTGGTTGATCGACGGCGATGTCAGACTCAGTTTTCCAGCGGCGATGTTGGGTATGTCAGTTAATTCAGTTCTCCAGCGGTGATGTTGGATGGTTAGTTCTCCAGCGGCGATGTTGGATATATTGTTTGTTTCCGACGGCGATGTCAGACCAGTATTTCTCCAGATAGTTGCGGTGCAGCTATTCTTCCAGTGTTCGACGAGTTGAGCAATTGGCAAATTTTCGGGTTTACCGATATTCAATCGTCTCGCACCTTGATTGGTTGAGAGCCGTTCGCTTCTCACCCAGTCAGGTTCAAGCCGTTTGAATAGGGGCAGCTGTTGCACCCCAAAATTTGACCAACAATTATTTACCCATCAAGTGTTTGAAGGTTGATACCTTCATCAGAAAGCTCAAGAGATCCTCAGAGGAATTGGGTGAAACAAGGATGTGTGACTCATAGCTTGAGAGTTGTGGGAGCTCCTCAGATGATTCTGAGACTTTGAAGAATAGACTTGAAGCTTTGAGAAAGTGTATGAGATGTCTTGAAAGCCATCATGAAGTCCATAGAGGTCATTGTGCAAGAATTCAGAAGATTCAACCAGGAATGGTAGAATTAGGGTTTTGACTGGGTCAACCCTAGATCAGCTGAAGGTTTGGAGAAGGTTGAGACCTAATCCAAGGGTTATGAGATCATGGAATGATGTATGGAGATGTTATAAAGATGATTCCTAGACCAACTCATCATGATTGAGGAGTTTGAGAAGTTTCAAGTTAGGGTTTCTGAGGATTGTCAGTGAAAAAACCCTAATTTGATCCCTATCTTCCAGGCTGTTTTATCTCAAGATGTGATTGATATCTCATCTTCCCCACAACATGAATGTTGTAGAGCTTGTTCTTAGCTTTAATTTGAGTGGTAGAAGTCATTGATAGGAGTTGCAGAGCTCAAGTTATGGTTTTGACAAATTACAGGTCAGCTGAGGTGTGTGAATCTGGGTCCTTGAAAGTCACTCAACTTGCAGACAACTCTTTCCCTAGTAGGATGATTCCTATGATTTCTTGGTCAACATGAATGTTGAAGAGCATCGTCTTAGCTTTCTATAGAGTACTAGAAGTCCTTGATAGGATTTGTAGAACTCAACTTATGGTTTGAACAAGACAGGGGTATTTTGGTCATTTGGCAGTTATAGGTCATTTTAAGCAAAGGCCATATCTCCTATTTCCAAGCCTCAAATGAAAAAACTCAAAACATCAAATTTGTTCAAAATGGGATTTTAAGTCTAGAAAAGTGGTCATGAGTTATTGAAAAAGCTTGTAGCAAGGATTTACAAGATTGGGTAAAAATGACCTAAAAATGGCTTATAAGTTGAAAAAGTTGAAATTGAATTTTGGTTTAGGAGATGTACAAATCCAAAATGGGTCATCCAATATGTCATTTTGACTCCAAACAATATTTTAAAAACAATGGTTCAAGTAGAATTTTGATTTGAAGCCTAGAAATGGGTGTTACTTTGTAATGTTGTTACTTGAATCATAAGGCAACTTGATAAAACTTCACCAAAGGCAAGGAAGTGCATGTTTTTCACTCATTCTTTCTCAATATCTCTTGTAAGGAGATTTTAAAGCCAATTTGACAAGCTTAAGGCATGAGATAAGAGTTATGCAATGTATCATTTCAAGAGAAGTTCTAAACTTTCCAAATGATTCCACAAGTTTCTAGATGGATCTAGATTATTCTTTTGATTGTTATAAGAAGGGTGAATCACAATGTGGCCAGGGTTGGTGATAATTGTTGGTGAGTGGTGAGATTAGAGTGTAAAAAAGTGAGATTCTTCCATTTGCAATTCCATAACAAACTTTCATTCTCTGCCATTTCCATTCTTTTCTTCTCCACAAACACATTCTTCTGATCCTTATGATTGCTTGCATACTGAGTTAGAGGAAGATCCATGGAGGTTTGATGCTTCATTGGAGAATTTGCAAGAAAGGCATATTGAGATCAAACACAAGATTCAAGCATTGTTCATCAATCTTTTTGCATACAGAATTCTTATCATCCATTAGAGATCAATCAGGGAAGGTTGCAGGCATTGAATTGGAGTGAAACCACATCCACCATTACAACTTGACAGGTTGGTGATTTTACTCGTATCACTTTATTTATATGCATTCCATCATAGTTCTAGGTCTAGACTTGTTAAGATAAGGTAGAGGACTGTATTCTGAGAATTTGAGGAAGTTTTATGAAGTTCCATGGCAGACCCTAATTTCTTTCAGTTTCAAGAATGGATCGTGTGTTGAGCATTAACCGATATGTTAGGGTTTAGATTGATGAGGGTAACCTAAGGAACAAGTTTAGGTCATTGGATTTGAGGTTGGTTAAGGTTGATAGCAGAGAACCATGGTGGAATCCTAACATTCGTGCATTCTGTTAGAACAATACAAGAGGCTTCAGGGAAGGTCATGGGTATCATCATGTTCTTGGGGATTAATAGAACATTTTTGCCGTTGGAAGTTTGTGATTTCATTGAGTAATGAGGGAGCACGAGATTGAAGAAGAAGTGTGCATGGAATCTGTTGGACTGAAACCCTAGCATGCATTTGGAGAAGACGATCTCTCCATCGTTGGATCGTCCTGAGCATTTGACTTCTTAACCCAATCTAACGGCCGGAGTTTAATTTCAGAAATGGAGGGAAACCCTAAGAGTAAAACGCGTCGTTTTACTTAACCGGTGATCCTGGGCTTAACAAAACCACTACTATTCGCACCCCCACAATGGGCCCAATCCAAAAATACACTGCAATTTGTTGCTTTCTGCACCGTATCCTTCCCATTTTTCTTTTGATTTTTCCTTCATTTTCTGAACGCGTGGGCTTGCTATGCGCACCACCATTTCTTGGCCCACCAGGGTAATGAACTGAGGCGCATTACTCATGACACCGCCCTCCCCTTTATTTCATTTCCTTTTATTTTAATTTCTTTTAATTTTCTTGCATTTTAATAAATCCATATAAAATTCAAAAATTAATATTTTTCACTTCTTATTTTTTTCACGCATTCATAATTTTGTCTAGAAAAATGTAAATAAATAAAATTCCATTTTATTTTTTCTTTTAATATTTTTTAGCATATTTTCTTGTAAATGGTATTTTTAATATGTTTTAGTTGATACTTAGTTTTGTAGAATTTGTTTTAGGACTTTCCCTTAGGATTTTTGAGCCATTCTTTTTGGCATAGTTATATATTGAATCATAGTTCACATAGGATTTAAGTTGCAATTTGTAGATTAAAATTTGATGTAGTTTGCTTGTTTGGCATTTAGGTGCTCAAATTAGGGTTTTAGGTTGCATAAGTAGATTGAACAATTTCGTTTTGGGGTTTATAGGCCAAATTAGTGTATGGGGAACATATAGGTTAAGGGTAAGTATGTATAGAATCCCTGTCGCTACTGCGAAAATCGGCGCCGGCTTGACAGGAGAGTCGCCACCGTGCGTTATTTATCCCTCAGAGCGGGAAAGGAAACGCTCGAAGTAAACCTCGCAAAGACGGGAAAAGGTATGGTCATCGCAACCAAAACCTGGATTCGGGAGTCGGTTACGCAAGGGGAAGGTATTAGCACCCCTCACGTCCATCGTACTCGATGGGATCCACGCTTGGTGTTTATAGGTAAAAGGGTGTGTTATCTATCTACGCTAATGGCTGGTCTGAAAAGAAAACAAAAGGACAGGACTCGACAGAACATACGGTGCTCTGGGCCTACGTATTCCCTCGTGCAATGGGAAAGTCAGAGTCAACGTAGTTCGACTACCTACGTCTAAACGGGGGAAAGGTTGCTCGCCAGGACATCGCGTCCTGTGCCTACGTACTTCCATCTAATATGAAAGATCAGAGCAAACGTAGTTCGGCTAACTACGGGTAAACAGGGGCTCTCACACAGCAGTGAGAAACAAACTGGTCTCTAGGGCTCGGGAACCTACAAATACGATCTGGTCTCAAATGCACTCGGGCAGGAGAAAGGGATAACAATTAGTCGTTAGCGGGAAAGTCTCGATCGCACAGCCGCGAGAGAACAAAGGTTAGTCGTTAGTGTGCTCGCTAGGATATCGCATCCTATGCCTACATATCTTCGTCTGGAACGAAGAATCAGAGCAGCTGTAGTTCAGCTAACTACGGGTCAAGCTACTCAAAAGCTCCTACAGAAAGGAAAGGGAAAACCCTAAAACTATAGCTGAGAAACAGGGGAATCTACCTACTGCTATCACACCTGGCTGACCATCCTAATGTCTATCACAACAACTCCGCAACGGAGAAGTCAGAGCTCCTAAGGGATCATGGCAACAGGACTAAACTACAAACAAGAAACTGCCAAGTAAAGAAATACTGAGAATATGCATGAATGCAACAACTAGACAAACAAGGCGCAAAGGCCGCAAACCACAAAGGCAAGGGAGCTCAGCTCTACCAAATACCAACAAGCAAAGCCACGCAATAACAAACAAGCAGAAGGAGGACCACCTCAACTTCTCATGCACACAAAGTCTACTTCTAAGATGCACCTACTCAGAACTATTTAGATGAATACCTAAGTCTAATGCAACATAACATCACACAAGTCAAACAATACAAAGAGACTAACCCTGAGCAGGGCCTCCAACAAACCTGAAACCAGCTCTTAATCTAGCTCTAAACAAAACTCTATACAATACCCTAAGCAAAAGATCTAAGCCAAAATTCTAATCAAAACCCTAAGCAAGAGGAATCCATCCCAGTCTCCAAGCTTTAGAACAAGCTTACCAGAGAAAAGGGAGCTAAGCAGACAAGCTCATAGTGCCTTCCTCAGGAAAGTACCAGGAGGTTACTACTCAGGAGTCATATCCTATGCGGCTCGACAACTGTGATCAGTTTACATTCCTCCTCAGGAGAAATTAAACTCACATGAAGGCTCCGGCATCACGGGATACTTGAGAAAACCTATATGCACAAAGGGAACTAAGTGAATAGACTCATAGGACCTTCCTCAGGAAAGTACTAGGAGGCTGACACTTAGGAATCGTATCCTACGTGGCTCAACAACTGTGATCAGTTTACATTTCTCCTCAGGAGAAATTAAACTCACAAGTTGGCTCCAACATCATTGGATACTTACGAAATCCTAGATAAACTAGTGGAACTAAGTGAATAGACCCATAGGACCTTCCTCAGGAAAGTACTAGGGGACGTCCACTTAGGAATCGTATCCCATGTGGCTCAACAACATGTGATCAGTTTACATCCCTCCTCAGGAGAAATTAAACTCACAAGTTGGCTCCGACATCCTTGGATACTTAAGAAAGAGGTGAGAAGAAAGAATGAAAGTCATTCACAGTGCCTTCCTCAGGAAAGTACCATAAACTCCCTTCAAACTTCAGGATCTCGAACCTCACAAACAGACAACAAGCTCCTAGACTAAGCCTCAATCCAATGCATCTCTGCAAGCTCCAACAGGACCTCCATCAGCTCCCACCTTCAAGAAGAACCCACAGGCCAACAAACCACCAGAGACTATCTCTGAAGTTCAACCACAGTTGAACTTCAAAGTCAGAAGTCATCAAGACTTCTCCTATCTTCAGGCTCAGACAAATCACCTCAGAACACCCTACAAAAATCTATCAAAAATCTAATGGGAGACCTACATGGCTCTAGGATAACATACTGAAAAATCAGAACAAAATTCAACACCAGACGAAAGAACTAAAATCAGCAACACAGACATATCCACAAACTAGTTATTCAACATCAACAACAGTGAAAAAATGCAATTAAAATGAAAATGCATGATTAAGCTAATATTTTTGTACTATAAAATTCTACACTGAATTACGAGTCCACAGAAAAAAGAACGGAATTATTTGACTAAATCTACCATTTTTTATGAATTTTCTAATGATATGCATGCATTGAAAATATTAAACAAAATCAATTAATTGGAAAATATGCAAAAAAAAAATAGCAAACAAAAATAAAATGTCATTTTTATTTTTAATTTTTCTAAACATTTATGATGAAATGGTAGAACAAAGAAGGATTAAAAAAAATCATTTATTTACATTTATTATGGAGTATTTGATATGAAAATATAAAAGAAAAATCAAAATAAAAGAAAGTGACATGGGGGCTCAAACAGCAATATATTCAGGTTATTTATTCATTGGGCCCTGATTTGGGGGGTACTAAAAGTAATAGGGCGCAGGGCCCAGGACTTATTATCCAGAAAAAAAAAAACAAAAAAGATGAGCTGAGCGCAGGGGGGTGCTGACCTAGCAATTTCTCAGTTGTTTGCTACTATGGGCTCAAATGAGGGGTGTTAACAGCAATAGGGCCTAAGGCCCACACCAATTACTCTGACCTCACACAGCCAGGGGGGGGGGGGGTAACGAGCAGTTGGGGTATAGTGCTCAGAAACACGCTTGGGCTTAGCCCAACGTCCAAACCCTGATCCAATTACTCTGCTGAACAAAACTACTCCTCTATCTCCAAACCCTAGCTACTGTTCATCCTCACCTCTCAACCCTTAGCCGTTCGCCCCCAACTCACTCTCTCTGAAACCTATCTTTCACTCACACACCATTCTGAGAAAAAGAACCCCAAAGAACTTCACCTCTCTCACGAAGAATCAACCCTTAACTCACAATCAACTACCTAATCTGGATCTAATAAGCTAACATGCAAGCCTCAAACAAAACTCATGATCTAAACCAATAATGGAGGCTATGAAGAAAACGAACCTGAGACGATGGACTTGCTAGAATTCTTTGAAGGCTTGATGAAGATCGTCGCGAGAGAGCAAGATCCTGATGTATTCCTAACTGCTGAAGTAGTTTGTGGAAACCTGGAGGAGAACGCTGACACTTGTTTGGTGATTTCTGGAAATCTTTCTTCGATGGAGGATGAAGGTTTAGGATGGCGTTCTGGAAATTCTTTGGCCGAGGATGAAGATTGATGTTGTTCTGAAAAAAACTGATGAAGATTGATATCGTTCTGGAAAAAAATTGATGAAGAACGAAGAGTTTCTGGAAAAATTGATGGAGCTTGTTGAAGGTTTGAGTGGATTCTGGAAATTTTGGTTGAAGGTGGATGAATGTTTAGGATGGATCCTGGAAATATTGATGGAGATTGTTGCAGAACGATGAAGGTTGTTGGTTTCTGGAATATTGTTGTATGAAGGTTGATGATTCCGGCGAGGGACCGATGAAGGTGGACGGAGGAGATCTGGGAAGAAGATGAAGAAAGGAGGTGTTTGGATGATTCTGGTGGTTCAGGTGGGTTGGACGGTGGTTGACGGTTGCCGGCGGTGTTATCGCCGGATTTGCATGCCCGGCGAGGGAGTTTCCGGTGAGGAGGTGAGGGGAGGACAGGTGGCGCGCATGCGCAGAGAGAGAGGAAGTGGGTGGCCACGTGGGAGAGTCTGGAAGAGTCTGAGTGGCTGTGGTGGCGTGGGGATTGAGAAACGCGTGGGGGGCCTCTTGCTTCAACACGTGGCGCTTCTTTATACCACTGGAGACGCGTGGAATTCTCTAGAAGGTGCTGGAGAACTCTGAGAATTGCTGGGCAAGTTTTGGACTGTGGACCATTTTTGGACTTTTTTGCTGATTTGCAACAATGAGAGTTGGGCCTCAAAAAAGCACCCCTGGGCCCATTCGGAAAATAAATGACAAAAACTGTACAAAAAACTGAATTAAAACAATTAAACCCAATTTACCTAATCAAAACAATTAACACCTAATTAACTAATGATTAATCCTAATAACAATCTAAAAATCAATTAAGATCTAATTAACTCTAAAAATTCAATTAACCTAATTAAACTCTAAAAAATGATTAAAAGTCTAATTAACTCTAAATCAATCTAATTTTCTATTAAAAATCTAATATTATTTAATATCTATTAATAAAAGAAAAACTATATTATTTTCTATATTATCTAAACACAATTAAACCTATTTTAAAATCTATAGAAAATTCTAAAATGATTTTAAAAACAATTAAACCTATTTAAAAAACCTATAAAATTCTAAACTATTATTATCTATTAGTAATAAAAGAAAAACTATATTCCCCTTTTTCTTTATTATTCTATTTATTCTAAAAATCTATTTAAAAATTCTATAAAATCCCAAAAAAGAGAATTAAGCTATTAAAATATTCAAAAACCCTATTTAAATTCCAGAAAAATCTATAAAGCCTGTTAAAAATTCACAAAAGCCTATTAAAATCCTAAAATGCAGATGAATGCAAATGACTGCCATAAAAGAGCGCACGAGACCAGATCGAATCGAACAGAGACCCCCGGGCCTCAGAATATCCTCAAAATCACTGAAAAATCACCGAGGAGCGCACAATTTCCCGAAAATAAAACCCCGATAATCTGGACTGGGTCTGCCATATCTGATAGACAAAAATCAAGCTGTAAACTCTGATATCCCCTGCTTGTGCACAAAAATCATACATCTGAGCTGTGAATATGAATTTAAGCCATGAGTCAGATAGGAGAATCGGTTGGTCGAATTTTAGGGTGCAACAGCTGCCCCTATTCAAGCGACTTGGACCTGAAGGGTTTGAAGAGCGCTCAGCCTTCAAACATTCAGAGGTACGAGACGGTTGAATACAAATAAAACCCGAAAATTTGCCAACCGCGAGCATATACTGTAAGCTGCTTGGAGAATAAAGTCCAGAAAACCGAGTCCAGTCATTGCGGCACCAAACTGATTAATCATCTGATAAAGAACTCCTGACTTGAATACCCGTTGCTTGTGATACCCCGTAAAATAAACCCTGAGGGCTGCACCAAAATACCTGATCCTTTCACATTGCCTACTGATAAGCAGGAAGAGAGATATACTCACATCGCCCAAAGATGGACGGGAAGACACTCTGATTGAATACTCACCTCGTCTAAAGATAGACAGAAAGACAACATAATCTCCCAATTCACATCGTCTAAGGATAGACGGAAAGACACCATAATCTCCATATTCACATCGTCTAAGGGTAGACGGCAGAAATACTCAATCTCCATACTCACATCGTCTAAGGATAGACGGGATCATCCTGATCAAATCAATATTCACATCGTCTAAGAGTAGACGGCATCATCCTGATCGATGAACAAATCAATATTCTCATCGTCTAAGGGTAGACGGCATCATCCTGATTAATGAAGAAATCAATATTCTCATCGTCTAAGGGTAGACGGAAAGATACCATTAATCTCCATATTCACATCGTCTAAGGATAGACGGGAAGTCACCATAATCTCCATATTCACATCGTCTAAGGGTAGACGGCATCATCCTGATTGATGAACAAATCACTATTCACATCGTCTAAGGATAGACAGCATCATCCTGATTGATGAAACAAATCAATATTCTCATCGTCTAAGGATAGACGGAAAGGCATTCATAATCTCCATACTCACATCGTCTAAGGGTAGACGGAAAGTCACCATAATCTCCATATTCACATCGTCTAAGGGTAGACGGGATCATCCTGAACGATGAACAAATCAATATTCATCGTCTAAGGGTAGACGGCATCATCCTGATTGATGAAACAAATCAATATTCACATCGTCTAAGGATAGACGGCATCATCCTGATTGATGAAACAAATCAATATTCACATCGTCTAAGGGTAGACGGCATCATCCTGATCGATGAACAAATCAATATTCTCATCGTCTAAGGGTAGACGGCATCATCCTGATTGATGAAACAAATCAATATTCACATCGTCTAAGGATAGACGGGATCATCCTGATTGATGAAATAAATCACTATTCACATCGTCTAAGAGTAGACGGGATCATCCTGATCAAATCCATATTCACATCGTCTAAGAGTAGACGGGATCATCCTGATTGATGAACAAATCAATATTCTCATCGTCTAAGAGTAGACGGGATCGTCCTGATTAATGACAAATCAATTCTCATCGTCTAAGAGTAGACGGAAAGACATTCATAATCTCCATACTGGCATCGTCTAAGGGTAGACGGGATCATCCTGATTGATGAAACAAAACCATTCACATCGTCTAAGGATAGACGGAAAGACATTCATAATCTCCATATGCACATCGTCCAGGGATAGACGGAAAGAAATTCTTCGTACTCACATCGTCTAAGGATAGACGGGAAGTCACCATTATCTCCATGTTCACATCGTCTAAGGATAGACGGGAAGAAATAATTCTCCTGTATTTGCATCGTCTAAGGATAGACGGGATCATCCTGATTGATGAAACAAATCAATATTCTCATCGTCTAAGAGTAGACGGGATCAAATTCTTAATCTCCATACACACATCGTCTACTGATAGACGGGAAGACACCATAACGCAATTCAACACCATCCTTTGAATTTCAGAATTCTTCTGTCTACGGGAATTGATGGAAAAGTCAATATCCTTGAAGGGGCCACATCGTCAGTATGGACCGACGGTAAGAAAAACCACCTTTTAAGGAACCATGTCGTCAATAAGAATCAACGATCACGCAAACTGAACATTCTTCGAAGAGCCTCGACATCAATAAGGATTGACAGTCAGAAAAGTACCTCTTGAAACGTCATCTCATCCAATAAACAGAAAGAGAACCAACATTCGAAATCATTTTGAAACCCCTCAACAACTAAGGATAGCCGGAGAAGACTCGCTGGGGAAACACCTCATCATATGTATGATCTGGCAATAAGAAACCCGCTGAACAGTAGCTCGAAACTTCACATCGTCTGCTGACAGACGGAAAGGAAAGCCACTTGCTGGAGAAACTCTATTTTGAACTCCATTGAAAATCCATCAAAACTTCACATCGTCTACTGATAGACGGGAAGAAAAGCATATCCTGGGGAAACCCCTTCTTGAAACCTTACTGCGATCACCCGCAACTTCACATCGTCTATGGATAGACGGAAAGAAAACCACATTCATACTCAAGACGTCTAATGATAGACAGAGAAATCCACTCATTGGAGGAGCACATCGCCAATATGAATTGACGGGAAGAAAAGTCTGTCGATATCGGATGACTGCTTGATCAAAGCACAACTATCATAAGATCTGATACAAATAATCTGCTGAATCGTCTGAATACTGCTGCTGGATAAATGTCCCTGAACTGATCACAGAGTAATTCACGCGCCATATGAGGCTGATAGGAAATCTGACTTATGCTTCGTATGCCTATGCAAATGCTTTAGTCTTTCTACAGCGTAATGCTCCATTTGGGATGGAAATGCTACGCATTCTGGAAATGTCATGCAGGTATGATGCAAATATGATGCATGCAATATGCTAACGCAGGCTCGAGCTGCCGGAGAGAGCTGGGTACAGAACCACTTCAGCAAAATAAATGCTGAAGGCGAGGCCAACTCTGCTGGAGATAATCCGGATATCACTGAATCGTCCTAGCAAAATAAATGCTGGGAGAGTGAAATCAATTCCGCTGGGGATATTGGGAACTCAACCGAACGCCTCAACGAAGTAATACCCTGCTGGGGAATATAGCTCCGCTGGAGAATGGCAGACGTGCTGAATATGATTGGACTCCTCTGGGAATAACTTACCCATACCAATGACAAATTGGTCTTTGCTGGCAAAATGGAGGGAGTCTTCCCGCGTACTGACGAAGCTTGGATCTGGAAATTGATGCGCCAACGCGGATGGGCTTCACAGTAATAGCAAACTTGGATTTGAGCTCTTAAGCCATCTTACTGGGTCAGGTACACCTGACGCTGGAAAACATTCTTCCTGCATACACAGCCTTTTAGTGAAGAGTCAAGGGATAGTAACACGATTTCCCGCATTCATCTCGCTCTCGAAAATCGACTGCGTCTGCTCGAATAACTCTGAATGACCCTGTAGGTACGGAGAAAGACAATTCTTTCGCTTCTGATATGCCCCAGCCTACATGACATCTGTGGGGATAGTCCTTGAAAGGAAACCTGCAAATCTGTTCCTTGATGGTTCTGATATAACGTGCCTCAGTGTTCTGAACTTCTGAGGGATACTTCACCTCACATGCTTCCCGCACAACCTTTGCGCGCTTAAGATGGTCTGCCCCTGACTGCAATGACCTTGCCCCGATTATCTGATTCAGAGTAGTACCTCCTGACTACGACGCATTCACCGAATCTCAACCTGATTGCCCCAGAATAACTGACTTCGAAAAGCTGACCTGACTGGGAATCACAACAAAGCCTGCCCCTGCTCTTGGAACATTTGGGCGCTCTGTATTCTATCTTGACCATACTTTCCACTGTAGGAAGCTTTTCTGCTGTCAAGCGCTTACTCGCAAGTAAAACAAGTTGTTATGCATAAAAGATGCATTAATGCAACACATATGACAGCTGTGACATCCAATCTGTTCACTGGGAAAAGGAAAACAGTTTATAGCACATAATGCATAAAACATTTATCAACATCAGTACCAACATGGTAAGAGGAACCTTTTTAAGAGTCAGAATCGACACGACCTTTACCGGAGTATGCTTTCGAAACGACCTGCTTCAATTAGGACTTTTGAAGGTTGTAATGTGGTCAGGTTCATGGTTTTGAAAGAAAGGATAAAGGCTCAAAGTTTACTTTAACCCACCCACTCTCCTTGATGTTCTCCCATCCTACGTTCAGCTAATTCGACCTTAGCGCTCACCTCTCAGAGGTTGAAAGAAAATAGGAATGATAGTTCGAGAAACCTTTGGATTTTGGAATGACAGCCACTCACTTTTCGTCTTTGACACTTGAGGTCACACGACTCGTATTTCCATCGAGGATTTTTCTTTTGATCCTTTTCATTTTTTTCTTTTCATATCCCTAACTTTTGCCTGGACTGACTCCTTTTGAATTTCCTTTGATTTTTTAAGTCCAGCGGGATGCCCTCATTTTTGCCTAAGTCATTTGTTTTGAAGTTTTCTTGACTTAGCGGGCTTTTGATTCTTTTTCATTCTTCTTTTTTCGACCAAGTCGTGTGACACTGGTTGTCTGACTCTTTGGGAATGATGTGGCTGTCCCACTCTTGATTGAACCATTGTGGTCTTTTAGGCACGACCTCTAGGGGTGTGATTGATCCTTGAACGGACACTCCTCTTGCAATTTGGACGCTCAGTCAAATTAGCTAACGCCTACCCTGCCCCAGGTTATGATTGAGGGTTTTTCGTTTTCAGAAAGAAACTCCTACTACAAGGCTCGAAGGGGTTGACAAGGGATTATCTTCCTTATATCTCCGGTGTTTAGGGATTTGAAACAATGCCTGTACATCATCAGCAGGTTTCATTTCAAAAGCATACAATATCGGAATTTGCATGTCGGTCATTTTCGTCATCCTCCCCAAATTCTTCTTAACCAAGCGTTGGACATTTGCAAAACAGTTAGTGAACACGACTGGATTCAATCAAAACATGCATATTTATTTCATTATCATCAATTTGAATGAAAACAACGAGTTTTACAAACAAGCTTACAAATTCAAACAGGAAAGCAACGACAAATGTAAAGAAATGACAAGCTAAAACAAAGAAAATATGCTGGCTTCTGAGAACCGGGCTTTCACATCTGCCCTGCTGCTGAACCAGCTATCTTTATTAGAGGCAATTCGATGCTGTCCTGATCTGCTTTCAACGACTTAACCTCTTGGCCCGAAGCTGATTGCTGCACTTTCAAGCAGATCCTGCACTTTGTGCTTAAAAGCGTGGCAGCCTTCTATATCGTGACCCGGGGCTCCAGAATGAAACTCACAGTACTTGCTTGCATCATAGCCGAACGGGGGAGTTCCCGTTATTGGTGCCAGAGTTCTTGTCTCTACCATATTCAATCCCAACAATGTCTGCAACAACTCGGCATATGTTGAGGGAGGCTTCTCAAACACTCTTCTCGGCTTGCCACCCTGGAATCTTCGTTGAGTTTGCTGTGCCCCCTGCTGAGGCTGCTGCTGCTGGTATCGGGTTGACCTTTGAACACCCTTTGTATCAAATGCAACATTGGTTTCTTGACCTTCAATGTACTGATTAGCGCTCTCCTTATGCTTAACCATTTTCTTTCTCAGATCTGCCCCAGGAATAGGCAACAATTGTGGGCCTGGAGATTCTGACACCATGGAGTCCAGGATACGCTTCTGACCCACTGCAGCTTTGGAAACATCTGTCATCTTAGCATCGATCGAGACAGGAGCAATATGCACAGCTACGCCGCCCGGTGTGAATTCGATATCGTGCGAGTCAATCAGGTCTTGAACATTGTGCTTAAAAGCATGACAACCCTCGATGTCATGTCCGAATGCCCCGGAATGAAATTCACATTGCTTATTGGCATCGTACCCTTGAGGAAACGCTCTCGTTGGTGGTGCCAACGCTCTCTTCTCAACCAGATTAAACCTCAATAAGATCTGCAAGAGCTCAGCATAGGTCATAGGTGGTGCCTCAAATATTCTCCTTGGCTTCCCTTCCTGAATCTTCCGTTGAGCCGGATGTATCCTCTGTTGCTGCTGCTCAGGTTCCACATGCACAGGTGGCGCGAGCTTCTTCATTGCGGCTTCAAATAGCTGATCGTCTTCTTTCCTAAGCACATTCTTGACTACCTCCATGATCAAGCTCACTTGGGTCTTCAGCTGACTGTTCTCCTCCTTGAGAATCTTCTGCTCCAGACGCATCTCTTGCATGTCTCTCATCATCTGCCCCAGCTGGCTTCGGACTTCGATCAATTCAAACTGATTCTGTTCCATATCTCTGAAGGAATTCCTGCAATAAACTGGATGATGATGAAATAAGACCCACGGTTCTGATATACCTGTTAAATGATAATGCAGCGCAGAAAGCAAACACATATTCACAACGAGATAAAGAGAAACTCAAGCTTTAAGCATACAGACAAACATCTCCCACACATGTACAACCAACAAAATCAGCAGGTAAGCACAAATGAGTATGAACATAACGACCCCAGCCAACAATCCTGGTGGTGGTCGACAAATACTGATGCACAAAAGCTAAACGGGTTAGGCAGAGAAACAGATGCGACACCCGGCACAGAAACCTCTAGAAACTTCCCCCATATTCAACTGAACTCTCCGATTGACAATCTTCGGAGCACACACTTCCTGTGGAGCCTTCCATGACATTAACTGACGAACCCCCACAACTGGAAGGTGGAAAATCATTAATCTGAACGAAACCCTGAGGAGTGATGCAAATACGGCTGGAGTCTAACAGATCTTGAATCTGGCTTCTAAGCACCTTACAATCATTTGTGGAATGCCCCTGTGCCCCATCATGGTACTCACAGCGGGTGCTGGCATCAAAACCTGGAGGATACGGTGGAATCACCGGCTTAGTATCTTTCGGCACTATCAATCCACTTCTGACCAGATCTGGCAACAACTGACTGTACGACACCGGTAACTGAGTAAACTGCCTTTCAGGTTTCCTTGGTCTTCGTGGAGCATGCTGACGCGATCGGCGGTAAGATGATCGTTGACTTGAAGTGTCTGAAAACTGATCTTGAGATGCTAGAGATTCTGAGGTGGCATCATCTCCTTCCCACTCTTCTTGAGAACTGACAACCGACTCAATCTTATTAACTGGGATGTAAGGAACACCTCGAAACTTTCCACTCCTGAGTCCTCTCTCAACAATCTCTCCCAGCCTCATCAGGCCCACAAAGCTTGTGCAACTGAATAATTTGTCAAAATAATGGCCTTTCAGAGTACCCAAGAAGATATCAACCAGTTCCCTTTCCGGAAGCGGTGGTCGAACACTAGCAGCTAATTCCTTCCATCTTCGCAAATACGCTCTGAATGATTCATTCTCTGCCTGAGACAATTCTTGCAGATCTACGAGACTAGGAGTCAAATCCAAGTTGTAATCATACTGCTTTATGAAAGCTCTGGCTAAATCCACCCACGATCGAATCTGATTACTCTCTACTTGCACATACCATCTCAAGGATGCCCCAGTCAGGCTATACTGGAAGCAATGGATCATTAGTTGGTCATTTCGCACAAACGAAGTCATCCTTCGACAGAACATCATCAAATGCAACTTTGGACAGCTATCTCCCCTGTATTTTTCAAATTCCGGCACTTTGAACTTGTACGGCAACACGAGGTCCGGGACCAAGCACATGGCTACAGCATCCAGGTTAACGGCATCTTTCGCTTCCAAGGCCTTCATTTGCTCTTCCAACACTCGGAGTCTTCTACCGTCGTCAAGAGCTCTTGGATCTACTAACCCGGTCACTGGAATATCTCTCCGGTAATTCATCACAGGGAAAGCAACACATTGATTGTTAACAGGAGGATAATGTTCATTCTGGGCGACGAACTGCTCATGTCGATCTCGGTTCTCAACAGTTGGCTGTACAACTTGGGCTGTAGTTAGATTGTTCGCTTGCGGGAAGCCTTCCATAGAATCATGCTGATGGTTGGACGCCACAGTAAACCCTGCCTGGGTATTAGGAGACTGGAAATTGCCTTCAGACATAGCTACCAATTACCTATAACCGACTATGCTGCTTGATTCTGCTCAAATCTGCTTCAGCCCCTTGGTCGTCTTCAACACTCCACTCTTGCCTCAAACAATTCCCCGAGAATCACTTTCTGGTGAAAACAAAGGTTGGATAAGTGCTCTGACCTGCTAGAGAAATGCTATGCAGTATGATTTATGCAAACAGAAAAACAAAAATGCTAACGTGCATGTGTGCATTGGAGATACTTTCCCTCCAATTCCAGTGTCGGTGGTAGCAAGACGAGATAAACCGTAAAGACAATATTTGGAAAAACCCTCATATATTGATTAGAATAACAGTCTTGTCAAGAAGTTACATAACTATGCTCCATACAGATGATATGATAAGGAGGATCCCAGCCAACACGCCTGGTGGTGATCTCAACATACAGAATACAAGAGAGAAATCAAATACGGGTACGGTTGCGGAAGTCCTCGACCATCTTCTTTGTCTCTGCATGATCTGGTTGATAAATCAAACCTTCTATCAGTCGATCCCTCTTCCTGACTGTCCCCTGGATGTCTCTGACAAAGTCTTCCCAAGCTTTATCATTAGCACCATCCCCAGGTTTGGGTCTCTTGGCATCTGCTCTATGCTGGAAATCTTCCAAATTCTTCATGGCATCTGTCAACTTGCGCTCGGCCTCGTATCGACGACAGGCTTCTTCTTCAAGCTCTTCGTTCTTCACCTTGACCTGTTCTTCTAACTGAGCAATCTGTGTCTTCAGCTCTTCTTCTCGCTCCTTGCGCTTGGTCATAGTGAGATCCCAGTGTTCTCTGAACTTAGCTAGCTTTGTGTAGGCCCTTTCCAGCTCTTGCTTCTTGGTGGCCAACACACTACTAACGGAGTCTACATCTAGCTCCAGACGCTTCTTGGTTTCAGTCAACTCCAATAGCGTAGTCTTCAGATGTTTCAGAGTTTCAGCCTGTTGCTTGGAAATATATCCTGTTTCAATCTTTTCATGCCGAAGCTGGGCATTCTCCTGCTCTAAAGCCTCTTTAGCCCTTGCTAGCTCTTCTTTCTCCGCCATCAGCTGCTTGTAAACCTGAATGTCCACAGTGGTAGGCTCCTCTACCGGAGGATGCAATGGCTGAACTGCTGGATACGGCATAAGGAACTTCACAGCTCGCTCACGAATCCATTCTACATATGGGCTAGGAACTCGAGTATCCCCTCTGCTACCTGAAAGCTTCCCTCTCTTGTGCAAGTTTTTTCAGGCTTTCTCAAGTTTGGTCAGCATCTCTTTCCCTATTGCCCCAGTGAGATACAGAGATTCCTGTATCTCCTCGGGCTTTGGCGCTCCTTGAGGTACGTACCCAAATTGCTTGATCAATAAGGAAGGGTTATAGTTGACACAACCTTTCCTTCCTATTAACGGAACATTCGGGAATCCTTCGCCTTTGAGTATGACTTCAGCTCCAAATACCTCTTTATTGGTCCACACCACGTTCTCAGCAGTTAATCCCATTAAACGCTCGGGCCATCCTAGAGAATTGATAGAGGTGACAAAAGGGCCTGACTTAGGCATATGACTGGTGAACCACCTGCATAGGAGAGGGACACAACAAGACACATTCCTTCCTCGCCGCTTTTCATTCTGGTAGTGAGTTGAATGGTGGACATCTCCCAGCAAAGTAGGAACTGGGTTTCCCGCAGCCAAAATATAGAAGGCATCAGAATCAACAAAATCAGGAATGTTCGGGAATAACACGATGCCATACACACATACAGCAAGGATAACGTCAAAAACATCCCAGCTACCCTTCTGGGCATATTCTCGAGCCTTATCCACTAAGACATCCAATGGAAATCCCCATACATCTCCTCTTCTGATCATCTTCCCAGACAGCTCAGACTCTTTCAAGCACAGGATGGCAGAAAGCTCAGCCAGCTTAGGCTCAGCGTCCGTACGATAAAAAGGCATCTGCTCACGGATCGGTATATCCAGAAGTGCAGAGTACTCCTCCAGGGTAGGAGCCAAAACAAAGTCGGGAAATACAAAACACCTGAGCTCCGCGTCGTAGAACTGTAACAAAGTATAGATGCCGCTGGTCTCGTAGGCAGATGGCTGATAAACGTAGGTCAGAATCCTCCCATATCTCTTTCTGAAGTCACCCATTCCCCTCTTCTTAGCGATAACAATCAACTCTAACAATAGACTGATATTCGGCGACGGAAACTTATAGGGCAATACTCTCTTCAGGTTTTCCATGTCTTGCTAGGAACAAACACCAGAACTGGAAGGGAAAATATGTACCTGCAATACACACACGTTAGTTGAATGCAGATGGTAATGCAATGATGCAATATGATAAATAATGCAATCTGCGAACATAGGGGCTATGCTGGAGCCTGAAGAGGAGTATCTCTGTGATCGAGAACAGAAAACCAACACGGTCACCAGAATCTCATGCCACTAACTACCATCTGATATTCAAAATATCAATCCCCTGGTACGAAAACCATCTGAACCTCTGTATCTGACGAGAATACCATCTGATAATAGCCTCAACCTCAGATAAGAAACCCATCTGACCCAGACAACACACCTGGAGATGAATCAAGAACACCATCTGATAAAGATACTGAATCATGGTTTCTGACGGCCAGTTTTCCTGCAATAACCCAGTCCCTCTCACAGGTAGGATAGACCTAATCCACGGACAAAGGTACGGCATCCTATGCGGTCATCAGCGTCACAGACTTTCATGAGTGACGATACGATTCCCAGAAGGAGTGGCATCATCAAGTCATGAAGAGGCCTCACTTAGCTGACTTCCAAATGATCGGTCCCCAGAGTCGACAATCCTCACGTCTGGACTCCCCTCAGATCCTCAGGACCGGAAAGGAGCACCTCTGCAAGAATCTCGTCTGAGCGCAGATTTTCGTAGGGAACTGTGCCTGCTCAGCAGACAGGTTCGTCTACTACTTCTCCGCAACTATATCTAGGTGTGTACTCAAGCCCAGGTCCGGCTTTTCACTCACAGTAACCTCCCTTTGCCCACAGCAATAATCATGATAATATAATGCTGGAAAATAAATGCGGAAAGGTAAAGGTACAGAAAAGTAAAGTGCAGAAAAGTAAAACACAATATGCACAACACCCAACAAATAAACACCCAAGCGCTAGGATTGACTCGCGTAGGGGATGGGAAACGGTCCCAGCATAAGGGATGGGAAAAGTCCCTAGATGCTATAGGTCCCCAGCAGAGTCGCCAGCTGTCGCTACTGCGAAAATCGGCGCCGGCTTGACAGGAGAGTCGCCACCGTGCGTTATTTATCCCTCAGAGCGGGAAAGGAAACGCTCGAAGTAAACCTCGCAAAGACGGGAAAAGGTATGGTCATCGCAACCAAAACCTGGATTCGGGAGTCGGTTACGCAAGGGGAAGGTATTAGCACCCCTCACGTCCATCGTACTCGATGGGATCCACGCTTGGTGTTTATAGGTAAAAGGGTGTGTTATCTATCTACGCTAATGGCTGGTCTGAAAAGAAAACAAAAGGACAGGACTCGACAGAACATACGGTGCTCTGGGCCTACGTATTCCCTCGTGCAATGGGAAAGTCAGAGTCAACGTAGTTCGACTACCTACGTCTAAACGGGGGAAAGGTTGCTCGCCAGGACATCGCGTCCTGTGCCTACGTACTTCCATCTAATATGAAAGATCAGAGCAAACGTAGTTCGGCTAACTACGGGTAAACAGGGGCTCTCACACAGCAGTGAGAAACAAACTGGTCTCTAGGGCTCGGGAACCTACAAATACGATCTGGTCTCAAATGCACTCGGGCAGGAGAAAGGGATAACAATTAGTCGTTAGCGGGAAAGTCTCGATCGCACAGCCGCGAGAGAACAAAGGTTAGTCGTTAGTGTGCTCGCTAGGATATCGCATCCTATGCCTACATATCTTCGTCTGGAACGAAGAATCAGAGCAGCTGTAGTTCAGCTAACTACGGGTCAAGCTACTCAAAAGCTCCTACAGAAAGGAAAGGGAAAACCCTAAAACTATAGCTGAGAAACAGGGGAATCTACCTACTGCTATCACACCTGGCTGACCATCCTAATGTCTATCACAACAACTCCGCAACGGAGAAGTCAGAGCTCCTAAGGGATCATGGCAACAGGACTAAACTACAAACAAGAAACTGCCAAGTAAAGAAATACTGAGAATATGCATGAATGCAACAACTAGACAAACAAGGCGCAAAGGCCGCAAACCACAAAGGCAAGGGAGCTCAGCTCTACCAAATACCAACAAGCAAAGCCACGCAATAACAAACAAGCAGAAGGAGGACCACCTCAACTTCTCATGCACACAAAGTCTACTTCTAAGATGCACCTACTCAGAACTATTTAGATGAATACCTAAGTCTAATGCAACATAACATCACACAAGTCAAACAATACAAAGAGACTAACCCTGAGCAGGGCCTCCAACAAACCTGAAACCAGCTCTTAATCTAGCTCTAAACAAAACTCTATACAATACCCTAAGCAAAAGATCTAAGCCAAAATTCTAATCAAAACCCTAAGCAAGAGGAATCCATCCCAGTCTCCAAGCTTCAGAACAAGCTTACCAGAGAAAAGGGAGCTAAGCAGACAAGCTCATAGTGCCTTCCTCAGGAAAGTACCAGGAGGTTACTACTCAGGAGTCATATCCTATGCGGCTCGACAACTGTGATCAGTTTACATTCCTCCTCAGGAGAAATTAAACTCACATGAAGGCTCCGGCATCACGGGATACTTGAGAAAACCTATATGCACAAAGGGAACTAAGTGAATAGACTCATAGGACCTTCCTCAGGAAAGTACTAGGAGGCTGACACTTAGGAATCGTACCCTACGTGGCTCAACAACTGTGATCAGTTTACATTTCTCCTCAGGAGAAATTAAACTCACAAGTTGGCTCCAACATCATTGGATACTTACGAAATCCTAGATAAACTAGTGGAACTAAGTGAATAGACCCATAGGACCTTCCTCAGGAAAGTACTAGGGGACGTCCACTTAGGAATCGTATCCCATGTGGCTCAACAACATGTGATCAGTTTACATCCCTCCTCAGGAGAAATTAAACTCACAAGTTGGCTCCGACATCCTTGGATACTTAAGAAAGAGGTGAGAAGAAAGAATGAAAGTCATTCACAGTGCCTTCCTCAGGAAAGTACCATAAACTCCCTTCAAACTTCAGGATCTCGAACCTCACAAACAGACAACAAGCTCCTAGACTAAGCCTCAATCCAATGCATCTCTGCAAGCTCCAACAGGACCTCCATCAGCTCCCACCTTCAAGAAGAACCCACAGGCCAACAAACCACCAGAGACTATCTCTGAAGTTCAACCACAGTTGAACTTCAAAGTCAGAAGTCATCAAGACTTCTCCTATCTTCAGGCTCAGACAAATCACCTCAGAACACCCTACAAAAATCTATCAAAAATCTAATGGGAGACCTACATGGCTCTAGGATAACATACTGAAAAATCAGAACAAAATTCAACACCAGACGAAAGAACTAAAATCAGCAACACAGACATATCCACAAACCAGTTATTCAACATCAACAACAGTGAAAAAATGCAATTAAAATGAAAATGCATGATTAAGCTAATATTTTTGTACTATAAAATTCTACACTGAATTACGAGTCGACAGAAAAAAGAACGGAATTATTTGACTAAATCTACCATTTTTTATGAATTTTCTAATGATATGCATGCATTGAAAATATTAAACAAAATCAATTAATTGGAAAATATGCAAAAAAAAATAGCAAACAAAAATAAAATGTCATTTTTATTTTTAATTTTTCTAAACATTTATGATGAAATGGTAGAACAAAGAAGGATTAAAAAAAATCATTTATTTACATTTATTATGGAGTATTTGATATGAAAATATAAAAGAAAAATCAAAATAAAAGAAAGTGACATGGGGGCTCAAACAGCAATATATTCAGGTTATTTATTCATTGGGCCCTGATTTGGGGGGTACTAAAAGTAATAGGGCGCAGGGCCCAGGACTTATTATCCAGAAAAAAAAAACAAAAAAGATGAGCTGAGCGCAGGGGGGTGCTGACCTAGCAATTTCTCAGTTGTTTGCTACTATGGGCTCAAATGAGGGGTGTTAACAGCAATAGGGCCTAAGGCCCACACCAATTACTCTGACCTCACACAGCCAGGGGGGGGTAACGAGCAGTTGGGGTATAGTGCTCAGAAACACGCTTGGGCTTAGCCCAACGTCCAAACCCTGATCCAATTACTCTGCTGAACAAAACTACTCCTCTATCTCCAAACCCTAGCTACTGTTCATCCTCACCTCTCAACCCTTAGCCGTTCGCCCCCAACTCACTCTCTCTGAAACCTATCTTTCACTCACACACCATTCTGAGAAAAAGAACCCCAAAGAACTTCACCTCTCTCACGAAGAATCAACCCTTAACTCACAATCAACTACCTAATCTGGATCTAATAAGCTAACATGCAAGCCTCAAACAAAACTCATGATCTAAACCAATAATGGAGGCTATGAAGAAAACGAACCTGAGACGATGGACTTGCTAGAATTCTTTGAAGGCTTGATGAAGATCGTCGCGAGAGAGCAAGATCCTGATGTATTCCTAACTGCTGAAGTAGTTTGTGGAAACCTGGAGGAGAACGCTGACACTTGTTTGGTGATTTCTGGAAATCTTTCTTCGATGGAGGATGAAGGTTTAGGATGGCGTTCTGGAAATTCTTTGGCCGAGGATGAAGATTGATGTTGTTCTGAAAAAAACTGATGAAGATTGATATCGTTCTGGAAAAAAATTGATGAAGAACGAAGAGTTTCTGGAAAAATTGATGGAGCTTGTTGAAGGTTTGAGTGGATTCTGGAAATTTTGGTTGAAGGTAGATGAATGTTTAGGATGGATCCTGGAAATATTGATGGAGATTGTTGCAGAACGATGAAGGTTGTTGGTTTCTGGAATATTGTTGTATGAAGGTTGATGATTCCGGCGAGGGACCGATGAAGGTGGACGGAGGAGATCTGGGAAGAAGATGAAGAAAGGAGGTGTTTGGATGATTCTGGTGGTTCAGGTGGGTTGGACGGTGGTTGACGGTTGCCGGCGGTGTTATCGCCGGATTTGCATGCCCGGCGAGGGAGTTTCCGGTGAGGAGGTGAGGGGAGGACAGGTGGCGCGCATGCGCAGAGAGAGAGGAAGTGGGTGGCCACGTGGGAGAGTCTGGAAGAGTCTGAGTGGCTGTGGTGGCGTGGGGATTGAGAAACGCGTGGGGGGCCTCTTGCTTCAACACGTGGCGCTTCTTTATACCACTGGAGACGCGTGGAATTCTCTAGAAGGTGCTGGAGAACTCTGAGAATTGCTGGGCAAGTTTTGGACTGTGGACCATTTTTGGACTTTTTTGCTGATTTGCAACAATGAGAGTTGGGCCTCAAAAAAGCACCCCTGGGCCCATTCGGAAAATAAATGACAAAAACTGTACAAAAAACTGAATTAAAACAATTAAACCCAATTTACCTAATCAAAACAATTAACACCTAATTAACTAATGATTAATCCTAATAACAATCTAAAAATCAATTAAGATCTAATTAACTCTAAAAATTCAATTAACCTAATTAAACTCTAAAAAATGATTAAAAGTCTAATTAACTCTAAATCAATCTAATTTTCTATTAAAAATCTAATATTATTTAATATCTATTAATAAAAGAAAAACTATATTATTTTCTATATTATCTAAACACAATTAAACCTATTTTAAAATCTATAGAAAATTCTAAAATGATTTTAAAAACAATTAAACCTATTTAAAAAACCTATAAAATTCTAAACTATTATTATCTATTAGTAATAAAAGAAAAACTATATTCCCCTTTTTCTTTATTATTCTATTTATTCTAAAAATCTATTTAAAAATTCTATAAAATCCCAAAAAAGAGAATTAAGCTATTAAAATATTCAAAAACCCTATTTAAATTCCAGAAAAATCTATAAAGCCTGTTAAAAATTCACAAAAGCCTATTAAAATCCTAAAATGCAGATGAATGCAAATGACTGCCATAAAAGAGCGCACGAGACCAGATCGAATCGAACAGAGACCCCCGGGCCTCAGAATATCCTCAAAATCACTGAAAAATCACCGAGGAGCGCACAATTTCCCGAAAATAAAACCCCGATAATCTGGACTGGGTCTGCCATATCTGATAGACAAAAATCAAGCTGTAAACTCTGATATCCCCTGCTTGTGCACAAAAATCATACATCTGAGCTGTGAATATGAATTTAAGCCATGAGTCAGATAGGAGAATCGGTTGGTCAAATTTTAGGGTGCAACAATCCCCTAGAATTTTTCTAGAATATTATATAGTATTTTAGTATTTTTAATTGATTTTTGAATGTATGGTTAGTATGTGTGTTGCTTAAAGGCATAGTTTGTATTGTTTTGCTTGTTTTTCTTCTCCTTGGAGTGTGTGAGCCTTGAAGATTGAGTTGAAGACCTTCTGGATCATCATTGAAGCTTTGAAGACCTTGCAAAGGAGTTTAGTTAGCTTTTGTTGTTTTGTTTATAGGTTTATAAGTACATAGGTAGAGCCTTAGATAGAGTGATTCCATTCAATAAACAAGGAGTGTCTTGTTCACCTCCTCCCTTCTCTGTGACATAAAGTCCCTTAAGGGTATTCACCTCTCTCCTTTGGAGGGATTAGTGACCTTGCCCTCTGAGGTAGAACTTTGAGAGAGCCTTTCTTTTGATGTTAAGCCCTCAATGGCATCCTTTGGAAGTCAGTGAGCACTATAACATCCTCACCTCATCCTGTTGACTGAATCTTGTTTGCTGGAGCATTTGAGCCATTGAAGATAGAAGCTGAAGCTTTGAAGAGGATGATTCCTTGAAGATTGTTGAAGTCTGAAGACTTTGTGAAGATCAAGTTGATGCTTGAAGATCCTTGAAGATAGTGAAGCCTGAAGGTGGAGCTGATCTAAGAAGCTGAAGCTCAAGGGAGAAGATGAGTTGATACTCATGTTGTAGGGTTGATACCTGGAAAGCAAGTGATCTCTGAAGTCTGAAGACTGAGTTGCTGCTGGAGGAGTTGAAGCTTTCTTCTGTTTTCTTCTCTGTATTGTGTTTTGTTTGATTTGTCTGTTGCATTAGACTAAGTTCATCTAGAGTAAGTTCAGTCTAGGAGCATGATTGCATTAGAGGTTGAGTTGCTCCCTCTGCTTGTACTGTTATTGTGTGGCTTTGCTTGTGGGTATTCGGTAGAGCCCAGCTCCCTTGCCCATGTGTTTATTTTGCCTGATGGTATTTCATTTCTTTTATCTGTATGATTGCAGTTTACTGTTCATTGCTTGATAGCATGTTGTTTATTTTCAGTATGATTACTGTTATTTCATGACTGGCTTGAGGTCGAGACGAGCTTGTGGAGGCTGAAGCCCCACACACATTTCCTCCCTCCCTTGCATTGCATGCATTTTACTGTTAAGCTGATGCTTTGTCTGTTTTGGTGTATCATTGACATGATCCCTTAGGACTCTCATTTCCTCTGATGAGGATTTGATGATAGACTTTTAGGTTGAAACCTATGCATGACAACATCTAGGAGTTCCCTGTTCAAACCTCAACCATAGGATGAATCCATGGCATGATAACGGTAGGACTTAATAGTCTCCCTCCTAGTTGGGCCTGTTCTCTTCTCATCTCAAAGCAGTTTAAGATACAGTAATTATGAATGATTTCTTTCGTACGTTACGAGCCTTAAGCTATCCGAGAAAGGACTGTGGGAGAGCTTCTTTTCCATAGTCTGGATGTTTAGTATGGTACCCTTTGGGTGACATGCGACGCATTCACTCTCGGGTCATAGTCTCTAGTGCGGTTGAAATCGCAAACACAATAAAAAAACACTTCTTTCAGGAAATAAACCGTAGTTTCCCGAACTACGTGAGCTCTGATCTCTCATGCCTGTTGAGAGTACGTAGGCACAGGATGGCGATGTCTTGGCAAGCTACCTTCCCCCATAACCCTTCGTAGTCCGAACTACGTTGACTCTGATTTCTCATTCTCTGATGAGAATACGTAGGCATAAAGCGCGACGCTTTGCCGAGTCATTTTTCTTTTCTTTTTCAGCCAGCCTTGATAGGTAGATAGATTATAAACAACCCGTCCAAGTAAACAAACAAGCGAGGATCCCGTCGAGTACGACGGACGTGAGGGGTGCTAATACCTTCCCCTTGCGTAACCGACTCCTGAACCCAGACAATGGTTGCGATGACCTTGTCTTACCCTTTTTCGTCAGGTTTTTCCGATCGTTTCCTTTCCCGCTCTGAGGGATAAATAACGAAAGGTGGCGACTCTTCTGTCATGCCGGCACCTTATTTTCGCGCAAGCGGCAAAAGGGAAAAACTAACCTAATGTTATCATGCATAGGATTGAACACCTAATGTCTCTCCTACTCCCATCCTAAACGGAGGGACTAGGAATCCTAGGGGGACCATGGTGCAAGGCCAAGTAAACACTAAATAGATCACTCACAAAAGAAATGAGAAAGAAAATAAATTAAGGTTCAAAATAAAAACGATAAAATAAAATGGAAAAATAAAATAACAAGATGGAAAATAAAATAACACAATAAAATAATAAAAAAGATGATTTTTTGGGATTTTTATATTTTAAAACTAATTTTATTGAATGAAACAAAAGAAAAAGGAAATAAAATAAAAGAAATTTAAACAAAACAAAAGATAAAAAGAAAGAGGCTTCAACCATGGGTAGAACCCGTGACCCCAAGGCTGCAGGCCTATCACCTTAGCCATCTCTACCATTCATGCATAGTTGAAATTAATGGAAAGAGAAAAAGAAAAGATAAAACTTGGAAAGAAATATGAAAATAAACAAAAATTGTCCCCCCTGGGGATCGAACAGGTGACAAGGAGACGAAAGGGCAAGACATTTAACCACTGGGGTGGTGATACATCCGTGTATCAATGCCACCCATTAAAACAAGTATGAGAACAAGCGCATAAGGCTGGGCAAGGCAAGGCAAGTTTAAGGCACCAAATAACAAAAGGCGTTTTGATCGTAATTCACTCAAATCTCAACCAATTTTGACAAAATTTTAGTCTAACTTGTCTAGAATTTCATGAGGAACAAGATGGTGCAGTTAGTTTTCTCAAATTATGCATACATAAAAAAATTCGATGGAAGATGCAAGTTATGGGTTGAAATGCGTTTTCAAAGTTAAAGCTCAATTCAGTCAGATTTGAAATAGTTTGAAAGCTCACACACATCTTAAACACATCATACATGAGGTTCCTAGCCATTTGGAACTCAGACTCAAGCTAGAACACAAAGTGACCTATTGAGTTGAAATTGTGACAAGTGAGTTGTAGTGAAAAGTTTCAAAACAGTTTGTAACAGAAAAAAAAACATCATTCAAATATGTTCCAATAAACACAAAGGCATACACATGAGGTTTAGACATCAGAATGTCTTGAAAACATAGTGGAGGGGAAAATGACCAATGAAACCGCAACTGTTATTCATGTTTGTCAAGACAAAAATCAAGCAAATCTGGCCAGGTAGGCAAACATCAGTAAATGCATACAAACAAGTTTCAAACATAACTAATCTAGTCCACATCTTGGCATATAATTCACAGTTTTAAAACATTTTGTAAACAGCAGCAAGGATACATGATGCAGGAATCTTGTCAACATTCAGTTTGGTTATCAACAACCTAGCATTCCAAAGTTAAATTCAAACAGCAGCCATGGCATGAACTCATACATGGATTCAATTTTAATAGCAGTCCCATGTACACCACAAAATACTAGGCCAGTCCAAGTGCACTAAGTGAATTCCTAATGAGAGACAAAGAACCAACTGGGCATCACAATCCAAACCCAACAACTTACATGATTAACAAACAAAACATGCAACTCACAACATCAAACATCTCACATAATTCAAACTGGTTTAAACAGCTAACAAATTCAGCATGATGAATATCATTTTTCACAACAAGATCAAAATCAACACAGTTTGTTTTAAAACAGGAATAACAACAGGTTTTTTTGGACATGGAAATATCAAGCATCAATTTAAAGCATGGCTTCAAAAGAAAGTTAATGTTCATGACAGTTTCAACAACAAAGCTATGACTCAAAACATGACAAAGTCAATTATCTAATAACATGATTCAATTGATACTACACTCTCATGATAGCAAGCACAAACCAAACACAAAACAGTCCATAGCAGCATGTTATTGTTCACTAAATCAAAGTACCAAACAACAAAACATAATCTTGCAGCAATGTAATATGCACACATACATAATTCTCAGACCAACACTCAACTTGATCTAAACAGCAAACAGGTTTATCATGATTAATGACATTTTTCACAACAGAACCAAAATCAAACACAGTCTTGCTTAAGATAGAAATAACAGCAAAACTTTGTTATCACAAAGCTAATTCACCCAAAAGCCAATTCACCACATTCTCAAATGAGAGTTACCATCTCAACATTAACAAACACAAATCAATAAAAGTCTCACATGACAAGACAAACTCATGACAGCAGGCTAATGCATCCATATGACAGTTGGAAACTCCTCAAATAAAAGTGAAAGTTTGATCATTACCATATCACACACTAACTTCCTCAAAAACTTCAAACCATGGAAAAGTTCAAAACCAAGAAAACCAAACTAAACTCTCTCAAGTGCCATCTACTAATGCAAGCAAAGGATATCTGGACAAGCAAATCTTAAAACATATTTGAACAGAAAAAAATGCAGACACAACATTCAAACTCAAAGCCAGATATCATGAGTTGGCAGCATTCAAACTTACACAACATACTGCTCCATTCATACATGATAGAAAGCTGCTACTAAACAGGTTGGAGTATGAGACATAACTTGACAGTAATGAACATGGACTCAAAATAACAATGTTAACCATGTATAGAAAGTTGAAGACAAAAAGGCAAACCACAAATCCTGTGACAGTAACAATTTGGCTATTACCATTCCAAACACAAACATCAATTCATATATTGTTTTCACATGGAAGTTACTAGTCTGTCAAAACAAACAGATAAATCAAATTTTAGTACCACAAGACTAGTTTTTAAAATGAACAGCCATGAATCATGAGTTGACAAATTTATCTTCAAAATAGGTTGAAAGCAAAGTATATGAACTGCAACATAATGAATCAAGAGTTGAATATAACCACAGCAGAAGGGTCACAACATCAAACAAGGCAGATCCAACATGACATTGGCATTTTAAGAACCTCTAAACAAAATCTGTTAGCAACAGGCTAAGCATTGTGGCCTATGATGCTAATAAGCAAATCAAAACAGAATTCAAACATGTCATACCAAGATATAAAAGCCAGGCAACTAAGTGTTCAACAGTTGATGCAAATCAAAGACATGTATGCTTAAGACAGTTGGCAATATACAAGGCATGACCACATCAAAACTGAATTGTTCAACCCTATGTATCATGCTTGAGTATAAGGCTAAGGATTTCTATAGCAACATATAAAATCAGAGTTCAGACCAAAATCAAACTGGTGGCATTTAAGCTAGTAAACTGCCTTGTTGAGAAAAGGTTGTCAAACATCCAAATGAAATGGCCAGCAAGTGCATTAAAACACAGTATCCAGCAGCAGATACTTCAAAATGGTTTGGGTATTAAGTTAACAGTAACAACAGAGGCTCAACATAACAATGTTGGCCTCAAATCACCCTATTCTTAACCGATCTAAACTAATTCACTAAACTGAAGTTGCAATCAATCAACATGACAATGCTAAGAGGAAACCACTAAAACTAGGCCTTGATAATTTTCAAAATGGTTTGGTGTTCAACATAGCAATGCTAGAACCTACCCTTACCATATGTTCAACAACATGCTTTCACAAAAGTGTACATACTAAACTGAACTAAAATGACATCCCACATCAACCATACCTGGTACTCATACACACTTGACAACAAAGTATACAACTCTAGCATGACAAAGTCAGAACACAATCCACACATACATGATGCATAATGATGAGAAAATTCAAAACTACATACCTTTTATCGTCTTCACACACTTAATGCTAAATAAAAGCAAAAACTCCTTCCTTATATGCAAGCTTTGAGATTGAAACTTATTCTTGAAGGAAAAGAGGCAATCTTGGACAGACCTCACCCAAGGCTCTCAGCTGTGGTTTAGGATTTTAGACAGATGTAAGGAATGATAGAATGGGAGTCGTATCTTCCTTTTTCTCTCCTCTCCTCTTATAAAAGAAATCAAAAACCTCCCTCTTGACCAAAATCAGCTCCTCCCTTTAAAACAAGGGATATCAGGAAGAGGGTTTAAGTCAAAATCCAATGGATTTTCCCCTTCTGATCCTGCTGTCCAACCCTTCCCAAGTGAGCCTTTTTGATAATCCACTTTCTTTTTTCTTCACAAACTTTCCAAAACAAAACCTATCAATCAGATGTCTCGAGCTCCACAATGCAGGTATTGGGGAAATAGCTTTGGTTAGCTAGTGGCAGCAGAAAATCAGCATCCAATGAAAAAGACAAACAAGGTTATCATGCCAACGTCGGGGTATTTCCATGATGTGTCATTATAAACTTTTTGAATGTTATGGTAAAAGACCTTGTCTACAACATGTTTTTTATGTGCGCACGAGATTATATCAGGAATAACATGCTCATGTTTAACTCAAATTTCCAAAATGCATCTCAAATCTTCCTCTTGCATCTGCTATCGGGTTTTAATTCACACATTCAATCTGAGAAAACTAATAATGCCATCTTGTTCCTTGTTAAAAATCACACAATTTAGACTTTTGGTTTGTTAAAAATGATGAGGTTTTGCCCAGATTTGAAGCTTCACGTTTGGCCATGTTGCTTTTGTTCTTGCCTTGTTTGGTTTTGCTCATATTTCATCACTTTAAAGTATATATTACACTAGGGTGGTTTCAAACACTGGAAGTATCACCACCCCAGTGGTCATGGCCTGCGCGCTAATGCATTAGTCTTGCCCAACGTCCTGAGTTCGATCCATGTGGATAAACTCTTTTTGGCTATTTACATTTTATTTCATGCTTCAATACTTAACTCTTCTTCTCCATTAGCATTCACACGCGCACACTAGCTGAATTGGTGAAGTTTTAGACTTGTCACCCAATGGTTGTGGGTTCAATACTTACCATGTGCATTTCTAACTTTCAATTGGATTTTTTAATGTTTTATTTACAAACTTTAAAACCTTCCAAATTCCTCTTGTTGCACACTCTTGATCCCCTGTAAAAATGCAAAACGCTATGCAATGCAATATGCTAGAACAATGAAATGAAACATAAACCAAGTAAAGAAGAGGTTGGGCAAACTTTGGGGTACAACAATATGTATTCTGTACTTGTGCATTTATATATGATTATATGCATTGTTATTATGATAATATTTCTCACCCTTCTGCTGGAATGATGTCCTACATGACATCGTGCAGGTATCAAGGTGTAGTACTGCTCGTAGTTGCGAGGTCGCTATTGGTGTAGCTGTTTAGTGATTTAATTGTATTGGGTCGAGTCATGCTCTGGTCATGTAACACTGGGATCGTTTGGGTTATGTTTCAGATGTATATTATGATGTTGGCCTCAGTGCCTAAGTGATGTTGATTTATATGATAAACACAAATATTTCTTTTATGAAAAATTGTGATATAAATGAATCCGCTGCTACATGCAAATGAAATTTTGTAAAGTATGATTATTTATTTCAGTGTTAATGAGCATGACAGATGGTTTTTAGTAATTTGGAAGTGTATGTGTGACGCCCTTTGTGAATGCATGTTAATTTTACTCTGATTATACTTATATTTTCCTTGGGGTTTAGAAGGATGTTACAACCCACATGAAAAAGGTGGCTTGAACCAACAAAACCTAATCCTAGACTTAAGCCTAAACTTGAACAGTTCCCAAAACAGCTTGGTTTATTTCAACATGACAATGCTAGTGCTCACTCTTATCATACACTCAAAGGCATATTTTCACAAAAATAGTAACACATTAACTAAACCAAGTAACATTCCAACAACCAGCCATACAAGGTGTAGGTTTCACATATTTCTGACAACATACTTAAAACCTTTAACATGATAATGTACAAACCAATATCAACCACAAGACAACACATGATAATTCATGAATGAGTTCAAAATAACATACCTTTTGTAGTCCTCACTATGTTAGCAGCCAAGAAAACCAAGAGATCCTTCCTTTTGAGCAAGCTTGTGATGTTACTTCTTTTTGAAGAAACAAGCAAATCTTGAGGGCAGTTTGAGCAAACAAGCTTCCAGCTGGTGTTTCTGATTATGGACAGTTAATATGACTATAATGGAAGGTGTCCAAAGTGTTAGAATGGTAGGAATGGATATAGGTAGTGATTTGGTATGAAAGGTGCACAAAAGTCAGACTATGGTGGTATGAAGTTTGAATTTTTGATCTATGGATTTTTTGATGAATGTGATGATGGAAACAACTTCAGATGGTCATTTTAAGGGTGTGTATATGGTTTTTATGGTGGTTTAGTGTTTGGAACAAGGACTGGTGTGAAAAGTGTAAAGTGGTGGATTTTGGTATTTTTGTGAAATCTCTTCACTTACAAGCAAGGAGGGAAAGAAGAGAGCTGTGTTTTCTCTAGGGTTTAGAGTGCTCTGGTGTGTCAAATGCAAATTTATGAAGCCTCTATTTATAGGCCAAGAGAGGCATTGGGGTAGATTTGGTATTTTTGCCTTTGGAGGGAGATTTTGGAAAAAAATCTATCCAAGATGGTATGGCAGCTGAGCATATCAGCTCCTTGGCTCAATGCAGGTCAAAAACTCAAGTGAAATGAAGGGCATGATGTGATTGAAGTGAGTATACAGTGTAGGGCACTGCAACTGCAAGACTTTCCTCATAAAGTTTCTCTTTCCTCTTTGTTTTTCTTGAATAAAATAATGTTCACTTGCTTGCCACCTTGTAAAGTTCTTGAAATCTCATTTTTTCTACATTTTCTAACCATCATCCTCTCTAAATATCAGATTAAGAATTGATCCAATGGTTGAGAATGATCCAAGTGGCTAAAAAGTGAATTTGTGAAAAAGTGGAAATGGTGCACTCAAGTGTGGACACCCCAACTTTCTGGATTCATAACTCTCAACTCATAAGGGCTATGGAGGAGTTCTAGTACTTTTTGGAAAGCCCTCATGGAGCTCTAAAACTTTCATATTTTCATGATCCTCAGATTCCAAGTGGAACTAGGTCAAAAATCCCTTCAAAGTTGGTTGAAAACATGATTTGCAAGGCCAGAAGAGGTCAGGCAAATTTTGGGGTACAACAGCTGCCCCTATTCAAACGACTTAGACTAGAATGAGTGGAAAGCAAACGAATTTCACACCATCAAGGTAAAAGACGGTTGAATACCAAAGAACCCGAAAATTTGCCGACCGTAGAAAGAAACCTCCAACATCGTCGTCAGGAGCCTATATCAAGTAGAATATCTGACTTCGCCATTAGTCACCAACCAAGTAAACATCTGACCTCGCCGTCATTCATCAAAATAATTTGACTTCGCCGTCCGTCATCAAAATAATCTGACATCGCCGTCAGAATTCCATATTAAATCTGTAAAAACACTTGACTTTGCCGTCAGAACTCTATATAAAATTGGTAGAACACCTGACCTCGCCGTCAATCCTCAAAATCATCCGACTTCGCCGTCAACTTCCAAAATAACCTGACTTCGCCGTCTACTTCCAAAATAACCTGACTTCGCCGTCAACTTCCAAAATAACCTAACATCGCCGTCCATTCTTAAAACAACTTGACTTCTCCGTCAATCCTCAAAATAATATGACTTCGCCGTCCACTCAAAACAATCGTCTGACTTCGCCGCCATTTCTCAAAACAACTTGAATTCGCCGCCATTTCTCAAAACAACTTGACTTCACCGTCATTTCTCAATATAATCTGACTTCGCTGTCATCTTCTTAATACCATCTGACTTCGCTGTCAACTCTCAATAATACTCTGACTTCGCTGTCGACTCTCAACAGTCTGACTTCCCCGTCAAAAACAAACATCCAACATCGCTGCAGAAAAAATGAATCACTTGACATCGCTGCCAAAAACAAACATCCAACATCGCCGCTGAAAAACTGAATCACTTGACATCACCGCCAAAAACAAACATCCAACATCGCCGCTGAAAAACCAAATCACTTGACATCGCCGCCAGACCTTCGCTAAATGAAAGCGAGCATCAAGATTCAAATGAAATTAAGATCATCCATTGATGATAATCACAAAAGAACTCCGTTGGGGAAACAACATGAGCCGGAGTCTAGCCAACACACGTGAAAAGATACTAATCATCTGCGAGATTCACCTGAAACAAAGAGATAATGACCTGGCTTATGTTTCACATGCACATGTTTGAATATGGCGTAATGCTCCATACGAAATGGAAATGCTACACGTTTGGGAGGATGCTATGCACGATGCAAATGCAAAGGGACCACATCAACAAAATAAATGCTAAAGAGAGGAAAACAACTCCGCTGGGGGGAAGACTAGGCGCGCCTAGTGCAAACGGACTCATGCTGGGGAATACAAGCCTTGGGTGGCCTCCGAGAAGACTTCCGGGTAAAACTGCTCTGCTAAGCACAAATCCACTCTGCTGGGGATCAAAATCAAACTCTGCTGAGGAAAGCGCCCTGGATGGCCTACCAGAATAAAACATTCTGCTGGGAACCAAGGCGGATTACTGAAGGATGGCTTTGTTCTATCAGAGATTCCACTCTGCTGAAGATTGAATCCACTATCTGTTAGGGATTATGAATAAGATCTACTCGGGAATCATCTCAAACTCTCTCTACTGAGGATGGAGAATAAACAATCTCTGGGAAGAAAACCACTCCACTGACTTGGCTGGGGATTAGGTAAGGAGGGAATCAACATCGACCTCTGCTTGGAGAAAATAAGCAAATACTCAACAATATCGACCTCTGCTTAGGGAAATGAAACAATGTCCCTGACTTTGATGGGAAAGGATCTAGTCGTTCAGACTCTGTGGGGAAAATGAAATTCTGCATTCAGTCCACTGCTGGGGATAAATCCACCTCTACCTGTTGGAAATGCTCCTACTCTGTTGGAGACATCAATCTCGACCTGCTGAGGGTAACCTTAACTGTATGAAGTTTCAAATTGTTGGGGAGGTGAACATTTCATTAGATGAGGGACTTCTGGAAAAGTTCAAGGATGGGTGTCCTGCAAATAACAAACAAGCAAAAATGTCTCGTGCCACAAACGTCATCTTACTTATCACCTGTGACTTTATTCAAGCAAAAACATTGTTTCGATTATGGTTAGCAGAGCCCACAAAGTTATGTATGCAAAGTTTTATCAAAAACATCAGGCGTCTTTTGCAAACAAAACGGTAAAAGCTGAATCAACGACAAAGGTTTTCTGAATAGTATGTTTTATTAATAAATAGCCCGTAAATAGGAAAATTTACAAGGGGCGCAACTCCTGAAATGATAAAGTTGCATAAGCAAAACACATAAATGTACAAGAATATATAAAAAAATGTCGGTAATATGGCACAGACAACCACCATAGAGCGACTCAACCATGACTCGCGTGACCTCGATGCCTTTCCAATGCTTCGTCTTTTGAAGAGATTGATTTGGACGGATGACTCTCAAGTTTTCCCCATAATCCTCTTTGAGGATCTATGCGCGGACCGCATTCGTTTGCTTTCCAAATCCCTAACTTTTGCCTGAATCGCCCTTGCGGGTTTTCGATTCACCGGGATACCCATTTTTGCCAAAGTCGCCCTTTCAGATTTTCAACTTTGCGAGTTTACATTTTTTCTTTTTATCCCTAATTTTTGCCCGAACCTATCTTTTTATGGTTCGCCGGGATGCCCCATTCTTGCCTGGATTTTCTTTTTCTTTCCAGCGGGTCTATTTTAAGCAAAGTATTTTTTGACTGCGTCTGCATTCACAGGGGACGTGAAATCTTCACCATCCATGGTTGAAAGTAGCAAGGCTCCTCCAGAGAAGACATTGTTCACAACATACGGACCTTCATAATTGGGAGTCCATTTGCCCCTGTGATCATTCTGTGGTGGGAGAATCCGCTTCAACACTAAATCACCTGCCTGAAAGCTTCGAGGGCGTATCTTCTTATCGAAGGCTTTCTTCATCCTACTTTGGTATAGACGACCATATGCGATGGACGCCAACCTTTTCTCATCCATCAAACTGAGCTGATTCAACCTATTCTTCACCCATTCCACTTCATCTAGTTTGACGTCAGCCAAAACTCTCGAGGAAGGTATCTCGACCTCTAATGGTAGGACAACTTCCATACCATACACCAACGAGAAAGGCGTTGCCCCGGTTGAAGTACGCACCGAGGTACGATATCCATGTAAAGCAAAAGGCAACATCTCGTGCCAATCCTTGTAACTCACAGCCATCTTCTGCACTATCTTGTTTATGTTTTTGTTGGCCGCTTCCACATTGCCATTCATCTTCGGACGATAAGGAGACGAATTGTGATGCTCAATCTTAAAGTTCTGACACAACTCCTTCATCATCTTGTTATTCAGATTGGAACCATTATCAGTAATGATCCTTTCAGGTATCCCGTAGCGGCATATGATGTCTCTTTTGATGAACCGGGCTACAACTTGCTTGGTGACATTAGCATAGGAAGCTGCTTTGACGCATTTGGTGAAATAGTCAATAGCCACTAAGATGAAACGATGCCCATTGGATGCAGTCGGCTCGATCTTTCCAATCATATCAATTCCCCACATGGAGAAGGGCCACGGAGATGACATGACATTCAAAGGACACGACGACACATGAATCTTGTCGGCATAGATCTGACATTTGTGGCATTTCTTGGCGTACTTGAAGCAATCTGACTCCATAGTTAACCAATAATACCCTGCTCTCAACAGCTTTCGAGACATGGCATGCCCCCCTGCGTGTGTCCCAAAGGCTCCTTCGTGGACCTCTTCCATAAGCAAATTCGCTTCTTTTTCGTCCACACATCTTAGTAGCACTAAGTCAAAGTTCCTTCGATAGAGCACACCGTCTGGATTCAAGTAGAAGTTACCAGATAACCTCCTCAAGGTTTTCTTATCCTGGGCCGATGCCCCAGGCGGATACTCTTGATTCTTGAGAAAGTTTTGGATGTCGTAATACCATGGCTTGCCATCAAAAGCTTCTTCTATTGCAAAAACAAATGTTGGCCTATCGAGGTGCGAGATAATAATTCTTGGTGCATCGTTCCAGAAGTTCACTTTGTACATTGAAGGCAATGTAGCCAAGGCATCTGCCATCTGATTTTCCGCTCTCGGCACATGGTGAAACTCTACACGATTGAAGAAAGGTAGCAATCTTCTTACGTAGTTCATATAAGGGATCAGATTTGGTTGGCGCGTCTCCCACTCTCCTTTGATCTGGTTGACCACTAAAGCTGAATCACCGTAGACATCAAGGTTCTTGATTCTCAAATCGATTGCTTCCTCGATACCCATGATACATGCTTCATACTCGGCCTCGTTGTTTGTACAGGGAAATGTCAACCTAGCAGTGAAGGGTATATGCGTCCCGTGGGGGGTTGTAATGATTGCCCCAATTCCACTGCCGTAGGAGTTAACAACACCGTCAAAGATCAATTTCCACTGGTAACCCAACTCAGGACCTTCGTCAGGCAATGACTCATCACAATATTTCATCTTCAAGTACATAATGTCTTCGTCGGGAAAATCAAACTTCATTGGCTGATAGTCGTCAATTGGTTGTTCTGCGAGATACTCTGACAGAACACTCCCTTTAATAGCTTTCGGAAACACATACTGAATGTCGTATTCTGTCAGAACCATCTGCCATCTAGCAATCCTTCCTGACAGTGCCTTCTTTTCAAATACGTACTTAATCGGATCCATCTTTGAAATTAACATGGTTGTATGGTTTAGCATATACTGCCTTAGGCGTTTGGCGGCCCAAGCCAGTGCACAACAAGTTTTCTCCAACATTGAGTATTTGGACTCACAATCTGTGAACTTTTTACTCAAGTAATAAATTGCATGCTCTTTTCTTCCAGTCTCGTCATGCTGTCCGAGAATACAACCCATGGAATTCTCAAGAACTGTTAAGTACATTATCAACGGTCTTCCAGCCACCGGGGGCATTAGTATTGGAGGTTCCTGCAGATACTCTTTTATTTTCTCAAACGCTTTCTGACAATTCTCATTCCAAACGATCGCCTGATCTTTCTTTAATAACTTAAATAATGGCTCACAAGTGGCTGTGAGGTGAGATATGAACCGAGCGATGTAGTTCAATCTACCTAAGAAACCACGAACTTGTTTCTCGGTCTTTGGTGCTGGCATTTCTTGAATTGCTTTGATCTTTGCAGGATCAACCTCTATACCTTTCTCACTGACAATGAACCCCAATAACTTTCCCGACCGCACGCCAAAAGTACACTTGTTTGGATTCAGCCGAAGTTTGAACTTCCTCAATCTCTCAAACAACTTTAGAAGATTCACCAGATGCCCCTCATCCGTTTGGGACTTTGCGATCATATCATCGAGATATACTTCAATCTCATGATGAATCATATCATGAAAGAGAGTCACCATAGCTCGTTGATAAGTTGCCCCTGCATTCTTCAAACCAAAAGGAATTACTTTGTAGCAGAACGTCCCCCATGGCGTGATGAAAGTCGTTTTCTCCATGTCCTCCGGTGCCATCTTAATTTGATTATATCTGGAGAAACTGTCCATGAAGGAAAACACTTAGAATTGTGCGGTGTTATCAACAAGCACGTCAATATGAGGGAGCGGAAAATCATCCTTTGGGCTTGCTCAATTCAGGTCCCTATAATCAACACACATCCTGACCTTGCCGTCCTTCTTAGGCACGAGCACGATGTTTGCAACCCACGGAGGATAGTTTGTCACAGCAAGAAATCCGGCGTCTAACTGCTTTTGGACTTCTTCTTTGATCTTCACTGCCATATCAGGCCTGATTCTTCTCAATTTCTGTTTAACAGGATGACACTCTTCTCGAAGAGGCAGGCGATGAACCACAATATCTGTGTCGAGTCCAGGCATGTCTTCGTATGACCAAGCAAAGACATCTTTATACTCTTGGAGTAACTTAACCAGTCTTCGCTTGACATCGCTTTGCAGTGCGGCCCCTATTCTGACTTCCTTCTTATCTTCCTCAGTTCCCATGTTGACGACTTCAACTTCCTCCTGATGAGACAGGATGACCTTCTCCTCTTCTCTTAACAATATGGCAAGCTCTTCGGGTAGGTCTTCGTCTTCATCAATCTCTTCTTCTGCTTGAAAGATCGGATTGTCAAAGTCACACCGAGTCATAGACGAGTCTGAGTCGATGATATCTGAAATGTGTAACCTGCAATGATGATGATTTTATGCTTAAATGATATGCAAACAAACAAACACAAACCACATTGCCATTTTAATGTTAGAAAATAAAAACAAGAAAAACAAGGATCACAAAATTTTGAATGAAAAGACGCCTTTTTGATTGATAATGATAAAAGATTGTTTGCGCACATAACAGATAAGGCCCTACAAAATAAAGACCACTATGCTCCGGGCAGAACATAGGGCAATACATTAATCAAAACAAAGCAATTACTCTTCATAGGTCACAGAGATGACTTCTTCCACGGTCCAATTCTTCAAACCCTGGCTAGGGACACATGGCTTGATCCATGCATCCATGTTGCAGTCGCTGTCTCCTTCCTCATCAGATACAGAATTGATTCTTTCGAATATCACCCCACCACTGGTGAATTGAACAGGTCCTTTGTAACGTGGAGCATTTTGTGAAGAAGATGCATACGGACTGTATCCTAATCCAAACTTATCTTGTTTGTTGGGGACACTTATCACTTGCCCCCATCCTTGTGCTGACCCGGATTCTACTACGACTTGGGCTTCCTTGTACGATGACATGGCAACTTCTGGTGTTTTGACCTCGATCGACGCCTTTTTCTTGATTTGGAAAGTCTCAAAGGCCTGACACAGGGTTTCATGAATTTCACCATCGACCTCCACATACTTGAATGAGGACAGGTGGCTCACCATGATGTCTTCTTCTCCATAAACAGTCACAATATTCCCATCCACCATGTACTTCAACTTCTGGTGCAAATTCGATGTCACAGCTCCTGCTGAGTGTATCCAAGGCCGACCCAAAAGGCAGCTATAAGCAGGCTGGATATCCATGATGTAAAAAACTGCTTCAAACACCTCCGGGCCTACTTGGATAGGCAGAGTTATCTCCCCAAAAACAGATCTTCGGGTTCCATCAAAAGCCCGCACAACCAAATCACTAGGCGTACAATAAAGACCCTGATGGTCTATCTTCATCAATGCTTTCTTTGGCAACACATTCAAGGACGACCCTGTATCAACGAGGACGTGCGACATCACTATTCCTCGGCATTCAAGTGAAATATGCAAAGCCAAGTTGTGGTTTCTTCCTTTCGGTGTCAAGTCACGATCAGTGAATCCCAAACCGTTACCTGCATTGACATGGGCTACCACCCCTTCCAACTGATTTACAGATATCTCCTGAGGTACGTAAGTATTATTCAAAACTCTGAGCAAAGCATTCCTGTGAGCTTCAGAACATAATAGCAACAACAAGATGGAAATCTTTGAAGGAGTCTGTTGTAAATGATCCACAATTTTGTAGTCACTCTTCCTTATCAAACGCATGAATTCCTCGGCGTCCTTCAGAAAAGATTCCTCTTCTCTAGTCTGAGAACTTTCTTCAGCCACTACTTTCCCTTTTCCTTTGTCGGTTCTGTCTGCATTTAAATCGGGAGGTGCAAACACTCTCCCACTTCGAGTCATTCCTCCAATTCCCACCAAATTATCAACAGAATCCAACAGCGAACCATTCAGTTCTTGCTTTTGACCATTGCAGTAGACCTCGGCCCTATAGTTCCAAGGGACCGCTTTAGAGCTCTCATAGGGTAAAGGCCCTGCCTTTGTGAATACAATAGTTGGCCTTACTGGAGGCGCAAAAATTGTAATTGTTTTTTACGGGATGGAGATGGTGGCCACCTCGTCCTCATCTTCAATGACTACCTCTTCAACATTCTTCTCACAGATTCTATCAAATTGCAATAGATCGTCATCCATCATGCGTTGTATATGGTTCTTCAGATTCTGACATCCTTCGAGACAAATCAAACAGTCTTCACAATCCTCTCCACAGCCTGGGAACACCCCTCCTTCTAACAACTTGCTCTTCACAAAACCTAATGGTGTCTTCAGATTCTCCACATTGGACACCAAGTTCAGGCCTTCTTCACTGACAATAGAATTCACACCACCACCCCTACCATGGTTAGGAATGGGATTTTGATCCATATTTGGCGCATCCTGATTGAAGTTTATAGCCTTACTATCAACAAGGTCTTGTACCTTGTGTTTAAAGGCTTTACAATTGTCGATGTTGTGGCCGGGGGCGCCAGAGTGGAATTCATCCCTAGCGTTGGCGTCATACCCGGGAGGTGGTTGGCCAGTTAGAGGTGCCATTGTCCTTTTCTGGACCAACTGCAGTTGAATTAAGTGTTGTAATAACTGAGCGTATGGCATCTGTGGTGTGTCAGAGTGCCTATCCATCATCCTTCTCCGATCTTGGAACTGTCTCGGTCCATAATTTTGTTGTTGAGGTCGTTGTTGTTGTTGTTGCTGACGTGGTTGTTGTTGTTGAGGTTGTACCGCCGGGATGGCAATACTAGCTACTTGTGGAGGTTGCTGATAATACGGTCGCTGTTGACGCTGATTCAGATATCTATTTCGATTGTTAAAGCTGGACACTGCATTTGTCTCGTTATCTCTCTTCTTCGCACCAAAAATCTTCCTTCCACCTCCAGATGAGGTCCCCTCTCCCGCTTGTATCTTTCCCATTTTAATATCGTTTTCAACTCTCTCACCGGTAATAATCAAGTTCGAAAAGCTCCCAGACATGCTGCTCACTAACTTATCATAGTAAATTCCCGGTAATGTGGCCACAAATAGATCAATTAGTTATCTCTCCACCATGGGAGGTTGAACCCTGGCAGCAAGCTCTCTCCATCTTTGTGCGTATTCTTTAAAGCATTCGTTACTTCTCTGCGATAAATTCTAAAGCTGTACTCGGTTTGGTGCTAGGTCACTGTTGTATTGGTAGTGCTTAACGAAATCTTCTGCCAAATCCCTCCAGCTTCTGACATTAATTGGCTCTAAGCCCATATACCATTTGAGGGATGGTCCCGACAGACTATCTTGAAAGAAGTGCATCAACAACTTCTCATCATCGGAGTACGCAGACATCTTTCAGAAATAGGAGCGAAGATGCATCCTTGGACATGTTGCTCCTTTGTATTTATCGAAATCTGGCACCTTGAACTTTGGAGGAATCCTAAGTCCCGGAATCAATCCTAGGTTCGACATATCTAGACTCATAGCATTTTGGCTTTCAAGGCTTCTCATCTTTTCCTCTATCGCCTTGAATCTCCTATCAGCATCGGGTTGCAATCCTGCCCCAATATCTCCCAGAGAGAAGATGTCTTCTTGATCATCTTGTTCCCACTGGGGACCGTTGTTACCTTGTACAGGGCCCATTGGAACTGGGATGGGAATTCCATTTTGGTTTCCTCCGCCTGGAGGGATAACCGTTGGGATGGCACCTGCCCGTGGTGTACTGTTTTCTGGAGGAGGTGGTACAACAGCGGTTCCACTATGTAGGACCCCACTTCCATCAACTCTTGACACTAGAGGTTGCACCAATGTCCTTAACTGTTCTTGGTCGTTGGCTACACCCTGCATCATGTCCATAAACTGCGCCATCCTCTCGCAAAATTCCTGAAGCTCGAGCTGAACTTGCTCCATAATTCTTTGCTGATTCCCCCTCGTAGAGTACCTGTGGAATATCGGGTCTACTATCCTGTGAACTGCTTTTAAGAAAACCACATAGGGATAAGATTAATGGTCCGAAGAACACCTGCTATGCAAAATGATGCAAAAGATGCAGAATGCAGACATGTAAATATGTTTTAGGGAAATTTCCCCCTCGTTTCTAGTTCCCAAAAGAAAAAAAAAGCAACCATGAAAAATTCCACAGAAAAGTGAATAGAATAACAACTCCTCATATAATAATAAACCAACCAACAGTGTGTATACATCAGCTGAGTACAAAATAGCAATGACCTCAATCAACAAGCCTGATGATGGTCGATACAAAAGCAAAACAACAAGATACAACGAAAGATAATCAAGCTGAGTGCCGAGACCGGAAATCCTCTAGCAGCTTCCGCGTCTTAGGATGATCTGGTCTAGCGAGTGTCGCTACCGCGAAAATAAGGTGCCGGCAAAATAGAAGAGTCGCCACCTTTCGTTATTTATCCCTCAGAACGGGAAAGGAAACGATCGGAAAAAACCTGACGGAAAGGTATAAGACAAGGTCATCGCAACCAATGTCTGGATTCGGGAGTCAGTTACGCAAGGGGAAGGTATTAGCACCCCTCACGTCCATCGTACTCGATGGGATCCACGCTTGTTGTGTTGATCTGACAAGTTGATTATATCTATCTACGCGAAAGGTCTGGTCTGAAAAGAAAAGAAAATGACTCGGAAAAGCGTCGCACTTTATGCCTACGTATTCCCGTCTGGAACGAGAAATTAGAGTCAACGTAGTTCGCCTAACTACGGGGAAGGTGGCTCGCCAATACGTTAGTATTGTGCCTACGTACTCTCAACAGGTATGAAAGATCAGAGCTTACGTAGTTCGGGATAATACGGATTACGGGAATTCAGATTCATCTGTTTTTTGAGTAGGGTTAACAGACAGTTCCAGCTGTTTGGCGTACGCAGCTCGACCCTTGGAGACTTAGGCGTTATAGTTTGCGGTAGAACTGGGAGTTAACGACACTCTTTTCTTCAGAAAAGCCTCCTTTGAATTATGGGCCCACGGGGCAAAAGGTTTGAAGTTTGTTTTCTGTCTTTTACGGAAGAACTGTTTTTTATGGATGTTTGCAACCAATATCGTACTAGAGACTATGACTTAGGAGTGAATGTGTCGCATGTCACCCTTAGGGTACCATACTAAACATCCTGACTGTTGAAGAGTGACCCTTCAACAATCATTTCCTAAGTAACTTAAGGCTCGTAACGTACGACATCTGTTAACCTTTATTACTGTATTTTTGATCTGTTTGAAGATGAGAAGAGAGAACAGGCTCAACTAAGGGGAGACTATCAAGTCCTAACATTTGTCATGTCAAGGATTCATCCTATGATCGAAGTTTGAAACAGGGAACTCCTAAATGTTATCATGCATAGGTTTCGGCCTACAGTTCTAATCATCACTTCCTTATCAAAGGAAGTGAGATTCCTAGGGGATCATGTCAATGGGATACATCAACAGATAAAGCATCAGCTAAACAGTAAATAGATAAACAGTAGAGATGCATATGCTATGCAGCAATACAAGCAGAGGGAGCTCAACTCATCCTCTTATGCAAACAAGCAAGGGGAGGATCACCTCAATCCTTCAATGCACTTAGGCCTAGAATCATCTACCTGAGAGCCTATTCTAATGTAACATACCAGACAGTCACAGATACAGTCAAGCAATCAAGCACACGGCAAACAAACAGCACAACAGACTCCAACAGCAGAACAGTCTTCAGGCCTAAGTTGTCCATCAGGAGAAAGGGAAAGAGAACTTCATCTTCAGATTCCAACTTGCTTCAACAAGAGTATGTGAATCATCACAAAGATCACTGCAGGATGAGGAGAAGCTGGAGGTAAACCAATGGAATCCCTCCAGGCACTCAACCACTCATCTGAGAAAGGCATCCTCAAAGGTTCTACTTTTTTTGATATGCCACACATCCTTCCTAAGGAGGGATGAGGCTTCCACATAGGGACCTTGTATCATAGGATGGGAATGGCATGCACACAAAGCAAGCCATGTTTGTTTGAAGAAATAAAACAACCTCTAAGGCTCCTCTTAAACCCTAATGAGGTATCTACTTACTTACCATTCTATCAAGAAAGAATACCTTACCTAGAATCATCTAATGGCCCTTTACAAGCCTAATCTATGCACTTAACCTAGTTAGGATCACCTAAACTGAGGCCAATTTGTAAAACAGAAACTAAATAAAAAATCATTCCTAAAAATTCCAAGGAAAATATTACATCATTCTACATGTATCAACATGCTATGGTACAAAAATCAGGGGTTAAACCTAAATCAAAAGGCTCAAATTAAACCTAAAACCTCAAGGGTACACTAAAGGGATTCAACAAAGAACACTCCTAAACAACTACCCTAAAACCCTATTTAAAATCATCTAAAAAATATAACAAAAATCACATAACATCATCAACATGTATATAATCAGCACACAAAATTTCAAGCCTTAATTCCATACCATGAATGAGGAAGAAAATCAACAAGCTCAGCATACAATCATCCCATTATTAAAAACATACTACAATAGAAAATATGAAATTAATTGCAAAAGAAATGGAAAATTAAAATAAAAAACATGGAAATATTCTAGACATTCCAAACTATATCCACAAATTTTTTCATGATTTATTAACAACATTTATTAAGTTTTATGAATTAAATCTAACATGCAATAAAACAAAAAAATAAAGAAAAAGAAATAAAAGAAATAACTAGAGGGAGGTGTAACCAGCAGGCAATCCATGAGTTAATTCGCCTGGGCCCAACATGAGGGGGTGCAAAAAGCGCTAGGGAATGGGCCCAGTCTGAATATCAATTCAGCTTAATTCCTAATTGAAACCTTTCCAGGGGGGTGCCACAAGTAAGGGTTTTCACGTGCTAAATGGTTGGGCCCAGAAACGGTGGTGTGGATAGCATTCAGTATTAAGCCCATCTGAACCTCACTAATCCAAACAGTGCGTTTTGGATGGGAATGATGTGGCGCGCTCGTGAACATTAGATCAGAGTAATAAGTCTCCGTTTCCACATGAATCCAACGGTTGCCTTGTATCTTCTCCATTTAAACACTCCAAGGGAGGGAAACCAGTCCGGTGGAGCTCGTGGTGGCCGGAAAATGCAAGCACATTTCTCACAATCCTATCTCTCTCATAACTCAATGAAACACCATGATTCTTGAATGAAAATCGAAGGATTTTTCACAAGGATCAAAAATATCCTACTCAATCATGCTGAAACTTCAAAACCAGAGAGATCCATAGCCAAACATAAATCGGATTCAACTCTAATTTGTCTCTAAACATCGAATTTTCTATCCAGAATCCATCTATGGTTCAATTCTAACTTAACCACATGTGACTAAGGTCTTGAATGCTCATAATCTAAGAGAAAGTTTGAGATGAAGAACCTGACACAAAGCTTTGAATCTGGTGACTTCTAGAGCTCCACGTGCTTCCAAAAGGTGCATATCCCTTCAATGGATGATGATGAACAATTCTTGAAGTCCAATTCCTTCTGAAACTCTCCCAATCTCAAAATTTGAAAACCAAAATTCAAGCTTCTTCACACACTTGCTCCAACTGATTCTCAACAGAATTTGCCACTAGAAGCTTCTGGGAATGATCTAACATCAATTTATATTCTGTTTAACACCTTTGGAGGCCCAAACAAAGCCCAATTTGTGATTTCTCATTTTCAACTCTCTTCCAAAATTTCAATGATGGTATGCACGAATTTGGCTTGTTATCACTCTCAATTCACTTCAATTCTCTTGCTTGACAGTCATGGAGTGTAAATGAATGGTTTTGTTCCTTTGATTTCAACCAAAGAGATGTATTTGAAATGTTACTTCATCATGAAACAATCCTCCAAATGACTATGTTATAAACACCAATTCAAAAATGTAATGATGCCAAAGTGTTTAGAACTTATTTTCCAATCAAAATGAGCACAAATTTGGCTTAAAATCATTCAATTACCAATTGTTTTGAATTTTTTCATTTTAATTCATTAAAATGGTCTTTTTGTGAAATTTCTTCAACCAATGCTTGTTTCAATCCATATCAATGGACTCTTGATACTTGTATAAGCTAAAAACATCATTTTGAGAAACTTTTATGTTGAACAAAACTCCATTTGAAGCTTGCAAGATAGTGAAATTGACCTATAATTCAAAATGACCTGTAATGTCCAAATACCCAAAATACCCTTGACTTGTCAAAGCCATAACTTGAGTTCTATAAATACAATCATGGACTTCTAGTACTCTATGGAAAGCTAAGAGAATAAGGAACAACATTCATGTTTACCAAAAGTTCATAGGACTCATCCTTCTAGGGCAAAAGTGTCATGCAAGTTGGGTAACTTTCAAGCTCCAAATTCACATGCCTCAGATGACTTGTAACTTGTCTGGCTCATAACTTGAGTTCTATGAATCCTATCAAGGACTTCTAGTACTTAAATTAAAGCTAAGATTATGCCCTACAACAATCATGTTGGGGTCAAGATGAGATGAAAACCACATCTTGAGTTAAGTGGCCTTGAAGTCAGGGGCCAAGCCAGGGGATTTTACACTGTCAAGTCTTAGAAACCCTAGCCTGAAACTTCTCAAACTCCTCAATCATGATGAGATGACCTTGGAATCATCCTTGGAACATCTCAATGTATCAATCCATGATCACATGGCTCTTGAATTAAGTCTCAACCTTCTTCAAATCCTCAGTTGACTTAGGGTTGACCCAGTCAAACCCTAGCTGCACCACTCATGGCTGAGTCTTCTTAATCTTGCACAATGACCTGTCTAGGCCTAAAAGTGATCTTCAACACTTCTCATGAGCTCTCTCAAGACATCAAGTCCACCTTCATGGCTTCAGAATCATCTGATGGCTTTCCACAACTCTCAAGTTAGAAGGCACACACTCTTGGTTTCAACCATTCTCTCTGAGGCTCTTTTAACTTCTCTGACAAGGATATCAACCCTTGAACACTTGAATGACCCTCTTAGCTAGCTTCAAGGTCTTTTGTAGCCCTTGATTGGTAATCATACCTCTTGATCTCCTGCATACATGTCAATGAAATGCAAATGATAATGCTAATGTGAATGAAATGAAACATAAGCTAGGTAAAGAAAAGTTGGGCAAATTTTGGGGTGCAACAGCGAGCACACCCTGTATGAGTTGCTCTCGCCGGATGATGGTGCGTTGTAGACTATCAACATGGTCGTCCCAGGCTCCTTCTCCGAAACATGCTTCAAGTCTGCTTCTCTTGGTATCTGCCTTCAATCTACATTCCTTCAGGTCTGCGATAGCTTGGCTCAATCTATGCTCGTTGTGATATCTAAGAGCTTCTTCTGCTGAGATCTTCTCGTCTTTTGCTATGAGTTAACTCTTCAACTTGGTGATCTGTTGTTTCAGCTTATCCTCTCGCTCCTTGTTGTTAGTGAGCATGGCGTTCCATACCGATTCAAACTTAGAGATCTCTAAGTAAGCCTTGTTCAGATCCTTCTTCTTGGTAGCAAGCACACTATAGACATCATTCAAATCTCGGCCTGCGCGTTCTCTGTCGCCAGTCTCCTTTGTCAAGTCCGTACCTAGCTTGTTAACAAGTTCAGTTTGTCTCTTGAAGGCATGAACAACATCAATCTTCTTACTTCGGATTTAGATAATTTCTTTCTCTAATTCTTCATTTGCTCTCTTCAACTCCTCTTTTTCACGCAACAGTTGGTTGTACTTCTGAATATCCACGGTAGTAGGTTCTTCAGGCATGACGGGGTACAAAGGCACAACTGAGGGAAATGGCATTAGAGACTTGGCAGCTCTATCCTTGATCCAAACCATGTAGGGGTCATAAGCTCGATTGTTGCTCTTTCATAACATTGCCTTACCTCGTCTGTGAATGTTACTCCATGCATACTTCATTCTAACCAAAGTATCGGCTTCTAGCAATCCTGTGAGATACAGAGATTCCTGTATCTCCTCTTCCTTAGGAGGACTCTTCAAAGCGTATCCAATTTGTCTGATCAACAAAGAGGGATTATAGTTAATACAACCCTTCCTTCCGACAAATGGGACATTCGGAAAACAACTGCAACTATATATGATTTCAGTGTCAAGTATGTCATGACAAACCATACGATGTTTTCTGCAGATAAACCCATCAACCTAGCAGACCAATCTGAGGTGCTAACAGTAGCAACAAATGGACCTTTCTTCGGAAGATGACTGAAGAACCACCTCTATAACAAGGTGTTGCGGTGAAATTTGGATGTCAAGCTATTGATTAACTTGAATCTTAATTCATTTACAACCGGTCTTTGATTTATCCGAAGGAAAGGTTAAAGAAAGGAAAAACCTAAAGGGGAGAGATCTAAGGTTCGGGGGTTGGTTAAGATTAGGGAAGGTATTAGCACCCTAAACTTCCGTAGTACTCTATGGGAACCTTTTGTTTATTTATTTTTATTTATTTCATTAATTATTTTGCTTAAGGGTATATACAAAGGATTGAAAATTAAAAAAGACCTAGGGGTTAATTCTAAGTTTACTCGGCAAGATATCGCATCTTGTGCCTACATATCCTTACGGGAATGGAATCAGAGTAACTATAGTTCCCCTCAAAAGGGAGGTTAGAAACGTCTTGACTGTGGCCAAGGTTTCAATGGGGAAGTAAGCACATCTTAAGGATATGCTTAGTGGAGTTCAGAGACTCCAATCTCTATGTTTAAAAAAAATGTTAATTAAAATTAAAATAGGGTTAAATTAGGGATTCTACGGCGGAAAACCTTAAAACAGAGTACGGCGACTCTTTAGGCCTAACACTAGGATAAAAGCAATTTTGCCCACGGCGGGACACCTAGGCTAAACAGGGTTTGATTCATTAAAGGGGTAAGGCTATTGACTCAGCGGCCAAAAGGCTGGACCTAATCCTTCGGAAGGATAAAACTGTAAAAAATGTGAAAATATGACAAATCATTATATGGAGGAATAATTAAGGTACAAAAATAAGAAAAGTAATAAAGGCAGAGGGTATAAAGAAACAAAGAAACATTTCTGAAAATATGAAGAATATGAAAATATGTAATGACACTTAGAATGAAGTGAGGGAGAAAAATAGTGTGAGGTTGTGGCCACCACAAGCACATCTCAACCTCGAGCATGCACATGAAATGCCAAAAGAAAGAAAAGTAATAAAAGGGTACATAAAATGACACGACAAACATCAAACATCAGGAGTTCCTTACGAAAAGGTTTTAATTTTTTAATATTTTAATTATATAAAAAAAAGGTTTTAATTTTTTAATAAAAAATATTTAAGTTAAAATTATAAAAAAAAATTAAGTTTAAATTATAAAAAAAAAGTTTTGGGGGGAAAAGGCTTTTCAGTTTTTTTGGGAAAAGGCTTTTCAGTTTTTTTGGGAAAAGGCTTTTCAGTTTTTTTTTTGGGAACAAAAAGGTTTTTTTTTTCTTCGGAACAAAAAGGCTTTTCAGTTTTTAAAAAAGGTCTTACTAAAAAAAAGGTTTTAATAATAAATAAAAAAAAAAGGTTTTGATTTTAAAAAAAGGTTTTGTTAAAAAAGGGTTTTGATATTAAAATCTAGGGACCTAAACACACATGGAGATTAACATGGCAAAATATGCACATAAACATGAAAAAGCAAAAGGTTTAGTAATTTAACGGACCTAAACACATTAACATGGCAAAATATGCACATAAACATGAAAAGGCAAAAGGTTTAGTAATTTAACCTACGAAGCGGAGGTTTGCTTCGGTAAATGTGAAAAAGGTTTGAATAAGGGAACACTGGAGAGCTCCAATCCTTCTGACGAGTTGTGGGAACGACCGCCTTTCTTCTCTGGGGATCTCCTTTGTTTCTCCTCTTTTCTGAAGAAAACCTTCTGACCCCCTTTTCAACAAAGGAACACGTGTATATATAGGGAACAAATTAGGGTTAACACCAAATTGTCAATAATGTCCCTAAAGCCCATTTTAAAGCCCAAACTAAATAATTAGTTAAGAAAAATAAAATAAAATTTAAATAATTTAAAATAATTAAAATAAACTTAAAATAAAACTAATAATCCTATTGATTCCTAAAATTAAAAATATTATAAAAAGAACAAAATTTTTTCCAATATTTTTTATTTTATGGTTTTTTGGATATTTTTATGAATAATTTAGAAAAAAGTGAAAAAAATAATATTTTAAAAAATGATTTAATTAAAATACGAAAATAATAATTAAATAATAATAAAAAACTATTTTTGTTATTTTTTAATGAAAGATAGAAAAATTTAGAGTAAAAATAATAAAAAACAAAAAGTGACAAAGGTGAGATTCGAACTCTCAACCTCTCACACTCACAACTCCTTACACATGTCCTCTTTCCAATTATGCCATTTTTACTTTTTAGGAAAAAAATGCATGCCATATGATATTTACCTGCAAAAAGGCAAACGACTACACAAATTTGTTAGTAATTGATTAAATGCAATGAAATGCGACGACAAATCTTAGGGCAAAATTTGGGGTATTACAGTTGCCCCTATTTAAATAACTTCACCGGGTGATTCGAGCAACGGAGACTCGAGAAATCGTGGTGGAGGGATTTAAATACAGATAACCGAAAATTTTGCCTCTAGACGCAGTGCTATGCAATGATATGGACAAAACAAAACGAACTATAATGCTAAATATGATATGAATCTGATATGATGCGTATGATGAAAATGACAAATGCACGGATACAGACGAAACAACGTCACAGGGGACGACCCATCGAGGAATTGCACTAGGGAAGAAGACATGTCATATCTGGAAGAACGTCGGATAGACACGACACAGAATTGTTGATAGGTGCCAAGTAAATTAGAAATTGTCCGCAAGGTAAGACGCGGGTAAAACACGAGCTCAGGAGAAAAACGCAAATGGGGATAAAACACCCATGATGCCAAGTAAATAAATTTTGCCCACAAGGTAAGACGCGAGTAAAACACGACCTCAGGGAGAAAAAAAAGCAAATGGGGGGAAAACACCATGATGTTAGGTAAACCCAGGAATATCTGGTAAACGGGGAATAAAACACCCGGGATAAAAGGTACATGGGGGATAAAACACCCAAGGATAGAAGGTAAGTGGAGAGTAAAGCACCCAAGATAGACATGTAAATGGGGAGTAAAGCACCCAGGATAGAAATGTAAATGGGGAGTAAAGCACCCAAGATAAAAATGTAAATGGGGAGTAAAGCACCCAAGATAAAAATGTAAATGGGGAGTAAAGCACCCAAGGTAAAAATGTAAATGGGGAGTAAAGCACCCAAGCTAGAAATGTAAATGGGGAGTAAAGCACCCAAGATAGAAATGTAAATGGGGAGTAAAGCACCCAAGATAGAGAGGTAAATGGGGAATAAAGCACCCAAGATAGAAATGTAAATGGGGAGTAAAGCACCCAAGATAGAAATGTAAATGGGGAGTAAAGCACCCAAGATAGAAATGTAAATGGGGAATAAAGCACCCAAGATATGCACATGTATAGGAATTATGCTATGACATATGATCAAATGCAAATGCAGACATCGACGACAAGGCTCGACTCTTTCGGTGAGATGACAAAACTGGAGGACTGATTCCTCAACACGGAGATCACTGTCATTCTGTTAAACTGTATCAAGTTGATAGTCACTGTAGGAATGATGAATAACTGCTTAGGGATTATGCAAGTAAACTGCCCCAGGTCAAATGAACTGATAACTGCTTCAGCTGTCTAATTCGTGGAATCGACTGTTTTGCTGTATCCTCGGAGGGCTTGCCCCAGTCTGGGTCTTGAACAATTCTCTGGATAAACCAAATCTGAGAAGATATTGCCTTGAACAAATCTTGAACTAATTCTTTGACAGGATGTAAAAGGAACTTGCCCCTGATAAGATCACTTGACCAAGTTTCTCATTGTTTGAAAATTCCTTAGAGGAAAGCCAGTTTGCAAACAAAAATATTCATACAAACATGGTAATGCAAAGTTCATGCGACTTTTGAAATCAAAATTATTTTTGAAAGATGGAAAATACATGAGTTGTTAGTCAGAACACAACGGTTCAAGACGCTCAAAGTTTAAAACAAAGGTGTACTGCCAAAATAAATGATTCACAAAAATCTTTAGGAGTTAGGTTACGCAACCTTGCTGTAGTATACTTTCAAAATAACCTTGCTTCAATTAGGTCTTTTGAGGGTTGTAATGTGGCCTGGTTCACGGTTTATGAAACAAAAGATAAAGGCTCAAAATTTATTTGTACCCACCCAATCTACGTGATGATCTTCAGTCCTATGCTCAGTTAACTCATACTATGCATTCAGGTTCCCATAAGTTAGGGATTTCATTGATCGTAGCAATGATGACTCAGAAGTCAAAGGGACCTATGAAAAGGCAGCCACTACTCCCCTATAACATTTGATTGTTTTGACATTGAGGATTTTCAAGATAAGGATTTAAAAATCTCTTTGTATTATCCCTAAATTTTGCCTGAACTGTTTATTTTAGAGTTTACAGTCAGCGGGATGCCCCAGTTTTGCCTAAGTCTCCTTCATAGGTTTTGACTTAGCGGGCTTCTTTTGCTTTTTTTATATTATTTTTTTGTGTGAAGGAAAGTGACTGTTTGATTTTAATGATTACGGTGAACCATCATCGACCTTTTGATTAGAAAACATCTTCGACACTTGTTTGACGTGTGCGAAGGAAAATTTGTTAATGAAAGGTGTATCGTATGAACACACAACCAAGTTAACTGAGAACTACCCATCCCAAGGTTAAAATTGTGGGTTTTTTGTAACGAAAGAAACTCCAACTTCTAGGCTCGAAGGGGGTAACGAGGGATTAACCTCCTTATTTCTCCAGTGTTTGGGAATTGAAACAATGCCTTACATCGTCAACAAGGTTTGATTGAAAGCATACTGACAGCAATTATGGGTATAACGTTTTCGTCATCCTCCCTCCGATCTTAGCATATCAAAATTTTGGACAAGAAGTAAACATTTGAAAAATAAAGCATAAAGATGCAAATAAATGGACAGAAATGAATTGAATCAAAAGTCGCAATGCTTATTTCATTAATGAAAGTACAAACATAATTAAAAGCAAACAACTTAAACAAAATAAGGAAAGTGCAAACAACGAGAAACAAAAGGCCTAGTGACAAAACTTCATTTCTGATGTACTGGCAAGGGATTTTTCTGAACATCCGGATGACTGTCTGTAAAATCAAGTATTCCAGTTCTAACTAATTCACATACTCTAGCCTTCAATGCAAAACAATGCTCCAAGTCATGGCCTGGGGCTTCCTCATGGGAAGCACAATGGAGATCAGCCCTAAATCCAGCCGGAGGATTAAGAGGAGGTGGTAAAGCCTTTGTAGTAATCAGTCTTTGCCGGACTAATTCAGGATATAGCTCTGTGTAAGTCATGAGAATAGGATCAAAGTGACTCCTGTTCCGTTTCTGGTCTGATATCTGTGTCGAGGAATCAGCTTGACGACTCAAAGGTACACTGGAAGACGAGAGAACCGAGAATGAGAAACCGGGGGACAAATGCAATGCAAAAATGTGATGCTGATGCCATGCAATGGTTTCAAGAATTTCAACGGTCGATTGCGAATATTGCTTTTTAAGAAAGTTGGAAAAAATTTTAGACTTTAAAATGTAAGGCTTTTCGAATTTGCAAAGGACTGCTGAATTCCTTGAAACTAGAAATGATATGATGCTTTATGGATGCGAAGCACAAATACACATAAGAAAACAAAAGGTCCTAAGTTAGAGGAACAATGAATGGAGTCAAGGTCTACCCTTCCCAAAGAGGTATGTACTATAGGTTGATTGTACCTGCAGAACAAGGGTTCTAAATCAGTGCCCAAAGTCATCAGTCCATCTTTCGGATATTATCGACTTCCCGACTGACTCGAGGGTCAATAATATTCTCAAGAGAACCTCTTTTAAGTGTAGCATCGCGTAGCAACCATTGTAGAACTACTCCCATATAGTTCCCGCACTACGTCTTATATAAGGTCAAGATGGTGTAAAGGTACTACGGTTCCCAGTATCACAGACTCCAATCGATAACGGTAAAAGTTTTCACGACTACACTCGACCAACCGAACCATTTTAGAAAGTGTCTCAACTGAGCGGTGATTCTCGATTTAGCTTAGTCGGGACTCACTCCCTATAAGCCTCGTCGAATATATCAGCCATCCTATCATAAGGTCGCTCAAGTCCGGGTGTAGGACTTATCTCACAACACAGTAACTCCAAGTAAGGTACCCCAATATATACATACAAGTGAGAAAAATATATAATAAAACAAATATATAAAGAAAAATAAACAAAATAGGGATAACCCTCAATAGTTAGGACTCCCCAGTGAAGTCGCCATTTTTCTGTTGCGGTGAAATTTGGATGTCAAGCTATTGATTAACTTGAATCTTAATTCATTTACAACCGGTCTTTGATTTATCCGAAGGAAAGGTTAAAGAAAGGAAAAACCTAAAGGGGAGAGATCTAAGGTTCGGGGGTTGGTTAAGATTAGGGAAGATATTAGCACCCTAAACTTCCGTAGTACTCTACGGGAACCTTTTGTTTATTTATTTTTATTTATTTCATTAATTATTTTGCTTAAGGGTATATACAAAGGATTGAAAATTAAAAAAGACCTAGGGGTTAATTCTAAGTTTACTCGGCAAGATATCGCATCTTGTGCCTACATATCCTTACGGGAATGGAATCAGAGTAACTGTAGTTCCCCTCAAAAGGGAGGTTAGAAACGTCTTGACTGTGGCCAAGGTTTCAATGGGGAAGTAAGCACATCTTAAGGATATGCTTAGTGGAGTTCAGAGACTCCAATCTCTATGTTTAAAAAAAATGTTAATTAAAATTAAAATAGGGTTAAATTAGGGATTCTACGGCGGAAAACCTTAAAACAGAGTACGGCGACTCTTTAGGCCTAACACTAGGATAAAAGCAATTTTGCCCACGGCGGGACACCTAGGCTAAACAGAGTTTGATTCATTAAAGGGGTAAGGCTATTGACTCAGCGGCCAAAAGGCTGGACCTAATCCTTCGGAAGGATAAAACTGTAAAAAATGTGAAAATATGACAAATTATTATATGGAGGAATAATTAAGGTACAGAAATAAGAAAAGTAATAAAGGCAGAGGGTATAAAGAAACAAAGAAACATTTCTGAAAATATGAAGAATATGAAAATATGTAATGACACTTAGAATGAAGTGAGGGAGAAAAATAGTGTGAGGTTGTGGCCACCACAAGCACATCTCAACCTCGAGCATGCACATGAAATGCCAAAAGAAAGAAAAGTAATAAAAGGGTACATAAAATGACACGACAAACATCAAACATCAGGAGTTCCTTACGAAAAGGTTTTAATTTTTTAATATTTTAATTATATAAAAAAAAGGTTTTAATTTTTTAATAAAAAATATTTAAGTTAAAATTATAAAAAAAAATTAAGTTTAAATTATAAAAAAAAAGTTTTGGGGGAAAAGGCTTTTCAGTTTTTTTGGGAAAAGGCTTTTCAGTTTTTTTGGGAAAAGGCTTTTCAGTTTTTTTTTTGGGAAAAGGTTTTTTTGGGAACAAAAAGGTTTTTTTTTTCTTCGGAACAAAAAGGCTTTTCAGTTTTTAAAAAAGGTCTTACTAAAAAAAAGGTTTTAATAATAAATAAAAAAAAAAGGTTTTGATTTTAAAAAAAGGTTTTGTTAAAAAAGGGTTTTGATATTAAAATCTAGGGACCTAAACACACATGGAGATTAACATGGCAAAATATGCACATAAACATGAAAAAGCAAAAGGTTTAGTAATTTAACGGACCTAAACACATTAACATGGCAAAATATGCACATAAACATGAAAAGGCAAAAGGTTTAGTAATTTAACCTACGAAGCGGAGGTTTGCTTCGGTAAATGTGAAAAAGGTTTGAATAAGGGAACACTGGAGAGCTCCAATCCTTCTGACGAGTTGTGGGAACGACCGCCTTTCTTCTCTAGGGATCTCCTTTGTTTCTCCTCTTTTCTGAAGAAAACCTTCTGACCCCCTTTTCAACAAAGGAACACGTGTATATATAGGGAACAAATTAGGGTTAACACCAAATTGTCAATAATGTCCCTAAAGCCCATTTTAAAGCCCAAACTAAATAATTAGTTAAGAAAAAAAAATAAAATTTAAATAATTTAAAATAATTAAAATAAACTTAAAATAAAACTAATAATCCTATTGATTCCTAAAATCAAAAATATTATAAAAAGAACAAAATTTTTTCCAATATTTTTTATTTTATGGTTTTTTGGATATTTTTATGAATAATTTAGAAAAAAGTGAAAAAAATAATATTTTAAAAAATGATTTAATTAAAATACGAAAATAATAATTAAATAATAATAAAAAACTATTTTTGTTATTTTTTAATGAAAGATAGAAATATTTAGAGTAAAAATAATAAAAAACAAAAAGTGACAAAGGTGAGATTCGAACTCTCAACCTCTCACACTCACAACTCCTTACACATGTCCTCTTGCCAATTATGCCATTTTTACTTTTTAGAAAAAAAATGCATGCCATATGATATTTACCTGCAAAAAGGCAAACGACTACACAAATTTGTTAGTAATTGATTAAATGCAATGAAATGCGACGACAAATCTTAGGGCAAAATTTGGGGTATTACACAAGGGTACACAGCAAGACATATTTTTACCTCTTCGCTTTTCATTCTTGTAATGGATGGAATGGTAAACATTTCCTAACAACGTTGGCACTGGATTCCCTGAAGCAAGGATATAGAAAGCATTTGTATCCACAAAGTCTGGCAAGTTGGGAAACAGAATGATACCATATATACACAGAGCGAGAATGGAATTGAACACAATCCAACAACCGTCTTTGGCGAGCTGTAAAGCCTTGTCAACCAGAAAAGGTAGAGGAAACCCATATACCCCATTTAGCTTGGTCAATCTTCCTGAGAACTCTGAAGCATCAAGATGAATGATTGCAGCAAGCTTAGCTAGGTCAGGCTCAACATCAACATGGTAAAAAGGCATCCGATCCAATACTAGAACTCCTAGTAACACAACATACTCCTCCAAGTTCGGTGCCAGAACGTAGTCGAGAAAAACAAAACATCTCAACGGAGGATTGTAAAACTGGAACAGAGCATATAAGCCATTCAACTCGAACACTGAAGGCTTGCGCACCAAAATTTGAACTTTGCTTTCACCTTCTGATCTGCTAAAGCAACCAAACTCAACAAGGAACTGATGTCAGGAGAAGGGAGCTTGTAGGCAACTGTCTTCTTCAAAGTCTCCATGTCAGAACAAGAACAAGGTCACTAGAATCAGGGAGGAAAAATACACCTGCAACATAGATACATATTAATGATATGCAAATGAAAATGCAAAATGCATATGCAAACAGGGGATCAAGATTGTTGTGCTGTAGTTTGAGACAACCGGCGCTTCGCTTTAGTCATAACCATACACTGATATTAGGACCCCTCGATATCAAGAACACAAATCCAAACTGTAAAGAACCGGGTAGTCTGAAAGCTAGAGTTTCCTGCACCCCCATCCCTCTCACAGGTAAGGACCTATCCACTGACAAGGTTTGGCATCCTATGCGTTCATCAGCGTCACAAACTTTCTAGAAATAATGATACGCCCACCATTTCTGGTTTGGCATCATCATCTCCTGAAGAGGCCTCACTTAGCTGACTCACAAGTGATCGGCTCCCAGAGTCGACAATCCCCAGATCCAAAATTCCTTCGAGCCCGAAGGGCCAGAAATAAAATCGTCAAAGAGAATCTCGTCTGAGCGAGAATTTCATGGCTAGCTGGCGCATGCAAGGCATACAGGCTCACCACTACTTTCCACTTCTAATGCTAAGTCTATACTCAAGCCTGGGTCTGGCTTATCTCTCAATGGAACAAACCCCTCCCCACAGCACAACAATAATGAATCATGCGGAAAATAAAATGCGGAAAGCAAATAAATAAAGATAAAGCACATACGTACACACCCAAAAAAGATAAACAAACAAGCGCTAGGACTGACTCGCATAGGGGTTCTTCCTGTCCCCAGCAGAGTCGCCAGCTGTCGCTACCGCGAAAATCGAGGCCGACAATGACAGAAGAGTCGCCACCGTGCGTTATTTATCCCAAGAGAGGGAAAGGAAACGCTCAGAGAAAACCTGACGAAAAGAGGGATAAGATCGGTCATCGCAACCAAATCTCGGGTTCGGGATTCGGTTACGCAAGGGGAAGGTACTAGCACCCCTCACGTCCGTCGTACTCGACGGGATCCACGCTTGTTTTCTATCTAAAAGGGTGATTGAAACTATCTAGCTACAGGCTTGAGGACAAAAGAAAAAGAAGTAACTCAGCAAAGCAATGACGCTTTGTGCCTACGTATCTCATCTGAGGTGAGAAGTCAGAGTCAACGTAGTTCGACTAACTACGGGTGAGAGGGGGGGAGGTTGCTCGCCAAGACATCGCGTCTTGTGCCTACGTATCCTCGTCTGGTACGAGATATCAGAGCAAACGTAGTTCGGGCTAAAAGGGAACACAGGTTTGTTCAACTGCTTTTTTAGGCCCGAGTAGGGTTAACAAGTAGTTCTAGCCGTTGGTGTATGCAGCTCGAGCATGGGAGACTTAGGCGTTACCGTTTGCGATAGAACTAAGAGTTAACAACACTCTTTTTTCTGAAAAAAAGATTTTCCTGATTAAAGGCCCCAAAGGGCAAAAAGGGTTTGAATGATTTGTTTTTTGTGTTTTTTAGAGGAGAAGTGTTTTTTTGAACGATTTGCAATTTATATCGCACTAGAGACAATGACTTAGGAGTGAATGCGTCGCATATCACCCAAAGGGTGCTATACTAAACAATCAAGCCATTGAAAGGAAACCCTTCAGCAACCATTTCCCAAGTAGCTTAAGGCTCGTAACATACAATATTCATTAACCTTTATTAGGTGTTTTATGATTGTTTTGAGATGAGAAGAAAAAAGACGCACTAAAGGGGGACTAAACCAAACCTAAAGTTGTCATGCAATGGTGATCCTAAGATTGAGGTGAAAGGGAAAAACTAACCTAATGTTATCATGCATAGGATTGAACACCTAATGTCTCTCCTACTCCCATCCTAAACGGAGGGACTAGGAATCCTAGGGGGATCATGGTACAAGGGCAAGTAAACACTAAATAGATCACTCACAAAAGAAATGAGAAAGAAAATAAATTAAGGTTCAAAATAAAAAATGGAAAAATAAAATAACAAGATGGAAAATAAAATAACACAATAAAATAATAAAAAAGATGATTTTTTTGGGATTTTTATATTTTAAAACTAATTTTATTGAATAAAACAAAAGAAAAAGGAAATAAAATAAAAGAAACTTAAACAAAATAAAAGATAAAAAGAAAAGGGCTCCAACCATGGGTAGAACCCGTGACCCCAAGGCTGCAGGCCTATCACCTTAGCCATCTCTACCATTCATGCACGGTTGAAATTAATGGAAAGAGAAAAAGAAAAGATAAAACTTGGGAAAAAAAACATGAAAAAAAACAAAAATCGTCCCCGCTGGGGATCGAACAGGTGACAAGGAGGCGAAAGGGCAAGGCATTTAACCACTGGGGTGGCGATACATCCGTGTATCAATGCCATCCCATTAAAATAAGTATGAAAACAAGCGCATAAGGCTGGGCAAGGCAAGGCAAGTCTAAGGCACCAAATAACAAAAGGCGTTTTGATCGTAATTCACTCAAATCTCAACCAATTTTGACAAAATTTTAGTCTAACTTGTCTAGAATTTCATGAGGAACACGATGGTGCAGTTAGCTTTCTCAAATTATCCGCACATACAAAAATTCGATGGAAGATGAAAGTTATGGTTTGAAATGCATTTTCAAAGTTAAAGCTCAATTCAGTCAGATTTGGAATAGTTTGAAAGCTCACACACATCTTAAACACATCTTACATGAGGTTCCTAGCACTTTGGAACTCCGACTCAAGCTAGAACACAAAGTGACCTATTGAGTTGAAATTGTGACAAGTGAGTTGTAGTGAAAAGTTTCAAAATAGTTTGTAACAGAAACAAAACATCATTCAAATATGTTCCAATAAACACAAAGGCATATACATGAAGTTTAGACATCAGAATGTCTTGAAAACATAGTGGAGGGGAGAATGACCAATGAAACCGCAACTGTTATTCATGTTTGTCAAGACAAAAATCAAGCAAATCTGGCCAGGTAGGCAAACATCAGTAAATGCATACAAACAAGTTTCAAACATAACTAATCTAGTCCACATCTTGGCATATAATTCACAGTTTTAAAACATTTTGTAAACAGCAGCAAGGATACATGATGCAGGAATCTTGTCAACATTCAGTTTGATTATCAACAACCTAGCATTCCTAAGTTAAATTCAAATAGCAGCCATGGCATGAACTCATACATGGATTCAATTTTAATAGCAGTCCCATGTACACCACAAAATACTAGGCCAGTCCAAGTGCACTAAGTGAATTCCTAATGAGAGACAAAGAACCAACTGGGCATGACAATCCAAACACAACAACTTACATGATTAACAAAAAAAAACATGCAACTCACAACATCAAACATCTCACATAATTCAAACTGGTTTAAACAACCAACAAATTCAGCATGATGAATATCATTTTTCACAACAAGATCAAAATCAACACAGTTTGTTTTAAAACAGGAATAACAACAGGTATTTTTGGACATGGAAATATCAAGCATCAATTTAAAGCATGGCTTCAAAAGAAAGTTAATGTTCATGACAGTTTCAACACCAAAGCTATGACTCAAAACATAACAAAGTCAATTATCTAATAACATGATTCAAGTGATACTACACTCTCATGATAGCAAGCATAAACCAAACACAAAATAGTCCATAACAGCATGTTATTGATCACTAAATCAAAGTACCAAACAACAAAACATAATCTTGCAGCAATGCAATATGCACACATACATAATTCTCAGACCAACACTCAAATTGATCTAAACAGCAAACAGGTTTATCATGATTAATGGCATTTTTCACAACAGAACCAAAATCAAACACAGTCTTGCTTAAGATAGAAATAACAGCAAAACTTTGTTATCACAAAGCTAATTCACCCAAAAGCCAATTCACCACATGCTTCAAATGAGAGTTACCATCTCAACGTTAACAAACACAAATCGATAAAAGTCTCACATGACAAGACAAACTCATGACAGCAGGCTAATGCATCCATATGACAGTTGGAAACTCCTCAAATAAAAGTGAAAGTTTGATCATTACCATATCACACACTAACTTCCTCAAAAACTTCAAACCATGGCAAAGTTCAAAACCAAGAAAACCAAACTAAACTCTCTCAAGTGCCATCTACTAATGCAAGAAAAGGATATTTGGACAAGCAAATCTTAAAACATATTTGAACAGAAAAAAATGCAGACACAACATTCAAACTCAAAGCCAGATATCATGAGTTGGCAGCATTCAAACTTACACAACAAACTGCTCCATTCATACATGATAGAAAGCTGCTACTAAACAAGTTGGAGTATGAGACATAACTTGACAATAATGAACATGGACTCAAAATAACAATGTTAACCATGTATAGAAAGTTGAAGACAAAAAGGCAAACCAAAAATCCTGTGACAATAATAGTTGGGCTATTACCATGCCAAACACAAACATCAATTCATATATTGTTTTCACATGGAAGTTACTAGTCTGTCAAAACAAACAGAAATTCAAATTTTAGTACCACAAGACCAGTTTTTAAAATGAACAGCCATGAATCATGAGTTGACAAATTTATCTTCAAAATAGTTTGAAAGTAAAGTATATGAGCTGCAACATAATGAATCAAGAGTTGAACATAACCACAGTAGAAGGGTCACAACATCAAACAAGGTAGATCCAACATGACATTGGCATTTTAAGAACCTCTAAACAAAATCTGTTAGCAACAGGATAAACATTGTGACCTATGATGCTAATAAGCAAATCAAAACAGAATTCAAACATGTCATACCAAGATATAAAAGCCAGGCAACTAAGTGTTCAACAGTTGATGCAAAGCAAAGACATGTATGCTTAAGACAGTTGGCAATATACAAGGCATGACCACATCAAAACTGAATTGTTCAACCCTATGTATCATGCTTGAGTACAAGGCTAAGGATTTCTATAGCAACATATAAAATCAGAGTTCAGACCAAAATCAAACTGGTGGCATTTAAGCTAGCAAACTGCCTTGCTGAGAAAAGGTTTTCAAACATCCAAATGAAATGGCAAGCAAGTGCATTAAAACACAGTATCCAGCAGCAGATACTTCAAAATGGTTTGGGTATTAAGTTAACAGTAACAACAGAGGCTCAACATAACAATGTTGGCCTCAAATCACCCTATTCTTAACCGATCTAAACTAATTCACTAAACTGAAGTTGCAATCAATCAACATGACAATGCTAAGAGGAAACCACTAAAACTAGGCCTTGATAGTTTTCAAAATGGTTTGGTGTTCAACATAGAAATGCTAGAACCTACCCTCACCATATGTTCAACAACATGCTTTCACAAAAGTGTACATACTAAACTGAACTAAAATGACATCCCACAGCAACCATACCTGGTACTCATACACACTTGACAGCAAAGTATACAACTCTAGCATGACAAAGTCAGAACACAATCCACACATACATGATGCATAATGATGAGCAAATTCAAAACTACATACCTTTTATCGTCTTCCCACACTTAATGCTAAATAAAAGCAAGAACTCCTTCCTTATATGCAAGCTTTGAGATTGAAACTTATTCTTGAAGGAAAAGAGGCAATCTTGGACAGACCTCACCCAAGGCTCTCAGCTGTGGTTTAGGGTTTTAGACAGATGTAAGGAATGATAGAATGGGAGTCGTATCTTCCTTTTTCTCTCCTCCTCTCTTATAAAAGAAATCAAAAACCTCCCTCTTGACCAAAATCAGCTCCTCCCTTTAAAACAAGGGATATCAGGAAGAGGGTTTAAGTCAAAATCCAATGGATTTTCCCCTTCTGATCCTGCTGTCCAACCCTTCCCAAGTGAGCCTTTTTGATAAACCACTTTCTCTTTTCTTCACAAACTTTCCAAAACAAAACCTATCAATCAGATGTCTCGAGCTCCGCAATGTAGGTATTGGGGAAATAGCTTTGGTTAGCTAGTGGCAGCAGAAAATCAGCATCCAATGAAAAAGACAAACAAGGTTATCATGCCAAGGTCTGGGTATTTTCATGATGTGTCATCATAAACTTTTTGAATGTTATGGTAAAAGACCTTGTTTCCAACATGTTTTTTTATGTGCACACGAGATTAAATCAGGAATAACATGCTCATGTATAACTCAAATTTCCAAAATGCATCTCAAATCTTCCTCTTGCATCTGCTATCGAGTTTTAATTCACACATTCAATCTGAGAAAACTAATAATGTCATCTTGTTCCTTGTTAAAAATCACATAATTTAGACTTTTGGTATGTTAAACATGATGAGGTTTTGCCCAGATTTGAAGCTTCACGTTTGGCCATGTTGCTTTTGTTCTTTCCTTGTTTGGTTTTGCTCATATTTCATCACTTTAAAGTATATATTACACTAGGGTGGTTTCAAACACTCGAAGTATCACCACCCCAGTGGTCATGGCCTGCGCGCTAATGCATTAGTCTTGCCCAACGTCCTGAGTTCGATATGTGTGGATAAACTCTTTTTGGCTATTTGCATTTTATTTCATGCTTTAATACTTAACCCTTCTTCTCCATAAGCATTCACACGCACGCACTAGCTGAATTGGTGAAGTTTTAGACTTGTCACCCAATGGTTGTGGGTTCAATACTTACCATGTGCATTTCTAACTTTCAATTGGATTTTTTTATGTTTTATTTACAAACTTTAAAACCTTCCAAATTCCTCTTGTTGCACACTCTTGATCCCCTGTAAAAATGCAAAACGCTATGCAATGCAATATGCTAGAACAATGAAATGAAACATAAACCAAGTAAAGAAGAGGTTGGGAAAACTTTGGGGTACAACAATATGTATTATGTACTTGTGCATTTATATATGATTATATGCATTGTTATTATGATAATATTTCTCACCCTTCTGCTGGAATGATGTCCTACATGACATCGTGCAGGTATCAAGGTGTAGTACTGCTCGTAGTTGCGAGGTCGCTATTGGTGTAGCTGTTTAGTGATTTAATTGTATTGGGTCGAGTCATGCTCTGGTCATGTAACACTGGGATCGTTTGGGTTATGTTTCAGATGTATATTATGATGTTGGCCTCAGTGCCTAAGTGATGTTGATTTATGTGATAAACAAAAATATTTCTTTTATGAAAAATTGTGATATAAATGAATCCGCTGCTACATGCAAATGAAATTTTGTAAAGTATGATTATTTATTTTAGTGTTAATGAGCATGACAGATGGTTTTTAGTAATTTGGAAGTGTATGTGTGACGCCCTTTGTGAATGCATGTTAATTTTACTCTGATTATGCTTATATTTTTCGTGGGGTTTAGAAGGATGTTACAACCCACATGAAAATGTTGGCTTGAACCAACAAAACCTAATCCTAGAATTAAGCCTAAACTTGAACAGTTTCCAAAACAACTTGGTTTATTTCAACATAACAATGCTAGTGCTCACTCTTATCATATACTCAAAGGCATATTTTCACAAAAATAGTAACACATTAACTAAACCAAGTAACATTCCAACAGCTAGCCATACAAGGTGTAGGTTTCACATATTTCTGACAGCATACTTAAAACCTTTAACATGATAATGTACAAACCAATCTCAACCATAAGACAACACATGATAATTCATGAATGAGTTCAAAATAACATACCTTTTGTAGTCCTCACTATGTTAGCAGCCAAGAAAACCAATAGATCCTTCCTTTTGAGCAAGCTTGTGATGTTACTTCTTTTTGAAGAAACAAGCAAATCTTGAGGGCAGTTTGAGCAAACAAGCTTCCAGCTGGTGTTTGTGATTATGGACAGTTAATATGACTATAATGGAAGGTGTCCAAAGTGTTAAAATGGTAGGAATGGATATAGGTAGTGATTTGGTATGAAAGGTGCACAAAAGTCAAACTATAGTGGTATGATGTTTGACTTTTTGATCTATGGATTTTTTTGATGAATGTGATGATGGAAACAACTTCAGATGGTCATTTTAAGGGTGTGTATATGGTTTTTATGGTGGTTTAGTGTTTGGAACAAGGACTGGTGTGAAAAGTGTAAAGTGGTGGATTTTGGTATTTTTGTGAAATCTCTTCACTTACAAGCAAGGTGGGAAAGAAGAGAGTTGTGTTTTCTCTAGGGTTTAGAGTGCTTTGGTGTGTCAAATTCAAAGTTATAAAGCCTCTATTTATAGGCCAAGAGAGGCATTGGGGCAGATTTGATTTTTTTGCCTTTGGAGGGAGATTTTGGAAAAAAATCTATCCAAGATGGTATAGCAGCTGAGCATATCAGCTCCTTGGCTCAATGCAGGTCAAAAACTCAAGTGAAATGAAGGGCATGAGGTGATTGAAGTTAGTATAGAGTGTATGGCACTACAACTGCAAGACTTTCCTCATAAAGTTTCTCTTTCCCCTTAGTTTTTCTTGAATAAAATAATGTCCACTTGCTTGCCACCTTGCAAAGTTCTTGAAATCTCATTCTTTCTGCATTTTCTAACCATCATCCTCTCTAAATATCAGATTAAGACATGATCGAATGGTTGAGAATGATCCAAGTAGCTAAAAAGTGAATTTGTAAAAAAGGTGAATTTGTGAAAAAGTGGAAATGGTGCACTCAAGTGTGGACACCCCAACTTTCTGGATTCATAACTCTCAACTCATAAGGGATATGGAGGAGTTCTAGTACTTTTTGGAAAGCCCTCATGGAACTCTACAACTTTCATATTTTCATGATCCTCAGATTCCAAGTGGAACTAGGTCAAAAATCCCTTCAAAGTTGGCTGAAAACATGTTTTCCCCTCTTGTAATGATTTTTATCGTAACTCCCAATCTACTCATTTTTTGCACATGGACCTCTGTGAGACTTTTGCAGGATTTTTCAAGACCTTTCCAACAAGCTTTGAACCAACTCAATTGGATATGTGGTTAAGAAATTATGGTCTTGCCCCTTTCAAAACCTTAATTCCCGACTTTCTCGATTATTCCTCCATCCTTGATCCAATGGTCATGAAACTCCATAGATAGGTGTAATATGTCATTAGGAACATTTTTTCCTCACACTTTGAGGTCAAATTCCTTATGGTTAAAGAGCTGACTTTTGGGTCAACGAAACGATCGATCGATGACTACCGAGTCGATTGTTGACGTTCTGGGTCTTTTGAGGCCTTGAAACTTCTTGTGTGGACTTCACTAAGCCATATGAGCTTTTTAGACCATAATTCCATCCTTGGAACATCTTTTAAATCAAAAGTCAAACTACAGTTGACTTTTCCTAATTAGAAACCCTAATCGGGAATCCTGAACTGCACTGCCTTTAATCTTTAGGTGGCAACCTCAAATTGGATTCATACTTGATCCAACGGAGTATCTTTGATGATGTGTTTTGTACCCCAAAATTTTCCTAACCTTTTCTTTACTTGGTTTATGTTTCATTTCATTGTTCTAGCATATTGCATTGCATAACATTTGGCATTTTTACAGGGGATCAAGAGATGTGTGTGCAACAAGAGGAATGTGCCAAGGGTTCTAAGCCTAATCAAGAGGTTGTATTCAAGTCAACAAGGGGGTTATCATCATCAGAGACAAGTCAGAGCCCTTTGGATAGGCAGATAAGTGTATGTGGTTCACCTCTTGTCTTGGAGGCTATTTGAAGACCATCTGAGGATCACAAACCCATGGTTATGAAGAGAAATGGTCATTTAATCTCATTGGAGGCCTTGAGGGTCAATGTGGATTTCATTCAAGTGTTTATACCAAGTGTGAAGAGTTACAGTTGAAGATGGTGCAATTAGGGTTTTCATCTGGTCAACCCTGAGTCAACTGTGAAATTGAAGGAGATTAAGACTCAATTCCAAGTCTTTAAGGTCATGGAATGTTGTGTTGAGATACATGGGATATCATTTGAAGATCAATTCATCAAGAATCAAGAGTGTGAGGAGTGACTGAATTAGGGTTCTCAGTGTAAAATCCCATGTTCAGTGCCTAACTTCAAGACCATCTATCTCAAGATACAAGTCTCACCTTGAAAATTCTGGCCTGCCCATGATGGATGTTCTAACAAAAGTTATAACATCCACTGTGACATTCACTACAGATCTACTATAATGCAGTAATAACAAAGCAGTAAATAACACAGTTAGTTGTTGACCCAGTTCAGTGCAACACACTTACATCTGGGGGCTACCAAGCCAGGGAGAAATTTCACTATCAACAGTATCAATTCAGAGTCAAACCTCCACTTTGCACTCCTCACTTAATCACTACCCAATGACAATTTAACCTAGACACACTCTAGACCTGAGTATACCCACTCACTCCCTACAATCACACACCAGTGATAACAACAAGTTACAATTTAAACTGTAGTTTGAAGAGACACTTCAACTACACACACACCTTGATCTTGCTTCAAAGCTTTGATCAAGGAACTCACTCACTCTTGCTTCACAGCTTCGAGTGAGACACAACCTAGAAACTACCTAACCAATACAAACACCAGTTGCTTGGATTACAAGAGTTCCTAAGACACAGTCGTAAAGAATAACTTCTTCACTTCTAAACCACTATGGTGATTTCTCTGTTTCTCTATCTTCAACAGCTGCCTTCTAGGATTGCCTCTCCTGGTATTTGTAGCAGCATATCAGTTCTTGGGCCTGGGCGCATACATTAGGTTTTATCCATCATAAAACCTCACTTATGTATTCTGCACGTTTGCCTCTTTAATCAGGTACATATTAGTTCCCCTAGGGCGTCTAAAATGTCTCCTGCATTCCAACTTAAACTTCTGAGTTGTTTCCTGAGTTATAGCTACCAGGAAAACAAACTCCCGGTTGATGTCATACGACCTATGTCATAATATTGAGTATGACATTCAGCTTAGCTTAGTTAACTTACCCTGCACAATCCATATTATGAATGTAATAACATCAAACATGACATTCATATATGTACTTATATTTTGCCACAAAATGCAGCCAATCAAGAGCACTTACAAACCCCCCTTTGGCAAATTTTTGGCTAAAACACTCTGTACTTACATCAGAGATTTCCTACACAGCAGAAGACTTAACAATGGTCCTGTCATGCAGGTACGTCACTTGCTGCTCCAGCTCTCAGAATCCTCACAGTTTGCTTTTAGCCCTGTTAGCACTCACTCTGTTAACTCTCTATAGACTTCTACTACAGATGTCACTCTTTGCTTGTTTGAGTAATAGAGTTACTCCCCCTCAACTGATGCACTTAACAGCTGGGCAATATCCAGTATGAACTGGATGCTATAACATTCAACATGACCTTCTGATGTCACACATTTGTGCTACTCCCCCTGCAGGGATGCATTCTGTTCTTTGCACAAAATTCCTAAGCATCTTGTTAGGATCACTCATGTTAGTACCTACAGCATGTCAGTCCTAGTTCTAACATACATGGCATACATATCTGTTGCGGTGAAAATTGGATATCAAGCTATTGATTAACTTGAACCTTATTTCTTTTACAACCGATCTTTAATTTATCCAAAGGAAAGGTCTCAAGAAGGAAAAACCTTTTTCGCGATGTAAACAACGCTAAGAGATTCGGGATCGGGGGTTAGTTATATCTAGGGAAGGTATTAGCACCCTAAATATCTGTAGTACTCTACAGGAACCTTTTGTTTGATTGTTTGCTAAGTTTGTGACTTGTGCTATGGTTAAGGGATAAGATAAAAATAAATAAAGTCCTAAGTGGTTTCCTAAGTTTGCTCTCAAAGATGTCGCATCTTCTGCCTACGTATCCTGACTAGGATAGAATCAGAGCAATCGTAGTTCGCCTCACAAGGGATAAAGAACACTTGATTATGATCAAGGTTCAAGGGGAACAAACATGACAATGTTTGTGTGAAGTTTGACAAAACTCCCTAATCTAAGTTATAGTATTCAAAAGGGGAAGTAAGAAATCATGACGATGATTCTTACGCAGAGTTGACGAACTCTTTCCTAGGGTTCTAATTGATGAACACTCCTAGTACAGGTGGGTCTCTTAGACTCAAAGAAAAGTCTAAGGGTTTCTAAACTAAGGTTAAATTGACTTAACAAAGTCGAGGGAAGATGAATGAATTATTCTTGACATGAGGGTCAAGTGGACAGACCTTCCTTTGGAGGGGAACTGGGGAAATAAACGGATGAAAGATAACGAGCCTCATCACTTGGGAAAAATAAAAGGGGAGAGCAACAACATAACAAAATATTTTCATGGTAACAAGTGTATGAGATGATAAGGATGAAAGTACATTGATTAAACATGGATGAAAATACGAGAACTGTAATGACAGATCGCGTTTATATACAGTCAACAAATGAGATGAGATACACATGGTTATAAATAAAAATAAAAAATCCTAGCATGTTAACTAACACGTATGGACATGAATACAAACAACTTTCACAAACAAAATCAAATGGAACCACATGAAAATTCATCTGCAAATGCGTAAACGGACGCGAAATGTACGTAACTTGTACACAGTAAAAAGAGGTGATAAAATAGTCAAACATGAAAATAAAATACATGGTATGAAAATAAATTCAAAGATGAACACAATGAAAAAAGAACGGGCGAAAAATGATAAAAAACGAGTGAGATATGAATTTTTAAAGTTTGTGTGAAAAATAACAAAAATATACAAAAGAATTGCCCTCCTCAGGGGTCGAACTCAGGACAAGAGGGTACAAGGCGCATGGTCTTACCACTGGGGTGGCTATACATCTGTGTGTAAAAGCCACCCCTTTAGTTAATAAGGGTAAACATTCAAATGACTTTGGGCAAGAAAAAACACATAATCAAAGCATTTACGTTTTGTGTCGTAACTTTCTCGTTTCTCAACCTTTTTTAACAAACTTTATATGTAAATGGGGTAGAATTGAACAAGGAACACAAAGGTTACCTCAGTTTTTCCAAATTATTTTCCTACTGCGAAACCCGATAGTAGGTATTTTCTTGAGCTTAAAATGCATTTTCATGTTGGCAGCTTGTTTTAAACCATTTCAATTCAACCTAGCTGTGCACACAAACCACATAAGTCACATAGAATGATTCTGAACCCTCAAATATGTCCTATGTCAACAGAGCATGAAAATGATATGTTGAATGCAAGATTTTAGTGAAAACATGCATATTGAGGTGGGAAGTATATGACAGTTGGTTTTACTACTAAATGATCATGCAAACACATTTTAAATGATGAGTATGAGGTGTTCCAATATGAATTTTGATGCAAAACAGCTTGTGTGAAAAAAAATGGTATGTGAGTTGCTTGATAAGCATTGACATGAACATGTAAATCAATTTCTATGCAAAAAGAGCCCAAGGCAAGCATTCACACATTTTTCCACTATGAAAACCTATATACTTAAATGCTAAAACTCAGTTTTTCAATGTTCATGCAAAAGATGATGTTCCACCTGTTTTGGTTTTGACAACAATTGAAATAAGCAAATAATATTCATGATAGGGCTGCTAGCATACTGGTTTTGCTATGATGATGAATGGTTTAAATCAAAGAACAGGATTTGATGCAAAATGTTAAAGATGTTGTTAAAAAGAAATTGGTTTAAAGAATGTAATATGCAACAAATGCAAGGGTTATCTTGAACAACATATATCTCATGCCCTCCCAAACATGACAATATGAATATGGTACTGATGGAACAGACATGCAAAACAGTTAATAAGACAAGTTAAACCTGACACGTGCTAACCAAGATCAAAAAGCTCACAAATGAGTTCAACCATGATTCTAAATCAAGCTAGACTTTAAGAGTTTCCACAACAGCCAAAATGAGGCCCTCACAGCAGGGTAACACTTCCTCATCATTGCACCAAATCAGACAGCCAACTACCAATCTACCCAAAAGACAATCCAAAGTCTGAATTAAGTAACAACAAGGATGTCCAAGTCAATCTTTCACTACAAAAAGGTGGTACTTGGTCAATAGTGCAGTTTGATTTAATTCCACACTTCCTTCAATTCCAAACAGAATTTGATTTACACAAACAACCTTAGCAGATGCCAGCTTCAACATTTGGCTAGTTCATGACTTTCTACTTACCATAATACACAGGCCTGCTGTGTTTCCTATTTCTCAAAGCAAAAAGGCTTTAATGCTAGCAGCCCTGTATCAATCCAACAAGGTCAGTTCTTCTGCAGGCCAAGGGTTCCTTGTAACAGCCAGGAATTTGAAGGCTGCAAACATACTCCTACTGTTTTTTTTTTGAAATGAGTCACAGAAAACAAACTAATGCTGATGGCTGCAGCCTCATGATCATTGTGAACAAGGGTAGCAGAGGTGATTTCACTAGAGGATTGACTTGAAGGCTCATGGAATAAGAAGCTGGTGTATGCATTAAAATTTTAACTGGACTGTCCACAACCAAATACTTAGCAAACTGATGTTTGAAAAGGGCCAAGACAGTCTGCTCACCTCAAAACAAAGAACTGCTATCACTAATCATCAATAGAGTCCACATTTGTGGTAATCTTAACAAGGTTTGAGGAAAAAGAGTGATGGCTGGTGGTATGTCTTGCTTGGCCCACAAACTGGTATAGGTTCATCTTGGAGCAATTACCTTGTCAAGACTGGATGCATCAGAGGTTATCAACTTTAAACCAAAAGTAAACAGCCTAAACAAAGAAACTCAATCCTGTCACATCAGTTCCAGCTTATCCACTACTGACTATGGTATCCTAATGGCAGGTACTATCAGCTTCTAGCCAGCATAGCCTTATATAGATCCAGTAAACAATCATGATTTCAACAAGGATGCTTTCCTCCAAATCAAGTCTGAACCCAAGACTGATACTTCAAAATTGCTCAAAATGTTAATCCATACTTTCCATTCTGCTCCTCAAAAGCTTTCCACATCCAAGGCCAGTCTGCTATGAGCCAGACTTTGTAACTCCTACTGAGGCCTTACAACCAGATTAGCATCCAATCCCCAATCAAACATACAAACATCAGCTTATACAATGCTTCTAGGGCCTAAATTCAAATGGCTTCCATCAAACTCACCAACCCATACATTTTGTGACTTTGACCAACCAAGTTTACTAATAGCAAAGCATCAGAACAACCCCAAGAAAAGTGAACCACAACCATTCTAAAGACCAAATACCAAGATTTTTAGGTTTAGACAAATTAAGGGTCATATTTATGAACACAAAATGCAGTGAAACAAACTAGACCAAACAATCTCAATAAAATCCATGAAGCTTATGCTCTAGCAAGAAACTAAAGTTAACCAAATTACTCAAACTGCTTGAGACAGTCATAGCAAACTAAATCAGAATACTAACATGACAAAAATAGGTTCAAACACTTATGCTAATACTCATGAAAATTTTATCATTCACCAAGGGGAACACACATCATGAAAATCACCAAAATGTACATAGCTACTAAATTCACCAAAGTACTCAAAAATGCAAATACATGAAAGATGATGCAAAGGGCAATGTGTGAAGGTTACATACCTCTTGTAGACCTTTTTGAATCATTTAGAATAGCTAAGAATACCAGAGAACTTCAACTTCCCTTCTTTGCCTTGAGCCTTTTCTTCTTTTTTTAAGTAAAATGCACACTTGATGCCAAATGAAGGAGTATGCTTTTTCCAATGATTTCCAACACCTTATACAGCTGAGAAATGATATAGGTGAGGTGTATGAATGATCAAAACCTCAAGGAAGTGCATAGAACAAGATTTGGTGATTTTTGTAGCTTTTGGTCAAAGTAACTTGGTGAGCAAGTTGACTTTTTGATTCTTGAGGTATCTTGATGGTTCAATGGATCACACACCTTCTATATGTCATTTAGAAGTTGTGTGGATTGTGGTTGAGGTGTTTGAAAGGGTAGAACTGAGTTTGGGCAGAATTCTCTCCAAGACAGATTTTGGTGATTTTGTGAACTTTGGTGATTTTGAGAAATTGAAGCAAGGTGTGGAAGTAGTGATGACAGAAGTTTTCTATGGTTTTTAGCAGATGTGTTGTGTTTTTTGTGAAGTGAGGGAGGCCTCCTTTTATAGGCAAAAGAGGGTGGGAGCTGTTTGGTGAGATTTCTTCAACTTGAAGCAAGGTTGAGATATTTTGGAGATTTTGAGAAAACCGGTTTTCTATTGGATCTGTCCAAGGCTTCATTTGTCAATGGTTCTACTGAGTTTTCTGATGTTGTTAGCAGGCTAGAAGCACTAGGGGAGGGGCTGGTGCAGTTCACTTTCCACCTCATGCTTTGAAATTTCAACTTAGAATGCAACTTGCCCACTTGCAAGGCAATGAGCTACACTCTTGATTTTTGCTATCTTCTGCATAATTCCCTATTCTCTCATGCCACACACATCTAATATGTCAAACATGACAAGTTGGATCAACCAAAATTGGCAGTTTTGAGGAAGTAGGTCACTTTGAAAATTTGGCCAATGTGGGACTATTATGTGAAACCCTTAACTTTGAACACATGTAACTTTCTGCTCATAACTCCTCTTGATATGTTCTAGTATAATTTAGAAAGCCCTCACATAGCTCTAAAACATTCATGTTTTCATGAGTTTCAATTTCTCAAAGTAACTTGGCCAAAAAGTCCTCCAAAGTTGCTAAAAATGAGCTTAAAAAATGGAATTTTCCTAAGTCTTTTTCCCCTCTTGAAATGAATTTGACCATAACTCAAAATCTATGCATTTTCTGATCATGGACCACTTAGGGACTTTTGTAGGACTTGTCAAGAGCTTCCAAATGAGCTTTGAACCAACTCAATTGGATGTGTGGTTAAGGAGTTATGGTCTAGCCCTTTTCAAAACCCTAATTTCCCGATTTTTCGATTACTCCTTCATCCTTGATCCAATGGTCATGAAAATTGATATGAAAGTCCAATATGACATAAGGAACAACTTTGTTTCACAACTTGAAATCCAATTCATAAAATTTGGAGAGTTGACTTTTCGGTCAACCGGACGACCGATCGGTGATTACCGAGTCGCCTGTTGACATTCTGGACCTTCTGAGACCTTGAAACTTCTTGGATGAACCTTATTAGGCCATATGAACTTCATGAATCACAATCCCACCATTTAAACACCTTCCAACATCAAAGTCAAACTACGGTTGACTTTTACTACTCAAAAACCCTAATCGGGTGCTCTGAAATGTACTGCTCTGAATTCTGGGGTAACAACCTCACATTGGCTTCTCAATTGTTATTATGTAATATCCTTGACCTTGTTTCTTATTTGAATAAGCCCAAAACATTGACTAATCACAAACCCTGAAGTTTTGATTTTGACTGCACGAAACCCTGATTCATCTGCAATTTGACAAAGACAGACTTGCACTGGATTAAGGTTAGAAAGTTCATGAGTATGCTCCTAAAATGATAATGAGAATCTAAGGGGTCAAAATTTGGGGTGCAACAATATCATATATGGAACATCCCAAACAGCTGTTATCACACACAAATCTCATCAGCATCACCTGCACACTAATATCATAAGCACTATGGTGCCTCATGGCAGTCTTGTTCTTCCACCTGCATCTGTTGCTACCACATAACCTGTGGTACTCATATTGGTTATTCACCAATTCTTCCATCTGATGTACCTGCTCATGTTTTTATCTAACACTCTCTCCCCCTATTTAGCCACAAATTTAGATCCAACTAACAGCTAGCATAGATTATAAATTGTACCAATACATGAGTTTGGGGTTACAAACAAAACTGCTCAGATAGAGCATAACAAAAGAGATTGTCTTAACAGTTCTCACACCAGACTAACAAATCAAACCAATACATCAGCAACCCCGCTTCCTGCACCACCTCAGTCAGCAGTGGTTTGAGCCATAAGGCATTAGTCTTCTTCTGCAGCTGAGCTGGACCTGTCTTCCTCAGTCTTTCCAGAGCCTTCTTCCTCAGCATCAGTGTCTTCCTCAGCAGCATCTCCCGAGTCTCCTTTCTGACTTTCCACTTCCCTAGTACCATCATCGTCCTTTGTGGCACCTTCTTCCCTTGTAGCATCCTCTGAGCTGTCAGTATCCTCATCTAGCTCAAGAGATTGCAGCAATTTTTCAAGTGTTTGCTTTCTTGCATCCAGTTCCTTGCATGTTTCTTTAATGATGGTTATCACTTCAGCCTTTTTGGCTTTGGAACCCCTTTTTGATGTCTCAGTGGATGTCATGGCAATGTCTGAAACATGGGTTCCTTGAAACAGTTTGTGATGAAAGGCTAAGGGAGTTTCTCTTTTGCTTGCTACATCACTGGTCTTGAGGATGTTTGGAAACTGTGCTAACATTATTCCACAGATGAGGGAAGGAAATGCTATAGGCCCTTTGATGCTATAGCTGCCAGCATGCTTCATTGTTTGATCAAAGATGTATGTGCCATAATCCATTTTGGTCCTGGTTCCCACAGCATAGATGACCCTCCCCAGGATGGTGGCCACTGATGATTTGTGATTGGTTGGCACCCAGTTTGCAACACCAATCTTATGAAGCAAGGCATATTTCATGCGCAGCTTACTGGCAGCAAACTTCCCTTTTGATGGCCATTTCCTGACTTAATTTCCAATTATCACTTGACATATTCTGTTGTCAGAGATGGTTAACTCAGGCACAACCTCATTTGTTCTCTCAAGGAAGTTGTTGATGATGGTGGGAGTGAAGACAACACCATTTCCCCTGACAAAAACTTTCCCAAACTCAGACGATTTTCTATCAGCACATTTATCAGATAAGTTAACTATGAATTCTTTGACCAGAATTTCATAGCATTGGGAGAACTGAGTGACAGTTTTCATCAAGCCAGCTTCACATATAAGGTTCACAATCTCCTTATTATCCAGAGCATTTTGAGAAAGCTCTCTCTCTAGGGCCAGCCTCTTTTGGTATACATACTTCCACCTGATGACACCTGAGGGATAGTGGAAGGAGATGTTATCCAGGGGCACTTCAGGAACACTTTCAGCCAACTTGCTTGAAGCAGGTTTCCTCTTGGCTGGGATGTCAGTGACATCCATATCAACATCCGAATTTGTTTCTTGTTCTGGTCTCGATTCAATCTTTCTCTTCTTGATGGTCACCTTGCTCCGCCCTTTGGAGGGTCCAACCTGAGTCCTTTTAGTTTCAATTTTCTTGGTGGTATCTCCTTGCTCAGTAGTCTTTTCAATATTCCTTTTCTTGGGTGAGTTTTGGTCAACTATCTTTTTCCCTTTTCTTTTCATCAATCTTTTGGCAATGTCTGGATTGATCGTTGCTATAAGTTCATTGTCAGAGTACTCGTCTAAGTTACCTACCTCCACATCTTTGGCTTCATGCAAATCATCATCCCTTTTTTCATACCCTTCATCCTTATTCTTCTCTTCTGGGGGGTTGCTTTCCAATGCTTTGACATTGTGTGGGACATTACTTTGATCACCTTGATTAGGCTCAGTCCCCTTAATGGGAATGTTGAGGGTACTAGCAACCATTGCAGCAATTTCAAGGTGCGTTCGTCTTGCTTCTTCAGTATTTAGGTCACCAGAAGTAGTCTTGGAAGTATCTTTCCTTGAGCCAAGGGTTTTTGCTTGTTTTGCATGCTTCCTGTTAGGTTTCTTTTCCAGCACTCCTTCAGGAGTTATCATCCGCAGTGGAGCAATCTCTAGAGCCTCATTAGGGTTCGCTTTATCTGGACTGATGTTCATTCTGGAGGTTGGTTGTGCCATAGTCGTTGTCGTTGAAGACGGTGAGGGAACCTCTTTTTGCTTGTTTGAGATGGTATGGAAGTTGGAGCGTTTGTGAAGGCACCAAGAATAGAGAGAGTGTGTTATGTATGTGAGAGTGAGGTATGATTGCCCACTAGGAGGGAACGTACCGTTTTGACTTATCATTAAATGACTTAGTATCAAAATGTAATTTCCCATTTCCCTTAATTACTATAACTCCTTATTATAGGAACTCAATTTCCATTTCTTAATCTTGCCTTGAACTTCCTTTATAATTTTTGAACCCCTGTCAACAATATTTAGTACATAGTCCCCGTAGTTTCCACACGTCATTGTCCATCTACACACTCTACCACTGAGCATTCCCCTCTTGAGATCAGCAAATCTCTCTTGGATGACTCCTTTGATGTCACAGAACAGGGTCATAACATCAGGAGTGACATTGCTTCTCTTTTGCAGAGTATCCTCCATGGACTCCATTAGGTTCCAATATAGCATATCTAGCTTTACCTGATGGCTAATCTTAGGGTATCCCTTGTTGTCTAGCCTTCCTACCTAACTTTTCTTACACCCAGCCCTTCTTTCTGAAGCATATTTTGAGAATCCTTTTGTTGATGATTTGGACCTGGTTCTTTTCTCTAGTCCTAGGTGATCCTTTTCTTCATTTACCAGTCCATTTATGTTACTTCTGGGCTCCCATATGTAACAGTTGTTCTTGGATCTAGATCCCCTCATTTCTTCCTTACCCTCTTCATTAGTCACCACACACTTGTCTTTGGAGAAGTGTACTTTTAAACCTTGATCACATAGCTGACTTATGCTTATTAGATTGATAGTTAGTCCTTTAACTAACAGGACATCTCTCAGTTCTGGAGCTTTAGGACTGTCAAGTTGTCCAACACCTGCGATTTCTCCTCTAGCTCCATCCCCAAAGGTTACATGGCTAGATGAATGAGGCTTGAGTTTGATCAACAGATCCTCAATTCCAGTCATATGCCTGGAGAAGCCACTGTTAAAATGCCAATCCTCATTGGTTGGCATTCTTAGGGAAGTGTTATTTGTTAGAGCTACAGTCTTGACAACCCATTGTTCTTGCATCTTAGGCACTTCCTTCTTTCTGGATTTTGCTTGATGCTGTCTCCAGCTCTGGTGGGCATGATGATACCTTTGTCCATGATGCTGTCTTTTTCCATGCTTACCCTGATTATCACTTCTTTGCCTTAAAAATCCATGCAACCAGAAGCACACAACACAAATATGTCCAAGCTTTCCACAGTGGTAGCATCTATGTCTTTGGAATTGTCTCTTGACTTGATTCCAATTTCTGTGGGGAGGATGTTGTAACTTTGGCTATGACATCCTTTGTAACTTTTGAATGTCAGGCTGCAACCTCTTGAGTTTCAAGACAGGATTTTGTTTTTCAACAAATCCTAGACCAGACCTATTTCCTGCAATCTGACCACTCTGAAGAATCTCCTCTAGAATGTCAGATCCAGAGTTGAGCATCCTTATGGACTTTGTCATTTGCTCCTTTTCTCCTTTCAACTCCTTTACCTCTCCTTGGAGTGAGTTTATAGTATCTAGATGCTCTCTCTTTTCAGCTTCTAGCTCTTTGATGAGCTTCTTCAGATGCTCTCCTTGTTGGTACAGTTCTGTGCTTTGGATGGATAACTTCTTATATGATTCAGCTAGTTCATCATAAGTTAGCTCCTCCTCACTTGAGTCTCCATCAGATACACACACACTGTTGAGAACATTTACATGTTTGGATGATTCCCCTTCTGATCCACTGTCAGAATCTTCATCAGACCAAGTGACTGTCAGACCTTTTCCCTTCTTTTTGAGGTATGTGGGACATTCCTTCCTAACATGTCCATATCCCTCACACTCATGGCACTGTACTCCTCTGCTTTGGTTGGCTTTATCTTCAGTTTTTTCTTTGTCAGCAGACACCATTTTGAAATAGGGCTTAGACTTAGTATCTATCCTTTTGGCCAATTTGTTGAACTGTTTCCCAAGCATGGCTATTGCCTATGATAGATCTTCCTCCCTTTCATGCTCTGAAGTCTCAACAGTGTTTGAGACAAGAGCTATACTCTTGCTCTTTTTCTCCACAGCCTGATCACACATCCCCATCTCAAAAGTTTGAAGAGATCCAATGAGTTCATCCACTTTCATTAGGCATATGTCTTGAGCTTCTTCAATGGCTGTTACCTTCATTGCAAATCTCTTAGGTAGTGACCTTAGTATCTTCCTTACAAGCTTTTCTTCATCCATCTTTTCTCCCAAAGCTCCTGAGGTGTTAGCTAGTTCAAGAACATTCATGTAGAAGTCATGAATGGTCTTATCTTCCTTCATTCTTAGACTTTCAAATTTTGTGGTCAGCATTTGAAGTCTTGACATTTTAACCTTGGAAGTTCCTTCATGAGTGGTTCTGAGAGTATCCCAAACATCCTTTGCTAGTTCACAGTGGTGGACCAGTCTAAAGATGTTTTTGTCTATACCATTGAAGAGTGCATTCAAAGCTTTAGAGTTTCCAAGAGCCAATGCCTCTTGCTCTTTGGTCCATTCCTCTTCAGGAATTTGCACAGATACTCCATCCTTGTCAGTCTTCACAGGATGTTCCCAGCCAGAGTTTGCAGCTCTCCAAGCCTTGATGTCTAAGGACCTTAGGAAGGCAATCATCCTAGGCTTCCAATAGTCATAATTAAAACCATCCAGAATTGGAGGTCTATTGGTGAAACCAATAGCTTTATCCATATTACCAGAATTTTGTTTCCCTAGATCTCACCCAGTAATAAACAGGCAGGGTGCCTGCTCTAATACCAATTGAAAATTCTGGCCTGCCCACGATGGATGTTCTAACATAAGTTATAACATCCACTGTGACATTCACTACAAATCTACTATAATACAGTAATAACAAAGCAGTAAATAACATAGTTAGTTGTTGACCCAGTTCAGTGCAACACACTTACATATGGGGGCTACCAAGCCAGGGAGAAATTTCACTATCAACAGTATCAATTCAGAGTCAAACCTCCAGTTTGCACTCTGTTAGAACACAGATTGGTTCTTAATAATATCTCTTGGTTTTGATGATAACTGTTAGGAAATTTTATATTTCAGAATTATACACTCTAAAATTTGTTTGAGAGCTTTACTGCAGATTGAAATGAAATTAACTCTCTAGAAGCAAATCTGAATTGTATACAAGAAGTTATCTTGATTCTGAAGCGCCAGATGCATCCTGCAGAAGATTCTGATTGCTGTTTACAGAAGATCCTGAGCGTAGTCTCCAGAAGGATCTGAAGCAAGAAGCTCCAGAAGATTCTGAAGCTAGTCAGAAGCATCTGAAGCAAAGAAGAATATTGTATGAAGAGTTTCTTAAAGCATAATTTCTACAGAAGTTTCTGAAAGTACTAACGCTGCCAAGTACTGAAGTTCTGTGTCAAATATGCTCTGATGATCAACACGCTGAAAGCACACATGCTGCAGAAGACTCTGATACAGCAAAGTTCTGAACATCATTAGAAGACTCTGACTTAATCAGATTCTGAAGAACTTGCTGAAAACTGAAGAACAAATATTCAAAGATTATATCCGTTGGAGTAAATCAAACGTCTCTTTCCTCATTAGTGCTAGACACAAGAACACAGACAAAAAGGATTTTTCTGTGCTTTCTACTTCTAGGAAAGGTCACTTGATGTGAAGACAAAAAGGCTCAGACCTTTTGAGACACTCTTCTCAATGCTCAGCATCCTTAGATGAGCTGCCTATAAAAGGAAGACTCCACCAAATTTTTCAGTTACACAATTTGCTGAAAAGAAATCATATTATTCAAAGCTCTCATTCTTTCATATTCTTCTTAGAATTTCTTGTACTTAAACTTAAGAGAAAAATCACTGTTGTGATAAAAGCTTTTTAGAAGCATTCATACTCTTGTATTTGATTTACATTGATTGTAAAGGTTTTTCCTTAAGAGGATTCAGTTGGAATCAGTAGCTCTTGAGAAGACTAAGAACAGTTGTTCTTAGGTGTTACTATTGTAATCTGTTTGATTAAATAGTGGATTAAGTCCTTGTTGAGAAAGGCAAATCACTCTAGGAAGGGTGGACTGGAGTAGTTGATTTCAATGAACCAGGATAAAAATAATTGTGTTATTATTTTTAAAGTCTTAATCTTTCATACTTATTCAACCCCCCCTTCTAAGTATTATCTCACCTTCAGTTGGCATCAGAGCTCCGGTTCTGTGTGTGCTACCACTTAACAGTGTCAGTAAAGATCCAGAGAGAAATATTTTGATATATATTTATTTGTTACAATGGCTGATAATTCAATATCCAATATTAACAATAAATATGAAGAAAGGGACAGGATCAACACCAAACCCCCTATGTTTGATGGGGAGAAATTTGACTACTAGAAAGACAGAATTGAGAGTTTTTTCCTAGGATATGATGCTGATCTATGGGATCTAGTAATAGATGGATATGTCCATCCCACAGATGGGAATGACAAGAAGATTGACAGAAAATCTATGACAGATGCTCAGAAGAAAGATTTTAGAAATCATCACAAAGCCAGGACTATATTATTGAATGCAATTTCACATACTGAGTATGAAAAAATTACAAACAGGGAAACTGCTTTTGATATGTTTGAATCCCTAAAAATGACTCATGAGGGAAATTCTCAAGTTAAGGAGACAAAAGCTATGGCTCTGATCCAGAAGTATGAGGCCTTCAAAATGGAAGACTTTGAATCTGTTGAAGCCATGTTCTCCAGATTTCAGATACTCACTGCTGGGCTGAAAGTTCTGGACAAGGGATACTCTACATCAGATCACGTAAAGAAAATCATCAGAAGTCTGCCTACCAGATGGAGACCAATGGTGACTGCCTTGAAGATGGCTAAAGATCTGAACAAGATCTCTCTAGAAGAACTCATCAGCTCACTGAGGAGCCATGAGATTGAGCTTGAGGAAGATGAACCTCCGAAGAAAGAAAAAGGTAAATCTGTTGCCTTAAAATCTAACAAAACTGCTAAAGCTTTGCAGGTCATTCAAGAAAGCTCTGAAGAATCTTCTTCTGAAGAAGAAGATGAGTTATCCATGCTGTCCAGAAGGATCAACATACTCTGGAAGCACAAGGGAAAGAAGTTCAACAACTTCAGAAGATCTGATAATAGAAAGGAATCTTCTGGGCACAGAAGATCTGGCAAGAAAGAAGTTGTGTGCTATGAGTGCAAAGAACCTGGGCACTACAAGAATGATTGCCCCAAACTCCAGAAAGAAAAACCCAAGAAGAAGTTTAACAAAAAGAAGAAGGTTCTGATGGCAACATGGGATGACTCAGATGAATCTGAATCATCTTCTGAATCAGAAGAAGAATGTGCTAATGTTGCACTGATGGCTAGCACAAAGGATCAAGAAGAAGGTACCTCAGGATATGAATCAGATTCTGAATCTGATGATGACGCAGAAGAGGTAATGGCTAAACTTACCAAAGAAGAACTTATAAAAGTTTTAACAGAAGTTCTTAAAAGTTATAACAATATCAAACTCAAATACAAGAAGCTGAAAAGCAATCTTGAATCTGAGATTGATCTTCTGAAGACAGAACTTATTGAGCAAAAAGAAATTAATCTGAAAATCAAAAATGACTTTGAAATAACTCAACAAGAATCTGAATCTGAGACTACGTCATGTGAAAACATTTTAGAAAAATATGACTCTAGCTTTCAGAGATTTCTTACTAAGAGCATAGACAGAAGCAAGATGGCTTTTATGATCTATGGTGTTAGTGGAAACAACAGAAGAGGTATTGGATATGAATCTTCATCTAGAAGCAATCCAAAACCTGTTGACAAACTTTTCATCAAGAAGACACCTCTGTATTCTCAGTTTAAATTTGGTCACTTAAATGACATTAAACACACAAGCTCTGAGAAGAATACTTATGTGTTTAAACCCAAGGCAAGTCAGAATAAACATTATGTTGAAAAACAGAAGTTTAGACAAACCTACAAACCAACTAACTCCAAAGGACCCAAGAAGATCTGGGTACCTAAAAACAAAATAATTCCTGTTGCAGATGTTCTTAGCAGCAAGGTCAGGACGCCAATCATGGTACCTGGACTCTGGATGCTCACGACACATGACAGGAGAAAAGTTTATGTTCCAAAGCTTGGAACTTAGATCTGGAGGTGACGTGAAGTTTGGAGGGAACCAGAAGGGCAAGATCATTGGATCTGGCACTATTGGAAATGGTAAACTTCCCTATATTACTAATGTTTTACTTGTTGAAGGGTTAAAGCATAACTTATTGTCCATAAGTCAATTAAGTGACAATGGTTATGATATTACCTTTAATCAAAAATGTTGTAAAGCTATTAGTCAAAAGGATGGCTCTATCCTATTTAGTGGTAAGAGGAAAAACAACATTTATAAAATAAATCTTTCAGAACTTAAAGTTCAAAATGTTAAATGCCTCTTGTCTGTTAATGAAGAGCAATGGGTCTGGCACAGAAGATTGGGCCATATTAATATGAGACGTATATCTCAGATTAATAAACTTAATCTTGTCAGAGGACTCCCTAATCTGAAGTTCACTTCAGATGCTCTTTGTGAAGCATGCCAGAAAGGGAAGTTTTCAAAAACATATTTCAAATCAAAAAATGTTGTTTCTACTTATAAACCACTAGAATTACTTCATATTGATCTGTTTGGACCAGTGAAAACTGCATCCATCAGAGGCAAGAAGTATGGATTAGTCATTGTTGATGACTTTAGTAGATGGACATGGGTAAAGCTCTTAAAACACAAGGATGAGTCACATTCTGCGTTCTTTGACTTCTGCAAGCAAGTCTAGAATGAAAAGAATTTCAAAATTATAAAAGTCAGAAGTGATCATGGTGGTGAATTTGAAAATAAATATTTTGAAAAATATTTTTCTGAAAATGGCATTGCTCATGATTTTTCCTGTCCTAGAACTCCACAACAGAATGGGGTTGTAGAGAGGAAAAACAGAACTTTGCAAGAAATGGCCAGAACCATGATCAATGAGACAAATCTGGCAAAACATTTTTGGGCAGAAGCAATCAACACAACCTGTTACATTCAGAACAGAGTGTCTGTTAGACCTCTTCTGAAGAAGACTCCTTATGAACTGTGGAAGAACAAAAAGCCCAACATTTCTTATTTTCATCCTTTTGGATGTATTTGCTATATGTTAAACACTAAGGAAAATTTGAGCAAGTTTGATTCCAAAGCACAGAACTGCTTCATGCTTGGGTATTCTGAACGCTCTAAAGGCTACAGAGTATACAACACTGAGACACAGATTGTGGAAGAATCCATTCATGTCAGATTTGATGATAAGCTTGGCTCTGAAAAGCCAAAGCAGGTTGATAACTCTGCAGATAGGGAAGTAGTCTTTATTGACTCTGAAGTTCCAGAAGCAGACAAACTTCAAGTGAAGGAACCAGAAGCAACTCCAGATGCTACTCCTTTAACTTCTCAGATGAATAATCTAAACATTTCTGAAGAGTCAACTATTAGAGGATCATCATCCAGAATTAAAGCTTCTCATCTAGAGGATGTCATTATTGGAAAGAAGGATGATCCTATCAGAACAAGATCCTTTCTAAGATCATCTGAAGCATCACTATTTGGACTAGTGTCAGAAATTGAACCATCTTCTGTAGATGAAGCTCTGCAAGACAATGATTGGATTATTGCCATGCAAGAAGAGCTAAATCAATTCAGCAGAAATGATGTATGGGATCTAGTTCAGAGACCTCAAGGATTCAATATAATTGGTACAAAATGGGTCTTCAGAAATAAGCTAAATGAGAAAGGAGAAGTTGAGAGGAATAAGGCAAGGCTGGTTGCTCAAGGGTACAGTCAGCAAAAAGGTATTGATTACACTGAGACATATGCTCCAGTGGCAAGGTTAGAATCTATACGCCTTCTTATTTCCTTTGTTGCACAAAATAACATCACTTTGTATCAGATGGATGTTAAAAGTGCCTTTCTTAATGGTATTATAGAAGAAGAAGTTTATGTCCACCAACCTCCTGGTTTTGAAAATGAAAAATTTCCAGATCATGTTTTCAAATTAAAGAAATCTCTATATGGTTTAAAACAAGCTCCTAGAGCTTGGTATGAGAGATTGAGCAATTTTCTTCTGGAGAAGAATTTCATCAGAGGCAAAGTGGATACAACACTCTTTTGTAAAACAATTAAGAAAGATCTTCTAATTTGCCAAATTTATGTAGATGATATTATTTTTGGATCAACAAATATTATGCTTGGAAAGGAGTTTGCTACATGTATGCAGGCAGAATTTGAAATGAGCATGATGGGAGAACTCAGATTCTTTCTAGGAATCCAAGTTAATCAAACTCCAGAGTGCACCTACATACATCAGACAAAATATGTTAAAGAACTTCTGAAGAAATTTAACATGTCTGACAGCAAGCTGGCAAAGACTCCAATGCATCCTACTAGCTCACTTGGTAAGGAAGAGGTAAGTAAGAAAGTAGACCAGAAGCTCTACAGAGGTATGATTGGCTCTCTTCTTTATTTTACTGCTTCTAGACCTGACATATTGTTCAGTGTTTGTCTGTGTGCTAGATTCCAATCAGATCCTAGAGAATCACACTTGACAGCTGTCAAGAGGATTCTAAGGTATCTGAAAGGTACTTCTAATGTGGGTTTGTGTTACAGAAAATCTGATGATTTCAAATTAGTTGGATTCTGTGATGCTGACTACGCTGGAGACAGAGTGGAAAGAAAAAGTACTTCTGGAAGTTGTCAATTTCTAGGAAGAAATCTAATCTCCTGGTACAGCAAGAAGCAACCCACAATTGCACTTTCAACCACAGAGGCTGAATACATTGCTGCTGCTGGATGTAGCACGCAGATGCTCTGGATGAAGAGTCAACTAGAAGATTATCAAATTTTTGAAAGTAACATTTCTATCTTTTGTGATAATACTTCTGCTATATGTTTGTCCAAGAATCCCATTTTACATTCTAAGGCAAAACATATAGAAATTAAGCATCATTTCATCAGAGACTATGTTTACAAGGGAATCATAAATTTAGCCTTTGTTGATACAGATCACCAATGGGCAGATATTTTTACAAAACCCCTTGTTGAAGATAGATTCAAATTTATTCTGAAAAATATTGGTATGGATTTTTGTCCAGAATGATATTTATCAGAAGCAAATTTTTACATATGCAAAAATGCTTAATGCTCTGAAGTATTTCTTCTGATTGCTTATTTTATTCTGATCAATATTTATTTTGTGAAACTCTGAACTAACAATCTTTAGAAGATCTGAATGTTGGCTAACGTTTCATTTCTTAAGAGAATTCAGAACACATGCAAGCAATCACGTGTCACACCAAATCTGAAGAGGTGGCGTGTACATAACTGAAGAGACGTTTGAGGTGAAGTTTGAATAGTGAGAATCTTGGTTTTCCCCCCAAATTGTCAGAAGCAATTAATGTTTTGAAATGATTATTATTCTCTTCATTTAATGCTTGTTAAAACGTGCAATTTCTGACTATTGATATGCCTAAGTGTTTTAGTATAAATACTTGACTTGTATTCACTTTCACACTTTTCACATTCTCAGAAATTACATGCGTTTTCATCTCCTCTTTTCTCTGCATAAAAACCCTATACCTAAGCGTTTGACAAAGCATTCTTCAATGGCAACTTCATCATCAACAGCTGCTCAATTCCAATCTTCTATGGCTGCTGTAACTTCAGAAAACATAGGTGTTGCTCCATATTCTCCTCCCAAAAGAACTCTTCTAACCCCTGTTGATAAGTTGGAAGTTCTATGTGAATCTATGGTTGAGTTTGATTCTCTGGCAGAAAATGGGTTTGAGTTTCGTTCCATAATTGGAGCTCAAGGATGGGTTAAGTATTTTGATAGGCTCTTTGGACCAGTTTACCCTCTCCTTGTGAAAGAATTCTGGATTCATGCATCAGTTTACCCCAAGTTCATCTTATCTTCTGTGCTGGGAAAAGAAATTATTATCACAGAAGATTTGATAAGAAAATTAATAGGTTATGAAGAAACAGATGGTGTTTCCCACTTGCCAGCTGGGCGTGTGGACACGGATGAGGTATATGAAGAAGTAATGACTGTTGGTCAAGCTTCTAACAAATTCAAAGATCTGAAGCCTGATTACAAGATCTGGGCCAAGATCTTCATGGGATGCATCCACCACAGGAAGTCAACCAATTCTCCAGACTATGTCAATAATGAACAGTTGTATTTCATGTATTGCCTTAGTCAGAGCACTAAGGTAGATCTTCCATACATTCTGTTTATGCATCTGTGGAACCATATCAATGCATCTAGAGAATATGTGAAAGAGAAAGGACAGAAGATCAGAACTTGGATCCCCTTTGGAAGGTTGATCTCAGATCTTCTTACTGAGAATGGCTTGGTAACTGCTCTGTATGCTGCTGGAGTTACAGAGGAATTAGAATTTGTAATGGGAAAGCCTCTGAATGCTAAAAGTCTTCTGAGACTCAAAATTGTTGATGAACTCACTACAGCTCCCAAGAAGCTGAATGTGTCTGAATTGAATAAGAGGGTTCCTGTAGATGACTTTCCTTTATTCTTTGCTGAAGATCCCAGACATATAGTGGTTATGTATATTGATGAATGAAAGAAGGAAGGAAAACTTGTTCCTGCTAATGTGATTCAGCTAGCTAGACAACCACTACCAGATGCAGGAGAAGAAGAAGCTCAACTCCAGAGGAAAAGGACTCAGCCTGTAGAAGAATTTGAACCTGCTCAGAAGAAGGTCAAGATTGCTGAGAAGCCAAAGAAGCTCTTGAAGAGAAAAGAATCTGAAGAAGCTGCTTCTGTACCTACCAAGAGGATTAAAATAAAAGGTACTAAATCTTCTGTATCTTCTGCAAAACTTGTTATTAATGATTCTAATGTTAAGTCTGTTCCAAAATCACCTTCTACTCAAACCACTTCTGTTACTGCTCCCAGTTCTATTTCTCCTCAAAAACAAACACCTGTTCCAACTCAAACTACAACACAAACAACAACACCAACAGTTTCTGTACCAAAATCTTCTCAACCTAAAATCCATATCAAACAGTTTGTTCCACGCACACAACCATTAGAACAACAACCATCAGAACATCTTCCACAACAATCTGTTCAACAACATTCATCTGAACAACCAGAGAAACAACAACAAGAATCTCAACCAGAAAAAGCATCTGACAATCCACCATCAAATAATCCACCTTCTGAACCCATTGCACCTGTTACTTCTGAACCTACAAAAGTAACTTCTGCTCCAATTTCATCAGAACCAATCACCATTCCCTCTGATTCACCTATCTCAGAACAACCATCCAAACCTTTTGAAATTCCTTCAGAACCTACCAATACTTCTGAAACTCACATCCCTGAGACAGAAGTTCTTGATGTCACACCACTAAAAACGGTGTTTCAAGTATCTTCTACCTCTTGTACACCAACCACATCCTCTAACTCCTCAGAATCAGAAATTCACCCAGACTTTCTAATCTCTCCATCTGAAAAATACTCTGAGATAAACCAACCTGAACCTACCATACCTTCTAAAGCTTCCATTCCAGATCCTATTCCTCCACCTGCACCATCATCTGAGATATTAATCCCTAATTCCAATCCAACATCTTCTATATCTTGTGCCCAAGTTTCTTCTCTATTTCATAATCTGTCTTATGGTTTCAAACTGAAAGATTTTTATGACAGAGTTGAACCTTCTGAACCCATCAACCCTCTGAAACCAAAATCCACAATGATCCTTCCATCTGTGATTCTTGATTACATAAAATCTATGACAGATGTAGAACCTTTAGCAACCATATCATTCTCTGCAAAATCTGATAAAGCTGTTGTTTCAGCTCTGCAAATTGCATCTGATAACACTGTTGCATATGTTGAATCAACAAAATCTGCTTTCAAACCCTACTAAAATGCACCTTTTGATGTTGTTACCCCTCACAGAAGAGCAAAACCTCATTTGCTTAATGCTTTAGTCAGATCTAACGAAAAAGCTTCTGAGATACCTTTCATTCCATACTATCCCCCTCCACTGATTTCCATCCAAAAATCACTTTTTCCACCAACTCCCCAACCTAAACCTCCAACTTGGGTAACCTTGTTACATCCACAACACAGACTTAATGTTGATCATTTATTTCAAACTTTTTTGCAAGAAATACAGATGTATTTAGGTACTGTTCAGAAGAAATGCCCAGCAACAATGGATGCCAAAGAATCTGACATCATCTGGAACGGATTCATCAACAGATTCAACACTGTAGCCTCAAATCTGAAGAACGTATGTTCTGATGATGAAAAGCTCAGATTTACTGAGGCTGCAAGAGCTATATACTGGACTGTCAACAAAACTAAACCTCTGCTTCGTTTAGATGCTCCTCCACCATCAACAGAATCTACTAATAATGCATTGGCTATGACTCTGGTAGACCCCTCTTCAGAATCTACAGAACCAATGGAAATTGACTCTGTTCAGGCTACAGAACCTCATCTTAACTCTTCATCTGAGATAAAGAAAGAACATCCAGACTTTGAAGATAAGATTGCTGCTCTGGAAGCTGGACAGTCAGAGATCAAATCCCGGATGGCTAAGCAGGATAAGAAGTATGAGGATATGACAGAATGGATGTCAAAGCAAGATGAAAAGAATGAAACTATGACTAAGTGGATGTCCAAGCAAGAGCAATCATCCTCTGAGATTACAAATCTATTGAAGATGCTTTTGTCCAAACACTCTTAGATATTTTTTCATTCTAATGTTTTTGCATTTGTTGTTTGCATCTGTACCTTATTGCTATATCTTCTGATGTTTGCCTATGTACTCTTGATCTGATCTTTTGAATGAATCAAAGTTTTCTTCATTATATTATCTGGATTACTGTTTCCTTTTATTTGTCTTTTTAAAGTTTTTTAACTTTTTGCTTATGACAAAAAAGGGGGAGAAAATATAGATCTGAACTGTTTAATATAACTTCACTAGAATGAAACTTCAGACATATCTATTCTATCTAACATTTAATCTGACTATTTTAGAACATTTGATAAGTACATTCCATTAAAGAAACTCTGAGTCTCTCAGATCATTTGTCTTTTATCAAACTCTGAATCTTAAATCTGCAAGACATTCTGACCTTCAAATGTTATAAGAACAAACAAGATCTAACTCTGAAGATTACTCAAGACAAAAAGGAAGTTTCTATTCCTTATTCATATTTAACTCAGGGGGAGATTCATCATCTCAAGGGGAGTTATAATTCTAATATGTTCAGTTAAACAAAATTTCTGATACTTTTTGTCATCATCAAAAAGGGGGAGATTGTTAGAACACAGATTGGTTCTTAATAATATCTCTTGGTTTTGATGATAACTGTTAGGAAATTTTATATTTCAGAATTATACACTCTAAAATTTGTTTGAGAGCTTTACTGCAGATTGAAATGAAATTAACTCTCTAGAAGCAAATCTGAATTGTATACAAGAAGTTATCTTGATTCTGAAGCGCCAGATGCATCCTGCAAAAGATTATGATTGCTGTTTACAGAAGATCCTGAGCGTAGTCTCCAGAAGGATCTGAAGCAAGAAGCTCTAGAAGATTCTGAAGCTAGTCAGAAGCATCTGAAGCAAAGAAGAATATTGTATGAAGAGTTTCTCAAAGCATAATTTCTACAGAAGTTTCTGAAAGTACTAACGCTGCCAAGTACTGAAGTTCTGTGTCAAATATGCTCTGATGATCAACACGCTGAAAGCACACATGCTGCAGAAGACTCTGATACAACAAAGTTCTGAACATCATTAGAAGACTCTGACTTAATCAGATTCTGAAGAACTTGCTGAAAACTGAAGAACAAATATTCAAAGATTATATCCGTTGGAGTAAATCAAACATCTCTTTCCTCATTAGTGCTAGACACAAGAACACAGACAAAAAGGATTTTTCTGTGCTTTCTACTTCTAGGAAAGGTCACTTGATGTGAAGACAAAAAGGCTCAGACCTTTTGGGACTCTCTTCTCAATGCTCAGCATCCTTAGATCAGCTGCCTATAAAAGGAAGACTCCACCAAATTCTTCAGTTACACAATTTGCTGAAAAGAAATCATATTATTCAAAGCTCTCATTCTTTCATATTCTTCTTAGAATTTCTTGTACTTAAACTTAAGAGAAAAATCACTGTTGTGATAAAAGCTTTTTAGAAGCATTCATACTCTTGTATTTGATTTACATTGATTGTAAAGGTTTTTCCTTAAGAGGATTCAGTTGGAATCAGTAGCTCTTGAGAAGACTAAGAACAGTTGTTCTTAGGTGTTACTATTGTAATCTGTTTGATTAAATAGTGGATTAAGTCCTTGTTGAGAAAGGCAAATCACTCTAGGAAGGGTGGACTGGAGTAGTTGATTTCAACGAACCAGGATAAAAATAATTGTGTTATTATTTTTAAAGTCTTAATCTTTCATACTTATTCAACCCCCCTTCTAAGTATTATCTCACCTTCACACTCCTCACTTAATCACTACCCAATGAAAATTTAACCTAGACACACTCTAGACCTGAGTATACCCACTCATTCCCTACAATCACACATCAGTGATAACAACAAGTTACAATTTAAACTGTAGTTTGAAGAGACACTTCAACTACACACACACCTTGATCTTGCTTCAAAGCTTTGATCAAGGAACTCACTCACTCTTGCTTCACAGCTTTGAGTGAGACACAGCCTAGAAACTACCTAACCAATGCAAACATTAGTTGCTTGGATTACAAGAGTTCCTAAGACACAGTCGTAAAGAACAACTTATTCACTTCTAAACCACTATGGTGATTTCTCTGTTTCTCTATCTTCAACAGCTGCCTTCTAGGATTGCCTCTCCTGGTATTTGTAGCAGCAGATCAGTTCTTGGACCTGGGCGCATACATTAGGTTTTATCCATCATAAAACCTCACTTATGTATTCTGCACATTTGCCTCTTTAATCAGGTACATATTAGTTCCCCTAGGGCGTCTAAAATGTCTCCTGCATTCCAACTTGAACTTCTGAGTTGTTTCATGAATTATAGCTACCAGAAAAACAAACTTATGCTTGATGTCATACGACTTATGTCATAACATTGAGTATGACATCTAGCTTAGCTTAGTTAACTTACCCTGCACAGTCCATATTATGAATGTAATAACATTAAACATGACATTCATATATGTACTTATATTTTGCCACAAAATGCAGCCAATCAAGAGCACTTACACACCTCAACTTTTGGTCTACATGAAACTTTTAGATCATGTTCTTAGCTTTCTTTTGAGTATTAGAAGTCCTTTATTGGATTTATAAAACTCAAGTTATGATGCAGACAAGTTACAGGTCCTCAGATGAATGTGATTTTGGTCAACAAAAGTCAACCAACTGCCAAGCCATTTTTGACCTAGAAGGATGTTTCTCCTCAACTTTTGATGAACATGAAAGTTGTTCCTCATGATCTTATCTTTCCAAAGAGTACTAGAAGTACTTCATCTCATTTGTAGAACTCAAGTTATGAGGCTTGCAAGACAGGGGTATTTTGGGAAAGCAGGATTACAGGTCATTTTCATTATAGGTCATTTTCACCACTTTGCACACTTCAAATGGAAATCTTTCCAACATCAAACCTGCTCCAAATGGGGTCATTTTCTCAACCAAGCATCAAGACATCAAAGGTTTGGCCTAGATTGAAGGATCCCTAATTGAATTTCCATGAAAAATGCTTAAAAAGGGAAAAATCAAAATTAATTCATTTGAAAACATTTTGTACCAACCTTATGCATATTTTGAGTGCAAATGATATTCTAAACACAATGCCATATTTGGATTTGGGGTTTGAGTGCATTTTGGTGGCCATTTTCATGGTTTCTTCAAGACTAAGTTACACATCAAAGACAAGCCATAAGACCAAACCAAGGAGTAATTTTCAGCCCTTTGATCCACCAACTTCAGATGCAAGCCAAGGAAGCCATTTTTACAGCTAATCAAGGTGAAATTCGTACATTATTCAAATGACCATAAGTGAAAAAGTGAAAATGCAATCGGGCTTAAAGGAGACAAAATTGGGCCTATTCTTGATCTGAATCCAACATACATAAACTCAAGATCATTCCTATACCTTCAGAAGGGATTTTGGTGAGAGTAAGAGCAAGAACGGATTGTAAAAAAGGAGAGAAAAAGTGAAAACCATTTTTTGAGTTTCATTGGGTTTCAATCAAAACTAAACATTGCAAAACACTTCTTGAGCTTCATTGGACGATTCTGGGCATTTTATTTCAAGCTTTGGTAGCAAACTGAGCTCTATGGAAGCTTGTTTTCTAGGTTTCTTTTCTTTCAAATATCTCATTGTTTACGCATTAATAGCACACCATTTTCATATATTTGCAAACCTCTTGATGCATAGATGGATTCTGGATTGATTTGGTAGTTGTTTGCAACTTTTTTCATTTGAGCTATTTTCTATTTTCTTTCGTTTTGTGTTAGTAAGGCCTGATCAATGAAAATGGGTAGTGGATTCATGATCCACGTAACCTGGAGATCACTTTAGACTTTTGTTTTACTCATTTTGGTTGAGTTTTAGGGTTTCTGGGTTTTTGCCCGTGAGGAGGTGATGAAGGCTCGCCGGAGAAGACAACCGGAACAGTGGTTACGGTCGTCTTGTTCTCCCTCCCTTTTTTAAAAGGTTGAAGGTGATGACGTGGCTTGCGCTGAATTGTTGGATGCGTTTACTTTTTGTTTTGACGTCCCAGATTAAGACCCACCGTGTTCTTGCGTTGACCAAGCACATTGAATCAGGCTGAAATCTCATTAAATGAGTTGGCCTCATGTGAGCCACTTGATCTGATTACCAATTGATCAGACGCGCCTGGTTGCTTTACACCATATGCCTTGGTTGACCGTGTACCACTGGATCTCCACGTTTTATATCATTTTTGTTTTTTCTGATGGGCTGGGTTGCTATTAGCACCCCCCTTTGCGAATCCCAGTGATTTGCAGCGCTTCTGAGCTGCTTCTTGCACCCCCCAGCCTTTTATTTTCTTTTCATTTTCCTTTTGTTTTATTTTTATTTCTGTTGAGATTTTAATTATTTTAAAATACTTCCAAAGGTCATAAAATCCCAAAAAAATATGTTTTAGAATCTTTGAGATGTCCTCTTATTTTTAGAAATTTTTATTTTATTTTATGATTTATTTTTCAATTAAAAATGGGATTTAACTTTGGAAGTGTTTTATGTAACTTAAATCTTGACATGTTTTGTTCTTAATTTTATTTCTCTCATTTCATGTTGATCCAATGAATGAAATTCAATCCTCATATCAATGTTGAGTTGAAGAATTTTTTAGGACCATTTTGCCCCTGATTGGTTGACTTTTGAGTTGACTTTTGTTGCCTTTCATCTGACCCTATGCAATCCTCCTTCACAATGGAGCACTCTTGTGAATCAATTTCTATGGTGATGTTGTGAAGTGATTTTGATTGCAATCTTTTGGCTTCTGGTTACCAACACATTTATGAACTTCTTGCATTTTACTTGATAATTTATGAATCATTTTCCTATTTTTAGAGTAATTTGCAAGTCAAGTTACCCTAGAGGAAGGTTCCTACATACATCTTGACCTAGTTTGACTTGGATATGACATTTTTGGATCCTTTGAGCTCTCAATGCCTATTGATTCATGTTGTTAACATGTTAAGAATGGTTCTTGCTCATTTTTAGGTCATAACATTTGGTTTTGCTTGTTCATTTGCTTGGTAACTTTTGAGTTTCCAATTAGGGTTTCATTGTAAAACAAGCTTGCTTTCCTTTGGGAATTTGCTTGCATTTCCTTGTGGTTTACTTTCTTTTTCTTTTTAGAACTTTTATTTCATTCTCCTTGCTGTCCAAGGACTTTGGAACACCATTTAGGTTTGTCTAAGTTCCCTCCTTTGGAGGTATTTGAAACATGGATTGAATGGTGAACCATGAGGACACTTTTGTTGCATCTTTTGCACAAATCATGATGATGCCTTGGTTGAATGATGTTTGGGATTGCCTTGCTGTTTTCTTCTCTTGTTCTAACCCCTCTTTGAGTTAGGGTTCTTTTCCTTTCTCTTTTCATGTTGTTTTGCTTTATGGCATTGTGGTTGATGTTGTTTGGTTTAGGCCATTTCATCCCACCTTTGATGCTTTTGTGTGTTTCTATTGATGCATTTCTTGTTCCCTTTATCTCTTGCATTTATCATGTTGTTGTTTAAGGTTGAGATGAGCTTGTTGTGGTCTTTACCCCACACAATTTCCTCCCTCATTTGCATTCCATGTTTGTATCCTTGCATGTTTATGTTTTGTTGACTCCTGTTGTTTCTTTGTCTCCTTTCCCTTAGGACCTCTAATCTCTCAAGGGAGATTATGTTAGACATTTGGATCTTAACCATGTATGATAACATTAGGCATCTTTTCCTTTATCTCAATCTTAGGATCATCATTGCATGACAACTTTAGGTTTGGATTTAGTCCCCCTTTTAGTGTCCTTTCTCTCCTCATCTCAAAACAATCATAAAACACTTAATAAAGATAATGAATGTTGTGCCATGAGCCTTATACTTGGGAAATGGTAATTGAGGGGCCATATCTCAATTGCATAGAGTGTTTAGTATACGTCCTTAGGGCGATATGCGACGCATTCGATCCTAGGTTTTAGACTTTGTTACATAATGTATTATAAACACTCAAATTCAAAACACTTCTTCTCTAAAAAAACACAAAAATACTTCAAACCTTTTTCATCCTTCGGGATCTTAATCAGAAAAATCATTTTCATAACAAGAGTGTTGTTAACTTTTAGTTCTACCGCAAACGGTAACGCCTAAGTATCCAACGGTCGAGCTGCATACACCAACTGATAGAACTACCTATTAACCCTACTCGGGCCTAAAAAACAGTTGAACAAACCTGTGTTCCCTTTTAGCCCGAACTACGTTTGCTCTAATCTTTCATACCAGATGAAAGTACGTAGGCACAAGACGCGACGTCTTGGCGAGCAACCTTCCCCCCTTTCACCCATAGTTATCCGAACTACGTTGACTCTGACTTCTCATTTCAGATGAGATACGTAGGCACAAAGCGCTGTTGCTTTGCCGAGTCACTTCTTTTCCTTTTGACCTTAAGCCTGTAGTTAGATAGTTTCAATAACCCTTTTAGATACAAAACAAGCGTGGATCCCGTCGAGCACGACGGACGTGAGGGGTGCTAATACCTTCCCCTTGCGTAACCGACTCCCGAACCCGAGATTTGGTTGCAATGACCGATCGTATCCCTCTTTTCGTTAGGTTTTCTCTGAGCGTTTCCTTTCCCTCCCTTGGGATAAATAACGCGCGGTGGTGACTCTTCTGTCATTGTCGGCCTCGATTTTCGCAGTAGCGACAGCTGGTGACAGAAATATCCCCTATGCGAGTCAATCCTAGTGTTTGTTTGTTTATTTTTGGGGTGTGTATATATGTGCTTTATCTTTATTTGCTTTCCGCATTTTATTTTCCGCATCATATATCATTATTGTTGTGCTGTGGGAGGGGAGTTCCGCTGAGTGATAAGCCAGACCCAGGCTTGAGTATGAACCTAGCTTTAATAGTGGAGATTAGTGGGGGGCCAATTTGCTTAGCAGATACAGTTCCCCATGAAATTCACACTCGGACGAGATTCTCTTTGATGATTTTCCTTCAGATCCTTAGGATCGGTTGGGATTTTGGATTTGAGAATTGTCGACTCTGGGAACCGATCATTTGTGAGTCAGCTAAGTGAGGCCTCTTCAGGAGATGATGATGCCAAACCAAAAATGGTGAACGTATCATCATTTCTAGAAAGTCTGTGACGCTGATGAACACATAGGATGCCGAACCTTGTCAGTGGATAGGTCCATACCTGTGAGAGGGGTTTGGTTGTGCAGGAAACCTTGGCCTCCAGAATACCTGGTTTGCAAGTGTGAATTTGTGTTCCTGATATCAGTGGGTCCTACTGTCGGTACTTTGTTCTTGTTAAGGCGGAGCTCTGGTTTTTTCTCAACCAACATCACAGCAGTCTTGATCCCTTGTTTGCATTGGCATTTGCATTTTCATCTACATTTCATTGACATGTATCTGTGTTTCAGGTGCGTATTTCCCTCTCGATTCTAGTGATCTTGCTATGGAGCCCTTAAAGAGTACAGTGGCCTACAAGTTTCCAGCTCCGAACGTTAGTACTTTGTTGAGTTTGATTGCCTTGGGTGAAAAAGCAATGATGGAAGATTTCAAGAAGTCTTATGGAAGGTTATTGAGATATGTCCATAAACCCTCTGCATATGAGATCAGTGGTGTCTATGCTCTTATACAGTTCTATGATGCCCAGTTGAGATGCTTCGTCTTTCCTGACTATGTCCTGGCTCCCACCCTAGAAGAATATTCTGAGCTGTTAGGGGTACCCGTTCGGAATCAGATGTCGTTTGTTCATGTTGATACTGAGCCTGATCTGGCTGAGCTCGCCGCTAGTTTGCATCTTGAGGCTTCAGAGTTAAATGGGAAGATGATCCAGAGACTTGGGGTATATGGTTTCCCTTTGCCTTGCTTGATTGAGAAAGCTCAGCAGTGCGCTAAGGATGGTTGTTGGATTGTGTTTAGCACCATCCTGGCTCTTTGTATATATGGCATTGTCTTGTTTCCTAACCTTCCGGACATCGTGGATGTAGATGCGTTCCATATCCTGGCTTTAAAAAATCCGGTGCCTACACTTCTTGGCGATGTTTATCATTTTGTTCACTATAAGAATGAGAAACGAAGAGGAAAGAATGTAGCTTGCTGTGTTCCTCTGTTGTATGCTTGGTTTGTCAGTCATATGCCCAAGACGGGTCCGTTCGTTGTCACTACTAGTACTTCAGAGTGGTCGGAGAGGTTGATGGGCCTATCTGTAGAGAACATTATTTGGTTTGACCGAGACATGCTTGGTACGAATATTATTTATAGTTGCGGTGGATTTCCTAACGTCCATTTGGTCAGAAGGAAAGGTTGCCTTAACTATAACCCTTCTTTATTGGTCAGACAGTTCGGGTATGCACTGAGGGAGCCTCCTAGGGAAGAGGAGATACAGGAATTTCTGTATCTCACCAGTTTATTGGAGGGTAAGACTTTAGGAAGACTTGAACATGCATGGAATAACATCAAGAGGAAGGGGAAGTCTTTATTGGGGAAGAGTAACAGTCGAGCTTACGACCCATACCTTACTTGGATTCATGATAGAGCTGTGAAGTTCTTGATGCCATTTCCTTTAGTTGCACCTTTGTATTCGCTCATGATAGAAGAACCCACTACCGTGGACATTTAGAAATACAATCAGGTGTTGTTGGAGAAGGAAGAGTTGAAGAAAGCAAACGAAGAATTGGAGAAAGAAATCATTCAACTCCGAAGCGAGAAGATTGATGTTGTCAATTCTTTCAAGAGACAGACTGAGCTTATCAATAAAATAGGCGCGGATTTAACAAAGGAGACTAGTGATAGAGAACACACAGGCCGAGATCTGAACGTTGTCCATAGTGTGCTTGTTACCAAAAAGAAGGATCTGGACAAAGCTTACTTAGAAATCTCTAAGTTTGAATCAGTATGGAATGCCATGCTCACTAACAACAAGGAGCGAGAGGACAAGCTGAAACAACAAATCGCCAAGTTGAAAAGTCAACTCAAAGAAAAAGACGAGAAGATCTCAATGGAAGAATCTCTCAGATATCACAGTGAGCATAGATTGAGCCAAGCTATCGCAGACCTGAAGGATTGCAGGTTGAGGGCAGATACCAAGAGAAGTAGACTTGAAGCATGCTTTGGGAAAGAAACCTGGGACGACCATGTTGATAGTCTACAGCGTACCATAGGCCGACGAGAGCAACTCATACAGGGTCTACTCGCTAGACCAGATCATCCTGAGACGCGGAAGATGCTAGAGGATTTCTGGTCTCGGCACCCAGCTTGATTATATTTCTTTATATCTTGTTGTTTTTCTTATATATCGACCATCATCAGGCTTGTTGATTGAGGTCATCTCTATTTTGTACTCAGCTGATGTATGCACATTGTTGGTTAGCTTGTTATTATACGAGGAGTTGTTATTCTGTTCACTTGTCCATGGGGTTTTTTCATGGGCGCTTCTTCTTCTGGGAACTAGAATCGTGGGGGAAATTTCCCTGAAACATGTTTACATGTCTGCATTCTGCATTTTTTGCATCATTTATCATTTTGCATAGCAGTTGTTCTTGGGACCGTTAATCTTATCTCTATGTGGTTTTCTTCAGTTCACAGGATAGCAGACCCGACATTCCACAGGTACTCTACGAGGGGGAATCAACAAAGAGTTATGGAGCAAGTTCAGCTCGAGCTTCAGGAATTTCGCGAGAGGATAACGCAGTTTATGCACATGATGCAGGGCATAGCCAACGACCAAGAACAGTTGAGGACATTGGTACAACCTCTGGTGTCAAGGGTTGATGGTAGTGGGGTTCTACATGGTGGAACCGCTGCTGTACCTCCTCCAGAAAACAGTACGCCACGGGAAAATGCTATCCCAACGGTTGTGCCTCCGGGCGGAGGAAACCAGACTGGAATTCCCATCCCAGTTCCAATGGGCCCTGTACAAGGTAACAACGGCCCCCATGGGAACAAGATGATCAAGAGGACATCTTCTCCCTGGGAGATATTGGGGCAGGATTGCAACCCGATGCCGATAGAAGGTTCAAGGCAATAGAGGAAAAGATGAGAAGCCTTGAAAACCAAAATGCCATGGGTCTGGATATGTCGAACCTAGGATTGATTCCGGGACTCAGGATTCCTCCAAAGTTCAAAGTGCCAGATTTCGATAAATACAAAGGAACAACATGTCCAAGGGTGCATCTTCGCTCCTATTTCTGAAAGATGTCTGCGTACTCCGATGATGAGAAGTTGCTGATGCACTTATTTCAAGATAGTCTGTCAGGGCCGACCCTCGAATGGTATATGGGCTTAGAGCCAGTTAATGTCAGAAGCTGGAGGGATTTGGCGGAAGCTTTCGTTAAGCACTACCAATACAACAGTGACTTGGCACCAAACCGGGTGCAACTTCAGAATTTGTCACAAAGGAGTAACGAATGTTTCAAGGAATATGCACAGAGATGGCGAGAGCTTGCCGCTAGAGTTCAACCTCCCATGGTGGAGAGAGAACTAATTGATCTGTTTGTGGCTATATTACCAGGAATTTACTATGAGAAGTTAGTAGGTAGCGTGTCTGGGAGTTTTTCAGATTTGATTATTACCGGTGAGAGGGTTGAAAACGGAATTAAGATGGGAAAGATACAAGCAGGAGAAAGGACCTCATCTGGAGGTGGAAGAAAGATTTTTGGTGCGAAGAAGAGAGATAATGAGACAAATGCAGTGTCCAGCTTTAACAATCGAAATAGAAATCTGAATCAACGTCAACAACGACCGTATTATCAGCAACCACCACAGGTAGCTAGTATTGCCATCCTGGCGGTACAGCCTCAGCAACAACAACCACAACAGCAACCGCAACAACCTCAACAACAGAATTATGCACCAAGGCAGTTCCAAGATCGGAGAAGAATGATGGATAGGCACTTTGACACACCACTGATGCCCTACGCTCAGCTATTACAACACTTAATTCAACTGCAGTTGGTCCAAAAAAGAACAATGGCACCTCTAACTGGCCCACCACCTCCTGGGTATGACGCCAATGCTAGGTGTGAATTCCACTCTGGCGCCCCCAGCCACCACATCGATAACTGCAAAGCCTTCAAACACAAGGTACAAGACCTTGTTGATAGTAAGGCTATCAACTTCAATTAGGATGCGCCAAACGTGGATCAAAATCCCATGCCTAACCATGGGAGGGGTGGGGGTGTGAATGCTATTGTCAGTGAAGAATGCCTGAACTTGGTGTCCAATGTGGAGGATCTGAAGACGCCATTAGGCTTCGTGAAGAGCAAGTTGTTAGAAGGTGGGGTGTTCCCTGGCTGCAGGAGTGATTGTGAAGACTGTGTGATTTATCCCGAACGATGTCAGAATCTGAAGAGCCATGTACAACGCATGATGGATGACAGTTTATTGCAATTTGATAGAATCTGTGAGAAGAATGCTGAAGAGGTAGTCATTGAAGATAAGGACGAGGTGGCCACCATCTCCATCCCGTACAAAACGATTACAATTTATGCGCCTCCGACGAGGCCAACTATTATATTCACAAAGGCAGGACCAATACCCTATGAGAGCTCTAAGGTGATCCCTTGGAACTATGGGGCCGAGGTCTATTGCAACGGGCAGAAGCAAGAATTAAAGAATTCGCCCTTGGACTCGGTTGACAATTTGGTAGGAACTGGAGGAATGACTCGAAGTGGGAGAGTGTTTGCACCTCCCGAAGTAAATACAGAGAGGACCGATAAAGGTAAAGGGAAGGTGGTGACTGAGGAGAGTTCTCAGACTAGAGAAAAGGAAACTTTGCTGAAGGACATAGAGGAATTCGTGCGTTTGATAAGAAAGAGTGACTACAAAATTGTGGATCACTTACAACAGACTCCTTCAAAGATTTCCATCTTGTCGTTGCTCTTATGTTTTGAAGCTCACAGGAATGCTTTGCTCAAGGTTTTGAATAATGCTTATGTACCTCAAGAGATATCTGTGAATCAGTTGGAAGAGGTGGTGGCCCACGTCAATGCAGGTAACAGGTTGGGATTCACGGATCATGATTTGACACCGAAAGGAAGGAATCATAATCTGGCTTTGCATATCTCGATGGAATGTAAAGGTGTTGTTCTGTCGCATGTACTCGTAGATACTGGGTCGTCCCTAAATGTTCTACTCAGAAAGGCCCTCATGAAGCTAGAAATGCGAGGGATAACATGCACTCCGAGCGACTTGGTGGTCAGAGCATTTGATGGGACGGGGAGGTCCGTTTTCGGGGAGTTGACTTTACCGATCCAGGTTGGTCCTGAGATTTTTGATACGGTGTTCTACATAATGGATATCCAGCCGACATATATCTGCATTTTGGGCCGGCCTTGGATACACTCAGCGGGAGCTGTGACATCGACTTTGCACCAGAAATTGAAATACATGGTGGATGCAAATATTGTGATTGTTTGTGGAGAGGAAGACATCATGGTGAGCCATCTGTCTTCATTCAAATATGTGGAGGTCGATGGTGAAATTCATGAAACACTGTGTTAGGCCTTTGAGACTGTCCAAATCAAGGAAAAGGTGCCGGTCGAGGTCAAAGCTCCAGAAGTTGCCATGTCGTCATACAAGGAAGCCCAAGCCGTAGTGGAATCCAGATCAGCACAAGGATGGGGGCAAGTGGTAAGCGTCCCCAACAAACAAGATAAGTTTGGATTGGGATACAGCCCACATGCGTCTTATTCACAAAACGCTCCGCGTTACAAAGGACCTGTTCAGTTCACCAGTGGTGGGGTGATATTCGAAAGAATCAATGCCGTTTCTGACGAGGAAGGAGATAGTGACTGCGACATGGATGCGTGGATCAAGCCATGTATCCCTGGCTAGGTTTTGAAGAATTGGACCGTGGAAGAAGTTGTCTCTGTGACCTATGAAGAGTAATTGCTTTGTTTTGATTAATGTATTGCCATATGCTCTGCTCGGAGCATGGTGGTCTTTATTTTGTAGGGCCCTATCTGTTATGTGTGCAAACAATCTTTTATCATTATCAATCAAAAAGGCGTCTTTTCATTCAAAATTTTGTGATCCTTGTTTTTCTTGTTTCTATTTTCTAACAATAAAATGGCAATGTGGTTTGTGTTTGTTTGTTTGCATATCATTTAAGCATAAAAACATCATCATTGCAGGTTATGCATTTTAGATACCACCGACTCAGACTCGTCTATGACTCGGTGTGACTTTGACAATCCGATTTTTCAAGCGGAAGAAGAGATCGAAGAAGACGAAGACCTGCTCGAAGAGCTTGCCAGATTGTTAAGACAGGAGGAGAAGGTCATCCTGCCTCATCAGGAGGAAGTTGAAGTCGTCAACTTGGGAACTGAGGAAGATAAGAAGGAAGTCAGAATAAGGTTCGCGCTTCAAAGTGATGTCAAGCGAAGACTAGTTGAGTTACTCCAAGAGTATAAGGATGTTTTTGCTTGGTCTTATGAAGATATGCTTGGACTCGACACAGATATTGTAGTTCATCGTCTTCCTCTTCAAGAAGAGTGTCCTCCTGTTAAATAGAAATTGAGAAGAACCAGGCCTGATATGGCAGTGAAGATCAAAGAAGAAGTTCAGAAGCAGTTAGATGCCGGATTTCTTGCTGTGACCAATTATCCTCCATGGGTTGCAAACATCGTGCCCATGCCTAAGAAGGAAGGAAAAGTCAGGATGTGTGTTGATTATAGGGACCTGAATAGGGCGAGCCCAAAGGATGATTTCCCGCTCCCTCATATTGACGTGCTTGTCGATAACACCGCACAATACTCAGTGTTTTCTTTCATGGACGGTTTTTTGGGTTACAATCAGATTAAGATGGCGCCAGAAGACATGGAGAAGATGACTTTCATCACGCCATGGATGTTCTACTATAAAGTAATGCCTTTTGGTTTGAATAATGCAGGGGCAACTTATCAACGAGCTATGGTGACTCTCTTTCATGATATGATTCATCATGAGATTGAAGTATATGTCGATGATATGATTGCGAAGTCCCAAACGGAAGAGGGAAATATGATGAATCTTCTAAAGCTGTTTGAGAGATTGAGGAAGTTCAAACTTCGGTTGAATCCAAACAAGTGTACTTTCGGCGTGCGGTCAGGAAAGTTGTTGGGGTTCATTGTCAGTGAGAAAGGTATAGAGGTTGATCCTGCAAAGATCAAAGCAATTCAAGAAATGCCAGCACCAAAGACCGAGAAAAAAGTTCGTGCTTTCTTAGGTAGATTAAACTACATCGCTCGGTTTATATCTCACCTCACAGCCACTTGTGAGCCATTATTTAAGTTATTAAAGAAAGATTAGGCGGTCGTTTGGAATGAGAATTGTTAGAAAGCGTTTGAGAAAATAAAAGAGTATCTGCAAGAACCTCCAACACTGATGCACCCGGTGGCTGGAAGGTCGTTGATAATGTACGTATTTGAAAAGCAGGCACTGTCAGGAAGGATTGCTAGATGGCAGATGGTTCTGACAGAATACGACATTTAGTATGTGTCTCAGAAAGCTATTAAAGGGAGTGTTCTGTCAGAGTATCTCGCAGAGCAACTGTTGCACCCCAAAATTTGACCAACCGGGTCTCGTATCTGGCTCGAGGTTTCGACGCATAATCGCATTCGCATCTGCATATTACATACAATGCATTTTTCATTTGTTTTGATTTTATCGGGATCACAGCTCTCGTCTCGCGTCTCAGGTGGCTTTTATCAGTTTAGATAGGTAGAATCGTATTTTGGGGATATTTCGGTGCCCGTTTATTTTTACCGGCTATTTTGGTGCGCTCTCGCGGTGTTATGTGTCGTTCGGTGCTTATTTTGTTCCTCTGGGAATTATTGTGATTTTTCTGGATTTTATTGGCCATTTTTAGATTTTTAATAGCTTTTAAATCATTTCTGGGTTTAATAGGATTTTTAATAGCTTTAATTCCTTTTTTAAATAGGTTTAAATCATTTTTAGAACATTAATAGAATTTTTTAATAGTTTTAATTCTTTTTTAAATAGATTTTAATCATTTTAGGATATAATGTTTTAGAATAATAAATAATAGGGTTAATAGGAATTAAATGTTTTTTAATTTTAGATATAAATAATATAGATTGATTTTTGAATATATTCTTTTAGATAGTATAGAATTTAATGGCATTTTTAATATAGAAATAAATAGATTTTTCTTTTATTTTCTTTTATAGAATTTAAATAGGTAACATAGATTTTATTAGAAATTAATTAGTGGAATTATTAGATTAGGGATTTAATATAGATTTTAGGTTAATCTTCTTTCTTAGATTTAGTTAGGATTTATTAGATTAATCAGGTTTTAAGTAGATTAATTGAATTAGTCTTTAATCCATGGTAATTAGCCTTTTCAATTCAGTTTTTTTTGTTGTTGCTAATCCATTTCGTTGGGCTTTATCCACTAATTCGCAGGCCCAAGTTCAGTCTAAGTCCAGTTTTTGTCCAGCAGCTTCAAAAAATCCAGAATACTCCAGCAAGATCCAGCATCTTCCAGAAGCATCCAGAACAAAGCTCAGTATAAATGCATCAGCCAACCACGTGTAGCTAGGAGGAGGACCCACATTTCCACACTTCACCACGCCACGTCGCAACTCACCAATCCCTCTCTCTCTGCCACGAGGACACCACGCGTAAGCCATGCACACAGCCTCTCCACTCACCAGCACCACGTGGCTTCATCCCGTCCTCCCTCCCCTTGCATGCGGGCCACGTAACACACCACCTGCCCTCGCCGGAAACCCTCACCGGCCGGCATGCATGGCCGGCGACCACCATAACCACTCCTCAACCAACTCCGACTACCGTGCATCTCGCCGGAGAACACCAACAACCATGAGAAACCCAGAATCCGTCTTCCTCCTTCATCCTCCTTCGATCAATCCTAATCTCCTCTCATCTTCTCCGATCCATCATCAGCCATGACCAATGCAACCCAGAAATCCACCTATCAACATCATCCATTTCCTTCCATCACCAATCATCATCATCGTTCATCCAATCTCCACTACATTCGTCCATCAGATTTCCAGAAAGATGAATTTCAAGAAACTTCATCAACATCTTTTCAACAATCATCATTTCCAGAAACAAGTTTCAGCAAGAATGTTAATCTTCGTCTTCAGATCTTCATCTCCAGAAGAACAACACAATCATCCAGAAAATCCAATGATTCTTCAAGTTCATCAACCATCCATGAACGCCATATTTCCAGGATCGATCGAATGCTAGTACGAGTCCTTCATCAGCGAGTAGTGTTCATCACAAGTTCCAACAGAGCGTGAAAGATCTCCGTCAATGCATGTGTCTTCCTCCTCGAGAACGAAGGATCTGTGGACATGCAAGTGAATCTCCAGAAAGGAATCAGTCGTCGCGTTCATCCCTTCATCGAGATCGTTCGGAAGCTTCATATCAATCTTCGTCTCCAGAAACCTTCCATCGAGATCACAGACCTTCGTAGCTTCGTGATTCACTTGATCTCACACAGGGATGGAGCGATTCATATTCGTTTTTGTGTTTGTGAGAACTGTTCTTGGTCAGAATGAAGACGATCATGGTTATTGTTGTTGGATGAAAGAGATTGAAACGATAATGGGGACGGAGGGTTTACGACGGCGCAGGGAGAGTGAGAAGCTACTAGGGTTTCAGAATGGGGAGAGGAGGCTGGTTTGGGCTTAGGGCCACGAGGCCCAAAGAGTTTTTTTTCAATCACACCACGTTTTTGGCATCCACCCCCCCCCCCCCTCCGTGTGGTCTGTGGGCCAAATCAACAAACTCAAGCCCAACGAGCTAACACCCTGCAGTTCAGCATACACCCCTTCTTTTTTTTTCTGGCTGAGGCCAGTTATTGGGCTGGGCCCAATTTATTTTTATGTTTCTGCTGGATATGCCCCATGTAACCATTGCACCCCCTCCCCTTTTGTATTTTTTGTTTTCTTATTTTCTTTGTTTAAAAACAATAAAAGAAAAGAAATATTATGAAAAAATAATAGAAAAAGAAAAGTGAAAAAACAATAAAAGAAAAGAAATATTAGAAAAGAAAGAGGAGAAAATTATAGAGAAAAATATGAGAAAAAATAGAGAAAAATAAAGAGAAAAATATATTGGAAAAATATGAAAAAATATGAAAAATATTTTGAAAGAAGGGATAAAATAGTTGAAAAGAAAAGAAGGAAAAAGAGAAAAAATATTAGTGTAGACTTAATATTTTTTTAAGTACAGTCTTTTAGGATATATCTTCATAGAGATTGTTTTACGGTTTTAGGGATAGTTTAGAAGCCCACTTGTTAGGGGGCTATTCTCCATTCGATTTTTCAGGATAGGATAGTATAGTATTTCCTAGGAGATTATTTTTCAGTATGCAAGCGTTGTAACCATTTTTCAGAATGTTAATAAACGAGATTTGAGTTGTGGTCCCGATAGTAGCCGAACTACAGCTGCTCTGATTTCTCGTACCAGACGAGAATATGTAGGCATAGGATGCGATATCCTAGCGAGCACACTAACAACTGACTTTCTGTTCTCTCGCGGCTGTGCGATCGAGACTTTCCCGCTGACGACTAAGTGTTACCTTTTTCTCTCTTGCCCGAGTGCATTTGAGACCAAACCATAGTTTTGCCCATAGGTTCCCGACCCTGTGAAGCCAGTTGTTTTTTCTCACTGCTGTGTGAGAATGCCTTGTTTAGCCGTAGTTAGCCTGAACTACGTAAAGCTCTGATCTCCCATGCAGTATGGAAGTACGTAGGCACAAGACGCGAAGTCTTGGCGAGCCAATCTCCCTGTAGTCCCGAACTACGTTGACTCTGACTTTCTCTCTTGAGACGTAGGCATAGAGTGCGACGCTCTATCGAGTCAATTCCCTTCCGTTTAGATTTAGCAACCGTAGATAGATTGTTTTGCATCCTTTAGACAACCCAAGCAAGCGTGGATCCCGTCGAGTACGACGGACGTGAGGGGTGCTAATACCTTCCCCTTACGTAACCGACTCCCGAACCCAGGTTTTGGTTGCAATGACCATACCTTTCCCCGTTTTTTGCGAGGTTTACTTCGAGCGTTTCCTTTCCCTCCGTTGGGATAAATAACGCACGGTGGCGACTCTTCTGTCAGCCGGCGCCGATTTTCGCAGTAGCGACAGCTGGCGACTCTGCTGGGGACTGCGATAGTTCCCTATACAGGTCTGCTGGGGATCCAACGTCCCCTGGCTGCTAAGGACTGCGATAGTCCTTATGCATGTGGGATCCAATGTCCCCTAAGAGAGAGTCAATCCTAGCGCTTGTTTGCTTGGCTTGGGGCTTATTTATCGATATTATCTGTTGCTGTTGGGGTGTTACGGGTGTTCTATGATTGAGAGATAAGCCGGACCTGGGCTTGAGTATGCACCTAGATATAGTTGCGGAGAAGTAGTAGACGAACCTGTCTGCTGAGCAGGCACAGTTCCCTACGAAAATCTGCGCTCAAACGAGGTTCTCGCAGAGGTGCTCCTTTCCGGTCCTGAGGATCTGAGGGGAGTCCAGACGTGAGGATTGTCGACTCTGGGAACCGATCATTTGGAAGTTAGCTAAGTGAGGCCTCTTCAGGACTCGATGATGCCACTCCTTCTGGGAATCGTATCGTCAGTTCTGAAAGTCTGTGACGCTGACGACCGCATAGGATGCCGTACCTTGTCAGATATAGGTCCACACCTGTGAGTGGGGGGGTTTTTTATGCAGGAAACTTGACTTCCAACCTACCCGTTATTCCGGTCTTCTCTTTAGAGCAACCGTACTCCGTCAGCAGTGCAGCAGTATTTAGATTGTGTGGGGGTTGTGATCCCGTGTTTGTTGCATTGCATTGCATTTGCATAGGCATCTTCGCATCATATTGCATACCATTCGCCAGTTATTCAGAACTCTTATCCAGCCATTATTTTGGTTCTGAAGGTGAATATTGAAGACGACCAAGAGGTTGAAGCAGATTTAAAGTAGATTTGAGCAGAATCGAGCATCGAAGTCAGCTGAAGACCATTGGTAGCTATGTCAGAGAGCAGCTTCCAGTTTGTTGATACCTTGTCAGGTTTCACCGTGGCGTCCAATCCTCTGTATGGATCTCCGCACGACGAAGACTTTCCGCAAGTAAACAACCTTACTGCAGCTCAGCTTGCGCAGCCATCTGTTGAAGACCAAGGTCTGCGTGAGCAGTTTGTTGCCCAAGGTGAACGTTCTCCTTCTGTTGGTGTCTCAGACTACCAGGGTTTTGCCTTCCCTGTGCCAAAGCCCTGAAGAGAGGTCCCAACAGCAAAGAATGAAGACCCATTAGCTCCCGTGTATGCTGAAAGGTTTCGTGCATTAGATGAGAGATTCAAAGCCTTGAAAGGTAAAGACGCTGTTACTCCTAGTGCTGCAGATATGTGTCTGGTTCCTGGCCTAGTGTTACCTCCGAAGTTCAGAATGCCGAGGTTTGAAAGGTATAAAGGAGATAGTTGCCCGAAGCAACATTTGGTGATGTTTTGCCGAAGAATGACTTCATTTGTGCACAATGACAAGCTGATGATTCATTGCTTTCAAGATAGTCTGACTAGGGCACCTCTGAGTTGGTATATGCAGTTAGAGCGTGATCAGATCCGATCGTGGATGGACTTAGCCAATGCCTTTCTGAAGCAGTACGACTATAATCTTGACGAAGCTCCTACTCGCGTGCAACTGCAAGAATTGTCTCAAGGGAACAATGAACCTTTCAGAAAGTATGTTCAGAGATGGAGAGAATTTGCTGGTAGAGTGCAACCACCGCTCCTAGACCAAGAGCTGAAAGGCATGTTCATAAACTCCTTGCAGAGCCCGTACTTCGAAAGAATGTTTGAAACCGCACCAAATTTATCTGAGTTGGTAAGGACGGGAGAACGCATCGAGTATGGTGTAAAAACTGGAAGAATCCCGAATGTTTCAAGAGGTCAGGCCAGTGAAACTGAATCTCTCTATAGATCTCAATCTGAAGATGAAACTATGATCAATGCAGTCCTGACAGATGTTGGATATCCTCAAGTCGAATCGGTGAAATCTGTTGGTTCTCCGTCTTCTCAGCGGTCAGTATCTTCTGTGTCTCGTTATTCTGGACAGACAACTGTGCCCGGGGCACCCCATCGGGAACCTTATGTCGCTCCTCTTGCAAGTCCACGAGCCCGTGGCCGAGGTTATCAGAATCAGCGTCAGAATCAGAACAGACCTCGCAACAACTTGGAACGAAGGAACGCTCCTTTCCATCCAATACCTGTGCCATATAGCCAGATTCTTCCACTGTTGATTCAGAATTCCTTGGTGGAACCGAAAGCTCTCAAGCCCGTGCCAGAGCCTTACCCTCCAAGATACAATCCCCACGCTCAGTGTGGTTATCATGGTGGATCTCCAGGGCATTCAACTGAAGATTGCAAAGCTTTCCAGGCGAAAGTGCAGCAGTTAATCGACAAAGGGTGCATTTCCTTTCCAGATGGAGTTTTGGTTGTGCATGACAACCCCTCAGCTGTCTGAGCTCGCAGATTCAGAAGGGTTATTTCCAGAAGCCAGTGATTCAGACAGGCGGGCGCCTCAGCATTGGCAGTCCTCAGACTTTTATGTCATTTGCATTTGTAGTTTCTTTTCTGTTAGTTACTACCTGCTTTTAAGCATTGTATGTTTCAAATGGTGATAATAATAAAGTGACTATGCATTTTTCTGAATTAATCATGTCGCTGTCGCTCATTTATTGCATTGCACTGACACTTGCATTTTATTCACTCCACTTTTTCCACTGTGACTAGCAAAGATAGGAGGATGACGAAACTGAAACTCATAACCAATGATCGTATGCTTTCAGATAAGACCTTACCGATGACGTACAAGGCATTGTTTCAAATTCCCCAAACACTGGAGATATAAGGAGTTAGTCCCTTGTTAACCACTTCGAGCCAGGAAGTAGAAGTTTTTTCGGACTTTTAAACCCTCACATCTTAACCCGGGGCAGGGTAGTTGTCAGTTAGCTTGACCGAGCATTCAAGTCTTACAGAGGAGTGTTGTCTTTCGAGGACCAATCAGTTTATGCCTCTCAAGAGGTCAAAACTCATCAATCAAGAGTGAGACAGTTACAATCCTTGCGGAGCAATCAAGACAACCAGTGTCACACGACTTTGTTCCAAAAGAAAGAAGAAAGAAAGCCCGCTAAGTAAAAAGAAAGAAAAGCTGAGAAAGCTAATACTTAGGCAAAAATTAGGGCATCCCGCTGGACTTCAAAAAGAAAAAATCGAAAAGAACTCAAAATGAGTCAGTCCAGGCAAAAATTAGGGAATCAAAAGAATGAAAAAGAGGGATTAAAAAGAAAATTTTCCCCAGCAAGTCACAAAGTCGTGTACACAGACACCGAAAGCGAAGAAGGAGTAACTATCACTCTAGAAGAAAAGCTTTATGAGTTCCTTAACTGTAGGTCTTACCATTCAACATACTTCTTGAAGAGGCGAGCGCTTGTGCCAGGTTAACTGAACCTTAGGATCGGAGATCATCACGCAGAAGGGATGGGTACAAATCAAAATTTGAGCCGAATATCCTTTGTTTCACGAACCGTGAACCCGACCACGATACAGCCCTTAAAAGACCTAATTGAGGTAGGGTTATTCTGAAGCGCATTACGATAAGGTCGAGTAACCTGACTCCTTCTTGACTTGCTAGTCACATCCTTGTTGTGTTTTTTCACTGATCACGTAAGCACCGCGTTTGAACTTTGGTTCATTTGTCACTCACAATCATGACATGTAAATGAGTGACAGCTCAAATTTTTTCAAAATCTGCATAAACGCTGCATTAAGATTACCATTCGTGAACAGACGATTCTAATTGCAGGTTAGTAGTTGACATGAAAGAAATTCCAGCAAGGAATAATCAAGCAGGACTGAGTAATTCAGCAGTCTGAACCAGAATGGTGTATGTTGTGAAGCTCAATGAATCAAGGGCATTATCTTCCAGTAAGTTCGGAATCAGTCAGTCTGAGGACCAGTCCCGAAGTTTCAGTTGAGCAGGGGCAGTTTATTTGAGAAGCAGTTGATCAGAAGTGAGTCTTCTCGAGAGCCAATCAGGGGCAGTTATGCAGAACGTGGAGATTTGAAAGCAGATACTTCCAGTGGATAATCAGATCGGGTTAAGTCGCTAGAACGCTCATTCAGGGGCAAGTCATCGCAGAGAGTGTTGAAGCCAGCTGGGTTGATAGGTGTCTAATGGAGATTGAATTCTGTTGTCGTACAGATATCGGGGCAAATATTCTCGAAGTCTTCTCGTAGCAAGCTGTTCAGAGCAGGTATTCCCAAGAGTTAGATTGGGGCGAGTTGATTTGTACTGGGGCAAGTTGTGCAAGCCAGTCTTTTTATCCCCAGCTGAGTGTATTGGGGCAAGTTGTTCAAGTCAGTTGTTTATCCCCAGCCGGAGTGGAGTATCGGGGAATCATGTCAATACCCTTGTCAAAAAAAAAAAAAAAAAAAACCTTAACCTCCTAAGAAGGCCTTGCTGTCGTTGGATCATTATCCTACAGTTAAGACCTGTTACGTGTCAGTAACCAGTCGTTTCCAAAGTCCAGTTCTCGCCTGGAAAACCGGTAACCAGTTCTCGTCTGGCCCACCTTCCGTAAGCATCAGTTCCCGTCTGGTGCAGTTTATTGTAAGCATCAGTTCCCGTCTGGTGCAGTTTATTGTAACCGGTTCTCGTCTGGTCACCGTTTCTTCAAGTGTTGTATCAGTTCTCGTCTGGTACATGTCGTCGCGTAACCAGTTCTCGTCTGATCATCGTGTGTTTTAACCTATGTGTTATACCAGTTCTCATCTGGTGTACGTCAGCTTTCAGCCAGTTCTCGCCTGGTTGACTATACCTCAGTCTGTTATCCAGTCAGCCCGTCTGATGTCCAAACCAAATCAATTCCCGTCTGATATCTAGAACCCGTAAGTCAGTTCTCGTTTGACAACCTAACATGTTTCGCTATCAACGCTTGTTTGGTAGTCCACCCTGAATGCTAGTTCTCGTCTAGTATTTCTTATATCTCCCACTGTGTACATAATCCGTGTTTACCCTAAACCAGAAAAACAAAAAAAAACCTAAAGGTATCTGACACAGTATTTCCCAATGACCCGCATGTTGTCATGTTCCCCGATACGAAGCTCGACGGATGCCAGCGCTCCGAGTAATGTTTGAATTCCTTGTGGATGTTGTTAAATCAGAACTGTTACTCTTCAGCGGATGAAAGTTGCTTATTATCCCCGGAAAGGTCGAGATTGTATTGCTATCCCGCATCAGAATAGGATCAGGAGCATCCTCAGCAGATTAAGATCGACATCCTTGATAGTAGGGGCATTTCCAGCAGTGTGCCGCGCGCAATCAACCTCAGTTTAGGTCAATCCCCGCAGAGTACAATCAGTTGTCAATGGTTTGAAGGAAGCATCCCCAAGCAGAGTTATCTTCTTTCCCCAGTAAAGTCACCGAAGCAGAATGATTTCTCCTTCCTCAGCCGAGCTTGCAGATGTCCAGGAGAGCCGAGACCTTGGAAGTTGATCAGACCATGGTCGGTTTAGTCCCCAGTGGAGTGTTGCAGCTGAAGTTGCCTCCCCATAGAGTGGTTATCCCCAGAAGAGTAGCCGAGACGGCCACGCAGTTCACTCCCGCGATTGACATCGCTTTCCTTCAGTAGGTTCGGGTTCTCGTAGAGCTTCGTCCCCTGCAGTAATCAACTGAAGTTGTTTTCCATGCAGCAGTCCGCAGAAGATAAATTCCCCAGACAGAGCCTGATTGATATTGGCGTGTCCACGTTCTCCTCAGCAGGATGATTCCTCTGTCTGAGTAGTTCTTGCTCCTTGACAGAAGGATTTCCCCCTCGGCATTTATTTTGCTGATGGGATCGCATCATACTGCATGATTGCATAGCATTGTGCATAATTGCATAGCATTGTGCATGATTGCACAGCATTTAGCATATCATTCCCACCGTGTGGGGCATAGCACAGAAACATATGCATCATAAGCATGATCTAGGTTACTATCATTCTTGTCTTACAGGTGTTCCACCAAGAGACCAGTTGATCAAGACGATTCCTAATATTCTCTCCAACGAGGTCGCTTTCTTAAGATGATTCTTAAAGACCCCGGTGTAATCCCCACAGTCGCTCGCTCAAGATGATTTTTGAGATCCCCATCGAAGTCTTCAGTTCAAGACGACTCTTGAATTCCTCAGCAGGGCCGTTTGCTTAAGATGATTCTTAAGACCTCAGTACAGCTTCCCCGAGTTGTTTGCTCAAGATGATACTTGAGCTCCCCAGTAGCGTCCCCTAGCAAGAGTTGCCCAGGAAGGTTCCTGGAATATCCAACAAAATAAAAGTCTCCAGAAAGGTTATCAGTTCAGGATGATTCTTGAAGGTACCCGACGGAGTTGTTTGTTCAAGATGATTCTTGAAACCCCTAGCAGCGTGATATGTCTGCTCCAACAGTGATGTCTAATCTGAAGATTGACTTCGTAAACGCCTGAGGGGGATATCAGAGGTTCCTGTGAATTCAGATTTCCTGATTGATGAATCAACGTGTGGCTGAAGACAAGGTTCCAAAGCTTGTAGATATAGCAAAGTGATCCGTGTTGGCCTGGAGACCAAGTCAGTTGTCCTGAGGTGATGATTGATTGCGATCAGGTGAATGATATTTCTTCTGACTGAAGTCGAAGATGTTTCTTCAGCCGAAGCGGAGTTTTGCCTGGAGGCAAAGTGTTTGAATCCCCGTAGAGTCATGAATGGCTCAAGATACCATTTCTCTGACTGAAGTCATAGATTTCCCAAGCTGAAGCGAAGGTGCCTAAGGGCAAGGTTATCCCCAAGGTCATGAATGACCTAGGATTCATTTTTTCGGACTGAAGGCCGAAGTATATCCCTGACTGAAGTCACGGATGCTCTATAGTAGAGGTGGAGTTGCCTGAAGGCGGATCCATGTATCCTTGAAGGCCAAGGACCATTTCTTCAGACTGAAGTCGAAGATACCTCCTGCAGAGTTGCCGACGGGCAAAGTTTATATCCTTGAAGGTCAAAGATGTTTATCTTCAGAAGAACTTGAAGATCTTTTCTAGCTGAAGCTAGAATGGCCAGGGGCCAGGGTTTCATCTATCCTTGAAGGTCAAGGATGTTTATCTTCAGAAATACTTGAAGATTTTTTCTAGCTGAAGCTGGAGATGGCCAGGGGCCAGGGTTTCATATATCTTTAATGTTGAAGTTCTACGGTGGGCAGTGTGCAGCGGTATTCCGGTGTTCGTTATGGTTCTGAGGGTGAACCCCAGATCAGACTGTGCTCGGTTAAGCCTCTCATTCACGGCGAAGTAGTTTCAAATACGCAAGTGTACCTTTTGTTCCACTTACCAGGGGTGAACCCCAGGTCAGAGTCGGTCAGATTATGGTTTGTTTGACGGCGAGGTCAGATTATGATTGGTTCGACGACGATGTTGAATGTGTTCGACAGCAATGTCAGACTCCTCAAATCCCCAGCAGAGATGATGTTTGTACGACGGCGATGTCGAGTGTCTCAAAGCGATGTTTGTTTCCGACGGCGATGTCAGATTCAGTTTTCCAGCGGCGATGTTGGGTATGCTAGATTTAGTTCTCCAGCGGCGATGCGGGGTATTTTGATTGTTCGACGGCGATATCAGGTTTAGTCTTCCAGCGGTGATGTTGGGTGTTGTGGTTGTCCGAAGGCAATGTCAGAAGAAGTTAACGTGGATAACGGACGGCGATGTCAGATCGGTATTTCTCCAGATAGTTGCCGTGCAGCTATTATTCCAGTGTTCGACAAGTTGAGCAGTTGGCAAATTTTCGGGTTTACCGGTATTCAACCGTCTCGCACCTTGATTGGCTGAGAGTCGTTCGCTCCTCACCCAGTCAGGTCCAAGCCGCTTGAATAGGGGCAGCTGTTGCACCCCAAAATTTGACCAACCGGGTCTCGTATCTGGCTCGAGGTTTCGACGCATAATCGCATTCGCATCTGCATATTACATACAATGCATTTTTCATTTGTTTTGATTTTATCAGGATCACAGCTCTCGTCTCGCGTCTCAGGTGGCTTTTATCAGTTTAGATAGGTAGAATCGTATTTTGGGGATATTTCGGTGCCCGTTTATTTTTACCGGCTATTTTGGTGCGCTCTCGCGGTGTTATGTGTCGTTCGGTGCTTATTTTGTTCCTCTGGGAATTATTGTGATTTTTCTGGATTTTATTGGCCATTTTTAGATTTTTAATAGCTTTTAAATCATTTCTGGGTTTAATAGGATTTTTAATAGCTTTAATTCCTTTTTTAAATAGGTTTAAATCATTTTTAGAACATTAATAGAATTTTTTAATAGTTTTAATTCTTTTTTAAATAGATTTTAATCATTTTAGGATATAATGTTTTAGAATAATAAATAATAGGGTTAATAGGAATTAAATGTTTTTTAATTTTAGATATAAATAATATAGATTGATTTTTGAATATATTCTTTTAGATAGTATAGAATTTAATGGTATTTTTAATATAGAAATAAATAGATTTTTCTTTTATTTTCTTTTATAGAATTTAAATAGGTAACATAGATTTTATTAGAAATTAATTAGTGGAATTATTAGATTAGGGATTTAATATAGATTTTAGGTTAATCTTCTTTCTTAGATTTAGTTAGGATTTATTAGATTAATCAGGTTTTAAGTAGATTAATTGAATTAGTCTTTAATCCATGGTAATTAGCCTTTTCAATTCAGTTTTTTTTGTTGTTGCTAATCCATTTCGTTGGGCTTTATCCACTAATTCGCAGGCCCAAGTTCAGTCTAAGTCCAGTTTTTGTCCAGCAGCTTCAGAAAATCCAGAATACTCCAGCAAGATCCAGCATCTTCCAGAAGCATCTAGAACAAAGCTCAGTATAAATGCATCAGCCAGCCACGTGTAGCTAGGAGGAGGACCCACATTTCCACACTTCACCACGCCACGTCGCAACTCACCAATCCCTCTCTCTCTGCCACGAGGACACCACGCGTAAGCCATGCACACAACCTCTCCACTCACCAGCACCACGTGGCTTCATCCCGTCCTCCCTCCCCTTGCATGCGGGCCACGTAACACACCACCTGCCCTCGCCGGAAACCCTCACCGGCCGGCATGCATGGCCGGCGACCACCATAACCACTCCTCAACCAACTCCGACTACCGTGCATCTCGCCGGAGAACACCAACAACCATGAGAAACCCAGAATCCGTCTTCCTCCTTCATCCTCCTCCGATCAATCCTAATCTCCTCTCATCTTCTCCGATCCATCATCAGCCATGACCAATGCAACCCAGAAATCCACCTATCAACATCATCCATTTCCTTCCATCACCAATCATCATCATCGTTCATCCAATCTCCACTACATTCGTCCATCAGATTTCCAGAAAGATGAATTTCAAGAAACTTCATCAACTTCTTTTCAACAATCATCATTTCCAGAAACAAGTTTCAGCAGGAATGTTAATCTTCGTCTTCAGATCTTCATCTCCAGAAGAACAACACAATCATCCAGAAAATCCAATGATTCTTCAAGTTCATCAACCATCCATGAACGCCATATTTCCAGGATCGATCGAATGCTAGTACGAGTCCTTCATCAGCGAGTAGTGTTCATCACAAGTTCCAACAGAGCGTGAAAGATCTTCGTCAATGCATGTGTCTTCCTCCTCGAGAACGAAGGATCTGTGGACATGCAAGTGAATCTCCAGAAAGGAATCAGTCGTCGCGTTCATCCCTTCATCGAGATCGTTCGGAAGCTTCATATCAATCTTCGTCTCCAGAAACCTTCCATCGAGATCACAGACCTTTGTAGCTTCGTGATTCACTTGATCTCACACAGGGATGGAGCGATTCATATTCGTTTTTGTGTTTGTGAGAACTGTTCTTGGTCAGAATGAAGACGATCATGGTTATTGTTGTTGGATGAAAGAGATTGAAACGATAATGGGGACGGAGGGTTTACGACGGCGCAGGGAGAGTGAGAAGCTACTAGGGTTTCAGAATGGGGAGAGGAGGCTGGTTTGGGCTTAGGGCCACGAGGCCCAAAGAGTTTTTTTTCAATCACACCACGTTTTTGGCATCCACCCCCCCCCCCCCTCCGTGTGGTCTGTGGGCCAAATCAACAAACTCAAGCCCAACGAGCTAACACCCTGCAGTTCAGCATACACCCCTTCTTTTTTTTTTCTGGCTGAGGCCAGTTATATGGCTGGGCCCAATTTATTTTTATGTTTCTGCTGGATATGCCCCATGTAACCATTGCACCCCCTCCCCTTTTGTATTTTTTGTTTTCTTATTTTCTTTGTTTAAAAACAATAAAAGAAAAGAAATATTATGAAAAAATAATAGAAAAAGAAAAGTGAAAAAACAATAAAAGAAAAGAAATATTAGAAAAGAAAGAGGAGAAAATTATAGAGAAAAATATGAGAAAAAATAGAGAAAAATAAAGAGAAAAATATATTGGAAAAATATGAAAAAATATGAAAAATATTTTGAAAGAAGGGATAAAATAGTTGAAAAGAAAAGAAGGAAAAAGAGAAAAAATATTAGTGTAGACTTAATATTTTTTTAAGTACAGTCTTTTAGGATATATCTTCATAGAGATTGTTTTACGGTTTTAGGGATAGTTTAGAAGCCCACTTGTTAGGGGGCTATTCTCCATTCGATTTTTCAGGATAGGATAGTATAGTATTTCCTAGGAGATTATTTTTCAGTATGCAAGCGTTGTAACCATTTTTCAGAATGTTAATAAACGAGATTTGAGTTGTGGTCCCGATAGTAGCCGAACTACAGCTGCTCTGATTTCTCGTACCAGACGAGAATATGTAGGCATAGGATGCGATATCCTAGCGAGCACACTAACAACTGACTTTCTGTTCTCTCGCGGCTGTGCGATCGAGACTTTCCCGCTGACGACTAAGTGTTACCTTTTTCTCTCTTGCCCGAGTGCATTTGAGACCAAACCATAGTTTTGCCCATAGGTTCCCGACCCTGTGAAGCCAGTTATTTTTTCTCACTGCTGTGTGAGAATGCCTTGTTTAGCCGTAGTTAGCCTGAACTACGTAAAGCTCTGATCTCCCATGCAGTATGGAAGTACGTAGGCACAAGACGCGAAGTCTTGGCGAGCCAATCTCCCTGTAGTCCCGAACTACGTTGACTCTGACTTTCTCTCTTGAGAATACGTAGGCATAGAGTGCGACGCTCTATCGAGTCAATTCCCTTCCGTTTAGATTTAGCAGCCGTAGATAGATTGTTTTGCATCCTTTAGACAACCCAAGCAAGCGTGGATCCCGTCGAGTACGACGGACGTGAGGGGTGCTAATACCTTCCCCTTGCGTAACCGACTCCCGAACCCAGGTTTTGGTTGCGATGACCATACCTTTCCCCGTTTTTTGCGAGGTTTACTTCGAGCGTTTCCTTTCCCTCCGTTGGGATAAATAACGCACGGTGGCGACTCTTCTGTCAGCCGGCGCCGATTTTCGCAGTAGCGACAGCAACCAATTGACGACTATCAGCCAATGAAGTTTGATTTTCCCGACGAAGACATTATGTACTTGAAGATGAAAGATTGTGATGAGTCGTTGCCGGACGAAGGTCCTGAGTTGGGTTCCCAGTGGAAATTGATCTTTGACGGTGCTGTTAACTCCTACGGCAGTGGAATTGGGGCAATCATTACAACCCCCCATGGGACGCATATACCCTTCACTTCCAGGTTAACATTTCCCTGTACAAAGAACGAGGCCGAATATGAAGAGTGTATCATGGGTATCGAGGAAGCAATCAATTTGAGAATCAAGAACCTTGATGTCTATGGTGATTCGGCTTTAGTGGTCAACCAGATCAAAGGAGAGTGGGAGACGCGCCAACCAAATATGATCCCTTATATGAATTACGCAAGAAGATTGCTACCTTTCTTCGATCGCGTAGAGTTTCACCATGTGCCGAGAGCAGAAAATCAGATGGCAGATGCCTTGGCTACTTTATCTTTAATGTACAAAGTGAACTTCTGGAACGATGCACCAAGAATTTTTATCTCGCATCTCGATAGACCGACATTCATTTTCGCAATAGAAGAAGCTTCTGATGGCAAGCCATGGTATTACGACACCCAGAACTTTCTCAAGAATCAAGAGTATCCGCCTGGGGCATCGGCCCGAGATAAGAAAACCTTGAGGAGGTTATCTGGTAACTTCTACCTGAATCCAGACGGTGTACTTTATCGAAGGAACTTTGACTTAGTGCTGCTAAGATGTGTGGACGAAAAAGAAGCGAATTTGCTTATGGAAGAGGTCCACAAAGGAGCCTTTGGAACACATGCAGGTGGGCATGCCATGTCTTGAAAGCTGTTGAGAGCAGGATATTATTGGTTAGCTATAGAGTCTGATTGCTTCAAGTATGCCAAGAAATGCCACAAATGTCAGATCTATGCCGACAAGATTCATGTGCCGCCGTGTCCTTTGAATGTCATGTCATCTCCATGGCCTTTTTTCCATGTGGGGGACTGATATGATTGGCAAGATCGAGTCGACTGCATCCAATGGGCATCGTTTCATCTTAGTGGCTATTGACTATTTCACCAAATGGGTCGAAGCAGCCTCCTATGCTAATGTCACCAAGCAAGTTGTAGCCCGGTTCATCAAAAGGGACATCATCTGCCGCTATGGGATACCTGAGAGGATCATTACCGATAATGGTTCCAATCTAAATAACAAGATGATGAAGGAGTTGTGCCAGAACTTTAAGATTGAGAATCACAATTCGTCTCCTTATCGTTCGAATATGAATGGCACTGTGGAAGCGGCCAACAAAAACATAAAGAAGATAATGCAGAAGATGGTTGTGACTTATAAGGATTCATACCTCGGTGCGTACTTCAATTGGGGAAACTCCTTTCTCGTTGGTATACGGCATGGAAGTTGTCCTGCCATTGGAGGTCGAGATCCCATCTTTGAGAGTTCTGGTTGAAGAACATGCTAAATCAACTCAGTTTGATGGATGAGAAGAGGTTGGCGTCTCTTGCGTATGGACGTCTGTACCAAAGCAGGATGAAGAAAGCCTATGATAAGAAGATGCGTCCTCGAAGCTTTCAGGTAGGTGATTTGGTGTTGAAGCGAATTCTCCCACCACAGAACGATCACAGGGGCAAATGGACTCCCAATTATGAAGGTCCGTATGTTGTGAGGAAAGTCTTCTCCGGAGGAGCCTTGCTACTTTCAACCATGGATGGTGAAGATTTTACGTCCCCCGTGAACGCGGACGCAGTCAAAAGATACTTTGCTTAAAATAGACCCGCTGGAAAGAAAAATAAAATCCAGGCAAGAATGGGGCATCCTGGCAAACCATAAAAGGATAAGTTCGGGCAAAAATTAGGGATAAAAAGAAAAAAAGTGTAAACCCGCAAAGTTGAAAACCCGAAAGGGCGACTTTGGCAAAAATGGGTATCTTGGTGAATCGAAAACCCGCAAGGGCGATTCAGGCAAAAGTTAGGGATTTGAAAAGCAAACGACTGCACTCCACGCGTAGATCTTCAAAACATAGTGGGTTATGGGAGAACTCGAGAGTCAGCCGTTCAAATCAATCTCTTCAAAAGATGAAGCATCGGAAAGGCGTCGAAGTCACGCGAGTCATAGTTGAGTCGTTCTATGGTGGTTGTCTGTGCCACATTGCCGACATTTTTGTATATTCTTGTGCATCCCTGTATTTTGCTTACGCAGCTTTCTGATTTCAGAAGTTGCGCCCCTTGTAAATTTGCCTATTTACAGGCTATTTATCAATAAAACATGCTATTCAGAAAACTTTTGTCTTTGATTCAGCTTTTACCATTTTGTTTGCAAAAGACGCCTGATTGTTTTTGATATAACTTTTTGGGCTCTGCCAACTATGATCGAAACAATGCTTTTGCTTGAATAATGTCACAGGTGATAAGTAAGATGACGTTTGCTACACAAAACATATTTGCTTGTTTGTTATTTACAGGTGTTGCGGTGAGAATCGGGATACCAAGCTATTGAATTAACTTGAATCTTTAATTCATAAATTCACAATCGGACTTTAATTTATCCAAAGGAAAGGTCTAAAGAAAGAGAGAACCTTTTGCGCGATATAACAACAATGCTAAGAGATTCGGGGATCGGGGGTTGGTTATGCCTAGGGTAGGTATTTCACATCCTAAACATCTGTAGTACTCTACAGGAACCTTTTGTTTGCTTGCATGCTAAGTTGGTAAATGTTTGCTAAGGTTTGGGATTGGGTAAAAGGTGTAGGTTAAGACCTAAAGATAATTTCTAAGTTTGCTTGCAAAGACGTCGCGTCTTCTGCCTACGTATCCTAACTAGGATAGAATTAGAGCAATCGTAGTTCACCTCACTAGGGTTGAAGAACACTTGATTATGATCAAGGTTCAAAGGGGAACAAACATATCCATGCTTGTGTAGAATTTCACAAAACTCTCTAGATCTATGTTGAACTCTCAAGAAAGGGAAGTAAGTAATCATGTCCATGATTCTTACATAGAGTTAACCAAACTCTATCCTAAAGTTCTACGTTGTAAGACCAAATGGTTCTATCCAGACCGAAAGGTGGGAGAAGGGGGAAGGTTGCTCGTCAAGATATCGCATCTTGTGCCTACGTATTCTCATTGTCCAATGAGAAATCAGAGCGGTCGTAGTTCAAGCATGAACTACAAAATAAGGATCTATTGGTTCTTTCCAGACCAAAAGAGGGTAAAGGTTCTATCCAGACCTATGAGTTTAAATCCTATTGGTTCTATTCAGACCAAAAGGGGGAGAAGGTTCTATCCAGACCTATGAGTTTAAATCATATTGGTTCTATCCAGATCAAAAGGGGGAGAAGGTTCTATCCAGACCTATGAGTTTAATGAGCTATCTATGACCCAATGGTCAATAGAGAGACTTTCCTTTGGAAGGGAAAAGATGACGCAACTTGGATGAGAACCAAAGTGTTCCATCACTTGGGGAAAGTAAACTTAATAAAGCATAAACATTCACACATGATGAATATAAGGGATATAGTTACAACTAAGAATGATCAAGCATATTATAATAAGCAAGGATCTAAATCAGGATGAATGGTTACAACCAAAGCAAGAATTTAAGATATTACAATATTAATGATTTCAATCAAGATAGATGGTCACAACCAAAGCAAGTATCAAGATATTACAATATCAAGAAGGGTAAGTTCTTACAAGACTTAAGCATAATGAAGTCACAACCACAAACATATCTTAACAAAGATGGCGATATATCTTAACAAAGGTGGCAGGGGATCTTAACAAAGATAAATATGTATCTTGACAAATAATGGTTTCTTAGAGCTTACAAGATGCCATATGTAATTACAATTATCAAGCATAATCAAATAATGTCACAACAAATGTAAGTGAGAAGTTTAAAAACTTCACGGGGAAAACTTTCAAGTTTTAAGAGAAGATCAAACACAAATGCTTACAAGCAAGAGTTTTAGTCAAACTCAAGTACAAAAGGATGCTAACAAGCCAAAATCATAACTTTAAAATAAAACTCAAAAGAGAATAAAATTAAAGTTTTGAAATGAATAAATGAGAGGTAGGAAGGTGAAAACCCTAAAAACAATTATGGTAGCATGTTAAATGCAAGTAGAAAGTTCACATTTATGAGTTTTAGGTTTACCTCTTGAAGCAAGCTTGTAATACCCCAAATTTTGCCCTAAGATTTGTCGTCGCATTTCATTGCATTTTTCTTGCATTTAATCAATTACTAACAAATTTGTGTAGTCGTTTGACTTTTTGCAGGTAAATATCATATGGCATGCATTTTTTTTTCTAAAAAGTAAAAATGGCACAATTGGCAAGAGGACATGTGTAAGGAGTTGTGAGTGTGAGAGGTTGAGAGTTCGAATCTCACCTTTGTCACTTTTTGTTTTTTATTATTTTTACTCTAAATTTTTCTATCTTTCATTAAAAAATAACAAAAATAGTTTTTTATTATTATTTAATTATTATTTTCGTATTTTAATTAAATCATTTTTTAAAATATTATTTTTTTCACCTTTTTCTAAATTATTCATAAAAATATCCAAAAAATCATAAAATAAAAAAATATTGGAAAAAATTTTGTTCTTTTTATAATATTTTTGATTTTAGGAATCAATGGGATTATTAGTTTTTATTTTAAGTTTATTTTAATTATTTTAAATTATTTAAATTTTATTTTTTCTTAACTAATTATTTAGTTTGGGCTTTAAAATGGGCTTTAGGGACATTATTGACAATTTGGTGTTAACCCTAATTTGTTCCCTATATATACATGTGTTGCCTTGTTGAAAAAAAAGGGGAGGATGAAAAAACCTAAGAGGAGTGAGTGCCGTTTGCCGTTATTTATTTTTCTTCTTCATCCATTACTATTGTTTCTTTTTCTTCATCGTTTACCGTTATTTCTTTTCCTTCATCTATTACTGTTGTTTCTTTTTCTTCATCTTTTACCGTTATTTCTTTTTCTTCATCTATTACCGTTATTTCTTTTTCTTCATCTATTACTGTTACGTTTATATATATATATATATATATATATATATATATATATATATATATATATATATATATATATATATATATATATATATATATGTAATTTTTAAATTGTTAGAGTTTATATATATATAAGATTAATTTTTGATCGAATTATGTCGATACGATGTTTGCACATTTGTGTGCATGACGCGTGACATTTGTGTTAGTTCGATCTGGTTGCGATGATCGCATTTTTGTGTGAGCAATAATACTATTTTTTGCTTAATTTCTTTTTCTTTGCGATAAATTTTGTTTCGTCCAATTTAGATCTGGTTGCGATGAGCGCATTTCTGCGTTAGCAACATTGTTGGGTTATTTGGCACATTTAAAATTCATTATTGCTTTATTATTATTATTATTATTATCATTATTATTAGTATTATTATTATTATCATTATTTATTTATTATTATCATTATTATTATTATTATTACCATTATTATTATTATTATTATTATTATTATCATTAATTTATTAAAACTTGTTATAATATAAAAATCTGTTTTTTAAAATAAATAACATTAACATCTTTTCCAAATTAATATGAAAACCTATTATTTTTAAGAAAAACTTTTTTTTAGATAAATTTAAAATAATAACTAAAATCTTTTTTTAAAATAATAATTAGAACCGTTATTTATTTTATTTTATTATTGTTCAATTCAAATTTCATTATCATATTGTATCTGCTCCTCTCATGTAACCTCGCGAACTTAACAATCGCTCTTTAAATTCTGCCTTTAAATTTCTGCTTGCATGGTTTAAATTATGACATTATCTCTCTGTTTGCATGATTCAATTATCTCACGCGTTTACCATTGTTTCTGTCACATTGCACACATCCGAAGGTTAGGTCTAACTGTTTGGCCACCGCGCCAATAGTCCGTAAAACTTCACACATTCAATTTCAAATCCTCAAAACTACAAACTACAAACCCTAATTTTCACAAATGCCTCGCCGCAGGCCAAATTACAATTTTACCCCTAGCATTAGGTCAAAGAGTCGCCGCACTCATTTTAGGGTTTCCCGCCGCGGAATCCCTAACCTAACCCTAATTCACTTAACAATTCAACGTAGAGATTTGGAGTTTCTACACTCCACGTAAGCGTGTCCTTAAGATGCGTTTATTCCCCTTGAGACCTTGACCACAGTCAAGAAGTCTCTAACCTCCTTTTTGAGGGGAACTACAGTTACTCTGATTCCATTCCCGTAAGGATATGTAGGCACAAGATGCGATGTCTTGCCGAGTAAACTTAGAATTAACCCCTAGGTCTTTTTTAATTTTCAATCCTTTGTATATACCCTAAAGCAAAATAATTAATGAAATAAATAAAAAAAATAAACAAAAGGTTCCCGTAGAGTACTACGGAAGTTTAGGGTGCTAATACCTTCCCTAAATTTAACCAACCCCCGAACCTTAGATCTCTCCCTTTTAGGTTTTTCCTTTCTTTAACCTTTTCTTCGGATAAATCAAAGACCGGTTGTAAATGAATTAAGATTCAAGTTAATCAATAGCTTGACATCCAAATTTCACCGCAACAAAGCTTAAGCAATAAGAAAACCAGAGATATTGAGAGATCTTACAAGGTCTTCAAATGTTCCTAGGTTGATGAATAGATGCTCCAAAAAAACCTCCAAGCAAGCTAGTGGACGAAATGCCTTGTAAATGAAGGAAAAACTCTAAAATCCAAAGGTTTCAAAGACCAACTCACTCAAACCTTGTTACATAAGTGTGGAAGTGATTTGGATAGCTTCAATACATCATATTTGATGTGTTTGAAGTGTTTCTTGAGTTGGAAAAAGTTTGAAAATGGTTTTGGAAGGTGTTTTGCAAAAATATATTTTGAGGGATTTTTGAGATTTAGTGAGATTTTGCAAGAATTTGGTGATTGTGTAAGGGAGAGAGTTCTAGATGGTTTCTAGTATAGAACTGGTGTGTTTGTGATGTAGGAGGTGAGTTCTATTTATAGTCAAAGGCCTTGGATCAAGGTATGGGCAAAAGTGAAGCAAATTGCCAATTTTAACCTTCCATCATGAAAATCTTTGAGTTTTCCAATGCAATCTTCATACTTGTCTTTAAGCCACTCTATTAAGATATTTTTCGTGCCCTATATATTATTTTCATCATGCTTGATAGGTTAGAAGGTGACTTGTTGAAGTAAAGTTGATGATTTGACAAGGGTAGCCACCTTTTTTCTCTTTCTTGACTATTCACTTTTGCAACTTGCATTAAATAATGATTTCCTTTGATCTTTGTGCCAATTTCGTGTTAATTGATATTAAAATGTTAATTATTAATTCAAACATCATAAATGAGGTTTATCCTTTGATTAGCATCGATTTGGAGAGGTTTTGGAATAAAAAAACTCATGCTGACCTAGTTTTACGAATGTGAGTTTTTGCCAACTTGTGGATCTTGGTTCTCTCTAACCAGGAAGAGTTATGGAACCCACTTGTACTTTTTAAAAATCCCCAATTAGGTACTACAATATTTATGCTAGTTTTAGGAACTCATTCCCCTTGAAACTAGGTCAAAAACCCTTGTGTGGTTAAGGAGTTATGGCTTTGCCCTTTTCAAAACCTTAATTTCCCAACTTTTCAATTACTTATCAATTCTTGATCCAATGGTCACCAAAATTCATGAATATATGTGATATACCATTAGGAACATAATTGCATTCAATTTTGGGTCAAAACCATGTTGGTCAATGAGTTGACTTTTCAGTCAGACGAACCGATTGATTGAAGAACTCTGAATCGACTGTTGGTGTTCTGGGTATCTTGAAGCCTTGAAGCTTCTTGAGTAGACTTTACTAAGCCATAGGAACTTCATGGACCATAATCCCACCATTGGAACACTTTTTAAATCAAAAGTCAAACTACGGTTGACTTTTCCTGATCGAAAACCCTAATCGGGTATCCTGAACTGCACCGTTCTCAATTCCTGGATGACAACCTCAAATTGGATTCATACTTGACCCCATGTAGTATCCTTGATCTTGTTTATAGTTGAATCAATCCAACACATTGATTGATCAAACCACCGAAGCCTCGATTTTGATGGTACGAAACCCTGATTTATCTGCATCTTGACAAAGATAAACTTGAAATGGGTTAAGGTTAGTTAATCAAATGAATATGATCCTAAAATGATGATGAGGATCTAAGGGGTCAAAATTTGGGGTGCAACAGTTGCCCCTATTTAAATATCTTCACTAGATGGCAATGAGAGATGACAATCCTCATAGAATCTTAGTGAAAGGTATTTAAATATAGCAAACCAGAAATTTTGTCCCTTAGATCCGATGGTATGCAAAAGGAAAAATGTTGAAATGCAAATGAGTTTAAATGATGCTTTATGATGCTTGAATGCAAGACAAATGCAGACACACGAGCAAATATAAAAGAACGGCAATACGACGAGTAACCACTCACAAGGGACCCGACACACTGGGGAAAGATTCAAGGCAAAGTGAGCAAGATAGTTCAAACATGACTAACGATACTGTTCAAGGGAATCTTTCACACAGGGGACACGGATTCCACCAGGGATGACACATCTTCACTGGGGGAAAAGAGACACACCGCCGGGGAAGAAGACAATTCTTCACTGAGGATACGAAAGAAAAGAAGCGCAAACTTCACTGGGGAAGAAACCCACTAGGGAAAACTTTGCTGGGGAATAATTCCACTGGGGAAAAGACGGAACGGAGACACGAATCTCAACGGGGATAACCAGATGAGAAATTTCCTATAATGAAGAGTTCAAACGGGATCTTCAAGAAAAGGATAGAAACAAGACTGGACGCGTCGGGGAAGCTAGTACCCACTAGTTCTCCGAAACTCGACTGGGAAAAGCAAAAGCTTCAATGGGGAAACTGGTGACGACCAGAACAACAAATAATTTCAAGTGGTGTTAGTTTTCACTAGACTCACTGGGGATGATGGTGACGACCAAACCAAAGGTTCCAATTATAATTGGGAATTCCAAACAATATTGATAAAACATAGGACTTCGGCTGGGGGAAATTGATAACAACCAAGTTCACGATACTAATAACGATTAGCTTTCGAGCAGTGCCAGTAACCACTGGATTTAGAAAGAACTGGTGACCACCAAATCAGCGTGCCAATTACAAATGGTTATGATAATGCTAGTAATTACTAGACTTAACTGGAGAGATTAGTAACGACCGAATCAAAGGAAACCAATAACTATTGGATTTTCAAAGGGTTTGGTGACAACCAGGTATGCAAACAGGAAGCATAAGTATATCCCTCAATACTTTAGGAACAAAAGCTAATTTCCTTAAAGCATTAGGATACAGTAGAGACACAACCCTCAACACGTTAGGATTGTACCCAGGCTCTCAAAACATTAGGAACTAAAGTTGATCATCCTCAATACATTAGGATATAGAAGAGACACAACCCTCAACACATTAGGATATAGAAGAGACACAACCCTCAACACCTTAGGATTGGACGAAGACCCTCAAAACTTTAGGATCAAAAACTAATATCCTTAAAACCTTAGGATATAGTAGAGACACAACCCTTAACACCTTAGGATTGGACGAAGACCCTCAAAACTTTAGGATCAAAAACTAATATCCTCAAAACCTTAGGATATAGTAGAGACACGACCCTCAACACCTTAGGATTGGACGAAGATCCTCAAAACTTTAGGATCAAAAACTAATATCCTCAAAACCTTAGGATATAGTAGAGACACAACCCTCAACACCTTAGGATTGGACGAAGACCCTCAAAACTTTAGGATCAAAAATTAATATCCTCAAAACCTTAAGATATAGTAGAGACACAACCCTCAACACCTTAGGATTGGACGAAGACCCTCAAAACTTTAGGATCAAAAACTAATATCCTCAAAACATTAGGATAAAGAACACTTTATGCAAATGAAACCACTTTAGTCTCTGGGAATTTCTGAACTCGGGATTCAAAGTATACATCTCCAAAGGTACACAACATGTGCTCGGGATGGCAACAAACATTTATCTCCAAAGGTACACAACCTGTGCTCGGGATAAAAACAAACCTCTTCCAAAGGTACAAAACCTGTGCTTGGGATGGCAACAAACATCTATCTCCAAAGGTACACAACCTGTGCTCGGGATAGAAACAAACCTCTTCCAAAGGTACAAAACCTGTGCTTGGAATGGCAACAAACATCTATCTCCAAAGGTACACAACCTGTGCTCGGGATAGAAACAAACCTCTTCCAAAGGTACAAAACCTGTGCTTGGAATGGCAACAAACATCTTCCAAAGGTACAAAACCTGTGCTCGGGATGACAACAAACATCTATCTCCAAAGGTACACAACCTGTGCTCGGGATAGAAATAAACCTCTTCCAAAGGTACAAAACCTGTGCTAGGAATCCAACAATACATCTCCAAAGGTACGAAACCTGAGCTTGGGATGGCAACAAACATCTATCTCCAAAGGTACACAACCTGTGCTCGGGATAGAAACAAACCTCTTCCAAAGGTACAAAACCTGTGCTAGGAATCCAACAATACATCTCCAAAGGTACGAAACCTGAGCTTGGGATGGCAACAAACATCTATCTCCAAAGGTACACAACCTGTGCTCGGGATAGAAACAAACCTCTTTCGCAGGTACAAAACCTGTGCTTGGAATCCAACAATACATCTCCAAAGGCACGAAACTTGAGCTTGGGATGGCAACAAACATCTTTCAAAGGTACAAACCTGTGCTTGGAATCAAACAATACATTTCTAAAGGTACGAAACCCGAGCTTGGGATGGAAACCATCATGACTTAGTTTGGACTGATACACAACCAAATTGTCAGTATTTGTTGTCCATGGATTTTCATAATGTCAATTACCAACGGGCCTTACTTGAAATATGATTGGTCACCACCAAATTACTTATACCAGTATCCACTGGATTTTCAAACAATGCTGGTCACAACCGTGCGTCGACATCCTTAAGATAAACTTCTCAAATGAGACTGCCATTTAGCGTTGAAGAATGATAAGCTTCTCTAAAGAGACTGCCACTTATTGTTGAGATGATAAGCTTCTCGCCAGAGATTGCCACTTATTTGTTGAAGACGAATAAGCTTCTCTACAGAGACTGCCACTTATCGCTGATGAAGGTTAAGCTTCTCCCAAGAGATTGCCACTCACCGCTTAAGACGATTAAACTTCTCCGAAGAGACTGCCATTTATCACTGAAGACGATTAAACTTCTTCGAAGAGACTGCCATTTATCGCTGAAGACTATTAAACTTCTCCGAAGAGACTGCCATTTATCGTTGATGAAGGTTAAGCTTCTCCCAAGAGATTGCCACTTATCGCTGAAGACGATTAAACTTCTCCGAAGAGACTGCCATTTATCGTTGATGAAGGTTAAGCTTCTCCCAAGAGATTGCCACTTACCGTTGAAGACGATTAAACTTCTCCGAAGAGACTGCCATTTATCGCTGAAGACGATTAAACTTCTCCGAAGAGACTGCCATTTATCGCTGAAGACGATTAAACTTCTCCGAAGAGACTGTCATTTATCGTTGATGAATGTTAAGCTTCTCCCAAGAGATTGCCACTTACCACTGAAGACGACTAAACCTCTCCGAAGAGACTGCCATTTATCATTGATGAAGGTTAAGCTTCTCCCAAGAGATTGCCACTTACCGCTGAAGACGATTAAACTTCTCCGAAGAGACTGCCATTTATTGCTGAAGACGATTAAACTTCTCCGAAGAGACTGCCATTTATCGCTGAAGACGATTAAACTTCTACGAAGAGACTGCCATTTATCGTTGATGAAGGTTAAGCTTCTCCCAAGAGATTGCCACTTACCACTGAAGACGATTAAACTTCTCCGAAGAGACTGCCATTTATCGTTGATGAAGGATAAGCTTCTCTGAAGAGATTGCCACTCACCTGTATTGTAATGTAAGATGTTCTTCTTGACAGATAGTGCAAAATAAATGCATGTCCAGGTAGGTTCGGAGACCGACAAGGACCAAAGTTCAATCCAAAACCATGATAGAAAGAAACTATCAAACAAGACTCCAACCATTGAGAAATGAACTCGAATTTTGACTTACCTTATCCAATCATGGAAAAAGATAACTGAAGCAACCATCATCCACGAGGATTAAACTCTGTAGGGAATTGATAAAGGATGGACATTTTATGCTTAAGGGCTGACAACTCTAATGGAGAGAGACAACACACCCAATCACTGAGGAGGGTACCAAAGTGAAACAGGAACAAGTAATAACCAGAGATAGCCAAAATGCACGGATGTTATGCATATGCTTATGCCATGCTTATGTTTATGCTGACAAAACAAACAAACAACACTGGAGATGAAATAAACATCTCGGCATGGAGACCCAACCAACCTCACCAAGATTGGACATCAAAGGGATGATCATGAAGAACAATAATTCCACTTCAAGGTTACCACCTTCTTTGGGAGAGAGTAATCTTCTTAGGCCAAAACATCATGACTTCACTTGGATTGCCATCATGAGCTTGAATTCTTTGGTGAAGGAAAATCACAATGAGAGATTCCCAGATCAACTGAAGTAACAACTTAACTAAAGAGCTTGGAAAAAGGTACCCTGAGAACAAAACATTTATGCCCCATGATGGTATGACAATCCTTTTCTGGTGAGCAACGGCTCTTGCGACAAACAGTCTTCAAACTTTTCTGCCCCAGATTACATGGTCTGTGGGAAGATCATCAAGAGAACTAGCATAAAGATGCTTCAATGTCTTTAAACCCTTATAGGGAGAGATTTACAAATCTCGACGTGATTGCCCCAGTTTAACGGTGCTTGTACAACAAAGTCTTCAGACTGTGGAAGTAACGACTGGGGAACAAACTTGTCCTTGCTAGCTGGTAACTGCAAAAGATTTTCCCTAGACTAAATGGTCATTGAGAGCCTCATCTGATCCTAACCTGGTCGGCTCTGATTAGCTGATCATTGCAACAAATGATTAACAAATCTTTCAAATTGGTTGCCCCAGGCTGAGCTTCCTTTATCAAATCAAATTCCCTAGCTGACAGCGTTTGTTGGGATTCCTTTGATATTGGATTGTTTTGCACGCAATGCTCTTCATTAAAAATTGGCAATTTTTAATGTAAAATTCATGCAATCTTTTGAAAACATTTTTTGATGAAACACACACGGCGGAGTGATCAAGTGATCAAAGTGAAAGTGATCCAACCATCTTACAATTGATGGATAAAGTGATTAACACACACAAACATCAAAGATCATTAGGAGTCAGGTTATCAAACCTTGCTGTAATATGCTTTCAAAATAACCTTACCTCAATTAGGTATTTTGAGGGTTGTAACGTGGCTTGGTTCATGGTTCATGAAACAAAGGATAAAGGATCAAAGTTATTTGTCCCACCCACTCTCCATGATGAACTCCAATCCTACGCTCAGCTAACTCAAACTACACATTCAGGTTCTTACAGGTTTAAGAATTGATAGTCGGTGATGGTTCACAAACCTAAGGTAGTCACAACTCCCTTACAGCATTTGATAGCCTTTTGCTATTTTAGGGTTTTGAGAGTGATAACTTTTACAGAATTCCTCTCTTTTGTTATCCCTGACTTTTGTCCGAACTGTTTCGTTCGATTATACAGTCAACGGGATGCCCCATTTTTGCCTAAGTCTCCTTCATAGGTTTGACTTAGCGGGCTTTTCAATTTTCCTCCATTTTTTTTTCTTTTTTTTTTCGAGAAAGGAGGTGACTACCTTGATTAATGGCTTACAGTGAACCATCATCGTCTTTTATGCTGAAAAGCATCTTTGACACTTGCTTGTTGTGTACGAAGGAAAAACCTGAATGCACCACTTTTATATGAAAAGTGTCTTGTATGCACGTATCTTCGAGTTAACCGAGAACTACCCGCCCCAGGTTCGAGATTTAAGGTTTTGTTTTTGTAAAGAAAGAAAAAACTCCTACTTCTAGGCTCGAAGGGGTTAACAAGAGATTATCTTCCTTATTTATCCAGTGTTTAAGGATTGAAACAATGCCTTACATCATCGGCAAAGTTAAATTTGAAAGCATATCGACAGCAGTTATGGATATAATTTTCATCATCCTCCCCAATCTTTGCTTTAAACAACAACTTAGTAAAGAAAAGAAATTTTTGCATTTTTCGTATTTCATAACAATGAAAGGAAAAAGAAAGAGTGAAACGACTGGACTTAATCAAAAGATGCACAAACATTTCATTAATATTACCAAATTCAAATAAACAACAACTTACAAGCAATTCAAATGCAAAGAAAACACAACAAAATGCTGAAACAGTCTACAGCTGCCAGTCTTAGGGAACAAAATTCAAATTTTAGGCCCATGTGGGGAAACACCTTCAACCACCACTTTCTCCTTGTGATATAGAATTATGAGGGGTCTCACGGTTCCTTTGCCTTTGGATTTAGGAATCGTAGCACTGTTATTTGATTTATCCTCCTGAGGTTTCAGCAACTCTTGCAGTCTCAGTTTAAAACCTTCACACTCTACAACTAGGTGCCCTGTTGTCCCAGTATGATATCCACATTCTACTTCTGGGTGGTCTTCCTTGAGGATCATGCGTTTATCAATGATCATCTCTTGCACAAGATAACTCAATGCTATACATGCATCTAAGTTGTGTCCTTCGGCTCCTTTGTGAAATTCATAGTTCAGGTTCGCATTATGCCATGGTCCTGGCACAGGATTGAATAATCGTGGAGTCACTAGTGAGTTCTGAATCAGTAGCGGGTAAAGTTTACTTAATGGTACTGGAGTTTGTCTACCGCAAGTCTTATTTTTCCTGACATGATTTTTCTTGTTCAATCTCCGGCTTTGAGAACCTTGAGGAGGAACAAACACCGACTGGTGAGAGACTTCAGTTGAACGCCCTAGCGCCCCAGTATGATAGTCCAATTTAGAGTTGGTACCACAGTTCAGAGGGTAAGGAGGAATTACTGGCTTTAGCTCCTTTGATGTTATCAATTCGCCTTGGATCAAGTCTGGCAATATCCGATTGTGTGATATTGGAAACGGACTTTCTGGTTTCCTTGGTTTTTGTAGGGCATGCTGACGCGATTGACGGTTATCTGGTGGTTGATACCGAGAATTTCCTTGAGTTGGAGGAATCATCGGAGATAATGCATCCCTAGTTTCTCTGGACGTCACATGGTCAAGGTGACCTTCCTTTTTCATCATGTTCTGCAATGTCTCTAGAACCCAATTCATCTGACACTTGAGAATTCTGATGTCCTCTTTCAGCATTTCCTGGGCTTTCAAAAGTTCCTCCATTGTTGCCATTTGTCCTGGATATGTGCTAGGTATCCCTTCTCTATCTCTGATCAAAAGCGACGCAAGGCTGAGAAATGCAAATGCATAATGCAAATGCAATGCAAAAGCAAACTGGTTTTACAAACTCAGAAGATTGACTAGGTCAAAACCCTCATTTCATCAATCGTTGGAAAAGTTACAACTTTTAAAAATACCAGAGATCGACTGAGTTTTACAAAACTAGTTACGACATGATATGCTTATGGTGATATGATGCGATGACGCACAGATAACGCAAAGGCAAGTATTCACAAATACAAAGCATATACAAAAACCTCCTATGCTCAAGATCAAAGCAAGGAGTCAAAAGTCTACTCATCACCAAGGATTTGTACTATGGATTGATTTGTACCTGCCGAACGGGTTCTATAGAGTTCCCAGAGTCATCAATCCATCTTTCGGATATTATCAACTTCCCAAATCACTTGGTAATCGATAATATTCTCAAGAGAATCTCGTCTGAGTGTAGTATCGCGTATCAACTATTTCGGAAATACTTCCTTATAGCCATCGCACTACGTCCTAATAAGGCCAAAGTGGGGTAGAATGTATTCTAAAAGTCCACAGTGTCACGAATACTCGATCAACAATACTAAACTTTCAAGAGGGCCTACACTGAGTGGTGGTTTCTCAAGTTAGCTTGGTTGGGAATCAACTCCCTATAAGCCTTCTTGAATATACCACCATCCTATCATAATTGTGCTCAAGTCCAGGTATAGGACCGTCTCACCACTCAAAGCACCCAATATCCAACATACAAATATATTGACAAATATACATGTTACACAAATATTTACAAATATAGCATACAATCAAACAAAATAGGCTGAACCCTCAAGCTCTAAGTTGTCCCCAGTGAAGTCGCCATTTCTGTTGCGGTGAATATCGGGATACCAAGCTATTAAATTAACTTGAATATTTAATTCTTAAATTCACAACCGGACTTTAATTTATCCAACGGAAAGGTCTAAAGAAGGAAAGAACCTTTTGCGCGATGTAACAACAATGCTAAGAGATTTGGGGATCGGGGGTTGGTTATGCCTAGAGTAGGTATTTCACATCCTAAACATCTGTAGTACTCTACAGGAACCTTTTGTTTGCTTGCATGCTAAGTTGGTAAATGTTTGCTAAGGTTTGGGATTGGGTAAAAGGTGTAGGTTAAGACCTAAAGATAATTTCTAAGTTTGCTCGCAAAGACGTCGCGTCTTCTGCCTACGTATCCTAACTAGGATAGAATCAGAGCCATCGTAGTTCACCTAACTAGGGTTGAAGAACACTAGATTATGATCAAGGTTCAAAGGGGAACAGAGCGGTCGTCAAGATATCGCATCTTGTGCCTACGTATTCTCATTGTCCAATGAGAAATCAGAGCGGTCGTAGTTCGGGCATGAACTACAGAATAAGGATCTATTGGTTCTTTCCAGACCAAAAGAGGGTGAAGGTTCTATCCAGACCTACGAGTTTAAATCCTATTGGTTCTATCCAGACCAAAAGGGGGAGAAGGTTCTATCCAGACCTATGAGTTTAAATCCTATTGGTTCTATCCAGACCAAAAGGGGGAGAAGGTTCTATCCAGACCTATGAGTTTAATGAGCTATCTATGACCCAATGGTCAATAGAGAGACTTTCCTTTGGAAGGGAAAAGATGACGCAACTTGGATGAGAACTAAAGAGTTCCATCACTTGGGGAAAGTAAACTTAACAAAGCATAAACATTCACACATGATGAATATAAGGGATATGGTTACAACTAAGAATGATCAAGCATATTATAATAAGCAAGGATCTAAATCAGGATGAATGGTTACAACCAAAGCAAGAATTTAAATATTACAATATTAATGATTTCAATCTAGATAGATGGTCACAACCAAAGCAAGTATCAAGATATTACAATATCAAGAAGGGTAAGTTCTTACAAGACTTAAGCATAAGGAAGTCACAACCACAAACATATCTTAACAAAGATGGCGATATATCTTAACAAAGGTGGCAGGGGATCTTAACAAAGATAAAGATGTATCTTGATAAAGAATGGTTTCTTAGAGCTTACAAGATGCCATATGTAATTACAATTATCAAGCGTAATCAAATAATGTCACAACAAATGTAAGTGAGAAGTTTAAAAACTTCACGGGGAAAACTTTCAAGTTTTAAGAGAAGATCAAACACAAATGCTTACAAGCAAGAGTTTTAGTCAAAGTCAAGTACACAAGGATGCTAACAAGCCAAAATCATAACTTTAAAATAAAACTCAAAAGAGAATAAAATTAAAGTTTTGAAATGAATAAATGAGAGATAGGAAGGTGAAAACCCTAAAAACAATCATGGTAGCATGTGAAATGCAAGTAGAAAGTTCACATTTATGAGTTTTAGGTTTACCTCTTGAAACAAGCTTAAGCAATAAGAAAACCAGAGATATTGAGAGATCTTACAAGGTATTCAAATGTTCCTAGGTTGATGAATAGATGCTCCAAAAAAACCTCCAAGCAAGCTAGTGGACAAAATGCCTTGTAAATGAAGGAAAAACTCTGAAATCCAAAGGTTTCAAAGACCAACTCACTCAAACCTTGTTACATAAGTGTGGAAGTGATTTGGATAGCTTCAATACATCATATTTGATGTGTTTGAAGTGTTTCTTGAGTTGGAAAAAGTTTGAAAATGGTTTTGGAAGGTGTTTTGCAAAAATATATTTTGAGGGATTTTGGAGATTTAGTTTAGATTTTGCAAGAATTTGGTGATTGTGTAAGGGAGAGAGTTCTAGTTGGTTTCTAGCATAGAACTGGTGTGTTTGTGATGTAGGAGGTGAGTTCTATTTATAGTCAAAGGCCTTGGATCAAGGTATGGGCAAAAGTGAAGCAAATTGCCAATTTTAACCTTCCATCATGAAAATCTTTGAGTTTTCCAATGCAATCTTCATACTTGTCTTTAAGCCACTCTAATAAGATATTTTTCATGCCCTATATATTATTTTCATCATGCTTGATAGGTTAGGAGGTGACTTGTTGAAGTAAAGTTGATGATTTGATAAGGGTAGCCACCTTTTTTCTCTTTCTTGACTATTCACTTTTGCAACATGCATTAAATAATGATTTCCTTTGATCTTTGTGCCATTTTCATGTGAATTGATATTAAAATGTTAATTATCAATTCAAACATCATAAATGAGGTTTAGCCTTTGATTAGCAATGATTTGGAGAGGTTTTGGAATAAAAAAACTCATGCTGACCTAGTTTTGCGAATGTGAGTTTTTGCTAACTTGTGGATCTTAGTTCTCTCTAACCAGGAAGAGTTATGGAACCCACTTGTACTTTTTAAAAATCCCCAATTAGGTACTACAATATTTATGCTATTTTTAGGAACTCATTCCCCTTGAAACTAGGTCAAAAACCCTTGTGTGGTTAAGGAGTTATGGCTTTGCCCTTTTCAAAACCTTAATTTCCCAACTTTTCAATTACTTATCAATTCTTGATCCAATGGTCACCAAAATTCACGAATAGATGTGATATACCATTAGGAACATAATTGCATTCAATTTTGGGTCAAAACCATGTTGGTCAATGAGTTGACTTTTCAGTCAGACGAACCGATTGATTGAAGAACTCTGAATCGACTGTTGGTGTTCTGGGTATCTTGAAGCCTTGAAGCTTCTTGAGTAGACTTTACTAAGCCATAGGAACTTCATGGACCATGATCCCACCATTGGAACACTTTTTAAATCAAAAGTCAAACTACGGTTGACTTTTCCTGATCGAAAACCCTAATCGGGTATCCTGAACTGCACCGTTCTCAATTCCTGGATGACAACCTCAAATTGGATTCATACTTGACCCCATGTAGTATCCTTGATCTTGTTTATAATTGAATCAATCCAACACATTGATTGATCAAACCACCGAAGCCTCGATTTTGACGATACGAAACCCTGATTTATCTGCATCTTGACAAAGATAAACTTGAAATGGGTTAAGGTTAGTTAATCAAATGAATATGATCCTAAAATGATGATCAGGATCTAAGGGGTCAAAATTTGGGGTGCAACAACAGGACACCCATCCTCAAAACTTTTCCAGAAGTCCCTCATCTAAGGGAAATGCGCGAGCTAAGCGTGTTCACATCCCTAACAGTTTGAAACTTCATACAGTTAAGGTTATCCTCAGCAGGTCGAGATTGATGTTTCCAGCAGAATAGGATCATTTCTAACAGGTAGATGTGGGTTTATCCCCAGCAATGGAATGAATGTGGAATTTCGTTTCCCCACAGAGTCTAAACGATTAGCTCCTTTCCTTTCAAGAGTCTGTGACATTGCGCTCATTCTCCCCAAGCAGAGGTCGATGTTGATTCCCTCCTTACCTAATCCCCAACCAAGTCAGTGGAGTGGCTTTATTTCCTGAGATTGTTTGGGATGATTCCCCAGTAGATCTTATTCATAATCCCTAACAGATAATGGACTAAACCTTCAGCAGTCTGCCTTGATTCCCAGCAGAGTTGTCTGTTCCTCGGAATGTTATTTTCTGGCAAACCATTCAGGGCTGATTTCCCCGGTAGAGTGGAGTCGTTGTCTCTAGCCGAGTTGTTTGTTTCCCAGAAGATTTATATTCTGGTAGGCCATCTAGGGCGCTTTCCTCAGCAGAGTTTGATTTTGATTCCCAGCGGAGTGGGTTCGTGCTTAGCAGAGAAACTTTACCCGGAAGTTATCTCGGAGGCCATCCAAAGCTTGTACTCCCCAGCATGAGTCTGTTTGCACTAGGCATGCCTAGTTTCCCCCCAGCGGAGTTATTTTCCTCTCTTCAGCATTTATTTTGTTGATGTGGTTCCTTTGCATTTGCATCGTGCATAGCATCCTCCCAAACGCGTAGCGTTTCCATTTCTCCTGGAGCATTACGCCATATTCAAACATGTGCATGTGAAACATAAACCAGGTTGTTACCTCTTTATTTTCAGGTGTATCTCCAGCAATTATCAGTATATTTCTCAACCTTGTGTGGTATCCAGGCCTCCAGCAAGATCATTGATAGACGTGTTCATCTTATCATTCTCTGCAACAGAGTTTATTTGTTCAAGTTCATACTTCCCCAATGGATTTCTTCACCCTGACAGCGAGGTCAGATGCTTGTACCTACTAGATGTCGAGGCCTGACAGCGATGTCAGATGCTTTTACGGATTATTATTGAGAGTTGACGGCAAAGTCAGGTTATTATTAGTTGACGGCGAAGTCAGGCTGTTTTGAGTTGACGGCGAAGTCAGGTTATTATTAGTTGACGGCGAAGTCAGATGATGTTGAGAGTTGACGGCAAAGTCAGGTTGTTTTGAGTTGACGGTGAAGTCATGTTATTATTAGTTGACGGCGAAGTCAGATGATGTTGAGAGTTGGCAGCGAAGTCAGATTATTATTGAGAGCTGACAGCGGAGTCAGGTAGTTTTGAGGAATGACGGCGAAGTCAGATGATTTTGAGGACTGATGGCGAGGTCAGATGTTTTACCAATTTTATGTGGAGTTCTGATGGCGAGGTCCGATTATTTTGATGACTGACGGCAAGGTCAAGTGTTTTACAGATTTAATATGGAGTTCTGACGGTGAAGTCATATTATTTTGATGAATGACGGCGAGGTCAGGTGTTAATTATTTTGATGAATGACAACGAGGTCAGATGTTTGTTATTTTGAGGAATGACGGCTAAGTCAGATGATTGATGACTGGCGGCGAGGTCATATGTTTACTTGGTTGATGACTGACGGCGAAGTCGGATACTCTACTAGATATAAGCGCCTGACGGCGATGTCAGAGGTTTCATTATGCGGTTGACAAATTTTTGGGTTCTTTGGTATTCAACCGTCTTTTACCTTGAATGTCTGAAAGTCGATCGCTTTTCATCCCTTCAGGTCCAATTCGCTTGAATAGGGGAAACTGTTGTACCCCAAAATTTGCCTAACCTTTTCTTTACTTGGTTTATGTTTCATTTCATTGTTCTAGCATATTGCATTGCATAGCATTTTGCACTTTTATAGGGGATCAAGAGATGTGTGTGCAACAAGAGGAATGTGCCAAGGGTTCTAAGCCTAATCAAAAGGTTGTATTCAAGTTAACAAGGGGGTTATCATCATCAGAGATAAGTCAGAGCCCTATAGATAGGCAGATAAGTGTATATGGTTCACCTCTTGTCTTGGAGGCCATTTGAAGACCATCTGAGGATCATAAACCCATGGTTATGAAGAGAGATGGTCATTTAAGCTCATTGGAGGCCTTGAGGGTCAATGTGGAGTTCATTCAAGTGTTTATACCAAGTGTGAAGAGTTACAGTTGAAGATGGTGCAATTAGGGTTTTCATATGGTCAACCCTGAGTCAACTGTGAAATTGAAGGAGATTAAGACTCAATTCTAAGTATTTAAGGTCATGGAATGTTGTGTTGAGATATATGGGATATCATTTCAAGATCAATTCATCAAGAATCAAGAGTGTGAGGAGTGACTGAATTAGGGTTCTTAGTGTAAAATCCTCTGTTCACTGACTAACTTCAAGACCATCTATCTCAAGATACAAGTCTCACCTCAACTTTTGGTTAACATGAAACTTTTAGAGCATTCTCTTAGCTTTCTTTTGAGTATTAGAAGTCCTTGATTGGATTTATAGAACTCAAGTTATGATGCAGACAAGTTACAGGTCCTCAGATGAATGTGATTTTGGTCAACAAAAGTCAACCAACTTCCAAGCCATTTTTGACCTAGAAGGATGTTTCTCCTCAACTTTTGATGAACATAAAGGTTGTTCCTCATGATCTTAGATTTCCAAATAGTACTAGAAGTCCTTCATCTGATTTGTTGAACTCAAGTTATGAGGCTTGCAAGGCAGAGGTATTTTGGGAAAGTAGGATTACAAGTCATTTTCATTATAGGTCATTTTCACCACTTTGCACACTTCAAATGGAAATATTTCCAACATCAAACTTGCTCCAAATGGGGTAGTTTGATCAACCAAGCATCAATACATCAAAGGTTTGTCCTAGATTGAAGGATCCCTAATTGAATTTCCATGAAAAAGGCTTAAAAAGGGAAAAATCAAAATTAATTCATTTGAAAACATTTTGTACCAACCTTATGCATATTTTGAGTGCAAATGATATTCTAAACACAATGCCATCTTTGGATTTGGGGTTTGAGTGCATTTTGGTGGCCATTTTCATGGTTTCTTCAAGACTAAGTTACACATCAAAGACAAGCCATAAGACCAAACCAAGGAGTAATTTTCAGCCCTTTGATCCACCAACTTCAGATGCAAGCCAAGGAAGCCATTTTTACAACTAATCAAGGTGAAATTCTTACATTATTCAAATGACCATAGGTGAAAAAGTGAAAATGCAATTGCGCTTAAAGGAGACAGAATTGGGCCTATTCTTGATCTGAATCCAACATACATAAACTCAGGATCGTTCCCATACCTTCAGAAGGGATTTTGGTGAGAGTAAGAGCAAGAACAGATTGGAAAAAAGGAGAGAAAAAGTGAAAATCTTTTTTTGAGTTTCATTGGGTTTCAATCAAAACTAAACATTGCAAAACACTTCTTGAGCTTCATTGAACAATTCTGGGAATTTTATTTCAAGCTTTGGTAGCAAACTGAGCTCTGTGGAAGCTTGTTTTCTAGGTTTCTTTTCTTTAAAATATCTCATTGTTTACGCATTAATAGCACACCATTTTCATATATTTGCAAACCTCTTGATGCATAGATGGATTCTGGATTGATTTGGTAGTTGTTTGCAACTTTTTTTCATTTGAGCTATTTTCTATTTTCTTTCGTTTTGTGTTAATAAGGCCTGATAAATGAAAATGGCTAGTGGATTCATGATCCACGTAACCTGGAGATCACTTTAGGCTTTTGTTTTACTCATTTTGGTTGAGTTTTAGCGTTTCTGGGTTTTTGGCCGTGAGGAGGTGATGAAGGCTCGCCAGAGAAGACGACCGGAACAGTGGTTCCAGCCGTCTGGTTCTCCTTCCCTTTTTTAAAAGGTTGAAGGTGATGACGTGGCTTGCGCTGGATTGTTGGATGCGTTTACTTTTTGTTTTGACGTCCCAGATTAAGACCCACCGTGTTCTTGCGTTGACCAAGCACATTGAATCAGGCTGGAATCTCATTAAATGAGTTGGCATCATGTGAGCCACTTGATCTAATTACAAATTGATCAGACGCGCCTGGTTGCTTCACACCATATGCCTTGGTTGACCGTGTACCACTGGATCTCCACGTTTTATTTCATTTTTGTTTTTTCTGATGGGCTGGGTTGCTATTAGCACCCCCACCCTTTGTGAAGCCCAGTGATTTGCAGCGCTTCTGGGCTGCTTCTTGCACCCCCCAGCCTTTTATTTTCTTTTCATTTTCCTTTTGTTTTATTTTTATTTCTGTTGAGATTTTAATTATTTTAAAATACTGCCAAAGGTAATAAAATCCCAAAAAAATATATTTTAGAATCTTTGAGATGTCCTCTTATTTTTAGAAATTTTTATTTTATTTTATGATTTATTTTTCAATTTAAAATGGGATTTAACTTTGGAATTGTTTTATGTAACTTAAATCTTGACATGTTATGTTCTTGATTTTATTTATCTCATTTCATGTTGATCCAATGAATGAAATTCAATCCTCATATCAATGTTGATTGAAGAATTTTTTAGGACCATTTTGCCCCTGATTAGTTGACTTTTGATTGACTTTTGTTGCCTTTCATCTGACCCTATGCAATCCTCCTTCACAATGGAGCACCCTTGTGAATCAATTTTTATGGTGATGTTGTGAAGTGCTTTTGATTGCAATCTTTTGGCTTCTGGTTGCCAACACATTTATTAGCTTCTTGCATTTTACTTGATAATTTCTGAATCATTTTCCTATTTTTAGAGTAATTTGCAAGTCAAGTTACCCTAGAGGAAGGTTCCTACATACATCTTGACCTAGTTTGACTTGGATATGACATTTTTAAATCCATTGAGCTCTCAATGCCTATTGATTCATGTTGTTAACATGTTAAGGATGGTGCTTGCTCATTTTTAGGTCATAACATTTGGTTTTGCTTATTCATTTGCTTGGTAACTTTTGAGTTTCCAATTAGGGTTTCATTGTGAAACAAGCTTGCTTTCCTTTGGGAATTTGCTTGCATTTCATTGTGGTTTAATTTATTTTTCTTTTGAGAAAATATTTATTTCATTCCCCTTGCTGTCTAAGGACTTTGGAACACCATTTAGGTTTGTCTAAGTTCCCTCCTTTGGAGGTATTTGAAACATGGATTGAATGGTGAACCATGAGGACACTTTTGTTGCATCTTTTGCATAAATCATGATGATGCCTTGGTTGAATGATGTTTGGATTGCCTTTCTGTTTTCTTCTCTTGTTCTAACCCCTCTTTGAGTTAGGGTTCTTTTCCTTTCTCTTTTCATGTTGTTTTTCTTTGTGGCATTGTGGTTGATGTTGTTTGGTTTAGGCCATTTATCCCACTTTTGATGCTCTTGTGTGTTTCTATTGATGCATTTCTTGTTCCCTTTATCTCTTCAATTTATCATGTTATTGTTTAAGGTTGAGATGAGCTTGTGGTGGTCTTTACCCCACACAATTTCCTCCCTCATTTGCATTCCATGTTTGTATCCTTGCATGTTTATATTTTGTTGACTCCTGTTGTTTCTTTGTCTCCTTTCCCTTAGGACCTCTAATCTCTCAAGGGATATTATGTTAGACATTAGGATCTTAACCATGTATGATAACATTAGGTAGCTTTTCCTTTATCTCAATCTTAGGATCATCATTGCATGACAACTTTAGGTTTGGATTTAGTCCCCCTTTTAGTGTCCTTTCTCTCCTCATCTCAAAACAATCATAAAACACTTAATAAAGATAATGAATGTTGTGCCATGACCCTTATACTTGGGAAATGGTAATTGAGGGGCCACCTCTCAATTGCCTAGAGTGTTTAGTATACGTCCTTAGGGCGATATGCGACGCATTTGATCCTAGGTTTTAGACTTTGTTACAACATATATTATAAACACTCAAATTCAAAACACTTCTTCTCTAAAAAAACACAAAAATACTTCAAACCTTTTTCATCCTTCGGGATCTTAATCAAAAAAATAATTTTCATAACAAGAGTGTTGTTAACGTTTAGTTCTACCACAAACGGTAACGCCTAAGTCTCCAACGGTCGAGCTGCATACACCAACTGCTAGAACTACCTGTTAACCCTACTCGGGCCTAAAAAATAGTTGAACAAACATGTGTTCCCTTTTAGCCCGGACTACGTTTGCTCTGATCTTTCATACCAGATGAAAGTACGTAGGCACAAGACGCGACGTCTTGGCGAGCAACCTTCCCCCTTTCACCCGTAGTTAGCCGAACTACGTTGACTCTGACTTCTCATTTCAGATGAGATACGTAGGCACAAAGCGTCGTTGCTTTGTCGAGTCACTTCTTTTCCTTTTGACCTCAATCCTGTAGTTAAATAGTTTCAATCTCCCTTTTAGATAGACAAAAAGCATGGATCCCGTCGAGTACGACGGACGTGAGGGGTGCTAATACCTTCCCCTTGCGTAACCGACTCCCGAACCCGAGATTTGGTTGCAATGACCGATCTTATCCCTCTTTTCGTTAGGTTTTCTCTGAGCGTTTCCTTTCCCTCCCTTGGGATAAATAACACGCGGTGGCGACTCTTCTGTCATTTCCGGCCCCGATTTTCGTAGTAGCGTCAATGTGGAGATTTGTTTCTTGGATAATCAATCCAACACAATGACTGATTAAACCGTCGAAACCTCAATTTTACTATACGGAACCCTAATTCACCCTTTTTGCCTAGGCAATATGCAGAAGGATTGAGTGACCATTCCCACTCTACAATGACCTCTGAGGTACTCAGTAAGCCTCTACCAATGATAAATCTTAAAATTTCTTGACAACCCTCTGATGGTTTGTACCAATGCCTCAAAAAAAAGTATGGGCAAATTTAAGGTATGACAGATGCCCCTATCTAATCGGCTTAAACCTGGTAAGACGAAATACTACGACATTCATTCTTTCGAGGTAGAAGATTATTAGATATAGAAGACCCTGAATTTGTCCGAAAAGAAAGGAACTGCTTGGGAATGAAATATTGGATATCTTGCAAAGGTCGCTAACACCAAAAAGATGTTAACAGAGAAAACTTAACACCTAAAGGATGACAAACCTATCACCAAAAGGATGATAGTACACTCACACATACTGCTCTGACATTAAAAGAAAGTAAGGGACCCACTACCAAAAGGATAGTGGAGTGAAGCAAAATCAACCCTAACACCAAAAGGATGTAGGGAATCCATTACCAAAAGGATAATGGAAAAAACGCTAATCATGACACCAAAAGGATGTTAGACCCATCACCAAAAGGATGATGAATCGGAAACAAAATCAAACCTAACACCAAAAGGGTGTAGGGAATCCATTACCAAAAGGATAATGGAAAATACATTAATCCTGACACCAAAAGGATGCCAGACTTATCACCAAAAGGATGATGAAGCGGAAAAGCTAGTCATAACACCAAAAGGACGTTAGACCTACCACCGAAAGGATGATGGAGCGAAACAAAATCAAACCTAACACCTAAAGGATGTAGGGAATCCATTACCAAAAGGATAATGGAAAATACGCTAGTCATGGCATCAAAAGGATTCCAGACCCATCGCCAAAAGGATGATGTAGCTAAACAAAATCATACCTAACACCAAAAGGATGTAGGGGATCCATTACCAAAAGGATAATGGAAAATACATTATAAGTTATTACCATAAAGAGGGATGATGATAAATCCCTTGAGGAACGCTCATGGCCCTGAATGATGTGCCCCTAATTAGGCTGAATTTGCTTTTGATAGACCCACGCTTTTTGCAGACAATGCCCCTGACTGGGCTGATGGTTGCTTTAAAGCCCTTGAGTTTGCGCAACAAAAGTTAACTTCGTGGGGAACACCCATGGTATTGAGGAGAATGCCCCTGACTGGGCTGATATAACCTTGGAAGTCTTCAAAATTTGATCTTGGACCTGAACTCGCATATGTGAATGCTTGATGATAATGACGTTCCATAAATTGAAATGCAAATGCAAATGCTGATGCGTGGTGATGCAAGAGCTGGGAGAGTATGAAATGATTCTGGGTATGCATATGATGCAAGAGTGATTATGAAGCAGTATGCTTATGATGTCGAATGCGATGCGCATGATGCATATGATTGCAAATGGGTGATCGGAAATGCAGATGCTGACGTGGTGGACTTTGGTAGTTGCCAATCTGGATTGGACTTTGGATCAGGTGGGAAAGTAGAGGACAAGCCTGACTTCCTGACATCATTCCTTCATGATGCAATAAAACTTGGAGGTGCTGATACCCTCAACTCAAGGCCCGCTTTGCTAGGCTTGACGGCCTTGTCAGTCAAGTCGTTTCAAGATTTAAAATGGTGTTCATGTGTACTCCTTAGAGTCATGGTCACCCTTTAGTTACCCTAAGAGAGTGAGTCATCCCTTAATTCAATTTACCATAATGTCATTATATGCAAAAACCCATCATCAAATAAACGAAACTTGCAACCATAGGGTAATAAAAAAAGAACAGAGAAAGCTTTGATGAAAGTAATTTTTATTGATGGAAACCCATAAATGGGAAAATCACAAAAGGAGGCAATTCCTAAAAGAGGTAACTGCTTTGAAAGAAATATAAAAAATGAAGACAATGTTGAAAACGGTTCCTGCCAAGTTTCAAATCCGCTATGGCCCATATGTCTCTGAAGACCCTTCCTGCCTTGCTTTTGAGCGCAACGATTGGATTGATCTTTCTCAGTCGGAAGCTTGATGGTCATGGAAGAAAGTTCGCACATCCTTTCAAGATGCAGTTCTGCCTTTTGAATCCCTAACTTTTGCGTAGGTCGCCCTTTTGGGTTTTTATCCTACCAGGATATATTTTATTTTATTTTTAGTCCCTAACTTTTGCCTGAACCATTTTTATGGTCCACCAGGACGCCCATTTTTGCGTGGATTCTCTTTTTGGTCCACCGAGTCTATTTTTCAGGCATAATATTTTTTAACTGCATCCGAATTCACAGGGGATGGAAGATCGTCACCGTCCATGGTTGAGAGGATCAAGGCTCCTCAGGAGAAAACCTTCTTTACTATATATGAACCCTCGTAGTTCGGTGTCTATTTTCCCCTTGGATCAACGTGAGTTGGCTGAATTTTTCTCAGTACCAAATCTCCTTCTTGGATGTGTCGTGGACGAACTTTCTTGTCAAATGCCCTCTTCAACCGTTTCTGGTATAACTGTCCATGACAGATGGCTGTCATGCGCTTCTTGTCGATCAGATTAAGCTGGTCGAGTCTGGCTTGTATCCATTTGGCTTCATCTAGCTTGACGTCTGCCAAAATCCTTAAGGAGGGAATCTCTACTTCAATGGGCAATACTGCTTCCATGCCATATACGAGAGAAAACGGGGTTGCCCCTGTGGAAGTGCGCACTGAGGTGCGGTAGCCATGCAATGCAAATGGCAACGTCTCGTGCCAGTCTTTGTAAGTCTTCACCATCTTCTGGATGATTTTCTTAATATTCTTATTTGCCGCCTCAACAGCTCCATTCAATTTTGAACCGTTGTCCATAATGATCTTGTTCGGGATTCCATATCGACAAATAATCTATTTCTTGATGAAGCGAGTCACCACTTGCTTAATGACGTTGGCATAAGATGCAGCTTCTACCCATTTGGTAAAGTAGTCGATGGCCACTAAGATAAAATGGTGTCCGTTCGAAGCGGTTGGCTTGATGCGTCTGATTACATCTATACCCCACATGGAGAAAGGCCAAGGCGAAGTCAACACATTCAGAGGGAGTGGTGAAGTATGAACTTTGTCTGCGTAAATTTGGCACTTGTGGCATGACTGGACATGGAGACAACAATCTGTTTCCATCGTCATCCAATAGTATCCCGCCCTCAAAATCTTTTTAACCATAGTATGACCACTAGTATGTTTTCCAAAAGATCCTTCGTGCACTTCATTTATGATGCGTTCTGCTTCATGTTTATCCACGCATCTAAGCAGAACCGAATTATAATTCCGCTTGTACAAAACGTCACCGCTAAGGAAGAATTTCAAGGAGAAATTTTTGAGGTACTTCTTGTTAGCGATAGTTATGCCTTCTGGATATTCCTGTGTCTCTAGATACCGCTTGATATCATAGAACCAAGGATGATCATCAACTTTAGGTTCTTCCGCATCGGCTGCCAGGAAATAAACGGGTTCGTCCAGATACTCCAGATGGATGGATGGCGCCTCATTCTTCCACTTGACTTAAAACATGGATGTTAGTGTTGCTAGAGCGTCAGCCAACTGATTTTCTCCTCTGGGAATGTGATGAAAAGTGATCTCATCAAAGTACGATATTAGCTTCAAGACGTGATCTTTGTAAGGAATCAACTTGAGGTCAAGTGTTTCGTATTCCCCTTTAATCTGGCATATGACAAGCACAAAATCTCCATAGACTTCCAGAATCTTGATCCTATTATCAATAGCAACTTCAATTCCGAAAGTACAAGCTTCATATTCGGCCATGTTGTTCGTACATTTGAAGCATAATCTGGCAGTGAATGGTAGGTGAAAACCAGTTGAAGAAGTGATGATTGCCCCAATTCCACAACCTTTAGCATTTGCGGCACCGTCGAACACGAGCGTCCATCGTGATCCTGGTTCGAGTCCATCATCTGGGCCTGGTGTGGTATAGTCTCTGGCAAACATGACATCTTCGTCGGGGAAATCAAAGCGCATAGACTGGTAGTTGTCCATAGGTTGGTGGGCAAGGTAGTCAGAGAGTACACTTCCTTTGATAGCCTTTTGCATAACATTCTGGATGTCATACTCTGTTAATACCATTTGCCAACGAGCCACTCGTCCGGTGAGAGCGGGCTTCTTGAATATGTATTTGACAGGGTCCATCTAGGAGATCAAAAAGGTCGTATGGGTGAGCATATATTGTCTAAAGCGTTTTGCTGCCCAAGCCAATGCACAACATGTCTTCTTGAGCATTGAATATCTTGATTCACAGTCGTTAAACTTCTCGCTGAGGTAGTAAATTGCATGCTCCTTTCTACCAGTTTCTTCATGTTGACCCAACATGCATCCCATGGATCCTTCTAGCACAGTCAAGTACATGATCAGAGGTCGTCCGGGTACTGGAGGCATCAAGATCGGCGGTTCTTGTAGATATTCCTTTATTTTCTCAAAGGCTTCTTGACAATTATCATTCCACACCACTGCTTGATCTTTTCGAAGTAGTTTGAAGATGGGCTCACAAGTGGCCGTTAGATGAGATATGAACCTAGCGATGTAGTTCAATCTCCCAAGGAAATCTCAGACTTCCTTTTCAGTTTTGGGTGCTGGCACCTCTTGGATAACTTTGACCTTATCTGGATCGACTTCAATCCCCTTTTGGCTCATAATAAAACCTAGCAGTTTACCAGATCTTACACCAAAAGTGAATTTGTTGGGATTTAATCTCAGCTGGAATTTCCTTAGTCTGGCGAATAGCTTTTCCAAGTGAATGAGGTGTTCTTCCTCAGTCTGGGATTTCGCAATCATATCGTCTACATAACACTCAATCTCCTTATGTATCATGTCATGAAATAGAGTGACCATTGCTCGCTGATATGTCGCGCTTGCATTCTTAAGTCCAAACGATATGACCTTGTAACAGAAAGTTCCCCATAGGGTGATGAAAGTCGTTTTTTCCATATCTTCGGACGCCATCTTAATCTGATTATATCCAGAAAAGCCATCCATAAACGAGAAGATAGAGAACTGGGTTGTGTTGTCCACTAGTACGTCAATGTGTGGTAGAGGGAAGTCATCTTTCAGACTTGCTCTGTTGAGGTCTCTATAATCGACACACATTCTCACCTTCTCATCCTTCTTTGGTACTGGGACAATATTTGCTACCTATTGTGGATAGCTGGATACTGCCAGAAAACCAGCGTCTAATTGCTTATGCACTTCTTCTTTGATCTTGAAGGACATCTCCGACTTCGTTCTCCTCAAATTTTGCTTCACTGGCGGGCAACCTTCCTTGAGAGGCAGCTTGTGCATCACAATCTCTTCATCTAGACTGGGCATATCCTTGTAGGACCAAGCAAATACGTCAACATACTCTCGAAGCAATATGACCAGTTTTAACTTAATATCTGATTCCAAAGCTGCACCTATCTTGATCTCTTTGGCATCCTCTTCAGTTCCATGTTGATAACTTCGACGTCTTCTTGATACGGCTGAATGACCTTTGACTCTTTCTTTAGTAGTCTAGCTAGCTCTTCTGGGAGATCACAATCTTCCTCGCAGTCTTCGTCGACTTGGTAGATCGGGTTATCAAAGTCATATCGGACCATAGCGGGGTCGTTATCGACAGGAGCAGGGGAGGATCTGCACGATGAATGACTTCATGCTTTTATTTTTTTAGAAAAGATTGACAAAAAGAAGAAAAGTAAAACAAAACATTGCCTTTCAAAATAATAATAATAATAATAATAATAATAATAATTTTATGTGCAAAAAGTAAAAATGAAAGAAAGAGAGTGTAATTGGATGCGAAAGTTTATTTATTGATGATAAGTTGTGCTTTAAAAGCGAAAAGCCCTACAACATGATCCATATGCCTTGGGCAGAGCATAGGATTTTTTAGGTAAAACGAAAAAAACAGGGAATTACTCGTTTACTAAAGTAACTTCGGGGATTTCGACGACTCTTCAATTGTTCAAAGTTTGATTAGGCGCCCTAGGATACACCATGCACAACTCTTCATGATCTTCGGCTGCAGTTTCCAAAAATATGACTTGACCGTCGACAAGGTGGCCCCCACTAGTAAAAACCAATGGAGTTGCAAGCCCTTTGCCCCTATCAGTTGCATTTTTCTGCTTGTAACCTAGACCAGCTCCATTTTTGTTAACGGGCAATTCCAACACTCTGCCCCATTCTCGCGTATGTCCTTCCTCTATCACTGACCTTTGTTGGTTTTGACAGTGGTTAAGTGTCGGGTTTTTATTATCGTCTCCACAGGGAATATAAGATATTGTCGCAGTTCGACAGTTATCGAGTTCTTAACTTTTTAGTAACAAAAGGGGTTTGGTTTTTAGTAACGGTATCTTTTCATAAAAAGTACTGAATCACGGTAAAAGATTGATTTTACAATTTAATAAAGATTGCCAAAGTTAGGGTTCGATAATCACTTTGCTTGTATATGTCCGATCAACAATAAGCATAAACTTCTTCAGATGATAAACACATTCATAACATCCTCCCAATGTGATTATCTCTAACTCACATTGTGATTTTTCCCATTTTGATCCATTGTTGATCTCTCACACAATCTATCAAAATGACAACATTTAGGTTTAACATTTTTCGTGAACAACCACATTCGAAACTATCTCTAGCTTAGGAAAATAGAAGGATGAAAACCTAGGTCAAGAGTTGGAAAATATCTCTCGATCATAAACCAACGTAAAGAGTTAAAGATAAAGCAAGGTTTTCACCATATATTCATCATCCAAGAGTTTACAAACGAAGATCCTCCACATACTTACAAAGCTTAATGATTACCTACATCTAACCTTGAAAAAATGAAGAACTTAGCTACTCATTTTCCTGGTAGCTTGCAAAAGAAGATTCGGAAGAAGGTTGATGAACATCCGAGTCAAAGAATCCTACTTGGATGAGAATCCACCTTCTTTTCGTGGATTAATGTTTTGAAATGAAGAAAATAAGAGGTTTTTGTGTTTCTAGGTCACAAAATCTCTTATGCAGCAAAAACAAAGTAAAAATACGATATCTTGTTCAAAAAGTACAAAGGCTATATATAGAAAAAGTTGTTGTCCTGTCACGCTCGTGACTTCATTCTCCTAGCGAGCTAACAACGAACGTTCGCTACAGCTTCGCTTAGCGAACATGCTAGCGAGGGCTGAGGAAAAGATTCTGGAATGCTTCACTACTTGCTCGCTAGGTGCTCGCCTAGCGAGTTCTTCACCACCTACTTCGCTGCCAGCGAATAATGCATTTTTCGTTCTGCCCAAGTCTGGAAGTGTTCGCTAGCAGCTCACTGGATGCTCGCCTAGCGAACAACTCGCTGCAACACTCGCCAGATGTTCGCCTAGCGAACATGCTTTTGCTCTTGAACTTTCTTGATTCCTTTGTCAACTTTCTTGTGTCTTCAATTTTTGCTCATTCATGCTCAATTACTGCACAATAACACACAAATTAAAAGGAACAAGAGCATTTCACGACATATTGCATATCAACAAAAGCAAGGCGGTTTTGAACCGAAATTGCACAAAAAAAGCGGAAGATGCCCACATTTGATAGCTCAAATAAGCACAATTGGGCATCTAACATCCTTGTGTCCTTCCAAGTCACTATTGAAGACGCTGGCTTTTCGTAAATCATTTCAACATTGATTGCCTCAAAGGCTTGAAACGGGGTCTCATGCACTTCATCTCCTACTTCCACATAGCGGAAAAAAGCAAGATGGTTCACAAGAACATCTTCTTCACCGTCAATGATGACCATCTGATTGTTAATCATAAATTTGATCTTTTGATGCAAGGTTGAAGTTACAGCACCTGCGGAATGAATCCACGGACGACCAAGGAGGCAACTGTAGGCGGGATATATATCCATTACATAAAATGTAATGATAAAAGTATGAGGTCCAATCTTGATCGGGAGATCAACCTCGCCTACCACAGTTCTCTTAGCTCCATCAAAAGCTTTTACAATGGTTTGACTTGGCTTCATCACAAGTCCTTCAATTGACAGCTTGCACAACGAGCTCTTTGGTAACACATTCAGCGATGATCCAGTATCAACAAGCACCCTGTTGCACCCCAAAATTTTCCTAACCTTTTCTTACTTGGTTTATGTTTCATTGCATTAGCATATCAGTGATCTAGCATTTGCATAGCATATCATTGTTCATTTATGTAGGGGATCAAGTGTGGTTTATATCAAGTGGAGCCTATCCAGAGGTCTTATTCAAGCTTGAGAAGTCACCAAAGTCATCAGGAAGAGGGTTGGGTTCTTGAGAGGTTCAGTTGTTTGTATGTGGTTAATCTCCTAGTCTGAGGACCAATTGAAGATCATAAGTAGGTTGTGGAGCCTTGATTAAGGAGAGAGGGTGTGGATATAGCTCATAGAGTGCCTTGAGGGTCATGGTGGAGCTCAATCAAGTCATTATGCCAAGTGTGAAGATCCACAGTTGAGGGTGTTGCCATTAGGGTTTTATCTGAGTAACCCTCAGTCAACTGTGCAATTGAAGAGGATCAAAGCTCATTTCTAAGTCTTTGTGATCATGGATAGTTATTTTGAGATACATGAGATGATATTCCAAGATCAATCCAAGAAGAATTCAAAGTGTGAGGAGTTGCTAAATTAGGGTTCTCAAGGTAAAATCCCTTATTTGGTGCCTAACTTCAAAACCACTTATCTCAAGATGCAAGATTCATCTCCACTTTTGGCCAACATGAAACGTTTAGAGCATTCTCTTAGCTTTAATTTGAGTACTAGAAGTCCTCCATTGGATTTATAGAACTCAAGTTATGGTCCAGACAAGTTACAGGTCATCTGAGGAATGTGAAATTTGTCTATGAATGTTCACCAACTTCTATGGAATGTTTGACCTAGAAGGGTGTTTCTCCTAAACTTTTGGCCAACATTAAAGTTGTAGGTCTTGATCTTAGCTTTCCAAATTGTACTATAAGTCTTCCATCTGATTTGTAGAACTCAAGTTATGAGGTTTACAAGTTAGGGGTATTTTGGGAAAGTAAGATTATAGGTCATTTGGCATTATAGGTCATTTTCTCAATCTTGCAAGCTTCAAATGAAGTTTTGTTCAACAGAAAACTTGTTCAAAATGATGTTTTTAGGTCAACCATGTCCTCATGATGATTTGATTTGTCTTACGATGAGACTTGGTTTGAGAAATTGAGAAAAGGGAGAATTTAAAGGCATTTAAGTGAAAAATTCAAGATTAATCCATTTGGTGTTCAAACAAGGCAAGTGAGTACTCATTTTAATCAGAAAAATCATTCTAAACACTTTGGCATTATTAGATTTTTCATTTGAGGTCTAATTCATGGTGGTTTGACTTGTAACTTCACAAATAAGTAACATATCATAACTTGGTCATGAGAGGAGTTCAAGCTCTCTAATCACTCTCTACACTTTCCACAGACCACAAGGGATAGAATTGAAGCTTCCAAGGGAAGTTTTGAGCCAGAATTCGTGCACTTCACGTTTGAGTTTTTCAAAGAAAATTGAAAATTGGATATTCTGAGTTGGGCCTTAATTGGACTTCTAAAGCCCACAAAACACTTCTATATAAGTTCCATGTTTGATTCAGAGCAATTTTGGTGATTGATTCGTGCCATAACCAGAAATTGAAGTTGGAGTTTCAAGAGGAGAAGTGAAAATCGTGATTTCAATATCAGACCAATTCAAGGCAATTCAAGGCTACAAACACCTTCAACATACTTCATTGAGTAGATCTGCACAGTTTGAAGCTGAGAATCGTGTTCCAATTGCTCCAATTTGAAGCTCTAACACAGGTATGTAGTTTTCAAAATTACTGAAGATTCATGTTGTTTTAGCATATGTTAGCATGTGGTTAGGCTTTAGAAGGTTGCTTAGATGGATTTTGGATCATTAATTGAGAGTTTAGAGACAAATTAGGTTGAGGTGTGATTTCTGTTTGGAGTTGGTTTGGCCTGATCTTGAGGATTCAACATGATCTACTTGGTTTAGGATGATTAGTGAAGCATAAGGAATAGATCTGTGGTTTTAGATTAAGGTTTGGTGATGATCAAAATTATGGTGTAATTTCTGTTTGTGTTCGAATTTTAAAATCCATGAGGAATTAGGAGATTTGAACATGATATTTGAGTTCAGCGTGGAATTTGGAGTGAGACTGGGTAAATTTTGTTAAGATTCCATGACCTGCAACTTTGAGGCCGCCGGAGAAGATGACCGGAAGTCATCTCCGGCCACCATGCTTGATCTCCCACCTTTTTCCAGTTTAAACGAAGAAGACAACTCCTGAGCCATTGGATGAAGTGGAAACTTGGACTTTGTATGCAGATCTAACAGTTGCGTTTTAATTTGAATTTGCCTCTGACTGAACCAAAACACAGTCGTTTCATTTAAGTGTTGGCGCCACATGAGCCCTCAGATGCCTTGACCAATCTCCTCATCCAACGCCTCCCATTTATTTCAGCATTTTATTTTCTTTTAATTCATTCTCTTTTATTTTAATTGCTAAATTCATTTTAAATTCATTTTAATTTCAATATTCATCAGAAAAATAAAATAAAAATATGTCCATGTTCCTGATTTTATTTGTGATTTTTATATGCTTTAACATTTGATTTTTGCTTATTTTTCAATTTAATTTGATTTTCTCCATTTTATTAATTTCTTTAATATTGCATATTTGATTCATGATTTTGCTGATTTTTGTTCTTGCAATTGGTATTGAATTTGGGGCTGACTTTTTGCTAGATGGTAGATTAGAGATGCATGATCCCCTATGATTTAATTTAGATTTTTTAGACAACATTAAGTTCTGTTTTGGATTAGGATCTTTAGACCTTCCTTTTTAGGGTTTTCATTAGATACCTTGTGTTTTAGGTTTTTTTAGGTGACCTTCCCTTTAGATTAAGGTTCTGATCCTTTTTCCATAGGTCCTTAACATGTTTAGGTTCCCTTAGAAAATTTCTTAGGATTTTAGAAGGTGTTTTAGTATTTTTCATAGATTTAATACTTAGGCTAGTTTTAAGTTGCTTTCAACATAGCACTTGCTTTAGAATGACCCCAATGGTTGCCTTTAGTGCATGATAAGTTTGCCAATCTTCTTGGTTGGTGTTTTAGACATGTATAAGCTTATGTTTGCTTGTTGGTGGTGCTTGGTTTGGTGTTTAGACCTCCCTTTAGAAGCTTTCTTTGAGCTTGTTCAATTAGGGTTTAGGAAGAGCTTAGTTGCTTTCTCTTTCTTCAAATAAATATGGATTGCCTTGATTGCTTTCCATTCCCATCCTATGATTCAAGGTCCCTATGTGAAAGCCTCATATTTACTTTGGAAGGATGTGTGGAATTTCACAAGAGGTAGAACCTTTGAGGATGCCTATCTCAGATGACTGGTTGAGTGTCAGGAGGAATTCCTTTGGTTTCCTTCCTGCTTCCCATCATCAATCCAATATCTTGATGTTGATTCTCTTCCTTTGTGTTGGAGCTTGTTGAAGCATGAAGATGAAGAATTCTCTTGAAGATGGCTTGAAGTTGTTGTTTGCAGACTGTTTGTTTGTTTGCTGTTTATCTGCTTTGCTGTTGAGCTATTTGTCTGATAGTTTGTCTGCTGTATTTTCTGACTGCTCTGCTTTGCTGGTGTGACTGATTGACTGTGTGTTGCATTAGACTAGGTTTCTCATATAATGTTTCTAGGCTTAAGAGCATCCTAAAGGTTGAGAATATCTCCCTTTGCTTGTCTGCATCTAGAGGTTGAGTCTGGCTCCCTCTGCTTGACTGTTATTATCTGGCTTTGCTTGCTGGCTTAAGGTTGAGTTTGTCTCCCTTGACTGTGTTTTGTGTGTTGCCTTTGGGCTTGTTTATTCTAGAAGTTGAGCTTGGCTCCTTCTGCTTGTTTTTTGCATTGCATGCATTTTATTTACATTCGTTTCTGTACAGTTATTTCTTTTGCTGTTGTTTTCCTTTACCATGTTCCCCTAGGAACTCTGAATTCTCTTGTTCAAGAGAAGTTATGATAGACATTAGGGTTCTAACCATGCATGATAACATTAGGTAGATTCCCTCCTAACCTCAATCATAGGTTCAATTTTGCATGACAACTTTAGGATTGGATCAGTTCCCCTTTAGTGCGTCTTTTCTCTTATCATCTTCAAACAAAATCAAAACAGAGTAATAAAGGTTAATTGACGTCGTACACTACGAGCCTTAAGATACTTGAGAAAGGATTGTTGAAGAGTTTATTTTCAACAGTCTGGATGTTTAGTATGGTACCCTTTGGGTGACATGCGACGCATTCACTCTCAGGTCATAGTCTCTAGTGCGATATCAGTTGCAAACATCCATAAAAGATACTTCTCTAAAAAACAGAAAACAAAGATCAAACTCTTTTTGTCCTCTTGGACCTTTAATTTCTTGGAAACCCTTTTCAGAAGGAGAGCTCTGTTAACTCCTGGTTCTACCGCAAACGGTAAACTCCTAAGTCTCCGTCGAGCGAGCTGCATACACGAAACTGCTGGAGCCGTCTGTTAACCCTACTCGGATAAAAAAGACAAACCTGGGTCCCTCGTGTCCTGAACTACGTTTGCTCTGATCTTTCACGCTGTACGAAAGTATGTAGGCACAAGATGCGATATCTTGGCGAGCAACCTTCCCCCGTAGTTAGGCGAACTACGTTGACTCTGATTTCTCGTTCCAGACGGGAATACGTAGGCATAGAACTGCTGTGTTCTGCCGAGTCATTTTCTTTTCTTTTCAGACCAGACCTTTAGCGTAGATAGATGTAACAAACCCGTCAGATAAACACAACAAGCGTGGATCCCATCGAGTACGATGGACGTGAGGGGTGCTAATACCTTCCCCTTGCGTAACCGACTCCCGAATCCAGACATTGGTTGCGATGACCTTGTCTTATACCTTTTCGTCAGGTTTTTCCGATCGTTTCCTTTCCCGTTCTAAGGGATAAATAACGAAAGGTGGCGACTCTTCTGTTTTGTCGGCCTCGTTTTTCGCAGTAGCGACACACCCTAGAGAATACAACATCCACACATTTGATAGTAATGTGCAAGGCCTTGTTATGATTTTTACCTTCGGGAGGTAATTCACTATCATTAAAGCTCAAAATATGACCTGATGATATATTCCCCACCACTTCTTCAAACTGCACTACTGATATCTCCTCTGGCACGTGAGCTGCCTTCAAGAATTTTAACAGTGCTTCTTGATAGGCTTTCAAACACATTAATAATGACAACATGGATATCTTCGAGGGAGTCTGATTGAGCTGGTCAATCACTTTGTAATCGCTTTTCTGAATGATTCTTAGAAACTCCTCTGCTTCATTATTTGGGACGCCTTTCTGCTTAGATGACTGCCCCTGTTCAATGGTGTTTGGTCTGATAGTATCTTTCCTTGTATTGTCACTGCTGTTGACAGGTGGTGCAGTTGGAGCGAAGATTCGACCACTCCTAGTGACACCACTGGTTCCCACAATGTTCTCAACAGTCTTTTTCTCTTCCAAGATATCCTTTTCTCCTATCTTCTGCCTGTTGAGAAAGACAGTCTCATCATATAGCCAAGGCACAGCATTAGTGCTTTCGTATGGAAACAGAGCTGGGGCCGAAATGACAAGCTGGTTCATTGATGGTGGAGACATAGGTATCTCAACCGGATCATACGGGATTTGCAGTGGAATAGAAGTCCGTCCATACATGTTGTCCCATTCTTCCTCATCGCACGGTATGGTCAATGGTGTACGAGTCGAATCATCAGATGGAATCCAAAGCTCATATCCATCATCATATGGTATCTCCAATGTTTCAAATGGAATTTCAAGAGTAGCAACTTCTTCATACTTTTGCTCTGCTGCTAATACACCTTGATCAATCAGGCTTTGGATGCCTTTCTTTAACTCAGTGCATCCCTGAGATCCGCCCAAACAAACGTGGCAATTGATTGAACATCTTGGATAAATGTTCCTCAACAAGAGTTGCTCTTTAATAGTGGAAAGAGGAGTTCTCAATTTGTCAATATCCAAAATTAATTGGATCCCCTTAGAGCCTTCAATCATGTTTGTTGAGTGGTGAGGCGGCATTGGATTGGTTTTGATGTTTGGGGTGTTTCGGGTAAAGTTTATCGCCTTTGAATCGAGGATATCGTGTACAATGTGCTTCAGAGTCTTGCAATTTTCAATGTTATGGCCTGGGGAGCCAGAATGGAATACACATTTGGCATTGATGTCAAAACCAAAAGGTAGAGCCTCTGGAGGATCCCTCATTTCCCTAAGCTGAACAAGGCCTCCTTTCAACAAGAATGGTAGTAATCTGGCGTAAGTTGACGGAATTGGATCAAATTTTCTTTCTGGTCTTCTCATTCTTTGTTGACCCTGGTACTGATTTTGTCTTGGTTGATAGGATTTTTGTTGTCTGTTTTATTGAACTACGGGTTGACTTGCTAGAATGGACAACGATTGTTGTGGAGCGACGACAGCAACATGGTGATAACCTTGATGAGTTCTTCCTCTATCTATAAACACAACACTAGTTTCACCTTCTTTCTTCTTAATGAAACCCTGATAGGGCTTCTTGATCCCACTTGAAGATCCGCCAGCATTCTGAGTCTTTCCTGCCTTCATAAAACTCTCTAGTCTTTCTCCAGTCGTGACAAGTTCAGAAAACATTGTGGAGGTTGTAAACGCTAGACGCTCAAGGATCGGTCCTTGCAGCGTGCCCATGAAGAGGTCTGTCAGCTCTTTCTCCATCAATGGGGGTTGTACTCTTGCAGCTACTCCCCTCCACCTCTGAGCAAAGTCTTTAAAAGATTCATTTGGTTTCTGGGTTAAATTCTGAAGCTGCATCCGATTTGGAGCCATGTCAGTGTTGTATTGATAATGTCTCACAAAAGCGTCTGCTAACTCCTTCCAGCTTTTCACATTGGACCGTTCAAGATGCATGTACCATTCCAGAGAAGCCTCTGTCAAACTATCTTGAAAGAAATGGATTAACAACTTCTCGTCATCGGAATATGCGGCCATCTTCCTGCAGTAAGACCTTATATGGGTCCTAGGACAACTTTTACCCTTGTATTTATCGAAGGTTGGGATTACAAATGACGGAGGTATCTTAACTCCGGGTACAAGACATATTTCAGCGGCATCTAGTCCCAAAACATCGGGGCCTTGCAGCGACCTTACCACTTCTTGTAAAGCGTTGAACTTCTTCTCTAATTCAGCGGCATGTGGTACATATGCTTCAGCTGAATTCTCGTAGAAGCCTTCATGATCATCGTAGTGAACTGGTGGTGGAATCGTGGTACCATGAGGATGAGTTACACCGACTGGGGGATGGACTGTGTTGATAAGTACAACACCTGCAGAAGTAGGAATTGCCCCAACAGGGGTTGGGATGGCATCGGTAGGAGTTGGAACTGGAACTGCGCCACTTGCGTTAGGAACTGCACCAGCCAAAGTCTGATTAGCGTTCCTCTCTGCTATTTTCCTTATCTCTTCTTGACTCCTGGCCATGTTCTAAATCACCTCCATGAGTTGATTCATCTGCGTCTTCATACCTAGCATCTCGTTCCTCATTGTAGCCTGGTCTTGCTCTAGCTGATCCATGACTCTTTTTTTATTATTCCTTGTGTTGTACTGATATCGAGAAGTCAGCTTGCTTTACTCTCTGAAAGGGTAAGCAGCGTGTAAGGTCGGATTTTAGGGAATGCAAAAATGATGCGCAAACGTATGCAATGTTCAAGAGACTTTCGAGGCTTATGATTATCATCGGTATTATAGAACTATGACTGAATAATAAAGAATGCACAATTTAGACCAAAGAGCAAACTTTCATTAATTTGAGAGAAAATTCAATACAAACGATTGCTGAATAAGCTGAAAATAACAATTCATGCTACAAGAAAAATATTGAATAACTAAAACTCTTTCTTTTGGAGACGTTCTTCAAGCTTTTTTGTCTCGAACATGAATTTCTAACCATTTGGTCGCAGAGCTGGATAAAGTGATGAATATAAGGAGGGATATCGTTTCCTTCCAAGTCTTGAATTGTGCTTTCCAACCTCCATGCGATATCACGGATCATGAGGTTGCAATGCTCCACCAGATTGTTATACCTATCACGACACATGTCTAGATTCGACTGGTAGTAACAAATAGAATCCACATGGGTGTCCAATAATTCATTGAGCTGAGCCTCCTTCTTGAGCCACTGTGCACTATCCCTTTGCAAGGCGTCGAAATGATTCCTCCACAGAGTGGCTGTTTCTCGGGCAGTCTCCAATTCCAAACATTTGTTTTTCCACATGTCAGGAGTGACATATGAAGCCCTTAATGCTTCCTCCTTGAGTCGTCGTTCATCTTCCACTAGGGTCAACGCATTTCTCAGTTGCTTTTCAAGATCCCTAATATCAGCCTCAAGATTCTCTCTTGTCTCTTTCTTCTCAGTAGAAGCTAGTTCAAAGAAATGCCATGCTCTATCACAAGAAGCCTTAGTTTCCTTTAGGCATTGTCGAAGAGTTGTCAATGATGTATCAGCCCCTTCGAAACCCTGCTGGTACTTGACTCTCATGTCTGTTTCTAACTTCAATTTCTTGCTATTCTCAGCCGCTTGGTCTTGTTCAAACTCTACTTTCCTTTTATATTGGCCTTTCTCCACATTTGCTTGGTGAATTTCAGCCTCGAGGTTCTGATTTTCTTTAGTCAACCTTTCTACCACTAGCTTTAGTTTCTCATACTCTTCCATAGATACATGGGTGGGAGCAGGAGGTCCTTCTCGCATAGATGGTTCTGAGGGAAACGTCAACAACCTTTCAGTCACTCTGGCTAGCAACCATTGGTTGTATGACTCTTTCGCCACACAATTCTTTGCCTTCAAGTTTTTCCTCCCCTTCGTATGAATCTTGGCCCATGCTTTAGCAATCTTCCTGGAAAACGCATGATCTTCTATTGTGGCAAGCAAAAAGAAGCTTTGAACTTTCTCTGCTTCGGGCTCATCTTCCATAGCATAGCCCAACTGGCGCAATGCCATGACTGGGTTGTAGTTGATGCAACCAGCCCTACTGATTAGAGGTACATTACTGAACTCCCCACAACTAAAGATAATCTCCACATCGTAATACTCATGAGAGTACCAAGCAATATCGTTGGCCTCTAGAGACATAATGTGTTGAGACCACTTCAGCTTTTTCTTGTTTTCCACGAATGGTCCTCTCTTCGGTAGATGGGAGGTGTACCATTTGAATAGTAGATGAGAACAACATTGGACCATTCCTTCCTTCTTTTCACTTCTCCAATGAATAGAGTGGTAGACATCAGTGAGGAGGGTAGGGATAAGATTCTTTTGCATGAAGAGAATGATAACAGCGATGTCTATGAAATTGTCTACATTTGGAAAGAGGACAATACCATAAATTATTAAAGCAACAACAATACCAAACCTTTCCCAATCTCCCACAGTCTTGTACTGAGCAGCTTTATCTAGCAGAAATTTCAAAGGAAAGCCTTGAACCCTTCCCTTATTGGCTAGCCCATCTTTGACTTCCTCTTTGGTCATACAAAGAGTAAGAGCAATGGCAGAAGGCTTTGGTTCTTCTTCCAAGCCGCTGTAGATAGGTTGATCCTTAATCTGATATTCAAAATATGAGAATATTCTTCAAGAGTAGGGGACAACTGATAGTTTTGAAAAGTGAAACATCTGAGAGGCGCATCATAGAACTGAGCCATAGCGAACAAAGCCCAAGTATCGACCTCAAAATGGAGGAGTTCAAGAATTTTCCCATACTTCCCTTGAAAGTTGATCTTGATAGCCTTTGGCACGTCAATTAGAATGTTTTAAATCAACTCCAACTTTGGTTCTCTGAACTTGATGGAATTTGTGTTTCTCTTTCTCTGATCAATCATTGTGTTCACCAATACCTGAGATAATCATAGTCTCTTAAGTCCCTTGATATGAAAAAATGCTATGCAATGCAATTTTTTATGAATGCATATGATATAAGAACAAATAGCGAGATCAAAGTCAAAGGTCCTGCAAAACAACACAAAAAGTATCTCTCCCATCGGGTGGGCAATCTATTGGTTTAAGAGAGGGTGTCCTAAAAGGCTTTAAAACAAAGTCCCATGCACTAACCCTCAAAAATTTCCCATCAGAACGACTACTCGTAAGACGGTAATTTTTTCAAAGGATGAACACAGAGTTGTGTTTTAGTAACCTTCAGAATAAGGTTCTACAAAAGGCCCTCAGAATCACGGATTCCCACGTCGGAAATAAAAACGCCATTACGACTGCACGTAAGACATAATCATCCCAACGGAGTCTCATCTGAGCGGTGGAATTCGATCCAACTCAACGAGTCCTAAGTCTCGCAAATCAGAAAGAATCCACCTCCTAACTTAGTGTATACTCGAAAGCTTGGGTAGGAAGCTTTATTCTCACAAAACAATCCCAAATAAACCCAACAGGTTAGAAAGAACATAACACAACCAAAAAATAAAAGCAAATAAAACACATATGCGACAAGCAAACTAGGTTTGGCTAGTCCCCAGCAGAGTCGCCAGCTGTCGCTACTCGAAAAATGCATCGTGCAACGACGGGGAGGCAAAAAAGATAGACAGAAGATCACCACCGAACTTTATTTATCCCATGAGAGGAAAGGAAAATATCGAGAAAACCTTAAGAAAGAAATGGATAAGATAGTCTCGCAACTATGAACGGGTTCGGAAGCCGGTTATGCGATGGGAAGGTATTAGCACCCCTCGCATCCATCGTACTCGATGGGAACTATTTGTTTGTCGATGTGTGATTATATTTGCTTAAAAAGTTATGCTATAAAATTGTTCCAAAAGATGGAGAGAAGGGTTAGAAATTGGGGAAGAGAGGTAACGGGGGAAGAAGAGAAAGAACAGACTCGGTAGGACTTCGCGGTCCCAGGCCTACGTATTCTCAATTGACATGAGAAAATCAGAGTCGACGTAGTTCGAGGCTATGAATATATGGGGATTGTGCTCGGCAAGGATTGTGGCCCTTGTGCCTACGTATCTTTACTTGAAGAAGTAAAGAATCAGAGCAGCCGTAGTTCGGCCTACTACGGTTTGTTAATGTTTTTATGGTGATGCTATCATGCGCATTCTAGCAATTTAGGTGTTTTGCCGCTCGCATGTGAGGAGACTTATGCGTTACCTGTTTGCGGTAGAACGGGCGTATCATATCCTTTTTGAAATGATTAGGTTTTCACCATGCGAGGCAAGATGTCACATTTGATTTGTGAGATTATTTTTTAGGGGTGAGGTAGATCCTCGGAAAGTAACCCCTTGCGGGTAGTACCCACTCTTTATCTCAAAGTTGTTTGTTATGAAAGGTGTGGCGAATGTAGCGTCTTCGTATTGAAAGACGAGTATCAAGACTACCCACACTACAATGAATATCCTGACACTCGGAGAGGAAGAAGACTACACTCAATCCTCTCTCTTTAATTCAATACAAAGAGAACTTTATTCTCTTATTAAAGATGTTTTTTATTTTGAATGTTAAGTTTTTTGCGATAGAGAACCCTACAGTAAATGTCAGCACTCGGGATAGGAGAAGGCCTATGCCTAACCACTCCATGACCATTCAAGTTTTTGTTAAGAAAAGAGTTTGAAAAAAGCACTCGGTACGGGACCGAGGTTTTAGGAAAGAAAGTTTTGGAGGTTATGGAAAGGAGGGGTGATGAATAGAGTCACATCTTTGTATTGAAAGACGAGTATCGAGACCACCCACACTATAGTGAGCATCCCAACACTCGGAGAGGAAGAAGTCTACACTTAATCCTCTCTTTTAAATTCAATACAAAGATAAATTATTGCTTTATGGAAGTGTTTTGAAAATACAATTGGTACGGGGCCGAGTTTTGTAGGAGAAAAGGGATTGAAAATGTACAAGCGCCTTCATATTGAAAGACGAGTATCGAGACCACCCACACTACAGTAAGCATCCTGACACTCAGAGAGGAAGAAATCTACACTTAATCCTCTCTTTTTAATTCAATACAAAGGGAATTCGATTCTTTTATTAAAGATATTTTGAAAGTGCACTCGGTACGGGTCCGAGGTTTTTAGGAGAAAAAGATTTGAAGCGTCTTCGTATTGAAAGACGAGTGTCAAAACCACCCACACTACAGTGAGCATCTCGTCACTCGGAGAGGAAGAAGTCTACACTTAATCCTCTCTTTTTAACTCAATACAAAGAGAGATTTGTTTTTCTTTATTGAATAGTTTTAAAATGGGCTAAAAAGCCCAAATAACAAAAGAGAAATAAAATGAGAATTAAAATAAAAAAAGATGGAAAATAAAATAGCACATTAGAATATTAAACTATGATCTTTTGGTTTTTATGATATTTAAATCTATTTTAAAATAAATAAAATAAAACAAGAAATAACTAAAATGAAAAATAAAAATAAAAAGAGTAAAATGAACAAGTGGCTAAAAAGAAGGAAATGTCTACACCAAGGGTAGAACTCATGACCTTGGGGCTACAAGCACAAAATAACACCATCCCAACCACTGAACGCGTGTGACAATCAAAGGAAGAGGAAAGTGAAAATATTGAAAACAATGAAAATCATGAAAATAAACAAAAAAAATGCCCCCGCTGGGGGTCGAACTCAGGACAAAGGCATGGCAAGGCAAGGCACTAACCACTGGGGTGGCGATACATCCATGTATCAAGCCACCCCATTAAAACATAAGCCTTCCATGCGCATGTTTCTGGGAAAGCCTTGGGCAAAAGCAAGTGAAAGTCTCCAAAACGATTTCTTCATAACTTTGTCAAAACTCAATCATTTTCAGTGAAATTTAAGTCTAACCTGATTGTTTTTTTATGAGGAAAACAATGGTAACCACCATTTTTCAAAATGAAACACATACAACAAAATTAGAATGAAAATGCAGTTGTGGCTTTTGAGATGCATTTTGGAATGTTTGGACCAAAACTGATGAGTTTAAAAGCTAACAAGGGTCTGCACATGCTTTAAACATGTTGCTCATAGAATACATCCAAAGAAGAGCCTCAAATTCTCAGTGAATTACAAAATGACCAATGATTTGTAAATTAATGAAATGGGAGCTTTGGAGATGCACTTGGAGTTCAAAAATTGAAACTGATGCATTTAGGATCAAACATGGTTTTGAGCAAGTTTTAAATGTGAAATTGAGTGAGTTTTGACCAGAAATTTGTTCAAAAAACATTAGAACAAGATTATGGCATGTGAGTTGCTAATGATGAAAAGATAAGTTTTGTTGAACTTAATGCTTAAGCAAAATCCAAAACAACATTTGCCCTCAAATCAACCAACATGGACTGCAAACTTCAACACACAAATTGTAAAGAAAAAGGATATGCAAACTGAAGCTTTCAAGCCCTAGGTACTGATAGCATTCCAACTGCCTTATCAGTAGCAAAACTAAATGGAAACTTCACAACCAAGTTAGCTAACTAGACACAAAGGCATTGAAATGATCCTAGATAAATTCAAGAGGGGGAAAGCAAATCTGGTGAGAAAGCCAAGTTGAGAATCCTGATAACACTGGGCAGCAAGAACAACACCATGCCCACACAAATCTGACAATCAAACTAGCAGACAACTCTATGGTAACAGCCTCAGCTCCAATTTAATTCAATAACATCCCCCCTAATGTTTTAGCAACAACAAAGAATCCCACCTAAATCACACTAAAACCAGCTAACATTTACCTAAAACAGGAATGCCTTTAAGGATCTACTCAGAAATGAGGCCACAACAGTCTTAGCTCTCAAGACACCTTTCACTTGTTTATCCAATTCTAAGCCAAACCATACTCCTCAGATGGAAACCACAATAATAACTAGAATAGCTAAACATAAGCTCATGTCTACAAGAACAGTCATGGATAAAAAATGGTGATAACCTACACATACCAAAGCACACCACCTGCTCTACATCTGCACAAGGTGAAAACATAAGCCTTGCAATCCAACCACCTTTACCCAAACATGGGGCAAATCTGAGCAAGTCCTAAAGACTAAAAAGTAAGCTTACCAGGAAAACAAATTAATGACCCTATCAATAAGGTTGGACAACCAAGCACAAGCATCAAGTCCATGAAACCTAAACCCTCTCTAATTCTATCTTAGACATGCTAGCCAAGCCCAACAAATTTGAGGCCTTCAACAAACATCCCTCCTGCTGCAGTTTGACTGAACCAACCAGTCTACAACCTCTAAGGTAGAAAGCCTAGTCACCCATTCCCTGCTCCATGCTAAAACCTCTAGGATAGCCACCACAGCCAACCTCTTAACTTGATAAACCATCCTTGCTGGTAATTGAAAATGATTGACTAACTCCCTCTCTAAGAACAGTCATAGAGGAAAACCAAGATATCATGCTTTCACAAAAGATGAATTCTACACGATAGAAGCAAAACCTGATGAGGAGTCAAGTTAATGCTCCTCCCAACAACAAAGGACAACAGGCATAGCAGCAGTACAATAAGTTCAATAATTGAAACCAACCTATCCTAAATAGATCTAACAGTAACAACCCTCTCCCCAAGACCAAAACCTGGTTTCAAACTTACCCTAGATGAAAATCAGTAGCACAAACCTACTGCTTAGAAAATGATCCTAAATTAGTAGCAGCTAGGTATGAGCTCATCACATCAGTCCTAGAAATAACCATGAACACAAACTGCAATGTTAGTTCTCAACTCCATGCTAAACAACCTAAAGCCTACAACCTATAGTCGTAGCCTCAAAGGAACCTAACTAAAACTGAATAGAACCAAAAGTGACATTACAATGCTTAGGGTACCAATGCAAAGAGTTAACAACTCTAAAAATCTCACCATGGATTGATAAATCCAGCCTCACACATTCTATCAACAGCCCCTAAACAAGGAAAACTCAAACAGTCTATAATCCCCCAAATGACAGTTACTCAAACAAAGCATGAAGGGTAGATTTTGGAAATAGTGAAACTGGAACAGCAAGAGCAAACCTTTACCTTAATGCCTATCACTGTGAGTTGACAAGCTTCACTCAAGAACAAATCCTGGCAGAGCCAAAGCAATGTCTACAGGACTACAAATATGAACACATCCACTCAAATGACATAGGGATCTACTAAGCCAAAAAACTAATCCACACAACATGTTAACAAGGACTTAACAGAATTGAGGCATATGGACAGTCTGCTACCACTTCATCTCAAATAGAAAAAACAAGCAATACTAACCCTCCAAAAATGAGAAACCAAACCTGTCAATCATTAGGCCTGAGTTGGAACAGCCAAACAGTGGCAGCCTCCTCTGTTATAAATCACCTAATCAAGGAAAAGATTCCCATTATCCTAGCCTTAAATAACCTACCTAGAACCCCCTTATTAAAACTAGGAAACTTGATGCAACCACAAGTGTCCACAGGCTGACTGTAAAAAAAACAGTCCCTCACCCCCACAAGCTTAGTTAATAGCCTGAACATCACTAAATGCTACACTAAAATGAAGCCAGAAAATCTGAGCATCAACATGCTTGACAGATCTAAACTATGCACTAAGTCAAAATTCACACACAACCCACATGAAAATGCTAGCTTGAACCAACAAAACCTAATCCTAGACTTAAGCCTAAACTTGAACAGTTTCCAAAACAACTTGGTTTATTTCAACATAACAATGCTAGTGCTCACTCTTATCATACACTCAAAGGCATATTTTCACAAAAATAGTAACACATTAACTAAACCAAGTAACATTCCAACAACCATCCATACAAGGTGTAGGTTTCACATATTTTTGATAGCATACTTAAAACCTTTAACATGATAATATACAAACCAATCTCAACCACAAGACAACACATGATAATGCATGAATGAGTTCAAAATAACATACCTTTTGTAGTCCTCACTATGTTAGCAGCCAAAAAAACCAAGAGATCCTTCCTTTTGAGTAAGCTTGTGATGTTACTTCTTTTTGAAGAAACAAGCAAATCTTGAGGGCAGTTTGAGAAAACAAGCTTCCAGCTGGTGTTTGTGATTATGAACAGTTAATATGACTATAATGGAAGGTGTCCAAAGTGTTCAAATGGTAGGAATGGATATAGGTAGTGATTTGGTATGAAAGGTGCACAAAAGTCAAGCTATGGTGGTATGAAGTTTGACTTTTTGATGTATGGATTTTTTGATGTATGGATTTTTTGATGAATGTGATGATGGAAACAGCTTCAGATGGTCATTTTAAGGGTGTGTATATGGTTTTTATGGTGGATTAGTGTTTGGAACAAGGACTGGTGTGAAAAGTGTAAAGTGGTGGATTTTGGTGTTTTTGTGAAATCTCTTCACTTACAAGCAAGGAGGGAAAGAAGAGAGTTGTGTTTTCTCTGGGGTTTAGAGTGCTCTGGTGTGTCAAATGCAAAGTGATGAAGCCTCTATTTATAGGCCAAGAGAGGCATTGGGGCAGATTTGGTTTTTTGCCTTTGCTGGGAGATTTTGGAAAAAAAAATCTATCCAAGATGGTATGGCAGCTGAACATATCAGCTCCTTGGCTCAATGCAGGTCAAAAACTCAAGTGAAATGAAGGGCATGAGGGGATTGAAGTGAGTATAGAGTGTAGGGCACTGCAGCTGCAAGACTTTCCTTATAAAGTTTCTCTTTCCTCTTTATTTTTCTTGAATAAAATAATGTCCACTTGCTTGCCCCCTTGCAAAGTTCTTGAAATCTCATTCTTTCTGCATTTTCTAACCATCATCCTCTCTAAATATCAGATTAAGACATGATCCAATGGTTGAGAATGATCCAAGTGGCTGAAAAGTGAATTTGTGAAAAAGTGGAAATGGTGCACTCAAGTGTGGAGACCCCAAGTTTCTAGATTCATAACTCTCAACTCATAAGGGCTATGGAGGAGTTATAGTACTTTTTGGAAAGTCCTCATCGAGCTCTACAACTTTCATGTTTTCATGATCCTCAGATTCCAAGTGGAACTAGCTCAAAAATCCCTTCAAAGTTGGCTGAAAACATGATTTGCAAGGCCAGAAAACTTAGAAATTTTCCAAGTGTTTTCCCCTCTTGTATGATTTTGATCATAACTCCCAATCTACACATTTTTTGCACATGGACCTCTGTGATACTTTTTTAGTATTTGTCAATACATTTCCAACAAGCTTTGAACCAACGCAATTGGATGTGTGGTTAAGAAATTATGGTCTTGCCCCTTTCAAAACCCTAATTCCCTACTTTCTCGATTACTCCTCCATACATGATCCAATGGTCATGAAACTCCATAAATAGGTGTAATATGTCATTAGGAATGTTTTTGCTTCACACTTTGAGGTCAAATTCCTTATGGTTAAAGAGCTGACTTTTGGGTCAACGAAACGATCGATCGACGACTACCGAGTCGATTGTTGACGTTCTGGGTCTTCTGAGGCCTTGAAACTTCTTGAGTGGACTTCACTAAGCCATATGATCTTTGTGGACCATAATTCCATCCTTGGGACATCTTTTAAATCAAAATTAAAACTACAGTTGACTTTTCCTAATTAGAAACCCTAATCGGGAATCCTGAACTGCACTGCCTTTAATCTTTGGGTGGCAACCTCAAATTGGATTCATACTTGACCTAACGGAGTATCTTTGATGATGTGGAGATTTGTTTCTTGGAGAATAAATCCAACACAATGACTGATTAAACCATCAAAACCTCAATTTTACTATACGGAACCCTAATTCACCCTTTTTGCCTAGGCAATGTGCAGAAGGATTGAGTGACCATTCCCACTCCACAATGACCTCTGAGGTACTCAACAAGCCTCTACCAATGATAAATCTTAAAATTTCTTGACAACCCTCTGATGGTTTGTACCAATGCCTCAAAAAAAAGTATGGGCAAATTTAGGGTATGACAACTCCAAAAGGCATTACATTATATTCTTAATGTCCATAACGAGTTCTAAATGCCGTCTTCTGAATATCACCTTCTTTCACTCTGATCTGATGGTAACCCGACCTCAAGTCAATTTTACTGAACACACGAGCTCCCACCAACTGATCCATCAAATCATCAATCCTTGGAAGAGGATATTTATTCTTAATGGTCACGTTATTCAACTGACGGTAATCGATGCACAGGAGCATACTACCATCCTTCTTCTTTATCAACAACACTGGAGCTCCCCACGGTGACACACTCGGTCTGATAAACTTTCTATCCAACAATTCTCCAATCTGTGATTTCAATTCAGCCAATTCCACCGCTGACACCCTGTACGGCGCCATAGATATAGGCCTTGTACCAGGAACAAGATCAATGCTAAATTCAACTTCTCTCATCAGAGGTAATTCTGTAATATCATCAGGGAACACTTCGAGAAATTCATTCACCATTGCCAACTCTATCATTGACGTTTTGCTGTCAACAGATAACGATGCAAATAAAACAAACATTTTAGCTTCGTCCTCCACCAAGGTCCTCAATTCCTTATTAGACAAGGAATTCATCAACGCTTCCTCTTCTAGAGTAAGGAACAACAACACCTTCCGAAAACAATCGATGTAGACTCGATTGAACTCCAACCAGTTCATACCCAGAATAACATCTAAATTACCAAGTGGTAGACAAATTAGATCCACTCTAAAGTCTCTGCCGAAAATAGTCAGGGGACTGTCGCTACTGCGAAAATCGGCGCCGGCTAAACAGAAGAGTCGCCACCGTGCGTTATTTATCCCAACAGAGGGAAAGGAAACGCTCGAAGTAAACCTAACGCAAAGACGGGAAAGGAATGGTCATCGCAACCAAATCCTGGATTCGGGAGTCGGTTACGCAAGGGGAAGGTATTAGCACCCCTCACGTCCGCCGTACTCGACGGGATCCACGCTTGTTTTCTAGCTAAGGGTGTGTTATGCTATCTACTCTAAAGGTCTGGGTTAAAGGGAAAATAAAATGACTCGGCAAAGTATCGCACTTTATGCCTACGTATTCCCGTCTGGAACGAAAAATCAGAGTCAACGTAGTTCGCCTACCTACTGGAAAGGAGGGGAAGGTTGCTCGCTAGGATATCGCATCCTATGCCTACGTACTTTCATACAGCATGAAAGATCAGAGCAAACGTAGTTCGGGCTACTGAAGACACAGGCTTGTCTAAATGTTTTTTATCTCCTTAAGAAAGGGTTTTTCCTGATTAAGAGTCCAAGCGGACAAAAAATGACGTTTTGATGTTTGTTTTCAGTCTTTTACGCAAGAACTGTTTGTTATGATGTTTGCAATCTCTGACGCACTAGAGACTATGATTTGAGGGTGACTACATCGTATGTCACCCTAAGGGTAACACACTAAGCAATCAAATTACTGAAGAGTGACCCTCCATCAACCTTTCTCAAATGGCTTAAGGCTCGTAGCGTACGACATCGATTATCCTTATTACTGTGTTTTGAAATGTTTTGAGATAGAAGAGAAAGAAGTCTACCAAACCTAGGGTTTGAAAGGGGAATCAAAACTACCCTAATGTTGTCATGCATGGGTTACAACCTAATGTCTGCCATATTTCTCTCTTGCACAGAGAGAAACAGAGATCCTACGGGATGAACAGCAAAAGAAACAGAATATATACAGTAAACAGTAAAATGCATGAGATGCAGCAATACAAGCGAGGCAAGGGAGTCCCACTCAACCTCGAACCTGGGAAAACAATAGGAAAAGTGAAACAGATTCACTTCAAACCTAAGGGGCAAGCTGAACAAGCCAACAGACAATACAGAAGAAATAAAACCCAACACCGGCTCTGACAACAGCACCAGCTCCTACAACAAGCAACTCAAACAACACCAGCTCTGACAGCTACAAATGATTAACAACAAAAGGTTGACAGTAACAACTTCAAGCAAGACCCCATCTCTACTTTCCAATGACATTCAAGCTTCAGATAAGCTCTTATCTCCAATAATCTTCAGCTTTAGTAAGCACTGAACCCCAGCCAGTAGACAGCTTTAGTTGGCAGCAAAACCCTAGTCTTCAACAGATATCCAGCTTTAACAGGTACAAGCTTCCTCTTATCCAGTCATCAATACCCTTCTCATCTTCAATAGGTTCCCATCTTCAATGCAGACACTCATAGGAGAGAATCAACTGATAGATGAAGTTGGAATGTTAAGAGGCTTAATGACAACCCAGGGAAATCACCAAGATCTTATCATAGCAAGTGAAAGATATCCTCAAGGTTCTACCCAATCAAAGCATGCTCTACATCCCTCCTAAGGAGAGATGGAACTTCTTTGGGGGACCTTATGTCATAGGATGGAATAGAGGCACAAGAAGCTCTCTATGTTTGACAGAAGAAATTAGTCTATTCTAAAGCTCTCCTTATATCTCCTATCTCCTAAGTCTTCATCAAGCATCTTCAGGTACAAGCAACTTCAAGCTCCAAACAGCATTATTTGTCTTCAATCATCTTCAAAGTCTTTTTATACTCCTCAAACCAAGCACAAGCCCCAACACCCAAAGAAAAGGCCCCAAAACCCAACAAACAAAACAACATCCCAAGAGGGAAACAACCAATATCAACCAACTTGCAAAAATCAAATAAAATGGAAATACTCATCATAAAATCCTAGATTAATTTCTAGGGGACCCTAGCTATGTACCCTATACCCCACATAAACCCCAAGGAATAAATCAAACTAAAAACCCAAAAACTATGTGTTGAAATGTACCTATGTCAAGTTGAAACCCTAATTCTAGCATACTAAAGTTCCTTATTCAAAACTAACTAAAATTAAATCACAAAAATGTGATAAAATTCCAGGGGGAACCTAATACTATATTCTAATCATAGCAAAAAGAATTACATCAAAAATCAAAGTGAAATGATCATACTAAATTCAGCAAGTTGCAATATCAAATGAAAATGAAATAAAAGCACTTAAACTTGTAAAAAAGCCATAAAAAATAAAAATGCATGAATTAATATTTTTATTATTTTATTATTTTCTTGAGATCTTTATGAAAATGAGGAAAAACATCCCCTCTAAAAATATTAATTTTTGAATTAGTTATGATTTTTCTAAACAACCTAAATGAAATGAAGAATTAACATGAAAATAAAAGAAACTGAAAAGGATGCGTGTCAAATAGCAATCAAGATTAGTTCAAATCCAGATATGCGCCCATAAGGGGGTGTGCGTAGTAGCGCGCATTAGGCCCAGTTATCCATCAGAAATGAAATGAAAATAACCAGAAAAAAGAAAAATCCGTGGTACCAATAGCAATCAAAATCAGTGCCTTTTTCAGTGGGCCTCCCAAGTGGGGTGTGGATATCAATTCATCACTTAAGCCCAAAGCTTCAACTTAAGTTATGTTGTGCGTTTTGATCACTCTTCAGACTCCTTCACAAGATGATACTTGCACGTGGCCATTGGATTTGGATTGGGTCAAAGGTCTTCCTAAGATCTAAGGGTGGTCAGGTTGTCTTCAACCTTTGAATGATGGATGGAGGGAAAAAGCCATGGCTGAACAGAGGTATGAACTTCATCTTCTCCAAGTCGTGCTCCCTCAATTCTTCATCAAAAATCAAAACTAAAAGCCCTAACTTACTCCATTTTTCACCAGCAATTCAACCGTGGCATCTAAACACATTGAATCACCTTCTTTCTCAAAACACGATTGAATCATCAAAAATCACTCAAGAATGGAATCTCACCAAACCTAAAATTGAGTGGTCTAAACTCTTCACCACTGCACCCTGATCAATTCTAGCTAGCACCAAGAACACCAAGATATGATCATGAACAGAAATTGCATCACTCCACTAATTGTCTCTAAATCAACCCTAATGCTACCAGAAAGCTTCATACACTAACCTACATTGAATCTAGCTATTCAAAACCGATTGAAACTACCTAAATCAAGCCATGGAGTGAAGTTTTCATACCTGCAAATTTGAGATGCACAGAGTGATCAAAGCTTCAAGATAAGCTTCAATAAGTTCCAGACACCTTCACCAACACCAAAGGAGGCTTCTGTATGCAAAGAGAGAGATTGAAATGGCTTGGATTCTTGAATTCGATTCTGAGTTGCAGATGAAAAATTCCAATTGCTATCTCACAATTCTTCAAGTTTCTTGCTATGGATTCTATCTGAAATCATCCACCAATGCTAGAGCAAGCTTCTGAGATCAAAAGAATGGATTGAAGGTGGTTGAAACTTGTAACTGAATTCTGTTTTGCAAATGGAAGATTGAAAATGCAATCTCACAAATCTCCCTCAATTCTCTCCAACTCTCGCTCTGAATCACTTCATATGTATATATAGAATGTGGATGAAGGCTCTAGAAAGTTCTGGATTGATCCTATGAGAAAATCAACTTCTCATGTCATGAAAATCTCTTCTTATGCTACACACATATCAGCTCATGATAGCAGCTTGTATTCACCTTATTCTGAGTCCAATTTCTCTCCAAATGAGATTTAGGAGGTGTTAGGATGGAAGGGAGCCTTGCATTTGCCTTGAAGTGTGGTTTTGCAATTGTGCCTTATAATGCAAGTAGCCCATTTACAAAGCAAGTCATAAAAATAATCCTCAATTCAAAATTGTGGAAATGTAAATGTTCTCAAAATGTATTTTACAGTCAAATTGGTATGTCATATGGCTTGGTTTGGATTTGTAGACCAAAAACCCCAATTTTCAACCTTTGTTCATTAAAATTTACCCTTATTTTAGGCCATTTTGGTGACTTTGTGAAGAAAGCCATTCCAAGCTCTCATTACCTCTTATCTAGCCTAAAAACATCATTTTGAACACATCTCATGTTGAACATTTTTTCATTTGAGGAGTGGAAGATGGAGATTTGGACCTATGTTGAAAAATGACCTGTAATTCAACTTTCCCAAAATACCCCTGGGTTGCCAAGACCATAACTTGAGTTCCACAAATCCTCTTGAGGACTTCTAGTACTAAAATTAAAGCTAAGATCAATAACTACAACTATTATGTTATCCAAGAATCCATTTGAAAACCCTTTCATGGGAAAACGTTGCTTGGAAGTCAAGTGACTTTCACAGATAAATTTCAATGTCCTCTGATGACCCATAACTTGCAAGAACCATAACTTGAGTTCTAAAAATCTCCTTGAAGACTTCTATTACTAAAATTAAAGCTATTGAGAAGCTCTACAAGTTTCATGTTGACCAAGAATTCATTTAAATCTTGCATTTTGACTTAACTGGCTTGGAAGTGAGGCCTAAATTAGGGGATTTTACACTGAAACCCTAATTTAGTAACTCCTCCTACCCTTGATTCCTTTTGATTTCTCCTTGGCACACCACCACACATGTATCCACATATCAATTCATGAATTCCACATCCTTCAACTAAGCCTTGGTGCTCTTCAATCACTCAGTTGACCTAGGGTTGACCCAGATGAAACCCTAGTTGACTGTACTTCAACTCTGGCTCTTGTACTTGTATCAATGACTTGTCTCATCTTCAAAATGACCCTCTAGGTCTTCCATGATCTTTGTGCACATTCCACACCCTCAGTCATGGCTCACACACTCATTGATGGCCTTCAATACCTCAAATTAGGAGAGAAATCCACTGGTTGACCCTCAAACTTTTCAAAGCTTCAACTCATTTCTTGATTACTTGGATGGTCTTAAGCTTGAATAAAGCCCTTTGATGTGCCTCTTTTGATAAGAATGGCACTTGATCCCCTGTTAGATGATTTGTTATGCTATGCTATGCAAATGATTAGACTATGTACATGGTTGACTATGCAAATGATAATGCAATTGAAACATAAACCAGGTGAAATAGGTTGAGCAAATTTTGGGGTGCAACAGGGACACTTCAAACACACCAAAGAAGTAGTCACCGAACCAATAGAGGGAGTTTCGATAGTCATCCGTCGCTCAAGAGTAGACAACACCAATCCTAATCTCTTCACACAATCAACAGAAATGAACGAGTGGGTTGCACCCGTGTCAAATGTAACACCCATTTTAATTATTTAGTCTTTTTGGTGTGTTCTTGTGTGGGAAGTGTGTCTAAGCGCGTTGGTGGGTGCCCTTAATTGATAAGGATTATTTTAATAAGCCATAGAGTTAATATTAATATAATATAATGAATAATGATAATAATTTAATAAATAATAGTAATATTGTAATTGTATTATTATTATTATTATTATTACTATTATTATTAATGGAATAAGTAAGGAAAGGGGATTTTGGGGAAGAAAACACGATAAACCAATTTGGGGGAAAGATTGAAGAGAAATAACAAGGGAAGAGAAAAAAGCTAGGGATGTCCGGTTCTTGGGGATTCTTCAACAATCGAAGAAATTAATTGAGGTAAGGGGGAGAAACGCGTTAAGATTGGTATTCTTGCATGAATTGGGTAGAGGGGATTCCTTAACCCCGTAGGGATTTTATGAATATGATTTGCATGTTGGTATGTCTATTTTTGTTGTTGATATTGGTGAATTTGGTGTATGATATTGATGAATTTGGTGCATGCATTATTGTTATGATTTTGGGTGAGGTTCTGTGTACCTTCTGAGGTATTAGTGATGTACAGGAAAATTGGTTCTAGAGAGGAAATCTAAGGGGCAAATGGTTAGAATGGTGTTTAATAGTTGCAGTAATTATAGGATAGCAGATAGATAGAGAATGATAGGCTTGGAATTGAGCAAGATGAATTTCTAGACAGTGAGGGTTTTGTGAGATCGCAGACGCTCGCTAGCACATTCGCTAGGCGAGCTAGTAGCGAGCATTCGCTAGGGACTCGCTAGGCGAGCTAGGTAGCAAAAACTTCTAGTAGCCACTGTCTGCCTTCGCTAGCAGGTTCGCTAGGTGAGTGAGGCAGCGAGAGTTTGCTGAGGCCTCGCTAGGCGAGTGGGCCAGCGAGCATGACATCAACTTGTTTTATTTTTGTGGTTCCATCCAATGTTGATGTTTTGTAGGATCCCTTTTGGCCATGTTGAGTATAGGAATGGTGTGAATGGTGAGGAGCGTATATTTGGTGTTCGAATGTGATTTCCCTATTATTCATTTTAATTGACATAATTGATTGGTGTGTATATATATGTATGTATATATGATGTATGGTGATGTGATCAGGAGGATCGTGTGCACTTAGTGTGATTGGGTTGTCTATTGTGCATTTAGTGTCGTGCATATCATGGTGTTTTGGTGGGATGAATCATGCCTCAGGAGGAGCGTAAGTGATTCATCTGTACTCCCTTGTGGAGAATGGTGGGGTTGAATCATGTCTCAGGAGGAGCGTAAGTGATTCACCCGTACTCCCTTGTGGAGAATGGTGGGGATAGATCATGTCTCAGGAGGAGCGTAAGTGATCTATCCGGGGTTCGATTGAATGAACCAATGAGTCGGTACCGCATGCATGGTGTTGAGTTGCATTCTTGCATTATTGTATGTTATGTTGAACTATTTGATGTGATATCGCACTATTGAAGGGAAACTCTGATATTTATTTGACTTAATCATATTTTATTTTAATTTGGGAAAGTGGGGTGTTACAATTGGTATCAGAGTAGGTCGGTCCGTCCGGCCAGTGTAGTAGTTGAGTTTGTCCTTAGGATAGAGGTTGTGTACCTTTTAACCTGGTGTTGTTATTGTCAAGGAGTAAGGCAGGAAGGAATGATGCCACTTTGGCTGCTGCTATACAAGCGATGGCGCAGGTGGTTGCTAATCAGAATCTAGTTGTGGGTGCTCAGTTTGGAGATTTGGCTCAGTTTCGGAATAACAAGCCACTGACATTTGAAGGAGGAATTCTGGATCCTGAAGCTGCACAGAAATGGCTAAAGACAATTGAGAAAATTTTCAGGACAATGGGTTATAGTGACGAGCAAAAAGTAAGGTTTGGTACTCACATACTGGAAGGAGAAACTGAGGCTTAGTGGGACAACAATCGCTAGAGACTGGAGACGGCGGGAGTGGGATTGAAATAAGTGGGGGAGAAAGTTGTGCTTCTCCAAGATGCTTCAAGTGTGGAGTGATGGCTCAGTGTGTTGTTAAACACTATTATAGTTTGACGGGATCATGTTGGAGGGAATAAATGTGTCTTGCAAGCTTAGATGGTGTGTAAAGTGAATTGTTTGGAGTTAAGCCAAATGCTTAAGAGTTGTTTTGGCGAGTCGGCGCAGGACAGTGTTGAGATGTTTAATTTTGAGGGGAATTTTGAGTGTTGATGAAAGTAGAGAAATTGGCGGGTTGCCGATTAAGTGTGGTCATCTGAAAGTTATCCTGACAAGACAGTGATATACATTCAGGATGTGAAGTGGAGTTGTGATTGACTTAGTTGCAGAAACTAGCCCGATATTGAGAGCTCCGTATTGCATGTCTGTTTGGATGGTCAAGGAATTAATTTGAGTGAGTAGTTTTGAGACTCGTGTCTGGTGGATGTGCTACGGTAATAGATTGTGAGGTCGAGTATGTAAAGGGTGGATAATGACTCCTGGTAAATATTAAAGAAAGTAAGAATGTGGAATATGATATTGATATAATTATACCTTTAAACATTTCAAGAGTTGAAGGTGTGTTGAATGGCCTTTCAAGTGTGAAAATGTTGTTGTCGTATTTTTGACGTAACGGGAGAACCGTAACCCGAAATGACGCACTGTTAGAAGCATTGGAAGTTTTTACAATGCTATAGGTGATGGTGAAGTAGCGGCATGGGATTAATATATTTATTGATGGAATGTGTTTGGATGTTGTGGTAAGTGCGGAAGGTGCGGTTCGTGTTTCCACCATAGCCCACAAATTGAGTGTCCGTTTGGCATGGGATCTTCCATACTTAAATAAGAGATTCAATGGTTGTGTTAACCGATGATACTTTGGTATATTCGAAGAGTATAGAGGATTATGTTGAGCATCGGGAACTGGAGTTATCCGTGTGGAGAAGATGTAGTGATATGCCTCGGTGAAGAAAGTTCAAGGAGGTTGGGAGAGCTGTCAACAGTTCGTGTGTTGGTTTTGCTGAATCCAACAGAACTATTTATTGTTTTTTGTGATGCTTTATTGATATGATTGGGAGATATGTTAAGTGCAGCATCAGCGCGTTTTAGTTATGCTTTAAGGCAACTTAAAGTACGTAAGAGGAATTATCTGACATGTGGGTTAGAGTTGGTTACTGTCGTGTGTTTGTGCTGGAGTTTGGAGGCCTTAATTGTTTAGTTGATGTGTGAGGTGATTGGTGATCTTAAGAGCTTAAGGTATTTGTTTGATTTGAAAGAGTTGGATATGAGACAGAGGAAATAATTGGGACTTCTGGAGGAGTATGGTTTTGGGTTGAATTTCCATTCGGGCGAGACAACGTGGTAGCTGACGCATCGAGTTGGAGGACTTTTGGGTATATACCGATGATGATGGTAAAGGAGTTAGCACTGATTAAGAAAATCGGAGATATGAGTTTGGTCTGTGAAGAGACTTCTTATGGAGTTAAGCTTTGTATGTTGAGGCTGACTATGGGTAATCTTGATGAGAGTCGAGGAGTTGGAATTCTAATTTCAGCTAGTAGACTGATTGAATTTAATGAATTGAGTCGAAGAGCTGATTTTCGGATTGATGGAAATGGTGGCCATAGGTGGAGAGAGAAATGGTTAAGGTCGTGTATGCTTATTAGACTTGTTGACAGTCAAAGTTGAAATAGCGGGGACTATTGGGCCTGATGCAACTGTTGAATGTTTCTGAGTGGAATAGAATAGTGTTCCCATGGATTTTGTGTCGGGTTTTCCAAAGAATTTGAAGGGATATGATTTGATTTGAGTAGTTAAGAATGCATTGAAAAGATTAACTCATTCCTTACCAATGAGGATGAATCATTCTATGCTGGAGGTAGCTAAGATGTATAGTGAAGAAGTTGCAAAGTAGTATGAGATACCGTCGAATAATGTGTCAGATGGGAATCTGAGTTTCGATGAGATTTTGGGAGAGTTGCAGACGCTTTGAGTGCCATATTGAAGTTGAACTCTGTCTAGCATCCGTGGACGGATGGACAGATATAGAGAACTATCCAGTATGTAGAGGATTTGGTGAGAGCTTGTGTGTTGGATGGTGTACAAGTGAGAGATAATTTGATTGCTGAGGCACTTCTAGTGCGAATTGTTGAACGGGAAACAACTCCGAGGGAAGGAGATATCCTTGGTGAAAGTCGCTTGGGGAGGTGTTGCAGGAGGCAGTGTGACCTGGGAATTGGAAAGCAGGATGCGAGAAGCGTATCTGGAATTGTTTCCATCAGGTAATTTTCGAGGACGAAAATAATTAAAGTGGGGGAGAGTTGTAACACCCATTTTAATTATTTAGTCTTTTTGGTGTGTCCTTGTGTGGGGAGTGTGTCTAAGCGCGTTGGTGGGTGCCCTTAATTGATAAGGATTATTTTAACAAGCCAGAGTTAATATTAATATAATATAATGAATAATGATAATAATTTAATAAATAATAGTAATATTGTAATTGTATTATTATTATTATTATTATTATTATTATTACTATTATTATTAATGGAATAAGTAAGGAAAGGGGATTTTGGGGAAGAAAACACGATAAACCAATTTGGGGGAAAGATTGAAGAGAAAGAACAAGGACGAAGAACAAGGGAAGAGAAGAAGTCTAGGGTTGTCCGATTCTTGGGGATTCTTCAACAATCGAAGAAATTAATCGAGGTAAGGGGGGAGAAACGAGTTAAGATTGGTATTCTTGCATGAATTGGGTAGAGGGGATTCCTTAACCCTGTAGGGATTTTATGAATATGATTTGCATGTTGGTATGCCTGTTGTTGTTGTTGATATTGGTGAATTTGGTGTATGATATCGACGAATTTGGTGTATGATATTGATGAATTTGTAGAGGGGATTCCTTAACCCCGTAGGGTTCTGTGTACCTTCTGAGGTATTAGCGATGTACAGGAAAATTGGTTCTGAAGAGGAAATCTAAGGGGCAAATGGTTAGAATGGTGTTTAATAGTTGCAGTAACCATAGGATAGTAGATAGATAGAGAATGATAGGCTTGGAATTGAGCAAGATAAATTTCTGGACAGTGAGGGTTTTGTGAGATCGCAGACGCTTGCTAGCACCTTCGCTAGACGAGCTAGTAACGAGCATTCGCTAGGGACTCGCTAGGCGAGTTAGGTAGCGAACACTTTTAGTAGCCAATGTCTGCCTTCGCTAGCAGGTTCGCTAGGCGAGTGAGGCAGTGAGAGTTCGCTGAGGCCTCGCTAGGCGAGTGGGCCAGCGAGCATGACAGCAACTTGTTTTATTTTTGTGGTTCCATCCAATGTTGATGTTTTGTAGGATCCCTTTTGGCCATGTTGAGTATAGGAATGGTGTGAATGGTGAGGAGCGTATATTTGGTGTTCGAATGTGATTTCCCTATTATTCATTTTAATTGACATAATTGATTGGTGTGTATATATATGTATGTATCAATGATGTATGGTGATGTGATCAGGAGGATCGTGTGCACTTAATGTGCTTGAGTTGTGTGTTGTGCATTTGGTGTCATGCATATCATGGTGTTTTGGTAGGATGAATCATGTCTTAGGAGGAGCGTATGTTATTCATCTGTACTCCCTTGCGGAGAATGGTGGGGTTGAATCATGTCTCAGAAGGAGCGTAAGTGATTCACCCGTACTCCCTTGTGGAGAATGGTGGGGTTGAATCATGTCTCAGGAGGAGCGTAGGTGATTCACCTGTACTCCCTTGTGGAGAATGGTGGGGATAGATCATGTCTCAGGAGGAGCGTAAGTGATCTATCCGCGGTTCGATTGAATGAACCAATGAGTCGGTACCACATGCATGGTGTTGAGTTGCATTCTTGCATTATTGTATGTTATGTTGAACTATTTGATGTGATATCCCCCTATTGAAGGGAAACTCTGATATTTATTTGACTTAATCATATTTTATTTTAATTTGGGAAAGTGGGGTGTTACATCAATCATAGCAGTCAAAGGAATATTATTGATAAAACAAGTACCTTTGACAGAACGCTCCTCGCTGGCCGATTGAGTTCCTACCACAGCAAATACTTTACCGCTGGCCTGAGACGCCTGAGACTTCTTCGACTTCTCGCAATGTGTACTGATATGACCTTTCTCACCACAGTTATAACAGGTAGGAATAGTTGTAACACCCATTTTAATTATTTAGTCATTTTAGTGTTATTTTAATTATTGTATTTAGAGGTGCCCTTAGGTGGGGGTGTAATGGAATATGTTGGTGGGTATCCTTGATTTATAAGGATTATTTGATAAATGTGGAGTTGATATAATAATATAATGAATTAATAATAAATAGTAATATTGGTGGTATTATTATTATTATTATTATTATTATTATTATTATTATTATTATTATTATTAGTAATAATATTATTAATATTGGGATAAAGAGTATAGAATGGGAGTTGAGGAGATAATAGGGAGTTAGAGAGAGAAGAGAGTGAAAAAGTCACGATAGAACCGTGAGAAGAGAATTTGGAGAAAGGAGAAGAGCGAAGAACAGAGAGGAAGAGGGAAGGTTAGAGCTATCCAACCTTGGAGGAATTCTTCATCAATTGGAACAACTATCGAGGTAAGGGGGGAGAAACTAATTGGGATGGTATATACATGAATATGGTAGAGGGGATTCCTTAATCCCATAGGGATTTGTCGATGCATGAAGTTGTATATTGGAATGCTTGTAATTGTTGTTGATATTGATAAATCGATGCTTGATGTTGATGAATTGTTGTTGATATTGTGGAGTTTGGGGGTATAGGCTGAGGTTACGGTTTTAGGGAAGTTATGGGTGACTTCAGAGGTATTTGAGGTATAATTGAAGGTTGGTTTTGTAGTGGAAATTAGGGAGCAATCGATGAGGGTAGTATGTAATATTTGCACTGTTAATAGGATAGAAGTTGGGGGTAGCATGTTAGGCTTGGAATTGGTTCAGATAGCATTGTAGAACAGTGGGGATTTGGGGGTATCGCAACATTCGCTGGGTTTCGCCTGGCAAGTGTTGGCGAAGGTTCGCCTGGCGAATGGTGGCGAGGGTTCGCCTGGCGAATGTCAGCGAGCAAGGGCGAGTAATTCCAAATAAACTCCCAGACCTAAAGGGTATAAAGTTTGCCTGGCGAAGGTGGCCAGCGAAGGTTCGCCCGGCGAATGATCTCTTCACCTGGCGAATGCACGATAGTGGAGAGGGGCTTCGCGAGCAGGTTCGCCTGGCGAGCCATAGCAAGTATTCGCTGCGGGGCTTCGCCTGGAGAATGAACCAGCGAGTTTGACAGCAGAATGTGGTTTTTGGTACTGTTTTGCCTTGTGCATTAGCCTTGTAGGATCCCTTTGATCATGATAAGTGTAGGGATGGTGATTGAATGATGAAGGGTGTGTATTTGGTGATAGGAAGTGAATTCCTTAATACTTTATGTAAGTGTCTATGTGATTGGTGTATGAGAGATATATGTATATGTGATGTATGGTGGTGTGATCTGAGAATCGTATGCACAATGTATGTTTGTGTTAATTTGTATGCATTTGGTGTTATGCATATCATGGTGTAGTGGTGGGATGAGTCATTGCTCTGGGGAGTGTATATGATTCATTCGTATTCCTTTGAGTGGGGAATGGTGAGGACGGATCATGGCCAAGGGCGGGTGTATGTGATCTATCTGGGTTCCATAGAATGAACCAATGAGTCGGTACCGCATGCATGGTGTTGCGTTGCATAATTTGCATTACGGTGTATTGTGTGGATGGTGGACTATATGTCGTGATTATTGAATGTTGGGTGATAAACTATGTGATTGGTGTATTTACTACCTCTATTTCATGTATGTATTTACCGATATATTTTGATCATGTTTTCTCACCCCTTTGTTGTTGTTGTGGTCTGTGCTTCCTCGGAAGTACAGATAATCCAGGTACTTATCTAGCTTGGATTGTGGTGTGCAAGTCGAGTCTTAGGATACTCTGATACGTAGCACGGGACTTGGGCATTTAGTTGTTTTATGTTGAACTTGTTTTATTTTCCTGTGACGTATCATGTCGTTGATGTAGTTTATTAATGAACATTTTTCGCTGTTTTGTTGTGATAACCTTCAAATGGAGAGTATGTTGAATTTAGTGATGTGATATCCCACTTGGGCGGTGGAAACTCTGATGTTTATTTATAATGTTTATATTTTATTTGTTTTGGGAAGTGGGGTGTTACAATTGGTATCAGAGCAGGTCGGCCCGTCCGGCCAGTGTAGTTGAGTTGAGTCTGTCCTTAAGATAGAGTTTGTGTATCGTTTAACCTGGTGTTGTTATTGTTGAGCAGTATGGCAGGAAGGAATGATGTTGCTTTGGCTGCTGCTATGCAAGCGATGGCGCAGGCAGTTGCTAACCAGAACCAAGCTGCGGGTGCGCAATTTGGAGATTTGACGCAGTTTTGGAGCAACAAGCCGCCGACGTTTGAAGGAGGAATTTTGGACCCTGAAGCTGCACAGAAGTGGCTGAAGGCAATTGAAAAGATTTTCAGGACTATGAATTGCAGTGATGAGCAAAAGGTGAGGTTTGGTACTCACATGCTGGAAGGTGAAGCTGAGGCTCGGTGGGATAACAGTCGCCAGAGATGGGTGACTCCAGGGACTGCAATCACTTGGGATGTAGTTCGTAAGGGTTTTCTGGAGAAGTACTTTCCGGAAGATATTCGGAGTGCTAAGGAGATCGAGTTCTTGGAACTGAAGTAGAGTAATTTGACCGTAGCAGAATATGCTGCGAAATTTGAAGAGCTGGTGCAGTATTGTCCCCATTACAATACTGAAGATGCGATGACCTCTAAGTGTTTAAAATTTGAGAATGGACTGCGTCCGGAAGTTAAGTTGGGTATTGCTTGTCAGAAAATCAGGAACTATCCTGAGCTGGTAAGCAGGAGCAGAATCTATGACAATGATAACAGGGCCAGGATTGCGCATTATAAGGCTGCGAATGACCGTAAGGGTAAGTAGAGGTTCAGTGGTACTCCTTACAGCGTTTCTGCTGATAAAGGAAAACATAAGGCTGCTACTGATAAGAAGCCCGGAGAAGGGAGCGCGTTTGTTGATGTGAAATGTTTCCGGTGCGGTGGCACAGGGCATCGTGCTAAGGATTGTCCTAAGGAGGGAGTAAAGAAGTGCTTCAAGTGTGGTAAGCCAGGCCATATGATAGCTGATTGCGGAGCCACTATGCCGACCTGTTATAACTGTGGTGAGAAAGGTCATATCAGTATGCATTGTGAGAAGCCGAAGAAGTCTCAGGCGTCTCCGGCTGGTGGTAAGGTGTTTGCTTTGGCAGGGACTTAAGCTGTCAGTGAAGAACGTGTTATCAAAGGTACTTGTATTATCAATAATATTCCTTTGACTGCTATTATTGATACGGGTGCAACCCACTCGTTCATTTCTGTTGATTGTGTGAAAAGAATAGGATTGGTGCCGTCTACTCTTGAGGGACGAATGACTATTGAGACACCCTCTATTGGTTCAGTGACTACTTCTTTAGTGTGTTTGAAGTGTCAACTGACCATTTTCGGTAGAGAATTTGGAGTGGATCTGATTTGTCTACCACTTGGTAATTTGGATGTTATTCTGGGTATGAACTGGTTGGAGTTCAACCGAGTTTACATCGATTGTTTTTGGAAAGTGTTGTTGTTCCTTACTCCGGAAGAGGAAGCGTTGGCGAGTTCTTTATCTAATAAATAATTGAGGACCTTGTTGGAAGACGAAGCAAAAGTGTTCGCTTTATTTACGGCATTGTCAGGTGACAGCAAAGCGTCAGTGGAAGAATTGGCAGTGGTGAATGAATTTCCTGAAGTGTTCCCTGATGATATTACGGAATTACCTCCGACGAGAGAAGTTGAATTTAGTATTGATCTTGTTCCTGGTACGAGACTCATTTCTATGGCGCCGTACAGGATGTCAGCAGTGGAGTTGGCCGAGTTGAAATCTCAGATTGGGGAATTGTTGGATAGGAAGTTTATCAGGCCGAGTGTATCGCCGCGGGGAGCTCCAGTGTTGTTGGTCAAGAAAAAGGATGGTAGTATACGCTTGTGCATCGATTACCGTCAGTTGAATAAGGTAACCATTAAGAATAAGTATCCTCTTCCAAGGATTGATGATTTGATGGATTAGCTGGTGGGAGATCATGTGTTCAGCAAGATCGACTTGAGGTCGGGTTATCATCAGATCAGAGTAAAAGAAGGTGATATTCAGAAGACGGCTTTTAGGACTCGATATGGACATTATGAATATGCAGTAATGCCTTTTGGAGTGACTAATGTGCGGGAGTATTTATGGAGTACATGAACCGAATTTTCCATTCTTATTTGGATCAGTTCATTGTTGTATTTATTGACAATATACTGATTTATTCTAAGTCTGATGAAGAGCATGCAGGACATTTGAGAATTGCCTTGCAGGTGCTGAGGGATAATAAGCTGTTTGCTAAACTGTCAAAGTGTGACTTTTGGATGAAGACGGTGAGCTTCTTGAGGCATGTAATATCTGGTGATGGTATAACGGTGGACCCATCAAAAGTGAGTGCAGTATTGCAGTGGGAACCGCCGAAGACAGCAACGAAAATTAGAAGCTTGTTGGGCTTGGCAGGTTATTACCGAAGGTTTATTGAAGGGTTCTCTAATTTGGCGTTGCCATTGACACAGTTGACGAGAAAGAACCAAGTGTTTGTATGGGATGCTGCTTGTGAAGAAAGCTTTGAAGAGCTGAAAAAGAAATTGACTACGGCACCGGTGTTAGTGTTGCCGACTCCGAGTGAACCTTTTGTGGTGTACTGTGATGCGTCTAAGATGAGATTAGGCGGAGTTCTTATGCAGAATGGTAAGGTGGTAGCGTACGCTGGCAATTGAGAGTGCATGAGAGAAATTATCCTACTCATGATCTTGAATTGGCTGCGGTTGTTTTTGTGTTAAAGATCTGGAGGTATTATTTGTATGGTTCGAGGTTTGAGGTGTTTAGTGATCATAAGAGTCTGAGATATCTGTTCGATCAGAAAGAGTTGAATATGAGACAACCAAGATGGTTGGAATTCCTGAAGGATTATGACTTCAGTTTAAGTTATCATCCAGGTAAGGCCAATGTAGTGGCGGATGCATTGAGTAGAAAAGCGATTCATATGTCGGCTTTGATGGGGAAAGAGATGGAACTAATTGAGCAGTTCAGAGATTTGAGTATGGTCTGTGAAACTACGATGGATAGTGTGATGTTGGGTATGTTGCAGGTGAATAATGATTTCTTGGATATGATTAGAGAGAACCAACGGCTAGATGTGATGTTAGTGGATTTGATGCCTGGAGTCGGAAGTGACTCCGATAGTGATTTTAAATTGGATGGCACAGGTGTGTTGAGATTTAGAGGAAGGATTTGTGTGCCGGATAATGACGAGCTAAAAAAGTCAATTTTAAGTGAAGGACATCGTAGTAGTCTGAGTATCCATCCGGGAGCTACGAAAATGTATCATGATTTAAAGAAGTTATTTTGGTGGTCTGGTATGAAAAGAGATATTGCTCAATTTGTTTATGCTTGTTTGACGTGTCAGAAATCGAAGGTGGAGCACCAGAGACCGTCTGGATTTATGCAACCGTTGGAAGTTCCAGTTTGGAAATGGGATTGTATAACTATGGATTTTGTTACGGGTTTTCCGAATACGGTGAGAGGATTTGATGCTATATGGGTGATTGTGGATAGACTTACGAAATCTGCACATTTTTTGCCAATTAATATTAGTTTCCCGTTGACGAAGCTGGCAGAGATTTATATTCGGGTAATTGTGAAGCTACATGGTGTCCCGTCCAGTATTGTGTCGGATAGAGATCTGAGGTTTACGTCGGAATTTTGGAAGAGCCTACAGGAAGCTTTGGGTACTAAGTTGAAATTGAGCTCAGCTTATCATCCACAAACTGATGGTCAATCAGAGAGGACTATTCAGTCGCTTGAGGATTTGCTGAGAGCTTGTGTGTTGGAAAAGGGTGGTGCGTGGGACTCTCATTTACCATTGATTGAGTTCACGTACAATAACAGTTACCATTCCAGTATCGAAATGGCACCATTTGAGGCTTTGTATGGAAGGAGGTGTAGGACTCCTCTGTGTTGGTATGAAACTGGTGAAAATGTAGTACTTGGGCTAGAGATTGTACAACAAATTACTGAGACAATTCAGATGATTCGTGAGAAAATGAAAGTGTCTCAGAGTAGGCAGAAAAGTTATCATGATAACCGGAGGAAAGAGCTGGAATTCAGTGAAGGTGATCACGTATTCCTAAGAGTTAACCCGGTAACCGGTGTGGGTCGTGCGTTGAAGTCCAAGAAGCTGGATCCAAAGTTTATTGGACCGTATCAAATTTTGCAGAGAATTGGTGTTGTGGCTTATAGGGTGGCGTTGCCGCCTGAACTGTCGAATTTGCATGATGTGTTTCATGTGTCGCAACTGCGAAAGTATGTCTCGGATCCATCTCATGTAATTCAGAGAGATGAGGTTCAGGTTCAAGAGAATCTTACTGTTGAAACGATGCCGTTGAGGATCGAGGATCATAAGATGAAACAGCTCCGAGGGAAGGAGATATCTTTGGTGAAGGTAGCTTGGGGAGGTGTTGCAGGAGGCAGTGTGACCTGGAAGTTGAAAAGCAGGATGCGGGAAGCGTATCCAGAATTGTTTCCATCAGGTAATTTTCAAGGACGAAAATAATTAAAGTGGGGGAGAGTTGTAACACCCATTTTAATTATTTAGTCATTTTAGTGTTATTTTAATTATTGTATTTAGGGGTGCCCTTAGGTGGGGGTGTAATGGAGTATGTTGGTGGGTATCCTTGATTTATAAGGATTATTTGATAAATGTAGAGTTGATATAATAATATAATGACTTAATAATAAATAGTAATATTGGTGGTATTATTATTATTATTATTATTATTCTTATTATTATTATTATTATTATTATTATTATTATTATTATTATTATTATTATTATTAATATTGGGATAAAGAGTATAGAATGGGAGTTGAGGAGATAATAGGGAGTTAGAGAGAGAAGAGAGTGAAAAAGTCACGATAGAACCGTGAGAAGAGAATTGGGAGAAAGGAGAAGAGCGAAGAACAGAGAGGAAGAGGGAAGGTTAGAGCTGTCCAACCTTGGAGGAATTCTTCATCAATTGGAACAACTATCGAGGTAAGGGGGAGAAACTGATTGGGATGGTATATACATGAATAGGATAGAGGGGTTCCTTAATCCCATAGGGATTTGTCGATGCATGAAGTTTTATGAATATGATTTGCATGTTGGTATGCCTGTTGTTGTTGTTGATATTGGTGAATTTGGTGTATGATATTGATGAATTTGGTGCATGCATTGTTGTTATGATTCTGGGTGAGGTTCTGTGTACCTTCTGAGGTATTAGAGATGTACAGGAAAATTGGTTCTGGAGAGGAAATCTAAGGGGCAAATGGTTAGAATGGTGTTTAATAGTTGCAGTAATCATAGGATAGCAGATAGATAGAGAATGATAAGCTTGGCCAATGTTGATGTTTTGTAGGATACCTTTTGGCCATGTTGAGTATAGGAATGGTGTGAATGGTGAGGAGCGTATATTTGGTGTTCGAATGTGATTTCCCTATTATTCATTTTAATTGACATAATTGATTGGTGTGTATATATATGTATGTATATATGATATATGGTGATGTGATTAGGAGGATCGTGTGCACTTAGTGTGCTTGAGTTGTGTGTTGTGCATTTGGTGTCGTGCATATCATTGTATTTTGGTGGGATGAATCATGTCTCAGGAGGAGCGTAAGTTATTCATCCATACTCCCTTGTGGAGAATGGTAGGGTTGAATCATGTCTCAGGGAAGCGTAAGTGATTCACCCGTACTCCCTTGTGGAGAATGGTGGGGTTGAATCATGTCTCAGGAGGAGCGTAAGTGATTCACCCGTACTCCCTTGTGGAGAATGGTGGGGTTGAATCATGTCTCAGGAGGAGCGTAAGTGATCTATCCGCGGTTCGATTGAATGAACCAATGAGTCGGTACCACATGCATGGTGTTGAGTTGCATTCTTGCATTATTGTATGTTATGTTGAACTATTTGATGTGATATCCCACTATTGAAGGGAAACTCTGATATTTATTTGACTTAATCATATTTTATTTTTATTTGGGAAAGTGGGGTGTTACATCAATCATAGCAGTCAAAGGAATATTATTGATAAAACAAGTACCTTTGACAGAACGCTCCTCGCTGGCCGATTGAGTTCCTACCACAGCAAATACTTTACCGCTGGCCTGAGACTTCTTCGGCTTCTCGCAATGTGTACTGATATGACCTTTCTCACCGCAGTTATAACAGGTAGGAATAGTTGTAACACCCAATTTAATTATTTAGTCATTTTAGTGTTATTTTAATTATTGTATTTAGGGGTGCCCTTAGGTGGGGGTGTAATGGAGTATGTTGGTGGGTATCCTTGATTTATACGGATTATTTGATAAATGTGGAGTTGATATAATAATATAATGACTTAATAATAAATAGTAATATTGGTGGTATTATTATTATTATTATTATTATGATTATTATTATTATTATTATTATTATTGGGATAAAAAGTATAGAATGGGAGTTGAGGAGATAATAGGGAGTTAGAGAGAGAAGAGAGTGAAAAAGTCACGATAGAACCGTGAGAAGAGAATTGGGAGAAAGGAGAATAGCGAAGAACGGAGAGGAAGAGGGATGGTTAGAGCTGTCCAACCTTGGAGGAATTCTTCATCAATTGGAACAACTATCGAGGTAAGGGGGGAGAAACTGATTGGGATGGTATATACATGAATAGGGTAGAGGGGATTCCTTAATCCCATAGGGATTTGTCGATGCATGAAGTTGTATATTTGCATGCTTGTAATTGTTGTTGATATTGATAAATTGATACTTGATGTTGATGAATTATTGTTGATACTGTGGAGTTTGGGGGTATAGGCTGAGGTTACGGTTTTAGTAAAGTTCTGGGTGACTTCAGAGGTATTGGAGGTATAATTGAAGGTTGGTTCCGTAGTGGAAATTAGGGAGAAATCGATGAGGGTAGTATGTAATATTTGCACTATTAATAGGATAGAAGTTGGAGGTAGCATGTTAGGCTTGGAATTGGTTCAGATAGCATTGTAGAACAGTGGGGATTTTGGGGTATTGCAGCATTCGTTGGATTTCGCCTGGCGAGTGTTGGCGAAGGTTCGCCTGGCGAATGGTGGCGAGGGTTCGCCTGGCGAATGTCAGCGAGCAGGGGTGAGTAATTCCAAATAAACTCCCAGACCTAAAGGGTATAAAGTTTGCCTGGCGAAGGTGGCCAGCGAAGGTTCGCCCAACGAATGATCCCTTCGCCTGGCGAATGCACGATAGTGCAAAGGGGCTTCGTGAGCAGGTTCGCCTGGCGAGCCATAGCGAGTATTCGCTACGGGGCTTCGCCTGGCGAATGAACCAGCGAGTGTGACAACAGAATGTGGTTTTTGGTATTGTTTTGCCTTGTGCATTAGCCTTGTAGGATCCCTTTGATCATGATAAGTGTAGGGATGGTGATTGAATGATGAAGGGTGTGTATTTGGTGATAGGAAGTGAATTCCTTAATACTTTATGTAAGTGTCTATGTGATTGGTGTATGACAGATATATGTATATGTGATGTATGGTGGTGTGATCTGAGAATCGTATGCACAATGTATGTTTGTGTTAATTTGTATGCATTTGGTGTTATGCCTATCATGGTGTAATGGTGGAATGAGTCATTGCTCAAGGGAGTGTATGTGATTCATTCGTATTCCTTTGAGTGGGGAATGGTGAGGACGGATCATGGCCAAGGACGGGTGTATGTGATCTATCCGGGTTCCATAGGATGAACCAATGAGTCGGTACCGCATGCATGGTGTTGCGTTGCATAATTTGCATTACGGTGTATTGTGTGGATGGTGGACTATATGTCGTGATTGTTGAATGTTGGGTGATAAACTATGTGATTAGTGTATTTACTACCTCTATTTCATGTATGTATTTACCGATATATTTTGATCATGTTTTCTCACCCATTTGTTGTTGTTGTGGTCTGTGCTTCCTCGGAAGTACAGATAATCCAGGTACTTAGCTAGCTTGGATTGTGGTGTGCAAGTCGAGTCTTAGGATACTCTGATATGTAGCACGGGACTTGGGCGTTTGTTGTTTTATGTTGAACTTGTTTTATTTTCCTGTGACGTATCATGTCGTTGATGTATTTCATTAATGAACATTTTCCGTTGTTTTGTTGTGATAACCTTCGAATGGAGAGTATGTTGAATTTAGTGATGTGATATCCCACTTGGGTGGTGGAAACTCTGATGTTTATTTATAATGTTTATATTTTATTTGTTTTGGGAAGTGGGGTGTTACAATAGTGGCCCTGCAATCCGTCATCACATGGCCTGGCTTACCACACTTGAAACACTTCTTTACCTCATTAGGACAATCATTAGTACGATGCCCCGCGCCACCGCACCGGAAACATTTCAAATCAGCAGATGCTTTCCCTTCTCTGGGCTTCTTATCAGCAGCAACCTTATGTTTTCCCTTATCAGCAGGAACACTGTAAGGAGTACCATCAAATCTCTGCTTAACTTTACGGTCATTCACAACCTTATAGTGTGCAATCCTGACCCTGTTATCATTATCATAAATTCTGCTTCTGCTTACCAGCTCAGGATAATTCCTGATCTTCTGACATGCGATCCCCATCTTAATTTCCGGACGCAACCCGTTTTCAAACTTCAAACACTTGAAGGTCATTTCCGCTTCAGTATTGTAATGAGGACAATACTGTACCATCTCTTCAAATTTAGCAGCATACTCCGCTACAGTCAGATTACCCTGCTTCAACTCCCAAAACTCTATCTCCTTAGCACTTCGTATATCTTCCGGAAAATACTTTTCCAGAAAACCCGTTCGAACCACATCCCAAGTAATCGCAGTTCCTGCAGTCTCCAATCTTTGGCGAATGTTGTCCCACCAAGCCTCAGCCTCTCCTTCCAGCATGTGAGTACCAAACTTCACTTTTTGCTCATCACTACAACCCATTGTCCTGAAAATTTTCTCAATTGCCTTCAACCATTTCTGTGCAGCTTCAGGATCCAGAATTCCTCCTTCAAACGTCGGTGGCTTATTATTCTGAAACTGAGCTAAATCGCTAAATTGTGCACCCGCGACTAGATTCTGATTAGCAACCACCTGCGTCATCGGTTGCATATCTGCAGCCAAAGCAGCATCATTCCTTCCTTCCATATTGCTTAACCATAACAACACTAGGTTAAAAGGTACACAATCTCTATCCTAAGGACAGAATCAACTACTACACTGGCCGGACGGACCGACCTGCTCTGATACCAATTGTAACACCCCACTTCCCAAAATTTAAAATAAAATACAATTAATTCAAGTAAACATCAGAGTTTCTCCTCGAAAGTGGGATATCACCTCGAATAATTCAACATCAATAGATGGTTTTCAAAATAAAATAGCAGAAGTAATCATTAAATCAATATTCTCGGCCATCCGCCAAATACATAAAGTCATTCATTAACAAGGTTCACCAAAATATGATATGTCACAGGAATAAAATAAATTCAACATAATAAAAGTAAACACCCAAGTCCCGTCTTACGTATCAGAGCATCCTAAGACTCGACCTGCACACCACTATCCAAGCTCGCTATGTACTTGGGTCATCTGTACTTCCGAAGAAGCACAGATCATCACAACAACAAAGAAGTGAGAAACATGATAAAACTTATCAGTAATAAGATACATGATCAAAAGTAGTAATTATATAAAATATCACCCAACAGGCATCAACCACGACCTACTGTCCAAAAATCAAACACAGCATGCAATAATGCAAACATGCAACTCAACACCATGCATGCGGTACTGACTCATTGGTTCATTCAATCGAACCCAGGATAGATCACATACACCCCTCCTTGGCAATGATCTATCCCCACCATTCTCCACAAAGGAGTACGGATGAATCGCATACACTCCTCCTGAGCAACGATTCATCCCACCATCCTCCACAATGGAGTACGGATGGATCGCATACACTCCTCCTGAGCAACGACCCATCCCACCATTCTCCACAAAGGAGTACGGGTGAATCGCATACACTCCTCCTGAGCAACGATTCATCCCACCAAAACACCATGATATGCACGACACCATATGCACAACAAATAAACTCAAGCACACTAAGTGCACACGATCCTCTTGATTACACACCAATCAATTATATTAATTACATTAAATATTAGGAAATGCACATCTTAAACACCCAGTATACACTCTTCACCATTAAACACCATATTTATACCCATCATGACCAAAGGGATCAATTTTCCAAAAGGCTACATTTCACACTTCACAATTTACAATCTAGGATTCACGCCATACGGCTACCCACGGCATATTATAATACAGCACACAAGCTATACGTTATATATCGAAAACATCAACATTGGATGGAAACAACAAAAACAAATAAAAAAGTTGTTGTCATGCTCGCTGGCTCACTCGCCTAGCGAAGCCTCAGCGAACGCTCGCTGCCTCATTCGCCTAGCAAAATCGCTAGCGAAGGAAGACAGTGGCTACTAGAAGGGTTCGCTACCCAGCTCGCCTAGCGAAGCCTTAGCGAACACTCGCTGGCTCGCTCGCTATCTGCTCGCCTAGCGAATTCTGCGATACACCAAAACCCCAATTGTCCCAAAAATCATCAGAAGCTCACAAATCACCCGATTTTCACCAAACCAGTTCCTGTAGTCTTAGCCCAACATTTCCCGACTAAACTACACGACTTAATCCAGATTTTACCCGATAAAACATCAATTCTACCGATTAAACCATTTTCGACCTAAAATGGCAAACTACACAAAAACACCCAAACAATCCAAACAATCCCTACATAATCACATGCATGGATAGAATCACATAGTTTCACACCCTTACCTCGATTAATTGATCAGATTGACGAAGAATCCTGAAGAATTTGACAGCCCTAGCCTTGTCTCTCTCTTTCTCCTTGTTCTTCCTTCTTAACCTTTCTCTCCTCTTTCTATTTCCTTTCTATTCCCACTTTCTCTTATATCATTTTCTATCCTCTCCCTTCCATTATATTTTCTTTACTTAATTTAATAATAATAATAATACAAATAATAATAATAATAACAATGAAATAACAATATTACCATTATTATTAAATTATTATCATTATTAATTATATTATATTAATATTAAATTCTATAGTTTATTAAATGATCTTCATAATTAAGGGCACTCACCAACGCACTCAGACACCCCCTGCATGAAGACTCACCGAAATCAAATAACACCAAAAGACTAAATAATTAAAATAAGTGTTACACTAACACCCTGCCCCAGCCTTTGGGGTGACCAACCTCTACCACAATTGTTGCGTCCATCCATGTGACCATGGGGGATTCAGCCTTTTCAGACTCATTCTCTTCCTTTTTAGCAGGAGCTGTTACCATGTTTACCACCTCAAAAGCTTTAAAAGGGGTCTCATGTATCTCCTCTCCTACTTCAACATAATGAAACGAGGTCAAGTGGCTCACCGGAATGTCCTCCTCTCTATCAATAGAAACCAACTTGTTGTTGATCATAAATTTTAATTTTTGGTGGAGGATCGACGTCACGGCTCCAGTGACATGGATCCAGGGATGACCCAAGAGATATTTATAAGTTGGATATATGTCCATTACATAAAATATAATGACAAAGTTGTGGGGTCCAATCTTGATAGGAAGGTCAACCTCTCATATCACCATCCTTCTGGCCCCATCAAAAGCTCTTACCACCAGCGAGTTTAGATTCATCATTAGTCATTTAATTGTCAGTTTAGACAAGGAATTCTTTGGCAATACACTCAGTGATGATCCAGTGTCGACCAATACTCTTGATAGGATGACATCAAGACATAACAGAAATGTGTAATGCTTTATTAAGGTTCTTCCCCTCTGGAGGTAATTCCTCATCATTGAAACAGATATCTCTTGTGGAACATGAGAAGCCTTCAAAAACCTTATCAATTCCTCTTGATGAGATAAAGAGAACATTAACAAAGATAGCATAGAAATCTTGGATGGAGTCTGGTTGAGCGGATCAACCACCTTGTAATTTCTTTTTCTGATTATACAGAGAAATTCTTCAACCTCATCAGCAGGGTTTATGTTCTAAGAAGATTGCCCGTAATCATTGATTGTTGCTTTCTTGCCCTTAGTTCAATCTGCATCTTCAGAGTTATTGTTCAGTGGTGGTGTAGGTGCAAACACCCTTTCACTTCTAGTTATTCCTCCTATTCTAGCAATATTCTCCACAAAATCCTTGACTTCCATAGACTCTTCTTCTACTTTTTGTCCACGAATATAAACAGCAGAATCATAGTCCCATAATACAGCCTTAGTGCTCTCAAAAGGAAATGGAGCAGGCACATTTATCACCAAAGGAGTAATACGATATGCTGATGTTGGGACCAAAGCTTGGTCATATGGAATTTTCAGAGGTGCTTTAATTTGTCCACAAGGAATTTCTATAGGACACTATTTATGATCACAAGGGATTTCTAATGGCACATGAACCTGGTCATAAGGAATTTCCAACGACACTTGAACTTGATCATATGGAATTTCCAAATTTGCAACTTATTTAGTGGTAGATACTTGTTCCAGCAATATAACACCTTGATCTATCAATTTTTGAATACCAATCTTCAAACCATCACAATTCTGGGGATTTTCCAAACAATATTGACAATCTGCTGCACATACATGGAAAATATCTTTCATCATCAATTGTTCTTTGACAATAGCCAAATAGGTCTTCATCTTGTCCACCTCTGACACTAGCTTCTTACCTTTTAACTCCACCAAGATGCTCATAGAAGGGTTATTGGTGTGAACCTGCATGGGATTCTTGGTCACATTGGGAGTATTCGGAGTAAAGGTGATGTCTTTTGAGTTAATTAGCTCTTGTACTATGTACTTGAGAGCTTTGAAGCTCTCGATGTTATCGTCAGGCGCTCCAGAGTGGAATTCGAAATGGGAATTTGCACCGCAGCCAAGAGGAAGAACAGTTGTAGGAGGCTTCCTGTCTCTTAACTGTACTAGCGATCCTCTGAGCAGAAACGAGAGTAACCTTCCATAAGTGGTGGGGATAAGATCAAATTTCTTGTCAGGACTTCTCTGTCTTGGTTGGCCTTGATAGTAATTCTGGTGTTGAGGAGCAAATTATTGTTAATACGAAGTCAGTTGTTGAACATCGGGTTGACTGGAAGGGATGGCGATTGCTTGTTGACGGTATGGATTTAGCGTAACTGCAGCAACCTGATGATAAGATTCTTGATACGCCCTACCTTTTCCCTTGGCCATTGAGGTAATAGTGGCTTCGCCTTCTTTTTTCTCAGTGAAACCTGGGTAAGGCTTTTTGGCTCAACTAGAAAAACCAGCAGTGTTCTGTATTTTTACCATTTTTATTATATTCTCAATTCTTTCTCTAGTTATAACCAATTATAAGAAACTGGACGACGTACATCCTACCATACGCTCTATAAAAGTCCCTTGGAGGGTTCCCATAAAAATGTCCATAGCAAACGTAGTTCGGGTAAACGAAACCACAGGTCGGTTAAGTGTTTTTTATGAGTAACATTAAACTCCCATTCCAGCAGTTAGGGTCGATGCCTGTTTGCGGTAGAACGGAAAAGTAACGTACTCTTTTCTGAAAATGAGTTTGAAACACGAATCTCGAAGGATAAAAGGTTTGACTTTTGTTTGTGAGATTTAGTGAAGTGAATTGAGTTTGCTTTGTGATTCACGTTGCACTAAAGACTATGACATAGGAACGAATGCATCGCATATCGCCCCCAGACGAGACGTACACTAAACACTCTAGACAAGCGAGAGGAGACCCCTCACTCATCATTTCCCAGGTGCTTAAGGCTCGTAGCATACAAAGTTCATTGTATTTATTGGACGAGTTAGAAGGTGTTTTGAGATGAGAAGAGAGATGCACGGAAGGTCTAAGGGAAACTCGGCCCTAACGTTGTCATGCAAAGTGGTCCTAAGGTCGAGATGCGAAAGGAGATTATATCCTAATGTTAGCATGCAAGGTTGGACCTAAGTTTAAGGTTATAAGATACTAGCCTACTTGTTATCATGCATGGATTAAACTCCTAATGTCTATCTTACTCAAAATTTAATCAGAAATTAAATTGGAATAAGAATCCTAAGGGAACATGCAAAGACAAGGCAAAAAGCAAGTAACGCAAAGACAACATGCAAGTTCAAAGCATGGACAGCTATGGAAAGTATGGAGCAAGCAAGCTTGAATGAAATTAATCAAGAACAAACACCAATCATGGGTAGATATCACGCAACAATGGATATGCTTCAACAATCAAACATAATCGATCAACAACAATGCATCAACAAGAATCATCAAGATCAATATGTTCTTTTCAAATTAAATTGGACGATCAACCGATCAAACAAACACGCAACGGAGCAGAAACAGAAACAAATGCAATCATGCATCATAATGTTAATCAAAATAATCATCAATGATCATCAATTAATATGCTATAAACAAACAAGTGAAATTATCATTCACCAAACAAATCACATGAACATGTTAAACATTCAAAACGGATACCAAAAGTTGTGCGTCGAAGAATCGAGATCAAACATTCAAGAACGATGAAATATGTCCAAAAAAAATCACATGAATGCATCATATCAATCCATGAAGTTTACATGTAAAAAGGAACTCAAACAAACAAACAAAATGCAAGAAAAATGCAAAAAAAAAAAAATAGGCAATATGCCCAAACTACGGGTTACCTTATATAAGGTAACCGGTTACTTGATGAAAAATAGCTCAGAAACGTGAATTTTGATAAGGTAACTGGTTACCCTATATAAGGTAACCGGTTACCACTGAACCAGAAGCAAAAATTCAGTTTTTAAAATAAGTTTTCAGCATCAAACAACTTCTCCAATCATCCATATGAACATGATATCAATCAAGCACGAAATTATCATCAAGAAACAGCGATCAAACATTGTGTAAACACAATCAAACACTGAAATCACAAATCATCAAAATGGATTTTAAAAAAGCAACAAAAACCATGGATCTATGTTGTGATTATTCAAATAAGCTCAAAATTGGATTAGATCTAGAATTCACCAACCTTCAAAGTTGAGATTTGCTTTGGTATATGTTAGTTTACTTAAAACTAACAGATCCAAGCTACAAACCTAGAGATTCTTCAAGATCCAAGAGTTTCCTTGTGGTAGAAATGAAGAACAAGCAAGATCAAGCAAAATAATCCACAAAAAGCACTTCCAATCTAACTTCCAAATTCAAATCCAAAACCAAACGAAAATTGAATGGTGAAATGATGATAATGGAGATGAACGATGGATGTTTAACTCTAGAGTTCTATGCTTCCAATGAAGAATCAAAGAACTACAGTGAAAAAGCTTTAATGGAGGTTTTGGGAGTGAAAAAGTGGAGAGAAAATTGAGAGCAAATTCTCAAGAGTGAGTGTGAAATATGAAAATGATGGGTAATTGTGTGAGTTTTGGAGCAAATTCACTTAAATAAGCTCTAGGTTTGGAATCAAAATATGGTTTGGAGTGTGGATTAGCATTTGGAATGGAAATTAGGAGTGGAATTAGGAATCAAGTATTTGAAATTTGGAGGGAAATGGTGAAAATTGATGCAATTCTAGATCCTTCCAATGATGATCATGTGAAATCAAGGGTTGAGAATGATTGGAAAATTGTACATGCTGAAAATTTGAATTTCTTGGCAAACTGCGCTTGAAGTAACCGGTTACCCTATATGCAGTAACCGGTTACCCTATCCCAAAAAGTGCCAACTTTGGCGCCAACTGGAGGGAAACTGGCGTAATTATCTGTTGCCACCTGTTTTGAGCTCTGTTGAGCCTCTGAAACTTGCCCTTGGATATTATCACTGTGAGGATGCCTGAGATAGCTTGTACACTATTTCCCAAGCTGAAAATAACATGCTGATAAAAATAAAATTGACCGCTCGATTGCTAGGTAAAATAAATGTCAGAGCCTCTGATACTCATTGTTTAAACTCTTGTGATGAAAAGGAACCCTGAGCCACATAAATACCTTGATCCCATGTCTCGAGAACCAATTCTATGATAAGTGGAAATGCAAAATGTTGAGAAACAAAAGCCAGGAAACCAAGAAACGATGAGGAAAATTTTGGGGTGCTACAGCTGCCCCTATTATATCGACTTGAATCTGAAAGGATGATGACGACTTTCAAACATTCAAGGTGCATGAAGATTGAATACCAAAAGAACCCAAAAATTTGCAACCTGCGGGGATGCAAAATAGTGAATACCAACCAAAAGTTAGGATGCGACACACTGAGGATAACAATCCAATATAAACAAAACATCAACCAATAGTTGGGATAACAACCAAAGGATACCAGCCAAGAGTTGGGATAACAACCAAAGGATACCAACCAAGAGTTGGGATAACAACCAAAGGATACCAACCAAGAGTTGGGATAACAAGAATGTCGTCTAAAGATAACCTTGTGGGGATAAAAATCAAATCAAGAACCTGTAGGATGTACAATCAATAGACCTACAACTTGAGGGAAAGACAACTCCACTGGGAAAATAAAAGAGAAGCTTAATCAATCAACCCTGTGGGGAACAAGCGTCTATCAGAAGATAATAATCAAAGGATACTATTCAAAAGATGGGATGATCAGCAAAGGGGCGCCAACCAAGAGTTGGAATAACGGTCAAAGGATACCCACCAAGCCGTACAGGAAGTAAACTCAACGACTTTACGACCTGAAGATGACTCCGTTGGGGAAAGAGTAGGCTAATAAGACAGCTCTACACGGGATAAACATACACCAAAGATATCAAAAAAAGGATATCAACCACAAAAGTTGGGATAAAGGTTACTCCTTGGGGATAAAACCCAAACACTATCAACCAAGAGTCGGAATAACAAAGGCTACCAACCAAAAGTCGGAATCACTGCAACGCCGACCAAAGGCGAAATGATGGCGACTTCACTGGGGAGTATACTGACCAAAAGTCAGAATGCAACAAAAGGTAATAAACACAAGCTAGCAACCAAAAGTTGGGATCACCGCAATACCGCATAAAGTTGAACGCAAGCTACCAACCAAAAGTTGAAATCACCAGATGAGACAAAACCGAACACAAGCTACCAACCAAAAGTCAGAATTACTTCCAATCCGCAAGGGATAACCTCCAGTCCAAAAGCTGAAGAACAAGGTTACTAACCAAAAGTTAAAATCACTAGAACACCGACCAAAGGCGAACCCTACAAGAGAAAAGTACCAACCACAATAATTAAACAAACAAAAGAATACTACCAATAAAAAATTGGAATCATCAACCCAAAACAAAGACTATCAACCAGGAAATGAAGATTACCAACCAAGAGTTAGAATAACGTCAACAAGACGACTAAGCTGGGGAATTACCAACCAAGAGTTGGTATAACGACTCCACCGGGGAATGAAAGAGGACTACCAACCAAAATTTGGGATGACAATCAACCACCAACGAATTACCAACCAAAAGTTGGAATGAAGAAAAGGTTACCAACCAAGAGTTTGGATAACAACCAACCGCCAATGGGCTACCAACCAAGAGTTGGAAAGAAGTAAAGTTACCAACCAAAAGTTGGAATAACAACCAAGAACAAGAAGAATACCAACCAAAGGTTGGAAAAACGACTCTGTAGAGGGAACCAAAGGCTACCAACCAAGAGTTGGGATAACACACCCAAGAATTACCAGCCAAAAGTTGGAATAACAATCACAAGACTTCAGACTACACAGGGGATTACCAACCAAAAGTTGGGATGACACGCCCAGAATAGGCAGGCAACAGAATCAACCGACTCACAACCTGCAAAGAACGCTCCGACAGGAAAAGAGAGGTTTAAACAAATGACTCTACCGAGGAAAGAGAAGTCAAACAAACAACTATGTTGGGGAAAGAAGACGTTTAAACAAACGAATCCACTGGGAGAACCCAAAAAAATGAACAACTAAAAGATCCACCCTGATGGGGATAACACGAAAATCTCCTAAATAAAACATCATCTGCCGAATAGACAACTGGCACCAAAGGTATCAAACATGGCTTATGCTTCAGATGCATATGTTTGAAAATGGCATAATGCTCCATACGAAATGGAAATGCTACGCATTTAGGAGGATGCTATGCAAATGCAAATGCAAAGGAACACAACCCGAAGGAGTGCTGAAAATACCAATAACCCAACTCTGCTGAGGAATACGCCCTAGATGGCTCTCCTTGAAAAACTCCACCCTACTGGGGATAACACCAAAACTTCACTTAGTGGGGAATCAAGAATAACGCTGAAAAATCCAACCTAGTGAGGATAACAAGCTTCTGCTAAAGGTTCCACTCTTCTTGGAATACAGGAAAAAAATCTGCCCTGCTGGGGACATACAAGTAACAACCCACCCTACTGAGGATGTACCAATAACAATCCTCCCTGCTGGGGATGTTAGAGGCTTCTACTGAAGGCTTTATCCTGTCGAAGAGATGAAAGTAACCTCTGTTAATGATTCCCCTCCACAGGGAATGCAATGAACACCTACAGAGAATCTCGCTCTACTAGGGAATAAACAAGCTCTGTTTAAACAACTGCCCTGAGGAAAATGAGAATACCATCTACTAGGAGCTCATCCCGAAAAATGATCCTGAAAGATGCCAATGATCATTGGACTTTACTAGCGATATAAAACTGTTGTTGATGTACCTATCGAGGGAATCAACACTAAACCTCTACTTGGGGAAGAAATTCATGAATACTGATCTTACCGGGGAGAGACGCCAGAGCATCGACTCCGTTGGGGAAGGACTTCAAGGACGTTGCCTCTGCTGAAGAGTAACACTGAATTGAAATCTACCTACCACTGAGGGAATATCCTTCAATATTTGTTAAATATGCCGAGAATAAACCCACCCTACTGGGGATTATCCTTTGCAGGGAGACAGAAACTCTGCTCCGCTAGAGACACGCTACACCTCCACTGGTGACAACACTTCTGATTTGATAACAGGATTATGTTGGGAAGATAAAATCTCTATTATGGGGAAACAAAAATGCCTAACTGCATTCTATCTGAAATAGTCAACCTCCGAGCACTCATCGGGGAGTATGAATCCATTTCGACTGTGGAAATACAACTTTGAACTCCTCTAGCGGAGGAATGATTCACCATGCATTATTATTAGAACTTCATCGCTGGGGAGAAAAACTTTACTAGGGAGAGGATCCTGACATCCTACAACAAATAAGAAACAAAAAGATGCCCCATGCATGAAGTGGTTACCTCGGTTACCATTCATGACACTTATTGTTCAAGTAAATGCATTACTTTCATTATGCTCTATACAGCCTCATGTTTTCACCTGTAATGTTTATAAAAAATATCGGATGTTTTTGCAAACAAAACAGTAAAAGTAAAACAAGAAAATGAAAAGCTTTTTGGCTTAAATGAATACTTTATTGATGAAAGGCTTGTAAATAGGCGAATTACAATTCGGATGCAATTACTGAAAAGAGGTAATTGCACAAAAAGCAAAAGGAATTTATACAAATGTCGGCAATATGGAAACAGACAACCACCATGTGTCGATTCAGCTATGACCTATATATCTTCGATTTTTACCCATGTTTCGTCTTCTGAAAAGACTGTTTGGACTTATTCCTTTCCTTCGGGATAACCATGTATTGAATAAGTTCACAAATCGAACACAGACTATAGTCGTTTGCTTTTAAATCCCTAACTTTTGCCTGGATCGCCCTTTCGGGTTTTCAGTTCACCGAGATACCCATTTTTGCCAAGGTCGCCTTCTCAGGTTTTCAACCTTGCGGGTTTATTCTTTTCTTTTATCCCTAACTTTTTCCCGAACCTATTCTTTTTATGGTTCGCCGGGATGCCCCATTTTTTGCTTGGACTTTTCTTTTTCTGTCCAGTAGGTCTCTTTTAAGCAAAGTATTTTTTAACTGCGTCTGCGTTCACAGGGGACGAAAAATCTTCACCATCCATGGTAATAGTAATAAGGCTCCTATAGAGAAAACCTTTCTTACCACATATGGGCCTTCACAGTTGGGATTCCATTTTCCCCTGTGAGTTGTCTGAGGAGGAAGGGTCCTTTTCAACACTAAATCACCTGTCTGGAAGCACCGAGGACGCACTCTCTAATCAAAGGCTTTCTTCATCCTACTCTGGTACAACCGACCATGAGCAATGGCTGCCAATCTCTTCTCGTCAATCAAACTCAGCTGATTCAACCTGGCTTGCACCTATTCAGCTTCATCAAGCTTCACATCAGATAATACCCTCAAAGAAGGAATCTCAACTTCTAATGGTAGGACTGCTTCTGTACCATACGCTAGTGAGAAAGGAGTTGCCCCGGTTGACGTACGCACCGAAGTACGATAATCGTGAAGAGCAAAAGGCAACATCTCGTGTCAATCCTTATAGGTTATAACCATCTTCTGCATAATCTTCTTGATATTCTTGTTAGTTGCCTCGACAACGCCATTCATCTTCGGACGATATGGAGAAGAGTTATGATGCTCAATCTTGAAACTCTGGCACAATTCCTTCATCATCTTATTATTCAAATTTGAACCATTATTAGTAATGATTCTCTCTGGAATTCCATAATGACAAATGATGTCCTTCTTTATGAATCGGGAGACCACTTGTTTCGTGACATTGGCAAAGGAAGATGTTTCTACCCACTTTGTAAAGTAATTAATCGCAACCAGAATGAAGCGATGACCATTGGAAGCAGTTGGCTCAATCTTTCCGATCATATCGATTCCCCACATAGCGAAGGGACAAGGAGATGTTAACACATTCAGAAGGGGTTGGTGGCACATGCACCTTATCAGCATAAATCTGGCATTTATGGCATTTTATGGCGTATTTGAGGCAATCGGATTCCATAGTAATCTAGTAATATCCAGCTCTTAACAATTTTTTGGTCATTGCATGTCCACCGACATGAGTATTGAAAGAACCCTCATGAACTTCCTCCATCAATAGGTTTGCTTCATGTTCGTCAACATAGCGCAACAAGATCATGTCAAAGTTTCACCTGTATAGCACCTCATCCTTGTTCAGATAGAAATTACCGGCTAACCTCCTTAGAGTCTTCTTATCTTTGTTGGATGCCCCAGATGGGTACTCTTGAGTCTTGAGAAAATTCTTAATATCAAAATACCAAGGCTTTCCATCCGATACCTTCTCAATAGTGTTGTACCCCAAAATTTGCCTAACCTTTTTCTTACTTGGCTTTTGTTTCATTGCATTAGCATATCATTGGTCTAGCATTTGCATAGCATAGCATTATTAATTTAGCAGGGGATCAAGTGTGGTTTATATCAAGAGGATCCTATCTAGAGGTCTTATTCAAGCTTGAGAGGTCACCAAAGTCATCAGAAAGTGGGTTGTGTTCTTGAGAAGTTTGGATGTTGGTATGTGGTTCATCTCCTAACTGGGGGCCCATTGAAGACCATCAGTGGGTTGTGAAGCCTTGATCATGGATAGGGTATGTGAATAGAGCTCATTGGAGGCCTTTAGGGTCATGGTAAAGTTCATTCAAGTGTTCATGCCAAGTGTGGAAAGTCACAGTTGAAGGTGTTGCAATTAGGGTTTTCATCTGGTCAACCTTGAGTCAACTGTGCAATTAAAGGAGATTAAGACTCATTTCTAATTCTTTGTGATCATGGAAGGTTGTGTTGAGATACATGAGGTGTTATTCCAAGATCAATTCAAGAAGAATTCAAAGTGTGAGGAGTTGCTAAACTAGGGTTCTCAGGGTAAAATCCCCTAGTTAGTGCCTGACTTCAAGACCACTTATCTCAATATACAAGTTTCATCTCAATTTTGACCAACATGGAACTCGTAGAGCATGTTCTTAGCTTTCTTTTGAGTACTAGAAGACCTCCATTGGATTTACGGAACTCTAGTTATGAAGCTGACAAGTTACAGGTCATCAGATGAATGTGAAATTTGTCTGCAAAAGTCAACCAACTTCCAAGGAACGTTTGACCTAGAAGGATGTTTCTCCTCAAATTTTGGCCAACATGAAAGTTGTAGGACTTGGTCTTAGCTTTCCAAAATGTACTAGAAGTCTTTCATCTGATTTGTAGAACTCAAGTTATGAGGTTTACAAGTCAGGGGTATTTTGGGAAAGTAAGATTACAGGTCATTTTCGTTATAGGTCAAGTTCACCACTTTGCACACTTCAAATGGAAATCTTGCCAACTTGAAAGTTGCTCCTAATGGGATTTTTGGTCAACCAAACCTCAAGGGATCATTGACATAGCTTGGAAATGAGAATGTATGGAGAAAATTTCATGAAAAGAAGTTTGAAAAGGCCTAGTTTGGGTTTAATGCCAATTAAATGAATTTATGTCATGTTGGTGCATTTTTTGAGTCCAAATAATATTTTAAGAACAATGGCAAAACCAGAAATCAGAAATGGATTCATTTACATGGGGATATTCATGGTTTCTTGAACTTTAAGTCACAAATTCAAAATCCACCATCCATTCACTTCCAAGGCATTAATCTCAATCCTACATGTTCCTTACATCATAAGGAACTGATATGAACAGAATTGGAAGCTTCCACACACCATATTCATGGAAAACTCGAAGGAAAAAGTGAGGAAAATCATTTTTTTGGATTGAGTGAATTGGGCCACAATTGGGCCAAATAAGGATCCAAATCATTTATATATAACACCATGAATGAATTCATAGCAAGGTTGGTGATGGAAAAGCTTGAATGAGGTAAGAAGCACTTAAAAAAAGTTGGTTAGAGGTGAAAATTGATTTTCTACTTTGAAGCAACTTCAGAGGGAATTAACCATTCAAGAAGCTTCTCCAAGCATCATTGAAGGATTTTGAACAACTTTGATCAAGAATTCGTGCAAGAACAATCCACCATTGAAGCTCCGAAAAAGGTTCTTATTTCTCATTCATACACTTTGTTCTTGATGAGTTATTGCGCCATTTTTACATAATTATGATCCTTGGAGTATGTAGAAGATTTTAGGATTAGTTTGATTAGGTTCCATGAAAATTCAAGAATTGACACCCTAGGTTGTAGTTTGATTTTCTCTCTTGTTAGTGGATGAAAATGGAAAAGAATTTGATATTCATGATGTAGGAAGTGAGAGGAAGAGATTAGTATCATCAATTTGGAGTTTTGAGAAAATTGATTTTCTTGAGTGATTCTTGGAGGTTTATAAATTCTGAGTTTTAATGGAGGAAAGTAGAAATAAATTACATATTTGGATTCTACACGAAAAAATACACAGTTTTGGTTAAAGAAAATCTAATTTTGGTGAAGAAATGAGAAAGTGCCATTGTTGGTGAAATGAAGATGACCGAAAAAATTCCGGCCACCGTCTGTGAACAGTACCATCGGCCGGATTTCATTCCCCTCCGTTTTCCATTTAATTTCCAGAATTAATGGCAACCGACCGATCGCGCGCGGATGATGGACCTGGTACGCGCATCGTGCGGTCCAAATTGCCTCACGTGTGGCTCTCCCATGTGCTGCCAAAAATGCTGCATTTTGGCCTCTCAAAATGCTGAGTTATAAACTCAGCTGGGCTCATCACGGTTTGCTGTTAACACCCCCATCAGCGAGGCCCACACGAATTTCACACTAAAACATTACTTATTACGCACCCCCTGGCTTGCCTTTATAAAAACAAAAAGATGAGTTTTTGACTCAGCTGGGCCCAGCGTAATAGTTGCTGTCCACACCCCACGCGCAGACCCACTTGGATAACACACATGAAAACAATGTTGATTGTACCCTCTTCTTTTCCATTCAATTCATTTCTTTCTTTTATTTCCATTTAATTGGCTGTTTGATTTTAATTCCAAAAAAAATATTAAATTGATGTCATAAAATCATGAGAAAAATACTGGAGATAGTTTGACATGTGTAGAAAATTGTCATATTTTTTAATTGCAATTTTAATTCTTTTCCATTTAATTTTATATTTTTCTTTTATGTGATGTTCCATGAATAGAAATAATGTTGTGTTAACTTCTAGAATTTTGTTTCCATATCAATGCTGGGATTTAATCTCTGATTTTTTTACATGGTAAATGTTGACACATTGTAGGATATTGTATGATTTTTCTTACATTTTTTAGATGACTCTAAGTTCTGTTTTGAACTAGGTTTTTAGAGCCTTCCCCACTTGAGCCTTCATTTGACAACTTTTGGTTTAGAATTTCTTTAGTGACCTCGAGCATAGATTTAGGCTCTGATCCTTTTATCCTAGGTTCTCAACACATTTAGGGTCCCTTAGAAAAATTCATAGATTTTTAGGAGTTGGTTTAGTATTTTAAGTAGATTTAATACTTAGGCTATTTTTAGGGTGCTTCTAGCATAGTACTTACCCTAGTTGAACTTCAAAAGTGGCCATTAGTTCATGATAAGTTTCCAAATCCTTTTTGATGGTTTAGTAGGCATGTTGATACTTCTGTAGACTTAATTGTAAGGCTTGGTTTGGTGCATTAGTTCCCTTTTAGAGGTTTGCTTTTAGAGCTTGTAGAAGTAGGTTTTTTAGAGCCTTTAGGAGTTGCCTCTTTTTTCAAAAGTATGGTGTGCTTTGGTTTGCATCCCATTTCCTATCCAATGATGCAAGGTTACTTTGTGGGAGCCTAGTCCCTCCTTTGGAAGGACTAAAGGCCTACCACAAAAGGTAAAACCTTTGAGGATACCAATCTTAGATGAGTGGTTGAGTGCCATGATGGATTCCATTGGTTTCCATCATGCTTCCCCTTATCATGCAATAATCTTTGTGTTGATTCTCATCCCTTGATGGAGCAAGTTGAAGCTTTAAGGTGAAGGCCTTATTCTCTTTTCTCTTGATGGATAACTTGGACATGAAGACAACTTCAGACTGCTAGAAGACTGCTTTGCTGTTGAGCTGCTGGCTTGTTGTTTTGTTTGCTGTGTTTGCTGATTGACTGTATTTATGTGACTGTTGTTTGGTGTGTTGCATTAGAATAGGCTTCCATGTAGTTGGTTTAGGCCTAAATGCATTGAAAGTTTGAGCTTGCCTCCCTTTGCTTGTTTGCATCAAAGGTTGATTCTGTCTCCCTCTGCTTGTCTGTTACTGTTTGGCTTTGCTTGTCGGCTGAAGGTTGAGTTTGTCTCCCTTGTCTGTGTGTTGTGTTGCTCTTGCTTGTTTGCTCTAGAAGTTGAGTTTGTCTCCTTCTGCTTGTATTGCTGCATTGCATGCCTTTTACTTACAGTTATTTCTTTCAGTTTATTTCTGTTGTTGTTGCTTTCCTTTGCCATGTTCCCTTAGGGACTCCGACTTCTCTTGTTCAAGAGAAGTTATGACAGACATTAGGGTTCTAACCATGCATGATAACATTAGGTAGCTCCCCCCTAACCTAAATCATAGGATTAACTTTGCATGACAACTTTAGGATTGGATCAGTTCCCCTTTAGTGCGTCCTTTCTCTTCTCATCTGCAAACATCTTTAAAACACTTAATAAAGATTAACGTGTGTTGTACGCTACGAGCCTTAAGCACTTGAGAAAGGGTTGTTGGAGAGTTTCTTTTCAACAGCTTGGGTGTTTAGTATGGTACCTTTTGCGTGACATGCGACGCATTCACTCTTAAGTCCAAGTCTTTAGTGCAACATGAGTTACAAACAAAACTCAAAACACTTCTTCTTTAAAAGACTTCAAAAACAAAGATCAAACTTCTTTTTGTCCTTTGGGACCTTTAATCCTTGGAAACCATTTTCATAAGGAGAGTTTTGTTAACTCCCGGTTCTACCGCAAACGGTAAACGCCTAAGTATCCGACGAGCGAGCTGCATACACCAACTGCTAGAACCGTTTGTTAACCCTACTCGGGTAAAACATTTTAAACCAGCTCGTGGTCTCGTTAACCTGAACTACGTTTGCTCTGATCTTTCACGTCGTGTGAAAGTACGTAGGCACGAGATGCAATATCTCGGCGAGCAACCTTCCCCCTTTTTTCACCCGTAGTTAGGCGAACTACGTTGACTCTGATTTCTCGTTCCAGACAGGAATACGTAGGCATAGAGCTGCTGTGTTTTTCCGAGTCAATTTTCTTTTCTTTTCAGACCAGACTTTTAGCATAGATAGATAAACCAACCCATCAGATAAACACAACAACCATGGATCCCATCGAGTACGATGGACGTGAGGGGTGCTAATACCTTCCCCTTGCGTAACCGACTCCCGAATCCAGACATGGTTGCGATGACCTTGTCTTATACCTTTTCGTCAGGTTTTTCCGATCGTTTCCTTTCCTGTTCTGTGGGATAAATAACGAAAGGTGGCGACTCTTCTGTTTTGCCGGCACCTTATTTTCACGGTAGCGATAGCTGGCGACTCTTCTGGGGACTCTGGTTTCCTATGTGAGTCAATCCTAGCGCTTGTGTGTTTATCTGTTGGATTGCATTTATTTATTGCATTTTACTTTCCGCATTTTATTTTCAGTATGATATTATTATTGTGCTGTTGTGGGAGGGGCTCTGATGAGTGATAAGCCAGACCCAGGCTTGAGTGTATACCTAGCATTAGTTGTGGAAAGTAGTGGGCGCGTGGATGCTTTGAATGTACTAGTGTCTCACGAAATCCACGCTCAGACGAGATTCTCCCGGTTGACTTCTTTTCCGACACTTTGGGCTTGAGGGGTTGTTAGTTTGGAGGATTGTCGACTCTGGGGACCGATCATTTGTGACTCAGCTAAGTGAGGCCGCTTCAAGAGATGATGATGTCACACCTTCATGGGTATCGTATCATCGTTTCTTGAAATTCTGTGACACTGATGAACACATAGGATGTCATACCTTGTCTATGATTAGGTCCATACCTGTGAGCGGGGTCGGGTTATTGCAGGAAAACTTAACCTTCATACAACCTGGTTTTCTTGACATTGAATCAGTATTGTCGGTATCAGAGGATTCTTATCATCAGAGATATGTTTGTTCTCGACAGTGCATAATTATTGGTCCTCTTCAGGGTTTTGTTATCAGAGAAGTGTTGTGATTGTGTTGAAGCAAAGCCTTGATCTCCTCAACAGCATAATCTTGATCCCCTGTTGCATGACTGCATCTTGCATTTTGCATACTCATTTGCATATCATTAACGTGTGTCTGTGTTGCAGGTGCATATACTATCCCCCTGTTCCGGTAATCTTGCCCTCTATTGTGCCAGCATGGGATCATTGAAGAAGAATGTGGCTTACAAGCTCCCTACCCCAGATGTTACTTTGCTGTCTAGTTTGATTGCCTTGGCAGATGATACAGTGAAAGGGGAATTCAGAAAATCGTATGGGAAGTTGCTCAGTCTGGTTCGTAAACCTTCAGTCTATGAGTTGAACGGGTTGTATGCGTTGCTATAGTTCTATGAACCTCCGTTGAGGAGCTTCACTTTTCCGGACTTCATTCTTGCGCCTACCTTAGAAGAGTTTGCTGAGTTGTTGGGTGTACCTGTTAAGAGTCAGATTCCGTTTGTTCACATGGATGCTAAGCCTAATCTGGCTAACCTAGCTACTGCCCTTCACCTGGATGCCTTAGAGCTGCTTCTGACCAGTTGGAATGGGGTTCCTGGATTTTCTCTACAGTTTTTGGTTGGGAAAGCCCAACAGTGTGCTAAAGACGGTTGTTGGATCGTATTCACTACTATTCTCGCCCTCTGCATCTATGGCATCATCTTGTTTCCCAACATGCCGGACTTTATATATTTGGACGCCTTCCATATCTTCGCATCAGGGAATCCAGTTCCTACCTTGATTGGTAATGTATAACATTCCGTCCATTACAAGAATGAAAATAGAAGGGGTAAAAATGTGTCGTGTTGTGCGCCCTTACTCTTCAGATGGTTTGATAGCCACATGCCCAAAAGGGGTCCCTTTGTTTCCTCTGCAGCCACAGCTGAGTGGTATGAGCGCTTGATGGGTTTATCAGCAGAGAGCATCGTTTGGTTTGATCGAGATATGCTGGGTACTGAAATCATCTACAGCTGCAGTGGTTTTCCGAATATGCCCTTGATTGGAAGAAAAGGTTGTATTAACTATAATCCCTCACTACTTTCAGACAGTTTGCGTAGGCTTTGAGAGGTCCGCCAAAAGACGAAGAGGTGCAGGAATCTCTGTACCTCACGGGGCTTCTAGAGGGGGATATGTTAGCCAAGCTCCAGCATGCATGGAATGACGTCAGCAGACGAGGGAAAGCATTGTTGGGTAAGAGCAATAGCCAGGCTTATGCTCCTTATGTGACTTGGATTAAGAGCAGGGCAGAAACGGTAGGGATGCCTTTTCCACCTGCTAAGCAAGAGTGCCCTCCAGCGGTTGAAGAACCTACTACAGTGTCTATTCAGAAATACAATCAGGTATTGGATGAGAAGGAAGAGCTGAAAAAGACCAACGAGGAGTTGGAGAAAGAATTGGTACTGCTTAGAAGCGAGAGAAATGAAGTCGTCTACTCCTTCAAAAATTAACAGAGCTGGTGAATCGGCTAGGCACAGACTTGACCAAACAGATAGCTGACCATGAACGTTTAGGTTTGGACTTCAAGGTTGTCAACGATCTGCTTGCCACCAAAAAGCAGAACCTGGATGATGCATACCGGAGAATCTCCAAATTCAACCAGCAATGGAATGCCACCATAGCCAGCAACAAAGAGCGGGAGGATAAGCTGAAACAACAGATCTCCAAGTTGAAGGCTCAGTTGAAGGCTAGCAAGAAGAAGTTTGATGAGGAAACTGCTCGTAGGTATGCCACTGAAGACATGTTGAACAAGGCTATTGCGAACCTGAAGGATCGCAAGCAGATCTTTGAATCTAGAAAGCGAAGGTTAGAAGACTGTTTTGGCCAAGGAGCGTGCGAAGACTCTGTTGAAGGTCTCTAGTATACCGTCATGCAGAGGGAGTTACTTGTCGAAGGGTTACTCACTCAGCCTGATCATCCCAAAATGAAGGAGTTGCTAGAAGAGTTTCGCGCCAGTTGTCGCACCTGATTATCTTTGTAACCCTTTGTATTTTCTGATCATTACTGTATGTTGACCATCACCCGACTTGTTGGTCGAGGTCATGCTGTGGATTCTCCATGTATTCAGTGACATTGTATGCTGCCTTGTTGGGCCTTATATATATACGAGACATTATTTCCACGACGGGATTCGGACTTCTTATTATCAGCACTGGCACTCTGGCACTAGAATCGGGGGAGAAATCTCCCTAGGCACAGACACACGTTTGCATTTGCATGAATCATTTGCATAACAGGTACCTCGAGCTATTTTCCTAACCCTCTATTGATGCAGGTTGTTTCAGGATTGCCGGTCAGCGAATTCATCGATACTCTACAAGAGGTAATTGCAAGAAAGCCATGGATCAAATGCAAGCTGAGATGCAGGAGATGCGCGACAGGATGGCGCAGTTCATGCAGGTTATGGAAACTATGGCCAAGGGCCAAGAGCAGCTTCAGACTCTGGTGCAACCTCTGATTGCACTAGTCGACGGTAATGATGTACTACATGGTGGAGTTGCTACTAATCCTTCTCAAGTCGGGACTTCTCGAGCGGGTGATGCTGTACCGGTGGTCGTTCTTAATGCTGACGAGAACAGTAATGGAGCTGGGAATGGGAATGTAACTAGTAATGGTAACGGACAGGCGGAAATCAACGGAAATGTTAGTTTTAATGTTGGAGCTGGAAATGCTGGTTTTGGTGTGAGTGTTGGAAACACTGGTGTAGGTATTGATGGTGCCAATGTAGGCTATGGCAATCAGGGCTTTGGCAATGCAGGTTTTGGCAACGCAAGCAACAACGGTGTTAGAATGGGTGTCTACAACGCTGGTTTTGGGTCGGGTGTTGCTAATCAGGGCTTTGGTAATGTGGGGTATGGTCCTAGGTTTAATCAGACTGGCTTTGGTCCTAATGCCGCTTATGCTAGGTATGAGAATGAGGATCCTCATTGGGGCGAGGATCGTCAAGAAGATGCTTCCCCTCCGCTGGGCATGGGTCTCGAGATGCCCATAGAAAATGACCGAAGGTTCAAGCTGTTGGAGGAACAAGTGAGAGGTCTTGCCAATCAGAATTCCATGGGGTTGGACATGGCTAATATGGGGTTGGTTCCTGGCTTGAGGGTGCCGCTCAAGTTCAAAGCGCCCACTTTTGACAAGTATAAGGGGGACACCTACCCCAGAGTTCATGTACGGTCTTATTATCGGAGAATGTCTGCTTATTCGTGTGATGAAAAGATGCTGATGCATTTTTTCCAAGATAGCTTATCTGGACCGTCACTTGAATGGTATATGGGGTTAGAGCCCACTCAGATTGGTAGCTGGAAAGAGTTGGCGGAAGCCTTTGTAAGGCATTAACAGTATAACAGCGACCTTGCACCTAAAAGGTTCCAACTTCAAAATCTTTCTCAAAAGAATGGCGAGAGCTTTAAAGAGTACGCCCAGAGGTGGCGTGAGCTTACAGCGAGGGTGCAGTCACCCATGGTAGATCGTGAGTTGATGGATCTCTTTGTGGGCACTTTCTCTGGAATGTATTATGACAAGCTTCTCAGTTGTACGATGGGTAGTTTTTCTGATATGATACTCTTGGGAGAACGTATAGAGAACGACATCAAGATCGGAAAGATTCAAGCAGGAGAATCCACCTCAGCTGGAGGAGGGAAAAAGGTATTTGGAAATAAAAAGCAGGGAGACACTAATTCGGTATATAGTGCTCGAAAAAAAGATAGAAGTCAGAATTATCGCGGGCAGCAGATTGCCAATGTGACAATTCTCGTACCTCAACAGCAACAACAACAGCCGCAGCAGCAACAGAGACAACAGAATTCTGCTCCACAAAGGTTCCAAGGTCGGGATAGGGCCGTGAAAAGAGTATTTGATGTGCCCCCAATGTCGTATGCTCAGCTTTTTCAAACTTTATTACAACTGCAGCTTGTTGAGAAAAGGACGTTAGCTCCGCCGAAGGGCACGCCTCCTTTTGGTTATGATGCCAATGCACATTGTGAATTCCACTCCAGGGTACCCGGTCACAGCATAGAGAATTGTCATGCATTCAAGCACAAGGTACAAGACTTGACCAATAGCAAGGCAATCAACTTCTTCGATGATGTTCCCAACGTGGTACAGAATCCTCTGCCAAACCACGGACAAGCTGGAAGCGGCTGAGTCGCCAACAAGTCAAGATACAAGGAGCCCAGTTCCCAGAAGCTGGCAATCTGCATTTTTCATGTCATTTCTTTACATTTGTAGTTTCTTTCCTGTTTAATTGCAAATTTCGTTTGTAAAGCTTGTTGTTTTCGATTGATATTGATAATGAAATAAGTATGCATGTTTTGAATTAATCCATTTGTGTTCACTCTATTGCTTTCTTTTATTTCAAAACGCTTGTTTAAGTGGAGTCCAGGGAGGATGACGAAATCCATTGATGTGTAAGCTTCCGATGCTATGCTTTTGAATAAAAACCTGTTGATGATGTACAAGCATTGTTTCAAATCCCAAACACCGGAGATATAAGGAAGATAATCCCTTGTTAACCCCTTTGAGTGTAGTTGTCAGAGTTTCTTTCTGAAAATGAAAAACCCTCAATCTTAATCCGGGGCAGGGTAGGTGTCAGTTAATTTGACCAAGCGTTCAAATTACAAAAGGAGTGTTCGTTCGAGGATAGATCACACCTATATAGGTCGTACCTAAAAAACCACAATGGTTAAGCCTGGTTATTCAAGAGTGAAACAGTCACAACCTCTTTAACAAGTCATACGAGCCGATGTCATACGATTTGTTCCAAAAAAGGAAGAGAGAAAGAAAAGAATCGAAAAGAAAAGCCCGCTAAGTCGAATCTTGAAAGCAAGTGACTTAGGCAAAAATTAGGGTACCCTGCTGGACTTCCAAATTGAAGAAACTCTAAAGAGTTAGTCCAGGCAAAAGTTAGGGGAAAACGAAAAAAATGAGAAACGAAAAGCGAAAAGGGATTGCGAAAGAAAAATCCTCAAACAAGAACGAAATCGTGTGGCTCCGGACGCCAAAAGACGAAAAGGGAGCGACTGTCACTTCGAAAAGTGTAATTCCTTGAACTGTCACTCAACCTTTGAAAGGAGAACGCTAAGGTCGAATTAGCTGAACGTAGGATCGGAGAACATCACGGAGAATGGGTGGGTTAAAATGAATTTTGAGCCTTTATCTTTTCTTTCATAAACCGTGAACCTGACCACATTATAACCTTTGAAAGTCCTAATTGAAATAGGTTTGTTTCGAAAGCATACTTCGGTAAAGATCGCATCGGAACTGACTCCTAGAAAGGATTCTTCTTACAGCGTTGTATTAATGTTGACATGTTAATGAATGATTTTATACATTTTATGCCACAAAGTTTTTTCCAGTGAGCAGGAATGGATTTTGAAAACTGCCATATGCATTGCATTTGATATGTCTTTTATGCAGAACAGTTTGTTTTACTAGCGAGTAAGCGCTTGACAGCGGGAAAGTTTCCACGATGGAAAGATTTGATCAGGACAGAATGCAGGACGCCAGAGTATCCCGGCGAACTGGGGCAAGCTATGTCAAATGATCGCGGCATGGGAGTCAGCCATCCAGAAATCAGGTAATCCGGGGCACTCAGGTCGAGATTTGATGAATCTCTCGCAGCCAAGGGTACTACTCCCCACAGATCAGCCCATGAGGGGCAAAGTCATGACAAGACTAGGGCAGGTCACCCCGAGAGCGCCAAAACTATCCTTATCCTGAAGTCGATTAACTTGAAGCACCTCCATGAGGTTCGAAGTGCTGAAGTCGTTCGTATCAAACCACCAGAGTACAGAGATCTCAGGTTTCCTTTTGAAAGTATATGACGAAGATCCCGCAGGCTGGGGTAGAAGCTGAAAGCGAAAGAGCCGTTCCTCTCTATATCTGCAGAGTTTGTCAAAAGTTGTTATAGATTCTGGGGCAGGCCATTTCAAGTTCGGTTCATGGCATGTTTTTTTGTTTTCCAAGCAGGATGACTCCTTCTTCTCCAGCAGGTTCGGTCGTGTTTCCCCATGGAGTCTGAACATGAGGCTATGAGCATTAATGTGGCTCCCCGAACGGAGATAGATTCTCCCCAGCCAGATGCATCCTATGCAGGATTGTGTTTCCCCAATCGGAGTCCCTTAACGTAGGAGAAGGCTCTATGTAAAACTTATTCCTCCCCAGCAGATGGAGTTTGCATTTTATTCCCGGAAGAGTTAGATGCATGCTAGTAAGCAGTCAGGTAGGTATGTGCATTCCCAGCAGTTGGTCATGTGCACATTTAATCCCTAGTGAAGTCCTCACAGGGTACAACCAAGTCGTCGGTGGTTTGAAAGGATCATCCCCATGCAGTACTGTCCCTTCTGCTCTCCAGCAGGTTGTCTTTCCTCCAATAGGTTGATCATCCTCTACAGAGTTCGTAACTCCGGATACTTCGAAATATCCCCAGCAGGATTGTTCTTCTTCCCCCTAGCGGAAGTTTGGCTTCATTCCTCCAGCATTTATTTTACGGGAACGCCTCTTTGCATTTGCATCGTGCATAGCATCTACCCAAACGCGTATCATTTCCATTCCGTATGGAGCATTACGCCATTGTTCAAACATATGCATTCCGAAGCATAAGCCACGTTGGTTACCTCTTTGTTTTCAGGTGTTTTCCCTACAGGGGATTGGAGTTCTTGTTCAGGATGGTTGTCGGATATTCAAATTCTTGACATGATATGTGATGATAACATTCGTCCTATCATGTATCCCTCATCAGAGTTGCTTGATTGAGTTTCTCTTCTTCCCTAGCGAAGTTTTCCTCAGATTGCTGTTACGTCAGCATTAAAAGACTTCATGATTAGACCTTGGAGTTGTTGCACATTTTTGTTCAAGATAGATGTCTGGCAGTTGACGTCAGAATTTCCCCGCAGAGTTGCTTGTTCAATTCTTCAGATGCCCGATTCGCGCTTTACGTAGTGCATGCCCGTTTCTGCGGAAATGGAAGGTCAAGGATGGTATATTGACGATTCGCGCTTTACGTAGTGCATGCCCGTTTATTCGAAAATGGAAGGTCAAGGATAGTATATTGACAGTCTGCACTTTTATTTAGTGCGATGCTCGTTTCTTCGGAAATGGAAGATCCAGGATAGTACATGGATGATGCGCTTTACGTAGTGCATGCTCGTTTCTTCGGAAATGGAAGGTCAAGGATAATATTTTGATATGGTCCTATGGCTCGGTACCCGCTTATTGTAGCGTATATTTGAAGATTGATTGTTGTTGATCTAGTGTGTGGATTCGATGCCTGTGGTGTCACACAGGTGGTTGATGTTGAAATCAGGTGTTCTTTATCAGATGATTGATCAGTTTGTTGCCGTGACAACCGGATTCAATTTTCTGGATATTTTTCCCCCAAGCAATCGGCACAGATTATTTCTTTGGTTAGTAAATTTCTGGGTTCCTTGGTATTCAACCGTCTTTGACCTTGATTGTCGGAGAGCCGTTCGCTTTTCATCCAGTCAGGTCCAAGTCGCTTGAATAGGGGCAGCTGTTGTACCCCAAAATTTGCCTAACCTTTTTCTTACTTGGCTTTTGTTTCAATGCATTAGCATATCATTGGTCTAGCATTTGCATAGCATAGCATTATTCATTTAGCAGGGGATCAAGTGTGGTTTATATCAAGAGGAGCCTATATAGAGGTCTTATTCAAGCTTGAGAGGTCACCAAAGTCATCAGAAAATGGGTTGTGTTTTTTAGAAGTTTGGGTGCTGGTATGTGGTTCATCTCCTAACTTAGGGGCCCATTGAAGACCATCAGTGGGTTGTGAAGCCTTGATCATGGATATGGTATGTGGATAGAGCTCATTGGAGGCCTTGACGGTCATGGTAAAGTTCATTCAAGTGTTCATGCCAAGTGTGGAAAGTCACAGTTGAAGGTGTTGCAATTAGGGTTTTCATCTGGTCAACCTTGAGTCAACTGTGCAATTAAAGGAGATTAAGACTCATTTATAAGTCTTTGTGATCATGAAAGGTTGCGTTGAGATACATGAGGTGTTATTCCAAGATCAATTTAAAAAGAATTCAAAGTGTGAGGAGTTGCTAAACTAGGGTTCTCAGGGTAAAATCCCCTAGTTAGTGCCTGGCTTCAAGACCACTTATCTCAAGATAAAAGTTTCATATCAACTTTTGACCAACATGGAACTTGTAGTTAATGTTCTTAGCTTTCTTTTGAGTACTAGAAGTCCTCCATTGGATTTACGAAACTCTAGTTATGAAGCTGACAAGTTACAGGTCATCAGATGAATGTGAAATTTGCCTGCAAAAGTCAACCAACTTCCAAGGAACTTTTGACCTAGAAGGATGTTTCTCCTCAACTTTTGGCCAACGTGAAAGTTGTAGGACTTGGTCTTAGATTTCCAAAATGTACTAGAAGTATTTCATCTGATTTGTAGAACTCAAGTTATGAGGTTTACAAGTCAGGGGTATTTTGGGAAAGTAAGATTACAGGTCATTTTCGTTATTGGTCAAGTTCACCACTTTTCACACTTCAAATGGAAATCTTGCCAACTTAAAAGTTGCTCCAAATGGGATTATTTGGTCAACCAAACCTCAAGGGATCATTGACATAGCTTGGAAATGAGAATGTATGGAGAAAATTTCATGAAAAGAAGTTTGAAAAGGCCTAGTTTGGGTTTAATGCCAATTAAATCAATTTATGTCATGTTGGTGCATTTTTTGAGTCCAAATAATATTTTAGGAATAATGGCAAAACCAGAAATCAGAAATGGATTCATTTACATAGGGATATTCATGGTTTCTTGAACTTTAAGTCACAAATTCAAAATCCACCATCCATTCACTTCCAAGGCATTAATCTCAGTCCTACATATTCCTTGCATCATAAGGAACTGATATGAACAGAATTGGAAGCTTCCACACACCATATTCATGGAAAACTCAAAGGAAAAAGTGAGGAAAATCATTTTTTTGGATTGAGTGAATTGGGCCACAATTGGGCCAAATAAGGATCCAAATCATTTATATATAACACCATGGATGAATTCATAGCAAGGTTAGTAATGGGAAAGCTTGAATGAGGTAAGAAGCACTTAAAAAAATGTTGGTTAGAGGTGAAAATTGATTTTCTACTTTGAAGCAATTTCAGAGGGAATTAACCATTCAAGAAGCTTCTCCAAGCATCATTGAAGGGTTTTGAACAACTTTGATCAAGAATTCGTGCAAGAATAATCCACCATTGAAGCTCCAAACAAGGTTCTTATTTCTCATTCATACACTTTGTTCTTGATGAGTTATTGCGCCATTTTTACATAATTATGATCCTTGGAGTATATAGAAGATTTTAGGATTAGTTTGGTTAGGTTCCATGAAAATTCAAGAATTGACACCCTAGGTTGTAGTTTGATTTTCTCTCTTGTTAGTGGATGAAAATGGAAAAGAATTTGATATTCATGGTGTAGGAAGTGAGAGGAAGAGATTAGTATCATCAATTTGGAGTTTTGAGAAAATTGATTTTCTTGAGTGATTCTTGGAGGTTTATAAATTCTGAGTTTTAATGGAGGAAAGTAGAAATAAATTACATATTTGGATTCTACACGAAAAAATACACAGTTTTGGTTAAAGAAAATCTAATTATGGTGAAGAAATGAGAAAGTGCCATTGTTGGTGAAATGAAGAAGATGACCGGAAAAATTCCGGCCACCGTCTGTGAACAGTACCACCGGCCGGATTTCTTTCCCCTCTGTTTTCCATTTAATTTCCAGAATTAATGGCAACAATCCGATCGCGCGCGGATTATGGACCTGGCACGCGCAACGTGCGGTCCGAATTGCCTCACGCGTGGCTCTCCCATGTGCAGCCAAAAATGCTGCGTTTTGGCCTCTCAAAATGCTGAGTTATAAACTCAGCTGGGCTCATCACGGTTTGCTGTTAACACCCCCATCAGCTAGGCCCACACGAATTGCACACTAAAACATTACTTATTATGCACCCCCTGGCCTGCCTTTATAAAAACAAAAGGCTGAGTTTTTGACTCAGTTGGGCCCAGCGTAATAGTTGTTGTCCACACCCCACGCGCAGGCCCACTTGGATAACACACATGAAAACAATGCTGATTGCACCCTCTTCTTTTCCATTCAATTCATTTGTTTCTTTTATTTCCATTTAATTGGCTGTTTCATTTTAATTACAAAAAAATATTAAATTGATGTCATAAAATCATGAGAAAAATACTGGAGATAGTTTGACATGTGTAGAAAATTGTCATATTTTTTAATTGCAATTTTAATTCCTTTCCATTTAATTTTGTATTTTTATTTTATGTGTTGTTCCATGAATAGAAATAATGATGTGTTAACTTCTAGAATTTTGTTTCCATATCAATGCTGGGATTTAATCTCTGATTTTTTACATGGTGAATGTTGACACATTGTAGGATATTGTATGATTTTTCTTACATTTTTTAGATGAATCTAAGTTCTGTTTTGAACTAGGTTTTTAGAGCCTTCCCCACTTGAACCTTCATTTGACAACTTTTGGTTTAGAATTTCTTTAGTGACCTTGAGCATAGATTTAGGCTCTGATCCTTTTACCCTAGGTTCTCAACACATTTAGGGTCCCTTATAAAAAATCATAGATTTTTAGGAGTTGGTTTAGTATTTTAAGTAGATTTAATACTTAGGCTATTTTTAGGGTGATTCTAGCATAGTACTTACCCTAGTTGAACTTCAAAAGTGGCCATTAGTTCATGATAAGTTTCCAAATCCTTTTTGATGGTTTAGTAGGCATGTTGGTGCTTTTGTAGACTTAATTATAAGGCTTGGTTTGGTTCATTAGTTCCCTTTTAGAGGTTTGCTTTTAGAGCTTGTAGAAGTAGGTTTTTTAGAGCCTTTAGGAGTTGCCTCTTTTTTCAAAAGTATGGTGTGCTTTGGTTTGCATTCCATTTCCTATCCAATAATTAAAGGTTCCTTTGTGGGAGCCTAGTCCCTCCTTTGGAAGGACTAAAGGCCTACCAAAAAAGGTAAAACCTTTGAGGATACCAATCTTAGATGAGTGGTTGAGTGCCATGATGGATTCCATTGGTTTCCATCATGCTTCCCCTCATCATGCAATAATCTTTGTGTTGATTCTCATCCCTTGATGGAACAAGTTGAAGCTTGAAGGTGAAGGCCTTATTCTCTTTTCTCTTGATGGATAACTTGGACATGAAGACAACTACAGACTGCTAGAAGACTGCTTTGGTGTTGAGCTGCTGGCTTGCTGCTTTGTTTGTTGTGTTTGCTGATTGACTGTATTTGTGTGACTGTTGTAGTTGGTTTAGGCCTAAGTGCATTGAAAGGTTGAGCTTTCCTCCCTTTGCTTGTGTGCATCAGAGGTTGAGTCTGTCTCCCTCTGCTTGTCTGTTACTGTTTGGCTTTGCTTGTCGGCTGAAGGTTGAGTTTGTCTCCCTTGCCTTTGTGTTGTGTTGCTCTTGCTTGTTTGCTCTAGAAGTTGAGTTTGTCTCCTTCTGCTTGTATTGCTGCATTGCATGCATTTTACTTACAGTTATTTCTTTTAGTTCATTCTGTTGTTGTTGCTTTCCTTTGCCATGTTCCCTTAGGGACTCTGACTTCTCTTGTTCAAGAGAAGTTATGACAGACATTAGGGTTCTAACCATGCATGATAACATTAGGTATCTCCCCCTAACCTCCATCATAGGATCAACTTTGCATGACAACTTTAGGATTGGATCAGTTCCCCTTTAGTGCGTCCTTTCTCTTCTCATCTACAAACATCGTTAAAACACTTAATAAAGATTAACGCGTGTTATACGCTACGAGCCTTAAGCACTTGAGAAAGGGTTGTTGGAGAGTTTCTTTTCAACAGCTTGGGTGTTTAGTATGGTACCCTTTGGGTGACATGGGACGCATTCACTCTTAAGTCCAAGTCTTTAGTTCAACATGAGTTACAAACAAAACTCAAAACACTTATTCTTTAAAAGACTTCAAAAACAAAGATCAAACTTCTTTTTGTCCTCTGGGACCTTTAATCCTTGGAAACCATTTTCATAAGGAGAGTTTTGTTAACTCCCGGTTCTACGGCAAACGGTAAACGCCTAAGTCTCCAACGAGCGAGCTGCATACACCAACTGCTAGAACCGTTTGTTAACCCTACTCGGGTAAAACATTTTGAACCAGCCCATGGTCTCGTTAACCCGAACTATGTTTGCTCTGATCTTTCACGTCGTGTGAATGTACGTAGGCACGAGATGCGATATCTTGGCGAGCAACCTTCCCCCTTTTTTTCACCCGTATTTAGGCGAACTACGTTGACTCTGATTTCTCGTTCCAAACGGGAATACGTAGGCATAGAACTGCTGTGTTTTGCCGAGTCATTTTTCTTTTCTTTTCAGACCAAACTTTTAGCGTAGATAGACAAACCAACCCATCAGATAAACACAACAAGTATGGATCCCATCGAGTACGATGGACGTGAGGGGTGCTAATACCTTCCCCTTGCGTAACCGACTCCCAAATCCAGACATGGTTGCAATGACATTGTCTTATACCTTTTCGTCAGGTTTTTCCGATCGTTTCCTTTCCCGTTCTGTGGGATAAATAACGAAAGGTGGCGACTCTTCTGTTTTGCCGGCACCTTATTTTCGCGGTAGCGACAAATAGCAAACAGAAAAACGGTTCTATCAAGACGCATGATGGTGATAGCTGGAGCTTCATTCCAGTAATTCACTTTGTACATCGATGATAACGTGGCCAAGGCGTCCACCATATGATTCTCAATTCTTGGCACATGATGGAACTCAACTCTATAAAAGAAAGGCAACAGTCTCCTTGCATAATTCTTGTAAGGCACCAGGTTGTCCAGACGAGTTTCCCACTCTCCTTTGATTTGATTGACGACTAGCGCTGAATCGCCATACACATCTAGATTCTTGATCCTCAGATCAATGGCCTCTTCTAAGCCCATAATGCACACTTCATACTCGACTTCATTATTGGTGCAAGCAAATGTCAATCGGGCAATGAACGGTATGTGAAAACCGTGAGGAGTTACAATGATTGCACCGATTCCATTACCATATGAATTAATGGCTCTGTCGAAAACCAATTTCCACTGAGATCCAATCTCAGGACCCTCATCAGGTAAAAGCTCATCACAATCTTTCATCTTCAAAAACATGACGTCTTCGTCTGGAAAATCAAACTTCATTGGCTGATAATCCTCAATTGGTTGTTCAGCAAGATACTCTGACGGAACGCTTCGCTTTATGGCTTTTTGGGAAACATACTAAATATCATATTCTGTTAAAACCATTTGCCATCGGGAAATCCTTCCGAAGAGTGTTTTTTTTCAAAGACATACTTGATCGGATCCATCTTCGAAATGAAAAGGGTTGTATGGTTTAACATATACTGTCTTAAACGCTTAGCAGCCCAAGCGAGTGCACAACATGTTTTCTCCAGCATTGAGTATCTCGACTCACAATCAGTGAATTTTTTACTCAGGTAATAGATGGCGTGCTCTTTTCTACCTGACTCGTCCTGTTGACCGAGCACACATCCCATTGAGTTCTTAAGAACCATGAGATACATGATCAGAGGTCTCCCTGTAACTGGAGGCATGAGTATTGGAGGTTCCTATAGATACTCTTTTATTCTTTCGAATTCCTTCGGGCAATTTTCATTCCACTTGATCGTTTGATATTTTCTTAGCAATTTGAATATTGGTTCACAAGTGGCTGTAAGATGAGATATGAATCTTGCAATGTAGTTCAATCTCCCCAGGAAACCACGAACCTCTTTTTCCGTCCTCGGCTCAGGTATTTCTTGTATTGCTTTTATTTTGGCAGGATCTACCTCAATACCCCTTTCACTAACAATGAACCCCAGTAGCTTTCCAAATCACACCTCGAAGGCGCACTTGTTAGGATTCAGCCTCAACTTGAACTTCCTTAACCTTTCAAATAATTTCAGAAGATTGACCAGATGTCCTTCCTCCGTCTGTGACTTTGCAATCATGTCATCAACATATACCTCGATCTCATGATGAATCATATCATGAAAGCGAGTCACCATTGCCCGCTGATAGGTTGCCCCGACATTCTTCAATCCAAAAGGCATCGCCTTATAGAAAAACGTTCCCCAAGGTGTAATGAAAGTAGTTTTCTCCATGTCCTCTGAGACCATCTTGATTTGGTTATACTCAGAGAAGCCATCCATGAAGGAAAACACAGAATATTGAGCGGTGTTCTCAACCAACACATCAATGTGGGGGAGCGAGAAATCGTCTTTGAGGCTCGCTTTATTCAAATCTCTATAGTCAACATACATCCTGACCTTTCCATCTTTCTTGGGTACAGGAACAATATTAGCGATCCACGGAGGGTAATTCGTGATAGCAATAAAACCAGCATTCAACTGCTTTTGAACCTCTTCTTTGATATTGACTGCCATGTCGGGTCTTGTCCGTCTCAACTTCTGCTTGACTGGCGGACATTCTTCTCAGAGAGGCAACTGGTGTACCACAATATCTGTATCTAGTCCAGGCATGTCTTGGTAAGAACAAGCGAAGATATCCTTATACTCACGGAGCATTTCAACCAATCTTCTCTTGATATTTTCTTCCAATGCAGCCCTAACTCTAACCTCTTTCTTGTCGTCTTCGGTACCCATATTGATAACTTCAATATCCTCCTGATGAGGCACAATGACCCTTTCCTCCTACTTGAGAAGTCTGGCTAACTCTTCGGGTAGTTCACAGTCTTCATCAGTCTCTTCTTCAGCTTGATAAATGGGATTATCAAAGTCATACGAAGCCATAGCTGAATTTGAATTGATGGTATCTAATAGAAAAACACCTGCATAATGATGTTTATGTTTATTATGCGATGCAACAAAAAAACGCATTGCCATTTTTCTGTTTAATAAAATGCAAAAAAAAAAAAAAAAAAAAACAGGGATCACAATATTTGAATGCGAAAGACGTCATTTATTTATGATGAAGTGCAAACAACAAGAGGGCCCCACAGATTGAGCCACTACGCCTTGGGCAGAGCGTAGGACTGAACATAATCAAAACAATGAACATTACTCTCCATTAGTAACATGAATGATTTCTTTGGTAGTCCAGTTGCACAGTTTCTGGCCGGGAGTACATGGACGAATCCAGGCATCCATATCACAGCCACTATCACCTTCATCATCTTCAATGGTATTAATCCTGTCAAATATCACACTACCACTGGTGAATTAAACAGGTCCCTTGTACCTCAGAACGTCTTGAGAAGAACTAAAGGGTTTGTATCCCAGACCGAACTTGTCCTACTTGACGGGAACATTAAGAACTTGGCCCCACTTCTGTGATGAGCCAGATTCTATGATAGCATGGGCTTCCTTGAACGATGACATGGAAACCTCTGGGCTTTTGGCTTCTACAGGAGACTTTTCCTGAATTTGAAATGTTTCAAATGCCTGGAAGAGTGTTTTGTGGATCTCCCTATCCACTTCCACGTACTTGAAGGATGACAAATGGGTAACCATGATATCCTCTTCACCGCATACCGTAACAACTTTCCCTTGCATCATATATTTCATCTTTTGATGCAACGTTGAAGTAACTGCTCCCGCAGCGTGTATCCAAGGTCGGCCAAGCAAACAGTTGTATGTAGGCTGGATATCCATAATGTAAAAAGTTGCATCAAAGATCTTCGATCCTACCTGAATAGGCATCGTAATCTCCCCAAACACTAACCTCTTAGACCCACCGAAAGCCCTCACAACCAAATCAATTGGCATGCATATCAAACCTTGAGTATCTAATTTCATCAATGCCTTCTTTGGAAGCACATTGAGAGATGATCCTATATCAACCAGGACATGCGACAGCAGGGACCCTCTACATTCCATTGATATATGTAAAGCATGGTTATGGTTCCTCCGAGTAGGAGTCAAATCTAAATCAGTAAAACCCAAGCCATTGCCAACATTTACATGAGCTACTACCCCCTCCAACTGATTAACAGAAATCTCTTGGGGTATATATGCTGAATTCAAGATTTTCAGTAAAGCGTTGCGGTATGCCTATGAACACAACAATAATGATAGAATGGAAATCTTCGAGGGAGTCTGATTCAAGTGATCCATAATCTTGTAGTCACTTTTTCGAATGAGTCTAATAAATTCCTCCGCGTCTTTCAAAAAAACATCACTACCAACCTGTTGTTATATGTTCTCCTTAATCATTGCCTTACCCTTCCTTTTTTTCATTCTTATCAGTATTAACCTCCGGTGGGGAAAAGATTCTGCCACTTCTAGTGATACCTCCAAAACCAACTATATTCTCAACTAAAGAACTTCTGCATGAAGATCCTGTCAATTCTTGTCTCTGCCCATTACAGAACACCTCTGCCCCATAGTTCCATGGGATGGCTTTAATTCTCTTATATGGCACAGGTCCAGAACACCAGTGCTGGCATAGCAGGCGCTGAAATATTAATTGTCTGATATGGAATAGAGATTGTAGCAACTTTGCTTCCATCGTTACTCACCTTATCCTCAACGTCTTCTCTTACAACCTTGTCAAATTGCAAACAACCCTCATCAATCATTCTCTGATTAGCCCTCTTCAAAAGATCACAGCCCTCAGGTTGTGCTTCACATTCTGAGCAGTCAGTAGAACACCCCGAAAACACTCCCTTCTTCAACAAACTAGCCTTCATAAAACTCAACGGAGTCTTCAAATCCCCAACATCAGTTATCATATTCAATTTTTCTCCCTCAATAACGGCATTAGCTCTTGCCACCCCATGATTCGGCATCGGTTTCTGATTCACATTAGGCCCCTCGTTGGTGAAGTTGATAGCATTTGAGTCAAGCAAGTCCTGAACTTTGTGCTTGAAGGCTTTGTAGTTGTCAATACTATGGCACGGGGCGCCTGAATGAAAATTACATCTGGCATTCGCATCATAACCAGGAGGCGATGTACCAGTGAGAGCAGCCAAAGTCCTCTTCTGAACCAGTTGCAACTACAACAGATGTTGTAACAACTGAGAATACGACATCGGAGGAGTCTCAAACTGCCTAGCAGCCATTATGGGTCTAGCAGCGTAAGGTCGTGGTGCATTAACTCATTGCTGAGGTGCAGCCTAGATAGCTACAATAGCAACTTGTTGATGATAACGAGATTGCGCTTGATGATGTATTTTCGTAAGTATACGAATAACATCAGAGTAATATAAAAGATTATCGATCTCACAGAGACCAATCGTCAATCTATCGACTACTATTGTTACGATGTTTATCTAAGGCAAATCAATCTGAAGTTTGCGCGTGCAAAGTAAAAGTGAAGTACGAGAATAAATTCAAATTAAAACAGTAGGCTTGAATGTAATTCACATAGCCGGGTAGTATTCCAAACGTGTGTAAATAGAACTTCTTATAAGGTAAAATTGTCTACTTAAGAAAAGAACTAATTTAATGGGAACTGTCGCTTTCGCGTATTCAGAACCGAGTTTATCCCCTAATCGATCCCTCTTATTTTCACTTATAAAAAGGCGTGCATTGCGTTAAAGTAATAAACCTATTTTTAAGAAATGTAGTTTCTTGACTCAGTCGAAAAGTATTTTAACTTGGAACTAGTAACAAAAAGAGGTTTATGCGAACCGGACTTTAAACCCATAAACGCGTCCGAAAATAGTTTTAAAATTGTTTTTCTAAAGTATTAAAAACTCCTACTTAATTGGACAAAACGCTTTCGCTTCCTTTGAACGGTTAAGACTAACCAAGTTTAACTAAAGGTTGGACAACTTTCGATCTTACCCAACAGAAATGAAGTGCAGAAAACTTGTGTTAAAAATCAGAATAACCCTTAACGGACTTACAGATCAAAAGTTACGTCCAAAACGATTTCGAACGGGGGCCAAAACGGACTTACGAATCGAAAGTTACGTCCAAAACGATTTCGACCGAAAACATGAATAGTCGTGACGGACAGCAAAACGCTGTTACGCTCCAGAACCTAAATCAACCCAAAATTCCACACGATTCACTTCCCCAATACCCCCAAAACATCTCTAAATCATCCCTAAGGTCTTACGACGATAAAGACATAAAACCTACGGTTTACTAGGCCAATCCCGTAACATATTCACGCCCTAAATCACAATTTTTCCTTCAATTACACCCTAAGGCATCAGAGTTACTCACTATCAAATATTCCTATCCCTTCAGGGTTAGACATATAACAATTCAAGTTTTAGCCCACGAAGGCCTACCTTTCCCTTTTCCCCAACGGATTCCAGGTTAGATTCACACTAATAGGTTTAGGCCACGAAGGCCAAAGATCACTATTTCTCATATCTATACTCTAACAGTCAGGAATACTTACCACTACACCACAACCATCAGGGTTCAAACCACCGAAAACCACCAAAATACGAATGTTCTCAATTAAATAAATTAATTAAAATATTCCAATTAAATTCGGGGTGTTACATCAATGCCCAAGGCATCCATGCAAGCTTTATCGGGGTAATGGGTAGGTGCCATGGGATGCTGATGAAGGACTAAATATCGTTGTCTCTGAGCATCATCTTTGAAGGTGACGTGCATGTCGTCGAAAGTCTGCATCTTACAAAGAAAAATTAGAGGACAGGACCTGAAAACATAAGCATTATAAAAGGTTAGTTGACACATAACAGAATAATTTATTACGAAAAATATAACAAAAAGGGAAAAAGATAAATAAATAAAAATAAAGAAAAACTATGGGTTACCTCCCATGCAGCGCTTGTTTAACGTTGTTAGCTTGACGAGTAGAACCTATGTAGTTGAAATAGGCAGTGGTGGATCAATCAAAGTGTGGTTGGAGTAATCATTGGGAATGTCACCTCCTTCGTAGTGTTTCAATCTCTGCCCGTTTACAATGAATGGGCTACAGGAATGGTTTTGGATCTCAACTGCTCCGAATCTTAAGACTTTAGAAACTGTAAAGGGACCTGCCCACCTTGAACGAAGCTTACCAGGAAAAAGTCGCAATCTGGAATTAAAGAGGAGAACAAGGTCTCCTATTTGGAATTCCTTCTTTATAATTCTTTTGTCATGCCAAGCTTTAGTCATTTCTTTATATATTATGGCATTTTCGTAGGCAGATTGGCGGAGTTCTTCTAGTTTATGAATGTCAAGGATGCGCTTTTCTCAAGCAGTCAAATAGTCAAAGATAAGGGTTTTAATGGCCCAATAGGCCTTGTGTTCTAATTCAAAGGGTAGATGATAGGATTTTCCATAGACCAATTAGTAAGGAGTTTTTCCAATAGGGGTTTTGAAGGCAGTTCTATAGGCCCATAGTGCGTCTTGTAGCTTCTGATACCAATCTTTTCTTGATATAGAAACCGTTTTCTCTAAGATTTGTTTAATCTCTCTATTAGATACTTCTACCTGGTCGCTAGTCTGTGGATGGTAATATGTTGCTATCCTATGCTTAACTCCATACTTGCTTAAAATTTTATTAAAAATCCTCGATATGAAGTGCGATCCACCATCGCTGATGACAAGACGGGATACTCCGAATCTAGGGAATATATAATTCTTAAACAATTTTATCACTACACGCGTGTCGTTTGTGGGTGAGGCTATAGCTTCAATCCACTTAGACACGTAGTCAACAGCTACTAAGATATATTTATTTCCTAACGAGGATGGAAATGGTCCCATAAAATTGATGCCCCAAACATCAAAAAGCTTTACTTCCTGAATATTTCTCAATGGCATTTCATCACGTCGGGATATATTCCCAGTGCGCTGGCACCGGTCACATTTGACTATATAATCATGCATATCATGCCACATTATGGGCCAAAACAGGTCGGCTCGAAGAATCTTAGTGTGTGTCTTGGAGGTGCTGGTGTGTCCTCCGTAGGGTGCAGAGTGGCAGTGTTCTATGATATTTCTTACCTCTTCTTATGGGACGCAACGACGAAAAATACCGTTTGTACCTCTTTTGAAAAGAAGTGGATCGTCCCAATAAAATTGTCTTACGTTGTTAAAGAACTTATTCCTTTGTTGATAGTTAAGGTCAGGGGGTATGATGTCGGCGGCTAGGTAATTGACAAAATCTGCGTACCACGGTACGCCACTCACTGCCAGAGGTTTCTCAGGGTTCTTATAAGGATTTGGGTTATTTCTTTGATGGCTTCTACCTTAGCTATTAACCTGTCATAGGTAAAATCATCATTTATAGGTAGTAAATCTGGTTTCAGGTACTCAAGTCTAGAAAGGTGATTAGCAACTACATTTTGTGTGCCTTTCTCGTCTCAAATATCTAGATCAAACTCTTGTAATAAAAGGATCCATCGAAGTAACCTAGGTTTGGCATCTTTCTTTTTTAACAAGTAACGAATGGCAGCGTGATCTGTATAAACTATAATTTTTGCTTCTACCAGATATGATGGAAATTTTTCCATAGCAAAAACTACGGCAAGGAGTTCTTTCTCAGTGGTTGCGTAGTTAAGCTGAGCAGTATCTAGGGTTCTACTAGCATAATAAATAACATGTAATTTCTTATCCTTTATTTGTCCTAGAATAGCTCATACAGAGTAATCTCTAGCGTCGCACATGATTTCGAAAGGTTCGGCCCAATCTGTAGGTTGGATAATGGATGCTGAGATCAACGCTTGTTTTAAAAGGTCGAATGCTTCTAGGCTTTTTCGTCAAATTTAAACTCGATATCTTTCATCAGGAGGCCAGTTAAAGGTTTGGTTATTTTAGAGAAGTCTTTGATAAAACGCCGGTAGAAACCAGCATGTCCAAGAAAACTTCGGACTTCTCTGATGGTGTTAGGGGGTTTTAGGTTTTCTATCACTTCTATCTTGGCTCTATCTACTTCAATACCTCTCTCAGAAACTACATGTCCTAAAACTATACCTTCGGTGACCATAAAGTGACATTTTTCCCAGTTCAACATCAGGTTCACATCAACACATCTTTTCAGGATTTTCTCAAGGTTAGCGAGACAGTTTTTGAAATCAAATCCGCATACCGAGAAATCATCCATGAATACTTCCATAATTCCATCAAGGTAGCCAGCGAAAATTGCCATCATGCAACGCTGGAAGGTAGCTGGTGCATTACAGAGGCCGAAAGGCAATCGTCTATAGGCAAAGGTTCAATAACGGCGTGTAAAGGTAGGTTTTTTCTTGATCTTCTGGGTGGATAGGGATTGAAATTCTAGGTACCAGACAATCGATGTTACAATGGATGTTATGACATCCACTACTGAGCAGACTACAAAACTTAACAATAAACAAGAATTGAAAGCAGTAAATAACACAGAAAATTGTTGACCCAGTTTAGTGCAAATCACACCTACATTTGGGGGCTACCAAGCCAGGGAGGAAATTCACTATTAGTAGAATTAGTTCAGAGTCAAACAACCAGTTTGCACTCTTCACTTAAGACCTACCCAATGACACTTCAGCCTAACACTAGATCTGAGTACCTACTCACTCCCCCTCAATCACAGCAGTGATATCAACCAATTCAGTTACAAATAAAATTGAAGTCACACTTCAAACACACCTTGATCTGCTTCACAGCTTTGATCAAGAGACACAACACTCATGCTTAAAAGCTTAGAGTGACACAAACAGAGTACAACTCAAACACACTAGTCCAATGCAATCATACAGCAGATAATTGCTTGGCTCATAAGAAATCCTAATACACAAAACGCACGTGAAGAACCGACTGCATAACACAGAATTCTTCACTCACAAACAACTCAAAAACACTCTGTAAAATCTCTGTCAAAAACTCTGTCCAGGACCTCTGCCAAGAACTCTTCAATTTGGATTGCTACTTTGTTATTTATAAGCAGCAGAAAGATCTTCGGCCTATATGCAGAAATTAGGTTTAACCAAGTTAAACCTCTTTTCATAAAGATGCGCACTTCCAATTAGGCTAGGGACATTTCATGTCATCCTCGATATTGCCTAGCATTTCGCCTGAGATAACTAGGATCCCTAAAATGTTTCCTGAAGTATATCCTGAGCGTCCTCATGCAATATATCAGAACCTAAAACACGCGCCCTGATGTCAACTTCTTGATGTCATAACATCCAACATGACATCCAATTCACTTTGCTCTAAACTTACCCTACAGTACTCTCCACATGTATGTCATAACATCAGTCATGACATTTACACATACATCAATGTTTTGCCACAAAATGCAGCCAATCAAAAACATCTACAGGGATTTGGAAAAATCCCAAATATCCATCAAGATAACAAAAATAGGAGTGTCTGGCTAAACGTTCCAGCATTTGGTCTATAAATGGTAACGGGAAATGATCCTTCCTAGTAGCTTTGTTTAATTTTCTATAATCTATGCACATACGTCATCCTCCTTCTATTCGTTTTGCTACATGTTCTCCTTTCTCGTTCTGCATGACTGTGATGCCTCCCTTTTTAGGTATTACATGCACAGGGCTCACCCACTTACTATCTGAGATTTGATAAATTATACCTGCTTCCAGTAACTTAAGAACTTCCTTTTTTACAACATCACTCATTATAGGGTTTATCCTTCTCTGATGTTCTCTAGAGGGTTTTGAGTCTTCCTCAAGTAAAATTCGGTGCATACACATGGATGGACTTATTCCTTTTAGATCAGTGGTGTTATATCTTAAGGATAAGGGATATTTACGCAAGACATATAAGAGTTGGTATGTTTCTTCTTGGTTTAAGGTAGCCCTGACTATAACTGGACGGTTCATTTCTTCGTCCAAGAACTCGTATCTTAGATTCTTGGGTAGTTCTTTAAGTTCTAAAGTTGGTTTCTTGGGGTATGGTATCGAATCGGGGGTAAGGGGTAAACATTCGTGAAGATTATCATCAAGGTAGGGTTTCATAAATCCATCATCTTCCTTTATGAAGGTTGAAGGCAGTATGATGGTTTCTTCTTGATCTAGTTCCCTAACGCACTCATCAATGATGTCTATGGCATAACATCGTCTCCTAATACTGGTGCCATAAGAAACTTCAACAAAATGAATTATATCTTCTCATCACCTACCTCAAAATTCAACTTTCCTCTCTTTACATCTATTATGGCTCCTGCGGTTGATAAGAATGGTCTACCTAGGAGGATTGGGATGTCATCATCTTCTTTAATTTCCAAGACAACGAAGTCAGTAGGGATGAATAACTGGCCGATCCTGACTGGGACGTGTTCCAATATGTCAACCGGATGCTTGACGGATCTATCGGCTAACTGAAGAGACATCTTAGTAGGTTGCAGCTCTCCTAGTTTTAGCCTTTCAAAAACTGCCAGAGGCATTAGGCTTACACTAGCTCCCAAGTCTAGGAAAGCTTTATTGATGAAATGACTCCCCAAAATACAAGGTATGGAGAAATTTCCAGGATCTTTCTCCTTTTTGGCAAGTTTATTTTCGGAAATGGAATTGCATTCCAAGGGTTTTGGATCGTCAAGTCTACGTTTATTAGTAAGGATGTCTTTGAGGAACTTCGCATAGGATGGTATATGGGTGATGGCTTCTATGAAAGGGATCTCCACATGAAGTTTCTTGATGACTTTAATGAATTTATGATATTGGTTATTGATCTTGGTTTGCTTTAGTCTTTGTGGATAGGGTATATGAGGTTTGTATGGCAGGGGTGGTTCATTAGTTTTTTCTACAGTTTCTCCCTTATCTTGGTTTTTTAGTTTTTTAGATTCTACTGGTTCCTCTACCTCATTTGTGGGTACCGTGCTTTCCTTAGAAGTTTTAGGTTCGCTCAACACCGGGTTAATTGGTTCATCGTAAGCGGTCTCACTTCATAAGGTAATTGTGTTGGCTTGCCCTTGGGGGTTTTGTTGAGGTTGTCTAGGGAATTGCCCTTTGGGTGTGGTTTCGGGGGCTTGCTTTAGAGCTATCTAAGAGATCTTGGTTTCAAGCATCTTATTCTGGGTGACTATTTAGTCTACCTTAGTTCCTAACTGGGTAATCAGTTCATTTACATGAATGTTCTGGTTTAGGAATTCTTTGTTTTGCTGGGTTTGAGCTAAAATGAAATTCTCCATGATTTTCTCAAGGTTCGTCTTAGGTTGCACAACTTGCATAGGTGGGTTTTATCTTTGGGATTGAAAACCGGGTGGTCTTGGAGGTGTAGGGCTTTGGATAGGGTTGTTGTTTTTGTAGGAAACGTTTGGGTGATTCCTCCATCCTGGGTTGTAAGTGTTTGAAAATGGGTTCCCTTGGGCATAGTTGACCTGATCTGAATGAGTTTCATTCAACAGTTTGCACTCTGTCGATTGGTTTCCTTTAGTTCCACATAATTCGCATTATGTTGGTACTGCTGCTGTAGTAACTGGGTTTGCGTACATGTGCTTGACCTTAAGGGCCAAAGCGCCCATTTTGGCTTGCATCATATCTATATAACTTATCTCATGTATTCCTCCTTGGGATTCTTTCTTCTCCACCGTTTCTTGTTCTATCCCCCATTGAAAATGGTTTTAAGCCATATCCTCGATGAGAGCATAAGCTTCAAGGTAAGGTTTATTCATCAGAGCGCCACCTGCGGCAGCGTCGATGGTCATCTTAGTATTATAGTGAAGTCCATTATAGAAGGTGTGAATGATTAGCCATGATTCCAGGCCATGGTGTGGACATATTCTCAAGAGGTCTTTATATCTCTCACAAGTCTCAAAGAGTGATTCACCTTTGTTTTGAGTGAATCTGGTTATCTGGTTTCGAAGAACGGTTGTTTTTCTTGGGGGAAAATATCTAGCAAGGAAAACTCTCCTAAGGTCTTCTCAAGTTGTTATATAATTGGCTGGGAGGGAATCTAACCATATAAGGGCTTTGTCTCTGAGGGAGAAAGGAAACAGAGGAGAGACCCGTGAATTGGTTTTGTTATAGAATTAGCACCATTGGTTTTAAAAGTGTTAGTTAATTGGATGAAAGTTTTTAGATGTTGATTCGGGTTCTCAGAGGAGAGACCCTTGAATTGGTTTTGTTGTACTAATTGTAATAGGGAGGGTTTTAGTTCGAAATTGTGAGCAGGAATATTAGGGTTTACTATACTATAACTAGGTTCATCATTGGATGGTTGAGCGAAATCCTTAAGGGGTCTTTGGTTACGATCTTCGGCCATAGTTTCCTTAATTCTACGAAGTAAAAGACGTGTGTGAGGGTAACGTTCAGGTTCCTCTAAAGGATCTATAAGACTATCGGTGTTGCGAGTTCTTCGCATTGACCAATAGGTAAAACCTTAGTCTAGACGGTGTAACAACAGGATATAAAATTTTGACGTAATTGGTCCCCGGCAACGGCGCCAAAAACATGATGTTGTATTTTCGAAAGTATATGAATAGCGTCAGAGTAATATAAAAGATTATCGATCCCACAGAGACCAATCGTCAATCTATCAATTACTATTTCTACGATGTTTATCTAAGGCAAATCAATCGGGAGTTCGCGCGTGCAAAGTAAAAGTAAAGTACGAGAATAAATTCAAAATAAAACAACAGGTTTGAATGTAATTCACATAGCCGGGTAGTATTCCAAACGCGTGTAAATAGAACTTCTTATAGGGTAATATTTTCTACTTATGAAAAGAACTAATTTAATAGGAATTGTTGCTTTCGCGTATTCAGAACCGAGTTTATCCTCTAATCGATCCCTCTTATTGTCACTTATAAAAAGGTGCACATTGTGTTAAAGTAATAAACCTATTTTTAAGAAATGTAGTTTCTTGACTCGGTCGAAAAGTATTTTGACCTGGAACTAGTAACAAAAAGAGGTTCATGCGAACCGGACTTTAAACTCATAAACGCGTCCGAAAATAGTTTTAAAATTGTTTTTCTAAAGTATTAAAAACTCCTACTTAAGTGGACAAAGAGCTTTCGCTTCCTTTGAACGGTTAAGACTAACCAAGTTTAACTAATGGTTGGACGGCTTTCGATTTTACCCAACAAAAATGAAGTGCAGAAAACTTGTGTTAAAAATCAAAATAACCCTTAAGTGTTTCTATTGACAGCTTGTATGGAATACCACTTTCACTATGATCCTTACATTCTACCCTTTAAAGTTTAGTCGGACATGGAAATGTAAATGGACATGTTTAAATAAGGCGAGAAAGTAAATAGTGCGGGAAAATAAATAATGCGGGAAAATAAATAACGCGAGAAAGGTAATGCGAGAAATAAATAGTGCGGGAAATAAATGGAAAGTAAATAGAAACCTACTCCAAATTGGAGGTTTTAAATCTGGTACAACTAGAAATAAAAGCCTGGAAAGAAAATGGCGGCATGATTAACTTCTACCAGAGTGCTCCAAACCCGATTACAGACTCAATCAGACAATGCGATAACTTCCCGATGTGAGAAGTTTATCACTTTACAACAATGAAAATTTATGGCTTGAGTTCTGTAACTAAGCTTGGATGATTAGAAATGAACAAGAACTCATCTATTTATAGCCTAGGAAAAAATACATGGAAATACTAAAGTGCCCCCCAACTTCTTTTGGGAGGGAAAGCATACGACAAGGGTGGCGCCCGCCATACCCTCATGGCGCCCGCCATGTGAACCGGAGGAGAAAGAAGTGGGGATCATGGCAGTTGACAGCAGTTGGACTCTTATCCAAGTCATAGCCTACCCTATGGCGTCCGCCATGGTGGGTGCCATGTGTACAATTTCCTCAAAAACTGGTCTTTCTTGCCCGTTTTTCTTCATTTTTTCTCGAGGAGCTCTGGAAATACAAAATCCTGAAAACAAAATAAAACAAAAGCATAACACAAGAAAACAACAATAAAATCCTAAGAAACATGTGCAATTCGAGTCAAATACATAGTATAATTTTGTGTTATCAAATTCTCCCACACTTAAGCTTTTGCTTGTCCTCAAGCAAAACACTATGATAGAAAGAGTGAAATCCATAAATGACTTAGGCTAAAAAGGGCTTCTAAGTTCAAGCTGGGATGAAGTGATTGGTACTAACCAAGTGAACCAAGGATATCGAAATGACATTTCTTCGTAAATACGGACATAAGCTTCGTTCCTATACAAACCAATCCCTACTACCCCACTGTACCTAGGCCTACTTTTGAATCTCTTTTTGGGTCCTCTTCATTCAGGTGCAGTCACATTAAGCCCATTATTCGTACATACTCATAGTAAAGTGACCAGTTAGTGATTCTAATCTCAAGCATGGGGCTCTGGTACACAAACTGGTGTAACCCCTTTTATTGACCCAATTGTAGTTGTAATGCCCGTTTTATTTTGATTAAATTTAGTTATGACTTTTTCGTGTCTCGTTGTGACGTAGTCGTACTTGAGTATGTGTTTGACTTGAAGAAAGGAATTGAATCAGTCGAATTTTCGGGCAAAAGTGCAAAATCCCGTAGCAGTTTTAGGGAAAACTTCGAAAATTCATATCTCTTGATCCGTAAGTCGGTTTTAGTCCCCGTTCGAAGCGTTGGAAAGCTTAAGAGATGTTTTGTCTAGGATAAATGAAATTTTGCTGATGTGACGATCGTCACAGGCACGTGACGGTCGTCACGATCGTGACGCTCGTCATGAACTTGTTACGCTCGTCATGGCCTTCACGGTCGTGACGCTTGTTACGATCGTCATAGTAATAAAATTCAGTAACTGCAGAATTGGAACATGGGGAATTTTAGTACGGTTATTCCACATTTCACTTACTCTCATTTTTTTTGTCGTTCTTTGGCAAAAAGATAACTAAAAAGAAAAGTATCGTAGTTTAGAGAGGGGAGAACGGAAGAATTGTCGATCGGTGAAAATTGGAGGAGAATTGCAGAAGATTTATCGTAGAACAGAACCAGAACCAGAAGCGTAGAGTTGGCCTCAATACCAAGGTAAGGGTGGGGTTCAATTCCATAACCGTGGGTATGATCAATTTCATGTAGGGAATTGGATCATGGGGTTAGTTTTCGTAGGTTTGTCCGTGTAAGAATGAATGTGTTATGTTATTGGTTTGTGTGAAATTGGGAAACGGCGCCGACACGCGCCATTTTTCCCATTTGTCAGGACGATGCTGTTGATTTTCCTCTGACATGGAAATGTTGTTGAGTTCTCAATTGTAGAGACGATGTTGTTTTTAATTGTTCTCTGCGAAAATGTGTTAGAGTCATATTCGTAGGAACGATACTGTTGGTAGTTCTCTGATATGAACAGGTTGAAATGGTGAGTCCATAATATATGCGAAATACGATGTTCTGTTATGGGTAATTGGTTGTAGGCTTGATGCCTTATTGCACGGTTGTTGCACAATTGTTGTTGTTATGTTATAATCTATAATAGTTGCATCTCATAGCATATCATTTGGCCTGGATTGGTGACGGTTGTGTCTTTAATGACAAAATAAAATAATTGTGGAGTGAGTCTCCCGGATGATTGTGGAGTGAGTCTCCCGGATAGTTGTGGAGTGAGTCTCCTGAATAATTGTGGAGTGAGTCTCCCGAATAATTGTGGAGTGTTGTCTCCCAAAATGGTACCACATGCACATGCATAGTTGAGTCGCATAGAGTCACATTGAGTTGTGTCACCCGTGATGGCGTGTTGATGAGATATCTTGATTTTTGTAGTATATATATGAGCGATGAATCGGTGTAGTAGTTGTTTATGATATTTATAAAGCCGTGAGAATCTTAATTGTTGTGATATAATTCTAACATGACTTTTATCATGCCTTATGTTATGTTGTTGATATCTCACCCATTTACGTTGTATGCTACCGCCATTGGTGGTAATTTGCAGGTAGCCCGGAATAGAGTTTTCGCTTTGTCGTTAGAGTGTCGTTGGTCGCTCTGATACGTAGCACTCTTGGGGGGGATGAACGATTTATATTATTGCTTTAGTTGATGTTCTTCTTGCTAAACTTTGTGAAGAACTTCTACTGCATTATTTTAATTGAACCGTTGTAAGCTTATTAACTTCTGCCGGGAGTAATGACAAGTTGTTTTATGATTAAATGGTTAAGTGATACATTGTTGACTGTTCATCCAATTTCGTGCTACGTATGTTATTTGAAGGTGGTTGCATAAATGCATATTATCTGTTCAGTTGAATGTAACATCTCTGATATGAAGAATTCTGGACGTGTGACGACCGTCACACCTTCATTACGATCGTCATGCGTGCAATTTTTATGTTGTTGCGCTCTGTTTGTTATATGAGCAGTTGTTTTCCTGTTATTCGCAAGTGTTAGAGTTGGGGTGTTACATTAGTGGTATCAGAGCAGGTCGTTCCGTCCGGCCAAGTTGTCTAGTGTCGTCGAGTCAGTCGTCGTGCCTAGCACGAGAGTCTCTTTATTTACGAAATCTGACGATTGGCTGTTGCAGTTTAAGTGAAATGACTGGAAGGAATGATGCTGCAATGTTTCAACGAGAGAATAATGCTATGGAACATCAGCCGAATCCTGCTAGAGATGCTGGATCTCGCAGTTTGGCAATGTTTCAACGAGAGAATCCGTCTACCTTCAAGGGTAAGCATGATCCTGATGGTGCGTTGGAGTGGTTGAAGGAGATGGAGCGAATCTTTCGTGTGATGGATTGTACTCCAGCACAAAAGGTTCGTTATGGGACTCATATGCTAGCAGCCGAAGCTGATGACTGGTGGCTAGAAGCTCGTCCAATATTGGAAGCTGCAGGTGAGGAAATCACTTGGACTGTATTCTGTAGGGAATTTCGGAAGAAGTATTACCCGCAAGATGTCCGTGGGAAGAAAGAGATTGAGTTTCTTGAGTTGAAGCAAGGAAACAGATATATTACTGAGTACGCTGTGAAGTTTAAAGAGTTGGCCAAGTTTTATCCGCACTACAGCGTAGAGACTGCTGAATTCTCTAAATGCATCAAGTTTGAGAATGGATTGAAATCTGACATCAAGAAGGCAATTGGATATCAGAAGATCCGTGCCTTCGAATCGTTGGTTGAAAGCTGTAGAATCTTTGAAGAAGATAGCAATGCTCACTACAAGCTGCTGAGCGAGAGGAGAGGCAAGCCGCAGCAAAGTTGTGGTAAGCCTTATGACCCTCCAGTTGGAAAAGGGAAACAGAGATCAACTGATGGTAAGAAAACTAGTAGGGGAGATGCTCCTGCTGGTATTTTTTGCTATAAGTGTGGAAAGCCTGGTCATAAGAGTAATGTATGTAACTCTGGACCAGCGAGATGTTACCGTTGCGGCGAGCGTGGACACGCTGTTACCGAGTGCAAGTGCGAAGGAATAGTCTGTTTTAACTGCGGCGAAGAAGGACACATGCGTGACAAGTGTCAGAAGCCTAAGAAAGAACAAACTGGTGGAAGAGTGTTTGCTCTAACAGGAACTCAGATGTCCAGCGGCGACCGGCTCATTGAAGGTACTTGTTTCATTAATAGTACTCCTTTACTTGGTATTATTGACACTGGTGCTTCTCATTGTTTTATTGTTGCTGATTATGTTGAACGTTTGGGTCTTGTGTCATCTCACATGAATGGGGAGATGGTAGTTGAGACTCCAGCTAAGGGATCAGTGACTACATCTCTGGTGTGTTTGAAATGTCCTATGTCAATGTTTAATAGATATTTCCTGGTTGACTTAGTCTATTTGCCACTAAGTGGGATGGACGTAATTTTAGGCATGAACTGGTTAGAGTATAACTGCATTCATATTAATTGCTTTGATAAGTCGGTGAGGTTTTCTACGTCTGAGGAGGAGGGAGCTCGTTTGATAACTACGAAACAAATGAAGCAGATATTGCTAGGAGATGCTCAGGTGTTTGCGTTGGTGGCATCATTATCCGTTGAGAACCAAGCGATAATTGATGAGTTAGAAGTTGTTTGTGACTTTCCGGAAGTGTTTCCAAATGAAATTCCTAAAGTTCCTCCGGAACGGGAAATTGAATTTTCTATTGATCTTGTACCTGGTACCAGACCTGTGTCTATGGCACCGTACAGGATGTCTGCATCTGAACTGGCAGAGTTGAAGAAACAGCTGGAAGACTTACTTGAGAAGAAGTTCGTTAGACCAAGTGTATCGCTGTGGGGAGCTCCGGTATTACTAGTAAAGAAGAAGGATGGCAGTATGAGGTTGTGTATTGATTACCGATAACTGAATAAAGTAACAATTAAGAATAAATATCCGCTTCCAAGAATTGATAACTTGATGGATCAGTTGGTTGGGGCGCGGGTGTTTAGTAAAATTGATTTGAGGTTAGGGTATCACCAGATTAAGGTAAAAGATGATGATGTTCAGAAGACGGCGTTCAGAACTAGATATGGACACTATGAGTTTACGGTAATGCCTTTTGGTGTTACTAATGCGCCGGGAGTTTTTATGGAGTACATGAACCGTATCTTTCACGAGTATTTGGATCGGTTTGTGGTAGTATTCATTGATGATATCTTAATTTATTCTAAATCGAAGGAGGAGCATGTTGAGCACTTGAGGTTAGTATTGCAAGTGTTGAAAGAAAGGAAGTTGTTTGCGAAACTATCGAAGTGCGACTTCTGGTTGGAAGAAGTTAGCTTTCTGGGTCATGTTATATCAGGTAGTGGAATTGTTGTAGATCCATCTAAGGTTGATGCAGTGTTGCAATGGGAAACTCCAAAGTCGGCGACGGAAATTAGAAGCTTTTTGGGACTTGCTGGTTATTACAGAAGGTTTATTGAAGGTTTTTCTAAGTTGGACCTTTCGTTAACTAAGTTGACTTGTAAAGGGAAAACCTTTGTGTGGGATGCTCAATGGGAAGCATGTTTTATAGAGTTGAAGAAAAGGTTGACGTCTGCTCCGGTGTTGACCTTGCCTAATGCAGAAGAACCGTTTGTGGTATACTGCGATGCTTCTAAGTTTGGTTTAGGAGGTGTGCTCATGCAGAATAATAAATTAGTTGCTTATGCTTCAAGACAGTTAAGAATCCACGAGAAGAATTATCCTACGCACGATTTAGAACTTGCTGCTGTTGTGTTTATGCTGAAGATTTGGAGGCATTATCTTTATGGTTCAAGATTCGAAGTGTTCAGTGATCATAAGAGTTTAAAGTACTTGTTTGATCAAAAGGAACTGAACATGAGACAACGAAGGTGGTTGGAACTATTAAAAGATTATGATTTTGGTTTACATTACCATCCGGGAAAAGCTAATTTTGTAGCTGATGCCTTAAGCCGCAAGACTTTGCATATGTCAGCAATGATGGCTAAAGAGTTGGAATTGATTGAGCAATTCAGAGATCTGAGTTTAGTTTGCGAAGTAACACCGAAGAGTGTAAAGTTGGGCATGTTAAAGATTAATAATGATTTTCTGGACAGCATTAGAGAGGCTCAGAAATTAGATGTGAAGTTAGTAGATTTAATGTCTGGAGTAGACCATTCGGAAAATAATGATTATCAGTTGGATGCGCAGGGCGTGTTGAGATTTCGTGGTCGCATTTGTATTCCTGATAGTGCAGATATGAAGAAGGCGATTCTGGAAGAGAGTCACAGAAGTAAGTTAAGTATTCATCCAGGAGCGACGAAAATGTATAGCGATTTGAAGAAGCTGTTTTGGTGGCCTGGTATGAAGCGTGATGTGGCACGATTTGTGTATGCATGTTTGACTTGTCAGAAGTCGAAAGTCGAGCATCAGAAACCTTCTGGGTTGATGCAACTGTTAGAGATTCCAGAGTGGAAATGGGACAGCATTTCAATGGATTTTGTAACAGGTTTGTCGGACACTCAGAGAGGATGTGATTCTATTTGGGTGATTGTTGATAGGCTTACAAAGTCAGCTCACTTCATTCCTATTAACATCACTTTTCCGGTATCGAAGTTGGCAGAGATTTATGTCAGAGTGGTTGTTAAGTTACATGGTGTTCCGTTGTGTATTGTGTCGGATAGAGATCCGAGGTTTACTTCTGAGTTTTGGAAGAGTCTGCAAGAGGCATTGGGTTCTAAGTTGAGATTGAGTTCAGCATACCACCCTCAAACAGATGGTCAGATTGAACGGACTATTCAGTCTTTAGAAGATTTGTCAAGAGCCTGTGTTCTGGAGGAAGGTGGTTCGTGGGATACTTACCTTCCGTTGATGGAGTTCACTTATAATAACAGTTATCACTCTAGTATCGGAATGGCACCGTTCGAAGCTTTGTATGGTCGGCGGTGTAGGACTCTGTTGTGTTGGTATGAATCGGAGGAGAGTGTAGTACTCGGACCGGAGATTGTTCGGGAGACTACTGAGAAGGTGAAGTTAATTCGAGATAAGATGAAAGCTTCACAGAGTAGACAGAAAAGCTATCATGATAAGCGCAGGAAGGATTTAGAATTTGAAGCTGGAGATCATGTGTTTTTTAGAGTCACGCCTGTGACTGGAGTTGGCAGAGCTTTAAAATCTAAGAAGCTTACTCCTCATTTCATTGGTCCGTACCAGATATCAGACAGAGTGGTAAAGGTTGCATATCGAGTGGTTTTGCCATCTAATTTGTCGAATCTGCATGATGTATTTCACGTGTCGCAGCTCCGCAAGTATATTTCAGACCCGTCACATGTCATTCCTATGGACGATGTGCAGGTACGTGATAATCTGACTGTAGAGACAAGGCCTGTGAGAATTGATGATCGTGAGGTGAAGACGTTAAGAGGAAAAGAGATTGACTTGGTGAAAGTGGTTTGGGTTGGAGCTTCTGGCAAAAGCTTGAGGTGGGAACTGGAGAGCAAGATGCGGGAGTCTTAGTAGGGGAGAGTTGTAACGCCCGTTTTATTTCGATTAAATTTAGTTATGAATTTTTCGTGTCTCGTTGTGTTATAGTCGTACTTGAGTATGTGTTTGACTCGAAGAAAGGAATTGAATCAGTCCAATTTTCAGGCAAAAGTGCAAAATCTCGTAGCAGTTTTAGGGAAAACTTCGAAAATTCATATCTCTTGATCCGTAAGTCGGTTTTAGTCCCTGTTCGAAGCGTTGGAAAGCTTAAGAGATGTTCTATCTAGGAAAAATGAAATTTTGCTGATGTGACGGTCGTCATGATCGTGACGCTCGTCATAAACTTGTTACGCTCGTCATGGCCTTGTTACGTTCGTCGTGACATTTGTTACGCTTGTTACGATCGTCATAGTAATAAAATCCAGTAACTGCAGAATTGGAACATGGGGAATTTTAGTATGGTTATTCCATATTTCACTTACTCTCATTTTTTTTGTCGTTTTTTGGAAAAAAGATAACTAAAAAGAAAAGTATCGTAGTTGAGAGAGGGGAGAACGGAAGAATTGTCGATCGGTGAAAATTGGAGGAGAATTGCAGAAGATTTATCGTAGAACAGAACCAGAACCAGAAACGTAGAGTTGGCCTCAATACCAAGGTAAGGGTGGGGTTCAATTCCATAACCGTGGTATGTAGGGAATTGGATCATGGGGTTAGTTTTCGTAGGTTTGTCCGTGTAGGAATGAATGTGTTATGTTATTGGTTTGTGTGAAATTGGGAAACAGCGCCGACATGCGCCATTTTTCCCATTTGTCAGGACGATGCTGTTGATTTTCCTTTGACATGGAAATGCTGTTGAGTTATCAATTGTAGAGACGATGTTGTTTTTAATTGTTCTCTGTGAAAATGTGATAGAGTCGTATTCGTAGGAAAGATACTGTTGGTAGTTCTCTGATATGAACAGGTTGAAATGGTGAGTCCATAATATATGCGAAATGCGATGTTCTGTTATGGATAATTGGTTGTAGGCTTGATGCCTTGTTGCACGGTTGTTGCACAGTTGTTGTTGTTGTGTTATAATCTATAATAGTTGCATCTCATAGCATATCATTTGGCCTGGATTGGCGACGGTTGTGTCTTTAATGACAAAATAAAATAATTGTGGAGTGAGTCTCCCGGATGATTGTGGAGTGAGTTTCCCGGATAGTTGTGGAGTGAGTCTCCTGAATAATTGTGGAGTGAGTCTCCTGAATAATTGTGAAGTGTTGTCTCCCAAAATGGTACCACATGCACATGCATAGTTGAGTCGCATAGAGTCGCATTGAGTTGTGTCGCCCGTGATGGTGTGTTGATGAGATATCTTGATTTTTGTAGTATATATATGAGCGATGAATCGGTGTAGTAGTTGTTTATGATATTTATAAAGTCGCGAGAATCTTAATTGCTGTGATATAATTCTAACATGACTTTTATCATGTCTTATGTTATGTTGTTGATATCTCACCCCTTTACGTTGTATGTTACCGCCATTGGTGCTAATTTGCAGGTAGCCCGGAATAGAGTTTCCGCTTTGTCGTTAAAGTGTCGTTGGTCGCTCTGATACATAGCACTCTTGGGGGGATGAACGATTTATATTATTGCTTTAGTTGATGTTCTTGTTGCTAAACTTTGTGAAGAACTTCTACTGCATTATTTTAATTGAACCGTTGTAAGCTTATTAACTTCCGCCGGGAGTAATGACAAGTTGTTTTATGATTAAATGGTTAAGTGATACATTGTTGACTGTTCATCCAATTTCGTGCTACGTATGTTATTTAAAGGTGGTTGCATAAATGCATATTGTATGTTCAGTTGAATGTAACATCTCTGATATGAAGAATTCTGGACGTGTGACGACCGTCACACCTTCATTACGATCGTCATGCGTGCAATTTTTATGATGTTGCGCTCTATTTGTTATATGAGCAGTTGTTTTCCTGTTATCCGCAAGTGTTAGAGTTGGGGTGTTACAGTAGTTGTGGGCGATCGGATCGTAACCCGCCCTACCAAGTTCAGCACCAGACACCTATAAGCCAACTAACAATGGGAAAAAAATTATTTTTTTTCTATTGTTTTTTTTTGTTGTAATTTTTACAACTTTTTGGGTTAAATGACCTTGTGAGGGTTACCTATACCCGAGTTGCATTTTTATAAAGCACAACATACAGATCATTCACTTATATTCATCGGTCTCCTACGTAGAACATGCTTAGGCTGGAGCTGACTGTTAGGATAAACTACTAAGGACTTACTAAAAATATTACTATTTAGGCCATGGTATCTGGGGTATCGGGGTCGATTTCTATATTCACGAAGCCTAAGGTGTTAAAATGATACCGATGTTTCAAAAAGTTTTTCCAAGTCATTCGCATCCTAACTCGAACTTGCCTCAAAGCCCAACTTTTCAAAACAATTTACTTTCTTTTGTCAAAAAAAAATGTTTTTGCTCGGCCAATTCTTTCCAGCTGTGGATATGAGTTCTCTTAAGCCCCATATACCATTCCAAAGACGCTTTTGCCAGACTGTCTTGGAAAAAATGCATTAACAGCTTTTCATCATCGGAGTATGCCGACATTTTTCTGAAATACGCTCGGATGTGTACTCTAGAATAGGTTGTCCCTTTGTACTTGTCAAAATATGGTACCTTAAACTTGTGGGGATTCCTGACCCCGGGAACAAGTCCCAAATCCGACATATCAAGACCTAGAGAGTTCTGACTCTCAAAAGACTTTATCTTCTCCTCGATCAGTTTAAACCTTCTGTCAGCTTCAGTTGGCAAACCACACTTCATATCTTTCACGAAAAAGTCGTCATCCTGGTGATCTTCCCAATGAGGACCAGCAGCCCTGTACACAACGCACACGCTTCCACCAGCAACATTACCATTTTCGTTTGCAGCACCTCCATTCGAAGGTATGGCAACAGTAGGAATGCCCTGTGGAACAGACCCACCAACCAGTGGAGGAATAACACCAGATCCTCCATGCAAAACGCCCTCTTCGTCGACCCGTGCTATCAACGGATGGACCATAGTTCTTAATTGTTCCTGCCTACTAGCAACATTCTGCATCAGCTCCATGAACTGGGCCATGCGAGCTCTGACTTCTTGCAATTCAGCTTGAACCTAATCCATTACTTTTTGCTGATTCCCTCGAGTTGGATATCTGTGGAAACTGAACTCCTCAATCCTGTCACTGAAGAAAACCAAGAAGAGATAAGAACAAAAGGCCACTGAGAACACCTACGATGCAAATGAAAATGTAAGATGCAAAATGCAAACATGTCTATGTATTTACAGGGAGATCTCCCCCTTGGTTCTAGTTTCAGTAAAAAAGAACAGCAAAGATGGACAAGAATACCACCAAAATCTTCTCATATCAAGTAAAGCTGAGACGATACACAACAACAAATGAGAAAGATCCGAATACAAAAAGGTACTGATCTCATCCAACAGATCTGGTGATGATCAAGATACAAAAGCAAAGAAAATATTACGACATATCCGAAGATAAACCTCCCCAACAATCATGCTCTTTTCCCCAGGCCTGAGCCTCCTTAAGCATCGTCTTCGTATCTGGGTGGTCTGGTTTGACAACCAACTCTCTAATGAGGATGTATCTTCTATGTATCACATCCCGAAGACAATGACAATAGTCTTCCCAAGCATCTTCGCCGAAGGCATCTTCAAGCCTGGGCTTCTTCACACCTACTCAAATCTTGAGCTCTTCAAGCGCTGATAAAGTCTCATGGAGTCTCTGCTCAAACTTGTATCTGCGAGATGATTCCACCATTACTTCTTTCTCCTTGACCTTGAGTTTCACCTTCAGTTTATCAATCTGAGTATGAAGTTGGTCCTCCCTGTTCTTATTGGTGGTCAAAGTACCATTCCATTGCTCATTGAATTTGGATATCTCCAGATACGCTATGTCTAAATCCTCCTTCTTGTGCTTCAAAATGCTGCAGGTGCTTTTTAGATCCTGGCTGATCCGCTCTCGTACCCTGATCTACTCAGCTAGCTCTTTCTCCAACTTGGTCAATGATTCTGACTTCGTCTTGACCAAGTAGAATGCTTCACCTTTATCATGCTTCAGCTGACTGATCTCCTATTTCAACTCTTCATTCTCTTTGCGCAACTCTTCCTTCTCTGCCTAAAGCTTATTGTATCTCAGGATGTTGATCGTTGTAGGCTGTTCGACCATCAGGGGATACAATGGTTCTTCAACAGGGAATGACAATAATACCCTTTCAACTCTCTTCTGAACCCATTCCAAGTAAGGGTCATAAGCTCTACAGTCACCTTTATCCAAGGAAAGCTTTCACTTCTTATGGATTTTACCCCACGCATCAACGAATCTGGCCAGAATACAAGGATCAGCTACACCAGTGAAGTACAGAGATTCCTACACTTCTTCTTCCTTCGGAGGTCCCCTCAAAGCATAACCAAATTGTCTGACAATCAGAGATGGATTGTAGTTGATACCGCCTTTCCTCCCCATCAAAGGCACGTTAGGGAAACTACCACAGCTAAAGATGAGCTCACGACCAAGCAGATCTCGGTTGAACCAGGCGATATCATTTTATGTTAAACCCATAAGCCTCTTTGACCATTTAGACGAATTCCTTGAATTCACAAAAGTTCCAGAGCGAGGAAGATGATCAATAAACCACTTGCGAAAAATCGGTGTACAACAAGAAACCATATTTTCTCTTCTTTTCTCATTCTTGTAGTATACTGAATGATACAAATCTCCTAGGAGAGTGGGTATGGGGTTCCTGGAAGCGAAGATATGAAAGGCATCAAAATCAACAAAGTATGGTATGTTAGGAAACAACATAATGCCATAGACGTCCAAAGCCAAGATAGCATTAAAAACCACCCAACAACCTTCTTCAGCATACTTCCGGGATTTATCCACCAAGAAAGATAAAGTAAAGTCGAAAACTCCATTCCTACTGACAACATGATCAACCAACTCAGAGGCGCTCAAATAAAGAGCGGTGGCCAACTTCTCGAGATCGGGTTCTTCCTCTGAATAAAAGAATGGCATTTTGTCTTGGACCGAAACACCTAAGATGAAAGCGAACTCCTCCAAAGTCGGAACCAACACATAGTCCGGGAACGTGAAACATCGCAGTGATGGATCATAAAACTGTAACAGGGTATGAATAGCTCCATGCTCATAACTCGTAATCTTACGGACAAGATTCAGAATTCTCCCATAATCTTTCTTGAAGGTTTCAAGGACGCCAGGCTCAGCCATGGAAATCAGACCAAATAAAGGTACTAACTCGGGTGTCAGAAACTTGTATACAACAATCCTATTTCTTTCAACTTCCCTCTCTACAGAAGATCAGTACCAAAACCAAAGGAGAGACGAGAACCTGTAAAACACACAGACATGCAAGGTTAAATGCATGATGATTATGCAGATGCAAACATGGGATCAAGGTATCCAATGCTCAAACTACTTGTTGTGTCGTTAAATGAATACAACCAAAGGTCTGCTCTAATAATAAATCCAGAAAACCAGGACACTGAGACAGTATAAAACCAGAGTACTCAGGATCAAAAGTCCGCTCGGACGAGAAAACTAGAAAACTAGGTTGGTTGAAGGTCAAAGTTTCCTGCAAAACCCATCCCCTCTCACATGTGGGTTCTAGTCTTGGACGGTACGACATCCTATGCAAGTCATCAGTATCACTGACTCTCAGGTCGAAAGACGATGATACGTTCACCATTTCTGGTTTGGCATCATGGTCAATCGAGGAGGTCTCAAATGACTTCCCAATGAACGGTCTCCAGAGTCGTTAGTTTTTCTAAGTCGATACACAATTGCACCAGACGCACAGGGTAGAGTATCTCCAAAGAAAAACCTCGTCTGGACGTAAATTTCGCACGAGTTATTGCGTGGCCAGACACCACACAAGCTCCCGCTACTCTCCACACTAGTCCTGTGTGTATACTCAAGCCTGGGTAATGGGCTTATTTCTCATGGAACAACCCACCCAATAGCATAGCAACAACAGTATAATATAACAATAATAAAATGCAAATGTAATAATATACAACAGGTAATGTACAAAAATCAAATAACTTCACAAAGGTAAACACAAAAAGAAACGGAAACAAACAAGCGCTAGGATTGACTTGCATAGGGAAACTTATGTCTCCAGCAAAGTCGCCAGTTGTCGCAACTGCAAAAAACACTCGGCGGAAAAACAGAAGAGTCGCCACCAAACGTTATTTATCCTAAATAGAGGGAAATAAAACAATCAAAGAAAACCTGAAGAATGGGAAAAGACAAGGTCATCGCAACCAAATCTTGAGTTCGGGAGTCGGTTACGCAAGGGGAAGGTATTAGCACCCTTCACGTCCGTTGTAATCAACGGGATCCACGTTTGTTGTCTATAAAAGGGGTAAGTTATCTAAAAGCTAATGCTAAACGAAAACGAGAACAAAATAAAAAGAAAGAGAATCGATAGGACATCTCGTCTCTCTATGCCTACGTATTTCCTCGTGCAATGGGAAAGTCAGAGTCAACGTAGTTTGGGAAACTACGGGTGATGGGGGAAGGTTGCTCGCCAAGACATCGTCGTCCTGTGCCTACGTATCCTCATCTCGTATGAGAAATCAGAGCAAACGTAGTTCCGGTAAACGACACCACAGGTTGGTTAAGTGTTTTTATGAGTGACTTTAAGTTCCCATTCCAACAGTTAGGGTCGATGCCTATTTGCGGTAGAACGAAAAAGTAACGCACTCTTTTGTGAAAATGAGTTTGAAACACAAATCCCGAAGGATAAAAGGTTTGACTTTTGTTTGTGAGTTTTAGTGAAGTGAATTAGTTTGCTTTGTGATTCACGTTGCACTAAAGACTATGACATAGGAACGAACGTGTCGCATATCGCCCCAGACGGGACGTACACTAAACACTCTAGACAAGCGAGAGGAGACCCCTCACTCATAATTTCTCACGTGCTTAAGGCTCGTGGCGCACAACGTTCATCGCATTTTTTAGATGAGTTAGAATTTTTTTAGATGAGAAGAGAGACGCACGGAAGGTCTAAGGGAAACTCGGCCCTAAAGTTGTCATGCAAAATGGTCCTAAAGTCGAGATGCGAAAGGAGATTCTATTCTAATGTTTGCATGCAAAAGATGGACCTACGGTTGAGGTTAAAAGGGACTAGCCTACTTGTTATCATGCTTGGAATGCAATCGTAATGTCTATCCTACTCCAAATTTAATCGGAAATTAAATTGGAATAAGAATCCTAAGGGGACATGAAAAGACAAAGTTAAAAGCAAGAAAACAAGGAAAAAATAGCAGCTACCACAACGCCTCCTACACAAAATAGTGATAAAATCTAGCATACAAGCAAGGCATCCTATGACAACACATGTTTCGGTACAAAAATAGGTGTAAAAAGACAGACAACAAACAAGCAAGGCAAAGACAGCATGTAAGTTCAAGACAACCACAGTTGTGGAAAGTAGGCAGCAAGTGTAACACCCTTTTCTACCCCACAATTAAATGGAAAAATATTCACATATGTTAGAGTAAAATATTCAACTCAATAAAAATCACCTCAAAGGGCGTACATTTCCCAATAAATCAAAAATAGGTCAAGGCTCCATAAACAACGGGTTTTCCCAAAAGATATCAAAAATTGCAGCGGAACTCAAAAAGGCATAATCCAAAGTTTTCCTTATACGGGAACATAATCAAAATAACCAAATCAAATAAATCATAGTTTAACTCAAAGACCCCAACCCGATGTTACACTATCAGAGCAAGACCCTTTAAGTTAACCAAAAGGCCAACAACTCAAAACTTCAAAAAAGATCCTCGACGGCGTCCACAGCTAAACTTGGTCATCTGCATGTTACCTACGTGGAGGCAACATTCAAACAGGAAGGGTGAGTAAAACTATTCATAATAATCAATGTAGGAAATCAATATATAAAATGGTGTCATTTTCATATTCAACATCATCATATTCATCAATGGACATCAAAGGCCACAACATCATAAATTACTCAAGATCATCTCATAAATGCAAATGCAACAAGACTCAATGCATGTAGTATCAATCATCACAGCTCGATGGACACTGGGCCATCAACCCTAAATAGATCAGCATCAATAGGATCGATTCTACTCGAGAACCAGAGCACATCAAAATACCTCACATCCGCACAATGGGATTGAAGTCAAAGAAATCAAGGTCCTGAATCGAAGTCCGGATGCACATGAATGCACGATGCACACGTCAATAATCATCCTTATAATAACATCATAAGTGCATTATCATTCATCATAATCATCATCATCAAAAATTATGTCATCATAGATTCATCAAAACTCATGGAAATATCATCATAGTTCATCAATCATTACATCATAGGAATCATCATATAATTATGTACAAATCACATAGAACTCAAAGTCATACTCATATTAATTCGTCAAGGAAATCACAGCATCAAAACATCAAGGCATCGTTGCACAAAGTCAGAATTCGCGAAACTCTGCTACGTTCGCTAGCAAGTTCGTTGTGCGAGTCTGGGGCAAGTTTCTTCGCAGTGCGAAGGATTCTTCGTAGTGCGAGTATGGGACGAGCTTCGTTCGCTATGCGAACACACGATTACAGCAAAACGCTGTTACGCACCAGAACCTAAAATCAACCCAAAAGTCCCATGATTCACTTCCCTAATGCCCCCAAAACATCCATAAATCATCCCTAAGGTCTTACGGCGATAAAGGCACAAAACCTACGATTTATTAGGCCAATACCGCATCACATTCACGCTCTAAATCCCATAAATCTCTACCACTACACCATAATCATTAGAGTTTCTCACTATCTGATTTCCCTACAGGGTTAGATAAATGTCAAATCAGAGCTTTGGCCACGAAGGCCTAATTTCCTTTAACCCAAATAAATCCCTACGGTTAAAATCTCAATAATAAATTTAGGCCACGAAGGCCAAATTACCTTTATCCCATAATCATCCTCAAACCCTTTAAACCCTTAAATCGACCTTAAATACATTGAAAACAATGAAGGCAATACTCCTCACACCTTAATTGGCGACTCTAAGCCTTCTCAAATCTTTCAAAAAATCTTTCGAAGCTTTTGCCTCAAACCTCCTCCTCAGAGCTCTGGACTCAATTCTTTTCACGGTCTAACAAAATGAATCCTAATCCCATCACAATTCCCTTTTTGTTAAACCTAACCTTGGGCCTATAATTTGGGCTTTTCCAATATTACCCTCACTAACTCCTCCTGAATTGTCCAATTTACCCTTAGTTAACTTTTATTTATTTAAATTAATAATAATACTAATATATTCATATTATATACTATTATTTAAATAAATAACCCAAATTCCATAATTCTCAAAATTCCACAACAACCCCCGAAAATCACTGAAATGCGAATATTCTTATTTAAATAAAGTAAATAAATATTCCAATTAAAATTTGGGGTGTTACGACTCTCCCCCACTTAAAAGAATTTTCGCCCTTGAAAATTACCTCAAGGAAATAGAGTCGGATACGACTCCCTCATCTGATCTTCCCGTTCCCAAGTCCAACTTTCTCTAGCTGGTCCTCCCCAAACTACCTTTACTAAGGCAATCTCTTTACCACGCAGTTGCTTCACTTCTCGTTCATCAATCCGAACTGGAAACGCCTCAACAGTCAAGTCATCTCTCACTTGTACATCATCCATCTGAATCACATGCGACGGATCTGAAATGTACTTCCTCAACTGAGACACATGAAACACATCATGTAAATTTGCAAGCGATGGCGGTAAAGCAATCTGATATGCTACTTCCCACACCTTTTGCAAAATCTGATACGAACCAACAAAACACGATGTGAGCTTTCGAGACTTCAAAGTTCGGCCAGTACCAGTTATCAGCGTAACTCTAAAAAACACGTGATCTCCCTCTTGGAATTCAAGTGCTTTCCTCCTCTTATCATGGTAACTTTTCTGACGACTCTGCGACGCTTTCATCTTTTCTCGGATCATCTTGATCCTTTCAGTCGTCTCTTGCACAATCTCAGGTCTGAGTACAGCACTCTCGCCTAACTCATACCAACACAAAGGAGTCCTACACCTCCTACCATACAAAGTCTCATACGGTGCCATTCCGATACTAGAATGATAACTGTTATTGTAGGTAAACTCAATCAACGGCAAATGACTATCCCATGATCCACCTTGATCCAACACACAAGCTCTCAGAAAATCCTCTAAAGACTAGATAGTTCTCTCTGTCTGTCCATCTGTCTGCGGATGATGGGCAGAACTCAACCTCAACTTAATACCCAAAGTTACCTGCAAACTTTCCCAGAACCTCGATGTAAATCTCGGATCTCTATCAGACACAATACTTGAAGGAATACCATGCAGTTTCACAATCTGATCAATATATAATTCGGAAAGCTTCTGCAACGAATAATTGATCCTCATCGGTATAAAATGAGCCGATTTGGTCAATCTATCAACAATCACCCAAATCGAATCATACCCCTTCAGAGTCTTCGGTAAACCTGTCACAAAATCCATAGAAATTCTATCCCATTTCCATTCTGGAATATTCAACGGTTGCATCAGACCCGACGATCTCTAATGTTCAATCTTTGACTTTTGACAAGTCAAACAAGCATACACAAACTCTGCAATTTCCTTCTTCATGCTCGGCCACCAAAACAACTTCTCCAAATATTGATACATCTTTGTGGCACCAGGATGAATACTTAACCCACTTCTGTGACCTTCCTCAAGAATGCTCTTCTTGATTTCTGGCACATCAGGAACACAAACTCTATCTCTGAACCTCATCACACCATTCTCAGCGATCCGAAAATCACCCCTGTTACCTTGATTGATTAACGTGAGACGATCCATCAGTCTCAAATCAAATTTTTGACCTTCTCTAATTTGTTGGAGAATACCACTAGTCAACTTCAGCATACCCAACTTCACACTGTTAGGAGTCTCTTCACAAACCAAACTCATATCCCTGAATTGCTCAATTAATCCTAACTCTCGAACCATAAGCATCGACATATGTAAGGACTTCCTACTTAACGCATCAGCCACAACATTAGCCTTACCAGGATGGTAACTCAATTCAAAATCATAATCCTTCAGAAGTTCAAGCCATCTTCTCTGCCTCATGTTCAACTCTTTATAATCAAACAAATACTTCAGGCTCTTGTGATCATAAAACACTTCGAACCTAGACCCGAAAAGATAATGTCTCCAAAATTTCAACACAAACACCGCAGAGGCCAACTCTAAGTCATGTGTAGGATAATTCCTTTAATGAACCTTCAGTTGTTTGGAAGCATAAGCAACGACCTGACCATTTTGCATCAATACGCCTCGAAGACCCATCTTCGATGCATCACAATACACTACAAAAGACTCACTCGGGTTTGGTAAAACCAACACTAGAGCAGTCGTCAGCTTCTTCTTGAGTTCTACGAAACTCTTCTCACAAGCCACATCCCACACATAAGCTTGACCCTTTCCTGTCAACTGAGTCAATGGAAGTGCCAACTTTGAAAAGCCTTCTATAAACCTGCAATAATAACCAGCCAATCCAAGGAAACTTTGAATCTCAGTAGCAGACTTTGGAGTCTCCCACTGCAACACAACATCCACTTTCTACGGATCAACATCAATTCCTTCACTAGAAATCACATGGCCAAGGAAACTCACTTCCTTCAACCAAAACTCACACTTGGACAACTTGTCATAAAGCTTCTTGTCTCTCAAAACCTGCAATACCACTCTTAGATGTTGCGCATGCTCTTCCTCGGACTTAGAATATATCAAGATATCGTCAATGAACACTACTACAAACTGATCCAAATAAGGATGAAAAATCCTATTCATATACTCCATGAATACACCAGGTGCATTAGATACACCAAACGACATCACAATATATTCATAGTGTCCATACCTCGTCCTGGAAGCTGTCTTTGGAATATCATCAGGCTTAACGTGAATTTGATGATAACCAGACCTCAAATCAATCTTGCTAAACACACAAGCACCCACCAATTGATCCATCAAATCATTAATCCTCGGAAGTGGATACTTATTCTTGATTGTTACTTTATTCAACTGCCGATAATCCACACATAATCTCATGCTACCATCTTTCTTCTTCACCAACAACACAGGAGCACCCCACGGAGAAGCACTCGGTCGAATAAACTTCTTCTCAAGCAGCTCTTCCAATTGTTTCTTCAATTCCCCTAACTCAGATGCAGACATCCGATAAGGAGCCATCGACACAGGACTAGTGCCCGATATCACATCAACAGTAAACTCTACCTCACGCTCAAGAGGTAAGTCACTCACGTCGTCTGGAAACACTTCTGGAAATTCCCAAACAACTGGTAGTTCCACGCTCACTGTAACAGCCCAATTTTCAATAATTAATTATTCGTATTAATTAAATTGATTTATTTGGATGATTTTAATTATTGGAATTATTGGTAGATATTTGAGAGGAGAAATATGATGGAAGGAAATAGAATAGAAATACATATAAGGAAAAGTGGAAGGAAAAGGAAAGAATAGAAACAAGAGTAAGAGAAGAGAAAGAAAGAGCAAGAGGAGAAAAGAGAAGGAAAAGAAGGAAAAAGCTTGGAAAGCTCAAGAACAACTTCTAGCTTCGATTTAATCAAGGTAAGGGTGTGAAATATCATTATCTTGTCAATGTGTATGATTATGTATGATTGTTTGGATTGTTTGGATGTTTTCCTCCATTTTCCATTCTAGGGCAGAAATGGATTTAATCGGTAGAATCGATGTTTGAATGGTTAAAATTTGGAATAAATGGTGTAGATTAGTCGAGAAATGTTAGGCTAAGACTATTGGAATTCGTTGGGATTGAATTGAGTGATTTGGGAACTTCTGATGAATTTTGGACAGTTGGGGTTTTGAACATCGCAGACGTTCGCTAGCACCTTCGCTAGGCGAGCAGGTCGCGAGTGTTCGCTATAGCGAGCTAGTAGCGAATGGTCCCAGACTTGGGTAGAATGTAATTGACCTTCTTCGCTGGTAACGAGCAAGGTAGCGAGGGGTTCGCTAGGCGAAGCCCCAGCGAGTAGGTAGCGAAGCCTTACAATAGCTCCTGTTTGCCTTCGCGAGCTTGTTCGCTAGGCGAACAGGTGGCGAGTGTTCGCTAGGAACTCGCTAGGCAAGAAATCCAGCGAGCGTGACAGCATTCTTATTTTGTTTGTGTTTTCCATCCAATGTTAATTGTTTGGTTCAATTGTGTTCCATCCTTATCAGAACTGAATAGTTTGTGTACTGTTATGATATGTTATGCTGTGGGTAGCCGTATGGCGTGAATCCTAGATTGTGGAATCGATTTGTGAATCGTGGCCTTTTGGCATATAAATGCATTGTTTAAATTGATTAAAAATGATGATGATTTATGATGAAGTTTGTTGCCGTTTTGCACGATGATGTGAATGCATATTGATTGTATGCAATATTGTGAATAATGCATGAGAACATACTGTGAATATGTGTGCATTGCTTGATAAATGTGATGATGTTGAAAGTATGAATACTTTGATATGATGTGTGAGTGTACAATCATGTTATAATTCTTGTGTGATGAATTATTGAGTATGCATGGGATTAAGATGCGAGAACAGTCTTAAGTGCATATGATTGTTGATTGCATACGCATCATTTGTGTCAAGAGGCAATGTTTGCTAGTCTCGTGGAGGCTAGTGACTTGTCTCAAACCTAGAACGGGGTTTGAAAGCTTAGGGAATGGGCTTTTGTTGTTATCGGTCTAGGGAACGGACCCGGTTTAAATGTAAAAACCGAAAAATGATAACAAGTGTTGGTACCACATGGCATGAGTTGCATTGAGTCACATGGCATAGATATCTTTGTTATATGGAAGTATGCTTGTGTATGAATTGTTGAATTAAGGATTATGGATGTGTGCATGATGAAACATGTTTGGTGATTATCCATATTTGTTTATACATATATTGTGATGTATATGATGATGATAATGAATTGTGGTGAGAAATGTGGAATATGTGTATTCTATGCTTGTATATATGTATAATTATATGCATTGATTATTATGATAATATTTCTCACCCTTCTGATGTTTTATAATGCTCTATGAGGCATTGCAGATTAGGTTTACTGGAGGTCTTTTATGAAGTATAACTTCATTCTTTTGGTCGGTTAAGCTCTGATATGTAGCACCGGGTAGTTAGGATTGTATAGTATTCTTTTGGGATACATTTTGTATATGTATCTGCTGACAAATGTTTATGTAAGCATGAATGATGTGGTGAATCAAACTGGATGATATGTATTTATATGATTACATGTTTAAAATGATTCAATGTTTAGATTTTCCGCTTTTAATTCTAAATATTGAGATGTGGGTGTATGGACTAAGTTCCTCTGTTGAAGTTACCCCACTGTTGCATGTCTTTTATAGAGCAGGCGTTGTATGTTTCAATTTTGTGGATGATGTGACATGTCTCTTTATACCATGTTTAATTTTACTCTGATGAAATTTTAATATGTGCTTAAATAATTTATTTGATTATTTTGGGGTGTAGAAGGGGGTGTTACACTCACTGCTTCATAATCAACTTGAAGTGATGCAAACAATTCAAACATCTGAGCCTCATCTTCCAAGAGTTCTTCTATTTGCTTGGCAGATACATACATTAGCTCTCCACCATCACCAAACTTTGGGAACCTCGCAGTCTTGCTGTAGCAATCGATATGAACATAGTTGTACTCTAACCAGTTCATTCAGAGAATAACATTGATTTGATTCAAAGGTAGACAGACCAAGTCCATCACAAAATTCTTATCATAAATGGTCAAATGGCAGCTCAAACAGACTAACGCAGTAGTCACAGAACCATTAGTCGGGGTATCAATAACCATACTCCCAATCATAGAAGATAATTTCAAATTCAACCTCTTAGCACATTCAAGCGAAATAAACGAATGAGTAGCACCAGTATCAATCATAGCAATTAATTCAACATCATTAATAAAGCAAGTACCTCTTATCAAGTTATCTGTCTTGGATTCTTCTGCACCGCTCAAAGCAAACACTCTGCCATTTGTCTGAGCAGCATTAGCAGTCTTCTTTGGTTGCTGGCACTGGGTACTGATATGACCCTTCTGTCCACAGTTGAAGCAAGTCGGAGCTTCGCCTTTACAGTCAGTAGCTCTATGACCTCTCTTGCAACAACGATGACATCTCAGCGCCCTACAAACCTCAGCACGGTGACCTTGCTCGCCACACTTATAACACTTGCCTAGAGCAGTAGCCGCTCCCCCACTTGACTTCTTCCCATCTGAAGATTTCTGCTTCCCTTTATCACTAGAAGTCACATATGTTTCCCTCTATACTTCCCTTTCTCTTTCTTCTCACTCAGGCTTGTAGTGAGTAGATCGAGTGCGGCTATCCTCATCATAAATCCTGCTCTCGTTCACCAGTTCTGCGAACCGACGAATCTGCTGGTACAAATTCCTTGCTTAATCTCTGGCCTCAGTCTATTCTCGAACTTGAGACACTTTGACATCTCTGCGTCAGCACGATTGTAATACGGACAAAACTTCACTAAGGACTCAAACTTTGCCGAATACTCAGCCACAGTCATATTCCCTTGTTTCAGCTCAAGGAATTCCACATCTTTCTTGCCTCAAACATCTTCAAGAAAATACTTCCTCAAAAATTCTTCCTTAAACACAACCCAAGTTATTGCAATGCCAACACCTCCCAATCTCTGAGTGTTATTCCACCAGTCCTCAGCTTCCTCTGCTAGCATATGCGTACCAAACAGCACCTGCTGAGCATCAATGCATGCCATAACTCGGAAAATCTTCTCAATAACTTTCAGCCACTTCTGCGCACCATTAGGATCATGAGTGCCCACAAAATTCGGCGGATTGTTCCTCTAGAACTTTCCCAAAGCACGAAACTCATCTGGAGGTCCACCATTCGAGGTCATCACTTGGGCAAGTAATTCCAGCGCATTAGCAATAGCACGATCATTTCTTTCAACCATTTGAAACCACCAACAGGGTTATAAGAAAACAACTCATCCAATAGTGTTCTCATACTATTGACTGACATGGGACTAACAACATAAAAACTTGGCCGGACGGACCGACTTGCTCTGATACCACTAATGTAACACCCTTTTTTAGCCCACAATTAAATGGAAAAATATTCACATATATCAGAGTAAAATATTCAACTCAATAAAAATCACCTCAAAGGGCGTACATTTCCCAATAAATCAAAAATAGGCAAAGGCTCCGTAAACAACGGGTTTTCCCAAAAGATATCAAAAATTGCAGCGGAACTCAAAAAGGCATAATCCAAAGTTTTCCTTATATGGGAACATAATCAAAATAACCAAATCAAATAAATCATAGTTTAACTCAAAGACCTTAACCCGATGTTACACTATCAGAGCAAGACCCTCTAAGTTAACCAAAAGGCCAACAACTCAAAACTTCAAAAAAGATCCTTGACAGCGTCCACGGCTAAACATGGTCATCAGAATACCTCACATCCGGACAATGGGATTGAAGCCAAAGAAATCAAGGTCCTGAACCGAAGTCCGGATGCACATGAATACATGATGCACACGTCAATAATCATCCTCATAATAACATCATAGGTGCATCATCATTCATCATAATCATCATCATCAAAAATCATGTCATCATAGATTCATCAAAACTAATGGAAATATCATCATAGTTCATCAATCATTACATCATAGGAATCATCATATAATCATGTACAAATCACATAGAACTCACAGTCATACTCATATTAATTCGTTAAGAAAATCACAACATCAAAACATCAAGGCATCGCTGCACAAAGTCAGAATTCGCGAAACTCTGCTACGTTCGCTAGCAAGTTCGCTGTGCGAGTCTGGGGCGAGTTTCTTCGCCGTGCGAACACACGATTACAGCAAAACGCTGTTACGCACCAGAACCTAAAATCAACCCAAAAGTCCCACGATTCACTTCCCCAATGCCCCCAAAACATCCCTAAATCATCCATAAGGTCTTACAGCGATAAAGGCACAAAGCCTACGGTTTATTAGGCCAATCCCGCATCACATTCACGCTCTAAATCCCATAAATCCCTACCACTACACCATAACTATTAGAGTTTCTCACTATCTAATTTCCCTACCGGGTTAGATAAATGTCAACTCAGAGCTTTGGCCACGAAGGCTTAATTTTCTTTAACCCAAATAAATCCCTATGGTTAAAATCTCAATAATAAATTTAGGCCACGGAGGCCAAATTCCCTTTATCCCATAATCAGCCTCAAACCTTTTAAACCATTAAATGGACCTTAAATACATTGAAATTACACATTGAAAACAATGAAGGCAATAATCCCCATACCTTAATTGGCGACTCTAAGCCTTCTCAAATCTTTCAGAAAACCTTTCGAAGTTTTTGTCTCAAACCTCCTCCTCAGAGCTCTGGCCTCAATTCTTTTCACGGTCTAACAAAATGAATCATAATCCCATCATAATTCTCTTTTTGTTAAACCTAACCTTGGGCCTATAATTTGGGCTTTTCTAATATTACCCTCTCTAACTCCTCCTCAATTGTCCAATTTGCCCTTAGTTAACTTATATTTATTTAAATTAATACTAATACTAATATATTCATATTATATACTATAATTTAAATAAATAACCCAAATTCCATAATTCTCAATATTCCACAACAACTCTCGAAAATCACCGAAATACGAATATTCTTATTTAAATAAATTAAATAAATACTCTAATTAAAATTTGGAGTGTTGCAGCAAGCATGTGCGAATGCAATTAATCAAGAGCAAACACCAATCATGAATAGAGATCATGCAAGTATGGACATGCTTCAACAATCAAACATAATTGATCAACAACATTGCATCAATAAGAATCAATAAGATCGACATGCTTTTCAATTCAAATTGAATGATCGTCCGATCAAACAAACGCAGGACAAAACGGAAACGTGTTTTCTTAGCTTACATATAGTTTAAATCTTGTTACACCGTGTCGAATCAAAATTGCCTCAACGAAAATTTTAGATTTTCTTAAATTAACTTCAACACATATTTAATCTCATCTTATGCTAATCTATAGATTATGATAACCCATACCATACTCTTCTTTTAATTTAACGCCATTCTTAATTTGTCACTTGTTTGTATTGAGGCTCATGGCATCCTATGATGTCATAGTTCTTGATTTAAAATTTTATTTTTTAGAGGGTACTTCAGGGCATTCCTATGACATTGTAAACTCATCTGAAATACAAACAAAGTAGACTAAACCCTAAATCCTAAAAAATGTACTTGTAGGCTAGTTGATACTCAAGTTAATTGAAGATGTGGAAAAGAAATCATAGATCTAGTAGAAGAGATTAGACTTCTATAATATGATGAATTCAAGTTTAAGTTCTGTTTGAAAGATATACGGGCACTAGTATAGAATTACCTTAAGTTAGGATTCCATGAGTTATCACCTTTAGTGAAACCAAACAACAGTGGATCTAAGTTTCTCTCTTGCATAAAAACACTTAAATAATCAACACACATTGAAGTTATAACTTTCAAACTTTGTGATTAATTTAATGTTAGTAATAAACATGAAGAAACTGGCTTTAAAAGCAAGCCTGGTCAATACCATTGTACATTATTTTATTTGAACCACATGGATGCAAACTACCACCCAAATTACTTGACTCATATTATACAGTTTCTCAAAAATTCACTTTATTTAAGGTCAAATTCTCACCATTGAATTACATCTATTTACCACCATGAGTCCATAATCATCAAATAATCATTTTCTACTCAACTGTTTCAAACACCAATTTGTCAAAAGATTTTTCATTAGGGAAAGGGAGCAAAGAAATACAAACAAATGGATCTGTATTCTGTAGATACATGTCGATGCTCCACAAAGGAAACAAATTTCCTATCAACTTGTCTGCAATAATTCTTTGATATCATATCCTTGTACCTGAAAAATACATGCAGTGGAAGCAATTTTAGAATCAAGTAAAATGTATAATTGCAAACACCAATTGGATTTGCATTGCTTTCGGAGAAAGCGCCAACTCACGTATGAAGTACTAACACAAATGCCAAATGCACTTACACATAGACATTAGTAAAAATTTAACAAATTTTTAGTGATTGAACGTAACCACATGTGTTAGTCTCGTATTGGACACTTAAACGTATTGGAAACAAGACACTTTCAATCTAAATATGTCGGTAGTACATAGGCACACATGCATCATGTTATAAACAATATACCTGGAGAAAAGTGAGAAATAATATAACTCCTGAATTCCAGAACGCGTGGATAGTGATGGGAGTGAGTAGGTTGCGAGTTTGAGCATAAGAAATCCCGAGAGCACTCCCTAGAAAAGATGTCACAAATTTATGTTATTTTATATACCAAGTAGAAACCATGTTTTTTCCCATGTATTTATCTTCGCAATACCTAGAACAAACAATTGGGGGAATTCACCAGGAGTGAGATGAGCAAGGGCAAACACAGCAGCACTAAGGATGATAGCAACTGGTGTAGGAACCCTGCAACGAGATTAATCATAAATGAGAAAATTTGTCCCTGTAGGTAACATTCAATAATTCAGAAAACACGTCTCAAACGTTCAATACCACTTAGTAAGGGAAGTCATGAAAAATCCTCGGAATACCGTCTCCTCAAGAAGTGGAGCAAAAACACCTGTGATGCCTACCAAACAAGCAGTGCTACAAAAAATAAAAAATAAAAATAAAAAAATAAAACAATCAATCACTTACTTGGGAATCCGAGAAATGGAACCTAGATGGAAATGCGTCAATAGAAGAATCACGATTTTAAATTCAGTCCCTAACTATATAGTCACTGTTTTCATTTTTAAATGCTCGTGCAACAGTCACGTAAGCAACATTTTATTGCAACTATCTGCGATTTCTTTAGTCAAAGTATAGCTGCAAACAAAGCCACGTAATTTACAATAAGGAACCTAGATACCTTAAAATACCTGACACTTGAAGATCCAATCAACGGAAGCAAGCGAACAAGAGCATCGGTCTGAAAGCAGTTTATAGAAAGCTAGTAAGAGGTCTCCACCAGGATGAAAACTCAAAGGAATTCTGTTATGCAAAGTAATCTTGAATAGAACGTAAGTAATAACCCTTGTTAAGACAATGTATTATACTAAAGAATAATTAGGATAATTGATTCATACTTATCATGCGATAAAGCTACTAACCAAGCATGACTCAACCTATAAAACCGGCTTGAAATGTGAGGACAACTCAACAATTACAAGTGCTAGAAAGGTCATATCTCTAATCAATACGGAATGGAGCTCACCCCATTACACCCAACACAATCAATGTGCCAGAGACTGCAATGAACTCAATCTATATTTGTCCCAATTAAGGCGGCTAGAGGATGACTGCAATTAGGGCAGAATTCCCACATAGCAATGGGCCTGGGGCGTGGATAGGCAACCCAACAAAGGATTTGTCATAGGATCAAAAACCATTATAGATTTTATAGGTCTAACTCCACCCTACAAAACCAACTGTTAAGAGTCCTACATCGGACAATATATAGCCGAAAGGTAACACCCCAAATTTTATTGGAATATTTATTTAATTTATAACACCCCAAATTTTATTGGAATATTTATTTAATTTATTTAAATAATAATATTCGCATTTCAGATTTTTGGATGGTTTTGTAGAATATTGGAAATTAATGGAATTTGGGCTATTTTCTTTGAATAATAATATATAATATGAATATATTAATATTATTATTAATTAAAATAAATATAAGTGAAATATGGGCAAATTGGACAATTAAGAGGAGTTAGTGAGTATGATATGGGAAAAGTTCAATTGTGAGGCGCAAGTCTAGGTTTAACAAAAAGAAAATTGTGAAGGGATTATGATTCATTTGTTAGAACGTGAAGAGAATTGAGGCCAAAACTCTGAGAAGGAAGATTGGAGACAAAAGTTTCGGAAGGTTCCGGAAATATTTGAGAAACCTTTGATCGACAATTAAGGTATGAAGAGTATTACCTTCATGATTTTCCATGTGTAACTTTCAAAGTATTTAAGGTTGATTTAAGGTTTAAGGGATTTTGAGGGTGGATATGAGAAATAGTGATTTTTGGCCTTCGTGGCCTAAATCTTTATTGTGAATTTAAGGGTGGACTTCATTGGGGAAAAGGAAAAGTTAGGCTTTCGTGGCCAAAACCATGATTTGTTATTTGTCTAACTCTGAAGGGATAGGAATATTAGATAATGAGTAACTCTAATGCCTTGGGATAACTGTAGGAAAATTTGTGATTTAGGGCGTGAATATGATACGGAATTGACCTAATAAACCGTAGGTTTTGTGCCTTTACCGCCATAAGACCTTAGGGATGATTTAGGGATGTTTTGGGGGCATTGGAGAACTGAATCGTGTGGACATTTGGATGGATTTAGGTTCTGGTGCGTAGCAGAATTTGCTGTTATCGCACGGTTCGCCTAGCGAATAATGCTTCGCCTAGCGAACCATGTTGTTCCCAGACTCGCCTAGCGAAGAATCCTTCGCCTAGCGAAGAAACTCGCCCCAAACTCGCCTAGCGAACGTAGCAGAGTTTCGCGAATGTTGTTCGTGTGCAGCGATTTGATTTTGTGATTTCTTTGACGAATTAACATGAGCAGGACTGTGAAGTTTATGTGATTAATAGGCGATAGTATGAGGATTACCGCGAGTATATTTATGAATTAATATGTGATAATATGATGAATTAATATTAGTATGATTGTAAACGCTATGTGATTTGTACATGATTATATGATGATTTCTATGATGTATGATTATTATTATTATGATGAGCTATGATGACATGATGTATGATGATGATTATGATGATGAGCTATGACGTTTGATGATGATGAATATGATAAATGATGATGCACCTATGATGTTATTATGAGGATGATTTGTGACGTGTGCATCATGCATTCATGTGCATCCGGACTTCGGTTTAGGACCTCGATTACTTTGGCTTATTGATGAATATGAATGTGATGAATATGAATGTGTTGAATATGAATGTGTTGAATATGAAGATGACCCATATTTTCATACATTGATTATTATGAACCGTTTTACTCACCCTGCCTTTTTAAATGTTACCTCCACGTGACTTTTTTGTTGAAATTTAATAATTACTCTGATATCTGTGTTATTTTGCCCTAATATTTGTGGGGTAGAAAAGAGTGTTACATTAGTGGTATCAGAGCAGGTCGGTCCGTCCGGCCAAGTTGTCTAATATTATTTGTTCCCTAGTATGCGAGATGTGTGTAAAACACTGTCGGTACACGTTTGTTTTCTAACCTTTGTCTGCATAAGTGAGAATGAAACAAGTGGGGGGGAAACTTGTGCTTCTCCAGGATGCTTCAAGTGTGGAGTGGTGGCTCAGTGTGTTGATGAACGCTCTTATAGTTTGGTAAAGATGGTTTAGGCCCTATCATAATTTTTGGTTGTCTATTGACAAATTGAGGAACTGATCACCCTTAATCTCTTGTTGATAGTGGACGGAGTCATGTTTGTGGGGATAGACGTGTCTTGCAAGCTTAAATGATGTGTGCAGTGAATTGTTTTGAGTTAAGCTAAGGGCTTACGAATTGTTTTGATGAATCAGTGCAGGTTGGTGCTGAAATGTTTATTTTGATGGAAACTTTGAGTGTTAACAGAAGTGTGGAAGTTGGTGGGTTGTCAATTAATTGTGATTTTCCGGAAGTTTTCTGATGAGATAAGTGATTTACAGCCGGAACGTGAAGTGAAGTTTACGATCGACTTAGTTCCTGGAACTAGTTTGGTAGCAATGGCTCCATATCGTATGTCTCTGCATTGGGATTGAAAGAGTTAAAAAGTCAACTTGAAGGATTTCTTGGGAAGAGATTCTTTCGTGCGAGTGTGTCACCGTGGGGTGCACCAGTTTTGTTGATTAAGAAGAAAGAAGATTCTGTAAGGCTTTGGGTGGATCATAGACAACTGAACAAGATGACTATCAAGAATAAGTGTTCACTTCCAAAGATTGATGATTTGATGGATCAGTTGGTTGTTGCAAGTGTGTTTAGTAAGATAGATTTGAGATATGAGTATCATCAGATTCGTGTGAAGGCTGAAGATATTCAAGAGACTGCTTTTAAAACAAGGTATGGACATTATGAGTATTTCGTGAGGCCATTTGGTGTGACTAATGCACCATGTGTATTTGTGGAGCATATGAACGGGATTTTCCATCCTTATTTGAGCAAGTTTGTGGTTGTGTTAATTGACAATATTTTGATATATTCGAAGAGTAAAGAGGATCGTACTGAGCATCTGAAAATTGTGTTATCAGCGTTGAAAAAGGAGCAGTTGTATGCAAAACTGTCAAAGTGTGAGTTTTGGTTGAAGGAAGTGAGTTCCTTGGTCATGTGATCTCGAGTAGAGTTATTGTGGTTGATATGTCGAAGATTGAAGTTGTATCGCAATGGGAAGCTCCAAAACCAGTTTTTGAGATTAGAAGTTTTCTTGGGTTGGCAGATTATTATTGAAAATTCATTGAAGGATTTTTCCAAGTTATCTTTGCCAATGAAGTAGTGGACTAGGAAGGTTCAAGCTTTTGTTTTGGATGCAAAGTGTGAAGAAAGTTTCAAGGGCTTTTGAGAAGGCTGTCAACAGCTCATGTTTTGATTTTGCCGAATTCGGCAGAACCATTTGTTGTATATTGTGATGCTTCGCTGATGGGATTGGGAGGTGTGATAATGCAACACCAACAAGTTTTAGCTTATGCTTCAAGGCAACTTAAAGTGCATGAGAGGAATTATATGACGCATGATTTAGAACTGGTGGTTGTTATGTTTGTGTCGAAGCTTTGAAGGCATTATTTGTTTGGTTCGAAATTGAGATGTTTAGTGATCATAAGGGCTTAAAGTATTTGGTTGATTAGAAAGAGTTGAATATGAGGCAGAGGAGATGATTGGGACTTCTGAAGGATTATGGTTTTGATTTGAATTACCATTCGGATAAAGCAAACGTGGTAGTTGATGCATCGATTTGGAAATCTTTGCATATACCGATGATGATGGTAAAAGAGTTAGAACTGATTGAACAATTTCGTGATATGAGTTTGATTTGTGAAGAGACTTCTTATGGAGTTAAGCTTTGTATGTTGAGGCTTACTAGTAGTATTCTTGATGAGATTCGAGGAGGTTGGAAATTTGATTTGAGTTGGTAGATCGGTTGAATTTGATGAATCAAAGTCGAAGAGCTGATTTTCGGATTAATGAGAATGGTGTGATGAGGTTCAGAGATAGATTGTGTGTTTCTGATGTGCCAGAAATCAAGAAGAGCATTCTTGAGGAAGGTCACAGAAGCAGGTTGAGTATTCATCCTGGTGCCACAAAGATGTATCAAGATTTGAAGAAGTTGTTTTGGTGGCCGAGTATGAAGAAGGAAATTGCAGAGTTTGTGTATGCTTGTTTGACTTGTCAGAAGTCGAAGATTGAATATCAGAGACCGTCAGGTCTGATGCAACCGTTGAGTATTCCAGAATGGAAATGGGATAGCATTTCTATGGATTTTGTGACAAGTTTGTTGAAGACTTTGAAGGGATATGATTCGATTTTGGTGATTGTTGATAGATTGACTAAATCGACTCATTTTATACCGATGAGGATCAATTATTCGTTGCAGAAGCTTGCAGAGTTATATATTGATCAGATTGTGAAACTGCATGGAATTCCTTCGAGTATTGTGTTTGATAGAGATTCGAGATTTACGTCGAGGTTCTGGGAAAGTTTGCAGACAGCTTTGGGTACTAAGTTGAGGTTGAGCTCTGCCTATCATCTGCAGGCGGATGGACAGACAGAGAGAACTATCCAGTTTTTAGAGGATTTGTTGAGGGCTTGTGTGTTAGATCAAGGTGGATCGTGGGATAGTCAATTGCCGTTGATTGAATTTACATACAATAACAGTTACCATTCTAGTATCGGAATGGCACTGTATGAGGCTTGTTGCACCCCAAAATTTGCTCAACATCTTTTACCTGGTTTATGTTTCATTGCATTATCATTTTGCATAGTTCTATCATTTGCATATCATGGCATATCATTCATCCAACAGGGGATCAAGTGTGATTATTATCAAAAGAAGCCTAGCAAGAAATCTCATCCAAGCTTGAGAAGTCATCCAAGTCATCAGGAGGTGGTGGGAGGTCTTGATCAGTTGAGGACCATCAATGAGGTGTGAATATGAGATGTGTATAGAGCTCATGGAGTGCCTAGAGAGCCATGTTGGAGCTAAATCAAGTCATTATGTCAAATGCAAGAGCCACAGTTGAAGTGCAGACAATTAGGGTTTCATCTGGATCAACCCTAGGTCAATTATGCAATTGAAAAGCATTCAAGCCTACTTTGAGGTCATGGAGTTCATGGAAGGATGTGATAAGACATTTGTGGTGTTGTGCCAAGATCAAATCAAGAAGAATCAAGAATGTGGGAAGTTGCTAAATTAGGGTTTCAGTGCAAATTACCCTGTTTAGTGCCTAACTTCAAAGTCACATAAGTCAAGATACAAGTTTCAAATGGATCTTTGGCCAACATGAAACTTGTAGAGCATCTCAATACCTTTAATTTGAGTATTAGAAGTCCTACATTGGATTTGTAGAACTCAAGTTATGGTCCAAACAAGTTACAGGTCACCAGATGAATGTGAAATTTATCTGTGAAAGTCACTTGACTTCCAAGCAACTTTTGACCTAGAAAGAGGTTTCACATGAACTTTTGGCCAACATGAAAGTTGTTCCTCATGATCTTAGCTTTCTAAATTGTACTAGAAGTCATCCATCTGATTTGTAGAACTCAAGTTATGAGGTTTACAAGTCAGGGGTATTTTGGGAAAGTGAGATTATAGGTCATTCTCAAGCATAGGCCAAAATCTCCAACTTGCAAGCTTCAAATGGAAAATTTCTCAACATGAAAGTTGTTTGGAATGATGTTTTGAGTGCAACCAAGTGGTTATGAGAGTTTGTTTTGGCTCATATCAAAAACACATTTGAAATGGCTTGAAAAGGAAGAAAATTCAAATGATTAAAGGAGGGAAAAATGGGATTTTGTGTTACAAGGCAAAAACCAAGCAAGTAAGTGCATTTTTTGATTGGAAATTGCATTCTAAGATCATTGGCAATACCAGAATTTGGAGTTTAGTTCAAGTTTTGAGAGATAGCATATGGTTACTTCACTTGTAAGTTACATATGCAAAATCAATGTACAAGGCAATTCAGGCCAATTTCTCCATCCAAACTCATTCTAAATGACATGTGCAAGGTGTGAGAACATTCTAGAACCACTGCCAAGCTTGCAAGGCACGACTGTCATATTGAATTTTGAAGGAAAATCAGAAAAATGCAAATCACTGTTTTGGGCTTCAACTTGGATCCATAGGCCCATGAAACTCTTCTATATATTCATTAGAGTGAGTTCAGATCAATTTGGAGCTTCATTTCGCGCCAGAGCAAGAAAGAGCAAGAAAATTTTCTCAACTGCAACTTGAAATCAGATTCTGAGTTTGGAGCCAATTCAAGCCAAATTAAGGTGTGCAATCTCTTCCTTGTGGATCATTGAAGCTATCTGGAGCATTTGAAGGCAAGCCACGAGCTCTAGATACCTCTGTTGCAAGATCTATACCAGGTTTGCATTTCTTAAAATTCAGCATGATTTAGCATGATTCAGTTAGATTTGAACTTGTGGTTAGGATCTAGACATGACATAGATCATTTTAGGCTTGATTTGAACTCAATTGGTGATGATTGAAGATGACATAGCTGACCTGTTTGGACTTGAATCTCTTGATTCATAAGGTTTCAATGTTAAATGTTTAGATCATGTTGATGTATGCAATGAGATGAAGAGATCTATATCATTAATTTTGAGTTTAATGAAAGTTGTTGAAGATGCTATTTCTGAACTTTGCTTCGTGTTTGATTGTGTGTTGAGAATTGGATGATTTTGATGATGGATTTGGAATGTACGTGAAAAACTGAGTTGATTTGGTATAGAGTTTGTTTTTTCTGGTGATCTGAACCTGAACCTTCGCCGGACGTCTTCTCCGGCCACCACCAACCACCATCCCTGATCTCCACCTGGCCTGCCTGAGACTTGGAGAAGATGATGTTTGGACCACAGGATCTGGCCTTGACCTTTGACTTCAGATCAGATCCAACGCCTGTGTTTTAATCTGAGAGTGGAGAGTTTTAATCCAAAACACTGTCGTTTCATTAAATTGCGTGGCATCATGAGGAGCGCTGGATGTGCATTGACTTGTTGACTGGCTTGCTGATCCAAAGGCTGTGTTTTTTTCTTGGTTTTAATTCATTTTTATTTCATTTTTCTTTATTTTAATTGCATTGTTATTCCAAAAATCATATAAATTCCAATTTTGATCACAAAATTATTTTAAAAATATCCTCATGATCCTTATGGAATTTGTGATTTTATGAGATTAACAAAATGCAATTTCATGCATTTTTCAATTTAATGTGATTTTTCTCATTTTATTTTATTCTTTATTTTTGCATATTTGGCTATCTGTTTTGTTGAATTTAGTTCTCTCATTTGGTTTATAGTTTGGCTTTGATTTTTTAGTATGTGCTAGGGTAGACATGTATGTTCCCTTAGATTTTTTCTTGGATTTTTAGAACAATATTAGGATCTGTTTTAGGTATTGAGAAAAGAACCCTCCCAAACTTGTGGATTTCCTTGACTTATCTCAATGTAGGAATTGTTTAGATAACTTAAAAGTTGATTTAGGCTTCAATCTTTTTACACTAGGTTGTTCAAACATTCATGTTCCCCTAGGAATTTTATTGGATTTTTGCAACTTAATTTTCTATTTTAGTTGTATTTTGCAAATGGCTTGTGTTTATGAATTCCTCTCTTGAGTGCTTTGGTTGGTTTGGCTTGGTTGGCTGCCTTGGAGTTGGTTTGAGCTTGAGTTCTTTTTGTGGGAGCTTCTGGATTCATTGAGGATGCTTGGGATTGAGGAGTGGAGCTTGGAGTTGAATGCTTTTCCTCTTGTGGAACTTTTGTTTAGGAGTTCAGAGAATTAGGGTTTTAGGAAGTGTCTTTGACCTAGTTTTGATTCTTTCTTCAAACATAGAGTACATTGTTTGCCTCTATTCTATCCAATGACACAAAGTCCTTCTTGGGAAGCTCCATCTCTCCTTAGGAGGGATGAGTGGTATGCCCAAGTGAGTAGAACTTTGAGGATACCTTTCATTTGCAATGTTGAGTTCTTAGTGATTTCCTTTGGTTGTCATTAAGTTTCTTAACATTATAACTTGATCTTGATGTTTAATCCTCCTCTTGGAGTGTGCTTGATGAAGCTTGAAGATAGAAGCTTGCTTGGAGATGAAGCCCTTGCTGTGAACTTTGCTGTCAATCCAGCTTTGCTGTTTAGAGCTTGTTGTTGCTGTTGCTGTAGGAGTCTGGTATTGCTGCCTGAGCTGCCTCCCCTGAGTCTTTTGTTTTTCTCTGTATTGTCTGTTTAGTTGTGCTGATTACCTCTAGGTTTGAGGTGGAGCTAGTCTCCTCTTACCTATTGTTTTCTCTCCTGCCTCAATGGTACTGTTGCATAGCATGCATACTGTTTATTGTTTACTGTTTACTGCTTGTTTTCTTTTGCTGTTTATCCCCTAGGATCTCTGATTTCCTCTGCGCAAGAGGAAATTATGACAGACATTAGGTTTGTAAACCATGCATAACAACATTAGGTTAGTCCCCCTTTCAACCATAGTTTTAGGGTCTTTCTCTTCTCATCTCAAAACACTTCAAGAAACACAGTAATAAAGATAACGCGTGCTGTACGCTACGAGCCTTAAGCTATCTGAGGAAAGGTTGCTGGAGGGTCACTCTTCAGTAGTCTGACTGCTTAGTATGGTACCCTTAGGGTGACATGCGACGTAGTCACTATCAGATCACAAGTCTTTAGTGCAGTACAAGTTACAAACAGACTAAAAAAACATTTCTTTCGTAAAAAACTCAAACAAATATTCAAACTCTGTTTTTGTCTGCTTGGGCCTTTAATCAGGAAAACCCTTTTCAGAAGGAGATAAAAAACTGTCAGACAAGCTTATGTCTTCCGTAGCCCGAACTACGTTTGCTCTGATCTTTCATGCTGTATGAAAGTACGTAGGCATAGGATGCGATATCCTACCGAGCAACCTTTCCCTCCTTTCCCGTAGGTAGGCGAACTACGTTGACTCTGATTTCTCGTTCCAGACGGGAATACGTAGGCATAAAGTGCGATACTTTGCCGAGTCATTTTCTTTTCTTTTTAACCCAGACCTTTAGAGTAGATAGAATAACACACCCTTAGATAGAAAACAAGCGTGGATCCCGTCGAGTACGACGGACGTGAGAGGTGCTAATACCTTCCCCTTGCGTAACCGACTCCCGAATCCAGGATTTGGTTGCGATGACCATTCCTTTCCCTCTTTGCGTTAGGTTTACTTCAAGCGTTTCCTTTCCCTCTTGTGGGATAAATAACGCACGGTGGCGACTCTTCTGTCATAGCCGGCGCCGATTTTCGCAGTAGCGACAAGGCTTTGTATGGTAGAAGGTGTAGGACTCCGTTGTGTTGGTATGAGTCAGGCGATAGTGATGTACTCGGACCTGAGATTGTGCAAGGGACGACTGAAAAGATCAAGATGATCCAAGGAAATGGGAGGACCAACTGGAGAAGGTTGGACTTGGGAGCGTGTGAATCAGATGAAGGAGACGTATCCGACTCTGTTTTCTTGAGGTAATTTTCGAGGGCGAAAATTCTTTTAAGTGGGGGAGAGTTGTAACACCCCAAATTTGATTGGAATATTTATTTAATTTATTTAATTTATTTAAATAAGAATATTAGCATTTCGGTGATTTTCGGTAATTAAAATAAATATAAGTGAAATAAGGGCAAATTGGACAATTAGGAGGAGTTAGTGAGAATAATATGCAAAAAGCCCAATTGTGAGACCCAAGTCTAGGTTTAACAAAAAGAAAATTGAGAAGGTTTAATAATTAGTATGATATCTGTGTTATTTTGCCATAATATTTTGCCATAATTACTAAGCTCTTTTACCAACTTAGATTTTGGGTCTAACTCAATCCCACAACATCAAACTTGTAATGTGAAGAGTATCAAGCCTTATAAGCACTACAGCGGCTATATTTTTGGAAGAAGTGGGACTAAACACTAGTCACAATACCTAGGACAATGAAGGTGCTTGAGGTTACATGAAAGGAAGCCTAAATTTACTTGCAAATAAGGGAGGTTAGGAGTGAACGGCATTTCTGATGGAAATTCCAACAAAAGTAAATATGAAATCTATACTGATCTTTGAGAAATGCTGAACCTAAATTTCCTCCTCGCAGACTATGATGAAAACATTTAAATTTATAGAAAATAAGAATAACATTAACATCTGCATGTGAATGATCAAAAATAAACTATTAACCTCTCTTTGTGGTGTTTCTCCACTAAAGAAGGACACAGCAACTCCTGTCAATCCAATGGCAACTAGGGCACCAACAAGTCCAACTCCAGCCCACAAAAGCCAACCCTTTTGAAGATTAAAAGGTTCCCTCAAATCTGTAACAAAGTTTTTACCATCGAGTCAAAATAAGTATCCGCACAAAACATATTCTAATTCTTCTAAATATAAGCCAGTTGCAAACCGAACACTAAACCAACAAGTTGCAAAGTGAACTTCATTAAATTATTAAAACTTCCTTCATAGTTTTAAGGGTATAACGCGCCGACCATTAATACTTGAAAAGTTCTTAAATCACAATTACCATATTTGAAGAAGTCTTCGGGGAGTGGCTGGTAAGTGTTGAAAACACTATATATGATTCCAAGTACAGCAGCAGTTGTGATGCTGCCAAATAATAATAGCAAAATGTTAACTTCACATATTGCAAACAATTCAATGACCAAATGAAGAGTATTCATAAAAGTCCAAGTTGTTTCACTGTTTTCCAACCAACTTCAAGAATTACAATAGGAGTCTAATGAATTGGCATACATACCCTTGATCTAAAAAGAGTAACTCTGCCTTTTCATCTAAAGTTAGTGCATCCGGTCGAATCCCTAGATATGGTAGAGCTGTTGCCTCAACCAAACCTGTCAATACAAAACTGCCTGGGAATAAATTAACGGCTCAAGTTTATGAACATAGAAGTTAATTATAAGGCGCGAAATCCATGTGAAGGAACACAAAAAATGAAGGTTATAAGTAATAAGTTTTTAAATGACATTCTCCCAAGTGCACTACTCTCAGCCGCAAATCGCATAAACTAGTGGTTTGTTCAAATTCCGCTATGCTATAGCCGCTATTTGATATTACTTCTCAAGCATATTCGCATTACTACATACTACATGAAACATTTACGAATATATAAGAGCTATTCAAAACACACCCCAATCCACAAGCAAGAGAGGTTAATGAAACAGTTTGCCACTCCCAAGGGACCTCCCATCGCGTAAGAATAGGCCATTCCGATGGAGAGTCCTGAAAGAAGAACAATGTAATTCAAATTATCTATGCTCATATACTCATCTATGTAGCACCGACACTTTTAGGAAAAAAAAGTGTGTCTGTGTCAGTATCTGTGTCCGACTTAAGTTTAATTTATTCATGTTTTTCAAATTTTTATCAATATCAACATGTCGTGTTTTGGTGTTTGTGTTTCATAGATACTCATGCTGTCATGCAAACAACACTCCACAGCAACAAAAAATGGAATTATATTATCTTAGTGTGTTTCGTTTCATTCTATCCCTTTTCATGATTCCATACATACAATACTCGTGGAAACTCAAGGGCAGCAACAAAAACTAAAAACAAGAAATAACAGAGTGGGTTTTGAAAAAGGAGCAACCTTGTTCTGAAGTTTGGTGTCAGAATCGTCTCTAGCATTGAAGAAGCAAACAGATGAAAAACCCCTTTGAGAATTGAAACGGTAACGGTGAGGAAGAAATGCAGGGGTTTGATTTGAGAAGGTTGTTGAGAATGAAAGTTTATGGGTGCGTGGTACAAGTGATGGTGAATAGAGAGAAGAAGCAACTAGAATTGAGTTTGAAATTGAAACCATTTTATGGAATGGAGAGTTTGAAAAGTGGAATACCAATTTGATTATGAAAGAATGAATTTTGATTTGAATGGAATTGAATGGTACTCTACTCTTGTTGTTTCTGTGCACACCACCAAGAGATGGCATGGGATAAGGCTAGTTAGTAAGCTATACTTGGATTTGGATCAAATTCCATTTCATGTCTAAATTTGTGTTTTATTTTATTTTTAAAATAAATATAGAAAAAGGTTATATTTAAAAATATTGATAGCAAATCGACCACTTATAAGCTCATTGATTAGTTAGAATATTAATCCTCTCTAATGCGTCTCCTAAGCTCATTGATTAGTTAGAATATTAACCCTCTCTAATGCGTCCCCTTTTTGTCTAGCCATCAGATTGTCTAACAATGATAACATGTCACCTTGATTTAAACATTATTCCTTAAGTTAAGGAAAGGAACATTTATATTTTGTCAGACAATTTTTTTCTTTTGGAAATAAAGGGAGTCTAAGCTCAAAAGAAAAGAAAACTAAATGGCTACAACTCAAAGGACTAAGATCCACGATACATCCTTTGCAAGAAATTCAACGAGACCATCCAAATAATCATGATAAATCTAGGCCAATATCATGATTTAGACTTTTGTTTGTCATATCATCTTTACAATGATTGACTTCTTTATTAACATGTTTGATTCTTACTTTCCAATCTTCGGAGTTTTATTGGGCGTAGAATGTTACAATTAGAAGTCTTAAAATGGATTAGTTCATATAGGCTGGTATGTTAGGCTCGAAAAATTATAGGATTTGGGCCTTAAAATTAAAGCCTATATTTTTCAGAGCCTTTTTAGCCCAATTCTAAAAATCTCGTTACCCATTAGGGCTAGTTTGTATAGATCGTGGATAGCCCGTTAGATCTATATAACTATAAAATTTTTAAAATTATTTATTAATACTTATATTGTCTCAATGTAAAATAACACATTGATTTTTCTTATCTCACTAAATTGTATTGATATTTTTTTCAATATTTCTCTTTTAAATTTTATACATTAATATAATTAACATTTTTTCCTCATATTATATTTGTTTCTCTTATGTTAAATATTTGAGTATTATTTATACAATTTTGACATGCATTGTATTTAAAAACACATTATATTATTTATAAAAGATAATTTAGTACTTAAAAATGTATTATGTTTAAAATAGTATAATTGTTAATTTCATTTATAATGAATATTACGAGGTTTTCATTTTAATTTTTTATTTAAAAAAAGCTCATTTAGGACCGAGTAGCCCAAAGCTCATCTACGGCTGACCTCGGGTAGTAATTTTTGAGTCCATATTACAACAGAATTTTTTTTGCTCATCACTAAAAAACCCAATGTCCGCCAGGGCCGGCCCGTTTAGGACTGGGTAGCCCATTTTAACAGCTCTAGCCATAACCTTCCTTGATACTTAAAGACCTCTTGATAACAACCTCAATGATTTGCTTTGTTGTCAGTATGAAGTTCAATCTTCTTGTATCCCTTCCCAAGAGCATCCCATTGTTCTTAGCAAAACCATCAACATTGGTCAAAGTTCAATCCTCCTTGGGAGTTTCCAGCTTATGTGAAGTAAAACCTCATTCATGATGCACAATTGTTGCTGGAACTCTATGTTTATATTGTAAAATTGGGACCCACTTATAATATCAGCAGACAACATGGTAGTCATGACATATATTTTGTTATGAATCTTTTTGTTATGCCAAAACCATAAAGAGCGACGAGTTGAGGCCCGTAGAACCTTCTAATACTCAAGCTCTTCATGGCCAAGATTGATTTGCATACTCATTTTCATCTAATCCTACAAACCCGCATCAAAGAAAATATTCTAGTGTGAAGCTCTGACAAGCCAAAGTAGTTTAGCGGCAACACAATCTCTTAAGACATGAATCACTGTTTCAATTTTCTCTATGAACTTCGGGCAAAAAGGGTCTCTTATGTGCATCTTATTAAAAAGAAGGTTTGTTGCTAGGCTTTAATACTTGACTAACCAAATGAAAGCTCTAATTATTTCAGGGCACTTCAAGGACCATATGCTTTTTCAAAGGTTGCTTACTCATGATCACTACTGGTAGAACTTAGCATTTGATAGACACTATTGACAAAAAAATCTCAACTCTTTGTGTTTGTCCTTAAACAAACATCCTCACCATTGTTGGATCTAGGCGAGTGAATAGCCAAAATTTCTTCAACCATGTTATGAGGCAGCATATCAATTAGGAGATTGATATTTCAATCTCCATTCTCTATAGTAAGATCAACAAATTTATCAGATTGAGGCAGTGTTGGCTATCAATTATATATGACATCATTAAGAACTCCTTAGAGAATCCAAAAATTAGTCCAAGCATTAGTTATCTTCATGTTGCCAATGTCCCAATGAATATGAGACTACAACTTATTATAATATTTACCAAGGTTCTTCCAAAAGATGGAGTCATTTATCTTGGTAGCTACATGTCTAGTATCCTTATTACCTCTACCATATGTACCTTTTAGGAACCTGGCACCACAACCTGTTTTTTTCACTCATAAGCTTCCAGCCTAGCTTTGGCAAGCAAGCTTTGTTGTTAATAACTAAATTCTTTAAACTCAAGCTTCTCATCATCTTAGGGGTCGTGAGGATACTCCAGTTGACTGACTGTATGGACATGTTTTTCATCCTCAGTATCACCCCAAACAAAGTTTCTCTGCATAGTTTGAATTCTATTAAGACTCTCTTTGGGAAAAATACAAGACATCATTGTGTACGTAGGCATAGATTTAATGATTGATTTGGCTAGTGTTACTCTACCAGCAAACAACAAATTCTTTGTTTTACAGTTTGTGAGCTTGACTTTTACGTTCTTCATGAGGTAGATGAAGTTTTTGTTCCTTGGACTTTTACCCATTAATGGTACACCCAAGTACTTTCCCAATTCATTAGTTTCCTTGAAACCCTACATCTGCGAAAGAACACTTTTAATTGCATAATGAGTGTTTTTTGAAAAAAAAAACATTCTTGTTTTATCAGTGCTTACTTGTTGGCCTGACCTCTGACAAAAGTTGGTGAGGAAATTATTCACGCAATTCATTTGCTTTCTAGTTGCTCTCCCAAATAAAAGTAAATCATCCACGAACATCAAGTGGCATATAATTGGACATGTTTTTCTTGCTTTGATGTCAATCTAGTCACCTTTCTCCACTGCTTCACTAATCATGTGTGAAAGCTTATCCATACATAACACAAACAGATAAGGGGACATAGGGTCACCCTGCCTTAAGCCTTTTTTGTATTGGAAAAGGTTTGTACTTTCTCCATTCCACGTAATACTTATGCTCACTGAAGCTATAGAAGGCATATAACTTGCACTAATTTATTTGGAAAGTAAATCACTTTTAAAACTGTATTCACAAAGCTCCATTTAAGGTTATCATAAGCCTTAGCGACGTCGACCTTCACCACAAAGAAAAATTGTTTTCCCTTTATTCTATTCTATTGTAAAGTTTCTCCTAGGCAACAACAATGTTCTCTTGAATGTTTCTTCCTAGGATAAAACTCGTTTGGTGGGTGCCAATGATATTGTCGATTAAGTTTTCAATATATTCACAATAACTTTTCTAATAGCCTTATATATAGTGTTTCAGAGAGAAAAATGTTTTAACCGTTGAACACAAGTTGGATTTGGAACCTTTGGATTAGGCATATCTTAGTTTGGTTCACTTCCTCAATTTTCTCAGGGTTGCTCTAAATTTGGGTATTGTCTCTATAGATGTTGTCCCCAATAATAGACCACGACTTTTAAGAAAAAAAAATGCAGGAAATCCTCTGGCCCAGGAGCTTTCCAATGGGCCATTTGGAAGGTGGTCTGCTTAATTCTAGAGAAGCTAAACTTTTCTTTCAACTTTGAAATCTCATGAGAGTTTATCTTAGGAAAAGAGAAATTAGTGTTTTGCCATTGACTTATGCTAATATTAGTAGTATACAAGTTTATATAGAAAGACTTGAACAAAGTTAATAAACTCATATGTTGATAAAATCAGATACAAAAAATCATGAACAAAGTTCGACCTTGAAAGGTCATGTATCATCTACGACACCAACACAAAGGAAAAATGTATTAAAACAAAAAAAAAATCATGTTCACGAGTCAACTTCGTCTTCAGACCAATCATCAATACGACAAATTTAATAGCAATGATCCTAGTAAAGGATTACTAATAAGAAAACTCTAGATTTAAATCATCATCTTACTCCATGTGCAATCAGTAACCCCAATAAAATACTTGATCCAGTCCATCACATGACTCTATCAACTAAAGACTTATGGGGTTATTGTTTTAGTCAGGATTTTTCATTAATCCAATCACAATATCACACTTTCAAGGCTATATAAGCTTAATATTGCCAACACTCGACATATATACTTATTAACCATAAAACATCATGACTTATACTAACTACTAAATCTTATAATGTTATATAATATGCAATAGATTTTTATTATAATCAGGTTAATGATATTATTGTCTATTTATGCTTTACTATATATGTAACACCTCATATAATACTATCTAAAATCATATTTGTTAGACGATGACGCGGATCTAGAAGGGGGTTGAATAAATCACTTGTTAAAAACAGAATCGACGCTACCAATATTTGGTTTTAAAAAGTTTTTAGCCAGAAGCGACCGAGGAACTATATTCGTCTAAAACGAACCTTTACCGAAAAAACCGGATATGCGCAAAGCCTGTGGAATTCGATAAAAACGAGATTAAGAATCACTAATTTGAACACACATCAACCAGAATTTAATCACTGTGAGGTTGGACTATTTCTAATGCTTGAAAAATATAACCAAATTGAAAAGACATCACAAGCGTTTGTTGTTCACACAATTAGCCAAACACTTGGTGTGCAAGGCACCACAAGTGAATTCCAATATGTGAGTGAAGTGCTTAAGTGTTCAATTACAATCAAGGATTGTAATAGGCTTCAAAAATGGTTCAGCACTACTCACATCAGAACTTTGATTAACTCAATTGTTTGCACACAAACTCAGAAATTAAGCAATTGAAAAATAAAGAGAGAACACTAATTTGTTGAGGTAGTTCCCCCGTCATCCTCGCTCGGGGTACGTCTGCCCTCAATTCTAAAAATAAAGAGAGACCTATATATATTACCTGTTGGTAAATGTTTACAAGAGAAGTAATAGAAATCAAACTATCAAACCCAATTGTTGATGCAGAGCCTATTCCTTCTTTTCCCTTGATTCAAGATGAATCAAGTCCTTCAAACGTAATGAATAAACCTCCAATTACGACACACACTTTGAATAACTCCACGGTCTTCAAATCTTGCCCGGCTGATTTCAATCACCAACGCTTCGAACCTGAATCTTCCTCTCATAACCCCCCGGTTACCGCTACTAAACCACAGAATAACCCGTTCTTCGATTACCTTCACTCGGTTGAATCTGTGATGGACCGATTCGTACAAAAACCCCTAAAATTCAAGACCTTGGAGAATAAAACTCTAACAGATTTATTCAAGAAAAACCTACTGATTTCTCAATCCAAACCCGATTACACTAATCTAATGTTTGGACATTATCACCTCTAAAAAGAAGAATGTACAACAAAAATGATTATGTATAGTTGTTGAGAAAATGCAAGAGAGAGGATGAAGATGATGAGAATAAAATTAATATCTATTTTCACTTTTCTTGCTGTTATTTGAAGAATAAGCTAACTCACTATTTATACAAGTCAAAAAACAATTAACCAACATAACAACCACAAAGACAGTTTCACATAACAGAAACTTAACTAAAAATGCACGAGCGATCGACCTATACAGAAAGGAGGGTCAACCTGAGCTCACCCGAGTTTTAGATTGTGCAGAAAACATCACATATGAGTCGATGCAAAGCATACAAATTAGACAAGCAGAAATGGACACAATATGAGTCGACCGGAGGGTCGACACGAGCACTCCTGAGAGTAGACCATACAAAATACTTTCTGTATGAGTCGACCGGAACAAGTTTGATTCGACTCAAAGACACAAAATATGCAAAAATGCATATTTTCATGTATAATGCTACTTTTGAGATAGTCCACCATATAGTAAGCTAGACATACTTGACCAAACCTATGTGAAGCATATATTGAACCATTTCTATATGTATCAAACAATGTTTTTGACCGATGTTTGACTCAAGAGCGATAAGGTATTCATATGTGACACAATGATACCATCCAAAGTACATTTTTCTACCTATCTAAGTTTTGACATCATTAAAACAAGTGTAGCTAACTATGAGGATTGCCCTCACAGTATTACGTAAGGTGTTAAAATTTTGGTACTGAAATAAACATTGTCTAAATGACATCTAAAATTGTATTAAATTAAGGTACATAATACATAATATTTAATACATTAGATGTCTTAAATGAAATAAACAGAAAGACACAACAGAACATATCCATCAGTTATCAAAGAATTTGATCTTCACCCTTCTTGTCAATTCTCTAGCTCATATATAAACAAACATGATTTGGGTTAGATTACAAAATCTCAATGGAGTTCCCTATCTTATGGGTTCATTCTGCTCTACAAGGTTTTTATGCCATACTCTAACTTAAAACGTTCAACTTTATCCTACGTGTATACATTCACACGATAGAATAAAAGCTTAAGTATCTATGGGATATCGCTTCGTAAGGAAACAAGATAAACTCGAGTTTAAATGACCCAATAAACCATTACTCAAGAATATGAACAACAAAGTATCTTAAGTATGGGAAAATTGCCTCTCACATGGGCCAAGATACGAATCACATATTTCCTACGTTAACCAGAATACTTTCCTCAACAAACACCTTTTACATGGGTCCAGAAATGGGTTACGGTTGTCCATCCCATATGGATCAAATTTCTTCAGCAAGCACCTCTTACATAGGTCAAGACACTGGTCACGGTGTCCATTTATGTGATTCGTCTTTCCCAATTATTACTTTACATAAGCCTCAAAAATGGGACAATTACAAGTAAAGGTTATTCTTGATTACATGATTACTCTCAACAATCACATTATCATGATATGTCTCCACAAATCCAATTAGACTCACATCTAGACTTTTGTTCATCATTCATGCCATTCGGGAACTCTCTTAGATGGAACAATTCATCTCAAGTGTCTATTAGCTCACGGGTACACACCTAGGTACCTTTCACAATCGAGCATCACAACCTAATTTAACTCAATACAACATAAGGTTATTGTCATTCGTTCACCAACCAACTAGGTTTCTCTATCAAATCTAAATGAATTAAGATTCTAGTATGATTATCACCCAGACAGAGTTTTCATGATGATTCAACCAATTAGGAATTGATCCATGTTCATTTCAATTCATCAAAATTTATCATATTATTATCATTCTAATCATAATAACATAGCATATTACATGGTATGAATTACCCATGTGTGTTCCATGTAAGATAAACTTGCTCACAAACTGTCAAAAGGATGAAAATTTGGAAGTTTGGAAAGGTAAATCAATTTACACTGAGGGTAAGTCAATTTATTCCCTCCCTGCCATTAGAAACAAGAAAATTTGAGTAGGTAAATTGATTTATCTTGAGGGTAAATCAAATTGCTTATGGAAAACTTGAGGGAAAATTTGAGTAGGTAAATTGATTTATCTTGAGGGTAAATCAATTTACTCCCTCCCTGCCATGAAAAACATGAAGTGTTTAAGGTAGGTAAATCTATTTACTTATGGAATTTTTCCAGAAACCCATTTTCTCCAACTTTTAACCATCTCAAACCAACTTCAATCATATTCTAACATACCCAAGCATCTCATACCATAAATTCAACATCATATAATGAGATACAACATGTTTCTTCATTTCTTAAATCATTAATCTCTAAGAATCCAACACAACTTCTAACATAAACAACATAAAATCAACATAACATAAACATAACATCAACACATCATAAAATCATATTATGCACAAACAACGTCAAGCATCATGAATTAACAACAATAAGTATGCACCACAACAGAAAGATCATGTATCAAACATCAATTTCACAAACATAGAAAAAACCACAAAACCCTAACTCCCAAATTAATGAAAATTTCCCCAAAGTTATGACTAAACTAGAACCCAATCTTAATAGAACATGGAATTAAGCTTTAAGAGATGAAAATGATGATGATTCTTCCATTTCCTTCAAGAGCTTCCTTTTTTCCCTTCTTCTTTTTCTTTCTCTTCCTTCTCTTTTCTTCTTTTCTTATTAATAATATGTGTGTGTGTGTGTGTGTGTGTGTGTGTGTGTGTGTGTGTGTGTGTGTGTGTGTGTGTGAGAGAGAGAGAGAGAGAGAGAGAGAAAGAAAGAATGTGAATAATTAATAATTCTCCACAAACTTGGATTAAATAATTACATTGTAAAATGTCACTATTTCTCTCGTTATTAAAAAGAAATCAATAATCATGCCATTATCCCAATTGGACATGAGATTATAATCCCTAAGCATATTTAATGGTATTCTAATAACTATTAGGGGAAAATAGGATTAGATTTTTAGATTAACCTCTTAATCCCATTCACTAATGATGATTACTTCACACAATTGAATGATAATCATGTTTAGTGAAAATTAGGATATTACAATATATTAATTTGGTAAGCCTTGTATTCTATACTTTTTGTAATTCTAATGGAAACCCTAGCCATTTTCTCTTTTCACTATTTCTAATGTTGAAGTTGATAGTTGTGTTGTTAGAGTTTGTTTGAAGTCTCACATTGCTTAAGTTCCTGGACTATTGAATGTATAAATATGTGAGAGCAACCCCACTGTTTGAGCTAGCTTTTGGGGTTGAGATCCAAGAATATTTAACATATTATCAAAGCTTTGGATCTCAATCTTAAAGCTAGCTCAAAGGGTGAGGTTTCCCTTACATATTTATACACCCAACAGTCTGGGAACCTAAGCAATGTGGGACTTCGAATAAACTCTAACAACAAAACTACCAACTTCAACACCCACAATAACGCATAGTATGGGCATGGGTCTAATGCTCACATTGCAGTCCTTAACCCAGCTCTGATACCACTTGTTGAGGAGTCTAGGGAGCACCAGGAGTTTCAAGGGTCAAATGTTCATGGATCCAGAAGACGTTGACACCACATATCCATTCAAAACCTTAAGGCATTAGGTTATAGGTCTTTTCTCTAATAAGCACATCATTTCCTCTGTTCTAAGTTGATGTGAGACTTAAACATTCACACTTGAATCCTAACAATCTTTTCCATAAGTGTGAGTCACCCACATCACTAGCCTCGATCCATACTACACTACTACAAATAATACATTTCATGATAATAATTTCACCTCACGTATCAACAAACTGAGGTAAAATGCCTAAACGCGCCTTTTGAAAAGAATGCAATATATTATGTGGTTTATTTTGAAAACCGAGGGATAAACTTATTCAGTGTACATGCTTCAAATCCCTACAACTTTAGTTTATGTTTTTATCTCATTAAAAGTGGCGTCTTCTTGAATATTTTATTTTTAATCTAAAAATACGTCACTTTTCACCTCGGTTTTCTTTCCAATCGAGGTGAATATGTATCTCTGATATATATAGATTTAGCTTGTAGCATTCAGTTTCACTTGTCTAAATAACAAAAACAAAACCCTAATTAAGATCCCTAACCAACGAGAGCCATAAGCACATATCATCTTCAATAGGAAGATGTTATATGCTTAGTTCTCTTGTTTCTTCTTCAAAGATCTAAATCATTTTCTTTTAATTTTTATTCAGAGATCTTGTACGTCAAACATCACTACTCGTGTTGTTGTCATATTTGTGTTGTTCTTGTTCTTGTTGTGTTGAGATCCGAAATCCTAGAGGTTTTGTTGTTGTTTTTGTTGTTGTTATTAATGTTGTTTTTGTCGATGTTTTTGTTCTTGTTATTGAGATCCTAAACCCTAGAGGTTTTTTATTGACATTGTTGTTCTTAATTGTAATACCCCAAATTTTGCCCTAAGATTTGTCATTTCATCTCACATTCCATTACATTTTACATTGCATTTAACTAATCGCTAAAAAGTTTGTGTAGTCGGTGATTTTTTGCAGGAAAATATCATGTGGTATGCTCTCTAGTTCATGGAGTATAAAATGGGTATTTGTTCGCAGCCGGTCGTCAATTTACGAATTTTGGGTGGTGATTAAGAAATTGAGCCGTTGGACATTGATGATGTGAGTCAGGGCCGAGGTGTAATCGGCATGGTTTGATTGTGAAGGATTTGAGCTATTCAATTTAAATCGGTTCAAGTTGAAAGGTTTAATTGGAAATCGTGTTGGAGACGGATTTAGTCGGATAAATTGGAGAAATTAGGAATTAATAAAATATGTAATTTTCATATCATTTTTATCTCATTTTAAATCAATTGCATTGCATATTTCTATTTCATTCTTAATTTTATTGGTATTCCCTTTTGAGGACAATTCATCTCATGAGCTTATTAAAAAATAAAATAACTTTTAATATTGTTTTCATTTTTTTATTTTATATTTAAAAAAAAATGCATTTCTTTAAATATACATTTTCATTATAATTTATAAAATCCAAAAATAAATAAATAGATATACAAGACAAACAAAAAAATAAATAATTTAAAGATTTTTTTTATTAATATCAATTCTTAATAAAAGTCTTTACAAAAAAAATACAAATTACAAAAAACAAAAAATTACATTTTTTATAAAAATTCCTAAAGTCTTGTCCGATTATCCGATTCTCCCGATTCCGACGTCGTTCGAACCTGCAAAATCAAAATAGACAAAATAATCGGTTAGAGTGGGACTCCGACACCCTTAGAACATTGTCATCATCGGGTGCGTCGGGAGGGTAACGGATTGCTCCGAAACCATCTCCCAACTCCTTTTCGAACTCGGTAGATCCGACAATAATTTGTTCTTATTTTTTGAGGCAACCAATAGAGAGAGAAAAGAAAAGTGCTTATGTGAAAAGCTGGTTTGCCAAAATAAGTGCTTATTGAAATAAGCACTTTGAAAAAGAACTTATTTCATACAAGCGATAACCAAGTCGAACAAATTGCAGTCAAAGCCCATTCTAGCAAATCACAAACAAATCTCCCATTCAACAGTAGCAATTAAGCCAAACGAAGTCATCATAAATCACAACAAAAACGCAGCACAAAAGAATTGCCAGAAAATCTCTAACAATATCATCGAAAACAACCCAACGGCAAAGCACACAATCCTCCAAGCCCAGCTAACAAGTTGTGGACCTGCTAAAATGTCGCTCCAACAAAGCAAACTAAAACCATAATATCACAAATAGATTGCAATGAAAGCCCACAAGAGGAAATCATATAAAATCATCTAGAAAACCAACTTGAAGGAGACCAAAAAATCGAATCTGATACCCTCATCAAAGCACAAACGGCGCCGCAAGGGAGACGAGGGTTCAGAAAACTCTGAGAGCCTTCATCATCACCCAGTTGGAAAGAAGAAGAAAGAGGATCCGAAATTGAAAAGGGTCGCGAAGGCATCAGGAAGAACAGCCTAGTAACGAGTTGAACGGAGGTCGCGAATCCGTTAGAGGAGTCGTTACCGTCGTCGCTCAAATCGCTGTAACCGGACTCAGAGGGAGGTTTTTCCTCACCTTCATCATCATTGTTCTCAACCATTACCGCGAACTCAGACAGAGGTTTTCCATCATCATCGTCCGATTCGACGAAACACACGAAGATCTCAAAACGGAGGACGACCACCCCCACCGCGTCAACTCATCTCAATGCCAAGCACCAGACGAAAGTTATCGAGCTCAGGGTTTCCTCATCATCGCTCGTTCAATACACGCAAGGATCCCCAACGCCGTTTCAGATCCATAGTCGGGAAAGGGTAAGTTTTTCATCTATGGTTGTGTGTTTGATTTTCAGATTCAAAGAAGGAAGAAGAAGAACGGCGCATGCAAAGAAAGATGGAAAAATCTCCGATGCAACAATGGAAGCACCAGCGGCGGTACCTCCGAGGAAGAAGATGGAAAATATCTCACAAAACCTAAAACTGAAAAGACAATGAAGCCTGCGTTTTATCCGTGTCCTTGGTCTCAGCACTTATTTTGTTTGGTTTGTTTGTTTTCTTTAGTTTTATTTAATTTATCTTTTGGTTACTTTATTAGGTTAGATTGATAACAATATTAAAATGTGGCCTTGTAAATGATAATTAATGGCCTTGTAAATATTAAGTAGTAAGGTTTTAGTCTAAAATAAAATCAGGGTTAACAATAATTTGCTTTAATCAAAAACAAAAATAATCTTCCTTAATCAAGTTTACACATCCTTTTAAAAGAAAATTAAAACATTTTTTTTATATAAAAGGAAAACTTTTTTAAATTAAAAATTAAAAACTTTTTTTTAAAAGGAAAATTAAAACATTTTTTTAAATCAATTTCCGCCCAAGTCTGCTTGCTTGTTAGTCTCCGCGTATTGATATGGCTGTTGGCTGTAATGTTTGTTCTAGTTGTAATTAGGCGAGGGTTTTTGTCGCATTTCGTTATTTTTAGCCCTTAGGGGTTTGTAATTTATGCGAGTGGTCGCGATGCTTTCGTTTACTGTTTCTTTATTTTCGTATTTTTTGTGCCTGCCATGTAATATTGTCGTTTGCTTGCAACTTTTACCGTTAATCACCTTCCGAAGGAATAGGTCTAGCTGTTTGACCGCCGTGTCAATAGTCCTAACCCTTGACCGTTTTCAAAACCCTAATTAGCCTAGGCGTCCCGCCGTGGACGAAAATGCCCTTTACCTTAGCATTAGGTCAAAGAGCCGTTGTACTCTGTTTTAGGATTTCCCGCCGTGGAATCCCTAATTTAACCCTAATTTTCAATTACAAATTCAACGTAGAAATAGGAGTTTCAAAACTCCCCGTAAGTGTGTTCTTAAGAAACGTTTACTCCCCTTGAAACCTTGACCACAATCAAGACGTTTCTGACCTCCCTTTCGAGGGGAACTACAATTACTCTGATTCCATTCCCGTAAGGATATATAGGCACAAGATGCGATGTCTTGCCGAGTAAACTTAGGACTAACCCTTAGGTCTTTAGGTTACTATATCCCTTAGCTCAGTATATATATCAAGCAGATAATAAAATAAAAAAAATACATTAAACAAAAGGTTCCTGTAGAGTACTACAGATGTTTAGGGTACTAGTACCTTCCCTAAGCTTAACCAACCCCTTACCTAGGTCTCGCCCCGCATTGTGTTTAAGATGCAAAAATAGGTTTTCCCTCTTTTGACCTTTTCCTTCGGATAAATCAAAGAGCGGTTGTGAATTAAGAATTGTGATTCAAACTAACTAATAGTTTGATATCCTATTTACACCGCAACATTAATGTTGTTGTTGATGTTGTTAAAAAAAATTATGTTATTGTTTTATGTAAGTTGTTTTTTAGTTGAGTTTATTAAATCTATATGTTGTATTTTAGTTGTTGTTATTGTGTTTGAGTTTGAGATTAATATTGATATTGAGATTATGGTTTTTTTGATTCTTTATGCAACTCACATCTTGTTTCGTCGAGTTTAGTTTATTATATCTAATGTTGATTATTTGTTTCACTAATCTCTCTTTGAACATATAACCTATTAAATTGATTTTGGAAATAATCATATGAAAAAATATGGTGTATCTGAAACTTATTATACACTAATTAATGATTTTCTAGCATTCTGCAACTCATCATTTATCTCATGTTGTTTTATTGTTAAAGTATCTCCAATACTTCTAGTTTTCATTCAACTTTCTTCCATATTTGTTCATTTTTTAAAACATCAAATTTTATGATTTCAAGAATGAATTAGTAGAAAAGGAAGTTTTAAGTAAAGAACTTGAAATATTGTAGAGATTTTAACCATAAAAGAGCGTGAGATGAATGATGAGTTGTAGGATGCTTCAAAATCACTAATCAATGTAAGTTGTTTTTTAAATATAACAAAATTGTTCATATAATTATTTTTTAGCAAAATATCCTCTTTCATCCCTTAACTCTACCTTGGGGTCGAGTTTGGTCCCTTAACTTAAAAAAATTGACAAGTTAGTGTTGTACCCCAAAATTTGACCAACTGTTTCTTGTACTTGGCTTATGTTTTCTTTTCTTTTTTGCATTTTTGCATATCATAGCATTTGTTCTTAAGGCAGGGAATCAAGGTTTTTCTGTGGCTCAGAATTCTTTTGTAGGGCAGGAGATTAAACAGCGAACATTAGAGGCTCCGACATTTATTTTGCTCGGCGATCGAGCGGTCGATTTTATTTTATTTTGCAGGATATTTTCATATCAAGAGGCAGCATTCAGCCTATCTCAAGCATTCTCATGGTTGTAGTATTCAAGAGTAAGTTTCAGAGGCTGAACAGGGCTTAGAACGGATGGAAACGGGAAAATGTGCAGATTTCCCGCCAGAAGGCGCCAAAATTCAAAATTTTAAGGTGTTAACCGATTAACCAAATGGTTAACCGATTAACCAATGCAAAATCAGGTCAAATTTGAAAATTTGAAGGTGTTAATCGATTAACCCAAATGGTTAACCGGTTAACCAAGGAAAATTTTGCCTCTGCATGTGAGTTTTCATAGGGTGGCACCTTTGGGGTCCATTTTGATCACTTGTGAAGTTGATTTTACACCAGAAGAAGGATCTAGAACCACTTTGAATTTTGATTAGTTTTCAAATTAATTCCAATTCCCTCCAATTTCCCACTCCTAATCCCATTCCAATATTCACAAACCACACTCCAAACCACATTTGGATCCTAACCTAGAGCATATTTAAATGATTTGCTCCAAACCTCACACACAATCCTCATAATTCCATTTCATTTTTCAGAATTCATACACTCTTGAATTTTGCTCTCAACTTTTCCATCTCCCAAACTCCATTAGAGCTCTCACCTTGAATTCTTTTATTCTCCATTGGAATCATGGAATTCTAGAGTTAAACCTTCATCCTTCATCCTTATCATCTCCAATTCTCCATGCAATTTTCGTGTGAATTTGGATCTGAATTTTGAAGTTGATCTAGAGGAGCTTATTTGGATCTTGCTTAATTTTGGTGGATCTTCATTTCTACTACAAGAACTCACTTGGATCTTGAAGGAATTCCGAATTTCTAGCTCGGATCTGCTTAATTGAAGTTGAATCAACATTTACCAAAGCAAATCTCCGCTTTATTGGTTGGAATTCTAGATCTGATTATGTTTTTGAGCTTATTTGCATGATCATCATGTTGATCTTCATTTTTGATTGATTTTGTTGATTTTTGATTCATGTGATTTATGATCTTGCTGTTTGAATGTGTTTACATGCTGTTGGATCACTGATTTCTGGTGTTAATTTCATGCATAATTGATTATATAATCATCTGGATTATTGGAGAAGTGATTAATTGCTGAAAAGTGCTTTTAAGCTGCTGTTTTCTGCCTCTGGTACAGTGTTAATCGGTTAACCAGTTGCAGTGCAAATTGGTTAATTGATTAACCAGTGCGAGTTTCCAAATTTTCAAACATTTTCAACTGGTTAATCGGTTAACCATATGTGTTAACCGATTAACACAGAACCAGAATGTCATGTTTGTTGTTTTTGAGCTTGTTTGAGTTCTTTTTGCTTGCATTTCTTTTTGTTTTGCATCTCTTTGCTTGTATTTAAGAGGTTGAGATGTGCTTGTGGTGGTTGCTGCCCCACACTTTTGTCCTCCCTCTTTTCTTTGTGTTGCATTTCATGTTTGCATCCCTTTCTTCCTTCTCATTTGTGATTGATTTATCTTGTGCCTTCTTGGTTTCTTTGCCATGATCCCTTAGGATTCCTAGTCCCATTGGGGAGTAGGAGAGACATTAAGTGTTCAATCCAAGCATGCTAATATTAGGATAGAATTCCTCTCTTAATCTCAATCATAGGAGCACATTGCATGATAAAATTAGGGTTGAGTTAGTTTCCCCTTAGTTGTGTCTTTTATCTTCTCATCTCAAAACTCCTTCAAAACATCTAATAAAGGATAATAAGTGTTGTACACTACGAACCTTAAGCATTTGGGAAATGATGATTGGGGGGCATTCTCTCAATTGTCTAGGGTGTTTAGCCTATGCTCTTTGGGCGATATGCAACGCATTCGCTCCTAAGTCATAGTCTTTAGTGCAACAAGAATTACAAACACAATTCAATTCACTTCTTCATAAAAGACTCAAAAACAAACATCAAACTTTTTTATCCTTCGGGATTAATTGAAAACCATTTTCATAAAAGAGTGTTGTTAACTCTTGGTTCTATCGCAAACAGGTAACGCCTAAGTCTCCAATGGTCGAGAAGCAATACACTTAACTACTGGAACTAAGGTTTAACCCTACTCAGGTAAAACATTTGAACCAATCTATGGTCGTGTCAGCCCGAACTACGTTTGCTCTGATTTCTCGTACCAGACGAGGATACGTAGGCACAAGACGGCGATGTCACCCGTAGTTTTCCGAACTACGTTGACTTTGACTTTCCCATTGCAAGAGAGAATACGTAGGCATAGAGCGGCGGTGCTCTATCGAGTCTCTTTTATTTTCTATCGTTCTGTAGCCTGTAGCTTAGATAGATTAACACCCTTTAGATAGATAACAAGCATGGATCTCGTCGAGTACGACGGACGTGAGGGGTGCTCATACCTTCCCCTTGCGTAACCGACTCCCGAACCCAAGATTTAGTTGCGATGACCTGTCTTTTCCCTTTTCGTAGGTTTTCTCTGATTGTTTCCTTTCCCTATTTTGGGATAAATAACGAACGGTGGCGACTCTTCTGTCCTTGCCGGCCCCTCTTCACAGCGATGCGGCAGTTAGTCCTTTAACTTTTAAAATAGTGCCACGTTTGTTCTTTCGTCTGTTGCCGTTAGTCAAAGCTAGTAAAATTGTGCCTTGTTTGTCCAGGTGGATTTTTTGTTGTTGACGTGGATATAACATGTAATTTAACAATCCAATTGTATTATTGACTTTAATAACCCATACACTTATACGATGAAGCCCTAATCTTGCTGCTGCGATGGTGAATTGAAGGGAGAAATATCATTGAAAATGTGACGGGTTGAAGGCGCATAAGGTTGTTTTATCAAAGACGTGACATATTGAAGATGATTCAAGACGCGTTTATCAAAAGGTTAGTAAATTTCAATCTGTTTTAGGGTTTACGAATGTGTTAGGGTAATATGTGGTTCTGTTCAGTTTTAGGGTTTATGTAAGTCTTTTAGTGTAAACTCTAATTACTTAGATAATATGAATAGGTATAATGGATGGATACATAAATCTCAAAATTCATCATAGTGGTGAATTCATTGATGAAGGACTTAGTGTATATGAAGATTGACTAGTATATGATTTTAGAGTAGATGTCGACAAATGGAGTTATTTTGAGCTAGTTGGTGTATTGAAATACTTGGGTTATAGGGAGTTTGAGACAATATATTACAAGGACCCTCAATTTTGGATGAATGCACTTGTTGATGACAAGGGTGCTTTAGAAATTGAAGATCTTTATAGGGTGCACCAAAGTGTTGATATTTACATTCAACACACCTTGTCTCAACATGACTATTATGATGTTGTTGTTGATAATGTTGATGAGGGGTCTGCTGAAATTGTAGATGAGATGGAAGAGTTACTTAGTAAACTGCATGATGAAGTTGTTGAAGTTGAACAAGCCACTGTTGGGTTGGAGGAAGGTAATGTTGGAGTTGTCATACCCTAATTTTTGGCCCTAAGATCCCACATCATTTGAATTTCATTAGCATCATACATGTGTATCATTATGCATCAATAACCCATTTGGATATACAAAGATTGTTGTTTGTTTCATTTGACTACTAATTAGGGTTTCAAGCCTCAAAAGAAGCTCAGGCAAATGATCAATCCAGAATGGGCATAATCTTCAACTTACCTAGTCTCCCATTCATCCAATAAAGATCAAGAAATCTCAACCATCAATAATCAAGTACAAGATTTCATCATGACAAGCTCATCAAGCATCAAGATCATTAGTGCACCAAAATTAGGGTTTTGACCCAATTCAGTCCCTGGGTTGACTTTTTGAGAAACACATGATCCAAAACCTCAAGATATGTTTCAAAGACCTTAAATAAACACATTGATCCATTCATATGATTGGATTGATCCAAATAACTTGATTCATAAGCAATTCAAGGATTCAAATTCATCTGGACCACAAACTGGGGTTTCTAATAAAAGTCAACTGTATCTTTGACTTTTGACCAAGACATGATCTCAAACCTTGGGACATGATTCAAGACACTCAAAAACACCCTTGGAGTCCATCCATGGTGTCCAAATAGGCCAAGGGTTTGATTTCAATAAGAAATTACAAAGTCAAAGTTCATCTGATACAAAAGTCAACTGTGTCCAAAATCAAGTTTGACTTTTAAAGTTTTTCGTCAACCATGGTTTCTTCAAGTCAAGAATGATAATAATATGTGATTTGAATCATGATTGATCAAGAAAAATCAAGAAAAGTGAAGTTACTTGTAAAGAGGGCAGCTGTTGCACCCCAAAATTTGACCAACTGGTTCCTATATCTGGTTTATGTTTCAACGCATTTTGCATTCACATTCGCATATTGCATGCATTGCAATTTTATCGGGATTGCAGCCCCTGGCGTTTCAGGCAGTTCAGGCCAGTTTGAATAAGCGTATTTTGTTCCCTGTGTTTTCAGGCCATCTCGGTGCCCGGGTTTCGTTATGGTTGCGCAATCGTCTTATAATCGATTTAATCGGCCTCCTGTCATCTTTTTCGTTTTTTTCTCTTTTATTTTCTATATTTTTAATGCATTTAATAGATTTTTAATAGGGTTATTTGCTTTTTTAGATAGTAAATAGGTTAGTATTTTGTTTTTAGAATTTAGTAGATATTGTTTTAATAGTTTTTAGATTTTTAAATAAATATTCCTTTTTTTTTTTTAGAGATTTAATAGATTTTAAATTTTTTTAGATATTAGTTTTATCTTTTAATAGAATAGTTAAAATAGATATAACTAGATATTACTTTTCTTAAATAAGAATAGATTCTTAAAATAGATATTAATGTTTTTTAGATTTTATTAGATTTTAATTGATTTTTCAAATTTAATAGAATAGATTTTTTTAAATAGGATTAAATGTTTTTAGATTTTATTAGATTTTATTTGATTTTTCAGATTTAATTAGAATTTTTAAATAGTTTTTTTAGATATTAAATAAATCTTTTCTGTTTTTTTATAAGATTAATTAGGGTTTTATTATTAATTTTCGTTTATGCTTTAATTAGGATTAATTAAAGATTTTAATTAGGTTTTTAATTAATTTTCGTTTTAGTTTAATTAGGGTTTTATTTAGTTAATCAGTAATATTCATTTTGTTTAGTTAATTGGTCCTTAACCATGTTTAAGTCTCAGCATTAGTGATTGGGCCATTATCCAAGTCTGAGGCCCAGATCAAAGGTCCAATTTCGCATGCCACATGTCGTATAAATAGAGTGCCATGCGTGGGTCCAGCTTTTAGCCACCTCATTCACTCAGACTTTGCCAACACACGTTTCCACTATCTCCCTCTGAGCCACGTGTTCCCTCCTCAGCCTCCCTTTGATCCACGCGTCTCTATCTCCCTCCTCCCTCTGCCACGCGTCTACCCGCCGGTCCCCTTCATCGCCGGTCATGCAAAGCTCACCGGACCACCGCGCCTCCTCCGCAACTGTCGCCGGAATCTGCTAACCTCGCCGAAAAACTCATCAGATTCTTCATTTTTCCAGATTTCTGCAAATCACCAAGAACATCATCGTGTTCTTCATCTTGATCTTCATCAGCATCGCTTAGTGATCATCCAGATTCGCCAAAAAACCGATCACATTCCCAGATCATTCACCATCTTCATCGTTCGCCATTCTCCAGATTCATCAATGATTTCATCCATTCAACGATCTCGTCATCGCATCGTGTTCTTCATCTGGATCTTCATCCAACGTCTCCCGTTCGTCCAGATTCAGCATATTTCTTGGACTTTCAAGAAACTTCAACGAGCAGTTTTTCCAGATTTCGTCCACGTTTCGTAAATCTTCATAGAAGCTCTCTCCAGATTTTCCAGAAACACGACGCCTTCATCAATTCCTTCATACTCGATCAAAGATCTTCAGAAGCGATCCTCATTCACCAAGAACACTATCACCTAATTTCTTCAGCAAGGTTTTCTCCAGATCGTCCTCAAGATTCTCGTCCGAAGCTTAAGATCTTCGTCGCTCGCAGATCTTCTCAGCGTCATCATCCAGGTTTGTCTTTCCTCTTCCTTTTCCTTGCATGATCATAGGTAGCTGAAGATGTTAGGTTGTCTGAGTGTGAATCTGGGAACGTGTAGAGTAGGACCTTCTGATTAGCTTGAATCATAGGGTTACGGAGAATGTTAATTTGGAGAGTTTGTTCTGAGAGTTTGGTGTTAGTTCATGGTGGTTTGGATTGATGAGCTCCCTCATGACGAAGGATTTAGAGTGAAATTTGTTGAGGAGGTTTTGTTTCAGAGTTTGTTCAGGAAGTTGAGGTGGAGAGAGAGGCGTCGTTTAGGGTTTCTTGGTCAGGGACGATGAACAGTGTGAGGGAATGGTAGTAGGATTAGGGTTAGTTGTTACTAATGCTGAGTGTGAATGGGATCTGGGCCTTAGGCCCATTGGGGTGGACGTGTGTTGCTCATACTCCCGTTTCCCATGGAACCCCCTCTCCCCTTGTGTGAGTGCGTTTTGGGCCTTAGGCCCGTTTGCTGATTACACCCCCCCAGTCTGGGGTCCAATAGAATAACAAAGCGAATCTTCGCTATTCGCCCCCCCCGTTTGTTTTTTTTTCGTTTTTTTCTGAAGCAGTCTGGGCCCAGCGCAGTGATATCTGCACCCCTCCTGGGCCCAATGCATTCTGCAGTGTAGAAAATTGCTTTTGCCACCCCTGTTTTTTTAATTTTGTTTGAATTTTCATTTTATTTCATGGTTGCGTATAGTACTCAAAAAATCATAATAAATTCAAAAATAGTCATTTTTACATGGGATTTTTTTCCTCATTCTCAATAATGTCTCAAAAAAATTATCAAAAAATAAAATTAGCATTTTAATCATTTTTTCTATTTTTGGTGAATTTCTACATTTAGTTGCTTTTATTGCATTTTAGTTTGTATATCCATTTTGTTGAATTTTTTTTAGCCATTTCCTTTCATATTTTGATGTGATTCGTTTTCCTATGGTTATATTAGAGTATTAGGTTCCCTTAGAGATTTATTTCGCATTTTTTTAATTTAATCTTGTTTAGTTTTGAACCATCAACATTAGGGTGACTAGAATTAGGGTTAAACTGGACATAGATGCATCATAACACTTAGATTTTGGGTTTTTAGCTTGAACTAGGAGATGGGAAATATAGGGTATGTAGGGTAGATGTATAGATCCCCTTAGAATTAATTTTAGGATTTTAAATAATATACTACTATTTTACTTGATTTTTGTAAATAGTGTGATTGTTTGGCCATTATGGGCTTTTGTGTTGTTTGCTTGGGGTTGGGCTTTGCTATGGGGTATGGGGCTTGGATTGGGGGCTTGAGGAGCATGAAGTAGCATAAGAGAAGATTGAAGATGGAGATCAAATTGGGATGCATGGATGTTCTTGAGATTGAAGATGTTTTGAAGACATAGGAAATAGGGATAGGCAGAGCTTTAGATTAGACTGAATTCTTCCACAAACATGGAAAGCATCTTGTGCTTCTATTCCTCTCTATGACATAAAGTCCCTCTAGGGTATTAACCTCCCTCCTTTGGAGGGATAAGTGGACTTACCTTAGAGTTAGAACTTTGAGGGAACCAGTCTTTCATGATGATAAACACTTATAGGCTTCCTTTGGTTGTCAATAAGTTGTTTTATCATTCCAGCTTATTCTGTTAAGTCATTCTCTTCTGGAGTACTTGCCTTGAAGATGGAGCTCACCTAAAGCTTGGAGGCCATTAGAGTTTGATCTTGGGGTTCACTTGAAGATGTTACCGTTTTGATGTTTATCAACTGTCAGAGTTTGATGTTTTTCAGAGCTGCTGCTGTAGGAGCTGGTGGGCTGACAAAGCTGGTTTTGGGGTTATTTTCTTTACTGTATTGTTTGTTAATTTTCCCCTTAGGTTTGAAGTGAAGCTGTTTCACTTTGCCTATTGTTTTTCAGGTTCGAGGTTGAGTGGGACCCCCTTGCCTCGCTTGTATTGCTGCATCACATGCATTTTACTGCTTTACTGTATATATGCTGTTTCTTTTCCGTTTATCCCCTAGGATCTCTGTTTCTCTCTGCGCAAGAGAGAAATATGACAGACATTAGGTGTTAATCCATGCATGACAACATTAGGGTAGTTTTGATTCCCTTTCAACCATAGGTTTTAGGGTTCTTTCTCTTCTATCTCAAAACAATCAAAAATACGATAAGAGGTCAAATGTCAATAAAAAACAGTTCTTGCGTAAAAAGACTGAAAACCAATCAAAGTGTCATTTTTGTCCGCTTGGACCCGTAATCAGGAGAAAACCTTTTTCAGAAGGATAAAAACAATCAAGACAGACTTGTGTCTTCCATAGCCCGAACTACGTTTGCTCTGATCTTTCATGCTGTATGAAAGTACGTAGGCATAGGATGCGATGTCCTAGCGAGCAACCTTCCCTTCCTTTCCAGTAGGTAGGCAAACTACATTGACTCTGATTTCTCGTTCCAGACGGGAATACGTAGGCATAAAGTGCGATACTTTGCCGAGTCATTTTATTTTCTTTTAACCTCAGACCTGTAGAATAGATAGAACCAATCCGTACTAGAAAACAAGCGTGGATCCCGTCGAGTACGACGGATGTGAGGGGTGCTAATACCTTCCCCTTGCGTAACCGACTCCCGAATCCAGGATTTGGTTGCGATGACCATTCCTTTCCCGTCTTTGCGGTAGGTTTACTTCGAGCGTTTCCTTTCCCTCCATTGGGATAAATAACGCACGGTGGCGACTCTTCTGTTTAGCCGGCGCCGATTTTCGCAGTAGCGACAGCAACCATGAAGAAATTAAAATTTTCTAAGTTATGGAGAAAACCCTAATTTGGTGCAAAATTTACAAAGGAATAACTTCCAAACCAAGAAACCATTTTCTTTGATCCAAAGATAAAATTGAAGAGCATTTTACATCCTACAACTTTGTCACTTAGGGTGGATTCCTAAAAGGTGCATAGACTTTGAGATATGAAGCCATGAAGTTAGGGTTCAAAGACTTTTTAAACCTTGACACTTAGAAAATTTTTGACAGAATTTGTTTTGTGTTTTAGCCAAATTTGAGGCCATTTTTATCCATGATCCACAATGATCCAAGGAAAACCTCAAACATCAAAGTTGAAGTATGACATCTCAGCTTTCCAAAATGTCAAAGAACACAATCTAATTCCATTTGAGCAAGGAGATATGGAGTGCACAACATGCCTTGACGAAGCTGTTTTGGTAAGACAGATTTAACATTACTTATGGTACACGGTTTCTTGAGTCCAAGTGTGATGATCACGCCAAGTTAATTCAATAAGAATCTGACTAAATCATACAAAACCTGCAAGATAGAGCCACTAAGCTAAGATGAATCCTTTTGAAATGATTAGACATCATCACTTTAAGCCTTGAATTGAAGAGGAATTTATGTGGAATAATGCATTGTCAAAGAAACCACTCTCACTAGTCAAGATGCACACTTAAAAAACAATAAACACCTCTGCAGAATATGGAATTGGTTAAAAGAAGAGTTAGGCTAAGGTACCTTGAATTGGAAGTAATGATGCATTTCCAAAACCAGTGAACATTGAGCTCATCCTTCAAACCATCACTATTCCTCCAAAATAAACTTGTTCCCCTATATATAGAGACCACATATAATGTTTCAAAACACACTAAAACAATCACAACACTTGTTTTCTCATTCTTCCTCTTTCACTTTAAAATTTTAAATTTCCAAAGAGTGAGAATTGAATTTTCAAAACCAACGCTTAAACCACTAAAACACATCACAAATCATCCTTTGAAGGTGTTCAAACCTTCATTTTCCCCTCTAAACACCAGAATCAAAAAGTCAATTGTCAAAAGCTCATATCTTCGGCTTTTTGCATTTCCTAAGCCATGTCTTGATTCTGTCCATTTCCAAATCATCCAACACTTCAAACACCCTCTAAATAAAATCCTTAAACTATTTCAAAAATATATTCTCAACTGTAACATCATTTGGTGAAGTTTCCATTTTGGCCATTTTAAACCATTTTGTAAGAAGGAGCTAGTTTCTGCCCTAGAAGTTTTCCTCTTTTTCCAAGCATCCAAGAAGTTCCTTTGAGGTGTCCAATGCATTGGTTTACTTCTGTAACAAGAATCTTGAAAGTTGGAAAGTAAACTTCAAGAGGTAAGTTCCTATAAAACTTGAACTTTGCAAAATATGTTATGCTTTAATGTTCATTGAGTTTAGACATACTTGACATATCATATATGTTGTGCTTGAACTATTTTTATGTGCTATTATTGATTGTGTATGAGTTTGACATAGAACTTGCAAGAATAGGTCATTTTTAGCATAGCCTTCAAATTTTAAAATGAGAGCATCATTTGACAAAACCAACACCACCACTGTGATCCTTGTGAAATTTTAAGGAAGTTTGGTTCTTGTTTCGTCCATTTTCATGAAGTGTAGAGAAAGTTAGAGGTGATTTTGAAAATGGTTGAAACTTAAATTTTCTTGGGCATGACTTGGCCATGGGTTCCTTTTTGTTCTGGCCAGACCAAACTTGCTAGGCATATCAATTAATGGGTGGGGGTGATACAACAGATGTATCACCACCCCAGTGGTTTAACCTGCACGCTATGTAACCTTGTCACTGCCTGAACTGGGGTTCGAATCCTCCCTTGTAACACCCCCTTCTATACCCCAAATAAATGCATATAAAACAATTAAGCACATACAAATTATCAGAGTAAAAATTTTAGGATAAGGTATAAAAGAAGAATGCCACAATTTCACCAATAAAACACTTTCACATTTTTCTCCATAAGATATGTAACATTTTCAAAATTAAGCGGAAGATCAAATTATTTAATTGTTTTCAAAATATTAATCCACGTACACACAAGTTAATCCAAATTAATACATCATATCAGTTAGATTACACAATCACATCAACTGATACATCGCAATGTATCACAAAAGAATGACTATACTAGTCTAACTACCCGGTGTTACATATCAGAGCAGCAGACTCAAAAGAATGAAGACTATTCTTCACAAAAGGACTCCAGCATCCTAATCTGCAATGCCTCATAGAGCATTATAAAACAGCAGAAGGGTGAGAAATATAACCATAATAATCAAAGCATAAGATTATATATATATATATATATATATATATATATATATATATATATATATATATATATATATATATATATATATATATATATATATATATATATATATATATATATATATATATATATAGGTAGTCATATAACACATATTCACATTTCTCACCACACTTCATTCTCATAGTCATATATATTTACCACACATATATATACAAACATGGATATTCACAAAGCATTCCCACATTATGCATACACTTACAATTTCCACAATCTCATCATTCACACATAAGCATCTCTTCATGCATATGTCATATATCAATGTGACTCAACAATTCAATGCAACTCATGCAATGCGGTACCGACTCTCATTATCTTTTTTCGGTTTTTACATTAAACCGGGTCCACTCTTCTAGACCGATAACCACAAAGGCCCGTCCTCTAAGCCTTCAAACCCACTCTTCTAGGTTTGGGACAAGCCACTAGTTCATCCAATAAAGATCAAGAAATCTCAACCATCAATAATCAAGTACAAGATTTCATCATGACAAGCTCATCAAGCATCAAGATCATTAGTGCACCAAAATTAGGGTTTTGACCCAATTCAGTCCCTGGGTTGACTTTTTGAGAAACACATGATCCAAAACCTCAAGATATGTTTCAAAGACCTTAAATAAACACATTGATCCATTCATATGATTGGATTGATCCAAATAACTTGATTCATAAGCAATTCAAGGATTCAAATTCATCTGGACCACAAACTGGGGTTTCTAATAAAAGTCAACTGTATCTTTGACTTTTGACCAAGACATGATCTCAAACCTTGGGACATGATTCAAGACACTCAAAAACACCCTTGGAGTCCATCCATGGTGTCCAAATAGGCCAAGGGTTTGATTTCAATAAGAAATTACAAAGTCAAAGTTCATCTGATACAAAAGTCAACTGTGTCCAAAATCAAGTTTGACTTTTAAAGTTTTTCGTCAACCATGGTTTCTTCAAGTCAAGAATGATAATAATATGTGATTTGAATCATGATTGATCAAGAAAAATCAAGAAAAGTGAAGTTACTTGTAAAGAGGGCAGCTGTTGCACCCCAAAATTTGACCAACTGGTTCCTATATCTGGTTTATGTTTCAACGCATTTTGCATTCACATTCGCATATTGCATGCATTGCAATTTTATCGGGATTGCAGCCCCTGGCGTTTCAGGCAGTTCAGGCCAGTTTGAATAAGCGTATTTTGTTCCCTGTGTTTTCAGGCCATCTCGGTGCCCGGGTTTCGTTATGGTTGCGCAATCGTCTTATAATCGATTTAATCGGCCTCCTGTCATCTTTTTCGTTTTTTTCTCTTTTATTTTCTATATTTTTAATGCATTTAATAGATTTTTAATAGGGTTATTTGCTTTTTTAGATAGTAAATAGGTTAGTATTTTGTTTTTAGAATTTAGTAGATATTGTTTTAATAGTTTTTAGATTTTTAAATAAATATTCCTTTTTTTTTTAGAGATTTAATAGATTTTAAATTTTTTTAGATATTAGTTTTATCTTTTAATAGAATAGTTAAAATAGATATAACTAGATATTACTTTTCTTAAATAAGAATAGATTCTTAAAATAGATATTAATGTTTTTTAGATTTTATTAGATTTTAATTGATTTTTCAAATTTAATAGAATAGATTTTTTTAAATAGGATTAAATGTTTTTAGATTTTATTAGATTTTATTTGATTTTTCAGATTTAATTAGAATTTTTAAATAGTTTTTTTAGATATTAAATAAATCTTTTCTGTTTTTTTATAAGATTAATTAGGGTTTTATTATTAATTTTCGTTTATGCTTTAATTAGGATTAATTAAAGATTTTAATTAGGTTTTTAATTAATTTTCGTTTTAGTTTAATTAGGGTTTTATTTAGTTAATCAGTAATATTCATTTTGTTTAGTTAATTGGTCCTTAACCATGTTTAAGTCTCAGCATTAGTGATTGGGCCATTATCCAAGTCTGAGGCCCAGATCAAAGGTCCAATTTCGCATGCCACATGTCGTATAAATAGAGTGCCATGCGTGGGTCCAGCTTTTAGCCACCTCATTCACTCAGACTTTGCCAACACACGTTTCCACTATCTCCCTCTGAGCCACGTGTTCCCTCCTCAGCCTCCCTTTGATCCACGCGTCTCTATCTCCCTCCTCCCTCTGCCACGCGTCTACCCGCCGGTCCCCTTCATCGCCGGTCATGCAAAGCTCACCGGACCACCGCGCCTCCTCCGCAACTGTCGCCGGAATCTGCTAACCTCGCCGAAAAACTCATCAGATTCTTCATTTTTCCAGATTTCTGCAAATCACCAAGAACATCATCGTGTTCTTCATCTTGATCTTCATCAGCATCGCTTAGTGATCATCCAGATTCGCCAAAAAACCGATCACATTCCCAGATCATTCACCATCTTCATCGTTCGCCATTCTCCAGATTCATCAATGATTTCATCCATTCAACGATCTCGTCATCGCATCGTGTTCTTCATCTGGATCTTCATCCAACGTCTCCCGTTCGTCCAGATTCAGCATATTTCTTGGACTTTCAAGAAACTTCAACGAGCAGTTTTTCCAGATTTCGTCCACGTTTCGTAAATCTTCATAGAAGCTCTCTCCAGATTTTCCAGAAACACGACGCCTTCATCAATTCCTTCATACTCGATCAAAGATCTTCAGAAGCGATCCTCATTCACCAAGAACACTATCACCTAATTTCTTCAGCAAGGTTTTCTCCAGATCGTCCTCAAGATTCTCGTCCGAAGCTTAAGATCTTCGTCGCTCGCAGATCTTCTCAGCGTCATCATCCAGGTTTGTCTTTCCTCTTCCTTTTCCTTGCATGATCATAGGTAGCTGAAGATGTTAGGTTGTCTGAGTGTGAATCTGGGAACGTGTAGAGTAGGACCTTCTGATTAGCTTGAATCATAGGGTTACGGAGAATGTTAATTTGGAGAGTTTGTTCTGAGAGTTTGGTGTTAGTTCATGGTGGTTTGGATTGATGAGCTCCCTCATGACGAAGGATTTAGAGTGAAATTTGTTGAGGAGGTTTTGTTTCAGAGTTTGTTCAGGAAGTTGAGGTGGAGAGAGAGGCGTCGTTTAGGGTTTCTTGGTCAGGGACGATGAACAGTGTGAGGGAATGGTAGTAGGATTAGGGTTAGTTGTTACTAATGCTGAGTGTGAATGGGATCTGGGCCTTAGGCCCATTGGGGTGGACGTGTGTTGCTCATACTCCCGTTTCCCATGGAACCCCCTCTCCCCTTGTGTGAGTGCGTTTTGGGCCTTAGGCCCGTTTGCTGATTACACCCCCCCAGTCTGGGGTCCAATAGAATAACAAAGCGAATCTTCGCTATTCGCCCCCCCCGTTTGTTTTTTTTTCGTTTTTTTCTGAAGCAGTCTGGGCCCAGCGCAGTGATATCTGCACCCCTCCTGGGCCCAATGCATTCTGCAGTGTAGAAAATTGCTTTTGCCACCCCTGTTTTTTTAATTTTGTTTGAATTTTCATTTTATTTCATGGTTGCGTATAGTACTCAAAAAATCATAATAAATTCAAAAATAGTCATTTTTACATGGGATTTTTTTCCTCATTCTCAATAATGTCTCAAAAAAATTATCAAAAAATAAAATTAGCATTTTAATCATTTTTTCTATTTTTGGTGAATTTCTACATTTAGTTGCTTTTATTGCATTTTAGTTTGTATATCCATTTTGTTGAATTTTTTTTAGCCATTTCCTTTCATATTTTGATGTGATTCGTTTTCCTATGGTTATATTAGAGTATTAGGTTCCCTTAGAGATTTATTTCGCATTTTTTTAATTTAATCTTGTTTAGTTTTGAACCATCAACATTAGGGTGACTAGAATTAGGGTTAAACTGGACATAGATGCATCATAACACTTAGATTTTGGGTTTTTAGCTTGAACTAGGAGATGGGAAATATAGGGTATGTAGGGTAGATGTATAGATCCCCTTAGAATTAATTTTAGGATTTTAAATAATATACTACTATTTTACTTGATTTTTGTAAATAGTGTGATTGTTTGGCCATTATGGGCTTTTGTGTTGTTTGCTTGGGGTTGGGCTTTGCTATGGGGTATGGGGCTTGGATTGGGGGCTTGAGGAGCATGAAGTAGCATAAGAGAAGATTGAAGATGGAGATCAAATTGGGATGCATGGATGTTCTTGAGATTGAAGATGTTTTGAAGACATAGGAAATAGGGATAGGCAGAGCTTTAGATTAGACTGAATTCTTCCACAAACATGGAAAGCATCTTGTGCTTCTATTCCTCTCTATGACATAAAGTCCCTCTAGGGTATTAACCTCCCTCCTTTGGAGGGATAAGTGGACTTACCTTAGAGTTAGAACTTTGAGGGAACCAGTCTTTCATGATGATAAACACTTATAGGCTTCCTTTGGTTGTCAATAAGTTGTTTTATCATTCCAGCTTATTCTGTTAAGTCATTCTCTTCTGGAGTACTTGCCTTGAAGATGGAGCTCACCTAAAGCTTGGAGGCCATTAGAGTTTGATCTTGGGGTTCACTTGAAGATGTTACCGTTTTGATGTTTATCAACTGTCAGAGTTTGATGTTTTTCAGAGCTGCTGCTGTAGGAGCTGGTGGGCTGACAAAGCTGGTTTTGGGGTTATTTTCTTTACTGTATTGTTTGTTAATTTTCCCCTTAGGTTTGAAGTGAAGCTGTTTCACTTTGCCTATTGTTTTTCAGGTTCGAGGTTGAGTGGGACCCCCTTGCCTCGCTTGTATTGCTGCATCACATGCATTTTACTGCTTTACTGTATATATGCTGTTTCTTTTCCGTTTATCCCCTAGGATCTCTGTTTCTCTCTGCGCAAGAGAGAAATATGACAGACATTAGGTGTTAATCCATGCATGACAACATTAGGGTAGTTTTGATTCCCTTTCAACCATAGGTTTTAGGGTTCTTTCTCTTCTATCTCAAAACAATCAAAAATACGATAAGAGGTCAAATGTCAATAAAAAACAGTTCTTGCGTAAAAAGACTGAAAACCAATCAAAGTGTCATTTTTGTCCGCTTGGACCCGTAATCAGGAGAAAACCTTTTTCAGAAGGATAAAAACAATCAAGACAGACTTGTGTCTTCCATAGCCCGAACTACGTTTGCTCTGATCTTTCATGCTGTATGAAAGTACGTAGGCATAGGATGCGATGTCCTAGCGAGCAACCTTCCCTTCCTTTCCAGTAGGTAGGCAAACTACATTGACTCTGATTTCTCGTTCCAGACGGGAATACGTAGGCATAAAGTGCGATACTTTGCCGAGTCATTTTATTTTCTTTTAACCTCAGACCTGTAGAATAGATAGAACCAATCCGTACTAGAAAACAAGCGTGGATCCCGTCGAGTACGACGGATGTGAGGGGTGCTAATACCTTCCCCTTGCGTAACCGACTCCCGAATCCAGGATTTGGTTGCGATGACCATTCCTTTCCCGTCTTTGCGGTAGGTTTACTTCGAGCGTTTCCTTTCCCTCCATTGGGATAAATAACGCACGGTGGCGACTCTTCTGTTTAGCCGGCGCCGATTTTCGCAGTAGCGACAGCAACCATGAAGAAATTAAAATTTTCTAAGTTATGGAGAAAACCCTAATTTGGTGCAAAATTTACAAAGGAATAACTTCCAAACCAAGAAACCATTTTCTTTGATCCAAAGATAAAATTGAAGAGCATTTTACATCCTACAACTTTGTCACTTAGGGTGGATTCCTAAAAGGTGCATAGACTTTGAGATATGAAGCCATGAAGTTAGGGTTCAAAGACTTTTTAAACCTTGACACTTAGAAAATTTTTGACAGAATTTGTTTTGTGTTTTAGCCAAATTTGAGGCCATTTTTATCCATGATCCACAATGATCCAAGGAAAACCTCAAACATCAAAGTTGAAGTATGACATCTCAGCTTTCCAAAATGTCAAAGAACACAATCTAATTCCATTTGAGCAAGGAGATATGGAGTGCACAACATGCCTTGACGAAGCTGTTTTGGTAAGACAGATTTAACATTACTTATGGTACACGGTTTCTTGAGTCCAAGTGTGATGATCACGCCAAGTTAATTCAATAAGAATCTGACTAAACCATACAAAACCTGCAAGATAGAGCCACTAAGCTAAGATGAATCCTTTTGAAATGATTAGACATCATCACTTTAAGCCTTGAATTGAAGAGGAATTTATGTGGAATAATGCATTGTCAAAGAAACCACTCTCACTAGTCAAGATGCACACTTAAAAAACAATAAACACCTCTGCAGAATATGGAATTGGTTAAAAGAAGAGTTAGGCTAAGGTACCTTGAATTGGAAGTAATGATGCATTTCCAAAACCAGTGAACATTGAGCTCATCCTTCAAACCATCACTATTCCTCCAAAATAAACTTGTTCCCCTATATATAGAGACCACATATAATGTTTCAAAACACACTAAAACAATCACAACACTTGTTTTCTCATTCTTCCTCTTTCACTTTAAAATTTTAAATTTCCAAAGAGTGAGAATTGAATTTTCAAAACCAACGCTTAAACCACTAAAACACATCACAAATCATCCTTTGAAGGTGTTCAAACCTTCATTTTCCCCTCTAAACACCAGAATCAAAAAGTCAATTGTCAAAAGCTCATATCTTCGGCTTTTTGCATTTCCTAAGCCATGTCTTGATTCTGTCCATTTCCAAATCATCCAACACTTCAAACACCCTCTAAATAAAATCCTTAAACTATTTCAAAAATATATTCTCAACTGTAACATCATTTGGTGAAGTTTCCATTTTGGCCATTTTAAACCATTTTGTAAGAAGGAGCTAGTTTCTGCCCTAGAAGTTTTCCTCTTTTTCCAAGCATCCAAGAAGTTCCTTTGAGGTGTCCAATGCATTGGTTTACTTCTGTAACAAGAATCTTGAAAGTTGGAAAGTAAACTTCAAGAGGTAAGTTCCTATAAAACTTGAACTTTGCAAAATATGTTATGCTTTAATGTTCATTGAGTTTAGACATACTTGACATATCATATATGTTGTGCTTGAACTATTTTTATGTGCTATTATTGATTGTGTATGAGTTTGACATAGAACTTGCAAGAATAGGTCATTTTTAGCATAGCCTTCAAATTTTAAAATGAGAGCATCATTTGACAAAACCAACACCACCACTGTGATCCTTGTGAAATTTTAAGGAAGTTTGGTTCTTGTTTCGTCCATTTTCATGAAGTGTAGAGAAAGTTAGAGGTGATTTTGAAAATGGTTGAAACTTAAATTTTCTTGGGCAAGACTTGGCCATGGGTTCCTTTTTGTTCTGGCCAGACCAAACTTGCTAGGCATATCAATTAATGGGTGGGGGTGATACAACAGATGTATCACCACCCCAGTGGTTTAACCTGCACGCTATGTAACCTTGTCACTGCCTGAACTGGGGTTCGAATCCTCCCTTGTAACACCCCCTTCTATACCCCAAATAAATGCATATAAAACAATTAAGCACATACAAATTATCAGAGTAAAAATTTTAGGATAAGGTATAAAAGAAGAATGCCACAATTTCACCAATAAAACACTTTCACATTTTTCTCCATAAGATATGTAACATTTTCAAAATTAAGCGGAAGATCAAATTATTTAATTGTTTTCAAAATATTAATCCACGTACACACAAGTTAATCCAAATTAATACATCATATCAGTTAGATTACACAATCACATCAACTGATACATCGCAATGTATCACAAAAGAATGACTATACTAGTCTAACTACCCGGTGTTACATATCAGAGCAGCAGACTCAAAAGAATGAAGACTATTCTTCACAAAAGGACTCCAGCATCCTAATCTGCAATGCCTCATAGAGCATTATAAAACAGCAGAAGGGTGAGAAATATAACCATAATAATCAAAGCATAAGATTATATATATATATATATATATATATATATATATATATATATATATATATATATATATATATATATATATATATATATATATATATATATATATATATATATATATATAGGTAGTCATATAACACATATTCACATTTCTCACCACACTTCATTCTCATAGTCATATATATTTACCACACATATATATACAAACATGGATATTCACAAAGCATTCCCACATTATGCATACACTTACAATTTCCACAATCTCATCATTCACACATAAGCATCTCTTCATGCATATGTCATATATCAATGTGACTCAACAATTCAATGCAACTCATGCAATGCGGTACCGACTCTCATTATCTTTTTTCGGTTTTTACATTAAACCGGGTCCACTCTTCTAGACCGATAACCACAAAGGCCCGTCCTCTAAGCCTTCAAACCCACTCTTCTAGGTTTGGGACAAGCCACTAGTTTCCACGAAACTAACAGACATTGCCTCTTGACTAAATGATGCATGTACAATCAACCACAACAAATGCACTTAAGACCGACATCTTAATCTCATGCATTTACATAATTCATCTCTTCAAGAATTACACAATGATTGCACATACAACATATCACAATAATCACCAATGTATTCACAATTCAATAATATCACCACATTAACACACAATGCACACATATCCATGATATGTTCTCATGCATTATCCACATATATTCACAATTCAATACAACATCATATGTAGCAAGCAATGCACGCATATCCATCATTATGCTCTCATGCATTCTTCATGTATTTCAACATACAATCGCATATAAACAATATGCATCCACAACACATTTTTCATAGTATGTTTATTCTTTATCTCATGCCATCTCATACAAGGTATACACATCACAACACCAATCATACAATTATAAGTTATGCACACATATCCACCATGTTCTCATGCATACTCATCACATAATTGTATACACATCAAGCATTCGCAAGTTCATTAGACAATACACATACCTTCATCATTGTATTCACATGTATTTCTATTTATCACAATTAATAAGCATCGCACATCAACTAGAATTCACGCCCGTAGGCTACCCACAGCATACATCATCACAATAGATCATATCTATATCACCTCATAGAGGTATTAACCTATGAGAAGCAACCAAACCATCTCCACATGAACAACACAGCAAAAGAAAAATGCTGTCACATTCGCCTTCATTCGCCTGGCGAACCCTCGCAGCGAACCTTCGCCTGGCCTTCGCCTGGCGAACTCTCTCAGCGAACACTCGCTAGGCTTCGCCTGGCGAGACTTCCCAGCGAGCCCAAGTCAGTAGCTACTGACTTCATTCGCCACCATTCGCCAGCACCTTCGCTGGGCGAACCTTCGCTATCCAGCTTCGCTTGGCGAACTCGCCAGCGAAGTCCACTGGGACTTAATCATAATTACTCGCCAGCATTCGCTAGGCTTCGCCTGGCGAAGCTTCGCCTTCGCTCGCCTGGCGAGAGCCAGCGAACCTGCGCAGAACAGAATTTCATTCTGTCTTCTCCTTCTCAATCCATCATTAACCAAACCTCAAACATCCAAATCAGTACAAATAACATCAATACATGTTACCCGACTATTCTACGGCATTATTGCTCAGTTTCAACCGATTAAATCATCAATCTACCGATTACGATTAAATCATCAATCTACCGATTAATCCAACATTTGCCCTAATTGGAAAGTGATGAAAACTCTACCAAAACCCCAACCCAACATACATAACATCATACAATGATCAAATAGAAACATTTCTCACCCTTACCTCGATTAATCGGAGCTTTGATGTTGGTTCTTGATGATTTCCACTTTTCCTCTTCTTCTCTTCTCTTTCTCTCCTTTCTTCTTCTTTCCTCTTTCTTTCCAAATGTTTTCTAACTTTCTTTTCTTTTCTTTCTCACTTATATATTCCTTTTATTTTCCTTCCTCTCCAATTTCTTTCTCAATTCTCTATTAATCCCAATTAATAAAAATTAATTTTCAACATTAATAAAAATCCCACTAAATCAATTAATTACTATAATTAATTATTTAATGAAATTCGGGCTGTTACAACTCTCCCCCACTTTAGGAATTTTCGTCCTCGAAAATGTTACCTGATTCAAACAGTTCTGGATAAGACTCTTTCATCCGACTCTCAAGCTCCCAAGTAACATTTCCACCAGCCGGTCCTCCCCAAGCGACTTTCACTAAAGCAATCCTCAATCCGCATAGGTGATGTCTCAACAGTCAGTTTATCTCTCACCTGCACATCATCTATTTGGACTACATGAGACGGATCCGCAATGTATTTCCTCAACTGAGATACATGGAATACGTCATGAAGATTAGCAAGCGACGGTGGTAAAGCCACACGATAGGCCACTTCTCCTATCCTTTGCAAAATCTGATAAGGACCAATGAAACGCGGCGACAACTTGCGCGACTTCAGTGCCCTACCAACACCTGTCATCGGAGTTACTCGAAGAAACACATGATCTCCCTCTTGAAATTCAAGTGCCTTCCTCCTCTTGTCATAATAACTCTTCTGACGACTCTGAGTAATTCTCATCTTCTCTTGAATCATCTTGATCTTATCCGTAGTCTGTTGAACTAATTCGGGTCCAACAACAGAACTCTCTTCGGACTCGAACCAACACAATGGTGTCCTACACCGCCTACCATACAACGCCTCAAATGGTGCCATACCAATACTCGAATGGAAACTGTTGTTGTAGGTAAACTCAATCAAAGGCAAGTAGCTATCCCAAGCTCCTCCTTTTTCCAATACACAAGCTCTCAAAAGATCTTCAAGCGACTGAATCGTCCTCTCCGTCTGACCATCAGTCTGAGGATGATACGCTGAACTCAAACGCAACTTAGTACCCAAAACACTCTGCAGGCTCTCCCAAAATCTCGAAGTAAACCGCGGATCTCTATCCGAAACAATACTTAACGGAATACCATGCAGACACACAATCCTCTCAATATACAACTTAGCCAACTTCTCCAAAGGGTAATCCATACGCATAGGAATAAAGTGAGCAGATTTAGTCAATCTATCCACGATAACCCAAATAGCCTCAAAATTACTCGGCGTCCTCGGCAAACCCGATACAAAATCCATGGAGATACTATCCCATTTCCACTCAGGAATAAACAACGGCTTCATCAAACCCGATGGTTTCTGATGCTCAATCTTTGACTTCTGGCAAGTCAAGCAAGAATATACAAATTCCGCGATATCCTTCTTCATACTAGGCCACCAAAATACTTTCCTCAAATCCTGATACATCTTAGTAGCACCCGGATGAATACTCAATCCGCTACGATGTCCTTCCTCAAGGATGCTCTTCTTAAGCTCAACCATGCTCGAAACACAAACTCGATCCCGACATCTCATAATACCATTCTCATCAATCCGAAAATCACCACCTTGGCCTTGGTTGATTAAAGTCAACCGATCAACTAAGCTCAAATCCGATTTCTGTCCTTCTCGAATTTCGTCCAAAATACCACTTGTAAGCTTTAACATACCCAACTTAAATCCAAAAGAAGTTCTCTCACATACCAAACTCAAATCTCGAAATTGCTCAATCAATTCCAACTCTTTCACCATCAACGCCGACATATGCAATGATTTCCGACTCAATGCATCCGCTACTACATTCGCTTTACCCGGATGGTAGTTCAAGCCAAAATCATAATCCTTCAATAGCTCTAACCACCTTCTTTGCCTTGCATTCAATTCCTTTTGATCAAAGAGATACTTCAAACTCTTGTGGTCACTAAACACTTCAAATCTTGCGCCAAATAAATAATGCCTCCAGAGTTTCAACACGAACACAACGGCGGCCAACTCTAAGTCATGCGTCGGATAATTCTTCTCATGCACTTTGAGTTGCCTCGAAGCATAAGCTACAACTTGGTTATTCTGCATCAACACACCTCCTAAACCCATCAAAGAAGCATCACAATACACAACGAATGGTTCTTCTGGATTTGGCAGAATCAAAACAGGAGCTGTCGTCAACCTTCGCTTAAGTTCTTGAAAACTCGCTTCACACTTGGCGTCCCAAACAAAGGATTGACCTTTCCTAGTCAACTGCGTCAACGGCAACGACAACTTAGCAAATCCTTCAATAAACTTCCGATAATAACCGACTAAACCAAGAAAACTTCTAATCTCAAAAACTGACTTCGGAGTCTCCCATTGCGACACCACTTCAACCTTCGACGGATCGACCGCAATACCACTACTAGAAATCACATGACCAAGGAAACTAACTTCCTTCAACCAAAATTCACACTTAGAAAGCTTCGCGAACAACTGCTTCTCTCTCAGCACAGATAACACAATCTTCAGATGCTCGGTATGCTCTCCTTCGCTCTTCGAATAAACCAAGATGTCGTCGATAAACACCACCACAAACTTATCCAAATAAGGATGGAAAATCCTATTCATGTACTCCATAAATACACCTGGTGCATTAGTCACACCAAATGGCATCACGGAATACTCATAGTGTTCATACCTCGTCCGAAAGGCCGTCTTCTGAATATCCTCAGCTTTCACACGGATCTGATGATACCCAGATCTCAAATCAATCTTGCTGAACACGCTTGCACCAACCAACTGATCCATCAGATCATCAATCCTTGGAAGTGGATACTTATTCTTAATAGTCACCTTGTTCAACTGTCTGTAATCCACACAGAGCCTCATAGAACCCTCTTTCTTCTTAACCAACAACACCGGTGCACCCCACGGTGACACGCTCGGACGAATAAACCTCTTTTCAAGCAATTCCTCAAGTTGACTCTTAAACTCTTTCAACTCTGATGCCGACATACGATATGGAGCCATCGATATCGGACTAGTTCCAGGGATCAAATTTATCGAAAACTCCACTTCTCGCTCCGGCGGTAAATCCTTTATCTCTTCAGGGAATACTTCCGGAAAATCTCTAACAATGGGCAAGGCATCAATCTCTTCACTTCCACCGATTCTCAAAGTTGCCATAAGCATGAATACCGTAGCCCCATCTTGCACCGATTCCTTCACTTGTTTCCTCGTCATAAACAAATCCCTTTCAACATCCGAATCGGGGAAAATAATCGTTTTGTCAAAACAGTTAATATAAACACGATTGAATTTTAACCAATTCATTCCAAGAATGACATCAAGTTGATCCAAATGAAGACACACTAAATCAATCCCAAAATCTCTACCGAAAATACTTAACGGGCAATTCAAGCAAACATACGGTGTAGTTACCGAACCCATAGCAGGAGTATCAATAACCATACCACCACCAATCACAGACAACTCAAGATTCAACCTTCTAACACAATCCAAAGAAATAAAAGAATGCGTAGCTCCGGTATCAATTATAGCGATCAAAGGTATACCATTAATAAAACACGTACCTCGGATCAATCGATCGTCGCTAGCAGTCTCAGATCCAGATAGAGCGAACACTCTCCCGCTCCCTTGATTCTTCTTCGGCTTATCGCACTTGGTACTGATGTGCCCTCGCTCACCACAGTTATAGCAAGTAACACCCGCACCACTTCTACACTCTAGAGCTTTGTGGCCTGGCTTGCCACACTTAAAACACTTCTGTTCAACACTCTTGCACTCCGGAGCACGATGCCCCGCTTCACCACAATTGTAACACCTAATCGGGGTAGAAACTCCCCCACTTGGCCTCTTGCCAAAACCAACCTTTTGTTTCCCCTTATCAGCAGGAGTTACGTAAGGTTTTCCTCTGAATTGTCCTTTTCCTTTCTTGTCACTTAGACTCTTGTAGTGGCTGGACCTAGCCCTACTGTCTTCGTCACAAATTCTGCTCTTGTTAACCAACTCAGAAAACCGCCTGATTTCCTGATATCCAATAGCTTGTCTAATCTCGGGTCTCAAACCGTTCACAAACTTGAGGCACTTAGACCTCTCAGCATTACCAGTATTGTAGTGAGGATAAAATTTGATCAACTCCTCAAATTTCGCCGCATACTCAGCAACCGTCGAATTACCTTGCTTCAACTCAAGAAATTCGATCTCTTTCTTCCCCCGCACATCCTCTGGAAAATACTTCTCCAGAAAGGTTTCTCTAAACAAATCCCACGTAATCACAATATCATCTTCCTCAAATCTTTGGCGAGTATTACCCCACCAATCTTCAGCTTCTCCTTCGAGCATATGAGTCCCAAACTGCACCTTCTGTGCATCCGAGCAATTCATAACTCGAAAAATCTTTTCCACAGCTTTCAACCAAATTTGTGCCTTGTCCGGTTCATGAGTTCCCTTGAAGACCGGAGGGTTATTCTTTTGGAATTTCCCCAAAGCACGGAATCCATCATCAACATGATTCCTCACATTCACATTGGCCGGAGGATTCTGCCCAATCGCTCCCGCCAATCTCGTCAATGCCTCCGCAATCGCTTCGTCGTTCCTTCCTGCAACCATCTTACTCATTCCAGCAACAGAACCACGTAAGAACAACCAATATTGATAATGCAACACGCACATATCAATAACACATAGGGAAAAACACTCTAACAACTTGGCCGGACGGACCGACCTGCTCTGATACCACTATTGTAACACCCCCTTCTATACCCCAAATAAATGCATATAAAACAATTAAGCACATACAAATTATCAGAGTAAAAATTTTAGGATAAGGTATAAAAGAAGAATACCACAATTTCACCAATAAAACACTTTCACATTTTTCTCCATAAGATATGTAACATTTTCAAAATTAAGCGGAAGATCAAATCATTTAATTGTTTTCAAAATATTAATCCACGTACACACAAGTTAATCCAAATTAATACATCATATCAGTTAGATTACACAATCACATCAACTGATACATCGCAATGTATCACAAAAGAATGACTATACTAGTCTAACTACCCGGTGTTACATATCAGAGCAGCAGACTCAAAAGAATGAAGACTATTCTTCACAAAAGGACTCCAGCATCCTAATCTGCAATGCCTCATAAAGCATTATAAAACAGCAGAAGGGTGAGAAATATAACCATAATAATCAAAGCATAAGATTATATATATATATATATATATATATATATATATATATATATATATATATATATATATATATATATATATATATATATATATATATATATATATATATATATATATATATATATATATATATATATATATATATATATATATATATATATATATATATATATATATATATATATATATATATATATATATATATATATATATATATATATATATATATATATATATATATATATATATATATATATATATATATATATATATATATATATATATATATATATATATATATATATATATATATATATATATATATATATATATATATATATATATATATATATATATATATATATATATATATATATATATATATATATATATATATATATATATATATATATATATATATATATATATATATATATATATATATATATATATATATATATATATATATATATATATATATATATATATATATATATATATATATATATATATATATATATATATATATATATATATATATATATATATATATATATATATATATATATATATATATATATATATATATATATATATATATATATATATATATATATATATATATATATATATATATATATATATATATATATATATATATATATATATATATATATATATATATATATATATATATATATATATATATATATATATATATATATATATATATATATATATATATATATATATATATATATATATATATATATATATATATATATATATATATATATATATATATATATATATATATATATATATATATATATATATATATATAGGTAGTCATATAACACATATTCACATTTCTCACCACACTTCATTCTCATAGTCATATATATTTACCACACATATGTATACAAACATGGATATTCACAAAGCATTCCCACATTATGCATACACTTACAATTTCCACAATCTCATCATTCACACATAAGCATCTCTTCATGCATATGTCATATATCAATGTGACTCAATAATTCAATGCAACTCATGCAATGCGGTACCGACTCTCGTTATCTTTTTTCGGTTTTTACATTAAACCGGGTCCACTCTTCTAGACCGATAACCACAAAGGCCTGTCCTCTAAGCCTTCAAACCCACTCTTCTAGGTTTGGGACAAGCCACTAGTTTCCACGAAACTAACAGACATTGCCTCTTGACTAAATGATGCATGTACAATCAACCACAACAAATGCACTTAAGACCGACATCTTAATCTCATGCATTTACATAATTCATCTCTTCAAGAATTACACAATGATTGCACATACAACATATCACAATAATCACCAATGTATTCACAATTCAATAATATCACCACATTAACACACAATGCACACATATCCATGATATGTTCTCATGCATTATCCACATATATTCACAATTCAATACAACATCATATGTAGCAAGCAATGCACGCATATCCATCATTATGCTCTCATGCATTCTTCATGTATTTCAACATACAATCGCATATAAACAATATGCATCCACAACACATTTTTCATAGTATGTTTATTCTTTATCTCATGCCATCTCATACAAGGTATACACATCACAACACCAATCATACAATTATAAGTTATGCACACATATCCACCATGTTCTCATGCATACTCATCACATAATTGTATACACATCAAGCATTCGCAAGTTCATTAGACAATACACATACCTTCATCATTGTATTCACATGTATTTCTATTTATCACAATTAATACGCATCGCACATCAACTAGGATTCACGCCCGTAGGCTACCCACATCACACATCATCACAATAGATCATATCTATATCACCTCATAGAGGTATTAACCTATGAGAAGCAACCAAACCATCTCCACATGAACAACACAGCAAAAGAAAAATGCTGTCACATTCGCCTTCATTCGCCTGGCGAACCCTCGCAGCGAACCTTCGCCTGGCCTTCGCCTGGCGAACTCTCTCAGCGAACACTCGCTAGGCTTCGCCTGGCGAGACTTCCCAGCGAGCCCAAGTCAGTAGCTACTGACTTCATTCGCCACCATTCGCCAGCACCTTCGCTGGGCGAACCTTCGCTATCCAGCTTCGCTTGGCGAACTCGCCAGCGAAGTCCACTGGGACTTAATCATAATTACTCGCCAGCATTCGCTAGGCTTCGCCTGGCGAAGCTTCGCCTTCGCTCGCCTGGCGAGAGCCAGCGAACCTGCGCAGAACAGAATTTCATTTTGTCTTCTCCTTCTCAATCCATCATCAACCAAACCTCAAACATCCAAATCAGTACAAATAACATCAATACATGTTACCCGACTATTCTACGGCATTATTGCTCAGTTTCAACCGATTAAATCATCAATCTACCGATTAATCCAACATTTGCCCTAATTGGAAAGTGATGAAAACTCTACCAAAACCCCAACCCAACATACATAACATCATACAATGATCAAATAGAAACATGTGTCACCCTTACCTCGATTAATCGGAGCTTTGATGTTGGTTCTTGATGATTTCCACTTTTCCTCTTCTTCTCTTCTCTTTCTCTCCTTTCTTCTTCTTTCCTCTTTCTTTCCAAATGTTTTCTAACTTTTTTTTCTTTTCTTTCTCACTTATATATTCCTTTTATTTTCCTTCCTCTCCAATTTCCTTCTCAATTCTCTATTAATCCCAATTAATAAAAATTAATTTCCAACATTAATAAAAATCCCACTAAATCAATTAATTACTATAATTAATTATTTAATGAAATTCGGGCTGTTACATCCCTCGCCCCAGTTCTTTTACTTTTTTCATTATTCAACTGGATAACACATATAATATCATGCTTGTCCCTAATTATCACATTGTGCGCTTAGTTGAGTTGGCTAAGGTTTTGAGTTAGAATTTGAGTCGTGTGGGTTCAAGTCCCATGGAGGACATTCCATTTATTTTTATGACTTGTTTTTATTCATTTTCTTCATAAATTCAATTGATCATAACTTTCTCATTTTTTTAAATCATTTTGAACTCATACTTTTTTTTTTCAAATTGTTCATGATAATGCCTATTTTCTGTTTGTGAAAAGAAAACACCAAAAATAATTAGTTTTGATGCATTTATGAATGAGTCAAAGTATGTGGTCATTTTAGGGTTTCTTAAGAACTCCTTTGTTTCTTTGAATGTTTCCTTGCTTTCTCTTGTTCACAAAGACTTGCTTGCACCATTGGTATCTTATATAAGCCTTGTATGATGTTATGATATTGATCATCCATGTTCCTACTTGATTTTGATGCAATTTTCATGTATATGTTCATATGTAAATACATGTTGAACTTTGTCCATACCATGAGATATTTGTTTGATTATTTTTCCTTAACATGAGATGTTTTTTCCATGTTTACATAACCATGATGTGCATGTTTGCCTTTGTGTTGCTTTTACCATGTTTATGTGTCCTTATACACTTAAATTTTGTCTTGAAAGTGATTTTGAATACATGTTTGTATGCTTAAACTCTCTGTGATGTTCTTACTTGCTTATATAAGAAAGTTTAAACCCTAATATCCATGTTTGGTTGTTACCAACTTTTCTTAACATGTTCAACTTGTATCTATGCTTAAATATTCAAGTATTGCCTTAATTTGTTCACATGATGTTTAAAATTTAAAGTTGTCATCTTTGGATATTCTTACATGACATCTCTTGTACGTTTACCCCTTCATACACATGTTGTTATCATGAACATGTTTAGTTTTGAACCCTAAACATTAGGGTGACTAGAATTAGGGTTAAACTGGACATAGGTACATCATAACACTTAGATTTTGGGTTTTTAGCTTAAATTAGGAGCTGGGAAATATAGGTTATGTAGGGTAGATGTATAGATCCCCTTAGAATTAATTTTAGGATTTTAAATAATATACTACTATTTTACTTGATTTTTGTAAATAGTGTGATTGTTTGGTGTGGCCATTATGGGCTTTTGTGTTGTTTGCTTGGGGTTGGGCTTTGCTATGGGGTATGGGGCTTGGATTGGGGGCTTGAGGAGCATGAAGGAGCATAAGAGAAGATTGAAGATGGAGATCAAAGTGGGATGCATGGATGTTCTTGAGATTGAAGATGTTTTGAAGACATAGGAAATAGGGATAGGCAGAGCTTTAGATTAGACTGAATTCTTCCACAAACATGGAAAGCATCTTGTGCTTCCATTCCTCTCTATGACATAAAGTCCCTCTAGGGTATTCACCTCCCTCCTTTGGAGGGATAAGTGGCCTTACCTTAGAGGTAGAACTTTGAGGGAACCAGTCTTTCATGATGATAAACACTTATAGGCTTCCTTTGGTTGTCAATAAGCTGTTTTATCATTCCAGCTTATTCTGTTAAGTCATTCTCTTCTGAAGTGCTTGCCTTGAAGATGGAGCTCACCTAAATCTTGGAGGCCATTGGAGTTTGATCTTGGGGTTCACTTGAAGATGTTACCGTTTTGCTGTTTATCAACTGTCAGAGTTTGATGTTTTTCAGAGCTGCTGCTGTAGGAGCTGGTGGGCTGACAGAGCTGGTTTTGGGGTTATTTTCTTTGCTGTATTGTTTGTTAATTTTCCCCTTAGGTTTGAAGTGAAGCTGTTTCACTTTGCCTATTGTTTTTCAGGTTCGAGGTTGAGTGGGACTCCCTTGCCTCGCTTGTATTGCTGCATCTCATGCATTTTACTGCTTTACTGTATATATGTTGTTTCTTTTCCGTTTATCCCCTAGGATCTCTGTTTCTCTCTGCGCAAGAGAGAAATATGACAGACATTAGGTGTTAATCCATGCATGACAACATTAGGGTAGTTTTGATTCCCTTTCAACCATAGGTTTTAGAGTTCTTTCTCTTCTATCTCAAAACAATCAAAAATACGATAAGAGGTCAAATGTCAATAAAAAATAGTTCTTGCGTAAAAAGACTGAAAACCAATCAAAGTGTCATTTTTGTCCGCTTGGACCCGTAATCAGGAGAAAACCTTTTTCAGAAGGATAAAAACAATCAAGACAGACTTGTGTCTTCCGTAGCCCGAACTACGTTTGCTCTGATCTTTCATGCTGTATGAAAGTACATAGGCATAGGATGCGATGTCCTAGCGAGCAACCTTCCCCTCCTTTGCAGTAGGTAGGCGAACTACGTTCCAGTAGGTAGGCGAACTACGTTGACTCTGATTTCTCGTTCCAGACGGGAATACGTAGGCATAAAGTGCGATACTTTGCCGAGTCATTTTATTTTCTTTTAACCTCAGACCTGTAGAATAGATAGAACCAATCCGTACTAGAAAACAAGCGTGGATCCCGTCGAGTACGACAGACGTGAGGGGTGCTAATACCTTCCCCTTGCGTAACCGACTCCCGAATCCAGGATTTGGTTGCGATGACCATTCCTTTCCCGTCTTTGCGGTAGGTTTACTTCGAGCGTTTCCTTTCCCTCCGTTGGGATAAATAACGCACGGTGGCGACTCTTCTGTTTAGTCGGCGCCGATTTTCGCAGTAGCGACAGCTGGCGACTCTGCTGGGGACTCCAACGGTTCCCTATGCGAGTCAATCCTAGCGCTTGTTTTCCCGTCGTGGGTTTTGTATGGATTTACATTTCTGTATTTTACATTCAGCATTATATTATTGTGATTATTGCTGTGGGTATGAGGGGGATCTATGATTGAGAGATAAGTCGGACCTGGGCTTGAGTGCACCTAGAATTAGAGTGGAAATTAGTGGGCGTGTGCATGCTTTGCATGTACTAGTGTCTCATGAAATCCACGCTCAGACAAGGTTCTTCTGGTTGGCTTCTTTTTCAACCCTTTGGGTTGAAGGGGTTGTTGGTTAGTTGGATTGTCGACTCTGGGGACCGATCATTTGGAAGTTGGCTAAGTGAGGCCTCTTCAGGACATGATGATGCCACACCTTCTGGGTATCGTATCATCCGTCTTGAAAGTCTGTGATGCCAACGACCGCATAGGATGCCATACCTTGTGTCAGTTATTATGACACCTACCTGTGAGAGGGGTTGGGACATGCAGGTAACTTGACCTCCAGATTACTGGTTTTCTTGATTGAGATTCAGTGGTGTTGATATTTGAGGACGGTATTATTGGGTCTGTCAGAGACCAGGTTGGAGCATTGTGGATGGTCTTGAGCAATTTGTGGGTCTATTTTAGGCCAATATTGTGGATTGGACTTATCAGCCAGGGGCACTTGATCCCTTGTTGCATTGCTTGCATATTGCATTGTTTGCATCATCATGTGCATATCATTAACGTGTGTCTGTGCTGCAGGTGCATTTTCATACTTCCCGATTCTAGTGCTCCGGACTTCTATCTGTCACCATGAGTACTTTGAGGAAGACTGTTGCGTATAAGTTGCCTACCCTTGATGTGACTCCTCTGTTGGGTCTGATTTCCCTAGCTGACGATGATGTGAAGAGAAGTTTTAGAAAGAGTTATGGGAAGCTACTGAATTTGGTTTGCAGACCAACCACATACGAGCTGAATGGGTTATACACATTGATGCAGTTATATGATCCCTCCTTGAGGTGTTTTATGTTCTAGGACTTCATTTTGGCTCCGACCATGGAGGAGTACGCTGAGTTTCTAGAGTTGCCGGTTCAGAACAGAGTGCCCTTCATTCACTTTAATGCTAAGCCTAAGCTGGAAGACTTAGCTGTTCCCTTGCATATGGATCCTGCAGAGTTGTTGTTGACTTCCTGGCATGGAGTTTTTGGGTTTTCTCTCAAGTTTTTGGTTGGCAAAGCTCAAGAATATGCCAAAAGTGGCTGCTGGATTGTGTTTAATGCTGTTCTGGCTTTGTGCATCTATGGGATTATACTGTTCCCTAATCTGCCTGAGTTCGTTGATTTGGATGCATTCCACTTGTTTGCTGCAGGCAACCCGGTGCCTACCTTGATTGGATATTTCCATCATTCCCTACACTACAAGAACGAAAATAGAAGGGGGAAAAATGTCCATTGTTGTGTATCTTTGCTGAATATGTGGTTTGAGAGCCATCTGCCCAAGAAGGGTCCTTTTGTTGAATCTGCAGATACAACTGAATGGTCTGAGCGTCTAATGGGACTTTCTTTAGAAGACATTGTCTGGTTCGGTAGAGATTTATTGGGGTCAGAGATTATCTTCAGTTGCGTCGGGTTTCCCAATGTTCCTCTAATTGGAAGGAAGGGCTGTATTAATTACAACCCATCTTTGTTGGTTCGACAGTTTGGGTATGCTTTGAAGAGTCCACCGAAGGAGGAAGAAATACAGGAATCTCTGTATTTCACTGGTGACCTGAGTGGGGAATTATTGGCCAAGCTTCAGCATGCTTGGAACCAAATTTGCAGAAGGGGAAAGCCATTACTAGGCAAGAATGATTGTCAAGCTTATATGCCTTACAAGGTGTGGATTCAAGAGAGGGTAAGGCAGGTGCAGATACCTTTTCCAGCAGTATCACGTCCTGGTCCCATTCCAGTTGAGGAACCGACTACTATGGCTATTGAGGTCTATGAGCAGGCAGTAAAAGAAAAGGAAGACTTGATAAAGATTAATGAAGAGTTAGAGAAGGAATTGGCTCAAATCCGGAGGGAGAAAAACGAAGTTGTGTATTCCTTCCAACAACAGACTGAGTTGGTAAGCAGGTTAGGTGCTGAACTGGCAGAAGAGAAAAAGAAGCGTGAACGCCTAGGAAAAGACTTCAAAATCTCTCATGACATGTTAGAGTCCAAGAAGAAGTCACTCGATATCGCCTACCGGGAAATCGCTTCGTGCAACAGAACATGGAATGCTACGCTAACCAACAACAAAAAGAGGGAAGACAAGTTGAAACAGCAAATTTCTGAACTCGAAGATCAGTTGAAGGCTAGCAAGAGAAAGTATGAAGAGGAGGTTATGACAAGATATAGTCTTCAGAATTCATTGAACAAAGCCGTCGAGTGCAAGAAGGAGGCTGTGTCTCAGAAACAGAAGTTAGATGACCGTGTTGGAGAAGGGGCATGGGAGGAATCTATTGGTGATTTACGACGTGTTCTCAAGCGAAGAGATCTACTTGTCGAGGGTTTGCTTACTCAACCAAATTATCCCGAGACTAAGAGATTATTAGAAGAGTACCAGGCGTATGGTCGCACTTGACTATCTCATGTAGTGATGTGTATGCTTTATTTGCATTGTGCTGGCCATCACCAGGATTGTTGGTTGAGGTCATGCCTTCTTATTGTACGCTCATTAATATTTGTCTTCCTGACTTGATGGGATTTTCTGCAATGTATGAGATGTTTTTCTATGATTGAGTTTCGAGCTTCTTATTGATATCACCGTCACCGCACTGGCACATTGGCACTAGAAATGGGGAGTGATATTCCCTAATGCACAGACACATGTTGCATTTGCATACACATTCATATTGCATTACCAGGTAATTATTGAACTGTATCTCATTTCCTGCATCTCGCCAGGTTTTTTCCAGGATTGAAAGTCAACATCCTCACCGATACTCTACTCGTACCAACTGCAAAAGAGTCATGGACCAGATGCAAAACGAGATGCAGGAGATGCGTGAAAAGCTGGTGTTGTTCATGCAGACGATGGAGACAATTGTGAAGGGGCAGGAAAACCTGCAGACTTTGGTGCAGCCATTGCTGGCGAGGAATGCTGGGAATGGAAATGAAGACTACAATTCTGTACGTGTTGACACCATTCATGGGGATGGTACTCCTACGCCTGTAGCTCCACCTGTGGTGAATATACCTGTTGTGAATGTGAACAATGGCGCTGACGCCGGGAATGGTAATGCAGGAATCGGTAATGAGACTGTCATTAACAATGTTGGATTCGGAGACGCCAATATGGGCGGTGATAACAATGGAGGTAATGGCTTTGGTAACAACGGACTCGGCTATAACGTCACCGCACTGGCACATTGGCACTAGAAATGGGGAGTGATATTCCTTAATGCACAGACACATGTTGCATTTGCATACACATTCATATTGCATTACCAGGTAATTATTGAACTGTATCTCATTTCCTGCATCTCGCCAGGTTTTTTCCAGGATTGAAAGTCAACGTCCTCACCGATACTCTACTCGTACCAACTGCAAAAGAGTCATGGACCAGATGCAAAACGAGATGCAGGAGATGCGTGAAAAGCTGGCGTTGTTCATGCAGACGATGGAGACAATTGTGAAGGGGCAGGAAAACCTGCAGACTTTGGTGCAGCCATTGCTGGCGAGGAATGCCGGGAATGAAAATGAAGACCACAATTCTGTACGTGTTGACACCATTCATGGGGATGGTACTCCTACGCCTGTAGCTCCACCTGTGGTGAATATACCTGTTGTGAATGTGAACAATGGCGCTGGCGCCGGGAATGGTAATACAGGAATCAGTAATGAGACTGTCATTAACAATGTTGGATTCGGAGACGCCAATATGGGCAGTGATAACAATGGAGGTAATGGCTTTGGTAACAACGGACTCGGCTATAACGACCAGGGGTTTGATTATGTCAACCAGGATGGGAAGTTTGGCTTCAACGCTCAGGGTTTCGGATATGATGGTTTTGGTAATGCCAATCAGGGCTATGGTGGATTCGGTAACAGAAATGGTGTTGGAATGATGCCTTTTGGACCTGCCGGGGTCGCTCAAGGGTATGGTAACAGAGGACGGGGCCCTATGATGAATCAGACTAGATTTGGTCGTAACAATGGGTATGATGGGTACGGAAATGAGAATGTTAATTGGATGGAAGACCAACAAGAAGATGCCTTCTCTGGTAGGGGTATGGATGGACCTGTGGATCCTGTTCAGAGGATCAAAATGCTTGAGGAACAAATGAAGGGTGTAGTGAATCAGAATACTTCTGGTTTAGATATGACCACGATGGGATTGGTGCCTGGCCTAAGAGTACCGCTGAAGTTTAAAGCTCCCACCTTTGATAAATATAAGGGAGACACTTGTCCGAAGGTGCATGTTCGCTCTTACTACAGACGGATGTCCGCTTACTCGAATGATGAAAGAATGCTGATGCATTTCTTCCAAGATAGCTTATCTGGACCGTAACTTGAGTGGTATATGGGGTTGGAGCCCACTCAGATCAAAACATGGAAGCAACTGGCTGAGGCATTTGTGACTCATTACAAGTATAACAATGATATGGCACCAAACAGGGTCCAGCTGCAAGGCTTGTCACAGAAAACTGGGGAGAGTTTCAAAGAATATGCGCAAAGGTGGCGCGACATGGCAGCAAGAGTGCATCCTCCTCTGGTGGAGAAGGAGATGAACGATATGTTCATTGGAACATTCACGGGGATATTCTACGAGAAGTTGTTTCCTGTTGCGTTGGGCAGTTTCTCTGATCTGATCTTCATGGGTGAAATGATTGAGAATAGTATTAAGGTGGGAAGGTTCTAAGCTGGGGAGTCTACTTCATCAGGAGGTAATAGAAAAGCATTTGGTGGTCGACGTCAAGGTGATTCTAGTGCAGTGTTTGGTGGCCAAGGCAGGGGCAGAGGAAGACATCAGTATAATCAGCCGCAACAGATAGCTAGTGTCACGATTCCGATTCCTCAACAGAGACAACAACAACAACAACGGCAACAACAGCAGCAACCACAGCAGCAGCAGGGGCAGAATGCTGGCCAAAGAAGATTTCCGAATGCGAAGCCGAAAAGAGTGTTTGAAGCGCCTCCTTCCACGTACGCGGAACTCTTTCAGACACTGTTGGGGCTGAATTTAGTTGAAAAGAGGACCTTGGCACCGCCCACGGGACCAACCCTTCCTTATAGGTATGATGGTAACAAACATTGTGACTTCCACTCCGGGGCACCCGGGCATGACATAGAGGACTGTCATGCGTTTAAACATAAAGTTCAGGATCTACTGGATAGCAAGGCCATAAATTTTGGACAAGCGGGTCCGAATATAGTACAACAACCCATGCCCAACCATGGGGAAAATGCTATTTTAACTGAGGAGGGTTTGAATCTGATCATGAATGTTGATGAACTGAAAACACCGTTGTGTGAAGTAAAGAGTAGGTTATTGAAAGGAGGTGTGTATCCGGGCTGCGATGAGTTTTGTCTAGAATGTTGGACCCAAGCTGGGGGTTGTGTTGAATTGAAGAAGGGTATTCAGACCTTGATAGATGAAGGCACATTGCAATTTGATAGAATGGCAGTTGAGAAACCTGCAGAGGTGTTAGCTGATGAGCAGAGTGATGTTGCTACGGTGACAATTCCACGGAAAACGATAACTATAACAGCGCCAGCCAGGCGGCCGACGATCACTATTACAAAGGCAGGGCCAATCCCTTATGAGAGCACCAAGGCAGTACCATGGACTTATGGGCTGGAAGAATATTGTGATGGGGAGAAAATTGATATTAGTAAACGACCAGCTGGGGTTGTGGACAATGTCGCCCGGGACTGGAGGAATGACGAGGAGCGGGAGAATTTTTACATCGCCTGAAGTAGAGGCTGAACGATTGGCAAAAGGTAAAGGTAAAGTGAATGAGAATGCTCCTGTGCAGAGGAATGAAAAAGAAACGTCACTGAAAGATGTAGAAGAATTTATGCGTCTTATCCGTAAGAGTGACTATAAAATTGTTGAGCACCTTCAACAAACGTCGTCGAAGATCTCCATATTGTCGTTGTTATTGTGTTCCGAAGCCCATAGGAATGCGTTATTGAAAATTCTGGACACGTCGTTCGTACCCCAAGATGTTTCTGTGAATCAGTTGGAGGGGGTGATGGCGCACGTGAATGCAGGCCATAGTTTGGGATTTACGGATTTTGATTTGACCCCGAGGGGAAGAGAGCATAATATGGCGCTGCACGTCTCAGTTGAATGCAGGGGCACGGTCATGTCCCATGTGTTGGTAGATACCGGGTCTTCCTTGAATGTGCTGCCGAAGAAAGCAATGATGAAGTTGGATATCAGGGGGATCATTTGTACGCCTAGTGACTTGGTGGTCAGGGCATTTGATGGTACACGGAGGTCAGTCTTTGGATCTATAACTTTGCCTCTGCAAGTGGGGCCGGAGGTTTTTGAAACCGAATTCTATATTATGGACATCCAGCCAGCGTATAGCTGTCTTCTTGGACGACCATGGATCCATGGTGCTGGGGCAGTCACGTCTACCTTACACCAGAAGCTGAAGTACATGGTGGGGGACAGTGTTGTCACAGTTTGTGGAGAGGAGAATATACTGGTCAGCCATTTGTCCTCATTCAAGTACGTGGAAGTCGACGGCGAGATTCACGAAACACCCTGTCAAGCCTTTGAGGGGTTGCGCATTAAGGACAAAGTTCCAGGGCCAAGCAAAGCATCAGAGGTGGCAGTGTCGTCCTACAAAGAGGCTCAGGCTCTAGTGAAGACCGGTGAGACCAAGGGCTGGGGCAAGGTTTTGGATATTCCCGTGAAAATGGACAGATTTGGACTGGGATATCATCCTTCATCATCAACGCCTACGGCAGGGGCACCCCGGTTCAAAGGACCAATAACAATTACGGACGGTGGGGTATATCACGAGACCATCAACGGTGTTTCAGATTCTGAAGAAGGAGACAGCGACTGTGACATGGACGCCTGGATTCAGCCGAGCATGCCAGGACAAGGGATTTGCAATTGGTCCATTCAGGAGACTGTTCCTGTGACAACTAAACAGTAATGCTTTGTTTTCTTAATTGTTGAACAATCCGGTGTCCTACCCGGGGCATCGTGATTTTGCTTAGGGCCATTCTGTTATGTACATTGCACTGTTTAATCGTTAAATAAAAGGCGTTTTTCATGTACAAATATTGTGATCTCTGTTTTTCCTGTTTTTATTTTTTCAATAAAATGGCAACGTGGTTATTTGCTTTGTATGCGTTTTGAAGCATTTAACCATTTCCTTGCAGGGTTACTATTTCAGATGACATCTATGAACCACCTATGACTCACTTCGACTTTGAGCACTCGGTATTTCAGGCCGAAGAAGAGATTGTTGAAGATGGCGATGTTCCAGAAGAGTTGTCTTGGTTGGTAAAACAAGAAGAAAGAATCATTCTGCCTCATGAGGAAGTCATTGAGATCGTCAATCTGGGGTCGGAAGGGGTTGAAAGGAACATTCGTATAGGGGCCGCGCTGCAGAGCGACGTCAAGCGAAGATTGGTTGAAATGCTCAAAGAGTACAGTGATATTTTTGCTTGGTCATATGAGGATATGCCTGGGCTGGATACGGATATGGTTGTGCACCGTTTGCCGCTAAAAGAAGAATGCCCGCCGGTTAAGAAGAAACTCCGAAGAACTAGACCAGACATGGCTGTGAAGATTAAGGAAGAGGTTCAAAAACAGTAGGATGCTGGTTTCCTAGCTGTTACGAAATATCCCTCATGGGTCGCTAATATTGTGCCAGTGCCAAAGAAAGACGGTAAAGTGAGAATGTGCATAGATTACCGTGATTTGAACAAAGCGAGCCTGAAAGATGATTTTCCACTTCCTCACATTGATGTGCTGGTTGATAACACCGCTCAATTCTCCGTATTCTCCTTCATGGATGGCTTCTCGGGCTATAATCAGATTAAAATGGCGCCAGAAGACATGGAGAAGACTACCTTCATTACGCCCTGGGGAACATTTTGTTACAAAGTGATGCCCTTCGGATTGAAGAATGCTGGGGCAACGTATCAGCGTGCAATGACGACTCTCTTTCATGACATGATGCATAAAGAGATCGAGGTTTGTGTTGATGATATGATTGCCAAATCCCAGACGGAGGAGGAGCATCTGGTGAATCTGCTGAAATTATTCAAGAGGCTTAGGAAGTTCAGGCTGAGACTGAACCCTAACAAGTGCACCTTCAGGGTGAGATCGGGTAAACTGCTGGGGTTTATCATGAGCAAAAAAGGAATAGAGGTTGATCCTGCGAAAATAAAAGCAATACAAGAAATGCCGACGCCTAAAACAGAAAAAGAAGTGCGTGGGTTTTTAGGGAGGTTGAACTACATCGCTCGGTTCATATCTCACCTAACAGCTACGTGTGAGCCATTATTCAAGCTGTTGAAAAAAGACCAGGCTGTAACATGGAATGAAAATTGTCAAAAGGCGTTCGATAAAATAAAACAGTATTTGCAGGAGCCTCCTATTTTGATACCTCCAGTGGCAGGGAGACCCTTGATTATATATTTGACGGTTCTTGAGGGGAGTATGGGTTGTGTTCTCGGTCAACATGACGAGACAGGGCGTAAAGAGCATGCGATATACTACCTGAGTAAGAAGTTTACTGACTGTGAGTCTCGATACTCAATGCTCGAAAAAACTTGTTGTGCGCTAGCATGGGCCGCCAAGCGTTTGAGGCAATACATACTGAATCATACAACCATGCTCATTTCGAAGATGGATCCTATCAAATATGTATTTGAAAAGCAGGCACTATCTGGGAGAATTGCCCGTTGGCAGATGGTTTTGACCGAATATGACATCCAGTATGTTTCACAGAAGGCTATAAAGGGGAGCGTGTTATCGGAGTATCTTGCTGAGCAGCCTATTGAGGACTACCAATCGATGAGGTTGGATTTTCCTGACGAGGATATCATGTACCTGAAGATGAAAGATTGGGAAGAACCGTTGCCGGATGAAGGACCAAGGACGGATTCCAAGTGGAAGTTGATATTTGACGGAGCTGTGAATTCCTATGGTAGCGGAATAGGGGCAATCATCACTACTCCACATGGGTCGCACATCCCATTTACTGCTCGATTGACCTTTCCGGTTACCAATAATGAAGCTGAATATGAGGCTTGCATCATGGGTCTTGAAGAAGCTATTGATCTGCGAATCAAACATCTGGATGTATACGGAGACTCAGCTCTGGTGGTGAATCAAATAAAGGGAGAATGGGAGACACGTCATCCCAATTTGATACCATACATGAATTATGCAAGGAGATTGTTGCCTTTCTTTGACAAGGTTGAATTGCATCATGTGCCGCGAGCAGAAAATCAGATGGCTGACGCCCTGGTTACATTGTCTTCCATGTATAAGGTTAACTTCTGGAACGAGGCTCCCAGGATTGTTATCTCTCGGCTTGACAGGCCCGCGTTCATATTTGCCATTGACGAAACATCCGATGATAAGCCCTGGTATTTCGACATTCAGAATTTCCTTAAGAACAATGAATATCCGGCTGGGGCATCCAGTCGCGATCAGAAGACTCTCAGAAGATTGGCTGGTAATTTCTATCTAAATCCGGACGGTGTCCTGTACAAAAGAAATCATGACTTGATGCTGTTACGCTGTGTAGACGAGAAAGAGGCGAAGTTGCTCATGGAGGAAATACATGAGGGTACGTTAGGTACACATGCTGGTGGGCATGCTATGACCAGAAAGCTATTGCGGGCAGGTTATTACTGGCTAACTATGGAAACTGACTGTTTCAAGTTTGCGAAGAGGTGTCATAAGTGCCAGATTTATGCGGATAAGATCCATGTGCCTCCAAGTCCTCTGAACGTGATGTCATCACCGTGGCCATTCTCAATGTGGGGAATTGATATGATTGGAAAGATTGAGCCGACGACATCTAACGGACACCGGTTCATTTTGGTAGCAATTGATTATTTTACCAAATGGGTGGAAGCGACATCATATGCTAATGTGACCAAACAGGTGGTAGCCAGGTTTATCAAACGAGATATCATTTGCAGATACGGAATCCCTGAGCGGATTATTACCGACAACGGTTCGAACTTAAATAACAAGATGATGAAGGAGCTGTGTCAGAATTTTAAGATTGAACATCACAACTCTTCTCCTTACCGACCCAAGATGAATGGCGCTGTTGAAGCGGCCAATAAGAACATAAAGAAGATTGTTCAGAAGATGGTGGTGACCTATAAGGACTGGCACGAGATGCTACCTTTCGCTTTGCACGGTTATCGTACGACGGTACGCACATCAACCGGGGTAACCCCGTTCTCGTTGGTATACAGAATGGAAGTGGTGTTACCACTGGAGGTTGAGATTCCTTCCCTGAGAGTGTTACGAGATGTCCAACTTGATGAGGCAGAATGGGTGAAAGACAGGTTGAATCAGCTGAGTCTAATGGATGAGAAGAGGTTAGCTTCTCTAGCATACGGTCGGTTGTACCAGAGCCGGATGAAGAAAGTGTATGATAAGAAGATACACCCTCGAAGCTTTCAGACGGGCGACCTTGTGCTGAAGAGGATCCTCCCGCCACAAACAGATCACAGGGGCAAGTGGACCCCTAACTACGAAGGGCCATACGTTGTTAGAAAAGTCTTTTCAAGAGGAGCTTTGTTGCTGTCCACCATGGACGGTGAAGACTTTACGTCGCCTGTGAATTCAGACGCAGTTAAAAAATACTTTGCTTAAAATTGACCCGCTGGACAAAAAAAGAGAGTCCAGGCAAAAATGGGGCATCCTGGCGGACCAAAAACAGAATAAAAGGTTCGGGCAAAAGTTAGGGATAAAATTAAAAAGATGTACACCCACGGAGTCGAAAACCTACACTGGGCGGCTTCGGCAAAAAAGGGTATCCCGGTGAACTGAAAACCCGCAAAGGGTGGTTCACGCAAAAGTTAGGGATTTAAAAAGCAAATGACTGCGGTCCGAATTTGATGCTGCATTGCTTGGTGGTTGGTAGAATACTTTGGGGATTCGTTTATCAGATACAATCTCTTCCGAAAGATGAATACCGGGAAAGCGCCAGAGTCAGGCGAGTCATAGGAGGATCAACTCATGATGTTTGTCTGCACCATGTTGCCGACATATGCACAAATTTGATTTGTCATTGTATTTATGCTTCCTGTGCATACTTGTATATTTGTTGTGCGTAACTTCCTCTTTTCAGAAGTTACATCCAGTGTACAAAACTCTGCCCATTCAGGGGCCCAATCAATAAAACATGTTATTCAGTATTTGATGCTTGTTCTTTACTGTTTTGTATGTGAAAAACGCCAATGTTTTGATAAAACTAACAGTTGCATAACATTGCTGGCCCTTGCCAATAATCGCTAAAACTTCGAATTGACTGAAAATGATGTCACTGACACTAACTTGAACAGATTTGATTGTATAGACTTGTTTTGTCTCGTTTATGGTGTTGCAGGGTTCTTGCCCATGTGAAGTGGACGATCAGAAAATTGTAGTCCTAACTAGAGGCTCGTGACGAAAAGACTTGAGCATTATGTGAAGTGAATCCCCACGCAGGTAGCACTTCATTTCCCGAAGCTGAGATGACACTGTTCCTTACTGAAGAAGGATCAATTTCCCCAGCTAGTCGCAGCTTATCCCCAAAGGATATTCTCCAGCAGGTCAAGATTAATGCTCCCCACAGGATGTCTATCCTCAGTCCCGAGTTTGTAAACTGTGGCCAGATGGTTTACTTTCCCCAGCAGGGTCGTTTACCCTCAGCAGAGTTTGATAACTTTAAAGTTTGTAAGCTGTACTCAGACAGTGGTGTTTCTCCAAAAAGGATTCCTTATCCTCAGCGGAGTAGTTTAGTTTTCGTCGGATTGAGAATTCCAGGGTTGTAAACTGTGCCCAGACAATTCATTATCCCCAGTAGGGTTGTTTATTCTCCCCGGCGGAGTCATTCCCTGTTTCCAGTGGAGTTGGTTAATATTCCCCGAGAGAGTCGTTTCTTCCCTGGCGGAGTTTCCTCTCCCCAGCAGGTGTTATTCTTTCCTCCCAGTGGAAATCGAAGGTTTAAAGCTCTCCCCGACAAAGTTGGTTGTATGTCCTGGAATTTATTTTGCCGGAATACTTGGTGGTACCCGTTCATTCCCCAGCCGGATGGTATTTGTCCTCAGCAGCCATTGTTGATGAAGCAAGTTTATCAGAACTTTTCCCAGCAGTCGGGATCTGCATTTGCATTTGCATGCATTATCATGTTTGCATCCACCCAGAAAACGTGTAGCATTTCCATGCTGTATGGAGCATTACGCCAGTGTCAAACATACGCATTTTGAAACATAAGTCCGGTTGGTTAACCTTTTGCTTTCAGGTGTGTTTCTCAACAGGAGTATGGAGTTCTAAAGCCCAGATGTCTTTTCAGGCAATCAAGGTCTTGCCGTGAGACGCGTGATGATGTGATTCAGTTTATTATCATCCCCACAGAGTTACTGATTGAGTTTCCTCGTATCCGATCATCGGATTGTTTTGTCAAGTTTGTTGCTGCAGTAGCATCTCAGGGTTCCATGAATCAAAATTTCAGAAGTGGTCGCTTGTTGTCAGAACGAGTGTCGGTCATTGGTTTTCAGAATATCCCCAGCTATGTTGATAGGATGTATTCGTGTTGACGAAATGCTCCCTCCGTGTTGGCGGAATGTGCGTCCTGATGAGGACAAGTTATGCCTATGTTGATAGGATTTCTTCGTGTTGACGAATCGATTTCTCCGTGTTGACGGAATATGGAGTCCTGATGAGGACAAGGGTTGCTTTCTCCGTATTGACGGAATATGGAGTCCTAGTGAGGACAAGTTTTATTCCTCCGTGTTGACGGAATGTGTGTCCTGATGAGGACAATTCATGCCTATGTTGATAGGATGTATTCGTGTTGACGAAGTACTCCCTCCGTGTTGACGGAATGTGTGTCCTGATGAGGACAATTTATGCTTATGAGGATAGGATTTCTTCGTGTTGACGAAATGGGAGTTCAGATATGTACAAGAATGGTATTCCTATGATGATAGGATTTATTCGTGTTGATGAATCTATTTTTTCCTCGTGTTGACGAGATGTGAGTCCTGACATGGACAATTTATCCCTATGTTGATAGGAGTTCCTTGTGTTGATAAGACGCAAATAAGATGTCATTGCCTATGCTGATAGGATCTCCTTGTGTTGACGAGATGCGGACAACTCATCCCCAGCGAAGTCGCCGAGATTTCTTCGTGTTGACGGAATGAGGAGTCTTGATGAGGGCAAGTTTTATTCCTATGATGATAGGATTTCTTCGTGATGACGAATTTATGTCTTTTCGTGTTGACGAAATTTGAGGACAGTCGTGGATAAGGTTCTTCCTGTGATGATGGGATCTTTACTCGTGTTGATGAATTTGTTTCTCTTCTTGTGTTGACAAGGTTAGTCCAGTTGTGGACAGAGGTGTTCTTGCAAAGGTAGTTCAGTACCTGTGGTGTTGCATGGGTGGTGGGAGTTAAAATCAGAGTTATTCTCTAGCGAATGATCGGTTGTTACCGTAACAATCAGGTTCACTCGACGAATGTCATTCCCCAAGCAGTGGTGCAGTTTATTTCTGCGGTTGGAAAATTTCAGAGCTTCTTTGGTATTCAACCGTCTCGTACCTCGAATGTTTGAAGACCGTTCGCTCTTCACCCAGTCGGGTCCAAGCCGCTTGAATAGGGGCAGCTGTTGCACCCCAAAATTTGACCAACCGGTTCCTATATCTGGTTTATGTTTCGACGCATTTTGCATTCACATTCGCATATTGCATGCATTGCAATTTTCTCAGTCAGGTTGATTTTATCGGGATTGCAGCCCCTGGCGTTTCAGGCAGTTCAGGCCAGTTTGAATAAGCGTATTTTGAGAATTGGTGCTCGTTCCCTGTGTTTTCAGGCCATCTCGGTGCCCGGGTTTCGCTATGGTTGCGCAATCGTCTTATAATCGATTTAATCGGCCTCCTGTCATTTTTTTAGTTTTTTTCTCTTTTATTTTCTATATTTTTAATGCATTTAATAGATTTTTAATAGGGTTATTTGCTTTTTTAGATAGTAAATAGGTTAGTATTTTGTTTTTAGAATTTAGTAGATATTGTTTTAATAGTTTTTAGATTTTTAAATAAATATTCCTTTTTTTTAGAGATTTAATAGATTTTAATTTTTTTTAGATATTAGTTTTATCTTTTAATAGAATAGTTAAAATAGATATAACTAGATATTATTTTTCTTAAACAAGAATAGATTCTTAAAATAGATATTAATGTTTTTTAGATTTTATTAGATTTTAATCGATTTTTAAAATTTAATAGAATAGATTCTTTTAAATAGGATTAAATGTTTTTAGATTTTATTAGATTTTATTTGATTTTTCAGATTTAATTAGAATTTTTAAATAGTTTTTTTAGATATTAAATAAATCTTTTCTGTTTTTTTTATAAGATTAATTAGGGTTTTATTATTAATTTTCATTTATGCTTTAATTAGGATTAATTAGAGATTTTAATTAGGTTTTTAATTAATTTTCGTTTTAGTTTAATTAGGGTTTTATTTAGTTAATCAGTAATATTCATTTTGTTTAGTTAATTGGTCCTTAACCATGTTTAAGTCTCAGCATTAGTGATTGGGCCATTATCCAAGTCTGAGGCCCAGATTAAAGGTCCAATTTCGCATGCCACATGTCGTATAAATAGAGTGCCACGCGTGGGTCCAGCTTTTAGCCACCTCATTCACTCAGACTTTGCCAACACACGTTTCCACTATCTCCCTCTGAGCCACGTGTTCCCTTCTCAGCCTCCCTTTGATCCACGCGTCTCTCTCTCCCTCCTCCCTCTGCCACGCGTCTACCCGCCGGTCCCCTTCACCTCCGGCCATGCAAAGCTCACCGGACCACCGCGCCTCCTCCGCAACTGTCGCCGGAATCTGCTAACCTCGCCGGAAAACTCATCAGATTCTTCATTTTTCCAGATTTCTACAAATCACCAAGAACATCATCGTGTTCTTCATCTTGATCTTCATCAGCATCGCTTAGTGATCATCCAGATTCTCCAGAAAACCGATCACATTCCCAGATCATTCACCATCTTCATCGTTCGCCATTCTCCAGATTCATCAACGATTCCATCCATTCAACGATCTCGTCATCGCATCGTGTTCTTCATCTGGATCTTCATCCAACGTCTCCCGTTCGTCCAGATTCAGCATATTTCTTGGACTTTCAAGAAACTTCAACGAAGATCTTCAACGAGCAGTTTTTCCAGATTTCGTCCACGTTTCGTAGATCTTCATAGAAGCTCTCTCCAGATTTTCCAGAAACACGACGCCTTCATCAATTCCTTCATACTCGATCAAAGATCTTCAGAAGCGATCCTCATTCACCAAGAACACTATCACCTAATTTCTTCAGCAGGTTTTCTCCAGATCGTCCTCAAGATTCTCGTCCGAAGCTTAAGATCTTCGTCGCTCGCAGATCTTCTCAGCATCATCATCCAGGTTTGTCTTTCCTCTTCCTTTTCCTTGCATGATCATAGGTAGCTGAAGATGTTAGGTTGTCTGAGTGTGAATCTGGGAACGTGTAGAGTAGGACCTTCTGATTAGCTTGAATCTTAGGGTTACGGAGAATGTTAATTTGGAGAGTTTGTTCTGAGAGTTTGGTGTTAGTTCATGGTGGTTTGGATTGATGAGCTCCCTCGTGACGAAGGATTTAGAGTGAAATTTGTTGAGGAGGTTTTGTTTCAGAGTTTGTTCAGGAAGTTGAGGTGGAGAGAGAGGCGCCGTTTAGGGTTTCTTGGTTAGGGACGATGAACAGTGTGAGGGAATGGTAGTAGGATTAGGGTTAGTTGTTACTAATGCTGAGTGTGAATGGGATTTGGGCCTTAGGCCCATTGGGGTGGACGTGTGATGCTCATACTCCCATTTCCCATGGAACCCCCCTCCCCTTGTGTGAGTGCGTTTTGGGCCTTAGGCCCGTTTGCTGATTACACCCCCCCAGTCTGGGGTCCAATAGAATAACAAAGCGAATCTTCACTATTCGCCCCCCCCCCCCCCCCCCCCCGTTTATTTTTTTTCGTTTTTTTTCTTTGGTGTTTTCTTTCTGAAGCAGTCTGGGCCCAGCGCAGTGATATCTGCACCCCCTCCTAGGCCCAATGCATTCTGCAGTGTAGAAAATTGCTTTTGCCACCCCTGTTTTTTTAATTTTGTTTGAATTTTCATTTTATTTCATGGTTGCGTATAGTACTCAAAAAATCATAATAAATTCAAAAATAGTCATTTTTACATGGGATTTTTTCCTCATTCTCATTACTGTCTCAAAAAAATTATCAAAAAATAAAATTATCATTTTAATCATTTTTTCTATTTTTGGTGAATTTCTACATTTAGTTGCTTTTATTGCATTTTAGTTTGTATATCCATTTTGTTGAATTTAGTTTAGCCATTTCCTTTCATATTTTGATGTGATTCTTTTTCCTATGGTTAGATTAGAGCATTAGGTTCCCTTAGAGATTTATTTCGCATTTTTATGATTTAATCTTTTTTAGTTTTGAACCATCAACATTAGGGTGACTAGAATTAGGGTTAAACTGGACATAGGTGCATCATAACACTTAGATTTTGGGATTTTAGCTTGAATTAGGAGCTGGGAAATATAGGGTATGTAGGGTAGATGTATAGATCCCCTTAGAATTAATTTTAGGATTTTAAATAATATACTACTATTTTACTTGATTTTTGTAAATAGTGTGATTATTTGGTGTGGCCATTATGGGCTTTTGTGTTGTTTGCTTGGGGTTGGGCTTTGCTATGGGGTATGGGGCTTGGATTGGGGGCTTGAGGAGCATGAAGGAGCATAAGAGAAGATTGAAGATGGAGATCAAAGTGGGATGCATGGATGTTCTTGAGATTGAAGATGTTTTGAAGACATAGGAAATAGGGATAGGCAGAGCTTTAGATTAGACTGAATTCTTCCACAAACATGGAAAACATCTTGTGCTTCCATTCCTCTCTATGACATAAAGTCCCTCTAGGGTATTCACCTCCCTCCTTTGGAGGGATAAGTGGTCTTACCTTAGAGGTAGAACTTTGAGGGAACCAGTCTTTCATGATGATAAACACTTATAGGCTTCCTTTGGTTGTCAATAAGCTGTTTTATCATTCCAGCTTATTCTGTTAAGTGATTCTCTTCTGGAGTGCTTGCCTTGAAGATGGAGCTCACCTAAAGCCTGGAGGCCATTGGAGTTTGATCTTGGGGTTCACTTGAAGATGTTACCGTTTTGCTGTTTATCAGAGTTTGATGTTTTTCAGAGTTGTTGCTGTAGGAGCTGGTGGGCTGACAGAGCTGGTTTTGGGGTTATTTTCTTTGCTGTATTGTTTGTTAATTTCCCCCTTAGGTTTGAAGTGAAGCTGTTTCACTTTGCCTATTGTTTTTCAGGTTCGAGGTTGAGTGGGACCCCCTTGCCTCGCTTGTATTGCTGCATCTCATGCATTTTACTGCTTTACTGTATATATGCTGTTTCTTTTCCGTTTATCCCCTAGGATCTCTGTTTCTCTCTGCGCAAGAGAGAAATATGACAGACATTAGGTGTTAATCCATGCATGACAACATTAGGGTAGTTTTGATTCCCTTTCAACCATAGGTTTTAGAGTTCTTTCTCTTCTATCTCAAAACAATCAAAAATACGATAAGAGGTCAAATGTCAATAAAAAACAGTTCTTGCGTAAAAAGACTGAAAACCAATCAAAGTGTCATTTTTGTCCGCTTGGACCCGTAATCAGGAGAAAACCTTTTTCAGAAGGATAAAAACAATCAAGACAGACTTGTGTCTTCCGTAGCCCGAACTACGTTTGCTCTGATCTTTCATGCTGTATGAAAGTACGTAGGCATAGGATGCGATGTCCTAGCGAGCAACCTTCCCCTCCTTTCCAGTAGGTAGGCGAACTACGTTGACTCTGATATCTCGTTCCAGACGGGAATACGTAGGCATAAAGTGCGATACTTTGCCGAGTCATTTTATTTTCTTTTAACCTCAGACCTGTAGAATAGATAGAACCAATCCGTACTAGAAAACAAGCGTGGATCCCGTCGAGTACGACGGACGTGAGGGGTGCTAATACCTTCCCCTTGCGTAACCGACTCCCGAATCCAGGATTTGGTTGCGATGACCATTCCTTTCCCGTCTTTGCGGTAGGTTTACTTCGAGCGTTTCCTTTCCCTCCGTTGGGATAAATAACGCACGGTGGCGACTCTTCTGTTTAGCCGGCGCTGATTTTCGCAGTAGCGACAACAACCATGAAGAAATTAAAATTTTCTAAGTTATGGAGAAAACCCTAATTTGGTGCAAAATTTGCAAAGGAATAACTTCCAAACCAAGAAACCATTTTCTTTGATCCAAAGATAAAATTGAAGAGCATGTTACATCCTACAACTTTGTCACTTAGGGTGGATTCCCAAAAGGTGCATAGACTTTGAGATATGAAGCCATGAAGTTAGGGTTCAAAGACTTTTTAAACCTTGACACTTAGAAAATTTTTGACAGAATTTGTTTTGTGTTTTAGCCAAATTTGAGGCCATTTTTATCCATGATCTACAATGATCCAAGGAAAACCTCAAACATCAAAGTTGAAGTATGACATCTCAGCTTTCCAAAATGTCAAAGAACACAATCTAATTCCATTTGAGCAAGGAGATATGGAGTGCACAACATGTCTTGACGAAGCTGTTTTGGTAAGACAGATTTAACATTACTTATGGTACACGGTTTCTTGAGTCCAAGTGTGATGATCACGCCAAGTTAATTCAATAAGAATCTGACTAAATCGTATAAAACCTGCAAGATAGAGCCACTAAGCTAAGAGGAATCCTTTTGAAATGATTAGACATCATCACTTTAAGCCTTGAATTCAAGAGGAATTTATGTGGAACAATGCATTGTCAAAGAAACCACTCTCACTAGTCAAGATGCACACTTAAAAAACAATAAACACCTTTGCAGAATATGGAATTGGTTAAAAGAAGAATTAGGCTAAGGTACCTTGAATTGGAAGTAATGATGCATTTCCAAAACCATTGAACATTGAGCTCATCCTTCAAACCATCACTATTCCTCCAAAATAAACTTGTTCCCCTATATATAGAGACCACATATAATGTTTCAAAACACACTAAAACAATCACAACACTTGTTTTCTCATTCTTCCTCTTTCACTTTAAAATTTCAAATTTCCAAAGAGTGAGAATTGAATTTTCAAAACCAGCGCTTAAACCACTAAAACACATCACAAATCATCCTTTGAAGGTTTCATTTTCCCCTCTAAACACCAGAATAAAAAAGTCAATTGTCAAAAGCTCATATCTTCGGCTTTTTGCATTTCCTAAGCCATGTCTTGATTCTGTCCAGTTCCAAATCATCCAACACTTCAAACACCCTCTAAATAACATCCTTAAACTATTTCAAAAATATATTCTCAACTGTAACATCATTTGGTGAAGTTTCAATTTTGGCCATTTTAAACCATTTTGCAAGAAGGAGCTAGTTTCTGCCCTAGAAGTTTTCCTCTTTTTCCAAGCATCCAAGAAGTTCCTTTGAGGTGTCCAATGCATTGGTTTACTTCTGTAACAAGAATCTTGAAAGTTGGAAAGTAAACTTCAAGAGGTAATTTCCTATAAAACTTGAACTTTGCAAAATATGTTATGCTTTAATGTTCATTGAGTTTAGACATACTTGACATATCATATATGTTGTGCTTGAACTATTTTTATGTGCTATTATTGATTGTGTATGAGTTTGACATAGAACTTGCAAGAATAGGTCATTTTTAGCATAGCCTTCAAATTTTAAAATGAGAGCATCATTTGACAAAACCAACACCACCACTGTGATCCTTGTGAAATTTTAAGGAAGTTTGGTTCTTGTTTCGTCCATTTTCATGAAGTGTAGAGAAAGTTAGAGGTGATTTTGAAAATGGTTGAAACTTAAATTTTCTTGGGCAAGACTTGGCCATGGGTTCCTTTTTGTTCTGGCCAGACCAAGATTGCTAGGCATATCAATTAATGGGTGGGGGTGATACAACAGATGTATCACCACCCCAGTGGTTTAACCTGCACGCTATGTAACCTTGTCAGTGCCTGAACTGGGGTTCGAATCCTCCCTCGCCCCAGTTCTTTTACTTTTTTCATTACTCAACTGGATAACACATATAATATCATGCTTGTCCCTAATTATCACATTGCGCGCTTAGTTGAGTTGGCTAAGGTTTTGAGTTAGAATTTGAGTCGTGTGGGTTCAAGTCCCATGGAGGACATTCCATTTATTTTTATGACTTGTTTTTATTCATTTTCTTCACAAATTCAATTGATCATAACTTTCTCATTTTTTTTAATCATTTTGAACTCATACTTTTTTTTCAAATTTTTCATGATAATGCCTATTTTCTGTTTGTGAAAAGAAAACACCAAAAATAAATAGTTTTGATGCATTTATGAATGAGTCAAAGTATGTGGTCATTTTAGGGTTTCTTAAGAACTCCTTTGTTTCTTTGAATGTTTCCTTGCTTTCTCTTGTTCACAAAGACTTGCTTGCACCATTGGTATCTTATATAAGCCTTGTATGATGTTATGATATTGATCATCCATGTTCCTACTTGATTTTGATGCAATTTTCATGTATATGTTCATATGTAAATACATGTTGAACTTTGTCCATACCATGAGATATTTGTTTGATTATTTTTCCTTAACATGAGATGTTTTTTCCATGTTTACATAACCATGATGTGCATGTTTGCCTTTGTGTTGCTTTTACCATGTTTATGTGTCCTTATACACTTAAATTTTGTCTTGAAAGTGATTTTGAATACATGTTTGTATGCTTAAACTCTCTGTGATGTTCTTACTTGCTTATATAAGAAAGTTTAAACCCTAATATCCATGTTTGGTTGTTACCAACTTTTCTTAACATGTTCAACTTGTATCTATGCTTAAATATTCAAGTATTGCCTTAATTTGTTCACATGATGTTTAAAATTTAAAGTTGTCATCTTTGGATATTCTCACATGACATCTCTTGTACGTTTACCCCTTCATACACATGTTGTTATCATGAACATGTCCATTTTTTTCAAGTATGCTTTGTTGTTACTGTTGCACCCTAAAATTTGCCCAACCTTTCTTTTCTATCTTGGCTTATGTTTCTCTGCATTTTGCATTTCTGCATATCATAGCATCGGCTCTCGAGACATGAGATAAAGGTATTTCTGTGGCTCATGGTTCCTTTTTGTGGCAAGAGTCTGAACAACGAGCATTAGAGGTTCCGACATTTATTTTGCCCATCGATCGAGCGGCCAATTTTATTTTATTCCACATGCTATTTTCGATTCAGGAGACAACGCACAGGGTATCTCAGGCATTCTTACAGTTACCGTGTTCAAGAATGGGTTTCAGAGGCTTAACCGGGTTCAGAACAAGTGGCAACGGGAAATTGCACAGAATTCCCTCCATTTGGCGCCAAATTTAGGCATTTTTGAACTGAGTAACCGATTACCCTATATTGAGTAACCAGTTACTTCGAGCAAAATTGGCCAAAAATTTGAATTTTCAGCATGTGCAATTTCCAACCATTGATTTCACTTGATCATCATGGAAGGATCTAGAATTGTTCAATTTTCACCATTTTCCTCTAATTTTTCACCATTTCCATTCCTAATTCCATTCCTAATTTCCATTCCAAATTCTAACCCACATCCCAAACCATATTTTGATCACAAACCTAGAGCTTATTTAAGTGAATTTGCTCCAAACCTCAAGAAAAAATCTCCACAATTACATTTCATTTTCAGATTTTACTCTCACTCTTGAGAATTTTCTCTCCACTTTTTCACTCCCAAAACCACCATTAAAGCTCTCTCACTTGAGTTCTTTAATCATTCATTGGAATCATAGAATTCTAGAGCTAAACCTCCATCATTCATCTTTATTATCTTCAATTCACCATTCAATTTTCGTTTGGTTTTGGATCTGAACTTGGGAGCTAATTTAAAAGTGCTTATTTGGATTGTTTTTTGCTTGTTCTTGCTTGATCTTCACTTCTAAAACAAGAAAGCTCTTGGATCTTGAAGAATCTCCAGGTTTCTTGCTAAGATATGCTCATTTCAAGTGAATCAACACTCACCAAAGCAAGTCTCCACTTTGTAGGTTGGCAATTCTAGTTCTAAAACTGTTTTGAGCTTATTTGCATAATCACAATATAGATCTATGGCTTTTGATGCTTTTTGATCCATTTTGTTGATTTTGATCCTTGAGATTTGTGATTTTGATGCTTGATTATGTTAACATGATGCTTGAACACTGTTTCTTGATGATAATTTCGTGCTTGATTGATACCATGTTCATATGGATGATTGGAGAGGTTGTTTGGTGTTGAAAATTGCTTTTAAAAACTGATTTTCAGCTTCTGGTTCAGTGGTAACCGGTTACCCTATATAGAGTAACCGGTTACCCTATAAAAATTTATGTTTCTGGGTTGTTTTGCACCAAGTAACCGGTTACCCTATATAGAGTAACCTGTTACTTGGGGCAGATTTGCGTATTTTTGGCAGCTTTGTATTTTTGGCCTATCTTTTGCATTTTTTGCATTTTTTTTGCGATTCTTTTTGCATTTGTTTGCTTATTGAGTCCCTTTTCATATGTAAAATTCATGGATTGATGTGATACATTTATGTGGTTTGTTTTTAACATTTTTCCTCATCCTTGGATGTATACTTTGTGCCACAAGTTTTCTTTGGATCATGTCTTTCCACTTATTCAAAGTGTGAGATAATTGTCTGAACTTTGGTTCTCCAATGTGACATGATCATTCTTGTGCTTTCTTGACGTTTTAACTTTGAATTTGGATCATTCCATTTGTGGTTCACTTCTGCCCTTGGTGGTTAAGTGTTTGTTCATGATGATTTGGTGATGATGTTTCCACTTTGAGTTTGTCATGAACCATTGTGATCCTTTTGTATTGCTCGTTTGCTTTGTTTTGCTTGGTCTTAAGAATTGTATGGTTGAGATGCGCTTGTGATGGTGGCTTCTCCATACTTTTTCCTCCTTCTTTTCTTTGTGTGTGCTTCTTAAAATAGCATAATTCTTTTGTGATGATTGATGGTTGATAGTTGTATGAGTTTACTTCTCCCATTTCATCTCATCCTTCTTGACTTGTTCAAGTCATCTCTTGTGTTTGAGTCTCTCTTTTTTTGAGTCTTGTTGTATCATTTCATACTTGCATTTGTGTTTGCATTTCATGTTTGCATCTCTTATTGCATTGACTTGTTTAAGTCACTTTCATCCTTCATCTCTTTTCATTTGTGATTGAATTGTTATGTGTTTACTTGTGCCCTTTTGCCATGATCCCTTAGGATTCCTAGTCCCTCTATTTAAGATAGGAGTAGGAGAGACATTAGGTGTTCAATCCTTTGCATGCTAACATTAGGATAACTTTTTCCCTTTTCAATCCCAACTCTAGGAGTATATTGCATGATAACATTAGGGTTGATTAGTTTCCCCTTAGAGTTTGTGTCTTCTCTTCTCTTCTCATAACTCTTTAAGAAACTTAATAAAGGTTAACACTTGTTGTACGCTACGAGCCTTAAGTACTTGAGGAATGATGAGTGGGGGGCCTCCTCTCACCTTGTCTAGAGTGTTTAGCGTATGCCCTTTGGGCGATATGCGACGCATTCGCTCTCAAGTCATAGTCTTTAGTGCAACATGAGTTTCAAATTTAACTTAATTCACTTATTTGCATAAAAAACACAAAATAAAAGATCAAACCTTTTTATCCTTCGGGATTGTTTGCAAACCATTTTCAGAAAGAGTGTGTTAAGTCTCGGTTCTACCCCAAACATGCATCGTCCCTAACTGCTAGAATAGAGATTTAACCCTACTCATTAAAACACTTGAACCAACCAGTGGTCGTGTCAGCCCGAACTACGTTTGCTCTGATTTCTCATACCAGGTGAGGATACGTAGGCACAAGATGGAGATGTCTTGGCGAGAAACCTTTCCCCCCTTCCCCCGTAGTTTTCCGAACTACGTTGACTCTGACTTTCCCATTGCACGAGGGAATACGTAGGTATAGGGCAACGATGTCCTATCGAGTCTGTTCTTTCTGTTCACCCCTGTTTAGCAGTAGCCTTTAGATAGTTTTCACCCGTAGATAGACAACTAGCGTGGATCCCGTTGAGTACAACGAACGTGAGGGGTGCTCATACCTTCCCCTTGCGTAACCGAATCCCGAACCCAAGATTTGGTTGCGGTGACCAATCTTTTCCCTTTTTCGTAGGTTTTCTCTGATCGTTTCCTTTCCCTCTCTTTGGGATAAATAACGAACCGTGGTGACTCTTTTGTCTTTGTTGGCCCTTCTTCGCAGTGATGCGGCAGCTGGCGACTCTGCTGGGGAGATTTCCCATCCCCTATGCGAGTCAATCATAGAGCTTGTGTGTTTGTGTTTGTGTTTGTGGGTGTATATATGTGTGTATATGTGTTGAATTTGTACAGTTTTGCATTTGCTTTTTATTTTCTACACATTATTATCATGTTATTGCTATATTGTTGGGTGGGACTGTTCCTTTGAGAGATAAGCCAAAACCCAGGCTTGAGTACATACCTAGCATTAGAATGGAAAGTAGTGAGGACCCGCATGTTCAGCATGCACTAGTCCTCATGAAATTCGCGTTCAGACGAGGTTTTCTTTGAATATGTCCTATCCTGTACATTGGTCAGGAGGGGGATGTTGGATCTAAAAACTATCAACTCTGGAGACCGATCATTTGGGAGTCATCTAAGTGAGGCCGCTTCGTTTGACTATGATGCCAAACCAAAAATGGTGAACGTATCATCGTTTCTCGAAAGTCTGTGACACTGCCGACCGCATAGGATGCCGAACCTTGTTAGATGTTAGGTCCATACCTTGTGAGTGGGAGGTTTATGTAGGAAAATTGACCTCCAACCTACCCGGATTTCTTATCAGTACGGACCTTTGATCTCTGATGTTATGAGGTTCCTATACTTTGGTACTCTGATGTTCTGGTATTTTCTCGCCGAGGCAGAATTTTGGTTCAACTCAGTCAGCAGCACAACAATTATTCAGAGCTTTGTGGAAGCCTTGATCCCATGTCTTTGCATCCGCATCATCATAGCATGTTTGCATTTTTGACATACATGTTCTTGTATTTCCAAGGATCTTAACTTTGAGACTCGCTGTTGAGCATTAAATCTTTTTCTTGTGGTTTGTCTGTGTAAAACATGAATCAAAGCAGACAGATTCCTTGGAAATAGTCGAACATGGCATTTGCATTTCATTTGCATAGAAGGTGTTTGAGGATGGGTTTTGTTATCCTAATCCAATTTCTCTTCAGAATTGTAGACATTGACTTTACAAAGAAGGCAGAAGTTGACTATGAAGCAAATCCAAGTAGAGTTGAGGGAAGTCCGAAGCCATATGGGACAATTCATGATGGACATGCAAGCTTTGTGTCAGGATCAGAAAATGCTTAGGGAGGAAGTTTAGCAACTGAAGAATCATATGGGACTAATCACAGAAGTCATAAGAAATGTGCTGAGGAAGGAAGGCGATCATGTGCCTGAAGCCACACCAAAAATGGTTATCCCACCCTTGCCTGTGGAATCTCTCCCAGAGCGTGATGTGCCTCGTAGATCTTTTGCACAACCTGAGGTCCCAGAATTTCCACATCAGCAGCTACCTATTGTTTCCCAAGGAAATCCTAGGATTAGGAGATATGCTCAGAGGTCGAAGCAGCCCGATCGAATCTTTGACCAGATGCCTATGGCTTATACTCAATTGTTACAGCTCTTGCTTCAACTTTGATTAGTTGAAATTCGGACTCTATCTCCATTGGTTGGTAAGCCACCTTCAGGCTATGATGCAAGTGCCCATTGTGATTTCCATTCTGGGGCACCGGGGCATAATATGGAGAATTGCAAAGCTTTTAAGCACAAAGTTCAAGACTTAATCGATTCAAAAGCATTTGAGTTCGCGACGAGCGGTGGTCTTATTCTAGTTAATGCAAAAGAGGTGGATATTCCTGCTTTCTTCCCTAAAGTTGTATTGGGTCAGGATCATATTTTACAACCTATGACTTCAAAATCTCCAGGCCCAGAGCTATTGCTTATCCCTGTGCCAAGTCTGAGAACGAAAGTGCTTGAATGCCATGGTCAGTACCAACAACCTTACGATCCTCAACAACAATACTATCAGCGCCTAAATCAGAAGAAGCTTCGCAACAACTTGGAAAGAAGGAATGCTCCTCTTCATCGGGTTCCTATGTCGTACGGGCAGATTCTGCCACGTTTGATTTAAAACTCATTGGTGGAACCCAAGACTCTCAAGCCAGTGCTGGAGCCATACCCTCCTGAGTATAACCCCGGTGTACAATATGGATATCATGGAGGATCCATGGGGCACTCAACTAGAGATTACGAAGCCTTTCAAGCCAAAGTGAAACAGTTGATTGACAAGAGATACATATCCTTTCCAGGAGGAAAGTTGAGGATGCACGTCAACTTCTCAGATGTTTAAGTTTGAAGACTGCAAGGGTCATCTTTTCTGTCATGGAAATTATCATTTCTTTGTTGCATTGTTCATTTGTATTTTTCATTGTCTGTTAATGCTTTGTCTGCATGTAAAAACTTGTTTATTTGAATGATGATCTTAATGCAATGAGTATGTTCTCTTGAAGTAATCCATTTGTGTTCACTCATATATATTTCTGTGCATTGCAATACCAACACTTTCTTGCTTAAACTCTTGGAGGGAGGATGATGAAGCAAAAACGCAAAATCTTTGGTTGTATGCTTTTGGATAAAACCTCTGCTGATGATGTACATACATTGTTTCAAATTCCTAAACACCGGAGATATAAGGAAGATAATCCCTTGTCAACCCCTTTGAGCCTAGTAGTAGGAGTTTCTTTCTGAAAACAAAAAACCCTCAATTTTAACCTGGGGAAGGGTAGGTGTTAGTTAATTCGACCAAACATCCAAATTGCAGAAGGAGTGTTCCCATTCGAGGATCAATCACACCTGTAGAGGTCGTACCTAAAAGAACCACAGTGGTTATCCTTCGCCAACCAAGGAGTTAGGTAGTCACAATCCTTTCAACAAGTCAGACAAGCTGGTGTCACACGATTTGTTCCCAGAAAAAAAGAAAAAAAAGAAGGGAAAAAAGAAAAATAAGAAGCCCGCTAAGTCGATAACATGAAAACAAGTGGCTTAGGCAAAAATTTGGGCATCCCGTTGGACTTCGAAATCAAAAGATATACTCAAAAGAGTCAGTCCAGGCAAAAATAGGGAAATTGAAAAATGACGAAGAACAAGTCGTGTGATTCTAGACACCAAAGACGAAAAATGAGTGACTGTCACTCCAAAAACTTGTGGTTTCCTTGACCATCACTCCTGTCATTCAACCTTTGAGAGGTGAGCGCTTATGTCGAATTAGATGAATATAGGACTGGAGAACATCAAGGAAAATGGGTAGGTACAAATAAATTTTGAGACAAAAGTCCTTCTTTCTAAAACCGTGAACCTGGCCACGTTACAACCCTCAAAAGTCCTAATTGAAGCAGGGTTTATTTTGAAGGCGTACTTCAACGAGGTAGCATTCCTGACTCCCATGAGTTGTGCTAAAAGACTCTGTTGGTATTGCATGTGCATATTGTCATTTCAAAAATAAAAATCAGTGTTGCATTTTAACTAGTGACTTGTTCACCAAGTTTGGCGATATCTTTTCAACAAAAACTTCAAGAGTAGCATACGTGTTGTGTTAGAATTTTCATTCTAAAAATAACCATTTTCTGCTTGCATGCAGGTATTTGGCATCAGTAAGATTTACATAATGAATTCTAGTCAGGAAATCTTATCTTGTCAGGAGGCAATTTCTGGACAGGACCGTGTGGCCAATGGACTCGGTCAGAAGAGGCCAATATGGGGCAGTTACGTCAATGGGTTCCCCAAAAGTTCAGTTAATATGGGGGAATATTTTTCGAGAAATATCTCTAAGGATCGGTTAATCTGGGGCAATCAAGTCGAGAGTCAGCAAGTGTTTCGAAGATCAATCAGACAGGGGCAAAGTTTTTCAATGGCTCATTTTGGAATAGATCATTTCAAGAACACGAAGTCTCCAGCAAGCTGGCATATTTGGTCATTTCCCAAACAAAGAAGTGAGGTTGGCATCACCCTCTAGTATAATGGGTATCATCTTTGGTCTTCTCTCCATAGCAGTTTGAGATTGCATTCATCCTCAGCAGGTCGGGACTAGTTTTTTCCCCAGCAGGTTGAGATTGCACTTATCCCCTAGTAGGTTAAGGCCTGAGTTATCCCCAGAGGGTCGAAACTGAGATCCCCCGGCAGTGGTGTGCACCTATCCCTTGACAGGTAGATATGGGAGTGTTTTCCCCGGCAGTGGAACAAAGCTCAGTATTGTTTTCCCCACAGGTCTTTGGCTCATTCCTCAATCAGAGGTTGGTGTCGATGAGTCTTGTTTCCCTAATCAGAGGTTGATGTTATGGATTTTTATTCACATTTTCCCCCAAGAAGAGGTTGATATTGATCCCCTCAACGAGTATCTATCGGTGAAGTTGTTCTCCTCAGTAGAGTCCAGTGGTTATTGGCATTCTTCGAAGCAGATTTTATCCCTTCCAGCACGAATTTTATTTCCAGTAGAAGGATTGTCTCTCTTAATTCCCTTCAGAGTGGATTGTATTCCCCGCGGAGTGGGGCCATCCCTAGAAGAATCTTATTCTATAAAGTCATTCAGGGCGTTTTCCGCGGCAGAATCTTGTGGTTATTGGTATTCGTCAGAGCGAGTTCTTTGGGATGTTAATCTTACTTTTCATCCCTTCCATATCAGATCTTTACTCCTAATCCCCAGTAAAGTCATCGGAGTAAGTTTTATTCCCTGCAAACTGGTATTCTGCATCCTCAGCAGAGAAAGTTTGGGATAAATTCCCAGTAAATCTTATCCATTATCCCTAGCAGACCAGACTTAATCTCCAGCAGAGTAGAATCCTTGGCAGCGTGGAGTAATTCCCAGCAGTGTGGTATCCCCGGTAGAGTCGTATTCTCGAAGGCCGTTCAGGGCTTTTTCCACATTCAAGTGTTTTGTTCCCCCAGAAGAGTCGTATTCTGGAAGGCTATTCAGGGCGTTCTCCCTAGTGTAGTTGAATTGATCCCCAGCAGAGTGGATCTTGTTCTCAACAGAGTAGTTTACTCGGGAGAGTTCTTTTCCAGGAGGCAATCCAGGGCTCGTCTTTCCCAACAAAAGTCCAATCATACTTGGCACATCCGGTCATCCCCAACGGAGTTGGCTCCGTCACTTCAACATTTATTTTGCTGGAGCGGTTCCTTTGCATTTACATTATTCATAGCATCCTCCCAAACGCGTAGCATTTCCATTTCGTATGGAGCATTATGCCATACTCAAGCATATGCCTTCGAAGCATAAGCCAGGTTGTTACCTGTTGTTTTCAAATGTATCTCCGACAAACACCAGTATATTTCTTTAGCTTTTGCGGTATCCAAACCCCGACTAGCACCGATATATTTCTTTAGCTTGTGCGGTATCCAGACCCCGGCTGACACCGACATATTTCTTTTGCCTGTACGGTATCCAGACCTCGGCTGACACCGGTATATTTCTTTAGCCTGTGCGGTATCCAGACCCCGGCTAACATCGATATATTTCTTTAGCTTGTGCGGTATCTAGACCCCGACTGACACTGATATATTTCTTTAGCCCGTGTGGTATCCATACCCTGGCTGACACCGGTATATTTCTTTAGCTCGTGCGGTATCCAGACCCCGGCTAACACTAGTTTATTTCTTTAGCCCGCGGGGTATCCAGACCCCGGCTGACACGATTAATTTCTTTAGCCCGTGCGGTATCCAGACCCCGGCTGACACCGATATATTTCTTTAGCCTATTTGTTTAGCCTGTGCGGTATCTAGACCCCAGCTAATACCAATATATTTCTTTGGCCTATGCGGTATCCAGACCCTGGCTGACACCGGTTTATTTCTTTAGCCCGTGTGGTATCCAGACCCCTGCTGACACTGATTTATTTCTTTAGCCTGTGCAATATCCAGACCCCGGCTGATGTTGGTTTATTTCATTAGCCTGTGTGGTATCCAGACCCCGGCTGATGTTGGTTTACTTCTTTAGCCTGTGCGGTATCTAGACCCCGACTGATGTTGGTTTATTTCATGAGCCTATGCGGTATCAAGACCTCGACTGATGTTGGTTTATTTCATGAGCCTATGCGGTATCCAGACCCCGGCGAATGTTGGTTTACTTATTTATCCTGTGCGGTATCTAGACCCCGGCTGATGTTGGTTTATTTCATGATCCTATGCGGTATCCAGACCCCGACTTATATTGGTTTATTTTATGAGCCTGTGCGGTATCCAGACCCCAGGGAATGTTGGTTTACTTCTTTAGCCTGTGCGGTATCCAGACCCCGACTGATGTTGGTTTATTTCATGAGCCTGTGCGGTATCCAGACCTCGACGAATGTTGGGTTACTTCTTTAGCTTGTGTGGTATCCAGACCCTGGCTGATGTTGGTTTATTTCATGAGCTTGTGCGGTATCCAGACCCCGACGATTGTTGGTTTACTTCTTTAGCTTGTGCGGTATCCAGACCCCAACTGATGTTAGTTTATTTCATGAGCTTGTGCGGTATCCAGACCCCGACTGATGTTGGTTTATTTCATGAGCTTGTGCGGTATCTAGACCCCGACAGATGTTGGATTATTTCTTGAGTCTTTGTGGTATCCAGACTCCAGCAATAAACTTTGATGGATGCATTCATCTTATCACATTCTCCCCAACAGAGTTTACCTGGTTGACTTCATTCTTCCCCAATGGAATTCTCTTTCAGATGGCGAATCAGTTTATTCTTTTACCGACGGTTGCCAAGCCTGCTTGTTAGCAGATGTTTCTTCCGACTGCGTGTCGATGCTTTCCATTTTTGGTAGTGATTTAGCTCACTTCCCTGCAGCTGTCAGATATAGTGTCCTCTAGTGATTCTTTTTCCACTTTGGTGGATAGTTCTATAGTTTACTATTTTGTGGTTGGCAAATTTCTGGGTTCTTTTGTATTCAACCGCCTTCTACCTCGAATGTTTGAAAGTCATTCGCTTTTCATCCCTTCAGGCCCAAGTCGTTTGAATAGAGGCAACTGTTGCACCCCAAAATTTGCCCAACCTTTCTTTTCTATCTTGGCTTATATTTCTCTGCATTTTGCATTTCTGCATAACACAACATTGGTTCTCGAGGCTTGGGATCAAGGTATTTCTGTGGCTCAGGGTTCCTTTTTATGGCAAGAGTCTAAACAGCGAGCATCAGAGGCTCTGACATTTATTTTGCCCATCGATCGAGCGGCCAATTTTATTTTATTCCGCAGGCTATTTTCGGTTCAGGAGACAACGCACAGGGTATCTTAGGCATTCTTACAGTTACCGTGTTCAAGAATGGGTTTCAGAGGCTTAACCGGGTTCAGAACAAGTGGCAACGGGCAATTGCACAGAATTCCCTCCATTTGGCGCCAAATTTGGGCATTTTTGAACTGAGTAACCGGTTACCCTATATTGAGTAACCAGTTACTTGGAGTAAAATTGGCCAAAAATTTGAATTTTCAGCATATGCAATTTCCAACCATTTTCAACCATTGATTTCACTTGATCATCATGCAAGGATCTAGAATTTTTCAATTTTCACCATTTTCCTCCAATTTTTCACCATTTCCATTCCTAATTCCATTCCTAATTTCCATTCCAAATTCTAACCCACATCCCAAACCATATTTTGATCACAAACCTAGAGCTTATTTAAGTGAATTTGCTCCAAACCTCAAGAAAAAATCTCCACAATTACATTTCATTTTCAGATTTCACTCTCACTCTTGAGAATTTTCTCTCCACTTTTTCACTCCCAAAACCACCATTAAAGCTCTCTCACTTGAGTTCTTTAATTCTTCATTGGAATCATAGAATTCTAGAGCTAAACCTCCATCATTCATCTTCATTATCTTCAATTCACCATTCAATTTTCGTTTGGTTTTGGATCTGAACTTGGAAGCTAATTTAAAAGTGCTTATTTGGATCGTTTTTTTGCTTGTTCTTGCTTGATCTTCACTTCTAAAACAAGAAAGCTCTTGGATCTTGAAGAATCTCCGGGTTTCTTGCTTAGATCTGCTCATTTCAAGTGAATCAACATTCACCAAAGCAAGTCTCCACTTTGTAGGTTGGCAATTCTAGTTCTAAAACTGTTTTGAGCTTATTTGCATAATCACAATATAGATCTATGGCTTTTGATGCTTTTTGATCCATTTTGTTGATTTTGATCCTTGAGATTTTTGATTTTGATGCTTGATTGTGTTTACATGATGCTTGAACACTGTTTCTTGATGATAATTTCGTGCTTGATTGATACCATGTTCATATGGATGATTGGAGAGGTTGTTTGGTGTTGAAAAGTGCTTTTAAAAACTGATTTTCAGCTTCTGGTTCAGTGGTAACCGGTTACCCTATATAGAGTAACCGGTTAACCTATAAAAATTCACGTTTCTGGGCTGTTTTGCACAAAGTAACCGGTTACCCTATATAGAGTAACCCGTTACTTGGGGCATATTTGCCTATTTTGGCAGCTTTGTATTTTTGGCCTATCTTTTGCATTTTTTGCATTTTTTTTGCGATTCTTTTTGCATTTGTTTGCTTATTAAGTCCCTTTTCACATGTAAACTTCATGGATTGATGTGATGCATTTATGTGGTTTGTTTTTGACATTTTTCCTCATCCTTGGATGTATACTTTGTGCCACAAGTTTTCTTTGGATCATGTCTTTCCACTTGTTCAAAGTGTGAGATAATTGTTTGAAATTTGGTTCTTCAATGTGACATGATCATTCTTGTGCTTGCTTGACGTTTTGACTTTGAATTTGGATCATTCCATTTGTGGTTCACTTCTGCCCTTGGTGGTTAAGTGTTTGTTCATGATGATTTGGTGATGATGTTTCCACTTTGAGTTTGTCATGAACCATCGTGATCCTTTTGCATTGCTCGTTTGCTTTGTTTTTCTTGGTCTTAAGAATTGTATTGTTGAGATGCGCTTGTGGTGATGGCTTCCCCACACTTTTTCCTCCCTCTTTTCTTTGTGTGTGCTTCTTAGGATAACACCATTCTTTTGTGATGATTGATGGTTGATGGTTGTAGGAGTTTACTTCTCCCATTTCATCTCATCCTTCTTGACTTGTTCAAGTCATCTCTTGTGTTTGAGTCTCTCTTGTTTTGAGTCTTATTACATCATTTCATACGTGCATTTATGTTTTCATTTCATGTTGTTGCACCTCAAAATTTGACCAACCGGTTCCCACATTTGGTTTATGTTTTGACGCATTTTGCATTCGTATTCGCATACTGCATGCATTGTATTTTTCTCAGTCAGATTGATTTTATCGGGATTGCAGCCCCTGGCGTTTCAGGCAGTTTAGGCCGGTTTGAATAAGTGTATTTTGAGAATTGGTGCTCGTTTCCTATGTTTTCAGACCATCTCGGTGCCCGGTTTTCGCTATGGTTGCGCGATTGTTCTCTAATCGATTTAATCGACTTCCTGGCATTTTTAGGATTTTCTCTTTTATTTTCTAGATTTTTAATGCATTTTATAGTTTTTTTAATAGATTTACTTGATTTTTTAGATATTAAATAGGTTAATATTTTTTTATAGAATTAAATAGATTTTTCTAGATTTTTTAAATGGATATTCTTCTTTTTTTAAATAGTTTTAATAGATTTTTAGCATATTAGATATTAGTTTTTTTTTATCATTAAATAGAATAGTTTTTAATATGGATTTTAAATAGTCTTTTTCAGATTTTTTAAATAGTTTTCTGATATAGTTTAAAAAAAAAGGAGGGTAATAATGTGGGATTTTAGTTATAAGAGATTTTTGATATAGAATTTAATAGGTTTATTATTTTTTTCTAGATTTTAATAGATTTTTTAATTGATTTTATAGATTTAATATAGGATTTAGATAGTTTCTTTTTTAGATATTAAATAAATATGTTTCTGTTTTTTAATAGGTTAATTAGAGTTAATTGTGTTTTGTTAATTAGGTTTAATTAGAAGTTTTGATTAGGGTTTTTACAATTAATTTCGTTTAGTTTTTAATTAGGGTTTAATTAGGTAGGTCATTAATAGAGTCTTTAGTTTTAATTCATAGTTAATCCAATCATTAGCATTTAATCCTTAGGTTAATTTGAGTTTTTGTCTTAATCATCTTCATTAAGTCAGTATTAATCAGAGTCTGCATAGTGGGCCATTATCCAGTAATTAAGGCCCAGTCAAGGGCCAGAGAGTGCCATGTGTCGTATAAAGGGGCCTGCCACGCGTGGCTTTTCTTTTCTCTCCACGTCATCTCTGACTTCTCCCTCACACCACTCTCTCTCTCTGCCACCTCTCTCCCTCTCTCTCCCACGTGTCTTCCTTAGCCCCCACCACTCAGCCACGCGTCCTCACCTCTCTTCCTCTGCATGCATGGATACCACCTGCTCCTTCACCGTCCTCCCTCACCGGCCGGCATGCAAATGCCGGTGACCACCGTAACAACCACATAACCGTCGCCGGAGCCTTCGTAACGGTCACCGGAAAACCAAAAAAACACCAGATTCTTCCAATCTTCATCTTCTCCGATCCAAATTCACCATCTTCATATCATTTCACCAGAAATCGTATCATCTTCGTATCAATCTTCAACCTCAAGAACCTTCATCAGCGAATCTTCATCATTTCCAGATTCATCCACTTCTGATCAACCTTCATCAATAATCACCAGAACTCGCCGAAAAGTTCAACTGATGTTCATCACCTTCATATCATTTTTCCAGAAAATCACTTCAAGATCAAGAATTTCATCAACTTTCATCAGTTTCTTTTCCAAGAATCCATACGCGCTCAAGAATCTTCATATCATTAATCTCCGGATTTCACAAATTTCTTCAGAAATATCAAGAGCGTTCATCAATAGAAGCTTTGATATTCAACGTTTCTTCCAGATTCACATCTTCAACGAAGGTCTTCAGCAACGTCCATCAAGTCGCAGATCTTCCTCGTCCAGCTCCAAGATTCGCAGATCTTCACGCATATGGAACCTCGCCATCCTCATCGTTTTCCAGAACTCGTCTTCTTCATCATTTCTCTAGGTTTGCTATGAACTGGTTAACTTGTTGATTTGTGGCTGTTTAGTTGTAGAACTAGTTTAGTTGGAGCGATAGGTTGGATAACAGATTAGGTTAGGAGATGGTTTGAGCTGAGAGATAGGAGCGGTGTTGGTCTGTGATGAGAAAAGCTAGCGAAGATTTCGTGGCTTGAGAGGATCAGAGAGGGATGATGGAGAGGGTGAAGCGCCGTTGGGGTTTGGGAGAAGGATAGTGAACAGTGAAGGAGGAGAGTTTAGTGACTTAGGGTTTTTGTGTGCTGATAGAGGTTGGGTTGGATTCGGGCTTAGGCCCATTGTGTTTGTCTTGCTGAGCGTCTCCCCAGTTTTCCCCATGGCACCCCCCTCTCAGAGTGAAGTGTGTTTTGGGCCTAGATAGAATTGCTAACCGTACCCCCTAGCTGAAGGCCCAGTGGAAATACAAGGCGAAACAATTGCTATTCGCCACGGCTGTTTTCTATTTTCCTTGTTTTTTTTTCCATTTGTTTTCTGACTGGATGGGCCTAGTGCGTGTTGTGATATCTGCACCCCCTCCTGAGCCCAATTGTTATGTTGAACTAGAGAAAATTGCTATTCACCACGCCTGTTTTCTTATTTTTAATTGATTTTCATTTTATTTCATGTTTGCATATAGGTTAGTAAATAATTCACAATAAATTGAAAAATGATCATTTTTGGATGGGAATTTTTTCCCTAGTTCCCTTAGGACCTCTAGAAAATTGTGAAACAATAAAAATATTAATTTCACGCATTTTATATTTTTTGGCATATTTTACAATATTATTGCTTTTATTTTACATTTGTTTAGCACTTAATTTTTCTGAATTTAGTATGAGAGATTGGTGCATGATTTTTGTTTGATTTTTGTGAGGTTGATTATATTAGGGAAGCATGTACCCTTAAGAATTTTGTCATATTTTTGTGACTAAAAATTAGATTAATTTGAGAGATAGATAGGATAGGTATCAGAATTAGGGCTTCACAACAATTAGGTGCAGTTTAGGGCATAATTTTGGGGTTTTAAAATTGATTTAGGTCTTGGGGTTCATATGGGGTATAGGGTATATATCTAAGCTCCCTTAGAAATTTAATTAGGATTTTATAGTGAGTTTTACTATTTTTACTTGATTTTTGCAATTTTGTTGATATTGGTGTGTTTCCCACTTGGGATGTTGTTTTATTTGTTGGGTTTGGGGAATTTCAATTGGATGTTGGGCTTGGGTTTGGTTTGTTGGAGCTAGTGAAGACCTTGGATGATGATTGAAGACAAGGGATAGAGCTTGATGCATGAAGGTTCTTCTCCTTGAAGGTGTATTTTGAAGACTTAGGAGATAGGAAAAATAGGGAGAGTCTTAGAATAGAATGATTTTTTCTTACAAACATAGAAAGCATCTTGTGCTTCTATTCCTCCCTATGACAAAAAGTCCTTCTAAGATATTCACATCCCTCCTTTGGAGGGATAAGTGGCTTATTCTGGAAGTAGAACTTTGAGGGAACCTTTCCCTTATAATGTTAAACACTTATAGGCTTCCTTTGGTTGTCAATGAGCTGTTTAGCATTTCGACTTAATCTGTTAAGTGATTCTCTCCTGTGAATGCTTGCTTTGAAGATGTAATAAGTGCATTGAATATTGGTGAAGATGAAGCTTGTGCCTGTCAAAGCTGGATATCTGTTGAAATTAGGGTTCTGCTGCTGTTTGAAGCTGTCTATTTGTTGGGGTTCATTGCTTGCCAGAGCTGGGGTACTTTTGAAGACAGGAGCTTATCTAAATCTTGGGGATCATTGAAGGGTGAAGATGGGATCTTGCTTGAAGTTGTTACTGTCAACTGTTTACTGTCAATCAACTGTAGTTGTCAGAGCTGGTGCTGTTTGAACTGCTTATTGTAGGAGCTGGTGTTGTTGTCAGAGCTGGTGTTGGATTTTATTTCCTTTTCTGTATTGTTTGTTGGCTTGTTCAGCTTGCCCCTTAGGTTTGAAGTGAAGTTGTTTCACTTTGCCTATTGTTTTCTTAGGTTCGAGGTTGAGTGGGACTCCCTTGCCTCGCTTGTATTGCTGCATCTCATGCATTTTACTGTTTACTGTATATATGCTGTTTCTTTTCCGTTTATCCCCTAGGATCTCTGTTTTTCTCTGGGCAAGAGAGAAATATGACAGACGTTAGGTGTTAACCCATGCATGACAACATTAGGGTAGTTTTGATTCCCATTTTCAACCATAGGATTTTAGAGCGTCGTTTCTCTTCTTATCTCAAAACAACTCAAAAAACACAGTAATAAGGTTAATCGATGTCGTACGCTACGAGCCTTAAGCTATTTGAGAAAGGGTTGCTGGAGAGTTTCTTTCTAGTAGTCTGGCTGCTTAGTGTGGTACCCTTTGGGTGACACGCGACATAGTCACTCTCAAGTCATAGTCTCTAGTACGTCAGAGATCGCAAACATCATAGAAAACAGTTCTTGCGTAAAAGACTGAAAACCAATCAAAGTGTCATTTTTGTCCGCTTGGACCCGTAATCAGGAGAAAATTGTTTCAGAAGGATAAAAGATAAGCAGACAAATCTGTGTCTTCCGTGGCCCGAACTACGTTTGCTCTGATCTTTCATGTTGTATGAAAGTACGTAGGCATAGGATGCCGTATCCTAGCGAGCAACCTTCCCCTCATTTCCCGTAGGTAGGCGAACTACGTTGACTCTGATTTCTCGTTCCAGACGGGAATACGTAGGCATAAAGTGCGATACTTTGCCGAGTCATTTTCTTTTCTTTTAACCCTTGACCCAGTAGGGTAGATAGAATAACAATCCGTACTATAAAACAAGTGTGGATCCCGTCGAGTACGACAGACGTGAGGGGTGCTAATACCTTCCCCTTGCGTAACCAACTCCCGAGTCCAGGATTTGGTTACGACGACCATTCCTTTCCCGTCTTTGCGTTAGGTTTACTTCGGGCGTTTCCTTTCCCTCTTGTGGGATAAATAACGCACGGTGGCGACTCTTCTGTCATAGCCAGCGCCGATTTTCGCAGTAGCGACAGCTGGCGACTCTGCTGGGGACTCCAACGGTTCCCTACGCGAGTCAATCCTAGCGCTTGTTTTCCTGTTGTGGGTTTTGTATGGATTTATATTTCTGTCTTTACTTTCTGTAGCTTTCTTGTTAGCTTTATATTGTTATTGCGGTTGTAGGGATGGGGTGATCTATTGAGAGATAAGTCGGACCTGGGCTTGAGTGCACCTAGATTTAGTTGTGGAAAGTAGTTGGTGTGTGCATGCTTTGCATGTACTAGTGTCCCGCAAAATCCACGCTCGGACGAGGTTCTTCTGGTTGACTTCTTTTTCAACCCTTTGGGTTGAGGGGGTTGTTGGTTAGTTGGATTGTCGACTCCGGGGACCGATCATTTGGAAGTTGGCTAAGTGAGGCCTCTTCAGGACATGATGATGCCATACCTTCTGGGTATCGTATCATCAGTCTTGAAAGTCTGTGACGCCGACGACCACATAGGATGTCGTACCTTGTGTCAGTTATTAGGACACCTACCTATAAGAGGGGTGGGGCATGCAGGTAACTTGACCTCCAGATTACCGGTTTTTTGATTGAGGTTCAGTGGTGTTTGAGGACAGTGTTATGGGTGTGTTGAGACCAGGTTTTGAGCAGTTTGTGGGTCTATTTGAGACCAGCATGGTGGATTGGGCTTCTCAGCCATGTGCACTTGATCCCTGTCGCATACTGCATTGTTGCATACTGCATGGTTGCATACTGCATTGTTGCATACTCATTCTGCATATCATTAACGTGTGTCTGTGCTGCAGGTGCATTTTCATACCTCTGATTCTAGTTGCCTGGATTTCTGTCTGCTGATATTATGGATACCCTAAAGAAGACTGTTGCGTACAAGTTGCCTACTCCAGATGTTTCTTCTTTGCTTGGTTTGATATCTCTAGCTGATGATGATGTAAGGAGAAGCTTCAGGAATAGCTATGGGAAGTTACTTAGATTGGTGTATAAACCATCCATGTATGAGCGTAACGGATTGTACGCGCTGATGCAGTTCTATGATCCCCCGCTGAGGTGTTTTACTTTCCCTGACTTCATTCTGGCTCCGACTATGGAGGAATATGCTGAGATCTTAGAGTTGACCATCCAGAACCGGGTACCTTTCATTCACATGGACACTGAGCCCAAACTGGAGGATTTGGCTCCTGCCTTGCATTTAGACTCTTCAGAGCTGTTGCTGACCTCGTGGAATGGAGTGTCTAGTTTTTCTCTCAAGTTCTTGGTTGGGAAAGTGCAAGAGTATGCCAAGAGTGGATGTTGGACTGTGTTTAATGCTATTCTTGCTCTGTGTATCTATGGCATTGTACTGTTCCCGAACCTGCCTGACTTCGTTGATCTGGATGCGTTCTATATATTTGCTTCAGGCAATCCTGTGCCTATTTTGATTGGAGATTTCTATCACTCGTTGCATTATAAGAATGAGAACAGGAGGGGCAAGAACGTCTCTTGTTGTGGGCCTTTACTGTATATGTGGTTTGAGAGTCATCTGCCCAAGAGGGGTATCTTCGCTGAGTCTGTAGATACGGTGGATTGGTCTGAGCATCTGATGGGACTTTCTTCAGAAGACGTTGTCTAGTTTAATAAGGATTTGTTGGGATCTGTGATCATCTATAGCTGCACTGGATATCCTAATGTTCCTCTAATCGGGAGAAAAAGGTGTATTAACTACAATCCTTCATTATTGATCAGGCAATTCGGGTATGCTTTGAAAAACCCGCCAAAAGAGGAGGAAGTACAGGAGTCTCTGTACTTCACAGGTGATTTAAAGGGAGAACTATTGTCCAATTTGCAGCATGCTTGGAGAAACATCAACAGAAGGGGTAAGCCATTGTTGGGTAAAAATGATTGTCAAGCCTATCCCCCGTACAAAGTCTGGATCCAAGATAGAGCAAAACAGGTGCGGATGCCATTTCCTGCAGTATTACCTCCTGCTTCCCCCGTGATTGAGGATCCAACTACTGTGCCTATTGAGAGGTATGAACAGGTTGTGAAAGAGAAGGAAGAGCTGATGAAAGCCAACGAGAAGTTGGAGGAAGAGCTAATGCAACTCAGGAGCGAAAGGAATGAGGTCGTATATTCCTTCGAGCAGCAAACGAAGTTGGTGAATCAACTGGGCACAGAACTGACTGAGCAAAGAAAGAAGCGTGAGCGATTGGGGATAGATTTCAAGAGCTCTCATGATATGCTGGAGTCTAAAAAGAAAGCACTTGATATAGCCTACCGGGAGATCTCTGTATTCAACAAAACCTGGAACGCCACGCTGACCAGCAATAAGGAAAGAGGAGACAAACTGAAGCTGCGGATCTCTGAGCTGGAGGGTCAGTTGAAAGCCAGCCAGAAGAGGTTGGAAGAAGAGGTTACGCGGAGGTATGATGTCCAGAATTCCTTGAACAAAGTTATCAAGCGCAAGAAGGAGTCTGCATCTCAGAAACGGAAGCTAGAAGATTGCTTTGGGGAAGGTGTTTGGGAGGAATCCATTGGTGATCTCTAGCGTGTTGTCAGGCAAAGAGACTCGCTCGTCGAAGGGTTGCTTGCTCAGCCAAATCATCCTAAGACTAAGAGATTATTAGAGGAGTACCAGACATATGGTCGCACTTGATTATCTCATGTATTGATGTGTATGCTTTATTTGCATTGTGCTGGCCATCACCAAGATTGTTGGTTGAGGCCATGTCTTCCTATTGTATGCTCAGTAATACTGTATTCCTGACTTGACGAGCTTTTCTGCAATATATGAAATGTTTTTCTATGATTGGGTTTCGAGCTTCTTATTGATATCACTGTCACTGTACTGGCACTTTGGCACTAGAATCAGGGGTTGATCTCCCTAACGCACAGACACATATTGCATCTGCATATCCATTTTGCATTGCTAGTTACTTGGTGAACTTGTATCTCATTTCCTGCATCTCCAGGTTGTCCAGGATTGACGAACAAAGAGTCCACCGCTACTCAACCAGAAACAACTGCAAGAGAATCATGGATCAAGTCCAAGTGGAGATGCAGGAAATCCGCGAGAAGTTGAATCTGTTCATGCAGGCAATGGAGAACATTGCTAAGGGCCAGGAGAGCCTCCAGACTTTGGTGCAGCCGCTGCTGACGCGGGCTAATGGGAACGGAAACAATGACCACAATTCTGCGCACGTTGAGACTATTCCGGAAGATGGGCCCCCTACGCCCGTGGTCCCACCTGTAGTGACCCCACCTGTGGTAGTTGTGAACAATGACGTTGGCGCTGGCAACGGCAACGCAGGGAATGGAAATGAGACTGTTGTTAACAATGTTGGATTTGGGGACGCCAACCAAGGTGGTGGTAACAACAGTGGCGGTAATGGTTTTGGCAACAATGGTTTTGGATACAACGATCAAGGATTTGATTACGTCAATCAGGATGGGAAGTTCGGCTTCAACACTCAGGGTTTCGGTTATGACGGTTTTGGTAACGCTAACCAAGGGTATGGTGGATTTGGTAATATGAATGGTGCTGGGATGATTCCTGTCAACACTGGGTTTGGGCCTGTTAGGGTCAACCAGAGTTTCGGTAATGGGGGACGAGGTCCCATGAGTAATCAGCAAGGGTTCGGTCGCAACACTGGTTACGACGGATATGGAAATGGAAATGTGAATTGGGGCGAAGACTGCCAGGAGGACGCCTTTTCTGGAAGAGGCATGGGATTTGAAGGACCTGTTGATCCTGTGCAGAGGATCAAGATGCTTGAAGAACAGATGAAGGGGGTAGTGAGTTAGAACTCCATCGGCTTGGATATGACTACAATGGGCTTGGTACCTGGGCTGAGGGTGCCGTTGAAATTCAAGGCTCCCACTTTTGACAAATACAAGGGGGACACCTGCCCTAAGGTCCATGTCCGCTCTTATTACAGAAGGATGTCCGTGTATTCAGATGACGAAAGGATGCTCATGCAATTATTTCAGGACAGCTTATCAGGACCTTCGCTTGAGTGGTATATGGGGCTGGAGCCCACGCAGATCAAAACCTGGAAGCAACTAGCTGATGCTTTCGTGACCCATTACAAATACAACAGCGATCTGGCGTCAAACCGGGTCCAATTGCAGGGTTTGTCACAGAAGAGCGGTGAAAGCTTTAAAGAGTATGCGCAAAGGTGGCGCGATATGGCAGCGAGGGTGCATCCGCCTTTAATTGAAAGGGAGATGAATGATATGTTCATTGGGACATTTATGGGGGTGTTCTATGAAAAATTGTTTAGTGTGTCATTGAGCAGTTTCTCAGATTTGATTCTTATGGGGGAGATGATTGAAAATGGGATTAAAGTTGGAAGGTTCCAAGCAAGTGAGTCTACTTCAACAGGAGGTGCCAGAAAAGCATTTGGTGGTAGACGACAGTGTGATTGTAGTGGCGTGTTTGGGGGCAGGGGCAGGGGCAGAGGAAGACATCAGTATGTTCAGCCGCAACAGATAGCTAGTGTCACTATCCCGCTTCCTCAACAGAGGCAGCCACAACAACAACAACCACAACAACAACAAGGACAAAATCCTGGCCAGAGAAGGGTACAGAACGCGAGAGCGAGAAGAGTGTTCGACGCACCTCCTTCCACGTATGCAGAACTCCTCCAGACCCTGCTGGGGTTGAGCTTGGTTGAAAAGAGGACTTTGGCACCGCCTGCTGGGGCAGTACTTCCTTACGGATATGATGCCAACAAGCATTGCGAGTTTCATTCCGGGGCACCCGGGCATGATATAAAAGCTTGTCAGGCATTTAAGCATAAGGTTCAGGATTTATTGGATAGCAAAGCTATTAACTTTGGACAGGCGGGTCCAAATATAGTACAATAGCCTATGCCCAATCATGGGGCAAACGCCATCCTGACGGAAGAGAATCTGAATCTAGTGATGGATGTCAACGAGCTGAAGACGCCGTTGGGTGAGATTAAAAGCACGCTGTTAAAAGGGGGTGTATTCCCGGGGTGTGATGAATTTTGCTTGGATTGTTGGATACAGCCCGAGGGTTGTAGTGAGCTGAGGCAAGGCATTTAGGTTATGATGGATGAAGGTACATTGCAGTTTGATAGAACCGCGGTTGAAAAGCCGGTAGAGGCATTGTGTGATGAGCAGAACGATGTTGCGACATTGACAATTCCGAGGAAAACAATAACGATAACAGCGCCCGCCAGGCGGCCAACGATCACAATTACTAAAGCAGGACCAGTTCCTTTTGAGAGCGCTAAAGCAGTGCCGTGGACTTACGGGTTGGAGGTATATTGCGACGGTAAGAAAATCGAAGTCAATGGACAACCAGCTGGGGTTGTATAATGTTGTCGAAACAGGGGGTATGACCAGAAGCGGAAAAATCTTCACATCACCCGAGGTAGAGGAGGAAAGATTAGCCAAGGGTAAAGCCAAGGCAACTGAGAGTGGTCCTTCTCAGTCGAATGAAAAGGAAACGTCGCTTAAGGATGTGGAGGAGTTTATGAGACTCATTCGCAAAAGTGATTACAAAATCATTGAGCACCTCCAGCAAACGCCGTCAAAAATTTCCATCCTATCATTGCTGTTATGTTCCGAGGCCCATCGGAACGCTTTGCTGAAGATTCTAGACACGTCGTTCGTTCCTCAAGAAGTTTCTGTTAACCAATTAGAAGGGGTGATGGCGCATGTCAATGCAGGGCACAGTTTGTGCTTCACAGACTTTGATTTAACTCCGAGAGGGCGAGAGCACAATATGGCATTGCATGTGTCAGTTGAATGCCGGGGCACGGTCATGTCCCATGTTTTAGTAGACACTAGATCTTCCCTGAATGTGCTACCGAAGAAAGCCTTGATGAAGTTAGATATCAGGGGGATTATCTGCACACCCAGTGACTTAGTGGTGAGAGCCGTTCGATGGAACGAGGAGGTCGGTTTTCGGATTAATAACATTACCGTTGTAGGTGGGGCCTGAAATATTTGAAACTGAATTCTACATAATGGACATCCAGCCAGCATATAGTTGTCTTCTGGGACGCCCATGGATTCATGCTGCCGGGGCAGTCACATCCACGTTACACCAAAAGCTGAAGTATATGGTGGGGGATAGTGTCGTCACTGTTTGTGGAGAAGAAGATATTCTGGTTAGCCATTTGTCTTCGTTCAAATATGTGGAGGTTGACAGCGAGATACATGAAACACCCTGTAAAGCCTTCGGGGGGTTGCGAATTAAGGACAAAGCTCCGGTGCCAAGTAAAGTATCAGATGTGGCGGTGTCATCCTACAAAGAGGCTCAGGCTCTAGTGCAGGCAGGCAAAGCCAAGGGATGGGGTCAGGTGTTGGAGATTCCCGTGAAGAATGACCGGTTCGGGCTTGGATATCATCCTTCGTCATCAGCATCCTCTCTAGGAGCGCCCAAGTTCAGAGGGCCGATAACCATCACACCAAGCGGGGTGAGCTTCGAGACTATCAATGATGTTTCCGATTCTGAAGAAGGAGATAACGACTGTGATATGGACGCGTGGATCAAGCCAAGCGTGCCAGGACAAAGTCTCTACAATTGGTCTATCCGGGAAACTGTTCCTGTGATAACTAAACAGTAATGATTTGTTTTGTTAATTGTTGAATAATCCTGTGTCCTACCCGGGGCATAGTGATTTTGCTTAGGGCCATTTGGTTATGTACATTACATTGTTTAATCATGAAATAAAGGCGTTTTTCATATACAAATGTTGTGATCCCTGTTTTTCCTGTTTTTATATTTTGCAATAAAATGGCAACGTGGTTATTTGCTTTGTACGCGTTTTAGAGCATTTAACCATTTCCTTTGCAGGATTACTATTTCAGATGACATCTATGAACCGCCTATGACTCACTTCGACTTCGAGCACCCAGTATTTCAGGCTGAGGAAGAGATTGTTGAAGATGGCGACGTACCAGAAGAGCTGACCTGGTTATTGAAACAAGAAGAAAGAATCATTCTGCCTCATGAGGAGGTCACTGAGATCATCAATTTGGGGTCGGAAGAGGTTGTGAGAAACATCCGTATAGGGGCTGCACTGCAAAGCGACATCAAGCAAAGGTTGGTTGAGATGCTCAAAGAGTACAGTGATATCTTTGGTTGGTCGTACAAGGATATGCCTGGGTTGGATACGGATATGGTCGTTCACCGTCTGCCACTACGAGAGGAATGTACGCCTATTAAGCAGAAACTCCGAAGAACTAGACCGGACATGGCTGTGAAGATCAAGGAGGAAGTTCAAAAACAGTGGGATGCTGGTTTCCTAGCTGTTACAAAATATCCCTAATGGGTCGCTAATATTGTGCCAGTGCCAAAGAAAGACGGTAAAGTGCGAATGTGTGTAGACTACCGTGATTTGAATAGAGCGAGCCCAAAAGATGATTTTCCACTTCCTCACATCGATGTGCTGGTTGATAACACCGCTCAATTCTCCGTATTCTCCTTCATGGATGGCTTCTCAGGTTACAATCAGATCAAAATGGCGCCAGAAGACATGGAGAAGACTACCTTCATTACTCCCTAGGGAACATTTTGTTACAAAGTGATGCTCTTCGGATTGAAGAACGCTGGGGCAACATATCAACGCGCTATGACGACTCTCTTTCATGACACGATGCATAAAGAGATCGAGGTTTATGTTGATGATATGATTGCCAAATCCCAGACGGAGGAAGAGCATTTGGTTAATCTGCTGAAATTGTTCAAGAGGCTTAGGAAGTTCAGGCTGAGACTGAACCCTAACAAGTGTACCTTCGGGGTGAGATCGGGTAAACTACTGGGGTTCATCGTGAGCGAAAAAGGAATAGAGGTTGATCCTGCGAAAATAAAAGCAATACAAGAAATGCCGACACCTAAAATAGAAAAAGAAGTGCGTGGATTTTTAGGGAGATTGAACTACATCGCTCGGTTCATATCTCACTTAACTGCGACATGCGAGCCGTTATTCAAGTTGTTGAAAAAAGACCAGGTTGTGACCTGGAATGAAAATTGTCAAAAGGCGTTCGATAAGATAAAAGAATACTTGCAGGAACCTCCTGTTTTGATACCCCCAGTGGCTGGGAGACCGTTGATTATGTATTTGACGGTTCTTGAGGAAAGTATGGGTTGTGTTCTCGGTCAACACGACGAGACTGGACGTAAAGAGCATGCGATTTACTATTTGAGTAAGAAGTTTACTGACTGTGTGTCCAGATACTCAATGCTCGAGAAAATGTGTTGCGCGCTAGCCTGGGCCGCCAAACGTTTGAGGAAATACATGCTAAATCATACAACCCTGCTAATTTCAAAGATAGATCCAATCAAATACGTGTTTGAGAAGCAAGCCCTCTCCGGAAGAATTTCCTGATGGCAGATGGTGTTAACCGAATACGATATTCAATATGTCTCGCAAAAGGCTATTAAAGGTAGCATTCTGTCGGAGTACCTTGCAGAGCAGCCTGTTGAGGACTACCAATCGATGAGGTTTGATTTTCCTGACGAGGATATCATGTACCTGAAGATGAAAGATTGTGAAGAACCGTTGCCGGACGAAGGACCAGAGTTGGGGTCCAAATGGCAGTTGATATTTGACGGAGCTGTAAATTCCTATGGTAGCGGAATAGGTGCGATTATTACTACTCCTCAGGGGTCGCACGTCCCCTTTACCGCCCGATTGACTTTTCCCGTTACCAATAATGAGGCTGAATACGAGGCTTGCATCATGGGTCTTGAAGAAGCTATTGATTTGCGAATCAAACACCTGGATGTATACAGAGACTCAGCTCTAATGGTGAATCAGATTAAAGGAGAATGGGAGACACGTCAGCCCAATTTGATACCATATATGATCTATGCAAGGAGATTGTTGCCTTTCTTTGACAAGGTGGAATTGCATCATGTGCCGCGAGCAGAAAATCAAATGGCTGACGCCTTGGCGACATTGTCTTCGATGTATAAAGTTAACTTCTGGAACGAGGCTCCCCGGATTGTTATCTCTTGACTTGATATGCCTGCCTTCATATTTGCCATCGACGAGGCTCCCGATGGTCAACCCTGGTACTTCGACATCCAGAATTTCCTGAAGAACAAGGAGTATCCGGCTGGGGCATCCAGTCGAGATCAGAAGACTCTCAGGAGATTGGCTGGCAATTTCTATTTGAATCCTGACGGTGTCCTATACAAAAGGAACCACGACTTGGTGTTGCTACGCTGTGTAGACGAGAAAGAAGCGAAGTTGCCCATGAAAGAGATACATAAGGGTACGTTTGGTACACATGCTGGTGGGCATGCTATGACGAGAAAACTGCTGCAGGCAGGTTATTACTGGCTAACTATGGAAACAGATTGTTTCAAGTTTGCAAAGAGGTGTCATAAATGCCAAATTTATGCGGACAAGGTCCATGTACCCCCAAGTCCTCTGAATGTGATGTCATCACCGTGGCCTTTCTCGATGTGGGGAATTGATATGATTGGAAAGATCGAGCCTACGGCATCCAATGGACACAGGTTCATCTTGGTGGCAATTGATTACTTCACCAAGTGGGTGGAAGCAGCGTCATATGCCAATGTCACCAAACAAGTGGTCGCCAGATTTATCAAACGAGATATTATCTGCAGATATGGAATCCCTGAGCGGATTATAACCGACAATGGTTCGAATTTGAATAACAAGATGATGAAAGAACTGTGCCAGAATTTTAAGATTAAGCATCACAACTCTTCTCCTTACCGACCCAAGATGAATGGCGTTGTTGAAGCGGTCAATAAGAACATAAAGAAGATTGTTCAGAAGATGGTTGTGACTTACAAGGACTGGCATGAGATGCTACCTTTCGCTTTGCACGGTTATCGTACGACGGTATACACATCAACCGGGGAAACCCCATTTTCATTGGTGTACGGAATGGAGGCAGTGTTACCGTTGTAGGTTGAGATTCCTTCCCTGAGGGTTTTACGAGATGTCCAACTTGACGAGGCATAATGGGTTAAAGATAGATTGAATCAGCTCAGTTTAATGGATGAGAAGAGGCTAGCTTCTCTCGCATACGATCGGTTGTACCAGAGCCGGATGAAGAAAGCGTACGATAAGAAGATACACCCTCAAAGCTTTCAGATGGGCGACCTTGTGCTGAAGAGGATTCTCCCACCACAAACAGATCATAGGGGCAAGTGGACCCCTAATTACGAAGGACCCTACGTTGTCAGAAAAGTCTTCTCTGGAGGAGCCTTGCTACTATCTACCATGGATGGTGAAGACTTTACGTCGCCTATGAATTCGGACGCAGTTAAAAAATACTTTGCTTGAAAGTGACCCCCTGGACAATAAAAAGAGAGTCCAGGCAAAAATGGGGCATCCTGGCGAACCATAAAAAATGAATAAAAGGTTCGGGCAAAAGCTAGGGATAAAATTAAAAAGATGTACACCCGCGAAGTCGAAAACCTGCATTGGGCGACTTCGGAAAAAAAAGGGTATCCCGGTGAATTGAAAACCCGCAAAGGGCGATTCACGCAAAAGTTAGGGATTGAAAAAGCAAACGACTGCGGTCCGGATCTGATACTACATTGTTTAGTGGTTTGGGAGTACCTAAGGGTTCGTTTATCCGACACAATCTCTTCCGAAAATTGAATACCGGGAAAGCGCCAGAGTCAGGCGAGTCATAGGAGGATCAACTCATGATGTTCGTCTGCACCACGTTGCCGACATGTGTACAAATTCGATCTGTATTTGTATTTTTTATGCTTTTTGTGCATATATGTATGTGTGTGCGTAACTTCCTCTTTTCAGGAGTTACATCCGATGTACAAAACTTTGCCTATTCAGAGGCCCGTTATCAATAAAACATGTTATTCAGTATTTGATGTATGTGCTTTACTGTTTTGTATGTGGAAAACGCCAATGTTCCAATGAACTTGCATGTGCATAACTTTGCTGGCCCTTGCCAATAATTGTTAAAACTTCGAATTGACTGGAGTAATGTCACAGACACTAACCCGAATAGATTTGGTTGTATAGATTTGTGTTGTCTCGTTTGTGTTTTGCAGGGTTCTCACCTTTGAAGCAAACGATTAGAAAATTGTGGCCCCGACCGGAGGCACATGGTGAAAGACTTGACTTTGTGTGACGCTAATCCCCATGCAGGTCGCATCTCATCCCTAGAGGGTTAAATAATATTATCCCTTACCAAAGAGGGATCACTCTCCCCAGCTAGTCGCAGCTTACCCCCCACCGGGTATCCCCAGCAAGACAGAATCAGTGTCTCATGCAGAGTTTATACTCCCCAGAGAGTCGAGTATGTGCGTATTCAACCCCCAGCGGGGAGGATTTCCGAGGCACGTAACCAAGATAGTAAGTTCAGAAAGGAGTATCCCCACCGAGGATGGTTTTCTTTCTCCCCACAGGTCGTCATGCCTTCGTCAGGATGGTTATCCCCAGCGGAGTGGTAGTTCTGAGTTCGTAAACTGTACCCAGACAGTTGTCTTCCAGAAGGGTTGCTTCTCCCCCAGTTGGGTTTAGTCTTCCCAGTAGGTGTTATTCTTCCCTCCCAGTGGAAATCGATGTGTAATCTCTCCCCAGCAGAGTTGGTTGTATTTCCGACATTTATTTTGCCAGAATACTTCGCGATATCCTTTCATCCCCAACAGGGCGGTATTTGTCCTCAACAGCCATGCTGAAGCAAGCTTACCAGAGCTCCCCAACAGCCTGAACCTGCATTTGCATTTGCATACATTATCATGTTTGCATCTACCCAGAAAACGCGTAGCATTTCCATGTCGTATGGAGCATTACGCCATCGCCAAACATACGCATTATGAAACATAAATCAGTTTGGTTAACCTTTTTCTTTTCAGGTGTGTTTCTCAACAGGAGTATGGGGTTCTATCTCAGATCTATTACCAGATGATCGAGGTCTCGCCGTGAGACATGTGATGATGCAGTTCTTGTCATTATTCCCCACAGAGTTACTGGCTGAAGTTTCTCTTATCCGACCAGCGGAGTGTTTTCTTCAGGTTTGCTGTTGCGGAAGCATTTCAGGGTTTCATAAATCAAGATTTCAGAAGTGGTCACTTGTTGTCGAAACGGGTGTCGGGCAGTTATTTTCAGAATATCCCCAATGGAGTTAGCTACTACCGCGAACAGGCTACATCCAAGTTATGTTTTTCTGTATGAATCAGGCGGAAGAACTTTCCTGTAAGTATCAGGCAGATGTGCTACGATTTTCTCGTAAGAATCAGGCGGAAGAACTTTCCTGTAAGTATCAGGCAGATGTGTTACGATTTTCCCGTAAGAATTAGGCGGAAGAACTTTCCTGTAAGTATCAGACAGATGTGTTACGATTTTCCCGTAAGAATCAGGCGGAAGAACTTTCCTATAAGTATCAGGCAGATGTGTTACAATTTTCCCGTAAGAATCAGGCATAAGAACTTTCCTGTAAGTATCAGGCAGATGTGTTACGATTTTCCCGTAAGAGTCAGGCGGAAGAACTTTCCTGTAAGTATCAGGCAGATGTGTTATGTTTTCCCGTATGAAACAGGCAGGCGAACTTTCCTATAAGAATCAGGTAGATATGTTTTCCCGTACGAATCAGGAGGATGAACCTTTTCCTGTATGAATCAGGCAGATGGAGTTTCCCGTATGAAGCAGGCGGATGAATCTTCCGGTATCCAGACAGATAATTCTCCCGTGATAGACAGAGTGTGTGAGTTGTGTTCCGATATTCGACAAAAGAATTTTCCCCAAGGAAGCCGCCGTGATTTCCTCGTGTTACTATCCCCAGTAGAGTCCTCCTCAAAGTCGTTTGTGGGATGGGACCAACGGATTTGGCTACTGCAGAGGTAGGCAGAGAAACGATCTTCAGATAATTTTCCAGTATGAAGTAGGCGGATGGATTTTCCTGTAATCAGGCAGATGACTTTTCCCGTATGAAGTAGGCGGATGGGGTTTCCTATGGTTAGACAGATGATGTGCCTGTAGGGATAGGCAGATGAGTTCCTTGTGATTAAACAGAAATGTTTCCCCAGTGAAAGCGCCGGGAGTTTTCCATAATGCGGAGTCCTGACGTGGACAAGATTGATTACTCTTCAGGGACCAGTTATCCCCAACATATGTCTTCCTTCGGGTTGACGAAATGTGAGTCCGGACGTGGACAAATTTGCATTTATTCGTGATTTGACGGAATTTGGGTCCAGATGTGGACAAGGTTACTCCCGTGACGACATAATCTCTATTCGTGTTGACGAATTGGTTCCTCTTCTGGTGTTGACGAGGATAGCCCAATGGTAGACAGAGATGTTTCACGAAGATAATTCAATACCTGTGGCGTCACACAGGTGGTTGAGGTTGAAATCAAAATTGTATCAGATAGTTGACCAGTTGTTGCCGTGACAACCAGATTCAGTTCAGTGGACGTTGCTTCTCAAGCAGTTTTGCAGTTTATCTCCACGGTTGGCAAATTTCAGGGTTTCTTTGGTATTCAACCGTCTCGTACCTCGAATGTTTGAAGGTCGTTCGCTCTTCACCCAGTCGGGTCCAAGCCGTTTGAATAGGGGCAGCTGTTGCACCCTAAAATTTGACCAACCGGTTCCCACATCTGGTTTATGTTTTGACGCATTTTGCATTCGTATTCGCATACTGCATGCATTGCATTTTTCTCAGTCAGATTGATTTTATCGGGACTGCAGCCCCTGGCGTTTCAGGCAGTTTAGGCCGGTTTGAATAAGTGTATTTTGAGAATTGGTGCTCGTTCCCTGTGTTTTCAGGCCATCTCGGTGCCCGGTTTTCGCTATGGTTGCGCGATTGTTCTCTAATCGATTTAATCGGCTTCCTGGCATTTTTAGGATTTTCTCTTTTATTTTCTAGATTTTTAATGCATTTTAATAGTTTTTTTTAATAGATTTACTTGATTTTTTAGATATTAAATAGGTTAATATTTTTTTATAGAATTAAATAGATTTTTCTGGATTTTTTAAATGGATATTCTTCTTTTTTTAAATAGTTTTAATAGATTTTTAGCATATTAGATATTAGTTTTTTTTATCATTAAATAGAATAGTTTTTAATATGGATTTTAAATAGTCTTTTTCAGATTTTTTAAATAGTTTTCTGATATAGTTTAAAAAAAAAGGAGGGTAATAATGTGGGATTTTAGTGATAAGAGATTTTTGATATAGAATTTAATAGGTTTATTATTTTTTTTCTAGATTTTAATAGATTTTTTAATTGATTTTATAGATTTAATATAGGATTTAGACAGTTTCTTTTTTAGATATTAAATAAATATTTTTCTGTTTTTTAATAGGTTAATTAGAGTTAATTGTGTTTTATTAATTAGGTTTAATTAGAAGTTTTGATTAGGGTTTTTACAATTAATTTCGTTTAGTTTTTAATTAGGGTTTAATTAGGTAGGTCATTAATAGACTCTTTAGTTTTAATTCATAGTTAATCCAATCATTAGCATTTAATCCTTAGGTTAATTTGAGTTTTTGTCTTAATCATCTTCATTAAGTCAGTATTAATCAGAGTCTGCATAGTGGGCCATTATCCAGTAATTAAGGCCCAGTCAAGGTCCAGAGAGTGCCATGTGTCGTATAAAGGGGCCTGCCACGCGTGGCTTTTCTTTTCTCTCCATGTCATCTCTGACTTCTCCCTCACACCACTCTCTCTCTCTGCCACCTCTCTCCCTCTCTCTCCCACGTGTCTTCCTTAGCCCCCACCACTCAGCCACGCGTCCTCACCTCTCTTCCTCTGCATGCATGGATGCCACCTGCTCCTTCACCGTCCTCCGTCACCGGTCGGCATGCAAATGCCGGTGACCACCGTAACCACCACCGTAACAACCACATAACCGTCGCCGGAGCCTCCGTAACGGTCACCGGAAAACCAAAAAAACACCAGATTCTTCCAATCTTCATCTTCTCCGATCCAAATTCACCATCTTCATATCATTTCACCAGAAATCGTATCATCTTCGTATCAACCTTCAACCTCAAGAACCTTCATCAGCGAATCTTCATCATTTCCAGATTCATCCACTTCTGATCAACCTTCATCAATAATCACCAGAACTCGCCGGAAAGTTCAACTGATGTTCATCACCTTCATATCATTTTTCCAAAAAATCACTTCAAGATCAAGAACTTCATCAACTTTCATCAGTTTCTTTTCCAGGAATCCATACGCGCTCAAGAATCTTCATATCATTAATCTCCGGATTTCATAAATTTCTTCAGAAATATCAAGAGCGTTCATCAATAGAAGCTTCGATATTCAGCGTTTCTTCCAGATTCACACCTTCAACGAAGGTCTTCAGCAACGTCCATCAAGTCGCAGATCTTCCTCGTCCAGCTCCAAGATTCGCAGATCTTCACGCATCTGGAACCTCGCCATCCTCATTGTTTTCCAGAACTCGTCTTCTTCATCATTTCTCTAGGTTTGCTATGAACTGGTTAACTTGTTGATTTGTGGCTGTTTAGTTGTAGAACTAGTTTAGTTGGAGCGATAGGTTGGATAACAGATTAGGTTAGGAGATGGTTTGAGCTGAGAGATAGGAGCGGTGTTGGTCTGTGATGAGAAAAGCTAGCGAAGATTTCGTGGCTTGAGAGGATCAGAGAGGGATGATGGAGAGGGTGAAGCGCCGTTGGGGTTTGGGAGAAGGATAGTGAACAGTGAAGGAGGAGAGTTTAGTGACTTAGGGTTTTTGTATGCTGATAGAGGTTGGGTTGGATTCGGGCTTAGGCCCATTGTGTTTGTTTTGCTGAGCGTCTCCCCAGTTTTCCCCATGGCACCCCCTCTCAGAGTGAAGTGTGTTTTGGGCCTAGATAGAATTGCTAACCGTACCCCCTAGCTGAAGGCCCAGTGGAAATACAAGGCGAAACAATTGCTATTCGCCGCGGCTGTTTTCTTTTTTCCTTGTTTTTTTTTCCATTTGTTTTCTGACTGGATGAGCCTAGTGCGTGTTGTGATATCTGCACCCCCTCCTGAGCCCAATTGTTATGTTGAACTAGAGAAAATTGCTATTCACCACGCCTGTTTTCTTATTTTTAATTGATTTTCATTTTATTTCATGTTTGCATATAGGTTAGTAAATAATTCACAATAAATTGAAAAATGATCATTTTTGGATGGGAATTTTTTCCCTAGTTCCCTTAGGACCTCTAGAAAATTGTGAAACAATAAAAATATTAATTTCACGCATTTTATATTTTTTTGGCATATTTTACAATATTATTGCTTTTATTTTACATTTATTTAGCACTTAATTTTTCTGAATTTAGTATGAGAGATTGGTGCATGATTTTTGTTTGATTTTTGTGAGGTTGATTAGATTAGGGAAGCATGTACCCTTATGAATTTTGTCATATTTTTGTGACTAAAACTTAGATTAATTTGAGAGATAGATAGGATAGGTATCAGAATTAGGGCTTCACAACAATTAGGTGCAGTTTAGGGCATAGTTTTGGGGTTTTAAAATTGATTTAGGTCTTGGGGTTCATATGGGGTATAGGGTATATAGTTAAGCTCCCTTAGAAATTTAAGTAGGATTTTATAGTGAGTTTTACTATTTTTACTTGATTTTTGCAATTTGGTTGATATTGGTGTGTTTCCCACTTGGTGTGTTTACTTGACTTAAACACAGTAATAAGGTTCATCGATGTCGTACGCTACGAGCCTTAAGCTATTTGAGAAAGGGTTGCTGGAGAGTTTCTTTCCAGTAGTCTGGCTGCTTAGTGTGGTACCCTTTGGGTGACACGCGACGTAGTCACTCTCAAGTCATAGTCTCTAGTACGTCAGAGATCGCAAACATCATAGAAAACAGTTCTTGCGTAAAAGACTGAAAACCAATCAAAGTGTCATTTTTGTCCACTTGGACCCGTAATCAGGAGAAAATTGTTTCAGAAGGATAAAAGATAAGCAGACAAATCTGTGTCTTCCGTGGCCCGAACTACGTTTGCTCTGATCTTTTATGCTGTATGAAAGTACGTAGGCATAGGATGCCGTATCCTAGCGAGCAACCTTCCCCTCCTTTCCTGTAGGTAGGCGAACTACGTTGACTCTGATTTCTCGTTCCAGACGGGAATACGTAGGCATAAAGTGCGATACTTTGCCGAGTCATTTTCTTTTCTTTTAACCCTTGACCCAGTAGGGTAGATAGAATAACAATCCGTACTAGAAAACAAGCGTGGATCTCGTCGAGTATGACGGACGTGAGGGGTGCTAATACCTTCCCCTTGTGTAACCGACTCCCGAATCCAGGATTTGGTTGCGACGACCATTCCTTTCCCGTCTTTGCGTTAGGTTTACTTCGGGCGTTTCCTTTCCCTCTTGTGGGATAAATAACGCACAGTGGCGACTCTTCTGTCATAGCCGGCGCCGATTTTCGCAGTAGCGACACATGTTTGCATCTCTTATTGCATTGACTTGTTTAAGTCACTTTCATTTTTCATCTCTTTGCATTTGTGATTGAATTGCTATGTGTTTACTTGTGCCCTTTTGCCATGATCCCTTAGGATTCCTTGTCCCTCTATTTAAGATGGGAGTAGGAGAGACATTAGGTGTTCAATCCTTTGCATGCTAACATTAGGATAGCTTTTTCCCTTTTCGATCCCAACTCTAGGATTATATTGCATGATAACATTAGGGTTGATTAGTTTCCCCTTAGAATTTGTGTCTTCTCTTCTCTTCTCATAACTCTTTAAGACACTTAATAAAGGTTAACACTTGTTGTACGCTATGAGCCTTAAGTAGTTAAGGAATGATGAGTGGAGGGCCTCCTCTCACCTTGTCTAGAGTGTTTAGTGTATGCCCTTTGGGCGATATGCGACGTATTCGCTCTCAAGTCATAGTCTTTAGTGCAACATGAGTTTCAAATTTAACTCAATTCACTTCTTTGCATAAAAAACACAAAACAAAAGATCAAACATTTTTATCCTTCGGGATTGTTTGCAAACCATTTTCAGAAATAGTGTGTTAAGTCTCGGTTCTACCCCAAACAGGCATCGTCCCTAACTGCTAGAATGGAGATTTAACCCTACTCATTAAAACACTTGAACCAACTGGTGGTCGTGTCAGCCCGAACTACGTTTGCTCTGATTTCTCATACCAGATGAGGATACGTAGGCACAAGACGGAGATGTCTTGGCGAGAAACCTTCCCCCCCTTCCCCCGTAGTTTTCCGAACTACGTTAACTCTGACTTTCCCATTGCACGAGGGAATAGGTAGGCATAGGGCGGCGATGTCCTATCGAGTATGTTCTTTCCGTTCACCCTGTTGCACCCCAAAATTTGCCCAACCTTTTCATTTAACTGGCTTTTGTTTCATTGCATTCATCATAGCATTAACTTTTGCATACCATCATTCATATGCAGGGGATTGAGAGAGTTGTGCTTATCAAGGTCTAAGCCTAATCAAGAGTTTGTATTCAAGCTATTCAAGAGCTTATGACCATCAAAAAGGTCAGAGAGCAGATGAATGTATGTGGTGTACCTCCTATCTTAGGGGTCTATGAAGGTCATCAAGTGATTTTTAATCCATGGTTATGGGTGGTAAAGCATTGAAAGAGGTCATGGGATTTCTTGAGAGTCACTATGGAGCTTATTCAAGTCATTATGCAAGGTATAAGAGGCCACAACCAACGGTGGTGCAAGTAGGGTTTTCTCCTAGTCAACCCTGAGTCAACTGTGAGTCTTGAGGAGATCAAGACTCAATTTCAAGCAACTATGATAATGGAATGTTGTGTTGGGACATGTCATATATCATTTCAAGATCAATTAATCAATATTCAAGAGTGTGAGAAGTTATTGAGCTAGGGTTTCTAAGCTTGACAGTGTAAAATCCCCTATCTCAGTGCCTAACTTCAAGACCACATAACTTAAGATACAAGTTTCATCTCATATTGACATCAACATGAGACTTGTAGAGCATGTTCTTAGATTTCTTTTGAGTACTAGAAGTCCTTGATTGGATTTTTAGAACTCAAGTTATGAAGCAAACAAGTTACAAGTCATCAGATGAATGTGATTTTGGTACTTGAAACTCAACCAACTTCCATGCCTTTTTTGAGCTAGAAGAATGTCTCTCCTCATCTTGACCCAAACATAAATGTTGTTCCTTATGATCTTAGCTTTCCAAAGAGTACTATAAGCCCTTGATTGGATTTGTAGAACTCAAGATATGAAGCTTGCAAGGCAATGGTATTTTGGGAAACTTTGGTTATAGGCCATTTTCATTATAGGTCAAGTTCACCACTTTGCATACCTCAAATAAAAATCTTTCACACTTGAAAGTTGCTCAAAATGGGGTTATTTGCTCAACCAAACCTCTAGGAACCATTGACATGGATTGGATTGGGGAATGTGTGAAGAAAATTTCATGAAAGGAAGCTTGAAAAGGGCTAGTTTGGATCTAATGCCAATTAAATCAATTCATGTCATATTGGTGCACTTTTTGAATCCAAAGAATGTTTTAAGAACAATGGAAACATTATAAATCAAGTTTGAGTTCATCTTCATGGACAAACTCAAGGTTACTTCATCTTGAAGTAACATAATCCAAATCAACCATTGATTCAATTTCAAGGCTTCAATCTCAGCCATCCATGTTCCTTACACTACAAGCAAGTGATATGAGCCAAATCACAAGCTTTCAAGCTATGTTTTCATCAACACCACAAAGCTTCAAAAATGAAAAGTTGGATTTTTCAATTGGACTTCCATGGGCTGCAATTGGGCCTAAAACTGATCAAGATCCGTTGTATATAATCATTTCATCATTCACAACTGAAGATAACAAAATTTAGAGCAAGAATAACTGAAAAACGGTTAGGAAAAATTGGTTGAAAGGTGAAAATCGAATTTGGAGGAGCAACCACTTTCAAGCCAAATCAAGGATTGCAGAAGCTCCATTGATGATCAGTGAAGGATTCTGCACATTTCCACAAGTTTGAGCATCATCTGAAGGCCCATTGAAGGTGCTCCAATAGGTAAATTATTTTTCACCAATACTCTCTGTTCTTGATCCAATTGCGCTCCATTGTTGTATATTTACACTTCCATAGGCTCATAGATGAATTTAGGATAGTTTCCATGGTCGTTTGCAATGATTATTGATATGACCTTCAACCTTAGTGGCTTTCGTTTTAAGCGATTTAGGCAAGAAAAGTGAAAAGAAATGGTAGAATCATGATCTACATGATGAGGCGAGTTAATCCGTGTAATCAATTTTGGATTTTGGTGAGTTATGGAAACCGCTACAGTTACAGGCGAAAGGTAGAAGACAACCGGAGATGCTCCGGCCGCCGTCTGAAATGAGTCCCTCCACCGTCTGGTGTATTCCCTCCCTTTCCCTTTTGAAAATCTCAGATGCAACCATGACCATTAGATCCTAATACTTTTCCTCTCATCCAACGCCTGTGATTCATTTTCATTTTGGTTGACTTAGTTTTACCACGTGGCAGCACATTAATCCTTGGATCAAGTGACTAAGTGGTTATATGGTTAGGATTAAGACGCATCGTACACCACATTGACTGAAACACATGGGATTGCTGAGATTCACCTAAGTCCTGATGGACCTGAGCCTCCAATTGATATTGGCACCCCCTAGCGTAGCAGCCCAATAGAAACCAACGTGTAATCCTTACTAACTGCACCCCAGTCATTTTCCAATTTCATTTTCTTTCTTTTATTTTCATTTTATTTGCTGTTTCTTTTTAATTCATTTGAAAATGATAAATACTTCAATAAATCATGAAAAAATATGTTAGTGTACCTTGGCATGTGTAGAAAAGTTTCATATTTTTTATTTTGATTTTCTGTTTATTTTCCATTTAATTGCATATTTTTCATGTTGTATGCTTTTAATAAATGAGAAATTACATGCCATGTATTCATGATTTTCTTTCTTGCACAATACATCAAATAAATGTCTAATATTTTGCATTCTTAATCTTGGCACATTGTGTGATATTGTAGTATTTTTCTCCTAATTTTTAGAGGCTATTTGGATAGGTTTTGGTTTAGTTCTTTAGAGCCTTCTTCCTTTGGAACCTTGACCTGAACTTTTAACCATAGATTCCTAACATCTTTAGGATCTCGTAGGAATTTTATTAGGATTTTAGGACTTGTTTTCCTATTTTTCATAGATTTTACATTCTGGCTGATGTTAGGGTGTTCCCAATTTAGCATTCCACCTAGTTTTGCATTTACGTGATCTTTTAGCAAACCTTAAGCACCCAATCTTGGTTTGATCCCATAGTAGATAGGTTGAGGCCTTTGTAGGTTAGTTTTCAAGTCTTTATGATGTCATTAGCTCCCTTAGTAGAGATGTGCTTTAGAGCTTTGCTTGTAGAGTTTCTTTAGAAGCTTTTTGTGAATGGTTGCTCCTTCTTATGTGGTTCCTTTGCTTGGTTTTGCCCTGATAAATTCAAGTCATTCCAATCTCTCCTAGTCCTATTCTTAGGATCCCTCTTGTGAGAGCCTAATTCTTCCCTTGGTTGAATTCTGTGCATTCCATAAGAGGTTGAGCCTTGGATGGACATTCAATGGCATAATGTATTCCTTTGGTTTACACTATCTTCCTTCTCCAAGTCCTATTCTTAGGATCCCTCTTGTGAGAGCCTAATTCTTCCCTTGGTTGAATTTTGTGCATTCCATAAGAGGTTGAGCCTTGGATGGACATTCAATGGCATAATGTATTACTTTGGTTTACACTATCTTCCTTCTCCCAAGTCCTATTCTTAGGATCCCTCTTGTGAGAGCCTAATTCTTCCTTTGGTTGAATTCTGTGCATTCCATAAGAGGTTGATCCTTTGAGGACTCAAGTGCTTTGCACATTTCCTATCTGTCCTACATGATTAGGATCCTTCTTGTGAGAGCCTAATTCTTCCTTTGGTTGAATTCTGTGCATTCCATGAGAAGTTTGAGCCTTTGATGGACATCCTGTGTTGATACACATTAACCAGATACCTTAGATTGACATCTAGGTTCCACCATTCTCATCTGTCCTACATTCTTAGGATCCCTCTTGTGAGAGCCTAATTCTTCCTTTGGTTGAATTCTGTGCATTCCATAAAGAGGTTGAACCTGGAATGAACTCTTGTGTTGATACACATCTAAACCTGATGTAGCCTTGAGATGATTTCCTTGTTGCTCATCTAGTTTATCTCTCTCCTAATGGATTGATTTCATTACCTGCTTGTTGTGTTGCATTAGGATAGACTTGCATGTGTAGATACTCTTGTTTAGATGCATGATTGCATTAAAGGTTGAGTTAGTCTCCCTTTGCTTGGATGTTTATCTGCCTTTCATACTTGTCATGTTTGCATTAAAGGTTGAGTTTGTCTCCCTTTGCTTGTGTGCTTTCTCTGTGCATCTCTGTTTGCATCCCATGTTTGCATCTAAGGTTGAGCTTGTCTCCTTTGCTTGTAATATTGCATTGCATCTGCATCCAGTTACTTTATGTTTCACCTGCTTGATAGTTGTGTTTCTTTTTCCCCTTTGCATGTTCCCTTAGGACTCTCACTTCCTTGTTTAAGGAGTGATGATAAACTTTAGGTTGAATCCATGCATGATAACTGTAGGGTAGATTCCCTTTCAAACTCAACATTAGGGCCATATTGCATGATAACAGTAGGATGCTTGATAGTTTCCCCTGTAGATTCCTTTTTCTCTCCTTACCTTCAAACAATAACAAACCATCTAATAAAGGCAAGTTCGTATTGTACGCTACGAGCCTAAGCCACTTGCGAAATGATAATTGAACGGTCTTCTCTCAATCGTCTAGAGTGTTTAGCGTACGTCCTTTGGGCGATATGCGACATATTCGCTCCTAAGTCATAGTCTCTAGTGCAATATGCATTACAAACATTCATAAAAAACACTTCTTCTCTGATAAAAGACAAAAAAAAAACATCAAACTTCTTTTGCCCTTTGGGGCTCTCTTAATTAGGAAAATCTTTCCAGAAAAAGAGTGTCGTTAACTCTTAGTTCTACCGCAAACAGGCTTTGTCCCTAACTGCTGGAACTATTTGTTAACCTTACTCGGGTAAAAACAGTCGAACAAACTTGTGTTCCGTTTTATCCCGAACTACGTGAGCTCTGATCTCTCATACTTGTTGAGAGTACGTAGGCACAAGACGCAATGTCTTGGCGAGCAACCTTCCCCCATCACCCGTAGTTAGCCGAACTACGTGGACTCTGACTTTTCCATTGCACGAGGGAATACGTAGGCCTAGAGCAGCGACGCTCTGTCGAGTCATTTTTCTCCCTTTTCTTTTTCTTTTGAACCAGCCTTGATAGGTAGGTAGATAAACAACCCGTCAGATAAACAAACAAGCGTGGATCCCGTTGAGTACAACGGACGTGAGGGGTGCTAATACCTTCCCCTTGCGTAACCGACTCCCGAACCCGAGATTTGGTTGCGATGACCGATCTTATCCCTTTTCTCTAGGTTTTTCCTGATCGTTTCCTTTCCCTCTGTTGGGATAAATAACGATAGGTGGCGACTCTTCTGTCATTGCCAGCACCTATTTTCGTAGTAGCGACAACTGAAGGTGAGAAAATACTTAGAGGGGGGGGGGGGGGTTGAATAAGTATATAGAAAATATTATTGCAATAAAAACACAATGATTTTTATCCTGGTTCATTGAACTCAACTAATCCAGTCCACCCTATCAAGAGTGATTTTCCTTTCTATACAAGGACTTAATCCACTATTAATCAAACTGATTACAATAGCAACCACTAAGAATAATTGTTCTTAGTCTTCTCAAGAACTACTGACCACAACTTGGTCTTCTCAAGGAACTTTTACAATCAAATGTAAAACTAAACAAGTGTTTGAATGCTTCTAAGTAAGCTGTATCACAACTGTGATTTACACTTAAGTTTAAGAACTTATGAAAACTATTTAGCAAAGAATAATAATTTGTATGAGAGCTTTGTGAGAGATTTCAAAAGAATTGTTCAATAATCCGTCAACTTGAGAAAGATGTTGAAGTCTTGCTTTTATAGGCACAGAAGTCCAAGACGTTTGCAAGCTTGAAGACTGTGTCTGCAAAGTAGTTGTAACCTTTTTGTCTTCACATCACTTGACCTTTCCTAGAAGAAGAACGTTTAGAGAAATCCTTTTTGCCTGTGTTCTTGTGTCTAGCATAAAAGAGGAAAGTGTCGTTTGGCATAACCAACGGGTATATCTTCAAATAATCTTCTTCAACAAGTTTCTAATTCACAGCAATTAACATCAGAGCCTTGAGTGATCAGAGTCTTGATGTCTTCAGAGTTTGTTGTATCAGAGTGTTGCAGCAAGTGTGCTTTAGCGTGAGATTCATTAGAGCAGAGTTTAGGGATCAGATCCTCAGTACTTACAGCGTACAGTACTATCAGAGTCTTCTGAGAAACTATGCTTGAAACTCTTCATACAAAGTCTTCAGTCTATGCTTTAGATGCTTCTGTAGCTTCTGCTTCAGATCCTTCTGTAGGCAGCGCTCAGAGTCTTCTAAGAGATGCTTCTGACGCTTCAGAGCCTTGCATAGTTCAACGTTCAGATCCATTTTTGCTTTCAGAAGAATATTAAATTTAAGATCTGCAGCAAAAATACTTGAACACATTTAGAGTATATAATTTCTTAATACAGAATTTCGTAAGTGTTATCATCAAAACATAGAGATATAACTAAGAACCAATATGTGTTCTAACAATCTCTCCCTTTTTGATGATGAAAAAACATAAGAAATTTGTTCAATAAAGAGATAGTTATAACTCCCCCTGAGATTATGAATCTCCCCCTGAATTGAATACTTAGAAAGAATAGATACTTCCCTTTTTGCATGAGTATTCTTTTCAGAATCAGAGCCTGATTGTTCCAAAAAAATTAGTGTTTGATTTGATGAATGTTTCAGAATCAGAGCCTGATTGGTTAAAACTTGATCTGGGGATTTCAAAGTTACTTTAAAGAATTTTTTCAGATTTTTCATTAGTTCTGAAATACTAAAAAAATTCACGTTAGATATAATTTGATATGTCTGAATTCCATTCAGGTAAAGTTTATTTGAACAGTCAGAATTTCATTTTCTCCCCCTTTTTGTCATAATAAAAAAGAAGACGTTAAAGACAAATAAAAGGAAACAGAGAGAAAAGATACATTAATGTAGAGAAAACATTAGAGTCATTCATTCATTCAAATAAGTACTTAGACAGAGCAGACAAAACATCAGATAAGAAATTCAAGTACAAGTGCACAAACATCAGATACAGAAAACCTAAATCTAGGGTTGTTTGGAAAGAATCATCTTCAGAAGATGGGTGATCTCAGATGAGGATTCTTCTTGTTTTGACATCCATTTCTCAATGTTCTCATTCTTCTAATATTGCTTAGCCATCCAGGACTTGATCTCAGATTGCCCAGCTTCCAGCATTGCAATCTTATCTTCTAAGTCTGGGTTCTCTTTCTTGATCTCAGAAGAAGTAGATGGAGCAGATTCTGATGCAGGAGCAGAGTCAATAACCATTGGAGTTGCAGATTCTGGAGCCACAGATGCAGAGGGTTTGTCCACTATTGTCAGAGCCAAAGGGTTTTCTTCCAAAATGACTTCAGAGGCAGGTCCTTCAAGAGTTTTTATAGCAGACATTTCAGAAGATGAAGGTGCATCCTTAAGAAGCAAAATTGGAGATCTTTTTAAGTTCCACAACATGGTTCTGGCCGTCTCAGCAAATCTGATCTTCGCATCGTCAGAGCAAACACTCTTCAGATTTGAAGCAACAATATTGAATCTGGAGATGAAGCTATTTCAGATAGCATCAGATTCATCTAAGTTCATGGTTGAGAAGCATCTTTTCTTCACAGAGCCTAAATTCATCCTTATTTCTTTCATAAAATTAGCAAATAGAATATCAACGTTTAGCCTAGTTTTTGGTTTAAGAAGGGCTTCCAAAGTGAATGGCTTGGATTGAACTGGTGGAGGTTGTATGGTAAATTTTGGAATGATGAATAGAGGGCGAGGGTAAGCTGGTTTCTTTTGAGCAGGCATAATGCGAAAGAATGGTTTGATTCTCCGAATGGATGGGATGATAACTCTTGGATTTTCAAAGTAAGGAATAAAAGCTGATAGGTTTGGTTTAGGTGTTGGCGTTGGTTCAGGAATGATAGCATCAAATGAGATAGATGTATCTGGTTGTTGTGGTTCATATCCTCTGAGAGAGGGGGTGAGCTTACATCTGGATGAACATCAGATTCAGATGAATCAGATAAGGTAGATGAGTGACAGGATGTGGAAGATATGTCAAACATGATTTTGAGGGGTTGGACGTCCAGAACCTCAGAATCAGGTACGTTTGATTCAGTAGGTTTGGGTTATTCTGGTTGAGGATTAGGTTGTGGATTTGTAGGTATAGATTTTGGTGGTTCAGATACAACTGGTTCAGATGGTATTGATTCAGGTACAAAAGTTTGGTGAATTTCAGGTTGCTGAGGTGTTGGAGTTGGTTCTGCTGGTTTTGTTGTTTGTAGACTTGATTGAGGAATGTCAGATGATTGTAATGGTGTTGTGGGAACAGGATTAGAGGGAATTTTTGATTTAGAAATTGTAGATGGTTCAGAGGTTTGAGATGGAAAAGAAGTGGTTTGAGTTTGAGAAGGAGGGGGTTTAGGAACAGAGCTAATAGTTGATAAATCTACTGCAATTTTAGAAATAGAAGGTAAAGATGTTTTAGTACCTCTTATCTTGAAGCGTTTGGCAGGAACATAAGGAGCTTCTCCAGAAGTTTTTCTCTTTATCTGCTTCTTTGGTTTTTCAACAACTTTTTGTTTCTTCTGAGCAGCAGCTTCTTCCACCTCTAACTGTCTTCTTTTCTTCATATTCTCCTCATAAACATCTAGGACTGGTTCTCTTGCACGTATAAAAATATCAGCAGGTACAGGTGTTCCATCTGCCTTGCATATATCAATGTGCCTAAGAATAACGTCTCTAGGTTCCTCAGCACCAAAGATAGGAAAGTCTTTAACTGGTATCCTCCTCTGACTGACTTCAGCAATATTTAGCTTTTTAGGAGCAGTTGTGAGTTCATCCACAACTCTTAGCCTTTGGAGACTCTTTCCATTTAAAGGTTTTCCAACTATTGAATCAAGTTCTTCTTTCACTCCAGCTTCATGTAGAGCAACTACCAGACCATTCTCCGTCAGAATGTCTGAGATTAATCTTCCAAAAGGTATCCACGTTCTGATCTTCTGACCCTTAGTCTTGACAGATTCTCTGGATGCATTAATGTGATTCCACAGATGCATGAAGAGAATGTGTGGCAGATCCACTTTAGTACTCTGACTTAAGCAGTACATGAAGTAAATTTGTTCATTGTTCACATAATTTGGAGAGTTTGTGGATTTTCTGTGGTTGATGCAACCCAGAAAAATCTTTGCCCAGATCTTGTAATCAGGTTTCAAATCCTTGAACTTGTTGGAAGCTTGTCCAGATGAAATAACTTTAGCATACACTTCATCCATTTCAACACGCCCAGCTGACAGGTGAGAAACTCCATCAGTTTCCTCATACCCAATGAGTTTTCTGATTAGATCTTTAGTGATTATAATCTCTTTTCCCAGAACAGAAGAGATTATGAACTTTGGGTAGACAGATGCGTGAATCCAGAATTCTTTCACTAAGTATGGATAAACTGGTCCAAATAATCTATCAAAGTACTTTACCCAGCCTAGAGCATCAATGATAGGTCGTAAATTAAAACCATTTTCAGCTAAGGAGTCAAATTCCACCATTGATTCACATAAAACTTCAAGCTTATCAACTGGTGTTAACAAAGTTCTCTCAGGTTCCTTAAAAGGAGTAACACCCATGTTTGACGAAGAAACAACAGCCATTGAAGACTGGAACTGAGCTGAGTTTGAAGATGAGGTAACCATTGTTGAAGATGATGAAGGTTTAGGGTTTAGATGGAGGCTAAAGAGCAAACAAAAATGCATATACGTGTTTATGAGAGTGAAAAGTGTGAAATGGTGAGATTTTGTGGTATTTATAGAGAGAAATTAGGGCACACAAACAGACACACATTCAACACGTTCTCAATTAGCAATTAATGGCATTTAATGAAAAGAATAATAATCGTTTCAAAGCATTAATTGATTCTGACAATTGGGGGGGGGGGGGGGGGGAAACCAAGAATTTCAACTATTCAAACGTTACCTCAAATGTCTCTTCAGTATTGTGTACTCCATCTTTTCAGATTCTGAGTGACACATGTTTACTTGCATGTGCTTCTGAATTCTCTTTGAGAAATGAAACGTTAGCCAACATTCAGATCCTCTGAGACTTGTTAGTTCAGATACACATAAAATTAATAATTCAAGAAATCAAATAAATAACAGATGAAATACTTCAGAGTTTTAAACATTTTGCATCTGAGAAGTTTGCTTCTGATAAATATTATTCTGGACAAAAATCCATACCAATATTTTTCAAAATAAACTTAAACCTATCTTCAGCAAGGGGTTTTGTGAAAGTATCAGCCCACTGATGATCTGTATCAACAAAGGCTAAGTTTATAATACCCTTCTGAACATAGTCTCTGATGAAGTGATGTTTAATTTCTATATGCTTAGCTTTAGAGTGTAAAATATGATTTTTAGACAAGCATATAGCAGAAGTATTATCACAGAATATATAAATATTACTCTCAAAGATCTGATAGTCTTCTAGCTGACTTTTCATCCAGAGCATCTACATGCTACATCCTGCAGCAGCAATATATTCTGCTTCTGTAGTTGATAGAGTAATTGTAGGTTGTTTCTTGCTGTACCAGGAGATTAAATTTCTTCCCAGAAATTGAAAACTTCCAGAAGTAATTTTTCTTTCTATTTTATCTCCAGCGTAATCAGCATCACAGAATCCAACTAGTTTAAATTCATCAGATTTTCTGTAACACAAACCCACATTAGAAGTACCTTTCAGATACCTTAGAATCCTCTTAACAACTGTTAAGTGTGATTCTCTAGGATCTAATTGGAATCTTGCACACAAGCATACACTGAATAAAATGTCAGGTCTAGAAGCAGTTAAGTAGAGAAGAGATCCAATCATACCTCTGTAGAGTTTCTGATCTACTTTCTTACTTACCTCTTCCTTAGCAAGAGTGCTTGTTGGATGCATAGGAGTCTTTGCCATCTTACTATCAGTCATGTTGAACTTCTTCAGAAGTTCTTTTACATATTTGGTCTGATGAATGTAAGTGCAATCTGGAGTCTGGTTGACTTGAAATCCCAGAAAAAATCTCAATTCTCTCATCATGCTCGTCTCAAATTCAGCCTGCATACATTGAGCAAACTCCTTTCCCAGCGTAACATTTGTAGATCCAAATATAATATCATCCACATATATTTGACAAATTAACAGATCTTTCTTAAATGTTTTACAAAAAAGAGTTGTGTCCACTTTGCCTCTGATAAAATTTTTCTCCAGAAGAAAATTGCTTAATCTCTCATACCAAGCTCTGGGAGCTTGTTTTAAACCATAAAGAGATTTCTTGAGTTTAAAAACATGTTCTGGAAATTTATCACTTTCAAAACCAGGAGGTTGGTGAACATAAACTTCTTCTTATATAATTCCATTTAAGAAGGCACTCTTAACATCCATCTGATATAGAGTGATGTTATTCTGTGCAACAAAAGAAATGAGTAAACGAATAAACTCTAACCTGGCTACAGGAGCATAAGTCTTTGTGTAATCAATTCCTTCTTGCTGGCTATAACCTTGAGCAACAAGCCTTGCTTTGTTTCTTTCAACTTCTCCTTTTTCATTCAACTTGTTTCTGAAGACCCATTTAGTTCCAATTATGTTGAATCCTTTTGATCTTGGAACCAAATCCCAAACGTCATTTCTTGTGAACTGATTGAGCTCTTCTTGCATGGCAATTATCCAGTCATTGTCTTGCAGAGCTTCATTCACAGAAGTTGGTTCAATAACTGACACCAACCCAAATAGTGACGCTTCAGATGATCTGAGGTAGGATCTTGTTCTTATAGGGTCATCCTTCTTTCCAATGATCACATCCTCTGGGTGAGAGGCCTTGATTCTGGAAGATGATCCTATAACATTTGATTCTTCAAAAATATTTAAGTTGTTCATTTGAGAAGCTAAAGGAATTGCATCTGGCGTTGCTTCTGATGTTGCTTCTGGTTCCTTCACTTGAACTTTTTCTGCCTCTGAGCCTTCAGAGTCTGTGAGAATTACTTCTCTATCTGCAAAACTTTCAAACTGCTTTGTCTTTTAAATGCCAAGCTTATCATCAAATCTAACATGTATAGATTCTTCCACAATTTGTGTTTCAGTATTGTATACTCTATAGCCTTTAGAGCGTTCAGAATAGCCAAGCATGAAACACTTTTGTGCTTTAGAATCAAACTTGTTCAGATTCTCTTTAGTGTTAAGCATATAACATATACATCCAAAAGGATGAAAATAAGCAATGTTGGGTTTCCTGTTCTTCCACAATTCATAGGGAGTCTTTTCCAGAAGAGGTCTTACAGACACTCTGTTCTGAATATAACAAGTTGTGTTTATTGCTTCTGCCTAAAAGTGCTTTTCCAGATTAGTCTCGTTGATCATGGTTCTGGCCATTTCTTGCAGAGTTCTATTTTTCCTCTCTACAACTCCATTCTGTTGTGGAGTTCTAGGGCAGGAGAAATCATGAGAAATGCCATTTTCATTAAAATATTTTTCAAAATATTTGTTTTCAAATTCGCCACCATGATCACTTCTGACTTTGACAATTTTAAAATCTTTTTCATTCTGGACTTGTTTGTAGAAGTCAAAGAACACAGAATGTGACTCATCCTTGTGTTTTAGGAATTTCACCCATGTCCATCTGCTATAGTCATCAACAATGACTAATCCATTCTTCTTGCCTCTGATGGATGCAGTTTTCACTGGTCCAAACAGATCAATGTGAAGTAACTCTAATGGTCTTGAAGTTGAAACAACATTCTTAGTTTTAAAAGAAGATTTTGAAAATTTTCCTTTTTGACATGCTTCACAAAGAGCATCTGAGTTGAACTTCAACTTAGGAAGTCCTCTGACCAGATTGAGTTTATTAATATGAGATATACGTCTCATATTAATATGCCCCAATCTTCTGTGCCAGACCCATTGCTCATCATTAACAGACATAAGGCGTTTTACATTTTGAACCTTAAGTTCTGAAAGATTTATTTTGTAAATGTTGTTCTTCCTCTTTCCATTAAACAGGATTGAGCCATCCTTCTGACTAACAACCTTGCAACATTTTTGATTAAAGATTATGTCATAACCATTGTCACTTAATTGAATTATGGATAATAAATTATGCTTTAATCCTTCTACAAGTAAAACATTAGATATAAAGGGAAGGTTATCATTGCCAATAGTACCAGAGCCAATAATCTTGCCCTTCTGATTCCCTCCAAACTTAACGTCTCCTCCAGATTTAAGCTCCAGGCTTTGGAACATAAACCTTTCTCCCGTCATGTGACGTGAGCAGCCAGAGTCCAGGTACCATGACTGGCGTCTTGACTTTTCTGCTAAATACATCTGCAACAGGGATTATCTTATCCTTAGGTACCCAGATCTTTTTGGGTCCATTTGGGTTAGTTACCTTAAAAGTTTGTCTGAACTTCTGTCTTTTTACAACAGTTTTGTTCTGACTTACTTTTGGTTTAAACACAGGAACGTTCTGATCAGAACGTGTGTGTTTAATATCATTTAGATGTCAAACTTAAAATGAGAATATAAGAGAGTCTTCTTAATGATAAGTTTATCAACAGGCATTGGATTTAAATCCTTTCTAGAGGAAGATTCATATCCAATTCCTTTCCTGTTGTTTCTGCTAACTCCATAGATCATTGAAGCCATCTTGCTTCTATCTATGCTTTTAGCCAGAAACTTCTAAAAGCTGAAGTCATTTTCTTCTAAAATATTTTTGCATTTTGACTTAGTTTCAGATTCACAGTCTTGTTGAGCTTTTTCAAAATTATTTTTCATTTTCAGATTGTTTTCTTTAAGCTCAGCAACTTCTGACTTTAACAGATTATTCTCAGATTCAAGATTGCATTTAAGCTTAATCTGGTTATACTTTTTCAGGACTTCTGATAAAACTTTAATAAGTTCTTCCTTAGAGAGATCAGAAAGTACCTCTTCTAAGTCAGATTCAGAATCAGATTCCGATCCAGATGATCCTTCATCCTGATCTTCTACTCCAGTCATCAATGCATGTTGGCGCATTCTTCTTCTGACTCTGATGAAGATTCAGATGCATCTGAATCATCCCATGTAGCCATCAGAACTTTCTTCTTATGCTCAGGCTTCCTTCTAGGCTTTTCCTTCTGAAGCTTTGGACACTCATTCTTGTAATGACCAGGTTCCTTGCATTCATAGCAAACAACCTCCTTCTTTCCAGATCTTTTGTGTCCAGAGGACTCTTTGCGTTAATATGGCTTCTTGAAGTTCTTGAACTTCCTCTGTTTGTGCTTCCAGAGTCTGTTGATTCTTCTGGACAGCAAGGACAGTTCATCTTCTTCAGAAGAAGAATACTCTTCAGAACTTTCTTCTAACACCTGCAATGCTTTAACAGATTTGTTAGATTTTAAGGCAATTGACTTACCTTTCTTTTGAGGCTCGTCTTCCTCAAGTTCAATTTCATGGCTCCTTAGTGAGCTGATTAGTTCTTCAAATGTGATCTTGTTCAGATCCTTAGCTAGCTTCAGAGCAGTGACCATAGGTCTCCATCTGATAGGCAAGCTTCTGATGATCTTCTTCACATGATCAGCAGTTGAATAACCTTTGTCCAACACTTTTAATCCAGCTGTGAGGATCTGGAATCTAGAGAACATAGTTTCTATAGATTCAGATTCTTCCATTTTAAACGCTTCATACTTCTGGATCAGTGCCAGAGCCTTGGTCTCTTTAACTTGTGAGTTCCCTTCATGTGTCATCTTCAAAGACTCAAACAAATCAAATGCAGTTTCTCTGTTGGTGATCTTCTCATACTCAGTATGAGATATTGCATTTAATAAGATTGTTCTAGCTTTGTGATGATTTCTGAACTCCTTCTTTTGGGCTTCAGTCATAGATTTTCTATTAATTTCCTTGCCATCCCCATCAGTGGGGTGAACATACCCATCAATGACTAAGTCCCATAGATCAGCATCATAACCAAGGAAGAAACTCTCTATTCTGTCCTTCCAATAATCAAACTTCTCCCCATCAAACATAGGGGGTTTTGTGCTGATTCTATCCCTTTCTTCATATCTGTTGTTGTTGTTAGATGTTGAAGCTTCAGCCATAATAACAACCAAAGAATATCAATTTTATTTTTCTCACTGGATCTTTTCTGTCACGGTGAAGTGATAGCACACACAGAACCGGAGCTCTGATGCCAACTAAAGGTGAGAAAATACTTAGAAGGGGGGGGGGGGGGTTGAATAAGTATATAGAAAATATTATTGCAATAAAAACACAATGATTTTTATCCTGGTTTGTTGAACTCAACTAATCCAGTTCACCCTATCAAGAGTGATTTGCCTTTCTCTACAAGGACTTAATCCACTATTAATCAAACTGATTACAATAGCAACCGCTAAGAACAACTATTCTTAGTCTTCTCAAGAACTATTGACCACAACTTGGTCTTCTCAAGGAACTTTTACAATCAAATGTAAAACTAAACAAGTGTTTGAATGCTTCTAAGTAAGTTGTATCACAACTGTGATTTACACTTAAGTTTAAGAACTTATGAAAACTATTTAGCAAATAATAATAATTTGTATGAGAGCTTTGTGAGAGTTTTCAAAAGAATTGTTCAATAATCCGTCAACTTGAGAAAGATGTTGAAGTCTTGCTTTTATAGGCACATAAGTCCAAGACGTTTGCAAGCTTGAAGACCGTGTCTGCAAAGTAGCTGTAACCTTTTTGTCTTCACATCACTTGACCTTTCCTAGAAGAAGAACGTTCAGAGAAATCCTTTTTTCCCGTGTTCTTGTGTTTAGCATATAAGAGGAAAGAGTCGTTTGGCATAACCAACAGGTATATCTTCAAATAATCTTCTTCAACAAGTTTCTAATTCACAGCAATTAACATCAGAGCATTAAGTGATCAGAGTCTTGATGTCTTCAGAGTTTGTTGTATCAGAGTGTTGCAGCAAGTGTGCTTTAGCGTGAGATTCATTAGAGCAGAGTTTAGGGATCAGATCCTCAGTACTTGCAGCGTACAGTACTATCAGAGTCTTCTAAGAAACTATGCTTGAAACTCTTCATACAAAGTCTTCAGTCTATGCTTCAGATGCTTCTGTAGCTTCTGCTTCAGATCCTTCTGTAGGCAGCGCTCAGAGTCTTCTAAGAGATGCTTCTGACGCTTCAGAGCCTTGCATAGTTCAACGTTCAAATCCATTTTTGCTTTCAGAAGAATATTAAATTTAATATCTGCAGCAAAAATACTTGAACACATTTAGAGTATATAATTTCTTAATACAGAATTTCGTAACTGTTATCATCAAAACATAGAGATATAACTAAGAACCAATCTGTGTTCTAACAATAGCTGGCGACTCTGCTGGGGATATATAGCTGCTGGGGACTCTTACCATCCCCTATGCTGGGACCGTTTCCCATCCCCTATGCGAGTCAATCATAGCGCTTGTTTGGTTATCCTTTTGGGTTTTGTACATACCTGTTGTACTTTAGCTTTACTTTCCCGCATTTTATTTTCAGCATTATATTATATCATTATTATTGTGTTGTTGTGGGAGGGGATTGATTTTGATGAGTGATAAGCCAGACCCAGGCTTGAGTGCATACGTAGCATTTGTAACACCCTTCTAAACCCCACAATAATATATGCATAATCAGAGTAAAAGTTAACATGCATCCATAAAAGGGCGTCACACAAAACTTGCACCACATTAAAACAATCTGTCATGCTCATAAACACTTTTCCACTTAGCAGCGGATTCATTAATGAAAATCCTTTAAAAGAAACATTTACTTTCATCATATAAAATCAACATCTCTAGGCACTAAGGCCAACATCTCATTATCTCAATTATTCCAAATATGAAAACATAACTTAGGTTACATAATGTAATCCTAAAACATAAGCAATCGATCCCCGTGTTACACTACCAGAGCATGACTCGACCCATAAATGATTACTAAACCGCTACACACGTAGCAACCTCGAACTACAAGCAGAACTTCATAAAGGCCTCCAACAACCTAATCTGCAATGCCTCATAGAGCATTATAAAACAGCAGAAGGGTGAGAAATATTACCATAATAATCAAAGCATAAAATCATGTATATATAGGTATCATATAATTAACTCCCTATTTCTCACCACAATTCAACTCATAGTCATTTACATCATCACTTACATATATATATATATATACAACATGAATATTCACCAAGCATTTTACATCATCATGCATACATCCACAATTCCACAATCTTAACATTCACATGTAAGCATCTCTTCATGCACGCTTCATAAGTATTCAACAAACATCTCATTCACACGCATACTCTCACAATTTCACAATCTCATCATTCACACATAAGCATCTCTTCATGCATATGTCATATATTAATGTGACTCAACAACTCAATGCAACTCATGCAATGCGGTACCGACTCTCGTTATCTTTTTTCGGTTTTTACATTAAACCGGGTCCATTCTTCTAGACCGATAACCCGTTATCTTTTTTCGGTTTTTACATTAAACCGGGTCCACTCTTCTAGACCGATAACCACAAAGGCCCGTCCTCTAAGCCTTCAAACCCACTCTTCTAGGTTTGGGACAAGCCACTAGTTTCCACGAAACTAACAGACATTGCCTCTTGACTAAATGATGCATGTACAATCAACCACAACAAATGCACTTAAGACCGACATCTTAATCTCATGCATTCAAATAATTCATCTCTTCAAGAATTACATTATGATTGCACACACAACATATTCACATAACATTCATCGATGTATTCATAATTCAACACTATCACCACATTATCACTCACAATGCACACATATCCACGATATGTTCTCATGCATTAATCACATTTAATCACATACATACAATATGCATTTACAATATATATCAAGCAATGCACACATGTCCACGACATGTTCTCATGCATTCCATTCATACCACCGTATACAAACAATATACATTCAAAATTCAATATCATCACCATATTATCAACAATGCACACATATCCACAATATGTTCTCATGCATTCTCAAGTAATTCATCATACAAGAATTTCATCATGCTTACACGCATAGCATATTTACCACACTATGCACATATATTCATAATACATTCTCATGCATTATTCTCTTACAATCACAATTCAATACAACATCATATTTATCAAACGATGCACGCATATCCATCAATATGCTCTCATGCATTCCTCATGTATCTTAACATACAACCGCATATAAACAATATACATCCACAATACATTTTGTGTAGCATGTTTATTATTCATCTCATGCCATTTCATTCAAGGTATACACGTCACAATACCAATAATACAATTATAAGCTATGCACACATATGTCCGCAATGTTCTCATGTATTTTAACTGATTACAATTAACATTCATATCACAACTCTAGGATTCACGCCCGAAGGCTACCCACAGCACATGTTATCACAATAGACCATATACTATAACATATCACATGAACATCAATCTATGTGAAATCACCAAACCATCACCATCAAGAAATCACAGCAAAGAAAAGATGCTGTCAAATTCGCCCACATTCGCCTGGCGAGTCCCCGCAGCGAACCTTCGCTGGACCTTCGCCTGGCGAACCCTCTCAGCGAACACTCGCTAGGCCTTCGCCTGGCGAGACTCCCTAGCGAGCCAAAGTCAGTAGCTGCTGACTTCGTTCGCCACCATTCGCCAGCACCTTCGCTGGGCGAACCTTCGCTAACCAACCTTCGCCTGGCGAACTCGCCAGCGAAGTCCACTGGGACTAAATTCATAATTATTAGCCAGCATTCGCTAGGCTTCGCCCGGCGAAGCTTCGCTTCCGCTCGCCTGGCGAGAGCCAGCGAACCTGCGCAGAACAGAATCCATTATGTCTTCTCCCTTCATCCCACCATCAACCAACCACTTAATCATCAAAATTAGCTCAAACAACATACCCTCATGTTTCCCAACTATTCTACGGCATTATTTCCCAGTTCCAACCGATTAAATCATCAATCTACCGATTAATCCAACTTTGCCCTAAAATGAAAAGTTATGAAATACACCCCAAAATCCCCACCCAACATACATAACATCATACAATGATTAAATAGCAATGTTTCTCACCCTTACCTCGATTAATCGGAGCTTCGAAATCAGTTCTTTGAAGATTCTCCAAGCTTTTCCCTTTTCCTCTTCATTTCTCCTCTTCTTCTTCCTTTCTCTTCTTTTTCTTTTCTATCTTTCTCTTTCTCTCCAATTCCCTTTTTATATTCTTCTATTTCTTTTCCTTCCTCTCTATTATTTTCTTTCCATTCTATTTCCTTCTCAATTCCCTACTACAAATTCCAATTAATAAAATTAATTCCAACATTAATAAAAATCCCACCAAATCAATTAATTACCATAATTAATTAATTAATTAATGAAATTTGGGCTGTTACAACCCTCCCCCACTTTAGGAATTTTCGTCCTCGAAAATGTTACCTGATTCAAACAGCTCTGGATACAACTTCCATATCCCAATCTCCCAATCAAACTCTCTCCCAAACGACCTCTACCAGAAGAATCCCTTTCCTTCGAAGTTACCTCTCGTTCATCAACTTGAACTGACAACGCCTCGGAAATCAAATCGTCTCCCTCTTGCACACCATCCATTTGAATCGATGTACCTCCTCAGCTTAGACACATGAACATATCATGTAATCTCCACAAGTGACAGCGGAAAACAATTTAACCTGCTATTTCCCCACCACGCTTCCGCTGCGCCACCCTGATACGGATTCACAAAACACAGTAGATACTTTAGAGACTCCAAGCTCGACCACACCAGTTACTATCGTAACTCTGAAAACACGTCCTTTCTTGGATCATTTCGATCTTTCACTCATTGCTTGCGTAATCTTCGGCCCGAGTACAATACTTTCGCTGAACACACATCTATCCAAAGGAGTCCTACATCTCTTACCAAAACAAAGTCTCGTACGATGTTATTCTGATACTAGAATAATAGCAGTTATTGTAGGTAAACTCAATCAGTGACAATTAACTATCCCTTGATTCCATCTTGATCCAACACATAAGCTCCCAACGATTCTCTTCATACCGAATAGTTCTCTTTGTCTTCCCATCCATCCACGAACGCTAGACAAAGTTCAATCCAGTATATACAAACTCAACCATTTCCTTCTCCATCTATGGCCACTCAAGACCGTTTCTCAAATTCGGTCACATCTTCCTAGTACCTGCATGGATACTCCCTCTATCTCAATGTCCTTTTTCCAGAGTACTCTTGTTCAACTCACACTATTCAGAATACACACCCCATCACGACATCTCATGATACCACTCCCATCAATCTGAAAATCAGCTCTTTGACTTACTTCATTAAATTCAATCAATCTATTAACTCGAATTAGAATTCCGACCTCTTCGAATCTCATCGAGAATACCAATAGTCAGTCTCATCATATAAAGCTCAACTCGAGTCTCTTCACAGACCATAATCATATCCCAAATTTACTCAATCAGTCCTGACTTCATTACCATCATCATCGGTATATACAAAAATTGCCAATGCAATAACTTAATTACCACTTGGTCTCACTCGAATGGTAACTCAACCAAAACCATACTCCTTCAGGAGTTCCAATTACTTCTCTGTCTCATATTTGACTCTCTCTCAAATAAAACAAATACCTTAAGGTCAGTAACCATCTCAAATCTCAACTAAACAGTTGAGGCTTCCAAACTCCGGTACAAACACACAACAGCAACCCACTCCAAATTACTTGTCAGATAATCCCTCTCTATACTTTATATTACCTTCCAGCACAACCAAAACTCACTAATGTTGCACTTAATATATCTCTTAATCATATCAATAAGGTATCTCAAAACACAAAGACAATTCTGTCGGACTTGGCAAAACCAATACACGAACTGTTGACAGCTTCTTCAAAACTCTTTGAACTTTCTTCACAGTAGTACATCACTACCCCTTCTCCAACACTGATAACTCAAGTTCCCGATGCTCCACATGATCCCCTATACTCTTCGAGTATATTCAAATACCATCGGTTACACAACCACTGACTCACTCTATTACGCATGGAAAATCCCGTGTCAACCGGACACTCAGTTGTGAACTCATGGCGAAAACACAACCGCACTCACTACGCTTACTAAAACATCCACACATATTTTGCCAATAAATACTTAATTCCATGTCACTAATTTTCCATCACTTAGAGCACTGTAATATCTTCCAACGCTTCTAATCTTGCGTCATTCCGAATTACGGTTTTTCGTTACGACAAAATCACGGAAACAACCCTTCCACACTTAAAGGTCAACCAATACCTCTCCAACTCTTGAAATACTTAAGGGTCCAATTATACCAACCATGTATTCCACATCTCATTTCCTTTAGTAATCACTAGAAGTCATTATCCACCCTTATACTCAACTCCACAATTTGTTGTCGTAGCACACACGCCAGACATAATTCTCAACACTACTCAATCAATCTTAATTCCTTGGCCACTCAAACAAACGTATAATATGGAGCTTCCAATATCTGATTATTCTCCGCAACTAAGTCGATCACAACTCAACTTCACGTCTTGGCTGTTTACCCCCTTATCTTGTCAGGATAATTCTCAGACTACCACAATCAAACGGTAAACCGACAACTCCTCCACTTCCATCAATACTCAATATTTCCATCGAAATCAAACATCTCATCACTGTCCTGCACCGACTCATCAAAACAATTCTCAAGTGCTCGGCTTTACTCAAGACAATTCACTGCACCACGCCATCTAAGCTTGCAAGACACATCTATCCCATCCAACACAATCCCAACTACTATCAACAAGAGATTAAGGGTGATCAGTTCCTCAATTTGTCGATAGACAGCCGAAACCATAATGGGGCATAGACCATCTTTACCAAACTATAATAGCGTTTAACTACACACTAAGCTACAACTCCACACTTGCAGCCTTCTAAGGAATCACAAGCTTCTCCCCCACTTTAATCATTCCCTCTTCTGCAAACAAGGTTAAGCAACAACATGTATCGACAGTGTTTTCACACACATGTCGCATACAAGGGAACAAATAACATTAGACAACTTGGCCGGACGGACCGACCTGCTCTGATACCACTAATGTAACACCCTTCTAAACCCCACAATAATATATGCATAATCAGAGTAAAAGTTAACATGCATCCATAAAAGGGCGTCACACAAAACTTGCACCACATTAAAACAATCTGTCATGCTCATAAACACTTTTCCACTTAGCAGCGGATTCATTAATGAAAATCCTTTAAAAGAAACATTTACTTTCATCATATAAAATCAACATCTCTAGGCACTAAGGCCAACATCTCATTATCTCAATTATTCCAAATATGAAAACATAACTTAGGTTACATAATGTAATCCTAAAACATAAGCAATCGATCCCCGTGTTACACTACCAGAGCATGACTCGACCCATAAATGATTACTAAACCGCTACACACGTAGCAACCTCGAACTACAAGCAGAACTTCATAAAGGCCTCCAACAACCTAATCTGCAATGCCTCATAGAGCATTATAAAACAGCAGAAGGGTGAGAAATATTACCATAATAATCAAAGCATAAAATCATGTATATATAGGTATCATATAATTAACTCCCTATTTCTCACCACAATTCAACTCATAGTCATTTACATCATCACTTACATATATATATATACAACATGAATATTCACCAAGCATTTTACATCATGCATACATCCACAATTCCACAATCTTAACATTCACATGTAAGCATCTCTTCATGCACGCTTCATAAGTATTCAACAAACATCTCATTCACACGCATACTCTCACAATTTCACAATCTCATCATTCACACATAAGCATCTCTTCATGCATATGTCATATATTAATGTGACTCAACAACTCAATGCAACTCATGCAATGCGGTACCGACTCTCGTTATCTTTTTTCGGTTTTTACATTAAACCGGGTCCACTCTTCTAGACCGATAACCCGTTATCTTTTTTCGGTTTTTACATTAAACCGGGTCCACTCTTCTAGACCGATAACCACAAAGGCCCGTCCTCTAAGCCTTCAAACCCACTCTTCTAGGTTTGGGACAAGCCACTAGTTTCCACGAAACTAACAGACATTGCCTCTTGACTAAATGATGCATGTACAATCAACCACAACAAATGCACTTAAGACCGACATCTTAATCTCATGCATTCAAATAATTCATCTCTTCAAGAATTACATTATGATTGCACACACAACATATTCACATAACATTCATCGATGTATTCATAATTCAACACTATCACCACATTATCACTCACAATGCACACATATCCACGATATGTTCTCATGCATTAATCACATTTAATCACATACATACAATATGCATTTACAATATATATCAAGCAATGCACACATGTCCACGACATGTTCTCATGCATTCCATTCATACCACCGTATACAAACAATATACATTCAAAATTCAATATCATCACCATATTATCAACAATGCACACATATCCACAATATGTTCTCATGCATTCTCAAGTAATTCATCATACAAGAATTTCATCATGCTTACACGCATAGCATATTTACCACACTATGCACATATATTCATAATACATTCTCATGCATTATTCTCTTACAATCACAATTCAATACAACATCATATTTATCAAACGATGCACGCATATCCATCAATATGCTCTCATGCATTCCTCATGTATCTTAACATACAACCGCATATAAACAATATACATCCACAATACATTTTGTGTAGCATGTTTATTATTCATCTCATGCCATTTCATTCAAGGTATACACGTCACAATACCAATAATACAATTATAAGCTATGCACACATATGTCCGCAATGTTCTCATGTATTTTAACTGATTACAATTAACATTCATATCACAACTCTAGGATTCACGCCCGAAGGCTACCCACAGCACATGTTATCACAATAGACCATATACTATAACATATCACATGAACATCAATCTATGTGAAATCACCAAACCATCACCATCAAGAAATCACAGCAAAGAAAAGATGCTGTCAAATTCGCCCACATTCGCCTGGCGAGTCCCCGCAGCGAACCTTCGCTGGACCTTCGCCTGGCGAACCCTCTCAGCGAACACTCGCTAGGCCTTCGCCTGGCGAGACTCCCTAGCGAGCCAAAGTCAGTAGCTGCTGACTTCGTTCGCCACCATTCGCCAGCACCTTCGCTGGGCGAACCTTCGCTAACCAACCTTCGCCTGGCGAACTCGCCAGCGAAGTCCACTGGGACTAAATTCATAATTATTAGCCAGCATTCGCTAGGCTTCGCCCGGCGAAGCTTCGCTTCCGCTCGCCTGGCGAGAGCCAGCGAACCTGCGCAGAACAGAATCCATTATGTCTTCTCCCTTCATCCCACCATCAACCAACCACTTAATCATCAAAATTAGCTCAAACAACATACCCTCATGTTTCCCAACTATTCTACGGCATTATTTCCCAGTTCCAACCGATTAAATCATCAATCTACCGATTAATCCAACTTTGCCCTAAAATGAAAAGTTATGAAATACACCCCAAAATCCCCACCCAACATACATAACATCATACAATGATTAAATAGCAATGTTTCTCACCCTTACCTCGATTAATCGGAGCTTCGAAATCAGTTCTTTGAAGATTCTCCAAGCTTTTCCCTTTTCCTCTTCATTTCTCCTCTTCTTCTTCCTTTCTCTTCTTTTTCTTTTCTATCTTTCTCTTTCTCTCCAATTCCCTTTTTATATTCTTCTATTTCTTTTCCTTCCTCTCTATTATTTTCTTTCCATTCTATTTCCTTCTCAATTCCCTACTACAAATTCCAATTAATAAAATTAATTCCAACATTAATAAAAATCCCACCAAATCAATTAATTACCATAATTAATTAATTAATTAATGAAATTTGGGCTGTTACAGCATTAGTTGTGGAGATTAGTGGGGGCGTGCTTGCTTTGCTCGCACTAGTTTCCCATGAAATTCACGCTCAGACGAGATTCTCTTTGATGATTTCCTTACCAGTCCTTTGGACTTGAGAGGATTTTGGATCTGAGGATTGTCGACTCTGGGGATCGATCATTTGTGACTCAGCTAAGTGAGGCCTCTTTAGGGAGTGATGCTGCCAAACCAGAAATGGTGAACGTATCATCATTTCGTGAAAGTCTGTGACGCTGAGAAACGCATAGGATGCTGAACCGTATTAGTGGTTAGGTCCATACCTGTGAGTGAGACTGGGGTTATGCAGGAAACCTTTACCTTCAGATTACCCGGTTTTCTCTACAGTTTGAATCAGAATTATGGGTATCCGTTGGTTCTTATCAGAGCAGTGCTATGTTCTTGTCAAGGCAGTACTTTGATTTCTTCTCAGTCAACAAGCAGCAGCCTTGATCCCTTGTGTATGCATTTAGCATTTAGCATTTTGCATTGTATTTCATTTGCATCTCATTTTTGCATATCCCTCCTCAGCCGGAACAAGGAGCTCACCCATCTCTTGCCTGCTTCGTCAGTTGACTTCCCGACATTTGCACGGGACTTGAATCAACTTCAGGATCATGGGTTCAGAGGGGCAGAACTTGGTTGTTACCAGGGCAGAGTTTGAATTGTTGAAGAGTCAGTTGAGTCAATTCATGGAAGCTGTGACAACCATGACTAGAGAAGAGGACAATATGCAGAGGATTCCGGTGAATAATATTGCTCAAGCCCAGAATGTGAAAATACCTGTTGGAGATAAAGATGCATCTTCTCTCCATGACACGGACTATCAAAATTTCATTTTCCCTGTGCCAGATTCTCAAAAGGCTATTCCAAAGGTTAACACCGAGAACCCACAGACTGTTGAATTTATGAGAAGATATCAGTTGTTAGAGGAAAAGCTTGACGCCCTGATGAGTCAGAATACTCTCGATTTGAATGCTTCGAGCATGTGCTTAGTGCCAGGCCTTGTGATGCCTCCAAAGTTTAAAATGCCAAATTTTGAGAAGTACAAAGGGGATAGTTGTCCGAAGCTACATTTGGCAACGTTCTGCAGGAAAATGACCTCACATGTCCACAATGACAAGCTCATGATTCACTGTTTTCAGGATAGTCTGAGTGGAGCATCGTTGAATTGGTATATGCAATTGGAGAGTGGTTGTATCCAATCATGGTCAGATTTAGTCAATGCCTTTGTGAAGCAGTACAACTACAATCTTAACATGGCTCCTAGCCGCACGCACTTGCAAGAATTATCTCAGGCGGACAATGAATCCTTCAGAGGATATGTGCAGAGATGGAAAGAATTAGCTGCTCGTGTTCAATCCCCACTTCAGGACAGAGAATTGGTTGACATATTCTTGGGTACTTTGAAAGGCCATTACTTTGACAAGCTGATCAGTGGTAGAGCGTCGAACTTTGCTGACTTAATGATAATAGGGGAACATGTTGGGAGCAGACTCAAGAACGGAAAGATTCGGGACATCCCCTATGTCTCAGTGGATGAAAGTAAATCAGTTGTCAGTTCTCAAGAAGAATGGGAGAGAGGAAGTGATGTCATCCCAGAATCTCCAGTATCTCAGGTTCAATTTTCTGATGCTTCGAGTATTCAAAGTCAACAGTCGTATCATCGTCAACCGCGTCAACACGCCAGACGAAGGCCAAGGAAGCCAGAGAGACAGTTTACTCAGTTGCCGGTATCATACAGTCAGTTGTTGCCGGATTTGATCAAGGGTGGATTGATTGTGCCAAAAGAAATTAATCCCGTGATTCCAGCATATCCGCCAGGTTTTGATATCAACGCCCGCTGTGAGTACCATGCTGGGGCATAGGGGCATTCAACTGAATACTATAAGGTGCTTAGAAGCTAGGTTCAGACTTTGTTGGATTCCAACAGGTTTTCAATCACGTCTCAGGGTATTCAAATCAATGATCTTCCTTCATCCAGCCAGGTGGGTGTATCAGTTCACGTTGTGGAGGAATTCACTGAGAGCAGTTGTTCAGAAGAGTATCAAACTGAAGACTCAGTTGAGAGCTGTATCCCCGTGTATTTTTTGTTCATTACTGTATGCTGACCATCACCAGGCTTGTTGGTTGAGGTCACTCTGTTTGCACTCAGTTACTCCTGTATGATGCATATATGTGTGATGGTTATCCCTATGCTTGGATCTTGGGTTTCCTGTTTGTCTTGCTGAATTTTCCCTGTTGCATACATACGTGTTTGCATTTTGCATAACTTTGATATTTGTGCATAACAGGTACCTCATAACCATTGATCTTATTCCCTGTGCTAACTAGTTTTTTGCAGGATATCCAATCAGGAAGTTTACAGAAATCCCCACAAGGCTATGGAACATGTACGAGCAGAGCTGAGTGAGATTCGAGGCCAGATGGGGCAGTTCATAAGGGACATGCAAATGCTCAGAGACGAGAACCAGCAGTTGAAGACTCAGGTGAGCTTGATCATGGAGGTAATAAGAGGCGTGCTCCGAAAAGAAAGTGATCAAATGCCCGAAGCTGCAGCAAAGATGCTTGCTCCACTTGCGTCTGTGGAACCTATACCCAGGAATGATAGGCCTCCGAGACCCTCTGCACGTCCTGAGGCTCAAGACTTTTTCCGTCAGCAGCTACCTCCTGTTCCTCAAGGCAATCCCAGGATTAGGAAATACGGGCAAAAGACGAGACCCTACAACAGAACCTTCGATAAGGTCCCTATGAATTATGCTCAGTTGGTGCAACTCTTGCTCCAATTTTAATTGGTTGAACCTCGGATTTTGGCTCCGTTGACTGGCATACCACCACCAGGATATAATGTAGATGCCCGTTGCGACTTCCATGCTGGATCACTGGGGCACGACGTAGCAAACTGTAAAGCTTTTAAGCATAAGGTTCAAGACTTAATTGATTCGAAAGCAATTGAATTTGTGCCGGGCGGCATGAATGTATCAGGCAAATTTGTTCCCATTCCCTCACCTGAAGCTGAGAAAGATCAGGAGTATATCCTGCAATCTTTGGTGTCAGAATCCCCTTGCCCGCAGCAAGTGCCTTCCTGTGCCAAATCTGAGAATGACAGCGCATGAGCCTAAGGACTGTCTTGATCAATACCAGCAGTTTCATGCTCCTCAACAGGAAGACTATCAGCGCCAGATTCAGCATAGGCCTCACAACAATTTGAAAAGAAGGAATGCTCCTTTGGATCCAGTGCCTATGACGTACAGTCAGCTGCTGCCGCACCTAATTCAGAACTCTTTGGTGGAGCTCAAAGCTCTCAAACCGGTGCCAGAGCCTTACCCTCCCGGGTATGATCCCAATGCTCGATGTGGATATCATGGGGGATCCATGGGATATTCGACTGAGGATTGCGAGGCTTTTCAAGCCAGGGTATAACAATTGATGGATAGAAGGAGAATATCCTTCCCACGAGGAAAGTTGGTCGTACACCGCTCTTCTGATTGAGTCTAAAGACTTCAAGGGTTGCATCTGTGGAGGCAAATCGCCACATATCACACAAGTCTGCAAGATATTGGTTAATGCAGGTTTCGATGATGACAAATTCCCTGGATAGATTGGAAATTATGAATTCCAGATCTATTAAACCAGATGCAACGTATCACCCACCATATCCTTTTACGCTTGTCTTAAAACTTCTGAAATGAATATACTATGTGTTGACAAAATGCAATCATGACCAAAGGCATGAAAGACTTCAAACTAATGAATTTTTGCAGGCTTGCAGGACATGGGTCGACCATAGGGTCGGCGTATGCATCAGAAAAAGTCTAAACTAGTCAGCGCACAAAGCAATGCGTCGACCATAGGGTCAGCGCATGAAGGAACAACATTCCAGCGGGTCAGCGCGTAAAGGCATGAGTCGACCATAGGGTCGGTGCATAATGGAAATAGATTTCAACGGGTCAGCGCACGCCGACTGTATGGTCGACGCATACTGATGAATTTTCCAGATTTCCAAAATAGCACAGGCCATGCGTCGACGCACAGACCTGTTATGGTCGACCGTTCGCGCGGAAAATCTGTTTTAAAATACTTCCCTCTCATATTTGAAATACTGTTATGTCCAGAATTATGTTGGCACTATATATACTTGTTTAAACACTTGTGTCTACTAACATTTGATATTCTTTTGATTCATGTGTTCAAAAACAAGAAAGAGTGAAATAGGTGTCCAAGATTCATCATCTTCATCTTCAACATCTCACAACATTTCAATTACACACAATCATTTTTAAAATGCATTTGTGAGAGATTCAAGGTGATAAGGTTCGAGGCTTAGATTGGAGAATCAAGCTCGGGTTGAAGATTGTGACAGGTTCTTTCTTAAATAAAACCATTGGGGTTTTACCCTCCAAGATTGGTTCGAATTTTAGGGGTTTTTGGACGAGATTCTTCATCAACGGTCAATCGAGCGAAGGTGATTGTGAAGAGGTGGTCTTCACAAGTCTAGTAGCAGATTCGGTGATTTTGAAGGGAAGATCTCGGGTTCGATTTGGTGCTGTTGAGATCAGCCGGAGCCAAAGGTTTGAACAACAACGTGTTATTCAATAAGGTGGTTGGAGTCGGAGGTCCATCAACAAAAATCGAAGAACTTGATTCAGCTTGAATCAAGGGGCAAGGAGTGAAGGCAACTTTCAACACATTGAGATTTCTGTTGTATATTTGCTGCTCAATCCTTGTATAAACTGTTCATTCAAACAGGTGATATCTATAAAATATATCTCAATTCTAGTTTTAGAATTGAGGGCAGACGTACCCCGAAGCGAGGGCGACGGGGGAACTGCCTCACCAAATTACTTGTCTTCTCTATTTTCAGCATTTACGTTATAGCTCAAAATAAGTAATTTTTGTGTAAGCTCTATTGTCAAAATTGTGATATCAATTGAGTAAGAGGTTAAAACTCTGTTTTTTGACTCCAAAGTACAACGAGACATTGTACTAGGCTGGTTGGAATCACTTACTCAACATAAATATCACTTGGAGTGTTGTTGCACACCAAGTGTTTGACATATTGCTTGAACCAAAATTATCTTACTTGTGTATCTAGTTTTGGTTTGACTTTGAATCATTGGAACTAGGAATCCTTACAACTGAAGTAAATAATTGATAAGTGGAATTAGTGTTGTGATTCTATTTTTCCAAATTGTCATTAATCCAAAGGCTTACGTATATCCGGTTTTCCAATAACCGTTCGTTTTAGACTATATTTTTCCTTGGCCGCTTCCGCACTTAAAACATTTTTAAAACCAATTTTAAATTGGTAGTGCCGACTCAAATTTTAATTGGGGATCTATTCAACCCCCCCCCCCTTCTAGATCCGTGCCATAGTCTAACAGCATCCCCGCAGCAAATCAAGTGTGAAAGCCCGGTTCCTGAAGGCTGGCAATTTTCGCTTTATCCTGTTATTTCTTTGCATTCGTAGTTTATTTCCTGTCTATATGCAATTTTCGTTTGTAAAACTTGTTGTTTTCAATTGATATTGATAGATTAAATAAATATTCATGTTTTTGAATAAATCCATTCGTGTTCACTCTATTGCTTTCATTTATTTCCAACGCTTGTTTAAGTGGAATCCGGGGAGGATGACGAAATCGAGAGTCGCGTAAGCTTCCGATTGTATGCTTTTGGATAAAAACCTGTTGATGATGTACATGCATTGTTTCAAATCCACAAACACCGGAGATATAAGGAAGATAATCCTTTGTTAACCCCTTTGAGCTTAGTAGTAGGAGTTTCTTTCTGAAAACGAAAAACCCTCAATCTTAACCTGGGGCAGGGTAGGTGTCAGTTAATTTGACCGAGCGTCCAAATTGCAAAAGGAGTGTTACAGTTCAGGATAAATCACACCTATATAGGTCATACCTAAAAAACCACAGTGATCAAACCTTGCCGATAAGGAGGGAAACAGTCACAATCGCTTTACAAGTCAGACGAGCCGGTGTCATACGATTTGTTCCAAAAAAAAAAGAATCGAAAGAAAATCCCGCTAAGTCGAATCTTGAAAACAAGCGACTTAGGCAAAAATTAGGGCATCCCGCTGGACTTCAAAATCGAAGAAACTCAAAAGAGTTAGTCCAGGAAAAAATTAGGGAACGAAAAGCGAAAAGAGAAAAGGATTACGAAAAGAAAAAATCCTCAAACAAGAACGAAGTCGTGTGACTCCAGGCGTCCGAAAGACGAAAAAGCGAGTGACTATCACTCCCGAAAAGCTGTGGTTCTTGAACCATCACTCTTATCATAAAACCTCTGAAAGGTAAACGCTAAGGTCGAACTAGCTCAACGTAGGATTGGAGAACATCACGGAGAACGGGTGGGTTAAAATGAAGTTTGAGCCTTATATCCTTCCTTGTTAACCATGAACCTGACTATGTTACAACCTAAAAAATTCCTAATTGAAGCAGGTTTGTTTCGAGAGCATACTTTGGTAAAGATCGCATCGAAACTGACTCCCTGAAAAGATTCCTCTTACAACGCTATATTAATGTTGACATGTTGATAAATGATTTGTTCATTATATGTCATAAACTTTTTCCAATGAACCGAACTGGATTTTCAAAACTGTCATATGTATTGTATTTAATATGTCTTTTATGCAGAACAACTTGTTTTACTAGCGAGTAAGCGCTTGACAGCAGGAAAGTTTCCACAATGGAAAGTCTGACCAGAATAGAATGCAGAATGTAACACCCTGTTTCCCAAGATAAAATAAAATAATTAAAATAAATACATATCAGAGTTCCTCCCGCGTACGGGATGTCACAATTCACCACAAAATTCCACATATCAATTTTCAAAATAGAATTTTCAAATATATATTGCAGCGGTAAATAAGAATAGTCTGCCATAAACCACATAACATGTATATATACATCGTCATCTATACAAAAATTGGCCATCTGCCCAAAAACATGTATATCCGTCATGCATCTTCACATATACGCAAAAGAAAGATACGCCACTGGGGCACACATAACAATAATAACCGAAAAACTCCCAAAACGCCCCGGTGTTACGTATCAGAGCAGTCCTACGAGACACCACACATCCATCTAGCTATCACCTGAATTATCTGCACTTCCGAAGAAGCATAGACCATAACAACAACAACAAAGGGTGAGATTTACGATCAAATAATAATGGCATATAAATGCATGAAATAAAAACAGAATCAATAATAATATTATTTCATACACGCATCATCCGGACTCTCGGCCCCACCCTCATCTACAATTCACAATCGTGCTACACGTGCACTCACACCATCCCCAAATATACAACACCGAAATCACAAACATGATGGGCACCTGGCCATCAACCCTCCACTCAGGAGCACCAAATATACGATGGGCAACTGGCCATCAACCCTCCACTCAGGAGCACCAAATATACGATGGGCAACTGGACATCAACCCTCCACTCAGGAGCACCAAATATACGATGGGCAACTGGCTATCAACCTTCCACTCAGGGAGCACATCACACCGATGGGCAACTGGCCATCACCCTCTTCTACAGGAGCACCCAACCATAACCACGCGCATTAAACAACTAGCACACTAAGTGCACCTGGATCATATTGATCCATAACTCGCCTCACACATACACTACGCCTACGGCGTACCGATCTCACGGATCATTCACATTGTAACATACACACAGCAAGCACACACAGTGCAACGATCCCACGGATCCGCTCACCGCACAATTCATTAATTACCATGCACATAAAGTGCTACGATCATACTGATCTTCACCTCTCACACTCAGCACACTCACACCGTGCACACATTCAACTATGTGTAATATCCGCACCGGTTCACACATAACACATAATCTGCCGATTTTTCCACGGACGTTAACGCCGGCTCAACAACCACACAACCTCTCACACATGCTCGTGTTAGCTTCCCAACGAGCCTTCCATTGCATATGACCAGCAAGGGTCGAAGTTCGCGAAGGAACCACACCAAAATAGCAGCAAAACACAGTTCTGCTGTCTGGTTCACTGGCACACTCGCCTGGCGAGGGCCCGCAGCGAACACTCGCCTGGCGAAACCTCGCTTCCATTCGCCCAGCAAAGGCTGGCGAATGCTGCAGAATTCAGCGCATTCTGCACTTCAGAATCGCTCCCCACCTCCGATTTCGCCCGATTAAATTATCACCCAATAACATACAACGTACTACTACTACAATACTGATCAATCTCCGATTCTATTCCGATTAATCCCCTACTCTACTTACCGAACCAACTTCCGGTTCAACTCCGAAGTTTTACCGAAATGTTCCGAAACTCGCACAAAACCACATTCCAGCGCATGCACGAATCAAACAACATCCAATTCAACATTTACAACAATCACAACACAAAATCAGTATCAAACATTAGCAATTCTATGGAGTTAGGTATTTTTCCCAAAATCTACCGATTATCATGCAAGGCCAAAACAACCGTAAAACCCCCTACCTCTAATGAAGCTTGATGATGAACTTTGCACTCCAATCCTCACGAAATTCAGCAAGCTTGATGTTGTTCTTGATGCTTCAGATTGCTCTTGCTTGCTTTCCACTTCCTTCACCGTGTTCTCCCCCTCTCAGTCGTGTTCTTCTTTCTTCTTCCAATTCCTTTTTCACAAAATGTCCAGTTTTGCCCTTAGTCCCAATAATTCCTCAATTTCTTTATATTTTCTAAATAATATTAATAGTCTCACAATATTAATATTAATAAAATAACAATAATAATAATAATTAATAAAAATGCTAATATCACATTAATATTAATTATTGATCATTATCATTATCATTTATCTAATATCAATATTATGCTTCTATTTCTTCCTCAATTCCCACACCAAACACGCTGATGAATAAAAATAACACCGGAACTAAAAATAATTAAAATGGGCGTTACACAGAATGCCTAAATATTCCGGTGAACCTGGGAAAGTAATGTTAAATGATCACAACGTGGGGGTCAGCCATCCAGAAGTCAGTTAATCTGAAGCAGTCAGGTCGAGATTTGATAAATCTCTCGAGGACAATCAGGACTATTTCCCCACAGATTAGCCAATCAGGGGAAAAGTCGTTGCAAAACTAGGGCAGGTCACCCCAAGAGCGTCAAAGTTTTTCTTACCTAGAGACCAGGCACCTATTCGAGGTTCAAGATGCTGAGGCAGATCAGGGTGCAGAGATTGCAGATTTCCTTTCGAGGAACATCCCCACAGAGATCCCACAGGCTGGGACAAGATCAAAAATAGAAGAAATTGTTTCTTTCCGTATCATCATAGCTACTTAAAGCTAATCAAGCTAGTTCAATCAACGTTCAAGTTCAAGACGAATGTCAGGAAGTCATGTTAATCAATAGCCATCAGGTTTCACCTGTCTTCCCCAGCAAAAGTCCAATCATACTTGGCACATCCGGTTATCTCCAGCGGAGTTGGCGTTGTCTTCGGCATTTATTTTGTTGAAGCAAATCTGGTGTACCCAGCTTTCTCCGACAGCCCGAGCCTGCATTTGCATTTTGCATATAATAATCATATTTGCATTTCATCCTCAAACGCATAGCATTTCCATTTCGTATGGAGCATTACGCCATAGAAACATTCGAGCATATGCATACGAGACATAAGCCAGTTTTTTATCAGCCTTCCGTGGTGACGAGAATCACTCTGCAATGAATACAGGGGCATTTATTCAACAGTTGTGTTCAGATAACTCATCAGCTTACCCAGGTTCCCAATCGTGCGTCAGATTTTCTTTGTTCATCGGCCCGTTGAGGATGACTTCTCCAAGCAAATTTTCTTTGTCCATCAGTCCTCTGATGACGACATCTCAACAGATTCTTGTTATCAATCTCTATTGACGATAAGTTTCCCCTAAAAGTTTTCTCTCTGTCTATTCTTGGACGATGCGAGAGTTGGATATGTCTCTCCAGCAGGTTTTCTCTCAGTCTATTCTTAGACGATGCGAGATTTCGATTTGGTGTTCTCTCCGTCTAGCCTTAGACGATGTGAGTTTTGAAGATGATCTTCTGTGCGCCTAGTATTTGGATATGAGATCTGGATATGGTTTTCTCTCCGTCTATTCTTAGACGATGCGAGGTTTGGACGTGGTTTTCTTTCCGGTTATTAGATGAGATGACATTTCAGGAGGGTTTTTCGTGCTGTCGATTCATATTAATGTCGTGGCTCTTTTGAAACAGTGTTTGGTTCATGTTGTCAATCACTATTGACGATATGACTCTTTGAATATGGTTTTCTTTCTGTCAATCACTATTGGTGATGTGGCCCTTTGAAGATATTTTATTTCAATCAACTCCGATAACGAAAGGATTATGAAGTTTTTTGAATGGGTTTGAAGTTCATTAACATGATATACGGTTTTGGAGTCTTCCCGTCTTTCTTTAGATGATGTGAGTATTGGAGTCTTCCCGTCTTTCTTTAGACGATGTGAGTATTGGAGTCTTCCCGTCTTTCTTTAGACGATGTGAGTATTGGAGTCTTTCCGTCTTTCCTTAGACGATGTGAGTATCAGATTTGTTCCTGTTTACCCTTAGATGACGTGAGCGGGTTGGTGTCTTCCCATCTTTCTTTAGATGGCGTGAGTATTGGCTGTCTATCCTTAGATAATGTGAAAGGATCAAGTGCATGTTGATCCGGCCTGTGGGTTCAGTGCCTGTGGCGTTACACAGGTGACTGGCGGTGAAGTCAGATGTTCTCTATCATATGAACAATCAGTGTGTTGTCGTGCAAATGTATTCAGTTTTCAGAGATATCGTTCCCAATCAGTGTTGCAGTTTATTTCTGCAGGTTGGCAAATTTCCGGGTTTCTTTGGTATTTTTTGTACCCCAAAATTTGCCCAACCTTTTCTTTATTTGGTTTATGTTTCATTTCATTTTGTCCTAGCATTTGCATTGCATAACATATTTCATTTTACAGGGGATCAAGAGGTTGTGCATAGCAAAAGGAGGTCACTCAGGGTGTTGAGCCTAAGCAAGGGGTGTTACTCAAGTTCAAGTGCTCATCAGGTCATCTTGAAGTAGTCTTGTGAAAGAATAGATGGATGTGTGTGGGTCAGCTCCTAACTTGGAGGCCAATTGAAGAGCATCAGTGGATTGTGAATGCATGATTATGGATATAAGATGTTGAGAGAGCTCATTGAATGCTTTGAGAGCCATTTGGAGCTTATTCAAGTTGTTGTATGAAGTGGAACAAGCCACAGTCATTGAATGCTTTGAGAGCCATTTGGAGCTTATTCAGTTAACTGTGAAATTGAAGGAGGTTACAACCCAATTCCAAGTCTCTATGGTCATAGGATGTTGTGTTGAGATGTCTAATATACCATTTCAAGATCAATTCATTAAGGATCAAGAGTGTGAGAAGTTACTAAATTAGGGTTCTCAGTGTAAAATCCCCTGTTTAGTCCCCAACTTCAAGACCACCTATCTCAAGATACAAGTCTCATCTCAACTTTTGACCAACATGAAACTTGTAGAGAATGTTCTTAGCTTTCTTTTGAGTACTAGAAGTCCTTGATTGGATTTATAGAACTCAAGTTTCTCCTCGACTTTTGGCCAACATGAAAGTTGTAGGGCATGGTCTTAGCTTTCCAAATAGTACTAGAAGTCTTTCATCTGATTTGTAGAACTCAAGTTATGAGGCTTGCAAGTCAGGGGTATTTTGGGAAAGTAAGATTATAGGTCATAAAATTATAGGTCCATTTCACCAACTTGCACACTCCAAATGAAAATCTTTTCAACATGAAACTTGCTCCAAATAGGGCCATTTGCATTACCAAATCATCTCTTGTCATGGTTGGAGCTTGGATTGGAGATTTGGTGTTTGAATTTTCCATAAAGAAGGCTTAAAATGAGAAAATGGGATTTAATTCATTTGGAACTTTTTCAAGGCAAATTTATGCATATTTTGAGTGCAAATGATGTTCTAAAGACAATGCCAATTTCACATTTGCAATTAGAGGTCATTTGGTTGGTCATTTCCATGGTTTCTTCATCATGAAGTAACAAATGGGAAATCCACCATAGAATCAAAACAAGGCTCAATTCTTGGCCCTTTGATCAACTCAGGCCACGTGCAATTGATTTGGAACAAGATTAAGGCTGGTGCAGTGGAGAAAACACGAGTATGGCAAGTGAAAAAGTGAGAAAATTGATTTGGCAATTGGGCTTTAGGGCATGAATTAAAGCTCCATTCTCATCTAAACCCAACATATAAAAGGTTAGCAAGCTTCCGAAACCCTTAGAGCTCGAATTGGTGGTGGAATTGCAAAATTAGAAACTTGAAAAAGCAAGAGAAAAGTGAGAATCAGTTTTGGAGTTTTGGCCATTATCAAGTGAAATTGAGCTCACTAAAAGCTTCATTCAAGTATTTGTAACGTTTCTGGGTGGTTTGCTCAAAGGTTCAGCCAAAGACAAGACCCAGTGGAGGTTCTCCACTAGGTAATTTCAAAATCACTATATCTCTCTATTTATGCCATGTTTCTGTGCCATTCTTGCATATTTGAGACATAGGAACCATGTAGACCATTAATGTGTAAAATGAACTGGCATTTGTTGTGATTTCTGTTTGGAGCACAAATCTTGTTGTCTGGATTTTAGCTTGTTCTTGAGTTTTTAGAGCAAAATGATTATAAATTTGAACTTTACTTGAAGTGTAGTTGAATTCTGGACGTTTTGGTTGGCTGATTTTGAGTTTCACAGTTTATGCACATTTCTTATTTGTCTTCGATTTGCTTTGTCTATTGCTCAAAAGTGAAAACCAAGGTTGGATTTGAGTTCCTCATGATGAGAGGTTGATTTTTCACTATTAGTTTGTTAATTTTGGTGGAGTTTTGGTAACTGTGTTTCTCTGGGAACTGTTCACGATGGTTGAGGGGCCGGAGAAGATGACCGGAAGGGATCTCCGGCCACCCTCTGGTTTTCTGGACTTTTGTTGACTTTTCCTTTGGGAAGATGATGTCCTGGCCACACGATTGGTTTACTTTTCTCATGGACGCTTGAGATTAAGACACACACTGCACCATCTTTGACCATGCGCACATGATTTCATTTGAATTTCTCATTAATGTGCTGGCACTTTCGTAGCCACGTGATTGGAATACCAGATGATCAGATGGCCTTGGTTGATTTCCACGCTGGTCCTTTTGTTGACCAGCCCTGGTGGATCATTGGTTTGACCTGATTTTCTTTTGGGCGCTTGGGCCTCAATTGCTGTTTGCGCCCCCCTTGGGCCCAACTTGTTTTTTTAACTGGATTTTATTACTTATTGCACCGCCTGTTTTTCTATTTTATTTTTTATTTCCATTTCTTTTTTGTTTATTATCTGTTTGCATTTAAATCAATTTTTATTACTTCCAATTATCCAAAAAAATAACAAAATTACTTTTTAGACACTTTGAGATGTCTTTTAATTTTAGAAAATTTTTATTTTATTTTTGGTTTATTTTTCAATTAAAATTGGATTTTAATATTGGAAGTGTATTAATTGATTTAAATTGTGACATTGTGTGATCTTTTATTTGTTTCTTCCATTTCCTTTGGGTCCAATGAATGAAAATTGATCCTCATACACTTGATGAGTTGAACAATTTTTGAGGATCATTTTTCCCCTGTTTGGTTGACTTTAGGGTTGACTTTGGTGGCTTTTCTTTTGACCCTCGATTCTCCCATTTCAAAGTGGTACATCTTGAATTTAATTTTCTTTTGATGGTGTTTTGAGGGGATATTGGCCTTGTGCTTTTGGCATCTGTTTGCCAACTTGTTTAGCTTTCTTGTGCATTTTATTTGGTAATTTTTGAACCATTTTTTTAATTTTGAGGTGACTTGCAAGTCAAGTTACCTCTAAGGGAAGTTCATACATGCACATTGACCTAGTTTGACTTGGATATGACATTTTTGGATCCTTTGAGCTCTCAATGCCTTTTGTTTCATGTTGCTAACATGTTAAGGATAATGTTTGTTCAATTTTAGGTCATGATATTGTTTTTTCCTTGTTCTTTTGTTTGTTCTCTTTTGAACTTTCAAGTATGGTTTCATTGTGTAGTTTGCTTGCACTTCTTTGTGTTCTAGCTTGCATTTACCTTTGTGATGATTTGATTTTGGTTTTAGGCTTCCCTCTTCATATTTACCTTCTGTCCAATGACCTTGGAATGTCATTTGAGGTAGCTTGGTCCCTCCTTAGGAGGAACATGAAGCTTACCTAAAGTGATGAATCCATGAGGACTTTTCCTAGTGACTTTGTCACACTTATTTGTTTGCTTTTGATGCATCTCTTTCTCTTTTCTCTTTGAATCCTCATATGCATGCTTGGTTGAGATGAGTTTATGGTGGCTACTGCCCCACACTATTTTCCTCCAACTTTCATTCTACTTGTGCATTCCATGTATGCATTCTTTCATTTGCATGTTTCCATTGTTCTTTCTTCTTCTTCTTCTTTTGTCTTCCTTCCCTTAGGATTTCTAATCTCTCTTGTTTAAGAGAGGTTATAATAGACATTAGGGTTCTAACCATGCATGATAATATTATGGAGATGTTTCCCTTTTGTAATCCCAACTTTAGGTGCACTTTGCATGACAACTTTTAGGGTTTGGTGTAGTCCCCCTTTAGTTTGTCCCTTTCTCTTCTCATCTTCAAACAACTTCAATCCATTTAATAAAGATAATGAATGTTGTGCCATGAGCCTTATACTTGGGAAATGGTGATTGAGTGGCTACCTCTCAATTGCCTAGAGTATTTAGTATACGTCCTTAGGACGATATGCGACGCATTCGATCCTAGGTTTTAGACTTTGTTACAACATACATTATAAACACTCATAACTCAAAACACTTCTTCTCTAAAAAACACAAAAACAATTCAAACCTTTTTCATCCTTCGGGATTCTAATCAGGAAAACCTTTTTCATAAGCAAGAGTGTTGTTAACTTTCAATCCTATCGCAAACGGTAACCCCTAAGTCTCCAATGGTTGAGCTGCATACACCAAACTGCTAGAACTGTTTGTTAACCCTACTCGGGTAAAATTTTTGAACAACCTGTGTTCTCTTTAGCCCGAACTACGTTTTCTCTGGTCTTTCATACCAGATGAATGTACGTAGGCATAAGACACGACGTCTTAGTGAGCAACCTCCCCCCTTTCTTTAGCCGTAGTTGGTCGAACTACGTTGACTCTGACTTTCCCATTGCACGAGGGAGTACGTAGGCACAGAGCGGCGATGCTCTGCCGAGTCAGTCCTTTTTCTTTTTCTTTTGTCCATAAGCCTTTAGCGTAGATACTTTACACACCCTCTTAGATAGACAACACATGCATGGATCCCGTCGAGTACGAAGGACGCGAGGGGTGCTCATACCTTCCCCTTGCGTAACCGACTCCCGAACCTAGGACTTGGTTGCGATGACCTCGTCTTTTCTCGTTTTCGTCAGGTTTTTTCTGATCGTTTCCTTTCCCCTCTTTGGGATAAATAACGATAGGTGGTGACTCTGTTAGTCATTGTCAGCCCCTCTTTTTTCGCAGTAGTGACAGCTGGCGACTCTGTTGGGGACAGGAATATCCCCTATGCGAGTCAATCCTAGCGCTTGTGTGTTTTCTTTTGGGTGTATGTATATGTGCTTTATCTTTATTTACTTCTGTATTGTATCATACTTGCTGTGTTGTGGGGAGAGAAGTTCCATTGAGAGATAAGTCAGACCTGGGCTTGAGTATAAACCTAGTATTAGTAGTGGAGACTAGTGGGTGGACCTGTTTGCTTAGCAGACACAGTTCCCCATGAAATTCACGCTCAGACGAGATTCTATTTGACGATTTCCTTTCCGATCCTTAGGATCCGACTGGAATTTGGATTTGAGGGTTGTCGACTCTAGTGATCGATCATTTGGGATTCAGCTAAGTGAGGCCTCTTCGGGAGATGATGATGCTAAACCAGAAATGGTGAACGTATCATCATTTCTCGAAAGTATGTGACGTTGATGAACGCATAGGATGCCGAACCTTGTCAGTGGATAGGTTCATACCTATGAGTGGATGGGTTATGCAGGAAACTTTGGCCTTCAGACTACCCGGTTCTTTACAGTGTGAACCTGTGTTCATGGTACAAAGGGGTCCTAATGTCAGTGATTTGTCAGTACTAAAGCAGAGCGCTGGTTCTTCTCAAGCTACATCACAACAAGCTTGATCGTATGTTTGCATTTGCATCTCTTCATTAACATGTATTTATGTTGCAGATGCATATTTCCCTTCTGATTCTAGTGGTTCTGTTCTTCGTTCTTGACATGGAGCCCTTGAAAAGGACAATTGCTTACAGGTTTCCTACCCCAGATGTCAGTTCTTTGAGAAGTTTGATTGCTATGGCTGAAGGGAATGTGATGGAACAGTTTAGACAAGATTATGGGAGACTGGCCAGATGTGTCTGCAAGCCTTCGTCCTTTGAGATCAGTGGTGTCTATACTCTCTTGCAGTTCTACGACGCCCAGTTGAGATGCTTTATCTTTCCGGATTTTGTTTTGGCGCCTACATTGGAAGAGTATTCTGATATGTTCGGGGTGCCTATCCTTGATCAGATGTCGTTTGTCCACATAGATGCGGAGCCTGATCTGGCTAGGCTCGCTGCTATATTACATTTGGACGCTGCAGAGTTAAAGGGGAACTTAGTTGAGAGGAAAGGAACTTATGGTTTTCTGTTACCTTTTCTTGTTGAGAAAGCTCAGAAGTTTGCTAAGAATGGTTGTTGGATTGTGTTCAGTGCTATTCTGGCACTTTGCATTTATGGCATTGTTTTGTTTCCGAATCTTCCTGATTTTGTAGACGTGGATGCTTTCTACCTGCTAGCCTCAAGGAACCCGGTCCCTACACTCTTAGGAGATGTTTATCATTCTTTGCACCACAAGAATGAAAACCGAAGGGGGAAGAACGTCTCGTGTTGTGTTCCTTTGCTTTATAGATGGTTCATGAGTCATATGCCTAAGACAGGTCAGTTTGTAGACACTGTTGCTACTTCAGAGTGGTCTGAGAGGATGATGGGCCTGACTGCCAAGGATATTTTTTGGTTTGATAGATACATGCTTGGCACATACATTATTTATAGTTGTGGCGGATTTCCTAACGTCCCCCTGGTCGGAAGGAAAGGGTGCATCAACTATAACCCTTCTCTGTTGGTACGACAGTTCGGATATGCTCTCAGGGACGCTCCAAAGGAAGAGGAGATACAGGAATCTCTATATCTCACGGGTTTGTTAGAGGGTGATGATTTGATCAGACTTGAACGTGCTTGGCGAAGCATCCATAGGAGAGTCAAAGCACTATTAGGGAAGAGCAACAGTCATGCCTATAACCCCTACGTGGCTTGGATTCATGAGAGGGCCACGAAGTTCTTGATGCCATTTCCTCCAGTGGAGCCTGTATGCCCTCCCAGGATTGAGGAGCCTACTACGGTGGATATCCAAAGGTATAATCAGGTATGTCGCGAAAAGGAAGAGTTGCAGAAGACAAATGAAGAGTTGGAGAAGGAGATTGCTAAACTCAGAAGTGAGAGGAGTGAAACAACTTATTCTTTGAAGAAGCAAACTGAGCTGGTGAACAAGTTGGGAACAAACTTGACTAAGGAGATGAGCGATAGAGAACGGTTGGGTTTAGACACAAATGTTGTTAGTAGTGTGCTTGTTACTAAAAAGCAGGAGCTGAATAGAGCCTATTTGCGGATTTCCATGTTTGAGACTCAATGGAACGCTGCCATGTCCAACAACAAGCAACGTGAAGACCAGTTGAAGTCGCAGATCAACAAGCTGAAGGCTCAGCTCAGAGCTAAAGATGAGGAGATTTCAAAGGAAGCTTCGCTCAGGAGACATAGTGACTGTAAACTATATGAAGCGCTTGCAACCTTGGAGGAGCATAGAGGGGGGGTTGATGCCAAGAGGCGTAGACTTGAGGAGGTTTTTGGGAAAGAGGACTCATTCGAGGATCTTGAGTCCACCATCAGTCAACATGAGCTGCTTATACGTGGTTTTCTCGCTAGGCCAGACCATCCGGAGACACAGGCGTTGCTGAAGGATTTCCAGTCTCGCCACCCAGCTTGATCTTTTCCTTTGTATTCTGTAGCTTAGACTTTTTGTATGGACCATCACCAGACCTGTTGGTTGAGGTCCTTTTCTGATTGTACTTAATTGATGTTTATACATTGCCTGTGGGCTTATGGTTGTATATATGAGGAGTTTTTATTCTATGCTTGTCTGTGGGTGTTCTCCATCGTCTTGGTTGTTATCCTGAAACTAGAATCATGGGGGAAATTTCCTTGTTTTCATATATACATGTCTGCATTTTAGCATGTTTCTCGCATTTGCAGGTGCATCAGAACTGTTAACCTTATCTTGTTTCTTGTGCTCCACTAGTGTTTCAGGATTGCAGATCAGATAACTCACCGTTACGGTACCAAAAGAAACCAGAAAAGACTGATGGATCAGATGCAGGTAGAAATGCAAGAGATGAGAGATCGGATGGCACAGCTGATGGAGGTTATGCAAGAGGTTGCTAGTGGCCAGGTGCAACTTCAGACTTTAGTGCAACCTCTGATTGCGCGAGTTGATAATGATGGTGTGTTACACGGTGGGGTTGCTGCTAACCCTCCCCACATTGAGACTCCCCGAGTTAACACTTCTGTACTTATCCCTAATGCTGGAAGGAATGGTAATGCTGGGAATGTCGGAGGAAATGGTAATGATGGTAACATTGGAGGGATTGGAAATGTCTTCAGAAACATGGGGAATATTGGTATTGGTGCTGGAGAAGGCGAGTATGCTGGTAACAATGATGGTTTTTATGACCATGGAGATGATTGTGCTATTCATGGAAATCTGCATAATCCTCTGATTGAGGATCAGCAAGGAGATGTTTTCTCAATGAGAGACTTCAAGCCTGAAATGTCAGCTGAAGCGAGCAGAAGATTTAAGCTTTTAGAAGACAAGATGAAAAGCTATGAAAACCAGAATTCCATGGGATTAGATATGGCCAATTTGGGCTTGATTCCTGATTTAAGGGTGCCTCACAAATTCAAAGTGCCTGACTTTGATAAGTACAAAGGCACCACTTGCCCGAGGGTTCACCTACGCTCGTACTATAGAAAGATGTCCGCGTACTCGGATGATGAAAAACTCTTGATGCACTTCTTCCAGGACAACTTGTCTGGTCCTTCTTTGGAGTGGTACATGGGGCTGGAGCCCACTAACGTCCGCAGCTGGAAGGACCTAGCCGAAGCTTTTGTAAGGCACTATCAATACAACAGTGACCTTGCACCAAATAGAGTCCAGCTGCAGAATCTTTTCCAAAAGAATAACGAATGCTTTAAAGAATACGCCCAGAGGTGGCGAGAGCTTGCTGCTAGAGTGCAGCCTCCCATGGTAGAGCGTGAGCTCATTGACATGTTTGTTGCTACTTTACCGGGAGTGTACTATGAAAAAATGATTAGCAGTATGTCGGGAAGTTTTTCAGACTTGATAATCACCGGTGAAAGGGTGGAAAATGGCATCAAGCTCGGAAAGATTCAGGCGGGAGAAGTACCCTCAGCTGGAGGAGGAGGGAAGAAGGTATTTGGGAACAAGAAGCGTGAAGGTGACGTTAACTCAGTAGCGAGTAGTAGAGGAAGAGGTAGGGGACAGCCACATAACCAATATCGCCAACAGCAATTTGCCAGTGTTACTATTCCTGTACCACAATAACAACAACCACAACAACAACAACAACAAAGGCAATATCAGCCACAACAACAAAATCAGCAAGGTTATAGGAGGTTTCCTGATAGGGCCAGGCCGAATAGAGTATTTGACACCCCACCGATGCCATACTCTCAGGTGCTTTAGACTTTATTACAACTGCAATTGATTCAGAAAAGGACTCTAGCTCCTTTGACAGGTCATCCCCCACCCGGCTATGACGCGAATGCTCGTTGCAAGTTTCACTCTGGGGCACCTAGTCACTCTATTGATGATTGCAAGGCTTTTAAACATAAGCTACAAGATCTCATTGACAGCAAAGCAATAAATTTTTCTCATGATGCACCTAACGTTGTGCAGAACCCTATGCCAAACCATGGGAAGGCTATGGTTGGTGCTATTTTGGTGGAGGAAAATTTAGACTTGATAATGGATGTGAGTGAATTGAAAACACCATTGAAGTTTGTTAAAGACAAATTGCTGGGAGGGGGTGTATTCCTAGGCTGCAGTAAGGACTGTGTTGATTGTTTAAGTCATCCTGAGGGATGCGTTGATTTGAGAAGGTGTATCCAAGGAATGATAGATAAGGGGACGTTGCAGTTTGAATGGACCGCAGAAAAGAAACCTGTTGAGGAAGTAGGTGAGGAGAGAGATGAGGTCGCTACAATCTCGATCCCATATAAGACTATAACTATCTCAGCGCCTCCTAGGCCACCAACAATCACTATCATCAAAGCAGGACCCGTGCCATATGAGAGTACCAAGGCTATTCCATGGAACTACGGAGCCGAGGTGTATTGTAATGGTCAGAAGATAGACTTGAAGAGTTTTCTTATGGAGTCAGCAGAGAATGTTGTGGGAGCAGGAGCGATCACCTGAAGCGGCAGGGTCTTTTCATCACCCGAAGTGGTGGCTGAGAAAGCAGATAAAAGGAAAGGTAAGATGGTAATAGAAGAAACTTCCCAGTCTGGTGAGAGGGAATCTTTGGAGAATAATGTGGAGGAAGTCATGAGGCTTATACGCAAAAGCGACTACAAGATAGTCGAACACTTACAGCAGACACCTTCCAAAATTTCAATATTATCACTATTGTTGGGTTCCGAAGCGCACAGGAATGCGTTAATGAAAGTGTTGAGTACCGCTTTTGTGCCTTAAGAAATATTAGTGAATCAACTTGAAGAGGTTTTTGGGCATGTAAACACGGGAAATGGTCTTGGATTTACAGATTTAGACTTAACGCCAAGGGGCAGAAACCACAATTGTGCGCTGCACATTTCTGTTGAATGTAGAGGAGTGGTTATGTCCCATGTCCTTGTTGACACAGGGTCATCTTTGAATGTGCTACCAAAGAAGGCACTTATGAAGCTAGATACTCGGGGCATTACCTGTACACCAAGTGGCTTGGTTGTACGTGCTTTTGACGGCACCCGGAGGTCTGTCTTTGGTGAGCTGGCTTTGCCTATCCAAGTGGGCCCAGAAGTTTTTGACGCTGTATTTTATATCATGGACATTCAGCCTGCTTATAGCTGTTTGTTGGGCAGACCATGGATCCACTTGACTGGGGCTGTTACATCAACTATGCATCAGAAGCTGAAATATATGGTTGGTGGCAGTGTTGTGACAGTGTGTGGAGAAGAGGACATCATGGTTAGCCACCTGTCTTCTTTCAAGTATGTCGAAGTAGACGGGGAAATTCATGAGACCCTATGTCAAGATTTTGAAATTGTTCATTTGAAGGAGAAGTCTCTGGTGATGAGAATAGACCCTGAGGTGGCTATGTCTTCTTTCAAAGAAGCACAAGTTTTGGTGCAAGCTGGTTCAGCCCAAGGCTGGGGGCAGGTGATTGATATACCTCAGAAGTAAGACAAGTTTGGTCTGGGGTATCGCCCATCGTCTTCACAAAGCACGCCGAAGTTCAAGGGGCCAATCAGGTTTACTAGCGGGGGTGTCTTCTTTGAGCAGAGTAATGCCATTTCTGATGATGAAGCTGGAGACAGCGATTGTAATATGGATGCTTGGATCAAGCCATGCATTCCAGGACATCGTCTATGCAACTGGTCCATTGAGGAATTTATCCAAGTGACCAATGAACAATAATGCTTTATTTTTTTTTCAATTATTGTACAACTCTATGTTCTATTTGAAGCATAGCGATTTGTTATTTCAGGGCTTGTTTGTTTATGTTTGAATAATGTTTCATCTATTAATCAAAGGGCGTTTTTCCATTCAAATTTTGTGATCTCTGTTTTTCTTATTTTTGTTTTTAACAATAAAATGGCAATGTGTTTGTTTGCATATCATTTGAAGCACTTAACCATTTTCATTGCAGGACTCACATCATTGCAGATGACACCGATCAAGAATATTCTATGACTCGCTTCGACTTTGATAACCCGGTATTTCAAGCTGAAGAAGAGATTGATGAGGATGAAGACTTGCCCGAAGAGCTAGCTAGACTCTTGAGACAAGAAGAGAAGATCATTCTGCCTCATGAAAAAGAGATTGAGGTCGTCAACTTGGGTTCTGAAGAGGTTGTCAGAAATGCAAGAAGAGGGGCTGCATTGCAAGATGACATCAAGTAAAGGTTGATAGAGATGCTTTGAGAGTACAGTGACATCTTTGCTTGGTCTTACGAAGATATGCCCGAACTTGACACTGAATATTGTGGTTCATTGATTACCACTTCGGGAAGAATGTCCGCCAGTCAAGCAGAAGATTAGAAGGACGAGACCAGACATGGCTGTAAAAATCAAAGAAGAAGTTCAAAAGCAGTTGGACGTTGGATTTTTAGCCGTGACAACTTACCCTCCGTGGGTCGCTAACATTGTGCAGGTACCAAAGAAGGACGGTAAGGTGCGGATGTGTGTTGATTATAGAGTTTTGAATAAGGCGAGCCCAAAGGATGATTTCCAGCTCCCCCACATTGACGTATTGGTCGACAATACGGCTCAATTTTCAGTGTTTTCCTTCATGGATGGCTTCTCCGGTTATAATCAGAAAAAGATGGCACCGAAAGATATGGAGAAAACAAAATTCATTACACTGTGGGGAACATTTTGCTATAAGGTGATGCCGTTTGGGTTGAAAAACGCAGGGGCAACTTATTAGCGGGCAATGATGACTTTGTTTCATGATATGATTCATCATGTGATCGAGGTCTATGTTGATGACATGATTGCGAAGTCCCAAACGGAAGAAGAGCATCTGGTCAACTTATTGAAGCTGTTTGAGAGGCTGAGGAAGTTCAAATTGAGGTTGAATCCAAATAAGTTCACTTTCGGAGTTCGGTCCGGAAAGTTATTGGGGTTTATCGTCAGCAGAAAAGGAATTGAGGTAGATCCTACAAAAATAAGAGCCATTCAAGATATGCCAGCGCCAAAGACTGAAAAAGAGGTTCGTGGCTTCTTAGGGAGGTTGAACTACATCGCTCGGTTCATATCTCATCTAACAGCCACGTGTAAACCAATGTTTAAACTGTTAAAGAAAGATCAGACGGTTGTCTGGAATGAAAATTGTCAAAAAGCGTTCGATAAAATAAAAGAGTATTTGCAGGAGCCTCCGATACTGATACCCCCAGTTGCTGGAACACCATTAATCATGTATTTAACGGTTCTTGAGAATAGTATGGGTTGTGTTCTCGGTCAACACGACGAGACAGGGAGAAAAGAGCATGCGATTTACTATCTGAGTAAAAAGTTCACAGATTGTGAGTCCCGTTACTCAATGCTTGAAAAAACGTGTTGCGCACTCGCTTGGGCGGCCAAACGTTTAAGACAGTACATGCTCAATCATACAACCATGCTAATTTCGAAAATGGATCCGATTAAATATGTCTTTGAAAAGCAAGCGCTTTCAGGAAGGATTTCCAGATGGCAAATGGTACTGACAGAGTACGACATCCAGTACGTTTCCCAGAAAGCCATTAAAGGGAGTGTTCTGTCAGAATACCTTGCTGAACAACCAATTGATGATTACCAACCAATGAGATTTGAATTTCCTAATGAGGACATTATGTACTTGAAAGCGAAAGATTGTGATGAGCCATTACCCACTAAAGGTCCGGAGAAGGGTTCTCAATGGCAGATGATATTCGATGGCGCAGTTAATTCATATGGTAGTGGAATTGGGGAATTATCACAACTCCTCATGGAACTCATATCCCTTTTACTGCCAGATTAACTTTTCCTTGCACCAACAATGAGGCCGAGTACGAAGCATGTATCATGGGTCTGGAAGAAGCTATTGATCTTAGGATCAAGAATCTTGATGTATATGGCGATTCAACGCTAGTTGTTAACCAGATCGAAGGAGAATGGGAAACTCACCAGCCAAATCTGATCCCTTACAAGGATTATGCAAGAAGACTGTTACCATTTTTCGATCATAGACTTCCACCATGTGCCAAGAGTGGAGAATCAAATGGCAGACGCTTTGGCTACACTCTCTTCAATGTACAAGGTTAATTTTTGGAATGAAGCTCCAAGGATTATTATCTCACGCTCGACAGGCCCGCTTTCATATTTGCCATTGAGGGAGTTTCCGATGGTAAGCTGTGGTTCCATGACATCCAAAATTTCCTTAAGAACCAAGAGTATCCGCCAGGGGCATCGACCCAAGATAAGAAAACTCTTAGGAGATTGTCTGGCAACTTTTACCTCAACCCAGACGGTGTGCTTTATAGAAGGAATCATAATTTAGTGCTACTCAGGTGTGTGGACGAAAAAGAAGCAAGCTTGCTTATGGAAGAAGTCCATGAGGGTACTTTTGGCACGCATGCCGGCAGACATGCCATGACTCAGAAGATACTACGAGCTGGGTATTTTTGGCTAACAGTGGAGTCGGATTGTTTCAAATTCGCGAAGAGATGCCATAAATTCCAAATTTATGCTGATAAGATTCATGTGCCGCCGTGCCCGTTGAATGTAATGTCATCCCCTTGGCTGTTCTCCATGTGGGGCATCGATATGATTGGAAAGATCGAGCCCACTGCTTCTAACAGACACCGTTTTATTTTGGTAGCTACCGATTATTTCACCAAGTGGGTAGAGGCAGCATCGTACGCTAATGTGATCAAGCAAGTGGTAGCAAGATTCATAAAGAAGGACATCATCTGCAGATATGGAATTCCCGAGCGAATCATTACTGACAATGGTTCAAATCTGAATAATAAGATGATGAAGGAGTTTTGCCATAACTTCAAGATTGAACATCACAACTCATCTCCCTATCGGCCGAAGATGAATGACGTTGTTGAAGCGGCCAACAAGAACATCAAAAAGATAGTGCAAAAGATGGTTGTTAATTACAAAGGTTGGCATGAAATGTTTCCCTTCGCCTTGCATGGTTATCGTACGACGGTACGCACATCAACCGGGGCAACTCCTTTCTCGCTAGTGTACGGTATGGAAGCTGTCCTACCGCTAGAAGTCGAGATTCCTTCTTTAAGAGTTTTGGTTGACATAAAGCTTGATGAGGCAGAATGGATCAAGAATAGATTGAATCAGCTTAGCCTGATGGATGAAAAGAGGTTAGCATCAATTGCATACGGTCGGTTGTATCAGAGCCGGATGAAGAAAGCTTATGATAAGAAGGTGCGCCCTCGAAGCTTTCAGACGGGCGATCTTGTGCTGAAAAAGATTCTCCCACCACACTCAGATCATAGGGGCAAATGGACTCCCAATTATGAAGGTCCATATGTTGTACGAAAGGTTTTCTCTGGAGGAGCCTTAGTATTATCCACCATGGACGGTGAAGGTTTTGCATCCCCGGTGAACGCAGACGCAGTTAAAAAAATACTTTGCTTAAAAGAGACCCGCTGGACACAAAAAGAAAAGTCCAGGAAAAAATGGGGCATCCCGGCGAACCATAAAAAAGAAAATAGGTTCGGGAAAAAATTAGGGATAAAAAATGAAAAGATGTAAACCCGCAAAGTCGAAAACCTAAAAAGGCGACTTTGGCAAAAATGGGTATCCCGGTGAATCGAAAACTCGAGAGGGCGGTTCAGGCAAAAGTTAGGGATTGAAAAGCAAATGACTGCGGCCTGCGTATGGATTTCATTGCTTAGTAGATTGGGAGAACCTGAGGACCGTTTATTCGAATCAATCTCTTCTGAAGACGAAGCGTCGGGAAAGCGTCAGGGTTAGGCGAGTCATAGAGGAATCAACTCATGGTGTTTGTCTGCGCCACATTGCCAACATTGATGTACTTTTTGTTTAAAATGTACACTTTTGTATTTTCCTTTATGCATACCTGTAGTTTTGCGCAGCTTCCTCTTTTCAGGAGTTGCATCTGTTGTAAAACTTTGCCTATTTACAGGCCGTTTATCAATAAACATATACTATTCAGTACTTGTCTGTGTGCTTTTGTTTTAACTCTTACTGTTTTATTTGTGAAAAATGCCCGATGTTTTTGATGAACTTTCATACATAAACTTGTAGGCCTTGGCCGATAATTGTTAAAACTTTGATATTAATTGAACAATGTCACGAATGATGACCAAAATAGCCTTGTTGTATAGGATGTCTTGGTTGTTTGCCTTTTGCAGGGTTGTTACTCTTGGGGAAAGGTTTTATGAATATGAATGGATTTATGTGTTCCCTAAAATAGTTTTGTTCTCCAGCAGTTGATGTTGAATCTCTATCCCAGTAGAGTCATGTGCAGTGTATTAGCATGTACCTGGCAGTTTGCCAGTGCGCTTTTAATCTTCCGCAGAGTACGAGCATGTGCTTACTCCCTAGTGAGTCGATATTTGGGGCGTATCCCCATGGAGTAGGTGCAGAGTTTCCCCAGTAGTTGGTCTGAAACTCTTCCCTCTCCATCAGCTTGATTGTAGGTACCCAACTTTCAGTAATATGGACCGAAGTCTCTGACATAGTTGATTTCCCCACAGTGTCATTTATCCCTTAGCAGGAAAGGTGTAATCTCAGTGTTGGCTATCTTTTCTCAGTTAGATCTTCATTCCCTAAGATAGTTGCATCTTGGAAGGCCGTTCAGGGAATTGTTGTTCTCTATCAGGTAAGTTGGGTTGTTTAGCCTAGATGTTTTAAGTACTCGGTGAGTTGTCTGTTCCTCAGAAAGTTTGTATTCTGGAGAGTCAGCCCGAGCATTTTCCTCAGCAAGTGGTAATCTGCATCCTAAGTTGAGTTTGGGTTTCCCATTCTTGTATGAACTTTATTCCAGGTAGATGAGCCCTTCGAGGCCTTTTCGCTTCAGTATAAGTCCAATCGTTATTGGCATGGGTAAGCTGTTTCCTGCAGAGTTGTTCCTGATAGGATGGTTTTTGTTTCTCTAGCATTTATTTTGCTGTTTCAGTTTCGTTGCATTTGCATGCGTGCATAGCATCTACCCAAACGCGTAGCATTCCCATCTTGTATGGGGCATTACGCCATTTTCAAACATTTGCATGTGAAACATAGACCAGGTTGTTATCTCTTTGTTTCAGGTGTATCTTCGGAGGTTTGATCTTTTCCTTTAGTATCCAGACCATGTGATTTCTCTTAGCCCGCGTGGTATCCATACCCCGGCTCATGTTATTCCCCAGCAGTATCTTAGGATCTGGGTGGTTCATGATAAGTATGGTCATGAAGTCCTTTCCCCGTTGAGTATCCAGACTCCGGTCCATTCCTAGTTGATGAGGTTTTCCTTTTCCCTTCGAGTATCCAGACTTCGGTAAAGATGGTTGTGGTATCCAGACTATGGTGATTGATATTATTATGCTTTCTCCGTTGAGTATCCAGACTCCGGTAAAGTCAGTTGGGTATCCAGACCTTGATAATTTTTGTGGTTGTACTCTTTGTCCGTTGAATATCCAGATTCCGGTGAGTTTTCGATTGATGGTATATTTTTTTGCCCGTAGAGTATCCAGACTCCGGTCAATTCCGTTGAGTATCCAGACTCTGGTAAATTTCCAACAGGTATTTTCTCTTGATTCGTTGAGTATCCAGACTCCGGTCAAGCTCCCTCGTGATTTCCAGATCACAGCAAGTGTATTTGTGTTCTTTTGCCTTATGGTATCCAGACCGTGGCTTATGCTCGTGTTATTGTGTTTTCTCCGTTGAGTATCCAGACTCCGGTCAAGTCAGTTGGGTATCCAGACCCTGATGAATCCTGTTTGTACTTTCTCCGTTGAGTATCCAAATTCCGGTAAAGGAGGTTATGGTATCTAGACCATGATAGTTTATTTGATGCTCCGTGATATCCAGGTCACAGTAATTGTTGTTATCTCCTATCGCCGTGTGGTATCCAGACCTTGGCACCTAATGTTTTTCTCAACCCATGTGGTATCCAGACCACAACTTATTTTGTTTCCCAGAAACATCGTTTGACTTGAACTCGTAGGATATTCGGATACTGATGAATATATTCCTTATTGCATAGAGCATCCAGGCTCAAATTGCATTGAGCATCCAGGCTCCAGTTTTTGAGTATCCAGACTCAGATTTATTAACCGAGTATCCAGACTCAGGTTATTTGCATAGAGCATCCAGGCTCATATTGCATTGAGAATCTAGGCTCCAGTTTTTGAGTATCCAGACTCAGGTTATTTGCATAGAGCATCCAGGCTCAGATTGCATTGAGCATCCAGGCTCCGGTTTTTGAGTATCCAGACTCAGATTTATTAACCGAGTATCCAGGCTCCGATCATTTTAAGCATCCAGGCTCTAGTTTGTTTCTTTGAGCATCCAGGCTCCAGTTTGTGTTTCTGAGCATTCAGGCTCCAATTACTTCGAGCGTTCAAGCTTCGATTTCTATGGAGTACCCAGACTCCGGTAATTTGGATTGTTACTTTTCTCCAATATGGTATCCAGACCTTGGCGTCACTTTTGACGTATGTATTCTTTTTCCCCAACGGAGTGTTTTTGAGATCAGTACAGTCATATTCAGATTTTATGCGATTGGAAAATTTCCGGGTTCTTTGGTATTCAACCATCTTTTACCTTGATTGTTTGAAAGCCGTCCGTGTTTCATCCTGTCAGGTCCAAGCTGTTTGAATAGGGGCAGCTGTTGTACCCCAAAATTTGCCCAACCTTTTCTTTACTTGGTTTATGTTTCATTTCATTTTGTCCTAGCATTTGCATTGCATAGCATATTTCATTTTACAGGGGATCAAGAGGTTGTGCATAGTGTCACACCCTAATTTTTGACCTTAAGATTTCACCTCCTTGTGTGCTTTCTTACACTTTTATGTGTGACTAACGAGTATCTACAGGGTCATTTTTTTTGCCTTGAAGACATCTCTGACAAATTCTATTGAGGTTATCCTCCGCCAATCAAAAGGGCTTGCCAAGACAAAAGTTCTTATTGAGAAATGAGGTCGCAGGGTTATGGTATTTGAAACCCCATCAAATCTTCACACAAGAGGATTTGGATTCAGGGTTGAAGTTCACTCATATATGCTTTAATTTGTTATCTTCTAAGCAACTAAGTAGTGTGCTTTGCTTTACGGGTTTCCTTAATGGCATCACTAGCCAAGGGATGGATATGGCGTGATCACAAGAATTATTAATATGGTATGGAATTTGATATTTGATTAAACTCAAGAGTCTGTGGAGTTTCCCTAATTGGTACGATTGAAAAAGATTGTCACAAATTACAAAGTACAAATGCAAAGTGGATGGAGCTTCAAAGACGTTATAACATTGTGGTTCGCAAGTTGAGTGGATCCTAGGCCAAGCCTCAGGTTTTAAAAAGATTGTTTGGACTTATTATTCGCAAACTTCCAAACTTCCATTTCAAGATTGTTGGGAATTACTCCTAGGATGTTTCAAGCCTAAATCATGAAATCACTAGAAATCCAAGAGGCGTGCTGAATCTGAAAGTTTAAGATTCACTGCAATGAAAGTTTCACTACAAATAATTATGTCTCAAAATTACAAAATTGGAAATGACATAGTTTATTCCTTCTAGCACCGTCTACATAAAAGACATGTTACATTTTGCTGATATGTAGAAGTACATGTTGTCTTTAGCTCTTTTTCTTCCGTCATGATCGCGGTCTTCATTAGCACGGCTGCTGTAACTTACATTTCGCCTCGCCTCGTTTGTGATGTTATCTGAACATGACAAAAAAACAGTTAATACTAAGAGTAAAAGAAAACGAATTTTAAGTCAAGAGTAATAAATTCAAAAGTTTGCAGCAGTTTTTATGATCATAGGATCAGTCCGTAAGAGAGGGTGTTGGCATTACCTTGTAAAGGACCGTTTAGTTCTAGAGATGTTGGAGCTAAGGCTTGAGACTTCGGATTTTCCATCATTGACGTTGTCACTAAACCAAGAAAGATAGAACTTTAGCACATATAATACAATCCAAAGCATATCATCATCAAGATGGCTCAACCTGACATAAGAATAAAAACAACATGTTAGCAACTATCTCCCTGCAAAAACAGCCGTGGCCTGTCCACAATTCACCCCAGTAATACAAAGTATGAACTCCTTACCCCCTTTGTTCCAGCTCTGTGAATGCATTGGCAAGCCGAATACCGCAGGACCACTTCGTTGATGATATCCCGCTTTTGCTCAACCTCAACCTGCACAACAACATGGTAATAACATATCACGAGTAACTCGAGAACAATTGGGCAGTGTTGCCGGTGACCACGGTATGCAAAGTATAAGCACACTATTTTTCTCTTTAAATCAGAGGATTAATTATCGCGATGACGGTACTAAACACAAGAAGCATCTCATGACGAATATGAGAAACTTGCTACGATAAAACCAGACCAAGACATGCCCAAAGAATAATATGGATGTATGGAGAAGCATTCTAGTGGTTTTTCACCATGACGGAAGAACATCGACAGACTAACCTTGGAATAACCTTTATGATAACAAAACGAACCCAATTGCCCTCTATACCATTAGCCTGAGAAGGTGTACATCATCAAACACAACAAAGTCTATGGACATCGCATCTAATTCAAGTGGTAGCTTCAGAATTTGTCATATGGTTTATTCTCTCTTGACTTTGATTCAAAATGATCTAAATGAGCATTATAACATAACCAAACCCAGTCGCATCCTCAAGCACAGCCTCAGGTTCAAGGACTGTCTCAACCAGTTTCACATGCAGCTCCACAACCAGTTTCACATGCAAATCCCTCCAATCATCCGCTACAACAAAATCACCAACAATATGATATCAGGGTCGTCTCTCCGAGCAACTCCAAAGGATTGTTTCCAAGTATACATGAAATCTACAAATCCTAAAAAAAAATCTACATAATTAATAAAAACAAGGAAGGTCGGTCGGGAACATCAAGTTTTCTTGCAGAACAACAAGGTATAAGGCAATAAATAGGAAATGAGACACATTAACTAAAAAAGGGGAAGTAACCAAGGAATCTGAGGATGTTCCGAACAATCTACCTTTTATCATTTCCGGCTTTCGAACTTTTTCATCAGCTCCTAAATAGCTTCAACTTCCGCCAATGCGACTTGAACGTCTTCACAACCTGCATTCACAATAAAATTGAATTATCAGCGTATCTTCCCACAACATAAGCAAAACCGGAAATCGCGGCCATTAGAACAAGCGTAAAAGTTCAAGACAATGCATAGTTACGACCTTCAAGATCACCCCTTCAAGATTAGGCAGCCGCTGATGCTCTGTGACAGTTGTGGTGACCAGACCGTTAGTTTGAATGCTTTCTCTTCCTACCTGATTAAAATCGGAACCAAGTCAGAACAGGGCTTTCAAAATTGAGTCAACTTCAAGAGAATATCACCATTATCCTTTTATTACAAATGAGCAAGTTACTTACCAGCAGTACAAAGCAATGACTCATCTTTTTTCCTCCAAGCGTATCAGTAACTACAATTAAGAGCAACAACCTCACGCCGGCAGCATCATGTCGTTCGCATCCGCTGCAACACAACCATTGTTATTATTAGAGGACTTTGAGAAAATACGGCTAAGAACAAGAATGAGAAACCGGTGCTACATAACAAAGCCAAGACGAGAACTGCCACAAGGGTGAGAGCCGCGTCAGTTACATGTTTCGCGGGAATGACTTCGTCTGTGTTCATCTCTTTCACAAAGGAGAAGCAAAACTTCATTTCGTCTTCTTTAATCCACACCGCTGCTCATGATAACGCATCATCAGTATATATCAGAAAATAATCGCAAGGCACTACGTCCATGAGAAACTCAGCCACCTGAAAATCATTCAATTCACAAGTTATCGGCAAAACACACCGAGTCCAAAGTTGAACTGAAACCGCTTGCAAAATAAATGTTGAACAAAACCCGTATTTGATTTTCGAGGAAAACAATACGAGTTTATCTAGCTGAAGTTTCACCTGTTGTACCATCTGTATCATGCAAAAGGCCTAATATCAAAGAGACAGGAACTTCAGACTTCAAATGTTCTTTAGCTTCTAGTCCATATTCAGAATCTTACAATTGCAACTCAGGTTATATTGCTTTGTGTAACTCAAATAGTTCCATGACACGTGTATGCTGTGAGCCCTCCCAAATAACCGCCAAGTATATTTTCCTCACCTGCATCAGAAACATTAACAGTCAGCGTATTCAAGAGCCGTCAACTTAATTCGAAAAACTTGGAATGAGTTTAACGTATGCCTAAACCAAACTGGAAATCCTATCACCTCATTTACACGATCGGACAACATTTAAGACTTCCCAAAGCAATGGTGACAAAGCCCAAACATTCCAAAACAGAGCGAAACGAAAACGGAAATAATTCAAACTTATCAAGAAGAATTTGAAACCATAACCAATATGCTTCAAAGAGAAATCAACAACCTTTACTACTTTCCAGAACGACTCTGAATGTAAAACTGACATGTCTCAAGCATAATCTGTCAAAAATGGAAGCATATTAATTAGTACATAAATTCTTCGAATGAAGGTTGAGACTATAAAAAACGAGAACAAATCCACTCAGGGGAGACGACAAAAAAATAATACAACAATCATAGAAATCCACAGCAAAAAACCCAAAAATCCCAAATCACGAACTCCAAATGATTTTGCGAAGTGAGAAACTTATCTCTTAGACTCTACCGAAAACCACCACAAACCCTCGTGCCATCGCCGTGAATCCCCTTTCCGTCGAGAACCTCAATGATCCACCGCCTTCAAAGCCATCGCCACCGTCAAGATCTTCAAACCTTTCGCTGGAAATCGTCCAATCCACTCTCAACCTTCGCCGCGATTTCACCATTGACGAGCCCCCCTGCAAAACAGAATCCATATCAAACTGTGAGAACTCCCATTACTAACAATTTTTGCGTTGTTCGATTTGTTTTGGTTTGTGATTTGTGCAGAGAAGTAGAACGAGAAGAAGAAAGAAAGTTCGAAGAAGAAATCGGAGGAGAAAGGAATGGGGAGAGCGAGCGAGAGAGAGTGAGATTGACGAGAAGGAGGAAAAGGGAAAACGACGATCGAGAGAGGAAAGGGGAGGGTTTCTCCGATTTGGAGTCTTAGGGTTTTCTTTTTTTCTTTAATTTTTATATTGTAATCCTATGTATGCCCACACACGCTAATAATCGTGCACCCTCACATCACAGACACTCATCACCACTTGATCACAATCACACGATCCATATACTGCTGCCCACCATAACTCCTTACACCCACATGCACCAGATTCCGCGAACCCCCTAATTAACCCTAATTAGCCCACTAAACCTTTAATTAATTCTTAATCAGTTTTTAATCCATCATTAACCATAATTAACTTTTTAAAGAAATATTTAACCAGCCTTTTTTTTTTATCAATCAAACTTAGAACTTATCTAGTTTATCTTAAGTTTTTTTTTCTTTTAACTAATCAATCTATTTTCAATTTACTCACCTTTTAATTTAATAAATATTTTATAGTATGATAAATTTATTTAACTTTAATATAACCTTTTGTTTAATAAAATCCACATAATAATAATAAAACTCTTTTCAACCAAAACCAACTTATTTAATAAATATTTTATTTCTATCTAGACAATTTAATTAATCAATTAAATCATTAGGCCTCTTCTTTAATCACTCCTTTATAAGCTAAACAAACCATTTTTCTAAATAAGTAATAAAAAACCTATTTCATAATCAATTCGTAATAATTAACAATACTTTTTTTCTCACCTATTATATTGAGTAAACCTTTATTTAATTAAAATTATTTCACCCAAATTTAATTTATAATCTAACCTTTTAGTAAAAATTAATAAGACAAATCCAACCGTTTTCTCATCAAATTAACTCTTATTAAAACTAATATAATCACTATAACCTTTCATAAAATCAATTCCCCCATTTTAAACAATTCTCTTAAAATCAATTCATCTAATAGAACTTTCTTAAAATCAATTAAACCTCACCAATTTCATCAAATAACATGTTTTCTCAATCCCAAATTAAAAATCAACCCTACATCGTAAATCAATCATCCGATCATGCACGCTTACACTCCACGCACATATTCACTCACCTACACCTTAGCGCTTTCATGCGTGTGTATGGCTTTACTTTTCGCAACTTATCTTACAAGCAATTTACATTACCGCAATTTATATTTTCTGCCTTGCATCCAGTCCAAAGGAAAAACCTACACATGATTCAACAATCGTGTGTAGTGCATCTCATTTTGCACCATACTCCCGCTCGATCCTTGATCCCAGTCAAGTTGATAAATTAAGATAGATCCTACCCCATAGGAAGGACCTTTCTCCTATAACATAGAAATAAACACATAACAAACAACTCAAATCAACACAATATTCAAACACAATAGAAATAGATACTAATCATCTTAAGCGAGATAGAATCTCCACCCCACATCAATACAGTCAATACTGTAGGAACTTTGTCTTAAGAGAGATAAAGGTGTACCTCGTCGATCCCTATTCGAGTACTTGAGCCCTTCTCTTAAGACGATGCAAAGACTACATTCCTACAACTTGTGGCGGTTAAATCTCTCTTAAAATGACAACTCATCTTTTCTCCTAAAATAAATCAATCAACTACCCTAAACCCGTAGGAACTTTGACCATAGTCAAAGAACTCCTCTAACCCTTTAGGGGAACTACAAATACTCTAATTCCACTCTCGTAAGGATATGTAGGCATAAGATGCAACATCTTATCGAGTATACTTAGAAATAAACCCCTAGGTCTTTAACCTTTAAGCAAATAAACACATAGCAATAAACAAACATAAAACAAGAGGTTCCTGTAGAGTACTACAGAAACTTAGGATGCTAGCACCTTCCCTAAGTTTAACCAACCCCCGAACCTATAACTCTCTAAACCTTGCATTTGCATTGCATTGTGGGAATTTCGATCTTTATCCCTTCCTTTGGACAAATCAAAGTTCGGTTGCAAAAATGAATTAAAGATTCAAACTAATCAATAGTTTGGTATCCGATTTTCACCGCGACACATAGAAAAAGGAGGTCACTCAGGGTGTTGAGCCTAAGCAAGGGGTGTTACTCAAGTTCAAGTGGTCATCGGGTCATCTTGAAGTAGTCTTGTGAAAGAATAGGTGGATGTGTGTGGGTCAGCTCCTAACTTGGAGGCCAATTGAAGAGCATCAGAGGATTGTGAATACATGATTATGGATATAAGATGTTAAGATAGCTCATCGAGTGCTTTGAGAGCCATTTGGAGCTTATTCAAGTTGTTGTATGAAGTGGAACAACCACAGTCAAGGATGTTGCATATAGGGTTTTCATCTGGTAAATCCTCAGTTAACTGTGAAATTGAAGGAGGTTACAACCCAATTCCAAGTCTCTATAGTCATAGGATGTTGTGTTGAGATGTTTAATATACCATTTCAAGATCAATTCATCAAGGATCAAGAGTGTGTGAAGTTACTAAATTAGGGTTCTCAGTGTAAAATCCTCTATTTAGTCCCCAACTTCAAGACCACCTATCTCAAGATACAAGTCTCATCTCAACTTTTGACCAATATGAAACTTGTAGAGAATGTTCTTAGCTTTCATTTGAGTACTAGAAGTCCTTGATTGGAATTATAGAACTCAATTTATGATGCAGACAAGTTACAGGTCATCAGATGAATGTGATTTTGGTCAACAAAAGTTAACCAACTCTCAAGCCATTTTTGACCTAGAAGGATGTTTCTCCTCAACTTTTGGCCAACATGAAAGTTGTATGGCATGGTCTTAGATTTCCAAAGAGTACTAGAAGTCTTTCATCTGATTTGTAGAACTCAAGTTATGAGGCTTGCAAGTTAGGGGTATTTTGGGAAAGTAAGATTATAGGTCATAAAATTATAGGTCCATTTCACCAACTTGCACACTTCAAATGAAAATCTTTTCAACATGAAACTTGCTCCAAATAGGGCCATTTTCATTACCAAATCATCTCTTGTCATGGTTGGAGCTTGGATTGGAGATTTGGTGTTTGAATTTTCCATAAAGAAGGCTTAAAATGAGAAAATGGGATTTAATTCATTTGGAACTTTTTCAAGGCAAATTTATGCATACTTTGAGTGCAAATGATGTTCTAAAGACAATGTCAATTTCACATTTGCAATTAGAGGTCATTTGGTTGGTCATTTCCATGGTTTCTTCATCATGAAGTAACAAATGGGAAATCCACCATAGAATCAAAACAAGGCTCAATTCTTGGCCCTTTGATCAACTCAGGCTGTGTGCAATTGATTTGGAACAAGATTGAGGTTGGTGCAGTGGAGAAAACACGAGTATGGCAAGTGAAAAAGTGAGAAAAAATTGATTTGGCAATTGGGCTTTAGGGCATGAATTAAAGCTCCATTCTCATCTGAACCCAACATATAAAAGGTTAACAAGCTTCCCAAACCCTCAGAGCTCGAATTGGTGGTGGAATTGCAGAAATAGAAACTTGAAAAAGCAAGAGAAAAGTGAGAATCGGTTTTGGAGTTTTGGCCATTATCAAGTGAAATTGAGCTTACTAAAAGCTTCATTCAAGTATTTGGAACGTTTCTGGGTGGTTTGCTCAAAGGTTCAGCCAAAGACAAGACCCAGTGGAGGTTCTCCACTAGGTAATTTCAAAATCACCATATCTCTCTATTTATGCCATGTTTCTGTGTCATTCTTGCATATTTGAGACATAGGAATCATGTATACCATTAATGTGTAAAATGAACTGGCATTTGGTGTGATTTCTGTTTGGAGCACAAATCTTGTTGTCTGGATTTTGGCTTGTTCTTGAGTTTTTAGAGCAAAATGATTATGGATTTGAACTTTACTTGAAGTGTAGTTAAATTCTGGACGTTTTGGTTGGCTGATTTTGAGTTTCACAGTTTATGCACATTTCTTATTTGTCTTCGATTTGCTTTGTCTATTGCTCAAAAGTGAAAACCAAGGTTGGATTTGAGTTCCTCATGATGAGAGGATGATTTTGCACTATTAGTTTGTTAATTTTGGTGGAGTTTTGGTAACTGTGTTTCTCTGGGAACTGTTCACGGTGGTTAAGGGGCCGGAGAAGATGACCGGAAGGGATCTCCGGCCACCCTCTGGTTTTCTGAACTTTTGTTGACTTTTCTTTTGGGAAGATGATATCCTGGCCACACGATTGGTTTACTTTTCTCATGGACGCTTGAGATTAAGACACACACTGCACCATCTTTGACCACGCGCACATGATTTCATTTGAATTTCTCATTAATGTGCTGGCGCTTTCGTAGCCACGTGATTGGAATACCAGATGATCAGATGTCCTTGGTTGATTTCCACGCTGGTCCTTCTATTGACCACCCCTGGTGGATCATTGGTTTGACCTGATTTTCTTTTGGGCGCTTGGGTCTCAATTGCTGTTTGCGCCCCCCCCCCCCCCTTGGGCCCAGCCTATTTTTTTAACTGGATTTTCTTACTTATTGCACCGCCTGTTTTTCTATTTTATTTTTTATTTCCATTTCTTTTTTGTTTATTATCTGTTTGCATTTAAATTAATTTTAATTACTTCCAATTATCCAAAAAAATCACAAAAATACTTTTTAGACACTTTGAGATGTCTTTTAATTTTAGAAAATTTTTATTTTACTTTTGGTTTATTTTTCAATTAAAATTGGATTTTAATATTGGAAGTGTATTAATTGATTTAAATTGTGACATTGTGTGATCTTTTATTTGTTTCTTCCATTTCCTTTGGGTCCAATGAATGAAAATTGATCCTCATACACTTGATGCGTTAAACAATTCTTGAAAACCATTTTGCCCCTGTTTGGTTGAATTTAGGGTTGACTTTGGTGGCTTTTCTTTTGACCCTCGATTCTCCCATTTCAAAGTGGTACATCTTGAATTTAATTTTCTTTTTATGGTGGTTTGAGGGGATATTGGCCTTGTGCTTTTGGCTTCTGTTTGCCAACTTGTTTAGCTTTCTTGTGCATTTTATTTGGTAATTTTTGAACCATTTTCCTAATTTTGAGGTGACTTGCAAGTCAAGTTACCTCTAAGGGAAGTTCATACATGCACCTTGACCTAGTTTGACTTGGATATGACATTTTTGGATTCTTTGAGCTCCCAATGCCTTTTGTTTCATGTTTCTAACATGTTAAGGATGATGTTTGTTCAATTTTAGGTCATGATATTGTTTTTTCCTTGTTCTTTTGTTTGTTCTCTTTTGAACTTTCAAGTATGGTTTCATTGTGTAGTTTGCTTGCACTTCTTTGTGTTCTAGCTTGCATTTCCCTTTGTGATGATTTGTTTTTGCTTTTGGGATTTCCTCTTCATATTTACCTTCTGTCCAATGACCTTGGAATGTAATTTGAGGTAGCTTTGTCCCTCCTTAGGAGGAACTTGAAGCTTACCTAAAGTGATGAATCCATGAGGACTTTTCCTAGTGACTTTGTCACACTTATTTGTTTGCTTTTGATGCATCTCTTTCTCTTTTATCTTTGCATCCTCATATGCATGCTTGGTTGAGTTGAGCTTGTGGTGGCTACTGCCCCACACTATTTTCCTCCCACTTTCATTCTACTTGTGCATTCCATGTATGCATTCTTTCATTTGCATGTTTCCATTGTTCTTTCTTCTTCTTCTTCTTTTGTCTTCCTTCCCTTAGGATTTCTAATCTCTCTTGTTTAAGAGAGGTTATGATAGACATTAGGGTTCTAACTATGCATGATAACATTAGGTAGATGTTTCCCTTTTGTAATCCCAACTTTAGGTGCACTTTGCATGACAACTTTTAGGGTTTGGTCTAGTCCCCCTTTAGTTTGTCCCTTTCTCTTCTCATCTTCAAACAACTTCAATCCATTTAATAAAGATAATGAATGTTGTGCCATGAGCCTTATACTTGGGAAATGGTGATTGAGTGGCTACCTCTCAATTGCCTAGAGTGTTTAGTATACGTCCTTAGGACGATATGCGACGCCTTCGATCCTAGGTTTTAGACTTTGTTACAACATACATTATAAACACTCATAACTCAAAACACTTCTTCTCTAAAAAACACAAAAACAATTCAAACCTTTTTCATCCTTCGGGATTCTAATCAGGAAAACCTTTTTCATAAGCAAGAGTGTTGTTAACTTTCTGTCTTATCACAAACGGTAACGCCTAAGTCTCCAATGGTCGAGCTGCATACACCAAACTGCTAGAACTGTTTGTTAACCCTACTCGGGTAAAATTTTTGAACAACCTGTGTTCTCTTTAGCCCGAATTACGTTTGCTCTGATCTTTCATACCAGATGAAAGTATGTAGGCATAAGACGCGATGTCTTAGCGAGCAACCTCCCCCCTTTCTTTAGCCATAGTTGGTCGAACTACGTTGACTCTGACTTTCCCATTGCACGAGGGAGTACGTAGGCACAGAGCGGCGATGCTCTGCCGTGTCAGTCCTTTTTCTTTTTCTTTTGTCCATAAGCCTTTAGCGTAGATAGTTTACACACCCTCTTAGATAGACAACACATGCGTGGATCCCATCGAGTACGACGGACGCGATGGGTGCTCATACCTTCCCCTTGCGTAACCGACTCCCGAACCTAGGACTTGGTTGTGATGACCTCGTCTTTTCTCGTTTTCGTCATGTTTTTTCCGATCGTTTCCTTTCCCCTATTTGGGATAAATAACGATAGGTGGTGACTCTGTTAGTCATTGTCGGCCCCTCTTTTTTCGCAGTAGCGACAATATTCAACCGTCTTTTACCTTGATTATCTGAAATCCGTTCGCTTTTCACCCAGTCAGGTCCAAGTCGTTTGAATAGGGGCAGTTGTTGCACCCCAAAATTTGCCCAACCTTTTTCTTTAACTGGCTTTTGTTTCATTGCATTCATCATAACATTAGCATTTGCATACCATCATTCATATGCAGGGGATTGAGAGAGTTGTGCTTATCAGGAAAGGTTATTAAGGTCTAAGCCTAATCAAGAGTTTTTATTCAAGCTATTCAAGAGCTTATCACCATCAGAAAGGTCAGAGAGCAGATGAATGTATGTGGTGTACCTCCTATCTTAGGGGTCTATGAAGGTCATCAAGTGATTTTAAATCCATGGTTATGGGTGGTAAAGCATTGAAAGAGGTCATGGGATGTCTTGAGAGTCACTATGGAGCTTATTCAAGTCATTATGCAAGGTATAAGAGGCCACAACCAAAGGTGGTGCAATTAGGGTTTTCTCCTAGTCAACCCTGAGTCAACTGTGAGTCTTGAGGAGATTAAGAGTCAATTCCAAGAAACTACGATCATGGAATGTTGTGTTGAGACATGTAATATATCATTTTTCAAAATCAATTCATCAATATTCAAGAGTGTGAGAAGTTATTGAGCTAGGGTTTCTAAGCTTGACAGTGTAAAATCCCTTATCTTAGTGCCTAACTTCAAGACCATATAACTCAAGATAAAAGTTTCATCTCATCTTGACATCAACATGAGACTTGTAGAGCATGTTCGTATCTTTCTTTTGAATACTAGAAGTCCTTGATTGGATTTGTAGAACTCAAGTTATGAAGCAGACAAGTTACAGGTCATCAGATGAATGTGATTTTGGTACTTGAAAGTCAACCAACTTCCATGCCTTTTTTGAGCTAGAAGAATCTCTCTCCTCATCTTGAACCAAACATGAATGTTGTTCCTTATGATCTTAGCTTTCCAAAGAGTACTATAAGTCCTTGATTGGATTTGTAGAACTCAAGATATGAAGCTTGCAAGGCAAGGGTATTTCGGGAAACTTTGATTATAGGCCATTTTCATTATAGGTCAAGTTCACCACTTTTCATACCTCAAATGAAAATATTTCCAACTTAAAAGTTGCTCGAAATGGGGTTATTTGCTCAACCAAACCTCGAGGAACCATTGACATGGCTTGGATTGGGGAATGTGTGAAGAAAATTTCATGAAAGGAAGCTTGAAAAGGGCTAGTTTGGATCTAATGCCAATTAAATCAATTCATGTCATATTGGTGCATTTTTTGAGTCCAAAGAATGTTTTAAGAACAATGGAAACATTATAAATCATGTTTGAGTTCATCTTCATGGCCAAAATCAAGGTTACTTCATCTTGAAGTAACATAATCCAAATCCACCATTGATTTAATTTCAAGGCTTCAATCTCAGCCATCCATGTTTCTTACACTACAAGCAAGTGATATGAGCCAAATCACAAGCTTTCAAGCTCTGTTTTCATCAACACCACAAAGCTTCAAAAATGAAAAGTTGGATTTTTCAATTGGACTTCCATGGGCTGCAATTGGGCCTAAAACTGATCAAGATCCATTGTATATAATCATTTCATCATTCACAACTGAAGATAACAAAATTTGGAGCAAGAATAACTGAAAAACGATTAGGAAAAAGTGGTTGAAAGGTGAAAATCGAATTTGGAGGAGCAACCACTTTCAAGCCAAATCAAGGATTGCAGAAGCTCCATTGATGATCGGTGAAGGATTCTGCACATTTTCCACAAGTTTGAGCATCATCTGAAGGCCCATTGAAGGTGCTCCAATAAGTAAATTATTTTTCACCAATACTCTCTATTCTTGATCCAATTGCGCGCCATTGTTGTAGATTTACACTTCCCTAGGCTCATAGATGGATTTAGGATAGTTTCCATGGCCGTTTGCAATGATTATTGATATGACCTTCAACCTTAGTGGCTTTCGTTTTAAGCGATTTAGGCAAGAAAAGTGAAAACAAATGGTAGAATCATGATCTACATGATGAGGCGAGTTAATCCGTGTAATCAATTTTGGATTTTGGTGAGTTATGGAAACCGCTACAGTTACAGGTGAAAGATAGAATACGATTGGAGATGCTCCGGCCGCCGTCTGAAACGAGTCCCTCCACCGTCTGGTGTATTCCCTCCCTTTCCCTTTTGAAAATCCCAGATGCAACCATGACCATTAGATCCTAATACTTTTCCTCTCATCCAATGCCCGTGATTCATTTTCATTTTGGTTGACTTAGTTTTACCACGTGGCAGCACATTAATCCTTGGATCAAGTGACTAAATGGTTAGATGGTTAGGATTAAGACGCACCGTACACCATATTGACTGAAACGCATGGGATTGCTGAGATTCACTTAAGTCCTGATGGACTTAGGCCTCCAATTGATATTGGCACCCCCTAGCGTAGCAGCCCAATAGAAACCAACGTGTAATCCTTACTAAGTGCACCCCAGTCATTTTCTTTCTTTTATTTTCATTTTATTTGTTGTTTCTTTTTAATTCATTTGAAAATGATAAATACTTCAATAAATCATGAAAAAATATGTTAGTGTACCTTGGCATGTGTAGAAACTTTTCATATTTTTTATTTTGATTTTCTGTTTATTTTCCATTTAATTGCATATTTTTCATGTTGTGTGCTTTTAATAAATGATAAATTACATGCCATGTATTCATGATTTTCTTTCTTGCTCAATACATCAAATAAATGTCTAATATTTTGCATGCTTAATATTGGCGCATTGTGTGATATTGTAGTATTTTTATCCTAATTTTTAGAGGCTGTTTAGATAGGTTTTGGTTTAGTTCTTTAGAGCCTTCTTCCTTTGCCTTGTTCAAAGACCACATTAGGGTTTTGGCCCCTGTTAGTGTACCTAGACTTGGAACCTTGACCTGAAATTTTAACCATAGACTCCTAACATCTATAGGATCTCTTAGGAATTTTATTAGGAGTTTAGGACTTGTTTTCCTATTTTTCATAGATTTTACATTCTGGCTGATGTTAGGGTGTTCCCAATTTAGCATTCCACCTAGTTTTGCCTTTAAGTGATCTTTTAGCAAACCTTAAGCACCCAATCTTGGTTTGATCCCATAGTACATAGGTTGAGGCCTTTGTAGGTTAGTTTTCAAGTCTTTATGATGTCATTAGCTCCCTTAGTAGAGATGTCCATTAGAGCTTTGCTTGTAGGGTTTCTTTAGAAGCTTTTTGTGAATGGTTGCTCCTCCTTATGTGGTTCCTTTGCTTGGTTTTGCCCTGATCAATTCAAGTCATTCCAATATCTCCTAGTCCTATTCTTAGGATCCCTCTTGTGAGAGCCTAATTCTTCCCTTGGTTGAATTTTGTGCATTCCATAAGAGGTTGATCCTTAGATGGACATTCAATGGCATAGTGGATTCCTTTGGTTTAAACTATCTTCCTTCTCCAAGTCCTATTCTTAGGATCCCTCTTGTGAGAGCCTAATTCTTCCCTTGGTTGAATTCTGTGCATTCCATAAGAGGTTGAGCCTTGGATGAACATTCAATGGCATAATGTATTCCTTTGGTTTACACTATCTTCCTTCTCCACGTCCTACTCTTATGATCCCTCTTGTGAGAGCCTAATTCTTCCCTTGGTTGAATTCTGTGCATTCCATAAGAGGTTGAGCCTTGGATGGAAATTCAATGGCATAGTGTATTCCTTTGGTTTACACTATCTTCTTTCTCCCAAGTCCTATTCTTAGGATCCCTCTTTTGAGAGCCTAATTCTTCCTTCGGTTGAATTATGTGCATTCCATAAGAGGTTGAGCCTTTGAGAACTCAAGTACTTTGAACATTTCTTATCTGTCCTACATGATTAGGATCCTTCTTGTGAGAGCCTAATTCTTCCTTTGGTTGAATTATGTGCATTCCATGAGAAGTTTGAGCCTTTGATGGACATCCTGTTTTGATACACATTAACTAAATACCTTAGATTGACATCTAGGTTCCACCATTCTCATCTGTCCTACATTCTTAGGATCCCTCTTGTGAGAGCCTAATTCTTCCTTTGGTTGAATTCTGTGCATTCCATAAAGAGGTTGAACCTGAAATGAACTCTTGTGTTGATACACATCTAAACCTAATGTAGCATTGGGATGATTTCCTTGTTGCTCATCTAGTTTATCTCTCTCCTGATGGATTGATTTCATTACCTGCTTGCTGTGTTGCATTAGGATAGACTTGCATGTGTAGATACTCTTGTTTAGGTGCATGATTGCGTTAAAGGTTGAGCTAGTCTCCCTTTGCTTGGATGTTTATCTGCCTTTCATACTTGTCATGTTTGCCTTAAAGGTTGAGTTTGTCTCCCTTTGCTTGTGTTCTTTCTCTGTGCATCTCTATTTGCATCCCATGTTTGCATCTAAGGTTGAGCTTTTGTCCCTTGCTTGTACTATTGCATTGCATCTACATCCAGTTACTTTATGTTTCACCTGCTTGATAGCTGTGTTTCTTTTTCCCCTTTGCATGTTCCCTTAGGACTCTCACTTCCTTGTTTAAGGATTGATGACAGACTTTAGGTTGAATCCATGCATGATAACTGTAGGGTAGATTCCCTTTCAAACTAAACATTAGGGCCATATTGCATGACAACAGTAGGATGCTTGATAGTTTCCCCTGTAGATTCCTCTTTCTCTTCTTACCTTCAAACAATAACAAAACATCTAATAAAGGCAAGTTCGTATTGTACGCTACGAACCTTAAGCCACTTAGGAAATGATAATTGAGCGGTCTCCTCTCAATCGTCTAGAGTGTTTAGCGTACGTCCTTTGGGCGATATGCGACGCATTCGCTCCTAAGTCATAGTCTCTAGTGCAATATGAATTACAAACATTCATAAAAAACACTTCTTCTCCGATAAAAGACAAAAACAAAAATCAAACTTCTTTTGCCCTTTAGGGCTCTCTTAATCAGGAAAATCTTTTCAGAAAAAGAGTGTCGTTAACTCTTAGTTCTACCGCAAACAGGCTTTGTCCCTAACTGCTGGAACTATTTGTTAACCTTACTCGGGTAAAAAAATTCGAACAAACATGTGTTCCGTTTTATCTCGAACTACGTGAGCTCTGATCTCTCATACTTGTTGAGAGTACGTAGGCACAAGGGAATACGTAGGCCCAGAGCAGCGACGCTCTGTCGAGTCATTTTTCTCCCTTTTCTTTTTCTTTTGAACCAGCCTTGATAGGTAGATAGATAAACAACCCGTCAGATAAACAAACAAGCGTGAATCCCGTTGAGTACAACGGACGTGAGGGGTGCTAATACCTTCCCCTTGCGTAACCGACTCCCGAACCCGAGATTTTGTTGCGATGACCGATCTTATCCCTTTTCTCTAGGTTTTTCCTGATTGTTTCCTCTCCCTCTGTTGGGATAAATAACGATAGGTGGCGACTCTTCTATCATTGCCGGCACCTATTTTCGCAGTAGCGACACACCCCTGTTTAGCAGTAGCCTTTAGATAGTTTTCACCCCTAGATAGACAACAAGCATGGATCCCGTTGAGTACAACGGACGTGAGGGTTGCTCATACCTTCCCCTTGCGTAACTGACTCTGGAACCCAAGATTTGGTTGTGATGACCTGTATTTTCCCTTTTTCGTAGGTTTTCTCTGATCGTTTCCTTTCCCTCTCTTTGGGATAAATAACGAACGATGGCGACTCTTCTGTCTTTGTCGACCACTCTTCGCAGCGATGCGACAGTTACCTTTACTATGTTCATTGGATCCTTGATTCATCTTGAATGTATATACTTGCTTGAACTTCTCTGTAATTTCTCCCATGGATTAAATCTTTGCTCACATGTTCAATTATTTCCTTCATAAACTCTTACCATGATGAATATATCTCTTTGTTTGATGCACATTCACATGTTCATTTTTCAAAACTTTTTGGGCCTCTATTAGAGTGTAAGACCCATTACATTTTTTAAACCTTTTTGGGTCTCTATTAGAGTGTAATACCTATTATATTTTTAAAACCTTTTTGGGCCTCTATTAGAGTGTAAGACCCATTACACTTTAAAATCTTTTTAGGCCTCTATTAGAGCGTAAGACCCATTACATTTTAAAACCTTTTTGGGCCTCTATTAGAGTGCAAAACCCATTACATTTTAAAATCTTTTGGGCCTTTATTAGAGTTTAAGTCCCTACCCTCCTCCTCAAAACTTTCTTCGATTTCTCAAAACATTCAATCTTTCAAAACTCAATCTTCAACTTTCATCAAACAAAGCCTTAATGGCATACATTTTCAAACCTTTGGGCCTCTATAAGAGTCTAAGATCCACCACTTTTTTAAGTCAACCATGCTTAGACATGGACCTCTATTAGAGTGTAAGACTCTCCATTTTCAATTCATATCTCTACTTGTTAAATACTTGTCATATACTCATTCATATTTAGTTTCTCTTGACATTTATAACACCTCATCCTTAGTTTAGACTTGGTTAAACATCAGGGTTCCCTCAACTACAACTTAGTCCAAACCCTAGTTCCCCTTTGATGAAGTCAACTTCATCATAGCTTCCTCTTGGGCTTCATACAAGGACCCTCAGGCTTCTTAAAAGCACCATAGCTTCCATCTTGGGCTTCATACAAGATACCATCAATTCAAAACCCACCAGCTAAGTCAGCCTCCTCCCAGGCTATAATAAATTTTTCAGCTTCACATCTTGGGCTTTGAACAATATACTTAAATAAATCAACTTCTCCTCAGAGATGAGACATTGAGACATCTCTGCAGGAAGATATCTCTTTTATACACCACAATTCAAAATTATACATTAAAAACTTTTTTCCATATAAGTGATGTAAGTGGCACACTTGTTGATTCAAAATCCAAGCTGGAGTCCCTCTCTTATCATGGTCTAAAACTCTTCTTTCATCTAAGTGATGTAAGTGGCACACTTGCTGATACTATATCCAAGTTAAGGTCCTTCTCTTAGCATGCAAAGACTCATAGAGGAAGATGTGGCATTGCTTAGGATTATTTAACATCCAAGTTCAGAGCTTCTTCCCTTATGATATCATTCTCAAATGTTTGTGATGAATAGGTGGGATATCTCCCTTTAGAATGACAATTTCTCTTTTCTTTCAAATCAACAAAACTTTTAGCTTCATCATCTTGGGCTTTGAACAAGATACAAATTCCACCCTTAGTTAGGTAGAACTACGAACGCTCTGATTTCTCAATTTCCTTTTGGGAATATGTAGACATAAGATTGCGAGATCTTACCGAGCATACCTTTAAATAAAACCCCTTAGGTCCCCATACCTTTCATAAAACAAAAACTCCCAAAAAATTTCATATTCTCATTCTCACCCATATGTTAAAACTTTCCCAATCGACAATAAACAACTTAAGAAGATAAGTTAACTAAATAGTAAAAAAAATGTACAAAAGATTCCTATAGAGTACTATAGATACTCAGGGTGTTAATAGTTTCCCTTAGTATAACCATCCCCGGATTCTAGATCTCTTTGCATTTGTAGGGATAACACTTGCACGTACGGTTAATTTAGATTTCTTACCCTTCCTTTTAAGCATCATATGATAAATATTAGAAATTTGAAAGTGGCACAAGCACGGTTCACGGGAATCTCACGATCTCAGAATTGGCGGGGTCACGGAAATTGGTCCATAGAAAAATGGCGACTTTACTGGGGACTGTCCCATCCCCTAAGAGGGTTGCGCCTATTTTTGTACTCTTTGTACTATTACTGTTAATATCATATCACTCTTCATTATTACTGTCAATATTATCTGTTTACTTGCCATACCTGTTTAAATGCATTTGTTTTGGGAATGTGATTAATGTACATGTGGTAAGGAAAAGTCCTTACTAGGACTCGAGAACATACTTTAAGATGGGAGGTGTTATAATCAATGAGGCTTATAGGGAGTGAGTCTCGAACAAGCTAACTTGAAAATCCTCCAGATCAGTGGAGGTACCCTCTTGGAATTACTGGTGTTGAGCGAGTAAGTCGTGAATACATTACTTTTTCCATTGGGAACCTGAGAAACTGAGTACTTTAGTAATCTTTTACCCATTTGGCCATTTTAGGATGTAGTGCAGTTACTATCGGGAATAGTTGATATGAGATATTACACTCAAATAAGATTCATCTTCAGGATATTACAGCTCTTATGAGTTAATCGGTTTGCTGTTAATTTCCTAAAGAGGGGTAGGTGATTTTGGGAACCTTATTAGAACCCGTTATACAGGTACAAAATGAACCCCTAGTACACACCTCTGGGATGGGTAGATCCATGGCTCCATGCTCGTGACGATAAACCCTTAAACCCATGTTTGTAAATATCTGTGTTTGTGCATACTTGCATTCATCAAAAAAATTCAAAAAAAATTTTCAAACTTTTCAAGAACTTAAAGTATGGTTGTTGTAAATATCAGAAACTGTGTTATGGACTTTGGTAGAAGGAAAACTTATAAGTACACCTTCAGAAGTCCAAAACTGGAAGACCTGCAAAAATTAGGAAGATTGGTCACTAAACCTGAAGCCTTCAGAGCTATGTATGGAGAACTTTTGTCTCTTTTAAAAGTTAACATGGTGGAAGGAATCCTATCTACATTGGTTCAGTTCTATGATTCGGTGTACCACTGCTTCCCATTTCCAGATTATTAGCTCACTCCAACATTGGAAGAGTACTCTTAGTTGATTGATTTACCCATTTCTGACCAAGACCCATTCTCCGATTTTGAAGAGATTCCCAAAGATCAGATCATTGCAAGAGCCACCTCTTTAGAAGTGTCAGATATCAAAGCTCACATGACCACCAAGGGAGAAATTCAGGGTCTACCAGCTAAGTTTTTGATGGAAATAGTCCAATATTTTGCCAGTATAGGAAACATGGTTGTGTTCGAGGATATCTTTGTTTTGCTCATCTATGGATTGTTCCTCTTTCCCAACATTGACGACTTTGTCAACATCAACGCTATCAATATATTCTTAATTGGGAATCCAGTTACAAATTTGCTAGCAGATGCTTACCACTCCATACATCTAAGGAACTTATACCGCAGAGGAAATGATTACATGTTGTGTACCATTACTCTACAAATGGTTTATTCTCACATGCCCAAATCTTTGCTTTTTAGGATCTCAAAAATGGTATGCGATGGTCGCAAACGATTATGTTTTTCACTCACTCTGGCATAGATTGGTACAATTGGGTTTATGATGGGACAAAGATCAATGATAGTTGTGGAAGTTTCCCAAATGTTCCCCTCATTGGTACTAAAGAAGGGATCAACTACCACCCAGTTTTAGCTCATCGCCAGCTTGGTTACACTATGAAGAATATACCATTGAACATTCATATGGAAGGTATTTTCTTCAAGGAAGTAGAAAATGACAGAACATTTAAAGGAGAAATTGTGCATGTCTGGCATCATGTTTACGGGAAAGGAAGAGAATCTTTGGGAAAACCAAATTGCGTCTTTGCAGAGCCTTATCTCCCATGGTTACAAACTAGAGCCATTAAGTTGAGGATGCCTTACTCTCAGCAAGAAGTATTTCCCTTAAAAGAATCTATTCCCTACTTCATGAACGACATAGAGAAACTTCAGATCATTTTTAACAAACTCAACATGAAAAAAAACTCTTGGAGGAACAAGTATCAAATTGTTAGCTTAGAGAACGCAAAGATCCAAAAACTGCTAAAAGAAAAAGATGCACTGATTAAGATACTTGAGCAGCACACTGTGGAAAGACAAGAAGAACGGGAAAACTTACTCTCCCCTTTCACTTGGTAGAAGATCATCAACCCGCCGATAGTTGAAGAAGCCCGATTTAAGAAGCAGAAGAAAAGTCAGCAACAAGGGATTTGAACCTCATCAAAAAGGGTTCTTTAATAGCTATAGGTTTAGTTTCTCTTTTATTCATTATGAACATTGTACTTTTGTAATCTTTCAGTTTATCAAATAAAAATGTTTTAGTGTTTTTGTCATCCACTGAATGATATTTGCAACATAATTATTGAAATTTCTTTTAAAAGAAATAAAACAAAAAAGCATTTGCATCCTTTGCACTTCATGCATCATTCTAACACTCCATATCTTTCACAAAAAACTTACACATATTTTTTGCACTTAAGAGTTAAATTGTCTCATTCATACAACACTCAGACCAATCGTCAGAAGAAAATGGACGATTTGGAGGAAGAAAATAGAGAACTAAGAGATGAGGTCATTACTCTAAAGGAAAGTATGGAAAGACTCAACGTCATGATAGAAACAATGGCAGCCGCTCAGGATCAACCGTCTCAAAGCACTGTGATCTCAGAAATTGTCTCCGCACTAGTCTTTGAAGTACCCGTCAGTCTTCCTCAGTACACCATGCCTAAAGGTTTTCCCTGGGGAATGCCTTTCAATTTTGTTCTCGAAGGTTATATACCTCCGATCACTAAAGATCCAAGAGCTACAGCTGGAGTCTCTAAGCCTGAAGTTCACAAACTTCAGTTCAATGAAGATGCAAGAGCCACGTTAGAGGTTCCTGTACCTGAAGGTTACAGACTTCAGGTCACCGAAACACCAAAAGCCGCAACAGTAATGTATGTACCACAACCTGTGATACATACTACTCCAGAAGAACATATCTTTCACGTCGCTCCAAGCAAGGATATGGTAGTATATGAAAAGATGGATGAATTTCAAGAATAATTCTTGGAAATGTAGAAAGAACTTTAGGCTATTTGGGGACAGGACTTGTTTGGGAAAGATGCCGTCGACCTCTGTTTGGTCCCAAATGTTAAAATACTACACAAATTCAAGGTGCCTGGCTTTGAAAAGTACAAAGGCAATTCTTGTCCTCAAAGTCACTTGGTGATGTATGCTCGGAAGATGTCTACCCAGATGAAAAATCAACAGTTACTGATCCACTACTTTAAAGATAGTTTAACTAGTGCCCCACTCAAATGGTACATGGGATTAAACTTTACAAAGATCAGTACATTCAAAGACCTTGGATTAGCTTTTGTTCAGCAATACAAGTACAATTTGGATATGGCGCTTGACAGGGATCAACTCAGAGCTATGTCTCAAAGGGATAAAGAAAGCTTCAAGGAATATGCTCAGAGATGGAGTGAAGTTTCCGCCCATATTTGTCCTCCTCTCTAGGAAAAGGAAATGACAAAAATCTTCTTAAAAACTTTGAGCTCGTTCTATTATGACCGAATGGTCACAAGTGCACCTAGTGACTTCACAGAGATTGTGAACATGGGAGTACGCCTTGAGGAAGCAATCCGAGAAGGGATATTGGTCAAGGATACAAAACCATCTAGTAGTAGCAAGAGGTATGGAAGCACCTTCCAAATAAGGAAAGAGCAAGATATCAACACTATCTCACTAGGTAAACAAAGACGAAGATACCAACCTCGGCAGGTTGCAATGATATCCTTTGTTATCAACTCAGCGCCAGTTTTGACATATCAACCACAAATTTCTCAAAATTAAATTCAACAAGCACAGTATCAGCAAAGGCAACATCAACCTCTTCAGCAGGCTCGCCCACAGTACAACAATAACAAACGTATTTTAAGGTCATCAGGTTTTGATCATATACCAATGCCATATGCAGAATCGTTCCCAGTTTTACTAGCAAAAGAGCACATTCAAACCAGGACTCTTCCTGTCATTCCTAAGAATCCTCCCTATTGGTTCAAGGTTGACCAATTTTGTGTTTATCATCGAGGAGCACCGGGGCATAACATCGAGAACTGTTTCAGTTTTAAATTTGATGTACAAAGGCTTGTCAAGAATGGAATTATTCCTTTCAAAGACACTAATTTGAATGTTCAAAGGAATCTAATACCTCAACATGAGAAGACTTCTGTAAACTTAATCAACGGAATTCCTGGAAACAGTTACCAAATACATGATGTGCGCTCACTACAAACAAATATAATTAAGATACATTGCAGACAAAGTGGATACGAACATGTGCCACTGCATAACTATCATCAAGCGACATTTGTTCCAAGAACAACCAAGGGTGCATTATTGTACAAGCAGCCCTTCAAGAGAAAATGGATCTAGGTTGTATCCAGGATCACATAATTCGTGGAGTAAATATAGTGTATGAATACCCATGCATTGTTCAAAATTTTGACATCCACTTAATGAATGTAAACTTGGTGGAAATGCAATCCAGATAGAGTCAACACCATCATCTACTGTTGCACGATTACAGTGCTTGCTCAATTTGTTCAAAGCATAATCAGGGGCGTTCTTTTGTGTAAGAAGCTCTCCAACATCAAATAGATCCAGGGTGGATTCAAGATTATCATGGAAATAACAACTATCAGTTCAACATTATCGGTGAAGGTCTGGATTGGGTTCAAATTTTGGGCATCCGTATGATAAACACTAATTTGGTAAAATTACACACCAAACAAGTCAGACTTGGCTTTTTAACATCACACAACTATCAAGATTGTGAAATCTAATCTGAAGATAATCAAGGTTATCTAATCATATAAAGAGAAACATATTGTTGGACCATTGGTGGCTTCCAGTATATCGTAACATTGCATACAAAGTGGAGAGGGTTGTATACCATCCTATTATTATGAACATTGCGGAATATGTTCAGAAAATGACAAAGGATGCTACTTCGTGCAAGCATTTCTCTAGAATCAGATAGACTAATGAGAGATCATACCATGCCGTATGAAGGATTATCATTCAATCAATATGGTGCAAGACTGCTCAAAATAGCACACAATTTGTGATAAAGAATCACCAGTAAAAAGCTTGCACAAACCTGATTACATTAGTTCAAATCAACATGACCACTCAACTTGCAAAAAGCGCCACAAAATCCAGGATGCGATTCTGAGACTATTAGATCAAAGGACCATCACAGTATTCCAGGAAAGAGAGCCCATTGATTATGGAATTGATGAAGAAGTTCACATCATAATTCCTCTACTCAGTGAACTAAAGCACGTGGAAATCCCTTTTAATGGTAGAAAGATTCCTAATATCCCCAAACTGGAACCAATAGAGGTCACCTATGACAGCAGTAAGACCAACATGACTCCTTTGGTCATTTGCCTGTCGGGTCCAATACCCTACGAATCAGAAAAAGCCATTCCTTATAAGTATAACGCCAACATGATAAAAGATGGAAAGGAAGTTCCACTGCCATCCATTATCAACATCGTTGATATAAGCCTGGTCACCCGAAGTGGTCGGATATTCAACAGAGGAGTTGAAGAAATTGAAAGGGAGAAGGAAACCCAAATTGAAGTCCCCGATAAGCTGATAGGACAATAAAGCTGCACAAATCCTGTAAAGAATAATGATGAGATTTTAAAACTAACCTAAAAAAAGCAAATACAACATTATGGATAAGTTATTGCATACTCCTTCCCGGATATTTGTATTATCTCTTCTACTGAGTTCAGAAGCTCATAGGGATGCTCTGCAAAAGGTTCTGGAACAAGCTTTCATGGAACAAGATGTAACAGTGAATCAGTTTGATAACATTATTGCTAACATCACTGCCTGTAATAACTTAGGCTTCAGTGATGAAGAACTCTCGGAGGAGGGTAAAAATCATAACATGGCACTCAATATCATAATCAACTACATGGATGATGCTCTGGCTAGCGTGCTAGTAGACACTAGTTCATCCCTGAATGTCATGCCAAAATCAACTCTTGTACGATTATCCTTTCAAGGCATCCCCATAAGAGGCAGCAAAATTGTAGTCAAAGCTTTTGACAGATCCAGAAAGACAGTTATTGGCGAAGTTGACCTTCCCATAACCATTGGTCCTCACACTTTTCAAATCACCTTTCAGGTAATGGATATCTGAGCAGCATGCAATTGTTTGTTAAGACGTCCTTGGATCCATGAAGCAAGGGTTGTCACCTCAACACTTTACCAAAAGCTGAAGTTTGTAAGGAATAACAAATCGATAACAGTATGTGGTGAACGAGCTTTAATTATAAGCAATATGTCATCATTTTCCTACGTGGAACCAGGAGAGATCATCGAAACTCAATTTCAGGCACTGTCTGTAATAAACGAGGCCAGTCAAACAAAAGGAGCATCTATTTCCTCTTATAAGGACGCACTCCGAGTAATGGAAAGTGGAACAATGGAAGGATGGGTATAAGTTGTGATTCCTACCGATAACAAGGCAAGAGAAGGCCTCAGTTTCTCTCAAGCATTCACCAAAACTACGAAGAAGGACAAAGCCATTCATCCTATTTAAGATTTCTTCCATAGTGGAGGTCTCCTCCACCCCATTTCTCAAGAAGTGGACACCATCGAAGGAGATGACATTAAGGATACTTCTTCTGATCCTGATGAAGTATGGAAATCATACTTCAACAATGATGGTTATATATCACAAGAAGAGACATATATACCCTTTTGCAATCCACATCAGAACTTCGGATATATACCACAGTTAGACGACAGGATGGTCTACAGACATACAAACCAACACGGGTCTTTTCAGCATGTTTTGTCCTCACTCACACGCTTTCCGAGAAACTTCCTAGAAGGTAACTCATCCCAAAATTGCTCCAAGTCAAGCATGTTTAACTATGTAGTTCTTATCAAACAGGCTATCAAAAAGAAGATGCATCTTGTTGATATATGTAGTACCAATTATTCCTTATAAGCATTCCTTCAACCATGCAGTTCCATACCTGCACAATCCTAAGATCCCTCTCATTCCGATGTGAATTTGATTTTTCCCTAGAAGTAACCACTCCCTCACCTTTGGGTGTTACATGTAACCACTCTCCACCCTCTTCGGCCTTGGATGTTACACCTTGCTCCTTCTAATTCATTAGAAGCTTATACTGCAATGGAAAATAACTTTGATTACAGCTCGGATGATCCTATGGACGATTTACCCATTTGGGAGCCTAACATAGGAGATCCAGGGTATAAAAGCCAGCTAGAAAATGCATATCTTCTGAATAGCCCTGAAAAAGATTCATCTGTTCCTTCGGACGAATGGAGGCCTTATCTGAACAATCCATGAATATGTCAATCATCATTTTGATGAAGTCGTAAGGATTGTTGAACAAGAGTTTATCAACTTTGCATTATCAGAAATCAACGCCATTGAAGAAGATGATTCGTCAGTTTCCTCAGAAAATTGGGATACCTTGGGACAGCCAAGCGAAAATTTGATTTCCTAATAAAGTATACTACTCCTAAAAGCTCTTGCATCTTATATGAAGACATCCAACCAACTGGATGGGGAGATTTTCCTGTACATGAAAATACGTACGAGAAAACAACAAAAGACCTCTATTCTAATAGCTTTGCATGGGAAGAAGACTCTACTGACCCAAATCCTTCAGAAGTTAGCACCATTATTGAAGATAATCCCAGGAGGGATGTACCATACTTTGTGATACATATAGGAGTTTGCCATGATTGGATAGTTGTTGATGTCCCGAATGTTGTTCACTTCTCAAAGTAAATGCCCCATCTTTATTTTGACCTCTCACCTTGCCTAGGTGAAAGGATTTTTATAGGGCCTCCCTTGTCTCTAAATTTCACCTCTTCACTTCGCCCAAAGCAGAAGAGTTTTGTTTTATAGGGTCTTTTTATAGGGCCTGTGCTTCAAGAATTGACAAATCATAAATAAAGATGTCATTCTGAATTCTCGCATTTATTTCTATTTTTACTTTTTTGCTTTTTTTTTCTTCAGGAAATGGTAATCCTAAAACAAACAAAAATAATTAACAAACGTTTTCAAAACCTGCACACGCTTTTTCATTTTAATATGTTTTCTAAAAAAGAAAAAAATCACATTGTGCAGATTAATCACAAAAAACCCCATTGAAAGACATGACCCAATGTCTTCTCCCAACTTTGAGTTCCCGGTATTCTAAGATGAAGGAGAAGATGAAGAAATTCTAGATGAGATCTCCCAACTACTCAGACAGGAAGAAAAGTCCATCCAACCCCACAAAGAGCATTGGAAACAGTCAATTTGGGTTCAGAAGAAGAGAAGAAAGAAGTTAAGATTGGAGCGCTGCTCAATACAACTGTCGGAGAAACTATGATAAAACTTCTCAAAGAATTTCCAGACGTGTTTGCTTGGTCCTACCAAGATATGACATGGTTAGATATTGACATTGTGGAGTAAAATTTACCGTTAGATCTAGAATGTCTGCCAGCCAAACAAAAGTTGAGAAGAACTCACCCAAATATGGCCATCAAAATTAAGGAAGAAGTTCAAAAGCATATTGATGCAGGCTTCCTTGCCACATCAAAATACCCTCAATGGCTAGCCAACATAGTACCCATTCCCAAGAAGGATGGAAAGGTCAAGATGTTGTAAACTACGGGGATCTAAACAAAGCTAGTCCAAAAGATGACTTCTCGTTACCACATATTGACATGTTGGTTGACAACACTGCAAAATTCAAAGTATTCTCCTTCATGGACGGATTCTTCGATTATAATCAAATCAAAATGGAATCAGAAGATATGGAGAAGACTTCATTTATCACACCCTGGGGAACCTTTTTCTATAAGGTAATGTTGTTCGGTCTAAAGAATATAGGCGCAACCTATCAAAGGGTCATACAATCCTGTTTCATGACATGATACACAAAGAAATTGAAGTATATGCCAATGACATGATTGCTAAATCTAGAACTGAAGAAGAACTCCGTTTGAATCCCAACAAATGCACATTTGGTGTTTGTTTTGGAAAACTCTTAGGTTTTATTATTAGCCAAAAAGGAATTGAAGTTGATCCCGACAAAGTTAAAGCCATTCACGAAATGCCTTCACCCAGAACTGAGAAACAAGTAAGATAATTCTTGGAACGTTTGAATTACATTTCAAAGTTCATATTCCTCATGACTGTAACATGTACACCAATGTTCAAACTCCTCCAAAAAGATCAAGGTTGTATATGGACGGAAAATTTCCAAAAATACTTTTTAAAGTATCAAGGAATATTTGTTTAAGCCCCCTATTCTATCCTCTCCAGTGGAAGGAAGACCCCTAATTATACACTTAATAGTCATAGAAGATTCCATGGGATACATACTTGGCCAAAAAGATGAAATAGGAAGAAAAGAGTATGTCATTTACTACCTGAGTAAGAAATTCACGGACTGCGAGACTCGATACTCTATGCTCGAGAAAACCTATTACGCTTTAGCTTGAGCTGTTAAACATCTTCGCCAGTATATGATTGTCATACCACTTGGTTAATCTCCGAAATGGATTCAATCAAGTATGTCTTTGAGAAACCTGCTTTAAATGGAAGAATTGCTCGTTGGAAGATGTTACTATCAGAATACGCCATCGAATACCACGCGCAAAAAGTTGTCAAAGGAAGTATTCTAGCTGATCACTTGGCCCATCAACCAATTGATAACCATAAATCTCTCATATTTGATTTCCTAGATGAAGATGTGATGATCTAAAGATGAAAGATTACGATGAACTGTTACCAGATGAAGGATCAGAGCTAGGATCTCGTTGGGGTCTAATATTCGACGGAGCTGTTAACACTTATGGAAATGGAATTGGGGCAATCATTGTTACGCCTCGTGGTAACCACATTTCTTTCACATCCAGGTTGACATTCAAATGTACAAACAACAAGGTCGAGTATGAAACTTGCATCACGGGTCTCGAAAAAGCGATTGACTTAAGGATAAAGAATTTGGATGTGTATGGAGAATCTACTTTGGTTATAAATAAGATCAAAGGAGAATAGGACACACGCCAACCTAGTTTAATCCCTTACAAAGACTACGCAAGAAGGTGGTTACTTTTCTTCCACAAAGTTGAATTTCATCACATTCCTCATGAAGAGAATAACATGGTTGATGCACTTGCTACCTTATCCTCCATGATTAGTGTGAATCAATGGAACGATGTACCTAAGATTAATGTGATGCTCCTTGATAGACCCGTTTACATATTTGCAATAGATGCAGTTATCGATGATAAACCCTGGTATCACGACATCAAGTGCTTCCTTCAAAGACAAGAATACCCATTTGGGGCATCAAGGAAAGATAGGAAGACTCTCATAAGACTGGCTGGAAACTTCTTCTTGAACAATGATGTGTTATACAAAAGAAACTTCGACATGGTTTTGCTCAGATGCATGGATAGACCCGAAGCAAACTTGTTGATGAAGGAAATTCATGAAGGCTCCTTTGGCACTCATGCCAATGGACATGCAATGTCAAAAAAGATGTTAAGAGCAAAATATTATTGGCTAACAATGGAATCTGATTGTTACAAATACATGAGGAAATGTCAAAAATGTCAGATTTATGCTGACAAGATTCATGGGCCTCCGACTCTTCTCAAAGTTCTATTCTTTCCATGGCCCTTTTCTATATGGGGGATTGATATGATCGGCATGATCGATCCTAAGGCTTCAAATGGAAATCGCTTTATTTTGGTTGTTATTGATTATTTCACCAAATGGGTCGAAGCAGCATCATACACCAATGTAACCAGACAAGTGGTGGCCCAATTTATCAAGAACAATCTCCTTTGCCGTTACGTGTCCCAAGCAAGATCATTACTGAAATTCTGGTATGCAGATCACATATGTCCCAAGAACATTGATCTCTGCTCAACAAGGACGAGGACAGACCATGACCAATTTAAATTTCTTTAAATTGTCCCAATGTCATGACCAACATCATGACGTCTGTTGTGACATCTACAGGCTGACAGACCTATTTATCTAACCATTTAAATTATGCAGAATTGTAAATGCAGAAAGATAAATAACACAGTAATTGTTTACCCAGTTCGGTGCAACATCACCTACATCTGGGGGCTACCAAGCCAGGAAGGAAATCCACTATTAGCAGAATTAATTTAGAGTTAAACCTCCAGTTTACACTCCTCACTTAATCTCTACCCAATACAATTTCAGCCAAGAGACACTCTAGTACCTGAGTATACCCACTCACTCCCCCTCAATCACACAACAGTAATATCAAACAATTACATAATTTAATATGAAGAGACACTTCATACACACCTTGATCTTGCTTCACATATTTGATCAAGGAACTCACACACTCTTGCTTCACAGCTTTGAGTGAGACACAACCTAGAATCTACCTAACCAAAACAATTATCCACCAAACAATTACTTGGATTACAAGTATTCCTAAATAGACTTTACACGTGAAGACTAGCCTTCTTCACTTACCAATATGTCTACCATAATGTATCAAAAGATACAAAGGGTGACTTACACACAAGGGACTCTCAAACCCTAGACCTTTATTTTACACTCTGGTTTTTCTTGGTGTGAGTGTTTCCTTTTCCCTTGCTTCTGCACCTCCTTTTATAGCACTGCAGACTGGGCTTGGGCTGTGCAGAAGTAACAAATATTAGTTTTAATAAAGTAAAACTAATTTCCACTATTCAAGGTGCGAACAAATTAGGTCACAACTGTTTCATGATATGGTCAGCACTGCCTATAATCTCTCCTGAGATAACTAAGGAGTCATAACAGGTTTCCTGAAGTATAGCCTGAGATATATCAGGTATCATAACAGAAAAACAAACTCTGCATACCTGATGTCATACGCTCAATGTTATGACATCCAATATGACATCCATCTCTCTTTGTGCTTAGCTGACAAACGTTGCCCTGTTGCACACTCCTGCAGAATCTTCTTCACACCAGTAGCAACAAGAATATTGTAGTGTCCTAAAAACTCTCACAGAACCTTTTTATGAACCCCAACTAAATCTGCACTTTGTTCCTACTAATTCTCTTTGGCCTGCACATACTGATGAGGTATATCCAAAACACTTCTGCCAAGAGATATACACTAGCAGCTCCTTCTTTTGTCATGCAACTATGTCCTGCTTAAAACACAAGACAACACACCTCACTCACCACACCTCCCACTGTTGTGGTTGCACACCTCTCTCACTACCTGTGAGGAACTTTATCACAACTCAACCTGTTGTGGTTGCATACCTTACTCACCACCTGTGAGGTACGTGGCTACTGCTAACACATAGCAGCTACTGCACTCCTAACCACCTTAGGATCACACTTTGATGAAATGATCTTATCAATCCCCATAGCAGCACCTGTTGTACCAGACATGATGTCATGACATTCAGTATGACATCCATGACAACAGTTTTGTCATCACCTCCTTCTGCATCCATGACAGCAGTTCTGCCATCTGCTCTTGTTAGCTCCTGCTGCACATAGCTCCTGCTGCACCAGATGTAATGACATCCTGTTTACAACACATGACAGCAGTTCTGTTATCAGCTCCTGCTGCACCACTACTCCTGCTGTTTCTCACACACGACAGTAGTTCTGCCATGACAACAGATGGATGTCGTGATGGGTGTCACGACATTCAGCATGATATTCTTATTAAAACACTCCACAGCAGTTTTGTCACCACAACAGATGGAGATGTTATAGTATCCTACTTCACATTAGTGCAGGATCATGTTTTACAAAATTTAGCCAATCCTAGAACCATGGTACTAACAATCTCCCCCTTTGGCAAATTTTGGCTAAAACATCCAAGCAGACTTGTCAGGGCAGCAACGGCAGCAACATCAATAGCTTGCTCAAATACTCTCCCTTAATAGTTGCAACACATAGCAACACCAGATAGCAACACTTTTTCTTTTCTCCCCCTTGGTTTAGTCAAAACTTTGACAACAAATGGAGTACTTGTACATATATATGCTCAACACAAACTGTACATACAGTCATCTCACCATCTCCCAAGAAATACACAAGCTGCTTGACCTCTAATAAGTACTGCACCACTTCAGCATCTACACACCAGACATGTACACATCTTCCCCTGTCAGCATAAACATTGCTCCCCCTGAAAGAGAGAACTCAAGCACATGAAGAATTACTTCATCATCTTCACACAGGCAGCTTTACACCCCTTGATTCACAACCCATACTGGAGCAAATAGCAGAGGCAGTTGCAGGATTCCTATCTGGAAGATTTCTCAAATTTCAGCTTTGACAAAAAAATCTCCAAGATGTCAGAGTGAAAGTCCTTCCTAATGCATAAGATCAAGGCTAATGGTGTCTTGATCTTCATCTTCACCAGTCATACACAGTACTTGGATAGAGGCCCAAAACCTTATTTGATCCATTGATACCCAAGGACATCACCAAGAGCAGAACCACTGTTAAGTTCATTCTTAACATTTAACCCAATGTCACAACACCTGGTATGACATTGAACGTATGAATTTTCACTCTCCTAGAGGTATACAGTCACAAACTGCTTGAAGTCACAAGCAACCTTGAAACTGTACTATTGCAGCAACAGATCCTAGATAGAAGTATAACTCCCCATATCAATGGTAACCAGTGCACATGAATGGAAAACATAAGACACATCTTCATGTCTTCAAGAACTCATTCTCTGTTCAACACACATGTTTAACGCATTCACTTACTGCTTGAACCATAAGCAAGTAGTACACCTATTAAACAGAAGCTCTCTCCCTATCTTTGATGACAGCTGCTCCAAGATCACCATAATATCTCTCATGACCAAATTCATGCTCATACAAAGAGGAGGCACCAAACTGATCCACCTCTTCCTAGAGTGACTTGTATCAGAAGAGACCACTTCTCCACAAGTATTCTGGCCTTATGCTGAGTACAAGATAGACACCGCATAATCCAAGACATTCTTTCCTCATCATTCTCCCATATGATAAGTTAGAACACTCTTGAATCAACTAGGGACTTTATCACATCAGAATGCACTCAATCCACTCTAATGCCTTCACATCGTACTCCAAGACAGTTCTTTTTACCTCATCATTCTCCCGTATGACAAGATAGAGTACTTCTTAGTCAAGATGTGAATCACTAGTTCTACACCAGATCTTCAACTCCTTAAACCAGTTGATACATCTCACATCATCCACTGGTCCTTTATATGCCCATAACTGGATTTACTACTGCCTAGTAATCCAACTGAAGATCTTCACAACTCCACCAGCTTGGTCAAAACATCTCCAAAAGAAGATAATCTTCCATACACACTTTAGGGCTTCTACCACAAGCTCCAATGTATGACCAGAACCTCCTTTGGTCCTCAACCAACTACCCTTCTGCACAAGAGTAATTAGTTCAAAGCATGACCAGTTCCAGAACCTTCTGTGGTCTTCAAATGACTACCCTTCTGCACAAGAGTAGTTTTCTAAAGGCACACTGCTTAAATAACCAAATGCCACTGTTTGGTTATTCAGCATCTTTCATAGCTTTGGAGAGTCTGCCAATCCACCAGGCCAATTTGATCTTCAACTCTCAATTCTTCTTGCTCCAAAGCAAGGAATCTACTTCTTCACACAGCTCCTGCAAACTGCATGAGATGAAGTATTACTTCCATTCACACTTGAGAAGATCAACTTATCTTCAAATGATGTGCCACAACATCACTTGAGGTCTTTGAAATTCCTGCTTGATATTACAACTTTGGTTAAGACATCCAGCGGGAGACTTCAGGCTTTCATTCTGCCACTTAGACTAACCTCATCACTCAATTAGAAGGAGCTCATCGACTTGAGTTTGAGTAGACAACCTCCATCTTGCTTTATTGGACCACAACACATTGCTTGAAGTGCATTTGCTTTAGTAACTTCCTTTTTAAAGAAAACCAAGCATGCCAAAGTTTGATTCTTTAGAGAAGGAAGATCACACAAATCTTTACAAAAGGATTCCCACTTTCCTAAGGTAGAGACTTCTTTAGAAAGTCAAAGATAACTGCCACTTATCCTTGACCTCCAAGCTGAGCAAGATCTCATACTTCCATGCACTTAGATCAGAAATAAACTGACCCAAGCAGAGCTACCAACACCATCTTCTAGACCGGTTTCTTGCCAAGAAACTTTCTAGATACAAATCATATGCTGCTGCACTCCAATACACTGACCCACGAAGAGTGTCTTCATCTGCACTTCCACCAGCACCACATTCTAGTCTTAGTTTCTTGCCAGGAAACTTACTAGAATAATGACAAATCCTACCACACAAGTGTATGGTACCAAGATCATCAGCTATATCTCCTTTGATATAGGGATTCATTCCTTGCATCAACAGAATTCTGCACAATCTCTGCTGAATTGTCTCAACATTTGGTTGAACACCAGATCCTTAGAGCAGATTTTGGGCCTGATGCTTGTGCAACAAGTGATGAGACAACTTGATCATCAACTAAGGATAATCCATTAAATATTTGAGAATATCTCAAACAACAATGAATCTTAAATCCTTGTAATAGATCCTTCTCTGAACTTCATGGATAATCAATTAAATACATGTATAGACCACAAATAGAAATTGATCTTAAATTCACACATCTTCAGGAATACCAAGGCTTAAACATCAAGGCTGCCACCCTTGACTCGACCTCTCTATGACTTCCTCTGCTGATAAAATCCTTTGCAGGTCATGAGTGGTGAAAATAAATCACCTACCACTATCTTTTCTAGCACATCTATACATCAAACTGTATATAGGCCAGTCTTCTCCCAGGGGCATCAGAGTTCTTTTATCAGAGAACTATGCAGTGGAAACACCAAAAGAACATGCCCTAAACACGATCTCAGATCATTCAACAGGTCATGGCAGCTCCTTATATCAGAGGGCACAGCAGCAGATGCACGGACTCCTTCACTTCATAAGCTGTAGCTCAGCAAGATCATCAAATCAGCTGCAGCTTTTCCTTGTTTAACCACCAGAAAGTATCTCCCAAGATCTCATCCAGAACGGACAGGATGCCTGCTCTGATACCAATTGAAATTATGGTATGCAGATCACATATGTCCCAAGAACATTGATCTTTGCTCAACAAGGACGAGGACAGACCATGACCAATTTAAATTTCTTTAAATTGTCCCAATGTCATAACCAACGTCATGACGTCTGTTGTGACATCTGCAGGATGACAGACCTATTTATCTAACTATTTAAATTGTGCATAATTGTAAATGCAGAAAGATAAATAACACAGTAATTGTTTACCCAGTTCGGTGCAACATCACCTACATCTGGGGGCTACCAAGCCAGGAAGGAAATCCACTATTAACAAAATTAGTTTAGAGTTAAACCTCCAGTTTACACTCCTCACTTAATCTCTACCCAATGCAATTTTAGCCTAGAGACACTCTAGTACCTGAGTATACCCACTCACTCCCCCTCAATCACACAACAGTGATATCAAACAATTACACAATTTAAGTTGAAGTGACACTTCATACACACATTGATCTTACTTCACAGCTTTGATCAAGGAACTCACACACTCTTGCTTCACAGCTTTGAGTGAGACACAACCTAGAATCTACCTAACCAAAACAATCATCCACCAGACAATTGCTTGGATTACAAGTATTCCTAAACAGATTTTACACGTGAAGACTAGCCTTCTTCACTTACCAATATGTCTACCACAATGTATCAAAAGATACAAAGGGTGACTTACACACAAGGTACTCTCAAACCCTAGACCTTTATTTTACACTCTAGTTTTTCTTGGTGTGAGTGCTTCCTTTTCCCTTGCTTTTGCGCCTCCTTTTATAGCACTGCAGACTGGGCTTGGGCTGTGCAGAAGTAACAAATATTAGTTTTAATAAAGTAAAACTAATTTCCACTATTCAAGGTGCTGTCAAATTAGGTTACAAATGTTTCATGATATGGTCAGCACTGCCTATAATCTCTTCTGAGATAACTAAGGAGTCATAACAGGTTTCCTGAAGTATAGCCTGAGATATATCAGGTATCATAACAGAAAAACAAACTCTGCACGCCTGATGTCATATGCTCAATGTTATGACATCCATCTCTCTTTGTGCTTAGCTGACCAACCTCGCCCTATTGCACACTCCTGCAGAATCTTCTTCACACCAATAGCAACAAGCATATTGTAGTGTCCTAAAAACTCTCACAGAACCTTTTTATAAACCCCAACTAAATCTGCACTTTGTTCCTACTAATTCTGTTTGGCCTGCACATACTGATGAGGTATATCCAAAGCACTTCTATCAAGAGATATACACTAGCAGCTCCTTCTGTTGTCATGCAACTATGTCCTGCTTAAAACACATGACAACACACCTCACTCACCACACCTCCCACTGTTGTGGTTTCACACCTCTCTCAGCACCTGTGAGGAACTTTATCACAACTCAACCTGTTGTGGCTGCATACCTTACTCACCACCTGTGAGGTACGTGGCTACTGCTAGCACATAGCAGCTACTGCACTCCTAACCACCTTAGGATCACACTTTGATGAGATGATCTTATCAATCCCCATAGCAGCACCTGCTGTACCAGACATGATGTCATGACATTCAGTATGACATCCATTACATCAGTTTTGTCATCACCTCCTTCTGCATCCATGACAACAATTCTGCCATATGCTCTTGTTATCTCCTGCTGCACATAGCTCCTGCTGCACCAGATGTAATGACATCCTGTTTACAACACATGACAGCAGTTCTGTTATCAGCTCCTGCTGCACCACTACTCCTGCTGTTTCTCACACATGACAGTAGTTCTGTCATGACAGCAGATGGATGTCGTGATGGATGTCACGATATTCAGCATGCCATTCTTATTAAAACACTCTACAGCAGTTCTGTCACCCCAACAGATGGAGATGTTATAGTATCCTGCTTCACATCAGTGCAGGATCATGTTTTACCAAAATTTAACCAATCCTAGAACCATAGATTCATGGTACTAACAATCTCCCCCTTTGGCAAATTTTGGCTAAAACATCCAAGCAGACTTGTCAGGGCAGCAACAGCAGTAGTGTAATACCCCAAAATTTGCCTTTAGATTTAGTAGTTTCATTTTATATTTCATTTCACTATTGCATTTCATTTGACTAATCCTTAACAGGTGCATAGTTTGTTCGATTTTTGTAGGAAATATCCCATTATGTGCAATTCAAGCGGGGAAGGACAAACTGGTCATTAACCGATGGTCTAGCGACCATCCATGGGTGGCCATATTCACTTTTAGCGGATACTAATTGACTTACAAGAGGATAAGATACATGTGTTGATCACTTGTTGATCACTTGTAGTCATAGGAGGGTTGGCAGCCTGCAAAAACCGTAAAAACCAAAGTTACGAGTCAGTTCACGTTTAGGAAAGGTTGGAATTTATAATACACTGGATGAGATTATTAAGCAACTGAAGATAGCTGGTTATGTTATGGAACTTTCACCCGAATTGCATAAATGACAAAGGAAAGGGTATGCACCCTTTTATCCGCCGTTATTTTGATTGCCACAATTTCCTGAAACTTTTGTCTGCAGTTTACAACCGGCATGTAATTCTCAGAGACCATTTCTAACGGGAGTTGAAGAAGAAGGTGGACCGCCAAACAGGGAGCTTGTCTGGAGTGGAAAGGGTTGCGCCATTATAGGAATTGGTCCTAATGGAGAAATATAAACTGGTGGTCCAGAATTAACAACAGCTTATGCAAAAGGTCATCCCACCACAGTTTGTTTAGATTCCATGACCATTATGTCCATTCCAATATTAAACGGTGCAAGTGACTTTTGTGCCAATGCCGGACGTATGATTCCAGGAATAGGTCCAGTAATAATCACGGAGTTCAGAATTAGCAATAAAACCTCACCCTCTATCATGATATTGTTCGGCAGAATAATGCAACACGCGGAAACTCTTCTCTTCTCGTAACTATGCACACTACGAGAATCAAACAGACCAAGGAAGACCAATAATGCTTGTGCTCAGAATGCCAATCAAAGTTTGCAGAATATATCTGAAAATCCGAAAGAGGAATGCTACCAATATGAACACTTACCCCTGTCGAAGCGAGCCAGAGTTTGAATGAGTAACTCACTATCCACGGGGGAAGAACACAATAGAATTGTAGCATTGATTGTACCTGTTTAAATCCAATGAGTTTAATAAGTCATCTATTGAAGAGGATAAACAATTGACCAAGTCACAGAAACATGAGGCTGGCAAGGATATCATCCCAGCCCCTGGCGCTAAGCTCCAAATTGGTGAGGATCTTAGTGGTTCCGTGTTCGGTGCACCTGCAAAATTAGAGTCACAAGTTGTAATGTTGATGTGAAATATTGTCAAGCCAATGAACATATCGGACATGTGATCCATTCAAATTCGTCTGATACATTTGAACACGGTGGAATAAATCTTGGTTCTGTGACCGGTCCCCATGGAAGTGGAGAATTGATACCTCAAAATAGTTTCGCCATGCCTCAGAATATGGTGACGGTTTGCGAGGATATGAAGCAAACACTGGCTCTAGTACACACCGCCTCTTGCAAAACACTCCCACCATTCTCATTTTGTGGACTCCAAGTCGCACCAATAACTATCACTATCTCAGCAGAAACATGATCCCTAAGACGCACGGCCAAGTGAAGGGGTGTTGGCCTACCAGGCACATCACGACGGTCAATAGCAGTCGATACCTTATCCGCTTGAACCTTAGCAGCAAGTGATTCAGCTTCATTGTGTATGCTTTGAACACACATGTTCATGTTGATCATCTTATTGGGGCTGAACTCATCAAGAGCAAAGTTCCTGGTGTAGAACCTGTTATCTCAAAAGCAAGGGGTGCAACCGCGGACGTTTATGTACAACAAGGTGATACTCCTGATTTTCCTCCTGACAGTATCAACAATAGTGAATCCGGCTTCATTATATGGGGCTATTCCAGATGACAACTTGACTTCAAGCTCGTTACGCAAAATCATTTCCTGTGTGTATCGTGAAACCATGATGACCCTGTGGAAAGATGTTGTCACTATCATTATTTCAATAGTGAGAATCTCAAATAGGGAAGAGATAGAAGGTGGTCGAAGGGTTACGCGGATCTGTTCATACCTTTTCAACCCCATTGGCATGTTGTTCTGCGGGTCATCCATCCCCTGTGTATGAGTTAAAGTAATGCGTCAATAAGTTAGAACTTGGCAAGAATTAATCAGTAAGCACAACAAAGAAATTCGACATGAGTCATAAAGCCAGGAAATGTCGAAGTTGAAATAATTGCGAAAACGGTGAATAGGGAATTACCAGCAGGACCAAACAGAGGCAGAGAAAAACGCAAGATCCTCTTCCTCAGCCATGAAATTAGCAACAATACAATTAGCCCAGATTTCTGCTCCTAGCAAAGTCAAATCAAAACCCTGGAAAATAGAAACAAACCCCGTAAGTAAATCATAACAACAAATTGAATCCAGGCCCAACAATAACTCGAGGGGTTTTTACGCAGCAGTATAAAGGGATCCAAAAGAACCCTAAAAGGGGGGACTTACGAAGAAAAACGGCGGTGATACCAATCAAGGGAGGCCAGAGGATTTCACGGTAAGGACAATCGACGGCAGCACTAGCCACGACAACGTATCGGGTTAACCCCTAGCCGCCGGTAAGTTGATTTTGATTTCACAGCTGGTTCCGTTTCACTTTTTTAGGTGTTGTTGCAGTTGAAGGGTCGAAGGCACCGATGGTCATTGCAAGACGTATTCGCCGTCGCTATGGGTGAAGGGTTTGTTCTTGCGTGAGCGGCTTGCACATGGGGAAGATGAGCTCCGATGAGGAAAAGAAAGCCGCCGGTGAGCAGGAGGAAGGGGGAAAGAACTTAAAACCCTGAGGCGACGATCAAACGTGGATCCGCCCACGTGTTATTTCAGTCTTGTCCTTTTCTTTTCTTTCATATTTTGTTTTATTATGTTTGTGTTGTTGTGATTTGGTCTGATAAGGATCATTGATTAAAGCGTCTTAATCCAACCATAATTAAGATTAAAACCCTTTCTGTAATTAAAACTTTGAAATTAAATTCATTTTTTAATAGTCAAATTCCTTCATTAAAGTTTATACATTCTTCAATAAAATTAAAATCAATTTCCTTAATAAAATTAACACAAAATTTTTCTGTAAAATAAAACCTTAAAATAAAAACAGTCTTTATTTAAATTAAAGCATTTTTTAATAGAAGCATCAAATTAGCATAAATTCTCCTTCGATTAACCTTTCTTTTAACAAAAATGCAAAAATATAAGTTCTTGTTTTGGCCGTTTCACTTTCGTCTAACCTTCGTTAATCTGTTTGTTTTGGTTTATTATTATTCTTTGGTTGGTTTTTGTTCCATGGATGTAATTTACGCGAGGCCATGGTCGCGGTTTATTTTATTTTGCATTTTTGGGAATTTGTAATTTACGCGAGGCTATCGCCGCATTGCACCTATTTCTTTATAGCTTTCTTTACTTTCTGCCCTTTAATTTTGTCGTATAATAATATTTGTCGATTGCATGTTTTTTACCGTTATTTTCTCTTCCGAGGGATTAGGTTTAGCAATTTGACCGCCGAGTCATTAACCCTAGTTTCAACCGTTTCCAAACCCTAATAGTTTAGGTGTTCTGCCGTGGACGAAAATACCCTTTACCCTAACCTTTAGGTCCAAGAGCCACCGTGCTCTGTTTAGGGTTTCCCGCCAATTTAACCCTAATTTCAATTCAAACTTTTTCAACGTAGAAATAGGAGTTTTAAGACTCCACGTAAGCGTGTCCTTAAGATACGTTTATTCCCCATTGAAACCTTGACCACAGTCAAGAAGTTTCTAACCTCCCTTTTGAGGGGAACTACGATTACTCTGATTCCATTCCCTATCCAGGATACATAGGCACAAGATGCGAATCTTGCCGAGTAAACTTAGGACTAACCCTTAGGTCTTTTAGGTCACTATATCCCTTAGCTCAATATATATTAAAACAAATAATAAAATAAAAAAAGCATACAATAAACATAAGGTTCCAGTAGAGTACTACAGAAGTTTAGGGTGCTAGTACCTTCCCTAAGCTTAACCAACCCCTTACCTAGGTCTCTCCCCGCATTGTGTTTACGATGCAAAATAAGGTTTTTCCTCTTTTGACCTTTTCCTTCGGATAAATCAAAGAGCAGTTGTGAATCAAGAATTATGATTCAAACTAATTAATAGTTTGATATCCTATATCCACCGTAACAAGTAGCTTGCTCAGATACTTCCCCTTAATAGTTGCACCAGATAGCAACACCAGATAGCAACACTTTTTCTTTTCTCCCCCTTGGTTTAGTCAAAACTTTGACAACAAATGGAGTACTTGTACATACATATGCTCACCAAAAACTGTACATACAGTCATCTTACCATCTCCCAAGAAATACACAAGTTGCTTGACCTCTAATAAGGACTGCACCACTTCAGCAACTACACACCAGACAGGTACACATCTTCCCCTATCAGCATAAACATTTCTCCCCCTGAAAGAGAGAACCCAAGCACATGAAGAATTACTTCATCATCTTCACACAGGAAGCTTTACACCCCTTGATTCACAACCCATACTGGAGCAAATAGCAGAGGCAGTTGCAGGATTCCTATCTGGAAGATTTCTCAGATTTCAGCTTTGACAAAAAAATCTCCAAGATGTCAGAGTGAAAGTCCTTCCTTATGCAAAAGATCAAGGCTAATGGTGTCTTGATCTTCATCTTCACCAGTCATACACAGTACTTGGATAGAGGCCCAAAACTTGATTTGATCCATTGATACCCAAGGATATCACCAAGAGCAAAACCACTGTTAAGTTCATTCTAAACATTTAACCCAATGTCACAACACCTGGTATGACATTGAACGTATGAATTTTCACTCTCCTAGAGGTATACAGTCACAAACTGCTTGAAGTCACAAGCAATCTTGAAACTGTACTATTGCAGCAACAAATCCTAGATAGAAGTATAACTCCCCATATCAATGGTAACCAGTGCACATGAATGGAAAACATAAGACGCATCTTCATGTCTTCAAGAACTCATTCTCTGTTCAACACACATGTTGAACACATTCAGTTACTGCTTGAACCACAAGCAAGTAGTACACCCATCAGTCAGAAGCTCTCCCCTATCTTTGATGACAGATGCTCCAAGATCACCATATTATCTCTCATGACCAACTCCATGCTCATATAGAGAGGAGGCACCAAACTGATCCACCTTTTCCTAGAGTTACTTGTATCAGAAGAGACCACTTCTCCACAAGTATTCTGGCCTTATGTTGAGTACAAGATAGACACCGCATAATTCAAGACATTCTTTCCTCATCATTCTCCCATATGATAAGATAGAACACTCTTGAATCAACTAGGGACTTTATCACATCAGAATGCACTCAATCCATGATCCACTCTAATGCCTTCACATCATACTCCAAGATAGTTCTTTTTACCTCATCATTCTCCCGTATGACAAGATAGAGTACTTCTTAGTCAAGATGTGAATCATTAGTTCTACACCAGATCTTCAACTCCTTAAACCAGTTGATACATCTCACATCTTCCACTGGTCCTTTATATGCCCATAACTGGATTTACTACTACCTAGTAATCCAACTGAAGATCTTCACAGCTCCACCAGCTTGGTCAAAACATCTCCAAAAGAAGATAATCTTCCATACACACTTTAGGGCTTCTACCACAAGCTCTAATGTATGACCAGAACCTCATTTGGTCCTCAACCAACTACCCTTCTGCACAAGAGTAATTAGTTCCAAGCATGACCAGTTCCAGAACCTTCTGTGGTCTTCAAATGACTACCCTTCTGCACAAGAGTAGTTTTCTAAAGGCACACTGCTTAAATAACCAAATGCCACTGTTTAGTTATTCAGCATCTTTCAGAGCTCTGGAGAGTCTGCCAATCCACCAGGCCAATTTGATCTTCAAGTCTCAATTCTTCTTGCTCCAAAGCAAGGAATCTACTCCTTTACACAACTCCCGCAAACTGCATGAGATGAAGTACTACTTCCATTCACACCTGAGAAGATCAACTTATCTTCAAATGATGTGCCACAACGTCACTTGAGGCCTTTGAAGTTCCTGCTTGATGTTACAACTTTAGTTAAGACATCCAGCAGGAGAGTTCAGGCTTTCATTCTGCCACTTAGACTAACCTCATCACTCAATCAGAAGGAGCTCATAGACTTGAGTTTGAGTAGACAACCTCCATCTTGCTTTATTGGACCACAACACATTGCTTGAAGTGCATTTGCTTTAGGAACTTCCTCTTTAAAGAAAACCAAACATGCTAAAGCTTGATTCTTTAGAGAAGGAAGATCACACAAATCTTTACAAAAGGATTCCCACTTTCCTAAGGTAGAGACTTCTTTAGAAAGTCAAAGATAACTGCCACTTATCCTTGACCTCCAAGCTGAGCAAGATCTCATACTTCCATGCACTTAGATCAGAAATAAACTGACCCAAGCAGAGCTACCAACACCATCTTCTAGACCGGTTTCTTGCCAAGAAACTTTCTAGATACAGATCATATGCTGCTGCACTCCAATACACTGACCCACGAAGAGTGTCTTCATCTGCACTTCCACCAGCACCACATTCTAGTCTTAGTTTCTTGCCAGGAAACTTACTAGAATAATGACAGATCCTACTAGACAAGTGTATGGTACCATGACCATCAGCTATATCTCCTTTGATATAGTGATTCATTCCTTGCATCAACAGAATTCTGCACAATCTCTGTTGAGTTGTCTCAACATTTGGTTGAACACTAGGTTCTCAGAGCAGATTTGGGGCCTGGTGCTTGAGCAACAACTGATGAGACAACTTGATCATCAACTAAGGATAATCCATTAAATATTTGAGAATATCTCAAATAGCAATGAATCTTAAATCCTTGTAACAGATCCTTCTCTGAACTTCATGGATAATCAATTAAATACATGTGTAGACCATAAATAGCCATTGATCTTAAATTCACACATCTTCAGGAATACCAAGGCTTAAACATCAAGGCTGCCACCCTTGACTCAACCTCTCTATGACTTCCTCTGCTGATAGAATCCTTTGCAGGTCATGAGTGGTGAAAATAAATCACCTCCCACTATCTTTTCTAGCACAGCTATACATCAAACTGTATATAGGCCAGTCTTCTCCCAGGGGCATCAGAGTTCTTTTATCAGAGAACTATGCAGCGGAAACACCAAAACAACATGCCCTAAACATGATGTCAGATCATTCAACAGGTCATAGCAGCTCCTTATATCAGAGGGCAGAGCAGCAGATGCATGGACTCCTTCACTCCATAAGCTGTAGCTCAACAAGATCATCAAATCAGCTGCAGCTTTTCCTTGTTTAACCACCAGAAAGTATCTCCCAAGATCTCATCCAGAACAGACAGGATGCCTGCTCTGATACCAATTGAAATTATGGTATGCAGATCACATATGTCCCAAGAACATTGATCTCTGCTCAACAAGGACGAGGACAGACCATGACCAATTTAAATTTCTTTAAATTGTCCCAATGTCATGACCAACGTCATGACGTCTGTTGTGACATCTGCAGGCAGACAGACCTATTTATCTAACAATTTAAATTGTGCAGAATTGTAAATGCAGAAAGACAAATAACACAGTAATTGTTTACCCAGTTCGGTGCAACATCACTTACATCTGAGGGCTACCAAGCCAGGAAGGAAATCCTCTATTAGCATAATTAATTTAGAGTTAAACCTCTCTTTACACTCCTCACTTAATCTCTACCCAATGCAATTTCAGCCTAGAGACACTCTAGTACCTGAGTATACCCACTCACTCCCCCTCAATCACACAACAGTGATATCAAACAATTACAAAATTTAATATGAAGAGACACTTCATACACACCTTGATCTTGCTTCACAGCTTTGATCAAGGAGCTCACACACTCTTGCTTCACAGCTTTGAGTGAGACACAACCTAGAATCTACCTAACCTAAACAATCATCCACCAGACAATTGCTTGGCTTACAAGTATTCTTAAACAGACTTTACACGTGAAGACTAGCCTTCTTCACTTACCAATATGTCTACCACAATGTATAAAAAGATACAAAGGGTGACTTACACACAAGGGACTCTCAAACCCTAGACCTTTATTTTACACTCTGGTTTTTCTTGGTGTGAGTGCTTCCTTTTCCCTTGCTTCTGCACCTCCTTTTATAGCACTGCAGACTGGGCTTGGGCTGTGCGGAAGTAACAAATATTAGTTTTAATAAAGTAAAACTAATTTCCACTATTCAAGGTGCTAACAAATTAGGTCACAACTGTTTCATGATATGGTCAACACTGCCTATAATCTCTCCTGAGATAACTAAGGAGTCATAACAGGTTTCCTGAAGTATAGCCTGAGATATATCAGGTATCATAACAGAAAAACAAACTCTGCATACCTGATGTCATACGCTCAAGGTTATGACATCCAGTATGACATCCATCTCTCTTTGTGCTTAGCTGACCAACGTTGCCCTGTTGCACACTCCTGCAGAATCTTCTTCACACCAGTAGCAACAAGCATATTGTAGTGTCCTAAAAACTCTCACAGAACCTTTTTATGAACCCCAACTAAATCTGCACTTTGTTCCTACTAATTCTCTTTGGCCTGCACATACTGATGAGGTATATCCAAAGCACTTCTGTCAAGAGATATACACTAGCAGCTCCTTCTGTTGTCATGCAACTTTGTCTTGCTTAAAACACATGACAACACACCTCACTCACCACACGTTCCACTGTTGTGGTTGCACACCTCTCTCACCACCTGTGAGGAACTTTATCACAACTCAACCTGTTGTGGCTGCATACCTTACTCACCACCTGTGAGGTACGTGGCTACTGCTAACGCATAGCAGCTACTTCATTCCTAACCACCTTAGGATCACACTTTGATGACATGATCTTATCAATCCCCATAGCAGCACCTGTTGTACCAGACATGATGCATGACATTCAGTATGACATCCATGACAGTAGTTTTGTCATCACCTCCTTCTGCACCCATGACAGCAGTTCTGCCATCTGCTCTTGCTAGCTCCTGTTGCACCAGATGTAATGACATCATGTTTACAACACATGACAACAGTTTTGTTATCAGCTCCTGCTGCACCACTACTCCTGTTGTTTCTCACACATGACAGTAGTTCTGTCATAACAGCAGATGGATGTCGTGATGGATGTCATGACATTCAGCATGACATTCTTATTAAAACACTCCACAGCAGTTCTGTTACCACAGCAGATGGAGATGTTATAGTATCCTGCTTCACATTAGTGCAGGATCATGTTTTACCAAAATTTAGCCAATCCTAGTACCATGGAACCATGGTACTAACAATTACTAATAATGGATCAAACCTAAATAACAAAATGATGAAGGAATTATGTGTTGTATACAAAATTGAACATCATACCTCGTCTCCCTACCGGCCTAAGATGAATAGAGTAGTAGAAGCAGCTAACAAAAATATCAAGTAGATCATTCAAAAGATGGTCGTGACATACAAGGATTGGCATGAAATGCTCCTGTTTTCCCTTCATGGATATTGCACATCTGTCCGTACTTCAATAGGGGCAACCCCTTTCTCTTTGGTATATGGCATGGAAGTCGTGCTCCCCGTAGAAATTGAAATCCCATCATTAAGAGTCTTGATGGAAGCCAAACTAACAGAAGCTGAATGATGTCAAAGCAGATACGATGAACTGAATCTAATCGAAGAAAAGAGGATGATGACTTTATGCCATTGTCAGTTATATCAACAAAGGATGAAGAAAGGTTTTGACAAAAAGGTTCAACCTCGAATATTTAGAGAAGGTGTACTCATACTAAAAAATATCCAATCTTTCCTCACCGACTCCAGGGGCAAATGGACTCCAAATTATGATGGCCCATACGTTGTTAAGAAAGCCTTCTCATTTGGTGCCTTAATACTTACAACTATGGATGGTGAAGAGTTCACTCATCCTACAAATTTTAACATAGTCAAGAAGTACTTTGCCTAAAAAGAAACAAAAGAACAACTCGCTAAGTTGAAAACCTGAAAGGGAAACATATGCAAAAAAGAGCGTTTCGATGGACTGAAAACCCGAAAGGACGGTCCGGGCAAAAATTAGGGACATAAATAGAAGATAGCTATCCTGATGGATTGAAAATCTGAAAAGGCAATATATGCAAAAGTAAGGGATTTGTGGCAAGCAACTACATCCAATAAGATTGAACCATCTAAAGCAACGTCATCTGTCAAAGAATCCTCAATTAAGTCACCTTCAACAGAAGCTCGAGAATACTCGAAATCACAGTTGTTAAAAGGATAGTGGTCATTATATTTCAATGTAGCCCTTTCCCTTTAAATTACCATTTCCTAACTTTGTAATGCTCCATGGAATCACGCTTTTGGCTGATTACCATTCTATCAATGGAAACTTGAGTCACGTGCTCATTTGATTACAATTCTTATTTTATTCTGCCTTGCAAAATAACATTTTTTTATATTCATTCTTGAAACCAAAAATGTATTTACTTTTGCTTACAAAATAAAGACGAGAATTTTCTTTGATTTATGAACATGAGAAGGAATATTAACAATTGCTCTAAGAGCGATCAAACCTCAAAATACGAAATTAAGATAAGATTTGGCCCCTTTCTCCAGTAGAGTGCTTTCAAAATCTTCAGTATGCAAGATTGGCAGAGTATCCGATTTTGTTTTATTTTTACCACCAGTTCTTGTCTCGCGTTTGTTTTGTCAGCATAAACATAACACTCATTCATACTTCATGCATGGTTTAATTCATGATTCATATTCATATACATCTTTTGACATGTTTCACTCACTTTGGTCATATTTTTCCCAAGTAGTCAGTTCCCTCTCTCCAATAGAGTTGTCAACTTTAAGTAGAAAGTGTATATCCTTTCCAACTCCCTACAAAGTTTGATCTTCATGGAAGTTTTTGCTTCAGTCCTCCTCTCCACACTTGGATATGATAAATTATCAGTTTGAGTTCATTCCTCATTGGGAAGTGTCTTATTTAGAAGGTCTCTCTCTAGTTTATTCCTGGATTGAGTGCGGTCCTTGATTGTTTTGATAACTTGAACCTCTAAAGAATGAGAATGAATTTATCTTTACATTTATTAAACCCCACTCTTCCCAGCGGAGGCGCACTTTGCTTTCCAAGATTAAAGTAAATATCCTAGTGGAAGCCTCTCAGCAAAAACCTCTTGAAAGAAAGGATATCACATCCCCATGAAGTCTCTACTAATTAACAAACAATAGTCTCCTTCCGAGAAGTCTGTCTATCCCCAATGAAGATAAGTTTATCCCTCTTTGGAATCTACACCTGACAAACAAGTGGCAGTCTCTTAGGAAGCTTGTTTTTGTCCCAGAAATTCCCAGTGGATCGACAAATAGAAATCTCTTCTTGAGAAGTTTTTCCCTCTTTTAATAAATTTATCAGCACCTCGAAATTGTCCTACATCACATGGCATCTCTCTGAAGAAGTCTTGAAGGGAAGTATGATGGAATTTTTAAGAAAATGGCATCTCATCAAAGAAGTTTGCAAAACTCTACATTTCAGACAATGGAATTCCCCAGTAAGCCTGACATCAGCTTACCACTCATCCTATGGAATCTCTCTGAAGAAGTCTCGAAGAGAAGTATGATGAAGTATATTTTTTTGTCAAATGGCTATCTCCCCAATGAATCTCGACAAGAAGTTTGGTGAAGACCATCACATATTGTGTCTCTTTATTTGAGAAATTTGTCCCGCAAGATAACTAGTCTGCATCTCCTTAAAGATTCCCGGTGAAGTTATTGATTCATCAAGTGATCACCTTTTCCAGAGATTGTTATATCAACCTTTTCAAGAAAACGAATTGATAAGAAGAAATGAAAACCAGTTTCATGGCTAAAAAACAGGATCGGGGGGAAGTTTATTTCAGAAACAAAGACCACTTTCGTGGCTAAATACTAGGATCAAGAGGAAGTTTATTCCAGAAACAAAGACCAGTTATCATTCAAATTAGGATTACTTAGTTAAAGAAGACGAGTAAGCATGTTCCGACAATACGAGCCTGTTACCATTCAAATTATCAGAATCATAGTCGTATCCCTCGGTGGAGTTTCCATCTCTCCAATCAGTGAAGATACTTCCTTGTTTCCCAGCAGACTACATCCTTAGTCTTAATTTCTTTCCCCGGTGAATAATTCTTTAATCCCTAGTAGTTCAAATTATTATTAGTCTCTTACACTGTCATCCTCACAAGTATCATGTCTTGCATTCAGAAGTATCACATCGTTTATGGTATCTTAAGATCCAAAATTCGTGCATTCTTAGTTGTATTTAAGTCTCTTATATCTGTTTGAAACTAAGATATCAAATTTCACCTCTCTAGATAGAAGAACCTTAAATAGGGGCATCTATCATACCCTAAATTTTGACCCTAAGATCCCACATCATTTTCATTTCATTAGCATCATACATGTGTATAAATTATGCATCACTAACCCATTTGGATATACAAATATTATTGTTTGTTTCAATTGACTACTGTTGCACCCCAAAATTTGACCAACCGGTTCCCACATCTAGTTTATGTTTCGACGCATTTTACATTTGCATTCGCATACCGCATATGTTGCATTTTCTCAATCATATTGATTTTATCGGGATTACAGCCCTGTTTTCACATTTCGGAGGTTTTAGACCGGTTCGGATGATCGGACTTCCGGTTGTTTGCCGCGTATTCCGATCTGGTCTCGCGTTCTCTTTTAATTGGGTTAACTGCCTTTATTTGCATTTTTAGGATTTAATGGCCTTTTTCTAAGTTTTAAATAGATTTTAATATAGTATTTTTTTAGATATAGATTAATTGTTTAGTTTTAATAGATTTCTTTTAATATAGTTTATTAATTAGGGTTAGCTTTTCTTAATCAGGCTTTATTCATTTTCGTATTAATTGAAGTGTTAATCATTGCATTAGTCTGTTATTAGTTTTTCATTAAGCCATCAGCCTTTTAATTAGTCCAGTTTAGTCGATAACCATTTTCGTTTTAATTAGTTTCATTAATCAGTTCATATAGTCATTAATCATGTTTAGTACTCAATTCATTAGTCTAAGTTTGTGGGCCGTGTGTCCAATTTTCAGAAGCCCAAGTCCAGTTGCCACATGTCACTATATAAGCCTGCCACACGTCCACCTTCTCTCTCCCCACCTCATTCTTTCCACTCACCACCACTACGCCACTTGGTGCTTTCTCTCTCACTACCCTGCCACTTGGCTTCTCCTCTCTCTTCGCATGCCACACGCGTCCGTTTCCCTCTCTCCCACTCTGCATGCTTTTCGCGTGTCTCTCACCATCCACTACCACCTCGCCGAAGACCTCACTAACCAGCATGCAAACACCGGAATTCATCACCGGAGAAATCAAACCGGCGGAACTCTGCCGGAAGCTTCATTCAACTCGCCGGTAACCATCATCTGAAACCCTAATTGTCGCCGGAAAAAGTAGTTTTCACCGGAACCTCCGTCTGGTCGCTAGAAACTTCATCAACGTTTTCCAATTCCTTCATCTTGTCCATCTTTTTCCAGAAAATCCTCAAGAATGTTGAAGAACATCACCGATCTCCAACGAACATCTTCAGGTGTTCGTCATCAACTTCCTCACTTTCTTCAATCGAATATCTAGAAGAACTCAAACGTCCGGATCATTTTCAAGAACTCTCCTCAATAATTTACCAGAAGCTTCAAAGATCTTCAGTTCATCTTCACAGATTTTCCAGATCCGCCAGAAACATCAAGAACACATTCATCCAATTTCCAGATTTCCTCATAGTTCGTTAATCATCAACAAACATCATCAGAGCTTCAAACGATCTGCATAGAACCTTCGGCGATCCTCAACTTGCTGTTAATGTTCATCCGTTCTTCATCGAGAATCATCATCGATCCAAACTTCGATCCTCAAGTATCTTCATCCAGTCTTCATCCAAACTCTTCAGATTCAAGATCCGTTCAAAACGTTCATCATCCACATGCAACTTCAAGATCTTCATCTTCGCTCATCAAAGCTCCAGAAGATCCTTCGCATCCTTCTTCATCAGATCATCATCGGAAACTCAAAGATCTTCAAACTCCAGAACATCAAATCGTCTTCAGCTTCATCAACTAACTTCAATATGCCATCTCCCATGTCAGTAAATGCTTACCTTCGAAGACGTCAAAGGATGGGTCCTGTGGTTTCCAGATTGTGATAGTATGTTTGTTTTTGGTTCATTTATTTTCGTAGAATTTGAAAAGAAGTGGAGTTGGAAGACGGTAGAGAAAGAAAGGTTGAGACGGAGTGTGTTACAGAGGTTTGAACGGAGGAGCGAGAGAGAAAGATTTGCGAACGAGAGAGAGGGTGAGTAGAGAGAAACGTCGCTAGGGTTTGGTGTGAACAGTGTTTGGGGAGTTGAGGGAACTTAGGGCTTTTGTTTTCTGAAGAATGAGAAGTGAGGGACGTGGCCGTGAATGTTGGATTGGGCTCTAGGGCCCATTGGCATTGTTTTTTGTAACACCGCTCCCATTTTTTGTTACACGCCCCCTCCCCGTTTTTGGTTGTTAGTTGTTGGGCTGGGCCCAACCCCTATGTTTTTTTGCTAGCAGCATTCCCCTGCAACTACTAATAAACCCCCCTGCATTTTTTTATTTCCTTTATTTTCTTGTATTGTTTTTAATGCATTTAATGGATTTTTTAGATAATATTTTCATTTAGAAAATTGGTTTAATTTTCTTTTAAGAGATCTAGGATTTAGTTTAATTTCTTTTAAAGGATAGAATTAAATTTAGTTTTAATTTCCTTTTAGGATATTACTTTTAATTCATATTTTAGTATGCAATTTCCTTTTAATTTCGTCAGTGTACTTTCCAGTAGCATTTATTTTTGTCGTATTTTAGGAGTAGACTTTTATTTCCATTTGTATTGGATTTCTCTCCTATTTTCTTTGTTATCTGATTTTATTCTCGATTCTATTTTTGGCTGGCCGTGTGACACGATTCAATTGGAGAATGATTTTCGATATCATTTCTCTATCTTGTCTTTGACACGGATATCAATACGCTACCTCTTAGAGTTCGATTTCTCGTATAAGTCGAACCATGACGGTATAAGCGTTATATTGGTTCTGATTCGAGCGTCATCATCAAGGATCCAGAGAGGAGAAGATTGGAATGGAGCTTGCGCACATGTTAGGAGCCAACGGAGCCGCTTCGTTCAACATCATCATCATCTTATTCAAGTCTTCAGGCAACCGTCGAGTGTTGTGGGCTGCATCGCTAGATACGTAGGAAACGGCAGCTGAGGAGTTTCTTCTTAGGTTCTTGCATGTGTGTCCCGAGTTCCTTCCCGTCTAGGTGTAGGCCTGCTTCCTCTTTGTTCTCGCCCCGTGCGAGCGAAACCCCTTTTTTCTCGCGTTCAGGCGATCGAGACCCCTTCTCTTGCCCCCGTGCAATCGAGACTCGTTTTCCTATCGAACTACGTTTGCTCTGATCTCTTGTACCAGACGAGAGTACGTAGGCATAGGATGCGATATCCTAGCGAGCTACCTCCCTTTTCCCTTTTTCCCCGTTTAGCTGTGGTAGGCTGAACTACAGCTGCTCTGATTTCTCATACCGAATGAGAATATGTAGGCATAGGATGCGATATCCTAGCGAGCACACTAACAACTAACCTCTCTGTTCTCTCGCTTCCGTGCGATCGAGACTGTTCCGCTGACGACTGATGTTATCCTTTTCTCTTGCCCTTGCGCATTTGAGACCAGACCCTAGTTCTAGTTCCCGTACCTTTAAAACCCACTTAATCTCTCACCCCTGTGTGATTGAGAACACCCTAGCCTAGCCGTAGTTAGCCTGAACTACGTAAGCTCTGATCTTTCACGCTGTGTGGAAGTACGTAGGCACAAGACGCAAAGTCTTGGCGAGCCAATTCCCTGTAGTTTCCCGAACTACGATGACTCTGACTTTCTCTCTTGAGAATACGTAGGCATAGAGTGCGATGCTCTATCGAGTCAATTTCTTTCCGTTTAGACTTAGCAGCCATAGATAGATTGTTTTGCATCCAGTAGACAAACCAAGCAAGCGTGGATCCCGTCGAGTACGACGGACGTGGGGGGTGCTAATACCTTCCCCTGGCGTAACCGACTCCCGAATCCAGGATTTGGTTGCGATGACCATTCCTTTCCCGTTTTTGCGGTAGGTTTACTTCGAGCATTTCCTTTCCCTCTTGTGGGATAAATAACGCACGGTGGCAACTCTTCTGTTCAGCCGGCGCCGATTTTCGCAGTAGCGACAGCTGGCGACTCTGCTGGGGATTGCGATGGTTCCTTATGCATTTGGGATCCAACGTCCCTTAAGAGAGTCAATCCTAACGCTTGTTTGCTCGTCTTTGGGTGTTTACCTTTTGGGTGTTGTATTTTACTGTATTTACGATTTCTGCACTTTTGCTATTATCTGTTGCTGTTGTACTGTTGGGTGGGATGTTCCTTTGAGTGAGAAGCCAGACCCAGGCTTGAGTGCACCTTAGAATTAGTTGTGGAATTTAGTGGGCGTGTGCATGCTTTGCATGTACTAGTGTTTCATGAAATCCACGCTCAGACGAGGTTCTCCCGGTTGACTTCTTTTTCAACCCTTTGGGTTGAGGGGGTTGTTGGTTTGGAGGATTGTCGACTCTGGGGGCCGATCATTTGGAAGTTGGCTAAGTGAGGCCTCTTCAGGATATGATGATGCCACACCTTCTGGGTATCGTATCATCAGTCTTGAAAGTTTGTGACGCCGACGACCGCATAGGATGTCGTACCTTGTGTCAGTTTAATGCCATACCCGTGAGTGGGAGGGTTTTTGCAGGAAAATTGACTTCCAGACAACCCGATATGTTGGTCTTCTCTTCAGAGCGAACGTACTCAGTCAGCAGCGCAGCAGTATTCAGAGATTTATGGGGGCTGTGATCCCGTATTTGCTGCATATTGCATTTGCATGAACATTGTTTGCATCATATTGCATATCATCCTCCAGCTAGCCAGAGTCTGATCCAACCGTTGTTTTGATTCTGAAGGTGATTATCTGGTGTTTGGCCTGAGCAACTGTTGATTGTTAGAAGACGACCAAGGGGTTGAAGCAGATTTGAACAGAACAGAGCAACGAAGTCAGTTGAAGGTTATTGGTAGTTATGTCTGAGAGTCACTTCCAGTCTCTTAACACCTTGACGGGTTTCACTATGACAACTAATCCTCTGTATGGTTCTATGTCTGTGGAAGACTTTCCGCAAGTGAACAACGTTACTGCAGACCAATTTGTGCAACCTCCAGTTAGGGACCGAGATCGACATGAGCAGTTTGTTGTCCGAAATGAACGCCCTCCTCTTATTAACAATCAAGGTGTTGTTTTCCCTATGGCGAATATCCGAAGAGAGATCCCGGTAGCTAGGACCGAAGACCCAAGAGCTCTTGAGTATGATAGAAGGCTCCAAGTGTTGGAGGAAGGAGTGAAAGCCTTGAAAGTTAAAGATGCTGTTAACCTCAATGCTGCAGACATGTGTTTGGTTCCTGGCCTGGTATTGCCTCCTAAGTTCAGAGCGCCAAAATTTGAGAAGTACAGAGGAGATGGTTGTCCGAAGCAACATTTGGTGATGTTCTGCCGAAGAATGACTTCGTTTGTGCAAAACGACAAGTTGATGATTCACTGCTTTCAAGATAGTCTGACTGGGGCATCTCTGAGTTGGTATATGCAGTTGGAGAGTAATCAGATTCGATCATGGGTGGATTTAGCCAGAGCTTTTCTGAAACAGTATGATTATAACCTGGACATGGCTCCTCATCGCATGCAGTTGCAAGAATAGTCTCAAGAAAACAATGAACCCTTCAGGAAGTATGTTCAGAGGTGGAGAGAATTTTCTGCCATAGTGCATCCACCGCTCCTAGACCGAGTTAATGAGCATGTTTGTAAACTCCCTGGAGAGCCCGTACTTCGAAAGAATGCTCGTAAATGCACCAAACTTCTCTGCATTGGTAGGATTGGGTGAACGCATTGAGCATGCCGTAAAAACTGGGAAAATTCAGATTACTTCAGGCAGTCAGGCTAGTGAAACTAAGTCTCTTGGTAGTTACCAAACTGAAGAAGGAGTTGTGATCAATGCCATCATGCCAGATGTTGAGTATCCTCGAGATGAATCGGTGAAATATGTTGGTTCTTCATCTTCTGTGTCTTGTTATGCGGGACAGACAATTGCGCCTAGGGCACCATATCCAGAACTTTATGTCACTTCTTTTGCGAATCAGCGAACTCGTGGTCGAGGTTATCAGAATCAGCATCCAAATCAGAACAGGCCTCGTAACAACTTGGAACAAAGGAATGCTCCTTCTCATATAGTGCCTGTGTCGTATAGCCATATTCTGCCAGCTTTGATCCAGAATTCTTTGGTGGAACCTAAAGCTCTTAAGCCTGTGCCAGAACCTTACCCTCTCGGGTACAATCCCCACGCTCAGTGTGGTTAACATGGTGAATCTCCAGGGCATTCAACTGAAGATTGTAAAGCTTTTCAGGCGAAAGTACAACAGTTGATCGACCAAGATTGCATTTCCTTTCGAGAAGGAATTCTGGTGGTTCATGACAATTTCTCAGCTTCCTAAGCTCGTAGATGCAGAGGTTTATTTGCAAGAAGCCAGTGGTCCAGACAGGCAGACGTCCTTAGCATTGGCAGTCCTCAGACTTTTTTATCATTTGCATTTGTAGTTTCCTTTCTGTTAGTTACTACTTGCTGTTAAACATTGTTTGTTTCGAATGGTAATATTGATAAAGTGACTATGCATTTTTCTGAATTAATCATGTCGTTGTCACTCATTTACTGCATTGCACCGACACTTGCATTTTATTTACTCCCCTTTGTCACTATGATTAGCAAAGACTGGAGGGAGGATGACGAAACTAAATACTCATAACCGATGATCGTATGCTTTCAGATAAAATCTTGCCGAGGACGTACAAGACATTGTTTCAAATCCCCAAACACTGGAGATATAAGGAGTTAGTCCCTTGTTAACCACTTCGAGCCAAGAAGTAGAAGTTGTTTCGGACTTTTAAACCCTCACATCTTAAACCGGGGCAGGGTAGTTGTCAGTTAGCTTGATCGAGCGTTCAAGTCTTATAGAGGAGTGTTGCCTTTCGAGGACCAATCACATCTTGTTTTCCCCAGAGGTCATACCTCGTTAACCACAATGGTTAAACCTCACCAATCAGGAGTGAGACAGTTAGAACCCTTTCAGAGCAATCAAGACAACCAGTGTCGCACGACTAGTTCCAAGCAGAAGGAAAGAAAAAAAAGAAAGCCCGCTAAGTAAAAAGAAAAAGAAAAAGCTGGAAAGCTAATACTTAGGCAAAAATCAGGGCATCCCGCTGGACTTCAAAAAAAAATCGAAAAGAACTCAAAAGGAGTCAGTCCAGGCAAAAATTAGGGAATCAAAAGAATGAAAAAGAAAGGATATAAAAAGAAAAATCCTCGAACTAGGACAAAGTCGTGTGGATACGGACACCGAAAACGAAAAAAGGAGTAACTGTCACTCCGAAAACCTTGCGAGTTCTTTAACCACTGGTCCCAATATTCAACATACCTCACAAAGAGGCGAGCGCTTGAGCCAAGTTAACTGAACTTTAGGATCGGAGATCATCACGTAGAAGGGATGGGTACAAATCATAATTTGAGCCAAATGTCCTTTGTTTCACGAACCGTGAACCCGACCACGATACAGCCCTTAAAAGACCTAATTGAGGTAGGGTTTATTCTGAAAGCGCGTTACGATAAGATTGAGTAACCTGACTCCTTCTTGATTTGCTAGTCATATCCTTGTTGTTTTTTTTCACTGATCGAATCAGCACTACGTTTGAACTCTGGTTCATTCGTCACTCACAATCATGACACGTAAATGAGTGACAACACAATTTTTTTAAAAAAATCTGCATGAGCACTGCATTAAAATTACCATTTGGGAATAAACAATTTTATTTGCAGGTCAGTAGTTGACAGGAAGGAAATTCCAACAGGGAATAATCGAACAGGACTGAATAATTCAGCAGTTTGAATCAGAATGGTGTATGTTGTGAAACCCTGTAAATCTGGGGCATTGACTGCCAGTGAATTCAGAATCAGTTGGTCTAAGGACAAATCCCAAAGCATCAGTTGATTATGGGACAGTTTACCTGAGAAGCAGTTGATTAGAAATGAATCTTCTCGAGAACCAATCAGGGGCAATTATCCAGAATGCTGTGATTTGAGGATAGACCTTCCCAGTGTGTGATCAGAGCAGGTTAAGACGCTCAACGCTCGTTCAGGGGCAAGTCACTGCAGAAGTATATTGAAACCAACCATGCGGAGAGTTGGTTAATTGAGGATGAATCCTTTTGTCGTGCAGATACCGGGGCAAGCCATCTCAAGGTCGTATCGTAGCAAGCTGCTTTCTGTTCAGAGTGAGTTTTCCCAAGAGTCAGATTGGGGCAAGTTGAGTTGCACTGGGGCAAGTTGTTCAAGCAAGTTTGTTCACCCTAGCAAGAATTGAGTATCGGGGAACCGTGTCATTACCCTTATCAAAAAACCTGAACCTTCGAATAAGACCTCGTCGTCATTGGATCGTGATCCTACAGTTTAAACCTGTTACTTGACAGAACCTTGTAACCTTGTCATTTCCAAAGCCCAGTTCTTGCCTGGAAAACCGGTAACCAGTTCTCGTCTGGTCCACCTGTTCGTAAATACCAGTTCTCGTCTGGTACCTGTTATTTTTCAACCAGTTATTGTCTGGCCAACCTTTCCGTAAACATCAGTTCTCGTCTCGTGTACGTTAGCTTTCAACCAGCCCCGTCTGGTCACCGTCTCTTTAACCTATTTGTTGCGTCAGTTCTCGTCTGGTGCATGTCAGTTTCCAAACCATCCCCGTCTGATCATTCTTTCCCTAACCTATCGTCCGGTCAGCCTCGTCTGATGTTCCAACCGTAAATCCGTTCTCGTCCGATAACCTAACCTATTTTGCTATCAGTTCTCATCTGATATTCCATCTTTGAATGCTATCCCCGTCTAGTATTTTCCCTTTAAAACCATTTTGTTAATAACCTATTTTCATCCGTAAACTAGAAAAAGCCTAAAAAATACCCGACACGATAAGTCCTAGTGGCTCGCATGGTGTCGCGTTCCTCGATACAAAGCTCGATTGATACCGGTTTCCCGATTAATGTTAAATCAGGATTACTCTCCTCAGTAGATAGAAGTCACGTATTGTCCCCTAAACAGTTGAGATCACAGTGATTCTTCCTCAGAATAGGATCAGGAGTATCCTCAGTAGGTCAGAATGGATATCCCTGACGACAAGGGCGTTCTCAGCAGTGAGCTATGCACAATTAACCCCAGTTTGGATAAGCCGCAGAGTACGATCAGGTTGTCAAGGGTTTAGAAAGAGCATCCCCGTGCAGGGTCGTCCTTCCCTCTTCCAGCAGGTTGTCTTTCCTCCGCCAGGTTGATCATCCTCTACAGAGTTCGTAACGGTGAATTCGTGAAGTTGTCCCTCAGCAGGATTGTCTCTTCCCCCTGGAAGTTGGTCTCACTTTTCCAGCATTTATGATTCTATGATACCTGGTACCCCTCAGTGGAGTTGACGTTGCCTTCGACATTTATTTTGCCAAGCGGTTTTAGACCCGGTGTTCTCTGGCAGCTCGAGCTTGCATTTGCACTTGCATGTATCGTCATATTTGCATCCGTACAAACACATAGCATCTCCATGCCGTATGGGGCATTGCATTTTCATACAAACACATAGCATCTCCATGTCGTATGGGGCATTGCATCATTTTCAAACATATGCATTTCGAAACATAGATCAGATTGGTTCACCTTTTGCTTTCAGGCGTGTTTTCTCAGCAGGAGTATGGAGTTCTATCTCGGATCTACTTCCAGATGATCGAGGTCTCGCTGTGAGACATGTGATAATACAGTTCTTGTTATTATCCCCCACAGAGTTACTGGGTGAAGTTTCTCTTATCCGACCGTCGGAGTATTTCCTTCAAGTTTGCTGTACAGGGTTTCATAAATCAAAATTTAAGAAGTGGTCACTTGTTGTCGAAACGGGTGTCGGGCAATTATTTTCAGAATATCCCCAGTGGAGTGAGCTACTACCACGAACAGGCTAGGAAGCTATATCCAATGTTATGTTTTCCCGTATGAAACAGGCGGATGAACTTTCCTGTAAGAATTAGGCAGATGTGTTATGTTTTCCCATAAGAATCAGGCGGATGAACTTTCCTGTAAGTATCAGGCAGATGTGTTATGTTTTCCCGTAAGAATCAGGTGGATGAACTTTCCTGTAAGTATCAGGCAGATGTGTTATGTTTTCCCGTATGAATTAGGCGGATGAACTTTCCTGTAAGTATCAGGCAGATGTGTTATGTTTTCCCGTAAGAATCAGGCGGAAGAACTTTCCTGTATGAATCAGGCAGATGTGTTATGTTTTCTCGTAAGAATCAGGCGGATGAACTTTCCTATAAGAATCTGGTAGATGTATTTTCCCGTATGAAGCAGGCGGATGAACCTTTTCCTGTATGAATCAGGCAGATGACTTTTCCCGTATGAAGCAGACGGATGAATTTTCCGGTATTCAGATAGATAATTCTCCCGTGATAGACAGAGTATGTGAGTTGTGTTTCGATAGTTGACAAAAGTATTTTCCCCAAGGAAGTCGCCATGATTTCCTCGTGTTACTATCCCCATTAGAGTCCTCCTCAAAGTCGTTTGTGGGATGGGACCAACAGAGTTGGCTACTGCAGAGGTAGGCAGAGAAACGGTATTCAGATAATTTTCCCGTATGAAGCAGGCGGATGGATTTTCCTGTAATCAGGCAGATGAATTTTCCCGTATGAAGCAGGCGGATGGATTTTCCTGTAATCAGGCAGATGACTTTTCCCGTATGAAGTAGATGGATGGGGTTTCCTATGGTTAGACAGATGGTGTGCCTGTAGGGATAGGCAGATGAGTTCCCTGTGATTAAATAGAAATGTTTCCCCAGCGAAAGCGCCGGGAGTTTTCCGTAATGTGAAGCCCTGACGTGGACAAGATTGATTACTCTTCCGGGACCATTTATCCCCAGCAGATGTCTTCCTTCGGGTTGACGAAATGTGAGTCCGGACGTGGGCAGATTTGCATTTATTCGTGATTTGACGGAATTTGGGTCCAGATGTGGATAAGGTTACTCCTGTGACGACAGAATCTTTATTCGTGTTGACGAATTGGTTCCTCTTCTGGTGTTGACGAGGTTAGCCCAATGGTGGACGGAGGTGCTTTTGCGAAGATAATTCAATACCTGTGGCGTCACACAGGTGGTTGAGGTCGAAATCAAATTTGATATCAGATGATTGATCAGTTGGTTGCCGTAACAACCAGACTCAGTTCATTGGACATTGCTTCTCAAGAAGTTTTGCAGTTTATCTCCACGGTTGGAAAATTTCAGGGTTTCTTTGGTATTCAACCGTCTCGTACCTCGAATGTTTGAAGGTCGTTCGCTCTTCACCCAATCGGGTCCAAGCTGTTTGAATAGGGGCAGCTGTTGCACCCCAAAATTTGACCAACCGGTTCCCACATCTGGTTTATGTTTCGACGCATTTTACATTTGCATTCGCATACCGCATATGTTGCATTTTCTCAATCATATTGATTTTATCGGGATTACAGCCCTGTTTTCACATTTCGGAGGTTTTAGACCGGTTCAGATGATCATAGTTCCGGTTGTTTGCCGCGTATTTCGATCTGGTCTCGCGTTCTCTTTTAATTGGGTTAACTGCCTTTATTTGCATTTTTAGGATTTAATGACCTTTTTCTAAGTTTTAAATAGATTTTAATATAGTATTTTTTAAATATAGATTAATTGTTTAGTTTTAATAGATTTCTTTTAATATAGTTTATTAATTAGGGTTAGCTTTTATTAATCAGGCTTTATTCATTTTCGTATTAATTGAAGTGTTAATCATTGCATTAGTCTGTTATTAGTTTTTCATTAAGCCATCAGCCTTTTAATTAGTCCAGTTTAGTCGATAACCATTTTCGTTTTAATTAGTTTCATTAATCAGTTCATATAGTCATTAATCATGTTTAGTACTCAATTCATTAGTCTAAGTTTGTGGGCCGTGTGTCCAATTTTCAGAAGCCCAAGTCCAGTTGCCACATGTCACTATATAAGCCTGCCACACGTCCACCTTCTCTCTCCCCACCTCATTCTTTCCACTCACCACCACTACGCCACTTGGCGCTTTCTCTCTCACTACCCTACCACTTGGCTTCTCCTCTCTCTTCGCATGCCACACGCGTCCGTTTCCCTCTCTCCCACTCTGCATGCTTTTTGCGTGTCTCTCACCATCCACTACCACCTCGCCGGAGACCTTACTGACTAGCATGCAAACACCGGAATTCATCACCGGAGAAATCAAACCGGCGGAACTCTGTCGGAAACTTCATTCAACTCGCCGGTAACCATCATCTGAAACCCTAACTGTCGCCGGAAAAAGTAGTTTTCACTGGAACCTCCGTCTGGTCGCTAGAATCTTCATCAACATTTTCCAATTCCTTCATCTTGTCCATCTTTTTCCAGAAAATCCTCAAGAATGTTGAAGAACATCACCGATCTCCAACGAACATCTTCAGGTGTTCGTCATCAACTTCATCACTTTCTTCAATCGAATATCCAGAAGAACTCAAACGTCCGGATCATTTTCAAGAACTCTCCTCAATAATTTACCAGAAGCTTCAAAGATCTTCAGTTCATCTTCACAGATTTTCCAGATCCACCAGAAACATCAAGAACACATTCATCCAATTTCCAGATTTCCTCATAGTTCGTTAATCATCAACAAACATCATCAGAGCTTCAAACGATCTGCATAGAACCATCGGAGATCCTCAACTTGTTGTTAATGTTCATCCGTTCTTCATCGAGAATCATCATCGATCCAAACTTCGTTCCTCAAGTATCTTCATCCAGTCTTCATCCAAACTCTTCAGATTCAAGATCCGTTCAAAACGTTCATCATCCACATGCAACTTCAAGATCTTCATCTTCGCTCATCAAAGCTCTAGAAGATCCTTCGCATCCTTCTTCATCAGATCTTCATCGGAAACTCAAAGATCTTCAAACTCCAGAACATCAAATCGTCTTCAGCTTCATCAACTAACTTCAATATGCCATCTCCCATGTCAGTAAATGCTTACCTTCGAAGACGTCAAAGGATGGGTCCTGTGGTTTCCAGATTGTGATAGTCTGTTTGTTTTTGGTTCATTTATTTTCGTAGAATTTGAAAAGAAGTGGAGTTGGAAGACGGTAGAGAAAGAAAGGTTGAGACAGAGTGTGTTACAGAGGTTTGAACGGAGGAGCGAGAGAGAAAGATTTGCGAACGAGAGAGAGTGTGAGTAGAGAGAAACGTCGCTAGGGTTTGGTGTGAACAGTGTTTGGGGAGTTGAGGGAACTTAGGGCTTTTGTTTTCTGAAGAATGAGAAGTGAGGGACGTGGCCGTGAATGTTGGATTGGGCTCTAGGGCCCATTGGCATTGTTTTTTGTAACACAGCTCCCATTTTTTGTTACAAGCCCCCCTCCCCGTTTTTGGCTGTTAGTTGTTGGGCTGGCCCCAACCCCTATGTTTTTTTGCTAGCAGCATCCCCCTGCAACTACTCATAAACCCCCCTGCATTTTTTTATTTCCTTTATTTTCTTGTATTGTTTTTAATGCATTTAATGGATTTTTTAGATAATATTTTCATTTAGAAAATTGGTTTAATTTTCTTTTAAGAGATCTAGGATTTAGTTTAATTTCTTTTAAAGGATAGAATTAAATTTAGTTTTAATTTCCTTTTAGGATATTACTTTTAATTCATATTTTAGTATGCAATTTCCTTTTAATTTCGTCAGTGTACTTTCCAGTAGCATTCATTTTTGCCGTATTTTAGGAGTAGACTTTTATTTCCATTTGTATTGGATTTCTCTCCTATTTTCTTTGTTATCTGATTTTATTCTCGATTCTATTTTTGGCTGGCCGTGTGACACGATTCAATTGGAGAATGATTTTCGATATCATTTCTCTATCTTGTCTTTGACACGGATATCAATACGCTACCTCTTAGAGTTCGATTTCTCGTATAAGTCGAACCATGACGGTATAAGCGTTATATTGGTTCTGATTCGAGCGTCATCATCAAGGATCCAGAGAGGAGAAGATTGGAATGGAGCTTGCGCACATGTTAGGAGCCAACGGAGCCGCTTCGTTCAACATCATCATCATCTTATTCAAGTCTTCAGGCAACCGTCGAGTGTTGTGGGCTGCATCGCTAGATACGTAGGAAACGGCAGCTGAGGAGTTTCTTCTTAGGTTCTTGCGTGTGTGTCCCGAGTTCCTTCCCGTCTAGGTGTAGGCCTGCTTCCTCTTTGTTCTCGCCCCGTGCGAGCGAAACCCCTTTTTTCTCGCGTTCAGGCGATCGAGACCCCTTCTCTTGCCCCCGTGCAATCGAGACTCATTTTCCCGTCGAACTACGTTTGCTCTGATCTCTCGTACCAGACGAGAGTACGTAGGCATAGGATGCGATATCCTAGCGAGCTACCTCCCTTTTCCCTTTTTCCCCGTTTAGCTGTGGTAGGCTGAACTACAGCTGCTCTGATTTCTCATACCGAATGAGAATATGTAGGCATAGGATGCGATATCCTAGCGAGCACACTAACAACTAACCTCTCTGTTCTCTCGCTGCCGTGCGATCGAGATTGTCCCGCTGACGACTGATGTTATCCTTTTCTCTTGCCCTTGCGCATTTGAGACCAGACCGTAGTTCTAGTTCCCGTAGGTTCCCGTACCTTTCAAACCCACTTAATCTCTCACCCCTGTGTGATTGAGAACACACTAGTCTAGCCGTAGTTAGCCTGAACTACGTAAGCTCTGATCTTTCACACTGTGTGGAAGTACGTAGGCACAAGACGCGAAGTCTTGGCGAGCCAATTCCCTATAGTTTCCCGAACTACGATGACTCTGACTTTATCTCTTGAGAATACGTAGGTATAGAGTGCTATGCTATATCGAGTCAATTTCTTTCCGTTTAGACTTAGAAGCCGTAGATAGATTGTTTTGCATCCTGTAGATAAACCAAGCAAGCGTGGATCCCGTCGAGTACGACAGACGTGAGGGCTGCTAATACCTTCCCCTGGCGTAACCGACTCCCGAATCCAGGATTTGGTTGCGATGACCATTCCTTTCCCGTCTTTGCGGTAAGTTTACTTCGAGTGTTTCCTTTCCCTCTTGTGGGATAAATAACGCACGGTGGCGACTCTTCTGTTCAGCCGGCGCCGATTTTCGCAGTAGCGACAACTACCAATTAGGGTTTCAAGCTTCAAAATAAACTCAGGTAAAGGATCAATCAAGAATGGGCATAATCTTCAACTTACCCAGTCTCTCATTCATCAAATGAATACCAAGAGATCTCATCCATCAAGAATCAAGTACAATATTGCATCATGACAAGCTCATCAAACATCGAGATCATCAGCGCACCAAAATTAGGGTTTTGACCCAACTCAGTCCCTGGGTTGACTTTTTGAGCAAGACATGATCCAAATCCTCAAGATATGTATCAAAGACCTCAAATACATCACATTGGTCCATTAATATGATTGAATTGATCCAAAGAACTTGATTCATAAGCAATACAAGGATTCAAATTCATCTGGACCATAAACTAGGGTTTTTGATAAAAAGTTAATTGTATCTTTGACTTTTGACCAAGACATGATCTCAAACCTTGGAACATGATTAAATAAACTTAAAAACGCCCTTTGAGTGCATCCATGATGTCCAAATAGGCCAAAGGTTTAATTTCAATAAGAGATCACAAAGTCAAAGAACATATAATATAAAAGTCAACTGTGCCCAAAATCAAGTTTGACTTTTGAAGTTTTTGGTCAACCATGGTTTCTTCAAGTCAAGAATGATGATAATATGTGACTTGAATCATGATTGATCAAGAAAAATCAAGAAAAGTGAGGTTACTTGTAAAGAGGGCAACCATGAAGAAATTAAAATTTTCTAAGTTATGAAGAAAATCCTAATTTGGTGCAAACTTTGCAAAGGCATAACTTCTAAACCAAGTGTCGCTACTGTAGATGTTCTTGATTGGCTGCATTTTATGGTAAAATAATATTGTGTGTAGATGTCATGATTGATGTCATGACATGCTTATGTAGTGTTCTGCAGGGTAAGTTGGGTTAGCTAAGAACAAAGTGTATTCGGTGTCATACTGAATGTTATGACATCAGGTAGCTGACATCAAGGGCGCGTGTTTGTTTTTTTTGGTATAATATTTGAGTAAGCTCAGGCTAGATTCCAGGAAACATATTAGGGCGCTTAGTTATCTCAGGCGAATTGCTAGATGTTGCGGTGAAATTTGGATGTCAAGCTATTGATTAAATTGAATCTTAATTCATTTACAACGGGTCTTTGATTTATCCGAAGAAAAGGTTAAAGAAAGGGGAAAACCTGTTTTGAATCGTAAATACAATGTGGGGAGAGATCTAAGGTTCGGGGGTTGGTTAAGCTTAGGGAAGGTACTAGCATCCTAAACTTCTGTAGTACTCTACATAAACCTCTTGTTTTAAATGTGCTATTGCTAATGGTTATCTGCTTAAGGGTAATGCTAAGTGTTAAAGGGTAAAGAGAAGGACCTAAGGGGTTAGTCCTAAGTTTACTCGCAAAGACTCGCATCTTGTGCCTACGTATCCAAGGTAGGGGGTGGAATCAGAGTAATCGTAGTTCCCCTCACAGAGGGAGAAAGAGAAACTTCTTGATTATGGTCAAGGTTCTGGGGGAAGTAAACGTTCATAGGGAAGCGCTTACTTTGGAGTGCGGCGACTCCGATTTCTATGTTATAAGGTTGAATTGAAAAAGGATAAGTAAGTATTCCACGGCGGGAACTTACATGGAATGCGGCGACTCCTAATCCTAAGGCTAGGATAAAGGGATGGATGTCCACGGCGGGACGCCTAAGCATGAGTAGGCGACTCAACGTCATAAGGTTAGGAAAAGGTTGAGGTGTGTATGTCCATGGCGGAACGCCTAAGCACGAATACGATGACTCGGATCCTAAAGCTAGGGTAGGCGAAGGTAGAGGTATTAACTCGGCGGTCAAATGGTATAATGTTTTCTTCGGAGGGGAAATAAGCGATAAAATAAAGCGGTAATAATGGAAATGTAAAGCAGAGGAATAATTGATATGGAGTGAGCTATAGATGATATGTTTTGATTTAGTTGACTTAGAAGTTGAATATTTTTGAAAATTTGTATGGCCAAGTTGAACATATGCATAGAAATTAAATTAATTTGCAAAGATGAATTAATTAATTAAAAATTGAAAAGAGTTTATTTATCTTTATGATTTTTTTTTGTGAATATGATGAATTAAGTCTGAGTTAAATGAGATATAGTTAGTTTTTTTTTATTATTTAATTAAGCTAAATCTAAGTTATAAGATTAGAAATGATTAAGTTGAGGGTAAAGAAAAGTTTAATAAAAAAGTTATTTAACTTTTTAAGAAAAAAAGGTTAATTAGCACAAGATTAATTAATTCTAACAAAGTTCTAGATTATTTTAAAAGAGGTTGAATTAATTAGAAAAAGATTTTTAGACTTTTAAATATTTTTATGGATTTTGTCTATTATGAAAAAGAGAAATAAATTTTGAATTAAATTACTAAATTGAACATTTTTTGTTATATGTTGAAATTAAATTAACTTAACTTAAAACTACATATTTTTTATTATTTTTTTAATGTTTTAAAATTAAAAACGTTTTAATTAGTTAGAAAAATATTTTTCAGATTTTTAGTAGTTAGTTAGTGTTAGGGGTTAGTTATTTTATTATTATATCTTAATATTACAAAATACAATAAAATAACTATAAAAAAATGAAAATAAAAAAAAAATGGGTTGGGCCGGTGGTGATGAACCCACCGGACCAAACCCGGGTTGGGAACACAAACAAAGGAAGAGGGGAAAGGGTTTCCACTGAACCCTAATTTTTTCCCTAACTGCGACGCCTTTCTCCTTCAGGTTCTTCTCCCTCTCTCGCGATTTATTCTCTCTTCCTCCATTCTTTTCCTTCTTCCACTCTGCTCTCTCTCTTCTTTCTCTTTTTCGCGTGAATCTCACTCCTTCAACTTCTTGTATTCTCCCTCACTGGTGAGCCTGTAAACAAACAAACAAGACAAAATCAATAGATCCAAAACAACAAAAAAATTACCCAAATGGTGGTCTATGGCGACGAAGGTGATGGTGGTTTGGCCTTGACGGCGGTTCGAGAGCTTCCGAAGGATGGAGGTTTCCATGGCGAAGAGGTTGGCGTGAGTTTTGCGGCTCCGGCGGTGGGTTTTTGGGGAAGGAAGCGCGGGGGTCTTTGCGGCGTTTCCGGTGACGGGTGAGTCGCGGTTGACGGCGAAGGGATAATAGCGACGATGACGGTTCTGAGGAAGCTCTGAGAACATCGATACCGGCGGCAGTTCCACAATGGGAACTATCGCAGATAAGTTTCGCTTTTTCTCTTTTCTGTGTTCTTTTGTGATGATTATTACTTGTTGTGTTCTCTGAATCGTGAATCTTGTCTCCATTTTATAGCTAGTTGAACAAATCAACCATGAATTTCTTTCCCAAAACATTTTGATTGTGTCAGGATGTTGTTTTGGCAACAAGATGGGTTGTTTGTGAACCTGATGGCATTATTTCCATTTCATTTTGAACACGTTTGGAATAAATCTCTACCTGATTTAATTTCACTTTGAATGTTGTCTTGAATATGTTTTGGGCATGAAAATCTTTTATGGAATGCAGGTTGTTTGTTTCCATTTTTCAACAAATCTGGTGGTTACCGTTTTGACGTGATCCTGTTGTTAACTTGTAGGACCTGATATTAATTGTTTTTGGGACGGTACCTTAAATTCTTTCCTTTTTGCTTAGGACATGTTCAGATTCCTCTCTTTAATTCATTAAGGCAATGCTCTATTTTTGGAATTCATTTGAGTCTCGTTCTTGACTTTGGGACATGTGAATTTGAAATAACCTTTCTTGTTTCTTTGTTATTCATGTTTCAATGCTTTGTTGAGGCTTGATTAATCGTGATCTATTCAAATATTCATGAACTTGCCTTGTGTTGGTTGATATTCAGGTTCGGCGGCAGTTATGAAAACCGAACTAGGACTCAGGCCTTGCAAGAAACAGCTCCTTGTGATCACGACCGTGGCTCTTGAAAACTTCTAATCATGTGTACGAAGAAAAGGCTACAATCAGTGGATTATGATAGCGGTGCAGGTCCGAGGTTTAATATTGTCGGTTTCTATTCAAAGCTGATATTGGCTATCTGCATAATATTGAGGCACAACAAAGGAAACAGCTGAAAGGCTTCGAAGTATGTGATACATCAAGACGGACAAAGAATTTGTCATGAAAGCACAACTGTACCGTAAAGGCTATTAAAACGACAACCACACTGGAGCCTACTGTCAAGGCAAACCAACACGAGAGAGCTGTCACATAACAGGATTCAAAGTTGTTGTATTACTTTGTGGGAAACGAAGATTGGAGCTTTTAGGATTAGGAATACTTTGGATTTCTTGTAACAAAACTTAGGCTTAGAATCTTATTAGAATCCTCATGATTTGTAAACTTGGATTTTGAATAAAAAACATTGTAATTTGAGCTTTGAAATAGCATTTGTGACTTGCAACTTGCAATGGAATTGTACTTGAACTCATACTTTTTGAATGAATTTTGTGGACTTGGTTAAATTTGAGCCTTGTATTTTGGAGACGAGTTTGAATTGTGTCGACTTTGTAAACTTGTCATGTGGTTCTTGGACTCGTAAATCTGAATTTTCAAACCACAATTGAGTCTAAATAATGAAGCGTGAACTTCAAATTTGAGTCTGTGACAGAGTCAACAATGGATCTTCTGAATACAATTTGAATTTGGCCATTTTGAAATAATGCATGAATATTAACGATGAACTTGCTTTGAGATTGTATCCTTGAATCACAATTAGAAATTCAAGCTTTCAACAAAAATGTCATATTTGAGCTCGAGCTTTATATTTTGGAATTTGGAATATGTAGATATCCTGAATCTTACGTTTGGTAGAATTTAGTCCTGCCAAAAACATATTCCAAATCACCATTTTTAATAGTTCATACAAGCCTCTTTGCACTTATAACTTGAATATGAAGCTCGAGGCATCGTGAATCAGCTTAATTTTATAAGAAGAAAGAATCTCAAACTTCAAAAGTTGCTTGCTTAAATCTACTCCTAGTTTTTTTTAAAACAAATTTATTGTTCCAGAAAGTGTGGCTCAGACACCACCGAGTCCAAATTCTTCCACTTGACCGATCATGATTCAATTTCACGAGTAGAATCAAATTGCGCCCCGAGACTTCCTTTGGCAATGAACATTGTTACCTCTAAGAGTCTTTGAAGAAAAATTTGTCTTGTATTGACTAAGGGACCTGGGTCTTCATGACTTTCAAACTTTCTTCAACACACCTATGAAATAAACAAAAACTAAATAAAACTGTTAGCTATGCACGGATGATGACTTAGATAATGTGAAAATGATCACTAATCTAAGGGTAAAATTTGGGGTACAACAGTTGCCCCTATTTAAATAACTTCACTGTATGATTTGAGCGACGGAGACTCGAGAAATCATGGTGAAAGGGATTTAAATACAGATAACCGAAAATTTTGCCCTTAGATGCAGTGATATGCAATGCTATGGACAACACGACAATGCTGACGGTGCCATGAATCTAAAATTATGCATATGATGAAAATGATAAATGCAAGGATGCATACGACATGACGACACAGGGGAACGACACAACGAGAAAACACACACACTGGGGAAACGGCGCACTGGGGAAATATCACCAAACCGGGGAAATCTAAATTGATGAGCAAACAGGTTCAAGCATGACCAGTTGTTCACTTTAGAAAGAAAGCAAGAAGAGATCCTCAATGGAGATGGCACCGGCGAGACAACCTCCACTGGGGACATATCCAAGAGTAGTTGCTCAACAGGTCCAAGCATGACCGGTTGACACTCTAGGATGAAAAGGTAACGCAGGATCCACACGGCGGTAGGATCAAGTAAACAGAATGCTGGAGCATTGAGCAAGAATAACATCCGAGTTTCTGGAAACTCTTGAGTGAAGAGATCAAACGGGATCTTTGATGGAGATGGCACCGGCAAGACGGCCTCCACTGGGAAAAATAACCAAGATTTGTTGCTCAACAAGTTTAAACATGACCGGTTGACACTCTAGGGTAGGATCAAGTAGACAGAATGTTGGAGCATTGAGCAAGAATGACATCCGAGCTTCTGGAAATAAGATCTTTAGGACTCATTAGGAAATAAACAGGGTAAGAACCTGCTGTATGCCCAAAATAAATGGACTTCAATGGGGAATGCCTTGATAAGCTTCTCGAGAGAGACTGCCACTTATCGTTGAAAGGGACTTACATGCCAAAATGGATAAGCTCTCAAATAAAGAGATTGTCGCTTATCCAGGGGTACAGATGAAATGATAAGCTCCTATGGAGAGACTGTCGCTCATCTGATAAAAATAAACTTCTGTGAGGTCCTCAATGAAGAAGGCACTGGCGAGACGGCCTCCACTGGGGAAAAACAATAAGATAAAGGCTCAACAGCTTCAGGCATGACCAGCTGACACTCTAACATGATGGACCAACAGGTTCAGGCATGACCAGTTGACACTTTGGAAACTAGATCCTCAATGAAGAAGGCACCGGCGAGACGGCCTCCACTGGGGAATATCTGACAGTACGGCTCAACAGGTTCAGGCATGACCGGCGGATACTCTAGGGTGATGGACCAACAGGTTCAGGCATGACCAGTTGACACCTTAGAAACTAGATCCTCAATGAAGAAGGCACCGGCGAGACGGCCTCCACTGGGGAATATCTGAGAGTACGACTCAACAGGTTCAGGCATAACCGGCTGATACTCTAGGGTGATGGACCAACAGGTTCAGGCATGGCCAGTTGACACCTTAGAAACTAGATCCTCAATGAAGAAGGCACCAGCGAGACGACCTCCACTGGGGAACATCTGAGTGTATGGCTCAACAGGTTCAGGCATGACCGACTGATACTCTAGGGTGATGGACCAACAAGTTCAGGCATGACCAGTTGACACCTTAGAAACTAGATCCTCAACGAAGAAGGCACCGGCGAGACGGCCTCCACTGGGGAATATCTGAGAGTACGGTTCAACAAGTTCAGGCATGATTGGCTGATACTCTAAGATAAAGGGTAATCTTCCATGATCAAAAAATGATTTAGCTTCTTCTTTAACTAAATGATTCATTTAGAAAGGGTAAATAAACTTCTTCATGCTTCAAGGTCTGTTGCTCCCTGAATATGATTCAGCTTCTTCTTTTACTAAAGGATAAAATAAACTTCTTCATACTTCAAGGTCGTGCTCCCCTGAAATGATTCTTTTTTTACTAAAGGATAAAATTGTCCGCGGCGGGACGCCCAAGTATGAGTACGGCGACTCAACTTCTTAAAGTTTAGGAGAGAATATGTCCATGGCGGGACGCCCAAGAATGAGTATGGCGACTCAACGTCTTAAGGTTTAAGGAGATAAAATGTCCACGGCGGGACGCCCAAGAATGAGTACGATGATTCAACGTCTTAAGGTGACGGTTACTTGTTGCTAGTCATAATAAAGGTAGGGTAAGTTTCTCAGTCGAGACATGTCGCATATCTTTGCTTGTAGTGATAAGCTTCTCAGGCGAGAACTGTCGCATATCTGTGAAAGTTGTAAAAGGGCTCTTCTTGATAAATAGTGCAAAATAAATGCACGTCCAGGTAGGTTCAGCGACCGACAGAGACCAAAGTTCAATCTAGAATCAAGCTAGAAAGAAACTGTCGAACAAGACTCCATTGAGGGAACGAACTCAAATGGGTATTATCGTATCCTAGGCATGGAAAAGATAACTGAAATAACTATCATCCACAAGGGTTGAACTCTGTGGGGAAACTAAAAGTGGTAGGTATTTTATGCTCAAGGCTGACGATCTACTTGGAGAGAGCGGACAAACCCAGTTACTCAGCAGTAACCACAGCCAAAGTAACGACAAAAGACAACGAGGATAGCAAACATGCAGATGCTAATGTGTATGCCAATGCGTATGAAAATGCAAATGCGAATGAGTATACAAAATGTTTATGCTTATGCCAATACTTATGTTGACAAAACAGACGAGCGGAGGAAACAGGATATGAAATAAACATCTCGACGGGATACCCGACGACCGCTGCAAAAGTACATCTATCGAAGGATAGGAAATTTCACTAGAGGGATTGCCATCATGAATCTGAATTCTGTCAAAGAAGATTTGTTCACTGGGAGGTTCATCTCAGGATTAGAGATTTCCGGGGATAAAATAAATATCCGCTTCATTGAGGAAGTGTGGAGCTAGGCAGCTTCATGGAGAAAGAATAACAACTTCCTGGAAAAGTGCATGAACTTCCTGAGGAAAGTACATCAGCTTCCCTGGGGAAAGTATCCTGACTTCTTAGGGAGAATATGACAACCTCCTGGGGGAAATTTCCTGAGAAAGCATGGCGACTTCGGTGAGGAAAATATGATTCCACTTGGAGTGGGTCCTCATATAATATGTGTATCACTTGGAAGATACTAGGGAGATCTCTGCAGTCTTGAAAGTCACTGGAGATACCGGATCAGTCCGAAAGTGTTGTCAGCTTATAGTCCCGCTGGGGACATGCGCTGAGGCAATGGTTTAAAAGTGCTTCTACAACAATGAGACTTACTGGGGAAAGGAAGTTGTCCTTTAGAGATTTTCACAAGTCAAAGCAACTTTATATGTTTCAAAAGCGTCTTCAAAAACAGTTTTTAAGTTTAGAAAACTTTTCACTTTCAAAATTATTATCAACAAATAGCAATTTGCATAACAAAAAATGAAATAAAGATAGTATAAATGGCAAAATTTGATAGCAAAAGGTTTTAATTTATTAAAGAATGATAACTTGCTAATGGCAAAGCTCCATGGGAAATTACAAATGAAGTTGGCAAATAGGGAAAGGTTACATTGAATCCAACGACCTCTACTGACCCTAATAACTAAGACTACCCAAAATCCTACTTCTGACAAAAGCGATTGGATTGGAGTTGATCTGCTGTAAATGTTCTTCGATGATCGGCGTCATCTGATGCAGTGAAATTCCTTTGTTCCTAACTTTTGTATGGATCTCCCTTTTGGGTTTTCAATCCACCGGGACGCTCATTTTTGCCTAAGCCGCCTTTTCAGGTTTTCAGCTTAACAAGCCATGTATATTTTTTTTCATCCCTTATTTTTGCCTGGATTTCCTTCATAGGTTGTGATCCACCGGGACACCCATTGTTGCCTAAGTCACCTTTCCAGGTTTTCAACTTAGCGGGTTATTTTAGGCATAATATTTTCTGACTGCATCAGAGTTCACAGGATGTGCAAGCTCTTCACCATCCATTGTTGTAAGAATTAGCGATCCTCCGGAGTAGACTGTTTTCACAACGAATGAGCCTTCGTAGTTGGGCATCCATTTGCCACACATGTCTTTATGAACTGGCAAGATTTTCTTGAGTACAAGTTCTCCTTGACGGAACTCACGGATTTAGACTTTCTTGTCAAAGGATCTCTTCATCCGTTTCTGGTATAACTGACCTTGGCACATAGCTGTCATGCGCTTCTCGTCGATAAGATTCAGCTGGTCAAATCTGTAACACCCTTCTAAACCCCACGGATAATATATGAATAATTAGAGTAAATTTCCATGCATTTACAAAAGGGAATTACACATAACTTTCAAAATATCAAAACCACCTGTCATGCTCATTACTATTTCAATATAAAATTATGCTTTACAAAACTTCACTTTGCATGTAGCAGCGGATTCAATTATACCACAATTTTCATAAAAGAAACATTTGTTTTTATCACATAAAACAACATCACTTAGGCACTAAGGCCAACATCATAATATTCCAATGGATATAAACACGTTTATAGAGTACATAATGTATATCTTAAACACAACCGAAGCAATCCCAGTGTTACATGACCAGAGCATGACTCGACCCAACATAATTAAATCACTAAACGGCTACACCAAAAGCGACCTCGTAACTACGAGCAATACTACTCCTTGATACCTGCACGATGTCATGTAGGACATCATTCCAGCAGAAGGGTGAGAAATATTATCATAATAACAATGCATATAATTATATATACACAAATACACAAGCACAAAATACATATATTCCACATTTTCTCACCACAATTCATTATAACTCATCATGTACAATACAACATATATATATAATCAAATATGGATAATCACCAAGCATATTCATCATGCACGTATCCATAAATCTCAACATTCCACATGAACATACACATATTATGTTTACTCACTAATTCCCAATTACACATTCACAATTCTCAAATCCACAATTCATGTTCATAAGCATACTTTCATACAATGATCACATATTCACAACTCTCAATTACACAAGTAATGCACATACGCATATTCCACCATTCTCACCATATTTCATCATAACTCATCATATACTTCACAAAGCATATATATATATATATATATATATATATATATATATATATATATATATATATATATATATATATATATATATATATATATATATATATATATATATATATATATATATATATATATATATATATATATATATATATATATATACAAATATGGTCAATCATCAAACATATCCATAGTTCACAATTACACAAGTCATGTACATACACCTATGCATAACTTCATACAACAATCATATATTCATTCCATGAGACTCAATGCAACTCATGCCATGTGGTACCAACACTTGTTATCATTTTTCGGTTTTTACACTTAAACCGGGTCCGTTCCCTAGACCGATAACAACAAAAGCCCGTTCCCTAAGCTTTCAAACCCCACTCTAGGTTTGGGACAAGTCACTAGCCTCCACGAAACTAGCAAACATTGCCTCTTGACTAAATGATGCATATGCAATCAACAACAAAATGCACTTAAGACCGATCACACGTCTTAATCCCATGCATTCACATAATTCCTCCCTTCAAGAATTAAACAAGATTGCACACACAACATATCATATAATCAAGTATTCATACTTTTCATCAACATATTTGTCAAACAATGCACGCATATCTTACAATATGCTCTCATGCATTAATTCACAATAATCGGATACAACAAATATGCATTCATAATTCAACCTCATTACCTTTTCAAACAATGCACACATATTCACAATATATTCTCATGCATTCTTCACATACAAACAATACGCATATATTTGTCAAAAGACTATATTTCATAATCGATTCCACCATCTAGGATTCACGCCATACGGCTACCCACAGCATATCATATCACGACATGCACAAGCTATACGTTATATAACAAAAGTATTCTGCACAATAACACATCAATCACACACATTCGCGACGGTAAAAATCAACACAACAATATGTTTTCAATTTTCTGCTATAATTGAACTAGCTACAGACCTCAAAGCCATTTTTTCTAGAAAGACAATCTCGTTAACTTACCAACGCTTCAAACGGGGGTTAAAACCGACTTACGGTTCAAGAGTTATGAATTTTCGAAGTTTTCCGAAAAACCAGAATTTTGCCTAAACACGGCTACGGGATTTTGCATTTTCGCCCGAAAATCCGACCGATTCAATTCTTTTTTTCGAAACAAACACATACTCATACTCACCTAACATATAGCAGTGAATTAGAACCATTAAACACGATTTCTACGACGTCCGATTTTCACTCAAATCTCAAACCCTCAATTATCCAAAAATGTCAAAACTCACAAACTCAACCAAATTCAATCAAACGAAATCCAATAATCACGGCTAAACATTACCCGACTAAACTATGCAATTTATTTTGAATTCTAACCGTTCAAAACTCAATTCTATCGATTTAACTCATTTGCCCTAGAAATGGAAAATAGAGAAAAACACCCAACAAATCCAACACAACTCATACATAATCATACACATTGATCAAATAATAATGTTTCTCACCCTTACCTTGATTGGATTGAAGCTTGAAGTTGATTCTTGATGATTTCTCCAAGTTTCCCTCTTCTCTTCTCTTTTCTCCTCTTTCTCTATTCTTTCTCTACTTTTCTTTCTTTCTTTCTCTTATGTTTCTATCTCTTTTCTTTTCTCTCCAATTTCCCTTATATATCCTTTTATTTTCTTTCCATCATAATTCTTCTCTCAAAAATATCTATCAATTCATTTCTCACAAAATATCTCACTTTATCATTAATTAGAGAATATCTAATAAATCCACATTATTCTACCAAGTAGAATAAATTAATTAAATCCATTAACTCATTTAAATAAATCCAATAATTTATTTAAATCAGATAAATCACATAAACCAATTAATTAGCACAATTAATCACTTATTGAAAAATTGGGCTGTTACAAAATCTGTCTTGAACCCATACGGCTTCATCAAGTTTGGTTTCTATTAATACCTGTAAGGAAGGTAACTCTACTTCGATGGGGAGGACGGCGTCCATTCCATATACCAAAGAAAAAGGGGTTGCCCCTATTGAAGTTCGTACTGAAGTTCTGTATCCGTGCAAAGAAAGTGGTAGAATTTCATGCCAATCTTTGTAAGTCTTGACCATCTTTTGCAGGATTTTCTTGATGTTTTTGTTCGTAGCTTCAACAACTCCATTCATCTTAGGACGGTAAGGAGAAGAATTATGATGTGCAATCTTGAAACTTTCGGACAACTCCTTCATAGTTTTATTGTTCATATTGGTATCGTTGTCTGTTGTGATCCGACTTGGAATTCCATAACGGCAGATAATTTCTTTTCTGATGAAGCGGGCAACCACTTGCTTGGTCACGTTGGCGTAGGAAGCAGCTTCTACCCATTTGGTGAAGTAGTCGATAGCAACTAGAATGAATTGGTGACCGTTGGAAGCTTTTAGCTCAATTACCCCAATCATGTCAATGCCCGACATTGAGAAAGGCCACGGTGAAGATAAAACATTCAACAGTGTTGGAGGTACGTGGACCTTGTTAGCATAGATTTGTCACTTATGGCATTTCCTGGCATATTGGATGCAATCAGATTCCATGGTTAACCAATAATATCCAGCTCTCAGAATCTTCTTAGACATAGCATAACCGTTGGCATGAGTTCCAAAGGTTCCTTCATGAATCTCTTGAAGTAACATGTCTGATTCACGTTTGTCAACACAACTAAGCATGACCATGTCGTAGTTTCTCTTGTATAACACATCATTGCTGATGAAGAACTTGGATGCTAGTCTTCTTAGAGTTTTCTTTTCAATATTGATAGCATAAGCTGGATATTCTTGCTTGAGCAGGTAGTTCTTAATGTCATGAAAACAAGGCTTGTCATCAGATTCTTCTTCAATCATCTGACAGTAGGCAGGCTCAGTCTTGCGTTCAATTTGAATGAGAGTAGCGTCATTGGAATATTTGACTTTCCACATTGAGGCTAACATGGCTAGAGCATAGGCAATATGGTTTTCAGATCTCGGAACATGTTTGAAAGTGATCTCATCAAAGTACTCGATCATTTCAACAATGTAGGCTCTGTATGGGATTAACTTCTCATGTCTGGTTTTCCATTCACCTGTAACTTGATAAATAACCAAAGCTAAATCTCCACTTACTTCAAGAACTTTGATTCTGAGGTCAATAGCTGCTTCAAGGCCAAGAATGCATGCCTCATATTCGGCGATATTGTTTGTACATTCAAAATCTAACCTTGCTGTGAATGGGGTATAACCACCTTCTGGATTCATCAGCACGGCGCCTATGCCATGCCCACTGTAATTTGAGGAACCATCAAACATCATCTTCCAACAGAGACCCGACTCGGGACCTTCATCGGGATTTGGTTCTTCATAATCCTTCACTAACATAATGTCTTCGTCAGGAAAGTCAAACTTGAGAGGCTCATAGTCTTCAACTGGTTGATCTGCAAGATAATCTGACAAGATACTACCTTTGATAGCTTTCTGAGTCACATACTAGATGTCGTATTCTGATAACAACATGTGCCAACTGGAAAGTCTTCCAGTCTGAGCAGGCTTTTCAAAAATGTACTTTATTGGATCCATTTTTGAGATCAACAAAGTAGTGTGACAAATCATGTATTGCCTGAGACGCCTAGCAGCCTATGTTAATGCATAACAAGTCTTCTCCAAAAGTGAATATCTGCTCTCACAATCAGTAAACTTCTTTCTCAAGTAGTAGATGACATGTTCTTTTCGTCCAGTCTCATTGTGTTGACCCAATACGTAACCCATAGACTTCTCAAGAACAGTAAGGTACATGAAGAGTGGTCTTCCAGGAACAGGAGGAATCAAGATAGGAGGTTCTTGCAGATAACCCTTGATCTTCTCAAATGCTTGCTGACAATCAGAATTCCAATCAACAGTATGACCCTTGCAGAGTAATTTGAAGATCGGCTCACAGGTAGCAGTCATATTAGAAATGAATCTGGAGATATAGTTCAGTCGTCCAAGAAAACATCTCACTTGTGTTTCAGTTTGCGGAGCTGCATGTCCTGAATGACTCGGACTTTATCAGGATCTACTTCAATTCCTCGTTGGCTGACGATAAAACCAAGTAGTTTTCTAGATCTAACACCAAAGGTACACTTAGCAGGATTCAATTTCAACTGGTATTTCCTGAGTCGCTCAAACAACTTTAGCAAATGATCCAAATGGTCCTCTTCATTTTGAGATTTGGCAATCATATCATCAACATAAACTTCAATCTCTTTGTGTATCATGTCATGAAAGAGAACGACCATAGCTCTTTGATATGTTGCCTCTGCGTTCTTCAAACCGAATGGCATAACTTTGTAGCAGTAGGTTCCCCAAGGAGTAATGAATGTAGTCTTTTCTCTGTCGGCAAGATCCATCTTGATCTGATTGTAACCGGAGAAACCATCCATAAAAGAGAAAACTACGAAATTAGTTGTATTGTCCACAAGTGTATCGATATGCGGCAGAGGGAAATCATCTTTCGGACTTGCTTTGTTTAAATCCCTGTAGTCTACACACACTCCGACTCTACCGTCCTTTTTGAGCACTGGAACAATGTTGGCTACCCAATTAGGATACTTCGCAACCGTAAGGAAACCTGTATCAAGTTGTTTCTTCACCTCATTTCGAATCTTCAAAGCCAAGTCAGGTATTGTTCTTCGAAGTTTCTGCTTGATAACTGGACATTCTGGCTTAAGCGGCAGCTTGTGAACAACAATATATGTGTCTAAACCGGGCATATCTTGATATGACCATGCAAACACATCAGAATACTCTTCTAGAAGCTTGACCAATCTCTGCTTGACATCGGCCCCAAGTGTTGTACCAATCTTGACCTCTTTCTTGTCTTCGTCAGTGCCAAGATTAATCAGATCTACGTGCTCTTTGTACGGCTGAAGCTCGGTATACTCATACTCAACTAATTTTTCCAGTTCAGCGGGTACTTCAAAATCTTCATCACCCTCATCTTCAACTTGATAAATGGGTGAATCCCAGTCAGGATTGAAAGCAAAATCATTGGATTCAACATGGTTTGGGATAGCACTGCATGTTTGAAGGCTATATTTTATTAAATGCACACGGAAAATGCACGAGGAAGAAAATGTTTTTTTGTTTTTTTTTTTGTAGTTTTTGAAAAAGGTTTGCCAATTCCATTTTAAAAAGTGAAAGCAAAAAACGCAGGTGAAACAAATAGAATTTAACAAAATGCATTTATTAATATCATTTAAAAAGTGAAAAGGTGGTCCTACAAATTATCCAGTAGCTTTGGGCATAACTATGGAATTTTGAAAACAACAAATGAAAACATTAAATTACTTTGAAATGGGAAAAATCACGGGGATCTCTATAGCTTCCCAGTTTCTCAGAGCTTCATCGCTCTTGAATACCAGGTTGCTCAGGTCTTCATCATCATCATCATCATCGTTGATAACATTGACTTGGAAACCTCCGCTGATAAACACCTCTTGGACAGTCTTCGGACGCCCTTTGACACTTGTAGAAGCTTTATCATGAGTTGGTTTGTAACCCAACCCGTGGTGATTAGTCTTGGTCTTGATGTCGATCACTTCTCCCCAACCTTCAGGTATGCCCCTGTTGATTGTTGATCTGGTGCTCTTGAAAGATGCAAAAGATGGATTACTCTGGCCTACTGTTTCCTCGACTTCCAACAGGACAACATTGGTGATCTCAAGTGCTTGGAAAGAAGTTTCCAAAACGCCTTTATCAGCCTCAATGTAGCGGGAAGAAGATAGGTTACTGACCATTAAATCCTCTTCACCATGTATGATAACCAGCTTTTCATCGACCACAAACTTCATCTTCTGATGCAGTGTCGAAGTTACTGCCCCAGCGGCGTGGATCCAAGGTCTCCCAAGTAGACAACTGTAATTGGGATTGATGACCATTACCTAGTGTCATACCCCAAATTTTACCCTTAGACTCATTGATCATTTACATATCATTTAAGTGTATCTTTTGCTTTAGCTAACCATTTTGTCTAGTTGGTTCGTTTTGCAGTTTTGTTGAAGAAAGTGTGAAAATATTGAGAATTCCTCTATATGTGTCCATTAAATTACGTTGAATTCATAAGGATGAGAAAGAAGAATAGGCCATTATTCTAAGGAGCCTTGACTTAACGGGTTTTGGGTTTGGTTTTCAAAATTAACCTTCAGGACACATGTAATTTTGCTCAAAATATAAGAGGAGTTATGGGCGTGAGTTCGTTGAGGTGATCTAAACACAAGTTGCAATTGCGAGTAGTCAAGCACTGAGCCAATGGGTAGGAAATAATTCTCAGCAATCTCAAGCCATGTTCGGGTTTATCGCTAATGGCAAAGTTGTCTCAAGACCATATCTAACTGTTTAATTGGTGTACTTCAAATTGTTGAATTACTTCAAATTGATTGAATTAAAGGCCCTGTTTAAGAGGTGGTGCAAGTATGTGTAAATTAGATTTCAGTGGCCAAGTTAATTAAAGCACAACAGAAATCTAGGATGTGGGGGTACGCAAAGGCAATCCAAGATTAACCAAGTTCGCAAATTCATGAGTCTGAACAATTTAACAAGTCCAAGTCTTGTTTTATTCCGCATGGAAAGATGTGTAAGATTAAGTAATTCTAAAACTCAATTGTGAGCTATATTACTAAGTTATCGATTTCAAAATACAACCAAGTCAGTGAATTGGAAATTCATAAAAGATGTACAAAAAGGATTCAAGTTTCCATCTTGAGACAGTACTTAGTGGACGACCTTGGACGTTGACATACAACTGCAAACCGCAGTTGTTCGCTTCCAGGAGTGCAGGCAAGCTCTCTGAAATTTATGTTCCCCCAAGACGGTTAGAGACCATGCACAATCCGTAAAATTATATTGCCACACTAATGACGAAAAGATGCGCATAGCATTGGCTAGTCTATTAGCGGATTTTCGTGAACCTTCGTTTTTCTTGACAACCTCAATGCCGTCGCGAAACAAATAAGCTCAGCTCCTGCACAAGTAAATTAACCGATGAATTCCGAGATCAAACGTGAACAAATCATGAGGGAACAACTACACAAGCTTCACCAATAATTGCAGGGCATTGAAAAAAAACATGTTAAAAGCCAAGAACAAAGTGTAAACGAAAAGCTTGTAATTCATGCCATGTCTTAACAGTGGATTACGCAGATGCAGTACACATTCAGAATATTATTAGTCCAAGTCACAGCAAAGAAAACCTTAGAGCAGTGCATGAAGAAATTAGAGGAACATTACCTCCAAACACCTATCCTCTCCTATGTTTTCGTTGCAACATTACTGACAAAGAATAGATGCAGCAACCTTCAATTTCTAGACTGCAAAACACACTAGGGATGCAAATTAACAAAACCTTTTCTGATTAAATGGTCCTCAGTTGCCAACCTTTGCCAAATCAATTTTCAACCGAACAAGAAGATTATCGCAGGAACTTTTGATTTTCCATAACCAACCGAATGAATTAAGATGACTGGTAGATAACATGTCTGAGTTCCTGCACTTCATCATAAGCTGATAAGCTCCTTTAACAAAAGAATACACCAGCTTCATCAAGACTTCAAAGCACCTTGTCCACACTCTTGTCGGATGAATAAACCCCTGATAGCAAGTCCTTTAAATTGCTGAACCTATCTAAGACAGCAACATTCTTCCGTAAATCATCCCAAATCCAAACTCTTTCTTCCCAAGACACCATCTCCTTTCTCTTCCTACTCAAGGTGAATAGATTCAGAAAAAAAAACTCAGCTAATGGCAAGGAATTGACCCAAATAGCAGACCAGATCAGGATAGCGATTCTGGACCCTAACTTATATCCTACAGAACCTGCAAAAGTGAGGTTAAACTTAACAGACAAAGAATCATTGCTGAGAAAAAGATCAAAAACACTGTAACTGGAGTGTTATCAGAACAACTGCGTTTAACTTGCCAAAGGAAGGTTCTCAGGGATGTTCAACTCTTGTGTGCCTACCATGATTGAAGAGGGCCACACATTGCATCTGGTTGTGAGGCAGCCTGAGCTACCACCTCCAGGAAGTCTGCCCAATCACTCAGTGACCGAGTCAAAATCGAACACAAAGCCTCGCAACAATGGCTCACATTACACTCCCGTATACACCAGAAAAAAAAACAACATTAATGTGCTGCATAAAGGAAAACAGGTGCTAGAACTCATTAAGTCAAAACAAATTCGAACTTTCTAATTACAGTCCAGACGAAGGAAGTTCTGTACCTTAAAGACAACCCTTGCGACTTTTCAAACCCGGCGCGAACGTGAACCAAAACAACTTTGCCATCAACACTTGAAGTTGTGGGCCTAAGATTGATTCAGAAGTACTTGTCGTCGCGTATAACACGGAGAATATCTCGCGCAAAGTCCACTGTTGCCGCCTCTCTTTACCACGAAAGAACACTTCGAATCAGAACTTGGAGAAAATAGAACTAGAAGAGACATAATGTTTAAACCTGAAAAAAAGAGGAAAAGGACGTTAGAATGTTGACTTCGATTCAAATAAGGCCAACTCAAACTCTTTCCAAAATGAATCACAGAAGCATTTAACTGCGGTCAATTTGAATCCACAGCATGTTCATTTTAATTTCCAAACCACAGAGTGATCAATGAGATTAAAGAATAAACTCCAGACATGCTCAAGCATGTTCCTACGAGAATAGAAAGGATTTTATTATCCATCAAAATGAATTATAGATTTGACTTACATACTAGCATAAAAGGGGGTTAAGGAGATCTTTTTCTGAAAATAAATGGAAGCACATTATTACACACATCATAAAACACAGCAAGAAAATCACAATCAATAACCTTCCCAAAAACAGAAACCGAAAAATCTAAACAGGTTGCAAACATGTTTGACTCAAATTGGAAAGCCTTTAATCCACTCTTCAATTTGTGTCGAGGAATTTGGGTTATAAAAGAGGATGAATTTCCCATAGAAAGGGGGATTCAGAAGAAAACGAAAACCCCAACACACAACAAAAATCGCACAGAAATCACGAAATCGAAAATTCTAAGGGTTCAGTCAGGAAACAAGGGAGTGGTGAACTTATCTGTTGCTTTCGTCATCACCGCGATCCGTGGCCACGACCCTTCGACTACCAACCTCCAGTGAGATAGCGTCACCATTTCCGTCCACCGCGAAGCCTTTTCCGCCATAGTTGAGACCTTCGCTGGGGAACCCTCACGCTCGCCTTCCATCGCCATCGCCGTGAACCGCTATTTCGGTAAAATTTCGATCTACTATTTCGGATCTTTTTGACGTTTTCGTGTTTGATGTTTACAGGTTGAAAATCAGAGGAGAAAAAGAAGGGGAGGAAGAAGAGAAACGGAGAGGAAAGGGGGAGGCGCCGTTGATGTGCGAATTTTTAGGGTTTCCGTGAAACCTCACCCCTCTTCCAACTTGATCGGGCCGGGTCTGGGGATTTCGCCGCCCCAACCCACACTTTTGCTTTTTTATTATTTTTCATCTTTCACTTTTTTTATTTTTAATTTTTAGTTTAGTTATTTGTAATTCTTAATTATTAATAAAAAGCCAACTACTAACACTAACAGTAACTAACTACTAACTTAATTAAGAATAAATATTTAATTGGCAACATTTTATTAATAATAAATGACAAAAAAAACAAACAAATCTTGATCTCTAAATAATAAAAAGTTTTTTCTTATAATTAAAATAAAAATACAATTTTTATGCTGGTAATTTAATCTCCTTTTTCATTTATAAATAAAATATAACAATATTCAGTTTAATTTAGTTTAAATCTCATTTTTCATAATAAATATTAAAAAAATAACAATAATAAGAATGCATTTTATTATTTAACTAATTTTAATAGTTCAAGCCATCTAGATTTTAATTTAATTTGAACTTAGAAAAATTTAGAATAGTTTAGTCTTACCAATTAACCTCTATTTAATTTCTAAACAAAAAGTAATTAGAACATTAACTTTTTATTTCTTAATATTTGGTCTTTTCTAGAAATTTAACTCTTATGAATTAATTTGAATTTAAATCTAGATCCTCAAAATACAAAAAAAAAAACAATTAACCATATTTGCTACTTCTCAAACTAAAAATAATCTCACCACTTCCACTTAATCAACCTAATGCCTCTGTTCAAATTTAACTCGAGTGTCACTTTCAATTATCTCGCTTATAATCCCTTCCGAAGGAAAGGTTACCCTATTTTGACCGCCGAGTCAATACCTCATCTTCACCCTATCCTAGGCTTAGGACCCGAGTCGCCGCACTCATACTTAGGTGTCCCGCCGCGGACAATTATCCTTTTATCCTAGCCTTAGGATTAGGAGTCACCACACTCCATATAAGTTTCCCGCCGTGGAATACTTACTCCTCACCCTTTCAATTCGAGCTTTAACGTAGAAATAGGAGTCGCCACACTCCAAAGTAAGCGCTTCCTTATGAACACTTACTTTCCCCCAGGAACCTTGACCACAGTCAAGAAGTTCCTCACCTCCCTCTATGAGGGGAACTACGAATACTTTGATTCCATCCCCTACCCAGGATACGTAGGCACAAGATGCGAGTCTTGGCGAGTATACTTAGGACTAACCCCTTTAGGTCTCTTTCTTTACCCTTAACCCTTAGCATAACCTTAAATAGATAATTAGCAATAAACAAACATTTAAAACAAGAGGTTCCTGTAGAGTACTACAGAGGTTTAGGATGCTAATACCTTCCCTGAACTTAACCAACCCCCGAACTTTAGATCTCCCCCCACGTTGTGTTCACAATGCAAAATAGGTTTTCCCCTTTCTTTAACCTTTCCTTCGGGTAAATCAAAGACCGGTTGTAAATGAATTAAGATTCAAGTTAATCAATAGCTTGACATCAAAATTTCACCGCAACACCTAGAAAGTGATGTTGAAAATATGTGGTCCAATTAAGATCGGTAGCTCCACTTCTCCAATCACGGCTCTGCGAGAACCATCAAAAGCTTTGACAATCAACGAAGTAGGCTTCATCGCAGTTCCTTGATAAGTCAACTTAGTAAGAACTCTCTTGGGTAGGACGTTCAAAGATGAACCGGTATCCACAAGCACCCTCGATAAGTTATCCTCCTAACACTTGACTGATATATGTAAAGCACGGTTGTGATTCTGACCTTCTCTTGGTAACTCTTCGTTACTAAAGCTGAGAGTATTGCAGGCAGTAATGTTGGCAATCATACTATCAAATTGTCCGGTAGTAATGTCCTGAGCGACACGAGCTTGAGCCAATATCTTCTGCAAAGCAGTTCTGTGAGCAGGTGAATTCATCAGCAGAGATAAGATTGAGATCTTGGAAGGAGTCTGATGAAGCTGATCAATAACTTTGTAGTCGCTCTTTTTGATTATCCTCAGAAACTCAACATCTTCATCATTAGTAACCGCTTCTTTATCCTTGTCTTTGGCAGGCATAGTGGCAGTAGTGGTTTCTTTTGGCGGAGCCTCATTGAAACGGGGAGTATAAATACGGGCATTGCGTGTCATCCTGCTTTCCCCAGCAATATTGGTCACAGTTTCATTATCAGTCTTCAATTCTTCCCTCGAAATAACTTTCCTAGATTCTTTGTCAATCATGGTCATGTGATACTTCCAGGGTACAGCTTTAGGATCACTGAAATGAAATGGACTTGGCTTCTGAATAATCACCGACTTCGGCTAATTCACTGTAGGAGTAACCGGCTGGGATATGTTGAATACAGGCTTCGCAGAACTTGGCCTTGGCAGATTGAAGACAGGCACTTTGGCATTTGGCTCTGGCAAGTTGAAGACGGGATCAACCACAACAACTTCATCCTTCTTCACTTTATTAACCACTTGTAAGATACCGTCATTGATCAACTTCTGAATATCATTTTGAACCAACAAACAGTCCTTGATAGTGACATCACAACTTGTACAAACAACATGAGAAGTAGACACTAAACCGACTTCAAACAGCTTAGAATGGAAAACCCGAAGAGGAGTCTTGATCTGAGCAACATCAAAAATAAGGCTTTCATCCGATAGGTTATTAATTGCATTAATAGCCCTATGATTAGGCAAAGGATTGCTCTTGACGTTCGATTGAGGATCATCAAAAGACAGAATCTTCTTTTCCATTAACTCTCTGACAATGTGTTTAAGAGCATAACAGCCTTCTAGATCATGACCAGGCGCACCCTCATGAAATAAACAATGAGCAGCGGCATTGTAGTTAGCTGGTAGTGAATTGGGAGGCGGACCCAAAGCTCTGGTAGTTATTAGACCTTGTTGTACTAATGAAGGGTACAACTCGGTGTAAGTCATCGAAATAGGAGGGATCGGCTTGTACGGTCTCCTGTTGGGACCATTTTGGCGAGGAGCCTGATTCTTTGGTTGTTGATAAGTAGGAGCGTTGGGCGCTCGTTGGTAGCTGGCAGGTGCTTGTGCAGGCTGATAACTAGGAGGTTGTTGATAGACCGGAGGCTGATAGACAGGAACCGGTTGCACGAGCTGATATGTAGGAATTTGTTGATTGAATGCAGGAGTAACAACAGCCACATAAGTTTGTTGAGCGTACTGAACAGGATAACCTTGTTATTGAACGTAATTCTGTTGATATTGCCAGTGTTGACTTCTTTGACGGCTTGCAGATACAACATTAGTTTCACCCTCTTTCTTCTTCTGAGAATTGAACGAAGGTTTCTTGGCATGATCTTTGGAGCTTGAAATACCAGCAACACTTGACATCTTACCACTTTTCAGACCCAATTCCACTTTTACACCAACAACAACAATGTTAGAAAAATTAGCAGTTACACTACCAACCATTCTCTCGTAGAATTCTGGATGCACTGTGTCAACAAACCAATCGGCTAATTCCTTCTCGGTCAGAGGAGGTTCCACTTGCGAAGCAATCTCTCTCCACCTCTGAGCATACTGTTTGAATGATTCTGAGCTCTTCTGGGACATACTCAACATTTGTCTTTGATAAGGAGCCAGATCCATGTTATACTTGTAGTGTTTGATGAAGGCATCAGATAGATCTTGAAAACATTTGATACGAGACTGATCCAAAGTTAGGTACCATTTTGAGGAAGCACCTTTCAGACTATCTTGGAAACAATGTATCATTAGCTTGTCGTTCTCAACGTGAGCAACCATTTTACGGTAGTACATTATCAAATGGCTTTTCGGACAAGTAGCAACTTTATATTGGTCAAAGCTCGGCATTTTGAACTTTGGGGGGATAACCAATCCAGATACCAAACAGACATCTCTGGCAGCAGCACCAAAGATTTGGTCACCTTCCATCATTCTCAGCCTTTTATCAAGAGTTTCAACATTCTCACGTAGCTTCTCATGTCGCTCATCTTCATCCTTCATGTCAGGAATATCATAAACCGGCTCATTAAAGTAAGGTTGCACCCGAGTGTGAACAGCAGCTGGTGGAAAGGTTGGAATCACTTGAGGAGCTTCAGAAACCAGAGGAACAGCTTGAGGAACCGGTTGAGCAATAGAAACCACAGCAGCACGAGGCACAAAACCAAATGGAAGACCATAGGGAGGTACACTCGCAGTAGTAACAGGAGGTTGAGAATCCACAACACTATTAGTAATCTCAGACACAACAGTAGGATGAGTATTCATCCTTGCATTAATGACTTGAAACATCTCCATTATCTGCCTAACACTTCCCCGAAGGTCTTCGAGTTCATTACTGACATGATCAATCTCTTGATTATGCTCCGCCATCTTTTTCTGAGCTCGAGCTCTGATGTTGTACTGGTGCAGAGGACTCGGGGTGACAGAACTGGAAGCGAGAGAACCGACGATGAGAAACCGGAAGGAAAATGCAAATGCAAAAACCGGATGCAAAATGCAATGCAAAGGTTTCAAGGATTTCAACGGTCAATTGCAAATATTTTCTAGGAAAGCTGAAATTTTTTTTGAATTTTGAAATGTAAGATTTTTCTTTGAATTTGCAAAGGACAGTTGAATTCCTTGAAACCAGGAATGATATGATGCTGGATGCAATGCACAAAAACACAAAGCAAACAAAGGTCCTAGGTTAGAGGAACATGAGCAGAGCCAAGGTCTACCCATCCCAAAAGGTAAGTACTATGGGTTAATTGTACTTGCAGATCAAGGTTCTAAAGAGGTGCCCAAAGTCATTAGCCCATCTTTCGGATATTATCAATTTCCCAATTACTCGGTGGTTAATAATATTCTCAAGAGAACCTCTTTTGAGTGTAGCATCGCGTAGCAACTATTTCGGGAGTACTCCCTCATAGTCCTCACACTACATCCTAAATAAGGCCAAAGTTGTGTTTAGGTAACTACGGTCCTTAGTATCACAGGCTCCAGTCGAAAATAATAAATGTTTTCACGATTAACTCATTCAACAATACTACTTTTCAAAAGGGCCTCAACTGAGCGGTGATTCTCAAGTCAACTTGGTCGGGATTCAACTCCCTATAAGCCTCGTCGAATATATCACCTTCCTATAATAATTGCACTCAAGTCCGGGTGTAGGACTTATCTCACGACAATAGCATAAACCTCAAGCAAGGTACAGTAAATATATACAAACAAATAAGATAGAAAATAGCAAATACAAGATAGGGATAACCCTCAAAAAAGATAAAATCTTCCCCAGTGAAGTCTCCATTTTCTGTTGCGGTGAAATTTGGATGCCAAGCTATTGATTAACTTGAATCTTAATTCATTTACAACCGGTCTTTGATTTATCCGAAGGAAAGGTTAAAGAAAGGGGAAAACCTGTTTTGCATCATAAACACAATGCGGGGAGAGATCTAAGGTTCGGGGGTTGGTTAAGCTTAGGGAAGGTACTAGCATCCTAAACTTCTGTAGTACTCTACAGGAACCTCTTGTTTTAAATGTGCTATTGCTAATGGTTATCTGCTTAAGGGTAATGCTAAGGGTTAAAGGGTAAAGAGAAGGATCTAAGGGGTTAGTCCTAAGTTTACTCGCCAAGACTCGCTTCTTGTACCTACGTATCCGAGGTAGGGGATGGAATCAGAGTAATCGTAGTTCCTCTCACAGAGGGAGAAAGAGGAACTTCTTGACTATGGCCAAGGTTCTTGGGGCAGTAAACGTTCATAGGGAAGCGCTTACTTTGGAGTGCGGCGACTCCGATTTCTATGTTATATGGTTGAATTGAAAAAGGGTAAGTAAGTATTCCACGACGGGAACTTACATGGAGTGCGGCGACTCCTAATCCTAAGGCTAGGATAAAGGGATGGATGTCCACGGCGGGACGCTTAAGCATGAGTACGACGACTCAACGTCTTAAGGTTAGGAAAAGGTTGAGGTGTGTATGTCCATGGCGGGACGCCTAAGCATGAGTACGACGACTCGGATCCTAAGGCTAGGATAGGCGAAGGTAGAGGTATTGACTCGACGTTCAAATGGTATAACCTTTCCTTCGGAGGGGAATTAAGCGATAAAATAAAGCGGTAATAATGGAAATGTAAAGTAGAGGAATAATTGATATGGAGTGAGCTATGGATGAATTGTTTTGATTTAGTTGACTTAGAAGTTGAATATTTTTGAGAATTTTTATGGCCAAGTTGAACTTATGCATAGAAATTAAATTAATTTGCAAAGATGAATTAATTAATTAAAAATTGAAAAGAGTTTATTTATCTTTATGATTTTTTTGTGAATATGATGAATTAAGTCTAAGTTAAATGAGAGATAGTTAGTTTTTTTTGTTATTATTTAATTAAGCTAAATCTAAGTTATAAGATTAGAGATGATTAAGTTGAGGGTAAAGAAAAGTTTAATAAAAAATTTATTTAATTTAAAAAAAAAAGGTTAATTAGCACAAACTTAATTAATTCTAACAAAGTTCTAGATTATTTTAAAAGAGGTTGAATTAATTATAAAAATATTTTTAGACTTTTAAATATTTTTATGGATTTTGTCTATTATGAAAAAGAGAAATAAATTTTGAATTAAATTATTAAATTGAACATTTTTTGTTATATGTTGAAATTAAATTAACTTAACTTAAAACTACATATTTTTTGTTATTATTTTTTTTAATGTTTTAAAATTAAAAACATTTTAATTAGTTAGAAAAATATTTTTCAGATTTTTAGTAGTTAGTTAGTGTTAGGGGTTAGTTATTTTATTATTATATATTAATATTACAAAATACAATAAAATAACTATAAAAAAAAATGAAAATAACTCAAAAAAATGGGTTGGGTCGGTGGTGATGAACCCACCGGACCCAACCCAGGCTGGGAACACAAACAAAGGAAGAGGGGAAATGGTTTCCATTGAACCCTAATTTTTCCCCTAACCGCGACGCCTTTCTCCTTCAGGTTCTTCTCCCTCTCTCGTGATTTATTCTCTCTTCCTCCATTCTTTTCCTTCTTCCGCTCTGCTCTCTCTTCTTTCTCTTTTTCGCACGATTCTCACTCCTTCAACTTCTTGTATTCTCCCTCACCGATGAGCCTATAAACAAACAAACAAGACAAAATCAACAGATCCAAAACAACAAAAAATTACCCAAATGGTGGTCTATGGCAACGGAGGTGATGGTGGTTTGGTCTTGACGGTGGTCCAAGAGCTTGCGAAGGATGGAGGTTTCCACGGTGAAGAGGTTGGCGTGAGTTTGGCGGCCCCGACGGTGGGTTTTTGAGGATGGAAGCGCGGGGGTCTTTGCAGCGTTTCCGGTGAGGGGATGATAGCAACGATGACGGTTCTGAGGAAGCTCCGAGAACTTCGACACCGGCAGCGGTTTCACAGTGGGAACTATCGCAGATAAGTTTCGCTTTTTCTCTTTTCTGTGTTCTTTTGTGATGATTTTGGCTTGTTGTGTTCTCTGAATCGTGAATATTGTCTCCATTTTATAGCTAGTTGAACAAATCAACCATGAATTTCTTTCCCAAAAAGTTTTGATTGTGTCGGGAAGTTGTTTTGGCAACAAGATGGGTTGTTTGTGAACCTGATGGCATTATTTCCATTTCATTTTGAACATGTTTGGAACAAATCTCTACCTGATTTAATTTCACTTTGAATGTTGTCTTGAACATGTTTTGGGCATGAAAATCTTTTATGGAAAGCAGGTTGTTTGTTTCCATTTTTCAACAAATCTGGTGGTTACCGTTTTGACGTGATCTTGTTGTTAACTTGCAGGGCCTGATATTAATTGTTTTTGGGACGGTACCTTAAATTCTTTCCTTTTTGCTTAGGATATGTTCAGATTCCTCTCTTTAATTCATTAAGGCAATGCTCTATTTTTGGAATTCATTTGAGTCTCGTTCTTGACTTTGGGACATATGTGAATTTGAAATAACCTTTCTTATTTCTTTGTTATTCATGTTTCAATGCTTTGTTGAGGCTTGATTAATCGTGATCTATTCAAATATTCATGAACTTGCCTTGTGTTGGTTGATATTCAGGTTCGGCGGCGGTTACAAAAATCGAACTAGGATTCAGGCCTTGCAAGAAACAGTTCCTTGTGATCACGATCGTGGCTCTTGAAAACTTCTAATCATGTGTACGAAGAAAAGGCTACAGTCGATGGATTATGGTAGTGGTGCAGGTCCGAGGTTTGATATTGTCGATTTCTATTCGAAGCTGATATTAGCTATCTGCATAATATTGAGGCACAACAAAGGAAACAGCTGAAAGGCTTCGAAGTATGTGATACATCAAGATGGACAAAGAATTTGTCATGAAAGCACAACTGTACAGTAAAGGCTATTAAAACGACAACCACACCGGAGCCTACTGTCAAGGCAAACCAACACGAGAGAGTTGTCACACAGCAGGATTCAAAGTTGTTGTATTGCTTTGTGGGAAACGAAGCTTGGAGCTTTTAGGATTAGGAATACTTTGGATTTCTTGTAACAAAACTTAGGCTTAGAATCTTCTTAGAATCCTCATGATTTGTAAACTTGGATTTTCAACAAAAAACATTGTAATTTGAGCTTTGAAATAACATTTGTGACTTGCAACTTGTAATGGAATTGTACTTGAACTCATACTTTTTGAATGAATTTTGTGGACTTGGTTAAATTTGAGCCTTGTATTTTGGAGACGAGTTTGAATTGTGTCGACTTTGTAAACTTGTCATGTGGTTCTTGGACTCGTAAATCTGAATTTGTAAACCACAATTGAGTCTAAATAATGAAGCGTGAACTTCAAATTTGAGTTTGTGACAGAGTCAACAATGGATCTTCTAAATACAATTTGAATTTGGCCATTTTGAAATAATGCATGAATATTAACTATGAACTTTCTTTGAGCTTGTATCCTTGAATCACAATTAGAAATTCAAGCTTTCAACAGAAATGTCATATTTGAGCTCGAGCTTTATATTTTGGAATTTGGAATATGTAGATATCCTGAATCTTACGTTTGGTAGAATTTGGTCGTGCCAAAAACATATCCCAAATCACCACTTTTAATAGTTCATACAAATCTCTTTGCACTTATAACTTGAATATGAAGCACGAGGCATCGTGAATCAGCTTGATTTTATAAGGAGAAAGAATCTCGAACTTCAAAAGTTGCTTGCTTAAATCTACTCCAAGTTTTTTTTAAACAAATTTATTGTTCCAGAAAGTATGGCTCAGACACCGCCGAATCCAAATTCTTCCACTTGACCGATCATGATTCAATTTCACGAGTAGAATCAAATTGCGCCCCGAGACTTCCTTTGGCAATGAACATTGTTACCTTTGAGAGTCTTTGAAGAAAAATTTGTCTTGTATTGACTAAGGGACCCGGGTATTCATGATTTTCAAACTTCCTTCAACACACCTACGAAATAAAAAAAACTAAATAAATTGTTAGCTATGCACAGATGATGACTTAGATAATGTGAAAATGATCACTAATCTAAGGTTAAAATTTGGGGTACAACACTAGGCAATGCTGAGGATAACGTAAAATTCCTATGACCTAATTGACAGAACCCTGATTTATGAAAAGAGGTTTGACATGGTTAAACCTAATTGTTGCACTAAGGCCCAAGGAACTTACGCTGCCTATAAATACATAAGTGGCAATCCTAATTCAAGACATAGATTTAGAGATTTTACAAAGTGTTTTGTGAGCTGTTTGTGAGTGAAGAATTCAGTCTGTGTACTGTGATCTTCACGTGTGTTTTGTGTCTTAGGATTTCTTGTGAGCCAAGCAATTATCTATTGTATGATTGCATTGGACTAGTGTGTTTGAGCTGTATGTTATTTGTGTCACTCTATGGTTTTAAGCACGAGTGATGTGTCTCTTGATTGAAGTTGTGAAGCAAGATCAAGATTTGTTTGAAGAGTGTCTTCATTTAATCTATAACTTAATTGGTTGATATCACTGCTGTGATTGGGGGGGGGGAGGGGTGAGTTGGTACTCAGCTCTAGTGTTAGGCTGAAGTTGCATTGGGTAGGTCTTAAGTGAAGAGTGCAAACTGGTAGTTTGGCTCTGAATTAACACTGTTTATAGTGGATTTCCTCCCTGACTTGGTAGCCCCCAGAGTAGGTGTGATTTTCACCGAACTGGGTCAACAATTCCATGTGTCATTTACTGCTTTCTTTAAGTGTTTTACTGCGTAGCTTAATTGTCTGTTCAGTAGTGGATGTCATAACATCCAGTATAACTTCCACTGTCTGTTACTAGAATTTCAATTGGCATCAGAGCAGGCATCCTGCCTGTTATTTTTTGGGTGAGATCTAGGGAAGATGAATTATGGTACTATGGACAAGGATATAGGATTCACAAATAGACCACTCATTTTGGATGGCTCTAACTATGACTATTGGAACCTCGTATGATTGCTTTCTTGAAGTCTCTAGATAGCATGGCCTGGAGAGCTGCTAACTTAGGACGGGAACATCCAATGAAGACTGATAAAGATGGATCAACTGTGTTAATACCTGAAGAAGAGTGGAGCAAAGAGCAAGAAGCCTTGGCTCTTGGGAATTCTAAGGCCCTGAATGCTTTATTCAATGGGATAAATAAGAACATCTTCAGACTTGTGCATCACTATGAACTGGCCAAAGAGGTTTGGGATACTCTTAAAACAACTCATGAAGGTACCTCTAAGGTCAAGATGTCTAGATTACAGATGCTGACAACTAAGTTTGAGAATCTGAGAATGAAGGAGGATGGGACTATTCATGAATTCTACATGAATATTCTGGAGATTGCCAATACTTCAGGAGCTTTAGGAGAAAAAATGTTTGAAGAAAAGCTTGCAAGGAAGATACTCAGATCATTGCCCAGGAGATTTGCCATGAAGGTTACTTCTATTGAAGAGGCTCAAGATATAAGCAACATGAAGGTGGATGAACTAATTGGTTCTCTCCAAACCTTTGAGATGGGAATAGGTGAAAATTCTGAGAAGAAGAACAAAAGCTTAGCTTTTGTATCAAATGTTGAAGAGGACTCAGATGAAGGCAATGGTGGGAATGAGGAAAATCTATCAGAAGCTATAGCTATGCTTGGAAGACAATTTAACAAACTGATCAAAAGAATAGATCAGAAGACTAGACCTAATGTCAAGAACATTCCCTCTGACATCAGCAGAAGAGGTAAATATGAAGAGAAGGCTAACCAAGGCTAAGGAATTCAGTGTCATGAATGTGAAGGCTATGGTCATATTAAAGTTGAATGTCCCACTTACCTCAAGAAGCAAAAGAAAGGTGTAACTGTCACCTGGTCTGATGGAGACTTTGAGAGTGGATCAGAAGAGGAATCTGCAAAACATGTCACTGCACTAACTAGTGTATGTGTATCTGATGATGATTCTAGTGAAGATGATTTGACTTTTGATGAGCTTGCAACTTCATATAAAAAATTGTGTATCAGAAGTGCTGAAGTGTACCAACAAGGGGAGAAGCAAAAGAAACTCATAAGGGAGTTAGAGGATGAGAACAAAGAGAATCTTGCAACCATAGACTCACTCAACAGTGAGGTCAGTTTGTTGAATTCCAAACTTGATCAGATGTCAAAGTTTGTCAGAATGTTGAACAATGGGACTGACACTCTAGAAGAAATTCTACAAAGTGGTCAGAAAGTAAGAGAAAAGTCTGGATTAGGTTTTGCTGGTGAAAAAGAACCCATCTTGGGATTCAAGAGAACAAAGCCTGAAAATCATAGGTCAAATCGGATGTCACGACCAATGTCTCAACATCAGGGAAACAGAAGCATGAACCAGACCAATAGAAAGTTTCAGAGGTGGAGGTGTCACTACTGTGGAAGATTTGGACACATAAAGCCTTTTGGCTTCAGGTTGCATGGATTTCCCTGCCACACTCATCAAGTCAAACTCAAACAGGATGCTCCTATCGAGGAACAACAATGGGTTTCCAAGGAGGTTGCTCTAATAGCTCATACCTCTCTAAGGGTATCAGTTAAAGAAGACTGGTATTTTGATAGTGGTTGTTCCAAACATATGACTGGAATAAAGAACTTGAACTTATTGGTGGACATCAAACCTCATTCCACTAGTTATGTGACCTTTAGTGATGAAGCTAAAGGGGAAATCAAAGGTGTTGGAAAACTGGTGGTCCTGGAGTTCCTAACCTAGACAATGTGTTGCTGGTAAAAGGACTGACTGCCAAGCTTATTAGTATCAGTTAGCTCTGTGATCAAGGACTAAATGACAAATTCACTAAGGGAGAATGTGTTGTCACAAATGAAGAAAAAGAGGAATTCATAAGGGGATCTAGGTCTAAATACAACTGTTACTTATGGGAGCCTAAAGTCTCAAGTAACTCCACTGTGCGTTCTATGGCCAGAGAAGAAAAGGAGGTCAAACTGTGGCATTAAAAACTTGGACATCTTCATCTAAGAGGGATGAAAAAGATCATATCCAAGGAAGAAGTGAAAGGAATTCCCAAGTTGACTATTGATGAAGGAAAGGTATATGGTGAATGTCAGGTTGGCAAGCAAACCAATGTGTCACACCCAAGAATTGGACATCTTACAACATCCAAAATTCTGGAACTGCTGCACGTGGGCTTGATGGGACTGTCACAGGTGGAAAGTCTTAATGGAAAGAGGTATGCCTATGTGGTTGTTGATGATTACTCCAGATACACCTAGATAAGTTTCATCAGAGAAAAATCAGATGTGTTTGAAGTCTTCAAAGACCTTTGTATTAGACTTCAAAGAGAAAAGGAAAGTGGTGTTGTCAGGATCAGAAGTGATCATGGAAAGGAGTTTGAAAACTCTAAGTTTACTGAATTTTGCTCATCTGAAGGAATCAACCATGAATTCTCCTCCCCTATTACTCCTCAACAAAATGGCGTAGTGGAAAGGAAAAACAGGACTATTCAAGAATCTGCTAGAGCCATGATTCATGCAAAGAAATTATGCACTTTTGGGCTGAGGCAATGAACACAACTTGTTATGTTCACAACAGAGTCACCTTGAGAAAAGGAACTTCCTCCACTCTGTATGAAATATGGAAAGGAAGGAAACCAACTGTGAAGTATTTCCATATTTTTTGGAGCAAGTGTTACATCTTGGCAGATCGTGAACAAAGGAGAAAAATGGATCCCAAAAGTGATGAAGGCATATTCCTGGGTTACTCTACCAACAGCAGAGCATATAGAATATTCAACTCCAGAACAAAAGTCTTGATGGAATCCATTAATGTTATTATTGATGATCAGCATGAAGAAACCAATGTCATGGAGAATGTTTTAACATTCTTTGAGACACCTACTAATGTTATGGTCAATGCTGAAGATCCTCAAGCTGTAACTCCAGACTCTGAGTCAGAAGCTCCCAACAAGGAACCTTCTATCAGAATCCTGAAAGATCATCCCAAAGATCTTATCATTGGAGACCCCAACAGTGGTGTAAGTACCAGATCTATAGAAATAATCTCAAATTCATGCTTTGTATCCAAGATTGAACCCAAAAATGTGAAGGAGGCTCTAACAGATGAATATTGGATCAATGCTATGCAAGATGAATTAGAACAGTTCAAAAGGAATGAAGTATGAGAATTGGTTCCAAGACCTGAAGGAACAAACATCATTGGCACCAAGTGGATCTACAAGAACAAATCTGATGAAAAAGGAGTTGTAACCAGAAACAAGGCTATACTGGTGGCACAAGGCTATACTCAAGTTGAAGGGATTGATTTTGATGAAACTTTTGCCCCTGTTGCAAGACTTGAGTCAATAAGACTGCTGTTAGGAATTTCTTGCATTCTAAAGTTCAAATTATTCCAGATGGATGTGAAAAGTGCTTTTCTAAATGGATATTTGAATGAGGAAGTTTATGTGGAACAACCCAAGGGATTTGGTGATCCTAACCTGTCAAACCATGTATACAAATTGAGGAAAGCTCTTTATGGATTGAAACAAGCTCCTAGAGCTTGGTATGAGAGACTGACTGAGTTTCTCACTGCTAATGGATACAGGAAAGGGGGGATAGACAAAACCCTCTTTGTGAAGGATGAAGGTGGAAAAATCATGATTGCTTAAATCTATGTGGATGACATAGTTTTTGGTGGAATGTCAGATAAAATGGTTGAACAGTTTGTCAATCAAATGCAATCTGAATTTGAAATGAGTATGTGTGGAGAATTGACATACTTTCTTGGGCTGCAAGTCAAGCAAATGGAAGACTCTATCTTTCTCTCTCAAAGTAAATATGCCAAAAACATAGTCAAAAAGTTTGACATGGATAATGCTAGTCACAAAAGAACACCTGTACCCATACATCTGAAGTTATCTAAAGATGAAGGTGGTAACAGCGTTGACCAAAGCCTGTATAAAAGCATGATTGGAAGCTTGTTATATCTAACAGCTAATAGACTTGATATTGCCTTTGTAGTTGGTGTGTGTGCCAGATATCAAGCAGATCCCAAGGTGAGTCACATAAATCAAGTCAAGAGGATTCTCAAATATGTGAATGGAACTTGTGATTATGGTATGTTGTATTCTCATGGATGTGCCCCTATTCTATATGGGTATTGTGATGCTGATTGGGCTGGGAGTGCTGATGACAGAAAAAGCACATCTGGTGGATGTTTCTTCTTGGGGAACAACCTCATATCGTGGTTCAGCAAGAAGCAAAATTGTGTCTCCCTATCCACTACTGAAGCTGAATACATAGCAGCTGGTAGCAACTGTTCCAAACTGGTCTGGATGAAGCAAATGTTGACTGAGTATAATGTCACTCAGGATGTCATGACATTATACTATAACAATCTTAGTGCTATCAATATTTCTAAGAACCCAATTCAGCATAGCAGAACCAAGCATATTGATATCAGACATCACTTCACAAATTCTCCAGAAAGGACGTATTATGCGTGGTAGCTCCACTCCTCTAGCATGCATTGATCCATCCCCCAGCTCTGCTGCTGGTCATGGAGAAAATAGTGAGGCTGTGACAAAGGAAGAATCTGAAGACAGGGATGAAGATGCTGAGTTTGATGACCTGATGAGGGTAAGCATAATGATGGGACTGGTAAAGGTGATGATCAGGAAGCTGACTCAGAAGAAGTTGTTGCCAGTTTTGAGGAAGACTCTGATGAAAAAGGAGATAGTGATGATGCTGGCTCTAAGTCTAATGACTAGAGATCTTTGTTTGATTGCTCTAGAAAAAATGTTATTTGTGAACAGTTTTTGTGTTGTTGTGCTGTAATAATACTTTACATTTGTGTTTCTAACTATGTATGATAAATTCTAATTCATTAGTTATGATCTAATTTTGTGGCTAAAAAGGGGGAGAAGTAGTAGTAGGAACAACAGGGTTAGTTGTTTGTGCATCAGCAGGTGTGCTTGATGATTTATTGCTACAGGCTTAGTTGTGTTTAGTTGAAGTTCCTCACAGGAAGATGATATTTGCTGTTGTGCATGTTTGCACTGAGCAGGTTTGTAGGTGCGCTGATGTTATGCTGCTACTCTGAGTTGTGTTACAGGTGTGCTGATATATTGAAGTTGTTGATATGCTGTGTGAGCAGGATGATGATCCTGGGTGTTTGATGTTTGTTGTTGCTAGTGTGTGTGTGTGTGTGTGTGTGTGTGTGTGTGTGTATGTTCCTGGTAGGAACTTAGTAGTATCATAGCTGTAGGTGGATGTGTATGTTTCTGCAGGTTGCTTGCAGATGGTGTGTAACTGTGCATCAGTTGAGCGGGAGTATCTCAGGATGTTCCATAAAATATTGTGACATCTGTAGTCTGAACTAGCAGGTGGTTCTTAGTGTTGTGGAACATATGTGTTTTAAGGATGTCATATGAGATGTCTGGACATTCATAATCCAGAACAGTCTGTGTGATTGGTAGTGTAGTTGAATCTGATTTGGTAGTACAACATGTGTGTTAAGTGTAGTATTAGCTAGTAGCTATCCTGCATGATTAGATGTGAGTTGTGAATTTTTCTGCTGCATATGTTCTCTGATATGGTGACAAATTGTTTTAGCCAAAAATTTGCCAAAGGGGGAGTTTGTAGATATTCTTGATTGACTGCATTTTATGGTAAAACAATGTTGTGTGTAGATGTCATGATTGATGTCATGACATGCTTGTGTAGTGTTCTGTAGGGTATGTTTGGTTAGATAAGAACAAAGTGTATTGGATGTCATACTGAATGTTATGACATCAGGTAGCTGACATCAAGGGCGCGTGTTTGTTTTTTCTGGTATAATGTTTGAGTAAGCTTAGGCTAGATTCCAGGAAACATATTAGGGCGCTTAGTTATCTTAGGCGAAATGCTAGGCAATGCTGAGGATAACGTAAAATGCCTACGACATAATTGACAGAACCCTGATTTATGAAAAGAGGTTTGACATGGTTAAACCTAATTGCTGCACTGAGGCCCAAGGAACTTACGCTGCCTATAAATACAGAAGTGGCAATCCTAATTCAAGACAGAGATATAGAAATTTTACATAGTGTTTTATGAGCTATTTGTGAGTGAAGAATTCAGTATGTGTATTGTGATCTTCACGTGTGTTTTGTGTCTTAGGATTTCTTGTGAGCCAAGCAATTATCTGTTGTATGATTGCATTGGACTAGTGTGTTTGAGTTGTATGTTATTTATGTCACTCTAAGCTTTTAAGCACGAGTGTTGTGTCTCTTGATTGAAGCTGTGAAGCAAGATCAAGATTTGTTTGAAGAGTGTCTTCATTTAATCTGTAACTTAATTGGTTGATATCACTAATGTGATTGAGGGGGGAGTGAGTTGGTACTCAGGTCTAGTGTTAGGCTGAAGTTGCATTGGGTAGGTCTTAAGTGAAGAGTGCAAACTGGTAGTTTGGCTCTGAATTAACACTGCTTATAGTGGATTTCCTCCCTGGCTTGGTAGCCCCCATAGTAGGTGTGATTTTCACCGAACTGGGTCAACAATTCCCTGTGTCATTTACTGCTTTTTTAAGTGTTTTACTGCGTAGCTTAATTGTCTGTTCAGTAGTGGATGTCATAACATCAAGTATAACATCCACTGTCTGTTACTAGAATTTCAGCTACTGTGAAAAAGGGCTGGCGAAAACAAACAGAAGAGTCTCCACCGAACGTTATTTATCCCAAAGAAGGGGAAAGGAAACGATCGAAGAAAACCTAAAAGAACGGGAAAAGACAAGATCATCGCAACCAAATCTTGGGTTCGGGAGTCGGTTACACAAGGGGAAGGTATGAGCACCCCTCACGTCTGTTGTACTCAACGGGATCCACACTTGTTGTCTATCAAAGGGGTGAGAGTTATCTAAAAGCTACTGCTAAACAGGGGATGAAAATGAAAGAGGAGACTCGATAGGACATCTCCTCCCTATGCCTACGTATACCCTCGTGCAATGGGAAAGTCATAGTCAAAACGTAGTTCGGAAAACTACGGGTGATGGGGGGGAAGGTTGCTCGTCAAGACATTGTTGTCTTGTCCCTACGTATTCTCATTTGGTATGAGAAATCAGAGCAAACGTAGTTCGAGGAAACTAGACCACTAGTTGGTTTAGTGTTTTTTATGAGTGACGTTAAGTTCCCATTCCAGCAGTTAGGGTCGATGCCTGTTTGCGGTAGAACAGAGAAGTAGCGTGCTTTTTCTGAAAATGATTTGAAGAATAATCCTGGAGGATAAAAATGTTTGAATTTGGTTCAAGAGTTTTTTTTAGAGAAATGAATTGAAATTGTTCGAGATTCACATTGCACTAAATACTATGACATAGGAGTGAATGCGTCGCATATCGCCCAAAGGGCATACACTAAACACTCTAGAAAAGTGAGGAGAAACCCCCCACTCATCATTTCACATGTACTTAAGGCTCGTAGCATACAACGTCTGTCATTTTTTATTAAGTGTCTTAAAGAAGTTTGAGATGAGAAGAGAAGACACAAGAAAACACTAAAGGGAAACTAGGAACCCTAATATTATCATACAAAATGGTCCTAAGGTTAGGATGAAAGGGAAGTCTATCTAATGTTATCATACATATGATGGACTTAGAGTTGAGGTCAAAGAGGGACTATCCTACTTGTTATAATACAAAGGATTGAAAGCCTAGTGTCTCTCCTACTCCCATCTTGAACAGAGCGACTAGGAATCCTAAGGGATGATGTGAGAAAGCACAAGTAAACACATTACTAATCAATCACAGATGATAAACAAAAGCAAAACTTAAACAAGTCAAAAGAGATGAAGGAGAAGAAAATAGAATGAAGAAAAAATAAACAAGATAAACAAACAAGGTAGTTCAAAACAAGCTCATATCTCAATCATGCAAGATGAAACCCAAAATCATGTCAAGATATTAAAGGTACAAACACATACCAAACAAAGTCAAAAGATTGGAAATCAAGACATCATGGCAAAACAAACACTCTCACACATTCAAATGACTTAAACATCTTAAAAAAGGCAATACCAATCACAAAACAAAGGGAAAATAGGTCAAATGAGATGAGAAACAAAGTGGGGCAGAAGCAACATCACACCATATCCAACACATGTCAATGATTAAAGATGAAACTCAAAGATTCAAATCATGCACCGCATTCATAGACAAAACAATTGTCATACACAACAAACATGCAAGACATGATCTTAATGGAAAAGACATGGGATTAGGACATGAAATCAAGTGAGGGAAGCAACATGGACATGGTTATCAAATCAAATATTCATTCATGAACACAGAAAAGAAGTATCACAGTTGGATTCAAAGCAAAACTCACAAACAAAGCTCACACAACGAAGTCATTCTTAAAGAAAATAGGCATATCACAAAGGAAAAAATGATCAAGCATAAACCCAATCAAACCCAAAGACAAATTCATAAGATATCCATCTTGCTCAAAATCACGTCAACAAACAAAAGTTAAGAAGAATCAAACTTAATTAGAAGTACAAAAGTCAAACAAACATCTCACAAGTCAAACACAAAAGGAAGATATGATCATGTAAAGAATATGAGATGAAGAGATCATGCAATGAACCCCTAATCATGAAAATCAGAACTTCAAACATATCATCAAGAGCATACAAGACTCATCAAGCATCCATGAAACCATACAAGAAACAACCTCATAAGATTAGGTCAAGATATGCACAAACATAACAAGAACTTGATGCAACACCCAAAAATAGACACATGACCAAATAAAATCCAAATAAATGCCCAAACTCAAGTTAGGTCTATCAGGAACCAATGTGCAAAAGATCACAAAACGAAAAGCAAGAGAGCATCATCAAATGCATCAATCAAGGCAAAATATACAATTTATCGAGACATGTCGAAGGTCAAGCAAAGTCAAATGAATAATAACCAAGAAAAGATCATCAAGACCCCAAACCAGCACTCAAATACCCTACATATGTGTGCCTAAGTTTATATGAAAAATTGAACCAAGAATTAAAAAGAAATGGCTAAAATTGAAGTCAAGTTGTAAATTAGGTCAAATAAAACACATTAAATCATTAATTCAAAATAAAATATTAACATAAAATAAAAATAAATAAATAAATAATGAAAAATCAAATAAGATGTTGGAAAGTCACAAACAGATTTTTATGTATTTTAAAAATGATTAAAAGTATTTAAAATAAAATAAAATTAAAATTGCAAATAAAATAAAATAAATAAAAAGAGCAAGGAAAAAGAGGGTGTGAGAGCAATGCTGGTTTGAACTGGAATCTAGTTATGCACGCATATGGGCCCAGAAATGGGGGTGTGAGTATCAAAACGTGCTAGGCCCACCCATATGGATCAGCAAACCAAACAAAAATTGAACATAAAATGAAACGCACTGTTCCACTTAACTGAGTCATCAGCCACCTCAACAAATTCAACGCCACACACGCAAGTCAAAGCCACATCACTCACACACATCAGCAAACCTAGAAAACCACCGGAACCCTACTCCAGTCATCTTCTCCGGCCAGCCTCGCCAGAGAAGACTAGAAACTTGAATAAAAATCAAAACCTTGGATATGTTTTTAAAGGATTTTTCATGGAGAGCAAGAATATGGCATTGGTTTTTCAAAAAGGTTCCTCTATCATGCTTAAACCTCAACACAAAAATTTCACACATAATCTTATACACACACACACACACACATACACACACACACATACACGCACACACACACACACACACACACACATACACACACACACACACACACACACACGCACACACACACACACACACACACACACACACATATATATAAATGCATAAACATACACAACACTCATTCAAACATTTCCTACTCAAGGTAGGGCTTCAAATGCAACCAACATGAGCCTATTTTGATGCCTAACATGAGATATTCAGATTGAAGAACATTACCTAACGGAGCAACTACATTGGTTCTTCAAATGCTGCTTGAGCTTTAATCCAAAGCCACCAATGAGTTCCTTATGCTTCAATGAGTAAGAATAAACCAAGAAATGAGAGCAAACTTCCCAGAAATGAGCAACTCAAAGTGAGAGAAAAACTTGAGAAAATTTGATGTTTTGAGCTCTCTCTATAGCATAATGGTTCTATCTCCACGTTAGGGTTTGCATCCTTCTTATATGTGAGGGTTTAAGGGCATTTTTGAAGGCCCATGATGTGTGAATTGGTTCATTTTAAAAACTTGCCAAAAACTCCTCAAATATGGTACACACGGGTTTGGAAGGGTTGGCCACTCATTCTTGGTCAGCAATCAGTAGAAATAAGGGTGAGAAAATGAAATATGGAGGTAGGAAAGAAAGGAGAAAGGTTTGTCATGTGTTTTGATGATTTCTCCCATAAGTGTAAAACTGGAAAAGAAAGCTTGAAAATACCAAGTCATGTTTCCTCATTTTAGGCAACAATTTGTGTTGTCATGACATGATGATGATATGGTATCAAAAAGAATAAAAATAATCCAATTTGGTGGGTTGAAATGCAAGAAAGTCAAGCTAGGTCAAACATTCATGTTTTTGTGTTCATCATGCCTTACTTGTCTCACAAATCATCCAAAGTCATAGAATTTGAGGTCATGGTGTAGGCAAGATCTTAATGCACAAGTTTCATGTTGCAAGAATCTTTATTTGAAGTCTTGAAGTTCATGGATTTTGACCTTGAAGGGAATGACCTAAAACTAAGTCATCCAAAATGAACTTGGCTTGAGGAGATCATAACTTGAGTTCTACATATGGGAATGATGAGTTCTTGCACTTTTTGGAAATCTTAAACAATCAGGAACGACTCTTATGATTGAAGAAAGTTGAGGAAAAGCTTGATTCCATGTGAAAATTGCCTTAGAAGTGAGTTACCCTTGAATGTCTCTACTTCCTCTTTATTTTGGTAAAATCAACTTGTGAACATCATAACTTGAGAAGTACAAATCCAATGAAGGAGTTATTTCACTCAAAAGAAATCTTGAATGATTAGGAACAAATCTCATATTTGATGAAAAATGAGATGAAGCTTGTATCGTGATGAAACTTGTCATGGAAGTTAGGTGCTAAAATAGGGGATTCTACACTTAGAATCCTCTAAAACCCTAATTTAGCAACTTCTTGATCTTTTTGATTCTTCTTGACCAAGATTCAACATAATACTTGTGATGGTTTAAGATGACCTCTCATGACCCAAATGATCAAAAGTCAAACCTTGAGCCTTCTCAAACTCCCAATTCACTTTTGTTGACCAGATGAAACCCTAACACCTTATCCACTGATTGAGGCTCTTGTGAATGATTTATGTAGTTATATAATCCCCATAGAGGGCCCTTAAGATGTGTATTGAGCTATTGAACCATGTACATCCAAGGAACTAGACACATGTTCCTCTAGTTACGATCAAGATAGGAGGAGATGACCAACACTTGAATTCCCACTTCCAAAGGTTATGAGTCATGCCCCGATGATGATGGAGACCCTGTGCCTTGAAATTGTACCCTTGCCTGAGATTTGAATATGAAGCTTCTCTCTTGAGTAGTAAATAAGATACCTTGATCCTCTGTCTAGAACTAATGCTATGCACAAATGCCAATGCAAGATGCCATGAAACATAAGCCAAGATAACAAAAAAAAGGGATAGACAAATTTTAGGGTGCTACAGCTGCCCCTATTCAAACAGCTTGGACTTGAAGGGATGAAAAGCAACCGCTTTTAAACATTCAAGGTAAAAGATTATTGAATACCGAAAGAACCCAGAAATTTGCAACCTGTGGGGATGCAAAACAGCAAATACCAACCAAAAGTTGGGATGCTAAACAAACGAATACCAACCAAAAGTTGGGATGCAACACGTTGAGGATAACAATCCAAGGCGATCAACAATTTATCAACCAAAAGTTGAAACGAAAGCACCGAATACCAACCAAAAGTCGGGATAAAGCCAAAAGGGTACCAACCAAGAGTTGGGATAACAGTCAACAGATACCAACCAAGAGTTGGAATGACAAACTGGGAATACCAACCAAGAGTTGGGATGAAAAAAACAACGAATACCAACCAAAAGTTGGGATGCTAAATCCCAAGGATACCAACCAAAAGTTGGAATAACGGAATGAAGATACCAACCAAAAGTTGGGATGCTCCCAAGAAATAAAGACTTCACTAGGGAGAACCAACCAAAAGTTGGGATGAAAGGTGTTGCAGTGAGAATCAGATATCAAGCTATTAAATGAACTTGAATCACACATCTTTGAATTCACAACCGGTCTTTGATTTATCCGAAGGGAAGGTTAAAAAAGGAAAAGCCTAATTGCATAGTAAACACAATGCAGGGAGATCTAGGGTTCGGGGTTTGGTTATGCCTAGGGAAGGTGTTAGCATCCTAAGCATATGTAGTACTCTACAGGAACCTCTTGTTTAATAGTGTTATTTCTATCTGTTATCTACTAAAGGGTTGAAGGTAAAGAGAGAGACCTAAGGGGTTAGTCCTAAGTATACTCGCCAAGAAATTGTATCTTGTGCCTACGTATCCCGACGATAATGGAATCAGAGTATTCGTAGTTCCCCTTAAAGAGGGTGAGGAAATTCTTGATTGTGGTTAAAGTTCCAGGGGGAGGTAAGTGTTTAAAGGGAGACACTTACGTGGAGTGCGACGACTCTGGATCTACATTGAGTTAAGTTGAAAGAGTAGGTAAGTATCTACGGCAAGAACTTATATGGAGTACGGCGACTCCTGATCCTAAGGCTAGGATGAAGGGAAGGGTAACAAATGTCCACAGTGGGACGATGAGTGGAGTACGACGACTCTTGATCCTAAGGCTAGGATCAAGGGAAGGAGTTTAAAGTGTTCTGAATTTTTGACATGGCAGTCAACGGGAGGAGATTCTTTCTTGCATAGTGTGTACGTGAATGTAATACAACAGATAAGACTCAAGTTATTGCAATACACTCGTGGCAAATAAGTGTTATGAAAGTAAACGTGATCGGAAATGAAGATTGGACCACGACGGGATTACAAAGCTAAAAGTTAGTTGTGGAATGAGATTATCATGATTGAAATTAAAACTAATTACACTAGACAAGTATTTATAGCAAATTGAATAAACTGAGTTCAAATAGAAATAAATAAAATTAATTAAAATTGACTGGCTAAATTTGAGCAAGATTAAATGACCTTTTCTCAACTCTCACTCGTCTCTCTCTTTCTTCTCATTCGCCGTTTCTCCTTCTCTTTCTCACCCACTTTCTTCTTCAATCGTCGCACCCTCACACTCGTCTCTCTCGCTCGATTCTTCATGAATTTCTCAATGTTCTTACACAATCAAACATCGTTAATAAGCTTACATCACAACAAGAGAAGAAATTTTGTTATCGATCGGGGCTTAGGGGCGGAGAATCCGCGAATCGGCGGCGAGATTGAAGAGGTACAATAGCTCCGAGAGTGATTCCTTGCGAGTCTTTAAAGTCTCCGGCAATCTGACTATGTCGGAAATTTTTAAAGATAAGTTTTGATCTCTCTTCTTTCGATTCTTTCTCCTTTCCTTCTTCTTCGATTTTCCTTTTTTATTTCGTGTGCATGATTTTTTTGATTCCTCCTGCTACTATGTTGCCATTCGTTGCACCCTAAAATTTGCCCAACCTTATTCACTTGGTTTATGTTTCAATATCATTGGCATTTGCATATAGAGTCATGTACATAGACTAATCATCTGCATAGCATAAGCATAGCAAGTCATTCAACAGGGGACCAATCATTATTCTCATCTCTAGAAGCCTATCAAGAGGTTATTATCCCAATTCAATCTTATTCAAGTCATCAGGAAAGAATTTGAAAGCAAAGAGTTCAGCAGATCAAGCCTTGAGTCCATCTCCTAGCTGAGGGTGTCTGAGGGTCAACAAGAGGGTTGTGAGCTGTGAAGTGAAGGCATGGAGAGTATCTAGACATTATGAGAGACTTAGAAAGTCATTTGGAGAAGGAGACAAGTCATTGATGAGAGCACAAGAGCTATAACTGAAGGCAGTCAACTAGGGTTTCATCTGGGTCAACCCTAGGTCAACCCTAGGTCAATTGACTGATTTAAGGGGCATTCAAGTCTATTGGAGAGATGTGGGGTTCATCATTGGACATATAAAGAAGGATGTGGAGATATGCCAAGAAGAATTCAAGAGAAATCAAGGAGAAGAGGAGTTTCTAAATTAGGGTTTCTGTGTAAAATCCCCTAGTTTAGGTCAAATTTCCAAGCAAGATAAGTCAAAATGCTAGCTTCAAATGGCTTCTTGGCCAACATGAAACTTGTAGAGGATCTCAAGACCTTTAATTTGAGTGGTGGAAGACATCAAGGAGATTTATAGAACTCAAGTTATGGTCCTTGCAAGTTACAGGTCATCTGAGGTATCTGAAATTTTGTCTGTGAAAGTGACTTGACTTCCAAGCAATTTTTACCCCTCAAGGAGATTTCAAATGAATTCTTGGTAAACATAAGAATTGTTCCTCATTGTCTTAGCTTTCTATAATGGTATAGCATGCCCTCATATGATGTGTGGAACTCAACTTATGGTCTTGGCAAGCAAAGGGTATTTTGGGCATTTGTGAATTACAGGTCATTTTAACCTATGTCCAAAACTCATACAAGGAGGCCTAAAATGGAAAAACTTACAACATCAAACTTGCTCCAAATGGGATTTTAAGTCTAGAAAGAAGGTCACAAATTGTTGGAAAAGCTCATAGCATGAAGTTGCATGATTGGTCCAAAGTTGAACTAAAATGGCTTATAATGTGAATAAAGTCAAAATGAAAAATGGTTTGGGAGATTTCTAAGTCCAAATGTAGACTTCCAATATATGATTTTGAATGGAAAAGACATTCTAAAGACAATGGTTCAAACACTTTTTTGAGTTTAGTGGAAGATTTCAAAGTTATCCTTAGTTGCTTGCATTTTAAGAAACATGTCAAAAATGGATCAAAGTTGGAAGGCAAGGGAATGTGTAAGATGGATCTAGAATGTTCATGTGAGCCCTATATATTCATGAAATGAAGATTGATCAAGGGTTGGCTTCATTTGCACCAAGAATTTCCCAAATTCTCTCATTCTTTTTCATTGAATTTTCACTTCAATTCCTCAAATTCTTCACCAATCATCATCAAAATCAACTTCATCATACTGATTCATCATCATAGATCAGAATTCAACCAAGAATCAAGTGTGATCAATCCATTTTCGTGCACTTTCTTCAAGAACATACAAGCTGCAAATTCAGTTGTAGATCAAGATTCAAGCCAAGTTTCATTCAAGTGTTGCATACAGAAGCAAGAGCTTCACTCACTGATCAAGATCTGAGCATTGGTGTTGGTGGATCCACGAGTTTCCATAGCTGTTTTCAAGTTTTTGCACCAGGTGCGTTTTCATTCAAACAGCTTAGTTCAGTTAGTTTAGCATAGATTTGTTAGTTTAGATATGATGTAGGATGTTAGTAGAACAATTAGGATGAATTTGGAGTGGTTTGGTGATGATGATTAGCAGGTTGTAAAAACTGTTAGGACCTAGAGCTCTTAGGTTAGTGCATCATAATGTTAGGTTGTTAGCGCAGGTTGATCACCATTATGCATAGATTAGATTAGTGTAAGTTTGATGGCGAATTGTGTTGATGAGTTGCAGAGGATTTCCATGGTGACCAGAATTTGTTGTTATCGGGTTGAGTGATCTAGTGAATTTCAAATCAATCTAAGACCATAGATGTGTAGAGGGAGAGATGTAGAATGTTTTTCATGTTGGCATCGTGGCGTTTCATGGCCTGTAGAGTGAGAACCGATTGAGGGAAGTTTGCTCGTGCATGGAGTTTCATGGAAGCTGAAACCCTAAGTTCATGAACCAAGGAAGAAGATGAAATCTTGTGCGTTCGTTTCATGTGGACTTTTGACCTCAGAGAGTAATCCTAGGGCTGAGATTCAATTCAGAATTGGAGGGAAGTGTGTTGGAGCCCTAAACGCACCGTTTCATTAATTGAAACGGGCGGGCCTGAGTGAGAGTGATATCCCCACCCCCAGTTAGTGAGCCCAAATCAGTTTGAACGTGGAAACCTTCCTATTTTCACCCCCCTGCGTGGTTTTTTTATTTTCAATAATTCTGAACTAGTTCTGGGCCTTAACCAATTGCTATGCGCACCCCTGTCTGCCTGGCCCAATGGAATATCAATTGAACGCGCCTGCTATTCTTACCCCCTCCCTTTATTTCATTATTAATTCTTTTATATTCTTTAATTGTTTTTATGCATTTTCATAAATTCATAATAAATACATAAAAAATGCATTTTAATTCATTCTTTTTACATCATTTTCATTAGAATGTCTAGAAAATTTTCATTAAATAAAATTGCATTTTTATTTTTATTTCATATTTTTTCCATATTTTCCAAATAAATGTCATTTTAAATAGCTTCATTTCATGCATGATTTTACTAATTTTTGTTCTATTACATGCTTTCATATTTTTTGTTCATTCTTTTTAGGGTGTTTAGATTAGATATTGAACTTGTAGAAACAATTTAGTTCCCATTTTTAGGAATTAATTTTAGGTGACTAATATAGGCTTGAACATCCTGAACAAATTAGGGTTTTTAGGTGATGACTTAGGAAGTTTGATTTCATTTCCCTTAGGACTTAGGGTTTGAATAGATTAGTTATGGGACTATAAGGGCTATGGGTAGTTATTAGATCCCTTAGAAAAAGTCAGGATTCCCCTACTGCTATTAATACTCTGTATATATCTGATTGACTGGTGTGGTGTGCCCTCTGGGGATTATTGCTTGCTTGTTTGGGTATTGGGATTGTCTGGGGATTTGGGAGAGCTGAAGACTTGAGGAGATGAAGACCATTGGAGAGCCAGAGATAGAAGATCAACTTCCAGAGTTGAAGAGAAGATTCTTGCTAGCAGATGCTGAGGAGACTAGGGTTTAGGAGCTAGGCAGAGCTCTAGGTTAGAAAGTTTGTTTCTCAAACATGGATTGCCTTGTCTGCATCCATTCTTCTCTGTGATTCAGAGTCTCTCTAAGACACTCACCCCCTTCCTTTGGAAGGCTTGGTGATAGTGCCTATGAGATAGAACTCTTGAGAGAAAATGTCTCTTGTGTTAGAAGCAGTCTGTTCACCACCCTTGGTAGTCAACTGATTGCTTAACACCCAATTCACTCTTGTGACTAATCCCTCATCCTGGAGGTTTGAGCTTGAAGAAAAGCCATTGCAGATGGAAGAATGATGATCAAAGCCCTTGCCTGAAGGTCATGAAGATGGAGATTGATGCTTGTTGAAGCCTGTAGCTGATTGGAGATTACTTGAAGTCAGATGTTGACTCAGAGCTGCTGATGCTGTTTCTTTTGCTGTTGTATTTCATTGCTGATGTATTAATTGGTTTTCTGGACTGTATTGTTTGTTGTTTACCCTGTTGGGTTGAAAGTGAAGCCTGTTCACTTTCGCCTATTGTTTTCTAGGTTCGAGGTTGAGTGGGACTCCCTTGCCTCGCTTGTACTGTTGCATCCATGCATTTTACTGCTTTACTGTATATATCTGATATTGTTTCTGTTGCTGCCTATCCCGTAGGATCTCTGTTTCTCTCTGTGCAAGAGAGGAGCATGATAGACACTAGGTCTTAACCCATGCATGATAACATTAGGTTAGTTTGTTTCCCTTTCGCAACCGTAGGTTAGAGTTCTGTCTCTTCTCTCTCAAAACAAACAGAAAAACACATAAAGATTTCAAACACAATAAAAGACACTTCTTCCGTAAAAGAATGTGAACTCATCAAGACGTCATTTTTGTCCGCCGGGACTGCTAATCAAGAAACCCTTTTTTAGAAGGAATAAAATCAATCAAGGACAGACTTATGTCGTACGTGGCCCGAACTACGTTTGCTCTGATCTTCCATGCCGTGTGGAAGTACGTAGGCATAGGATGCGATATCCTAGCGAGCAACCTTCCCCTCCTTTCCCGTAGGTAGGCGAACTACGTTGACTCTGATTTCTCGTTCCAGGCGGGAATACGTAGGCATAAAGTGCGATACTTTGCCGAGTCATTTTTTATTTTCATTTTCTTTTCTTTTAACCCCAGACCTTTAGCGTAGATAGAATAACAATCCATACCCGCAAACAAGCGTGGATCCCGTCGAGTACGACGGACGTGAGGGGTGCTAATACCTTCCCCTTGCGTAACCGACTCCCGAACCCAGGTTTTGGTTGCGATGACCATACCTTTCCCGTGTTGTGCGAGGTTTACTCTGAGCGTTTCCTTTCCCTCCCGTGGGATAAATAACGCACGGTGGCGACTCTTCTGTTCAGCCGGCGCCGATTTTCGCAGTAGCGACAGCTGGCGACTCTGCTGGGGATCCAACGTCCCCTGGCTGCTAAGGACTGCGATGGTTCTTATGCATTTGGGATCCAACGTCCCTTGAGAGAGTCAATCCTAGCGCCTGTTTTCCCGTCGAGGATTTTGTATGGATTTATTGTATATTTCTGACCTTTATTTTCAGCTTTATATATTGATTATTATTGCTGTATCTGGGGTGTGACGGATGTTCTGATATTGAGAGATAAGCCGGACCTGGGCTTGAGTGCACCTAGAATTAGAGTAGAAATTAGTGGGCGCCCGCTTGCTTTGCTTGCTTTGGTGTCCCATGAAATCTACACTCAGACGAGGTTCCTCTGGTTGGCCTCCTGCCCCTTCCTTTGGTTGGCGTGGGTTGCTGGTTAGGTGGATTGTCGACTCTGGGGACCGATCATTTGGAAGTTGGCTAAGTGAGGCCTCTTCAGGAATTGATGATGCCACTCCTTCTGGGAATCGTATCATCAACCCTGAAAGTCTGTGACGCCAACGACCGCATAGGATGCCGTACCATTGCCAGTTATAGGGCCACCCACCTGTGAGGGGATTTGGGATTATGCAGGTAACCAGACCTTCAGATACCGGTTATTTCTTGATCAGAGATCCTGGTTATTTATGGAGAAGTTATGAGGTCTGTCAGAGACCGTTTGGAGATGTGTTCTGAGGTCTGTCAGAGACCATTTGGAGATGTGTTCTGAGGTCTGTCAGAGACCAGTAGGAGAGTTTTGAGGTCTACCAGAGACCAATTAGAGATGTGATTTGAGGTCTATCAGAGACCAGTTGGAGTTATGGTTTGAGGTCTGTCAGAGACCAGTGTTGGAGTTTTGTTTTAGGTCTATCTGAGACCAGGGTTTGATGACTTCTGGATGGTCTATCTGAGACCTTTCTTGATTGGGTTCAGGCTATTCAGCTACAGCTTTGGTCCCTGTTGCATGTTACTTGCATTACATCACTGCATATCCATTACCATTTGCATTTCACTAACATGTGTCTGTGCTGCAGGTGCATTTGCATTTCCCTAGTTCTAGTGCCCCGACTTCTGAGTGTTTGATCATGACTAGCTTAAGGAGAACGGTTGCTTACAAATTGCCTACGCCTGATATTGTTCCTTTACTTGGGTTGATCTCTCTTGCTGATGAGGGTGTTCGTAGGAGCTTCCGGATGAGCTATGGTAGACTATTGAGATTAGTGTGCAAACCTACAGAGGTAGAGTTAGATGGGCTGTATGCTTTGATGCAATTCTACGACCCTGCTTTGAGGTGCTTTACATTCTCTGACTTTATTATGGGGCCAACCCTGGAGGAATACGCTGAGTATGTTGAGCTGCCCGTGCAGAACCAGGTTCCATTCATTCATTATGGCGCCAAACCCAAGCCGGAGGAATTGGCAAAAGCCTTGCATGTTGATGCTTCTGAACTTGTGACTACTATTTCCCGTGGAGTTCCAGGCTTCTCATTTCAGTTCTTAGTTGGTAAAGCCCAAGAGTATGCCAAGAGCGGGTGCTGGGTTGCTTTCAATGCTGTGTTGGCCTTGTGCATTTATGGCATAGTACTGTTCCCCAATATACCGGATTTTGTGGACTTCGACGCCTTCTACTTGTTTGCTGCTGGTAATCCTGTACCTACCTTACTCGGAGATCTCTACCACTCACTGCATTACAAGAATGAGAAGGGAAGAGGGAAGAATGTTCATCTGTGTGTACCCTTGTTGAGTATGTGGTTTGAGAGTCACCTTCCTAAGAGAGGATCTGTTGCAGAGACTACAGTCCCAGTTGGTTGGTCAGAACGCCTGATGAGGCTATCGTCGGAAGACATGGAGTGGTTTGATAGAGACCTGTTGGGATCTGAGCTCATCTTCAGTTGTTCTGGTTACCCTAATGTGCCGTTGATCGGAAGAAAAGGGTGCATTAATTACAACCCTGCTCTATTCATTCGCCAGTTCGGATATGCGCTGAAGAATCCACCTCAGGAGGAAGAAGTACAGGAATCTCTGTACTTCACTGGTGACATAAAGGGGGAGTTATTGGCCAAGCTGCAACATGCCTGGACGCGTATTAACCGCAGAGGGAAGCCTTTGTTAGGAAAGAATGACTGTCAGGCCTATGCACCTTATAGGGTTTGGATCCAGGAACGAGCAAGTTAGTTATTAATGCCATTTCCAACTGCACCCTTCATTGTTCCTATTCCGGTAGCAGAGCCGACTACTGTTTCTAGAGAAGTCTATGAACAGGTTGTGAGGGAGAAAGAAGCCTTGATGAAGATTAATGAAGGGTTAGAGCAAGAGTTAGCTCAGGTACGCAGTGAGAAAAACAAGGCCGTATATGCTTTCCAACAGCAGATCGAGCTAGTAAACAGACTAGGGGCTGAGTTGACTGAGGAGAAGAAAAAGCGCGAACGTCTGGGGCAAGAGTTCAGAAGCTCCCATGACATGCTGGAAGCAAAAAAGAAGGCGCTCGACGCAGCACACCGAGAAATCTCCTCTTGCAATAAGACTTGGAATGCTACACTCACCAACAACAAGAAGAGGGAAGATAAGCTGAAGCAGCAAATTTCCGACTTCGAAGAGAAGTTGAAGTCTAGCATCAAGAAGTGTGAGGAGGAAGTGATGACCCGGTATAGTGTCCAGCATGCACTGAACAAGGCAATCAAATCCAGAGATGAAGCAGTGTCTCAGAAGCGAAAGTTAGAAGACTGCTTCGGAGAAGCAACATGGGAAGAAACTGCTGAAGACGTACGCCGTGTCCTTAAGAGGAGAAACCAGCTTGTTGAAGGGCTGCTTGATCGACCAAGCCATCCGGAGACCAAGAAGTTGATAGAAGAATACCAGACTTTTGGGAGGATTTGATCATTTCATGTAGTAACTTGTATGCTTTATTTGCATAGTGCTGACCATCACCAGGATTGTTGGTTGAGGTCATGCCTTCTTTGTATTCTCAGCGATATTGTACCCTGGGCTTATTGATTCTCTCTGCAATATATGAGGCTTTCTATGATTCAGCTCCGATATTCCTATTGTCAGCACTGTCACTGCACCGGCACCTTCGCACTAGAACTGGGGGAACGAACTTCCCTAAGGCACAGACACATTGCATTGCATTCATATTCATATTGCATTACAGGTAATCTTTGAATGGTGTCTTATTTCCTGCTCTGTATCAGGTACTTAACAGGATTGCAGATCAGCATCCGCACCGCTATTCAACACGCTCCAATTGTCGAAAAATCATGGACCAAATGCAGAACGAGATGCAAGATGTGCGCGAGAAGCTCGCCCTCTTCATGCAGACCATGGAAGCTATAGCAAAAGGGCAGGAGAATTTGCAGGCCATGGTCCAGCCTCTGTTGGCTCGCAACGCTGGTCATGGTAATGAAGATCATCAGTCTGTCCGGGTCGATACTGCTCATGGAGACGGCACTCCCACGCCAGTGGCTCCGCCCATAGTCAATATACCCGCTGCTAATGTCAACAACGCTACCGCTGCTGTGAATGGTAACGTCGGAGTGGGGAATGAAACTGCTGTCCATAATGTTGGGCTGGGTGATGTCAATTTGGGAGATAATCTAGGAGGCAATGGCTTTGTCAATAATGGGTTCGGATTCAACGATCAGGGATTCGATAACGCTGGCAAGTATGGCTTTAATGCTCAAGGCTTTGGGCAAGATGGTTATGGTATGGTTAATCAGGGTTACAGAGGCTTTGGAAACGGAAACGGTACTGGATTTATGGCTTTTGGTCCTACTGGAGGTGTGCAAGGGTACGGCAACAGAGGCCGAGGTCCGGGGATGAATCAGATCAGAGCTGGACGTAATAATGCGTATGATGGGTACGGGGCTGGAAACGGTATGTGGCAAGAGGATCAGCAGGAAGACGCCTTCTCCGGAGGAGGTTTTGAAGGGCCGATGGATGATTCCCAAAAGATTAGAATGCTGGAAGAGCAGATGAAGGGAGTCTTAAACCAGAGTGCTGTGGGATTGGACATGGCAACAATGGGCTTGGTACCTGGCTTGAGGGTGCCAATTAAATTCAAAGCTCCTGCGTTCGATAAGTACAAAGGAGACACATGTCCGAAAGTGCATGTGCGAGCTTATTACAGAAAGATGTCTGCATACTCAACTGATGAAAGAATGCTAATGCATTTCTTTCAGGATAGTCTATCAGGCCCTTCCCTAGAGTGGTACATGGGGTTGGAGCCAACTGATATCAAGACTTGGAAGCAATTGGCGGAGGCGTTCGTAGCCCATTACAAGTATAACAGCGACCTGGCACCCAATCGGGTCCAGTTGGCCGGGCTGTCGCAGAAGAAGGGGGAGAGTTTTAAAGAGTACGCGCAAAGGTGGCGCGATATGGCTGCCAGGGTCCGTCCTCCTGTGGAAGATAAAGAAATGAACGATATGTTTGTCGGCACGTTCACAGGGCTGTTTCATGATATGCTGTTTCATACGTCTCTGGCCAGTTTCTCAGACCTGATTTTGATGGGGGAAAAGATTGAACGTAACATTAAGCAAGGAAAGTTCCAAGTCGATGAATCAACTGCATCTGGCAGTAATAGAAAAGCTTACGGTGGGCGCCGTCAGGGCGAAGCCAGCGCAGTATTTGGAGGCCGAGGCCGAGGCCGAGGCAGGGGAAGAGGTCAATATCGGCAGCCGCAGCAGGTGTCGAGTGTTACTATCCCATATCAACAACAACCACTCCAGCAACAACAACCGATTCAGCAGCAACCAATGCCACAGCAGCAGCAGCCTCAGCAAGGGGCACAGCAAGCTCAGCGAAGATTCCAGGGCAGTAAACCGAGAAGAGTGTTTGAGAAGCCTCCCTCGACATATGCCGATTTATTGCAGACATTGTTGGGATTGAATCTGGTAGAGAAAAGAACTCTGGCACCGATAACGGGAACTCCCCCGTTCGGCTACGATGCAAATAGGCACTGTGAGTTTCATTCTGGGGCCCCGGGCCACGATATAGAAGGTTGCCATGCTTTTAAGCACGTTGTGCAGGATCTTTTGGATAACAAGACTATCAACTTTGGAACGGCAGGTCCGAATATAGTCCAGAAACCCATGCCTAATCATGGGGCGAACGCCGTACTGACTGAGGAAGGTCTGAATCTTATTATGAATGTTGAAGATTTAAAGACGCCGCTGAGCGAGATAAAGAGCCGACTGTTACAAGGAGGTGTTTACCCAGGATGTAACGAGTTTTGCTTAGATTGCTGGACCCTAGCCGGGGGGTGTGAAGATTTGAAGAAAGGCATTCAGGCTTTAATTGATGAAGGTATATTGCAGTTTGATCGAGCGGCAACTGATGAGCCTGCAGGGGCAGTAGTGGATAATCAGAGTGACGTGGCCACGGTAACGATTCCTCGGAAGACGATCACTATTGCAGCACCAGCTCAGCGACCACCGATTACCATAACTAAAGCCGGGCCAATCCCGTATGAGAACACGAAAGCAGTCCCATGGTCGTATGGGTTGGAAGTGTATTGTGACGGGATAAAGATTGATGTTAACAAGCAGCCAGCGGAGGTTGTGGATAATGTTGTTGGTTCAGGAGGCATGACAAGGAGCGGCAGGATCTTTATATCCCCTGAAGTGGAGGCTGAAAGGCTAGCGAAAGGAAAAGGGAAAGCGGTTGAAAATGTTCCGGTACAAGCAAGTGAAAAAGAAGCAGCATCGAAGGATGTAGAAGAATTCATGCGCTTAATTCGGAAAAGTGATTATAAAATTGTGGAGCATCTGCAGCAGACACCGTCCAAAATATCTATCCTATCATTGCTGTTGTGTTCGGAAGCTCACAGGAATGCTTTGCTGAAAGTCCTGGACACTTCTTTTGTACCCCAGGATGTCTCCGTAAATCAGCTGGAAGGAGTGTTGGCGCATGTGAATGCGGGCCACAGCTTGGGTTTTACTGATTTTGACTTGACTCCGAAAGGGAGGGATCATAATATGGCATTACACGTATCTGTTGAGTGCAGAGGATCAGTAATGTCGCACGTGTTGGTTGACACCGGATCATCTTTGAACGTGCTGCCCAAGAAGGCGATGATGAAGCTGGATGTTCGAGGGATTTTGTGTACTCCCAGTGATTTGGTAGTCAGAGCGTTTGACGGCACGCGGAGAACAGTCTTCGGATCGATTATCTTGCCTCTGCAAGTGGGGCCGGAAGTGTTTGCAACGGAGTTTTATATCATGGATATACAGCCTGCGTACAGCTGCTTGCTGGGAAGACCCTGGATTCACGGGGCAGGGGCCGTCACATCCACCCTGCATCAGAAGTTAAAGTATATGGTCGGAGACAGTGTAGTCACCGTGTGCGGAGAAGAAGACATCCTGGTCAGCCATCTATCTTCATTCAAATATGTGGAAGTCGACGGAGAAATCCATGAGACACCATGCCAGGCATTCGAAGGTTTGCGCATCAAGGACAAAGGTCCCGGGCCGAGCAAAGTGCCAGAGATAGCTGTTTCATCGTATAAAGAAGCTCAAGCTCTAGTGGAAGCAGGAGAAGCCAAGGGCTGGGGCAAAGTGCTGGACATTCCTGTGAAGATGGACCGGTTCGGGCTGGGGTACCGACCGTCGTCATCAACTCCTTCCGTGGGGGCCCCCCGTTTCAGAAAGCCGATTATCATCTCTGCCAGTGGAGTATGTCATGAAACTGTCAATGCTGCTTCAGAGTCTGATGAGGGAGACAGCGACTGTGATATGGATGCCTGGATTCAGCCAAGCACGCCAGGACAAGGACTGTGCAACTGGTCTATTCAGGAGCTTGTTCCTGTGACTTTTAAACAGTAATGCTTTGCTTTATTAATTGTTGAATAATCTGATGTCTTGCCCGGGGCATCAGGATTTGCTTAGGGCTGTGTTGTTATAAACATTGTGTGTTAATCATTAAATAAATGGCGTTTTTCATGTGCAAATACTGTAATCCCTGTCTTTCTTGTTTTATATTTTTCAATAAAATGGCAACGTGGTTATTCGCTTTATACGCATTTTGAAGCACTTAACCATTCCTTTTGCAGGATAACATTTTCAGATGACATCCTTGAACCACCTATGACTCGTCCCGACTTCGATCACCCGGTATTCCAGACCGAAGAAGAGGTTGTCGAAGATAGCGACGTTCCTGAGGAACTGTCTTGGTTGGTGAAGCAAGAGGAAAGAGCCATTCTGCCTCATGATGAGGTCATCGAAATTATCAACTTGGGGTCGGAAGGGGTTGAGAAGAATATTCGTATCGGAGCCGCATTGCAGAGTGATATCAAGCGAAGACTGATTGAAATGCTCCGAGAGTATAATGACGTATTCGCTTGGTCATATGAAGATATGCCTGGGCTCGATACTGATATGGTTGTGCATCGCCTGCCACTGAAAGAAGATTGCCCGCCAGTCAAACAAAAACTTCGCAGAACTCGACCAGATATGGCAATGAAGATCAAAGAGGAGGTGCAGAAACAGTGGGACGCTGGTTTCCTGGCTGTGACGAAGTATCCTTCATGGGTTGCCAACATCGTACCAGTGCCAAAGAAAGATGGCAAGGTTCGGATGTGCGTGGATTATAGAGATTTGAATAAAGCAAGCCCAAAAGACGATTTTCCGCTTCCTCACATTGACGTGTTAGTTGATAATACTGCTCAGTACTCCGTATTCTCCTTCATGGATGGCTTTTCAGGCTACAATCAAATTAAAATGGCGCCAGAGGATATGGAGAAGACTACTTTCATAACGCCGTGGGGAACATTTTGCTACAAAGTGATGCCCTTTGGTTTGAAAAATGCTGGGGCAACATATCAGCGTGCGATGACGACTCTTTTTCATGACATGATGCATAAAGAGATCGAAGTTTATGTTGACGATATGATTGCCAAATCCCAGACGGAGGAAGAGCATCTGGTGAATCTGCTGAAGTTGTTTAAAAGACTTAGGAAGTTCAGGCTGAGGCTGAACCCTAATAAATGCACCTTCGGGGTGAGATCGGGTAAACTGCTGGGGTTTATTGTAAGCGAAAGAGGAATAGAGGTCGATCCTGCTAAAATAAAAGCGATTCAAGAAATGCCGACGCCTAAAACAGAGAAAGAGGTGCGCGGGTTTTTAGGGAGATTGAACTATATTGCCCGGTTCATATCTCACCTAACTGCCACGTGTGAACCATTATTCAAGCTGTTGAAGAAAGATCAAGCTGTAACGTGGAACGAAAATTGTCAAAAGGCGTTCGATAAAATAAAGAAGTATCTGCAGGAGCCTCCTATTTTGATACCCCCGGTGGCAGGTAGACCCTTGATAATGTATTTGACGGTTCTTGAGGGAAGCATGGGTTGTGTTCTCGGTCAACACGACGAGACGGGGAGAAAAGAGCATGCGATCTATTACTTGAGTAAGAAATTTACAGACTGTGAATCTCGATACTCAATGCTGGAGAAAACTTGTTGCGCGCTAGCCTGGGCCGCCAAGCGTTTGAGGCAGTACATGCTGAATCATACAACCATGCTCATCTCGAAGATGGATCCAATCAAATATATATTCGAAAAGCAGGCGTTGTCAGGTAGAATTGCCCGTTGGCAGATGGTCTTGACTGAATATGATATCCAATACGTCTCGCAAAAGGCTATAAAGGGGAGTGTGCTGTCTGAGTATCTGGCGGAGCAGCCTATTGAAGAATACCAATCGATGAGGTTTGATTTTCCTGACGAGGATATCATGTACCTAAAGATGAAGGATTGCGAAGAACCATTGCCAGACGAAGGACCAGAGTTGGGGTCCCAATGGAAGATGATATTTGACGGAGCCGTGAATGCTTACGGTAGCGGAATAGGGGCGATCATCACGACGCCACACGGGTCGCACATCCCGTTTACTGCCCGATTGACCTTTGCCGTTACCAACAATGAGGCCGAATACGAAGCTTGTATAATGGGGCTCGAAGAAGCCATTGATTTGCGAATCAAACATCTAGACGTATACGGAGACTCAGCTCTGGTAGTGAATCAGATCAAAGGGGAATGGGAGACACGTCAGCCCAATTTGATACATTATATGAATTATGCAAGGAGATTGTTGCCTTTCTTCGACAAAGTTGAATTGCATCACGTGCCGCGGGCAGAAAATCAAATGGCTGACGCCCTTGCCACCTTGTCTTCCATGTACAAAGTCAACTTCTGGAACGAAGCTCCCCAAATCACCATCTCTCGGTTGGACCGGCCAGCTTATGTATTTGCTATTGATGAAGCATCCGATGACAAACCGTGGTATTTTGATATCCTTAATTTCCTGAAGAATAAAGAGTATCCGGCTGGGGCATCCAGTCAAGATCAGAAGACTCTCAGGAAATTAGCGGGTAATTTCTACTTAAATCCGGATGGCGTCTTGTACAGAAGAAACCACGATTTGGTGTTGTTGCGTTGTGTAGACGAAAAAGAGGCAAAGCTTCTCATGGAGGAAATTCATGAAGGTACCTTTGGTACGCATGCTGGTGGGCATGCTATGACGAGAAAACTGCTGAGGGCAGGTTACTTTTGGCTGACGATGGAAACTGATTGTTTCAAGTTCGCAAGGAAGTGCCACAAGTGCCAAATCTATGCTGACAAGATACAAGTGCCTCCAAGTCCTCTGAATGTGATGTCATCTCCATGGCCATTCTCGATGTGGGGAATCGATATGATTGGAAAGATCGAGCCGACAGCTTCTAACGGGCATCGGTTCATCCTGGTAGCAATCGATTATTTCACCAAGTGGGTGGAAGCGGCGTCTTACGCAAATGTAACGAAGCAAGTGGTGGCTAGATTCATCAAGAGAGATATCATTTGCCGATATGGGATTCCCGAGCGGATAATCACGGATAACGGTTCTAACCTGAACAACAAAATGATGAAGGAGCTCTGTCAGAATTTCAAGATCGAACATCACAACTCCTCCCCTTACCGACCCAAGATGAATGGCGCTGTTGAGGCGGCCAATAAGAATATCAAGAAAATTGTTCAGAAAATGGTGGTGACTTATAAGGATTGGCACGAAATGCTACCTTTCGCTTTGCACGGTTATCGTACGACGGTACGCACATCAACCGGGGCAACTCCGTTCTCGTTGGTATACGGAATGGAAGCGGTATTACCATTAGAGGTTGAGATCCCTTCTTTGAGGGTATTGCGAGACGTTCAGCTGGACGAGGCAGAATGGGTAACGAATAGATTGAACCAACTGAGCTTAATGGACGAGAAGAGGCTAGCTTCTCTGGCATACGGTCGTTTGTACCAAAGACGAATGAAGAAAGCGTACGACAAGAAGATACTTCCGCGAAGCTTTCAGACGGGCGACCTTGTGCTGAAAAGGATTCTCCCGCCGCAAGCAGATCACAGGGGCAAGTGGACCCCTAACTACGAAGGGCCATACGTTGTCAGAAAAGTCTTTTCAGGAGGAGCGTTGTTGTTGTCCACCATGGACGGAGAAGACTTTGCGTCACCTGTGAATTCGGACGCAGTTAAAAAATACTTTGCTTAAAATAGACCCGCTGGACAGAAAAAGAGAGTCCAGGCAAAAATGGGGCATCCTGGCGAACCAAAAACAGAATGAAAGGTTCGGGAAAAAGTTAGGGATAAAATTGAAAAAATGTACACCCGCGAAGTTGAAAACCTACACTAGGCGGCTTCGGCAAAAAGGGGTATCCCGGTGAACTGAAAACCCGTAAAGGGCGGTTCACGCAAAAGTTAGGGATTTGAAAAGCAAATGACTGCGGTCCGAATTTGATATTGCAATGAGCATCAATGCGGGAGAATATATTTGAGGAGTCAGTTATCGGATACAGTCTCTTCAGAAAAATGGATACCGGGAAAGCATTAGAGTCGGACGAGTCATGGGAGGATCAGTTCGTGGTGTTCATCTGCATCCCGTTGCCGACATGTGTACAAAATTTAATTTGTCAAAATATTCATGCTTCTTGTGCATACTTATGTATTTGCTTTGCGTAGCTTCCTCATTTCAGGAGTTACGTCCCGTGTACAAAAACTCCGCCCGTTCAGGGGCCCGATCAATAAAACACGTTATTTGACACCGTTCTTTACTGTTTTGTGCATGATTAACGCCTAAGTTTGATGAAACTAGCATGAGTATAACATCACTGGCCCTTGCCAACAATCATTAAAGCTTTGAATTAACTGAGTGTAACGTCACTAACCTGAATTGATTTGATTGCATAGGCTTGTCGTGTCTTGTTTGTGTTGTTGCAGGTTTCATAACCATACGAGGAAGATGATCAAAAGATTGCGATAACGAAAGACTTAGTCCCCACGCAGGTCATGCATGTTCTTCCTGAAGAAGGATAGAATTCCCCAGCTAGCCGTAGCTTATTCAAAGGACGTGCCCCAGAAAAGTTGTTCGTCCTCAGCAGAGTTTGGCGATTCTAAGATCATAAGGCTGTATTCAGACAGGTTCATCTCTCCCCGCAGGGTCATGCACTTTCCCCCAGCGGAGTCAATTAATTTTCCCCAAGAGAATCATCCCATCCCCAGCGGAATTCTCTTTGCAAGTGTTTTCATTCCTTCCAGTGGAACTCGAAGATCAAGACTCTCCCAAGCAGAGTTGATGGTGGGTCCTGTCATTTATTTTGTCAGAGATACTGGTGATATCAGTTCACGTTCCAGCAGAAAGTCCGATCATACTATGCGCATCTGCTATTCCCCAGCAAAGTTATATTCCCCAGCAAGGGGTTACATCAACAAGGTGTTTGGTTTGAGTTCCCAATTTCCCAGCAGGGATGACTGCACCCGTCCAGCATTTATTTTGTTGGAATAATTATGTAGCATCTGGCTATCCCCGGCGGAGTCGGCATTACCCTTCCAGCATTTATTTTGCTGAAGCAGTTTCTGTACTCTAGCAGTTCAGGTGGAGAGAGCACTTGCTCAAATGAATTACCAATCAAGCATTCAAGATCTCGGCATGAGACATCCAATGATAATGTCAGTTTCGGCAGTATTCCCCCACAGAGTTAGCATGATGAGATTCTCTTTGTCTCTAACAGAGTCATTTATGCAAATGTCTCTTATTTTCCCCGCCAGAGTCTGCAGGATAAGTTTCTCTTTGTCCCCAAGCAGAGTTACTCATGTCCCCGCCAGAGTTTTGTTGAAGTTTCTCTAGTCCGATCAGCGGATTGTTTCCTTCGAAGGTGTTGTTACGTCAACATTAAAAGGTTTCATGAGTCAGAATTTCAGAGGCCACCGCCGGTTATCAGAACAGGAGTCCGATGGTTTGGTTTCCATACATCCCCAGTAGAGTTCATCTCAAAGTCGCTGTCACGTCAGTGCTAAGAAGTTTGCGGGTGAGGGTCATTGGAGAACTAAGTCCTGACGTGGACAATTTATTCCTATATTGACGGGATTTCTTCAGAAGTGGGCGTCCTAACGTGGACAGGTTTATTTCCCTGGATGGGTGAGGTGCGTTAGTCCTAATGTGGACAGATTCGGCTTCTCGAAATTAGTGGAATGGGAAGTCATGACGTTGACAAAAGTGATTACTCTTGGTGTTGGTGTCCTGACGTGGACAGATCAGACGAGGGTGTGAGTCCTTACGTGGGCAAGTCTTATTTCCTCAGCGGGTCGAGGACGCCTGAGTCCTAACGTGGACAAATCAAGACGAGATCAGTGTCCTGACGTGGACAAATCAAAGAGATTATTATTCCTAACGTGGAGAAGTGGGTCCTAACATGGACGACGTAGTCCTTACGCGGGCATATCAAAAGAGGTGATTCCTAACGTGGAAAGAGCGAAGTCCTTACGTGGACAGATTGAGATGGCGTTCCTTACGTGGAAAAATGTAGTCCTGACGCGGACAAATCGGAAAGAAGTTGGCATTCCTTACGTGGAAAATCAGAGTCCTTACGTGGACATATTAAGAGCATCCCTTACGTGGAAAAAGATAGTTTCCTTACGTGGAAATGACAGCATTCCTGACGTGGAAAGATTGAGTCCTCACGCGGACATATCAAGATTGATTCCTTACGTGGAAAGAAAGAGTGCATTCCTGACGTGGAAGAGTTTAGTCCTGACGCGGACAGATCAAAGAAGTTATTCCTAACGTGGAAGAAGAAGATAGATTCCTTACGTGGAAAATTTAGTCCTGACGTGGACGGATTCAAAAGAAGATTTATTCCTTACGTGGAAAAATTGGGGTCCTTACGTGGATAGATTCAAGAAAGGTCGATTCCTGACGGGGAAGAATGATGTACTCCTTACGTGAGAAGTTGAGTCCTGACGTGGACAGATTCAGAACCAAAGTTGAATTCCTTACGTGGAAAGATTGGAGTCCTGACGCGGACGTGTCAAGTGGTATTGGAGTCCTTACGTGGACAGATTGATATAGTTCTCCTTATGTGGAAAGAAGATTGCTTCCTGACGTGGAAAGATGAAAGGGTTAGTTCTGACGTGGACAGATACAGAAGAAATAATTCCTAACGTGGACAATGTTATTCCTAACGTGGACGATTCAGTTTATGGAAATGCAGACGAATTATCCCCAGCGGAGTTGCCGAGATTTTTCTGGGTTAACAGCAAGTGGAGTCCTAACGTGGACAGGCTTTAGTTGAGATTTCTTCGTATTGATGACAGACAGAGTCCTAACGTGGACAAGCAGGCAATCTGTTATGACAGAATCCTTTTCAGAACGATGAAGACAATCCCCAGCACAGTCGCACGAGATCAGTGGGTTGCCGTAACAGTCAGATTCAGCTGATGAATGTCGTTCCTCAAGCAGGAGCGCAGTTTATTTCTGCGGTTGGCAAATTTCTGGTTTCACTAGTATTCAACCGTCTCGTACCGCGAATGTCTGAAGGCTCCGGGCTCTTCACCCAATCGGGTCCAAGTTGCTTGAATAGGGGCAGCTGTTGCACCCTAAAATTTGCCCAACCTTATTCACTTGGTTTATGTTTCAATATCATTGGCATTTGCATATAGAGTCATGTACATAGACTAATCATCTGCATAGCATAAGCATAGCAAGTCATTCAACAGGGGACCAATCATTATTCTCATCTCTAGAAGCCTATCAAGAGGTTATTATCCCAATTCAATCTTATTCAAGTCATCAGGAAAGAATTTGAAAGCAAAGAGTTCAGCAGATCAAGCCTTGAGTCCATCTCCTAGCTGAGGGTGTCTGAGGGTCAACAAGAGGGTTGTGAGCTGTGAAGTGAAGGCATGGAGAGTATCTAGACATTATGAGAGACTTAGAAAGTCATTTGGAGAAGGAGACAAGTCATTGATGAGAGCACAAGAGCTATAACTGAAGGCAGTCAACTAGGGTTTCATCTGGGTCAACCCTAGGTCAACCCTAGGTCAATTGACTGATTTAAGGGGCATTCAAGTCTATTGGAGAGATGTGGGGTTCATCATTGGACATATAAAGAAGGATGTGGAGATATGCCAAGAAGAATTCAAGAGAAATCAAGGAGAAGAGGAGTTTCTAAATTAGGGTTTCTGTGTAAAATCCCCTAGTTTAGGTCAAATTTCCAAGCAAGATAAGTCAAACTGCTAGCTTCAAATGGCTTCTTGGCCAACATGAAACTTGTAGAGGATCTCAAGACCTTTAATTTGAGTGGTGGAAGACATCAAGGAGATTTATAGAACTCAAGTTATGGTCCTTGCAAGTTACAGGTCATCTGAGGTATCTGAAATTTTGTCTGTGAAAGTGACTTGACTTCCAAGCAATTTTTACCCCTCAAGGAGATTTCAAATGAATTCTTGGTCAACATAAGAATTGTTCCTCATTGTCTTAGCTTTCTATAATGGTATAGCATGCCCTCATATGATGTGTGGAACTCAACTTATGGTCTTGGCAAGCAAAGGGTATTTTGGGCATTTGTGAATTACAGGTCATTTTAACCTATGTCCAAAACTCATACAAGGATGCCTCAAATGGAAAAACTTACAACATCAAACTTGCTCCAAATGGGATTTTAAGTCTAGAAATAAGGTCACAAATTGTTGGAAAAGCTCATAGCATGAAGTTGCATGATTGGTCCAAAGTTGAACTAAAATGGCTTATAATGTGAATAAAGTCAAAATGAAAAATGGTTTGGGAGATTTCTAAGTCCAAATGTAGACTTCCAATATATGATTTTGAATGGAAAAGACATTCTAAAGACAATGGTTCAAACACTTTTTTGAGTTTAGTGGAAGATTTCAAAGTTATCCTTAGTTGCTTGCATTTTAAGAAACATGTCAAAAATGGATCAAAGTTGGAAGGCAAGGGAATGTGTAAGATGGATCTAGAATGTTCATGTGAGCCCTATATATTCATGAAATGAAGATTGATCAAGGGTTGGCTTCATTTGCACCAAGAATTTCCCAAATTCTCTCATTCTTTTTCATTGAATTTTCACTTCAATTCCTCAAATTCTTCACCAATCATCATCAAAATCAACTTCATCATACTGATTCATCATCATAGATCAGAATTCAACCAAGAATCAAGTGTGATCAATCCATTTTCGTGCACTTTCTTCAAGAACATACAAGCTGCAAATTCAGTTGTAGATCAAGATTCAAGCCAAGTTTCATTCAAGTGTTGCATACAGAAGCAAGAGCTTCACTCACTGATCAAGATCTGAGCATTGGTGTTGGTGGATCCACGAGTTTCCATAGCTGTTTTCAAGTTTTTGCACCAGGTGCGTTTTCATTCAAACAGCTTAGTTCAGTTAGTTTAGCATAGATTTGTTAGTTTAGATATGATGTAGGATGTTAGTAGAACAATTAGGATGAATTTGGAGTGGTTTGGTGATGATGATTAGCAGGTTGTAAAAACTGTTAGGACCTAGAGCTCTTAGGTTAGTGCATCATAATGTTAGGTTGTTAGCGCAGGTTGATCACCATTATGCATAGATTAGATTAGTGTAAGTTTGATGGCGAATTGTGTTGATGAGTTGCAGAGGATTTCCATGGTGACCAGAATTTGTTGTTATCGGGTTGAGTGATCTAGTGAATTTCAAATCAATCTAAGGCCATAGATGTGTAGAGGGAGAGATGTAGAATGTTTTTCATGTTGGCATCGTGGCGTTTCATGGCCTGTAGAGTGAGAACCGATTGAGGGAAGTTTGCTCGTGCATGGAGTTTCATGGAAGCTGAAACCCTAAGTTCATGAACCAAGGAAGAAGATGAAATCTTGTGCGTTCGTTTCATGTGGACTTTTGACCTCAGAGAGTAATCCTAGGGCTGAGATTCAATTCAGAATTGGAGGGAAGTGTGTTGGAGCCCTAAACGCACCGTTTCATTAATTGAAACGGGCGGGCCTGAGTGAGAGTGATATCCCCACCCCCAGTTAGTGAGCCCAAATCAGTTTGAACGTGGAAACCTTCCTATTTTCACCCCCCTGCGTGGTTTTTTTATTTTCAATAATTCTGAACTAGTTCTGGGCCTTAACCAATTGCTATGCGCACCCCTGTCTGCCTGGCCCAATGGAATATCAATTGAACGCGCCTGCTATTCTTACCCCCCCTCCCTTTATTTCATTATTAATTCTTTTATATTCTTTAATTGTTTTTATGCATTTTCATAAATTCATAATAAATACATAAAAAATGCATTTTAATTCATTCTTTTTACATCATTTTCATTAGAATGTCTAGAAAATTTTCATTAAATAAAATTGCATTTTTATTTTTATTTCATATTTTTTCCATATTTTCCAAATAAATGTCATTTTAAATAGCTTCATTTCATGCATGATTTTACTAATTTTTGTTCTATTACATGCTTTCATATTTTTTGTTCATTCTTTTTAGGGTGTTTAGATTAGATATTGAACTTGTAGAAACAATTTAGTTCCCATTTTTAGGAATTAATTTTAGGTGACTAATATAGGCTTGAACATCCTGAACAAATTAGGGTTTTTAGGTGATGACTTAGGAAGTTTGATTTCATTTCCCTTAGGACTTAGGGTTTGAATAGATTAGTTATGGGACTATAAGGGCTATGGGTAGTTATTAGATCCCTTAGAAAAAGTCAGGATTCCCCTACTGCTATTAATACTCTGTATATATCTGATTGACTGGTGTGGTGTGCCCTCTGGGGATTATTGCTTGCTTGTTTGGGTATTGGGATTGTCTGGGGATTTGGGAGAGCTGAAGACTTGAGGAGATGAAGACCATTGGAGAGCCAGAGATAGAAGATCAACTTCCAGAGTTGAAGAGAAGATTCTTGCTAGCAGATGCTGAGGAGACTAGGGTTTAGGAGCTAGGCAGAGCTCTAGGTTAGAAAGTTTGTTTCTCAAACATGGATTGCCTTGTCTGCATCCATTCTTCTCTGTGATTCAGAGTCTCTCTAAGACACTCACCCCCTTCCTTTGGAAGGCTTGGTGATAGTGTCTATGAGATAGAACTCTTGAGAGAAAATGTCTCTTGTGTTAGAAGCAGTCTGTTCACCACCCTTGGTAGTCAACTGATTGCTTAACACCCAATTCACTCTTGTGACTAATCCCTCATCCTGGAGGTTTGAGCTTGAAGAAAAGCCATTGCAGATGGAAGAATGATGATCAAAGCCCTTGCCTGAAGGTCATGAAGATGGAGATTGATGCTTGTTGAAGCCTGTAGCTGATTGGAGATTACTTGAAGTCAGATGTTGACTCAGAGCTGCTGATGCTGTTTCTTTTGCTGTTGTATTTCATTGCTGATGTATTAATTGGTTTTCTGGACTGTATTGTTTGTTGTTTACCTTGTTGGGTTGAAAGTGAAGCCTGTTCACTTTCGCCTATTGTTTTCTAGGTTCGAGGTTGAGTGGGACTCCCTTGCCTCGCTTGTACTGTTGCATCCATGCATTTTACTGCTTTACTGTATATATCTGATATTGTTTCTGTTGCTGCCTATCCCGTAGGATCTCTGTTTCTCTCTGTGCAAGAGAGGAGCATGATAGACACTAGGTCTTAACCCATGCATGATAACATTAGGTTAGTTTGTTTCCCTTTTGCAACCGTAGGTTAGAGTTCTGTCTCTTCTCTCTCAAAACAAACAGAAAAACACATAAAGATTTCAAACACAATAAAAGACACTTCTTCCGTAAAAGAATGTGAACTCATCAAGACGTCATTTTTGTCCGCCGGGACTGCTAATCAAGAAACCCTTTTTTAGAAGGAATAAAATCAATCAAGGACAGACTTATGTCGTACGTGGCCCGAACTACGTTTGCTCTGATCTTCCATGCCGTGTGGAAGTACGTAGGCATAGGATGCGATATCCTAGCGAGCAACCTTCCCCTCCTTTCCCGTAGGTAGGCGAACTACGTTGACTCTGATTTCTCATTCCAGGCGGGAATACGTAGGCATAAAGTGCGATACTTTGCCGAGTCATTTTTTATTTTCATTTTCTTTTCTTTTAACCCCAGACCTTTAGCGTAGATAGAATAACAATCCATACCCGCAAACAAGCGTGGATCCCGTCGAGTACGACGGACGTGAGGGGTGCTAATACCTTCCCCTTGCGTAACCGACTCCCGAACCCAGGTTTTGGTTGCGATGACCATACCTTTCCCGTGTTGTGCGAGGTTTACTCTGAGCGTTTCCTTTCCCTCCCGTGGGATAAATAACGCACGGTGGCGACTCTTCTGTTCAGCCGGCGCCGATTTTCGCAGTAGCGACACCATTGTGCTGATGATGTTGTGGCTTTTTGTATGATATTTTGTTACTGATGTTTTGTGTGTGAACTTTTTCGTGAAAGCCCTATCTCTGAAGCTTTAACAGTTTGTTCTCCCCCTTATATTCATGTGAACCCTCATCCCTTCTTGTGGTTGTGCCTTGTCTATCTCAATTGTTCTCCTTCTTGTGTGAATGAAAACATCCCTGTTTTATAGGCTATGACACATTGATTTTCACTGATGAGTAAAGAAATCATTGTCGATTATGGTTTTGGAAAGAATATGATTCTCTGCTTTAACATAATTCTTATTTCATCTGGACATGTCGGGATTGTGACTTGAATGTGTTGATTCTAAGATTGAAAGCAAGATTGTGTCGAATCTTGTTTAGGAAAGAAAATAGTGATTGTTATAAATTGAGATTCTTGTCATGATTTCACTTAAATGTTATCTATTTCTTTCCTTGCTTTTTGATTTGAAGATTTTCTCTTTTAATGATTATCAATGACTGTTGAGTATTTTACCATCATGAAGAGTTGATTGTTCAAATTCTTTTTATTTTATTTTTAGAAATCAAAGATTCTATCTGAGCACCATCTCTCTACACCTCGTCTTCATCATTGTTTGATACGCCAACATAACTTTCCACCTCAACTATGTTTGTATCTTCAGTCTTCAACCTTACACCAGTATCAATATGCAAGACTGCAACCTAGAGAGAGTAATTTACCGCCCGGACTAAAATACCAACCCATTTATGTTCGTTTGTTAACAAAGCAGATGGAACAGTAGCATCAAGATCCACAAGTGCTCTAGGTTTGGAAAGGTGATTTGTGTGATATTGATGTTAGAACACAAATTGGTGTTTCTTATATCTCTATGTTTTGATGATAACTCTTATGGAATTTTGTATTAAGAAAATATATACTCTAAATTTATTCAAGTATTATTGTTTCAGGTATTAAATTGAATACTCTTAAAGAAGCAAAATACATAAGTACAAGCAACTACGCAAGGCTCTGAAGCATCAGATGCAAGACAATCAGAAGACTCTGAAGCGCTGCCAGAAGAATCTGAAGCAGAAGCTGCAGAATGATCTGAAGCATTTCTGAAAGAATTGTATAAAGAGTTGAAAGCTTTGATCAAATCAGACTCTGAAGTTCATTTTGCTGCAAGAACAGAGGCTCTATTAATCAGACTCTAATCAAATAATATTCACGCTCAAGCACATATTGCTGCATACTCTGATGAAGACTCTGATCAAGATTGAGACTCTGATATATCAAGTTCTGATCATCTATCAAAGCTCTGATCATCTCAAACATTTAGCTTTGATCATCTATAGTATTTGATTCCTTTTAAGCTTGTTACAAGTTCTGAAGTGCAGATTATGAAGACTTCATCCTGAAGGAAGCTTGTTGAAGAAGCTGTAAACTTGATTGGACGTGGTGCTACTTCCAAAGTAACCAACGACTATTTTGTCCAAAGAAGAGATGTGGTGCTAATCCCAAAGCTTCTACAACCATACTTTTCCTGCAAGAAGCATGTCTCTGCCCATACCTTTTGGTGATGAAAAGTCTTATATTTCAATATAATACTCAGCTGCACATTATTCAAAGCACTTGGAAAAAGCTATAAAAGGAGAACTTCTACAACATTTAGAAGTTGCTCAATCAGAAAGAAATATTGATACACACGCTTGAAGCATCAAAGTGAAAATCTCTCAAAGCTATTATACATTTGTTCTTTCATAAAACTATATAGTTTTATTTGTACTTAATCTTAAGTGTAAATATCACAGTTGTGATACATCTTATTAGAAGCATTTAACACTTGTTTAGTTTACATTAATTTGTAAGAAGTTCCTTGAGAAGACCAAGGTGTGGTCAGTAGTTCTTGAGAAGACTAAGACAGTTGGTCTTAGTGCTTGCTATTGTAATCAGTTGATTAATAGTGGATTAAGTCCTTGTGGAGAAAGGCAAATCATCTTTGATAAGGTGGACTGGAGTAGTTGAGTTCAACGAACCAGGATAAAAATCTTGAGTTGTTTTTATTGCCATATTATTTAAAAACTCTTATTCAACCCCCTCTTCTAAGTGTTTTTCTCATCTTCAGTTGGTATCAGAGCTCCGGTTCTGTTTGCGCTATCACTTAACCGTGACCAGAAAAAATCCAGTGGGAAAAACTCTTGATATTCTTGGTTGATATTCATTATGGCTGCTGAAGCTTCAACATCCAGCAACAACAAATATGAAGAAATCAGCACAAAACCTCCCATGTTTGATGGAGAGAAATTTGACTATTGGAAAGATAGACTAGAAAGTTTATTTCTAGGATTTGATGTTGATCTTTGGGACTTAGTTATTGATGGATATGTTCATCCCACTGATGGGGATGGCAAGAAAATTGACAGAAAATCAATGACTGAGGCGCAAAAGAAGGAATTCAGAAATCACCACAAGGCTAGAACTATCTTGCTAAATGCTATATCTCATACTGAGTATGAGAAAATAACCAACAGAGAAACTGCCTTTGATATATTTGAATCCCTGACGATGACTCATGAAGTGAACTCTCAAGTTAAAGAAACCAAGGCTCTAGCGCTGATCCAGAAGTATGAAGCTTTCAAAATGGAAGAATTTGAATCTATTGAATCCATGTTTTCCAAATTCCAGATTCTCACTGCTGGCTTAAAGGTTCTGGACAAGGGTTACTCTACAACAGATCATGTCAAGAAAATAATCAGAAGCTTTCCAATCAGATGGAGACTCATGGTCACTGCTCTGAAGCTGGCAAAGGATCTGAACAAGATTACGCTGGAGGAACTAATCAGTTCTTTGAGGAGTCATGAGATTGAACTAGAGGAAGATGAGCCTCTAAAGAAAGGTAAGTCAATTTCTTTAAAATCTAATAAATTTGTTAATGCATTGCAGGTAATAGAAGAAAGCTCTGAAGAGTCTTCTTCTGAAGATGAAGAAGAACTATCCTTGCTGTCCAGAAGAATCAACAAACTATGGAAGAATAAGCAAAGGAAGTTCAAGAACTTCAGGAAACCAGATCAACACAAAGAATCTTCTGGACACAGAATATCTGGAGAATCCTCTGGACACAGACGATCTGGAAAAAGAGAGGTTGTTTGCTATGAATGCAAAGAACCTGGGCACTATAAGAGTGAATGCCTAAAGCTTCAGAAGGAGAAGCCAAAGAGAAAGTCAGATCACAAAAACAAAGTTCTGATGGCTACCTGGGATGACTCAGATGCATCTGATTCGTCATCACAGTCAGAAGAAGAATGTGCTAATGTAGCATTCATGGCTGACATAGAAGACAGTGCTGAATCATCTGGATCAGAATCAAAATCTGATTCTGAGGAGGTATTTGCTGAACTTTCTAGACAAGAACTTGTTGAAAGTCTATATGATATTCTTGAAAACTATAGCAAAGTTAAATTCAAATACAAAACGCTTCTAAAGCATGTTGAATTTGAGAGTAACAAGTTTGAATCAGAAATAGCTGAGCTAAAAGCTAAAAATCTTCAATTGAAAAATAATTTAGAATCTGCTCAACTAAACTCTGATCCAAAGTCTGAAGCATGCTCTAAAAATATTTTACAAGAGTATGACTATAGCTTCAGGAAGTTTTTAACTAAAAGCCTAGATAGAAGCAAGATGGCTTCAATGATCTATGGTATTAGCAGAAACTATAGAAAAGGTGTTGGATATAAATCTTTTTCTTATGAGGATTCAAATCCAAAACCTGTAGATAAACTGGATATCAGGTATCCTCCTTTATATTCTCAGTTTACATTTGGCCATTTAAATGATATTAAACACACAAGTTCTAATCAGAACAAACCTGTGTTTAATAAATCTAAAGCTAATCAGAACAAGTCTTATTTTGAAAGACAGAAGTTCAGAAAAAGCTTTAAGGCAACTAACCAAAAAGGACCCAAGAAAATATGGGTACCTAAGGATAAGATAATCTATGTTGCAGACATCCTTAGCAGCGAAGTCAAGACTCCAGTCATGGTACTTGGACTCTGGATGCTCACGACATATGACAGGAAAAAGGTCTATGTTCCAAAGTCTAGATCTTAGATCTAGAGGAGACGTCAAGTTTGGAGGGAATCAGAAGGGCAAGATAATTGGCTCTGGAACCATTGGCAATGGTAAACTTCCTTCCATAACTAATGTCTTGCTTGTTGAAGGATTAGCTCATAATCTATTGTCCGTAAGTCAATTAAGTGACAATGGTTATGACATAATCTTTAATCAAAAGTGTTGCAAAGCTGTTAGTCAAAAGGATGGCTCAATCCTATTTAATGGTAAAAGGAAAAACAACATTTATAAAATCAGTCTTTCAGAACTTAAGGTTCAAAATGTTAAATGCCTTATGTCTGTTAATGATGAGCAATGGGTCTGGCACAGAAGATTGGGTCATATTAATATGAGACGTATATCTCAGATTAATAAACTTAATATGGTCAGAGGACTTCCTAATTTGAAGTTCAACTCAGATGCTCTTTGTGAAGCATGTCAGAAAGGAAAATTTTCAAAATCATCTTTCAAATCCAAAAATGTTGTTTCAACTTCAAAACCATTAGAATTACTTCACTTTGATCTGTTTGGACCAGTGAAAACTGCATCCATCAGAGGCAAGAAGTATGGATTGGTCATTATTGACGACTACAGTCGTTGGACATGGGTAAAATTCCTAAAGCATAAGGATGAGTCACATTTTGTGTTCTTTGACTTCTACAAACAAGTCCAAACTGAAAAAGATTTCAAAATTGTTAAAGTCAGAAGTAATCATGGTTGTGAATTTGAAAACAAACATTTTGAAAAATATTTTAATGAAAATGGCATTGCTCATGATTTCTCCTGTCCTAGAACTCCACAACAGAATGGAGTTGTAGAGAGGAAAAATAGAACATTGCAAGAGATGGCCAGAACCATGATCAATGAGACTAACATGGCAAAACATTTTTGGGCAGAAGCAATTAACACAACATGTTACATTCAGAACAAAGTGTCTGTTAGACCTCTTCTGGAAAAGACTCCTTATGAATTGTGGAGGAATAGAAAGCCAAACATTTCGTATTTCCATCCTTTTGGATGTATATGTTTTATGCTGAACACTAAAGAGAATCTTAACAAGTTTGATTCTAAAGCACAAAAGTGTTTCATGCTTGTATATTCTGAACGCTCTAGAGGCTACAGAGTATACAATATTGAGACACAAATTGTGGAGGAATCTATACATGTTAGATTTGATGATAAGCTTGGCAATCAAAAGCCAAAGCAGCTTGAAAACTCTGCAGATGAAGAAGTTATTCTCACAGAATATGTGAAACCAGAGGTAGAGAAAGCTCAAGAAGAAGCTACGCCAGATGCAACTCCATTGGCTGCTCAGATGAATAACATGAATATTTCTAAAGAACCAACAGTTAAAGGATCATCCAGAATCAAAGCTTCTCACCCAGAAGAAATGATTATTAGAAAGAAAGATGACCCTATAAGAACAAGGTCGTTTATCAGATCATCTAGAACATCACTTTTAGGGTTGGTGTCTATTATTGAACCAACATCTGTGGATGAGGCTCTGAGTGATAATGATTGGATACTTGCAATGCAAGATGAGCTGAATCAATTTACAAGAAATGATGTTTGGGATCTGGTTCCAAGACCAAAAGGTTTCAACATTATTGGAACAAAGTGGGTATTCAGAAATAAACTAAATGAGCAAGGAGAAGTTGTTAGGAACAAAGCAAGCCTAGTAGCTCAAGGATACAGTCAACAAGAAGGAATTGATTACACTGAGACTTATGCTCCTGTGGCAAGGTTAGAATCTATACGCCTTCTTATTTCATTTGCTGCACAACATAACATCACTCTATATCAGATGGATGTTAAGAGTGCCTTCTTAAATGGTATTATAGAAGAAGAAGTTTATGTCCATCAACCTCCTGGTTTTGAAAGTGATAAATTTCCAGATCATGTTTTCAAACTCAAAAAATCTCTTTATGGTTTGAAACAAGCTCCCAGAGCTTGGTATGAAAGATTAAGTAATTTTCTTCTGGAAAAGAACTTTAGCAGAGGCAAAGTGGACACAACTCTTTTCTGTAAAACATTTAAGAAATATTTACTAATTTGTCAAATTTATGTGGATGATATTATTTTTGGATCTACCAATACTATGCTGAGAAAGGAGTTTGCTTTGTCTATGCAGGCTGAATTTGAAATGAGCATGATGGGAGAACTTAGATTCTTTCTGGGAATCCAAGTAAATCAGACTCCAGAATGCACATATATTCACCAGACTAAATATGTTAAAGAGCTTCTGAAGAAGTTCAATCTGAATGAAAGCAAATTGGCAAAGACTCTAATGCATCCTACAAGCACACTTGGTAAGGAAGAGGTAAGTAAGAAAGTTGACCAAAAACTTCACAGAGGTATGATTGGATCTCTCTTATATTTGACTGCTTCAAGACCTGATATTTTATTCAGTGTTTGTCTGTGTGCTAGATTCCAATCAGATCCTAGAGAATCTCACTTAACAGCTGTTAAGAGGGTTCTAAGGTATCTGAAAGGTACTACTAACGTGGGTCTGTGTTACAGAAGATCTAATGATTATAAATTAGTTGGATTCTGTGATGCTGACTATGCTGGAGACAGACTAGAACGTAAAAGTACTTCTGGAAGCTGTCAGTTTCTTGGAAGTCATCTGATCTCATGGTTCAGCAAGAAGCAACCCACAATTGCACTTTCAACAACAGAGGCAGAATATATTGCTGCTACTAGTTGTAGCACCCAGATGCTCTGGATGAAAAGTCAGCTGGAAGATTATCATATTTTTGAGAGTAACATTTCTATCTTCTATGATAATACTTCTGCTATATGCTTATCTAAAAACCCTATTTTACACTCTAAAGCTAAGCATATAGAGATTAAACATCATTTCATCAGAGACTATGTTCAGAAGGGAATTATTAATTTAAACTTTGTGGATACAGATCATCAGTGGGATGATGTCTTTACAAAACCCCTTGCTGAAGATAGATTTAAATTTATTCTGAAAAATATAAGTATGGACTTCTGTCCAGAATAAAATATTCATCAGATGAAATTTTTACTCAGATGATAAATGTCTAAACTCTAAAGTATTTCTTCATTTCAATTCTGTGTTTATTTATTTGTGTGTAAATCTGAACTAACAAGGCTCAGAGGATCTGAACGTTGGCTAACGTTTCATTTCTCAAGAAGTTTCAGAGGCACATGCAAGCAAACACGTGTATCTCAGAATTCGGAAAGATAGAGTGCACCATACTGAATTGACGGTTGAGGTATTGCTTTGAAAATCTAAAATCTCTTGATTTTCCCCCCTTCTGTCAGAATCATAAATGCTTGAAATGATTTTATTCTTTGCATTAATCGCTTGATATGATTATTTTCACTTCATTAATTGCTTAGTGTACGCGTGAGATTCTGTGTGTCTTTTGCTTTCCCTAAATTGTTCTATATATATTCTCACAACACTTCAAATTTCACACTTTACACTATCTATCACATTTTCTCATATTCATTTCTGTCTTCTTCATTGCTTCCATCTCTTTTCAAAACCCAAATCCTCACGTAAACCTAGACGCATCTCAAGAACATCAATGGCGTCATCATCTTCAACATCTGCTCAGATGCAAACCTCTACTGCTGCTGTATCATTTCTAAATGCTATTGTGTACAAGGAACCAGTGAGAACTCTTCTCACTCCAACGAAGGATCTTGAGGTTCTGTGTGAAAATTTTGTGGATTTTGCTTCCATTGAAGAAAATGTGTTTGATCTCAAACCAACCATTAAAACTCAAAACTGGGCAAAGTACTTTGACAGGTTGATGGGTCCTGTTTATCCAGCATTGGTGAAAGAGTTCTGGATTCATGCCCAAGTTTGCCCGAAGTTCATTCACTCTTCTGTTCTCGGAAAGGAGATTGTTATTACTGAGAAGTTAATCAGACAGCTGATTGGATACAAGGAAACTGAGGGAATCACAAGTATGGCAACTGCTCGTGTGGACTTGGCTGATGTTTTTCAAGAGGTCTATGTCTAGGGGAACCAACCAACAAAGTCAGAGATTTGAAGCCCGTTTATAGAATCTGGGCTAAGATTTTCATGAGCTCTATTTTTCATAGAAAATCTTCAAACTCTCCAGATTATGTCAACACAGAACAACTGTACTTCATGTTCTGTATGAGTCAAGGCAAGAAGGTGGATCTGCCTTATCTTCTGTTCAGTCATCTTCTGAATCACATAAAGGAAACAAGAGAAGAAGTAAGAGCTAAGGCTGGAAAGATCAGAAATTGGATCCCTATGGGAAGGCTGATATCAGACATTCTAACAGAGAATCGTCTTGTAAAGCATATGACTGATGCTAGGTTGACAAATGATCTATCTTACATTATAGGATCTGTCATTAATGGGAATACTCTAAAAAGGATGAAGGTCATCTCAGAGCTTGCTGGCAAACCTAAGAAGATTGACTCTGAAGAAGTCAGCAGAAGGAGGATTCCTATAGCAGATTTTCCCATGTTCAGTGCAGATGAACCTAGGGAAATCATTCTGTCATTCATTTCTGAATGTTTGAGAGATGGTATTCCTCCGCCTGCCAACATAGTACAGAAGGAAGGAGAAGTGTTTCCAAATCTTCTGCGAGAAAGGCGCAAGAAGAGGAAAGCTGAGGAAGGATCTGTTACACAACCTAAGAGGAAAGCCTCTGATGCTGTTGTCCAGCCTCAGAAGGACAAGAAGCTGAAGGCAAATCCTCCAGAAGCTAGCTTGGAGGAAATAAGAGAAACGATTAAACAGGTATTAACATCTGATCCACAACCATCTATCCATTCACCCTCACCTTCACCTCCACCATCTCCTCCTCAACCATCTAGACCTCATACATCTAGATATCGTACATCTGAACCTATTTCATCTCCTCATACACATTCTCAACCATCTTCTGTTCATCAACCATCTAAACCCCCTCAACAAAAACCATCTGAACCCCCTCAATAAAAACCATTTGAACCCCCTCAACAAACATCATCTGAACCACAACAACAAATACAATCTGAACCACCCTCTTCTACTCAACCACCAGAAGAACCAACCATCCCAGATCCTGAACCCTCTATCCCACAACCATCTGAAGACATTCTGGATGTGCAACCCATTGCAACCATGTTTGTCTTATCTTCCACTTCATGTCATTCAACTGAATCATCTGATTTTGATGAATCTGAAGTTCACTCACCATCTTGTTTACAAATTCCTGACCCTTATAAACCACTACCATCTGACCTACCTGCTTCTGAACAACACCATCATCAGCTTGCTCTTCGCTCCAAATTTAACTTCACAGACTTTCTACCATCTTCATCTGATGTTGTTACATCAACACCATCTGATGTTGATACCTCAACACCCACTACACCTCATCTCACCATACCATAACCATCTGAACAACAACCATCTGAACAACCATCATCTAATCAAACACCTACTGAACAAACTCAAACAAGCCCTGAACCTTCACAAAAAGTCATCCTAGAAGACTATCTGTACCCCAAACCCAGATCAGATGTTTATACTTTGTTTAAGAATTTCAAGAAGGAAATGCGTATGGGGATTGCTTCTGTATAAGAAGAGTGTCTGTCTAGTATGGATCCTGCTTAATCTGAAGCTTCTTGGAACAGATTCATCTCAAGGTTCAACACTGATGCCTTTACTCTCAGAGCAGTTTGCGCTGATGATACAAAGGCAAAGTTTGCTGAAATGGTCAGACAGACTCTGCTGAGCATTCTCAGAACACCAGTGCTACTTATGGAAGATGCTCCTGCTGAAGACTCTTCATCTGAAGATACTGCTCCAATGATAGAAGATACTCTTGCAGAGCCTCTGGTTCCCAATCAAGATGCTTTGATGATTGATCATCCTAAGGAAACTGCATCTGCTTCTACACCCTCTGCATCTAAGATGAAGACTGAGACTCCAGATGTTGTCCAAGAAGTTAAGGATGAAGGTGAGAAAAACACTTAGAAGGGGGGGTTGAATAAGAATTTTAAGAAATATGGCAATAAAAACAACTCAAGATTTTTATCCTGGTTCGTTGAACTCAACTACTCCAGTCCACCTTATCAAAGATGATTTGCCTTTCTCCACAAGGACTTAATCCACTATTAATTAACTGATTACAATAGTAAGCACTAAGAACAACTGTCTAAGTCTTCTCAAGAACTACTGACCACACCTTGGTCTTCTTAAGGAACTTCTTACAAATTAATGTAAACTAACAAGTGTTTGAATGCTTCTAATAAGCTGTATCACAACCGTGATATTTACACTTAAGATTAAGTACAACAAAAACTATACAGTTTTATGAGAGATCAAATGAATAAGATCTTTGTGAGATTTTCACTTTGATAAATCAAGCGTGTATTTCTTTCTGAGTTGAACTAGCAAATAAGAAAGTGAAGAGCAGGAAATTAGCAGCTTCAAAATGTTGTAGAAGTTATCCTTTTATAGCTTTCCCAAATGCTTTGAATGATGTGCAGCTGAATATAATATTAGATTATAAGACTTTTCATTACCAAAAAGTATGGGCAGAGATATGCTTTCTGCAGGAAAGGTATGGTTGTAGAAGCCTTGGGATTTGCACCACATCACTTCTTTGGACAAACTAGCCGTTGGTTACTTTTGAAGTAGCACCACGTCCAATCAAGTTTACAGCTTCTTCAACAAGCTTCCTTCAGGATGAAGTCTTCAAGATCTGCACTTCAGAACTTGTAGCAAGCTTAAAGGTATGAAATACTTTAAGATGATCAGAGCTAAAATGATTGAGATGTTCAGAGCCTTGATAGATGATCAGATCTTAATATATCAGAGTCTCAATCTTGATCAGAGTCTTCATCAGAGTATGCAGCAGTATGTGCTTGAGCGTGAATATTAATGATAAGAGTCTGGTTATCAAAGCCTCTGATCTTGTAGTGAAAAGAACTTCAGAGTCTGATTAGATCAAAGCTTTCAACTTTTGTACACTTCTTTCATTAACGCTTCAGATCATTCTGTAGCTTCTGCTTCAGATCCTTCTGGCAGTGCTTCAGAATCTTCTGATAGTGTTACATCTGATGCTCCAGAGCTTTGCATAGTTTCTTGTACTTATGTATATTTTTCTTCTTTAAGAGTATTTAATTTGATACCTGAAACAATAATGCTTGAACAAATTTTAGAGTATATATTTTCTTAATACAAAATTCCATAAAAGTTATCATCAAAACATAGATATATAAGAAACACCAATCTGTGTTCTAATAATCTCCCCCTTTTTTATGATGACAAAACGTAGGGAATTTTGTTCAATAAAGAGAAATAAAATATATAACTCCCCCTGAGATAAAGAATCTCCCCCTGAAATGAATACTCTAATAGAAGAGAATACTTCGCTTTTTGCTTGAGTATAATTCAGAACCTGGTAGAAATCCTTGTTGAGAGAAAGAATTAGAGCTTGGATGCTTTCCATAATGAGAGTCTGATTATTTCTTTCAAAATGAAGAGTCTGGTGTATCTTCCAGAATCAGAGTCAAATTTTCTTCAAGGATCAAAGTCTGGTTGGGTAATTCTCAGGGTAACTTCAGATCATTTTTGTCAGATGAAATATTAAGATCTGGAAGTCTTAAGATTCAATGTTAGATTAATACAATGTCTGAATCTCATTTTAGTATTGCTTATGGATTGAACAATCAAATTCTCTTTCTCCCCCTTTTTGTCATAATAAAAAAGAATTGTAAAAACAGAAAAGATAGCAGAAGAAAAGAAAAACACAACACATAAATGAAAAAACATAACAGCCAGATTCATTTAGATCAAAATAGAACAAAAAGATAAGATGTTCAACCAGCAGATGACAGAAAATAGAACAACAGAAAACTAGTGCAAAATAAGAATGCAAAAACAAAGAAAAGAAAACTAGGGCTGGCGAGAAGCAATCAAGGTCAGAAGATCAGTAATCTTGGCAGTGGACTCTTCTTGCTTGGCCATCCAAGTCTTGATCTCTTCAGTAGTCTGTTCCTGTTTTATCATCCATGATCTGATTTCCTTGACTTCTTGGACAACATCTGGAGTTTCAGTCTTCATCTCAGATGCAGAGGGTTTAGAAGCAGATACAGTTGCCATAGGATGATCAATCTCCATGTCAGATGCAGGAGTATCTTCTATCATTGCAGAATCTTCAGCAGGAGCATCTTCCAGAAGAAGCACGGGGGTTGTGATAATGCTCAGCAGAGTCTGTCTGACCATTTCAGCAAACTTTGCCTTTGCATCATCAGCACAAAGTGTTCTGAGGTCAGATGCAGCAGAGTTGAACTTAGAGATGAATCTGTTCCAAGAAGCTTCAGATTTAGCAGGATCCATACTGGCCATGCACTCTTTCTCCACAGAAGCAATCCCCATACGTATTTCCTTCTTGAAATTCTTGAACAGAGTAGAAACATCTGATCTGGGTTTAGGGTTCAAAAAGTCTTCTATGGTGACTTGTTGTGATGGTTCAGGAGGTGTTTGGTTTTGTTCAAGAGGTGGGTGATCAGATGATGGTTGTTCAGATGGTTGTGGTATGGATGTTTGTGGTATGGTGAGTTGAGGAGTGGAGGTGTCACCATCAGATGGTGTTGATGTAACAACATCAGATGAGGGTGGTATAAAATCTGTGAAGTTGAATTTGAAGCGAAGAGGGTTGTCAGTTGCAGGTAGGTCAGATGGTAGTGGTTTATAAGGATCAGGAATGTGTAAGCTAGTTGGTGAGGGGACTTCAGATTCATCAGAATCAGATGATTCAGTTGAATGACATGAAGTGGAAGAGAGGACATACATGGTTGCAATTGGTTGCACATCCAGAATGTCTTCAGATGGTTGTTGAACAGATGGTTCAGGATTTGGGATGGTTGGTCCTTCTGGTGGTTGAGTAGAAGAGAGGGGTTCAGATTTTTTTTGTCGTTCAGAAGATGGTTGTAGTTGTGGTTCAGATTGTGTTTGTTGAGGGGGTTGTTGTTTAGAAGATTTCTATTGAGGGGGTTCAAATGGTTGTTGAACAGAAGATGGTTGAGAATGTGCGTGAGGAGATGAAATGGGTTCAGATGATTGAGGTTCAGATGGTTGGGGAGGAGATGATGGAGGTGAAGGTGAGGCTGAAGGTACAAATGGTTTGGGATCAGATGTTAATACCTGTTGAATTGTTTCTCTAATTTCTTCCACGGTAGCTTCTGGAGGATTTTCCTTCTGCTTCTTGTCCTTCTCAGGTTTGTCAGCAGCATCAGAGGCTTTCCTCTTGGGCTGTGCAACAGATCCTAACTTATATCACAAATAATGAGTACTTGAAAAGAAAACAATGTCTTGAATATCATGGACCTTTCGTCTTATATCTTGTATTCTAATCCACAAAGATATCTTGACTTGATGCGAAACATAATAGTAATTTCTTAAAGAATATTTTGATGGTTAATAGGGAAATAAACCCTAGCATGAGAACCTTGGTATTCAATTGACGGGCTAAAATTCCATGAGTAAGAAACCCTGATCTTCTTGAGGTATTCACTGAGGCTTTTGAGAAATACTAAAGCAGACAACCTTGTATCTTGAGGGAGAGTAGCCTTATGGCTTGTGTTGATTAAGAGACCCCAAGAATGAGGGCATCATCTCCATAGGATTTCATCCCAGACTGCCAAGGACTCGAATCCCAACGAGCACACACAAACTTTCCATGATCTTTGAACCTTCTTCAGCAATCCTATCTTCACAAATGAAACAAACAAGACCTAATAAATTGGTTAGCTATGCATGGGTAATTGTACTAGATGATATGCAAATGATCAATGAATCTAAGGGTAAAAATTTGGGGTACGACAGGTGCCCCTATTTAAATATCTTCACCGGATGACATGAGGGGTGATAATCTTCATGAAATCATGGTGAGAGATATTTAAATATAGATAACCAAAAAATTTGCCCTTAGATGCAATGATATGCAATGCTATGGACAAACGAGACTATCCTATAAATGCTGACATGCTATGAATTATAATATGATGAACATGATGGAATGATAAATGCAAAAATGCAGACGAAACAAACACAAACAAGGATAAAATCAACATAATGGATAGCCACTCACAGGAGATGACAACGAACTAGGGAATAGAAATAGACTGGGAAATCTAAAGTGATGGATCAACAGGTTCAAGCATGACCAAATGACACTTTAGAAAGAAAGATAACAAAATAAATCCTCAATGGAGATAGAACCAAGAAGACGGCCTCCACTGGGGAATACCAGAGTAGTTGCCCAGTAGGTTCAAGCATGACCAGCTGACACTCTAGGAAAAAAGGTAAAGTAGGATCCACATGGTAGTAGGATCATGCAAACAAATATTGGAGTTTTCAAACAAGAAATAACATCCAAGCTGCTAGAAACTCCTTTAACGAAGAGATCAAATGGGATCTTCAGGAAACATCAGGAAGATATACAGGGTGATACTCTTCTGTATGCCAAAATAATTGGACTTCATGGGGAATGCCCTGATAAGCTTCTCAAGAGAGACTGCCACTTATCGGTAAAAGGGACTTAAATACCACCAAAAAGGGATAAGCTTCTCAAAGAAAGAGACTGCCACTTATCTCGAGAGGTAAAAGGAAACAATCTTCTCATGGGAGATGGCCACTTGTTGCTGGAATAAACAAAATTGGATAAGCTTCTCAGAAGAGACCGCCACTTATCTGAAAAAGAGCAAACAATGATAAGCTTCCTAGGAGAGACTGTCACTTATCTAGGGATACGAATAAAAATGATAAGCTTATCGGGAAAGACTGCCACTTATCGGCACGGTAAGATGATAAAATGATAAGATTCTCAGGTGAGACTGCCACTTATCTGGTATAAAGGTAAAACGATAAGCTTCTCAAGAGAGACTTCCACTTATCAGCATGAGGATCTGTAAAATGATTCTTTTTGAGATATAGTGTAAAATAGATGCACACTCCAGTTCATTTCGACAACCTAATAGGTTTAAACATAATCTCCAGGGACCAAAGTTCAATCTAGGAAACAAGCTAGATAGAAACGGTTAAACAAGACTCCAGCCATCGAGGAATGAGCTCGAATGGGAATTATCTTATCCATGCATGGAAAAGATAACTGAAATAACCATCATCCACGAGGGTTGAACTCTATGGGGAAATTAGAAATAGTAGGTATTTTCTGCCTAAGGTTGACGATTTTACTTGGAGAGAAAAGACAAACCCAGTTACATTGGCAATAGGCACAACTAAAGTAAACGACGAAAGACGACAAGGTAGTAAATAATGCTCATGTTATGCATGTCTATATGAATGAATGTCATGTTATGTTTATGCTGACAAAACATAATAAGGAGAAGTAAACTGGAGATGAAATAAACATCTCGATGAGGATACTCGGCCAACCTCTGCAAAGGTATGAATCTACCAAGAGATGGATAGAAAGTCATAGGCGGAACCAAAATCTTCCTTCAAAGTTCCAAATTTCTCTTGGGAGAAGAATGTTTCACTTGGGGAGGTAAAATCATGACTTCACTTGAGGGATTGCCATCATAAATTTGAATTTCTTATCAAAGAAAACTTGTCCACTAGGGAGAGTCACCCAGGATTAGAGACTTCATAGGGGATAAAATAAATATCCACTTCATCAGGGAAGTATGGAGTTAAGGCAACTTATTAGAAAAAGTATAGTTACTTCAGTGAGGAACGAAGATGATTCAACTAAGGAGTGAATCCTCAAGATATGTATCACTTGGTGGACACTGGGGAGATTCTTTGTAGTCTTGAAAATCACTCGTGATCACAGGATCGGTCCAAAAGGGTTTTCAGCTTATGCTTCGTTGGGAATTTTGCTGAACAATGGTCTAAAAGTGCTTCTTCGACATTGAGACTTTCTAGGGAACAATGACTTCCTTCAGATCTTTCCACAAGTCAAAGCAATTTTATATCTTTTTCAAGTGTTTTCAAAAAACGGTTTAAAGTTCGAAAACTTTTCACTTTCAAAGTTATTATTAACAAATAACATTTTGCATAACAAGAAAAAGTAGAGAAAACATAAATGGCAAAATTGGATAGGCAAAAAGTATGCTTTTATCTAAGAATGGTAGCTTGCTAATGGCAAAGCTCCATGGAGTATTACATTTGAAATTGGCAATAGCGAAAGGTTACATTGAATCCAACGACACCTACTAACCCTAATAACTAACACTACCCAAAATCTTGCTTCTGAAAAGAGTGGTTGGATTGAGTTTGATCTTCTGTAAAGATGAGTTTCATCTGATGCAGTGAAATGCCTTTTGTCCCTAACTTTTTCCTGGATCGCCCTTTCGGATTTTCAATCCACCGGGATGCTCATTTTTGCCTAAACTGCCCTTTCGGGTTTTCAGCTTAGCGAGCTTTTAATTTTTTTATTTTCATCCCTAATTTTTGCCTGGATCTCCTTCATAGGTTATGATCCACCGGGATATCCATTATTGCCTAAGTCTCCTTTTCAGGTTTTCGACTTAGCGGGTTCTTTTAGACATAATATTTCCAGACTGCATCAGAGCTTACAGGATGTGCAAGCTCTTCACCATCCATTGCTGTGAGAATCAGCGATCCTGCTGAGAAGAATGTCTTTACAACAAATGGAACTTCATAATTGGGAATCCATTTCCCACGCATGTCTTTATGAACTAGCGAGATCTTCTTAAGTACAAGCTCTTCTTGACGAAACTCTCAGATCCAGACTTTCTTGTGAAATGCCCTCTTCATTCGTTTCTGGTACAACTGACCATGCACTTCTCGTCTATGAGGTTCAGCTGATCAAATATTTCTTAGACCCACTCTGCTTCATCAAGCTTAGCTTCCATCAGTACTCTTAAGGAAGGTAACTCTACTTCAATGGGGAGAACTGCGTACATTCCATACACTAATGAGAAAGGGGTTGCCCCTGTTGAAGTTTGCACTAAGGTTCTATATCTGTGCAAAGCAAATGGTAGCATTTCATGCCAATCTTTATAAGTCTTTACCATCTTTTGCAGGATTTTCTTGATGTTTTTATTCGTGGCTTCAACAACTCCATTCATTTTAGGACGATAAGGAGATGAATTGTGATGCGTGTGTCGCTACAGCGAAAAAAGTGCCGGCAAAGACAGAAGAGTCGCCACCTATCGTTATTTATCCCAAAGGAGGGAAAGGAAACGATTAGGAAAAAACCTAGCGAAAAGGGATAAGATCGGTCGTCGCAACCAAATCTCGGGTTCGGGAGTCGGTTACGCAAGGGGAAGGTATTAACACCCCTCACGTCCGTTGTACTCAACGGGATCCATGCTTATTTGTTTATCTAAAGGGTTGTTTATCTATCTATCTAAGGGGTTTAGGTCAAAAATAAAAGAAAAAGAAAGGACTCGACAGAGCGTCGCAGCTCTGGGCCTACGTATTCCCTCGTGTAATGGGAAAGTCAGAGTCAACATAGTTCGGCTAACTACGGGCGATGGGGGAAGGTTTCTCGCCAAGACATCGCGTCTCGTGCCTACTTACTCTCAACAGGTATGAGAGATCATAGCGAATGTAGTTCACGATAAAACGGAACACAGGTTGGTTAAAATGTTTTTTTACCCGAGTAAGGTTAACAGATAGTTCTAGCAGTTAAGGACGACGCCTGTTTGTGGTAGAACTAAGAGTTAACAACACTCTTTTATCTGAAAAGATTTTCCACTGATTAAACAGAGCCCTAAAGGGCAAAAAGAAGTTTGATGTTTGTTTTGGAGTCTTTTATCGGAGAAGTGTTTTTTATGATGTTTGTAATTCATATTGCACTAGAGACTATGACCTAGGAGTGAATGCGTCACATGTCACCCAAAGGGTGCCACACTAAACATCCTGGATACTGAAAGGAAACCCTCAATTAACCATTTCCTGGGTAGCTTAAGGCTCGTAACGTACAATGCAAATTAGCCTTTATTAAATGTTTTACTGTTGTTTTGAGATGAGAAGAGAAAAGGACTCTACAAGGGACTAAATCAAAACCCTAATGTTATCATGCAAAATGGTCCTAATGTTGAGTTTGGAAGGGAATCTATCCTATATGTTATCATGAAAAGGATTCAACCTAAAGTCTATCGTCACTGTCCTTACACAAGGAAGTGAGAGTCCTAAGGAAACATGCCAAGGGAAGCAAAACAAAACTATCAAGCAGATGGAATATAAAATAACTGGATGCAGATGCAATGTAACAGTACAAGCAAAGGGAGGCAAGCTCAACCTTTAAATGCAAACATGGAAGTATGAAAGGCAGGTAAACATCCAAGCAAAGGGAGGCAAGCTCAACCTTTAAATGCAAACATGATAAACAGGAAAAGAAACAATCAAGCAAAAGGAGGCACACCTCAACCTTTAATGCAATCATGCACCTAAGCCTAAGGGTATCTACACATGCAAGTCTATCCTAATGCATCACAGCAAACACTCAATCAATCATGAAGGAGAGAGGTAAACAAGATGAGGAGCAAGGAAATCATTCCAGGAATTCATCAAGTTTAGATGTGTATCAACATAAGAGTCCATCCCAGGTTCAACCTCTTATGGAATGCACTTTAATTCTTCCAAAGGAAGAACCAGGCTCTCACAAGAGGGATCCTAAGATTGTAGGACAGATGAGTGAAGGGGAACTTAGTAGATATCTAAGGTATTGTTAGTGTGTATCAACACATGAGTCCTCAAAGGCTCAACCTCTTTATGGAATGCACTTTAATTCTTCCAAAGGAAGAACCAGGCTCTCACAAGAGGGATCCTAAGATTAATGGACAATGAGGAGGGAATGATGATGGGAAGCATGGTGTGAACCAAAGGAACCCAACATGACACTCAACCAAAATCTTCAAGATTATCCTCAAGAGTTCTACCATTCATGGAATGCACTTTAATTCTTCCAAAGGAAGAATCAGGCTCTCACAAATGGGAACCCTAAATCATAGGATAAGGAGATGTGGAGATAGAAGGGACAAAACAAGGCAAAGGAATCACATAAGAAAGAGAAACCAATCACTAAAAATCTTCTAAGGAACCCTAAAAGCAAAGCTCTAAAGGAAGTCTATCCTAATCAAGCTATGGACATTATAAGGACTTGGAAATTAACCTAAAAAGGCTTCAACCTATGTACTAGGGGATCATGCAAGGATTGGGTGCCTAAGGATTGCAAAAAGATCACTTATGATGCAAAACTAGGTGAAAGTTCAATGGGGAACACACTAACAAAAGCCAGAATGCAAAATCTATTAAAAATAGGAAAACAATCCTAAAAATCCTAATAAAATTCCTAAGGGATCCTTAAGAAGTTAGGAAGCTATGGTTAAAATATGGGAGCTAAAATCCAAGCCTAAGTATGCTAACAGGGTGCAAAACCCTAATGTGTTCTATGGATAAGGCAAAGTGACAGGGTGCTAAAGATCTATCCAAAACCCTAACTAAATTCTATCCAAAAATCAGAACAAAAATACCTAGAAATCAATCAAGCTGTCTAGAATTAATACACAAAAATCAGAAATTTATTCTATGCTTTGATAAGGAAATAAAATCCTAGAAGCAAACATGTCATTTTGTTATTTGCTAAATGCCAATTAAATTAAAAAATTCACAATTAATTGAAAAAGAATTAAAAATGCAATTAAAAAATATACAAAATTAAAATACATGCCAAATTACCAACATGAATTTTTCCAAGATTTATTGAATTTATTTAGCATTTTTTATGAATTAAATGAAAACAAGAACAAGAATATAAAGAAAATGATAAAAGAAAAAAGAAATAAAATGCAAATAACACTGGCCACTAGATCTGATTACTAGTCAATGATCCAAGGGCTTGCACTGTGACATGCGCGCAGTCAAAATCCAAGTCAAAACGCAAGTGAATCTAGGCCACAGGATCTGGTCAAGGTATGACAATCCAAGGGTTGTGGGGCATTGATAAAACGCTCTGTTTCATTAAAACGGAGTCAAAGCAATCATGGCCATCCACTAGGTCTAAAGTCCAACCATCTAAAGGACAATACGATGCCACGCAGTTAATGAAATCTTAACACAAACTGAGATCAAATAGAGGCCATCAGATGAAGTCAAGGTCTAGTCATCCAAGGATTCACATAAGGCCACGCAAGAAAATATCAGTCAGTATAAAATGAAATGACATGGGAGCCACACGATCTAGTCTTGGTCTAATATTCAGCAGTGATCTAATGGTCACCAATACGCCATGCATCATCATCAACATTTGAATAGAAAAAAGATGACGAAGTTCAGACGGTGGGGAATGGAATTACAGACAGCGGCCGGACTAATTCTGGTCGTCTTCTCTGATTTCCATGAACAGTGGCCTCTTCCAAAAACTCAACAAAACCTAGAATTTCTTACATCATACTCTTCGTCTTATCATTTAGGTCATCAATCCAACATTCTTTTTTACTTTTCTTGCCTAAATCACCTAAAATGAAAGCTACCAAGATTGAAGGTCATATCAAGAATCATTGCAAACAACCATGAAAACTATCCTAAATCCATCTAGGTATCTTAAGGAATGTAAATCCACAAAAATGGCGCGTGATTATATCAAGAACAGAGAGTATGGATGAAAATAATTTACCTATTGGAGCACCTCCAATGGGTCTTCAAACGCTATAGAAGCTTGTAGAAAAGTGTCCAGAATCACTCAATGATCATCAATGGAGGTTTATGAATGCTCAATTTCCCTTGAAGCTTGCTTAATATTCAAAAACAATTTTCCATCTTTAACCACTTTTTCTCAACTGTTTTTCTGTTATTCTTCATCCAATGTTAGTTATTTTCAGTTGTGAATGATCAGAACATTATATGGAATGGATATTGAGGAGTTTCAGGCCCAATTGCAGCCCATGGAAGTCCAATTCAAAAATCCACAGTTTTGGTTTGGAGCTTTATGGAACTCATGGAAAACAGAGCTTGAATGCTTGCAACTTTGTTCATATCACTTGCTTGTGGTGTAAGGATCATGAATGACTGAGATTGAACCCTTGGAATTGAATCAATGGTGAATTTTGCTTTTGTTACTTCAAAGTGAAGTAACCTTGAATTTTCTCATGTAAATGACCTCAAACTTGGTTTATGACTTTGCCATTGTTCTTAGAACATTCTTTGGACTCAAAAAATGCACCAATATACCATGAATTGATTTAGTTTGAATTAGATCCAAACTAGGCCTTTTCAAATGTTCTTTCATGAAATTTTCTTCAAGCATTCTCATATCCAAGCCATATCAATGGTACCTTGAGGTTTGATTGAGAAAATGATCCTATTTTGAGCAACTTTTAAGTTGGCAAGATTTTCATTTGAGGTATGCAAAGTGGTGAAATTGAGATCTAAAGGTTCGGGGGTTGGTTATGCCTAGGGTACCTTGAGATTTTCATTTGAGGTATGCAAAGTGGTGAAATTGAGCAAAAAGCAAGGCTTAAAGCTAAGCAAAGAGAGATCTAAAGGTTCGGTGGTTGGTGTAACAGCCCAATTTCAGTTTAACTAATTAATTTAGTTATTGGAATTATTTTAATTATGGGATAGTGTGATAATATGTTAAGTCTACATATTATGCTATTTTATCATGTGTAGAGTTTTGGAAAGTTTTGTGGGAAATATTTCGGACAGTCTCAATTAATGGTTAAGTGGATGGTTTGTGCAAATTGATTGGAATAGTAGGTGTATTGGAGGAAATAGAATGGAAAGAAATATAAAGAATAGAAATAGAAAGAAAAGATATAAGAGAAAAGGAGGAAAGAAAAGAGGAGGAGAGAAAGAAAGGGAGAAGAAGGAAAAAGGAAGAGAAAAGAGAAGAAGAAGAGGAAAAGAGTGGAATCATCAAGAGCAACTAAAAGCTTCGATTAATCCAAGGTAAGGGTGTGAAATCTTACTATCTTAATCAATATGTTTGGTTATGTATGTGTATGGTTGATTGGTTAGAGTTTTGGAGAGTTTTCCATAAGCTTCCATTTTAGGTCGAAATTGATTTGATCGGTAGAAGCCGAGTTTTAATGATTGAAAATGAGAATAAGTAGTAGGATTTAGTCGAGGAATGTTGGACTAAGGCTACTGGAAACAAGTTGGGATTTATCGGTGGATTTCATCGGGTGTTTGGATTCTGAACAGTGGGATAAAGTTCAGTCCGCAGACGCTCGCTAGGAGTTCGCTAGGCGAGCAGGTCGCGAGTGTTCGCTAGCATCTCGCTAGGCGAGTGCGTAGCGAATGGTCCCAGACTTGGGACATTGGTGTTTTGGTCTCCTTCGCTGGCAGCGAATGAAGTAGCGAATGACTCGCTGGGGGTTCGCTGTGGCGAACGAGGTAGCGAACGAAGTCTGTAGCTTCTGTTCTTGCTCGCTAGCAGTTAGCTAGGCGAGAAGGTGGCGAACGTTCGCTAGCAGCTCGCTAGGCGAACGTGTAGCGAACGTAGCAGGATGAATTTTCCCTGTCGCGTGGTGCCGTCGTGGCTTGGGGTTTCGGTTGCGATCGACCCTTCTTTGATTTAATAGCTTATATGCTGGTTTGTGATGTGCTGTGGGTAGCCGTAAGGCGTGAATCCTAGTGTATGAATGTGATTTTGAATTGTGGCCTTTGGGCAAATTATACATTATTTAGAATTGAATAAAAATGCATGGCAATTGTGATGAATGATGAATATAATACACATTGTGAGTGCATGATAATTGTACGTGTTGATGTGTGAAGAATGCATGATAATATATTTGCGAATATGTATGCATTGGTTATATTTGATCCCGTGTAGGATCTGCAGAACCTCGCTTGATGCGATGGTTATATTTGATCCCGTGTAGGATCTGCAGAACCTCGCTTGATGCGATGGTTATATTTGATCCCGTGTAGGATCTGCAGAACCTCGCTTGATGCGATGGTTATATTTGATCCCGTGTAGGATCTGCAGAACCTCGCTTGATGCGATGGTTATATTTGATCCCGTGTAGGATCTGCAGAACCTCGCTTGATGCGATGGTTATATTTGATCCCGTGTAGGATCTGCAGAACCTCGCTTGATGCGATGGTTATATTTGATCCCATGTAGGATCTGCAGAACCTCGCTTGATGCGATGGTTATATTTGATCCCGTGTAGGATCTGCAGAACCTTGCTTTATGCGATTGTTATATTTGATCCCGTGTAGGATCTGCAGAACCTCGTGTGCCCATGTGGGGTGTGAGCGATGGTTATATTTGATCCCGTGTAGGATCTGCAGAACCTCGTGTGCCCATGTGGGGTGTGAGCGATGGTTATATTTGATCCCTTGGAGGATTTGCAGAACCTCACTTGATGCGACGGTTATATAATGATTCCTAGGGAAATCTGATGAGTTATAGTGTAACCGTATAAGTGCGAGAGGAGTGAGTTCTAAGAGAATCTGACGGACGAATGAGTCGGTACCGTGGTTGTAGCTGCATAGGGTCGAGGTGTCGGTCTCTATGAGTGCATTATCATCTTCATATGATGAATTGAAAATAATGCATTGAGAATGTATTAGTGTGTGTATATATATATATATATATATATATATATATATATATATATATATATATATATATATATATATATATATATATATATATATATATATATATATATATATATATATATATATATATATATATATATATATATATATATATATATATATATATATATATATATATATATATATATATATTTATTGCGTCTGGTAAATATGAGAATGAGGTTGATGTATATGTAGAGAGATTCTACTCACTAGGGTAGAACGGCGATGTGTCGTTCCTAGTGAGGTAGTTACCGGGGTAGAATGGCCGAGACGTTGTTCCCGGTAGAGCATAAGCGACGTACCCATAGTCCGGAAAGAGGATTGAGGGTAGTGAATGAGTCTTATATGGATCGCATGGTATGATCGCGATTGTCATATGTAAATATGCCTATGTGCAGGAATTGATGAGATGCGTTAGAAAATAAATAAATGTGAAAGATATTGACCGATGAATAGACGGTTAAGTGTGAGCGATTATGTCTATGTGTATTTGATGCGGTGAGAATCTATGGTTATGCATTGTAGTGAATAAGTATGAGGTATATGCATTCGGTACTTGTACATTTATATATATATATATATATATATATATATATATATATATATATATATATATATATATATATATATATATATATATATATATATATATATATATATATATATATATATATATATATATATATATATATATATATATATATATATATATATATATATATATATATATATATATATATATATATATATATATATATATATATATATATATATATATATATATATCTTATGCCTTGATTATTATGATAATGTTTCTCACCCTTCTGTTGTTTTATAATGCCCTATGAGGCATTGCAGATTAGGATTCGCTGGAGGTTTCCTTTGGAGTATAGTTCCTTTCCCCCGTGTCGGTCGCTCTGATATGTAACTTTGGGTAGATAGGCTTGTAGAATGTCTTAATGATGTTTTGTTTGTATGTGAATGAAGTTGTGAACAACCAGATGATATGTAATTACGTTTTGTCATGTCTTAAGTGAATATATATATATGTTTTAGTCTTCCGCTTTAAGAGAAAACATGAATATGTAAATTCGAAGAATCATGCGTTTATTTTTAGTTGAGATTTACCTCTTTTGAGTTAATTCTTTTTAAACATTAATATTCATGTGGTCGTTTCGTGAGTATTGTGACGCACTTCTTTTATACCTTAATGTAAATACACTCTGATGAAAATAAAAACACTTGTATTCGTGACTATATGATTTGATATATGATTATTTTGGGGTATAGAAAGGGGGCGTTACAGTTGGTTATGCCTAGGGTAGGTATTTCACATCCTAAATATCTGTAGTACTCTACAGGAACCTCTTGTTAATATTTGTGTTTGCTAAAGTTTGCTTGCTAAAGGAAAAGTGCTAAGGTAAAGATCTAAAGTTTATATAAAGTTTGGTAAAATATGCTCGCGAAGACATCGTATCTCGTGCCTACGTATCCTGATGGGAATGGAATCAGAGCAATCGTAGTTCCCCTGGTGGGGGTGAGGAATTCTTGACTGTGGTCAAGGTTCAAAGGGGCAAGTAAATGTCTATGGAGAGGCACCTACATAGAGTGCCGCGACTCTAAACTAAACGTTATGTTAAACGGGAAAAGAAATGTCCACGGCGGGATGACTAAATAGAGCACCGCGAATCCAAGTCCTATGGTTAAGGTAAATAGGGGAAATGTCCACGGTGGGACGACTACATGAAGCACGACGACTCCAATCCTAAGTTATAAATGTTAACAGAAAGTTAGTTATTAGTGAGGGAGAAAGAAAAGGTTGGCTTGCTAAGAAATCGCATCTTATGCCTACGTATTCTCAACGAGAAATCAGAGCGTTCGTAGTTCCCCTGGTTAGGGGTGAGGAACTCTTGACTGTGGTCAAGGTTCCAAGGGGATGTAAGCATTCATAGGGAAGTACTTACATGGAGTTCGGCGACTCCTAAATCTATGTTGATATGGTTGTAGTAGAGAATGTCCACGGTGGGACGCTAAACATGAGTACGGCAACTCAAATCCTAAGGCTAGGATAAAGGATAAAGGATATCCACGGCGGGACGCTAAAAGTGAGCACGGCGACTCAAATCCTAAGGTTAGGACAAAGGAGAAAGGATGTCCACGGCGGGACGCTAAAAGTGAGCACGGCGACTCAAATCCTAAGGTTAGGACAAAGGTTAAAGGATAACATCAAACAAAGTCACAATAATGTAGACAAAAGATTCAAAACCTCATGGGGATAACCAACAGTTTTTAAAGGTGAACCACTTAGATGCATACAAAAAAAGTTGAATTTAAAACTTAAAATGCACATGGAAACCAACAATCCCAATTTATGTTATCTTCAAGTGAAACTCAAAGAAGAATAAAATCAAAGTTTTGAAAATGAAGGAATGAGAAATAGGAGGGTGAAAACCCTAAAATGAATTGCAATCTTCCCATAATGAAAAGTGTTTCTAAAATAAGAATTTTAGAATTCTTTAATCATCATGTGAAAATAAACGTTGAAACAAAATTTTAGCAAAAAGAATCACTTAAAAAAGAGTAAAAATGAAGAAGTTATGATTAATTGAAAATTAAATAAAATTTGAATGAACAAGTGATTAAAATAAAGAAATGTTTCACCCAAGGCTTGAACTCAAGACCTTGGGGTCATGGACACAAAACCTTACCATGCCAACCATCATGCGCGTGTGGAATTAAAAATGGAACAAGAAGAAGAAATAGTAAAAACATAAAAAATCATAAAATTGGATAAAAAATGGCCTCGCTGAGGCTCGAACCTGGGTTCATACGCATGGCAAAGTACTTAAAGGCAAGGCATTAACCACTGGGGTGGCGATACATCCATTAATTATGCCACCCCAGTTTTAAGATAAACCTACAAGGCGTGCTATTCTGGGCAAAGAACATGGCAAGGGCAAGTGAAAAAACCAAATACAATTTGATCACAACTTTGTCAAAACTCAATCATTTTCCGTGAAATTTAAGTCTAACCTGCCTGGAATTTTATGAGAATTGCAATGGTATCAACCAAATTTTCAAATAACACACACAGATAAAAATTCGAATGAAAATGCAGTTGATGCTTTTGAGATGCATTTTGAAGTTTTTAGATCCAAACAGATGCAATTATTGGTAGAAAATAGTTTGAGCAAAGTCTAAACATGATATTGAATGAGTCTCAACAGAAAACCTGTTCAAAACAGCAATGGAGCTAAAAAAAGGTATATGAGTTGACATGATTTTTCCATAAACCAAACATGATAATCAAAGCATTAAGCCTAGGCAAACCTATACCTGTCAAAAGTTTCATACACACCTCTAAATCCAAATCCTAAACACCCTTTGATCTAACTGTCAGTTTGAAGATTGAATTTAACACCTACCAAATCCTAGTCATGGTTCAGGTTGTAACTTCCAAAATTGGTTAATGACATAATTCAAACAAGGATGTTTTGAAACAGACACAAACCTCAAAGCTTAATACTACTATGCACAACAAACAACAGCAGTTCAAAGCTTATGCAGAAGAACCTTACAGGCCAAGCTACCCTAAATAGACAATCAAAGACATGAGCTCAACCTTTGTGAACCCTAAGAGACTAGTTGCAGTTCTGATGAGAAGCTAGATTGATAAACATCCTAACCAGTTGGACAGTAGGTGCATAATGAGAACAATATCTACACTATGTCATCAATGCTCAAAATTCAAACCTGACATGAATTCAACTAGACACACAAGAAAGCAGCCAAGTTTTACATCATAATGCAAACATGTTCCTCCATGACAATCACAAGTGCAAACACACATAGGGTGGACAGATTCACTCAAGAAATAAATTCTATCCTAACAGTTGCAAACTCCACAAATGAAAGTGACAATTTACACAAGTAAAAGCAATAAAGAGTAGAGCTGTCAGCTATGTGAATTACCAAACTCAAACCAACAACAATTCTTGATAGAACCAAAAAATAGATTTCTAAACAAAACATGATAATGCTTCAACAGGTTGTTTATGCTTATGTTTAAGGAAAGGATCTCAAATCCTCATTGAATCATGATAAGTAACAATAAACATTCATGATCTTGTAAGAGAGGTTCTTTCAAAACAGTAGGGGCGACAATTATGGTATAAAACTGGAATTTCAATCTGTTGGTGAACTCAAGCAGGTTTTTTTTGAAAAAAACCTCCCCTCACTTCACTGTATCAGCAAAGAAAAACCAATTGAGGCCTGAACCTTTAAGTTCACTATCTTGCTAAAACCACACAGACCACACAAACCACACCAAACTCCTTCAACCAGCCAACCAAACAGATTGTCTACAAGGACCTAATCAAAGTGAGGCACACCACAACCTAGACCTGAACTATCTCAAAATGAGTTGCAAATCTGAATCCCAACTGATAAACCCTCCCTCCAATAGAAACTATGGCCAATAGTTTAGTATGTCAACAAGGTTTGAAATTTAAAAGAGAATCCAAAAACGGGCCTATGACAGTCTTTTTTCACCAAATTTGGCAGCAGCCTTAAACAAGGCTTTAAAGGCAGCATCAATCTTAAACAAAAACAAACCCTTAAAGAAAACAAACAGCACCATATTAAACTCAGTTCACACAACCAAAGTCAACTGCCCTCATAGGCTTAACCAAAGCTGAGGCACATATCAGTCTTAAAAACTCTCATGATAACCTTCACTCTAAGGATAAAGCTATGCATCTCACCAAATGCAATAGTTAAAATGAAACCCTAATGGCAACAGAGGTTAGTTAAAACTTAAGACCAAGGATTGGCAGTGTGTCAATGCACCAATCTAATCAATATTGGCTTTACAACCACAAAACAGTAGAAGCAGTAGTCTCACAATTCAATTATCTCACCATGGATTGATAGATTCAACTTTATAAAAATTATGTCAACAGCCTCCCCAACCTAATGCTCTGGTGATAACAACATAGACAAACCAACTAAATCTAAACAAGCACAAAGGTTAAAAACTAAGGATGGTCTTGACCATTACAAAGCCAATCATCACAAACCAAAGTCTTATGACAGCACCATAAGTGCAACAAACTTGATGCAGCCAATCAAACCAAATAGCCACCCTAATGTAAGACTTTAAAGACAAACCCTTCCTTTTCAGCCCATTTTAATTCAAACCAAGATCCTCAGATGGAAACCACAACCAATAACCAACTCTCTTATCATTATAACTACCTTTAGCAACAGCCATGAGTTGACCAACTCCTCTCTAGTAACAGCTCCCTTAAGCAAAGGATCCTAAATGACAGTTTATAATGCACATTATAAATTCAAGAGATCCAGTCCTACCATAAGCTCTAGAACAGCCTATACCTAATGGTAGTCCTATACACATTAGCAAATACTAGACTAAAACAAGTATGCACCAAAATGGAGGTTCACAAGCAACAGACATGACAATGTTAAGTTCAAGTCATTAACTCTAAGCCTCTTTATGTTGATAATTGACAGATTTTAAGATTCACAACATTCTTGGTGTTAATCAACATAAACTCAGTATCAAAATGTCACAGCCTAAACCTACCATGCACTTCAAAAACATACTTCCACCAAAGTAACAAATGTACTTCTTATCCTAATGATAGTCTAGCAGCAAACACACATGGCTTTGACAAAACCAAACCTCACATAACTTGGGACAACATAATTAACAAACTCTAGCATGACAATGTCAAAACACAATCCACACATACATGATGTATAATGATGAGCAAGTCCAAAACTACATACCTTTTGTAGTCTTCCCACACTTAATGCTAAATAAAAGCAAGAACTCCTTCCTTATATGCAAGCTTGGAGATTGTTGCTTCTTCTTGAAGAAAAAGAGGCAATCTTGTGGGCAGATCTCACAAATAAACTTCCATCTGTGGTTTGAGGTTTTGGACAGTTAAAATATCATAAAGGGAAGGTGTTCAAAGTGTCGCAATGATGAAAAATGGTTTGTGTAGTGATTTGGCTTGAAATGTGCATAAAAGTCAAACTATGGTGTGTGGACAATTGACTTTTTGATCCATGATTATTTTGATGAAACTAACTATTGGAATAGCTTCAAATGGTGATTTTAAGGGTGTGTATATGGTTTTTATGATGGTTTCATGGATGGAAATGATGCTGGTGTGAAAAATGCAAAGTGGTCATTTTTGGTGATTTTGTGAATTTCTTCACTTTCAAGCAAAGAGGGAAAGAAGAGAGCAGTGTGTTCCTTGTGTTTTGGATGGCTCTGGTGTGGTTTTAAGAGTGGAGTGAAACCTCTTTTTATAGGCCAAGGAAGGGTTTGGGGCAGATTTGTCCAAGTGGTATTCAAGGTGTTTTTTTAGTGAAAATCTCATGAATCCATGTAATGGTTTTGGTTCTGCTGACTTAGCTTGCTTGCAAGGAGTTTTGTCCTCAAAATCTAGCTAGAAATGAGATGTGATAAGTGACATTTGAGTGAGCAAGACCCCCTACCTACTACAGCCACCAATACTCTCTCTCTCTCATGGTGTAACATTTTGCATTTTTCCCATTAAACTGATGTGTCTTGTCTAACATTTGAGATTTGCTTGGATTCTTGTCTTATTTAGTCCAAATTTCAATATATTACATCTCATCAGAGGTCAATCCATGGTTAGAGATGAAGTTCATAGTTGGAAATCAAGTTCATGTTGGGTTTTGGCAAGTGTACAAACTAGTGCACAGGCCTAACTTTCTCACTTCATAACTCTCAGCTCACAAGGGCTATGGAAGAGTTCTAGTACTCTTTGGAAAGCCCTCATGGATCTCTACAACTTTCATGCTTTCATGATCTTCAGATTCCATGTGGAACTAGGTCAAAAATCCCCTCAAAGTTGGCTGAAAACATGCCTAAAATGGCCAGCAACTTAGAATTTCTCTAAGTGTTTTCTCCCTCTTGTGATGATTTTGGCCATAACTCCAAATCTATGCATTTTCTGCCCATGGACCACTGTGAGAAGTTTGTAGGAATTGCTAAGACCTTTCCAACAAGCTTTGAACCATCTCAATTGGATGTGTGGTTAGGGAGTTATGGTCTTGCCCTTTTCAAAACCCTAATTCCCAAGTTTTGCGATTACTCCCCAATCCTTGATCCAATGATCATGAAACTTCATGGGTAGGTGTAATATTTCATTAGGAACATTTTTGCTTCCCACCTTGAGGTCAAATTCCTTATGGTTGAAGAGTTGACTTTTCGGTCAACGAAACGATCGATCGATGACTACCGAGTCACCTGTTGACGTTCCGGGTCTTCTGAGGCTTTGAAACTTCTTGAGTGGACTTCCCTAAGCCATATGAGCTTAATGAATCATACTTCCATAATCGTAACACCTTTTAAATCAAAAGTTAAACCACAGTTAACTTTTCCTAATCAAAAACCCTAATCGGGGATCCTGAACTGCACTGTTCCTGATCTTTGTGTGACAACCTCAAGTTGGACTCATGCTTGACCCAATGAAGTATTATTGATGGTGTAGATACTTTCTTCATGGATAATCAATCCAAGGCATTGACTGATTAAACCGTCAAAACCTCGATTTCCGACTGTACAGAACCCTGGTTCACTTGTAACTTAAGAAAGAAAAACTTGAAGTAGGTTAAGGTTAAATAATCAAATGAAAATGATCCTAGAATGATGATGAATATCTAAGGGGTCAAAATTTGGGGTGCAATAGATGCCCCTATTTAAATATCTTCACCAGATGGCAATGAGAGATGATAATCCTCATAGAATCGTAGTGAAAGGTATTTAAATATAGCAAACCAAAAATTTTGTCCATTAGATCGGATGGTATGCAAAAGGACAAATGTTGAAATGCAATGACAACTAAATGATGCTTTATGACGCCTGGATGCAAGACAAATGCAGACACACGAGCAAAAATAAAAGAACAGCATAATAACGAGTAACACTCACAGGGGACCCGACACACTGGGGAAACAACAGACATTATCCATGAACGGAACTGGATGGGAAAGAGTCACAACATTCAAAATATCAATGAATGAGGTGAGGAGAAACCTGAGAAATATAACAGGGACACAGAAACAAACATCAAAGACATTCGGAAGAACACCGAATGAACTCTAAAATATACCAGAGATACTCAGAAAAACATCGAATAAACACCGGAACATATCCAAAGAAGCACATTGAAGACATATATTTTGAAGGTACATTTGAAAAATTTTAGAAGGGTATTTAAATGTACGGGGAAAAGGTTTGAAAACATATCTGGGAGAACATCAGATAAGCAACAAAGGAGTTTTGGAAGAACATCAGAACAAAGCTATACATATCCGGAGAAACATCGGAAAGATTCTGGAAAAACATCATAATTTAAAGGGAGTATCTGGAAAAACATCAGAATAAAGACTCAAACTGGAAAAACATCAGAGAGAGAAACATATCCGGAAAAACATCGGATAGATTCTGGAAAAACATCAGAATCAAGGTAAATTTCTGGAAAACCATCAGATAAGTTCTGGAAAAACATCAGAACAAAGACTCAATCTGGAAAAACATCAGAGAGAGAAACATATCCGAAAAAACATCGGATAGATTCTGGAAAAACATCAGAATCAAGGTAAATATCTGGAAAACCATCAGATAAGTTCTGAAAAAACATCAGAACAAAGACTCAATCTGGAAAAACATCAGAGAGAGACAAACAAAGGTGACATTCAAGAATAGCGTTGGATAAAAGGAAACCAGACATCCAATAATGACTTTGAATGAAAGGTATAAACATATTATCTAAGAATAGTATTGGATGTATATAGAAACAGACATATCCGGAAGAATAATCGGATAAGAAATGTCATATCTGGAAGAACATCAGATAGACACGACACAAAAATCTATTTGGTAGGTGCCAAGTGAGTTGGACTTCGACCACAAGGTAAGACGTGGATAAAACACGACCTCGGGAGAAATGCAAATGAGGATGAAACACCCATGTTATGCATATGTATATGAATTATGCATATGGTATATGATCAAATGCAAATGCAAATGAAGACGACAAGGCTCGACTCTTTTGGTGAGAAGACAAGACTGGAAGACTGATTCCTCAACACGGAGATCACTGCCATTCTTCTTGGGGACTAAAGATGCTACCACTGAACTCATCTCTGCCACACTAGTAAACTGTATCAAATTGATGATCCTTGTAGGAAGGATGAAGAGTTGCTTGGGGATTCTTCAAGTAAACTGCCCTAGATTAGCTGTCTGTTATAGGTAAACTATTAATCGCTTCAGCTTGTTGAAGATGACTGATCTGCTGGTGTTGCACCCTAAAATTTGCTCAACCTATTTCACCTGGTTATGTTTTAATGGCATTATCATTTGCATAGTCACATCATGTACATGGTCCAATCATTTGCATATCATAACATAGCAAGTCATCTAACAGGGGATCAAGTTCCATCCTTATCTAAAGAAGCACATCAAGGGGCTTTATTCAAGCTGAAGAACATCCAAGTCATCAAGGAATGTGTTGAAGCTTTGAGGAGATTTGAGTGTCAACAAGTGGATTTCTCTCCTAAGTTGAGGTGTATTGGAGGTCATCAATGGGGTATGAAGCATGAAGTGAGGGTATGGAGGGTGTACAAAGCTCATAGGATGCCTAGAAGGCCATATGGAAGATAAGTTAAGTCATTATATCATGTTTAAGAACCACAGTTGAGGTGTGTACAAGTAGGGTTTCATCTGGGTAACCCTAGGTCAAGGAGAGCAAAGAGAAGGGCATCAATACCTAGCTCTAGGTCATGGAAGTCATGGGTTGATGTGTTAAGGCATGTGTCTGGATGAGTCAAGATCAAGTTCAAGAGAATCAAGAGTGGTTGGAGGTGTTTGAGACAGGGTTCCTATGGTAAAATCCCCTGTATAGCACTGGACTTCCAAGCCACATAAGTTAAAATGCAAGTTTCAAATAGATTCTTGGCCAACATGAAACTTGTAGAGCTTCTCAATAGATTTAATTTGAGTACTATAAGTCTTCAAGAAGATTTGTGGAACTCAAGTTATGGTTCTTGCAAGTTACAGGTCACCAGAGGACACTGAAATTTATCTGTGGAAATCACTTGACTTCCAGGCAACTTTTTCCCCTCAATGAGTTTTCAAATGGATTCTTGGCCAACATAATAGTTGTAGATCTTGATCGTAGCTTTCCATAGAGTACTATAAGTCCTCAAGAAGATTTGTAGAACTCAAGTTATGATCTTGGCAATCCAGGGGTATTTTGGGAAAGTTGAATTATAGGTCATTTTTCAACATAGGTCAAAATCTCTATTTTCCACTCCTCAAATGAAGAAATGTTCAACATGAGATGTGCTTAAAATGATGTTTTTAGGTCAGATAAGAAGTCATGGGTGATTGAAGTGGCTTGCTTCACAAAATGATCCAAAATGGCCTAAAAAGAAGGATTTTTCAAATGATTCAAAGGAGGGAAATTGGGATTTTTGAATTATGAGACATACACATGGCATATGGGTAGTCATTTTGAATGGAAATTGGATTCTAAACACAATGACATTTCCACATTTTTTAATTGAGGCTTAATTTCATGACTTGCTTTGTAAAGTGCTTACTTACATTACAAGTTACAATGCCAAAACAAGAATCAAATCATTTCAGGCCAAGCCAGCTATCCATTCACACTCACAAACCAATTTACAGTTGAATAGAACATTCTAGAGCAAGCTGGAAGCTCAGAATCGTGACTGGTGCAATGCATTTTCAAGAGAAAAATCATAAATGATGGATCAATGAATTGGGCTTCAAACTGGGCTCAAAAGCCCATAGAGAGTTTCTATATATTGAGAGGGGTGAGTTCAGACTCATTTTGGTGCAGAATTCGTGGAGGAGAGGAAGATTGAAGTTGAGTTTCAAGAGCTTCAACTCAGTATCGGTTTTGGAGTTGCAAGGCTATTCAAGTCAAATTAAGGGTTGAATACGCTTTATCTTGCATTCTTGATCGTGTTTGAAGAATCTTGGAGCTTGAATTGAGCATTTGATCCCTCTGTTCATCCAATTTCTTCAGGTATGTAACTCTTGGATCTCCCATTGATCTAGGCTGAATTAGGTAGCAATGTGCATGTGGTTAGGTTCCCTATGATTGGTAGAACGATTTAGGATTGGTTTGGCATCGTTTGGTGATGATCGAGGGAGTGCACCAATTTCTGTTTGGATTCAGTTACATGAAATCTTGAGGAATTAACATGAGTGTGATAGCTTAGAATGACCAGTGTAACCTGAGGATCATTTCTATGGTTTCAATTTTGAGAATGGAGATGATTGAGATTTTGTTATCTTCTGAACTTTGATTCGAATTCTAAAATCCATTGAGAGTTGGTTGAAATAGAGGTGATATTCATGATCCTTATGGTTTTATGATCAAGTTTGGTATAAGAAGTTTTTGATTTGGTCACCTGCAACCACCACTCCACCGGAGAAGACGGTGGAAACCACCGTGGACCACCCCCTGAGGATATTCTCAGGTCGCCTGAGCTTTTGGAGAAGATGAAGTTCCAGCCCTCAGATTGCATTGACTGGTTGACTCAGATGATCATCCAATGGCTCGTGTTTAAACTTCAGAGTTCCCTCTTTAAACCAAAACGCATCGTTTCATTAAACGATATGGCAGGCCAGTCATCACCACACGTGGACACGCTCTGGAGCTTTGGATTCGCTTACCAGTCAATTGATCCAATGACTCCCATTTAATTCAGCATTTTAATTTCTTTTATTTTTAATCCATTTGATTTCTAAAATTCATAATAAATCCAATATTGGTCCAAAAAATATTTTTAAAATACCCCCATGATCTTGGATTTATTTGTGATTTTATGAAATTAATAAATATCATTTTCATCCATTTTTTCAATTTAATTTGATTTTCTCCATTTTATTATTTTCTTTAATTTTGTACATTTGCTACATGATTTTGTGGATTTTATTGTGACTAATTGGTGAATGATTTTAAGTTGATTCTTGTTGGACTGATTAGATTAGGGAAGTATGTACCCTTAGAAGTTTTATCACAATTTTGTGAATAAAATTTAGGTTAGTTTGAGAGGTGAATAGGAGAGGTGTTAGAATTAAGGTTTCAAGACAAGTAGTTGTAGTTTAGTGCATAGTTTGAGGATTAAATGATTGATCTAGGGTTTGGGGGTCCTATGGGGGTATTGGGTATAGGGTTAGGTTCCCTTAGAAATTTACCTAGGATTTTCTGATGAGCTTTAGCATTTGATTTGATTTTTGCAACTTGTGTGGTGATTGTGGGTTTCTCCATTGGATATTTGGTTTGGTTATGTTTGTGTGGGGCCATTTTGGGGGTGCTTTTGGCTTGGGCTTTGCCTGGATGACTTGAAGATCAAATGAAGTTGCTTTGGATGGCTTGAAGAAGCTTGGAGTTGAAGATTTCTCATTTGTTGGAGTGCTTGTCAGAGGCTTAGGGATTAGGATACATAGGAAGAGCCTAAGAGTAGTCTGGTTTCTTCTTTCAAACATAGAGAGCTTCTTGTGCCTCTATTCCATCCCATGACACAAGGTCCCCCAAAGAAGTTCCATCTCTCCTTAGGAGGGATGTAGAGCATGCTTTGGTTGGGTAGAACCTTGAGGATACCTTTCATTTGCCATGTTAAGATCTTAGTGATTTCCTTGGGTTGTCATTAAGCCTCTTAACATTTCAACTTCATCTATTAATTGATTCTCCTCTGGAGTGATTGCATTGAAGATGGAAACCTATTGAAGATGAAGTTCATTGAAGATTGGTGAAGATGAAGCTTGTGCCTGTCAAAGCTGGTTGTCTGTTGATGCTAGGGTTTTGTTGCTTTTTGTTAAAGTTGTTTACTGGTTGAGGTTCATGCTTGCTAAAGCTGGGATTTTTTTTCTGAAGATAGGAGTTTACCTAAAATTTGAAGGTCATTGAAGATTGAAGATGGGGTCTTGCTTGAAGTTGTTGCTGTCAACCCTTTGCTGTTGGATCAACTGTAGCTGTTAGAGCTGCTGCTGCTTGTGCTGCTTACTGTAGGAGCTTGTTTGTTGCTGTCAGAGCTGGTGCTGGTGTTGTTTTCTTTTTCTGTATTGTTTGTTGGACTGTTCAGCTTGCCCCCAAGGTTTGAAGTGAATACTATTTCACTTTGCCTGTTGTTTTCCCAGGTTCGAGGTTGAGCGGGACTCCCTTGCCTTGCTTGTACTGCTGCATAGCATACATGTTTATTGTTTACTGTATATCTGTTTCTTTCGCTGTTTACCCCCTAGGATCTCTGTTTCTCTCTGTGCAAGAGAGAAATATGACAGACAATAGGTTTTTATCCATGCTTGACAACTTTAGGGTAGTCTTGCTTCCCCTTTTCAACTCTAGGTTTTTTAGAGCTTCTTTCTCTTCTATCTCAAAACAATTCAAAACACAGTAATAAGGATAATCGATGTCGTACGTTACGAGCCTTAAGCTATTTGAGAAAAGGTTACTGGAGGGTCACTCTTCAGTAATCTGATTGCTTAGTGTGTTACCCTTAAGGTGACATACGACGTAGTCACTCTCAAATCATAGTCTCTAGTGCGTCAGAGATTGCAAACACACTAAAAAAACACTTCTTTCGTAAAAGATTCAAAACAAACATCAAAGTGTCATTTTTGTCCTCTTGGACTTTTAATCAGAAGAAAACCTTTTCAGAAGGATCTAAAAAACAGTCAGACAAATCTTTGTTTTCCGTAGCCCGAACTACGTTTGCTCTGATCTTTCATGCTGTGTGAAAGTACGTAGGCATAGGATGCTGTATCCTAGCGAGCAACCTTCCCCTCCTTTCCCGTAGGTAGGCGAACTACGTTGACTCTGATTTCTCGTTCCAGACGGGAATACGTAGGCATAAAGTGCGATACTTTGCCGAGTCATTTTTCTTTTTAACCCTTGACCCTTTAGAGTAGATAGAATAACAATCCGTACTAGAAAACAAGCGTGGATCCCGTCGAGTACGACGGACGTGAGGGGTACTAATACCTTCCCCTTGCATAACCGACTCCCGAATCCAGGATTTGGTTGCGATGACCATTCCTTTCCCGTCTGTGGTAGGTTTACTTCGAGCATTTCCTTTCCCTCCTTTGGGATAAATAACGCACGGTGGCGACTCTTCTGTTTAGCCGGTGTCGATTTTCGCAGTAGCGACAGCTGGCGACTCTGCTGGGGACTCCAGCGGTTCCCTACGCGATTCAATCCTAGCGCTTGTTTTCCCGTCGTGGGTGTTGTATAGATTTACTTTTCTGTCTTTACTTTCCGCATTTTATTATCAGCTTTATATTGTTATTGCTGTTGTGGGGAGGGGGTGATCTATTGAGAGATAAGCCGAACCTGGGCTTGAGGTTACACCTAGACTTAGAAGTAGAGAGTAGTGGTTAGCCTGCTTGCTTAGCTCGCACCAGCTAGCCGCGAAATCTGCGCTCGGACGAGATTCTCTTTGATGCTTCTTGCCTAGCCCTTAGGGCTTGACAAGTTGTCTGACCCGAGGATTGTCGACTCTGGGGACCGATCAATTGGAAGTTGGATGAGGAGGGCCTCTTCAGGACATGATGATGCCACACCTTCTGGGTATCGTATCATCGGTCTTGAAATTCTGTGACGTCGACGACCGCATAGGATGTCGTACCTTGTGTTAGTTGATAGGACACCTACCTGTGAGATGGGGTTGGGGTATGCAGGAAACCAGACCTCCAAATTACCGGTTTTCTTGATAGTGGTTCAGTGGTTTGAGATTTGGGGTTCTTCATCAGAGCTTTGTTATGGGTCTGTTGAGACCAGGCTGGAGCATTGTTATGGGTCTGTCGAGACCAGGTTTGAGCAGTATTGTGGGTCTAAGGAGACAGATATTATGGATGGATCTCCTCAGCAATATATCACTGGATCCCTGTTGCATTATTTTGCATATTGCATTGTTGCATACTCATTTTGCATATCATTAACGTGTATTTATGTCGCAGGTGTGTTCATTCCCCTCTGATTCTAGTATATCTTCTGGCCAGACATGGAGTCCACAAAGAGGACAGTTGCTTACCGGTTGCATTCGCCTGATATCAGTTCCTTGCTGGGATTGGTTGCTCTAGCAGATGAGAGAGTGAGGTCTGAGTTCAGAGTATCCTATGGGAGATTGTTTAGTTTGTTATACAGCCCTTCCGCATTTGAGACGACTGGGGTGTATACTCTGATGCACTTTTATGAGCCGCAACTGAGATGTTTCCTATTTCCCGACTATATTCTGGCACCCACTTTTGAGGAGTATTCTTCCATGTTGGGGGTTCCCGTGTTAGACCAGTTGCCCTTTATACATATTGATGCTGGGCCTGATTTGGCCACACTCGCTGAGATTGTCAGTTTGGACGCTTCTGAGTTCCATGGAGGGTTGGTCAAGCTGAACAAAGCTTATGGTTTTCACTTGTCTGTCCTGGTTGAGAAGGCTACAAAGTGCGCGAAGAACGGATGTTGGGTTGCCTTCAGTGCCATTCTAGCTGTCTGCATCTACGGGATTGTCTTGTTTCCTAATATGCCAGATTTTGTCGACTCAGATGCCTTCTTGATTCTTGCCTCGAAGAATCCTGTTCCTACTCTCTTGGGCGATGTTTATCATTCCATTCACTACAAGAATGAGAAACGTCGTGGCAAGAATGTTTCATGTTGTCTTCCTCTTTTGTATAGGTGGTTCCAGGGGCATCTTCCGAAGACAGGGCCGTTTGTTGATGCTGTTGATACTTTGGATTGGTCTTCTTGGTTGATGGTACTGTCTGCTGAGGACATCATTTGGTTTGAGTGGGGCATGCTTGGCACCGATATTATATATAGTTGTAGTGGCTTTCCGAATGTCCCCTTGATTGGACGGAAAGGCTGTATTAACTATAACCCTTCGCTGCTGGTGAGACAGTTTGGTTATGCTTTGAGGGACGCTGTTGCGGTGGAAATAGGATCACAAACTATTAATGAGTTTGAATCGCAATTCAATTCACAACCGCTCTTTGATTTATCCGAAGGAAAAGGTCAAAAGAGGGAAAACCTATTTTGCATCGTAAACACAATGCGGGGAAAGATCTAGGGTTCGGGGGTTGGTTAAATTTAGGGAAGGTATTAGCACCCTAAACTTCTGTAGTACTCTACAGGAACCTTTTGTTCAGATGTTTACTATTTGCTTTATTTATTTGCTTAAGGTATATGTACAAAGGATTAAAAATGAGAAAATAAACCTAAGGGGTTAATTCTAAGTTTACTCGGCAAGACATCGCATCTTGTGCCTACGTATCCTTACGTGAGTGGAATCAGAGTAATCGTAGTTCCCCTCAATAGGGAGGTTAGAAACGTCTTGACTGTGGCCAAGGTTTCAATGGGGAATAAACGTATCTTAGGGACACGCTTACATGGAGTGTAGAAACTCCAAATCTCTACGTTGAATTGTTAAGTTGTAATTAGGATTAAATTAGGTTAGGGATTCCGCGGCGGGAAACCCTAAAATGAGCGCGGCGGCTCTTTGACCTAATGCCAAGGGTAAAATTGTAATTTTGCCTGCGGCGAGGCATTTGTGAAAATTAGGGTTTGTGAGGCTGTAAGGGTTTGAAGTTGAGGACTATTGGCGCGGCGACCAAAAGCTAGACCTAACCTTCGGATGTGAGTGATGTGATAGAATAATAATGATAAAAATGTGAGAAATTTAAATCATGCAAGCGGAAATAAAATGCGGAAAGTAAGCGCGATTGTTCGTTCGCGAGGTTACAACCGAGAAGCAGTTACAATAATAATGAAACTTAAATGAAAACACAACGCAATAACAGTAAACATAAGCTGCAAAAATGAACACACGCATTAGTAGGCGAAGTTAGACGGTGATCGGACGAGTCCTGAGACAAGAGTGCAATGTTGAAGGTTTTTTGTTGTTTTTAAAGAAAAAAGTGTTAATTAAATTTATAGAAGAAAGAGTAATGTTAATTTAAAAAATATTTTAAATTTAATCTAAAAAAGGTTTTAATTTTTATTATATATTTAAAAAATATTTTAAGTTATTTATTAAAAAAAAAAGGTTTTTATTTTTATTATATATAAAAAAAGGTTTTTTTTTAATTTTTTTTTAAAAAACAGTTTTAAATACTTAATATAATATTAATTATAAAGAAACAGATAATAAAAAAAAAGGAGAAAACTAAAAGGGGTTGGGCTGGTATGTCAAAACACCGAGTTAGGGTTTTAGAACCCTATGATCCCCTTCGCGGCGCCGTTGTGCCTCTCATTCTTCTCCATGTCCGATTCTCATCGTTCTTCACTTGCATGCTTAGTTCTTCTCAATTATCCTGAAACATACACGAAAACATGATTAAACACAGATATTTATCTTACTCTTCGAATGCTTCGATGGCGAGGTTGTGCGTTGAAAAGCGATGATGACGATATGGTCTGAGCTTCAAGGGGGTTTGCCCGTTGTTGTACGAAACGGCGCCGGTGGACCTCCTTCGGTTGACTCGTCTGCGCTTTAGTGATGCACTTGATGATTTCTTCCGTTAGTTTCTTGTTCTCTGCTTGCGACCCTTCTTCGTTTTCGCCGTTAACCCGTTAGGGTTTTTAATCGGTGATTTTTCAGGGTTTCTCGATCCTCTTCTTCGCCTTCGTCTCCCCTTTTCTACGAGGTGATGTTGTGTCCTTTTATAATCTCTCCTTTTGGGCTTTTGTTGGGTTTTTTACGTTACTGAGATATGATTCTGATTGAAATTGATTTGATTTGATTTCTGTTATCTTTTCTGGTAGGATTCGAAACTGAGATTGGATTTGATATCGATTCTGGTGTTATTTTGCAGATGTGGATTTGTTATATTGTGATTCTGATTTGATTTCTGTTATCTTTTCTGGTAGGATTTGGATCAATTGACCTCTTCGGACAACCGAATTTTGTTTCGATCCTCTTTTCAGATACAGATATCCAGCCTTTGGGTTTCGATTAATTTGTTTTGGAGCCATCAAAACTTGCTCTAGATTTGGGCATTTGTTGTGAGCTGACATGAACTGATTTCATTCTCTTCGACTTCCTGAGTTGAAGCTGATGGTGAATTGGCCGTGATGGATGACAACTGAGCCTTACTTTTTGTGACCTTCATTTATGGTTGGGATCAATATGACTGATAAAATTTCAGTGAGCAGGTCTTTAGTTTTTGACATGATTTTGAACTGAATTGAGCTGGCTTTGTTATTTGTAAATTGAACCTGCTCTTCCTTGTTTGACTTGCTTCGAATTTTCTCAATCAGTTCCATGCTGTTTATGATTTGCCTTGCCTATTTTTGCTTTTTCGAACATGAAGCTTGATTTTTCTGTGATGTTTATGAATTCGGATAGTGCAGTTCGGTTTTAGTATCCAGCTTTGTCTTCTGATATGGATTTCGATCTGATGCTGCTACTGATATCCAGTTGTGGATTTTGCAGTTTCGATCCCTATCTGATACCATTTAGTTTCGACTCTGATATTGGCTGATACAACTATGTTATCAGATGCTGATATAGCTTTGGATCCCTTTCAGAACAGATATCTGCTTTCTCTGATGAGCTTGGTTCTTTCGAGTCAATATCTTGTTTTTCTGATGAATTTGGTTCTTTTGCAGATGTCTGACTCGATGCTGTCTTGGCCCTTGATTCGAACTTCTGAACTTAGCTTCGTGGGCAGTCCCTAACTCGAGTAGTCTCTAATTTCTTCAATTTTCTTCTTCTTCTTTCAGAACTGATACTTCGTATAGATCAGTGCTGCCGAGAAGGTTATGCCGTGATGACGAGGCTTCGTTTGATCCTGTGTTGGATGCCATTGCCATTTGGTTTTGGTTACGTTGCCTTAGCGATGATGACCTTCGGGTCTGAGCTGATATTTTGAGCTGATATTTTGCACGAAATTACCGATGCTTGTAGTTCGACGTTCGGTAGGGAGTTGGTAACGGCTTCGGCCGTGGCTCTCCCAGCCACTCGAATTCTCACGCCCAATGATGGTTAAACTGAGGGCTGAATCCCTGTTCCATCCATTTTGATATCTCGATTCTTCTTTGTCTGAACTGAAACTCACATCTCTTTTTTCCTGAACTGATAGGTGGCTGCGAATTTGGGCTATGATGTTCATCACTAAACCTTAGGCTTTGCATTTTGATTTTCCAATGTGACCTGCACATTTGGTTGAGGTTCTTCGAACTGATATGTAAATGTGATTATGTGAACTTATCTTGCTCTTCTGATTTGGTTTACCTGGCACGAACTGAGTTGGGCATTTCCTGCTGTGGTTTGTGAACTGGACCTCTGCCCTCTCTTGTTTTTGAATTTACTTGAACTTGATTCTTTTCTTGCACTTTCCATTCTATTTTTTCGAGCTGATTCAGTGGCTTGTGAATTATTGGACTTGGTCCTTCTTTTTTATGAACATGGGCTGGTTTCGGCGCTTTGCGAATTGAATTTTTTATTCAATTTTGTGCATCCTGTGAGTTGTTTTGTTTATGCAATTTAGGTGCAGCTTGTGAATTGTTTTGGCCTTAAGTCCTCTGATGCTGTTTTGATTCTTGTATTTCAGGTGTTGAATAGTTTTCGGAAAACAGTTCAGACCTATTGGCATCTGGGTCTGAATTTGGATTGGCAGTGATGTTTACTTGATAGAACGGTCCATGTGGCTTAATCAATCCTTTCGGCAAAACCTTTTATTGGCCCAAACTTCTTTTCACTCTTTATCTTTCTCGGCTGTCCCTCAGAATAAGAATGATACTACCAGTCTGACACTGATGGCGCAGATTGGAAACGGGAGTAGGATGCGGCTTCGGTTGTGCCCTCCCGGCACTCGATGATGACGATGTTCTGAGAGTGTCAAAAAAACTTCTAACATTTTTCCTATTCTGTTTGTTCTGTTTTGATGTGCAGGTAACCGGAAACAGAAATCATGGAGAACAAGGTTGAAGACTTTGGCTTTTTAGACTTATGTCTTAGGACAGAAAAATAATGTAACTAGGATTCTCTTGTAATTTGTAAACAAAGAGTTCAAATGAAATAAAATTCAATATTTTCCTTCCATTCAATTTTCTCTCAATTTTCTTTTATGCCTTGAATGGTTTATGTTTCATGAGTCATGAACTTTGAAATATTTTCGCTGCTATGCAATAAAGATACCACTTATGCCCATCGCCTTTGAATAATTGAGTTTGAAATATTCTCTAAAACAACCTGATTAATCCCCGAATAAATTCAAACTGACTTTCGCTGGTCACATAACTTCTCAAAACAAACCTGCCAATATCCACTCCATTTTCAATCCAAAATTGCGCATTACTAAGAAACTGCTCAAGAATGTCTTAAACAAAAACCATAAGCAAGGAACGGCCCAAGTCTAGTTAATTCTGAAAAACATACAGGCACCTTGACCCACGTGGCAAATAAATGCCTCAGGAATGATATCTCAAAACTTGCAGTTTCCATGTAAAATGACCACAATGCCCCTGGGGTAATTCCTGCAAACAAAATATGCTCCACGACTGGTTAGTGGTTAATGGATTCAAAATGAAATGCTATGCGAAATGACTGACCAAATGTAAGGGTAAAATTTGGGGTATTACAGTTGCCCCTATTTAAATAGCTACACCCGACGATTTGAGTGACAGAGACTCGAGGAATCGTGGTGGAGAGATTTAAATATAGATAACCGAAAATTTTGCCCTTATATGCGGCGATATGCCATGCTATGGACAAAACGGAAACAGCTTAATGCAGATGATGCCATGAATATGGTATGATGCGTATGAATGCGAAAATGCTGACGAACATGACGACACCGGGACAGACGCCACGAGGAGAACTCACTGGGGAAAATGATGCGTTGAGACACAGTACAACACTGGGGAAATCTAAAAAATGATAGTCAACTGGTGCGTATGACCAATTGTCACTTTAGGGACGAGATTCGCAAATGGAAATGACATCTGTGAGACGGCCTCCACTGGGGAATCTAAAGGATAAAAACTGAATCGCGTACGATTGCAAGATCGCTTATAGAATGCTGGAGCATTGAGCAAAGAATAACATCCAAGCTTCTGTAAACTATCTCTCGTGACACGATCAAACGGACTTTTCGGGAATCCGTAGCAAAATATACAGGGTAAAGACCGGCTGTATACCAAGATAAATGGGCTTTAATAAGACATGCCCTGATAAGCTTCTCGAGGGAGAACTGTCACTTATCGTTGGAAGGGACTTATGTGCAAAAAATGGATAAGCACTCAAATAAAGAGGCTGCTGCTTATCTGATAAATAAATCTTCTCGCATTTTAAGGTCGGCGCCTGGAATATGATTCTGATTTTTCTCTTACTGAAGGATAAATAAACTGCTTCAAGATCGTGCTCTCTTGAACATGAAACGGGTAAACTGAACTTCTTCATACTTCAGAATCGTGCTCTCCTGAATATGAAACTGGATGACTGAATTTCTTCATACCTCAGAATCGTGCTCTCCTGAATATGAAACTGGATGACTGAATTTCTTCATACCTCAGAATCGTGCTCTCCTGAATATGAAACTGGATGACTGAATTTCTTCATACCTCAGAATCGTGCTCTCCTGAATATGAAACTGGATAATCGAACTTCCTCATAACTCAGAATCGTGCTCTCCTGAATATGATTCGGCTCCTGAAATTTCTTCATTCTTCAGAATCGTGCTCTCCTGAAAAACGGCCAACTGAACTTCCTCATAACTCAGAATCGTGCTCTCCTGAATATGATTCCGCTCCTTCTTTTACTAAAGGATAAATGAACTTCTTCATAACTCAGAATCGTGCTCTCCTGAATATGAAACTGCTCAAACCTCCCCGTAACTCAAGATCGTGCTCTCCTGAATACGATTTGGTTCAAACCTCAAGACGGCAGGTAAATGGAAGCCCAACTGCTCCATGGAGATGGCCATTTGCTGCGAGTCATAACGAGGATAGGATCGACTTCTTAGGTTAGAAATGTCGTATGCTGATGCTGTAAAATGTAAAGTGTAAAGGGTTGTATTGATATATTTTCCGGCGCGAACTGGCGTGTATCTGTAAAGGATTGTAGTTGAAGATAGTGCAAAATAAATGCACGTCCGGGTACAGTGATAAACTTCTCGGGCGAGAACAGTCGAACATCTGTCATGGTATGGTGAAAATCTTTAGATGGTGCAAAATAAATGCACGTCCGGTTGGGCTTGACTACCGACAAGACTGAGATTCAATCTAGGATCGAGCTAGAAAGAAGACTGGTAATCAAGACTCCATCGAGGGAATGATCTCGGAGGGTAAATATCTTATCCTGGTGAGGAAAGATAGCTGAAGTAACCGTCATCCACGAGGCTCGAGCTCCGTGGGGAAACTGGAAACGCATATGTATTTTATGCTTAGGGCTGACAATCTATTTGGAGAGAATGGACAGACCCAGTTACTCGGTGGTAACAACCAAATGATGGTGAAACACAATGAACCTGTGAATGCTAATGCATATGTTAATGCATATGTTAATATGAATGTATGTTGATGTCTATGTATGTTAGATGTTATGAAATGAGTATGTAATGAGTATGTAATGAATATGTAATGAATATGTAATGAATATGTAATGAAATAGGCATGTGATGCTTATGCCCTTGCGTAGGCCGACGAAACAGACTAGAGACAGGACGAGAGACGAAATAAACATCTCGACGGAGATACCCTGCGTTCTCTGCAACCAATACGTCAATCATGGGTAAGAAAGATCAATGGTAGAATCAAATCTGGTTTTAAAGTTCTGAATTCTCTGGGGAGAAGGTAATCTGCTTGGGTGTACAGTATCACATCTTCACATGGGGAGAAGAAAACCTGAGGAACACTTTTAAGTTACCCCAAGAAGAAGTTGTCAGCTTATAGTCTCTCTGGGGACTATCACTGGGCAATGGTTTGAAAGTGTTTCTGCAATAATGATATTTCCGGGGAATGAAGAGATCCTGTCGGAATTTCCACTAGTCAAAGTAATTTATTACATTTCAAACTTGTTTTGTTTTTTTTGAAAAACAGTTTTGGAAAATCCACAATGCACCTTTCATTTTCAAATTTTAAGAATAAACGCATTTTGCATAACAATAGAAAATAAAGAGCAATGCACCAAGGAATGTAAGTAACGAGATGGTATCTTTTATTAAAGGGTGGCTGCTTGCTGAAGGCATAGCTCCACAGATGATTATGTTTAAAATTGGAAACATGGGAAAAAGTTACATCGAATTCAATGACACCTACTGACACTAATAACTAAGACTAATCCAGAATCCTGCTTTGGGGCAAGGATGAAAGAACTGAAACATGGCTCTCATACGGAAAGTGTGTTCGAGATAATCAGTGTCTTCTGATGCAATGAAATGCCTTTGTCCCTAACTTTTGCCTGGACCGCCCTTTCGGGTTTTCAATCCACCGGGACGCTCTTTTTTGCCTAAGCCGCCCTTTCGGGTTTTCAACTTAGCGAGCTTTTTATTACTATTATTTTTTTCAACCCTTACTTTTGCCTAAGTCGCCTTTTGCAGGTTTTTCGACTTAGCGGGTTTTTAGGCATAATATTTTCGGACTGCATCAGAATTCACGGGATGTGCTAGTTCTTCACCGTCCATTGTCGTAAGTATTAGAGACCCTCCGGAGAAGACAGTCTTTACAACGAACGGGCCTTCATAATTGGGCATCCACTTTCCACGCATATCTTTATGTACTGGTAAGATCTTTTTGAGTACGAGCTCTCCTTGACGGAACTCACGGATACGAATCTTCTTATCAAACGCTCTTTTCATCCGTTTCTGATACAATTGCCCATGGCACATGGCTGTCAAACGCTTCTCGTCAATGAGATTCAACTGATCCAATCTGTCCTGAACCCACTCAGCTTCCTCAAGTTCAGCTTCCATTAACACTCTTAAAGAAGGTACCTCTACTTCGATGGGGAGCACGGCGTCCATTCCATACACCAATGAGAAAGGTGTTGCCCCTGTCGAAGTTCTCACTGAGGTTCTGTATCCATGCAAAGCAAACGGTAACATCTCATGCCAATCTTTGTAAGTCACAACCATCTTTTGCAGGATCTTCTTGATATTCTTATTTGCAGCTTCAACGGCTCCATTCATCTTAGGACGGTACGGAGAAGAATTGTGGTGAGTGATTTTGAAGCTATCACACAACTCTTTCATAGTCTTGTTGTTCAGATTGGTGCCATTGTCAGTTATTATCCGGCTTGGGACTCCATAGCGGCAGATGATCTCTTTCCTGATGAATCGGGCAACCACTTGCTTGGTCACGTTGGCGTAGGAGGCAGCCTCTACCCACTTGGTGAAATAATCAATGGCAACAAGGATGAAACGATGACCGTTAGAAGCCTTCGGCTCGATTGCCCCAATCATGTCAATGCCCCACATAGAGAACGGCCATGGTGAAGACAAAACATTCAACGGTGACGGAGGTACATGCATTTTATCAGCATAAATTTGGCACTTATGGCATTTTCTAGCGTATTGGATGCAGTCGGCTTCCATGGTTAACCAATAATACCCAGCCCTTAACATCTTCTTGGACATAGCATAACCATTGGCATGAGTCCCGAAGGTCCCCTCATGAATTTCCTGTAGTAACATGTCCGCTTCCCGTTTATCAACACATCTGAGTAGGACCATGTCGTGATTCCTCTTGTACAACACACCATTACTGATAAAGAATTTGGACGCCAATCTTCTCAATGTCTTTTTGTCCAGACCAGTAGCACCATCGGGATACTCCTGCTTGGCGAGGTAGTTCTTGATATCATGAAACCAAGGCTTTTCATCCACCTCAACTTCTTCGACCATCTGACAATAAGCGGGCTCAACCTTGCGCTCAATATGGATAAGAGGTGCTTCATTAACGAATTTAACTTTCCACATAGATGCTAACATGGCTAATGCATCAGCTACGTGATTCTCGGATCTAGGAACATGCTCGAATTCTATCTCGTCGAAATGCTTGATCAGCTCAATAATGTAGTCCTTATAAGGGATCAGCTTCTCATTCTTCGTTTCCCATTTGCCCTGTACTTGGTAAATAACCAAGGCTGAGTCACCACTTACTTTAAGAAGTTTGATTCGGAGGTAAATTGCTGCTTCGAGGCCGAGGATACACGCTTCATACTCTGCGACGTTATTAGTACACTCAAAGTCCAACCTTGCTGTAAATGGAGTGAATCCACCCTTTGGGTTCATCAAAACGGCGCCTATACCATGCCCATTGAAATTTGAGGAACCATCAAACATCATCTTCCACCAAAGACCTGGTTCTGGACCTTCGCTCGGATCTGGCTCTTCACAATCTCTTTTAATCAACAAAATATCCTCATCAGGAAAATCGAGCTTAAGAGGTTCATAATCTTCAACTGGCTGGTCTGCAAGATAATCAGATAAAATACTACCCTTAATCGCCTTCTGGGGTACATACTGGATGTCATATTCGGATAACAACATGTGCCAACGGGCTAGCCTCCCGGTTTGAGCAGGTTTTTCAAAAATATACTTGATCGGATCCATTTTAGAAATCAATAACGTGGTATGACAGACCATATACTGCCGAAGGCGCTTAGCGGCCCATGCCAATGCACAACAAGTTTTCTCTAATGGTGAGTATCTGTTTTCGCAATCGGTAAACTTCTTGCTCAGGTAATAAATTGCATGTTCCTTTTTCCCAGTCTCATCATGTTGCCCAAGCACACAACCCATAGACTTCTCGAGGAAAGTAAGGTACATAAACAACGGTCTTCCAGGTACGGGCGGGATCAGAATAGGGGGATCTTGCAAATAACCCTTAATCTTCTCGAACGCTTTCTGACAATCAGGGTTCCTCAACTGTCTGCCCCTTGCAAAGCAACTTGAATATCGGCTCACAAGTAGCGGTCATATTAAAGATAAACCTGGAAATGTAATTCAGACGTCCCAGAAAACCCCTAACCTGCGTCTCGGTTCGCGGAGCCGGCATATCTTGAATGGCTCGGACTTTGTCAGGATCCACCTCAATCCCTCGCTGGCTAACAATGAAACCAAGCAATTTTCCGGATCTGACACCGAAGGTACATTTTGCAGGATTCAATTTCAACTGGTATTTCCTGAGTCGTTCAAACAGCTTCACCAAATGGTCTAAATGCTCCTCTTCACTCTGAGATTTGGCTATCATATCGTCCACATACACCTCAATTTCTTTGTGCATCATATCATGAAAAAGAGTGGTCATAGCACGTTGGTAAGTTGCCCCTGCATTCTTTAAACCGAAGGGCATGACTTTGTAGCAGAAGGTTCCCCAAGGAGTAATGAAAGTAGTCTTCTCTCGATCATCGGGATCCATCTTGATCTGATTATAGCCAGAGAAACCATCCATAAATGAAAACAACGCAAAACTGGCTGTATTGTCTACAAGTGTATCAATATGTGGCAGTGGGAAGTCGTCCTTTGGACTTGCTTTGTTCAGATCCCTGTAGTCTACACACATCCTAACCTTACCGTCCTTCTTGGGCACTGGCACAATGTTGGCAACCCAATCTGGATACTTCGCGACTGCCAAGAAACCTGCATCCAACTGCTTTTTAACCTTATCTCGAATCTTCAAAGCCATGTCGGGTCTCATTCTTCGAAGCTTTTGTTTGATAGGCGGACAATCTGGCTTAAGCGGCAACTTGTGAACAACAATATCCGTGTCTAGGCCCGGCATATCTTGATACGACCACGCGAACACATCAATATACTCTTTTAACAACTCAATCAACCTCGGCCTAATCTCCGTCCCAAGCATTGCACCAATCTTGACCTCTTTCTTGCTCTCATCTGTACCGAGATTAATTAGGTCCACCTGCTCTTTATGCGGTTGAAGCTCTGTGTACTCGTACTCAATCAATCTTGCCAGTTCCGCAGGTACTTCAAAATCTTCTTCACCCTCGTCCTCAGCTTGATTGATGGGTGCATCCCAGTCAGGAGTGTCAGTAAGGTCATCGGATCCAACAAGATTTACGATATCTCTGCATGATGGAAGGCTTACTTAATTAAAAATGCTCGAAGATATGTAGGAATGAAATGCTGTTTTTTTTTTTCATTATTATTTTTTTTTTTGAAAAAAAGGTTGCCAATTTCATTTGTAAAGGTGAAAACGAAAAGCGCAAATGAACCAAAGTGGAATTGAACAAAATGCTTTTATTAATATCTTTTTAGAAATGAAAGGTGGCCCGACAAAACAACCCTATAGCCTTGGGCAGAGCTACAGATTTTTATTTGAAAATGTAAATGAAACTTTTTTTTTAAAAAACAATTACTTTGACAAGGGAAAGATAACAGGGATCTCTACGGCCTCCCAGTTGTTCAAAACTGCATCACCCTTAAACACCAGATTGCTCAGCTCTTCATTTTCTTCACAGTCGCTGATGGCATTGACTTGGAAACCTCCGCTGACAAATACTTCTTGGATAACCTTCGGACGCCCTTCGACAGTTGTGGCAGCTCCAATCTGAGTTGGTTTGTAACCCAACCCAGAGCGATCAGTCTTGGTCTTGACGTCAATTACCTCTCCCCAACCTTCGGGAATGCCCCTGTCAATTGTTGCTTTGGTACTCTTCAGAGATGCAAAAGATGGATTACCCTGACCCACTGTCTCTTCGACCTCCAGCAGAACAGCATTGGCGATCTCAAGTGCTTGAAAGGAAATGTCTAAAGCATTCTCGTCGGCCTCGATGTAACGGAAAGAGGACAGGTTACTGACCATCAGATCTTCCTCACCGTGTATAATAACCAACTTTCCATCGATTACGAACTTCATCTTCTGATGTAAAGTTGAGGTTACCGCCCCAGCGGCATGAATCCACGGCCTTCCGAGTAAACAACTGTAGTTGGGATTAATGTCCATGACTTGAAACGTGATATTAAAAATTTTCGGACCAATCAGGATAGGAAGCTCAACCTCCCCCATTACCGACCGGCGAGAGCCATCGAAAGCCTTGACAACCAAAGGAGTAGGTTTCAACACAGTCTCTTTACAAGCCAACTTATCGAGAATCCTCTTGGGTAGAACATTCAGAGAAGAGCCGGTGTCCACTAGCACTCTCGCTAAATTGTCCTCTTGACATTTTACCGATATATGTAAAGCACGATTATGGTTCGGACCCTCTTTCGGTAACTCTTCATTGCTGAAACTGAGGGTGTTACAGGCGGTCAAATTGGCAATCACACTATCAAACCGACTGGTGCTAATATCTTGATCCACATGTGCTTGAGTCAAAACCTTCTGCAAGGCCATCCTATGAGCGGGTGAATTCATTAACAGAGATAGAATTGAGATCTTGGAAGGAGTCTGATGAAGTTGATCGATAACTTTATAGTCACTTTTCTTGATGATCCTCAAAAACTCAGCATCTTCATCATTCGTAATGGCTCCCTTACCTTTGTCTTTGACGGCCACTGGGATATTAATGGTTTCCTTAGGTGGGACCTCATTGGAATGGGGAGTATACACACGGCCACTGCGGGTCATCCTGCTTACCTCTGCGATATTGGTCACAGTATCCTTACCCTCTCCCTTTGGAATAACCTTCCCAGACTCCTTGTCAATCATCGTCACGTCGTATTTCCAAGGCACGACTTTAGGATCACTGAAAGGAAACGGACTTGGTCTTCGAATAACTATAGGCTTAGGCTGATTCACTTCAGGGATATACGACCTCGGTATATCGAACACGAGATTGGCGGAGCCTGCCCCTGATAAATTAAACACTGGTACCTTACCCTTTGATTCAGGCTGATGGAAGACAGGCTCAACCACAGCGACTACATCCTTCTTGGCTTGGCTTGTCACTTGTAAAACACCCTCATTAATCAGCCTCTGAACATCATTCTGAACCAACACACAACCCTTAGTACTGGCTTCACAACTTACACATGCAACGTGGGAAGTATCTACCAAACCGGCTTCGAACAGTTTCGAATGGAACATATTAAGAGGAGTCTTAATCTGTTCAACATCAAGGGCATAACCTTCCTCTGAATCAGCACTAATGGCATTGACACTCTCATGGTTAGGAAAAGGGTTCTTCTTAACATTTGGTTGAGGATCTTCAAATGACAAAATCTTCTTTTCCAATAAATCCCTGACAATATTCTTGAGAGCATAACAATTTTCCAGATCGTGACCAGGCGCACCCTCATGAAATAAACAATGAGCAGCGGCGTTGTAATTGGCGGGTAGAGGATTAGGAGGCGGACCCAAAGCCCGAGTAGTGATGAGACCCTGCTTGACCAAAGAGGGATACAACTCGGTAAAAGTCATTGGAATCGGCGGACAAGGCTTATACGTTCTTCTGTTTGGCATATTCTGGCGAGGAGCCGGACTCTTTGGCTGTTGAGGAGCAGGAGTATTGGGTGCCTGCAGATAGTTGACAGGAGGCGGATAAACAGGAGGTTGTTGCATAGGTTGATACATGGGAACCTGTTGATTGAAAGAAGGAGTAATAGCTGCCACATAGGGTTGTTGAGCATATTGGACTGGGTGCCCTTGAGGTTGAGCATAACCTTGCGGATGCCGATAAAAGCGTTCCCTTGGTCTACCAGAGGATATAGCATTAGTCTCACTCTCCTTCTTTTTCTGGGAGCTATACGGAGGTTTCTTCGGCTGATCCTTAGAAGCGCCATGATTATTTGTCATTTTACCACTCTTCATACCCAATTCAATCTTGACACCCACAGCAACGATGTCGGAGAAGTTTGAAGTCACACTACCCACCATTCTCTCGTAAAATTCTGGACGGACTGTGTCGACAAACCAATCAGCTAACTCTTTCTCGGTCAAAGGAGGTTCTACCTGTGAAGCAGTCTCTCTCCACCTTTGAGCATACTCTTTGAATGACTCAGAATTCTTTTGTGACATACTCAGCAACTGTCTTCTGTCAGGAGCCAGATCCATATTGTACTTGTAGTGTTTGATGAAAGCGTCAGATAAATCTTGAAAGCTCTTAACGCGGGATTGGTCCAAAGTTAAATACCACTTGGAGGAAGCACCCCTCAAACTATCTTGGAAGCAATGAATCATCAGTTTATCATTCTCAACATGGGCAGCCATCTTGCGGTAATACATGATCAGATGACTCTTAGGACAGGTGGCACCTTCATAGCGATCGAAGTTCGGAGTTTTGAACTTCGGGGGAATAACTAAACCTGAGACCAAACAAACATCCCTTGCAGCAGTCCCAAAAATTTGATCACCCTCTACCTTTTTCAATCTCTGGACGATGGTGTTTACTTCCTCACGAAGCTTATCATGTTTCTCATAGCCCTCAACATTCTCGTCAAGGTTATCAAAAACGGTCTCATTGAAGTACGGTTGCGCACGAGTGTGTACAACAGGTGGTGCAAAGATAGGAGCCCCCCTAGAAACTTCAGAAAATAAAGGCACGGCTTGCTGAACAGGTTGATTAATTGGAACAGTGGCTTGAGGAGGCACAAAACCGGGAGCAAGACCATAAGGTGGGTCCCTTGCTACGGTCACACTTGGTGGAGGGTCCACAGTAACGCCGGTAATCTCAGAAACAACAGTGGGCTGGGTATCCATCTTAGCATTCATGACATGTAACAATTCCATCATACGCCCCATACCCCCTCGAAGGTCTTCAAGTTCATTGCTAAGGCGATCAATCTCTTTTGCCTGATCCTCCATTCTTTTCCGAGTTTGAGCTCTGGTGTTGTATTGGTGCCGAGAACTCAGGGTGACGAAACTGGAAGGTGAGAGAACCGAGTGTGAGAAATCGGGAGACATATGCAATGCAAAAGTATGATGCTAAAATGTGAATGTAAATGAAGATTTCATGGAATTCAAAACATTTACTAACATCGTGGGGTACCAAGGAAATCTTTTTCTTGTTTTTTCATTTTATATTTTTTTTTATTTATGGGATCCCGCGATATCCATTAATGATGTTTGAACTCCATGAAATACAATGCGATGAGATGCTTTATGGATGCAATGCATGAAAACACACAAAGTCCTAGGTTAAAGGCTTGCATGAGGTTCAAAGGCAAGTACCCTCCCCTGAAGTTAGATGGTTCATCCTGTCCTACAAAAGTAACCAGGTTCTAAGGGATCTCAATATCATTGATCCTTCACAAGGGTGGTTGTTCAGAAGGCAACTTACTTGCCAACCAAAACCCTCCAAGTTTAAGATCTCAATGAGCGTAGTATCGAGTGTCAACCAACTTCAGTCTGCACCAAAGCCGGTTACCTCACTACTTTCTAAAGGCCAAGATGAGTTAACTAGGGTTCTAAAAGTCAGTTAGTGCATTGACAACATATGGCAGCCTCAATATTATCCTCAACTTGACTTAAGGAATATAAGCACCAACCAAGAAGTCGCACTAACTATGGCCACCAGATCAACCGTATCGATATACGTCGTACAGTTTCCTTGGTCTATTGCCATTTACCTAAGGTACACTAGATCCGGGTGTAGGACTCATCTCACAGCACAAGGAACAGTCCCACAATCAATGAATAATAACACAGATAGTAATAAATATGAACAAGTTAGGGATAACCCTCAATATTTAGATTCCCCAGTGAAGTCGCCATTTTCTGTTGCGGTGGAAATAGGATCACAAACTATTAATGAGTTTGAATCGCAATTCAATTCACAACCGCTCTTTGATTTATCCGAAGGAAAAGGTCAAAAGAGGGAAAACCTATTTTGCATCGTAAACACAATGCGGGGAAAGATCTAGGGTTCGGGGGTTGGTTAAATTTAGGGAAGGTATTAGCACCCTAAACTTCTGTAGTACTCTACAGGAACCTTTTGTTCAGATGTTTACTATTTGCTTTATTTATTTGCTTAAGGTATATGTACAAAGGATTAAAAATGAGAAAATAAACCTAAGGGGTTAATTCTAAGTTTACTCGGCAAGACATCGCATCTTGTGCCTACGTATCCTTACGGGAGTGGAATCAGAGTAATCGTAGTTCCCCTCAATAGGGAGGTTAGAAACGTCTTGACTGTGGCCAAGGTTTCAATGGGGAATAAACGTATCTTAGGGACACGCTTACATGGAGTGTAGAAACTCCAAATCTCTACGTTGAATTGTTAAGTTGTAATTAGGATTAAATTAGGTTAGGGATTCCGCGGCGGGAAACCCTAAAATGAGCGCGGCGGCTCTTTGACCTAATGCCAAGGGTAAAATTGTAATTTTGCCTGCGGCGAGGCATTTGTGAAAATTAGGGTTTGTGAGGCTGTAAGGGTTTGAAGTTGAGGACTATTGGCGCGGCGACCAAAAGCTAGACCTAACCTTCGGATGTGAGTGATGTGATAGAATAATAATGATAAAAATGTGAGAAATTTAAATCATGCAAGCGGAAATAAAATGCGGAAAGTAAGCGCGATTGTTCGTTCGCGAGGTTACAACCGAGAAGCAGTTACAATAATAATGAAACTTAAATGAAAACACAACGCAATAACAGTAAACATAAGCTGCAAAAATGAACACACGCATTAGTAGGCGAAGTTAGACGGTGATCGGACGAGTCCTGAGACAAGAGTGCAATGTTGAAGGTTTTTTGTTGTTTTTAAAGAAAAAAGTGTTAATTAAATTTATAGAAGAAAGAGTAATGTTAATTTAAAAAATATTTTAAATTTAATCTAAAAAAGGTTTTAATTTTTATTATATATTTAAAAAATATTTTAAGTTATTTATTAAAAAAAAAAGGTTTTTATTTTTATTATATATAAAAAAAGGTTTTTTTTTAATTTTTTTTTAAAAAACAGTTTTAAATACTTAATATAATATTAATTATAAAGAAACAGATAATAAAAAAAAAGGAGAAAACTAAAAGGGGTTGGGCTGGTATGTCAAAACACCGAGTTAGGGTTTTAGAACCCTATGATCCCCTTCGCGGCGCCGTTGTGCCTCTCATTCTTCTCCATGTCCGATTCTCATCGTTCTTCACTTGCATGCTTAGTTCTTCTCAATTATCCTGAAACATACACGAAAACATGATTAAACACAGATCTTTATCTTACTCTTCGAATGCTTCGATGGCGAGGTTGTGCGTTGAAAAGCGATGATGACGATATGGTCTGAGCTTCAAGGGGGTTTGCCCGTTGTTGTACGAAACGGCGCCGGTGGACCTCCTTCGGTTGACTCGTCTGCGCTTTAGTGATGCACTTGATGATTTCTTCCGTTAGTTTCTTGTTCTCTGCTTGCGACCTTTCTTCGTTTTCGCCGTTAACCCGTTAGGGTTTTTAATCGGTGATTTTTCAGGGTTTCTCGATCCTCTTCTTCGCCTTCGTCTCCCCTTTTCTACGAGGTGATGTTGTGTCCTTTTATAATCTCTCCTTTTGGGCTTTTGTTGGGTTTTTTACGTTACTGAGATATGATTCTGATTGAAATTGATTTGATTTGATTTCTGTTATCTTTTCTGGTAGGATTCGAAACTGAGATTGGATTTGATATCGATTCTGGTGTTATTTTGCAGATGTGGATTTGTTATATTGTGATTCTGATTTGATTTCTGTTATCTTTTCTGGTAGGATTTGGATCAATTGACCTCTTCGGACAACCGAATTTTGTTTCGATCCTCTTTTCAGATACAGATATCCAGCCTTTGGGTTTCGATTAATTTGTTTTGGAGCCATCAAAACTTGCTCTAGATTTGGGCATTTGTTGTGAGCTGACATGAACTGATTTCATTCTCTTCGACTTCCTGAGTTGAAGCTGATGGTGAATTGGCCGTGATGGATGACAACTGAGCCTTACTTTTTGTGACCTTCATTTATGGTTGGGATCAATATGACTGATAAAATTTCAGTGAGCAGGTCTTTAGTTTTTGACATGATTTTGAACTGAATTGAGCTGGCTTTGTTATTTGTAAATTGAACCTGCTCTTCCTTGTTTGACTTGCTTCGAATTTTCTCAATCAGTTCCATGCTGTTTATGATTTGCCTTGCCTATTTTTGCTTTTTCGAACATGAAGCTTGATTTTTCTGTGATGTTTATGAATTCGGATAGTGCAGTTCGGTTTTAGTATCCAGCTTTGTCTTCTGATATGGATTTCGATCTGATGCTGCTACTGATATCCAGTTGTGGATTTTGCAGTTTCGATCCCTATCTGATACCATTTAGTTTCGACTCTGATATTGGCTGATACAGCTATGTTATCAGATGCTGATATAGCTTTGGATCCCTTTCAGAACAGATATCTGCTTTCTCTGATGAGCTTGGTTCTTTCGAGTCAATATCTTGTTTTTCTGATGAATTTGGTTCTTTTGCAGATGTCTGACTCGATGCTGTCTTGGCCCTTGATTCGAACTTCTGAACTTAGCTTCGTGGGCAGTCCCTAACTCGAGTAGTCTCTAATTTCTTCAATTTTCTTCTTCTTCTTTCAGAACTGATACTTCGTATAGATCAGTGCCGCCGAGAAGGTTATGCCGTGATGACGAGGCTTCGTTTGATCCTGTGTTGGATGCCATTGCCATTTGGTTTTGGTTACGTTGCCTTAGCGATGATGACCTTCGGGTCTGAGCTGATATTTTGAGCTGATATTTTGCACGAAATTACCGATGCTTGTAGTTCGACGTTCGGTAGGGAGTTGGTAACGGCTTCGGCCGTGGCTCTCCCATCCACTCGAATTCTCACGCCCAATGATGGTTAAACTGAGGGCTGAATCCCTGTTCCATCCATTTTGATATCTCGATTCTTCTTTGTCTGAACTGAAACTCACATCTCTTTTTTCCTAAACTGATAGGTGGCTGCGAATTTGGGCTATGATGTTCATCACTAAACCTTAGGCTTTGCATTTTGATTTTCCAATGTGACCTGCACATTTGGTTGAGGTTCTTCGAACTGATATGTAAATGTGATTATGTGAACTTATCTTGCTCTTCTGATTTGGTTTACCTGGCACGAACTGAGTTGGGCATTTCCTGCTGTGGTTTGTGAACTGGACCTCTGCCCTCTCTTGTTTTTGAATTTACTTGAACTTGATTCTTTTCTTGCACTTTCCATTCTATTTTTTCGAGCTGATTCAGTGGCTTGTGAATTATTGGACTTGGTCCTTCTTTTTTATGAACATGGGCTGGTTTCGGCGCTTTGCGAATTGAATTTTTTATTCAATTTTGTGCATCCTGTGAGTTGTTTTGTTTATGCAATTTAGGTGCAGCTTGTGAATTGTTTTGGCCTTAAGTCCTCTGATGCTGTTTTGATTCTTGTATTTCAGGTGTTGAATAGTTTTCGGAAAACAATTCAGACCTATTGGCATCTGGGTCTGAATTTGGATTGGCAGTGATGTTTACTTGATAGAACGGTCCATGTGGCTTAATCAATCTTTTCGGCAAAACCTTTTATTGGCCCAAACTTCTTTTCACTCTTTATCTTTCTCGGCTGTCCCTCAGAATAAGAATGATACTACCAGTCTGACACTGATGGCGCAGATTGGAAACGGGAGTAGGATGCGGCTTCGGTTGTGCCCTCCCGGCACTCGATGATGACGATGTTCTGAGAGTGTCAAAAAAACTTCTAACATTTTTCCTATTCTGTTTGTTCTGTTTTGATGTGCAGGTAACCGGAAACAGAAATCATGGAGAACAAGGTTGAAGACTTTGGCTTTTTAGACTTATGTCTTAGGACAGAAAAATAATGTAACTAGGATTCTCTTGTAATTTGTAAACAAAGAGTTCAAATGAAATAAAATTCAATATTTTCCTTCCATTCAATTTTCTCTCAATTTTCTTTTATGCCTTGAATGGTTTATGTTTCATGAGTCATGAACTTTGAAATATTTTCGCTGCTATGCAATAAAGATACCACTTATGCCCATCGCCTTTGAATAATTGAGTTTGAAATATTCTCTAAAACAACCTGATTAATCCCCGAATAAATTCAAACTGACTTTCGCTGGTCACATAACTTCTCAAAACAAACCTGCCAATATCCACTCCATTTTCAATCCAAAATTGCGCATTACTAAGAAACTGCTCAAGAATGTCTTAAACAAAAACCATAAGCAAGGAACGGCCCAAGTCTAGTTAATTCTGAAAAACATACAGGCACCTTGACCCATGTGGCAAATAAATGCCTCAGGAATGATATCTCAAAACTTGCAGTTTCCATGTAAAATGACCACAATGCCCCTGGGGTAATTCCTGCAAACAAAATATGCTCCACGACTGGTTAGTGGTTAATGGATTCAAAATGAAATGCTATGCGAAATGACTGACCAAATGTAAGGGTAAAATTTGGGGTATTACAGACGCTCCTATTGAGGAGGAGATACAGGAATCTCTGTATCTCACAGGCTTATTAGACGCAGCTGTTTTGATCAGATTGAGACATGCATGGGCTAACGTCCATAGGAGAGGGAAAGCTTTGCTTGGTAAGAGCAACAGCAAAGCTTATGATCCTTATTTGGCTTGGATCCGCGAGAGAGCTAGTATTTCCTTGATGCCTTATCCTGCTGTGGAACCTCTGTATCTTCCAGTGATTGAGGCACCTACTTCGATAGAGCTTGAAAAGTATAACAAATTGTTGGCTGAAAACAAAGAGTTGAAGAAAGTCAATAATGAGTTAGAGAAGGATATCTTCCAGTTGCGTCATGAGAAGAATGAAGATACCTTCACTGTGAGGGAACAAACTAAATTGATTAATAGGTTGGGTTCAGAGTTGACGGAAGAGACCAACAAGAAAGAAAAAGTGGGAATAGCCTTGAACGGTGTTAGCAAGGTGCTTACTTGCAAGAAGGAACTTTTAAGCAAAGCTTATTCCCGCCTCAGCAAGTGGGAAGCATTGTGGAATGCCACGCTTACCAAGCGGAAGGAGCGTGAAGATGAACTGAAGCTGCAGATTGCCACGCTAGAGGCACAGACTAGAGCCTAAGACGCAAAGATTGTTGAAGAGACATCACTTAGGAGCGCTGTTGAGCTTAGAGTAAGTGACCTTGACGAGAAGCTGAGAGGTTATGAAGTGAAGGCCGGCTCCAAGAGATGCAGACCCGACGAGTGTGTTGACGAAGGAACCTGCAAGGACGACGCCAAAAAGCTAAGATCCACTGCCGAGCGGCATGCCTTACTGATACAAGAGCTAATCTCCAGACTGGGTCGTTCAGAGACGTTGAGGATACTGGAAGACGTCAGAGAGCGCCACTTGGCCTGAGTTATCTTTGCCTCGCTTTTGCTTTTTGTACTTGTATTTTGACCATCGCCAGGCTTGTTGGTCGAGGTCTCTTCAGTTGTATTCAGTTGTACTCTTGTACTCAGCCTCTTGGCCTTTGTTTATATATGAGGGTTTTCTGATTCCTTGCTTGATTGATGGGGACTCCATTGTCGTGATGGCCTTCTCTCCGAAACTAGAATCGGGGGGGGGGGGGAATATAACCTGTAGCATGTTCACACGTTTGCATCTGCATTCATATTGCATGACCGGTATTTTTTTTGAATCTATATCTTATTTTCTGCATCTTCAGGTTTTTCAGGATTGACGAACAAAGAGTCCACCGCTACTCAACCCGAAACAACTGCAAGAGAATCATGGATCAAGTCCAAGTTGAGATGCAGGAAATCCGCGAGAAGCTGAATCTGTTCATGCAAGCAATGGAGAACATTGCTAAGGGCCAGGAGAGCCTCCAAACTTTGGTACAGCCGCTGCTGACGCGGACTAATGGGAATGGCAACAATGACCACAAATCTGTGCACGTTGAGACTATTCCGGAGGATGGAACCCCTACGCCTGTGGTTCCACCTGTAGTGACCCCACCTATTGTGGTTGTAAACGATGGCGCTGGCGCTGGCAATGGCAACACAGGGAATGGAAATGAGACTGTTGTTAACAATGTTGGATTTGGGGACGCCAACCAAGGCGGTGGTAACAACAATGGCGGTAATGGTTTTGGCAACAATGGTTTCGGCTATAATGATCAGAGATTTGATTACGTCAATCAGGACGGGAAATTCAGCTTCAACACTCAGGGTTTCAGTTATGACGGTTTTGGTAACGCTAACCAGGGGTATGGTGGATTTTGTAATATGAATGGTGCTGGGGCGATGTTGCACCCCAAAATTTGCCCAGCTTTTCTTTACCTAGCTTATGTTTCATTTCATTCACATTAGCATTATCATTTGCATTTCATTGACATGTGGGCAGGAGATCAAGAGGTATGATTACCAATCAAGAGCTATACAAGACTTTGAAGCTAGATAAGGAGGGTTATTCAAGTGTTCAAGGGTTGATATCCTTGTCATAGAAATTAAAAGATCCTCAGAGAGAGTGATTGAAGCCAAGAGGGTGTGTCTCCTAACTTGAGAGTTATGGGGAAGACCACCAGATGATTCTGAAGCCATGGAGTTAGACTTGAGGTCTTGAGAGAGCTCATGAGAAGTGTTGAAGATCACTTTGAGGCCTAGACAGGTTATTATGCAAGATTAAGAAAGCTCAGCCATGATTGGTGCAACTAGGGTTTGACTGGGTCAACCCTAAGTCAACTGATGATTTGAAGAAGGTTGAGACCTTATTCAAGAGCCATGTGATCATGGATTGATACATTGAGATGTTATAAGGATGATTCCAAGGTTAACTCATCATGATTGAAGAGTTTGAGAAGTTTTCAAGCTAGGGTTTCTAAGGCTTGACAGTGTAAAATCCCCTAGTTTGACCCATATCTTCAAGGCAATTTAGCTCAAGATGTGATTGTCATATCATCTTGACCCCAACATGATTGTTATATAGCATGATCTTAGCTTTAATTAGAGTGCTAGAAGTCCTTGATAGGATTTGTAGAACTCAATTTATGGCTTTGACAAGTTACAAGTCATTTGAGGAATGTGAATTTGGAGCTTAAAAGTTACCCAACTTGCATGAAACTTTTGCCCTAGAAGGAGGATTCCTATGAACTTTTGGTCAACATGAATGTTGTTCCTTATCCTCTTAGCTTTCTATATAGTACTAGAAGTCCTTGATATGATTTGTAGAACTCAACTTATGGCCTTGACAAGTCAAGGGTATTTTGGACATTTGGTGATTATAGGTCATTTGTGATCATAGGCCATTTTCACCAACTTAGAGGCCTCAAATGAAATTTTGTTCAACTAGAAAGTTTCTCAAAATGGGGTTTTAACCTTGACCATGCATCAAGGAGGCATTGAAATGGCTCAAGGAGAGACTTGGTTCAAGAAATTTTGAAAAAAGAAAGAATTAAAAGGCATAAAAGGCAAGAAATTCAAATAAATTGATTTATGTCCAAATGATACAAAATTATAGGTCATTTTGATTGGAAAATACATTTTAGAAACAATGGCAATATTACATTTTTGAATTGAGCCCAATTTCAATCACTTTTACTTTGTTACTTCATGGTGAAGTAACATAATCAACACATGCCATTGGATTGAAAACAAGGAACTAATCACCACCAACCAATTCAAAATCTCATGAGAAGTTGATTGCAAGCAATTTCAGGCCAAAACAGAGCAGGATACACGACTGTTGCACATGATATTTTGGAAGAGAAAGTGAAATTGAAAATCTAATTAGGATGGATCCAGAAGTTTCTAGATGATCCCAATCACTTTTATATAAGTCATTGAGTGAGTTCAGTGCTTTTTTTGGAAGAGATTGGTGCTGGGTGCAGAGAGAGGGATCAAAGTTTCATGAATGCAAGTTGAGATCGAATTTTCAATTCAAGAAAGAACCAGGCCAATTTGAGGTGTGCATTAGCTTCAGAGGGAAATTTGGAGTGAATCTGGATTGTTGTGGAGGTTGAATCGTGCAAGAACCACTTCTGTAGCAAGCTTGAACACAGGTTAGTGAACTTCTTGGTTATGCATGATTTAGGCAGTGATAGATAGAAATTCATATGCGGTTAGGATCCTGATGATGAGTAGTTGGATTTAGGATGTTTAATTGCTTGATTAGAGATGATTTAGGTCAGATGCCATTTTCGGTTGAGATTGTTATTTCATGATTCATGCGTTTTGAGGAGGAATAAATGGTATGGTTGGATTGCTGGGAAGATTCTGGTCAAGATTCATTCAGGAATCGTGGCCAATGGTGGGCTGTAGAGGAAGTTAGGGTTCTGCAGGGGTGGCTGGAAAAGTCACCGGCGGTGGCTGGTTCGCGCGCAGGTTGCAAGTTTAAATTGGGGACGATGAACAAGGACCCTCAGATTAGGGTTGGACTTTGACTCAGGCGTGTGTTGGAGGGCCACGATTTGATCTCAAGCTTTGAAGAGAAATTTCAAATGAAACGCACCGTTTCATTAATTGAATTGTTTTGGGCTTAGGACTCAGATTGATATCCATACCCCCTTTCTGGCCCAACCCAAGAATTAAACTAAGCTGGATTGCTATTTGACACGCTTGTTTTATTAATTTCTTTTATTTTCTTTTAATTTTCTTCATTTCATGTGACTTAGAGATTAATTCATAAAAAATAGAAGATTAACTCAATTAATTCCAAACTTTTTTCCCTTGATTCATGATTGAATCTAGAATTTTGTAGATAAAAAATATTAATAATTCATGCATTTTTTATTTTTATTTGCATTTTTGAATATTAATTGATATTAAAATAACCATGGTTGATACTTTGTTTTGATGAATTTGGTTTGAGCATTTGGTGATGATTCTTGCCTTGATTTTTTGTGTGTAGCTAGCATAGATATGCATGTTCCCCTTAGATTTTTAGCACATTTTTGTGATGAATGTAGGTGGTAGTTTTAAGTTGAAACTTTAGGTGCTCTATTTTTAGGGTTTATCCTTAGGACCTTGTGATCTAGGTTTTATTTCTAGGACTTGGTGGATGATTCAACCTCTGAATTTTGTATGGTAGATTCATGATTGAATTAGGGTCCCATAGTTATTTTTGTAGTATTTTACAATTGGTTTTAGTATTTTAGTTAGGACTAACTTTAGTACTAAGTTCTAGGCGATCCTAACTTGTTAATTCAACTAGATTGACTTCTTTAGTTCCCTTAGATTAGGGTTTTGCCTCTCTTGCTCTTGGATGATGATGAAGACATGTGTGGGCTACTATGGAGTGCTTGAAGAAGTTTGGATGTGAAGATTTCCCTTCTTTTGGTGTAGTGTTGATTAGGTGTTAAGATTAGGGTTTGTAGGTAGAGCTTCTAGATAGATTCTCTTCCTTCATAAACATGGAAGGTGTTGATCACCTCCATTCTTCCCTATGATGTAAGGTCCCCTTGTGAAGGCCTCATCCCTCCTTTGGTAGGATGTGTTGCTCTTTACAAGTTGGTGGAACCTTTGAGGGTCCCTTTCTCTGATGATGGAATGCTTAGTGGTGACCTTTGGTCTTCACTTTGCTGTCAATCATCCCAACCTTGCTCCTTTTAGATGAATCTTTCTCCCTTGCTAGAGGATGGAATGCCTGGTTAGAAGCTTTGAAGAGGATGGAGGTTGCTACTGCTTTGTGGTTGAAGACTACCCTTGGAGCTGGAGCTTGAAGATCAAGAGGAACAAGTTGACACTTGTGGGAAGAAAGAGCTGAAGCTTGAAGAAGATGAAGAGCAAGTTGATACTTGTGAGTTCAATGCTTGGAGTGCCTGAAGGAACAAGTTGATGCTTGCTAGTGGGATTGAGGCCTGAAGGTGGAGTTTACTTTGGAGCTGAGGCCTGAAGAAGAAAGGATAAGTTGATACTTATGTTTGATGTGTTGGAAGCTTGAAGAAGCAAGTTGATACTTGCTATTAAAGGTGAAAGCCCTGAAGAGCTGTTGAAGACTGAAGACTGAGCTGATGTCAGAGGAGCTTTGCTGTGAAGCTGTGGAAGCTATTGATCTGCTTTCTTTTCTGTCTGTTTGCTTTCTGTGCAACTGTATTGCAGTGACTTGTTTGATTTGCTTGATGCATTAGAATAAGTTCATGTTTAGATTGTGTTAAGCTAGGAGCATGATTGCACTAGAGGTTGAGTTGCTCCCTCTGCTTGTACTTTTACTGTATGGCTTTTCTTGCTGGTATTTGGTAGAGCCCAGCTCCCTTGTGTTGCACCCTAAAATTTGCTCAACCTACTTCACTTGGTTTATGTTTCAATTGCATTGTCATTTGCATATTAGGTCATGTACATAATTAATTCATCTGCATAGCATAGCATGGGCAAGCCATCCAACAAGGGACCAAATGCAATTCTTATCTCTATGGGAATATCAAGAGGTTCTTATTCAAATTCAAGCCTGGGTGTATTTGGAGATCATCAAAGAAGTTGTGAGCTGTGAATTGAGCATGGAGAGCATATAGACATCATGGGAGACCTATAGGGTCATTTTGAAAGTGAGGCAAGTCATTGATGTGATTACAAGAGCTGCAGTTGAAGACAGTCAACTAGGGTTTCATCTGGGTCAACCCTGGGTCAACCCTAGGTCAAATGCTTGATTGAAGGGCATCAAGGCCTGTTTGAAAGATGTGGGGTTCATCATTTGACATGTAGATATGGATGTGGTTTTGTGCCAAGAAGAAATCAAGAGGAATCAAGAAGAAGAGAAGTTTCTAAATTAGGGTTTTTGTATAAAATCCCCTGATTTAGGTCAAACTTCCAAGCAAGATAATTCAAAATTCAAGCCTCAAATGGATCCTTGGCCAACATGAAACTTGTAGAGGATCTCAAGACCTTTAATTTTAGTGGTGTAAGACATCAAGGAGATTTATAGAACTCATGTTATGGTCCTTGCAAGTTACAGGTCATCAGAGGCATCTGAAATTTTGTCTGTGAAAGTTACTTGTCTTCCAAGCAACTTTTACCCCTCAAGGAGCTTTCAAATGGATTTCTGGTCAACATGAAAGCTGTTCCTCATGATCTTAGATTTCTATAAAGGTATGGTATGCCTTCATCTGATTTGTGGAACTCTACTTATGACCTTGGCAAGCAAAGGGTATTTTGGTCATTTGAGAATTACAGGTCATTTCAAGCATATGCCTAAAACTCACACAAGGAAGCTTCAAATGAAAAACTTCATAACATCAAAGTTGTTCCAAATGACATTTTGAGTCTAGAAAAGTGGTCATGGAAGTTGGCAAATGCTCATAGCTCAAGATTGCAAATTTGGTCAATTAAAAGGTGAATTTAATGAATAAAAGTGACCTAAAAATGAGATTTTGCAATACATGTCCAAATGGGATGAAATTATAGGTCATTTTAATTGGAAACAATGTTTTGAGACCATTGGCAATAGTGGATTTTTGAGTTTAGTTCAGAATTTGGAAGTTATCATGGCTTGCTTATAAAAGAAGTAACACATGCCAAAACACAAGGGATTGGTGCACAAGAAGTTTCCAGCAAATTCTAGATGGTTCCATGGGCATCTATATAAACCCTAGAGAGCATTCAATGCAGGGTTACACTTCATTTTGATCAAAACCCCATAGTTTCATTCTCTCTTGCATTTTTGCAAAATCATCCAAACTCTCTCAATTCCTCATCATTCTTCAAAGTTCTTGATCCTATCATACTCCATGATCATCATTGATCACATCCCAAGCAAGATCTGAGTGTATTGAAGCCATAATCGTGTGCTACAAGTTTATCATCCAAATTGCAAAAGGAATTGGTTACAAGAATCCAAGGTGTTTAAGCAAGAACAAGTGCATACAGAATCAAGATCTTGGTCTATTGATTGCTATTGGAGCATTGTTGAGCTTGAAGTGGTGATTTCATCCTTCTGTTTTCAACTCTACACCAGGTTAGTAATCTCTTCGAATTGGCTTAATTTAGTTAGCATGATGTAGGTTGGTTAGGATAAGAATGACCTAGGTAGTTAGATGAATAATTCTGGAGATTTTGACTGAATTTGGTGGAGGTTGATATGTGAGCACACCAACTGTTTGGATATAGAACTAGAAGGATAAGAGGTTTTAATTCATGTGGTTTAGCTTAGGTTAATCAGTGATGCAAGGTGAGTATTTTGATGGCAAGAAATTGAAGAAAGAAGAAGTTGGAAGTTTGAGTATCCATGGAAGTGCACCATCGGGTTTCTTGATTCAGTTGGTTTCAGTGAGAATTATTAGCATGGTTGTATTCAGCTCGAAAAATAGAGCATCTTTGCTTTTTGTGGATTTGAATTTCATGGAGAAACGAAGTTGTACGAGTGTGTTGAAGTCTGGTTCATGCAAGCTTGTTCATGGCATCCATGGTAGAAACCTTAGGCGTGAGGAAGACGAAGCTCCACAAGCGTTGGATGAGCAAGACTTGGTTGACTGAACATTTGATCTCACAGCCAGGATTTGAAGTTGAAAACGAGAGGGAATTCAGAAACGTGAAACGCACCGTTTCACTTAAGTCCTCAGACTGGGCTTAGGAACAATTGCTAGCCACACCCCTGCTTTCCAGGCCCATTCCATTTTGAACTAACTTTAGTTGCTTTTTACACTATTTTCGTTTTATTTTCTTTGGTATTTTTTCTGATTTAACTGGGCCCAGGCGCGCCTTGCTACGCGCACCCCCAGTCTGGGCCCATCATCAATTTTCCAAGGCAAATCATTACTAACTGCACCCCTAACCCATTTTAATTCATTTTAATTTCATTTATTTTTCTTAATTGTTTGAAAAATCATAACAAATTGAAAATTCCATATTTTTGATTGGTTGTTTTTTTACTATTTTCATATTTCTATGTAGAAAAATATCATGTAATAAAATTTCCATTTTATCTTCTTTTAATATTTTTTGCACATTTTTTATTTTAATGCCTTTTTAAATAGATTTAATTTGTATATAGTTTTGTAGAATTTCTTTTAGGTGGTTCTCATAATCTTTTTAGGCCAAATTTTTTAGCATTACTAGATACATATATTAGGTGCCCCCTTGATTTTTCTACCATTTTTTTAGGATTTATTTTAGGTAGTTTAGTTAGAAACCATTAGGCTAATCATTTAGGGTTGTGAATATAATGTAGGTTTAACAAAACAAATTTTTTTTTGGGTTTTCTCTAGAACAAATTAAATGATGGGACTATAGGGGTATTATGGGTAGATAATAGATCCCTTAGAAAATGCTAGGAGTTCCCCTATTCTATTATTAATACTAGTATATTTCCTGTTATTGATTGATTGTGTGGTGTGCCCTCTCTAGGGTTATTTGTTTGACTGTGTGGGGTATTGGGCCTGTTTGGGGCTTGGGTTTGAGTTGAAGACTTTGTGGATGAAGCCCATTGAAGATTAAGAGAATAAAGACTATTTCCAAAGTTGATGAAGAGTATCTTGCTGGCAGTTGTTGAAGGTTATAGGATCTAGGAGTTAGGCAGAGCTCTAGAGTAGAAAACTTGATTCACAAACATGGAAGGTCTTGTTTGCCTCCATCCCTCTCTGTGATGCAGAGTCTCTCTAGGACACTCACCCCCTTCCTTTGGAAGGCTTGGTGACAGTGTTTAAGAGATAGAACTCTTGAGAGAAACATTCTAGGTGTTGTTAACAGTCTGTTTGCCACCTTTGGTGGTCAACTAACTGCTTAACATTCCAGTTCATCCTCTTAACTGTTTCTCATCTTGGAGATTGAGACTTGAAGAAAAGCCCTGAGAGATTGAAGATAGAGACCTTGCTTGAAGGCTGTGAAGATGAAGACTGATGCTTGCTGGAAGCCTGTAGATGTTTGAAGATGACTTGAAGAGAGATGTTGATGAAGACTGCTGTTTGCTGTTTACTTTTGCTGTTCATAATTCTTGATGTATTGTTTGAATTTCCCTGACTGTATTGTTTGCCATTTAATCTGTTAGGTTGAAAGCGAATTTTGTTCGCTTTTGCCTGTTGTTTTCTAGGTTCGAGGTTGAGTGGGACTCCCTTGCCTCGCTTGTATTGATGCATTCATGCATTTTACTGCTTTATTATATATATCTGTTGTTTCTGTTTCCGTCTATTCCCTTAGGATCTCTGTTTCTCTCTGTGCAAGAGAGGTGCATGATAGACATTAGGTCTTAACCCATGCATGATAACATTAGGTTAGTTTGATTCCCTTTTAAACTATAGGTTAGAGTTCTGTCTCTTCTTTCTCAAAACAAACAGAAAAACACAATAAATATTCCAAACACAATAAAAGACACTTCTTCCGTAAAAGAATGTGAACTCATCAAAACGTCATTTTTGTCCGCTTGGACCAGTAACTAGAAAAACCCTTTTTTAGAAGGAGATGAAAGCAATCAAAATAGACTTGTGTCGTACGTGGCCCGAACTACGTTTGCTCTGATCTTTTATGCCGTGTGGAAGTACGTAGGCATAGGATGCGACGTCCTAGCGAGCAACCTTTCCCATTCACCAGTAGTTAGTCGAACTACGAAGACTCTGACTTTCTCTCTTGAGAATACGTAGGCATGGAGCAGCGAGGCTCTACCGAGTCCCTTTCTTTCTTTTAACCCCAGACATGTAGAATAGATAGAATAACAATCCGTACCAGAAAACAAGCGTGGATCCCGTCGAGTACGACGGACGTGAGGGGTGCTAATACCTTCCCCTTGCGTAACCGACTCCCGAATCCAGGATTTGGTTGCGATGACCATTCCTTTCCCCGTCTTTGCGGTAGGTTTACTTCGAGCGTTTCCTTTCCCTCTGTTGGGATAAATAACGCACGGTGGCGACACTTCTGTTCAGCCGGCGCCGATTTTCGCAGTAGCGACAGCTGGCGACTCTGCTGGGGATCCAATGTCCCCTGGCTGCTAAGGACTGCGATAGTTCCTTATGCATTTGGGATCCAACGTCCCTTAAGCGAGTCAATCCTAACGCTTGTTTTCCCGTCGAGGATTTTGTATGGATTTACTTTTTCTGTATTTTACTTTCAGCATTATATTATTGTTATTATTGCTGTATTGGGGTGTGACGGGTGTTCCATGATTGAGAGATAAGCCGGACCTAGGCTTGAGTGCACCTAGAATTAGAGTGGAAATTAGTGGGCGCGCACGTGCTTTGCATGTCCTAGTGTCCCGCGAAATCCACACTCAGACGAGGTTCTTCTGGTTGGCCTCCTGTCCTGCCCTTTGGGTGGCTCGGGTTGCTGGTTAGTTGGATTGTCGACTCTGGGAACCGATCATTTGGAAGTTGGCTAAGTGAGGCCTCTTCAGGATTTGATGATGCCACTCCTTCTAGGAATCATATCATCAACCCTGAAAGTCTGTGACGCCGACGACCGCATAGGATGCCATACCTTCGTCAGTTACTAGGACACCTACCTGTGAGAGGGTTGGGGTTATGCAGGTAACTAGACCTTCAGATACCGGTTGTTTCTTGATCTGAGATCCTGGGTATTTATGGATAGTTGAGAGGTCTAGCAGAGACCAGTTGGAGTTATGATAAGGGGTCTGTCAGAGACCAGTCAGAGTTATGTTATGGGGTCTATCAGAGACCAGTGTTGGAGCTTTGTATTGGGTCTGTCCAAGACCAGGGTTTGAGGAATTCTGGAGGGTCTATCTGAGGCCTATGATGTGGTTCAGGCTTCTCAGCCATGGCATTTGGTCCCTGTTGCATTTTATTTGCATTGCATTGTTTGCGTAACCATTATCATTGCATCCCATTAACGTGTGTCTGTGCTGCAGGTGCATTTGCATATTCCCTGGTTCTAGTGTCCGGACTTCTGAGTATTGATCATGGCTGGTTTGAGGATGACAGTTGCCTACAAGTTACCTATCCCTGATATTACTCCCCTCCTGGGTCTGATTTCACTTGCTGATGAGGATGTCCGTAGAAGCTTCAGGCAGAGTTACGGAAGGCTGCTGAGATTGGTTCGCAAATCAACTGATGATGAACTGAATGGGTTGTATACACTGATGCAATTCTATGACCCTGTTTTGAGATGTTTCACATTCGCTGACTTTATTTTAGGGCCTACCATTGAAGAGTATGCTGAGTTTATTGAGCTACCAGTATAGAATAAAGTTCCTTTTATTCACTCTGCCTCTGAGCCCAAGTTGGAGGACTTAGCTAAGGTCTTGCACATGAATGCTTCTGAGCTGTTGATGACTTCTTGGCGCGGGGTTCCAGGTTTCTCTCTCCAGTTTCTGATTGGTAAGGCTCAAGAATACACCAAGAACGGATGTTGGGTAGTCTTTAACGCTGTTTTGGCTCTATGCATTTATGGGATAGTGCTGTTTCCCAATTTCCCGAACTTCGTGGACATGGATGCATTTCATTTGTTTGCTGCTGGCAACCCTGTACCCACATTGATCGGGGACTTCTACCATTCGATGCACTACAAAAATGAGAACAGGAGAGGCAAGAACGTCTCTTGTTGTGTGCCTTTGTTGTACATGTGGTTTAAGAGCCATCTCCCCCTGAAGGGACCTTTTGTAGATAGTGCAACTACAGCTGACTGGCCAGAGCGCCTGATGAGACTATCTTCTGAAGACATTGAGTGGTTTGACCGAGACTTGTTGGGGTCCGAGCTTATTTTCAGTTGTTCGGGGTATCCTAATGTTCCTTTGATAGGAAGAAAAGGGTGTATCAATTATAACCCATCTCTGTTCGTTCGCCAGTTTGGATACGCGTTGAAGAACCCACCTAAGGAGGAAGAAGTACAAGAATCTCTGTACTTCACCGGTGATTTGAATGGAGAGTTACTAGCCAAGCTTCAGCACGCCTGGATGCGTATCAACAGAAGAGGGAAACCGCTGTTGGGGAAGAATGATTGTCAGGCTTATGTACCATACAAAGTTTGGATCCAAGAGAGGGCAAAACATTTACGGATGCCATTACCCGCTGCACAAGTCCCTGTGCACATTCCGGTAGAGGAACCAACCACCGTTACTATGGAGGTCTACGAGCGAGTTGTGAAAGAAAAAGAAGCCTTGATGAAGATCAATGAAGGGTTAGAAAAGGAACTGGCTCAGATACGTAGTAAGAAGAACAAGGCTGTGCATTCTTTCCAACAGCAGATCGAGTTAGTAAACAGGCTAGGTGCTGAACTGACCGAAGAGAAAAAGAAGCGTGAGCGTCTGGGGAAAGAATTCATAAGCTCTCATGACATGTTGGAGTCCAAAAAGAAAGCACTCGATGCCGCTCACCGGGAAATCTCTTCTTGTAACAAGACGTGGAATGCTATGCTAACCAACAATAAAAAGAGGGAAGACAAATTGAAGCAACAAATTTCTGAACTCGAAGAACAGTTGAAGGCTAGCACTAAGAAGTATGAAGAGGAGGTAATGACAAGATATAGTCTCCAGAATGCATTGAACAAGGCCATCGAAGGCAAGAAAGAAGCTGTGTCTCAGAAGCGGAAGCTAGAGGATCGCTTCAGAGAAGGGGCATGGGAGGAATCCGCTGGTGATTTGCGACGTGTTCTCAAGCGAAGAGATCTACTTGTTGAGGGTCTGCTTACCCGACCAAGCCATCCAGAGACTAAGAAGTTACTAGAGGAGTACCAGGCATATGGGAGTACTTGATCGTTTCATGTATTAATGTGTATGCTTTATTTGCATAGCGCTGACCATCACCAGGATTGTTGGTTGAGGTCATGCCTTCTTATTGTACACTCATTGATATTGTATTCTGGGCTTAATGGATTTCTCTGCAATATATGAGGTGTTTTCTATGATTCGGCTCCGATCTTCGTATTATTGTCACTGTCACCACACTGGCACATTCGCACTAGAATCGGGGAATGACATTCCCTAATGCACAGACACATATTGCATTGCATTCACATTCATATTGCATTACAGGTGATTATTGAATTGTATCTCATTTCTTGCACTGTACCAGGTCTTTTCAGGATTGAAAGTCAGCGCCCGCACCGATACTTCACTCGCACCAACTGCCGAAGAATTATGGATCAGATGCAGAATGAAATGCAAGACATGCGTGAGAAGCTGGCGCTATTCATGCAGACAATGGAGACCATTGCGAAAGGCCAGGAGAATTTGCAAGCTTTGGTGCAGCCTTTGTTGGTAAGAAATGTTGGGCACGGAAATGAAGACCATCATTCTGTGCGAGTCGACACTATTCATGGGGATGGTACTCCCACACCGGTGGCTCCACCTGTGGTAAACATACCTGCTGTCAATGTGAACAACGGCGCTGCCGCCGGGAACGGTAACGTTGGAATCGGTAACGAGACTGTCGTCAACAACGTTGGGCTCGGAGATGTCAACCTGGGTGATAATATGGGAGGTAATGGCTTCGGTAATAATGGATTCGGCTTCAATGACCAGGGGTTTGATCATGCTGGGAAGTACGGCTTCAACGCTCAGGGCTTCGGACAGGACGGATTTGGTATGACTAATCAGGGTTATGGCGGATTCGGAAATGGAAATGGCGCTGGGTTAATGGCTTTTGGACCTGCAGGAGTCGCTCCGGGGTATGGTAACAGGGGGCGAGGTCCTGTGATGAATCAGAATAGAGTTGGCCGTAACAACGGATACGATGGATACGGAACTGGGAACGGTAATTGGCTAGAAGATCAGCAAGAGGATGCTTTCTCCGGTGGAGGTTTCGAAGGTCCTATGGATGACTCTCAGAGAATCAAGATGCTCGAGGAGCAGATGAAGGGGGTCGTGAATCAAAGTTCTGTTGGCTTAGATATGACTACAATGGGTCTGGTGCCTGGCCTGAGGGTACCAATAAAATTCAAAGCTCCCACATTCGACAAGTATAAGGGGGATACCTGTCCAAAAGTGCACGTACGGTCATATTACCGAAGGATGTCGACGTATTCAAACGATGAGAGGATGCTAATGCATTTCTTTTAAGATAGCTTGTCTGGTCCTTCCCTCGAATGGTATATGGGGTTGGAACCAACACAGATAAAGACATGGAAGCAGCTGGCTGAAGCGTTTGTGGCTCACTATAAGTACAACAGTGACTTGGCACCCAACCGGGTCCAATTGCAGGGGTTGTCCCAGAAGAAGGGCGAGAGCTTCAAAGAGTATGCGCAAAGATGGCGCGACATGACTGCTCGAGTTCATCCTCCTTTAGAGGACAAAGAAATGAATGATATGTTCATAGAAACATTCACTGGCATGTTTTATGACAAGTTGTTTCATACTTCTTTGGGCAGTTTCTCAGACTTAATCCTGATGGGAGAGAAGATTGAAAGCAACATTAAACAGGGAAGATTCCAAGCTGAGGAATCCACTGCAGCTGGCAGTAACAGAAGGGCTTTCGGTGGGCGTCGTCAAGGTGATGCAAGTGCAGTGTTTGGGGGCCGAGGCCGAGGCCGGGGCAGAGGTCGAAACCAGTACAATCAGCCGCAGCAGGTGGCAAGTGTTACTATTCCATTTCAGCAACAACCAATACAACAACAACAACAACAACAGCCACAACAGGGGGCACAGCCTGCCCAGCGCAGAGTCCAGGGGGGCAGACCAAGGAGGGTGTTTGAAATGCCTCCTTCAACGTATGCAGAATTGCTACAGACGTTACTGGGTTTGAACTTGGTGGAAAAGAGAACTATGGCGCCAGTAACGGGCACTCCTCCGTACGGCTTTGATGCAAGCAAGCACTGTGAATTCCACTCCGGGGCTCCGGGCCATGATGTAGAGAGTTGCCACACGTTCAAGCATGTGGTACAGGATCTATTGGATAGTAAGGCTATCAATTTTGGACAGGCAGGTCCGAACATAGTACAAAAGCCCATGCCCAACCATGGGGCAAATGCCATTTTAACTGAGGAGGGCTTGAACTTGATTATGAATGTTGACGACCTAAAGACACCGTTGTGCGAGATAAAGAGCAGGTTATTGCAAGGTGGTGTGTATCCAGGATGCGACGAGTATTGTTTAGAGTGTTGGACCCAAGCGGGGGGTTGTGATGAATTGAAGAAGGGTATTCAGACCTTAATAGATGGAGGCACATTACAATTCGACCGAACGACAGTTGAAGAACCTACAGAGGTATTAGCAGACAAGCAAAGTGATGTAGCTACTGTGACGATTCCCCGAAAAACGATAACTATAACGGCGCCGGCCAAGTGACCGCCGATCACTATCACCAAGGCCGGACCAATCCCTTATGAGAGCACTAAGGAAGTCCCCTGGACCTATGGGCTGGAAGTATACTGTGATGGGGTGAAAATTGATGTTAATAAACAGCCAGTTGAGGTTGTAGACAACGTCGTCGGTACCGGAGGTATGACAAGAAGTGGGAGAATCTTCATATCGCCTGAGGTAGAGGCTGAACGACTGGTGAAAGGAAAAGGAAAGATGAATGAGACTATCCCTGTGCAGAGGAACGAAAAAGAAACGTCGTCGAGGGATGTAGGAGAGTTCATGCGCCTTATTCGTAAGAGTGATTATAAGATTGTTGAGCACCTTCAACAGACGCTGTCAAAGATATCCATACTGTCATTGCTATTGTGTTCCGAAGCTCACAGAAATGCATTGTTGAAAGTTCTGGATACGTCCTTCGTACCCCAAGATGTTTCCGTGAATCAGTTGGAGGGGGTGTTGGCGCATGTGAACGCAGGCCATAGCTTGGGCTTTACAGATTTTGATTTGACCCCGAAGGGGAGAGAGCATAACATGGCATTGCACGTCTCTATTGAGTGTAGGGGATCAGTCATGTCTCATGTACTGGTAGACACCGGATCTTCCTTGAACGTGCTGCCCAAGAAAGCAATGATGAAACTGGATGTCAGAGGAATCCTTTGTACGCCTAGTGACTTGGTGGTCAGGGCATTTGATGGTACACGAAGAACAGTCTTTGGATCCATAACATTACCTCTACAGGTGGGACCGGAGGTTTTCGCAACTGAATTTTATATTATGGATATCCAGCCAGCATACAGCTGCCTTCTCGGACGACCCTGGATTCATGGTGCTGGGGCAGTCACGTCTACCTTGCATCAAAAGTTGAAATACATGGTAGGGGACAGTGTGGTCACAGTCTGTGGAGAAGAAGATATATTGGTTAGCCATCTGTCATCATTCAAGTATGTAGAAGTTGACGGCGAGATTCATGAAACACCCTGTCAAGCCTTTGAAGGGTTGCGCATCAAAGACAAAGGTCCCGGGCCGAGTAAAGCGTCAGAGGTAGCCGTCTCGTCATATAAGGAGGCCCAGGCTCTAGTAGAGACAGGTGAGACAAAGGGTTGGGGCAAGGTGCTGGATATTCCTGTAAAGATGGACCGATTTGGGCTGGGATATCAACTGTCGTCATCAACGCCTGCTGCAGGGGCACCCCGTTTCAAAGGACCGATAACAATCACAGCTAGTGGAGTGTGTCACGAGGCCATCAACGCTGTTTCAGATTCCGAAGAAGGAGACAGTGACTGCGACATGGACGCCTGGATTCAGCCGAGCGTGCCAGGACAAGGATTATGCAATTGGTCTATTCAGGAGATTGTTCCTGTGACTCACAAACAGTAATACTTTGTTTTCTTAATTGTTGAGCAATCTGGTGTCTTACCCGAGGCATCATGATTTTGCTTAGGGCCGTGCTGTTATGAACATTGCGTTGTTTTATCATTAAATAAAAGGCGTTTTTTCATGTACAAATATTGCGATCTCTGTTTTTCCTGTTTTGTGTTTTACAATAAAATGGCAACGTGGTTATTCGCTTTATACGCATTTTGAAGCATTTAACCATTCCTTTTGCAGGATAACATTTTCAGATGACATCATTGAACCGCCTATGACTCGTCTCGACTTTGAGCACCCGGTATTTCAGGCCGAAGAAGAGAATGTTGAAGATGGCGACGTTCCCGAAGAATTGTCTTGGTTGGTAAAGCAAGAAGAGCGAGTCATTCTGCCTCATGAGGAGGTCATCGAAATTATTAACCTGGGGTCGGAAGGGGTTGAAAAGAACATCCGTATAGGAGCCGCGCTGCAGAGCGACGTCAAGCGAAGACTGGTTGAAATGCTCAGAGAGTACAGTGATGTGTTCGCTTGGTCGTACGAAGACATGCCTGGGCTTGATACAGATATGGTTGTGCACCGTCTGCCGCTAAAAGAAGAATGCTCGCCGGTCAAGCAGAAGCTTCGCAGAACTAGACCTGATATGGCAGTGAAAATTAAGGAGGAGGTTCAAAAGCAGTGGGACGCTGGTTTCCTAGCTGTTACAAAATATCCCTCATGGGTCGCTAATATTGTACCAGTGCCAAAGAAAGACGGTAAAGTGAGAATGTGCGTAGATTACCGTGATTTGAACAAAGCGAGCCCGAAAGATGATTTTCCGCTTCCTCACATTGATGTGTTGGTTGACAACACTGCCCAATTCTCCGTATTCTCCTTCATGGATGGCTTCTCGGGCTATAATCAGATTAAAATGGCGCCAGAAGACATGGAGAAGACTACCTTCATAACACCTTGGGGAACATTTTGTTATAAAGTGATGCCCTTCGGATTGAAGAATGTTGGGGCAACGTATCAGCGTGCAATGACGACTCTTTTCCATGATATGATGCATAAAGAGATCGAAGTTTATGTCGATGATATGATTGCCAAATCCCAGACGGAGGAAGAGCATTTGGTGAATCTGCTGAAGTTATTCAAAAGGCTTAGGAAGTTCAGGCTGAGACTGAACCCTAATAAGTGCACCTTCGGGGTGAGATCGGGTAAACTGCTGGGGTTTATCGTGAGCGAAAAAGGAATAGAGGTTGATCCTGCAAAAATCAAAGCAATACAAGAAATGCCGACGCCTAAAACAGAAAAAGAGGTGCGCGGGTTTTTAGGGAGGTTGAACTACATCGCTCGGTTCATATCTCACCTAACAGCTACGTGTAAGCCGTTATTCAAGCTGTTGAAAAAAGACCAAGCTGTAACATGGAATGAAAATTGTCAAAAGGCGTTCGATAAAATAAAACAGTATTTGTAGGAGCCTCCTATTTTGATACCCCCAGTGGCGGGGAGACCCTTGATTATGTATTTGACAGTTCTTGAGGGAAGTATGGGTTGTGTTCTCGGTCAACACGACGAGACAGGAAGAAAAGAGCATGCAATATATTACTTGAGTAAGAAGTTTACTGAATGTGAATCTCGATATTCGATGCTTGAAAAAACTTGTTGCGCGCTAGCCTGGGCCGCCAAGCGTTTGAGGCAATACATGCTGAATCATACAACCATGCTCATCTCGAAGATGGATCCTATCAAATATGTATTCGAAAAACAGGCGTTATCGGGGAGAATTGCCCGTTGGCAGATGGTTTTGACCGAATACGACATCCAGTATGTCTCGCAGAAGGCTATAAAGGGGAGTGTATTATCTGAGTACTTGGCAGGGCAGCCTATTGAGGATTACCAATCGATGAGGTTTGATTTTCCTGACGAGGATATCATGTACCTAAAGATGAAAGATTGTGAAGAGCCGTTGCCAAACGAAGGGCCAGAGTTGGGTTCCAAGTGGCAGTTAATATTTGATGGAGCTGTAAACGCCTACGGTAGCGGACTAGGGGAAATCATCACTACTCCACACGGGTCGCACATCCCGTTTACCGCTCGATTGACCTTTCCAGTTACCAATAATGAAGCCGAATACGAAGCTTGTATCATGGGGCTTGAAGAAGCCATTGATTTGCGAATCAAAAATCTGGATGTATACGGAGACTCAGCTCTGGTGGTGAATCAAATAAAAGGAGAATGGGAGACACGTCAGCCTAATTTGGTACCGTACATGAATTACGCAAGGAGATTGTTGCCTTTCTTTGACAAGGTTGAATTGCATCATGTACCGCGAGCAGAGAATTAGATGGCTGACGCCCTGGACACTTTGTCTTCCATGTACAAAGTCAACTTCTGGAATGAGGCTCCCAAAATTGTTATCTCTCGGCTTGACAGACCTGCCTTCGTATTTGCCATTGACGAAGCATCTGACGATAAACCGTAGTATTTCGATATCCTCAATTTCCTGAAAAATAAAGAGTATCCGGCTGGGGCATCCAGTCACGATCAGAAGACTCTTAGGAGATTGGCGGGTAATTTCTATTTGAATCCGGACGGTGTCTTATACAGACGAAATCACGACTTGGTGCTACTACGTTGTGTAGACGAGAAAGAGGCGAAGCTGCTTATGGAGGAAATACATGAGGGTACATTTGGTACGCATGCTGGTGGGCATGCTATGACGAGGAAGCTGCTGCGGGCAGGTTATTTTTGGCTAACTATGGAAACTGATTGTTTCAAGTTTGCGAAGAGGTGTCATAAGTGCCAAATCTATGCAGATAAGATCCATGTGCCTCCGAGTCCTCTGAATGTGATGTCATCGCCATGGCCATTCTCGATGTGGGGAATCGATATGATTGGAAAGATCGAGCCGACTGCTTCTAACGGACACCGGTTCATTCTAGTAGCAATCGATTATTTCACCAAGTGGGTGGAAGCGGCATCTTACGCAAATGTGACTAAGCAGGTAGTAGCCAGATTCATCAAGAGAGATATCATTTGCAGATATGGAGTCCCTGAGCGGATAATCACCGACAACGGTTCAAACCTGAATAACAAAATGATGAAGGAGCTGTGTCAGAATTTTAAGATCGAGCATCACAACTCCTCCCCTTACCGACCCAAGATGAATGGTGCTGTTGAAGCGGCCAATAAGAATATAAAGAAGATCGTTCAGAATATGGTGGTGACCTACAAGGATTGGCACGAGATGCTACCTTTTGCTTTGCACGGTTATCGTACGACGGTACGCACATCAACCGGGGCAACCCCGTTCTCGTTGGTATATGGAATGGAAGCAGTGCTACCATTGGAAGTTGAGATTCCTTCGTTGAGAGTATTACGAGATGTCCAACTAGACGAGGCAGAATGGGTGAAAGACAGGTTGAACCAGCTGAGTTTAATGGATGAGAAGAGGCTAGCTTCTCTAGCATACGGTCGTTTGTACCAGAGCCGAATGAAGAAAGCATATGATAAGAAGATACATCCTCGGAGCTTTCAGACGGGCGACCTTGTGCTAAAAAGGATTCTCCCGCCACAGGCAGATCACAGGGGCAAGTGGACCCCCAACTACGAAGGGCCATACGTTGTCAGAAAAGTCTTTTCAGGAGGAGCTTTATTGTTGTCCACCATGGACGGTGAAGACTTTACGTCGCCTGTAAATTCGGACGCAGTTAAAAAATACTTTGCTTGAAATTGACCCGCTGGACAAAAAAAAGAGAGTCCAGGCAAAAATGGGGCATCCTGGCGAACCAAAAACAGAATGAAAGGTTCGGGCAAAAGTTAGGGATGAAATTGAAAAAATATGTACACCCGCGAAGTTGAAAACCTACACTGGGCGGCTTCGGCAGAAAAGGGTATCCCGGTGAACTGAAAACCCGTAAAGGGCGGTTCACGCAAAAGTTAGGGATTTGAAAAGCAAATGACTGCGGTCTGAATTTGATACTACGGTGAGCATTGGTGCAGGAGAATATACCTGAGGGGTCGATTATCAGATACAATCTCTTCGGAAGTATGGATACCGGGAAAGCATTAGAGTCGGGCGAGTCATAGGAGGATCAGCTCGTGATGTTATCTGCATCCCGTTGCCGACATGTGTACAAATTTGATTTGTCATTATATTTATGCTTCTTGTGCATACTTGTATATTCGTTATGCGTAGCTCCCTCTTTTCAGGAGTTACATCCCGTGTACAAAACTCTGCCCATTTAGGGGCCCAATCAATAAAACATGTTATTCAGTATTTGATGTTGGTTCTTTACTGTTTTGTACATGATAAACGCCTAGGTTTAATGAAACTAGCAAGTGTATAACGTCGCTGGCCCTTGCCAATAATTGCTAAAACTTTGAATTAACTGAACATAATGTCACTAACACTAACTTGAATAGATTTGGTTGCATAGACTTGTCTTGTCTTGTTTGTGGTGTTGCAGGGTTCGTAGCCGTATGAAGTGGACGATCAAAAGATTGCAGTATGGACCAGAAGCTCGTAACGGAAAGACTCGATCCCCACGCAGGTCGCGCTTCTAAGATAACATTGTTCCTCACTGAAGAAGGATCGAATTCCCCAGCTAGTCGCAGCTTAGTCAAAGGACATTCTCCAGCAAAGTCGGTTACTCTCAACAGAATTGATGATTCCAAGATCAAAGGCAGTATTCAGACAGTGCATCCCAAGAAGAGTGGTTTCGCCTCAGAAGATTAATTTCCAACTCGTGAGCTGTACCTAGACAGTTTACCCTCCCCAGTAGGGTCATTCACTCCCCCCAGCGGAGTCAGTTGATTTTCCCCAAGAGAATCATTTCGTCCCCAGCGGAGTTCTCTTTTCAGCAAGTGTTTTCTTTCCTCCCAGTGGAACTCAAATATTAAAAAAGAAAACTCTCCCCGACAGAGTTGGCGGTGTGTCCTGGCATTTATTTTGCCATAATACCGTGTGATACCCGTTCACTCCCCAGCAGAAGTCCAATCATGATTGGCGCATTCAGCTATTACTCAGCGAAGCAGGCTTCACCCTTCCAGCATTTATTTTGCTGGAATAATTCTGTGGCACCTGGTTATCCCCAGAGGAGTTGGCATTATCTTCAGCATTTATTTTGCTGAAGCGGTTAGAGCTATCCTAGCAGTTCGAGTCTGCATCTGCATCGACATATAGTGTCATGCTTGCATCCACCAAATAAAAAAAAACGCGTAGCATTTCCATGTCGAATGGAGCATTACGCCATTGTCAAACATATGCATTTTGAAACATAAACCAGGTTGGTTAACCGTTTGTTTTCAAGTGTTGTTCCCCTTGCAGGTGGGGGGAGCTCTTGCTCAAATTAATTACCAAACATTCAAGATCTCGGCGTGAGACATTCAACGATAATGCCGGTTGTGGCATTGTTCCCCACAGAGTTGCTTGTTTGAGTTTCTCTTACCCCTCCAGCGGAGTATTTCTTCAAGGTTGTTATCGTGACAACATCAAAAGAATTCGTGAATCGATCTTTGGAAGTCGCCGCCTATGTTAAAATAGGTGTCTGGCAGTATGGATTCAGAAAATCCCCAGTAGAGGCCTTCTCAGATTTGCTGCCATGTCAGCACTGAAAATCGGAAGACTAGACTCATATTGTGTTACCCATGTGGTTGATGGAGCTAGCTGCTGCAAAGATAGGCAGAAAACCTGTATTTGACAGAGTACTACCCGCAGCAGAGGCGGAGATATTTTCCTGTATTTGACAGAGTATTTCCCGTATGGATAGGCGGATGAAGTTTCCTGTGTTTAGACAGATGATTTTCCCGTATGGATAGGCGGATGAAGTTTCCTGCGTTTAGGCAGATGATTTTCCCGTACGGATAGGCGGATGAAGTTTCCAGAGTATTTCCCGCATGGATAGGCGGATGAAGTTTCCTGTGTTTAGACGGATGATTTTCCCGTATGGATAGGCGGATGAAGTTTCCTGTGTTTACACAGATGATTTTCCCGTATGGATAGGCGGATGAAGTTTCCTGTGTTTAGGCATATGATTTTCCCGTATGGATAGGGGGATGAAGTTTCCTGTGTTTAGGCAGATGATTTTCCCGTATGGATAGGCGGATGAAGTTTCCTGTGTTTAGACAAATGATTTTCCCGTACGGATAGGCGGATGAAGTTTCCAGAGTATTTCCCGCATGGATAGGCGGATGAAGTTTCCTGTGTTTAGACAGATGATTTTCTCGTATGGATAGGCGGATGAAGTTTCCTGTGTTTAGACGGATTATTTTCCCGAATGGATAGGCGGATGAAGTTTCCTGTGTTTAGACAGATGATTTTCCCGTATGGATAGGCGGATGAAGTTTCCTGTGTTTAGACGGATGATTTTCTCGTATGGATAGGCGGATGAAGTTTCCTGTGTTTAGACAGATGATTTTCCCGTATGGATAAGCGGATGAAGTTTCCTGCGTTTAGGCAGATGATTTTCCCATACGGATAGGCGGATGAAGTTTCCAGAGTATTTCCCGTAGGGATAGGCGGATGAAGTTTCCTGTGTTTAGACAGATGATTTTCCCGTATGGATAAGCGGATGAAGTTTCCTGTGTTTAGGCAGATGATTTTCCCGTATGGATAGGCGGATGAAGTTTCCTGTGTTTAGGCAGATGATTTTCCCGTATGGATAGGCGGATGAAGTTTCCTGTGTTTAGGCAGATGATTTTCCCGTATGGATAGGCGGATGGAGTTTCCTGTGTTTAGACAGATGGTTTGCCCGTATGGATAGACGGATGGAGTTTCCTGTGATTAGACAGAAATGTTTCCCCAGCGAAAGCGCCGGGTTTTTCCGTAATGTGAGTCCTGACGTGGACAGATTTGTGTTTATTCGTGATTTGGCGAAATTTGGGTCCAGATGTGGACAAGGTTACTCCTGTGACAACAGAATCTCTATTCGTGTTGACGAATTTGTCTCTCTTCTTGTGTTTATAAGGTTAGTCCAGTTGTGGACAGAGGTGTTTTACGAAAAGTGTTCAGTACCTGTGGCGTTACATAGGTGGTTGAAGTTGAAATCAGAATTATCAGACGTCGGATTAGTGGTTGCTGTAACAACCAGATTCAATTGGTGGATGTCGTTCCCTAAACAGTTGGGCGGTTTATTTCTGCGGTTGGCAAATTTCCGGGTTCTTAGTATTCAACCGTCTCGTACCTCGAATGTTTGAAGGTCGTTCACGCTTCACCCAGTCGGGTCCAAGTCGCTTGAATAGGGGCAGCTGTTGCACCCTAAAATTTGCTCAACCTACTTCACTTGGTTTATGTTTCAATTGCATTGTCATTTGCATATTAGGTCATGTACATAATTAATTCATCTGCATAGCATAGCATGGGCAAGCCATCCAACAAGGGACCAAATTCAATTCTTATCTCTATGGGAATATCAAGAGGTTCTTATTCAAATTCAAGCCTAGCCAAGTCATCAGAAAGAAATTGAAACCTAGAGAAGTCAGTGGACCAAGCAGTGGATCTATCTCTTATCTTGAGTGTATTTGGAGATCATAAAAGAAGTTGTGAGCTGTGAATTGAGCATGGAGAGCATATAGACATCATGGGAGACCTAGAGGGTCATTTTGAAAGTGAGGCAAGTCATTGATGTGATTACAAGAGCTGCAGTTGAAGACAGTCAACTAGGGTTTCATCTGGGTCAACCCTGGGTCAACCCTAGGTCAAATGCTTGATTGAAGGGCATCAAGGCCTGTTTGAAAGATGTGGGGTTCATCATTTGAAATGTAGATATGGATGTGGTGTTGTGCCAAGAAGAAATCAAGAGGAATCAAGAAGAAGAGAAGTTTCTAAATTAGGGTTTCTGTGTAAAATCCCCTGATTTAGGTCAAACTTCCAAGCAAGATAATTCAAAATTAAAGCCTCAAATGGATCCTTGGCCAACATGAAACTTGTAGAGGATCTCAAGACCTTTAATTTGAGTGGTGGAAGACATCAAGGAGATTTATAGAACTCAAGTTATGGTCCTTGCAAGTTACAGGTCATCAGAGGCATCTGAAATTTTGTCTGTGAAAGTTACTTGTCTTCCAAGCAACTTTTACCCCTCAAGGAGCTTTTAAATGGATTTCTGGTCAACATGAAAGTTGTTCCTCATGATCGTAGCTTTCTAGAAAGGTATGGTATGCCTTCATCTGATTTGTGGAACTCTACTTATGACCTTGGCAAGAAAAGGGTATTTTGGTCATTTGAGAATTACAGGTCATTTCAAGCATATGCCTAAAACTCACACAAGGAAGCTTCAAATGAAAAACTTCACAACATAAAAGTTGTTCCAAATGACATTTTGAGTCTTGAAGAGTGGTCATGGAAGTTGGAAAATGCTCATAGCTCAAGATTGCAAATTTGGTCAATTAAAAGGTGAATTTAATGAATAAAAGTGACCTAAAAATGAGATTTTGCAATACATGTCCAAATGGGATGAAATTATAGGTCATTTTAATTGGAAACAATGTTTTGAGACCATTGGCAATAGTGGATTTTTGAGTTTAGTTCATAATTTGGAAGTTATCATGGCTTGCTTATAAAAGAAGTAACACAAGCCAAAACACAAGGGATTGGTGCACAAGAAGTTTCCAGCAAATTCTAGATGGTTCCATGGGCATCTATATAAACCCTAGAGAGCATTCAATGCAGGGTTACACTTCATTTTGATCAAAACCCCATAGTTTCATTCTCTCTTGCATTTTTGCAAAATCATCCAAACTCTCTCAATTCCTCATCATTCTTCAAAGTTCTTGATCCTATCATACTCCATGATCATCATTGATCACATCCCAAGCAAGATATGAGTGTATTGAAGCCATAATCGTGTGCTACAAGTTTATCATCCAAATTGCAAAAGGAATTGGTTACAAGAATCCAAGGTGTTTAAGCAAGAACAAGTGCATACAGAATCAAGATCTTGGTCTATTGATTGCTATTGGAGCATTGCTGAGCTTGAAGTGGTGATTTCATCCTTCTGTTTTCAACTCTACACCAGGTTAGTAATCTCTTCGAATTGGCTTAATTTAGTTAGCATGATGTAGGTTGGTTAGGATAAGAATGACCTAGGTAGTTAGATGAAAATTCTGGAGATTTTGACTGAATTTGGTGGAGGTTGATATGTGAGCACACCAACTGTTTGGATATAGAACTAGAAGGATAGGAGGTTTTAATTCATGTGTTTTAGCTTAGGTTAATCAGTGATGCAAGGTGAGTATTTTGATGGCAAGAAATTGAAGAAAGAAGAAGTTGGAGGTTTGAGTATCCATGGAAGTGCACCATCGGGTTTCTTGATTCAGTTGGTTTCAGTGAGAATTATTAGCATGGTTGTATTCAGCTCGAAAAATAGAGCATCTTTGCTTTTTGTGGATTTGAATTTCATGGAGAAACGAAGTTGTACGAGTGTGTTGAAGTCTGGTTCATGCAAGCTTGTTCATGGCATCCATGGTAGAAACCCTAGGCGTGAGGAAGACGAAGCTCCACAAGCGTTGGATGAGCAAGACTTGGTTGACTGAACATTTGATCTCACGGCCAGGATTTGAAGTTGAAAACGAGAGGGAATTCAGAAACGTGAAACGCACCGTTTCACTTAAGTCCTCAGACTGGGCTTAGGAACAATTGCTAGCCACACCCCTGCTTTCCAGGCCCATTCCATTTTGAACTAACTTTAGTTGCTTTTTACACCGTTTTCGTTTTATTTTCTTTGGTATTTTTTCTGATTTAACTGGGCCCAGGCGCGCCTTGCTACGCGCACCCCCAGTCTGGGCCCATCATCAATTTTCCAATGCAAATCATTACTAACTGCACTCCTAACCCATTTTAATTCATTTTAATTTCATTTATTTTTCTTAATTGTTTGAAAAATCATAACAAATTGAAAATTCCATATTTTTGATTGGTTGTTTTTTTACTATTTTCATATTTCTGTGTAGAAAAATATCATGTAATAAAATTTCCATTTTATTTTCTTTTAATATTTTTTGCACATTTTTTCTTTTAATGCCTTTTTAAATAGATTTAATTTGTATATAGTTTTGTAGAATTTCTTTTAGGTGGTTCTCATAATCTTTTTAGGACAAATTTTTTAGCATAACTAGATACATATATTAGGTGCCCCCTTGATTTTTCTACCATTTTTTTAGGATTTATTTTAGGTAATTTAGTTAGAAACCATTAGGCTAATCATTTAGGGTTGTGAATATAATGTAGGTTTAACAAAACAAATTTTCTTTTGGGTTTTCTCTAGAACAAATTAAATGATGGGACTATAGGGGTATTATGGGTAGATAATAGATCCCTTAGAAAATGCTAGGAGTTCCCCTATTCTATTATTAATACTAGTATATTTCCTGTTATTGATTGATTGTGTGGTGTGCCCTCTCTAGGGTTATTTGTTTAACTGTGTGGGGTATTGGGCCTGTTTGGGGCTTGGGTTTGAGTTGAAGACTTTGTGGATGAAGCTCATTGAAGATTAAGAGAATAAATACCATTTCCAGAGTTGATGAAGAGTATCTTGCTGGCAGCTGTTAAAGGTTATAGGATCTAGGAGTTAGGCAGAGCTCTAGAGTAGAAAACTTGATTCACAAACATGGAAGGTCTTGTTTGCCTCCATCCCTCTCTGTGATGCAAAGTCTCTCTAGGACACTCACCCCCTTCCTTTGGAAGGCTTGGTGACAGTGTTTAAGAGATAGAACTCTTGAGAGAAACATTCTAGGTGTTGTTAACAGTTTGTTTGCCACCTTTGGTGGTCAACTAACTGCTTAACATTCCAGTTCATCCTCTTAACTGTTTCTCATCTTGGAGATTGAGACTTGAAGAAAAGCCCTGAGAGATTGAAGATAGAGACCTTGCTTGAAGGCTGTGAAGATGAAGACTGATGCTTGCTGGAAGCCTGTAGATGTTTGAAGATGACTTGAAGAGAGATGTTGATGAAGACTGCTGTTTGCTGTTTACTTTTGTTGTTCATAATTCTTGATGTATTGTTTGAATTTCCCTGACTGTATTGTTTGCCATTTAATCTGTTAGGTTGAAAGCGAATTTTGTTCGCTTTTGCCTGTTGTTTTCTAGGTTCGAAGTTGAGTGGGACTCCCTTGCCTCGCTTGTATTGCTGCATTCATGCATTTTACTGCTTTATTGTATATATCTGTTGTTTCTGTTTCCGTCTATTCCCTTAGGATCTCTGTTTCTCTCTGTGCAAGAGAGGTGCATGATAGACATTAGGTATTAACCCATGCATGATAACATTAGGTTAGTTTGATTCCCTTTTAAACTATAGGTTAGAGTTCTGTCTCTTCTTTCTCAAAACAAACAGAAAAACACAATAAATATTCCAAACACAATAAAAGACACTTCTTCCGTAAAAGAATGTGAACTCATCAAAACGTCATTTTTGTCCGCTTGGACCAGTAATTAGAAAAACCCTTTTTTAGAAGGAGATGAAAGCAATCAAAATAGACTTGTGTCGTACGTGGCCCGAACTACGTTTGCTCTGATCTTTCATGCCGTGTGGAAGTACGTAGGCATAGGATGCGACGTCCTAGCGAGCAACCTTTCCCATTCACCAGTAGTTAGTCGAACTACGAAGACTCTGACTTTCTCTCTTGAGAATACGTAGGCATGGAGCAGCGAGGCTCTACCGAGTCCCTTTCTTTCTTTTAACCCCAGACATGTAGAATAGATAGAATAACAATACGTACCAGAAAACAAGCGTGGATCCCGTCGAGTACGACGAACGTGAGGGGTGCTAATACCTTCCCCTTGCGTAACCGACTCCCGAATCTAGGATTTGGTTGCGATGAACATTCCTTTCCCCATCTTTGCGGTAGGTTTACTTCGAGCGTTTCCTTTCCCTCCGTTGGGATAAATAACGCACGGTGGCGACTCTTCTGTTCAGCCGGCGCCGATTTTCGCAGTAGCGACAGCTGGCGACTCTGCTGGGGATCCAACGTCCCCTGGCTGCTAAGGACTGCGATAGTTCCTTATGCATTTGGGATCCAACGTCCCTTAAGCGATTCAATCCTAACGCTTGTTTTCCCGTCGAGGATTTTGTATGGATTTAATTTTTCTGTATTTTACTTTCAGCATTATATTATTGTTATTATTGCTGTATTGGGGTGTGACGGGTGTTCCATGATTGAGAGATAAGCCGAACCTGGGCTTGAGTGCACCTAGAATTAGAGTGGAAATTAGTGGGCGCGCACGTGCTTTGCATGTCCTAGGGTCCCGCGAAATCCACACTCAGACGAGGTTCTTCTGGTTGGCCTCCTGTCCTGCCCTTTGGGTGGCTCGGGTTGCTGGTTAGTTGGATTGTCGACTCTGGGAACCGATCATTTGGAAGTTGGCTAAGTGAGGCCTCTTCAGGATTTGATGATGCCACTCCTTCTGGGAATCGTATCATCAACCCTGAAAGTCTGTGACGCCGACGACCGCATAGGATGCCATACCTTCGTCAGTTACTAGGACACCTACCTGTGAGAGGGTTGGGGTTATGCAGGTAACTAAACCTTTAGATACCGGTTGTTTCTTGTTTTGAGATCCTGGGTATTTATGGATAGTTGAGAGGTCTAGCAGAGACCAGTTGGAGTTATGATAAGGGGTCTGTCAGAGACCAGTCAGAGTTATGTTATGGGGTCTATCAGAGACCAGTGTTGGAGCTTTGTATTGGGTCTGTCCAAGACCAGGGTTTGAGGAATTCTGGAGGGTCTATCTGAGGCCTATGATGTGGTTCAGGCTTCTCAGCCATGGCATTTGGTCCCTGTTGCATTTTATTTGCATTGCATTGTTTGCATAACCATTATCATTGCATCCCATTAACGTGTGTCTGTGCTGCAGGTGCATTTGCATATTCCCTGGTTCTAGTGTTCGGACTTCTGAGTATTGATCATGGCTGGTTTGAGGATGACAGTTGCCTACAAGTTACCTATCCCTGATATTACTCCCCTCCTGGGTCTGATTTCACTTGCTGATGAGGATGTCCGTAGAAGCTTCAGGCAGAGTTACGGAAGGCTGCTGAGATTGGTTCGCAAATCAACTGATGATGAACTGAATGGGCTGTATACACTGATGCAATTCTATGACCCTGCTTTGAGATGTTTCACATTCGCTGACTTTATTTTGGGGCCTACCATTGAAGAGTATGCTGAGTTTATTGAGCTACCAGTACAGAATAAAGTTCCTTTTATTCACTCTGCCGCTGAGCCCAAGTTGGAGGACTTAGCTAAGGTCTTGCACATGAATGCTTCTGAGCTGTTGATGACTTCTTGGCGCGGGGTTCCAGGTTTCTCTCTCCAGTTTCTGATTGGTAAGGCTCAAGAATACGCCAAGAACGGATGTTGGGTAGTCTTTAACGCTGTTTTGGCTCTATGCATTTATGGGATAGTGCTGTTTCCCAATTTCCCGAACTTCGTGGACATGGATGCATTTCATTTGTTTGCTGCTGGCAACCCTGTACCCACATTGATCGGGGACTTCTACCATTCGATGCACTACAGAAATGAGAACAGGAGAGGCAAGAACGTCTCTTGTTGTGTGCCTTTGCTGTACATGTGGTTTAAGAGCCATCTCCCCCTGAAGGGACCTTTTGTAGATAGTGCAACTACAGCTGACTGGCCAGAGCGCCTGATGAGACTATCTTCTGAAGACATTGAGTGGTTTGACCGAGACTTGTTGGGGTCCGAGCTTATTTTCAGTTGTTCGGGGTATCCTAATGTTCCTTTGATAGGAAGAAAAGGGTGTATCAATTATAACCCATCTCTGTTCGTTCGCTAGTTTGGAGACGCGTTGAAGAACCCACCTAAGGAGGAAGAAGTACAGGAATCTCTGTACTTCACCGGTGATTTGAATGGAGAGTTACTAGCCAAGCTTCAGCACGCCTGGATGCGTATCAACAGAAGAGGGAAACCGCTGTTGGGGAAGAATGATTGTCAGGCTTATGTACCATACAAATTTTGGATCCAAGAGAGGGCAAAACATTTACGGATGCCATTACCCGCTGCACAAGTCCCTGTGAACATTTCGGTAGAGGAACCAACCACCGTTACTATGGAGGTCTACGAGCGAGTTGTGAAAGAAAAAGAAGCCTTGATGAAGATCAATGAAGGGTTAGAAAAGGAACTGGCTCAGATACGTAGTGAGAAGAACAAGGCTGTGCATTCTTTCCAACAGCAGATCGAGTTAGTAAACAGGCTAGGTGCTTAACTGACCGAAGAGAAAAAGAAGCGTGAGCGTCTGGGGAAAGAATTCAGAAGCTCTCATGACATGTTGGAGTCCAAAAAGAAAGCACTCGATGCCGCTCACCGGGAAATCTCTTCTTGTAACAAGACGTGGAATGCTACGCTAACCAACAATAAAAAGAGGGAAGACAAATTGAAGCAGCAAATTTCTGAACTCGAAGAACAGTTGAAGGCTAGCACTAAGAAGTATGAAGAGGAGGTAATGACAAGATATAGTCTCCAGAATGCATTGAACAAGGCCATCGAAGGCAAGAAAGAAGCTGTGTCTCAGAAGCGGAAGCTAGAGGATCGCTTCAGAGAAGGGGCATGAGAGGAATCCGCTGGTGATTTGCGACGTGTTCTCAAGCGAAGAGATCTACTTGTTGAGGGTCTGCTTACCCGACCAAGCCATCCAGAGACTAAGAAGTTACTAGAGGAGTACCAGGTGTCGCTACTGCGAAAATCGGCGCCGGCTGACAGAAGAGTCGCCACCGTGCGTTATTTATCCCTCAGAGCGGGAAAGGAAACGCTCGAAGTAAACCTCGCAAAAAACGGGGAAAAGGTATGGTCATCGCAACCATAGCCTGGGTTCGGGAGTCGGTTACGCAAGGGGAAGGTATTAGCACCCCTCACGTCCGTCATACTCGACGGGATCCAGGCTTGCTTGGGTTGTCTACTGGATACAAAACAATCTTATCTACGGCTGCTAAATCTAAACGGGAGGGAATTGACTCGATAGAGCGTCGCACTCTATGCCTACGTATTCTCAAGAGAGAAAGTCAGAGTCAACGTAGTTCGGGACTACAGGGAAAATTGGCTCGCCAAGACCTCGCGTCTTGTGCCTACGTACTTCCACTGGATGGAAGATCAGAGCCTTACGTAGTTCAGACTAACTACGGCTAAACAAACATTCTCACACAGCAGTGAGAAAAACAACTGGTTGCACAGGGTCGGGAACCTATGGTCAAAACTATGGCTGAGTCTCAAATGCACTTGGGCAAGAGAGAAAAAGGGTACTCAATTAGTCGTTAGCGGGAAAGTCTCGACCGCACAGCCGCGAGAGAACAACAGGTTAGTCGTTAGTGTGCTCGCTAGGATATCGCATCCTATGCCTACATATCTTCGTCTGGTACGAAGAATCAGAGCAGCTGTAGTTCGGCTACTATCGGGACCACAGCTCAAATCTCGTTTTATTAATCTCTGAAAGAATGATTACAATGAGTTGAATACTGAAATAAATCTCCTAGGAAACGCTATCCTATTCTATCTTGAAAAGTCGAATGAAAATAGCCCCCTAACAAATGGGCCTCTAAACTATCCTAAAAGTCGTAAAATAAAGTCTATGAAAATATCCCTAAAAGAAAATACTTTAAAAATATTAAATCGGCACTTTAATATTTTTTTCTCTTTTCTCCTTTTCTTTTCAACATATTTTTTTCATATTTCTCCAAATATTTTTTCTCTATTTTTTCACAATGTTTTTCTCCACATTTTCCATATTTTCTCCATTTTCTCAAATATATTTTCTTTTCACCATTCTCATTTCCTTTATTCTTTTTCTTTCATATTTTTTTTCTATATTTTCAAATATATTTTCTTTATTTGTTTTTTTCTGTTGATATTTTTCTTTTCACTTCTTTTTCCTCATTTTTCTTTTACTATTTCCTCTTTTTTATTATTATTTTTTTATATGGAATATGCATAAAAAAATGTAAAAGAAAAAAACATAAAAGAAAAAACATAAAAGGGGGGGGGGGGGGAATACTGAATTACAAGGGATTACACAAAGAATAAAATAAAAAAATTGAAGGGCCCAGCCCAATCTCTTCAAAAAAGCGCAGCAGGGGGTATGGTGTGTAATCTGGGAGTATTGCCAGAAAAAATTGGGGGCCCAGGCCCAGAACTGCCCAAAAACGGAGGGGCGTGTGCCAAAAAAAAGTGAACTGGGCCCTGAGGCCCAATCTTCTTCCCCCCTCTCTCCATTCTCCACTGAAACCCTAGATTCTGTCTCTCTTCTCTCATCTCCAAGGCGCCGTCACCGTCCTTTCTTTCTCCGTCGTCATGGACCTTTCTCACCTTCGATCTCCTCTCTCCAAGTTACCTTCTCAGAGCTCTCAACCTTCGTCTAGTTTCCTATCTTGATTTTCTTCACAGAACCTTCTTGATTCGTTCATGCGTGCTTCTGGTGAAGATCTTCTGGGCCTTCCATTGAAGAACGTTGAAGGTGATCTTAGTAGAACTTTCCTGAACGAAAACGATGAAGAACGGCGCATAAGATCCTTGAGATCGTCGATGATTATCTGGGAACGACGATGATTGTTGAAGGTTGATGCGCTGTTGGATCTGGAAACAAAACGAGAGTGTGATTGTGGATCCAAAACGAAATCTGGAAAGGTGATGACGAATCTGGTGAATGTATGTTCTTGTTGAGGCTTTTCTGGAAACAGCGTTTGGATGCAGATGATGATGATGTTCATCGCTCTGATGAAGTTCTGGAGTTCTTGATGCGTGGAGATGAGGACGAGGTTCATCGTTCTGATGGAGTTCTGTGAAGCATACCTGGAGATCGTTGAAGGAAGATTTCTGGAAAAATAATTGTTGAACACATGAAGATGATGATTGCATTTCTGGAATTTTCTTGAGGTTTCTGGTGAAGTCGATGAAGATGAACAGATCGCTGATGATGATGATGAATGTGGACTGGGGATCTGGTGGTTGAACGAAGGTTGAGACGGAGGATGATCGGAGGAGGATGGCCGGAGAAGGAGGTTTAGGAAGATGAAGATGGTTGGATGTTGGGAAGAGGAGGAAGATCAGGGATGAAGTTGAGGGGTTTCTGGGTTTGGTGGTGGAGAATGATGAAGATCAAGGGAATCGGTGGTGGTTGCAGGGAATGGTTGAAGGAGAAGGGATGAAGGATGTGGCCGGATTCTGGGCTTGGAGGGAGGTTCCGGCGTTGGACGGTTGCCGCCGGCCATGCAGGCCGGTCGGTGAGACTTTTCAGGCGAGGCAGCGTGATGGAGCCACGTGGTGGTGGTTAGTGGGGGCGATCCATGCATGCGTGACGCGTGTGGTACGGTGTGGCACAGAGAGAGGATGGTGGGTGAAACGTGGAGGGAAGAGGGAGAGTCTGAAGGGGTGATGTGGCGTGATTTGGTGCAGCAATGTGGGGCCTCCTCTTTTGGACACGTGTTGCTCTGGGTATTTAAAGCTGAAGCTGCGCTGGCGTGCTCTAGAAGCTTCTTGATGGCGCTGGAACTACCTGGAATACGTTGGATCTTTTCTGAATATTCTGGACCAAATCCTGGACAACAATACACTAATGGGCCTGCGAAAATGAGCTAAGGCCCAACGAAAATGAATAACAACCCACAAAAAAATCTGAATTGAATAAAAATCATTAAACCAATTAACAGTAACTAACAACTAAACTAATACTCAATTAATAATATTCTAAAATCTATTAATTTTCTGAAAAAGACTATTATTCCTATTAAAATCTATAACAGAAAATAAAAAAGAAAATCTATATATTTCTAAAAACATCTTAATTTCTATTTTAAAAAAACTATATCAAAAAAGGATTAAAAACTATTAAGACTATTAAAAATCTATTAAATTCTATCACTAATAAAATTCTCATAATTCTCTAACAAACCTATACTATCAAAAAAATGATTTTAAACTCTATTAACAAAAATCAATATTATTCTATTTAACTCTATTATTCTAAAAAATTCTATATTATCTAAAAATATTAAAATCTATTAAAACCTATTAAATCCTAAAAATGAATTTAAAATTCATTATATTCTATAAAATGCTAAAAATTGATTTAAAAAGAATTAAAAATATCAAAAATTCTATTAAATCCTAAAAAATGATTTAAAAGCTATTTAAACCCTAAAAAATCCTATAAAATCCAGAAAAATCACGATAATTCCCAGAGGGACAAAATGAGCACCGAACGACACAAAAATAATCGGTAAAAATAAACGGGCACCGAAATATCCCAAAAATCGATTCTACTGGTCAAAAACACCTGAAACACGAGACGAGAGCTGTGATCCCTGATAAAATCAATAAAAATATAAAATGCAATGTATGCAATATGCAGATGCGAATGCGATTATGCGTCGAAACATCGAGCCAATTGCGAGACCCGGTTGGTCAAATTTTGGGGTGCAACAGCTGCCCCTATTCAAGCGACTTCGACCTGAATGGGTGAAGAGCGCTCAGCCTTCAAACATTCAAGGTAGATGACGGTTGAATACAAATGGAACCCTGAAATTTGCCAACCGCAAGAATATACTGCAAAACTGCTTGAGAAATAGCTTCCAATAAACTGAAGTTTGGTTATCACGGCAACATCTGGTCAATTTTCTGATAAATTTTCTTCTCCTTTTCAACACCCGTGTGACGCCACAAGTATTGAAATAATGCTTCATAAAGCAGACACCTTGATTCCCATCTCTCTCATGGGATCAAATCTGGTCAACTCACAGTTCATTGCGAACTTGAGGACAATTCTCCTGGGGAATTCTGAATGGAACTGCCTGGCACCTGTTTTGACAAAGGGGGCAGCTTCAGAAGTCTGATATATGTCAATCTTTGTTGTTGCTGTTGTTGTTGTTTTTTTTTTCCCGATGCCGACGTAACAACCAAATATGAAGAATCACTCCGCTGGGGAAGACAAGAAGCTGAACCACACAACTCTGCAGGTGAACAAATTCGAAATCCAATAGGTAACCATCTTGGTCTATGTTTCGACATGCGTATGCTTGAAATGATGCAATGTCCTATACGACATGTAAATGCTATGCGTTTTGTTTGAAAATGCGAGGCCCAGACGGCATGGATATGCTATATGCTTGATAGATGCAATGACTATATATGCAAATGCTAATGCAGGCTCGAGCTGCCAGAGAATACCAGGTCTGAAAACCACTTGGCAAAATAAATGCCGAAGGAAACGCCAACTCTACTGGGGATGACCTGAAGTCACAGAACCATCTCAGCAAAATAAATGCTGGAAACGAGAAATCAAATCCGCTGGGGGTAACTGCCCTGCTGGAGAAATGAAAAGGCAACCCTGCTTGGCGACTTCACTGGGGAAAGAAAGAGAACTCTGCTCGGGGATGCTTTATTCAAACCATTGGCAACTGATTGCGCTCTGCGGGGATTGACCCAAACTGAGGTTGATTACGCGCAGCACACTGCTGGAAATGTTCATACTATCAAAGATATCATTCTTAATCTGCTGAAGATACTCCTGATCCTACTCTGATATGGGGTAAAGGACAATCTCGACTCTTCCGGGTATAATAAGCAACTTTCATCTGCTGAAGAGTGGCAATTCTGATTTGACAATATCCACAAGGAATTCAAACATTACTCGAAGCACTGTATCTGTCGAGCTTCGTATCGGGGAACATGACGACATGCGAGTCATTGGGAAATACTGTGTCAGATACCTTTTAGGTTTTTTTTTTTCGCTTTTCTGGTTTAGAATAAACATGGATTATGTACACAGTGAAAGATGTGGAAATACTAGACGAGAACTAGCATTCAAAGGTAGACTATCAGGCGAGAACTGATAGGAAAATAGGTTAGGAAAATTGATTTTTTTTTTGTGTTTTTGAACATCAGACGGGCTGACTGGATAACAGACTAAGAACAAGACAACCAGGCGAGAACTGATTGAAGGCTGACGTACACCAGGCGAGAACTGGTATAACACTTAGGGTGAAACACACGAGAACTGATTACGCGATGACATGTACCAGGCGAGAACTGATACAACACTTGAAGAAACGGTGACCGAACGAGAATTGGTTACCAATAAACTGCACCAGGACGGGAACTGCTGCTTACAATAAACTGCACCAGAACGGGAACTGATGCTTACAATAAACTGCACCAGGACGGGAACTGATGCTTACGGAAGGTGGGCCAGACGAGAACTGGTTACCGATTTGCCAGGCGAGAACTGGACTTTGGAAACGACTGGTTACTGACACGCAACAGGTTTAAACTGCGGGATAATGATCCAACGACAACAAGACCTTCTTATTTGAAAGGTTCAGGTTTTTGGTAAGGGTATTGACATGATTCCCCGATACTCAACTCTGGCTGGGGATAAACAGACTGATTTGAACAACTTGCCCCTGGTACACTCAGCTGGGGGATAAAAGACTGGCTTGCACAACTTGCCCCAGTACAATGCACCTTGCCCCAATCTAACTCTTGGGAATACCCGCTCCGAACAACTTGCTACGAGACGGCTTCGAGAATACTTGCCCTGGCATCTGCACGACAAAAGAATTCAATCTCCAATTAAACACCTAACAACCCAGTTGATTTCAACATTCTCTGCGATGACTTGCCCCTGAATGAGCGTTCTAGCGACTCAACCCGATCTGATTATCCATTGGAAGCATCTGCTTTCAAATTTCCGCATTCTGAATAATTGCCCCTGATTAGGTTCTCGAGAAGACTCCTTCTGATCAACTGCTTCTCAAACAAATGCCCCTGCTCAACTGAAGCTCCGGGACTTGTCCTCAGACTGACTGATACTGAACTTACTGGAAGATAATGCCCCTGATTCACAAGGCTTCACAACATACACCATTCTGGTTCAGATTGCTGAATTACTCAGTCCTGCTCGATTATTCTCTGATGGAATTTCTTTCATGCCAACTACTATCCTGCAGTTTGAATCGTCTGTCTATGAATGGTAATCTTAATGCAATGGTTATGCAGATTTTGAAAAAATTTTGAGCTGTCACTCATTTGTATGCATATGATGATGAGTGACGAATGAACCAAAGTTCAAACGTAGTGCTTACGTGGTCAGTGAAAAATACAACAAGGATGCGACTAGCAAGTCAAGAAGGAGTCAGGTTACTCAACCTTATCGTCATGCGCTTTAGACTAACCCTACCTCAATTAGGTCTTTTGAGGGTTGTATCGTGGTCGGGTTCACGGTTCGTGAAACAAAGGATATTTGGCTCAAATTTTGATTTGTACCCACCCCTTCTACGTGATGATCTCCGATCCTAAGGTTCAGTTAACCTGGCACAAGCGCTCGCCTCTTCGAGAGGTATGTTGAATGGTAAGAACCACAGTTAAGGAATTCACAAGCTTCTCTTCTAGAGTGACAGTTACTCCTTCTTCGCTTTCGGTGTCTGTGTACACGACTTTGTGATTTGCTGGGGAAAATTTTCTTTTTAACCCTCTTTTCATTCTTTTGATTCCCTAATTTTTGCCTGGACTGACTCATTTTGAGTTCTTTTCGATTCTTCGATTTCTTTTGAAGTCCAGCGGGATGCCCTGATTTTTGCCTAAGTATTAGCTTTCCAGCTTTTCTTTAGCGGGCTTTCTTTCTTTCTTTCTTTTGGAACAAAGTCGTGCGACACTGGTTGTCTTGATTGCTCCGAAAGGATCGTAACTGTCTCACTCCTGATTGGTGAGGTTTGACCTCTTGAAAGGTATAAACTGATTGGTCCTCGAAAGACAACACTCCTCTGTAAGACTTGAATGCTCGGTCAAGTTAACTGACAACTACCCTGCCCCGGGTTAAGATGTGAGGGTTTATAAGTCCGAAAAAACTTCTACTTCCTGGCTCGAAGTGGTTAACAAGGGACTAACTCCTTATATCTCCAGTGTTTGGGGAATTTGAAACAATGCCTTGTACGTCATCGGTACGGTCTTATCTGAAAGCATACAATCATTGGTTATGAGTTTCAGTTTCGTCATCCTCCCTCCTAACTTTGCTAGTCACAGCGAAAAAGTGGAGTGAAATAAATGCAAGTGTCAGTGCAATGCAATAAATGAGCGACAACGACATGATTAATTCAGAAAAATGCATAGTCACTTTATTATTATCACCATTCGAAACATACAATGTTTAAAAGCAGGTAGTAACTAACAGAAAAAGAAACTACAAATGCAAATGATGGAAGCTTGAGAACTGCCAATGCTGAGGCGCCTGCCTGTCTGAACCACTGGCTTTTGCTGGGGAACGCCCTTCTGAGTCTACGAGCTTAGACAGCTGTTAGGGATGAACGAACAGAAATCCTTCTCGAAAGGAAATGCGATCCTGATCAATCAGCTGCTGTACCTTCGCCTGAAATGCTTTACAATCTTCGGTTGAATGCCCCGGAGAGCCACCATGATAACCACACTGAACGTGGGGATTGTACCCAGGAGGGTAAGGTTCTGGAACTGGCTTAAGAGCTTTCGGCTCCACCAAAGACTTCTGGATCAAAGATGGTAGCAACTGGCTATACGACATAGGCACTGGGTGAAAAGGAGCATTCCTTCGTTCCAAGTTGTTGCGAGGTCTATCCTGATTCTGACGCTGATTCTGATAGCTTCGACCACGAGTTCGCTGATTTGCAATGGAAGCGACATAAGATTCCTGATATGGTGCCCCAGGCACGGCTGTCTGTTCAGTATAACAAGCCACGGGAGGTACTGATCTCTGATAAGATGATGAACCAACAAAATTCACTGATTCGCTTGGAGGATATTCAATCTTTGGCATGACTGAGTTGATCACAACTTCTTCTTCACTCTGATAGTCACAAGGGTATTCAGTTTCACCAGCTTGATCATATGAAGTAATCTGAATTTTCCCCATTCTTATGGAGTACTCAAGGCGTTCTCCTAATGCTACCACGTCAGAGAAACTTGCCGGAACTCCGAGCAATCTTTTGAAGTACGGATATTGTAGGGAATCTACAAACATGCTTGCCAGCTCTTGGTCTAACAGCGGTGGACGCACTCTAGCAGCAAATTCTCTCCATCTCTGAGCATACTTCCTGATCGGTTCATTGATCTCTTGAGACAACTCTTGCAAATGCATGCGATAAGGAGCAATGTCTAGGTTGTAATCGTACTGCTTCAGAAAAGCTCTGGCTAAATCCATCCATGACTGAATCTGATTCCTCTCTAACTGCATATACCACCTCAAAGATGCCCCAGTCAGACTATCTTGAAAGCAATGGATCATCAACTTGTCATCTCGCACAAACGCAGTCATTCTTCGGCAGAACATCATCAAATGCAGCTTTGGACAGCTATCTCCCGTGTACTTCTCAAATTTCGGCACTTTGAACTTGTAAGGCAACACCAGGCCAGGAACCAAACACATGCCTACAGCATCCAGGTTGACAGCATCTTTGGCTTTCAAAGCTTTCATTTGCTCTTCCAACACTCGGACTCTTCTAGCCTTTTCGAGAGCTCCTGAATCCACCATCCTGGCTATCGGGATATCTCTTCGGTAATTCATCACAGGGAAAGCAACACTTTGATTGTTGACAGGAGGAGGACGCTCATTCTGGGCAACAAACTGCTCATGTCGATCTTGGATCTCAGCAGAAGGTTGTACATCTTGGTCTGCAGCAACGTTGTTCACTTGCGGGGAATCTTCCATGGAATCATACAGAGGGTTGGACGCCATAGTGAACCCTGTCAAGGTGTTAGGAGACTGGAAATTGCCTTCAGACATGGCTACCAATAATTTTCAGCTGACTTCAACACTTGATTCTGCTCAAATCTACTCAACCCCTAGGTAGGTCCTCTGACAATCAACAGCTGCTCAATCCAAACTCCGGGTAATCACCTTCAGGAAACAAAGGCTGGATCAGAACTCTGGCTAGCTGGAGGATGATATGCAATGCATCACTGATATGCATATGATATGCAAAATGCAGCAAACAATGGGACCACAGCCCCCACACAAAAATCTGAATACTGCTGCGCTGCTAACGGAGACGTTCTCTGAAAAGAAGACCAGAATAACGGGTAGGTTGGAAGTCAAGTTTCCTGCACAAAAACCCCCCCACTCACAGGTGTGGACCTATATCTGACAAGGTACGGCATCCTATGCGGTTGTCAGCGTCACAGACTTTCATGAGGAATGATACGATTCCCAGAAGGAGTGGCATCGTCATCTCATGAAGAGGCCTCACTTAGCTAACTTCCAATTGATCGGTTCCCAGAGTCGACAATCCTCACGTCTGGACTCCCCTCAGATCCTCAGGACCGGAAAGGAGCACCTCTGCGAGAACCTCGTCCGAGTGCGAATTTTCGTAGGGAACTGCGCCTGCTCAGCAGACAGGTTCGTCTACTACTTCTCCGCAACTATATCTAGGTGTATACTCATACTCGAGCCCAGGTCCGGCTTATCTCAATCATAGAACACCCGTAACACCCCAACAGCAACAGATAATATCGATAAATAAGCCCCAAATAGACAAGCAAACAAGCGCTAGGATTGACTCTCTCTTAGGGACGTTGGATCCCAAATGCATAAGAACCATCGCAGTCCTTAGCAGCCAGGGGACGTTGAATCCCCAGCAGAGTCGCCAGCTGTCGCTACTGCGAAAATCGGCGCCGGCTGACAGAAGAGTCGCCACCGTGCGTTATTTATCCCTCAGAGCGGGAAAGGAAACGCTCGAAGTAAACCTCGCAAAAAACGGGGAAAAGGTATGGTCATCGCAACCATAGCCTGGGTTCGGGAGTCGGTTACGCAAGGGGAAGGTATTAGCACCCCTCACGTCCGTCGTACTCGACGGGATCCACGCTTGCTTGGGTTGTCTACTGGATACAAAACAATCTTATCTACGGCTGCTAAATCTAAACGGGAGGGAATTGACTCGATAGAGCGTCGCACTCTATGCCTACGTATTCTCAAGAGAGAAAGTCAGAGTCAACGTAGTTCGGGACTACAGGGAAAATTGGCTCGCCAAGACCTCGCGTCTTGTGCCTACGTACTTCCACTGGATGGAAGATCAGAGTCTTACGTAGTTCAGACTAACTACGGCTAAACAAACATTCTCACACAGCAGTGAGAAAAACAACTGGTTGCACAGGGTCGGGAACCTATGGTCAAAACTATGGCTGAGTCTCAAATGCACTTGGGCAAGAGAGAAAAAGGGTACTCAATTAGTCGTTAGCGGGAAAGTCTCGATCGCATAGCCGCGAGAGAACAACAGGTTAGTCGTTAGTGTGCTCGCTAGGATATCGCATCCTATGCCTACATATCTTCGTCTGGTACGAAGAATCAGAGCAGCTGTAGTTCGGCTACTATCGGGACCACAGCTCAAATCTCGTTTTATTAATCTCTGAAAGAATGATTACAATGAGTTGAATACTGAAATAAATCTCCTAGGAAACGCTATCCTATTCTATCTTGAAAAGTCGAATGAAAATAGCCCCCTAACAAATGGGCCTCTAAACTATCCTAAAAGTCGTAAAATAAAGTCTATGAAAATATCCCTAAAAGAAAATACTTTAAAAATATTAAATCGGCACTTTAATATTTTTTTCTCTTTTCTCCTTTTCTTTTCAACATATTTTTTTCATATTTCTCCAAATATTTTTTCTCTATTTTTTCACAATGTTTTTCTCCACATTTTCCATATTTTCTCCATTTTCTCAAATATATTTTCTTTTCACCATTCTCATTTCCTTTATTCTTTTTCTTTCATATTTTTTTTCTATATTTTCAAATATATTTTCTTTATTTGTTTTTTTCTATTGATATTTTTCTTTTCACTTCTTTTTCCTCATTTTTCTTTTACTATTTCCTCTTTTTTATTATTATTTTTTTATATGGAATATGCATAAAAAAATGTAAAAGAAAAAAACATAAAAGAAAAAACATAAAAGGGGGGGGGGGGGGGGAATACTGAATTACAAGGGATTACACAAAGAATAAAATAAAAAAATTGAAGGGCCCAGCCCAATCTCTTCAAAAAAGCGCAGCAGGGGGTATGGTGTGTAATCTGGGAGTATTGCCAGAAAAAATTGGGGGCCCAGGCCCAGAACTGCCCAAAAACGGAGGGGCGTGTGCCAAAAAAAAGTGAACTGGGCCCTGAGGCCCAATCTTCTTCCCCCCTCTCTCCATTCTCCACTGAAACCCTAGATTCTGTCTCTCTTCTCTCATCTCCAAGGCGCCGTCACCGTCCTTTCTTTCTCCGTCGTCATGGACCTTTCTCACCTTCGATCTCCTCTCTCCAAGTTACCTTCTCAGAGCTCTCAACCTTCGTCTAGTTTCCTATCTTGATTTTCTTCACAGAACCTTCTTGATTCGTTCATGCGTGCTTCTGGTGAAGATCTTCTGGGCCTTCCATTGAAGAACGTTCAAGGTGATCTTGGTAGAACTTTCCTGAACGAAAACGATGAAGAACGGCGCATAAGATCCTTGAGATCGTCGATGATTATCTGGGAACGACGATGATTGTTGAAGGTTGATGCGCTGTTGGATCTGGAAACAAAACGAGAGTGTGATTGTGGATCCAAAACGAAATCTGGAAAGGTGATGACGAATCTGGTGAATGTATGTTCTTGTTGAGGCTTTTCTGGAAACAGCGTTTGGATGCAGATGATGATGATGTTCATCGCTCTGATGAAGTTCTGGAGTTCTTGATGCGTGGAGATGAGGACGAGGTTCATCGTTCTGATGGAGTTCTGTGAAGCATACCTGGAGATCGTTGAAGGAAGATTTCTGGAAAAATAATTGTTGAACACATGAAGATGATGATTGCATTTCTGGAATTTTCTTGAGGTTTCTGGTGAAGTCGATGAAGATGAACAGATCGCTGATGATGATGATGAATGTGGACTGGGGATCTGGTGGTTGAACGAAGGTTGAGACGGAGGATGATCGGAGGAGGATGGCCGGAGAAGGAGGTTTAGGAAGATGAAGATGGTTGGATGTTGGGAAGAGGAGGAAGATCAGGGATGAAGTTGAGGGGTTTCTGGGTTTGGTGGTGGAGAATGATGAAGATCAAGGGAATCGGTGGTGGTTGCAGGGAATGGTTGAAGGAGAAGGGATGAAGGATGTGGCCGGATTCTGGGCTTGGAGGGAGGTTCCGGCGTTGGACGGTTGCCGCCGGCCATGCAGGCCGGTCGGTGAGACTTTTCAGGCGAGGCAGCGTGATGGAGCCACGTGGTGGTGGTTAGTGGGGGCGATCCATGCATGCGTGACGCGTGTGGTACGGCGTGGCACAGAGAGAGGATGGTGGGTGAAACGTGGAGGGAAGAGGGAGAGTCTGAAGGGGTGATGTGGCGTGATTTGGTGCAGCAATGTGGGGCCTCCTCTTTTGGACACGTGTTGCTCTGGGTATTTAAAGCTGAAGCTGCGCTGGCGTGCTCTAGAAGCTTCTTGATGGCGCTGGAACTACCTGGAATACGTTGGATCTTTTCTGAATATTCTGGACCAAATCCTGGACAACAATACACTAATGGGCCTGCGAAAATGAGCTAAGGCCCAACGAAAATGAATAACAACCCACAAAAAAATCTGAATTGAATAAAAATCATTAAACCAATTAACAGTAACTAACAACTAAACTAATACTCAATTAATAATATTCTAAAATCTATTAATTTTCTGAAAAAGACTATTATTCCTATTAAAATCTATAACAGAAAATAAAAAAGAAAATCTATATATTTCTAAAAACATCTTAATTTCTATTTTAAAAAAACTATATCAAAAAAGGATTAAAAACTATTAAGACTATTAAAAATCTATTAAATTCTATCACTAATAAAATTCTCATAATTCTCTAACAAACCTATACTATCAAAAAAATGATTTTAAACTCTATTAACAAAAATCAATATTATTCTATTTAACTCTATTATTCTAAAAAATTCTATATTATCTAAAAATATTAAAATCTATTAAAACCTATTAAATCCTAAAAATGAATTTAAAATTCATTATATTCTATAAAATGCTAAAAATTGATTTAAAAAGAATTAAAAATATCAAAAATTCTATTAAATCCTAAAAAATGATTTAAAAGCTATTTAAACCCTAAAAAATCCTATAAAATCCAGAAAAATCACGATAATTCCCAGAGGGACAAAATGAGCACCGAACGACACAAAAATAATCGGTAAAAATAAACGGGCACCGAAATATCCCAAAAATCGATTCTACTGGTCAAAAACACCTGAAACACGAGACGAGAGCTGTGATCCCTGATAAAATCAATAAAAATATAAAATGCAATGTATGCAATATGCAGATGCGAATGCGATTATGCGTCGAAACATCGAGCCAATTGCGAGACCCGGTTGGTCAAATTTTGGGGTGCAACACCAGGCATATGGGAGTACTTGATCGTTTCATGTATTAATGTGTATGCTTTATTTGCATAGCGCTGACCATCACCAGGATTGTTGGTTGAGGTCATGCCTTCTTATTGTACACTCATTGATATTGTATTCTGGGCTTAATGGATTTCTCTGCAATATATGAGGTGTTTTCTATGATTCGGCTCCGATCTTCGTATTATTGTCACTGTCACCACACTGGCACATTCGCACTAGAATCGGGGAACGACATTCCCTAATGCACAGACACATATTGCATTGCATTCACATTCATATTGCATTACAGGTGATTATTGAATTGTATCTCATTTCTTGCACTGTACCAGGTCTTTTCAGGATTGAAAGTCAGCGCCCGCACCGATACTCCACTCGCACCAACTGCCGAAGAATTATGGATCAGATGCAGAATGAAATGCAAGACATGCATGAGAAGCTGGCGCTATTCATGCAGACAATGGAGACCATTGCGAAAGGCCAGGATAATTTGCAAGCTTTGGTGCAGCCTTTGTTGGTAAGAAATGCTGGGCACGGAAATGAAGACCATCATTCTGTGCGAGTCGACACTATTCATGGGGATGGTACTTCCACACCGGTGGCTCCACCTGTGGTAAACATACCTGCTGTCAATGTGAACAACGGCGCTGCCGCTGGGAACGGTAACGTTGGAATCGGTAACGAGACTGTCGTCAACAACGTTGGGCTCGGAGATGTCAACCTGGGTGATAATATGGGAGGTAATGGCTTCGGTAATAATGGATTCGGCTTCAATGACTAGGGGTTTGATCATGCTGGGAAGTACGGCTTCAACGCTCAGGGCTTCGGACAGGACGGATTTGGTATGACTAATCAGGGTTATGGCGGATTCGGAAATGGAAATGGCGCTGGGTTAATGGCTTTTGGACCTGCAGGAGTCGCTCCGGGGTATGGTAACAGGGGGCGAGGTCCTGTAATGAATCAGAATAGAGTTGGCCGTAACAACGGATACGATGGATACGGAACTGGGAACGGTAATTGGCTAGAAGATCAGCAAGAGGATGCTTTCTCCGGTGGAGGTTTCGAAGGTCCTATGGATGACTCTCAGAGAATCAAGATGCTCGAAGAGCAGATGAAGGGGGTCGTGAATCAAAGTGCTGTTGGCTTAGATATGACTACAATGGGTCTGGTGCCTGGCCTGAGGGTACCAATAAAATTCAAAGCTCCCACATTCGACAAGTATAAGGGGGATACCTGTCCAAAAGTGCACGTACGGTCATACTACCGAAGGATGTCGACGTATTCAAACGATGAGAGGATGCTAATGCATTTCTTTCAAGATAGCTTGTCTGGTCCTTCCCTCGAATGGTATATGGGGTTGGAACCAACACAGATAAAGACATGGAAGCAGCTGGCTGAAGCGTTTGTGGCTCACTATAAGTGCAACAGTGACTTGGCACCCAACCGGGTCCAATTGCAGGGGTTGTCCCAGAAGAAGGGCGAGAGCTTCAAAGAGTATGCGCAGAGATGGCGCGACATGGCTGCTCGAGTTCATCCTCCTTTAGAGGATAAAGAAATGAATGATATGTTCATAGAAACATTCACTGGCATGTTTTATGACAAGTTGTTTCATACTTCTTTGGGCAGTTTCTCAGACTTAATCCTGATGGGAGAGAAGATTGAAAGCAACATTAAACAGGGAAGATTCCAAGCTGAGGAATCCACTGCAGCTGGCAGTAACAGAAGGGCTTTCCGTGGTTGTCGTCAAGGTGATGCAAGCGCAGTGTTTGGGGGCCGAGGCCGAGGCCGGGGCAAAGGTCGAAACCAGTAAAATCAGCCGTAGCAGGTGGCAAGTGTTACTATTCCATTTCAGCAACAACCAATACAACAACAACAACAGCAACAACAGCCACAACAGGGGGCACAGCCTGCCCAGCGCAGAGTCCAGGGGGGCAGACCAAGGAGGGTGTTTGAAATGCCTCCTTCAACGTATGCAGAATTGCTACAGACGTTACTGGGTTTGAACTTGGTGGAAAAGAGAACTATGGCGCCAGTAACGGGCACTCCTCCGTACGGCTTTGATGCAAGCAAGCACTGTGAATTCCACTCCGGGGCTCCGGGCCATGATGTAGAGAGTTGCCACGCGTTCAAGCATGTGGTACAGGATCTATTGGATAGTAAGGCTATCAATTTTGGACAGGCGGGTCCGAACATAGTACAAAAGCCCATGCCCAACCATGGGGCAAATGCCATTTTAACTGAGGAGGGCTTGAACTTGATTATGAATGTTGACGACCTAAAGACACCGTTGTGCGAGATAAAGAGCAGGTTATTGCAAGGTGGTGTGTATCCAGGCAGCGACGAGTATTGTTTAGAGTGTTGGACCCAAGCGGGGGGTTGTGATGAATTGAAGAAGGGTATTCAGACCTTAATAGATGGAGGCACATTACAATTCGACCGAACGGCAGTTGAAGAACCTGCAGAGGTATTAGCAGACAAGCAAAGTGATGTAGCTACTGTGACGATTCCCCGAAAAACGATAACTATAATGGCGCCGGCTAAGCGACCGCCGATCACTATCACCAAGGTCGGACCAATCCCTTATGAGAGCACTAAGGCAGTCCCCTGGACCTATGGGTTGGAAGTATACTGTGATGGGGTGAAAATTGATGTTAATAAACAGCCAGTTGAGGTTGTAGACAACGTCGTCGGTACCGGAGGTATGACAAGAAGTGGGAGAATCTTCATATCGCCTGAGGTAGAGGCTGAACGACTGGCGAAAGGAAAAGGAAAGATGAATGAGACTATCCCTGTGCAGAGGAACGAAAAAGAAACGTCGTCGAAGGATGTAGAAGAGTTCATGCGCCTTATTCGTAAGAGTGATTATAAGATTGTTGAGCACCTTCAACAGATGCCGTCAAAGATATCCATACTGTCATTGCTATTATGTTCCGAAGCTTACAAAAATGCATTGTTGAAAGTTCTGGATACGTCCTTCGTACCCCAAGATGTTTCCGTGAATCAGTTGGAGGGGGTGTTGGCGCATGTGAACGCAGACCATAGCTTAGGCTTTACAGATTTTGATTTGACCCCGAAGGGGAGAGAGCATAACATGGCGTTGCACGTCTCTGTTGAGTGTAGGGGATCAGTCATGTCTCATGTACTGGTAGACACCGGATCTTCCTTGAACGTGCTGCCCAAGAAAGCAATGATGAAACTGGATGTCAGAGGAATCCTTTGTACGCCTAGTGACTTGGTGGTCAGGGCATTTGATGGTACACGAAGAACAGTCTTTGGATCCATAACGTTACCTCTACAGGTGGGACCGGAGGTTTTCACAACTGAATTTTATATTATGGATATCCAGCCAGCATACAGCTGCCTTCTCGGACAACCCTGGATTCATGGTGCTGGGGCAGTCACGTCTACCTTGCATCAAAAGTTGAAATACATGGTAGGGGACAGTGTGGTCACAGTCTGTGGAGAAGAAGATATATTGGTTAGCCATCTGTCATCATTCAAGTATGTATAAGTTGACGGCGAGATTCATGAAACACCCTGTCAAGCCTTTGAAGGGTTGCACATCAAAGACAAAGGTCCCGGGCCGAGTAAAGCGTCAGAGGTAGCCGTCTCATCATATAAGGAGGCCCAGGCTCTAGTAGAGACAGGTGAGACAAAGGGTTGGGGCAAGGTGCTGGATATTCCTGTAAAGATGGACCGATTTGGGCTGGGATATCAACCGTCGTCATCAACGCCTGCTGCAGGGGCACCCCGTTTCAAAGGACCGATAACAATCACAGCTAGTGGAGTGTGTCACGAGGCCATCAACGCTGTTTCAGATTCCGAAGAAGGAGACAGTGACTGCGACATGGACGCCTGGATTCAGCCGAGCGTGCCAGGACAAGGATTATGCAATTGGTCTATTCAGGAGATTGTTCCTGTGACTCACAAACAATAATACTTTGTTTTCTTAATTGTTGAACAATCTGGTGTCTTACCCGAGGCATCATGATTTTGCTTAGGGTCGTGCTGTTATGAACATTGCGTTGTTTTATCATTAAATAAAAGGCGTTTTTTCATGTACAAATATTGCGATCTCTGTTTTTCCTGTTTTGTGTTTTACAATAAAATTGCAACGTGGTTATTCGCTTTATACGCATTTTGAAGCATTTAACCATTCCTTTTGCAGGATAACATTTTCAGATGACATCATTGAACCGCCTATGACTCGTCTCGACTTTGAGCACCCGGTATTTCAGGCCGAAGAAGAGAATGTTGAAGATGGCGACGTTCCCGAAGAATTGTCTTGGTTGGTAAAGCAAGAAGAGCGAGTCATTCTGCCTCATGAGGAGGTCATCGAAATTATTAACCTGGGGTCGGAAGGGGTTGAAAAGAACATCCGTATAGGAGCCGCGCTGCAGAGCGACGTCAAGCGAAGACTGGTTGAAATGCTCAGAGAGTACAGTGATGTGTTCGCTTGGTCGTACGAAGACATGCCTGGGCTTGATACAGATATGGTTGTGCACCGTCTGCCGCTAAAAGAAGAATGCCCCCCGGTCAAGCAGAAGCTTCGCAGAACTAGACCTGATATGGCAGTGAAAATTAAGGAGGAGGTTCAAAAGCAGTGGGACACTGGTTTCCTAGCTGTTACAAAATATCCCTCATGGGTCGCTAATATTGTACCAGTGCCAAAGAAAGACGGTAAAGTGAGAATGTGCGTAGATTACCGTGATTTGAACAAAGCGAGCCCGAAAGATGATTTTCCGCTTCCTCACATTGATGTGTTGGTTGACAACACTGCCCAATTCTCCGTATTCTCCTTCATGGATGGCTTCTCGGGCTATAATCAGATTAAAATGGCGCCAGAAGACATGGAGAAGACTACCTTCATAACACCTTGGGGAACATTTTGTTATAAAGTGATGCCCTTCGGATTGAAGAATGTTGGGGCAACGTATCAGCGTGCAATGACGACTCTTTTCCATGATATGATGCATAAAGAGATCGAAGTTTATGTCGATGATATGATTGCCAAATCCCAGACGGAGGAAGAGCATTTGGTGAATCTGCTGAAGTTATTCAAAAGGCTTAGGAAGTTCAGGCTGAGACTGAACCCTAATAAGTGCACCTTCGGGGTGAGATCGGGTAAACTGCTGGGGTTTATCGTGAGCGAAAAAGGAATAGAGGTTGATCCTGCAAAAATCAAAGCAATACAAGAAATGCCGACGCCTAAAACAGAAAAAGAGGTGCGCGGGTTTTTAGGGAGGTTGAACTACATCGCTCGGTTCATATCTCACCTAACAGCTACGTGTGAGCCGTTATTCAAGCTGTTGAAAAAAGACCAAGCTGTAACATGGAATGAAAATTGTCAAAAGGCGTTCGATAAAATAAAACAGTATTTACAGGAGCCTCCTATTTTGATACCCCCAGTGGCGGGGAGACCCTTGATTATGTATTTGACAGTTCTTGAGGGAAGTATGGGTTGTGTTCTCGGTCAACACGACGAGACAGGAAGAAAAGAGCATGCAATATATTACTTGAGTAAGAAGTTTACTGAATGTGAATCTCGATATTCGATGCTTGAAAAAACTTGTTGCGCGCTAGCCTGGGCCGCCAAGCGTTTGAGGCAATACATGCTGAATCATACAACCATGCTCATCTCGAAGATGGATCCTATCAAATATGTATTCGAAAAACAGGCGTTATCGGGGAGAATTGCCCGTTGGCAGATGGTTTTGACCGAATACGACATCCAGTATGTCTCGCAGAAGGCTATAAAGGGGAGTGTATTATCTGAGTACTTGGCAGGGCAGCCTATTGAGGATTACCAATCGATGAGGTTTGATTTTCCTGACGAGGATATCATGTACCTAAAGATGAAAGATTGTGAAGAGCCGTTGCCAGACGAAGGGCCAGAGTTGGGTTCCAAGTGGCAGTTAATATTTGACGGAGCTGTAAACGCCTACGGTAGCGGAATAGGGGCAATCATCACTACTCCACACGGGTCGCACATCCCGTTTACCGCTCGATTGACCTTTCCAGTTACCAATAATGAAGCCGAATACGAAGCTTGTATCATGGGGCTTGAAGAAGCCATTGATTTGCGAATCAAAAATCTGGATGTATACGGAGACTCAGCTCTGGTGGTGAATCAAATAAAAGGAGAACGGGAGACACGTCAGCCTATTTTGGCTAACTATGGAAACTGATTGTTTTAAGTTTGCAAAGAGGTGTCATAACTGCCAAATCTATGCAGATAAGATCCATGTGCCTCCGAGTCCTCTGAATGTGATGTCATCGCCATGGCCATTCTCGATGTGGGGAATCGATATGATTGGAAAGATCGAGCCGACTGCTTCTAACGGACACCGGTTCATTCTAGTAGCAATCGATTATTTCACCAAGTGGGTGGAAGCGGCATCTTACGCAAATGTGACTAAGCAGGTAGTAGCCAGATTCATCAAGAGAGATATCATTTGCAGATATGGAGTCCCTGAGCGGATAATCACCGACAACGGTTCAAACCTGAATAACAAAATGATGAAGGAGCTGTGTCAGAATTTTAAGATCGAGCATCACAACTCCTCCCCTTACCGACCCAAGATGAATGGTGCTGTTGAAGCGGCCAATAAGAATATAAAGAAGATCGTTCAGAAGATGGTGGTGACCTACAAGGATTGCCCCGAGATGCTACCTTTTGCTTTGCACGGTTATCGTACGACGGTACGCACATCAACCGGGGCAACCCCGTTCTCGTTGGTATATGGAATGGAAGCAGTGCTACCATTGGAAGTTGAGATTCCTTCGTTGAGAGTATTACGAGATGTCCAACTAGACGAGGCAGAATGGGTGAAAGACAGGTTGAACCAACTGAGTTTAATGGATGAGAAGAGGCTAGCTTCTCTAGCATACGGTCGTTTGTACCAGAGCCGAATGAAGAAAGCATATAATAAGAAGATACATCCTCGGAGCTTTCAGACGGGCGACCTTGTGCTAAAAAGGATTCTCCCGCCACAGGCAGATCACAGGGGCAAGTGGACCCCCAACTACGAAGGGCCATACGTTGTCAGAAAAGTCTTTTCAGGAGGAGCTTTATTGTTGTCCACCATGGACGGTGAAGACTTTACGTCGCCTGTAAATTCGGACGCAGTTAAAAAATACTTTGCTTGAAATTGACCCGCTGGACAAAAAAAAGAGAGTCCAGGCAAAAATGGGGCATCCTGGCGAACCAAAAACAGAATGAAAGGTTCGGGCAAAAGTTAGGGATGAAATTGAAAAAATATGTACACCCGCGAAGTTGAAAACCTACACTGGGCGGCTTCGGCAGAAAAGGGTATCCCGGTGAACTGAAAACCCGTAAAGGGCGGTTCACGCAAAAGTTAGGGATTTGAAAAGAAAATGACTGCGGTCTGAATTTGATACTACGGTGAGCATTGGTGCGGGAGAATATACCTGAGGGGTCGATTATCAGATACAATCTCTTCGGAAGTGTGGATACCGGGAAAGCATTAGAGTCGGGCGAGTCATAGGAGGATCAGCTCGTGATGTTGTCTGCATCCCGTTGCCGACATGTGTACAAATTTGATTTGTCATTATATTTATGCTTCTTGTGCATACTTGTATATTCGTTATGCGTAGCTTCCTCTTTTCAGGAGTTACATCCCGTGTACAAAACTCTGCCCATTTAGGGGCCCAATCAATAAAACATGTTATTCAGTATTTGATGTTGGTTCTTTACTGTTTTGTACATGATAAACGCCTAGGTTTAATGAAACTAGCAAGTGTATAACGTTGCTGGCCCTTGCCATTAATTACTAAAACTTTGAATTAACTGAACATAATGTCACTAACACTAACTTGAATAGATTTGGTTGCATAGACTTCTCTTGTCTTGTTTGTGGTGTTGCAGGGTTCGTAGCCGTATGAAGTGGACGATCAAAAGATTGCAGTATGGACCAGAAGCTCGTAACGGAAAGACTCGATCCCCACGCAGGTCGCGCTTCTAAGATAACATTGTTCCTCACTGAAGAAGGATCGAATTCCCCAGCTAGTCGCAGCTTAGCCGAAGGACATTCTCCAGCAAAGTCGGTTACTCTCAGCAGAATTGATGATTCCAAGATCAAAGGCAGTATTCAGACAGTGCATCCCGAGCAGAGTGGTTTCGTCTCAGAAGATTAATTTCCAACTCGTGAGCTGTACCTAGACAGTTTACCCTTCCCAGTAGGGTCATTCACTCCCCCCAGCGAAGTCAGTTGATTTTCCCCAAGAGAATCATTTCGTCCCCAGCGGAGTTCTCTTTTCAGCAAGTGTTTTCTTTCCTCCCAGTGGAACTCAAAGATTAAAAAAGAAAACTCTCCCCGACAGAGTTGGCGGTGTGTCCTGGCATTTATTTTGCCGGAATACCGTGTGATACCCGTTCACTCCCCATCAGAAGTCCAATCATGATTGGCGCATTCAGTTATTACTCAGCGAAGCGGGCTTCACCCTTCCAGCATTTATTTTGCTGGAATAATTCTGTGGCACCTGGTTATCCCCAGAGGAGTTGGCATTATCTTCAGCATTTATTTTGCTGAAGCGGTTAGAGCTATCCCAGCAGTTCGAGTCTGCATCTGCATCGACATATAGTGTCATGCTTGCATCCACTAAATAAAAAAAACGCGTAGCATTTCCATGTCGAATGGAGCATTACGCCATTGTCAAACATATGCATTTTGAAACATAAACCAGGTTGGTTAACCGTTTGTTTTCAAGTGTTGTTCCCCTTGCAGGCGGGGGGAGCTCTTGCTCAAATTAATTACCAAACATTCAAGATCTCGGCGTGAGACATTCAACGATAATGCCGGTTGTGGCATTGTTCCCCACAGAGTTGCTTGTTTGAGTTTCTCTTACCCCTCCAGCGGAGTATTTCTTCAAGGTTGTTATCGTGACAGCATCAAAAGAATTCGTGAATCGACCTTTGGAAGTCGCCGCCTATGTTAAAATAGGTGTCTGGCAGTGTGGATTCAGAAAATCCCCAGTAGAGGCCTTCTCAGATTTGCTGCCATGTCAGCACTGAAAATCGGAAGACTAGACTCATATTTTGTTACCCATGTGGTTGATGGAGCTAGCTGCTGCAAAGATAGGCAGAAAACCTGTATTTGACAGAGTACTACCCGCAGCAGAGGCGGAGATATTTTCCTGTATTTGACAGAGTATTTCCCGTATGGATAGGCGGATGAAGTTTCCTGTGTTTAGGCAGATGATTTTCCCGTATGGATAGGCGGATGAAGTTTCCTGCGTTTAGGCAGATGATTTTCCCGTACGGATAGGCGGATGAAGTTTCCAGAGTATTTCCCGTATGGATAGGCGGATGAAGTTTCCTGTGTTTAGACGGATGATTTTCCCGTATGGATAGGCGGATGAAGTTTCCTGTGTTTAGACAGATGATTTTCCCGTATGGATAGGCGGATGAAGTTTCCTGTGTTTAGGCAGATGATTTTCCCGTATGGATAGGGGGATGAAGTTTCCTGTGTTTAGGCAGATGATTTTCCCGTATGGATAGGCAGATGATGTTTCCTGTGTTTAGACAGATGATTTTCCCGTACGGATAGGCGGATGAAGTTTCCAGAGTATTTCCCGTATGGATAGGCGGATGAAGTTTCCTGTGTTTAGACAGATGATTTTCCCGTATGGATAGGCGGATGAAGTTTCCTGTGTTTAGACGGATGGTTTTCCCGTATGGATAGGCGGATGAAGTTTCCTGTGTTTAGACAAATGATTTTCCCGTATGGATAGGCGGATGAAGTTTCCTGTGTTTAGACGGATGATTTTCTCATATGGATAGGCGGATGAAGTTTCCTGTGTTTAGATAGATGATTTTCCCGTATGGATAAGCGGATGAAGTTTCCTGCGTTTAGGAAGATGATTTTCCCGTACGGATAGGCGGATGAAGTTTCCAGAGTATTTCCCGTAGGGATAGGCGGATGAAGTTTCCTGTGTTTAGACAGATGATTTTCCCGTATGGATAGGCGGATGAAGTTTCCTGTGTTTAGGCAGATGATTTTCCCGTATGGATAGGCGGATGAAGTTTCCTGTGTTTAGGCAGATGATTTTCCCGTATGGATAGGCGGATGAAGTTTCCTGTGTTTAGGCAGATGATTTTCCCGTATGGATAGGCGGATGGAGTTTCCTGTGTTTAGACAGATGGTTTGCTCGTATGGATAGACGGATGGAGTTTCCTGTGATTAGACAGAAATGTTTCCCCAGCGAAAGCGCCGGGTTTTTCCGTAATGTGAGTCCTGACGTGGACAGATTTGTGTTTATTCGTGATTTGGCGAAATTTGGGTCCAGATGTGGACAAGGTTACTCCTGTGACAACAGAATCTCTATTCGTGTTGACGAATTTGTCTCTCTTCTTGTGTTGATAAGGTTAGTCCAGTTGTGGACAGAGGTGTTTTGCTAAAAGTGTTCAGTACCTGTGGCGTTACATAGGTGGTTGAAGTTGAAATCAGAATTATCAGACGTCGGATTAGTGGTTGATGTAACAACCAGACTCAGTTGGTGGATGTCGTTCCCTAAACAGTTGGGCGGTTTATTTCTGCGGTTGGCAAATATCCGGGTTCTTAGTATTCAACCGTCTCGTACCTAGAATGTTTGAAGGTCGTTCGCGCTTCACCCAGTCGGGTCCAAGTCGCTTGAATATGGGCAGCTGTTGCACCCTAAAATTTGCTCAACCTACTTCACTTGGTTTATGTTTCAATTGCATTGTCATTTGCATATTAGGTCATGTACATAATTAATTCATCTGCATAGCATAGCATGGGCAAGCCATCCAACAAGGGACCAAATTCAATTCTTATCTCTATGGGAATATCAAGAGGTTCTTATTCAAATTCAAGCCTAGCCAAGTCATCAGAAAGAAATTGAAACCTAGAGAAGTCAGTGGACCAAGCAGTGGATCTATCTCTTATCTTGAGTGTATTTGGAGATCATCAAAGAAGTTGTGAGCTGTGAATTGAGCATGGAGAGCATATAGACATCATGGGAGACCTAGAGGGTCATTTTGAAAGTGAGGCAAGTCATTGATGTGATTACAAGAGCTGCAGTTGAAGACAGTCAACTAGGGTTTCATCTGGGTCAACCCTGGGTCAACCCTAGGTCAAATGCTTGATTGAAGGGCATCAAGGCCTGTTTGAAAGATGTGGGGTTCATCATTTGACATGTAGATATGGATGTGGTGTTGTGCCAAGAAGAAATCAAGAGGAATCAAGAAGAAGAGAAGTTTCTAAATTAGGGTTTCTGTGTAAAATCCCCTGATTTAGGTCAAACTTCCAAGCAAGATAATTCAAAATTCAAGCCTCAAATGGATCCTTGGCCAACATGAAACTTGTAGAGGATCTCAAGACCTTTAATTTGAGTGGTGGAAGACATCAAGGAGATTTATAGAACTCAAGTTATGGTCCTTGCAAGTTACAGGTCATCAGAGGCATCTGAAATTTTGTCTGTGAAAGTTACTTGTCTTACAAGCAACGTTTACCCCTCAAGGAGCTTTCAAATGGATTTCTGGTCAACATGAAAGTTGTTCCTCATGATCTTAGATTTCTAGAAAGGTATTGTATGCCTTCATCTGATTTGTGGAACTCTAGTTATGACCTTGGCAAGAAAAGGGTATTTTGGTCATTTGAGAATTACAGGTCATTTCAAGCATATGCCTAAAACTCACACAAGGAAGCTTCAAATGAAAAACTTCACAACATCAAAGTTGTTCCAAATGACATTTTGAGTCTACAAAAGTGGTCATGGAAGTTGGAAAATGCTCATAGCTCAAGATTGCAAATTTGGTCAATTAAAAGGTGAATTTAATGAATAAAAGTGACCTAAAAATGAGATTTTGCAATACATGTCCAAATGGGATGAAATTATAGGTCATTTTAATAGGAAACAATGTTTTGAGACCATTGGCAATAGTGTATTTTTGAGTTTAGTTCAGAATTTGAAAGTTATCATGGCTTGCTTATAAAAGAAGTAACACATGCCAAAACACAAGGGATTGGTGCACAAGAAGTTTCCAGCAAATTCTAGATGGTTCCATGGGCATCTATATAAACCCTAGAGAGCATTCAATGTAGGGTTACACTTCATTTTGATCAAAACCCCATAGTTTCATTCTCTCTTGCATTTTTGCAAAATCATCCAAACTCTCTCAATTCCTCATCATTCTTCAAAGTTCTTGATCCTATCATACTCCATGATCATCATTGATCACATCCCAAGCAAGATCTGAGTGTATTGAAGCCATAATCGTGTGCTACAAGTTTATCATCCAAATTGCAAAAGGAATTGGTTACAAGAATCCAAGGTGTTTAAGCAAGAACAAGTGCATACAGAATCAAGATCTTGGTCTATTGATTGCTATTGGAGCATTGCTGAGCTTGAAGTGGTGATTTCATCCTTCTGTTTTCAACTCTACACCAGGTTAGTAATCTCTTCGAATTGGCTTAATTTAGTTAGCATGATGTAGGTTGGTTAGGATAAGAATGACCTAGGTAGTTAGATGAATAATTCTGGAGATTTTGACTGAATTTGGTGGAGGTTGATATGTGAGCACACCAACTGTTTGGATATAGAACTAGAAGGATAGGAGGTTTTAATTCATGTGGTTTAGCTTAGGTTAATCAGTGATGCAAGGTGAGTATTTTGATGGCAAGAAATTGAAGAAAGAAGAAGTTGGAAGTTTGAGTATCCATGGAAGTGCACCATCGGGTTTCTTGATTCAGTTGGTTTCAGTGAGAATTATTAGCATGGTTGTATTCAGCTCGAAAAATAGAGCATCTTTGCTTTTTGTGGATTTGAATTTCATGGAGAAACGAAGTTGTACGAGTGTGTTGAAGTCTGGTTCATGCAAGCTTGTTCATGGCATCCATGGTAGAAACCCTAGGCGTGAGGAAGACGAAGCTCCACAAGCGTTGGATGAGCAAGACTTGGTTGACTGAACATTTGATCTCACGGCCAGGATTTGAAGTTGAAAACGAGAGGGAATTCAGAAACGTGAAACACACCGTTTCACTTAAGTCCTCAGACTGGGCTTAGGAACAATTTCTAGCCACACCCCTGCTTTCCAGGCCCATTCCATTTTGAACTAACTTTAGTTGCTTTTTACACCGTTTTCGTTTTATTTTCTTTGGTATTTTTTCTGATTTAACTGGGCCCAGGCGCGCCTTGCTACGCGCACCCCCAGTCTGGGCCCATCATCAATTTTCCAATGCAAATCATTACTAACTGCACCCCTAACCCATTTTAATTCATTTTAATTTCATTTATTTTTCTTAATTGTTTGAAAAATCATAACAAATTGAAAATTCCATATTTTTGATTGGTTGTTTTTTTACTATTTTCATATTTCTGTGTAGAAAAATATCATGTAATAAAATTTCCATTTTATTTTCTTTTAATATTTTTTCCACATTTTTTCTTTTAATGCCTTTTTAAATAGATTTAATTTGTATATAGTTTTGTAGAATTTCTTTTAGGTGGTTCTCATAATCTTTTTAGGCCAAACTTTTTAGCATAACTAGATACATATATTAGGTGCCCCCTTGATTTTTCTACCATTTTTTTAGGATTTATTTTAGGTAGTTTAGTTAGAAACCATTAGGCTAATCATTTAGGGTTGTGAATATAATGTAGGTTTAACAAAACAAATTTTCTTTTGGGTTTTCTCTAGAACAAATTAAATGATGGGACTATAGGGGTATTATGGGTAGATAATAGATCCCTTAGAAAATGCTAGGAGTTCCCCTATTATATTATTAATACTAGTATATTTCCTGTTATTGATTGATTGTGTGGTGTGCCCTCTCTAGGGTTATTTGTTTGACTGTGTGGGGTATTGGGCCTGTTTGGGGCTTGGGTTTGAGTTGAAGACTTTGTGGATGAAGCCCATTGAAGATTAAGAGAATAAATACCATTTCCAGAGTTGATGAAGAGTATCTTGCTGGTAGCTGTTGAAGGTTATAGGATCTAGGAGTTAGGCAGAGCTCTAGAGTAGAAAACTTGATTCACAAACATGGAAGGTCTTGTTTGCCTCCATCCCTCTCTGTGATGCAGAGTCTCTCTAGGACACTCACCCCCTTCCTTTGGAAGGCTTGGTGACAGTGTTTAAGAGATAGAACTCTTGAGAGAAACATTCTAGGTGTTGTTAACAGTCTGTTTGCCACCTTTGGTGGTCAACTAACTGCTTAACATTCCAGTTCATCCTCTTAACTGTTTCTCATCTTGGAGATTGAGACTTGAAGAAAAGCCCTGAGAGATTGAAGATAGAGACCTTGCTTGAAGGCTGTGAAGATGAAGACTGATGCTTGCTGGAAGCCTGTAGATGTTTGAAGATGACTTGAAGACAGATGTTGATGAAGACTGTTGTTTGCTGTTTACTTTTGCTGTTCATAATTCTTGATGTATTGTTTGAATTTCTCTGACTGTATTGTTTGCCATTTAATCTGTTAGGTTGAAAGCGAATTTTGTTCGCTTTTGCCTGTTGTTTTCTAGGTTCGAGGTTGAGTGGGACTCCCTTGCCTCGCTTGTATTGCTGCATTCATGCATTTTACTGCTTTATTGTATATATCTGTTGTTTCTGTTTCCGTCTATTCCCTTAGGATCTCTGTTTCTCTCTGTGCAAGAGAGGAGCATGATAGACATTAGGTCTTAACCCATGCATGATAACATTAGGTTAGTTTGATTCCCTTTTAAACTATAGGTTAGAGTTCTGTCTCTTCTTTCTCAAAACAAACAGAAAAACACAATAAATATTCCAAACACAATAAAAGACACTTCTTCCGTAAAAGAATGTGAACTCATCAAAACGTCATTTTTGTCCGCTTGGACCAGTAATTAGAAAAACCCTTTTTTAGAAGGAGATGAAAGCAATCAAAACAGACTTGTGTCGTACGTGGCCCGAACTACGTTTGCTCTGATCTTTCATGCCGTGTGGAAGTACGTAGGCATCAGATGCGACGTCCTAGCGAGCAACCTTTCCCATTCACCAGTAGTTAGTCGAACTACGAAGACTCTGACTTTCTCTCTTGAGAATACGTAGGCATGGAGCAGCGAGGCTCTACCGAGTCCCTTTCTTTCTTTTAACCCCAGACCTGTAGAATAGATAGAATAACAATCCGTACCAGAAAACAAGCGTGGATCCCGTCGAGTACGACGGATGTGAGGGGTGCTAATACCTTCCCCTTGCGTAACCGACTCCCGAATCCAGGATTTGGTTGGGATGACCATTCCTTTCCCCGTCTTTGCGGTAGGTTTACTTCGAGCGTTTCCTTTCCCTCCGTTGGGATAAATAACGCATGGTGGCGACTCTTCTGTTCAGCCGGCGCCGATTTTCGCAGTAGTGACACCTTGCCTATGTGGGTTGTGATTTGCTTGATGGCATTTTATTTTATTTCTTCTGTATGATTGCAGTTATTTTGTTTTGCTTGATATCATGTTATTTCTCCTGTATGATTGCAGTTATTCATATCTGGCTTGAGGTTGAGATGAGCTTGTGGAGGCTGATGCCCCACACACATTTCCTCCCTCACTTGCATTGCATGCATTTTACAGTCGTTTACTGTTTACTGTTTAAGTTGATGCTTTATCTGTTTCTGTATCTCATTGACATGATCCCCTAGGAATCTCACTTCCTTTGATAAAGAAGTGATGATTAGAACTTTAGGTTGAAACCTATGCATGATAACTTCTAAGAGTTCCCTGTTTCAAACCTCAACCATAGGATGAATCCTTGGCATGACAACATTATGACTTGATAGTCTCCCCGTAGTTGTCCCTCTCTCTTCTCATCTCAAAACAAATTAAAATACAATAATAAAGGTTAACTGACGTCGTACGTTACGAGCCTTAAGCTATCTGAGAAAGGAGTGTTGGAGAGTTTCTTTCCAACAGTCTGGATGTTTAGTATGGTACCCTTTGGGTGACATGCGACGCATTCACTCTCAGGTCATAGTCTCTAGTGTGATATTGGTTGCAAACATCCATAAAAAACAGTTCTTCTGTAAAAGACAGAAAACAAACTTAAAACCTTTTGCCCCGTGGGCCCATGATTCAAAGGAAACTTTTCTGAAGAAAAGAGTGTCGTTAACTCCCAGTTCTACCGTAAACGGTAACGCATAAGTCTCCAAGGGTCGAGCTGTGTACACCAAACTGCTGGAACTGTTTGTTAACCCTACTCGAAAAAAAAACAGATGAATCTGAATTCCCGTAATCTGTATTATCCCGAACTACGTAAGCTCTGATCTCTCAAGCCTGTTGAGAATACGTAGGCACAATACTGACGTATTGGCGAGCCACCTTCCCCGTAACCCGTAGTTAGCCGAACTACGTTGACTCTGATATCTCATTCTCTAATGAGAATACGTAGGCATAAAGTGCGACGCTTTGCCGAGTCATTTTCTTTTCTTTTCAGACCAGCCTTGATAGGTAGATAGATAAAACCCACCCGTCAGATAAACACAACAAGCATGGATCCCGTCGAGTACGACGGACGTGAGGGGTGCTAATACCTTCCCCTTGCGTAACCGACTCCCGAACCCAGACATTGGTTGCGATGACCTTGTCTTATACCTTTTCGTCAGGTTTTTCCGATCGTTTCCTTTCCCGTTCTGAGGGATAAATAACGAAAGGTGCGACTCTTCTGTTTTGCCGGCACCTTATTTTTGCAGTAGCGACAGGCGATTCCTGTCAACACTGGGTTTGGACCTGTTGGGGTCAATCAAGGTTTCGGTAACACGGGACGAGGTCCCATGATCAATCAGCAAGGGTTTGGTCACAACACTGGTTACGACGGATATGGAAATGAAAATGTGAATTAGGGTGAAGACCGCCAGGAGGACGCCTTTTCTGGAAGAGGCATGGGATTTGAAGGACCGGTTGATCCTGTGCAAAGGATCAAAATGCTTGAAGAACAGATGAAGGGGGTAGTGAATCAGAACTCCACTGGTTTGGATATGACTACAATGGGCTTGGTACCAGGGCTGAGGGTGCCATTGAAGTTCAAGGCTCCCACTTTTGACAAATACAAGGGGGACACCTGCCCTAAGGTCCATGTCCGCTATTATTACAGGAGAATGTCCGCGTATTCAGATGATGAAAGGATGCTCATGTATTTCTTTCAAGATAGCTTGTCAGGACCTTCACTTGAATGGTATATGGGGCTGGAGCCCACCCAGATCAAAACCTGGAAGCAGTTGGTTGATGCTTTCGTGACACATTACAAATATAACAGCGATCTGGCGCCAAACCGGGTCCAATTGCAGGGTTTGTCACAGAAGAACGGTGAAAGTTTTAAAGAGTATGCGCAAAGGTGGCGCGTTATGGCAGCGAGGGTGCATCCTCCTTTAATTGAAATGGAGATGAATGACATGTTCATTGGGACATTTACAGGGGTGTTCTACGAAAAATTGTTTAGTGTGTCATTGAGCAGTTTCTCAGATTTGATTCTTATGGGGGAGATGATCGAGAACGGGATTAAAGTTGGAAGATTCCAAGCAGGTGAGTCTACTTCAGCAGGAGGTACCAGAAAAGCATTTGGTGGTAGACGACAGGGCGATACTAGTGTTGTGTTTGGTGGCAGGGGCAGGGGCAGAGGAAGAAATCAGTATGTTCAGCCGCAACAGATAGCTAGTGTCACTATCCCTTTTCCTCAACAAGGGAAGCCTCAACAACAACAACAACAACAACAACCACAGCAACAGCAGGGACATAATCCTGGTCAGAGAAGGATACAAAATACGAGACCGAAAAGAGTGTTCGACGCACCTCCTTCCACGTATGCAGAACTCCTCCAGACTCTGCTAGGGTTGAACTTGGTTGAAAAGAGGACTTTGGCACCGCCTACAGGGACGGTACTTCCTTACGGGTATGATGCTAACAAGCATTGCGAATTCCATTTCGGGGCGCCCGGGCATGATGTAGAAGCTTGTCAGGCATTTAAACACAAAGTTCAGGATTTGTTGGACAGCAAAGCTATCAACTTTGGGCAGGTGGGTCCAAATATCGTACAACAGCCTATGCCCAATCATGGGGCAAATGCCATCTTGACAGAACAGAATTTGAATCTAGTGATGGATGTCAATGAGCTGAAGACACCATTGGGTGAGATTAAAAGTAGGTTGTTAAAAGGGGGTGTATTCCCGGGGTGTGATGAATTTTGCTTGGATTGTTGGACCCAGCCAGAGGGTTGTAATGAGTTGAAGCAGGGCATTCAGGCTATGATGGATGAAGGTACCTTGCAATTCGATCGAACCGCGGTTGAAGAGCCTGTGGAGGCGTTATGTGATGAGCAGAACGATGTTGCGACGATGACGATTCCGAGGAAAACAATAACGATAACGGCGCCCGCCAGACGGCCGACGATCACAATTACCAAAGCAGGGCCAGTCCCTTTTGAGAGTACTAAAGCAGTGCTGTGGACTTACGGGTTTGAGGTATATTGCGACGGTGAGAAAATTGAAGTCAATGGGCAACCAGTTGGGGTTGTAGATAATGTTGTCGGAACAGGGGGTATGACCAGAAGCGGAAGAATATTCACGTCACCCGAGGTAGAGGCAGAAAGATTAGCCAAGGTAACTGAGAGTGGCCCTTGTCGCTACTGCGAAAATCGGCGCCGGCTGACAGAAGAGTCGCCACCGTGCGTTATTTATCCCAACGGAGGGAAAGGAAACGCTCGAAGTAAACCTCGTAAAAAATGGGAAAGGTATGGTCATCGCAACCAAAACCTGGGTTCGGGAGTCGGTTACGCAAGGGGAAGGTATTAGCACCCCTCACGTCCGTCGTACTCGACGGGATCCACGCTTGCTTGGGTTGTCTAAAGGATGCAAAATAATCTATCTACGGCTGCTAAATCTAAACGGAAGGGAATTGACTCGATAGAGTGTCACACTCTATGCCTACGTATTCTCAAGAGAGAAAGTCAGAGTCAACGTAGTTCGGGAAACTACAGGGAAATGGCTCGCCAAGACTTCGCGTCTTGTGCCTACGTACTTCCACACTGCATGGAAGATCAGAGCTTACGTAGTTCAGGCTAACTACGGCTAAACTGGGCGTTCTCACACAACAGTGAGAAATTCAACTGGTTTTACAGGTACGGGAACCTATGGGAAAAACTACGGTCTGGTCTCAGATGCACTCGGGCAAGGGAAAAGGGATAACATCAGTCGTCAGCGGGAAAGTCTCGATCGCACAGCAGCGAGAGAACAACAGGTTAGTTGTTAATGTGCTCGCTAGGATATCGCATCCTATGCCTACATATTCTCGTCTGGTACGAGAAATCAGAGCAGCTGTAGTTCGACTACTTTCGGGACCACAACTCAAATCTCGTTTTATTGATATTCTGAAAAATGATTACAATGATTGAATACGGAAAATAAACTCCTAAAAACTATCCTATCCATCTATAATGGAAAAATCAAATGAAAAAGAGTCCCCTAACAAGTGGACTTCAAAAACTAACTCTAAAATAAACTCCATGAAGAAAATATACTCTAAAAAATATTAAATCTACAAACTAATATTTTTTACTATTTTTTTCTCTATTCTTTTTCAACTATTTTCTTCTTTTTTCATTTCTTTCTTTTTCTATTTTTCAAATATTTCTTTTTCTCAAAATATTTTCTCTTCTTTTTCTTTTTCCTCAATATTCTTTTTATGGTATTTCTTTTTCAATATTTAAAACCTAAACAAATGAATATAAAAGAAAAATAAAAAGAAATACAAAGGAGAGGGGTACACATGAATACAGGGGTGTATGCTAGCAAAAGTAACAAAAACTGGGCCCAGCCCAATAAGGAATTCAGAAAAAAATAAAAAAAAAACAATTGGGAGGGGGGCTGGCCAAAACGCAGGGTGCATGCCCAGGAAAATGTTGGGCTCAGGCCCACTTCACCAAAGTGACACCCGGGGGTGGTGAGGAAATAGGAAATGGGAGTGTAGACAGTAAAAAACCAATGGGCTTCGAGGCCCAAAATCCACCCTGAGTCCAACGAGAGATTCTCCTCTCCCTCACTCACCCTCCACTTCTGAGAAACCCTAATCCTCTATTCTCTATTGCTAACCGCCGCCGCCTGTCACTGTTCATGGCCGTCAACCTCAACCTCCTTCTCTCCCTCTCCATCCTCGATCTTCTGTTCTACTCACACAAAACTTCATTCGATCCTTTATTCACTCCATTCATATCACAAACCAAAGCAATTTCAACCTTGTAATCATCCGCGAGCAATGGTAAACACATCATCGAAGCACACTCAGAAGAAGCTTGAAAATGTTGAAGGTTGTTGAATCGAAAGTTCTTGAAGTTGTTGGAGATTTGAGGACGAGATGAAGGTTGAGCTCAGATCTTGTTCTTGATGAACTCAGTAGCGGTTGAAAACCTAGCGAACTCGAACATGAAGACTGATAGAAATTGATGATTTCTGGAGAGGTTGATGAAGATTCTCGGAGAGGATGAATATCTGAAAGATCTTCGCAAGTCCTCGAAGATTTCTGAAAACGGTCCTATGAACGTGAACGCTTCTGGAGAATTGCGAAGAACACAGATGAAATACTGGTGAACTCTAGACACAAAATGAATCATCAATGAAGAACTGTGAAGTTCTTGATCGGTTGAAGACGAGGATCGGTTCGCAGATGCGTAACAGAGTTTATTCGTGATGGATCTTACTTGAAGATTCTGGAAACAAGATCGCGGATGAAGATCTGACGAATGTTCTTCAAGTTTTCTGGGAAAATGCTTGAAGGTGATGAACGGTTGTTGGATCGTTGAAGGTTTTGAAATGTTCATGAGGTTTTCTGGAAAAATCTGGAAATCAGTTGAGGATTGATGACAAATTGATGAAGATTGTGGATCGTTTTCTGGCAAAAACGGTTTGAAGGTGTTCTTGAATTTCCGGTGATAGTTTGAAGTTTCCGACGGTATCTCCGGCGAGTTATTGATGATGAAGATCGGTCGGAGAAGAAGGTGATTGGAGAAGAAGATGAATCTCTGGAACTTTTTCAGTTTCCGGCGAGGTTGGATGGTGGTCGGAGGAAGTTACGGTCGCCGGAAGGAGTTGAGGGTGGTGGTTGCATGGCCGCCGGCCATGCAACCGGCGAGACTCAAGTGACACCAAGTGTGAGTGGAGAAGCCTGCATGAGGCACACGTGGAGGGGAGAGAGAGTTAGTGGGGGTTGATGTGGCGTGATCTGGTGAAGGGGAAAATGTGAGGTGGGGTCTCCCTGAGATGAACGCGTGGCAAAGCTTATATAATACACTTGGCACTGGACAAAAACTGAGCTATTGGGCCTCCAAACTGAGCTACTGGGCCCAAACGAAAAATACAATAAAACCCCCAAAATCTGAATTGAAATGGATTAATGAAAATAAAAACTAATTAAAAACTAAACCTAATTAACTAGCTAATACTAATCTGAAAATTAAGACTAATCTAATCTAATTAAAGCTAATGAGTTCAACTAAAACCCTAATTAAATCTAAAAAAGATTAACTACTAAACTCTATTAATTTCTATTAATTTCTAAACTAATGAACTCTAATAAATCCACTAATCTAAAAACTCTAATAAAACCTATATTACTTATTTAAAAGAAAATCTATATTCTATTAAAACCTATTAAACTCTATAAAATGCTAAAAAATGATTTAAAGCTATTAAAACTATTAAAAAAACTATTCTATATTATTCTAAAATGATTAAAAAATCTATTAAAACCCTAATAATGTCTAATAAAATCTATAAAATTCCTAACAATTCCCGAAGGAACAAAAACAGCACCGAATGACAAATAGGACCACGAGAGCGCAACAAAATAGCCGGTAAAAATCAATGGACACCGAAATATCCCTAAAAACAACAGCGCGAGCTGCAAACACTGGGAAGGGCACGACTTCCCAAAAATACGATTCTACCTATCTAAATTGATTAAAAACACCTGAAACGCGAGAAGAGGGCTGTGATCCCGATAAAATCAAAGCAACTGAAAAAATGCACTGTATGCGATATGCGGATGCGAATGCGGTCATGCATCGAAACATCGAGCCAGATACGGGACCCGGTTGGTCAAATTTTAGGGTGCAACAGCCCTTCTCAGCTAAACGAAAAGGAAACGTCACTCAAAGATGTGGAGGAGTTTATGAGGCTCATTCGTAAAAGTGATTACAAAATCGTTGAGCACCTCCATCAAACGCCATCCAAAATTTCCATCCTATCATTGCTGTTATGTTCCGAGGCCCACCGGAACGCTTTGCTGAAGATTTTAGACACGTCGTTCGTTCCTCAAGAAGTTTCTGTTAATCAGTTAGAAGGGGTGATGGCGCATGTCAATGCGGGGCACAGTTTGGGTTTCACAGGCTTTAATTTGACTCCGAGAGGGCGAGAGCACAATATGGCATTGCACGTGTCAGTAGAATGTCGGGGCACGGTCATGTCCCATGTTTTAGTAGACACTGGATCTTCCCTAAATGTGCTACCGAAGAAAGCCATGATGAAGTTGGATATCAGGGGGATTATCTGCACGCCCTGTGATTTAGTGGTGAAGGCGTTCGATGGAACGAGGAGGTCGGTTTTCGGATCAATAACATTACCGTTGCAGGTGGGGCCTGAAATATTTGAAACTGAATTCTATATAATGAACATCCAGCCAGCGTATAGTTGCCTTCTTGGGCGCCCATGGATTCATGCTGCCGGGGCTGTCACATCCACGTTGCACCAAAAGCTGAAGTATATGGTTGGGGATAATGTCGTCACTATTTGTGGAGAGGAAGATATTTTGGTTAGCCATTTGTCTTTGTTTAAATATGTTGAGGTCGACGGCGAAATACACGAAACACCCTATCAAGCCTTCGAGGGGTTGCGAATTAAAGACAAAGTTCTAGTGCCACGTAAAGTGCCAGATGTGGTTGTGTCATCTTATAAGGAAGCTCAAGCTTTAGTGCGGACAAGTGAGACTAAAGGCTGGGGGCAAGTGGTGGAGATTCCGGTAAAAATGGATAGATTCGGGCTTGGATGTCATCCTTCGTCATCAACATCCTCTTCAGGAACGCCCAAGTTCAGAGGGCCGATAACAATTACACCAAATGGAGTACGCCATGAGACTATCAATGCTGTTTCCGATGCTGAAGACGGAGATAGCGACTGTGATATGGACGCGTGGATCAAGCCAAGCGTGCCAGGACAAAGTCTCTGCAATTGGTCTATCCGGGAAACTGTTCCTGTGACAACTAAACAGTAATGATTTGTTTTCTTAATTGTTGAATAATCCTGTGTCCTACCCGGGGCATAGTGATTTTGCTTAGGGCCATTTGGTTATGTACATTACATTGTTTAATCATGAAATAAAGGCGTTTTTCATATACAAATATTGTGATCCCTGTTTTTCCTGTTTTTGTTTTTTACAATAAAATGGCAATGTGGTTATTCGCTTTGTCTGTGTTTTGAAGCATTTAACCATTTCCTTTGCAGGATTACTATTTCAGATGACATCTATGAACCGCCTATGACTCACTTCGACTTTGAGCACCCGGTATTTCAGGCTGAGGAAGAGGTTGTCGAAGATGGCGACGTGCCAGAAGAGTTGACCTGGTTATTGAAACAAGAAGAAAGAATCATTCTGCCTCACGAGGAAGTCATTGAGATTATCAATTTGGGGTCGGAAGAGGTTGTGAGAAACATCCGTATAGGGGCTACGCTGCAGAGCGAAATCAAGCAAAGGTTGGTTGAGATGCTCAAAGAGTACAGTGATATATTTGCTTGGTCGTACGAGGATATGCCTGGGTTGGATACGGATATGGTTGTTCACCGTCTGCCACTGCGAGAGGAATGTCCGCCTGTTAAGTAGAAACTCCGAAGAACTAGACCGGATATGGATGTGAAGATCAAAGAGGAAGTGCAAAAACAGTGGGACGCCGGTTTCCTAGCTGTTACAAAATATCCTTCATGGGTCGCTAATATTGTGCCAGTGCCGAATAAAGACGGTAAAGTGCGAATGTGTGTAGACTATCGTGATTTAAATAAGGCGAGCCCAAAGGACGACTTTCCACTTCCTCACATTAATGTGTTGGTCGATAACACTGCTCAGTTCTCCGTATTCTCCTTCATGGATGGCTTCTCAGGCTATAATCAAATCAAAATGGCGCCAGAAGATATGGAGAAGACTACTTTCATTACTCCCTGGGGAACATTTTGTTATAAAGTGATGCCCTTCAGATTGAAGAACGCAGGGGCAACATATCAACATGCCATGACGACTCTCTTTCATGACATGATGCATAAAGAGATCGAGGTTTATGTTGATGACATGATTGCAAAATCCCAGACAGAGGAGGAGCATTTGGTTAATTTGCTGAAATTGTTCAAGAGGCTTAGGAAGTTCAGGCTGAGACTGAACCCTAACAAGTGCACCTTTGGGGTTAGATCGGGTAAACTGTTGGGGTTTATTGTGAGCAAAAAAGGAATAGAGGTTGATCCTGCAAAGATAAAAGCAATACAAGAAATGCCGACGCCTAAAACAGAAAAAGAAGTGCGTGGATTTTTAGGGAGGTTGAACTATATCGCCCGATTCATATCTCACCTAACTGCGACATGCGAGCCGTTATTCAAGTTGTTGAAAAAGGATCAGGTGTTGACCTGGAATGAAGATTGTCAAAAGGCGTTCGACAAGATAAAAGAATACTTGCAGGAACCTCCTGTTTTGATACCCCAGTGGCCGGGAGACCTTTGATTATGTATTTGACGGTTCTTGAGGGAAGTATGGGTTGTGTTCTCGGTCAACACGACGAGACCGGACGTAAAGAGCATGCGATCTATTATTTGATTAAGAAGTTCACAGACTGTGAGTCCAGATACTTAATGCTCGAGAAAACGTGTTGCGCGCTAGCCTGGGCCGCCAAACGTTTGAGGCAATATATGCTGAATCATACAACCCTGCTAATTTCAAAGATGGATCCAATCAAATATGTGTTTGAGAAGCAAGAACTCTCCAGAAGAATTGCCCGATGGCAGATGGTGTTAACCGAATACGATATTCAATATGTCTCGCAGAAGGCTATTAAAGGTAGCGTTCTGTCATAATACCTTGCGGAGCAGCCGATTGAGGACTACCAATCGATGAGGTTTGATTTTCGTGACGAGGATATCATGTACCTGAAGATGAAAGATTGTGAAGAACCGTTGTCGGACGAAGGACCAGAGTTGGGTTCCAAATGGCAGTTGATATTTGATGGAGCTGTAAATTCCTATTAGCGGAATAGGGGCGATTATCACTACTCCTCAGGGGTCGCACATCCCCTTTACTGCCCGATTGACTTTTCCCGTTACCAATAATGAGGCTGAATATGAGGCTTGCATCATGGGTCTGGAAGAAGCTATTGATTTGCGAATCAAACATCTGGATGTGTACGAAGACTCAGCTCTAGTGGTGAATCAGATCAAAGGAGAATGGGAGACACGTCAGCCCAATTTGATACCATATATGAGCTATGCACGGAGATTGTTGCCTTTCTTTGACAAGGTGGAATTGCATCATGTGCCGCGAGCAGAAAATCAAATGGCTGACGCCCTGGCGACATTGTCTTCAATGTATAAAGTTAACTTCTGGAACGAGGCTCCCCGGATTGTTATCTCTCGGCTCGATAGGCCTGCATTCATATTTGCCATCGACGAGGCTCCCGATGGTCAACCCTGGTACTTTGACATCCAGAATTTCCTGAAGAACAAGGAGTATCCGGCTGGGGCATCCAGTCGAGATGAGAAGACTCTCAGGAGATTGGCTGACAATTTCTATTTGAACCCGGACGATTTTCTATACAAAAGAAATCACGACTTGGTGTTACTACGCTGTGTAGACGAGAAAGAGGCGAAGTTACTCATGGAAGAGATACATGAGGGTACCTTTGGTACACATGCTGGTGGGCATGCTATGACGAGAAAACTGTTGCGAGCAGGTTACTATTGGATAACTATGGAAACAGACTGTTTCAAGTTTGCAAAGAGGTGCCACAAATGCCAAATTTATGCGGACAAAGTCCATGTACCTCCAAGTCCTCTGAATGTGATGTCATCACCGTGTCCTTTCTCGATGTGGGGAATTGATATAATCGGCAAAATTGAGCCTACGGCATCCAACGGACACCGGTTCATCCTGGTGGCGATTGATTATTTCACCAAATGGGTGGAAGCAGCGTCATATGCCAACGTGACCAAACAAGTGGTGGCCAGATTTATCAAACGAGATATTATCTGCAGATATGGAATCCCTTAGCGGATTATCACCGACAACGGTTCGAATTTGAATAACAAGATGATGAAAGAGCTGTGTCAGAATTTCAAGATTGAGCACCACAACTCTTCTCCTTACCAACCCAAGATGAATGGCGCTGTCGAAGCGACCAATAAGAACATAAAGAAGATTGTCCAGAAGATGGTTGTGACATATAAGGACTGGCACGAGATGCTACCGTTCGCTTTGCACGGTTATCGTACGACGGTATGCACATCAACCGGGGCAACCCCTTTCTCATTGGTATACGGGATGGAGGCAGTGTTACCGTTAGAGGTCGAGAGGACTTCCCTGAGGGTTTTACGTGATGTCCAACTTGACGAGGCAGAATGGGTTAAAGATAGACTGAATCAGCTCAGTTTAATGGATGAGAAAAGACTAGCTTCTCTCACATACGGTCAGTTGTATCAGATCCGGATGAAGAAAGCGTACGATAAAAAGATATGTCCGCGAAGCTTTCAGACGGGCGACCTTGTGCTGAAAGGGATTCTCCCGCCACAAGCAGATCACAGGGGCAAATGGATGCCGAACTACGATGGTCCATACGTTGTTAGAAAAGTCTTTTCCGGAGGAGCTTTGTTGTTGTCCACCATGGACGGTGAAGACTTTACGTCACCTGTGAATTCAGACGCAGTTAAAAAATACTTTGCTTGAAAGTGACCCGCTAGACAGTAAAAAGAGAGTTCAGGCAAAAATGGGGCATCCTGGCGAACCGTAAAAAATGAATAAAAGGTTCGGGCAAAAGTTAGGGATAAAATTGAAAAGATGTACACCCGCGAAGTCGAAAAACCTGAAAAGGGCGACTTCGGCAAAAAAGGGTATCCCGGTGAATTGAAAACCTGCAAAGGGCGATTTACGCAAAAGTTAGGGATTGAAAAAGCAAATGACTGCGGTCCGGATTTGATACAACATTGCTTAGTGGTTTGGAAGTACCTGGAGGCCGTCTATCCTAAAAACAATCTCTTCCGAAAATTGAATACCGGGAAAGCGCCAGAGTCAGGCGAGTCATAGGAGGATCAGCTCATGATGTTTGTCTGCACCATGTTGCCGACATGTGTACAAATGTGATTTGTATTAATGATTATTGTGCATGTTTGTATATTTGTTTGTGCGTAACTTCCTCTTTTCAGGAGTTGCATCCGATGTACAAAGCTTCGCCTATTTACAGGCTTAATCAATAAAACATGTTATTCAGTATTTGGTGTTTGTGCTTTACTGTTTTGTATGTGAAAAACGCCGATGTTTTGATAAACTCGCATTTGCATAACTTTGCTGGCCCTTGCCAATGATTGATAAAACTTCGAATTGACTGAGGAGATGTCGTGGACATTAACCCGAATAGATTTGGTTGTATAGATTGGTTTTGTCTCGTTTGTGTTTTGCAGGGTTCTCACCCTTGGAGCAGACAGTCAGAAAATTGTATCCCCCAGACAGAGGCTCTGGATGAGGGACTTGACCCTACCTGACGCCATTTCCCAGCAGGTCGCACCTCATCCCCAGAGGTTGAGAGGATGTTATCCTTTACCGAATGAGGGATTATTCTCCCCAGAAGAGTATCCTCATGGAAGTTGTCCACAGGATATCCCCAGCAAGACAAAATCAGTGTCCCATGCAGAGGTTATACTCCCCAGAGAGTCGAAGATGTGCGCGTTCAATCCCCAGCTGGGAGGATTTCTGCGGCACATAACCAAGTCATAGTAGGTTCAGAAGGATTATCCCCAACGAGGATGGTTTTCTTTCTCCCCACAGGTCGTCATGCTTTCGTCAGGATGATTATCCCCAGCGGAGTGGTAGCTCCGAGTTTGTAAACTGTACCCAGACAGTTGTCTCCCAGAAGGCTCGCTTCTTCCCCAGCTGAGTTAATCTTCCCAGCAGGTTTTGTTCTTTCCTCCCAGCGGAAATCGATGTTTAATCTCTCCTCGACAGAGTTTGGTTGTGTTTCCGACATTTATTTTGCCGGAATACTTTGTGATACCCGTTCATCCCCAACAGGGTGGTATTTGTCCTCGACAGCCGTGTTGAAGCAAGCTTGTCAGAGCCTTCCCCAACAGCCTGAACCTGCATTTGCATTTGCATATATTATCATGATTGCATCTACCCAGAAACGCGTAGCATTTCCGTGCCGTATAGAGCATTATGCCATTGTCAAACATACGCATTTTGAACATAAATCAGGTTGGTTAACCTTTTGCTTTCAGGTGTGTTTCTCAGCAGGAGTATGAAGTTGCAGCTCAGATCTATTACCAGACGATTGGGGTCTCACCGTGAGACATGTGACGATACAGTTCACCTTATTATCCCCACAGAGTTACTGGTTGAAGTTTCTATTATCTGGTAAGAGGAGCGTTCTTCCGGGGTTGCCGTCGCGGCATCATTACAGGGTTTCATAAATAAAGAGTTCAGAAGTGGTCACTTGTTGTCGAAACGGGTGTCGGGCAGTTATTTTTAGAATATCCCCAGTGGAGTTAACTACTACCAAGAATAGGCAAGGAAGCTATATCCAAGATGTGTTTTCCCGTATGAAGCAGGCGGATGAAGGTTCCTGTAAGAATCAGGCAGATGTGTCTTCCCGTATGAAGCAGGCGGATGAACTTTCCTATAAGAATCAGGTAGATGTGTTTTCCCGTATGAAGTAGGCGGATGAATGTTCCTGTAAGAATCAGGCAGATGTGTCTTCCCGTATGAAGCAGGCGGACGAACTTTCCTATAAGAATCAGGTAGATGTGTTTTCCTGTATGAAGCAGGCGGATGAATTTTCCTGTATGAACCAGGCAGATGTGTTTTCCCGTATGAAGCAGGCGGATGAATTTTCCTGTATGAACCAGGCAGATGTGTTTTCCCGTATGAAGCAGGCGGATGAATTTTCCTGTATGAACCAGGAAGATGTGTTTTCCTGTATGAAGCAGGCGAATGAATTTTCTTGTATGAACCAGGCAGATGTGTTTTCCCGTATGAAGCAGGCGGATGAATTTTCTTGTATGAACCAGGCAGATGTGTTTTCCCGTATGAAGCAGACGGATGAACTTTCCGGTATCCAGATAGATGATTCTCCCGTGATCGACAGAGTATGTGAGTTGTGTTTCGATGTTTGACAAAAGTATTTTCCCCAAGGAAGTCGCCGTGATTTCCTTGTCTTGACGCAATATTACTGGCCCCAGTAGAGTCCTCCTCCAAGTCGTTTGTGGGGTGGGTCCAACAAAGTTAGCTAATGCAGAGATAAGCAGAGTCTCGTGTGATTAGACAGAAATGTTTCCCCAGCGAAGTCGTCGGGATTTTTCTGTGTTGACGGAATATAGCGTCCTAACGTGGACAAAGTTCTATCCCCGCGGTGATAGAATCTTTTTCGGGTTCATGAAAATGATCCCCAGCATGGTCGCTAATTTGTTTTCTCCGTATTAACAGACGACAGAGTTTTAACGTAGACAAAAGGCGGGGTATTTTGATAAGAGGGAGTTCAAAGCCTGGGGCGTTGCACAGGCGGTTGACATTGAAATCAGATTTTGACATCAGGTGATTGATCAGTTGGTTGTCGTAACAACCGGATTCAGTTGGTGGATGTTGTTCTCCAAGCAGTTTGTGTAGTTTATTTCTGCGGTTGGCAAATTTTCGGGTTCTTGGTATTCAACCGTCTCGTACCTCGATTGTTTGAAGGTCATTCGCTCTTCACCCAGCCGGGTCCAAGCCGTTTGAATAGGGGCAGCTGTTGCACCCTAAAATTTGCTCAACCTATTTCACCTGGTTTATGTTTTAATGGCATTATCATTTGCATAGTCACATCATGTACATGGTCCAATCATTTGCATATCATAACATAGCAAGTCATCTAATAGGGGATCAAGTGCCATCCTTATCTAAAGAAGCACATCAAGGGGCTTTATTCAAGCTGAAGAACATCCAAGTCATCAAGGAATGGGTTGAAGCTTTGAGGAGATTTGAGTGTCAACAAGTGGATTTCTCTCCTAAGTTGAGGTGTATTGGAGGTCATCAATGGGGTATGAAGCATGAAGTGAGGGTATGGAGGGTGTACAAAGCTCATAGGATGCCTAGAAGGCCATATGGAAGATAAGTCAAGTCATTGTATCAAGTTTAAGAACCACAGTTGAGGTGTGTACAAGTAGGGTTTCATCTGGGTAACCCTAGGTCAAGGAGAGCAAAGAGAAGGGCATCAAGACCTAGCTCTAGGTCATGGAAGTAATGGGTTGATGTGTTAAGGCATGTGTCTGGATGAGTCAAGATCAAGTTCAAGAGAATCAAGAGTGGTTGGAGGTGTTTGAGACAGGGTTCCTAGGGTAAAATCCCCTGTATATCACTGGACTTCCAAGCCACATAAGTTAAAATGAAAGTTTCAAATAGATTCTTGGAAAACATGAAACTTTTAGAGCTTCTCAATAGCTTTAATTTTAGTACTAGAAGTCTTCAAGAAGATTTGTGGAACTCAAGTTATGGTTCTTGCAAGTTACAGGTCACCAGAGGACACTGAAATTTATCTGTGGAAATCACTTGACTTCCAAGCAACTTTTGCCCGTCAAGGAGTTTTCAAATGGATTCTTGGCCAACATAAGAGTTGTAGACCTTGATCTTAGCTTTCCATAGAGTACTAGAAGTCCTCAAGAAGATTTGTAGAACTCAAGTTATGATCTTGGCAATCCAGGGGTATTTTGGGAAAGTTGAATTATAGGTCATTTTTCAACATAGGTCAAAATCTCTATCTTCCACTCCTCAAATGAAGAAATGTTCAACATGAGATGTGCTTAAGATGATGTTCTTAGATTAGATAATAAGTCATGGGTGATTGAAGTGGCTTGCTTCACAAAATGATCCAAAATGGCCTAAAAAGAAGGATTTTTCAAATGATTCAAAGGAGGGAAATTGGGATTTTTGAATTATGAGACATACACATGGCATATGGGTAGTCATTTTGAATGGAAATTGGATTCTAAACACAATGACATTTCCACATTTTTGAGTTGAAGCTTTATTTCATGACTTGCTTTGTAAAGTGCTTACTTACATTACAAGTTACAATGCCAAAACAAGAATCAAAGCATTTCAGGCCAAGCCAGCTATCCATTCACACTCACAAACCAATTTACAATTGAATAGAACATTCTAGAGCAAGATGGAAGCTTAGAATCGTGACTGGTGCATTGCATTTTCAAGAGAAAAATCAGAAATGATGGATCAATGAATTGGGCTTCAAACTGGGCTCAAAAGCCCATAGAGAGTTTCTATATATTGAGAGGAGTGAGTTCAGACTCATTTTGGTGCAGAATTCATGGAGGAGAGGAAGATTGAAGTTGAGTTTCAAGAGCTTCAACTCAGAATTGGTTTTGGAGTTGCAAGCCTATTCAAGTCAAATTAAGGGTTGAAGAAGCTTTATCTTGCATTCTTGATCGTGTTTGAAGAATCTTGGAGCTTGAATTGAGCATTTGATCCCTCTGTTCATCCAATTTCTTCAGGTATGTAACTCTTGGATTTCCCATTGATCTAGGTTGAATTAGGTAGCAATGTGCATGTGGTTAGGTTCCCTATGATTGGTAGAACGATTTAGGATTGGTCTGGCATCGTTTGGTGATGATCGAGGGAGTGCATCAATTTCTGTTTGGATTCAGTTACATGAAATCTTGAGGAATTAACATGAGTGTGATAGCTTAGAATGACCAGTGTAACCTAAGGATCATTTCTATGGTTTCAATTTTGAGAATGAAGATGATTGAGATTTTGGTATCTTCTGAACTTTGATTCGAATTCTAAAATCCATTGAGAGTTGGTTGAAATAGAGGTGGTATTCATGATCCTTATGGTTTTCTGATCAAGTTTGGTATAAGAAGTTTTTGATTTGGTCACCTGCAACCACCACTCCACCGGAGAAGACGGTGGAAACCACCGTGGACCACCCCCTGAGGATAGTCTCAGGTCGCCTGAGCTTTTGGAGAAGATGAAGTTCCAGCCCTCAGATTGCATTGACTGGTTGACTCAGATGATCATCCAATGGCTCGTGTTTAAACTTCAGAGTTCCCTCTTTAAACCAAAACACATCGTTTCATTAAACGATGTGGCAGGCCAGTCATCACCACACGTCGACACGCTCTGGAGCTTTGGATTCGCTTACCAGTCAATTGATCCAATGGCTCCCATTTAATTCAGCATTTTAATTTCTTTTATTTGATTTTCTTTTATTTTTAATCCATTTGATTTCTAAAATTCATAATAAATCCAATATTGGTCCAAAAAATATTTTTAAAATACCCCCATGATCTTGGATTTATTTGCGATTTTATGAAATTAATAAATCTCATTTTCATCCATTTTTTCAATTTAATTTGATTTTCTCCATTTTATTATTTTCTTTAATTTTGTACATTTGCTACATGATTTTGTGGATTTTATTGTGACTAATTGGTGAATGATTTTAAGTTGATTCTTGTTGGACTGATTAGATTAGGGAAGCATGTACCCTTAGAAGTTTTATCACAATTTTGTGAATAAAATTTAGGTTAGTTTGAGAGGTGAATAGGAGAGGTGTTAGAATTAGGGTTTCGAGACAAGTAGTTGTAGTTTAGTGCATAGTTTGAGGATTAAATGATTGATCTAGGGTTTGGGGGTCCTATGGGGGTATTGGGTATAGGGTTAGGTTCCCTTAGAAATTTACCTAGGATTTTCTGATGAGCTTTAGCATTTGATTTGATTTTTGCAACTTGTGTGGTGATTGTGGGTTTCTCCATTGGATATGTGGTTTGGTTATGTTTGTGTGAGGCCATTTTGGGGGTGCTTTTGGCTTGAGCTTTGCCTGGATGACTTGAAGATCAAATGAAGTTGCTTTGGATGGCTTGAAGAAGCTTGGAGTTGAAGATTTCTCATTTGTTGGAGTGCTTGTCAGAGGCTTAGGGATTAGGATACATAGGAAGAGCATTAGAGTAGTCTGGTTTCTTCTTTCAAACATAGAGAGCTTCTTGTGCCTCTATTCCATCCCATGACACAAGGTCCCCCAAAGAAGTTCCATCTCTCCTTAGGAGGGATGTAGAGCATGTTTTGGTTGGGTAGAACCTTGAGGATACCTTTCATTTGCCATGTTAAGATCTTAGTGATTTCCTTGGGTTGTCACTAAGCCTTTTAACATTTCAACTTCATCTATTAATTGATTCTCCTCTGGAGTGATTGCATTGAAGATGGAAACCTATTGAAGATGAAGTTCATTGAAGATTGGTGAAGATGAAGCTTGTGCCTGTCAAAGCTAGTTGTCTGTTGAAGCTAGGGTTTTGTTGCTTTTTGTTGAAGCTGTTTACTGGTTGAGGTTCATGCTTGCTAAAGCTGAGATTTTTTTATGAAGATAGGAGTTTACCTAAAATTTGAAGGTCATTGAAGATTGAAGATGGGGTCTTGCTTGAAGTTGTTGCTGTCAACCCTTTGTTGTTGGATCAACTGTAGCTGTCAGAGCTGCTGCTGCTTGTGCTGCTTACTGTAGGAGCTTGTTTGTTGTTGTCAGAGCTGGTGCTGGTGTTGTTTTCTTTTTCTGTATTGTTTGTTGGCCTGTTCAGCTTGCCCCCAAGGTTTGAAGTGAATACTGTTTCACTTTGCCTGTTGTTTTCCCAGGTTCGAGGTTGAGCGGGACTCCCTTGCCTTGCTTGTACTGCTGCATAGCATACATGTTTACTGTTTACTGTATATCTGTTTCTTTCGCTGTTTATCCCCTAGGATCTCTGTTTCCCTCTGTGCAAGAGAGAAATATGACAGACAATAGGTTTTTATCCATGCATGAAAACTTTAGGGTAGTTTTGCTTCCCCTTTTCAACTCTAGGTTTTTTAGAGCTTCTTTCTCTTCTATCTCAAAACAATTCAAAACACAGTAATAAGGATAATCGATGTCGTACGTTACGAGCCTTAAGCTATTTGAGAAAAGGTTACTGGAGGGTCACTCTTCAGTAATCTGATTGCTTAGTGTGTTACCCTTAGGGTGACATACGATGTAGTCACTCTCAAATCATAGTCTCTAGTGCGTCAGAGATTGCAAACACACTAAAAAAACACTTCTTTCGTAAAAGATTCAAAACAAACATCAAAGTGTCATTTTTGTCCTCTTGGACTTTTAATCAGAAGAAAACCTTTTCAGAAGGATCTAAAAAACAGTCAGACAAATCTGTGTTTTCCGTAGCCCGAACTACGTTTGCTCTGATCTTTCATGCTGTGTGAAAGTACGTAGGCATAGGATGTTGTATCCTAGCGAGCAACCTTCCCCTCCTTTCCCGTAGGTAGGCGAACTACGTTGACTCTGATTTCTCGTTCCAGACGGGAATACATAGGCATAAAGTGCGATACTTTGCCGAGTCATTTTTCTTTTTAACCCTTGACCCTTTAGAGTAGATAGAATAACAATCCGTACTAGAAAACAAGCATGGATCCCGTCGAGTACGACGGATGTGAGGGGTGCTAATACCTTCCCCTTGCGTAACCGACTCCCGAATCCAGGATTTGGTTGCGATGACCATTCCTTTCCCGTCTTTGCGGTAGGTTTACTTCGAGCGTTTCCTTTCCCTCCTTTGGGATAAATAACGCACGGTGGCGACTCTTCTGTTTAGCCAGTGCCGATTTTCGCAGTAGCGACAGTTGGGTGCTCAGAAGGCTTGCCCCAGTCCGAGTCTTGAAATATTTTCTGGATAAACCAAATCTGAGAAGACCTTGCTCTGAACAAATATTGAACTGATTCTTCGATAGGATGTGAAAAGAACTTGCCCCTGATAGGATCACCGACCAAGTTTCTCAACTGTTTGAAAATTCCGTGAGAGGAAAGCCAGTTTGCAAACAAAAGTATTCATACAAACATGGTAATGTAAAGTTCATGCAACTTTTGAAATCAATATCATTTTTGAAAGATGCAAAATAAATGAGTCATTAGTCAGAACACGGTGGTTCAAGACACTCAAAGTGAACGGTAAAGCAAAAAGATATGATGCCAAAACGAATGATCTGCAAAGATCTTTTGGAGCCAGTTTACGCAACCTTGTTGTAGTATGCTTTCAAAATAACCTTGCTTCAGTTAGGTCTTTTGAGGGTTGTAATGTGGTCTGGTTCACGGTTTAAGAAACAAAGGATAAAGGCTCAAAGTTTATTTGTGCCCACCCAATCTACGTGATGATCTTCAGTCCTATGCTCAGATAACTCAGAGTATACACTCAGGTTCCTATAGGAATTACGCTGATTATAGCCATGATAATGGTCCAGAAGTCCAAGGACTCTTGAGATGGCAGTCACTACTTCCTTATAACATTTGGTTGTTCTGACATTGAGGATTTTCAGGGTAAAGATTTAAAGATCTCTTCTTTTATCATCCCTAACTTTTGCCTGAATTGTTTCTTTTGAAGATTACAGTCAGCGGGATACCCCAGTTTTGCCTAAGTCTCCTTCACAGGTTTTGACTTAGCGGGCTTTTGTTTTGATTGATTATTTTTTAAAGAAAGAGAGTGATTTTTTGGATTTAATGATTACGGTGAACCATCATCGGCTTTTTGGCTTGAAAAACATCTTCGACACTTGTTTGTTGTGTGCGAAGGAAAACTTGTGAATTCAACCTTTATATGAAAGGTGTCTCGCATGAACATACAACCGAGTTAACTGAGAACTACCCATCCCAAGGTTAAGATTGCGGGTTTTTTTTGTAAAGAAAGAAACTCCTACTTCTAGGCTCGAAGGGGTTAACGAGGGATTATCTTCCTTATTTCTCCAGTGTTTGGGAGTTGAAACAATGCCTTACATCGTCAACAAAGTTTGATTGAAAGCATACTGACAACAGTTATGGGTATAACGTTTTCATTATCCTCCCTCAAACATTTGCATATCAAAAGTTTGAACAAAAGGTGCATATTTTTAAAAGATAAAGCATAAAGATGCAAATACTAGACAAAATGAATTGAATCAAAAGTTGCAATGCTCATTTTATTGATATGAAAGTACAAACACTAATTAAAAGCAAACAGCTTAAACAAAATGAAGGAAAGTACAAACAACGAGAAACAAAAGGCTTAGTGACTAAATTGGTACAAAGATTAGATGTTTCGTCTGAGACACTGGCGTTCGAAAAGATAGTCTGCTGAAGTTGACCAAAGCTTCACTTTTGATGCACTGGCAATGGATTGTTCTGAACATTCAGATGGCTATCTTTAAAATCAAGGATTCCAGTTCTAACCAACTCACGTACTCTGGATTTCAATTCATAACAATGCTCCAAGTCATGGCCTGGGGCACCCTCATGAAAAGCACAATGGAGATTAGCTCTAAATCCAGCTGGAGGAGGATTAGGAGGAGGTTGCAAAGTCTTCGTAGTGATCAGCCCTTGTTGAACCAGGTTAGGATAAAGTTCTGTGTATGTCATGGGAATAGGATCAAATTGATTCCTATTCCTATACTGGTTTTGTCCAACAGTTGGATGTTGAGGAATCTGAGCTGGTCGTGGAGAAGTAACAACAGCAATAGTAGGAGTAACGAGTGCAATAGCAAAGTGATTATACCTTGGTTGGGGACGAGGATTTTTCACTTCAACCATGACAGCGTTGGTTTGCTCTTCTTTCTTCTTATGGAAGGTCCCAAAGGATTTCTTCGCACCACTAGAAGATTCAGCAGCTTTGGATACCTTACCATTTTTCAGTCCTTCTTCTAACCTTTGACCAATAGTCACCAGATCTGTAAAGCTTGAAGATACACTTCCAATAATCTTTTCCCAATAAAGAGGGGAAAACGTATCCGTGAACATTCCAATTAGCTCCTTCTCTGCTAGAGGCAGTTCAACCTGGGAAGCCAACTCTCTCCATCGCTGAGCATACTCTTTGAATGACTCTTTTTCATTCTGAGACATGTTTTGAAGTTGACGGCGATCAAGAGCTGTTGCGGTGAAAATTGGATATCAAGCTATTAAATTAACTTGAATCTTAATTATTTTACAACAGAACTTTATTTTATCCAAAGGAAAGGTCTAAAGAAAGAAAAACCTTTTTTCGCGATGTAACGACAACGCTTAAGAGATTCAGGGATTGGGGGTTGGTTATACCTAGGGATGGTTTTAGCATCCTAAGCATCTGTAGTACTCTACATGAACCTTTTTGTTTGATTGCTTGCTAAGTTTGTGAATATGTACTACAGATTGGGATATGGATTAGGGATAGGTAAATACCTAGGTTATATACACTAAGTTTGCTCGCAAAGACATCACATCTTCTGCCTACGTATCCTAACTAGGATAGAATCAGAGCAATCGTAGTTCTCCTTACAAGGGATGAAGAACACTTGATTATGATCAAGGCTTAAGGGGGAACAAACATGAAAATTTTTGTGTGGAGTTTGACAAAACTCCCTATTCTAAGTTGTAATTTTCAAAAGGGGAAGTAAGAAATCATGACAATGATTCTTACATAGAGTTGACAAACTCTATCCTAGGGTTCTAGTTGAAGAGCACTCCTAGTACAGGTGGGTCTTTTAGACTTAAAGCAAAGTCTAAAGGTTTCTAAACTAAGTTTAAAGTGACTTAACAAAGTCAAGGAAATGGGTGAATGAGTTATCCATAACATTAGGGTTAATGGAAAGGCTTTTCCTTTAGAGAGGGACAGAAGAGGCAACTTGGATGAGAGTTAACAAACTTCATCACTTGGGGGAAAGAAAATTTTTAACAAGATAAAAACATAATAAATATGCATCTATGGTGACAAACATTGAGTGAGAATGTGAAATGATAAAAATAAAAATGCATTGATAACAAACAAAGCAGTTGGTTAAGCAGGAAGAGTGACAGTCAAGCTTCAGTGTATTTAGCAGATGAAGTGAAATGAACATGGTAACCATCAAAGATGAAGTCCTAGCATGTTAGCTAACATTTAAGAACATGAATGCAAACAAGCATCACAAATAATCACAAGTATATCACAGAAAAATTCATCTGCATACGCGAAAACGATCATAGAACGTGCATAACTTGCACATAGTCAAAAGAGATGAAAAAAATTAGTCAAACATGGAAATAAAAAATATGACATGAAAGTAGACATTAAGATGAACAAAATTCAAAAAGAATGGGTGAAAAATGATTAAAATTGAGAGAGATATGAATTTTTAAAGATAGGATGAAAAATGACAAAAATTAACAAAAGGGTTGCCCTCCTCAGGGGTCGAACTCAGGTTCATGGCAAGCAAGGCGCTTAAGTGACAAGGTGACTACCACTGGGGTGGCTATACATCCGTTTGTAAATGCCACCCCATAAATATATGAGGGGTGTTTCAAAACCAGGCTGGGCATAAAACAAAGTCAAAACTCAGGATTGCATTTTCATCACAACTTTCTCAAATCTTAATGTTTTTTTGACAAAATTTAGGTCTAAATTGTGTAGAATTTCACAAGGAACAAAATGGCAATTTTAGTTTTTTGAAATTCTCCTTCTATTTTAAAACCCGATAGTACATGCCTTTTGAGTTTTGAAAATGCAATTTGATATGAAGCTCATGTTGCAGCTAGTTCTAAATCAAAATGATCATGCACACACACCATAAAATTGATAATGAACGATTCTAACCACAGATTTAGGTTGAAAACCAACTGTTGTGAAAAATAGTGTTCAAGTTGCAAATCATATGGACATGATGCATGATGAAGTGTATGTCATGTTCCAGTCAGCTTTAAATTCAAACAATCATGCAAACATATTACATATGAGTTAATAAGTGAGTCCAAACACATGATTACATTCAAAACAAACTATAACTCAGATTGACACTCAAGTTGCAACTTTTAACATGAAGAGACATGATAATGTGAGAATCTAATTCTAGACCAATTCAGATCAAATTAAACATGTGTACACACCACACATATGGTATAGAGTGAGAATCAAGCAAAAACAAAGTTTAAAACAGACTGTTATGCAAAGTGTCATTGGAATTGCAAGTATGGCATGTTCAAGGCATGAAGATATCAGTTCAAGGTTACAGCTCATTTCAGTTCAAGTCAAACATACACACATGTTGCAAATATACATTTAAGTGGATTCAAATGACCAAATTGGTACAGGGCAAGCTCTTGTGAGAATTGGTGCTCATGCTGCTCAAATGTGCTTGTGAAGTGTGGTGTGAAGTTAGGTTTGAGTTCCAAACATTTCCATGTCAATCAAAACATGTGTACATGTTATAAATGTGTTATGGAGTGGATCCAAACAGGTGTTGATGTTAAAAACAAGTTAACATGAAAAATGACATTTCAATTGCAAGTAAAACATGATATAATGCAGTTGGAGAACCAAGCCAGAATTGATGAAAAATTAGGTCATGTAAACCATATGTACATCTCACATATTTGATAATGAATGAGTGCAAACAAAGAAACCAGACCAGAATGCTTTGGAATGCAAAGTGAGGTGTGTGCTGCAAATTGGCATTTATTGTGATGCAGTAGGATGTTCAAATTCAAATTCAAGCACATTTTGACCATATGAATCACATACACATCTCTCATATATACAAACAAGTGAGTTCAAACAAGGAAAATGGTTCAAACATGGCTGATATGAAACTTGGAGAGTTAAGTGCAAGTTTTGTGAAGTGAGATGCATGAACATGTTCAATTTCTGTTCAAAGTAATTTCAGACCAATTCAAACACATACACATCTTATATTCATGATATTGAGTGGATTCAAACACCAAAATAAGTTGGAAACAGACTGTCATGAAAAGTGATTCACAAAATGCAAGTTGTCATGAAAATGAGGCATGAGATATGAATTTTCAGTTCCACATGCTTTCTGATTCAATTAATCACACACATAGCATACATACATGATATTGAGTAAGTTCAAACACAATTTGGGGCTAACATAGGACTGTCATGAAACATGAGGGTTTGAGTGAAAACGGCCATTTTGATACAAGACATGAAAAAATGCAGTTCATCATTTTAAGCACTATTAACCAAATTAACTCCACACACATATTGAATGCATGATGTTGGATGAATTTGAGCACAAACTTAACCATCTCTAGGCCTGAGATCACAGCTGGTATATTCATGGTAGAGTTTGAGACAACACATGACATACTTCCAACATAATGAACCAAAATGCTAGAACATGAAATTATGGTGCAAAGCAAAGATGTAGTGTTTACATACCTCTAGTAGACTGTGTTGAGTAGATCAGAACACTAAGAAACCCAGAGGAACTTCCAAATAACACTAGCTTTGAAGCTTTCTTCTTTTTGAAGCAAGAATGCAATCCTTGTGACAGTTGGAGAAATAAACTCCACCAAGGATCTTTAACACTTTAGACAGTTGAGAAATGATATATGAGAGGTGTTTGATTGATTAAAACACCAAGCAAATGCATAGAACAAGTTTTGGCTGATTTTATGGCTTTTGGTCAAAGTAACTTGGTGTGGAAGTTGACTTTTTGAATGGTGAGGTTTTTGAATGGTTTAAGGTCTTGGACACCTTCTATATCATATTTAGAGATTGTGAGGATGATTGTTGGGGTGTTTGAATGTAGAGAATTGAGTTTGGCAGCAAAACTACCAAGACAGATTTTTGGTGGTTTTTGCAATTTTGTGATTTTGTGATTTTGGAGTAAGGTGTGAAGGAGTGAGAGCTTTGTGTTTCTCTGGTTTTTTAGAATCAATATTCTGTTTCAAATGAAGTGATGAGGGCTCCCTTTTATAGGCAAATGAAGAGAGGGGCAGATTTGGAGGTTTCTTCACATGAAAGAAAGGTTTTAAACCTTTGGATCAAACCTCCACAATGGGGTTTCCTTGGCTGATAGGTAAGCCCAATAGTCAAGCAAAATGATGATTTTGAATGGGATAAATTCAGGCTAGAGAGTGTAGGTTGATGGCTGGTTCAGATTCACTTTTCCACCTCATGCTTGCCTTATGATTTCAAATGCAAGTTGTAAAGCCACTTGCAAGCCCACTTGCAAGTTTGGCTAATTCCCTCTCCTCTGCATTTCCTTCACATTTCTATGCTTCAAACCCTCTACATATCAGAAACAACAACATCCAAAGGCTTTAGTTTGGTCAGATTGATGAAAGAATGGATTTTTGAAATTTTGATAATGTGGGACTAAAGTGTGAAATCACCAACTTACCATAGCCATAACTTTCAGCTCACAAATCCTTTTGAGATGTGCTAGTACTTTTTAGAAATTCCTTAAATAGATCTAAAACATTCATGTTTTCATGAGTTTCAATTTCCCAAAGGAACTTGGTCAAAAGGTCTCCCAAAGTTGCTAAAAAATGAACTTAAAAGTGAAATTTCTCTAAGTCTTTTTCCCTTCTAGAAATGAATTTGATCATAACTCCAAATCTATGCATTTTCTGACCATGGACCACTTAGGGACTTTTGTAGGATTTGCCAAGAGCTTTCAAATGAGCTTTGAACCAACTCAACTGGATGTGTGGTTAAGGAGTTATGGTTTAGCCCCTTTCAAAACCCTAATTTCCCGATTTTTCGATTACTCCTTCATCCTTGATCCAATGGTCATGAAAATTGATAGGCATGTGCAATATGATATAAGGAAAATTTTCGATTCACACTTTGAAGTCCAATTCCTTAAATTTGAAGAGTTGACGTTTTGGTCAACCGTACGATCGATCGGTGACTACCAGTCGTCTGTGGACGCTCTGGACCTCCTGAGACTTTGAAACTTCTTGGATGAACTTTATTAAGCTATATGAACTTCATGAATCATAATCCCACCATTAAAACATCTTCCAACATCAAAGTCAAACTACAGTTGACTTTTATTGATCAAAACCCTAATCGGGTGCCCTGAAATACACTATTCTTGATTCTGGGGTAACAACCTCAAATTGGGTATTCAATTGATATCATATGATACCCTTGATCTTGTTTCATGATTGAATTAGCCTAAAACTTTGATTGATCACAATCCTTGAAGCTTCGATTTGACTGTACAAAACTCTGATTCATCTGTAACTTGCCAAAGACAAACTTGCACTGGGTTAAGGTTAGATAACTCATGAGTATGCTCCTAAAATGATAATGAGAATCTAAGGGGTCAAAATTTGAGGTGCAACAGTTGTCCCTATTTAAATACCTTCACTAGATGGAACTGAGAGATGGCGATCCTCGTAGAATCATAGTGAAAGGTATTTAAATACAGAGAACCAAAAATTTTGTCCCTTAGATCCGATGATATGTAAAAGGACAGGCCATGATATGCCATGAATTCTAAATGATGCTTTATGATGCTTGGAGACATATGCAGAGGACAGAAAAACAAAACAACAAGGGGAAGAGCAAACATTCCACTGGGGAGAGGGATAGATTTCCACCGGGGAAAAGAGCGACTTTTTACTGGGGAAATTAAAACACGAACCTCACTGGGAATGATCAGATGAGGAACTTCCTATAGTGAAGAGTTCAAACGGGATCTTCAGGAATGGACTAGAAACAAAGACAAAACATATTGGGGATGCTAGTGACGACTAGATCTCCGAGACTTGTCTGGGAAAAAGGTCTTACTAGGGATAATGATGTCACCCAACCACTAGACTTTCCGTAGGTAATGGTAACGACCAACCTGGGGTAATAACAAAGGAGATTTCTCAAATCCAATCGATAACACGTAAGATTTCGAATAGGGAAATTGGTGATGACCAAATTTCAAGCAATGCTAGTAACTACTGGACTTAAAGGGGATTAAGAACGACCAAGTTCGGGTACCAATGACGATTGGGTTTCAAGCAATGCCAGTTACGACTGGACTTTGAAAGAAAACATGGTGACGACCAAATCAGGGTATACCAACACATGTGGTTATGAGAATGCTAGCAAGCTACTAGGCTTTAGCTGGGGAGGTTGGTAACGACCAAACCTAAAGATACCAATAATGATTGGATTTCAAGTGACACCAGTGACGACTGAATCTCCATGGGGAAGGTTGGTAACGACCGACAAAATATCAATGCCAATAGGACTTCACAGGGGATCTGCTAGTGACGACTAGACTTCATAGGGAAAAGGTTGGTAACAACCGGACCAAAAGGTAATGACGAGTGAAGTTAAGACAAATGCCAGTTACGACTGGACCTCAAAGGAAATCATGGTGACGACCAAAAGAAGACCAATAACGATTGGATTTCGAACACTACCAGTTACGACTGGACTTTAATGGAGAAGGTGGTAACGACCGAATCGAAAGATACCAACGAGTGGATTTTAAGGCAATGCCAATTACGACTGGTCTTGACAAGAAATATGGTGACGACCAAAAAACTACCAATAACGATTGCCTTCTAAAACAATGCCAGTTAGGACTGGACTTTTAGGCGGAAGTTCACTAGCAGTGATCTTTCATTCACGGGGAATCGACAGATAGCACACTGAACTCGAGAGACAAAATGAATCACACTGAACCAGGCTGAAAAGGTGTACGTAGTCTTTGAAAATAAATCCAATCCTAACAGGGGAACTGAGCTTTCTAAACAAGCTATTCAGAGATGACAAAGTAGATTCAAGTGCTCAGACATCTTCTACTGGGATGAGTCTTCACATCATCATAAGAAGTTCCTCGAGAAAACAGTCTTCCAGTTTTGATACCCACACATGACCAAAGGGAAATCAGCAGTTCGACTTGCTTACACTTCATTGGGGAATGTAATTGGATTGCACATCAAAGTTATGTTACCCTGAGGTTTCGGGGAAGTATGTTTTTCCTCGACTCTTTTCCATGAGTTAAAGTTTTTATGTTTGTTAATTTTTTCATGTTTATTCAAATAATTTGACCCTAATGGTTTCAAAATTATCGTTGATCAACGAATAATATTTTGCATAACAAAGAAAATAAGGAAATGGTAAATTTGCAAAAGAAAGAATGGCTCAAAAACTGATTTTATTAAAGAATGAAATCTTGCAAATGACAAAATTCCATAGAAGTTTTACAAGAGAAAAAATGGCAAAGTGGACAAGGTTACATTGACTAAAACTCCCCAAAATCCTTGCTTCTGACGAGAGCGGATGGAGTGGGTTTTTGTAGGACCTTCTGCGTTAGTGACAACTCATCTGATGCAGTGAAATGCCTTTGTCCCTAATTTTTGCCTGGACCGCCCTTTCGGGTTTTCAATCCACCGGGACGCTCATTTTTTCCTAAGCTGTCCTTTCGGGTTTTCAACTTAGCGAGCTCTTATTTTTCTTTCTTTTTCTCTTTTTCTCTTTTTCTCTTTTCTTTTTCTTCAACCCCAACTTTTGCATAAGCTGCTCCTTTTGAGTTTTTGGCTCATCGGGTTCTTTTTAGGCGTAATATTTTCGTACTGCATCAGAATTCACTAGATGAGTAAGCTGCTTTCCATCCATGGTAGTGAGAATCAACGAGCCTCCTGAGAAGACTGTTTTCACAATAAATGGGCCATCATAGTTAGGCATCCACTTTCCTCGTGCATCTTTATGAATTGGTAAAATCTTTTTGAGTACAAGTTCCCCTTCTCAGAATTCTCGGACACGAACTTTCTTGTCAAAAGCCCTCTTGATCCTTTTCTGGTATAACTGTCCATGACATATCGCAGACATGCGCTTCTCGTCGATGAAATTCAACTGATCAAACCTTTCTCTCACCCATTCTGCTTCTTCAAGCTTGGTTTCCATTATGACTCTCAAAGAAGGTATCTTGACCTCAATAGGAAGTACCACATCCATTCCATATACCAAAGAAAAAGGGGTTGCCCCTGTTGAAGTGCGGACCGACGTTCTATACCCATGCAAGGCAAATGGTAGCATCTCATGCCAATCCTTGTAAGTTTTCACCATCTTTTGCAAAATCTTTTTGATTTTTTTATTCGCAGCTTCTACAACAACATTCATCTTGGGACGATAAGGAGAGGAATTGTGACGTTCAATTTTGAAGTCATCGCACAACTCTTTCATGATTTTTTTGTTCAAATTGGTACCATTGTCCGTTATGATCCGACTCGGAATTCTGTAACGACAGATAATCTCTTTCTTGATAAAACGAGCCACCACTTGTCGAGTAACATTAGTGTAGGATGCGGCTTCAACCCACTTTGTGAAATAATCAATTGCAACCATAATAAATCGGTGTCCGTTGGAAGCTTTTGGTTCAATTGCCCCGATCATATCGATGCCCCATATAGAGAAAGGCCAAGGCGATGACAACACATTTAGCAACGTCGGAGGTACATGCATCTTGTCCGCATAAATCTGACATTTGTGACACTTTCTGGCATATTGAATACAGTCAGTTTCCATGGTAAACCAGTAATAACCAGCCTTCAAAATCTTTTTAGACATAGCATATCCATTGGCATGAGTACCAAACATTCCTTCGTGAACATCTTGCATTAACAACTCTGCTTCTCGTCTGTCGACACATCTAAGCAGGACCATATCATGATTCCTTTTGTAGAGTACATCATTGCTGAGAAAGAATTTGGATGCTAATCGTCTGAGAGTTTTCTTGTCAAGTGATGTAGCATCTGCTGGATACTCTTGTTTTAACAGGTAATTCTTTATGTCATAGAACCATGGCTTATCATCAGCTCCTTCTTCAACCATCTGACAGTAGGCGGGCTCGGTCTTGCGTTCGATTTGAATGAGAGTGGAATTATTGACATCCTTGATTCTCCACATTGAGGCTAACATGGCTAGGGCATCGGCAATGTGATTCTCAGATCTCGGAACATGTTTGAAAGTGATTTCATCGAAATATTCCATCATCTTGACGATGTAGGCTCTATAAGGAATCAAATTCCCATGTCTAGTTTCCCATTCTCTAGTAACCTGATAGATAACCAAAGCTGAATCCCCACTGACTTTAAGAAGTTTGATATTGAGGTCGATAGCTGCCTCGAGGCCGAGAATGCATGCTTCATATTCGGCGATATTGTTTGTGCAGTCAAAATCCAACCTGGCTGTGAATGGAGTGTACCCACCTTCCGGATTCATTAAGACGGCGCCTACGCCATGCCCACTGTAATTGGAGGAACCATCAAACATCATTTTCCACCGAAGACTTTCCTACGGACCCTCATCAAGACCTGGCTCTTCACAATCTTTTACCAACATGATGTCTTCATCTGGGAAATCAAATTTGAGAGACTCATAATCTTCCACTGGTTGATCTGCAAGATATTCTGACAAAACACTACCCTTGATAGACTTCTGGGCCACATACTGGATGTCGTATTCTGATAATAACATATGCCAACGGGCGAGTCTTCCAGTCTGAGCAGGCTTCTCAAAAATATACTTTATTGGATCCATTTTTGAAATCAACAAAGTGGTATGACAAATCATGTACTGCCTCAAGCGTCTAGCAGCCCATGCCAAAGCACAACAAGTTTTCTCCAGAAGTGAATATCGGCTTTCACAATCAGTAAACTTCTTACTCAAATAATAGATCGCATGTTCTTTTCGTCCAGACTCATCCTGCTGACCTAACACACAACCCATTAAATTCTCAAGCACTGTCAAATACATGAAGAGAGGTCTTCCCGGAACCGAAGGTATTAAGATTGGAGGCTCTTGAAGATAGCCCTTAATCTTATCAAACGCTTGCTGACAATCTGAATTCCAAACAACTGTCTGGTCTTTGCGTAATAATTTGAAGATGGGCTCGCAAGTAGGAGTCATATTGGAAATAAATCTAGATATATAGTTCAGTCTTCCAAGAAAACCTCTGACTTGCTTTTCCATTTGTGGAGCTGGCATGTCTTGAATGGCTCGGACTTTATCTGGATCTACCTCAATCCCTCGGTGACTGACAATGAAACCGAGTAACTTCCCAGATCTTACTCCAAAGGTACATTTGGCTGGATTCAGTCTCAACTGATATTTTCTGAGTCTCTTAAATAATTTCAAAAGATGTTCCAAATGGTCCTCTTCGCTTTGAGATTTGGCTATCATGTCATCAACATATACCTCTATCTCCTTGTGCATCATATCACGAAATAAAGTTACCATGGCCCTTTGATAAGTAGCACCTGCGTTCTTCAGACCGAAAGGAATAACTTTGTAACAGTAAGTCCCCCACAGAGTAATGAAAGTAGTTTTTTCCATGTCATCAGGATCCATCTTAATCTGATTGTAACCGGAGAACCCATCCATAAATGAGAAAACTGCAAAACGAGCCGTATTATCCACCAACGTATCGATATGCGGCAAAGGGAAATCATCCTTCGGACTGGCCTTGTTTAGATCCCTGTAATCCACACACATTCTGACTTTCCCATCTTTTTTCGGTACAGGCACAATATTGGCCACCCATTCGGGGTACTTGGACACTGCTAAGAAACCCACATCAATCTGTTTTTTCACCTCATCTCGAATCTTGAGAGCCATGTCAGGTCTTGTTCTTCGGAGCTTTTGCTTAACCGGTGGGCATTCTGGTCGAAGTGGTAATTTGTGAACCACTATGTCAGTGTCTAGACCTGGCATATCTTGGTACGACCAAGCAAATACATCCACATATTCTTTCAAAATTTCTTCTAGTTGCTGCTTGACTTCTGCCCCTAGAGCTTCCCCAATCTTGACTTCTTTCTTGTTTTCTTCGGTGCCAAGATTAATGACTTCTACCTGTTCTTTGTAGGGCTGAAGCTCTGCGTACTCATGGTGTGCCAATTTTACCAGTTCATCAGGGATTTCAAAATCTTCATCCTCATCTTCAGCTTGGTATATTGGTGAATCAAAGTCAGGAGGGAATGCAAAGTCATAGGATTCAATGGGTTTTAGGATATCACTGCACGTTGGAATGGCTTAATTTATTAAAACACACAAAGACAAATGCAGCACACAAAAGAGAAAATTGCTTTGGTTTTTTAAGATTGCCATTTTTCTTTTTTAAAATGAAAGCAAAAACAGTAAAGGAAATAACACAAGGAAATTAGCAAAATAGTTCATTTTTCATTGATTTTCTTGAAAGCATGGGGCCCTTACAAAACGTTCCTATAGCCTTGGGCATGGCTATGGAGATTCAAAACACAAACAAGAAAAGAAGGACAAACAAATTACTTTGACTCAAGAAAGACCAAAGGAATCTCAATAGCTTCCCAGTTGCTCAAGGCAGTGTTGCAATGATACACTAACTGCTCAAGGTCTTCATCTTTAAAATCTTCTTCCACGACACTGACTTGGAAACCTCCACTGATGAATACTTCTTGTATAGTCTTTGGGTGTCCCTTGTCATGTGTCGGTGTTTCATCATGAGTTGGTTTGTAACCCAACCCTTGGCGATCCATTTTTGGCTTTACTTCGATAATCTCTCCCCAACCTGCAGGAGTGCCTTCTTCCAGTGTAGACTTGATGCTCCGAGCGGATGCAAAAGACGGACCACTCTTAGCCACTGTTTCTTCCAACATCACTGCATTAGCTATCTCGAGTGCCTGAAAGGAAGTTTCTAATGCGCCCTCATCTGCTTCAATATACTTGAATGATGACAGATTGCTTACCATTAGGTCCTCTTCACCGTGTATAATCACTAACTTATCATTCACAACAAATTTCATTCTCTGATGTAAGGTGGAAGTCACTGCCCCAGCTGCGTGAATCCATGGTCGTCCCAACAAACAACTATAAGCTGGGTTAATGTCCATGACTTGGAATGTAATATCGAACACATGAGGTCCGACCATGATTGGCAATTCTATCTCTCCAACAACCATTCTTCTTAAACCATCAAAAGCTTTTACAATCAAAGACGTTGGTTTCATTTCTGCCCCTGCACATGCTAGCCTTGCGAGCGACCTGGCGGGCAATACATTCAATGAGGATCCAGTATCGACTAAAAATCGTGCCATGGTGTCTTCTTGGCACCTGACAGATATGTGCAATTCACGGTTGTGATTGCGTCCTTCGTTCGGCAACTCTGCATCACTAAAGCTCAGGGTGTTACAGACTGTAATGTTGGCTATTACTGAATCAAATTGTCCGAGAGTTATGTCTTTTGTCACATGTGCCTGTTTCAATACTTTTTGCAGAGCTTCTCTGTGAGCTAGAGAATTCATTAAGAGAGACAAGATCGATATCTTTGATGGGGTTTGGTGGAGCTGATCAATAATCCTGTAATCACTTTTCCGAATAATCCTTAAGAATTCTTCGTCGTCTCCTTCAGTACCTGGTACCTCTTGTTCTTTTGTCGCAACAGGGGTAACTTCTTTCGGAGCGGCTATTGTTATCTTTGGTTGATAGATTCGACCACTACGGGTCACTTTGCTTGTACCTACAATGTTTGTCACGTCTACTTGGTCGTCTTTTACTGTCTCTTTCTGACTAACCTTCCCAGACCCCCGATCTATCACAGTCATGTCATACTTCCATGGAACGGCCTTTGTGTTTTCAAAAGGAAACGGTCTTGGTTTCTGGATAATAACCGGTTGAGGTGGATTGACAGCCGACTTGTTGAAAAAAGGCTTCGTATTTTTGTTGGTCGTTTTGGACACCGGAACTTTCTCACCTTTCTTTGGTAAATTAAAAACAGGCTCAATTACCAAAACTTCTTCTCTCCTCACCTTTCTATACACTTGCAATACTTCCTCATCAATCAATCTTTGTATATCTCTTTGTACCTCATCACACCCTTTAGAATCACTAGAACATTCTTCACAATCATTATGGGTATCCTCTATCAATCCTGCTTTCAGTAGTTTCTCGTGAAGTATCCTCAACGGGGTTCTAATCTCTGACACACCTCGGACCATCCTTTCATCTGACACTTCTTCTACTGCATTGACCCCTCCATGGTTCGGCAATGGATTACTTCTAACATTTGGGGGTACATTATCAAAAGACAAGATCTTCTTTTCCATCAACTCCCTGACAAGATGTTTTAAAGCAAGACAGCCTTCTAAATCATGACCGGCAGCACCTTCGTGAAAGGCACAATGAGCATTTGGATTATAGTGGGGAGATGTAGTGTCTGGATTTAATGGTCGTGTTGTTACCAATCCTTGCTGCACTAAGGAGGGGTACAACTTTGTGTAAGTCATCGGTATCTGAGGAAGTGGAGGTTTTGTTGTTGGTCTCCGATTCTGGTAGTTCTGTCTGGGTGCCTGAGCTCTAGGTTGATGATGTTGCTGATAGGGTGGAGCGTTGGGAGCTCGTTGATACCCTTGTTGAATTGGCTGATATACAGGTGTTAGCTGCACTGTCTGATAACTGGGAACAGGATGACTGAAAGCCGGAGTTACAGCTGCCACATATGGTTGTTAGGCATACTGCAACAGATACATTGGTCGTTGTTGTTGGGATTGTTGAACATAACTTGCTTGAGGCTGCTGAACAAAGCCTTGCTGAGGTTGTTGAACATAACTCTGCTGATACTATCGGTAAGGTGGTCTCCAGGTGCGACTCTTTCTTCCCACAGTTACTGCATTTGTCTCCCCTTCCTTCTTTTTATGAAAGTTACTGCTGAGCTTCTTGACATTGTTGTTACCAGAACTGCTGGGACTACTAGTCACCTTTCCATTCTTCATTCCCAACTCTACTCTTACCCCCACTGCTACTATATCAGAAAAACTTGCGGTTACACTACTGATCATCTTCTCATAAAACTCCGGTCTCACTGTATCGACGAACCAATCTGTTAACTCTTTTTCACTCAAAGGAGGTTCCACCTGAGAGGCGGTTTCCCTCCACCTTTGTGCATGCTCTTTGAAAGATTTCGAACTCTTCTGTGACATACTCAGTAACTGTCTTCTATCAGGGGCTAAATCCATGTTGTACTTGTAATGTTTCACAAAAGCATCGGCCAAGTTTTGGAAACTATGAATACGAGACTGATCCAAACCCAAATACCATTTAGTAGGAGCTCCTTTCAAACTATCTTGGAAACAGTGAATCATTAACTTGTCATCTTCCACGTGAGTGGCCATTCTTCGGTAATACATAATCAGATGTGTCCGAGGACAAGTAGCCCCAGAATACTGATCAAAATTGGGAACTTTGAACTTCGGCGAAATTACCAATCCAGACACTAAGCACATATCTCTGGCATCAGTACCAAAGATGTCATTCCCTTCCATTGCTCTGACTTTCCTGCCGATAGTCTCTACACTTTCTTTCAACTTATCATGCCGTCCACTCTCTTCTTCATACCCATCAGGACCTTCGTACACTTGTGGAGGATTATGAAAAACAGGGCGCACTTGAATCTGAACAGAAGGATGAGTGTAAGTAGGAATAGCTTGAGGAACTTCTGGCCCTAGAGGAACTGCTTGTTGATTGACTACAGGTGGAGGTACGAAACCAGGTGGTAACCCATATGGTGGAACATTTGCAACAGTGACTGCCGTTGGGATCAGCTCTACAGCTATGCTAGTGATTTCAGAAACAACAGTGGCTTAAGTGTCCAATTTTGCACGAATGACTTGTAGGGCTTCCATGATCTTCCCCATGCCTCCTCGTAGCTCTCCAAGTTCATTATCAATCCTGTCCACATCCAAATTCTGTCTTTCCATTCTTAGACGAGCTTGGGCTCGGGTGTTGTATCGGTGTTGAGGATTCAGTGTGATTCTTTCTGGAGACAAGACATCGAGATGAGACACAACGCAAGAACATGCACATGCAATGCTTTATGAAAGCAAAATGCAACAATGTAAAAAATTAATCATTCAAGGAATCCAAAGAAATATTTGCAAAAATTATAACAATGGGGAAATAAGAAAATTCAAAAGTCTTCATAGATTAACAACTGAGTTTTACAACAATGATTCTGAAACTGAAATACAAGTCTCCAATACAGATACATGATGAAATAAAACGGAAAACAAAAGGATTTTAGATCTTCTGGTTGGACGACCCTTCGTCTTCTGGATGACTTCTCTTTCCACCTTGACGAATCAACTCTTGAAGCTCTTCCTTCTCTTGCATAGCCTTGAAATACTTATCTCTCCAAGTCTTTCCTTCTTTTTCAGCTTTTGCCAAAGCAGCTTTCAATTCTTGTTTGGGTGAGTCAGGCTCAAAACAAGTATAGAACATCTTCAACGCTGCTTCTTTTACCCATGATAAGTAAGATTCTGAAACAGTAGTGCCGTGGTAACCTAGGGCAGTTACCCCCCTCGTGTGGACGTAACGCCAAGCATACACAATTCGAGCCCTGTAAGCGGGATTCTTCCCCTCTTCAATGTAAAAGCTTCTCATAAAGTCTGGGTCTGGTTCATCCTCCATGGGGTGCCCTAATTGTCGACGAGCCAGAATAGGATTATAGCTGATGCAACCATTGACGCTGATAAGCGGTATATTCGGGAAATCTCCACAGCTTTGGATCATGGCAATCCCTCCATACATAGGGTCATACCACTTAATATCTGAGTGTTTGAGCAATAGCAGCTTTTCTGTCCATGAGAGCCCATTTTGCTTATCCCAGAGGGCTGGAATTTTTGGCAAGTGCGAAATAAACCACTTGTGCAGGAGAACGGTGCAACACTCAATTCGTCCAACTCCATAACGGTTCCTACGGTGGATGGTAAAGTACGTATCAGCCAGCAAGGTAGGTACATGATTTTTGATTAAGAAAAGGTTGATTGCATTTGCGTCCACAAAGTTATTAGCAGTCGGGAACAGGAACAGTTCGTAAATTAGTAAAACCAAGATGGCCTCAAATGCTTCAATATTCTTTGACAAGGCATAGCTTTGAGCTTTTTCATACAGGAATATAGCTGGATATCCATACATCCCTCCCTTAGCAACCATATGAGATCGTACCTCGTCCACCTCCAAATATGCGGCCTTTGCAACTGCTCTTTCATTAGGAGTCCCTTCTCTTCCAGAAAATGGTCTAGAAGTGACGCCTACTCCCATCAGGGCGGAATATTCTTCCAAGGTTGGTAGCAACTGATAGTCTGCGAAGGTGAAACAGTGATAGGTTGAATCATAGAACTGCACGAGTGCGGATAACATATCTTCATATACTTGAACTTCTAGCAAAGACAACATATTCCCATGCTTCTCTCTGAATGCCTCGGGGTCTTCTACTAAACTTCCTAGTTTCTTCAAGTTCTCCAATTTTGGTCTTTGGAATACAACCTCTGCTTTCTTTCCAGAATCCATCCTATAATATCTGCAAAACAATCTTTAGTTCCTTGAATGATTAATTAATGAGGATGCAAATGCAAAGGTTTCATGGAACTCAGATCAAAACATCATTTCATTTCATTGATTTTCAAGATTTGAATTACAAAATATCTAGTACATTTTATAAAAGTCCTAAGGCTGACAGTATTCTAAATAAAAGTCCTCTTTTGCTTTGAGCTTCTTGATTTCTTCTTCCATCTGAGTCTTTTCAAGAATAAGTTTGTCCACGACTAGCTTTCATAGAGTGGGCTGAGAGCTGGAAGGAAATAAACCTTCCTGTGTCTTCCTCTTCTTACAAGCAATCATTTCTTCATCCTTCGCCTGGAGTTGTCTACGGAGTTCATCATTCTCTTCCATGGCCACTTGGTACTTGTATTTCCAGGCTACTTCAGTTTGTTGTGATTTCCTCAAAGCAATCTTTAACTTCTCTTCTTCAGACATAAAGATCATTGTGTGTTCCTCCTCTAAAATCATGGGTTTATGCTGAGGATAAGGCATCTTCAGCTGAATAGCTCTCTTTCGGACCCATTTGAGATAAGGCTCGAGAGAGACGCAATTAGGCTTCCCTAAGTCTTCCTTTCCTTTCTCGTGTACATGACCCCAAGCTTTTAGAATTTCTCTTTTCAATTCTGAACTTCCCTTAAAGAAAATATTCTCCACATGAGCGCTATTTGGTTTGTCCTTCGAAGGATATCCAAGCTGTCGGCGAGTGAGAATAGGGTTATAACTGATTCCTCCACTTATACCCAGGAGAGGTACGTTACCAAAGTTTCCACAACTGTCAATGACTTTTATCCCATCGTAACTATGGTTGTACCAATCAATATCAGAGTGAGTAAGAGCCATAACCTTCTGAGACCACCAACCTTCCTTCCAAAAAGCATGAGCCTTAGGTAAGTGAGAAATAAACCACTTATATAACAAAGGGACACAGCAGATAATCATTCCTCTTTTATGCAGATTTCTCAAGTGAACAGAATGATAGGCGTCATCTAATAAAGTAGGCACAGGGTTTTTCTTCAAGAAAATCTTAATGGCATTGAGATCCACAAAATTATCAAAACTTGGAAACAAGAAGATCCCGTAAGTGAGCAGGGCAAGGATAGCCTTGAATGCATCCATACTCAAGTGATCAGCATAGTATTGTGCTTTCCCAACCAAGAACTCTGCAGTCAAACCAAATACTCCTCCCTTAGTAACCATATTTTTCTGAATATCCACCAATCCTAAACGTGTAGCTTTAGCAATTTATTCTTCCTTAGGGTCCTTCTCCATGATTGGAAAAGGAGAGTCTTCAAGAATAGGCAAACCAATCAAGCAAGAATATTCCTCAAGAGTAGGTACCAGCTGATAATCAGGGAAAGTGAAGCAATGATAGAGTGGATCATAAAACTGGAGAAGTATGGAGAGAAGTCCCAGATCCATCTTCCTTTTTACCCTCAACAATGACAATAAGTTCCCATACCTGCTCTTGAATCCTTCTAGATTTGTTATCAAAATGCTCAACCTCTCTATGTCATCCAAGTTAGGACTTTTGTAAGTGTACTTCATAGTTTTATTTTTTCCACTATCCATGATGATCCTAATGTTTACAAACAAGAGATCTGAGTTCCATGAAACCTTTATGATATGATGTTCATGAATGCATGAATGCACAAACACAGGTAAGCACAGATTTCACATATACACAGATAAAGGTTTTGGTTTGGAGAACATGAGTATGAAGTCAAGGTCTACCCACCCCAAAGGTATGTACTAAGGCTTTCAAAAATGGTAGAACAAGGTTCTAAAAGAGTTCCCAGAGTCCTCGACCCATCTTTCGGATATTATCAATTTCCCAAATACTTGGTGGTCGACAATATTCTCAAGAGAGTCTCGTCCAAGTGTAGTATCGCGTATCAACTATTTTGGAATTACCTCCTTATAGTCATCACACTACATCCTAATAAAGCCATAGTGGGGAAAAGGTAATCTAAAGGTCCTCAGTATCACGGGCTCCCATGTAGAAAGTAGCATTGTTTTCACGAATACTCGATCAACAATACTAACTCTCAGAAGGGCCTCTACTGAGCGGTGGTTTTCTCAAGTCAACTTGGTCGGGAATCAACTCCCTATAAGTCTCCTTGAATATACCGCCATCCTATCATAAGTACGCTCAAACACGGGTATAGTGTTGTCTCACCACTCAAAGTTCCCAAGATCCAACAGGGCACATATGTACATATTTACAAGTATTCACAAATAAGCAAGTAATGAAACAAGATAGGCTAAACCCTCAAAGCAATAAAACTTGTCCCCAGTGAAGTCGCCATTTCTGTTGCGGTGAAAATTGGATATCAAGCTATTAAATTAACTTGAATCTTAATTCTTTTACAACCGAACTTTATTTTATCCAAAGGAAAGGTCTAAATAAACAAAAACCTTTTTTCGCGATGTAACGACAACACTTAAGAGATTCGGGGATCGGGGGTTGGTTATACCTAGGGAAGGTTTTAGCACCCTAAGCATCTGTAGTACTCTACAGGAACCTTTTTGTTTGATTGCTTGCTAAGTTTGTGAATATGTACTACAGATTGGGATATGGATTAGGGATAGGTAAAGACCTAGGTTATATACACTAAGTTTGCTTGCAAAGACATCGCATCTTCTGCCTACGTATCCTAACTAGGATAGAATCAGAGCAATAGTAGTTCTCCTCACAAGGGATGAAGAACACTTGATTATGATCAAGGCTCAAGGGGGAACAAACATGACAATGTTTGTGTGGAGTTTGACAAAACTCCCTATTCTAAGTTGTAATTTTCAAAAGGGGAAGTAAGAAATCATGACGATGATTCTTACATAGAGTTGACAAACTCTATCCTAGGGTTCTAGTTGAAGAGCACTCCTAGTACAGGTGGGTCTTTTAGACTTAAAGCAAAGTCTAAAGGTTTCTAAACTAAGTTTAAAGTGACTTAACAAAGTCAAGGAAATGGGTGAATGAGTTATCCATAACATTAGGGTTAATGGAAAGGCTTTTCCTTTGGAGAGGGACAGGAGAGGCAACTTGGATGAGAGTTAACAAACTTCATCACTTGGGGAAAAGAAAATTTTGAACAAGATAACAACATAATAAATATTCATCTATGGTGACAACCATTGAGTGAGCATGTGAAATGATTAAAATAAAAATGCATTGATAACAATCAAAGCAGTTGGTTAAGCAGGAAGAGTGACAGTCAAGCTTCAGTGTATTTAGCAGATGAAGTGAAATGAACATGGTAACCATCAAAGATGAAGTCCTATCATGTTAGCTAACATTTAAGAACATGAATGCAAACAAGCATCACAAATAATCACAAGTATATCAAAGAAAAATTCATCTGCATACGCGAAAACGATCACAAAACGTACATAACTTTCACATAGTCAAAAGAGATGAAACAATTAGGCAAAGATGGAAATAAAAAATATGACATGAAAGTAGACATTAAGATGAACAAAATGCAAAAAGAATGGGTGAAAAATGATTAAAATTGAGAGAGATATGAATTTTTAAAGATAGGATGAAAAATGACAAAAATTAACAAAAGGGTTGCCCTCCTCAAGGGTCAAACCCAGGTTCATGGCATGCAAGGCGCTTAAGTGACAAGGTGACTACCACTGGGGTGGCTATACATCCGTTTATAAATGCCACCCCATAAATATACGAGGGGTGTTTCAAAACCAGGCTGGGCATAAAACAAAGTCAAAACTCAGGATTGCATTTTCATCACAACTTTCTCAAATCTTAATGTTTTTAGACAAAATTTAGGTCTAAATTGTGTAGAATTTCACAAGGAACAAAATGGCAATTTTAGTTTTTTGAAGTTCTCCTTCTATTTGAAAACTCGACAGCACATGCCTTTTGAGTTTTGAAAATGCAATTTGATATGAAGCTCATGTTGCAGCTAGTTCTAAATCAAAATGATTATGCACACACACCATAAAATTGATAATGAATGATTCTAACCACAAATTTAGGTTGAAAACTAATTGTTGTGAAAAATAGTGTTCAAGTTGCAAATCATATGGACATGATGCATGATGAAGTGTATTTCATGTTCCAGTCAGCTTTAAATTCAAACAATCATGCAAACATATTACATATGAGTTAATAAGTGAGTCCAAACACATGATTACATTCAAAACAAACTGTAACTCAGATTGACACTCAAGTTGCAACTTTTAACATGAAGAGACATGATAATGTGAGAATCTAATTCTAGACCAATTCAGATCAAATTAAACATGTGTACACACCACACATATGGTATAGAGTGAGAATCAAGCAAAAACAAAGTTTAAAACAGACTGTTATGCAAAGTGTCATTGGAATTGCAAGTATGGCATGTTCAAGGCATGAAGATATCAGTTCAAGGTTACAGCTCATTTCAGTTCAAGTCAAACATACATACATGTTGCAAATATACATTTAAGTGGATTCAAATGACCAAATTGGTGCAGGGAAAGCTCTTGTGAGAATTGGTGCTCATGCTGCTCAATTGTGCTTGTGAAGTGTGGTGTGAAGTTAGGTTTGAGTTCCAAACATTTCCAGGTCAATCAAAACATGTGTACATGCTATAAATGTGTTATGGAGTGGATCCAAACAGGTGTTGATGTTAAAAACAAGTTAACATGAAAAATGACATTTCAATTGCAAGTAAAACATGATATAATGCAGTTGGAGAACCAAGTCAGAATTGATGCAAAATTAGGTCATGTAAACCATATGTACATCTCACATATTTGATAATGAATGAGTGCAAACAAAGAAACTAGACCAGAATGCTTTGGAATGCAAAGTGAGGTGTGTGCTGCAAATTGGAATTTATTGTGATGCAGTAGGATGTTCAAATTCAAATTCAAGCACATTTTGACCATATGAATCACATACACATCTCTCATATATACAAACAAGTGAGTTCAAACAAGGAAAATGGTTCAAACATGGCTGATATGAAACTTGGTGAGTTAAGTGCAAGTTTTGTGAAGTGAGATGCATGAACATGTTCAATTTCTATTCAAAGCAATTTCAGACCAATTCAAACACATACACATCTTATGTTCATGATATTGAGTGGATTCAAACACCAAAATAAGTTGGAAACAGACTGTCATGAAAAGTGATTCAAAAAATGCAAGTTGTCATGAAAATGAGGCATGAGATATGAATTTTCAGTTCCACATACTTTCTGATTCAATTAATCACACACATAGCATACATACATGATATTGAGTAAGTTCAAACACAATTTAGGGCTAACATAGGACTGTCATGAAACATGAGGGTTTGAGTGAAAACTTGGCCATTTTGATACAAGACATGAAAAAATGCAGTTCATCATTTTAAGCACTATTGACCAAATTAACTCCACACATATATTGAATGCATGATGTTGGATGAATTTGGGCACAAACTTAACCATCTCTAGGCCTGAGATCACAGCTGGTATATTCATGGTAGAGTTTGAGACAAGACATGACATACTTCCAACATAATGAACCAAAATGCTAGAACATGAAATTATGGTGCAAGGCAAAGATGTAGTGTTTACATACCTCTAGTAGACTGTGTTGAGTAGATCAGAACACCAAGAAACCCAGAGGAACTTCCAAATAACACTAGCTTTGAAGCTTTCTTCTTTTTGAAGCAAGAATGCAATCCTTGTGACAGTTGGAGAAATAAACTCCACCAAGGATCTTTAACACTTTAGACAGTTGAGAAATGATATATGAGATGTGTTTGATTGATTAAAACACCAAGCAAATGCATAGAACAAGTTTTGGTTGATTTTATGGCTTTTGGTCAAAGTAACTTGGTGTGGAAGTTAACTTTTTGAATGGTGAGGTTTTTGAATGGTTTAAGGTCTTGGACACCTTCTATATAATATTTAGAGATTGTGAGGATGATTGTTGGCGTGTTTGAATGTAGAGAACTGAGTTTGGCAGCAAAACTACCAAGACAGATTTTTGGTGGTTTTTGCAATTTTGTGATTTTGTGATTTTGGAGTAAGGTGTGAAGGAGTGAGAGCTTTGTGTTTCTCTGGTTTTTTAGAATCAATATTCTGTTTCAAATGAAGTGATGAGGGCTCCCTTTTATAGGCAAATGAAGAGGGGGAAGATTTGGAGGTTTCTTCACATGAAAGAAAGGTTTTACACCTTTGGATCAAACCTCCACAAAGGGGTTTCCTTGGCTGATAGGTAAGCCCAATAGTCAAGAAAAATGATGATTTTGGATGGGCTAAATGCAGGCTAGAGAGTGTAGGTTGATGGCTGGTTCAGATTCACTTTTCCACCTCATGCTTGCCTTATGATTTCAAATGCAAGTTGTAAAGCCACTTGCAAGCCCACTTGCAAGTTTGGCTAATTCTCTCTCCTCTGCATTTCCTTCACATTTCTATGCTTCAAACCCTCTACATATCAGAAACAACAACATCCAAAGGCTTGCGTTTGGTCAGATTGATGAAAGAATGGATTTTTGAAATTTTGACAATGTGGGACTAAAGTGTGAAATCAACAACTTGCCATAGCCATAACTTTCAGCTCACAAATCCTTTTGAGATGTGCTAGTACTTTTTAGAAAGCCCTCAAATAGATATAAAACATTCATGTTTTCATGAGTTTCAATTTCCCAAAGGAACTTGGTCAAAAGGTCTCCCAAAGTTGCTAAAAAATGAACTTAAAAGTGAAATTTCTCTAAGTCTTTTTCCCTTCTAGAAATGAATTTGATCATAACTCCAAATCTATGCATTTTCTGATCATGGACCACTTAGGGACTTTTGTAGGATTTGTGAAGAGCTTTCAAATGAGATTTGAACCAACTCAATTGGATGTGTGGTTAAGGAGTTATGGTTTAGCCCCTTTCAAAATCCTAATTTCCCGATTTTTCGATTACTCCTTCATCCTTGATCCAATGGTCATGAAAATTGATAGGCAGTGCAATATGATATAAGGAACATTTTCGAGTCACACTTTGAAGTACAATTCCTTAAATTTGAAGAGTTGACTTTTTGGTCAACCGTATGATCGATCGGTGACTACTGAGTCGTCTGTTGACGCTCTGGACCTCCTGAGACTTTGAAACTTCTTGGATGAACTTTATTAAGCTATATGAACTTCATGAATCATAATCCCACCATTAAAACATCTTCCAACATCAAAGTCAAACTACAGTTGACTTTTACTGATCAAAACCCTAATCGGGTGCCCTGAAATACATTGTTCTTGATTCTGGGGTAACAACCTCAAATTGGGTAGTCAATTAACATCATATGATACCCTAGATCTTGTTTCATGATTGAATTAGCCTAAAACTTTGATTTATCACAATCCTTGAAGCTTCGATTTGACTGTACAAAACTCTGATTCATCTGTAACTTGCCAAAGACAAACTTGCACTGGGTTAAGGTTAGATAACTCATGAGTATACTCCTAAAATGATAATGAGAATCTAAGGGGTCAAAATTTGGGGTGCAACAAGAGCCATGTACAAATTGTATTTGTATTGCTTCATAAAAGCGTTGGCGAGATCTTGGAAGCAGTGGATGCTGTTATGCTCTAAGTTCATATACCATTTGAGAGAAGTTCCACTCAAGCTGTCCTGAAAGTAGTGGATGAGCAGCTTTTGATTGTTGGTGTAGGATGCCATCTTTCGGAAGTACATGACCAGATGGGCTCTTGGACATGAGTGACCCTTATACTTCACAAACTCAGGAATCTTAAACTTAGCAGGCATAACGAGGTCAGAAACTAAGCACATATTGTTTGCATCAACGTTGAAGAAGTTTGTACCCTCGACAGCCTTGAGTCTCTTGTCTATGTTCTGAAACTGTTCACGAATAATCTCAGGCTCAACAAAATCTTCATGGTCTTCCCCTTGAGCACTGGCAGCATGGTAGTCAGAGAAAGGAGTCTCTAAGGGAGTTCGGCCATTCTGGGCAACAGTATGGACCACCGGTCTGGGCTCTGTAAAGACGGGAGCTTGAAAAACTGGTCTGACAGTCTGACCAATCATAGCAGTAGATGCAAGGGGTGGAGAGTAGTTGGGAGGTAAACCAAACTCTGGCCAAGTTGAAGGCGGTATTTGAACAGGAGCAGGATCAGCACTTGAAACTTCCTAAAGGAAGGTCCTTTGAGATAGCTCTCCTCTGGCAATCAATACTTGAAGCATCTCGGTGAGCTTAGTCATGCCTGACTTCAACTCATCGATCTCCATTCGGACTTCTGTGTTGTGTACTTCTTGCTCTGACATCTTGCGTCTATAATTAGCTCTAGTCTGATATCGGTGTCGAGGAATCAGTTTGACGACTCAATGACACACTAGAAGATGAAGACAACTGGAGATGAACGACTGGACAAGCAGAGGTATGCAACAAACTGTGCAAAGATGCAAATGCAATGAAATGCTATGCAAGACTGGATGCAAAACACACATAATAGGATCAAAGGTTCAAGATCACAGCATGAGGTCTGGGTAACGAACCAACCATAGGGCGTGTACTATGGGTAAAGCACCTGCATAACGGGTTCTAACAAAGTTTCCAGAGTCCTCGACCCATCTTTCGGATATTATCGACACACCAACTACTTGGAAATCAATAATATTCTCAAGAGAGTCTCGTCTGAGTGTAGTATCACGTATCAACTACTTCGGGAATACTCCCTCATAGCCATCACACTATGTCCTAAAAGGCCAAGTGGGGGTAAAAGGTAGCTAAAAGTCCTCAGTGTCACAGGCTCCTAGGTTGAAAGTAGTAATGTTTTCACGAATACTCGTTCAACAAAAATACTCCCAAGAGGGCCTCCACTAAGTGGTGGTTTCTCAAGTCAGCTTGGTCGGAAATCAACTCCCTATAAGCCTTCTTGAATATACCACCTTCCTATCATAAGTGCACTCAAGTCCGGGTATAGGACTTTAATCCTCACCACTCAAAGTAACAACCCTGCATACAGAAAACCCAAGCACAGACAGATATATGTACAAATATATACAAATATACAAGCAATCAAACATATAGCAAAGACAAATATAAACAAGATGAGCTTAACCCTCTTAGGGGATGTCCTTAGTGAAGTCGCCATTTTTGTTGCAGTGAGAATCGTGATACCAAGCTATTGATTAACTTGAATCTTAATTCTTAAATTCACAACCGGACTTTAATTTATCCAAAAGGGAAAGGTTTAAAGAAAGAAAAACCTATAAAAATGCAAAGCAAAAAGCAAGGCTTATAGCTAAGCAAAGAGAGATCTAAAGGTTCGGGGGTTGGTTATGCCTAGGGTAGGTATTTCACCTCCTAAACATCTGTAGTACTCTACAGGAACCTCTTGTTAATATTTGTGTTTGCTAAAGTTTTCTTGCTAAAGGAAAAGTGCTAAGGTAAAGATCTAAAGTTTATATAAAGTTTGGTAAAGTATGCTCGCGAAGACATCGTATCTCGTGCCTACGTATCTTGATGGGAATGGAATCAGAGCAACCGTAGTTCCCCTGGTGGGGGTGAGGAACTCTTGACTGTGGTCAAGGTTCAAAGGAGCAAGTAAATGTCTATGGAGAGGCACCTACAAAGAGTGCAGCGACTCTAAACTAAAGGTTATGTTAAACGGGAAAAGAAATGTCCACGGCGGGACGACTAAATAGAGCACGGCGACTCCAAGTCCTATGGTTAAGGTAAACAGGGGAAATGTCCTACGTATTCTTTTGGGTTTAGGGTTTAGGGTTTAGCATCCCGCCGTGAACTTAAAGAAATGTCCTACGTATTCTCAACTAGAAATCAGAGCGTTCGTAGTTCCCCTGGTTAGGGGTGAGGAACTCTTAACTGTGGTCAAGGTTCCAAGGGGATGTAAGCAATCATAGTGAAGTACTTACATGGAGTGCGGCGACTCCTAAATCTATGTTGAGATGGTTGTAGTAGAGAATGTCCACGGCGGGATGCTAAACATGAGTACGGCGACTCAAATCCTAAGGCTAGGATAAAGGATAAAGGATATCCACGGCGGGACGCTAAAAGTGAGCACATCGACTCAAATCTTAAGGTTAGGACAAAGGGGAAAGGATGTCCACGGCGGGACGCTAAAAGTGAGCACGGCGACTCAAATCCTAAGGTTAGGACAAAGGTTAAAGGATAACATCAAACAAAGTCACAATAATGTAGACAAAAGATTCAAAACCTCGTGGGGATAATCAATAGTTTTTAAAGGTGAACCACTTAGATGCATACAAACAAAGTTGAATTTCAAACTTAAAATGCACATGAAATCCAACAATCCCAATTTATGTTATCTTCAAGTGAAACTCAAAGAAGAATAAAATCAAAGTTTTGAAAATGAAGGAATGAGAAATAGGAGGGTGAAAACCCTAAAATGAATTGCAATCTTCCCATAATGAAAAGTGTTTCTAAAATAAGAATTTTAGAATTCTTTAATCATCATGTGAAAATACACATTGAAACAAATTTTAGCAAAAAGAATCACTTAAAAAAGAGTAAAAATGAAGAAGTTATGATTAATTGAAAATTAAATAAAATTTGAATGAACAAGTGATTAAAATAAAGATATGTTTCACCCAAGGCATGAACTCAAGACCTTGGGGTCATGGACACGAAACCTTACCATGCCAACCATCATGCGCGTGTGGAATTAAGATGGAACAAGAAGAAGAAATAGTAAAAACATAAAAAATCATAAAATTGGATCAAAAGTGGCATTGCTGAGGCTCGAACCTGGGTTCATACGCATGACAAAGTACTTAAAGGCAAGGCATTAACCACTGGGGTGGCGATACATCCATTAAATATGCATCTCCAGTTTTAAGATAAACCTACAAGGCATGCTATTCTGGGCAAAGAACATGGCAAGGGCAAGTGAAAAAACCAAATACGATTTGATCACAACTTTGTCAAAACTCAATCATTTTCAGTGAAATTTAAGTCTAACCTGCCTGAAATTTTATGAGGATTGCAATGGTATCAACCAAATTTTCAAATAACATACACAGATAAAAATTCGAATGAAAATGCAGTTGATGCTTTTGAGATGCATTTTGAAGTTTTTAGATCTAAACAGATGCAATTAATGGTAGAAAATAGTTTGAGCAAAGTCTAAACATGATATTGAATGAGTCTCAACAGAAAACCTGTTCAAAACAGCAATGGAGCTAAAAAAAGGTATATGAGTTGACATGATTTGTTCATAAACCAAATATGATAATCAAAGCATTAAGCCTAGGCAAACCTATACCTGTCAAAAGTTTCATACACACCTCTAAATCCAAATCCTAAACACCCTTTGATCTAACTGTCAGTTTGAAGATTGAATTTAACACCTACCAAATCCTAGTCATGGTTCAGGTTGTAACTTCTAAAATTGGTTAATGACATAATTCAAACAAGGATATTTTGAAACAGACACAAACCTCAAAGCTTAATACTACTATGCACAACAAACAACAGCAGTTCAAAGCTTATGCAGAAGAACCTTACAGGCCAAGCTACCCTAAATAGACAATCAAAGACATGAGTTCAACCTTTGTGAACCCTAAGAGACTAGTTGCAGTTCTGATGAGAACCTAGATTGATAAACATCCTAACCAGTTGGACAGTAGGTGCATAATGAGAACAATATCTGCACTATGTCACCAATGCTAAAAATTCAAACCTGACATGAATTCAACTAGACACACAAGACAACAGCCAAGTTTTACATCATAATGCAAACATGTTCCTCCATGACAATCACTAGTGTAAACACACATAGGATGGACAAATTCACTCAAGAAATAAATTCTATCCTAACAGTTGCAAACTCCACAAATGACAGTGACAATTTGCACAAGTAAAAGCAATAAAGAGTAGAGCTGCCAGCTATGTGAATTACCAAACTCAAACCAACAACAATTCTTGACAGAACCAAAAAACAGATTTCTAAACAAAACATGATAATGCTTCAACAGGTTGTTTATGGTTATGTTTAAGGAAAAGATCTCAAATCCTCACTGAATCATGATAAGTAACAATCAACATTCATGATCTTGTAAGAGAGGTTCTTTCAAAACAGTAGGGGTGGAAATTATGGTATAAAACTGGAATTTCAATCTGTTGGTGAACTCAAGCAGTTTTTTTATGAAAACAACCTCCCCTCACTTCACTGTATCAGCAAAGAAAAACCAACTGAGGCCTGAACCCTCAAGTTCACTATCTTGATAAAACCTAACCTATTCACTAATGGTTAAAAAGTAGCCAGAATTCCACACAAACCACACCAAACTCCTTCAACCAGCCAACCAAACAGATTGTCTACAAGGACCTAATTAAAGTTGAGGCACCCCACAGCCTAGACCTGAACTATCTCTAAATGAGTTGCAAATCTGAATCCCAAGTGATAAACCCTCCCCCCAACAGAAACTATGGCCAACAGTTTAGTATGTCAACAAGGTTTGAAATTTAAAAGAGAATCCAAAAACGGGCCTATGACAGCTTTTTCCACCAAATTTGGCAGCAGCCTTAAACAAGGCTTTAAAGGCAGCATCAGTCTTAAACAAAAACAAACCCTTAAAGAAAACAAACAACACCATATTAAACTCAGTTCACACAACCAAAGCCAACTGCCCTCATAGGCTTAACCAAAGTTGAGGCATACATCAGTCTTAAAAACTCTCATGATAACCTTCACTCTAAGGACAAAGCTATGCATCTCACCAAATGCAATAGTTAAAATGAAACCCTAATGGCAACAGAGGTTAGTTAAAACTTAAGACCAAGGACTAGCAGTGTGTCAATGCACCAATCTAATCAATATTGGCTTTACAGCCACAAAACAGTAGAAGCAGCAGTCTCACAATTCAATTATCTTACCATGGATTGATAGATTCAACTTCATAAAAATTCTGTCAGCAACCTCCCCAACCTAATGCTCTGGTGATAACAACATAGATAAACCAACTAAATCTAAACAAGCACAAAGGTTAAAAACCAAGGATGGTCTTGACCAGTACAGAGCCAATCAATCACAAACCAAAGTCTTATGACAGCACCATAAGTGCAACAAACTTGATGCAACCAATCAAACCAAATAGCCACCCTAATGTAAGACTTTAAAGACAAACCCTTCCTTTTCAGCCTATTTTAATTCAAACCAAAATCCTCAGATGGAAACCACAACCAATAACCAACTCCCTTATCATGAGAACTACCTTTAGCAACAGCCATGAGTTGACCAATTCCTCTCTAGTAACAGCTCCCTTAAGCAAAGGATCCTAAATGACAGTTTATAATGCACATTATAAATTCAACAGATCCAGTCCTACCACAAGCTCTAGAACAGCCTATACCTAATGGTAGTCCTATACACATTAGCAAATACTAGACTAAAACAAGTATGCACCAAAATGGAGGTTCACAAGCAACAGACATGACAATGTTAAGTTCAAGTCACTAACTATAAGCCTCTTTATATTGATAATTGACAGATTTTAAGATTCACAACATTCTTGGTGTTAATGTACATAAACTCAGTATCACAATGTCACAGCCTAAACCTACCATGCACTTCAAAAACATACTTCCACCAAAGTGACAAATGTACTTCTTATCCTAATGACAGTTTAGCAGCAAACACACATGGCTTTGACAAAACCAAACCTCACATAACTTGGGACAGCATAATTAACAAACTCTAGCATGACAATGTCAAAACACAATCCACACATACATGATGTATAATGATGAGCAAGTTCAAAACTACATACCTTTTGTAGTCTTCCAACACTTAATGCTAAATAAAAGCAAGAACTCCTTCTTATATGCAAGCTTGGATATTGTTGCTTCTTCTTGAAGAAAAAGAGGCAATCTTATGGACAGATCTCACAAATAAACTTCCAGCTGTGGTTTGAGGTTTTGGACAGTTAAAATATCATAAAGGGAAGGTGTTCAAAGTGTCACAATGATGAAAAATAGTTTGTGTAGTGATTTGGCTTGAAATGTGCATAAAAGTCAAACTATGGTGTGTGGACAGTTGACTTTTTGATCCATGATTCTTTTGATGAAACTAACTATTGGAATAGCTTCAAATGGTGATTTTAAGGGTGTGTATATGGTTTTTATGATGGTTTCATGGCTGGAAATGATGTTGGTGTGAAAAATGAAAAGTGGTCATTTTTGGTGATTTTATGAATTTCTTCACTTTCAAGCAAAGAGGGAAAGAAGAGAGTTGTGTGTTCCTTGTGTTTTAGATGGCTCTGGTGTGGTTTTAAGAGTGGAGTGAAACCTATTTTTATAGGCCAAGGAAGGGTTTGGGGCAAATTTGTCCAAGTGGTATTCAAGGTGTTTTTTTAGTGAAAACCTCATGAATCCATGTAATGGTTTTGGTTCTGCTGACTTAGCTTACTTGCAAGGAGTTTTGCCCTCAAAAGCTAGCTAGAAATGAGATATGATAAGTGACATTTGAGTGAGCAAGACCCCCTACCTACTACAGCCACCAATACTCTCTCTCATGGTGTAACATTTTGCATTTTTCCCATTAAACTAATGTGTCTTGTCTAACATTTGAGATTTTCTTGGATTCTTGTATTATTTAGTACAAATTTCAATCTAATACATCTCATCAGAGATCAATCCATGGTTAGAGATGAAGTTCATAGTTGGAAATCAAGTTCATGTTGGGTTTTGGCAAGTGTACAAACTAATGCACAAGCCTAACTTTCTCACTTCATAACTCTCAGCTCACAAGGGCTATGGAAGAGTTCTAGTACTCTTTGGAAAGCCCTCATGGATCTCTAAAACTTTCATTTTTTCATGATCTTCAGATTCCAAGTGGAACTAGGTCAAAAATCCCCTCAAAGTTGGCTGAAAACATGCCTAAAATCCCCTAATCGGGGATCGTGAACTGCATTGTTCCTGATCTTTGTGTGACAACCTAAAATTGGACTCATGCTTGACCCAATGGAGTATTATTGATGGTGTAGAGACTTTCTTCATGGATAATAAATCCAAGGCATTGACTGATTAAACCGTCAAAACCTCGATTTCGACTGGACGGAACCCTGGTTCACCTGTAACTTAACAAAGAAAAACTTGAAGTAGGTTAAGGTTAAATAATCAAATGAAAATGATCCTAGAATGATGATGAATATCTAAGGGGTCAAAATTTGGGGTGCAACAATTACCTAGCGGAGCAACTCCGCTGGTCCTTCAAATGCTGCTTGAGCTTCAATCCAAAGCCACCAATGAGTTCCTTATGCTTCAATGAGTAAGAATAAACCAAGAAATGAGAGCAAACTTCCCAGAAATGAGAAACTTGAAGTGAGAGAAAACTTGAAAAATTTTGATGTTTTGAGCTCTCTCTACAGTAGAATGGTTCTCTCTCCACGTAAGGGTTTGCATCCTTCTTATATGTGAGTGTTTAAGGGAATGTTTGAAGGCCCATGATGTGTGAATTGGTTCATTTCACAAACTTGCCAAAAACTCCTCAAATATGGTACACGCGGGTTTGGAAGGGTTGGCCACTCATTCTTGGTCAGCCATCAGTACAAATAAGGGTGAGAAAATGAAATATGGAGGTGGGAAAGAAAGGAGAAAGGTTTGTCATGTGTTTTCATGATTTCTCCCATAAGTGTAAAACTGGAAAAGAAAGCTTTAAAATACCAAGTCATGTTTGCTCACTTTAGGCAAAAAAATTTATTTTCATGACATGATGATGATATGGTATCAAAAAGAATAAAAACAATCCAATTTGGTGGCTTGAAATGCAAGAAAGTCAAGCTAGGTCAAACATTCATGTTTTTGTGTTCATCATGTCATACTTGTCTCACAAATCATACAAAGTCATGGAATTTGAGGTCATGGTGTAGGCAAGATCTTGATGCACAAGTTTCATGTTGCAAGAATCTTGATTTGAAGTCTTGAAGTTCATGGATTTTGACCTTGAAGGGAATGACCTAAAACTAAGTCATCCAAAATGACCTTGGCTTGAGGAGATCATAACTTAAGTTCTACATATGGGAATGATGCGTTCTTGCACTTTTGGAAAGCTTAAACAATGAGGAACGACTCTTATGTTTGAAGAAAGTTGAGGAAAAGCTTGATTCCATGTTAAAATTGCCTTAGAAGTGAGTTACCCTTGAATGTCTCTACTTCCTCTTTATTTTGGTAAAATCAACTTGTGAACATCATAACTTGAGATGTACAAATCCAATGAAGGAGTTCTTGTACTCAAAATAAAACTTGAATGATAAGGAACAAATCTCATATTTGATGAAATATGAAATGGATCTTGTATCATGATGAAACTTGTCATGGAAGTTAGGTGCTAAAAGAGGATTTTACACTTAGAATCCTTTAAAACCCTAATTTAGCAACTTCCTGATCTCTTTGATTTTCCTTGACCAAGCTTCAACATAATACTTGTGATGGTTTAAGATGACCTCTCATGACCTAAATGATCAAAAGTCAAACCTTAAGCCTTCTCAAACTCCCAATTGACTTTTGTTGACCAGATGAAACTCTAACACCTTATCCACTGATTGAGGCTCTTGTGAATGATTTGTGTTGTCATATAATCCCCATAGAGGACCCTCAAGATGTGTATTGAACTCTTAAACTATGTCTCATCCAAGGAACTAGCCACATGTGCCTCTAGTTACCCTCAAGATAGGAGGAGATGACCAACACTTGAATTCCCACTTCCAAAGGTTATGAGTCATGCCCTGATGATGGTGGAGACCATGTGCCTTGAAATTGTACCCTTGCCTGAGATTTGAATATGAAGCTTCTCTCTTGAGTAGTAAATAAGATACCTTGATCACCTGTCTAGAACCAATGCTATGCACAAATGCCAATGCAAGATGCCATGAAACATAAGTCAAGATAACAAAAAACAGGGATGGGAAAAATTTGGGATGCTACACCAAGCAACCATTTTCTTTGATCCAAAGATCAAATTTAAGAGCTTGTTACATACTACAACTTTGCCACTTATGGTGGATTCCCAAAAGGTGCATAGATTTTGAGATATGAAGCCATGAAGTTTGGGTTCCAAGAATTTTTTAACTTTGACACTTAGAAAATTTTGGACAGAATCTATTTTGTGTTTTAGCCAACTTTGACGTCATTTTTCTCCATAATCCACAATGATCCAAGGCAAACCTTAAACATCAAAGTTGAAGTATGACATCCCAGCTTTCTAAAATGTCCAAAAACACAATCTAATTCTATTTGAGAAAGGAGATATAGAGTGCACAACATTCCTTGATGAAACTTAAAATTTTCTTGGGCAAGACTTGGCCATGGGTGCCCTTTTGTTCTAGCCAGACCAAGATTGCTAGGCATATCAATTAATGGGTGGGGAGGATACAACTGATGTATCACCACCCCAGTGGTTTAACCTGCGAGCTATGTAATTTTCTCACTGCCTGAACTGAGGTTCGAATCCTCCCTCGCCCCAATTCTCCCTAGTTATCACATTGCGCGCGTAGTTGAGTTGGCTAAGGTTTTGAGCCAAAATATGAGTGGCGTAGGTTCAAATCCCATGTAGGACATTCCATTTATTTTTATGACTTGTTTTTATTCATTTTCTTCACAAATTTAATTGATCATAACTTTCTCATTTTTTTTTATCATTTTGAACACATTCTTTTTGAAAATTGTTCATGATAATGCCTATTTTCTGTTTGTGAAAATAAAACACCAAAGTATGTGGTCATTTTAGGGTTTCTTAAGAACTCCTTTGTTTCTTTTGAATGTTTCCTTAATTTCTCTTGTTCATGAAGACTTGCTTGCACCATTGGTGTCTTATATAAGAATTGTAGATTTATGATATTGATCATCCATGTTCCTACTTGGTTTTGATGCATTTTTTAAGTATATGTTCATATGTAAATACATGTTGAACTTTGTCCATACCATAAGATATTTGCTTGATTACTTTGCCTTAACATGAGATATTATTTCCATGTTTACATTACCATGATGTGCATGTTTGCCTTTGTGTTGCTTTTACCATGTTTATGTGTCCTTAAACACTAGAATTTTGTCTTGAAAGTGATTTTGAATACATGTGTGTATGCTTAAACTCTCTGTGATGTTCTTACTTGCTTATGACCAAGTTTGAACCCTAATATCCATGTTTGGTTGTTACCAACTTTTCTTAACATGTTCAACTTGTATTTATGCTTAAATATTCAAGTATTGCCTTAATTTGTACACATGATTTTTAAACTTTAAAGTTGCCATCTTTAAATATTCTCACATGACATCTCTTGTACGTTTACACCTTCATACACATGTTGTTATCATGAACATGTCCATTTTGTTCAAGTATGCTTGGTTGTTACCTTTACTATGTTCATTGGATCCTTGATTCATCTTGAATTCATATACTTGCTTGAACTTCTCTGTAATTTCTCCCATGGATTAAATCCTTGCTCACATGTTCAAGTATTTCCTTCATAAACTCTTACCATGATGAATATATCTCTTTGTTTGATGCACATTCACATATTCATTTTTCAAAACTTTTTGGGCCCCTATTAGAGTGTAAGATCCATTACATTTTTTAAACCTTTTTGGGTCTATATTAGAGTGTAAGACCTATTACATTTTTAAAACCTTTTTGGGCCTTTATTAGAATGTAAGACCCATTACACTTTAAAATCTTTTTGGGCCTCTATTAGAGTGTAAGACCCATTACATTTAAAAAACCTTTTTGGGCCTCTATTAGAGTGTAATACCCATTACATTTTAAAACCTTTTTGGGCATCTATTAGAGTGCAAGACCCATTAAGTTTTAAAAGCTTTTGGGCATTTATTAGAGTGTAAGTCCACACCCTCCTCTTCAAAACTTTCTTCAATTTCTCAAAACATTCAATCTTTCAAAACTCAATCTACAACTTTCATCAAGCAAAGCCTTAGTGGCATACATTTTCAAACTTGTGGGCCTCTATAAGAGTGTAAGACCCACCACTTTTCAATTCTATCGTGCTTAGACATGGGCCTCTATTAGAGTGTAAGGCTCTCCATTTTCAATTCATGTCTATACTTGTTAAAAACTTGTCATATACTCATTCATATTATGTTTCTCTTGACATTTATAACACCTCATCCTTAGTTTACACTTGGTTAAAAATTAGGGTTCCCTCAACTACAACTTAGTCCAAACCCTAGTTACTCTTTGATGAAGCCAACTTCATCATAGCCTCATCTTGGGCTTCATACAAGGACCCCCAGGCTTCTTAAAAGCACCATAGCTTCCATGTTGGGCTTCATACAAGATACCATCAATTCAAAAAACCCTAGTTAAGCCAGCCTCCTCTCAGGCTATAATAAACTTTTCAGCTTCACATCTTGAGCTTTAAAAAAGATACTCAAATAAATCAACTTTCCCCAGTGATGAGACATTGAGACATCTCTGCAGGAAGATATCTCTTCTATACGCCACAATTTAAAATCATTAAAAACGTTTTTCCATATAGGTGATGTAAGTGACACACTTATTGATTTAAAATCCAAGTTGGAGTCCCTCTCTTATCATGGTCCAAAATTCTTCTTTCATTTAAGTGGTGTAAGTGACACACTTGTTGATACTATATCTAAGTTAAGATCCTTCTCTTAGCATTCAAAGATTCTTAAAGGAAGATGTGGCATTGTTTCGGATTATTTAACATCCAAGTTCAAAGTCTCTTCCCTTATGATATCATTCTCAAATGTTTGTGATGACTAGGTGGGATATCTCCCTTTAAAATGAAAATTTGTCTTTCCTTGCAAACCGACAAAACTTTTAGCTTCATCATATTGGGGTTTGAACAAGATACAAATTCCAATCATAGTTAGGTGGAACTACGAACGCTCTGATTCCTCCATTTCCTTTTGGGAATATGTAGGCATAAGATTACGAGATCTTAGCGAGAATGCCTTTAAATAAAACCCCTTTGTCCCCATACCTTTCATAAAACAAAAACTCCCAAAACATTTCATATTCTCATTGTCACCCATAGGCTAAAACTTTCCCAATCGACAGTAAAAAAACTTAAAAAGATAAGTTAACTAAATAGTAAAAAATGTACAAAAGGTTCCTATAGAGTACTATGGATACTCAGGGTGTTAATAGCTTCCCTTAGTATAACCAACCCCTGATTCCAGATCTCTTTGCATTTGTAGGGATAACACTTACACGCAGGGTTAATTTAGATTTCTTCCCCTTCCTTTTAAGCATCATAGGATAAATATTAGAAATTTGAAAGTGGAACAAGCACGGTTCACGGGAATCTCACCATCTCAGGATTGGTGGGGTCACGGAAATTGGTCCATAGGAGTTGAACAAGTTAATCTTGCAGTGGAGGAATGTAATATTGGAGTTGAGTAAGTTAATGTTGGAGTTGAGGAAGTTAATGTTGGAGTGGAACAAGCAACTGCTGGAGTTGGACAAGTTAAAGTTGGTGTAATGAATGATGACTTAAGTTCTGATTATAGTGATGATGAACACTAAAATTATGATAGTGCTCTTGAGGTGGATTTTAAGGATGAGTCTAATGGGTATAATGAAATTGAGGGAGATAAACTTGCTCACCTAATTGGGTATGAAAGTGAGGGTAACGGAAAAGCCAAAAAACATAAAGAAAAGTTTGTAAAAGATAAAGGGAGTGATAATGACAGTGAGGACATGCAAAGTGGATGTGATAATGATGATAGTAGTGGAGTTCCAAGAAAAAAGCACCCAATTTTCAGGAAGCCAGAGGACATGTCAAATTTCAAGTGGGATGTGGGAATGTTTTTTAGTTCAAATGGTGATTTTACGGACGCAACAACATCAGATACCTAAGGTTTGTAAAAAAATTACAGAGTTAGGGCAAGGATTAGATGTAAAGTTGGTTGTGAGTGGAAGATTATTGTAGCAAGTTGTCAAATGAAGAGTCTTGGAAACTTAGGAAAGTAATTGAAAAATACAATTGTGGTAGAGAGTATAATGTGAAGTTGATGAGTACAAAGTGGTTGAGCAAGAGAATTCAGAGTAGCTTGAAAAACAATCCAAGGATGGCCATAAAGGATATCAAGGAGAAGGCACAAAAAAATTAGAATATTGGGGTCAACAAAACCAAAGAAATAAGAGCAAGATTTGCAGCTAGAGATCATGTTGGTGGTTATTTTTTTGGAGATTACACAAGAGTTTATGACTATTATCATGAACTGTTAAGAGTCAATCCAGGGTCAACAGTTAAGATCAATTGATTTTGTACAAGAAAGTGTTAAGGATCACAAGCCATATTTTAGAAGTCTTTACATATTCTATGCTGCCTATAAGGAAAGCTTTAAGTTGTGCAGACATGTAATAGGGCTTGATGGGTTCTTTCTAAAAGGGTTATGTGGAGTGCAAATTTTGGCTGCCATATGGAGGGATCCTAATGACCAGATGTTTCCCATTGCATTTATAATTATGGAGGGTGAAAACAAGGATAGCTGGACTTGGTTTTTAGAGCTTTAATGTATTACCTTGGAGGCAAAGATCAATGCCTGACATACACATTCATGTCAGACCAGTAAAAGGCAAGTATTCAATTATTGTTATGTTATTTTATTTTATTGTTTTGTAAACAAAGTCTATTATGTTATTATTTTTCTGTCTTACAGGGTATGCTACCTACTATGGGTGAGCTATTGCCAAGTGTGGAGCACATCTTTTGTGTTTAGGCATCTCTATAACAGTTTTAGGAAGAGGTTTCTTGGAAAGATGTTGAAGGACATAATATGGAAGGATGCCAAGTCAACATACTCACAGGCATGGGAAAGAGAGATTAAGGGAATGATGACCATCAATGAAGAAGCATTTAAACATATGATGAAGACCCCCACCAAGGTTTTGGAGTAGATCTTACTTTAAAGCCACATACAAATGTGATGTTGTTCTCAACAACATATATGAATCCTTTAATAGTGACATTCTTGATGCAAGAGCAAAACCACTAATTACTATGTTAGAAGACATCAGAATATACATTATGGAGAGATGGGCAACTAACAAAATGAGATTTGGTACTTTGGATGACAATGATATATTGCCTAATATTATAAAGAAAATTGATGTCACAAGCACATACACCAACAACTGGCTTGTAAGGTATGTAACATCGGCATACATTACTACTTATTTGCAAACATTATATAACTAATATGTTCTCTTTGTTTATTACTTTAGGATTTCTGATGAACATATATTTGAAGTAAGGCACTTGGAAAATCAAGCTGATAAATTTGCTGTAAACCTAAAAGGTCATATATGTTCATGCAGAAGATGGGAACTCACATTACTCTCATGTGTTCATGCATTGCCAGCTATGAAGAGTAGGAACTTCAAAATTGATAGTTACATTCTAGAGTATTATAGGGTTTCAAGGTACAAGTTAGTTTATAAGCATGTGATATACCCTGTAAATGGATCAAACTTGTGGGTTAAGACACCCTAACAAGATGTGCAACCACCCAAGTATAGAAAGATGCCTGGTAGACCAAAAAAGAGGAGGAATATTGAACAAGGAGAAATTGATGGGTCTGATCGTAAAATGAGAAGAACAAGTTTCATGGTGAAGTGTATTAGGTGTAACAAAGCAAGACACTACAAGTCTACTTGTAAAGACACAATAACACAAGCTACTCAACAATCAAGTCAACCATCTCAGACTCCAACACATGCTACTCAATAATCAAGTCAACCATCTCAGACTCTAACACAGGCTACTCAATAATCAGGTCAACCATCTCAGACTCCAACACAGGCTACTTAACAATCAGGTCAACCATCTCAGACTTCTAAGGGAAAGGCTACTCAGAAGACTCATGTACCTGCTAAGGGAAAGACACAAAAGCTGCCTGTTAGGAAGCCAACAAGACCTTTTGTACCACCAGGGCCTACAACTAGGTTGAGTGCAGCCAAAAATATTGTTGACCCAGTAACAAGGAGGACTCCTCCAACTAAGAGGAGTACACCAAAGAAGAACATCTAGATATAATTAGGCTATCCGTTTATGTGTCAATATTAAACTTCTCTTAACAATCCAAATATTGCAAACATATTCAACTAATATAAATTCATCCAAATATTGCAAACAATTTCAACTGATACAATCTAAATATTCAACAGTTACAAACAAACTTTAACAGAACTTTAAAATAATTGTTACAAACAAACCTTAACCTATTCTTCATAATACCCTAATTCATTCTTAAAACTAATACAATGATAATCATAAAAAACATCAAATTCAAAAGTTTTTTCCACTTCATGATATTCTTCATTTCAATTTCAAGATTCATCAACTTTTTCCCTAATTCTTCATTCACCATTGTGACTATTTCAATGTCCTTTTTTGCTTCAGTAAGTCCCTTTGTAACCTTACTCAGTCTATGCATCCAAAATTTCTCCTTCTCATCATCCACATCCTTATAAAACCAACCAAAGTAACCTCATCCAGCTTGCATAGCTCCCTGAAATTTTCATTGTTTGGAGTTCAAATATACTTACAAAATGAAACTCAAACGAGAATTATAAAGAAATTAAAAAGCTTGCATACCTTATAATTTGGACAACCCAAGAAATGTTTTCCCAAATTCTTAATAGTAGTTGCCCTTTGAAGAACATCCATATCTCCATAATGACATATGGGCTTCTATCTTGACTTACTACAAGCGTTCGAATCTCCATTTTCTGAGTTTTTCTGTTTCAACATCAACGATATAAGCTAGAGATTGATATTCGTGCCCTAAAGCATAATAATATGACTATTTAGGAATTTTGTTCAACCGTGTCTAATTTGTGGGATCAGTTAGCACTCACTGAATCAAATAAATTATGAGCTTTCAAAGCATACATTGATCGTAGAGAAGAGAAACATTTGGTTCAATTTTTTATGGCTCTTCGAGATGATTTTAAAGGGCTTCATGGGACTATTTTGCATCACACTCCTCTTCCCACTTTTGATTCAATAGTTAAGGAGTTGTTGGCAGAAGAAACAAGACTCAAGTCTCACTCTCATTTGTATAATTAGAGAGAAAATCTCTTGTCTTGCCCATCTGTCTTGGTTGCTTCTTTTAAAAAATGAAACCCACAAGGAAGAGTTGGTATTGATGAATTTTCTTTTTTCATGAAAAATAGGCATCGGAAAACTACGGACGATGGGGGGGAGGTTGCTCGCCAAGACATCGTCGTCTCGTGCCTACATATCCTTATCTGGTATGAGAAATCAGAGCAAACGATGTTTGGGTAAATTAGACCACTGGTTGGTTAAGTTTTTTTTATGAGTAACGTTAAATCTCCATTCCAGCAGTTAGGGACGATGCCTGTTTACGGTAGAACGGAAAAGTAATGTACTCTTTTCTGAAAATGAGGTTTGAAACAATTCCGAAGGATGAAATGGTTTGAAATTTGTTTGTGAGTTTTAATGAAGTGGATTGAGTTAGTTGGAGACTCACGTCGCACTAAAGACTATGACACGAGGGCGAATGCGCCGCATATCGCCCAAAGGGCATGCGCTAAACACTCTAGACAAGCGAGGAGAAACTCCCCACTCATCATTACCCACGTACTTAAGGCTCGTGGCGCATGATGCTCGTCATTCTTGGTTAAGTGTCTTGAAGAAATTTTGAGGTGAGAAGAGAGAGACGCACACAAAGACCTAGGGGAAACTAAACCCTAATTGTTGTCATGCAATGTGGCCCTAAAGTCAGGATCATAAGGGAAACTAACCTAATATTGTCATGCTAGGATTGAAAGCCTAATGTCTCTCCTACCCCTAACTTAATCGAATATTAAGTTGGGCTAAGAATCCTAAGGGGATCATGCGAATACAGGAGATAAATAGCAAGTAAACACGAAGCGACACAATCATAGACAACATCAAGTTTTAAACTCAAATTAAAACTTACAGAAAATAAGCACAGGTATTTACAGACGCACTCGATAATTAAATGAAACTAAAACCAAAGTTAAGAATAAAAATTAGTCAAAGTTAAATTGATTAAATCTAAATTCTAAATGAAAGGTTAATCCTAACTAAAATTAAAACTAAGGTTAGTTGAGTTCTAAACAAGAGATTAATCCTAAGTTAATTCAAGATAACTTCTAATCTAATTCTAAGTTAAAATTAAATCTAATACTAACAAAAATCTAATTAAATAAATAATTAAAATCTAATTAAAAACAAAATTCTAAAATTAAATCCTAATCCTAGAATTAATACCTAATTAGTAAAACTAAACATAATTAAAACAAAGATTAACATTAATTAACAAATTAAAATAAAAAAGAAACAAAAGGGTGCAGAAAATACAAGGGGCGGGTGAATAAAGGAAAAACAAAGCGCTTGGGCCTTGTGGTTCAGGCCCAACGGCCTATCCCTGTACAGTCACGGGAGGGTTCATAAGAAATAGGGTGGTAGATAGCATGTGAGGCATGGATTCAGCTTATGGCCCAACAATTCTTGTGTATACAGCCAAGGGAGGGTGCGACTAGCGATTGGGGTGTGTGATTAGCCAAACAAATATATGGGCCCAAAAACCCGGCCCACATTTAAACCTAAAAAGGCTAACAAAACTACAAAAATAGAAACCAAACTCTTGCTTTCCTCTTCATCGTCGTTCCCCTTTTTCCATATCTTCTCTCTGCTCACCAACACAATGTCCCTCTCTTTGCATCACCCCTCTCTACACCTTGCTCCCTCTCCTAAAATTATTCTTCAACACTCGTCTAAATCAACAAGAAAAGCCTCACTCTTGCTCACTCTCTACCCACGCCATCATCTCGCATACGAATCGCCAAAGAAAAGAACAAATCGAGGATCATAGGTCACAATAAACAATGGCAATCATACATACAAAACGATTACATGAGCAAATTGATCAACAAAATCAGAATTTAAAGTGCGGTTACCGGATTTGTGCGACAAAGACAAAAGAAGAACGACTTCGGCTTGACGACAACGTAACGCAACTTCAGGTATGACTCAACATTCACTTATGGTCTTTTTCTCTTTCTGTTGTGAATCTGAACTATTTCTCTTCTACACCTTATTTCTTCAAATTTATATGATGTGTTGTTGCTTTGGATGGTTTCATTCTGATTTGTAAACGTGAAAGGTCATTGAAGAGGAAGTGTTATAGTTGATGAAGAAAGGGTGTTTTGCCGCAGTTTCTGCGGGTTTGTTTTTTTGGTAGACGGATGAGGATGAAGATGGCTTCTGAGGAGAAAATGAAGAGTGGGAAAAGGGTGGTTCGTATAACGGTTGTGGAGAGTCACTGAAAGGTAAAAAATAATGAGGAGGTGGGCGTTCGAGAAGAAAGGTGCTTGTTTTTTTTAATATCAGTTCCTTCCCTCTGAATAATTTTTTTCTTCCTTTCCAAATTCTCCTCCTCTTATAATATCATCATGTCATTTTCTTGCAGATTATTTGTCTGGGCATTGGTTATTGCCCCTAACATATCGTACATGTTGGTGGCCTTGTAGGAATTTGCATGTAGAAATAGTACCGTTGTGGCTGCAACAGGGTCGTATATGGGCGATTCTTGTCGAGGTTTGCACATATTGTAGTAGGGTTTTATTGGGTTGCTTTCAAACCGTAGCAGGTCATAGCAGTAGCGGAGGCAGCTGAATGAAGTACCTTAGGATAGTAGCAGGATTGTGGGTAGAGGGGAAAACTGTACGAATGTTCTGTTAGGATTTCTTTTTTGCAAATTTTATTTTTTTCCTTTACTGCTCTGAATTCTCTGTTATGACTACTCTGAATATCTGAATTTCCTTTTTCTTTCATTTTGTTGTTGCCACTCATTTTCAAGCAATGTTGTTATCATCTTTTTGTGTTGTGGATTTTATGCTGAAAGTTACTATGAGTTGTGGAGAAACGTTCGTCTAGCAATACCGACAGCATATGAATCCCGTCTCTCAAGACCTCGCTCCAAAGAAAATAAGACAATGACTCAAACTTTAATGCTCATTCGAAAGTGGTACCATATCCAAATATCATAATGAAAATAAAAAATAAGTAATTGGACATTAGATTTGTAGAACAGATGGGGTTTAAATTCTAAACAAAATGAACTTGTCTAAAAGAATAGAGGTCTCATTTGAAATGAATTGAAAGAATTGTTTTTGGGATTTTGGGTAAAATGGACAATGACAAATTAAGGACCTTGAAATGGATGTTTGGATTTGTAAAAACAATGTAGGGTTAATTGAATGGGGATAGGAAGAAACAAAAATGATTCTAAAGTGCATGAAAACATTTTATCCTTTTGAAAACTCTTGATCCCAAATGGAACCCAAATCCAAGACGTGCATTTTTTATGAAACTCTAATAAAAATGCATTGTCAATGAATCTACAAGGTCCACTTCACCATGTCTTGCTCCGATAATCCATACCATAGTGCTACCTGGATAAACTGAACTTAAAACAAATCACATGATCCTATCTCACAACCTGAATGCTTGCATATTAATGAATTCAAATCCAAATTCACCTCTTCAAGGACCCTATTTTCAATGCAAACTTCTAATCCACCCAATTTTCATGATAACCAACGAATATCTTCGGTGGCCTTGACCGTAACATCAACCCATAGCAACCTCCTTATATCCTGTCTTGACTTTAATGGTCAACAAAAATACTTTCAATCATTGAACATAAATGATTGAAGTTGGAAACATAGAACACTTTGATACCCCATGACCCTCAGTTGATGAAATACTCCCAAACTCAATCAGGAATGAGAAACCCCGATCCACCTTGAATGCATACATGATGAAGAAATGACTTGAGTGGCTCAGATGACACCTCAAACATTTGATACTTAATGATCCTCTGACAAGAAGATTACAAATGAATGGAATTCGGCCTCTTGCTTCTGCTTGGCTGAAATAGAAACCAACTGAATCACCTCTGAATATGGTAAGCTCCAATAACGAGAAAACCTTTGATCCCACGCCTTAGACGACCAATGCAGAGTATGATCATGAAATAAAACTAATGATGGAAACGAACACAAAGCAAAATCCAGTCAAAGTTAGAAGAAGGGTGGAAAAATTTTAGGGTGCAACAACTGCCTCTATTCAAACAGCTTGGACTAGAAGGGATGAAGAGCAACGACTTTCATACAATCAAGGTAAAAGGTGATTGAATATAAAAGAACCTGGAAATTTGAAAATTGTGTGGATGGTAAACTATAGAGTTTACTAGCTAAAAGTGGCCTTAAAAACAGTGGGTACCAACCAAAAGTTGGGATGATCAAAACAGTAACGATCAAGACGACAACGGGGGCTATTAACCAAAAGTCAGGGTCGCCAGGGAATTGCATTTGGAAGTTATGAGAAGCCAACTACTAACCAAAAGTTAGAAAGCCTGGAGCAAAAGTCGGAACAAAAACTGCTAACCAAAAGTTAAACAGCCTCGACACGAAGCCGAAACAAAAAACTACTAACCAAAATTAGACAGCCTCGACACGAAGTCGGAACAAAAAACTGCTAACCGAAGTTAGATAGCCTCGACACGAAGTCGGAACAAAAAATGCTAACCGAAATTACACATCCTCGACACGGAGTCGGAACAAAAAATTGCTAACCAAAATTAGACAGCCTCGACACGAAGTCGGAACAAAAAATGCTAACCGAAATTAGACAGCCTCAACACGAAGTCGAAACAAAAAAAATGCTAACCGAAATTAGACATCCTTGACACGAAGTTGGAACAAAAAACTGCTAACCGAAATTAGACAACCTCGACACGAAGTCGGAACAAAAAACTGCTAACCGAAATTAGACAGCCTCGACACGAAGTCGGAACAAAAAACTGCTAACCGAAATTAGACAGCCTCGACACAAAGTTGGAACAAAATCCAGGATAAGCAGGAAGTATAATCAACCGATTTACAACCTAAAAAAGACAACTCCGCCGGGGAAAGAGAAACTTAAACAAGCAAACTCTGCTGGGGGAGCAAAAACAAGATGAAAACATCCACCGATAATTCTTGTTGGGGTCTGGTACCACAAAGGCTTATGAATTATGCCGTTATCTGCTGGAAAGATGTCTGGCAACAAAAGGTAACAACCTGGCTTATGCTTCGCATGCATATGTTTGAATATGGCGTAATGCTCCATACGAAATGGAAATGTTACGCGTTTGGGAGGATGCTATGCAAAATGCAAATGCAAAGGAGCACCACCGAGAAAGGTGTCGAGAGAAACGATAAGCAAACTTGTTGAGGAATATGCCCTGAACGACCTTCCGGAATAGAACTCTTCTGGGGACAATTCCATCATAATGGGAATTGAGAATAACATCCATCGGAAAGTTGTCCCAAAGATCTTACTCTGAAGAATACCAATAGCCACTGGATTCTGCTGCAGATGTCTACCATTTCTGATTTACTCGTCGAGGGAATCAACATTAATTTATGCTTGGGGAGAAAGGTCAATGACATAGATCCTGTCGGGGAACAATGCTGAGCTTATCCTGCTGCTGGGGAACAAACTCAATCTTACCCTGCTGGGGATAAGTGCACACTACTGTTGGTGAGACACTTTTGATTTGGTAACAATATCCGGTGGAGTGAGTCCTGTAAATGACAAACAAATAGCGTGTTCTGTATGCAACAATGCCTATTTCGGCCACCATCCATGACATCATTCAAATAAATCATCATTCTAATTATGATTAGCAAAGCCCCAAAAAATTTGTATGCAAAGTTTATCAAAAATTCCAGACGTCTTTTCGCAAACAAAACAGCAAAAACAAAAACAAGAAATGGAAAGCTCTTTGTGGAAAAAACTTCATTGATTTAAAAGGGCTTGTAAATAGGCAAATTACAACGGATGAAACTCCTGAAAAGAGAAAATTGCACAAAAAGTAAAAATGATAAAGATATACAAATGTCGGCAATGTGGAAACAGACAACCACCATGTGTCGATTCGACTATGACTCACATGCTTTCGATGCTTCACCAATGCTCTGCCTTCTGAAGAGACTGATTTATCAACCCTCGGGTCTTCCAAGAATCCAACTGTGTTCACAGGTCAGACGCGAACTGTAGTCGTTTGCTTTTAAATCCCTAACTTTTGCCTGAATCGCCCTTGCGGGTTTTCGATCCACCGGGATGCCCATTTTTGCTGAAGTCTCCTTTTCAGATTTTCAACTTTGCGGGTTTATTCATTTTTCTTTTATCCCTAATTTTTGCCCGAACCTATTCTTTTTGGTTCGCCGGGATGCCCCACTTTTGCCTGGACTTTCTTTTTATGTCCAGTGGGTCTCTTTTTAAGCAAAGTATTTTTTGACTGCGTCTGCGTTCACAGGGGACGTAAAATCTTCACTGTCCATGGTTGATAGCAATAAGGCTCCTCCAGAGAAAACCTTCCTTACTACGTATGAACCTTCATAATTGGGAGTCCATTTGCCCCTGTGATCTGTTTGTGGAGGGAGGATCCTTTTCAGCACTAAGTCACCTACTTGAAAATGTCGAGGGCGCACCTTCTGATCAAATGCCTTCTTCATTCTGCTCTGATATAGCCGGCCATGGGCGATAGTTGCCAATCTCTTTTCATCAAATAGACTAAGTTGATTCAACCTAGCCTTTACCTATTCCACTTCATCGAGCTTCACATCAACCAAAACCCTCAGAGAAGGAATCTCGACTTCTAATGGTAGGACATCTTCCATACCATACACCAACGAGAAAGGGGTTTCCCCAGTCGACGTACACACTGAAGTACGATAACAATGTAAAGCAAAGGGAAACATCTCGTGTCAATCTTTGTAAGTCACCACCATTTTCTGTACAATCTTCTTGATATTCTTATTAGCTGCCTCAACAACACCATTCATCTTCGGACGGTATGGAGAAGAGTTGTGGTGTTCAATTTTGAAATTTTGGAACAATTCTTTCATCATCTTATTGTTCAAATTCAAACCATTGTCAGTGATGATTCGTTCCAGCACTCCATATCGGTAGATGATGTCTTTATTTATAAAGCGAGCAACTACTTGTCTTGTCACGTTGGTGAAAGAAGTTTCCTCTACCCACTTGGTGAAATAATCGATGGCCACTAGGATAAAGCGATGCCTATTAGAGGCGGTCGATTCAATCTTGCTAATCATGTCGATGCCCCATATCGCAAAAGGCCAAGGAGATGTCAAAACATTCAGAGGATTCGGTGGTACGTGCACTTTGCCAGTATAAATTTGACACTTATGGCATTTCCTGGCTTACGTAAAGCAGTCAGATTCCATAGTCATCTAGTAATAACCTGCTCTCAACAATTTTCTAGACATCGCATGCCCACTGGCATGAGTATCAAAAGAACCTTCATGGACTTCTTCCATTAGCAAGTTTGCTTCATTCTCGTCTACACAACGCAGCAATACCAGGTCAAAATTTCTTTTGTACAACACATCATCCTTGTTCACGTAAAAGTTTCCTGACAACCTCCTCAGAGTCTTCTTATCTCTACTCGATGCCCCAGGCGAATACTCTTGAGTCTTGAGGAAATTTATGATATCAAAATACCAAGGCTTCCCATCCGATGCTTCTGCTACCGCGAATATGAAAACTGGCCTATCGAGGCGCATGATAGTGATCATTGGAGCTTCATTCCAATAATTCACTTTATACATTGATGATAGCGTTGCCAAAGTGTCTTCCATCTGATTCTCAGTCCTTGGTACATGATGAAATTCGACCCTGTCAAAGAAAGGCAGCAATCTTCTTGCATAATTCATGTTGACGGATTTCCCATTCTCCTTTGATCTGATTGACGACTAAAGCTGAATTACCGTACACATCAAGATTCTTGATTCTCAAATCAATAGCTTCTTCTATACCCACGATGCATGCTTCATATCCAACTTCATTATTGGTGCATGTGAATGTTAATCGGGCGGTGAATGGTATGTGAGAACCGTGAGGAGTTGTAATAGTTGCCCCAATTCCGCTGCCATATGAATTAACAACACCGTCGAAAACCAACTTCCATTGAGAACCAATTTCGGGACCTTCATCCGGTAGAGGCTCATCACAGTCCTTCATCTTCAAAAACATTATGTCTTTGTCGGGAAACTCGAACCTCATCAGCTAATAATCCTCAATTGGTTGTTCTGCGAGATATTCTGACAAAACACTCCCTTTAATGGCTTTTTGGGAAACATATTGAATGTCGTACTCCGTCAGAACTATATGCCACCTAGAAATTCTCCTGGAAAGCGCCTTGTTTTCAAATACGTACTTGATCGGATCCATCTTCAAAATCAATATGGTTCTATGATTTAACATTTATTGCCTTAGGCGTTTGGTTGCCCAAGCGAGTGCGCAACATGTCTTCTCTAGCATCGAGTATCTTGACTCACACTCTGTGAACTTTTAACTCAAGTAGTAGGTAGCGTGCTCCTTTCTGCCAGTTTCGTCGTGTTGTCCGAGCATACAACCCATTGAATTCTCAAGAACTGTCAAATACATAATCAAAGGTCTTCCTGCAACTGAAGGCATCAATATCAAAGGTTTCTGCAAATACTCTTTTATCTTTTCAAAAGCCTTCTGACAATTTTCATTCCAAACAATCGCTTGATCTTTTCTCAACAGCTTGAAAATAGGCTCACAAGTGGTTGTAAGGTGAGATATAAATCTCGCAATGTAGTTTAGTCTTCCAAGGAAACCACAGACTTCTTTCTCTGTCCTTGGTTCAGGCATTTCTTAAATAGCTTTTATCTTCGCAGGATCGACCTCACTTCCTCTCTCACTGACAATGAAACCCAACAACTTCCTAGATCTCACCCCAAAGGTGCACTTGTTAGGATTCAACCTCAACTTGAACTTCCTCAGCCTTTCAAACAACTTTAGAAGATTGACCAGATGTCCTTCCTCCGTCTGTGACTTCACAATCATGTCATCAACATATACTTCGATATCATGATGGATCATATCATGAAAGAGAGTCACCATTTCCCGCTGATAAGTTGCCCCTGCATTTTCAATCCAAAAGGCATAACTTTGTAGCAAAAGGTTCCCCACGGCGTGATAAAAGTAGTTTTCTCCATGTCCTCTGGGGCCATTTTGATTTGGTTGTACCCAGAGAAGCCATCCATGAAGGAAAATACAGAATATTGAGCAGTGTTATCAACTAAGACATCAATATGGGGGAGCGGGAAATCATCATTCGGGCTCGCTCTATTCAGATCTTGATAGTCAACGCACATCCTAACCTTTCCCTCTTTCTTAGGCACATGGACAATATTAGCGACCCATGGAGGATAATTCGTGACGGCAAGAAAACCAGCATCCAACTGCTTCTGGACTTCTTCCTTGATCTTAACTGCCATATCAGACCTGATTCTTCTCAACTTTTGCTTCACAGGCGGACATTCTTCCCGAAGAGGTAGACGGTGCATCACTATGTCGGTATCCAACCCTGACATATCTTCATACGACCAAGCGAAGACATCTTTGTACTCACGGAGCATTTCTACCAATTTTCTTTTGACATCGTCTTCCAATGCAGTCCCGACCCTGACTTCTTTCTTGTCATCTTCAGTGCCCAGATTGACAACTTCAACATCCTCTTGATGAGGTAGAATGACTTTTTCCTCTTGCCTCAAAAGTCTGGCCAGTTCTTCAGGTAGGTCGCAATCTTCATCAGTCTCTTCTTCAGCTTGATAAATAGGATTGTCGAAGTCATATTGAGTCATAGCCAAATCTGAATCGATGGTGTCGCGGTGAAATTTGGATAGTAAGATATTGATTAACTTGAATCTTTAATTCATTTGCAACCGAACTTTGATTTGTCCAAAGGAAGGGAAAAAGATCGAAATACCCACAATGCAATGCAAATGCAAGCTAGAGAGTTATAGGTTCGGGGGTTGGGTAAACTTAGGGAAGGTGCTAGCATCCTAAGTTTCTGTAGTACCATACAGGAACCTCTTGTTTTCATGTTTGTTTGATTGCTAAGGTTTATCTGCTTACGGATGAAAGACCTAGTGGTTTATATCTAAGTATACTCGATAAGATATCGCATCTTATGCCTACATATCCTTACGGGAGTGGAATCATAGTATCTGTAGTTCCCCTAAAGGGTTTGAGGAATTCTTTGACTGAGGTCAAAGTTCCTACGGGATTAGGGTAGTTGGTTGATTGAGTTTAGGAGAAAAGATAAGTTATCATTTTAAGGGAGATTTAACCGCCACAAGTGTAAGAGATTGTATTGTTGTGGGGTGGAGATTCTATCTCGCTTAAGATGACTAACATCTACTTTGCTAATGTTTGAATAATTTGTTTGAGTTGTTTTGTTTTTTCTATGTTGTAAAGTAAAGACGAAGGTCCTCCTATGGGGTAGGATCTGTCCTAAAAGATCGACTTGAATGGGATCAAGGATCATAAAGGAGTATGATGCAAATGTAGATGTGATACACACAAGTGTTAAGTCATGTGTAGGTTCTTCCTTTGGACGGAATGCAATGATGCGATGTAATAAAGATAAATGCGGTGAATAAATTGCGGAAGATAAAGACGATAAATAAACATACACGAACGCATGAAAGCGCTAAGGTGTATGAATTATGAATGTGGAAGCGTGCACGATTAATTGAGTTTTACGATGTTGGTTGATTTTAAGGCGAGTTGATTTTAGGAAAATAGTTGAATTATACCTGTGAGAAAATATACTATTGATTAGGTTAACAAATTAGAGATTATTTGATTTAAAGGGAATGTTGACTTAATTTTAAGGAAAAAGGTTATATTGCAATTTGTAAAAAAGGGTTATATTTATCATGTTAATTTTAATAAAGGGTTTAATTTATTTTGATTTACAAACTAAGTTATTTAGAAAAAGGTTTTTTTTTAAAGTAGTGAGATAGATTATTTATTTAATAAAATAAGAGGTTTTTACTATTAAGGTGAATTAATAATATTAATAAAGTTGAGAGAATAATTTAAGAATTGGTTTTAATTAAGTTACATAAAATATAAATTACTTAATTGGACTTAAAGAACTAGGTTGATTAAAAGTTATTATTTTTAAATAAAACTAAAGTTAATTAAAGATTAAAAGTTTAAAAAAAAAGGTTATATTAAACCAAATTATTAATTTTAAAAAGGATTAATTAAGGGTGATTAGATTAAAAACGCTGGATCTGGTGTGCGAAGGTGCATGGGACTTACTGTGGGTACGCAATGTGATCCGTGTGATCATGAAGTGGGTGAAGTGTGTGGTGATTGTGACGAGGGACCACGGTACTACCGTGGTCATGCGCATATACAAGTTATAGTAATACAAAGCACAGGAAAAGAACTGAAACGCAGAAAAACACGAAAGACAAAGTTGGAACCCTAGGCCCCAAAACCGTTCACTCGATCTCCTCTCCCGTTCAATTCCCATTTCACTTTCCGTTTCAATCTCCTTCATCGTTTCGTTTTATGCTTGTACCTGAAACACAACACAAAAACATCAATAAGTTCGATAATCATGATGAGAACGAGGTTTTACCGAGGGTTATCGACGGCGGAGCTTGAGATGACGAAATGAATGCTTCGTCGGCTTGAACTCGCTGCGGCTGGTGATGGTTTCGTCGACTGAACTAATAAGTTCTTCCTCTTCAATCTCTAAGGTTTACGAAATGTAGTTTTTCTGGTGATGATAATCGATCCCCTTCGTCTCTCACGTCCTTCCCTTTTTATATGCTTCACTGAGGATCTCTCCTTTGAAATCTGATTAAAAGTCTTGAATGCTTGATTGGGCTTTTCCAATTTGGTACCGACCGGATTTGAAAACCTTCCTCTTTCGTCCAATTTATTTAATACTTGTTAATGGAAATTTCAATCTGTGATATTGTGTATCAATTTCGTTTAATATCTCGTCTATCCAGATTCAATGTCTTGAGGATTTGGATTGGATTTTCTTCTAACGGTATATTCTCCAACGGATTGCTAATTTGGATTTGGTAACTTGACAGGTGTGAAAAGTGAAGGCTTTGGGCCAGAAGATGGACAACCCAGGGTGAATTCAGGTAACTGGTGCAAAGGGAATTTGGTGAGTCCAAAGTCAATTGCTGGTGGCATCTCTTGAACACGCAAACCTCTCCACGTTGAAGTCAGAGCTTGCTAACTCTGTTCCTCTTTGCGCATACCAGATGGAAGGCATTGAGTATTCTTGAAACAACCTTTGGATATGCTGTATTGGAACTGACTTGTATCTGTGAATCTTTTCAAGAATATGTCTTTGTCTTGGTGGTTGAAACTGATTGAAGTTATTGCTGATCCTGATGAGAAAACAGTTGCTTTGGTTTGAAGAAGAGGTTGCACTTGGAACTTCTTGAAGAGGGCTGGTGTATGGCATTCAATGAGTGTCTTGGGAAAGCTTACAAGTTATGGTGTACATGTGTAACTCTGGCTTGACACAAAGACATCAGTATGAGGATTCTGGGGCATCGTTGACAGGGGCTATCAGAAAATGTGGTCAGTAGTGTTGCATAGTGCTGAAGTTAAGTCCTGCTCTACTTTGCTATTCTCATGTTTTCCTCAATCAATTTGATTAATGCTTTGCCTGCTATTTGGAGTTACTTCACAGACTTGCTGACTTCATCCACTTCTCTTGACAGGGTTGAGTAGAGTGTCCCATGTTGACAAAGGCGTGGTATTGCCCTACACTTGCTGTGAGTTTCAGTTTACTAAGATTGCTGCCAAAACTTCAAGTAACTGGTGTGAGCCTCAATTCATTCAAAGGTCTGTTATGTTTCCTGTGTGAGTGTAGTTCTTGGTATTGCCTGCATCTCGTGATGCTTAACCATTGCTGTTGATTAAATGCAGGTGCACTGCTGATTCAAACTTCAGGTGGTCAAGGCTCATGGACAATGTCATATCTTCCTCCAAGCAATTCAACTCTCTTCAGCAACAGGCGCTCAATTTCAGATTCTATGTCAAGATCTTTCCACGAAGATCATTAACTTGTCTGCAAGCAGAATGAAACTCCTCAGCAAATTCCTCCACGTGAGTCTTCAAACTGAGCTTTGGTAATGTTTATAATATCATCTGTAGTGATTGGAAGCTTTGTGCCCTTCAGGTATCTGCAGAAGGTCAAAATCCTGCTGCTGCTGTTGTATTTTCGTATTCAATCATAACTGTCTTCTCCAATCCTCTGAAGACTTTCGTTGGGCAATTGGTTTTTCTTGTAGGGAACACAGGCTGGCCTTACAAGCTCTTAAGTAAGATCATGATTTGGAGCAAAGTTGTTGATGTTCAGCTCCCACTGATCAAGATTGGAAAATGAGTCAAAGCTGCTGTGAGTGTAGATCCACCTGCTGAAAATCACACTTAAACTTCTGTTTCAAGTTTAACCAATTCTGCTGTGTTAAAATTACATGATTTTATGTGCAGGTCTCAACAGGACGGGCTTTGATTGGAGTATGTTTGCTAATATCAAAATTGCTTCTTCTTGATTATTTGCGTGCAAGAGTTCTTCTGTAGAGGTACTGGTTTCTTAAGGCGTAGATATTCCTTGGCATGATAACATATTGAACTTGATGGTTATGGAATTTCCTCTTGCAGAAACATTATGGAATGCTGATGAAGTTGCAGGAGGTACAGGATCGAGCATAAGGATTGAGTCTTCGACAGAATCTACCACAAGAGCAGTCTCAGTAGTGCAACTGGTTATTTACTCGCAGCTTGTTTGTTGTAAGTTCTTGACCAAGGGCTGCATCCTGATTTCCAATGTCCTATGAGGTAAGCCCTTCTCTTTTCATGACAGAACCGGAATTCCTTCCTTTGAGCATCAGCCTGCTTGGTATTAAAGGACACCTTCCCTTCATAGTTAAAGCTTGATTGATACTGAACTGTTATCTCCTTGTACTTTCTAATCAAATCCTTTATTGTTGCAGTTGTTGATGAGGGAGCTTGTGAGAGCTGTCGTGGGATTGTCTTGAAGGGTAAAACAAATTGGGATACCCATTGTCGTCGCTCGAACGCATCAAATTAGAGGATTTCCTGTTTTTCAGTAGGCAAACTAGTATTCTTGTATTATTATGACGATGATCTCTTGTTTGGCTATCTAGAAACCCAGCTTTTAAGCTTTGTTGCAGATTACAATAATAGTAACAATGATAATTTTCCAGTGTCAAGAGCTGTAGAAATCCAATGCTTTACTAGTAACCTTGCATAATAGTTATTCTAAAACAAAGCTAGTTAGATGAATGGACATAAGGCGTTGCGAGACTGTGTTATCTAACCGTATGTTGTCGTTAAATAATTCCAGTTGTATTCAATGTAAAAACCAACTTAAAATGCGTTTTCCAATTCTTTCAATTGTATCATGCGAATCCTTGAGACGTAACTACACGAGTCCGACTTGTGAACTTCTGAATGTCAAGGCAAGAAATTTGGTGTTTGCTCTTGTACCCGTTTAACAAATGATATGAACTTGTACTCAGACCTTGTTTACTTCAACATAAGCCTTACGAGGAACTCAATCTCGTAGTCTGTATTTCAAAATTTTGAGACCTAGCGCTCTCATGGCAGCCTGAACTCTTGATTGGTGAACCTTTTGGAACTCAGCTAAGCTAGTCACGTCCTTGTGATGTTTGGCTGTAAAAAACTATACTCTGGCACTACTGCACTTGCACGAGTTGGTTAGCCGCAAAACATAAAATATTAAAATAAAGTAGAATAACAACAGAAAAATGCGCGAAAAGAGGTGGGGTCTCGCGGTCAAAAATTAGGGTGTGACAGATGCCCCTATTTAAGTTACTTCTATCCGGAGATATGGAGACAGAAATCTCCGTCTCGACGAGATAGGAGGGACTTAAATATAAACATTGCACGAATTTTTGGCCTTGAGAAGCCACCAAATGCAAATGATATGCAATGATATGAAAATGCAAGACAGACAGTCTTGTGAGGAAAATATATCACAGGGGATGAATTGGACACAACATGCTAGTCAAAGGAGCAACAGACCCAACGAGGCGGGACTTCACGGGGACAGGAAACAACCACCAATGGGGAATCTCCCTAGTATAATAGTAGCACATACACCAAGGATATGGCAATTTAAACAACAGGTGAGAAATTTGTAATCGAAGGGTAGCTTATTACCAACATGGAGCAATCCAGACGGCGATAAGAACCATGGTGACTTTTTTGAATAATTCAGTTTTGTTTCGTATTCTTTTTCTTCTCTTCCTTTTTATTATTATTATTTTTGAAATCCAACTGGGAATAGTAAAAAGGTAAAGCCTCCCCGAGCGTCATGGTATGGGTACCATGAGCTGGTCTCAGTCTCTGATGTAGAACCTCCCCGAGCGTCATGTAATGGGAACCATGAGCTAGTCTCAGTCTTTTGATGTAGAACCTCCCCGAGCGTCATGGTATGGGAACCATGAGCTGGTCTCAGTTTCTTGATGTAAGAACTTCCCCGAGCGTCATGGTATGGGAACCATGAGCTGGTCTCAGTCTCTGATGTAGAACCTTCCCGAGTGTCATGGTATGGGAACCATGAGCTGGTCTCAGTCTTTTGATGTAGAACCTCCCTGAGCGTCATGGTATGGGAACCATGAGCTGGTCTCAGTCTCTTGATGTTAGAACTTTCCTGAGCGTCATGGTATCGGAACCATGAGCTGGTCTCAGTCTCTGATGTAGAACCACCCCGAGCGTCATGGTATGGGAACCATGAGCTGGTCTCAGTCTCTGATGTAAGAACCTCCCCGAGAGTCATGGTATGGGAACCATTAGCTGGTCTCAGTCTCTGATGTAGAACCTCCCCGAGCGTCATGGTATGGGAACCATGAGCTGGTCTCAGTCTCTGCCTGAAATGACGAAAACTCGTGCGAGCATCTTCACAGGGGTTGCAATTTTTGTAGTTTGTAGAGTCATTGTAGTTTGTAGATGTAATTGTCAATGTAAATGTAGAACTTTGCAGATTGTAATTTGTAATGTAATGGAGGTTGTAATACTTCACCGGGGATCTTCAAAAGATATGTAAGCCGGTTAGATCGTAAAGTATGTCTTCTTAAATAAAGAGACTAATGTGGTAAATTTCCTCGACTTCTCTGGGGAGATGTCACTTGATGGAAATAAACTTGTGTGATGAACTTACTGGGGAATTCATTTCCGAGGAGCATCCTTATTGTAGTTGTAAAATATTTGAAATTTTTTGTAGTGGAAATTCTCAAATGAAGAGAAGTGTCTTGTAATATCTTTGGCGGACTTCTCTGATGGATTTGCAAAGTGATGCCATTTGACGAATTGATGATGTTGAAGAACCCACTGAGGGTGAATGAACTGTCTTATAGAAAATGTCATTTTTCGTTTTGAATAAGATCTTAGTCAAAACGAGTTGCTCAAATGAAGAGATTGCTTATAGTCCAAATGTAGATGGTTGAGAAAACCTGTGATATTATCGTTGGAGCAATACCTGTCTTCATGAATATTCTTCCTGGGGAATATAGTGCAAAATAAATGCACACTTGATCCATGTTCAAAAGTTGGAGATTATCCACAATGTGATTGCCAAGGACCAAAATTCAATTCGGGAAGTAGCCGAAGAGAAAATGTCAAGCAAGACTCGACCATTGAGGTATGAACTCAAATGGAATTTACTGGAATAACCGTCTTTCACGAGGATCGAACTTCATGGGGAAAGTAGAAACATTGTGCTCTTTCTGCCTAGGGCTGACAGCTCTATTTGGAGGGATAAGACACACCCAAGTGCCTGGGGATAACCACGGCCAAAGCGATAGAATAAAACAAACATAAAGAGATGCAAAAAAAATGCACATGTCATGCTATCTATCTATATGCTATGCGTATGCTGACAAACTGGGAGAGGCAAAAATAAACGTCTCAAACGGAGAGGTACCCAAGAAAAATCTCCACAGACCTCTTACCACTTGTAAAGAAATCTTGAACGTAAACAAACTTCATCTCTGGATAAAATAAATATCCTCTTGTCTCTGGGAATCATGAATGATCGTCGTTCCTCCATGGATGAAATAAATGTCCATGGTCATCCTTTTGTTATTCATATATCAAGTAAAACACAAAGTTTTTAAATCAATCTGGATTTTGCTATCAAGAATAAAGATTTTTGATAAATGAAAGAAGAAAGAGAAAAAAAACTTTTATTGAATGATGGTCCGCAGAAAGGCGTGACCCCAGTATTACAGTGTTGGAAAATAATAGGGATTACATCAAGGGAATAACAACTTGCTTTTCCTAAGTTAACGAGAACTCCCCGAGTTCTAAACGAAATACTTCTGATAGCATCCATATTCACAGGGCGAATGATCTCTTCTCTGTCCATTGTTGCTAACATCAGAGCACCCCCTGACAAAACCTTTCTTACCACGTACGGTCCATCATAGTTCGGGGCCCATTTTCCTCTGACGTTAGTAAGGAAAGACTGAATCTTCTTGAGCACGAGGTCACCTTCCTTGAATATGCGGGGTCGAACTTTCTTGTCAGATGCCTTCTTCATCTTTTGCTGATACAACTGTCCATGGCATAGCGCCGCCATCCTCCTTTCTTCGATTAAGTTCAACTGATCGTATTTGTTCTGGCACCATTCAGCTTCTGATAACTTTGCATCCATCAAAATCCTCATAGAAGGAATCTCGACTTCTATCGGGAGTACTGCTTCCATACCGTAGACCAGTGAAAACGGAGTTGCCCTAGTTGATGTGCGCACCGTCGTATGATACTCATGTAAGCAAACGGGAGCATCTCATGCCAGTCCTTATAAGCAACGACCATTTTCTGAATGATCTTTTTGATATTCTTGTTGGCGGCTTCAACAGCCCCATTCATCTTTGGTCTGTAAGGAGAAGAATTATGATGCTCGATCTTGAATTCTTCACACAATTCTTTCATCATTCTGTTATTCAAATTGGAACCATTATCTGTAATAATTATGTTTGGCACACCATATCGGCAGATAAGCTGATTCTTGATAAATTTAACAACCACATGTCGAGTTACATTAGTGTAAGAAGCTGCCTCGACCCACTTGGTAAAATAATTAATGGCTACTAAGATGAATCGGTGTCCATTAGATGCTTTCGGCTCTATCATCCCAATCATATCAATTCCCCACATAGATAACAGCCACGGGGATGAGATAACATTCAACAAAGTTGGAGGCACATGAATCTTATCTGCGTAAATCTGACACTTGTGACATTTTCTAGCAAACTTGTAACAATCTGATTCCATTGTGATCCAATAATAACCAACCCTTAAGAGTTTCTTAGCCATGGAATGTCCATTGGCATGAGTTCCAAAGGATCCTTTGTGAATTTCCGTCATTAACATATCTGCTTCTTGCTTGTCAACACATCTCAGCAAGACCATGTCAAAATTCCGTTTGTATAAAACATTATTACTCAAAAGAAAACTCCCAGCCATCCTTCTCAAAGTTTTCTTATCCTTGTTGGAAGCTCCCAAAGGATATTCTTGAGTTCTAAGGAATACTTCAATGTCATGGTACCAGGGTTTTCCATCTTCAACTTCCTCGACCGCAAAGATGTAGGCGGGTCTGTCAAGACGTTTTACTTCAATTCGAGGATAATCATTCCAAAAGTTCACCACAATCATGGAGGCCAAAGTTGCCAACGCATCTGCCATTCTATTTTCATCACGAGGGATATGATGAAAGTCGAATCTGTCAAAGAATGGTAACAGTCTTCTAGTATAATCTCTGTATGGGACCAAATTATAATGTCGAGTTATCCACTCTCCAGTGATCTGGTAGATTACCACTGCATAATCACCAAACACATCCAAATTCTTAATCCTCAAATCTATTGCTTCCTCAAGACCCATAATGCATGCTTCATACTCAGCTTCATTATTAGTACACTTGAATGTTAATCTGGAAGTAAACGGGATGTGGGACCCTTGAGGAGTCACAATAACAACACCTATTCCTTTTCCATGAGCGTTGACAGCTCCATCAAAAACTAAACCCCATTGAGATCCTGGTTCTGGTCCTTCACCATGCAAGGGTTCTTCACAATCTTTCATCTTTAAAAACATAACATCCTCGTCGAGAAAATCATCGTTTGAAGGTTGATAATCCAAAATAGGCTGGTGAGCCAAATGATCAGCCAAAACACTTCCTCTAACAGCTTTCTGAGTATGGTACTCGATATCATATTCGGATAACAACATCTGCCATCTAGAAATTCTCCCATTTAAAGCGGGCTTCTCAAAAATATACTTGATAGGATCCATCTTCGAAACTAACCAAGTGGTGTGATTTAACATATACTGGCGCAAGCGTTTGGCGGCTCACGCCAAAGCACAACAAGTCTTCTCTAACATAGTGTATCTTGTTTCACAATTGGTAAATTTCTTGCTCAGGTAATAAATGACATGATCTTGCTTTCTAATTTCATCTCGTTGACCGAGTACACAACCCATTGAATCTTCCAAAACAGTCAAATACATAATCATAGGTCGGCCTTCAACTGGCGGTATCAGGATAGGTGGTTCAAGCAAATACTCTTTGATACTATCAAAAGCCTTTTGACAGTCTTCAGTCCAAACATACCCTTGTTCTTTCCTCAGAAGCTTGAAAATAGGTTTACATGTAGCAGTCATGTTGGATATAAACCTAGAGATATAATTCAAACGTCCCAAAAATCCTCTGACTTGTTTCTCGGTGGTAGGAGCTGGCATTTCCCGGATAGCTTTCACCTTGTCGGGGTCCACTTCAATCCCTCTTTGACTGAAAATAAAACCCAATTGTCTCCCTGATCGTACTCCAAATGTACATTTGTTGGGGTTCAGACGGAGCTTGTATTCCCTCAAACAACCAAACAACTTAGACTGGTGTTTAACATGATCATCCTCAGTCTTCGACTTAGCTATCATATCATCCACATAAACCTCGATCTCCTTGTGCATCATATCATGGAACAAAGTATTCATAGCTCTCTGATATGTTGCCCATGCATTCTTCAATCCAAATGGCATAACTCTGTAACAAAAGGTGCCCCAGGGCGTGATGAATAACGTCTTTTCTCTGTCCTCGGGAGCCATTCTAATCTGATTGTAACCTGAAAAATCGTCCATAAAGGAGAAAACCTCATATCTTATGGTAGTGTCAACCAAAATGTCAATGTGAGGTAACAGAAAGTCATCTTTCGGACTGGCCTTGATCAAATCCCTGTAATCTACACACATGCGAACCTTACCATCCTTGTTCGGAACGGGCACAATATTAGCCAACCATAGCGGATATTCGGCAGTGACAAGGAAACCTGCATCAATCTGTTTTTGTACCTCCTCCTTAATCTTTAGAGCCATGTCGGATCGAGTTATTCTGAGCTTCTGCTTTACTGGCGGGCACTCTGGCTTCAAAGGTAGACGATGTTCAACTATAGTAGTGTCTAATCCAGGCATATCCTGATATGACCAAGCAAACACATCAACAAACTCTCTGAGCAAAACGATCAACTGTTTCTTCACCTCAGGCTTGAGCAAAGCTCCAATTCTCACTTCCCTATGGATTTCTTCTGTTCCCAAATTGATTACTTCCACCGGATCTTGATGGGGTTGGATAGCTTTCTCTTCTTTCTCAAGCAGTCTGGAAATCTCTTCTGGAATATCATCTTCTTCGTCTTCATCTTCATACACGGGAAACTCAAAATTCGGAGAAGGCAGTGGATCATTATTCCCAGGATGTAATTTATGTAGCAATCTTCGCAAGTGATATGATTTTTAATTAGTTTTCGTAAAGTGGAAAGTGTGTGTACCTGAGATGCTACTTATTATTTTCCCACATCGTAAATAAATATAAGAAAGATAACACACAAATGAAAATGAAGGTGATTTATTGATGATAGCAAAACCAAAGAGACACGCCCAACAAAGTCACCTTTGCCTTGGGCAGAGCAAAGGGAATTATTTAAAAGTAAGCCTTAACAATGCAGTTTCGCCTTGGGCAGAGCGAGAAATTTAAAAACAAATGCTTTACTTTGATATATGAACGACAACAGGGGCTTCAACCACACTCCAGTTCTTGACCAAAACTCCTGGGGTTACAAAGTCTGGAACATCCCCATCTGAATCTTCCTCGATCACAGTGTAGACTCCAAAGCTGTAGTCAAACTCATCTGAAACATAACCTGGATCTTCCATATAGGGCTCATTATCTTCATAAGGAAAGGAGGACCTTGCAGAACCATCTGATATGTAACCTTCATGCTCATCCTCTGACACAACATTAACTTGAGGATGATGGACGACCCCTCCACTATGGAACACTTCATTAATCAGCAGAAACCCTTGATTTTTGGTAGTTTGTTGAGCAGAACTGCTGGTGAAACCAAGACCTTCTTTATTTCTGTTCTCTGGCAAAGACAACACTTTGCTCTAACCTGTCTGAGGATCGCCATTCACTACACGCTGTGCGTCTTTGAATGATGACATTGATGCCTAAGATTTCTGGACACCCTCGCCCACAATAGACAAAGCCTGAAACTGCGTACCAACTTCTTCCTCAGCTTCAACATACGAGAATGATGACAAATGACTCACCACTAAGGCTCGTTCCCCACAAACTGTGACCGTTTTTCCTTCAAAAACATATTTCAACTTCTGGTGCAGGGTGGAAGTAACTGCCCCAGCTTCATGTATCCATGGCCTCCCTAACAAACAGCTATAGGCGGCATGAATGACCATGACTTGAAACGTGATCATAAAAGTCTGTAATCTAATAGTCATCGGCAAATCTACCTCGCCAATTACTGTCTTCCTAGACCCATCAAAAGATTTGACGATAACATGACTTGGCCTCATCGGCGGTCCCTGATAGGATAGCTTAGATAGAGTAGTTCTAGGTATCACATTTAGAGAAGATCCAGTATCAACTAACACACTGGACAGAGAATCATTTCCGCAGTTTACAGAAATATGTAGAGCCATGTTATATTTCTTCCCTTCCTCTGGGAGATCGTCCTCATTAAAACCCAGATTGTCACATGAAGTAATACTACCAATGATGTTGTCAAACTGTTCCATAGTTATATCTTGTTCAACATATGCTTGATCTAAAATCTTCTGGAGTGCTTCTCTATGAGCCTCAGAACTCATCAGCAATTGCAACACAAAAATCTTCGACGAGGTTTGCAGAATCTGATCTGCAACCTTATATTCACTCCTCTTGATCACTTTTAGACATTCATCTGAATTGGAAAAATTGGATCCACCAGATTGCCCCACAATTGGATCTTTTGAGCCTAGTTGTTCAAATGAGACCTCCTTTTCTTTTGGTGGTACAGTCGGGTAAACTCGACCATTCCTTGTTACTCTGTTGACATCTGCGATGTTAACTACTGAAGGTATAGTGGGCAAAGGCACTTCCTTTCCATTTTCCAACATTATGGCATTGTATCTGTATGGGATAGCCTTACTAGAAGTGTAAGGGACGGGTCCAGGCACGTTGATTACCAAAGGAGTAACAACCGGCTTTCTACTATTATAAACGATTTCGATACGCTCCACTTCCTTAAAGTGAGGCACTATAACACAAACTTCTTCGGCCCTTTCATCTGAAACTTCCTGATCATTATCTGCCAAATAGTCTTGAATCATGTTGACGGAGGGTGAACCATGCGGGGGTAACGGATTAACCTGCACATTTGGGTCAAAATCCTTGAAGGACAAAATTCTGCACTTAATGAGCCTATGGACATCTGTTTTCATACCAAAACAACTCTCAATATTGTGACCTGGAGCACCCTGGTGGTAAGGACAAAACCTGTCAGCTCTATAAGAAGGAGGAGGATTTGCGGGAACCATAGGTGGAGCTTTTATTTGAATATGACCCTTATGAGTCAAAGCTGGAAACAAATCAGCATATTTCATAGGAATGGGCTCAAAGTTTATCTTTCTATACACAAGACCCTGATTGTTGAATGGCCGATTCTGCTGAGGATACTGCGGATCTTGCTGAGGCTGTGGCTGTTGAGCATTGGGGGACTGAGGTTGCTGACTCGGTTGCGGAGACTGTAGTTGATAAGTTGGAGCATTAAACACTGGTGATACTGCTGCAACTTGGTGTGATGGCGAATATCTTTTTCTAAATTGTCCCTTTTGAACGGTGTTTACACCCTGCTCTTTTTTCTTCACAAAAACACTCCCATACTTCTTAGTATTATTAGGAGCATTCTCCTCTTTAGCCAATCTTCATTCACGGACACCTTCTTCTAAACGCATTCCCATATTAACCATTTCAGTAAAGTCACTGGGTGCACTTGCTACCATTTTCTCATAAAAGAAAGGACCAAGGGTCTTTAGAAAAATCTTGGTCATTTCTTTTTCTTCTAGCGGTGGTGTGACTTGCGCGGCTAACTCGCACCAACATTGGGTATATTCCTTAAAATTCTCCTTATCTTTCTGTGTCATAGCTCTCAATTGATCTCGATCGGGTGCCATATCCACATTATACTTATACTTCTTGACAAAGGCTCCCCCTAGATCATTGAAAGTTCGAATCTTCGTACTATCCAACCCCATGTACCACTTGAGTGCAGCGCCTGTCAGACTATCTTGGAAATAGTGAATGAGCAGTTGATCATTGTCAGTTTGTGCAGACATCTTCCTAGCATACATGATGAGATGACTCTGAGGACAAGTATTTCCTTTGTACTTCTCGAAATCAGGGACCTTGAATTTCGGTGGAACCTTGACATTTGGCACCAAGCACAGATCAGAAGCGCTCTTTCCAAACAAATCCTTCCCACGAAGGGCTTTCAAATCCTTTTGCATCTCAGAAAATTGGTCTTGAAATCCATCCATCCTTTCTTCCAAACCCACAGTTTCGGTCGGCGACCCATGTAAAATTGGCTCATCCAGAATATACGGAACATCGTTCACATCTGGAGGTGCAGTAGTCATTACAGCAGTAACTGCAGGAGCAACTTGGACAGTGGTCACAGCAGGGATCTCAGGCACAGGCGGACGGTAGCCAACGGGAGTGAAATGAGGAGGCATCCCCCACGGGAAACCTGGAGGCATGCTATAGGTCACTTCGGCAACAAAAGACACCACTGGGATCAGTGTTGGTTTCACTTCAGAGATCACAGTCCTTTAAACATCTTGGTTGTTGAGTGCGGCTTGATTGGACAGAGCTTCCACTAGACCATTCAACCTCTCCAAACTTTCTTTCAGAATTGCAACTTCATCACGGAGCACCTTGTTCTCTTGTTCAAGCTGATCCATCTTTTGGCGTTAATTTGCACGAGTATTGTACCGGTGATTCAGCTTGTCTATGGAGATGAAGCAAGAGTGAGACCCTAGAATGTGAACAATCCTATGCTTATGCAAAAATGAAAATGAGTATGAAACTTCAAGAAACTCAAATTATCTTCGATATTATAACGTTGGAAAAAAAACATATATATTTTGATATTAGAGAGGCATTACAAAGCAAAGTACTCTTTTAAGAGTTTATTATATTGAACCAAAAGCAAAAGAGAACTCGGAGATCTACTCCCTATGCTCCTTCTGTGCACGAAGTTCTTCTAACTGGCTGACGCGTTCTTGCAATTCGGCCTTCTCACTGATGAGTCGATCGACACATTCTTTCCAAGCCACAGCAGCTGGAGGAAGATCATCTCTGGTGACAGTTCCGGAAGAGGTGTGAGAGGAAAACAAACCCTCTCGCGCCTTCCTCTTCTTTGCAAATTCTATCTCTGGAAGCTTCTGGGACTTCTCTTTCTCTACCTTGAGGGTGAAAAACTTGTTCCTCCAAGCGGCTTTCAGTTTCCGAGCCTCGTCCAAGGCGGTCTTCAATTGATCTACCTCACTCACATCAAACCAATCGGGATCATGAAAAGTCAACACCATAGGTTCATGAAAAGGGAACGGCATCTTGAGGTCGAGAGCCCTCTCGCGCACCCAATGTAGATATTCTTCAGAGACAGCACAATTGGGGTATCCTAAAGCAGTCATCCCTTCCTTATTGACGTATCTCCATGCGTAAATTATGACGGTCTTCAGGTTTGGATCTTCTCCTTCCTTGAGAAAGATTCCTTCCAACAGAGCTTGGTCAGGTGTTTCGATCATGGGATGCCTAAATTGTCTACGGGCCAAAGTGGGATTGTAACTTATGCATCCTTCTCTCCCAATGAGCGGTATGTTGGTGAATCCTCCGATGCTGGGAATCATACATACACCTCCATAAGCAGGGTCGTACCACACGATATCTGAGTGGGTAAGGGCCATAGCTATCTCGGACCAACGGGGTGTTTCTATCTCTTCCCAAATAGACGGATGCTGATCTAGGCGAGTGATGAACCATGAGTACAGCAAGGCGGTACAGCAGACAATGTGTCCTCCCCCTTCGGCATTCTTCGAGTGGATTGAATGGTACATGTCAGCTAGCAAGGTGGGAACCGGATTCTTGAGTATGAACAATTTAATCGCATCCATATCGACAAAATCATCAATCTTTTGGAACCAGAAGATCCCATAAACCAACAAGGCAAAGGTAGCTTCCAAGATAAGGACCTCCTTTCTTTCAACATGGTAACGGACTTTTTCGATCAAGAAATCAATTGGGAATCCAAGGACTCCTTCCTTGGTGGTTAAGTGTGCTTGGACATCTGCTAGGCTGAGATGAGTAGCATTTGCAATTTCTTGGTGGCTGGGTATGTCTTCCTGTCCAGTGAATATAGGTCGGGCAGTCACAGGTATCTTCAAGAAATCAGAATACTCTTCCAGGGTTGGCATCAACTTGTAATCCAGAAAAGTGAAACAATGGTACAACGGATCATAGAACTGAACAAGGGTCTCCAACAGCCCCTCTTTCATCTTGAGCTCGAGAAAACGGAAAGCTTCTCCATATTCTGTTGCAAAAGCGTGACGGTTCTCGATGAGATCTACCAGTTCTCTTAAGCTTTCAATGTTAGGACTCTGAAAAGTGTACTTCAAAGTTTATCTTTTGAAATCCATTGTTACAATACCTACAAAATGAAATTGAGTTTCTTGAAGTGAACAAAGAAAAAGAAAGAATGCGATGCAAGATGAGTAGGACTTCATGGGATCCCAACTATTTATAAACATTGCGGTAAAAGAAAACATTTTATTAATTTTGAAACGGATTACAAATAATTGCTTTTAAAAGTCCCAAATAAATAGCTAAATAAAAGCTAATGAAAGCCCTAAGGAAGTTCTGAATTCCGCCGCTTGAGCTCCTCTTCCAACTGGGTCTTCTCACGGATAAGGTTGTCCACAATCAGTTTCCAAATAGTACATTGTGGGTCAGAGGAAAATAAATCCTCTAGAACTTTCCTCTTCTTGTGGAGAAGTAATTCTTCATCCTTCAACTGTAGCTGCTTCTGAAGTTCATCCTTCTGTTTCTGAAGTTCATCGTTCTCTGCAACCACTACTTGATACTTATTCTTCCATGACTCTGACTCATGCTGCGACTTCCTCAAAGCGACCTCTAACTTCTCAGCTTCGGACATAAAGACATAAGTGGGCTCTCTTCTCGGAGATATAGGATCTTGACGAGAATAGGGCATTTTCAGTTTGATTGCTCTCTCTCTGACCCATTGAAGGTATGGTTCCAAGGACACACAATTAAGTTCCCAAGGCTCTTCTTCCCTTTCTTATGCAAATGATCCCATGCAACCAGAATCTTGTCTCAGAGTTCCTTGTCATCCCTAAAGAAAATGCTCTCCACTTGAACACTCTTAGGAAGTTCCTTCAACGGATATCCCAACTGTCGACGAGCTAAAACTGGATTGTAACTGATCCCTCCATAAAAACTGAGTAACGACACATTTGCAAAATCCCCACAACCATCAATAACTAAAGTCCCATCATACACTCGGTTGTACCAATCAATGTCTGAGTGGGTCAACACCATAACTCTCGGAGACCAAAGCCCTCTATCGAGATTCAAAAAAGAACTAGACTTAGGCAAGTGCAAAATAAACCACTTGTAGAGTAAGGGCACACAACAGGTGATCATTCCTCCACCATAGAAGTTTTGGAGATGCAGAGAATGATAGGCATTCCCCAAAAGAGTTGGTATTGGGTTGTTCTTAAAAAAGATCTTAATCGCATTAAGGTCGACGAACCCTTCAAAACTTGGGAATAAAAACACTCCATAGATGAGTAAGGCGAAGATTGCCTCGAATGGAGTCTTGTTCGTGTAATCGGCATAAAACATAGCTTTACTGATTAAGAAATTTGTAGTCAAACCAAAAATACCACCTTTGCTAATTAAATTTCCCTTGACATCGGATACCTTTAGATAAAGAGCCTTAGCAATATCTCTTTCCTCAGGGTCACTCTCCAAGAAAGGGAAGGGAGATTCTTCTAGGATAGGTAGACCAACCAAAAAGGAGTACTCTTCCAATGTAGGTAATAGTTGAAAGTCTGGGAATGTGAAACAGTGATATAGCGGATCATAAAACTGCAATAAGGTGGACAGAAGTCCTTCGTCTACTTGGCGACTCAAAAAAGATATTAGCTTCCCATATTTGCTCTTGAACTTCTCTTGGTCTTCAATCAAGGTTACCAACTTCCTTAGGTCACCCAATTTAGGACTTTTAAAAGTGTATTTCAAAGTGTGTCTTCTGTTGGGATCCATAGTGCCCTACAATGTTCATAAACAAAGGTGAATCCCATGAAGTCCAATGCGGTATGATGTTTTATGAATGCAACAAACACAAGTAAGCACATAGATGCACAAAGGTAAACAAACAAAGGGGACCCTAGGTTTGCAACGAGCATGGAGCCAAAGGGTATACCCATTCCCAAAGGACACGGACTAAAGGTGGATTGTACCTGCAGAACAAGGTTCTAAGAAGGTTCCCAAAGTCATTAGCCCATCTTTCGGATATTATCAACTTCCCAAGTACTTGGTGGTTAATAATATTCTCAAGAGAACCTCTTTTGAGTGTAGTATCGCGTAGCACTATTTCTGGGGTACCCCCTCATAGCCCCGCACTACATCCTAATAAAGGCCAAAGTGGGGTTAAGGTAACTACGGTCCTCAATATCATAGGCTCCAACATCGAATATAGTGCATGTTTTCACGATTAAGAACTCGTTCAACAATACAACTTTCGAGAGGGTCTCAATTGAGCGTGATTTTCAAGTCAGTTTGGTCGGGATTCCACCCCCTATAAGCCTCATCGAACATATCAATATCCTATCTTAAGCTCACTCAAGTTCGGGTGTAGGACTTTGTCTCACCACTCAAGAGTATCGACCCAAAGGCAACAAACAAACAAGTATACAAGTAAACAATTAAGCAAATATAAGAAAATATAAACAAACATAAAAGCAAGTTAGGGAAACCCACTAAGGATGTCTGATAACACGAAATCATATAGATATTTTCATCCATAATTCAACTAAAGTCTAACCGTTTTCGATCCAATTTCGGGTTATTTCCGTGTATTTGTCTGATGTTTTGCAGGTATTCAACGATCACGTCTAAACAAGGCAACATGAAGAAAAGAAGCAATCTCAGATGAAATATGGACGAAAAAGGAGTGAAAACACAATGAAAAGCGCATCAAGCTGTTTTTGCTGATGTGACGACCGTCACAGCTTCATGACGACCGTCACACGGGTGACGACCGTCACACCTTGTGACGACCGTCATGCAGGCAAAAACGCCCCACTCAGATTACACGTCAAAGGATCAGTTCCAATTCCCACAGAGTGGACCACTACTCCCTAAATTATCTGCCTCAAGGTCCATCATCTTCAGTGATAACCGTTGGGATTCCACTTCTATAAAAAGGGAAGCAGGGGACTTCAGAAAGGGAGCTGCATTCGTACCACGAAGTGCTGCCGAATTTACTTTCCAGAGCACTATTTTCCAGTTTTATTCTTATTTGTTTCTCTTTACCTTTCCTGTATTGCCTTTCCATTCTTCTATAACTTCTATTTTATTGTACGACCAAATTGGCATTAAAGACCAGAATCCTGCCAGCATCTGTGGAGGATCTGCCCAAAGGCCAATTGGCATATTTACAGGTTTTCATTTTGATCGACTTCAGTTTTATTATAATGCAAATTATTATTTATTATTCTTATTTATATTTTATCTTTCCCAAATCCATGTCTAGCTAAACTTAGGTAATCGATATGTAGTAATAATTCGAATGGGATTTGATAACAACTGGTTGAAAAACTTTCTTTTCACAAAAGTAATCTATGGTCTGAGTGTTTAAAATTGATTCACTGAATAAACTTCGTCGCGAAAGCGAGAACTTATTTAAAAGTAGTTTTGCCACGAAAGTGGGAAATTAATTAAGATACGAACCAACAAGCGAAAGCTGCGGTAAGGTCAGATAGTAAACACTAGGCATTTGTTTTAATAACAGCGAAAGCACTTTAAAATGAATTAGAACTTAGAGATTTCCAAAAAATAATTTAAACCCCGAACGGGATACGAAAGTGTACGTTTGGCCCTTAGGATTATGATTAGCGTCAATAACCATCGTGAGACGAGAGTCTTCAAATCTCCATTTTCTGCTTAAATAAACTTTGAAAATTATTTCATACACCAGTAATTTATCAAATCCCTGAAGAACACGATTACTACGTATCGATTCAATCAATTATAATCTAAATAGTATCCTTAGTTCCCTTTTAGTGACAATCTTATTCCCTTAAACATATTCTACCTAGCTAAACATAGTAACTCCCGAGAACACTAGTTTGATTACGAGTCCCTGTGGGATCGATATCTATTATTACTACGCGATAGACTGTGCACTTGCAATTAGGTTGTATTAGACATAGAAAGTCGCGATCATGTTTTTGGCACCGTTGTCGGGGACCCGTTTAGTCAATAGTGTAACCTTCTGTTACGCCGTATAGACTAGGTTAACAATTTTCATTTTTCCTTTACTAGTTCTATCGATTGTATGCCAAGAAATCGCCCGCAAGGCGATATCGTAAAACCTTCGGTCGCAGAACTAGAACGCTTCTTACATTTAAGAAGTAGAATCATTGAGTACCAACTCAAACAACTCAAACATAACACTCCCGAACCTCTCACTCCCATTCCCAAATCAGAAGAAGAAGAACCAGAGATGGCTGAAGGACCTCCAAACAAACCGCTGAAGGCATACGCTACACCATCTCAGATGGAGCCTAGAAGTAGCATTGCTGCCCCAGCAATTACCCGAAATGATTTTGAGCTAAAACCATCATTGCTGTCGGCTGTACAACAAAACCAATTCTCAGGAAACGCAACTGAGGATCCGAACAAACATCTAACGAAGTTTGTACAATACGCAGACACAGTGAAAGCAAATGGCGTAACTCCAGACACGATAAGACTTCGTCTTTTCCCATTCTCTCTTAGAGACAGAGCGTGGACATGGTTACAATCGTTACCATCCAACTCCATTACGACGTGGGAGCAATTGAAGAACGTCTTCTTAGCGAGATATTTTCCGCCAAGCAAAACTGCTATGCTTAGAGCTCAAATCAACGAATTTCGACAGAAAGATACTGAATCTCTTTACGAAGCATGGGAACGATTCAAAGATATGATGAGAACATGTCCTCACCACGGTCTAGAAGACTGGGTGACAATCCATACTTTCTATAATGGGCTTTTATACAATACTAGATTGACAATAGACGCTGTCGCGGACGGTGCACTTATGGATAAGCCATACGATGAAGCCTATCAATTAATAGAAAACATGTCACAAAACCATTGCCAATGGGGAGGTGAACGCACTCCAACTGAGAAAACCACAGCGAAAGGTGGGATGTACGAAATCAGCAGCCTTGAAAAGTTCAATGCTAAAGTAGATGCTCTAGCACAGAAAATCGATAGTCTGACCGTTAACCCCACTGCAACTGTCGCTGCAGTAACTCCAAATTGCGAGTTATGCGGAAGCACCACTCATAATGCACCCGAATGCCCATTGCTAGCCGGAATCCCACCAGACCAGGTAAATTATGCTCAAGGAAATCCCTACGCAAACACCTACAACCCAGGTTGGCGAAATCATCCAAACTTTTCTTACAAAAGTGAAAATGCATTGCAAATGCCTACTGCTCCGCCAGGATATCAGAAACCAGCTGCTCAGAATGCACCTAGGAAATCGAACCTCGAATTGATGATGGAAAATTTCATAGCTACTCAAGCTCAAACAAACAAAGAGTTCCTGAATCAAAACATACACACTAGCGAGCAAATTAAACAGTTGACAGGAAAAGTAGACGCTTTAGCCACCCACAACAAAATGTTAGAAACTCAGATATCACAAGTGGCTCAACAACAAGCCTCTGCTGCCGCACCTGCTGGCACATTTCCTGGACAACCTGAACAGAATCCAAAAGGCCAAGAAAATGCTGTAATACTAAGAAGTGGAAAAGAATTGGACGAACCGATCGATCCGAGGACCGAAAACTCAGTCATGCAACAAAAACCAATTGAACAAGCAGAAAAGGAATCCGAGTTAGAGAAGAAGGAGGACAACGAGAAGGAGGATACCGCAAGTGAAAAAAATCAAGCACCTCCAGCGCCATATAAACCACCTATTCCTTATCCGCAAAGACTAATAAACTCCAAAACTTCAGGACAGTTTAAGAAATTTGTAGAGCTCCTTAAACAGCTAAATATTACTATTCCTTTTACAGAAGCGATAACTCAAATGCCGTCATACGCTAAATTTCTCAAAGAAATCCTGTCGAATAAGAGAAAGATCGAGGATAATGAAACAGTTACACTTACTGCAGAGTGTAGCGCCATTATTCAAAACCGCATGCCTCCTAAATTAAAAGACCCAGGTAGTTTCTCCATACCCTGCGTCATAGGAAAGTTCGTAATAGACAAAGCTCTATGCGATTTAGGAGCCAGTATCAGTGTTATGCCCTTATCTATATGCAAAAAGCTGAATATGGGAGACCTCAGACCAACCAAAATGTTCGTACAATTAGCTGACAGATCAGTAAAATACCCAGTCGGAATACTGGAAAACGTTCCAGTACGCATAGGACAATTCTACATTCCAACCGACTTCATAATCATGGACATCAAGGAGGACACTGTAACCCCAATTATCCTAGGAAGACTGTTCCTAGCTACAGCCGGAGCTATTATAGACGTGAAGAAAGGAAGGCTAACATTCGAAGTAGGAGAAGAAAAGATAGAGTTCATTCTCACCAAGTTCTTACAAGCACCAGCAATAGACGATACCTGCTATTTAGTAGACGAAATCGACGAATGCATAAGAGAACTTGAAAATGAAGAGACCATGTATTCAGAAATAATAAAGATTCAAATACCCGATATTTCTGAAGACGATAATTGGCGTAAACCGTATAAAGACGACAGCCTAAGCGAAAGCTTAGCACTGACACCAAACCATATGCCAGGTCCGAAGAACCCATCTTTAGAACTCAAAACACTACCCAAAAACCTCAAATATGAATTTCTAGACGATGAACTAAAAAGACCAGTGATAGTCAACGCCGACTTAGGACAACCAGAAACCGAAAAGCTATTAGAAGTCCTAAAGAAGTACCCCACCGCGTTAGGCTATAACATAAGAGATTTAAAAGATATAAGCCCTTTGATCTGTATGCATCGAATTACAATAGAGGAAGACTCTAAAACCTCTCGAGAGCATCAGAGAAGACTGAACCTCATCCTGAGCAATGTAGTCAGAGATGAAGTAAAGAAATTGCTAGATGCAGGAATCATCTATCCGATCTCCGATAGTGAATGGGTCAACCCAGTTCATGTCGTACCAAAGAAAGGAGGAGTCACAGTAGTTAAAAACGAAAAAGGCGAATCAATAACAAAGAGAGTCGTGACTGGAAGCAGGGTGTGCATTGACTATAGAAAGCTTAACAAGGCTACGCGCAAAGATCACTTCCCGTTACCCTTCATAGACCAAATGTTGGAAAGATTAGCCAAACATTCATATTTCTGCTATCTAGATGGTTACTCAGGATTCTTCCAAATTCCCACCCATCCTGATGACCAAGAAAAGACTACATTCACATGTCCTTACGGTATGTTTGCTTACCGCCGAATGCCATTCGGACTCTGTAACGCTCCAGCAACCTTCCAAAGATGCATGATGGCAATCTTCGCAGATTTCATAGACGACATTATGGAAGTATTTATGGACGATTTCTCGGTATGTGGACAAAGTTTCGAAGGATGCCTACAAAACTTAGAAATGGTATTAGAACGTTGCATAAAAGTAAACCTCATCCTAAATTGGGAGAAATGCCATTTTATGGTCCGACAAGGAATAGTTCTAGGACACATCATATTAGATAAAGGAATCGAGGTAGACAAAGATAAAATAGAGATTATAAAAGATCTCCAACCTCCAAAATCTGTACGAGAAATACGGAGTTTTCTAGGACATGTCGGTTTCTACAGAAGATTTATAAAAGATTTCTCGAAAATCACAAAACCTCTGACCGGCCTGTTAATGAAAGATGCTGAGTTCGTCTTCGACGACGACTGTCTAAAAGCATTCGAAACATTGAAATCAGCCCTTATCACCGCACCAATCATGCAACCACCCGATTGGCGACTACCATTTGAAATCATGTGCGATGCGAGTGATTACGCTGTAGGCGCAGTTCTAGGACAAAGGAAGGACAAGAAACTCCATGCTATCTACTATGCCAGTAGAACCTTAGATCCTGCCCAAATGAACTACGCTACCACAGAAAAGGAACTTCTAGCAGTTATATTTACGCTTGACAAATTCCGTTCTTACTTAGTAGGAGCAAAAATCATCATATACACAGACCACGCTGCCATAAGGTACCTAATAAGCAAAAAGGATGCCAAACCAAGACTATTGAGATGGATCCTGTTATTACAAGAGTTTGACTTAGAAATCAAAGATAAGAAAGGAACCGAGAACGTTGTTGCGGATCACCTATCCCGAATAGAAGGCATCAAACATGAACCAGTACCGATAAATGACGATTTCCCGTACGAACGTCTGATAGCCAAACTAGAAAGTGACGCACCCAATTCAATCTCGGAAGATCCAGAATTTGAAAAAGCCGTAGAAGCCGTCTATGCCCAAGTCACATTACCTTGGTATGTTGACATCGTTAATTACCTCGCTGCGGGCGTGCTTCCACCGGATCTTACTTATCAGCAAAAGAAGAAATTCTTCCACGATCTGAAACACTATTATTGGGACGAACCCCTACTCTTCAAGAGAGGGGCCGACAACATATATCGTCGCTGTGTCCCAGAGGAAGAAATAGAAAATATCATTTCCCAATGCCACTCAGCACCATACGGTGGTCATGCTAGTACATCCAAGACGTGCGCTAAGATTCTCCAAGCCGGCCTATTTTGGCCTAATCTCTGGAAAGACGTTCACATCGCTGTGCAAAAGTGCGATCGATGCCAACGAACTGGCAACATCTCACGACGCGATGAAATGCCTCAGAAAGGAATCTTGGAGGTAGAAATCTTCGACGTCTGGGGAATAGATTTCATGGGACCTTTTCCACCTTGTTTTGGCAATAACTACATACTCGTCGCTGTCGATTACGTGTCTAAATGGATAGAAGCCATAGCTGCTCCAACAAACGACGCACGAGTAGTAATCAAACTCTTTAAAAACATAATCTTTCCTAGATTCGGTGTACCCAAACTCGTCATTAGTGACGGAGGATCTCACTTCATATCGCGAATATTCGATAAACTTCTCTCTAGATATGGAGTCCGGCACCGAGTAGCTACACCTTATCATCCGCAAACTAGCGGACAAGTAGAGGTCTCGGACAGAGAAATAAAACAGATCTTGGAAAAGACTGTCGCTACCTCAAGGAAAGATTGGTCGTCGAAGCTACAAGAAGCTTTATGGGCTTATAGGACCGCATTTAAGACACCAATAGGTACTACCCCCTATAAATTAGTTTACGGTAAATCCTGCCATCTCCCTGTAGAGTTAGAGCATAAGGCCTTTTGGGCCATTAAGACACTCAACTTCAACTACACCGAGGCAGGAGAAAAGCGAATCTTGAACCTACACGAGTTAGAAGAACTTCGATTAGACGCTTACGAAAATTCCCGTATCTACAAAGAACGAACTAAAAAGAGGCATGATAAACGTTCAATCAGGAAACAATTCAGTGTGGGAGACATCGTATTGCTCTTTAATTCACGATTAAAACTCTTCCCAGGTAAACTAAAATCTAGGTGGTCTGGACCCTATGAAGTGACTAAAGTACTTCAGAGTGGAGTTGTTGAAATTACCAATAAGACAAATGCACCATTTATCGTAAACAGGCAACGTCTAAAACATTACAATAAGAACGACAACAGTCCTCAAGTCAGCAATATAACATTGCTTGAGCTTCCAGCTCAGACACCCGAATAGCTTCTCACCAAGCTATCGTCAGGCTTTAGACGTTAAAAACAGCGCTTACTGGGAGGCAACCCAAATTTCCCTCGTTATTGCATTTCTTTTTTCCTTAAAATTCTACTTTGAAAATCCAACAAAAATTCTAAAATTACTACTACTTTCTACTTTCGTTCATTTTCGTACTTTTATTCTTATTTTATTTTCTCTCTTTTGTCTTTTGTTTCTACCGCTTTTCGTTTCTAAAAATCCTGACTTCAATTTCCTGTTTCAAACTTTTCAGGATTTTTAAAGTCTTCAAAACATTCCTTCTGTTTTCTCCGAATTACCTGCGAGTATGGCCGAGTACGACTTCACAAAGGTTCACTTCCGAGGACTAGCTCAAAAGGCAAGATTTGCAGCACTGACCGAAAGAGAATTCGCCTTAACGCTGTATTATGATAAGGCTACTATGGATAAACTAGGGATCACAGATAGCATTCAATACCTGTTCAATCAACTGGGTTGGGAGAACACTGCTCTGAAAACACGTTTCGCTACCTACAAGGATCTTACCTATGAATTCCTTAGTTCTTTCAGATACACACCCAACTATGGTTTTGGATCCAGCAAAAAGTTGATTACCTTCCGATTGTTTGGAATGGACCAAACCCATAGCCGGATGTCACTAGCTAACCTCCTAGGATTCCCTAGCGGACCGCATGTGTTCATAAGTGCAGAAGATGACGATATTGATTTTCAACTCGATCAATTCTGGGGTAGAATCATAGGCGACTATCACCCTGAACCAGGCAGAATGCACAATGATGACATACACAACCCAGCCTTCAGATACTTCCATAAGATACTAGCCCACACCTTGTTTGGAAAAGAAGAAAATATTACTGCAGTATCTAAGGAGGAGTTATTCATCATGTTCTGTGCTTCTCAGGGACGGACAGTAAATGCAATGCCTTTCATGATGAGATCTTTCAAACGCCTCACGCTGGAACCTCAGACACCTATCCTTATAGGAGGCCTGGTAACAATGATTGCCCACGAGCTTGGCCTTAGATTCCACTTAAATGCCAGCACTCGTTTTGGTACCATCCGACCCATGAACATACAATTCTGCTTTAACAGGCGCATCTTAGGAACTATGGGACCTGGACCGTATGAGTACCTTATTAACGAAAAACCAGTACAGCTATTCACACTGCCTGATCATCTGATGACAAGCATCCAAAACAAGGATAACTGGCTCTACGAATTGGATGAGCCTATGGGACCTCCTTCACCACAGTCAACACCCCAGAACTATATGTATGACAGTGACCACATCTCTGAGGCACACGACTATATGTACTATGAGGACGCTGCATCTGAAACTGAAGTAGACCCTACGACTCCTCCACACTACAATACTTATCCTGAGCCTATCCCTGAGGAGACCACTGACAAAATGGATGTCGTGTTACTCAGATTGGACGACGTTGATACAACTCTGACTAATGTAAAAGCTGACATCGCAAGCATGCACAGCGAACTGGTAGGCTTCATGGATCTAGTCTGCGACCAACTCGACTACTATTCACAGAAATTCGATGAGTTGAAGGCACGAAAAGATTAGTTATTAGTTCTTAGCAGTAGTTTCAGGTTAGTTTAGTCTAGTTTAGTTTCATTCAATCATTTGGATTTTTCGCAATATTAGTTTTCTTTATGTACTACATACAATTGTTTCAATTTTATGTTATTTCAATTCTAGTTTTTATTCAATTATTCTGTTTTCGCATTCTTCATTGTTTGTTGGCTATTATATTACATCACTGTATCAATACTAAGCCTTACAGTCACTACGAGTACGCCCTCAGAGCAAAATTCTGCGTTCTGCAGATTTTGCTGCTGTGACGACCGTCACAGCCACATGACGAGCGTCACGCGGGTGACGACCGTCACACCTATGTGACGACCGTCACGCAGTCCAAAACTGATATCTGATAAAACAGGGTTCGTGTTCTCTTCCACTTCCCCCCATTATCACTTTCAATCATCCTAACTCCTACCCCACTACGAATTTTCGTCCTCCCCACATTGAACTATAAATTTCAACTCCAAATTCAACCTCCAAACCACACTTCTGTCAGTTTTTCCCTCTCTGCAGAAAAACCCCAAACCTCAGAAACCTCTCCATCTTCCAACAATGGCAAGGAATGCAGAAACCCCAGATGTCAGCAACATTACCTTCAGTGAAGGAGACTTAGGCGAAAGACAACGAGCAAACTACATCGCATTTCATCAAAGGTCGCTCCAGCCGACTCATTATCCGCACCTTCCATCGCTTACGGAGCTCGGACTCCTTGAAGGCGTAACCTGGATGCTTCAAAGGGCAGGCATCTGGCACCTCTGCACCAACCCACAACCAACATATGAACAACTCACTCTTGAGTTCTTGAGTTTATTCACTTACGTCACATCCAGCGGCGAACTTAACCAGCATTCAGGTGCCGCTTGTTTCCGGATGTTTGGCGTCAACTATCAGGTGAATCAAAATCAGATTTCCAGCATCCTACAGCTACCTCGCGGCGACAACGCTCATCGCCGCATCACTGATCAGTTCCAGCACGAAGCTTTCGCGCTGTGGTATCAGTTGACCGACCTCAATGCCGATGGTTGGGACTCCCTACACGCCACTCATATCCATAACCCAACCATCCGGTACTTTCACAGAGCGTTGAGCAACACTATTTTCGCCAGAGACAGCAACCACAAAGTGAACTCGAAAGAGCTCTTCTTTCTCCATTGCATCTTCAACAATGAACCTGTCAACGCTGCTCCATTCCTGCTGGCTCACATTCAGGCCAACTGCAACCGTGGCTCGAAGCCATTCTACTTTGGCGGGATTGTCACCGCTATTGCACTTGGGCTGAACCTTGGCGACCGCCTCCAGCACCTCCATTCCATCCCCTCGGTGTTCCTTGACACCGACCACTGCAGAGCCTCCCATCTCATCCGCTCCAGAGCTGACGGCAAATACCATCCGGTTGTGCGTGGCAAGACCGTCCGAAGCATCATCCTTCCGTCCCGCACCCGCATCCATCCAGAGAACCGTACCAACTGGTTGTTCGACCTCACTGCCCCTCCTGCTGCCGCTGTTCCTACTCAGGATCACACTCACGGTTCTGACGATGAAATCCAAACTGAGTTGGATAGGTCAGAGCAGCCAGAGGCATCGCAGCCTCCTCCTCCCGTAGGTACATCCTCCCGCCGCCGCCGTCATCATCCCGTGCCAGACTACACAGAAGAGGACCTCTGCCGCTCCCTAGACCAGCAGGCACAGATACTCACGATGCTGCAGCAGCAGAATCAGCGAGCGGACCAGTTCGAAGCTTGGCACCGGACTCAAATGCAACAACTTCACACCGGCCAAGCTACTATCACTGAGAGCCTAGCGAATCTGACCTTGCAGGTCGAAGGACTCCGAGACACAGTCTACCACACCGGAGCTATGAGTTATGAGGACAGAGTAGCCCTTGCCAAAGCCAGAGGACGCCAGCGCGGACGTGACAGAGGCCGTGACTAGATTTCCATTTTTCCTTCATTGTTTACTATATTTCAGTTATTTGTATTTTCATTTTCAGTTGTATCTCCCTCTTGCATGCTTCAAGTGATGGAAAATTGCGATCTAAACGCAGCGGAAAACAAAAATTTCCTTTAGTGATCCTTACGAATGAGCATGGTCAGTGATAGAATCGTTACCTCCTTGTGGCGATTCAGATCTTTGATGCAGCGATCACAAGCGTTGATGAAGTGCAACGCCTCTACTCAGTCCACACAAACAGCTTCCGGTCACAGTGCTAGCTGCTTACGAACGGAATTATTTGAGTGAGAAAAGAGAATCAAAAACGAAATTGCATCAAGTGAAAGCTTCATCACAAGGGTTCCTTTTATAGACTCTCTTGTGGGTTGCGGGCTAAAAACCCAATTCACATGATCCATAATAATATTATATATTATTATAATAACTATTATTATAATAAATATATTTATTTTATTATTATTTTATAACCATTATAAAATAACAATAATTATTATTATATTATCCGAATTTCTATTTTTCACTTAAGTGCACCGTACCTTACGGTGTTTCTTTGATTTCTCTATCTCTCATCAAAATGTCCTTATGTGTGTGACCCTGTAGGATTTCGTAACGTTGGTAATTATACTAAATTATATATTTAACATAATAAACAGTAAGCGGTATCTAGCAACACATCACTGCTACCCAAGTCACGAAAATGTCATGTGATCTGACAAAACCTTTTTCGTGATAATATATGTTTGTACAATTACCCTTTTGCCCCTATGTCTATATTGAACACAAGGCATACACTGTGTCATCCTTATCCAGTTCAATATTGGGCCCTTAGACATTTCTCCTGTTATGCAGGATTGGCAAATTCCATCTAGGACACTCATGTCCCTCAGCATGCTTCGTGGAGTGCCCATCAACTGTCTTTATGTTCATCCAGTTATGGATAATGTTTGATCAGCAATAAAGCACCCGACTCTACATCTAGGGTCCATAGTGGTTTCAGGTCGAAGGGTGGTAATACACCATTATCACCATGAGAATAACTTATGACACTTTGCATAACATACTATGTAGTATTCTCATAGCGGGTCAATCCGGTATAAATATTACTCCTAATATTTATACCTATGTCAAGACTTGATAACTCTTTATCCATGATCCATGAGATGTGATCATCAGTCTATCTTCATAATAGTCTCAATGCTTTTAATGTTATCCCACTTTGCAATAAAGCTTGACTACGGATATTTTAAGAATAATGTCTTTATGTTTAATGGGATCTCATGATTAAGTCACACTTAACATTTCATTAAACAGACTAACTATTCTAGGGACTTTATTATTCTGAAAGACAAACATAATAAAGAAATGCCTTTTATTATTAAACGAATAACCCGATACAAGTACCAAAAAGTATTGGCCTCTAGGGCTTACACCAACAATCTCCCACTAGCACTAGAGCCAATTAGGCATACCCTTAATACCCATAGATCTAGTATGGCCATCATGCTTCTGTTGCGCAAGAGGCTTTGTTAATGGGTCAGCGATATTGTCGAGTGTAGGTACTCTGCATATCTTCACATCTCCCCGATCGATTATCTCTCGAATGAGGTGATAACGCCTAAGTATGTGTTTGGATCGTTGGTGAGATCTAGGCTCCTTAGCTTGTGCGATAGCACCATTGTTATCACAATATAAACCAATGGGATCCACAATGCTAGGGACTATGCCAAGTTCACTAATGAACTTCTTGATCCAAACAGCTTCCTTTGCTGCATTTGAGGCAGCAATATACTCGGCCTCAGTTGTAGAATCAGCAACTGTTTCTTGCTTTGAACTTTTCCAGCTCACAGCGCCACCATTGAGACAGAACACATAACCAGATTGTGATCTAAAATCATCCTTATCTGTCTGGAAGCTAGCATCAGTGTAACCAATTACATCAAGCTCTTCCTGACCTCCATATATCAAGAATGAATCCTTAGTCCTTCTCAAGTACTTAAGGATATTCTTGACAGCTACCCAGTGAGCATCACCGGGATCAGATTGGTACCTACTCGTTGCACTTAATGCATACGATACATCTGGTCGAGTACATAACATGGCATACATGATAGATCCTATTGCAGATGCATATGGAATCTTATTCATGCGATCCCTTTCTTCCTTAGTTGAAGGGGATTGTGTTTTTGATAAACACAGACCATGTTGCATAGGTATGAATCCTTTCTTGGAATCATGCATATTAAAGCGTCTCAACACTTTATCTATGTATGTACTCTGACTTAGGCCAAGCAGTTTTTGTGATCTATCTCTATAGATCCTAATTCCTAATATATAGGCTGCTTCACCTAGGTCTTTCATAGAAAAACAATTCCCTAACCAAGTCTTCACTTGTTGCAAGGTAGGGACATCGTTTCCAATGAGTAATGTAACAGCCCAAATTTCATTAAATAATTAATTGTGTTAATTAATTGATTTATTTGGATTATTCTAATTATTTGAATAATTAGATGTTTGTTTAATGGATTGATAAATGTTTTGAGAAAGTAAATATATTGGAAAGAAATAAAGAGAAAGGTATTATGGAGGAAATAGAATGGAAAGAAAATGATAGAGAGAAAAGAAAAGAAAAGAAATAAAAGGATATAAAAAGGGGATTGGAGAGAAAGAGAAAGATAGAAAGAAAGAAAGAAAAGAGAAAGAAAGAAGAAGAGGAGAAATGAAGAGGAAAAAGGGAAAACTTGGAGGATCATCAAGAACCAACATCAAAGCTCCGATTAATCGAGGTAAGGGTGAGAAACATTGCTATTTAATCATTGTATGCTATTATGTATGTTGGGTTAGGGTTTTGGTAGAGTTCTCATCACTTTCCAATTAGGGCAAATGTTGGATAATTGGTAGATTGATGATTTAATCGGTTGAAACTGAGCAATAATGTCGTAGAATAGTCGGGTAACATGTATTGATGTTGTTTGTACTGATTTGGATGTGTAAGAGAGGGTTGATGATGGATTGGTGAAGGAGGAACAGAATGGGGTTCTGTTCTGCGCAGGTTCGCTGGCTCTCGCCAGGCGAGCGAAGGCGAAGCTTCGCCAGGCGAAGCCTAGCGAATGTTGGCGAATAATTATATTTAAGTCCCAGTAGACTTCGCTGGTGGGTTCGCCAGGCGAAGTGGGATAGCGAAGGTTCGCCCAGCGAAGGTGCTGGCGAGTGGTGGCGAATGAAGTCAGTAGCTACTGACTTGGGCTCGCGGGGAAGTCTCGCCAGGCGAAGCCTAGCGAGTGTTCGCTGGTGAGTTCGCCAGGCGAAGGCCAGGCGAAGGTTCGCTGCGAGGGTTCGCCAGGCGAATGAAGGCGAATGTGACAGTATATTTTCTTTGCTGTGTTATCCAATGGTGATTGTTTGGTTGATTCGCATAGGTTAATACTTCTATGTTATGAATGAGTATGTGAACTATTATGATAACATGTGCTGTGGGTAGCCTTCGGGCGTGAATCCTAGAGTTGTGATATGAATGATTAATTGTAATTGGTTAAAATACATGAGAACATAATGATGATTATGTGTTTATTAATTGATGAGTTTGTGAATGTTTGATTGTTGTGTACAATTATGTAATAAGTATGCAGGAGAATATTGTGGAAATATGTGTGCATAACTTATAATTGTATGATTGGTATTGTGATGTGTACACCTTGTATGAGATGGCATGAGATAAAGAATAAACATACTATGAAAAATGTGTTATGGATGCATATTGTTTATATACGATTGTATGTTAAAAATACATGAAGAATGCATGAAAGCATAATGATGGATATGCGTGCAGTGCTTGCTAAGTATGATGTTGTATTGAATTGTGAATATTTGTGGATAATGCATGGGAACATATCGCGGATATGTGTGCATTGTTAATAATTGTATGAGATGCATGGGAACATATCGTGGATATGTGTGCATCGTTAATAATTGTGAGAAATGCATGGGAACATATCGTGGATATGTGTGCATTGTGTGATAACATTGAATTATGAATACGTTGATGATGATTATGACATGTTGTGTGTGCAATCATGATATAATTCACGAAGGGGTGAATTATTCAAATACATGGGAATATAATGATGAATGTATGTGTATTGTCTAATGAATTGTGAGTGCATATTTGTATGCGATTGTTGTGTAAATGCATGGGAACATATGTGATATGTGTGCATTGTTGTTGAATATGATGATGATGATGGGAGAAATGAATACATTGATAAATGTTTGATATATGTTGTATGTGCAATCATAATGAAATTCTCGAAGGGGTGAATTATTCGAATGCATGGGATTAAGACGCGGGAACGGTCTTAAGTGCATTTATTGTGATTGGTTGATTGTACATGCATCATTCAGTCAAGAGGCAATGTCTGTTAGTTTCGTGGAAACTAGTGGCTTGTCCCAAACCTAGAAGGGTGGGTTTGAAGCCTAGGGGACGGGCTTGGTTGTTATCGGTCTAGAAGGGTGGACCCGGTTTAAAGTAAAAACCGAAAAATGATAACGAGTTATCGGTCTAGAAGGGTGGACCCGGTTTAGAGTGAAAACCGAAAAAAGATAACGTGAGTCGGTACCGCATAGCATTGAGTTGCATTGGATATGTTGAGTCACATTGCATAATATTGTTGTTGTATAAATGTGCTTGTGAATGATTGTGAAATTAAGCATGAAGGGATGTGCTTGTGGATGTTCATAATGTTGATATATGTGAACGTGATATGATTATGATTATGAGAATGAAGTGTGGTGAGAAATGTGAATATGTGTTATAGGATACCTATATATACATGATTTTATGCTTTGATTATTATGGTAATATTTCTCACCCTTCTGCTGTTTTATAATGCTCTATGAGGCATTGCAGATTAGGTTGCTGGAGGCCTTTATGAAGTTCTGCTTGTAGTTCGAGGTCGCTACGTGTGTAGCGGTTTAGTAATTAATTGTGGGTCGAGTCATGCTCTGGTAGTGTAACACGGGGATCGATTGCTTATGTTTTAGGATTACATTATGTAACCTAAGTTATGTTTTCATATTTGGAGTAATTGGGATAATGAGATGTTGGCCTTAGTGCCCAGAGATGTTGATTGTATATGATGAAAGTAAATGTTTCTTTTAAAGGATTTTCATTAATGAATCCGCTGCTGCATGCAAACTGAAATTTTGTAAAGCATGATTATTTATTGAAATATTAATGAGCATGACAGATTGTTTTGATGTGGTGCAAGTTTTGCGTGACGCCCTTTTATTTGGATGCATGTTAATTTTACTCTGATTATGCATATATTTTCCGTGGGGTTTAGAAGGGTGTTACATTAGTGGTATCAGAGCAGGTCGGTCCGTCCGGCCAAGTTGTCTAATGTTATTTGTTCCCTTGTATGCGACATGTGTGTGAAAACACTGTCGATACATGTTGTTGCTTAACCTTGTCTAGAGAAGTGGGAATGATCTAAGTGGGGGAGAAGTTGTGCTTCTCCAAGATGCTGCAGGTGTAGAAGTTGTAGCTCAGTGGGTGGTTAACACTCTTGTGGTTTGGTAAAGATAGTCTATACTCCATCATGATTTCAGCTGCCTATTGACAAATTGAGGAACTGATCACCCTTAATCTCTTGTTGATAGTAGTTGGGATTGTGTTGGATGGGATAGATGTGTCTTGCAAGCTTAGATGGCGTGGTGCAGTGAATCGTCTTGAGTAAAGCCGAGCACTTGAGAATTGTTTTGATGAGTCGGTGTAGGACAGTGATGAGATGTTTGATTTCGATGGAAATATTGAGTATTGATGGAAGTGGAGGAGTTGTCGGTTTACCGTTTGATTGTGGTAGTCTGAGAATTATCCTGACAAGATAAGGGTTAAACAGCCAAGACGTGAAGTTGAGTTGTGATCGACTTAGTTGCGGAGAATAATCAGATATTGGAAGCTCCATATTATACGTTTGTTTGAGTGGCCAAGGAATTAAGATTGATTGAGTAGTGTTGAGAATTATGTCTGGTGTGTGTGCTACGGCAACAGATTGTGGAGTCAAGTATAAGGGTGGATAATGACTTCTAGTGATTACTAAAGGAAATGAGATGTGGAATACATGGTTGGTATAATCGGACCCTTAAGCATTTCAAGAGTTGGAGAGGTATTGGATGACCTTTAAGTGTGGAAGGGTTGTTTCCGTGATTTTGTCGTAACGGAAAACCGTAATTCGGAATGACGCAAGATTAGAAGCGTTGGAAGATATTACAGTGCTCTATGTGATGGGAAAGTCGTGACATGGAATTATGTATTTATTGGCGAAAAATGTTTGGATGTTATGGTAAGCGCGGAGAGTGCGGTTTGTGTTATCACCATGAGTTCGCAGCTGAGTGTCTGTTTGGTATAATGATTTTCCACACTTGATTGAGAGAGTCAATGGTTATGTAACCGATGGTGTTTGGATATGTTCGGAGAGTATAGTGGTTCATGTTGAGCGTCGGGAACTTGAGTTATTAGTATTGGGGAAGAGGCAGTGATGTACTACTGTGAGGAAAGTTCAAAGAGTTTTGAGAAAGCTGTCAACAGTTCGCGTATTGGTTTTTCCAAGTCCGACAGGATTGTCGTTGTGTTTTGAGATACTTTGTTGATATGATTAAGAGATGTGTTAAGTACAACATTAATGAGTTTTGGTTATGCTTGAAGGCAATATAAAGTACAGAGAGGGATTATCTGACAAGTAATTTGGAGTGGGTTGTTGTTGTGTGTTTGTACCAGAGTTTGGAAGCCTCAATTGTTTAGTTGAGATTTGAGATGGTTACTGACCTTAAGGTATTTGTTTTATTTGAGAGAGAGTCAAATATGAGACAGCGAAGTAATTGGAAATCCTGAAGGAGTATGGTTTTGGTTAAATTACCATTCGGATGAGACCAAGTGGTAGCTAAGATATCGAATCGGGAAATTTGGTATACACTAATGAAGATGGTAAGGAAGTTAGAACTGATTAAGCAAATTCAGATATGAGTTCGGCCTGTGAAGAGACTTCTTATGGAGTTGAGCCTTGGATGTTGAGATTGACCTTTGGTATTCTGATGAGGTTCGAGGAAATCGGAATTCTGAGTTGAGTTGATAGATTAATTGAATTTAATGGATAAAGTCAGAGGGCTTATTTTCGGATTAAGGGAAATGGTATTGTGAGATGTCGTGATGAAGTGTGTATTCTGAATAGTGTGAGTTGGATAAGAGTACTCAGGGAGAAGTACATCGAGAAAGATGGAGTATCCGTGCAGGTACTAGGAAGATGCGACCGAATTTGAGAAATAGTTTTGGATAGCCATAGATGGAGAAGGAATTGATTGAGTTTGTATATGTTGATTAGACTTGCTGGGAATTGAAGTATGGACATTAGAGATGGTTGGATCTGATACAACTGTTGAGTATTTCGAGTGGGATGGGATAGTATTCCCAAGGGCTTGTGCCGGGTTTTCTGATGAATTTGAGGAAGTATGATCCGATTTGGACAGTTAAGAATGGATTAACAAGAGTAACTCGTTGCCTACCAGTGAAGATGAATCATTTTGTTAGATGGGAACTCAAGTTTTTCGTTAAGATTATGGGAAGGATTGCGAAAGAGGTTGGGTGCCATGTTGAAGATGAACTCTGGCTAGCGTCCGTGAATGGCATGGACAAACGAAGAAAACTATCCAGTATGAAGAGGACTCGTTGAGAGCTTGTGTGCTGGACCAAAATGGATCTAAGGGTAGTTAATTGTCGTTGATGGAGTTGCCTACAATAATCGTTGCCATTTCGTATCGGAAACAACATCGTATGAAGTTCGTTGGGTAAGAAGGTATGACTCCTTTGTGTTGTTGCATGTCCAACGGGAGTGTTGTACTCAGATCAAAGACCGTGCAAGGGACGATGGAAACGATCAAAGAATCCAAGTAAGGCCGTGTTTTGAGAGTTATGGTAGTAATTGGTGTTGGTCGAGCTTGAAGTCTCTTGAGCACCCTGTGTTTTGTTGATCTGTATCAGAGTAGCGCAGTGGAAGCGTGAGGCGGATAGCATGTTAGACTGTTTTACCGCTGTCGCTTGAGAGGATTGCATGAGGTGTTCATATGTCTAAGTTGAAAAGGTACATTGATTCAGGTGGATGGTTTACAAGTGAGAGGGAATTTGACTTCGGAGGCGTGGCTAGTTCTAGTTGTTGATAAGAAACAACTTCGAAGTATAGAGGTTCCTTTGGTGGAAGTAGTTATGGGAGAATTGGATTTGGAAGAATTGGAATGCGAGAGTCGTATCCAGAGTTGTTTGGATCAGATAACATTTTCGAGGACGAAAATTCCTAAAGTGGGGGAGAGTTGTAACAGCCCAAATTTCATTAAATAATTAATTGTGTTAATTAATTGATTTATTTGGATTATTCTAATTATTTGAATAATTAGATGTTTGTTTAATGGATTGATAAATGTTTTGAGAAAGTAAATATATTGGAAAGAAATAAAGAGAAAGGTATTATGGAGGAAATAGAATGGAAAGAAAATGATAGAGAGAAAAGAAAAGAAAAGAAATAAAAGGATATAAAAAGGGGATTGGAGAGAAAGAGAAAGATAGATAGAAAGAAAGAAAAGAGAAAGAAAGAAGAAGAGGAGAAATGAAGAGGAAAAAGGGAAAACTTGGAGGATCATCAAGAACCAACATCAAAGCTCCGATTAATCGAGGTAAGGGTGAGAAACATTGCTATTTAATCATTGTATGCTATTATGTATTTTGGGTTAGGGTTTTGGTAGAGTTCTCATCACTTTCCAATTAGGGCAAATGTTGGATAATTGGTAGATTGATGATTTAATCGGTTGAAACTGAGCAATAATGTCGTAGAATAGTCGGGTAACATGTATTGATGTTGTTTGTACTGATTTGGATGTGTAAGAGAGGGTTGATGATGGATTGGTGAAGGAGGAACAGAATGGGGTTCTGTTCTGCGCAGGTTCGCTGGCTCTCGCCAGGCGAGCGAAGGCGAAGCTTCGCCAGGCGAAGCCTAGCGAATGTTGGCGAATAATTATATTTAAGTCCCAGTAGACTTCGCTGGTGGGTTCTCCAGGCGAAGTGGGATAGCGAAGGTTCGCCCAGCGAAGGTGCTGGCGAGTGGTGGCGAATGAAGTCAGTAGCTACTGACTTGGGCTCGCGGGGAAGTCTCGCCAGGCGAAGCCTAGCGAGTGTTCGCTGGTGAGTTCGCCAGGCGAAGGTTCGCTGCGAGGGTTCGCCAGGCGAATGAAGGCGAATGTGACAGTATATTTTCTTTGCTGTGTTATCCAATGGTGATTGTTTGGTTGATTCGCATAGGTTAATACTTCTATGTTATGAATGAGTATGTGAACTATTATGATAACATGTGCTGTGGGTAGCCTTCGGGCGTGAATCCTAGAGTTGTGATATGAATGATTAATTGTAATTGGTTAAAATACATGAGAACATAATGATGATTATGTGTGTATTAATTGATGAGTTTGTGAATGTTTGATTGTTGTGTACAATTATGTAATAAGTATGCAGGAGAATATTGTGGAAATATGTGTGCATAACTTATAATTGTATGATTGGTATTGTGATGTGTACACCTTGTATGAGATGGCATGAGATAAAGAATAAACATACTATGAAAAATGTGTTATGGATGCATATTGTTTATATGCGATTGTATGTTAAAAATACATGAAGAATGCATGAAAGCATAATGATGGATATGCGTGCAGTGCTTGCTAAGTATGATGTTGTATTGAATTGTGAATATTTGTGGATAATGCATGGGAACATATCGCGGATATGTGTGCATTGTTAATAATTGTATGAGATGCATGGGAACATATCGTGGATATGTGTGCATCGTTAATAATTATGAGAAATGCATGGGAACATATCGTGGATATGTGTGCATTGTGTGATAACATTGAATTATGAATACGTTGATGATGATTATGACATGTTGTGTGTGCAATCATGATATAATTCACGAAGGGGTGAATTATTCAAATACATGGGAATATAATGATGAATGTATGTGTATTGTCTAATGAATTATGAGTGCATATTTGTATGCGATTGTTGTGTAAATGCATGGGAACATATGTGATATGTGTGCATTGTTGTTGAATATGATGATGATGATGGGAGAAATGAATACATTGATAAATGTTTGATATATGTTGTATGTGCAATCATAATGAAATTCTCGAAGGGGTGAATTATTCGAATGCATGGGATTAAGACGCGGGAACGGTCTTAAGTGCATTTATTGTGATTGGTTGATTGTACATGCATCATTCAGTCAAGAGGCAATGTCTGTTAGTTTCGTGGAAACTAGTGGCTTGTCCCAAACCTAGAAGGGTGGGTTTGAAGCCTAGGGGACGGGCTTGGTTGTTATCGGTCTAGAAGGGTGGACCCGGTTTAAAGTAAAAACCGAAAAATGATAACGAGTTATCGGTCTAGAAGGGTGGACCCGGTTTAGAGTGAAAACCGAAAAAAGATAACATGAGTCGGTACCGCATAGCATTGAGTTGCATTGGATATGTTGAGTCACATTGCATAATATTGTTGTTGTATAAATGTGCTTGTGAATGATTGTGAAATTAAGCATGAAGGGATGTGCTTGTGGATGTTCATAATGTTGATATATGTGAACGTGATATGATTATGATTATGAGAATGAAGTGTGGTGAGAAATGTGAATATGTGTTATAGGATACCTATATATACATGATTTTATGCTTTGATTATTATGGTAATATTTCTCACCCTTCTGCTGTTTTATAATGCTCTATGAGGCATTGCAGATTAGGTTGCTGGAGGCCTTTATGAAGTTCTGCTTGTAGTTCGAGGTCGCTACGTGTGTAGCGGTTTAGTAATTAATTGTGGGTCGAGTCATGCTCTGGTAGTGTAACACGGGGATCGATTGCTTATGTTTTAGGATTACATTATGTAACCTAAGTTATGTTTTCATATTTGGAGTAATTGGGATAATGAGATGTTGGCCTTAGTGCCCAGAGATGTTGATTGTATATGATGAAAGTAAATGTTTCTTTTAAAGGATTTTCATTAATGAATCCGCTGCTGCATGCAAACTGAAATTTTGTAAAGCATGATTATTTATTGAAATATTAATGAGCATGACAGATTGTTTTGATGTGGTGCAAGTTTTGCGTGACGCCCTTTTATTTGGATGCATGTTAATTTTACTCTGATTATGCATATATTTTCCGTGGGGTTTAGAAGGGTGTTACAAGTAATATGTCATCTACATATAATACCAGAAACACGATCATGCTCCCACTAACCTTCTTGTAGACACAAGTTTCATCTTCATTTTTGATGAATCCATATATTTTTACGGTTTCATCAAAACGAAGATTCCAGCTTCTGGAAGCTTACTTCAATCCATAGATTGATCGCTGTAACTTGCATATCTTTTGGGCATCTTGTGGTATGTCAAATCCTTCAGGTTGTGTCATGTACACATCCTCAAGAAGATTCCCATTAAGGAAAGCAGTTTTGACATCCATCTGCCATATTTCATAATCATGATATGCAGCGATGGCAAGTAAAATCCGAACAGATTTAAGCATTGCAACTGGTGAAAAGGTTTCATCATAGTCAACCCCATGAATTTGTTTATAGCCTTTTGCAACCAGTCTTGCTTTATAGGTATGTACCTTACCATCCATGTCAGTCTTCTTCTTGAAGACCCACTTGCATCCTATAGGGTTAACTCCTATAGGAGGTTCTACCAAGGTCCAAACCTGGTTTGTGTACATGGAATCCATTTCAGATTTCATGGCTTCTAGCCACTTCTCAGACTCAGGACCAGTTATGGCCTCTTTGTAGGTCACAGGCTCATCTTGATCCATGAGTAATACATCACCCTGATCACTTATGAGATATCCATATCTCTCAGGTTGGTGACGTATCCTGCTTGACCTACGCTGGTCTTGTTCTACTTGAGCAGGTTGCTCTTCCACAACTACTTGTGTTTCCCGCTCTAGTTCCTCCATAGGTGTTTCAATGTTTTGTGATTCTTGAATTTCTTCAAGCTCTATTTTCCTCCCACTGTTTCCTTTGGAAATAAAATCCCTTTCCAGAAAGACTCCAGTTCGAGCGACAAACACTTTGCCCTCAGAAGGATTGTAGAAGTAATATCCTCTTGTTTCTTTAGGATACCCCACAAATAAGCATTTGTCAGATTTGGGCTCAAGCTTGGTTGAAATTTGTCGTTTGACGTAAACTTCGCAACCCCAAATCTTCATGTAAGACATATGTGGTTTCTTACCACTCCATATCTCATATGGTGTCTTATCAACCTTTTTGGATGGAACACGGTTAAGTGTGTAAGCTGCTGTTAATAATGCATGTCCCCAAAAGGAGTTTGGAAGATCGACGTGACTCATCATGGATCGGACCATGTCTAACAAGGTTCGATTTCTTCTCTCAGATACACCATTCCATTGTGGTGTTCCAGGAGGAGTAAGTTGGGATAGAATCCCATACTCTTTTAGACGGTCATCAAATTCTAGGCTTAAATATTCACCGCCTCGATCTGATCGAAGAACTTTAATATTCCTACCTAGTTGGTTTTGTACTTCATTCTTGAATTCCTTGAACTTTTCAAAGGACTCAGATTTGTGTTTCATTAAATACACATATCCGTATCTACTGAAGTCATCAGTAAAAGTGATGAAGTACTGAAAACCTCCTCTGGCTGGTATGTTCAATGGTCCACATACATCAGTATGTATGAGTGCCAAAAGATCATTAGCCCTTTCACCTTTTCCTGTGAATGGGGACTTTGTCATCTTTCCAATTAAACAAGATCTGCATGTCTCATATGATTCATAATCAAAAGAGTCCAAGAGTCCATCTTTATGGAGTTTGGAAATGTGTTTCTCATTTATGTGGCCTAATCGACAGTGCCAAAGGTAAGTTGGATTCAACTCATTAGGTTTCAACCTTTTAGTATTAATGTTATAAATTGGCATTTCAAGATCAAGGACATATAGTCCATTATTCATTTTTGCAGTAGCATAGAATATATCATTTAAATAAATGGAGCAACAATTGTTCCTTATTATGAATGAAAAACCAAACTTGTCCAAACAAGAAACGGAAATAATATTCCTGCTAATTGCAGGTACATAATAACAGTTCTCTAACTGAATTATTAAATCACTAGGTAAAGTTAAAACATAAGTTCCTACAGCTAAAGCAGCAACCTTTGCTCCATTGCCAACTCGTAGGTCAACTTCACCTTTTGCCAAATCTCTACTCCTTTTTAGCCCCTGCACATTAGTACAAATGTGAGAACCACATCCAGTATCTAATACCCATGATGCAGAAGTAGATAAATTAATTTCAATAACAAAAATACCTGAATTTGAAGTCTCTACTCCATTATTCTTATCTTCCAGGTACTTTGGGCAATTTCTCTTCCAATGTCCGGTCTTACCGCAATGGAAGCAAGTGCCCTCCTTTGCTATTCCTCCACTAGGCTTCAAAACAGGAGGAGTGGGTTTGGGTTTGGAAACTTCCTTGCCTTTCCCTCTACCACCCTGTTTGATGGGCCTCTTGTTCTGTTTCTTTCCATTACTGACCATCAGAATGGATTTCCCTTTTGTCTTCATATTCTGCTCAGCAGTTCTCAACATGCCTAGCAGTTCTGGAAGACTTTTGTCCAAGTCATTCATATTGAAATTCAGGACAAACTGACTGAAGCTCTCTGGCAACGATTGCAAGATCAGATCAATCGCAAGTTCTTTTCCAAGGGGAAACCCTAATCTGTCAAGGTTCTCCACATACCCAATCATCTTGAGTACATGGGGACTTACAGGGGCTCCCTCAGCTAACTTGTTGTTAAAAAGGGACTTTGAAACCTGAAACCTCTCATTTCTTGCTTGCTCTTGATAAAGCATTTTCAGATGTCCGATCATATCGAACGCAGACATGTTCTCGTGTTGCTTTTGCAACTCAGAGTTCATGGTAGCAAGCATGAGGCAAGCAGTTTCATTGGCATCATCGAAATGCTTCTTATAAGCATCTCTTTCTGCCTTTGGTGCAGAACTAGGAGGTTCCTCCTCAGGAACTGGTGTCTCCAAGACATACAACTTCTTATCGTGCTTGAGGACAATCCTCAGATTACGGTGCCAATCCAGGAAATTTGTCCCAGACAATTTTTCCTTATCTAGGATGGATCGCAAAATATTGTTCGATGTGTTTGTTGTCATGGTAATCTACAAGAGAAATATGAAAATATAAGTATCATTAAAACAACATATTTAATTAGGCCTTTAATCAAATATGCTCCCACTATTTCATTCAAAACAAATGACCCTCATCATTTGATTCGGAAAATCCCGTTGGAAGACTTTCTAGTGGGTCGAGATCCATGTTTCACTTTGTTTTAAGTCAGCGTTAGGCTGATTACACAAAACTAAGTTATTTAGGTAGGAACTCCTTCCAATTGTATCTCATACAACTCTCGAATATTTTCAATTGGGTGAATAACTCCTTATTCTGATCCATCACATGAATCATTCCCAATTCTTTCTTCTAAACATATATAATTTTATTATAATTTGTTTAGTTAAGTTTGACCCATTGTTTTAGCAATTGGATATTACAATTATCCCATCACACCTTACTAATATAGAACATGCACCTCGCGTAGGCGAAACCTACAATGCTCGATACTAGTCTTGATGAGTGCTAAAAATTGGAAAGCATAAACTTAATATTTAATTTTGAGGGAATTTGTTATTAGTTTGATCTCACCGGCTTAACATGCAAAACGTCTCTCACATGCATCAACATACAATTACATGCATCAACATACATATAAAAAAAAGATACAATTATGGCCCCTAACGCAATTGTTCTCTCAAGCCAATGAGAGAACCTAAGCTAACCTAATAACGATCTAAGCTTCTCCAAGCATGATCTCCAAGGTTATCCTCCTTTAATATTGAATACTTCCTTCTTTTTTTTCATAACATAATATTACATTACATATAAGAAAACTCGTTTTACATACGAGGGAGTGAGATGAGAAAAGAAGTTACATAAAGAGATTGAGAGAGAGGCACGGCACGCAGGCCGTATTCAAAAATCCCAAAACAATAATAAAGGATAAACTAAGGCCATAACTGATCACCACAAATAAATAATAATAAACACACTTTTATTATTAGTTTAAAATTCCAATAATTAAATAAACTAAATTAAATTTCGGCTGATTGATCACACTTTGCAGACTTAGCCGGGGGTTCCGCTGCCCGGTCAGCGGACGGGGGTCAAGGGGGCAGCGCCTCCTTGCGGGGTTGTTAGGGGCAGCGCCCCGACGAAAAATTTTATGAACACTTCATTGTATTTCACGTCGTTTCCTGCACAACTTTTGTGCATTTACAACCCCAACCGGAAAAGTCTGCGGCAATACAACACTTGTACTGCCATTAATCCTAATGCAACAATTTCATGCCGTCAAACACAACTCGATTGATAACTCAATATGATAGATCAACATGTCATTGCTTCACCATACTAACGTCGGATTCCGAAGCGAATGAAAATGATGATCTTTCAAAAGAATTACAATCCTTATGTGATTGAATGGATGAAATCAAAACAGTATATCCCATATACCATCTTTGCATCAGAATTTCTTATATCTTATATAAAAGTGATCGATCTAATTTTGTAACCTATGGATGATCAATGTATCGCACAACTTCACCATACTAATGTCGGTTTCTGAAGCATAATCAACATCAATCATCCAAATCGTACACAACAGATGCCAAATTTAATTAATCGTTTATTGTTAAATTCATTCTGTGTTTTAATCGAATCAAATACAGAAAAGACGGAAATTTAACAGCTATCAGATCCATGGTTTCGTAAGTGGCTCTGATACCACTGATGGAAAATTGCGATCTAAACGCAGCGGAAAACAAAAATTTCCTTTAGTGATCCTTACGAATGAGCATGGTCAGTGATAGAATCGTTACCTCCTTGTGGCGATTCAGATCTTTGATGCAGCGATCACAAGCGTTGATGAAGTGCAACGCCTCTACTCAGTCCACACGAACAGCTTCCAGTCACAGTGCTAGCTGCTTACGAACAGAATTATTTGAGTGAGAAAAGAGAATCAAAGACGAAATTGCATCAAGTGAAAGCTTCATCACAAGGGTTCCTTTTATAGACTCTCTTGTGGGCTGCGGGCTAAAAATCCAATTCACATGATCCATAATAATATTATATATTATTATAATAACTATTATTATAATAAATATATTTATTTTATTATTATTTTATAACCATTATAAAATAACAATAATTATTATTATATTATCCGAATTTCTATTTTTCACTTAAGTGCACCGTACCTTACGGTGTTCCTTTGATTTCTCTATCTCTCATCAAACTGTCCTTATGTGTGTGACCCTGTAGGATTTCGTAACGTTGGTAATTATATTAAATTATATATTTAACATAATAAACAGTAAGCGGTATCTAGCAACACATCACTGCTACCCAAGTCACGAAAATGTCATGTGATCTGACAAAACCTTTTTCGTGATAATATATGTTTGTACAATTACCCTTTTGCCCCTATGTCTATATTGAACACAAGGCATACACTGTGTCATCCTTGTCCAGTTAAATATTGGGCCCTTAGACATTTCTCCTGTTATGCAGGATTGGCAAATTCCATCTAGGACACTCATGTCCCTCAGCATGCTTCGTGGAGTGCCCATCAACTGTCTTTATGATCATCCAGTTACGAATAATGTTTGATCAGCAATAAAGCACCCGACTCTACATCTAGGGTCCTTAGTGGTTTCAGGTCGAAGGGTGGTAATACACCATGATCACCATGAGAATAACTTATGACACTTTGCATAACATACTATGTAGTATTCTCATAGCGGGTCAATCCGGTATAAATATTACTCCTAATATTTATACCTATGTCAAGACTTGATAACTCTTTATCCATGATCCATGAGATGTGATCATCAGTCTATCTTCATAATAGTCTCAATGCTTTTAATGTTATTCCACTTTGCAATAAAGCTTGACTACGGATATTTTAAGAATAATGTCTTTATGTTTAATGGGATCTCATGATTAAGTCACACTTAACATTTCATTAAACAGACTAACTATTCTAGGGACTTTATTATTCTGAAAGACAAACATAATAAAGAAATGCCTTTTATTATCAAACGAATAATCTGATACAAGTACCAAAAAGTATTGGCCTCTAGGGCTTACACCAACATCAAGAATCAGTGAGGACACTGATCGAGATAGTGTGGGAGCGGAGCCTTATTTCCATTCCACTGTACTCTGAATTTCCTTTATTTCCTTTATTTCCATTTCACTGCACTTTGAATTTTTGTAATTTCTATTTTTACACTTTCTATTTCTAGCAAATAAAGCTCATCTATATATTTTTCCCGTTACGCAAACAACCCCCACATTATTCAACGTAAACAAAAATTTTCGTTCGTTCCTCAAAAGCAAAAGCATCACGAGAATGCACCTGAGTTCAAAACAAGTTTTGAAACCCCGAGGAAACGACAGTTCTAACAAAACCAGTACCGTCTTGACACTTTAGATCTCCGGTTTATGCGAGTCGGTTTCACTACCTACGCGTACCAAAGTCTCAAGTGTCTACGCAAACTCAACCCCCAGTAGTTTATACTAAGCAGTCAGCACCATCCTAGAACACTTCTAAGCGAGCGACCGATGCAAATAAGTGTATGATCTCCAAAAAGATGAAAAATCATGAAAAGAGAACTAAAAAGCCCAAGAATATAAGATACGTTTCCTTCTAAGTTAGGTGCTCCTCACCCGAGCATTTAGCCCAACGGCACGAAAACTCATTGAAAATCAATGACATAAACTTATGATCAATGAAGAAGATCAAAAATAGAAATGAGATCATATTCACTAACAGGTCGACTTGCCATGAAAGTGTACGGACAACGGGCTTAATGTGATTGCGCTAGAACAAACAGGGTGAACTTGCCGCGAGAACCTTGACACCAAGCTACAGTAGCATGACTGAGACCGATTTGCATAAAAAGGAGACCTCCGAAGACTTGTAGTCCAGTGTCGTCATGATACTCGTCTTGTTCCTACCAAGAATCCCGGTTTTTCCAAACTCTGCGAACAAAGAAGATGCCTCGTGCTTGCGGACTTTTCCATGTTTTACTTGAGGACAAGCAAACATTCAAGCTTAGGGGAGTTTGATAACACGAAATCATATAGATATTTTCATGCATAATTCAACTAAAGTCTAACTGTTTTCGATCCGATTTCGGGTTATTTCCGTGTATTTGTCTGATGTTTTGCAGGTATTCAACGATCACGTCTAAACAAGGCAACATGAAGAAAAGAAGCAATCTTAGATGAAATATGGACGAAAAAGGAGTGAAAACACAATGAAAAGCGCAACAAGCTGTTTTTGCTGATGTGACGACCGTCACAGCTTCATGACGACCGTCACACGGGTGACGACCGTCACACCTTGTGACGACCGTCATGCAGGCAAAAACGCCCCACTCAGATTTCACGTCAAAGGATCAGTTCCAATTCCCACATAGTGGACCACTACTCCCTAAATTATCTGCCTCAAGGTCCATCATCTTCAGTGATAACCGTTGGGATTCCACTTCTATAAAAAGGGAAGCAGGGGACTTCAGAAAGGGAGCTGCATTCGTACCACGAAGTGCTGCCGAATTTACTTTCCAGAGCATTATTTTCCAGTTTTATTCTTATTTGTTTCTCTTTACCTTTCCTGTATTGCCTTTCCATTCTTCTATAACTTCTATTTTATTGTACGACCAAATTGGCATTAAAGACCAGAATCCTGCCAGCATCTGTGGAGGATCTGCCCAAAGGCCAATTGGCATATTTACAGGTTTTCATTTTGATCGACTTCAGTTTTATTATAATGCAAATTATTATTTATTATTCTTATTTATATTTTATCTTTCCCAAATCCATGTCTAGCTAAACTTAGGTAATCGATATGTAGTAATAATTCGAATGGGATTTGATAACAACTGGTTGAAAAACTTTCTTTTCACAAAAGTAATCTATGGTCTGAGTGTTTAAAATTGATTCACTGAATAAACTTCGTCGCGAAAGCGAGAACTTATTTAAAAGTAGTTTTGCCACAAAAGTGGGAAATTAATTAAGATACGAACCAACAAGCGAAAGTTGCGGTAAGGTCAGATAGTAAACACTAGGCATTTGTTTTAATAACAGCGAAAGCACTTTAAAATGAATTAGAACTTAGAGATTTCCAAAAAATAATTTTAACCCCGAACGGGATACGAAAGTGTACGTTTGGCCCTTAGGATTATGATTAGCGTCAATAACCATCGTGAGACGAGAGTCTTCAAATCTCCATTTTCTGCTTAAATAAACTTTGAAAATTATTTCATACACCAGTAATTTATCAAATCCCTGAAGAACACGATTACTACGTATCGATTCAATCAATTATAATCTAAATAGTATCCTTAGTTCCCTTTTAGTGACAATCTTATTCCCTTAAACATATTCTACCTAGCTAAACATAGTAACTCCCGAGAACACTAGTTTGATTATGAGTCCCTGTGGGATCGATATCTATTATTACTACGCGATAGACTGTGCACTTGCAGTCAGGTTGTATTAGACATAGAAAGTCGCGATCAATGTCCCCGGTGAAGTCGCCATTTCTGTCGCGGTGAAATTTGGATACCAAGCTATTGATTAACTTGAATCTTTAATTCATTTGCAACCGAATTTTGATTTGTCCAAAGGAAGGGAAAAAGATCGAAATACCCACAATGCAATGCAAATGCAAGCTAGAGAGTTATAGGTTCGGGGGTTGGTTAAACTTAGGGAAGGTGCTAGCATCCTAAGTTTCTGTAGTACTCTACAGGAACCTCTTGTTTTCATGTTTGTTTGATTGCTAAGGTTTATCTGCTTACGGATGAAAGACCTAGTGGTTTATATCTAAGTATACTTGATAAGATATCGCATCTTATGCCTACATATCCTTACGGGAGTGGAATCAGAGTATTTGTAGTTCCCCTAAAGGGTTTGCGGAATTCTTTGACTGTGGTCAAAGTTCCTACAGGATTAGGGTAGTTGGTTGATTGAGTTTAGGAGAAAATATGAGTTGTCATTTTAAGGGAGATTTAACCGCCACAAGTGTAAGAGATTGTATTGTTGTGGGGTGGAGATTCTATCTCGCTTAAGATGACTAACATCTACTTCTCTAATATTTGAATAATTTGTTTGAGTTGTTTTGTTTTTTCTATGTTGTAAAGTAAAGACGAAGGTCCTCCTATGGGGTAGGATCTGCCCTAAAAGATCGACTTGAATGGGATCAAGGATCATATGGGAGTATGATGCAAATGTAGATGCGATACACACAAGTGTTAAGTCATGTGTAGGTTCTTCCTTTGGACGGAATGCAATGATGCGATGTAATTAAGATAAATGCGGTGAATAAATTAAGGAAGATAAAGACGATAAATAAACATACACGAACACATGAGAGCACTAAGGTGTATGAATTGTGAATGTGGAAGCGTGCACAATTAATTGAGTTTTACGATGTTGGTTGATTTTAGGAAAATAGTTGAATTATACCTGTGAGAAAATATACCATTCATTAGGTTAACAAATTAGAGATGAATTGATTTAAAGAGAATGTTTACTTAATTTTAAGGAAAAAGGTTATATTGCAATTTGTAAAAAAGGGTTATATTTATCATGTTAATTTTAATAAAGGGTTTAATTTATTTTGATTTACAAACTAAGTTATTTAGAAAAAGGTTTTTTTTTAAGTAGTGAGATAAATTATTTATTTAATAAAATAAGAGATTTTTACTATTAAGGTGAATTAATAATATTAAGAAAGTTGAGAGAATAATTTAAGAATTGGTTTTAATTAAGTTACATAAAATATAAATTACTTAATTGGACTTAAAGAACTAGGTTGATTAAAAGTTATTATTTTTAAATAAAACTAAGGTTAATTAAAGATTAAAAGTTAAAAAAAAGGTTATATTAAACCAAATTATTAATTTTAAAAAGGATTAATTAAGGGTGATTAGATTAAAAACGCTGGATCTGGTGTGCGAAGGTGCATGGGACTTACTGTGGGTATGCAATGTGATCCGTGTGATCATGAAGTGGGTGAAGTGTGTGGTGATTGTGACGAGGGACCACGGTACTACCGTGGTCGTGCACATATACAGGTTATAGTAATACAAAGCACAGGAAAAGAACTGAAACACAGAAAAACACGAAAGACAAAGTTGGAACCCTAGGCCCCAAAACCGTTCACTCGATCTCCTCTCCCGTTTAATTCTCGTTTCACTTTCCATTTCAATCTCCTTCATCGTTTCGTTTTATGCTTGTACCTGAAACACAACACAAAAACATCAATAAGTTCGATAATCCTGATGAAAACGAGGTTTTACCGAGGGTTATCGACGGCAGAGCTTGAGATGACGAAACAGATGCTTCGTCGGCTTGAACTCGCGGCGGCTGGTGATGGTTTCGTCGACTGAACAGATAAGTTCTGCCTCTTCAATCTCTAAGGTTTATGAAATGTAGTTTTTCTAGTGATGATTATCGATCCCCTTCGTCTCTCACGTCCTTCCCTTTTTATATGCTTCACTGAGGATCTCTCCTTTGAAATCTGATTAAAAGTCTTGAATGCTTGATTGGGCTTTTCCAATTTGGTACCGACCGGATTTGAAAACCTTACTCTTTCGTCCAATTTGTTTAATGCTTGTTAATGGAAATTTCAATCTCTGATATCGTGTATCAATTTCGTTTAATATCTCGTCTGTCCAGATTCAATGTCTTGAGGATTTGGATTGGATTTTCTTCTAACGGTATATTCTCCAACGGATTGCTAATTTGGATTTGGTAACTTGACAGGTGTGAAAAGTGAAGGCTTTGGGCCAGAAGATGGACAACCCAGGGTGAATTCAGGTAACTGGTGCAAAGGGAATTTGGTGAGTCCAAAGTCAATTGCTGGTGGCATCTCTTGAACATGCAAACCTCTCCACGTTGAAGTCAGAGCTTGCTAACTCTGTTCCTCTTTGCGCATACCAGATGGAAGGCATTGAGTATTCTTGAAACAACCTTTGGATATGCTATATTGGAACTGACTTGTATATGTGAATCTTTTCAGGAACATGTCTTTGTCTTGGTGGTTGAAACTGATTGAAGTTATTGATGATCCTGATGAGAAAACAGTTGCTTTAGCTTGAAGAAGAGGCTGCACCTGGAACTTCTTGAAGAGGGTTGGCGTATGGCATTCAATGAGTGTCTTGGGAAATCTTACAAGTTCCGGTGTACATGTGTAACTCTGGCTTGGCACAAAGACATCAGTATGAGGATTCTGGGGCATCGTTGACAGAAGCTATCAGAAAATGGGGTCAGTAGTGTTGCTTAGTGCTGAAGTTAAGTCCTGCTCTACTTTTCTATTCTCATGTTTTCCTCAATCAATTTGATTAATGATTTGACCGCTATTTGGAGTTACTTCACAGACTTGCTGACTTCATCCACTTCTCTTGACAGGGTTGAGTAGAGTGTCCCATGTTGACAAAGGCGTGGTATTGCCCTACACTTGCTGCGAGTTTCAGTTTACTGAGATTGCTGCCAAAACTTCAAGTAACTGGTGTGAGCTTCAATTCATTCAAAGGTCTGTTATGTTTCCTGTGTGAGTGTAGTTCTTGGAATTGCCTGCATCTCGTGATGCTTAACCATTGCTGCTGATTAAATGCAGGTGCACTACTGATTCAAACTTCAGGTGGTCAAGGCTCATGGATAATGTCATATCTTCCTCCAAGCAATTCAACTCTCTTCAGCAACAGGCGCTCAATTTCAGATTCTATGTCAAGATCTTTCCACGAAGTTCATTAACTTGTCTGCAAGCAGAATGAAACTCCTCAGCAAGTTCCTCCACGTGAGTCTTCAAACTGAGCTTTGGTAACGTTTATAATATCATCTGTAGTGATTGGAAGCTTTGTGCCCTTCAGGTATCTGCAGAAGGTCAAAATCCTGCTGCTGCTGTTGTATTTTCGTATTCAATCATAACTGTCTTCTCTAATCCTCTGAAGACTTTCATTGGGCAACTGGTTTTTCTTGCAGGGAACACAGACTGGCCTTACAAGCTCATAAGTAAGATCATGATTTGGAGCAAAGTTGTTGATGTTCAGCTCCCACTGATCAAGATTGGAAAACGAGTCAAAGCTGCTGTGAGTGTAGATCCACCTGCTGAAAATCACACTTAAACTTTTGTTTCAAGTTTAACTAATTCTGCTGTGTTAAAATTACATGATTTTATGTGCAGGTCTCAACAGGACGGGCTTTGATTGGAGTATGTTTGCTAACATCAAAATTGCTTCTTCTTGATTATTTGCGTGTAAGAGTTCTTCTGCAGAGGTACTGGTTTCTTATGGCGTAGATATTCCTTGGCATGATAACATCTTGAACTTGATGGTTATGGAATTTCCTCTTGCAGAAACATTATGGAATGCTGATGAAGTTGCAGGAGGTACAGGATCGGGCATAAGGATTGAGTCTTCGGCAAAATCTACCACAAGAGCAGTCTCAGTAGTGCAACTGGTTATTTACTCGCAGCCTGTTCATTGTAAGTTCTTGACCAAGGGCTGCATCCTGATTTCCAATGTCCTATGAGGTAAGCCCTTCTCTTTTCGTGACAGAACTGACATTCCTTCCTTTGAGCATCATCCTGCTTGGTATTAATGGACACCTTCCCTTCATAGTTAGAGCTTGATTGATACTGAACTGTTATCTCCTTGTACTTTCTAATCAAATCCTTTATTGTTTCAGTTGTTGATGAGGGAGCTTGTGAGAGCTGTCATGGGATTGTCTTGAAGGATAAAACAAATTGGGATACCCATTGTCATCGCTCGAACGCATCAAATTGGAGGATTTCCTATTTTTTAGTAGGCAAACTAGTATTCTTGTATTATTATGACGATGATCTCTTGTTTGGCTATCTAGAAGCCCAGCTTTTAAGCTTTGTTGCAGATTACAATAATAGTAACAATGATAATTTTCCAGTGTCAAGAGCTGTAGAAATCCAATGCTTTACTAATAACCTTGCATAATAGTTATTCTAAAACAAAGCTAGTTAGATGAATGGACATAAGGCGTTGCGAGACTGTGTTATCTAACCGTATGTTGTCGTTAAATAATTCCAGTTGTATTCAATGTAAAAACCAACTTAAAATGCGTTTTCCAATTCTTTCAATTGTATCATGCGAATCCTTGAGACGTAACTACACGAGTCCGACTTGTGAACTTCTGAATGTCAAGGCAAGAAATTTGGTGTTTACTCTTGTACCCGTTTAACAAATGATATGAACTTGTACTCAGACCTTGTTTACTTCAACATAAGCCTTAGGAGGAACTCAATCTCGTAGTCTGTATTTCAAAATTTTGAGACCTAGCGCTCTCATGGAAGCCTGAACTCTTGATTGGTGAACCTTTTGGAACTCAACTGAGCTAGTCACGTCCTTGTGATGTTTGGCTGTAAAAAACTATACTCTGGAACTACTGCACTTGCACGAGTTGGTTGGCCGCAAAACATAAAATATTAAATTAAAGTCGAATAACAACAGAAAAATGCGCGAAAAGAGGTGGGGTCTCGCGGTCAAAAATTAGGGTGTGACAAATGGTATCTGAGATGTGAAACCTGCATGATTGATGTTTTTATGCTTATTATGATATGCAAACAGACACAAACACATTGCCATTTTTATGTTTTGTTAAAGATAAAGAGAAAAACAAGGATAAGAAATATTTGAATGCAAAAAGAACGCCTTTCATTCATGATAAAATGTTTGAAAATAAACCAAAAGGGGCCCTACAAGGAACAACCACTACGTCTTGGGCAGAACGTAGGACCAGACATAATAAAAAACAATGGAAATTACTCTTCTGAAGTGACTTGGACAGTTTCCTCCATAGTCCAGTTGCGCAGTTTCTGTCCGGGAACGCATGGACAGATCCAAGCATCCATATAGAAATCGCTGTCTCCTTCATCATCCTTAACAACATTAATCCTATTGAAAATAACCTCGCCGCTGGTGAACTGAACAAGTCCTTTGTACTTTGGATCACTTTAGAAGAAGACGGACTATACCCCAGACCAAACTTGTCTTTCTTGTTATGAACATTGAGAACTTGGCCCCACCTCTGTGATGAACCGGATTCTACAAAAGCACGGGCCTCTTTAAACGAGGACATCGAAATCTTTGGAACTTTATCTTCAACAGGAGGCCTCTCCTGAATCTGTACTGCTTCAAAAGCCTGACACAACGTCTCATGAATATCACCATCCACTTCTATGTACTTGAAAGATGACAGGTGACTGATCATGATATCTTCCTCCCCACAGACAGTAATAATCTTCCCCTTCACCATATATTTTAGTTTCTGGTGCAGAGTCGAGGTGACTGCCCCAACAGAGTGTATCCACGGCCGACCAAGTAAACAGTTATAAGCGGGCTGGATATCCATGATATAGAAGACTGCACCGAAGACCTCTGGACCCACTTGAATTGGCAACATGACTTCACCAAATACTGACCTTCTGGTTCCATCAAATGCTCTCACCACCAAATCACTTGGAGTTCATATCAAACCTTGAGTGTCTAGCTTCATCAGCACTTTCTTCGACAACACATTGAGTGATGATCCTGTATCAACTAAGACATGGGATAGAACAACTCCCCTACACTCTAGGGATATGTGTAGGGCATTGTTGTGATTCCTCCGAGCAGGAGTTAGATCCAAATCGGTAAAACCTAATCCATTACCAGCATTGACGTGAGCCACTACTCCTTCCAGTTGTTTAACAGAAATTTCTTGTGGTACATAAGTCATATTCAAAATTCTCAGTAGAGCATTTCTATGTGCCTCAGAGCATAGCAATAATGACAAGATTGAAATCTTAGAAGGTGTCTGATGTAAGTGATCTATGATCTTGTAATCACTTTTGCAAATGAGTCGCATGAATTCTTCAGCATCTTTAGCCAAGGAGTTTTTCTCTCCTTGTTGTTGGCCCTCTTCTACTACAGCTTTACCCTTACCTTTGTCATTTCTTTCCACATTAGTATCCGGCGGAGAGAACACTCTTTCACTCCTAGTTATGCCTCCTGATCCAACAATATTATCAACAGACGTTCCTTCAAATAACGTCTCCACCATCTCTTGTTTGTACCCATTGCAGAATACCTCTGCCTCATAGTTCCAAGGAATGGCCTTGGTGCTCTCATAAGGCATCGGTCCTAGCATAGTAATGATGACAGGAGCTAGCCTCGGCGGCACTGAAATATTGATTTTTCGATATGGGATCGAAATCGTCATGATTTCATCCCTCTCATTATCAACTTCCTTCGCATCTTCTTCTCCTACTACTCTGTCAAATTGCAAACATCCCTCATCAATCAAACTTTGAATATGTTTCGTCAACTCAAAACATCCTTCTGGGTGCACACCACATTCCTCACATCCTTCTAAACAACCAGGAAAAACACCACCCTCCAGCAATCTACTTTTAACATAGTTCAACGGCGTCTTCAATTCCTCCACATTAGTTATCAGGTTTAACCTTTCTCCTTCGATAATAGCATTAGTTCTGTCCACGCCATGATTCGGCATGGGATTTTGATTCACATTCGGGGTCTCATTTGTGAAATTGATTGCTTTGGAGTCAAGCAAATCCTGCACTTTATGCTTAAAAGCTTTACAATTATCAATGTTATGACCCGGAGCACCGGAATGGAAGTCACACCTAGCATTTGCGTCATAGCCTGGTGGAGGCGTGCCAGTAAGCGGCACCAAAGTCCTTTTCTGAATAAGTTGGAACTGTAGAAGATGCTTCTATAACTGAGAGTAAGGCATGAGAGGCGTGTCAAACTGCCTATTGATCATCCTTCCTCTGTCTTGAAATCAGCGCGGTGCAATGATTGGTTGTTGAGGTACAGCTGGAATGGCTATACTAGCAATTTGTTGTTGATGTTGAGGCTGGTATTGTCGTTGATGTTGTGCTCGGTTTCTATTTCTATAGGCTAATATGACATTCATGTCTCCTTCCCTTTTCTTCGGGTTCCCATATGTTTTCCTCATTCCTCCTGATGTAGATCCCTCTCCACTATGTATCTTTCCTAACTTTATTCCGTTTTCCACTCTTTCACGTGTTATGATCATATCTGAAAAACTTCCCGACATGCTCCCAATTAACTTCTCATAGTATATTCCTGGTAGGGTTGCCACGAACATGTCAATTAGTTCACGTTCAACCATCAGGGGTTGAACTCTAGCTGCTAATTCCTGCCACCTCCAGGTGTATTCCTTAAATCCTTCATTGTTTCTCTGTGATAAATTCTGTAATTGTACTCTGTTTGGCGTCAGATCACTGTTATATTGGTAGTGACGAACAAAAGCTTCCCCTAAATCCCTCCAACTCCTGATATGCGTCCCTTCCAGACCCATATACCATTCTAGAGAAGGACCTGACAAGCTGTCCTGAAAGAAGTGCATTAATAATTTCTCGTCGTCCGAATAAGCTGACATCTTTCAAAAGTAAGCCCTAAGATGTACTCTAGGACAGGTCGTCCCTTTGTACTTGTCGAAATCTGACACTTTGAATTTGGGGGGAATCTTGACCCCTTGTATTAATCCCATATTTGACATGTCGAGTCCCAAAGAATTTTGGTTCTCGAGGCTCTTCATTTTCTCTTCAATCATCTTAAATCTTTTGTCGGCTTCTGCGGGGAGACCCATGTCCAAGTCTCTCATCAAAAATACATCATCTTGATCGTCTTCTTCCAAGTGAGGACCTACAGCTCCATGTGCAGCACCTGCACCGCCTCCAACACCGGTTATATGAACTCCTCCTTGGTGACCTCCGCCCGGAGGGTTAACAATAGTTGGGACCATGTTGGCCTGAGGAATGCTACCATTAACTAGAGGAATAACAATAGTTCCTTCATGCAAGACACCGCTGCCATTAACCCGTGCTATCAGCGGCTGGACCAGAGTTCTCAATTGTTCCTGCCTGTTGGCCACCCCTTGCATCAGGTCCATAAATTGTGTCATCCTGTCTCTAAATTCTTGTAGCTCTTGTTGTACCTGGTCCATGATTCTTTATCGATTCCCCCTCGTAGAGTATCTGTGGAAGACTGGATATGCTATCCTGTAAACTGCTGGAGAAAACCAAATAGAGATAAGATCGACGGCCCTGAGAACACCTGCTATGAAAATGAGAATGATAATGCAAAATGCAATCATGCATGTATGATTCAGGGAGATCTTCCCCTTGATTCTAGTTCCAAGAACGAATAGCAAAACAGGAGAAGGATAGAATCTCAAATATTTTCTCATAATAAAATGAGAACAACAGTTAGCGTAAACAAAAAAATGTCAAGAGATACAACTGCAAATATTCCTACTACCCCATCCAACAAGTCTGGTGATGGTCATGATACAATATAAGAACAAAAATGAAGAAAGGCTAGAGGAAAGTTTTATTAAAAACTCTCTTCAACTACTATGATGAGTCTGAAATTCCTTTAACAGCTCCTTCGTGTCCGGATGTTCAGGCCTTGCAACCAAAGCATGTACGAGCAAGTATCTTCTGCGGATAACGTCTTTCAAGTTTTGGGAGTAATCTTCCCAGGCATCCTTAAGTCTCGATTTCTTCAATTCGACCCTTATTTTGAACTCCTCCAATGCTGACAAGGTTTCTCGTAACTTCTGATCACTTGCATACCGGCGGAATGATTCTATTGAACCTTTTTCATCCTTGATTTTGAGTTGTGTCTTCAATATGTCAATTTACTTATGAAGCCCATCTTCTCTTCCTTTGTTGGCGGTTAATGCAGCGTTCCACTGATCATTAAACTTAGATATCTCCAAGTATGCCTTATCCAGCTCTTTCTTCTTATGTTTGAGGATACTATCAGTGCTCTTCAAGTCTTGATCGACTCGTCCCCGCACGCGAATCTCTTTTGTTAACTCGTTTTCCATCTTAGCCAAAAGTTTTGTCTTCGTCTTTGCTAAGTAGACTGCTTCATTCTTGTCACTCTTTAACTGACTAACTTCCTTTTTCAGCTCTTCGATCTCCTTGCGTAATTCTTCTTTTTTGGCCCACAACTTATTGTACTTCTGAATATCGACTGTCGTAGGTTCTTTAACAACTAAAGGATACAGAGGTTCTCTTACAGGGAATGGTAGCAACATTTTCTCCACCCTCTCCTGGATCCAATCCACATAAGGCCCATAAGCTCTGCAATCTCCCTTACCCAAAGAAAGTTTTCCTCTTCGATGAATTCTTCCCCAGGCTTCCTTTATCCTGGCTAAAGTATCGAAGTTATCTGCTCCTATGAAATACAAAGATTCCTGTACTTCCTCCTTCTTCGGGGGTCCCTTCAAAGCATAACCAAACTATCTGATAGCAAGGGAAGGGTTGTAGTTGATCCCACCATTTCTTCCTATCAGAGGGACATTAGGAAAGTTCGCACAACTAAAGTTGATCTCCATGTCGAGTAGATCTCGATTGAACCAGACAATATTCTCAGATGTCAAACCCATAAGCCTTTCTGACCATTCAGATGTATCCCACGTACCAACAAAAGCTCCAATTCGGGAAAGATGCTCCATAAACCATTTGTGGAGGAGTGGTGCGCAACAAGAAACATTCTCCCCTCTTCTCTTCTCATTTTTGTAATGTACTGAATGGTACCAATCTCCCAGAAGAGTAGGTACAGGATTCTTGGAAGCGAAAATGTGAAAAGCATCCATATCGACAAAGTCTAGTATGTTGGGAAACAGAACTATGACATATATGCACAATGCTAGAATAGCATTGAAGACCACCCAACAACCTTCCTTAGCAAAATGTTGAGCCTTACCCACCAGGAAAGACAAAGGAAAACCAGAGGCCCCATTCCTACAGACCACGTTACCCTCCAATTAAGATTTGCTCAAATAAAGAGCATTGGCCAACTCTGTCAGGTCAAGTTCCTCCTCAGAATGAAAGAAAGGCATATTTTCTAAGACTGTAACTCCTATTAGAAAAGTGAACTCCTCCAAGGTAGGGACTAAGACATAATCGGGGAATGTAAAACAGCGCAACCGAGGGTCATAGAATTGTAACAGAGTGTGGATAACTCCTTGTTCATATCCTGAGGTTTTATGAATGAAACTCAGAATCTTCCCATAGTCTTTTTTGAAGTCTTCAATGACACCAGAACCAGCCATGGAAATGAGACCAAATAAAGGTTTTACTTCTGGCAGCGGGAACTTGTAGGTGATAGTCCTCTTCAATTTAGGCTCCATGTTGACAGCGGATCCGATTACCAGAATCAAAGGGAAAACGGGAACCTGAGATCACATATACATGCAAATGTTAATATGCAAATGAAAATGCAAACATGGGATCAAGATTGTTGTGTCGTTGGCTGAGTTGAACCAGGACTTCGCTCTAATAAGAAAATACCAGAATACCAAAGCACTAGAATGATAGAAAACCCACAATATCCAAGATTAAAAGTCTGAACTGACAAGAAAACCAGAAAACCGGGTTGGTTGAAGGTCAAGTTTTCCTGCATAACCCTTCCCACTCACAGGTTGGACCTTATCTATGAAAAGGTACGACATCCTATGCAGGTCGTTAATATCATGAAATCTCAGGTCAAGAAACGATGATACGTTTACCATTTCTGATTTGGCATTATGGTCAAACAAGGAGGCCTCAACTGACATCCCAATGAACGGACTCCAGAGTCGTTAGTTTTCAGATCCAACATGGCTCAACTGTCCAAGATGCATAGGATAAGATGTCTTCAAAGAAAACCTCGTCTGGACGCGAATTTCATGAGGGCTCTTGCATGCCAAACATGCAAGCCCGCGCTACTCTCCACACTAATGGTAGGTGTATACTCAAGCCTGGGTATTGGGCTTATCTCACAGTGGAACACCCCACCCAAAATCACAGCAGCAATATGATAATAATGATAAAATATGGAAAATAAAATGTAAATGCAATAATATATAAAATACAACATATACACACACACACACACACCCAAAAATATAAAGCAAACAAGCGTTAGGATTAACTCGCATAGGGCAACATTGTCCCCAACAGAGCCGCCAGTTGTCGCAACTGTGAAAAAGGGGCCAGGAGAAACAAACAGAAGAGTCGCCACCGAACGTTATTTATCCCAAATAGAGGGAAAGGAAATGATCAAAGAAAACCTAAAAGAACGGGAAAGACAAGGTCATCGCAACCAAATATTGGGTTTGGGAGTCGGTTACGCGAGGGGAAGGTATGAGCACCCCTCACGTTCATTGTACTCAACGGGATCCATGCTTGTTGTCTAATCTATGGGTGAAAACTATCTAAAATTTACTACTAAGCAGAGGTGAATGGAAAGAACAGACTCGATAGGACATCGCCGTCCTATGCGTACGTATTCCCTCGTGCAATGGGAAAGTCAGAATCAACGTAGTTAAGAAAACTACGAGCGATGGGGGGAGGTTGCTCGCCAAGACATCACTGTCTCATGCCTACGTATCCTCATCTGGTATGAGAAATCAGAGCAAACGTAGTTCGGGTAAACTAGACCACTGGTTGGTTAAGTGTTTTTTATGAGTAACGTTAAATCTCCATTCCAGCAGTTAGGGACGATGCCTGTTTGCGGTAGAACAGAAAAGTAACGTACTCTTTTCTGAAAATGAGGTTTAAAACAATCCTGAAGGATGAAAAGGTTTGAAATTTGTTTATGAGTTTTAATGAAGTGGATTGAGTTAGTTGGAGACTCACGTCGCACTAAAGACTATGACACGGAGGTGAATGTGTCGCATATCGTCCAAAAGGCATACGCTAAACACTCTAGACAAGCGAGGAGAAAACCCCCACTCATCATTCCCCACGTACTTAAGGCTCGTGGCGCACGACGCTCGTCATTCTTGGTTAAGTGTCTTGAAGAAATTTTGAGGTGAGAAGAGAGAGACGCACACAAAGACCTACGGGAAACTGAACCCTAATTGTTGTCATGCAATGTGGCCCTAAAGTCAGGATCAGAAGGGAAACTAACCTAATATTTTCATACTAGTATTGAAAGCCTAATGTCTCTTCTACCCCTAACTTAATTGGAAATTAAGTTATGCTAGGAATCCTAAGGGGATCATGCGAATACAGGAGGTACACAGCAAGTAAACACGAAGCGACACAATCACAGACAACATCAAGTTTTAAACTCAAATTAAAATTTATAGAAAATAAGCACATGTATTTACAGACACACTCGAGAATTAAATGAAACTAAAACCAAAATTAAGAATAAAAATTAGTCAAAGTTAAATTGGTTAAATCTAAAATAGAATAGAAACAAAAGGGTGCAAAAAATACAAGGGGCGGGTGAATAAAGGAAAAACAAAGCGCCTGGGCCTTGAGGTTCAGGCCCAACAGCCTATCCGTGTACAGTCACGGGAGGGTTCACAAGAAATAGGGTGGTAGACAGCATGTGGGGCATGGATTCAGCTTATGGCCCAACAATTCTTGTGTATACAGTTAAGGGAGGGTGCGGCTAGCGATTGGGGCGTGTGATTAGCCAAACGAATATATGGGCCTAAAAACCCGTGCCACATTTAAACCTAAAAAGGCTAACAAAACTACAAAAACATAAACCAAACTCTTGCTTTCCTCTTCGTCGTCGTTCCCCTTTTTCCATATCTTATCTCTGCTCACCAACACAACGTCCCTCTCCTTGCATCGCCCCTCTCTACACATTTCTCCCTCTCCTAAAATTCTTCCTCAAAACTCCTCTAACTCAACAAGAAAAGCCTCACTCTCGCTCACTCTCTCCACACGCCATCATCTCGCATACAAATCGCCACAGAAAAGAACAAATCGAGGATCACAGATCACAATAAACAATGGCAATCATACAGACAAAATGATTACAAGAGAAAATTGATCAAAACAATCAACATTTAAAGTGCGGTTACCAGATTTGTGTGACAAAGACAAAAGAAGAACGACTTCAGCTTTACGACAATGTAACGCAACTTCAGGTATGATTCAACATTCACTTATGGTCCTTTTCTCTTTCTGTTGTGAATCTGAACTATTTCTCTTCTACACCTTGTTTCTTCAAATTTTTATGATATGTTGTTGCTTTGGATGGTTTTGTTCTGATTTGTAAATGTGAAGGGTCATCGAAGACGAAGTGTTACAGTTGATGAAGAAAGGGTGTTTTGCCGCGGTTTCTGCGGGTTTGTTTTTTTGGTAAACGGATGAGGATGAAGATGGCTTCTGTAGGAGAAAATGAAGAGTGGGATAAAGGTGGTACGTATAACGGTTGTGGAGAGTCACCGAAAGGTAAAAAATAATGAGGAGGTGGGCATTCGAGAAGAAAGGTGCATGTTTTTTTGAATATCAGTTTCTTCCCTCTGAATAATTTTTTTCTTCCTTGCCAAATTCTCCTCCTCTTATAATATCATCATGTCCTTTTCTTGCAGATTATTTGTCTGGGTGTTGGTAATTTCCCCAACATATCGTACATGTTGGTGGCCTTGTGGGAATTTGCATGTAGAAATAGTACCGTTGTGGCTGCAGCAGGCTCGTATATGGGCGGTTCTTGTCGAGGTTTGCATGGATCGTAGCAGGGTTTTGCTGGGTTGCTTTCGTACCGTAGCAGGTCACAGCAGTAGTAGAGGCAGCTGGATGGAGTACCTTAGGATAATAGCAGGGTTGTGGGTAGAAGGGAAAACTGTACGAATGTTCTGTTAGGATTTCTTTTTTGCAAATTTTGTTTTTTTCCTTTACTGCTCTGAATTCTCTGTTATGACTACTCTGAATTTCTGAATTTCCTTTTTCTTTCATTTTTTTGTTGCCACTCATTTTCAAGAAATGTTGTTATCATCTTTTTGTGTTGTGGATTTTATGCTGAAAGTTACTATGAGTTGTGGAGAAACGTTCGTCTAGTAATACCGACAGCATATGAATCCCGTCTCTCAAGACCTCGCTCCAAAGAAAATAAGACAATGACTCAAACTTTAATGCTCATTCGAAAGTGGTACCATATCCAAATATCATAATGAAAATAAAAAATAAGTAATTGGACATTAAATTTATAGAATGGATGAGGTTTAAATTCTAAACAAAATGAACTTGTCTAAAAGAATAGAGGTCTCATTTGAAATGAATTGAAAAAATTGTTTTTGGGAGTTTTGGATAAAATGGACAATGACAAATTAAGGACCTTGAAATAGATGTTTGGATTTGTAAAAACAATGTAGGGTTAATTGAATGGGGATAGGAAGAAACAAAAATGATTCTAAAGTGCATGAAAACATTATATCCTTTTGAACAATCTTGATCCCAAATGGAACCCAAATCCAAGACTTGCATTTTTTATGAAACTCTAATAACAACGCATTGTCAATGAATCTACAAGGTCCACTTCACCATGTCTTGCTTCGATAATCCATACCATAGTGCTGCTTGGATAAACTGAACTCAAAACAAATCACATGATCATATCTCACAACCTGAATGCTTGCACATTGATGAATTCAAATCTAAATTCACCTCTTCAAGGACCCTATTTTCAATGCAAACTTCTAATCCACCCAATTTTCATGATAACCAACGAATATCTTCAGTGGCCTTGACCGTAACATCAACCCATGTCAACCTCCTTATATCCTGTCTTGACTTTAATGGTCAACAAAAATACTTTCAATCATTGAACATAAATGATTGAAGTTGGAAACATAGAAGAACACTTTGATACCCCATGACCCTTAGTTGAAGAAATGCCCCCAAACTCAATCAGGGATGAGAAACCCGGATCCACCTTGAATGCACACATGATGAAGAAATGACTTGAGTGGCTCATATGACACCCTAAACATTTGATACTTAACGATCCTCTGACAAGAAGATTACAAATGAATGGAATTCGACCTCTTGCTTCTGCTTGGCTGAAATCGAAACCAACTGAATCACCCTTGAATAGGGTAAGCGCCAATAACGAGAAAAACCTTTGATCCCATGCCTTAGACGACCAATGCAAAGTATGATCATGAACTAAAACTAATGATGGAAATAAACACAAAGCAAAAGCCAGTCAAAGTTAGAAGAAGGGTGGACAAATTTTGGGGTGCAACAACCACTAATTTAAACCGTGGATTGATCATGCATTTAATCGAGAATTAATTAAAATTAATCGCAAATTCTTTATGAAAAGTAATTATTGATTTAATATTAACACTAATATCAAAACTTAAATTAAAATTTAAATGGAAAAAAAAACTATAATGCTAAGAAACATTCTTTTTCCATATTTGGGCTGGAACTTAAAGCCCACAAAGTTTCCCCTTTTTTGAATGAGGGATTAAAGAAAACAAGACCTGGGACGAAACTCCCAAGGCCGACGAGGCAAAAGAAGCAAAAATAAAATTAAAAAAGAGACTCTGGACCGGGTCTCTCTTAAGCCCACCCGAGTCGAAACATAAAATGGAAATGCGAAAAACCCGAAGGACAAATCCTCTGCATCCCTTGTTTCTTCTTCACTTTTGCAGCTTCTCCGTCATGACCGTCCCACAAAAACTCTTTCTCCCTCAACCCCTCAACCGCATACCTCTGTCTCAATTTCTTTGCACAACTCGCTTCAACAGATTTTCATTCTCTCAATTTTGTCTACCTCTCTTGCACGCTACTCTATCACTCATTTGAAGATTTTCAAACAAAATTCAAGAAATTTGACCAATAATCTACATCACGATAGTGAAATTTTCAACAATTAGGCAATGGAATTGACATACCTCTGAAGAATTTCGACACGGCGGCTTCGACAAGGGTGACGATTTCGATGGTACGTCTTTCAATTATCTTTTCCAATTACAGCCTGTTATTGTTGATGTTATTCCTCCTTTCATTTCACATTATATAGCTGCTGTTAAAACTCACGTGTGCGATATATGTAGCTTATATGTGACATAGTGATACCTGCGTGAATACTGCTCTTCGTGTTGTTGTTATGCTTCTAAATCTTCCACCATGTTTGAACATTTCTGTTGATAATTTCTGGGTGAATCCCTTCAGATTATGGACATTTTTCATTGCAGGTGTATGTTTTTGTGATTTGTTGAATGTTGTTGCCTGTGAATCGTGCGTTGATGTTGTTCCATAAGGTTATTTTTGAACGCATATTGATGCCTCTCTCAATTTTATGTGTTTTTTCATGATGTTGCTCTCAATTTTCCTTCCCCGCTTTAGTGTGAATTTGATTATGCGGGTTATTTGTGTGTGAATGCTCTGAAGAACTATGTGATTCTCTTCTCTGCCATGTGTATCAGAATGTGTATGGTTTTTGTAAATTTTCCTGTCTTCTAATACTGTATGTGTTGTCTGTGATGTGTATGCGCATCACTAATTTCAAATTTTAGATTTGTGTATGTATGATAGGATCTTGCGATTTTTTCGATGCTTCCTATGTGTCGCTACCGCGAAAATAAGGTGCCGGAAAAACAGAAGAGTCGCCATCTTTCGTTATTTATCCCTCAGAACAGGAAAGGAAACGATCGGAAAAACCTGACGAAAAAGGTATAAGACAAGGTCATCGCAACCATTGTCTGGGTTCGGGAGTCGGTTATGCAAGGGGAAGGTATTAACACCCCTCATGTCCATCGTACTCGATGGGATCCATGCTTGTTGTGTTTATCTGACGGGTTGGTTTTATCTATTTACCTATCAAGGCTGGGCTGAAAAGAAAAGAAAATGACTCGGCAAAGCGTTGCACTTTATGCCTACGTATTCTCATCAGAGAATGAGAAATCAGAGTCGACATAGTTCGACTAACTACAGGTTACGGGAAAGGTGGCTCGCCAATACATCAGTATTGTGCCTACGTACTCTCAACAGATATGAGAGATCAGAGCTTATGTAGTTCGGGATAATACGGGAATTCAGATTCATCTGTTTTTTCGAGTAGGGTTAACAAACAATTCCAACAGTTTGGTGTACGCAGCTCGACCCTTGGAGACTTAAGCGTTACCGTTTGCGGTAGAACTAGGAGTTAACGACTCTCTTTTCTTCAGAAAAGCTTCCTTTGGATTATGGGCCCACGGGGCAAAAGGTTTGAAGTTTGTTTTCTGTCTTTTACGGAAGAACTGTTTTTTAGTTGTCTGTAGTTCGTACAGCAATGGAGACTATTGTCGCTACTGCGAAAATCGGCGCTGGCTATGACAGAAGAGTCGCCACCGTGCGTTATTTATCCCAACAGAGGGAAAGGAAACGCTCAGAGTAAACCTAACGCAAAGAGGGAAAGGAATGGTCATCGCAACCAAATCCTGGATTCGGGAGTCGGTTGCGCAAGGGGAAGGTATTAGCACCCCTCACGTCCGTCGTACTCGATGGGATCCACGCTTGTTTTCTATCTAAGGGTGTGTTATTCTATCTACTCTACAGGTCTGGGTTAAAAAGAAAGGAAAATGACTCGGCAAAGTAGCGTACTTTATGCCTACGTATTCCCGTTTGGAACGAGAAATCAGAGTCAACGTAGTTTGCCTACCTACGGGAAAGGAGGGGAAGGTTGCTCACTAGGATACGGCATCCTATGCCTACGTACTTTCATACAGCATGAAAGATCAGAGCAAACGTAGTTCGGGCCATGGAAGACACAAGCTTGTCTGACTATTTTTTATTACCTTCAAAAAGGGCTTTTCTGATTAAGAGTCCAAGCGGACAAAAATGACACTTTAATGTTTGTTTTGAATCTTTTACGAAAGAAATGTTTTTTAGTCTGTTTGCAACATGTACTGTACTAAAGACTTGTGATCTGAGAGTGACTACGCCGCATGTCACCCTAAGGGTACCATACTAAGCAGTCAGATTACTGAAGAGTGACCCTCCAGCAACCTTTTCTCAAATAGCTTAAGGCTCGTAGCGTACAGCGCGCGTTATCCTTATTTCTGTGTTTTTGAATTGTTTTGAGATAAGAAGAGAGAAAGAAGCTCTAAAAAGCCTAGGGTTGAAAAGGGAAACTAACCTAATGTTGTCATGCATGGATAAGAATCCTAATGTCTGTCATAATTCCCTCCTGCACAAAGGAAATCAGAGATCCTAGGGGATAAACAGAAAAGAAAGCAAGCAAATATAGTAAAATGCATGCAATGCAGCAATACAAGCGAGGCAAGGGAATCCCACTCAACCTCGAACCTGGGAAAACAACAGGCAAAGTGAATCAACATTCACTTCAAACCTAGGGGGAAAGCTACACAAGCCAACAAACAATACAGAAAACAAAAAACACAACAGAGAAGGCAGCCAAAGCAGCAGCACCAATCTCCTACAACAAACAGCAGCTCTGACAGCAACAGATGATTAACCAGCAAAAAGTTGACAGCAACAACCTTCATCTTCATGAATAACTCCTATCTTCAAGCTTCAATAAACTTTGAATCTTCAATAGACACCAGGCTTCAACAAGCTCCCAGCTTAAGCAAGCTCAAACCCCAGCCAGTAAACAGCTTCAACCAGCTCCTGACCTCAACAAGCTTCTAGCTTCAACAAGCAAGCAAAACCCTAGCTTCATCAAGCTACCTCATCTTTTCCTTTACCAAGCTTCAACAAGCACCTCCAAGGGATAATCATTCAACAAGATCAGGTTGAAATGTTAAGAAGCTCAATGACAACCAAGGGAAGTCACTGAGAACTTAACACTGTGAGAGACTGGCATCCTCAAAGTTCTACTCTTAAAGCATGCCATTCATCCCTCCTAAGGAGCGATGTGACTTCATTAAAAGGGATTTATTTCATTGGATGGAATGGAGATGAACAATATACTCCATGTTTGAAGAAACAAGTAGGACTACTCTGATGCTCTTCCTAAAACCCTAGTTCTCTTAAGCTCCTGACAAGCACTCCAACAGATGAGAAATCTTCAACTCCAAGCTCCTCTAAGCTCTCCAAATCATCTTCAATTGGCCTTCATGATCATCCAAGCTCAAAAGTAACACCATCCTAATCTAAGGGGAACTATTGAGTTAAACTATCCAAATTAGTTCATCAGAAACACCTAGAAGTTAGTCCTAAAACTAATTCTAATAAAAAATACCAAAAGTGATTGTAAAATCCTACAAAAATTACTAGGGGTTCCTAAACCTCTTATGAACATGCCATACAAAAACCAGGGGGTTATCCATCCATTTGGACCTAAACCTATGCCCTAAACCTAAAGGTATCATCCTAAAACCCTAATTCTACAACACCTAATGTTCAATGTTCACAACAACCTAAAATCATCTCACAAAAATATGAGAAAATTACTATGGGGACATGCATATCTAATTTATCTAGCCCAAAAAGAATCAACTCAAAATTCATCACCAATCATCCACAATAAAATCAGTAAAATGGCATACCAAACATATCAAAATAAAAAGCCATTAAAAATACAAAAATGCAAATAAAATATAAAATGCATGAATTAAAGAAATTTTAATCCTATTAAATTCTACACATTCTAAGGAGTCAAAGGGAAAAAACCTGGATAAAAAAGACTAATTTTCCTAATTATTATGGATTTATTTCTATACTATATGAAAAATATGAAATTAAAAAAAAATAAAGAAAAATGAGAAACCTGTGTGCTGAATAGCAATTAAATTCAGTTATTTCTCCAGACTGGGCCCAACAGGGGGTGCATACATCAATTTGAATTAAGCCCAAACCAATTAACAGAAAATAAATGGAAAATGAAAGGAAAATGGAAAACTCTCGTGGCAAATAGCAATCCATTCACGTTATTATTCACCAATGGGCCTAAAGGGGAGTGTGGTTAGCAAGAAGTCACTAAGCCCATCCAACTCAACTTTAATGAAACGAGGCGTTTTGATGTTATTCAATCTCTTCAGTTGTGAAACACGATCGTGGCCATTAGATGGAGTCTCCAGTCAAAGTCAAGGCGTGATATAAGGGTTGGGAGTCATCGTCCCCAAAACATTCAAACCTGGGAGGGAAAGTTCAGACGGTGGCCTGAACTTTGCGCCACCGTCTTCTCCGGCGAAGGCATCCCAAAACCTCATCAACCAAGCCAACTAAATACCCTACCTTGCTTGAAATTTCACCCTGATCATGAATATAACCTCCAAATTCATTGATTCTCACTCCAACTCTAAATACGATCCCACTTTCAGAAAAATCACAAATCTTGAATCACCTCAAAACCTAAAATTAAGGAGCCTAAACTCATCTACATGCTTCAGGGAAGAATTCTAACTATCTAACCATGCTTAAAGCCTCAAGAATCATGAGTTATTCCTTTCAACAGAATTCTGATCACCACCTAAAGTGTCACGAATGGCTCAATTTTTGTGCCTAAATCCATCTAATCATCATCACTAACCTCTCCATACATCAAATGCTAATCAATTCACTACAAATTGGAGCAAAAAATGAAAGTTGCAAACCTGGTTTAATGCGATGAACAGATGGTAATTCTCCTTGATTCAGCCCTCAATCTTCTCCAGATTCATTCAATAATCACTCCTAAAGCTTCTGAAACAATTGATTTGCACTGAATTCTCCTCAATCCTCAAAATCGATTCTCGATGCAATGGTGAAATTTTTAAATGCTCTCTCTCGATTCTCTCCAATGCTGGCCCAAAAAATTGATCTGGATCAGTTGCATACCATATATAGAAGTGATTAGAAACTTCCAGAACCTTATGTAACTAACTGAATGAGAAATTCAATTTCTCATCTCCTTTGAAAATTTCACATGCCAAAGTCATGCCTTGCTCTGTTTCAGCTTCCAATTTCACCTGAAATTCTCTCCTTATGACATTTAGAAATGAATTGAAATGGTATATCCCTTGTTTTTGATCCAAAGGCAATGGATTGATATGTTGCTTCAACCATAAGTAACAAAGAGGAACCCCATGAAGATGACCTCAAATCCAAAATGTGGTACATTCATCCTTTCCAAAACATGTTTTCTAATCAAATTGGTATATAACATTGCTTGGTTTGGCCACGAAATCAAGAAATCACATTTTTGCCTTTTAAATGACTTTAATTTCTTCATTTAAAATCCATTTCAAACCAACTTCTCCTATGAGCCAATTCAAAACCTCCTTGATGCATGGTAAAGGTTAAAACCCTATTTTGAGCAACTTTCTAGTTGAAAAAGTTTCCATTTGAGGCTCCTAAGTTGGAGATTTGGACCCATGCTTGAGAATGACCTATAATCACCAATACCCAAAATACCCCTGGATTGCAAAGACCATAACTTGAGTTCTACAAATCCTCTTGAGGACTTCTAGTACTCTATGGAAATATAAGATCAATATCTACAACTCTTATGTTGGCCAAGAATCCATTTGAAAACTCCTTTAATGGAAAAAGTTGCTTGGAAGTCAAGTGACTTTCACAGATAAATTTCAGTGTCCTCTGGTGACCTGTAATTTGCAAAGACCATAACTTGAGTTCTACAAATCTTATTGAAGACTTATAGTACTCAAATTAAAGGTATTGAGAAGCTCTACAAGGTTCATGTTGGCCAAAGATCCATTTGAAACTTGTATTTTGACTTATGTGGCTTTGAAGTTAAGCACTAAACAGGGGATTTTACACTGAAACCCTAATTTAGCAACTTCCCACATTCTTGATCTTTCTTTACTTAATCTTGGCACCACACCACACCTGTATAAACATATCAATCCATGAATCCCATGACCTCAAGGTAGGCTTTGATGCTCTCCAACTACTCAATTGAATTAGGGTTGACCCAGATGAAACCCTAGTTGGCTGCACCTCAACTGTGGCTCTCATACTTGAATCAATGACTTGCCTCAATTTCAATATGGCCCTCTAGGCATCCCATGAGATCCATACACACCTAAAATTCACAATCCATGTTTCTCATCCCACTGATGATTCTCAATATTCCTCAGGATAAGAGCAAAATCCACATGTACGCACTCAAACTTCTCAAGACTTCAAATCCCTTCTTGATGGCTTGGATGACTTTCACACTTGGATAAGACCTCTTGCTAGGCTATTCTCTTGATAGACACCCTTGATCCCTTGTTGGAGGCATGCTATGCTATGATATGCCAATGATTGAACTATGTACATGATATAACTATGCAAATGAAATGCAATGAAACATAAATCAGGCAAGAAAAGGTTGAGCAAATTTTGGGGTGCAACAGTTGCCCCTATTCAAACGGCTTGGACCCGACTGGGTGAAGAGTGAACGGCCTTCAAACAATCGAGGTACGAGACGGTTGAATACCAAGAAACCCGGAAATTTGCCAACCGCAGGAACAACATCCCCCATCTGAATCTGGTTGTTACGGCGATAACTGCTCTAACGTTTGATAATAATTCTGATTTCAACTTCAACTACCTATGTAACGCCACAGGTACTGAACAATCATTGCAAAAAACACCTTTGTCCACAACTGGACTAACCTTGTCAACACAAGAAGAGAAGCAAATTTGTCAACACGAATAGAGATTCTGTCATCACAGAAGTAACCTTGTCCACATCTGGACCCGAATTTCGTCAAATCACGAATACACAAATCTGTCCACGTCAGGACTCACATTTCGTCGACCCGAAGAAATCTCAACAACACAGGAATAGAACTTTGTCCCTGTTAGGACGCCGGGTCCATCAACACGAAGAAATCCCATCATAAACTTGTCCCAGTTAGGACTCAAAGTCCGTCAACACGGAGAGATCCCGGCGACTTCGCTGGGGATGAATCGTCTGCATTTCGTCAGCACAAGGAGATCCTATCAACATAGGAATAAATTGTCCATGTCAGGAATAAATCGTCCACGTCAGGAATAAATCGTCCACGTCAGGAATAAATCGTCCACGTTAGGAATAAACTGTCCACGTTAGGAATAAGCTGTCCATGTTGGGAATAAACTGTCCACGTTAGGAATAAACTGTCCACGTTAGGAATAAGCTTCGTCTTGATTCGTCCACGTCAGGACTCACATCTCGTCTTGATTCGTCCACGTCAGGACTCACATCTCGTTTTGATAAGAAAACCCTATCAGCATGGGAGTAAATTGTCCACATCAGGACACCGTTTCGTCGACCCGAAGAAATATAAATTCGTCCACGTCAGGACTCGCGCATCTTCGACCCGCTGAGGAAATAAAACTTGTCCATGTCAGGACTCACACCTCGCCAACATGAAGAAAGATAAATTTGTCCACGTCAGGACACCGTTTCGTCGACCCGAAGAAATATAAACTTGTCCACGTCAGGACACACATTTTGCCGATACGAAGGAAGATATCTGCTGGGGATATTTGGTCCAGGAAGAGTAATCAATCTTGTCCATGTCAGGACTTCACGTTTCGTCAATACGGAGAAATCGAATCTGTCCACGTTAGGACCAGCACATCCCGTCAACCCGAGGAAATCTGTCCACGTTAGGACACCCACTTCACTAGCACGAAGAACTCCCGTCAATATAGGAATAAATTGTCCACGTCAGGACTTATATCTCGTCAACACGAGGAACTCCTATCAACATAGGCAATAAAATTTTGACGACTTCTGGGGAAATCCTTCTGTCAACCTGTAGGAAAATACATTTGTTTATCCATACAGGAGGATATTCTGAATACAGTTTCTCTGCTTATCCCTGCAGTAGCTAACTCCATTGGTCCCAACCCACAAACCTTTTAGCACTGACGTGACAGCGACTTTGAGGAGGACTCTACTGGGGATGTTTGGCAACTTCTGAAATTGATTCATGAAACCCTTTGACGCTGACGTAATCAACAAATTTGAAGAAAATAATCCGCTGGCCGGATAAGAGAAACTTCAACAAGCAACTCTGGCAGGGAAAACAAGAGAAATTTAAACAAATAACTCTGCTCGGGGACAAAGAGAAACTTAACCAATTAACTCTGTGGGGAAAAATAGAGAGATGAACCGTATCATCACACGTCTCACGGCGAGACCTCGAATGTCTGGTCATAGATCCGAGCTAGAACTCCATACACCTGCTAAGAAACACACACCTGAAAGCGAAAGGTTAACCAACCTGATTTATGTTTCAAAATGCGTATGTTTGAAAATGGCGTAATGCTCCGTACGACACGGAAAATGCTATGCGTGTGGGATAGATGCAAATATGATGATATATGCAAAATGCAAAGATGTCAAGAGACGCCTCAGCAAAATAAATGTTGAAGACAAAACCAAATCCACTGGGGATAACCGAGTATCACAGACATATTCCAACAAAATAAATGCTGGAAGGGTGCAACCAACTCCACCGGGGAGAACAAGTATCACAAAATATCCTGGCAAAATAAACGCCAGAAATGCAACCAACTCTGCCGAGGAGGGATTAAACATCAACTTCCACTAGGAGGAAAGGACAAACACCCTGCTGGTGAACAAACTTAGCTGGGAAAGAAGCGAAACTTCTGGGCAAGGCGCGCTGTCCGGGCACAGTTTACACATTCAGAGTTACCACTCTGCTGAGGATCAACATCTTGTCAATGGCATGACGACCTGTGGGGAGCAAGAACACCCTCCTTCGCAGATATAGACCTTCTGAACCAATAACTCGGTTAGCTATTGCGGGAATCTCCTATGCTGGAGATTGAACGTGCACATATTTGATTTGCTGAGGAGTGCAACCTCTGCAGGGGACATTGATTTTGACCTGTTGGGATTAATCCTATGGACGGCTTTCCATGAGGACACTCTCCTGGGGAAAATAGTTCCCTGCTTCGGGAAGGGATAAACGTCATTTCAAATCTCGGAGGATAAGCTGCGACTAGCTGAGGAATGATATCCACTGGAGTCAGGTCTTACGTCAAGTGACCTTGGCTGGGGAATACAATTCCGGACCGTTTGCTCCAAAGGTAAGAACCCTGCAAAACACAAGCGAGACAAAACAGGCCTCTACAACAGAATCTATCTGGGTTATCATCTGTGACATTACTTCAGTCAATTCGAAGTCTTAACAATTATTGGCAAGGGCCAGCAAGATTATGCAAGTGCAAGTTTATAAAAAACATCGGCGTCTTTCACAAACAAAACAGTAAAGAACAAGTATCAAGTACTGAATAACATGTTTTATTAATAATGGGCCTCTGAATAGGCAAAGTTTTGTACACTGGATGCAACTCCTGAAAAGAGGAAGTTACGCACTAACATACATACATATATGCACAAGAAGCATAAATAAAATACAAAACAATATTTGTATACATGTCGGCAACATAGTACAGACAAACACCATGAGCTGATCCTCCTATGACTCGCCTGACTCTGCGCTTTCCCGGTACTCGATCTTCGGAAGAGATTGTTTTCGGATAGACGGCCCCCAGGTACTCCCAAACCACTAAGCAATGCCGTATCAAATCCGGACCGCAGTCATTTGCTTTTTCCAATCCCTAACTTTTGCGTGAACCGCCCTTTGCGGGTTTTCAATTCACTGGGATACCCTTTTTTTCCGAAGTCGCCCTTTTCAGGTTTTCGACTTCGCGGGTGTACATCTTTTCAATTCTATCCCTAACTTTTTCCCGAACCCTTTATTCATTTTTTATGGTTCGCCGGGATGCCCCATTTTTGCCTGGACTCTCTTTTTACTGTCCAGCGGGTCACTTTCAAGCAAAGTATTTTTTAACTGCGTCCGAATTCATAGGAGACGTAAAGTCCTCACCATCCATGGTGGATAGTAACAAGGCTCCTCCAGAGAAGACTTTTCTGACAATGTAGGGACCTTCGTAATTGGGAATCCACTTGCCCCTGTGATCTGTTTGTGGTGGGAGAATCTTTTTCAAAACAAGATCGCCCGTCTGAAAGTTTCGAGGGCACACCTTCTTGTCGTAAGCTTTCTTCATCCGGCTCTGATATAACCGACTGTAGGCTAAAGAAGCCAATCTCTTCTCATCCATTAAGCTGAGCTGATTCAGTCTATCTTTAACCCATTCTGCCTCGTCGAGTTGGACATCACGTAAAACCCTCAGAGAAGGAATCTCGACTTCCAACGGTAATACCGCCTCCATCCCGTATACCAATGAAAAAGGGGTTGCCCCGGTTGATGTGCGTACCGTCGTACGATAACCGTGCAAAGCGAAAGGTAGCATCTCGTACCAGTCCTTATACGTCACAACCATCTTCTGAACAATCTTCTTTATGTTCTTATTGGCCGCTTCGACAGCGCCATTCATCTTGGGCCGGTAAGGAGAAAAGTTGTGGTGCTCAATCTTAAAATTTTGACATAGCTCTTTCATCATTTTACTATTCAAATTTGAACCGTTGTCGGTGATAATCCGCTCAGGGATTCCATATCTACAGATAATATCTCGTTTGATAAATCTGGCTACCACTTGTTTGGTCGCGTTGGCATATGATGTTGCTTCCACCCATTTGGTGAAGTAATCAATTGCCACCAAAATGAACTGGTGTCCGTTTGATGCCGTGGGCTCGATCTTGCCAATCATATCAATTCCCCAAATTGAGAAAGGCCACGGTGATGACATCACATTCAGAGGACTTGGAGGCACATGGATTTTGTCTGCATAAATCTGACATTTATGACACCTTTTTGCAAACTTGAAACAGTTTGTTTCCATAGTCAGCCAATAGTAACCTGCCCGCAACAGTTTTCTCGTCATAGCATGTCCGCCAGCATGTGTACCAAATGTACCCTTGTGTATCTCTTCCATGAGCAACTTCGCCTCTTTCTCATCTACATAGCGTAGCAACACCAAGTCGTGGTTTCTTTTGTACAGGACACCGTGAGGATTCAGATAGAAATTGCCAGCCAATCTCCTGAGAGTCTTCTGATCTCGACTGGATGCCCCAGCCGGATACTCCTTGTTCTTCAGGAAGTTCTGGATGTCAAAGTACCAGGGTTTATCATCGGGAGCCTCGTCAATGGCAAATATGAATGCAGGCCTATCGAGCCGAGAGATAACAATCCGGGGAGCCTCGTTCTAGAAGTTAACTTTATACATTGAAGACAATGTCGCCAGGGCGTCAGCCGTTTGATTTTCTGCTCGTGGCACGTGATGCAATTCCACCTTGTCAAAGAAAGGCAACAATCTCTTTGCATAATTCATATATGGTATCAAATTGGGCTGACGTGTCTCCCATTCTCCTTTAATCTGATTCACCACTAGAGCCGAGTCTCCGTATACATCCAGGTTCTTGATTCGCAAATCAATGGCTTCTTCCAGACCCATGATGCAAGCCTCATATTCAACCTCATTATTGGTAACGGGAAAAGTCAGTCGGGCAGTAAAGGGAATGTGCGACCCCTGAGGAGTGGTGATAATTGCCCCTATTCCGCTACCATAGGAATTCACAGCTCCGTCAAATATCAACTGCCATTTGGAACCCAACTCTGGTCCTTCGTCCGGCAACGGTTCTTCACAATCTTTCATCTTCAGGTACATGATATCCTCGTCAGGAAAATCAAACCTCATCGATTGGTAGTCCTCAACAGGTTGCTCCGCAAGGTACTCAGACAGAACGCTACCTTTAATAGCCTTTTGCGAGACATATTGGATATCGTATTCAGTTAACACCATCTGCCATCGGGCAATTCTTCCGGAGAGTGCTTGCTTCTCAAACACGTATTTGATTGGATCCATCTTTGAAATAAGCAAGGTTGTATGATTCAGCATGTATTGTCTCAAACGTTTGGCGCCCCAGGCTATCGCGCAACACGTCTTCTCGAGCATTGAGTATCTGGACTCACAGTCGGTAAACTTCTTACTCAAATAGTAGATCGCATGCTCTTTACGTCCGGTCTCGTCGTGTTGACCGAGAACACAACCCATACTTTCCTCAAGAACCGTCAAATACATAATCAAAGGTCTTCCGGCCACTGGGGGTATCAAAACAGGAGGTTCCTGCAAGTATTCTTTTATCTTGTCGAACGCCTTTTGACAATTTTCATTCCAGGTCAACACCTGATCCTTTTTCAACAACTTGAATAACGGCTCGCATGTCGCAGTTAGGTGAGATATGAACTGAGCGATGTTGTTCAACCTCCCTAAAAACCCACGCACTTCTTTTTCTGTTTTAGGCGTCGGCATTTCTTGTATTGCTTTTATCTTAGCAGGATCAACCTCTATTCCCTTTTCGCTCACAATAAACCCCAGCAATTTACCCGATCTCACCCCAAAGGTGCACTTGTTAGGGTTCAGTCTCAACCTGAACTTCCTAAGTCTTTTGAACAGTTTCAGCAGATTAACCAAATGCTCTTCCTCCGTCTGGGATTTGGCAATCATATCATCAACATAAACCTCGATCTCTTTGTGCATCATGTCATGAAAGAGAGTCGTCATAGCACGTTGATATGTTGCCCCAGCGTTCTTCAGTCCGAAGGGAATCACTTTGTAGCAAAATGTTCCCCAGGGGGTAATGAAGGTAGTCTTCTCCATGTCTTCTGGTGCCATTTTGATCTGATTATAGCCTGAGAAGCCGTCCATGAAGGAGAATACGGAGAACTGAGCAGTATTATCGACCAGCACATCAATGTGAGGAAGTGGAAAGTCGTCTTTCGGGCTCGCCCTATTCAAGTCACGGTAGTCTACACACATTCGCACTTTACCGTCTTTCTTCGGCACGGGTACTATATTAGCGACCCATGACGGATAAGTTGTAACAGCTAGGAAACCAGCATCCCACTGTTTTTGAACTTCCTCCTTGATTTTTACAGCCATGTCAGGTCTGGTTCTTCTGAATTTCTACTTAACAGGCGGACATTCCTCTCGCAACGGTAGACGGTGCACAACCATGTTCGTATCTAACCCAGGCATATCCTCGTACGACCAAGCAAATATATTACCATACTCTCGCAGTGTCTCAATCAGCCTTTGCTTGATGTCGCTCTGCAGCGCAGCCCCTATACGGATATTTCTCACAACTTCTTCCGACCCCAAGTTGATAATCTCAATTTCCTCCTGGTGAGGCAGAATGATTCTCTCTTCCTGTTTCACCAAACGAGTCAGCTCTTCTGGCAGGTCACTATCCTCAACAATCTCTTCCTCTGCTTGGAATACCGGGTGCTCAAAGTCGATACGAGTCATAGGCGGTTCGTAGGAGATGTCATCTGAAATATTAGTCCTGCAAAAGAAATGGTTAAACGCTTCAACACGCAAACAAAGCAAATAACCACGTTGCCATTTATTGTTAAAGTAAAAACAAGAAAGACAGGGATCACAACATTTGAATATGAACAACGCCTTTATTTCATGATTAAACAGTGCAATACACATAATCACGTAGCCCTAAGGTAAAATCACTATGCCCCGGGTAGGACATAGGATTATTCAACAATTGATAAAACAAATCATTACTGTTTAAGAGTCACTGGGACAGTTTCCCGGATGAACCAGTTGCAGAGACTTTGTCCTGGCACGCTTGGCTTGATCCACGCGTCCATATCGCAGTCACTATCTCCGTCTTCAGCATCGGAAATAGCATTGATAGTCTCAAAGCACACCCCACTTGGCGTAATCGTGACCGGTCCCTTGAACTTGGGTGCTCCTGAAGATGACGCTGACGATGTCGGTCGGTACCCTAGCCTAAACTTGTCATTCTTCACGGGAATCTCCAAAACCTGCCCCCAGCCTTTAGTCTCACCAGTCTGCACTAAAGCCTGAGCCTCTTTGTGGGATGACACTGCCACCTCTGATACTTTGCTAGAACCCTGAGCTTTGTCTTTAATCCGCAACCCCTCGAAGGCTTGACAAGGTGTCTCGTGTATTTCTCCGTCGACCTCAACATATCTGAATGAAGACAGGTGACTGACTAAAATGTCCTCCTCCCCGCAAACGGTAACAACACTATCACCCACCATGTACTTCAACTTCTGGTGCAGCGTGGACGTTACGGCCCCTGCAGCATGGATCCATGGGCGCCCAAGAAGGCAGCTATAAGCTGGGTTGATATCCATGATGTAGAATTCGGTATCAAAAATTTCCGGCCCCACCTAAAGCGGTAATGTTATTGACCCAAACACTGATCTTTTCGTCCCGTCAAACGCCCTCACAACCAAATCGCTGGGCGTGCAAATAATTCCCCGTATGTCCAATTTCATCATGGCTTTCTTTGGCAATACGTTCAACGACGATCCAGTATCCACCAATACACGCGACAGTACGGTGCCCCGGCATTCCACCGATATATGCAAGGCCATGTTGTACTCTCGACCCCTGGGCGTTAGGTCAAAATCTGTGAAACCCAGGCTATGTCCCGCATTGACATGCGCCATTATCCCCTCTAACTGATTTACAGAAACTTCTTGAGGCACAAATGACGTATCCAGTATCTTTAGCAAGGCGTTCCGGTGGGCCTCGGAACATAATAACAACGACAAGATAGAAATCTTCGACGGCGTCTGCTGTAGATGTTCAACAATTTTGTAGTCGCTTTTGCGAATCAGTCTCATGAACTCCTCTACGTCCTTGAGTGACGTATCCTTTTCTTTCGACTGAGTAGGCCCGCTTTCATTTACTTTGGCTTTTCCTTTGGCCAATCTCTCTGCTTCTACTTCAGGTGAGGTAAAGATCCTTCCGCTACGGGTCATACCCCCCGTTCCAACGATATTATCAACAGCCCCAGCTGGCTGGTTATTCACCACAATCTTTTCACCGTTGCAATACGCTTCTAATCCATATGTCCACGGAACAGCTTTCGTACTCTCAAAGGGAACAGGCCCTGCTTTGGTAATTGTAATAGTTGGCCGCTTGGCGGGCGCCGTTATCGTTATAGTCTTTCTCGGGATCGTTACCGTTGCAATATCATTCTACTTATCACATAATGCCTCCACAGGCTTCTCAACCGCAGTTCGATCAAATTGCAAAGTCCCGTCGTCGATCAAGGCCTGAATGCCCTGTTTCAAATCAGTACAACCCTCAGGCTGGGTCCAACACTCTAAACAGTATTCATCACAACCAGGGAATACTCCCCCTCTAATCAACCTGCTTTTCACTTCACTCAATGGTGTCTTCAGTTCGTGAACATCCGTCACCAAGTTCAAATTTTCTTCTGTTAAGATAGCATTTGCCCCATGATTAGGCATAGGCTGTTGTACAATATTAGGCCCAGTTTGACCAAAGTTGATGGCTTTACTGTCCAACAAGTCTTGAACTTTATGCTTGAAAGCATGACAAGATTCTACATCATGTCCGGGCGCCCCGGAATGGAATTCCCAGTGCTTACTAGCATCGTACCCATAAGGAAGTACCGGTCCTGTGTGCGGTTCCAAAGTTCTTTTCTCAGCCAAATTCAAACTCAGCAGTGTCTGAAGAAGCTCTGCATATGTTGACGGAGGCTTATCGAATACCCTCTTCGGCTTTGCATTCTGAAACCTATTCTGACCCTGATTCTGCCTTTGCTGCTGCTGTGGTTGCTGCTGCTGTTGTTGTTGAGGAATTGGAATAGTAACACTGGCTATTTGTTGAGGTTGACTATACTGATTTCTACCTCTGCCCCGGCCTCTACCACCAAATACAGCGCTTGTATCACCTTGTCGTCTTCCGCCGAACGCCTTTCTCGCACCCCCAGCCGAAGCAGATTCACCTGCCTGAATCTTTCCAATTTTAATTCCATTCTCGATCCTTTCTCCCATAAGGATCATATCGGAGAAGCTACCCATCGAAACATTGAGTAACTTGTCATAGTACATTCCTGTAAAGGTCCCCACAAACATGTCATTCATCTCCCTTTCAACCAAAGGAGGGTGCACCCGAGCTGCCAGATCACGCCACCGTTGCGCGTACTCCTTAAAACTTTCACCACTTTTCTGCGACAGATTCTGCAACTGAACTCTGTTTGGCGCCAAATCACTGTTATATTTGTAATGCATAACAAAAGCATCAGCCAACTGCTTCCAGCTCCTAATCTAGGTGGGCTCTAGTCTCATGTACCATTCCAATGATGGTCCCGATAAGCTGTCTTAAAAGAAATGCATGAGCATCCTTTCATCATTGGAATATGCAGACATCCTTCTATAATAAGAACGTACATGGACCTTTGGGCAGGTATCCCCTTTGTATTTTTCGAATGTTGGAGCCTTGAATTTAAATGGCACCCTCAGCCCTGGTACCAACCCCATAGTAGTCATATCTAACCCAGCGAAGTTCTGATCAACCACCCCTTTCATCTGCTCTTCTAGCATTCTGATCCTCTGAACAGGGTCAATAGGGCCTTCAGGTCCCATACCTCTTCCTGAAAAAGCGTCATCCTGTTGATCCACATTCCAGTCATTGCCATACCCATCGTAACCCATGTTATGGCCAAATCCTTGCTGATTGAACACAGGACCCTGTCCTCGGTTGCCGAACCCTTGATTGATCCCAGCAGGTCCAAAACCATTGTTGAAAGGAAATGCTTCAGCGCCGTTCACATTACCGAATCCACCATTACCGTAGCCATACCCCTGATTGATGCCGTAACCGTCATTACCGAAGCCTTGATTGTTGAACCCGAAGTTCCCGTCCTGATTGACATTGCCATACCCATTGTTTCCAAAGCCAACATTGTCAACGAATCCTTGATCGACATCAACAGTGTTGCCTTTGTTGTTAACAACATGCCCATCACCACCATTTCCAGTGTTGCCATTACCAGCGCCAGCACCTGCACCAGTACCAGTGTTTCCGTTGACAGTCACAACAGGTGGAGTAACAATTGCCGGTATCTCATCCTCCCGGCGAGGAGTTTCAACAGAAATGTGGTCAGTGTTGCCATTTCCATTCGCCCGCGTCAGCAGCGGCTGCACCAAGGTCTGGAGGTTCTCCTGGCCCTTGGCCATGCTCTCCATGGCTTGCATGAACAAAGTCAGCTTCTCACGGATTTCCTGCATCTCAACTTGGACTTGATCCATTATCTTCTTGCAGTTGTTTCTGGTTGAATAGCAGTGGACTCTCTGGTCGTCAATCCTGAAAAACCTGTGAGATGCAAGAAATAAGATACAGATTCAAAAATACCGGTCATGCAATATGAGGATGCAGACGCACATGTATAAATATGCTACAGGTTATATTCCCCCCCCCCCCCCCCGATTCTAGTTTCAGAGAGAAGGCCATCACGACAATGGAGTCCCCATCAAGAAAGCAAGGAATCAGAAAACCCTCATACATAAACGAATGCCAAGAGGCAGAGTACAAGAGTACAACTAAATACAACTGAAGAGACCTCGACCAACAAGCCTGGCGATGGTCAAAACACGGGAAGATACAGAGGTTCCACAGCAGGATATGTCATCAGGGAAATCCTAGCTCTCTCGTGGATCCAAGCCAAATAGGGATCATAAGCTTTGTTGTTGCTCTTACCAAGCAAAGCTTTCCCTCTCCTATGGATGTTAGCCCATGCATGTCTCAACCTGATCAAAACAGCCTCGTCTAATGAGCCCGTGAGATACAGAGATTCCTGTATCTCACCCTCAATAGGAGCGTCTCTCAAGGCATAACCAAACTGTCTCACCAGCAGAGAAGGGTTATAGTTGATACAGCCTTTCCGTCTAATCAAAGGGACATTCGGAAAGCCGCTGCAACTATATATAACATCAATGCCAAGCATGCTTCGATCAAACCAAATGATGCTCTCAGCAGACAGCCCCATCAGTCGGGAAGACCAATCCAAAGTATCAACAGCATCAACAAAAGGCCCTGTCTTCGGAAGATGTCCCTGGAACCATCTGTACAAAAGAGGAAGACAGCAGGAAACATTCTTGCCACGACATTTCTCATTCTTATAGTGAATAGAATGATAAACATCGCCCAAGAGAGTAGGAACTGGATTCTTCGAGGCAAGAATCAAGAAGGCATCTGAGTCAACAAAATCTGGCACATTAGGAAACAAGACAGTCCCATAGATGCAGACAGCTAGAATGGCACTGAAGGCAACCCAACATCCACTCTTCGCGCACTGTGTAGCCTTCTCAACCAGGACAGACAGGTGAAAACCATAGGCTCCGTTCAGCTTGACCAATCCTCCAGGAAACTCAGAAGCGTCTAAACTGACAATCTCAGCGAGTGTAGCCAACTCAGGCTCAACATCAACATGTATGAAGGGCATCCGGTCTAACACAGGAACTCCCAACATAGCAGAATACTCCTCCAAAGTGGGTGCCGGAATATAGTCGGGGAACAAGAAGCATCTCAGCTGAGGCTCATAAAACTGCATCAAAATATACACCCCAGTCGTCTCAAATGCTGAAGGCCTGTACAACAAACTAAGCAATCTCCCATAAGATACTCTGAACTCAGCCCTCACTCTCTCATCTGCTAGAGCAACTAATCCCAGCAAGGCACTGATATCTGGCGAATGCAACCGGTAAGCAACCGTCCTCTTCATGGACTCCATGTCTGGCTAGAAGATACACTAGAATTAGAGGGGAATGATCACACCTGCAACATAAATACACGTTAATGAAATGCAAACATGAAAATGCACATGCATATGCAAACAGGAGATCAAGTGCAATGCTGATGAACTGTGCTGCTTTGTACTGAAGCCTGAGAACCATGAAATCTTCATCTCAAACCAAACTAACCACTCAAATGAACCCTGTAACCACATCTCACTGGCAGAGATAAACCAGGTACTCTGAGGTCAAAGGTTTCCTGCAAACAGACCTACCTACCCCTCACAGGTATGTACTTAACTCGCAGACAAGGTACGACATCCTATGCGGGTTCAACGTCACAGACTTTCAAGAGTGATGATACGATACCCAGAAGGTGTGGCATCATCATCCCTTGAAGTGGCCTCACTTAGTTGAATCCCCAATGATAGGTCCCCAAAGTCGACAATCCTCGGGCCAGACAACTTGTCGAGCCTTAAGGGCCAGGCAAGAAGCATCAAAGAGAATCTCGTCCGAGCGCAGATTTCGCGGCTAGCTGGTGCGAGCTAAGCAAGCAGGCTAACCACTACTCTCTACTTCTAAGTCTATGTGCAAACTCAAGCCCAGGTCCGGCTTATCTCTCAATCTAACCCTCTTCCCAGCACAACAACAATAATGATACTGAAAGTAAAGCCAGAAAGGTAAATACATACAAAACCCCAGACGGGAAAACAAGCGCTAGGATCGACTCGCATAGGGAACCGTTGGAGTCCCCAGCAGAGTCTCCAGTTGTCGCTACTGCGAAAATCGGCGCCGGCTATGACAGAAGAGTCGCCACCGTGCGTTATTTATCCTAATAGAGGGAAAGGAAACGCTCAGAGTAAACCTAACACAAAGAGGGAAAGGAATGGTCATCACAACCAAATCCTGGATTCGGGAGTCGGTTACGCAAGGGGAAGGTATTAGCACCCCTCACGTCCGTCGTACTCGACGGGATCCACACTTGTTTTCTATCTAAGGGTGTGTTATTCTATCTACTCTACAGGTCTGGGTTAAAAAGAAAGGAAAATGACTCGGCAAAGTATCGCACTTTATGCCTACGTATTCCCGTCTGGAACGAGAAATCAGAGTCAACGTAGTTCGCCTACCTACGGGAAAGGAGAGGAAGGTTGCTCGCTAGGATACGACATCCTATGCCTACGTACTTTCATACAGCATGAAAGATCAGAGCAAGCGTAGTTCGGGCCACGGAAGACACAAGCTTGTCTGACTGTTTTTTATTACTTTCAAAAAGGGTTTTTCTGATTAAGAGTCCAAGCGGACAAAAATGACACTTTGATGTTTGTTTTGAATCTTTTACGAAAGAAATGTTTTTTAGTCTGTTTGCTACTTGTACTGCACTAAAGACTTGTGATCTGAGAGTGACTACGTCGCATGTCACCCTAAGGGTACCATACTAAGCAGTCAGATTACTGAAGAGTGACCTTCCAGCAACCTTTTCTCAAATAGCTTAAGGCTCGTAGCGTACAACGCGCGTTATCCTTATTTCTGTGTTTTTGAATTGTTTTGAGATAAGAAGAGAGAAAGAAGCTCTAAAAAGCCTAGGGTTGAAAAGGATATAAAAACTAACCTAATGTTGTCATGCATGGATAAGAATCCTAATGTCTGTCATAATTCCCTCCTGCACAGAGGAAATCAGAGATCCTAGGGGATAAACAGAAAAGAAAGCAAGCAAATATAGTAAAATGCATGCAATGCAGCAATACAAGCGAGGCAAGGGAGTCCCACTCAACCTCGAACCTGGGAAAAGAACAGGCAAAGTGAATCAACATTCACTTCAAACCTAGGGGGCAAGCTACACAAGCCAACAAATAATACAGAAAACAAAAGCCACAGCAGAGAAGGCAGCCCAAGCAGCAGCACCAATCTCCTACAGCAAACAGCAGCTCTGACAGCAACAGATGATTAACCAGCAAAAAGTTGATAGCAACAACCTTCATCTTCATGAATAACTCCTATCTTTAAGCTTCAATAAACTTTCAATCTTCAATAGACACCAGGCTTCAACAAGCTCCCAGCTTAAGCAACCTCAAACCCCAACCAGTAAACAGCTTCAACCAGCTCCTGACCTCAACAAGCTTCTAGCTTCAACAAGCAAGCAAAACCCTAGCTTCAGCAAGCTACCTCATCTTTTCCTTTACCAAGCTTCAACAAGCACCTCCAAGGGAGAATCATTCAACAAGATCAGGTTGAAATGTTAAGAAGCTCAATGACAACCAAGGGAAGTCACTGAGAACTTAACACTGTGAGAGACTGGCATCCTCAAAGTTCTACTCTTAAAGCATGCCATTCATCCCTCCTAAGGAGAGATGTGACTTCTTTAAAAGGACTTTATGTCATTTGATGGAATGGAGATGAACAATATACTCCATGTTTGAAGAAACAAGTAGGACTACTCTGATGCTCTTCCTAAAACCCTAGTTCTCTTAAGCTCCTAAAAAGCACTCTAACAGATGAGAAATATTCAACTCCAAGCTCCTCTAAGCTCTCCAAAGCATCTTCAATTGGCCTTCATTATCATCCAAGATCAAAAGCAACACCACCCTAAACTAAGGGGAACTATTCAGTTAAACTATCCAAATTAGTTCATCAGAAACACCTAGAAGTTAGTCCTAAAACTAATTCTAATAAAAAATACCAAAATGATTGTAAAATCCTACAAAAATTACTAAGGGTTCCTAAACCTCTTATGAATATGCCATACAAAAACCAGGGGGTTATCCATCCATTTGGACCTAAGACTATGCCATAAACCTAAAGGTATCATCCTAAAACCCTAATTCTACAACACCTAATGTTCAATGTTCAAAACAACCTAAAATTATCTCACAAAAATATGAGAAAATTACTATGGGGACATGCATATTTAAGCTATCTAGACCAAAAAGAACAACTCAAAATTCATCACCAATCATCCACAATAAAATCAGTAAAATGGCATACCAAACATATCAAAATAAAAAGCCATTAAAAATACAAAAATGCAAATAAAATATAAAATGCATGAATTAAAGAAATTTTAATCCTATTAAATTCTACACATTCTAAGGAGTCAAAGGGAAAAAAACCTGGATTAAAAAGACTAATTTTCCTAATTATTATGGATTTATTTCTATACTATATGAAAAATATGAAATTAAAAGAAAATAAAGAAAAATGAGAAACCTGCGTGCTGAATAGCAATTAAATTCAGTTATTTCTCTAGACTGGGCCCAACAGGGGGTGCGTACATCAATTTGACTTAAGCCCAAACCAATTAACAGAAAATAAATGGAAAATGAAAGGAAAATGGAAAACTCTCGTGGCAAATAGCAATCCATTCACGTTATTATTCACCAATGGGCCTAAAGGGGAGTGTGGTTAGCAAGAAGTCACTAAGCCCATCCAACTCAACTTTAATGAAACGAGGCGTTTTGATGTTATTCAATCTCTTCAGTTGTGAAACACGATCGTGGCCATTAGATGGAGTCTCCAGTCAAAGTCAAGGCGTGATCTAAGGGTTGGGAGTCATCGTCCCCAAAACATTCAAACCTGGGAGGGAAAGTTCAGACGGTGGCCTGAACTTTGCGCCACCGTCTTCTCCGGCGAAGGCATCCCAAAACCTCATCAACCAAGCCAAATAAATACCCTACCTTGCTTGAAATTTCACCCTGATCATGAATATAACCTCCAAATTCATTGATTCTCACTCCAACTCTAAATACGATCCCACTTTCAGAAAAATCACAAATCTTGAATCACCTCAAAACCTAAAATTAAGGAGCCTAAACTCATCTACATGCTTCAGGGAAGAATTCTAACTATCTAACCATGCTTAAAGCCTCAAGAATCATGAGTTATTCCTTTCAACAGAATTCTGATCACTACCTAAAGTCTCACGAATGGCTCAATTTTTGTGCCTAAATCCATCTAATCATCATCACTAACCTCTCCATACATCAAATGCTAATCAATTCACTACAAATTGGAGCAAAAAATGAAAGTTGCAAACCTGGTTTAATGCGATGAACAGATGGTAATTCTCCTTGATTCAGCCCTCAATCTTCTCCAGATTCATTCAATAATCACTCCTAAAGCTTCTGAAACAACTGATTTGCACTGAATTCTCCTCAATCCTCAAAACCGATTCTCGATGCAATGGTGAAATTTTCAAATGCTCTCTCTCGATTCTCTCCAATGTTGGCCCAAAAAATTGATCTGGATCAGTTGCATACCATATATAGAAGTGATTAGAAACTTCCAGAACCTTCTGTAACTAACTGAATGAGAAATTCAATTTCTCATCTTCTTTGAAAATTTCACATGCCAAAGTCATGCCTTACTCTGTTTCAGCTTCCAATTTCACCTGAAATTCTCCCCTTATGACATTTAGAAATGAATTGAAATGGTATATCCCTTATTTTTGATCCAAAGGCAATGGATTGATATGTTGCTTCAACCATAAGTAACAAAGAGGAACCCCATGCAAATGACCTCAAATCCAAAATGTGTTAATGTCATCCTTTCCAAAACACGTTTTCTTATCAAATTGGTATATAACATTGCTTGGTTTGGCCATGAAATCAAGAAATCACATTTTTGCCTTTTAAATGACTTTAATTTCTTCATTTAAAATCCATTTCAAACCAACTTCTCCTATGAGCCAATTCAAAACCTCCTTGATGCATGGTCAAGGTTAAAACTCTATTTTGAGCAACTTTCTAGTTGAACAATTTTCCATTTGAGGCCCCTAAGTTGGAGATTTGGAGCCATGCTTGAGAATGACCTATAATCACCAATACCCAAAATACCCCTGGATTGCAAAGACCATAACATGAGTTCTACAAATCCTCTTGAGGACTTATAGTACTCTATGGAAATCTAAGATCAATATCTACAACTCTTATGTTGGCAAAAAATCCATTTGAAAACTCCTTGAAGGGCAAAAGTTGCTTGGAAGTCAAGTGACTTTCACAGATAAATTTCAGTGTCCTCTGGTGACCTGTAATTTGCAAAGACCATAACTTGAGTTCTACAAATATTCTTGAAGACTTCTAGTACTCAAATTAAAGGTATTGAGAAGCTCTACAAGTTTCATGTTGGCCAAAGATCCATTTGAAACTTGTATTTTGACTTATGTGGCTTTGAAGTTAAGCACTAAATAGGGGATTTTACACTGAAACCCTAATTTAGCAACTTCCCACATTCTTGATCTTTCTTTGCTTAATCTTGGCACCACACCACACCTGTATCAACATATCAATCCATGAATCCCATGACCTCAAGGTAGGCTTTGATGCTCTCCAACTACTCAATTGAATTAGGGTTGACCCAGATGAAACCCTAGTTGACTGCACCTCAACTGTGGCTCTCATACTTGAATCAATGACTTGCCTCAACTTTAATATGGCCCTCTAGGTATCCCATGAGATCCATACACACCTCAAGTTCATAATCCATGCTTGTCATCCCACTGATGATTCTCAATATTCCTCAGGATAGAAGCAAAACCCACATGTAGGCACTCAAACTTCTCAAGACTTCAAATCCCTTCTTGATGGCTTGGATGACTTTCACACTTGGATAAGACCTCTTGCTAGGCTTTTCTCTTGATAGACACCCTTGATCCCTTGTTGGAGGCATGATATGCCAATGATTGAACTATGTACATGATGTAACTATGCAAATGAAATGCAATGAAACATAAATCAGGCAAGAAAAGGTTGAGCAAATTTTGGGGTGCAACAACTATGACCTGGGAACGAATGCGTCGCATATCGTCCAAAGGACGTATACTAAACATTCTAGACGATTGAGAGGAGGCCGCTTAATTATCATTACCCAAGTAGCTTAAGGCTCGTAATGCACTTATACTAACTTGCCTTTATTACGTTTTTTTATTGTTGTTTGAGATGAGAAGAGAGAACAGGCTCAACTAAGGGGAGACTATCAAGTCCTGACTGTTGTCATGCCAAGGATTCATCCTATGGTTGAAGTTTGAAACAGGGATATCCTAGAAGTTATCATGCATAGGTTTCAACCTAAAGTTCTAATCATCACTTCCTTGTCAAAGGAAGTGAGATTCCTAAGGGATCATGTCAATGATAAACAGAAACAGATAAAGCATCAGCTTAAACGGTAAACAGATAAACAGCTGTAAAATGCATGCAATGCAAGTGAGGGAGGAAATGTGTGTGGGGCATCAGCCTCCACAAGCTCATCTCAACCTCAAGCCAAGTATGAATAATTGCAATCATAAAGGAAAATAAAATGGCATCAAGCAAATCACAAACCACATAGGCAAGGGAGCAGAGCTCTACCGAATACCCGCAAGCAAAGCCATACAGTAAAAATACAAGCAGAGGGAGCAACTCAACCTCTAGTGCAATCATGCTCCTATATTAAAAAAATTTAAACATGAGCTTATTCTAATGCATCAAGCAAATCAAACAAGTCACAGCAATACAGTTGCACAAAAAGCAAACAGACAGGAAAGAAAGCAAATCAACAGCTTCTACAGCTTCACAGCAAAGCAATCCTCTGACAGCAGCTCAGTCCTCAGTCTGTAACTGTTCCTCCAGGCTTTCATCTTCAATAGCAAGTGTCGACTTGCTTCTTCAAGCTTTCAAGTCATCAAGCACAAGTATCAACTTGTTCTTTATCTTCTTCAAGCTTCAGCTCTTAATTCATCCTCAATTTGATCTTTTTCACAAGTGTCAACTTTTCCTTCTTGATCTTCAAGCTTCAGCTCCAATGGCAGTCTTCAAACAAAAGGGAAGTGCAACCTCTAGCATCTTCAATCCTCTAGCAAGGAACTCCATCCTCTAGCAAGGGAGAAAGATTCATCTAACAAGAGTAAGGTGGGGATAGGGAGAAGCAAAGTGAAGACCAAAGGTCACCTCTAAGCACTCCACCATCAAGGAAAGGAACCCTCAAAGGTTCTACCAACTTGTGAGGAGCCACACATCCTACCAATTGAGGGATGTGGCCTTCACAATGGGACCTTACATCATAGGGAGGAATGGAAGTGATCAACATCTTCCATGTTTCATGAAGGAAGAAAGTCTATTCTAAAGGGATCTCCCTAAAAACCCTAATCCTTAACCCTAAACAAACTACACCAAAGGGAGAGAAATCTTCAAGTCCAAGCTCCACCATGCATTCCACAGCAGCCCACACAAGTCTTCATCATCATCCAAGAGCAAGAGAAGCAAAAACCTAGTCTAAGGGAACAAATGAAATCATTCTAGTTGAGTTAGCAAGTTAGGATCACCTAAAACCTAGTATTAAAGTTAATTCTACCTAAAATACTAAAATCAATTATAAAATCCTACAAAATTAACTAGCGGAACCTATGTCAATCATGACTCTACCATGTTAATTCCAGAGATCAAATCCTCAAATAAGACCTAGAAATAAATTCTACACTACAAGGTACTAAACTTAAACCCTAAAAGGAAGCACCTAAAATTCCTACCTAAAAACACCACCTAATTTCATCAAAAAAAATGTGAGAAAAATACTATGGGAGCATACATGTCTAAGCTAATCACAAACAAAAAATAAACCCAAAACTCATCACCAAATGCTCACACTAAAATCATCAAATAGAGGTATCAACCATGGCACTTTTATTATCAAATAAAATGTAAAAAGATGCACAAAAATTGAAAATGCATGATTTTCCTAATATTTTTATTCAATAAAATTCTAGATTCAATCATGAATCAGGGGGAAAAACCTAGAATTAATTGACCTATTTTCCTATTTTTCATGAATTATTTTCAAACTAGCATGAAATGATGAAATTAAAAGAATTAATAAAAGTTGCGTGGCAAATAGCAATTGACATCAGTTCAATATATGGGTTGGGCCAGAGTGGGGGTGTGAATATCAATCCAAGCGCTAGGCCCATTTACTTCAGTTGAGTGAAACGATGCGTATTGGCTTTAGTCAATAGTCAGCCCTTTCAAACTCAATCGTGGCCGTCTGTTTGGGTTACTTGGTCAAGTCTTCACGATGATCCAACGCCTGTAGTGCATCTTCCTCGTTCAAACATTCAGATGGAGGGAAATTACAGACGGTGGCCTGAGCAGTGGCGCCATCGTCTTCTCCGGTGAGGTCCAATATACAGGTCATCAAAGATTACAAAACGATACATCATCTCACTCCATTTTTCATGCTGATCATGAATCCAACCTTAGAAACATCTAATTCCGTATAGATTTTCAAACCCAGTAGCCATTCCAAAATATACCTCAATCTTGAATCTCCTCAGAACTTCAATTAAATGCACAGAAATGATCCTTATCTCATGGTGATCATGTTACCCTATCCCATCTTGATTATCAATCCAAGAATTGCAAGAATTCATCTTCAACAGAAAATGATCCACATCCTAACTTGTCTCTAATTCCCAAATTGATCATCTCAAATCCATCTATACATCATCAAGATCCTAACCACCTATAGATTTCTATCTATCTCCTCCTAGATTATGCACAAAAACAAAATGTACCAACCTGTGTTCAGAGGTGTAACAGAAGGGGTTCTTGATCACTTCAGCCTCCAAGATGATGCAGATACACTCCAAAACTCCTTCTAAAGCTAATGCAACCTTCAATTTCCCCTGAATTGGCCTTGAACTCAGAATTCAATTTCAACTTGCACCTCTGAAATTTCAACTTCACTCTCTGCTTCAGGCTTCAATCTTCACCAAAAAATGAACTGAATACACTTACCAACTTATATAGAACTCATTAGAATCATCTAGAACTCTCTCAAAGCTTCAGAATGAGAAATTGGATTTTCAAATTCTCTCTAAAATCTCACTTACACCAGTCACGATTCCCACTCTATTTTGGCCTTAGCAAGCTTGCTTTCAACTTCTCATGAGATATTGAACATGAATGGTGGTGTTTCCCTCCTTGTTTCCATCCAATGGCTTATGTATGTCATGTTACTTCATCATGAAGAAACAAAGAAAAAGGGCATGATATTGGACTCATATCAAAATTCTAATATTTCCAAAGTTTCTAAAATTCTTTTTCCATTCAAAAAATGATATTACTTTGCTTCATTTGTGTTGCACCCCAAAATTTGACCAACTACTCATCGCAATTTGGCTCATGTTTCGACTCATTTCATTTCGCATTTGCATACCGCGTACATTGCATTTTTTCCAGTCAAATTGGTTTATCGGGATCACAGCCCTCTGATAGCATTTCAGACCAATACGAGGACGTATTTTGAGAATCGGTGCTCGTCCCGGTGTTTTCAGCTCTCGCTGTTGTTTTTGAGGACCTCTCGGTGTCCGGGTTTTTACCGTTTATTTCGATATAGTTCTCTAATCGATTTAATCGGCTTTCTCGCATTTTTAGATTTTCCCCCTTATTTTCTAGAATTTTTAATAGATTTAATTTGATTTTTCTAGTTAGTTAGATTTTTTTTTAGGTATTAAATAGTTTTAATAGCTTTTAGATATTAATTGATGTTTTAATAGTTTAGGGGTTTCTTTAATAATTTTTAAATAGATTTTAGGTTTAAATCATTTTTTAGATATTAAGTAGCATTTTTAGAATGATTTTTAATAGAATATTCCTTTAATAGGTTTTTTAAATAGAAATTATTAGAGTTTTTTCTATTTTTTTAGTTTAGAGATTAAATAGGATTTAATAGAGTTTTCATTAGTTTAGAGATTAATATAGATTTAATAGTTAATTCTCTTTTCTTAGATTTAATTAGATTTTAATCTTTTATTTAGATTTTAATTGAGGTTATTAGAGTCTTAATTAGGATAGAATAGTCTTAATTTTTCCATTTAAGATTTAATTACAGTCTTTAATTGAGTCTAATTAGGATTAGTTAGTTTTAATCAGGTATTAACCCGTTTTAATCCATCATTAGTGCAGATCCAGTTAATGGGCCATGTGGCGGCTTCGGAGGCCCACAACCCCAGTCCACTTGTCACGCTATAAGTCCTCCACGCGTGCATTCAGAATTCTCCTCCAGCTTCCACGTTTTCCACTTCATTCACACACTTCCACGCCACGTTTCATTCCCTCAACCACTCCACGTTTTCACCTCTGAGACCCCACTTCCATGCCACGTAACCCCACCATCTCCCACTCTCCGTACACGCGTCCCCCATGCACAACGCAGCAAAGCCACGCGTCCCCACGCCATCATCCCTCTGCATGCGCGCCGGAGACCCCACCGCCGGCCAAGCAGCCACCGCAGCGGTCGCCGGTAACTGTCGCCGGAAGCCGTTTCTTCGCCTGAAACTTCATCCCTCATTCATCTTCCCCAAAACTCCTCCACCAATCCCCAATAATCGTCCAGAAAACCACCGTTTCTTCAGCCCAACTCGCCGGAAACATCATCCTATCTTCAAACATCTCCAGAAAATCACTGTTTCTTCATCCAAGATTCGTCCAAGATCTACCAACTTCTCGCCGTTCTTCGTCCCAGAAACGCCCAGAAACCGATGAAGTTCATCCTTGTGCTTCATGACTTTTCCAGAATCTGCAAGAACTTCATGTGTTCTTCACCTGTTTCCAGAAAACCTTCAAAGATTCGAACGAATCTTCATCGTTCTCCAAGCTACGTTCCCAGAAATCCCCGATTTCGCCAGAAATTCATCAACCTTCAACCAATCTCCAGAAATTGAAGGATCCTCAACAACATTCTTGATTCCAGAAGAACTCGAAGTGTGTTGTTCGTCCAAAGTCCTCAAGAATCATCACGTTCATCCCATCGCGTTCTTTCAGATTTCCAGAAGAACATTCATCACCACCTTCATTATCGTTCCCAGAAACGAAGTACCTTCATCGCCCCCAATCATCATCCGTTTGTCATTCATTCTCCAGAAACGCTAATGTTCTTCAGATTCCTTCGTCAAGCATCAAGATCTTCATCAAGATTGTTGAAGTTCATCGTTTCAGAAATCATCATCATCATTATCATCATGTGAAATCTCCAGAAATCGTAAAAGCGATCATCATCGTTCAAGAACATGCATCATAGATCTTCCTCTTCCTCGTAGAGATCTTCAGCGGATCTTCATTTGTTCTTCAAGTTTTCCAGAAGATTTCAAGATCACTCAGCTCATCTTCCAGAATCTTCCTCCAAAGGGATATTCAGACACATTGGGCTGTTGATTTAGCTGTTCACGGTTTTGATTGAGGGAACGTGTGGAGTGTTTGGTTCAGCTCTTGGTTAGGGTTTGGCTGAGAGGTGTGGAGAGGATGGACGGCGCATGAACAGTGCGCTGAGAAAAGAGTGATTAGGGTTGGAACGAGGAGAGAGAGCGGGCAATGGATTGGACTCTGGGCCCATTAGCCTTTCAGATCCGTACACACACCCCGTTTGGCCAAGATACCCTCCGTTTCTGTTTTTTGGTTATTGCTTGGTAAACGGGCTAAGCCCACTACGAGCCATTTCTGTGCACACTCCCCGTTTTCTTCCAACACCCCCTCCCAGCAGTTTTTTTGTTTGTATTCTTAATGGGCTGGGCCAAGTTTTTTTGTTCTGTTTTTGCTGGCTGCACCCCTAGCAGCAGTTTTGCACCCCCCTTCTGTTTTTTCTTTCTTTCTTTATTTTCTTTTATTATCATTTGCTTAGTTTTTTAAAAAGAAAAGAGAATATGTAATAGAAAAAATGGAAAAAGATAGAAAATATGGTGATATAAAAATAATAGTATTTTTAATATTTTTCTTTTTAGGATATATTTTTTCATAGAGTTTATTTTCTTTTTAGAAGTAGATTTAAATGTCCATTTGTTAGGGGACTTCTTTCTTTTTAGAAGTAGATTTAAAAGTCCACTTGTTAGGGGACTATTTCTCATTAGATTTTTCATAATAGTTGGATAGGATTTTTTAGGAGTTTATTTTTCCTGTACTCAATCATTGTAATTTTTTCAGAATATTAATAAAATGAGATTGATGTTGTGGTCTCCGTTCTACCCGTAGTTAGGCCGAACTACAGCTGCTCTGACTTTCTCTGAAGAGAATATGTAGGCATAGGATGCGATATCCTAGCGAGCACACTAACAACTAACCTTTTTGTTCTCTCGCTGCCGTGCGATCGAGACTTTCCCGCGGACGACTGATGTTATCCTTTTCTCTTGCCCGAGTGCACTTGAGACCAGACTGTAGTTCTAGTTCCCATAGGTTCCCATTCCTCGAAACCCGACATACTACGTCCGTTCTACCGAAAACAGGTACGCCTAAGTCTCCAATGGTCGAGCAGCGTCCACCTAACTGCTAGAACGCGTACGCTAGTATCGTCAATCATTTCTCTCACCCCCGTGTGACCGAGAACACCCCTGTCTAGCCGTAGTTAGCCTGAACTACGTCATGCTCTGATTTCTCTGATGAGAATACGTAGGCCCAAGACGCGACGTCTTGCCGAGCAAATTAACCCGTAGTTTCCCGAACTACGTTGACTCTGATTTCTCTCTTGAGAATACGTAGGCATAGAGTGCGACGCTCTATCGAGTCAATTTCTTCCCGTTTAGATTTAGCAGCCGTAGATATATTGTTTTTCACCCAAGTAAACCCAAGCAAGCGTGGATCCCGTTGAGTACGACGGACGTGAGGGGTGCTAATACCTTCCCCTTGCGTAACCGACTCCCGAACCCAGACAATGGTTGCGACGACCTTGTCTTACCCTTTTTCGTCAGGTTTTTCCGATCGTTTCCTTTCCCGCTCCGAGGGATAAATAACGAAAGGTGATGACTCTTCTATCATGCCGGCACCTTATTTTCGCGCAAGCGGCAGCTGACGACTCTGCTGGGGAGCTTACGATAGTTCCCTATGCATTTGGGATCCAACGTCCCTTAAGAGAGTCAATCCTAACGCTTGTATGTTTACTTGCTGGGTTGCGTTTATTTATCGCATTTTACTTCTCGCACTCTATTTCCCGCATTTTATTTTCAGTATAATATGATTATCTGTGCTGTTGTGGGATGGGAGTTCTGATGAGTGAGAAGCCAGACCCAGGCTTGAGTGCACTATAGACTTAGAGTGGAAATTAGTGGGCGCGTGCTTGCTTTGTAGGCACTAGTGTCTCATGAAATCCATGCTCAGACGAGGTTCATCCGGTTGGCTTCCCTTTCAGCCCTTTGGGTTGAGACAGTTGCTGGTTTGGTGGATTGTCGACTCTGGGGACCGATCATTTGTGATTCAGCTAAGTGAGGCCGCTTCATGAGCTGGTGATGCCACACCTTCTGGGTATCGTATCACCCCTCTTGAAAGTCTGTGACGTTGATGAACGCATAGGATGCCGTACCTTGTGTCAGTATAAGTCCATACCCGTGAGTGGGAGGGTTTTTGCAGGAAACTTGACTTCCAGCCTACCCGATATCTTGGTTTTCTCTCGTCAGAGCAGACTTATCCCGTCAGCAGCGCAGCAGCAATCAGAGCTTTATGGGGGTTGTGATCCCGTGTTTGCTGCATCTTGCATTGCATTTGCATTCCTGCATCATATTGCATATCATTCGCCAGCTAGTTAGAGCTCTTATCCAGCCGTTATTTTCTGAAGGTGAGTGTTGAAGGCGACCAAGGGGTTGAAGCAGATTTGAGCAGATTTGAGCATATTTGAGCAGTGAAGTCAGTTGACAGTTGTTGGTAGCTATGTTAGAGAGCAGCTTCTAGTTTGTTGATACCTTGTCAGGTTTCACTGTGACGTCCAATCCTCTGTATGGATCTACGCACGACGAAGACTTTCCGCAAGTGAACAACCTTACTGCAGCTCAGCCTGTACAGCCATTTGTTGAAGACCGAGGTCTACGTGAGCAGTTTGTTGTCCGAGGTGAACGTTCTCCTTCTGTTGATATCTCATACTACCAGGGTTTTGCCTTCCCTGTGCCGAAATCCCGAAGAGAGGTCCCGATAGCAAAGAATGAAGACCCATTAGCTCCCGTGTATGCTGAAAGGTTTCGTGCATTGGATGAAAGATTCAAAGCCTTGAAAGGTAAAGACGCTGTTAACCCTAATGCTGCAGACATGTGTCTGGTTCCCGGCCTAGTGTTACCTCCGAAGTTCAGAATGCCGAGGTTTGAAAGGTACAAAGGAGATAGTTGCCCGAAGCAACATTTGGTGATGTTCTGCCGAAGAATGACTTCATTTGTGCACAACGACAAGCTGATGATTCATTGCTTTCAAGATAGCCTGACTGGGGCATCCTTGAGTTGGTATATGCAGTTAGAGAGTGATCAGATACGATCATGGGAGGATTTAGCCAATGCTTTTCTGAAGCAGTATGACTACAATCTCGATGAAGCTCCTATTCGCATGCAGCTGCAAGAATTGTCTCAAGGGAACAATGAACCTTTCAGAAAGTATGTTCAGAGATGTAGAGAATTTGCTGCTAGAGTGCAACCACCGCTCCTAGACCAAGAGCTGAAAGGCATGTTCGTAAACTCCTTGCAGAGCCCGTTCTTCGAAAGAATGCTCGGAGTTGCACCAAATTTCTATGAATTGGTAAGGGCAGGAGAGCGCATCGAGTATGGTGTAAAGACTGGAAGAATCCAGAATGTTTCGAGCAGTCAGGCTAGTGAAACCGAATCTCTCTGTAGCTTTCAAACTGAAGAAGGAATTGTGATCAATGCAATCATGAATGATGTTGGATATCCTCAAGACGAATCGGTGAAATCTGTTGGTTCTCCGTCTTCTCAGCGGTCAGTATCTTCTGTGTCTCGTTATTCTCGACAGACAATTGTGCCTGGGGCACCACATCGGGAACCTTATGTAGCTCCTCTTGCAAATCCACGAGCCCGTGGCCGAAGTTATCAGAATCAGCGTCAGAATCAGAACCGACCTCGTAACAACTTGGAACGAAGGAATGCCCCTTTCCATCCAGTGCCTGTGCCGTATAGCCAGATTCTTCCACATTTGACTCAGAATTCTTTAGTGGAACCGAAAGATCTCAAGCCCGTGCCAGAGCCTTACCCTCCAGGGTACAACCCCCATGCTCAGTGTGGATACTATGGTGGATCTCCAGGGCATTCAACTGAAGATTGCAAAGCTTTTCAGGCAAAAGTGCAACAATTGATCGACAAAGGGTGCATTTCCTTTCCAGAGGGAGTTTTGGTTGTGCATGACGGTCTCTCAGCCGTCTGAGCTCGCAGATTCAGAAGGTTATTTCCAGAAGCCAGTGGTCCAGACAGGCAGACGTCCTCAGCATTGGCAGTCCTCGGACTTTTTATCATTTGCATTTGTAGTTTCTTTTCTGTTAGTTACTACTTGCTGTTAAACATTGTTTGTTTCGAATGGTAATATTAATAAAGTGACTATGCATTTTTCTGAATTAATCATGTCGTTGTCACTCATTTACTGCATTGCACTGACACTTGCACTTTATTCACTCCACTTTATCACTATGATTAGTAAAGATTGGAGGGAGGATGATGAAACTGAATACTCATAACCGATGATCGTATTGCTTTCAGATAAAACCTTGCCGATGACGTACAAGGCATTGTTTCAAATCCCCTAAACACCAGAGAGATAAGGAAGAGAATCCCTTGTTAACCACTTCGAGCCGAGAAGTAGGAGTTTCTTTCGGATTTTTAAACCCTCGCATCTTAACCCGGGGCAGGGTAGTTGTCAGTTAACTTGACCGAGCGTTCAAGTCTTATGGAGGAGTGTTGTCTTTCGAGGACCAATCACATCGTATTCGCCCCAGAGGTCGTACCTCATCAACCACAATGGTTAAACCTCACCAATCAGGAGTGAGACAGTTATAAACCTCTCGGATGAATCCAGACAGCCAGTGTCGCACGACTTGTTCCAAAAGAAAAAAGAAATAAGAAAGCCCGCTAAGTAAAAGAGAAAAGCTGGAAAGCAAATACTTAGGCAAAAATTAGGGCATCCCGCTGGACTTCAAAAGAAAAATCGAAAAGAACTCTGAAGAGTCAGTCCAGGCAAAAATTAGGGAATCAAAAGAATGAAAAAGAAAGGATAAAAAAGAAAAATCCTCAAACAAGGACAAAGTCGTGTAGATACAGACACCGAAACGAAAAAGGAGTAACTGTCACTCCGAAGCACCTTGTGAGTTCTTTGACCAGTTGTTCCCAAAATATTCAACATACCTCTCGAAGAGGCGAGTGTTGCACCCTAAAATTTGACCAACCGATTCTCCTATCTGACTCGTGGTCTAAACTCGTATTCGCAAATCAGACGTATGATTTTTGTGCAAACAGAGGATATCAGGGTTACAACTTGATTTTCGTCTATCAGATATGGCAGATCCAGTCCAGATCACCAGGGTTTTATTTTCGGGAAATTGTGCGCTCCTCGGTGATTTTTAGCTTGCATAGTGATTTTGGGGATATTCTGATGCCCGGGGATCTCTGTTCGATTCGATCTGGTCTCGTGCGCTCTTCTATGGCGGTCATTTGCATTCATCTGCATTTTTAGGATTTTAATAGACTTTTGTGGATTTTCAATAGGCTTTATAGATTTTTCTGGAATTTAAATAGGGTTTTTGTATTTTTTAATAGTTTAATTCTCTTTTTAGAATTTTATAGGTTTTTAAATAGATTTTTTAGAATATAAAAGAGTTTAAATAGTTTTAATTGTTTTTAGAATAATAAAGAAAAAGGGGAATATAGTTTTTTCTTTTTATTAATAATAGATGTTAATAGTTTAGAATTTTATGTAGATTTTAAAATAGGTTTAATAGTTTTTTTAATCATTTGTAGAATATATTAGATTTTAAATATAGTTTTAATTGTTTTAGATAATATAGGAAATATTATAGATTTTTTTCTTATTAGTTTCAAATAGATTTTAATAGATATTAAATAATGGTAGAACTTTAATAGAAGTTAGTAGAAATTTAGAGTCAATTAGGTCTTAATCATTTTTAGATTTAATTAGGATAATATAGGGTTAATTAGATTTTTAATCACTTTTTAGAGTCTAATTAGGTTAATTGAATTTTTTAGATGTAATTAGGTTTCTATTAGTTGTGGTTTATTAGAGATTAAATAGGATTTTATTAGTTGTAGTTTAAATAGGGTTAATTAGAGCTTTAATCATTTTTTAGATTCAATTAGGATTTATAGAAATTAATTAGAGTAGTTTTAATATTCAGTTTAGTTAATTGAATTTTAATAGTTAATTAGGATTAGGTTTTTCATTAGCTTTTAATCCATTATAATGCAACCTTTTTTTTTGTGGGTTTTGTATCAGTTTTTTTTCTTTTTTGCAGATCTGAGGGGCCCAATTCGCAGGCCCAGAAGTCTATTTTTTTGTCCATAGTCCAGTTTTTTTTTGTCCAGCAAAGGTCAGGTTTGTCCAATTCTTTCCAGCTGATTCCAGCCACGTCTAGAAGCTTCTGGAAGCGTCCAGAATTCTCAGTGTCTTAAATACAGCGCGCCACGTGTGGCGCAGGGGCTGGCCCACGTTACACTCACGCAGGACCCCACCTCACACACTCAGAAGCTCCCAATCCACGCCACGCGTCCCACCAGAACTCTCTCTCTCTCTCTGCTGCCACCCATCCTCACGCGTGTCACCACCCAACCTCTCCACTGCACCACCTGTCACGCCCTCAGCCCTTGCCTGAGCTTCGCTAGAAAACCCACCGGCGGCCATGCATCCGCCATAACCTCCCACCGCCGGTCACCCCAACGTCCTTCGGCCACCGCAACAGCTCGCCGGAGTTCGTTTTGCACCCAGAATCCCCAGAAACGCTCTGAGCTTCATCTTCTTCCTCCGTCCACCTTCATTGTCCCCTCGCCGGAAAACACATGCTCGCCGGAAACTTCAAGAACCGTTCCAGAATTCATCAGTCTTCAGCGTGTGTCAAGAACAGTTCTCCAGATCTCCTTCCATCTCCATTGTTCTACAAGCACGATTTGACAGAACATGTTCGAGCGTTCATCCTCATCCAAAGATTTTTCCAGAACGCATGAATATTCATCATCTTCATAAAGAAATTCCAGAAATCACTCAAACCTTCATACAACTTTCCCAGAAATCACTCAGACCTTCATCGTAACGTTTTCGTTCATCATCATCATCAAGAACCTCGTGGATCCGTCAACAACCTTCAACAGCAATCACCTAATACATCCCCAGATCTGTACAAGATTCATCAGCTCCAAGACTTGTAAAATCTTCATCAAGGTCTCATCGTTGTTCATCACTACGAGGTGTTCTTCGCGCCATCAAACCTTCAGCAAACATCCAGAAATCTTCAAAGATCCCTCGTTCCCCTCGCGTAAACCCAGGTTTGTCTCTCTTCGGCATATCTCCATTGCCATTGATGAAAGTAGCCTCGATTAGGGTAAACTGATTGATTAGGGTTTGGGTTTGATTTGTGTTGGATATGAGAGAGTGGTGAGATTTGTCGTGTCTGCTTGATTGATTCGTTTGAGTGTTGAGAGCTTTGATTAGTTGTTTGAGGGATTCAGAGAAAGAGTTGGGGGAGACGAACGAAGCGGCTAGGTTGGTGAGAATGAACAGTGTTTAGGGTTTGGGAGAAGGAATTAGGTTTTGTGGATTAGGGTTTCTGGTTAGGGTTTGGACTGAGTTCAAAGCCCAAACGTGTGTTACTGATGCACCCCCGTTTACTCATTCAAACCCCCCACGCGTGAGAGAGGAGATAGGCAGATTGGACTTGGGCCTTAGGCCCTAATGCTATCCACACCCCCTGGGCGTAAGCCCAATGAAATTCAACCATGAAAATTCACTGATGGCACCCCCCAGTGAGTTTTTATTTTCTTTTATTTTTTATGACTTTCTGACTCATTGGGCCCTGCGCCCAGTGCTTTTAGCACCCCCATCTCTGGCCCAGCTTGCAATAATAACTCAGAAACCTTGCTGTTTGAACCCCCTCCCCTATTTTTTATTTCATTTTGTTTTTCTTTTATATTTTCATGTTTGTAAATAAATCATAAGAAAATGAAAACAATTGATTTTTTTAGCTCTTCTTTTTTCTACCACTTTATAAAAATGTCTAGAAAATCATATAAAAATAAAAATGTCATTTTATTTTTGTTTGCTATTTTTTGTATATTTTCCATTTAATTGACTTTTTTAATATTCTTTAGTGCATACATATTGTTAGAAAATTCATAAAAAATAGTAGGTTTAGTCAAATAATCCCGTTCTTTTTTCTGTAGACTCGTAATTCAGTGTAGAATTTTATAGTACAAAAATATTAGCTTAATCATGCATTTTCCGTTTAATTGCATTTTTGTATTGTCAGTGATATTGAATAATTGGTTTGTGGATATGTCTGTGTTGCTGGTTTTAGTTCTTTCATCTGGTATTGAATTTTGTTCTGATTTTTTTAGCATGTTGTCATAGAGCCATGTAGGTTTCCCATAGATTTTTGTTAGATGTTTGTAGGATGTTCTGAGGTGATTTGTTTGAGCTTGAAGATAGGAGAAGTCTTGATGACTTCTGACTTTGAAGTTCAACTGTGGTTGAACTTCAGAGGTAGCCTCTTGAGGTTTGTTGGCCTGTGGGTTCTTCTCAAAGATAGGAGCTGGTTGAAGTCCTGTTGGAGCTTGCAAGGATGCATTGGATTGAGGCTTAGTCTAAGAGCTTGTTATCTGTTTGTGAGGTTCGAGATCCTGAAGTTTGAAGGGAGTTTATGGTACTTTCCTGAGGAAGGCACTATGAATGACTTTCATTCTTTCTTCTCACCTCTTTCTTAAGTATCCAATGATGTTGGAGCCAACTTGTGAGTTTAATTTCTCCTGAGGAGGAATGTGAACTGATCACAGTTGTTGAGCCACGTAGGATACGATTCCTAAGTGTCAGCCTCCTAGTACTTTCCTGAGGAAGGTCCTAGGAGTCTGTTCACTTAGTTCCATTAGTTTATCTAGGATTTCTTAAGTATCCAGTGATGTTGGAGCTAACTTGTGAGTTTAATTTCTCCTGAGGAGGAATGTGAACTGATCACAGTTGTCGAGCCACGTAGGATACGATTCCTAAGTGTCAGCCTCCTAGTACTTTCCTAAGGAAGGTCCTATGAGTCTGTTCACTTAGTTCCCTTAGTGCATATAGGTTTTCTCAAGTATCCAGTGATGCCGGAGCCCTCATGTGAGTTTAATTTCTCCTGAGGAGGAATGTAAACTGATCACAGTTGTCGAGCCGCATAGGATATGACTCCTGAGTAGTAACCTCCTGGTACTTTCCTGAGGAAGGCACTATGAGCTTGTCTGCTTAGCTCCCTTTCTCTGGTGAGCTTGTTCTGAAGCTTGGAGACTGGGATTGATTCCTCTTGCTTAGAGTTTTGCTTAGAACTTTTGCTTAGATCTTTGCTTAGGGTATTGTATAGAGTTTTGTTTAAGAGATAGATTAGGAGCTTGTTTCAGGTTTGTTAGGGGCCTTGCCCAGGAGTAGTTTCTCGTTTTGTAGATAGAGGCTTGTCAGGTTAGCTTGCCTTCTCTTTGTATTGTTTGACTTGTGTGATGTTATGTTGCATTAGACTTAGGTATTCATCTAGATAGTTCTGAGTAGGTGCATCTTAGAAGTAGACTCTGTGTGCATGAGAAGTTGAGGTGGTCCTCCTTCTGCTTGTTTGTTATTGAGTGGCTTTACTTGTTGGTATTTGGTAGAGCTGAGCTCCCTTGCCTCTGTGGTTTGCGGCCTTTGCGCCTTGTTTGTTTAGTCGTTGCATTCATGCGTATTTTCAGTATTCCTTTACTTTGCAGTTTCTTGTTTGTAGTTTAGTCCTGTTGCCATGATCCCTTAGGAGCTCTGACTTCTCCGCTGCAGAGTTGTTATGATAGACATTAGGATGGTCAACCAGGTGTGATAGCAGTAGGTAGATTCCCCTTTCTCAGCTATAGTTTTAGGGTTTCCCTTTCCTTTCTGTAGGAGCTTTTGAGTAGCTTGACCCGTAGTTAGCTGAACTACAGCTGCTCTGATTCTTCGTACCAGACGAAGATATGTAGGCATAGGATGCGATATCCTAGCGAGCACACTAACGACTAACCTTTGTTCTCTCGCGGCTGTGCGATCGAGACTTTCCCGCTAACGACTAATTGTTATCCCTTTCTCCTGCCCGAGTGCATTTGAGACCAGATCGTAGTTGTAGGTTCCCGAACCTTAGAGACCAGTTTGTTTTCTCACTGCTGTGTGAGAGCGCCCAGTTTACCCATAGGCAGTCGAACTACGTTTGCTCTGATCTTCCATACTGTGTGGAAGTACGTAGGCACAGGACGCGATGTCCTGGCGAGCAACCTTTTCCCCGTTTAGACGTAGGTAGTCGAACTACGTTGACTCTGACTTTCCCATTGCACGAGGGAATACGTAGGCCCAGAACACCGTATGTTCTGTCGAGTCCTGTCCTTTTCTTTTCTTTTCAGACCGACCATTTAGCGTAGATAGATAACACACCCTTTACCTATAAACATCAAGCGTGGATCCCATCGAGTACGATGGACGTGAGGGGTGCTAATACCTTCCCCTTGCGTAACCGACTCCCGAATCCAGGTTTTGGTTGCGATGACCATACCTTTTCCCGTCTTTGCAAGGTTTACTTCGAGCGTTTCCTTTCCCGCTCTGAGGGATAAATAACGCACGGTGGCGACTCTCCTGTCAAGCCGGCGCCGATTTTCGCAGTAGCGACAGCGAGCGCTCGAGCCAAGTTAACTAAACTTTAGGATCGGAGATCATCACGTAGAAGGGGTGGGTACAAATCGTAATTTGAGCCAAATATCCTTTGTTTCACGAACCGTGAACCCGACCACGATACAACCCTTAAAAGACCTAATTGAGGCAGGGTTTATTCTGAAAGCGCATTACGATAAGGTTGAGTAACCTGACTCCTGCATAATTTGCTAATCATATCCTTATTGTATTTTTCACTGATCGAATCAGCACTACGTTTGAACTCTTCGATTCATTCGTCACTCACTAGCATGACACGTAAATGAGTGACAGTACATTTTTTCAAAATCTGCATGAACACTGCATTAAAATTACCATTCGTGAATAAACAATTTTAATTGCAGGTAGTAGTTGATATGAAGGAATTCCAACAGAGAGTAGTCAATCAGGACTGAATCGTTAGCAGTCTGGATCAGAATGGTATACTGCGAAACCCTGTGAATCTGGGGCATTGACTTCCAGAGAGTTTGGAATCAGTTTGTCTGAGGACAAGTCCCGGAGTATCGGTTGATTATGGGACGGATTATTCAAGAGGCAGTGGATCAGAAGTCGATCTTCTCGAGACCCAATCAGGGGCAATCATTCAGAATTCTTGTGATTTGAGGGAAAATCCCTCCAGTGTTCAATCAGAGCATGTTAAGTCGCTCATTGCTCGTTCAGGGGCAAGCTACCTCAGAAGTATACTGAAACCAACCATGATGAGAGTTGATTAATCGAGGATGAATCCTTCCGTTGTACAGATGTTGGGGCAGGCCATCTGAAGATTGTCTCGTTGCCAGCTGTTTTCTGTTCAGGATGAATTTTCCCAAGAGTCGGATTGGGGCAAGTTGAATTGCACTGGGGCCAGTTGTTCAAATGAGTTTGTTCACCCCAGGAAGAGTTGAGTGTCGGGGAATCGTGTCATTACCCTTCCAAAACCTGAGCCTTCTGAAGAAGCCTTGCTGCCATTGGATTGTTATCCTACAGCCTAACCAGTTACTTGGCTGAACCTTGTAACCGAATCGTTTCAAAGTCCAGCTCTCGTCTGGCACACCGGAGATCAGTTCTCGTCTGAAATCCAAACCAGAAACCAGCCCCGTCGGGTCACCTTTTTCTGTAACCTATTGTTCAACCAGTTCTCGTCTGGCTAACACAGTTTTAAAGTCCAGTTCTCGTCTGGGAAACCAGAAATCAATTCCCGTCTGATATCCAAAACTCGTAAGTCAGTTCTCGTCTGACAACCTCACGTATTTTGCCATCAGCTCTCGTCTGATAGTCCACCTCGAATGCTAGTTCTCGTCTAGTATTTCCCTTTCAAATCCACTTTCGTTGGTAACCAGAAATAAATCCCTATCACCATAAACCTATCCCTAAACCAGAAAAAGCCTAGTTGTACCTGGCCCGATGATTCCTAGTGACTCGTATGTTGTCACATTCCCCGACACAAGGCTCGAGTGATCTCAGCTCCATGATTGGTATTCTGTATTCCCTGTGCTGATGTTGTTGAATCAGGATTATTGTCTCAGCAGAGACGTACAGTTTGAGATTGTTTCCCCTGTGCAGTTTGAGACTGCGGCAAATTGAGATGGAATTTATCCCTTATCAGAGTAGGATCAAGATTATCCTCAGTAGGGCGAGATTGATATTCCCGGCAGAGTATGGCCATCCCAAGCATCGAATGTTGATTAGCCTGATGTGTTATTTTCCTGAGTGGGTTGAGACTGAAGCTTTCCCTGAACGACAGATTTGGGTTTATTTCCCCCAGCAGTGGGACTGACGCAATGTTGTTTCCCCACAGAGTCCAAGTTTGACTCCTTTTCCCTCCGAGTCCAGGTCATTGACTCATTCCTCAAGCAGAGGTCGACGTTGATTCCATCAGTGAGTAATCTCCAGATGGGTAGATTTTGATAGAGAAGAGTTGTTTCTCAGCAGATTGCTTCGTACCCTATAAGGACTTAGGGTGTTCAAAAAGGACCGTTCAGGGTTGTTTTCCTCAGTGAAGTGAGATTCAATTTCAATGATCGATTGTTATCTTCTGCAGCCGCCAGAGGTTTTTCCTTGATAGGATCGGTACATCTCCATCAGAGTTGTACAATGAGTAGCTAAGGATTGATATCCCCAGCAGTGTTGATACACAGGTATTCCTCCTCAGACTTGATAGTCCAGCAGGTGTTACCCAGAAGGGTCAGTCTCCGAAAGGCGTATGCAAGATTATCTTCAGCAGATCAAGATTGATATCCCCGGTAGAGTTCAGCAGTCTCTCCCTGCAGAGTCTGAATACGCGAGACCAGGAGCGTTGATATGTATCCCCAAGCAGAGAAGATTCTCTCCCCAATCAGATGTATCCTGAAGGAACGTCATCTCCTCAGCTGAGTCAAGCGCCGAAGCGTGTGATTCATCCCCCAGCACCGGGTCACAAGTGCAGGTTTCGTAGGAAACTATTCGTTCACTGAAGTGTGCAGCAACTGATGGTGCCAGACTGAAGTCTCCAGCGGAATTGAAATTCCCCACCAGAGTCGTACTCTCCCCCGAAGTCGGATGATTCCTTCTTCCCCAGCGGAATTGATATTCCTCATCAGAGTCGTACTCTCCCCCGAAGCAGAATGATTTCTCCTTCCTCAGCCGAGTTTGCAGATACCCAAGAGAGCCGAATCCTTGGAAGCTACTCAGACCATGATTGGTTTTTCCCCAGTAGAGTGTTGAACAGCTGATGCTGTATTTCCCCATCGGAGTCGTCGGTTCTCCAGGAAAGTTTAGTCGCGAAGGCCACGCAGTTTATTGCTGTGATTGATATCGCTTTCCTCAGCAGTTTGTGGTTTGAATATCCAGATCAGCAGGTCCAGGTTCTCGTAGAGCAGTATTCCCCTGCAGCAGTCGACTGAAGTTCATTTCCCCAGGCGGAGTCCAATTGAGATTGGTGTGAATTCTTCTCCTTGACAGGAGGCTTCTCCCTTCAGCATTTATTTTGCTGATAGGGCCATAGCATATTGCATGATTGCATAGCATTTACCCTGAAAACGCATAGCATTTCCACCGTGTGGAGCATTACGTCATTGTCAAAGCATGTGCGTACGAGACATGAGCCAGGTCGCCACCGTCCTTGTTTTGCAGATGCTCCTCCTCAGAATGGTTTGATCAAGATGATCCTTGAATTCTCCCCAGCGAAGTCTTCGGTTCAAGATGATTCTCGAATTCCTCAGCAGGGCTATTTGCTTAAGATGATTCTTAAGCTCCCCAGTAGGGTCCCCAGTAAGAGTTGCCCAGGATGATTCCTGGAATCCCCAACAGAGTGTTCGCTCAGGATGATTCCTGAAATCTCCAGAATGGTTATCGGTTCAAGATGATTCTTGAGGTCCCTGGCGGAGTTATTTGTCCAAGATGATTCTTGAAGTCCTCAGCAGAGTTGATTCATCCAGAATGATTTCTGGACCCCCGGAGCGGAGTTACTTGATAGTTCTCCAGATTCCCCAGCCGCGAAGCGTCCTCCCCAGCAGGTTTTCTAACGGCGAAGTTGAAATCTCCCTTGAAGACTCCATGATTGAAGTCCGACCGTGTTAATGAAGTAGTTCTCTTAGCTGATGCGGAGTGCCTGATGGCAGAGGTTTAGATGTTCCTAGTTGGCTCATGATTGACCAAGAAGTCTATTCCCGACTTGCTGATGATGTCCGGCTGATGCCCGACAGTAATGCGGAGTGCCTGATGGCACGATCAACCTGATGGTTGAAGTCCGGCTGATGCTCGACAAGTTTCTTTGAATGCCTGATGGCATGACCAACCTGATGGTTGAGGTCCGGCTGATGCCCGACAGTTTTCTTGGAATGCCTGATGGCATGATCAACATGATTGTTGACCTGACGAGTCCCGAGGAATTCTTCTGCTATGATACAGAACACCTGACGGTGTAATCAACCCTGTATTGCCGGGTACCGAGTGACCAGTGAACCCTTGATGAATTGAGGACGAATATCTACAGCAAAACCAGACGATCATCCTAACGGAGATTTGAAATCAGACTTTTCCCTGGTTACCATGTGACCAATTCACCAGTAGGGTTGTCGTGCAACTGTTATGCTCAGTGTCGAAGATGCTCCTACCGACTAGAGTATCGTTCACCTGTGTGTGGTATCCAGACCTCCTGCAAGATCATTGACACATGTTCATCTTATCGTTCTCTTCAACAGTGCCTATTATTCAAGCTCCTAATTCCCCAATGGATTTCTTCACCCTGACGGCGAGGTCAAATGCTTTTATCGACTCGATGTTGAGATTTGACGGTGAAGTCAGAAGATTATTTTTGAGAACTTGACGGCGAAGTCAGATTATTTTGAGTACTTGACGGCGATGTCAGGTGTTTCTCAGAGTTGTAGTTGGTTGGCGACGATGTCAGATTCTTTGTTCTCCAGCGGCGATGTTGGATGTTTGTTTCTGGCGGCGATGTCAGGTGATTTAGTTCTCCAGCGGCGATGTTGGATGTTTGCTTTTGGCGGCGAAGTCAGAGTCTTTGTTCCCCAGCGGCGAGGTTGGATGTTTGGTTGACGGCGATGTCAGTTGATTTAGTCTTCCAGCGGCGATGTTGGGTGTTTTGTTTCTGATGGCGATGTCAGGTGATTAAGTTTTCCAGCGGCGAGGTTGGGTGTTTTGGTTGTCCGACAGCGAGGTCAGACGCTTTACTTTCATGAATGCCTGACGGTGAGGTCCGGTGTCTGATGACAATGTCAGAGGAATTTAATGTGGATAACTGACGACAAGGTTCAGATCAGTGTGTCTCCAGCAAGTTGCCGTGCAGCTGTGATTTCAGCCTCCGAAGATTTGTTCCCACCAGAGTACCGTGTACTTGTGTAGTTGGCAAATTTCCGGGTTCTTTGGTATTCAATCGTCTTCTACCTTTGAATGTTTGAAAGCCGTTCGCTCTTCAACCCTTCAGGTCCAAGCCGCTTGAATAGGGGCAGCTGTTGCACCCCAAAATTTGACCAACTACTCATCGCAATTTGGCTCATGTTTCGACTCATTTCATTTTGCATTTGCATACCGCGTACATTGCATTTTTTCCAGTCAAATTGGTTTATCGGGATCACAGCCCTCTGATAGCATTTCAGACCAATACGAGGACGTATTTTGAGAATCGGTGCTCGTCCCGGTGTTTTCAGCTCTCGCTGTTGTTTTTGAGGACCTCTCGGTGTCCGGCTTTTTACCGTTTATTTCGATATAGTTCGCTAATCGATTTAATCGGCTTTCTCGCATTTTTAGATTTTCCCCCTTATTTTCTAGAATTTTTAATAGATTTAATTTGATTTTTCTAGTTAGTTAGATTTTTTTTAGGTATTAAATAGTTTTAATAGCTTTTAGATATTAATTGATGTTTTAATAGTTTAGGGATTTCTTTAATAATTTTTAAATAGATTTTAGGTTTAAATCATTTTTTAGATATTAAGTAGCATTTTTAGAATGATTTTTAATAGAATATTCCTTTTAATAGGTTTTTTAAATAGAAATTATTAGAGTTTTTTCTATTTTTTTAGTTTAGAGATTAAATAGGATTTAATAGAGTTTTCATTAGTTTAGAGATTAATATAGATTTAATAGTTAATTCTCTTTTCTTAGATTTAATTAGATTTTAATCTTTTGTTTAGATTTTAATTGAGGTTATTAGAGTCTTAATTAGGATAGAATAGTCTTAATTTTTCCATTTAAGATTTAATTACAGTCTTTAATTGAGTCTAATTAGGATTAGTTAGTTTTAATCAGGTATTAACCCGTTTTAATCCATCATTAGTGCAGATCCAGTTAATGGGCCATGTGGCGGCTTTAGAGGCCCACAACCCCAGTCCACTTGTCACGCTATAAGTCCTCCACGCGTGCATTCAGAATTCTCCTCCAGCTTCCACGTTTTCCACTTCATTCACACACTTCCACGCCACGTTTCATTCCCTCACCCACTCCACGTTTTCACCTCTGAGACCCCACTTCCACGCCACGTAACCCCCACTATCTCCCACGCTCCATACACGCGTCCCCCATGTACAACGCAACGAAGCCACGCGTCCCCACGCCATCATCCCTCTGCATGCGCGCCGGAGACCCCACCGCCGGCCATGCAGCCGCCGCAGCGGTCGCCGGTAACTGTCGCCGGAAGTCGTTTCTTCGCCTGAAACTTCATCCCTCATTCATCTTCCCCAAAACTCCTCCACCAATCCCCAGTAATCGTCCAGAAAACCACCGTTTCTTCAGCCCAACTCGCCGGAAACATCATCCTATCTTCAAACATCTCCAGAAAATCACCGTTTCTTCATCCAAGATTCGTCCAAGATCTAGCAACTCCTCGTCGTTCTTCGTCCCAGAAACGCCCAGAAACCGATGAAGTTCATCCTTGTGCTTCATGACTTTTCCAGAATCTGCAAGAACTTCATGTGTTCTTCACCTGTTTCCAGAAAACCTTCAAAGATTCGAACGAATCTTCATCGTTCTCCAAGCTACGTTCCCAGAAATCCCCGATTTCGCCAGAAATTCATCAACCTTCAACCAATCTCCAGAAATTGAAGGATCCTCAACAACATTCTTGATTCCAGAAGAACTCGAAGTGTGTTGTTCGTCCAAAGTCCTCAAGAATCATCACGTTCATCCCATCGCGTTCTTTCAGATTTCCAGAAGAACATTCATCACCACCTTCATTATCGTTCCCAGAAACGAAGTACCTTCATCGCCCCCAATCATCATCTGTTCGTCATTCATTCTCCAGAAACGCTAATGTTCTTCAGATTCCTTCGTCAAGCATCAAGATCTTCGTCAAGATTGTTGAAGTTCATCGTTTCAGAAATCATCATCATCATTATCATCATGTGAAATCTCCAGAAATCGTAAAAGCGATCATCATCGTTCAAGAACATGCATCATAGATCTTCCTCTTCCTCGTAGAGATCTTCAGCGGATCTTCATTTGTTCTTCAAGTTTTCCAGAAGATTTCAAGATCACTCAGCTCATCTTCCAGAATCTTCCTCCAAAGGGATATTCAGACACATTGGGCTGTTGATTTAGCTGTTCACGGTTTTGATTGAGGGAACGTGTGGAGTGTTTGGTTCAGCTCTTGGTTAGGGTTTGGCTGAGAGGTGTGGAGAGGATGGACGGCGCATGAACAGTGCGCTGAGAAAAGAGTGATTAGGGTTGGAACAAGGAGAGAGAGCGGGCAATGGATTGGGCTCTGGGCCCATTAGCCTTTCAGATCCGTACACACACCCCGTTTGGCCAAGATACCCTCCTTTTTTGTTTTTTGGTTATTGCTTGGTAAACGGGCTAAGCCCACTACGAGCCATTTCTGTGCACACTCCCCATTTTCTTCCAACACCCCCTCCCAGCAGTTTTTTGTTTGTTTGTATTCTTAATGGGTTGGGCCCAGTTTTTTTTGTTCTGTTTTTGCTGGCTGCACCCCTAGCAGCAGTTTTGCACCCCCCTTGTGTTTTTCTCTTTTTTCTTTATTTTCTTTTATTATCATTTGCTTAGTTTTTTTTAAAAGAAAAGAGAATATGTAATAGAAAAAATGGAAAAATATAGAAAATATGGTGATATAAAAATAATAGTATTTTTAATATTTTTCTTTTTAGGATATATTTTTTCATAGAGTTTATTTTCTTTTTAGAAGTAGATTTAAATGTCCATTTGTTAGGGGACTTCTTTCTTTTTAGAAGTAGATTTAAAAGTCCACTTGTTAGGGGACTATTTCTCATTAGATTTTTCATAATAGTTGGATAGGATTTTTTAGGAGTTTATTTTTCCTGTACTCAATCATTGTAATTTTTTCAGAATATTAATAAAATGAAATTGATGTTGTGGTCTCCGTTCTACCCGTAGTTAGGCCGAACTACAGCTGCTCTGATTTTCTCTGAAGAGAATATGTAGGCATAGGATGCGATATCCTAGCGAGCACACTAACAACTAACCTTTTTGTTTTCTCACTGCCGTGCGATCGAGACTTTCCCGCGGACGACTGATGTTATCCTTTTCTCTTGCCCGAGTGCACTTGAGACCAGACCATAGTTCTAGTTCCCGTAGGTTCCCATACCTCGAAACCCGGCATACTACTTCTGTTCTACCGCAAACAGGTACGCCTAAGTCTCCAATGGTCGAGCAGCGTCCACCTAACTTCTAGAACGCGTACGCTAGTATCGTCAATCATTTCTCTCACCCCCGTGTGACCGAGAACACCCCTGTCTAGCCGTAGTTAGCCTGAACTACGTCATGCTCTGATTTCTCTAATGAGAATACGTAGGCCCAAGACGTGACGTCTTTCCGAGCAAACTAACCCGTAGTTTCCCGAACTACGTTGACTCTGATTTCTCTCTTGAGAATACGTAGGCATAGAGTGCGACACTCTATCGAGTCAATTTCTTCCCGTTTAGATTTAGCAGCCGTAGATAGATTGTTTTTCACCCAAGTAAACCCAAGCAAGCGTGGATCCCGTCGAGTACGACGGACGTGAGGGGTGCTAATACCTTCCCCTTGCGTAACCGACTCCCGAACCCAGACAATGGTTGCGACGACCTTGTCTTACCCTTTTTCGTCAGGTTTTTCCGATCGTTTCCTTTCCCGCTCCGAGGGATAAATAACGAAAGGTGGCGACTCTTCTGTCATGCCGGCACCTTATTTTCGCGCAAGCGGCAATTTGCACACAAAATGATTTATTTGAATTTTTGGTCATTTAATCCATTTTAATCCTTCCTTTTTCACCACTTCTTGAACCAAGTCTTTCCATGAGCCATTTCAATGCCTCCTTGATAAGTGGTCAAGGTTAAAATCCCATTTTTAGCAACTTTCAAGTTGAACAAAATTTCATTTGAGGTGTCTAAGTTGGTGAAAATGACCTATAACCATAAATGACCTATAATCACAACTTCCCAAAATACCCTTGACTTGTCAAAGCCATAACTTGGGTTCTACAAATCCTATCAAGGTCTTCTAGTACTCTCTAGAAAGATAAGAGAATAAGGAATAACATTCATGTTGACCAAAAGTTCATAGGAATCATCCTTCTTTGGCAAAATTTTCATGCAAGTTGGGTAACTTTCAAGCTCCAAATTCACATACCTCAGATGACTTGTAATTTGTCTGGCTCATAACTTGAGTTCTATAAACCCTATCAAGGACTTCTAGTACTCAAATTAAAGCTAAGCTCATGCTATGCAACAATAATGTTGTGGTCAAGATGAGATAACAATCATCTCTTGAGTTAAATTGCCTTGAAGATAAGGGTCAAACTAGGGGATTTTACACTGTCAAGTCTTAGAAACCCTAGCTTGAAACTTCTCAAACTCTTCAATCATGATGAGTTAACCTTGAAATAATTCTTAGAACATCTCAATGTATCAATACATGATCACATGGCTCTTGAATTAGGTCTCAACCTTCTTCAAATCCTCAGTTGACTTAGGGTTGACCCAGTCAAACCCTAATTGCACCACTCATGGCTGAGCCTTCTTAATCTTGCACAATGACCTGTCTAGGCCTCAAAGTGATCTTCAACACTTCTCATGAGCTCTCTCAAGACCTCCAGTTTATCCTCATGACCTCAGAATCATCTGATGGCTTCCCACAACTCTCAAGTTAGAAGACACACCCTCTTAGCTTCAATCACTCTCCCTGAGGATCTTTTAACTTCTCTGACAAGGATATCAACCCTTGAGCTCTTGACTAACCTTCTTATCTATTTTCAAAGTCTTGTATAGCTCTTGATTGATAATCACACCTCTTGATCTCCTGCACACATGTCAATGAAATGCAAATGATAATGCTAATGTGAATGAAATGAAACATGAGCTAGGTAAAAAAATGTTGGTCAAATTTTGGGGTGCAACAGCTGCCCCTATTCAAACGGCTTGGACCTGACTGGGTGAGAAGCGAACAACTCTCAAACAATCAAGGTAAAAGACGGTTGAATACCAACAAACCCAGAAATTTTCCAACTGCACAAGTACACGGTACTCTGATAGGGACAAATCTTCGGAAACTGAAATAATAGTTGCACGACAACTAGCTGGAGAAATACTGATCTGAATCTCCGTCAGGATGATTCTCTGATTCATCTGATGTCATTGCATCCTCAAATCATCAAGGGGTCACCGGTTACACGGTAACTGGCGATCTGCCAACCGCACAGGTAAACAATACTTGGATTGATAGGAACATCTTCAAAATTGAGCATGCCAGTTACACGGCAACTCTGCTGGGGAATTGGTCACACGGTAATTGGTGAAGGGTCAAAGCTCAAATCTCCGTCAGGATGATCATCTGATTTTGCTGTAGATCTTCGTCCTCAAGTCATTAAGGGGTCACCGGTTACACGGTAACTGGTAATGGATGGTTGATCATGCCGTCAGGCATTCTGCGTCATAGCAGAAGAATTCCTTATCGTCGCCTATGGACTCATCATGTCGCTAGGAACGTCGACAACATCTTAGTCGGACTTCATCAGTAAGTCAATAAGGGATCACCGGTTACCCGGTAACTGGTGAAGGGCTACTCTCAAATCTCCGTCAGGATGATTATCAGATTTCGCTGCAGCTTCTTCCTCAAGTCATCAAGGGATCACTGGTCACTCGGTAACCGGTGATACATAGCTGATATTGTCGTCAGGAATTCTGCGACACTGCGGCAGAAGGATTCCTCGGGACTCATCAGGTCATTAGGAACTTTTTAACAATCAAGTTAATTACGCCATCGGGCATTCAAAGAAATTTTCGGGCGTCAGCCGGACTTCGTCAGCAAATCTGAAATAGAATCCTCGGTCAATCATGAACCAAATAGGGATATCCAAATTTCTGCCATCAGGCACTCGGCATCAGCTGAGAGAACTGCTTCGACATCACCGTTGGACCTCGTCAGTAAGTCTTCAAATGGAATCCTTAATCAATCAGGAACCACTAAGGATATATAGTCTTTCGCCATCAAGCACCCTGCGTCAGCTAGGCAAACTGCTTCGACATCGCAGCTGGACTTCATCAGTAAGTCAGGGGTTTTGGCACCGCTGCCGGACTTCAATCATCAAGTCTTCAAGGAAATTTCAACTTCTCTGTTTAAAACCTGCTGGGGATGACACATCTCCGCTGGGGATTCTGGAGAACTATCAAATAACTCTGCTTCGGGGATCCAGAAATCATTTTGGATGAATCAACTCTGCTGAGGACTACAAGAATCATCTTGGACAAATAACTCTGTCGGGGACTTCAAGAATCATCCTGAACCAATAACTCTGCTGGAGATTTCAGGAATCATCCTGAGCAAACACTCTGTCGGGGACTCTAAGCATCAACTTGAACAACCACTTCTAGCGAATTCACTAGGGATTTTAAGAATCATCTTGGACAAATAAATTCGCTAGGGAATTCAAGAATCATCTTGATCAAACCATTATGCGGGGGAACACCTGCAAAACAAGAACGGTAACGCCCTATCTCATGTTTCGTATGCATATGCTTTGACAATGGTGTAATGCTATGCAATCATGCAAAATGCTATGGCCCCATCAGCAAAATAAATGTTGAAGGGAAGATCTTACGGTCGAGGAGAAAGAACCACTATGGTAGGGAGGAGGAATCATCCTGCCGAGGAGGAGAAGTTACACGAATCTCAATTGGACTAAGCCTGGGGAAACGAACTCCAGACGACTGCTGCAGGGAAATGATGTCAATCGTAGAAATATATTGCACGGCCTTTGCGGCAAAACTTTCCTGGAGATAACGACTCCGATAGGGAAATAAAACATCACCTATCCGACACTCTACTGGGGAACACCAATCATGGCTTCAACGGCTTCCAAGGACTCGGCTCTCTTGGAGAACTGCAAACTCGGCTGAGGATGGTAACCGGACGTTGGAATCACTCCTACCTGCTGGGGAGAGTACAAATCTGTGGGGAATTTCAATTCTCCTGGAGACTTCAGTCTTGAACTATCGAGTGCTGCATACTTGCAGATAGTTTTCTATGAGAATCTGCGCTTTGCCTCGATGCTGGGGTAGAACATACGCTTCAGCGCCTGACTCAGCTGGGGAGATGATGATCCTTCAGGATACATCAGGTTGGGGAGAGAATCTTCTCTGCTTGGGGAGACATATCCATGCTTACAATCTCATGTTCAGACTCCGTGGGGAGATGCTGCTGCACTCGCTGGGGTAGAAGGAATCATCCTGCTTGGGAAACATACGGTGTACTATCTTGGAATATGCTATACCTGCAATAACACAAACAAACAGACAAGATACCCTTCTCAAAGGGACCTATCAAGGTTATCATCTTGTGACAATGTTCAAGTAATTCATTGTTTCAACAATCGGTGGCCTAGGCCAGTAAGTTTATGTATGCGCATTTTATCAAAAACATCGGCGTTCTTTTTCACGAACAAAACAGATGGATGCTAAACAAACAAACAGAATTGCTTAATAGTATATATTTTATTGATGACGAACCCCTGAATGGGTAAAAATGTTTTACAATAGATGCAAGCTCCTGGAATGAGGAAGCTACGCAAATATAAAAACATAAATATACATCAGTATATACACAAATGTCGGCAATGCGGCGTAGACGAACACCATGAGTTGATCCCTCTATGACCCACTCGACTTCGATACTTCTCCGACGCTTCAGCTTCAGAAGAGATTGATTCAGATAAATGGCTCTCAGGTCTTCCAAACCACTAAACAATGAAAGTCCACACGTGGAATGCAGTCATTTGCTTTTTCAAATCCCTAACTTTTGCCTGAATCGCCCTTTTGGGTTTTCGATTCACTGGGATGCCCTTTTTTGCCAAAGTCGCCCTTCCGGGTTTTCGACTTTGCAGGTGTACATTTTTTCCATTTATATCCCTAATTTTTCCCCGAACCGTTTTCCTTTTTTATGGTTCGCCGGGATGCCCCATTTTTGCCTGGATATTCTTTTTCTTTCCAGCGGGTCATTTTTAAGCAAAGTATTTTTTAACTGCGTCCGCGTTCACTAGGGATGCAAAATCTTCGCCATCCATTGTGGATAACAACAAGGCTCCTCCCGAGAAGACCTTGCTGACGATGTACGGACCTTCATAATTGGGAGTCCACTTGCCCTTGTGATCGGAGTGTGGAGGAAGAATCTTCTTCAGGACGAGATCACCCGTCTGAAAGCTTCTCGGGCGCACTTTCTTATCATAAGCTTTCTTCATTCGGCTCTGGTACAGACGACCATATGCAATCGATGCTAACCTCTTCTCGTCCATCAGGCTGAGTTGGTTTAGTCGGTTCTTAATCCATTCTGCCTCATCGAGTTTCACGTCAACCAAAACTCGTAAAGAAGGAATCTCAACTTCTAACGGTAGGACAACTTCCATACCGTACACCAGTGAGAAAGGAGTTGCCCCGGTTGATGTACGTATCGTCGTACGATAACCGTGTAATGCGAATGGCAACATCTCGTGCCAATCTTTATAGGTCACAACCATCTTCTGTACAATATTCTTAATGATCTTATTGGCCGCTTCAACAGCGCCATTCATCTTCGGTCGGTAAGGAGATGAGTTATGGTGTTCAATCTTAAAACTCTGGCACAACTCCTTCATCATCTTGTTATTCAAATTCGAACCATTATCGGTAATGATCCGCTCGGGGATTCCGTAACGACAGATGATGTCCCTCTTTATGAATTTAGCCACCACCTGCTTGGTCACGTTAGCATACGAGGCTGCCTCCACCAACTTGGTGAAGTAGTCGATGGCTACTAAAATGAAGCGATGACCGTTGGATGCAGTGGGCTCGATCTTGCCTATCATGTCAATGCCCCACATGGAGAACGGCCACGGGGAGGACATGACATTTAACGGGCACGGCGGCACATTGTTGCACCCTAAAATCTGCCCAACCTTATTCACTTGGTTTATGTGTCAATATCATTAGCATTTGCATATAGAGGCATGTACATAGTCTAGTCATCTGCATAGCATAAGCATAGTAAATCATCCAACATGGACCAATCATTATTCTCATCTCTATGAGCCTATCAAGAGGTTATTATTCTAATCCAAGCTCCTTCAAGTCATCAGAAAGAATTTGAAAGCTAAAGAAGTCAGTGGATCAGGCAAGCAATCTATCTCCTATCTGAGGGTATCTGGGGATCATTAAAGAAATTGTGAGCTGTGGATTGAGCATGGAGAGTATGTGGAAATCATAGAGGACTTAGAAAGTCACTTGGAGAAGGAAACAAGTCAGTGGTGTGATCACAAGTATTGCAGTTGAACACATTCAACTAGGGTTTCATCTGGGGTCAACTCTAGGTCAACTCTAGGTCAATTGACTGATTGAAAGGCATTAAGGGCTATTAGAGAGATGTGGGGTTCATCATTTGACAGGTAAAGAAGAATATGGTGTTATGCTAAGAAGAAATCAAGAGAAATCAAGGAGAAGAGGGGTTTCTAAATTAGGGTTTCTGTGTAAAATCCCCTAGTTTAGGTCAAATTTCCAAGCAAGATAAGTCAAAATGCAAGCTTCAAATGGATCCTTGGCCAACATGGAACTTGTAGAGGATCTTAAGACCTTTAGTTTGAGTGGTGGAAGACACTAAGGAGATTTATAGAGCTCAAGTTATGGTCCTTGCAAGTTACAGGTCATCTGAGGTATCTGAAATTTTGTCTGTGAAAGTGACTTGACTTCCAAGCAATTGTTACCCCTCAAGGAGATTTCAAATGAATTTCTGGTAAACATAAGAGTTTTTCCTCATTGTCTTATCTTTCTATAATGGTATAGTATGACTTCATATGATTTGTGGAACTCTACTTATGGTCTTGGCAAGCAAAGGGTATTTTGGTCATCTGAGAATTACAGGTCATTTCAAGCCTATGCCCAAAACTCATACAAGGAAGCTTCAAATGGAAAACTTTAAAACATCAAAATTGTTCCAAATGACATTTTGAGTCTAGAAAGGTGACCATGAGAGATTGGAAAGGTTCATAGCACAAGGTTTCAAAATTGGTGGATTTAATGAATAAAAAAAGACTTAAAAATGAGATTTTTCATATTTTGGCCAAATGGGGCAAAGTTATAGGTTATTTTGAATGGAAAAATCATTTTGAGAACATTGGCTAAAGTAGAATTTTGAGATTGGTTCACATTTTGGGAGTTATTCAAGGTTACTTGTAATGAAAGCTACATCATCCAAAATGTAAGGAAAAAGTGCAAGGGAAGTTTCTCCAAGTTTCTAGGAGGTTCTATTCTCACCTATATATTGATATGAGAAGGTTCATGAAAGGGTTGGTGATCACATTTACTCAAAACCACAAGTTTCACACACTTTCTTCAAATTGCAAAATCAATCCAAACTCTCTCAAATTCTCATCAATTTTCACCATTCTTGATCTGGTATTCATCATAATCATCCATAGATCATAATTCACACATTCATTTGGTGAATTGAAGGAGGATTCGAGCTGTGCAAGTTCACCATTCAAAGTGCAAGAATTTTGGAATTGGGAGATTCAAAGCTTTGGAGCACGATTCATTGCATACAGAACTCATCATCAAGTTCCTTGATCATTTTCCACTCCCTTCAAGCCTTGGATCAAGAGGTTTTAGCATCTGTTTTCATCAATTGCACCAGGTTTGTTTCTCATTCGAATTGGCTGTTCTAGGTAGAATTACTAGGCTTTGATAGCATAGAATTGTTAAGCTAGGATAGATGACTGAGTTTGGTGAGTTTGGAGAGCTTTCATGGAGTTTGGTCAGGGAGTGCAAGATCTGTTAGGACTGGTAACTCTTGATTCAATGCACGAAAATATTGGTTGAATAGCATGTTGTGATCAGCATAAGGTGTAGATGAGTTTAGGACAAGAATTGGTGAGAATTAGAGCAATTGAGCACAGGTATTAATGGTGGATTCCAACTGTTATTCTCTTCGAATTGGTTTATTGAGTGAGTGTTAGGGAGATTTATTGTCATGGCTGCGTAGAGGGAGGAATTTAGAGCAACTTTGCTCTTGGAGTCGTGAGGATTCATGGCGAGACGAGGGAGAACAGAGCTCTTGAATGTGCATGCATGGCTAGGGTTTTCAGGGGTTAGGGTTAGCTGGAGGTGGAAGACGATCTGGGAGCCGTTCGATCAAGCTTTGACGTTTGACTGGGAACTCAATCCTATGGCCACGATTGAAGAACAAAAACGGAGGGAAGTTCAAACAATGAAACGCACCGTTTCATTTATTCTGGCTGACTGGGCTCAACTTCTCGTTGCTATGCACACCCCCTCAAACCAGGCCCAATTGGAAATGAACTGAAACAATTGTTTTTCACACCGTTTTCCTTTTTTAATTTTTGTTTATTTTCTGATGCTCCCTGGGCCTAGCACGCTTTACTATTGACACCCCCACTGCATGGCCCAGTTTGTTGTTTTAACTGGATTTTTTTTACTCGCTGCACCCTGCATCCATATTAATTCATTTTAATTTCTTTTAAAAAACCTTAAATCTTTAGAAAATCATAACAAATCATAAAATGCTTATTTTTCATTGGCTCTTTTTGCATTATTTTCATAATTTTGTAAAGAAAATTATCATACAAAAAAAATCAACATTTCATTCCATTTTGTATTTTTGGCATATTTTCCTTTTAATTAGGTGTAAATAATATTTTGTTTAGTGCATGAATTTGATAATTTTAGTTTGAATAGTTGCTTTAATATTTTTCACCCATTCTTTTTAGGTTGACTAGTAGATAAGATTAGCTTGTATATACAATTTAGTTCATATTTTTAGGAATTAATTTTAGGTGATTAGTTTAGGTGTGAACAACATGAACAAAATTAGGGTTTAAGTGATGACTTAGGAGAATTGAATCATTTCCCTTAGGAGTTAGAGATTGGATTTTTGATATGGGACTATAGGGACTATGGGTAGTTATCATATCCCTTAGAAAATATTAGGATTCCCCTACTGCTATTATTATTGGCTATATTTGTTTGACTGGTGTGGTGTGCCCTCTGGGGATTATTGTTTGTTTGTGTGGGTATTGGGATTGCCTGGGAATTGGGAGAGCTGAAGACTTGAGAAGATGAAGCCATGTGAAGATTAAAGACGGAAGACCAACTTCCAGAGTTGATGAGGAGATTCTGTGCTGGCAGCTGTTGAAGTTTGTAGGATCTAGGAGTTAGGCAGAGCCCTAGAGTAGTCAACTTGATTCTCAAACATGGAAGGTCTTGATTGCCTCCATTCTTCTCTGTGATGCAGAGTCTCTCTAAGACACTCACCCCCTTCCTTTGGAAGGCTTAGTGCTAATGTCTAAGAGATAGAACTCTTGAGAGAAAATATCTCATGTGTTAGTAGCAGTTTGTTTGCCACCCTTGGTGGTCAATTAATTGCTTAACACCCAATTCACTCTTGTGATTGATTCCTCAGCTTGGAGGTTAGGACGTGAAGAAAAGCCATTGTAGACTGAAGATTGATGACAAAGACCTTGCTTGAAGGCTGTGGAGATGGAGATTGATGCTTGCTGAAGCTTGTAGCTGATAGGAGATGACTTGAAGACTGATGTGGTGCAGAGCTGCTGTGGCTGTTTATTTTTCTGCTGTATTTCATTTCTGATGTATTGATTGGTTTTCTTGACTGTATTGTTTGCTGTTTAACCTGTTGGGTTGAAAGTGAATGCTGTTCACTTTTGCCTATTGTTTTCTAGGTTCGAGGTTGAGTGAGACTCCCTTGCCTCGCTTGTATTGTTGCATCCATGCATTTTACCGCTTTACTGTATATATCTGCTATTGTTTCTGTTTCCGTCTCTTCCCTTAGGATCTCTGTTTCTCTCTGCGCAAGAGAGGAGCATGATAGACATTAGGTCTTAACCCATGCATGATAACATTAGGTTAGTTTGATTCCCTTTGCAACCGTAGGTTAGAGTTCTGTCTCTTCTTCCTCAAAACACACAGAAAAATACAATAAGATTTCAAACACAATAAAAGTCACTTCTTCCGTAAAAGAATGTGAACTCATCAAGACGTCATTTTTGTCCGCTTGGACTGCTAATCAGAAAAACCTTTTTCAGAAGGAATAAAAGCAATCAAAACAAGCTTGTGTCGTACGTGGCCCGAACTACGTTTGCTCTGATCTTTCATGCTGTGTGAAAGTACGTAGGCATAGGATGCGATATCCTAGCGAGCAACCTTCCCCTCCTTTCCCGTAGGTAGGCGAACTACGTTGACTCTGATTTCTCGTTCCAGACGGGAATACGTAGGCATAAAGTGCGATACTTTGCCGAGTCATTTTATTTTCTTTTTTAACCCCTGACCTTTAGAGTAGATAGAAATAACAATCCATACCCGAAAACAAGCGTGGATCCCGTCGAGTACGACGTACGTGAGGGGTGCTAATACCTTCCCCTTGTGTAACCGACTCCCGAATCCAGGTTTTGGTTGCGACGACCATACCTTTCCCGTGTTGTGCGAGGTTTACTCTGAGCGTTTCCTTTCCCTCCCGTGGGATAAATAACGCGCGGTGGCGACTCTTCTGTTCAGCCGGCGCCGATTTTCGCAGTAGCGACAGCTGGCGACTCTGCTGGGGATCCAACGTCCCCTGGCTGCTGAGGACTACGATAGTTCTTATGCATTTGGGATCCAACGTCCCTTAAGAGAGTCAACCCTAACGCTTGTTTTCCCGTCGAGGATTTTGTATGGATTTATATTTCTGACCTTTATTTTCAGCATTATATATATTGATTATTATTGCTGTATTTTGGGGTGTGACGGGTGTTCTTTGATTGAGAGATAAGCCGGACCTGGGCTTGAGTGCACATAGACTTAGAGTAGAGATTAGTGGGCGCGCACGTGCTTTGCATGTCCTAGTGTCCCGCGAAATCTATGCTCAGACGAGGTTCTTCTGGTTGGCCTCCTGTCCTGCCCTTTGGGTGGCTCGGGTTGCTGGTTAGTTGGATTGTCGACTCTGGGGACCGATCATTTGGAAGTCAGCTAAGTGAGGCCTCTTCAAGACTTGGTGATGCCACTCCTTCTGGGAATCGTATCGTCAGTCTTGAAAGTCTGTGACACTGACGACCGCATAGGATGCCATACCTTTGTCAGTTACTAGGACATCCACCCGTGAGAGGGTTTGGGGGTTATGCAGGTAACTAGACCTTCAGATACCGTTTATTTCTTGATCAGAGATCCTGGGTATTTATGGAGAGTTATGAGGTCTGTCAGAGACTAGTTGGAGATGTGTTCTGAGGTCTATCAGAGACCAGTTGGAGAGTTCTGAGGTCTGTCGGAGACCAGTTGGAGATATGATTTGAGGTCTATCAGAGACCAGTCAGAGTTATGTTATGGGTCTATCAGAGACCAGTATTGGAGCTTTGTTTTAGGTCTATCTGAGACCAGGGTTTGAGGACTTCTAGAGAGTCTATCTGAGACTTCTTGATATGGTTCAGGCTATTCAGCTACGGCATTTGGTCCCTGTTGCATGTCACTTGCATTGCATTGTTTGCATACTCATCATCATTGCATCCTACTAACGTGTGTCCGTGCTGCAGGTGCATTTGCATTCCCTAGTTCTAGTGTCTAGATTTCTGAGTGATTGGTCATGGCCGGCTTGAGGATGACAGTTGCTTATAAGCTACCTATCCCTGATATTGCTCCCCTCCTGGGTCTGATTTCTCTTGCTGATGAGGATGTCCGTAGAAGCTTCAGGCAGAGTTACGGACGGTTGTTGAGTTTAGTTCGCAAGTCCACTGATGATGAATTGAATGGGCTGTACACCTTAATGCAATTCTATGACCCGGCTTTGAGATGTTTCACGTTTGCGGATTTTATCTTGGGGCCTACCATGGAGGAGTATGTAGAGTTTACTGAGCTGCCAGTTCAGAATGCAGTTCCTTTTATTCACTCAGCCGCTGAGCCCAAGTTGGAGGATTTAGCCAAGGCCCTGCATATGAATGCTTCTGAGTTATTGATGACTGCGTGGCGAGGGGTTCCGGGTTTTTCTCTTCAGTTTTTGGTTGGTAAGGCTCAAGAGTACGCCAAGAATGGGTGTTGGGTGGTCTTTAACGCTATTTTGGCCCTCTGCATTTATGGGATAGTGTTGTTCCCTAACTTCCCAAACTTCGTGGACATGGATGCATTTCATCTGTTTGCTGCTGGTAACCCAGTACCTACACTGATCGGGGACTTTTACCATTCGATGCACTACAGGAATGAGAACAGGAGAGGCAAGAACGTCTCTTGTTGCGTACCTTTGCTGTATATGTGGTTCAAGAGCCATCTTCCCTCGAGGGGACCTTTCGTGGATAGTGCAACCACGTCCGACTGGCCAGAGCATATGATGAGGTTAACTTCTGAAGACATTGAATGGGTTGATCGAGATCTGCTGGGATCTGAGCTTATCTTCAGTTGTTCTGGGTATCCTAATGTCCCGCTGATAGGAAGAAAAGGGTGTATCAACTACAACCCATCTCTGTTGGTCCGTCAGTTCGGATACACGCTGAAGAACCCACCAAAGGAGGAAGAAGTACAGGAATCTCTGTACTTCACCGGCGATTTGAAGGGAGAGTTATTAGCCAAGCTGCAGCATGCCTGGACGCATATTAACCAAAGAGGGAAGCCGTTGTTAGGGAAAAATGACTGTCAGGCCTATGCACCTTACAAAGTTTGGATCCAGGAGAGAGCAAGTCAGTTGCGGATGCCATTTCCAGATGCACCAGCCCTTGTTCCTATTCCGATAGCAGAGCCAACTACTGTTTCTAGGGAGGCCTACGAGCAAGTTGTGAAAGAAAAAGAAGCCTTGATGAAGATCAACGATGGGTTAGAGCAAGAGCTAGCCCAGATACGCAGTGAGAAAAACAAGGCCGTGCATGCTTTCCAACAGCAGATTGAGCTAATGAACAGACTAGGGGCTGAGTTGACTGAGGAGAAGAAGAAACGCGAACGTCTGGGGCAAGAGTTCAGAAGCTCCCATGACATGCTGGAATCCAAAAAGAAGGCACTTGACATCGCTCACCGAGAAATCTCTTCTTGCAATAAGACTTGGAATGCCACGCTCACCAACAATAAGAAGAGGGAAGATAAGCTGAAGCAGCAAATCTCCGACCTCGAAGAGCAGTTGAAGTCCAGCATCAAGAAGTGTGAAGAAGAAGTGATGACCCGGTATAGTCTCCAGAACGCACTGAACAAGGCCATCAAAGGCAGGGATGAAGCTGTGTCTCAGAAGCGTAAACTAGAGGATCGCTTCGGAGAAGGGGCATGGGAGGAAACTGCTGAAGACGTGCGACGTGTTCTCAAGAGAAGAAACCAACTTGTTGAAGGGCTGCTTGCTCGACCAAGTCATTCGGAGACCAAGAAGTTGCTAGAAGAGTACCAGACTTATGGGAGTGTTTGATCCTTTCATGTAGTGACTTGTATGCTTTATTTGCATAGTGCTGACCATCACCAGGATTGTTGGTTGAGGTCATGCCTTCTTATTGTACTCTCAGTGATATTGTATTCTTGGCTTATTGGTTTCTCCGCAATATATGAGGCTTTCTGTGATTCAACTCCGATCTTTGTATTGCTAGCACTGTCATTGCACCGACACCTTCACACTAGAATCGGGGAATGAATTTCCCTAATGCACAGACACACACATTGCATTGCATTCATATTCATATTGCATTTCAGGTAATCTTTGGATGGTGTCTTATTTCCTGCTCTGTACCAGGGTATTTCCAGGATTGCAGATCAGCGCCCGCACAGATATTCCACCTGCACCAACTGTCGAAGAATCATGGATCAAATGCAGAACGAGATGCAAGATGTGCGCGAGAAGCTAGCTCTCTTTATGCAGACCATGGAAGCTATTGCAAAAGGTCAGGAGAATTTGCAAGCCATGGTGCAGCCTCTGTTGGTCAGAAGCGCCGGTCACGGTAATAAGGATCATCAGTCTGTGCGAGTCGATACTGTTCATGGAGATGGCACTCCCACGCCAGTGGCTCCACCTGTAGCCAATATACCTGCTGCTAATGTCAACAACGCTACCGCTGCTAGGAACGGTAACGTCGGAGTTGGGAACGAGACTGCTGTCCATAACGTTGGGCTTGGTGATGTCAACTTGGGTGATAATATGGGAGGCAACGGCTTTGGCAATGCTGGATTCGGGTTCAACGATTAGGGATTCGATAACGCTGGGAAATATGGTTTCAATGCTCAAGGCTTTGGGCAAGATGGTTATGGTGTGGCCAATCAGGGTTACGGAGGTTTCGGAAATGGAAACGGCGCTGGGTTAATGGCTTTTGGGCCTGCTGGAGGTGTTCAAGGGTACGGCAACAGAGGCCGGGGCCCGGTGATGAATCAGATTAGAGCTGGCCGCAATAATGAATATGATGGGTATGGAGCGGGGAATGGTATGTGGCAAGAGGATCAGCAGGAGGATGCTTTCTCCGGCGGAAGCTTCGAAGGGCCGATGGATAACTCCCAGAAGATCAGAATGCTAGAAGAGCAGATGAGGGGGGTCCTGAACCAAAGTGCTGTGGGCTTAGACATGGCAACAATGGGCTTGGTACCTGGCCTGAGGGTGCCAATCAAATTCAAAGCTCCTACGTTTGATAAATATAAAGGGGACACCTGTCCGAAAGTGCACGTGCGGGCTTATTACAAAAAGATGTCTGTGTACTCCACTGATGAGAGAATGCTAATGCATTTCTTTCAAGATAGTTTGTCAGGCCCTTCCCTAGAGTGGTATATGGGATTGGAGCCAACTAATATCAAGACATGGAAGCAATTGGCAGAGGCATTTGTAGCTCACTACAAGTATAACAGCGACTTGGCGCCCAATCGGGTCCAATTGACAGGGCTGTCTCAGAAGAAGGGTGAGAGCTTTAAAGAGTACGCGCAAAGGTGGCGCGATATGGCTGCCAGGGTCCGTCCTCCTTTAGAAGACAAGGAAATGAACGACATGTTCATCGGCACGTTCACAGGCATGTTTTATGACAAGTTGTTTCACACATCTTTGGCTAGTTTCTCAGACTTGATTCTGATGGGAGAAAAGATTGAAAACAACATTAAGCAAGGCAGGTTCCAGGCTGAGGAATCAACTGCATCTGGCAGTAATAGGAAGGCTTTTGGTGGGCGCCGTCAGGGCCAGGCAAGCGCAGTATTTAGAGGCCGAGGCCGAGGCAGGGGTCGGAACCAATATCATCAGCCGCAGCAGGTGGCGAGTGTTACTATTCCATATCAACAACAACCGTTTCAGCAGCAGCCAATGCAGCAACAGCAGGGGGCACAACCTGCTCAGCGAAGATTCCAGGGTGGTAAACCAAGAAGAGTGTTTGAGAAGCCGCCCTCAACGTACGCAGATTTGTTGCAGACGCTGTTGGGTTTGAACCTGGTAGAGAAGAGAACTCTGGCACCGATAACGGGAACTCCTCTGTATGGTTATGATGCAAGCAGGCACTGCGAGTTCCACTCTGGGGCTCCGGGCCACGATGTAGAGGGTTGCCATGCTTTTAAGCACGTTGTGCAGGATCTTTTGGACAATAAGGCTATCAATTTCGAAACGGCAGGGCCGAATATAGTGCAGAAGCCCATGCCTAATCATGGGGCAAACGCCATTCTGACTGAGGAAGGGTTGAATCTGATTATGAATGTCAACGATTTAAAAACGCCGCTGAGCGAGATAAAAAGCAGATTGTTGCAAGGGGGTGTTTATCCAGGATGTGACGAGTATTGCTTAGAATGCTGGACCCTAGCTGGGGGGTGTGATGATTTGAAGAAAGGCATCCAGGCTTTAATTGACGGCGGCACATTACAGTTTGACCGCGCAGCAATTGAAGAGCCTACAGGGGCTGTAGCAGATAATCAGAGTGATGTGGCCACTGTAACGATTCCTCGGAAGACAATCACTATAACAGCACCGGCTCAGCGACCGCCAATCACCATAACTAAGGCCGAACCAATCCCGTACGAGAACACAAAAGCAGTCCCATGGTCATATGGGTTGGAAGTGTATTGTGACGGAATAAAGATTGATGTTAATAAATAGCCAGCCGAGACTGTAGACAACGTTGTTGGTTCAGGAGGTATGACAAGGAGTGGTAGGATCTTCATATCGCCTGAGGTGGAGGCCGAAAGGCTAGCGAAAGGAAAGGGGAAGATGGTTGAGAATGTCCCAGTGCAAGCAAGCGGCAAAGAAGCGGCATCAAAAGACGTAGAAGAGTTCATGCGCTTGATTCGAAAAAGTGATTATAAGATTGTGGAGCATCTGCAACAGACGCCCTCCAAGATATCTATCCTGTCGTTACTACTATGTTCTGAAGCTCACAGAAATGCTTTGTTGAAAGTCCTGGATACTTCCTTCGTACCCCAGGACGTCTCCGTGAATCAGCTAGAAGGAGTGTTGGCACATGTGAATGTCGGCCACAGCTTGGGCTTTACCGACTTCGATTTAACCCCGAAAGGGAGAGATCATAATATGGCGCTGCACATATCTGTCGAGTGTAGAGGATCAGTAATGTCGCATGTATTGGTCGACACCGGATCGTCTTTGAATGTGATGCCCAAGAAACGATGATGAAGCTAGATGTCAGAGGAATCCTGTGCACGCCCAGTGACTTGGTAGTCAGAGCGTTTGATGGCACGCAAAGAACAGTCTTTGGATCGATAACATTGCCTCTACAGGTAGGGACGGAGTTGTTTGCGACGGAATTTTATATCATGGATATACAGCCCGCATATAGCTGCCTGCTCGGAAGACCCTGGATTCATGGGGCTGGGGCAGTCACGTCTACCCTGCATCAGAAGTTGAAATATATGGTCGGAGACAGCATGGTCACCGTATGCGGAGAAGAAGACATCCTGGTCAGCCATCTGTCGTCATTTAAATATGTGGAAGTCGACGGAGAGATCCACGAAACACCCTGCCAGGCATTTGAAGGGTTGCGTATCAAGGACAAAGGTCCCGGGCCGAGCAAAGTGTCAGAGATAGCAGTCTCGTCGTATAAAGAAGCTCAAGCTCTGGTGGAGGCAGGGGAAGCAAAGGGCTGGGGCAAAGTGCTGGATATTCCTGTAAAGATGGACCGGTTCGGGCTAGGATACCAACCGTCGTCATCGACCCCTGCTGTGGGGGCATCCCGTTTCAGAGGGCCAATAACCATCTCTGCCAGTGGAGTATGTCATGAAACCATCAACGCTGCTTCGGAGTCTGACGAAGGAGACAGCGACTGTGATATGGATGCCTGGATTTAGCCAAGCACGCCAGGACAGGGACTGTGCAACTGGTCTATTCAAGAGTTTGTTCCTGTGACTCTTAAACAGTAACGCTTTGTTTTATTAATTGTTGAATAATCTGATGTCTTGCCCGGGGCATCGCGATTTGCTTAGGGCTGTGTTTTTATGAACATTGCGTGTTAATCATTAAATAAATGGCGTTTTTTCATGTGCAAATATTTCGATCTCTGTCTTTCTTGTTTTGTATTTTTCAATAAAATGGCAACGTGGTTATTCGCTTTATACGCATTTTGAAGCACTTAACCATTCCTTTTGCAGGATAACATTTTCAGATGACATCCTTGAACCACCTATGACTCGTCCCGACTTTGAGCACCCGGTATTTCAGGCCGAAGAAGAGGTTATCGAAGATAGCGATGTTCCTGAAGAACTGTCTTGGTTGGTGAAGCAAGAGGAAAGAGTCATTCTGCCTCACGAAGAGGTTATCGAAATTATCAACTTGGGGTCGGAAGGGGTTGAGAAGAATATTCGTATCGGGGCCGCACTGCAGAGCGATATCAAGCGAAGACTGGTTGAAATGCTCAGAGAGTATAGTGATGTATTCGCTTGGTCGTATGAAGATATGCCAGGACTCGATACAGATATGGTTGTGCACCGTCTGCCACTGAAAGAAGAATGCTCACCGGTCAAACAAAAGCTTCGCAGAACTAGACCAGACATGGCAGTAAAGATCAAAGAGGAAGTTCAGAAACAGTGGGATGCTGGTTTTCTGGCTGTGACAAAATATCCTTCATGGGTTGCTAACATCGTACCAGTGCCAAAGAAAGATGGCAAGGTTCGGATGTGCGTGGATTATAGGGATCTGAATAAAGCGAGCCCAAAAGACGATTTTCCACTTCCTCATATCGATGTGCTAGTTGACAATACTGCTCAATACTCCGTATTCTCCTTCATGGATGGCTTCTCAGGCTATAATCAGATTAAAATGGCGCCAGAGGATATGGAGAAGACTACTTTCATAACGCCTTGGGGAACATTTTGTTACAAAGTGATGCCCTTTGGTTTGAAAAATGTTGGGGCAACATATCAGCGTGCGATGACGACTCTTTTCCATGACATGATGCATAAAGAGATCGAAGTTTATGTTGACGATATGATTGCCAAATCCCAGACGGAGGAAGAGCATCTGGTGAATCTGCTGAAGTTATTTAAAAGGCTTAGGAAGTTCAGGCTGAGACTGAACCCTAACAAGTGCACCTTCGGGGTGAGATCGGGTAAACTGCTGGGGTTTATCGTAAGCGAAAGAGGAATAGAGGTCGATCCTGCTAAAATAAGAGCAATTCAAGAAATGCCGACGCCTAAAACAGAGAAAGAGGTGCGCGGGTTTTTAGGGAGGTTGAACTATATCGCCCGGTTCATATCTCACCTAACTGCTACGTGTGAACCATTATTCAAGTTGTTGAAGAAAGATCAAGCTATAACGTGGAACGAAAATTGTCAAAAGGCGTTCGATAAAATAAAGCAGTATTTGCAGGAGCCTCCTATTTTGATACCCCCAGTGGCAGGGAGACCCTTGATCATGTATTTGACAGTTCTTGAGGGAAGCATGGGTTGTGTTCTCGGTCAACACGACGAGACAGGGAGAAAAGAGCATGTGATCTACTACTTGAGTAAGAAATTTACAGATTGTGAATCTCGATACTCAATGCTTGAGAAAACTTGTTGCGTGCTAGCCTGGGCCGCCAAGCGTTTGAGGCAATACATGCTGAATCATACAACCATGCTCATCTCGAAGATGGATCCTATCAAATATGTATTCGAAAAGCAGGCGTTGTCAGGGAGAATTGCCCGTTGGCAGATGGTCTTGATTGAATATGACATCCAATACGTCTCGCAAAAGGCTATAAAGGGGAGTGTGCTGTCTGAGTACCTGGCAGAGCAGCCTATTGAAGATTACCAATCGATGAGGTTTGATTTTCCTGACGAGGATATCATGTACCTAAAGATGAAAGATTGTGAAGAGCCGTTGCCAGACGAAGGACCAGAGTTGGGTTCCAAATGGAAGATGATATTTGACGGAGCTGTGAACGCTTACGGTAGCGGGATAGGGGCAATCATCACTACGCCACACGGGTCGCACATCCCGTTTACTGCTCGATTGACCTTTGCAGTTACCAATAATGAGGCCGAATACGAAGCTTGTATAATGGGGCTTGAAGAAGCCATTGATTTGCGAATCAAGAATCTAGACGTATACGGAGACTCAGCTCTGGTCGTGAATCAGATAAAAGGGGAATGGGAGACACGTCAGCCCAACTTGATACATTACATGAACTATGCAAGGAAATTGTTGCCTTTCTTTGACAAGGTTGAGTTGCATCATGTACCGCGGGCAGAGAATCGAATGGCTGACGCCCTCGCCACGTTGTCTTCCATGTACAAAGTCAACTTCTGGAACGAGGCTCCCAGAATCGTTATCTCTCGGCTTGACAGACCAGCTTTCGTATTTGCTATCGACGAGGCATCCGATGACAAACCGTGGTATTTTGATATCCTTAACTTCCTGAAGAATAAAGAGTATCCGGCTGGGGCATCCAGTCAAGATCAGAAGACTCTCAGGAGATTAGCGGGTAATTTCTATTTGAATCCGGATGGGGTCTTATATAGAAGAAACCACGACTTGGTGCTGTTGCGTTGCGTAGATGAAAGAGAGGCAAAGTTGCTCATGGAGGAAATACATGAGGGTACCTTTGGTACGCATGTTGGTGGGCATGCTATGACGAGGAAGCTGCTGCGGGCAGGTTATTTTTGGCTGACTATGGAAACTGATTGTTTCAAGTTTGCGAGGAAGTGCCACAAGTGCCAAATCTATGCTGATAAGATCCATGTGCCTCCGAGTCCTCTAAATGTGATGTCATCGCCATGGCCATTCTCGATGTGGGGAATCGATATGATTGGAAAGATCGAGCCGACGGCTTCTAATGGGCACCGGTTCATTCTAGTAGCAATCGATTATTTCACCAAGTGGGTGGAAGCGGCGTCTTATGCAAACGTAACTAAGCAGGTGGTAACCAGATTCATCAAGAGAGATATCATTTGCCGATATGGGATCCCCGAGCGGATAATCACGGACAATGGTTCAAACCTGAATAACAAAATGATGAAGGAGCTCTGTCAGAATTTCAAGATCGAACATCACAACTCCTCCCCTTACCGACCCAAGATGAATGGCGCTGTCGAAGCGGCCAATAAGAACATCAAGAAGATCGTTCAAAAGATGGTGGTGACCTATAAGGATTGGCATGAGATGCTACCTTTCGCTTTGCACGGTTATCGTACGACGGTACGCACATCAACCGGGGCAACCCCGTTCTCGTTGGTATACGGAATGGAAGCGGTATTACCATTGGAAGTTGAGATCCCTTCTCTGAGGGTATTGCGAGACGTTCAGCTAGACGAGGCAGAATGGGTGAAAGATAGGTTGAACCAATTGAGTTTGATGGATGAGAAGAGGCTAGCTTCTCTAGCATACGGTCGTTTGTACCAGAGCCGAATGAAGAAAGCATACGACAAGAAGATACATCCGCGAAGCTTTCAGACGGGCGACCTTGTGCTGAAAAGGATTCTCCCGCCGCAGGCAGATCACAGGGGCAAGTGGACCCCCAATTACGAAGGGCCATATGTTGTCAGGAAAGTATTTTCAGGAGGGGCGTTATTGTTGTCCACCATGGACGGTGAAGACTTTACGTCACCTGTGAATTCGGACGCAGTTAAAAAATACTTTGCTTAAAATTGACCCGCTGGACAGAAAAAAGAGAGTCCAGGCAAAAATGGGGCATCCTGGCGAACCAAAAACAGAATGAAAGGTTCGGGCAAAAGTTAGGGATAAAATGAAAAAATGTACACCCGCGAAGTTGAAAACCTACACTGGGCGGCTTCGGCAAAAAAGGGTATCCCGGTGAACTGAAAACCCGTAAAGGGCGGTTCACGCAAAAGTTAGGGATTTGAAAAGCAAATGACTGCGGTCCGAATTTGATACTGCATTGAGCATTGGTGCGGGAGAATATACCTGAGGGGTCGATTATCAGATACAATCTCTTCGGAAGTGTGGACACCGGGAAAGCATTAGAGTCGGACGAGTCATAGGAGGATCAGTTCGTGGTGTTCATCTGCATCCCGTTGCCGACATGTGTACAAATTTAATTTGTCAAAATATTTATGCTTCTTGTGCATACTTGTATATTTGCTTTGCGTAGCTTCCTCTTTTCAGGAGTTACATCCCGTGTACAAAAAACTCCGCCCATTCAGGGGCCCAATCAATAAAATATGTTATTCAGTACTTGATGCTGGTTCTTTACTGTTTTGTGCATGATAAACGCCTAAGTTTACTGAAACTAGCATGTGTATAACATCACTGGCCCTTGCCAACGATTGCTAAAGCGTTGAACTAACTGAAAATAACGTCACTAACCTGAATGGATTTTGGTTGCATAGGTTTGTCTTGTCTTGTTTGTGTTGTTGCAGGTTACATAGCCGTACGAGGAAAGACGATCAAAAGATTGCAATAACGAAAGACTCGACCCCCACGCAGGTCATGCATGTTCTTCCTGAAGAAGGATAGAATTTCCCAGCTAGCCGTAGCTTATCCAAAAGGCGTTCTCCAGCCAAGTCATGTATTCTCAGCAGAATTGGAGATTCCAAGATCGTAAGGCTGTATTCAGACAGTATGGTGTCCCCCAGAAGGATTCCCTTATCTCAAACAGAGTGGTTTAGCCGCAGAAGATTAATGTTGGTGAGCTGTATTCAGACAGTTTACCTTTCCCCGCAGGGTCATTTACTCTCCCCTAGCGGAGCCAGCGGATTTTTTCCAAGAGAATCGTCCCATCCCCAACGGAGTTCTCTTTCCAGCTAGTATTTTCATTCCTCCCAGTGGAACTCGAAGATTAAGGCTCTCCCCGGCAGAGTTGGTGTGGCGCATTGGCATTTATTTTGTCAAAATACCGTGTGATATCCGTTCACTTTCCAGCAGAAGTTCAATCATACCAGGCGCATCTGTTATTCTCCAGCAGAGTTATATTCCCCAGCAGGGTATTACTTCAACGAGGTGTTTGGTTTAAGTTCCTAATTTCCCAGCTGAGTCGACTTCACTCTTCCAGCATTTATTTTGCCGGAACATTTCTGTAGCATCTGGTTATCCCCAGCGGAGTTGGCATTATCTTCAGCATTTATTTTGCTGAAGCAGTTTCTGTACCCAGCAGTTCGAGTCTGCATTTGCATTGGCATATAGTGTCATGTTTGCATCTACCAAATAAAACGTGTAGCATTCCCATGTTGATTGGAGCATTGCGTCATTATCAAACGCATGCATTTTGAAACATAAACCAGGTTGGCTAACCTTTTGTTTCAAGTATTGTTTCTCTTGCAGGTAGAGAGAGCTCTTGCTCAAATAAATTACCAAACATTCAAGATCTCGACGTGAGATATCCAATGAAGTGTCAGCTTTAGCGTTATTCCCCACAGAATTATCATGATGAAGTTCTTTTTGTTTCCGAACAGAGTTATTTGTGAGTTTCTCGTGTTTTCCCCGCCAGAGTTAGTAGGCAAAATTTCTCCTCATTCCCAAGCAGAGTTGTTTGTCATCAACGGGTTTCAGGAATCAGAATTTCAGAGGCCACCGCCGGTTATCAGAACAGGTGTCCGGTAGTTTGATTTCCCAAATATCCCCAGCAGAGTCCGCTTCAAAGTCGCTATCACGTTAGTGCTAAGAAGTTTGTGGTTTGGGACCAATGGAGCAATAAGTCCTGACGTGGATGATGTATTCCCATATTGACTGGATTTCTTTGTGCTAGAGAAGTGGGGGTCCTAACGTGGACAGATTTATTTCCCCGGGCTGATAAGAGGTGTTAGTCCTAACGTGGACAGGTTCGATTACTCATAATTACTTGAATGGGAAGTCCTGACGTGGACAAAAGTGGGTTACTCTTCGTGTTGGTGTCCTGACGTGGACAATTTATTTCCAGTAGATAGCTTTATTCGTGATGGTGAAATGTGCGTCCTGACGTGGACAAGTTTATAGTTCTGCGTGTCGTCAAGATACGAGAGTCCTGACGTGGACAAATTTATCCTTCTCCGTGTTGTGAGCAAAATGTGAGTCCTGACGTGGACAAGTCTCACTTCCCCAGCAAGTCGAAGACGTGCAAGTCCTAACGTGGACAGGTTCTATTATTTCATCAGAGGAAGATGTGAGTCCTGACGTGGACAAGAGTTATTTCCCCAGCGGGTCGAAGATGCCTGAGTCCTGACGTGGACAAATCAAGACGAAACATGGGTCCTGACGTGGACGAGTTTATTCCTTACGTGGAAAGAGAGGTTTCAATTCCTTACGTGGAAGAGTGAGTTTATTCCTTACGTGGAAAGAGAGGTTTCAATTCCTTACGTGGAAGAGTGAGTTTATTCCTTACGTGGAAAGATTGAGTCCTTACGTGGACGTATCAGATTGGTTTCCTTACGTGGAAAAAGAAGTATTCCTTACGTGGAAAGAGATGCATTCCTTACGCAGAAAAGAAGTATTCCTTACGTGGAAAGAGATGCATTCCTTATGCAGAAAAGAAGTTGATTCCTTACGTGGAAAGATTGGAGTCCTTACGTGGACAAATCAAAAGATGGTGATTCCTCACGTAGAAAGTTTAGTCCTTACGTGGACATATCAAGTTTGTATTCCTAACGTGGAAAGATATGATTCCTTACGTGGAACGATGGAGATTCCTGACGTGGAAAGAGTTGTTTCCTTACGTGGAAAAGTTTAGTCCTGACGTGGACAGATCAAAGTTTGATTCCTTACGTGGAAAGATGAGTTTATTCCTTACGTGGAAAGATTGAGTCCTTACGTGGACAGGTTATTCCTTACGTGGAAAGAGGTATTCCTGACGTGGATAAAGAGAGATTGATTCCTTACGTGGAAAAGTGATGAGTTCCTAACGGGGAAGGGTGAGTCCTAACGTGGACGAAGTATTCATAACCTAGAAAGTTTAGTCCTGACGCGGACAGATCTAGAAGAAGTTTATTCCTGGCATGAAAAAGGTTAGTCCTGACGTGGACAGGTCCAGACGAAGTCTTATTCCTAACGTGGAACGGTGTTATTCCTAACGTGGAACGGTTATTCCTTACGTGGAAGGGTGAGTCCTAACGTGGACAATGTTATTCCTAACGTGGAAGAGTTTAGTCCTAACGTGGACGATTCATTTCTGATGAGGGGCAGACGAGCCATCCCCAGTGAAGCTGTCGAGATCTTTCCTAACGTGGACGAGTTTAGATTGAGATTTCTTTGTGTTGACAACACAGGCGTCCTAACGTGGACAAGCAAAATTTTATTCTTGCAATGAGAGAAGCTTTTCAGGCTGATGAAAATAATCCCCAAGCAGTGGTGTAGTTCATGTCTGCGGTTGGCAAATTTCAGGGTTTCATTTGTATTCAACCGTCATCTACCTTTGAATGTTGAAGGCTGAGCTCTCTTCAACCATTCAGGTCCAAGCCGTTTGAATAGGGGCAGCTGTTGCACCCTAAAATTTGCCCAACCTTATTCACTTGGTTTATGTGTCAATATCATTAGCATTTGCATATAGAGGCATGTACATAGTCTAGTCATCTGCATAGCATAAGCATAGTAAATCATCCAACAGGGACCAATCATTATTCTCATCTCTATGAGCCTATCAAGAGGTTATTATTCTAATCCAAGCTCCTTCAAGTCATCAGAAAGAATTTGAAAGCTAAAGAAGTCAGTGGATCAGGCAAGCAATCTATCTCCTATCTGAGGGTATCTGGGGATCATTAAAGAAATTGTGAGTTGTGGATTGAGCATGGAGAGTATGTGGACATCATAGAGGACTTAGAAAGTCACTTGGAGAAGGAAACAAGTCAGTGGTGTGATCACAAGTATTGCAGTTGAAGACAGTCAACTAGGGTTTCATCTGGGGTCAACTCTAGGTCAATTGACTGATTGAAAGGCATTAAGGGCTATTAGAGAGATGTGGGGTTCATCATTTGACAGGTAAAGAAGGATATGGTGTTATTCTAAGAAGAAATCAAGAGAAATCAAGGAGAAGAGGGGTTTCTAAATTAGGGTTTCTGTGTAAAATCCACTAGTTTAGGTCAAATTTCCAAGCAAGATAAGTCAAAATGCAAGCTTCAAATGGATCCTTGACCAACATGGAACTTGTAGAGGATCTCAAGACCTTTAGTTTGAGTGGTGGAAGACACTAAGGAGATTTATAGAGCTCAAGTTATGGTCCTTGCAAGTTACAGGTCATCTGAGGTATCTGAAATTTTGTCTGTGAAAGTGACTTGACTTCCAAGCAATTGTTACCCCTCAAGGAGATTTCAAATGAATTTCTGGTAAACATAAGAGTTTTTCCTCATTGTCTTAGCTTTCTATAATGGTATAGTATGCCTTCATATGATTTGTGAAACTCTACTTATGGTCTTGGCAAGCAAAGGGTATTTTGGTCATCTGAGAATTACAGGTCATTTCAAGCCTATGCCCAAAACTCATACAAGGAAGCTTCAAATGGAAAACTTTAAAACATAAAACTTGTTCCAAATGACATTTTGAGTCTAGAAAGGTGACCATGAGAGATTGGAAAGGTTCATAGCACAAGTTTTCAAAATTGGTGGATTTAATGAATAAAAAAGGACTTAAAAATGAGATTTTTCATATTTTGGCCAAATGGGGCAAAGTTATAGGTCATTTTGAATGGAAAAATCATTTTGAGAACATTGGCTAAAGTAGAATTTTGAGCTTGGTTCACATTTTGGGAGTTATTCAAGGTTACTTGTAATGAAAGCTACATCATCCAAAATGTAAGGAAAAAGTGCAAGGGAAGTTTCTCCAAGTTTCTAGGAGGTTCTATTCTCACCTATATATTAATATGAGAAGGTTCATGCAAGGGTTGGTGATCACATTTACTCAAAACCACAAGTTTCACACACTTTCTTCAAATTGCAAAATCAATCCAAACTCTCTCAAATTCTCATCAATTTTCACCATTCTTGATCTGGTATTCATCATCATCATCCATAGATCATAATTCACACATTCATTTGGTGAATTGAAGGAGGATTCGAGCTGTGCAAGTTCACCATTCAAAGTGCAAGAATTTTGGAATTGGGAGATTCAAAGCTTTGGAGCACGATTCATTGCATACAGAACTCATCATCAAGTTCCTTGATCATTTTCCACTCCCTTCAAGCCTTGGATCAAGAGGTTTTAGCATCTGTTTTCATCAATTGCACCAGGTTTGTTTCTCATTCGAATTGGCTGTTCTAGGTAGAATTACTAGGCTTTGATAGCATAGAATTGTTAAGCTAGGATAGATGACTGAGTTTGGTGAGTTTGGAGAGCTTTCATGGAGTTTGGTCAGGGAGTGCAAGATCTGTTAGGACTGGTAACTCTTGATTCAATGCACGAAAATATTGGTTGAATAGCATGTTGTGATCAGCATAAGGTGTAGATGAGTTTAGGACAATAATTGGTGAGAATTAGAGCAATTGAGCACAGGTATTAATGGTGGATTCCAACTGTTATTCTCTTCGAATTGGTTTATTGAGTGAGTGTTAGGGAGATTTATTGTCATGGCTGCGTAGAGGGAGGAATTTAGAGCAACTTTGCTCTTGGAGTCGTGAGGATTCATGGCGAGACGAGGGAGAACAGAGCTCTTGAATGTGCATGCATGGCTAGGGTTTTCAGGGGTTAGGGTTAGCTGGAGGTGGAAGACGATCTGGGAGCCGTTCGATCAAGCTTTGACATTTGACTGGGAACTCAATCCTATGGCCACGATTGAAGAACGAAAACGGAGGGAAGTTCAAACAATGAAACGCACCGTTTCATTTATTCTGGCTGACTGGGCTCAACTTCTCGTTGCTATGCACACCCCCTCAAACCAGGCCCAATTGGAAATGAACTGAAACAATTGCTTTTCACACCGTTTTCCTTTTTTAATTTTTGTTTATTTTCTAATGCTCCCTGGGCCTAGCACGCTTTACTATTGACACCCCCACTGCATGGCCCAGTTTGTTGTTTTAACTGGATTTTTTTTACTCGCTGCACCCTGCATCCATATTAATTCATTTTAATTTCTTTTAAAAAACCTTAAATCTTTAGAAAATCATAACAAATCATAAAATGCTTATTTTTCATTGGCTCTTTTTGCATTATTTTCATAATTTTGTAAAGAAAATTATCATACAAAAAAAATCAACATTTCATTCCATTTTATATTTTTGGCATATTTTCCTTTTAATTAGGTGTAAATAATATTTTGTTTAGTGCATGAATTTGATAATTTTAGTTTGAATAGTTGCTTTAATATTTTTCACCCGTTCTTTTTAGGTTGACTAGTAGATAAGATTAGCTTGTATATACAATTTAGTTCATATTTTTAGGAATTAATTTTAGGTGATTAGTTTAGGTGTGAACAACATGAACAAAATTAGGGTTTAAGTGATGACTTAGGAGAATTGAATCATTTCCCTTAGGAGTTAGAGATTGGATTTTTGATATGGAACTATAGGGACTATGGGTAGTTATCAGATCCCTTAGAAAATATTAGGATTCCCCTACTGCTATTATTATTGGCTATATTTGTTTGACTGGTGTGGTGTGCTCTCTGGGGATTATTGTTTGTTTGTGTGGGTATTGGGATTGCCTGGGAATTGGGAGAGCTGAAGACTTGAGAAGATGAAGCCATGTGAAGATTAAAGACTGAAGACTAACTTCCAGAGTTGATGAGGAGATTCTGTGCTGGCAGCTGTTGAAGTTTGTAGGATCTAGGAGTTAGGCAGAGCCCTAGAGTAGTCAACTTGATTCTCAAACATGGAAGGTCTTGATTGCCTCCATTCTTCTTTGTGATGCAGAGTCTCTCTAAGACACTCACCCCCTTCCTTTGGAAGGCTTGGTGCTAATGTCTAAGAGATAGAACTCTTGAGAGAAAATATCTCATGTGTTAGTAGCAGTTTGTTTGCCACCCTTGGTGGTCAATTAATTGCTTAACACCCAATTCACTCTTGTGATTGATTCCTCAGCTTGGAGGTTAGGACGTGAAGAAAAGACATTGTAGACTGAAGATTGATGACAAAGACCTTGCTTGAAGGCTGTGGAGATGGAGATTGATGCTTGCTGAAGCTTGTAGCTGATAGGAGATGACTTGAAGACTGATGTGGTGCAGAGCTGTTGTGGCTGTTTATTTTTCTGCTGTATTTCATTTCTGATGTATTGATTGGTTTTCTTGACTGTATTGTTTGCTGTTTAACCTGTTGGGTTGAAAGTGAATGCTGTTCACTTTTGCCTATTGTTTTCTAGGTTCGAGGTTGAGTGAGACTCCCTTGCCTCGCTTGTATTGTTGCATCCATGCATTTTACCGCTTTACTGTATATATCTGCTATTATTTCTGTTTCCGTCTCTTCCCTTAGGATCTCTGTTTCTCTCTGCGCAAGAGAGGAGCATGATAGACATTAGGTCTTAACCCATGCATGATAACATTAGGTTAGTTTGATTCCCTTCGCAACCGTAGGTTAGAGTTCTGTCTCTTCTTCCTCAAAACACACAGAAAAATACAATAAGATTTCAAACACAATAAAAGTCACTTCTTTCGTAAAAGAATGTGAACTCATCAAGACGTCATTTTTGTCCGCTTGGACTGCTAATCAGAAAAACCTTTTTCAGAAGGAATAAAAGCAATCAAAACAAGCTTGTGTCGTACGTGGCCCAAACTACGTTTGCTCTGATCTTTCATGCTGTGTGAAAGTACGTAGGCATAGGATGCGATATCCTAACGAGCAACCTTCCCCTCCTTTCCCGTAGGTAGGCGAACTACGTTGACTCTGATTTCTCGTTCCAGACGGGAATACGTAGGCATAAAGTGCGATACTTTGCCGAGTCGTTTTATTTTCTTTTTTAACCCCTGACCTTTAGAGTAGATAGAAATAACAATCCATACCCGAAAACAAGCGTGAATCCCGTCGAGTACGACGGACGTGAGGGGTGCTAATACCTTCCCCTTGCGTAACCGACTCCCGAATCCAGGTTTTGGTTGCGACGACCATACCTTTCCCGTGTTGTGCGAGGTTTAATCTAAGCGTTTCCTTTCCCTCCCGTGGGATAAATAACGCGCGGTGGCGACTCTTCTGTTCAGCCGGCGCCGATTTTCGCAGTAGCGACACACATGAATCTTATCAGCATAAACCTGGAATTTATGGCATCTCTTCATGAAATTAAAGCAATTCGACTCCATCGTCAGCCAGTAATATCCTGCTCTCAGGATCTTTCTTGTCATAGCATGCCCGCCGGCGTGCGTACAAAATGTGCCTTCATGGACTTCTTCCATGAGCATACTCGCTTCTTTCTCATATACACATCTGAGTAGCACGAGATCATGGTTTCTCTTATACAGAACTCCATCAGGATTGAGATAGAAATTTCCAGATAGCCTCCTCAGAGTCTTCTTGTCCTGGGTTGATGCTCCCGCGGGATACTCCTTAGTCATAAGGAAAGTCTGGATATCATGGAACCATGGCTTGCCGTCGGAGGCTTCCTCGATCGCAAAGACGAATACAGGTCTATCAAGACGAGAAAGGACAATTCTTGGAGCTTCATTCCAAAAATTGACTTTATACATCGAAGCCAACATGGCTAAGGCATCAGCCATCTGGTTTTCAGCCCTGGGCACATGATGGAGTTCCACTCGATCAAAGAACGGAAGCAGCCTTCTGGCATAATTCATGTACGACACCAAGTTTGATTGACGAGTCTCCCACTCCCCTTTAATCTGGTTGATCACAAGTGCCGAGTCACCATATACATCTAGGTTCTTGATTCTCAAATCAATTGCTTCTTCTAGTCCCATGATGCATGCTTCGTACTCCGCTTCATTATTGGTGACCGGAAACGTCACCCCAATGCCACTTCCGTAAGAATTAACCGCCCCGTCAAATATCTATTTCCACTGGGATTTCCTATCTGGACCCTCGTCGGGCAACGGTTCATCGCAATCTTTCACCTTGAGAAACATGATATCCTCATCAGGGAATTCAAATCTCATCGGCTGATAATCTTCGATCGGCTATTCGGCAAGGTACTCAGACAATACGCTCCCCTTAATGGCCTTTTGGGAAACGTACTGAATGTCATATTCCGTCAACACCATTTGCCATCTGGCAATCCTGCCCGAAAGCGCTTGCTTCTCGAAGACGTACTTGATCGGATCCATCTTCGAAATTATCATGGTTGTGTGATTGAGCATGTACTGTCGTAAACGTTTGGCAGCCCAGGCTAGTGCACAACACGTCTTCTCCAGAATCGAGTAACGAGATTCAAAATCTGTGAACTTTTTACTCAAATAGTAAATGGCATGCTCCTTTCTGCCCGTCTCGTCGTGCTGACCGAGGACATACCCCATACTATTCTTAAGAACTGTCAAGTACATGATTAGGCGTCTTCCGGCCACTGGGGGTATCAAGATCGGAGGTTCCTGTAGATACTGTTTTATCTTATCAAATGCCTTATGGCAATTCTCGTTCCAGATAATCGCCTGATTTTTCTTTAGCAGTTTGAACATCAGTTCACACGTGGTCGTGAGCTGAGAAATAAACCTTGCAATGTAGTTTATTCTGCCCAGGAAACCACGAACTTGTTTTTCGGTTTTTGGCACTGGCATTTCTTGTATTGCTTTTATCTTCGCAGGATCAACCTCAATGCCTCTTTCACTCACGATAAACCCCAGTAGTTTTCCCGACCGTACTCCGAAAGTACACTTATTAGGATTCAACCTCAACCTGAACTTCCTAAGTCTCTCAAAAAGCTTCAGCAAATTGACCAGATGTTCCTCCTCCGTTTGGGACTTCGCAATCATGTCATTAACATAGACTTCAATCTCATGATGAATTATGTCATGAAACAAAGTAACCATCGCTCTTTGGTAAGTGGCCCTGCGTTCTTCAGACCGAAAGGCATTACCTTGTAGAAAAATGTTCCCCAAGGTGTAATAAACGTAGTTTTCTCCATGTCCTCCGGCTCCATCTTGATCTGATTGTAGCCAGAGAAGCCATCCATGAACGAAAATACGGAGAACTGAGATGTATTGTCGACCAACACATCAATATGAGGGAGCGGGAAACCATCCTTAGGGCTCGCCCTATTCAAATCCCGATAATCGACACACATTCGCACCTTACCGTCCTTCTTCGGTACAGGCACTATGTTGGCGACCCACAGAGGGTAAGTAGTGACCGCTAAGAAGCCAGCATCAAGCTGCTTCTGCACTTCTTCTTTGATCTTAACGGCCATATCTGGTCGCGTCCTCCTAAGCTTCTGCTTAACGGGAGGACAATCTTCTCGCAGCGGCAAGTGATGGACCACGATATCAGTGTCAAGTCCGGGCATATCTTCGTATGACCAAGCAAAGACGTCACCATACTCTCGAAGCATCTCGACTAATCTCTGCTTGACATCACTCTGCAATGCAGCCCCTATCCTGACGTTCCTGACCAGTTCTTCAGAACCCAGATTCACAATCTCAATCTCTTCCTCGTGAGGCAAAATAACTTTCTCCTCTTGTTTCAACAAGCGGGCCAACTCTTCGGGAAGGTCTTCGTCTTTATCAATCTCTTCTTCGGCTTGATAGATCGGGCAGTCGAAGTCGAAGTGAGTCGTAGAAGGTCCAGAGTCGATTTCATCTGCTATGTGGATCTCTTTGCCTGTCACTTGGATGGTATCCCTGATGGACCAGTTGTTGAGGCTCTGGCCTGGTTTGCTTGGTTGGATCCAGGAATCCAGGTCGCAATCGGTGTCCTCGCCGTCTTCAGACACTGCATTGACACTTTCAAATATCACCCCGCCACTGGTAAACTGGATCGGCCCTTTACCTCGCGACGCACTGTGAGAAGACGAGGCTTCAGCCGTAGGAGAATATCCTAACCCAAACTTGTCCTGTTTGTTAGGTATTTCTAGAACTTGCCCCAAGCCTGGGGTAGATCCGGCTTGAACAACGGCCCGAGCTTCCTTGAAGTAAGAGAGAGTCATCTCTGGTTTCTTAGTGATTACTGGAGTCACGTCCTTGACCTTAACAGCTTCGAAGGCCTGACATAGGGTTTCGTGGATCTCCTCATCCATCTCAACATATTTGAAGGACGACAAATGGCTCACCATTATATCTTCCTCGCCACATACAGTTACAATGCTGCCTCCGACAACATACTTGAGTTTCTGGTGCAACGTGGAGGTCACGGCACCAGCAGAATGGATCCATGGCCGGCCTAACAGACAGCTATAGGCAGGCATGATGTCCATGATGTAGAAGACTGCGTCGGAAGTTTCCGGCCCAACTTGGATTGGCAGAGTTACCTCTCCAAAGACATGACGCTTGGTTCCATCGAAAGCCTTCACCACCAGATCACTGGGTGTGCAAATCAATCCTCGAGTATCTAACTTCATTAATGCCTTCTTTGGAAGAACATTGAGCGATGACCCAGTGTCCATCAACACGTGAGCCATAACTGTTCCCCTACACTCTATCGAGATGTGCAGGGCGCTGTTGTGGTTTCTTCCCTTCGGCGTCAGCTCCAGGTCAGTGAACCCTAACCCGTTTCCAGCATTCACGTGGGCTACTACCCCTTCCAACTGGTTGACCGAGATTTCCTGCGGTACATATGTGGCATTCAAAACCTTTAACAGCGCGTTGCGATGTGACTCCGAACACAATAACAAATTCAGGATGGAAATTTTCGAGGGTGTTTGATGGAGGTGATCCACGATCTTGTAGTCACTCTTCTTGATCAACCTCATGAACTCTTCAGCGTCCTTTACAAGTAAGTCCTTTTCTACCCCACGAGGGGTTTCCTCAACAACTTTATTCTTTCCCTTATCAGTTTCCTCAGCTTTGTTTACTTTGTCCACCACAATCTCAGGTGGAGCAAATACTCTTCCACTGCGTGTGATTCCGCCAATTCCCACTAGGTTATCCACAGACGGCCCAGATGGTTCCAGTTCCAACTTCTGTCCGTTATAGTAGACGTCCGCCCATAATGCCACGGGACATCATTGGTGCTTTCAAAAGGTATCGGCCCAGCCTTCGTGATGGTAATTGTGGGCGGTCTGGGTGCAGAAATGGTTATCGTCTGGCGAGGGATGGTGATGGTGGCAACCTCATCATCTTGCTTCAGCATTACCTCACCAGATCCACATTCGGCCCTTCAGCTAAACTGCAAGATTCCTTCGGTTATCAGACTCTGAATCCCTATTGTCAACTGTTCGCATCCATCAGGACGAGTCGCACAGCCCATACACAATTCTCCACAGCCCGGAAAGAAGCCTCTCTTCATCAGCTTGGCTTTAACGAAGCTAAGCGGTGTCTTCAGATCCTTGACATCAGTCAACACGTCTAAATCCTCTTCTTCAATAATGGCATTCACCCCACCTCCCCTATGGTTCAGCATAGGATTCTTTATGACATTCGGCACATTATCTGAGAAATTGATGATCTTAGCATCCACCATATCTTGCACCTTGTGCTTGAAGGCTTTGTAGTTTTCTATCGTGTGGCCAGGTGCCCCTGAGTGAAAGTCACACGTTGCATTCGCATCATAACCCTGCGAAGGTGCCCTTGTCAAGGGAGCCAGGGTTCTTTTCTGGACTAGCTGTAACTGAAGCAGAGTTTGTAACAGCTGAGCATAAGACATGGGGGGCGTTTCAAGGTGTCGACTTGACAGAGGTGCCCTGTTCGGATACCTTTTGTATCCTTGCTGATTTGGTTGCTGCGGCTGGGGTTGCTGGACAGCAGGGATTGTTATGCTATCCACCTGTTGGCGCTGGCCCTTATCTTTCCTTCGAGCGTTTGACACGGTGCTCGTCTCTCCTTCACGCCTTTTGTCACCGTAGGGTTTCTTTCCTCCTCCAGCTGAGGATAGATCAACACCCTGAATTTTCCCCAATTTGATCCCATTCTCGACGTGCTCGCCAGTAATGATGAGATCTAAGAAACTCCCTGACATACCGTTGACCCCCGGGAGAGTGGCTACAAACATCTCCACAAGCTCTCGTTCAACCATCGGCGGCTGAACTCTAGCTGCTAATTCACGCCATCGCTGGGCGTATTCTTTGAACCCCTCGTTGTTCCTCTGTGACAAATTCTGCAGTTGAACCCGGTTCGGAGCCAAGTCACTGTTATACTGATAATGGTGTACAAAGGCCTCAGCCAGTTCCTTCCATGTGCGCACACTGGTGGGTTCCAAACCCATATACCATTCCAGGGATGGCCCGGACAAGCTATCCTGAAAGAAGTGCATCAGTAACTTCTCGTCTTCGGAGTGAGCGGACATCTTTCGGTAGTATGACCTTAAGTGGACACGAGGGCAAGTGGTGCCCTTGTATTTCTCAAAGTCGGGTACCTTGAATTTAGGAGGCACCTTGAAATCAGAAATCAATCCCAATTTAGTCATGTCGACCCCCATAGTGTTCAGGTTCTCGAAATTCCTCATTTTTTCCTCGAGTGCCTTAAACCTCAGACGTGCTTCAGGAGTCAGTTCTCCTTCAGCACTCCTCTGTGAGAACAGATTTTCTTGACGATCTTCTAGCCATGGCTGAGGCCCATACAGATTTCCAGCACCTGCGTTGCCGTTGCCCAGTCCAGTGTTGCCATTAGCTTCAAAATTTCCATTACCGACGCCAGTCGTATTACCATTGAGCCCAATGTTAGTGATCACATTGCCGTTACCACTTCCATTCCCTCCGGTCACGGGGATGCCACCCTGAGGAGTTTCAACAGGTGGAGGGGTTGGAACATTCCCACCATGGAGTACACCGTTGCTGTCAACCCTTGAGATCAGAGGCTGGACCAATGTTCTGAGCTGGTCCTGGCCGTTGGCAACCACTTGCATGAGCTCCATGAAGCGGTCCATCCTCTCTCGGAGTTCCTGGACGTCAGTTTGCACTTGTTCCATTGCTCTAGCTTGATTTGCTCTGGTCGGATAGCGGTGGATCGGTCTTCGATCAATCCTGGAACAACCTGGATACACAAAGGGTTAGAAAAAAATGACAAGGTGCTCGTCATGCAAATGCTTCATTTAAATGCAAACGTGTGTCTGTGCCTTGGGGAGATCCCCCCCCCCCCGGATCCTAGTTTCCGAGACAAATAAAGTCTATGATCCAATCATGGAAAATAAATCCTCATATATTCATCTAAAAAGCCCGCTCGGGTAGCGTACAACTGTAATCACACACAACTGAAGCAATAAGGCATGACCCCAACCAACAGACCTGGCGGTGATCAGCATATCAATGCTTAAAATGTACAAAGAAAATACAAAAAGATCAGGTGCGGCTGCGGGCACGAAGATCTTCTAACAACTTCTTTGTAGCGGGATGATCTGACTGAGTAAGCAAACCATGGGCCAGCAGGTCCCCCTGCCTGATGGACTCTGGGAGGTTATCGGCAATGCTCCTAAAAACACCTTCTTCAGAATGGTTCTCGACTCTTCTCCTTTTAGTATCAGCTATGAGTTGAGAATCTTGCAAATCCGCCTCGGCCTCAACCAATCTATACCGGACATCCCGTCGCAGTGAGGCTTCAGCCTCTGCCTTTTTGTCTTTCACCATAATCTGAGCTTCTAGCTCGGCTACTCGCTGCTTCAGCTTTTCTTCCCGCTCTTTGTACTTGGCTATGGTGCTGCTCCAGACCGTCTGTATTGGGTTAGCTTCCGGTACACTCTGTCCAGATCCTGTTTCTTGGTCGTCAACATGCCGTGTACTGACTTCAGGTCCAACCCCAGACGTTCCCTAGCATCAGTTTCTTTGGTCAGGTTGGAGCCTAGACGGTTGATCATCTCAGTCTGCTTCTTACAGGTATAAACAGCTTCACTCTTCTCCCTCTGGAGCTGAGCGATCTCTTTCTCCAACTCTTCGTTGGCCTTTCGTAGCTCTTCCTTTTCTTGGAGTACCTGGTTGAATTTCTGAATATCAATTGTAGTGGGCTCTTTGTACACGGGAGTATACAATGGTTCCACAGTAGGAAACGGCATTAGAAACTTGGCGGCTCTTTCTCGAACCCAAGTCACATACGGATCAAAGGCCTTGTTGTTGCTCTTTCCTAGCAAGACTTTCCCCTTTCGGAGAATTTTGCTCCAAGCATTCTGTACCTTGACCAAAGTGTCACCTTCAAGCAACCCTGTGAGATACAGAGATTCCCGTATCTCTTCCTCTTCAGGAGGACCTCGTAGTGCATACCCAAATTGTCGTTCCAGCAGAGATGGATTGTAGTTGATACATCCATTCCTTCCGACCAGGGGGACGTTAGGAAAGCCACAACAGCTATACACAATATCTTTGCCCAGCAGATCTCTATCAAACCAGATAATATTGTCAGCAGTCAAACCCATCAAATGTGCAGACCAGGGCGAGGACTCAGCAGAATCAATGAACGGCCTCGACTTAGGGAGATGGCTAGCAAACCACTTATACAGTAAAGGAGCACAACATGCCACGTTCTTCCCCTTTTTGTTTTCATTCTTGCTGTGAACTGAATGGTAGACGTCTTCGAGGAGAGTGGGTACTGGATTCCCGGAGGCAAATATATGGCAAGCATCCATGCTTATGAAGTCCGGATGACTTGGGAATAACACGATCCCATAGATACAGAGGGCTAGGAAGGCATTGAATATATCCCAGCGACCCTTCTCGGCAAACTTTCGGGCTTTTTCCATCAGGAAATGCAAAAGGAAACCATAAACTTCGATCTTTCTGGATACCATTCCTTCCAACTCAGACTCATCTACATGAATAGCGTCAGTCAGCTTACTCAGTTTGGGTTCACCCTCAACACGGTAGTAAGGCATTTGATTCATCAAAGGCACCCCCAACAGGTCAGAGTACTCTTCCAAGGTCGGGGCGATGACATAGTCTGGAAACACAAAGCATCTGAGCTGTGGGTTGTAAAACTACAGCAGAGCATAGAGGCCATTCAACTCGTACGTAGGAAGCTTATACACAATACCCAGAAGTCTCCCATAACTCTTTCTGAAACTCTCCATCACTGTCTTATCAGCCAAGGAAATCAAAGTTTGTAACTCTCGGATGTCAGGTGCTGGTAGCTTGTAAGCCACAGTCTTCTTCAGAGATGCCATATCTGCCGTGAGGATCAAGATCACTAGAACCAGGGGAGAAATATGCACCTGCAACACAGACACACGTTAATGACATGCAAATGAGGATGCAAATAATGCAAAATGCAATCATGCAGCAGGAGATCAGGACAACTGCGTCATTGAGGAGATGAAGGTTCTGTATCAACAAAACCACAATACTGCTCTGTCCAGAACAACCATATTTCTGATAAGAAGAAACCCCTGATACCAGACCATAAATCTGCTCTGTCAAGAACAACCACATGTCTGATGACGGGAACCTCTGATACCTACAAAACTGATTTAATATCAAGAAAACCAGGTAATCTGAAGGTTAAGGTTTCCTGCAACAAACTCGACCCTGCTCACAGGTATGGACCTAATCACGGAAAAGGTTCGGCATCCTATGCGGTCATCAGCGTCACAGACTTTCAAGAAATGATGATACGATACCCAGGAGGTGTGGCATCATCATCTCTTGAAGCGGCCTCACTTAGCTGAATTCCAAATGATCGGTTCCCAGAGTCGACAATCCTCAGATCCGACAACCCCTCGAGTCCAAACGACCAATAGGAAGCCATCAAAGAGAACCTCGTCTGAGTGTGGATTACATGGGAACAGATGCAAGCAAAGCAAGCACGTCCTCCACTAACCCACTCTAATACTATGTAGCTCTCAAGCCTGGGTCTGGCTTCTCACTCATCAGAATGCCCCTCCCACAACAATGCAGATAATCATGTCATACTGAAAATAACGTGCGGGAAATAAAATGCGATAAATAAACACAACCTAACAAGTAATCATACAAGCGCTAGGATTGACTCTCGCAGGGTACGTTGGATCCCTAAATTGACTCACATAAGGGACGTTGGATCCCAGGAAACTATCAGAGTCCCCAGCAGAGTCGCCAGCTATCGCTACCGCGAAAATAAGGTGCCGGCAAAACAGAAGAGTCGCCACCTTTCGTTATTTATCCCTCAGAACAGGAAAGGAAACGATCGGAAAAACCTGACGAAAAAGGTATAAGACAAGGTCATCGCAACCATTGTCTGGGTTCAGGAGTCGGTTACGCAAGGGGAAGATATTAGCACCCCTCACGTCCATCGTACTCAATGGGATCCATGCTTGTTGTGTTTATCTGACGGGTTGGTTTTATCTATCTACCTATCAAGGTTGGGCTGAAAAGAAAAGAAAATGACTCGGCAAAGCGTCGCACTTTATGCCTACGTATTCTCATCAGAGAATGAGAAATCAGAGTCGACGTAGTTCTACTAACTACAGGTTACGGGAAAGGTTGCTCGCCAATACATCAGTATTGTGCCTACGTACTCTCAACAGATATGAGAGATCAGAGCTTACGTAGTTCGGGATAATACGGATTACGGGAATTCAGATTCATCTATTTTTTTGAGTAGGGTTAACAAACAATTCCAGTAGTTTGGGGTACGCAGCTCGACCCTTGGAGACTTAAGCGTTACCGTTTGCGGTAGAACTGGGAGTTAACGACACTCTTTTCTTCAGAAAAGCTTCCTTTAGATTATGGGCCCACGGGGCAAAAGGTTTGAAGTTTGTTTTATGTATTTTACGGAAGAACTATTTTTTAGTTGTTTGTAGTTCGTACAGCACTGGAGACTATGACCTGGGAACGAATTCGTCGCATATCGTCCAAAGGACGTATACTAAACATTCTAGACGATTGAGAGGAGGCCGCTCAATTATCATTACCCAAGTAGCTTAAGGCTCGTAACGCGCTTATACTAACTTGCCTTTATTACGTTTTTTACTGTTGTTTGAGATGAGAAGAGAGAACAGGCTCAACTAAGGGGAGACTATCAAGTCCTGACTGTTGTCATGCCAAGGATTCATCCTATGGTTGAAGTTTGAAACAGGGATCTCCTAGAAGTTATCATGCATAGGTTTCAACCTAAAGTTCTAATCATCACTTCCTTGTCAAAGGAAGTGAGATTCCTAAGGGATCATGTCAATGATAAACAGAAATAGATAAAGCATCAGCTTAAACGGTAAACAGATAAACAGCTGTAAAATGCATGCAATGCAAGTGAGGGAGGAAATGTGTGTGGGGCATCAGCCTCCACAAGCTCATCTCAACCTCAAGCCAAGTATGAATAATTGCAATCATAAAGGAAAATAAAATGGCATCAAGCAAATCACAAACCACATAGGCAAGGGAGCAGAGCTCTACCGAATACCCGCAAGCAAAGCCATACAGTAAAAATACAAGCAGAGGGAGCAACTCAACCTCTAGTGCATTCATGCTCCTAGCTTAAAAAAATTTAAACATGAGCTTATTCTAATGCATCAAGCAAATAAAAAAAAGTCACAGCAATACAGTTGTACAGAAAGCAAATAGACAGGAAAGAAAGCAAATCAACAGCTTCTACAGCTTCACAGCAAAGCAATCCTCTAACAGCAGCTCAGTCCTCATTCTGTAACTGTTCCTCCAAGCTTTCATCTTCAATAGCAAGTTTCGACTTGCTTCTTCAAGCTTTCAGGGCATCAAGCACAAGTATCAACTTGTTCTTTATCTTCTTCAAGCTTCAGCTCTTAATTCATCCTCAATTTGATCTTCTTCACAAGTGTCAACTTGTCCTTCTTGATCTTCAAGCTTCAGCTCCAATGGCAGTCTTCAAACAAAAGGGAAGTGTAACCTCTAGCATCTTCAATCCTCTAGCAAGGAACTCCATCCTCTAGCAAGGGAGAAAGATTCATCTAACAAGAGTAAGGTGGGGATAGGGAGAAGCAAAGTGAAGACCAAAGGTCACCTCTAAGCACTCCACCATCAAGGAAAGGAACCCTCAAAGGTTCTACCAACTTGTGAGGAGCCACACATCCTACCAAAGGAGGGATGGGGCCTTCACAATGGGACCTTACATCATAGGGAGGAATGGAAGTGATCAACATCTTCCATGTTTCATGAAGGAAGAAAGTCTATTCTAAAGGGATCTCCCTAAAAACCCTAATCCTTAACCCTAAACAAACTACACCAAAGGGAGAGAAATCTTCAAGTCCAAGCTCCACCATGCATTCCACAGCAGCCCACATAAGTCTTCATCATCATCCAAGAGCAAGAGAAGCAAAAACCTAGTCTAAGGGAACTAATGAAATCATTCTAGTTGAGTTAGCAAGTTAGGATCACCTAAAACCTAGTATTAAAGTTAATTCTACCTAAAATACTAAAATCAATTATAAAATCCTACAAAATTAACTAGCGGAACCTATGTCAATCATGACTCTACCATGTTAATTCCAGAGATCAAATCCTCAAATAAGACCTAGAAATAAATTCTACACTACAAGGTACTAAACTTAAACCCTAAAAGGAAGCACCTAAAATTCCAACCTTAAAACACCACCTAATTTCATCACAAAAATGTGAGAAAAATACTATGGGAGTATACATTTCTAAGCTAATCACACACAAAAAATCAAGCCAAAACTCATCACCAAATGCTCAGACTAAAATCATCAAACAGAGGTATCAACCATGGCACGTTTATTATCAAATAAAATGTAAAAAATGCACAAAAATTGAAAATGCAGGATTTTCCTAATATTTTTATTCAATAAAATTCTAGATTCAATCATGAATCAGGGGGAAAATACCTGGAATTAATTGACCTATTTTCCTATTTTTCATGAATTATTTTCAAACTAGCATGAAATGATGAAATTAAAAGAAAAACAAAAGAATTAATAAAAGTTGCGTGGCAAATAGCAATTGACATCAGTTCAATATATGGGTTGGGCCAGAGTGGGGGTGTGAATATCAATCCAAGCACTAGGCCCATTTACTTCAGTTAAGTGAAACGGTGCGTATTGGCTTAAGTCAATAGTCAGCCCTTTTAAACTCAATCGTGGCCGTCTGTTTGGGTTACTTGGTCAAGTCTTCACGATGATCCAACACCTGTAGTGCATCTTCCTCGTTCAAACATTCAGATGGAGGGAAATTACAGACGGTGGCCTGAGCAGTGGCGCCACCGTCTTCTCCGGTGAGGTCCAATATACAGGTCATCAAAAATTACAAAATGATACATCATCTCACTCCATTTTTCATGCTGATCATGAATCCAACCTTAGAATCATCTAATTCCCTATAGATTTTCAAACCCGATAGCCATTCCAAAATATACCTCAATCTTGAATCTCCTCAGAACTTTAATTAAATGCACAGAAATGATCCTTATCTCATGCTGATCATCTTACCCTATCCCATCTTGATTATCAATCCAAGAATTGCAAGAATTCAGCTTCAACAGAAAATGATCCACATCCTAACTTGTCTCTAATTCCCAAATTGATCATCTCAAATCCATCTATACATCATCAAGATCCTAACCAGCTATAGATTTATATCTATCTCCTCCTAGATTATGCACAAAAACGAAATGTACCAACCTGTGTTCAGAGGTGTAACAGAAGGGGTTCTTGATCACTTCAGCCTCCAAGATGATGCAGATACACTCCAAAACTCCTTCTAAAGCTAATGCAACCTTCAATTTCCCCTGAATTGGCCTTGAACTCATAATTCGATTTCAACTTGCACCTTTGAAATTTCAACTTCACTCTCTTCTTCAGGCTTCAATCTTCACCAAAAAAATGAACTGAATACACTTACCAACTTATATAGAACTCATTAGAATCATCTAGAACTCTCTTAAAGCTTCAGAATGAGAAATTGGATTTTCAAATTCTCTCCAAAATCTCACTTACACCAGTCACGATTCCCACTTTGTTTTGGCCTTAGCAAGCTTGCTTTCAACTTCTCATGAGATATTGAACATGAATGGTGGTGTTTCCCTCCTTGTTTCCATCCAATGGCTTATGTATGTCATATTACTTCATCATGAAGAAACAAAGAAAAAGGGCATGATATTGGACTCAAATCAAAATTCTAATATTGTCAAAGTTTTTAAAATGATTTTTCCATTCAAAAAATGATATTACTTTGCTTTATTTGCACACAAAATGATTTATTTGAATTTTTGGTCATTTAATCCATTTTAATCCTTCCTTTTTCACCACTTTTTGAACCAAGTCTTTCCATGAGCCATTTCAATGCCTCCTTGATACATGTTCAAGGTTAAAATCCCATTTTGAGCAACTTTCAAGTTGAACAAAATTTCATTTGAGGTGTCTAAGCTGGTGAAAATGACCTATAACCAAAAATGACCTATAATCATAACTTCCCAAAATATCCTTGACTTGTCAAAGCCATAACTTGGGTTCTACAAATCCTATCAAGGACTTATAGTACTCTCTAGAAAGATAAGAGAATAAGGAACAACATTCATGTTGACCAAAAGTTCATAGGAATCATCCTTCTTGGGCAAACGTTTCATGCAAGTTGGGTAACTTTCAAGCTCCAAATTCACATACCTCAGATGACTTGTAATTTGTCTGGCTCATAACTTGAGTTCTATAAACCCTATCAAGAACTTCTAGTACTCAAATTAAAGCTAAGCTCATGCTATGCAACAATAATGTTGGGGTCAAGATGAGATAACAATCATCTCTTGAGTTAAATTGCCTTGAAGATAAGGGTCAAACTAGGGGATTTTACACTGTCAAGTCTTAGAAACCCTAGCTTGAAACTTCTCAAACTCTTCAATCATGATGAGTTAACCTTGAAATCATTCTTAGAACATATCAATGTATCAATCCATGATCACATGGCTCTTGAATTAGGTCTCAACCTTCTTCAAATCCTCAGTTGACTTAGGGTTGACCCAGTCAAACCCTAACTGCACCACTCATGGCTGAGCCTTCTTAATCTTGCACAATGACCTGTCTAGGCCTCAAAGTGATCTTCAACACTTCTCATGAGATCTCTCAAGACCTCCAGTCTATCCTCATGACCTCAGAATCATCTGATGGCTTCCCACAACTCTCAAGTTAGAAGACACACCATCTTAGCTTCAATCACTCTCCCTGAGGATCTTTTAACTTCTCTGACAAGGATATCAACCCTTGAGCTCTTGACTAACCTTCTTATCTATTTTCAAAGTCTTGTATAGCTCTTGATTGATAATCACACCTCTTGATCTCCTTCACACATGTCAATGAAATGCAAATGATAATGCTAATGTGAATGAAATGAAACATGAGCTAGATAAAAAAATGTTGGTCAAATTTTGGGGTGCAACAGCTGCCCCTATTCAAACGGCTTGGACCTGACTGGGTGAGAAGCTAACGACTCTCAAACAATCAAGGTAAAAGACGTTTGAATACCAACAAACCCAGAAATTTTCCAACTGCACAAGTACACGGTACTCTGATAGGGACAAATCTTCGGAAACTGAAATAATAGCTGCATGACAACTAGCTGGAGAAATACTGATCTGAATCTCCGTCAGGATGATTCTCTAATTCATCTGATGTCATTGCATCCTCAAATCATCAAGGAGTCACCGGTTACACGGTAACTGGCGATCTGCCAACCGCACAGGTAAACAATACTTGGATTGGTAGGAACATCTTCAAAACTGAGCATGCCAGTTGCACGGCAACTCTGCTGGGTGTCGCTACTGCGAAAATCGGCGCCGGCTGAACAGAAGAGTCGCCACCGTGCGTTATTTATCCCAACGGAGGGAAAGGAAACGCTCAGAGTAAACCTATCGCAAAACGGGGAAAGGAATGGTCATCGCAACCAAAACCTAGATTCGGGAGTCGGTTACGCAAGGGGAAGGTATTAGCACCCCTCACGTCCGTCGTACTCGACGGGATCCACGCTTGTTTTCTGGTACGGATTGTTATTCTATCTACTCTACAGGTCTGGGGTTAAAAGAAAATAAAATGGCTCGGCAAAGTATCGCACTTTATGCCTACGTATTCCCGTCTGGAACGAGAAATCAGAGTCAACGTAGTTCGCCTACCTACGGGAAAGGAGGGGAAGGTTGCTCGCTAGGATATCGCATCCTATGCCTACGTACTTTCATACAGCATGAAAGATCATAGCAAACGTAGTTCGGGCCACGTACGACACAAGTCTGTTTTGATTGCTTTTATCTCCTTCTAAAAAAAGGGTTTTTCTGATTACCGGTCCAAGCGGACAAAAATGACGTTTTGATGAGTTCACATTCTTTTACGGAAGAAGTGTCTCTTATTGTGTTTGAAAGATTTATTATGTTTTTCTGTTTGTTTTGAGAAAGAAGAGACAGAACTCTAACCTATGGTTTAAAAAGGGAATCACACTAACCTAATGTTATCATGCATGGGTTAAGACCTAATGTCTATCATGCTCCTCTCTTGCACAGAGAGAAACAGAGATCCTAAGGGATAAACGGAAACAGAAACAATAGCATATATACGACAAAGCAGTAAAATGCATGAATGCAACAATACAAGCGAGGCAAGGGAGTCCCACTCAACCTCGAACCTAGAAAACAACAGGCAAAAGTGAACAAGATTCACTTTCAACCTAACAGGTTAAACAGCAAGCAATACAGTCAGGGAAATTCAAACAATACATCAAGAATTATGAACAACAAAAATAAACAGCAAACAACAGTCTTCATCAACATCTGTCTTCAAGCAAGGTCTTTATCTTCAATCTTCCAGGGCTTTTCTTCAAGTCTCACTCTCCAAGATGAGGAACATTTAAGAGGATGAACTGGAATGTTAAGCAGTTAGTTGACCACCAAAGGTGGCAAACAGACTGTTAACAACACATAGAATGTTTCTCTCAAGAGTTCTATCTCTTAAACATTGTCACCAAGCCTTCCAAAGGAAGGGGGTGAGTGTCCTAGAGAGACTCTGCATCATAGAGAGGGATGGAGGCAAACAAGACCTTCCATGTTTGTGAATCAAGTTTTCTACTCTAGAGCTCTACCTAACTCCTAGATCATATAACCTTCAACAGCTGCCAGCAAGATACTCTTCATCAACTCAGGAAATTGGTCTTCATTCTCTTAAACTTCAATGGGCTTCATCAGCAAAGTCTTCAGCTCAACCCCAAACCCCAAGCAGGCCTAATACTCCACACAGTCAAATAATAACCCTAGAGAGGGCACACCACACAATCAAGCCAATACAGGAAATACTAGTAGTAATAGTAGAATAGGGGAAGTCTAATATTTTCTAAGGGATCTATTACTTACCCTCAATACCCCTATAGTCCCATCATTTAATTTTCCCTAAAGAAAACCCAAAAGAAAATTTGTTTTGTTAAACCTACATTGTATTCACAACCCTAAATGATTAGCCTAATGTTTTCTAACTAAACTACCTAAAATAAATCCTAAAAAATTGGTATAAAAATCAGGGAGGCACCTAAGATATGTATCTAATTATACTAAAAAAATTGGCCTAAAAAGATTATGAGAAGCACCTAAAAGAAATTCTACAAAAGCTATGTACAAATTAAATCTATTAAAAAGGCATTAAAAGAGAAAATATGTAAAAAATATTAAATGAAAATAAAAGGGAAATTTTATTACATGATATTTTTCTACACAGAAATATGAAAATGGTAAAAAAACAACCAATCAAAAATATGAATTTTTCAATTTATTATGAATTTTCAAACAATTAAGAAAAATAAAAGAAATTAAAATGAAATAAAATGGATTAGGGGTGCAGTTAGTAATGAAGTGCATTGAAAAATGGATGATGGGCCCAGACTGGGGGTGCGCGTAGCAAGGCGCGCCTGGGCCCAATGCATGCTCAGAAAATACAAAAAGAAAATAAAAACGAAAACGGTGCAGGAAGTAATAAACTCAGTTCAATTGGGAATGGGCCTGGCAAGTGGGGGTGTGAAAAGAAAGATCATTAAGCCCAATCTGAGGACTTAAGTGAAACGGTGCGTTTCACGTTCTCTGATTCCCTCTCGTTTTCAACTTCAAATCCTGGCCGTGAGATCAAATGTTCAGTCAACCAAGTCTTGCTCATCCAACGCTTGTGGAGCTTCGTCTTCCTCACGCCTAGGGTTTATGAAACAGCCATGGAAATGGAACCTCATGCATCATCTTCTCCTCACTCGTACATGCTCAATTCTTCATCAATTCCAAAAATGTAAAAAGCAAATTCACTCCAAATTTATCCAGGAATTCACTCATATCATTGGTTTCGACTAATAACCACTCTTGCATGAAACACGATCTCCACCTCAAAATTACTCAGAATTTCCATCATCACCAATCCATGATCTAAGTATACTAAACTCTTCATGGCCTTGCACTGATCAATAATCACTAATAATTCAAGATTCTAACAACCTAATCACCAAGTTCTAGGTCTCAACAGAATTTGTGCTCCAATGTCAAACTCCATGAAATGCTCTCAAACTCACTGGAATTGATCATCTACTTATTCCTAACAGTTCTAACCTAATAATTCTACATCATGCTATCTATTTTAAGCTAATTCGAAGGAAATACCAACCTGGTAAAAATCTGAAAACAGATGGAGAAATCCTTGGATTCACAGCTAGCAATGCTTTGGACTGGATCAATGGAGGTGGATCTTGATACTGTATGCACTTGTACTTGCTCAAAGGCTTTGGATTCTTGTAACCACCTCCTTTTGAAATTTGAATGATGAACTTGCAACACACGATTCTTGCACCAATACAATTGGATCTTGCTTGCAATGTGATCTATGATGAATATGGAGTATGATAGGATCAATAATCTTGCAGAATGATGAAGAATTGGGAGGGTTTGGATGAATTTGCAAAAATGCAAGATGGAGTGAAACTTGGTGTTTTGGATCAAAATGAAGTGTAACCCCTTCATGGATCAGCTCTAGGGTTTATATAGATGCTCATGGAACCATCTAGAACCTGCTGGAAACTTCTTGTGCACAAATCCCTTGTGTTTTGCCATGTGTTACTTTAACCATAAGCAAGCCATGATATCTCTCAAACTTTGAACTAAACTCAAAAATCCACTATTGCCAATGGTCTCAAAACATTGTTTCCAATCAAAATGACCTATAATTTCATCCCATTTGGACATGTATTGCAAAATCTCATTTTTAGGTCACTTTTATTCATTAAATTCACCCTTTAATTGACCAAATTTGCAATCTTGAGCTATGAGCATTTTCCGACTTCCATGACCACTTTTATAGACTCAAAATGTCATTTGGAACAACTTTGATGTTGTTAAGTTTTTCATTTGAAGCTTCCTTGTATGAGTTTTGGGCATATGCTTGAAATGACCTGTAATTCTCAAATGACCAAAATACCCTTTGCTTGCCAAGGTCATAAGTAGAGTTCCACAAATCAGATGAAGGCATACCATACCTTTCTAGAAAGCTAAGATCATGAGGAACAACTCTCATGTTGTCCAGAAATCCATTTGAAAGCTCCTTGAGGGGTAAAAGTTGCTTGGAAGTCAAGTAACTTTCACAGACAAATTTCAGATGCCTCAGATGACCTGTAACTTGCAAGAACCATAACTTGAGTTATATAAACCTCCTTGATGTCTTCCACCACTCAAATTAAAGGTCTTGAGATCCTCTACAAGTTTCAAGTTGGCCAAGGATCCATTTGAGGCTTGAATTTTGAATTATCTTGCTTGGAAGTTTGACCTAAACCAGAGGATTTTACACAGAAACCCTAATTTAGAAACCTCTCTTCTTCTTGATTTCTCTTGATTCCTCCTTGGCACAACACCACATCCATATCTACATGTCAAATGAGGCATCCCACATCTTTCAAACAGGCCTTGATGCCTTTCAATCAAGCATTTGACCTAGGGTTGACCTAGGGTTGACCCAGATGAAACCCTAGTTGACTGTCTTCAACTGCAGCTCTTGCAATCTCATCAATGACTTGTCTCACTTTCAAAATGACCCTCTAGGTCCTCCATGATGTCTATGTACCCTCCATGCTCAGTTCACAGCTCACAACTTCTTTGATGATCTTCAAATACACTCAAGATAGGAGAGAGATCCACTGCTTGATCCACTGACTTCTCAGATTTCAATTTCTTTCTGATGACTTGGATAGGCTTGAATTTGAATAAGAACCTCTTGATAGGCTCATAGAGATAAGAATAGTACTTGGTCCCTTGTTGGGTGACTTGCTATGCTATGCTATGCAAATGATTAGACTATGTACATGACTTTTTATGCAAATGACAATGCAATTGAAACATAAACCAAGTGAAGTAGGTTGAGCAAATTTTAGGGTGCAACACTGGGGAATTGGTCACACGGTAATTGGTGAAGGGTCAAAGCTCAAACCTCCGTCAGGATGATCATCTGATTTTGCTGTAGATCTTCGTCAGGATTATTGTTTTGTGATTTGTAGTAAATGGAAGTTTGCCTTCCTTGACTCTTGGAGCACGCTGCTTTTTCTTTTTCATGGTTCGATGCCCAAAATTCACATACATCAGTACGCCATGGTTCCAAGTTTACAGTGAAAACACCTTTTCTCTCAATGAGACATACTACTACATACAGGTAAAGGTGCACCGCAAGTTAATTTACAAAACAATGTTCATAAGTAGTGTTTTAAGTAGTGAAATTTCCATCTGTTTGACCACCACTTAGCCATCTTTATTTTTCCCTATTAAGTTTTTAATTTTCTTAGGTGGATTCGGGCATATTTTATGATGATGGCTCCAATATGTGTACAAAATACTACTCTGGACAGCACTGAAAGAGCCTCTCCAAACTTCTGAACTGTGTCTTTCTTCGGAAATACTTATTCGATTTGTTTCATGAATGTTCTCCAGTGTATTTAATAATGCCAACATGTGTCATAAATTCCCTCAATGCCATCATCTTTCATTCCTATCAAGAAGCAACTATTTTGTAGAATTAGGATGTAGTTTGTACTTGGCACTTTGGTTCCTTGTATCTAATAGGACTTTCATGTATTTTGACAGTGTTTGAGTCTTATGAATCCAATCTTGATTAAATTTTGAGTTTGAACCTTGGAGCATGAATTTGTGCTTGAACTTGTGATATATCTTAGGATAAATCTTGAACTTTTATGAGGAGCATGAGGTTTGAAATCAATTAGCACACTCTTAACATAAAAAAATGTTATTAGGCTAACCTATTCCTATAAATTTGCAAGTTGGACATTTGGAATCGTGAACAATTTTGAACTTAAGTACTCAAATTGGTGATTCAAGTCTTTCTAATGTAATGACACAAAACCTTTGTCCCTGAACTTTTAGATTTTGAATTTCTTAGAACATGCGAAGTCCTTCTAATCCAATTTATGTATCCTTAATTTTGAATTTTAAAACATGGGAAGGATGTTGAGACTTTGAATTTTTTTAATTGACTTGAATTCGTAACTTTTCAAATTTTAATCTTCATGACAAACTTGGAATAATGAACTTAAAATATAAGGAAAATGATCATGGGATTTCTTAGATTCATGGATATGGATTGAATATTGATTGGATTTTAGATGAAGAATGATTAAGGGAAATGGATTTTAGAATTGGTTTATGGATATGAACAAATTCATTTGTTACTCAACTTCCCAGAAAAGAAATCACATGAACATTCTCCCACCTTTAACATAAAACTCGAACTTCCACGAACCCGTTAGCCTTAACTTTCAATTTAAACACAAATTCATCATATTCCTTCATGAAATACATGGCTTTAATGAGAATTCGAACATCGAATATCGAGATTCACATTCAGTAAACTTCTTACTCAAGTAGTATATTGCATGCTCTTTTCTTCCTGTCTCGTCGTGTTGACCGAGAACATAACCCATACTTCCCTCAAGAACTGTCAAATACATAATCAAGGGTCACCCTGCCACTGGGGGTATCAAAATAGGAGGCTCCTGCAAATACTGCTTTATTTTATCGAACGCCTTTTGACAATTTTCATTCCACGTTACAGCTTGGTCTTTTTTCAACAGCTTGAATAACGGCTCACACGTAGCTGTCAGGTGAGATATGAACCGAACGATGTAGTTCAACCTCCCTAAAAACCCGCGCACCTCTTTCTCTGTTCTAGGCGTCGGCATCTCTTGTATTGCTTTTATTTTTGCAGGATCAACCTCTATTCCTTTTTCGCTCACGATAAACCCCAACAGTTTACCCGATCTCACCCCGAAGGTGCACTTGTTAGGATTCAGTCTCAACCTGAACTTCCTAAGCCTTTTGAATAACTTCAGCAGATTCACCAAATGCTCTTCCTCCGTCTGGGATTTGGCAATCATATCATCGACATAAACCTCGATCTCTTTATGCATCATATCATGGAAAAGAGTCGTCATTGCACGCTGATACGTTGCCCCAGCATTCTTCAGTCCGAAGGGCATCACCTTGTAACAAAATGTTCCCCAAGGCGTTATGAAAGTAGTCTTCTCCATGTCCTCTGGCGCCATTTTAATCTGATTATAGCCCGAGAAGCCATCCATGAAGGAGAATACGGAGAATTGAGCAGTGTTGTCAACCAGCACATCGATGTGAGGAAGCGGAAAATCATCTTTCGGGCTCGCTTTGTTCAAATCACGGTAATCTACGCACATTCTTACTTTACCGTCTTTCTTTGGCACTGGTACAATGTTAGCGACCCATGAGGGATATTTTGTAACAGCTAGGAAACCAGCATCCCACTGCTTTTGAACCTCCTCCTTAATTTTCACTGCCATATCAGGTCTAGTTCTGCGAAGCTTCTGCTTGACCGGCGGGCATTCTTCTTTTAACGGCAGGCGGTGCACAACCATATCTGTATCAAGCCCAGGCATGTCTTCGTACGACCAAGCGAACACATCACTGTACTCTCTGAGCATTTCAACCAGTCTTCGCTTGACGTCGCTCTGCAGCGCGGCTCCTATACGGATGTTCTTTTCAACCCCTTCTGACCCCAGGTTAATAATTTCGATGACCTCCTCATGAGGCAAAATGACTCGTTCTTCTTGCTTTACCAACCAAGACAATTCTTCGGGAACGTCGCCATCTTCAACAATCTCTTCTTCGGCCTGAAATACCGGGTGCTCAAAGTCGAGACGAGTCATAGGCGGTTCAATGATGTCATCTGAAAAGGTCATCCTGCAAAAGGAATGGTTAAATGCTTCAAAATGCGTAAAAAGCGAATAACCACGTTGCCATTTTATTGTAAAACACAAAATAGGAAAAAGCAGAGATCGCAATATTTGTACATGAAAAAACGCCTTTTATTTAATGATTAAACAACGCAATGTTCACACCAGCACGGCCCTAAGCAAAATCACGATGCCTCGGGTAAGACACCAGATTTTTCAACAATTAAGAAAACAAAGTATTACTGTTTGTGAGTCACAGGAATAATCTCCTGAATAGACCAATTGCATAATCCTTGTCCTGGCACGCTCGGCTGAATCCAGGCGTCCATGTCGCAATCACTGTCTCCTTCTTCAGAATCTGAAACAGCGTTGATGGCCTCGTGACACACTCCACTAGCGGTGATGGTTATCGGTCCTCTGAAACGGGGTGCCCCCACAGCAGGTGTTGATGACGACGGTTGATATCCCAGCCCAAATCGGTCCATCTTCACGGGAATATCCAGCACCTTGCCCCAACCCTTTGTCTCACCAGTCTCTACTAGAGCCTGGGCCTCCTTATATGACGAGACGGCTACCTCTGATGCTTTACTCGGCCCGGGACCTTTGTCTTTGATGCGCAACCCTTCAAAGGCTTGACAGGGTGTTTCATGAATCTCGCCGTCGACTTCTACATACTTGAATGATGACAGATGGCTGACCAATATATCTTCTTCTCCACAGACTGTGACCACACTATCCCCTACCATATATTTCAGCTTTTGGTGCAAGGTAGATGTGACTGCCCCAGCACCATGGATCCAGGGTCGTCCGAGAAGGCAGCTGTATGCTGGCTGGATGTCCATAATATAAAATTCAGTCGCGAAAACCTCCGGCCCCACCTGTAGAGGTAATGTTATGGATCCAAAGACTGTTCTTCGCGTACCATCGAATGCCCTGACCACCAAGTCACTAGGCGTACACAGGATCCCTCTGACGTCCAGTTTCATCATTGCTTTCTTGGGCAACACGTTTAAGGAAGATCCGGTATCTACCAGTACATGAGACATGACTGATCCTCTACACTCAACAGAGACGTGCAACGCCATGTTATGCTCTCTCCCCTTCGGGGTCAAATCAAAGTCTGTAAATCCCAAGCTATGGCCTGCGTTCACATGCGCCAACACCCCCTCCAGCTGATTCACGGAAACATCTTGGGGTACGAAGGAAGTATCCAGAACTTTCAACAATGCATTTCTGTGAGCTTCGGAACACAATAGCAACGACAGTATGGATATCTTTGATGGCGTCTGTTGAAGATGCTCAACAATCTTATAATCGCTCTTACGAATAAGGCGCATGAACTCTTCCACATCCTTCGATGACGTTTCTTTTCCGTTCCTCTGTACAGGGACAGTCTCATTCATCTTTCCTTTTCCTTTCGCCAGTCGTTCAACCTCTACCTCAGGCGATATGAAGATTCTCCCACTTCTTGTCATACCTCCGGTACCGACGACGTTGTCTACAACCTCAACTGGCTGTTTATTAACATCAATTTTCACCCCATCACAGTATACTTCCAACCCATAGGTCCAGGGGACTGCCTTAGTGCTCTCATAAGGGATTGGTCCTGCCTTGGTGATAGTGATCGGCGGTCGTTTGGCCGGTGCCGTTATGGTTATCGTTTTTCAGGGAATCGTCACAGTAGCTACATCACTTTGCTTGTCTGCTTATACCTTTGCAGGTTCTTCAACTGCCGTTCGATCGAATTGTAATGTGCCTCCATCTATTAAGGTCTGAATACCCTTCTTCAATTCATCACAACCCCCAGCTTGGGTACAACACTCTAAACAATACTCGTCGCAGCCTGGATACACACCACCTTGCAATAACCTGCTCTTTATCTCGCACAACGGTGTCTTTAGGTCGTCAACATTCATAATCAAGTTCAAACCCTCCTCAGTTAAAATGGCATTTGCCCCATGGTTGGGCATGGGCTTTTGTACTATGTTCGGACCCGCCTGTCCAAAATTGATAGCCTTACTATCCAATAGATCATGTACCACATGCTTGAACGCGTGGCAACTCTCTACATCATGACCCGGAGCCCCGGAGTGGAATTCACAGTGCTTGCTTGCGTCAAAGTCGTACGGAGGAGTGCCCGTTACTGGCGCCATAGTTCTCTTTTCCACCAAGTTCAAACCCAGTAACGTCTGTAGCAATTCTGCATACGTTGAAGGAGGCGTTTCAAACACCCTCCTTGGTCTGCCCCCCTGGACTCTGCGCTGGGCAGGATGCGCCCCCTGTTGTGGCTGCTGTTGCTGTTGTTGTTGTTGTTGTATTGGTTGTTGCTGAAATGGAATAGTAACACTTGCCACCTGTTGCGGCTGATTGTACTGGTTTCGACCTCTACCCCGGCCTCGGCCTCGGCCCCCAAACACTGCGCTTGCATCACCTTGACGACGCCCACCGAAAGCCCTTCTGTTACTGCCAGCCGCAGTGGATTCCTCAGCTTGGAATCTTCCCTGTTTAATGTTGCTTTCAATCTTCTCTCCCATCAGGATTAAGTCTGAGAAACTGCCCAAAGAAGTATGAAACAACTTGTCATAAAACATGCCAGTGAATGTTCCTATGAACATATCATTCATTTCTTTGTCCTCTAAAGGAGGATGAACTCTAGCAGCCATGTCGCGCCATCTCTGCGCATACTCTTTAAAGCTCTCGCCCTTCTTCTGGGACAACCCCTGCAATTGGACCCGGTTGGGTGCCAAGTCGCTGTTGTACTTATAGTGAGCCACAAACGCTTCAGCCAGCTGCTTCCATGTCTTTATCTGAGTTGGTTCCAATCCCATATACCACTCAAGGGAAGGACCAGACAAGCTATCTTGAAAGAAATGCATTAGCATCCTCTCATCGTTTGAATACGCCGACATCCTTCTGTAGTATGACCGTACGTGCACTTTTGGACAGGTATCCCCCTTATACTTGTCGAATGTGGGAGCTTTGAATTTTATTGGTACCCTCAGGCCAGGCACCAGACCCATTGTAGTCATATCTAAGCCAACAGCGCTTTGATTTACGACCCCCTTCATCTGCTCCTCGAGCATCTTGATTCTCTGAGAGTCATCCATAGGACCTTCGAAACCTCCACCGGAGAAAGCATCCTCTTGCTGATCTTCTAGCCAATTACCGTTCCCAGTTCTGTATCCATCGTACCCGTTGTTACGGCCAATTCTAGTCTGATTCATTACAGGGCCTCGCCCCCTATTACCATACCCCGGAGCGACTCCTGCAGGTCCAAAAGCCATTAACCCCGCGCCATTTCCATTTCCGAATCCGCCATAACCCTGATTAGTCATACCAAATCCGTCCTGTCCGAAGCCCTGAGCATTGAAGCCGTACTTCCCAGCATGATCAAACCCCTGGTCATTGAAGAGGAATCCATTATTACCGAAGCCATTACCTCCCATATTATCACCCAGGTTGACATCTCCGAACCCAACGTTGTTGACGACAGTCTCGTTACCGATTCCAACGTTACCGTTCCCGGCGGCAGCACCGTTGTTCACATTGACAGCAGGTATGTTCACCACAGGTGGAGCTACTGGTGTGGGGGTACCATCCCCGTGAATAATGTCGACTCACACAGAATTATGGTCTTCATTTCCGTGCCCAGCATTTCTTACCAACAAAGGCTGCACCAAAGCTTGCAGATTCTCCTGGCCTTTCGCAATGGTCTCCATTGTCTGCATGAATAGCGCCAGCTTCTCACGCATGTCTTGCATTTCATTCTGCATTTGATCCATAATTCTTCGGCAGTTGGTACGAGTGGAGTATCGGTGCGGGCGCTGACTTTCAATCCTGAAAAGACCTGGTACAATGCAAGAAATGAGATATAGTTCGATAATCACCTGTAATGCAATATGAATGGGAATGCAATGCAATATGTGTCTGTGCATTAGGGAATGTCATTCCCCGATTCTAGTGCGAATGTGCCAGTGTGGTGACAGTGACAGCAGTACGAAGTTCGGAGTCGAATCATAGAAAACACCTCATATATTGCAGAGAAATCCATTAAGCCAAGAATACAATATCAATGAGTGTACAATAAGAAGGCATGACCTCAACCAACAATCCTGGTGATGGTCAGCGCTATGCAAATAAAGCATATGCCTTTAAGCAACACACATACTATCCATACATTCAAAAATCAATGAAAAATACAACTTATGCCTTTAAGCAACACACATACTATCCATACATTCAAAAATCAATGAAAAATACTAAAACACCATACAATATTCTAGCAAAATTCTAGGGGATTCTATACATACTTACCCTTAACCCATGTATTCCCCATACACTAATTTGGACTATAAACCCCAAAACAAATTTGTTCAAGTTCATATACACAACCTAAAACCCTAATTAGAGCACCTAAATGTCTAACAATCAAACTACATCAAATTTATTCTACAAATCAAGAGATAAATCCTACATGAAACTAGGGGTCAATACCTAACTATGCCAAAAAGAATGGCTCAAAAACCCTAAGGGAAAGTCCTAAAACAATTCATAGAAAATGAGATATCAACTAAAAGAAAATAAATGCCCTATTTAAAAGAAAATATCACCAAAAATTCTATATTAAAAATAAAATCCTATTTTTATTTTTATAATTTTCTACACATTATTATCTAAACATGGCAAAAAGAATGAACAAAAAAACATTATTTATCAATTTTTTATGAATTATCAAAGTTCACTAAAAATATAAAACAAAACAAAATATAAAATGAGAAAAATGAGGGAGGGGGTGAAAATAGCACACGCGCGTAGTTGGAAGTTCAATGGGCCTGGATACGGGGGGGTGTGGATAGTGAAAGCATGCTGAGCCCAGTTTTCCTCATTAAACGAAACGACAGCGTCTCAACCTTTTTTAATTTTCCCTCCGTTTTCTTCTTTTAATCGTGACCACACGATGGAGTCTCCAGTCAAGCGTTTGACCCTCATCCAACGGCCTTGGTTCATCGTCCCAAACAGATTAGGGTTTTGCAGCAACGCGAATCCTCGTGCAGGAAGCTTCCAGTCTATCCTTCTCTCTCAGTTCTCCATGGTTTGCCACGATTCAAAGACTGAAATTACCCTACTTAACACCAGGAATCTAACCATGTTCATAGTTTCTCTTGAATCATCTTATATCATCCAAACAGCATGCGAGAAAACTAGGGTTCCACCATTTTCCTCTGGTATCAACATTGGTAAAACTCAAATCTAATGTCCTGATTATACTCTTTATGTTACCCTCATCACAATGAACTATAACATGCTAGCTAAAGCTCTTGATCCAGCTTGTTCTTGCCAATTAAAGATTCAATGCCATGCTATGTAACTCCTCGAATTGCTCTCTACTTCTCAGAAAATGGTCTTCTACCCTAGCTTAACAGTTCTACACCTATAACTATGGCAGAAAATACATAAACTATGAGATTTGAGCAAGATCACCAACCTGTTACACTTTAATGGAAGCTAGGGTTTCCTTGCAATTCAGTACTTGAAACCTTCCTTGTTTGATCCTTAGAGGCCAATGTGGATTCTGTATGCAGCAAAAATGGTGAACAAGGCTTGAAACTCGAGTTGGACAGCAAAATGCAATTCTTGCAATTTCCTCAAGATAGCTTCAAACTGCCATGGATCTTCTTCTACCTCAGCATGTACTCACTCACAATGATCAGAATAATAGGTTTGTGGTGGAGAAATGAATGGAGATTGAAGAGAATGAAGGTTTGAGATCAAATTGCCAATGGAAGAATCTTGCTTTTCACACTCTAAACTCACCTCTCATCAACAATGATCACCAACCATTTACCCTCCCTGATTCACTCTTTAAATAATGATTAATAGAAGCTCTTGGATTCATCTAGAAAGATCTAGAAAGTGCTAGAATCTCATATGATGGTAAGTTGAAAATCTCATGCATCATGCATTATCCATTGCAAATTGGCCTTAAAATCTCCTTACATGATATATTGAAGTGTTATGAACCATTACAAGCTTTTTCCTTGCCTTGTGTTAGGATTTCCAAAGGTGACTTCAAATGCAAGTAACAAAATAACAAAGCATCACCCATTTTAAAGCTTCAAATCAAAATTCTATCTAAACCAATGTTCTAAAAATGATGTTTCCAATCAAAATGATATATTGGATGACCCATTTTGGATCTCTAGATCCTCCAAACCAATTTCCAATTTCAACTTTTTAAACTTATAAGCCATTTTTAGTTCATTTTTTACCAATCATGCAAATCCATGCTATGAGCCTTTACAACAATTCATGACCTTCTTTCTAGACTTAAAATAACATTTTGAACAACTTTCATGTTTTGAGTTTTTCCATTTGAGGCTTGGAAATAGGAGATATGGCATTTGCTTAAAAATGACCTATAACTGACAAATGACCAAAATACCCCTGTCTTGTTCAAACCATAAGTTGAGTTCCACAAATCCCATCAAGGACTTCTACCACTCAAATTAAAGCTAAGAAGATGCCTTCCAACATTCATGTTGACCAAGAGACCATAGGAATCATCCTACTAGGGCAAAAGTTGTCTGCAAGTTGGGTGACTTTCAAGGACCCAGATTCACACACCTCAGCTGACCTGTAATTTGTCAAAACCATAACCTGAGCTCTGTAACTCCTATCAAGGACTTCCACCACTCAAATTAAATATAAGAACAAACTCTACAACATTCATGTTGTGGGGAAGATGAGATATCAATCACATCTAGAGCTAAAACTGCCTGGAAGATAGGGGTCAAATTAGGGTTTTTCCACTGACAATCCTCAGAAACCCTAACTCAAAACTTCTCAAACTCCTCAATCATGATGAGTTGGTCTAGGAATCATCTTTATAACATCTCTATGCATCATTCCATGACCTCATGGCCCTTGGATTAGGTCTTAACCTTCTCCAAATCTTCAGCTGATCTAGGGTTGACCCAGTCAAAACCCTAATTCTACCATTCATGGTTGAATCTTCTAAATCCTTGCATAATGACCTCTCTGGGCTTTATGATGGCTATCAAGATATCTCATAGGCTTTCTCCAATCATCAAGTTCATTCTCAAAGTCTCAGAATCATCTGAGGAGCACCCACCACTCTCAAGCTGTGAAGCACACAACCCTGGTTTCAATCCACTTCCTCTGAGGATCTCTTGAACTTTCTGATGAAGGCATCCACTTTCAAACACTCAATGAATAAATAATTGTTGGTCAAATTTTGGGGTGCAACAGCTGCCCCTATTCAAACGGCTTGAACCTGACTGGGTGAGAAGCGAACGGCTCTCAACCAATCAAGGTGCGAGACGATTGAATATCGGTAAACCCGAAAATTTGCCAACTGCGCGAGCACGCGGTACTCTGCGGGGAACAAATCTTTGAATATTGCAACACTAGCCGCACGGCAACTAGCTGGAGAAATATCGATCTGACGTCACCGTCAGTTATCCACATTAAATTCTTCTGATATTGCCTTCAGACAACCACAACACCCAACATCGCCGCTGGAGAAACATATCTGACAGAATACCCTGCATCGCCGCTGGAAAACTGAATCTGACATTGCCGTCGGAAACAAACATCCTCTTAGAGACACTCGACATCACCGTTGCACAAACACTATCTCTACTGGGGATTGAAAGAGTCTGACCTCGCCGTTAAACACAAACCTGGTCCGGAAATCCGAAGTATACATCTCAAAGGTACAAAACCTGAGCTTGGGATGGAAACAAACACTTCCACGGTACACATTCTAATATTGGAGGCACACATATCCAAAGGTACTAAACCTGAGCTTGGAAGCAAACACATCCAAAGGTACTAAACCTGAGCTTGGAAGCAAACACATCCAAAGGTACTAAACCTGAGCTTGGAATCAAACACATCCAAAGGTACTAAACTTGAGCTTGGAAGCAAACACATCCAAAGGTACTAAACCTGAGCTTGGAATCAAACACATCCAAAGGTACTAAACCTGAGCTTGGAATGAAACACATCCAAAGGTACTAAACCTGAGCTTGGAATCAAACACATCCAAAGGTACTAAACCTGAGCTTGGAAGCAAACACATCCAAAGGTACTAAACCTGAGCTTGGAATCAAACACATCCAAAGGTACTAAACCTGAGCTTGGAAGCAAACACATCCAAAGGTACTAAACCTGAGCTTGGAAGCAAACACATCCAAAGGTACTAAACCTGAGCTTGGAATCAAACACATCCAAAGGTACTAAACCTGAGCTTGGAAGCAAACACATCCAAAGGTACTAAACCTGAGCTTGGAATCAAACACATCCAAAGGTACTAAACCTGAGCTTGGAATCAAACACATCCCAAGGTACTAAACCTGAGCTTGGAAGCAAACACATCCAAAGGTACTAAACCTGAGCTTGGAAGCAAACACATCCAAAGGTACTAAACCTGAGCTTGGAATCAAACACATCCAAAGGTACTAAACCTGAGCTTGGAAGCAAACATACACGCTGCTATTCTCTTGACACCTTGTCAAGTCGTTGCTAGATAAAAGCAAACGCGCCGGGTCACTGGACATAATCGTCAAGTTAACAACTCTGTTGAGGAGAGAGGAATGAGGGTTCACCCAAACAATCCTGACGACTCACTGGGGAAAAGGAAGAAGGGTTCACCCAAACAACCTTGTAGACTTTGCTGCAGAAAGACGAGAGAATTCACCCAAACGACTTCAACAACTGCTGGCGAATAACGAAAGAGTTCACTCAGACAATTCCTACCAACTTTACTAGGGAGCAAGTACTTCTGCACAGGGAAAGCGATAAATGCTCTGAACGGCTTTCTGGGGGAACGACCCTTCTAGGGAACATAGCCTTAGGGCTACAAGACACTCAAGTCATTAAGTCCTCAAACTCACGGGGATAAACAAACTTCGGCTTGCTGGGCAATCTTTCAGGATCCGCCTGGGGAAACCTTCCATCTGCCAATCATGACTGTGCTCGGCTGGGGGATATCAATCTACCCGCCTGCTGCTGGGGAAGTGCTGACCACCTGCTGGGGAAAAGCCCTCCACTCTGTTGGGGATTCCAAGAATTATTCCGGGCAACTCTTGCTGGGGACGCTATTGGGGAGCTCGAGAATCGTCCTGAGTAAACCATTCGGGAACCTGCACTGAGGTCTTAAGAATCATCCTAAGCAAACGGCCCTGCTGAGGAATTCGAGACTCAACTGGAACTGGAGACTTCGCCGGGGGATCTCGAAAATCATCTTGAACGAGCGACCGTGGGGATTACACCGGGGTCTTAAGAATCATCTTAAGAAAGCGACCCTATTGGAGAGAATATCAGGAATCATCCTGAGCAACCGATCCTTCGGCCGAACACCTGTAAGGCAAGGATAATAATGACCTAGATCACGTTTATGATGCCTATGCTTCTGCGTCATGCCCCACACGGTGGGAATGATATGCGTTTATGCTAAGTGCCATGCAATCATGCACGATGTTATGCAGCGTTAAATGCTATGCAGTGTTTAAATGCTATGCAATGTTTAAATGCTAGGCAATCATGCACAATGATGCGATCCTGTCCGCAAAATAAATGCTGGGAGGAGGAAACCCTTTTGTCAAGGAGCCAAGAACTCAGGTAGAGGAATCCTCCTGCTGAGGAGAACGTGGACACGTCAATATCAACCGGTCTCCGTCTGGGGAACTGATCTTCTGGTTGACTGCTGCAGGGCAAACAACTTCAGTTGACTTCTGCAGGGGAACGAAGCTCTACGAGAACTGGGACCTGCTGTTATCAATCGCGAGAGTGAACTGCGCGGCCGCCTCGGCTACTCTTCTGGGGAGGATAACTCTGTGGGGAAACAACCTCAGCTGCTCCACACTCCACTGGGGAAAACCAATTATGATCTGATCAACTTCCAAGGACTCTGCTCTCTTGGGCATCTGCAAACTCGGCTGAGGAAGGAGAAGTCATTCTGCTTCGCTGGAGAGGGTGCGACTCTGGGGGAACACAGCATCAGCTGCCCCACGCTCTGCTAGGGAACATCCATTCATGGTCCCAACTACTTCCAAGGATTCTGCTTTTCTGCGGACTCAGCCGGGGAGAGAAATCATTCTACTTCACCGGAGAGTATGACTCTGATGAGGGATTTCAATTCCGCTGGAGAAGAAAGAATCATCTGACTTCAGGAGAGAATACGGCTTTGGTGCGGAATCTCAATTCCACGGGAGACTTCAGTCTGGCACCATCAGTTACTGCCTCCTTCGGCATACGAACATCTCCTTACAAGATTTGCACTTGTGACCCGGTGCTGGGGGGGACACCTGCCTTGGCGACTTTACTGGGGAAAACACGAGCTTCAGTACCCGAACATTTCTATGAAACCTGCACTTGTGACCCGGTGCTGGGGGAGACACCATTCTTCGGTGTTTGATTCAGCTGATGAGGTGACGTTCCTTCAGGAGGCGTCTGCTTGGGGAAGAGAATCACCTCCACCTGGGGAAGACATATCAATGCTCACCATCTTGCGTTCAGATTCTGCGGAGGAGAGACCACTGAATTCTGCTGGAGAAGGAGGACTCGCCCCGCTTCGAGGATGCGCACGGCACATCTACTGGAAGGTACTACACCTGCAACAACACAAACAAACAGACAAGATACCCTCCTCAAAGGGGCCTATCCAGGTTATTATCTCGTGACAATATTCAATTAATTAATTGTTTCAACAATCAATGGGCCTAGGCCCGTGAGTTTATGTATGCGCATTTTATTAAAAAAACATCGGCGTTTTCATTCGCAAACAAAACAGATAAATACTAAACAGACAAGTAGAATTGCTGAATAATGTGCATTTTATTGATGATGAACCCCTGAATGGGTAAAAATGTTTTACAACAGAGGCAAGCTCCTGGAATGAGGAAGCCGCGCAAAAAGAAAACATAAATATACATTAGCATATGCAAATGTCGGCAATCGAGGCATAGACGAACACCATGAGTTGATCCCTCTAAGACCCACTCGACTTCAATACTTCTCCGATGCTTCAGCTTCGGAAGAGATTGATTCAGATAAACGGCCCTCAGGTCTTCCAAACCACTAAACAATGAAAGTCCTCACGCGGAACACAGTCATTTGCTTATTTAAATCCCTAACTTTTGCGTGAACCGCCCTTTACGGGTTTTCAGTTCACCGGGATACCCTTTTTTGCCGAAGCCGCCCAGTGTAGGTTTTCGACTCCGCGGGTGTACATTTTTCCAATATATTCCTAATTTTTGCCCGGACCTTTTATTCTGTTTTTGGTTCGCCGGGATGCCCCTTTTTTGCCTGGACTCTTTCTTTTTTGTCCAGCAGGTCTCTTTCAAGCAAAGTATTTTTTAACTGTGTCCGCGTTCACCGGGGATGCAAAATCTTTACCATCCATCGTGGATAACAACAAAGCTCCTCCTGAGAAGACCTTGCTGACGACATACGGCCCTTCGTAATTCGGAGTCCATTTGCCCCGGTGATCGGAGTGGGGCGGAAGAATTTTCCTCAGGACGAGATCACCCGTCTGAAAGCTTCTAGGACGCACCTTCTTATCGTAAGCTTTCTTCATTCGGCTTTGGTACAGGCGACCAAATGCAATCGATGCTAACCTCTTCTCGTCCATCAGGCTGAGCTGGTTCAAGCGATTCGTAATCCATTCTGCCTCGTCGAGTTTCACATCAACCAAAACTCGCAAAGAGGGAATCTCCACTTCTAGCGGTAGGACAACTTCCATACCGTACACCAAGGAGAAAGGAGTTGCCCCGGTCGACGTACGCACCGACGTACGATAACCGTGCAAGGCAAACGGCAACATCTCGTGCCAATCTTTATACGTCACAACCATCTTCTGAACAATCTTCTTGATGTTCTTGTTGGCCGCTTCAACAGCGCCATTCATCTTTGGCCGGTAAGGAGATGAGTTGTGGTGTTCAATCTTGAAGCTCTGGCACAGCTCCTTCATCATCTTATTATTCAAATTCGAACCATTATCAATAATGATCCGCTCGGGAATTCCATAGCGACAGATGATGTCCCTCTTTATGAATTTAGCTACCACCTGCTTGGTCACATTAGCGTACGAGGCTGCCTCCACCCATTTGGTGAAGTAGTCGATAGCTACCAGAATGAAACGATGACCATTGGATGCAGTGGGCTCGATCTTGCCTATCATGTCGATGCCCCACATGGAGAACGGCCAAGGGGAGGACATGACATTCAATGGGCACGGCGGCACATGAACTTTATCAGCATAAATCTGGCATTTATGACATTTCTTCGCGAATCTGAAGCAATCCGACTCCATAGTCAGCCAGTAATACCCTGCTCTCAGGATCTTTCTCGTCATGGCATGCCCGCCGGCGTGCGTGCCAAATGTGCCCTCATGGACTTCTTCCATGAGCATACTCGCTTCTTTCTCATCTACACATCTGAGCAGCACGAGATCGTGGTTTCTCTTATACAGCACTCCATCAGGATTGAGATAAAAGTTTCCAGATAGCCTCCTTAGAGTCTTCTTATCCTGGGTTGACGCACCCGCAGGATACTCCTTAGTCATAAGGAAGGTCTGGATGTCGTGGAACCATGGCTTGCCGTCATTGGCATCCTCGATTGCAAAGACAAATGTCGGTCTATCAAGACGCGAAAGCACAATTCTTGGAGCCTCATTCCAATAATTGACTTTATACATGGAAGCCAACGTGGCTAAAGCATCAGCCATTTGATTTTCAGCCCTGGGTACATGATGAAGTTCCACCCGATCGAAGAATGGAAGCAGCCTCCTGGCGTAATTCATGTACGGCACTAAATTCACTTGACGAGTTTCCCACTCCCCTTTAATCTGATTGATTACAAGCGCTGAGTCACCATATATGTCTAGATTCTTGATTCTCAAATCAATTGCCTCTTCTAGACCCATAATACATGCTTCATACTCGGCTTCATTGTTGGTAACTGGAAACGTCAGTCTCGCAGTAAACGGGACGTGGGATCCGTGAGGAGTAGTGATGATAGCCCCGATACCACTTCCATAGGAATTAACCGCTCCGTCGAATATCAACTTCCACTGAGACTCCCTATCTGGCCCCTCATCGGGCAATGGCTCATCGCAGTCCTTCGCTTTGAGAAACATAATGTCCTCGTCAGGGAACTCGAACTTCATCGGCTGGTAGTCTTCGATTGGCTGTTCGGCAAGATAATCAGACAATACGCTTCCCTTAATGGCTTTCTGAGAGACGTACTGAATATCATATTCTGTTAAAACCATCTGCCATCTGGCAATCCTGCCTGAAAGAGCCTGCTTCTCAAAGACGTACTTGATCGGATCCATCTTCAAAATTAGCATAGTGGTGTGGTTGAGCATATACTGTCGTAGACGTTTGGCAGCCCAAGCTAATGCACAACACGTCTTCTCCAGCATCGAGTATCGAGATTCACACTCAGTGAACTTTTTACTCAAATAATAAATGGCATGCTCTTTTCTGCCCGTCTCGTCGTGCTGACCGAGAACACACCCCATACTACTCTCCAGAATTGTCAGGTACATGATTAATGGTCGTCCAGCCACTGGGGGTATTAAGATTGGAGGTTCTTGAAGATACTGCTTTATCTTATCGAATGCCTTATGGCAATCCTCATTCCAAGTAATCGCCTGATTTTTCTTCAACAGCTTGAACATCGGTTCACAAGTGGCCGTGAGCTGAGAGATAAACCTTGCAATGTAGTTTATTCGGCCCAGGAAACCACGAACTTCTTTCTCTGTTCTCGGCGCTGGCATTTCTTGAATAGCTTTTATTTTCGCAGGATCAACTTCAATACCTCGTTCACTAACGATAAACCCCAATAACTTTCCGGACCGCACTCCGAAGGTGCACTTGCTAGGATTCAGCCTCAGCCTGAACTTCCTAAGCCTTTCAAACAGCTTCAACAAATTGACCAGATGCTCTTCCTCCATTTGGGACTTTGCGATCATGTCATCAACATAGACCTCGATCTCATGATGGATCATGTCATGAAACAAAGTGACCATTGCTCGTTGGTAAGTGGCCCCTGCGTTCTTCAGACCGAAGGGCATTACCTTGTAGCAGAATGTTCCCCAGGGGGTAATAAACGTTGTTTTCTCCATGTCCTCCGGTGCCATATTAATCTGATTGTAACCGGAGAAGCCATCCATGAACGAAAACACGGAAAACTGGGTTGTATTGTCGACCAACACATCGATATGAGGCAATGGGAAATCATCTTTAGGGCTCGCCCTATTCAAATCCCGATAATCGACGCACATGCGTACCTTACCGTCCTTCTTCGGTACAGGCACTATGTTGGCGACCCACGGAGGGTAAGTGGTAACGGCTAGAAATCCTGCGTCCAACTGCTTCTGGACCTCTTCCTTGATTTTTACCGCCATGTCTGGTCTCGTCCTCCTGAGCTTTTGCTTGACTGGAGGGCAATCTTCTCGCAACGGCAAGCGATGAACCACAATATCAGTGTCAAGCCCAGGCATGTCTTCGTATGACCAAGCAAAGACGTCACTATACTCTCGAAGCATCTCGACCAGTCTATGCTTGACATCATTCTGCAGCGCAGCCCCTACTCTGACATTTCTGACGAGCTCCTCAGAACCCAGATTTACAATCTCAATATCCTCCTCGTGAGGCAGAATAACCTTCTCCTCTTGTCTCAACAAGCGGGCCAACTCTTCCGGAAGGTCTTCATCTTCATCAATCTCCTCCTTGGCTTGATAGATCGGGCAATCAAAGTCGTAGTGGGCCGTAGAGGGTCCAGAGTCGATGCCATCTGTTACGTGGATCCTGCAATAACAAGGGTTAAGTTTAAAGCAAGAATATGCAGGTTAGCACAAACCCCGTTGCCATTTTGCTGTTTTTCGAAATAAACATAAAACAGGAATAACAAAGAACACAATATTCGGATTACGAAGAAAACGCCTTTTATTTATTAACAAAATGCATACACATAGTCCAACAAGGCCCTGACAGTAAAACCACTATGCCCCGGGCAGGACATAGGGTTGTACAAAGACTGTAAAAAGCAAATCATTACTCTTCACTTGTCAGCTTGATAATCTCCTTGATGGTCCAATTGTGGAGGCGCTCGCCTGGTTTGCTCGGTTGAATCCAGGCGTCAAGATCACAATCAATGTCTCCGCTGTCCTCCGACGCAGCGTTGATGCTCTCGAAAATTACTCCCCCCTTGGTGAATAGGATCGGCCCTTTCCCACGAGACGAGCTGCCAGAAGAAGATGAAGCTTCAGCTCCAGGAGAATATCCCAATCCAAACTTATCCTGCTTGATTGGTATATCCAAGACATGCCCCCAGCCTGGGGTGGAACCGGCTTCGACAACGGCCCGAGCTTCCTTAAACGAGGAGAGGTTCAACTCTTGCTTCTCTGCGACGATAGGAGCTACTTCTTTCACCCTGACGGTTTCAAATGCTTGGCAAAGAGTCTCATGGATCTCACCATCCATTTCAACGTATTTAAAGGACGACAGGTGGCTTACCATGATGTCCTCTTCACCACAGACGGTCACTATGCTGCCCCCAACAGCATATTTAAGCTTCTGATGCAGCGTGGACGTCACGGCACCAGCGGAATGGATCCATGGCCGACCTAAGAGGCAGCTATAGGCGGGCATGATATCCATGATATAGAAAATCGTATTGAACGTCTCTGGACCAACTTGAATTGGCAGGGTCAACACTCCAAAGACGTGGCGCTTGGTCCCATCAAAGGCTTTCACGACCAGATCACTGGGCGTGCATAGCAATCCACGGGTATCCAACTTCATTAGTGCCTTTTTCGGAAGCACGTTAAGCGAGGAACCCGTATCCACCAGGACATGTGACATAATCGTGCCTCTGCACTCTATCGAGACGTGCAAGGCGCTATTGTGATCTCTTCCCTTAGGAGTCAGCTCCAGATCTGTAAATCCCAGCCCATTACCAGCATTAACATGGGCTACTACCTCCTCGAGTTGATTTACTGATATCTCCTGCGGCACGTATGCAGCATTCAATACCTTCAGCAACGCGTTGCGGTGCGCCTCAGAGCACAGCAACAAGTTAAGAATCGAGATCTTTGACGGAGTCTGATGAAGATGATCTACAATTTTGTAATCACTCTTCTTGATTAGTCGCATGAACTCTTCAGCGTCTTTAACCAGCAAGTCCTTTTCTGCCCCAGAAGGGACCTCTTCGACAGCCTTACCTTTATCCTTATCAGCAGCGTCAGCCCTGACCACTTTCTCTGCCGCAACCTCTGCTGGCGCGAACACTCTACCGCTTCGAGTGATGCCACTGACTCCGGTAAGATTCTGCACGGTCGATCCGTACGACTCAAGCTCTATCTTCTGACCATTGCAGTAGACTTCGGCGCCGTAATACCATGGAACGGCATTAGTGCTTTCGAATGGGATTGGTCCGGCCCTGGTGATAGTAGGCGGACGGGGCGCAGAAATAGTAATAGGGTGACGAGGAATAGTAATGGTAGCAACTTCATCTGCCTGCTTCAGCACGACTTCCCCTGATGCACTCTCAATGCTCCGGCTGAACTGTAAAATACCCTCAGACATCAGACTCTGGATACCCTCGATCAGCTGCTCACACCCGTCAGGAAGCGTAGCACAAGCCATACATAACTTTCCACATCCAGGAAAGAAGCCCTTCTTCAGCAACTTAGCCTTGACAAAACTCAACGGCGTCTTCAAATCTTTGACGTCAGTCAGCAAGTCCGCACTCTCCTCAGTGATAACAGCATTCACTCCGCCGCCCTTATGATGAGGCATTGGGTTCTTGGTAACGTTGGGCACGTTGTCAGAGAAGTTGATAACCTTGGCGTCCACCAAGTCCTGGACTTTATGCTTAAAAGCTTTACAATTCTCAATCGTATGGCCTGGTGCCCCAGTATGGAATTCACAAGTAGCATTGGCATCATACCCCGGTGGTGGTGCCCCTGTTAAGGGAGCCAACGTCCTCTTTTGAATCAGTTGGAGCTGAAGCAATGTTTGCAGAAGCTGTGCATACGACATCGGTGGAGTTTCGAACTGACGATTTGTCATAGGAGCCCGATTCTGATATCTTTTATACCCCTGCTGATTCTGCTGGTGAGGCTGCTGCTGCTGCTGCTGCTGCGGTGGAGCAGTTGGGATATTTATGCTAGCAATTTGAGACTGGGGGCCCTTGCCCTTTCTCCTAGCATTAGTGACAGCACTGGCGTCTCCCTCTCGACGCTTGCCAGTATAGGGTTTCTTGCCACCTCCTCCAGCTGAGGATGATTCACCCTGGATTTTTCCAATCTTTATACCGTTCTCAACATGCTCGCCCAAAGTGATAAGAGCCGAGAATGTTCCAGACATGCCACTGACCAGCTTTTCATAATAGATTCCAGGAAGGGTAGCCACGAACATTTGCACCAACTCACGCTCAACCATCGGCGGTTGAACCCGAGCAGCCAATTCACGCCACCGCTGGGCGTACTCTTTGAAGCTTTCATTGTTCCGCTGTGAAAGATTCTGAAGCTGAACTCGATTGGGAGCCAAGTCGCTATTGTATTGATAGTGGAGAACAAACGCTTCTGCAAGATCTTTCCATGTGCGCACAGTAGCGGGCTCCAAACCCATATACCATTCGAGCGATGGGCCAGAAAGACTATCCTGAAAGAAGTGCATCAGCAACTTCTCATCGTCAGAATAGGCGGACATCTTTCTATAATAAGATCGGAGGTGGACCCGGGGGCAAGTAGTACCCTTATACTTCTCGAAGGTAGGCACCTTGAACTTGTGAGGTACTTTAAAGTCAGCAATCAACCCGAGGTTGGACATGTCAATGCCCAATGTGTTCTGATTTTCTATGCTTCTCATCTTGTCTTCCAGGGCCTTGAACCTGAGTCGAGCTTCAGCATTCAACTCTGCTTCCACACCTCTCTGAGAAAATATGTCATCCTGATGGTCCTCCAGCCACGGTTGAGGCACCAACAGATTTCCTGCACCAGCATTGCCGTTAACCGGCCCTATGTTAACATTGGCTCCCAAACTACCATTGCCGACGCCAGCCGCGTTGAGCCCGATATTAGTCATCAGATTGCCGTTAGCACTGCCGTTGCCTCCGGCAGCAGGAACAACGTTCTGTGGAGTGTCCCCTGGAGGAGGAGTAGGCACGGCCCCTCCATGAAGTATGCCATTACTGTCAACCCTGGAGATCAGAGGTTGAACCAGAGTACGAAGCTGGTCTTGACCATTCGCGACCACCTGCATCAGCTCCATAAAACGATCCATCCGTTCACGGAGTTCTTGAACATCTGACTGCACCTGGTCCATGATTCTCGTCTGATTAGCGCGAGTTGAGTAGCGGTGGATGAGTCTTTGATCAATCCTGGAGATCGAAAGCAGCTCGGAACCTGAAAAACCTGTTAACAATAAAGGTTAGGAAAAACAATAAGATATACACCATGCAAATATGCTTCATGCAGATGCATGCGTGTGTCTGTGTGCGTGGGAGATTTTCCCCCGATCCTAGTGCCTTAGTGCCAGTGCTGATAATAATAAGAGGGAGAAGAAATCCGAGCCCGATCATGGAAATATCAATCTCATATATATATGGAAAGGCCTGTCAAGGCAGTACACAGTATCAGCGAGTACAAATCAACAGCATGACCTCAGCCAACAAGTCTGGTGATGGTCAGCATACATCAAAGATCAAAAACAACAGGGATGTAACTAGTCAAGTACGGCCACGGGCGCGATACTCTGCTAATAACTTCTTTGTCTCTGAATGATCTGGCGAAGTGAGCAACCCCTCGACGAGTAGTTCCCTCTGCCTGATAGTATGCTGAAGCCCCTGAACTGAACTCTCCCAAGCGCCTTCGCCAAAGCAATCCTCCAGCTTCCTCTTCTTAGACTCAAACATCAGCTTATGCTCCTTCAGGCTAGCAATGGCTTTGTTGAGACGGGCTTCAGCGGAGTACCTGCGGGCGGTCTCTTCATCAAACCTCCGTTCGCTGTCCTTCACTTCGGTCTCTAGCTTAGAAATCTGCAGCATCAGCTTGTCTTCTCGCTCCTTCCTGGTGGTCATGGAAGTCTTCCAATGCTGGTCGAACTTAGATATTCTCCGATATGCTTCCTCCAAATGCAGCTTCTTCGTGGCTAGTACGTCATTAGCAGCTCTGAAGTCTTGACCTAAGCGTTCCCGATCAGCAATCTGCTTTGCCAAGTCTGCACTCAGCTGGATCACCGACTCTGCTTGCTTTTTGAGAGCATGCACGGCTTCGTTCCTCTCACTTCGAAGCTGAGCTAACTCCTTCTCTAGTTCTGCATTAGCCCTCTTCAGTTCATCACGCTCGGCTAATACCTGGTTGTGCTGATGAATGGACACAGTGGTAGGTTCTTCAACTGATGGAGGACTCTCTGGTCTGGCATGAGGGAATGGCATCCCTATAGCGCTGGCTCTGGTTCTGATCCAATCTGAATAAGGAGGGTAGGCCTGGCTGTTGCTCTTCCCCAACAAAGGCTTTCCTCTCGTGCTGATGTTGTTCCACGCATACTGAAGCTTGGACAACAAATCCCCCTCTAGAATACCTGTGAGGTACAGAGATTCCCGTACCTCTTCTTCCTTTGGTGGCACCCTCAAAGCATATGCAAACTGACGAACTAGCAATGATGGATTGTAGTTGATGCAACCCTTCCTACCTATCAAAGGTACGTTAGGAAACCCACTACAACTGAAGATCACCTCGGTGCCTAACCTGTCTCTGTCAACGAACCAATCAATGTCTTCTGCCGACAAACTCATCAGACGCTCAGGCCACTCAGTTGTGGCTGCAGACAAGACAGAAGAACCCCTCTTAGGCAAATGACTATCAAACCACTTGTACAACAACGGTACGCAGCATCAAACATTCTTCCCTCTCCGGTTCTCATTTTTGTAATGCACTGAGTGGTAAACATCTCCGATCAGAGTAGGGACTGGATTCCCTGAGGCAAAGATATGGAATGCATCAAAGTCTACGAAATCAGGCATGCTGGGAAATAGGATAATGCCATATATGCATAAAGCAAGGATGGCGCTGAAGGCGTCCCAACATTTGTCCTTAGCACACTGCTGAGCCTTAGCTATCAGAAACTGCAGAGAGAACCCTGGGACCTTGTTCCAACTCGTCACTACTAACTCAGAAGCGCTCAAATGGAGTGAGGAAGCCAAACCAACCAGATCAGGTTCAACATCCATGTGGACAAAAGGCACTTGCCTTTTGATAGGCACACCCAGTATATCAGCATACTCTTCCAATGTCGGCGCGAGAACGAAGTCATGAAAAGTAAAACACCTCAAGGGAGGGTCATAAAACTGCAGAAGAGCATGTAACCCATTCAACTCGGACGTAGAAGGTTTGTAAACCAGGCTAAGCAACCTGCCATAAGACTTCCTGAACCTATCCTTCACAGAATCCCCTGCCAGGGCTATCAAACCAGTCAGCTTCGACACATCGGGGGTCGGGAACTTGTATGCAACAGTCTTCCTGAGAGAAGCCATAATAACAGTAGAGGACGAGAAATCCGGGATCGGGGAAACGGTACCTGCAACACAGACACACGTTAATGGAATGTAGATGAATGCGCAAACTAATGCAAAATGCAGGTATGCAATAATATATCCAGGTGGCTACTGTGAAGATTCGGTATCAACAGTCACTGATGAGAGGGAAACCCCGGTGTAAGACCACTAATCTGATCTGCTGAGAATAACCATCTGATGGGACCGAGATCAAAATTCTGTTCTGACAAGAGTAAGTGACTGATAATAAGGACCCCGGGTGCAAGATCAAGGAACATCTGTTGATGAAGTCTTCAGACCCCACTCAAAATCTGCCCTATCAAGAACAAACCACTGATCAAAGCCTGCTCTATCAAGAACAGACAACCACCCGACGACAAGATCCTCTGATCAAAAACCTCTTGCTCTATCAAGAACATGTCTGCAACTGAGAACCCAACATAATTGATTCACTGTCAAGAAAACCAGGTAGTCTGAAGGTCTAAGTTTCCTGCAATAAACCCAGTCCCACTCGCAGGTATGAACCTAGACTGACTCAAGGTACGGCATCCTATGCGTTCATCAGCGTCACAGACTTTCAAAACCGATGATACGATTCCCAGAAGGAGTGGCATCATCAAGTCCTGAAGAGGCCTCACTTAGCTGAATCACAAATGATCGGTCCCCAGAGTCGACAATCCACCAAACCAGCAACCGTCTCAACCCAAAGGGTTGAAAGTGAAGCCAACCGGATGAACCTCGTCTGAGCGTGGATTTCATGAGACACTAGTGCCTGCAAAGCAAGCACGCGCCCACTAATTTCCACTCTAAATCTATGGTGCACTCAAGCCTGGGTCTGGCTTCTCACTCAATCAGAACTCCCATCCCACAACAGCACAAATAATCATATTTTACCGAATATAAAATGCGGGAAATAAAGTGCGAGAAGTAAAAAAATGTGATAAATAAACGCGACCCAACAGGTAAACACACAAACGGTAGGATTGACTCACAGGGAACCGTTGGAGTCCCCAGCAGAGTCGCCAGCTGTCGCTTGCGCGAAAATAAGGTGCCGGCATAACAGAAGAGTCGCCACCTTTCGTTATTTATCCCTCAGAGCGGGAAAGGAAACGATCGGAAAAACCTGACGAAAAAAGGTAAGACAAGGTCATCGCAACCATTGTCTGGGTTCGGGAGTCGGTTACGCAAGGGGAAGGTATTAGCACCCCTCACGTCCGTCGTACTCGACGGGATCCCCGCTTGTTTGTTTACTTGGACGGGTTGGTTATAATCTATCTACCTATCAAGGCTGGCTGAAAAAGAAAAGAAGAAATGACTCGGCAAAGCATCGCGCTTTATGCCTACGTATTCTCATCAGAGAATGAGAAATCAGAGTCTACGTAGTTCGGCTAACTACGGGTTATGGGGAAAGGTTGAAGGTTGCTCGCTAGGATGTCGCATCCTATGCCTACGTACTTTCATCTGGTATGAAAGATCAGAGCAAACGTAGTTCGGGAAACTACGGGTTATCTCCTAAAAGAAGTGTTTTTTATTGTGTTTGCGATTTCAACCGCACTAGAGACTATGACCTGAGAGTGAATGCGTCGCATGTCACCCAAAGGGTACCATACTAAACATCCAGACTGTGGAAAAGAAACTCTCCCACAATCCTTTCTCAGATAGCTTAAGGCTCGTAACGTACGAAAGAAATCATTCATGATTACTGTGTCTTAAACTGCTTTGAGATGAGAAGAGAACAGGCCCAACTAGGAGGGAGACTATCAAGTCCTACTGTTGTCATGCCATGGATTCATCCTATGGTTGAGGTTTGAACAGGGAACTCCTAGATGTTGTCATGCATAGGTTTCAACCTAAAAGTCTATCATCAAATCCTCATCAGAGGAAATGAGAGTCCTAAGGGATCATGTCAATGATACACCAAAACAGACAAAAGCATCAGCTTTAACAGTAAAATGCATGCAATGCAAGTGAGGGAGGAAATGTGTGTGGGGCTTCAGCCTCCACAAGCTCGTCTCAACCTCAAGCCAGTCATGAAATAACAGTAATCATACTGAAAATAAACAACATGCTATCAAGCAAGAAACAATAAACTGCAATCATACAGACAGAAAATGAAATCATGCTATCAAGCAAAATAAACACATGGGCAAGGGAGCTGGGCTCTACCGAATACCCGCAAGCAAAGCCAAGCAATAACAATACAATCAGATGCACTCATGCTCTTAGACTGAACTTATTCTAAATGGGCTTAGTCTAATGCAATAGACAAATCAGACAAAACACACAATACATCACAGAAAACAGAAGAAAGCCTCAGCTCCTCCAGCAGCAACCCAGTCTTCAGACTTCAGAGATCACTTGCTTTCCAGGTATCAACCCTACAACATGAGTATCAACTCATCTTCTCCCTTGAGCTTCAGCTCCTTTGATCAGCTCTACCTTCAGGCTTCACTATCCTCAGGGATCAATTTGATCTTCACAGAGTCTTCAGACTTCAATAATCTTCAAGGAATCATCCTCTTCAAGGCCTCAGCTTCTATCTTCAATGGCTCCAATGCTCCAGCAAACAAGATTCAGTCAACAAGATGAGTGGGGGATGTTACAGTACTCACTGACTTCCAAAGGATGCCATTGAGGACTTAACATCAAAGGAAAGGCTCTCTCAAAGTTCTACCTTATGGGGCAAGGTCACTAATCCCTCCAAAGGAGAGAGGTGAATACCCTTAAGGGACTCTGTGTCATAGAGAAGAAAGGAGGTGAACAAAGCACTCCTTGGTTATTGAACAAAGTATTCTATCTAGGGCTCTGCCTATGCACCTATAAACCTATAAACAAAACAAAAGCTATGCTAAACTCCTCTGCAAAGGTCTTCAAAGCTTCCATGATGATCCACTAGGTCTTCAATTCAATCCTCAAAACTCACACACTCAAAAGAGAAGGAAAGAAAACACAACAATACAACTTATGCCTTTAAGCAACACACATACTATCCATACATTCAAAAATCAATGAAAAATACTAAAACACCATACAATATTCTAGCAAAATTCTAGGGGATTCTATACATACTTTCCCTTAACCCATGTATTCCCCATACACTAATTTGGACTATAAACCCCAAAACAAATTTGTTCAAGTTCATATACACAACCTAAAACCCTAATTAGAGCACCTAAATGTCTAACAATCAAACTACATCAAATTTATTCTACAAATCAAGAGATAAATCCTACATGAAACTAGGGGTCAATACCTAACTATGCCAAAAAGAATGGCTCAAAAACCCTAAGGGAAAGTCCTAAAACAATTCATAGAAAATGAGATATCAACTAAAAGAAAATAAATGCCCTATTTAAAAGAAAATATCACCAAAAATTCTATATTAAAAATAAAATCCTATTTTTATTTTTATAATTTTCTACACATTATTATCTAAACATGGCAAAAAGAATGAACAAAAAAACATTATTTATCAATTTTTTATGAATTATCAAAGTTCACTAAAAATATAAAACAAAACAAAATATAAAATGAGAAAAATGAGGGAGGGGGTGAAAATAGCACACGCGCGTAGTTGGAAGTTCAATGGGCCTGGATACGGGGGGGTGTGGATAGTGAAAGCATGCTGAGCCCAGTTTTCCTCATTAAACGAAACGACAGCGTCTCAGCCTTTTTTAATTTTCCCTCTGTTTTCTTCTTTTAATCGTGACCACACGATGGAGTCTCCAGTCAAGCGTTTGACCCTCATCCAACGGCCTTGGTTCATCGTCCCAAACAGATTAGGGTTTTGCAGCAACGCGAATCCTCATGCAGGAAGCTTCCAGTCTATCTTTCTCTCTCAGTTCTCCATGGTTTGCCACGATTCAAAGACTGAAATTACCCTACTTAACACCAGGAATCTAACCATGTTCATAGTTTCTCTTGAATCATCTTATATCATCCAAACAGCATGCGAGAAAACTAGGGTTCCACCATTTTCCTCTGGTATCAACATTGGTAAAACTCAAATCTAATGTCCTGATTATACTCTTTATGTTACCCTCATCACAATGAACTATAACATGCCAGCTAAAGCTCTTGATCCAGCTTGTTCTTGCCAATTAAAGATTCAATGCCCTGCTATGTAACTCCTCGAATTGCTCTCTACTTCTCAGAAAATGGTCTTCTACCCTAGCTTAACAGTTCTACACCTATAACTATGGCAGAAAATACATAAACTATGAGATTTGAGCAAGATCACCAACCTGTTACACTTTAATGGAAGCTAGGGTTTCCTTGCAATTCAGTACTTGAAACCTTCCTTGTTTGATCCTTAGAGGCCAATGTGGATTCTGTATGCAGCAAAAATGGTGAACAAGGCTTGAAACTCGAGTTGGACAGCAAAATGCAATTCTTGCAATTTCCTCAAGATAGCTTCAAACTGCCATGGATCTTCTTCTACCTCAGCATGTACTCACTCACAATGATCAGAATAATAGGTTTGTGGTGGAGAAATGAATGGAGATTGAAGAGAATGAAGGTTTGAGATCAAATTGCCAATGGAAGAATCTTGCTTTTCACACTCTAAACTCACCTCTCATCAACAATGATCACCAACCATTTACCCTCCCTGATTCACTCTTTAAATAATGATTAATAGAAGCTCTTGGATTCATCTAGAAAGATCTAGAAAGTGCTAGAATCTCATATGATGGTAAGTTGAAAATCTCATGCATCATGCATTATCCATTGCAAATTGGCCTTAAAATCTCCTTACATGATATATTGAAGTGTTATGAACCATTACAAGCTTTTTCCTTGCCTTGTGTTAGGATTTCCAAAGGTGACTTCAAATGCAAGTAACAAAATAACAAAGCATCACCCATTTTAAAGCTTCAAATCAAAATTATATCTAAACCAATGTTCTCAAAATGATGTTTCCAATCAAAATGATATATTGGATGACCCATTTTGGATCTCTAGATCCTCCAAACCAATTTCCAATTTCAACTTTTTAAACTTATAAGCCATTTTTAGTTCATTTTTTACCAATCATGCAAATCCATGCTATGAGCCTTTCCAACAATTCATGACCTTATTTCTAGACTTAAAATCACATTTTGAACAACTTTCATGTTTTGAGTTTTTCCATTTGAGGCTTGGAAATAGGAGATATGGCATTTGCTTAAAAATGACCTATAACTGACAAATGACCAAAATACCCCTGTCTTGTTCAAACCATAAGTTGAGTTCCACAAATCCCATCAAGGACTTCTACCACTCAAATTAAAGCTAAGAAGATGCCTTCCAACATTCATGTTGACCAAGAGACCATAGGAATCATCCTTCTAGGGCAAAAGTTGTCTGCAAGTTGGGTGACTTTCAAGGACCCAGATTCACACACCTCAGCTGACCTGTAATTTGTCAAAACCATAACTTGAGCTCTGTAACTCCTATCAAGGACTTCCACCACTCAAATTAAAGCTAAGAACAAGCTCTACAACATTCATGTTGTGGGGGAGATGAGATATCAATCACATCTAGAGCTAAAACTGCCTGGAAGATAGGGGTCAAATTAGGGTTTTTCCACTGACAATCCTCAGAAACCCTAACTCAAAACTTCTCAAACTCCTCAATCATGATGAGTTGGTCTAGGAATCATCTTTATAACATCTCTATGCATCATTACATGACCTCATGGCCCTTGGATTAGGTCTCAAACTTCTCCAAATCTTCAGCTGATCTAGGGTTGACCCAGTCAAAACCCTAATTCTACCATTCATGGTTGAATCTTCTAAATCCTTGCATAATGACCTCTATGGGCTTCATGATGGCTATCAAGACATCTCATAGGCTTTCTCCAATCATCAAGTTCATTCTCAAAGTCTCAGAATCATCTGAGGAGCACCCACCACTCTCAAGCTGTGAAGCACACAACCCTGGTTTCAATCCACTTCCTCTGAGGATCTCTTGAACTTTCTGATGAAGGAATCCACTTTCAAACACTCAATGAATAAATAATTGTTGGTCAAATTTTGGGGTGCAACAAGATAGACCCAATACAAAGCTCCAACACTGGTCTCTGATAGACCCCATAACATAACTCTGACTGGTCTCTGACAGACCCCATATCATAACTCCAACTGGTCTCTGCTAGACCTCTCAAATATCCATAAATACCCAGGATCTCAGATCAAGAAACAACCGGTATCTGAAGGTCTAGTTACCTGCATAGCCCCAACCCTCTCACAGGTAGGTGTCCTAGTAACTGACAAAGGTATGGCATCCTATGCGGTCGTCGGCGTCACAGATTTTCAGGGTTGATGATACGATTCCCAGAAGGAGTGGCATCATCAAATCCTGAAGAGGCCTCACTTAGCCAACTTCCAAATGATCGGTTCCCAGAGTCGACAATCCAACTAACCAGCAACCCGAGCCACCCAAAGGGCAGGACAGGAGGCCAACCAGAAGAACCTCGTCTGAGTGTGGATTTCGCGGGACACTAGGACATGCAAAGCACGTGCACACCCACTAATTTCTACTCTAATTCTAGGTGCACTCAAGCCCAGGTCCGGCTTATCTCTCAATCATGGAACACCCGTCACACCCCAATACAGCAATAATAACAATAATATAATGCTGAAAGTAAAATACAGAAAAGGTAAATCCATACAAAATCCTCGACGGGAAAACAAGCGCTAGGATTGACTCGCTTAAGGGACGTTGGATCCCAAATGCATAAGGCACTATCACAGTCCTTAGCATCCAGGGGACCTTGGGTCCCCAGCAGAGTCGCCAGCTGTCGCTACTGCAAAAATCGGCGTCGGCTGAACAGAAGAGTCTCCACCGTGCGTTATTTATCCCAACGGAGGGAAAGGAAACACTCAGAGTAAACCTACCGCAAAACGGGGAAAGGAATGGTCATCGCAACCAAAACCTGGATTCGGGAGTCGGTTACGCAAGGGGAAGGTATTAGCACCCCTCACGTCCTTCGTACTCGACGGGATCCACGCTTGTTTTCTGGTACGGATTGTTATTCTATCTATTCTACAGGTCTGGGGTTAAAAGAAAATAAAATGACTCGGCAAAGTATCGCACTTTATGCCTACGTATTCCCGTCTGGAACGAGAAATCAGAGTCAACGTAGTTCGCCTACCTACGGGAAAGGAGGGGAAGGTTGCTCGCTAGGATATCGCATCCTATGCCTACGTACTTTCATACAGCATGAAAGATCAGAGAAAACGTAGTTCGGGCCAAGTACGACACAAGTCTGTTTTGATTGCTTTTATCTCCTTCTAAAAAAAGGGTTTTTCTGATTACCGGTCCAAGCGGACAAAAATGACGTTTTGATGAGTTCACATTCTTTTATGGAAGAAGTGTCTTTTATTGTGTTTGAAAGATTTATTATGTTTTTCTGTTTGTTTTGAGAAAGAAGAGACAGAACTCTAACCTATGGTTTAAAAAGGGAATCACACTAACCTAATGTTATCATGCATGGGTTAAGACCTAATGTCTATCATGCTCCTCTCTTGCACAGAGAGAAACAGAGATCCTAAGGGATAAACGGAAACAGAAACAATAGCATATATACGACAAAGCAGTAAAATGCATGAATGCAACAATACAAGCGAGGCAAGGGAGTCTCACTCAACCTCGAACCTAAAAAACAACAGGCAAAAGTGAACAAGATTCACTTTCAACCTAACAGGTTAAACAACAAGCAATACAGTCAGGGAAATTCAAACAATACATCAAGAATTATGAACAGCAAAAATAAACAGCAAACAGCAGTCTTCATCAACATCTGTCTTCAAGCAAGGTCTCTATCTTCAATCTTCCAGGGCTTTTCTTCAAGTCTCACTCTCCAAGATGAGGAACAGTTAAGAGGATGAACTTGAATGTTAAGCAGTTAGTTGACCACCAAAGGTGGCAAACAGACTGTTAACAACACATAGAATGTTTCTCTCAAGAGTTTTATCTCTTAAATATTGTCACTAAGCCTTCCAAAGGAAGGGGGTGAGTGTCCTAGAGAGACTCTGCATCATAGAGAGAGATGGAGGCAAACAAGACCTTCCATGTTTGTGAATCAAGTTTTCTACTCTAGAGCTCTACCTAACTCCTAGATCCTATAACCTTCAACAGCTGCCAGCAAGATACTCTTCATCAACTCAGGAAATTGGTCTTCATTCTCTTAATCTTCAATGGGCTTCATCAGCAAAGTCTTCAGCTCAACCCCAAACCCCAAGCAGGCCCAATACCCCACACAGTCAAATAATAACCCTAGAGAGGGCACACTACACAATCAAGCCAATACAGGAAATACTAGTAGTAATAGTAGAATAGGGGAAGTCTAATATTTTCTAAGGGATCTATTACTTACCCTCAATACCCCTATAGTCCCATCATTTAATTTTCCCTAAAGAAAACCCAAAAGAAAATTTGTTTTGTTAAACCTACATTGTATTCGCAACCCAAAATGATTAGCCTAATGTTTTCTAACTAAACTACCTAAAATAAATCCTAAAAAATTGGTATAAAAATCAGGGAGGCACCTAATATATGTATCTAATTATACTAAAAAAATTGGCCTAAAAAGATTATGAGAAGCACCTAAAAGAAATTCTACAAAAGCTATGTACAAATTAAATCTATTAAAAAGGCATTAAAAGAGAAAATATGTAAAAAATAATAAATGAAAATAAAGGGGAAATTTTATTACATGATATTTTTCTACACAGAAATATGAAAATGGTAAAAAAAAACCAATCAAAAATATGAATTTTTCAATTTATTATGAATTTTCAAACAATTAAGAAAAATAAAAGAAATTAAAATGAAATAAAATGTGTCGCTACTGCGAAAATCGGCGCCGGCTGAACAGAAGAGTCGCCACCGTGCGTTATTTATCCCAACGGAGGGAAAGGAAACGCTCGAAGTAAACCTACCGCAAAGACGGGAAAGGAATGGTCATCGCAACCAAAACCTGGATTCGGGAGTCGGTTACGCAAGGGGAAAGTATTAGCACCCCTCACGTCCGTCGTACTCGACGGGATCCACGCTTGTTTTCGTGTATGGATTGTTATTCTATCTACTCTACAGGTCTGAGGTTAAAAGGAAAATAAAATGACTCGGCAAAGTATCACACTTTATGCCTACGTATTCCCGTCTGGAACGAGAAATCAGAGTCAACGTAGTTCGCCTACCTACGGGAAAGGAGGGGAAGGTTGCTCGCTAGGATATCGCATCCTATGCCTACGTACTTTCATACAGCATGAAAGATCAGAGCAAATGTAGTTCGGGCCACGTACGACACAAGTCTGTTTTGATTGCTTTTATCTCCTTCTGAAAAAGGGTTTTTCTGCTTAACAGTCCAAGCGGACAAAAATGACGTTTTGATGAGTTCACCTTCTTTTACGGAAGAAGTGTCTTTTATTGGATTTGGAATATTATTGTGTTTTTCTGTTTGTTGGGAGGAAGAAGAGACAGAACTCTATCCTAGAGTTGCAAAGGGAATCACACTAACCTAATGTTATCATGCATGGGTTAAGACCTAGTGTCTATCATGTTCCTCTCTTGCACAGAGAGAAACAGAGATCCTAAGGGAATAGACGGAAACAGAAACAATAGCATATATAATAAAGCAGTAAAATGCATGGATGCAACAATACAAGCGAGGCAAGGGAGTCCCACTCAACCTCGAACCTAGAAAACAATAGGAAAAAGTGAACAGAATTCACTTTCAACCTAACAGGTTAAACAGCAAGCAATACAGTCAGGGAAATTCACACAATACATCAAGAATTATAAACAGCAAAAATAAACAGCCAACAACAGCTCTGCACCAACATCTGTCTTCAAGTCATCTTCAACCATCTACCAGCTTCAAGCAAGCCTCAGTCTTTATTTTCACAGCCTTCAAGCAAGGTCTTTGTCTTCAGTCTTCTGGGCTTTTCTTCAAGTTCTATTCTCCCAGCTGAGGAACCAATCACAAGAATGAACTGGAGTGTTAAGCAATTAGTTGACCACCAAAGGTGGCAAACAGACTGCTAACAACACATAGAATACTTCTCTCAAGAGTTCTATCTCTTAGACACTATCACCAAGCCTTCCAAAGGAAGGGGGTGAATGTCTTAGAGAGACTCTGCATCATAGAGAGGGATGGAGGCAAACAAGACCTTCCATGTTTGTGAATCAAATTTTCTACTCTAGAGCTCTACCTAACTCCTAGATCCTATAACCTTCAACAGCTGCCAGCAAGAGATACTCCTCATCAACTCTGGAAATTGGTCTTCATTCTTTAATCTTCAATGGGCCTCATCAGCACAGTCTTCAGCTCAAAACCCCAAACCCCAAGCAAGCCCAATACCCCACACAGTCAAACAATAACCCTAGAAAGGGCACACCACACAGTCAATCAAATACAAGCAATATACTAATAGTAATAGTAGAATAGGGGAAACCTAGTATTTTCTAAGGGATCTATTATCTACCCATAATACCCCTATAGTCCCATACCCCAAAATTCAAACTACAACTCCTAAAAGAAATGATTTAGTACACCTATGTTATTTCTAAACCCTAGTTTTTATTCTCCTAATCACACCTAAACAAACCAACTAAAATTAATCCTAAAAATCACAAATTAAATCTTACATTCAAGTTAAAGTCCTAAGTGAAATACCCTAAAAAGAATGGGTCCTAAATCTAAAGGGACCTAGTCAAACTAAAATCAACAAAATGGGGTATCAACTAAAACACTTATAAAAGCTATTTAAATGAAAAATATATCAAAAATGCTAAAACAAAATAAAATGCTATTTTTATTACACATTATTTTTCTTGACAGCATTATGAAACCAGCACAAAAAGAAGCAATCAAAAATAAGCATTTTTCAATTTAATATGGATTTTTAAAGAGGCAAGAAAAATAAAAGAAATAAAATCAAAGAAATTAAGTGGAAAATGGGGAGGGGGGTGTTACTAGCACAAGCGCCTAATGCTTTTATTCAATGGGCTGGAAAGCTGGGGGTGTAGAAATTAAATGCGCTAAGCCCACGACATATTCAGAAAATCAAATTAAAAAAACAAAAGAAAAAGAATAAACATGCGGTGCGAATAGCATAGCCAATTAGGTCATTTTATGTTGGGCTTTGATTAGGGGGTGGGATTAGTAGGTTTGGACTCAGGCCCAGGCGTTTCTATTAATGAAACGCTGCGTTTCTGCTTAATATTTCCCTCCATTTTCGTTTTGAATGCTGGCCATTGGATCTAACCCCAAGTCAAAGTCTCGAACTTAATCAGACGGTCATGGCATCGTCTTCAACCTTGGACAAACCCTAGCTGAAAATCTCTCTCCCATGCACGATCCTTCTCCACCTCTGTTCTCCCTCCTCCCTTAACTAAACGCCACACTTCAAAAACCAAAAATGAACTACTCCTTCCCCTCTACAAGACCCTGGCCTCAATTTCCTCTAAAACTTCCCCTAAAGCAAAACCCGATAGGTGTAAAGATCTCTGCTCACCAAAATCCACTGCCATGCACTCTGTTATTCTTGACAATTCTTAGCACTAGCATGCTCTACACATTGCACTGGTTATTACACGCTATCTAGCTAAGATTAATGCTCACTAATCTAGGTGTTCTAAGGCTCAACAGTTTGGGTGCTCATGTAACAAACTCCATGAAAGGCTCTCAAATTCAGTGGAAATGATCCTCTACTTATGCCTAACAATTCTAACCTAAAGATTCTTCATCATGCTAACTAATCTATGCTAATTCGAAGAAAACACCAACCTGGTTTAAAGATGAAAACAGATGCAGAAATCCTTGGATCCAAAGCTTGCAATGCTCTGGACTTGATCAACAGACTTGATTCTTGGTTCTGTATGCAATAGCACTTGCTCAAATGCCCTTGATCTTGCAATCACAATTTTCTTGCACTTTGGATGATGAAGTTGGTAGCACACGAATTCTACTTCAATTAAGCCAAATCTTGATGGAAACTTGATCTATGATGGATGTAGATGATGATAGGATCAAGAATTGTGGAGAATGATGAAGATTTGATAGAGTTCTTATGTGATTTGCAAAGTTGAAGAATGAGATGAAACTTGGTGTTTTTGATCAAAATGAAGTGCCAACCCCTGAATGAAGCCACTCTACTCAATATATAGACACTCATAGAACACTCTAGAACTTGGTAGAAACTTCTTGTGCACAAAACCCTTGAATTTTGGCATGTGTTACTTCCTTTGTAAGCCAACTAGCATAACTTCCAAACTTTGAACCAAACTCAAAAATATACCTTTGCCAATGTTATTAAAACATTTTTTCCAATCAAAATGACCTATAATTTCATCCCATTTGGCCATGTTATGAAAAATCCCATTTTTAGGTCACTTTTATTCATTAAATTTACTTTTAAATGACCAAATTTGGAACCTTGAGCTATGAACATTTACAAACTTTCATGATCACTTTTCTAGACTCAAAATGTCATTTGGAGCAACTTTTATGTTGTGAAGTTTTTCATTTGAAGTTTCCTTGTATGAGTTTTGGGCATAGGCTTGAAATGACCTGTAATTCTCAAATGACCAAACTACCCTTTGCTTGCCAAGGTCATAAGTAGAGTTACACAAATCAGATGAAGGCATACCATACCTTTCTAGAAATCCAAGACAATGAGGAACAACTCTTATGTTGACCAGAAATTCATTTGAAATCTCCTTGAGGGGTAAAAGTTGCTTGGAAGACAAGTAACTTTCACAGACAAAATTTCAGATACCTCAGATGACTTGTAACTTGCAAGGACCATAACTTGAGTTATATAAATCTACTTGATGTCTTCCACCACTCAAATTAAAGGTGTTGATATCCTCTACAAGTTTCATGTTGGCCAAGGATCCATTTGAAGCTTGCATTTTGAATTATCTTGCTTGGAAGTTTGCCCTAAATCAGGGGATTTTACACAGAAACCCTAATTTAGAAACTCCTCTTCTTCTTGATTTCTCTTGATTTTTCCTTGGCACAACACCATATCCATATCTACATGTCAAATGATGAACCCCACATCTCTCAGATAGACCTTGATGCCTTTCAATCAATCATTTGACCTAGGGTTGACCCAGGGTTGACCCAGATGAAACCCTAGTTGACTGTCTTCAACTGCAACTCTTGTGATCACATCAATGACTTGTCTCACTTTCAAAATGACCCTCTAGGTCTTCCATGATGTCTATATACCCTCCATGCTCAACTCACAGCTCACAACTTCTTTGATGATCTTCAAATACCCTCAAGATAGGAGAGAAATCCACTGCTTGATCCACTGACTTCTCAGATTTTAATTTCTTTCTAATGACTTGGATAGGCCTGAATTTGAATAGGAACCTCTTGATAGGCTCATAGAGATGAGAATAGTGCTTGGTCCCTTTTTGGATGACTTGTTATGCTATGCTATGCAGATGATTAGACTATGTACATGACTTTATATGCAAATGCTAATGCAATTGAAACATAAACCAAGTGAAGTAGGTTGAGCAAATTTTAGGGTGCAACAAAATGGATTAGGGGTGCAGTTAGTAATGAAGTGCATTGAAAAATGGATGATGGGCCCAGACTGGGGGTGCGCGTAGCAAGGCGCGCCTGGGCCCAATGCATGCTCAGAAAATACAAAAAGAAAATAAAAACGAAAACGGTGCAGGAAGTAATAAACTCAGTTCAATTGGGAATGGGCCTGGCAAGTGGGGGTGTGAAAAGAAAGATCATTAAGCCCAATCTGAGGACTTAAGTGAAACGGTGCGTTTCACGTTCTCTGATTCCCTCTTGTTTTCAACTTCAAATCCTGGTCGTGAGATCAAATGTTCAGTCAACCAAGTCTTGCTCATCCAACGCTTGTGGAGCTTCGTCTTCCTCACGCCTAGGGTTTATGAAACAGCCATGGAAATGTAACCTCATGCATCATCTTCTCCTCACTCGTACATGCTCAATTCTTCATCAATTTCAAAAATGTAAAAAGCAAACTCACTCCAAATTTATCCAGGAATTCACTCATATCATTGGTTTCGACTAATAACCACTCTTGCATGAAACACGATCTCCACCTCAAAATTACTCAGAATTTCCATCATCACCAATCCATGATCTAAGTATACTAAACTCTTCATGGCCTTGCACTGATCAATAATCACTAATAATTCAAGATTCTAACAACCTAATCACCAAGTTCTAGGTCTCAACAGAATTTGTGCTCCAATGTCAAACTCCATGAAATGCTCTCAAACTCACTGGAATTGATCATCTACTTATTCCTAACAGTTCTAACCTAATAATTCTACATCATGCTATCTATTTTAAGCTAATTCGAAGGAAATACCAACCTGGTAAAAATCTGAAAACAGATGGAGAAATCCTTGGATTCACAGCTAGCAATGCTTTGGACTGGATCAATGGAGGTGGATCTTGATACTGTATGCACTTGTACTTGCTCAAAGGCTTTGGATTCTTGTAACCACCTCCTTTTGCAATTTGAATGATGAACTTTCAACACACGATTCTTACACCAATACACTTGGATCTTGCTTGCAATGTGATCTATGATGAATATGGAGTATGATAGGATCAATAATCTTGCAGAATGATGAAGAATTGGGAGGGTTTGAATGAATTTGCAAAAATGCAAGATGGAGTGAAACTTGGTGTTTTGGATCAAAATGAAGTGTAACCCCTTCATGGATCAGCTCTAGGGTTTATATAGATTCTCATGGAACCATCTAGAACTTGCTGGAAACTTCTTGTGCACAAATCCCTTGTGTTTTGGCATGTGTTACTTTAACCATAAGCAAGCCATGATATCTCTCAAACTTTGAACTAAACTCAAAAATCCACTATTTCCAATGGTATCAAAACATTGTTTCCAATCAAAATGACCTATAATTTCATCCCATTTGGACATGTATTGCAAAATCTCATTTTTAGGTCACTTTTATTCATTAAATTCACCTTTTAATTGACCAAATTTGCAATCTTGAGCTATGAGCATTTGCCAACTTCCATGACCACTTTTCTAGACTCAAAATGTCATTTGGAACAACTTTTATGTTGTAAAGTTTTTCATTTGAACCTTCCTTGTATGAGTTTTGGGCATATGCTTGAAATGACATGTAATTCTCAAATGACCAAAATACCCTTTGCTTGCCAAGGTCATAAGTAGAGTTCCACAAATCAGATGAAGGCATACCATACCTTTCTAGAAATATAAGATCATGAGGAACAACTCTCATGTTGTCTAGAAATCCATTTGAAATCTCTTTGAGGGGTAAAAGTTGCTTGGAAGTCAAGTAACTTTCACAGACAAATTTCAGATGCCTCAGATGACCTGTAACTTGCAAGAACCATAACTTGAGTTATATAAACCTCCTTCATGTCTTCCACCACTAAAATTAAAGGTATTGAGATCCTCTACAAGTTTCATGTTGGCCAAGGATCCATTTGAGGCTTGAATTTTGAATTATCTTGCTTGGAAGTTTGACCTAAACCAGGGGATTTTACACAGAAACCCTAATTTAGAAACCTCTCTTCTTCTTGATTTATCTTGATTCCTCCTTGTCACAACACCACATCCATATCTACATGTCAAATGAGGCATCCCACATCTTTCAAACAGGCCTTGATGCCTTTCAATCAAGCATTTGACCTAGGGTTGACCCAGATGAAACCCTAGTTGACTGTCTTCAACTGCAGCTCTTGCAATCTCATCAATGACTTGTCTCACTTTCAAAATGACCCTCTAGGTCCTCCATGATGTCTATGTACCCTCCATGCTCAGTTCACAGCTCACAACTTCTTTGATGATCTTCAAATACACTCAAGATAGGAGAGAGATCCACTGCTTGATCCACTGACTTCTCAGATTTCAATTTCTTTCTGATGACTTGGATAGGCTTGAATTTGAATAAGAACCTCTTGATAGGCTCATAGAGATAAGAATAGTACTTGGTCCCTTGTTGGATGACTTGCTATGCTATGCTATGCAAATGATTAGACTATGTACATGACTTTTTATGCAAATGACAATGCAATTGAAACATAAACCAAGTGAAGTAGGTTGAGAAAATTTTAGGGTGCAACACTGGGGAATTGGTCACACGGTAAATGGTGAAGGTTCAAAGCTCAAATCTCCGTCAGGATGATCATCTGATTTTGCTGTAGATCTTCGTTAGGATTATTGTTTTGTGATTTGTAGTAAATGGAAGTTTGCCTTCCTTGACTCTTGGAGCACGCTGCTTTTTCTTTTCCATGGTTCGATGCCCAAAATTCACATACATCAGTACGCCATGGTTCCAAGTTTACAGTGAAAACACCTTTTCTCTCAATGAGACATACTACTACATACAGGTAAAGGTGCACCGCAAGTTAATTTACAAAACAGTGTTCATAAGTAGTGTTTTAAGTAGTGAAATTTCCATTTGTTTGACCACCACTTAGCCATCTTTATTTTTCCCTATTAAGTTTTTAATTTTCTTAGGTGGATTCGGGCATATTTTATGATGATGGCTCCAATATGTGTACAAAATACTACTCTGGACAGCACTGAAAGAGCCTCTCCAAACTTCTGAACTGTGTCTTTCTTCGGAAATACTTATTCGATTTGTTTCATGAATGTTCTCCAGTGTATTTAATAATGCCAACATGTGTCATAAATTCCCTCAATGCCATCATCTTTCATTCCTATCAAGAAGCAACTATTTTGTAGAATTAGGATGTAGTTTGTACTTGGCACTTTGGTTCCTTGTATCTAATAGGACTTTCATGTATTTTGACAGTGTTTGAGTCTTATGAATCCAATCTTGATTAAATTTTGAGTTTGAACCTTGGAGCATGAATTTGTGCTTGAACTTGTGATATATCTTAGGATAAATCTTGAAATTTTATGAGGAGCATGAGGTTTAAAATCAATTAGCACACTCTTAACATAAAAAAAATGTTATTAGGCTAACCTATTCCTATAAATTTGCAAGTTGGACATTTGGAATCGTGAACAATTTTGAACTTAAGTACTCAAATTGGTGATTCAAGTCTTTCTAATGTAATGACACAAAACCTTTGTCCCTGAACTTTTAGATTTTGAATTTCTTAGAACATGCGAAGTCCTTCTAATCCAATTTATGTATCCTTAATTTTGAATTTTAAAACATGGGAAGGATGTTGAGACTTTGAATTTTTTTAATTGACTTGAATTCGTAACTTTTCAAATTTTAATCTTCATGACAAACTTGGAATAATGAACTTAAAATATAAGGAAAATGATCATGGGATTTCTTAGATTCATGGATATGGATTGAATATTGATTGGATTTTAGATGAAGAATGATTAAGGGAAATGGATTTTAGAATTGGTTTATGGATATGAACAAATTCATTTGTTACTCAACTTCCCAGAAAAGAAATCACATGAACATTCTCCCACCTTTAACATAAAGCTCGAACTTCCACGAACCCGTTAGCCTTAACTTTCAATTTAAACACAAATTCATCATATTCCTTCATGAAATACATGGCTTTAATGAGAATTCGAACAATCCTTTAGATGATAATGACCTTAACACGAGAACCAATCTTTAGGAATACTTGGAAGCAAGGATACAACTTGTAATGTAAATTGCCACGAAAACCATAACCAATCCTCAGATGACCATGCTCAACACCAAAGAACACGAAGCTCTAATTCTCCTTGAGACATACACAAAGCCCTTTGAGGTATTCTTAGTAAAAATGAACAGTAGAAAACCCTCGGACATTCTGAATCAAAGTCTATTGGTCACACCTTGAATTTTTTAACTGTGAGAATGAATACCAACTCCACTTGAAACCAATGTACCTGCTCACATACTGGTTAGTGATAATAAGCACACACACAAGATCCTATGACCTAAAGATGTTATGCAGGATGATACACAAAAGGGTGGGATCTTAGAGTTAAACATCAGGGTATGACAGATGCCCCTATTTAAGTTTCTTCTATCCGGAGATATGGAGATTGGAATCTTCGTCTCGACATGATAGGAGAGACTTAAATACAAACATGTAAAATTTATGGCTCTAAGATGCCACAAGATGCACATTATATGATATGATATTAAATGATTATGCAAGATAAAGACCATGTGAGGAATGATGTCACAGGAGATAACCGTATACAGAAAACACCGAAACACAGTTAAAGAATGAAAGACCCAACAATGAATAACTTAGCAGATCAAGACTCTACGAGGAAAGATCCAACTCCACTAGGGAAGAGCTTAAGCACATGGTATCTCCAACAAAATAAAGGTGTAGTACATATTACTGAGAATATGGTAGTCTACACAACTGGCAAGAAACCTGGAAGGATGGATAACCTACTACCAATGTATGGTAGCAAAAGTATCCTGTTGAAATAAAGGAATGTGTGTTACCTACTATCAAACAAGTGATAGCCTAAGCAAAGGTAAACACAAAAGGAAAGATGACCTACTCCCAAAATATGGTAGCCTAAGCAAAGGTATATGACCAAAAGATACAGTATATTACCTACTATCGAAAATATGATAGCCTAAGCAAAGGTAATAACAAAAATAAGCTTCTTTGATCAAAATATGATTCAACTTATCCTTTAACTACGTGATTTATTTATAAAGGGTAAATAAACCTCCCCTCGCTTCAAGGTTGTATTCCGTGAACGGGTCTCATTTCTTCTTTAATCAAGTATTCCACTTGAAAAAGGTAAAATAAGCCTCCCCTAGCTTCAAGGTTGTATGCCATGAACGGATCTCAGTTTCTTCTTTAATCAAGTATTCCACTTGAAAAGGGTAAAATAAACCTCCCTTCGCTTCAAGGTTGTATGCCATGAACGGGCCTCAGTTTATTCTTTAATCAAGTATTCCACTTGAAAATGGTAAAATAACCCCCCTTGCTTCAAGGTTGTATGCCATGAACAAGTCTTAGTTTCTTCTTTAATTAAGTATTCCACTTGAAAAGGGTAAAATAAACCTCCCCTCGCTTCAAGGTTGTATACCATGAACGGGTCTCAGTTTCTTCCTGGAGAGGTGAATACTTATGGGAGGGTATCTTCACAGGGGATCAGAATTTTACTGGAAATTTATGACTTCAGCGGGGATCCATAATTTACTGGAGGTTAGAAAACATTGTCGGGGATCTAAAAGAGATGCAAGCTGTTTGATTTGCAAAATATGTCTTCTCAAATAAAGAGAAAGATCATTTGAATATTCATCAAACTTCTCAAAGAGATGCCATTTGATGGAAGCAAGTTGAATAGTGGACTCACTGGGGAGAATATCACTGAGGAACAATATTGTTGTAGTTGAAATTGCATTGGAGCAAATAACATCCTTGTCTTAGGAGTTCTCAAATAGAGAAACACTTGTAAAGTCTTCAACAAACTTCTCTGAAGGATTTTCGGAGAGATGCCATTTGATGGAGAAAAAATTGATAATCTTGATAATATCATTGGGAAATAGAAAAACTGTCTTGAGGAGACTGCCATTTGTTATCCAAATAGAAAACCTGAGAACAAATTGCTCAAATAAAGAGTTGTCACTTGTTGTCTGGTATGAATTTTAAGAGAATGTTACCACACTGCTGGAGAGTAGGATTTTGCCTTCCATGGTGGTCTTCAAATAGATTTTTCCTGGGGAGACAAAGTGAAAAATAAATGCACGCTCAATCCAAGTTTAATAGCCTAGAGAGATTCAAAATTGTGATTGTTAAGGACCAAAGTTCAATTCAGGAAGTAACTGAAGAGAAACGGTCAAGCAAGACTCTACCCATTGAGGAATGAACTCAATTGGGGTTTATCTTCATCCAAAAATGGAAAAGAAAACTAAAGCAGCCATCTTCCATGAGGATCAAACTCAGTGGGGAATTAGAAAGGGATGTGCTCTTTCTGCTTAGGGCTGACTGCAACACCCCCTTTCTATACCCCCAAATAACACAGTTAAATCATTTAGGCACGAATTAAAATTCCATCAGAGTATATTTATTTCATGGTATAAAAGGAGTGCGTCACATTACTCACGAAACGACCACATGAATATTAATGTTTATAAAGAAATAATTCAAAAGGGGTAAATCTCAACTAAAAGAAAATAAACGCATGGTTCTTAAAATAAGCATATTCATGTTTTTTGTTTAAGCTGAAGACTAAAACATTGAATTATTTAAGACATGATAAAATACAAGTACACGCCATCAGGTTGTTCATAACATCAATCACAGTTTACCAAACATCGTCAACTATTACATACATAATGTACCACAAGATACTCTACAAGCCTAGCTACCCGATGTTACATATCAGAGCGACCAACTCAAGAGAAAGGAGCTATACTCCAAAGGAAAACCTCCAGCAATCCTAATCTGCAATGCCTCATAGAGCATTATAAAACAGCAGAAGGGTGAGAAATATTACCATAATAACAATGCATATAATTATGTATATAAACAGTCATAAAATACATATATGCCACATTTCTCAATCAATTCACACACTCACCATTCCCACATCAACATATCGTATATATACATAGGCACACTTCTCCTAAAAATCACATATACATTATGTTTCATTTATTGCAAATCATATAAGCATATACAATCATACTTCTATAATTCACATCATTTTCACATAAACATTTACAATCATTCTATACATCTCAATCATTCCATACATCGCAATGTATCCATATAAGTATCTATATATAAATAGAACATCAAGCATATACAATATGCATTCACCAACGTTTACATCAATCCATGTAAACCCACATATATACATATATTCACATACATATATATATACATATCTTCAAGCATACTCACTCATGCCATTACCGAAATTCGTGTTAATTCATATAACATCTACATTCATGTTTATTTCACCAATGCATCATATGAAAATGACAACATGCAACTCATAGAGACCGACACACGACTCTATGCAGATGCAAATGCGGTACCGACTCATTTCAGCAGGTTCAATTGAAGAACCAAAAATAACCATCACTCACACCCCACAAGGGCACACGAGGTTCTGTAGATTCTCCGAGGAATCAATATAACCATCGCAACATACGAGGTTCTGCAAATCCTCCGAGGGATCAATAAATAACCATCGCTCACACCCCACAAGGGCACACGAGGTTCTGCAGATTCTCCGAGGAATCAATAAATAACCATCGCTCACACCTCACAAGGGCACACGAGGTTCTGCAGATTCTCCGAGGAATCAATAAATACAAGAATGCACACCATGATGTTTCACATGCGACATGACTCATGACACTCTTGAAATGCACACATGTTTACAAACATACTCATGCATTCATCACGTTAATCACATATATTCATTATGCACTCACAATATTTAAACAGGGTTCACATTTACAATCATCATACATCGCATACGAGTGTCATACCCCAAATTTGTCCTACTCCGGCAATTAATGAAAGTTTTACTACTTCATGACTCCTGGCCACGACTCTCCAAGATTTCTCTTTAAATAAATTGCTTGTATGCACATTTAACTCAAGTTATCCAAAGGTACTTCATACGGTCGATTTAGCCTTAGACTTTGTTCGATTTGATTGCAAACATCGAGCTATATGTGGATTCTAAATCAGTTTGTGACGAACTTAGATTTAGCTTGCCAATTCCAAAACATAATTGAATTAGAAAGTCAGTTTGTGACAAACTTGGATTTAGCTAGCAAATTTCAAGTCATCGGTTTGTGACAAATTTAAATTTGACTTGCGAATTTCAGGTCATAATTAAATTAGACTTTGGATGCAAACAGTCTAGAAGATATTTCGATTCAATTCAAAGGCTTACAGTATGATGCGTTGGAGGAATGAATCACCCATATTATACAGATCAATTAGCTCGCTTTAAGGCCAATCTCGTCGGTATAGAAAAGATTAAAAGAATGTTTGTCTAAAAGGGCCAAGACATAATCAGGACGTGATCGAAACATGTGCTGAATTTGAGTCATGCATAATTAAAGTTAAGATCATTTTTCAAGTCATAAGAAAGATTACGATGTTCATATACTGCGAAACACTTGGGGTTTGATACAAAACTGGTCCCGTACGTATAAACATAATTCTTTTCAAAATACAATTAACAAGCTATAAGGATCAAATTAGTAAGTCGCCAATGGAGTTGTTTCTGTAAAACATTAAACCTATACTATTTAAAAGGAGAATCTATGGCCCATTCATGTGAGGCTCATTGCCTAAGGAAAATATATAAACAATTGTTATCAAAATAAGGAGAGTACATGATCATGAAGGGATTACGCACCGTTCCACCAGCATTGCAGTACCGGCCAACACAAGAGCCACACATTCATCACTCGTCAAGTTTCGGCAATGCACCACGTGGGTAGTGTAGGTAACCCAAATAATTCAACTCGCCCACGCAAGGAAAAGAGATTGACATATGTGTTGAATGATTCTGATGACACAGCATTATGCAGGCATAAATTGCTTGGCTATACTTAAGTCCGAATCATCTGATGAGTCTGATTTTCTTTTCACCGGAAGTCGTGATGGAAAACTAAGAAGGTGGGCACTATCTATGGATGCAGCGGCATGCTCTGCGACCTTTGAATCTCACTTGGATTGGGAAAATGTATTAGGACGCTCTGCCAACACTCATATTATGTTACTTGCCTTGCAGCAGCTGAAAAATAGCAATATTGTTGCCTCGGGCGACCTTGGTGGGGAGGTTTTTATATGGGATATTGAAGCTGCACTCGCTTCAGCTGCAATGGTGCTATGGATGGCGATACTTCAAATTATGTCAATGGTTCTGGAAACTTATTGCCAATGACAAGATTACGTACCATCGACTCTAGCAACAGTATATCCATGCAAACTCAAACTGAAGGATACATTCCGGTTACTGCCAAAGGCCATAAGGAATCTTTTTATGCATTGACTACGAATGAAGGTGGAACACTTCTTGTTCCCAGAGGTACAGAAAAGTTTGTACGTGTTTGGGATCCAAGATCTGGATCAAAGACTATGAAGCTAAAAGGGCATACAGATAACATCAGAGCTTTGCTTCTGGATTCTACTGGCAGGTTTGTTTATCAGGATCTTCAGACTCTATGTTAAGGCTTTGGAATCTCGGTCAGCAACGGTGTGTGCATTCTTATGTCGTTCATACAGATTCTGTTTGGGCTCCTCCTTGAACAACTCGGCTACAAAAAAAACATTAAAAATCAGAGTATTGACTCTCTTGACATCCAAAACAGATTCAAATACTTTGACCATTTTGTAATTCCATCAAAACCTTTGTGTATCGATTTCCTATGGTGACACCTGAAATGGTTGTGAATGCAAAATTGAAATGGCAACATCACATATAGGACTCACAAAAAGGATTTATTATTCAAAAGGATGATGATGTTGGTAAAGAGGCTTACAATTTGCCCTTGCTTCCCTTGGCAAATGGCAGTTTTGCATCATTTTTGGAAGCATCAAAAGGAAATTCATACTCCATTTGTGATGAATTAGAGTACAAGCTGCTGCAACCTGTTTCGGACAGAGTGATTGATTGCAGTGTTCCTTCCAAAATATTGAGCAGGCTCTCTGGTGTTGCAATGTCTTCAAATACCAACCTTGCTCTTTTCAGTATTCAATATTTTGTTCAGTTATTCCCTGCATTTATGCCAAGCTGACTCCATGTTGCAGTTTCCCCTCCATCAAACATCATCAAGAGTCTTCAAATGCGGCATTACCGAGAAGATGTCCAAGCCGATTCACAACCTTACCTTCAATCGCCTTCAAGATTCTCACTCCTATATCCTATAACCGAAACCTGCATCAGTTCAAAATGACTGAGTTATGGGAGAACAAACACGATAAGAGGTGCCATAAATGATTCAATAACTACCTCTCCCAAAATTATGCTTGCCTCATGTGTTGAAACATAAGAATTGAAGAAGTCCACAATACTGTGATCACATGAGCCCAAAATTCTCAGCATATGCCAGATGGTTCACTAAAATGTTGATGCTTCTATTCAGCTACATGCTCCAAACTCCTGCTAGAGTTTCCTTAGAAGCCTAGTCGCCTTTCACAATCAAGTTCACATTAATGTCCATTGTGCAAGTTAAAGCTCATGGAGCTTGAGACCTTCGAATAACAAGCAGCACGCAAGGAAAAGCTGGCGCAAGTTCGTTATTTGTCTTTCCCCTCGTCGTATCAAACCATTGTAGTGCCAAGTCTCCCACGAGCGCATACATGAATAAAAGGTGGTTAGTACAATATACAAGCCATAATCAGTTCACAATGCAACAAAAAAAAAACAATGAGATCCCTTGTTTCAACAGAGCAGCCCTGGTGAAGGGTCCTGGTCTCTACACCGACATCGGCAAGAAAGCCAGAGATCTGTTGTGCAAGGATTATCACAATGACAAGAAGTTCACTATCAAACACTTACTCACCTATTGGAGTTGCTATAACATCCTCAGGAACAAAAAGTGTTATTGGAACTAATGCTCTTGCTTTGGTGATGATTTTTCTTTTGATAACCAAACTTGGGGTACTTACAAAATCTAAAGATGCTGTTGAACTTTGTCAAAGATGACTTGGTTGGGTCATTGACTCTAAATGAAAAAAGGTGATCATTGGTTAGTATAAGAAGGCCAACAACAATATACCATTTACTCCAAAAGCAACACACAAAAAGAGAGAAGTGCATTAGGAGATATAACAAGAGTTATGTGCTTCTGTCAAGAAGTTAATAATAAGAACAGGCCACAACAGTAAGGGATGCGCAATGAGATGCTTAAGATTGAATCCCAGATTTACCTGCCAAGCTCCGCAAGGTGCCTTCCGTCACTGCCAATGACTCAAGCTACAAACTTCATGAGGCTTCACGCTGGTTAAGCAATCCTCATACGGAAGGATGATTAATATAATCTACAAAGATATTCAAATTAAGGTTATTAGCACACCACAACTATTCCTTACAAACTCAAATGCATAAAGAACTTGCAAAACACCAAACCACACTCTAATCTCATTCATTATTTCTCCACAACTTTTCAACTCAATATCATGGCATATAACAAGAAGATCAAGATCGGTATCAAACAGATTTGGAAGAATTGGTCGTTTGTTCGCAAGAGTTGCTCTTCAAAGAAACGGTGTTGAACTCGTTACCATCAACAATCCTTTCATCACTACTGATTACATGACATATATGTTCAAGCGGACTTTGTTCATGGCCAATGGAAGCATTTTGAATTTAAGGATAAAGACTCTAAAACCCTTCTTTTTCGGTGAGAAGGAAGTTGTTATTTTCGGAACTAGGAACCATGAGGAGATCCCATGGGGTGAAGTTGGAGCTAACTTTGTTGTTGAGTCTACCGGTGTTTTCACTAACAAGGATAAAGTTGCTGCTCATTTGAAGGGTGGTGCCAAGAAAGTTGTCATTTATGTCCCTGCAAAAATCATTCAAACGATAAGATGCTCGCAATACAATAACTATGATAAAAAACAGTCTGCATAATAAGTCATGAGGGAAGAAATAAGAGCAAAAATTCAAGAATCATGTTGAGTCAGCCAAAAACCATACATCAGCAAAAGCAATAGCAGTAAAAATGGTACATTTTACATGTGGTAAAAATTCAGTGAAAAATCAGATTTTGCAAAAACACTACAGACAAAAACAAAGAATGAGTCACTACCCCTGGTCCCCATAAAATCCTTGTGCAAAACCTCTCTAACGGTATTGCAGGTCTGCAGCTCACAACCTCACACACTTGAGAGCATATTCTTCTAAAAATCCCTAAGTTCACACGCACCAAAAACCCTAAAATCCTCCTATAAATAGAACCAATCATTGGCTCAAAAACAGAGAAAGAAAAACCCAGCGAAGCCCTGCCAAAATTAATCCCAAAGCTCTCCATCCAAACTTTCTCATAGCTCATATCTGGGCTCTGTGTAAGTCGAGCTTAGCCCTAAATCCCCAAACCCAGAATGCATCATCTTCAGTAGGACATGAAGAAAGCACGATGAGATAGAGGAAGCTAGCAGAAAGAGGAAACGTGGAAGGAAGTAAGAAGTGGCTTACGCACGTACTCGAGAAAGAACCTTCGCCGAAAAACCCCCCGGGATCTTGAAATTTGGTAAGTTTTCGCTGTATTGTTCTTCTGTTTTAATGAATGTTGTTGAAATGCCTTGTGTCGTGAACTTTTACTTGATTTTTTTTCATAAATGATTGGTTGTGAAATCAGGTTTTCAACTTGTTGAAATTAATAGAGGGGTTAGGGATTTGTGAATTGATTTGGTGAATAGGGTTCAGAAATTCGAAGTTTGTTGAGTGAGAGAGAGAATAGAAAGAGGGAGGCGGATAGGGTGAGACGGAAAGTTGCAGTTGTTGTAGACTCTTGTGTATTACTTTTTTGGGATAGCGCACTGTATCTTGAGAAAGAAAGCTGAGGAATAAAGCATGATATTAATGATCCGTTTTCAAATTCCTCTTTTGTTATTAGTCAATATTATTTAATATGTTTTCATCCTCAGATTAGGATGAGGTCCCCATTTAAGTCTTAGTTTATCATGCGCATTGCACAACATGTTTGTTTGAGTTTATGGCAATTTTATTTATGTGGACTATTCATGCTAGGATTAGTGAGAAGAAAACATTGTTTTTTTTTTAAAAAAAAAACAAACAAATATTTGGTTTCATAATTAATTAAATCTTTATTTCTAAATTATGCTTTTGTTAGTTAATAAGTTGGATGAGTAGTCGTAATGCTAAGTGTCTTGAATCCAATTAAGTACTAAACATTCAAATTTAATTTATTCTCCAACATGAAAATGTTTTTATTAATTAAATAATGAAAGTGGTGGATCTTTGGAGTTTAGCACTCCTTGGATCCTTAAGCGACCGCTCTCGAGGCGTACGCCTTGAGTTGTGGTCGTTTCGTCTTTCATCGTTAAAATGCTTCAACCTTATTTAAACCTTTCAAAATAAGCGAACCCTAATTCGAACAATATGCCTACCATAGTTTAACCTACATACGCTAATATTCCCAAATTATTTTCTTAATTAAATTACGAAAGTATCGAGTTCTTGGAGTCACGCATTCCTTGAATTCGAGAGTGACAACTATTGTGGTACACGCCTCGGTTAGCGTGTCATTAGAAATTTCGTTCCTAAAACACCTCTTCTAATTATTTGGACAAGTACTTTCACTATCCAACAAACACTATTTCATAATTAATGGGATGAAAAAGGTATCGTTGGGATCTAGCATTCCAACGATATCCCGACTAATTGGTTATGAGGCCGACGTCTTATTTATCGAATAGTCGCCATTCCTCCCAAATTTTCAACCCGTCTAACCTCGTTCCTCACCTTCGTGCGATCGAGTCTAAACCCTAGTATGTCTCTAAACCATACGTCAAATCCAAACTATTTTCTTAATTAAAATTATGAAAGAATGGAGTTCTTGGAGTCTCGCATTCCTTGAATTCTTGAATAACCACTCTTGGGGCGTACGCTTTAGGTTGTGGGTTGCTCGACCTTTCGCCTATAAAACACGTGTGTTGCACCCTAAAATTTGCTCAACTTTCTTCACTTGGTTTATGTTTCAATTGCATTAGCATTTGCATATAGAGTCATGTACATAGTCTAATCATCTGCATAGCATAGCATAGCAAATCATCCAACAGGGATCAAGCACTATTCTCATCTCTATGAGCCTATCAAGAGGTTATTATTCAAATTCAAGCATATCCAAGTCATCAGAAAGAATGGGAAAGCTAAAGAAGTCAATGGATCAAGCAGTGCATCTATCTCCTATCTGAGGGTATCTGAAGATCATCAAAGAAGTAGTGAGCTGTGAATTGAGCATAGAGAGTATGTATACATCATGGAAGACTTAGAAAGTCATTTGGAGAAGGAGGCAAGTCATTGATATGATCACAAGAGTTGCAGTTGAAGACAGTCAACTAGGGTTGCATCTGGGTCAACCCTGGGTCAACCCTAGGTCAAATGATTGATTGAAAGGCATTAAGGTCTATTGGAGAGATGTGGGGTTCATCATTTGACATGTAGAGAAGGATATGGTGTTGTGCCAAGAAGAAATCAAGAGAAATCAAGGAGAAGGGAGGTTTCTAAATTAGGGTTTCTGTGTAAAATCCCCTGATTTAGGGCAAACTTCCAAGCAAGATAAGTCAAAATTCAAGCTTCAAATGGATCCTTGGCCAACATGAAACTTGTATAGGATATCAATACCTTTAATTGGAGTGGTGAAATACATCAAGGAGATTTATAGAACTCAAGTTATGGTCCTTGCAAGTTACAGGTCATTTGGGGTATCTGAAATTTTGTCTGTGAAAGTTACTTGTCTTCCAAGCAACTTTTACCCCTCAAGGAGATTTCAAATGGATTTCTGGTCAACATAAGAGTTGTTCCTCATTGTCGTAGCTTTCTAGAAAGGTATGGTATGCCTTCATATGATTTGTGGAACTCTACGTATGGTCTTGGCAAGCAAAGGGTATTTTGGTCATTAGAGAATTACAGGTCATTTCAAGCCTATGCCCAAACCTCATACAAGGAAGCTTCAAATGAAAAACTTCACAACATCAAACTTGCTCCAAATGACATTTTGAGTCTAGAAAAGTGGTCATGGAAGATTGGAAATGCTCATAGCTCAAGGTTTCAAATTTGGTGAATTTAATGAATAAAAAATGACCTAAAATTGAGATTTTTCATAATTTGGCCAAATGGGGTGAAATTATAGGTCATTTTGATTGGAAAAAATGTTTTAAGAACATTGGCAAAAGTGTATTTTTGATTTTGGTTGAAGATTTGAAAGTTATGCTTGGTTACTTACAAAAGAAGTTACATAATCAAAATCCAAAGGAAAGTGTGCATGGGAAGTTTCTACAAAGTTCTAGGGCTTTCTAATGTCATATATATATTGCATTGAGTAGCTTCATGCATTGGTTGGTGATTCATTGTGATCAAAACACATAGCTATGCATCATTCTTCCATTTTGCAAAACCTTTTCAAACTCCATCAAATCTCCATCAATTTCCAAAGTTCTTAATCCAATCATCATCTAAATCATTCAAGGATCAAGTTTCCATCAGAATTTGGTTGAATTGAAGAAGGAATCGTGTGCTACCAACTTCATCATCCAAGGAGCAAGAACATTGTGATTGCAAGATTCAAGGCATTGGAGCAAGATCTTTTGCATACAGAACTCAGAATCAAGTTCACTGATCAATTCCCAAGCATTGGATCTGAAGAATTCCCTACCTGTTTCATCATTTACACCAGGTTGGTATTTCCCTTCGAATTGGTTAGATTAGTTAGAATCATAGAGGATTATTAGGTTAGAATTGTTAGGTTAGGTTAGAGGATCATTTCCACAAAGTTTGAGGCCAATTCATGGATGTTGCCATTGGAGTGTGTCACTACTGTGAAAATCGGCGCTGGCTTGACAGGAGAGTCGCCACCGTGCGTTATTTATCCCTCAGAGCGGGAAAGGAAACGCTCGAAGTAAACCTCGCAAAGACGGGAAAAAGGTATGGTCATCGCAACCAAAACCTGGGTTCGGGAGTCGGTTACGCAAGGGGAAGGTATTAGCACCCCTCACGTCCATCGTACTCGATGGGATCCACGCTTGGTGTTTATAAGGAAAAGGGTGTGTTATCTATCTACGCTAATGGTTGGTCTGAAAAGAAAAGAAAAGGACAGGACTCGACAGAACATACGGTGTTCTGGGCCTACGTACTCCCTCGTGCAATGGGAAAGTCAGAGTCAACGTAGTTCGACTACCTACGTCTAAACGGGGGAAGGGTTGCTCGCCAGGACATCGCGTCCTGTGCCTACGTACTTCCACACAGCATGGAAGATCAGAGCAAACGTAGTTCGACTAACTACGGCTAAGCAGGGGCTCTCACACAGCAGTGAGAAAACAAACTGGTTCTAAAGGCTCGGGGACCTATAACTACGATCTGGTCTCAAATGCACTCGGGCAAGAGAAAGGGGAAACAATTAGTCGTCAGCGGGAAAGTCTCGATCGCACAGCCGCGAGAGAACGAAAGATTAGTTGTTAGTGTGCTCGCTAGGATATCGCATCCTATGCCTACATATCTTCGTCTGGTACGAAGAATCAGAGCAGTTGTAGTTCAGCTAACTACGACACAAGCTACTCAAAAGCTCCTACTGAAAGGAAAGGGAAAAGACACCCTAAAACTATAGCTGGAAAAGGGGAATCTATCTACTACTATCACACCTGGCTGACCATCCTAATGTCTATCATAACGACTCCGCAGCGGAGAAGTCAGAGCTCCTAAGGGATCATGGCAACAGGACTAAACGACAAACAAGAAATACTGCAAAGTAAAGAAATACTGAAAATATGCATGAATGCAACAACTGAACAAGCAACGCGCAAAGGCCGCAAACTACAGAGGTAAGGGAGCTCAGCTCTACCAAATACCAACAAGCAAAGCCACTCAATAACAAACAAGCAGAAGGAGGACCACCTCGACTTCTCATGCACACAAAGCCTATTTCTAAGATGCACCTACCTCAGAACTATCTAGATGAATTCCTAAGTCTAATGCAACACAACACCATACAAGTCAAACAACACAAAGGGAAGGCTAGCTGACCTGATAAACCTCTATCCAAAACTTAAACAAAAATACTGAGCAAGACCCTTAACAACCCTGAAACAAACTCCTAATCTATCTCTAAACAAAACCCTATGCAACACCTTAAGCAGAGATCTAAACAAAACTCTAATCAAAACCCTATGCAAGAGGAATCAATCCCAGTCTCCAAGCTTCAGAACAAGCTTACCAAAGAAAGGGAGCTAAGCAGATAAACTCATAGTGCCTTCCTCGGGAAAGTACCAGGAGGTTACCACTCAGGAGTTATATCCTATGCGGCTCGACAACTGTGATCAGTTTACATTCCTCCTCAGGAGAAACTAAACTCACATGAAGGCTCCAGCATCATTGGATATTTAATAAAGCCTATATGCACTAGGGGAACTAAGTGAGCAGACCCATAGGACCTTCCTCAGGAAAGTACTAGGAGGCTGACACTTAGGAATCGTATCCTATGTGGCTCAACAACATGTGATCAGTTTACATTCCTCCTCAGGAGAAATTAAACTCACAAGTTGGCTCCAACATCATTGGATACTTAAGAAATCCTAGATAAACTAAGGGAACTAAGTGAGCAGACCCATAGGACCTTCCTCAGGAAAGTACTAGGAGACTGACACTTAGGAATCGTATCCTACGTGGCTCAACAACTGTGATCAGTTTACATTCCTCCTCAGGAGAAATTAAACTCACAAGTTGGCTCCAACATCATTGGATACTTAAGAAAGAGGTGAGAAGAAAGAATGAAAGTCATTCATAGTGCCTTCCTCAGGAAAGTACCATAAACTTCCTTCAAACTTCAGGATCTCAAACCTCACAGACAGGGAACAAGCTCCTAGACTAAGCCTCAATCCACTGCATCCTTGCAAGCTCCAACAGGACTTCAACCAGCTTCCATCTTTGAGAAGAACCCACAGATCCTCAAACCACAAGAAACTATCTCTGAAGTTCAACCACAGTTGAATTTCAAAGTCAGAAGCCATCAAGACTTCTCCTATCCTCAAGCTCAGGCAAAAACATATCAGAACATCCTACAAAAATCTATCAAAAATCTATGGGAAACCTACATGGCTCTATGACAACATACTAAAAAATCAGAACAAAATTCAATACCAGATGAAAGAACTAAAATCAACAAAGCAGACATATCCACAAACCAATTATTCAATATCACAACAATACAAAAAATGCAATTAAAATGAAAATGCATGATTAAGCTAATGTTTTTGTACTATAAAATCCTACATTGAATTACAAGTCTACAGAAAAAAGAACGGAATTATTTGATCGAATCTACTATTTTTTATGGATTTTCTAATAATATGCATGCACTAAAAATATTAAAAAAGGAATTTAAATGGAAAATATACCAAAAATAGTAAACAAAAATAAAATGGCATTTTTATTTTTATACAATTTTCTAGACATTTTCATGAAGTGGTGGGAAAAACAAGAAATTAAAAATCAATTGTTTTCATTTTGTTATGAATTTTACAAGAACAAGAAAATATGAAAAAAGAAATTAAAAACCCAAAATTGAAATAAAGAGGGAGGGGGTTCAAACATCATGCTTTTCAGTTATTATTGCGTTGGGCCCGCACCAGGGGGGCGCGAATAGCAGATGGGCGCAGGGCCCAGTCTCATCAGAATCCAATAAAAAATAAAAAAGAAGGAAAACGCGCAGGGGGGGTGCAAACTAGGTTTTTTCATGGTTATTCCTGGAATGGGCTGAGTTGAGGGGTGCCAATAACACTAAGGGCCTAAGGCCCAATATGATTCATTCTATTTCCTCTCTCACAAGGGGGGGTACTGAGCAACCCAGGGTGTGTGGTTCAACAAAACGAGATTGGGCTTTGAACCCAGCCCAAACCCTAACCAGAAACCCTAAATAACAAAACCAAACTTCCTCTTCTAATCTCTGGCTACTGTTCATCCCCTTCCCCAAACTAACCCTAGCCGCTCATGAATCTCGTCTCCCTCTCTCTGACCTATTCTCAAGAACACTCAACCCAATCTCAGAAACAAACAAATCCTACTCAGAACGCCTTCTTCCTCATCTCAACATAATCAACCACGAATCTCAAATCCAAAAATGATAAACCCTAACGTTAATGAAAGACAAACAGCAATGGAGGTAGTGAAAACGAACCTGGAAAGACGAACGACTTAAAGCTCGTTGAGGAAGTTACTCGTCCGTTGAAGATCCACAATCGGAGCAGACTTCCCGATGAAGGTCCCAGGCGCTTGCTGAAGAACTTGCCGTTGATGAATACTGATGAGGGTGACGTTTCTGGGAATCTTCGGTTGAAGGCGAAGATCAAGAAGATCTAAACGATTTCTGGTACTCGTTGGAAGTTCGTTGTTCTGGAAACCAAAGGATGAAGACCGTGGGTGGAAGTTTTGGCTGATGCAGTTGAAGGTTCTTGGATGTTGCTGGGAGAATTAGGCTTGAGGAACGATGGAGATGGAGGTGTTCTTGAAAGGAACGATGAAGGTTGATTTCTGGAAATTCTTTATGAAGAATGATGAATATTCGAATGTGTTCTGGAAAATCTTTGGAGGAAGATGAGTGTTCGAACGTGTTCTGGCAAATCACACTTGTAGAACAATGAAGATGGAAGATGATCTGGAGAGTGGTTCTTGCAGTTTCCGGCGAAGTTTGATGTTTCCGGCGAGGTGATGATGAAGTCGGATGGAGGAAGAAGATGAAGAAAAGAGTGTTTCTGGGAATTCTGGGTGGAAAACGAGCTCCGGCGAGCTGTTGCGGTGGCCGGAAGACGTTGGGGTGACCGGCGGTGGGAGGATCAGGGCGGATGCATGGCCGCCGGTGTGTTTTCTGGCGAAGCTCAGGCGAAGGCTGAGGGCGTGACAAGTGGCGAAGGGGAGGTCAGCGTGGTGACACGCGTGAGACGCGCTGGCAGAGGGAGAGTGGAGTGGGACGCGTGTGGGATTCTGGTGAATTCAGAGTTGGTGTGGTGGTGGGCTCCAGAGTGCAACGTGTGGCCTCGCTATATATTGACAAGTGGCATGTGCTATTTTCTTGGACAAAAAATGCTGAAAAATGGACTGAAGCGGATTTTGGGCCTCAAAAACCCTAATTGGGCCCACGAAAAAAAACTGTAGTAAACCTAAAAAACTGAATAGAAAATGATTAAACAGAAAATCAAGCTCAATTAGAATCTAATCCAAGAATTAATCCTAATTAACTAATTAACACTACAATTAATTCTAACTAAAACTAATCTATCCTAATTAATTCTAACAAATTCAATTAACTTCTAAACAAAAGATTAATCCTAATTAAATCTAAAACATGATTGAAATCTAATTAACGCTATATTAAACCAAAAATGGTTAAGACTCTACTAATCTCTAAAGAAAACCCACTAAAATTCTGTTTAATTTCTATTTAAAATTCTATAAAATTCCCATTAACATCTATACTATTATTTAATATCTACTTAAAAAGGAAAACTATATTAAAACAATACCCTATTTATTTCTATTTATTAAAATCCCTATTAAGAAAAATCTATAATATTTTCTATATTATCTAAAACAATTAAAAACAAATTTGAAATCTAATATATTCTAAAAATGGTTAAAACTATTAAATCTATTTAAAAAATCTATATAAAATTCTAAAAAGAGATTTAAACTATTAAAAAATACAAAAACCCTATTTAAATTCCAGAAAAATCTATAAAGCCTATTTAAAATCCACAAAAGTCTATTAAAACCCTAAAAATGCAGACAAATGCAAATGACCACCATAAAAGAGCGCACGAGACCAGATCGAATCGAACAGAGAACCCCGGGCATCAGAATATCCCAAAATCACTATGCAAGCTAAAAATCACCGAGGAGCGCACAATTTCCCGAGAATAAAACCCTGCTGATCTGACTGGATCTGCCATATCTGATAGACGAAAATCAAGCCGTAACCCTGATATCCTCTGTCTGTGCACAAATATCATGCGTCTGATTTGCGAATATGAATTTAAACCACGAGTCAGATAGGAGAATCGGTTGGTCAAATTTTAGGGTGCAACAGCTGCCCCTATTCAAGCGACTTGGACCTGAAGGGTTTGAAGAGCGCTCAGCCTTCAAACATTCAGAGGTACGAGACGGTTGAATACAAATAAAACCCGAAAATTTGCCAACCGCGAGAATATGCTGTAAACTGCTTGGGGAATAAACTCCAGAAAACCGAGCCCAGTCATTACGGCACCAAACTGATCAATCATCTGATAGGGGACTCCTGATTTGAATGCCAATTACCTGTGATACCCCATATAACAAACCCTAGGGTTGCAACAAAACACCTGATCCTTTCCCATTGCCTACTGACAGGCAGGAAGAGAAATATACTCACATCGTCCAAAGATGGACGGGAAGACACCCTGATTGAATACTCCCCTCGCCTAATGATAGACGGAAAGACAATATTGATCTCCATACTCACATCGTCTAAGGGTAGACGGGAAAAAATAATCTTCATACTCACATCGTCTAAGGGTAGACGGGATCATCCTGATTGATGAAACAAACCAATATTCACCTCGTCTAAGGATAGACGGGAAGAAATAATCTCCATACTCACATCGTCTAAGGGTAGACGGCAAGACACCATTAATCTCCATATTCACATCGTCTAAGGATAGACGGAAAGAAATAATCTCCATACTCACGTCGTCTAAGGGTAGACGGCAAGACACCATTAATCTCCATATTCACATCGTCTAAGGATAGACGGAAAGAAATAATCTCCATACTCACATCGTCTAAGGGTAGACGGGAAGACACCATAATCTCCGTACTCACATCGTCTAAGGGTAGACGGGATCATCCTGATTGATGAAACAAATCAATTCACATCGTCTAAGGATAGACGGGAAGAAGTAATCTCCATACTCACATCGTCTAAGGGTAGACGGCAAGACACCATAATCTCCATACTCACATCGTCTAAGGGTAGACGGGATCATCCTGATTGATGAAACAAATCAATTTACATCGTCTAAGGATAGACGGGAAGAAGTAATCTCCATACTCACATCGTCTAAGGGTAGACGGCAAGACACCATTAACGCAATTCAACACCATCCCTTGAATTTCAGAATCCTTCTGTCTACGGGAATTGATGGAAAGAACAATATCCTTGAAGGGGCCCCATCGTCAGTATGGACCGACGGGAAGAAAACCACCTTTAAAGAACCATGTCGTCAATAAGAATCGACAATCACGAAAACTGAACATTCTTCAAAGAGCCTCGACATCAATAAGGATTGACGGTCAGAAAAGTCCCTCTTGAAACGTCATCTCATCCAATAAACCGAAAGAAAACCACTATCCGAAATATCGTTTTGAAACCCCTCAACAATCCAAAATAGCCGGAGAAGACTCGCTGGGGAAACACCCCCTCTGTATGATCCGACAATAAGAAACCCGCTGAACAATATCCTGAAACTTCACATCGTCTACTGATAGACGGAAAGAAAAGCCACTTGCTAGAGAAACCCCATCTTGAACCCTACTGAAAATCACCCAAAACTTCACATCGTCTACTGATAGACGGAAAGAAACCCACATTCGAACTCAAGACGTCTAATGATAGACGGAGAAATCCACTTATTGGCGGAACACATCGTCAATATGAATTGACGGGAAGAAACGTCTGCCGATACCAGATGACCGACTGATCAAAGCACAGCTATTGTATGATCTGAGATACAAATAATCCGCTGAATTGTCTGAACACTGCTCCTGTACTGATCACAGAGTAACTCACGCGCCATGTGAGGCTGGTAGAAAACCTGACTTATGCTTCGTATGCATATGCATATGTTTGAATCTTTCTATGGCGTAATGCTCCATTCAGGATGGAAATGCTACGCATTTTGAAAATGTCATGCAGGTATGATGCAAGTATGATGATGCATGCAATATGCTAATGCAGGCTCGAGCTGCCGGAGAAAGCTGGGCACAGAAAATCACTTCAGCAACATAAATGTTGAAGACGAAGCCAACTCCGCTAGGGATAAACCGGCTATCACAGGATTATCCCAGCAAAATAAATGCTGGGAGAGAAATCAACTCCGCTGGGGATATTGGGAACTTAGCCGAACACCTTGACGAAGTAATACCCTGCCGGGGAATATAACTCCGCTGGGGAATAGCAGATATGCCAAGCATGATTGGACTTCTCTGGGGATAGCTTACCCGTACCAACGACGAATTGGACTTTGCTGGAGAAAATGGACGGAGTCTTCCCGCGTACTGCCGAAAATTGGATTTGGAAACTGATGCGCCAACACGGATGGGCCTCACAGTGATTACCAACATGGATTTGAACTCTTAGGCCATCTATGATGGGTCATGTACAACTGACGCTGGAAAACATTCTGCCTGAATACGCAGCCTTTTTAGTTGAATAGTCCATGGATAGTGACACGACTTCCTGCATTCGTCTCGCTTTCGAAAATCGACTGAATCTGCTCGAATAACTCTGAATGACCCTGCTGAAACGGAGAAGACCAATCCTTTCGCTTCTGATATGCCCCAGCCTACGGGATCTCCGTGGGGGTGGTTCTCGAAAGGAAATCTGCAAATCTGAGCCCTGATGGTCTGATATAACATGCCCCAGCGTTCTGAACTTCGGAGAGATACTTCACATCACATGCTTCTCGAATAGCCTTTGCGCGCTTAAGATGGCCTGCCCCTGACTGCAATGACCTTGCCCCTGATTACCTGATTCAGAGTAGTGCCCCTGACTACAACATATTTACCCGAATCTCAACCTGATTGCCCCAGGATAATTGACTTTGAAAGGCTGACTTGACTGGGGATCACAACAATAGCTTGCCCCTGCTCTCGGAACATATTCGGGCGTTCTGCATTCTATCCTGACCGTACTTTCCATGGTAGGAAACTTTCCTGTTGTCGAGCGCTTACTCGCAAGTAAAACAAGTTGTTTTGCGTAAAAGATGTATTAATGCAACACATATGACAGCTTTGACATCCAATCTGTTCACTGGGAAAAGGAAAAACAGTTTATGGCATATAATGCACAAAACATTCATCAAAAATATCAACATCGGTACCAACATGGTATGAAGAACCTTTTTTAGGAGTCAGAATCGACGCGACCTTTACCGGAGTATGCTTTCGAAACAACCTGCTTCAATTAGGACTTTTGAAGGTTATAACGTGGTCAGGTTCATGGTTTTGAAAGAAAGGATAAAGGCTCAAAGTTTATTTTAACCCACCCATTCTCCTTGATGTTCTCCCATCCTACGTTCAACTAATTCAACCTTAGCGCTCACCTCTCAGAGGTTGAAAGATAGGAGTGATAGTTCGAGAAACTATGAGTTTTCGGAGTGACAGCCACTCGCTCTTCGTCTTTGACACTTGAGGTCACACGACTCGTATTTCATTTGAGGATTTTTCTTTTGATCCTTTTTCTTCTTTTTCTTTTCATATCCCTAACTTTTGCCTGGACTGACTCCTTTTGAGTTTCTTTTGATTTTTTTAAGTCCAGCGGGATGCCCTCATTTTTTGCCTAAGTCAATTGTTTTCTTTTCTTGACTTAGCGGGCTTTTGATTCTTTTTTCTCTCTTTTTTTTCTTTCGAAGAAGTCGTGTGACACTGGTTGTCTGACTCTTTGGGGAATGATGTGACTGCCCCACTCTCGATTTAACCATTGTGGTCTTTTAGGCACGACCTCTAGGGGCGTGATTGATCCTCGAACGGACACTCCTTTTGCAATTTGGACGCTCGGTCAAATTAGCTAACACCTACCCTGCCCCAGGTTAAGACTGAGGGTTTTTCGCTTTCAGAAAGAACTCCTACTACTAGGCTCAAAGGGGTTGACAAGGGATTATCTTCCTTATAACTCCGGTGTTTAGGGATTGGAAATAATGCCTGTACATCATCAACAGGTTTTATTTCAAAAGCATACAATCGGAATTTTGCATGTCGTTCATTTTCGTCATCCTCCCCAGATTCTTCTTAACCAAGCAGTGGACATTTGTAAAAACAATTAGTGAACACGACTGGATTTAATCAAAACATGCATATTTATTTCATTATCATCGATTGAATGAAAACAACAAGTTTTACAAACAAGCTTGCAATTTAAACAGGAAAGAAACTACAAATGTAAAGACATGACAAGATAAAACAAGAAAAAAATGCTAGCTTCCGAGAACCGGGCTTTCATATCTGTCCTGCTGCTGAACCAGCCATCTTTATTAGAGACAATTTGATGCTGTCCTGATCTGCTTTTAACGACTCAACCAAATTATAGAGCCCCTCCTCCTTTATTCAAATGATTTGGGACTTCCCTGCCCGAAGCTGATTGCTGCACTATCAAGTAGATCCTGCACTTTGTGCTTGAAGGCCAGACAATCTTCAATGTTGTGCCCCTGTGCTCCTGAATGGAAATCACAGTGCTCCTTGATATCATACCCTGCTGGAGGCGTACCTGTCAGCGGGGCTAACTTCCTCTTCTCAACTAACTGCAATCGTAGCAACTCCTGAAGAAGTTCGGCATACGGCATCGGAGGCACCTTAAATACCCTCAATGGCTTCTGATTTTGAGCTTTTCGCTGATTGGGATACTGCTGCCTTTTCCACTGTTGAGATAGTTGCTGTTGTTGCTGGTATCGGGTTGACTCTTGCACACCCTTCGTAGCGAATGCAACATCGGTTTCTTGACTTTCACTGTACTGATTAAAGCCCTCCTTGTGCTTAGCCATTTTCATTCTCAGATCTGCCCCAGGAATAGGCAACAGTTGTGGGCATGGAGATTCTGACACCGTAGCGTCCAGGATACGCTTCTGACCCACTGCAGCTTTAGAAACATCTGTCATCTTAGCATCGATTGAGACAGGAGCAATACGCACAGCTACGCCGCTCGGCGTGAATTCAATATCGTGCGAGTCAATCAGGTCTTGAACATTGTGCTTAAAAGCATGGCAACCCTCGATGTCGTGTCCGAATGCCCCAGAATGAAACTCACATTGCTTACTGGCATCGTACCCATGAGGAAGCGCTTTTGTGGGTGGATCCAACGTTCTCTTCTCAACCATATTAAACCTCAATAAGGTCTGCAAGAGCTCAGCATATGTCATAGGCGGTGCCTCAAATATTCTCTTTGGCTTCCCCTCCTGAATCCTCCGTTGAGCCGGATGCACCTTTGGTTGTACTCGCTCAGGTTCCACGGGCACCGGTGGCACGAGCTTCTTCACTGCGGCTTTAAATAGCTGATCATCCTCTTTCCTAAGCACATTCTTGACAACCTCCATGATCAAGCTCATTTGGGTCTTCAGCTGACTGTTCTCCTCTTTGAGAATCTTCTGCTCCAGACGCATCTCTTGCATGTCTCTCATCATCTGCCCCAGCTGGCTTCGGACTTCAATCAGTTCAACCTGATTCTGTTCCATATCTCTGAAGGAATTCCTGCAACAAACTGGACGATGAGGAAATAAGACCCACGGTTCTGATGTACCTGTTAAATGATAACGCAATGCAGAAAGCGAACACATATTCGTAACGAGACAAAGAGAAACTCAAGCTATAAGCACACAGACGAACATCTCCCACATATGTACAACCAACAAAAGCAGCAAGTAAGCACAAATGAGTACGAATACAATGACCCCAGCCAACAATCCTGGTGGTGGTCGGCAAACATTAGTGCACAAAAACTAAACGGGTTAGGCAGAGAAACAGATATGACACCCGGCGCGGAAACCTCTAGAAACTTATCCCATATTCAACTGAACTCTCTGATTGACAATCTTCAGAGCACACACTTCCTGCGGAGTCTTCCATGACATTAACTGACGAACCCACACAACTGGAGGATGGAAAATCATTAATCTGAACAAAACCCTGAGGAGTGATGCAAATACGGCTAGAGTCTAACAGATCTTGAACCTGGCTTCTAAGCACCTTACAATCATTTGTTGAATGCCCCTGTGCCCCAACATGGTACTCACAGCGGGCGCTGGCATCAAAACCTGGAGGATACGGTGGAATCACCGGCTTAGTCTCTTTCGGCACTATCAGTCCACTTTTGACCAGTTCTGGCAACAACTGACTGTACGACACCGGTAGCTGAGTAAACTGCCTTTCAGGTTTCCTTGGTCTTCGTGGGGCGTGCTGACGCGACCGACGATAGGATGATCGCTGACTTGAAGTGTCTGAAAACCGATCCTGAGATGCTAGAGATTCTGAGATGGCGTCATCTCCTTCCCACTCTTCTTGAGAACTGACAACTGACTCATTCTTGTCAACTGGGACGTAAGGGACATCTCGAAACTTTCCACTCTTGATTCCTCTCTCGACAAGCTCTCCCATTCTCATCAGGCCCACAAAGTTGGTACAACTGAACAATTTGTCAAAATAATGGCCTTTCAGAGTACCCAAGAAGATGTCAACCATTTCTCTTTCCGGAAGCGGTGGTTGAACACTAGCAGCCAATTCTTTCCATCTTCGCAAATACCCTCTGAATGATTCATTCTCCGCCTAAGATAATTTTTGCAGATGTACGAGACTAGGAGTCAAATCCAGGTTGTAATCGTACTGCTTCATGAAAGCTCTGGCTAAATCCACCCATGATCGAATCAAATTACTCTCTAACTGCACATACCACCTCAAGGATGCCCCAGTCAGGCTATACTGAAAGCAGTGGATCATCAATTTGTCATTTCGCACAAACGAAGTCATCCTTCGACAGAACATCATCAAATGCAGCTTCGGACAGCTATCTCCCATGTACTTTTCGAATTCCGACACTTTGAACTTGTACGGCAACACCAGGTCAGGAACCAAACACATGTCTACAGCATCCAGGTTAACAGCATCTTTTGCTTCCAAGGATTTTATTCCTTCTTCCAATGCTCGGAGTCTTCTACCATTTTCAAGAGCTCTTGGATCTACCATCCCGGCCATTGGAATATCTCTCCGGTAATTCATCACAGGGAAAGCAACACTTTGATTGTTAGCAGGAGGATAACGTTCATTTCGGGCAACGAACTGCTCATGCCGACCTTGGTTCTCATTCGTAGGCTGTACAACTTGGTCTGCAGTAAGATTGTTTGTCTGCGGGAAGCCTTCCATAGAATCGTACTGATGGTTGGGCGCCATAGTAAACCTTGCCAAAGTGTTAGGAGCCGGGAAATTGCCTTCAGCCATAGCTACCAATTAACTGACCACACTACTTGATTCTGCTCAAATCTGCTTCAGCCCCTTGGTCGTCTTCAACACTCCACTATTGCCTCAAACAGTCCCCCGAGAATCACCCTCTGGTGAAAACAAAGGTTGGATAAGTGCTCTGGCCTGCTAGAGTAATGCTATGCAATATGATTTATGCAAACAGGAATACAAAAATGCTAACGTGCATGTGTGCATTGGAGATATTTCCCCTCCAATTCCAATGTCAGTGGTAGCAAGACAAGATAAACCATAAAGACAATATTTAGAAAAACCCTCATATATTCATTAGAATAACAGTCTTGTCAAGAGGTTACATAACTGTGCTCCATACAACTGAGATTATAAAGAAAGATCCCAGCCAACATGCCTGGTGGTGATCCCAACATAACAGAATACAAGAGAGAAATCAAGTACGGGTACGGTTGCGGAAGTCCTCAACCATCTTCTTCGTCTCTGCATGATCCGGTTGATAAATCAAACCTTCTATTAGCTGATCCCTCTTCCTGACCGTCCCCTGGATGTCTCTGACAAAGTCTTCCCAAGCCTTATCATTGGCACCATCCCCAGGTTTGGGTCTCTTGGCGTCTGCTCTATGCTGAAAATCTTCCAGATTCTTCATGGCATCAATCAGCTTGCGTTCGGCCTCGTATCGGCGGCATGTTTCTTCTTCAAGCTCTTCATTCTTCACTTTGACCTGTTCTTCTAACTGAGCTACCTGTGTCTTCAGCTCTTCTTCCCGCTCTTTGCGCTTGGTCATAGTGAGATCCCAGTGCTCTCTGAACTTAGCTAGCTTCGTGTAGGCCCTTTCCAGCTCTTGCTTCTTAGTAGCCAATACACTGCTAACCGAGTCCATATCTAACTCCAGACGCTTCTTGGTTTCAGTCAACTCCAATAACATAGTCTTTAGATGTTTCAGAGTTTCGGCCTGTTGCTTAGAAAAATATCCTGTTTCAATCTTTTCATGACGAAGCTGGGCATTCTCCTGCTCTAAAGCCTCTTTAGCCTTTGCTAGCTCTTCTTTCTCCGCCATCAGCTGCTTGTACACCTGCATGTCCACAGTGGTAGGCTCCTCCACCGGAGAAGGATGCAATGGCTGAACCGCTGGATAAGGCATAAGGAATTTCGTGGCTCGTTCACGAATCCATTCCACATACGGGCCAGGAACTCGAGTATCCCCTCTGCTACCTGAAGGCTTCCCTCTCTTGTGCAAGTTCTTCCAGGCTTTCTCAAGTTTGGTCAGCATCTCTTTCCCTATTGCCCCGGTGAGACACAGAGATTCCTGTATCTCCTCGGGTTTCGGCGCTCCCTGAGGTACATACCCAAATTGCCTGATCAATAAGGAAGGGTTGTAGTTGACACACCCTTTCCTTCCTATTAACGGAACATTCGGGAATCCTTCGCACCTGAGTATGACCTCAACTCCGAATACCTCTTCGTTAACCCATACCACGTTCTCAGCAGTCAATCCCATCAAGCGCTCGGGCCATCCTAGAGAATCAATAGAGGTGACAAAAGGTCCTGACTTAGGCATATGACTGGTGAACCACCTGCATAGGAGAGGTACACAACAAGACACATTCCTTCCTCGCCGCTTTTCGTTCTGGTAGTGAGTTGAATGGTGGATATCTCCCAGCAAAGTAGGAACTGGGTTCTTCGCAGCCAAAATATAGAAGGCATCTGAGTCAACGAAATCGGGAATGTTCGGGAACAACACGATGCCATAAACACATACAGCAAGGATGACGTCAAAGACAACCCAGCCACCCTTCTGGGCATACTCCCGAGCCTTCTCCACCAAGACATCCAACGGAAATCCCCATACATCTCCTCTTCTGATCATCTTCCCGGACAGCTCAGACTCTTTCAAGCACAGGATGGCAGAAAGCTCAGCCAGCTTAGGCTCAGCGTCCGTACGATAGAAAGGCATCTGCTCGCGGATAGGTATATCCAGAAGTGCAGAATACTCCTCCAGGGTGGGAGCCAAAACAAAGTCGGGGAATACGAAACATCTGAGCCCCGCATCATAAAACTGTAACAGAGTATAAATGCCGCTGATCTCGTAGGCCGATGGCTGATAAACATAGGCCAGAATCCTCCCATATCTCTTTCTGAAGTCACCCATTACCCTCTTCTTAGCGATAGTAATCAACTCTAACAAAAGACTGATATCCGGAGATGGAAACTTGTAGGGCAATACTCTCTTCAGGGTTTCCATGTCTTGCTAGGAAACAAACACCAGAACTGGAAGGGAAAATATGTACCTGCAATACACACACGTTAGTTGCATGCAAATGGTAATGCAATGATGCAATATGATAAATAATGCAATCTGTGAACACAGGGGCTATGCTGTAGCCTGAAGAGGAACATCTCTGTGATCAAGAACAGAAAACCACCATAGGCACCAGAATCTCACTAACTATCATCTGATACTCAAAATATCAATCCCCTGGTAAGAAAACCATCTGAACCTCTGTATCTGGCGAGAAAACCATCTGATAATAGAATCACCCTCAGATAAGAAACCTATCTGATCCAGACAACACACCTGGAGATGAATTAAGAACACCATCTGACAAATACTGAACTATGGTTTCTGAAGGCCGGTTTTCCTGCAATAACCCAATCCCCCTCACAAGTATGATGAACCTAATCCACGGACAAAGGTACGGCATCCTATGCGGTCATCAGCGTCACAGACTTTTATGAGTGACGATACGATTCCCAGAAGGAGTGGCATCATCAAGTCATGAAGAGGCCTCACTTAGCTGACTTCCAAATGATCGGTCCCCAGAGTCGACAATCCCCACGTCTGGACTCCCCTCAGATCCTCAGGACCGGAAAGGAGCACCTCTGCGAGAACCTCGTCTGAGCGTAGATTTCGTAGGGAACTGTGCCTGCTCAGCAGACAGGTTCGTCTGCTACTCTCCACAACTATATCTAGGTGCATACTCAAGCCCAGGTCCGGCTTCTCACTCACAGTAACCTCCCTTGCCCACAACAATAATCACAATAATATAATGCTGGAAAATAAATGCGGAAAGGTAAAGGTACAGAAAAGTAAAGTGCGGAAAAGATAAAACACATATGCACAACACCTAACAAATAAACACCCAAGCGCTAGGATTGACTCGCGTAGGGGATGGGAAACGGTCCTAGCATAAGGGATGGGAAAAGTCCCTAGATGCTATAAATCCCCAGCAGAGTCGCCAGCTGTCGCTACTGCGAAAATCGGCGCCGGCTTGACAGGAGAGTCGCCACCGTGCGTTATTTATCCCTCAGAGCGGGAAAGGAAACGCTCGAAGTAAACCTCGCAAAGACGGGAAAAAGGTATGGTCATCGCAACCAAAACCTGGGTTCGGGAGTCGGTTACGCAAGGGGAAGGTATTAGCACCCCTCACGTCCATCGTACTCGATGGGATCCACGCTTGGTGTTTATAAGGAAAAGGGTGTGTTATCTATCTACGCTAATGGTTGGTCTGAAAAGAAAAGAAAAGGACAGGACTCGACAGAACATACGGTGTTCTGGGCCTACGTACTCCCTCGTGCAATGGGAAAGTCAGAGTCAACGTAGTTCGACTACCTACGTCTAAACGGGGGAAGGGTTGCTTGCCAGGACATCGCGTCCTGTGCCTACGTACTTCCACACAGCATGGAAGATCAGAGCAAACGTAGTTTGACTAACTACGGCTAAGCAGGGGCTCTCACACAGCAGTGAGAAAACAAACTGGTTCTAAAGGCTCGGGGACCTATAACTACGATCTGGTCTCAAATGCACTCGGGCAAGAGAAAGGGGAAACAATTAGTCGTCAGCGGGAAAGTCTCGATCGCACAGCCGCGAGAGAACGAAAGATTAGTTGTTAGTGTGCTCGCTAGGATATCGCATCCTATGCCTACATATCTTCGTCTGGTACGAAGAATCAGAGCAGCTGTAGTTCAGCTAACTACGACACAAGCTACTCAAAAGCTCCTACTGAAAGGAAAGGGAAAAGACACCCTAAAACTATAGCTGGAAAAGGGGAATCTATCTACTGCTATCACACCTGGCTGACCATCCTAATGTCTATCATAACGACTCCACAGCGGAGAAGTCAGAGCTCCTAAGGGATCATGGCAACAGGACTAAACGACAAACAAGAAATACTGCAAAGTAAAGAAATACTGAAAATATGCATGAATGCAACAACTGAACAAGCAAGGCGCAAAGGCCGCAAACTACAGAGGTAAGGGAGCTCAGCTCTACCAAATACCAACAAGCAAAGCCACTCAATAACAAACAAGCAGAAGGAGGACCACCTCGACTTCTCATGCACACAAAGCCTATTTCTAAGATGCACCTACCTCAGAACTATCTAGATGAATTCCTAAGTCTAATGCAACACAACACCATACAAGTCAAACAACACAAAGGGAAGGCTAGCTGACCTAATAAACCTCTATCCAAAACTTAAACAAAAATACTGAGCAAGACCCTTAACAACCCTAAAACAAACTCCTAATCTATCTCTAAACAAAACCCTATGCAACACCTTAAGCAGAGATCTAAACAAAACTCTAATCAAAACCCTATGCAAGAGGAATCAATCCCAGTCTCCAAGCTTCAGAACAAGCTTACCAAAGAAAGGGAGCTAAGCAGACAAACTCATAGTGCCTTCCTCGGGAAAGTACCAGGAGGTTACCACTCAGGAGTCATATCCTATGCGGCTCGACAACTGTGATCAGTTTACATTCCTCCTCAGGAGAAACTAAACTCACATGAAGGCTCCGGCATTATTGGATATTTAAGAAAGCCTATATGCACTAGGGGAACTAAGTGAGCAGACCCATAGGACCTTCCTCAGGAAAGTACTAGGAGGCTGACACTTAGGAATCGTATCCTATGTGGCTCAACAACATGTGATCAGTTTACATTCCTCCTCAGGAGAAATTAAACTCACAAGTTGGCTCCAACATCATTGGATACTTAAGAAATCCTAGATAAACGAAGGGAACTAAGTGAACAGACCCATAGGACCTTCCTCAGGAAAGTACTAGGAGACTGACACTTAGGAATCGTATCCTACGTGGCTCAACAACTGTGATCAGTTTACATTCCTCCTCAGGAGAAATTAAACTCACAAGTTGGCTCCAACATCATTGGATACTTAAGAAAGAGGTGAGAAGAAAGAATGAAAGTCATTCATAGTGCCTTCCTCAGGAAAGTACCATAAACTTCCTTCAAACTTCAGGATCTCAAACCTCACAGACAGCGAACAAGCTCCTAGACTAAGCCTCAATCCACTGCATCCTTGCAAGCTCCAACAGGACTTTAACCAGCTTCCATCTTTGAGAAGAACCCACAGATCCTCAAACCACAAGAAACTATCTCTGAAGTTCAACCACAGTTGAATTTCAAAGTCAGAAGCCATCAAGACTTCTCCTATCCTCAAGCTCAGGCAAAAACATATCAAAACATCCTACAAAACTCTATCAAAAATCTATGGGAAACCTACGTGGCTCTATGACAACATACTAAAAAATCAGAACAAAATTCAATACCAGATGAAAGAACTAAAATCAACAAAGCAGACATATCCACAAACCAATTATTCAATATCACAACAATACAAAAAACGCAATTAAAATGAAAATGCATGATTAAGCTAATGTTTTTGTACTATAAAATCCTGCATTGAATTACAAGTCTACAGAAAAAAGAACGGAATTATTTGATCGAATCTACTATTTTTTATGGATTTTCTAATAATATGCATGCACTAAAAATATTAAAAAAGGCATTTAAATGGAAAATATACCAAAAATAGTAAACAAAAATAAAATGGCATTTTTATTTTTATACAATTTTCTAGACATTTTCATGAAGTGGTGGGAAAAACAAGAAATTAAAAATCAATTGTTTTCATTTTGTTATGAATTTTACAAGAACAAGAAAATATGAAAAAAGAAATTAAAAACCCAAAATTGAAATAAAGAGGGAGGGGGGTTCAAACAGCATGCTTTTCAGTTTTATTGCGTTGGGCCCGCACCAGGGGGCGCGAATAGCAAATGGGCGTAGGGCCCAGTCTCATCAGAATCCAATGAAAAATAAAAAAGAAGGAAAACGCGCAGGGGGGGTGCAAACTAGGTTTTTTCATGGTTATTCCTGGAATGGGCTGAGTTGAGGGGTGCCAATAACACTAAGGGCCTAAGGCCCAATATGATTCATTCTATCTCCTCTCTCACAAGGGGGGGTACTGAGCAACCCGGGGTGTGTGGTTCAGCAAAACGAGATTGGGCTTTGAACCCAGCCCAAACCCTAACCAGAAACCCTAAATAACAAAACCAAACTTCCTCTTCTAATCTCTGGCTACTGTTCATCCCCTTCCCCAAACTAACCCTAGCCGCTCATGAATCTCGTCTCCCTCTCTCTGACCTATTCTCAAGAACACTCAACCCAATCTCAGAAACAAACAAATCCTACTCAGAACGCCTTCTTCCTCATCTCAACATAATCAACCACGAATCTCAAATCCAAAAATGATAAACCCTAACGTTAATGAAAGACAAACAGCAATGGAGGTAGTGAAAACGAACCTGGAAAGACGAACGACTTAAAGCTCGTTGAGGAAGTTACTCGTCCGTTGAAGATCCACAATCGGAGCAGACTTCCCGATGAAGGTCCCAGGCGCTTGCTGAAGAACTTGCCGTTGATGAATACTGATGAGGGTGACGTTTCTGGGAATCTTCGGTTGAAGGCGAAGATCAAGAAGATCTAAACGATTTCTGGTACTCGTTGGAAGTTCGTTGTTCTGGAAACCAAAGGATGAAGACCGTGGGTGGAAGTTTTGGCTGATGCAGTTGAAGGTTCTTGGATGTTGCTGGGAGAATTAGGCTTGAGGAACGATGGAGATGGAGGTGTTCTTGAAAGGAACGATGAAGGTTGATTTCTGGAAATTCTTTATGAAGAATGATGAATATTCGAATGTGTTCTGGAAAATCTTTGGAGGAAGATGAGTGTTCGAACGTGTTCTGGCAAATCACACTTGTAGAACAATGAAGATGGAAGATGATCTGGAGAGTGGTTCTTGCAGTTTCTGGCGAAGTTTGATGTTTCCGGCGAGGTGATGATGAAGTCGGATGGAGGAAGAAGATGAAGAAAAGAGTGTTTCTGGGAATTCTGGGTGGAAAACGAGCTCCGGCGAGCTGTTGCGGTGGCCGGAAGACGTTGGGGTGACCGGCGGTGGGAGGATCAGGGCGGATGCATGGCCGCCTGTGTGTTTTCTGGCGAAGCTCAGGCGAAGGCTGAGGGCGTGACAAGTGGCGAAGGGGAGGTCAGCGTGGTGACACGCGTGAGACGCGCTGGCAGACGGAGAGTGGAGTGGGACGCATGTGGGATTCTGGTGAATTCAGAGTTGGTGTGGTGGTGGGCTCCAGAGTGCAACGTGTGGCCTCGCTATATATTGACAAGTGGCATGTGCTATTTTCTTGGACAAAAAATGCTGAAAAATGGACTGAAGCGGATTTTGGGCCTCAAAAACCCTAATTGGGCCCACGAAAAAAAACTGTAGTAAACCTAAAAAACTGAATAGAAAATGATTAAACAGAAAATCAAGCTCAATTAGAATCTAATCCAAGAATTAATCCTAATTAACTAATTAACACTACAATTAATTCTAACTAAAACTAATCTATCCTAATTAATTCTAACAAATTCAATTAACTTCTAAACAAAAGATTAATCCTAATTAAATCTAAAACATGATTGAAATCTAATTAACTCTATATTAAACCAAAAATGGTTAAGACTCTACTAATCTCTAAAGAAAACCCACTAAAATTCTGTTTAATTTCTATTTAAAATTCTATAAAATTCCCATTAACATCTATACTATTATTTAATATCTACTTAAAAAGGAAAACTATATTAAAACAATACCCTATTTATTTCTATTTATTAAAATCCCTATTAAGAAAAATCTATAATATTTTCTATATTATCTAAAACAATTAAAAACAAATTTGAAATCTAATATATTCTAAAAATGATTAAAACTATTAAATCTATTTAAAAAATCTATATAAAATTCTAAAAAGAGATTTAAACTATTAAAAAAATACAAAAACCCTATTTAAATTCCAGAAAAATCTATAAAGCCTATTTAAAATCCACAAAAGTCTATTAAAACCCTAAAAATGCAGAAAAATGCAAATGACCACCATAAAAGAGCGCACGAGACCAGATCGAATCGAACAGAGAACCCCGGGCATCAGAATATCCCAAAATCACTATGCAAGCTAAAAATCACCGAGGAGCGCACAATTTCCCGAGAATAAAACCCTGCTGATCTGGACTGGATCTGCCATATCTGATAGACGAAAATCAAGCCGTAACCCTGATATCCTCTGTCTGTGCACAAATATCATGCGTCTGATTTGCGAATATGAATTTAAACCACGAGTCAGATAGGAGAATCGGTTGGTCAAATTTTAGGGTGCAACAGAGTGCAAGAACTGTTAGGGCTTAGAACTCTCAGATTATGGCATGATAATCTTGGATGGATAGCTCAGGTTGATTAGCATAATGTGTAGATCATGTTAGGGTAAAAATTAACAAGAATCCTCATGGTTGATATCAGTGCATAATGGTGGAATCAGAATCTTCTACCTATCGGGTTTGATGCTTGAGTGTGTTTTAGGAGAAACTATTGCCATGGCTGTGTAGAGGGAAGAGAGTAGATCACTTTTGGTTTTTACATCGTGTGATTTCATTGAGGTTTTAGGGAGAACAGAGGAGGAGAAAGATGTGTGCATGGAGGAGGATTTCTGGTTCTAGGGTTTGTCCAAGGTTGAAGATGAAGGAGAGCCATACGATTAAGTGTTTGACTTGGACTTGGATCTTGATCTGAAGGCCACGATTTAAAACGAAATGTGGAGGGAACCCTGGGTGCCAAACGCACCGTTTCATTAATTCCCTCAGACTGGGCTCAATAATAAGTTGCTTTTCACACCCCAAGCGCCAGGCCCAATAACCAAATGAACTAAAATCCTTGCTATATGCACCGTTTTAGTTTTTTTATTTTTTTGATTGTGTTTTCTGATCATTGGGCCCAGACGCGCATTGCTAGGCGCGCCCCCCAGTCTGGGCCCATCCTTTTATTTCAACTGAATTAATTACTAGATGCACCCCTAACTCAATTCATCCATTTTAATTTCTTTTAATTTTTTTTAATTTCTTTGAAAAATCATAAGTAAATGAAAAATGCTTATTTTTAGTTGGTTGTTTTTGCATATTGTTCATAATTCTGTTAAAAAATAATCACATAAAAAAATTAACATTTCATTTTATTTTTATATTTTTAGTATATTTTTATTTTAAATAGCTTTTTAAGTAGTTTAATTTGATACATGATATTGTTGATTTTGGTTTGATTAGATGCTTTAATATTTTTAACCCATTCTTTTTAGGTTGATTAGCTTAGACCTTTAGCTTGTATATGAATTTTAATCCATAATTTTAGAACTTAATTTTAGATGATTTGTTTAGGTGTGATTAGAAGAACCAAAACTAGGGTTAGGAGATAACATAGGTGAAGTAGATCATTTCCCTTAGGAGTTGTAGATTGAATCTTTGGGGTATGGGACTATAGGGGCTATGGCTAGATAGTAGATCCCTTAGAAATTACTAGGTTTCCCCTATTCTACTATTACTATCAGTATACAGCTTGTATTTGCTTGACTGTGTGGTGTGCCCTCTCTAGGGTTATTTCATTTGTCTGTGTGGGGTATTGGGTTTGTTTGGGGATTGGGTGAGCTGAAGACCTTGATGATGAAGGCCATTAGAGATTAAATGAAGACCAACTTCCAGAGTTGATGAGGAGAATCCATTGTTGGCAGCTGTTGAGGAGTGTAGGGTTTAGGAGCTAGGCAGAGCTCTAGAGTAGAAAACTTGATTCACAAACATGGAAGGTCTTGTTTGCCTCCATTCTTTATCTATGATTCAAAGTCTCTTTCAAATATCCACCTCCTTCCTTTGGAAGGATTAGTGAATGTATTTGAAAGATAGAACTTTTGAGAGAAAATTGTCTGTATAATGTTAACAGTTAATGAGCCACCCTTGGTAGGCAATTGGCTGTTTAACATCCATTTCATCTTGTTGACTAATGTTCATCTTGGAGATTGAGACTTGAAGAAAAGCCATTGCATATTGAAGACTGATGATAAAGACCTTGCTTGAGGGTTGTGGAGATAAAGACTGAGGCTTGCTTGAAGCTTGTAGCTGTTTGATGATGACTTGAAGGCAGATGTTGATCAGAGCTGCTGATGCTGTTCATTTTTGCTGTTTATGATTCTTGATGTATTGTGTGAATTTCCCTGACTGTATTGTTTGCTGTTTAACCTGTAGGTTGAAAGTGAATTCTGTTCACTTTTGCCTATTGTTTTCTAGGTTCGAGGTTGAGTGGGACTCCCTTGCCTCGCTTGTATTGCTGCATCCATGCATTTTACTGTTATTGTATATATGTTATTGTTTCTGTTTCCGTCTATTCCCTTAGGATCTCTGTTTCTCTCTGTGCAAGAGAGGAGCATGATAGACACTAGGTCTTAACCCATGCATGATAACATTAGGGTAGTTTGATTCCCTTCGCAACCATAGGATAGAGTTCTGTCTCTTCTTTCTCAAAACAAACAGAAAAACACAATAAGATTTCAAACATAATAAAAGACACTTCTTCCGTAAAAGAGTGTGAACTCATCAAAACGTCATTTTTGTCCGCTTGGACCGTAATCAGAAAACCCTTTTTCAAAAGGAGATAAAAGCAATCAAAACAGACTTGTGTCGTACATGGCCCGAACTACGTTTGCTCTGATCTTTCATGCCGTATGAAAGTACGTAGGCATAGGATGCGATATCCTAGCGAGCAACCTTCCCCTCCTTTCCCGTAGGTAGGCAAACTACGTTGACTCTGATTTCTCGTTCCAGACGGGAATACGTAGGCATAAAGTGCGACACTTTGCCGAGTCATTTTCTTTTCCTTTAACCGCTGACCTTTAGTTTAGATAGAATAACAATCCATACCCGAAAACAAGCGTGGATCCCGTCGAGTACGACGGACGTGAGGGGTGCTAATACCTTCCCCTTGCGTAACCGACTCCCGAATCCAGGATTTGGTTGCGATGACCATTCCTTTCCCCGTTTTGCGGTAGGTTTACTCTGAGCGTTTCCTTTCCCTCCGTTGGGATAAATAACGCACGGTGGCGACTCTTCTGTTCAGCCGGCGCCGATTTTCGCAGTAGCGACAGCTGGCGACTCTGCTGGGGATCCAACGTCCCCTGGCTGCTAAGGACTGCGATAGTTCCTTATGCATTTGGGATCCAACGTCCCTTAAGAGAGTCAATCCTAGCGCTTGTTTTCCCGTCGAGGATTTTGTATGGATTTATATTTTCGTCATTTACTTTCAGCATTATATTATTGTTATTATTGCTGTATTGGGGTGTGACGGGTGTTCTATGATTGAGAGATAAGCCGGACCTGGGCTTGAGTGCACCTAGAATTAGAGTAGAAAGTAGTGGGCGCATGCCGGCTTTGCTTGCATTAGTGTCTCACGAAATCTACACTCGGACGAGGTTCTTCTGGTTGACTTCTTTTTCTACCCTTTGGGTCGAAGGGGTTGTTGGTTAGCTGAATTGTCGACTCCGGGAACCGATCATTTGGAAGTTGGCTAAGTGAGGCCTCTTCAGGATTTGATGATGCCACTCCTTCTGGGAATCGTATCATCAACCCTGAAAGTCTGTGACGCCGACGACCGCATAGGATGCCATACCTTTGTCAGTTACTAGGACACCTACCTGTGAGAGGGTTTGGGGTTATGCAGGTAACTAGACCTTCAGATACCGGTTTGTTTCTTGATCTGAGATCCTGGGTATTTATGGATAGTTTTGAGGTCTGTCAGAGACCAGTTGGAGTTATGATTTGGGGTCTGTCAGAGACCAGTCAGAGTTATGATATGAGGTCTATCAGAGACCAGTGTTGGAGCTTTGTATTGGGTCTATCTGAGACCAGGGTTTGAGGAATTCTGGAGGGTCTATCTGAGACTTTTGATATGGTTCAGGCTTTTCAGCTATGGCATTTGGTCCCTGTTGCATGTTACTTGCATTGCATTGTCTGCATAACCATTATCATTGCATCCCATTAACGTGTGTCTGTGCTGCAGGTGCATTTGCATATTCCCTGGTTCTAGTGCCCGGACTTCTGCTTATTTGATCATGGCTGGTTTGAGGAAAACAGTTGCGTACAAGTTGCCTACACCTGACATTACTCCCATACTTGGTCTGATGTCCCTTGCTGATGAGGAGGTTAGGAGAAGTTTCAGGATGAGTCATGGAAGATTACTGAGATTGGTCTGTAAGCCAACTGCTGTTGAGATGAATGGGCTGTACACCTTGATGCAATTCTATGACCTGGCTTTAAGGTGTTTCACGTTTGCTGACTTTATTCTGGGGCCTACCATTGAAGAGTATGTGGAGTTTACTGAGCTACCAGTACAGAACAGGGTTCCCTTTATTCACTCTGCTGCTGAGCCCAAATTGGAGGACTTAGCTAAGGCCTTGCACATGAACGCTGTTGAACTATTAGTGACTTCTTGGCTTGGGGTTCCAGGTTTCTCCCTTGATTTTCTGGTTGGCAAAGCTCAAGAGTATGCCAAGAACGGGTGCTGGATAGTCTTTAATGCTATCTTGGCTTTATGCATTTACGGAATAGTGTTGTTTCCCAACTTACCCAATTTCGTGGACTTGGACGCTTTCCATCTGTTTGCTGCTGGCAACCCGGTGCCCACTTTGATCGAAGATCTCTATCATTCATTGCACTACAAAAATGAAAATAGAAGGGGAAAGACTGTTTACTGTTGTGCGCCGCTGTTGAACATGTGGTTTAAGAGTCATCTTCCCCTGAAGGGACCTTTTGTGGACAGTGCAACTACAGCTGATTGGCCAGAGCGCATGATGAGGCTATCTTCCGAAGACATTGAGTGGTTTGACCGAGACTTGTTGGGGTCTGAGCTTATTTTCAGTTATTCTGGGTATCCTAATGTTCCATTGATAGGAAGAAAAGGGTGTATCAATTACAACCCAGCTCTGTTCGTTCGCCAGTTCGGATACACGTTGAAGAACCCACCAAAGGAGGAAGAAGTACAGGAATCTCTGTACTTCACAGGCGATTTGAAGGGAGAATTACTAGCCAAGCTTCAGCACGCATGGATGCGTATCAACAGAAGAAGGAAGCCACTGTTAGGGAAGAATGATTGTCAGGCTTATGCACCATACAGAGTTTGGATCCAAGAGAGAGCAAGACAGTTGCGGATGCCATTTCCAGCTGCACCAGTCCCTGTTCACATCCCGGTGGAAGAGCCAACTACTGTTACTAGGGAGGCCTACGAGCAAGTTGTTAAAGAAAAAGAAGCCTCGATGAAGATCAATGAGGGGTTAGAAAAGGAGCTGGCTCAGATACGCAGCGAGAAAAACAAGGTTGTGCATGCTTTCCAACAGCAGATCGAGCTAGTAAACAGGCTAGGTGCTGAGTTGACTGAGGAGAAAAAGAAGCGCGAACGTCTGGGTCAAGAGTTCAGAAGCTCTCATGCCATGTTGGAGTCCAAAAAGAAAGCACTCGACGCCGCACACCGAGAAATCTCTTCTTGTAACAAGACTTGGAATGCTACGCTAACCAACAATAAAAAGAGGGAAGACAAATTGAAGCAGCAAATTTCTGACCTCGAAGAGCAGCTGAAGGCTAGCATTAAGAAGTACGAAGAAGAGGTGATGACCATATATAGTCTCCAGAATGCATTGAACAAGGCCATCGAAGGCAGGAACGAAGCTGTGTCTCAGAAGCGGAAGCTAGATGATCGCTTAGGAGAAGGGGCATGGGAAGAAACCGCTGGTGACGTGCGACGTGTTCTCAAGCGAAGAAATCAACTTGTTGAGGGTCTGCTCACCCGACCAAGTCATCCGGAGACCAAGAAGTTACTAGAAGAGTACCAGGCTTATGGGTGTACTTGACCATTTCATGTATTGATGCTTTATTTGCATAGTGCTGACCATCACCAGGATTGTTGGTTGAGGTCATGCCTTCTTATTGTACTCAGTGATATTGTATTCTTGGTTTAATGGATTTCTCTGCAATATATGAGGCTTTCTATGATTCGGCTCCGATCTCTGTCACTGCACTGGCACCTTCGCACTAGAATCGGGGAATGATATTCCCTAATGCACAGACACATATTGCATTGCATTCATATTCATATTGCATTACAGGTGATTGCTGAATGGTATCTCATTTCTTGCACTGTACCAGGTCTTTTCAGGATTGAAGATCAGCGCCCACACCGATACTCCACTCGCACCAACTGCCGAAGAATCATGGATCAAATGCAGAATGAGATGCAAGATATGCGTGAGAAGCTGGCGCTCTTCATGCAGACAATGGAGACTATTACGAAAGGACAGGAGAATTTGCAAGCTCTGGTGCAGCCTCTGTTGGTAAGAAATGCTGGGCACGGGAATGAGGATCATCAGTCTGTGCGAGTCGACACTATTCATGGGGATGGTACCCCCACACCAGTGGCTCCACCTGTAGTCAATATACCTGCTGTCAATGTCAACAACGGCGCTGCTGCCGGAAACGGTAACGTTGGAATTGGGAACGAGACTGTCGTTAACAATGTTGGGCTTGGAGATGTTAACCTGGGTGATAATATGGGAGGCAATGGCTTCGGTAATGCTGGATTCGGATTCAATGATCAGGGATTCGATAATACTGGGAAGTACGGTTTCAATGCTCAAGGCTTCGGGCAGGACGGATATGGTATGACTAATCAGGGTTACGGCGGATTCGGGAATGGAAATGGCGCTGGGTTAATGGCTTTTGGACCTGCTGGAATTGCTCCGGGATACGGTAACATGGGGCGAGGCCCGGTGATGAATCAGACCAGAGTTGGCCGTAACAATGGATACGATGGGTATGGAGCTGGGAATGGTATGTGGCAAGAGGATCAGCAAGAGGACGCTTTCTCCGGTGGAGGTTTCGAGGGGCCTATGGATGACTCCCAGAGGATCAGAATGCTAGAGGAGCAGATGAGGGGGGTCGTGAATCAAAGTGTTGTGGGCTTAGATATGTCAACAATGGGTCTAGTGCCTGGCTTGAGGGTGCCAATCAAATTCAAAGCTCCCGCATTTGACAAGTATAAGGGGGACACTTGCCCAAAAGTGCACGTGCGGTCATATTACAGAAGGATGTCGGCATATTCAACTGATGAGAGGATGCTAATGCATTTCTTTCAAGATAGCTTGTCAGGTCCTTCCCTCGAGTGGTATATGGGATTGGAGCCAACTCATATAAAGACATGGAAGCAGCTGGCAGAAGCATTTGTAGCTCACTACAAGTATAACAGCGACTTGGCACCCAATCGGGTCCAATTGCAGGGGTTGTCCCAGAAAAAGGGTGAGAGCTTCAAAGAGTATGCGCAGAGATGGCGCGACATGGCTGCTAGGGTTCATCCCCCTCTAGAAGACAAGGAAATGAATGACATGTTCATAAGAACATTCACCGGCATGTTTTATGACAAGTTGTTTCACACTTCTTTGGGCAGTTTCTCAGACTTAATCCTGATGGGAGAAAAGATTGAAAGTAACATTAAGCAAGAAAGATTCCAAGCTGAGGAATCTACTGCATATGGCAGTAACAGAAAGGCCTTTGGTGGGCGCCGTCAGGGCGATGCAAGCGCAGTGTTTGGAGGCCGAGGCAGAAGCCGGGGCAGAGGTCGAAGCCAGTACAATCAGCCGCAGCAGGTGGCAAGCGTTACTATTCCGTTTCAGCAACAACCATTTCAACAACAACAACAACAGCAACAGCAGCCACAACAGGGGGCACAGCCTGCCCAGCGCAGATTCCAGGGGGGTAAACCAAGGAGAGTGTTTGAAAAGCCTCCTTCAACGTATGCAGATTTGTTACAGACGTTATTGGGTTTGAACTTGGTAGAGAAGAGAACTCTGGCACCAATAACAGGCACTCCTCCGTACGGTTATGATGCAAGCAGGCACTGTGAATTCCACTCTGGGGCCCCGGGCCACGATGTAGAGGGTTGCCACGCATTTAAGCACGTAGTGCAGGATCTATTGGATAGTAAGGCTATCAATTTTGGAACGGCAGGTCCGAATATAGTGCAGAAGCCCATGCCCAACCATGGGGCAAACGCTATTTTGACTGAGGAGGGTTGGAATTTGATTATGAATGTCGACGACTTAAAGACACCGTTGTGTGAGATAAAGAGCCGATTATTGCAAGGGGGTGTCTATCCAGGATGTGACGAGTATTGTTTAGAGTGCTGGACCCTAGCTGGGGGTTGTGATGACTTAAAGAAGGGTATTCAGGCTTTAATAGATGGCGGCACATTGCAATTTGACCGAGCAGCAATTGAAGAACCTGCAGGGGTATTAGCAAACAAGCAAAGTAATGTGGCTACTGTAACGATTCCTCGGAAAACAATCACTATAACGGCACCGGCCCAGCGACCGCCGATCACCATCACCAAGGTCGGACCAATCCCGTACGAAAGCACCAAGGCAGTTCCCTGGTCATATGGGTTGGAAGTGTATTGTGATGGAGTAAAAATTGATGTTAATAAGCAGCCAGCTGAGACTGTAGATAACGTTATTGGTACCGGAGGTATGACAAGGAGTGGAAGAATCTTCATATCGCCTGAGGTAGAGGCTGAAAGACTGGCGAAAGGAAAGGGAAAGCTGATTGAGAATGTCCCAGTACAGGGGAATGAAAAAGAGACGGCATCGAAAGATGTGGAAGAGTTCATGCGCTTGATTCGTAAAAGTGATTATAAGATTGTTGAGCATCTGCAACAGACGCCTTCAAAGATATCTATATTGTCATTGCTATTGTGTTCTGAAGCTCACAGAAATGCATTGTTGAAAGTCCTGGATACTTCCTTCGTACCCCAAGATGTTTCCGTGAATCAGCTGGAGGGGGTGTTGGCGCATGTGAATGCAGGCCATAGCTTGGGCTTTACCGACTTTGATTTGACCCCGAAAGGGAGAGAGCATAATATGGCGTTGCACGTCTCTGTGGAGTGTAGAGGATCAGTCATGTCTCATGTACTGGTAGATACTGGGTCGTCGTTAAACATGCTGCCTAAGAAAGCGATGATGAAGCTAGATGTCAGAGGAATCCTGTGCACGCCCAGTGACCTGGTGGTCAGGGCATTTGATGGCACGCGAAGAACAGTTTTTGGATCGATAACATTACCTCTACAGGTGGGGCCGGAGGTTTTCGCGACTGAATTTTATATCATGGACATCCAGCCTGCATACAGCTGCCTGCTCGGAAGACCTTGGATTCATGGGGCTGGGGCAGTCACGTCTACCTTGCATCAAAAGCTGAAATATATGGTAGGGGACAGTGTGGTTACTGTATGCAGAGAAGAAGATATCCTGGTCAGCCATCTGTCGTCATTTAAGTATGTGGAGGTCGACGGAGAGATTCATGAGACACCCTGTCAGGCATTTGAAGGGTTGCGCATCAAAGACAAAGGTCCCGGGCCGAGCAAAGCATCAGAGATAGTCGTCTCGTCATATAAAGAAGTTCAAGCTCTGGTAGAGACTGGTGAGACAAAGGGCTGGGGCAAAGTGCTGGATATTCCCGTAAAGATGGACCGGTTTGGGCTGGGGTATCAACCGTCGTCATCAACACCTGCTGTGGGGGCACCCCGTTTCAGAGGACCAATAACCATCACTGCTAGCGGAGTATGTCACGAGACCATCAACGCTGCTTCAGAGTCTGACGAAGGAGACAGCGATTGCGATATGGACGCCTGGATTCAGCCGAGCGTGCCAGGACAAGGATTGTGCAACTGGTCTATTCAGGAGATTGTTCCTGTGACTCTTAAACAGTAATGCCTTGTTTTTTTAATTGTTGAACAATCTGGTGTCTTGCCCTGGGCATCATGATTTGCTTAGGGCCGTGCTGTTATGAACATTGCGTGTTTAATCATTAAATAAAAGGCGTTTTTTCATGTGCAAATATTGCGATCCCTGTTTTTCTTGTTTTGTATTTTACAATAAAATGGCAACATGGTTATTCGCTTTATATGTATTTTGAAGCATTTAACCATTCCTTTTGCAGGATAACATTTTCAGATGACACCATTGAACCACCTATGACTCGTCTCGACTTTGAGCACCCGGTATTTCAGACCGAAGAAGAGATTGTTGAAGATAGTGACGTTCCTGAAGAATTGTCTTGGTTGGTGAAGCAAGAAGAACGAGTCATTCTGCCTCATGAGGAGGTCATCGAAATTATTAATCTGGGGTCGGAAGGGGTTGAAAAGAACATCCGTATAGGAGTCGCGCTGCAGAGCGACGTCAAGCGAAGACTGGTTGAAATGCTCAGAGAGTATAGTGATGTGTTCGCTTGGTCATATGAAGACATGCCTGGGCTCGATACAGATATGGTTGTGCACCGTCTGCCGTTGAAAGAAGAATGCCCGCCGGTCAAGCAAAAACTTCGCAGAACCAGACCCGATATGGCAGTGAAGATTAAGGAAGAGGTTCAAAAACAGTGGGATGCTGGTTTCCTAGCTGTGACAAAATATCCCTCATGGGTCGCTAATATTGTACCAGTGCCCAAGAAAGATGGTAAAGTGAGAATGTGCGTAGATTACCGTGACTTGAACAAAGCGAGCCCAAAGGACGATTTTCCGCTTCCTCACATCGATGTGCTAGTTGACAACACTGCTCAATTCTCCGTATTCTCCTTCATGGATGGCTTCTAGGGCTATAATCAGATTAAAGTGGCGCCAGAGGACATGGAGAAGACTACTTTCATAACGCCTTGGGGAACATTTTGTTATAAAGTGATGCCCTTCGGATTGAAGAATGCTGGGGCAACGTATCAGCGTGCAATGACGACTCTTTTCCATGATATGATGCACAAAGAGATCGAAGTTTATGTCGACGATATGATTGCCAAATCCCAGACGGAGGAAGAGCATTTGGTGAATCTGTTGAAGTTATTCAAAAGGCTTAGGAAGTTCAGGCTGAGACTGAACCCTAACAAGTGCACCTTCGGGGTGAGATCGGGTAAACTGCTGGGGTTTATCGTGAGTGAAAAAGGAATAGAGGTCGATCCTGCAAAAATAAAAGCTATTCAAGAGATGCCGACGCCTAAAACAGAGAAAGAGGTGCGCGGGTTTTTAGGGAGGTTGAACTACATCGCTCGGTTCATATCTCACCTGACAGCTACGTGTGAGCCATTATTCAAGCTGTTGAAAAAAGACCAAGTTGTAACGTGGAACGAAAATTGTCAAAAGGCGTTCGATAAAATAAAGCAGTATTTGCAGGAGCCTCCTATTTTGATACCCCCAGTGGCAGGAAGACCCTTGATTATCTATTTGACAGTTCTTGAGGGAAGCATGGGTTGTGTTCTCGGTCAACACGACGAGACAGGAAGAAAAGAGCATGCAATATACTACTTGAGTAAGAAATTTACTGAATGTGAATCTCGATATTCGATGCTTGAGAAAACTTGTTGCGCGCTAGCCTGGGCCGCCAAGCGTTTGAGACAATACATGCTGAATCATACAACCATGCTCATCTCGAAGATGGATCCTATCAAATATGTATTCGAAAAGCAGGCATTATCGGGGAGAATTGCCCGTTGGCAGATGGTCTTGACTGAATATGACATCCAGTATGTCTCGCAGAAAGCTATAAAGGGGAGTGTACTGTCTGAGTACTTGGCAGAGCAGCCTATTGAGGATTACCAGTTGATGAGGTTTGATTTTCCTGACGAGGATATCATGTACCTAAAGATGAAAGATTGCGAAGAGCCGTTGCCAGACGAAGGGCCAGAATTGGGGTCCAAGTGGAAGTTGATATTTGACGGAGCTGTGAACGCTTACGATAGCGGAATAGGGGAAATTATCACTACTCCACACGGGTTGCACATCCCGTTTACTGCTCGATCGACCTTTCCAGTTACCAATAATGAAGCCGAATACGAAGCTTGTATCATGGGGCTTGAAGAAGCCATAGATCTGCGAATCAAAAATCTGGATGTATACGGAGACTCAGCTCTGGTGGTGAATCAAATAAAAGGAGAATGGGAGACACGTCAGCCCAATTTGATACCGTACATGAACTATGCAAGGAGATTGTTGCCTTTCTTTGACAAGGTTGAATTGCATCATGTACCGCGAGCAGAGAATCAGATGGCTGACGCCCTGGCCACATTGTCTTCCATGTACAGAGTCAACTTCTGGAATGAGGCTCCCAGAATTATTATCTCTCGGCTGGACAGACCTGCCTTCGTATTTGCCATTGACGAGGCCTCCGACGACAAACCGTGGTATTTCGACATCCTCAACTTCCTGAAGAACAAAGAGTATCCGGCTGGGGCATCCAGTCAAGATCAGAAAACTCTCAGGAGATTGGCGGGTAATTTCTATTTGAATCCAGACGGTGTCTTATACAGAAGAAATCACGACTTGGTGCTGCTGCGTTGTGTAGACGAGAAAGAGGCAAAGCTGCTCATGGAGGAAATACATGAAGGTACATTTGGTACGCATGCTGGTGGGAATGCCATGACAAGGAAGCTGCTGCGGGCAGGTTATTTTTGGCTGACTATGGAAACTGATTGTTTCAAGTTCGCGAGGAAGTGCCATAAGTGCCAAATCTATGCTGATAAGATCCATGTGCCTCCGAGTCCTCTGAATGTGATGTCATCGCCATGGCCATTCTCGATGTGGGGAATCAATATGATTGGAAAGATCGAGCCGACAGCTTCTAATGGGCACCGGTTCATTCTAGTAGCAATCGATTATTTCACCAAGTGGGTGGAAGCGGCGTCTTATGCAAATGTAACTAAGCAGGTGGTAGCCAGATTCATCAAGAGAGATATCATTTGCAGGTATGGAATCCCCGAGCGGATAATCACTGACAACGGTTCAAACCTGAATAATAAAATGATGAAGGAGCTCTGTCAGAATTTCAAGATCGAACATCACAACTCCTCCCCTTACCGACCCAAGATGAATGGCGCTGTTGAAGCGGCCAATAAAAATATAAATAAGATCGTTCAGAAGATGGTGGTGACCTATAAGGATTGGCACGAGATGCTACCTTTCGCTTTTCACGGTTATCGTATGACGGTACGCATATCAACCGGGGCAACCCCGTTCTCGTTGGTATACGGAATGGAAGCAGTGCTGCCATTGGAAGTTGAGATTCCTTCCCTGAGAGTATTAAGAGATGTCCAACTAGATGAGGCAGAATGGGTGAAAGACCGGTTGAACCAGCTAAGTTTAATGGATGAGAAGAGGCTCGCTTCTCTAGCATACGGTCGTTTGTACCAGAGCTGAATGAAGAAAGCATATGATAAGAAGATACATCCTCGGAGCTTTCAGACGGGCGACCTTGTGCTGAAAAGGATTCTCCCGCCGCAGGCAGATCACAGGGGCAAGTGGACCCCCAACTACGAAGGGCCATACGTTGTCAGAAAAGTCTTTTCAGGAGGAGCGTTACTGTTGTTCACCATGGACGGTGAAGACTTTACGTCGCCTGTGAATTCGGACGCAGTTAAAAAATACTTTGCTTAAAATTGACCCGGTGGACAGAAAAAAGAGAGTCCAGGCAAAAATGGGGCATCCTGGCGAACCAAAAACAGAATGAAAGGTTCGGGCAAAAGTTAGGGATAAAATTGAAAAATGTACACCCGCGAAGTTGAAAACCTACACTGGGCGGCTTCGGCAAAAAAGGGTATCCCGGTGAACTGAAAACCCGTAAAGGGCGGTTCACGCAAAAGTTAGGGATTTGAAAAGCAAATGACTGCGGTCCGAATTTAATACTGCAGTGAGCATTGGTGTGGGAGAATATATTCGAGGGGGCGATTATCAGATACAATTTCTTCGGAAGTGTGGATACCGGGAAAGCATTAGAGTCGGGCGAGTCATAGGAGGATCAGTTCGTGATGTTCGTCTGCATCTCGTTGCCGACATGTGTACAAATTTGATCTGTCAATATATTTATGCTTCTTGTGCATACCTGTATATCTGTTGTGCGTAGCTTCCTCTTTTCAGGAGTTACATCCCGTGTACAAAACTCCGCCCATTTAGGGGCCCAATCAATAAAATACGTCATTCAGTATTTGATGTTGGTTCTTTACTGTTTTGTGCATGATAAACGCCTAGGTCTGATGAAACTAGCAAGTACATAACGTCACTGGCCCTTGCCAACAATTGCTAAAACTTTGAATTAACTGAAAATAATGTCACTAACGCTAACCTGGATAGATTTGGTTGTGTAGACTTGTCTTGTCTTGTTTGTGGTGTTGCAGGGTTCATAGCCGTATGAAGAGGACGATCAGAAGATTGCAGCATTGACCAGAAGCTCGTAATGAAGAAACTTGATCGTTATGTGAAATGAATCCACACACAGGTCGTGCATGTTCCTTACTGGAGAAGGTTCAAATTCCCCAGCTAGTCGTAGCTTGTGCCAAAGGACATTCTCCAGCCAAGTCGTTCATCCTCAGCAGAGTTTGGCGATTCCAAGAGTATAGGCTGTATTCGGACAGTGTGGTGTCCCCCAGAAGGATTCCCCCAAGCAGAGTGGTTTAGCCTCAGAAGATTAATATTTCCAACTTGTGAGTTGTACTCAGGCAGTCTACCCTTCCCAGTAGGGTCATTTATTCTCCCCCAGCGGAGTCAGTTGATTTTCCCCAAGAGAATTGTTTCGTCCCCAGCGGAGTTCTCTTTCTAGCAAGTGTTCTCCTTCCTCCCAGTGGAACTCGAAGATTAAGACTCTCCCCGGCAGAGTTGGTCGGGCGCCCTGGCATTTATTTTGTCAGAATACCGTGTGATATCCGTTCCTCCCCCAGCATAAGCCCAATCATACCGGGCGCATCTGTTATTCCCCAGCAGAGTTATATTCCCCAGCGGGGTTGACTTCACTCTTCCAGCATTTATTTTGCTGGAATAATTCTGTAACACCTGGCTATCCCCGGCGGAGTTGGCGTTATCTTCGGCATTTATTTTGCTGTAGCAGTTTCTGTATCCCAGCAGTTCGAGTCTGCATTTGCATTGGCATATAGTGTCATACTTGCATCCACCAAATAAAAAAACGCGTAGCATTTCCATGTCGAATGGAGCATTGCGCCATTGTCAAACACATGTATTTTGAAACATAAACTAGGTGGGCTATCTGTTTGTTTCAAGTATTGTGTCTCTTGCAGGTAGAGAGAGCTCTTGCTCAAGTGAATTACCTAACATTAAAGATCTCGGCATGAGATATTCAACGATAATGTCCGTTTTGGCATTATTCCCCACAGAGTTAGTAGGCAAAATCTCTCCTTGTCCCCAAGCAGAGTTATTTGTCATCAAAGGGTTTCATGAATCAGAATTTCAGAGGCTGCCGCCGGTTATCAGAATAGGCGTCCGGTAATTTGGTTTCCAAATATCCCCAGTGGAGTCCGCCTCAAAGTCGCTGTCACGTCAGTGCTAAGAAGTTTGTGGGTTGGAACCAATGGAGAAAGGAGTCATGACGTGGACAATTTTATTGACGAGATTTCTTCGTGCTAGAGAAGTGGGTGTCCTAACGTGGACAGATTTATCTCCCCGGGTTGATGAGATGTGCTAGTCCTAACGTGGACAGATTTGATTTCTCCGTATTGATTGGATGTGAAGTCACAACATTGACAAAATTGATTACTCTTCGTGTTGGTGTCCTGACGTGGACCATTTATTCCCAGCAGATATTTTCTTCGTAATGGTGAAGTGTGTGTCCTGACGTGGACAAGTTTATAGTTCTTCGTGTTGACAAGATGCGCAAGTCCTGACGTGGACAAGTTTATCTCTCTTTGTGTTGGTGAGGCGTGAGTCCTGACGTGGACAAGTTTTATTTCCCCAGCGGGTCGAAGATATGAGTCCTGACGTGGACGATGTAGTCCTGACAAAGCGTGAGTCCTGACGTGGACAAGTTTTAGTTCCTCAGCAGAGAAGATGTGAGTCCTTACGTGGACAAATCAAGACGAAATGTGAGTCCTTACATGGACAAATCAAGATCAAGTGGATTCCTCACGTGGAAAGATTGGGTTTCCTTACGTGGAAAGATATGATCCCTCACATGGAGAAGATGTGATTCCTTACGCGGAAAGATTGTATTCCTTACGTGGAAAGAAGTTGATTCCTTACGTGGAAAGATTGTATTCCTTACGTGGAAAGAATTGTATTCCTTACGTGGAAAGGTATATTCCTTACGTGGAAAAAGGTGATTCCTTACGTGGAAAGATGTATTCCTTACGTGGAAAGCTTAGTCCTGACGTGGACAGATCCAGAAGAAGTATTCCTTACGTGGAAAGATGGATTCCTTACGTGGAAAGAGGACGCATTCCTTACGTGGAAAGAAGAGTTGTTCCTAACGTGGAAATAAGTTCATTCCTTACATGGAAAAAAGGTGTTTCCTTACGTGGAAAAGTGGGTCCTGACGTGGACGATGTATTCCTTACGTGGAAGAGTTTAGTCCTAACGTGGACAGGTTATTCCTAACGTGGAAAGATGTATTCCTTACGTGGAAAAAGTTAGTCCTAACGTGGACAATGTTGATAGAATCCCCTCGTGATGATGAAAGGCAGACGAGTTATCCCCAGCGAAGTCGCCGAGATTTTTCCGTGTTGACGAGACAGGCAACCTAACGTGGACAAGTTTAGTTGAGATTTCTTCGATGACAGAATCTTTTCAGGCTAATGAAAATAATCCCCAGCACGGTCGCTAATGGATCAGTTGGTTGCTGTAAACAGTTAGATTCAGTTGATGGATGTCGTTCCCCAAGCAGCGATGCAGTTTATTTCTGCGGTTGGCAAATTTCCGGGTTCTTAGTATTCAACTGTCTCGTACCGCGAATGTTTGAAGGTCGTTCGCTCTTCACCCAATCGGGTCCAAGTCGCTTGATTAGGGGCAGCTGTTGCACCCTAAAATTTGCTCAACTTTCTTCACTTGGTTTATGTTTCAATTGCATTAGCATTTGCATATAGAGTCATGTACATAGTCTAATCATCTGCATAGCATAGCATAGCAAATCATCCAACAGGGATCAAGCTCTCGAGGCGTACGCCTTGAGTTGTGGTCGTTTCGTCTTTCATCGTTAAAATGCTTCAACCTTATTTAAACCTTTCAAAATAAGCGAACCCTAATTCGAACAATATGCCTACCATAGTTTAACCTACATACGCTAATATTCCCAAATTATTTTCTTAATTAAATTACGAAAGTATCGAGTTCTTGGAGTCACGCATTCCTTGAATTCGAGAGTGACAACTATCGTGGTACACGCCTCGGTTAGCGTGTCATTAGAACTTTCGTTCCTAAAACACCTCTTCTAATTATTTGGACAAGTACTTTCACTATCCAACAAACACTATTTCATAATTAATGGGATGAAAAAGGTATCGTTGGGATCTAGCATTCCAACGATATCCCGACTAATTGGTTATGAGGCCGACGTCTTATTTATCGAATAGTCGTCATTCCTCCCAAATTTTCAACCCGTCTAACCTCGTTCCTCACCTTCGTGCGATCGAGTCTAAACCCTAGTATGTCTCTAAACCATACGTCAAATCCAAACTATTTTCTTAATTAAAATTATGAAAGAATGGAGTTCTTGGAGTCTCGCATTCCTTGAATTCTTGAATAACCACTCTTGGGGCGTACGCTTTAGGTTGTGGGTTGCTCGACCTTTCGCCTATAAAACACGTGTGTTGACCCTAAAATTTGCTCAAATTTCTTCACTTGGTTTATGTTTCAATTGCATTAGCATTTGCATATAGAGTCATGTACATAGTCTAATCATCTGCATAGCATAGCATAGCAAATCATCCAACAGGGATCAAGCACTATTCTCATCTCTATGAGCCTATCAAGAGGTTATTATTCAAATTCAAGCATATCCAAGTCATCAGAACGAATGGGAAAGCTAAAGAAGTCAATGGATCAAGCAGTGCATCTATCTCCTATCTGAGGGTATCTGAAGATCATCAAAGAAGTAGTGAGCTGTGAATTGAGAATGGAGAGTATGTAGACATCATGGAAGACTTAGAAAGTCATTTGGAGAAGGAGGCAAGTCATTGATATGATCACAAGAGTTGTAGTTGAAGACAGTCAACTAGGGTTGCATCTGGGTCAACCCTGGGTCAACCCTAAGTCAAATGATTGATTGAAAGGCATTAAGGTCTATTGGAGAGATGTGGGGTTCATCATTTGAGATGTAGAGAAGGATATGGTGTTGTGCCAAGAAGAAATCAAGAGAAATCAAGGAGAAGGGAGGTTTCTAAATTAGGGTTTCTGTGTAAAATCCCCTGATTTAGGGCAAACTTCCAAGCAAGATAAGTCAAAATTCAAGCTTCAAATGGATCCTTGGCCAACATGAAACTTGTATAGGATATCAAGACCTTTAATTTGAGTGGTGGAAGACATCAAGGAGATTTATAGAACTCAAGTTATGGTCCTTGCAAGTTACAGGTCATCTGGGGTATCTGAAATTTTGTCTGTGAAAGTTACTTGTCTTCCAAGCAACTTTTACCCCTCAAGGAGATTTCAAATGGATTTCTGGTCAACATAAGAGTTGTTCCTCATTGTCTTAGCGTTCTAGAAAGGTATGTTATGCCTTCATATGATTTGTGGAACTCTGCTTATGGTCTTGGCAAGCAAAGGGTATTTTGGTCATTAGAGAATTACAGGTCATTTCAAGCCTATGCCCAAAACTCATACAAGGAAGCTTCAAATGAAAAACTTCACAACATCAAACTTTCTCCAAATGACATTTTGAGTCTAGAAAAGTGGTCATGAAATATTGGAAATGCTCATAGCTCAAGGTTTCAAATTTGGTGAATTTAATGAATAAAAAATGACCTAAAATTGAGATTTTTCATAATTTGGCCAAATGGGGTGAAATTATAGGTCATTTTGATTGGAAAAAATGTTTTAAGAACATTGGCAAAAGTGTATTTTTGAGTTTGGTTCAAGATTTGAAAGTTATGCTTGGTTACTTACAAAAGAAGTTACATAATCAAAATCCAAAGGAAAGTGTGCATGGGAAGTTTCTACAAAGTTCTAGGGCTTTCTAATGTCATATATATATTGCATTGAGTAGCTTCATGCATTGGTTGGTGATTCATTGTGATCAAAACACATAGCTATGCATCATTCTTCCATTTTGCAAAACCTTTTCAAACTCCATCAAATCTCCATCAATTTCCAAAGTTCTTAATCCAATCATCATCTAAATCATTCAAGGATCAAGTTTCCATCAGAATTTGGTTGAATTGAAGAAGGAATCGTGTGCTACCAACTTCATCATCCAAGGAGCAAGAACATTGTGATTGCAAGATTCAAGGCATTGGAGCAAGATCTTTTGCATACAGAACTCAGAATCAAGTTCACTGATCAATTCCCAAGCATTGGATCTGAAGAATTCCCCACCTGTTTCATCATTTACACCAGGTTGGTATTTCCCTTCGAATTGGTTAGATTAGTTAGAATCATAGAGGATTATTAGGTTAGAATTGTTAGGTTAGGTTAGAGGATCATTTCCACAAAGTTTGAGGCCAATTCATGGATGTTGCCATTGGAGTGCAAGAACTGTTAGGGCTTAGAACTCTCAGATTATGGCATGATAATCTTGGATGGATAGCTCAGGTTGATTAGCATAATGTGTAGATCATGTTAGGGTAAAAATTAACAAGAATCCTCATGGTTAATATCAGTGCATAATGGTGGAATCAGAATCTTCTACCTATCGGGTTTGATGCTTGAGTGTGTTTTAGGAGAAACTATTGCCATGGCTGTGTAGAGGGAAGAGAGTAGATCACTTTTGGTTTTTACATCGTGTGATTTCATTGAGGTTTGAGGGAGAACAGAGGAGGAGAAAGATGCGTGCATGGAGGAGGATTTCTTGTTCTAGGGTTTGTCCAAGGTTGAAGATGAAGGAGAGCCATACGATTAAGTGTTTGACTTGGACTTGGATCTTGATCTGAAGGCCACGATTTAAAACGAAATGTGGAGGGAACCTTGGGTGCCAAACGCACCGTTTCATTAATTCCCTCAGACTGGGCTCAATAATAAGTTGCTTTTCACACCCCAAGCGCCAGGCCCAATAACCAAATGAACTAAAATCCTTGCTATATGCACCGTTTTAGTTTTTTTATTTTTTTGATTGTGTTTTCTGATCATTGGGCCCAAACGCGCATTGCTAGGCGCGCCCCCCAGTCTGGGCCCATCCTTTTATTTCAACTGAATTAATTACTAGATGCACCCCTAACTCAATTCATCCATTTTAATTTCTTTTAATTTTTTTTTAATTTCTTTGAAAAATCATAAGTAAATGAAAAATGCTTATTTTTAGTTGGTTGTTTTTGCATATTGATCAAAATTCTGTTAAGAAAATTATCACATAAAAAAATTAACATTTAATTTTATTTTTATATTTTTAGTATATTTTTATTTTAAATAGCTTTTTAAGTAGTTTAATTTGATACATGATATTGTTGATTTTGGTTTGATTAGATGCTTTAATATTTTTGACCCATTCTTTTTAGGTTGATTAGATTAGACCTTTAGCTTGTATATGAATTTTATTCCATAATTTTAGAACTTAATTTTAGATGATTTGTTTAGGTGTGATTAGAAGAACCAAAACTAGGGTTAGGAGATAACATAGGTGAAGTAGATCATTTCCCTTAGGAGTTGTAGATTGAATCTTTGGGGTATGGGACTATAGGGGCTATGGGTAGATAGTAGATCCCTTAGAAATTACTAGGTTTCCCCTATTCTACTATTACTATCAGTATACAGCTTGTATTTGCTTGACTGTGTGGTGTGCCCTCTCTAGGGTTATTTCATTTGTCTGTGTGGGGTATTGGGTTTGTTTGGGGATTGGGTGAGCTGAAGACCTTGATGATGAAGGACATTGGAGATTAAATGAAGACCAACTTCCAGAGTTGATGAGGAGAATCCATTGCTGGCAGCTGTTGAGGAGTGTAGGGTTTAGGAGCTAGGCAGAGCTCTAGAGTAGAAAACTTGATTCACAAACATGGAAGGTCTTGTTTGCCTCCATTCTTTCTCTATGATTCAAAGTCTCTTTCAAATATCCACCTCCTTCCTTTGGAAGGATTAGTGAATGTATTTGAAAGATGGAACTTTTGAGAGAAAATTGTTTGTATAATGTTAACAGTTAATGAGCCACCCTTGGTAGGCAATTGGCTGTTTAACATCCATTTCATCTTGTTGACTGATGTTCATCTTGGAGATTGAGACTTGAAGAAAAGCCATTGCAGATTGAAGACTGATGACAAAGACCTTTCTTGAGGGTTGTGGAGATAAAGACTGAGGCTTGCTTGAAGCTTGTAGCTGTTTGATGATGACTTGAAGGCAGATGTTGATCAGAGCTGCTGATGCTGTTCATTTTTGCTGTTTATGATTCTTGATGTATTGTGTGAATTTCCCTGACTGTATTGTTTGCTGTTTAACCTGTAGGTTGAAAGTGAATTCTGTTCACTTTTGCCTATTGTTTTCTAGGTTCGAGGTTGAGTGGGACTCCCTTGCCTCGCTTGTATTGCTGCATCCATGCATTTTACTGTTATTGTATATATGCTATTGTTTCTGTTTCCGTCTATTCCCTTAGGATCTCTGTTTCTCTCTGTGCAAGAGAGGAGCATGATAGACACTAGGTCTTAACCCATGCATGATAACATTAGGGTAGTTTGATTCCCTTCACAACCATAGGATAGAGTTTTGTCTCTTCTTTCTTAAAACAAACAGAAAAACACAATAAGATTTCAAACACAATAAAAGACACTTCTTCCGTAAAAGAGTGTGAACTCATCAAAACGTCATTTTTGTCCGCTTGGACCGTAATTAGAAAACCCTTTTTCAGAAGGAGATAAAAGCAATCAAAACAGACTTGTGTCGTACGTGGCCCGAACTACGTTTGCTCTGATCTTTCATGCCGTATGAAAGTACGTAGGCATAGGATGCGATATCCTAGCGAGCAACCTTCCCCTCCTTTCCCGTAGGTAGGCGAACTACGTTGACTCTGATTTCTCGTTCCAGACGGGAATATGTAGGCATAAAGTGCGACACTTTGCCGAGTCATTTTCTTTTCCTTTAACCCCTGACCTTTAGTTTAGATAGAATAACAATCCATACCCGAAAACAAGCGTGGATCCCGTCGAGTACGACGGACGTGAGGGGTGCTAATACCTTCCCCTTGCGTAACCGACTCCCGAATCCAGGTTGCGATGACCATTCCTTTCCCCGTTTTACGGTAGGTTTACTCTGAGCGTTTCGTTTCCCTCTGTTGGGATAAATAACGCACGGTGGCGACTCTTCTGTTCAACCGGCGCCGATTTTCGCAGTAGCGACAACGTGCCCTAACTATTTGGACAAATACCTTAATTGTCCATTCAAATACAATTTCATAATTAATTGAATGAAAAAGGTGTTGTTGGGATCTAGCATTCCAACGATATCCCGACTAATTGGTTGCGAGACGGACGTCTCGTTTATCGAGTAGTCGTCATTCTCCCTTAAAATATTCTATCCAACTCTCTTTTCTCGCCCCCGTGCGATTGAAACTTTCTCAAATACATATTTTGTAATTATTCGAATGAAAAAGGTGTCGTTGGAATCTAGCATTCCAATAATGCCCCGATTAATTGGTTGCGAGGCCGACGTCTCGTTTATTGAATAGTCGTCATTCTCCATCAAATAACTTAACCAAACTCCTCTTTCTCGCCCCCGCGCGATCGAAACCCTAAATACATGTTCAGTCATTCCAACTCTTTTCTCGCCTCCGTGTGATTGAAACTTTTCAAACACTAAATTCCTCGCCCTCGTGCGATTTCCAATCCAAACACCTTTTCCTAAAGAACATTGTTTAGTCCCTTCTTCCGTGCATAACAAACTAGTGCTTCAGCCTCCCCTAGTGAGCAGATAAGCCAACGTTTAGCAGTTAGAATGCGACCTAAACACTCGTTCAGTTTCAAACCCTTTTACCGTAGTTAGCCGAACTACGGCTGCTCTGATTTCTCATTTATCAATGAGAATACGTAGGCACAAGACTGCAATGATCTTGGCGAGCACAATCCCTTTTTTTCCCGTAGTCCCACGAACTACGAATGCTCTGATTTTCCACTTCTTACAAGTGAAGATACGTAGGCACAAGGGCCCCAATCCTTGGCGAGCACCCTATCTTATAACCATTCATTCCCCCTTTAGGAGAAACCTTAGAAGAAAACTAACAAGCGTAACTAACTTTACTCTCGAATCGAATCAAGAGGTTCCCGTTGAGTACAACGGACGTAGAGGGTGCTAATACCTTCCCTCTGCGTAACCGACTCCCGAACCTAGAATATTGGTTGCTATGACCATGTTCTTATCTCTTTAAAGGTTTTATCGATATTTTCCTCTTCCATCCTTGGAATGAATAAAGTTCGGTGGCGACTCTGTTTCGAACAGTATTTTCCGCGTCCATTGCGAGGATCGTATTTTTCGAGGTACGACAGATGGCGACTCTGCTGGGGAAACGCATTGCCCTATGCAAGAGAGAGTCAAGCCTAAATTGACTCGATTTGAGAGTACTAACTTTTTGCTTAACTATTTTCTTTATGTTTATTTTCTCCTGTTCTTTATTTATTGCTTTCTCTTTCTATTATATGCTCTGTAGTATATTTGCTTGTTGGATTCTGGGAAAATATCACAAGTAAAGCTCTACACCCGAGCTTTGGAAAAAGGAGAGAAAACATAGTTTAAAATTGGTAGTAATTAGTGTTAGTCCCCAAGGACTCGCTCCTTGTGTGCCTAGCATGAAAGCTCCTCCAGAATAGACCTTTTCGTAGATCCTATCGTAACACAGCTAGCCTGTTGCGCGATTTAATTCATGAAGGGTCCATGACTCTGGGAACCACTCGTAGAACCAGTTTCTATATTGGTAGTCGTGTAGTGTTAGACTCCGAGGACTCGCTCCTCGTGTGCCTAGCATGAGGACTCCGCTCAGGAGAGACCCTATCGTACTCTCGTTATAATACAGCTAGCCTGTTGCGTAATGTTGATGCGATCGGTGTCCATGATCCTGAGAACCTTATCCATCAACATAGAAGCTATCCCGTGAGTGGGTCTATGGGTAAAAAATCTAGAACTTGCCTGGTATAGCCTACCGGTTAGGGTGCTTTGAGTTGCTTATGTTATCCTGGATCCTGTTTGTGCCTACATTACATTTGCATTTCATTTGCATTGCGTATCATTTTCTCAACCAGAAATCTTATCCATCCCTTCTCCATAACCTCCAGATGATTTCCCGACACTCATACTGAACTTGTGATAGCCGCAAAGAAGTTGAAGTGAGTTTAAGTGGAGTCGAAAGGAGCACAGACAACTCGAAGAGCTAGTTAGACTAATCAAGTGGAAAGCTCGGGTAGCTATGTTAGAGGCTAATGTTCGAAAAAGTGGGATGGAGAATCTTAACTCTTCATCAGGTTTCACTATGTCGACCAATCCCTTGTATGATCATCTGGCTAGTGGTAATATTTTGCCAATGAACATTCCTGCCCAGCCTCAGATGATGCCATTGACTGATTCTATGGAGGAGAGGTTTCGTGCCCTTGAAGAAAAAGTTCAAGCTATGAAAGCGCGGATAATTCAGGGCTCGATGTTGTTGATATGTGCCTTGTGCCAGACCTGGTAATTCCTTCGAGATTCAAAGTACCTAACTTCCAGAAGTACACCGGTCTCAGTTGCCCAAAGCGTCATTTGGTAATGTTCTGCCGAAAGATGACTTCTCATGTCCTTGATGACAAGTTGATGATTCATTGTTTTCAAGACAGTTTGAATGGTGCATCTTTGAATTGGTATATGGATTTAGAGAAAAGCTGCATCCAATCATGGAGAGATTTAGCCAATGCTTTCCTAAAGCAATATGATTATAATTTGGATACGGCTCCCAGTCGCATGCAATTGCAAAGCCTATCTCAGAAGAGCGATGAATCCATTAAGGAATATGCACAACGGTGGAGAGAGTTAGCAACCAGGGTGCAACCACCACTCTTGGACAAAGAATTGATCGACATGTTTTTGGACGGCCTGCATGACCCTTATCATGAAAGAATGGCTGGAAGTGCATTCTTGAGCTTCTCTGACCTTATAATAGTAGGAGAACGCATCGAGAATTACCTTAAAACTAAACAAATCCAAGATGCTTTGAGCAACCAGACGGGTGAGACTGAATCATTTAGCAATCCTCAAGAGGAAGAGGATAATGAAATTGATATGGTCATAGCAAATGTCGAGTATTCTCAAGGTGCACCAGAAAAACTTTATGGTTCGTCATCTTCTCGACAATTATCATTGCCTGCACCATATCATCCTTATAGGCAACCAATCGGGCCTATGGCACCATACCAGAAACCCTGGGTTGCTCCTCATACAAATTAACAAACCCGTGGCCGAGGTTATCAGAACCAGCGTCAGAATCGGCATAGGCCTCGAAATAACTTGGAAAGAAAGACTGCTCCTCTTCATCTAGTTCCTATGTTGTATAGTCAACTTTTGTCGCATCTGGTCCGAAACTCGCTGGTAGAACCCAAAGCTATCAAGCCTTTGCCAAAACCGTACCCTCCTGGGTATGATCCCGATGCTCATTGTGGATATCATGCTGGATCAATGGGATATTCAACTGAGGATTGCAAAGATTTTCAAGCCAAGGTGCAACAGTTGATTGACAAGAAGTACATATCCTTTCCAGAAGGAAATTTGGTTGTGCACGTTAGCTTCGCGCCGAAATGAGTTGCAAGACTTCAGGAGGCATTTCCCAAAGCCCGTGGTTCAGACAAGAAGCCATCCTCAACACTGGCAACTTCAGGACATTTTTTATCATTTGCATTTGTAATTTCTTTTCTGTTAATTGCTACTTGCTTTTAGACATTGTCGTTTATTAATGGTATTGTTAATGTGATAATTATGCATGTTTTGAACAAGTCCATTCGTATTCACTCGTTTTTTACTCATTTATTGCAAAAATCACAAAAATATTTCACTTCCTTTATCGCACTGCTGTTTAGCAAAGATTTGAGGGAGGATGACGAAAACAAAATACCCATAATTGTTGATGGTATGCTTTTGGATAAAATCCGCCGATGATGTACAGGCATTGTTTCGAATCCCCAAACACTGAAGATATAAGGAGTTAATCCCTAGTAAACCACTTCGAGCCTAGAAGTAGCAGTTTCCTTTGGATATTCAAACCTTTTACACTTAACCTAGGGCATGGGTAGTGTTTAGTTAATCCAATCCTGCACTCGAGACAAAATCCAAAAGATATGATTGTTGTTCTTCAAAGACCATTGACATGGCAGTCACATCCTTAAAAAAAATCAAAAGTCTGCTAAGTCGAACACCTCAAAAGAAGACTTAGGCAAAAATCAAGGCAATCCCGATGGACTCGAAGAGCGAAATCAGTCCATGCAAAAGTTAGGGATCAAAAACAAAGCCAAAAGAGGTCCTCGAGCCCTCGACAAAAACAAAATAAGATTCAGTGGCCACCCAAATCAAGGGGTTACTGACATCCATCAAAATAAGGTGGCTGCCATTTCAAGCAAACTTTGAACCATCAAGTTTACACCGTCAAGCAGGTGCAAAATTAACTGAACGTAGGTATGGAGATCATTACGAAGAAGGGGTGGGTACAAATCATATTTTGAGCCTAATATCCTTTGTTTCTATAACTGTGAACCAGACCATGATACAACCCTCAAAAGACCTAATTGAGGCGGAGTTTTATTCTGAAAGCATAACTACAGCAAGGTTGCGTAAACTGACTCCTAAAGATTTGCTAATCGTTTGCATTGGTGTCATATTCTTGCTATATCTTTCGCACCAGATAAATCAGCACTGTGTTTGGGCTAAGGGTCCAATTCGTCACACACTTTCACATCATTCCCAGTAAATGATGTTTTCAAAACTTGCATGAATGTCGCATTAAAATTACCATTTTTGAATGAACAATTTTAATTGCAAATCAGTACTGAACATTATAGAAATTCTAACAAAGTGCAATCAAAGAGGAGCTTGATCACTCATTGGTGTTGACCTGAATCAAGACTTTCCCATAACCCTGCGAATCTGAGGCAAGTCCTTCTGAGGTTTAAACAAGGGCAAACCGCTACAAGGTTCAGACACTGGAGCAAATGAGATCAAGCCATATCCTGGTATAATCACCGCCAAAGTTCTCATCCCAGAAAAAATCCTTCAAATACCCGGCAGACTGGGGCAAACTGGTTGAACTTGGGGCAAACTAGCTGATGGTTGAGGTCAACAAGCGTCAAAAGCCTTAGGGCTGAGCAAAAGCATGACTAATACACATTGGTTAAGTCACTACGCTCACGCAATCTATATGCATTGGTTAAATCGCTACGCTCGCACGACTAACACACACTGGTTAAGTCGCTACGCTCGCACAGTCAAAATGCTTTGGATGAGTCGCTACGCTCAACATTTGTAAGTCGTCATAACATATCAGCAAGAAGCTAGGTTCTTACCAGAACGAGTATACCACTTCTGCAAAGGATCCGACTAGAGGCAGGCTACCCAGAGTTTCTTTTGATTAAGGGAGAGTCCCTCCAACGCTCAATCAACACTATTCATGTCGCTTCAACGCTCATTCTGGAGCAGACTACCTCAAGAATAATTTGAAGCCAATTACCCCAAGGGTCAGTTAATCAAGGTCAAAACCCTTCCTGACTAAAATTTGGAACAAACCATCTCGAGACCATCTCATGGTATAACTGTTTCCAACTTCTTTTCACGACTTGGAATGTTGGGGCAAGCCATCTCGAGTTCATCTCATGGCACGACTGCTTCCAATTTTCGTTCAAGGAAAATTTCTTCATAGACCCGGACTGGGGCAGGTTGAACATTGGGGCAGATACTCAAGCAAGCTTATTTTCGTCAGCAAGAGTTGAGTGTCGGGGAATCATGTCATCACCCCATCATAACCTTAGCCTCCTGAAAGGGCCTCCCTGTCATTGGGTTTCATCCCCACGGCCTGGACCTGATACCTGTTAGAGCTTTGTAACCGAAATTAACCATTCCAAAGTCCAGTTCTCGTCTGGCAAATCCTTTAAAGTCCAACTCTCGTCTGGAAAATTCTTTAAAGTCCAGTTCTCGTCTGGCAAATTCTTTAAAGTCCAGTTCTCGTCTGGCAAATCCTTCAAAGTCTAGTTCTCGTCTGGAAAATCCTTTAAAGTCCAGTTCTCATCTGGAAAATCCTTTAAAGTCCAGTTCTCGTCTGGCAAATCCTTTAAAGTCCAGTTCTCGTCTGGAAAATCCTTTAAAGTCCATTTCTCGTCTAGAAAATCATTTTAAAGTCCGGTTCCCATCTGGCAAACCATTTTAAAGTCCAGTTCCCGTCTGGCAAACCATTTTAAAGTCCACCCCGTTGGCACCCTCATGAAACCAAAGTCCAATCCATTTGGCAACTACCAAATCCAGTCTCTGGTGATATCCCTGACAGGATTTTATCCCCAGCATACCCGATCATTATCATAAGCACGACATACAACATCATATCATAATCATATCGAGCATTAGCATATCATTTACATTCGCATCTTGCACTCCCTAGCAGTTGCATTTCTAGTTGCATGTTTGTGCATCATAACGCATTTCATTGCATAGCAACATAGCAGGATCCAGGATCGGTTCACAAGCATCTTGGCCAGTCCTCCATTGAAGTTGGCAGTATGACTCTGAAAAGAGTTAATAACCCGTGAGTTCAAGGAATTCTACTCCCTAGCAAGTCATTCTTCAACCATGCAGTTGGTGATGATAACCCCCAGCAGCTATTGCTCTTATGGCTCCCCAAGCAGAGGTTATCTTAAAAACTATCTTGAAGGATTTCCCCCCTGCAGAGTTGGTACAACGCCGTTCTTCCAATAGGAATTTTGGCTCAACTATCCCCAGCAAATTTATATTCCGAGATACTGCTTTGGCATCGCGAAGGACCTTTATTGGATAAGGGACTGCTTCGACCACCCGAAGAAATCTCGTTTGTGTTTAGAGATACTACTTTGGTATCATCGAAGAATCTTATTGGATAAGAGGCTGCTTCGACCACCTGAAGAATCTCACGTGTTTAGAGACACCGCTTTGGTATCGCGAAGGATCTTAACGAATGAGGGACTGCTTCGACCACCCAAAGAGGCGCGTTTATACCACTTTGGTATCGCGAAGGACCTTAACGAATGAGGGACTGCTTCGACCACCCAAAGAGGCGCGTTTATACCACTTTGGTATCGCGAAGGACCTTAGCGGATGAGGGACTGCTTCGACCACCCAAAGAGGTTTGTTTATACCACTTTGGTATCGCGAAGGACCTTAACGAATGAGGGACTGCTTCGACCACCCAAAGAGGATCGTTTATACCATTCTGGTATCGCGAAGGACCTTAACGAATGAGGGACTGCTTCGACCACCCAGAGAATGTCAGATTATCTCGTTTATCTTTTACATCCTGCTATCCTGCTCTAGTATATGTCACAGCAGTTTTTACTTGCTTATCAGACAAATTTCAGGGTCTTCTTATATCTAATTGACTTCCACCTTAAAATGAACGTCATACAGCAATTCATTCTCTCAGGTTTAAGGCAATTAGATAGGGGCATCTGTCATACCCCAAATTTGTCCTACTCCGACAATTAATGAAAGTTTTACTACTTCATGACTCCTGGCCACGACTCTCCAAGATTTCTCTTTAAATAAATTGCTTGTATGCACATTTAACTCAAGTTATCCAAAGGTACTTCATCCGGTCGATTTATCCTCAGACTTTGTTTGATTTGATTGCAAACATTGAGCTATATGTGAATTCTAAATAAGTTTGTGACGAACTTAGATTTAGCTTGCCAATTCCAAAACATAATTGAATTAGAAAGTCAGTTTGTGACAAACTTGGATTTAGCTAGCAAATTTCAAGTCATCGGTTTGTGACAAATTTAAATTTGACTTGCGAATTTCAGGTCATAATTAAATTAGACTTTGGATGCAAACAGTCCAGAAGATATTTCGATTCAATTCAAAGGCTTACGGTATGATGCGTTGGAGGAATGAATCACCCATATTATACAGATCAATTAGCTCGCTTTAAGGCTAATCTCGTTGGTATAGAAAAGATTAAAAGAATGTTTGTCTAAAAGGGCCAAGACATAATCAGGACGTGATCGAAACATGTGCTGAATTTGAGTCATGCATAATTAAAGTTAAGATCATTTTTCAAGTCACAAGAAAGATTACGATGTTCATATACTGCGAAACACTTGGGGTTTGATACAAAACTGGTCCTGTACGTATAGACATACTTCTTTTTGAAATACAATTAACAAGCTATAAGGATCAAATTAGTAAGTCGCCAATGGAGTTGTTTCTGTAAAACATTAAACCTATACTATTTAAAAGAAGAAGCTATGGCCCATTCATGTGAGGCCCATTGCCTAAGGAAAATATATAAACAATCATTATCAAAATAAGGAGAGTACATGATCATGAAGGGATTACGCACCGCTCCACCAGCATTGCAGTACCGGCCAACACAAGAGCCATACATTCATCACTCATCGAGTTTCGGCAATGCACCACGTGGGTAGTGTAGGGAACCCAAATAATTCAACTCGCCCATGCAAGGAAAAGAGATTGACATATGTGTTGAATGATTTTGATGACACAACATTGTGCAGGCATAAATTGCTTGGCTGTACTTAAGTTCGAATCATCTGATGAGTCTGATTTTCTTTTCACCAGAAGTCGTGATGGCAAACTAAGAAGGTGGGCACTATCTATGGATGCATCGGCATGCTCTGCAACCTTTGAATCTCACTTGGATTGGGAAAATGTACTAGGACGCGCTGCCAACACTCAGATTATGTTACTTGCCTTGCAGCAGCTGAAAAATAGCAATATTGTTGCCTCGGCCGACCTTGGTGGGGAGGTTCTTATATGGGATATTGAAGCTGCACTCGCTTCAGCTGCAATGGTGCTATGGATGGCGATACTTCAAATTATGTCAATGGTTCTGGCAACTTATTGCCAATGACAAGATTACGTACCATCGACTCTAGCAACAGTATATCCATGCAAACTCAAACTGAAGGATACATTCCGGTTACTGCCAAAGGCCATAAGGAATCTGTTTATGCATTGACTATGAATGAAAGTGGAACACTTCTTGTTCCCGGAGGTACAGAAAAGTTTGTACGTGTTTGGGATCCAAGATCTGGATCAAAGACTATGAAGCTAAAAGGGCATACAGATAACATCAGAGCTTTGCTTCTGGATTCTACTGGCAGGTTTGTTTATCAGGATCTTCAGACTCTATGTTAAGGCTTTGGAATCTCGGTCAGCAACGGTGTGTGCATTCTTATGCCGTTCATACAGATTCTGTTTGGGCTCCTCCTTGAACAGCTCGGCTACAAAAAAAAACATTAAAAATCAGAGTATTGACTCTCTTGACATCCAAAACAGATTCAAATACTTTGACCATTTTGTAATTCCATCAAAACCTTCGTGTATCGATTTCCTATGGTGACACCTAAAATGGTTGTGAATGCAAAATTAAAATGGCAACATCACATATAGGACTCACAAAAAGGATTTATTATTCAAAAGGATGATGATGTTGGTAAAGAGGCTTACAATCTGCCCTTGCTTCCCTTAGCAAATGGAAGTTTTGCATCATTTTTGGAAGCATCAAAAGGAAATTCATACTCCATTTGTGATGAATTAGAGTACAAGCTGCTGCAACCTGTTTAGGACAGAGTGATTGATTGCAGTGCTCCTTCCAACATATTGAGCAGGCTCTCTGGTGTTGCAATGTCTTCAAATACCAACCTTGCTCTTTTCAGTATTCAATATTTTGTTCAGTTATTCCCTGCATTTATGCCAAGCTGACTCCATGTTGCAGTTTCCCCTCCATCAAACATCATCAAGAGTCTCCAAATGCAGCATTACCGAGAAGATGTCCAAGCCGATTCACAACCTTACCTTCAATCGCCTTCAAGATTCCCACTCCTATATCCTATAACCAAAACCTGCATCAGTTCAAAATGACTGAGTTATGGGAGAACAAACACGATAAGAGGTGCCATAAATGATTCAATAACTACCTCTCCCAAAATTATGCTTGCCTCATGTGTTGAAACATAAGAATTGAAGAAGTCCACAATACTGTGATCACATGAGCCCAGAATTCTCAGCAGATGCCAGATGGTTCACTAAAATGTTGATGCTTCTATTCAGCTACATGCTCCAAACTCCTGCTAGAGTATCCTTAGAAGCCTAGTTGCCTTTCACAATCAAGTTCACATTAATGTCCATTGTGCAAGTTAAAGCTCCTGGAGCTTGAGACCTTCGAATAACAAGCAGCACGCAAGGAAAAGCTGGCGCGAGTTCGTTATTGGTCTTTCCCCTCGTCGTATCAAACCATTGTAGTGCCAAGTCCCCCACAAGCGCATACATGAATAAAAGGTGGTTAGTAAAATATACAAGCCATAATCAGTTCATAATGCAACAAAAAAAAAACAATGAGATCCCTCATTTCAACAGAGCAGCCATGGTGAAGGGTCCTGGTCTCTACACCGACATCGGCAAGAAAGCCAGAGATCTGTTGTGCAAGGATTATCACAATGACAAGAAGTTCACTATCAAACACTTACTCACCTATTGGAGTTGCTATAACATCCTCAGGAACAAAAAGTGTTATTGGAACTAATGCTCTTGCTTTGGTGATGATTTTTCTTTTGATAACCAAACTTGGGGTACTTATAAAATCTAAAGCTGTTGTTGAACTTTGTCAAAGATGACTTGGTTGGTTCATTGACTCTAAATGAAAAAAGGTGATCATTGGTTAGTATAAGAAGGCCAACAACAATATACCATTTACTCCAAAAGTAACACACAAAAAGAGAGAAGTGCATTAGGAGATATAACAAGAGTTATGTGCTTCTGTCAAGAAGTTAATAATAAGAACAGGCCACAACAGTAAGGGATGCGCAATGAGACGCTTAAGATTGAATCCCGGATTTACCTGCCAAGCTCCGCAAGGTGCCTTCCGTCACTGCCAATGACTCAAGCTACAAACTTCATGAGGCTTCATGCTGGTTAAGCAATCCTCATACGGAAGGATGATTAATATAATCTACATAGATATTCAAATTAAGGCTATTAGCACACCACAGCTATTCCTTACAAACTCAAATGCATAAAGAACTTGCAAAACACCAAACCACACTCTAATCTCATTCATTATTTCTCCACAACTTTTCAACTCAATATCATGGCATCTAACAAGAAGATCAAGATCGGTATCAAACAGATTTGGAAGAATTGGTCGTTTGTTTGCAAGAGTTGCTCTTCAAAGAAACGGTGTTGAACTCGTTACCATCAACAATCCTTTCATCACTACTGATTACATGACATATATGTTCAAGCGGACTTTGTTCATGGCCAATGGAAGCATTTTGAATTTAAGGATAAAGACTCTAAAACCCTTCTTTTTCAGTGAGAAGGAAGTTGTTTTCGGAACTAGGAACCATGAGGAGATCCCATGGGGTGAAGTTGGAGCTAACTTTGTTGTTGAGTCTACCGGTGTTTTCACTAACAAGGATAAAGATGCTGCTCATTTGAAGGGTGGTGCCAAGAAAGTTGTCATTTATGTCCCTGCAAAAATCATTCAAACGATAAGATGTCTCGCAATACAATAACTATGATAAAAAACAGTCTGCATAATAAGTCATGAGGGAAGAAATAAGAGCAAAAATTCAAGAATCATGTTGAGTCAGCCAAAAACCATACATCAGCAAAAGCAATAGCAGTAAAAATGGTACATTTTACGTGTGGTAAAAATTCAGTGAAAAATCAGATTTTGCAAAAACACTACATACAAAAACAAAGAATGAGTCATTACCCCTGGTCCCCACAAAATCCTTGTGCAAAACCTCTCTAACGGTATTGCAGGTCTGCAGCTCACAACCTCACACACTTGAGAGCATATTCTTCTAAAAATCCCTAAGTTCACACGCACCAAAAACCCTAAAATCCTCCTATAAATAGAACCAATCATTGGCTCAAAAACAGAGAAAGAAAAACCCAGCGAAGCCCTGCCAAAATTAATCCCAAAGCTCTCCATCCAAACTTTCTCATAGCTCATATCTGGGCTCTGTGTAAGTCGAGCTTAGCCCTAAATCCCCAAACCCAGAATGCATCATATTCAGTAGGACATGAAGAAAGCACGATGAGATAGAGGAAGCTAGCAGAAAGAGGAAAAGTGGAAGGAAGTAAGAAGTGGCTTACGCACGTACTCGAGAAAGCACCTTCGCCGAAAAACCCCCCGGGATCTTGAAATCTGGTAAGTTTTCGTTGTATTGTTCTTCTGTTTTAATGAATGTTGTTGAAATGCCTTGAATCGTGAACTTTTACTTGATTTTTTTTTCATAAATGATTGGTTGTGAAATCAGGTTTTCAACTTGTTGAAATTAATAGAGTGGTTAGGGATTTGTGAATTGATTTGGTGAATAGGGTTCAGAAATTCGAAGTTTGTTGAGTGAGAGAGAGAATAGAAAGAGGGAGGCGGATAGGGTGAGACGGAAAGTTGCAGTTGTTGTGGACTCTTGTGTATTACTTTTTTGGGATAGCGCATTGTATCTTGAGAAAGAAAGCTGAGGAATAAAGCATGATATTAATGATCCGTTTTCAAATTCCTCTTTTGTTATTAGTCAATATTATTTAATATGTTTTCATCCTCAGATTAGGATGAGGTCCCCATTTAAATCTTAGTTTATCATGCGCATTGCACAACATGTTTGTTTGAGTTTATGGCAATTTTATTTATGTGGACTATTCATGCTAGGATTAGTGAGAAGAAAACATTGTTTTTTTTATAAAAAAAAAAAAAAACAAACAAATATTTGGTTTCATAATTAATTAAATCTTTATTTCTAAATTATGTTTTTGTTAGTTAATAAGTTGGATGAGTAGTCGTAATGCTAAGTGTCTTGAATCCAATTAAGTACTAAACATTCAAATTTAATTTATTCTCCAACATGAAAATGTTTTTATTAATTAAATAATGAAAGTGGTGGATCTTTGGAGTTTAGCACTCCTTGGATCCTTAAGCGACCGCTCTCGAGGCGTACGCCTTGAGTTGTGGTCGTTTCGTCTTTCATCGTTAAAATGCTCCAACCTTATTTAAACCTTTCAAAATAAGCGAACCCTAATTCGAACAATATGCCTACCCTAGTTTAACCTACATACGCTAATATTCCCAAATTATTTTCTTAATTAAATTACGAAAGTATCGAGTTCTTGGAGTCACGCATTCCTTGAATTCGAGAGTGACAACTATCGTGGTACATGCCTCGGTTAGCGTGTCATTCGAACTTTCGTTCCTAAAACACCTCTTCTAATTATTTGGACAAGTACTTTCACTATCCAACAAACACTATTTCATAATTAATGGGATGAAAAAGGTATCATTGGGATCTAGCATTCCAATGATATCCCGACTAATTGGTTATGAGGCCTACGTCTTGTTTATCGAATAGTCGTCATTCCTCCCAAATTTTCAACCCGTCTAACCTCGTTCCTCACCTTCGTGCGATCGAGTCTAAACCCTAGTATGTCTCTAAACCATACGTCAAATCTAAACTACTTTCTTAATTAAAATTACGAAAGAATGGAGTCCTTGGAGTCTCGCATTCCTTGAATTCTTGAATAACCACTCTTGGGGCGTACGCTTTAGGTTGTGGGTTGCTCGACCTTTCGTCTATAAAACACGTGCCCTAACTATTTGGACAAATACCTTAATTGTCCATTCAAATACAATTTCATAATTAATTGAATGAAAAAGGTGTTGTTGGGATCTAGCATTCCAATGATATCCCGACTAATTGGTTGCGAGACGGACGTCTCGTTTATCGAGTAGTCGTCATTCTCCCTTAAAATATTCTATCCAACTCTCTTTTCTCGCCCCCGTGCGATTGAAACTTTCTCAAATACATATTTCGTAATTATTCGAATGAAAAAGGTGTCATTGGAATCTAGCATTCCAATAATGCCCCGATTAATTGGTTGCGAGGCCGACGTCTCGTTTATCGAATAATCGTCATTCTCCATCAAATAACTTAACCAAACTCCTCTTTCTCGCCCCCGCGCGATCGAAACCCTAAATACATGTTCAGTCATTCCAACTCTTTTCTCGCCTTCGTGCGATTGAAACTTTTCAAACACTAAATTCCTCGCCCTCGTGCGATTTCCAATCCAAACACCTTTTCCTAAAGAACATTGTTTAGTCCCTTCTTCCGCGCATAACAAACTAGTGCTTCAGCCTCCCCTAGTGAGCAGATAAGCCAACGTTTAGCAGTTAGAATGCGACCTAAACACTCGTTCAGTTTCAAACCCTTTTACCGTAGTTAGCCGAACTACGGCTACTCTGATTTCTCATTTATCAATGAGAATACGTAGGCACAAGACTGCGATAATCTTGGCGAGCACAATCCCTTTTTTTCCCGTAGTCCCACGAACTACGAATGCTCTAATTTTCCACTTCTTACAAGTGAAGATACGTAGGCACAAGGGCCCCAATCCTTGGCGAGCACCCTATCTTATATTCATCCATTCCCCCTTTAGGAGAAACCTTAGAAGAAAACTAACAAGCGTAACTAACTTTACTCTCGAATCGAATCAAGAGGTTCCCGTTGAGTACAACGGACGTAGAGGGTGCTAATACCTTCCCTCTGCGTAACCGACTCCCGAACCTAGAATATTGGTTGCGATGACCATGTTCTTATCTCTTTAAAGGTTTTATTGATATTTTCCTCTTCCATCCTTGGAATGAATAAAGTTCGGTGGCGACTCTGTTTCGAACAGTATTTTCCGCGTCCATCGCGAGGATCGTATTTTTCGAGGTACGACAACGAGCAATATGCACTTGCAAATATCGTGTTAAACAGCAATAAACTCAATCACATCCATCATGCATTTTCAATCAATTTAAACAATGCGTCACATATGCCAAAAGGCCACATATTCACAATCAATTCATAACCTAGGATTCACGCCATACGGCTACCCACAGCACACATAACAGCATATAATTAGTCATCTCAGACAAGGAATGATCGTAACCAAACCACACAATCAATCCACGAATTGAAAACACAGGAAAAGAAAATATGTTGTTGTGTTCGCTAACCTTCGTTTGGCGAACCTTCGCTACACCGTTCGCCTGGCGAACTTGCCAACGAAGACCACTGGGGTTTATTCAGGAATTACTCGCTAGCACACTCGCCTGGTGAACCTTCGCCACACTCATTCGCCTGGCGAACTTGCTAGCAAAGACAGGGTGTTTGTTACTGACTTGGTTCGCTGGGCTTTGCCTGGCGAAGCTTCGCTAACATTCGCCTGGCGAACCTGCGAACTCAGAACTTCCATGGCTGTCCAAAAGCCCAAACCTCACAAACCGACCAATTTAATCCAAATTAGTTCCAGTAGCACAACCCACTCATCACCCGACTATACTACCCCGTCTATTCCAAATTCTAACCGATAAAACTCAGTTTCTACCGATTAAATCCACTTCCGACCTAAAATGGAAAAATATAGGAAACCCTCAACAAATCCAAACACACACATACATAATCATACACATTGATTAAGATAGTAAGATTTCACACCCTTACCTCGATTAATCGGAAGCTAGAAGTCGTTCTTGAGCTTTCCAAGCTTTTCCTTCTTTTTCCTTCTACTTTCTCTTCTTCCTCCACTTTCTTTTCATGCTTTCTATTTTTCATTGTCGTTCCTCTTCCCCCACATATATATATATCCTTCCTTTCCATTTTTCTCCAATATATTTCTTCTCTGAAAATATTTGTCAATTCATTTTCTCATAAAATACCTCATTTTAACATTGGTTAGAAAACATCTGATAAATCCTCCTGATTATACCAAATAGAATAAATCAGTTAAATCCAATAATTCGCTTAAACCATACAAACCAACTAACTAGTACAATTAATCAGTCATTAAAAATCGGGCTGTTACAACTCTCCCCCACATTAGGAATTTTCGTCCTCGAAAATATTATCCGATTCAAATCCAACTTTCTCTAGTTGATCCTCCAAAATACCTTTACCAAGACAATCTCTTTTCTTAAAGTTGTCTCAACAGTCAAATCCTCTCTCACTCATACACCATCCATCTGGATCGATGCGCTTCCTCAGCTTAGACACATGAACACATTGTTGCACCCCAAAATTTGCCCAGCTTTTCTTTACCTAGCTTATGTTTCATTTCATTCACATTAGCATTATCATTTGCATTTCATTGATATGTGTGCAGGAGATCAAGAGGTATGATTACCAATCAAGGGCTACACAAAACTTTGAAGCTAGCTGGGAGGCTTATTCAAGTGTTCAAGGGTTGATGTCCTTGTGAAAGAAGTAAAAGATCCTCAGAGAGAGTGATTGAAGCCAAGTGTGTCTCTCCTAACTTGAGAGTTGTGGGAAGTCATCAGATGATTCTGAAGCCATGAAGTTAGACTTGAGGTCTTGAGAGAGCTCACGATAAGCTTTGAAGATCACTTTGAGGCCTAGACAGGTCATTGTGCAAGAATAAGAAGCCTCAACCATGATTGATGCAGCTAGGGTTTGACTGGGTCAACCCTAAGTCAATTGATGATTTGAAGAAGGTTGAGACCTAATCCAAGAGCCATGTGATCATGGGATGATTCCAAGGTTAACTCATCATGATTGAAGAGTTTGAGAAGTTTCAGGCTAGGGTTTCTAAGACTTGACAGTGTAAAATCCCCTAGTTTGACCCTTGTCTTCAAGACAATATAGCTCAAGATGTGATTGTCATCTCATCTTGACCTTAACATGATTGTTTTAGAGCATGGTCTTAGCTTTAATTTGAGTGCTATAAGTCCTTGATAGGATTTATAGAACTCAAGTTATGGCTTTGACAAGTTACAAGTCATCTGAGGCATGTGAATTTGGAGCTTGAAAGTTACCCAACTTGCATGACACTTTTTCCCTAGAGGGATGATTCCTATGAACTTTTGGTCAACATGAATGTTGTTCCTTATTCTCTTAGATTTCCATATAGTACTAGAAGTCCTTGAAAGGATTTGTAGAACTCAAGTTATGGCTTTGACAAGTCAAGGGTATTTTGGGAAGTTATGATTATAGGTCATTTTTGGTTATAGGCCATTTTCACCAACTTAGACACCTCAAATGAAATTTTGTTCAACTTGAAAGTTTCTCAAAATGGGGTTTTAACCTTGACCATGTATCAAGGAGACATTGAAATGGCTCAAGGAAGGACTTGGTTCAAGAAGTTGTGAAAAAGGAAGGATTAAAGGCATTTAATGACCAAAAATGCAAATAAATTGATTTGTGTCCAAACAAGGCAAAATTATAGGTCAAATTGATTGGAAAGAGCATTTTAGAAACAATGGCAATATTACATTTTTTGTTTAAGGTCAAATTCATGCACTTCCATTTTGTTACTTCATGATGAAGTAACATATCAAACTTGGATCATTGGATTGCAAACAAGGGAATAATCACCACTAACCAATTCAATATCTCATGAGATGATGATTGCAAGCAAAATCAGGCCAGATTGGAGCAAGTACACGACTGTTGCACATGATATTTTGAAGGAGAAATTGAAATTGAAAATCTCATGTGGAAGGTTACAGAAGGTTCTGGATGGTTCCTCTAGCTTCTATATAACCATTAGAGTGTATTCAGCAAGTTTTTTGGAGAAGATTGAGGCTGGTTGCAGAAAGAGCAAGTGAAAAATCAAAGGTGGAAATAGAAATCGTGTTTGGAGTTTGAAGGAAAATCAAGCCAAATTGAGGTGTGCATTAGATTCAGAGGAAGATTTGGAGTGAGTCTGGATCATATTGGAGGTTGAATCGAGCAAGGAGTGTGACTGTTCTTCATCTGAAATCAGGTTGGTACAAATCAACTTCTTGCATAATTTAGGCAGTTTTATGTAGAAACCTTCATGTGGTTAGGTGCTATTCATGATCTAGATGGATTTAGGATGGTTAATTACACGGTTAGAGACAATGCTAGGTGTTGTGCAATTTCTGTTGAGATGGATTTATCATGATTCTTGGAGTGTTATTCATGTTTGGATAGTGGAATGTGATCTCTGATGAGTGTAGTTTCCATTAGTGTCATTAATTTTAAGAATCATGATGATCAAGATTTGAGTGGTTTCTGAAACTTTGTTCGGATTTTAAGTTAGAGGAAGAATTAGAGAATTTGGAGATTGGATTTGGATTCAGTGAGAAAAATTGAGTAAGATAGGGTGTTTGATTGTATGGATTGATGAACTGTGGACACCACTTCGCCGGAGAAGACGGTGGCGCTGCAGTTCAGGCCACCGTCTGGAGAATTCCCTCCATATGTTTGAATTTTGGGGACAATGCATGTGAGACGTTGGATAGCATCTTGACTTTGACTCAGACTAGGAATAGATGGCCACGATTTGAAGAAAATTTTGAAGAGAGATTGAGAAATGAAACGCAACGTTTCATTTAATTGTTGTTTTGGGCTTAAGGATTCAGTTGCTATCCACACCACCGTTTGGGCCCTAATCCTGGAATGAACTGGTTATATTTGCTATTCACCACGCAGCTTTTATTAATTTCCATTGTTTTTCTTTATTTTTTTTCATATAGTTTAGGAATTAATTCATAATAAATAGGAAAATTAGCCAATTTGATCCAGGTTTTTCCCCCTGATTCATGATTGAATCTAGAATTTTGTTGAATTAAAAAAAAATTAGGAATTCATGCATTTTTTATTTTAATTGCATTTTTTGTACTTTTATTTGATAATAATTCATAATGGTTGATACCTTGACTTGTAGATTTTTCTGTGATCATGTGATGATGATTTTTGGACTTATTTTTTGTGTGTATCTAGTTTAGACATGTATGCTCCTCTAGTAATTTTCTCACATTTTTGTGAAGAAGTTTAGGGCTGGATTTTGTATTGAACTTTAGGTGCTCTAGTTTTAGGGTTTAACCTTAGTACCCCATAGTTTAGGATTTAATTCTAAGACTTATTGGATGATTTGATCTCTGGAATTAACATGGTAGAGTCATGATTGACTTAGGTTCCCATAGTTATTTTTTTAGGATTTTATAATTGGTTTTAGTATTTTAGTTAGGATTAACTTTAGTACTAGGTTTTACGTGATCCTAACTTGCTAACTCAACTAGAATGACTTCATTAGTGCCCTTAGATTAGGGTGTTGCTTCTCTTGCTCTTGGATGATGATGAAGACATGTGTGGGCTGCTGTGGAATGCATGATGGAGCTTGTACTTGAAGTTTGCTCTTCCTTTGGTGTAGTTTGTCTAGGGTTAAGGATTAGGGTTTTTAGGGAGATCTCTTAGAATAGATTTTCTTCCTTCATGAAACATGGAAGATGTTGATCACTTCCATTCCTCCCTATGATGTAAGGTCCCATTGTGAAGGCCTCATCCCTCCTTTGGTAGGATGAGTGGCTCCTCACAAAGTGGTAGAACCTTTGAGGGTTCCTTTCCTTGATGGTGGAGTGCTTAGAGGTGACCTTTGGTCTTCACTTTGCTCACCACTATCCACACCTTGCTCTTGTTAGATGAATCTTTCTCCCTTGCTAGAGGATGGAGTTCCTTGTTAGAAGATTGAAGATGCTAGAGGTTGCCACTTCCCTGTGTTTGAAGACTTCCTGTGGAGCTGAGGCTTGAAGATCCAGAAGAACAAGTTGACACTTGTGAAGAAGATCAAGTTGAGATTGAATAAAGAGCTGAAGCTTGAAGGAGAAGGACAAGTTGATACTTGTGTTTGATGTATTGAAAGCTTGAAGAAGCAGGTTGATACTTGCTATTGAAGATGAAAGCCTTGAAGAACAGTTATAGACTAAGGACTGAGCTGCTGTCAGAGGACTGCTTTGCTGTGAAGATGTGGGAGCTGTTGATCTGCTTTCTTTCCTGTCTGTTTGCTTTCTGTGCAACTGTATTGATGTGACTTGTTTGATTTTCTTGATGCATTAGAATAAGTTCATGTTTAGATTGTGTTAAGCTAGGAGCATGCTTGCACTAGAGGTTGAGTTGCTCCCTCTGCTTGTATTTTTACTGTATGGCTTTGCTTGCGGGTATTCGGTAGAGCCCTGCTCCCTTGCCTATGTGGTTTGTGTTTTGCTTGATGGCATTTGATTTTTCTGTATGATTGCAGTTATTCATATCTGGCTTGAGGTCGAGACGAGCTTGTGGAGGTTGATGCCCCACACATATTTCCTCCCTCACTTGCATTGCATGCATTTTACTGTATATCTGTTTACTGTTTAAGCTGATGCTTTATATGTTCTTGTATCCCTTTGACATGATCCCCTAGGAATCTCACTTCCTTTGACAAGGAAGTGATGATTAGAACTTTAGGTTGAAACCTATGCATGATAACTTCTAGGAGTTCCCTGTTTTAAACCTCAACCATAGGATGAATCCTTGGCATGACAACATTAGGACTTGATAGTCTCCCCGTAGTTGTCCCTCTCTCTTCTTATCTCAAACAACAGTAAAAAACGTAATAAAGGCAAGTTAGTATAAGCGCGTTACGAGCCTTAAGCTACTTGGGTAATGATAATTGAGCGGCCTCCTCTCAATCGTCTAGAATGTTTAGTATACGTCCTTTGGACGATATGTGACGCATTCGTTCCCACGTCATAATCTCTAGTGCTGTACAAACTATAGACAACTAAAAAACAGTTCTTCCGTAAAAGACAGAAAACAAACTTCAAACCTTTTTGCCCCGTGGGCCCATAATTCAAAGGAAAGCTTTTCTGAAGAAAAGAGTGTCGTTAACTCCCAGTTCTACCGCAAACGGTAACGCCTAAGTCTCCAAGGGTCGAGCTGCGTACGCCAAACTGCTGGAACTGTTTGTTAACCCTACTTGAAAAAACAGATGAATCTGAATTCCCGTAATCCGTATTATCCCGAACTATGTAAGCTCTGATCTCTCATACCTATTGAGAGTATGTAGGCACAATACTAATGTATTGGCGAGCCACCTTCCTCGTAACCCGTAGTTAGTCGAACTACGTTGACTCTGATTTCTCATTCTCTGATGAGAATACGTAGGCATAAAGCGCGATGCTTTGCCGAGTCATTTTATTTTCTTTTCAGGCCAGCCTTGATAGGTAGATAGATAAAACCAACCCGTCAGATAAACACAACAAGCGTGGATCCCATCGAGTACGATGGACGTGAGGGGTGCTAATACCTTCCCCTTGCGTAACCGACTCCCGAACCCAGACAACAGTTGCGATGACCTTGTCTTATACCTTTTCGTCAGGTTTTTTCCAATCGTTTCCTTTCCCATTCTGAGGGATAAATAATGAAAGGTGGCGACTCTTCTGTTTTGCCAGCACCTTATTTTCGCGGTAGCGACACACATCATGCAATTTCTCATAGTGACAGCGGTAAAACAATCTAACATAATATTTTCCCACGCTTCCGCTGCGCTACTCTGATACACATTCAACAAGACACCGTTTGCTTCCGAGACCTCAAGCTCGATCAATACTAGTTACTATTGTAACTCTCAAAACACGTCCTTTCTCGGATCCTCTAATCTTTTCAGTCGTTTCTTGCACAATCCCAAGTCCTAGTACAACACTCTTGCCAGACACACATCAACACAAAGGGGTTCTACACCTCCTTCTTATCCATCTTGATCCAACACACGAGCTCTCAACAAATCCTCTATATACTGGATAGCCCCCTTTGTCTGCCCATCCGTTCGCGGATGCTAGACAAAGTTCAACTTCAACATGGCACCCAAAACGTCCGCAAACTCTTCCAAAATCTCAATAAAAACACAGGTTCCCATCTAAAACGATATTAGACGGTATCACATACTACTCAGAATTACTCGACAGTGGCATCAGGCCAACAGTCTCTGATGTTCACACTTCGACTTTCAATCCATTAAACTCAATCAATCTATTAACTCCAATTAGAATTCCAACCTTTTCGAATCCCATTGAGAATACTAATAATCAGTCTCATCATACAAAGCTCGACTCCATACGAAGTCCCCATTATTTCCTATGCATCCTATGCAATTTTCTCAAACCAAATAAATACCTTAAGCTCTTAAGATCATTAACCATCTCAAATCTCAACTAAACAATTGAGGCTCCCAAACTCCGGTACAAACACACAATAGCAACCAACCCTAAGTCACTTGTCAGATATTTCCTCTTATACTTTTAATTGCGCATTTAACGTATCTCCTGTTAGAACACAGATTGGTTCTTAATAATATCTCTATGTTTTGATGATAACTATTATGAAATTTTGTAATTAAGAATTATATACTCTAAAATTTGCTTAAGAGTGTTTGCTGCAGATATTAAAGTAATTATCACTCCAGAAGCAAATCAGAACTGAACATAAGAAATATGCTAGACTCTGAAGCGCCAGATGCATCCATTAGAAGATTCTGAATACTGCCAACAGAAGATCCTGAGCGTAGCCTCCAGAAGGATCTGAAGCAGAAGCTCCAGAAGGATCTGAAGTAGAAGCTCCAGAAGAATCTGAAGCAAGTCAGAAGCATCTGAACCAAAGAAGAATTCTGTATGAAGAGTTTTCAAGCATAGTTACTACAGAAGATTCTGAAAGTACTAAAGCTGCCAGTACTGAGGATCTGACTCAAATATGCTCTGAACTTATACACGCTAAAAGCACACCTGCTGCAAAGACTCTGATTCAGCAAAACTCTGATCAACATCAGAAGGCTCTGATCAAATTAGACTCTGATGATTCTTGCTGAAAATTGATGAAGAAGAATTCAAAGATTATGTCCGTTGGAATAATCCAAACGACTCTTTCCTTATTTATGCTAGACACAAGAACATAGACAAAAAGGATTTCTCTGTGCTTTCTTCTTCTAGGAAAGGTCACTTGATGTGAAGACAAAAAGGCTCAGACCTTTTGGTACACTCTTCTCAACGTGAAGTTCTCTTGGATCAAGCTGCCTATAAAAGCAAGTCTTCACCCATCTTCTTTTGTTGACGTTTTTACCTGAAAAGAAATCAATATTCAAAGCTCTCATACAATTCACATTCTTTCTAGAATTAATTTCTTTGTTCTTAATATTAAGTGAAAAATCACAGTTGTGATAAAGCTTTATTAGAAGCAATTTAAACACTTGTATTTGTTATTACATTTGATTGTAAGAAAACCTTAAGAAGATCCAGTTAGGATCAGTAGTTCTTGAGAAGACTTTGAACAGTTGTTCTTAGTGCTTACTATTGTAATCAGTTGATTAAATAGTGGATTAAGTCCTTGATTGAGAAAGGCAAATCACTCTAGGAAGGGTGGACTGGAGTAGTTGAGTTCAACGAACCAGGATAAAAATGCTTGAGTTTTTATTTCTAAGTTTTTATCTTCATACTTATTCAACCCCCTTCTAAGTATTTTCTCACCTTCAGTTGGTATCAGAGCTCCTGTTCTGTGTGTGCTACCACTTCATAATGACAGTAAAGATCCAGTGAGAAAAACTTTGATATATATTTGGTTGTTACTATGGCTGATAATACAATGTCTAACATTAACAACAAATATGAAGAAAGGGACAGAATCAGCACTAAACCCCCTATGTTTGATGGGGAGAAATTTGATTATTGGAAAGACAGGATTGAAAGTTTTTTCCTTGGTTATGATGCTGATTTATGGGATTTGGTCATAGATGGATATGTTCATCCCATTGATGGGAATGGCAAGAAAGTAGATAGAAAATCTATGACAGAAGCCCAGAAGAAGGAATTTAGAAATCACCACAAGGCCAGAACAATATTGTTAAATGCAATATCTCACACTGAGTATGAAAAGATTACAAATAGAGAAACTGCATTTAACATGTTTGAGTCCTTAAAGATGACTCATGAGGGAAACTCTCAAGTCAAGGAAACAAAGGCTCTGGCTCTAATCCAGAAGTATGAAGCCTTCAAGATGGAAGACTCTGAATCTGTTGAAGCTATGTTCTCCAGATTTCAAATACTTACAGCTGGACTAAAGGTTCTGGATAAAGGATACTCTACTGCTGATCATGTGAAAAAGATCATCAAAAGTTTACCTACCAGATGGAGACCTATGGTGACTGCGCTGAAAATGGCTAAAGATCTGAACAAGATCTCCCTGGAGGAACTAATCAGTTCACTAAGAAGTCATGAAATTGAACTTGAGGAAGATGAACCTCAAAAGAAAGGTAAATCAATTGCTTTAAAATCTAATAAATCTGCTAAAGCATTGCAGGTAATAGAGGAAAGCTCTGAAGAATCCTCATCTGAAGATGAATATGAACTATCCATGATGTCTAGAAGAATAAACAAACTCTGGAAGCATAAAGGAAAGAAGTTCAGAAACTTCAGGAAGCCTGACCAAAGAAAAGAATCTTCTGGACACAGAAGATCTGGCAAAAAGGAGGTTGTCTGTTATGAATGTAAAGAACCTGGACATTACAAAAATGAATGTCCAAAGGTGCTGGATGGCAAGCCTAAAAGAAAATCTGATAAGAAGAAAAAGGTTCTAATGGCCACCTGGGATGATTCAGATACATCTGAATCTAAATCTGAGTCAGAAGAGGAATGTGCCAATGTAGCTTTGATGGCAGACATAGAAGATCAGGAGGAAGGAACTTCAGGATCTGAATCTGACTCTGACGTTGAAGAGGTAATGGCTAAAGTCACTAAAGAAGAACTTATCAAAGTGTTATCAGAAGTTCTGAAGAGCTATAACAATATTAAGCTCAAATACAAGAAGCGTTAAAGCAATCTTGTATCTGAGAATAATATTCTCAAATCAGAAGTAGCTGAGCTAAATGAAAAGAACTTAAAATTGAAAAATGATTCTGAATTAGCTCAACAAAACTCTGATTCTGAAATTGAATCTGAATGCAAAAATATTTTGGAAAAATATGATTATAGCTTTCAGAAGTTTCTTGCAAAAAGCATAGACAGAAGCAAAATGGCTTCTATGATCTATGGAGTTAGCAGAAATAACAGAAAAGGAATTGGATATAAATCTTCCTCTGGAAAGGATTTAAATCCAAAACCTGTTGATAAAATTATCATCAAGAAGACTCCTTTATATTCCCACTTTAAATTTGGTCACTTGAATGATATTGAACAAACACGTTCTGAAAAGAATATTCATGTGTTTAAATCTAAGGCTAGTCAGAATAAACCTTATGTTGAAAAACAGAAGTTTAGACAAACCTTCAGAACAACTAACCCTAAAGGACCCAAGAAGATCTGGGTACCTAAAAGCAAAATAATTCATGTTGCAGATGTTCTTAGCAGCAAGGTCAGGACGCCAATCATGGTACCTGGACTCTGGATGCTCGCGACACATGACAGGAGAAAGGTCTATGTTCCAAAGTCTGGAGCTTAGATCTGGAGGTGATGTGAAATTTGGAGGGAATCAGAAGGGCAAGATCATTGGATCTGGCACTATTGGAAATGGTAAACTTCCCTCTATTACTAATGTTTTACTTGTAGAAGGGTTAAAGAATAACTTATTGTCCATAAGTCAATTAAGTGACAATGTTTATGATATAACCTTTAATCAAAAATGTTGTAAAGCTATTAGTCAAAAGGATGGCTTTATCCTATTTAGTGGAAAGAGGAAAAACAACATTTATAAAATAAATCTTTCAGAACTTAAAGTTTAGAATGTTAAATGCCTCTTGTCTGTTAATGAAGAGCAATGGGTCTGGCACAGAAGATTGGGGCATATTAATATGAGACGTATATCTCAGATTAATAAACTTAATCTTGTCAGAGGACTTCCTAATCTGAAGTTCACCTCAGATGCTCTTTGTGAAGCATGCCAAAAGGGGAAGTTTTCAAAATCATCTTTTAAATCAAAAAATGTTGTTTCTACTTCCAGACCACTAGAATTACTTCATATTGATCTGTTTGGACCAGTGAAAACTGCATCCATCAGAGGCAAGAAGTATGGATTAGTCATTGTTGATGACTATAGTAGATGGACATGGGTAAAGTTCTTAAAACACAAGGATGAGTCACATTCTGTGTTCTTTGACTTCTGTAAACAAGTCCAGAATGAAAAAGATTTCAAAATTATAAAAGTTAGAAGTGATCATGGTGGTGAATTTGAAAATAAATATTTTGAAAAATATTTTAATGAAAATAGCATTGCTCATGATTTTTCCTGTCCTAGAACTCCACAACAAAATGGAGTTGTAGAGAGGAAAAATAGAACTCTGCAAGAAATGGCCAGAACCATGATCAATGAGACTAATCTGGCAAAACACTTTTGGGCAGAAGCAATCAACACAGCTTGTTACATTCAGAACAGAGTGTTTGTAAGACCTCTTCTGGAGAAGACTCCATATGAACTGTGGAAGAACAAAAAGCCCAACATTTCATATTTTCATCATTTTGGATGTATTTGCTATATGTTAAATACTAAAGAAAATTTGAACAAGTTTGATTCCAAAGCACAGAAGTGTTTCATGCTTGGATATTCTGAACGCTCTAAAGGCTACAGAGTATACAACACTGAGACACAGATTGTGGAAGAATCTATTCATGTTAGATTTGATGATAAGCTTGGCATTAAAAAGGCAAAGCAGTCTGAAAACTCTGCAGATAGAGAAGTAGTCTTCACAGACTCTGAAAGCTCAGAGGCAGACAAAGCTCAAGTGAAGGAACCAGAAGCAACGCCAGATGCCATTCCTTTAACTTCTCAGATGAACAATTTAAACATTTCTGAAGAATCAACTGTTAGAGGATCATCTTCCAGAATCAAAGCTTCTCATCTAGAGAATGTTATTATTGGAAAGAAGGATGACCCTATCAGAACAAGATCCTTTCTTAGATCATCTGAAGCATCATTATTTGGACTGGTGTCAGTAATTGAACCAACTTCTGTAGATGAAGCTCTGCAAGACAATGATTGGATTATTGCCATGCAAGAAGAGTTAAATCAATTCACCAGAAATGATGTGTGGGATTTAGTTCAAAGACCAAAAGGATTCAATATAATTGGAACTAAATGGGTCTTCAGAAATAAGCTAAATGAGAAAGGAGAAGTTGAAAGAAATAAGGCAAGGCTTGTTGCTCAAGGATACAGTCAACAAGAAGGTATTGATTATACTGAAACTTATGCTCTAGTGGAAAGGTTAGAATCTATACGCCTTCTCATTTCATTTGCTGCACAAAATAACATCACTCTGTATCAGATGGATGTTAAAAGTGCCTTTCTAAATGGTATTATAGAAGAAGAAGTTTATGTCCACCAGCCTTCTGGTTTTGAGAGTGAAAAATTTCCAGATCATGTTTTCAAACTAAAGAAATCTCTGTATGGTTTAAAACAAGCTCCCAGAGCTTGGTATGAGAGATTGAGCAATTTTCTTCTGGAGAAAAATTTCATCAGAGGCAAAGTGGACACAACACTCTTTTGTAAATCATTTAAGAAAGATCTTCTAATTTGTCAAATATATGTGGATGATATCATATTTGGATCTACCAATACTATGCTGGGAAAGGAGTTTGCTCAATGTATGCAGGCAGAATTTGAAATGAGCATGATGGGAGAATTGAGATTCTTTCTGGGAATTCAAGTCAACCAAACTCCAGAGTGCACTTACATACATCAGACCAAATATGTTAAAGAACTTCTGAAGAAATTTAACATGACTGATAGTAAGCTGGCAAAAACTCTCATGCATCCAACTAGCTCACTAGGCAAGGAAGAGGTAAGTAAGAAAGTAGATCAGAAACTCTACAGAGGTATGATAGGATATCTTCTTTACTTAACTGCTTCTAGACCTGACATATTGTTCAGTGTATGCTTGTGTGCTAGATTCCAATCAGATCCTAGAGAATCACACTTGACAGCTGTCAAGAGGATTCTAAGGTATCTGAAAGGTACTTCTAATGTGGGTTTGTGTTACAGAAAATCTGATGATTTCAAATTAGTTGGATTCTGTGATGCTGACTACGCTGGAGACAGAGTGGAAAGGAAAAGTACTTCTGGAAGTTGTCAATTTCTAGGAAGAAATCTAATCTCTTGGTACAGCAAGAAGCAACCCACAATTGCACTATCAACCATAGAGGCAGAATATATTGTTGCTGCTGGATGTAGCACGCAGATGCTCTGGATGAAAATTCAGCTAGAAGACTATCAGATATTTGAAAGTAACATTTTTATATTCTGTGATAATACTTCTGCTATTTGTTTTTCTAAAAACCCCATTTTACACTCTAAGGCAAAACATATAGAAATTAAGCATCATTTCATCAGAGACTATGTTCAGAAGGGAATTATAAATTTAGCCTTTGTTGATACAGATCATCAATGGGCAGATATTTTCACAAAACCCCTTGTTGAAGATAGATTCAAATTTATTCTGAAATATATTGGTATGGATTTTTGTCCAGAATAATATTTGTCAGAAGCAAATTTTACAGATGCAAAAATGTTTAATGCTCTGAAGTATTTCTTTCGATTACTTATTCATTTCCTTTAATTACTTTTTTGTGTGAAACTCTGAACTAACAATACTCAGAGGATCTGAACGTTGGTTAACATTTCATTTCTCAAGAGAATTTAGAAGCACATGCAATCAAACACGTGTCACTCTGAATCTGCAAAGGTGGCGTGTACACTACTGAAGAGACGTTTGAGGTGAAGTTTGAATAGTGAAAATCTTGATTTTCCCCCAATTTGTCAGAATCAATAAATGCTTGAAATGATTTTTATTCTTTTTCATTAAATGCTACGTGTGAACGTGCCATTATCAGACTGGTTGTATGCCTAAGTGTTTACTATAAATATCACACTTCTCACCACTTTCACACTTTTCACATCTCAATCGTTTATGCATTTCTGTCTCCTTTTCTCTCTTCACAAAAACCCTAAGCGTTTGACAAACTCATCTTCAATGGCAACTTCATCATCCACTGCTGCACAGTTTCAATCAACCATGGTTGCAGTTACTTCTGCAAATATGGGTGTGACTCCATATACGACACCAAAGAGAACTTTGTTAACACCTGTTGACAAACTGGAAGTTCTCTGTGAATCAATGGTGGAATTTGATTCACTGGCTGAAAATGGATTTGAGTTTCGCTCCATAATTGATGCTCAAGGATGGGTGAAATACTTTGACAGACTTTTTGGACCAGTCTACCCCCTTCTGGTGAAAGAATTCTGGATCCATGTTGTTGTATACCCTAAGTTTATCTTGTCTTCTATTCTGTGTAAAGAGATAATCATCACAGAAGATCTGATTAGGAAACTCATTGGATATGAGGAGACAGATGGAGTATCTCATCTGCCAGCTGGGCGTGTAGATATGGATGAAGTATATGAGGAAGTGATGACTGCTGGATAGGCCTCTAATAAGTTCAAAGATCTGAAGCCTGACTACAAGATCTGGGCAAAGATTTTCATGGGATGCATTCATCACAGAAAGTCTACAAACTCTCCAGACTACGTAAACAATGAACAACTCTACTTTATGTACTGCTTAAGTCAGAGCACCAAGGTAGATCTTCCCTACATTCTGTTTATGCACTTATGGAATCATATAAATGCCTCCAGAGAATCTGTGAAAGAAAAAGGTCAGAAGATCAGAACTTGGATTCCCTTTGGAAGGTTAATCTCAGATTTTCTGACAGAAAATGGACTGGTGACTGCTCTATATGCTGCTGGAGTCACATATGAACTTGAATTCATTCTTGGAAAACCTCTGAATGCAAAGAGTCTTCAGAGACTAAAAATTGTAGAAGAACTCACAACAGCACCCAAGAAGCTGAATATCACTGAACTCAGTCAGAAGAGAATCCCAGTAGATGACTACCCTCTGTTCTTTGCTGAAGAACCAAGAGAAATTATAGTGAGTTATATTGATGCTTGCAAGGCAGATGGAACGCCCATTCCTGCAGATATTCTGAAGAGAGCAAGGGAACCATTGCCTGTTGGAGGAGAAGAGATCCCAAGAAAAAGAAGTCAATCAGAAGCAGAAGTTGCGCCTGTTCAGAAGAAGCCCAAAGTTGCTGAGAAGCCTCAGAAGATGATCAAGAGGAAAGCATCTGGAGACACTCCTTCTGTTCCTGCAAAACGTATCAAGATTAAAGGTACCAAATCTTCTGTATCTTCTGTAAATAATACTGTTGTAAATGATTCAACATTTAAGTCTATCCCTAAACCACCTTCTACTCAAAAACAATTTGTTACTGCTCCACCTCATACATCTGTTCCATCCCCACAAAAATCATCTAATCCTGCTTCCATCTCACCTATAAAACCTTCTACTACACAATCATCTGTACCAAAACCAACAACAACAAAACCACAAAATCAGACTCCACAACCAGAAATACCAACAAAATAATCTGCGCCACAACAACCACAATCAGAACAACAACCACAACAACCAGAAAAACAATCTGAACAACAAAAAGAAAAACCCTCTAAACAACAACAACAACCACAAGAAAAACAATCTGTATCACAACAAACACAACAACCAGAAAAACAATCTGAACCACAAACACAACAACAAGAAAAACAACCACAACCAGAAAAACCACCATCAACCACATCTGAACCTATAAAAGTTACATCTGATCCACCTGCATCAGAACCACCTACATCAGAAACAGCAAACCCATCTGAAACCCATATTCCTGAGACAGAGGTTCTAAATGTTACACCTCTCAAAACTGTTTTTGAAGTGTCATCTACCTCTTACACTTCAACCTCATCATCCAATTCCTTAGAATCTGATATACACCCAGATTTTCTAGTATCCCCCTCTCACAGAGATTCTGAAGTAAACCAACCTGAACCCCCTGTTTCTTCTGAAGTTTCTATTCCAGATCCTATTCCAACACCTAAACCTTCTTCTGAAATTACCATTCCAAATCCTACCCCTGCACCCAAGCCAAGAACATCTGAGCATGTACCTTCTGCTTCGTGCAAACTATCTTCTTCTAACAAACTTCCTTCTGGTTTCACCTTGAAAAACTTCTACACCAGAATTGACCCATCTGAAACCATCACTCCTCTCAAACCCAAACTTACCATCATTCTGCCATTTGTGTTTCGATCCTATATTAAAACAATGTCAGCAGTACCTTCATCAGATCCAAAACCATACTCTGCTATATCTGCTAAATCTGATATACCTGTTTCATCTGATAAACCTGCTAAATCTGCTTTCAAACCTTACTCTGATAAACCATTTGATGTGGTTTCCTATAAAACAAAAGCAAAACCAAATCTGATAAATTCTTTATCCAGATCAAAGCCTGACAAATCCTCTGAAATTCCATTCATACCCTACTACCCTCATCCTCTGATCTCCATTCATAAATCCATATTTCCACCTACTCCCCAACCCAAGCCAATAACCTTGGAAACTCTGTTACACCTCAGACCTAGACTGAATGTTGATCATTTATTTACATGTTTTTTGCAAGAAATACAAATGTATTTAGGTTCTGTACAGAGGAAGTGTTCATCAACAATGGATGCAAAGGAATCTGATGTCATTTGGAATGGCTTCATAAACAGAATCAACATTGTAGCATCAAATCTAAAGAACGTATGTTCTGATGATGCGAAGCTCAGATTTGCTGAAGCTGCTAGAAGTCTGTTTTGGACTGTTAAGAGATCTGGACCACTTCTTCTAACAGATGCTCCTTCATCATCAGAAGAGAATACTGAATCTGCATCTGAAGACAACCCCCTGGCAATGACTCTGATAGAACATCCTTCTGGCTCTACTGCTCCTAGCTCCAAAGCCCCTATGGAAATTGACTCTGTTCAAGCTTCAGAAATTGTTCCACCTTCTTCATTTGAGATCAAGAAAGAACATCCAGATCTTGAAGATAAGATTGCAGTTCTGGAAGCTGGTCAATCAGAAATCAAGTCATGGATGGCTAAATAAGATAAGAAGTATGAAGACATGACTCAGTGGATGTCCCAACAGGATCAGAAGAATGAAACAATGGCTAAGTGGATGTCAAAACAAGAACAGTCCTCTTCTGAGATCACGGATCTGTTGAAGATGCTTTTGTCAAAACACTCTTAGTTTCTTTATTTTTTCTTCTGATGTTTGCATCTAATGTTTGCATATGTATTTTGAATATCTTCTGATGTGTGTACTCTTGCTCTGAATTGAATGAATGAATGCTTCAAAGTTTTCTCCACATGATTTATCTCATTTACTATTTCCTTTTATTTGTCTTTTCAACATTATTACTTTTTGCTTATGACAAAAAAGGGGGAGAAAATATAGATCTGAACTGTTTAATTAAACTTCACCAGAATGAAACTTCAGACATATCAATTTTATCTAACATAAAATCTGAGTATTTCAGAACATTTGATAAGTACATTCTGTAAAAGAAACTCTGAGACTCTCAGATCATTTGACAATTATCAGACTCTGACTCTGAAATATGCAAGACACTCTGACTCTCAAATGTTAAAGAACAATCAAGCTCTAACTCTGAAAAATACTCAAGACAAAAGGGAAGTTTCTATTCCTTATTTGTATTTAATTCAGGGGGCGATTCATCATCTCAGGGGGAGTTATAATTATTCTATTTTCAATTAAACAAAATTTCTGATGTTTTTGTCATCATCAAAAAGGGGGAGATTGTTAGAACACAGATTGGTTCTTAATAATATCTCTATGTTTTGATGATAACTATTATGAAATTTTGTAATTAAGAATTATATACTCTAAAATTTGCTTAAGAGTGTTTGCTACAAATATTAAAGTAATTATCACACCAGAAGCAAATCAGAACTGAACATAAGAAATATGCTAGACTCTGAAGCGCTAGATGCATCTATTATAAGATTCTGAATGCTGCCAACAGAAGATCCTGAGCGTAGTCTCCAGAAGGATCTGAAGCAGAAGCTCCAGAAGGATCTGAAGCAGAAGCTCCAGAAATATCTGAAGCAAGTCAGAAGCATCTGAACCAAAGAAGAATTCTGTATGAAGAGTTTTCAAGCATAGTTACTACAGAAGATTCTGAAAGTACTAAAGCTGCCAGTATTGAGGATCTGACTCAAATATGCTCTGAACTTATACACGCTAAAAGCACACCTGCTGCAAAGACTCTGATTCAGCAAAACTCTGATCAGCATCAGAAGGCTCTGATCAAATTAGACTCTGATGATTCTTGCTGAAAATTGATGCAGAAGAATTCAAAGATTATGTCCGTTGGAATAATCCAAACGACTCTTTCCTTATTTATGCTAGACACAAGAACAAAGACAAAAAGGATTTCTCTATGCTTTCTTCTTCTAGGAAAGGTCACTTGATGTGAAGACAAAAAGGCTCAGACCTTTTGGTACACTCTTCTCAACGTGAAGTTCTCTTGGATCAAGCTGCCTATAAAAGCAAGTCTTCACCCATCTTCTTTCGTTGACGTTTTTACCTGAAAAGAAATCAATATTCAAAGCTCTCATACAATTCACATTCTTTCTAGAATTAATTTCTTTGTTCTTAATATTAAGTGAAAAATCACAGTTGTGATAAAGCTTTATTAGAAGCAATTTAAACACTTGTATTTGTTATTACATTTTATTGTAAGAAAACCTTAAGAAGATCCAGTTAGGATCAGTAGTTCTTGAGAAGACTTTGAACAGTTGTTCTTAGTGCTTACTATTGTAATCAGTTGATTAAATAGTGGATTAAGTCCTTGATTGAGAAAGGTAAATCACTCTAGGAAGGGTGAACTGGAGTAGTTGAGTTCAACGAACCAGGATAAAAATACTTGAGTTTTTAATTCTAAGTTTTTATCTTCATACTTATTCAACCCCCTTCTAAGTATTTTCTCACCTTCATCTCCCAATCATATCACCCAAGAATCACAAAACACAACAAATAGTCCTGTCGGATTCGACAAAAGCAACACACAAGTTGTTGACAGCTTTTCCAAAATTCTTTGAACTTTCTTCATAGTGACATAACACTACTTCCTCTCTAATACTGATAACTCAAACTCCCGATATGCAACACGATCCTCTATATTCTTCTAATACATCAAAACACCATTGGTTACACAACCCTTGACTCACCCACTCAAGCGTGGAAAATTCCATTCCAAACGGACACGCAGTTGTAAACCTATGGCGAAAACACGAATCACACTTACCACAACATCCAAACGTATCACATCACTAATTACTCAATTCCATGTCACTACCTTCTCGTCACATAGAGCACTGTAATGAATTCCCATGCTCCTAACCTTGCGTCATTCCAAATTACGGTCCTCCCGTTACTATAAGGTCGTAGAAACAACATTCTGCACTTAGAAGGCCATTCAATACATCTTCAGCTTCTCGAAATGGTTGAAGATTTAACCATACCAATCTTGTGTCCCGCATCTTACTCCCTTTAGTAATCTCCAGAAGTCACCATTCCACTCTTTATATACTTAACCTTGGGGTCTATTGTCGTAGCACCCACACCAAACGCGAGTCTCAACTACTCGATTAATTTAACTCCTTGACCATCCAAACACACATACAACATGGGTTCTCAATCTCGGACCAGTTCCCGAAATTAAGTCTTTCACAACCCCACTTCACATCCTGGCCCTGTAACACTTATCTTGTCAGGATAACTTCCAGACATCTATAACTAATCGGAAATTGCCAACCTCCCACTTTCATTAGCACTCAAAATCTCATCAAATTCAACATCTCGACACTGTCTTGCGTCGACTCCTCAGAACAATCCTTAAGCACTTGGCTTCACTCCAAACAATTCACTGCACACACCATCTAAGCTCGCAAGACCCGTCTATCCCATCCAACACAACCCCAACTACTATCAACAAGAGATTAAGGGTGATCAGTTCCTCAATTTGTCAACAGACAGCCGAAATCGTGATGGAGTATAAACCATCTTTACCAAACTATAAGGGCATTCAACCACACTGAGCTACAACTCCACATTTTGCAGCAACCTGGAGAAGCACAAGTTCTCCCCCACTCGGATCATTCCCATTTCTGCAGACAAAGGCTAAACAACAAACACGTACCAACAGTGTTTCACACACATGTCGCGTACAAGGGAACAACCAACATTAGACAACTTGGTCGGATGGACCGACCTGCTCTAATACCACTTAATGCAACACCCCCTTTCTATACCCCCAAATAACACAATTAAATCATTTAGGCACGAATTAAAATTCCATCAGAGTATATTTATTTCATGGTATAAAAGGAGTGTGTCACATTACTCACGAAACGGCCACATGAATATTAATGTTTATAAATAAATAATTCAAAAGGGGTAAATCTCAACTAAAAGAAAATAAATGCATGGTTCTTAAAATAAGCATATTCATGTTTTCTATTTAAGCGGAAGACTAAAACATTGAATTACTTAAGACATGATAAAATACAAGTACACGCCATCAGGTTGTTCATAACATCAATCACAGTTTACCAAACATCGTCAACTATTACATACATAATGTACCACAAGATACTCTACAAGCCTAGCTACCCAATGTTACATATCAGAGCGACCGACTCAAGAGAAAGGAGCTATACTCCAAAGGAAAACCTCCAGCAATCCTAATCTGCAATGCCTCATAGAGCATTATAAAACAGCAGAAGGGTGAGAAATATTACCATAATAACAATGCATACAATTATGTATATAAACAATCATAAAATACATATATGCCACATTTCTCAATCAATTCACACACTCACCATTCCCACATCAACATATCGTATATATACATAGGCACACTTCTCCTAACAATCACATATACATTATGTTTCATTTACCGCAAATCATATAAGCATATACAATCATACTTCTATAATTCACATCATTTTCACATAAACATTTACAATCATTCTATACATCTCAATCATTCCATACATCGCAATGTATCCATATAAGTGTCTATATATAAATAGAACATCAAGCATATACAATATACATTCACCAACGTTTACATCAATCCATGTAAACCCACATATATACATATATTCACATACATATATATATACATACCTTCAAGCATACTCACTCATGCCATTACCGAAATTCGCATTAATTCACATAACATCTACATTCATGTTTATTTCACCAATGCATCATATGAAAATGACAACATGCAACTCATAAAGACCAACACACGACTCTATGCAGATGCAAATGCGGTACCGACTCATTTCAGCAGGTTCAATTGAAGAACCAAAAATAACCATCGCTCACACCCCACAAGGGTACACGAAGTTCTGCAGATTCTCCGAGGAATCAATATAACCATCACAACATACGAGGTTCTGCAAATCCTCCGAGGGATCAATAAATAACCATCGCTCACACCCCACAAGGGCACACGAGGTTCTGCAGATTCTCCGAGGAATCAATAAATAACCATCGCTCACACCCCACAAGGGCACACGAGGTTCTGCAGATTCTCCGAGGAATCAATAAATACAAGAATGCACACCATGATGCTTCACATGCGACATGACTCATGACACTCTTGAAATGCACACATGTTTACAAACATACTCATGCATTCATCACGTTAATCACATATATTCATTATGCACTCACAATATTTAAACAGGGTTCACATTTACAATCATCATACATCGCATACGAGCAATATGCACTTGCAAATATCGTGCCAAACGGCAATAAACTCAATCACATCCATCATGCATTTCCAATCAATTTAAACAATGCGTCACATATGCCAAAAGGCCACATATTCACAATCAATTCATAACCTAGGATTCACGCCATACGGCTACCCACAGCACACATAACAGCATATAATTAGTCATCTCAGACAAGGAATGATCGCAACCAAACCACACAATCAATCCACGAATGGAAAACACAGGAAAAGAAAATATGTTGTTGTGTTCGCTAACCTTCGCCTGGCGAAGCCCCTGGCGAACCTTCGCTACACCGTTCGCCTGGCGAACTTGCCAGCAAAGACCACTGGGGTTTATTCAGAAATTACTCGCTAGCACTCGCTAGCACACTCGCCTGGCGAACCTTCGCCACACTCATTCGCCTGGAGAACTTGCCAGCAAAGACAGGGTGTTTGTTACTGACTTGGTTCGCTGCTGCTCGCTGGGCTTCGCCTGGCGAAGCTTCGCTAACATTCGCCTGGCGAACCTGCGAACTCAGAACTTCCATGGCTGTCCAAAAGCCCAAACCTCACAAACTGACCGATTTAATCCAAATTAGTTCCAGTAGCACAACCCACTCATCACCCGACTATACTACCCTGTCTATTCCAAATTCTAACCGATAAAACTCAATTTCTACCGATTAAATTCACTTCCGACCTAAAATGGAAAAATGTAGGAAACCCTCAACAAATCCAAACACACACATACATAATCATACACATTGATTAAGATAGTAATATTTCACACCCTTACCTCGATTAATCGGAAGCTAGAAGTCGTTCTTGAGCTTTCCAAGCTTTTCCTTCTACTTTTTCTTCTTCCTCCACTTTCTTTTCATGTTTTCTATTTTTCATTGTCGTTCCTCTTCCCCCATATATATATATATATATATATATATATATATATATATATATATATATATATATATATATATATATATATATATATATATATATATATATATATATATATATATATATATATATATATATATATATATATATATATATATATATATATATATATATATATATATATATATATATATATATATATATATATATATATATATATATATATATCCTTCCTTTCCATTTTTCTCCAATATATTTCTTCTCTGAAAATATTTGTCAATTCATTTTCTCATAAAATACCTCATTTTGACATTGGTTAGAAAACATCTGATAAATCCTCCTGATTCTACCAAATAGAATAAATCAGTTAAATCCAATAATTCACTTAAACCATACAAACCAACTAACTAGTACAATTAATCAGCCATTAAAAATCGGGTTGTTACACTGACGACTCTACTTGGAGGGGGAAGACAAACCCAGTGCCTTGGGATAAACATGGCCAAAGTAAAAGAACAAACAAACATAAAAATGAAAAATGCACAGATTCCATGTATCCATATGAATGAATGAATGTATGTTATGTTATGCTTATGCTGACAAAACAATTAAGGAGAAGTAAACCGACGATGAAATAAACATCTCAACATGATACTCAGCCAATCTTTGCAAGATAGAAACATCACTGGGGTGAATGGAAAGCCACACACGAAATCATAGTCTTGCTTTAAGGCTTCAAACTTCTCTGGGGAAAAGAGAGTATTCCACTTGGGGATATAACATCATGACTTCACTTAGGGGACTGTCAAGATGAATTTGGTTACTCTATCGGGGGATGAGAAAGATCCACTAAGAAAGGATCAAACTCATGGGGATAAAATAAATATCCACGACGAATTGAAGTAGTCGGAAAGGAAGTTGTAATTGGAGAAACCTAGATCAACATGGCAGCTGAAGATGTCAGAGTCGAAACTTCATGGGGATGAAATAAACATCCACTTCGCTGGAAAAGGTTGAGCGGTAAGAGATTCACTAAGGAATGAAATAAACACTCACCTCATTGAGGAAGGTTGAAGCCAAGGAAATTCCCTAGCGTAGGCTTAGGTTATCAACTAGGGAATTCTTGCATCAATTCTGCCATAATCGCTTGAAGTAGAGATTCATTAGGGAATTGTCATGACCACCTGAAGTAAAGACTTACTGGGGACATGGGTGAAGAATGTTGTGAGAACAAAGTAGTTCTGCATTGATGAACTGAGTGGTGGTCTCCATTTCGAATAACAGTTGTTGTGAATGGATAAAATAATCCTTAATTCTAAAATTCCCCAGATCACATGGTTTATAAGTCATCTCAAGAGGATTTTACAAAAAACTAGGCATCCAAAATGTTCCAATGTCTTCAAACTCTTGGAAAGATTTATCGAATCTCGACGAAGCTGTCCTAGATTGACTGCATTCCGTATTGCTGAAACATCAAACATACCCCTTAAGGATAGTCGGACTATGGAAGCAACAACTTGCCCTTGTTTAGCAGAGTCTTCAGGAAACATGCCCCTAGATATGATCATCCCTTTGAAATTATTCACCATTTATTATCAGAGTCTCAAGTCTCAAACGATTAAGCTCGCCATTGTTGTTCGTATACAAGCTTTTATGGTATCAAGTAATGTTAGCAAGCAAAAAAAAATTTAATTCTGAAACTGCTAATGCAACACACGCGTCAGTCTTGAAGTTTTTATTGGAAAGATATCACAATAATATGTGACTGAATCACTAGTTAGGATATGAATTAATTTTACAAAGCCAATAAAAATCTTGAGCACAACTCATAGGAGTCAAGAAACGTTATTTCATCGAGTATGCTTTCAAAACAAACCCTGCTTCAATTAGGTCTTTTGAGGGTTGTATCGTGGCTTGGTTCACGGTTTAAGAAACAAAGGATAAAAGCTCAAAGTTTATTTGTACCCACCAATTCTTCGTGATGTTCTTCAGCCCTAAGTTCAGTTAACTAACCCGACCATTCATCTCTCAAGAGGATTTTGATATGGTTGAGAAACCATTGAGGCTTTGGACATGGTGGTCACTTACCTTTTTCTTTTGGTGTTTGATCACACGCCTTTGTTCTTTATTGAGAATTTTTCTTTGTAATCCTTTGGTTTTAATTTTCGCGTTATTTTATTCTTTTTGTTTTCCCTAAATTTTGCTTGGACCGAGTTTTTTGGATTTGACCTTGAAGTCCAGCAGGATGCCCCAATTTTGCCTAAGTCCCCTTCATAGGTTTTGACTTAGCGGGCTTCTCTTTTTCCTTTTTTTTTATTTTTTTTTATTTATGAACAAATCGTGTGACTCTAAGTCATTTTGACTTGTTGAAAGGATTGTGACTGCCCCACTCTTTGGCTAGTTGAGGGATAATCATTGTGGATTTGATCTCTAGCCTCATAATGTGTGAGGGATAGATAAAGTGGATTCTCAAATGTTCGCTCCTTTTTTTTTTGAAAGTCTGGGCGCTCGATCAACTTAACTAAAAACTACCTTGCCCCAGGTTAAAATTGAGGTTTTTTTTATACTTGAAAAAGAAAACCCCTACTTCAAAGCTAAAAGGGCTTTAAAAAGGTTTATCTCCCTTATATCTCCAGTGTTTGGGATTTGAAACAGTGCCTTACATCATCAGCAAGGTCTTATTCAAAAGCATACAATAAGGAGTCTTGCGTTTTTGATTTCGTCATCCTCCCTCCAATTCTCTAACAAGGCGAGAGATTGGGTAGCATTGGCATTATAAAACAGGAAAAAAAACATTTTAAGAGTGAATGCGAATGGATTTCTTCAAGACAAACATATTCATTTCATTAAACATTCAAAACAAACAAGTTCTTACATGCAAATCATGCTTTTACAATCAAAGAAATAACAACAAATGCAAGCAAACAAACAAATAAACATCCTGATGATCTTGGGAATAAGCTCTCTTCTAGCTTGAAATGGACTCTCTTGAGTCTTCATATCCATCAGCATAAAGGTGTTCCATTCACAACTGAGCTTCCTCCCTTGAAGGCCAGTACCTTATTGTCGATCATCTCTTTAACCTTTTCTTGTAAAACCTTGCACTCTTCAATCAGATGGCCTTCTACCCCATCATGAAACTCACAAATGGTATCTGGATTGAACCAAGGAGGGCGAGATTTCATAGCTCTAGTCTTTCTAGGTGTCATCACCGAGTTTCGAGAAAAATAGGTCCATAATCGACCGTAAGTCATTAGGATTGGGTCAAACTTCCTTTGGGCGTGACTCTGATGTGTTTTCTGACGGAACTGTGGTTGACAATTCAGAGTTGTCTGAGCGGCAGGAGCAACATCAACAGGAACTTTCTTACCAGCCTCTAGCATGGTAGCATCGTATCCATAAGGCACATGAGAGGATTTCTTACTGTTGCAAGTAATTACCACTAGTTTCGGTGTCACAATTGCGAAAAACACCCGGCGGAAAAACAGAAGAGTCGCCACCGAATGTTATTTATCCCAAAGAGAGGAAAAGGAAACGATCAAAGAAAACCTGAAGAACGGGAAAAAAAACAAGGTCATTGCAACCAAATCTTGGGTTCGGGAGTCGGTTACGCAAGGGGAAGGTATTAGCACCCCTCACGTCCATTGTACTCAACGGGATCCAAGCTTGTCGTCTAATCAAAGGGTGTGTTTATCTATAAGCTACTGCTAAACAGGAACAAGAACAAAAGAAAAAGAAAGAGACTCAATAGGATATCGTCGCCCTATGCCTATGTATTCCCTCGTGCAATGGGAAAGCCAGAGTCAATATAGTTCGGAAAACTACGGGTGATGGAGGGAAGGTTGCTCGCCAAGACATCACCGTCTTGTGCCTACGTATCCTCATCTGATATGAGAAATCAGAGCAAACATAGTTCGGGTAAACGAAACCACAGGTTGGTTAAGTGTTTTTTACAAGTGACGTTAAGTTCCCATTCCATCAGTTAGGGACGATGGTTGCTTTCGATAGAACGGAAAAGTAACATACTCTTTTCTGAAAATGAAGTTTGAAACACAAATCCTGAATGATAAAAGGTTTGACTTTTGTTTGTGAGTTTAAGTGAAGTGAATTGAGTTTGCTTTGTGATTCACTTTGCACTAAAGATTATGACATAGGATAGAATGCGTCGCATATCTCCCAAAGGGCATACACTAAACACTCTAGACAAGTGAGGAGAAACCCCCCACTCATCACTTCCCACGTACTTAAGGCTCGTGGTGCACAATGTCCATCGTATTTATTAAATGATTTAGAATGTATTTTGATATGAGAAGAGAAATGCACGGAAGGTCTAAGGGAAAACTCAACCCTAACATTGTCATGCAAAGTGGTCTTAAAGTTAGGATGCGAAAGGAGATTCTATCCTAATTTTAGCATACAAAAGATGGACCTAAGGTTGAGGTTAAAAGTGACTAGCCTACTTGTTATCATGCTCGGATTAAACTCCTAATGTCTATCTTACTCCAAATTTAATCATAAATTAAATTAGAATAAGAGTCATAAGGGAGCATGCAAAGACAAAGAAAAACAAGAAAATAAGGCTAAAACAGCAGTTACAACAATGCCTTCTACACAAGACAACAGTAAAATCTAGCATATGAGCAAGAAAACATATAACAGCATATGATTCAGCACAAAAACAGGTGTGAAAAGCCAGACAGTAAGCAAGCAAGGCAAAGACAACATACAAGTTCGAAGCAAGAACAACTGTAGAAAACAAGGCAGCAAGCATGTTTGAATGCAATTAAACAAATGCCAACAACAATCATGGATTGACATCATACAAGTATGAACATGCTTTGACAAACAATCATAAATGATCAACAACATTGCATTAACAAGAAGTGACAAGATCAATTATGCATTTCAAAAATGGACGATCAAACAATCAAACAAACACGCATCAAAGCAGAATCCGAAACAAATTCAATCATGCATCACTATATTCAACAACGAGCATTCAATGATAATCAATTAATCATGCCACAGGCAAGCAAAACAAATGATCACTCATCAATCAAACAACATCAACATGTTATGCATTCAAGCAGAAACCAAAAGTTACGCGTCGAAGAATCGAGATCAAACATTCAAGAATGATGAAACATGTCAAAAACAATCCACATAAATGCATCATATCAATCCATGAAGTTTACATGTGGAAAGGATATCAAACAAGCCATAAAATGCAAGAAAATCACATTCAGCTTCAATGGTAACTGGTTACTCAATATAAGTTACTCTATTGAAAAATAACTGAAAACGTGAAATTTGCGCTGAGTAACCGGTTACTCTATATAAGGTAACCGGTTACCACTGAACCTGAACCAGAAAAACAGCTTTTAAAATTAGTTTTCAGCATCCACCAGCTTATCCAATCATTTATATGAACATGATATCAATCGAGCACAAAATTATCATCAAGAAACAGTGATCCACCATCATGTAAACACAATCAAACATTGAAAATCACAAATCACCAAAATCAAAATCAATAAAATGGATCAAAAAGCTCAAAACATTGTGAATATTCAAATAAGCTCAAAACAGAAATGGATCTTGAATTGCCGACCTTCAAAGATGAGATTTGCTTTGGTGAGTGTTGTTTCACTTGTGGTAGAATTAAGAACAAGCAAAATAATCCACAAAAAGCACTTCCAATCTAGCTTCCAAATTCAGATCCAAAACCAAACGAAAATTTAATGGTGAATTGAAGACAGCGGAGATGAATGATGGAAGTTTAGCTTTAGAATTCTATGATTCTAATCAAGAGTCAAATAACTCAAGTGAAAGAGCTTTAATGGAGGTTTTGGGAGTGAAAAATGGAGAGAAAATTGAGAGTAAATTCTCAAGAATGAGAGTGAAATCTAAAAATGAAGGGTAGTTTTTTGTGAGGTTTGGAGCAAATTCACTTAAATAAGCTCTAGGTTTGGAATCAAAGTGTGGTTTGGAATGTGGATTAGCATTTGGAATGGAAATTAGGAGTGAAATTAGGAATGGAGTGTTTGAAATTTGGAGGGAAATGGTGAAAATTGAAGCAATTCTAGATCCTTCCAATGGTGATCATGTGAAATCAATGGTTAAGAATGGTTGGAAATTGTACATGCTACAAATTCAAGTATCTTGGTAAACTGCACTTGAAGTAACCGGTTACCCTATATGCAGTAACCGGTTACCCTATTCAAAAAATGTCAATTTTGGCGCCAAATGGAGGGAATCTTGTACCGTTGTCCGTTGCCACTTGTTCTGAACTCTGTTATGCCTTTGAAACCTGCTCTTGAATATGGTAATTGTGAGAATGCCTGAGATACCTATGTATTGCCTCCTGAACTGAAAATTAACCTGCTGAATAAAATAAAATCGACCGCTCGACCGATGGGTAAAATAAATGTCGGAGCCTCTAACGCTCGCTATGTAGACTCTTCCAATAAAAGCGAACCCTGAGTCATGAAATACCTTGATCCCATGTTTCGAGAACCAATGCTATGATATGTAGAAATACAAAGATGCAGAGAAACACAAGCCAGTTACGGTAAAAACAAAAGGGCAAATTTTGGGGTGCTACATCTAGCATATTAAAATGCGGAACTATGGCATTCACCTTTTCGCTAGTGATATGAAGAAGTTTCTGATCCAACATATCTCGGAGATCCCTCTTCACAACAGAACATCCACGAGGATTCCTTGAACAAATTTTGCAAGAAGCATAGTCATGCTCATAGTGGGTAAGCCTACACAAATCGACGTGCATATCCATAAAAGATCCTCTTATTGAATTCACGTCAGAGATACGGTATTCTCTGAGACATCCTTCTACATCGTTTCCATACTTGGATAATAAACTTGTTGAGACATTGGGTCTAGAATCTTCAAAAGATAAATACCGCTTTGCAGTAGCTTTTGTACTTCAGCTTTCGAAGCAAAACAATTTTTAATGTCGTGACCAGGTGCCCCTTGATGAAGTGGACAAAAACGATCAGACTTAAACCACCATGGGAGATCCTTTGGGATGGCCGGCAGAGTCTTCATTTGCCCCATATTCTTCTATACTAAAGCAGGGTGTAATTCAGAATAGGCCATCGGGATCGGGTTAAACTGATCCACGTGTTGTTTACTTTTGCTACGAGATCCTCCACATTTCTCTCGCGAAATAACATTAGCAGCTTGTTCCTTCTTCTTGGGAAAACCCTCCCCAAGATTTTTATAGTTGCTAGAAGCGCTAATGGGAACCACATAAATGGGGATTGACACGACTTTAAAAATTACGGTCCTTTGAAGCGGAGTATGAGAAATATAAGGAGAAAGTTGATTTTAAGTAGCAACCAGAGTTTCCACCAAAGCACAGAGTCTTTCCATACCAACCCTCAAAGTAGTCACTTCCTTACGGATTTCATGGTTTTCTTGTTCACTATTATCCATCTTCTTTCTTTGATTGGCTCGAGTACTGTAGTGATGCGACAACTTGTCTACTGAAGGAAGAAGTAAGAGTGAGAACCTAGAATGCAAAGAATGAGATGCTAATGATGTATGCAAATGTGCAAATGCAGATGAGTTTCAAGGAACTCAAAAAGTTATGTTTGCAAACACCATAAAGTGGACAACACTTTTGATAACTGGAAATCTCATTTTATTAAAGGATTGCAAAATATAGTATAACTTCCAAAATCCATGGTAAAACCTATGATGCTTGCAAGATAACTCTAAGTTCATTGAAAAGTTAGAAATGGTGCATGAATGCATAGATGGATGAGTGAATGTATGCATAAACACAAGTATACATAGATTTTCACATATATACATGCAAACAAATAAGGGCCTAGGTTTGAAGATCACAAGCATATAGAAAAGGTCTACCCATCCAAAATGGTATGGACTAAGGGTTTACTTGTACTTGTAGAACAGGGTTATAAAAGGTTCCCAAAGTCATTAGTCTATCTTTTGGATATTATCAATTTCCCAATTACTCGGTGGTTAATTATATTCTCAAGAGAACCTCTTTTGAGTGTAATATCACATATCAACTATTTTGGAACTACTCCCTCATAGTCATCACACTACGTCCTAAGAAGGCCAAGTTGGGTTAAGGGTAACTAAAGGTCCTCAGTGTCACGGGCTCCTAGGTCAAAAGTAATGATGTTTTCACAAATACTCGTTGAACAATACTACTCTCAAGAGGGCCTCAATTGAGTGGTGATTTCTCAAGTTAGATTGGTCGGGAATCAACTCCCTATAAGCCTTCTTGAATGTACCATCATCCTATCATAAGTGCACTAAAGTCTGGGTGTAGGATTATCTCACCATACGAAGGTAACAACCCAATCATATACAAATATACAGATATGCATATATACAAATATACAACTAATAACACAAATTAAACAATTTGGAGAAACCCTCGAAAGAATCCCTAGTGAAGTTGTCATTTCTGTCACAGTGAGAATTGGATATCAAGCTATTGATTAAATTGAATCACAAATCATTATTCACCACCGGTCTTTAATTTGTCCAAGGGAAGGGAAAAAGATCGAATAACCCATGAGTGTATGATGCAATGCAAAGCTAGAGAATCTAAGGTTCGGGGGTTGGTTATACCTAGGTAAGGTACTAGCATTCTAAGCATTTGTAGTACTCTACATGAGCCTCTTGTTAAATATGAGTTATTTGTTAAGTTGTCTGCTAAAGGGTGACCTAGGGATTTATTTCTAAGTATGCTCGCCAAGACATCGCATCTCGTGCCAATGTATCTTGACGGGAATGGAATCAGAAAATTTGTAGTTCCCCTAAAGGAATGAGGAACTTATGACTGTGGTCAAGGTTCTAGAGGGAGAGGTTTGTTGATTGATTTTGGGAGAATAGACAAGTCGTTATCTTAAGGAGAATAGTCAAATTAAACCACCACAAACAAGCGAAAGACGGTCTTTGCTTCACAATGAGAAAAGGGCTCCAACTCGGATATAGAATCGACAAGTATGCCACATACCTCTCTCAAGCAGAAAATATTCTACATCTTTCTCGACTATATTATGGGGTAGGAGAATTTCATCTCGACTACATAGATGATAGTTGTTGTACCTCAAAATTTGACCAACCGTTTCTTGTACATGGCCTATGTTTCGTTGCATTTTTGCATTTCTGCATATCATAGCATTTGTTCGTGAGGCAGGGGATCAAGGTTTTACTGTGGCTCAGGATGTCTTTTGTTGCAAGAAACCGAACATCGAGCATCAAAGGCTTCGATATTTATTTTGCCCCGCGATCGAGCGGTCGATTTTATTTTATTTTTGCAGGATATTTTCAGCTCAGGAGGCAACACTCAGGCTATCTCAAGCATCCTCACGGTTATAATATTCAAGAGCAAGTTTCAGAGGCTGAACATGGTTTAAAACGGTTGAAAACGGGCAAATGTGCAGATTTCCCTCCAAAAGGCGCCAAAATTCAAAATTTAAAGGTGTTAACCAATTAACCAAGTCAAAATCAGGTCAAATTTGAATTTTTGAAGGCGTTAATTGATTAACCCATATGGTTAACCGATTAACCAAGGCAAAAAACCAGCTCTGCACGTGAATTTTCAATAGAAGTCACTTTGGGGTCCATTTTGATCACTTGAGAAATTGATTTTACACCAAAGGAAGGATCTAGAACCACTTTGAATTTTGATTAACTTTCAAATTAGTTCAAGTTCCCTCCAATTTCCCATTCCTAATCCCAAACCAATTTTCACAAACCACACTGCAAACCATATTTGAATCCTAACCAAGAGCATATTTAAATGATTTGCTCCAAACCTCACACACACAATCTTCATAATTTCATTTCATTTTCAGAATTCACTCTCATTCTCTCGATTTTCTCTCAACTTTTCCATCTCAAAACTCCATTAGAGCTCTCACCTTGAATTCTTTGATTCTCCATTGGAATCATTGAATTCTAGAGCTAAAACCTTCATCCTTCATCCATATCATCTCCAATTATCCATTCAATTTTCGTGCTAGTTTGGATCTGAATTTTGAAGTTGATATAAAGGATCTTATTTGGATAATTCTTGCTTAATTTTGGTGGATCTTCATTTCTACTACAAGTAATCACTTGGATCTTGAAGAATCTCTGGGTTTCTTGCTTGGATCTGTTCATTTGGAGTAAATCAACATTCACCAAAGCAAATCTCTGCTTTATAGGTTGGAAATTCTAGATCCGTTTCTATTTTGAGCTTATTTTGCATATTTAATGTGGATCTTCATTTTTTATTGACTTTTGGTTGATTTGATCCATGTGATTTGTGATCTTGTTGTTTAATGTGTTTACATGTTGATTGGATCACTGTTTTCTGGTTTAAATCCGTGCATAATTGATTATACAATCATCTGGATTATGGGAGAAGTGATTAATTGCTGAAAAGTGCTTTTGAGCTGCTATTTTCTACCTCTGATACAATGTTAATCGATTAACCAGATGTAGTACAAACTGGTTAATCGATTAACCAGTACGTATATTCAAATTTTCAAACATTTTCAACTGGTTAATCGGTTAACCATATGTGTTAACCGATTAACAATGTGCTAGCAGGCATGTTTTATTGTTTTTCAAGGTTGCTTTGGGTATCATTTCACTTTGAATCTTCATGGATCAATATGATGCATTTGGAGGGAGATCTTTTGGATATGTGTTGTTGTTCTTGATTGTTTAATCATGATTTCTTCGACACACATTGTTCGATTTCCACTTGAATGCATGCTTATGTATGTGGTTCAAAGTGATGATCATTTGCATTGTTTCCTTTGCTTGCATTGCTTGGTTGAGATGTGCTTGTGGTGGCTGCTGTCCCACATTTTTTCCTCCCACCTTTCCTTTGTGCTTGCATTTCATGTTTGCATTTCTACTTGTGATTGATTTATCTTGTGTTTTCTTGGTTTTTTTTGCCATGATCCCTTAGGCTCCCTAGTCCCTTTGGGAGTAGGGGAGACATTAGGTGTTCAATCCAAGCATGCCAAAATTAGGTAGATTTCCCTTTCAATCCCAACTTTAGTACCACTTTACATGACAACGTTAGGGCCGAGTTTCCCTTAGACCTTCCGTGCATCTCTCTTCTCATCTCAAAACACATTCTAACTCATCTAATAAATACGATGAATATTGTACGCTACGAGCCTTAAGCACATGGGAAATGATGAGTGAGGGGTCTCCTCTCGCTTGTCTAGAGTGTTTAGTGTACGTCCCATTTGGGGGTGATATACGACACATTCGTTCCTATGTCATAGTCTTTAGTGCAACGTGAATCACAAATCAAACTAATTCACTTCACTAAAAGACACAAATAAAACCTAAAACCTTTTATCCTTCGGGATTGTTTGGAAAACCGTTTTCAAAATGAGTGTTGTTAAGTCTTGGTTCTACCGCAAACAGACATCGTCCCTAACTGCTAGAATGAAGGTTTAACTCTACTCAGTTAAAACATTTGAACCGATCCATGGTCGTGTCAGCCCGAACTACGTTTGCTCTGATTTCTCGTACTAGACGAGGATACGTAGGCACAAGACGACGATGTCTTGGCGAGCAACCTTCCCCACCTTCACCCGTAGTTTTCCGAACTACGTTGACTCTGACTTTTCCATTGCACGAGGGAATACGTAGGCATAGAGCGGCGATGCTCTATCGAGTCTCTTTTCTTTTCTTTTGTCCCTGTGAGCCTGTAGCTTAGATAGATAAACACACCCTTTGATTAGACAACAAGCGTGGATCCCGTTGAGTACAAAGGACGTGAGGGGTGCTAATACCTTCCCCTTGCGTAACCGACTCATGAACCCAAGATTTGGTTGCGATGACATTGTCTTTTCCCTTTTCGTCATGTTTTCTCTAATCGTTTCCTTTCCCTCTCTTTGGGATAAATAACGAACAGTGGCGACTCTTCTATTTTTCCGTCGGGTATTTTCGCAGTTGCGACAATTGTAACACCCCATTTCTAACCCAACGGATAACATCAACATACAATCAGAGTGCACAAAATTTGGATGCGTGACGATCGTAAGGGTCCTATGACAGTCGTCACACTACCAAAAACCTGGGCGTCACATTTTCAACTTACAGAAATATACATTTCACAACTTAATTAGACAGCATGCATTTAGTAATGATACATAGCACAGAAGCTTGGATGAACATACAATAGCTTGCTTAATATCTCGATTACAAGGCATCTTATTAATTTGCAGCGGAATATAAAACATTTCCAACATATATAATGATTAAAGCGAGACCACGAAACTTGCAGCAACTCCATTAAAATTCAGCAAGTAAAAGTCTTACGTAGATTAAAAAAAAACAACTAGTTCAACCATAGAAATCAGCACTACCGACTCACCGGCTTAGTGCGTACAACTAACATTTAGTACTCAGCAGTAACAACCAATTAAATCAAGAATATTCAGTAAAATTCAGCAACAAGAAAGTCAAATAAAACAGTAATATTCATCGTTCATCCCCCTAAGAGTGCTACGTATCAGAGCGACCGACGACACCTTAATGGAAAGCTACACTTTATTCCTGATTACCTGCAAATTACCACCAACGGGGTAATATACAACGTAAAGGGGTGAGATATCAACAACATAACATAAGGCATGATAAAAGTCATGATAAAAGTCATGTCAGAATATTATCACAATATTATAATTCCAGCAGTTCGCAAAATATTATCAATAAGCTCATGACAAACGTCACGATCGTGATGACCGTAACAAGCCCATGACAATTGTCATATCAGCATAATTCCATTTTTTCTAGACAGAACATCTATTTAGCTTTCCAACGCTTCAAACGAGGACTAAAACCGACTTACGGATCAAGAGATATGAATTTTTGAATTTTTCCCTAAAACTGCTACGGGATTTTGCACTTTTTCCCAAAAATTCGACCGATTCAATTCTTTTCTTCGAGACAAACACATATTCAAATACGAATACGACACAACGAGACACGGCAAAGTCATAACTAAATTTAATCGAAATAAAACGGGCTTTACAACTCTCCCCTACTAAAAGAATTTCGTCCTCGAAATTATCTCAATCAAACAGCTCGGGATAAGACTCCCGCATCTTGCTCCCCAGTTCCCACGTCAAGCTTTCGCCAGCAGCTCCTAACCAAACTACTTTTACCAAGGCAATCTCTTTTCCTCTTAACGTCTTCACCTCGCAATCATCAATTCTCACAGGCTTCGTCTCCACAGTAAGATTATCACGTACCTGTACATCGTCCATAGGAATGACATGTGATGGATCTGAAATATACTTGCGGAGCTGCGACACGTGAAATACATCGTGCAGATTTGACAAATTAGGCGGCAACGCCACTCGATATGCAACCTTTCCCACTCTGTCTGATATCTGGTACAAACCAATGAAACAAGGAGTAAGCTTCTTAGATTTCAAAGCTCTACCAACTCCAGTCACAGGCGTGACTCTCAAAAACACATGATCTCCAGCTTCAAATTCTAAATCCTTCTTGCGCTTATCATGATAACATTTCTGTCTACTCTATGAAGCTTTCATCTTTTCTCGAATTAACTTCACCTTCTCAGTAGTCTCCCGAACAATCTCCGGTCCTAGTACCACACTCTCCCCCGATTCATACCAACACAACGGAGTCCTACACCGCCGACCATACAAAGCTTCAAACGGTGCCATTCCGATACTAGAGTGGTAACTGTTATTATAAGTAAATTCTATCAACGGAAGGTAAGTATCCCACGAACCACCTTCCTCAAGAACACATGCCCTCAGCAAATCCTCTAAAGACTGAATAGTCCGTTCAGTCTGATCGTCTGTCTGAGGATGGTATGTTGAACTCAACCTCAACTTAGAACCCAATGCCTCTTGCAGACTCTTCCAAAACTCAGAAGTAAACCTCGGATCTCTATCCGACACAATACACAACGGAACACCATGCAACTTAACAACCACTCTGACATAAATCTCTGCCAACTTTGATACCGGAAAAGTGATGTTAATAGAAATAAAGTGAGCTGACTTTGTAAGCCTATCAACAATCACCCAAATAGAATCACATCCTCTCAAGGTATTCGGCAAACCCGTTACAAAATCCATTGAAATGTTGTCCCATTTCCATTCTGGTATTTCTAACGGTTGCATTAACCCAGCAGGTTTCTGATGCTCAACTTTCGACTTCTGACAAGTCAAACATGCATACACAAATCGTGCTACATCGCGCTTCATACCAGGCCACCAAAACAGATTCTTTAAATCACTATGCATTTTAGTCGCTCCTGGATGAATACTCAACTTACTTCTATGACTCTCTTCCAGAATCGATTTCTTCATATCTCCATTATCAGGAATACAAATACGACCACGAAATCTCAACACACCCTGCACATCCAACTGATACTCATTATTTTCCGAGTGATCTACTCCAGGCATCAAATCTACTAACTTCACATCTAATTTCTGAGCTTCTCTGATGCTGTCCAGAAAATCATTATTAATCTTTAACATGCCCAACTTTACACTCTTCGGTGTTACTTCGCAAACTAAACTCAGATCTCTGAATTGCTCAATCAATTCCAACTCTCTAGCCATCATTGCTGACATATGCAAAGTCTTGCGGCTTAAGGCATCAGCTACAACATTAGCTTTTCCCGGATGGTAATGTAAACCAAAATCATAATCTTTTAATAGTTCCAACCACCTTCGTTGTCTCATGTTCAGTTCCTTTTGGTCAAACAAGTACTTCAAACTCTTATGGTCACTGAACACTTCGAATCTTGAACCATAAAGATAATGCCTCCAAATCTTCAGCATAAACACAACAACAACAAGTTCTAAATCGTGCGTAGGATAATTCTTCTCGTGGATTCTCAACTGTCTTGAAGCATAAGCAACTACTTTATTATTCTGCATGAGCACACCTCCTAAACCAAACTTAGAAGCATCACAGTATACCACAAACGGTTCTTCTGCATTAGGCAAGGTCAACACCGGAGCAGACGTCAACCTCTTCTTTAACTCTATAAAACTTGCTTCGCATTGAGCATCCCACACAAATGTTTTTCATTTACAAGTCAACTTAGTTAACATAAGGGCCAACGTAGAAAAACCTTCAATAAACCTTCTGTAATAACCAGCAAGTCCCAAAAAGCTCCTAATTTCCATTTCCGACTTCGGAGTTTCCCATTGCAACACAACATCAACCTTAGACAGATCTACAACAATTACACTACCTAATATAACATGACCCAGAAAGCTAACTTCTTCCAACCAGAACTCGCACTTTGACAGTTTCGCAAACAACTTCCTTTCTTTCAACACTTGCAGTACCAACCTCAAGTGCCCAACATGCTCCTCTTTCGACTTAGAATAAATTAGGATATCATCAATGAATACTACCACAAACCGATCCAAATACTCGTGAAAGATACGGTTCATGTACTCCATAAAAACTCCCAGCGCATTAGTAACACCAAAAGGCATTACCGTAAACTCATAGTGTCCATATCTAGTTCTGAACGCCGTCTTCTGAACATCGTCATCTTTTACCTTAATCTGGTGATACCCTGACCTCAAATCAATTTTACTAAACACCCGCGCCCCAACCAACTGATCCATCAAGTCATCAATTCTTGGAAGCGGATATTTATTCTTAATTGTTACTTTATTCAGTTGGCGGTAATTAATACACAACCTCATGCTACCATCCTTCTTCTTTACTAATAATATCGGAGCTCCCCACGGCGATACACTTGGTCTAACGAACTTCTTCTCAAGTAAGTCTTCCAACTGTTTCATCAATTCCGCCAATTCAGATGCAGACATCCTATACGGTGCCATGGACACAGGTCTAGTACCGTGTACAAGATCAATAGAAAATTCAATTTCCCTTTCCGGAGGAACTTCAGGAATTTCATCTGGAAACACTTCCGGAAAATCACAAACAACTTCTAACTCATCAATTATCGTTTGATTCTCAACGAATAATGATGCCACCAACGCAAACACCTGAGCATCTCCTAGCAATATCCGCTTCATCTGTTTCGTAGTTATCAAACGGGTTCCCTCCTCCTCAGGAGTAGAAAACCTCACCGACTTATCAAAGCAATTAATATGAACGCAGTTATACTCTAACCAGTTCATGCCTAAAATTACGTCTATCCACTTAGTGGCAAATAGACTAAGTCAACCAGGAAATCTCTATCAAACATTGACAGAGGACATTTCAAACATATTAGAGATGTAGTCACTGATCCCTTAGCTGGAGTCTCAACTACCATTTCCTCATTCATGTGAGATAACACAAGACCCAAACATTCAACACAATCAGCAGCAACAAAACAATGAGACGCACCAGTGTCAATAATAGCGAGTAAAGGAGTACTATTAATGAAACAAGTACCTTCAATGAGCCGGTCGATGTTGGACGTCTGAATCCCCGATAGAGCGAACACTCTTCCATCAGTCTTCTCTTTCTTAGGCTTCTGACACTTGTCACGCATGTGTCCCTCTTCACCACAGTTGAAACAAACCATTTCCTTGCGTTTGCACTCAGCAACAGGGTGTCCCAACTCTCCGCAACGGTAACATCTCAATGATCCGGACTTACACACATCACTCTTGTGACCAGGTTTCCCACACTTATAGCAAACAATGCCAGCAGGAGCGTCTCCCCTACTAGTTTTCTTGCCATCAGTTGCTTTCTGTTTCCCTTTGCCAGCTGGAGGATCGTAAGGTTTACTGCGAGTCTGATGCGACTTACTTCTCCTCTCACTCAACAGCTTGTAATGAGCATTGCTATCTTCTTCATAAATCCTATAGCTTTCAACCAATGAATCAAAAACACGGATCTTCTGATACCCGATTGCTTTCTTAATCTCCGACTTCAATCCGTCCTCAAACTTGATACATTTAGAGAACTCGGCGGTTTCAGCGCTGTAGTGCGGATAAAACTTAGCCAACTCCTTGAACTTCACCGCATATTCAGTAACAGATTTGTCTCCTTGCTTCAGTTCAAGAAATTCAATCTCTTTCTTACCACGAACATCTTCCGGGTAATACTTCTTCAGAAATTCCCTACGGAATACAGTCCAAGTAATCTCCTCACCTGCAGCTTCCAACACCGGACGGGTCTCTAGCCACCAGTTATCAGCTTCGGCTGCTAGCATATGAGTCCCATAACGAACCTTCTGTGCTGGAGTACAATCCATCACACGAAAGATTCACTCCATTTCCTTCAACCACTCCAACGCACCATCAGGATCATGCTTACCTTTGAAGGTAGGTGGATTCTCCCGTTGAAATGTTGCCAAACTGCGAGACCCAGCATCTCCAGTAGGATTCGGATGATGTTCCATAGCATTAGCTAAAACTTGTAGAGCAGCAGCAATTGCAACATCATTCTTTCCAGCCATTTCACTTAAACTGCAACAGCCAACCATCAAATTTCGCAAATAACGAGACTCTCGTGATAGGCACGACGACTGACTCGACGACACTAGACAACTTGGCCGGACGGACCGACCTGCTCTGATACCACTAATGTAACACCCCATTTCTAACCCAACGGATAACATCAACATATAATCAGAGTGCACAAAATTTGGACACGTGACGATCGTAAGGGTCTTGTGACGGTCGTCACACTACCAAAAACCTGGGCGTCACATTTTCAACTTACAGAAATATACATTTCACAACTTAATTAGACAGCATGCATTTAGAAATGATACATAGGACAGAAGCTTGGATGAACATATAACAGCTTGCTTAATATCTCGATTACAAGGCATCTTATTAATTTGCAGTGGAATATAAAACATTTCCAACATATATAATGATTAAAGTGAGACCACGAAACTTGCAGCAACTCCATTAAAATTCAGCAAGTAAAAGTCTTACATAGATTCAACAAAAACAACTAGTTCAACCATAGAAATCAGCACTACCGACTCACCGGCTTAGTGCGTACAACTAACATTTAGTACTCGGCAGTAACAACCAATTAAATTAAGAATATTCAGTAAAATTCAGCAACAAGAAAGTCAAATAAAACAGTAATATTCATCGTTCATCCCCCCCAAGAGTGCTACGTATCAGAGCGACCGACGACACCTTAATGGAAATCTACACTCTATTCCTGATTACCTGCAAATTACCACTAACGGGGTAATATACAACGTAAAGGGGTGAGATATCAACAACATAACATAAGGCATGATAAAAGTCATGTCAGAATATTATCACAACATTATAATTCCAGCAGTTCGCAAAATATTATCAATAATTAAACCGCACCAATTCGGTATTCATATCCACAACCATTATCATTAAAAAATCCAGCAACTCATCAATTACTCGCAAATGCATAACGACACAACTCAATTATGCACTTCAACAAATGCGACTCAACTATGCAACTCAACTGTGCATATGCATGTGATACCATTTTGGAGCCAACACTCCACAACCAATTTATTTGCCATTAAGGCCAACCGTCGCCAATCCAGGCCAAATAACGCCAATACAGGCACAACCAAATATTTGCCACTAAGGGCCAACCGTCGCCAATCCAAGCCAAATGATATGCTATGAGACACAACTATTATGGACTACAACGCAACAACAACAACCGTGCAACAAGGCATCAAGCCTACAACCAATTATCCATAACATAGACATCATTATTTCGCATACATCATGTACTCACCATTTCAACATAATCAAATGAGAATACTATAACAACATTTTCTCAGCAGATGACATAAAAAATTCATATGCATCAGGTATTCATCATTTCAATCTATTCATGCAAGGGAACAATATCAACATCATTATCAACAAATAAGAATTCAAGACATTTCCGCAGAACGACATCACAACTTCTACATACTTATTTATCTACGGTTTACGGTAAAACTCCATTAATTATGGAACGACAATTCACGAGATATTACATAGACCAATGACCAACCATACTATTTCGACACGGACAACCCTTTATCGTTAACATTTACCAACCTACGGAACCAAACCCATGATTCCATACCCTTCATGAATTCCATCATACCCTTGGTTATAGAATTGAACCCCACCCTTACCTTGGAAATTAGGTCAATCCTAACTTCCGGTTCTGGTTTACCTCCGCGGTGGCTCCTCTGTCACAGCCTTGCAAATTCTCTGATGGATAATCTACTTATGTTATCAACTTCTTTCAACCACTCTCTTTCTTCCTTTACGGTTTCTCTTTTGCAAAATTCCCAACTGAATTGAGCGTAAGGGAATACGAGAATATGTTACTAACTTTCAGCATTTTCGTGGCCACGTTCCAATTCTGCTTAATTGAATTTTGTTACTATGATGATCGTAACAAATGTCACGACCGTGAAGGCCATGACGGTCGTAACAAGCTCATGACGAACGTCACGATTGTGACGACCGTAACAAGCCCATGACGATCATCATATCAGAAGAATTCCATTTTTTCTAGACAGAACATCTCTTTAGCTTTCCAACGCTTCGAACGGGGACTAAAACCGACTTACGGATCAAGAGATATGAATTTTCGAAGTTTTCCCTAAAACTGCTATGTGATTTTGTACTTTTGTCCGAAAATTCGACCGATTCAATTCTTTTCTTCGAGACAAACACATATTCAAATACGACTACGACACAACGAGACACGGCAAAGTCATAACTAAATTTAATCGAAATAAAACGGGCGTTACAACAATAGTGTCTAATTCTCATTAGAAAGGGTTAAAGTTGAAAAGCCAAAATGGCAAAAGGGTTTGAGGTGTGTTGAAGGTTTTTTTAGAGTTTAAAGTATTTTTTTGGATTTTGAGAAAAGAGATTTTATCTTAAATGAGAAAGAAATTCAACCTAATTCTATGACCTAATATTATGATTAAGGGAAACTAAGCTAATATTATCATGCAAAAGTTGATCATAAGGCCTAATATGATTCAATTTATCAAATATAGAGTTGAATCATGAAACTAAGAGAGCATGGAAAATCATATAGACAATCAACCACTAACATCAAGAATCAAAGCAGCTCTCAATCAAATATAAAAACAATGACATAAATCAACACCAAGTACGCAATAAAAAGATTATAATGAACTGTTCACTTTTCATAAGTCTAACGGAAGGATTTTATCACAAACTTTAACCATGTATTAACCACTAATGTAAGCACATTCTTTATAAAAAAAAATAGTTATCAATTTAATAGTAACACTAATATCGAAACTTAAAGTAAAATTTAAATGGAAAAAAACTATAATGCTAAGAAACATTGTTTTTCCACATTTGGGTTGGAACCTAAAGCCCACAATTTTCCCCTCTTTTTTGAATGAGGGATTAAAAAAAACAAGAACTGGGCCGAAACTCCCAAGGGCTACGAGGCATAAGAAGCAAAAATAAAATAAAAAGAGAGACTCTGGGCCGGGTCTCTCTTGAGCCCACCCGAGTCGAAACATAAAATGGAAAAGGGAAAAACTAGAAGAACAAATCCTCTGCATCCCTTGTTTCTTCTTCATTTTCATCGCGTCTCCGCCACGACCGTCCCACAACAACTCTTTCTCCCTCAACCGCATACCTCTGTTTCAATCTCTTTGCATAACTCGCTTCAACAGATTCTCATTCTCTCAGTTTCGTCTACCTCTCTCGCACGCTACTCTATCGCTCATTCGAAGATTTTCAAACAAAAATCGAGAAATTTGACTAACAATCTACATCACGATAGCAAAATTTTCAACAATTGGGCAATGGAATTGACATACCTCTGAAGAATTTCGACGCGGAGGCTTCGACAACGACGATGATTTCGACGCGGAGGCTTCGACAACGACGATGATTTCGACGGTACGTCTTTCAATTCTCTTTTCCAATTACAGCATGTTATCGTTGATGTTATTCCTCCTTTCATTTCACATTGTGTAGCTGCTGTTGAAACTCGCGTGTGCGATATATGTTATATGTGACGTAGTGATACCTGCGTGAATACTACTCTTCGTGTTGTTGTTATGTTTCTGAATCTTTCACTATGTGTGAACATTGCTGTTGATAATTTCTGTGTGAATCCCTTCAGATTGTGGCCATTTTTCATTGCAGGTGTATGTGTTTGTGATTTGTTGAATGTTGTTACCTGTGAAACTGTGCGTTGTTGTTCCATAAGGTTGAACGCATATTGATGCCTCTCTCAATTTTGTGTGTTTTTTCATGATGCTGCTCTTAATTTTCCTTCCCCGCTTTGGTGTGAATTTGGTTACTGTGGGTTACTTGTGTGTGAATGCGCTGAAGAACTATGTGATTCTCTTCTCTGCCATGCGTATCATTATGTGTATGGTTTTTGTAAATTTTCCTGTCTTCTAATACTGTGTGTGTTATCTGTGATGTGTATACGCATCACTGATTTCAAATTTCAGCTTGGTGCATGTATGATATGATCTTGCGGTTTTTTCGATGCTTCCTATGTATGTTGTGTGTGTCCTGTTCTATCCTCTGTACTGATATTTTTATAAGTTTCACAAATCCTGCAATTAATTGTGTGTTGGGACTCGTTTTGGTAAGAAACAAAGCTTTTGTGAACATGTTTTTCATGATTAAAATATGGATTCCTTTTCGATTCAAGCATGTCCAAAAAAGTTTAGATTCCTTTCCTTGTTGGATCATGAATGCTTGATTATGTCTGAAAATTCTTTTTGGAAAAAATCGGGCTTGTCCTAATCATGTCTTGGATTATAGATTTGTGATTTGCAGTAAATAGAAGTTTGCCTTCCTTGACTCTTGGAGCACGCTGCTTTTTCTTTTTCATGGTTTGATGCTGAGAATTCACATACATCAGTATGCCATGGTTCTAAGTGTACAGTGAAAACACCTTTTCTCTCAATGAGACATACTACTACATACAGGTAAAGGTGCACTACAAGTTAATTTACAAAACAGTGTTCATAAGTAGTGTTTTAAGTAGTGAAGTTTCCATATGTCTGACCGCCACTTGGCCATCTCTATATTCCCCTATTAAGTTTTGAATTTTCTCAGGTTGATTCGGGCAGATTTTATGATGATGGCTCCATTATGTGTACAAAATGCTGCTCTGGACAGCACTGGAAGAGCTTCTCCAAACTTCTGAACTGCGTCTTTCTTCAGCAATGCTTATTCAATTTGTTTCATGAATGTTCTCCAGTGTATTTACTAATGCCAACATGTGTCATAAATCCCTCAATACCATCATCTTTCATGCCTATCAAGAAGCAACTATTTTGTAGAATTAGGATGTAGTTTGTACTTGGCACTTTGACTCCTTGTATCTAGTAGGACTTTCATGTATTTTGACAGTGTTTGAGTCTTATGAATCCAATCTTCATTAAATTTTGAGTTTGAACCTTGGAGCATAAATTTGTGATTGAACTTGTGATATATCTTAGAATAGATCTTGAATCTTTATGAGGAGCATGAGGTTTGAAATCAATTAGCAAACCGTTAACATAAAAAATGTTATTAGGCCAACCTATTCCTATAAATTTGCAAGTTGGACATTTGCAATCGTAAGCAATTTTGAACTTAAGTACTCAAATTGGTGATTCAAGTCTTTCTAATGTAATGACACGAAACCTTTGTCCCTAAACTTTTAAATTTTGAATTTCTTAGAACATGTGAAGTCCTTCTAATTCAATTTGTGTATCCTTAATTTTGAATTTTAAAACATGGGAAGGATGTTGAGACTTTGAATTTTTTTAATTGAGTTGAATTCGTAAATTTTCAAAGTTTTAATCTTCATGACAAACTTGGAATAATGAACTTAAAATGTAAGGAAATTGATCATGGGATTTCTTAGATTCATGAATCCGGATTAAATATTGATTAGATTCTAGATGAAGAGTGATTAAAGGAAATGGATTTTAGAATTGGTTTATGGATATGAACAAATTCATTTTGATTAGATTTTAGATGAAGAGTGATTAAGGGAAATGGATTTTAGAATTGGTTTATGGATATGAACAAATTCATTTGTTACTCAACTTCCACGAAAAAAAATCACATGAACATTCTCCCACCTTTAACATAAAACTCGAACTTCCACGAACTCGTTAGCTTTAACTTTTAATTTAAACACAAATTCATCATATTCCTTCATGAAATACATGGTTTTAATGAGAATTCGAACAATCCCCTAGATGATAATGACCTTAACACGAGAACCAATCTTGAGGAATACTTGGAAGCAAGGATTGTGATGTAAATTGCCACGAAAACTATAACCAATCCTCATATGAGCATGCTCAACACTAATGAACAGGAAGCTCTAATTTTTCTTAAGATATACACAAAGCCCTTTGAGGCATTCGGAAGAAAAATGACTAGTAGAAAACCCTCGGACCTTCTGAATCAAAGTTTATTGGTCATGTCTTGAATTCTTTAACTATGAGAACGAATACCAACTCCACTTGAAACCAATGTGGTTGCTCATAAACTGGTTAGTGATAATAAGCACACACACAAGATCCTATGACCTAAAGATGTTATGCAGGATGATACACAAAGTGGATCTTAGAGTTAAAAATTAGAGTATGACAGCTGCTACTTGAAAAGAAACAGAGCAATACAAATTATTTGAATTTTAAAAAAAAATCCTCCACTCTGCTTTTGAAACATGGCCGATGTAAAACAATAAAAACAACAAATCCTAATAATACTCTCTGTTTTTTGTTGCTAACCTACATAAACCAAAACAGAGAGTTTGGCTTCCTCCACCGGCTCTCTTGTTTCACTGTTTCTTTTTTTTTCTTTCAAATTTCACAACATACTCAAAAAAAACTTCAAATCACAACCCAATAACTTCTTAAGTAAATCAAACATCATGAATTAATGTAAATCAAGCAAGGATTAAAACAGAAAGAAAGCTACCGATCGAAATTCCAAGGCAGATGATTTGTGAATCAGTGATGGAGTTTTGCGCGTTGGAGAAGGTGCTCCGATGAGATCGCAGTTGATTTCGTGACGACACTATTGTGGTGGCGTTCTACCGGCGGCGTGAACAGGTTTTCGGCAGAAAAGAAAAACGCATATTTGGTTTCTATATATTCTAACTTTTCGTCTCTTTCTTTGTCTTTGGTTATGATGTTGAAAAAATGGAGCAAGTTAGTGGTTAAGGCAAAGTCGGCGTGCGAAAGTGGCGGAGGCACGGTTGAGTAAGTTTGGTGTTTGAAGTATTCATGTTTTTCATGTGGAAGGTATGACCGAGAGTGGCTTTTCAAGGTGGATGAAGGATGTGTTTAAATATTGTGTTTGAAGGTTTGTTGTCTAGTGTAATGGTTATAAGGTGTAGTAGTGGGTTATGAGTATGGATAGTGTATGAGAAATAAGGTATATGGTGTATTGGTTAATGGTGTCAGAATATGGTTTTGTTCGTCGGTTTCGATCGGAAGTTCGTGGCGGTGTTTTGGCGGTTCTCAGCTTTGCGGTTTGGTGGCTGGGTCGTTGTTATTAATGGTTTGGTTTTTGGCTTGGAATGTTGGTGGTGAGTGAGTTTATGGAAGTGTGGTGAGAGTGAAAAAGAGTTTAGAAGAAGGGAGTATTCTTCGTGGACAAATCAAACAGAAAAATAAAATGGTTGTTATTCCATGAATAGTTGTGTGTGTGTGTAAGTTGTGAGTTTTGGTCTTGTGACATGAAGTTTTATGTTAAGGGAAGAATAATATGGAGTTTGTTACATTAGAAATGTTACGTGATTCACGTATGGATGTTGTTTTTATAGTTGTAGAGGAGGTATTTACATAGAGTTTTTTTGTGATCTGCTTTTTGTTGTCCATATGTGTTATGGAGGAAGAAGGTGGGTTTAGTGTAATGAAGTTAGTAAGGTGGATGTTGGGTTGGTTTTATTAAGGATTTTTTTGGTGAGTGCAAGATGAAGATGGTATAGTGTATGAGTGAAAATGTTGAAGAAAAAAGTGAAAAGCTTGCGGTTTTAATTATGTGGTACGAGAAGAAGTTGAAGGATTTCATGTGACATATTGCATGTAGATTAGTCAATGCAATTTTTTTTAGAAGTTCAAGATATCTCGCATGTTTAGAGAGATAAATATTTGTGCATGTAGACTAGTCAATGCAATTTTTTTATTGATTATGAAACTTTGTAGAATTGACTTCATATTTATTCTTTTAAAAAAGTTTAAGGGATGTGTTGAACATGTTCAACTATCAATTTTTCTAGTCGTTTGATTGGTTGATATTTATATCCTCCAAATCTTTTTGTCCTTTTCCATTTTATTCAATACTTTATCTTTTATTAAAACAATATTATGACATTGCCAATTTATCAAATTATTGAGTTACTTAGGTAGTGCAATTTAAGGGTATTGTAATCATCATTTTATATGTGGTTACATTCTATTTTATTTTATTTTTTCAAAATAGTATTTCTTTTTTAGCCTGATATATCCCTTTGGTCTGACCACCACAAAATATGATATCCCAGATCCATGTCAATTATATAGTAAGCTTCTAGAATATTCTCTTAATTGTTGGAGCCTCAAAGACCTAGAAGCAGGAGATATGTCCCTCTAATGCATTCAATGGTCCTCTGTATTCAACGCCGAAAAGATAGTTAAGCAGTTATTCCTTTCCCCTATATATGCAGGATGACGCTATTTCAGGTAGTAAGTTTCAAACACAATTTGAATACTCTCTAATTATTCACATAATGACTTGAGCATCAGAGTGTTAACCTTGCAAGTACACTCTCTGTTCCGTCGCATTGGAAGCTCTCCTCTATCATAGCTTCTGCAACTCTACATATTTCTAGTTCCGGAATAGAACTGTGGCACTGGCTGTGGGGATCAACTTCTAATTTTCATATATCTACCTAGAACAATTCGTTCTCAACTCGAAAAAGGTTTCATATCGAAAGTAAATGAATATAGATGGAAAACTCCACAAATATGTTCAAGAAGATATATCCAGATCCAGTTGCTCATGTCTCATCGTTAATTGACACATTTCGGAGTGTCACCACATCCAACACTTCGTCTCCTTTTAATTGCTTCTTGTTGAATGCTAAATAGAAGTTTTAGCAAAATGACTGATCAAAGCTAGGGTTCTTGGATCTGGAAAATATCGATAGAATCTCAAACTCCGATCTACCTTTGGTTATTGCAGTCATCATTGCTGATCTAACTATAATGGGATTCCTAGTAAATGTCAAAAGTTCTTGTAACATCCTTTACGAAGACATGTTGGAATCGTTAGGTCTCTATTGGACAACCCTAAACCCTTTTGAAGTAGATTACCTGTTAGCCTTTGATAATTTAATCACTCATCCTTGTCGAGCAATAGATCTAACATTGTTAGCCAGAGAAAGGACGATACAAAGAACAATGAATCTTCCATTCCTCGTGATGCGGTGTAAAAGCGTCTTCAAAGGCATTATAGGGAGGTCTTTCCTAGCTAAGCTAGATGCGGTTTCCTCTACATTCCATCTAAAGATAGCCTACCACGATGAAAGAGGAGCATTAACCACTATAAACGCAGACTTACAAGAAGCAAAGAGAATCAGAAGAAGAATCCACAAAGATATTATAACCTCGGTGTCGAAGAAAGGAGACACGCTCAACCTCGATGCGCGGGATGGAAAAATCCTAACTACCCCAGAAAGAGAATTCATATTCATCGAGGAGATAATCTGGCCAGGTCAGTCAAGATTAGATTCGGGATTTCCCCATGGGTAAGATCCATGCTAGTCCAATGTTGCCAAGAAAACGTCAACCTTTTCGCTATCTCCCCACACAAAATTCCTGACATTGATCCACAAGTAGCTTGTCATCAATTAAGCCTAGACATCAGATCTAGGTATGTATCCCAATGATGAAGAAAATAATCTCCTGAAAAGGAAAAGGCTATTGAGAAAATAGTGATAGGTATGTTATATCGAATGGTTATCTAACGTGGTTCTAGTTAAAAAGGCCTTGTGAAAGTAGAGAATGTGAGTTGATTATACCAACCTCGATCATGTGTAACACCCTAAACCCCAAAACTTATATAAAAAGATTTATTTAACAATTTAAGGTGTCACTACAACAACCATCCAAAAACTTTCGAAAACATTTAATAACATGTAGTGAAATTAATAGAATAAAACTTCAAAATAAAATTTCAAAAATAAAGTATTAGGCTTTATTCCACATAATTTAGAGTTTACTCAAAACATAATAAAAACCCATGTTCTCGATATTACAGATCAGAGCATTAAACCGACTAATAATGAGAAACAATAAAATAAATGAAGATGGATCTAAGAAGCTATCTTCTAATCAAAGCAACAAAAATCTACTCATGATTATCTGCAAGATATTCATGGTAGACAACATAAAGTAAAAGGTTGAGAATAAGCTCAAATATGTTAGCAGTGCAAAATATCAGAAAGGGTAGCCTAAACAACAACAATCATCAATAAGTAATGTACTCACACAACAATAATCAATAACATAAACTCATACAAAACACTCCAATAAACTCACACAGTCAATTACTCATTCACATCAACCCATATCAGCAACTAACTAAAACTTAGTGCATATATGTATTCACACAACAATCATCAATTCATAAATGCTGACTTGTATGCATTGTGATAACACCTTGACTCTATATGCATATCGTACCAACTCAATATTTGGTCCTCTCAGGTACCAGGTCCCCCTTTTGAACCCATGAGTCCTCCTTCTGAGCTTCAAGCCCCCCCTGAGCTTGGTACAAGCCACTAGTCCCCCCTTCTGAAATAGAGAATACGCATCTTTCAACGACACGACACAATGATGCATGTCAATTCAAATAAATTCAAAAACAATAACAATGCATATGATCCCCCTTCTGATCATAAACAACATGCATAGAAATACAATAGTAATCCCCTACTAAATTACTATCCAATAATCATAACAACAATGCATATAAGTATAAAAAATAGTCCCCATTCTGAACTATTTATCATCACATCAAACATACATGATTAATCACCATATAATCTTGCATCTCACAACAATAACAATCATATTCGCCTCATACAACATCAAAAACACAATCATATGCATCCCATACAATTGTTACATGATATAAACATCAATATATAAGTAAATCAATTATCATTCAACAATCATCAACAAGTATTTACAAAATTCACATAATTATACTTGCATTTCACATCATAGATTCACACATCGAATACCCATCCATACAACACTTAATCATGTTAAATCATCTTAACATTACTTCATAATTAATTTACTCGTTTACAATAATTAACCATTCACTCGTTATCGTTAACTATTACGTAACAAGTTAAACTATTCATTCTCACAAATTCTAGCACTCATCTAGCCTCTTAATACATCACTATGGGATATCCATACGCGTTAGCTTTACAACGCTTCAAACTGCGCCTCATTTTGGATTTACGGAACAAAAGTTATGACAAAAATGACCGGATAGAATAATAGCGTTCAGCTCAACAATTTTCCAAAGTTCAACTAGCATCAATTGATTGACATCTGGGGGCAATCAATTGACATGATTCTTCATTAAATTCTTCCTTTCCAATTTTTTAGGTTTTGGCTAAGAACAATAAATTGAATAGGGGAATTAATCGATTGAAATAGTTTTATTTTTCAGATTTCTCTCATTTTTCACTCATGCAATCGATTGACATCTACAATTTTTCTAAAATTCTAGTTTTTAACACGTTAAGTTCACCATCTCTACTATTTAACCTTCACGCACCAAACCAATTCTCATTATAACACTCTAACTCATCATATAACGAATTTAACAGCATATAACAATCTCATAACAATTAAACATGTTATAACACACAAATTAAATCATGAATCATGACATCAATATATAAGTAAATCAATTATCATTCAACAATCATCAACAAGTATTTACAAAATTCACATAATTATACTTGCATTTCACATCATAGATTCACACATCGAATACCCATCCATACAACACTTAATCATGTTAAATCATCTTAACATTACTTCATAATTAATTTACTCGTTTACAATAATTAACCATTCACTCGTTATCGTTAACTATTACGTAAAAAGTTAAACTATTCATTCTCATACATTCTAGCACTCATCTAGCCTCTTAATACATCACTATGGGATATCCATACGCGTTAGCTTTACAACGCTTCAAACTGCGCCTCATTTTGGATTTACGGAACAAAAGTTATGACAAAAATGACCGGATAGAATAATAGCGTTCAGCTCAACAATTTTCCAAAGTTCAACTAGCATCAATTGATTGACATCTGGGGGCAATCAATTGACATGATTCTTCATTAAATTCTTCCTTTCCAATTTTTTAGGTTTTGGCTAAGAACAATCAATTGAATAGGGGAATTAATCGAATGAAATAGTTTAATTTTTCAGATTTTTCTCATTTTTCACTCATGTAATCGATTGACATCTACAATTTTTCTAAAATTCCAGTTTTTAACACGTTAAGTTCACCATCCCCACACTTTAACCTTCATGCACCAAACCATTTCTCATTATAACATTCTAACTCATCATATCAAGAATTTAACAGCATATAACAATCTCATAACAATTAAACATGTTATAACACAAAAATTAAATCATGAATCCTAACATCAATATATAAGTAAATCAATTATCATTCAACAATCATCAACAAGTATTTACAAAATTCACATAATTATACTTGCATTTCACATCATAGATTCACACATTGAATACCCATCCATACAACACTTAATCATGTTAAATCATCTTAACATTACTTCATAATTAATTTACTCGTTTACAATAATTAACCATTCACTCGTTATCTTAACTATTACGTAACAAGTTAAACTATTCATTCTCACAAATTCTAGCACTCATCTAGCCTCTTAATACATCACTATGGGATATCCATACGCGTTAGCTTTACAACGCTTCAAACTGCGCCTCATTTTGGATTTACAGAACTAAAGTTATGACAAAAATGACCGGATAGAATAATAGGGTTCAGCTCAACAATTTTCCAAAATTCAAGTAGCATCAATTGATTGACATTTGGGGTCAATCAATTGACATGATTCTTCATTAAATTCTTCCTTTCCAATTTTTTAGGTTTTGGCTAAGAACAATCAATTGAATAGGGGATTTAATCGATTGAAATAGTTTAATTTTTCAGATTTCTCTCATTTTTCACTCATGCAATCGATTGACATCTACAATTTTTCCAAAAGTCCATTTTTTAACACGTTAAGTTCACCATCCCCACTCTTTAACCTTCATGCACCAAAACAATTCTCATTATAACACTCTAACTCATCATATCATGAATTTAACAGCATATAACAATCTCATAACAATTAAACATGTTATAACACAAATTAAATCATGAATCCTAACATCAATATATAAGTAAATCAATTATCATTCAACAATCATCAACAAGTATTTACAAAATTCACATAATTATACTTGCATTTCACATCATAGATTCACACATCGAATACCCATCCATACAACACTTAATCATGTTAAATCATCTTAACATTACTTCACAACTAATTTACTCGTTTACAATAATTAACCATTCACTCGTTATCGTTAACTATTACGTAACAAGTTAAACTATTCATTCTCACAAATTCTAACACTAATCTAGCCTCTTAATACATCACTATGGGATATCCATACGCGTTAGCTTTACAACGCTTCAAACTGCGCCTCATTTTGGATTTACGGAACAAAAGTTATGACAAAAATGACCGGATAGAATAATAGCGTTCAGCTCAACAATTTTCCAAAGTTCAACTAGCATCAATTGATTGACATCTGGGGGCAATCAATTGACATGATTCTTCATTAAATTCTTCCTTTCCAATTTTTTTGGTTTTGGCTAGGAACAATCAATTGAATAGGGGAATTAATCGAATGAAATAGTTTAATTTTTCAGATTTTTCTCATTTTTCACTCATGTAATCGATTGACATCTACAATTTTTCTAAAATTCCAGTTTTTAACACGTTAAGTTCACCATCCCCACACTTTAACCTTCATGCACCAAACCAATTCTCATTATAACACTCTAACTCATCATATCATGAATTTAACAACATATAACAATCTCATAACAATTAAACATGTTATAACACACAAATTAAATCATGAATTATAACATCAATATATAAGTAAATCAATTATCATTCAACAATCATCAACAAGTATTTACAAAATTCAAATAATTATACTTGCATTTCACATCATAGATTCACACATTGAATACCCATCCATACAACACTTAATCATGTTAAATCATCTTAACATTACTTCATAATTAATTTACTCTTTCACAATAATTAACCATTTACTCGTTATCATTAACTATTACGTAACAAGTTAAACTATTCATTCTCACAAATTCTAGCACTCATCTAGCCTCTTAATACATCACTATGAGATATCCATACGCGTTAGCTTTACAACGCTTCAAACTGCGCCTCATTTTGGATTTACGGAACTAAAGTTATGACAAAAATGACTGGATAGAATAATAGGGTTCAGCTCAACAATTTTCCAAAATTCAACTAGCATCAATTGATTGACATCTGGGGGCAATCAATTGACACGATTCTTCATTAAATTCTTCCTTTCCAATATATTAGGTTTTGGCTAAGAACAATCAATTGAATAGGGGAATTAATCGATTGAAATAGTTTAATTTTTCTGATTTCTCTCATTTTTCACTCATGCAATCGATTGACATCTACAATTTTTCAAAAATTCCAGTTTTTAACACGTTAAGTTCACCATCCCCACTCTTTAACCTTCATGCACCAAACCAATTCTCATTATAACACTCTAACTCATAATATCATGAATTTAACAGCATATAACAATCTCATAACAATTAAACATGTTATAACACACAAAGTAAATCATGAATCATAACATCAATATATAAGTAATCAATTATCATTCAACAATCATCAACAAGTATTTACAAAATTCACATAATTATACTTGCATTTCACATCATAGAGTCACACATCGAATACCCATCCATACAACACTTAATCATGTTAAATCATCTTAACATTACTTCATAATTAATTTACTCGTTTACAATAATTAACCATTCACTCGTTATCGTTAACTATTACGTAACAAGTTAAACTATTCATTCTAACAAATTATAGCACTCATCTAGCCTCTTAATACATCACTATGGGATATCCATACGCGTTAGCTTTACAACGCTTCAAACTGCGCCTCATTTTGGATTTACGGAACTAAAGTTATGACAAAAATGATCGGAGAGAAGAATAGGGTTCAGCTCAACAATTTTCCAAAATTCGACTAGCATCAATTGATTGACATCTGGGGGCAATCAATTGATATGATTCTTAATTAAATTCTTCCTTTCCAATTTTTTAGGTTTTGGATAAGAACAATCAATTGAATAGGGGAATTAATCGATTGAAATAGTTTAATTTTTCTGATTTCTCTCATTTTTCACTCATGCAATCGATTGACATCTACAATTTTTCTAAAATTCCAGTTTTTAACACGTTAAGTTCACCATCCCCACTCTTTAACCTTCATGCACCAAACCAATTCTCATTATAACACTCTAACTCATAATATCATGAATTTAACAGCATATAACAATCTCATAGCAATTAATCATGTTATAACACACAAATTAAATCATGAATCATAACATCAATATATAAGTAAATCAATTATCATTCAACAATCATCAACAAGTATTTACAAAATTCACATAATTATACTTGCATTTCACATCATAGATTCACACATCGAATACCCATCCATACAACACTTAATCATGTTAAATCATCTTAACATTACTTCATAATTAATTTACTCGTTCACAATAATTAACCATTCATTCGTTATCGTTAACTATTACGTAACAAGTTAAACTATTCATTCTCACAAATTATAGCACTCATCTAGCCTCTTAATACATCACTATGGGATATCCATATGCGTTAGCTTTACAACGCTTCAAACTGCGCCTCATTTTGGATATACGGAACTAAAGTTATGACAAAAATGATCGGATAGAATAATAGAGTTCAGCTCAACAATTTTCCAAAATTCGACTAGCATCAATTGATTGACATCTGGGGGAAATCAATTGACATGATTCTTCATTAAATTCTTCCTTTCCAATTTTTTAGGTTTTGGCTAAGAACAATCAATTGAATAGGGCAATTAATCGATTGAAATAGTTTAATTTTTCTGATTTCTCTCATTTTTCACTCATGCAATCGATTGACATCTAAAATTTTTCTAAAATTCCAGTTTTTAACACCTTAAGTTCACCATCCCCACTCTTTAACCTTCATGCACCAAACCAATTCTCATTATAACACTCTAACTCATAATATCATGAATTTAACAGCATATAACAATCTCATAGCAATTATACATGTTATAACACACAAACTAAATCATGAATCATAACATCAATATATAAGTTAATCAATTATCATTCAACAATCATCAACAAGTATTTACAAAATTCACATAATTATACTTGCATTTCACATCATAGATTCACACATCGAATACCCATCCATACAATGCTTAATTATGTTAAATCATCTTAACATTACTTCATAATTAATTTACTCGTTTACAATGATTAACCATTCACTCGTTATCGTTAACTATTATGTAACAAGTTAAACTATTCATTCTCACAAATTCTAGCACTCATCTAGCCTCTTAATACATCACTATGGGATATCCATACGTGTTAGCTTTACAACGCTTCAAACTGCGCCTCATTTTGGATTTACGGAACTAAAGTTATGACAAAAATGATCGGATAGAATAATAGGGTTCAGCTCAACAATTTTCCAAAATTTGACTAGCATCAATTGATTGACATCTGGGGGCAATCAATTGACATGATTCTTCATTAAATTCTTCCTTTCCAATTTTTTAGGTTTTAGCTAAAAACAATCAATTGAATAGGGGAATTAATCGATTGAAATAGTTTAATTTTTCTGATTTCCCTCATTTTTCACTCATGCAATCGATTGACATCTACAATTTTTCAAAAATTCCAGTTTTTAACACGTTAAGTTCACCATCCCCACTCTTTAACCTTCATGCACCAAACCAATTCTCATTATAACACTCTAACTCATAATATCATGAATTTAACAACATATAACAATCTCATAACAATTAATCATGTTATAACACAAATTAAATCATGAATCATAACATCAATATATAAGTAAATCAATTATCATTCAACAATCATCAACAACTATTTACAAAATTCACATAATTATACTTGCATTTCACATCATAGATTCACACATCGAATACCCATCCATACAACACTTAATCATGTTAAATCATCTTAACATTACTTCATAATTAATTTACTCGTTTACAATAATTAACCATTCATTCGTTATCGTTAACTATTACGTAACAACTTAAACTATTCATTCTCACAAATTATAGCACTCATCTAGCCTCTTAATACATCACTATGGGATATCCATACGCGTTAACTTTACAACGCTTCAAACTGCGCCTCATTTTGGATTTACGGAACTAAAGTTATGACAAAAATGATCGGATAGAATAATAGGGTTCAGCTCAACAATTTTCCAAAATTCGACTAGCATCAATTGATTGACATCTGGGGGCAATCAATTGACATGATTCTTCATTAAATTCTTCCTTTCCAATTTTTTAGGTTTTGGCTAAGAACAATCAATTGAATAGGGGAATTAATCGATTGAAATAGTTTAATTTTTCTGATTTCTCTCATTTTTCACTCATGCAATCGATTGACATCTAAAATTTTTCTAAAATTCCAGTTTTTAACACGTTAAGTTCACCATCCCCACTCTTTAACCTTCATGCACCAAACCAATTCTCATTATAACACTCTAACTCATAATATCATGAATTTAACAGCATATAACAATCTCATAACAATTATACATGTTATAACACACAAACTAAATCATGAATCATAACATCAATATATAAGTTAATCAATTATCATTCAACAATCATCAACAAGTATTTACAAAATTCACATAATTATACTTGCATTTCACATCATAGATTCACACATCGAATACCCATCCATACAATGCTTAATCATGTTAAATCATCTTAACATTACTTCATAATTAATTTACTCGTTTACAATGATTAACCATTCACTCGTTATCGTTAACTATTATGTAACAAGTTAAACTATTCATTCTCACAAATTCTAGCACTCATCTAGCCTCTTAATACATCACTATGGGATATCCATACGCGTTAGCTTTACAACGCTTCAAACTGCGCCTCATTTTGGATTTACGGAACTAAAGTTATGACAAAAATGATCGGATAGAATAATAGGGTTCAGCTCAACAATTTTTCAAAATTTGACTAGCATCAATTGATTGACATCCGGGGGCAATCAATTGAAATGATTCTTCATTAAATTCTTCCTTTCCAATTTTTTAGGTTTTGGCTAAGAACATTCAATTGAATAGGGGAATTAATCGATTGAAATAGTTTAATTTTTCTGATTTCTCTCATTTTTCACTCATGCAATCGATTGACATCTACAATTTTTCTAAAATTCCAGTTTTTAACACGTTAAGTTCACCATCCCCACTCTTTAACCTTCATGCACCAAACCAATTCTCATTATAACACTCTAACTCATAATATCATGAATTTAACAGCATATAACAATCTCATAACAATTAAACATGTTATAACACACAAATTAAATCATGAATCATAACATCAATATATAAGTAAATCAATTATCAGTCAACACTCATCAAAAAGTATTTACAAAATTCACATAATTATACTTTCATTTCACATCATAGATTTAAACATTGAATACCCATCCATACAACACTTAATCATGTTAAATCATCTTAACATTACTTCATAATTAATTTACTCGTTTACAATAATTAACCATTCACTCGTTATCGTTAACTATTACGTAGCAAGTTAAATTATTCATTCTCACAAATTCTAGCACTCATCTAGCCTCTTAATACAACACTATGGGATATCCATACGCGTTAGCTTTACAACGCTTCAAACTGCGCCTCATTTTGGATTTACGGAATTAAAGTTATGACAAAAATGATCGGATAGAATAATAGGGTTCAGCTCAACAATTTTCCAAAATTCAACTAGCATCAATTGATTGACATCTGGGGGCAATCAATTGACACGATTCTGCATTAAATTCTTCCTTTCCAATATTTTAGGTTTTGTCTAAGAACAATCAATTGAATAGGGGAATTAATTAATTGAAATAGTTTAATTTTTCTGATTTCTCTCATTTTTCACTCATGCAATCGATTGACATCTACAGTTTTTCTAAAATTCCAGTTTTTAACACGTTAAGTTCACCATCCCCACTCTTTAACCTTCATGCACCAAACCAATTCTCATTATAACACTCTAACTCATAATATCATGAATTTAACAGCATATAACAATTAATCATGTTATAACACACAAATTAAATCATGAATCATAACATCAATATATAAGTAAATCAATTATCATTCAACAATCATCAACAAGTATTTACAAAATTCATATAATTATACTTGCATTTCACATCATAGATTCACACATCGAATACCCATCCATACAACACTTAATCATGTTAAATCATCTTAACATTACTTCATAATTAATTTACTCGTTTACAATAATTAACCATTCATTCGTTATCGTTAACTATTACGTAACAAGTTAAACTATTCATTCTCACAAATTCTAGCACTCATCTAGCCTCTTAATACATCACTATGAGATATCCATACGCGTTAGCTTTACAACGCTTCAAACTGCGCCTCATTTTGGATTTACGGAACTAAAGTTATGACAAAAATGACTGGATAGAATAATAGGGTTCAGCTCAACAATTTTCCAAAATTCAACTAGCATCAATTGATTGACATCTGGGGGCAATCAATTGACACGATTCTTCATTAAATTCTTCCTTTCCAATATATTAGGTTTTGGCTAAGAACAATCAATTGAATAGGGGAATTAATCGATTGAAATAGTTTAATTTTTCTGATTTCTCTCATTTTTCACTCATGCAATCGATTGACATCTACAATTTTTCAAAAATTCCAGTTTTTAACACGTTAAGTTCACCATCCCCACTCTTTAACCTTCATGCACCAAACCAATTCTCATTATAACACTCTAACTCATAATATCATGAATTTAACAGCATATAACAATCTCATAACAATTAAACATGTTATAACACACAAAGTAAATCATGAATCATAACATCAATATATAAGTAATCAATTATCATTCAACAATCATCAACAAGTATTTACAAAATTCACATAATTATACTTGCATTTCACATCATAGAGTCACACATCGAATACCCATCCATACAACACTTAATCATGTTAAATCATCTTAACATTACTTCATAATTAATTTACTCGTTTACAATAATTAACCATTCACTCGTTATCGTTAACTATTACGTAACAAGTTAAAGTATTCATTCTCACAAATTATAGCACTCATCTAGCCTCTTAATACATCACTATGGGATATCCATACGCGTTAGCTTTACAACGCTTCAAACTGCGCCTCATTTTGGATTTACGGAACTAAAGTTATGACAAAAATGATCGGAGAGAAGAATAGGGTTCAGCTCAACAATTTTCCAAAATTCGACTAGCATCAATTGATTGACATCTGGGGGCAATCAATTGATATGATTCTTAATTAAATTCTTCCTTTCCAATTTTTTAGGTTTTGGATAAGAACAATCAATTGAATAGGGGAATTAATCGATTGAAATAGTTTAATTTTTCTGATTTCTCTCATTTTTCACTCATGCAATCGATTGACATCTACAATTTTTCTAAAATTCCAGTTTTTAACACGTTAAGTTCACCATCCCCACTCTTTAACCTTCATGCACCAAACCAATTCTCATTATAACACTCTAACTCATAATATCATGAATTTAACAGCATATAACAATCTCATAGCAATTAATCATGTTATAACACACAAATTAAATCATGAATCATAACATCAATATATAAGTAAATCAATTATCATTCAACAATCATCAACAAGTATTTACAAAATTCACATAATTATACTTGCATTTCACATCATAGATTCACACATCGAATACCCATCCATACAACACTTAATCATGTTAAATCATCTTAACATTACTTCATAATTAATTTACTCGTTCACAATAATTAACCATTCATTCGTTATCGTTAACTATTACGTAACAAGTTAAACTATTCATTCTCACAAATTATAGCACTCATCTAGCCTCTTAATACATCACTATGGGATATCCATATGCGTTAGCTTTACAACGCTTCAAACTGCGCCTCATTTTGGATATACGGAACTAAAGTTATGACAAAAATGATCGGATAGAATAATAGAGTTCAGCTCAACAATTTTCCAAAATTCGACTAGCATCAATTGATTGACATCTGGGGGAAATCAATTGACATGATTCTTCATTAAATTCTTCCTTTCCAATTTTTTAGGTTTTGGCTAAGAACAATCAATTGAATAGGGCAATTAATCGATTGAAATAGTTTAATTTTTCTGATTTCTCTCATTTTTCACTCATGCAATCGATTGACATCTAAAATTTTTCTAAAATTCCAGTTTTTAACACCTTAAGTTCACCATCCCCACTCTTTAACCTTCATGCACCAAACCAATTCTCATTATAACACTCTAACTCATAATATCATGAATTTAACAGCATATAACAATCTCATAGCAATTATACATGTTATAACACACAAACTAAATCATGAATCATAACATCAATATATAAGTTAATCAATTATCATTCAACAATCATCAACAAGTATTTACAAAATTCACATAATTATACTTGCATTTCACATCATAGATTCACACATCGAATACCCATCCATACAATGCTTAATTATGTTAAATCATCTTAACATTACTTCATAATTAATTTACTCGTTTACAATGATTAACCATTCACTCGTTATCGTTAACTATTATGTAACAAGTTAAACTATTCATTCTCACAAATTCTAGCACTCATCTAGCCTCTTAATACATCACTATGGGATATCCATACGTGTTAGCTTTACAACGCTTCAAACTGCGCCTCATTTTGGATTTACGGAACTAAAGTTATGACAAAAATGATCGGATAGAATAATAGGGTTCAGCTCAACAATTTTCCAAAATTTGACTAGCATCAATTGATTGACATCTGGGGGCAATCAATTGACATGATTCTTCATTAAATTCTTCCTTTCCAATTTTTTAGGTTTTAGCTAAAAACAATCAATTGAATAGGGGAATTAATCGATTGAAATAGTTTAATTTTTCTGATTTCCCTCATTTTTCACTCATGCAATCGATTGACATCTACAATTTTTCAAAAATTCCAGTTTTTAACACGTTAAGTTCACCATCCCCACTCTTTAACCTTCATGCACCAAACCAATTCTCATTATAACACTCTAACTCATAATATCATGAATTTAACAGCATATAACAATCTCATAACAATTAATCATGTTATAACACAAATTAAATCATGAATCATAACATCAATATATAAGTAAATCAATTATCATTCAACAATCATCAACAACTATTTACAAAATTCACATAATTATACTTGCATTTCACATCATAGATTCACACATCGAATACCCATCCATACAACACTTAATCATGTTAAATCATCTTAACATTACTTCATAATTAATTTACTCGTTTACAATAATTAACCATTCATTCGTTATCGTTAACTATTACGTAACAACTTAAACTATTCATTCTCACAAATTATAGCACTCATCTAGCCTCTTAATACATCACTATGGGATATCCATACGCGTTAACTTTACAACGCTTCAAACTGCGCCTCATTTTGGATTTACGGAACTAAAGTTATGACAAAAATGATCGGATAGAATAATAGGGTTCAGCTCAACAATTTTCCAAAATTCGACTAGCATCAATTGATTGACATCTGGGGGCAATCAATTGACATGATTCTTCATTAAATTCTTCCTTTCCAATTTTTTAGGTTTTGGCTAAGAACAATCAATTGAATAGGGGAATTAATCGATTGAAATAGTTTAATTTTTCTGATTTCTCTCATTTTTCACTCATGCAATCGATTGACATCTAAAATTTTTCTAAAATTCCAGTTTTTAACACGTTAAGTTCACCATCCCCACTCTTTAACCTTCATGCACCAAACCAATTCTCATTATAACACTCTAACTCATAATATCATGAATTTAACAGCATATAACAATCTCATAACAATTATACATGTTATAACACACAAACTAAATCATGAATCATAACATCAATATATAAGTTAATCAATTATCATTCAACAATCATCAACAAGTATTTACAAAATTCACATAATTATACTTGCATTTCACATCATAGATTCACACATTGAATACCCATCCATACAATGCTTAATCATGTTAAATCATCTTAACATTACTTCATAATTAATTTACTCGTTTACAATGATTAACCATTCACTCGTTATCGTTAACTATTATGTAACAAGTTAAACTATTCATTCTCACAAATTCTAGCACTCATCTAGCCTCTTAATACATCACTATGGGATATCCATACGCGTTAGCTTTACAACGCTTCAAACTGCGCCTCATTTTGGATTTACGGAACTAAAGTTATGACAAAAATGATCGGATAGAATAATAGGGTTCAGCTCAACAATTTTTCAAAATTTGACTAGCATCAATTGATTGACATCCGGGGGCAATCAATTGAAATGATTCTTCATTAAATTCTTCCTTTCCAATTTTTTAGGTTTTGGCTAAGAACATTCAATTGAATAGGGGAATTAATCGATTGAAATAGTTTAATTTTTCTGATTTCTCTCATTTTTCACTCATGCAATCGATTGACATCTACAATTTTTCTAAAATTCCAGTTTTTAACACGTTAAGTTCACCATCCCCACTCTTTAACCTTCATGCACCAAACCAATTCTCATTATAACACTCTAACTCATAATATCATGAATTTAACAGCATATAACAATCTCATAACAATTAAACATGTTATAACACACAAATTAAATCATGAATCATAACATCAATATATAAGTAAATCAATTATCAGTCAACACTCATCAAAAAGTATTTACAAAATTCACATAATTATACTTTCATTTCACATCATAGATTTAAACATTGAATACCCATCCATACAACACTTAATCATGTTAAATCATCTTAACATTACTTCATAATTAATTTACTCGTTTACAATAATTAACCATTCACTCGTTATCGTTAACTATTACGTAGCAAGTTAAATTATTCATTCTCACAAATTCTAGCACTCATCTAGCCTCTTAATACAACACTATGGGATATCCATACGCGTTAGCTTTACAACGCTTCAAACTGCGCCTCATTTTGGATTTACGGAATTAAAGTTATGACAAAAATGATCGGATAGAATAATAGGGTTCAGCTCAACAATTTTCCAAAATTCAACTAGCATCAATTGATTGACATCTGGGGGCAATCAATTGACACGATTCTGCATTAAATTCTTCCTTTCCAATATTTTAGGTTTTGGCTAAGAACAATCAATTGAATAGGGGAATTAATTAATTGAAATAGTTTAATTTTTCTGATTTCTCTCATTTTTCACTCATGCAATCGATTGACATCTACAGTTTTTCTAAAATTCCAGTTTTTAACACGTTAAGTTCACCATCCCCACTCTTTAACCTTCATGCACCAAACCAATTCTCATTATAACACTCTAACTCATAATATCATGAATTTAACAGCATATAACAATTAATCATGTTATAACACACAAATTAAATCATGAATCATAACATCAATATATAAGTAAATCAATTATCATTCAACAATCATCAACAAGTATTTACAAAATTCATATAATTATACTTGCATTTCACATCATAGATTCACACATCGAATACCCATCCATACAACACTTAATCATGTTAAATCATCTTAACATTACTTCATAATTAATTTACTCGTTTACAATAATTAACCATTCATTCGTTATCGTTAACTATTACGTAACAAGTTAAACTATTCATTCTCACAAATTATAGCACTCATCTAGCCTCTTAATACATCACTATGGGATATCCATACGCGTTAGCTTTACAATGCTTCAAACTGCGCCTCATTTTGGATTTACGGAACTAAAGTTATGACAAAAATGATCGGATAGAATAATAGGGTTCAGCTCAACAATTTTCCAAAATTCGACTAGCATCAATTGATTGACATCTGGGGGCAATCAATTGACATGATTCTTCATTAAATTCTTCCTTTCCAATTTTTTAGGTTTTGGCTAAGAACAATCAATTGAATAGGGGAATTAATCGATTGAAATAGTTTAGTTTTTCTGATTTCTCTCATTTTTCACTCATGCAATCGATTGACATCTAAAATTTTTCCAAAATTCCAGTTTTTAACACGTTAAGTTCACCATCCCCACTCTTTAACCTTCATGCACCAAACCAATTCTCATTATAACACTCTAACTCATAATATCATGAATTTAACAGCATATAACAATCTCATAACAATTAAACATGTTATAACACACAAACTAAATCATGAATCATAACATCAATATATAAGTAAATCAATTATCATTCTACACTCATCAACAAGTATTTACAAAATTCACATAATTATACTTGCATTTCACATCATAGATTCAGACATTGAATACCCATCCATACAACGCTTAATCATGTTAAATCATCTTAACATTACTTCATAATTAATTTACTCGTTTACAATGATTAACCATTCACTCGTTATCGTTAACTATTATGTAACAAGTTAAAATATTCATTCTCACAAATTCTAGCACTCATCTAGCCTCTTAATACATCACTATGGGATATCCATACGCGTTAGCTTTACAACGCTTCAAACTGCGCCTCATTTTGGATTTACGGAACTAAAGTTATGACAAAAATGATCGGATAGAATAATAGGGTTCAACTCAACAATTTTCCAAAATTTGACTAGCATCAATTGATTGACATCTGGGGGTAATCAATTGACATGATTCTTCATTAAATTCTTCCTTTCCAATTTTTTAGGTTTTGGCTAAGAACAATCAATTGAATAGGGGAATTAATCGATTGAAATAGTTTAATTTTTCTGATTTCTCTCATTTTTCACTCATGCAATCGATTGACATCTACAATTTTTCAAAAATTCCAGTTTTTAACACGTTAAGTTAACCATCCCCACTCTTTAACCTTCATGCACCAAACCAATTCTCATTATAACACTCTAACTCATAATATCATGAATTTAACAACATATAACAATCTCATAACAATTAAACATGTTATAACACACAAATTAAATCATGAATCATAACATCAATATATAAGTAAATCAATTATCATTCTACAATCATCAACAAGTATTTACAAAATTTACATAATTATACTTGCATTTCACATCAGAGATTCACACATCGAATACCCATCCATACAACACTTAATCATGTTAAATCATCTTAACATTACTTCATAATTAATTTACTCGTTTACAATAATTAACCATTCACTCGTTATCGTTAACTAATACGTAACAAGTTAAACTATTCATTCTCACAAATTATAGCACTCATCTAGCCTCTTAATACATCACTATGGGATATCCATACGCGTTAGCTTTACAACGCTTCAAACTCCGCCTCATTTTGGATTTACGGAACTGAAGTTATGACAAAAATGATCGGATAGAATAATAGGGTTCAACTCAACAATTTTCCAAAATTCGACTAGCATCAATTGATTGACATCTGGGGGCAATCAATTGACATGATTCTTCATTAAATTCTTCCTTTCCAATTTTTTAGGTTTTGGCTAAGAACAATCAATTGTATAGGGGAATTAATCGATTGAAATAGTTTAATTTTTCTGATTTCTCTCATTTTTCACTCATGCAATCGATTGACATCTACAATTTTTCTAAAATTCCAGTTTTTAACACGTTAAGTTCACCATCCCCACTCTTTAACCTTCATGCACCAAACCAATTCTCATTATAACACTCTAACTCATAATATCATGAATTTAACAGCATATAACAATCTCATAACAATTAATCATGTTATAACACACAAATTAAATCATGAATCATAACATCAATATATAAGTAAATCAATTATCATTCAACACTCATCAACAAGTATTTACAAAATTCACATAAATATACTTGCATTTCACATCATAGATTCACACATTGAATACCCATCCATACAACGCTTAATCATGTTAAATCATCTTAACATTACTTCATAATTAATTTACTCGTTTACAATGATTAACCATTCACTCGTTATCGTTAACTATTATGTAACAAGTTAAACTATTCATTCTCACAAATTCTAGCACTCATCTAGCCTCTTAATACATCACTATGGGATATCCATACGCGTTAGCTTTACAATGCTTCAAACTGCGCCTCATTTTGGATTTACGGAACTAAAGTTATGACAAAAATGATCGGATAGAATCATTAGGTTCAGCTCAACAATTTTCCAAAATTCAACTAGCATCAATTGATTGACATCTGGGGGCAATCAATTGACATGATTCTTTATTAAATTCTTCCTTTCCAATTTTTTAGGTTTTGGCTAAGAACAATCAATTGAATAGGGGAATTAATCGATTGAAATAGTTTAATTTTTCTGATTTCTCTCATTTTTCACTCATGCAATCGATTGACATCTACAATTTTTCTAAAATTCTAGTTTTTAACACGTTAAGTTCACCATCTTTACTATTTAACCTTCATGCACCAAACCAATTCTCATTATAACACTCTAACTCATCATATAACGAATTTAACAGTATATAACAATCTCATAACAATTAAACATGTTATAACACACAAATTAAATCATGAATCATAACATCAATATATAAGTAAATCAATTATCATTCAATAATCATCAACAAGTATTTACAAAATTCACATAATTATACTTGCATTTCACATCAGAGATTCACACATCGAATACCCATCCATACAACACTTAATCATGTTAAATCATCTTAACATTACTTCATAATTAATTTACTCGTGTACAATAATTAACCATTCACTTGTTATCTTTAACTATTATGTAACAAGTTAAATTATTCATTCTCACAAATTCTAGCACTCATCTAGCCTCTTAATACATCACTATGGGATATCCATACGCGTTAGCTTTACAACGCTTCAAACTGCGCCACATTTTGGATTTACGAAACTAAAGTTATGACAAAAATGATCGGATAGAATAATAGGGTTCAGCTCAACAATTTTCCAAAATTCAACTAGCATCAATTGATTGACATCTGGGGGCAATCAATTGACACGATTCTTCATTAAATTCTTCCTTTCCAATTTTTTAGGTTTTGGCTAAGAACAATCAATTGAATAGGGGAATTAATCGATTGAAATAGTTTAATTTTTCTGATTTCTCTCATTTTTCACTCATGCAATCGATTGACATCTACAATTTTTCTAAAATTCCAGTTTTTAACACGTTAAGTTCACCATCCCCACTCTTTAACCTTCATGGACCAAACCAATTCTCATTATAACACTCTAACTCATCATATCATGAATTTAACCGCATATAACAATCTCATAACAATTAAACATGTTATAACACACAAATTAAATCATGAATCATAACAATTTTACACACAATTTACATAATTTTTATCAAGAACACACGAACACATCAACAATAGTGAAATTAAAAGAAAAACTTAGAAGAGAGTGATGATCTCTCTCTACCCTTCATATAACATACACCTATAGAAGAGTAATCTCCCCCTTACCTGATTACCAGCAACGCAAGCACTAAGCTCCTCAACAATGGAGTTTTTTTCTCAACCCCTAATTTCCTAATTATGTTATTTCCTTTAACACCCCCCAAATTTCTCTCGTATTTCCCATATTACCCCTGCTCCTCTTATTAACTCCAATTTCCTTTATTCTTAGTTTCTAATAATTCCATTATCCACGAAATTATATTACTTCCCTTATTTTTTTACAAAAACCTTAATTTTGATTATGCCACTCAACTTAAATTAATTAAAATAAGCCAAATTAATTTCTACCATTCCCTTAACTCTTTTCAATACCCTAAAAAACACATATATATTCTTCAATTATCCATATAAAACATATAAATTAATTTAAATAGTTTAAATAAAACGTAACTAAATTCAATTAAATAAATTAATTGAATTCGGGGTGTTACATCATGTGTGCGTAAAATATTCATATCCACTCCCAAACAATGACCAGTCGATAATTTAACCGGCTACCAATTGCTATCTTTCATGGAAGCATATTCATGATAGAACCAGATTCCGATGTACGGGCCCGATCGGGTGAAAATTGTGTTCATGACTAAATAAGTCAACTATCAGTATGATATCATGGCATTCAAGCTAGAGAGCGTTGGGGCAACTTACTAGAGAATGATGGAAAAAATATCTCGAGAAGAAATAGGGTAAATTTTGGAGGTATACATGGATGATATGAGTGTGAATTCCATCACAGGTGCCCTCTATGCTCAACGTCTTGATCGAGTGTTTTAAAATGGTCCAACAATACAACATGAAGCTTAATCCTGAGAAATGTACCTTTATTGTGAGGGCCAGAAAATTCTTAGGTTTCTAATTGACATGATAAGGGATTGAAGTCAATCCTGACAAAGGTGAAGCAGTTATCCAGATGAAGCCACCAACATCTAAGGAAAAAAGCAGAGTTTGTCTAGAATAGTGGATGCAACATTGCACTCGAGTCCTTGAAGAGGATCCTAGATACCTCTCCAATACTCACCCTACCATCATCGAGAGAGACATTACATATCTACCTAGCAGTTGTCAAAGAGGTAGTAAGTGATGTCCTTATGAGAGAAACCGGTGACGAGCATGATCTGATATATTCGTATCTAAATCCCTAGCTAGAGCAAAGACCTGATATCAAAAGATCGAAAAAAGCTTCCCTAACTGTGGTGATGGAATCTCAAAATCTCATAAGGTGTTTCCTGGTACATCCTAGAATAGTCTGAATAGATTTACCGTTAAGGCGGGTACTCTATCGGTCGGACCTGGCGGGAAAAATAACGAAATAGGCGGTGGAGTTATCTGAATTTAAAATTTATTTTGAAACAGGGAAATATTTAGAAGAACAATTGTTTATGGACATCCTAGAAGAAATGACCACAACAACATTAACCTCGGAATGCGCTTGGATGGTTTTCACAGATGGATCGTCTAACTGCCATAGAAGTGGGGCGACGGACATTCTAGAAAACAACAGTGCGCTCATGATAGAAGTATTGTTAATATTTTAATTGTCGACCACTAATAATCAAGCCGAGTGTGAGCCAGTTATTACGAGAATATTATTGGCCAAAGAACTCGGGATAAATAAAGTTCAGTGGCGACTCTGTCCAACCGCATTTCCACGCCTTTAGCGCGAGATTCGTTTCTCTGAAATGTCTTTTGTGATTTTTCGAGGTGCGACAGCTGGGGACTCTGATGGGGACCATTGCTCCATGCAAGAGAGAGTCAGGCCTATCTTCGTTCCAATTGTGAGCTTGTTAACTTTGCTTAAAGTTTTTCTCTTCTTGTTTGTTCGTTTATTTATTTGTATCCTTATCTTTATTGCTCGTGCTTGTGACATTGTTGAGTTGTTATGCTTATGGGTACTTTGTGAGATGACTCTATACCCGAGTTCGAGTAAAACCCTAGGATTAGGATGGTGATTGTGTAGTGGAGACTTGCGTGGGTTCTTCCACGTAAGGTTGAAGTGAAAACCCCGCTTGGAGTAGATTCCCTTGGAGATGTTGTTGTTGTGGTAAGTCTTTTTCATACCTTTAACCCATTTTATCCATAGTGGTTGGTAGTGTTGATTCCTTTTGGATTAATACGAATGCCACAATCAGATGAGATCCCTTGAACGTATTACTTCCTAACAGTAGTATTTTCAACCTTGATCTATGACTCTGAGAACCCGTTTTAGAACCCATGTGTTGATGGTTATGTATTTAATACCTCCGAGAAGTCTTTCTCGTGTGGAAGATACGAAAACCTCACCTAGAGGAGATTCTTTTGAGGATATTATTATCGTGATGAGACTTTGTCATGGCTGTGATATCTTTGAAAGATATTTATGACTCTAGACCCTTACTCGTTTTAGAATCCTACCTATGGGGTTTCTTTGAGTAGTGATTGTGGTCCTTGATCCGTTCACCTGGCTAACCTCAGAACTGTTTAATTGTGATCCTGCGACCCTGGATCTTGCATATTGCATTGCATATCATTTGCATTGCATTTCATTTGTTATGCATCTTGCATTTTCTTTCCTTCAGCGGTTTCTCATTTTCCCTCCTTCCTCTCTAGTAAATCAAGTTTATTCCTCGATACCAGTACGCAACTAGAGCCAATACTAGATGGAGCAGATTCAGCGAGAGCAAGTTGCCATCATAAAGGAGTTGGAATCCCTTAAAGGGAAGATTGATCAGATCTTCGAAGCCATTGTCACGACTAGAAAGGAAGGAGAATAGCGAGCCGCTCAACGACAACGTCGGTGAAATCAGCAAAGGACGGGAAAGCTAGGTAGAGTCTTTGATCGGCTGCCAATGACTTATGCTCAGATATTTTCTCAATTGCTGGAGAAAAAGGTCATTACTCTGAGAGACCTAGCTCCTCTAACTATCATTTCTCCTGACTATGATGCAAAGGCCCATTGTGAGTTTCATAAGGGCTATGAGGCATACCATTGAGAACTGCAGGGCTTTCAAGCACAGAGTTCAAGACATGATCGACATGGATGCTATCAACTTCAATGGGAAGTCTCCAAATGTCATCAACAATCCAATGCCACCGGCCAGCTAGTGCCAGCATCAGATCAAGTCAAATCAAGTCAAGTTCATCCCCCGAAGAAGGCAGTCATGTTGCCATTTCATCTTTTGCTTTTCTTGTATTTTGTCTTTGTTTGTTTAAGTATTGTATGCTTTGAACAATTACCATTCATATTTGGTTTTCATTAATGTGTTGCTTATGCAATGTTTTAAATGAGTTATGTCGTATTCACTCATTATTTCCACTTATCACAATCACCGACACTTTTTCTCACTTCACTCTTTATCAACTGTTGTTTAGCATAATTTGAGGGAGGATGACTGATAATGCGAAATCATATCGTTCATTTAGCTTGATTTACATGCATTTATTTGTGACTATTGTTAATCCATCTTGATTTATGTTCTATTATATGGTTAATTTACTTTGTTTTGCAGATTGTGGAGAATTTGGATTAAAATAAGGAAAAAAGAGAAGAAAAACAGAAAATAACAGAGAAATAGAATTTGCGCGTGTGACGCTCGTCACAGCATCATCACGGTCGTCACGTACATGACGGTCGTCACGTTCATCACGCCCGTCACAGATTCATCATGAATTCATCACGATCGTCATGCTCTCAAAAACAAAATAACGTTAAACACAGAAGTGGCCACGAGCATGTTCAACTTAATCTCCTCCTACACTTTCTCCACTAACTGCCCACTACTGGAAGTTACTCCCACTTTCCCCATAACTCATGCATGATCTCTGGAAGTTGAGAAATGAAATATCTCCTATAAATAGGCCTGAGATTCATAGCATTGGGGGGGGGGGGGAGGCTTCGACGTATCGAAGTGCTGCCAAAATTTATATTGAAGCCATTTTTCTTGTTTCTTTTTTTTCCTTTCCTTTTTTTCCTTTAGTTCAGAACATTGTAATTTCTTTCTGCAATTTTATTTCGCCAAAGTAGAATCCTGCCGACATCGTGGAGGACTACTCTTCAATCTCAGTACTACTTTCCAGGTTCTTATTAATTGAATTATTATTTTATTTTCTGTCATAATGCATGTTTTATTATTTTACGGTTTATGTTTATTTCTGTTTGCATTAATTATCATGTCTAGCTAAATTAGTTTTATCGGTATGTGATCGAATTAGTAGGATGGGATTCGATAATATCTGGTGCACCTTACCTTTTTACAAACAATCTTTCTGGCCGTAGTTTTTAATCAAAATCTTCTAAATAAACCTTCGTCGCGAAAGCGAAAAATTATTTACAATAGTTTCGCCACGACAGTGGCAAATTCATTAAGGCACGAACCGGCACGCGAAAGCTGGGGTTCAAACCGGATAGTAAGAACTAGGCATTTATTTTAAATACAGCGAAAGCGCTTTAAAAGAAATCAGAACTTACTTATTTCCAAAGAGTAATTTTAACCCCGAATGGGACTGCGAGAGCGTACATTCCGCCTTAGAATTATGACCCGAGTCAAAAACCATCGTGAGACAAAGGTCTTTAAACGGATATTTTCTCCTAAAAATCATTTGCAAAAACTGTAAAGCACCGACGACCTGTCGAATCCCCGATAACTAAGGCATTGCATACCGATATCCCTTATTAATATATTTCTAAAACTAAAAATCTTTATTTCTTTTGTTTTTAATTTCGTTCACATTTAACTTTCCAAATTCCATTAGCCTTAGCTTTACGTCGTAACAATAGATAAAGGTAGGTTGACATTGGTCTCTGTGGGTTCGACAATATTTTATATTACTTCGATATTTCCGTGCACTTGCGGACGCATCAACAAAAACAAAATACTCATAATTGCAAAATGTATGCTTTCAGACAGAATCTCTTTGATGATGTACAGGAATTGTTTCAATTCCCCAAACACCGGAGATATAAGGACTTAAGCCCTAGTAAACCACTTCGAGCCTAGGAGTAGAAGTTTCCTTCGCATATTCGAACCTTTACACTCAACCTGGGGCATGGTAGTGCTCAGTTAATCCAATCCCGCACTCGAATCAACAAAGAAAAATCCAAAGACATGACGGTTGTTCATCAATGACCCGTGACATGGCAGTCACAATCCTCCAACAAAATCCAAAAAAATCAAAAGCCTGCTAAGTCAAGCACCTCAAAGGGGGACTTAGGAAAAAATCAAGGCAATCCTGATGGATTTGACAAGCGAAATCAGTCCATGCAAAAGTTAGGGATCAAAAAACAAAATCAAAAGAGATCCTCAAACCCTCAACAAAAACAAAATAAGATTCAATGGTCACCATATCAAAATCAAAAGGGTCACTGACATCCTTCAAAATAGAATAAGGTGATTGCCATTTCAAGCAAATCTTGAATTATCAAGTTTACACCGTCAAGACAAGTGCAGAATTAACTGAACATAGGAATGGAGGTCATTACGAAGAGGGGGTGGGTATAAATCATACTTTGAGCCTAATATCCTTATGTTTCATAAACCGTGAACTAGACCATGTTACAACCCTCGAAAGACCTAATTGAGGCGAGTTTTATTCTAAAAGCATACTATCGCAAGGTTGCACAAACTGACTCCTCACATATTTGCTAATCATCAGCATTGGTGTCATTATCCTTGTTATATCTTTTACACCAATCAAATTAGCACTAAGTTTGGGCTAACGGTCCATTCGTCTCACACCATCAATAAACGACACTTTTTCAAAACTTGCATGAATGTTATATTAGGATTACCATTTGTGAATTAACAATTTTAACTGTAAATCAGTGGCTGACACGAAGTAAGGTCACCTCAAAACCCACAGGCCGTGGCAAATCATTCAACAGTTCGATCAGGTGCAAGTCATCTCGAAAGCTTCAAAGTTCAGCTTCAACTTCAGAACCGGTTAATCAGAGGCAGACCATTGCCATGTTTAGACTGGGGCAAGACCAAGTCATCCTGACCATCAAAATAGAGTTGCAATCTTCTCTGAAGCAAATTCACAACAAGCTACTAAGTACCCAGACTTGGGGCATCAAGCACATCTTCTGTTTCAGTCATGGTGTCTTCAACGAACTACGTATCGAGGAAGTCAATCCCTCTCACCACCCAAAGTCTAATCTGCATTGGCAACTACCAAAAGTTCACCACGCTGGCGTCTCCCACCTGCATTTCCAATCACCCGTCTACGATCATATGCATCATACGCATTGCATCTGTTATCATAAGCATCTTGCATCATATGCATACCAAACCATATCATACTTCCCTAGCTCTTGCATCTCTGCGCGTCAACATTTGCATTTGCACTTCCATTCATTATGGAACATCATTTTCAGCATCAAGCATTCGCATACGCAAGTCAAGGTTCAGGATCAATCTCGAAGATCTCCAAGACTATCATCAACCCAGTCAGAGGCATCCTCCGCAAGACCGTGGGCTTTCCCCACGAAGTTGTTCAACCTTTTGTTGGGAAAATTCGAAGATTTCCAAGACCATCATCAGCCTAGTCAGGGGCATCATCTGCAAGACCGTGGGTTTCTCTCACGAAATTCAAGGATGTTCAAAGGAAGATTCAACCCAGCCAGGGGCATTCTTTCAAAACCATGGGTGTTACCCATGAATTTATTTCAACCTTGAAGGTTTTTAAGACAGCCTTCAGCCCGGTCAGGGGCATATCATTCAAGACCGTGGGTGTTCCCCACGAAGTTGTTCAACCTTTTGTTGAACAAATTCAAGAGTTTCATTGCAACATTAAGCCCAGTCAGGGGTATCTTCTTCAAGAACCGTAAGCGTTCCCCACGAAGTTGTATCAACCTTTTAATTGACCAAGACAAAATTTCAAGACAAACTCAGCCCAGACAGGAGCATCTCCTTCAAAATTCATGGGCGTTTCTCATGAAGTCATTCCAATCTCTTGTTGTCAAAACTGTGACCTCCGAGCAAGACAGTGGGCGTACCCCGTTGATTCGTTTCAATCCAATCTTCCTCTTGGGTGTTCCCCAGTGAGTTGTATCCAACAAACATGACATTTGTCAATTTCCTTACTATCATCCTTTTAGTGATAGCCAAACCTCGTCGGTTCAACCTAGCCTGCATCCTTTTGGTGTTGGTAGCATTCAATTAGTGTCGTTTTATCATCCTTTTGGTGATAGCAACCTGTGTGCGTGAGTTTGCTCCGTCATCCTTTTGGTGATGGGTTTGTCATCTCGTTGATGCCAGATTGTGTGAGTGTTTTCTCTATCGTTCTTTTGATGGTAGTAGCCGGTGTGAGTTTGCTTCATCATCCTTTTGGTGGTGGGTCTGTCATCTCATTGATGCCAGATTGTGCGAGTGTTTGCTCTATCATCCTTTTGGTGGTGAGTCTGTCATCTCGCTGATGCCAGATTGTGCGAGTGTTTTTGCTCTATCATCCTTTTGGTTGTAGTAGCCGGTGTGAGTTCGCTCTGAATTCCTTTTTGTGGTGGGTCTGTCATCTCGTTGGTGCCAGATTGTGTGAGTGTTTTGCTCTATCATCCTTTTGGTGGTAGTAGCCGGTGTGAGTTTGCTCTGTCATCCTTTTGGTGGTGGATCTGTCATCTCGTTGATGCCAGATTGTGCGAGTGTTTGCTCTATCATCCTTTTGGTGGTAGTAGCTGTAACACCCCACTTCCCAAATTCAAATAAAATGCGATTAATTCAAATAAACATCAGAGTTTCTTCCACCAAGTGGGGTATCACATCAAATAATTCCTCATATTTCCTTATCAAAAAGGTTTTCAAAATAAAACAGTGGAAAAATATTCATTAGTTCAACATTCACGGCCACCTGCCCAATTACATGAAACAGTCCTTAATAAAATTCATCCACATGATACGTCACAGGAAAATAAAACCAGTTCAACATGAAAACAAATAACGCCTAAGTCCCGTGCTACATATCAGAGCATCCTAAGACTCGACTCGCACACCACTATCCAAGTTAGCTAAGTACCTGGATTATCTGTACTTCCGAAGAAGCACAGACCATAACAACAACAAAGGGGTGAGAAAACATGATCAAAATTATCGGTAATTACATACATGAAAATACAGGCAGTAATCACATAGATATCGCCCAACCTACACCAATCACGACCTACTGTCCAAACATCAAACACAACACATAATAATGCAATTATGCAACTCAACACCATGCATGCGGTACCGACTCATTGGTTCATTCAATCGAACCCCGGATAGATCACATACACCCTCCTTGGCAATGATCTATACCTCACCATTCTCCATAAAGAGTACAGATGAATCACATACACTCCTCCTGAGCAATGATTCATCCCACCAAAACACCATGATATGCACGACACCAAATGCACAACAATAACATAAGCACACTAAGTGCACACGATCCTCCTGATCACATTATCATACATCATACACACATATTATTCACCAATTAATTAATTTAGTTCAAATCACACGATCCTCCTGATCACATCATCATACATTATATATACATATACACCCCAATCCATTATTTTAATTAAATTCACACGATCCCCCTGATCACCTCACCATACCTCATACACATCTCACACATCAATTTAATGATTTTAATTAAATTCAATACTACATAATTTCACCTATTACTCACCAAGTATATACTCTTCACCACTAAATACCACATCTGTACATGTCCCAGCCCAAGGGATCCTACCAAACGAATTGCAACGCAATACAACACAAAATCACATTCTGTCACGCTCGCTGGCTTATTCGCTTAGCGAAGCCCTGGCGAAAGCTCGCTAGCTGCTCGCTTAGCGAACTCCCTAGCGAAGGCAGACAGTGCCTACTAGAAGCCTTCGCTACCCATCTCGCCTAGCGAAGTACTAGCAAACACTCGCTACTAGCTTGCCTAGAGAACTCCCTAGCGAATCGCTCGCTAGCTCACTCGCTAGCTGCTCGCTTAGCGAGTTCTGCGATCTCTCAAAACCCTCACAGTCTAGAACTGTTATCTTGCTCAAATTCAATCCTACCATTCTACTTCTATCTTCAGTCCTATCAATACTACAACCAATAAACACTACTCTATCATTTTCTATCAATTTTAACTCCATAACCCACACCTATGTTCATCATCAAAACTACAGAAGTTACTCAGAACTTCACCACTCTCACAACAACACGTACCCAAAGTCATCAATGGCAGCCATGACCATAACCACATCAATGTACATACAATTAATCATACCAACAAAAATAATCACCAACATTTCAATATATCATTCATATTCACCAAATTCTTACGGGGTTAAGGAATCCCCTCTACCCTGTTCATGCAATTTACCAATCTTAACCCGTTTCTCCCCCCTTACCTCGATTAATGCTCCGATTGACGAAGAACCATCAAGAATCGTTAGCCCTAGCCTTCTTCCCTTCTTCCTCTTGTTCTTCCCTCTTACTTTGTTCTAAAACTGATTATTATCGTGTTCTCTCTTTCTTCTCTCCAAAACTCCCTAATACCTCTTTAACTTCTTATTTTATTTAATCCAATAATAATAATAACTAATAATAATAGCAATAATAATATTAATAATAATAGTCATAATAATAATAATAATAATAATAATAATAATACCATTAATTATTATATTGCCACCAATATTATTCATATTTTATTAATATCAAATTCCATACTTATTAAACAATCCCCATAACTTAAGGGTACCCACCACGCACTCAGACGCACCCCCACACAAGGACACACCAAACAAAATAACACCAAAAGACTAAATAATTAAAATGGGTGTTACAACTCTCCCCCACTTTAATTATTTTCGTCCTCGAAAATTACTTGTTGGAAAGAATTTCGGATACGCTTCCCGCATCCTGCTTTCCAATTCCCAGGTCACACTTCCTCCTGCAGCACCTCCCCAAGCTATTTTCACCAAGGATATCTCCTTCCCTCGGGGTTGTTTCATCTTACGATCCTCGATCCTCAACGGCATCATCTCAACAATAAGATTCTCCCGGAATTGAACTTCATCTCTCGGAATCACATGAGATGGATCTGAGACATACTTTCAAAGTTGCGACACATGAAACACGTCATGCAAATTTGACAGCTCAGGCGGCAACGCCACCCTATAAGCTACAACACCAATTCTCTGCAAAATCTGATACGATCCAATAAAATTAGGATCCAACTTCTTGGATTTCAACGCACGGCCCACACTAGTCATCGGGTTAACTCTTAGGAACACATGATCACCTTCACTGAATTCTAGCTCTTTTCTTCGGTTATCATGATAACTTTTCTGCCTACTCTGAGACGCTTTTATTTTCTCACGAATCATATTAATTGTCTCAATAGTTTGTTGTACAGTTTCTGGTCCCAATACCACATTCTCACCTGTTTCATACCAACACATAGGAGTTCTGCATCTCCTACCATATAAAGCTTCAAACGGCGCCATTCCGATACTAGAATGGTAACTGTTGTTGTACGTGAACTCGATCAACGGTAAATGAGTATCCCACGCACCACCCTTTTCCAACACACAAGCTCTCAACAAATCCTCCAGCGACTGAATAGTCCTCTCTGACTGACCATCGGTCTGCGGATGGTGTAACACCCCCTTCTATACCCCAAATAAATGCATATAAAACAATTAAGCACATACAAATTATCAGAGTAAAAATTTTAGGATAAGGTATAAAAGAAGAATGCCACAATTTCACCAATAAAACACTTTCACAATTTTCTCCATAAGATATGTAACATTTTCAAAATTAAGCGGAAGATCAAATCATTTAATTGTTTTCAAAATATTAATCCACGTACACACAAGTTAATCCAAATTAATACATCATATCAGTTAGATTACACAATCACATCAACTGATACATCGCAATGTATCACAAAAGAATGACTATACTAGTCTAACTACCCGGTGTTACATATCAGAGCAGCAGACTCAAAAGAATGAAGACTATTCTTCACAAAAGGACTCCAACATCCTAATCTGCAATGCCTCATAGAGCATTATAAAACAGCAGAAGGGTGAAAAATATAACCATAATAATCAAAGCATAAGATTATATATATAGGTAGTCATATAACACATATTCACATTTCTCACCACACTTCATTCTCATAGTCATATATATTTACCACACATATATATACAAACATGGATATTCACAAAGCATTCCCACATTATGCATACACTTACAATTTCCACAATCTCATCATTCACACATAAGCATCTCTTCATGCATATGTCATATATCAATGTGACTCAACAATTCAATGCAACTCATGCAATGCGGTACCGACTCTCGTTATCTTTTTTCGGTTTTTACATTAAACCGGGTCCACTCTTCTAGACCGATAACCACAAAGGCCCGTCCTCTAAGCCTTCAAACCCACTCTTCTAGGTTTGGGACAAGCCACTAGTTTCCACGAAACTAACAGACATTGCCTCTTGACTAAATGATGCATGTACAATCAACCACAACAAATGCACTTAAGACCGACATCTTAATCTCATGCATTTACATAATTCATCTCTTCAAGAATTACACAATGATTGCACATACAACATATCACAATAATCACCAATGTATTCGCAATTCAATAATATCACCACATTAACACACAATGCACACATATCCACGATATGTTCTCATGCATTATCCACATATATTCACAATTCAATACAACATCATATGTAGCAAGCAATGCACGCATATCCATCATTATGCTCTCATGCATTCTTCATGTATTTCAACATACAATCGCATATAAACAATATGCATCCACAACACATTTTTCATAGTATGTTTATTCTTTATCTCATGCCATCTCATACAAGGTATACACATCACAACACCAATCATACAATTATAAGTTATGCACACATATCCACCATGTTCTCATGCATACTCATCACATAATTGTATACACATCAAGCATTCGCAAGTTCATTAGACAATACACATACCTTCATCATTGTATTCACATGTATTTCTATTTATCACAATTAATACGCATCGCACATCAACTAGGATTCACGCCCGTAGGCTACCCACAACACACATCATCACAATAGATCATATCTATATCACCTCATAGAGGTATTAACCTATGAGAAGCAACCAAACCATCTCCACATGAACAACACAGCAAAAGAAAAATGCTGTCACATTCGCCTGGAGAACCCTCGCAGCGAACCTTCGCCTGGCCTTCGCCTGGCGAACTCTCTCAGCGAACACTCGCTAGGCTTCGCCTGGCGAGACTTCCCAGCGAGCCCAAGTCAGTAGCTACTGACTTCATTCGCCACCATTCGCCAGCACCTTCGTTGGGCGAACCTTCGCTATCCAGCTTCGCTTGGCGAACTCGCCAGCAAAGTCCACTGGGACTTAATCATAATTACTCGCCAGCATTCGCTAGGCTTCGCCTGGCGAAGCTTCGCCTTCGCTCGCCTGGCGAGAGCCAGCGAACCTGCGCAGAACAGAATTTCATTCTGTCTTCTCCTTCTCAATCCATCATCAACCAAACCTCAAACATCCAAATCAGTACAAATAACATCAATACATGTTACCCGACTATTCTACGGCATTATTGCTCAGTTTCAACCGATTAAATCATCAATCTACCGATTAATCCAACATTTGCCCTAATTGGAAAGTGATGAAAACTCTACCAAAACCCCAACCCAACATACATAACATCATACAATGATCAAATAGAAACATTTCTCACCCTTACCTCGATTAATCGGAGCTTTGATGTTGGTTCTTGATGATTTCCACTTTTCCTCTTCTTCTCTTCTCTTTCTCTCCTTTCTTCTTCTTTCCTCTTTCTTTCCAAATGTTTTCTAACTTTTTTTTCTTTTCTTTCTCACTTATATATTCCTTTTATTTTCCTTCCTCTCCAATTTCCTTCTCAATTCTCTATTAATCCCAATTAATAAAAATTAATTTCCAACATTAATAAAAATCCCACTAAATCAATTAATTACTATAATTAATTATTTAATGAAATTTGGGCTGTTACAACTCTCCCCCACTTTAGGAATTTTCGTCCTCGAAAATGTTACCTGATTCAAACAGTTCTGGATAAGACTCTTTCATCCGACTCTCAAGCTCCCAAGTAACATTTCCACCAGCCGGTCCTCCCTAAGCGACTTTCACTAAAGCAATCTCTTTACCTCGAAGCTGCTTCAATTTCCGATCCTCAATCCGCATAGGTGATGTCTCAACAGTCAGGTTATCTCTCACCTGCACATCATCTATTTGGACTACATGAGACGGATCCGCAATGTATTTCCTCAACTGAGATACATGGAATACGTCATGAAGATTAGCAAGCGACGGTGGTAAAGCCACACGATAGGCCACTTCTCCTATCCTTTGCAAAATCTGATAAGGACCAATGAAACGCGGCGACAACTTGCGCGACTTCAGTGCCCTACCAACACCTGTCATCGGAGTTACTCGAAGAAACACATGATCTCCCTCTTGAAATTCAAGTGCCTTCCTCCTCTTGTCATAATAACTCTTCTGACGACTCTGAGTAATTCTCATCTTCTCTTGAATCATCTTGATCTTATCCGTAGTCTGTTGAACTAATTCGGGTCCAACAACAGAACTCTCTCCGGACTCGAACCAACACAATGGTGTCCTACACCGCCTACCATACAACGCCTCAAATGGTGCCATACCAATACTCGAATGGAAACTGTTGTTGTAGGTAAACTCAATCAAAGGCAAGTAGCTATCCCAAGCTCCTCCTTTTTCCAATACACAAGCTCTCAAAAGATCTTCAAGCGACTGAATCGTCCTCTCCGTCTGACCATCAGTCTGAGGATGATACGCTGAACTCAAACGCAACTTAGTACCCAAAACACTCTGCAGGCTCTCCCAAAATCTCGAAGTAAACCGCGGATCTCTATCCGAAACAATACTTAACGGAATACCATGCAGACACACAATCCTCTCAATATACAACTTAGCCAACTTCTCCAAAGGGTAATCCATACGCATAGGAATAAAGTGAGCAGATTTAGTCAATCTATCCACGATAACCCAAATAGCCTCAAAATTACTCGGCGTCCTCGGCAAACCCGATACAAAATCCATGGAGATATTATCCCATTCCCACTCAGGAATAAACAACGGCTTCATCAAACCCGATGGTTTCTGATGCTCAATCTTTGACTTCTGGCAAGTCAAGCAAGAATATACAAATTCCGCGATATCCTTCTTCATACTAGGCCACCAAAATACTTTCCTCAAATCCTGATACATCTTAGTAGCACCCAGATGAATACTCAATCCGCTACGATGTCCTTCCTCAAGGATGCTCTTCTTAAGCTCAACCATGTTCGGAACACAAACTCGATCCCGACATCTCATAATACCATTCTCATCAATCTGAAAATCACCACCTTAGCCTTGGTTGATTAAAGTCAACCGATCAACTAAGCTCAAATCCGATTTCTGTCCTTCTCGAATTTCGTCCAAAATACCACTTGTAAGCTTTAACATACCCAACTTAAATCCAAAAGAAGTTCTCTCACATACCAAACTCAAATCTCGAAATTGCTCAATCAATTCCAACTCTTTCACCATCGACGCCGACATATGCAATGATTTCCGACTCAATGCATCCGCTACTACATTCGCTTTACCCGGATGGTAGTTCAAGCCAAAATCATAATCCTTCAATAGCTCTAACCACCTTCTTTGCCTTGCATTCAATTCCTTTTGATCAAAGAGATACTTCAAACTCTTGTGGTCACTAAACACTTCAAATCTTGCGCCAAATAAATAATGCCTCCAGAGTTTCAACACGAACACAACGGCGGCCAACTCTAAGTCATGCGTCGGATAATTCTTCTCATGCACTTTGAGTTGCCTCGAAGCATAAGCTACAACTTGGTTATTCTGCATCAACACACCTCCTAAACCCATCAAAGAAGCATCACAATACACAACGAATGGTTCTTCTGGATTTGGCAGAATCAAAACAGGAGTTGTCGTCAACCTTCGCTTAAGTTCTTGAAAACTCGCTTCACACTTGGCGTCCCAAACAAAGGCTTGACCTTTCCTAGTCAAATGCGTTAACGGCAACGACAACTTAGCAAATCCTTCAATAAACTTCCGATAATAACCGGCTAAACCAAGAAAACTTCTAATCTCAAAAACTGACTTCGGAGTCTCCCATTGCGACACCACTTCAACCTTCGACGGATCGACCGCAATACCACTACTAGAAATCATATGACCAAGGAAACTAACTTCCTTCAACCAAAATTCACACTTAGAAAGCTTCGCGAACAACTGCTTCTCTCTCAGCACAGATAACACAATCTTCAAATGCTCGGTATGCTCTCCTTCGTTCTTCGAATAAACCAAGATGTCGTCGATAAACACCACCACAAACTTATCCAAATAAGGATGGAAAATCCTATTCATGTACTCCATAAATACACCTGGTGCATTAGTCACACCAAATGGCATCACGGAATACTCATAGTGTCCATACCTCGTCCGAAAGGCCGTCTTCTGAATATCCTCAGCTTTCACACGGATCTGATGATACCCAGATCTCAAATCAATCTTGCTGAACACGCTTGCACCAACCAACTGATCCATCAGATCATCAATCCTTGGAAGTGGATACTTATTCTTAATAGTCACCTTGTTCAACTGTCTGTAATCCACACAGAGCCTCATAGAACCCTCTTTCTTCTTAACCAACAACACTAGTGCACCCCACGGTGACACGCTCGGACGAATAAACCTCTTTTCAAGCAATTCCTCAAGTTGACTCTTCAACTCTTTCAACTCTGATGCCGACATACGATATGGAGCCATCGATATCGGACTAGTTCCAGGGATCAAATCTATCGAAAACTCCACTTCTCGCTCCGGCGGTAAATCCTTTATCTCTTCAGGGAATACTTCCGGAAAATCTCTAACAATGGGCAAGGCATCAATCTCTTCACTTCCACCGATTCTCAAAGTTGCCATAAGCATGAATACCGTAGCCCCATCTTGCACCGATTCCTTCACTTGTTTCCTCGTCATAAACAAATCCCTTTCAACATCCGAATCGGGGAAAATAACCGTTTTGTCAAAACAGTTAATATAAACACGATTGAATTTTAACCAATTCATTCCAAGAATGACATCAAGTTGATCCAAATGAAGACACACTAAATCAATCCCAAAATCTCTACCGAAAATACTCAACGGGCAATTCAAGCAAACATACGGTGTAGTTACCGAACCCATAGCAGGAGTATCAATAACCATACCGCCACCAATCACAGACAACTCAAGATTCAACCTTCTAACATAATCCAAAGAAATAAAAGAATGCGTAGCTCCGGTATCAATTATAGCGATCAAAGGTATACCATTAATAAAACACGTACCTCGGATCAATCGATCGTCGCTAGCAGTCTCAGATCCAGATAGAGCGAACACTCCCCCGCTCCCTTGATTCTTCTTCGGCTTATCGCACTTGGTACTGATGTGCCCTCGCTCACCACAGGTATAGCAAGTAACACCCGCACCACTTCTACACTCTAGAGCTTTGTGGCCTGGCTTGCCACACTTAAAACACTTCTGTTCAACACTCTTGCACTCCGGAGCACGATGCCCCGCTTCACCACAATTGTAACACCTAACCGGGGTAGAAACTCCCCCACTTGGCCTCTTGCCAAAACCAACCTTTTGTTTCCCCTTATCAGCAGGAGTTACGTAAGGTTTTCCTCTGAATTGTCCTTTTCCTTTCTTGTCACTTAGACTCTTGTAGTGGCTGGACCTAGCCCTACTGTCTTCGTCATAAATTCTGCTCTTGTTAACCAACTCAGAAAACCGCCTGATTTCCTGATATCCAATAGCTTGTCTAATCTCGGGTCTCAAACCGTTCACAAACTTGAGGCACTTAGACCTCTCAGCATTACCAGTATTGTAGTGAGGACAAAATTTGATCAACTCCTCAAATTTCGCCGCATACTCAGCAACCGTCGAATTACCTTGCTTCAACTCAAGAAATTCGATCTCTTTCTTCCCCCGCACATCCTCTGGAAAATACTTCTCCAGAAAGGTTTCTCTAAACAAATCCCACGTAATCACAATATCATCTTCCTCAAATCTTTGGCGAGTATTACCCCACCAATCTTCAGCTTCTCCTTCGAGCATATGAGTCCCAAACTGCACCTTCTGTGCATCCGAGCAATTCATAACTCGAAAAATCTTTTCCACAGCTTTCAACCAAATTTGTGCCTTGTCCGGTTCATGAGTTCCCTTGAAGACCGGAGGGTTATTCTTTTGGAATTTCCCCAAAGCACGGAATCCATCATCAGCATGATTCCTCACATTCACATTGGCCGGAGGATTCTGCCCAATCGCTCCCGCCAATCTCGTCAATGCCTCCGCAATCGCTTCGTCGTTCCTTCCTGCAACCATCTTACTCATTCCAGCAACAGAACCACGTAAGAACAACCAATATTGATAATGCAACACACGCATATCAATAACACACAGGGAAAAACACTCTAACAACTTGGCCGGACGGACCGACCTGCTCTGATACCACTTGTTGTAACACCCCCTTCTATACCCCAAATAAATGCATATAAAACAATTAAGCACATACAAATTATCAGAGTAAAAATTTTAGGATAAGGTATAAAAGAAGAATGCCACAATTTCACCAATAAAACACTTTCACATTTTTCTCCATAAGATATGTAACATTTTCAAAATTAAGCGGAAGATCAAATCATTTAATTGTTTTCAAAATATTAATCCACGTACACACAAGTTAATCCAAATTAATACATCATATCAGTTAGATTACACAATCACATCAACTGATACATCGCAATGTATCACAAAAGAATGACTATACTAGTCTAACTACCCGGTGTTACATATCAGAGCAGCAGACTCAAAAGAATGAAGACTATTCTTCACAAAAGGACTCCAGCATCCTAATCTGCAATGCCTCATAGAGCATTATAAAACAGCAGAAGGGTGAGAAATATAACCATAATAATCAAAACATAAGATTATATATATAGGTAGTCATATAACACATATTCACATTTCTCACCACACTTCATTCTCATAGTCATATATATTTACCACACATATATATACAAACATGGATATTCACAAAGCATTCCCACATTATGCATACACTTACAATTTCCACAATCTCATCATTCACACATAAGCATCTCTTCATGCATATGTCATATATCAATGTGACTCAACAATTCAATGCAACTCATGCAATGCGGTACCGACTCTCGTTATCTTTTTTCGGTTTTTACATTAAACCGGGTCCACTCTTCTAGACCGATAACCACAAAGGCCCGTCCTCTAAGCCTTCAAACCCACTCTTCTAGGTTTGGGACAAGCCACTAGTTTCCACGAAACTAACAGACATTGCCTCTTGACTAAATGATGCATGTACAATCAACCACAACAAATGCACTTAAGACCGACATCTTAATCTCATGCATTTACATAATTCATCTCTTCAAGAATTACACAATGATTGCACATACAACATATCACAATAATCACCAATGTATTCGCAATTCAATAATATCACCACATTAACACACAATGCACACATATCCACGATATGTTCTCATGCATTATCCACATATATTCACAATTCAATACAACATCATATGTAGCAAGCAATGCACGCATATCCATCATTATGCTCTCATGCATTCTTCATGTATTTCAACATACAATCGCATATAAACAATATGCATCCACAACACATTTTTCATAGTATGTTTATTCTTTATCTCATGCCATCTCATACAAGGTATACACATCACAACACCAATCATACAATTATAAGTTATGCACACATATCCACCATGTTCTCATGCATACTCATCACATAATTGTATACACATCAAGCATTCGCAAGTTCATTAGACAATACACATACCTTCATCATTGTATTCACATGTATTTCTATTTATCACAATTAATACGCATCGCACATCAACTAGGATTCACGCCCGTAGGCTACCCACAACACACATCATCACAATAGATCATATCTATATCACCTCATAGAGGTATTAACCTATGAGAAGCAACCAAACCATCTCCACATGAACAACACAGCAAAAGAAAAATGTTGTCACATTCGCCTGGCGAACCCTCGCAGCGAACCTTCGCCTGGCCTTCGCCTGGCGAACTCTCTCAGCGAACACTCGCTAGGCTTCGCCTGGCGAGACTTCCCAGCGAGCCCAAGTCAGTAGCTACTGACTTCATTCGCCACCATTCGCCAGCACCTTCGCTGGGCGAACCTTCGCTATCCAGCTTCGCTTGGCGAACTCGCCAGCGAAGTCCATTGGGACTTAATCATAATTACTCGCCAGCATTCGCTAGGCTTCGCCTGGCGAAGCTCCGCCTTCGCTCGCCTGGCGAGAGCCAGCGAACCTGCGCAGAACAGAATTTCATTATGTCTTCTCCTTCTCAATCCATCATCAACCAAACCTCAAACATCCAAATCAATACAAATAACATCAATACATGTTACCCGACTATTCTACGGCATTATTGCTCAGTTTCAACCGATTAAATCATCAATCTACCGATTAATCCAACATTTGCCCTAATTGGAAAGTGATGAAAACTCTACCAAAACCCCAACCCAACATACATAACATCATACAATGATCAAATAGAAACATTTCTCACCCTTACCTCGATTAATCGGAGCTTTGATGTTGGTTCTTGATGATTTCCACTTTTCCTCTTCTTCTCTTCTCTTTCTCTCCTTTCTTCTTCTTTCCTCTTTCTTTCCAAATGTTTTCTAACTTTTTTTTCTTTTCTTTCTCACTTATATATTCCTTTTATTTTCCTTCCTCTCCAATTTCCTTCTCAATTCTCTATTAATCCCAATTAATAAAAATTAATTTCCGACATTAATAAAAATCCCACTAAATCAATTAATTACTATAATTAATTATTTAATGAAATTCGGGCTGTTACAGATGGTAAGCCGAACTCAACTTCAACTTAGTATCCAAAGCTTCCTGTAAACTCTTCCAAAATTCTGAAGTAAACCTCGGATTTCTATCCGACACGATACTCAATGGGACACCATGTAGTTTCACAATTGCCCGAATATAAATCTCTGCTAGCTTCACCAATGGAAAACTGATATTAATCGGTACAAAATGTGCAGACTTCGTAAGCCGATCCACAATTACCCAAATAACATCAAATCCTCTTGCCGTATTTGGCAAACCCGTAACAAAATCCATAGCTATACAATCCCATTTACAAACCGGAACTTCTAGCGGTTGCATCAATCCAGAAGGTCTCTGATGCTCCACCTTCAACTTCTGACATGTCAAACAGGCATAAACAAATTGAGCGATGTCTCTTTTTATATCGGACCACCAAAATAACTTCCTTAAATCATGGTACATCTTCGTAGCTCCCGGATGGATACTCAAACTACTACGATGTCCTTCACTCAGAATTGACTTTTTCAATTCCTCATTATCTGGTACACAAATTCTGCCTCGGAATCTCAACACACCTGCACTATCCAACTTAAAATCACTATCGGAGTCACTTCTCACTCCAGGCATCAAATCCACTAACTTCACATCTAGCTTTTGGTTTTCCTTAATCAAATCCAAGAAATCATTATTCACCTGCAACTTGCCCAACATCACACCATCGGCCGTAGTCTCACAAACCATGCTCAAATCCCTGAACTGCTCAATTAGTTCCATCTCTTTCACCATCAAAGCCGACATATGCATCGTTTTCCTACTCAAGGCATCTGCTACCACATTTTCCTTTCCTGGATGATAACTCAAGCTGAAATCATAATCTTTCAAGAATTCTAACCATCTTCTCTGCCTCATATTTAGCTCTTTCTGATCGAACACATATTTCAGACTTTTATGGTCACTGAACACTTCAAATCTCGAACCATACAAATAGTTGTCATACCCCAAATTTGTCCTACCTTTTTCAAAATTTTCATTCGCCCGACTTTATTTTTTCAATTTGCATCGCTTGTACATCGTAACATATTTTTCAGCAAAAATAAACTTTTTCACCTTTTTTGCCCAATAAATTTGCGACAAACATCTTTTTTATTTTGTTATTATTTTTGTTTTGATTTTATTTTAAGATAATGTAATATATTTTGAATATTAATTAATTAGGTTAGATTTTAAAATTAGATTTAGAATTTTAATTTTAGATGTAGATTAGAATTTTAATTGGAGTTTTAATTTAGAATAGAATCATTAATTAAGTTAGAGTTAGATTTAGAATTAGAATTTTAATTGAATTTTTTTAAATTATTAATTTGATTAGAATTTTATTTAATAAGTAGAACTATATTTTAAATTGATTAATTAGATTAGAATTTATTGTTTTTATTAATTTGGTTAAATAGATTAGAGTTAAAACTTGTTTAGTTAATTCAGAAAATTAAATTAAAGAAAGAAAATTAAAATAAAAAGAAAAAAAAAGAAAAAATTGAAAGAGAATGAGAACACGGGTGTCGGGAAAATTGAAAGAACTAGGGTTTGAAAAGTTCAATATAAATTGGGCTCACTACTGTTCATCATCAAGATTGGAAACCTAAATTCCTCAAAAGACAGCCGCCGGCCCCAAATGATAAAACCCTAAACCCAGTCTTCTTCTTCCTCCATCATTCCCTTCTTCGTCCAACTACCCTCCATCCGCCATTTTCACAAACTACAACATCCTCCAAACGCATAACGAACCACATCACCACCACTGAGCCATTTTTAATAACACCAGTTTCACCAAATTATTTGAAGAATCAGTGTGTACAAGGTTTGATTGCTTCTTGTCCATGACTTTGATGCTTTCAGCAAAATTGTTGGATTTATTGTGAATAGGAAACAATCAACAAATCCCTTGTCTGCTTCGGCGTCTGTCATCACCTTAAATCTGCATCGGTTCTGTTTCTTTTCCACTGTTCACAACAACCTCTTTAGTACTTCACCGAGTTACAACGACTCACGGCCCAGAATACGTTCTCCATATAACCGCACGTGGAAGAGAGGAACAAGCTCATTTCAAAGCTTGCTGGGAAGGAGTTGCTCGATGTAACACCTGAGGTGAAAGAGGACGGTGGTTACATGTAACACCCGTGGGCGAGGGAGTGGTTGTCGGTGTCATGAGGCATGACAATGAGACACTCCTAACAGCTTCTAGGGGAAAACCGAATTCACATCCGAATGAGAGGGATCCTGAGGCTATGCAGGTATGGGACTGCATGGTTGAATGAAGGCTTATAATGATTAATTGGTACTACCTATACCAACAAGATGCATCTTCTTTTCGGTAGCCCGTTCTTAAGAACTCCATAGTTAAGCGTGCTTGACTTGGAGCAATTCTGGGATGGGTGACCTTCTGGGAAGTTCCCCGGAAAGCGTGTGATTGAGGACAAAACATGCTGAAAAGACCCGTGTTGGTTTGTGGGGTCAGTCGGTAATCCTGAAAAGCAATATGGGGCGTTACAAAAATGGTATCAGAGTCATACCTCTCCCAGTACGATGTGGTTCGGGGACGAACCAAGCGGAAGTTGGTGGGCATGTAACACCTGAGGTGAAAGAGGACGGTGGTTACATGTAACACCCGTGGGCGAGGGAGTGGTTGTCGGTGTCATGAGGCATGACAATGAGACACTCCTAGCCCCTTCTAGGGGAAAACCGAATTCACATCCGAATGAGAGGGATCCTGAGGCTATGCAGGTATGGGACTGCATGGTTGAATGAAGGCTTATAAGGATTAATTGGTACTACCTATACCAATAAGATGCATCTTCTTTTCGGTAGCCCGTTCATAAGAACTCCATAGTTAAGCGTGCTTGACTTGGAGCAATTCTGGGATGGGTGACCTTCTGGGAAGTTCCCCGGAAAGCGTGTGATTGAGGACAAAGCATGCTGAAAAGACCCGTGTTGGTTTGTGGGGTCAGTTTGTAATCCTGAAAAGCAATATGGGGCGTTACACTCGATTTTGATCCGGTTTGAGTTTGTTATACTGTCATTTTTGAAGGTATGCTTTAATGATTAATTTCAGCTTTATTTCTAACTGACGGTACAAAATTGAAATGATGTTTTGGATTTTGTTTTTATTATAAGTCATATGCATTTATGTTGTTTCTGTGATGTGTTGTTCGTGATCAAACTTCATTTTCATTTGTAAATTTTCTGATATAGCAGAGTTTGTGATTTAAAGTTCGAGGTTCAATCTCATAGCTTACTGTTTGTGCCATGATCAAACATGTCTTACTTGTTCGATTCGTATGCTGCAGTGTAGATTCTGATTTTCAATTCTATTTTGGTGTTTGATTTTGTTAAGGTGTTGATGTTAATTTGTATCAGCTTGTGATTACTGATGTCGTTTCTCATTACAACTCCAAGTTTATTGTGTTCCAGTCATATATGTTCGACTTCATGTTTTGTTTTATGCTTATCAAGTTACATTGAGTTTATGTAGAGCTGCCATAAATCCATTTTCAGATCTGCAGTTTGGTCACTCATGAACCTGTTACGAGAAATTTATTGCATGCCATTATTTTTTATCATAAGTAACTTTGTTGTTTAGTATGAGAATGATGATGATCTTCAATTCAATAACATGTTTGAAACACTGTAATTGTGAATTGTGGTTGTGCATAATGAATGATGTGAATAGGTTATTTGAGTTGAAACTTTACATGGCTGTTCTAAGTTTATGGTTTGAAATAAATGGGAATAAGCATGTTATTAGATTGTTGGAATGTGAATGAAAACAATATTAGCAAGGCGTGTTGAAAAAAGCTGAGACATGAATTCAAAATGTAATAAATATCCAAGTTTGTAATCACCACACTTCATTTAATCTCATTTCATGCTACCATGTTTTTATGTTTATGGAAAAATGAAAATTGAAAAAATGTGTTTGTCTCATGTGATTCATTAGAAAGTCTTATCTATTTGCTATCTTGATTTTTATTTATTTATTTATTATGATTATCACATGCTTAGATTAAGTATTGAGTTTTCTTTTCTTGATTAATCACTTCATTTACATTAAGTAGTTCGTAAATAATTTGATTGTTCTATTGCATTACATTGCATTAAGTTGGAATTTATCTCTGGATTCGACAATTTTATGTTATTTAATTTTGTTAATCAATTTTTAATTAACTTAATTATTTGACTTAATTGGATAATTTCGACAATTAATTTTAATTAGCTTAATTAATCGATTAATTATACTCTAATCATTTAGTTTTACTATTCAATTTTAATTAAACTCATTTGTTTGATTACATTAATTTTTAAATCAAATAATTTTGATAATTAATTTGGATTAATCTAATTAAGTGGTTTAATAAACTTTAACCATTCAATTATATAAAATCGGGCCAAGATCGATGGATTCCAAAACTCGAATTGCTTTTGTTTATACACACACTTGATTTTGTGTTGTTTCATCCCCATTCAACAAATGTATCCCATTCCCACAAAATGTAATATTTTTTATCGCTTTTGTCTTATTTATGCTTTAATACTTTAAACCCTTTAAAAAAATAAATTCTCGATAACTCGAGTCATTTTCTACCCTTGTAAGTCGAGTGCTTTCAAAGCCTTGCCATCAACCTTTTGGTCACCGACACAACATTTTAAAGCTTAATTCTGGGCTTTCTTACAGTGATACCTATTTGATCAATTATTTCTAGTTGGTCACTTAGAAGACTAGCCCACTTTGCTAGTGCACACGTTAAAAACTCAATTTCAAACCTTGATTCATCTCAAGCATTTTCTTCTAATAAAATCAAAATACTTAATAAATATTTAAATACAATTTCAATAAAGGATGAAAAAAGAGAGAGCTCCAAGTCTTTGGTTCACTCTCCCAATTGTTTGGGTCTGAGAAGTCTTTCTTAAGCTCGAACAATTGTCTTCTAAAAACGATAAACAAATTCAAATCTATTTTCCTAAACACTTAGATGAAAAAGAGAGAGTTCCAAGTCTTTGGTTCACTCTCCCGATTACTTGGGTCCGAGAAGTCTTTCTCAAGCTTCGAGTAATCGTCATCCGGTTAATTCACTCTAATTATATCAAACATCTTTCACAATATTAGATGAGAAAAGGAGAGAGCTCTAAGTCTTTGGTTCACTCTTCTGATTACTTAAAGTCTGAGAAGTCTTTCTTAAGCTTCGAGTAATCCTCATCCGTTAAAACACTTTAACCATATCCCATCGTTCAAAGTCTTTCAAACACAACTACTCTCTGGGATGAAAAAGAGAGAGTTCCAAGTCTTTGGTTCACTCTCCCGATTACTTGGGACCGAAAAGTCTTTCTTAAGCTTCAGGTAATCGCCACCTTAAGCTAAATATCCGGTACATCAAACCTCGTTTTCTCGCCCCTGTGCAACCAAAACCCTAAAACCTATTCAAACTTATCTTCTTCTCTAAACCAAATACCTAACTAATCAAACACTCTTTCCTCGCCCCCGTGCGATGGAACTTTCACAATATTCTAATTCCTCGCCCTCGTGTGATTTTCAACCCAAACAACTTCTTCCAGAGGACATTGTTTAGTCCATTCTCCGCGCATACAAACTAGTGCTTCAACCTCCCCTAGCAAGCAGACAAGCCAATGTTTAGCAGTTAGAATGCGACCTGAACTCTCGTTCGACTCAAATACACCTTTTACCAAAGAACATTGTTTAGTCCTTTCTTCCACGCATATGAACTCGTGCTTCAGCCTCCCCTAGCGAGCAGACAAGCCAATGTTTAGCAGTTAGAATGCGACCTAAACTCTCTTTCATTCCAAACACAAACCTTTTACTGTAGTTAGCCGAACTACGGCTGCTCTGATTCCTCATTCCCTAATGAGTATACGTAGGCATAAGATTGCGATGATCTTCGCGAGCACATTTCCCCCTTTTTCCCATAGTCCCACGAACTACGAATGCTTTGATTTTCCACTTCTTATAAGTGAAGATACGTAGGCACAAGGGCCCCAATCCTTGGCGAGCACCCTATCTTAAAACCACCCATTTCCCCTTTAGCAAGCAATTCCTTTAGAAGATAAACAAACATAGCAAACTTTCTCTCACGAATTGAATCAAGAGGTTCCCGTTGAGTACAACGGACGTAGAGGGTGCTAATACCTTCCCTCTATGTAATCGAATCCCGAACCTAGAATGTGGTTGCGATGACCATGTTCCTATCTCCTTAAAGGTTTTATCGATATTTTCCTATTCCTCTCTTGGAATGAATAAAGTTTGGTGGCGACTCTGTTTCGAACGTATTTTCCGCTTCCATCACGAGGATCGTATTTTTCGAGGTACGACAGATGGCGACTCTGCTGGGGAACATGCATAGCCCTATGCTAGAGAGAGTCAAGCCTAACTTGACTGGATTCGCGAGAGTTAGATTCGTTCGTGTATTTATCATCTCTTTTTATTTAATTGATTGTTTGCTTTTATATTTCTTATTGTTATTCTTGTGACACTATTGGGGTTCTCTGATTGTTGGAACTTTGTGAGATGGCTTTACACCCGAGTCCGAGAAAAACATAGGATTAGAATGGTGGTTGTGTAGTGGAATCCCTTGAGGAGTCTTTCTCATTGGGAGGAAACGAAAGCCCCGCTTAGAGTTGATTCCCTTAAGAATGTTATTGTTGTGGTGAGTCTTTGCCATGGAAATAGTGTTTTTGAGGTTGAATCTATAACTCTAAGGACTTTTTACCCATTATCCACGGTGGTTAGTAGTGTTAACTCATGAGGGTTAATCCTTTTTGGGTTAATGCGAACGCCCCAATCAGATGAGATCCCTTGAACATATCGTTATTTTGACAATGATATTTTCAACCTCGATCTATGACTTTAAGGTCTCTTTAAGAAACCTTGGACTCGATGGTTGTGTAGTAGAGACTCACGAGGAGTCTTTCTCGTGGGACGACACGAAAACCTCACCTAGAAGAGATCCTTTGAGGGTATTATTATCGGATGAATCTTTGTCATGGTAATAATATCTTCGAAAAGATCCATGACTCTAGGAACCTACCCGTTTAGAGCCTACCTATGGGGTTCCTTTGATCAGAGACCTCTGTTATTTACCCGTTATTCTATCTGACCTGAGAACGTGATTGAACCTGTGATCCTGTTTATGCCTGCATTGCATTTGCCTGTCATTGCATTTGCATTTCATTTTCTCAGCCAGAAACTTATCCATCCTTTGTCCATAATCCACAGTTGATTTCCCGACACCCGTATCGAACTTGAAGCAACTTTGGGAAGAATCATGAGCTCAGAAGAACAAAACCAGTTTGCGTCAAGAGAAGATGTTGACTTGATGAAGAACCAGTTGGACCAACTTGTGGAAGCTATGTTAGTCTTGACAAGGAGAGAGGACAAATCTCAACGGCATATAGTCACTGAGAACGTCATACCCCAGCCTGTGCGGATTCCCGTTGAAGACCATGTTATACAAGAGCGTCACACTATTCGGGATGAACATACCTCGTCTGTTGATGTTGTTGAGTACCATAGCTTCGCATTCACTTCGCCGAATTCCCAAGTGGCAAGCTTGGTGGGGAATAATGAACGACCTCAAGATGTTGAGTTCGCTGAAAGATGTCGTGTGTTGGAAGAGAAAATTGAAACCATGATGGGGCGTGATACTTCTGATCTAAATGCCTTAGACCTATGTTTGGTACCCGGACTTGCAATACCTCCAAAGTTCAAGATTCCGAATTTTGAGAAATACAAAGGAGATAGTTGTCCAAAGCAACATTTGGTGATGTTTTGCAGAAAGATGACCTCTTATGCTCATAATGATAAACTCATGATACACTATTTCCAAGACAGTTTGAGTGGAGCATCTTTGAGTTGGTACATGCAGCTAGAGAGTAACCACATCCAGTCATGGTCGGACTTAGCCAACGCCTTTGTGAAGCAATACCAATACAATCTTGATGTGGCTCCCAATCGCATACAGTTGTAAGGCTTATCTCAAGAGGAAAATGAGTCCTTCAGAGGGTATGCTCAGAGATGGAGAGAGGTAGCTGCTCGCATTCAACCATCGCTTTTAGATAGAGAATTGGTTGACATGTTCATAGATTCGTTGCAAAACCCATACTTGGAAAAGATGATGGGCAATGGGACATCCAACTTCTCTGACTTGGTTTCAGTAGGGGAGAGCATCCAGAGCCATCTCAAGAAGGGAAAGATCCATGACATCTCGAACATCCCAGCTAGTGAAAATAAATCAGTTGTTAGCTCCCAAAAGAAAGAAGAGGATGAAATTAATATAATCTGGGACACTCCACAAGTTCCATCCTCGGTACCTTATCCTCCGTACCCAAGCATATCAACTGTTAAAAGCCAGCAATCCTATGGGTCTACCTATGTGACTCCGGTCTCTCCACATGGTCAACATTCTCCTGTCAATAAAGGTCTTCTTTATCAATAACAGGTTACACAATAGAATGCTCCACAACGACGACGCTATTATAACCAAAGACCAAAAATACACTTTGATCTATTACCAATGCCATACAATCACGTACTACCATGTTTGATCAGTAGTGGACTAATAGTGCCTAAGAGCTTGGATCCCGTGGTTCCTCCAAACCCACCAGGCTTTGACGCCAATGCACGATGCGACTACCATGCTGGTGCCTTGGGGCATTCCACCGAAGACTGCAAACAGTTCAAGAATAAGGTTTAAGATTTGATTGATTCCAAGCTAATCTCGTTTACGCCTCAAGGTCTGCATATCCACATCAATCCTTCATATGATCAGGCAGGTCCATCAGTCCATGACATGGAAGAAGCTGCAAAGAGTAGGTGTGAGGAAGGTTATCATACTGGTATCGATGAACAAGAAAGCTAGTCCAGAAGCTGATCAAGAAAGAAAAGCCCAGTTCCTCAATGCTGGCAATTTTTAGATCTTACCATTTCTATGCATTTGTATTTTTCTTTTATGTTAAGTACTATTTGCTTTTAGACATTCTTATTTAATTAATGGTATTGTTAATGTGATAATTATGCATATTTTTGATCAAATCCATTCGTATTCACTCACATTTTCTCACTTATTGCAAAAAAATCACAAAAAATTTCACTTCGCTTCCTTTATCGCACTGCTGTTTAGCAAAGATTTGAGGGAGGATGACGAAAACATAATACCCATAATTGCTGATAGTATGCTTTTGGATAAAATCACGTCGTTGATGTACAGGCATTGTTTCAAATCCCCAAACAACGGAGAGATAAGGAGTTAGTCCATAGTCAACCACTTCGAGCCTAGAAGTAGGAGTTTCCTTCGAATTTCTAAACCCTTACACTTAACCTGGGGCATAGGTAATGTTCAGTTAACCTGAGTGTGCACTCAAATCATAAGATAAACATCCAAAAGACATGACGGTTGTTCATCAATAACCAATGACTTGGCAGTCACAAGCCTTTCAAAATACAAAAAAAAAATAAATTAAAAGCCTGCTATGTCAAATACCTAAAAAGGGGACTTAGGAAAAAATCAAGGCAATCCCGATGGACTTGAAGAGCAAAACTGGTCCATGCAAAAGTTAGGGATCAAAAGAAAAATGAAAGAGGCCTTCAAATCCTCAACAAAAATAGAATAGGATCCGGCGACCAATATGTCAGAATCAAAAGGGTCACTGATATCCGTGACAAAAGCAAAATAAAGTGACTGCCATTTCAAGCATACCTTAAATCATCAAGCTTACACCGTCAAACAGGTGCAAAATTAACTGAATGTAGGACTGAAGATCATTAAGACGAAGGGGTGGCTACAAATCAAACTTTGAGCCTTATATCCTTTGTTTCTATAACCGTGAACCAGACCACGATACAACTCTCAAAATACCTAATTGAGGCGGGGTTTATTCTAAAAGCATACTACAACAAGGTTGCATAAACTGACTCCTACATATTTGCTAATCTTCTGTATTGGTGTCATATTCTTGCTCTATCTTTAGCACCAACTAAATCAGCACTGTGTTTGGACTAATGGTCCACTCTTCACACACTTTCATATCATTCTGATAAATAAATGCTTTTTCAAAACTTGCATGAGTGTTGCATTAAAATTACTATTTTTGAATGAACAATTTTAAATTGTAAATTAGTACTTGACATAATGGAAATCCCAACAAAGAGCAGTCCAAGAAGAACTTGATCATTCATCGATACTGACCTGAATCAAGACTTTCTCATAACCATTTGAATCTAGGGCATGTTTTTTTTAGGCTCAAACAGGGGCATACTGTTGCAAAATCCAGACACTGGGGAAATCATCGCAGACCATGTCATGGTATAAACCTTTAAGGAAAAATATTCAAATACTTGCAGACTGTGGCATACTAGATTAAATAGGGGCTATTCCCTTCTTGCATCCAAGTTGGTCAAGCAGACCGTGCCAGATGCTAGTAACTGTTGAGTTCACAACAACTGTCAAAAGCCTTGGGGCAGAGCAAAAGCACGATCAACAAACATTGGTTAAGTCGCTACGCTCGCACATTTAACATGCTTTGGTTACATCGCTACGCTCGACATTTGTAATCCGTCATGACACATTGGCTAGAAGTTAAGGTTCTCCCAGGAACAAGCAGCCAACTTCTGCAAGGATCTAACTTGGGGCACCGAGAACATCCACATCTGTCTTCTAAGCATATCATTATCAGATACCGTGTGTCGGGAAGTCAAATCCTTTCACCAAATAAAGTCCACTTCTGTTGGCATCTCCTAAAGTCAAATTCGTATTGGCAACCATTAAAAGTCCAACCCCGCTTGGCACCCCTCAAAGTCCAACCCCGCTTGACACATCTCTTAAAGTCTAATCCTTTATTGGCAACTACCAAAGTCCACCCTTGTTGGCACCTTCATAAAACCAATCCTTTACTTGCATTCGCATATGCATCATATAATTGGGATGTACCATATGCATACATAGCATAATCATTTCCCTTTCTCAACCCCTGAGTTGATACCTTGCAATAACTTTTGACCCCCGAGTCAACCTTGCCTTTATTTTCTCGACCCCCGAGTCTATATTTACCTTTCCTTCAGCCCCCGTGTTGATATGTTATTCGCTTTTCTCGACCCCCAAGTCGACATCTTCATTTACTTTCCTCAACCCCCGCGTTGATACCTTACTTTAACTTTCAACCCCCGAGTCGATATCTACCTTTTTTCAACCCTCGAGTCGATATTGTTTTGTTTTTCTCGACCCCCGAGTCGATATTGTCTTGTTTTTCTCGACCCCCGAGTCGATATTGTCTTGTTTTTTCTCGACCCCCGAGTCAATATTTTATTTGCTTTTCTTGACCCCCGAGTCGATATCCTTATTTTTTCAACCCCCGAGTTGACGTGTTGTTCTGATTTATTCTCGACCCCCGAGTCGATAGTATATTTGTTTTTTAACCCCCGAGTTGACATACCAGTATACCCCGTAAATCCTTTCATCTTGTTGCATCTAATCCTAAACCAGAAATAAAGCCTTACCAAATTCCGATTACCCAGTTGCATTCTCATCCCCGAGTCGATATCTACCTTTTTTCGACCCTCGAGTTGATATTGTTTTGTTTTTCTCGACCCCCGAGTCGATATTGTCTTGTTTTTTCTCGACCCCCGAGTCAATATTGTTTTGTTTTTCTCGACCCTCGAGTCGATATTGTCTTGTTTTTCTCGACCCCCGAGTCAATATTTTATTTGCTTTTCTCGACCCCCGAGTCGATATCCTTATTTTTTCAACCCCCGAGTTGACGTGTTGTTCTGATTTATTCTCGACCCCCGAGTCGATAGTATATTTGTTTTTTAACCCCCAAGTTGACATACCAGTATACCCCGTAAATCCTTTCATCTTGTTGCATCTAATCTTAAACCAGAAATAAAGCCTTACCAAAATCCGATTACCCAGTTGCATTCTCATACGCATTACATTTTCATTTGCATATGCTTCTTACATTCCCTAGCAGTTGCATTTTAGTTGCATGTTTGTGCATCATGATGCATAACATTGCTGTCCCCAGTAACATAGCATAGCAACACAGCAGGATCCAGGATCAGTTCACAAGTATCTTGGCCAATCCTCTATCGAAGTCGGCAATATTCCTCTAAAAAGAGTTGATACCCCACACGTGCTTGTGGAATTTTTATTCCCCAGCAAGTCATTCATCAACCATGCAGTTGATAATGATAATCCCCAGTAGTTGTTGCTCTTGTTTCTCCCCAAGTAGAGGTTATCCTAAAAAGTTTCTTAAAGACTTTCCTCTGTAGAGTTGGACAACACTTTTCCTCTGATAGGAATTTTTCTCAACTATTCCCCAGAAAATTTACCACTCGAGATACTGCTTTGGTATCGCGAAGAACCTTATTGGATAAGGGACTGCTTCGACCACCCGAAGAAATCTCGTTTGTATTATGAGATACTGCTTTGGTATCGCGAAGAACCTTATTGGGTAAGGGACTGCTTCGACCACCCAGAGAATATCAGATTGTCTCGTTCATATTTTGCATCCTGCCATCCCGTTTTGGTATGTCTTATCTCTTTGCACTTTGCTTGCTTGTCGGACAAATTTCGGGGTCTTCTTGTATCTAATTAACTTCCACCCTAAAATGAACGCCATGCAACTATTCATTCTCTCAGGTTTAAGGCAATTAGATAGGGGCATCTGTCATACCCCAAATTTGTCCTACCTTTTTCAAAATTTTCATTCGCCCGACTTTTGTTTTTCAATTTGCATCGCTTGTACAGCGTAACATATTTTTCATCAAAAATAAACTTTTTCACCTTTTTTGCCCAATAAATTTGCGACACACAACATCTTTTTTATTTTGTTATTATTTTTGTTTTGATTTTATTTTAAGATAATGTAATATATTTTGAATATTAATTAATTAGGTTAGATTTTAAAATTAGATTTAGAATTTTAATTTTAGATGTAGATTAGAATTTTAATTGGAGTTTTAATTTAGAATAGAATCATTAATTAAGTTAGAAATTAAATTAATTTTATTAATTAAGTTAGAGTTAGATTTAGAATTTTAATTGATTTTTTTTTAATTATTAATTTGATTAAAATTTTATTTAATAAGTAGAACTATATTTTAAATTGATTAATTAGATTAGAATTTATTGTTTTTATTAATTTGGTTAAATAGATTAGAGTTAAAACTTGTTTAGTTAATTCAGAAAATTAAATTAAAGAAAGAAAATTAAAAAAAAAATTTAAAAATAAAAAATAAAAAATTGAAAGAGAATGAGAACACGGGTGTTGGGAAAATTGAAAGAACTAGGGTTTGAAAAATTCAATATAAATTGGGCTCACTACTGTTCTTCATCAAGTTTGGAAACCTAAATTCCTCAAAAGACAACCGCCGACCCCAAATGATAAAACCCTAAACCCAATCTTCTTCTTCCTCCATCATTCCCTTCTTCGTCCAACTACCCTCCATCCGCCATTTTCACAAACTACAACATCCTCCAAACGCATAACGAACCACATCACCACCACTGAGCCATTTTTGATAACACCAGTTTCACCAAATTATTTGAAGAATCAGGTGTACAAGGTTTGATTGCTTCTTGTCCATGACTTTGCTGCTTTTAGTAAAATTGTTGGATTTATTGTGAATAGGAAACAACCGACAAATCCCTTGTCTGCTTCGGTGTCTGTCATCACCTTAAATCTGCATCGGTTCTGTTTCTTTTCCATTGTTCACAACAACTTCTCTAGTACTTCACCGAGTAACAACGACTCACGGCCCGGAATACGCTCTCCATATAACCGCACGTGGAAGAGAGGAACAAGCTCATTTCAAAGCTTGCTGGGAAGGAGTTGCTCGATTTTGATCCGGTTTGAGTTTGTTATACTGTCGTTTTTGAAGGTATGCTTTAATCATTAATTTCAGCTTTATTTCTAACTGACGCTACAAAATTGAAATGATTTTTTGGATTTTGTTTTTATTATAAGTCATATGCATTTATGTTGTTTCTGTGATGTGTAGTTCGTGATCAAACTTCATTTTCATTTGTAAATTTTATGATATAGCAGAGTTTGTGATTTAAAGTTCGAGGTTCAATCTCATAGCTTGCTGTTTGTGCCATGATCAAACATGTCTTACTTGTTCGATTCGTATGCTGCTGTGTAGATTCTGATTTTCAATTCTATTTTGGTGTTTGATTTTGTTAAGGTGTTGATGTTAATTTGTATCAGCTTGTGATTACTGATGTCGTTTCTCATTACAATGCCAGTTTTATTGTGTTCCAGTCATTGCGTTCGACTTTATAATTTGTTTTATGCTTATCAAGTTACATTGAGTTTATTTAGAGCTGCCATAAATCCATTTTCAGATCTGCAGTTTGGTCACTCATGAACCTGTTACGAGAAATTTATTGCATGCCATTATTTTTTATCATAAGTAACTTTGTTGTTTAGAATGAGAATGATTATGATCTTCAATTCAATAACATGTTTGAAACACTGTAATTGTGAATTGTGGCTGTGCATAATAAATGATGTGAATAGGTTATTTGAGTTGAAACTTTACATGGGTGTTCTATGTTTATGGTTTGAAATAAATGGGAATCAAGCATGTTATTAGATTGTTGGAATGTGAATGTAAACAATATGAGTAAGGCGTGTTGAAAAAAGCTGACACATGAATTCAAAATGTAATAAATATCCAAGTTTGTAATCACCACACTTCATTTAATCTCATTTCATGCTACCATGTTTTTATGTTTATGGAAAAATGAAAATTGAAAAAATGTGTTTGTCTCATGTGATTCATTAGAAAGTCTTATCTATTTGCTATCTTGATTTTTATTTATTTATTTATTATGATTATCACATGCTTAGATTAAGTATTGAGTTTTCTTTTCTTGATTAATCACTTCATTTACATTAAGTAGTTCGTAAATAATTTGATTGTTCTATTGCATTACATTGCATTAAGTTGGAATTTATCTCTGGATTCGATAATTTTATGTTATTTAATTTTGTTAATCAATTTTTAATTAACTTAATTATTTGACTTAATTGGATAATTTCGACAATTAATTTTAATTAGCTTAATTAATCGATTAATTATACTCTAATCATTTAGTTTTACTATTCAATTTTAATTAAACTCATTTGTTTGATTACATTAATTTTTAAATCAAATAATTTTGATAATTAATTTGGATTAATCTAATTAAGTGGTTTAATAAACTTTAACCATTCAATTATATAAAATCGGGCCAAGATCGATGGATTCCAAAACTCGAATTGCTTTTGTTTATACACACACTTGATTTTGTGTTGTTTCATCCCCATTCAACAAATGTATCCCATTCCCACAAAATGTAATATTTTTTTATCGCTTTTGTCTTATTTATGCTTTAATACTTTAAACCCTTTAAAAAAAATAAATTCTCGATAACTCGAGTCATTTTCTACCCTTGTAAGTCGAGTGCTTTCAAAGCCTCGCCATCAACCTTTTGGTCACCGACACAACATTTTAAAGCTTAATTCTGGGCTTTCTTACAGTGATACCTATTTGATCAATTATTTCTAGTTAGTCACTTAGAAGACTAGCCCACTTTGCTAGTGCACACGTTAAAAACTCAATTTCAAACCTTGATTCATCTTAAGCATTTTCTTCTAATAAAATTAAAATACTTAATAAATATTTAAATACAATTTCAATAAAGGATGAAAAAAGAGAGAGCTCCAAGTCTTTGGTTCACTCTCCCAATTGTTTGGGTCTGAGAAGTCTTTCTTAAGCTCGAACAATTGTCTTCTAAAAACGATAAACAAATTCAAATCTATTTTCCTAAACACTTAGATGAAAAAGAGAGAGTTCCAAGTCTTTGGTTCACTCTCCCGATTACTTGGGTCCGAGAAGTCTTTCTCAAGCTTCGAGTAATCGTCATCCGGTTAATTCACTCTAATTATATCAAACATCTTTCACAATATTAGATGAGAAAAGGAGAGAGCTCTAAGTCTTTGGTTCACTCTTCTGATTACTTAAAGTCTGAGAAGTCTTTCTTAAGCTTCGAGTAATCCTCATCCGTTAAAACACTTTAACCATATCCCATCGTTCAAAGTCTTTCAAACACAACTATTCTCTGGGATGAAAAAGAGAGAGTTCCAAGTCTTTGGTTCACTCTCCCGATTACTTAGGACCGAAAAGTCTTTCTTAAGCTTCAGGTAATCGTCACCTTAAGCTAAATATCCGATACATCAAACCTCGTTTTCTCGCCTCCGTGCAACCAAAACCCTAAAACCTATTCAAACTTATCTTATTCTCTAAACCAAATACCTAACTAATCAAACACTCTTTCCTCGCCCCCGTGCGATGGAACTTTCACAATATTCTAATTCCTCGCCCTCGTGCGATTTTCAACCCAAACAACTTCTTCCAGAGGACATTGTTTAGTCCATTCTCCGCGCATACAAACTAGTGCTTCAACCTCCCCTAGCAAGTAGACAAGCCAATGTTTAGTAGTTAGAATGCGACCTGAACTCTCGTTCGACTCAAATACACCTTTTACCAAAGAACATTGTTTAGTCCTTTCTTCCACGTATATGAACTCGTGCTTCAGCCTCCCCTAGCGAGCAGACAAGCCAATGTTTAGCAGTTAGAATGCGACCTAAACTCTCTTTCATTCCAAATATCCCAGACTTGGGACATCCAGAGCATCTTCTGCTTTAATCATGGCATCTTCAACAAACTGCGTGTCGAGGCAGTCAACCCTCCCACCACCCGAAGTCCAATCCGCATTGGCAACTACCAAAAGTCCACCACGCTGGCGTCTCCACTTACATTTCCAATCACCCGTTTGCATCATATGCATCATACGCATTGCATTTATCATCATAAGCATTTTACATCATTTTGCATAACCAGTCGTATCATACTTCCCCAGCTCTTGCATCTCCGCTCGTCAGCATTTGCATTTGCACTTCCATTCGTTATGGAACATCATTTTACATCCAGCATTGGCATACACACGTCAAGGTCCAGGATCAACTTCGAAGGTTTCCAAGACCATCATCAGCCCAATCAGGGGCATCTTCCACAACATCTTCAAAGCAATCATCAGCCCAATCAGGGGCATTTTTGCAAGATTGTGGGTTTGTACCACGATTTTCAAGAGCTTCAAAGCAATCATCAGCCCAGTCAGGGGCAATCTTCTGCGATTGTGGGTTTCTCCCACAAAATTTCAAAATATTCAAAGCAAGATTCAGCCTAGTCAGGGGCATTCTTTTCAAGACCATGGGTATTTCCCATGACATATTTCAACCTCGTGGTTGATCAGATCTTCAAGTTAATATACATCCCAGCCAGGGGCATACCATTCAAGACCGTGGGCGTTCTCCACGAAGTTGTTCAACCTTTTGTTGGGCAAATCCAAGAAGTTTAATGCAAGATCCAGCCCGAGCAGGGTCATCTTCAGGAAAACCGTGAGCGTACCTCATGAAGTTGTTCAGCCTTTTGTTGAGCAAGACAAGACATCAAGACAAACTCAGCCCAATCAGGGGCATCCTCTTCAGAATTCATGGGCGTAACCATGAAATCATTTCAACAAAACTATGATCTCCAAACAAGACGATGTGCGTACCCCGTTGATTCATTTCAATCTAATCTTCCTCTTGGGAGTTCCCCAATGAGTTGTACCCAGCACGCGTGACCGTTGTCAATTGCCTTACTATCATCCTTTTGGTGATAGTCGAACCTCGTCAGTTCAACCTAGCCTGCATCCTTTTGGTGTTGGTAAATTTCGAATCTGTGTTGTCCTATCATCCTTTTGATGATAGCAACCCGTGTGTGTGAGTTTTGCTCTGTCATCCTTTTGGTGGGGGGTCTGTTACTTGGATTTGTGATAGATTGTGCGATATTTGTTTGTGTTTCGCTCCGTCATCCTTTTGGTGGGGGGTCTGTCACTTGGATTGGTGTCAGATTGTGCGATATTTGTTTGTGTTTCGCTCCGTCATCCTTTTGGTGAGGGGTCTGTCACTTGGATTGGTGATAGATTGTGCGATAGTTTATTTGTGTTTCGCTCCGTCATCCTTTTGGTGAGGGGTCTGTCACTTGGATTGGTGTCAGATTGTGCGATATTTGTTTATGTTTCGCTCCGTCATCCTTTTGGTGGGAGGTCTGTCACTTGCATTGGTGATAGATTGTGCGATATTGTTTGTTTGTGTTTCGCCCCATCATCCTTTTGGTGAGGGGTCTGTCACTTGGATTGGTGTCAGATTGTGCGATATTTGTTTGTGTTTCGCTCCGTCATCCTTTTCGTGAGGGGTCTGTCACTTGGATTGGTGATAGATTGTGCGATAGTTTATTTGTGTTTCGCTCCGTCATCCTTTTGGTGAGGGGTCTGTCACTTGGATTGGTGTCAGATTGTGCGATATTTGTTTATGTTTCGCTTCGTCATCCTTTTGGTGGGGGGTCTGTCACTTGGATTGGTGATAGATTGTGCGATATTGTTTGTTTGTGTTTTGCTCCGTCATCCTTTTGGTGGCGGGTCTGTCACTTGGATTGGTGTCAGATTGTGCGATATTTATTTGTCTTTCGCTCCGTCATCCTTTTGGTGAGGGGTCTGTCACTTGGATTGGTGATAGATTGTGCGATAGTTTATTTGTGTTTCGCTCCATCATCCTTTTGGTGAGGGGTTTGTCACTTGGATTGGTGTCAGATTGTGCGATATTTGTTTGTGTTTTGCTCCGTCATCCTTTTGTTGAGGGGTCTGTCACTTGGATTGGTGATAGATTGTGCGATAGTTTGTGTGAGTTTCGCTCCGTCATCCTTTTGGTGGGGGGTCTGTCACTTGGATTGGTGATAGATTGTGCGATAGTTTATTTGTGTTTCGCTCCGTCATCCTTTTGGTGGGGGGTCTGTCACTTGGATTGGTGTCAGATTGTGCGATATTTGTATGTGTTTCGCTCCGTCATCCTTTTGGTGAGGGGTCTGTCACTTGGATTGGTGATAGATTGTGCGATAGTTTGTGTGAGTTTCGCTCCGTCATCCTTTTGGTGGGGGGTCTGTCACTTGGATTGGTGATAGATTGTGCGATAGTTTATTTGTGTTTCGCTCCGTCATCCTTTTGGTGGGGGGTCTGTCACTTGGATTGGTGATAGATTGTGCGATAGTTTATTTGTCTTTCGCTCCGTCATCCTTTTGGTGAGGGGTCTGTCACTTGGATTGGTGATAGATTGTGTGATAGTTTATTTGTGTTTCGCTCCGTCATCCTTTTGGTGAGGGGTCTGTCACTTGGATTGGTGTCAGATTGTGCGATATTTGTTTGTGTTTCGCTCCGTCATCCTTTTGGTGAGGGGTCTGTCACTTGGATTGGTGATAGATTGTGCGATGGTTTATTTGTGTTTCGCTCCGTCATCCTTTTGGTGAGGGGTCTGTCACTTGGATTGGTGATAGATTGTGCGATATTTGTTTGTGTGTGTTTCACTCCATCATCCTTTTGGTGGGGGGTTTGTCATGGTCATTAATGTCAGATTGTGCGATTGTGCTTTGCTCTACCATCCTTTTGGTGGTAGTAGCCGTGTGTGTTTCATCCCATCATCCTTTTGGTGATGATGACCTTTTTTCCAGTTGCTTATAGTTTACTCAGAGGTATACTTCATCCAGCATGTTCAATTCCCGAGCATTTCTTTTCTTTTGGACAAATTTAAGGTCTTCTTCATATCTAATTGACTTCTACCTCAGGAGAATGAACGCTGCAACAATTCATTTCCTTTGGTTTAAGCCAATTAGATAGGGGCATCTGTCATACCCCAAATTTGTCCTACCTCTGTATATCACTTTCATCCTGTTGTCATACCCTAAATTTGCCCGCCAGCTTTTGTAAATATTTTCGCTTTTTTATTTTGCATTTTTCATTTAATTTCATACCGTTTAGACACGTGTTCGCCCCGATTGGGCATTCTTTAAATCTCGACTCTTTTATCCAATAGGAGCGCGACACGTGGCCTAAGGGTATTTTTTGTAAATTTTAATCCCATGTTTATTCTCTCATTTTTCTTTCTAATATTTTATTTTGTATATGTTTTTATTTTAGCTTTTCATTTAGATAATCAATTTGTTTTTTATTATAATTTTAGAATAGGCTTTGTTATATTTTTTGTTTAAATAGAAATGAATTTTTATTTTAGTTAGGATAGTTTTTATTTATTTATTTATTAACTTTTTTAGATTTAGTTTTATTAAGTTATAGAAATTAGTTTGTTTAAAAAATAGTTTAATTGAGCTTTTAATAGAAAATAGGATTTTATTATTTTGTTACATAGAAATAGAGTTCTTTTTAGATATTTGTTTACTTTTAGAATATAGATTTTTAATTATTTAATTTTAAAACTGTTTTCTTTTTATTTAGATAATTAATTAATTTTTTTTTATTATATTTTAGAATTAGAATAATTATTTATTTTTTCTTTAGAATAGATTTTATTTTAATAGTTTTAACATAGAATATTTATTAGTTTTTTTATTATTATTTTTATTTTTTAAATAGTTTAGAATTAGTTTAAATAGGTTTCTTTTTAATATTGTTTAAAAATAAATGGATAGAATAGTTTTTAGTGTATTTTTAGTATTAGAATTAAATAGATTTTTTATTAAAATAGAATTTGAATTAGGAATAGATTTATTTGTTTAGAAATTATTTAACCCCTTTTTGTTATTTAGAATCAAATAGAATAGAACTAGAAAATAGAATTAGGATTTTAGAATTAATTAGATTTGATTTATTTTAGAGATATTTTAGGATTTTAAATTTAATTTAGTAATTTTAGAGATATTTTAGGATTTTAAATTTAAGTTAGTAATTTTAGAGATATTTTAGGATTTTAGAATTAAGTTAGTTATTTTAGAGATATTTTAGGATTTTAGATTTAAATTAGTAATGTTAGAGATATTTTAGGATTTAAATAGTTTATAGATTTTGATTTTGATTTTAGAGTTTTAACCGTTTTTAATTTTATTAGAAATAGTTTTTATTTTAAATAGATTTAATTATATAGTTTAGAAATAGCTTTTAGGTTAAATATAATTTTTAGTGATTCTTATTATTAGGAGTTAAATAGAGTTTTATTTTATTTTAATATAAAATTTTATTTTGTGTGAGTTTTTATTAAGATTTTTTAGAATTAATTAGAGTTTTTAGCTTATTTATTTATTTATTATTTTATTAGAAAATTAGATTAAGTTAGATTGTTATTATTAGTTTAATTAGAATTTTATTATTAGTATTATTTTTTTTTAGAATTAACATTTCTTCAGCATTGTTATTAATTTAATCAATAAATTAGCAGTTAAAAGTTAACAAAATCCCTTTAATTGCCACGTGGCAGCCCTATATAAGAGAGGGAACCCTAAAAACTTCAAAAAAAAAAACCTAATCCATGGGACACCAACCCTAGAGAAAAGAGCCGCCTCCCTACCAACTGGATTTTCGGCCTTCCTACCGGCCGTTCTTCATCACCTTCCATCCCTCCAAAACCGAACCTCCATTTTCATACTTTTCTCTACAGCAGCTTCAAACAACATCAACCACTCGTAACAACCATAACACTTTCTCCACAAATCACAAGCTTCCGCATAAACCCAGAAATTCTAACCAACAACAACTTCTAACAATTCAAATCTTCAACCACACAAAACCTCAACTCATCTCCACCGAAAATCCAAACGTCCACCGCGGAACACCTCAATCATCATCATCTTTAACTTCAAACACCTCCTTCCAACCTTTAATTATAACAACTCAACAGAAGAAAATTTCAACCCAGATTTCTGCTTCAAACTCCAAAACACTATCACCAAACCCCAACCGCCGAAACCCCTTTCTAACTTCGAATCCTCCGATACCCATTCAAACTCACCTCACAATCCAACCCAGACTTCCATCTTCAAAACCCCTTTTATTCAAACTTCAAAGAACAACCACCCAGAAATAGAGAAGAAAAGGGAACTGAGATCCAAACCAGACAACTTTCAATTGAACACAAATCGTAACTTGAAATCAAACGAAATAAACTCGTGGATCTTAAAGTCAAACTGCAGATGACCCAATTGCGAGAGAGCGAAAGAAGAGAGGTTGATCTTGAGAGAGAAGAAGAGGACGACACTTGTGCTGCTTCTTTGATTTCCTTTTTCATTATATTTTTGTTTTCTTTTATTCATTCATTTTATTTTATTTGGTTTTTCTGCTGATTTGTTGATTATTGGACTTAAAAGCCCATTTGATTTCTGTTTCACCCTTTTGTTTCTACAAACCCTCCTGTTTTGTTTCTATTCATTAATATATAAATATTTAGTTATTATATTATCATTAGTATTTTTATTATATACATTATTATTATTTATTTATTTTAAAAAAAAACAGTCCGTGGCATATGTAAATATATATATTATTTTCTATTTAGAATTTCTATATCAGAGTTTATATATTTTTTTTTATATTAGAGTTTATATTATTTTTCTTTTAAAATATGTAAATATATTATATATTATTTTCTTTTAATATTTCTTTTAATACTTCTTATATATTTTATCTAGAAGTTTTATTAACTTTTATTTTTATATAGTTTTAAGACTTATTATCTTTTAGAAGTTAATTCCACTTCGCATTTGTTAGTGGACTTTTTGTCTCTTTTTTCTCTTTTCGGTCGATGACGAGATTTCCACCGTTTAACCGTCAAATTATTGACGTGAGACAAAGGATCCAAGACCACTTTCTTCTTTCGATTTTATTTCGATTTTTGGATCGATGAAGTCTTTTATTCGCAAGCGTCGCGTATCGAAGTTGATAACCTTCTCGATTTCAAATCTATGGGGAATGACCATTGGGGTCATTTTCCGTACTTTGGGATCGTGATAGGCTACCTTTGATTAATCGGCATTATGTTTGCGATTAAGACGAGATCCTATTCTTTCGAGTCCCGATTCGATTCATTGACCATTGAATTTAATTTCCGTTAAATATTATTGTGGATATTATTGTTATATTATCTTATTATATTATTGTCATGTTATTTATTCATATTATTATTATCATATCATATTTATTCATATTTATTCACCCATATTCGAAAATACCTAATAAAATATCGAAACCGCTAAAAGCCGATTTGGTGGACTGTTGGATCTTTGGTCATTTGCAGGTATCCTAATTTTGAATCGTGTCCGACTTTGCTCAAAGCGTAGTTTAGGACACAAATGCACACACACGACTTTCTCTTGGGCTACCTTACAATGAGACCCGTTTATTTCGTGCAATCCCGTGTAAATTACATGTACCCCTCTCCCATTCCGATGTATGTTTCGTATTTCTTTGATTATTAGTTTATCTCCTAGGAGCACCCATAAGGACTAGAGCGGATTCAAACTATTTTCAAACTAATTCTCGATTCATCATCGAGCCATTTTCAAACCTCATAAGTCGAGTGCTCATACGCATTCGCCATCAACCTATTACAACTCGACCCTTGATGCGTAAGTCAAGTCGGTCTCTTTTTTCAAACAATTTCATTTTCAACACGCTTTGCACGCGATAATGTGTCAAACCCTTGATCCAACGTCAAGAGGATTTTCGAAACAAACTATCAATCAACTAACAATTATTCAATTCTTTTCAAGGTGTGAAGAGTAGGTTCAAGTCTTTGATCTTGCTTTCCGTTGTTTATATGCGAGTTATCTTATTCATTTGTGAGCAATTGACGCCTTTAAATAATATTAACAAACTCGACAATATTCAACCATCTCCAATTACTCATCCTTTCATTCACCTTTCAAACAACTTCTTTTACGGTGAAAAAGAGAGTGTCCCAAGTCTTTGGTTCGCTCTCCCGACTACTTGGATCCGAGAAGCCTTTCTCAAGCTTCAAGTAGTCGTCATCTGACTACTCTTCATCCCAAACACCATTTCAAACTCAAACAACTTTCTTTTCGATGAAAAAGAGAGTGTTCCAAGTCTTTGGTTCGCTCTCCCGATTACTTGGGGTCTAAGAAGTCTTTCTTAAGCTTCGAGTAATTGTCATCCGATTCCAACCACTCATTCAAACACCATTCAAACACAACCTTCTTTCAAGATGAAAAAGAGAGAGTTCCAAGTCTTTGGTTCGCTCTCCCGATTACTTAGGTCCGAGAAGTCTTTCTTAAGCTTCAAGTAATCGTCATTCGTACCCCTTCAAACCCGATCCAATCCAGTTTCTTTCGTGGTCGTATCCACGAACTACGAACGCTCTGATTCTTCATTCACTCTTGAATATAAGATACGTAGGCACAAGATTGCGATGATCTTGGCGAGCACAATCCCCTCCATCTTCCATTTCCCCCATCCTTTCCCGCAGTCGAACTACGACGCTCTGATTTCTCATTCTCGTCCGAATGAGCATACGTAGGCACAAGGGCCCTAATCCTTGGCGAGCACCATATCCTCTAACCATCCCCTCTCCCCTAGCGTCTTTAGCCTTTATAGTATCGTTTTAGCATTTAGTAGTGAGAAGAGAAGAATTAAGTTTAGCTAACATCATCACAACTCGAATTAAGAGGTTCCCGTTGAGTACAACGGACGTGAGGGGTGCTAATACCTTCCCCTCACGTAACCGACTCCCGAACCCAGGAACATCAGGTTGCGACGACCGTGTTCCTTCCGCGTTTATGAGGTTTTCTCGATATTTCCTCTCCCGTTCATTCGGGAAAAATAAAGTTCGGTGGCGACTCTGTCGAACCGTAACTTCCGCGCCTTTCGCGCGAGGGTCGTATGTTCGAAACGAATTTTCGAGGTGCGACACCTGTACGTCTCCATAGATATAGGTCTCGTACCAGGGACAAGATCAATACTAAATTCAACTTCTCTCGTCGGAGGTAACTCGGTAATATCATCAGGGAACACTTCGGGAAATTCATTCACCATTGCCAACTCTTCGATTGACGTCTTGCTGTCAACATATAATGATGCAAATAAAGCAAACATTTCAGCTTCGTCCTCCAATAAGGTCCTCAATTCCTTATTAGACAACGAATTCGCCAATGCTTCCTCCTATGGAGTAAGGAACAACAACACCTTTCGAAAACAATCGATGTAGACTCGGTTAAACTCCAACCAGTTCATACCCAGAATAACATCCAAATTACCAAGTGGTAGACAAATCAGATCCACTCCAAAGTCTCTACTGAAAATAGTCAGCGGACACTTCAAACACACCAAAGAAGTAGTCATTGAACCAATAGAGGGAGTTTCAATAGTCATCCTTCGATCAAGAGTAGACGGCACCAATCCGACTCTCTTCACACAATCAACATAAATGAACGAGTGGGTTGCACCTGTATCAATCATAGCAGTCAAAGGGATATTATTGATAAAACAAGTACCTTTGATAGAACGCTCCTCACTGGCGTCTTGAGTTCCTACCACCGCAAACACTTTACCGCTGGCCTGAGACGCCTGGGACTTCTTCGGCTTCTCGCAATGCATACTGATATGACCTTTCTCACCATAGTTATAACAGGTAGGCATATTGGCTCTGCAATCAGCTATCACATGGCCTGGCTTACCACACTTGAAGCACTTCTTCACCTCCTTAGGACAATCATTAGCACGATGACTCGCGCCACCGCACCGGAAACATTTCAAATCAGCAGATGATTTCCCCTCTCTGAGCTTCTTATCAGCAGCAGTCTTATGTTTTCCCTTATCAGTAGGAGCACTGTAAGGAGTACCACCAAATCTTTGTTTACTCTTGCGGTCATTCACAGCCTTATAATGTGCAATCCTGGCCCGATTATCATTATTGTAAATTTTGCTTCTGCTTACCAGTTCAGGATAGCTCTTGATCTTCTGACAAGCAATTCCCAACTTGATCTCCGGACGTAGCACATTCTCAAACTTCAAACACTTGGAAGTCATTGCCGTTTCAGTATTGTAATGAGGACAATACTGCACCAGTTCTTCAAATTTTGCAGCATACTCTGCCACAGTCAGATTACCCTACTTCATCTCCAGGAACTCAATCTCCTTAGCACTTCATATATCTTCCAGAAAATACTTCTCCAAAAAACCCTTTCGAACCACCTCCCAAGTAATCGCAGTTCCTACCATCTCCAATCTCTGGCGACTGTTGTCCCACCAAGCCTCAGCTTCCCCTTCCAACATGTGAGTACCAAACCTCACCTTTTGCCCATCACTACAGTCCATCGTCTTGAAAATCTTCTCAACTGCCTTCAGCCACTTCTGTGCAGCTTCAGGATCCAAAATTCCCCCTTCAAACGTCGGTGGTTTGTTACTCCGAAATTGTGCCAAATCTCGGAATTACGCACCCGCAACTTGGTTCTGATTAGCAACCACCTACACCATTGCTTGCATAGCAGCAACAAAAGCAACATCATTCCTTTCTGCCATACTACTCAACAATAACAACACCAGGTTAACAAGGTACACAATCTCTATCCTAAGGACAGATTCAGACTCAACTACTACACTAGCCGGATGGACCGACCTGCTCTGATACCAATTGTAACACCTCACTTCCCAAATTCAAATAAAATGCGATTAATTCAAATAAACATAAGAGTTTCTTCCACCAAGTGGGATATCACATCAAATAATTCCTCATATTTCCTTATCAAAAAGGTTTTCAAAATAAAACAGCGGAAAAATATTCATTAGTTCAACATTCACGACCACCTGCCCAATTACATGAAACAATCCTTAATAAAATTCATCCACATGATACGTCACAGGAAAATAAAACCAGTTCAACATGAAAACAAATAACGCCCAAGTCCCGTGCTATGATCGCAACTTTCTATGTCTAATACAACTAACTGCAAGTGCACAGTCTATCGCGTAGTAATAAAAGATATCGATCCCACAGGGACTCGTAATCAAACTAGTGTTCTCGGGAGTTACTATGTTTAGCTAGGTAGAATATGTTTTAAGGGAATAAGATTATCACTAAAAGAGGGAACTAAGATTACTATTTAGATTTTAATTAATTGAATCGATACGTAGTAATTGTGTTCTTCAGGGATTTGATAAGTTACTGGTGTATGAAATAGTTTTCACAGTTTATTTAAGTAGAAAATGGAGATTTGAAGACTCTCGTCTCACAATGGTTATTGACGCTAATCATAATCCTAAGGGCCAAACGTACACTTTCGTATCCAGTTCGGGGTTAAAACTATTTTTTGGAAATCTCTAAGTTCTAATTCGTTTTAAAGTGCTTTCGCTGTTATTAAAACAAATGCCTAGTGTTTACTATCTGACCTTACCGCAGCTTTCGCTTGTTGGTTCGTATCTTAATTAATTTCCCACTTTCGTGGCAAAACTACTTTTAAATAAAGTCTCGCTTTCGCGACGAAGTTTATTTCGTGAATCAATTTTAAACACTTAGACCATAAATTACTTTTGTGAAAAGAAAGTTTTCAAACAAGAGTTATCAAATCCCATTCGAATTATTACTACATATCGATTACCTAAGTTTAGCTAGACATGGAATTGGGAAAAACAAAACATAAATAATAATAATAAATAATAAATTGCATTATAATTAAAACAGAAGTCGATCAAAATGAAAACCTGTAAATAATGCCAATTGGCCTTTGGGCAGATCCTCCACAGATGTTGGCAGGATTCTGATCTTTAGTTCCAAATGGATCGTACAGTGCAATAGGTATTACAGAAGAGCGGAAATGGGAATGAGGAAATGGCAGGGAAATAAAGGAAAGGAATACAAATAAAACTGGAGAAATGGATACAAATAAAAACTGGAAAGTAAATTTGCTCTGGAAACTAAATTTGGCAGCACTTCGTGGTATGAATGCAGTTCCCTTTTTGAAGTCCCCTGCTTCCCTTTTTATAGAAGTGAAATCCCAACGGTTATCTCTGAGGATGATGGACCTTGAGGCAGATAATTTAGGGAGTAGTGGACCATTTAATGGGAATTGGAACTGCTCTTTTGATGTGTAATCTGAGTGGGGCGTTTTTGCCTGCATGACGGTCGTCACAAGGTGTGACGGTCGTCATGCATCTGTGACAGTCGTCACATCAGCAAAAACTGTCTGCTGCGCTTTTCATTGTGTTTTCACTCCTTTTTCGTCCATATTTCATCTGGGATTGCTTCTTTTCTTCATGTTGCCTTGTTTAGACATGATCATTGAATACCTGCAAAAACATCAGACAAATACACGGAAATAACCCGAAATCGGATCGAAAACGGTTAGCTTTTAGTCGAATTATGCATGAAAATATCTATATGATTTCGTGTTATCAAACTCCCCTAAGCTTGAATCTTTGCTTGTCCTCAAGTAAAACGTGGAAAAGTCGGCAAGCACGAGGCTGCTTCTTCGTTCGCAGAGATTGGAAAAACCGGGATTCTTGGTAGGAACAAGACGAGTATCATGACGACACTGGACTACGAGTCTCCGGAGGTCTCCTTTTTATGCAAATCGGTCTTAGTCATGCTACCGTATCTTGGTGTCAAGGTTCTCGTGGCAAGTTCACCCTGTTTGTTCTAGCGCAATCACATTAAGCCCGTTGTCCGCACACTTTCATGGCAAGTCGACCTGTTAGTGAATATGATCTCGTTTTTGTTTTTGATCTTCTTCATTGATCATAATTTGGTGTCATTGATTTTTCAATGAGTTTTTCGTGCCGTTGGGCTAAATGCTCGGGTGAGGAGCACCTAACTTAGAAGGAAACGTATCTTATATTCTTGGGCTTTTTAGCTCTCTTTTCATGATTTTTCATCTTTTTGGAGATCATACACTTATTTGCATCGGTCGCTCGCTTAGAAGTGTTTTTAGGATGGTGCTGACTGCTAGTATAAACTACTTGGGGTTGAGTTTGCGTAGACACTTGAGACTTTGGTACACGTAGGTGGTGAAACCGACTCGCATAAACTAGAGATCTAAGGTGTCTGGACGATACTGGTTTTGTTAGAACTGTCATTTCCTCAGAGTTTCAAAACTCGGTTTGAATTCAGGTGCATTCTCGTGATGCTTTTGCTTTTGAGGAACAAATGAAAGTTTTTGTTTACGTTGAATAATGTGGGGATTGTTTGTGTAACGTGAAAATTATATAGACGAGCTTTATTTGCTAGAAATAGAAAGTGTAAAAATAGAACTTACTAAAATTCAAAGTGCAGTGAAATGGAAATACAGGAAATAAGGGAAGTTCAGAATACAGTGGAAATAAGGCTCCGTTCCCACACTATCTCGATCAGTGTCCTCACTGATTCTTGAAGCATGCGAGAGGGAGATACAACTGAAAATGAAAATACAAAATACTGAAATATAGTAAACAATGAAGGAAAAAAATGAAAATGAAAATCTAGTCCCGGGGTCTGTCACGTCCACGCTGGCGTCCTCTGGCTCTAGCAAGGGCTACTCTGTCCTCATAGCTCATGGCTCCGGTGTGGTAGACCGTGTCTCGGAGTCCTTCGACCTGCAGGGTCAGATTCGCTAGACTCTCAGTAATCGTAGCTTGGCCGGTGTGAAGTTGTTGCATTTGAGTCCGGTGCCAAGCTTCGAACTGGTCAGCTCGCTGGTTCTGCTGCTGCAGCATCGTGAGTATCTGTGCCTGCTGGTCTAGGGAGCGACGGAGGTCCTCTTCGGTGTATTCAGGCACGGGATGGTGACGGCGGCGGCGAGAAGATGTACCTACTGGAGGAGGAGGCTGCGATGCCTCTGGCTGCTCGGACCTGTCCAACTCAGCTTGGATTTCATCGTCGGAATCATGAGTGGGATCCTGAGTAGGAACAGCGGCAGCAGGAGGGGCAGTGAGGTCGAACAACCAGTTGGTACGGTCCTCTGGATGGATGCGGGTGTGGGACGGAAGGATGATACTTCTGACGGTCTTGCCACGCACAACCGGATGGTATTTCCCGTCAGCTCGGGAGCGGATGAGATGGGAGGCCCTGCAGTGGTCGGTGTCAAGGAACACCGAGGGGATGGAATGGAGGTGCTGAAGGCGGTCGCCGAGGTTCAGCCCAAGTGCGATAGCCGTGACAATCCCGCCAAAGTAGAATGGCTTCGAGCCACGGTTGCAGTTGGCCTGAATGTGGGCCAGCAGGAACGGGGCAGCGTTGACGGGTTCATTGTTGAAGATGCAATGCAGAAAGAAGAGCTCCTTGGAGTTCACTTTGTGGTTGCTGTCTCTGGCAAAGATGGTGTTGCTCAACGCTCTGTGAAAGTACCTGATGGCGGGGTTATGGATGTGAGTGGCGTGCAGGGAGTCCCAACCATCGGCATTTAGGCCGGTCAACTGATACCACAGCGCGAAGGCTTCGTGCTGGAACTGGTCGGTGATGCAGCGATGAGCGTTGTCGCCGCGAGGTAACTGTAGGATGCTGGCGATCTGATTCTGATTCACTTGATAGTTGACTCCAAACATTCGGAAACAAGCGGCACCTGTGTGCTGGTTGAGTTCGCCGCTGCTGGTGACGTACGAGAACGAACTCAAGAACTCAAGAGTGAGTTGTTCGTAGGTCGGCTGGGGGTTGGATCAGAGGTTCCATATGCTCGCTCGTTGAAGCATCCAGGTTACACCTTCAAGGAGTCCGAGCTCCGTAAGCGATGGAAGGTGCGGGTAGTGAGTTGGCTGGAGTGACCTCTGATGAAATGCAATGTACTGTGCTCGTTGTCTATCGCCTAACTCGCCTTCAGGGAAGGAAATGTTGCTGACATCTGCGTTTCCGACCATTGTTGAAGATGGAGAGGTTTCAGAGGTTTTGGGGTTTTTCGGCAGAGAGGGAAAATTGACAGAACGGTGGTTTGGAGGTTGAATTTGGAGTTTAGGTTTATAGGGCAATGTGGGGAGGATGGAAATTCGTAGTGGGGTATGAATTTTAGAAGTTTGAAAGTGATAATGGGGGGAGTGGAAGGGAACATGAACCCTGTTATCAGATAGCAGTTCTGGGCTGCGTGACGGTCGTCACAAAGGTGTGACGGTCGTCACCCGCGTGACGCTCGTCATGGGACTATGACGGTCGTCACAGCAGCAAAATCTGCAGAACGCAGAATTTTGCTCTGAGGGCGTATTCGTGGTGATTTTAAAGCTTAGTATTGATACGGTGACGTAATATAACAGCCAACAAACAACAAATAATGCGAAAACAGAATAATTGAATAAAAACTAGAATTGAAATAACATAAAATGGAAATAATTGTATGTAATACATAAAGAAAACGAACAAAGCGAAAAATCCATATGATTAAATTAAACTAGACTAGACTAAACTGAAACTACTGCTACGAGCTAATAACTAATCTTTTCGTGCCTTCAACTCATCGAATTTTTGTGAATAGTAGTCGAGTTGGTCGCAAACTAGATCCATGAAGCCTACCAGGTCACTGTGCATGCCTGCGATATCAGCTTTTACGTTAGTCAGAGCTTTATCAACATCGTCCAATCTGAGTAACACGGCATCCATTTTGTCAGTGGTTTCCTCAGGGATAGGCTCATGATAAGTATTGTAGTGTGGAGGAGTCATAGGGTCTACTTCAGTTTCAGAGGCGGCGTCCTCATAGTACATATAGTCGTGTGCCTCAGAGATGTGGTCACTGTCATACATATAGTTCTGGGGTGTTGACTGTGGTGAAGGAGGTCCCATAGGCTCATCCAATTCGTAGAGCCAGTTATCCTTGTTGTGGATGCTTGTCATCAGATGATCAGGCAGTGTGAATAGCTGTACTGGTTTTTCGTTAATAAGGTACTCATACGGTCCAGGTCCCATAGTCCCTAAGATGCGCCTGTTAAAGCAGAATTGTATGTTCATGGGTCTGATGGTACCAAAACGAGTGCTGGCATTTAGATGGAATCTAAGGCCAAGCTCGTGGGCAATCATTGTTACTAGTCCTCCTATAAGAATAGGTGTCTGAGGTTCCAGCGTGAGGCGTTTGAAGGATCTCATCATGAAAGGCACTGCGTTTACTGTCCGTCCCTGAGAAGCACAGAACATGATGAATAACTCTTCCTTAGACACTGTGGTAATATTTTCTTCTTTTCCAAACAAGGTGTGAGCTAGTATCTTGTGGAAGTATCTGAAGGCTGGGTTGTGAATGTCATCATTGTACATTTTGTCTGGTTCAGGGTGATAGTCGCCTGTGATTCTACCCCAGAAGTGCTCGAGTTGCAAATCAATATCGTCATCTTCTGCACTGATGAACACATGCGGTCCGCTAGGGAATCCTAGGAGGTTAGCTAGTGACATCCTGCTGTGGGTTTGGTCCATTCCAAACAATCGGAAAGTAATCAACTTTGTGCTGGATCCAAAACCATAGTTGGGTGTATATCTGAAGGAACTAAGGAATTCATAGGTAAGATCCTTGTAGGTAGCGAAACGTGTTTTCAGAGCAGTGTTCTTCCAACCCAGTTGATTGAACAGGTATTGAATGCTATCCGTGATTCCTAGTTTATCCATAGTAGCCTTATCATAATACAGCGTTAAGGCGAATTCTCTTTCGGTCAGTGCTGCAAATCTTGCCTTTTGAGCGAGTCCTCGGAAGTGAACCTTTGTGAAATCGTACTCAGCCATATTCGCAGGTAATTTGGAGAAAACAGAAGAGATGTTTTGAAGGCTTTAAAAATCCTGAAAAGTTTAAAACAAGAAATTGAAGTCAGGATTTTTAGAAACGAAAAGTGGTAGAAACAAAAAGGCAAAAGAGAAAAAATAAAATAAGAATAAAAGTACGAAAATGAACGAAAGTAGAAAGTAGTAGTAATTTTAGGATTTTTGTTGGATTTTTCAAAGTAGAATTTTAAGGAAAAATGAAATGCAATGACGAGGGAAATTTGGGTTGCCTCCCAGTAAGCGCTGTTTTTAACGTCTAAAGCCTGACGATAGCTTGGTGAGAAGCTATTCTGGTGTTTGAGCCGGAAGCTCAAGCAATGTTATATTGCTGACTTGAGGACTGTTGTCGTTCTTATTGTAATGTTTTAGACGTTGCCCATTTACGATGAATGGTGCATTCGTCTTATCGGTAATTTCGACAGCTTCACTCTGAAGTACTTTAGTCACTTCATAGGGTCCAGACCACCTAGATTTTAGTTTTCCTGGGAAGAGTTTTAATCGTGAATTGAAGAGTAATACGATGTCTCCCACACTGAATTGTTTCCTGATTGAACGTTTATCATGCCACTTTTTAGTTCGCTCTTTGTAGATACGGGCATTTTCGTAAGCGTCTAATCGAAGTTCTTCCAACTCGTGTAAGTTCAAGATTCGCTTTTCTCCTGCCTCGGTGTAGTTGAAGTTGAGCGTCTTAATGGCCCAGAAGGCCTTATGCTCTAACTCTACAGGGAGATGGCAGGATTTATCGTAAACTAATTTATAGGGGGTAGTACCTATTGGTGTCTTAAATGCGGTCCTATAAGCCCATAAAGCTTCTTGTAGCTTTGATGACCAATCTTTTTTCGAGGTAGCGACAGTCTTTTCCAAGATCTGTTTTATTTCTCTGTTTGAGACCTCTACTTGTCCGCTAGTTTGCGGATGATAAGGTGTAGCTACTCGGTGCCTGACTCCATATCTAGAAAGAAGTTTATCGAATATTCGTGATATGAAGTGAGATCCTCCGTCACTAATGACGAGTCTGGGTACACCGAATCTAGGAAAGATTGTGTTTTTGAAGAGTTTGATTACTACTCGTGCGTCATTTGTTGGAGCAGCTATGGCTTCTATCCATTTAGACACGTAATCGACAGCGACGAGTATGTAGTTATTTCCGAAAGAAGGTGGGAAAGGTCCCATGAAATCTATTCCCCAGACGTCGAAGATTTCTACCTCTAAGATTCCTTTCTGAGGCATTTCATCGCGTCATGAGATGTTGCCAGTTCGTTGGCATCTATCTCACTTTTGCACAGCGATGTGAACGTCTTTCCAGAGATTAGGCCAGAATAGGCCGGCTTGGAGAATCTTAGCGCACGTCTTGGACGTACTAGCATGACCACCGTATGGTGCTGAGTGGCATTGGGAAATAATATTTTCTATTTCTTCCTCTGGGACACAGCGACGATATATGTTGTCGTCCCCTCTCTTGAAGAGTAGGGGTTCGTCCCAATAATAGTGTTTCAGATCGTGGAAGAATTTCTTCTTTTGCTGATAAGTAAGATCTGGTGGAAGCACGCCCGCAGCGAGGTAATTAACGATGTCAGCATACCAAGGTAATGTAACTTGGGCATAGACGGCTTCTACGGCTTTTTCGAATTCTGGATCTTCCGAGATTGCATTGGGTGTGTCACTTTCTAATTTGGCTATCAGACGTTCGTACAGGAAATCGTCATTTATCGGTACTGGTTCGTGTCTGATGCCTTCTATTCGGGATAAGTGATCCGCAACAACGTTCTCGGTTCCTTTCTTATCTTTGATTTCTAAGTCAAACTCTTGTAGTAACAGGATCCATCTCAATAGTCTTGGTTTGGCATCCTTTTTGCTTATTAGGTACCTTATGGCAGCGTGGTCTGTGTATATGATAATTTTTGCTCCTACTAAGTAAGAACGGAATTTGTCAAGCGCAAATATAACTGCTAGAAGTTCCTTTTCTGTGGTAGCGTAGTTCATTTAGGCAGGATCCAAGGTTCTACTGGCGTAGTAGATAGCATGGAGTTTCTTGTCCTTCCTCTGTCTTAGAACTGCGCCTACAGCGTAATCACTCGCGTCGCACATGATTTCAAACGGTAGTCTCCAATCTGGTGACTGCATGATTGGTGCGGTGATAAGGGCTGATTTCAGTGTTTCGAATGCTTTTAAACAGTCGTCATCGAAGACGAACTCAGCATCTTTCATTAACAGGCCGGTCAACGGTTTTGTGATTTTCGAGAAATCTTTTATAAATCTTCTGTAGAAACCGGCATGTCCTAGAAAACTCTGTATTTCTCGCACGGATTTTGGAGGTTGGAGATCTTTTATAATCTCTATTTTAGCTTTGTCTACCTCAATCCCTCTATCTGATATGACATGTCCTAGAACTATTCCTTGTCGGACCATAAAATGGCATTTCTCCCAATTTAGGACGAGGTTTACTTTTACGCAACGTTCTAGTACCATTTCTAAGTTTTGTAAGCATCCTTCGAAGCTTTGTCCACATACCGAGAAATCGTCCATAAACACTTCCATAATGTCGTCTATGAAATCTGCAAAGATTGTCATCATGCATCTTTGGAAGGTTGCTGGAGTGTTACAGAGTCCGAACAGCATTCGGCGGTAAGCAAAAGTACCGTAAGGACAGGTGAATGTAGTCTTTTCTTGGTCATCAGGATGGATGGGAATTTGGAAGAATCCTGAGTAGCCATCTAGATAGCAGAAATATGAATGTTTGGCTAGTCTTTCCAACATTTGGTCTATGAAGGGTAACGGGAAGTGATCTTTGCGCGTAGCCTTGTTAAGCTTCCTATAATCAATACACATCCTGCTTCCAGTCACGACTCTTTTTGTTATTGATTCGCCTTTTTCATTTTTAACTACTGTGACTCCTCCTTTCTTTGGTACGACATGAACTGGGCTAACCCATTCACTATCGGAGATCGGATAGATGATTCCTGCATCTAGTAATTTCTTTACTTCATCTCTGACTACAGTGCTCAGGATGGGGTTTAGTCTTCTCTGATGCTCTCGAGAGGTTTTAGAGTCTTCCTCTATTGTAATTCGATGCATACAAATCGAAGGGCTTATACCTTTTAAATCGCTTATGTTGTAGCCTAACGCGGTGGGGTACTTCTTTAGGACTTCTAATAACTTTTCGGTTTCTGGTTGTCCTAAGTCGGCGTTGACTATCACTGGTCTTTTTAGTTCATCGTCTAGAAATTCATATCTGAGGTTTTTGGGTAGAGTTTTAAGTTCTAAAGATGGGTTCTTCGGACCTGGCATATGATTTGGTGTCAGTGCTAAGCTTTCGCTTAGGCTGTCGTCTTTATACGGTTTACGCCAATTGTCGTCTTCAGAAATGTCGGGTATTTGAATCTTTATTATTTCTGAATACGTGGTCTCTTCATTTTCAAGTTCTCTTATGCATTCGTCAATTTCATCTACTAAATAGCAGGTATCGTCTATTGCTGGTGCTTGTAAGAACTTGGTGAGAATGAACTCTATCTTTTCTTCTCCTACTTCGAATGTTAGCCTTCCTTTCTTCACGTCTATAATCGCTCCGGCTGTAGCTAGGAATGGTCTTCCTAGGATAATTGGGGTTACAGTGTCCTCCTTGATGTCCATGATTATAAAGTCGGTTGGAATGTAGAATTGTCCTATGCGTACTGGAACGTTTTCCAGTATTCCGACGGGGTATTTTACTGATCTGTCAGCTAATTGTACGGACATTTTGGTTGGCCTGAGGTCTCCCATATTCAGCTTTTTGCATATAGATAAGGGCATAACACTGATACTGGCTCCTAAATCGTATAGAGCTTTGTCTATTACGAACTTTCCTATGACGCAGGGTATGGAGAAACTACCTGGGTCTTTTAATTTAGGAGGCATGCGGTTTTGAATAATAGCGCTACACTCTGTCGTAAGTGTAAATGTTTCGTTATCCTCGATTTTTCTCTTATTTGACAGGATCTCTTTGAGAAATTTGGCGTATGACGACATTTGAGTTATTGCTTATGTAAAAGGAATAGTAATATTCAGCTGTTTAAGGAGCTCTACAAATTTCTTAAACTGTCCTGAAGTTTTGGAGTTTATTAGTCTTTGCGGATAAGGGATAGGTGGTTTATATGGCGCTGGAGGTGTTGGAGTTTTTTCACTCGCGGTCTCCTCCTTCTCGTTGTCCTCCTTCTTCTCTAACTCAGATTCCTTTTCTGCTTGTTCAGTTGGTTTTTGTTGCATGGCTGAGTTTTCGGTCCTCGGATCGATCAGTTCGTCCAATTCTTTTCCACTTCTTAGTATCACAGCATTTGCTTGGCCTTTGGGATTCTGTTCGGGTTGTCCAGGAAATGTGTCAGCAGGTGCGGCAGCAGATGCTTGCTGTTGAGCCACTTGTGATATCTGAGTTTCTAACATTTTATTGTGGGTGGCTAAAGCGTCTACTTTTCCTGTCAACTGTTTAATTTGCTCGCTAGTGTGTATGTTTTGATTCAGGAACTCTTTGTTCGTCTGAGCTTGGGTAGCTATGAACTTTTCCATCATCAATTCGAGGTTTGATTTCCTAGGTGCATTCTGAGCAGCTGGTTTTTGATATCCTTGCGGAGCAGTAGGCATTTGCAATGCATTTCCGCTTTTGTAAGAAAAGTTTGGATGATTTCGCCAACCTGGGTTGTAGGTATTTGCGTAGGGATTTCCTTGAGCATAATTTACCTGGTCTGGCGGGATTCCGGCTAGCAATGGGCATTCGGGTGCATTATGAGTGGTGCTTCCGCATATCTCGCAATTTGGAGTTACTGCAGCGACTGTTGCAGTGGGGTTAACGGTCAGACTATCGATCTTTTGTGCTAGAGCATCTACTTTAGCATTGAACTTTTCAAGGCTGCTGATTTCGTACATCCCACCTTTCGCTGTGGTTTTCTCATTTGGAGTGCGTTCACCTCCCCATTGACAATGGTTTTGTGACATGTTTTCTATTAATTGATAGGCTTCATCGTATGGCTTATCCATAAGTGCACCGCCTGCGGCAGCGTCTATTGTCAATCTAGTATTGTATAGAAGCCCATTATAGAAAGTATGGATTGTCACCCAGTCTTCTAGACCGTGGTGAGGACATGTTCTCATCATATCTTTGAATCGTTCCCATGCTTCGTAGAGAGATTCAGTATCTTTCTGTCGAAATCCGTTGATTTGAGCTCTAAGCATAGCAGTTTTGCTTGGTGGAAAATATCTCGCTAAGAAGACATTCTTCAATTGCTCCCACGTCGTAACGGAGTTGGATGGTAACGATTGCAACCATGTCCACGCTCTGTCTCTAAGAGAGAATGGGAAAAGACGAAGTCTTATCGCGTCTGGAGTTACTCCATTTGCTTTCACTGTGTCTGCGTATTGTACAAACTTTGTTAGATGTTCGTTCGGATCCTCAGTTGCGTTTCCTGAGAATTGGTTTTGTTGTACAGCCGACAGCAATGATGGTTTCAGCTCAAAATCATTTCGGGTAATAGCTGGGGCAGCAATGCTACTTCTAGGCTCCATCTGAGATGGTGTAGCGTATGCCTTCAGCGGTTTGTTCGGAGGTCCTTCAGCCATCGTTGGTTCTTCTTCGGATTTGGGAATGGGAGTGAGAGGATCGGGAATGTTATGTTTGAGTTGGTACTCAATGATTCGGCTTCTTAGATGTAAGAAGCGCTCTAGTTCTGCGATTGAAGGTTTCAAGATATCGCTTTGTGGGCGATCACTTGGCATACAATCGACAGCACTAGTAAAGGAAAAATGAAAATTGTTTACCTAGTCTATACGGCGTAACAGAAGGTTACACTATTGACTAAACGGGTCCCCGGCAACGGCGCCAAAAACTTGATCGCGACTTTCTATGTCTAATACAACTAACTGCAAGTGCACAGTCTATCGCGTAGTAATAAAAGATATCGATCCCACAGGGACTCGTAATCAAACTAGTGTTCTCGGGAGTTAATATGTTTAGCTAGGTAGAATATGTTTTAAGGGAATAAGATTGTCACTAAAAGAGGGAACTAAGATTACTATTTAGATTTTAATTAATTGAATCGATACGTAGTAATTGTGTTCTTCAGGGATTTGATAAGTTACTGGTGTATGAAATAGTTTTCACAGTTTATTTAAGCAGAAAATGGAGATTTGAAGACTCTCGTCTCACAATGGTTATTGACGCTAATCATAATCCTAAGGGCCAAACGTACACTTTCGTATCCCGTTCGGGGTTAAAACTATTTTTTGGAAATCTCTAAGTTCTAATTCGTTTTAAAGTGCTTTCGCTGTTATTAAAACAAATGCCTAGTGTTTACTATATGACCTTACCGCAGCTTTCGCTTGTTGGTTCGTATCTTAATTAATTTCCCACTTTCGTGGCAAAACTACTTTTAAATAAAGTCTCGCTTTCGTGACGAAGTTTATTTCGTGAATCAATTTTAAACACTTAGACCATAAATTACTTTTGTGAAAAGAAAGTTTTCAAACAAGAGTTATCAAATCCCATTCGAATTATTACTACATATCGATTACCTAAGTTTAGCTAGACATGGAATTGGGAAAAACAAAACATAAATAATAATAATAAATAATAAATTGCATTATAATTAAAACAGAAGTCGATCAAAATGAAAACCTGTAAATAATGCCAATTGGCCTTTGGGCAGATCCTCCACAGATGTTGGCAGGATTCTGATCTTTAGTTCCAAATGGATCGTACAGTGCAATAGGTATTACAGAAGAGCGGAAATGGGAATGAGGAAATGGCAGGGAAATAAAGGAAAGGAATACAAATAAAACTGGAGAAATGGATACATATAAAAACTGGAAAGTAAATTTGCTCTGGAAACTAAATTTGGCAGCACTTCGTGGTATGAATGCAGCTCCCTTTTTGAAGTCCCCTGCTTCCCTTTTATAGAAGTGAAATCCCAACGGTTATCTCTGAGGATGATGGACCTTGAGGCAGATAATTTAGGGAGTAGTGGACCATTTAATGGGAATTGGAACTGCTCTTTTGACGTGTAATCTGAGTGGGGCGTTTTTGCCTGCATGACGGTTGTCACAAGGTGTGACGGTCGTCACCCGTGTGACGGTCGTCATGCATCTGTGACGGTCGTCACATCAGCAAAAACTGTCTGCTGCGCTTTTCATTGTGTTTTCACTCCTTTTTCGTCCATATTTCATCTGGGATTGCTTCTTTTCTTCATGTTGCCTTGTTTAGACGTGATCGTTGAATACCTGCAAAAACATCAGACAAATACACAGAAATAATCCGAAATCGGATCGAAAACGGTTAGCTTTTAGTCGAATTATGCATGAAAATATCTATATGATTTCGTGTTATCATGCTACGTATCAGAGCATCCTAAGACTCGACTCGCACACCACTATCCAAGTTAGCTAAGTACCTGGATTATCTGTACTTCCGAAGAAGCACAGACCACAACAACAACAAAGGGGTAAGAAAACATGATCAAAATTATCGGTAATTACATACATGAAAATACAGGCAGTAATCACATAGATATCGCCCAACCTACACCAATCACGACCTACTGTCCAAACATCAAACACAATTCATAATAATGCAATTATGCAACTCAACACCATGCATGCGGTACCGACTCATTGGTTCATTTAATCGAACCCCGGATAGATCACATACACCCTCCTTGGCAATGATCTATCCCTCACCATTCTCCACAAGGAGTAAGGATGAATCACATACACTCCTCCTGAGTAATTATTCATCCCACCAAAACACCATGATATGCACGACACCAAATGCACAACAATAACATAAGCACACTAAGTGCACACGATCCTCCTGATCACATTATCATACATCATACACACATATTATTCACCAATTAATTAATTTAGTTCAAATCACACGATCCTCCTGATCACATCATCATACATTATATATACATATACACTCAATCCATTATTTTAATTAAATTCATGCGATCCCCCCGATCACCTCTTCATACCTCATACACATCTCACACATCAACTTAATGATTTCAATTAAATTCAATACTACATAATTTCACCTATTACTCACCAAGTATATACTCTTCACCACTAAATACCACATATGTACCTGTCCCAACCCAAGGGATCCTACCAAACGAATCGCAACGTAATACAACACAAAATCACATTTTGTCACGCTCGCTGGCTTATTCGCTTAGCGAAGCCCTGGCGAATGCTCGCTAGCTGCTCGCTTAGCGAACTCCCTAGCGAAGGCAGACAGTGGCTACTGGAAGCCTATCTCGCCTAGCGAACACTCGCTACTAGCTCGCCTAGTGAACTTCCTAGAGAATCGCTCGCTAGCTCGCTCGCTCGCTGCTCGCTTAGCGAGTTCTGCGATCTCTCAAAACTCTCACAGTCCCAAACTGTTATCTTGCTCAAATTCAAGCATATCATTCTACTTCTATCTTCAGTCCTATCAATACTACAACCAATAAACACTACTCTATCATTTTCTATCAATTTTAACTCCATAACCCACACTTATGTTCATCATCAGAACTACATAACTTACTAAGAACTTCACCACTCTCACAATAACATGTACCCAAAGTCATCAATGGCAGCCATGACCATAACCACATCAATACAATTCATCATACCAACAACAATAATCATCAACATTTCAATATATCATTCATATTCACCAAATTCCTACGGGATTAAGGAATCCCCTCTACCTTGTTCATGCAATTTACCAATCTTAACCCGTTTCTCCTCCCTTACCTCGATTAATGCTCCAATTGACGAAGAACCTTCAAGAATCGTTAGCCCTAGCCTTCTTCCCTTCTTCCTCTTGTTCTTCCCTCTTACTTTGTTCTAAAACTGATTATTATCGTGTTCTCTCTTTCTTCTCTCCAAAACTCCCTAATACCTCTTTAACTTCTTATTTTATTTAATCCAATAATAATAATAACTAATAATAATAGCAATAATAATATTAATAATAATAGTCATAATAATAATAATAATAATAATAATAATAATAATAATAATAATAATAATAATAATAATAATAATATTACCATTAATTATTATATTACCACCATTATTATTCATATTTTATTAATATCAAATTCCATACTTATTAAACAATCCCCATAACTTATGGGTACCCACCACGCACTCAGACACACCCCACACAAGGACACACCAAACAAAATAACACCAAAAAGACTAAATAATTAAAATGGGTGTTACAGTAGCCGGTGCATTTCGCTCCGTCATCCTTTTGGTGGTAGCTCTGCCATCTCGCTGATGCCAGATTGTGCGAGTGTTTTTGCTGTATCATCCTTTTGGTGGTAGTAGCCGGTGTGAGTTCACCCCGTCATCCTTTTGGTGGTGGGTCTGTCACCTCGTTGGGTGTCAGATTGTGCGAGTGTTTTGCTATATCATCCTTTTAGTGGTAGTAGCCGGTGTGAGTTCGCTCCGTCATCCTTTTGGTGGTGGGTCTGTCATCTCGTTAATGCCAAATTGTGCGAGTGTTTTTCTCTATCATCCTTTTGGTGGTAGTAGCCGGTGTGAGTTTGCTCTATCATCCTTTTGGTGGTAGTAGTCGGTGTGAGTTCGCTCCGTCATCCTTTTGGTGGTGGGTCTGTCATCTCGTTGGTGCCAGATTGTGTGAGTTTTCCCATACATCTTTTTGCTAGTTATTCATTGTCTACTCGTGGGTAGACCCTCATTCGGTATTTTAGTTCCCGAGCATTTCTTTCTTTTTTGGACAAATTCAAGGTTTTCTTCATATCTAATTGTCTTCTACCTCGAAAAAATGAACGTCGTAGCAGTTCATCTCTCTAGGTTTAAGCCGATTAGATAGGGGCATCTGTCATACCCCAAATTTGTCCTACTTGTATAACTTTCATTTGTACATCCACTCACCAATTATCATTCAAAAAATAATAAATGTTGTCTTTGATTTCATCCTTCCTTTTTTCTCAATTCAAAATTGGTGCTGGGGACCATTGCTCCATGCAAGAGAGAGGCAGACCTATCTTAGTTCGGATTGTGAGCTTGTTAGCTTTGCTTAAAGTTTTTCTCTTCTCGTTTGTTCGTTTATTTATTTGTATCCTTATCTTTATTGCTCGTGCTTGTGACAATGTTGGGTTGTTATGCTTACGGGTGCTTTGTGAGATGACTCTATACCCGAGTCCGAGTAAAACCCTAGGATTAGGATGGTGGTTGTGTAGTGGAGTCTTGCGTCGGTTCTTCCATGTAAGGTTGAAGCGAAAACCTCGCTTGGAGCAGATTCCCTTGGAGATGTTGTTGTTGTGGTAAGTCTCTGCCATAATATTAATGTTTTCGAGCCTGAATTGTTGATCCCAAGGACCTTTAACCCATTTTATCCATAGTGGTTGGTAGTGTTGATTCCTTTTGGATTAATACGAATGCCACAATCAGATGAGATCTCTTGAACGTATTACTTCCTGACGGTACTATTTTCAACCTCGATCTATGACTCTGAGAACCCGTTTTAGAACCCATGTGTCGATGGTTATGTAGTTGACACCTCCGAGAAGTCTTTCTCGTGTGGAAGATATGAAAACCTCACCTAGAGGAGATTCTTTTGAGGATATTATTATCGTGATGAGGCTTTGTCATGGCTGTGATATCTTTGAAATATATCCATGACTCTTGACCCTTACCCGTTTTAGAATCCTACCTGTGGGGTTTCTTTGAGTAGTGACTATGGTCCTTGATCCGTTCACCTGGCTAACCTCAGAACTGTTTGATTGTAATCCTGCAATCCTGGATCTTGCATCTTATATTGCATATCATTTGAATTGAATTTCATTTGTTGTGCATCTTGCATTTTCTTTCCTTCAGCGGTTTCTCATTTTTCCCTCCTTCCTCTCCAGTAAATCAAGTTGATTCCTCGATACCAGTACGCAACTAGAGCCAATACTAGATAGAACAGATTCAGCGAGAGCAAGTTGCCATTATAAAGGAGTTGGAATCCCTTAAAAGTAAGATTGATCAGATCTTCGAAGCCATCGTCACGACTAGAACGGAAGGAGAACAGCGAGCCGCTCAACGATATCGTCAGCGAAATCAACAAAGGACAAGAAAGCCAGGTAAAGTCTTTGATCGGCTGCATATGACTTATGCTCAGATCTTTGCTCAATTGTTGGAGAAAGAGGCCATTACTCTGAGAGACCTAGCTCTTCCAACTATTATTTCTCCTGACTATGATGCAAAGGCCCATTGTGAGTTTCATAAGGGCGCTATGGGGCATACCATTGAGAACTGCAGGGCTTTCAAGCACAGAGTTCAAGACATGATCGACAAGGATGCTATCAACTTTAATGGGAAGTCTCCAAATGTAATCAATAATCCAATGCCACCGACCAGCTAGTGCCAGCATCAGATCAAGTCAAATCAAGCCAAGTTCATCCCCCGAAGAAGGCAGTCATGTTGCCATTTCATCTTTAGCTTTTCTTGTATTTTGTCTTTGTTTGTTTAAGTACTGTATGCTTTGAACAATTACCATTCGTATTTGGTTTTCGTTAATGTGTTTCTTATGCATTGTTTTGAATGAGTTATGTCGTATTCACTCATTATTACCACTTATCACAATCACCGACATGTTTTCTCACCTCACTCTTTATAAACTATTGTTTAGCATAAGTTGAGGGAGGATGACGAAAATAAAATACTCATAATTGCAAAATGTATGCTTTCAGAAAGAATCTCATCGATGATGTACATGCATTGTTTCAATTCCCCAAACACCAGAGATATAAGAAGTTAATCCCTAGTAAACCACTTTGAGCCTAGGAGTAACAATTTCCTTCAGATATTCGAACCTTTACACTCAACCTGGGGCAGGATAGTGCTCAGTTAATCCAATCCCGCGCTCGAATCAACAAAGCAAAATCCAAAGACATGACGGTTGTTCATCAATGACACGTGACATGGCAGTCACAATCCTCCAACAAAATCCAAAAAAATCAAAAGCTTGCAAAGTCAAGCACCTCAAAGGGGGACTTAGGCAAAAATCAAGGCAATCCCGATGGATTTGACAAGCGAAATCAGTCCATGCAAAAGTTAGGGATCAAAAAACAAAATCAAAAGAGGTCCTCAAACCCTCAACCAAAACAGAATAAGATTCAGTGGTCACCATATCAACATCAAAAGGGTCACTGACATCCTTCAAAATAGAATAAGGTGATTGCCATTTCAAGCAAATCTTGAATTATCAAGTTTACACCGTCAAGACAAGTGCAAAATTAACTGAATGTAGGAATGGAGGTCATTACGAAGAAGGGGTGGGTACAAATCATACTTTGAGCCTAATATCCTTTTGTTTTATAAACCGTGAACCAGACCATGTTACAACCCTCGAAAGACCTAATTGCGGCGAGTTTTATTCTGAAAGCATACTATCGCAAGGTTGCGTAAACTGAATCCTCACATATTTGCTAATCATCAACATTGGTGTCATTGTCCTTGCTATATCTTTTACACCAATCAAATTAGTACTAAGTTTGGGCTAACGATCCATTTGTCTCACACCATCAATAAACGACACTTTTTCAAAACTTGCATTAACGTTGCATTAGGATTACCATTTGTGAATAAACAATTTTAACTGCAAATTAATCCTAGACCTCAAAGATACTCCAACAAGGGGAAATAAAAGAGGAATTTGACTTTCAGTGGCTGACACGAAGCAAGGTCACCTCAAAACCCACAGGCTGTGCCAAATCATTCAACAGTTTGATCAGGGGCAAGTCATCTCCAAAGCATCAAAGTTCAGCTTCAACTTTAGACTCGGTTAATCAGGGGCAGACCATTTCCATGTTTATACTGGGGCAAGACCAAGTCATCCTGACCATCAAAGCAGAGTTGCAATCTTCTCTAAAGCAAATTCACAATAAGCTACTAAGTACCCAGACTTGGGGCATCAAGCGCATCTTCTGTTTCAGTCATGGCGTCTTCAATAAACTGCGTGTCGAGGAAGTCAATCCCTCTCACCAACCAAAGTCTAATCCGCATTGGCAACTACCAAAAGTCTACCACGATGGCGTCTCCCACCTGCATTTCCAATCACCCGTCTGCGATCATATGCATCATACGCATTGCATCCGTTATCATAAGCATCTTGCATCATATGCATACCAAACCATATCATACTTCCTCAGCTCTTGCATCTATGCGCGTCAGCATTTGCATTTGCACTTCCATTCATTATGGAACATCATTTTCAGCATCAAGCATTCACATATGCAAGTCAAGGTTCAGGATCAATCTCGAAGATCTCCAAGACTATCATCAGCCCAGTCAGAGGCATTCTCCGCAAGACCGTGGGCTTTCCCTAAGAAGTTGTTGAACCTTTTGTTGGGCAAATTCGAAGATTTCCAAGACCATCATCAGCCTAGTCAGGGGGATCGTCTGCAAGACCGTGGGTTTCTCTCACAAAATTCAAGGATGCTCAAAAGCAAGATTTGACCCAGCCAGGGGAATTCTTTCAAAACCATGGGTGTTTCCCATGAAGTTATTTCAACCTTGAAGGTTTTTAAGACAACCTTCAGCCTGGTCAGGGACATATCATTCAAGACCGTGGGTGTTCCCCACGAAGTTGTTCAACCTTTTGTTGAACAAAATCAAGAGTTTCAGTGCAACATTCAGCCCAACCAGGAGTATCTTCTTCAAGAACCGTGAGCGTTCCTCACGAAGTTGTATCAACCTTTTATTGACCAAGGCAAAATTTCAAGACAAACTCTGCCCAGACCGGGGCATCTCCTTCAAAATTCATGGGCGTTCCTCATGAAGTCATTCTAATCTCTTGTTCTCTAAACTGTGACCTCCGAGCACGACAATAGGCGTACCCCGTTGATTCATTTCAATCCAATCTTCCTCTTAGGTGTTCCCCAGTGAGTTGTATCCAACAAACTTGACATTTGTCAATTTCCTTACTATCATCCTTTTGGTGATAGCCGAACCTCGTCTGTTCAACCTAGCCTGCATCCTTTTGGTGTTGGTAGCATTCAATTTGTGTCATTCTATCATGCTTTTGGTGATAACAACCTGTGTGCGTGAGTTCGCTCTGTCATCCTTTTGTTGGTGGGTTTGTCATCTCGTTGATGCCAGATTGTGCGAGTGTTTGCTCTATCGTCCTTTTGGTGGTAGTAGCCGGTGTGAGTTTGCTTCGTCATCCTTTTGGTAGTGGGTCTGTCATCTCTTTGATGCCAGATTGTCCGAGTGTTTTCTCTATCATCCTTTTGGTGGTGGGTCTGCCATCTCGCTGATGCCAGGTTGTCCGAGTATTTTTGGTCTATCATCCTTTTGGTGGTAGTAGCCGGTGTGAGTTTGCTCCGTCATCCTTTTTGTGGTGGGTCTATCATCTCGTTGGTGCTAGATTGTGTGAGTGTTTTGCTCTATCATCCTTTTGGAGGTAGTAGCCGGTATGAGTTCACTCCGTCATCCTTTTGGTGGTGGATCTGTCATCTCGTTGATGCCAGATTATGCGAGTGTTTGCTCTATCATCCTTTTGGTGGTAGTAGCCGGTGCGTTTTGCTCTGTCATCCTTTTGGTGGTGGGTCTGCCATCTCGCTGATGCCAGATTGTGCGAGTCTTTTTGCTCTATCATTCTTTTGGTTGTAGTAGCCGGTGTGAGTTCACCCCGTCATCCTTTTGGTGGTGGGTCTGTCAGCTCGTTGGTGTCAGATTGTGCAAGTGTTTTGCTCTATCATCCTTTTGGTGGTAGTAGCCAGTGTGAGTTTGCTCCGTCATCCTTTTGATGGTGGGTCTGTCATCTCGTTGATGCCAAATTGTGCGATTGTTTTGCTCTATCATCCTTTTGGTGGTAGTAGCCGGTGTGAGTTCGCTCTATCATTCTTTTGGTGGTAGTAGCCGGTGTGAGTTTGCTCCGTCATCCTTTTGGTGGTGGGTCTGTCATCTCGTTGATGCCAGATTGTGCGAGTGTTCCCCTATATCCTTTTGGTGTCGGGGACGTGTGTGTTTCGTCCTATCATCCTTTTGGTGATGGCTACCTTTTGCTAGTTATTCACTGTCTAGTCGTGGGTAGACCCTCATCCAGTATTTTAGTTCTCGAGCATTTCTTTCTTTTCGGAAAAATTCAGGGTTTTCTTCATATCTAATTGTCTTCTACCTCGAAAGAATGAAGTCGTAGCAGTTCATCTCCCTAGGTTTAAGCCAATTAGATAGGGGCATCTGTCATACCCCAAATTTGTCCTACTTGTATAACTTTCATTTGTACACCTACTCACCAATTATCATTCAAAAAATAATAAATGTTGTCTTTGATTTCATCCTGCCTTTTTTCTCAATTCAAAATTGGTGCAAGACTCGTGTGAGGTCATCAGGGAAATGATGTGCGCAGTGTGAGGTCATCAGGGAAATGATGTGCGCAATGTTGATTTTCAGTTAGTTTTGACCTAATGATAGCCAGGCAAGTTTGAGTTTCTTTATCAATGACAGGGGACGTTGATTCAGGAGTAGTGTCATTGAGGATTCAACTAGGGTTTATGCAAGTCCAATATCCGTCTAATTAAGTTAAGTGATGGGATACTTAGAACATATTTGGCCTTTATCTCAAGATATTTAAAGCGGTAATGGATTTAAGAGATTTATACAAAGTTCAAACTGCAAATTCAAAGTTGCATTCAGGCTAGATTACAAAATCAAGCGCATGAAGATGCAAGGGAGCGTCGTTAATACTCGGGTCCAATTATCAAGTTTTCAAAGCCATTACATTGTAAAAATTTGAAAATTCATATAGAACCATTATTTCACTATCCATGATATTCACTAAACATCTCACAAGTTCATTTACCAAAAAAAAAAAAAGATTATGACCTCATCTCGCTACAATATAACATAGAAAGATAGAAAGCCCATTTGTATATCTCATTATAAAAAGATGTTACTAGGCCTATTTATAATTTCAAAATTCCATACATCTAACATACATTACACAAAAAAATTTACAAAAATTTGTCCTCATAAAAATGTAGTCCACAAGCCATAATTCACACGTACTCAATTTTTTTGTTAATTGCAAAACTTTGTTGAAATCGATCCAAGCTACACAGTAACGACAACATAACGGATAGCAGCTGCAACAAAGATTTAGGTGGCAATATTCACAGCCCCAAAACCGAAAAGAGTGTACGACCACGTCATGAATGATTCATGACACTCTTTCCGTTTCTGCCCTCCACCTCTATTTTAAATGGAAATGTTTTCTTCTCACTGAAAGGAGGGAGCTAGACGGTCCGAACTTCACCATTCCAATTCTTCCGAAACCGCAAGCAATTCCTTAACACCTTTCATTTGCAAATTTTCCAGTCTTCCATAAACATCCAAAAACCCAAACAAATTCTGCTGAAAACTCTCTTGATCTTCACTCACTATTTCCTTCGCAGATTTCTCTCATGAACAACAGAACAACCCAAAAAGAAAACCTCACTTTTCTTTCCCATCCAACTCCTCTTCAAACCATTAATCAAAAAACTTTCATCTTCTTGAAACCTTCAATCTCTCTTCTGAATAAAACCCTTCAATCATTTTTAGAAAGCCTCACCCCCAAAATCTTCATACCACTACCAACCTTCAAATAAAACCCACAAATTTCCCTTAACTTTCTTCAATCAAACTTGAATCATCCATCCGAAACAGAACTGAATCAGAAATCCAGAAATAAGAATAAGATGAAACCAACCCAGAATTCTGCAAAACACAAAGTAGACCAAGATGAAGAAGATTGAACTTCGAAACCGTAAATCAAAACATAACCTGATTGAAACGGATGGGCCGCGAACAACAAGAAGCGAGTGGAAGGTCGAGTTTCTTCTTGATATTGGATGTGCGATGACGAACTCTTTTATGGGCATGTTAGTTTTATAGTCGTTTGGTTTCTCTGTGGAGAGGTTGTGTCTCTCGGTTTTTCTCGTTTCTCAGAATGTGTGCTAGCAATTTTGAATGAGATGAGACACCACATGGCTTGACTTTTTCATCTGTTATTTTTTTTATTTTTTTTACCAGGCTTTCATTTTGGGCTCCACGACGTAGGGTTTTGATCTATCTATACCGGAAGTTTTACCCCATACCCCTACACTTATACCTATACCTCTACATTAAAAAATTTTGGACCAAAATATCCTCGTATAAAAATTTATTATTTTTTAATTTTTTAATATTTTTTTATTTGTTTACCGGAAGACTTTTAGAAGTCTTCCGGTTCACATTTTTTTAGTATGTTTACCGGAAGAAGTCTTCCGGTAAATATTTTTTTTCGTTTGTTTACCGAAAGACTTTTTGGAAGTCTTCCGGTTCATGTTTTTTTTTTTAATTTGTAATTAATATTTAAGATTTATTAATTTTATATAAAGACCAATTTAGTAAATTTTTGAATATTATACTTAAAATATAAAAATTCTATAAATAGAGAATCATTTTCAGAATATTTTCTATTTACTATAATTATTAGAATACTAGGATTAAAATCATTTATTTTAAATGATCATTAGAATTTTCTCAAATATCTTATTAATCTTAAACATTAATAAATAAAATAAATTTAAATATAAGATATAAGTTTACATTATTCAATATATTTAATCAAATGAAAACATATGTGATAAATAAATAATGTATTTTAATTTAAAATGATCACAATAAGTTAACTTGCAAAATAATATAAGTAATAAATTAATAATGTATTTTATTTAAAATAATCACAATAATAAAATACGCAAATAATGTGTTTTATTTATAGGACTGATATAGTTTTATTGATTATTTAATTTTGAATACTACTATGAATATAGTATTTAATCTATACTTTAGAACTCACATAATTATAAATATAAAAAATATTGTTTTATTACCCATATTTTTATTTAATTAAAAAAAATAAGAATATAAATTTATTATTTGTTTTTCATTTTTGTTTGATCTTTTTAATTATTTCACTTTATTTAATATTTTTAATAAAATAAATAATATATTTTATTTAAAGTAAGCACAGTATAGAATATGCAAAAAATTTATAAATAAAAAAAAGATCAAATTACTATTTACTATAATTATTAGAATACTATGACCAATTTACTATAAATAGAATATTTTCTATTTACTATATTTTCGTTTGATCTTTTTTTTATTTATAAATTTTTGCATATTCTATACTGTGCTTACTTTAAATAAAATATATTATTTATTTTATTAAAAATATTAAATAAAGTGAAATAATTAAAAAGATCAAACAAAAATGAAAAACAAATAATAAGTTTATATTCTTATTTTTTTTTAATTAAATAAAAATATGGGTAATAAAACAATATTTTTTATATTTATAATTATGTGAGTTCTAAAGTATAGATTAAATACTATATTCATAGTAGTATTCAAAATTAAATAATCAATAAAACTATATCAGTCCTATAAATAAAACACATTATTTGCGTATTTTATTATTGTGATTATTTTAAATAAAATACATTATTAATTTATTACTTATATTATTTTGCAAGTTAACTTATTGTGATCATTTTAAGTTAAAATACATTATTTATTTATCACATATGTTTTCATTTGATTAAATATATTGAATAATGTAAACTTATATCTTATATTTAAATTTATTTTATTTATTAATGTTTAAGATTAATAAGATATTTGAGAAAATTCTACTATTATGATCATTTAAAATAAATGATTTTAATCCTAGTATTCTAATAATTATAGTAAATAGAAAATATTCTGAAAATGATTCTCTATTTATAGAATTTTTATATTTTAAGTATAATATTCAAAAATTTACTAAATTGGTCTTTATATAAAATTAATAAATCTTAAATATTAATTACAAATTAAAAAAAAAACATGAACCAGAAGACTTCCAAAAAGTCTTCCGGTAAACAAACGAAAAAAAATATTTACCGGAAGACTTCCAAAAAGTCTTCCGGTAAACATACTAAAAAAATGTGAACCGGAAGACTTCCAAAAAGTCTTCCGGTAAACAAATAAAAAAATATTAAAAAAATTAAAAAATAATAAATTTTTATACGAGGATATTTTGGTCCAAAATTTTTTAATGTAGGGGTATAGGTATAAGTGTAGGGGTATGGGGTAAAACTTCCATCTACACCACACTTTCCTTTTTGCATTTTGTATGTTTTTTTGATCTATCTAAGCCCATACGATTCTGCCCATTCTATGCACACCCCTCGTGTGGTTTTCACCCCCCCATATTTTCCCTTTCTTTTTTGATCTCATTGATTTTTGGCTTTTAATTGTCTTGTTAATCATTTTGTTAATAATTTCAATTAGTTTTGTAAAAATTATTTGGTAAATATTGTGGTTATATTTTCTTTTACCATTTCATTTTTGATTATATTCATTTTACTTTATTTTAAGGGTCGATGAAGAGACCTCAAAATTGTTGTTCGTCAAACTATTGATGAATAACAATAAATCCGAGACCAATTTTCGTTTCGCCTTTTTATTTCCAATTTTATTCTTTTTTATCATTTTTCGGTCGATGAAGAGACCTCAAAGTTGTTGTTTGTCAAATTATTGATGAATAACAACAAATCCGAGACCAAATTTCTTTTCACCTTTTCATTTTTGATTTTATTCATTTTTTACCGTTTTTAGTCAATGACGAAACTCAAAGAATAATTATCGGTCAAATTATTGATAGATAATGATTTATCCGAGACCACTTTATTTTCTATTTCAATTTCTTCTTCATTTTCAATATTATTTAATTTCTCTCGATCTATGAACTGTTTCGATTTGTAAACATCGATTTATTGAAGTCGATAACCTTCACAATTTCAAATCTATGTAAAATGACCATTTGGGTCATTTTCTTTACTTTGGGGTCGTGAGAGGCTACCTTTAATTAATCGACATGAGTTTATGATTAAGACGAGATCCCACCCTTCTTTTGTCCATGCGACACGATTAAATTGGAGAATGGTCCTCAATATCATTTCTCTATCTTGTTTTTAGCACGGATATTAATCTAGGCGACCTCTTATAGTTTGAATTTCATCATAAGTCGAGCTACGACGGTTTAGCGTTACATTTTGTCCCGATACAATTCATAACAAACTAACCACTAACTTTTACTTTCTATCAAATATCAATTGTTTTACTTTCTGTCAAATATCCACTATTTTATCTTTCAGTCAATTATATCTCGATTATATTATATTGTTATATCATCTTGTATATTACTCATATCTTATTCATAATTGTCAAATTCATATTCATTCTCTTCATTCTTATTCACCCATATTCGAAAACACTTAATAAATAATTGAAACACTAAAAGCCTAAATTGGTGGACTGTTGGATCATTGGACATTTTCAGGAACCCTAGCATGGAGTTGTGTCCAACTTTTTCTCAAGGCGTATTTTAGGACACATTGCACACACACAGATTTCTCTTGGGCTACCTGACAATGAGACCCTTTATTTCGTGCAATCCTGTGTGTTGCGGTGAAAATTGGATATCAAGCTATTAAATTAACTTGAATCTTAATTCTTTTTACAACCGAACTTTATTTTTATCCAAAGGACAGGTCTAAAGAAAGAAAAACCTTTTTCGCGATGTAACGACAACGCTTAAGAGATTCGGGGATCGGGGGTTGGTTATACCTAGGGAAGGTGTTAGCACCCTAAGCATCTGTAGTACTCTACAGGAACCTTTTGTTTGATTGCTTGCTAAGTTTGTGATATGTACTATGGATTTGGGATTGGGAAAAGATATGAGTTGAAACCTAAAGTTATATACACTAAGTTTGCTCGCAAAGAAGTCGCATCTTCTGCCTACGTATCCTAACTAGGATAGAATCAGAGCAATCGTAGTTCACCTCACAAGGGATAAAGAACACTTGATTATGATCAAGGTTCACGGGGGAACAAACATGACAATGTTTGTGTGGAGTTTGACAAAACTCCCTAATCTAAGTTGTAATGTTCAAAAGGGGAAGTAAGAAATCATGACGATGATTCTTACACAGAGTTGACAAACTCTTTCCTAGGGTTCTAGTTGAAGAACACTCCTAGTACATGTGGGTCTTTTAGACTTAAAGCAAAGTCTAAGGGTTTCTAATCTAGGGTTAAAGTGACTTAACAAAGTCAAGAGAGGGATAAGGGATGTATCCATGACATGAGGGTCAAATGGACAGACTTTTCCTTTGGAAGTAGACAAGGGAGGCAACAGGATGAGAGCTAACAAGCTTCATCACTTGGGGAAAGAAAACAATAAGAAAATTAACAACAAGATGAAGGCATATTCATGGTGACAACCATTAGATAAACATGTGGAATGATAAAGATGAAGGTGCATTGATGACAGTCAAAGCAGATGAATTAACAGGAACTGTGACGACAAATCGAGTTCAATTACATTCAACAGAGGGAACATGGTAACAACCAAAAATAAAATCCTAGCATGTTAACTAACATATAAGGATATGAATACAAGAAAGTATCACAAACAAATTTAAGTATAACCAAAGAAAAATTCATCTGCATATGCGTAAACGAACGTAAAATGCACTTAACTTGCACGAAGTCAAAAGAGATGAAAAATTTGTCAAACATGAAAATAAAAAATATGACATGAAAGTACACATCAAGATGAACATAATGAAAAAAGAACGGGTGAAAAACGATTAAAATTGAGAGAGATATGGATTTTTTGAAAATGGGGTGAAAAATGCCAAAAAATAACAAAAGAGTTTCCCTTCTCAGGGGTCGAACTCAGGTACAAGGCGTGCAAGGCGTTTTTGGCATAATGGTCTTACCACTGGGGTGGCTATACATCCGTTGATTGATGCCACCCCTTTAATTAATAAGGGTAAAATGCTTGGTTTGTCTTGGCAAAAAAAACACACAAAAAGGGATTTACGTTTTATATCGTAACTTCTTCTTTCTCAACCAAACGCGACAAACTTTATATGCAACTGGACCAGAAAAACATGAGGATCATGATGGTGTGATTATTTTTCTGAGACTCCTCCTCCAATGAAAAATTCGATGGTGTGTGCTCTTGTATGTTATGAGATGCATTTTGATGTGAATAACTTGTTTCAATCATTTTTAATCCAAACCAAGCACACACACAGATCACATAAATGGTAAAGAATGATTCCAAGTCCAAAAAATAACTCAATGCAAACAGTTTGTGAAGTTGATATGTCAAGTGGTAATTTTCATGGAAAAATGCACTTTGAAGTGAAACACTCATGACCGCCAACTTTGAATTAAAATGATCACATCCACACAACATATAAGTGACAAGGACTAAGTTCATGCAAGAGTCAAGGCTCAATTTATGCTGTGGTGAAAAATGATATGTGAGTTGCAATTTTGTGCTAAAAGATGCATTTTGAAATCTAAAACACAAACCAACTGTTGTGATAATCAAATGAGGGTTTGAACATGTTACAAGTGATATGTTTGATGTATTCCAATAGTTGATTTGGATCAAAACACAACAAAACCAATACCGGTATGATCATGCAAGTATATTGTTTAAAAAATGCATTTTGGTTATTTGTCAAAGCATGAGAAAACCCTAATCATGATTCTAAGCATTTCTGACTAAATCAACCATATACATACTTCACATACATGTTATAGAGTAAGAACCAATGTCCAAAAGCTTTCAAAAACTGTCCAATATAAAAAAGGTTATGCAACTTGTTTCTTGATGGTTTGGCAAGGCAGTAGGGGGGTCAAAAACAGTTTCAAGCATATTTTGACTGTATGAGTCACACACACAACCTATGTTCATGATTTTAAATGAATGCCAACAAAAATTAGGGGTCAGAACAGCCTGTGTTTAAAACTGGCATGCTGGCTGCAAGTTTGATGTTGTACAATGCCTTAAAGTATCCAAAACATGATTAAAGCACAATGTCATCAAAAGGATCATACGCACACATCAATTACCTATAACCAAAGATGTCTAAGCAAGAAAATGGACCTCTAACAGGCTGTGACACAAAAGATAATTTCAGGCTCAATTTGTGTTTTTTTTGACAAAAGCATGAAAAATCTCCAAATCATTTCCATGCATATTCAAGTTAAACCAACTATGCACATAGCTTCTACACATGATGATGAGTAAGTTCAATCACATAATTGACCTAAAAGCAAGTTTGTATGAAACAGGGCATGTAGTATGCATTTTGGCCTTTTTGATGAAACACACAAAGCTCAAAATTAGTTTAAGGCAGGTTCAGCTTAAAAGAAACATGTACACATATTATGTTTATGATTTTGGAGATGATTCAATTCAAACCAGAGGTTACAACTCTGTCACGGCAGGATTGGTGTATTAAAGGACATACATATCACATATTTCACATGATGAACTCTAAGTGTCAAATCAAAGAATCATGATGCAAAGTGAGAAAGGATTGCTTACATACCTCTAATAGACTTTGTTGAACAAGCTAAAATAACCAAGAAACCCAGAGAACTTCAATCTTCCTTTTTGCCTTGAGACTTTTCTTCTCTTTGAAGCAATATGCAAATGTGATGACAGTTGGAGAAATAGGTCTCACCAATGGATTCTAACACTTTGGACAGTTGAAAAACAATATATAAGAGGTGTTAGGATGATTAAAACACTAGGCAAGTGCTTAGAACAAGATTTGGTAGAATTTGTAGCTTTTGGTCAAAGTAACTTGGTGATGAAGTTGACTTTTTGATTGGTGAAGTTTTTGGATGGTTTAATGGTTTAGGCTCCTTCTATACCATATCTAGGGATTGCATGGATGATTTTTGGGGTGTTTTAGTATAGAGAAATGGTTTTGGCAGCCCAAGTAGCAAGACAGATTTTTGGTGTTTTTGGTGGAAATGGTGATTTTGTGGTTTTGAAGTTTTGAGGCAAAGTGCAAGGGCAGAGGTTTCTTCTGGTTTTTAGAAGATTGTTGATGATGAAAATGAGGTGGGGGGGAGTCCTATTTATAGGCAAATGAAGTGGCTTGGGCAGATTTGAAGGTTTCTTCATTTTGAAGAAAGGTTTTGGATTTTTTGGAGCAAACCTCTACAAGAGGGTTTCCTTGGCTGCAAGGCAGGCCTCAATAGTCAAGAACAATGATGGTTTAGTGTGGCTAATTGCATGCTAGAAGCATAGCTTGAGGGCTGGTTCAGAATTTGTTTTACACCTCATGCTTCACTTTTTCACTTTTGGTGCAAGTTGCAAACCAACTTGCAAGGCAATTTGCAAAGCTTGGAGAATTCATCCCCTCTACATATCCTTCATATTTTTAGGCTTCAAACTCTCTACATATCAAATACAACATGATTCAACAGCTAGAATTGGTCAATTTTGATGAAAGGATGATTTCTTGAATTTTGACAATGTGGGACTAAAGTGAAAAACCACCAACTTGCCATGACCATAACTTTCAGCTCACAAATCATTTTGAGATGTGCTAGTATTTTTTAGAAAGCCCTCACATAGCTCTAAAACATTCATGCTTTCATGAGTTTCAATTTCCCAAAGGAACGTGGCCAAAAAGCCTTCCAAAGTTGCTAAAAAATGAACTTAAAAATGAAATTTCCCCAAGTCTTTTTCCCCTCTTGAAATGAATTTGATCATAACTCCAAATCTATGCATTTTATGATCATGGACCACTTAGGGACTTTTGTAGGACTTGTAAAGAGCTTCCAAATGAGCTTTGAACCAACTCAATTGGATGTGTGGTTAAGGAGTTATGGTTTAGCCCCTTTCAAAACCCTAATTTCCCGATTTTTCGATTACTCCTTCATTCTTGATCCAATGGTCATGAAAGTTGATATGCAAGTCCAATATGACATAATGGACAACTTTGTTTCACAACTTGAAGTCCAATTCCTAAAATTTGGAGAGTTGACTTTTCAGTCAACCGTACGACCGATCGGTGATTACCGAGTCGCCCGTTGACATTCTGGGCCTCCTGAGACTTTGAAACTTCTTGGATGAACTTTATTAAGATATATGAACTTCATGAATCACAATACCACTATTTAAACATCTTCCAACATCAAAGTCAAACTACGGTTGACTTTTACTGGTCCAAAACCCTAATCGGATGCTCTGAAATGCACTGCTCTGAATTCTGGGGTAACAACCTCACATTGGCTTCTCAATTGACATTATATAATACCCTTGACCTTGTTCCCTATTTGAATGAGCCCAAAACATTGACTAATCACAAACCCTGAAGCTTCGATTTTGACTGCACGAAACCCTGATTCATCTGCAATTTGACAAAGACAGACTTGCACTGGGTTAAGGTTAGAAAATTCATGAGTATGCTCCTAAAATGATAATGAGAATCTAAGGGGTCAAAATTTGGGGTGCAACACCGTGTAAATTACATGTACCCCTCTCCCATTCCGATGTATGTTTCGTATTTCTTTGATTATTGGTTTATCTTCTAGGAGCACCCTTAGGGACTAGCGTAGATCAAACTATTTTCAAGCTAATTCTCGATTCGTCATCGAGCCATTTTCAAACACCCCTCGTAAGTCGAGTGCTCGTCCGCATTCTCCATCAACCTATTGCATACACTTCATCGTGGTTTCGATATTGGGAGCACCCTCAGGGACTAGTATCGTTTCTCACAACCTAACCCTTTGATTCGTCATCAAGCCAGTTCCATTTTCAATCCAAACCCTCGACTCTTCTTCGAGCCATTTCTCAAACCATTTCCATTCCACCGTGTTTAGAGCGCGAATATGAGTCAAACCCTTGATCCAACATCAAGCGGATTTTCACAATCAACTATGAATCAATTAACAATTATCTAACTAATTTTCAAGGTGTAAAGAGGGGGATTGAGCTTTTGATCTCTCCTACAGTTGTTTGGATGCGAGTTATCTTACTCGTGTGTGAGAAATTGACGCCTCTAATAACATTTGCAACTCGACAACATTCAACCATCTTCCAAGCCAGTCATCACTTCAAACACCATTTAAACACAACTTCATTTTAAGATGAAAAAGAGAGATAGTCAAGTCTTTGACTCTTTCTCCCGATTACTTGGGCCCGAGGAGCCTTTCTTACGCTTCGAGTAATCGTCATCCGATCCCATCCTTACCTTTCAGACACAACCTTCTTTTCACGATGAAAAAGAGAGATAGTCAAGTTTTTGACTCGCTCTCCCGATTACTTAGGCCCGAGGAGCCTTTCTTAAGCTTTGAGTAATCGTCATCCGTACCCACTTCAAACCAATTCAAATCCAGTTTCTTTTCGTGGTTGTTACCATGAACTACGGATGCTCTGATTCTTCATTCACTCTTGAATGTAAGATACGTAGGCACAAGATTGTGATGATCTTGGCGAGCTACCTCCCCTCCATCTTCCCGTTTCCCCGTTTCTTTTCGTGGTTGTTACCATGAACTACAGATGCTCTGATTCTTCATTCACTCTTGAATGTAAGATACGTAGGCACAAGATTGCGATGATCTTGGCGAGCTACCTCCTCTCCATCTTCGCGTTTCCCCGTTTCTTTTCGTGGTCGTTACCACAAACTACGGACGCTCTGATTCTTCATTCTCGTTTGAATGTAAGATACGTAGGCAAAAGATTGCAATGATCTTGGAGAGCTACCTCCTCTCCATCTTCCGTTTCCCCTATCCTTTCCCGTAGTCAAACTACGACACTCTGACTTCTCATTCTCGTCTGAATGAGCATACATAGGCACAAGGGCCTCAATCATTGGCGAGCGGCTTATCTTATAACCACCCATTTTCCCTAGCGTCTTTATCCCTTTATCATATTGTTTTGCATTTAGTATTGAGAATAGAACAACTAAGCTTAGCTAACGCTCATCATAATTTGAATTAAGAGATTCCTATTGAGTATAACAGACGTGAGGGGTGCTAATACCTTCCCCTTGCATAACCGACTCCCGAACCCAGAACATCAGGTTGCGACGGATGTGTTCCTTTCGTTTTAAGAGGTTTTCTCGATATTTTCCTCTTCTGTTTATTCAGGATAAATAAAGTTCGGTGGCGACTCTGTCGAACCGCATTTCCGTGCCTTTACTGCGAGGGTCGTTTCTCCGAAATGTCTTTGTGATTTTTTGAGGTGCGACACAATGACGTCTTCAAAGCCCCGCCGACTGAAGTACACATCCTTACTTTACCATGACCTTTCATGCAATTGGGAATGGACTTTCTCGGTTCCTTCATCCCAGCAGCTAGCCAACTTAGATACTTAATTGTAGTTGTTGACTATTTCACAAAATGGATCAAAGCCAAGACTCTGGCAAAAACAAAGATGGTAAATATTTTGAAATTTTTTAAGAAAAATGTATTGCCTGGTTCAGGGTTGCTTAATCTGTTGTGACTGACAGTGGAGCACAATTCATAGATGGGAAATTTTAGAGACTGGTGGAGGAATTAAAGATCAAATAACATTTTTCGTCAATTGAGCACCCCCAAACCAACAGCCAAGCAGAAGCCACCAACCATGTATTAGTTAGACGGTTGAAAAAGAGGCTAGAGAAAGCCAAAGGAAATTGGGCAAAGAAACTATCACATGTCCTATGGGCATACCGCACAAGCCCTAAATCTACAACACACAAGAAAATCTGTATTGACTTACATACAGAATAGAGCAATTATCCTGATATAAACCAAATAGTTAACATAGAGAATAGCTAACCCCTTTTTCGGGGTGAAAAATAATGTCGCTCTCAGAAAAGAAATGGATCTTTTGGAAGTAAAAAAGACTGACATCCGCTTTCACGAGTCCAATCGTCATGCAAACTAAGACTACCAAATGCAAGTGGCACGTGCAACACATAGAGTTTTAGCCAGAGGAACTAGTCCTTTAGAGAGCTGACATCGAATGCAAGAATGCTCAGGATGGCAAGCCCTCAGTAAACTAGGTAGGACCTTATAAAGTAAAAGTAAGTATCGGGTGAGGAGCATATTCCTTATAATCTCTTGAAGGAGAGCATATACCATGAACATGGAACATCTTGAAACTCAAATGGTATTATAGTTAAAGAATAAAGTTTAAAGCTTTGATTGTGTAAACCCCGCCTATATGAAACTAAGGGATGTTTAGAATAAATTCATTCTCTATTATTTTTCACCTACCTATTTTATTTTTCTATTTTCCCTCTTCAGGGTAGTAAAGCTTCAACACACATGGGTGTTATTGGAGATGATTTGCAGGTCTGACTAAAGTAATCAATACCCCATGTGTTAAACGTTCTAAAATAGTCCAAGGGAGCTATCAGAGACTGTTTGTACGTCCGACTACAACAACTGATTCCTCAAGGGGTGCTATAAAATACATTTTATAGTCCGAGTACACCATTCAAATACCCCATTGTCCAAGAAATATACGCTTTCACGCATAGCTGGTGCACACCCTTCTTTGGATCTAGCCAATCCAAGGACATGCATGGTGAAGCTTTGAGACATCCACCTCTATCCGAGTCAAACCTCGGGGTAGGGACGGGAATCATCTTCCTTTTTCCAGAAACGATCCTCTATGACACAGAGAGAAATGTACAAATATGGAGGCATGACCAGATCTCTCCAGATGAAGGAAAAGTGCCAAGGATCGAAATGTTAAATTCAATAAGAAATGCTAAATACACCAAGGTATTTCAAAATCTAAAAATACAAAACAGCCACATATAACATTATGCATGCAGGTATTTGGAGAAATAATACATTATAAAGTAATCAAAGAAGGTGGAAGGAAGCATAGAAAGTGATAAGCTCTGAAGCTAAAGATTCTAGTTGATACAAGATGCTCTAGCAAACACCATTTTTCAAGGAATCAGTATCAGGATGTTCCTAATATTAGGCTTCTAACATAATTTGTTGAACTCAGAAAGCTTCATCTCTTTTTGACATCTGTCCTCCCATCTGGCCAGTACTTCCATAACGCCTCGAATAACAAAAGACGCAATTTTTGATTCGACTTCCCCTTGGAAAACATCATCTTCCATCCTCCCAAGCTGATCCTCAAGACTTTCCACCTACTGAGATAATTTAGTTAGGGATCCTTGGAGTCTCCTTTCTTCAAAAAATACAGACCCATGATCTATGTGACCTCGCAGTTATAGACGGTCCTTCTCAAGACTCGTCTTCTTCGTCTCAGCGAGGTGGCAACTTGCCTTTAACGAACACACCTCCTAGGACATAATAGAGGGAAACAAAAACTATATCGGGTCAGCAACTAACTAGGTAAGGAGTGGCACCATCCTCATCACACATGTATTTATCTTCTTTACCAAGTCTAGTCGATCAGAAGGAAAGAGTCGACCAACGAAAGCATAATCCCCGACAAGAATAAGGTTTTTTAATCCCCTAGATTGTTAAAGAAATAAACCAGTAAACAAGGAAAGCCTTTTGTTCCTCCGATAGTATCATTCACGAAGTCAACCTTTGCTCGTTTTTTCCTTTTTACCCGATCTTTATTGGGGGGGGGGGGGGACAACATTGATCCTAAAACTTTTCTTCTCAGGATGTTCATCAAAAAAGGTCGGGATAATCTGGATAACCCTAGACTCTAACGGGATCGGGTTATTCTTAAATTAATTTAAAAATGAAGGAAGCAATGAAAAAATAAAACTAAACAGACCCATATGATTTCAAAGAAAAAGAAGCAAACAACTTACCAAACACCTCTTTCCGCGGAACCAGCCTTCGTTATTTGCCATTAAGGTATCAAGTTGTTGGAAAAACAAACCATAATCATTTTCATATCCTTGTCGGTATCATTGATGGCGTCATAAGGTATCCAATCAGTTTTGGTGCATTCAAAGAAATGTTCTGAGGACCATAAACGTCGTTGTCATTTTGTGCAACCTGTAACACCCTGTTTCCCGAAATAAAATAAAACAATTAAATAAGCACATATCAGAGTTTCTCCCCCAAACGGGATGTCACAATTTCCAACAAATTCCATAAATCATTTTTTTCCAAATTAATTTCTCAATAAAACTGCAGCGGGAAATATATATATATATATATATATATATATATATATATATATATATATATATATATATATATATATATATATATATATATATATATATATATATATATATATATATATATATATATATATATATATATATATATATATATATATATATATATATATATATATATATATATATATATATAGTCTGTCACAAATCGAAATAACACATATACATCATGTCATCAACATCGTCATATACATCAGCCGGCTAACCGCCCCAAAATATATATAGTATCATCAACTATTAACAGATATCTCCCAAAATTAGATACGCCACTGGGACACATATAATCAACAAATAAACACATAAACTCCCAAAACGCCCCGGTGTTACGTATCAGAGCAGTCCTACAGAGACACCACAATCCAAGCTAGCTAAACACCTAGATTGTCTGTACTTCCGAAGAAGCACAAACCACAACAACAACAAAGGGGTGAGAATCAAGATCAAATATTAACGGTATAAACGTACATGAAATAAAAGGCAGAAGCAATAAATTAATTATTTCATATTTCTCACACCCGGACCTACTGTCCCATCATCAGCAATCACACACACAACCACAATGCAACACATGCACTCGACTCGACAATATGCGGTACCGACTCAACTCAGGATAGATCGCATACTCTCCCTCTGAGCAACGATCTATCCCTACCACGCTCCTCATGAGCTCATATAATCACATATCAACGTCCCCCACTTGGGACACGGGTGGTCGCATACACTCCTTCCGAGCAACGATCCAAATTCCCGTCCACGCTCCCCACTGAAGCACGTGAGTGTATCACACACCACGTCCACACTCCCCACTTGGAGCACGCGAGTAACTCGTACACCGCGTCCACGCTCCCCATTTGGAGCACGTGAGCAACTCATGCCTCACGTCCACACTCCCCATTTGGAGCACGTGAGCAACTCATGCCTCACGTCCACGCTCCCCATTAGGAGCACGTGAGTGAATCGCATACGCTCCACCGAGCAACGATTCACCACGTCCACATGCTATGCAAGACACTATGCATAACCACGCCGCACACACAGTGCACACGATCCTACTGATCCACTCATCATATAATGCATATACGCACAAGCACGCAAAGTGCATCGATCCTATGGATCCAATCCATCACAACAACACATCAATGCAATGCACACCAGGCATATCGATCCTACTGATCACAACCATCACACAACAGTATTTAACCACAATGCATATAAAGCGTATCGATCCTACTGATCAGAATTCATCATATATCAAGATATCTCACTCATCATCACCGTCATCCCTCATAACATACTCCGATGCAATATCATAGTCATATGGACATCACAGAATTATGTCCCGATGTTCTTCATGCACTCACCACAGCTCACTAATAAGCTACTCACCAAGCATGACCAACAAGGGTCCAAAATCACAAGGAAATCAGCACGAAACCGCAGCCAAAACACAAACTGCTGTCGGGCTCGCTGGCGCATTCGCCTGGCAAAGCTCTGCAGCAAACACTCGCTGGCCATTCGCCTGGCGAAGCCTCGCAACGAACACTCGCTGGAACTCGCCCGACGAAACTCCTGGCGAAATAAAACAGAAGCTACTGGCAGCGTTCGCTGCCCAGCTCGCCCGACGAAGCCTGGCGAAGGCTCGCCCCCACATTCGCCCAACGAATGCCTGCGATTGCAGAAAAATAAACTCTCAGCTCAGAGTCGGCAATACGCTCCGAACCCAGCCGATTATACTCCAAGCCAAACCCCATCATACCCGACAACTGTTCCACAACCTGACTACACCTCTATCCTTGATTTCGTCCGATAGATTCACACCTCTGCTCAATTTACCAATTTTCGGCATTAACTTCGAATTACCCGGAAACCCCAACCGCTCTCAAACGACTCTCACAGCCACATGCAACGAAATTAACACAATCCAACACGATAATTACAGCAACATACAAGTACAATCAACATCAAACAATCGTTATCTATGGGGATTAGGGATTTTCCCCTTTCTACCAATTTCATGCAATATACCCCATTAACCGATCAATCCCCCCCTTTCCTCAAATGAAGTTATGATAATGATGATCCTTCACAATTTCACAGCTTCGATGATCTCTTCATGCTTGCTGAACTGTGTCCTTCTCTTCCTCACTCATGTTCTTCTTTCCACCGTCTGTTCTTTTTCCTTCTTCCAATTCTATTTCCACCAAAATGCTAATGTTACCCCTCATTCCAAATAATTCCTTATTATTCCAATTATATTAATAATCTCATTTTCTTAATTTCCAAAAATTAATATTATCACTTCATAATACCAATATTAATAATAATAATAACAATAATAATAATAATAATAATATCAACATTAATATTAATTATTAATTATTATCATTATCAATTATCCAATATTAATATTATGCCTTTATTTCTTCACCAATTCCCACACCAAAACAAGTTGGCGAATAAAATAACATCGGAACTAAAAATAATTAAAATGAGTGTTACACAACCAAATCACCCCAGAGAAATAGCGCAAAACTCCTCAGGAGCCAGAGAAGAAAGAGGTTAACCAGAAAGTAATTATGCTTAACCTATTTCAACCTGTCAATGTAAACCTTGAAGAATCAGTTTTGGACACGGGGGAGGGAAACAAGCTTGTGACAAACGACACCCTTCGAGGTAGGACACACTTCAAAAAGATTAAAAAAAGGTCTCGGGAAGCCAAACGTACTTTCCCTTGGTGTTCGTACCAGTATTGAAATACACGTACGAAGCCCCAGGCACAAAGATGGATTTATGAAGGGGGGATACAAAGATGATCCATAACCTCCTTCTCAAAAGGGGTTAGTGGAAGACGAACATCCAAGTCTTGGAAAATACAGGCATAAAAAGGGACAGAACACCCTTCAAACTTATGAAATATCCTTTTTCGTCCATAATTGATGAGATTTTCTAATAATAAGAAACCCTTGTTTCTAAAAGATTAAACGAAATTTCCTTCCCCAAAACGAAAGTAGACTCATGGACTAAGTATCACGGTTCGACCCAATAATAATATTCTACTACGATCGCTGCCACCGGAGCTGATGAGCCAAGTGAGATACGGAGATTTAGGGAATACGGTGGAGCGATACAAAGAAAATAGACATGTATGAAACAACTGTACCAAAAGAAATTGAAAACTAGCACCTCAACTCTTGTAAGGAAAGTAATACAAAGATCAACGGTCTAGATCAAACAATCTGAGGGTAACACGCTTCTTAGCCATTACTATCCTCGAGTAGAAAGGAAAACACTTGAGAAACCTAGGTAGCGTAATCAATTTCTAACCCACATATCTAAGGTGACTAGTTGACGACTTAGAGAGACAACTAATCAGAGACAATGAGACATTAAATATGCTCATTACTTCTGCAAAGTATTCCAAATGTTTCTTTTCCCTGTGCATCTGAGGTACATCTTGGATATGACCAACCAAGGCTAAATACCTCTCGGTTCCTATGACCCCGTTAAGTCATTGGGCAACTGTTTTAGGCTAGTCATATCCCTTTGGTCTGATCACCATAAGATGTGACTTCCCGAATCCAGATCAAGTATTTATTAAGCTTCTCAAATATTCTCCTAATCGCTAGACCCTCAAAGACCCGTAAGCAGGAGATCTATTCCTCCTGTGCCTCGAACACTCCTCTATATTCCACGTCAAAAAGATAGAAAAAAAGTTACTTCTCTCCTCTATACATGTGAGATGCAGTCATTTCAAGAAAAAAGTTTCAAACACAATTTGAATACTCTCTAATCACTAACATACTGACTTGAGTGTTAGAGTTCTAATCTTGTAAGTACACCCTTTGCTCCATCGCATCAGAAGCTCTCCTCTGACGCAGCTTCCGCATCTCTACATATTTTTGATTTCAGAACGGAACAATATTGATATCCAAGTATCTGAGCGTATTTGGTAGAAGAAAAAAAATAAAATTTATAGAATAAATAATTGATGAATATATAAAAAAATAGGTTTAAATATAAATGATTGATTTTGAATATAAAATATTGTATTTCTAATCTAACTATATAAACACCTGTGCTTTCGCACGGGTTCATTATAAAAAACTTCCGGGTACAAAATATTTTATTTATTAATAATAAATTTATTTCGGAATCTTTATTAAATAAAAAAAATACTTTACACACAATATGTTTCTTTAAATTTAAGATATCTGGAATTTCCTACATGTGCATATAAGTTAGTGAATTTTATTTTATATAACATGTTTTTTCAAAAAAATTACCAAATAAATTAATATTTAAAAAATACCAAATTGGCTATGTTTGTAGGAGGAGTTGCCATATGAAATGGCTGATCAAGGCCTCTCAGACTTGATTCGCCATTTCATATGGCGCATGGGTTGATTTTGGGCCGCCCTACCCTACACTGAGGCGCCATATGAGATGGCGCATCATTTGTAGGATATGTTTTTTTTGTTTTTTTTTAATATTTGATTTTTGTTTATATTTTATCACATTTAATTAATATTTAATTTTTAATTTTTAGTTTTTGTCACATATAATTAAAAAAAACAATAAAATTTATTATTTTTAATATTTTATAAAAATATATATAAATAAAAGAAATAATAAATTATAATATTTATAATATAAAAAGCTTCAATATTGTACAACTGATGAAAAAAAGAAAATCAATGGCTGACTCTATCAAAACGACCATCGGTACCATATTTGGGAGGATTCGTGCGGCGTCGAAGTCTGCCACGAGGTTGTTGAGGTGTATCTGATCTTTGCGTGTTTACCTGTGGAAGAGGTATTTGTTGAGATGACCCCGGTGTATCAAATAAATTTTGAAGCATTTGACGTCAATAGTCGGGCTGGCCGCTGCCAACGACGCTTCCGTAATTAAGTTCAATGCCCATGTTTTTGTAGTTTTGTCGGGGAGGTTGGGTGTGGTGTGGACGGTATGGTTGTCTGAATTGGTACATCGAATTGGTTTGGAAACGATGTAATGGTTGTTGTGGGGTTTGGTAGTCAAAAAGTGGATAGGTATTTTGTTGGTAGGAAGATTGATTGTCTAGTGTGGGGTCAAAAGAGTTATCTGGGCTATAGGTCGATGGGTTAGGGTCAAAAGATGTATCAAGGCTATATGCAAAAGTGGTGTCAGTTTCAGAAGGCTAGCGGTAAGGGTAACGCTCTTGTTGTTGCGATTGGGTTGGTGGCATGTATGGGTTGTAGTTTTGGAAGATTGATTGGGTGGGCATAGTTGGATGTTGGGTATAACATGGTGTTTGATGTCGGGCATTGGGTTGTTGTTATGGGTTCGAGGAAGACGCATGTTGCCTTGGGTCAATCAAATATGTCAGCTCAGACACAAATTGTTGTGAGGTTGTAACCAGTCTAAACCAAATCATATATTGATAACTTGGTCTAACCCCTTCCACAATAGGGTCGGTTAAGATGCGTTGATGTCGGTTTTTCCAATGCAGACACATCTATTTCGCAAAGTCCTTCCAATGATTTACACTCTATCGGGTATCCACCCTTAGCTGATGCTAGTGTCTCAATGACGTTGGAGCATCTAGAATATTCTGATGCGTCCTGAACTGTAGTTTCACCTGGTCACTTTGGTGCATCTCCACTGTAGTGAACCGAATGATAGGTGTTTTAGATGTCCATGCGGCAACATCATTGGCATTGGGTTGGTGGTTGAGACCCTCGCACGACATCCGGATAAACTACATTAATAATATATGGAATGAGAAATACAAGTATGTGTTTATCAATTAAACAAAGTAATGGTAGATAAATTACATCATCTGGCCCAATGTGTTCAACAAGGTTGCAGTACACGATTATGGAGTTCCTGGGACATCTTTGGTAATTCATTCCTGGAATAGACCACCTAAAAAAAGAAACACAAATAAATTAGTTACTAAGAAACATTGCACAAATAATTAAGTTACAAAGAAACATCATTTGTATACTCGTATTGAAAATAAACTTACTTGTTAGGGTATGGGAATGTGAATGGATTGCGGTTGATTGAAGCAAGTGTTGGCATCCTAGACCAACCCCACGCATGAAGGAGATAGACATAACCATAAAAAGTACAAGAATATTTTTTTCATTTTTACATAATGAACTATATAGATGGGTGAGGACAGCTGAACCCAAACTATATGTGCACACTTTATTAATGTTGTGCAACAACGGTAAATACATAATATTTACAGTATTTCCAGTACTGTCTGGAAATAAAAAATGGCTAAATAATATCATAATATAGCACCTAGTTTTAAGTATCTTCTCATACTCGGTGGATTCCTCATTTAACACGATACTATTGTAGTATTCTCTGAGGTATTTCAAATTAACACCTTGCCCCTTCGGTCGACCCTCACGTTGCGGCTGAGGTGTGTCGACACATAGAGGGGTGCCCAGTAAATATTTGCAAAGTTGGTCATTAACACCAACTTTGCCATTGACGACCTTACCATTGATGTGTAGGCCAAGTAACATGTATACATCTTGTAAAGTTACGATACATTCACCGAAAGGTAGGTGAAATGTGTGTGTTTCTAGTCTCCAGCATTCTAGCAACGCTAGAATAAATTTGGGATCTAGTGAGTACAATTTGATTTTGACCAAATCACTGAACCCACATGCTTCTAGGTATCCTTCTATGAAAGGGTCGTGTGGTATATAGTCATGCACACGACAGCGAAACCTTGATACATTCTGCGAAAGAATATAAATACCATTAGGTTTAAAGGAAAATTAAACTTAGTAAAGAATGACAACAAAAAGAGAAATACTTACAAACTCTCCAATGTTCTCAATTGTGCCTCTATGATCGTTGCCCATTGTGAGTAGAGACATTGTGGGTTAAGTTTGTTGAGTGAAGTTTGATGAGTGAAGTTTGCAGAGTGACAATGTAGAACGTATGAGGAGTAGAGTTGGTAATGGGATGAGAAGAGTTTGTTCCTTGATGAACATGTATTTATAATGGTCAAATATGATGAGAGGAGTCACATGAAAATGCATGCTGAAGTGTGCAAGTTTTTAAGTGAAAGAGTCACGTGAAAATGCATGTTGTTAGTGTGCAAGTTTTTAAGTGTATAAGTCACATGAAAATACATGATGTATTATTGTCATTCATGCAGAGTGTTGGCCTGCTACGGTAATAATGTAGGCATGTGAATACTACGACTATTAATGCATGCTGAAACATGATGACAATGGTGCAGGGAAGCGTGCAAGTATAGTCTTTTCATGCATATGAAGTCAAAAACATTAGTGTATTATTGTCATGCATGCAGAGTGTTGTGAAAATATATGTTTTGCTAGAGTGTAGTGTTGTCAAGCATGCATGCTGATTTTTCATGACATAGGTGAAGGGAAGCATGCAAGTGTAGTCTTGTCTTACAAGATTCTTGGTCATTGGAATGCTGAGAATCTTATAGTCATTGTTTGATAGAGTGCAGTCTTAAAGATATTTATTTTTTCCTTTATTACAAATATATAATCACAAGTATGCAGCGTATAGTGTAGTCTTAAAGATATGAAGATGTAGTCTAACAAGTATGCAACATATTTTTTCCTTTATAAAACAAGATGACAAGGATATTTATTAGTAGGAAAGCATGCAAAACAATATCCTACGAGACTAATATTGTAGCCATGTGTAGAAATTTATTAGTAAGAATCTTGTAGGCATGCAGAGTGCATAGTGTAGGCATGCAAAGTGCATAATGTAGCCATGTAGAGAATCTTATAGACATGCAAATTGCAGAGTGTAGCCATGCAAAGTGCAGAGTGTAGCCATGCAGAGAATCGCATAGGCATGCATAGAATCAAAGTGTAGCCATATAGACTACAAAGTGTAGCCATGCAGAGAATCTTGTAGCCACGCAGAGTGTATGCACACAGAGTGTAGCCAAGCAGAGTTTAGTCTTGTCGTGCAGAGAACCTTGTAGGCACGTAGAGTTTAGTTTTGTCGTGCAAAGAACCTTGAAGGCACGCAAAGTGTAGTCTTGTAGGCACACAAAGACATGTGATGAGTGCAGATCTAATAATAAAAAACAACACTTTATTGTTATTAATACAATAGAGATAGTTGATTTATTATCATATCAATTAGTAAAACAATCCTTTCTAACACAACTTTACTAAAATTTTAGTTATGGCTCAAACACTACAATACATGATCAGTGCACATTTAAATGGTGAGGTTTCTGAATGTATCTCAGCCAGTTTCAATTTTCGAAATACTGATGTTACTAGATTTTTGATTGATAGAAAATCAAATGTTTTACATTTGAAATCGACATTAGAAAATAAATTATAGTGTGCTCCAGTTGGCCAAATAATCTACAAGAATCCTGTGTTCTTTGGTGGGCACGAGCAATGCAAAATTTTCCAATTAAAGATTCGAGACAATGAAGATGTGTGTAACATGTTATGCAGTCATGAGTATTTCGGTTTCTCAGATATTATGTTATATGTTACGTTACAACAACAAGAACTGTCTCAACAACTTGATTCTTCTCAAGTTTTTTATGAATCTGATGAGGAACACGCTGAAGTCTATGCCATTGATGAAGAAGAAGAAGAAGCAGAAGTGATTATTGACGACATAGTAAACAACGAGGAAAAGGGAGTTCCACCCAGTCATGTTTATTGCCCACCTCAACACATGACAAGTCTCAACAACCCTTCTTTGAAGGTGAGTAACATAATTTCACATATGGTTCAAAGGTACAATTACACTCCTTCGTACCAAAAAGCATAGATAGCTAGGACTAAAGCGGTTGAAAGGGTGTTTGGAAATTGGGAGGAGTCTTACAAAGAACTCCCAAAATTCTTGGTGGCACTTAAACAATATTCTCTAGGCATTGTTGCCATCTTGGAGACAATGCCGGCGTATACACCAGACGAGAGTTGCGTTAATGGAAATGGCATTTTTCACAGACTCTTCTGGGTGTTTAAACCATGTATCAAAGGCTTTGCTTATTGTAAACCTATTATTCAAGTTGATGGCACATGGTTGTACGGGAAATATAAGGGCACGCTACTCATGGTTGTGGTACAGGACAGGAACAACAACATTTTTCCAATAGCCTTCGCTCTAGTTGAAGGGGAGACTGCTGGGGGTTGGAGTTTTTTCCTAAAAAATCTCCGCTTATACGTTTCTCCCTAACCTAACTTATGTTTGATCTCTGATAGACACCCATCAATCGAGAGTGCATACAAGAACCTTGATAACGGTTGGCAAGATCCTCCCTCGACCCATGTGTATTGCATAAGACATATCGCCCAAAGTTTCATGCAAGAAATCAAAGACAAAACACTAAGGAAGAAGGTTGTGAACGCGGGATATGCAGTAACAGAGCCCACATTCAAACACTACCCTGACGAGATCAGACTGATAAACACAGATACATTAAGATGGATTGATAATATTCATAAAGAGAAATTGATAAGGGCATACGACAATGGGGTGCAATCGGGTCACATGACAAATAACCTTGTTGAATCAATGAATTCTGTTTTCAAGGGAATCTGAAACCTACCATTAACTGCCTTGGTAAAGGCAACATATTTTAGGCTCGGGGCACTCTTTGATAACAGACATAGAAAGTGGGGTTCAGTATTACAATCTGGTCAGTTGTACAATAATAGTTCAACAAAATTCTTGAACAACGAGGCTGCCAAAGCCAACACACATGTGGTCACAATCTTTGACCGTAATAAAGGTTGGTTCAGTGTTGCCGAGTCAATTAATCACAATGAAGGAATGCCTAGGGATGTTACCGAGTGGAACTAGATAGGAGTTGGTGTGACTTTGGAAAGTTTCAGGAATTTCGTATGCCTTGCTCCCATGTTATAGCAGCATGTTCGAAGGCGCGCCAGGACCCAACCAACTATCTTTCTGCTATTCACTAAATGATAAGTCTATGTAATGTTTACACGTGTAGCTTTCAAGTGGTGGCAAAGGAGGACTATTGGCCTCTATATGAAGGTGAAACTGTTTGGCATAATGATTTGATGCGAAGAAAGAAAAAAGGGTTGCCCTAATAGCACGTGCATTCAAACAGAAATGGATGCAGCAAACAAAATGGTCATATTATGTAGTTCGTGTCGGCAACCAGGACACAATCATACAAAATGCCCCAACGTAGGATCAAGCACATGATCATAGTTTCTAATGTAACTTTGTCTCTTTAAATCAACAAAAAATTTCATTCCATTGAAAGCATAGTTAAGCGATTACAATTAACGAGCAACATAAATTAAACAAACATAACTTAATATCACAACATTCTAAAAATAACAACATAACCTAATATCAAAATAACAATCCGAAAATAACAACAACAAACATACATAAAACAACACAATGCATCAACTTGTCTAGGATATCAAAACCATCAAGGTAATCTTCTTTGGTGTTAACATCATCACAAGGACACTAACATCATTTTCCATTTTTCTCCAATCACGAGTAACTCCGTTTCTCCATGATGTGTATGTGTAAAGACTTTAATAATTCATTTCTAAAAGAAAAATATTAATGATTTTGAAGAGTGAAAAAATTATAATGATTGTATTCTAATTATTTGTATATATGGATTTAATTGTAAGCTTCAAAAAGGAATTGATCATGGTCATTAGTAGTTAAAATGGAATTTTTGAACTAAGTGGCATTTTGGGAATTTTAGGCATTTTGGAGGGACAACTTGATCCTTTTCTAAAAGGAGCTCTCTTACTAACATTTTAATTTGTTTCACTCTTTGTCTCTTAGATATCAAAATTCAAAATTTAAAAAGAATAAAAAGATAAGAAAGAGAAGAAAAAAAGAAGAGAAGAGAAAGAGGAAGAAAAGCACTTGCATGCCCTTAGAATTCTTGAAAGAAAAAAATTGAAGTTTCTCATAATCAATCCTCCTCACCACCTCCGATTTTTGAAATTCAGGTTCTTTTAAAGAGGTGGGGTTCTTAGATTCAGGATTTTCAAAACTGATTTTGGGGATTTATAGCATGTTTGGGAAAATTGGGTTTTTCTTGAGTGACTTATTTTGTTGTGAAAATGGTTTATTCCTGTTGTGATTCTTATTTTGATTGATTTTTATGATAATGCATTTTTTATTGCTTTGAATCATGTAATTGTATTTGTTGTTGATGTTATGTTGTTTTTTTTCGTGGTTGATACATTAGGATAGGAAAGCTTGAGTGTTAGGGCTGTTTTCTGCGTTTTCTATAGAATTTTGTGGCCCGAAGGCGATAACAGTCGTCATCCTTGATGATGGGCTGACTGTTGCGTCCCTGAACCCCAATGGCGGACATTTTTATGTGATGGTTGTCAGCACTAGCTAGCAGACACCCTTCCCAGCTGACGACCGTCAGGAATGGCTGACGGGTAACCCTTTCTAGGCGTCACAGGGTGACAATCGTCATGCCCATGACGGCCAAACCATAACCTTGGCCCTGTCCAACCTCGTTTTGTGTGAGGAACCTGGTTTTTGTATAGATTCTTGTAAGTATTTAGTGCACAACCTAAGAGATGGTTAATTAGGTTTAATGATTTTTAGAGAGAAAGTAACAAACTTTTTCCTTAAGAGTTTTTTGGTTTACTTTTACTGATTTTAAGAAGTGATGACTTTATTTTTCTGGTTTAAGATATAGAAGTGATATGCAGAAAAATAAATGCAGTAAAGTAAATTGGCACAAGGATATATACTAGTCTCCTTATCAACAAAGGGTGCATCTAGTCCCCTCACACCCTATGAGAGATTTCTACTATTGTTAGATATTTGTATAAGCCCCACACCAAGACTTCTCCTACAATCATCTAACAACAACAAAGAAGTAAACCACTTTCTTGATTTCCCAAAACACCAGTAACAATGATGGACTTTGAATCACCCTGATTCAAATGACCTTTCTAACAAATAGAAAAACAATATTTCCTATTTGCAACAACCACAACAATGGTGAAATATACAACAATTTGTATGAAATATATTATAGACAGACTTTGCAACAATTATGATGAAATTGATACTATGTTGCTTTTATGATGTATGAAAGTTTAATCTTCTCCTTCAATGAACAAATTAACATGATATAAACATTTAAGTGCTCAAGTGTTTCTATAAACTTTTTCATGTTAAAATGAAAATTATGTAGGAAAAAAGTTTTCTGTTAAAATTTTACAGACACTTGAAGAACAGTAAAAATGTTCATGAAAAAGGTTATTTTGAATTTGAAAAAATACTTCTATTTATAATGAATCATGCACCTCTTGATTTTTCAGAAATAATTGTTGGAAAAATCTTATGAACAATTGCCATGGTTATGAAAAGGTTTATAGAGGAGAAGAGGTGACAAAAAAATGCAATGATTTAGGAAAGGTTATGAGGAATGAGTGCCATGAAAGGATGCGTGAAAAAAATCAGAGTTTTTCAAAAATGCAGTAATGACAATCAATTCTTTTATTTGAATTTTTAAAATTTCCCTTGATGACAATTGATTATTTATTCCATTCAATCGATTTTCTTATGTAATAAATTAAAAGATTTACTATTTCAATGCATGACAATCGAGTTATTCATAATAATAATCGATTAATTCATGACAAGAAAATTCTTGAAAATTTTCTAAGCAAAATGACACAGCAATGTTCAAACCCATGACAATTGAGTACTTGAACAAGCTCACTCAACCACTAGGGAGAATATTTTCTTTTTACATTCTCGTTAAATATTCTTAAGTAGAAAGATATGTAATGAAAACTTATGTTGCATGAAAGTTTAGGAAACTTTTTTAGAAGGTTTTATCTGAAGAGATTGAGTACCTAATATATATACATGAATGAAATGTCATTGGTGCCTCAATCTTCGTGATTCAATCCTTCAATTTTCCAAAGCTCATGTAATCTTGATATTTGATTTCAATCTTTTTCTTGTTTGATCTTTCTTCTTATGATAGTCTTTTCTCTTCATAAAAATCAAGCTAAGAAGGATAAACATATCTTATTCACAGTTATGTCCCTCCAATGGTTAGTGAGCTATGGTTTCTTTTCTTAATCAATATATGGCTATTGTTGAACTTCTTAATCGATATGTAGCTAGGGATAGGATTGTCAATCCATATGTAGTGCATAATACTAATCAAGTAAGACGATATTCTATGAACGAATAATATCACCGATATATGAGGCGATACACTATGTTTGAGTGCTAGCAACCAATATATAGTGTGTATTATGATTCAAAATTAAGGCAATACATTATGGTTGGATATTTTCATAGTTCCTAGTACTAACTATTAACTTGATGACTGAGTGCATCCAAAAAGTAGGAAGGTATGAAAATGCCTAAGACCATACCTTGAGGGTAGCAGTCCCTGTTGGAGCAAGATTTTTCATATCCTTTGGATTTTGATGATAACAAAGTATTTAAAGAACAAATGGGTATACTAACATATGTTCAAGTGTGCAGGATCATAAGCTTAGAATTCACTATGAATTCATTATTTTGAAAGCATATGTGGAGAAGAAATGTTACTCAGATTCTGAATGATCAGAATTTGGTGATTCGGACTGATCAAAATCTAGTAACTCTTATTGAGTTCATCAGCCTCTAAAGGTTCAAACTCTGTTATAGTGTTCCATCCTTTGGTGACAGCTCAAACTCTGAAGGAAAAAGGTGTCTTTGATCCTTACCGTGTACCAAAAGCATACCAGTCTTATCAAAGTGCATGATTCCTAGGAAGAGTCAACTAGGGTTTTGTTTTGCAAGGCTCAAGGAATGGTGATATGAAATCTTTAGCTTATTCTACCTTTTGGTAGATACCTAGTACTTCGAAAAGGTGTTATGAACAATGCCATGATTCAGAGGACAATGCTTCTAACCAGATACATTCTTCAACGACTCCCTTGGCATGCTTCTTCACTAAGTTAGATTTTATGCTCAAACCCTCCAACGAATCTTTTTCTACCTCTATAAAAGGAAGATGGAGATTTGAAGGAAGGTGCAAAGCAACATAATGCATTACAAAATCTTGAGTATAACTCTGAGCTCTATTTGTAACTATTATTACATAAAATCGTAAGATTTCTTATATTTGTATATCTTAGAAATCTTAAGAGGTTAAGAACCTTTGTGGTTGTTGCACAACTGCTATACTTCTGATTGTGTATCTAAGTATATTAGTTATCTTTTTACTAAACTATTTGTTTAAAGTAGAGGAAGTATCTTGCCTGTGCTTGAGAATTAAAGTCTCTTGTCTGTGTACTTGAGCAGTGAAGTCTCTTTCTAAGTTGGTTGATCAGAATTCTCTTGGAAGGTTGCTTGAGCAGAAGTTTTTCTCTAAGTTGATTGAGCACTAAAGTCTCTTGCAAGTGTGCTTGAGCAATGTGTAATATGTTTGGTTATAGTGAAAATCTCTTGTTGAGGCAAGGGGAATGGACTACTCTCAGCTAAGGAGAGGAACCAGGATAATCTTTATATGTTGCTTGCTTTTACTTTTGATCACTTTATTTTCGCTGCTGTAACTATTTATGATATCAGACTCGGAACATGGTTCAGATTCTGAAGTTTCGTTATCAGAATTCAAATGATTATTGGCATTCATAATTTAACATCCCCCCTCTTACGTATTTTTCTCACCTTCAATTGGTATCAAAGCATGGTTGTGCTAAAATCTTCAATGTGGTAGAGTAATCGATCTTGAGAAAAAATACCTGCTCTATGATGACAAGTGATTTTGTTCCTTATGACTACAATACTAATGAGAAAAATCATTAATTTATTAAACCACTTTCATTATGTGGTGATTCCATTCGGTTTGAATGGTGGAAAAGAAAAATGTACATACATCATTGGTCTAGATGATGACTTGTGGTACATTCTTGAAGACGACATTGACATGGTTGTCGATGGTGTTTGGATGGTTAAAGACAGAAAAAATCTTACACCAGCCCAAAAGAAAGTTTACAGAAAAACCATAGAGTAAGAGGTATTCTGACTAAGGCTTTACGTCACTCGGAATATATAAAAATCATTGATAAGTCTATTGTAAAGACTATCTTTCAATCATTTTGTTCCACTTATGAATGGAACCAACGAGTGAAAGAAGTTAAGGAAAACCTTCGTGTACAAAATTATGTGTTGTTCAGGATGAAGGATGATGAAGTCATTGAAACCATGTTTTCTAGGTTTCGAACTCTTGTATCATGCCTTCATATCTTGAGAAAAAGTTACACTACAGTTAATCATGTTAAGAAAATTATAAGAAGTCTCCATGATAAATACAGACCTAAAGTCACGTCTGTTCTGGAGGCTAAAGACCTGAATACGCTAAGTCTTGAAAGTATGATAAACAATCTTGAGAGCCATGAAATAGAACTGGATGGAAATGAGCCAGTGATGAAATCCAAAACACTAGCATTGAAGTCTGTGGCTGAAAGATTTGGTGGTAAAGCTGTCATACCCTCTAAAGTCTGGAAATCAGAAGAAGCTTCTGATGAAGAAGTTTCTAATAGTCACTCTGATGAAGAGGAAATGGCTTTTATCATCAATAGGTTTTAGCAACTGGAAAATAGAAACAAAAGATTCTCTAGTAAAAGCAATAGCTTCAGATGGTCTAGTTCTAAAGACAATACAAATGATTAGAAGAGTTGCTTCAACTGTAAGAAGCCTTGTCATTTCAAGGCTGATTGTCCTGATCTACAAAAAGAAAGACCGAAGAAAGGAAGATTTCAAAAGTAAATTCAAGAACAGTCTCATGGCAACATGGGACTTGATAACGAAGGCAGTTTAGACAAAGACGATGGAGGAGCAAATACGGATCTAATGGATCTCACACCCTCATATACAACATATGACTCAACCTCTGATTCAGATTCTGATGGAGAAGACGAGTTATTTTCTAATCTATCTCACTTTGATTTAATTTCTTTTATTCAAGAACTCGTGTGTCATTGCCAAGATAAAGCAAGACACATGAAAACTTTAAAAAAGGAATGTGATCTTTTGAAAGAAGAAATAAAGATTTCTCAAAACAAAATTGAATCTTTAGAGAAAGATCACATTACTCAAGTAAATAAAATGTCAAATAAAGCCTTGATTAAGCATGAGATTGCTCTTCAAGATTTTATTATAACAGTTCTTGAGAGAAAAAAACTTGCTTCCATGATATATGGAGTAAGCAAAAGCAAAGTAAAAGGTTTGGGTTACAATGAGAAGTGTGATAACGCTAAAGCTCAACTCTTGAAAAAATCACATGCTTCTTCTTTGAGAAGTGCTCGGATAGTGCTAAAAATTTCTTTTGTACCTGCCTTTGATAAACAAAATAGTACCTAAGATGTAAAAATCAAAGGTATTGAAGAAATCAAAGGTTACAAACAAAATAGTACCTAAGATGTAAAAATCAAAGGTATTGAAGAAATCAGAACCTAACATTCAAAAATCAAAGGTTCTGAAGAATCTAGAACCTAAAAATCTCAAGTCAAATGTTTTGAAGAAAATAGAGCCCAAGACCTATGGACCAAAGGTTCAGAAGGGTTCAGATGTCAAAACTCATCCAAGAAAACACTTTTATAAAGAAAAAGTCGGGAATGAGTATAGTCCTTTTTATCAGAAAAAGCTCAAAATAAAAGAAAGCCTGTTAAAACTAACAATAGAGGACCCATAAGAGTGTGGGTACCTAAATCCAAAATTATTTTTTTCTTAGATATGCCTAAAGGAAGAAACAGGGAAATAAGCATGGTACCTGGACAGTGGCTGCTCACGTCATATGACTGAAGAAAAGCTTATGTTCCAACCCTGACTCTGAAGGAAGAAGGCGGTGTGGGGTTTGAAGGAGGACAAAAAGGGAAGATTATTGATACAAGACCTATTGGCAACTCTCTAATCTCTATCGATAATATTTTGTTAGTAAGTGGATTAAAACATAACCTTCTGAGCAAAAGTTTTGTTTGATAAGAACTTTTGTTCAGTCATCAACGATTCTGACAAATCCGTTATGTTCAAAGGTAAGAGGAAAGGAAATGTTTATAAAAGTAACCTTTCTGAATTTATTGACCAATAGGTTGTTTTCCTTATATAAATGAGTGATGAATAATGGGTTGGCACAAAAGGTTAAGTCATGCTAATTGGAGGTTGATCTCAAAACTTAGCAAGCTAAAACTTGTTAAAGGGCTGCCAGATCTTGATCATCACTCAGATGCTCTCTGTTGAGCATGTCAAGTAGGAAATATTAACAAAACATCTTTCAAATCCAAAAACATTGTCTCAACCTCTAGACCCTTATAATTGCTTTGCATTTATTTATTCGGTTCTATTGGAACTGCATCAATCAATGGGAAGAAGTATGGCTTAGTCATTGTTAATGATTACAGCAGGTGGACTTGGGTTAAATTCCTCAGATCCAAAGATTAATCATATAACGTATTCATCATCTTCTGCATATAGTTCAGTGTGATAAGGAACTAAAAATTCTAAAAGTCAGAAGTGATCATAGTGGTGAGTTTAAAAACAAGCCTTTTGAGATTTTTTTGGAATGAACATGGAATTATCCATGAGTTCTCTTCTACTAGAACTCCATAGAAAAACGTGGTTATAGAAAGAAAGAACAGATCATTGCAAGAAATGGCTAGGACCATGAGCCATTGAAATTCTGGTATGCAGATCTCATATGTCCCAAGAACATTGATCTCTGCTCAACAAGGGTGAGGACAGACCATGACCAATTTAAATTTCTTTAAATTGTGCCAATGTCATGACCAACATCATGACGTCTGTTGTGACATCTGCAGGCTGACAGACCTATTTATCTAACCATTTAGCTTGTGCAGAATTGTAAATGCAGAGAGATAAATAACACCAGTAATTGTTTACCCAGTTTTGTGCAACATCACTTACATGTAATCATAACAGAATTCACCTATCCAATGCAATCATCCGCCAGACAATTTCTTGGAGTACAAGTATTCCTAAATAGGATTCACACGTGAAGACTAGCCTTCTTCACTCACAAATATGTCTACCATAATGTATCAAACGATACAAAGGGTGACTTACACACAAGGGACTCTCAAACCCTAGACCTTTATTTTACACTCTGGTTTTTCTTGATGTGAGTGCTTTTTTTTTCTTCTGCTTCTGCTCCTCCTTTTATAGCACTGTAGACTGGGGTTGGGCTGCTCAAAAGTTACAAACATTAGGTTTAACAAGGTAAACCTAATTTCCACTGATCAAGGTGCTGTCAAATTAGGTCATGATACTGCCTAGAATCTCATCTGAGATAACTAAGAAGTCATAACAGGTTTCCTGAATTTTTGCCTGAGATATATCAGGTATCATAACAGAAAAACAAACCCAGCTCGTCTGATGTCATACGATCAATGTCATGACATTTAGTATGACATTCAGTTTTACTTCCTCTTAGCTGACCAGCTTGCCTTGCTGAACACTTCTGCTGAATCTTCTTCATGACAGTCATGGCTTCTCCCAATCTTCTGCAGACTAACAGTAGGAACAAATATATTAAAGTTTCATAAAAGGTCTCCAAGATCCTTTTATGAATCTCAATACACTCTGTACTTGTTCCTAATATATCTCCTTGACATATTTACTGATGAGGTAATTTCCAACATGGTCTCATCAATCCAAACCAATTCTGTCAAGAGATATACACTAGCAGCTCCTTCTGTTGTGGTGCAGCAGTGTCCTGCTTAAAACACATGACAGCACACCTCACTCACCACCTGTGAGGAACTTCATCACAACTCAACCTGTTGTGGCTACTGCTAAGATAGCTGCTACTACACTCCTAACAACCTTAGAATCACACTTTGATGAGATGACCTTATCAATCCACATAGCAGCACCAGCTGTACCAGACAGTAATGTCATGATATTCAATATGACAGCAGTTCTGTCTTCAGCTCCTGCTAGCTCCTGTTGCACCAGATATCAATGACATGATATTGGTCATGACAGCAGTTCTGTCATCAGCTCCTGCTTGCTCCTTTAGTGATGTCATAACTATGGTAATGACGTACTGCTTAACATTAGTGCAGAATCCTGTTTTACCAAAATTTAGCCAATCATAGAACCATGGACAATTCTATATCATAGAACCATGGAACTAACAATCTCCCCCTTTGGCAAATTTTGGCTAAAACAACTTATCAGGGCATGAGCATTAGTTTACACAGACTATCATGCTCCCCCTTAATAGTTGCATCCACCAAGCAACATCATAGTAGCAATAACACTTTTCTCCCCCTTTGGTTTAGTCAAAACTTTGACAACAAGTGGAGTAATTGTACCTACTTATGCTCAACACAAACTGTACATACAGTCATCTCACCAATACAGAAGCTGCTTGACCTCTACTAGAGACTGTACCACTTCATCACCAATCCATGGACAGAGCCTTAATCCCCCCTTGTTGAACTCACTCAACCAGTGTAAAATTAGTCCTGAATCATAGCTCCTTGAGTCTTGAGTTCTTGCCTTGTCTGAAGCTGCACCTTCAGGAGAGACACTTTTACCATCACCAATTTAAGGATAATCAATTAACTACTTGCCAAGTAATAATTGATTATTAATCCCCAATTTGAGACACACACCTATTCTGTAGAGAAAAATAAATTTTCCCAAACAGAAACCAATGTTGTTTTCTAGGCCAGTCATCACAGTCCTAGTTCAAACCAACAACAATTATTCAAGAACACAAGCTTGCCTGAGGATCAACAAACTTTGTACAGGGATCCACATCAGCAGCTACACATCAGACATGTACACAGCATCTCCTGTCATGCATAATAAGCACTCCCCCTGAAAGAGAGAATCCAAACATATCAAGACTTTCTTCAATATCTTCTTACTGCAGCTTTACATTCCTACAAACCATACTGGAACAAATAGCATAAGAGTTGCAGAATAAATATCTGGAAGATCTCCAAGATGTCAGGGTAAAGGTCCTTCCATCTGCACAGGATCAGAGCTGATGATGTCTTGATCTTTATCTTCATCAGACACACTAGGATAGACGCCTATAAACTTGACTGGATCCATGGACATCCTAAGGACAGAACCAAAAGGAAGGCACTTGTCATGTTCACCATGAGCTTGGAGTAGTAACCCAATGTCAAAACATCTTGTCTGACATTCTATCTTCATAACATCCCAAACTGTTTGAAACCACAAACAGTCTTGGTAGATAACTGCACTTTTGCAGCAACACATCCTGGATAGAAGTATAGCTCCCCATATCAAGGGTAACCATTGCACATGAATGGAAAACATAAGACTCATCTTCATGTCTTCAAGAACTCATTCTCTATTCAACACACAAGTTGAACACATTCACCATAAGCAAATAGTACACCTATCAACCAAAAGCTCTCCCCCTATCTTTGATAACAGATGCTCCAAGGTCACCACATTATCTCTTATGACCAACTCCATGCTCATACAGTGAGAGGGCATCAACCTGATCCACCTCTTCCTGGAGTTACTTGTAGCAGAAGAGACCACTTCTCCATAGGTATTCTGACCTTAGGCTGAGTACAAGATAGACACCCATAATCCAAGACATTCTTTCCTCATCATTCTCCCATATGATAAGTTAGAAAACTTCTGATATAACTGGTGAGTCTTCTTATCAGAATCCATACTTCCATGCAGTCAATCAATGATCCACTCCAGTCTTGTCCAATCCTTTCACATCATACTCCAAGATAGTCCTTTTACCTCATCATTCTCCCGTATGGACAAGATAGAGTACTTATTAGTCAAGATGTGAATCACAAGTTCCACAACAGATCTTCAAGTCCTTCTCCAGATGATGTTTACACCATCCAATGGTTCTTGATATTCCCACAACTGGACTTACTACAGCCTAGTAATCCAACTGAAGATCTTTAGAGAGCACAGATCCACCAGCTTGATCAAAACATCTCCAACAGAGGGCAATCTTCCATACACGACTTAGGGCTTCTACCACAAGCTCTAATATATGAACAAAGCCAGATCATCTTTTGGTCTTCAACCAACTACTCTTCTGCACAAGAGTAGTTTGTTTCCAGCATGAACAGACCCAAAACCTTCCTTGGTCTTCAAACAACTACCCTTCTGCACAAGAGTAATTTTCTCCAACCTCAGTACTTAAATAACCAAATGCCACTGTTTGGTTACTCAGCTTCTGGAGAATCTGCTAATCCACCAGGCCACTTTGATCTTCAAGTCTCAAATTCTTCTTACTCTAAAGCAAGGCATCCACTCCTTCAAACAACTCCCGCAAACTGTATGAATGAAGCATTAATTCCATTCATACATGAGAGGATCAACTTATTTTCAATTGATGTGCCACAACATCACTTGAGGCTTTAAAGTTTTTGTTTGATTTCACAACTTCGGTTAAGACATCCAGTTGGAAAGCTCAGGCTTTTATTCTGCCACTTAGAAGATTCACTTCACTCAATTAGAACCAGAGTACATAGGATTGATATCAAGTTGGAGTAGACAACCTCAATCCTGCTTTGTTGTACCACAATAATTACCTTGAAGTGCATTTGCTTCATGAACTCCTCTTAAGAGAGACCAAACGTGCCAAGGCTTGACTCTTTAATGAGGAAGGGTCACAAAAGAAATCTTTACACAAGGATTCCCGCTTTCCTTAAGTAGAGACTTCTTTAGAAAGTCAGAGATAACTGCCACTTATCCTTGACCTCCAATATGACCAGGGTCATATGCTCTTATGCACTTACATCAGAAATAAACTGACCTAAGCAATGTTATCACCAACACCATCTTCTAGACAAGTTTCTTGCCAGGAAACTCTCTAGCTAATAGATCAGGTGCTTCTAGTAGAAACTAGAACACAACTGCTGCACTCCAATACTCTTATAGAGCAAATTTTCTTCATCTTCATTCCCATCAGCACTCCATTCTAACCTTAGTTTCTTGCCAAGAACCTTACTAGAATGAGTACAGATCCAGCTATATCTCCTTTGATCTATGGATCAACAGAATTCTGCATAATCTCTGCTGATTGAATGTCTCAACATCTGGTTGAACATCAGATCCTTGAAGTAAACCAAGCATATCAGGGCCTGATACTTGTGCAACCACTGATGAGACAACTTGCTCATCAACTAAGGATAATTCATTAAATATTTGAGAATCTCATATAGCAATGAATCTTAAATCCTTATTAGGATCCCTTCTTTCAGAAGCCAATCTTGGATCATCCACTTGTTGAGAAGACCATCTGATAAATACTTCACTAATACCAAAAGTATTATTTAGTAAAAGTATCTTTAGTGTTGAAACATCAAGGATGACACCCTTGACTCAACCTGCATATGAGTGGTGAAAATAAATCACCTCCCACTATCTTCTCTAAGGCATCCTTCAGCAATCTGCCACAACCATACATCAACCTGTATATGGGCCAGCATTCTCCTAGGCGCACCAGAGTTCTTTTATCAGAGAAATATGCAGCAGAACCACCAAAAGAACTTCTTAAACATGCCCTAAATAAGATGTCAGAACATCTTATAGGTCATCACACAGAGGTAGCCACTCCTCCTTTGGCAACCTTTCAGCAGATCATTGAAGCTCCTATATCAGAGGGCACATCAGCATGTACGCAGACTCCTTTATAGCCTCCTTCAACACTCCATAAGCAGCAGCTCAGACATTTGGCAAGTTCAGCAACTCAGCTGCAGCTTCTCCTTGTTCAAAACACCAGAAATTATCTCCCAAGATCTCATCCAGAACAGACAGGATGTCTGCTCTGATACCAATTGAAATTCTGGTATGCAGATCTCATATGTCCCAAGAACATTGATCTCTGCTCAACAAGGGCGAGGACAGACCATGACCAATTTAAATTTCCTTAAATTGTGTCAATGTTGTTGCACCCTAAAATTAGCTCAACCTATTTCACCTGGTTTATGTTTCAATTGCATTGTCATTTGCATAATAAGTCATGTACATAGTCTAATCATTTGCATAACATAGCATAATAAGTCATCTAACAAGGGATCAAGTGCCATTCTTATTAAAAGAGGCACATCAGGGGTTTTTACTCAAGCTCAAGACCATCCAAGTAATAAAGAAATGAGTTGAAGCTTTGAAAAGTCTGAGGGTCAACCAGTGGATTCCTCTCCTAATTTGAGGTATATTGAGTATCATCAATGGAGTATGAACTATGAATTGAGGGTATGGAATATGCACAAAGATCATGGAAGACCTAGAGGGTCATTTTGAAGATGAGACAAGTCATTGATTCAAGTACAAGAGCTAGAGTTGAAGTACAGTCAACTAGGGTTTCATCTGGGTCAACCCTAGGTCAACTGAGTGATTGAAGAGCATCAAGGCTTAATTGGAGGATGTGGGATTCATGAATTGATATGTTGATACATGTGTGGTGTTGTGCCAAGGATAAATCAAAGAGAATCAAGAGGAGGAGGAGGAGTTACTAAATTAGGGTTTTAGTGTAAAATCCCCTAATTTAGGCTTCACTTCCAAGCCAGATAAGTCAAAATGCAAGTTTCAAATGGATTCTTGGTCAACATGAAACTTGTAGAGCTTCTCAATAGATTTAATTTGAGTACTAGAAGTCTTCAATAAGATTTTTATAACTCAAGTTATGGTTCTTGCAAGTTATGGGTCATCAGAGGACATTGAAATTTATCTGTGAAAGTCACTTGACTTCCAAGCAACTTTTGCCCATCAAGGAGTTTTCAAATGGATTCTTGGCCAACATAAGCATTGTATATCTTGGTCTTAGCTTTAATTTTAGTACTAGAAGTCCTCAAGAGGATTTGTGGAACTCAAGTTATGGTCTTGGCAACCCAGGGGTATTTTGGGAAAGTTGAATTACAGGTCATTTTTCAACATAGGTCCAAATCTCCATCTTCCACTCCTCAAATGGAAAAATGTTCAACATGAGATGTGTTCAAAATGAGGTTTTTAGGCTAGATAAGAGGTAATGAGAGTTTGGAATGGCTTTCTTCACAAAGTCACAAAAATGGCCTAAAATAAGGGTATATTTTAAATGAATCAAGGATGAAAATTGGGGTTTTTGATCTACAAGTCCAAACCAAGCCATATGACATACCAATTTGATTGTAAAATACATTTTGAGAACATTGAAATTGCCACATTTTTGAGTTGAGGATTAATTCAAGGACTTGCTTTGAAAATTGGTTACTTACATCATAAGTAACAATTGCAAAACCACTCTTCAAGGCAAATGCAAGGCTCCATTCCATCCTAACACCTCCAAAATCTCATATAAGGACATTTTAAACTCAAAGCATAGTGATGTACAAGCTAAAACAGGAACTGGTATGAAGAGGGCATGAGATGATATTTTCATGACATGAGAATTTGATCTTCTCATTGGATTGATCCAGAAGATTCTAGAGTCTTCAAACACATTCTATATATACATTATAAGTGATTCAGAGCTTGAGTTGGTGAGAATTGAGAGAGAATAGAGAGATTGCATTTTCAATCTTCCATTTGCAAAACAGAATTCAGTTACAAGTTTCAACCACTTTCAACCTATTCTTTTGATCTCAGAACCTTGATCAAGCATAGGTGAGTGATTCCAGAGGGATTATTGATCAAGAACACTGAAGAATCGTGAGTTGGCACTTGGAGTTCATCACTTGCAATTGAAAATCGAATTCAAGGATTCAGAGGGATTCAACCAAATTTGATGCATACAGAAGTTTGATTACCATTCATAGATTGTATCTGGAGAATCTTAGAGCTTAATTTGGAGGTTTTGTCGTTCTGTTCATCAAGAATTTGCAGGTATGTAAATCTCATCCTACAGCATAATCCATGTAGTTTCTTTAGGTTTTGTTAGGTTAGACTCATTGTAGATGATGGTTAGGAGCTTTCTGGTAGCATTAGGGTTAATTTAGAGACAATTAGTGGATTGATACAATTTCTGTTCATGATCATATCTTCGTGTTCTTGATGATAGAATCTTAGTTTAATAGTTAGAATTGATCAGGGTGAAGTGGTGAAGGGTTTAGGCCACTCAATTTTAGGTTTAGTGAGAATTAATTTCTGAGCAATTTCTGATGATTCAATCGTGTTTTGAGGAGGAAGATGTTTCAATGATTGTGAATGACATGGTTAGATCGCTGGTGAAAAATGGAGTAGATTAGAGTGCTTAGTTGAGATTTTTGATGAAGTTTTAGCGGAATCCGATTGAGGAAGATGAAGTGTGAAACTCAGGGTTTCCATGGCTGTTTCCCTCCCAGAAATGTTTGAATGAAGAAGATGATAGGAGAACCATTAGATCTTAGAGGAGACTTTGACCAAAACCACATCCAACGGCCAGGCTTCAATTTCATTTTGTGAAGGATGTTCTGATTAGTAAAACGCATCGTATCATTTAACGTATGGCATTGGGCTTAGTGAATTTACTGATACCAACACCCCACTTCCAAGGCCCACTGAGAATTACACTGCATTCGCTTGCTATTGGTACCACGTTTTTTCCATTTTCCTGGCAATTTTCATTTAATTTCTGATGGTATTTTGGGCTTAGGCGCGCATTACTAAGCACACCCCACTCTGGGCCCAATTGGCTTTTTACATTGTTTTTAATTGCTATTCATCACACGCATTTTTCATTTTCTCATATTTTCTTTAATTTTTCATCTCATACCTAGTTCTTTGAAAATTCATAATAAATTCAAAAATTAACATTTTTGCATGGTATTTTTTCCCTCATTTTCATGAAAATCTCAAGAAAATTATTTAAAAATAAAATTGACATTTCATGCATTTTTCTATTTCTGGTGCATTTTTACTTTGAATAGCTTTTATTTCATTTTCATTTGATACATGTTACTTTCTGAATTTTGTATGGTCATTTGATTTAGAATTTTAACTTGGTTCTTTTTGCTATGGTTAGAGTATTGAATTAGGTTCCCCCTGGATTTTTGTCACATTTTTGTGACTTAAATTTAATTGTTTTTGAGAGGTGTGAAGCAAGTGTGCTAGAATTAGGGTTTCAACTTGCATAGGTGCATTTCAACACATAGTTTTTGGGTTTTTAGTTTGATTTAGGCCTTGGGGTTTGTATGGGGTATAGGGTACATAGTTAGGTTCCCTTAGAAATTAATCTAGGATTTTATGATGAGTATTTCCATTTTCTTTGATTTTTGCAATTGGGTGATATTGGTGTGTTTCCCTCTTGGGATGTTGTCTTGTTTGTTGGGTTTTGGGCATTTCAATTGGGCTTGGGGCTTGTGCTTGGCTTGAGAAGTATGTGAAGACATGGAATAAGATTGAATACAAATAATGATGCTTGGAGCTTGAAGTTGCTTGTGCTTGAAGATTGCTTTGTGAAGACTTAGGAGATAGGAGATATAGGGAGAGCTTTAGAGTAGACTGATTTCTTCTGTCAAACATAGAGAGCTTCTTGTGCCTCTATTCCATCCTATGACATAAGGTCCCCCAAAGAAGTTCCATCTCTCCTTAGGAGAGATGTAGATCATGCTTTGATTGGGTAGAACCTTGAGGATACCTCTCCCTTGCTATGATAAGATCTTAGTGATTTCCCTGGGTTATCATTAAGCCTCTTAACATTCCAACTTCATCTGTTAGCTGATTCTCTCCTGTGAGTGTTTGCCTTGAAGATGGGGACCTATTGAGGATGAAGTTCATTGATGACTAGAGAAGATGAAGCTTGTGCCTGTCAAAGCTGGATATCTGTGGAAATTAGGGCTTTGCTGCAGTTTGAAGCTGTCTACTTACTGGGATTCAATGCTTGCTAAAGCTGAAGATTATTGGAGATAAGAGCTTACCTGAAGCTTGAATATCATTGGAAAGTAAAGATGGGATCTTGCTTGAAGTTGTTACCGTCAACCTTTTGCTGTTAATCAACTGTAGCTGCCAGAGCTGGTGCTGTTTGAACTACTTACTGTGGGAGCTGGTCTTGCTGTCAGAGCTGGTGTTGGGTTTTATTTCTTTTCCTGTATTGATTGTTGGCTTGTTCAGGTTGCCCCTTAGGTTTGAAGTGAAGCTGCTTCACTTTGCCTATTGTTTTCTCAGGTTCGAGGTTGAGTGGGACTCCCTTGCCTCGCTTGTTTTGTTGCATCTCATGCATATTTACTGCTTACTGTATATTCTGTTTCTTTTGCTGTTTATCCCCTAGGATCTCTGTTTCTCTCTGTGCAAGAGAGAAATATGACAGACATTAGGTTGTAACCCATGCATGATAACATTAGGGTAGTTTTGATTCCCCTTTCAAACCCTAGGTTTTTTAGAACTTCTTTCTCTTTTATCTCAGAACAATTCAAAACACAGTAATAAAGATAATCAATGTCGTACGCTACGAGCCTTAAGCTATTTGAGAAAGGTTGCTGAAGGGTCACTCTTCAGTAATCTGATTGCTTAGTGTGTTACCCTTAGGGTGACATACGACATAGTCACTCTCAAATCATAGTCTCTAGTGCGTCAGAGATTGCGAACATCATAAAAAACAGTTCTTGCGTAAAAGACTGAAAACCAATCAAAACGTCATTTTTGTCCGCTTGGACTCTTAATCAGGAAAAACCCTTTCATAAGGAGATAAAAACATTCAGACAAGCCTGTGTCTTCCGTGGCCCGAACTACGTTTGCTCTGATCTTTCATGCTGTATGAAAGTACGTAGGCATAGGATGCGATATCCTAGCGAGCAACCTTCCCCTCCTTTCCAGTAGGTAGGCGAACTACGTTGACTCTTATTTCTCGTTTCAGACGGGAATACGTAGGCATAAAGTGCGATACTTTGCCGAGTCATTTTCTTTTCTTTTAACCCCATACCTGTAGAATAGATAGAATAACAATCCGTACTAGAAAACAAGTGTGGATCCCGTCGAGTACGACGGACGTGAGGGGTGCTAATACCTTCCCCTTGCGTAACCGACTCCCGAATCCAGGATTTGGTTGCGATGACCATTCCTTTCCCGTCTTTGCGTTAGGTTTACTTCGAGCGTTTCCTTTCCCTCCTTTGGGATAAATAACGCACGGTGGCGACTCTTCTGTCATAGCCGGCGCCGATTTTCGCTGTAGCGACAGCTGGCGACTCTGCTGGGGACAGGAATATCCCCTATGCGAGTCAATCCTAGCGCTTGTTTTCCCGTCATGGGTGTTGTATAGATTTACTTTTCTGTCTTTACTTTCCGCATTTTATTATCAGCCTTATATTATTATTGCTGCTGTGGGAAGGGGGTAATCTGTTGAGAGATAAGCTAGACCTGGGCTTGAGGTTACACATAGACTTAGAAGTAGAGAGTAGTGGTTAGCCTGCTTGCTTAGCTCGCACCAGCTAGCCGCGAAATTTACGCTCGGACGAGATTCTCTTTGATGCTTCTTGCCTGGCCCTTAGGGCCCGACAAGTTGTCTGACCCGAGGATTTTCGACTCTGGGGACCTATCAATTGGGATTCAACTAAGTGAGGCCGCTTCAAGGGATGATGATGCCACACCTTCTGGGTATCGTATCATTGCTCTTGAAAGTCTGTGACGTTGAACCCGCATAGGATGCCGTACCTCGTCTGCGAGTTAAGTACACACCTGTGAGGGGTAGTTGGGTCTGTTTGTAGGAAACCTTTGACCTCAGAACACCTGGTTTATCTCTGTCAGTGAGATATGGTTACAAGGTTCATTTGAGTGGTTGGTTTGGTTTGAGATGAAGATTGGATGGTTCTCAGGCTTCAGTACAGAGCAGCCTAGGCTATCAGCATTGCACTTGGTCCCTTGTTTGCATATGCATGTGCATTTTCATGATTGCATTTCATTAACATGTATTTATGTTGCAAGTGATCATTCCCCTCTGATTCTAGTGTATCTCCTAGCCAGACATGGAGTCCCTGAAGAAGACAGTTGCTTATCGGTTGCATTCGCTAGATATCAGTTCCTTGCTGGGTTTAGTTGCTCTAGCCGATGAGAAAGTGAGGGCTGAGTTCAGGATATCTTATGTGAGATTGCTTAGCTTGTTGTACAGACCTTCTGCATTTGACACGACTGGGGTGTATACTTTGATGCAGTTTTATGAGCCGCAGCAGAGATGTTTCTTATTTCCCGACTATATTCTAGCACCCACTTTGGAGGAGTATTCTGCTATGTTGGGAGTTCCTGTGTTAGACCAGATGCCCTTTGTACATGTTGATGCTGAGCCTGAGTTAGCCACACTCGCTGAGATTGTCAGTTTAGACGCCTCTGAGTTCCTGGGAGGCTTGGTCAAGCTGAATGGAGCCTATGGTTTTCACCTATCTGTCGTGGTGGAGAAGGCTACACAGTGCGCGAAGAGTGGATGTTGGATTGCCTTCAGTGCTATTCTGGCTGTCTGCATCTACGGGATTGTCTTGTTTCCTAATGTGCCAGATTTTGTCGACTCAGACGCCTTCTTGATTCTTGCCTCGAAGAATCCAGTTCCTACTCTCTTGGGCGATGTTTATCATTCCATTCACTACAAGAATGAGAAACGTCGTGGCAAGAATGTTTCCTGCTGTCTTCCTCTCTTGTACAGGTGGTTCCAGGGGCATCTTCCTAAGACAGGGCCTTTTGTTGATGCTGTTGACACTTTGGATTGGTCTTCCCGGTTGATGGGACTGTCTGCTGAGAACGTCGTTTAGTTTGATCGGAGCATGCTTGGTACTGATATTATATATAGTTGCAGTGGCTTTCCGAATGTCCCCCTGATTGGACGGAAGGGCTGTATTAACTATAACTCTTCATTGCTGGTACGACAGTTCGGTTATGCTTTGAGGGACGCTCCTATTGAGAAGGAGATACAGGAATCTCTATATCTCACGGGCTTATTGGACACAGCTGTTTTGATCAGATTGAGACATGCATGGGCTAACATCCATAGGAGGGGGAAAGCTTTGCTCGGTAAGAGCAATAGAAGAGTTTATGATCCTTATTTGGCTTGGATCCGCGAGAGAACTAGTACTTCTTTGATGCCTTATCCTGCTGTGGAACCCCTGTATCTTCCATTGATTGAGGTACCTCCTTCGGAAGAAAGTGAGAAGTATAACAAATTGTTGGCTGAAAACGAGGAACTGAAGAAAGCCAATGAGGAGTTAAAGAAGAAGATCTTCCAGTTACGTCGTGAGAAGAATGAAGCCACCTTCACTGTGAAGGAACAAACTGAATTGATTAACAGGTTGGGATCGAAGCTGACGGGAGAGACCAACAAGAAAGAAAAAGTGGGGATAGCCTTGAACGGTGTTAGCAAGGTGCTTGCTTCCAAGAAGGAACTTCTAAGCAAAGCTTATTCCCATCTCAGCAAGTGGGAAGCTTTGTGGAATGCCACGCTTACCAAGCGGAAGGAGCGCGAAGACGAACTGAAGCTGCAGATTGCCACACTAAAGGCACAGATTAGAGCCCAAGACGCAAAGATTGCTGAAGAGACATCACTTAGGAGCGCTGCTGAGTTCAGAGTAAGTGACATTGACGAGAAGCTGAGAGGTTATGAAGAGAAGGTCGGTTCCAAGAGGTACAGATTTAACGAGAGTTCTGGCGAAGGAACCTACCAGGACGATGCCAAAAAGATGAGATCCACTACCGAGCGACATGCTTTACTGATTCAGGAGCTGATCTCCCGACTAGGGCACTCGGAGACGTTGAGCATATTGGAAGACGTCAGAGCATGCCATTTGGCCTGATTTATCTTTGCTTTGTCTTTGTTATTTGTACTTGTATTTGGACCATCGCCAGGCTTGTTGGCCGAGGTCTCTTCAGTTGTATTCAGTTGTACTCTTGTACTCAGCCTCTTGGCATGTGTTTATATATGAGGGTTTTCCGATTCCTTGCTTGCCTAAAAGGGACTCCATTGTCATGATGGCATTCTCTCCAAAACTAGAATCGGGGGGAATATAACCTGTAGCATATTTACACATTTGCATCTGCATTCATATTGCATGACCGGTATTCTCGAATCTGTATCTTATTTCCTGCATCTACAGGTTTTCAGGATTGACGAACAAAGAGTTCACCGCTACTCAACCCGAAACAACTGCAAGAGAATCATGGATCAAGTCCAAGTGGAGATGCAGGAAATTCGCGAGAAGTTGAACCTGTTCATGCAGGCCATGGAGAGTATTGCTAAAGGCCAGGAGAATCTCCAGACTTTGGTGCAGCCGCTGCTGACGCGGGCTAATGGGAACGGCAACAATGACCACAATTCTGCGCACGTTGAGACTATTCCGGAAGATGGGCCCCCTACGCCTGTGGTTCCCCCTGTGGTGACCCCACCTATTGTGGTTGTAAACAATGACGTTGGCGCTGGCAATGGTAACACAGGGAATGGAAATGAGACTGTTGTTAACAATGTTGGATTTGGAGATGCCAATCTGGGCGGTGGTAACTACAATGGCGGTAATGGTTTTGGTAACAATGGATTCGGCTATAATGACCAGGGGTTTGAGTACGGCAATTAGGGCGGAAAGTTCGGCTTCAACACTCAGGGTTTCGGCTACGACGGTTTTGGTAACGCTAACCAGGGTTATGGTGGAAATGGTGCTGGATTGATTCCTGTCAACACTGGTTTCGGGCATGTTGGGGTCAATCAAGGTTATGGTAACGGGGGACAAGGGCCCATGACTAATCATCAAGGGTTTGGTCGCAACACTGGTTATAACGGGTACGGAAATGAAAATTTGAACTGGGGCGAAGACTGCCAGGAGGACGCCTTTTCTGGAAGAGGCATGGGATTTGAGGGACCCGTTGACAATACTCAGAGGATTAAAATGCTTGAAGAACAGGTGAAGGGTATGGCTAATCAGAATTCTACCGGATTAGACATGACTACTATGGGCTTGGTGCCTTGGCTGAGGGTACCGCTGAAATTCAAAGCTCCCACTTTCGACAAATATAAGGGGGACACTTGCCCTAAGGTGCATGTCCGTTCTTATTACAGAAGGATATCCGCGTATTCAGATGACGAAAGGATGCTTATGCATTTCTTTCAAGACAGCCTGTCAGGACCGTCACTCAAATGGTATATGGGGTTGGAGCCCACTCAAATCAAAACCTGGAAGCAATTGGCGGATGCTTTCGTCCTGCATTATAAATATAATAGTGATCTGGCACCGAACCGAGTTCAATTGCAAGGTTTGTCGCAGAAGAACGGGGAAAGCTTTAAACAGTATGCACAGAGATGGCGCGATATGGCAGCAAGAGTACATCCTCCGTTAGCTGAAAGAGAAATGAATAGTATGTTCATTGGGACATTTACGGGGATATATTACGAAAAGTTGTTTAATGTTTCTTTGAGCAGTTTTTCAGATTTGATTCTTATGGGTGAGATGGTCGAAGACGGTATTAAGGTTGGAAGATTCCAAGCAGGTGAGTCTACCCCCGCAGGAGGTACCAGGAAAGCATTCGGTGGTAGACGACAAGGTGATTCTAGTGCCGTGTTTGGTGGCAGAGGCCGGGGCAGAAGGAGAAATCAGTATGCTCAGTCTCAACAGGTCACTAGTGTTACCATCCCTTTTCTACAACAGCAGCAACAGCAGCCGCAGCAGCAACAACAAAGGCAACACCCCGCCCAACGCAGAATCCTAGAGGGCAAGCCAAGGAGAGTATTTGAAACGCCTCCTTCAACATACGTCGAACTGCTTCAAACACTACTAGGATTAAAGTTGGTCGAGAAAAGGACCATGGCGTTGTTAACGGGCACTCCGCCGTTTGGCTATGACGCTGGTAAACACTATGAGTTCCACTCCGGGGCGCCCGGACATGATATTGAAGGCTGTCATGCGTTTAAACATAAAGTCCAAGACTTGTTGGACAGCAAAGCTATCAACTTTGGACAGGCGGGTCCAAATATAGTACAACAGCCTATGCCCAATCACGGGGCAAACGCCATCCTGACCGAGGAAAATTTGAATCTAGTGACGGATGTCAATGAGCTGAAGACACCGTTGGGTGAGATCAAAAGCAGGTTGTTAAAAGGGGGTGTATTCCCGGGGTGTGACGAATTTTGCTTGGATTGTTGGATAAAGCCAGAGGGTTGTAATGAGTTGAAGCAGGGTATTCAGGCTATGATGGATGAAGGTACCTTGCAATTTGATAGAACCGCGGTTGAAAAGCCTGTAGAGGCATTGTGTGATGAGCGGAACGATGTTGCTACGGTAATGATTCCAAGGAAAACAATAACGATAACGGCGCCCGCTAGGCGGCCGACGATCACTATTACCGAAGCAGGACCGGTTCCTTTTGAGAGTACTAAAGCAGTGCTGTGGACTTACGGGTTGGAAGTATATTGCGATGGTGAGAAAATTGAAGTCAATGGACAACCAGCTGGGGTTGTAGATAATGTTGTCGGAACAGGGGGTATGACCAGAAGCGGAAGAATCTTCACATCGCCTGAGGTAGAGGCAGAAAGATTGGCAAAGGGGAAAGCCAAGGTAGACGAGAGTGGCCCCTCGCAGATAAAGGAAAAGGAAACGTCGGTTAAGGATGTAGAGGAATTTATGAGGCTCATCCGTAAAAGTGATTACAAAATTGTGGAGCACCTCCAGCAAACGCCATCAAAGATCTCGATCTTGTCACTGCTATTATGTTCCGAGGCCCATCGGAATGCTTTGCTGAAGATCCTAGACACGTCATTCGTTCCTCAGGACGTTTCAGTTAATCAGTTAGAAGGGGTGATGGCGCATGTTAATGCAGGGCACAGTTTGGGCTTTACAGACTTCGATTTAACTCCGAGAGGGCGAGAGCACAATATGGAATTGCATGTGTTAGTAGAATGCCGGGGCACGGTTATGTCCCATGTTTTAGTAGGCACTGGATCTTCCCTGAATGTGCTGCCGAAGAAAGCCATGATGAAGTTGGATATCAGGGGGATTATCTGCACACCCAGTGACTTAGTGGTGAGAGCGTTCGATGGAACGAGGAGGTCAATTTTCGGATCAATAACATTACCATTGCAGGTGGGGCCGGAAATTTTTGAAACTGAATTCTATATAATGGACATCCAGCCAGCATATAGTTGTCTTCTTGGACGCCTATGGATTCATGTTGCTGGGGCAGTCACATCCATGTTGCACCAAAAGTTGAAGTATATGGTGGGGGATAGTGTCGTCACTGTTTGCGGAGAAGAAGATACTCTGATTAGCCATCTGTCTTCATTCAGATATGTGGAGGTCGACGGCGAAATACATGAGACACCCTGTCAAGCATTTGAAGGGCTAAAGATTAAAGACAAAGCTCCAGTACCTAAGATATCAGATGCAGCAGTGTCATCCTACAAAGAGGCTCAGGCTCTAGTACAGGCAGGCGAGACCAAGGGCTGCGGTCAGGTGTTGGAGATTCCTGTGAAGAATGACAGGTTCGGGCTTGGATATCATCCTTCGTCATCAGCATCCTCTTCAGGAACGCCCAAGTTCAGAGGACCAATAACCATTACACCAAGCGGGGTGAGCTTCGAGACTATCAATGCTGTTTCCGATTCTGAGGAAGGAGATAGCGACTATGATATGGACGCGTGGATCAAGCCAGGCGTGCCAGGACAAAGTCTCTGCAATTGGTCTATCCGGGAAACTGTTCCTGTGACAACTAAACATTAATGATTTGTTTTCTTAATTGTTGAATAATCTTGTGTCCTACCCGGGGCATAATGATTTTGCTTAGGGCCATTTGGTTATGTACATTACATTGTTTAATCATGAATAAAGGCGTTTTTCATGTACAAATGTTGTGATCCCTGTTTTTCCTGTTTTTATCTTTTACAATAAAATGGCAACATGGTTATTTGCTTTGTACGCGTTTTGAAGCATTTAACCATTTCCTTTGCAGGATTACTATTTCAGATGACATCTATGAACTGCATATAACTCATTTCGACTTTGAACACCTGGTATTTCAGGCTGAGGAAGAGATTGTCGAAGATGGCGACGTACCAGAAGAGTTGACCTGGTTATTGAAACAAGAAGGAAGAATCATTCTGCCTCATGAGGAAGTCATTGAGATTATCAATTTGGGGTCGGAAGAGGTTGTGAGAAACATCTGTATATGGGCTGCGCTGCAGAGCGACATCAAGCAAAGGTTGGTTGAGATGCTCAAGGAGTATAGTGATATATTTGCTTGGTCGTACGAGGATATGCCTGGGTTGGATACAGATATGGTTGTTCACCGTCTGCCATTAAAAGAAGAATGCCTGCCTGTTAAGCAGAAACTCCGAAGAACTAGACCGGACATGGCTGTGAAGATCAAGGAGGAAGTGCAAAAACAGTGGGATGCTGGTTTCCTAGCTGTTACAAAATATCCCTCATGGGTCGCTAATATTGTGCCAGTGCCGAAGAAAGACGGTAAAGTACGAATGTGTGTAGAATACCGTGATCTGAACAGGGCGAGCCCGAAAGATGACTTTCCACTTCCTCACATTGATGTACTGGTTGATAACACTGCTCAATTCTCCGTATTCTCCTTCATGGATGGCTTCTCGGGCTATAATCAGATCAAAATGGCGCCAGAAGACACGGAGAAGACTACTTTCATTACTCCCTGGGGAACATTTTGCTACAAAATGATGCCCTTTGGGTTGAAGAATGCTGGGGCAACATATCAACGTGCTATGACGACTCTCTTTCATGACATGATGCATAAAGAGATCGAGGTTTATGTTGATGATATGATTGCCAAATCCCAGACGGAGGAGAAGCATTTGGTTAATCTGCTGAAATTGTTCAAGAGGCTTAGGAAGTTCAGGTTGAGACTGAACCCTAACAAGTGCACCTTCGGGGTGAGATCAGGTAAACTACTGGGGTTTATCGTGAGCGAAAAAGGAATAGAGGTTGATCCTGTGAAAATAAAAGCAATACAAGAAATGCCGATGCCTAGAACAGAAAAGGAAGTACGTGGATTTTTAGGGAGATTGAACTATATCGCCCGGTTCATATCTCACTTAACTGCGACGTGCGAGCCGTTATTCAAATTGTTGAAAAAGGACCAGGCCGTGACCTGGAATGAAAATTGTCAAAAGGCGTTCGACAAGATAAAAGAATACTTGTAGGAACCTCCTATTTTGATACCCCTAATGGTCGGGAGACCATTGATTATGTATTTGACAGTTCTTGAGGAAAGTATGGGTTGTGTTCTCGGTCAACACGACGAGACTGGGCATAAAGAGCATGCAATCTACTATTTGAGTAAGAAGTTTACTGACTGTGAGTCTAGATACTCAATGCTCGAGAAAACGTGTTGTGCGCTAGCCTGGGCCGCCAAACGTTTGAGGCAATACATGCTAAATCATACAACCCTGCTAATTTCAAAGATGGATCCAATCAAATACGTGTTTGAGAAGCAAGCACTCTCCAGTAGAATTTCCCGATGGCAGATGGTGTTAACCGAATACGACATCCAATATGTTTCTCAGAAGGCTATTAAAGGTAGTGTGTTGTCGGAGTATCTTGCTGAGCAGCCTATTGAGGACTACCAATCGATGAGGCTTGATTTTCCTGACGAGGATATTATGTACCTAAAGATGAAAGATTGTGAAGAACCGTTGCCGGACGAAGGACCAGAATTGGGTTCCAAATGGCAGTTAATATTTGATGGAGCTGTGAATTCCTATGGTAGCAGAATAGGTGCAATTATTACTACTCCTCAGGGGTCGCACATCCCCTTTACTGCCCGATTGACCTTTCCGGTTACCAATAATGAAGCTGAATATGAGGCTTGCATCATGGGTCTTGGAGAAGCTATTGATTTGCGAATCAAACATCTGGATGTATACGGAGACTCAGCTCTAGTGGTGAATCAGATAAAAGGAGAATGGGAGACACGACAGCCCAATTTGATACCATATATGAATTATGCAAGGAGATTGTTGCCTTTCTTTGACAAGGTGGAATTGCATCATGTGCCGCGAGCGGAAAATCAAATGGCTGACGCCTTGGCGACATTGTCTTCCATGTATAAAGTTAACTTCTGGAACGAGGCTCCCCGGATTGTTATCTCTCGGCTTGATAGGCCTGCATTCATATTTGCCATTGACGAGGCTCATGATGGTAAACCCTGGTACTTTGACATCCAGAATTTCCTGAAGAACAAGGAGTATCCGGCTGGGGCATCCAGTCGAGATCAGAAGACTCTCAGGAGATTGGCTGGTAATTTCTATTTGAACCCTGATGGTGTCCTATACAAAAGAAACCACGACATGGTGTTGCTACGCTGTGTAGATGAGAAAGAAGCAAAGTTGCTCATGGAAGAGATACATGAGGGTAAATTTGGTACGCATGCTGGTGGGCATGCTATGACGAGGAAGTTTCTGCGGGCAGGTTATTACTGGCTAACTATGGAAACAGACTGTTTCAAGTTTGCAAAGAGGTGTCATAAATGCCAAATTTATGCGGACAAGGTCCATGTACCCCCGAGTCCTCTAAATGTGATGTCATCACCATGGTCGTTCTCGATGTGGGGAATTGATATGATTGGCAAGATCGAGCCTACGGCATCAAACAGACACTGATTCATCTTGGTGGCAATTGATTACTTCACCAAATGGGTGGAAGCAGCGTCATATGCCAATGTCACCAAACAAGTGGTCGCCAGATTTATCAAGCGAGATATTATCTGCAGATATGGAATCCCTGAGCGGATTATCACCGACAACGGTTCGAATTTGAATAACAAGATGATGAAAGAGCTGTGCCAGAATTTCAAGATCGAACATCACAACTCTTCTCCTTACCGACCCAAGATGAATGGCGTTGTTGAAGCAGCCAATAAGAACATAAAGAAGATTGTTCAGAAGATGGTTGTGACGTATAAGGATTGGCACGAGATGCTGCCTTTTGCTTTGCACGGTTATCGTACGACGGTACGCACATCAACCGGGGCAACACCTTTTTCATTGGTATACAGAATGGAGGCAGTGTTACCGTTGGAGGTTGAGATTCCTTCCTTGAGGGTTTTACGAGATGTCCAACTTGACGAGGTAGAATGGGTTAAAGATAGACTGAATCAGCTCAGCTTAATGGATGAGAAAAGGCTAGCTTCTCTCGCATACGGTCAGTTGTATCAAAGCCGGATGAAGAAAGCATACGATAAGAAGATATGTCCGCAAAGCTTTCAGACGGGTGACCTTGTGCTGAGGAGGATTCTCCCGCCGCAAACAGATCACAGGGGCAAGTGGACCCCTAATTACGAAGGGCCCTACGTTGTCAGAAAATTCTTCTCTGGAGGAGCTTTGCTACTATCTACCATGGATGGTAAAGACTTTTCGTCTCTTGTGAATTCGGACGCAGTTAAAAAATAATTTGCTTGAAAGTGACCTGCTGGACAGTAAAAAGAGAATCCAGGCAAAAATGGGGCATCCCGGCGAACCATAAAAAAAAATGAATAAGAGGTTCGGGCAAAAGTTAGGGATAAAATTGAAAAGATGTACACCCGCGAAGTCGAAAACCTGCATTGGGTGACTTCGGCAAAAAAGGGTATCCCGGTGAATTGAAAACCCGCAAAGGGCGATTCACGCAAAAGTTAGGGATTGAAAAAGCAAATGACCACGGCCCGAGTCTGATACTGCGTTGCTTAGTGGTTTGGGAGCACCTGAGGGTTCGTTTATCCAACACAATCTCTTCCAAAAATTGAATACCGGGAAAGCGCCATAGTCAGGCGAGTCATAGGAGGATCAACTCACGATGTTTGTCTGCACCACGTTGCCGACATGTGTACAAATTCGAGTTGTATTTGTATTTTTTATGCTTTTTGTGCATATATGTATGTGTGAGTGTGCGTAACTTCCTCTTTTTAGGAGTTGCATCCGATGTACAAAGCTTTGCCTATTCAGAGGCCTGTTATTAATAAAACATGTTATTCAGTATTTGATGATTGTGCTTTACTGTTTTGTATGTGGAAAACGCCGATGTTTTTGAAGAACTTGCATATGTATAACTTTGTTGGCCCTTGCCAATGATTGATAAAACTTCGAATTGACTGAAGTAATGTCACGGGCACTAACCCGAATAGATTTGGTTGTACAGATTTGTGTTGTCTTGTTTGTGTCTTGCAGTGTTCTTGCCTTTAAAACGGACAATCAGAAACTTGTGGCCCCCAGCCGGCGGCTCGTGGTGAAAGACTTGACTTTGTGCGATGCTAATCCCCTCGCAGGTCGCACCTCATCCCCAGAGGTTGAGATGGTGTTATCCCTTACCGAAGGAAAGATTATTTTCCCCAGAAAAGTATTCTTATGGAAGCTGTCCAAGAGATATCCCCAGCAAGTCAAATTAGTATCCCCTGCAGAGGTTGCACTCCCTAGAGAGTCGAGTATGTGAATGATCAATCCCCAGCTGGGAGAATTCCTGCAATGTTTAACCAAGTCATAGTTGGTTCAGAAGGATTATCCTCAGCGGAGTGGTAGCTCCGAGTTTGCAAGTTGTGCCCAGACAGTGCGTTTCCCCGGAAGGTTCATGTTTCCCAACCGAGTCGTTTCTTCCCAAGCTGGGTTACTCTCCCCAGCCGAGGTTGTTCTTTCCTCCCAGTGGAAATAGAAGTTTAATCTCTCCCCGGCGGAGTTGGTTGTATGTCCGGCATTTATTTTGCCGGAGGACTTTATGATACCCGTTCATCCCCAACACGGTGGTATTTGCTCTCAACAGCCGTGTTGAAGCAAGCTTGTCAAAGTTTCCCCAGCAGCTTGAGCCTGCATTCGCATTTGCATACATTGTCATAGTTGCATTTACCCAAGAACGCGTAGCATATCCGTGTTGTACGAAGCATTACGCCATTCTCGAACATGCGCATTTTGAAACATAAGCCAGGTTGGTTAACCTTTGGTTTTCAAGTGTTGTTTCCCTTGCAGGTGGAGGGAGCTCTTGCTTAGATCAGTTACCAAATATTCAAAGTCTCAGCATGAGACATGTGATAATAATGTTCGTCTTGTCATTATTCCCCACAGAGTTGCTTGTTTAAGTTTCTCTTACCCCTCCAGCGGAGTATTTCTTCAAGATTGTTGTTATGTCGTTATCAAAAGATTTCGTGAATCAATTTTTGGAAGTTGTCGCCTATGTCGAAGTAGGTGTCTGGAAGTTTGGGTTCAGAAAATCCCCAGTAGGGACCTTCTCAGATTTGCTGCCACGTCCGCACTAAAGATTGGAAGACTGGACTCGTATTGCTACCCATTTGCTCGATGGAGTCAGCTGCTGCAAAGAATCGACAGAGAAGCTGTATCAAAGTATTACCTGTAGCGATGGCGGTGTTATGTTCCTGTAGTGATGACAGAGTATTACCCGTAGTGATGGCGGTGTTATTTTCCTGTAGTGATGACAAAGTATTACCCGTAGCGATGGCGGTGTTATTTTCCTGTAGTGATGACAGAGTATTACCCGTAGCGATGACGGTGTTATTTTCCTGCAGTGATGGCAGAGTATTTCCCGTAGTGGTGGCGGAGTTATTTCCCGTAGTGGTGGCGGAGTTATTTCCCGTAGTGGTGGCGGAGTTATTTCCCGTAGTGGTGGCGGAGTTATTTCTCGTAGTGGTGGCGGAGTTATTTTCCCGTAGTGGTGGCGGAGTTATTTCCCGTAGTGATGGCGGAGTTATTTCCCTGTATCGTTGGCAGAGTCATGTTTTGTTGACAGAAGTACTTCCCCAGTGAAGTCGTCCAGGTTATTCCTATATTGACAAGTTTGGTGCTGCACAGGCGGTTAGTGTTGAAATCATATCTGTATCAGGTGGTTGATCAGTTGTTACCGTAACAATCAGGTTCAATTGATGGATGGGGTTCCCCAAATAGTGGTGCAGTTTATCTCTGCGGTTGGCAAATTTCTGGGTTTTATTAGTATTCAACTGTCTCGTACCTCGAATGTTTGAAGGCCGTTCGCTCTTCACCCAGTCGGGTCCAAGCCGTTTGAATAGGGGCAGTTGTTGCACCCTAAAATTTGTTCAACCTATTTCACCTGGTTTATGTTTCAGTTGCATTGTCATTTGCATAATAAGTCATGTACATAGTCTAACCATTTGCATAGCATAGAATAATAAGTCATCTAACAAGGGATCAAGTGCCATTCTTATCAAAAGAGGCACATCAGGGGTTTTTGTTCAAGCTCAAGACCATCCAAGTAATCAAGAAATGAGTTGAAGCTTTGAAAAGTTTGAGGGTCAACCAGTGGATTCCTCTCCTAATTTGAGGTATATTGAGTATCATCAATGGAGTATGAACTATGAATTGAGGGTATGGAATGTGCACAAAGATCATGGAAGACCTAGAGGGTCATTTTGAAGATGAGACAAGTCATTGATTCAAGTACAAGAGCCAGAGTTGAAGTACAGTCAACTAGGGTTTCATCTGGGTCAACCCTAGGTCAACTGAGTGATTGAAGAGCATCAAGGCTTAATTGGAGGATGTGGGATTCATGAATTGATATGTTGATACATGTGTGGTGTTGTGCCAAGGATAAATCAAAGAGAATCAAGAGGAGGAGGAGTTACTAAATTAGGGTTTTAGTGTAAAATCCCCTAATTTAGGCTTCACTTCCAAGCCAGATAAGTCAAAATGCAAGTTTCAAATGGATTCTTAGTCAACATGAAACTTGTACTAGAAGTCTTCAATAAGATTTGTAGAACTCAAGTTATGGTTCTTGCAAGTTATGGGTCATCAGAGGACATTGAAATTTATCTGTGAAAGTCACTTGACTTCCAAGCAACTTTTTCCCATCAAGGAGTTTTCAAATGGATTCTTGGCCAACATAAGAGTTGTAGATCTTGGTCTTAGCTTTAATTTGAGTACTATAACTCCTCAAGAGGATTTGTGGAACTCAAGTTATGGTCTTGGCAACCCAGGGGTATTTTGGGAAAGTTGAATTACAGGTCATATTTCAACATAGGTCCAAATCTCCATCTTCCACTCCTCAAATGGAAAAATGTTCAACATGAGATGTGTTCAAAATGAGGTTTTTAGGCTAGATAAGAGGTCATGAGATTTTGGAATGGCTTTCTTCACAAAGTCACAAAAATGGCCTAAAATAAGGGTATATTTTAAATGAATCAAGGATGAAAATTGGGGTTTTTGATCTACAAGTCCAAACCAAGCCATATGACATACCAATTTGATTGTAAAATACATTTTGAGAACATTGACATTGCCACATTTTTTAGTTGAGGATTAATTCAAGGACTTGCTTTGAAAATTGGTTACTTACATCATAAGTAACAATTGCAAAACCACTCTTCAAGGCAAATGCAAGGCTCCATTCCATCCTAACACTTCCAAAATCTCATATAAGGACATTTTAAACTCAAAGCATAGTGATGTACAAGCTAAAACATGAACTGGTATGAAGAGGGCATGAGATGATATTTTCATGACATGAGAATTTGATCTTCTCATTGGATTGATCCAGAAGATTCTAGAGTTTTCAAACACATTCTATATATACATTAGAAGTGATTCATAGCTTGAGTTGGTGAGAATTGAGAGAGAATAGAGAGATTGCATTTTCAACCTTCCATTTGCAAAACAGAATTCAGTTACAAGTTTCAACCACTTTCAACCCATTCTTTTGATCTCAGAACCTTGATCAAGCATAGGTGAGTGATTCCAGAGGGATTATTGAGCAAGAACACTGAAGAATCGTGAGTTGGCACTTGGAGTTCATCACTTGCAATTGAAAATCGAATTCAAGGATTCAGAGGGATTCAACCAAATTTGATGCATACAGAAGTTTGATTACCATTCATAGATTGTATCTGGAGAATCTTAGAGCTTAATTTGGAGGTTTTGTCGTTCTGTTCATCAAGAATTTGCAGGTATGTAAATCTCATCCTACAGCATAATCCATGTAGTTTCTTTAGGTTTTGTTAGGTTAGACTCATTGTAGATGATGGTTAGGAGCTTTCTGGTAGCATTAGGGTTAATTTAGAGACAATTAGTGGATTGATACAATTTCTGTTCATGATCATATCTTCGTGTTCTTGATGATAGAATCTTAGTTTGATAGTTAGAATTGATCAGGGTGAAGTGGTGAAGGGTTTAGGCCACTCAATTTTAGGTTTAGTGAGAATTAATTTCTGAGCAATTTCTGATGATTCAATCGTGTTTTGAGGAGGAAGATGTTTCAATGATTGTGAATGACATGGTTAGATCGCTGGTGAAAAATGGAGTAGATTAGAGTGCTTAGTTGAGATTTTTGATGAAGTTTTAGCGGAATCCGATTGAGGAAGATGAAGTGTGAAACTCAGGGTTTCCATGGCTGTTTCCCTCCCAGAAATGTTTGAATGAAGAAGATGATAGGAGAACCATTAGATCTTAGAGGAGACTTTGACCAAAACCACATCCAACGGCCAGGCTTCAATTTCATTTTGTGAAGGATGTTCTGATTAGTAAAACGCATCGTATCATTTAACGTATGGAATTGGGCTTAGTGAATTTACTGATACCAACACCCCACTTCCAAGGCCCATTGAGAATTACACTGCATTCGCTTGCTATTGGTACCACGTTTTTTCCATTTTCCTGGCAATTTTCATTTAATTTCTAATGGTATTTTGGGCTTAGGCGCGCATTGCTAAGCACACCCCACTCTGGGCCCAGTTGACTTTTTACATTGTTTTTAATTGCTATTCATCACACACATTTTTCATTTTCTCATATTTTCTTTAATTTTTCATTTCATACCTAGTTCTTTGAAAATTCATAATAAATTCAAAAATTAACATTTTTGCATGGGATTTTTCCCCTCATTTTCATGAAGATCTCAAGAAAATTATATAAAAATAAAATTGACATTTCATGCATTTTTCTATTTCTGGTGTATTTTTACTTTTAATAGCTTTTATTTCATTTTCATTTGATACATGTTACTTTCTGAATTTTGTATGGTCATTTGATTTAGAATTTTAACTTGGTTATTTTTTCTATGGTTAGAGTATTGAATTAGGTTCCCCCTGGATTTTTGTCACATTTTTGTGACTTAAATTTAATTGTTTTTGAGAGGTGTGAAGCAAGTGTGCTAGAATTAGGGTTTCAACTTGCATAGGTGCATTTCAACACATAGTTTTTGGGTTTTTAGTTTGATTTAGGCCTTGGGGTTTGTATGGGGTATAGGGTACATAGTTAGGTTCCCTTAGAAATTAATATAGGATTTTATGATGAGTATTTCCATTTTCTTTGATTTTTGCAATTGGGTGATATTGGTGTGTTTCCCTCTTGGGATGTTGTCTTGTTTATTGGGTTTTGGGCATTTCAATTGGGCTTGGGGATTGTGATTGGATTGAGGAGTATGTGAAGACATGAAAGAAGATTGAAGACAAATAATGATGCTTGGAGCTTGAAGTTGCTTGTGCTTGAAGATTGCTTTGTGAAGACTTAGGAGATAGGAGATATAGGGAGAGCTTTAGAGTAGACTGATTTCTTCTGTCAAACATAGAGAGATTCTTGTGCCTCTATTCCATCCTATGACATAAGGTCCCCCAAAGAAGTTCCATCTCTCCTTAGGATAGATGTAAAGCATGCTTTGATTGGGTAGAACCTTGAGGATACCTCTCCCTTGCTATGATAAGATCTTAGTGATTTCCCTGGGTTATCATTAAGCCTCTTAACATTCCAACTTCATCTGTTAGCTGATTCTCTCCTGTGAGTGTTTGCCTTGAAGATGGGGACCTATTGAGGATGAAGTTCATTGATGACTAGAGAAGATGAAGCTTGTGCCTGTCAAAGCTGGATATCTGTGGAAATTAGGGCTTTGTTGTTGTTTGAAGCTGTCTACTTACTGGGATTCAGTGCTTGCTAAAGCTGAAGATTATTGGAGATAAGAGCTTACCTGAAGCTTGAATATCATTGGAAAGTAAAGATGGGATCTTGCTTGAAGTTGTTACCGTCAACCTTTTGCTGTTAATCAACTGTAGCTGCCAGAGCTGGTGCTGTTTGAACTACTTACTGTGGGAGCTGGTCTTGCTGTCAGAGCTGGTGTTGGGTTTTATTTCTTTTCCTGTATCGATTGTTGGCTTGTTCAGGTTGCCCCTTAGGTTTGAAGTGAAGCTGCTTCACTTTGCCTATTGTTTTCTCAGGTTCGAGGTTGAGTGGGACTCCTTTGTCTCGCTTGTTTTGTTGCATCTCATGCATATTTACTGCTTACTGTATATTCTGTTTCTTTTGCTGTTTATCCCCTAGGATCTCTGTTTCTCTCTGTGCAAGAGAGAAATATGACAGACATTAGGTTGTAACCCATGCATGATAACATTAGGGTAGTTTTGATTCCCCTTTCAAACCCTAGGTTTTTTAGAACTTCTTTCTCTTCTATCTCAGAACAATTCAAAACACAGTAATAAAGATAATCAATGTCGTACGCTACGAGCCTTAAGCTATTTGAGAAAGGTTGCTGAAGGGTCACTCTTCAGTAATCTGATTGCTTAGTGTGTTACCCTTAGGGTGACATACGACATAGTCACTCTCAAATCATAGTCTCTAGTGCGTCAGAGATTGCGAACATCATAAAAAACAGTTCTTGCGTAAAAGACTGAAAACCAATCAAAACGTCATTTTTGTCCGCTTGGACTCTTAATCAGGAAAAACCCTTTCATAAGGAGATAAAAACATTCAGACAAGCCTGTGTCTTCCGTGGCCCGAACTATGTTTGCTCTGATCTTTCATGCTGTATGAAAGTACGTAGGCATAGGATGCGATATCCTAGCGAGCAACCTTCCCCTCCTTTCCAGTAGGTAGGCGAACTACGTTGACTCTTATTTCTCGTTTCAGACGGGAATACGTAGGCATAAAGTGCGATACTTTGCCGAGTCATTTTCTTTTCTTTTAACCCCATACCTGTAGAATAGATAGAATAACAATCCATACTAGAAAACAAGCGTGGATCCCGTCGAGTACGACGGACGTGAGGGGTGCTAATACCTTCCCCTTGCGTAACCGACTCCCGAATCCAGGATTTGGTTGCGATGACCATTCCTTTCCCGTCTTTGCGTTAGGTTTACTTCGAGCGTTTCCTTTCCCTCCTTTGGGATAAATAACGCACGGTGGCGACTCTTCTGTCATAGCCGGCGCCGATTTTCGCAGTAGCGACAAATGTCATGATCAACGTCATGACGTCTGTTGTGACATCTGCAGGCTGACAGACCTATTTATCTAACCATTTAGCTTGTGCAGAATTGTAAATGCAGAAAGATAAATAACACCAGTAATTGTTTACCCAGTTCGGTGCAACATCACCTACATCTGGGGGCTACCAAGCCAGGAAGGAAATCCACTATTATCATAATTAATTTAGAGTTAAACCTCCAGTTTACACTCCTCACTTAATCTCTACCCAATGCAATTTCAGCCTAGAGACACTCTAGTACCTGAGTATACCCACTCACTCCCCCTGAATCACACAACAGTGATTTATAACTCACAATTACAAAAATAATATGAAGAGACACTTCATACACACCTTGATCTGGCTTCACAGCTTTGATCAAGGAACTCACACACTCTAGCTTCACAGCTTTGAGTGAGACACAGCCTAGAATCTACCTATCCAATGCAATCATCCGCCAGACAATTTCTTGGAGTACAAGTATTCCTAAATAGGATTCACACGTGAAGACTAGCCTTCTTCACTCACAAATATGTCTACCACAATGTATCAAACGATACAAAGGGTGACTTACACACAAGGGACTCTCAAACCCTAGACCTTTATTTTACACTCTGGTTTTTCTTGATGTGAGTGCTTTTTTTTCTTCTGCTTCTGCTCCTCCTTTTATAGCACTGTAGACTGGGGTTGGGCTGCTCAAAAGTTACAAACATTAGGTTTAACAAGGTAAACCTAATTTCCACTGATCAAGGTGCTGTCAAATTAGGTCATGATACTGCCTAGAATCTCATCTGAGATAACTAAGAAGTCATAACAGGTTTCCTGAATTTTTGCCTGAGATATATCAGGTATCATAACAGAAAAACAAACCCAGCTCGTCTGATGTCATACGATCAATGTCATGACATTTAGTATGACATTCAGTTTTACTTCCTCTTAGCTGACCAGCTTGCCTTGCTGAACACTTCTGCTGAATCTTCTTCATGACAGTCATGGCTTCTCCCAATCTTCTGCAGACTAACAGTAGGAACAAATATATTAAAGTTTCATAAAAGGTCTCCAAGATCCTTTTATGAATCTCAATACACTCTGTACTTGTTCCTAATATATCTCCTTGACATATTTACTGATGAGGTAATTTCCAACATGGTCTCATCAATCCAAACCAATTCTGTCAAGAGATATACACTAGCAGCTCCTTCTGTTGTGGTGCAGCAGTGTCCTGCTTAAAACACATGACAGCACACCTCACTCACCACCTGTGAGGAACTTCATCACAACTCAACCTGTTGTGGCTACTGCTAAGATAGCTGCTACTACACTCCTAACAACCTTAGAATCACACTTTGATGAGATGACCTTATCAATCCACATAGCAGCACCAGCTGTACCAGACAGTAATGTCATGATATTCAATATGACAGCAGTTCTGTCTTCAGCTCCTGCTAGCTCCTGTTGCACCAGATACCAATGACATGATATTGGTCATGACAGCAGTTCTGTCATCAGCTCCTGCTTGCTCCTTTAGTGATGTCATAACTATGGTAATGACGTACTGCTTAACATTAGTGCAGAATCCTATTTTACCAAAATTTAGCCAATCATAGAACCATGGACAATTCTATATCATAGAACCATGGAACTAACATCCATGAAAATCATCTTCCTAAATATCTGTGGGTAGAAGCTATTAATACTTCTTGTTATGTTCAGAATACGATCTACATCATACCAATTATAAACAAAACATCATATGAGTTATTTAAAGGAAGAAAGCCAAGAATATCTTACTTTCATTAGTTTGGGTGTACTTGTTACATTCTGAACAATAAGGTCTACCTAAATAAATTTGATGCTAAGGCTCAAAAGGGTATCGTTTTAGGATACTTTGATCGCTCTAAAACCATATATAATGTATAACTCTGAAACCAAAATGGCTGAAGATTTTATACATGTCAAATTTGATGACAAAAGGTATGACCATGATACATCAGAGCCTGTTGAAAGTTTTCCAAATATACAAGTTTCTAAAGAACATCCAGAGGTTGGATCTTCAGAAGTTAGGATCTTAGGAGTCAGAGGTTCAGAAGCTATTGAACCTGGAGCTGATCATGTGTCTGAAGCTCTTACAGAAGTGGAGAATTAAGAAGAAGCCCAAGATGGTTCCAAAATATCTGCACAACCCAAGAAGTCCTTCAAATATAAAGGTTCCCATTCAGAAGATCTAATCATTGGGAATAAGAATGATCCATTAAGAACTAGATCAGCCTTTAAAGATGATAACTACAAGTTAGGGTTTATTTCCTTGATTGATCCACCTTCTGTGAATGAGGCTTTATAAGATGATGGAAGGATTATAGCCATGCAAGAAGAGATGAATAGGTTCTATAGGAATTATGTTTGGGATCTGGTTCCAAGAGCATGTCAGGAGAACATTATTGGAATAAAGTGGGTGTTCAAAAACAAACTGAATGAGCAAGTAGAAGTGGTAAGGAATAAGGACCGACTGGTAGCTCAAGGCTATAGTCAGCAGGAAGGTATAGATTTCTCTAAAACCTTTTCCCCTGTGGGAAGGTTAGAGGCAAACAAACATCTTCTCTCTTATGTTGTCAATCATGATATTATTCTTTATCAAATGGATGTTAATAGTGCCTTCTTGAATGGAGTCATTTCTGAAGAGGTGTATGTTAAACAACCCTCTGGGTTTGAGGACTCAACTCACCCAAATTTTGTGTTTAAACTTAAGAAATCACTCTATGGACTCAAATAAGCTCTTAGAGCTTGGTACGAGAGATTGAGTAATTTCTTTTTGGAAAATGGTTTTGAAAAGGGTCAAGTTGACACTACACTATTCAGAAAGACTCTAAACAAGGAAATATTAATTGTTAAATTTTATGTTGATGACATAATCTTTGGTTCCTCTAATTCCTCTCCATGCAAAGAATTCTCTAAGACTATGCAAGCTAAATTCAAAATGAGCGAGATGGGAGTATTGAAATTCTTCCCTGTAATCCAAATCAACCAAGTCAAATATGGAACTTATGTTCATCGGTCGAAGTATACAGAGGAGCTTCTAAAGAAGTTCAATCTTGAAGATTGCAAGATTATGGCAACTCTTATGCATCCTAGATGGATCAAAATGTTTCAGAGGTATGATCGGTTATTTGCTTTACCTCATAGCTTATAGGCCTAATATATTATTCATCATGTGTTTGTTTGTAAGGTTTCAATAAGATCCTAGTGAAACTCATTTAAATGTAGTTAAGAAAATCTTCAGGTATCTGAAAGGAACAATAAATCTGGAACTTCTTTATAAGAAATATCTAGATTATAAGTTGGTTGGATTCTATGATGCTGACTATGTTGGGGATAGAATTGAGAGAATGTCCACTAGTGGAAACTGTCAATTCATAGGTGAAAACTTAATATCATGGGCTATCAAGAAACAATAAACTATTACTTTCTCTACATCAGAAGCAGAATACATATCTACTACTAAGTGGTGCACACAACTACTCTGGATGAAGTATCAGTTAGATGATTATCGGATTTGTGGAAATAGTATCCCTATCTTATGTGATAATACTATTCTTATTTTTCTAATTAAGAATCCAGTTCTATACTCCAAAACCAAGCATATTGAGATTAAACATCACTTGATAAAAGACTTGAAGGTTGAGAAACACAAGAAAGGGGGGGTTTGAATTGAGTTTCATATTTCGTCCCCTTTTGGGAAATTAAACTAATGACGTTAAAAAGTAAATAAAAATAAATGAAAACAATTATTTTTATTCTGGTTCACTGTTAAAGAAGCTACTCCAGTCCACCTACATAGATGATTTTGCCTTAGACAAGGACTTAATCCAATAATCATCAACGATTACAACCTGTAGCACCCCAAAATTTGCCTCATTGTTTCTGGATTTACTGGCTTATGTTTCTCTGCATTTCGCGTTTCTGCATATCATAGCATTGGTTCTTAAGACATGGGATCAAGGTGTTTCTGTGGCTCAGGGTTCCCTTTCGTTGCAAGAGTTCAAACAGCAAGCATCAGAGGCTCCAGTATATATTTGTCCCAGCGATCGAGCGGTCAATTTTATTTTATTTAGTAGGCTATTTTTAGTTCAGGAGATGGTGTACAGGTTATCTCAAGCATTCTCACAGTTATAGTATCCAAGGGCAAGTTTCAGAGGCTTAGCAGAGCTTAGAACAGGTGGTAGCGGGTGATTATACAAGATTCCCTCCATTTGGCACCATTTGGGCATTTTTGAATGTGGCAACCGGTTACCACATATGGGTAATCGATTACCCTGGGTGAAATTTTCCATGATATTTTAATTTTCAGCATTGCAAGTTTTCCAATCATTTTCAACCATTGGTTTCACATGATCATCATTGGAAGGATCTAGAATTGTTTCAATTTTCACCATTTCCCTCCAAATTTCAAACACTTCATTTCTAATTCCACTCCTAATTTCCATTTCAAATGCTAATCTATATTCCAAACCATATTTTGATTCCAAACCTAGAGCTTATTTAAGTGAATTTGCTCCAAACCTCACTCATTGACACCAATTCACTCTCATTCTTCATCTCAATTTCAGAATTTTCTTTCAACTTTCTCTCAACTTTTTCATTCTCAAACCTCCATTAAAGCTCTTTCCACTTGAGTTCATTGATTCTACATTGGGAATCCTTGAATTCTAGAGCTAAACCTCCTTCATTCATCTCCATTATCTTCAATTCGTCACTTAATTTTTGTTTGAATTGAGATCTAAATTTGGAAGCTAGATTTGAAGTGCTTTTGGGTCAATCATGTCTTGATTTTGCTTGTTCTTCACTTCTACTATAAGAAAGCTCTTGGATCTTGAAGATTCTCTGGGTTTCTAGCTTGGATCTGTTAGTTTCAAGTAAATCAACACTTACCAAAGCAAATCTCAGCTTTGAAGGTTGGTGAAGTCTAGATCCAATTCTATTTTGAGCTTATTTGCATAATCACAATGTAGATCCATGGCTTTTGATGCATTTTGATGATTTTGATCTTTGTGATTTGTGATCTCAATGTTTGATTGTGTTTACAAGATGTTTGATCATTTATTCTTGATGTTAAATTTGTGCATGTTTGATTATATAATCATGTGAGTGATTAGATAAGTTGTTTGGTGTTGAAAACTGATTTTTGAAGCTATTTTTTTGTTTCTGTCTCAGTGGTAACCGGTTACCATTATCAGGTAACCGATTACCCTGCACAAATTTCACATTTCTGAGTTTTTTTTCAACAGATAACCAGTTACCTGATCTTGGTAACCGATTACCACTGAGACATTATGTATGTCTCTTGCATTTTGTTTCTTGTTTGAGTTCTTTTTCACATATGAACTTCATGGATTGATGTAATGCATTTATGTGGATTGTTTTCTATATGTTTCATCATTCTTGAATGTTTGATCTCGATTTTTTGACACGTAACGTCCGGTTTTTGTTTGAATGCTAAACATGTTCATCTTGCTTGATTGATGGTTGATCAAATGACTTGTTTGATTATATCATGTTTAATTGATTATCATTGTTTATTGTCTTGCTGAATGTTTGATGCATGTTTGCATTTGTTTCCGATTCCGCTTTGTTTCACGCTTGTTTGGTCGTTTGATCGTTCAATTTGAATTGAAGAGCATGTCGATCTTATTGATTCTTGTTGATTTAATGTTGTTGATCAATTATGTTTTATTGTTGAAGCATGTCCATACTTGCATGATATCTATCCATGATTGGTGTTTGTTTATGATTAATTGCATTCAAGCATGCTTGCTGCCCCACTTTTCACAACTGTTCTTATTTTGAATTTGCATGCTGCATTTTCTTGCTTGCTTGATGCCTACTTTTTACACCTGTTTTTGTGCTGAAACATGTGTTGTTATAGGTTGTCTTGCTTGTGTGATGGGTTTTATTGTTGTCTTGTGGAGGAGGTGTTGTTGTAGTTGTTGTCTTTGCCTTATTTTCTTGCTTTTTGCCTTGCCTTTTCATGTTCCCTTAGGTTTCCTATTCCAATTTAATTTCCTATTAAATTTGGAGTAGGATAGACATTAGGAGTTTAATCCATGCATGATAACATTAGGTTAGTAATTTTAAACCTCAACCTTAGGTCCATCTTTTGCATGCTAACATTAGGATAAAATCTCCTTTCGCATCCTGACTTTAGGACCATTTTGCATGACAACATTAGGGTTGAGTTCCTCTTAGACCTTCTGTATGTCTCTCTTCTCATCTCAAAAAAATTTCTAACTCATCTAATAAAGATGATAAACATTATACGCTATGAGCCTTAAGCACATAGGAAGTGATGAGGTGGGGGTTTCTCCTCACTTGTCTAGAGTGTTTAGCGTATGCCCTTTGGGCGATATGCGACGCATTCGCTCCTATGTGGAGCTAGCGGGATTATACCTGAGTGAATCACACACTCAAAGATACAACAGAGTCGCCCCCAAACTTTATTTGGTCCCAAAGGAAAGGGAAAATATCGATAAAACCCAAGGGAAAGAGAAATGGGAAAGGGGGTCGATTATGCCAAAGGAAGGTACTAGCACCTTAAGCATCCGTCGTACCCGACGGGAACCATTTCGCATGCTTCTAGGCTTGGATGGGTTATCTATCTAAAGGCTTTTATCTAAAAAGGAGAAAAGAAAAGAAAGTGCTCGAGGAGGATTAGGGCCCTCGTGCCTACTGTCGCTACTGCGAAAATCGGCGCCGGCTGACAGAAGAGTCGCCACCGTGCGTTATTTATCCCACGGGAGGGAAAGGAAACGCTCAGAGTAAACCTCGCACAACATGGGAAAGGTATGGTCGTCGCAACCAAAACCTGGGTTCGGGAGTCGGTTACGCAAGGGGAAGGTATTAGCACCCCTCACGTCCGTCGTACTCGACGGGATCCACGCTTGTTTTCGGGTATGGATTGTTATTCTATCTAAACTATAGGTCCGGGGTTAAAAAGAAAATAAAATAAAATAAAATAAAAATGACTCGGCAAAGTATCGCACTTTATGCCTACGTATTCCCGCCTGGAACGAGAAATCAGAGTCAACGTAGTTCGCCTACCTACGGGAAAGGAGGGGAAGGTTGCTCGCTAGGATATCGCATCCTATGCCTACGTACTTTCATACAGCATGAAAGATCAGAGCAAACGTAGTTCGGGCCACGTACGACACAAGCTTGTCTTTGATTAATTTTTATTCCTTCTGAAAAGGTTTTCCTGATTAACAGTCCAAGAGGACAAAAATGACGTTTTGATGAGTTCACATTCTTTTACGGAAGAAGTGTCTTTTATTGTATTTGAAATCTTTATGTGTTTTTCTGTTTGTTTTGAGAAAGAAGAGACAGAACTCTAAACTACGGTTGCGAAGGGAAACAAACTAACCTAATGTTATCATGCATGGGTTAAGACCTAGTGTCTATCATGTTCCTCTCTTGCACAGAGAGAAACAGAGATCCTACGGGATAGGCAGAAACAGAAACAATACCAGATATATACAGTAAAGCAGTAAAATGCATGGATGCAACAATACAAGCGAGGCAAGGGAGTACCACTCAACCTCGAACCTAGAAAACAATAGGCAAAAGTGAACAGGCTTCACTTTCAACCCAACAGGGTAAACAGCAAACAATACAGTCCAGAAAACCAATCAATACATCAGAAATGAAATACAACAGCAGAAGAAACAGCATCAGCAGCTCTGAATCAACATCTGGCTTCAAGTAATCTCCAATCATTCACATGCTTCAACCAGCATCAATTGTCATCTCCATGGCCTTCAGACAAGGGCTTTGATCATCAGTCTTCTATCTGCAATGGCTTTTCTTCAAGCTCAAACCTCCGGGATGAGGGATCAGTCACAAGAGTGAATTGGGTGTTAAGCAATCAGTTGACTACCAAAGGTGGTGAACAGACTGCTTCTAAACACAAGAGACATTTTCTCTCAAGAGTTCTATCTCATAGACACTGTCACCAAGCCTTCCAAAGGAAGGGGGTGAGTGTCTTAGAGAGACTCTGAATCACAGAGAAGGATGGATGCAGACAAGGCAATCCATGTTTGAGAAACAAGCTTTCTAATCTAGAGCTCTGCCTAGCTCCTAAACCCTAGTCTCCTCAGCAGCTGCTAGCAAGAACCTCCTCTCCAACTCTGACAGTTGATCTCCAATCTTTGAATCTCCAATGGCTTCATCTTCACAAATCTTCAGCTTCCCCAGGGCCCCAGACAAACCCAATACCCAATCAAACAATCAACAACTCCCGGAGGGCACACCACACCAGACAATCAGATATACAGACAGTAATAATAGCAGTAGGGGAATCCTGACTTTTTCTAAGGGATCTAATAACTACCCATAGCCCATATAGTCCCATAACTAATTTATTCAAACCCTAAGTCCTAAAGGAAATGGAATCAAACTTCTTAAGTTGTTACCTAAAACCCTAGTTTTGTTCATGGTGTTCAAGCATTTATTAATCACCTAAAATTAATCTCTAAAAATGGGAATTAAAATATTTCTACAAGCTTAATATCTCATCTAAACAATATAAAAAGAATGACTAAAAAATATTAAAGCATGTGAGAGAACAAAAATCAACAAAATGATGCATGAAATGAACTATTTAATATGACATTTATTTAGAAAATATGAAAAAAATATGAAATAAAACTAAAAATGAAATTTTATTTTCCTATAATATTCTAGACATTTTAATGAAAATATTGTAAAAAGAATGGATGAAAATGCATTTTTTATGAATTATTTATGAATTAATGAAATTGGTAAAATATTAAAATGAATTAAGAAAATTAAAATGAATTAAAAATGAGGGAGGGGGTTGAAATAGAAACTCGCCCCAGTTATAACCAGAGGATGGGCCAATAATAGAGGGTGCAGATAGCGCTTTATCAAGGCCCAGAGTTACACTCAGAATCAATGAAATCATAAAACGCGCTGGGGGTAAGAATAGTAGCAGAAACACGTTAGAAATTGGTTTTGGGCCTAACACGGGGGTGGGATTAGCATGATTCAACTCAGGCCCGCCCGTTTCAATTAATGAAACGGTGCGTTTTGGCCAAGGTCCTTCCCTCCAAATTTCAGATTGAATGTAGGCCACACGATCACGCTATCAGTCAAAGGTCCTACACTCATTGAACGGACGTGATTACGTCTTCTTCCTTGAACCAACTGAAACTAGGGTTTCAACCTCACACCTCCATGCACGAGCACTCTTTACACCCTTCGGTTCTCCTTCTACACGCAGTGAAACGCCACGCCATAAACATGAAACATGCTCAGAATTCATCACTCTACAATCCTATAACACTAGCTCAGTCTGAAACTCACAGAATCTTTCAACCCGATCGAGGTAAAAACTGGTCATCATGAATATGCACTGAGATGCATCACCACAATCCTCAATCAAACTTAACATAAACTAGTCTACGCCTAATGGAGATCAACATGCGCTATCCAGCTACAATTCTAGTGGCTTAACCTAAGAGATATTGATCCAAACAGATTGTTGCACCTGTCACTAACCATCACCAATCCTTCCCAAATTCATCTAACCTAATCTCCTAACCACCTAGATCAAGTCTAAACTAATAAAATCATGTGAAACTAACTGAATTAAGCAAATCGAAGGAAAACTTACCTGATGTAAAACCTTGAGAACAGCTATGGAAGATGTGGATCTGAAGCTTCTAAGTGTTGAATCTTGATCAATCCTTGAGGAACTTGATTCTGTATGCAAGCTTTGGATGAAACTTGGCCAGAATTATGCTATCCAATGGAATTGGCAACTTTGATATTCTTGCAAAAAGCACTCGAAAATGGATGATAATCACTTGATCCTGGCTTCAATTATGATCTATGATGATGATGGAGTAAAATTGAATTGATCTTGATGAAGATTGATGAAGAATTTGAGAGATTTGGAATGAAACTTTTGAAGAAAGAATGAGAAATCTTGTGGAATTCTTGGTGCAAATGAGGCCAACCCTTGCCAAATTCTCCTTTCATGAATATATAGACCCCAATGGTACATTCTAGATCCATCTTGCACATTCCCTTGTTTTCCAACTTTGGCTCATTTTGATTATGTTTCTTAAAAGACAAGCAACCATGGATAACTTCATTTTTTCCTTCTAAACTCAAAAAAGTGTTTGAACCATTGTTCTTAGAATTGTTTTTCCATTCAAAATCATATATTGGAAGTCTCCATTTGGACTTGTAAATCTCCCAAACCATTTTTCACTTTGAAATCATTCACTTTATAAGCCTTTTTAGTTCATATTTTGACCAATTATGTAACCCCATGCTATGAGCTTCTCCAATAACTTGTGACCTTCTTTCTAGACTTAAAATCCCATTTGGAGCAAGTTTGATGTTGTAAGTTTTTCCATTTGAGGCCTCCTTGTATGAGTTTTGGGTATAGGTTAAAATGACCTGTAATTCACAAATGCCCAAAATACCCTTTGCTTGCCAAGACCATAAGTTGAGTTCTCCACATCATATGAAGGCATACCATACCATTCTAGAAAGCTAAGACAATGAGGAACAACTCTTATGTTGACCAAGAATTCATTTGAAATCTCCTTGAGGAGCAAAACTAGCTTGGAAGTCAAGTCACTTTCACAGACAAAAATTCAGACACCCCAGATGACCTGTAACTTGCAAGGACCATAACTTGAGTTCTATAAATCTCCTTGAGGTCTTCCACCACTCAAATTAAAGGTCTTGAGATCCTCTACAAGTTTCATGTTGGCCAAGAAGCCATTTGAAGCTAGCATTTTGACGTATCTTGCTTGGAAATTTGACCTAAACTAGGGGATTTTACAGAGAAACCCTAATTTAGTAACTCCTCTTCTCCTTGATTTCTCTTGAATTCTCCTTGCCATATCTCCATATCATTCTTCATATGTCAAATGTTGATCCCCACATCTCTCCAATAGCCTTGAATGCTCTTTTAAACCAGTCAATTGACCTAGGGTTGACCTAGGGTTGACCCAGATGAAACCCTAGTTGACTGTCTTCAACTGTAGCTCTTGTGCTTTCATCAATGACTTGTTCTCTTCTCCAAATGACTTTATAAGTCTCTCAAGATGTCTAGATGCTCTCCATGCTTTCACTCCACAGCTCACAACCCTCTTGTTGATCCTCAGATATCCTCAGCTAGGAGATGGACTCAAGGCTTGATCTGCTGAACTCTTTGCTTTCAAATTCTTTCCTGATGACTTGAATGAGATTGAATTGGGATATTAACCTCTTGCTGGGCCTCTAGAGATGAAGATAATGATTGGTCCCCTGTTGAATGACTTGCTATGCTTATGCTATGCAGATGGTTAGTCTATGTACATGACTCTATATGCAAATGCTAATGACATTGAAACATAAACCAAGTGAATAAGGTTGAGCAAATTTTAGGGTGCAACAGCTGCCCCTATTCAAGCGACTTGGACCCGATTGGATGGAGAGCCCGGAGCCTTCAGACATTCGCGGTACGAGACGGTTGAATACTAGTGAAACCAGAAATTTGCCAACCGCAGAAATAAACTGCGCTCCTGCTTGAGGAATGACATTCGTCAGCTGAATCTGACTGTTACAGTAACCCACTGATCTCGCGCGACCGTACTGGGGATTGTCTTCATCGTTCTGAAGAGGATTCTGTCATAACAGATTGCTTGCTTGTCCACGTTAGGACTTCGTCTGTCGTCGATACAAAGAAATCTCAACTAAACCTGTCCACGTTAGGACTCCACTTGCTGTCAACCCAGAAAAGTCTCGGCAACTCCGCTGGGGATAATTCATCTGCATTTCCGTAAACTGAATCGTCCACGTTAGGACTGACACTCTTCCACGTTAGGAGTAACACCTGTCCACGTTAGGAATCAAAACTCTGTATCTGTCCACGTCAGGACTAACCCTTTCATCTTTCCACGTCAGGAAGCAATCTTCTTCCCCCATAAGGAGAACTACATCAATCTGTCCCCGTAAGGACTCCAATACCACTTGACATGTCCGCGTCAGGACTCCAATCTTTCCACGTAAGGAATTCCACTTTGATTCTGAATCTGTCCACGTCAGGACTCCACTCTTCTCGAATCTGTCCACGTAAGGACCCCAATTTCTCCGCGTAAGGAATAAACTTCTTCTTCCACGTTAGGAATATCTTCTTTGATCTGTCCGCGTCAGGACTAAATTCTTCCACGTCAGGAATAAACCATTTCTTTCCACGTTAGGAATCAATCTATTTTCCACGTAAGGAATAAACTTGTCTTTCCACGTAAGGAAACCCTTTTTTCTTCCACGTAAGGAATGCTCTTGATATGTCCACGTCAGGACTCTGATCTTTCCACGTAAGGAATACCAACTTCTTCGTGATTTGTCCGCGTCAGGACTCATTTTTCCACGTAAGGAATGCCATCTTAATCTGTCCACGTAAGGACTCCAATCTTTCCACGTAAGGAATGCTGCCATTTCCACGTAAGGAAACTATCTTTTGATATGTCCGCGTAATGACTACCTCGTCCACGTTAGGACCCATTTCTCCTTATTAGGGATAATAGTTTCTCTGATTCGTCCACGTCAGGACACTGATCTCGTCTTGATTCGTCCACGTTAGGACTCAGGCGTCTTCGACTCGCTGAGGAAATAAGACTTGTCCACGTGAGGACTCATACCCTCGACCCACTGGGGAAATGACTTGTCCACGTAAGGACTCACGCGTCTTCGACTTGCTGGGGAAATATCCGCGTCAGGACTTACACTTTGCCAACAACACGAAGAAGGATAAATTTGTCCACGTCAGGACTCTCGTATCTTGTCATCCCAAAGAACTACTAACTTGTCCACGTCAGGACGCACATTTCGCTATTACGAATAAAGATATCTGCTGGAAACAAATGATCCACGTCAGGACACCAACACGAAGAATAACCAATCTTGTCCACGTAAGGATTTCGCATCCGATCAATGCTGAGAAATCAAATCTGTCCACGTTAGGACTAGCACATATCGTCAACCTGAGGAAATAGACCTGTCCACGTTAGGATTAGCACACTTTACCAACAATTCTGAGAAATCGAACACGTCCACGTTAGGACTAGCACCTCCCCTCAGCCCAGGGAAATAGACCTGTCCACGTTAGGACGCCCACTTCTGAAGAAATCCCATCAATCTAGGAATAAACTGTCCGCGCTAGGACTTGGTTCTTCAATGATCCTCACCCACAAACTTCTTAGCACTGACGTGACAGCGACTTCGAGATGAGCTCTACTGGGGATGTCTGAAAACCAACTATCGGACACCTGCTCCGAAATTCTGATTCATGCGATCCGTTGATGACAAACAAACTCTGCTTGGGGATAAGAAGACACTTATCCTGGCCACTCTGGCTGGGGAAAATAAGATACATTTGCATAAATGACTCTGCTGGAGACAAAGAGAGTTTTATCATGATAACTCTGTGGGGGAATACTGCCGAAACTGACATTATTATTGAATATCTCCTGCCGAGATCTTGACTGTTTGGTAATTTATTTGAGCAAGAGCTCTCTCCACCTGAACTGCTAGAATACAAAAACTGCTTCAGCAAAATAAATGCTGGAAGGATAATGCCGACTCGCCGGGGATAGCCTGATGCTACAAAATTATTCCAGCAAAATAAAGGCTGGAAGGGTGAAGTCGACCCTGCTGGGAAGTTGGGAACTCAAACCACACGTCTTGCTGAAGTAACCCCTGCTGGGGAAAATAACTCTGCTGAGGAATAGCAGATGCGCACAGCACGCTCGGACTTTCTGCTGGAATGTGAACCGATATCACCAGTATCTCTGACAAAATAAATGACAGGAACCGCCATCAACTCTGCTGGGGAGAGTCTTGATCTTCGAATTCCACTGGAAGGAAAGAACATTTACTGAAAAGAGAACTCCGCTGGGGATGGCTGGGTTCTCCTGGGGAAAATTAACTGACTCCACTGGGGGAGAGTGCCTGACCCTGCGGGGAAAAATGAACCTGTCTGAATACAGCCTTACGATCTTGGAATCGAGTAACTTCTCTGGAGCACGTCCTTTGGATAAGCTACGGCTAGCTGGGGAATTCTATCCTTCTTCAGGAAGAACATGCATGGCCTGCGTGGGGGATTGAGTCTTTCGTTATCGCGATCTTTTGATTATCTTCCTCGTACGGTTATGAAACCTGCAACAACACAAACAAGACACGACAAGCCTATGCAATCAAATCGATTCAGGTTAGTGACGTTACACTCAGTTAATTCAAAGCTTTAACAATTGTTGGCAAGGGCCAGCGATGTTATACTCATGCTAGTTTCATCAAACTTAGGCGTTTTATCATGCGCAAAACAGTAAAGAACAGGCATCAAGTACTGAATAACACATTTTCATTGATTGGGCCCCTGAATGGGCGGAGTTTTTGTACACGGGATGTAACTCCTGAAAAGAGGAAGCTACGCAAAGCAAATATACAAGTATGCAAGTATTCACAAGAAGCATAAATATTGACAAATTAAATTTTGTACACATGTCGGCAACTGGATGCAGATGAACACCCCGAACTGATCCTCCCATGACTCGTCCGACTCTAATGCTTTCCCGGTATCCCTACTTCTGAAGAGGTTGTACCCGATAACTGACTCCTCAAATATATTCTCCCGCATTGATACTCATTGCAAAATCAAATTCGGACCGCAGTCATTTGCTTTTCACATCCCTAACTTTTGCGTGAACCGCCCTTTACGGGTTTTCAGTTCACCGGGATACCCCTTTTTGCCGAAGCCGCCCAGTGTAGGTTTTCAACTTCGCGGGTGTACATTTTTTTCAATTTTATCCCTAACTTTTGCCCGAACCTTTCATTCTGTTTTTGGTTCGCCAGGAGGCCCCGTTTTTGCCTGGACTCTCTTTTTTCTGTCCAGCGGGTCTATTTTAAGCAAAGTATTTTTTAACTGCGTCCGAATTCACAGGTGACGCAAAGTCTTCCTCGTCCATGGTGGACAACAATAAAGCTCCTCCTGAAAAAACCTTACTGACAACGTATGGCCCTTCGTAGTTGGGGGTCCACTTGCCCCTGTGATCTGCTTGCGGCGGGAGAATCCTTTTCAGCACAAGGTCGCCTGTCTGAAAGCTTCGCGGAAGTATCTTCTTGTCGTACGCTTTCTTCATTCGTCTTTGGTATAAACGACCGTATGCTAGAGAAGCTAGCCTCTTCTCATCCATCAAGCTCAGTTGGTTCAATCTATTCGTTACCCATTCTGCCTCGTCCAGCTGAACGTCTCGCAATACCCTCAGAGAAGGGATCTCAACTTCCAATGGTAATACCGCTTCCATTCCGTATACCAACGAGAACGGAGTTGCCCCGGTTGATGTGCGTACCGTCGTACGATAACCGTGCAAAGCGAAAGGTAGCATTTCATGCCAATCTTTATAAGTCACCACCATTTTCTGGACGATCTTCTTGATATTCTTATTGGCCGCTTCGACAGCGCCATTCATCTTGGGTCGGTAAGGGGAGGAGTTGTGATGTTCGATCTTGAAATTCTGACAGAGCTCCTTCATCATTTTGTTGTTCAGATTAGAACCATTATCCGTGATTATCCGCTCGGGAATCCCATATCGGCAAATGATATCTCTCTTGATGAATCTAGCCACCACTTGCTTCGTTACATTTGCGTAAGACGCCGCTTCCACCCACTTGGTGAAATAATCGATTGCTACTAAGATGAACCGATGCCCATTAGAAGCCGTCGGCTCAATCTTTCCAATCATATCGATTCCCCACATCGAGAATGGCCATGGAGATGACATCACATTCAGAGGACTCGGAGGCACGTGTATTTTATCAGCATAAATTTGGCACTTGTGGCACTTCCTTGCGAACTTGAAACAATCAGTTTCCATTGTCAGCCAAAAATAACCTGCCCGCAGCAGTTTTCTCGTCATAGCATGCCCACCAGCATGCGTACCAAAGGCACCTTCGTGAATTTCCTCCATGAGAAGCTTTGCCTCTTTCTCGTCTACACACCGCAACAACACCAAATCGTGGTTTCTTCTGTACAAGACGCCATCCGGGTTCAAATAGAAATTACCCGCTAATCTCCTGAGAGTCTTCTGATCTTGACTGGATGCCCCAGCCGGATACTCTTTATTCTTCAGGAAATTAAGGATATCAAAATACCACGGTTTGCCATCAGACGCTTCATCGATAGCAAATACATAAGCTGGCCTGTCCAACCGAGAGATAGTGATCTGGGGAGCTTCGTTCCAGAAATTGACCTTGTACATGGAAGACAAAGTGGCAAGGGCGTCAGCCATTTGATTTTCTGCCCGTGGCACGTGATGCAACTCAACCTTGTCGAAGAAAGGCAACAATCTCCTTGCATAGTTCATATAATGTATCAAATTGGGCTGACGTGTCTCCCATTCCCCTTTGATCTGATTCACTACCAAAGCTGAGTCTCCGTATACGTCTAAATGTTTGATTCGCAAATCAATGGCTTCTTCAAGCCCCATTATACAAGCTTCGTATTCGGCCTCATTGTTGGTAACGGCAAAGGTCAATCGGGCAGTAAACGGGATGTGCGACCCGTGCGGCGTAGTGATAATTGCCCCTATTCCGCTACCGTAAGCATTCACAGCTCCGTCAAATATCATCTTCCACTGGGACCCCGGCTCTGGTCCTTCGTCTGGTAACGGCTCTTCACAATCTTTCATCTTGAGATACATGATATCCTCGTCAGGAAAATCAAATCTCATTGATTGGTATTCTTCAATAGGCTGCTCCGCCAGATACTCAGACAGCACACTCCCCTTTATCGCCTTTTGCGAGACGTATTGAATATCATACTCAGTCAAGACCATCTGCCACCGGGCAATTCTACCTGACAACGCCTGCTTTTCGAATATATATTTGATTGGATCCATCTTCGAGATGAGCATGGTTGTATGATTCAGCATGTACTGCCTCAAACGCTTGGCGGCCCAGGCTAGCGCGCAACAAGTTTTCTCCAGCATTGAGTATCGAGATTCACAGTCTGTAAATTTCTTACTCAGATAGTAGATCGCATGCTCTTTTCTCCCCGTCTCGTCGTGTTGACCGAGAACACAACCCATACTCCCCTCAAGAACCGTCAAATACATTATCAAGGGTCTCCCTGCCACCGGGGGTATCAAAATAGGAGGCTCCTGCAAATACTTCTTTATTTTGTCGAACGCCTTTTGACAATTTTCGTTCCACGTTACAGCTTGGTCTTTCTTTAGCAGCTTGAATAATGGTTCACACGTGACCGTTAGGTGAGATATGAACCGGGCAATGTAGTTCAACCTCCCTAAAAACCCGCGCACCTCTTTTTCTGTTTTAGGCGTCGGCATTTCTTGAATCGCTCTTATTTTAGCAGGATCGACCTCTATTCCTCTTTCGCTTACTATGAACCCCAGGAGCTTACCCGATCTCACCCCGAAGGTGCATTTGTTAGGGTTCAACCTCAGCCTGAACTTCCTAAGCCTTTTAAACAACTTCAACAGATTCACCAGATGCTCTTCCTCCGTCTGGGATTTGGCAATCATATCGTCAACATAAACTTCGATCTCTTTATGCATCATGTCATGAAAGAGAGTCGTCATCGCACGCTGATATGTTGCCCCAGCATTTTTCAAACCAAAGGGCATCACTTTGTAGCAAAATGTTCCCCAAGGCGTTATGAAAGTAGTCTTCTCCATATCCTCTGGCGCCATTTTAATCTGATTATAGCCTGAAAAGCCATCCATGAAGGAGAATACAGAATATTGAGCGGTATTATCAACTAATACGTCAATATGAGGAAGTGGAAAATCGTCTTTTGGGCTTGCTTTATTCAAATCTCTATAATCCACGCACATTCGAACCTTGCCATCTTTCTTTGGCACTGGTACGATGTTGGCAACCCACGAGGGATATTTCGTCACAGCCAGGAAACCAGCGTCCCACTGTTTCTGAACCTCCTCTTTGATCTTCATTGCCATATCTGGTCGAGTTCTGCGAAGTTTTTGTTTGACCGGCGGGCAGTCTTCTTTCAGTGGCAGGCGATGCACAACCATATCAGTATCGAGCCCTGGCATATCTTGATACGACCAAGCGAATACATCATTATACTCCCGGAGCATTTCAACCAGTTTTCGCTTGATATCACTCTGCAGTGCGGCTCCGATACGAACATTTTTCTCAACCCCTTCCGACCCCAAATTGATAATTTCGATAACCTCGTCGTGAGGCAGAATGGCTCTTTCCTCTTGCTTCACCAACCAAGACAGTTCTTCAGGAACGTCACTATCTTCGACAACCTCTTCTTCGGTCTGGAATACCGGGTGCTCGAAGTCGGGAAGAGTCATAGGTGGCTCAAGGATGTCATCTGAAAATGTTATCCTGCAAAAGGAATGGTTAAGTGCTTCAAAATGCGTATAAAGCGAATAACCACATTGCCATTTTATTGAAAAATACAAAACAAGAAAAACAGGGATTACAGTATCTGCACATGAAAAAATGCCATTTATTTAATGATTAACGAAGCAATGTTTATAACAACACAGCCCTAAGCGAATCCTGATGCCCCGGGCAAGACATCAGATTATTCAACAATTAATAAAGCAAAGCATTACTGTTTAAAAGTCACAGGAACAAGCTCCTGAATAGACCAGTTGCACAGTCCTTGTCCTGGCGTGCTTGGCTGAATCCAGGCATCCATATCACAGCCGCTGTCCCCTTCATCGGACTCTGAAGCAGCATTGACAGATTCATGGCATACTCCACTGGCAGAGATGGTGATTGACTTTCTGAAATGAGGGGCCCCCACGGAAGGAGTTGATGACGACGGTCGGTACCCCAGTCCGAACCGGTCCATTTTTACCGGAATGTCCAATACTTTGCCCCAGCCCTTGGCTCCTCCTGCTTCCACTAGCGCTTGGGCTTCTTTATACGAAGAAACAGCTATCTCTGGCATTTTGCTTGGCCCGGGACTCTTGTCCTTAATGCGCAAACCTTCGAATGCCTGGCATGGCGTCTCGTGGATCTCCCCGTCGACTTCCACATATTTAAACGAAGACAGATGGCTGACCAGGATGTCTTCTTCTCCGCACACGGTGACTACACTGTCTCCGACCATATACTTTAACTTCTGATGCAGGGTAGACGTGACTGCCCCTGCCCCGTGAATCCAAGGTCTTCCCAGCAAGCAGCTGTACGCAGGCTGTATATCCATGATATAAAACTCCGTTGCAAACACTTCCGGCCCCACTTGCAGAGGCAAGGTAATCGATCCAAAGACTGTTCTCCGCGTGCCGTCAAACGCTCTGACTACCAAATCGCTGGGAGTACACAAAATCCCTCGAACATCCAGCTTCATCATAGCCTTCTTAGGCAGCACGTTCAAAGACGACCCGGTGTCAACCAATACGTGCGACATTGTCGACCCTCTGCACTCAACAGATACATGTAATGCCATGTTATGATCCCTTCCTTTCGGAGTCAAGTCGAAATCAGTAAAGCCCAGACTGTGGCCTGCATTTACATGTGCCAATACTCCTTCTAGCTGGTTTACGGAGACATCCTGTGGTACAAAAGAAGTGTCCAGGACTTTCAACAAAGCGTTTCGGTGAGCTTCCGAACACAACAGCAATGACAATATAGATATTTTGGACGGCGTTTGCTGCAGATGCTCCACGATTTTATAATCGCTCTTCCGAATTAAGCGCATGAATTCTTCGACATCCTTAGATGCTGCTTCTTTTTCATTGGCTTGAACCGGAACATTTTCCACCGCTTTCCCTTTTCCTTTCGCTATCCTTTCGGCTTCCACTTCAGGAGATATAAAGATCCTGCCGCTTCTCGTCATGCCTCCTGAGCCCACAACATTATCCACAACCTCCGCTGACTGCTTGTTAACATCGATTTTAATCCCGTCACAATACACCTCTAGCCCATATGACCATGGGACCGCTTTCGTGCTCTCGTACGGGATTGGCCCGGCTTTAGTTATAGTAATCGGTGGTCGCTGAGCTGGTGCTGAAATGGTGATCGTCTTCCTAGGAATTGTCACTGTGGCAACATCACTCTGATTATCCACTACTGCCCCTGCAGGCTCATCAGTTGCTGTTCGATCAAACTGCAATATACCTTCATCAATCAAGGCCTGAATGCCTTTCTTCAGATCCTCACACCCCCCAGACAGGGCCCAACAATCTAAACAGTACTCATTACAACCCGGGTAAACACCTCCTTGCAACAGTCGGCTTTTGATCTCGCTCAGCGGCGTCTTTAAATCCTCAACATTCAAAATCAGATTCAGACCTTCCTCAGTCAGCACGGCATTCGCCCCATGATTAGGCATGGGTTTCTGAATTATATTCGGAACTGTCGTTCCGAAGTTGATAGACTTGTTGTCCAAGAGATCCTGCACAACATGCTTAAAAGCATGGCAACCTTCTATATCATGGCCCGGGGCCCCAGAATGAAACTCGCAGTGCCTGTTTGCGTCATAGCCGAACGGGGGAGTTCCCGTTATCGGTGCCAAGGTTCTTTTCTCTACTAGATTCAATCCCAACAAAGTCTGCAATAAATCAGCGTAGGTAGAGGGAGGTTTCTCAAACACCCTTCTCGGCTTACCGCCCTGGAATTTTCGCTGAGCTTGCTGTGCCCCCTGCTGAGGCTGCTGCTGCTGTGGCATTGGTTGCTGCTGAACCGGTTGTTGTTGCTGGATTGGTTGCTGTTGATAAGGAATAGTAACACTCGACACTTGCTGCTGCTGACGATATTGACTTCTTCCCCTGCCTCGGCCTCGGCCTCGGCCTCCAAATACCGCGCTAGCTTCGCCCTGACGGCGCCCACCATAAGCTTTCCTATTACTGCCGGATGCAGCTGACTCATCGACTTGGAACTTTCCTTGCTTAATGTTCCGCTCAATCTTTTCCCCCATCAGAATCAGGTCTGAAAAGCTAGCCAGAGACGTATGAAACAGCATATCATGAAACAGCCCGGTGAATGTGCCAACAAACATGTCATTCATTTCTTTATCTTCCACAGGAGGACGGACCCTGGCAGCCATATCACGCCACCTTTGCGCGTATTCTTTAAAACTCTCCCCCTTCTTCTGCGAAAGCCCGGCCAACTGGACCCGATTGGGTGCCAGGTCACTGTTATACTTGTAATGGGCTACGAATGCCTCCGCTAATTGCTTCCAAGTCTTGATATCAGTGGGCTCCAACCCCATGTACCACTCTAGGGAAGGGCCGGATAGGCTATCCTGAAAGAAATGCATAAGCATTCTTTCATCAGTGGAGTATGCAGACATCTTTCTGTAATAAGCTCGTACATGCACTTTCGGACATGTGTCTCCTTTGTACTTATCGAACGCAGGCGCCTTGAATTTGATTGGCACCCTCAGCCCAGGTACCAAGCCCATTGTTGCCATGTCCAGACCCACAGCACTCTGGTTTAGGACTCCCTTCATTTGCTCTTCCAGCATTCTAATCTTTTGAGAATCATCCATCGGCCCTTCAAAACCTCCTCCAGAGAAGGCGTCCTCCTGTTGATCCTCTTGCCACATACCGTTTCCAGCCCCGTACCCATCGTATGCATTATTACGTCCAGCTCTGATCTGATTCATCCCCGGAACTCGGCCTCTGTTGCCGTACCCTTGAACACCTCCAACAGGACCACCAGCCATAAAACCAGCACCGTTTCCGTTTCCAAAGCCTCCGTAACCCTGATTGACCATACCATAACCATCTTGCCCAAAGCCTTGAGCGTTAAAGCCATACTTGCCAGTATTGTCGAATCCCTGATCGTTGAATCCGAACCCAGTATTGACAAAGCCATTGCCTCCGAGATTATCTCCCGCATTGGCATCACCCAGCCCAGCATTATGGATAGCATTTTCATTCCCCACTCCGACGTTACCATTCACAGCAGTGGTAGCGTTGTTGACGTTAGCAGCATTCATATTGACGACAGGCGGAGCCACCGGCGTGGGAGTGCCATCTCCATGAGCAGTATCAACCCGGACAGACTGATGATCTTCGTTACCATGACCAGCGTTGCGAGCCAACAGAGGCTGGACCATGGCCTGCAAATTCTCTTGCCCTTTTGCTATAGCTTCCATGGTTTGCATGAAGAGGGCGAGCTTTTCGCGTACATCCTGCATCTCGTTCTGAATCTGGTCCATGACTTTCCGACAGTTGGATCGTGTAGAATAGCGGTGCGGATGTTGATCTGGAATCCTGTTAAGTACCTGATACAGAGCAGGAAATAAGACACCATTCAAAGATTACCTGTTATGCAATATGAATATGAATGCAATGCAATGTGTCTGTGCATTAGGGACGTTCATTCCCCCAGTTCTAGTGCGAAGGTGCCGGTGCAGTGACGGTGCTGACAATAAGAATATCGGAGTGGAATCATAGAAAGCCTCGTATATGGCAGAGAGAATCAATAAGCCCAGGGTACAATATCACTGAGAGTACAAAGAAGGCATGACCTCAACCAACAATCCTGGTGATGGTCAGCACTATGCAAATAAAGCATATCAGATACTACATGAAATGATCAAATCCTCCCAAAAGTCTGGTACTCCTCTATCAGCTTCTTGGTCTCCGGATGGCTTGGCCGATCAAGCAGCCCTTCAACAAGCAAGTTTCTCCTCTTAAGGACACGGCGTACGTCTTCAGCAGTTTCTTCCCATGTTGCTTCTCCGAAGCAATCTTCTAACTTTCGCTTCTGAGATACTGCTTCATCTCTGGATTTGATTGCCTTGTTCAGTGCATGCTGGACACTATACCGGTTCATCACTTCTTCCTCACACTTCTTGATGCTAGACTTCAACTTCTCTTCGAGGTCGGAAATTTGCTGCTTCAGCTTATCTTCCCTCTTCTTGTTGTTGGTGAGTGTAGCATTCCAAGTCTTATTGCAAGAAGATATCTCTCGGTGTGCTGCGTCGAGCGCCTTCTTTTTGGCTTCCAGCATGTCATGGGAACTTCTGAACTCTTGCCCCAGACGTTCGCGCTTTTTCTTTTCCTCGGTCAACTCGGCTCCTAACCTGTTTACCAGCTCAATCTGTTGTTGGAAAGCATATACGGCCTTGTTTTTCTCGCTGCGTGCCTGGGCTAACTCTTGCTCTAACCCTTCGTTAATCTTCGTCAAGGCTTCTTTCTCCTTCACAACCTGTTCATAGACTTCCCTAGAAACAGTGGTCGGCTCTTCTACCGGAACGGGAACAAGAATTGGTGCATCTGGAAACGGCATCTTCAACTGACTAGCCCTCTCCTGGATCCAAGCTCTATAAGGTGCATAGGCCTGACAGTCATTCTTTCCTAACAACGGCTTCCCTCGGCGGTTAATATGCGTCCAGGCATGTTGCAACTTGGCTGACAATTCCCCCTTCAAATCTCCTGTGAAGTACAGAGATTCCTGTACTTCCTCCTCCTGAGGTGGATTCTTCAGCGCATATCCAAACTGGCGAATGAATAGAGAAGGGTTGTAGTTGATACACCCTTTTCTTCCTATCAATGGCACATTAGGGTACCCAGCACAGCTAAAGATGAGCTCAGATCCCAACAGGTCTCTATCAAACCACTCCATATCTTCCGACGATAGCCTCATCAAGCGTTCTGGCCAACCAACTGGAATTGTAGTCTCTGCAGCAGATCCTCTCTTAGGAAGATGACTCTCAAACCACATACTCAATAAGGGTACACATAGATGAACATTCTTCCCTCTTCCCTTCTCATTCTTGTAATGCAGTGAGTGGTAGAGATCCCCGAGTAAAGTAGGTACAGGATTACCAGCAGCAAACAAATAGAAGGCATCAAAGTCCACAAAATCCGGTATGTTGGGGAACAAAACTATGCCATAAATGCACAAAGCCAACACAGCATTGAAAGCAACCCAGCACCCACTCTTGGCATACTCTTGGGCTTTACCCACTAAGAACTGAAATGAGAATCCTGGAACTCCACGGGAAACAGTAGTCACAAGTTCAGAAGCATCAATATGCAAGGCTTTTGCCAATTCCTCCGGCTTAGGTTTGGCGTCATAATGAATGAACGGAACCCGGTTCTGCACGGGCAGCTCAACATACTCAGCGTATTCCTCCAAGGTTGGTCCCATAATAAAATCAGAGAACGTAAAACACCTCAAAGCAGGGTCATAGAATTGCATCAAAGCATACAGCCCATCTAACTCTACCTCTGTAGGTTTGCACACCAATCTCAATAATCTACCATAACTCATCCGGAAACTCCTACGAACACCCTCATCAGCAAGAGAGATCAACCCCAGTAACGGAACAATATCAGGCGTAGGCAATTTGTAAGCAACTGTTCTCCTTAGGCTAGTCATGATCAAATACTCAGAAGTCCGGGCACTAGAACTAGGGAAATGCAAATGCACCTGCAGCACAGACACACGTTAGTGAAATGCAAATGGTAATGGATATGCAAGCAATGCAATGCAAGTAACATTCAACAGGGACCAAAGCTGCAGCTGAATAGCCTAAACCCAATCAAGAAAGGTCTCAGATAGACCATCCAGAAGTCATCAAACCCTGGTCCCAGATAGACCTAAAATAGAACTCCAACACTGGTCTCTGACAGACCTCAAACCATAACTCACTGGTCTCTGATAGACCTCAAATCCCATCTAATTGGTCTCTGACAGACCTCATAACTCTCCAACTGGTCTCTGATAGACCTCAAATCATATCCATATTTGGTCTCTGACAGACCTCAGATCTCATCTCTAGTTGGTCTCTGCCAGACCTCAGAACACATCTCCCAAATGGTCTCTGACAGACCTCAGAACACATCTCCAAATGGTCTCTGACAGACCTCATAACTCTCCATAAATAACCAGGATCTCTGATCAAGAAATAACCGGTAGTCTGAAGGTCTAGTTACCTGCATAACCCTGAATCCCCTCACAGGTGGGTGGCCCTATAACTGGCACAAGGTACAGCATCCTATGCGGTCGTCGGCGTCACAGACTTTCAGGGTTGATGATACGATTCCCAGAAGGAGTGGCATCATCAATTCCTGAAGAGGCCTCACTCAGCCAACTTCCAAATGATCGGTCCCCAGAGTCGACAATCCAACTAACCAGCAACCCACGCCAACCAAAGGAAGGGGCAGGAGGCCAACCAGAGGAACCTCGTCTGAGTGTAGATTTCATGGGACACCAAAGCAAGCAAAGCAAGCGGGCGCCCACTAATTTCTACTCTAATTCTAGGTGCACTCAAGCCCAGGTCCGGCTTATCTCTCAATATCAGAACACCCGTCACACCCCAGATACAGCAACAATAATCAATATATAAAGCTGAAAATACAAGGGTTAGAAATATAAAATAACTCCATACAAAATCCTCGACGGGAAAACAAACGTTAGGATTGACTCTCTCAAGGGACGTTGGATCCCAAATGCATAAGAACCATCACAGTCCTCAGCAGCCAGGGGACGTTGGATCCCCAGCAGAGTCGCCAGCTGTCGCTACTGCGAAAATCGGCGCCGGCTGACAGAAGAGTCGCCACCGTGCGTTATTTATCCCACGGGAGGGAAAGGAAACGCTCAGAGTAAACCTCGCACAACATGGGAAAGGTATGGTCGTCGCAACCAAAACCTGGGTTCGGGAGTCGGTTACGCAAGGGGAAGGTATTAGCACCCCTCACGTCCGTCGTACTCGACGGGATCCACGCTTGTTTTCGGGTATGGATTGTTATTCTATCTAAACTATAGGTCCGGGGTTAAAAAGAAAATAAAATAAAATAAAATAAAAATGACTCGGCAAAGTATCGCACTTTATGCCTACGTATTCCCGCCTGGAACGAGAAATCAGAGTCAACGTAGTTCGCCTACCTACGGGAAAGGAGGGGAAGGTTGCTCGCTAGGATATCGCATCCTATGCCTACGTACTTTCATACAGCATGAAAGATCAGAGCAAACGTAGTTCGGGCCACGTACGACACAAGCTTGTCTTTGATTAATTTTTATTCCTTCTGAAAAGGTTTTCCTGATTAACAGTCCAAGAGGACAAAAATGACGTTTTGATGAGTTCACATTCTTTTACGGAAGAAGTGTCTTTTATTGTATTTGAAATCTTTATGTGTTTTTCTGTTTGTTTTGAGAAAGAAGAGACAGAACTCTAAACTACGGTTGCGAAGGGAAACAAACTAACCTAATGTTATCATGCATGGGTTAAGACCTAGTGTCTATCATGTTCCTCTCTTGCACAGAGAGAAACAGAGATCCTACGGGATAGGCAGAAACAGAAACAATACCAGATATATACAGTAAAGCAGTAAAATGCATGGATGCAACAATACAAGCGAGGCAAGGGAGTACCACTCAACCTCGAACCTAGAAAACAATAGGCAAAAGTGAACAGGCTTCACTTTCAACCCAACAGGGTAAACAGCAAACAATACCGTCCAGAAAACCAATCAATACATCAGAAATGAAATACAACAGCAGAAGAAACAGCATCAGCAGCTCTGAATCAACATCTGGCTTCAAGTAATCTCCAATCATTCACATGCTTCAACCAGCATCAATTGTCATCTCCATGGCCTTCAGACAAGGGCTTTGATCATCAGTCTTCTATCTGCAATGGCTTTTCTTCAAGCTCAAACCTCCGGGATGAGGGATCAGTCACAAGAGTGAATTGGGTGTTAAGCAATCAGTTGACTACCAAAGGTGGTGAACAGACTGCTTCTAAACACAAGAGACATTTTCTCTCAAGAGTTCTATCTCATAGACACTGTCACCAAGCCTTCCAAAGGAAGGGGGTAAGTGTCTTAGAGAGACCCTGAATCACAGAGAAGGATGGATGCAGACAAGGCAATCCATGTTTGAGAAACAAGCTTTCTAATCTAGAGCTCTGCCTAGCTCCTAAACCCTAGTCTCCTCAGCAGCTGCTAGCAAGAACCTCCTCTCCAACTCTGACAGTTGATCTCCAATCTTTGAATCTCCAATGGCTTCATCTTCACAAATCTTCAGCTTCCCCAGGGCCCCAGACAAACCCAATACCCAATCAAACAATCAACAACTCCCGGAGGGCACACCACACCAGACAATCAGATATACAGACAGTAATAATAGCAGTAGGGGAATCCTGACTTTTTCTAAGGGATCTAATAACTACCCATAGCCCATATAGTCCCATAACTAATTTATTCAAACCCTAAGTCCTAAAGGAAATGGAATCAAACTTCTTAAGTTGTTACCTAAAACCCTAGTTTTGTTCATGGTGTTCAAGCATTTATTAATCACCTAAAATTAATCTCTAAAAATGGGAATTAAAATATTTCTACAAGCTTAATATCTCATCTAAACAATATAAAAAGAATGACTAAAAAATATTAAAGCATGTGAGAGAACAAAAATCAACAAAATGATGCATGAAATGAACTATTTAATATGACATTTATTTAGAAAATATGAAAAAAATATGAAATAAAACTAAAAATGAAATTTTATTTTCCTATAATATTCTAGACATTTTAATGAAAATATTGTAAAAAGAATGGATGAAAATGCATTTTTTATGAATTATTTATGAATTAATGAAATTGGTAAAATATTAAAATGAATTAAGAAAATTAAAATGAATTAAAAATGAGGGAGGGGGTTGAAATAGAAACTCGCCCCAGTTATAACCAGAGGATGGGCCAATAATAGAGGGTGCAGATAGCGCTTTATCAAGGCCCAGAGTTACACTCAGAATCAATGAAATCATAAAACGCGCTGGGGGTAAGAATAGTAGCAGAAACACGTTAGAAATTGGTTTTGGGCCTAACACGGGGGTGGGATTAGCATGATTCAACTCAGGCCCGCCCGTTTCAATTAATGAAACGGTGCGTTTTGGCCAAGGTCCTTCCCTCCAAATTTCAGATTGAATGTAGGCCACACGATCACGCTATCAGTCAAAGGTCCTACACTCATTGAACGGACGTGATTACGTCTTCTTCCTTGAACCAACTGAAACTAGGGTTTCAACCTCACACCTCCATGCACGAGCACTCTTTACACCCTTCGGTTCTCCTTCTACACGCAGTGAAACGCCACGCCATAAACATGAAACATGCTCAGAATTCATCACTCTACAATCCTATAACACTAGCTCAGTCTGAAACTCACAGAATCTTTCAACCCGATCGAGGTAAAAACTGGTCATCATGAATATGCACTGAGATGCATCACCACAATCCTCAATCAAACTTAACATAAACTAGTCTACGCCTAATGGAGATCAACATGCGCTATCCAGCTACAATTCTAGTGGCTTAACCTAAGAGATATTGATCCAAACAGATTGTTGCACCTGTCACTAACCATCACCAATCCTTCCCAAATTCATCTAACCTAATCTCCTAACCACCTAGATCAAGTCTAAACTAATAAAATCATGTGAAACTAACTGAATTAAGCAAATCGAAGGAAAACTTACCTGATGTAAAACCTTGAGAACAGCTATGGAAGATGTGGATCTGAAGCTTCTAAGTGTTGAATCTTGATCAATCCTTGAGGAACTTGATTCTGTATGCAAGCTTTGGATGAAACTTGGCCAGAATTATGCTATCCAATGGAATTGGCAACTTTGATATTCTTGCAAAAAGCACTCGAAAATGGATGATAATCACTTGATCCTGGCTTCAATTATGATCTATGATGATGATGGAGTAAAATTGAATTGATCTTGATGAAGATTGATGAAGAATTTGAGAGATTTGGAATGAAACTTTTGAAGAAAGAATGAGAAATCTTGTGGAATTCTTGGTGCAAATGAGGCCAACCCTTGCCAAATTCTCCTTTCATGAATATATAGACCCCAATGGTACATTCTAGATCCATCTTGCACATTCCCTTGTTTTCCAACTTTGGCTCATTTTGATTATGTTTCTTAAAAGACAAGCAACCATGGATAACTTCATTTTTTCCTTCTAAACTCAAAAAAGTGTTTGAACCATTGTTCTTAGAATTGTTTTTCCATTCAAAATCATATATTGGAAGTCTCCATTTGGACTTGTAAATCTCCCAAACCATTTTTCACTTTGAAATCATTCACTTTATAAGCCTTTTTAGTTCATATTTTGACCAATTATGTAACCCCATGCTATGAGCTTCTCCAATAACTTGTGACCTTCTTTCTAGACTTAAAATCCCATTTGGAGCAAGTTTGATGTTGTAAGTTTTTCCATTTGAGGCCTCCTTGTATGAGTTTTGGGTATAGGTTAAAATGACCTGTAATTCACAAATGCCCAAAATACCTTTGCTTGCCAAGACCATAAGTTGAGTTCTCCACATCATATGAGGCATACCATACCATTCTAGAAAGCTAAGACAATGAGGAACAACTCTTATGTTGACCAAGAATTCATTTGAAATCTCCTTGAGGAGCAAAACTAGCTTGGAAGTCATGCCACTTTCACAGACAAAAAATTCAGACACCCCGATGACCTGTAACTTGCAAGGACCATAACTTGAGTTCTATAAATCTCCTTGAGGTCTTCCCACCACTCAAATTAAAGGTCTTGAGATCCTCTACAAGTTTCATGTTGGCCCAAGAAGCCATTTGAAGCTAGCATTTTGACTTATCTTGCTTGGAAATTTGACCTAAACTAGGGGATTTTACAGAGAAACCCTAATTTAGTAACTCCTCTTCTCCTTGATTTCTCTTGAATTCTCCTTGCCATATCTCCATATCATTCTTCATATGTCAAATGTTGATCCCCACATCTCTCCAATAGCCTTGAATGCTCTTTTAAACCAGTCAATTGACCTAGGGTTGGACCTAGGGTTGACCCAGATGAAACCCTAGGTTGACTGTCTTCAACTGTAGCTCTTGTGCTTTCATCAATGACTTGTTCTCTTCTCCAAATGACTTTATAAAGTCTCTCAAGATGTCTAGATGCTCTCCATGCTTTCACTCCACAGCTCACAACCCTCTTGTTGATCCTCAGATATCCTCAGCTAGGAGATGGACTCAAGGCTTGATCTGCTGAACTCTTTGCTTTCAAAATTCTTTCTGATGACTTGAATGAGATTGAATGGGATATTACCTCTTGCTGGGCCTCTAGAGATGAAGATAATGATTGGTCCCCTGTTGAATGACTTGCTATGCTTATGCTATGCAGATGGTTAGTCTATGTACATGACTCTATATGCAAATGCTAATGACATTGAAACATAAACCAAGTGAATAAGGTTTGAGCAAATTTTAGGGTGCAACACCTACGTACCCTCATAGTGAAATGAGGAAGTCAGAGCTCCGTAGTTCAAGGAACCAAGGAAAAGAAAGGATTTGGATGGACCAGAGAGACTGGAGAATGGAAGAAGACGGAGGAAGGGTGGCTTGCCAAGATTTCGCAATCTTGTGCCTACGCACCCTCATAGTGCAATGAGGAATCTGAGCCTACGTAGTCGTGGAACTACTGCTGGAAAAAAAAGAAAGACGCGTCAAAGCCAAGAGCAAACAGAGAAAGCAAGACCTAACTAGGAGACTGCAAAAGGAAGTGGTGTCTAACCAGAAAGGAAATGAAAGAAGACTAAGCTGGGGATTACAGAGAAGCAAGGCAAGAACTCTGCGGGGACATGCAGAAGAAAAGTAATAACTCCACAGGGGAGAAAACAGAGAAAGGCGACGGAGCCGGGAAAAAAAAGGAGTAAAGGACTAGAATCAAAATAAAGGTAAGATCCACGGGGGACTCGGTGTATTAACTGCTGTCACGGTGAAATTTGGATACCAAACTATTGATTAGTTTGAATCTTATTCATTTGCAACCGAACTTTGATTTGTCCGAAGGAAGGGATAAAGGTTGAAATTCCCACAATGCAATGAAAATGCAAGCTAGAGAGTTATAGGTTCGGGGGTTGGTTAAACTTAGTGAAGGTGCTAGCATCCTAAGTTTCTGTAGTACTCTATAGGAACCTCTTGTTTTATGTTTGTTTATTGCTATGTGTTATCTGCTTAAAGGTTGAAAGACCTAGGGGGTTATTTCTAAGTATACTCGATAAGATGTCGCGTCTTATGCCTACATATCCTTACGGGAATAGAATCAGAGTATTTGTAGTTCCCCTAAAGGGTTTGAGGAGTTCTTTGACTGTGGTCAAAGTTCCTACGGGTTTAGGGTAGTTGTTTGATTGATTTTAGGAGAAAAGGTGAGTTGTCATTTTAAGAGAGATTTAACCGCCACAAATTGTAGGAAAATAGTCTTTGCATCGTCTTAAGAGAAGGGATCGAGTACTCGGATATTGATCGACGAGTACGCCTCTATCTCCCTAAGGCAAAGTTCCAACGGTATTGATTGTATTGATGTGGGGGTGGAGATTTTATCTCGCTTAAGATGATTAACATCTATTTCTCTATTGTGTTCGAATATTTTGTATTGAGTTCAATTGTTTTGTTTCTATGTTGTAAAAGATAAAAGACAACGGTCCTTCCTATGGGGTAGGATCTGTCCTAGAGATCAACTTGAATGGGATCAAGGATCATGGGAAAATGATACAAATGATGCATGCGCACGATTATTGAGATCATGCGCAGATTCTTCCTTTGGACGGAATGCAACGCGAAAATATAAATTGCGACAATGTAAATTGCTCGTAAAATAAAGGGCAAATAAGTAAAGCATACATGTACGCATGAAAGCGTTGAAGTGTGTGAAAGTGAGTTGTGATTGTGAGTGTGCACGATTAGGTTGTATTTTATGTTGTGAATTGATTTTAATTGGTTAAATTGATTTTAGTTTGAATTATAAGAAAATGTTGATCTGGGTGAGTTGATTTGTAAGCGGGAAGTTGGTATAAATTAAATTCTAAGGTTTTTGAAAATACTACAATGATTTACTTTATTATCTAAAAAAGAAGTAAATTAATTTACTATGGCTATTATTAAATTATGTTGATTATAGAATAAAAATAGTTTTTATTATTTGTTTTTAAAAGTTAATTAAATACTCATAATAAATTGACAAATTGGTGTGATTTATTTATAAAAGATTTTTAGTGAATAAATACTTATTTGATTAAAATGTTATTAAAATGAAAAAGGTTAAATTAATTAATTAGTAAAATCTTTAGCCATTAATACAAACTAAATTATTTAGAAAGAGAAAAGTGTTTTTTTTAAAAAGTATAATAGGATAAGTTATGTTTAATAAAATAAAAGGTTTTGTTATTAAAGTAAATTAATAATATTAATAAAGTTGAGAGAAATAAAATTATGAAATTAGTTTTAGTTGAATTTAATTATAAAAGATTAATTAGATTAAAAAAAGGTAGATTTATTATTTTAATAAAAAACTAAAGTTAATTAAAGGATTAAGGGTTTTAAAAAAATATATTAAAACAGATTATTGGTTTTAAAAAGGAATAATTAGAGTTTAATAAAAAGGTGCTGGATACCGTGGTGGAGGTGCATCGGATCTACTGTGGGCATGCAATGTGATCCGTGTGATCATGAGGTGTGTGGTGATAGTGACAAGGGACCATGGTACTACCGTGGTCGTGCATACATACATCAGAATAATAACAAAACATCAGAATAATAAAAAAACGCAGGAAGCTACGTGATGGAACCCTAATCCCAAACTCATTCGCTCGATCTCCTTTTCGTTTCAATCTCCGTTTCAATCTCCGTTTCAATCTTTCATCGTTTCGTTCTATCCCTGTACCTAAAACACAACTCGAAGCGTTAATCGTTCAACAATTTCAATACGAATAAGGATTTATCGAAGGTTGGTGGAGCGGTGACGACTCGTGCGATGAAATGGGGCTTTTGTCCGTCGGATCTGCGGCGCCGGTGATGGTTTGCGGTGACCGGAGACGATTGCCAATTGAGATAAGTTTCTTTTACTCGAAGTTTCTGTTTACGCTCATAGGGTTTTTTCCGTGTTCTGAATTCCTTCTCCTCTTCATCTTATATAGGCTTTTGAGAATCAATTGTTTGAAACCTGATTTAAAATGCTTTGAAGGCTTGATTGGATTTTCTATTCTTGTTTAGTCAGGATTTGAAATGTTTCCATTCTCGTATGATTGTGTTTAATGTTGCTGACGAAAATCAAATTGTGTGATTTGATCTTGAGGAATCTTTTATTGATGCTAGGGAATCTGAATGGGATATTTTTGAACAGGGTATATTCTTTTATCAATTACTAATCTCATCATTATGTTTGGCAGGTGTAGAAAGCGATGGTTTTGGGCCAGAAGAATTAGTAGCCCAGAAGAGAGAATAAGCTCACATCTGATACACTTTGGCGAGGGCTTCCACGAAAATGAAGTTGGTGATGAGGAGAAACAGCTTCGAAGGTTTTTTTGTGAGTAAGCTGAATGCAGGGTACGTTGTTCCTTTCAGTCCAATCTCTGCTTCTTGTTCGTTCGTATTGGATATACATCTAACATCGTTTTTTGTTTCTCATGTACTTCGATAGTGGCGTTTGGGGTAACTCATTGTGCATGTCGTTGTTCTTGTCCTGGTTATCTTGATCTGTGTTGGGATATGGCAAGTGATGGACTTCATGCTCCGAGGGTTTGAACCTTCTCACTCCATTCTTATATTAAGGTCTTTGTGGGTTGATGATGTACCTTTGCAGGTGGGCAATGACTGGCGTTGTTGTGTGAATTGCTTCATTCCTATATTGTTAGCTGCTTGTGAATTGTATTGGTAGGTTATCGTGTATGTTGTGTGAATTGCTTTGTGTTGCTAGTTGCCAATGCTCCTACTTGCTGGGGCTATCTTTGAAACTGACAGGGTCGCATTCTTGTGTTTATTTCCACCTGAATTTTCTTCTTCTGCTTTCAGGGATAGACTTGAGCTTTGAGACTTCCGATTTTATGCCGTTTGCCGAGAAAAAGGTTGCGGTTATGATGATAAAGTAACTGTCTTGGGGATGGAAAGGCAGTTGTCTGCGCAAATCTTTGCTGCCTGCGAAAGAATTTTGTCTTTACTTTGTTTGATGTTCAGTAGGAGGTTGGTGACAGCTTCGGTTATCGCCCTTCCAGCGGCTTGAACCTTATGCCCGATGACGAGATGAATTGAGGGCTGAGCATTTCTCAATTGTCTTTTTGACTTTGCTTGTTTTGTGTGGACATTGCGTAACTACGATACTTCTATTACTTACTTATCCATAATGTTATGAGATTACTGGTGTTGTTCCGTTGTTGGTTGCAGCTTGCTATTGTTGATATTGTGCAGCTGTTGTTGTTTGAACCTGATATATTTGTTGCGCTAACGTTTCTCTTCTTCTTCAGGATGCTGCGAGTTGTTATGTTGATGGCGAGAAAGATTCGACGGTGATGATGACTCGACGGTCTGAACTGAGGGGGAAATAAAACATCCTTGCTGCCTTGATGCAGTTTGTGTTTTGACTGAATTTTGATTTTGATGCACGGTAGGGAGTAGGCGATAACCCCGGTTGTTGCCCTTCCGGCCGCTCGAAGTTTAGCTCGATGATGAATTGAACTGAGGGCTGAAATAACTTCTCCCCTCTTTTTATGTTTCGGGATATCTTCCAAAAATCGTTACGGATAACAAAACTTTAGTTCATGAGTGACAAATGAGTTTTGCTAACATCTTTGTTTTGTAGCATACGGCGCGGTAATTCTGTGGGAGCTAGATTTCATTAGTAAGGTCATGTTCTCGTATCCTCTTCTGCAGCATGTCTACCGTGAGGGAACTGGTGTAATTGATTTTCCACTGTTTGTTACAGGTGTACGCATGAAACGAGTTAATATGTGAGGGCCTTCAAGATTGGCGTGGCATGCTCAAGGTGCGAATTATGAATGGCACAACGAGATATCAGACAAAGAGATATTAGATGGCTTAGAACTTAAGGATTTGTGGTAGCTGTTAACTTTTCTGTAATTCTCCGACATTGTAATTGTTATGGTTCGTGTGTAGCTTTGAATGTTCTTGAGGTGGCTCAGATATTTGGCTTTGTAAAGAGTTTTAGCAAGTATAATTTTCAATCTTGTAAGCCTTGGATTCTTAAATCTTGAAATGCCAATTGGATTAAAGTTTGAATTATAATTTTATGAAAAAGAGGGAGAGTTTCTCTTGCAACTTCGAGACTTCTTCTGTATAGTTCCAATTCCCTTACGAAACACTATTTTATTTCAGTAGCTTAAATTCTGACTTGTATTTCTCATTGATTTGCAATGCCTTATGTCGGAAGAACTTGTATGTGGTTGTAGCCAAATAAGAGGAGACTCTCGAGCTGACAATATTACCGTTAGCTATTCCTTCAGTCTCTACCTTGAAACTACTCATAAATGAACCAAATGTCTTGATTGTCGCCTTGAGGACCCTTAGAGTCTTATTCTGCAAACTCCTTAATAAAATATATATTTGAAACGGGAAGTTAACTCGAAACAAAATTAGACCACCGTAGTAACATCCTCAGTTGTCGTCCTTTGAAATCACACATGAAGATATGTCCATACTTAATTTCAAGATACCCATTAGTCAGAGGTATTCACCAGCTTGAATTCTTGAAGGGTGAACTTTAAATTCAAATGTACCAGTCACATCCTTGGGATTCTTTGTTTGTAAGAGTCTATACCTTGTCATCACTGCACCTACACAAGCTGGTTAGCCGCGAAACATAAATATTAAATTAGAGTAAAAACAAAAGAAACAAGTGGCTTTTACGGTCAAAAATTAGGGTGTGACAACTGTAAGCAGTGATTAACCGAAGAAAGATAAGAGTAAAACTTTATGGAGAGAGTAAAAGGTTAGGTGTCGACAGACAGACTGCGACGAAGCAAAAGAAAGAGAGTATTGAACCAAAGAAAGGTGTTTAACTCGGAGGGAAAATCAGTATATTAACTGATAAATAGTGGTTAACAGAAAAGGTAAAGGAGCTGGTTTTAACCGATAAATGGTGATCAACCAAAAGACGGGTGTGGAACCAAGCAAAGGTTGTGACCCAAAGAATGGGACATTGACTGAGTAAACTGTACTTGACCAAAGAAACGGGTATCCGAACCGAATGAAGGTTACTAACCCAAAGCTGACAGTATTTGAACCAAGGAAAGGTTGTTAACTGCAGGGGTTCGGTGTTTAACAGACGGACTGTCATTAACCTAAAAGAAATGAGTGATTAACCAAAGGAAGGTGATTTACACAAAAGAAATTCAGTATCTTAACAGATGGACTGTGGTTAACTGAGGAAAAGAATGGTTGGTTCAAACAGGCAGGTTGTGATTGACCAAAAGGCGGGTGATTAACCAAGAGAAGGTGATTAACCCAAGAAAAAAGCTGGTTTTAACGGGCGGACCGTGATCAACCAAAGATCGGGTGATTAGCCGGGAGAAGGTGATTAACCCAAAGAAAAAACTGGTTTTAACGGGTGGACCATGATCTACCAAAGATCGGGTGATTAACCGGGAGAAGGCGATTAACCCAAAGAAAAAGCTAGTTTTAACGGGCGGACCGTGATCAACCAAAGATCGGGTGATTAGCCCGGAGAAGGCGATTAACCTAAAGAAAGACTCAGTTTTAACAGACAGACTGTGATTAATTGAAGAAAAAAGGAGTTAGTGCTTGATTGTTAAACAGTAATGACCCAAACAAGAAGGAGAAAGAACCAATAGAAGGTTGCAAACTCTGGTTGGGAATAGGTTAGAACAGGAAGACTGTGCAAACCAAAGAAGAAAGATTGACTTAGCTGACGACTTCACTGGAGGAAGAAGGGAACTAGGTTTAAACTGAAGAGCAGTTGATCAACCAAGGAAAATAGTGATTACAAATCTCGGGGGAAACCAAGAATGGTGATTGGCCGAGAGAGAAGAGAGTGTTGAATTGAAAGGAAAAGGCTACTTCCAAAGAGGAGGTAAGGGTGCAAGTGATCAAGGATCGACTCGATTGAAGAAAGAGGGATACCATAGTAAGAAGATAGACGTGACTATTCCAGGCACAGGTTCATTCGTCCCCTACCCAAAATAGTCAGAATAAGTGTAGCAATTCTCCATTCTCATTCCTTCTCTAACACCAAAGTGCGGTGCAAGAACAGACGGCGTAACGGCGCAACCTTTGTACAGTGCTCCATGCATTGTGAATCTTCAACTCTATCGAGGGAAGAGAGAAGAAGGACAAAGATCTAGAAGATCCAAAGGACATGAAAGAGAGAAGGATCGATTAATCGAAACAAAGTTTCAACTTATCAATCAAAAGGGGAATATGCTAATAATTTTCCAAAGGGATGAAAAACCATTAAAGCAAAAGGGTGATTTATTGATTATACAAGATTGAGTTCATTCCAAAGAGGAACAAACTCAATGCAAACATGAATAGAAGTGAAAAATAGTACCAAAATAATTAGCATGCATCACAAACCATGTAGCAAGTGACCAAAGAAATATGCAAGAACGATCGTGATCAACGTGTCGAAAACGCACATAATCGAGAATTGACAAATGACATATTGAAATATTGCATAGATGCTTCAAATAATAGGTGAATGGCTCATAAACTTCCAAAAATATCAAGTATATCAAGCCATGGAAGTTATATGGGAAAGGAATAGCAAACGGGCTTGAAAACAGGTAAAATCGACATTCTGCCACGGAAGTAACTGGTTACTTGAAGTGGGTAATGTAACACCCCACTTTCCCGAATTAAAATAATATGCGATTAATTCAATTAAACATCAGAGTTCTCCACTAAAGTGGGATATCACATCACCTAATTCAACATACTCTTCATTAGAAGGTTTTCAAAACAAACCAGCGGAAAAATATTCATTAGTTCATCAATCTCGACCATCCGCCAATACATGAAAATATTCATTAATAAAATTCACCAACACATGATACGTCACAGGAAAGTAAGACAAGTTCAACTAAATCAAAAGAAAACACCCAAGTCCCATGCTACGTATCAGAGCATCCTAAGACTCGACTCGCACACCTCTATCCAAGCTAGCTAAGTACCTGGATTATCTGTACTTCCGAAGAAGCACAGACCACAGCAACAACAAAGGGGTGAGAAAACATGATCAAAATTATCGGTAATACAGTACATCAAATAAAGGTAGTAATCATATAATTCATCATGCAACATTCATCAAACACGACCTACTGTCTAACATCAACACAACACACCATAATGCAATTATGCAACTCAACACCATGCATGCGGTACCGACTCATTGGTTCATTGAATCGAACCCCGGATAGATCACATACACCCGTCCTTGGCCATGATCTACCCCCACCATTCTCCGCAATGGAGTACGGATGAATAAAATACACTCCTCTTGAGCAATGATTCGTCCCACCAAACACCATGATATGCACAACAAATGAACTCAAGCACACAAGGTGAACATGATCCCCTGATCACATCACCATACATTATACATACATATTATTCATCAATTAATTATTTTAATTAAAGTCACACGATCCCCCTGATCCCATCACCATACCCTATACATATCTCACATCTCAATCTACTTATTCCAATTAACTTCAATCACTACATAATTTCACCTTTTAATGTCAAGTATACACTCTTCACCACTAATCACCATATGTATACTGGTCACAACTCAAGGGATACTACAAAACGACATAACCACCCCCACCGTACAAAATCACAATTTGTTGTCATGCTCGCTGGCTCATTCGCTTAGCGAAGCCTTAGTGAACGCTCGCTAGCTGCTCGCCTAGTGAAGGCAAACAGTAGCTACTTGAAGGGTTCACTACCTCATTCGCCTAGCGAACCTGCTAGCAAATGCTCGCGACTAGCTCGCCTAGCGAAGGTGCTAGCGAGTGTCTGCGATCTCTCAAAACTCTCCCTGTCCAACAATGTCCTCTTGCTCAATTCCAAGCCTATCACTCTACTTCCATCTCCCATCCTATCACCACTACAGCTAGTACACACCACTCTAGTCCTTATTCTTTCAATTTGTCTCCAGAATCCACACCTATGTCCATTATCAGAACTACACAAGTTACTCAGAACCTCACCAAAATCACACCATATGTGCACCCATTCATCAATGGCAACAACAATTGTAAACACATCAACATGCACACAAAATTCATCATAATCAACAACAATCAAAGACATTTCAACATAACAAACATGTTCATCAAAATCCCTACGGGGTTAAGGAATCCCCTCTACCCAATTTCATGTAAATTCCAATCCCAATCAATTTCTCCCCATTACCTCGATTAATGTTCCGATTGACGAAGAACTCAGAAGAATTGTTAGACCTAGCCTTCTTCTCTTACTCATTGTTCTTCCCCTTTGCTCTTCTCTCTAAAACTGACTTATCGTGTTATGATCTCCCTTTTTTCCAAACTCCTCTAATACCCATTTTAATCCTTATTTTATTTTATTAATCTAATAATAATAATACTAATAATAATAATAATAATAATAATAATAATAATAATAATAATAATAATAATAATAATAATAATAATAATAATATTACTAATTAGAAAACCCTTCAATAAACCTTCGATATTATCCTGCCAAACCCAAAAAGCTTCTAATTTCCGTCGCTGTCTTCGGCGGTTCCCACTGCAACACTGCACTCACTTTCGATGGGTCCACCGATATACCATCTCCGAATATTACATGCCCCAAGAAACTCACTGTCTTCAACCAGAACTCACACTTTGATAGCTTAGCAAACAGCTTATTATCTTTCAAGACCTGCAAAGCAATTCTCAAATGTCCTGCACATTCTTCCTCAGACTTAGAATAAATCAGTATGTTGTCAATAAACACAACAATGAACTGATCCAAATAAGAATTGAAAATTTGGTTCATATACTCCATAAACACTCCCGGCGCATTAGACACTCCAAAAGGCATCACAGCATATTCGTAATGTCCATATCGAGTTCTAAATGCCGTCTTCTGAATATCACCTTCTTTCAATCGAATCTGATGGTAACCCAATCTCAAGTCAATTTTACTGAACACCCTAGCTCCCACCAACTGATCCATCAAATCGTCAATCCTTGGAAGAGGATATTTATTCTTAATGGTCACTTTATTCAACAGATGGTAATCGATACATAGACGCATACTGCCATCCTTCTTCTTTACCAACAGCACTAGGGCTCCCCACGGCGACACACTCGGTCTGATAAACTTTCTATCCAACAACTCTCCAATCTGAGATTTCAATTCAGCCAATTCCACTGCCGACATCCTGTACGGCACCATAGATATAGGTCTCGTACCAGGAACAAGATCAATGCTAAATTCAACTTCTCACGTCGGAGTTAATTCTGTAATGTCATCAGGAAACGCTTCAGGAAATTCATTCACCACCGCCAACTCTTTCACTGATGTCTTGTTGTCAACAGACAATGATGCAAATAAAGCAAACATCTTAGCTTCGTCCTCTAACAGGGTCCTCAATTCCTTATTAGAAAAGGAATCCGCCAACACTTCCTCTTCTGGAGTAAGGGACAACAACACCTTCAGAAAACAATCGATGTAGACTCGGTTCAACTCTAGCCAGTTCATACCCAGAATGACATCCAAATTACCGAGTGGTAGACAAATCAAGTGTACCGCAAAGTCTCTACCGAAGATAGTCAGTGGACACTTCAAGCACACTAAAGAAGTAGTCACTGAACCAATAGAGGGAGTTTCAATAGTCATCCGTCGATCAAGAGTAGACGACACCAATCCTAACCTCTTCACACACTCAACAGAAATGAACGAGTGGGTTGCACCCGTGTCAATAATAGCAGTCAAAGGAATATTATTAATGAAACAACTACCTTTGATAGAATGCTCTTTACTGGCAGCTTGAGTTCCCACTACAGCAAACACTTTACCACTGGCCTAACTCGCCTGAGACTTCTTCGGCTTCTCGCAATGCATACTGATATGACCTTTCTCACCACAGTTATAACAGGTAGGCATAGTGGCTCTGCAATCATCTATTACATGGCCTGGCTTACCACACCTGAAGCACTTCTTCACTTCATTAGGACACTCATTAGCACGATGACCCGCGCCACCGCACCGGAAACATTTCAAATCAGCAGGTGTCTTCCCCTCTCTGGGCTTCTTATCAGAAGCAGCCTTATGCTTTCCCTTATCAGCAGGAACACTGTAAGGAGTACCACCAAATCTCTGCTTACCTTTACGGTAATTCACAGCCTTATAATGTGCAATCCTGGCCCGGTTATTATTATCATAAATCCTGCTCCTGCTTACCAGCTCCGGATAATTCCTGATCTTCTGACAAGCAATCCCTAACTTAACTTCCGGACGCAGTCCATTCTCAAATTTCAAGCACTTAGAGGTCATCGCATCTTCAGTATTGTAATGAGGACAATACTGCACCAGCGCTTCAAATTTCGCAGCATACTCTGCTACGGTCAGATTACCCTGCTTCAGCTATATGAACTCTATCTCCTTAGCAACTTCGTATGTCTTCCGGAAAGTACTTCTCCAGAAAACCCTTTCGAACTACATCCCAAGTGATTGCAGTTCCTGCAGTCACCCATCTATGGCGACTGTTGTCCCACCAAGCCTCAGCTGAACCTTCCAGCATGTGAGTACCAAACCTCACCTTTTGCTCATCACTACAACCCATTGTCCTGAAAAATTTCTCAATCGCCTTCAGCCACTTCTACGTAGCTTCAGGATCCAAAATTCCTCCTTCAAACGTCGGCGGCTTGTTACTCCGAAACTGTGCCAAATCCCTAAATTGCACACCCGTAGCTTGATTCTGATTAGCAACCACCTGCGCCATTGCTTGCATAGCATCAGCCAAAGCAGCATCATTCCTTCCTGCCATACTGCTCAACAAAAACAACACCAGGTTAAAAGATACACAATCTCTATCCTAAGGACAGGCTCAACAACTACACTGGCCGGACGGACCAACCTGCTCTGATACCAATTGTAACACCCCATTTTCCCGAATTAAAATAATATGCGATTAATTCAATTAAACATCAGAGTTCTCCATTAAAGTAGGATATCACATCACCTAATTCAACATACTCTTCATTAGAAGGTTTTCAAAACAAACCAGCGGAAAAATATTCATTAGTTCATCAATCTCGGCCATCCGCCAATACATGACAATATTCATTAATAAAATTCACCAACACATGATACGTCATAGGAAAGTAAGACAAGTTCAACTAAATCAAAAGAAAACACCCAAGTCTCGTGCTACGTATCAGAGCATCCTAAGACTCGACTCGCACACCTCTATACAAGCTAGCTACGTACCTGGATTATCTGTACTTCCAAAGAAGCACAGACCACAGCAACAACAAAGGGGTGAGAAAATATGATCAAAATTATCGGTAATACAGTACATGAAATAAAGGTAGTAATCATATAATTCATCACCCAACATTCATCAAACACGGCCTACTGTCCAACATCAACACAACACACAATAATGCAATTATGCAACTCAACACCATGCATGCGGTACCAACACATTGGTTCATTCAATCGAACCCCGGATAGATTACATACACCCGTCCTTGGCCATGATCTATCCCCACCATTCTCCGCAATGGAGTACGGATGAATCACATACACTCCTCTTACGCAATGATTCGTCCCACCAAACACCATGATATGCATAACACCAAATACACAACAAATGAACTCAAGCACAAAAGGTGCACACAATCCCCTGATCACATCAACATACATCATACATACATATTGTTCATTAATTAATTATTTTAGTTAAAGTCACACGATCCCCCTGATCCCATCACCATACCCCATACATATCTCACATCTCAATCTACTTATTCCAATTAACTTAGATCACTACATAATTTCACCTTTTAATGTCAAGTATACACTCTTCACCACTAATCACCATATCTATACTGGTCACAACTCAAGGGATACTACAAAACGACAAAACCACCCTCACCGTACAAAATCACAATTTGCTGTCATGCTCGCTGGCTCATTTGCTTAGCGAAGCCCTAACGAACCCTCGCTAGCTGCTCGCCTAGCGAACTCCTTAGCGAAGGCAAACATCAGCTACTGGAAGGGCTCGCTACCTCACTCGCCTAGCGAACCTGCTAGCAAATGCTCACGACTAGCTCGCCTAGCGAAGGTGCTAGCGAGTGTCTGCGATCTCTCAAAACCCTCCCTGTCAACAATGTCCTCTTGCTCAATTCCAAGCCTATCACTCTACTTCCATCTCCCATCCTATCACCACTACAACCAGTACACACCACTCTAGTCCTTATTCTTTCAATTTGTCTCCAGAATCCACACCTATGTCCATTATCAAAACTACAGAAGTTACTCAGAACCTCACCAAAATCACACCATATGTGCACCCATTCATCAATGGCAGCAACAATTGTAAACACGTCAACATGCACACAAAATTCATCATAATCAATAGCAATCAAAGACATTTCAACATAACAAACATGTTCATCAAAATCCCTACGGGGTTAAGGAATCCCCTCTACCCAATTTCATGTAAATACCAATCCCAATCAGTTTCTCCCCCCTTACCTCGATTTTCTCCGATTGACAAAGAACTCAGAAGAATTGTTAGACCTAGCCTTCTTCTCTTCCTCCTTGTTCTTCCCCTTTGCCCTTCTCTCTAAAACTGACTTATCGTGTTCTGATCTCCCTTTTTCCCAAACTCCTCTAATACCCCTTTTAATCCTTATTTTATTTTATTAATCTAATAATAATAATACTAATAATAATAATAATAATAATAATAATAATAATAATATTACTAATTATTAGATTATCATCATTATTAATTATATTATATTATTATTAAACTCTATATTTTATTAAATAATCCCTATAAATTAAAGACACCCACCCACGTGCTCAGGCTCACTCCCCCACAAAGGACACCCAAAATAAAATAACACCAATAGACTAAATAATTAAAATGGGTGTTACAACTCTCCCCCACTTTAATTATTTTCGTCCTCAAAAATTACCTGATGGAAACAATTCCGGATACGCTTCCCGTATCCTGCTTTCCAATTCCCAGGTTACACTGCCTCCTGCAGCACCTCCCCAAACCACTTTCACCAAAGATATCTCCTTCCCTCGAAGTTGTTTCATTTTACGATCTTCGATCCTCAACGGCATCGTCTCAACAGTAAAATTCTCCCGGACTTGAACTTCATCTCTCGGAATCACATGAGATGGGTCTGAGACATACTTCCGAAGTTGCGACACATGAAACACGTCATGCAAATTCGAAAATTCAGGCGGTAACGCCACTCTATAAGCTACAACACCAATTCTCTGCAAAATCTGATACGGTCCAATAAACTTAGGATCCAACTTCTTGGATTTCAACGCACAACCCACACCGGTCACTGGGTTAACTCTTAGGAACACGTGATAACCTTCACTGAATTCTAGTTCTTTCCTTCGGTTATCATGATAACTTTTCTGCCTACTCTGAGATGCTTTCATTTTCTCACGAATCATCTGAATGGTCTCAGTAGTCTGCTGCACAATCTCTGGTCACAATACCACATTCTCACCTATTTCATACCAACACAGAAGAGTTCTGCATCTCCTACCGTACAAAGCCTTAAACGGTGCCATTCAGATGCTAGAATGGTAACTGTTGTTGTACGTGAACTCTATCAACGATAAATGAGTATCCCACGCACCATCCTTTTCCAACACACAAGCTCTTAGCAAATCCTCTAGCGATTGAATAGTCCTCTCTAACTGACCATCAGTTTGCGGATGGTAAGCTGAACTCAACTTCAACTTAGTACCCAAAGCTTCCTGTAAACTCCTCCAAAATTCTGAAGTAAACCTCGGATCCCTATCCGACACGATACTCGATGGAACACCATGTAGCTTCACAATCACCCGAATATAAATCTCTGCTAGCTTCACCAACAGAAAGCTGATATTAATCAGCACAAAATATGCAGACTTCGTAAGTCGATCCACAATTACCCAAATAACATCAAATCCTCTTGTCGTGTTCGGCAAACCCGTAACAAAATCCATAGTGATACAATCCCATTTCCAAATCGTAACTTCCAACGGTTGCATATATCCAGAAGGTCTCTGATGCTCTACCTTCGACATGTCAAACAGGCATAAACAAATTGAGCTATATCTCTTTTCATACCGGACCATCAAAATAACTTCCTTAAATCATGGTACATCTTCGTAGCTCCCGGATGGATACTCAGACTACTACGATGTCCTTCGCTCAGAATTGACTTCTTCAGTTCATCATTATCCGACACACAAACCATGCCTCTGAATCTCAACACACCTGCACTATCCAACTTAAAATCACTATTGGGGTCGCTCTCTACCCCAGGCATCAAATCTACTAACTTCACATCTAGCTTTTGGCTTTCCTTAATCAAATCCAAGAAATCATTATTCACCTGCAACTTGCCCAACATCACACCATCGGCCGTAGTCTCACAAACCATGCTCAGATCTCTGAACTGCTCAATTAGTTCCATCTCTTTAACCATTAAAGCCGACATATGAATTGCTTTCCTGCTCAAGGCATCTGCTACCACATTCGCCTTTCCTGGATGATAACTCAAGTTGAAATCATAATCTTTCAAGAATTCCAACCATCTTCTCTGTCTCATATTTAGCTCTTTCTGATCGAATAGATATTTCAGACTCTTATGGCCACTAAACACCTCAAACCTCGAACCATAAAAATAATGCCTCCAGATCTTCAACACGAAAACTACCGCAGCCAACTCAAGGTCATGAGTAGGGTAATTCCTTTCATGCACCCTCAGTTGTCGCGAAGCATATTGTTGCGGTGAAATTTGGATGTCAAGCTATTGATTAACTTGAATCTTAATTCATTTACAACCGGTCTTTGATTTATCCGAAGGAAAGGTTAAAGAAAGGAAAAACCTAAAAGGGAGAGATCTAAGGTTCGGGGGTTGGTTAAATTTAGGGAAGGTATTAGCACCCTAAACTTCCGTAGTACTCTACGGGAACCTTTTGTTTATTTTTTTTATTTATTTCATTAATTATTTTGCTTTAGGGTATATACAAAGGATTGAAAATTAAAAAATACCTAGGGGGTTAATTCTAAGTTTACTCGGCAAGACATCGCATCTTGTGCCTACGTATCCTTACGGGAATGGAATCAGAGTAATCGTAGTTCCCCTCAAAAGGGAGGTTAGAAACGTCTTGACTGTGGCCAAGGTCTGTTCAGAGACTCCAATCTCTATGTTAAAAAATGTTAATTAAAATTAAAATAGGGTTAAATTAGGGATTCCACGGCGGAAAACCTTAAAACAAAGTACGACGACTCTTTTGGCCTAACACTAGGATAAAAGCAATTTTGCCCACGGCGGGACACCTAGGCTAAACAGGGTTTGATCCATTAAAGGGGTAAGGCTATTGACTCGGCGGCCAAAAGGCTGGACCTAATCCTTCGGAAGGATAAAACTGTAAAAAATGTGAAAATATGACAAATCATTATATGGAGGAATAATTAAGGTACAGAAATAAGAAAAGTAATAAAGGCTGAGGGTATAAAGAAACAAAGAAACATTTCTGAAAACATGAAGAATATGAAAATATGTAATGACACTTAGAATGAAGTGAGGGAGGAAAATAGTGTGGGGCTGTGGCCACCACAAGCACATCTCAACCTCGAGCATGCACATGAAATGCCAAAAAAGTAATAAAAGGGTACATAAAATGACACGACAAACATCAAACATCAGGAGTTCCTTACGAAAAGGTTTTAATTTTTTTATATTTTAATTATAAAAAAAAGGTTTTAATTTTTTAATAAAAAATATTTAAGTTAAAATTATAAAAAAAAATTAAGTTTAAATTATATAAAAAAAGTTTTTGGGGGAAAAGTCTTTTCAGTTTTTTGGGAAAAGGCTTTTCAGTTTTTTGGGAACAAAAAGGTTTTTTTTTTCTTCGGAACAAAAAGGCTTTTCAGTTTTTAAAAAAGGTCTTACTAAAAAAAAGGTTTTAATAATAAATAAAAAAAGGGTTTTGATGTTAAAAAAAATTTTTGTTAAAAAAGGTTTTGATATTAAAATCTAGGGACCTAAACACACATGGAGATTAACATGGCAAAATATGCACATAAACAGGAAAAAGCAAAAGGTTTAGTAATTTAACGGACCTAAACACATTAACATGGCAAAATATGCACATAAACATGAAAAGGCAAAAGGTTTAGTAATTTAACCTACGAAGCGGAGGTTTGCTTCGGTAAATGTGAAAAAGGTTTGAATAAGGGAACACTGGAGAGCTCCAATCCTTCTGACGAGTTGTGGGAACGACCACCTTTCTTCTCTGGGGATCTCCTTTGTTTCTCGCTTTCTCTCTCCTCTTTTCTGAAGAAAAACCCTCTGACCTCTTTTTCAAGAAAGCAACACATGTATATATAGGGAACAAATTAGGGTTAACACCAAATTGTCAATAATGTCCCTAAAGCCCATTTTAAAGCCCAAACTAAATAATTAGTTACAAAAAGTGACAAAGGTGAGATTCGAACTCTCAACCTCTCACACTCACAACTCCTTACACATGTCCTCTTGCCAATTGTGCCATTTTTACTTTTTAGAAAAAAAATGCATGCCATATGATATTTACCTGCAAAAAGTCAAACGACTACACAAATTTGTTAGTAATTGATTAAATGCAAGAAAAATGCAATGAAATGCGACGACAAATCTTAGGGCAAAATTTGGGGTATTACAGTTGCCCCTATTTAAATAACTTCACCGGGTGATTTGAGCAACGGAGACTCGAGAAATCATGGTGGAGGGATTTAAATACAGATAACCGAAAATTTTGCCTTTAGACGCAGTGCTATGCAATGATATGGACAAAACAAAACGAACTATAATGCTAAATATGATATGAATCTGATATGATGCGTATGATGAAAATGACAAATGCACAGATACAGACGAAACAACGTCACAGGGGACGACCCATCGAGGAATTGCACTAGGGAAGAAGACATGTCATATCTGGAAGAACGTCGGATAGACACGACACAAAATTGTTGATAGGTGCCAAGTAAATTAGAAATTGTCCGCAAGGTAAGACGCGGGTAAAACACGAGCTCAGGAGAAAAACGCAAATGGGGATAAAACACCCATGATGCCAAGTAAATAAATTTTGCCCACAAGGTAAGACGCGAGTAAAACACGACCTCAAGGAGAAAAAAAAGCAAATGGGGGTAAAACACCATGATGTTAGGTAAACCTAGGAATATCTGGTAAACGGGGAATAAAACACCCGGGATAAAGGTACATGGGGGATAAAACACCCAAGGATAGAAGGTAAGTGGGGAGTAAAGCACCCAAGATAGACATGTAAATGGGGAGTAAAGCACCCAGGATAGAAATGTAAATGGGGAGTAAAGCACCCAAGATAAAAATGTAAATGGGGAGTAAAGCACCCAAGATAAAAATGTAAATGGGGAGTAAAGCACCCAAGATAGAGAGGTAAATGGGGAATAAAGCACCCAAGATAGAAATGTAAATGGGGAGTAAAGCACCCAAGATAGAAATGTAAATGGGGGGTAAAACACCCAAGATAGAAATGTAAATGGGGAGTAAAGCACCCAAGATGTGCACATGTATAGGAATTATGCTATGACATATGATCAAATGCAAATGCAGACGTCGACGACAAGACTCGACTCTTTCTGTGAGATGACAAAACTGGAGGACTGATTCCTCAACACGGAGATCACTGTCATTCTGTTAAACTGTATCAAGCTGATAGTCACTGGAGGAATGATGAATAACTGCTTGGGGATTATGCAAGTAAACTGCCCCATGTCAAATGAATTGATAATTGCTTCAGTTGTCTGATTCGTGGAATCGACTGTTTTGCTGTATCCTCGGAGGGCTTGCCCCAGTCTGAGTCTTGAACAATTCTCTGGATAAACCAAATCTGAGAAGATATTGCCTTGAACAAATCTTGAACTGATTCTTTGACAGGATGTAAAAGGAACTTTCCCCTGATAAGATCACTTGACCAAGTTTCTCATTGTTTGAAAATTCCTTAGAGGAAAGCCAGTTTGCAAACAAAAATATTCATACAAACATGGTAATGCAAAGTTCATGCGATTTTTGAAAAATTATTTTTGAATGATGGAAAATACATGAGTCGTTAGTCAGAACAAGGCGGTTCAAGACACTCAAAGTTTAAAATAAAAGTGTATTGCCAAAATAAATGATTCGCAAGGATCTTTTGGAGTCAGGTTACGCAACCTTGTTGTAGTATACTTTCAAAATAACCCTGTTTCAGTTAGGTCTTTTGAGGGTTGTAACGTGGCCTGGTTCACGGTTTATGAAACAAAAGATAAAGGCTCAAAAGTTATTTGTACCCACCCAATCTACGTGATGATCTTCAATCCTATGCTCAGTTAACTCATACTATGCATTCAGGTTCCCATAAGTTAGGGATTTCATTGATCGTAACAATGATGACTCAGAAGTCAAAGGGACCTATGAAAAGGCAGCCACTACTCCCCTATAACATTTGATTGTTTTGACATTGAGGATTTTCAAGATAAGGATTTAAAAATCTCTTTGTATTATCCCTAAATTTTGCCTGAACTGTTTATTTTAGAGTTTACAGTCAGCGGGATGCCCCAGTTTTGCCTAAGTCTCCTTCATAGGTTTTGACTTAGCGGGCTTCTTTTGCTTTTTTATATTATTTTTTTGTGTGAAGGAAAGTGACTGTTTGATTTTAATGATTACGGTGAACCATCATCGACCTTTTGATTAGAAAACATCTTCGACACTTGTTTGACGTGTGCGAAGGAAAATTTGTTAATGAAAGGTGTATCGTATGAACACACAACCAAGTTAACTGAGAACTACCCATCCCAAGGTTAAAATTGTGGGTTTTTTGTAACGAAAGAAACTCCAACTTCTAGGCTCGAAGGGGGTAACGAGGGATTAACTTCCTTATTTCTCCAGTGTTTGGGAATTGAAACAATGTCTTACATCGTCAACAAGGTTTGATTGAAAGCATACTGACAGCAATTATGGGTATAACGTTTTCATCATCCTCCCTCCAATCTTAGCATATCAAAATTTTGGACAAGAAGTAAACATTTGAAAAATAAAGCATAAAGATGCAAATAAATGGACGGAAATGAATTGAATCAAAAGTCGCAATGCTTATTTCATTAATGAAAGTACAAACATAATTAAAAGCAAACAACTTAAACAAAATAAGGAAAGTGCAAACAACGAGAAACAAAAGGCCTAGTGACAAAACTTCATTTCTGATGTACTGGCAAGGGATTTTTTCTGAACATCCGGATGACTGTCTGTAAAATCAAGTATTCCAGTTCTAACCAATTCACATACTCTAGCCTTCAATGCAAAACAATGCTCCAAGTCATGGCCTGGGGCACCCTCATGGGAAGCACAATGGAGATCAGCCCTAAATCCAGCCGGAGGATTAAGAGGAGGTGGTAAAGCCTTTGTAGTAATTAGTCCTTGCCGGACTAAGTCAGGATATAGCTCTGTGTAAGTCATGAGAATAGGATCAAAGTGACTCCTGTTCCGTTTCTGGTCTGATATCTGTGTCGAGGAATCAGCTTGACGACTCAAAGGTACACTGGAAGACGATAGGACCAAGAAGGAGAAACTGGGGGATAAATACAATGCAAAAATGTGATGCTGATGCCATGCAATGGTTTCAAGAAATTCATTCACAATCGCCAACTCTTTCAAGAAATTCTCACGTCGGAGGTAATTCTGTAATTTCATTAGGAAACACTTCAGGAAATTCATTCACAACCGCCAACTCTTTCACTGATGTCTTGCTGTCAACAGACAATGACGCAAATAAAGAAAACATCTTAGCTTCGTCCTCCAACGGGGTCCTCAATTCCTTATTAGACAAAGAATCCGCCAACATTTCCTCTTCTGGAGTAAGGAACAACAACACCTTCCGAAAACAATCGATGTAGACTCGGTTGAACTCCAGCTAGTTCATACGCAGAATGACATCCAAATTACCGAGTGGTAGACAAATCAAGTCTACCCCAATGTCTCTACCGAAGATAGTCAGTGGACACTTCAAGCACACTAAAGAAGTAGTCACTGAACCAATAGAGGCAGTTTCAATAGTCATCCGTCGATCAAGAGTAGACGGCACCAATCCTAACCTCTTCACACACTCAACAGAAATGAACGGGTGGGTTGCACCAGTGTCAATAATAGCAGTCAAAGGAATATTATTGATGAAACAAGTACCTTTGATAGAACGCTCTTCACTGGCAACTTGAGTTCCCACTATAGCTAACACTTTACCACTGGCCTAACTCGCCTGAGACTTCTTCGGCTTCTCGCAAAGCATACTGATATGACCTTTCTCACCACAGTTATTACAGGTAGGCATAGTGGCTCTGCAATCAACTATTACATGGCCTGGCTTACCACACCTGAAGCACTTCTTCACTTCATTAGGACACTCATTAGCACGATGACCCACGCCACCGCACCGGAAACATTTCAAATCAGCAGGTGTCTTCCCCTCTCTGGGCTTCTTATCAGAAGCAGCCTCTTTCCCTTATCAACAGGAACACTGTAAGGAGTACCACCAAATCTCTGCTTACCTTTACGGTAATTCACAGCCTTATAATGTGCAATCCTGGCCCGGTTATTATTATCATAAATCCTGCTCCTGCTTACCAGCTCCGGATAATTCCTGATCTTCTAACAAGCAATCCCCAACTTAACTTCCGGACGCAGTCCATTCTCAAATTTCAAGCACTTAGAGGTCAGCGCATCTTCAGTATTGTAATGAGGACAATACTGCACCAGCGCTTCGAATTTCGCAGCATACTCTGCTACGGTCAGATTACCCTGCTTCAGCTCTAGGAACTCTATCTCCTTAGCACTTCGTATGTCTTCCAAAAAGTACTTCTCCAGAAAACCCCTTCGAACTACATCTCAAGTGATCGCAGTTCCTGCAGTCACCCATCTCTGGCGACTGTTGTTCCACCAAGCCTCAGCTTCACCTTCCAGCATGTGAGTACCAAGCCTTACCTTTTGCTCATCACTACAACCAATTGTCCTGAAAATTTTCTCAATCGCCTTCAGCCACTTCTACGCAGCTTCAGGATCCAAAATTCCTCCTTCAAACATCGGCGGCTTGTTACTCCAAAACTGTGCCAAATCACCAAATTGCGCAGCTGCAGCTTGGTTCTAATTAGCAACCACCTGTGCCATCGCTTGTAACACCCCACTTTCCCGAATTAAAATAATATGTGATTAATTCAATTAAACATCAGAGTTCTCCACTAAAGTGGGATATCACATCACCTAATTCAACATACTCTTCATTAGAAGGTTTTCAAAACAAAGCAGCGGAAAAATATTCATTATTTCATCAATCTCGGCCATCCTCCAATACATGAAAATATTCATTAATAAAATTCACCAACACATGATACGTCACAGGAAAGTAAGACAAGTTCAACTAAATCAAAAGAAAACGCCCAAGTCTCGTGCTACGTATCAGAGCATCCTAAGACTCGACTCGCACACCTCTATCCAAGCTAGCTAAATACCTGGATTAAATATACTTCCGAAGAAGCACAGACCACAGCAACAACAAAGGGGTGAGAAAACATGATCAAAATTATTGGTAATACAGTACATGAAATAAAGGTAGTAATCATATAATTCATCACCCAACATTCATCAAACACGACCTACTATCCAACATCAACACAACACACCATAATGCAATTATGCAACTCAACACCATGCATGCGGTATCGACTCATTGGTTCATTCAATCGAACCCCAGATAGATCACATACACCTGTCCTTGGCCATGATCTATCCCCACCATTCTCCGCAATGGAGTACGGATGAATCACATACACTCCTCTTGAGCAATGATTCATCCCACCAAACACCATGATATGCATAACACCAAATGCACAACAAATGAACTCAAGCATACAAGGTGCACACGATCCCCTAATCACATCACCATACATCATACATACATATTGTTCATCAATTAATTATTTTAATTAAAGTCACACGATCCCCCTGATCCCATCACCATACCCCATACATATCTCACATCTCAATCTACTTATTCCAATTAACTTCGATCACTACATAATTTCACCTTTTAATGTCAAGTATACACTCTTCACCACTAATCACCATATCTACACTGGTCACAACTCAAAGGATACTACAAAACGACATAACCACCCTCACCGTACAAAATCACAATTTGCTGCCATGCTCGCTGGCTCATTTGCTTAGCGAAGCCCTAGCAAACGCTCGCTAGCTGCTCGCCTAGCGAACTCCCTAGCGAAGGCAAGCAGTAGCTACTGGAAGGGTTTGCTACCTCACTCGCCTAGCGAACCTGCTAGCAAATGCTCGCGACTAGCTCGCCTAGCGAAGGTACTAGTGAGTGTTTGCGATCTCTCAAAACCCTCCCTGTCCAACAATATCCTCTTGCTCAATTCCAAGCCTATCACTCTACTTCCATCTCCCATCCTATCACCATTACAACCAGTACACACCACTCTAGTCCTTATTCTTTCAATTTGTCTCCAGAATCCACACCTATGTCCATTATCAGAACTACAGAAGTTACTCAGAACCTCACCAAAATCACACCATATGTGCACCCATTCATCAATGGCAGCAACAATTGTAAACACATCAACATGCACACAAAAGTCATCATAATCAACAGCAATCAAAGACATTTCAACATAACAAACATGTTCATAAAAATCCCTACGGGGTTAAGGAATCCCCTCTACCCAATTTCATGTAAATACCAATCCCAATCAGTTTCTCCCCCTTACCTCGATTAATGCTCCGATTGACGAAGAACTCAGAAGAATTGTTAGACCTAGCCTTCTTCTCTTCCTCCTTGTTCTTCCCCTTTGCTCTTCTCTCTAAAACTGACTTATCGTGTTCTGATCTCCCTTTTTCCCAAACTCCTCTAATACCCCTTTTAATCCTTATTTTATTAATCTAATAATAGTAATACTAATAATAATAATAATAATAATAATAATAATAATAATAATAATAATAATAATACTAATAATAATAATATTACTAATTATTAGATTATCATCGTTATTAATTATATTATATTATTACTAAACTCTATATTTTATTAAATAATTCCTATAAATTAAGGACACCCACCCACGCGCTCAGGCTCACTCCCCCACAATGGACACCCAAAATAAAACAACACCAATAGACTAAATAATTAAACTGGGTGTTACAGGTAACCGGTTACTTGATCAAAAATTGAGGAAATATGCCAAAATTGTGCAGAGTAACCAGTTACCCACTTAGAGTAACCGGTTACCACTGTAACAGTGGCAAAAACAGCTTTTTGAAAATCAGTTTTTTCCAACCAAAAGCTTTCCCCAATCTTCCACATGCTATGCTTGACATTTGTGCACGAAAAATGAAGTTCAAAAGAACTTAAACATGAATTAGTCATAAATGGAAAGAATTAAACATGGAGAGCAAAGATCAAGAAATCACATGATTAAGCGAAACTGAAAAAACGATCGAACTACATCGTAAACGCGCGAAATAGATCAAAACGGTAAATCGAGTGAAAGATAACCAACCAACGAGGCTAAGATTTGTCTTGGATGTTGTTGCTATTGATATATGATGAGAATTAAGCCAAGAAACCCATATAATTCCAAGCTTGAGATCCAACCGTAGCGAAATCGTTGAAAACGCGATAAATGCCCCGAATGTCGATTTGCACCGAATAAGCTTGAAGTAGTCACTTGAGATGAATCCAAAGCCAATAAAACTCCAGAAAGTAGGGTAGAATCACAAGATGGTGATGGCTAAGCTCAAGAGAAAGCACTTCCAATGAAGAAGTTGCTACTCATTAATGGATGATTTGAGCTTTTGTGAGGTTTTTGGAAAGATGATGGAGATGATTGTGCAAATGTTGTAGAAAATTCAGAGAGAATGTGAGAGAATTGAAAGTGAAGAGTGTGGAAAATTTGATGAACTGATTGAACCCCAAAGAGATAATAATGATTGAACTTTGAGAAATGATGGAACTCCCTAAACAAATGGTGGTGATTTGCTTATATAGAGGGTTTGCTTCGGAGTTGCTAGGTTCGGAGTGAGCTTTGGATGTAGCCTCGGAACTAGCCTTGGATTTTGTTAGACTCAACTCACTAAGTTGGAGGTTAACTCAGTTAGTTAGGTAGTTGACTCGGTAACCATCCCAATGCAAGTTGAAAATCCAATGGTTCACATGCTTGGAAACAAAAGTGTATGGTGGTCTTGATTGGAAATGATGCATTGGAGCAAATGCCTTCAAGTGTCTTGAATGTTCTCAAAGCATCTAAAATTGTCTAGAATGTTCCATACAATGCTAGAACCTTGTGAACCCCAAAACATAGAGAGTGCAAGAGTTGTCCCAAAAATGCAGCAGAATCTGCATTTTTGCACTAGGTAACTGGTTACTCAATATAGGGTAACCGGTTACTTTCGAAAATTTTGCATATCTTGCTTGAAAAACGGTGTTGTGGCCGCAGTTCTGATTTTTGACCTTTTGATCTGATGAATAGGCATAGAAACCTTAATTTTGTGCTTGTTTTAGTGACGTGATATCTTTGAGAGGACGTGATCAATCGGGCTTGCAAAAACCTGAAAATTCCTGCAACAAAAAAACACAGAGAAAAAGTGCTAATGCGTATGTTAGCGATGCGAATGCACGTGTTTATGCAAAAAGCAAGAGGAGGTCAAATTTCGGGTTACAACAATTGCCCCTATTTAATCTTCTTGAACCTGAATGTTCAAATTGCGCTAGCTTTTTGATTATTCGAGGTGGAAGAGGATTAAATAAAAGAGTAGCTCGAAAGATTTGGCTGACGGCAACTGATGGGAACAAGATAATGATGCTTAAGAGCAAGGTTTGGCTGAGATCGACTAGGGAGATGTATCAGTCAAAGGGGAGTATGACATGATGCATATGCTATGATGCTCGACATGATGATGGATATCATGCTATGCGGCGACAAAGGTCGAGGTGCGATTTCTCCGACGGAAAAAAATTGTAGCAAAACGAACTTGACATCCTCAATTGAGGAAACTCGACGATGCTGCTGGGAAAAGAGTTTAGAAATCTCAAACTTCTAAACTATCACCAATATTGTTGCTGGAGAGAAATGAACTTTCTAACCATAGCTGACCCTGGCTGAGGAATGAAGAAATCATAGCTGATCTTCGTCTAACCAACTCCTCATGGGAAGGAAAAAGTCAAGATGATCAAAATGAAGCACCACCACTGTTGGGGAAGGAAAACCTCGATATGCTGAGGTGCTGCAAGAAATTCTACTGGGGAGAGGACTGGTAGACAAACCTTTCCATGGAACCAAATTGACACCTGTTGGGGAAAAGGAATGCATCCCATATTCCTAACCACTTATGATATTGTTCACCAGAGATCAAGACCAAAAAGGAACACTACCCGTATTCCCTTTAGGACTTCTGGCAAAGCATGCGATGCATAATGTTTTCCTGATTGATTTTAGCTTTTTGTTATTCTCAACGCTTTATAGTATTATGTGATCACAAATAATTGTTCAATTTGCAAACAAAATACTGAAAAGAGACAAATGAGAAATCAAAAGATGAACATTTTATTGAATTCAAAAAGCTTTTGTACATAAGATGTGCACAAAGATGTAAAAAATCCTTAATGAGGATATTTACAATAAAATTGAAAAAAATGTAAATGGCAATGGGAAATTTGACTTTGCATTGATTACAACATTGGCTACCATCCCCTGCAAGTCTGGGTTCCAACACTGTGCGTCTGTTGATGATGACTTGACTGATCATTTCCCGTCGGGGGTCTGGCCATGATGAAGATAGGCTCAGCTGTTCACAGTCAAATGCCTTTATCCCTAATTTTTGCCTGGACATTATGTATTTTTTTCGTCCACCGGGATACCCATTTTTGCCTAAGTTGCCCTTTTGCGTTTTCAACTTAGCGGGATTTTATTGTTTTTTATCTTGTCCCTTACTTTTGCATGGACATTTCTTTTTTTGGTCCATCGGGACGCCCATTTTTGCCTAGATTGCCCTTGCGGATGCCAATCTAGCGGGCTTTCATCATCAATTTTTTGCAGGCATAATATTTTTTGACTGAACCGGAGTTCACGGGATGTGGCAACGCCTCCCCATCCATGGTGGTTAGAAGTCCACTTGTCGCGTGGACCCGAATGAACAGGAGAGTACCTCTTAAGCACGAGTTCGCCTACGTGGAACACTCGAGGAAGAACTTTCTTGTCAAAAGCTCGCTTGAGACGTCTCTGATACAATTGACCGTGGCAAACGGCTGTTAGGCGCTTTTCTTCGATGAGATTTAGCTGGTCGTATCTGGATTGAACCCATTCAGCTTCATCAAGATCTGCTTCCATGATGACCCAGAGAGAAGGAATTTCGACTTCGATGGGTAGAAGAGCCTCCATACCATATACAAGTGAAAACGGAGTTGCCCCAGTGGAAGTACGAACTGAAGTTTTGTAGCCATGTAGTGAAAACGGAAGCATTTCATGCCAGTCCTTGTAAGTATTGACCATCTTCTGGATAATCCTCTTGATGTTTTTGTTTGCTGCTTCAACGGCACCATTCATCTTGGGTCGATATGGTGAAGAGTTGTGGTGCTCGATCTTAAACTCTTGACACAACTCTTGCATCATCTTGTTGTTCAAATTGCTTGCATTGTCAGTGATAATGTTTCTAAGAATATCGTAGCAAAAAATTATTTCTTTCTTAATAAATCTGGCAACCACTCGGCGCGTAACATTTGCATAAGAAGCAGCTTTAACCCACTTGGTGAAATAATCAATAGCAACTAGAATGAAGTGATGACTGTTGGAAGCCTTCGGCTCGATCATTCCAATCATATCAATACCCCACATAGAGAAGGGCTAATGAGAAGTTAGAACATTCAATGCAGTTGGTGGCACATGGATCTTGTCATCATAGATTTGGCACTTGTGACATCTTTTGGCAAAGTTGTAATAATCTACCTCCATTGTTGTCCAATAATACCCAGCTTGAAGGATCTTTTTAGCTATAGCAGGACCTTTAGCATGTACACCCTCACAACCTTCATCTATGGACCTTATGATCGTGTTTGCTTTGTATGCATATGAGCAACACATAATCATAATTCCTCCTTTACAGTACACCACCACTTAAGAAGAACTTAGCGCAGAGCCTTCTGAGAGCTTTCTTATCAGTGATAGTAATACCCTCGGGATATTTCTGTTTTTCCAGATATCTTTTGATGTCGTAGAACCAAGGCTTGTCATCGGACTCGTCCTCGATTGCAAAACAATGTGTTGGTTCTTTCAAATGATCAATGCGGATAGAAGGAGCTTCGTTCTTCCACTTGACTTTGAACATGGATGCCAGGGTGGCAAGAGCATCAGCTAATTGATTTTCTTCCCTAGGAATGTGATGAAAAGAGATTTCATCGAAGTAGGAAGTCAATTTTTCAATATGTTTCTGGTACGGAACCAGCTTGGAATCCTGAGTTACAAAGTTCCCTCTAACTTGGCCGATCACCAGGGAAGAATCTTCGTAGACCTCAAGAATCTTGATTCTCAAGTTAATTGCAGCTTTGATACCGTAGATGCATGCTTCGTACTCATCCATATTGTTGGTGCATTCAAAGCATAATCTGGTGGTGACGGGAAGATGAAAACCTATAGGAGAGATGAGGATAGCACCAATTCCACGACCTTTAGCATTGGCAGCATCGTCGAACACGAGCGTCCATCGCGCCCCTGGTTCTTGTACTATATCTGGGTCTAGAGTCTCATAATCTCTGATGAACAGAACATCCTCATCGGGAAAGTCAAACTTCATCTATTGATATCCTTCCATAGGCTGATGAGCAAGGTAGTCAGACAAGACGCTCCCTTTTATCGCTTTCTGGGTAACATGTTGGATGTCATACATAGTCAATAGCATTTGCCACCGAGCAATTCGTCTAGAGACAGCAGGCTTTTCAAAAATGTACTTTATCAGATCCATCTTGGATATCAATAAAGTAGTATGGCAAATCATGTATTGTCTCAAGCGTCGAGCGGCCCAAGTCAGAGCACAACAAGTTTTCTCCAATAGTGAGTATCTGGTCTCACAATCATTGAACTTCTTGCTCAGATAGTAAATTGCATGTTCTTTTCTGCCAGTGTCTTCATGCTGACCTAAGACACATCCTATTGATTCATCGAGAATAGTGAGATACATGATTAAAGGCCTACCAGGAACCGGAGGTACTAAGATCGGTGGTTCTTGAAAATATTTTTTTATTTTGTCAAAAGCTTCTTGACAATCATTGTTCCATTCAACCGATTGATTTTTTCTTAGTAATTTGAATATTAGTTTGCAGGTAGCCGTCAGATGAGAAATGAATCTGGAAATGTAATTGAGTCGGCCCAGAAAGCCACGGACTTCTTTTTCTATTTTGGGAGGCGGCATGTTCTGAATTGCCCGAACCTTGTCAGGATCAACTTCAATGCCCTCCTGACTTACAATGAAGCCTAACAGTTTTCTAGATCGAACTCCAAAGGTGCACTTTTCCGGATTCAACCGTAGTCTGAACTTGCGGAGTCTGTCAAACAGCTTCTTCAGATGGTCCAGATGATCATCTTCAGTTCTGGATTTGGCAATCATATCGTCCACGTAAACCTCAATCTCTTTATGGATCATATCGTGAAAGAGGGTCGTCATGGCACGTTGCCCCTGTATTTTTCAAACCAAATGGCATGAGTTTGTAGCAATATGTACCCCAAGGCGTGATGAAAGTAGTCTTCTCCATATCAGCTGAGGACATCTTGATTTGATTATATCTTGAGAAACCGTCCATGAAAGAAAAAACAGAGAATTGCGCCGTGTTGTCTACTAATACATCAATGTGAAGCAGAGGAAAATCATCTTTCGGGCTCGCCTTATTGAGATCTCAACAGTCTACACACATTCGAACCTTTCCATCTTTCTTCGGAACCTGGACGATGTTGGCAATCCATTCAGGATATTCGGAAGTGGCTAGGAACCCAACGTCAAACTGTTTCTTAACCTCTTCTCTGATTTTAAGTGCCATGTCGGGTCTGATCCTTCTGAGTTTTTGCTTGATAGGAGGACAATCAGGCTTGAGTGGCAGGTGATGCTCAACAATGTTGGTATCCAACCCAGACATATCTTGATAAGACCAGGAGAAAATATCAACATATTCTTGCAACAGCTTGACCAACTCAACATATTGAGGGATGCTCCAATCTTGACTTCCTTTCTGACATCATAGGTACCAAGATTGATAACTTCCATTGGCTCTTTGTGTGGCTGAATCTCTTTCTGTTCGTGCTCAAGGAGCCTTTCTAGTTCAGCCGGTAATTCACAATCTTCCTCACCATCTTCTTCGGCTTGGTTAATTGGAATCCTAGGATTACAACAAATGTTTGCCAAGTCGTTATTAATGCAATTATTTGTTCTGCATGTTTATGAATTATGTTTAGAATGAAGCTATTTGAAAGGTGAAAAATAAAAGAAACTTTGTCATTTATTTATTTGTGAAAAATAAAATAAAGAAATAAATAAGAGCATGTTTTGAATGCAAAAACTTTTATTTATTGATCACATAATGTTTCAAAAGCGTGAGGCCCTTACAAGTTATCCACTCGTCTCGGGCGAGGACGAGGGAACAGGAAAACAAAATGCATTATATGTTTGTAGGAAAAACCACGGGAATCACGGAAGATGTCCAGTTGTTGAGCTTGAAACCCGGCGGGCACTTGCGTACAAAGCTTGTACTTCGGCTGCTAGGACCTGCATCGTCAATGGTTGACACAATATCCTCCTCTTGAAATCTGGTGCTTGCGAATTTGATCAAAATGCTCTTCTGATGACCGTGTGAACTAGCTTGCTGATCAGGATGATAACCCAGTCCAAAGCGCTCATGCTTTTCAACCATATCCAGGATTTTCCCCCAGCCAAGCAAGGTACCTTTCTCAATGGTCTCTTTAGCACTCTTGACAAATGACATGGCCATTTTTGGTAGTCTACCAGAATTTACAGAAGCGGAGCTAAAATCTTCAAATTCGAGACATTATAACGACACTTCAGCTATGCCTTCATCAGTCTCAACATATCGGAAGGATGATAACTCGCTTACTAGCAAATCTTCTTCACCACAGACGATGACCATCTGATCTTCAAACATTAATTTTAGCTTCTGATGTAACGTAGATGTAATTGCCCTTGTGGCATGGATCTAGGGTCTACCCAATAAACAACTGTATGCAGGATTGATATCCATCACTTGGAAAGTAATGGTAAACAAATGCGGCCCGACTTTAATGGGTAAATCCACTTCGCCAATGACTTGCCTTCGAGAACCGTCAAAAGCTCTAACGACCAAAGTGCTTGCTTTCATCTTGCTCCCCTCTACCAATAGTTGACTCAATGTACCCTTAGGCATCACATTGAGAGAAGAACTGGTATCCATAAGAACATGAGATAGCAAAGAGTCCATACATGTCACTGAGATGTGCAAGGCCCTATTATGGGCAGTACCTTCGGGAGGCAACTCCGACTCACTGAAACCCAGGTACCGACTAGTAGTTATATTTGCGACAACATCGTCAAATTATTCTACTGGAATGTCGTGCATCACATGAGCAGTGTTCAAAACTTTCAACAAAGCTGATCTCTGCGCTGGTGAGCTCATAAGAAGAGATAAGATAGAAATCCTTGATGAAGTTTTCCCTAGCTGATACATAATCTTAAAGTCGCTCTTCTTAATCAACTTGAGGAATTCTTGATCATCCATGGCTTCTTTGCTTTTGGTGGCATCCGTAGACGGAGTGACTAGAACTGATGTTGCAGATGATGCCCCTAGTTGTACCACAGGGGTTGCTGAAGTAGATTTCTCCTTAGGAGGAACGATAGTTGGAATTTTCACTGGCTTAGATATGACCTTCGGAGCAAACACTCGCCCGCTGCGCGTCATCCCTCTAGTGGCGGTTAGATTCACGATTTCCGATTCTGAAAATTAGATTTCTCGACCCCCAGGAAACACGGTTGAACCATACTTCCAAGGAACTTCCTTCGAATTCTGATATGGGAATGGCTTAGGAACATAGACAGTGATAGGATGGATCTTTTTCTTAGGAGCTTCCACAGGAACCTTCCTATATACGATTGTGAACGGCTCGATAGTAGCTACCTCTTCCACAAGCTTGGCTCTGGCAAACTGAACTACACCTTGGTTCATCAAGATCTGAACGTAACCTTTCAACTTTCGACACTGATTAGGATTATCATCACAGATCTGGCATTTCCCATGAAGACCTTTTAATAACCCTTGTTCCTTCAACTTCTTGGTCGCAACAGTCATCGGAGTGTTCACTTCGTCGACATCTCTAATCAATTCAGCCTTTCGATTGTCCTCAATCATATTAACCACAGGTCCACCATGGGTAGGCAACGGATTAGTCTGTATATTAGGACGCTCCTCAGTAAATGTCAGGATTTTCTGATCAATTAGCTCTTGAACTTTGGCCTTGAGAATAATACAATCTTCAGTAGCATGTCCTATATACCCAGCATGGTAGGCACAAGATGCATTCGGATTATGCTTCGGACTAAAACGAGGAACTGCATGTTCAATCTCTCTGGGGGATATTTCCCTTTGATGAATCAAATAAGGAAACAACTCGATATAAGGCACAGGAATTCTGTCAAAATTCTTCCGTTTGCGGTTGTTCTGATTGTTGTTCTGTTTGTTCTGATGCTGATTTTTGTTATTTTGTTGAGACTGTTGTTGTTGAGGTTGATTCTGGTTCTGAGAATTTTGAACTTGTTGTTATGGATGATACTGATACGGCGGTTGTTGATATTGAGCAGCATCCATATAAGGATAAGGATAATACGGCATGGGAGCCATGGGAACCTGATACTGAGGAGAGGCCTTCTCCATCACAACATTCGCTTCACCTTCCTTTTTCTTTGAATGACTACTCTGAGGTTTCTTGGTTGGTTGTTGAACAACAGAACCGAAGATTCTACCAATCCTCAACCTGTTCTCAATCCTTTCACCAATAGTCACAATATCAGCAAAATTTGTCGCAGAAGTACCCACCATTTTATCATAATACAACCCTTGCAAAGTGCCCATGAAAATGTCAACCAATTCATTGTCAGAAATAGAAGGTTGCACCCGAGAAGCCATCTCTCTCCACCTTTGTGCATATTCTTTGAATGTTTCGGTCGAACGCTGTGACTGATTCTGCAACTGCAATCTGTTAGGAGCCAGATCAAGATTATATTTGTATTGTTTCAAGAATGCCTTGGATAGGTCTCTCCACGAGCGAATCTTGCTACATTCTAAACCTATATACCAATCTAGAGAAGCTCCAGACAAGCTATCTTGAAAGCAATGCACAAGTAGTTCATCATTATCAATATAAGACGCCATCTTCCTACAATACATGGTCACATGACTGCGAGGACAACTCAAACCCTTGTACTTTGGCAGCTCAGGAATCTTGAATTTCTGCAGCACCACGACATTGGAAACCAGACACAAGTCTTTGGCTTCCACGCCAAAAGCAGAATATCCTTCAATCACACGGATTCTCTCGTCCAATAAATTTATACTCAACAGGTATTTTATGAGCAGTAGATCTGACAAGAGCCTGAGAATTTGGAAGTTGTGATGCGGCTGGAGCGGGTATCTGTGAAGAAGCAAACTGAGATGGATAAACCAACCCGAAATTTACCACCTGACCAGCATTCTGACCCATCTGAAAACCATACGGATAACCGGTAGGAAGTACCATAGCAACAGAAGATGCCCCAGGGTAGGGCATAGAATGAACATTCTGAACCACAGTTTGAGCAGGCTGAGACAAAACTGAAACATGAATAGGAGGACCCCTATACGCATGCTCATCTTCGTCAGGAATCTCAACATCAGTAGACACAAGAGTCTGGAGAACCTGCGTCTAAGGAATCTCGTGATCATCATGACTCACCATAAGAGGTGGAATCGGAGTAGGCATTCCCCAAGGATAAGCAGCTGAATTACCATTGGGCATGGGCGTAACGAAAGGTTGATACGGAACAAAAGCACTACCACCGGCGATTTGAGGTGTGAAATTCGAAGCCATTCCCCACGGGAAGGCAGCAGGCATTCTATTCAAACCAGGCTAAACAGAAGTTAGATTGACAGCAGGTTGAGCAATAGTCTCTACTGGCACTTCGACAGTTGTTGGAGACGAAGCAATGACAGGAGTAAGGATCACTACAGGAGTGACAACAGTAGCATCAGTAATAGTTGCAACAACAGAAGTAGCAGCAGCGTCCTTCTGAGTACGAAGGAATTCCATAATAACGTCCATGTTAGTCTAGAACTGGTCCATCCGACCTTGAAACTGAGCCAAAGTCTCCTTGTAGGCAGCGTTCTCTTGTTCAATGTCAGCCATGATCCTGGTCTTGTTCGAACAAGTGAAATAACGATGCCAAGTCGTCGTCTTGCTACAAGGCATGATAGATAGTGTAAGCATGTGGTTTCCAGGTGAAGGACATGCATATGAACATGATTGGATGCAATGCATGCGAAAATAAAGTTTTAAATTCCAGGATTTCGTGAGCATTATCTTTGTTAGCAATAATCATAAAGCATATAAGTAAAGGCACAAAGATAAATTGGAAAGAAAAAATCTTTATTTGATCAATGAGATAAAGAAGTACAAACTCCAATACAACTCAAATATCTGTCTTTTGGGTTACAACAAGATCAACATGAATCTTATCAAATACAACCCTACAAACAGACAAGAAATGGAAAACAGCACAAGGAGTTTGGTGTGGCAGCACATCAGCATAAGCATCCCTCAGCAATCCTGGTAAGTCCTCAAATGCATGCTCGGCAAATCTGGTTAAACGACCGTGTCTATCACTCTAATACTTTACATCCTTCATGAGGTTGCGTAATAAAGAATTATTAGGTCCCTGAAGAAGATCCTACATAAATGCCTCTTTTTGATCCAAGAGGACTTGTAAATGACGACTCTGACGTTCCCAATGAGTATTCTCCAAGTGAGATTGGTTGAGCTTCTCTCGGCCCTGATGTATCTGATCCTAAAGCTTCTGGACACCACTTAAGACTTTGTCAAGCTTGGTTTGACGTTGAGAAAGGTCTTTCATCAACCGGTCCACACGATCCTGTTCACTCTGTAGCTTTGTCTTATACCCTGATAACTCTGCTCGAAGATCTGCAAGTTGCTTCTTGTAGCTCAACTCATCCTTATGGGCTTGATACTGAGCATCAGCAAGTTGTCTCTTCTTTGAGGCAAGTCCGTCGTAAGTACTCTTCAAAGCATCACCTACTTTCTGGCGCTTTTTTTGCTCAAACTCTACCTCTTTGCTCATGAGCTCTCTCTTCTGGCAAAGATCCCTCTGTAAACTTTCCTTCTCGGATGTGACTTGGTCAAGGTTGAGATAAAGATCAGCATTCTCCTTCTTCAATTTCTCAATAACCTGTTTGAGATGATCAACTTCGGAAGGAAGAACAATGATAGGTTCAGGAGACCTGACATGCACAGAAGACTCGAAAGGAAATGGTAGCAAAGTCACTTGAACTCGTTCTTTGACCATTGTGTGTAGGCTTCTTTCGCAATACAATTATTCTTACCCAACTCATCTCTACCCTCACGGTGAATCTGTACCCATGCAGTACTGAATCTCTTCAACAAACCCATGTCATCAACCCCTTTATGAAAGATGAACTCTTCCACTACCTCAGGATCTGGTTTGTCAAATATCGGATATCCCAACTAACGAAAGGCAAGCCTCGGATTGTAGTTAATTCCACCCTTTGTACCCAAGAGAGGTACATTAAGGAATTTACCACAATGAAGAATGATCTTGATACCATCATATGCCCTAGAGTCCCAAGAGATGTCATTAGCAGTGAGAGACATTATCCTTTGAGACCACTTGAGGTTCCCGCTATTCTCCACAAAAGGACCCTTCTGCGAAAGGTGAGACTTGAACCATCGATACAACATAGGAGCACAACATACAATGGTTCCTTTCTTCTTCTCATTTTGGAAATGAATAGAATAATGTGTATCAGCAAGAAGTGTGGGAACAGGATTCTTGGACAAAAAGATACTGATGGCAGCCTGATCGATGAAATCTTCCATGTTTAGAAACAAGACGATCCCATATATCAGTAAAGCAAACACGGTGTTGAAAGCCTTCCAATTTCCCACTTTGGCAAAAGAGACGGCCTTATCTACTAGAAACTTCGAAGAAAATCCTTGAATACCCTTTCCTTTAGTCTTGAGATTGTCCTCCACATCCTTCTTACTAAGGCCAAGAGCTTCAGCAATAAGAGGAGCCTTCGGACAACTGCTGGTGTAGGAAAACGAAACCTGACTCTTGATCTCAACCCCCAAGATATGAGAGTACTCCTCAAGTGTAGGTGCTAGCTGATAATCCTGAAATGTGAAACACCTTAGTGGCGGGTTATAGAACTGAACAAGTGTATGAATGCAGTAATGTTGACTTCAGTGTTGAGAACGGTCACAAGATTCCCATAACCATCTCTGAAAAAAACCCTGTTATCTTCAACCAGATAAGATGCCAAACCTCTTAAAGTCTTCAACTTAGGCTCCACAAAATTGTAACTAAAGATATCTCTACGACCAGTACTCATCGTCTATGACTATGGAAATAAACAATAAGCTCTCAAATAACCTGGAAAATGCACATGCAAAAATGTTAATGATGAAATGAAATTCAACACACAAATCACAGAGCCAAGCACAAATCTGAACAATCAAATCTGCAAAATCTGAATATCCAAATTTGCACAAACTGAATATTTGCGTAATTCTGTGTCGGTGCAAAAATCTGACGTACGTGAGAGAACAAAAGGTATGAAGAGTCTTGGTTTCCTGCAAAAAAAAACCATATCTCACTCACATGTATGATCTAGACACAACAAGGTGGTCCCTAGAAAGGTCGCCGAAACCATATGACTCAAAAATGAAAACCCCCCGCCATAGCGAATTCTCGCAGGACGGAAGTATTCTCAAGTGAATCACGATCTGGGATGTGGCTCTCGTGATAACCCAACGCGCGAAACGCAGGCGTCACAACTATCCACGTTCTCGCCTATATGTATGCTCAAGCCCGGTGTTAGGAATTATCTCTCCAATAATATCTACCCATCCTAAAACAGCAGAATATAGCAGATATCTAGAATATGCATTATATGAATACTTAAAACAGTAAAGAAATGCAGTAAATAACATAAAATAAAGCAAGTAAAGCATAAAGATAAACACCCAAGCAAGAAAGAAAAGCAAGAAAAACTGGGCAAGACCCCAACTGCAAGGGCAAAGAGTCCCCAGCAGAGTCGCCAACTGGAGCTAGCGGGATTATACCTGAGTGAATCGCACACTCAAAGATACAACAGAGTCGCCACCAAACTTTATTTGGTCCCAAATGACAGGGAAAATATCGATAAAACCCAAGGGAAAGAGAAACGGGAAAGGGGGTCGGTTATACGAAAGGAAGGTACTAGCACCTTAAGCATTTGTCGTACCCGATGGGAACCATTTTGCATGCTTCTAGGCTTGGATGAGTTATCTATCTAAAGGCTTCTAGATAAAAAGGAGAAAAGAAAAGAAAGTGCTCAAGGAGGATTTGGGACCTCGTGCCTATGTATCCTCATAGTGCAATGAGGAAGTCAGAGCTTCGTAGTTTAAGGAACCAAGGAAAAGAAAAGGATCTGGACGGACCAGAGAGACTGAGGAATGGAAGAAGACGGAGGAATGTGGCTCGCCAAGATTTTGTAACCTTGTGCCTACGTACCCTCATGGTGCAATGAGGAAATCAGAGCCTACGTAGTTCGGGGAACTACTGCTGGAAAAAAAAAAAGACGGCGTCAAAGCCAAGAGCAAACAGAGAAAGCAAGACCCAACTAGGGGACTGCAAAAGGAAGTGGTGTCAAATCCAAGAAAGGAAACGAAAGAAGACTAAGCTGAGGAGCACAGAGAAGCAAGGCAAGAACTATGTGGGGACATGCAGAAGAAAAGTAATAACTCCACAGGGGAGAAAACAAGAGAAACGCGACGGAGCCGGGAAAAAAGGAGTAAAGGACTAGAATCAAAATAAAGGTAAGATCCACGGGGGACTCGGTGTATTAACTGCAAGCAGTGATTAACCGAAGAAAGATAAGAGTAAAACTTTATGGAGAAAGTAAAAGGTTAGGTGTCGACAGACGGACTGTGACGAAGCAAAAGAAAGAGAGTACTAAACCAAAGAAAGGTGTTTGACTCGGAGGGGAAATCAGTATATTAACCGATAAACAATGGTTAACCAAAAGGGGAAAGGAGCTTGTTTTAACCGATAAACGGTGATCAACCAAAAGACAGGTGTGGAACCAAGCAAAGGTTTTGACCCAAAGAATGGCACATTGACTGAGCAAACCGTACTTGACCAAAGAAACGGGTATCCGAACTGAATTAAGGTTACTAACCCAAAGCTGACAGTATTTGAACCAAAGATTGCTAACAATGGGGGTTTGGTGTTTAACAGACGGACTGTCATTAACCGAAAAGAAATGAGTGATTAACCAAAGGAAGGTGATTTACTCAAAATAAATTCAGTATTTTAACAGATGGACTATGGTTAACTGAGGAAAAGAATGATTGGTTCAAACAGGCGGACTGTGATTGACCAAAAGGCGGGTGATTAACCAAGAGAAGGGTGATTAGCCGGGAGAAGGCGATTAACCCAAAGAAAAAGCTGGTTTTAACGGGTGGGCCGTGATCAACCAAAGATCGGGTGATTAGCCGGGAGAAGGCGATTAACCCAAAGAAAAAACTGGTTTTAACGGGCGGTCCGTGATCAACCAAAGATCGGGTGATTAGCCGGGAGAAGGCGATTAACCTAAAGAAAAAGCTGGTTTAAACGGGAGGATCGTGGTCAACCAAAGATCGGGTGATTATCCGGGAGAAGGCAATTAACCCAAAGAAAGACTTAGTGTTAACAGACAGACTATGATTAATTGAAGAAAAAAGGAGTTAGTTCTTGATTGTTATACAGTGATGACCCAAACAAGAAGGAGAAAGAACCAGGAGAAGGTTGCAAACTCTGATTGGGAATAGGTTAGAACAGGAAGACCGTGCAAACCAAAGAAGAAAGATTGACTTAGCTGACTACTTCACTGGGGGAAGAAGGGAACTAGGTTTAAACTGAAGGACAATTGATCAACCAAGGAAAATAGTGATTACAAATCTTAGGGGAAACTAAGAATGGTGATTGGCCGAGAGAGAAGAGAGTGTTGAATTGAAAGGAATAGGCTACTTCCAAAGAGGAGGTAAGGGTGCAAGTGATCAAGGATCGACTCAATTGGAAAAAGAGGGATACCACAGTAAGAAGATAGAGGTGACTATTCCAGGAACAGGGTCATTCGTCCCCTACCCAAAATAGTCAGAATAAGTGTAGGAGTTGTCCATTCTCATTCCTTCTCTAACACGAAAGTTTGGTGCAAGAACGGACGGCGTAACGGCACAACCTTTGTACAGTGCTCCACGCATTGCGAATATTCAACTGTATCGGGGGAAGAGAGAAGGAGGACAAAGATCTAGAAGATCCAAAGGACAAGAAAGAGAGAAGGATCAATTAATCGAAACAAAGTTTCAATTTATCAATCAAAAGGGGAATATGCTAATAATTTTCAAAAGGGATGAAAAACCATTAAACCAAAAGGGTGATTTATTGATTATACAAGATTGAGTTCATTCCAAAGAGGAACAAACTCAATGAAAACATGAATAAAAGTGAAAAACAATACCAAAACAATTAGCATGCATCACAAACCATGTAGCAAGTGACCAAAGAAATATGCAAGAATGATCGTGATCAACGTGTCGAAAACGCACATAATCGAGAATTGACAAATGACATATTGAAATATTGCATAGATGCTTCAAAGAAAAACTGAATGGCTCATAAAAAATCCAAAAATATCAAGCATATCAAGCCATGGAAGTTATATGGGAAAAGAATAGCAAACGGGATTGAAAACGGGAAAAAATGACATTCAACCACTGAAGTAACCGGTTACTTGAAGTTGGTAACCGGTTACTTGATCAAAAATGGAGGAAATAATCTAAAATTGTGCAGAGTAAACGGTTACCCACTTAGAGTAACCGGTTACCACTATAGCAGTGGCAAAAACAGCTTTTTGAAAATCAGTTTTTTCCAACCAAAAGCTTTCCCCAATCTTCCACATGCTATGTTTGACATTTGTGCACGAAAAATGAAGTTCGAAAGCACTTAAACATCAATTAATCATCAATGGAAACCATTAAGCATAGAGAGCAAAGATCAAGAAATCACGTGATTAAGCGAAACCGAAAAAACGATCGAACTACATCGTAAACGCGCGAAATAGCTCAAAATGGTAATTCGAGTGAAAGATAACCAACCTACAAGGCTGAGATTTGCCTTGGATGTTGTTGCTATTGATATATGATGAGAATTAAGCCAAGAAACCCATAGAATTCCAATCTTGTGATCCAACCGTAGTGAAACCGTTGAAAATGCGATAAATGCTCCGAATGTTGATTTGCACCGAATAAGCTTGAAGTAGTCACTTGAGATGAATCCAAAGCCAATAAAACTCCAGAAAGTAGGGTAGAATCACAAGATGACGATGGATAAGCTCAAGAGAAATCACTTCCAATGAAGAAGTTGCTACTCTTTAATGGAGGATTTGAGATTTTGTGAGGTTTTTGGGAAGATGATGGAGATGATTGTGCAAATGTTGCAGAAAATTCAGAGAGAATGTGAGAGAGTTGAGAGAGAAGAATGTGGAAAATTTGATGAAATGATTGAACCCCAAAGAGATGATAATGATTGAACTTTGAGAAATAATGGAACCCCCTAAACAAATGGTGGTGATTTGCTTATATAGAGTTTTGCTTCAGAGTTGTTAGGTTCGGAGTGAGCTTTGGATGTAGCCTCGGAACTAGCGTTGGAGTTAGTTAGACTCAACTCACTGAGTTGGAGGTTAACTCAGTTAGTTAGGTAGTTGACTCGGTAACCATCCCAATGCAAGTTAAAAATCCAATGGTTTACATGCTTGGAAACAAAAGTGTGTGGTGGTCTTGATTGGAAATGATGCATTGGAGCAAATGCCTTCAAGTGTCTTGAATGTTCTCAAAGCATCTAGAATTGTCTAGAATTTTCCACACGATGCTAGAACCTTGTGAACCCCAAAATTTAGAGAGTGCAAGAGTTGTCCCAAAAATGCAGCAAAATCTGCATTTTTGCACTGGTTAATCGGTTACTCAATATAGGGTAACCGGTTACGTCAGGAAAATTTCGCATATCTTGCTTGAAAAACGGTGTTGTGACCGCAGTTCTGATTTTTGACCTTTTGATATGATGAATAGGAATAGAAACCTTCATTTTGTGTTTGTTTTAGTGATGTGATATCTTTGAGAGGACGTGATTAATCGGGCTTGCTAAAACCTAAAAATTTCCTGCAAAAAAAAACACAGAGAAAAAGTGCTAATGCGTATGTTAGCGATGCGAATGCACATGTTTATGCAAAAAGCAAAAGGAGGTCAAATTTTGGGTTACGACACTATGTCATAGTCTTTAGTGCAACGTGAATCTCAAACAAACTAATTCACTTCACTAAAACTCACAAACAAACTTCAAACCTTTTATCCTTCGGGATTTGTGTTCTAACTTTTTTTTAGAAAAGAGTACGTTACTTTTTCGTTCTATCACAAACAAGCATCGACCCTAACTACTGGAATGGGGACTTAAAGTCGCTCATAAAAAACACTTAACTAACATATGGTTTCGTCATTACCCGAACTACGTTTGCTCTAATTTCCCATAACAGATGAGGATACGTAGGCACAATACGATGATGTATTGGCGAGCAACCTTTCCTTCATCACCCATAGTTTTATGAACTACGTTGACTCTAACTTTCCTATTGCACGAGGAAATATGTAGGCATATGGCGGCTATGTCCTATCGAGTCTCTTTCTCTTTTTTGTTCTCGTTTCCGCTTAGCAATAGTCTTTTAGATAAACACACCTTTTGATTAGACAACAAGCATGGATCCCGTTGAGTACAACGGGCGTGAGGGGTGTTAATACCTCCCCTTGCGTAACCGACTCCCAAACCCAAGATTTGGTTGCGATGACCTTGTCTTTTCCCGTCCTTCAGGTTTTCTTTGATTGTTTTCGTTTCTTCTCTTTGGGAAAATATACCGTTCGGTGGCGACTCTTCTATTTTTCTGCCAGATGTTTTTTACAGTTGCGACAACTTGCGACTCTGCTAAGGACTCAGGTTCCCTATGTGAGTCGATCTTAGCGCTTGTCTGTTTGTGTCTTTGGGTGTTTACTTTTGTGCATTTATTTGCTTTATGTACATTACCTATTGTATATTGTTGCATTTGCATTTTATTGTTATCGTATTATGTTGTTGTTGTTATGTTGTTGGGTGGGTCGTTCCATGAGAGGTAAGCCCAATACCCAGGCTTGAGTACACAGCTAGGATTAGTGTGGACTTGTGTGGCATCTTGCCATGCAAGAGTCTGCACGAAATTCGCGTCCAGTCGAGGTTTTCTTTGAAGACATCCTATCCTGTGCATCTTGGACAATTGAGGGGGTGTTGGATCTAAAAGCTAACGACTCTGAAGACCGTTCATTGGGAAGTCAGCTGAGACCTCCTCTATTAACCATGATGTCAAACCAGAAATGTTGAACGTATCATCGTTTCTCGACCCGAGAGTCTGTGATACTGACGGCCTACATAAGATGCCCTACCGTTCAAGACTAGAACCTACCTGTGAAAGGGATGGGTTTTGCTGTTGTAATGTTGACTGAATCAAAATTCTGCTTTGATAAGAAAACCAGAAAACCGGGTTGGTTGGAGGTCAAAGTTTCCTACAAAAAGCATAATTTTGATTCAGTCAATAGCACAACAACAATTTTTTAGCATTGGATACCTTGATCCCATGTTTGCATTTGCATAATCATCCTGCATTTAACATTGCATGTCTGTATATTTTACAGGTTCTCATCTTTCCCTTGATTCTGATCCTGGTTTCCTGTAGAGATGGAAGCTAAAATGAAAAAGACCATCATATACAAATTTCCATTACTAGGTTTTGGACCTTTATTTGGTCTGATTTCTATGGTTGATCCTAGCATTCTTGAAGATTTCAGAAGAGATTATGGGAGAATTCTAAGCCTTTTCTGCAAAGTTACAAACTACGAGCAAGGGGTTATTCATGCTTTGTTGTAGTTCTATGTGTTGCACCCCAAAATTTGTCCAACCATTTCTCGCAATTTGGCTTATGTTTTGACTCATTTTGCATTCTGCATTTACATACCGCATACATTGCATTTTTAGTCAGATTGACTTTATCGGGATTACAGCCTTTTCCTGGCGTTTTAGGCATTTCAGGCCAGTTCGAATACGAGGATTATTTTGGGAGTTGTGCCCCTCCCGGTGTTTTCAGCGTTTGCTGTTGTTTTGAGGATATCTCGGTGTCTGATTTTTACCGTTTATTTCGCTATATTCTCGCGTTCTTTTTTAATCGATTTAATTGATCTTTATTGTATTTTCTAGGATTTTCCTTAATTTCTAGCTTTAGAAAATAGATTTTAATAGATTTTTAATAGGTTGATTCTTTTTCTAGAATATTAAATAGATATTTTTAGGTTTTAATAGTTTTTCCTATTTTTAATAGATTTAACTCTTTTTCGATATTAATGGAATTGTTAAGAATTGATAGGTTTTATTAGTAGATTTTATTTTCTTTTTAGAGTAGCATATTTCTTTTTAGAATTTAATAGGTTTAATCTCTTTTTAGATTTTAATATAGATATTAATTGATTTGTTTAGTAATTTATAGACTTAATTCTTTTCTAGATATTATTTGATTGTTTAGCAATTAATAGGTGTAATTCTTCTTTAGATATTAATTGAATGGTTTTAGAATTTAATAGATTTAATTTTTTTTTTAGGATTAATTAGATGTTAAAGTGGATTTTAATCAATTTTAATTAGTTTAGTTAGCTTTAATTAGATCCAGGTTTTATTAATTTTTGTTTAGCATCTTAAGTGAGCATTTTAATCAATTTAATTAGGCGTTAATTAGTTAATTGGTTTAGTCAGTTTTTTTTAAGCATTTTTCGTTTAGTATTAAGTGCAGCTTTTTAGCATTAATCAAGTTTTTAATTGCAGTTTATTAAGTCTTTCATTGAGTCAGATTTTAATTAGATTTTTAATTATGCATTAAGTCAGTTTCGGTGGGCCACTTGGCCAATTTTGGAGGCCCATTAGTCCAACAACGTGCCACATGTCAGTATAAAGCTCCACACGCGTCCCTCTCTCTCTCTTCCACCTCACTTTTCCACTCTACCACGCGGTGACACCTCACCCACACATGTTCTCCCACTCACCCTCTCACTCTGCATGCATGCCACACATCACACTCCAGCATTGCCACGCGTCCCAGCCTCATCCCCTCACCGGCCGGCATGCAAACTCTGACGACACTTCGCCGGAGAAATCAAACTCACCCCAAATCTCTACCGTAACCGTTACCGGAGATCCAACTACCCGCCGGAAACTGCATTCAACCAGTATGAACTTCATCATCCTCATACAACCTTCAACAACATAGATTTTTTTCCGAAAAACTTCTCCAGAACACTCATCGATCCTTCAACCACCTTCATCATAGTCATCAGTGTTTCCAGATTTTCCCAAGAATCTTCATCATGTTCACCATGAACATTCATCAATGTTCATCAGGTTTTGTCAGATTTCATCAAGATCCATTGATCTTCATCTCACCTTCAAGAACTCCTTCAAACACGATCATCCCAGCGTTAGAAAACATCAAGTTCCGTCCAAGAATTTTCCAGAAATCACCAACTGTTTCCAGAAACCTTCATCCGTCTTCATCCTTCTCAAGAACTCAAGATTTACGCGAAGCTTCATCCTTCGTTTTCCAGCAAACTTCAGAGGTCCATCAATCCTCAAGATCTTCATCAAGATCTGCAATCGCGTTCGTCTCGCGTTCATCGACTCCACCAAGAACATTCAACCTCAACCATTTTCCAGAAGATCTCCGTCACTTTCATCAGGTTCATCGTTGCCATGTCACCAGATCTTCGTAGATCATCAACGGAGTTCTTCACCATTTCCAGATTTGAGTTAACTCCTTCAGGTTATGGTTTTTGACGGATTGGTGTTGTTTAGTTGGAAGGAGGAAGTTAAGAGGGAAGTATTGGTTGGTGGAGGTTTGTTTTGAAACGGAGTTGAGACGGAAGTGGAAGGGAAACAGACGACGGCGGATGAGGTTCTGAGAGGAGAAGAAGGTTCTAGGGTTTCTGAGTGAGGTTTAGACGAAGGAGAGGAAAGGTTCGTGGACCCCTAGGAGTGAGTTAATGGGCCTTTGGCCCAATGATGTTTGCTGGACCTTACACTTCATTTCCCAACACACCCCCTTGCTTCTGTCCTTTTATGGCTGAAGGATACTTTTGGGTGGGCTGGGCCCAACGAGTTTTCTGGCTGCATCCTCCGTTTCTATTTCGCACCCCCCGATCCCCCTTGTTTTTGTTTTTTTGTTTGGCTATTGTATTATGGGCTCAAGCCCAGTTGTGTTTTCAGGCTAATACCCCCTTATTCAGGTTGTACCCCCTTTCCCTTTTATTTTTGTTTTTTGCTTGTATTGGATATGTGTTTGTAATAGTTGTAGTTTTATTTTTTCTATTTTTTCTTCTTAGGAATTATAGTTTAGAATATTATTGCATATTTTTAATATAGATTTTTATATTGTAGATTTTATATTCTTTTTTTCTTTTAGGATATTATAGAATTTTATATAGAATTTTCAGGTTATATTCTATTAGCATTTCCTTTTATTATAGAGCTTTACATAGGATTTTATTCTATTTTCTGTATGCATTTCCTTATATTTCTTTAGAATATTTTCTATTAGGAATTTATTGCCCTATTTTAGAAGTAGCATATTATTTCCATTTTGTTATTGGATTTCCCTCCTCATTTCTTTTCTGCTATCCGATTTTATTTTGATTTTATTTTTGGCTGGTCGTGTGACATGATTCAATTGGAGAATGATTTTCAATATCATTTCTCTATCTTGTCTTTGACACGGATATCAATACGCTACCTCTTAGTGTTTGATTTATCGTATAAGTCAAATCATGACGGTTTAAGCGTTACATTGGTTCTGGTTCGAAACGTCATCATCAAGGATCTAGAGGGGAGAAGATTGGAATGGAGTTTGCGCACATGTCAAGGGCCAACGAAGCCGCTTCATTCAATATCATCTTTCTTATTCGAGTCTTCGTGCGAGTGTTGTGAACTGTGGTGTTAGATACGTAGGAAATGGTGGTTGAGGGGTTTCCTCTCAATCGTCTAGAGTGTTTAGTGTGGCACCCTTTGGGTGACATACGACGCATTCGTTCCTACGCCTTAGGTTCTCACGTGTGTGTCCCAAGTTCCTTCCCGTTTAGGCGTGTTAGGCCTGCTTCCTCTTTGTTCTCGCCCCGTGCGATCGAAACCCTTTTCTCTCGCATTCAGGTGATTGAGACCCCTTGTCTTACCCCTGTGCAATCGAGACTTGTTTTCCTGTAGCGTCGAACTACGTTTGCTCTGATCTCTTGTACCAGACGAGAGTACGTAGGCATAGGATTGTGATGGTCCTAGCGAGCTCCCTTTTCTCCCTTTTTCCCTTTTTCTATAGTTAGCTGAACTACAGCTGCTCTGATTTCTTGTTCCAGACGAGAATATGTAGGCATAGGATGCGATATCCTAGCGAGCACACTAACAACTAACTTCTGCGTTCTCTCGCTTCCGTGCGATCGAGACTTTCCCGCTGACGACTAATGTTCCCTTTCTCTTGCCCTCGCGCAATTGAGACCAGACCGTAGTTCTAGTTCCCGTAGGTTCCCGTACCTTTAAACCAATGACATAATACGTCCGTTCTACCGCAAACAGGTAACGCCTAAGTCTCCGACGAGCGAGCAGCATACACCTAACTGCTAGAATGCGTACGCTAGTATCGTCAATCCCTTCTCTCACCCATGTGTGATCGAGAACACCCCGGTCCGTAGTAGCCCGAACTACATTTGCTCTGATCTTTCGCGTCGTGTGAAAGTACGTAGGCACAAGATGCGATATCTCGGCGAGCAATCTCCCCCCATAGTTTCCCGAACTACGTTGACTCTGACTTTCCCATTGCACGAGGGAATACGTAGGCATAGAGCGTGATGCTCTATCGAGTCAGTTCTTTCCGTTTAGATTTAGAAGCCGTAGCTAGATTGTTTTTCACCCGTAGATAAACCAGCAAGCGTGGATCCCATCGAGTACGATGGACGTGAGGGGTGCTAATACCTTCCCCTTGCGTAACCGACTCCCGAATCCAGACATTGGTTGCGATGACCTTGTCTTATACCTTTTCGTCATGTTTTTCCGATCGTTTCCTTTCCCTTTCTGTGGGATAAATAACGAAAGGTGGCGACTCTTCTATTTTGCCGGAACCTCATTTTCGCGGTAGTGACAGCTGACGACTCTGCTGGGGACTGCGATAGTTTCCTGGGGATCCAACGTCCCCTATGCGAGTCAATCGGGGGATCCAATGTCCCTGTGCGAGTCAATCCTAGCGCTTGTTTGCTTGTCTGTGGGTGTTTATTTTTGTGTTGTATGTTGTATATCACTGTATTTACATTTCCCGCACTTTTTTATTATCTGTTGCTACTGTGCTGTTGTGGGAGAGGGGCTCTGATGAGTGATAAGCCAGACCCAGGCTCGAGGATATACTTAGCACTAGAAGCAGATTAGTGGTGAACCTGTATGTTAGGCATGCACTAGTTCCCACGAAATCTGCGCTCAGACGAGGTTCTTTGAAATGATTTCCATTTCCAGCCCAGTGGGTCGTTGAAAGGATTTTAGATCTAAGGAACCGATCACTTGTGATTCAGCTAAGTTAGGCCACTTCAAGAGATGATGATGCCACACCTTCCTGGGTATCGTATCATCGTTTCTTGAAAGTCTGTGACGCTGATGAACGCATAGGATGCCGAACCTTTGTCAATCTAGGTCCATACCTGTGAGGGGGAGGGTTTTTGCAGGAAACTTAACTTCCAGCCTACCCGGTATTTTGGTTTTCTCTCGTTAGAGCGAACTTATCCCGCCAGCAGCACAACAGTATTCAGAGCTTTGTGGGGGCTGTGATCCCGTGTTTGTTGCATCTTGCATTGCATTTCATGTGCATCTCATGCTTGCATATCCATCCTCAGCCGGAACAGAGAGCTTACCCGTCTTTTTTCCAACTCGCAGTTGGTTTCCCGGCATTCGCATCAAACTTGAGTTAGTTTCTGGAAGGATCATGAACTCAGCAGATCAGAATCAGGCTGAATTGATTGAAGTCCGAGGCCAGCTGGGGCAGATTATGATGGAAATGCAAGAGTTGCGTCTGGATCAGAAGACACTCAAAGAGGAAAACAATCAGCTGAAGACCCAGGTGGGCTTGATCATGGAAGTAATCAAGAATGTGCTTAGGAAAGAAGGTGATCAGCTACCTGAAGCCGCAGCGAAGATGCTTGTTCCACTTGTGCCTGTGGAACCTGTGTCTGTGCGGCCTGTGCCAAGGGTTGATAAGCCTCGGATGTCTCATGGACGACAAAGAGCCTCGAATTTTGCTCTCCAACGCATTGCTTCTTGGGATAATCATGTGACTAGGAGGGGGTACGCTCAGCATGTAAAATTAGTTGGCAGAGTCTACGACCAGATCCCAATGACGTACGCTCAGTTGTTGCAAGGTTTGCTTCATCTTCGGTTGGTCAAACTTTGGATTTTAGATCCACCTAAGGGTAAGGTACCATCAGGTTCTGATGTGAATGCCCGTTGCGACTTCCACTCTAGGGCACTGGGGCATAGCATTGAGAACTGTCATGCTTTCAAGCACAAGGTTCAAGATCTGATTGACTCAAAAGCTATTGAATTCATGTCGAGCGGCATAACTGTGCCTGATGGTCCTATTCCAGCTGTTGCCAAGATGATGGATGTTTCCGAAGCTGCAGTAGATCAGGAGTATATCCTGCAATCAATAATGTCAGAATCTCCCTGTCCTCAGTTGTTGCCTGTGCCTAGACTGAGTTTAAGGATGAAAGCACCTGAACAAAAGGAGTCCCTGATAATTCAGACTCAATCTCCGAGTGTTTCAACTGTTCAAGGTCAACAATCTGGCCAGTCTTTGCAACAGACATCAGCTCCTCTCCAGAGTCGACAACCTTACCGTTATCGGTCAAACTTGCGTGCTAGGCAAAACCAATGAAGGCAGAGAGACAGTTCACCCGGTTTCCGTTTCGAACAGATTGGTTTCAGTAAGCAACTTTGAAGATGGCTGGTTCAACAACGAGTCAGATGCGAAAGCCCGGTTCTTGGAAGTTGGCATTTTCCTTTGTTTTATCTTGTCATTTCCTTATGTTTGTAATTTCTTCCCTGTTTAAATTGAAATCTTGTTTGTAAAACTTGTTGTTTTCATTTGATGATGATAATGAAATGAATATGCATGTTTTGATTAAATCCATTTGTGTTCACTAATTGTTTTTACAGATATCCGACGCTTGGTTAAGCGGAATCCGGGGAGGATGACGAAGTTTAAAAGACACGCAAGCTTCCGATTGTATGCTTTTGAAAATAAAACCTGCTGATGATGTACAGGCATTGTTTCAAATCCCTAAACACCGGAGTTATAAGGAAGATAATCCCTTGTCAGCCCCTTTGAGCCTAGTAGTAGGAGTTTCTTTCGGAGAACGGAAAAACCCTCAATCTTAACCCGGGGCAGGGTAGGTGTTAGCTAATTTGATCGAGCGTCCAAATTGCAGAAAGGAGTGTCCGTTTGAGGATCAATCACACCTCTAGAGGTCGTGCCTAAAAAACCACAGTGATTAAGCGACAGGGGTGAAACAGTCACATTATTCCCCAAAGAGTCAGACAATCAGTGTCACACGACTTGTTCAAAAAAAAAGCAAAAAGAATCAAATGCCCGCTAAGTCAAAACTTGAAAACAAATGACTTAGGCAAAAATGAGGGCATCCCGCTGGACTTAATAATCAAAAGAAGCTAAAAAGAGTCAGTCCAGGCAAAATTAGGGGAAGCGAAAAACGGAAAAAAATGAAAAGGATTACAAAAGAAAAATCCTCAAACGAAATACAAGTCGTGTGACCCCAAGTGGCAAAGACGAAAAGTGAGTGGCTGTCACTCCAAAAACTCATGGTTTCTCGAACTATCACTCCTATCTTTCAACCTCTGAGAAGTGAGCGCTAAGGTCGAATTAGATGAACGTAGGATCGAAGAACATCAAGGTGAACGGGTGGGTTAAAATAAATTTTGAGCCTTTATCCTTTCCTTCGAAACCGTGAACCTGACCACGTTACAACCAGAAAAAGTCCTAATTGAAGCAGGTTTGGTTCGAAGGCATACTTCGGTAAAGATCGCATCGATACTGACTCCTAAAAGGGTTCTTCTTACCATGTTGGTGTTGATGTTGATATTCTGATAAATGATTTGTTCATTATATGCCATAAACTGTTTTTTCCTTTCCCAGTGAACAGATTGGATTTCAAAACTATCATATGCGTTGCATTAATATGTCTTTTATGCAGAACAACTTGTTTTACGTGCAAGTAAGCGCTTGACAGCAGGAATGTTTCCTACAGTCGAAAGTCTGATCAGGATAGAATGCAGAACGCCCGAATACTCCGTGAACCGGGGCAAGCTATATCAAGTAATCCCTAGTGATGTCAGCCATCCAAAGTCAGTTATTCTGAAGCAGTCAGGTCGAGATTTGATGAATCTCTCGAGGACAACCAGTGTATTTCCCCGCAGATCAGCCAATCAGGGGCAAAGTCGTTGTAGACAGGGGCAGGCCACTCTAAGAAAAGCGCAAAAGTTGTTTCTCACCCGAGGGGCATTTGATCTGAAGCATCTCTCCGAGGTTCAGAGTGCTGGGGCAGTTCTTGTCAGACCATCAGGGTATAGATTTTCAGATTTCCATTCGAGGAATATCCCCACAGAGGTCCCACAGACTGGGGCATATCAGAAGCGAAGGAATTGTTCCTCTTCGTGTCATCAGAGCTACTCAACCAGGATCAACCAATCTTCAAGTGTAAGACGAATATCGGGAAGTCGTGCTATTACCCCTTGACCCTTCAACCAGAAACCGTGAATTCGGACAGGATGTTTTCCAGTGTCAGTCGTACTTGACCCATCATGGATAGCCTAAAAGCCCAATTCCTATTGGAAATCATCCGGAAGCCCAATCCTTATTGGCGCGCCATTCCTAAAGCCCAATCCATATTGGCGATCACCGTGAGGCCCAATCCGGGTTGGCGCATCAGTCGCAAAATCCAATCTTCATTAATACGCAGGAAGACTCCGTTTGTTTTCCCCAGCAGAAATCCAATTGTCGTTGGCACGTGTAAGTTATCCCCAAGGAAGTCCAATCATACTTAGCACATTTGGTTATCCCCAGCGGAGTCGGTTCACCTTTCCAGCATTTATTTTGCTGGAATAATTATGTGGTACTTGGTTATCCCCAGCGGAGTTGGCTTTGTCTTCAGCATTTATTTTGCTGAAGCGGTTCCGTATCCGGTTTCTCCAGCGGCCTGAGCCTGCATTTGCATCTTGCATATATCATCATATTTGCATCATATTTGCATTTCATCGTCAAATGCGTAGCATTCCATCTTATATGGAGCATTACGCCATAGAAAAATTCAAACATATGCATATGCATGCGAAGCATAAGCCAGTTTTTCTATCAGCCTTCCGTGGCAACGTGAATCACTCTGCAATCAGTTCAGGGGCATTTGTCCAGCAGCTTTATTCAGACAGCCCTTTGGTTTATTTGATTTTCAGATCATACGGTGATCATGCTTTGTTCATCAATCATCTGATGACAACAGACTTTTCTTTCCGTCCATTCCTATTGACGACGTGTACCTCCGAGCAGGTTTTCTTCCCGTTAGTTCCTATTGACGAGGTATTTCCCCATCCGGAGTCCCTTAACGCATGAGCAGGCTCTAGGTGATCTTATTCCTCCCCAGCAGATGGAAGTCGCATTTTTATCCCCAGAAGAGTTGGATGCGAGCTAGCAAGCGGTCAGACAGTGATGTGCACTCCCAGCGGTGGTCATGCGCACGTTTAATCCCCAGTGAAGTCCTCACAGAGTACAACCAGGTTATCGGTGTGTTGAAAGGGTCATCCTCGCGCAGGATTGTTCTTTCTGTTCCCCAGCAGGTTGTCTTTCCTCCAATAGGTTGTTCATCCTCAGCAGAGTTCGTAACTCCGGATTTGTCGAGATATCCCCAGCAGGATTGTCTCTTCCCCCAGCGGAAGTTTGGCTTTGTTCCTCCAGCATTTATTTTGCGGGAACGCCTCTTTGCATTTGCATCGTGCATAACATCTACCCCAAACGCGTAGCATCTCCATTCCGTATGGAGCATTACGCCATTTCCAAACGTATGCATTTTGAAACATAAGCCAGGTTGGTTACCTCTTTGTTTTCAGGTGTTGTTCCCTGCAGGTAATTGGAATTCTTGTTCGGGATAGTTTTCGGATATTCAATTTCTCGGCGTGAGATATGTAATGATAACGTTCGTCTTATCCTGTGTTCCCTCATCAGAGTTGCTTGATTGAGTTTCTCTTCTTCCCCAGAGGAGTTTTCCTCAGGTTGTTGTTACGTCAGCGGTTTTAAAGGAAAGATTTCACGGATTAGACCTTTGAAGTCATTACGCATTGTCAAGATAAATGTTTAGCAGCTGATGTTAGAATTTCCCCGCAAAGTTGCTTATTCAAGTCTTTGGATGCTCAGTTCTCGCTTTTATTTAGCGTATGCCCGTTTCTGTGGAAATGGAAGGTTAGAGATATTGACAGTTCTCTCTTTTATTTAGCGTATGCCCGTTTCTGCGGAAATGGAAGGTCAGAGATATTGACAGTTCTCGCTTTTATTTAGCGTATGCCCGTTTCTGCGGAAATGGAAGGTCAGAGATATTGACAGTTCGCGCTTTTATTTAGCGTATGCCTGTTTCTGCGGAAATGGAAGGTTAGAGATATTGACAGTTCTCGCTTTTATTTAGCGTATGCTCGTTTCTGCGGAAATGGAAGGTCAGAGATATTGATAGTTCGCGCTTTTACTGTGTTGTCGTTTCTGCGGAAATGGAAGGTCAAAGATACTGACGATTCACACTTTTACGTAGTGCCTGTTCGTTTCCTCGTAAACAAAAAGTCAAGGATGGTATTTTGATACGGTCCTATGGCCCGGTGCCCGCTTATTGTAGCGTACATTTGTTGTTGATCTAATGTGTGGATTCAATGCATGTGGCGTCACGCAGGTGGTTGATGTTGAAATCAGTTTCTGTACCAGATGATTGATCAGTTTGTTACCGTGACAACTGGATTCAGTTTTCTGGATATTTGTTCCCCGAGCAGTTTTTGCAGTTTATTTCTGCAGGTTGGCAAATTTCCGAGTTCTTTGGTATTCAACCGTCTTCTACCTTTGAATGTTTGAAAGTCGTTCGCTTCTCAACCCTTCAAGTCCAAGTCGTTTGAATAGGGGCAGCTGTTGCACCCCAAATTTTGACCAACCATTTATCGCAATTTGGCTTATGTTTCGACTCATTTTGCATTCTGCATTTACATACCGCATACATTGCATTTTTAGTTAGATTGACTTTATCGGGATTACAGTCTTTTCTTGGCGTTTCAGGCATTTCAGGCCAGTTCGAATACGGGGATTATTTTGGGAGTTGTGCCCCTCCCGGTGTTTTTAGCGTTTGTTGTTGTTTTGAGGATATCTCGGTGTCCGGTTTTTATCGTTTATTTCGCTATATTCTCACATTCTTTTTTAATCAATTTAATTGATCTTTATTGTATTTTCTAGGATTTTCCTTAATTTCTATCTTTAGAAAATAGATTTTAATAGATTTTTGATAGGTTAATTCTTTTTCTAGAATATTAAATAGATATTATTAGGTTTTAATAGTTTTTCCTATTTTTAATATATTTAACTCTTTTTAGATATTAATGGAATTGTTAAGAATTGATAGGTTTTATTAGTAGATTTTATTTTCTTTTTAGAGTAGCATATTTCTTTTTAGAATTTAATAGGTTTAATCTCTTTTTAGATTTTAATAAAGATATTAATTGATTTGTTTAGCAATTTATAGACTTAATTATTTTCTAGATATTATTTGATTGTTTAGCAATTAATAGGTGTAATTCTTCTTTAGATATTAATTGAATGGTTTTAGAATTTAATAGATTTAATTTTTTTTTAAGATTATTTAGATGTTAAAGTGGATTTTAATCAATTTTAATTAGTTTAGTTAGCTTTAATTAGGTCAAGGTTTTATTAATTTTCGTTTAGCATCTTAAGTGAGCCTTTTAATCAATTTAATTAGGCATTAATTAGTTAATTGGTTTCGTCAGTTTTTTTTAAGCATTTTTCGTTTAGTATTAAGTGCAGCTTTTTAGCATTAATCAAGTTTTAATTGCAGTTTATTAAGTCTTTCATTGAGTCAGATTTTAATTAGATTTTTAATCATGCATTAAGTCAGTTTCGGTGAGCCACTTGGCCAATTTTGGAGGCCCATTAGTCCAACAACGTGCCGCATGTCAGTATAAAGCTCCACACGCGTCCCTCTCTCTCTCTTCCACCTCACTTTTCCACTCTACCACCCGGTGACACCTCACCCACATGTGTTCTCCCACTCACCCTCTCACTCTGCATGCATGTCACGCATCCCACTCCAGCGCTGCCACGTGTCCCAGCCTCATCCCCTCACCGGCCGACATGCAAACTCCGGCGACACTTCGCCGAAGAAATCAAACTCACCCCAAATCTCCACCGTAATCGTTACCGGAGATTCAACTACCCGCCGAAACTGCATTCAACCAGCATGAACTTCATCATCCTCATACAACCTTCAACAACATAGATTTTTTTTCCAGAACACTCATCGATCCTTCAACCACCTTCATCACAGTCATCCGTGTTTCCAGATTTTCCCAAGAATCTTCATCATGTTCACCATGAACATTCATCAATGTTCATCAGGTTTTGTCAGATTTCATCAAGATCCATTGATCTTCATCGCACCTTCAAGAACTCCTTCAAACACGATCATCCCAACGCCAGAAAACATCAAGTTCCGTCCAAGAATTTTCCAGAAATCACCAACTGTTTCCAGAAACCTTCATCCGTCTTCATCCTCCTCAAGAACTCAAGATTTACGCGAAGCTTCATCCTTCGTTTTCCAGCAAACTTCATAGATCCATCAATCCTCAAGATCTTCATCAAGATCTGCAATCGCGTTCGTCTCGCGTTCATCAACTCCACCAAGAATATTCAACCTCAACCATTTTCCAGAAGATCTCCGTCACTTTCATCAGGTTCATCGTTGCCATGTCACCAGATCTTCGTAGATCATCAACGGACTTCTTCACCATTTCCAGATTTGAGTTAACTCCTTCAGGTTAGGGTTTTTGACGGATTGGTGTTGTTTAGTTGGAAGGAGGAAGTTAAGAGGGAAGTATTGGTTGGTGGATGTTTGTTTTGAAACGGAGTTGAGACGGAAGTGGAAGGGAAACAGACGATGGTGGCTGAGGTTCTTAGAGGAGAAGAAGGTTCTAGGGTTTCTGAGTGAGGTTTGGACGAAGGAGAGGAAAGGTTCGTGGACTCCTGGGAGTGAGTTAATGGGCCTTTGGCCCAATGATGTTTGCTGGACCTTACACTTCATTTCCCAACACACCCCCTTGCTTCTGTCCTTTTTTGGATGAAGGATGCTTTTGGGTAGGCTGGGCCCAACGGGTTTTCTGGCTGCATCCTCCGTTTCTATTTCGCACCCCCCGGTCCCCCTTGTTTTTGTTTTTTTGTTTGGCTATTGTATTATGGGCTCAAGCCCAGTTGTGTTTTCAGGCTAATACCCCCTTATTCAGGCTGTACCCCCTTTCCCTTTTATTTTTGTTTTTTGCTTGTATTGGATATGTGTTTGTAATAGTTGTAGTTTTACTTTTTCTATTTTTTCTTCTTAGGAATTATAGTTTAGAATATTATTGCATATTTTTAATATAGATTTTTATATTGTAGAATTTATATTCTTTTTTTCTTTTAGGATATTATAGAATTTTATATAGAATTTTAAGGTTATATTCTATTAGCATTTCCTTTTATTATAGAACTTTACATAGGATTTTATTCTATTTTCTGTATGCATTTCCTTATATTTCTTTAGAATATTTTCTATTAGGAATTTATTGCCCTATTTTAGGAGTAGCATATTATTTTTATTTTGTTATTGGATTTCTCTCCTCATTTCTTTTTTGCTATCCGATTTTACTTTGATTTTATTTTTGGCTGGCGGTGTGACATGATTCAATTGGAGAATGATTTTCAATATCATTTATCTATCTTGTCTTTGACACGGATATCAATACGCTACCTCTTAGCGTTTGATTTATCGTATAAGTCAAATCATGACGGTCTAAGTGTTACATTGGTTCTAGTTCGAAACGTCATCATCAAGGATCCAGAGAGGAGAAGATTGGAATGGAGCTTGCGCACATGTCAAGGGCCAACGGAGCCGCTTCGTTCGATATCATCTTTCTTATTCGAGTCTTCGTGCAACCGTCGAGTGTTATGAGCTGTGGCGTTAGATACGTAGGAAATGGTGGTTGGGGGGGTTTCCTCTCAATCGTCTAGAGTGTTTAGTGTGGCACCCTTTGGGTGACATACGACGCATTCATTCCTACACCTTAGGTTCTCGCGTGTGTGTCCCGATTTCCTTCCCGTTTAGACGTGTTAGGTCTGCTTCCTCTTTGTTCTCGCCCTGTGCGATCGAAACCCTTTTCTCTCGCATTCAGGAGATTGAGACCCCTTCTCTTTCCCCTGTGCAATTGAGACTTGTTTTCCTGTAACGTCGAACTACGTTTGCTCTGATCTCTTGTACCAGACGAGAGTACGTAGGCATAGGATTGTGATGGTCCTAGCGAGCTCCCTTTTTTCCCTTTTTCTGTAGTTAGCTGAACTACAGCTGCTCTGATTTCTTGTTCCAGACGAGAATATGTAGGCATAGGATGCGATATCCTAACGAGCACACTAACAACTAACTTCTGTGTTCTCTCACTGCCGTGCGATCGAGACTTTCCCGCTGACGACTAATGTTTCCTTTCTCTTGCCCTCGCGCAATTGAGACCAGACCGTAGTTCTAGTTCCCGTAGGTTCCCGTACCTTTAAACCAATGACATACTACGTCCGTTCTACCGCAAACAGGTAACGCCTAAGTCTTCGACGAGCGAGCAGCATACACCTAACTGCTAGAATGCGTACGCTAGTATCGTCAATCCCTTCTCTCACCCCTGTGTGATCGAGAACACCCCGGTCCGTAGTAGCCCGAACTACGTTTGCTCTGATCTTTCACGCCGTGTGAAAGTACGTAGGCACGAGATGCGATATCTCGGCGAGCAATCTCCCCCCATAGTTTCCCGAACTACGTTGACTCTGACTTTCCCATTGCACGAGGGAATACGTAGGCATAGAGCGTGATGCTCTATCGAGTCAGTTCTTTCCGTTTAGATTAGAAGTCGTAGCTAGATTGTTTTTCACCCATAGACAAACCAGCAAGCGTGGATCCCATCGAGTACGATGGACGTGAGGGGTGCTAATACCTTCCCCTTGCGTAACCAACTCCCGAATCCAGACATTGGTTGCGATGACCTTGTCTTATACCTTTTCGTCAGGTTTTTCTGATCGTTTCCTTTCCCTTTCTGTGGGATAAATAATGAAAGGTGGCGACTCTTCTGTTTTGCCGGCACCTCATTTTCGCGGTAGCGACACTATGACCCGCCATTACGCTGCTTCACCTTTACGGATTATGTCTTAGTTCCTACTTTGAAAGAGTTTGCTTTCATTTTGGGAGTTCCGGTCTTAGAGGAAATATTGTTCTATCATTCAAAAAAAGAGCCTGACCTTGAGAAGTTTGCTAATGCTCTTTATTTGAGCAAGTCTGACTTGATGGATGACGTAGTTCGTAGAAATGGAGCTTCTGGCTTCACCTTGTCTTTCTTGGTAGGTAAAGCCCAGAAGTATGCCAAAGAAGGTTGTTGGATGGTTTTCAGCGTTGTTCTAGCTCTATGCATATATGGAATTATTTTGTTTCCCAACATACCAGACTTCATTGACATGGACGCTTTTGGCATCTTCGTTTCAAAAAACCCTGTACCACTCTCCTAGGAGATTTGTATCATTCAATACACTACAAAAAAGAAAAGAGGAGAGGAAAAATTGTTTTTTGTTGTACACCGCTTTTTCACAAGTGGTTTGTAGGTTCATCTTCCTCGCGTTGGAGCTTTTGTTGATACCGGAGTTACGTCTGAATGGTCAAAGAGGCTTGTGGGTTTAACAGCTAAGGATATTATTTGGTTCAACCGAGATCTGTTTGGAATTGAGATTATCTTTAGTTGTGGGAGCTTTCCCAATGTACCCTTGATAGGAAGAAAAGGGGGAATCAATTACAACCCTTCTCTTGCTGTTAGACAGTTTGGTTATGCTTTGAGGGGACCCCTGAAAGAGGAGGAAGTGCAGGAATCTCTTTACTTCACAGGTGTAGCTGATTATGATATTCTAGCCAGAATCGAAAAAGCATGAAGAAGAGTTCATAAAAAGGGAAAGCTTTCTTTGGGCAAAGGTGATTGCAGGGCTTATGACCCTTACTTGGATTAGATTTAGAAGAGAGTTGAAAGGGTACTATTGATGCTTCCTGTTGAAGAATCATTGTATCCCCTGATGGTTGAAGAGCCTACAATGATCGATATCCTGAGATATAATAATCTTTGGGCAGAGAAGGAAGAGCTGCGCAAAGAGAGTGAAGAATTAAAATAGGAGATCAATCAGCTGAAGCATAATAAAGGTGAAGCTATTTATTTGGCCAAGAGGAAGTCAGAATCATTGACCAAGCTGGAGAAAGAGCTAGCTGAGCAGATCAGGGTGCGAGAGCGAATCGGTTAGGATCTAAAAAGTACCTGCAGCATTTTGAAGCATAGGAAAGATGATTTAGACAGAGCGTATCTGGAGATATCCAAATTCAATGAGCAATGGAATGCTACAGTAAATGCCAACAAGAACAGGGAAGAACAACTTCGTACTCAGATTGATAAGATGAAGACACAACTGAAGGTCAAGGAGAACGAAGTAATGATAGAATCATCCTATAGGTACACGATTGAGTAGAAACTCCACAAGACTCTGTTAGTGATTGAAGAGCTCAAGATCCGGGCGGATGTGAAGAAACCCAGGTTGGAAATTTCCTTTGGAGAAGATGCTTGGGAAGATTATTGCTATTGTTTACGGGATGTGATACACATAAGGGACATCCTTATCAGAGATTTGGTTACCAGACCATCCAGATACGAAGACGATGCTTAAGGAGGCTCAGACCTGGAGCAAGGAGTATGATTGTTGGGGAGGATTATCTTCTGATATGTCATAGTAGTTTCCTTTCTTTTGTATCTTGATCATCACCAGATCTGTTGGATGAGATCAATACCTTTTTGTATTTGGATCTTTTTCATTTGTTGTTATGTATTGTCTCAGCTTTACTTGATATATGAGAAGATTATTGTGGTGTTCTTATCCATCTCTGTTGTTCTTGTTTTTTGAAACTGGAATCAAGGGGGGATGTCCTTGTAAATACATAGACATGTTTGCATTTTGCATCTTGCATTTTCATTTGCATCGTACGTGTTCTCCGTGGCCTTTCATTCTTATCCATGTTTGGTTTTCTTTAGTAACAGGATTGAGGAGTTCAGTTTCCATAGATATCCAACTCGAGGGAATCAGCAAAAAGTTATGGATCAAGTTCAGGCTAAATTACAGGAAGTCAGAGCTTGCATGGCCCAGTTTATGGAGTTGATGCAGAATGTTGCCAGTGGGCAAGAATAGTTAAGAACTCTGGTCCAGCCGTTGATAGCACGGGTTGATGAAAAGGGCATTTTGCATGGAGGATCGGGTGTAATTCCTCCACCTGCTGGCGGTTCTATTCCACAGGGTATTCATACTGTTGTCTTACCTCTGGGAGTAGGTGTTGTGAATGAAAATGGTAATGTTGCTATTGGGAGTGTGTGCGCTGTGCACGGGGCTGCTAGCCCTCATGGGGAAGATCACCAGGATGACGTCTTTTCCATGAAGGATATGGAGGGTGGTTTGCCAACCGAAGCTGACAAGAGGTTTAAACTAATCGAGGAGAAAATGAAGTCTTATGAGAATTAGAACTCTCTGGGTCTCGACATGTCAGATCTTGGTTTAATTCCTGGGGTCAGAATTCCCCCCAAGTTTAAAGTACCATATGCTGACAAGTACAAAGGGACAACATGTCCTAGAGTACACATCCGAGCATATTTCAGAAAAATGTCTGCATACTCCGATGATGAAAAGTTGTTAATGCATTTTTTTCAAGACGTTCTGGCAGGGGCGTCTTTGGAATGGTATATGGGGTTGGAGAGAACCCATATCCGTAGCTGGAGAGAATTGGTTGAGGCCTTTGTTCGTCACTGTCAGTATAATAATGATCTAGCACCAAACAGGGTACAATTGCATAGTTTGTCACAGAAGAACAATGAGAGCTTTAAAGAGTACGCCCAGAGATGGCGAGATTTAGCAGCGAGGGTGCAACCTCCTATGGTGGAAAGAGAACTGATCGATATGTTCATGGCTTTACTGCCTGGTGTGTATTTTGATAAGTTGATAGGTTGTATGTCTGCGGGATTTTCTTATCTGGTAATGGCTGGTGAAAGGGTCAAAAGTGGGATTAAGTCTGGAAAAATTCCAAATGGTGGTGGATCCTCTTCGGGAGGAGCAAATAAACCATATTCAGCAAACCCTAAGAGGAGGGAAGGGGATGCTAATGCTATTTCTCACAAGGGTAAAGGTAGAGTGCAATCTCGTTATCATCAACAAGTTTCTACTGTGGCTATTCCGGCTGCACCTCAGCAATGAGTTAACGCACCACGACCTTACACTGCTAGACCAAGAATGGCTGACAAACAGTTTGAGACTCCTCTGGTGCCGTATTCTCAGTTGTTACAACATTCGTTGCAGTTCTAATTGGTTCAGAAGAGGACTTTGGCACCTCTCACTGGTACACCGCCTCTTGGTTATGATGTGAATGCTAGATGCGATTTTCATTCTGGCGCCCTGGGCCATAATATTGACAACTTCAAAGCCCTCAAGCACAAGGTCTAGGACTTACTTTACTCAAAGGCTATCAACTTCACCAACGAGGGGCCTAATGTGAATCAAAACCCGATGCCGAATCATGGGGTGGCAAGAGCTAATGTTGTTATTGAGGGAGAAAAGATGAATTTGATAACTGATGTAGGGGATTTGAAGACTCCATTGAGTTTCGTGAAGGCTAATTTGTTGAAGTTGGGAGTGTTTCCGGGGTGTTCTACTGGCTGCTCGAAATGTGAAGCGCAACCTGAGGGCTGTGATCTTTTGAAGAAAGGTATCCAGAGAATGATTAATGACGGTTGTCTGCAATTTGACAGAGTTGTAAGAGAAGACGTTGAGGATAAAGTGAGTAATGATGGAAGAGAAGTTGCTACAATCTCTATTCCATACTGGACAATCAATATTTCAATACCTGCTAGGCCAGCGCCGGTTATCATTGTTGTTCCTGGACCTGTGTCATACGAGAGCACTAAAGCCATCCCATGGAACTATGAGGCAGAGGTGTTATGTAATAGGCAGAGGCAGGAATTGACAAGATCTTCATACAGGGGTTCTTCGATTGAGAATATAGTTAATGACAGCGGTATCACTAGAAGTGGCGGGATCTTTTCCCTACTAGAGGTTGATACTGGTAGGAATGACAAAGGGAAAGGTAAGGCAGTGATTGAGGAGAACATCCAACAGCAGGTTAGTAATGATGTTTTCTCAAAAGACATGGAGGAATTTATGAGACTCATTTGAGAAAGTGACTACAAGATTGTGGATCACTTAAATCAGACTCCTTCGAAAATTTCCATTCAGTCATTATTGTTGTGTTCGGAGGCACATCGCAACGCTTTATTGAAAATCTTGAATTCAGCATATGTACCTCATGAGATTTTTGTTAATCAGTTGGAGGGGGTAGTAGCTCGTGTAAACGCTGGTAATGGTTTGGGTTTTACAGACCTGGATTTGACTCCTGCTCGGAGGAACCATAACCATGCTTTGCACATATCTATGTAGTGTAGAGGGTCCCTGTTGTCGCATATCCTGGTTGATACAAGATCATCCCTCAATGTGCTATCGAAGAAGGCATTGATGAAATTAGATACTCAGGGTTTGATATGCATGCCAAGTGATTTGGTTGTGAGGGCTTTCGGTGGATCTAAGAGATCAGTGTTTGAGGAGATTACGATGCCTATTTAGGTGGGGCCGAAGATTTTTGATGCAACTTTTTACATTATGGATATCCAGCCAGCATACACATGTTTGCTTGGTCGACCTTGGAAACACGCTGCAGGAGAAGTTACTTCAACGTTGCATCAGAAGCTGAAATATATGATGGAAGGGAAAGTTGTTACAGAATGCGGTGAAAAGGATATCATGGTTAGCCATTTGTCATCCTTCAAGTATGTGGAAATGGATGGGGAGATCCATGAAACACTATGTCGGGCATTCAAAACAGTTCAGATTTAGGAGAAGTCTTTCGTAGAAGTCAACGGCCCAGAGGTTTCCATGTCATCATTCAAAGAAGCCCATGCTATCGTAGAATCTGGTTCATCTCAGAAGTGGGGTCAAGTTCTTAATGTTCCTGTCAAGCAGGACAAGTTCAGCCTGGGATACAAACCCTTCAGTTCTTATCAAGACATTCCGAGATACACGAGACCTGTTCAATTCACCAGCGGCGGTGTTATATTTGACAGGATTAATGCCATTGAAGATGACGAATGTGACAGTGATTGCGACATGTATGCCTGGATTCGTCCATGTACTCCCGGCCAGAAGCTATGCAACTAGACTACTGAAGAAATCATTCATGTTACTACTGCAGAGTAATATTCATTGTTTTGATTATGTTCAGTCCTACATTCTGCCCAAGGCGTAGTGACCCAATCTGTGGGGCCCTTTTGTTATTTGCACTTTATCATAAATAAAGGATGTTTTCGCATTCAAATATTTTGATCCTTATTTTTCTTGTTATTTTTTTGCATTATATTAAATAGAAAAATGGAAATGTGTTTTGTTTGTTGCATCGTATAATAAACACAAACATCATCATGCAAGTCTTTTCTATCAGATCTCATCGATTCAAATTCAGCTACGGCTTCGTATGACTTTGATAATCCCATTTATCAAGTCGAAGAAGAGACTGATGAAGACTATGAATTATCCTAAGAGTTAGCCAGACTTCTCAATCAGGAGGAAAGGGTCATTGTGCCTCATCAAGAGGATATTGAAGTTATCAATCTGGGTACCGAAGACGACAAGAAAGAGATTAGAATTGGGGCTGCATTGGAAGACAATGTCAAGGGAAGATTGGTTGAAATGCTCCATGAGTATAAAGATATCTTCGCTTGGTCTTACCAAGACATGTCTAGGCTGGATACAGATATTGTGGTGCACCAGTTGCCTCTCTGAGAAGAATGTCCGCCAGTCAAGCAGAAGTTGAGAAGGACGAGGCATGATATGGTAGTCAAGATAAAAGAAGAAGTTTAGAAGCAGTTGAATGCTGGTTTTCTTGCTGTCACGAATTACCCTCCGTGGGTCGCTAATATTTTTCTCGTGCCTAAGAAAGATGGAAAGGTCAGGATGTGCGTTGACTACAGAGATTTGAATAGAGCAAGCCCAAAAGACAATTTCCCGCTCCCCTACATTGATGTGTTGGTCAATAACACCGCTCAATTTTCTGTGTTTTCCTTCATGGATGACTTCTCTGGGTTTAACCAAATCAAGATGGCCCCAGAGGACATGGAGAAAACTACTTTCATTACACTATGGGGTACTTTTTGCTATAAGGTGATGCCCTTTGGATTGAAAAATGATGGGGCAACCTATCAACGGGCGATGGTGACTTTTGTTTCATGATATGATTCATCATGAGATTGAGGTATATGTTGATGACATGATTGCAAAGTCACAGACGGAGGAAGGACATTTGGTCAATCTTCTGAAGTTGTTTGAAAGGCTAAGGAAGTTCAAGTTGAGGTTAAATCCAAACAAGTGCACCTTCGGGGTGAGATCGGGAAAGCTACTGGGATTCATTGTCAATGAAAGGGGTATTAAGGTAGATCCTGCCAAAATAAAAGTTATACAAGAAATGCCTGAGCCGAGGACGGAAAAAGAGGTTCGTGGTTTCCTAGGGAGATTGAACTATATTGCAAGGTTCATATCTTATCTTACAGCCACTTGTGAACCAATATTCAAATTTTTAAGAAAAGATCAAACGGTCAGGTGGAATGAAAATTTCTAGAAGGCGTTTGAAAGAATAGAAGAGTATTTGCAGGAACCTCCACTCCAGTTGCAGGGAGACCTCTGATCATGTATCTCACGGTTCTTGAGAATTCAATGGGATGTGTGCTCGGTCAACAGGATGAGTCAGGAAGAAAAGAGCACGCCATCTACTACCTAAGTAAAATAATTCACCGACCCTATTGATTTCAAAGATGTTGTGCACCCGCTTGGGCTGCTAAGTGTTTGAGGCAGTACATGTTAAACCACACAACCCTATTGATTTCAAAGATGGATCCGATCAAGTATGTCTTTGAAAAATAACCATTCTCCAGAAGGATTTCCCGATGGTAAATGGTTTTAACAGAGTATGATATTCAATATGTTTCCCAGAAAGCCATAAAGGGAATCATTCTATCAGAATATCTTGCTGAACAACCGATTGAGGATTATAGCCTATGAAGTTTGATTTTCCAGATAAAGACGTCATGTTTTTGAATATGAAAGATTGTGATGAGCCTTTACCTGACGAGAGTCCTGAGATTGGATATCAGTGGAAACTGGTTTTCAACGAAGTTGTTAATTCATATGGTAATGGAATCGGTGCAATCATTACAACTCCTCACGGTTCCCACATACCATTCACTGCCTGATTGTCATTCCCTTGCACCAATAATGAAGGAGAGTATGAAGCGTGCATTATGGGCTTAGAAGAGGCCATTAATCTGAGGATCAAGAATCTAGATGTGTATGGCGATTCAGCGCTGGTGGTTAATCAGATTAAAGGAGAGTGGGAAACTCGTCAGGCCAACCTGGTGCCTTATAAGAACTATGCAAGAAGACTGCTACCATTCTTTGATAGAGTTGAGTTCCATCATGTGCCTAGGGCTGAAAATCATATGGCAGACGCCTTGGCATTATTATCATTGATGTTCAAAGTGAATTTCTGAAATGAAGCTCCAGCTATCACCATCACGCGTCTTGACAGACCGGACTTTGTGTTTGCAATTGAAAGGGTGTCAGATGGAAAGCCTTGGTATTTCGATATCAAGCATTTCCTCAAGACTCAAGAGTACTCATCTGGGGCATCCAGCAAAGATAGGAAGACTCTGAGGAGGTTAGCCGGTAACTTCTATCTGAACAAGGATGATGTGATATACAGGAGAAACTTTGACATGGTCTTGTTGCGTTGTGTTGATGAGCATGAAGCAAGCCTATTGATGGATGAAGTCCACGAGGGTTCTTTTGGTGCTCATGCCGATGGACGTGCCATGGCTAGAAAATTGTTGAGAGTTGGGTATTATTGGATGACTATGGGATCCAATTACTTCATATATACTAGAAAATGCCATAAATGCTATATTTATGCTGATAAGGTGCATGTACCACAGGCCCCTATGAATGTGTTAACATCTCCTTGGCCCTTTTCTATGTGGGTCATTGATATGATTGGAAAGATTGAGTCGACTGCTTCTAATAGGCATCGCTTTATTTTGGTGGCCATTGATTACTTCACAAAATGGGTAGAAGTAGCTTCCTTTGCCAATGTCACGAAACAGGTGGTCGCCCGATTCATAAAGAATGACATCATTTGTTGTTATGGAATTCCAGATAGAATCATTATTGATAATGGTTCAAATTGGAACAACAAGATAATGAAGGAATTGTGTCGGAGTTTCAAGATTGAGCATCATAACTCTTCTCCATATCGTCCAAAGATGAATGGCATTGTTGAGGTAGCTAACAAGAATATCAAGAAGATTGTGCAGAAGATGGTTGTAACCTATAAGGATTGGCACGAGATGTTTCCCTTTGCTCTACACAGTTATCATACTTTGGTGCATACCTCAACCAGGGCCACTCCTTTCTCATTGGTGTATGGCACAGAGGCAGTCCTACCATTAGAAGTTGAGATTCCTTCTTTGAGAATATTGATTGATGTGAAGCTTGACGAAGCTGAGTGGGTGCAAACCAGATTGAATCAATTGAGCCTGATTGACGAGAAGAGATTGGCAACCATTGCTCATGGCCGGTTGTACCAGAATAAGATGAAGAAAGCCTTTTATTAGAAAGTGCGTCCTCGGTACTTTCAGACAAGTGATTTGATGTTGAAAAGGATTCTTCCTCCTCAGACAGATCACAGGGGAAAATGGACTTCAAACTATGAAGGTCCATATGTGGTAAGAAAGGTTTTCTCTGGTGGAGCCTTATTATTATCAACCATGGATGGTGAAGATTTTTGTTCCTTGTGAACGCAGATGTAGTCAAAAAATACTTTTCTTAAAAGAGATCCACTAGACCAAAAAAAGAAAAGTCCAAGCAAAAATGGGGCATCCCGGCAAACCGTAAAAAGAATAGTTTCAGGCAAAAATTAGGGATAAAAAGGAAAAGAATAAACCCGCAAAGTTGAAAACCTGAAAATGCGACTTTGGAAAAAATGGGTATCCTAGTGGATTGAAAACTCGAAAGGGGGATCCAGGAAAAAGTTAGGGATTTTAAAAGCAAACGACTGCAGTCTACGTTTGATCTGTGAGCTTATCCAATATATGGTTATCCCGAAGGAAAGGAACTAGTCCAATCAATCTTTTTCAGAGGGCGAAGCATGGGGGAACATCGAAGACATACAGGTCATAGCTGAATCCACACATGGTGGATATATGATCCCACATTGCCAACATTTGTGTATACTCTTTTTTATTTTTGCGCAATTACCTCTTTTCAGGAATTGCATCTGAATTGTAATTTGCCTATTTACAAGCCTTTCATCAATAAAGTATTCACTTCAGTCAAAAAGCTTTTCTTTTCTTGTTTTTACTTTTACTATTTTATTTGCAAAAATGTCTAATATTTTTTATGAACATTATAGGTGAAAACATAAGGCTTTACAGAGCATAATGAAATCAATGGATTTGCTTGAACGGTGAGTGTCATGAATGGTAACCTAGGTAGCCATTTCACACATGGGGCATCCTATCGTTTCTTGTTTGTTGCAGGATGACATGATCCTCTCCCCAGTAGAGATTTTCTTCCCAGCGATGAAGTTCTAACAGCAGTGCATGGTGAATCATTCCTCCCCTAGCAGGAGTTCAGAGTTGTATTTCCCAACCAAAGTGGATTCTACTACCCGGTGAGTGTTCGAGGATTGACTACTTCAGATAGAATGCAGTCAGACATTTATTCAACAAAGATTATTGCTTTCCCATAAAAGAGATTTTGTCTTCCCCCGAATCCTGTTATCAAATCAGAAGTGTTGTCACCAGCGGAGGTGTGTAGTGTATCTCCAACAGAGCAGAGTTTTGTCTCCCCACAAAGGCTAATCCCCAGCAAGGTGGATTTTTTCTCAGCATATTTTCAGCAGAGTAAGGTTGAAGGATATTCCCTCAACAGCAGGGTGGATTTCAACTCGGTATTGCTCTCCAACAAAGTCGACGCTCTGGCGCCTCTCCTTAGCAAGATCAGTACTCATGAACTTCTTTCCCGAGCAGAGTTTAGTGTTGATTCCCTCGACAGGTACTTCAACGGCAGTTTGGTATCTCCAGCAAAGTCCAATGGTCATTGGCATCTTTCAGGATCGGTTTTTGGGACGAGCTCCCAACGAATGGTATTCTCATTTTCCTCAGGGAAGATGTTTAAGCAGAGCTTGTTTATTCCCCAGTAGGGTGGAGTTCTCTGTAGATGTTCATTACATTCCCTCTGGAGGGGAATCATTAACAGAGGTTACTTTCATCTCTTTGTCAGGATGGAATCTTTAGTAGAAGTCTCTGATATCCCCAACGGGGTGGATTACTATTCTTGTATTCCAAGCAGAGTGGAACCTTCAGCGGGAGCTTGTTATCCCTGCCATGTTGAATGTTTTAGTGCTATTCTTGATTCCCCACTAAGTGGAGTTTTGTTGTTTTCCCAGGCAGGGTGAAGTTTTTAGGAGAGCCATCTAGGGCGTATTCCCCAGTAGGGTGAAGTTTTTCTAGGAAGGCCATCCAGGGAGTATTCCCCAGCAGGGTTGGTTTGTTGGTCTTTTCAGCACTCCTTTGGTTTGGTTTCCTTTGCATTTTCATTTTGTATAGGATCCTCCCAAATGTATAGCATTTCCATTTTGTATGGAGCATTGCGCAATTTTCAAACATATGTATCTGAAGCATAAGTCAGATTTGATACCTTTGGTGCTAGTTGTCTCTTTGGTAGATGATGGGTTTTATTTAGGAGATTTGTGTGTTATCCCTGTTAGGGTGGACCTTTTGGTTGTTCATCTTATTGGGTTCTTCCCGACTGATTCGTTTGTTTAAACTCCTTTTTTCCTCAGTGGTGCACCCCAAAATTCACCCCCCCCTTTTTCTAACTTTGACCAGCATTTGCTTCGCGTTCATTTGCATCATCATTAGGTCATAGGTTATAATTACTTTACATGAGCTCCTAAGACATGGATCAAAGCATTTTCCTCGTGATCTGAGCTTTCTATATTCATAGGTGATTTATCTGGCTACTTTAGTCAAGTTGGAGCAAGAGATTACTCAAGAATGTTAAATGCTCAAGGGTTGTGGATTAGGGTTTATTTCCCTGGGTATTTTGTTTTCGAGCATTACTTATGAAGACTTATTCATCAGTGCACGAGTCAAAATTCCATCATTGCCTGAGGTACAAGCTATTGAAAGTTACATCTAATGACTCTGTTCTACTTGTCAAAGTTGATCCCAGTTGGGACCTTCTTAGTAGTGATACCTATGATACACTAAAAGCAGATACTTCACTTACTCTTGTTCCTCTGGGAGAACAATACGCTGTCAGTCCTCTGTCTGATCAGAATGTTTTTGCTCTTGTTACATGTTTTCTAATGGGAGCCAAAATTTGCTAGATTTCAGAGCTTAGAATAAAGAGAGAATTCATTTTTGGCACATGATCAAGACTTAAAATGTGGTTTTGTTAAAGGTCCTGAAAGTTCACCCAACACTGAATTTGTCATGTTAGAAGATGATGAAAGTTACATTAGCAGATGCCACATTGTTGTGATTTCATGCATATTTGGAAATTCCAAGCCACCTGAGAAAGATGCTTTGAGGGAAGCTCACGAACAAGCTGTTCAAAAGTAAATGGTTGTTTTTAATACTAGTATTGTAGGAGTTGGTGCAGCTAGGAAGAAATTTGAAGACCTGCTTCAAAAATTCTTCAAAAAGGCCTTTGAGGATTATAAAAGAAAGGCATTCAATGAGGCAAAATTACAGTGTAGAAATGCTATACATGCTATGAAAAAGAGGCTGAGGGCAGCTTGTATGGCTTCTGATGCTAAGATTGATAATGTTGCAAAGATTCTTCATGTTATTTTATTTGAATATGAAAAGACAATTCAAGGTCCTGGAAAGTGGCAACAACTTGCTAGCTTCTTACAGTGAAGTTTTGAAGGCCCTGTGCTTGAAATTTTCAAGAAGGTAATAGATAAAGTTGAACCAGAGAAGAGTTGTCTTGCTTTACAACATCGAATGAATAAAGATAAGATGGCCATGCTGGTCAAGCGGCTAAGGTCTAGCAAAGGTGAAAATTCCGAGTACCTCATGCGCTATGAGGATGCCATAGATGATAAGAGGAAATTAATTAATGAGATATATTCTAGCTTTTGGAAACTTTGGATTCGACAAAGCAAGAATATGTGGAATTTATAAGAAGATCATAAAAGTTCTTATCAGAAAATTAAAATCACACATAACAGCACCTCATTACATTTTCCTTTAAAACCATACACATAGCAGCATTGAAAAGAGTTAACTACAGAAAGTTATAATAGCGGTAAAAAAGAGCTTCACAAGCAATGAAAAATTCAATAACAGAATTTACAAAGAAAATTCAAGAGGAGCCATACAAGTTCATGCTAATAGATTTGAATTACATTTGTAGAAAATCATAACGGAATTCAAGAGTTCACAACAGAGGTTCAAAACACCACATGATAGAATTTCACAAAGAAACTGAAGAAAAATCGGACCCATGTTACTACAAGTCATACGATGCAAAAGGCAAACCACTACTCTCTACTGCACTCGTACAAGTTGTACAACCACTCAACCCTCAGCCACCACTCAATTCGTATACATAGCTCAGCCCTAATCAAAAAAAACCCTAGACTACCCTCCCAAAACCTCTGATATAAAAGTGGAAATTTGAGGGAATGAGAGAGAACCACAGCTTCTTTCCATTCTTTATTTACTGCAGAAACCATCATCATTTTTGTTCTTCCATCACAAACCTCATCTCATCTCAGCCTCTCCTTCAATTCTATAAAAAAACTTCAAATTGATCATACATCTTCGAACCTTCATCAGTATTTATTCGTACACCTGCAAATTCACGGCATCGACTCAAGTTCAGATTTAATAAAATTCAACTTCAAGATTTCAGCATAATACCGCAACCACAACAACAGTTTTGCACCAACAATGACAATTTGAATGCAGCGGATTCGAAGAACAACACGCAACAACAGTAGTAGAAGAAGAGGAATGAAGTTGCAACTTGTAGAATATGAATACAACGACAACTATTGAAGCATGCAGAAGAAAGCAGAACACTCAAAAGAAGCAAGAACGAAGGGACTTCATACATGTTGCAGCATTTCGTCGTCGTCGCGTAAATTCGGTAATCCTGCTCTGAACTTAGATTTTATGAATGGCTTGTTCTTATGTTTGTTGTGATTTATTCGTGTGTGCGATACATATTTTGGTTTTCATTTTTCTTCGTGTGTTTGTAATTTGAGTCGTGCGAAGAAGGTGAAGTCGAGTTCGGATGTGTTGAAGACAACGAGGTGGAGGTGAGAATGCATAAAAGAGAGACAGGATGATGAAGATGACATGGCGGAGCATGTTGTTGCAGAGGTGTCTGTAGAACGAAGGGATGAAAAGCTTCGAAGAAGAAGAGCATGGAAAATAGGGGAGCGACGGTGGGAAGCTGAGGTTAACTTGTTTTTTTTCAAGGACCTCCCTCTTTTTCTAGGGCACACGTGGCAGATATTCTGGGTCGTGTGGGCTACTGATTTCTTTTCCACACCCAGATTTTTTTATAACTTGCCTCTGGATGTAGTTAAGGGTTATTGGGCTTAGGGTCTTAGGCCCATGTGCCTTTTTTCTTTTTTCACCACTATTTTGTTGGTGCCCTTTTATGTTAATTTTTGTTTTTTATTATTAGATTTTATTTTGTTAATTAGATACTATTTTTTCAGAATTATATTAGGATCAATTCTATATTTTGTTTTAATTTTATTTTAGTTTTATTTATTTAAGATTAGATTTTTAGTTTTGTTAGAATTTAATTTTTGAATTAACTTAGGATTAACTTTTGTTTAGAATTTAGCTAATTAAACTTTGATTTTAATTTTTAACTTAAATAAATTTTTTTTTTTGAATTTATTTTTGAACTAATTTTGTTCTTAATTTTGGTTTTAGTTCCTATTAATTCTTGAATTTGTTTGTGAATATTGCTCTAATGATACTTGTATATATTTGCTTTTTTCTTGGATATTTACTTGAGTTTCAATACTTAGTGTTGTTTCTGATTGCGATGCTTCGTGTTTACCTGTTGATTACCTCTGTATTCACATGATCCCTTAGGATTCCTAACTCGACTTAATTTCCGATTACGTTTGAGGTAGGAGAGACATTAGGCTTTCAATCCAAGCATGACAACATTAGGTTAGCTTCCCTCATAATCCTGACTTTAGGACCACTTTGTATGACTACATTAAGGTTTTCAGTTTCCCATTAGCTTTTCTCTTGTGTCTTCTCTTTCCATCTCAAACAATCTTAAAACACTTAATAAATAATGATGGACATTGTGCGCCACGAGCCTTAAGTATATGGGAAATGATGAGTAGGGGATTTCTCCTCACTTGTCTAGAGTGTTTAGTGTATGCCCTTTGGGCGATATGCAACACATTCGCTCTTATGTCATAGTCTTTAGTGCAACGTAAATCTCAAACAAATTCAATTCACTTCTCTAAAACTCTTAAACAAAAATTCAAACCTTTTTATCCTTCGGGATTGCTCTTAAAATCATTTTTAGAAAAAAGTGTGTTACTTTTTCGTTCTACCGCGAATAGACATTGAGCCTAACTGCTGGAACAGGAACTTAATGTTACTCATGAAAAAAACACTTAAACAACTAGTGGTCTAGTTTTCCCGAACTATGTTTGCTTTGATTTCTCAAACCAGGTGAGGATATGTAGGCACAAGACAGAGATGTCTTGGCGAGCAACCTTCCCCCCTTCACCTGTAGTTTTTCGAACTACGTTGACTCTGAATCAAAGCAATAAAAGGGACGACTTTAAAGTACCATATTTTGATAAGTACAAAGGGACGACTTGTCCTAGAGTACACCTCAGGGCTTATTTTCGGAAAATGTCAGCCTACTCAGATGATGAGAAACTTTTGATGCATTTCTTTCAGGACAGTCTGTCAGGTCCTTCTTTGGAGTAGTATATGGGTCTAAAAAAGACACATATAAGAAGCTGGAGAGAATTGGGAGAAGCATTTGCGCGTCACTATCAGTACAACAGTGACTTGGCACCTAATAGGGTGCAATTGCAAAATTTGTCACAAAGGAATAATGAAGGGTTGAAGGAGTACACTCAGAGGTGACGAGAGTTAGCAGCCAGAGTGCAGCCTCCAATGGTAGAGCGTGAATTAATCGACATGTTCATGGAAACCTTTCCAGGAACATACTATGAATAATTGATCGGATGTATGTCTGGAAGCTTTCGGATTTGGTGATGGCAGGAGAGAGGGTGGAGAACAGAATAAAGACAGGAAAAATACTGAGTGGGGCGAGATCTTCATCAGGGGGAGTGAAGAAAGTATACAATGGAAATCCAAAGAAGAGAGAAGGGGATATGAATGTTATATCGGCCTATAGAGGTAAAGACCGGGTGCCACATCAACCTCAACATCAACATCAACAGCAAGTTTCCAGTATAGTTATTCTGGTTGTACCGCAGCAATAAACTACTACGCCTCGTCGTTACCAAGATAGAGGAAGAATGGCCAACAGGCAGTTTGACACGCCTCTCATGCCTTACTCACTGTCATACCCCAAATTTGTCCTACCTGTGTATATCTTTTATTTTGTGCATTCGCCCACTGATAGTTATTCAAAAGTCCATAGAGTACTTTAAAGATAAATTGAATCGGAGAAAGTGTTATTTTAAAGTTCATCTAGTGCTGATGAAATCTTAGTTAGGAACTAATGTGTTTGAAGATCAAATTGCCAGGTTATCATTTCTTTCGCATGGGAAGATAATTAAGGGGTGGGTCGTCCCCCAGTCAGGGTTTAGTATTGTGCGGTTCATATTTAAAATCATTATTTTCAAAGACATGATTTTCAAAGAAATGAAAGATGTCAGAAGAGTGTGTTCATGGTCGCTCCTATTTCTCGAAATTAATTCAAATTGCAAATTTTGGAATTCGGTTCTAATGGAAAGTCAAGCAGGCCACTTATTCAAGATGATTTCAAGTTGGGTTCAATCTCAATCACATTTCAAGGATTTGGTCAAGGATAGTTAAAGTTCAGGAATTGATTCACTTTCTTTCAGATTCATGATTCAAATTTCATTATTTCAAGGCTTTAAGGCATCCGAGGATGCATAATGTTTCATGATCATTCTTTTTAGATTTGTTCATGGGTCGCTGGAAATTGTTGGATTTGATTCAAGACTCGATAATTTTCTTTCTTTAGAATCAATTCAAGTATGATTATAATTCAAAAAAAAATCAAGTCCTCATGCGCAGAGTTCAAGAATAAAACATAGTTGCAAACAATGGGGTTAATTCAAAGTGGGAGCTCCATTACATCTTATTTTTTTTCAAGGCCATTATCATTAGGCCTCCATTTGCAATTTAAAAAAAAAACAACAAGAGAGTCCATTGTGTTTTGTTATTTACTGGTCCATACTGAATAATATCACTATACACAACAAATGTGAGCCAATGATTCACAATATAGTACACAAGCCTTACAAAAAAAAGAAGCCAAAAGCAAGTTCTTTTTGTACGAAGAAAAACGGTATACTCCTTATTTCCAATTCAATCCTACAAGCTAATTTATATATTGCTACACACACTACAGTTGGAACACAAACAAAAGAAAAATTTGTAACAAGCTCTATATGGTCCCACGCATCGCTTTCCATTGAGTCACTCACCAAGACAATTACCAAGCCATCACGCGGCTTCATGCTATGAAAAGAAAACCGATCCATAAAAGGTTATGATACGAACCACACCATTCCAACTTTTAAGCCTGCAGAACATGGTCCTGCTGCCATTACATGAAGCTTCACAAACCGTCCCACGCATCGCTTTCCATTGAGTCACTCACCAAGACAATTACCAAGCCATCACGCGGCTTCATGCTATGAAAAGAAAACCGATCCATAAAAGGTTATGATACGAACCACACCATTCCAACTTTTAAGCCTGCAGAACATGGTCCTGCTGCCATTACATGAAGCTTCACAAACCGTCTCAACCTCACTATGGTTCTCTAAAAATGAGCATTAACTTGTTGAACCCACCTGCGCAAAACGACAAAAAAAAAAAGCCTGTAATTCTCTGCTACCAACATAAGGACACAGTAAAAAAAGGTAATTTGCGCTAACACAGCAGAATAACACAGCAGAATAATGCATAGCGAGCAACACGGGATCGTTCGTACCATTTATGCGAAAACATGAAAAAAGCATGAAACAAAATTGACATGTTGCAACAAGAACACATAAGGGTCATGGCAACAACCTGATGATACGCCACATACATCCGGTATTCACGCACGACAAGTCACAACGCACCAAAACCATGTTAAAGGAGCGTACCGTTACGGATATGACGGGAAAATACGTATGGAGAAATCCCAAATTCCACAACAGGAAAGCCTCGCCTCACCCATTGCAACAGACCCACTCAAATACACCAAAATATCTCGATAAAGGGAGTTCTTCAGCAACAAAACTGGCTCCTCATAACCTTTTAAAACCCCATTTTGAACCACATCAAAAAGATCACCTCCAAACCCATTTTTCTAGAAAACGACTCTTTTCCTCCATAACCATTCCAATCTTCTTCAACCAACAACAACAAACTCTCAAACCCATTTTCAGACCCCCATTCAAACAATCCATAACAGATCCAAGCATGAAAATATGAGAAGAAGATGAAGAGAGATTGAAATTTAATAAAAAAACAGACGAAGCTTCAAACTTGCATCACGAGACAAGCCAAAACGAGAGAGATAAAGACGGAGCGATCGAAGTTGAGATGGAGTTGAGAGGAAGGTCGGAGATGTTCCGAAGCTTTTCTTGTATTGTTTTCCTTTTCTTGTTTACTCTGTTTTTGAGTATAACTATCAAACCCTTTTCTTTAACAAGTTTTTTCTTTTCTTTTCCCTTTTGATTTGATGGTGATAGGAAGATTGTGTTGTGTTGTTATTTCTCAGACTGGTGTAGTTTCTTTTTTTTCCAAAATAGTTTGTTGATTTATTCAGCTTTGACCGTGTTGTTAGTAGAAATTAGGTTTACTACCTTTCTTTTCCAAACTATTCATTGACATAGGTGGTGGGGTTAGGCCCATATGGTATTTACACTTCTAAGGATCGATGAAGAGACCTCAAAATTGTTTTTCCGTTAAATTATTGATAAAAAAACAATAAATTCGAGATCAATTTCTTTTTTACTTTTCATTTTTTGATTTTTATTCATTTTTATTTCTTTTTATCGTTTTTTGGTCAATGACAAAACTTTAAGAATTGTTATCGGTCAAACTATTGATAGATGACAATTTATCCGAGACTATTTTATTTTCAATTTCAATTTCTTCTTCATTTTCATTTTTATTAATTTTTTCGATCTATGATGTCTTTAGATTCGTAAGCGTCAGTTTTATCGAAGTCGATAACCTTCATAATTTTAAATCTATGGAAAATGACCATTTAAGTCATTTTCTTTACTTTGGGATCGTGAGAGGCTACCTTCGATTAATCGACATGATGTTTACGATTAAGACGAGATCTCACCTTGCTTTTGTCCATGTGAGACGATTAAATCGGAGAATGATTCTCAATATCATTATTCCATCTTGTTTCTAGCACGGATATCAATTCACGCGACCTCCTATAGTTTGAATTTCATCATAAGTAGAGCTACGACGGTTTAGAGTTACATTTGTCCCGATTCAATTTAATAACAAACTAACGACTAACTTTTATTTTTCTGTCAAATATCAACTGCTTTAAATTTCAGTCAAATATTATTGTGGATATTATTGTTATATTATCTTGCTATATTATTCATATTGTTCATACTCACATCATATTCTCTATATCATATTCACACATATTCGAAAACACTAAATAAATGATCGAAACCCTAAAAGCCTAAATTGGTGGACTGTTGGATTATTGGTCATTTGTAGGAACCCTAACATGGAGTTGTGTCTGACTTTGTTCAAGGCTTAGTTTAGGACACATTGCACACACACGGCTTTCTCTTGGGCTACCTGGCAATGAGACCCCTTTATTTCGTGCAATCCCGTGTAAATTACATGTACCCCATTCCCATTCCAATGTATGTTTCGTATTTCTTTGATTATTGGTTTATCTTCTCGGAGCACCCATAGGGACTAGCGTAGATCAAACTATTTTCAAACTAATTCTCGATTCGTCATCGAGCCATTTTCAAACACCCTCCGTAAGTCGAGTGCTCGTCCGCATTCGCCATCAACCTATTGCATACACTTCATCGTGGTTTCGATATTGGGAGCACCCTCAGGGACTAGTATCGTTTCTCACAACTCGACCCTTGATGCATAGTCAAGCCGGTTCCATATTCAAATCCAAACCCTCGACTCGTCGTCGAGTCATTTCTCAAACCCTTTCTATTCCACCACACGTTTTGCACGCGAAAATAGGTTAAACCCTTGATCCAACGTCAAGCGGATTTTCATAATCAAACTTTTAATCAATTAATAATTGTCTAACTTATTTTCGAGGTGTAAAGAGATGGATTGAGTCTTTGGTTTCTCTTTCAGTTGTTTGGATGCGAGTGATCTTACTCGTGTGTAAGCAATTGACGCCTCCAATAAGATTAACAACTCGACAACGCTCAATCATCATACAACTACTCATCATTTCAAATAGCATTCAACTACCACTTTCTTTTCAAGATGAAAAATAGAGAGAGCCAAGTCTTTGACTCTTTCTCCCGATTACTTAGGCCCGAGGAGTCTTTCTTAAGCTTCAAGTAATCGTCATCCGATCCCAAACTCATTCTTTCAATCACAACTTTTCTTTCAAGATGAAAAAGAGAGATAGTCAAGTCTTTGACTCACTTTCCCGATTACTTGGGCTCGAGGAGTCTTTTTTAACCTTCAAGTAATCGTCATCCGTACTCACTTCAAACCATTTCAACCTCGTCTTTTCATGGTCGTTACCACGAATTACGGACGCTTTGATTCTTCATTCTCGTCTGAATGTAAGATACATAGGCACAAGATTGCGATGATCTTGGTGAGATACCTTCTATCCATTTTCTGTTTCCCCTCATCCTTTCCCATAGTCAAACTACGACGCTCTGATTTCTCATTCTCGTCCGAATGAGCATACGTAGGCACAAGGGCCCCAATCCTTGGCGAGCACTTCATCCTTTAACCACCCATTTCCCCTAGCGTCTTTATCCTTTATCGTATCATTTATTAATTAATATTGAGAAGAGAAACAAATAAGTTTAGCTAACGCTCATCACAATTCAAATTAAGAGGTTCCCGTTGAGTACAACGGATGTGAGGGGTGCTAATACCTTCCACTCGCGTAACCGACTCCCGAACCTGGAACATCAGGTTGCGACGACCGTGTTCCTTTCGTTTTTAAGAGTTTTTCTCAATATTTTCCTCTCCCGTTTATTCGGGATAAATAAAGTTCGGTGGCGACTCTGTCGAACCGCATTTTCGCGCCTTTTGCGTGAGGGTCGTGTTTTTGAATGAATTTTTGAGGTACGACACTCACAGTTCTTACAACACCTGTTACAATTATAGCTTATTCAGAAGAGAACTTTGGCGCCACTCACTGGTGCACCTCCTCCAAGTTATGATGCAAACGCTAGGTGTGAGTTCCACTCTGGAGCTCCAGGCCATAATATTGATAACTGCAAAGCATTTAAGCATAAGGTTCAGGATTTACTCGACTCAAAAGTAATAAATTTCACAAATGAAATCCCCAATGTAAATCAGAACCCGATGCCAAATCATGGGGTGGCCAAAACCAGTGTTGTTATTAAAGGAGAGAGACTAAACTTGATAACTGATGTCGCAGAATTGAAGACGCCTTTGAGCTTCGTAAAAGATAAACGGCTAAAGGGAGGTGTATATCCGGGTTGTTTAGAGAGTTGTGCAGAATGTGTTATGTATCCAGAGGGTTGTGTTTCTTTGAGAAGTCATATTCAGAGTTTGATTGATGACTGCAGTTTACAATTCGACAGGGTTGTGGGAGAAGAGGTGATTGAGGAGATTAATAATGAACGGGATGAAGTTGCAACGATTTCAATTCCATATCGGACGATTAACATCTCAGCACCGTTAAGGCCAGCTCCGGTCATTATTACTACTCCAGGACCAGTACCTTATGAAAGCACCAAGGCCATTCCTTGGAATTAAGGGGCAGAGGTGTTTTGCAACGGGAAAAAACAAGAGCTAGTGGGGGCATCGTTTGGAGGCACTTCTGTTGGAAACATTGTCGGAGAAGGGGGAATAACCAGGAGTGGCAGAGTTTTCTCTCCACCTGAAACTAATGTTGATAGGAGTGATAAGAGTAAAGGTAAGGTTGTGGTAGAAGAAGATATGCATCAACAAGTTGACAAAGATTCTTTTGTGAAGGATACTGAGGAATTCATGAGGCTTATCCGTAAAAGTGATTACAAGATTGTAGATCATTTACATCAGACACCGTCAAAGATTTCTATTCTCTCGCTGTTATTGTGCTCTGAGGCACACAGGAACGCGCTGTTGAAAATTTTGAATTCGGCATTTGTGCCGCAAGAGATTTCGAAGAATCAGTTAGAAGGAGTCGTGGCTCATGTGAATGCTGGAAATGGGATAGGTTTTATAGATTTGGATTTGACTCCTGCCAAGAGGAACCATAATCATGCTCTACATATATCTACTGTCTTGGTAGACACAGGTTCATCCCTTAATGTACTGCCAAAGAAGGCCTTGATGAAGCTGGATACTCAATGGCTGATTTGCATGCCAAGAAACTAAGTTGTGAGAGCTTTTGATGGTTCTAAGAGGTCGGTGTTTGGTGAGATCATTATGCCCATGCAGGTGGGGCCGAAGATTTTTGATGCAACGTTTTATATCATGGATATCCAGCCAGCTTACAGCTGTTTACTCAACCGGCCTTGGATACACTCTGCTAGGGCAGTCACTTCCATGTTGCATCAGAAATTAAAATATATGATGGAGGGGAAGATGGTTACTGTTTGTGGAGAGAAGGATATCATGGTCATTCAGATATCATCTTTTAAGTATGTGGAAGTGGACGGTGAAATCCACGAGACGCTTTTCCAAGCTTTTGAAACTGTGCAGATTCGGGAGAAGTCTGCTGTAGAAGCTAAAGGTCCAGAGGTCTCGATGTCATCATTCAAGGAAGCCCATGCTATAGTGGAATATGGGTCTTCCCAGAAATGGGGCCAGGTGCTTGATGTTCCTGCTAAGCATGACAAGTTCGGTCTGGGATATAGTATCTCTTATCTTTCAAAGAATCCTCCAAAGTTCAAAGGACATGTTCAGTTTACTAGCGGTGAGGTTATATTTGATAGGATAAATGTTGTTAGGGATGACGAAGGGGACAACGATTGTGATATGGATGCTTGGATTTGTCCGCGTGTCCCTGGGCAGAAGCTTTGCAATTGGACAGTGGAGGAAATCATCCAAGTTACATCAGAAGAGTAATTTCCGTTTGTTTTTTATTATGTCTGGTCCTATGTTCTGCCCATGACGTAGTGACTTTTCCTTGTAGGGCCCCTTTGTTTATTTTTAATTTTTTATCATGAATGAAAATACGTTCTTTTTGCATTCAAATATTTTGATCCCTGTTTTTCTTTTTATGTTTTTAATTAAAACATAAAAATGGCAATGTGTTTGTGTCTGTTTTCATATCATAATAAGCATAAAACACCAATCATGCAGGTTTCATATCTCATATACCATTGATACTGATTCGGTTATGGCTCGATATGACTTTGATAACCCTATTTACCACGCTGAAGATTGTAACTTACCTGAAGAACTGGTCAGACTTCTGAAACAAAAGGAAAGGGTTATTCTGCCTCATCAGGAGAATATTGAAGTCGTCAACTTGGGTACTAAAGACGACAAGAAGAAAGTCAGAGTTGGGGTTGTAATGGAAGGTGATGTTAAGGGAAGATTGGTAGAGATGCTTCGTGAGTATAAAGATGTCTTCGCTTGGTCTTATGAGGATATGCCAGGGTTGGACATTGATATAGTGGTGCACCTTTTACCTCTTCGAAAAGAATGTCTGCCTGTGAAGTAAAAGTTGAGAAGAACCAGACATGATATGGCGGTCAAGATCAAAGAGGAAGTCCAAAAGCAGTTGCATGTTGGCTTTCTTGCCATCACTAATTACCCTCTGTGGGTCGCCAATATTTTTCCTGTACCTAAGAAAGATGGGAAGGTCAGGATGTGCCTCGATTATCGAGATTTAAATAGAGCGAGCCCGAAAGATGATTTCCCGCTCCCCCACATTGATGTTTTGGTTGATAACACTGCTCAATACTCTGTATTTTCCTTCATGGATGGCTTCTCTGGGTATAACCAAAATAAAATGGCCCCAGAGGACATGGAGAAAACTACTTTTATCACACCGTGGGGGACTTTTTGCTACAAAGTTATGCCTTTTAGATTGAAAAATGCAGGGGCAACTTATCAGCGGGAAATGGTGACTTTCTTTCATGATATTATCCATCATGATATCGAAGTATATGTTGATGACATGATTATGAAGTCACAGACGGAGGAAGGACATCTGGTCAATCTTCTAAAGTTGTTTGAAAGGCTGAGGAAGTTCAAGCTGAGGTTGAATCCTAACAAATGCACCTTCGATGTGAGATTGGGGAAGTTGTTGGGTTTCATTGTCAGTGAAAGAGGAATTGAGGTGGATCCTACAAAGATAAAAGCTATACAAGAAATGCTTGAGCCGAGAACAGAAAAAAAAAGTTTGTGGTTTCCTTAAGAGATTGAATTACATTGCAAGGTTCATCTCTCACCTTACAGCCACTTGTTAGCCTATTTTCAAATTGTTAATAAAGGATCAAGCGGTTGTTTGGAATGAAAACTTTTAGAAGGCTTTCGAGAAATAAAAGAGTATTCGTAGGAACCTCTGATATTGATGCCTCTAGTTGCAGGAAGACCTCTGATTATGTATTTGACGGTTCTTGAGAACTCGATGGGTTGTGTGTTCGGTCAACACGACGAGACAGGTAGGAAAGAACATGTTATTTACCACCTGAGTAAAAAATTCACAGATTGTGAATCAAGGTACTCAATGCTAGAAAAGGCATGTTGTGCACTTGCTTGGGAAGCTAAACGCTTGAGGCAGTACATGTTAAACCATACAACCATGTTGATTTCGAAGATGGATCCGATCAAATACGTGTTTGAGAAGTAGATACTTTCCAGAAGAATTGTCTGTTGGCAAATGGTTTTAACAGAGTACAATATTCAGTATGTTTCCCAAAAAAGCCATTAAAGGGAGTGTTTTGTCAGAATATCTTGTCGAACAGCCAATTGAGGATTATCAACCAATGAGGTTTGAGTTTCCTGATGAAGGTATAATGTTTTTGAAGATGAAAGAGTGTGATGAGCCTCTACCTGATGAGGGTCCCAAGTTTGAGTCTTAGTGGAAGTTGGTTTTCGATGGTGTTGTTAACTCATACGACAATGGAATCGGGGCAATTATTACAACTCCTCACAGTTCTCACATACCGTTCACTGCCTGATTAACGTTTGCTTGCACCAACAATGAAGTTGAATATGAAGTATGCATCATGGGTCTAAAAGAAGCTATTGATTTGAGAATCAAGAATCAAGATGTGTATGAGGATTCAGCCTTAGTCGTCAATCAAATCAAGGGAAAGTGGGAAACCCGTCAGACCAACCTGGTGCCTTATAAGAACTATGCAAGAAGACTGCTGCCTTTCTTCGACAGGGCTGAATTTTATCATGTACCGAGGGCTGAAAATTAGATGGCGGACGCTTTGGCAATGTTATCGTCAATGTATAAGGTAAATTCCTAGAATGAAGCTCCAGCAATCACTATCATGCGCCTTGATAGGTCGGCCTTTGTATTTGCAATCGAAAAAGCGTCAGATGGGAAGCCTTAGTACTTTGACATCAGACATTTCCTCAAGACCCAAGAGTATCCGCCTGGGGCATCAAATAAAGATAAGAAGACTCTGAGGAGGTTGTCGGGTAATTTCTACTTAAATAAGGATGATGTGTTGTACAAAAGAAACTTCGATATGGTGTTGATGCATTGTGTGGATGAAAATGAAGCAAGTTTGCTGATGGAAGAGGTCCACGAAGGTTCTTTTGGTACTCATGCTGGTGGGCATGCAATGTCTAGAAAACTATTGAGAGTAGGGTATTATTGTATGACCATGGAGTCTGACTATTTTAAGTATGCCAGGAAATGCCATAAATGTTAAATTTATGCTGATAAAATGCATGTGCCACCGAGCCCTCTAAATGTATTGACATCTCCTTGGCCCTTTGCAATGTGGGGCACCGATATGGTTGGGAAGATTGAGTTGACTTCTTCCAATGGGAATCGCTTTATCTTAGTAGTAATTGATTATTTCAGCAAGTGGGTAAAGGCAGCTTCCTGTGCCAATGTGACCAGGCAAGTAGTTACTTGTTTTATAAAGAGAGACATCATCTGCTGTTATGGAATACCAGAACAAATCATTATTGATAATGGTTCGAATTTGAATAATAAGATGATGAAGGATTTGTGCCAGAATTTCAAAATTGAACACCACAACTCTTCTTCGTACCTTCCGAAGATGAATGGTGTTATTGAGGCAGGAAATAAGAATATCAAGAGGATTATGCAAAAAATGGTGATGACTTATAGATATTGGCATGAGATGTTGCCCTTTGCTTTACATGGTTATCGTACTTTGGTGTGTACATCGACTGGGGCAACACCTTTCTCGTTGGTATATGGTACAGAAGTTGTCTTACCATTAGAAGTCGAGATTCCTTCTTTAAGGTTATTGTCTGATGTGAAGCTTGGCGAAGTAGAATAGGTGAAGGCTAGGTTGAATCAGCTTAGTCTAATTGATGAAAAGATATTGGCAACTATCGTCCATGGCCGGCTATACCAAAGCAGAATGAAGAAGGCATTGGATCAGAAGGTGTGCCCTCGACGTTTCCAGGTAGGTGACTTGGTGTTGAAGAGGATCTTCCCTCCACAAACAGATCACAGGGGCAAATGGACTCCCAATTATGAAGGTTCATACGTAGTAAGGAAGGTTTTCTCCGGCGGAGCCTTATTACTATCAACCATGGATGGTGAAGATTTTACGTCCCCTGTGAACGCAGATGTGGTCAAAAAATATTTTGCTTAAAAAAGACCCACCGAACATAAAAAGAAAGTCCAGGAAAAAATGGGGCATCCCGGTGAACCATAAAAGGAGAAGGTTCAGGCAAAAATTAGGGATAAAAAAGAAGAAGAAAAATTCGCAAAGTTGAAAACCTGAAAAGGCGACTTTGGAAAAAATGGGTATCCCGGTGGATTCAAAACCCACAAAGGCAATCCAGGAAAAAGTTAGGGATTTTAAAAGTAAATGACTACGGTATGTGTTCGATCTATGAATGCATTTTGACTTATGGAAGTCCCGAAGGGTAAAAATAAGTCCAATCAGTCTCTTCATAAGGTAGAACATTGGCAAAACATCAAGGACATGCGGGTCATAGATAAATCGACACATGGTGGTTGTCTATTTCTACATTGTCGACATTTGTATATTTTATTGTTGTACTATTTGTGCAATTACCTCTTTCTAGGAATTGCATCTGTTGTAATTTTCCTATTTACATGCCTTTTCAATCAATAAAGTATTATTCATCTAAAGAGTTTTCCATTTCCTGTTTTTAATTTTACTATGTTGCTTGCGAAAAGGGCGTCCGATATTTTTGATAAACTTTGCATGCGAAAACTTTGGGGCTTTGCTAATCATATTAAAAACAATGATTTACTTGAGTGGTGTCATAGATGGTGGCCGAATTAGCCATTTTTGCATACAAGACATGCTATTTGTTTATTTGCCGTTTATAGGATGACTGATCCTTTTCCTAGCAAGGCTCTCCCCACAGGATGGTGTTGTCAAATAGGAAGTATCCCGCCAACAATGATGTGTACTTATTCCCAGCAGAATAAAATTGGTTTTATTTCCCAGTGGCAGAGTAAAGTTGGAGGCTACTCCCCGACAAGATCCATGTCATTAATTTCTCTCCCCAAGCAGAAATCGATGCTGATTCCCTCGACGAGTAATTTAGTGATGGTTGATATCCTCGACAAAGTCCAATGATCATTGGCATTATTCAAGGTCAAATTTTTGGGACAATCTCCCAACAGCTGTCTTTCTCGGTTCTCAGCCGAGTGGAATTCTCCCCAGAAATTTTTTTTTAGGATGGTCGTTCAGGGCATTTTCCTCAGTAGAGTTGATTTGCTAATCTTCTTAGCACTTTTTCTTGGTGGCGTTCTTTTGCATATCATTTGCAAAGCATCCTCCCAAATGCATAGCATTTCCATTTCGTATGGAGCATTACGCCATATTCAAACATATGCATCTGAACCATAAGCCAAGTATGATACTTTTGTTGCCATGACGTCTCTCCAGCAGACAACGACATACTTCATGGGGCTTTATGGTACCTTACCCCCAGCAAAATTTATTGATAGATGTTTTCATCTTTCTTTTACTTCCCGACAGAGTTTTTTTGTCTAAGCTTCTCTTTCCCCAGCGAAGTTTTCTTTTCAGGTCGTAAGTAGGTTGATGTTACCTCCTACTTATCCTCGATGTTATCCCAACTTTTGGTTGGTAATCTTTTATTGTTTTCCCGGCGGAGCCGTTATTCCAACTTTTGGTTAGTAGCCTCCATTGCGGTAGGTTCGCCTTCGGTTGCCGTCCTGGTGATTCCAACTTTTGGTGGGTAGCCATCTTTTCGTTTGTTGACGATTCCAACTTTTGGTTGGTAATCTTCCTTTCTAGTGATCCTAACTTTTGGTTAGTAGCTTTCATTCCAACTTTTGTTTGGTGGTGTTTTGTGGATGGTATCCCAACTTTTGGTTGGTAGTCCGTTATTTTGTGGATGTTATCCCAACTTTTGGTTGGTAGTCAGTTGTTTTGCGGATGTTATCCTAACTTTTGGTTGGTAAACCGTTGTTTCTTGGATGTGATCTCAACTTTTGGTTGGTAGTCCGTTGTTTTGTGGATATTATCCCAACTTTTGGTTGGTAGTCCGTTGTTTTGTGGATGTTATCCCAACTTTTGGTTGGTAGTCCGTTGTTTTGCGGATGTTATCCCATCTTTTGGTTGGTAGTCCGTTGTTTTATGGATGTTATCCCAACTTTTGGTTGGTAGTCCGTTGTTTTGTGGATTTTATCCCAACTTTTGGTTGGTAGTTCGTTGTTTTGTGGATGTTATCCCATCTTTTGGTTAGTAGACCGTTGTTTCTTGGATGTTATCCCAACTTTTCGTTGGTAGTCCGTTATTTTGTGGATGTTATCCCAACTTTTGGTTGGTAGTCCGTTGTTTTGTGGATGTTATCCCAACTTTTGGTTGGTAGTCTTTATTGTTTGTGTATTCGCTCTTAGTCGGTGTATGGATGATCCTAACTCTTGATTAGCATCCTCTTTCTCACAATGTTTGGATATAACTCTCTGGTGATCCTAACTTTTGGTTAGTAACCATTGTTATCTTTTTGATCAGTTATCTTTGGGTTGGTACTCGTTGTTTTTAAGTCCACCTTCGACTGACAATCTTTGCATTGTGAACGTCCCCACGGGTTGCAAATTTTTTGGTTCTTTTAGTATTCAATCACCTTTTACCTTGAATGTTTGAAAGCGGTCGCTTTTCATCCTTTCAGGACCAAGTTGTTTGAATAGCGGCAGCTGTTGCACCCCAAAATTTCCCCCCCATTTTTTTTAAATTTGACTGGCTTTTGCTTCGCGTTCATTTGCATCATCATTAGGTCATAGGTCATAATTACTTTGCATGAGCTCCTAAGACATGGATCAAAGCATTTTCCTCGTGATCTGAGCTTTTGTATTCAGAGGTGATTTATCTGGCTACTTTAGTCAAGTTGGAGCAAGAGATTACTTAGGAATTTCAAATGCTCAAGGGTTATGGATTAGGGTTTATTTCCCTGGGTATTTTGTTTTCCATCATTGCCTAAGGTACAAGCTATTCAAAGTTACATCTAATGACTTTGTTGTACCTGTCAAAGTTGATCCCAATTGGGACCTTCTCAGTAGTGATACCTATGATATACCAAAAGCAGATACTTCACTTGCTCTTGTTCCTCTAGGAGAACAACACGATGTCAGTCCTCTGTCTGATCAGAATGCTTTTGCTCTTGTTACATGTTTTCTAATGGGAGCCACAATTTGCTAGATTTCAGAGCTAAGAAGAAAGAGAGAATTCATTTTTGGCACATGATCAAGACTTAAAATGTGGTTTTGTTAAAGGTCCTAAAAGTTCACCCAACACTGAATTTGGCATGTCAGAAGATGATGAAAGTTACATTATCAGATGCCACATTGTTGTGATTTCATGCATATTTGGAAATTCCAAGCCACCTGAGGAAGATGCTTTGAGGGAAGCTCACGAACAAGCTGTTCAAAAGTCAATGGCTATTTTTAATGCTACTGTTGTAGGAGTTGGTGCAGCTAGGAAGAAATTTGAAGACCTGCTTCAAAAATTCTTCAAAAAGGCCTTTGAGGATTATAAAAGAAAGGCATTCAATGAGGCAGAATTACAATTTAGAAATGCTATACATGCTATAGAAAAGAGGCTGAGGGCAGCTTGTATGGCTTCTGATGCTAAGATTGATAATGCTGCAAAGGTTCTTGATGCTATTTTATTTGAATATGAAAAGTCAATTCAAGGTCCTGGGAAGTGGCAACAACTTGCTGGCTTCTTACAGTGAAGTTTTGAAGGCCCTGTGCTTGAACTTTTCAAGAAGGTAATAGATAAATTTTAATTAGAGAAGAGTTCTCTTGCTTTACAACGTCGGATGAATGAAGATAAGATGGCCATTATGGTCAAGCGGCTAAGATCTAGCAAAAGTGAAAATTCCAAGTACCTCATGTGTAACACCCCGAATTTAATCATGATATTTGAATTAATTATTTAATTGAGAATATTCATGTTTCGGCGAATTTCCGGTGGTTTTGTGAATATTGGAAAAATGTGCATTTTCGAGTATTTATTTAATTAATAGCATATAATATTAATTTATTAGTATTATTATTAATTAAATGGAATATAAGTGAAATAAGGGCAATTTGAGCATTTGAGGAAGTTAGTAAGGGTAATAAGGGGAAAAGCCCAATTTGTGAGGCCCAAGACTAAGTTGGACAAAATAGAGTTCCGAAAGGGAATTTGAATTCATTTTTGTATTAACCGAGAAAGTTTGGTGGTCAGAGCTCTGAAGGAAAGGTTGGAGGCAGAAGATCCCGAAGTTAATCGTGAAAGCTGCGAATCGACTAAGGTATGGGGAGTATCGCATTTCATGATTTTCTATGTATGTCTTTCGGTGTGTTTATGGTGGGGTTTTATGATTTAGGGTATGTTGGGTTGAGTTGGGAGAATTAGGGAAATTGATTAATAGACTTTGAGGTTGTGATTGATGATATGTATCCCTGAATATTGACATGAATTTAGGAAACCTTATCGGATTGTTTGATGTGTAACATGAGAAAGGAAACCTTAGGCCTTCGTGGCCAAAACCTTGGATTGTGATATCTTTGACCCTGTAGGAATAGGAATATTCAAATGTGAGTACTCTGATGCACTCAGAGCAATTGCAGGAAAATAGTGTTTTAGGCAGTGCAAATGTTGTCGGATTAGCCTAATGAACCATAGATTTTGTACCGTTATCGCCGTATGACCTTAGGGATGATTTAGGGATGTTTTAGGGGCATGAGATGTGTGAATCGTATGAGTTTTTGGGTGGGAATCAATTCTGGTGCGTAGCAGAAGTTTCTGTCATCGCACTGTTCGCCTAGCGAGCAAGCCAGCGAAGGCTCGCTACAAGACTCGCCTAGCGAGCAAGCCAGCGAGGATTCGCTAGAGGCTCGCCTGGCGAGCCAGCCAGCAAGGGGTTTGGTACGAGACTCGCCTAGCGAGCGAGCCAGCGAATGTAGTAGAGTTCACGAAATTGATTATTTTGCAGCGATGTCGTGATGTGTGATTTTGGGATTTCTGGGATGGATTACCCCGAGTATGACAGTGGGTTTTGGGTGATGTGTGCATGATGTATGATAGTTTTCTATGATGTATCGATTGAGTTAATATGATGAAACTACCATGATTTGATGATTTATGTGATGATGATGAGTATGATGAATGATGATGCACCATATGTTGTATTGTGAGGATTATTATTGTGACGTGTGCATCATGCATTCATGCGTATTCGATTGTTTTGGCTTCAATCCCACTGTGTGGATGTGAAGTATTTTGACGTGCTCTGATCCTATTGATGGGGATCTATGGAGGGTTGATGGCCCAGTGTCCATCGAGCTATGATGATTGATACTACATGCATTGAGTTGTGTTGCATTGCATTTATGAGTCTTTGTGTATAAATTATGATGTTGTGACCTTTGAGGCATATGTGAGTAATATGAATGTGTTGAATATGAATATATTGCCGTTTATGCATTAATTGTCATACATTGATTATTATGAATTATTTTACTCACCCTGCCTGTTTGAATGTTACCTCTACGTGGGTAACGTGCAGATGATCCAGTTTAGCCGTGGACGCCGGCGAGGAGTTAGTTTTGAAGTTTTTGAGTGTTTTAGTCTTTTGGTCAGCTTAGAGGGTCTTGCTCTGATATGTAACATCGGGTTGGGTTCCTTAAGTTGATGTTATACTATTGACGTTATTTTGATTAATTTCCCTCTTTGAGGAAACTTTGAATTATGTTTTGAATTCCGCTGTTTATGATGCTTTGATGTGTTTTGGGAAAAACCCGTAGTTACGGAGTATGGACTAATTTTGATGACTTTGAGAAATGTACGCCCTTTTAGTGGCCTTTTAATGAGATTTATTTATTCACTCTGATTTATGTGTTATTTTGCCTTGATATTTTTGGGGTAGAAAAAGGGTGTTACATCATGCGCTATGAGGATGCCATCAATGATAAGAGGAAATTAATTGATGAGATATATTCTAGCTTTTGAAAACTTTGGATTCGACAAAGCAGGAATATGTGGAATTTATAAGAAGATCATAAAAGTTCTTATCAGAAAATTAAAATCACACATAACAGCACCTCATTACATTTTCCTTTAAAACCATACACATAGCAGCATTGAAAAGAGTTAACTACAGAAAGTTATAATAGCAGTAAAAAAGAGATTCACAAGCAATGAAAAATTCAGTAACAAAATTTACAAGGAAAATTCAAGAGGAGCCATACAAGTTCATGCTAATAGATTTGAATTACACTGGTAGAAAATCATAATAGAATTCAAGAGTTCACAACAGAGGTTCAAAACACCACATGACAGAATTTCACAAAGAAACTGAAGAAAAATTGGACCCACGTTACTACAAGTCGTACAATGCAAAAGGCAAACCACTACTCTCTGCTGCACTCGTACAAGTTGTACAACCACTCAACCCTCAGCCACCACTCAATTCGTATACATAGCTCAGCCCTAATAAAAAAACCCTAGACTACCCTCCCAAAACTTCTGATATAAAAGTGGCAACTTGAGAGAGAATGAGAGATAACCACAGCTTCTTTCCATTCTTCATTTACTAGAGAAACCATCATCATTTTCGTTCTTCTATCACAAACCTCATCTTATCTCAGCCTCTCCTTCAATTCTATAAAAAAAAACTTCAAATTGATCATACATCTTCGAACCTTCATCAGTATTTATTCGTCCACCTGCAAATTCACGGCATCGACTCAAGTTCAGATTTAACAAAATTCAACTTCAAGATTTCAGCATAATACTGCAACTATAACAACAGTTTATCACAAACAATGACAATTTGAATGCAGTGGATTCGAAGAACAACACGAAACAACAGTAGTAGAAGAAGAAGAATGAAGTTGCAGCTTATATAATGTGAATACAACAACAACCATTGAAGCATGCAGAAGAAAGCAGAACACTCAAAAGAAGCATGAATGAAGGGACTTCATACCTGTTGCAGCATTTCGTCGTCTTCGCGTAAATTCGGTAATCCTGCTCTGAACTTAGATTTTGTGATTGGCTAGTTCTTGTGTTTGTGGTGATTTATTCGTGTGTGTGATACATATTCTGGTTTTCATTTTTCTTCGTGTGTTCGTGCTTTGAGTCGTCCGAAGAAGGTGAAGTCGAGTTCGGATGTGTTGAAGACAACGAGGTGGAGGTGAGAATGCATAGAAGAGAGACGGGATGATGAAGATGACATGGCAGAGCATGTTGTTGCCGAGGTGTGTGTAGAATGGAGGGATGAAAAGCTTCGAAGAAGAAGAGCATGGAAAATAGGGGAGCGGCGGTGAGAAGGTGAGGTTAACTTGTTTTTTTTCAAGGACCTCACTCTTTTTCTAGGGCACGCGTGGCAGATATTCTGGGTCGTGTGGGCCACTGATTTCTTTTCCACACCCGGTTTTTTTTTCTAACTTCCCCCTGGATGTAGTCAAGGGTTATTGGGCTTAGGGTCTTAGGCTCATGTTTAAGAGCAAGGATTGTCTCTACATGTTATCTTTATGTTTTGATGATAACAATTAAGTATTTGTGAAAGAACCATTTTATGTTCTAATGTTTGTTATGTGCAGATCGTTAAATAAAGATATCAAATCAACAAACGATATCAAGAAGTGCATTAAATACAATAAAGAGTTACTTTGTGTGACGTGACATAAAGCGCTTATTAAAGAAGCAAGTTTGCCTCTGTATCTATTCATGATCAAAGTTCCAAAGATGTTGTATATTGTAGTTGCAATGCTCTTGTGGATTCTGCTCTGAGAAGTGCATCTGATCTGAAAGCAATCCAAGCGTATTGAAGAAGCAAGTATGGCTCTGTATTTGATCACAATCAGAAAGATCCAAAGATGTTGTATATTGCAGTTGCAATGCTCTTATGCATTCTGCTCTGAGAAGTGTGTCTGATCTGGAAGTTATCAACACATCTAAGATATAGTCCTCTGAAGAACCAAGCTCTAAAGACTCTGATGACTTGAAGCTCTGAAGGCTGAATGCTCTGAAGACCAAGTGCAGAAAGACTCTGAAGACTTAAGGGTTCTGAAGATCAAGACTCTGAAGAATCTGAAGATATAATCCTCTTAAGATCTACGTGCTGAAGACTCTGATGACTTGAAGCTCTGAAGGTTGAAGGCTCTGAAGACCAAGTGCAGAAAGACTCTGAAGACTAGATTCTGAAGTTGAAGATTATATAGCTTCATCCAGATGAAGACGTGTTAATTAGATAAGTTGTTGCTATCAACTCTGATAAACAAAGTGCTGAAGTCAGACTCTAATGTTATTACGCTATCATACCAAAGTAGTTTCTGAACTACTCATCAGATACATCATCAGAAGAACCAAAGCCAGAAGCAAATATGCCCTAGCTGATAAATGAAGATCACATCATTTGTGGATAAAAGTTGTCTCCCACAATGATATATTAACGTTGCAAGAAAAGTAAAAGAAAGTGATGTCAGTACTATACAACACGTGAGTATTCTATCCGTTGGGAAATGACTGTTGGAATATTTGAATGGACATCTCTACCCTCATAACGTCTCTCTTGGATGCACTATTGTCGTCGTGTCGTCTGCATCCTTGCATTCATCATTCCATCATACGCATCATATTAGATTCATGGCATTGTCAGCATTATAGTTCGTGTTATTTTGTCCATATCATTGCATATCACTGCATCTAGGGGCCAAATTTTTGGTTATCTGTATTTAAATCCCTTTCACCAAGATTTCTCGAGTCTCCGCTGCTCAAATCATCCGGTGAAGCTATTTAAATAGGGGCATCTGTTGCACCCCAAATTTGTCCTACCTTTTACATGGTTTCTAGTGCCACTTTATTTCCAATGAATAAAATGGCACAATTGGCAAGAGACCGTGTGTGAGGAGTTGTGAGTGTGAGAGTTCGAGAGTTCGAATCGCACCTTTTTCACTTTTTGTTTTTCTTTTATTTTTATTCTAGCTTTTCTATTTTCATAAAAAAAATAACAAAATAGTTTTTTATTATTTAATTATTATTTTCGTATTTTATTTAAATTATTTTTTAAAAAATATTATTTTTTCACTTTTTTCATATTATTCATAAAAACATCCAAAAATCATAAAGTTAAAAATATTAGAAAAGATTTTATTCTTTTTATAATATTTTTAATGTTTAGTATAAATAAATAGAATTTTAAGTTTATTTTAATTTGTTTAAATTTTATTTAGTTTTGACTAATTATTTAAGTTGGGCTTTAAAGTGGGCATTAGGTTAGAGTTAACCCTAATTTGTTACCTATATAAACATAAGTTGTATTTGAGAAAGGGGGGAAGGAGACAAAAGGAAAAAAACGGCGGTCGTTCTCACGACTTATCAGAAGCGGGGAGGTTTTTGAAAAACCTTCAAGGCTTCATCATCAAGATCAAAGATTCACCATCATCGTCCGATAGAAGCTTCGAATCCGGCCGTTATTCCGTAAGAAATTTATCAAAATTGATTTATGGTTTTGTTTTCATGATTTTTTTTCAGGGACACATTCAGCGGGAGAGGAACCGCACATGCAACGCGAAAGAGATGAGAGAAGCTTTGGAAAAATGGAGTGAAAAGCTCTTTGGAGCTTTAAAAGCCGCAGCGTGGGACAAAGAGAATGAAGAAGATGAAAAACCCCTTATAATAACAAATGATTCGTTTCCCCCTCCCCTTTCAATTATGTTCCTTTTCTTTTTTTCTTTATTTTTATTAATTAGTTATTATTTTATTATTTTATTATTTTATTAGTTTATGATTTAATAATAGTAATAACGAATATAATATTTTCCTTAATTAATCTTTTTCCTTTAATAAATATAAAATAAAAACTCTGTTTTTCATTAAAAAAAAACTCTTTATTTTTTTTCTCATAACAAAATAAAAACTCAGTTTTTCATAATAAAAAAAGCTTTATTTTTTTCATAATAAAATAAAAACTATGTTTTCATAATAAAAAATCTTTATTTTTTTCTCATAATAAAAATTTAAACTCTTTTTTTTTATAATAAAATTTAAGACTCTATTTTTCACAAAAAGGACGGGAACGTTAGGAACTTCTTTTTTTATATATATTTAAAAGAGCATAATGGATTTCGAATTTTTACTAAAAACAAATGTGTTAATTTCATGGCTATTTTAATATCTAAAGAACATTTGATTCATTCAAATGTTAGCTAGCGAGTGAGCTCATTAGAAAGTAAGTCAGCTTGTTAGAAAGCAATGATGCTGACGAGTGAAGTTAGCAACATAGTTGATTAACAAGAAAAGCTTTATGCTAAGAAGCCGCAATGCTCACATAAAAAAGCTTTTAAGCAATATGGAAACTATTGTTCTAATAATCTCATAGAGATTTATCTTTAGATTAGTTTCTGTATTAGGAAGCAAGAAGTTGTTGCTCAATACTTGCTATGTACTTAATTAGGAGTAATCTGCTTGATAAGAAGCACTCATGTAATCTCCGTCAACACAAATTCAATTTAGAATTAGTAGTCCCTCAAGTGATCTTGTGAAGATCAGAATACTTGAGATGACAAGTGACAGTTGTCATTTGTGGAAGTCTAATAGGAGATCTTTTGTGATCGGATTCTATTAGATATCAATGAACGTTATATCCTAAGGGATCCCTGAACGTGTCATTGTCTATTTGTTAGTCACATGCAGTTATCTTGTGCAACTGTAATCAGTTTGGTTATAGTGGATTAAGTCTTTGCTTGAGTGAGGCGAAATCACCTTGGAAGGGTGGACTGGATTAGCTTGAGAGTTGCTCAAGTGAACCAGGATATATCATGTGTTCTTTACTTGTGTTAAGCTTTATTATATATGCTTCCGCAATGCATCTTATAGAACTCTATAGAAAGCAACAAGTGAAGAAACCCAGAAAAAGTTTTAATACAGTGAATACCCAATTCAAACTCCCCCCTTTCTTGGGTATTTCTCACACCTTCAGTTGGTATCAGAGCTCTGGTTCTGTTATTGATGGATATCAAACACCTAACAGTGTCAGAAAAAGATCCTAAAGTTGTGTGAAGAAATACTCTTGGTGTTTTTTCACTTCACTTACAATTTCAGTCTAATATCAGTTTTTGATGAAGATGAGTACTGAAATTGTAATCAAATGGGTCTATCTTGAGCAAGTCAGTGATTAGTTGAAGTTTGAAGTTTTTGAAGTTTTCAACAACATAATCTTCTCCACCAGAACTTGTAAGAAGATTGAAGAATCAGCTGACTAGAGAGATTCATCAGATAAGAAGTTTTCTGTTGAATGCTTATCTTGTAATACGTTTGGATATACAACGTGTTCACTCAAAAAGATCAAATCATCAGAAAGCAAGAAATCTTGTTTGCTGAACATTGTTTCTATGTGAGTATGAGATGTTTTCAAGAAACGGATTAGTCCACACTTGACTTTCTCATGAAAAGCTCATTGGGAATTATCTTTAGTAAGTAAAGAAATATTATTGGCTAATGAATTTGACTCATAGGAACTTCAGAATAAAGTCTTCAGAAAAGGGCTGGAACAGAGATTGTTCAAATTTTGAAGCAATGATCCTCCTAATTCAAGGCACCAGAATACTGTTGTCCTTGAAAAGCTTCAAAGAAATCTGTAGATGTATCGTGTAAAGAAGTCCACTAACTCATCATGGATATGATGTAAGATGAACTCTGAGATTTCATTAGAAGTAGCATGGACAATTAAGATCTGTTAACTTGAGATTTTATCTCAGTTGAACAAACTGTAATTGGTCAGATGTTATCAAACATTCTTCCTCAGAAGTTCATAATGATTGGATCCTGAAGTCAAGCTGTTCAGAAAGATACAATGACATAAGTCATTCAATCTATTGTTAAAAGGAATATATGGGCTCTGAAGATGTCTCTCAGAAATCAGATGGATGATGTGTTGATGAAGATACTGCAGAATGCAACCAAATGATATGAGATCATCTCAGAAGAGAAATTCAGAAGATAATACTTCAGATGTTGTCATTGGCTCCTCTCACAAGAACAAGATCCTTCCTCATATCTTCAAGGCTAGTCAGCAAGAAGGTTTTGACTACACAGAGACATATGCTTCTGTGGCAAGGTTAGAATTCGTACTCTTGTTAATTTCCTTTATTGCTCAGAATAACATCAATCTAAATCAGATGAATATTAAATATACTTTTTAAATGGTTTAATTGAAGAAGAAGTATGTATTCATCAAACTCCTGGTTTTGAAAATGAAAGATTTCTAGAACACGTTCTAAATTAAAGAAATCATTCTATAGCCTAAAACAAGCTCTCAGAGCTTGGTGTGAAAGGCTGAGTAATTTTCTTCTGGAAAATAATTTTATCAGAGGAAAGATTGATAACACTCTTTTTCATAAATCAATTAAGAAAGATATTTTAATATGTCAAATTTATGTAGATGATATTTTTTTTGGAACAACAAATATTACACTTGGAAAGGAGTTTGCTAAGTGTATGCAGGCAGAAGTTAAAACTAAGCTATAGAATGATCTGAACGTTAAGCCACAACACTTCAGAAGATTCTGAGTGTTTTACAAGAAGTGAAGCTACATAAGACTTTGAGAAAGCAACTCTACAGAAGACTCTGAGCGGTTGGTATAAAGCAATGTTTCAGAAGACTCTGAGCGTACTTATCTCAAAGGCTGCAACTGCAAAGGCTCTAAGAATCAGACTATGCATGGCTCTGAAACGTCAGCAACTAAGCTTACATCTGGATAACAAGGACATCTGAAGAACGAAGATCTTCTCTGATCTGAAGCATTCCTCTGGATGAACAGTTTACTGAAACATTCGCTAGAGCTAAGCTGCATAGATCTGAAGCTTACTCTGGAACTTCATCAGAAGATTTGAAGATTACTCTGATAAGGGGAGAAAAAGAACCTCATCAGAAGATCTAAAGCTTACTCTGATAAGAAGAAGACGGAACTTCATCAGAGGATCTGATGCAAGGAAACATTTCCATAATTGTTCACTCAATAGATGCTGATCAAGATAAGTAGAATTGCAACTTCACAGTCAGAAGAATCTATTATGGAAATCTAGTATCTGAACCACATTAGTATCAAACCCTCTGAAGAAACACTTATGGGCTTGATGTCATTGATTGAGTTAACATCTGTTGATGAATATCTTATGGGAAAGAATAAATGTCGATGACAAGAAGGACTAACTAACATAACTCTAATAGTTATGGTTCGAAAGTCTGATGTAGAGAATCTCTCCAGAAGATAAAGCAGAAGCTTTGATAGTTTCTGAAGAAATATCAGAAAAGAATTTTATTCAGTAAAGCTGTTGATACATGAATGTATTTGTTGATGTTCACCTTCTTCTGAACTCTTGGGGTTGAGTAGAAGTATGAACTTGAGATTGAATTTTAATATTGGAATCAGAAACCAAAGATGGGTTAGCAGAGGAAGTCACCATCAGATGATCTAATGTTGATTAATAAGAACAAGATTGTCAGTCAAATCGATGCTAGATATACATCTTGGTTTGATGATAAGTTTGTGATGAACAATTGTGTCTATTCCTTAATAAACCAATTCTTCTGAAGTTCCCTCTTCAAAGCAACCAGATGATGAAAATCCCTCTGAACCTTTTCCTCTGTCCTTTCAACACATCACCTCCGAGCACTATTCATTTCTCTGAGTATGTTCATGTCAATACACCTTCATTTGGTATCAATAAGGAAAGAGAAGACAAGCTAGAAAGGATAAGAAACTTCAAACTTTTTACTGAGAAGCAAAAAGAAGCTGAAGAAAAAGCTACTGAAGAAGCGAGAATTCTAGCAGAGGAAGATTCAAGAAAAGAAACTGTCAGATTGACACAAGAAGCTGAAGATGCTGAGAAGGCTAAGCAAGTTTCTATAGTTGGTTCTTCTTCTGAAACTACTCTTGTACGTTGAGAACGTGACGATAGTGAGATTCAAAAATATCAACAAGCTATGAAGAAAGAACAATAAGTTTTCAGAGAAAGCTCTACTAAACAGAAAATTGTCAACAACTCTCTTCTGTGCATACTTAAAACAAATTCTGGAAAAGATGTCAACCTATAAGAATTAGGCACTCAGGTTTTATTTCTTGACTCTATTAATTTAATTTTTTACTAATATAAAAGAGGGAGGAATAGAATATATTTTAGATCTTGTTTTTAATGAAAACTCACCTTTTTGATGATGTCAAAAAGGGGGAGAAATAGAATATGATTTTGATATAATCTGAAGAAATAGAATATAATCTGATATAACCTAAAGAGAATGCAAAACATCAACTCTGATATAAACTGCATTTATTACTAACTGTATGTTTGATGTTTTACCGAGGAACTCTGAACAAGTTCACTAGGCATTCTAAAGACAGGTCAAATGAATGAACTCTGAGTTCAAATGAACTGGTTGTTCATATAATCGAAGTTATACACTTCGTGAACATATGTTCAGAATCAGATGGACCCAATACTGTTCAAGAGAAAGTTAAAGTCATCTTGATTTTGGTATCATAATGTTCAGAATATGTAAACTGTCTACGAATATGATAATCAGAAATCTTCATAAAAGCAAGAATTGGTCTCAGACTCGGAATCAAGAACTAGTATCAGATTCAGGGGGAGTTCTAAAGATCTAAATATGTGACTTATTGTAGCCAGGGGGAGTTCACCCAGAAAGGTTCACAAGTCAGAATATTTGATTTTCACCCAGTCTGAAACTCGGGGGGAGTTTCTCATTTGAAGAAAAGCTAGTTCTGCTTCTGATAAACAGCATGGCTAAGTTATTAGAAAAGAACTGTTTTGTATCTGTGCTACAGATGTGCAAATTCTTTAGAAGGCTCTGAAGTTATATGGCTCTGATACGATGTTTAGAGAAAACAAGTTCTAAAGATCTGAAGATGGAAGTTCTGCTGAACTAGTCCAGATGCTGAAGACTTATGCTCTCTTATATTGTAGGGAAGTATTCCTTCTCTTCTATTTGTCTTTGTTTTTTAAATATTTATAATTTGTGAGTCTTGGGATCAAAGAAAGTCTCTGAACAAGCATAAAAAGAATTTTTAAGGTTAACACATTCAGGGGGAGCTGTTGCTTGAAATTCTAAATATGTTAATGCTTGGTGATTACCCTGTATAAAATGTTCTATCAAAATACATGTTTTTGTCATCATCAAAAAGGGGGAGATTGTAAGAGCAAGAATTGTCTCTACATGTTATCTTTATGTTTTGATGATAACAATTAAGTATTTGTGAAAGAACCATTTTATGTTCTAATGTTTGTTGTGTGCAGATCATTAAATTAAGATATTAAATCAGTAAACGATATCAAGAAGTGCATTAAATACAATATGGAGTTACTTTGTGTGACGTGACATAAAGCGCTTATTAAAGAAGCAAGTTTGCCTCTGTATCTATTCACGGTCAGAAAATTCCAAGGATGCTGTATATTGTAGTTGCAATGCTCCTGTGGATTCTGCTCTGAGAAGTGCATCTAATCTGAAAGCAATTAAAGCGTATTGAAGAAGCAAGTATGGCTCTGTATCTGATCATAATCAGAAAGATCCAAAGATGTTGTATATTGCAGTTGCAATGCTCTTGTGGATTCTGCTCTGAGAAGTGTATCTGATCTGGAAGCTATCAACGCATCTGAGATATAGTCCTCTGAAAAACCAAGTGTTGCACCCCAAAATTTGACCAGCTACTTATCGCTATTTGGCTCATGTTTCGACTCATTTCGTTTTGCATTTGCATACCACTTACATTGCATTTTTTCCAGTCAGATTGACTTTATCGGGATTACAGCCCTCTGATCGCGCTTCAGGCATTTCAGGCCAATACGAGGACGTATTTTGAGAATCGGTGCACGTCCCGGTGTTTTCAGCTCTCGCTGTTGTTTTTGAGGACATCTCGGTGTCTGAATTTTTACCGTTTATTTCGATATAGTTCGCTAATCGATTTAATCGGCTTTCTCGTATTTTTAGATTTTTCCCCTTATTTTCTAGAATTTTTAATAGATTTAATTCATTTTTCTAGGTATTAGATAGTTTTTTTAAATAGCTTTTAGATATTAATTGATTTTTTAATAGTTTAGGGATTTCTTTAATAATTTTTAAATAGATTTTAGAATAAATCATTTTTTAGATATTAAGTAGAGTTTTTTAAATGTTTTTTAATAGGGTACTTCTTTTACTAGGTTTTTTAAATAGAAATTAATAGAAATTTTCTATTTTTATTTGTATAGAAATTAGTGGAATTGTTAGAGATTAATGGAGTTTTTTTTCTTCTATTTTTATTAGTATAGAAATTAATAGTAAATAGGATTATTAGAGATTAATAGAAGTTAATAGTTTTTTAGAGTTTAATTAGATGTTAATTCTCTTTTTTAGATTTAATAGAGTTTAATTAGATTTTAATCTTTTGTTTAGATTTTAATTGAGTTTATCAGAATTAATTAGGGTATGATAGTTTTAATTTTCATGTAGGATTTAATTACTGTTTTAATTTTTGTTTAGTCTTAATTGCTTTTAATTAGAGTTAATTGAGTCTCCATTTAGTTAATTGATGTTAATTAGTCATTAATCATGCAGTTAATCAGTCTGAATTTCGTGGGCCCATTGTCTTGGAGGCCCAGTCCAAGTCTGTCCAGGTGTCACCCATATATAAAGGCCACGCGTGTGCATTCAATGTTGGCCACCTCATCCACGTTTTTCTCCATCTTCCATTTCGTTGCCACGTCTCCTCCCATCTCTCTCTCACACCACACTTGGCTTCCATGCAATGACTCACCCCACCACGTGTCCTCCCCACACTTTCCCTCTGCATGCAAACTTCACACGCGTCCCTCACTAGAGCTCTCCTCCCGGCGACCACTTCCGACCACCGCAACTACCCGCCGGAGAACTGCAAATCTCCACCGAGTTCATCAACTTCATCATTTTTTCCAGACGATCTTCATCACTGACCGTCTCCGATAATAATCATTGATCTTCACCGATCATCATCAATAATCGTTCGATCTTCATCATCATCACCTTCATCTTGTGATTCACAGAACGTTCCTCCAAGATCCATCCGTTTTTGTTTCCAGAAACTCTAAACCAACAACATTCTCCGATCGTCATCAATAATCTTCTCAGATCTTCAATAGCGTTCATCAGCATTCATCCAGTTCATCGTGTTCTTCGCGTCTTCCAGAAAGCTTCAACAAGATCTTCGGAAAACATCCAAGATCTTCGTCAAGATCTTCGAGATCTTCATCCTCCTTCAAAAGATTCTTCCAGAAAACACCTGAACCATTGTTCTTGATTATTTTCCGGAGATCTATCCAAGATTCATCGCGAGCTTTCACCAATAGATCTCCAATAACCTTCATACGATTCATCGAGCGTTGTTCCAGATTTCCTTTTAATCTTCAAAGATCCACACCTTGCATGTCCATCAAGAACACTGTGTTCGTCCAGATCTAAACGGCTCGTCAATAATTCGTCAAGAACTTCAAAATACGCGCACAGATTCGGCCATTTCTTCATGGTTCATTCAAGAGCATCCATCTAGAACGATCTTCCACCAAGAATCCAGCCGTCTTCAAATCTCAGTGAGAGCTTCATGCAAGAATGTCAGAACATTCGTTCGTCCTTCAGCCTTCCCAGCAACGATCCTCAAACCACCAACCATTCCTCTTAAGTTACGCATCAGTGATGTTGAGATTGATGGAAACGGGAAGAAGCAAGAAACGAGAGAGAGAGAGAGAGAGAGAGAGAGAGAGAGAGAGAGAGAGAGAGAGAGAGAGAGAGAGGGTTGAGAGAAACGGCGCGTGTGGGAGAAGAGTGAACAGTGTTCTGCCAGATTGGGATTAGGGTTTGTGTCTGCTGATAGTGAGAAAGTTGGATATGTGGCCAGATTGGGTATTGGGCCTCAAGCCCGTTCGCATTGGTTCATTTCGTCCGTACACCCCTCCGTTTTCTTCATTCACCCTCCGTTTCTGTTTTTTTGCTATGGATTGGTTAGTGGGCCAAGCCCAGCCATTTCTGTGCACACTCCCCGTTTCATTAGTGCACCCCCCTCCCAGCATTTTTTTGTTGTATTCTTATTGGGCTAGGCCCAATTCTTTTTTGTTTTTGCTGCCTTACCCCTGGCTGAGCAGTTTGCACCCCCTTCTGTTTTCTTTCCTTTTTTCCATTATTTTCATTATATTCATTTGTTTAGTTTTTTGAAGAAAAGAATATGTAATATAAGCATAGAAAAAATAGAGAAATGAAAATATAGTGAATATAAAAGGTATAAATATAGAAATATTATATTAGCTCATAGATTTTAATATTTTCTTTTTAGGATATATTTTCTTTTAGGAGTTTATTTTACACTTTTCTTTTAGAAGTAGTTTTAAATGTCCATTTGTTAGGGGACTTTTTACACTTTTAGAAGTAGAATTAAAAGTCCACTTGTTAGGGGACTATTTTCCATTAGATTTTCCATGTTAGTTGGATAAGATTTTTAGGAGTTTATTTTCCTGTACTCAATCATTGTAATTTCTTCAGAATATTAATAAAATGAGATTTGTGCTGTGGTCCCCGTTCTACCCGTAGTTAGGCTGAACTACAACTGCTCTGATTTTCTCTGATGAGAATATGTAGGCATATGATGCGATGTCCTAGCGAGCACACTAACAACTAACCTTTTGTTCTCCTCGCTGCTGTGCGATCGAGACTTTCCCGCTGACGACTGATGTTATCCTTTTCTCTTGCCCAAGTGCATTTGAGACCAGACCGTAGTTCTAGTTCCCGTAGGTTCCCATACCTCGAAACCCGACATACTACGTCCGTTCTACCGCAAACAGGTACGCCTAAGTCTCCAATGGTCGAGCAGCGTCCACCTAACTGCTAGAATGCGTACGCTAGTATCGTCAGCTTAATCTCTCACCCCCGTGTGACCGATGACACCCTTGTTTAGCCGTAGTTAGCCTGAACTACGTCATGCTCTGATTTCTCTGAAGAGAATACGTAGGCCCAAGACGCGACGTCTTGCCGAGCAACTAACCCGTAGTTTCCCGAACTACGCAGACTCTGATTTCTCGTTCTCTGATGAGAATACGTAGGCATAGAGTGCGACGCTCTATCGAGTCAATTTCTTCCCGTTTAGATTTAGCAGCCGTAGATAGATTGTTTTTCACCCTTTAGACAACCCAAGCAAGCGTGGATCCCGTCGAGTACGACGGACGTGAGGGGTGCTAATACCTTCCCCTTGCATAATCGACTCCTGAACCCAGACAATGGTTACGACGACCTTGTCTTACCCTTTTTCGTAAGGTTTTTTCGATTGTTTCCTTTCCCGCTCCGAGGGATAAATAACGAGAGGTGGCGACTCTTCTGTTGTGCCGGCACCTTATTTTCGCGCAAGCGACACCAAGCTCTGAAGACTCTGATGACTTGAAGCTCTGAAGGCTGAATGCTCTGAAGACCAAGTGCAGAAAGACTCTGAAGACTTAAGGGTTCTAAAGATCAAGACTCTGAAGAATCTGAAGATATAATCCTCTGAAGATCTACGTGCTGAAGACTCTGATGACTTGAAGCTCTAAAGGCTGAAGGCTCTGAAGACCAAGTGCAGAAAGAATTTGAAGACTAGATTCTGAAGTTGAAGATTATATAGCTTCACCCAGATGAATACGTGTTAATTAGATAAGTTGTTGCTATCAACTCTAATAAACAAAGTGTTGAAGTCAGACTCTGATGTTATTACGCTATCATACGAAAGTAGTTTCTGAACTACTCATCAAATACATCATCAGAAGAACCAAAGCCAGAAGAAAATATGTCCTAGCTGATAAATGAAGATCACATCATTTATGGATAAGAGCTGTCTCCCACAATGATATATTAACGTTACAAGAAAAGGAAAAGAAAGTGATGTCAGTACTATACAACAAGTGAGTATTCTATCCGTTGGGAAATGACCGCTGGAATATTTGAATGGACATCTCTACCCTCACAACGTCTCTCTTGGATGCAATATAAAAGAAGAACATTTGATTCATTCAAATGTTAGCTAGCGAGTGAGCTCATTAGAAAGTAAGCCAGCTTGTTAGAAAGCAATGATGCTGACGAGTGAAGTTAGCAACATAGTTGATTAACAAGAAAAGCTTTATGCTAAGAAGCCGCAGTGCTCACATAAGAAAGCTTTTAAGCAATATGGAAACTATTGTTCTAATAATCTCATAGAGATTTATCTTTAGATTAGTTTCTGTATTAGGAAGCAAGAAGTTGTTGCTCAATACTTGCTATGTTCTTAATTAGGAGTAATCTGCTTGATAAGAAGCACTCGTGTAATCTCCGTCAACACAAATTCAATTTAGAATTAGTGGTCCCTCAAGTGATTTTGTGAAGATCAGAATACTTGAGATGACAAGTGACAGTTGTCATTTGTGGAAGTCTAATAGGAGATCTTTTGTGATCGAATTCTATTAGATATCAATGAATGTTATATCCTAAGGGATCCCTGAACGTGTCATTGTCTATTTGTTAGTCACCTGCAGTTATCTTGTGCAACTGTATCAGTTTGGTTATAGTGGATTAAGTCCTTGCTTGAGTGAGGAGAAATCACCTTGGAAGGGTGGACTGGATTAGCTTGAGAGTTGCTCAAGTGAACCAGGATATATCATGTGTTCTTTACTTGTGTTATGCTTTATTCTATATGCTTCCGCAATGCATCTTATAGAACTCTATAGAAAGCAACAAGTGAAGAAACCCAGAAAAGTTTTAATAAAGTGAATACCCAATTCAACCCCCCCCCCCCCCCTTTCTTGGGTATTTCTCACACCTTCAGTTGGTATCAGAGCTCCGGTTCTGTTATTGATGGATATCAAACACCTAACAGTGTCAGAAAAAGATCCTAAAGCTGTGTGAAGAAATACTCTTGGTGTTTTTTCACTTCACTTACAATTTTAGTCTAATATCAGTTTTTGATGAAGATGAGTAGTGAAATTGTAATCAAATGGGTCTATCTTGAGCAAGTCAGTGATTAGTTGAAGTTTGAAGTTTTTGAAGTTTTCAACAACATAATCTTCTCCACCAGAACTTGTAAGAAGATTGAAGAATCAGCTGACTAGAGAGATTCATCAGATAAGAAGTTTTCTGTTGAATGCTTATCTTGTAATACGTTTGGATATACAACGTATTCACTCAAAAAGATCAAATCATCAGAAAGCAAGAAATCTTGTTTGCTGAATATTGTTTCTATGTGAGTATGAGATGTTTTTACGAAACGGATTAGTCCACACTTGACTTTCTCATGAAAATCTCATTGGGAATTATCTTTAGTAAGTAAAGAAATATTGTTGGCTAATGAATTTGACTCATAGGAACTTCAGAATAAAGTCTGCAGAAAAGGGCTGGAACAGAGATTGTTCAAATTTTGAAGCAATGATCCTCCTAATTGAAGGCATCAGAATATTGTTGTCCTTGAGAAGCTTCAAAGAAATATGTGGATGTTTCGTGTAAAGAAGTTCTTTAACTCATCATGGATATGATGTAAGATGAACTCTGAGATTTCATTAGAAGTAGCATGGGCAATTAAGATCTGTTAACTTGAGATTTTATCTCAGTTGAACAAACTGTAATTGGTCAGATGTTATCAAGCATTCTTCCTCAAAAGTTCATAATGATTGGATCCTGAAGTCAAGTTGTTCAGAAAGATACAATGACAGAAGTCATTCAATCTGTTGTTAAAAGAATATCTGGGCTCTGAATTTTGTGGATGTTATTCCAAATTTTGGCTTGTAAACTTCATTTCGTAAGTGCTATCCTAACTTTTGGTTGGTAACCTTTGCTTCATTCCAACTTTTGGTTGGTAGTCCATTGGTGGTTGGATGTTATCCCAACTTTTGGTTGGTATTCCTCTTCTATTCCCCGGCGGAGTTGTTATCCCAACTTTTGGTAGGTAATTTGTCAATTGTTGGATGTCATCCCAACTTTTGGTTGGTAAAGTTTTGTTGATTTTATTCCAACTCTTGGTTGGTAATCTTCATTTCTTTGATGTTATCCCAACTTTTGGTTGGTAACATTTGCTTCATTCCAAATTTTGGTTGGTAGTTCATTGGTGGTTGGTTGTTATCCCAACTTTTGGTTGGTAATCTGTTGCTTGTTGGATGTCATCCCAACTTTTGATGGGTAATCCCCTGCTTAGTCTAAAGCTTTTTTGACGTTATTTCGACTTTTGGTTTGTAGTCTGTCTTTCCTGGATGTTATTCCAACTTTTGGTTGATGGTGTTTAGTTTCCCCTGCAGAGTCGTTATCCCAACTTTTGGTTGGTATTCTTCATTGTGGTGAGTTCACTTTCGTTCGGTGTTTCGGCAATCCCAACTTTTGGTTGGTAGCCTTTGCTTGGTTCCAACTTTTGGTTGGTAAATTTTTATTGAAGTGATTCCAATTTTTGATTGGTCATCTTCCTTTGTTGGTTCAACTATTGGGGTTAGTATCTTTCTCCCTCAAAGTTCGCCTTCGGTTGGCGTTTTGGTGATCCTAACTTTTGGTTAGTAGCCTTGTTCTTCAGCTTTTGGGTCGGATGTTATCTCTTGCAGATTCGAAGTGATTCTAACTTTTGGTTGGTAGCTTGTATTTGGTGTTGTTTCATCCAGTGATTCCCACTTTTGGTTGGTAGCCTTTGTTATTCCAACTTTTGGTTGATAGTGTTCGGTTTTTATCCCCAGGGAGTAACCTTTATCCCAACTCTTAGTTGGTGTCCTTTGGTTTGTATCCCAACTCTTGGTTGGTATATTTTGGTTTGTAGACCAACTCTCGGTTGGTATCTTTTGTTTATTATCCCAATTCTTAGTTGATATCTTTTAGTTTGTATTCCAACTCTTAGTTGCTATCCTTTGGTTTGTATCCCAACTCTTTGTTGGTATCTTTTGGTTGTTATCCTAACTCTTGGTTGGTATCTTTTGGTTTGTATCCCAACTCTTGGTTGGTATCTTTTGGTTTGTATCCCAACTCTTGGTTGGTATCCTTTGTTGGTATCTTTTAATTTGTATCCCAAATCTTGGTTGGTATCCTTTGGTTGTTATCCCAACTCTTGGTTGGTATCCTTTGGTTTGTATCCCAACTCTTGGTTGGTATCCTATGGTTGTTATCCCAACTCTTGGTTGGTATCCTTTGGTTATTATTTTTGGGTAGATATTTGTTCCCCACAGAGTTGTCTAGTTAGGCTTCTCTTTTTCCCCGACGGAGTTATTTTTCCCCTTAGGTTATAGGTCTGTTCATTGTACTTCCTGCAGGTTCTTGATTTGAGTTTTTGTCCCCAGAGGGTCACCTTTGGTCGGCATTCCCGTAATTCCAACTTTTGGTTTGTATCCGGCGGTTTCATTCCAACTTTTGGATGATGTTTTGTTCATCTTGGATTGTTATCCTCAGCGTGTCGCATCCCAACTTTTGGCTAGTATTCGCTGTTTTGCATTCCCGTTGGTTGCAAATTTCCGGGTTCTTTTGGTATTCAATCGCTGTGCACCCTGAATGTTTGAAAGTCATTATTATCACCCCTTCAGGTTCAAGTAGATTGAATAGGGGGAGATGTAGCACCCCAAAATTTTCCTCATTGTTTCTGGATTTACTGACTTATGTTTCTCTGCATTTTGCATTTCTGCATATCATAGCATTGGTTCTTGAGACATGGGATCAAGGTGTTTCTATGGCTCAGGGTTCCCTTTTGCTGCAAGAGTTTAAACAGCGAGCATTAGAGGCTCCAACATATATTTAGCCCAGCGATTAAGCGGTCAATTTTATTTTATTTAGTAGGTTATTTTCAGTTCAGGAGACGGTGTACGGGTTATCTCAGGCATTCTCACAGTTATAGTATCCAAGGGAATGTTTCAGAGGCTTAACGGAGCTTAGAACAGGTGGCAGTGACGTTGTGTTTCGCAAGTGCACGAATAACGTCAGAGTAATATAAAAGATTATCGATCCCACATAGACCAAACGTCAATATATCGGTTGTTATTGTTATGGTGTTTATCTAAGGCAAGTCAATAAAGGGTTAAGTTGTGTGAAATAAAAGTAAAGTGAAAAAATAAATTCAATATTAAAACAACAGGCTTAGATACAATTCACATAGCTAGGTAGTATCCCAAATGCGTATAAATAGGATGCCTTATGGGGTAATGTTTTCTACTCGTGAAAAGAACTAATTTAACGGGAACTGTCGCTTTCGCGTATTCAGAACCGAGTTTATCCCCTAATGGATCCCTCTTATTGTCACTTATAAAAAGGTGTGCATTGCGTTAGAGTGATTAAACCTATTTTTAAGAAATATAGTTTCTTAACTTAGTTGAAAAGTATTTTGACCTGGAATTTCTAACAAAAAGAGTTTCTTGTGAACTGGACTTTAAATCCATAAACGCGTCCGTAAACAATTTTAAAATCGATTTTCTAAAACATTAAAGATTCCTACTTAACTGGACCAAGCGCTTTCGCTTCTTTTGAACAGTTAAGACTAACCAAATTTATCTAAAGGTTGGACGGCTTTCGATCTTACCCAACAGATTTTAAGTGCAGAAAATAAGTGTTAAAAGTCAGAATAGCCCCTAAGTAATTCTATCGACATCCATATGGAATACTATTTTAACTACGATTGTCGCATCCTAGCCTTTAAGGTTTAGCCATACCTGGTAAAGTAAATAGACATGGTAAATAAATGCGAGTAAATAAAGTGCGAGGAAATAAATAAAGTGCGATAAAAGGTGCGATAAATAAACAGTGCGATAAATAAACAGTGCGGGAAATAAAAGCGGATAAATAAAAGGGACGATAAATAAACAGAAACCTGATCCAAATGGGAGGCTTTAAATCTTGGTACAACTTGAATTAAATGACGGAAATAAAATGGCGGCAAGATTAACTTCTACCAAAGTGCTCCAGACTCGATTAGACAATGCGATAATCCCTCGATGTAAGAAGTTTATCACTTTACAATAGGTGAAATTTATGGCTTGAGTTCTGTAACTAAGCTTGGATAATTGGAAATGAGACAGAACTCCTCTATTTATAGTGGTATGAAAGTACAGGTAAGGACGAGAATTCCCTCCAACTTCTTTTGGGAGGGAAACGAGATTGCAAAGGTGGCACCAGCCACCTCCCTATGGCGCCCGCCATATGAACTAGGGTGGATAGTTGTGGGAGACGTAGCAGTTGTCGGCAGTTGGTCACTTGTCCAATGTGTGGCATCCTCTATGGAGCCCGCCATGGTGGAAGCCATGTGTACTATTCCAGAGAATATTGGTCTTTTAGCTCGTTTTTCTTCATTTCTTCTCGAGTAGCTTTGAAAACACAAAAAACTGAAAAAGAAAAAAAAAACAGAAGCATAATACAAGAAAAATGGAAATAAAATCCTAAATAACATGCGCAAATTGAGTCGAATAAATAGTGTATTTTAGGTTTATCAAACTTTCCCACACTAAAACCTTTGCTTGTCCTCAAGCAAAATATCATGATAGAAAAGGGTGATATCCATAAATGATCTGGGCAAAAAGGACTTATAAGTTCAAGCTGGGATGAAGCGATAGGTGATAACTTAGTGAACCACGGGTATCGAAATGACACTTCTCCATGAACACGGACATAGGCTTCGTTTTTACACAAATCAATTCGTACTATCCTACCGTACCTAGGCCTACTTTTAAATCTCCTTTTGGATCCTTTTCATTCAGGCACAATCACATTAAGCTCGTTATCCATACATGCTCATAGTGAAGTGACCAGTTAGTGATTCTGATCTCAAGCATGGGGCTCTGGTACACAAATTGGTGTAACCCCTTTTATTGACCCTATTATAGTTGTGGGGGATCAGGTCGTAACCCATCCTACCGAGTTCAGCATCAGACACCTCTGAACTAACTATCAATGGGAAGATATTTTATTTTGTTTTGCTTTTATTTTTTTTTATTTTTTTTTATTTTCGAAATTTTTACAACTTTTTGGGTTAAATGACCTTCTGAGGGTTACCTATACCCGAGTTGCAATTATTATTTTTGAACATGCAGATCATTCACTTATATTCGTCGATCCTTCACTTAGATCACACTTTGGCCGGAGTTGACTGCTAGGATAAACTACTAAGGACTTCTATGAACATTTTTATTAAAGCCATGGTACATAGGGTATCGGGGTCGATTTTTACATTCGTGAAGTCTAATGTGTTACAGTGATATCAATGTTTCGAAAAGGGTTTTTCCAAATCATCCGGATCCTAACTCGAACTTGCCTCAAAGCCTAAAAATTTTCAGGATAGTACATTTTTTGTCAATAAAAAAAAATTTCGGTGAGGCTTAAGAAATGAGGGAATAAGGGTATACTGCAAATGGCTCGTTAAGCACATGTGTATTCTAAAAATGAAAATAAACTAGAAAGCGATAAAAGAAATGAAAAATGCAAGAAAAAGCGAGAAAATAAATAAAGTCTCCTCCCACACTTAAATTGAACATTGTCCCCAATGTTTCAAAATAAGAAAGGGACGAGGTACATGAAGGGCCTAAGGCATGTTGTTGGTGTTGGTGCCAGCGTGCGGTGAGTACCTAGGGCGGCGAGATCTGCCGCGACAACGATCACTCTGAGAAGCGTCGAAATCGTCGAATCTAGAGGTCAAAGCAGCCTGTGATTGCATTATGCTTTGCATGGATTGGCTCATCTACTGCTGAGACTCTTGCATAAATCTCATGTATGGTGGTGAGCAAGTTATCGCGTCTCTCCTCTCTTGCTAATTGGTCTCACCACATCTGCTCAGATATATAAAAACCGAGAGTGATACATCCAGAATGGTAAGAGGAAGACGGTGCAGTGTGTGTTTGTGGTACATGGTGAGGCGGCATAGGATGATCGGGAGACTGCTTTCGCCGGTCATACTCGTCATCGGTATCATCGCCGTCACCAACAGGAATATTCGGAGGTACTGGACCTGTAATAGGTAGAGCATCTAAATCGTAGGTCCAGTTCCTCGTGATAGTCACATCTGTGCGTCTAGTGCAAGGCAGAATGATAGATGGGATAGCCTTTCCATGGACCATAAGCTCAAAGCCCCCTTCCTTCCTGACCTTGCACAGTTTCATATCTTTTAAGAATTTTAAATTAATTATGCGAGGAGGAAGGGGTGCTAAAGTTGTTATCTCTACATCTAGGTCAGGTGCCTTTGTAATAGACATAATAAGTCCCCCGAAAGCAACGGTCTCAGTGCTCTTGATTGCGGCATTCATATGGGCAATCATGAACGGAACCACATTAAATCTCCTGTTTGTGAGGCACCCCTACAAAAATAGTAATTCCTTTGCATTCACCTTATTTGGATTCTCCCGGACAAAGATAGTACAGGCTAACACGTAGCGAAATACACGGATGGCCGAGTTATGGATCTGGGAGACAAGTATTCCTTCAAAAGATGTAATCGTAAAATTTGGCAACTTGTGCCAAAAGGAAAATGCCTCCACAGACCAATCGGAATCCAGAGGTGCTTCACAAATAGCACCTTCACCAAAAGGCAGTCCCAGCCTCTCTGCGAGTTTGTCGGTACTAAATGTGTATACAACATTAAACATTCGGAACTGTAGCGTGTCGACGGTACTAGCAGTGTTGGGCCTGACAACATAAATCAGGGAACTCAAGAATTCCCTGGTCAGCCTCTCAAAAGTATGATCACGTCTAGCAAATATTTTGTACAGTCCTAAAGTGTCTAACAAGTGATAAACACTATAATAAATACCCAATGAATACAGACAGTTGCCATCCACGTACCGTGTCGAAGTGATGTCTCGGCTTTGCAGTTTGTCAAGAATTTTCCGTTGTCTTTCTCCGGGCTTCCCTTGACGCAAAATGTAACCTTCGTGTTCCATGGATATACTCTGGAGATGGAAGATGAGTGAAATGGGTATATTTTGGAAATCGGTAAAGATGGGGTTTTAATGGATTTTGGTGAAAGGAGGAGGAAAATGGAACTTAGAATGGTTAATGGGTTGGTGAGTGGATGATGAAGTTAGGAACTTTTGGTGCTTTGGGGGAGATTTTTGGATGGCCAAAAATGGAGTTTTGGAGGTTTGAGATATGAAAATGTGGTTTTGCAACTTCTGCCCCGCATATAGTCCAGACCCCGTGGCGGGTGCCATCCTCACTGAAGGTGATTGGGCCAGATTTTGGTGCTTTGTTTGGGCTTTGGGGCTCCTTCTTGATTTTTGGAGTGTGTTGGCAGTAAAAGTTACCTGTCCTGACACACTTATTTTTCTCCTATATAATTTTTTTCTTCTCCTTATTTTGACATAAAAAATCAAGAAACATAATTAAGTGAAAAAAATAAAATTTGCATGAAATAAAGAAATAAAAATTATCGCAAATATATATATATATATATATATATATATATATATATATATATATATATATATATATATATATATATATATATATATATATATATATATATATATATATATATATATATATATATATATATATATATATATATATATATATATATATATATATATATATATATATATATATATATATATATATATATATATATATATATATATATATATATATATATATATATATATATATATGGTATTAGTTAATGTTATGAAAGAAAAACGTAAGCAAATGAAATAAGTCTGTAAATGAAGACAGCAATAAAGCAAACGATAAAAAGTAATAAAACGGTGTCATCACGGAGCTGGGTGCTCGTCTGTCTGGTCAGGATAATGGAGGGTGTGTAGGCCTGAGGTCTCCTGGTACAATGTGTCGGCTTCTGTTGCATGAGTCATGTCTGATATCTGCACCTGCAAAGGGAGGTCAGTGACTGTCTGCTAGAGTCTAACTATCTCTATACGCAGCTCTGCTATCTGAGTGTACAAGTCAGTCCTTCATTGTGAGTAATTATTGGATAATACCTTCGTCCTCGGAGAGGGTGGTGAAGGATGGTACTCTGCCAAAGGCGGTGTGCGTGGCTCATAAATCGTCTCTCCATAACCTTCCAAGGCGTAACTCCAGTTGGAAGGATCATGGACACTGGTCATAGCAGGATCAGGCAATGTAAAATAGTGGATGGTCTGGTAGTCGATCAGGAGTCTGAAATAATCAGGCTGAAATGATGCTCTCTTCATCAACCCTCTGTCCAAACAGAAATCAATGTCCAACAAGGTGTATCCACAATACGGAGTCAGGTGCAGCAGCTAGCTGGTAAGTCCTAATGTTGTGGCTATCTGAGTGACGGTGCCTCCTACATGAATGATCCCTTCTGAGGATCTAGTTGTGCCCTCGAGATTATTCAGCAAAAAGTTCCCACATGCCACTGGGCGTAGTTGGTTTGCACAGAATAGGAAGAAGATCTCTTCCTCACTAACATGCATTTTAGAGTCAGCCTTTCCGAGGAAAGTGTGAGCCAGGATCATCTGAAAGTACCTCATAGCTGGGTTGTGGATGACTGGAGATAGCTGAGTGGATGGGTCGAGGCTCCCTCCGCCTGTAATGTCTCTCCAGAATTGGTCGATGTCTCAACTGATAAAATAACCCATCGGTTGGTCAGGTATAGCATCAGGGGTGGTCTGAAATCCGAACAGGTCACCGAACTCCTTCGTGGTAAAGGCATACTTTGTGCCAAATAATCTAAATATGGTAGTGTCGTCCTAACCAACGTATGGTTCGTGGCAAAAAGAGCTAAGGAACTGCAGAGTAAGGTGTCTGTAGGTATGGTGTAACTGATCAGCATATTCGTCCCAATGGAGCTGATGACAGAGAAACCGTATGTTGGGCTCAATGCCTAAAGCTTCCATGCAGGCCTGATCTGGGTACCGGGTCGGTGCCATAGGACGCTGCTGAAGAACATAGTACCTCTGCCTTTGGTTGTCGTCCCTAAAGATGACGTGCATGTCGTTAAGAGGCTGCATCCTGCAAATAAAACTTAGAGAGCAAGTCCTGAAAGCACAAGCATTATAAACCGTTAGTTGACACATAATAATAAGATAAAATTAAATTAAATTAAATAAGAGATAAGTAAAGGAAAATAAAGAAAATCATGGGTTGCCTCCCAGGCAGCGCTTGTTTAACGTCGTTAGCTTGACGAGTAGAACCTATATGGTTGAAGTAGGCAGTGGTTGATCAATTAAGGTGTGGCTGGAGTAATCATCGGGAATGTCCCCTCCTTCGTAGAATTTTAATCTCTGCCCGTTTACAATGGATGGGCTACATGACTGGTTCTGGATCTCGACTGCTCCTGATTGTAGAACTTTAGTAACTATAAAGGGACATGTCCACCTTGAATGAAGCTTCTCAGGAAAGAGTCGCAATCTGGAGTTGAATAGGAGAGCAGGATCTCCTATATGGAAATATTTCTTCACGATCTTCTTGTCATGCCAGGCCTTGGTTCTTTCTTTATATATAATAGCATTTTCGTAGGCGGATTGGCGGAGTTCTTCTAGTTTATGTATATCAAGGACACGGTTTTCTCCAACAGTCAAATAGTCAAATTTTAGGGGTTTTATGGCCCAATAGGCCCTGTGTTCTAATTCAAAGGGTAGATGACAGGATTTTCCATAGACCAGTTGGTAAGGAGTTGTTCCAATAGGGGTTTTGAAGGCGGTTCTATAGGCCCATAGCGCATCTTGCAACTTCTGAGACCAATCTTTTCTTGATATAGAAACCGTTTTTTCTAAGATTTGTTTAATTTCTCTATTGGATACTTCTACTTGGCCACTAGTCTGTGGGTGATAAGGTGTCGATATCCTATGCTTAACTCCATATTTTCTTAAAAGTTTTGTGAAGATTCTTGATATGAAATGCGATCCACCATCGCTGATAACAAGACGGGGTGTTCCTTATCTAGGGAATATGTAATTCTTAAACAGCTTTATGACTACACGTGTGTCGTTGGTGGGAGAGGCTATGGCTTCAATCCATTTAGACACGTAGTCAAATGCTACTAAGATGTATTTATTTCCTAAGGAAGATGGAAATGATCCCATAAAGTCTATGCCCCAAACATCAAAAAGTTTCACCTCTTGAATATTTCTAAAGGGCATTTTGTCACGCCTTGAGATGTTCCTAGTGCGCTGGCATCGGTCACATTTAACTATATAGGTGTGTATATCACACCACATTGTCGGTCAAAACAGGTCTGCTCTAAGAATCTTGACGTGAGTTTTGGAGGTGCTAGAGTGTCCTTCATAAGGTGCAGAGTGGCAGTGTTCTATTATCTTTCTTACTTCTTCTGGGACACAACGGTGGAAAATACCATTCGTGCCTCTTTTAAAAAGGAGCGGTTTGTCCCAATAGAAGTGTCTTACGTCGTTAAAGAACTTCTCTCTCTGCTGGTAGTTCAAATCGGGGGGTATGATATTGGCAGCTAGGTAATTTACAAAATCCGCGTACCAAGGTACGCTGCTTACTGCCAGAGATCTCTCAGGGTTCTTAGAAGGATCTAGGCTGCTCTCTTCTATGGCTTCTATCCTAGCGATTAACCTGTTGTAGTTAAAATCATCGTTTATAGGTAGTGGATCTAGTTTTAGGTGCTCAAGCCTAGAAAGGTGATCGGCAACTACATTTTCCGTGCCTTTCTTGTCTCTAATATCCAGATCGAACTCTTGTAATAGGAGGATCCACCGAAGTAAACTAGGTTTGGCATCCTTCTTGTTTAATAAGTAACGGATGGCAGCGTGATCTGTATAAACTATAATTTTGGCTCCTACCAGATAGGATCAAAATTTTTCCATAGCAAAAACTACGGCAAGAAGTTCTTTCTCAGTGGTATTGTCGTTAAGCTGAGCAGCATCTAGGGTTCTACTAGCATAGTATATAACATGTAATTTCTTATCCTTTCTTTGCCCTAGAACAGCTCCTACAGCGTAATCTCTAGCATCGCACATGATTTCGAAAGGTTCGGCCCAATCTGGAGGTTGGATAATGGGTGCCGAGATCAACGCTTGTTTTAGAAACTTGAATGTTTCAAGGCATTTTTCGTCAAAGTTAAACTCGATATCTTTCATTAGGAGGCCGATTAAAGGTTTGGTTATTTTATAGAAGTCTTTAATAAAGCGCCGGTAGAAACCAGCGTGTCCAAAAAAATTTCGGACTTCTCTGATAGTGTTAGGGGGTTTAAGATTTTCTATCGCTTCTATCTTAGCTCTATCTACTTTGATACCTATTTCGGAGACTATATGTCCTAAGACTATATCTTTGGTTACCATAAAGTGACATTTCTCCCAATTCAACACCAGGTTGACATCCACACATCTTTTTAGGATTTTCACAAGGTTAGCGAGACAGATATTGAAATCAAATCCGCATACCAAGAAATCATCCATGAATACTTCTCTAATTCTATCTAGGTAATCAGCGAAGATTGCCATCATGCAACGCTGGAAGGTTGTTGGTGCATTACAGAGACCGAAAGGCATTCGTATGTAGGCAAAAGTTCCATAAGGGCATGTAAAGGTAGTTTTCTCTTGATCTTCTTGATATATAGGGATTTGGAAAAATCCGAAATATCCATCCAGATAGCAAAAATAGGAGTGTCTGGCCAAACGTTCCAGCATTTGGTCTATAAATGGTTAGGGAAAGTGGTCTTTTCTAGTGGATTTGTTTAACTTCCTATAATCGGTACACATACGCCATCCTCCTTCTATCTGTTTTGCTACATGTTCTCCTTTCTCGTTCTGCACGACTGTGATGCCTCCCTTTTTAGGTACTACATGCACAGGGCTCACCCACTTACTATCTGAGATTTGATAAATTATACTTGCCTCTAGTAACTTGAGAACTTCCTTTTGTACAACATCACTCATTATAGGGTTTATCCTTCTCTGATGTTCTCTAGAAGGTTTTAAGTATTCCTCAAGTGAGATCTGGTGCATGCGCACAGATGGACTTATATCTTTCAGATCAGAGATGTTATACCCTAGGGCTGAGGGATATTTGCCTAGGACAAACAAGAGTTTGTTTGTTTCTACCTGGTTTAAGGTAGCACTGACTATAATTGGACGGTTCATTTCTTCATCCAAGAACTCGTATCTTAGATTCTTGGGTAGTTCCTTAAGTTCTAGAGTTGGTTTTTTAGGGCATGGTATTGGATCGGGGGTAAGGGATAAACATTCGTACAGGTTATCATCAATGTAGGGTTCCATAAATCTATCATCCTCCTTAATGAGGGTTGAAGGCAATTTGATGATTTCTTCTAATTCTAGCTCCCTAATGCATTCATCGATGATGTCTATGGCATAACATGCATCTCCTAATACTGGTGCCATAAGAAACTTCGATAGAATGAATTCTATCTTTTCGTCACCTACCTCAAAAGTCAACTTCCCTCTCTTGACATCTATTATGGCTCCTGTCCTTGATAAGAATGGTCTACCTAGGAGGATTGGAATGTCATCATCTTCTTTAATGTCCATGACAATGAAATCAGTCGGGATGAATAATTGACCGATCCTAACAGGGACATCTTCCAATATGCCGACCGGATACTTGACGGATCTATCGGCTAACTAAAGAGACATCTTCGTAGGTTGTAATTCTCCTAGTTTTAACCTTTCAAAAACTTCCAGAGGCATGAGGCTTACACTAGCCACTAAGTCCAGAAAAACTTTGTTGATAACATGACTCCCCAAAATACAAGGTATGGAGAAATTTTCCAGGATCTTTCTCCTTTTTGGAAAGTTCATTTTCGAAAATTGAATTGCATTCCAAAGGTTTTGGATCGTCAAGTCTATATTTATTGGTAAGGATGTCTTTGAGGAATTTTGCATATGATGGTATCTAGGTGATGGCTTCTGTGAAAGGGATCTCCACATGAAGTTTCTCTATGACTTAAATAAATTTATGATATTGGTTATTGATCTTGGTTTGTTTTAGTCTTTGTGGATAGGGTATGAGAGGTTTGTATGGCGGAGGTGGTTCGTTATTTTTTCTATAGTTTTTTTCTTTATCTTGGTTTTTCTGGTTTTCGGATCCTATTGGTTCCTCTGCTTCGTCCGTGGGTGCCAGGCTTTCGTTAGAAGTCTTGGGTTTGCTCAATATCGGGTTAACCAGTTCATCGTAAGTTGTCCCACTTTGTAAGGTAATTGCATTGGCTTTCCCTCGGGGGTTTTGTTGAGGTTGCTCAAGCATCTTATTGTGGGTGACTATTTTGTCTACTTTAGATCCTAACTGGGTAATCAGTTCATTTACATGAATTTTCTGGTTTAGGAATTCTTTGTTTTGCTGGGTCTGAGCCGTAATGAAGTTCTCCATGATTTTCTCAACGTTCGGCTTAGGTTGCACAGCTTGCATAGGCGGGTTTTGTCTTTGAGCTTGAAAATGATGGATAGGGTTATTGTTTTTGTAGGAAAAGTTTGGGTGATTCTTCCATCCAGGGTTGTAAGTGTTTGAAAATGGGTTTGCTTGGGTATAGTTGACCTCTCCTGGATGAGTTTCATTCAGCAGGTTGCATTCCTCTGATTGGTGCCCTTTGGCACCACATAATTTGCACCCAGTTGAGACTGTTGCTAAAGCTACTGGGTTTGCGTACATATGTTCGATTTTAAGAGCCAAAGCGTCCATTTTGGCTTGCATCATGTCTATAGAACTTATCTCATGTATTCCTCCTTGGGCTTCCTTCTTCTCCATCATTGCTCGCTCTATCCCCCATTGACAATGGTTTTGAGCCATATCTTCAATGAGAGCGCTAGCTTTAGGGTAAGGTTTATTCATCAGAGTGCCACCTGCGGCGGCGTCGATGGTCATTTTAGTGTTATAGTGAATTCCATTATAGAAGGTGTAGATGATTAGCCATGATTCCAGGCCATGGTGTGGACATATTCTCAACAGGTCTTTATATCTTTCCCAAGCCTCGAAGAGCGATTCACCTTGGTTTTGAGTGAATCTGGTTATTTGGTTTCTGTTACACCCTAAAATTTACCCTTTTTCTAACTTTGACTGGATTTTGCTTCACATTTCATTTGCATATCATTTAGGTAGATCATTTCTCGCATACTACCCATGTTATCAGTCGGATTGAATTTATCGGGATTTCAGCCGCTTTGCTCGTATTTTACAGGATTTAAACCAAATTCAAATGAGAAGTTCCATGTCGAAATCGAGCGAAAGTTGCTCTCTTCCTGGTGATTCAGTCTGTGCTGATAATTTTGGTGCATTTCGGTGTTCGCCCTTTTTTCCGTTTTTTATTTCGTTGCATTTTTAATTTTATTCCTATTTTTGCTTTGATTTTTTTTAGATTATTAAATTAGGAAATAATTTTTATTAGAAAATAGTTTTTTTTAAATAGATTAAGTTTTAGAATTTTTAGAAATAGAAATAGATTTTTAGAATTTAGTTAGACTTAGAATTATTATTTAATAGTTTTTTTTATAGAAAATAGATATAAATTTAGAACTTAGAGTTTTTCTTATAGTTTTAATATAAAATAGAATTTTAATTAATTTAGAAATAGAATTTGTTTAGGTTCTTATTTAATTAAGTAGTTTTTAGGAATAGTTTAGAGTGAAATTTCATTTTAGATTAGTTTTTAGAAATAGATTTGTTAATTAGAATTTTAGGTTAATTAAATTTTAGTTTACGGTTAATTAAGATTAGAGTTAGAATTATTAGAATTAGTTTTATTAGTTAATTAATTTAGGTTAGTTAGATTATTAGAATATTATTGTTAGTTAATTAGGATTTTAGTTATTGTCATTAATCTTTTTCATTATCATTTAATTAAGCATTTGTTTAGTCATTAATCAACATTAGTCCAAATTAAACAGCACATTGCAAGCCACGTGTCTGATTGTTGGATATATATGTTACTATGGATTTTCTTCCACCTTGGTCAGCCACCAAAAACCCTAGCAGCCTCCATAGTTCCTATTCATCTTCATCATTCTGAGATTCTAAAAAAAAAACCACCGCGGTCCTTCTTCAACATCTTCTCCCTAGAAACTCCTTTGACAAACCATCTCAACATCTTTTCCATTTTCGAAATCCTTTCCTCACTTCATCTTCTCAAACCTACCCTCTTCCTCCTCCTCTTTCCAGAAATCCACCGCAAAACCCAAACGAAACACCAAACTCCATTTCTGAACCACCATTTCAAACAACCTCATCTTCCACCGTCCCAATCCATCATCTTCTTCGAAACCCACTCCAAAAACCATTAAACCCATTCCCGGACAAACCTCCATTCTTCCACTCGCATTTTCCGCCGTTAACTCACCATTTCTTCAACCACAAATTCGGTCCGCCGAAAACCTTAACCCAGAAATCACCAGAACAACCCACCAAATCTCTCACCTTCCGACAAAACTCATTTCTCTGTTAACACAACCCAAACCCACTTTTCTCCTTCAGAAAAATCAAACACCAACACCAAGCTTCGTCGTTCTCCCTCAACCAACTGCTATTCATAGCCAAGCATTGACTCATCCAAAACAAAAAACATTAGCAAAAGAAGAATATTGAAAACAACAGGATGTTATTTTCTGAAACCGGATTCGAAAGAAGAGCGGGGGTTGGATTTAATACGCACAGTCTTTTTTTGGGTTTCTTTTTGTTATGTTGGATTTCTGTTTGAACGGGCCGCAGAGCCCCTCTGTTTACGGTTCCCCCATTTTCTATTATCCCCCTTTCTTTTTATTTTAATGTAAATATTTTAATGTAATATATATTTTTTAAATAGTTTTTAATATATTAGTTTTTAAAACAGATTGTATTTATATGTATATATTTTATAGAATTTTGTAAATATATATTAAATTAGTTTTTAGTTTTATATATTTTTTTCTAACTTTCCTTTTAGAGTACTTTATATATATATATATATATATATATATATATATATATATATATATATATATATATATATATATATATATATATATATATATATATATATATATATATATATATATATATATATATATATATATATATATATATATATATATATATATATATATATATATATATATATATATATATATATATATATATATATATATATATATATATATATATATATATATATATATATATATATATATATATATATATATATATATATATATATATATATATATATATATATATATATATATATATATATATATATATATATATATATATATATATATATATATATATATATATATATATATATATATATATATATATATATATATATATATATATATATATATATATATATATATATATATATATATATATATATATATATATATATATATATATATTCTAAACTTTTTCTTTTTTATTTAAGTTTTAGAATATTTTCTGTTAGAAGTTAGATTTTATTTCTTATTTGTCATTGAGCATTTTATTCCACTTTTGCTCTTTTTAGGGTCAATGACGAGATCTCCAAGTTGTTATACGTCAAATTATTGATGGAAACGACAATCCCGAGACCACTTTCTTTCTCGTTTTCATTTTCGACCGTTTATCCATATTTGGTTCATTTTCACCGTTTTTTTTGTCGATGACGAAGTTTCCGTAATCCGTTATTTAGTCAAATTATTGATAAGTAATGTTGGATTCGAGACCACCTCTTTTCTCTCCTCCTTTCTTCTTCTTTTTCGATTTTATTTTGACTTTTCTTGAATCGGTGAAGTCTTGTATCTGTAAGTGTCAGATTTTCAAAGTCGATAAGCTTCCCGATTCCAAATCTATGGAAAATGATCATTTGGGTCATTTTCTTTACTTTGGGATCGCGATAGGCTACCTTCGATTAATCGACATTATGTTTGCGATTAAGACGAGATCCCACTTGTTTTTGGTCCATGCAAGACGATTAAATCGGAGAATGATCCTCAATATCATTTCTCCATCTTGTCCATAGCACGGATATCAATACGCGACCTTCTATAGTTCGACTTCCCTCATAAGTCGAGCTACGACGGTTTAGCATCACATTGGTCCCGATTTGATTCCCTAACCTTTTTGGACCATTTTCAAACCATAACCGCGACGAGTGTTGTGAGCCAAGCGTTAGATACGTAGGAAATGATGAGTGGGGAGCCTCTTCTCATTTGTCTAGAGTGTTTAGTGTATTCCCTTTGGGCAATATGCGACGCATTCGCTCCTACATCTTAGGCTTTAGCGTGTGCGTCCCGATCCGACTCCTTTCCGTTTAGGCGTTCCAGGCCTAGGACCCTTTTCTCTCGCCTCCGTGCAATCGAGACCTCCCTTTTCTCTCGCACCCGTGCGATCGGGAACACCTCTTTTCCCGTAGTTAGCCGAACTACGGCTGCTCTGATTCTTCATTCCCTAATGAAGATACGTAGGCACGAGGATCCCTATCCTTGACGAGCACACTAACCACTAACTTCCCCTTTCTCTTGCCCCAGTGAAATCGAGATCAACCTGTTATCCGAAACCTTTTCTCTCGCACCCGTGCGATCGAGACCCTGTTTTTCCGTAGTTAGGTTGAACTACATTTTACTCTGATTTCTCATACCAGATGAGGATATGTAGGCACAAGATGCGATGTCTTGGCGAGCAACCTCCTCTGTAGTTTCCTGAACTACGTTGACTCTAACTTTCCCATTGCACGAGGGAATACGTAGGCATAGGGCGGCGATGTCCTATCGAGTCAGTTCTTTACGTTCTTCCGTTAGCAATAGTAGTATTAGATAGTTTTCACCCATACATTATACAACAAGCATGGATCCCGTTGAGTACAACGAACGTGAGGGGTGCTCATACCTTCCCCTTGCATAACTGTCTCCCAAACCCAAGATTTGGTTGCGATGACCTGTCTTTTCCCCTTTTCATAGGTTTTCTCTGATCGTTTCCTTTCCCTCCCTTTGAGATAAATAACGAGCGGTGGCGATTCTTCTGTCTTTGCCGGCCCCTTTTCGCAGCGATGCGACAGCTTCTAAGAACAGATGTTTTGCTCGGGGGAAAATATCTAGCTAGGAAAACTCTTCTAAGGTCTTCACAAGTTGTTATAGAATTGGCTGGAAGCAAATCTAGCCAAGTAAGGGCTTTGTCTCTGAGGGAAAAGGGAAATAATCTTAAACGAATCGCCTCAGGAGTAGCACCATTGGTTTTAAAAGTGTTAGCTAGTTGAATAAAGGTTTTTAAATGTTAGTTCGGGTTCTCAGTAGGGAGACCCGCGAATTGGTTTTGTTGCACTAATTGTAATAGGGATGGTTTTAGTTCGAAATTGTGAGCTGGGATATTGGGGTTCACAATACTAGAACTAGGTTCGTCATTGGATGGTTGGGTGAAATCCTTAAGGGGTCTTTGGTTACGGTCTTCGTCCATAGTTTCTTAATTCTAAGAAATAAGATACGTGCGCAAGTGTAATGTTCAGGTTCCTCTAAAGCACCTATAAGAGTATCGGTGCTGCGAGTTCTTCGCATTGACCGGTGGGTAAAACCTTAGTCTAGACGGTGTAATAATTAGGTATGGAATTTTGACGTAATTGGTCCCTGGAAACGGCGCCAAAAACTTGATGTTGTGTTTCACAAGTGCACGAATAGCGTCAGAGTAATATAAAAGATTATCGGTCCCACAGAGACCAAACGTCAATCTATCGGTTGCTATTGTTACGGTGTTTATCTAAGGCAAGTCAATAAAGGGTTAAGTTGTGTGAAATATAAGTAAAGTGCAAAAATAAATTCAATATTAAAACAACAGTCTTAGATGCAATTCACATAGCTAGGTAGTATCCCAAATGCGTATAAATAGGATGCCTTATGGGGTAATATTTTCTACTCGTGAAAAGAACTAATTTAACGGGAATTGTCGCTTTCGCGTATTCAGAACCGAGTTTATCCCCTAATTAATCCCTCTTATTGTCACTTATAAAAAGGTGCGCATTGCGTTAGAATGATTAAACCCATTTTTAAGAAATATAGTTTCTTAACTTAGTTGAAAATTATTTTGACCTGGAATTTCTAACAAAAAGAGGTTCTTGTGAACCGGACTTTAAATCCATAAACGTGTCCGAAAACAGTTTTAAAATTGGTTTTCTAAAACATTAAAGATTTCTACCTAACTCGACCAAGCGCTTTCGCTTCCTTTGAACAGTTAAGACTAACCAAATTTATCTAAAGGTTGGACGACTTTCGATCTTACCCAACAGATTTTAAGTGCAGAAAATAAGTGTTAAAAGTCAGAATAACTCCTAAGTAATTCTATCGACAGCCGTATGGAATACTATTTTAACTACGATCGTCGCATCCTAGCCTTTAATATTTAGCCGGACATGGTAAAGTAAATAGACATGGTAAATAAATGCGAGTAAATAAAGTGCGAGGAAATAAATAAAGTGCGACAAAGGGTGCGATAAATAAACAGTGTGATAAATAAACCGAAACCTGCTCCAAACGTGAGGCTTTAAATCTTGGTACAACTTGAAGTAAATGACGGAAATAAAATGGCGGCGGGATTAACTTCTACCAAAGTTCTTCAAACCCGATTACAGGCTCGATTAGACAATTCGATAACCTCTCGATGTGAGAAGTTTATCACTTTACAATAGGTGAAATTTATGGCTTGAGTTTTGTAACTAAGCTTGGATGATTGGAAATGAGATAGAACTCCTCTATTTATAGTGGTAGGAAAGTACAGGTAAGGACGAGAATGCCCTCCAACTTTTTTTGGGAGGGAAACGAGATTGCAGAGGTGGCGCCCGCCACCTCCCTATGGCGCCCGCCATATGAACTAGGGTGGAAAGTTGTGGGAGACGTGGCAGTTTTTGGCAGTTGGTCACTTGTCCAATGTGTGGTATCCCCTATGGCGCCCGCCATGGTGGAAGCCATGTGTACAATTCCAGAGAATATTGGTCTTTTAGCTCATTTTTCTTCATTTCTTCTCGAGTAGCTTTGAAAACACAAAAAACTGAAAAAGAAACAAAACAGAGGCATAATACAAGAAAACGGAAATAAAATCCTAAATAACATGCGCAAATCGAGTCGAATAAACAGTGTATTTTAGGTCTATCAGGCAGCGGGTAATTATACAGGATTTCGTTCATTTGGCGCCATTTGGGCATTTTTTAATGTGGTAACCGGTTACCATATATGGAGAATCGATTACCCTGGGCGAAATTTTCCAAGAAATTTGAATTTTCAGCATTGCAAGTTTTCCAATCATTTTCAACCATTGATTTCACATAATCATCATTCGAAGGATCTAGAATTGTTTCAATTTTTACCATTTCCCTCCAAATTTAAAACACTCCATTCCTAATTGCACTCCTGATTTCCATTCTAAATGTCAATCCATATTCCAAACCACATTGTGATTCCAAACCTAGAGCTTATTTAAGTGAATTTGCTCGAAACCTCACTCATTGACACCAATTCACTCTCATTCTTCATCTCAATTTCAAAATTTTCTCTCAACTTTTTCATTCCTAAAACCTCCATTAAATCCCTTTCCACTTGAGTTCATTGATTCTACATTAGGAACCCTTGAATTCTAGAGCTAAACCTCCTTCATTCATCTCCATTATCTTCAATTCATCACTCAACTTTCGTTTGAATTGAGATCTGAATTGGGAAGCTAGATTTGAAGTGCTTTTGGGTCAATCTTGGCTTGATTTTGCTTGTTCTTCACTTCTACTATAAGGAAGCTCTTGGATCTTGAAGATTCTCTGAATTTCTAGCTTGGATCCGTTAGTTTCAAGTAAATCAACACTTACCAAAGCAAATCTCAGTTGTGAAGGTTGGTGAATTCTAGATCCAATTTGGTTTTGAGCTTATTTGCATAATCACAATGTAGATCCATGGCTTTTGATCCATTTTGATGATTTTTATCTTTGTGATTTGTGATCTCAATGTTTGATTGTGTTTACAAGATGATTAATTGTTGATTCTTGATGTTAAATCCGTGCATATTTGATTATATAATCATGTGAGTAATTGGATAAGTTGTTTGGTGTTGAAAACTGATTTTTGAAGCTGTTTTTCTGTTTTTGTCTCAGTGGTAACCGGTTACCATTAGCAGGTAACCGATTACCCTGCACAAATTTCACGTTTCTGAGCTTTTTTTCAACAGGTAACCGGTTACCTGATCTTGGTAACCGATTACCAATGAGACGAAATGTGTGTTTCTTGCACTTTCTTGCTTGTTTGAGTTCCTGTTCACATATGAACTTCATGGATTAATGTAATGCATTTATGTGGATTATTTTTGACATGTTTCATCATTCTTGAATATTTGATCTCGATTCTTCGACACGTAACGTCCGGTTTTTGTTTGAATGCTAAACATGTTCATGTTGCTTGATTGATGGTTGATCATATGACTTGTTTGATTATAGAATGTTTAATTGATTATCATTGTTAATTATCTTGCTGGATGTTTGATGCATGTTTGCATTTGTTTCCGATTCTACTTTGTTGCACGCTTGTTTGATCATTCGATCGTTCAATTTGAATTGAAGAGCATGTTGATCTTATTGGTTCTTGTTGAAGCAATGTTGTTGATAAATTATGTTTGATTGTTGAAGCATGTCCATACTTGCATGATATCTATCCATGATCAGTGTTTGTTTATGATTAATTGCATTCAAGTAAGCCTGACGCCCCACTTTTCACAACTGTTCTTATTTTGAATTTGCATGTTGTATTTTCTTGCTTGCTTGATGCTTACTTTTTACACCTGCTTTTGTGATGAAACATGTGTTGTTATAGGTTGTCTTGCTTGTGTGATGGGTTTTATTATTGTCATACTTGTGTGTTGGGTTTTATTGATGTCTTGTGTAGGAGGCGTTGTTGTAGTTGCTGTCTTTGCCTTGTTTTCTTGCTTTTGTCCTTGCCTTTGCATGTTCCCTTAGGTTTCCTATTCCAAATTAATTTCTGATTAAATTTGGAGTAGGATAGACATTAGGAGTTTAATCCATGCATGATAACATCAGGTTAGTCCTTTTTAACCTCAACCTTAGGTCCATCTTTTGCATGCTAACATTAGTATAGAATCTCCTTTCGCATCCTAACTTTAAGACCATTTTGCATGACAACATTAGGGACAAGTTCCCCTTAGACCTTCTGTGCGTCTCTCTTCTCATCTCAAAACACTTTCTAACTCATCTAATAAAGACGATGAACATTGTACGTTATGATCCTTAAGCACATGAGAAGTGATGAGTGGGGGGGGGGGGGGGGTTTCTCCTCACTTATCTAGAGTATTTAGTGTTTCCCTTTGGGCGAAATGTGTCGCATTCGCTCCTATGTCACAGTCTTTAGTGCAACGTGAATCTCAAACAAACTAATTCACTTCACTAAAACTCACAAACAAACTTCAAACCTTTTATCCTTCTGGATTTGTGTTCCAACTCATTTTCAGAAAAGAGTATGTTACTTTTCCGTTCTATCACAAACAGGCATCGACCCTAACTGGTGGAATGGGGACTTAACATCACTCATAAAAAACACTTAACCAGCGTGTGGTTTCATCATTACCCGAACTACGTTTGCTCTGATTTCTCATACTAGATAAGGATACGTGGGCACAAGACGGCGATGTCTTGGTGAGAAACCTTCCCCCCATCACCTGTGGTTTTCTGAACTACGTTGACTCTGACTCTCCCATTACATGAGGGATTACGTAGGCATAGGGCGACTATGTCCTATCGAGTCTCTTTCTCCTTCTTTTGTTCTTGTTTCTGCTTAGCAATAGTCTTTTAGATAAACACGTCCTTTGATTAGATAACAAGCGTGGATCCCGTTTCCTCTCAAGGAATCACCCTCCAAGCCGTTAGAAAACAACCTGGCCCTCTTAAGCATCTTGGCTAACAACTTAACCGCTCAAGGAACATCATCCACTAAGCTGTTAGAAACACACTTAGTCTTCTCAAGCATTTTGGTCTTCACTTGATCGCTCAAGGAACAACAACTCTTACAAGGATTTTCTTGTGCACTAATATGCTTCTTACAAGCTGATTACACAAATGAAGTACATGAACACCTAAGTGTTTCTAGCAAGTTCTTGAGCAGCAGTTCCTTGCTTTCTAATACAAAACTATCTAATGATAAATCTCTAATAGATTATAAAGCACAGTAGTTCAGTATTGCTTAAAAGCTTTCTTATTGAGCACTACGGCTTCTTTTCATGAGCTTTAAGCTTATTTTGATAAACTCCTTTCTTGGGAAGGTAATGCTTCTTTCCAGCTTAACCATCAAGATCAATTAAGTTACTATGCTTCACTTATTGATGTTTCACTTAACTAGTTATACATGGTTTTAGCATATTGCATCGTTATACACACATTCAAACAGTTTGCTTCAGCTTCTTCTACATTGAGCATTCTTCATTTAATCTTCAGCTTGTAGCATTCTCTTCAGCATTTTGGCTTTGCATAGCAGCGTACTATCACCAGCAACCAGCAACCAACAATTCTTCAAGCTTATTGATCTTCAATTTATAGAGCTTGAGAGAATAGATCCGTTGAGGGGTATTCTTAGAAACACATTCCAACAGAAATATCCCAACGTTCACATGAAGGAATGGTCAACATCACTATACAAAAAGTTGTTATTATTCCACCTTATCGAGGTAGAGGTCACAGTTTTTGTATTCTTGTGTTTAGCTCAAAATTGTTCTTATCTTCAGTCTTTCTGATGTCTTCAGTGGCTTCAAATAAAACGTTTATAAAGCATGTTGTAGAAGAATCAATTCTTTGCAAACTTCAGAAACCCAGTCTTCAGAATTCCAAGATCTTTGTTCAGCAGAACTATCTTGAGAATCTTCAGAACTCGTTCTTTTGGAAGTAATATCTTCAGAGTCTTCAGAACCTTATCTTCAAAGTCTTCAGAATTCATTAAGCACATTTTTATCTTCAGAGTCTTCAGTACTTCGTTCACCTGAACCTTGTCTTCAAAAACTCTTTATAACTTGACCTTTAGATATTTTATCTTCAGAATCTTCAGAACCATGTTCACCTGAATCATGTCTTCAGAACTTGTAACATTAGAAGCACATCATATTAGAAAGCCTTATAGGCCTTTCTCATAAAGTCTCAATTAGAATTTTCAGAACTAACGCTTATTAGAATTGTTGTATAGAAACATTCACGAATCTTAACTTTATCTTGTACAGACATAGGTTTTCTTCCAGAGTGTTGATAAAAGATTCTGATGACATCACACGTCTTCTTATCAGAGTCAGAATCATATTGACGGTGGTCACACACTAGACAGAAACCATATCATACAGAATTGTTCTCTTAGATAACATGTGCAGTTATCATCAAAACTCAAAGGCTAGATGTAGAATCAAATCTTGTTCTTACAATATCCCCCTTTTTGATGATGATAAACAATGCATTTTGATAGAAAAATCGTATAGGGTAATCAGCATAAACTCACAGAGTCATAGATAAGCTTAATGGGCTCCCTTTGATTCTGTTACTCTCAAAATTAATTTATGCTTGTTCAGAGTCTCCCCTGATCCCAAGACTCACAAAATGATTTGAAGACGAATCATATCAACAGAGAAGGATTAATTCACAGTGGCGTCTCATCCAAATCTGACTAGAACTGACTGGTCTTCATCTTAGAACCTAGATTGCTATCATAATACTATAGACGTATCAGAACCTGATTCGTATTATCAGACTTGATGTCTTGCATTATATATCAAAAACTGGTAGATACTTTCTTAGATGTCACGCATCATGTATCAAAACCAAATCTTCAATATTTTAGTACAGATCACCAACAAGTGCACATATCATCATGTCATTTGATGGTTCAGAATCCGAATATTTTCTTTAATGACCATGACTTGATTTGATCTCTGAAAGATTCACATTCTTCTGGAGTCTAGATACCATTTAAAGTTTAGATGCCAATTGAATTTTAGATACCAATTGAATCATTCTTTCAGAAAAATAACAACTTCTGACAAGTTTTGGGTATCAGCGCGAAACTCATGGACATCCTTTGTTTCTGATAACTTAGTGGTCAACACCAGATATTCATATATTATCAGATTAAGCTTGTTTAGCATTCTTCTTTCTTGTTCAACGACTTCTGAGAATATTAACCTCTGAAGTACTTGCTTCTAGAACATATCTTCTGATAATTTATCAAATACAAATTATGTGTTCTAATAAATCATAGCTTCTAATATGTCTTGTCTTCTAATATAATCTTCTTCAGTCTTCTGATAGCCTGTTCTAACATTCAGTGAACTTTTATAAAGTTCCTGATCAATTCTCAAACATAGATTAGAAGTAAAACATATTCAATTATATTTGGAATTGAGATTTTTTAGATTTAGGCATATCAAAATCATATATCACTTTCTCCCCCTTTGTCAGAAATCAAAAAGGTACAGAGAAGAAATTGACAAAGAATTAAACAAGGCAGAAAACAAAATTTTCATTAAACTGAAAAAAAATTACAAGGAGATTCATGAAAATAACAAGACAAAAAAATAACTAAAGACTTGGAAGTTCTAAGATTCAATAACTTTTCAGGGCCTGAGGTTTGTAAGCTCTCCCTGTGTCAAATAGTCTTCAAGAGGAGATTTGTAAGCTCTCCTTGAATCATATATGTAAAGTCTAAGAAGTGAGGTTTTTAAGCTCCCTTCCATTCAGAATAAAGAAACCAATCCCCCTAAGGAGAAACACCAATCATATTCAGAAATATATTCTTAATCAATGATATTCTATTGATTATTGATGGTTTCAGAATAGTTCATAGGTGAGCACCAATCAGGAGCAAGTTTTTCAGTCATTCTAGTTTTTTTTATGTGAGTAACAACTCCTTTTAGATCAAGAATATGAGAAATGACTCTACTGAAAGGAATCTAAAATGATAACTCCTTTTTAGATGAAAGAATTTCTTCTTTCAGATAGTTGAACATGGATTGAGGCAAATTGATCTTAATCTTGGAGACTAAGAAAAGAATGAAAATCCTATCCATTGTAGAGAGCCACCATGTTCCCTTTTCTCTAGGCCTAAGATTTGGTACCATACCTTTGTCGTAGAGGTGAGAGTAGAGGGACTGAACGCTGGCCCTTTGTGAACATAGATGATGTGAACATTTTTAGAAAAAAGGTTGTTTCCTCTGTATTCTTCAACGGTTTCTCCCATCTTCCTTACACTCAATATCTTGAGAGATGATTATGGATTTAATCATAATGGGAAAACCAGAGACAATAGACAGGATAATACAAGCATCAGACTCATATTGAAGAACGTGATCGTTGGCCCAAAATTCGTACAAGTTCCGGATAGATGGGTCCAGAGAGCATTTCAAAGTATTTATCTCAGTTCTTGTAGTATATATCTGAGAGGATTTTAGAAAGGCCATTTTCCAATGGAGCTTTGAAATAAATAGTAGATTCTTTCGAAAGATCTAAATCGAAAATCTCTCCCTTAATGGTTTTCGATGACATGATGGATGAGGAAGAAAAAATAGGAGGGAAGAGGGAGATGAAAACTATGAAGGAAATACACAATTTAGAGAACAGGAGGGAGTGGCTAGAGCTGATGAGGAAGGATTATAAATAGAGGAAGGGAATATTAAGAGTTAAGGGAATAATGATGATCAAAGGAGATGGAGAGACTCGAGACACGCAAAACAATTAACGGTTTAGCTAAAAATAGTGATTGTTTTCAAATCAGGTGTGGTAAATTGAAATGATAGAGTAACACGCCTAATAAAAGATGAAAATAGGAGACCTATGCAGACATTAGGTTCAAGGAGAAACAAAGGAGACACTCGAAAAGGAATGAACACAGAAATTCTAACAAGAGGTAAAGTGAACGATTTCATTTCTTATATCCAAGATATTCTCATTACCCGAGGTGTCCCATCAAATACTAGGTGTGATACAAGTAAGACAAAAGTTTTGTTGATGTACCAACTCTCTATATCATTATGGCTAATAAATGCATCACACACTAGTTTCCAACAGTCAAAATAATCTAAAAGGATCTTTTAACCTTTGGATACTTCAGATGCATGAGAACTTCACTTGTCAGAAGTCTCACATTTCAGAAATGTATTTTTCTATTCTAGAAAAACAACTATTGTGAGATAACTTCTTATCATTCTGGACATAGAACTAGGTTCACATGTTGAATGAGAGTAAGTTTAACTTCAGCAAGGATTCTTTAAAGAAAGACTTCAATCATAAGAAAATGGCTGAATTAGAAAGTTTTAGAAATGATTTCCTACTGATTTCTCAAAATTGTAGTTCTAGAATATAAGAATAATTTCTAAACCATTGAAATTAAACAGAAGAGTTAGAAATACATTACTTAATACTTCTATAGATTCCCAGATTCTGATGTAGAGGCTTCTTCAGAATCACCATGCGTTCAGCTTCTGTAGTTGATGACTTTGTTGATAGGCACTTCTAGTTGGATCATTAGATTAGTTTCTCCTTTCACCATCTCTCTTCTTTTTGCTGCAATCTTCAGAATGTGCGTTGGATGCACACTAGCTTTCTTTATCTTGTATTGCGACAAGATTATCTTCAATTCTTCTTTGAATTTCGCATTTGGATGATGAGACATATCTTTTGATGTTTATTCCATCTGGATTATCAGAGAACTTGAGAGCTTCCTTTTATCTTTGTGCTTCATGTCTTTTTGTTGGCATGCTTTCCAGAAGTCTTCTTGATTCATCCAGTTTAACTTTCAGGTTTTAGGTAAAATCTTAAACACCATACACTGGCTAAAATCAATCTTGTATTGCCGAAGTCAATTTCTTGACATGACGTTCTTTTTCAATGGATGCAGATATCATCATGAACATCAAACCACGAGATGCATCTTCTGAGGGTTTGAATGTTGATCTTGTTCTTACAAGTTTGGTCTTATTAACCAGAATCAGTTCATCATAAAGTAACAACTTTTGACTTTCCTTTCTTAAGGGAGTATGAACTATGATGACTTCTGATTGAGCATCCTTTCATAGCTTCGTCTTGTACTTCTTAAGCAGCTCCATTACCTTTATCATTCTAAATAGGTAATTTTTGGATTTACAATCTTTCAATAAGCTATGAGTTCTGGTTTCCAAGTTTATCATTAAATTGACATTTATTTGATTTACCAGTAGAAGTACTTCCACGCCAAGATGATGTAGCCTTCAGAGCATTCTGGCCATAATGCATTCATCATTTTTTCAAATCATATTTCGTTCTAAACATAGCATGCATTAGCTTTTTAAGAAATCTTTTCCATGATAGAATCATGATACTAACAACTTATTCTTAAGAGCTTGTTTTATCTTCTACATCCTTATCTGATTGTGAAGAACTAGAACACGAGAATCTCTTTCTTATCAGCTAGGTTCTTAAGCTCATAATTTCACTCAGTCACATGAGTCCAGAAAGTAGTGAACACATAAGGATACACTCATGTATCATGAACTCCTAAAAAGAAACTTTAGATGACATTCTAACAAACTTAAGCTTGTTCAACTGTGATACCTTTCTCAAGCTAACATGACTTATTTGTCTTAGCTTCAGCCAACTCTCTTCATAGGCATATATACGACAATAATCAGAAAATTGTAAGTTGCTTTTTCTTGAATGCACTTCTGAAAACTGAAAAACTTCCCTTCCAATCACTTTAGAATCCTGCGAAGATTTTAGAGCAGGTAGTCAGAATCCTGGTAGCCATATCTAACGCTTATCTGCAGTCATGATTTAAAATCTTGATGACAAGATTTATAACATCTTCAGCATACTTCATATTGAAGTTTCCATGCTTCAGAATCATGACACGGCATTCTCTCTTCTTTACATGAAAGAGTTCCTAATGAGTACTGAGAAAGTCAATGGTAGACCAAGTCTGTTTGTTGAAAACATCCCATACTCAAAAGGAATTAATCTTTAGCAAACAATATATCTTGCTTTCTGATGATTCTTGTTGATCTATTCTAGATCATTCTTCTTAAGCCATGTCTAGGCATCATCTTGAGAAGATATGTAGCTCTCAACTAACGTATTTCAAGAATAGCATTCATCAAATTCTTCTAATTATTTGATTAGTCTATTTTCCTTTTACCAACTGATTCTTCATCTTGCTTTCAATCTTCTTGCAAGCACCATAAGAGAAGATTATATTGTTAATAACAACCAGCTCTAAGAATCAGTGACACAATCCATAATGAACCTTTCTGGTTTGTCATTTCAGTACTCAATCTTTTCATCATCGTATGAGACTGAAACTGTGGATGGTGGAGGAGATTAGCCAGAGCACTTCCCAAAGCTCGTTCGGATCTTTATCTGACACGGTTAAGTGTTTGACAAATATCAATAACATAACCAAAGCTCTGATACCAATTGAAGGTTGAGAAACACAAGAAAGGGGGTTTGAATTGAGTTTCACATTTTGTCCCCTTTTGCGGAATTAAACTAATGGTGTTAACAAGTAAATAAAAATAAATGAACGCAATTATTTTTATCCTGGTTCACTGTTAACAAAGCTACTTCAGTCCATCTACCAAAGTGATTTTGCCTTAGACAAGGACTTAATCTAATAATCATCAACAATTACAACCACAATGGATACCTTCCATTGCCTTCTTGAGAATCCTGGCTCTCACTAGCCTCTCAAGGAATCAACCTCCAACCCATTAGAAAATGACCTGGCCCTCTCAAGCATCTTGGCTAACGACTTAGCCACTCAAGGAACATCATCCACTAAGTTGTTAGAAACACGCTTAGTCTTCTTAAGCATTTTGGTTTTCACTTGACCGCCCAAGGAACAACACCTTTTACAAGGGTTTTCTTGTGCACTAATATGCTTCTTCCAAACTGATTACACAAATCAAGTACATGAACACCTAAGTGTTTCTAGCAAGTTCTTAAGCAGCAACTCCTTGCTTTCTAATACAAAACTATCTAATGATGAATCTCTAAGAGATTATAAATCACACTAGTTCTGTATTGCTTAAAAGCTTTCTTATTGAGCACTACGGCTTCTTTTCATGAGCTTTAAGCTTCTTTTGATGAACTCCTTTCTTGAGCAGGTAATGCTTCTTTCCAGCTTAACCATCAAGATCAACTAAGTTATTATGCTTCACTTATTGATGTTTCACTTGACTAGTTATACATGTCTTTAGCATGTTGCATCGTTGTACACACATTCAAACAGTTTGCTTCAGCTTCTTCTACATTGAGAATTCTTCATTTAAGCTTTATCTTGTAGCATTTTCTTCAGCACTTTGGTTTTGCACAGCAGTGTGTTATCACCAGCAACCAGCAACTAGCAACTAGCAACCAACAATTCTTCAAGCTTCTTGATCTTCAACTTATAGATCTTGAGAGAATAGATCTGTTGAGGGGCATTATTGGAAACATATTCCACATCAATATCCTAACATTCACATGAAGGAATGGTCAACATCATTGTACAAAAATCTGCTTTTGTGCCACCTTATCGAGGTAGAGGTTACAGTTTTTGTATTCTTGTGTTCAGATCAAAACCATTCTTATCTTCATTCTTTCTAATGTCTTTAATGGCTTCAAATAAAACCTTGATGAAGCATGTTGTATAAGAGTCAATTCTTTGCAAACTTCAGAAACCCAGTCTTCAAAATTCCAAGATCTTTGTTCAGGGAAACTATTTTGAGAATATTCAGCACTCGTTCTTTTGGAAGTAATATCTTCAGATTCTTCAGAACCTTGTCTTAAGAGTCTTCAGAATTCATTAAGCAGATTCTTGTCTTCAGAACTTGACCTTCAGATATTGTGTCTTCAGAATCTTCAGAACCATGTTCACCTGAATCACATCTTCAGAAATTGTAACATTGGAAGCGCATCACATTAGAATGCCTTATAGGCCTTCCTCATAAAGTTTCAATTAGAATGTCCATAACTAACATTTATTAGAACCGTTGTATTAGAAACATTTGTGAATCTTGACTTTATCTTGTACATACATATGTTTTCTTCTAGAGTGTTGATAACAGAGTCTAATGAAGTCACACGTCTTCTTATTAGAGTCAGAATCATATTGACAACAATCACACATTAGACAGAAACCATATCATACAAAATTGTTCTCTTAGATAACATGTGCAGTTATCATCAAAACTCAAAGGCTAGATATAGAATCAAATCTTGTTCTTACAAGACTATGTTCAAAAGGGGTTATAGATATTAAGTTCATTTATATGGATCATCAATGGGCTGGCATATTTTTACAAAACTCTTAGCTATTTAAAGATTTTATTTTATCAAGAAGAATGTGAACATGGTCTATATTAAAGAATAATGCTTATGTTTGATCAAAATCTCAAAGTGTGATGTTGCTCAGAAGTAGCTTCAATCAGAGTCTAAGAAACTGCCTCTGATGAAAAATGGCTTCTAAAAAATATCAGACTTTGAGACGTTAGAGGTGGATTATTTTCTTTAGCTTGCATTCACATGTCTGATAATTATCTTGCACGGTAGCTGTTTGGGTAAATTGTTAGGTAATGATATGAAACTTCCTGATTTCTTTGAAACTGCCTATCTGTCATCACCTCGTGTTTGCTTACTTGTTTATTTATGTTTATTATTTTTCTTTTTTAAAGATATTCCTTAAGTGGTCTTAAAGCAAAGAGAGTTGTCTTGAATCTTTCTGACAAATCATTTTCTATATATTTGGAAACATATTTCTATTTATTTGCATTTTTTATCCTTCTTGAGTCATTCCCTGTCAAATATGGCCTCTAGATCTAACCTTGGTATGGAAAACCAGTTAACTGTAATCATCAAATGACTAGTTGATTTTGAATAGATAATGACTCATGGCTTTGATCTTCAAAGCACTATCTCCCAAAATGGTTTGGATAATTTCTTTGATATGCTTTATGGTCCTACTTACCTAACCTGGTCAAGGATTTTTGGATAAATCTAAAATTTTCTATTCTTTACGTTGTATCTGGTGTTCCTATCACCATCACCATCACCCCCCCCCCCCCTACACACACACATACATACATACACACGCATCTATTGCTAATGCAATAAACTATGAGGATGAAGGTGTATTTTTGGATATGATCTTTTAGGAATCTTATTTGTCTCCTCACCTTATCTTTGATTATCTCTCCGACCAATCCAAAGTTTCAAGTCTCAATTCCAAGGCATTACTCCAGTATCACATGCTGATTTCAAACTTCCTGCCAAAGAAAAAGGATCTGACTTCTTTGGATATTAATGAAAAAGCTTTTTTGTTGCTTCTCAACACGGATCTAAAGATTAACCTCCCTCAAGTTATGTTTAATTACCTAAAAAATGACTTTAACTTCCTTTAAAGAGGGAAAGTCATGCTTCATTCCTTATGGAAGGGTTACCTCTGAATTTTTTTCATTCAACAAGGAGTTAAGTTAAATACTATTGAGGTTAAATCACAAGTCTGGGGAGATAAGTTGAAGCTTACAAACTCTTTGAAATTTGTTGACCCGTTTATGGTCAAGGTAGTCTCTATGGATAGATTTTCTTCTGCTTAGTTGTTTTGTTTGTTTTGTATTTTATCTTTGTAGCTTATATGTTCTTTTTAATAAAGAGTTATTTATTTGCTATTTTTTATCTTTCTTGTTTCTCTTACTGAATGATTAATAAGCATAACCACAATTGAAGGATCTCAAAGGAAGTTTGTGATTTTTGGAAACGAAATGGAAACTTTATTCATAAGACATTACATGATCAATTTCTAAACACTATTACATATGTCTTAATTCTTGATCTTCTTGGTCTTCTGTCCCCTTATATGGCTCTAGAAATGTTTTCCATTTTTCATCTCACTCCTCTTCCTCTAGAATCGTGCTCTCCTCATTAGCTCCACCAGATATGCGTTCTTCATCTTCTGTTGTGGATCTCTGAGCCTTTGCTAATTCCTTAACCTTCTTATTCTTCTTTTTCTCTTCTCTTACATCCTTTCTCATCATATTGTGAATTTCTTTTGCAAAATCTTTTATTGTCTGCCTTGAATGTCTTCTTCTTGCTCATTCTTGTGTATCTTTAGAGTTGTGTGATTTGGTGTTGTTTCCGCATCTGGTTTTATAAGGGCATGGTTAGAATCTACTCTATCTTGAAGATTGTGTTCTTTGACTCTTGTGCCTCTGTGCTTACTGTTTTTTGGAAACCATATTGTCAGAGTCTACCTTTGACCATCTTGAAAATTGTGGTTCATATGTTTATCAGTCATCAGTATATGTATTTGTTATCTTTTTGTTGATGACAAAAGGGGAGAAATTCATGGGATTATTTAAGAATATTAAAGTTTTTTTAAAATATTTTTAATTCACCTGAACCCTAACTATGTAGTTATTTTAATATTGTTTTCTTTTGAACATTTTTCTATCAATATAAGTTTAAGTTAACTTGGATGGAACTTAAGGGGGGCTTAAAAAACTCAACCTTTGGCCTATTAGACTCAGGAAGATCTTGTAAATCTCAGACTCTGATGTTGTCAAGTTAGTTAAAATTGACCAACCATTGTTCCTAAATACATTTCTTTGTCATCATCAAAAAGGGGAGGATTGTTGGAACAAGATTGTTCATATCTCTTGGGTTTTGATGATAACAAAGTATTTAGATGAAAAATAGGTATAGCAACATATGTTCAAGTGTGCAGGATCACAAGCTTAGAATTCACTATGAATTAATTTTGTTGAAAGCATATATGGAGAATCAGTGTTACTCAAATTCTAAATGATCACAATATGGTGATTCTGACTCATCAGAATCTGGTGACTCTGATTGAGTTCATCAGCCTATGAAGGTTCACAATCAGGTATAGTGTTCTAGCTTCTGGTGGAAGCTCAGACTCTAAAGGAAAAAAGTACCTCTAATTCGTACCATGTACCAAAAGCAGAGCATTCTTGTCAAAGCGCCAGATTTCTGGAAAGAGTCAAATAGGGTTTCGTTTTGCAAAGCTCAAGGAATGGTGATGTACCTCTTCAATCTGTTCTTCTTTTGGTAGATGCCTAGTACTTCGAAAGGTGTTGTGAACAGTGTCATTATTCAATGGACAGTGCTTCTAACTAGATACATTCTTCAACGAATCTCTTGGCATGCTTCTTCACTAAGTTAGCTCTTATACTCAAAACCTCCAACGAATTTTTCTCTACCTCTATAAAAGGAAGCTAAGGATTTGAAGGAAGGCATACAAAAAAAAATGCATTATAATATCTTAAGCATAACTCTAAGCTTTATTTGCAACTGTTATTGCATAAGATCTTAAAATTTCTCATCTTTGTATATCTTAGAAATCTTAAGAGTTTTAGAACTTGTTGGTTGTTGCACAACTGTTATACTTCTGATTGTGTATCTAAGTATCGTAGTTACCTTTTCTTCTAAACTGTTTGTTTAAGGTAGAGAATGTTTCTTACCTACAAACTTTAGCATTGAAGTCTCTTGTCTATGTACTATAGCAATGAAGTCTCTTTCTATGTTGATTGAGCAGAAGTCTCATGAAAGGTTGCTTGAGCAGAAGTCTCTTTCTAGGTTGATTGAGCATTAAAGTTGCTTGCAAGTGTGCTTGAGCAAAATGTAATTTGTTTGGTTATAGTGAAAATCTCTTGTTGAGGAAAGGGGACTGAACTAAACTCAGTTGAGGAAAGGAGCTATGATAATCTTTGTGTGTTGTTTGCTTTTACTTCTAATCACTTTATTTATGTTGCTCTAACTATTTCTGATACCAGACTCTAAACGTGGTTCAGAATTTGAAGTTCCATTATCAAAAGCGAAATGATTTTTGGCATACACAATTCAACTCCCTGTTCTTGTGTATTTTTCTCACCTTAAGCCCAAAAGTAGGTAAACAAGTAAATTCGGAAGATCATACCTTAAGGGTAATATATTTATGATTCAGACGATTTGAGACCCTTGTGACTAACAATGCAAGTTCACATTGTTTTGTATTTGTGTTGCATAAATTAAAAATAAATAAGGTTTGAAACCTTAGAAAGATAATTAGGCTAATTTCCATTGCTGAAAGGACTCCAATCTATAGGAGAGCTCCACCGAAATACTTTATTTTCACACCTGTTGTCTCCATAATTTTTACAAGTCAGCATTCTACCGCTAAAAGTAAAAGGAAGATGGCGGGATGAGACCTTTTTTCTTAGGGGATTACCTTAGTTGTTTTATTGTTTTCGCTATACTTTTGTGATAACATGTTACGTTTTGTACTATTTTGGGCATACGAAGTAATGTATGTGAGACAAACGTACTTATGTAACTTTTCTGTTATTGTAATTTGTTTCTGTGCCTAAATTAACATCTTAATTATGGAGGAATTAACATGCCACCCCCTCACTTATATCTGACACCTTTTTATATATGGCAAAATTTCAATTTGCCCTTCAACGTTTTGTACTATTTTGGGCATACGAAGTAATGTATGTGAGACAAATGTACTTATGTAACTTTTCTGTTATTGTAATTTGTTTCTGTGCCTAAATTAAGATCTTAATTATGGAGGAATTAACATGCCACCCCCTCACTTATATCTGACACCTTTTTATATATGGAAAAATTTCACATTTGCCCTTCAAAAAAATTCAAAAATTATGAAATTTATAGGGGTATATTGGAAATTTTGTAATATATATCGAAAATTTTCATTTGTTTTACCGGAAATTTTCGATAAAAACTGAAAAATTTTGAAAAAAATACCAGAAATTTCATTTTTTTACCAAAAATTTTGAAATTTTCAAAAAAAAATTTCAAATTTTTTTTACACTACCACAATTTTGAATTGGTAGACTGTATCAGAAATTTTGAAATTTTCAGTATTGTACCACCAATTTCGATGGTGGTAGTGTAAAAAAAAAATTGAAAATTTTTCACTACCGAAAATTTCGAAATTGGTAGTACTGTATCAGAAATTTTGAAATTTTTAGTATTGTACCATCAATTTCGATAGTGGTAGTGTAAAAAAAATTTTGAAAATTTTTCACTACCGAAAATTTCAAAATTTCCGGTACAGTACCACAAATTTCAAAATTTTCAGAAATTTTCACACATTACCGAAAATTTCAAATTTTTCAATAATATAAAAAAATTTTCAAGGACAATTTCAAAATTATAAAAGTTTGAGGGTGGCAAGTAAAATCCTCTTAATTATGTGATTCTAGACACACATTAATTGGATTGTTACACTTCAACAAAACAACAGACAAATAATAAAATATGTAAATCTTATAATTATTCTTTTGTTTTATGTTAAAATTATAAATATTATAAATATTTATTTTATGTTTTATTTATATTGTTCAATTAAATATATTTATTTTATATTTTATTTTAAATATATAAAATAAATTTATAAACTTAAATAAGACAAGAAAAAAAGAGACATGATTAATATTTTAATGAAAATGTATATTTCTGTTTCCTATTTAATTACAAATTAATCGTCCATGCATCTTAGTATAGAAAAGTGTATAAGAATTATTTAGTATTTTTGGTAGTATCTTGTTTTCTGACGTTTATATAGAGATAGAAATAGAGATATATTGATTAATGTGATGTAAATGTTTATGAATTGGAAACAGCATGGCTTCAAATCTCAAATATTGAAATTGAAGCAATCCAAGGGTTATTAGTTAGATGCAGAATCAACTTTTAGAGGTATTGATTTTAATAAAAATTTACATCAGTTACTAAAATATTTTTATGTTAGTTAGTAGGGTAATTAAATAAAATGAAAATTAATAAATAAGAGTATAATAATAATAAAATAATAATAAACATTATAAAGAGACAGTTATTTTTGAGATTGAAAAAGTCTAACTAAAACACTTTTTATAAAAATGATGAAGAAACTGATGAAGAAATAGTTTATTAAATTAGATGGAAGCTACTCTACAGCATTTGAATGAAATGAAATAGATGTCTTTTAATTCAACCAAAGATCTTGAATTATAGAATCCTCCTACAAGATTAGATGGAGACAAGGTATATCTCAATACATTCATTATCCAACATTATCCAACACATCCAAGAGACAAGGTATATCTCACAACAATTACTTACTGAAAATTTGATTACACCATCACATCCAAGAGACAAGTAATCTCAATATCGTGAAGCAAGCTCAAAAAGCTTTTTGTGCTTATCTGAGACAAATGACTGCGCCTTCATAATCGGTTTGCCATCAGTTCCCAGAGACAAGCGCTTCACTCCAATGACAGTAGTCAAACCTGCACGAATAATTTTTTTAATCATACAATGAACATTGTAATTTTCTTAATCGGCTATTGTGTCAATAATTTTTAAACAGCATGGCTTCTGTTACTATTAGGCCAAATTTCTACATACAAAAAGTTCTATGATTGTACTCACTCTCATGTACACGACCATACACCATTCGTTCCCCTTTCCAAAATTCCAAAGGCCTTGTCCTGAACCTGCTGCTTCTCCTTACTCCAGATTCCCATGATGTACCAGCACCTGGAAAAATAGGATAACAATATAACTTGACAATAAACAAAATTCTCGAAACTTAATGAGATAAATAGGTACAAACATGCGAGGCTACTCCTCAGCCGAAATCTCTTGCCCTTGGATGCTTTTTGTGCACGCATTTTAACTCTCTTTTTCCCACTAACAGGTGCCACAGAACCAACTGTCTTTTCCTGTACCAGAAGACAGAGATTCATTTCTAAAGTGCAATTATTTGATAATCGATCGAGTTGTTAAGATACTCATAGTTTAAAGATTGAGGTGTTAAAAAAAACAGCATAACTAGGAACCTGTGAACTCTGTTCTTGACCATCATCTGATCTTCTAGCACTATTGTCCGTAGAATTGTCTTCATGCGCATCTGGATTTGATTGATCGGCTAATGCATTTCATGAGTTAGTGTCATCAAAGGTACAGGAACACTAATTTAAAATCAAATTTTTTGATTTCAGATCAAAGGGAAACCGATGTGCAGAGGTCATTGCATTGATGTAAATAGTTCACCAAAAAAACAATAACAATAATCAAGTCTTGTTTGACTAAAAAAGGCCAGCTACATAGACAAAAGATAACATTGATCTTTTTGAAAAATAAAGTTAGAGTAAGGTTTTTTCTTATACAAAATATTGTGAGTATATACATACCTAGTGGAATCCCCAAGTTGGAATTTAAATCATCTGTTGGTATAAAATCTGAAGTTTCCTGCATATTTTCTGCCAGCATCTATCAAAATACAGTTCATTCAGATTTCAGTTAAACCTTCAACAAAAATTTATATTATTAAACTAAAATATTCAGAGCTAACATACTTCGTCCTCAAATTGATCAGGTTCATTTGGCTCGACATTTGGCTTTCCCGCTATGTCAGCCATTACCCTTTTTCCCACACCACTACCTCCAATTTCCATGTCAACAGGAGGTTCATTCGAGTCAACATTAGCCAGGCTATTCCTCAGCCGAAATCTCTTGCCCTTGGACGCCTTTTTTGCACACATTTTAACTCTCTTTTTCCCACTAACAGGTGCCACAGAACCAACTGTCTTTTCCTGTACCAGAAGACAGAGATTCATTTCTAAAGTGCAATTATTTGATAATCGATCGAGTTGTTAAGATACTAATAGTTTAAAGATTGAGGTATTAAAAAAAACAGCATAACTAGGAACCTGTGAACTCTGTTCTTGACCATCATCTGATCTTCTAGCACTATTGTCCGTAGAATTGTCTTCATGCGCATCTGGATTTGATTGATCGGCTAATGCATTTCATGAGTTAGTGTCATCAAAGGTACAGGAACACTAATTTAAAATCAAATTTTTTGATTTCAGATCAAAGGGAAACCGATGTGCAGAGGTCATTGCATTGATGTAAATAGTTCACCAAAAAAACAATAACAATAATCAAGTCTTGTTTGACTAAAAAAGGCCAGCTACATAGACAAAAGATAACATTGATCTTTTTAAAAAATAAAGTTAGAGTAAGGTTTTTTCTTATACAAAATATTGTGAATATATACATACCTAGTGGAATCCCCAAGTTGGAATTTAAATCATCTGTTGGTATAAAATCTGAAGTTTCCTGCATATTTTCTGCCAGCATCTATCAAAATACAGTTCATTCAGATTTCAGTTAAACCTTCAACAAAAATTTATATTATTAAACTAAAATATTCAGAGCTAACATACTTCGTCCTCAAATTGATCAGGTTCATTTGGCTCGACATTTTGCTTTCCCGCTATGTCATCCATTACCCTTTTTCCCACACCACTACCTCCAATTTCCATGTCAACAGGAGGTTCATTCGAGTCAACATTAGCGAGGCTATTCCTCAGCCGAAATCTCTTGCCCTTGGACGCTTTTTTTGCACACATTTTAACTCTCTTTTTCCCACTAACAGGTGCCACAGAACCAACTGTCTTTTCCTGTACCAGAAGACAGAGATTCATTTCTAAAGTGCAATTATTTGATAATCGATCGAGTTGTTAAGATACTCATAGTTTAAAGATTGAGGTATTAAAAAAAACAGCATAACTAGGAACCTGTGAACTCTGTTCTTGACCATCATCTGATCTTCTAGCACTATTGTCCGTAGAATTGTCTTCATGCGCATCTGGATTTGATTGATCGGCTAATGCATTTCATGAGTTAGTGTCATCAAAGGTACAGGAACACTAATTTAAAATCAAATTTTTTGATTTCAGATCAAAGGGAAACCGATGTGCAGAGGTCATAGCATTGATGTAAATAGTTCACCAAAAAAACAATAACAATAATCAAGTCTTGTTTGACTAAAAAAGGCCAGCTACATAGACAAAAGATAACATTGATCTTTTTGAAAAATAAAGTTAGAGTAAGGTTTTTTCTTATACAAAATATTGTGAATATATACATACCTAGTGGAATCCCCAAGTTGGAATTTAAATCATCTGTTGGTATAAAATCTGAAGTTTCCTGCATATTTTCTGCCAGCATCTATCAAAATACAGTTCATTCAGATTTCAGTTAAACCTTCAACAAAAATTTATATTATTAAACTAAAATATTCAGGGCTAACATACTTCGTCCTCAAATTGATCAGGTTCATTTGGCTCGACATTTTGCTTTCCCGCTATGTCATCCATTACCCTTTTTCCCACACCACTACCTCCAATTTCCATGTCAACAGGAGGTTCATTCGAGTCAACATTAGCGAGGCTATTCCTCAGCCGAAATCTCTTGCCATTGGACGCTTTTTTTGCACACATTTTAACTCTCTTTTTCCCACTAACAGGTGCCACAGAACCAACTGTCTTTTCCTGTACCAGAAGACAGAGATTCATTTCTAAAGTGCAATTATTTAATAATCGATCGAGTTGTTAAGATACTCATAGTTTAAAGATTGAGGTATTAAAAAAAACAGCATAACTAGGAACCTGTGAACTCTGTTCTTGACCATCATCTGATCTTCTAGCACTATTGTCCGTAGAATTGTCTTCATGCGCATCTGGATTTGATTGATCGGCTAATGCATTTCATGAGTTAGTGTCATCAAAGGTACAGGAACACTAATTTAAAATCAAATTTTTTGATTTCAGATCAAAGGGAAACCGATGTGCAGAGGTCATTGCATTGATGTAAATAGTTCACCAAAAAAACAATAACAATAATCAAGTCTTGTTTGACTAAAAAAGGCCAGCTACATAGACAAAAGATAACATTGATCTTTTCGAAAAATAAAGTTAGAGTAAGGTTTTTTCTTATACAAAATATTGTGAATATATACATACCTAGTGGAATCCCCAAGTTGGAATTTAAATCATCTGTTGGTATAAAATCTGAAGTTTCCTGCATATTTTCTGCCAGCATCTATCAAAATACAGTTCATTCAGATTTCAGTTAAACCTTCAACAAAAATTTATATTATTAAACTAAAATATTCAGAGCTAACATACTTCGTCCTCAAATTGATCAGGTTCATTTGGCTCGACATTTTGCTTTCCCGCTATGTCATCCATTACCCTTTTTCCCACACCACTACCTCCAATTTCCATGTCAACAGGAGGTTCATTCGAGTCAACATTAGCGAGGCTATTCCTCAGCCGAAATCTCTTGCCCTTGGACGCTTTTTTTGCACACATTTTAACTCTCTTTTTCCCACTAACAGGTGCCACAGAACCAACTGTCTTTTCCTGTACCAGAAGACAGAGATTCATTTCTAAAGTGCAATTATTTGATAATCGATCGAGTTGTTAAGATACTCATAGTTTAAAGATTGAGGTATTAAAAAAAACAGCATAACTAGGAACCTGTGAACTCTGTTCTTGACCATCATCTGATCTACTAGCACTATTGTCCGTAGAATTGTCTTCATGCGCATCTGGATTTGATTGATCGGCTAATGCATTTCATGAGTTAGTGTCATCAAAGGTACAGGAACACTAATTTAAAATCAAATTTTTTGATTTCAGATCAAAGGGAAACCGATGTGCAGAGGTCATTGCATTGATGTAAATAGTTCACCAAAAAAACAATAACAATAATCAAGTCTTGTTTGACTAAAAAAGGCCAGCTACATAGACAAAAGATAACATTGATCTTTTTGAAAAATAAAGTTAGAGTAAGGTTTTTTCTTATACAAAATATTGTGAATATATACATACCTAGTGGAATCCCCAAGTTGGAATTTAAATCATCTGTTGGTATAAAATCTGAAGTTTCCTGCATATTTTCTGCCAGCATCTATCAAAATACAGTTCATTCAGATTTCAGTTAAACCTTCAACAAAAGTTTATATTATTAAACTAAAATATTCAGGGCTAACATACTTCGTCCTCAAATTGATCAGGTTCATTTGGCTCGACATTTTGCTTTCCCGCTATGTCATCCATTACCCTTTTTCCCACACCACTACCTCCAATTTCCATGTCAACAGGAGGTTCATTCGAGTCAACATTAGCGAGGCTATTCCTCAGCCGAAATCTCTTGCCCTTGGACGCTTTTTTTGCACACATTTTAACTCTCTTTTTCCCACTAACAGGTGCCACAGAACCAACTGTCTTTTCCTGTACCAGAAGACAGAGATTCATTTCTAAAGTGCAATTATTTGATAATCGATCGAGTTGTTAAGATACTCATTGTTTAAAGATTGAGGTATTAAAAAAAACAGCATAACTAGGAACCTGTGAACTCTGTTCTTGACCATCATCTGATCTTCTAGCACTATTGTCCGTAGAATTGTCTTCATGCGCATCTGGATTTGATTGATCGGCTAATGCATTTCATGAGTTAGTGTCATCAAAGGTACAGGAACACTTATTTAAAATCAAATTTTTTGATTTCAGATCAAAGGGAAACCGATGTGCAGAGGTCATTGCATTGATGTAAATAGTTCACCAAAAAAACAATAACAATAATCAAGTCTTGTTTGACTAAAAAAGGCCAGCTACATAGACAAAAGATAACATTGATCTTTTTGAAAAATAAAGTTAGAGTAAGGTTTTTTCTTATACAAAATATTGTGAATATATACATACCTAGTGGAATCCCCAAGTTGGAATTTAAATCATCTGTTGGTATAAAATCTGAAGTTTCCTGCATATTTTCTGCCAGCATCTATCAAAATACAGTTCATTCAGATTTCAGTTAAACCTTCAACAAAAATTTATATTATTAAACTAAAATATTCAGAGCTAACATACTTCGTCCTCAAATTGATCAGGTTCATTTGGCTCGACATTTTGCTTTCCCGCTATGTCATCCATTACCCTTTTTCCCACACCACTACCTCCAATTTCCATGTCAACAGGAGGTTCATTCGAGTCAACATTAGCATTAAAACCAGGTTCCCTTGAATTATCCACCGTGGATTTTTTAGGAGTACTGATGCAATTTCTAATAGGATCATCAACCGAACAAGTCTCACTAACTGCAACTTCATATTCCATTGAAGATGCATTTAGTTGTTCTGATAACTTCCTAGAATTGTCTTCCTTGGACTGTGCAGAAGTGTCCAGAATTTTATTTGTCTCATCAGCAGCAATAACATCTTCGATTATAGGCGCACCTGGCTCATCTGACAGCTTACTAGAACAAACAATATTTACTTCTTGGTTTACCATATGAGTTGGCGAACTTTCTTTCGTAGATTCTAGATCAATTTCATGAGCTGAAAATGGATTCCCTGATGGTTTTGACTGTGAAATGTGCTTCTGCAATGTTGAAAACAAAACAACTGGACTTCTTGGTGGTGTAGGTGAAGCTAATTGATTCTCGGGGCATCCTACATCCTGCCTGAGAGGCGTCTTAATGTCTATTCCTTTCAACAAATTACTTATGTCATAACAAGCCTTACTTGGCTGCGACAAATTTCCATGCGAAGATTTCAGATCCATTGGTTGGCTATCTGGGAAATCTGGAACAGATGGCTTCTCAACAACAATGGGTTTGATCTGTAACCTCTCCTGCAAACGATCCATTGCTCCAACCCCCTCTAGCTCTTCAGAATCTCTAGTAAGCAATCCTTTCAAAAAGTCATTGACATTGACCTTTTTCTCTTTAACAGCTGATGAACCTGCCACAATCAAGGTCATTTGAAGAATGCAAAATAAGAGTGACAAAAAAAGGTACTAATACCAAGAAAAAACAACCATAGGAGAATAGTGAATAAGATCCACACAGGGATTATCAAGTCTTGGCATATTGCATAGAGTTGTTTTCACTCACTAGTTACTTCACTGTCCAATGATGCAAGAGAAGCTTTGCCTTTGTCAGCGTTATCACCAACAGGATCTAGACTGTCAGATTCAAATGCTTCTTGGGACAACAGCGCATCAGCATTACTGTCCAAAGTTTCTACTGAAAACCTATTTCTGAATTTGATTGGCCTTACCAATATAACAATAAAACACGTCAAACAACCAGATGAGAATGACAAAGGACATAAAAACACAATGGAGTCAGACAGTTGAAGAAATAATTGGCCAGTACCTCGGATTAAACCCTGGAAGTCCCGGTCGACGTTCCCGTAGTTTAGTTGAATCCAGAGTTGACTGAGATGGTACAATACCCAACTGCTTTTCTATTTCTTTTCTTGCTTCTATAAAATAAAAAATGCAGAAGATAAGAGAACAACGAGCAAAAAAAAATACATCCATGGTACAATCAGGAAAAAAAAAACATCACTTACTTTCTAACCGTTCATGGGCCATGAACAATTCGTTAGGGTCTTTGATGTTTTTGAAGTCCAGAACCGGTAATAAATCCTCAACAGAGGGCCTGTCAAATATTGAAAACATGAGAAACATCTACACAAATAAAAAACTAAAAATCAGCATTGAGACTAGTAAAAAGATCACAAACACCCAATAATCATTACTTTTTGGTCTCCTTAAGCGAGAAACGTGGACGAGTTCGATTGAGGCCTAAATCTGGTCCCCTTTTTTTTCGATGAAATTCATCATTCTCTTCAGCTGCAAAAACAGCATCATCTCCAATATCTTTTGTTGAATTTCCAGTGTTGAATCCCAAATTACACTCTAACACAGACTTCCGTTGCTCTACAAGTTTAGCAGAACTTCCCAAGTCCTATACAAACATAACAAACACAGATCAGAATTATTCATTATCAACATTATAGTGTATGTTTGGATTAACTTTTGGAAGAGCCAAAAGCAATTTTAGAAGTGTAAAATTGATTTTCAAATGATTTTGAGGTGTTTGGTTTTCTAAAGTAGAATTGATTCTACTTATTCTACTTAAGCTAAAATTTGTAACTTTTGATTAAACGTGATTTTTACACTAAAATTTGTTGTTCAACTCACTTCTACATAAATGTATCCAAACATAAATCACTTTACATCCAACGTATGAAACACGGACACCCCAAACATGACACTGACACCGATAATAACTGAAGAAATGAATAAATTAAACTTAATCACAACTTCACAAGTATCGGTGTATGTGTCCAAAGACACGCATGTTTTGAGGTGTCAGTGCTACATAGCCTCCAACTCAGTTTTAACCAAAATCAATTCATTCTGGTCATCGCAGAAACAAACATATACATAGTTTACTATTTTAATGCTAGATCAATTAATGCTAAATGAAAACTAAAATAAACTCCAATTTCTTGTAACAAAAAATTAGGTCCTCATTCATGACACCTAGCAACTCATTGTTCTTAGGTTCGGGGATTTGAATCAGTAGCATAAAAATTACAAAACTGAAGTTCATTTCCAAAACCCTAACTATTACAAAACTAAAATCAACTACAAATTCTAACTAACCTAATACCAATGAAACTAAAACGAACTCGGATTTACTGTACCTAGCAACCCTAAGTAACTGAAATGGAAAGAGAGAAAAGGGGAAAAGGAGCTGAGAGAGGAGTTACCATGGATCTGAGAATGCTGTGAATGGCGTCGAGATCGTCGTAGGGTTTTGAAGATGGAAGAGAAAATGTTGAGCGGAAAAGAGAAAGACCTGAATAGTTGGCGAAAGGATCCTCTACTTGGCGGTGCTCGGTTTCGTTCCCCATATATTCATTGCTTGGAAATTATCCAATTTGTTTCCGCGGTAGCAGCTTTCTACTAAATTTGAATTTTGGGTTTCGGAAATAATTTACTTGTTTGAAATAATTTATTGTTTGAGTGGTTAAATAAATAGGACTAAAAATATACAGTTGAGTTTAAGATATTTTCACTAATATTAAAAAATAATTTAATTTATGAGTTTAATTATTTCCTAAAAAATAAATTGATATGTTAGCGTCAAAAAAGAATTAATGATAATATTTTGAGATTAATTATTATCTGGGCTGTATAAAAAATTTTATATTATTAATACATCATAATTATTTATTTATATTATTTTTTAAACAATTAAAATAAAAGTTAAATTTTTTAAATAAAACAACAAATGTGCTTAACTCACATTATAAAAAAAATTTACCCTATCTATATATATTAATTAAATTTTAATATTTAAAAAAATATAGATAATGCGTGTTTTGTGGGTATATATCCTTTAAACTATCTTTTACTCATACATATAGATTATTCTGGAGTTAAATTAAATGGTGAGTATGTTATATGACATTAATTAATGCTAAATCATATATATTACTTCCTTTGCCATTTGTTATAAAAAATACTTTTTTTTTTAATTTATTGAATAAATAATGTATCTAAACTAAAATATTTTATTCAAATATTTAAATTTAAAAAAAAAATCTAAAATAACTCAGTTTTTAAATTATTTCTTAAAGTATCTCATTTTGGGGTATTGATAGAGTGCAGGCGTCATACCAATTAGCGACCCTTCACAAAAAACAAGGGTTGTCGTCAATTAAATTGGAGACAACGCATGGCGTTGTCAATCTAATTGGTAATACAGTGTAAAATGGCCAAGGATGTCGTCAATTCAATTGAAAATAGGTTTGAAAGTGAAAATTTTTAAACTTAAACAACTAACATTAATATTTAATTAAAAATAATATTACATAAATTAATGTTGGCGACCGGATTGGTCATACCGGCCACCGATTCCACATCCCCTAGACACCCTCACTCGTTTCTCTCGTTGTTGATTCACTCTAGGTGTTTGAGGAGTTGAAGTCTCATGAACATTTCCAGCTGAATCCCTAATAATTTCTTGCATTTCCAAGAAGTCTTGTGTGTTGAAATTGAGCATGCGACTCATGTCAGAGTAGTTCGGATGTGATGAAGGGGTCATTGGTGTGCGGTCTGGAAGATTGAAGGGGGCATTGGTGTGAAGGCTTCGTTGGTGAAAGGTTGAAATGATATTGGTGTTTGAAAGCCATAAGATTGTTGTAATGTTTGTGTGTGTAGGTTAGAAGTGTGATGTCTGAGCGTTTTGACTATGGAAAGATGTCCGGGCATTATGGCTATGGCATGATGTGTGGGCGTTTTGGTTATATCTTGATGTTGTGTTGGGGGCATAGGCATTTTGGGTGTCTTGATAATAGTCATTTTGTTGGAGATGGTATGGGGGACGCTCTTGGTATTGTGGTTGGGTGTTTGGCATGTTTGGATGGTGGGTTTGTGTGTTTGTGGGTTGGTAATTCTATTGGGTAGGGATTGTGAGTAACATATCCGATAATTTCCCGATGGGTTAGACGTTGAAGCTTCTTGTGTGTAGGTAGTTTGTCGTGGGTCGTATGGATACCTCTCTTGGGAGACAACCTCAGTTGTAACCGATATGTACTAAGCCATATAAGTATTAGTTGGTATAGACGGGGTTGTCAATACTGGGTCACGTAAGACATGGGCCCGCCGATTCCTCCATTTACGACACTCAGATTTAACAATATCCTTCCAATCGGGATAGTTTCATTAATCATTAAATTTTTTTAGATGTCACTTACCGAGGTCAATCGGGGGATCTGGAATGTTTTGATGCATTTCAAACTATAGTTTGACACGGTCACTGTGGTGCATCTCCACAGTGGTGAATCTGATGATTGGCACGCATGTAGTCCAAATGCTGCATCTTTCTCACTGACTTCATGTAGGTCTTCCATGTTTAGATATGGGCGCCAAATGAATTGAAGAAAAGAAAAATATTAGATCATAAAATGGGTGATATAAAAAATAAATTGATTTATTTAGAGACCTTACATCTTCAGGTGTAAGGTGGGCCAGATTTATCCTATGCTATCAAACTAAATAGATGTTGGTGTGACTGTGGCAAGTATCAGGCCTTTCGTGTACCTTATGCGGCATGCGCACATGCTCATCAAAATGCTTATAGCCATCTGTGTGATATTTACAAGGCTATTAACGTTACGAATGTCTACAACGAAGGCTTTGCAGTGCTAGCAATGGAGGAATATTGGCCCCATACCAAAGGGACATAGTTTGGCACAATGATGAGATGCGAAGAAAGAAAAAAGGGCGTCCAAACAGCACACGTATAAGAACAGAAATGGATACGGCTAATAAAATGATAAGATTGTGCAGTATATGTCGTCGGCCCGGACACAATCGGAAAATTGTCTTAATGTCAGAGCAACCGCTGCATCATAATTTAGATTCTCCTTTCAATTGTTGTAACCTTATATTTTCATATATTAATGATTTTTTGTTACAACAAAGTTAACAACAAACAACACATACAACAGATGTCAGAACAAAAAAACAAACACTACAAGAAAAACGATGGATTGCGACGGTTATTTTGGCAGGTTACGACGGTTAAAACCACCACCAATTACATTCTACGACGGTTGTAGTACCGTCGCAGAAACGTGTGTCCCCAGGCTGTTTAGCGACGGTTGAAAAAACCGTCACACACAATCGTCGTTATATTTCACGACGGGCTTGAACTGACCTAAACTGGAGATAGCGACGGTTAAAGACCGTCGTTACTAGCCTTTTGATTTTTATTTTCATTGTTGATTGTGACGGTTTAAAACTGTCGTGAACTCTATTTCACGACTGGTTGAAACTGACATAAATTGGAAATGACAACAGTTAAATACTGTCGTGAATATCCTTTTGATTTTTGTTACCATTGTTGATTGTGACGGTTTAAAACTGTCGTGAATGTGATATCTTGACGGTTCATTATTAATTTTTATATATTATATTATATTGGTTTATAATATATTCTTTTATTTAAATTATTATCTACTAAAATAGTCATATTATTTTGTCTTTAAATTACTTATACAATAATATTTTTATTTATAGTTTTTTTTAAATTTTTTTCTATCGCTTTTTAGCGTAGTAAAATTAATTCCAAAACTTAATATCAAATAAACATTATAATATCGAAAAAACGTGAGTTTCATAATAATGTAAAATGAAAGTTCCATAATCATGTCATGTAATACAAAAATCCGAAAACATATCAAATCATAATCTTATAAAATAAGTATCATTGTGCCAAAAATGAATAAGTATCATTGTGCCAAAAATGAATACAAAATTGTCATTAAATTTTACAAGATCTTGTGAAGCTGCTGCGACCTTAAAAGCCTTTACTAATAGATCAGCTGCAGGCGAAAATCCTACAACCCTTCTCACAATAAGGTGGCGATAGTAGTCCTGGACAGCCTGAAATTTCAAAAATTAAATGAATGAAGATTAACCATCACAACTCTTTATTGTTTTGCCAACTCAAAAAAAATTATCGAAATAAAAAATGGATTAAAAAATAATAATATTGATGGGTTATTAAAATTGGGGATACCGTTCAGAAAAAGAGTATTCCCATTCATAGTAAATATAAATTTTGTTCATTTTCAGCAACAAACTTACCCAAAACCATGATATGTAAATTAGAGCTGCAAAATCTACAAAACTTCAATAGTACTAGTGATAAAAAGAAATACAAGCTACATACTTACTTGCCACTGAGAGGAAGCTAAAAGCACTCTCGGCCGAATTTACTTTACATATTCATATGCAGCATCAGGTGACATCAATTTGTAACTAAATCAGGGAAAAACATCAAAAACAGTAACAAACAAGTGTATAATAACTAAATTGTAATGAGGAGCATAGTTATTACAAGCCTACGATTAGATGAATTTTATAACTACTCTGAGTTCTATTTAGTTTTACCCGGAAGTGAGAGGTGAAAAGACTTTAAGAAGGGTAGAAAAATACAGTTACAAATGAGCATAATTACTAAAGTTAAAATGAGAAACATTGCTATTATCAGCCTACCAGTAGATGCATTTTACAACTTCTACATACATATGAATTTTTTCTGACTTCTATTATTATTATTATTATTAATTATTTTTACCCGGGAGGAGGATGGTGGAAAGAAGTAAAGCTCAAGAGTATAAAATACACTGCACAAAGTATACAAAGAAACATCCAACACATAATATCTAATTAGGTCAAGAACTATGCAACATTCTAAAATTTTACCAAACTTGCAGTTTCAGGACATACCTTACGATATGAATGTAGAAGTGTTCTTTCTAGTTTCTTGTCAAGCTTTTTCAAAGGCAGCCCACTGGAAAAATTAATCACAAAAGGTTTCACGTCAAGACAGAAGCTTTGGTAAAAGCAATGCCATAAGTACAACTAACAAAAAAGACACGTTAATACCTCTCTTCTGTCACAGCTCTGAATGAAGACATGAATGTTTCCACCCTCTATTGTATTGAATATTCAAATATTAGTTGCAGCATCAAAAATCAAACAGAAAAAATAAGTTTCAAACTATAACAAGATATTTCCAGCCAACCAGCTGCAATTGTGAACTGATAAATGATTGAGTGAACCTATACAATAAGCCTTAACCATAATGTTTCAGAAATAAAAATGCTAACCTTTCCTTCCAATGCTTCTACAACAGCAAGAGCCTTATTTGCAAGAGTAGTAAACCTTGTTGATCTTTTTCTTACTGTTTTTGATAGGTTCCTCTACCTCATCAATATATGCAACTCTAAGTGAAGGATATCTACCAAATGAAAATATACAAGGTAATTCTAATAGGCATAATACAGATATTTTAAAATATAAAAAACGGGTTAGAGAAAGAATAAGGGTTAAACTATTGAGTTGAATGTTTACCTTGTCATAAGCCTTAATATGTCTTATGCACGGAGAGAACCAGATCGCTTGTCAATGCCATATTGTTGGTATGATACAACATAACTGAATTTCATACCAGCTACCGTGAATTATCATCTGAGTTTTCCATGGCTTTGTAGCCTTCCATCAAATCTAGCCAATCATAACAGTTAAGCAAAACAAACCCAAAAAAAGCTTCAAGTTGTATGTTACATTGAATAGTACATTAGTAACCAAGGTAATGAAGCTAAAGAAATTTCATTCAATCATTCCAAAGAGATAGAACAGTCACCTTCGTCTTTGGCCATATCAAGAAAAGCCTGAAGCTCCAAAGCTTTTCTATAATACATCATACCCCTAACTGCATCAATAGTTATTAATGCAATGATAAGCTCATTATAAATTTTGAGAATTATTTAATTAACTTTACAGTAGATATTATAATTTCACATAGCATAGTATTACGGAAATATACTTACCGCAACATATTTCTCAACAAGAGGGCGGAATACAAAGTCAGTCAAAAGTGCCTTGTCACTTGGCAACTGTAGAAGACCATCCTTCTCACCAGTCAACAACTCACTGTAAATTTATCAATAATGTTGTCAATAAAGAGAACTGAAAATTGATCAAAGGTGTCGTCATGGATGAAAGACAGTGTTTCAAAAGACTTACGTGAAGTATGAGTTGTCAAAAATGAGAGGATTAGAAGTCCATGGCCCCTCAAATCCAGAACATTCCTTGTGTGCAGCTCCCTGTCAATTACATTAAGCATAACCAAAACAGTCAATACCATAACATTGATAACACATCTTTATATATAACACTTACATAAGTTTGCTGAATTATACAGCTAGAAGTATCGTGTTTTTGATACTCCAGACCCGTTAATAGTAGTATTATTGACGACCACATCCTGAATTGCACAATGTAGATGATAATGCAAATCTCAATATTAATGGTTTATTAAATACTAAAGTAAAACTAGGAGCAAGCTTAAAGTTATGACATACAATAGTGTGACCACCAGATAGAGCAACAATGTCCTGATCACTTAGCCCCATAGCTTTGCCAAACACATCCCTCAAATGGTCGGAACCTGCAATAATCAAGAATCAAATACTGAACAAAACGTATACAATCAATCATGTAGAGTAATTCACATAACAAATCCAAACCACTGACCTTTAGTGGCATCAGGCAAGCGACCCTCTGGTGGTGGCTCAGGCTTGTCCTGATATGAAAACATAACAAAAGCACTGATATGAAGAGTCTCAAGGCCATCTCTATCTATATCATAAAGTGGTATATCATAATGCTGTTAGATTAAAAATAAAACATTTTTAGTCTTCAATAAAGCTTCAAGGAAAGTTGTAATTATCTTGCAAAATGGACAATCTTGCAAAATGGACAACTCATACAAATCATCCTTCTTTTCAAGTTACAGGTTGAAGCATTTTTAGCAGCCAACTTAAGAGTTGCGATAAAATTAAAATTAATAGTGTAAAACACAAATGCAGTGTAAAAAAAATAAAACAGTGAAGGTAGCCAACCTTGCTCCAAAAAATATATAGATGAAGATCAGCCTTTTTTCATTGAAGTTGCTGTTGTTATTTATCATTATTCAAATAAGGCTAGTTTATAGTTAACTCGAAAAAATTACATTCAATTTTTTGAATATACACTTACTACCTCTAAATTTATATATACCAACAAAAAATTATAATAACATGAAAAATGTTTGTTTACCTTTCACTAAAAACTTCTGTCACTTTAATATAAGTATTTTCTATTAACTTCATCATAAATGGTTCTATTCTGACTTTGGATGAATCCATAGAGTTTTTAGATCTTATTAAACCTCGAGATATATCAATAGAATAATTGTTGTATATAATACCAAGTCATGAAGAAGCATGTAAACCACAGGAGTTGCTACTGTCCTTAGTAAATGCCTATGCAAAACAACTTGGGCTTACTCTTGTTTCAACAGTGAAAATAACATCTTCAAATTTCAATTAACTTGACTTACAGAAGTTGATTAATCATCTTCAAACAATTCTAAGGCTTTTTCATACAAACGCATATTTAAGAAAGACTGCCAAAAAACAAATCACACAAGGACATGTTCAGATAAGTATCCTCTAAGGAAAGATAATAAAAGTTACAAACATTGACACAGTGGATGAAGAAAGTTCAAAAAGATACTACAGAGCAGTTAAACCTCATCAAGTTTTTTCTGCAAATTATCAAGCAATTGTTTCATTCTTTCTGCATTGTCTTTAAACAATGCCTTCCTATGAATCGTTTCAGGATCATCAAAGGCCTAAGAATCGTTTCAGGATCATCAATACCTATCAATTTGTAGCACATAATTTAAGAAATTCGATAAAATGCATATGCAGAAAGAGTATATTCAAAGTCATAATTAGCATACCTTGTTCTTCAAAATCAGGAATCAAGGCTATAATCTTCTCCATGATCCATTCTTCTGAGGGACTACTGAGATTATCCTCTTTCATTTTAAGTGATTCTTTCCTAGAATCTTGCTTTGAATCTGATGTTTATGAAGATGTATCCTTACCCCTTCGCTGGCTTTTCTTAGATTTGGTAGAAGTATGCTTTTGGTTATTAGCACCACTTTCAGGTTTATTTGCTAATGTATTTCCAGTGGCTTTCCCTTTTTTCTTCTTTGGTCCTTTATCAGCATGCTTGTTGGAACCACCGTCACATGCCATTTCACTGGACTCACTCAACCTGCTTGAATCATACCCTGCTTTTACTTCATTGGCTATTGGTAAATCACCAGGTTTTACAAAACTTGAAATTATCACCGTTAAGCGTCGATGCCGTAACATTCATTAACATGATGGAACAGAACTTGAAATCCAAAAGCAGGGCAGCATACAAAGTGTAGATCAATCATAACAGACAACAGTAACATAACTATACGGATAACGCTAAGACTTCTGAATCTCGACCGTACGCTAATTATCTCTATGCTAACAAATTCCACACAAAGCTACAAGCAGGCTGCACAAATTTCAGCATACCAAGACTTCATATAGCTTGCAAGTTATTTACAAAGAGGTGGTCATAAACTTATAACATGAATAAAAACAATGTGAACCGCACGCTCACGACACACTCCAAACCAAAACATGCAGATTTCATAACTTCAATACACATAAGAATCACCAACAACTTAAATATACCACAAAGTTTAACTCTGAATCTCTTATCACGACCAAACGTAGCTAACAATCAAAGCATGTGAACAAGGAAGAAAAGTTGGAAAACTCATAACAGTCAAAACTGTGATTACAAAGATAAATTTAGAGCAGTAACACTTAGGAAAAAGAGAAATGATAATATCATATTCATCAAGATATTGGAATACAAAATACACATAACTCACTTCGTATCGGAACCAACAAAGCTCCATTTCCCTTCCTCTCCACCTTCTTCAACCTCACCTCCTTTCAATTCCTCTATACGCATAACTCACTTCCAGATCAGATCAACAATTACAATTTACAATAACCTAATTCACAAATTGTAACCAGTTATCAACACCCCCTTCACATATATCCTATCCACGATTCTATTACAATAACGAAAAAGAAAATCGATTATCCCAAATTGAAATTTGGGGATCGCGGAGTCGATGATGGAAACCTAGAAATTCGAAATTCTACAACAACAATAACTGGAACGAGTAAAACGAGAGAGAAAAAGAGGTTGATTCATAAAATAGAAGTAGAAAATTTCCATGATCTACCAGAAGATGGATGAGTGGTTGTTAAAATCTGCAAGGACGTGAGCGGCAAATTCTTAAAAAAAAGTGAAAAATACGTGGAAAGAATTCTCATTTTTTGCGGGAAGATGAAATTTTGGAGCACGACGGTTGGATATCACCGCCACAGATGAAATTTTGACAATTTTGAACTAACGATAACGACTGTAGTTTCCAGTCATAATACAATTTTATTTTAATAAAAAAATTTATTTCTCTATTTTAATTGAATTATTTTGTTTATTTGATATTTTATAATATTATGATTATGAGTATATATAATTTAATTTTATATTTAATTTTTATTATAAAAATTGTTTCTAAAATTTTGATATATAGTTTAATTTTAATACTTTAATTTTGGATATAATATTTTGAATTTAATTTTTACTATAAAAATTGTTTTTAAAATTAAAGTTTTATTTTGATTATATATAATATTTTCATTTTTATGTATTTTAAATTTAATTTATTACTATAATTATATTTTATAAATGATTTTAGTCATTTATTTATTTAAAATACATAGACTTATTTAGATCCGCCATTGGTTATAGTTTGTGTTACTGGGTTTAAGGGGCGACAGTTGTTCTACCGTCGGGACATAAAATTTAGGGCGGCACTTGAGACAGTCATGAATTTATTTGTAGGACGGCTTAATGATAACAGTCGTAATATTTAATAATCTTTTAAAAATATAAGGACGGTAGGTGTATACTGTCGTGAAACGCGTCTCTATATTAGAGTTACGACAGTTATCAAGTAACTGTCGCAATTTTTGTGTCGTAAAACTCTAATTTTCTTGTAGTGAAAACCTTTATAACTGATTACAACAATCAAACTGATATCATTTGGTCCAAACATCACTTCCCTCGTATCCTTGTCAGTCTTAACGTGAACCCATCCACGCAGGTAACCATGTCTCTCGATACTTCTAATTTTTTCCCTTTCAGGTATGTCTCCTTCTAACCATCGATTCAACTCCCTCTTTAGTTGGTTGAAACTTTGAATGTTACAAAATAGCATGTCCATCAGAGGTTTCTCTCTCGAATAGATGACTTTTCCGTAGCGGCGATAATACATGTTATCAGTAATACAAATATATGAGATGAGATATGGAAATAAATTATTATAACACCTCTATTTATAGAAAAAGATTTCACTTTCAAGCCTATCTTCAATTGAATTGGCGACACCCTTTTAGCATTTACACTGTGTCGCCAATTTGATTGGCAACACCATGTGTTGTCTCAAATCCAATTGAGGACGACCCTTGTTTCTTGTGAAGGCTCGCCAATTGGTATGACGCCTACACTCAGGCAATACCCCAAAGTGGGGTACTTTGGAAAATAGTTTGAAAACTGAGTTATTTTGGATTATTTTTTAAAAAAACAATGGTATTTGGGTAAAAAATTCTCTAAACTATTATATAATCATATAATTATATATCTTACTTATTTAATAAATCTGAAAGACATATTTTTTTATAATAGTTTACGAGAAATATATCTTTAAATTTTGACGGTAATTTATCTCCTGTGGTAGTCAAACAATCTATTAACACCGATTCAATTTGAATGTCCAATCCAAAAAATATATATCTAAAGATGATAGACATATAAACCATTACCAAGAGACTACACATGGGAACTCGACACTGCATTCATTGCAATCATTGGAATCAATTCAATGATCTCCTATACTCCATATTTCATCACTGGGAGCGGTTTGAATTTTCGTCCATTTGTAAGCATAATTACACACCATAGCTATGTACAAATTCATTCACTCTTGCAAATTGCACTTTTATGACATCGTTAACTTGCTCATTGACATACAGTCACATATTCTTCAAGTTTAGGGAAAGGATTGCGCTTCTTCAAACTTAGACCCAATATCCTCTCAAATTCTTATAATGTAAGCGCCAACTGGAAGTCATAAAAGGTGAAGCAGTATAGCGGCAGATCATAGAAATGAGTCAAGGTGATAATGGTGTACGGGTCCATTGTTTCATTTAGGATGCTCAATAGACTCCCATGTTATTTCTTGAAGTCAACGCACATAGGATGAGTTAACTTGGAGCTCAATGCTTTCCCCACGTCAAGCTTTGGATTCTTGTATTTGAATGTGTAGGTAAACCTTCTTTCTGAATTCATCTTTTACTTGCAAGTGCTTTGGATTCCTGAAATAAATAATAAGTAACTAAGAGCTTTGCTTTGTTGTTTCATGCATATGCAATGTATATAGATGAATGCATGTTGGGTTCATGGGTCTGTGGTATGGATGAATCTGATTGTTTTCATGGAACAAAGGTTTTCACTGGGTGTGATCCAAGGTCTAAAAGGGGCCTCAGAGTCATAAGTTTACATGAATGTTTTCTGCCCACGACACACTACACCAATACTAGTAGGCAGCACTCCACAGACAACATTTTTTCCCAAAGCGCTGTTGTTTCCCTTAAAAATCGGAAAACAACCGCTGATCTTCCAAATCTAACTTTGATGACTCACATGATCGATCAGATTGATCCTAGGACATGTGCTAAAAGGTTTTCCTTGAACATTTATCTAAGTTTTACACTCTTTGACAATATTTGGGGAGAAGGTTCTTTAAAGGTTATCTATTCGACTCTAGGTGAAAAACACATAAAGTTCTAACAAAGAAAAGATACAAGTTTTAAAAGAAAGAAGTTGAGGAGGAGGACGAAGTAAGAGAGGGAATAGAAAGGAGAGAAGGTTGCAAGAAAGATAAAGAAGACTTTGTAAAATTAAACAAATAAAATAAACTTCATTGGAAAATAAAAGGTGGTGTTGTTTACATCACGTACATTCTCTTCAATACTCTCTTTCTCTGCACTCAGATACTTAGAGTAAGTTTAAGAGTGACTTGTACAATAGTAAATTTTCCACACACATTCTATGTCTAACACTTCATATTTATAATAGCAAGAAATAACTATTAATAACTTCCCACATCACCATCTTTCGCCACTTGTCACGATGCATGGATCCATTATTCATAAGGCGTCATGTGTCCTCTTAGTCATCTGGCGAACGAAACTATTCCCTCCAAGTTATTTGAATTTCAAATCTTCAGTAAAACCACCAAACAGTAACACGGTCGAAGCCTTTGTGGTTTCAAGTCTGGTGAGTGCTTCGACTACTCCTCCTTAGCTGTCTCACATCCTTCGACTAACTCTCGCCTCCAACCAGCTTTTAGTGCTTCTCCTTAGATCTCTTTATTTTGCAAGAGGCGTCGAACTTAGGAGCTAACAAATTGCCCCCCAAAAAAATGTCTTTTCGATCCCTTATGTGGAAAAGCACATTTTTTTACAGCATCTGATTTCGATGCCGTTTACTTTCCTCCACGTGTTAGCCAATATCCTTTCAGCCAATGAATGTCTGGGAAGGTGAAAAGAGAAGAAAGAAAAAAAAAAGAAAATAGAAAAGAACACGCAAGAAACTGCTCCGCCACCTTGAGGCACGTTCCTGACGTCATGATCATCATGGCGATTTTCTCGGGAACTACCAAAATCGTGAACCATCATCACCTTTTCAGCCTAGGGGATGTAAGTTGCAACTGCTACCCCTGTCACTCCACTTCAGGCGCACACGTGGCCCACTAGCTTCAGCCACTTAATGATGAAACTTTTGGTCTTACATACTCTATATAAATGATTTTCCTTCAGTATTATCATTTTTCCCAACATTTTCAACTCTTAGCAAAATTCTTGCGTTTTTCTTCCCCAAATTTTTCTTCTTCTTAAAAACTCCTTTGTTAATTTCAACAATGGCCGATCATCAGAAGAAGAAGACACAGCTCAAAGGGCAATCTTCCGCATCAGCTCTCCCACCTTTTGCTAACTTAAACGGTCCTAAAGTAGTGAAGAATCAGCAGTTTGTTCGCGAACCTTTGTCAGAAGAAAAACGCCACATCTTCACAAGTAATCATCCAGTTACAGTTGCAGGTAGACCCTTAGCAATGTCTGGCCCATTGCCTCCTTTAGGTCTTAATTACTCTAGCATTAGCGATTTCTTTCCCTCCTATAGACTCACCAAACCTTTAGGGCAAAAAGATTCTGGTAGAGTCCTCGCTGATGGTCCTGATAACCTAACTCTTTTCGACGTGGACCTTAGGTATCTCCCCGATGGAGCCAGATTATTTAGAGTCACCCCTTACTTCAAGGATTCTAAACTTTACCTCAACTGGTTGGAAAAAGTAGAAAAAGTGAAAGCCCAGGATTGGAAAGAAACTGACATTTACGACCTTATAATAATGTCGAAGGTCGGTCCTACTTACTGTCCCCTTATGCTGGCCTCTTCTTTGTTTTTCTGGGACAACACCCATAACACTCACTACAAGAAAAAAGGAGATTTACGACACTTGAGTTGCGACAGTTATCACAAAACCGTCCTTATTCCTGGATTGTGACGGTTGTCACGACAGTTAGGGTCAACTGTCGTAGATTTTTTGCGACAGTTATCAAAAAACCGTCCTTATTCCTGGACTACGACAGTTCTCACGACAGTTTGAGCCAACCGTCACAAATTTTTTAGGCATGTTGTATAAAATAATGCGACAGTTACCAAATAACCGCCCTCTTTCCACACTCGCGACAGTTAAGGCGAACTGTCGCAATTACTTTAACCAATCCTAATCACTATTTTTTTTATTCCTTTAATTTTTCATTTTTATTTTCTAACCTTTTCAATTTTATCAATTAATTTAATAAATAATTATTATAATTTTCATGACAATGTAGCTTAATATTTTTGTCCAAAATAATAGTAAAATATTTTCTATTTTATTATATAAATAGTTAACTTTTATTAAAATTAATTTTAGTAACAATGTTAATATATATATATATATATATATATATATATATATATATATATATATATATATATATATATATATATATATATATATATATATATATATATATATATATATATATATATATATATATATATATATATATATATATATATATATATATATATATATATATATATATATATATATATATATATATATATATATATATATATATATATATATATATATATTAACACTTCAAACTTATCTTTTTTGACAAATACTAATAACCCCGTTTTGTTAAAATGGGGAAATAAACCTTTGATAGTCTTCTTTTTATCTCCAGGTGCAGTTGCTATTTGTTCGGCTACTTAGTACCCATTTCATGTCATAATCGTCGTCAATTTCAATTTGGAAGTGGGAGAGTGACTTGTGATTATGTGAAACCACAATCGACATCCAACTATTGAGAAAGGTCGACAATGTCGGTAAGCCTCTCGTACTCAATTTCAAATAATTAGGGTTCCTCTTTCGATTTCAAATCTTAAATTTGCAATTTTTTCTCCACTTTGCAGGGAGAAATCGAAAAACTCGAGCCTTTGTTTGATTACAGTGGCCTTCAGCCCAACATCGTTTGTCTCGATGGTTAGCTTCTATTCATATATATATATATATATATATATATATATATATATATATATATATATATATATATATATATATATATATATATATATATATATATATATATATATATATATATATATATATATATATATATATATATATATATATATATATATATATATATATATATATATATATATATATATATATATATATATATATATATATATATCCTTGGTTAAAAAATATAATCATTCAAATTGAAACCCCAAATTTTAAATATTTTTGTTTTTATCTCAATAATTTTGATGAATTCTTATAGACTACGAGAATGTTGTTTGTGTTGTTAAGAAGAGTAAAAAAATTCTCAGCATGTAGTGAGAATTGGAAGAAGATGACGGTGAAGATTCTCAGCAGAACACTATAGCGGCCACTATAGGATAAATAGTGGGTAGCGGAGCAGAGCGGTTCCTGCCCCAGAGTGGTTCATGTCTAGCTATTATTATCCTTTACGTCAATTGTTCAGTGCTGGATCAATGTTTGGTCCAAATTAGATGGGGAATTTAAAAGTGATCATTGGTAATGTTTGGATCTCTACATAAATTATACAAATTATTAGCTTAATTACTTTTATAGTAATAACTTGAGTTGCTACTGAGACTTTTCTTAGTTAATAATATTTGCATTACTCTTATATTATGAAGAATACCCGATGAAGCAGAAAACATACCTATAACTCTTGACTTGGAGAATGTAAGACACAAGAGGGAGAATAATATCTTACAATAGATTTGAACAAATCCCCCTTCTCCTCGGTGCTTATCTGTAGGACTCACTAAACCTAACCCTTCAAAGGGTTCTAGATCCCAACTAATGGTATGTTCAAACTCTACGATTAAGCTATTATTATTGATCGATGATGAATTACTTATAAGACAATGCTAGCATTAAATTAGATAATCAAACTATTCTTATTACTATCATGCTGCAAACTTGAAGAGGGCTTTTGACAACATATACTTTTGAAATCGAAGTGTCTGTACTGTGTTATATAAGAGTTGAAAGTGTCTGATGACGAAGCTTATCATGCAGGAGATCTTCCAAAAGTATATGTTGGTTAAGAAATGTCGGTTACAAGTGAGGGTGTTCCTCGGGTTCTTACATGCTTAAGCAATGTCGAATTCTCTATTGTGCTTGTTGTTTGATTTGGAGTCCTTGGCTTGTTTGATCGTGTCTGCCCATATTTTTTTCTGGCCTTTCATTCACTATTGATGTAAATTATAACAGAGCTCTGTTTGCAGTCTTCTCTGAACGGATCTGCTTCAAATATTCCAGACGGTGTTGGGCGTTCTTTTACCACATCATTCTCTAGTCAGTCTGGTGCAGGCTCGTCAATTTATCAGCATACTGGTGGGAAGATTGTGCTGGAATCAATCCTTTTTATTGTCTCCTTTATTTATTTTCACAATCACTACCTTTTTGCTGCAGGTGGTATTCAGGGGTTGCACAACATGCACGAGAGCTTTAATATTCCTAACATGCCCAGTACACTCGCATCAAGAAACTCAACGATAAACAGCATGCCATCTGGAGCACCGTCTGTTTATACATGATAATCCTAACAGCCCCATTAATTAATAATTTCCCTAACTCCTTACCTCATATCCTAACAAAACTCCCCTTTTAACCTGTATAATAACAATAAACCCCTTCTCATATCTCTATTTCTTCTGATTTATTATTCTGACATGAATACTAGTCTATGATTATTCCTCGCAACCTCAATCTCTGCTTGATGTTATCAAGATAAATTTTAAGGGATTGTTGTCCATTATGGCCAGATTTTCTTTCTCTGGGTGTATGTTCTTCATATTTTAGAAAATGTCATTTCACATTGTTGTTAAGATTAGGCTGTTAGTTTTAAACCAGGGTTTGTAAATCGTAGTTAGTTCTTATTATTTAGAGATTTCTTCTTATTTTAGATTATCCAATTCTAGCTTAGAATATGATATCTTATTGGGTTGTTTGGCTATGTTGGGTCCATATCAAACTGATACCTCTTTAATGTACCAATAATGGATAGATAAATATTGGTTTCTTCCAAGAGTGCCTGCATCCCATTTTGAGAAGTCCAACACTACTCATGCTTACTGTTCCAAACCTTGTTGTCTATACAGGTGGAGGGAGAAACAGTGTTGAAATTTGCTCTCTGTTATGGTTTCCGGAATTTGCAAAACATTGTACGAAAACTTAAAACAGGGAAATATGATTATCATTTCCTGGAAATCATGGCATGCCCTTCAGGTACCATGTTTCTCAATTATCTGAAGTTGCATTAATTTGTTGTTTTTATATTGATTCTCAATATTAATTTTTTTCCAGAGTCTCATAAATTAAGTAGGTATTAACTGAAAACAATGGTCATTGATGCAGGTTGCTTAAATGGGGGTGGTCAAATCAAACCAATTTCAGTGCAATCCGCTAAAGGACTGAGTCAGTTATTAGAATCTGTTTACATGGAAAATGCAAGTATTATCTTAGATTTTCTAAATTTTCAAGTATTTCCCTTATTTAAAAGTATGACTTGCATAAAGGTGCGTGAGTGTTTGTTTGTATGTGTATTAATGAGAACATCACAAGTCTAAACATACCTCAGTACACCCTGGAGAAAATGTGCCTTATTTGGTTTGAGAAAATGATTCCAGATTTCATTTTTATTGGCAAAGCAGTCGCTTAGTTTCTGTTTTCAAACATTTATATTTAGCTTTCAATATTTCTTGTACAATTCTTTAAAAACAGGAAAGGGAATGAAAGCAAGGGCAATTTTGCAATTGAAAATGAAAATAGAAAATAAAAACAAAAAATGTTTTTTTAAACTAAACATGCTCATGTTTTCATTTTTAGATTTCACACTTATTTTTAATCACAAAGTTGTCATGTTGCATTCACTGTTTCCTATTGTGAAAGAGTAAAAATGACTTTTTCTTATTTTCTTACACATTTGAGAACATAAAATATTTTCTATAACCATAGATCCTTAGATTCTTGTAGGACATAGGATACATACTCTACAAAATTTGCTTATGTCCATGTACTACAATTAGTGTTAGGATATAGGATAAGAAGAAGTTTGTTTGGATATTTTATATGGAATTAGCGAGGGGAGATTTTAGTAATTGGGGTAGTTAGAATTATCATGTTTAAATAGGGAGGTTATGGAGTTAAAGGCAGAGAGCATAATTGAATATTGTAAACTTTTGTGAATAGAGTAGTGACTGATTAGAGGAGAGTTTTCTCTCCAATCATTAGCAAATCAACCTGAAAGTGGTGCTAATAACCAAGAGCATACTTCTACCAAATCTAAGAAAAGCCAGCGAAGGGGTAAGGATACATCTTCACAAACATCAGATTCAAAGCAAGGTTCTAGGAAAGAATCACTTAAAATGAAAGAGGATAATCTCAGTAGTCCCTCAGAAGAATGGATCATGGAGAAGATTACAGCCTTGATTCCTGATTTTGAAGAACAAGGTCTGCTAATTATGACTTTGGATATACTCTTTCTGCATATGCATTTTATTGAATTTCTTAAATTATGTGCTACAAATTGATAGGTATTGATGATCCTGAAACGATTCTTAGGCCTTTGATGATCCTGAAACGATTCATAGGAAGGCATTGTTTAAAAACAATGCAGAAAGAATGAAACAGTTGCTTGATAATTTACAGAAAAAACTTGATGAGGTTTAACTGCTCTGTAGTATCTTTTTGTACTTTCTTCATCCACTGTGTCCATGTTTGTAACTTTTCTTATCTTTCCTTAGAGGATATTTATCTGAACATGTCCTTGTGTGATTTGTTTTTTGGCAGTCTTTCTTAAACATGCGTTTGTATGAAAAAGCCTTAGAATTGTTTGAAGATGATCAATCAACTTCTGTAAGTCAAGTTAATTAAAATTTTGAAGATGTTATTTTCACTGTTGAAACAAGAGTAAGTTAATGTATCTTTGATGCCCAGGTTGTTTTGCATAGGCATTTACTAAGGACAATAGCAGCTCCTATGGTTGACATGCTTCTTTATGACTTGGTATTATATACAGCAATTATTCTGTTGATATTTCTTGAGGTTTAATAATATCTAAAAACACTATGGATTCATCCTTTTGCAGGATGAGCACAACAAATTAAAGAACGGAGTAGAAGTGCAGGAATCTCCAAATTCTGAGTTAAAATCTGCTATTCTTAACAGATTTATCCTATGTGTGTTTATTACAAACTGAGTTAATGTATTTTGTTTATATTATGATTGATAACTTTTTGTTTCATTGATAAAAATATTGTGTTTTGTTAAAGATGTAGAAAGGAGAACAATATTAAGGAGAAATAAATAATCATGAGAAGAATGGAGAACCAAAAACACACAACAAGCAAGCGGTGATGGACACTTCTCTACACATTCTATAACCACGTGTCTTTCTTTTCCCAGCACATACGGTTATAAAATAATATCCTTTTGTTTGACATCAACTTCTAACTTAGCCAAAATAAAGTTATCCATCAAACAAATACCATGATTAATGCTCATGCTAACTTGCATAAGAGAAAATCTTCCTTGATTGCTGATGGGAATCATGCTGCTGCTTTTAAGGTATGTATGTATGCAATTTTTATGGTATGCTTCAACAGAGCAAAATTTGAAGAAGAATTCTAACTCAATTTCTTGTATATTATTACAAGACATTAAGGAAGGGAACCTATATGGACTCTCTTGAAAGAAAGGATGATACTGTTGTTGATGATAACAATAACAATGAAGAAAAAGATGGAGGAGAAGTTGTTGATGATGAAAAGAAAAAGCCTTCTACTCGATGTTTCAGCCATGGTTTTCATTTAATGGAAGGAGAAATGAACCATGGAATGGAAGACTATGTTTTTGCTCAACACAGGAAACTCAATGGTTACGATTTAGGATTGTACGCAATATTCGATGGACATGCAGGTCGCGACGTTGCAAAATATTTGCAAAACCATCTATTTGAAATTATACTGAATGAGGTTAGTATGTTTCATTCTACACATTATTATCATTATATTATTCAAACACTGTAATTTGATTTCTTAATCCTGCATGGATAGCCTGATTTCTAGGAAAATCCAGTGCATGCTGTTAAGAAAGCATGTAAAGCTACCGACGAGGAGATATTAGAAAACATAGCTGATTGGAGAGGAGGATCAACCGCTGTGGCAACAATACTAATTAATGGAGTAAAGCTACTGGTAATCAACGTTGGCGATTCACGCGCAATATTGTGTAAAAACGGTATTGCGAAACAGCTTACGGTGGATCATGAACCGGAGAAGGAAAAAGATCTGGTTGAGAGAAGAGGAGGTTTTGTCTCTAAGAGACCTGGTATTGTGATTCACACCTATTTTTTGTTATAGAGTTTTCTAATAACATAGATTACTAGTTTTCATTCGGTTTTGTTAGGGAGTGTTGCAAGAGTGGATGGAGAGTTAGCAATGACAAGAGCATTTGGAGATGGAAAACTGAAAGAGCACATCACTGCAGAACCAGATGTGATGATTAAGAAGATTGATGATGAGACTGAATTCATCATTTTGGCAAGTGATGGTTTGTGGAAGGTATAGAAGAAAAGTAATGACAATAATTTAAGGAAGATGAAAAATTTGGAGTGAAATCTTTAATTAGTTTGCTACCTTATTATAGGTGATGACAAATCAAGAGGCTTGTAATAGTATATAGAATCTTAGATATTTGTAAACCATTTTCTTTTGTGGAACACATAAAATGACTTCAAATATTACATTTATTGTTATTTTGTTTTGTAGTCCAAGAGTTTTCCAGGAGCTCTTGCAAATAAGACTCTTGCTATTGTAGAAGCATTGGAAGGAAAGGTTAGCATTTTTATTTCTGAAACATTATGGTTAAGGCTTATTGTATAGGTTCACTCAATCATTTATCAGTTCACAATTGCAGCTGGTTGGCTGGAAATATATCTTGTTATAGTTTGAAACTTATTTTTTCTGTTTGATTTTTGATGCTGCAACTAATATTTGAATATTCAATACAATAGAGGGTGGAAACATTCATGTCTTCATTCAGAGCTGTGACATAAGAGAGGTATTAACGTGTCATTTTTGTTAGTCGTACTTATCGCATTGCTTTTACCAAAGCTTCTGTCTTGACGTGCAACCTTTTGTGATTAATTTTTCCAGTGGGCTGCCTTTGAAAAAGCTTGACAAGAAACTAGAAAGAACACTTCTACATTCATATCTTAAGGTATGTCCTGAAACTGCAAAACAATAAGGAGTTATGATGGTTAATCTTCATTCATTTAATTTTTGAAATTTCAGGCTGTCTAGGACTACTATCGCCACCTTATTGTGAGAAGGGTTGTCGGATTTTCGCCTACAGCTGATCTATTAGTAAAGGCTTCTGAGGTCGCAACAGCTTCACAAGATCTTGTAAAATTTGATGACAATTCTGTATTCATTTTTGGCACAATGATACTTATTCATTTTTGGCACAATGATACTTATTTTATAAGATTATGATTTGATATGTTTTCGGATTTTTGTATTACATGACATGATTATGAAACTTTCATTTTACATTATTATGAAACTCACGTTTTTTTGATATTATAATGTTTATTTGATATTAAGTTTTGGAATTAATTTTACTACGCTAAAAAGCGATAGAAAAAAATTAAAAAAAAACTATAAATAAAAATATTATTGTATAAATAATTTAAAGAAAAAATAATATAACTATTTTAGTAGATAATAATTTAAGTAAAAGAATATATTATAAAATAATATAATACAATATATAAAAATTAATAATGAACCATCAAGATACATTCACGACAGTTTTAAAACGTCACAATCAACAATGGTAACAAGACTCAAAAGGATATTCACGACAATATTTAACTGTTGTCATTTCTAATTTATGTCAGTTCCAACCAGTCGTGAAATAGTGTTCCCGACAGTTTTAAACCGTCACAATCAACAATGAAAATAAAGATCAAAAGGTTAGTAACGACGGTCTTTAACCGTCGCTATCTTCAGTTTAGGTCAGTTCAAGCCCGTCGTGAAATATAACGACGGTTGTGTGTGACGGTTTTTTCAACCGTCGCTAAACAGCCTGGGGACACACGTTTCTACGACGGTACTACAATCGTCGTAGAATGTAATTGGTGATGGTTTTAACCGTCGTAACCTGTCAAAATAACCGTCGCAATCCATCGTTTTTCTTGTAGTGACTTTCCACCTTCCTTGTGGGATGATGACACCCACATTGTTTGATGTAGCTGCCATTGTGAGTCTAAAACCTCATGGACTTATTTATGACCCTGAAGTTGATAGCCTAGACACTATAGGATTCGCCAGCACAAAACATACTTACACGGCCTTCGTCCAACACTATCATAACAAAACCACCACTTCTGTCGAAAATGAGGAACATATTGAAGGTGAGAAAAACACTTAGAAGGGGGGTTGAATAAGGGTTTTGAAATAATTATGGCAATAAAAACAACACAGTATTTTTATCCTGATTCGTTGAACTCAACTAATCCAGTCCACCCTACCAAGGTAATTTGCCTTTCTCAACAAGGACTTAATCCACTATATTCAAACAGATTACAGTGTCAACCACTAAGAACAATTGTCTTAGTCTTCTCAAGAAATCCTGACCACAACTTGGTCTTCTTAAGGAACCTTTTACAAATAAATGTAAACTAACAAGTGTTTAAGATGCTTCTAAAAAGCTATATCACAACTGTGATTTTTACACTTAGCTTAAGAACGAATAAAAACTATTCAGCTTATGAATAAAATTATATGAGAGCTTGAGAGTAGTTTTCAATTTGATTTCTCAAATACGTGAATGCGTCAAGATAATTCGTCTAGATAAAACGTCAACTTTGAAATGTTGTTGAAGACATCCTTTTATAGAGCAGAAAGTCCAATGCTTGAAGACTGTGCGTAGCAGAGTAGTTGTAGCCTTTTTGTCTTCTATTGACTCTAGCTTTCCCAGAAGAGGAATGTTCAGACAAATCCCTTTTGTTTGATTTCCCGTGCCATACATGAATAAGGAAAGAGTCGTTTGGAATACGCCAATGGATATATCTTTGAATAATATTTTCTTCAACAAGCTTCTGTCTCAAAGTTATCAGCATCAGAGTCTTGATATTATCAGAGTTTTGCAGCTAAAGTGCTTCAGCGTGAATATCAATCAGAGCAGAGTTTGAATAACAGAGCCTCTGTACTTGCAGCGTGAAGTACCTTCAGAGTCTTCTTGAAACAATGCTTGAAACTCTTCATACAAATTCTTCAACTACGCTTCAGAGTCTTCTGCAGCTTCTGCTTCAGAGTCTCTTCTGGCAGCGCTCAGAGTCTTCTGATGCTTCAGAGTTTTGCGTAGAGTAATGTTCAGATGCATTTTTGCTTCCATAAGAGTATTTAATTTAGTATCTGAAACAAAAAAACTTGAACAAAATTAGAGTATATATTTTCTTAATACAAAATTTCATTAGAGTTATCATCAAAACATAGAGATATGTTAAACACCAATCTGTGTTCTAACAATCTCCCCCTTTTTGACGATGACAAAAACATAGGAAATTTTGTTCAATAAAAGGATAAATATATAACTCCCCCTGAGATAAAGAATCTCCCCCTGAAATGAATACTCTAATAGAAGAAAATACTTCCCTTTATGCATGAGTATACTTTTCAGATTAAGAGTCTGGTTAGAATCCTGGTTAGAATGTACTTTCCAGAATCAGATCTTGATTTAGTTTTCAGAATCAGAACCTGGTTTGAATTAAGTTCTGGTTTGGGGATTCTCAGGGTAACTTCAGTGAATTTTGTCAGATGATACGTTATAATTCTGAAAGACTAAAATTCAATGTTAGTTAATAATTTATTATGTCTGAATTCCATTTTAGTAACTGTTTATTTTTGAATAAACATAATTTCTTTTTCTCCCCCTTTTTGTCATAATCAAAAAGAAAAACTGTAAAGACAAATAAAGGATAACAGAAGAAAATAATAGAAAAACAGATAATGAAACAATCAACTTCATTGATAAACAGATATTCAGAGAAACATTTAGATAAACAACAAAATCATCAACAACAAAAACAACAAACAGGTGCACAAACATAACAGAAAAAGCAACTAAGGTTGGCGAGAGGCTATCAACTTCAGAGGTCTGTAATCTGAGAAGTAGATTCCTCTTGTCTAGTCATCCAAGTGTTAATCTCATATGTGGTTTGTTCTTGCTTGACCATCCATGTTCTGATCTCTTTGTTGATGGCTTCTAGTAGAGCAAACTTTTCTTCTAAATCTGGATTCTCTTTCTTGATTTTAGAAGAAGCAGGAGCAGATGCAGATGCAGGAGCTGGAGCATTATCAATGACCATAGCAGATGCAAATGCATTATCTTGAATCACAGAAGTAGATGCTTGTTCCACAATCATCAGAGTTGACTGATTAAGCACAAGAGTTTCTTCAGCAACAACCGCTTATGAAGGAGTACCTTCAGACATAGGTTCTTCAGCAGGTGCATTGTCCAGAGGAAGAACTGGAGATCTACTCATGTTCAGAAGAGTCTGTCTGATAACTTCAGCAAATTTCACCTTTGCATCATCAGAGCAAATGGTGCGAAGATTTGAAGCTACAGAGTTGAACCTTGAGATGAATCTGTTCCAAGTGGCTTCAGAAGCATCTGGATTCACACTAGACAAACATTCCTTCTTTACAGAAGATATCCACATGTTCATTTCCTTCTTGAAGCCATCAAATAGCGTACTAACATCCATTCTAGGTTTTGGTTTCATAAAGTTTTCTAGAGATGGTGTTTTGGGCTGTTCTGGTGGGGGTGGTATTATAAAGGTTGGGATAATGAACATAGGACGAGAGAAAGATGGAAATGATGTTTGGCCAGATGATTCAGAGATAACTTGACGTTTTAGATAAAAGTGTTTAAGTTTGAGTCCAGAGGGAAGGTCATCAGATGAAAAAGATTTTAATGAAGCAAAAGAAACAAAATCAGATGATCTTGGTTCATAGCCACGGAGTGAGGGGGTGAGTTTACTTCTGGGGGTACATCAGATTCAGTAGAATCAAATGATGCAGAAGAATGACAAGATGTGGAAGAAACATCAAACAAAATTTTCAAAGGTTGAATATCAAGAACCTCAGAATCAGATATGAATGATTCAGAAGGTTTAGGTTGTTCTGGTTGAGGAGCAGAAGGAATGGATTGTTCTGGTTGTGGTTCAGTAGTTTGTGGTTTTGGTAGGGGAATTTCAGAAGTTTATTGTGATGTAGAGGTTTGTTTGCCAGAGGGGGGAATAACAAATGGTTGTTTTTCAAATGGAGTTGGTTGTTGTTGGGGTGTAGATGGATCTATTTCAGAAGTTTTCTTTGGTTTAGGTATAGAAGGAGATGGTTGAGATTGTGTTGGTTCAGATGGAATTGGTTCATGAGGAGGAGAAGGTGAAGGTGAAGGTATGGGTTCAGAGACAGGGGGATCAGATGTTAGTACCTCTTTGACAGTTTCCAAGATAGAGTTTAAACTGGCCTCAGGAGGATTAGCTTTTTGCTTCTTGACCGTCTTGGGTTTAACAGAAGCAGTTTCACCAGAAGCTTTCCTCTTCGATTTTGAAGATCCTTCTTCCGAAACTTTCCTCTTCTTCTTATGTCTTTCACTATAAAGATCTGGTGCAGGTTCGCCTGCTTTTTGAATCAAATTTTCTGGTAGAGGAGTTCCATCTGCCAGACACGTTGCTATATACTTCAAAATAATTTCCCTTGGTTCATCAGCGTAGAACATAGGAAAATCATCCAAGGGTATCCTTCTTTTACTGACCTCTTCAGAGTTTATTTGTTTTGGTGCAGAAGTGAGTTCTTCTACAACCTTCATCCTCTGAAGACTTTTCCCATTTAGAGGTTTTCCTAGCATAGAAACTAACTCTTCCTTTATTCCAGCTTCCATCAGATGTCCAACCAGACCATTCTCAGTCAGAATGTATGAAATGAGTCTTCCCATTGGAATCCAATTCCTCATCTTTTGATGTTTAGTTCTGACTTCTTCCCTTGATTGTTTCACGTGAGTCCATAAATGATTGAAAAGTAGATAAGGCAGATCCATTTTTATGCTCTGACTCACACAGTACATGAAGTACATCTGATCAGTATTTACATAATCAGGAGAGTTTGAAGACTTCCTGTGATGTATGCATCCCATAAAGATCTTAGCCCAGATCCTGTAGTTTGGCTTCAGATCTTTCACTTTGTTAGAAGCTTCTCCAGATGGGCAAACTTCACGATAAACCTCTGTCATATCAACACGCCCAACTGGCAGATTTGTAACACCATCAATTTCTTCATAACCTATGAGCTTCCTAATCAAATCCTCATTTATGATGATTTCTTTACCCAAAACATATGAAACAATGAACTTAGGGTATGTGATGGCATGGATCCAAAATTCCTTCACTAAACATGGATAAACTGGTCCCATCAGCCTATCAAAAAACTTTGTCCATCATTGAGCATCAACAATGGGACGAAGATCAAACCCATTTTCAGCAGTTGATTCAAAGTTCACAATAGATTCACACAATACTTCAAGTTTGTCAACTGGTGTGAGTAGAGTTCTAACCGGTTCTTTGAAGGCAACAACACCCATGTTAGAAGATGAGACAACAACCATAGTTGATTGAAACTGAGCAAAAGTTGATGAAGAAGTAGCCATTGTTGTTCTTGAGAGAGTTTTAGGGTTACGAAAGGTTTTGGGTTTAGGAGAGAGATGAAAGTAGTGAAACAAACAGAAATGCATACAAGAGTGTGAGAGAGTGAAAAGTGTGAGAAGTGAAGTGTTGTGGTATTTATAGAAGAAATTAGGGCACACATAGAGTCACACGTTCAACACGTTTACACTTAGCATTTAATAAAAAGAATATAATCATTTCAAGCAATTAATGATTCTGACAATTTGGGGGGAAAACGAGAAACTCAATATTCAAAAACAGTACCTCAAACGTCATTTCAATAATGTGCACTCCACCTTTTCAGATTCAGAGTTACACGCGTTTGCTTGCATGTGCTTCTGAAACTTCTTTGAGAAATGAAGCGTTAGCCAACATTCAGATTCTCTGAGGTTTGTTAGTTCAGATTTGCACACAATAAATAAAATAGTAAAATAATAAATAAATAGATGTAATACTTCAGAGTTAAAACATTTTCATTTGAGGAAATTTTCTTCTGATAAACATTTTATTCTGGACAGAAATCCATACTTATATTTTTCAGAATAAATTTAAATCTATCTTCAGCAAGGGGTTTTATAAAGATATCAGCCCATTGATGGTCTGTATCAACAAAGTTTAAACTGATAATTCCCTTCTGAACACAGTCTCTGATGAAGTGATGTTTTATCTCTATATGCTTAGCTTTAGAGTGTAAAATAGGATTTTTAGACAAGCATATAACAGAAGTATTATCACAGAAGATTGAAATGTTACTCTCATGGATTTGATAGTCTTCTAGTTGACTCTTCATCCAGAGCATCTGAGTGCTACAACCAACAGCAGCAATGTATTCTGCTTCTGTTGTTGAAAGCGCAATTGTGGGTTGCTTCTTGCTGAACCAAGAGATCAGATGACTTCCAAGAAACTGACAGCTTCCAGAAGTACTCTTACGCTCTACTCTATCTCCAGCATAGTCAGCATCATAGAATCCAACTAATTTATAATCATCAGATATTCTGTAACACAAACCCACATTAGTAGTACCTTTCAGATACCTTAGAGTCCTCTTAACAACTGTTAAGTGAGATTCTCTAGGATCTGAATGGAATCTGGCACACAAACAAACACTGAATAGAATATTAGGTCTATAAGCAGTCAAATACAGAAGAGATTCAATCATACCTCTGTAGAGCTTTGATCTACCTTTTTACTTACCTCCTCCTTTCCAAGAGTGCTTGTAGGATGCATTGGATTTTTAGCCAACTTGCTTTCAGTCATATTAAACTTCTTCAGAAGCTCCTTCACATACTTAGTCTGATGTATGTAGGTGCCTTTTGGAGTTTGATTGACTCGGATGCCTAGAAAGAATCTGAGTTCTCCCATCATGCTCATCTTAAATTTAGCCTGCATAAATAGAGCAAACTCTTTTCCAAGCGTAATATTGGTAGATCCAAATATAATATTATCTACATAAATTTGACAAATTGACAAGTCTTTCTTAAATGATTTACAGAAGAGAGTTGTGTCCACTTTGCCTCTGATAAAATTCTTTTCTAGAAGAAAATTACTTAATCTCTCATACCAAGCTCTAGGAGCTTGTTTTAAGCCATAGAGTGATTTCTTAAGTTTTAAAACATGTTCTGGAAATTTATCATTTTCAAAGCCAGGAGGTTGATGAACATACACTTCCTCTTCTATAATACCATTTAAGAAGGCACTCTTAACATCCATCTGATACAGAGTGATGTTATTCTGTGCAACAAAAGAAATGAGTAGGCGTATAGACTCTAACCTGGCCACAGGAGCATAAGTCTCTATGTAGTCAATTCCTTCTTACTGACTATATACTTGAGCAACTAGCCTTGCTTTGTTTCTTACAACTTCTCCTTGCTCATTCAGTTTGTTTCTGAAGACCCATTTAGTTCCAATAATATTGAATTCTTTTGGTCTTGGAACCAGATCCCATACGTCATTTCTGGTGAATTGATTTAGCTCTTCTTGCATAGCAAGTATCCAATCATTATCATTCAGAGCCTCATCCATAGAAGTTGGTTCAATGATAGATACCAACCCAAAAAGTGACGTTCCAGATGATCTGAGGAAAGACCTTGTTCTGATAGGGTCATCCTTCTTTCTAGTTATCATATCCTCTAGGTGAGAGGCTTTGATTCTGGATGATCCTTTAACATTTGGTTCTTCAGAAATATTCAAATTGTTCATCTAAGCAGCCAATGGAGTTGCATCTGGCGTTGCTTCTGGTGCTTCTGCTTGAGCTTTACCTGCCTCTGAGTCTTCAGAGTCTGTGAGAATGACTTCTCTATCTGCAGAATTTTCAAGCTGCTTTGGCTTTTGATTGCCAAGCTTATCATCAAATCTAACATGAATTGATTCCTCCACAATCTGTGTCTCAGTATTGTATACTCTGTAGCCTTTAGAGCGTTCAGAATACCCAAGCATGAAACACTTATGTGCTTTAAAATCAAACTTGTTCAAATTCTCTTTAGTATTTTATTCAACATAAAACATACACATCCAAAAGGATGGAAATAAGAAATGTTGGGCTTTCTATTCCTCCATAGTTCATAAGGAGTCTTCTCCAGAAGAGGTCTAACTGACACTCTGTTCTGAATATAACAAGTTGTATTCACTACTTCTGCCCAAAAATGTTTTGCCAGATTAGTCTCGTTGATCATGGTTCTGACCATTTCTTGCAATGTTCTATTTTTCCTCTCTACAACTCCATTCTGTTGAGGAGTTCTAGGGCAGGAGAAATCATGTACAATGCCATTTTCTTTAAAATATTTTTCAAAATATTTGTTTTCAAATTCACCACCATGATCACTTCTGACTTTAACAATTTTAAAATCTTTTTCGTTATGGACTTGTTTGCAGAAGTCAATGAATTCAGAATGAGACTCATCCTTGTGTTTCAGGAATTTTACCCATGTCCATCTGCTGTAGTCATCAACAATGACTAATCCATACTTCTTGCCTCTGATGGATGCAGTTTTCACTGGTCCAAACATATCAATATGAAGCAGCTCTAATGGTCTTTAGGTTGAAACGACATTTTTTGTTTTGAAAGAAGATTTTGAAAATTTTCTTTTCTGACATGCTTCACAAAAAACATTTGAGTTGAACTTCAACTGAGGAAGTCCTCTGACCAGATTGAGCTTATTAATCTGAGATATACGTCTCATACTAATATGCCACAATCTTCTGTGCCAGACCCATTGCTCTTCATTAACAGACATAAGGCATTTTACATTCTGAACCTTAAGTTCTGAAAGATTGATTTTATAAATGTTGTTCTTCCTTTTTCCATTAAAGAGGATTGAGCCATCCTTTTGACTAACAACTTTACAACATTTTTTATTGAAGATTATGTCATAACCATTGTCACTTAATTGACTTATGGACAAAAGATTATGCGTTAATCCTTCAACAAGTAACACATTAGAAATGGAAGGGAGGTTACCATTACCTATAGTTCCAGAGCCAATTATCTTGCCCTTCTGGTTCCTTCTAAACTTCACATCACCTCCAGATCTAAGCTCCAGGCTTTGGAACATAGACCTTCTTCCCGTCATATGACGCGAGCAGCCAGAGTCCAGGTACCAGGACTGGTGTTTCAACTTTGCTGCTAAGGATGTCTGCAACAAATATTATTTTGTTCTTAGGTACCCATATCTTTTTGGGTCCTTTAGGGATAGTTGCCTTAAAGTTTTGTCTGAACTTCTGTCTTCTGACAGCAGGTTTGTTCTGACTAACTTTAGGTTTAAACACAGGAATGTTCTGACCAGAACGTGTGTGTTCAATATCATTAAGATGACCAAACTTAAAATGAGTATACAGAGGAGTATGCTTAATGATCGGTTTATCAACAGATGTTGGATTTAAATCCTTCTTAGAAGAAGATTCATATCCAATACCCTTCCTGTTGTTTCTGCTTACGCCATAGATCATTGAAGCCATCTTGCTTCTATCTAGGCCTCTTGACAAAAACTTCTGAAAATCATAGTCATATTCTTCTAAAATATTTTTAGATTTTGACTTAGTTTCAACTTCAGAATCTTGTTGAGCTTTTTCTAATTCATTTTTAATTTTCAAATTGTTTGCTTTAAGCTCAGCAACTTCTAATTTCAGAAGATCATTCTCAGATACCAGATTATTTTCAAGCTTCTTGTACTTGAGCTTAATCTTACTATAGTTTTCCAGCATTTCAGATAAACTCTCAATAAGTTCTGCTCTAGAAAGTTCAGAAAATACCTCTTCAGAATCAGATTCTGATCCAGATGTTTCTGCATGGTCTTCTACGTCAGCCATAAGTGCCATATTTGCACATTCTTCTTCTGACTCTGATGAAGAATCAGATGCATCTGAATCATCCCAGGTTGCCATCAGAATTTTCTTTTTATGATCAGACTTCCTTCTTGGCTTCTCCTTCAGAAGTTTTGGGCATTCATTCTTATAATGCCCAGGTTCCTTACATTCATAGCAGACAACCTCTTTCTTTCCATATCTTCTGTGTCTAGAAGACTCTTTACGTTGATCTGGTTTCTTGAAGTTCCTGAACTTCTTCTGTTTATGCTTTCAGAGTTTGTTGATCCTTCTGGACAGCAGGGACAATTCATCTTCTTCTTCAGAAGAAGATTCTTCAGAACTTTCTTCTATAACCTGCAACGCTTTAACAGATTTGTTAGATTTTAAAGCAACTGACTTACCTCTCTTCTGAGGTTCATCTTCCTCCAGCTCAATCTCGTGACTCCTTAAGGAACTGATCAATTCCTCCAGAGTGATCTTATTCAGATCCTTCGCGAGCTTCAGAGCTGTCACCATGGGTCTCCATCTTGTTGGTAGACTTCTGATGATCTTCTTGACATGTCAAAAGTAGAGTAGCCTTTATCCAAAACCTTCAACCCATCAGTTAGGATCTGAAATCTAGAGAACATAGTTTCTACAAATTCAGACTCCTCCATTTTGAAGGCTTCATACTTCTGGATGGGGGCCAGAGCCTTGGTCTCCTTTACTTGTGAGTTTCCTTCATGAGTCATCTTCAAAGATTCAAACATATCAAATGCAATATCTCTGTTTGTTATTTTCTCATACTCAGTATGAGATATTGCATTTAACAGGATGGTTCTAGCTTTGTGGTGGTTTATAAACTCCTTCTTCCGTTGATCAGACATAGCTTTTCTATCAACCTTTTTCCCTTCATCATTGGTAGGATGAATGTAACCGTCAGTTACCAAATCCCACAAATCAGCGTCATAACCTAGAAAGAAGCTTTCTATTCTGTCTTTCTAGTAGTTAAACTTCTCACCATCAAACATGGGAGGTTTGGTGCTGATTCTGTCCTTATCATCGTATATGTTGTTGTATGAAGTTGAAGTAGAAGCTTCAGCAGCCATGATGAATAAAGAACAAGATATTTGGAGTTTTTCTCAACTGGATATTTTCTGTCATGGTTAAGTGAGAGCACTTTCAGAACCAAAGCTCTGATGCCAACTGAAGGTGAGAAAAACACTTAGAAGGGGGGTTGAATAAGGGTTTTGAAATAATTATGGCAATAAAAACAACACAGTATTTTTATCCTGGTTCGTTGAACTCAACTAATCCAGTCCACCCTACCAAGATGATTTGCCTTTCTCAACAAGGACTTAATCCACTATATTCAAACAGATTACAGTGTCAACCACTAAGAACAATTGTCTTAGTCTTCTCAAGAAATCCTGACCACAACTTGGTCTTCTTAAGGAACCTTTTACAAATAAATCTAAACTAACAAGTGTTTAAGATGCTTCTAAAAAGCTATATCACAATTGTGATTTTTACACTTAGCTTAAGAACGAATAAAAACTATTCAACTTATGAATAAAATTGTATGAGAGCTTGAGAGTAGTTTTCAATTTGATTTCTCAAATACGTGAATGCGTCAAGATAATTCGTCTAGATAAAACATCAACTTTGAAATGTTGTTGAAGACATCCTTTTATAGAGCAGAAATTCCAATGCTTGAAGACTGTGCGTAGTAAAGTAGCTGTAGCCTTTTTGTCTTCTATTAACTCTAGCTTTCCTAGAAGAGGAATGTTCAGACAAATCCCTTTTGTTTGATTTCCTGTGCCATACATGAATAAGGAAAGAGTCGTTTGGAATATGCCAACGGATATATCTTTGAATAATATTTTCTTCAACAAGCTTCTGTCTCAAAGTTATCAGCATCAGGGTCTTGATGTTATCAGAGTTTTGCAGCTAAAGTGCTTCAGCATGAATATCAATCAGAGCAGAGTTTGAATAACAAAGCCTCTGTACTTGCAGCGTGAAGTACCTTCAGAGTCTTCTTGAAATAATGCTTGAAACTCTTCATACAAATTCTTCAACTACGCTTCAGAGTCTTATGCAGCTTCTGCTTTAGAGTCTCTTTTGGCAACGCTCAGAGTCTTCTGATGACTTGCTTCTGATGCTTTAGAGCTTTGCGTAGAGTAATGTTCAGATGCATTGTTGCTTCCATAAGAGTATTTAATTTAATATCTGAAACAAAAACACTTGAACAAAATTAGAGTATATATTTTCTTAATATAAAATTTCATTAGAGTTATCATCAAAACATAGAGATATATTAAACACCAATCTGTGTTCTAACACATATAGCCTTCCTTGCCATGTCGTTATCTCGCTGCGTGTTTTATACAAAATCTCTGCAAATGGCACGAAAATATCTTGTTTTGGCGAACCAGCTGCACTTGAAGAGAGGTATCTACCTGAGCGAGATGATTTTGGCCAACCTCTATGAAGCCTTGGGCGAAGGTGCTACCAAATTTAAAGACCCTGAAAGTCATGGCAACTTACTGTTGTCAGACCCTTTCTGGCTACTATAGCTGTGGCTCAATGCCACTTTTGAACATAACCTACTCAACAAAGGAGAAGTCGACAAAGGTCCGTCTTTAGTTTCTGAGAGATGAGTCAAATGGCCTCGCTTGGCCCAGCTCACTCCAAGCGAAGAAGGACATACTCTTCGAGCCAACCTATCAAACTTCATTCATATGTTCGCCAAACAGTAGGAGTTTACTTCGAGGATGGCTCCTTTTGTAGAAAGAAGATGCGGCCCTGAGTGGTTCACCAGGTCCTTCCCTGCTCCACTAATGAAACAAGAAGAGGAATCGAAGCTAATTTGGAATCGATTCCTTATACCTCGACTACTGGTTCATAAACTAAACCTTGTCAGGGGTTAGGCCACCTTAGTAGCCTACCAACCAAACTTGGTGTCCAGGTAATTTGGGTTAATACATACTTTACCCAAGTGTTTATATGATAAGAAATCACACATCATACTTCCCCTCGTGGTGCTTTCTCCCCTCGATTGTTCAACACAATTGGCGCGTCATGCCCATAAATCCCTTCTTACACCTGTCCATTTTGAACCCTCCTACTTCTACTTCCCAGATTTTTACGACTGGAGGTCAAAACATTATGCCTCCGAGTTTCTTGACGCTTCGAGCTTTACTCGCTTGATTGACCATGCTTTTGTTGATGTGCAGGAGAAGATCAAGAAAGGTACATCTACCCATATCAAAGAGATTCAAGCCTTCCATAAGTACTTCGAAACTGTCTATCGACCAGACAATGTTAGTCGGACCATTCGCGAGGCTGCTGTTACTTTAAAGGAAAAGTTTTCTAAAAAAATGGAAAATTAAAAGATTCCCTCATCTGTTCCTCGTGAGAAACGGTACGAGGTTTCCTTTAAACTCTTTCCCCCGAAAATCCCTCGATTACCAACTGCTGGTTTTGGCATGGCTTTTGCCCCTCCATTTCCAGATTGGTTCATCTGTAGAGATCCTATAAAGATCCTTCGATAGCAGTCGAAACCCAAAGCGTAGTGGGTGGTTCCGACTAAACATACACTCGATACTTTTAAAGGGCACCTTCATGTTAGTATCGAAGATGTTCGCATTGAATCCAACATTATTGAAGGTTCATCCCCCTTCGATTTGGACTCTTCTACCTGAGCTTTATTATTACTAACTAGTATTGGCATGATTTATTTTTTGTAGCTGCTCCTAAAAGAACTGCCCCAACACCAAAAATTGAAGGCAAGGTCTAAGACCAAAAGGTAATCTCCCGCAAGCCTCTGTTATTTCGACTTCCTTAATTACTCTTAACACCCTATGTTGCTTCCAGGTTAGTCGAAAACCACCCACCCTACAAAAGAGGCTCAAAAGGGCTTCTCCTCAGATTATCATTGACTCAGATGACGAAGACAGATCTCCTCGCGAGAATGTTCAAATAAAAAGAAGGCGAAAAATCACCCATGACCTGGATACTTCTGATGCTCCATCTGCTCCCCCTACAACCAACATTCCCCAATCAAACACTCCCTCTTAAGGTCTTACTAGAGCTCCCACAGAGGGTGCCTTGATCCCACCTGTTGTTCCTATTGAGAGTGACAACTCCAGCCCTGTTGATGAAAGTGCTAAGGTATATTGTGCATCTAACTTTTCTTCTGGGTCTTGCACTGATTTTTGTCTTGCTCTCTCTGATGTCTGCTTTTCTTTCTAGGCTGATGTTGGGGTTCTGAAAACTGATCCAACCAAGCTTCCCTTATCACTATATCCCTTGAACAGCCAAGGTGAGCCTACTTACCATCCCACCTCTGATTTGGGTTCTGGTATGAGTTCTCTTGGCGAGATTAATAAGCCTGATTTTTTCACAGTCCCTCCTTCACCTATGAAGACAACAACTCAACAGTCTCAAACTGATGGATCTGACCAAGAAGAGGATAATACTTTGGTTAATCCTGTTTTAGAAGATAATGAAGCCAATACTTTGGAGGGGGGTACTGTCGCACCTCGAAAAATCAAGGAGACATTTAGGAGAAACGACCCTCGCACAAAAGGCGCGAAAATGCGGTTCGACAGAGTCGCCACCGAACTTTATTTTTCCCGAATAAACGGGAGAGGGAAATATCGAGAAAACCTCTTGAAACGAAAAGGATAGGAACAGGGCTGTCGCAACCATGTTCTGGGTTCGGGAGTCGGTTACGTGAGGGGAAGGTATTAGCACCCCTCACGTCCGTCGTACTCGACGGGAACCTCTTAAGGTAAATGTGGGGAGTGTTGTCTAGATTTACTTATTTTCTTCTCGTTGTTAAAGGTAGAATTGGTAGGGTAAAAGGTTAAACACACTAAGGGAAAAAGGATGGTTAAAAGATAGGGTGCTCGCCAAGGATTGGGGCCCTTGTGCCTACGTATGCTCATTCGGACGAGAATGAGAAATCAGAGCGTCGTAGCTTGCTTTGAATACTTTGAAATTTTGGGAGAAACACACAATTGCAGAAGATTGCCCCTGACTGGGCTGATGATTGCGTTGAAGCTCCTGATATTCGTGGGAGAACTCCCCGACCTTTGCGGAAGATGCCCCTGACCAGGCTGATGACAGTCTTGGAAGTCTTCGGGATTGATCCTGGATCTTGACTTGCATATATGGATGCTGGAGGATAAATGATATTCCATATGAGTGGAAGTGCAAATGCAAATGCTGACGCGCGGAGATGCAAGAGTTGGGGAAATATGATATGATTTGAGTATGCATATGATGCAAGATGCTTATGATGATGAATGCAATGTGTATGATGCATATGATGATGAATGCAATGTGTATGATGCATATGATGCAGACGGGTAATTGGAAATGCAGGTGGAGACGCTAGCGTGGTGGACTTTGGGTATTTGCCAATGCGGATTGGACTTCGGGTGGTGGGAGGGATTGACTTCCTCGACACGCAGTTCGTTGAAGACGTCACGATTGAAGCAGAAGATGATGCTCTGGATATCCCACGTCCGGGTACTTTGTGGCATACTGTAAATTCTCTTCAGAGAAGGTTGCAGCTCTGCCTGATGATTAGGGTAACTTGGTCCTGCCCCAGTCGAAATATGGTAATGATATGCCCCTGCTCGAGCTGCTTGAATGATTTGCCCCAGTCTGTGGGCTTTGAAATAATCTTGCTTCGTGTACGCCACTGAAAGTCAAGTTCCTCCTCCATTGCCCCTTGCTGGAGTGTCTTTGAATACCTAGCACTGATTTGCAAATGAAATTGTACATTCATAAATGGTAATATTAATGCAAAGTTCGATGCAAGATTTGAAAAAAGTGTCTTTTTATTTGAGTGTCATGAAAGTGTGAGACGAATGGACTGCTAGCCCAGACGTCGTGCTAATTTTGATTAGTGCGAAAAGATGTTACAAGAATAATGACACCAATGTTGATATTAACAATCATGTGAGGAGTTAGGTTACGCAACCTTGCGATAGTATGCTTCCAGAGTAAATCCCGCCTCAATTAGGTCTTTTGAGGGTTGTAACGTGGTCTGGTTCATAGTTATGAAACAAAGGATATTAGGCTCAAAGTATGATTTGTACCCACCCCTTCTTCTTAATGATCTCCAGTCCTACGCTCAGTTAATTCTACACTTGTCTGGACGGTGTAAGCTTTAAGGTTCAAGATTTGCTCGATGTGGCAATCACTTTATTTTGGTTTTTGATGGATGTCAGTGACCCTTCTGATTGGATGACCACTGAATCTTTTTTGTTTTTGTTGAGGATTTCAGGGTCCTCTTTTGCTTTTGTTTTGATCCCTAACTTTTGCATGGATTGACTTTGTTTGTCAGATCCATCGGGATTGCCTTGATTTTTCCTAAGTCCCCTCTGAGGTGTCTGACTTAGCAGGCTTTTGATTTTTTTTTATTTTGTTGTGACTGCCATAGCATGGGCCTTTGATGAACCACCGTCTTCTGGGTTTTCTTTGTTGATTCGGGATTGGATTAACTGAACACTACCCTGCCCCAGGTTAAGTGTAAAAGGTTTGAATATCCGAAGAAAACTGCTACTTCTAGGCTCGAAGTGGTTGACTAGGGATTAACTACTTATATCTCCAGTGTTTGGGGAATTGAAGCAATGCATGCATCATTGACGAGATTCTTTCTGAAAGCATACAGTTTGCAATTATGGGTATCTCGTTTTCATCATCCTCCCTCAAATCATGTTAAACAACAGTGAATAGAGTGGAGTGAATAAATGTGTCGGTGATAAGTGAAAATGAGTGAATACGACATAACTAATTCAAAACATGCATAAACGATACATTAATGAAAACCAAATACGAATGGCAATTGTTCAAAGCATACAATACTCAAACAAACAAAGACAGAACATAAGAAAATGCGCAATATGAAATGGCAGCATGATGGCCTTCTTCGAGGAATGAACTTGACTGGAATCGATCTGATGTTGGCACTAGTTGACTGGTGGCATCGGATTGTTGATGATATTTGGAGACTTCCCATTGAAGTTGATAACATCCCTGTCGATCATGTCTTGGATTATGTGCTTGAAAGCTCTGCAGTCCTCAAATGTATGACCTGGAGCGCCCTTATGAAACTCACAATGAGCATTTGCATCGTAATCGGCAGGAGTGACAGTTGGAGGAGCCAAATCTCTCGGAACAACAACTTTTTTCTCCATCAACTGAGCAAAGATTTTAGCATATGTCATTGGTAGACGATCAAAGACTCTATCTGGTCTCCATGTTCTCTGCGGACGCTGTGGGCGAGTACCTTGTCGTTGCTGAGTAGCTTGCATCTGCTGTTGCTGAGGAGGATACTGATATCCTTGCTGGTTGTAGGCTTGTTGCTGAGGAGCCTGTTGTCGTGGCATCTGAGCTTGCACTGCTTGAACAACTGGCTGATAAGGCATTGGAGCATATTGCGCAGCAGCAACATATGGATACTGATAGTAGGGAACTTGATAAGGCATAGGAGCGGGAGCTTGTTGAGAAGCTTGCCCTTTCTGCAAAAAGATGGCATTTGTTTCGCCCTCCTTCTTCTTGTATCCATTGAAAGGCTTATTGGCATTGGCCTGGTTGTTGGAACCTCCTGGGATCTTTCCACTCTTCAACCCTTCTTCAATTCTCTCACCGACGATCACCAAGTCAGAGAATCCAGCGGAAACACTACCGATCAGCTTTTTGTAGTACTGGCCTTGCAAGGTACCCATGAAGATGTCAATCAATTCACGATCAACAAGAGGTGGATGCACCCTTGCGGCTAGCTCTCTCCATCGTTGTGCGTACTCCTTGAAGGATTCATTATCCTTCTGAGTCATACTCTGAAGTTGAGTACGATTCGGAGCAAGATCGGTGTTGTACTTATACTGTTTGACAAATGCATCGGCTAGCTCGGCCCAAGTGCGCACACTATTACGTTCCAGCTGCATATACAATTCGAGTGATGCCCCAGACAGGCTGTCTTGGAAGCAATGGATCATGAGATTTTCATCTCTGGCATAGGCAGCCATCTTGCGACAGTACATCTTCAGATGAATGTTTGGGCAACTGAGACCCTTGTACTTTGAAAATTCGGGCACCTTGAACTTGGTAGGAATGACAACATCAGGCACCAAGCACAATTCCAAAGCACTGAAAGAGTTTGAGTTATGTCCCTCCATGGCTCGGAGTTTCTCAGCTAGATCTCGACACATCTTCATGGCTTCTGAATCCTGAGCAGCAATAGGGCTGGCAATGGGGATAGCAGCATGATAGTTTTGAACGTCGTCATACTGATCCATCAGAGTATCTTCGATATGAGGAACTGGGATTTGCACAGCAGTAGGCTGGACCTGCGGGATGGCTCCAATGGTAACTCCGGGCGCTGGGATTGGCTGAGAAGTGTTCCCTTCGGCTGTGTTATTGAAGTTCAACGGCATTCCATGAGGATTTGGAATTGGAACCAAAGGGATGGCAGTAGACCCCTGTCCTTGACCATTGTTGTTGACGACAGCGGTGGCTTCACGCTGTTCTTCCTCTCTCCTGGCTGCGAGGATGGCTTCGAGGATCTGGTCGATCTTTCCTTTCATAGAATCCAACTCTTCCCTGAAGGCGGCTTGCTCCTGTTGAATATGCTCCATCATTCGTCTGGTATTGGCTCTAGTTGCATACTGGTGTCGAGGAATTAGCTTGATTTACTGGAGAGGAAGGAACGAAGACATAAGATTCTGTTGAAGGACTGGAAATGCAAAAATGCACAACATATGAAATGCAATGCGAATGATATGCAAGATGCAATGCAAGATACAAGATCCAGGATCCCAAGATCATAGTTCGAACAACTCCTGAAGCTGGTAACTGTGATAGATAAGTAACCATAATTCCTGCTCAAAGAAAATTTGACAGGTACAACCTATACGGGAAGGTCTGAACATTCTACCCATAAACCCACTTACGGGATGGTTTCTACATTTGGTTCCCAGGATCACGGACACTAGTCGTATTAGCGTCACGCAACAGGCTGGTTGTATTATGACGATAATGACGATAAGGTCTCTCCTGAGCGAGGTCCTCATGCTAGGCGCACAAGGAGCGAGTCCTTGGAGACTAACACTACACGACCACCAATATCGGAACTGGTGCTAAAAAAGGTTCCCAGAATCACGAACCCTTCATTAATCAAGTCGTGCAACAGGCTAGCTGTGTTACAACGAGATCTACGAATAGGTCTCCTCTGGAGGAGCTTTCATGCTAGGAACACAAGGAGCGAATCCTTGATGACTAACACTACTCGACTACCAATTCTAAACTAAGTGTTCTCTCTGCTTTTACCAAAGCTCGGGCGTAGAGCCTTACTCATGATGTCATCCCAAGAACCAACAGGCAACCCAGATAATAGGCACGAATAAAATCTATAAGAGAATAAATACATAAACAAGAAGGAAATAAATAAAAAACAAACACTCCTCACAAACCAAAAGATAGTCTCGACTCTCTCTTTGCATGGAGCAAAAATGTCCCCAGCAGAGTCGCCAGCTGTCGCACCTCAAAAAATCACGGAGACATTTCGGAGAAACGACCCTCACGCAAAAGGCGCGAAAATGCGGTTCGACAGAGTCACCACCGAACTTTATTTTTCCCGAATAAACGGGAGAGGGAAATATCGAGAAAACCTCTTGAAACGAAAAGGATAGGAACAGGGTTGTCGCAACCATGTTCCGGGTTCGGGAGTTGGTTACGTGAGGGGAAGGTATTAGCACCCCTCACGTCCGTCGTACTCGACGGGAACCTCTTAAGGTAAATGTGGGGAGTGTTGTCTAGATTTACTTGTTTTCTTCTCGTTGTTAAAGGTAGAATTAGTAGGGTAAAAGGTTAAACACGCTAAGGGAAAAGGGATGGTTAAAAGATAGGGTGCTCGCCAAGGATTGGGGCCCTTGTGCCTACGTATGCTCATTCGGACGAGAATGAGAAATCAGAGCGTCGTAGTTCGACTACGGGAAAGGATGGGGGTGGACGAAATAATGGAGGAAGATAGGAGTGTGAAATAGGGGAGAAAAATGGAAGTGTGCTCGCCAAGATCATTGCAGTCTTGTGCCTACGTATCTTACATTCAGACGAGAATGAAGAATCAGAGCAATCGTAGTTCGTGGTAACAACCACGAAAAAAGAGAGGTTGAATGGGTTAAAGTTAAGTTTGAGAAAGAGGCGAAAGAGTGACTGACAAGCAACCCAAGAGCGCGTCTCAAGAGCTCGTCACTCAAGAATTCAAGGAATGCGAGGTTCCAAGAACTTAGTTCTTTCGGGAATTGACTGAATAAGTTGAAGATAATGAGTTGGATGTTTTGAAATCGAAAGAATGAACTAGTAACAACTCAAGGGCGCGCCTCGAGAGTTACTCATTCGAATATTCAAAGAATGCTAGATTCTGAGAATATCCCTCTTTCGTAAGTTTAAAAATGTTTGCGAAAAGATTGAATCGAAAGAAATGGCATGCGAGGCCAAAAGAAAGTTGTTTTGAAGTAGCTCGACGACGTGTCGAGGATTTGATTGAAGATGGGATCGACTTGACGACGTATCAAGTGTTAGATTGTGAGAAATGACATTGGTCCCTAAGGGTGCCCCCAATATCAAAATCACGAGGAGTTGTGAAGTGTGTACAAAATGTCGATGATTGCGAATGCGTACGAGCATTCGTTTTAGGAGAGCGTTAAAAATAATTGAGTTTGAAAAAGTCGAAAGGTTGAGCGAATAACAACTCAAAGGGCGTGCCTCGAGAATTATTCACCCGAAGACACAAGGAATGCTAGATTCCAAGTGCCTCTTTCTTTCGGGGTTTTGATCGAAAAAATACGTTTTGAAAATAATTTGAAACGAAATGGGGTATGAAAATAATTTGTGAATATATGAGGTAAGGATATGAAATTGAATTTAAAAATGAATTTGAATTTGAAAATGATTTAGGAGAAGTGATAATTATTTGATAAATGAGACGTCGGCCTCACAATCAATTAATCGAAGTATTATCGAGGTGCTAGATCTTGATAACACCATTTTTATTTGATTTTGACTTGGATGAACAATGGAAATATCACACGGAATGCTAGATTCTTATGATATTTCTTTGTTCAAAATGGAGTACGTTTAAAGAGCGAAAAGTTGAACAAAACATTATTCATGGTGTACACCTCAATAATATCCATTCGAAAACTCAAGAAGTGTTAGACTTCAAGAGTTTAATTTTTCGTAATTTAACTAAAAAAAATTTTGATTAAACCGGCTCAAGAAATATTATTGCTTCAAAGTTTTTCTCTTCAAAATAAAACCTATTTTGAAATTGTCTTATTAAATAAATCACTTAATAAATAAAAAGATTTTTTTTAATTTATAAAATATTGTTTGAATAAACAGCAAAAGTATCACGTGGAATGCTAGACTCCAATGATATTTCCTTGTCTAAATAATTAAAGGGGCGTATTTTATAATGAAAAGTCGAATGACACTACCCAAGGCGTACGCCCTAATAATAGTCTTTCGAGAACTCAAAAGGTGCTAGACCTTAAAAGTTCGTTTCTTTCGTGATTGATTAAGAAAATGATTTTGCTAAATGTATTGAGGTATTTTGGATGGGTCGAGATGGCTAGCAATAAAGTAAAATGGACACTTATTTTAGTCATCCAATTAATAAAAATAATTATTTGAATACGTTATTAAATAAAATGTAATAAGAATCCTTAAAAAAAAATATTAAACCCAAATTGCTGATAAAACCCAGAAATAATTCAGAACACCAAAGAAAACGTATTTTAATTACATTACCCACAAACAAAAGCAATAGCATCTCTATCATGAATCCATGTATCATATTAACATAAATTAATGGAATGTCATATCCATCTGTTCTAAAAAAAAGACAAACAACCTGCTTTAGCCCAAATAGAAAACAGACAACACCTGACTTTACATACTACAGTCGCAATTGGAACCACCATTTTTATGATAAACTTACACAATGTCGCTACTGCGAAAATCGGCGCCGACTGAACAGAAGAGTCGCCACCGTGCGTTATTTATCCCAACGGAGGGAAAGGAAACGCTCGAAGTAAACCTCGCGAAAAAGGGAAAGGTATGGTCATCGCAACCAAAACCTGGGTTCGGGAGTCGGTTACGCAAGGGGAAGGTATTAGGCACCCTCACGTCCATCGTACTCGATGGGATCCACGCTTGCTTGGTTTGTACAGATTACACTTCTATCTAAACTAAAGGATGAGGTCTGAAAAGACAAGAAAATGTGACTCGGCAAAGCATCGCACTTTATGCCTACGTATTCCCGTCTGGAACGAGAAATCAGAGTCAACGTAGTTCGCCTAACTACGGGGAAAGGTGGGTGAAGGTTGCTCGCTAGGATATCGCATCCTATGCCTACGTACTTCTACACTGCATGGAAGATCAGAGCAAACGTAGTTCGGGCTACGCCCGACACAAGATGTTCAAGTGTTTTTTATGAAAAATCTCACCTTAAACAAGGGTTTCCTTATTGCAAAAAGGTTGATGTCTGTTCAAATCTTTTGACGGAAGAAATGAATTAATCTCTGTTATAACCTTTATTAATGTTTTTCTGTTGTTTTGAAGGAAGAAGAGATGACACTCTACAAATCCTAGGGTTAAAAGGGAATAAAATCTACCCTAATGTTATCATGCATGGGTTAACTCCTAATGTCTATCACATCCTCCCTTGAACAAGGAAGAATGGAAGTCCTACGGGAAAGGAAACGAAAGGAAGAAACGGAAATACAAGTAATAACCGCATACAAGTGAACATGAATATAGCAATGGTAAATGCAATGCAAAGGAGGGAGGAAGGTTCATCTCAACCTCAAGCCCATTCATGGATGGAATAAGAAAATATCAAGTGATCATATGCAAAGAATCGAGTGAAAACTCCGAATGAAACGCGTAATCCACTATTTGGAATCGCAACGTGCTACCATGCAAACAAGTCGATAATCGGGCAAGCTACACATACAAATAACATCCACCTAAGGGTCTTCCAATACCTCTAACCTATCTACAATAAGAAATATAAGCCACGACGTTCATCACGCAAACACAAAGCGGCCGTTGGAGCCTTAACAAAAATAAAGTCCGTTCGGAAGTCCAAATTACAAGTTCGAATACAAAACATAAGAAAAATAGCAAAAGGTGCTAAAAAATTCACATAAAAATCTCCAATGCCCTACATCAAGCCACAAACCAGGGGTGAGAGATACCACAAAAATATCCAAAGATAAATGGTCAAACAAGATGAAAACATTGCAAGATATCTCATGTATACCAAAGGAAAGATTAAAGTGGAGCATGTTAAAGAAAGCATCCAAAACCAATTAAAATAGTACAATAAAATTCCCACAAAAATATATCACAATACCTCAACGTGTGTATGAGATCCCTGCAAAAGGATTGACATTTAAATTGTGTTTTGATAGGTCAAAGAAATTCAACAAAATGATAGTACCAGCATTGTCCTTTTTATGACGACCCAAATGTAAAAAATCCAAAGAAAATGTCAAAAATGGTAAAATTATAATTCCAGTTTTATTAAATCCTAGACATCTTAAAGATTCAGCACAAAAAAATGGGGATCAAAAAGACTAATTTTCCTATTTTTTATAATTATTTGAAGTCAGCATATAAAACAGAAAAAATAAAAGAAACATGGCAATAGAAAAATAAAAGAAAATAACATGAATAAATAAAAGTGGCATGAGGCTTATGTGGCCGATTACGTGGCGCAGTGAGAGGCGTTGGATGAATGGAAGAAACCTTGACTTGGAAATGCATCCGACGGTGTTAACACCTTCTTCTCCAAATCAAAATTTTCAACTTTGTGAATAGTAACCCACAGCCCCATGAACATGAGTTTTTTGCTACTTTGAAGCACCATAACTCTATCAATAATTATCCGTTTCGCACAAAATTTTGGTCAAACTTGAAGGAAAAAAATCAAGGAATCCAAATATGGTCTTAGATTTTCTTGAAACTCTCTCTAACTCCCAAAACGTGGCACCTCAAGAAAAACTCAAGAACCAAAAATTGTCATAAAACCCATCTTTTTTGTACTAGAATCCATGTAGACCTTTATGGCAATGGAATGCAATAAAAATAATGCAAGAAAGACTCCTAAATAATGAGTTATGCCGAATTCTTTATACCTCCGAAAAATGGCTTATGGAGCTTCACTCGATCACCAATTCTTTGAGAAAATGATGTAGAATCACTCAACAATACTTGGTGAATATGTTTGAAGCCTTGACAAGTCTTGAATTGATGAAAAAGTGAAAATTGGAATTTGAGTTTTCACCATTTTTTCATGTTACTACAAGGTTCCTCTTGCTCCAATTCTCTCAAAAAAAATGATGAACCATCTCTATAATTGTTGTGTAATTGATTGGTGAAGAGAAAAAGTATGGAAAGTGAGAGAAAAAAAAGATTGAAAAAAATTCCAAAATGTGGAAGTGTGGGAAAAATGGAAAAAATGGTGAAGAGAAAAAAAATTCAATATGATTTGCAAATGGAGAAAAATGGATTCAACATCAACTATCACCAACCTTTACTCTTAATGATCTCAATCCAATATATAGGAGAGCATGGAAAGATCTAGAGACTTCTAGCTCAATCCAAGATGATTATAGAAACTTCAAGAATTTCTCATGTTATGACATAATTCCCATCTCATGATATCTCCCTTCAATCTAACTTGCAGCCCCTTAAACACTTTTGAAAATCTCATGACATGACAAATTGGAGTGATATGGGTGAAAAACAAGAGATTCCTTTGCCTTATGTTGAGTTTCTCACATGTACCTTATTATGCAAGTAATGGAATTACAAAGCAAGTCCATTTTTTAACCCTCAAATCAAAATTGTGGCTGAACCAAAGTCTTTAAAATGTTGTTGGGAATCAATTTGGTATATTGGATGACCCACATTGGATTTGTAGATCTCTCAAACCAATTTTCACTTTGAACTTTTTCAAGTTATATGCCATTTTTTAAGTCATTTTCACCAACTTTTGTCAATTCTTGCTACAAGCTTTTCCAACATGCCATGACCTCTTTTCTAGGCTTAAAATGCCATTTTTAACAACTTTGATGTTGTGAAGTTTTTCATTTGAAGCTTCCTTGTATGAGTTTTAGGCATAGGCTTGAAATGACATGTAATTCTCAAATGACCAAAATACCCTTTGCTTGCCAAGGGCATAAGTAGAGTTCCACAAATCATATGAAGGCATACCATACCATTCTAGAAAGCTAAGACAATAAGGAACAATTCTTATGTTGTCCAGAAATCCATTTGACTTCATAACATCCATACACACCTCATGCTCTTGGCTCATAGCTCACATTTCCTCTGATGATCCCCCACTAGCCTCACGATAGGAGAGAATTCACTAATCAACCTGGCAGCTCTTCAAAGCTCAAATTCTTCCCTGATGACCTGAGTAGTCTTGAATATGAATGAAACCCTTGGATATACCTCTTGAAATAAGAACAGCACTTGATCCCCTGATTAAGATAGCTTGCCTATGCAGATGAATACACTATGTACATGATGACAATGCAAATGACTATGCAATTGAAACATAAACCTAGGTTAGAAAAGGTTGGGCAAATTTTGGGGTGCAACAGCTGCCCCTATTTAAGCGACTTGGACCCGACTGGATGAAGAGCGTGCAACCTTCAGACAATCGAGGTACGAGACGGTTGAATACGAAAGAACCCGGAAATTTGCCAACCGCAAAAATAAATTGCGAAAATGACTACTGCTTGAGAAAACCCTGGGAACTGGCTTCTGTTGTCACGGCAACAACTAGCCATCCATCTGTCAAATAAACTGATGTTGTCCGCAGACCACTCCATTCCGAAGAAATGAGCATACACCACATAACGAGAAATTGTTGATATCACTTATCAACCTTTGTTGATCTCACTTATCAACCTCTGTTGATCTCACTTATCAACCTCTGTTGATCTCACTTATCAACTGAGCACACGCTAACCAGCGGGAGAATATTGACTTCACTTGTCATGTTGACTTCACTGATCAACTTTTCGTATCCTGAAGAAACGAGAGAACGCTTAACCAAACGAGACAAGGTCCGAAGACATGAACAACCGACTCTGCGGGGAAATGAGAAACTTAACCAAGCAACTCTGAGGGGACAAATTCTGACGACTGCCGTCAAACACCTGTTGGGGAAATTGGGAAGCTTAACCAAGCCCTGACGAGATTAACCCTGTTGAAAAATACGAGGAATTTAACCAAACAACTCCTGTAGCGAGCACCCTGCTGGGAACTGTGAGAGACTTAACCAAGCAACTCACTAACGTAACACCCTGCTGGGGCACATAACTCTGTTGGGGAATTGCGGGTAACCACCCGAAAATCTGTATTACCGTCTCATAATACTGACTCCACAGCATCCTAAGAAAGACTTAGATGGGGAATACAAGTAACTTAACCAAGCGACTTGTCAAAGAATACTCTGACGGGGAACACGAGGAACTTAACCAAGTATCTCGTTGAAGATCACCCCGCTGGGGATTATATCTCTATTGGGGAAACTGTGAGTAACCACCCAACAATCTGCACCCTGCTATTTCTTCAGCACTCCGAGAAAGGACTCGGCTGGGGAGAAAGAGAATTGCTTGACCAAGCAACTCTGCTAGGGGGAACATGACATGACGAACACGATCACTGCATGTCCGGCGCAATCCTCTGTAACAAGGTGAACACGATCACTGCGTATTCTACACCGAAACTCTCTTGACAGGAGAAAGCACGATCACTGCGTATCCTGGCGTTGCAAACAAGACCACGTATAGGACGAATACGTTTACTGCGTACTCTACCACAAATCCTCACAACCTGACGATGACCACGATCACTGCGTGCCCTGCGCCGCAACTCTCTCGACAGGAGAAAACACGATCACTGCGCGTCCTGGCGTTGCAAACAAAACCGCATAATGGGACAAACACGATCACTGCGTGTTGCATTACCACCAAAATCACATCGACCACAAATCCAACCGGACAAGGTAAACACGATAGATCCACATAGAAAAGGCGAATACGTTCACTGCGTACTTCAACCACCCATATGATGAACACGACCACTGCGTGCGCTGTAATGGAACAAACACGATCACTGCGTGTATTGGCCATAGATACCGACAAGATGAACACGATCACTGCGTGTACTAACCAATGTAATAGGACGAATACGATTACTGCGTATACCGGCCAACAAAACCAACTAATACGATAGTCACGATCACTGCGCGCCCCGCATCACAAGTTCCCATGGTATTATCAGCACGATCACTGCACGCTATACGAATACGATCACTGCGTATCTTGAACACGATCACTACGTGTTTGAACACGATCTCTGCGCGTTCTGAGCCACGATCCTCTTGACTGGGGAAAACACGATCACCGCGTGTTGTGTGTCTCAACTAACCCACATAACTGGAAGAATACGATCACTGCATATTCCAATCATACCTAGGGTGAACGCGATCACTGCGCGTTTCATGTCACGACCCTCTTGACTGGAGGAAAAACACGATCACTGTGCGCTTTGTGACACCACTTCAAACATGGGACGAATACGATCTCGGCGTACTTCGGCCACAACCAACCAGACGAAACACGATCACTGCGTGCCTCACCCCATAACCAAATTGTATAACGGACGAATACGATCACTGCGTACACGGACCAACAAATCTGGATGAACACGATCACTGCGCGTCAATCTATAACCACTGTATAACGGACGAATACGATCACTGCGTACTGACCAACAACCATCACATGACATGGCAAACACGATCACTGCGTGTCTTGCCCAATAATAAAGTGAACACGATCACTGCGCGTCCTGCTCGATGAAACCCCTGGATGATACCAACACGATCACTGCGTGCCTTACAAAACAATCTGCTTAGATCGGGACGAATACGATCACTGCGCCATTCGACCATAGATAGACATACCAATATCAACACGATCACTGCGTGTCCTACGACATGAATCCCACACCTGGCACAAATACAATCACTGCATACTTGGGCCACAAATCCACATCTCAAAATCAACACGATCACTGCGTGTCTTACAATATGAACCCCGTGGATGGTACAAATACGATCATTGCGTACTCTGACCATAAATCAACACACCAAGATCAACACGGTCACTGCGTGCCTTACAGCATGAACCCCCAAAATGATACAAAATAGCATCCTCCTGAATCACGATTTCTCTTATCGGCAGGGAACCACATATCTGAAACTGAAGAGATAACCACCTGGCTTATGTTTCAACAATGCACGCTTGATGATGACACAATGCTTCCATACTGCATGGAAATGCTACGTATTTAGGTAAAATGCAAATGCTCATGATGCATGCTTAGGCAAAGGGTTGCTTCAGCAAAATAAATGCTAAAGACAAGCTGGATCCGCTGGGGATGACCGGAATACCACCGATACGCTTCCAACAAAATAAATGTTGGAAAGATGAACTAACTCCGTTGGGGATAACCATCCTGCTGAGAAAGTAGCTCACGAACTCAAAACTCCAAAATCTGCTGAGAAAGGTCCTCCTGACGAGGAAGAGCGACTTGCTGGGAAAAGAAAGGACAATCCTGCTTGGGGAAACTCCTTTCAGCAGCTCCAACCACCTGACCACACTCTGTGGGAACCTCTCCTGCTATCACTGAGCTGGGGAAATCATCCCGCTATCACTGAGCTGGGGATTGAACTACACATTCTGATTTGCACTGCACAAAACTTTCTGGGGAGTTAATCACATTTGTCTTGACCTTCACTGGGGAAGACTCTGCTCTGCTTGATGAGCTAATTCTGAACTGAAGATACATTGATCTGTTCCTTTGACGCAATCTCCGCTCTCCTGGGGATACAACCTTCAATTTGCCTGGGGCGACTTCACCGGGGGAAGCCACAACGTTCATCCTCTAGGAAGGGTACCATCCTGCCATGGACTCTGGCGGGGAACTTTGCGAGCTTTCGAGTCACTTGCCCCAGTGCACTCAACTTGCCCCTATCTAACTCCTGGGAATACTTGCTCTGAACCGTTTGCTATGAGACGACCTCGAGATTACTTGCCCCGACATCTATACGGCAAAAAGATTCCATCTCCATTAGCCCTGATCAACCTAGTTGGTTTCAACGTTCTCTGCGGTGACTTGCCCCTGAATGAGCGTTCTAGCGACTTATCCTGATCTGATTATCCACTTGAAGTATCTGCTTTCAAATCTCTACATTCTGCATGACTGCCCCTGATTGGATCTCGAGAAGACTCACTTCTGATTAGTTACCTCTCAAGCATACTGCCCCTTAATCAACTGAAGCTTCGGGACTTGTCCTCAGACTAACTGATTCCGAACTCAATGGAAGTCAATGCCCCTGATCGCAATGACTTTGCCCCTGAGTAGCTGGTCCGGAACAGTACCTCCAACTACGAGAGATTTACTGAATCTTGACCTGATTGCCCCAGAGTAGCTGACTTTACATGGCTGACCTGACTGGGAATCACGATAATAGCTTGCCCCTGCTCTCGGAACATTCGGGCGCTCTGTATTCTATCCTGACCATACTTTCCGCGGTAGAAAACTTTTCTGCTATCAAGCGCTTACTCGCAAGTAAATCAAGTTGTTCTGCGTAAAAGACATATTAATGCAACACATATGATAGTTTTGGCATCCAATCTGTTCACTGGGAAAAGGGAAAAACAGTTTATAGCATACACTGCACAAAACATTTATCAACATCAGTACCAACATGGTAAGAGGAACCCTTTCAGGAGTCAGAATCGACGCGACCTTTACCGAAGTATGCTTTCGAAACAACCTGCTTCAATTAGGACTTTTGAAGGTTGTAACGTGGTCAGGTTCACGGTTTTGAAGGAAAGGATAAAGGCTCAAAGTTTATTTTAACCCACCCATTCTCCTTGATGTTCTCCGATCCTATGTTCAGCTAATTCGACCTTAGCACTCACCTCCCAGAGGCTGAAAGATAGGAGTGATAGTTCGAGAACCCATGAACTTTTGGGGTGACAGCCACTCACTTTTCGTGTTTGACACTTAGGGTCACACGACTCGCATTTGATTTGAGGATTTTTCTTTTTGTCCTCCTTTCATCTTTTTTCTTATCCCTAACTTTTGCCTGGACTGACTCCTTTTGAGTTTCTTTTGATTTTTTTAGTCCAGCGGGATGCCCTCATTTTTGCCTAAGTCATTTGTCTTGAAGTTATGACTTAGCGGGCTTTTGATTCTTTCTTCTTTCTTTTTTTCGAACAAGTCGTGTGACACTGGTTGCCTGACTCATTGGAGAATGATGTGACTGTTTCACTCTTGATTTAACCATTGTGGTTTTTTAGGCACGACCTCTAGAGGTGGGATTGATCCTCGAACGGACACTCCTTTTGGAATTTGGACGCTCGGTCAAATTAGTTAACACCTACCCTGCCCCAGGTTAAGATTGAAGGTTTTTCATTCACAGAAAGAAACTCCTACTATAAGGCTCAAAGGGGTTGACAAGGGATTATCTTCCTTATAACTCCGGTGTTTAGGGATTTGAAACAATGCCTGTACATCATCAACAGGTTTTATTTCAAAAGCATACAATCAGAAGCTTGCATGTCGTTCATTTTCGTCATCCTCCCTGAATTCCTCTTAACCAAGCGTTGGACATTTGTAAAAACAATTAGTGAACACGACTGGATTTAATCAAAACATGCATATTTATTTCATTATCATCAATCGAAATGAAAACAACAAGTTTTACGAACAAGATCGCAATTCAATCATGAAAGAAACTACAAACGTAAAGAAATGACAAGATAAAACAAAGAAAAACGCCAGCTTCCGAGAACCGGGCTTTCACATCTGTCCTGCTGCTGAACCAGCTATCTTCACAATCAGTTATGAGAGGCAGCCTGCCGCTATTCTGATCTGCTTTTAACGGCCCACTCGAACTATAGAACTCCTCTTTTTCCACCATATTCCAACCTATTCATGGTTTGGCATTGGTTGTTGTGTAATATTGGGACCTTCCTTCCCAAAATTGATGGCTGTGCTATCAAGCAGATCTTGCACCTTGTGCTTGAAAGCTAAACAGTTCTCGATGTTGTGCCCGGGTGCACCAGAGTGAAAATCACAGTGCTCGTTGATGTCGTACCCTACTGGTGGCGTGCCAGTCGGCGGCGCCAAGGTTCTCTTTTCAACTAGCTGTAACTTCAATAGATTCTGAAGGAGCTCTGCGTACGATACTGGCGGTACCTCAAATACCCTCCTCGGTCTTGGAGCCTGAAACCTCCGCTGATTCTGATTAGGCTGCTGCTGAGCCTGCTGCTGTTGTTGTCTCTGTTGCTGAGGTGGTCCTGGAATAGTCACACTCGCAACTTGAGGCTGTGGACGCCGATTCTGATTCCTATTTCTCCGCTGAACGTTATACACCGCATTAGCGTCACCTTGCCTTTTACCACCGAAGGCTTTCTTGTTGCTTCCAGATGAAACAGATTCTCCCGGTTGAATCTTACCAATTTTTATCCCGTTCTCTATACGCTCCCCCATCAGGATCAGCTCGGAGAAGGTACTCATTGAGAAGTTGAGCAGCCGGTCATAGTACATCCCTGAGAATGTCCCTATGAACAAGTCCATCATTTCCCTCTCGACCATAGGGGGTTGTACTCTAGCAGCCAGGTCACGCCATCTCTGGGCATACTCTTTGAAGCTTTCCTTGGGCTTCTGAGACATGCTTTGCAACTGAACTCTATTAGGAGCGAGATCGCTGTTGTATTAGTAATGCTTCACGAAAGCTTCCGCCAATTCTTTCCAAGTTCTGATCTGTGTTGGCTCCAGGCTCATGTACCACTCCAATGACGGCCCTGACAAGCTGTCTTGGAAAAAGTGCATAAGCATCTTTTCGTCGTCTGAATATGCGGACATACTTCTGTAAAATGAACGGACATGCACCCTCAGGCTCGTGTCGCCTCTATACTTATCAAAAGATGGCGCTTTGAATTTCAGAGGTACCCTCAGCCCTGGTACCAATCCCATGTTGGACATATCCAGTCCCACAGCGTTCTGATTAGCCAGACCATTTACCTTTTCTTCCAACAATCTCATGCGGAGGCTGTCCCCTGTAGGCCTCCCGTAGCCTTCATTATGACCGGAGAAAACGTCTTCCTGATGATCTTCCCAACGAGGTATCTCTTCATATGCAGCATGTCCAGCGTTACGACCCAGACCTGCTTGGAAGTACCTGGGGTTGCCTCTCAGGTTGCCCATATCCTAGCCGTTGTTCATACCCATTCCATATCCTGCGTTACCATAACCATGGTCTCCGTATCCAGTTTTGACGCCAGCCACATTGCCATATCCCACATTCATACCCTGAAAGCCCTGATTACCATTGCCGCCATTCAGCCCGACGTTCTCCGCACCCATGTTGAAACCCTGGTTGACGTTCCCTACGAACACTCCTGCAGTGTCTCCGTTAGTGTTACCAGTATTTCCGTTCCCACCAGCAGGACCAGCTTCTCCGTTGTTCAGCCCAACGACTGGGATGTGATCAGCACTTTGATGATTTTCAACCCTGGGAGAGTTAGCCACGTTTTCACCATGCGGGGTACCATTGTTCTCAGCACGAGCAACCAACGGCTGCACCAGACTCTGCAACTGTTCCTGTCCCTTGGCGATAGTCTCCATGGTTTGCATGAACAGGGCCATCCTGTCACGCATCTCTTGCATTTCACTCTGCATGGCGTCCATGATCTTCTTCTGGTTGGTTCTTGTAGAATAACGGTGGACCCACTGTTCTGCAATCCTGAAAATACCTGCAAAATGCGGGAGATAAGATACCTGGATCACAAACCTGTAATGCAAATATGAGTATGTATGCAAAATGCAATGTGTGCCTGTGCATTAGAGCATATTACTCCCCCCGTTCTAGTGCTAATACGTTTGATACAGGGCAGCGCCGTGACAGTGCGGTGACAAGCAGTTGCAAGAAGTTGAAATTCAATCACAGAAGGGAAAACAACTCATGTATTGAACAGGCCTTCAAAGGCTAAAGTATAACACCAATGTATCACAAGACGAACAAAAGTATGACCTCAACCCACAAGCCGGGTGATGGTCAGCATACAATAAAGCATGAACAAATCAGGTATGCCCATAATCCCTATACTCCCCTAACAGCTTCTTTGTCTTGGGATAATCAGGCTGGACAAGCAATCCCTCTATGAGTAGACTCCTCTGCTTAAGAACTCGCCGCAATCCGTCGATGGACTCTTCCCATACGCCTTCACCAAAGCACTCCTCTAGCTTTCTCTTCTGGGACCGAGCTTCCTTTCTACGGGCCTCAACTTGCTTCAGTGCATCTTGAAGGGCATATCTAGTCATGACTTCTTCTTCGTGCTGCCTCCTAGTGGCCTTCAATTGGTTCTGAAGATCGGCGATCTGTTGCTTCAACTTATCCTCCCGTTCCTTGTTGTTAGTAAGGGTGGCATTCCATGTCTTATTGAATGAAGCGATCTCTCGATGAGCGATGTCCAACGACTTCTTCTTAGCTTCCATCATGTCATGAGAGCTCTTAAAGTCTTGTCTCAGGCGTTCTCGCTTCTCCTTTTCTTTGACCAACTTAGTCTTCAACAAAGTTACCATCTCAGTTTGTTGCTGAAGGGAGTACGTAGCTTCGTTCTCCTCACTTCGAACCCGGGCCAATTCTCTTTCTAGATCTTCATTAACCACCAACAGAGCTTCCTTTTCCTTCACCACTTGCTCATAGACCTCCCTGGAAACAGTAGTCGGCTCTTCTACCGGAATAGGAACTAGGACTGGTGCAACTGGAAATGGCATCAATATCTGTCTGGCTCTCTCCTGAATCCAAACCTTGTAGGGTGCATACGCCCGGCAATCACTCTTCCCCAACAGCGGTTTCCCTTTTCGGTTAATATGCGTCCAGGCATGCCGAAGCTTGGCTAGCAGCTCTCCACTCAAATCACCGGTGAAGTACAGAGATTCCTATACTTCTTCCTCCTGAGGCGGGTTCTTCAGCGCATATCCAAACTGACGGACGAACAAAGATGGGTTGTGGTTGATGCACCCTTTTCTCCCTATCAACGGAACATTAGGATACCCAGCACAACTGCAAATAAGCTCGGACCCCAACAGATCTCGATCGAACCACTCAATGTCTACAGAAGTTAGCCTCATCATACGCTCCGGCCAGTCAGACGTGGTTGCACTATCCACAAAAGGTCCCTTCAAGGGAAGATGGTTCTTAAGCCACATGGACAGCAGAGGCACGCAACAAGAGACATTCTTACCTCTCCTGTTCTCATTCCTGTAGTGCATCGAATGGTAAAAGTCCCCGATCAGTGTAGGTACTGGGTTACCAGCAGCAAACAGATGAAACGCATCCATGTCCACAAAGTTCGGGAAATTAGGAAACAACACTATCCCATAAATGCATAGAGCCAAAATAGCGTTAAAGACCACCCAACACCCATTCTTGGCGTACTCTTGAGCCTTACCAACCAGAAACTGGAGAGAAAAACCCGGAACTCCTCGCCAAGAAGTCATCAACAACTCAGAAGCATCCATATGCAAGGCTTTGGCTAGATCCTCCAACTTAGGTTCAGCGGCAGAGTGAATAAAGGGGATTGCATTCTGCACCGGCAGCTCAGTAAACTCTACATACTCCTCCATGGTGGGTCCCAAGATAAAGTCAGCGAAAGTGAAACATCTCAAAGCCGGGTCATAGAATTGCATCAACGTGTACAGCCCATTCAACTCATCATCAGTGGACCTGCGAACCAAACTCAACAGCCGTCCGTAACTCTGCCTGAAGCTTCTACGGACATCCTCACCTGCCAGAGAAATCAGACCCAGGAGTGGAGTAACATCAGGAATAGGTAGCTTGTAGGTAAATGTCATCCTCAAACCCGCCATAATCAATACTCAGAAGTCCAGACACTAGAACTCGGGGATATGCAAATGCACCTGCAGCACAAACACACGTTAATGGGATGCAATGATAATGATCATGCAAACAATGCAATGCAAGCAACATGCAACAGGGACCAAGTGCTGTAGCCGAGAAGCCTGAATCATATCGAAGGTCTCAAATCATGGTCTCGGATAAACCCAATATAAAGCTCCACACTGGTCTCTGATAGACCCATAATATAACTCCAACTGGTCTCTGACAGACCTCAAACCATAACCCTGATTGGTCTTTGATAGACCTCAAATCAAAACTCAGACTGGTCTCGGATAGACCTCAAATCAAAACTCAGACTGGTCTCTGATAGACCTCACAAATATCCATAAATACCCAGGATCTCTGATCGAGAAATAACCGGTTATCTGAAGGTCTAGTTACCTGCATAACCCCAAACCCTCTCACAGGTGGATGTCCTAGTAACTGACAAAGTATGGCATCCTATGCGGTCGTCGATGTCACAGACTTTCAGGAGTGACGATACGATTCCCAGAAGGAGTGGCATCATCACATCCTGAAGAGGCCTCACTTAGCCAACTTCCAAATGATCGGTCCCCAGAGTCGACAATCAAACTAACCAGCAACCCGAGCCACCCAAAGGGCAGGACAGGAGGCCAACCAGAAGAACCTCGTCTGAGCGTAGATTTCGCGGGACATTAGGACATGCAAAGCACGTGCGCGCCCACTAATCTCTACTCTAAGTCTAGGTGCACTCAAGCCCAGGCCCGACTTATCTCTCCATCATGGAACACCCGTCACAACCCCACAATACAACAATAATAATGATAATATAATGCTGAAAGGTAAATACAGAAACGTAAATCCATACAAATTCCTCGACGGGCAAACAAGCACTAGGATTGACTCTCTTAAGGGACGTTTGTAACACGGTGGGAGAACTGACTTTAAACAATGTTGCGGATAGCAAGAGTCGCCACCGACTTTTATTTTATCCATAAGGAAAGGTTATAAAAGAACAGGAAAGACCTTAGAGAATATTTTGGGTCCGGGGGGTAGGTTATGAAAAGGGAAGGTATTAGCATCCTTTTCATCCATGGTTATCCATGGGCTCTTAGGTACTTGAGCTCACTTTTGAATTGTTTTGAAATTGTAGTGTGTGAATAGAAAATTTTCAGAATAGTTAATAAATAATCCATGTAAGGATGTGTTAAAAACTTGTTTGAAAATTTTGTTGGAAATTTGTTTAAGTGTGAAAAAGTTTTGAAGTGAGCAAGTATCTAGGAGTAGCCTACCCTAATGTTTTAAGGTCTTTCTTATTCTTTATCCTTTCCTTAGTAAGACTATCCCTACTATAATGGAGTAGGTAGTCCTTACTTTGGATGTTAAGGGACATGTGAGGGACAATTGGATTTTTGAAGGCCATTGTGGGGTGTAATAAGCACATATAAGGGACCATCATCATTTTTCGAAAGGGACTTGATTCGTAAAGGCAACCATAAGGGACTTTGATGATTTTTTTATTTGAGGGACTTGCTTTATACACCCCACTTAACCATTATTCGTAGGCAACTTGAGGGATATCCTTAGGAAGTGAGACGGCGATTAAAATCGACTTACGTGTGTGACGTGTTTATTTTAATTATCTTTATTTAAAAGTGATCTAAATTTATTTTAATATTACATACATGTTGTTACACTCCCTAATTACTAACCATAATAATAATTAAATAATTAAACAACTTTACATCCAAGAAACAATTACAAAATAATAAGCAAAATAATTAAATAGCAAAGATAAATAAAATATAAATAAGCAATAATAAATAATGAAGGGGGTTAATTCTAAGTTTACTCGGCAAGACATCGCATCTTGTGCCTACGTATCCTTACGGGAGTGGAATCAGAGTAATCGTAGTTCCCCTCAATAGGGAGGTTAGAAACTTCTTGACTGTGGTCAAGGTCTCAAGGGGAATAAACGCATCTTAAGGACACGCTTACGTGGAGTGTAGAAACTCCAAATCTCTACGTTGAAATGTTAAGTTGTAATTAGGGTTAAATTAGGGATTCCACGGCGGGAAACCCTAAAATGAGCGCGGCGGCTCTTTGACCTAATGCTAAGGGTAAAATTGTAATTTTGCATGCGGCGAGGCATTTGTGAAAATTAGGGTTTGTAGTTTGTAGTTTTGAGGATTTGAAATTGAATGTGTGAAGTTTTACGGACTATTGGCGCGGCGGCCAAACAGTTAGACCTAACCTTCGGATGTGTGCAATGTGACAGAAATAATAGTAAACGCGTGAGATAATTGAATCATGCAAACAGAGAGATAATGTCATAATTTAAACCATGCAAGCAGAAATTTAAAGGCAGAATTTAAAGAGCGATTGTTAAGTTCGCGAGGTTACATGAGAGGGGCAGATACAATATGATAATGAAATTTGAATTGAACAATAATAAAATAAAATAAATAACGGTTCTAGTTATTATTTTAAAAAAAAGATTTTAGTTATTATTTTAAATTTATCTAAAAAAAAGTTTTTCTTAAAAATAATAGGTTTTCATATTAATTTGGAAAAGATGTTAATGTTATTTATTTTAAAAAACAGATTTTTATATTATAACAAATTTTAATAAATTAATGATAACAATAATAATAATAATGGTAATAATAATGATAATAATGATAATAATAATAAATAATGATAATAATAATAATAATAATAATAATAATAATAATAATAATAATAATAATAATAATAATAATAATAATAATAATAATAATAATAATAATAATAATAATAAAGCAATAATGAATTTTAAATGTGCCAAATAACCCAACAATGTTGCTAACGCAGAAATGAGCTCATCGCAACCAGATCTAAATCGGACGAAACAAAATTTATCGCAAAGAAAAAGAAATTAAGCAAAAAATAGTATTATTGCTCACACAAAAATGCGATCATCGCAACCAGATCGAACTAACACAAATGTCACGCGTCATGCACACAAATGTGCAAACATCGTATCGACATAATTCGATCAAAAATCTTATATATATAAACTCTAACAATTTAAAAATTATATATATATAAACGTAACAGTAATAGATAAAGAAAAAGAAATAACGGTAATAGATGAAGAAAAAGAAATAACGGTAAAAGATGAAGAAAAAGAAACAACAGTAATAGATGAAGGAAAAGAAATAACGGTAAACGATGAAGAAAAAGAAACAATAGTAATGGATGAAGAAGAAAACTAAATAACGGCAAACGGCACTCACTCCTCTTAGGTTTTTTTCATTCTCCCCCCTTTTTTCCAACAAGGCAACACATGTATATATAGGGAACAAATTAGGGTTAACACCAAATTGTCAATAATGTCCCTAAAGCCCATTTTAAAGCCCAAACTAAATAATTAGTTAAGAAAAAATAAAATTTAAATAATTTAAAATAATTAAAATAAACTTAAAATAAAAACTAATAATCCTATTGATTCCTAAAATAAAAAATATTATAAAAAGAACAAAATTTTTTTCAATATTTTTTATTTTATGATTTTTTGGATATTTTTATGAATAATTTAGAAAAAAGTGAAAAAAATAATATTTTAAAAAATGATTTAATTAAAATACGAAAATAATAATTAAATAATAATAAAAAACTATTTTTGTTATTTTTTTAATGAAAGATAGAAAAATTTAGAGTAAAAATAATAAAAAACAAAAAAAGTGACAAAGGTGAGATTCGAACTCTCAACCTCTCACACTCATAACTCCTTACACATGTCCTCCTGCCAATTGTGCCATTTTTACTTTTTAGAAAAAAAAATGCATGCCATATGATATTTACCTGCAAAAAGTCAAACGACTACACAAATTTGTTAGTAATTGATTAAATGCAATGAAATGCGACGACAAATCTTAGGGCAAAATTTGGGGTATTACAGTTATTATGATAATATTTCTCACCCAACCTCTCTTTGATGTTGGCAAAAAAAATCATGAAGTTTGACTTCGGTTTGACCACAGTTGACCTCAGTTTGACTTTTTAACTGCATTGACTGCTTTTGACTTATCTGATCATCTGACTGAGCAAACTTTTGAGAAAAGTCTTGAAACTTGACATGGGGGTTCTTATACACATATAAGATGTTATGAAGCTCACTTGAAGTCTTGGAAGTCCATTTAGCCTGATTAAAGTCAAAACCCTAGTTTTGGATGCACTGCTTAGGAGGTGCATTGTCTGAGGGAATTGTCAACTCTTCTGACCAATTGTGAACTTTGTGAACCTTGTGAACCTTCTTGGAACACAAAGTCTTGTATTGTGAGGGCAAATTTTGGGGTGCAACAGCTGCCCCTGTTCAATTTTCTGAAACCTGAGGGGTTAGATTGGTATATTTGCCAGTCGTAACCTGGAAGGTTGAAGGGGATTGAACACAAAAGCCCAAAAATTTGCACTCACCAGTGCATGGAGTGATATTGATGGTTGGTTGAACATGATTGAGTGGGCTTAAAGATGCCACTAGGGGAAATTTCTTCAGTAGTATAATGAGAACTGTCAGGAGTCTGGAGTAATACTGATGTAACAGCATGTCTTCATGAGGATAGAGCAATCAATAATGATAACCCTAAAGCAGTCTTGAAGTGATAAATCTAACCTCAGGAGGATAGAGCAATCAATAGCTCTAAAGCAGTCTTGAAGTAATAATGGCTTCAGGAGGATAGAGCAATCAATAGCTCTAAAGCAGTCTTGAAGTAATAATGTGATATGTCTTCAGGAGGATAGAGCAATCAATAGCTCTAAAGCAGTCTTGAAGTAATGATTTCAGGAGGATAGAGCAATGGATAGCTCTAAAGCAGTCTTGAAATAATAATGTAATTTCAGGAGGATAGAGCAATGGATAACTCTAAAGCAGTCTTGAAATAATTAGATGGCTTCAGGAGGATAGAGCAATGAATAGCTCTAAAGCAGTCTTGAAGTAGTAATATGACCTCATGAGGATAGAGCAATGAATAGCTCTAAAGCAGTCTTGAAGTAATAGGATGATTTCAGGAGGATAGAGCAATCAGTAGCTCTAAAGCAGTCTTGAAGTCATGAGAGGCTATCAGGAGGATAAAATAACCCTGAGGTTACAATAAAGCAGTCCCAAAGTAATAAGAAGCTCATCAGGAGGATAAAGTAACCCTGAGGTTACAATAAAGCAGTCCCAAAGATCATAAGCTTGTTTGTTGGATAATTAACCTGAAAACAAGGTAGCATTCTGTACAACAACATTAGTTTATGCTTTATGTATGCATGTATGACATGATGCACTTAGGTAATGTACTATAGACATATATGTTATGGTATGATGTAAATGATGTATGTATGCTATGACACTGCTGGAAGTGTCCGGATATCCTTGTATAACAACTGCTGGCCAAGGAAAATAAATCCCGATTCGTTGTTGAAGAATATATAACCCTCCGTCTGCTGGGGATAACAAGGTATAGATAACCTCCTGTTGTTGGGGATAACAAGGTATAGATAACCTCCCGTTGTTGGGGATAGTAGGGTATAGATAACCTTCGTTTTCGTTTGATAGTAGGATAAGTATAACATCCCGTCTTCGTTCATCGTGCCCTTATTGGAAAGTAATTTCCCGTATATCCGTATGAGGATAAAAGAGATGGATATAAATTCCAGGGGAGATTAGACTTTGTGAAAATGGATTAGTCCTACTGATGGTTTGTAACTGTCTTGTAAAGATGAACCGGCGAAGCTTCGTTGAAATCCTTCCCTCGTTCGTCCTTAGTAAATACTATTACTGCATTTTCATGCATTTCTGGTAAACATCAATCATATTAAAAGCATACATGCGTTTCTGGTAAACATCAATCATATTCAAAGGCATACATACATTCAAACACAACCAATGGACGTTTCGCTTATGTAAATAGGGTAAAAGTGAATCTGGATTCAAAAGATGGAATTTATTTATGTCAAAAGTGACCCATACACGGGTAAGTTTGTACAAGGAGACATAAACCCTAGTAAGAGAATTTTGTCATGAAGCTTTACAAAAAGAATCAGCTATGTGGGAAATAATCCTATTGAGTTTCAATTCTACTATTGCCACTCAAGTATCTCATCTTCTTGCTGTTGAGACGGAAACGATTGGATTGAGCTTCATCTGTTTGAGCTTGAGTAAGTAGTACAACTGGTTGCAATTTCATGAGTGATCCAAACGAGACATAGCCATACGCTTTAATCCCTAACTTTTGCCTGGATTGCCCTTTCAGGTTTTCAATCCACCGGGATACCCTTTTTTGCCCAAGCCGCCTTTTCAGGTTTTCGACTTGCCGGGTGTACATCTTTTTATATATATATCCCTAATTTTTGCCCAAACCCTTTTGGTTTGCCGGGATGCCCTTATTTTTGCCTAGGCCTGTCAACCTAGCGGGTCTCTTTTTATGCGTAGTATTTTTTAACTATGTCTGCGTTTACAGGTTGTGGGAAGTCTTCACCATCCATTGTAGTCAGTATCATGGCACCTCCTGAGAACACTGTCTTGACTACAAATGGTCCCTCATATGTTGGAGTCCACTTGCCCCTAGGATCACCCTGTGGTAATATGATACGCTTGATTACCAAGTCACCAGCCTGATATACCTTTGGCTTAACCTTCTTGTTAAAAGCTTTGATCATCCGTTTCTGGTACATCTGGCCATGACAAACTGCTGCTAACCTTTTCTCATCAATCAAATTTATCTGGTCAAGTCGAGTCTGAATCCACTCATCTTCATCCAAGCCTGCATCCTTCATAATTCTCAAGGAGGGGATCTGAACTTCAATAGGCAGAACTGCTTCCATACCATAGACTAAGGAGAATGGGGTTGCCCCTGTTGAAGTACGTATTGTAGTACGATAACCATGCAGAGCAAATGGTAACATCTCGTGCCAATCCTTGTAAGTAACAGTCATCTTCTGTACAATCTTCTTAATGTTCTTATTAGCAGCTTCAACTGCCCCATTCATCTTTGGACGATACGGAGAAGAGTTGTGATGCTTAATCTTGAACTGCGTACAGAGATCAGTAATCATAGTGTTGTTCAGATTAGAGCCATTGTCAGTGATAATCCTTTCAGGGATACCATACCTACATATGAGATTATTCCTAATGAACCGAGCTACAACATTCTTAGTCACAGATGCAAATGAAGCTGCCTCTACCCACTTCGTGAAGTAATCAATAGCAACCAGGATGAAACGATGCCCATTAGAAGCAGTAGGCTTGATCTCGCCAATCATATCAATGCCCCACATGGCAAAGGGCCAAGGAGCAGTCAACACATTCAATGGAAATGGAGGTACATGTACTTTATCAGCATAGATTTGACATTTGTGACATGTTCTGGAGTGTTGATAGCAAATATCTCTTGATTTCATCAAAGGCAGTCTGGCACTCATCATTCCATTCCATCACCTGATCTTTCTTCAACAACTTGAAGATTGGCTCACAGATGGCAGTTAATTGGGAAATAAATCTTGCAATGTAGTTCAATCGTCCCAAGAAACCTCTAACCTCCTTCTCAGTACGGGGAGCTGGCATCTCTCGTATAGCTTTCACTTTTGCAGGATCCACTTCAATACCTTTTCCACTGACAATGAAACCCAGGAGCTTTCCAGATCTAACTCCAAAAGTACACTTGTTTGGATTTAATCTCAACCTGTATTTCTTCAACCTCTCAAACAACTTGTGCAGATGATCAAGATGTTGTTCTTCATTCTGAGACCTGGCTATCATATCATCCACATATACCTCTATCTCATGATGAATCATATCATGAAACAAAGCCACCATAGCACGCTGATATGTTGCCCCTGCATTCTTCAAACCAAATGGCATTACCTTATAGCAAAAGGTGCCCCACTGTGTCACAAATGTAGTCTTCTCCATATCTTCAGGTGCCATCTTGATTTGATTGTAACCAGAGAAACCATCCATAAAAGAGAATACCTTATGCTGAGCAGTGTTGTCTACCAGAATATCAATATGAGGAAGTGGAAAGTCATCTTTAGGGCTAGCCTTGTTCAGATCTCTGTAGTCTACACACATACGTACCTTACCATCTTTCTTAGGAACTGGTACCACATTTGCAACCCACTGAGGATAAGAAGTTACGGCCAAGAACCCTGCATTGAACTGTTTCATTACCTCTGCTTTGATCTTTTCTGACATTTCAGGACGCATACGACGAACCTTCTGCTTCTTTGGACGACAATCTTCTTTCACTGGCAAACGGTGAACCACAATGTCTGTATCCAACCCTGGCATATCTTCATAAGACCAAGCAAAGATCTCCACATAGTCACGTAGCATCTGAATCAACCTGCTCTTGACACTGTCCTCTAAATCAGCCCCTATCTGGACCTCTTTTCTGTTTTCTTCAGTTCCCAGATTCACAACTTCGACTGGCTCTTCATGTGGCTGTATAGCTTTCTCTTCTTGTTGTAACAACCTAGCAAGCCCTACAGGTATTTCACAATCGTCCTCGTTTCCGTCTTCAGTTTGATAGATCGGATTCTCGAAATTGTAATTGGCAATAGTAGAACTGTTATCAACTGGATCCAGAGTGGATGAGGATCTGCATTTTAGTGACGTGGGTGTGTGTAAGAACACATAGCTGATAAAGCAAAAATAAAAGAAAAAGAAAGACAAGGAACACAATATTTACGAAAACGAAACGTCCACTGATTTTATTGAATGAAGTATGCAAATGAAATGACAACCCGTAACAAGCACACCATTGTGCCCCGGGTAAGGCACATGGCTTGAAAGTTTTAATTGTTCCAGAAATTATAAACATAACACAGTAATAGTATTTACTCCTGACTAAAGGAGATAGGGATAACATCTTCAGCTGTCCAATTATTGAGTCCAGCACCCACAGTAGGAAAAATCCATGCCTCCAAGTTGTAGTCTTCATCTTGATCTCCCACAGCATTGATAACCCCTTGATTGGTGATACGAACAGCACGGGCACGACGGACAGCCTTCTGGGACTCTGCAGTGAAACCCAAACCAAACTTGTCAGACTTGTATCATTGAGGGAGGCCATTACCATTGTTGGAGGGTTTCTGATGACCACAGGAACCTTCTTCACAGCAGGAGGAGTTACACAATCCTTAACAGCCCAGGGAACCACTTCAAATGACTGACATGGAGTTTCAATGTATTCACCTTCTACTTCCAGATACTTGAAAGTGTTTACATGGCTGACAAAGTATTCTTCCTCTCCAAAGACAGTAACAACTTTTCCATTCACCGGATATCTCAACTTTTGATGTAATGTGGAGGTCACAGCACCTGCCCCATGGATCCAGGGACGACCAAGCAGACATGAGTACGAAGGACGAATATCCATCACATAGAATGTAGCAGTAAACACCTGAGAGCCAACCTTGATTGGAAGATCAATTTCCCCATGCACTACTCTTCTAGAACCATCAAAAGCCTTTACCACAATATTACTGGGCTTCAATACCGTATCTTTAGGACTCAGCTTGTTCAGGACTTCCTTAGGCAACACATTCAGAGAGGAACCATTGTCTATCAGCACATGAGACAGGGTAGTGCCCCTGCATTCAATTGAAATATGCAAGGCCCTGTTATGATCCCTCTTGGCAGGGGTCAAGTCAGCATCAGAAAATCCTAACCCGTTGTCATAGGTCAGGTGAGCAACACAATTCTCAAACTGGTCCACAGAAATTGCACTGGGTACATGAGCCATCTTTAGAAACTTGATCAATGACTTGGCATGAGCCTCAGAACATAATAACAGGGAGAGCATAGAAATCTTTGAGGGAGTATGCCTCAGCTGATCAACAATATCATAATCACTCTTGCGAATGATTTTCAATACTTCTTCCATCTGCTTAGAGAGGTCATCAGCAGCTGGCACATCAGTAGATACCGGCTCAATAACAGGACCCTTGCCCCGAGCATCAGTGGTGGAAGTAACAGCAGGAGTAACTGCACTCTTAGAAGCAACTGGAGGAGAGAAGACTCTTCCACTACGAGTGATCTTGCTAGATCCAGCAATATTATCAATGTCAACAGGCATATCAGGTAAAGGCTCCTGCTTGACACCATGGATGTAAACATCAGACCCATAGTGCCAAGGCACAGCTTTGTCAGATGTATAAGGAATAGGACCAGGAGTGGTAATGATCAGAGGAGCTACTCTGGCTTCAGCAACAACTTTCACAGGACCTTCAGCAGTAATCTTGATTGGGCCCTGATGAGTGATTTTAATGGGACCCTTTGAAGTGATTCTTAGTGGTACTTTGTCAACCATGTCAACCTCTTCAATCTTTTTACCCTGAGTCAGATGATCCACCATACTTTCTACAGATGCTGGTCTTCTTTCAAACACTATAGTATATTTATCCATGAGACGTTGAATCCCATCTCTCAAAATGAAGCAACTATCCGGCTTATAGGTACAATATAGACAATCTTCATGACAACCTGGAAAGATCCCAGCTTGTACTAACCTCTTTTTGATAACAGACAATGGTGTGCTCAACTCCATAACTGAATAGACATGCAGATCTTCATCAATATCTTCATCAATGGCGTTGACAGTCTTCTCGTGATTTGGCATTGGAGCTGTAATCACATTTGGAGTACCTGGTGGATCAAACTCAATTTCTCCAGCATCAATCATATCCTGAATTTTGTTCTTCAAGACCCAGCAGTTATTAGTATCATGTCCTGGACAGTTTGAATGATATGCACATCGTGCATTGGGATTGTACTTGGGAGAGGTAACATTGGGATTCTGAGGAGCCTCCCTCAGGGTAATAAGTTCAGCCTTCAACAAGTGTTGCAATGCCTGAGCCATTGACATGTTGATCTTCGTGAACTGTCTTCTAGCCCTCTGTTGGTTGCCTTGAGGCTGCTCTGTTGTTGCAGGAGTTGGATTTGAAATATGAACTGCACTAACAGACTGATGCCTTCTGTTACGATCAGGCTGACCATACACAGCATTAGATTCTTTCTTCCCAGTGGGAGGCTTCTTTGCAGCACCTGATGAAGAAGTGCCCACTTGGATCTTACCACTCTTGATACCATTCTCTACTCGCTCTCCTGTCATGATCAACTCAGTGAAGCCAGATGATGAGCTTCCAATGAGATGACTGTAAAACGGACCATTCAGCGTACACATGAACATATCAACCAACTCCCTATCAGTCAAAGGAGGTTGAACTCTTCCAGCTAAGTCTCTCCACTTCTGAGCATACTCCTTAAAGCTTTCTTTGGCACCCATAGACATGCTTTGAAGCTGCATGCGAGTGGGGGCTAAGTCAGCATTGTATTGATACTGCTTGTAGAAAGCTTCAGCAAGGTCATTCCAATCTCTGATGTTGACACTCTCCAACTGATAATACCACTCTAGCTGAGCTCCAGATAAACTCTCTTGAAAGAAATGGATCCATAACTTTTTATCAGCAGTGTGGGGTTGCATTCTTCTGACATAAGACCTCAGATGCAATTTGGGATAAGAGACCCCATCATAGACAACAAATGTAGGAACTTTGAACCCAATGGGTATGACCACCCCAGATATCAAGCTCAAATCCTCAAAATCCAGCCCAGATGATTTCTGTAATTCCATAGCATCCATTCTATCCACCAGCATCTTGAATTTGTCTTCGTTAGGCTCATGGTAGTAGTTAGCCTCAGAATCAGAGTCCCCCATAGTGTTGTGGAGACTGCCTCTCTCCTGCTCAGTTTCTTCAGATTCATAGTCTTCAACCTGTTCCTTGGTCTTGGCAGGACCTTTGAACCTTCTTCCCATGTTGAGCAACCCAGCAGACCTTCTAGCCTTCTTAGTCTTCTTGGCCAGCAGTGTCTTCAATTCATCCTGCCCCTTGGATAGGTTCAGGATCAGCTCTTGGAACTGTGCATTCTGTGCCTGGAGATCCTTAACTGATTGTTCAAGAGCCATTGCTGAAATAAACAGCGAGGAGATGAGAAACCTGTGCACAATTATAAACCTGTGATGCAATGATATGGGAATGCATATGCAATGTTTTCAAGGACCGCAGGATTTAAATTTGCTTAAACAAACAAGAAAGTAACTTTTTATTAGTAATAACTTGTTTTGCCTTTTAGGCTTACAAAAATGAAAACGAAATAAGTACAAAAGATGGGGTTTTAAGTCTCCCATGGACGTTTCCTCTTTGTGTTGAGGTATGAGTTGAGGTTTCGTTCCTCATGAAGTAGCTTTGTTAGCTCTAGGATCCTTGCTTGGCTTGCTTTGTAATGAGCCTCGAAAGTATCCCTTTGCTCTTTCAGTTGGATCCATGATCTCTGCAAGTCTTCCATATCAGTAGGCATGTCTGGGTGAAGGATGGTATAAGCTGTGTCTCCTTCAGCAACAGGTTCCATGGTAACTGGTAGGACGGCAGGATATGGCATCATGAGTGTCTGAGCACGAGATCGTACCCATCTGAGATAAGCCTCCATAGGAATAGTGTACTTAGGCTCCAGTGTCTTGCTGTCAATCCTGTTTACCTTTCCCCAAGCTCGGATGAATCTCTGACGGTAACCCTGAAGATCGTTGTCGTAATCAAACACAATGCCCTGAATCAACATGTCATGTGGACCATCGCTCCGGGCGTAACCAAACTGTCGTAAAGCTAGAGATGGGTTGTAGGTGATGCCTCCTCTTATGCCTAGAAGTGGCACATTAGGAAACTCCCCACAACGGTCAATGATGGTGACATTCTCCATAGATCTGGAGCACCAATGGATGTCTGAGTGAGAAAGTGACATGATCCTCTTGGACCATCTGAACCCTTGCTCATTCTTCATTACTGAGCGAGGAAGGTGAGAAATAAACCACCTAGAAAGTAAAGGTATGCAGCACATCAAAGTTCCTCTTGCCCTTGTAGTACGGGTGTGAAGAGAATGTAGGATGTCTCCAAGTAAGGTAGGCACTGGATTGTGACTCAGGAATATGTTGATGGCATGAACGTCTATGAACTGATCAGGATTGGGGAACAACACTAAGCCATAAATCAATAAGGCTAAGATCTCCTCAACAGCATCGTAGCTCATAGCCTTCAAGAACATTTGAGCTTTATCCACTAATACCTTGGCAAGAATACCTTTAACTCCACTTCTCGTCTCTAGAACAATGTCAGACTTCTTCAGATGTAGAGCTGCAGCAATAACTTCTGGTTTAAGCTCCTTCTCTAAGCCTGTGAATGGCTTCTGATCAAGAACAGGTATACCCAGAAGTTTAGAGAACTCCTCCATGGTTGGAACCAGCTGATAATCAGGAAATGTAAAGCAATGGTGCTTAGGGTCAAAGAACTGAAACAGCACACTCATCATGTCTTCACTGAACCCTGAAGTAACTAGATCCAATAAGTGACCATGTCTCTTGTTGAACTGAGAATGATCAGGCACTAGGGAAACCAACTCCTTGAGCTTAGCAGGTATCCCTACAAAGTTGATCCTGATGGTGTTTCTACGAGCAGAAGCCATGACCTGCAACAAAGAACAAAGATAAATCCTTTGGTCCTTGAAATGGTTAGGGAAAATGATATGCTTATGATGCATGATGATGTCATGATGTCATGCTCAATCACAAACATGTGGCACACACAAACAAGTCACACCATAGCCCTAGGTTTAAAGGCTTGCATGAGGTTCAAAGGCAAGTACCCTCCCCTGAAGTTAGATGGTTCATCCTGTCCTACAAAAGTAACCAGGTTCTAAGGGATCTCAATATCATTGATCCTTCACAAGGGTGGTTGTTCAGAAGGCAACTTACTTGCCAACCAAAACCCTCCAAGTTTAAGATCTCAATGAGCGTAGTATCGAGTGTCAACCAACTTCAGTCTGCACCAAAGCCGGTTACCTCACTACTTTCTAAAGGCCAAGATGAGTTAACTAGGGTTCTAAAAGTCAGTTAGTGCATTGACAACATATGGCAGCCTCAATATTATCCTCAACTTGACTTAAGGAATATAAGCACCAACCAAGAAGTCGCACTAACTATGGCCACCAGATCAACCGTATCGATATACGTCGTACAGTTTCCTTGGTCTATTGCCATTTACCTAAGGTACACTAGATCCGGGTTAGGACCTTTCACACATAAGAGCACCCCAACAATATAATAATAAAGCAAACAAGGCAAACAATTTAAAGTGATCTTAATTCCTAAGGGTACCCCTCTTAAATTTATCCCCAGCAGAGTCGCCAGTTCTGTAACACGGTGGGAGAACTGACTTTAAACAATGTTGCGGATAGCAAGAGTCGCCACCGACTTTTATTTTATCCATAAGGAAAGGTTATAAAAGAACAGGAAAGACCTTAGAGAATATTTTGGGTCCGGGGGGTAGGTTATGAAAAGGGAAGGTATTAGCATCCTTTTCATCCATGGTTATCCATGGGCTCTTAGGTACTTGAGCTCACTTTTGAATTGTTTTGAAATTGTAGTGTGTGAATAGAAAATTTTCAGAATAGTTAATAAATAATCCATGTAAGGATGTGTTAAAAACTTGTTTGAAAATTTTGTTGGAAATTTGTTTAAGTGTGAAAAAGTTTTGAAGTGAGCAAGTATCTAGGAGTAGCCTACCCTAATGTTTTAAGGTCTTTCTTATTCTTTATCCTTTCCTTAGTAAGACTATCCCTACTATAATGGAGTAGGTAGTCCTTACTTTGGATGTTAAGGGACATGTGAGGGACAATTGGATTTTTGAAGGCCATTGTGGGGTGTAATAAGCACATATAAGGGACCATCATCATTTTTCGAAAGGGACTTGATTCGTAAAGGCAACCATAAGGGACTTTGATGATTTTTTTATTTGAGGGACTTGCTTTATACACCCCACTTAACCATTATTCGTAGGCAACTTGAGGGATATCCTTAGGAAGTGAGACGGCGATTAAAATCGACTTACGTGTGTGACGTGTTTATTTTAATTATCTTTATTTAAAAGTGATCTAAATTTATTTTAATATTACATACATGTTGTTACACTCCCTAATTACTAACCATAATAATAATTAAATAATTAAACAACTTTACATCCAAGAAACAATTACAAAATAATAAGCAAAATAATTAAATAGCAAAGATAAATAAAATATAAATAAGCAATAATAAATAATGAAGGGGGTTAATTCTAAGTTTACTCGGCAAGACATCGCATCTTGTGCCTACGTATCCTTACGGGAGTGGAATCAGAGTAATCGTAGTTCCCCTCAATAGGGAGGTTAGAAACTTCTTGACTGTGGTCAAGGTCTCAAGGGGAATAAACGCATCTTAAGGACACGCTTACGTGGAGTGTAGAAACTCCAAATCTCTACGTTGAAATGTTAAGTTGTAATTAGGGTTAAATTAGGGATTCCACGGCGGGAAACCCTAAAATGAGCGCGGCGGCTCTTTGACCTAATGCTAAGGGTAAAATTGTAATTTTGCATGCGGCGAGGCATTTGTGAAAATTAGGGTTTGTAGTTTGTAGTTTTGAGGATTTGAAATTGAATGTGTGAAGTTTTACGGACTATTGGCGCGGCGGCCAAACAGTTAGACCTAACCTTCGGATGTGTGCAATGTGACAGAAATAATAGTAAACGCGTGAGATAATTGAATCATGCAAACAGAGAGATAATGTCATAATTTAAACCATGCAAGCAGAAATTTAAAGGCAGAATTTAAAGAGCGATTGTTAAGTTCGCGAGGTTACATGAGAGGGGCAGATACAATATGATAATGAAATTTGAATTGAACAATAATAAAATAAAATAAATAACGGTTCTAGTTATTATTTTAAAAAAAAGATTTTAGTTATTATTTTAAATTTATCTAAAAAAAAGTTTTTCTTAAAAATAATAGGTTTTCATATTAATTTGGAAAAGATGTTAATGTTATTTATTTTAAAAAACAGATTTTTATATTATAACAAATTTTAATAAATTAATGATAACAATAATAATAATAATGGTAATAATAATGATAATAATGATAATAATAATAAATAATGATAATAATAATAATAATAATAATAATAATAATAATAATAATAATAATAATAATAATAATAATAATAAAGCAATAATGAATTTTAAATGTGCCAAATAACCCAACAATGTTGCTAACGCAGAAATGAGCTCATCGCAACCAGATCTAAATCGGACGAAACAAAATTTATCGCAAAGAAAAAGAAATTAAGCAAAAAATAGTATTATTGCTCACACAAAAATGCGATCATCGCAACCAGATCGAACTAACACAAATGTCACGCGTCATGCACACAAATGTGCAAACATCGTATCGACATAATTCGATCAAAAATCTTATATATATAAACTCTAACAATTTAAAAATTATATATATATATAAACGTAACAGTAATAGATAAAGAAAAAGAAATAACGGTAATAGATGAAGAAAAAGAAATAACGGTAAAAGATGAAGAAAAAGAAACAACAGTAATAGATGAAGGAAAAGAAATAACGGTAAACGATGAAGAAAAAGAAACAATAGTAATGGATGAAGAAGAAAACTAAATAACGGCAAACGGCACTCACTCCTCTTAGGTTTTTTTCATTCTCCCCCCTTTTTTCCAACAAGGCAACACATGTATATATAGGGAACAAATTAGGGTTAACACCAAATTGTCAATAATGTCCCTAAAGCCCATTTTAAAGCCCAAACTAAATAATTAGTTAAGAAAAAATAAAATTTAAATAATTTAAAATAATTAAAATAAACTTAAAATAAAAACTAATAATCCTATTGATTCCTAAAATAAAAAATATTATAAAAAGAACAAAATTTTTTTCAATATTTTTTATTTTATGATTTTTTGGATATTTTTATGAATAATTTAGAAAAAAGTGAAAAAAATAATATTTTAAAAAATGATTTAATTAAAATACGAAAATAATAATTAAATAATAATAAAAAACTATTTTTGTTATTTTTTTAATGAAAGATAGAAAAATTTAGAGTAAAAATAATAAAAAATAAAAAAAGTGACAAAGGTGAGATTCGAACTCTCAACCTCTCACACTCATAACTCCTTACACATGTCCTCCTGCCAATTGTGCCATTTTTACTTTTTAGAAAAAAAAATGCATGTCATATGATATTTACCTGCAAAAAGTCAAACGACTACACAAATTTGTTAGTAATTGATTAAATGCAATGAAATGCGACGACAAATCTTAGGGCAAAATTTGGGGTATTACAGTTATTATGATAATATTTCTCACCCAACCTCTCTTTGATGTTGGCAAAAAAAATCATGAAGTTTGACTTTGGTTTGACCACAGTTGACCTCAGTTTGACTTTTTAACTGCATTGACTGCTTTTGACTTATCTGATCATCTGACTGAGCAAACTTTTGAGAAAAGTCTTGAAACTTGACATGGGGGTTCTTATACACATATAAGATGTTATGAAGCTCACTTGAAGTCTTGGAAGTCCATTTAGCCTGATTAAAGTCAAAACCCTAGTTTTGGATGCACTGCTTAGGAGGTGCATTGTCTGAGGGAATTGTCAACTCTTCTGACCAATTGTGAACCTTGTGAACCTTCTTGGAACACAAAGTCTTGTATTGTGAGGGCAAATTTTGGGGTGCAACAACGTTGGATCCCAAATGCATAAGAACTATCGCAGTTCTTAGCAGCCAGGGGACGTTGGGTCCCCAGCAGAGTCGCCAGCTGTCGCTACTGCGAAAATCGGCGCCGGCTGAACAGAAGAGTCGCCACCGTGCGTTATTTATCCCAACGGAGGGAAAGGAAACGCTCGAAGTAAACCTCGCGAAAAAGGGAAAGGTATGGTCATCGCAACCAAAACCTGGGTTCGGGAGTCGGTTACGCAAGGGGAAGGTATTAGGCACCCCTCATGTCCATCGTACTCGATGGGATCCACGCTTGCTTGGTTTGTACGGATTACACTTCTATCTAAACTAAAGGATGAGGTCTGAAAAGACAAGAAAATGTGACTCGGCAAAGCATCGCACTTTATGCCTACGTATTCCCGTCTGGAACGAGAAATTAGAGTCAACATAGTTCGCCTAACTACGGGGAAAGGTGGGTGAAGGTTGCTCGCTAGGATATCGCATCCTATGCCTACGTACTTCCACACTGCATGGAAGATCAGAGCAAACGTAGTTCGGGCTACGCCCGACACAAGCTGTTCAAGTGTTTTTTATGAAAAATCTCACCTTAAACAAGGGTTTTCTTATTGCAAAAAGGTTGATGTCTGTTCAAATCTTTTGACGGAAGAAATGAATTAATCTCTGTTATAACCTTTATTAATGTTTTTCTGTTGTTTTGAAGGAAGAAGAGATGACACTCTACAAATCCTAGGGTTAAAAGGGAATAAAATCTACCCTAATGTTATCATGCATGGGTTAACTCCTAATGTCTATCACATCCTCCCTTGAACAAGGAAGAATGGAAGTCCTACGGGAAAGGAAACGAAAGGAAGAAACGGAAATACAAGTAATAACCGCATACAAGTGAACATGAATATAACAATGGTAAATGCAATGCAAAGGAGGGAGGAAGGTTCATCTCAACCTCAAGCCCATTCATGGATGGAATAAGAAAATATCAAGTGATCATATGCAAAGAATCGAGTGAAAACTCCGAATGAAACGCGTAATCCACTATTTGGAATCACAACGTGCTATCATGCAAACAAGTCGATAATCGGGCAAGCTACACATACAAATAACAACCACCTAAGGGTCTTCCAATACCTCTAACCTATCTACAATAAGAAATATAAGCCACGACGTTCATCACGCAAACACAAAGCGGCCGTTGGAGCCTTAACAAAAATAAAGTCCGTTCGGAAGTCCAAATTACAAGTTCGAATACAAAACATAAGAAAAATAGCAAAATGTGCTAAAAAATTCACATAAAAATCTCCAATGCCCTACATCAAGCCACAAACCAGGGGTGAGATATACCACAAAAATATCCAAAGATAAATGGTCAAACAAGATGAAAACATTGCAAGATATCTCATGTATACCAAAGGAAAGATTAAAGTGGAGCATGTTAAAGAAAGCATCCAAAACCAATTAAAATGGTACAATAAAATTCCCACAAAAATATATCACAATACCTCAATGTGTGTATAAGATCCCTGCAAAAGGATTGACATTTAAATTGTGTTTTGATAGGTCAAAGAAATTCAACAAAATGATAGCACCAGCATTGGCCTTTTTATGACGACCCAAATGTAAAAAATCCAAAGAAAATGTCAAAAAATGGTAAAATTATAATTCCAGTTTTATTAAATCCTAGACATCTTAAAGATTCAGCACAAGAAAATGGGGATCAAAAAGACTAATTTTTATATTTTTTATGATTATTTGAAGTCAGCATATAAAACAGAAAAAATAAAAGAAACATGGCAATAGAAAAATAAAAGAAAATAACATGAATAAATAAAAGTGGCATGAGGCTTATGTGGCCGATTACGTGGCGCAGTGAGAGGCGTTGGATGAATGGAAGAAACCTTGACTTGGAAATGCATCCGACGGTGTTAATACCTTCTTCTCCAAATCAAAATTTTCAACTTTGTGAATAGTAACCCGCAGCCCCATGAACATGAGTTTTTTGCTACTTTGAAGCACCATAACTCCATCAATAATTATCCGTTTCGCACAAAATTTTGGTCAAACTTGAAGGAAAAAAATCAAGGAATCCAAATATGGTCTTAGATTTTCTTGAAACTCTCTCTAACTCCCAAAACGTGGCACCTCAAGAAAAACTCAAGAACCAAAAATTGTCATAAAACCCATCTTTTTTGTACTAGAATCCATGTAGACCTTTATGGCAATGGAATGCAATAAAAATAATGCAAGAAAGACTCCTAAATAATGAGTTATGTCGAATTCTTTATACCTCCGAAAAATGGCTTATGGAGCTTCACTCGATCACCAATTCTTTGAGAAAATGATGTAGAATCACTCAACAATACTTGGTGAATATGTTTGAAGCCTTGACAAGTCTTGAATTGATGAAAAAGTGAAAATTGGAATTTGAGTTTTCACCACTTTTTCATGTTACTACAAGGTTCCTCTTGCTCCAATTCTCTCAAAAAAAATGATGAACCATCTCTATAATTGTTGTGTAATTGATTGGTGAAGAGAAAAAGTATGGAAAGTGAGAGAAAAAAAAGATTGAAAAAAATTCCAAAATGTGAAAGTGTGGGAAAAATGGAAAAAATGGTGAAGAGAAAAAAAATTCAATATGATTTGCAAATGGAGAAAAATGGATTCAACATCAACTATCACCAACCTTTACTCTTAATGATCTCAATCCAATATATAGGAGAGCATGGAAAGATCTAGAGACTTCTAGCTCAATCCAAGATGATTCTAGAAACTTCAAGAATTTCTCATGTTATGACATAATTCCCATCTCATGATATCTCCCTTCAATCTAACTTGCAGCCCCTTAAACACTTTTGAAAATCTCATGACATGACAAATTGGAGTGATATGGGTGAAAAACAAGGGATTCCTTTGCCTTATGTTGAGTTTCTCACATGTACCTTATTATGCAAGTAATGGAATTACAAAGCAAGTCCATTTTTTAACCCTCAAATCAAAATTGTGGCTGAACCAAAGTCTTTAAAATGTTGTTGGGAATTAATTTGGTATATTGGATGACCCACATTGGATTTGTAGATCTCTCAAACCAATTTTCACTTTGAACTTTTTCAAGTTATATGCCATTTTTTAAGTCATTTTCACCAACTTTTGTCAATTCTTGCTACAAGCTTTTCCAACATGCCATGACCTCTTTTCTAGGCTTAAAATGTCATTTTGAACAACTTTGATGTTGTGAAGTTTTTCATTTGAAGCTTCCTTGTATGAGTTTTAGGCATAGGCTTGAAATGACCTGTAATTCTCAAATGACCAAAATACCCTTTGCTTGCCAAGGGCATAAGTAGAGTTCCACAAATCATATGAAGGCATACCATACCATTCTAGAAAGCTAAGACAATAAGGAACAATTCTTATGTTGTCCAGAAATCCATTTGACTTCATAACATCCATACACACCTCATGCTCTTGGCTCATAGCTCACATTTCCTCTGATGATCCCCCACTAGCCTCACGATAGGAGAGAATTCACTGATCAACCTGGCAGCTCTTCAAAGCTCAAATTCTTCCCTGATGACCTGAGTAGTCTTGAATATGAATGAAACCCTTGGATATACCTCTTGAAATAAGAACAACACTTGATCCCCTGATTAAGATAGCTTGCCTATGCAGATGAATACACTATGTACATGATGACAATGCAAATGACTATGCAATTGAAACATAAACCTAGGTTAGAAAAGGTTGGGCAAATTTTGGGGTGCAACACACAAGAATTATGATAAGAAAAATCTCTCAACCAAACCAACTGATGGTCAAAAAACAAAATAAAACAGCGCCGTAAATACTCAAGAGTATTCAAACCATGCGATAATCTGTGCAACCAACAGTATATGATGAACTTTAATTTTGAATTGTTGCCGCATTGTATATACGTCACCGATTAAACACAACCAGCTCACAAATATTCACTGCAAACATTATAACAGGTGACATAAAGAAATCTATAACATGGAAGAGTATTAATAGCATATTATACCGGTACCGTATGCGAGCAAAAACGAGCAGAAATCGCTAAATCAAAACTGAGAAACAAATGAAACCAAAAGGTTTGAATTAACCTCCATTTTAGCTGCTGTCGAACCTAGTACAGATCTGAAACAGACTCAACATATTAGTAGTAAACTCATTTCAAAAGATTTACCCCTCTTGTCTCACAGCCTATTGTTGCAGAGCCAACTGTAATGAATCCCGACGGTCGTTATTCTTGCGGTTGTGCCTTGTCCAATCCTGATCTCGTAGTTGGATATTTGGAGATTTGTGTGAATGAGCTTATTAGAAAGATCCCAACCTGCCAAAGAATGAACACAGCAAACAAAATCTAACAGCAACTGCCAAAGAGTGCTCATACCAATGTCCAAATGATTAATCACAACATTATACTATTATAGCAGTAATAATAACAGCATAAAGGCTAATAATATCACATTAATTTAACATAGCTGAAAAAGAAACAATGGTCTTGAAGCATCTGTCAAACGCGGCAATCGTCAACCTAACTATCATTGTTAACTTGCTTGTTATATTCAAATTCTAAAATCATGACATGAACATAGGTTAGAAATACACAACCAAGATATTTAGTAGCACAATCCAGCAAATTGGTTTAACATGTTTTTTTTTGCAATAGTTATTCATTGGATATCAAATTTAACCAAAACCGAAATCAGGGAACAAAAGCAAATGAGAAAAAAAGCAAACAGAGTCGAATGATAATTACACAGTGTTTCGAATGATAATTACACAGTGTTGATCTCGGGTAAGGATACAAATGTTACCAACCAATAATCCGAAAGTTGTTTTCACACTGAACCTGGTACATGCCTACTGAGATGTTGCTCGGTGTGTGACCTGAAATGATATTGCTATCCATGAATCCAAACAGAAACGGTATTAGAGCAATGGATTATTGGTAAAAGACTACTGCCATATTGGGTCATCTTAATGACGCCGAACAGTTGGAACTGATGCCACATTCTTTGCTTGGATCTCATCATTAGAAGGTATACCACCAGGGCTATATCCACAGAAAAGCTAGACCGAAATTGATGGCGTGAGTCGGTAGTTGACGTTGAAGGATAATGTAAGTTGTTGCTGCTGTGGAACTATTGAATTATCCGGTGTTATCGTGTTGAAATTGGATGGAACCAATATTGCTAACCCCCTCTCAACCTGCACACGAACAAACAGAACAACAAACAATACAAAAAGTGAAAACGAAAAATAAAGAGCTAAGCATATACGTCCATTCACTCTTCTCGCTTCGCCACCGTCTTGTCTCAAAACGTGACTATAACGCGACGAGGATGGTCGAAGATGCTGCGTTACGGTCATCGAAACTTTGTGTTGGAGTTAGTGTGATACGATTGTTCTGCTTCTATCTTGATGGACCTATTTGACTCCATACTATTATTAAACAATCAAAATTCGGCGACACCGTAACCTGCACCAAAATCAACAGCCCAACTAGAAACAGAAAACATAATTAGTAAAAACTGAGACAGGATTATGCAGAGTTGTAGTTGTTGTAGTTGCGGAGTCGTCATCATAAGCTGAAGCAAGTCTAGATGCTACGTGATTCAAATCAGAGTAACGTTACTTTACGCCGTGGTTTATCGCTCGTTGCTGTGCTAACAAATTGCTACTGCAATGAAACAGATTCCCTGCTAAATCACAGTCAAAGAAAACCAAATCTTGAAGCTCAGACTTTGCTTCGTGGAACCTGGTGTGAACCTTCCTCAATCTTGCTGTTCATTTCTATAAAGCTAATATCTCCCCTCTACATCCATCAACAGAAATTGAAACCTGCATAACCTGTATACGTTTACGCTGTGATTTGTCACCGTTGAGACTTCAACCTGTGGAAGTACCCTTGTGTTACCGTAGCTGAGGAAACTCTGCAGCATTATCGCGAAAAGAGAGGAGCTCCGGGTTAGTGCCTTGAGCTGAGAACAGACCAACTAGAGTACTCCAAGAGTGAAACCGGAGAGAGCTCATGGCGTCATCATGTTGAAACGTTTTTACATCAAGTCATCGGTGCTGATGAACCGTGCCATTACAAAGCATGTCCCTTGGAATTGTTGAATCACCGGAGCCTTCGCGAGATGTAAACGAAGGATCGGAAATAGGATTCGTCGTTTTGGTTATTGAGGGTGATAGTGTGTAGCGGCGTCGCGTTAGCGTTTCCAAAGGGAAGAAGGACGTGAACAATTGTAATTAGGGTTAGGGTTGGGGAATTGGGCGTGCGCCGATTTAGGGTTGAAAAGGGGAGTGAACAGTGATTTCTCTCTTCCCCTTCAATCGGTCTTTCCTTCTCTTTAAAAGACAAGCCACAGCCAAACCTAACGGGCTACTTGAAAATGGGCCTTTGCTCAACCCGTTCTTCTTTTCCTTACATTTCCTTTCAATTATTATTAACAAACATTAACCAATATAATAATTAATTTAAACTAAATTAATAACTATTTAAAAATATAAATATTAAATATAAATATAAAAATAAAAGATATTAACAACTATATATGTAAAACAAACTAAAAAAAAACAAAAATTAATGTTTACAAATAAAAGAACTATATATATGTGCATAAAATATTGTTATTAATAATATTTTTAAGAAAGGAAAAGATTTAGGAAATTAAGAAAAGAATTAAAATTCACAAAAATGCCCCTTTAGGCCATGTGTCACGCTTTAATTGGTTAAAAAGAAAAAAATTTAAAAAAACGCCCAATTTCGGGTGGACACGTGTCTAAACGGCATGAAACAATAAAATGCGAAAATACTTACAAAAGGGGTAGGACAAATTTAGGGTATGACAGATGCCCCTATCTAATGGGCTTAAACCTAAGGAAATAAACTACTATAGCATTTATTTACCTGAGGTAGAAGTCGATTAGATATAAAGAAGACCCTGAATTTGTCCGAAAGAAAAAGAGATGCTAGGGAGTTGAAAATACTGAAAGAATGTAAACCTCTGAGTAAACTGTAAATAATAGGCAAAAAGGTCGTCATCACCAAAAGGATGATGGAATGAAATGAACACGGCTACTACCATCAAAAGGATGGTAGAGCAAACACCATCGCACAATCTGACATTAATGACTATGACAGACCCAACACCAAAAGGATGACAGAGCGAAACTCACACAAACAAAAAACGCACAATCTATCATTAATGACTATGATAGACCCCCCACCAAAGGAATGACGGAGCGAAACACAAACAAACATCGCACAATCTATCATTAATGACCATGATAGACCCCCCACCAAAAGGATGACGGAGAGAAACACAAACAAACATCGCACAATCTATCATTAATGACTATGATAGACCCCCCACCAAAAGGATGACGGAGCGAAACACAAACAAAATATCGCACAATCTATCGTTAATGACTATGATAGACCCCTCACCAAAAGGATGACGGAGCGAAACTCACACCGACTACTACCACCAAAAGGATGATAGGGAAAACACAAACACACATCGCACAATCTGACATCGACGAAATGCCAGACCCACCACCAAAAGGATGACGGAGCGAAACTCACACCAGCCACTACCACCAAAAGGATGATAGGGTAAACACAATCGTACAATCTGACATCGACGAAATGCCAGACCCACCACCAAAAGGATGACGGAGCGAGACTCACACCGACCACTACCACCAAAAGGATGACGGAGCGAAACTCACACCAGCCACTACCACCAAAAGGATGATAGGGCAAACACAATCGCACAATCTGACATCGACGAAATGCCAGACCCACCACCAAAAGGATGACGGAGCGACACTCACACCAGCCACTACCACCAAAAGGATGATAGGGCAAACACAATTGCACAATCTGACATCGACGAAATGCCAGACCCACCACCAAAAGGATGACGGAGCGAAACTCACACTGGCCACTACCGCCAAAAGGATGATAGGGCAAACACAATCGCACAATGTGACATCGACGAAATGCCAGACCCACCACCAAAAGGATGACGGAGCGACACTCACACCAGCCACTACCACCAAAAGGATGATAGGGCAAACACAATCGTACAATCTGACATCGACGAAATGCCAGACCCACCACCAAAAGGATGACGGAGCGAAACTCACACCAGCCACTACCACCAAAAGGATGATAGGGCAAACACAAATTGAAGGCTACCAACATCGAAAGGATGCAGGCTTTGTGGAACCGACAAAGTTCGGCTATCACCAAAAGGATGATAGTAAGGCAATTGACAACGGCCACGCTTGCTGAGTACAACTCAATGGGGAACCCCCAAGAGGAAGATTGAATTGAAATGAGTCAACGGGGTACGCCCACCGTCTTTGTTTGGAGATCATAGTTTTGCTGAAATGATTCCATGGTTACGCCCATGAATTCTGAAGAGGATTCCCCTGACTGGGCTGAGTTTGTCTTGGAATTTTGTCTTGTCTTGCTCAACAAAAGGCTGAACAACTTCATGAGGTACGCTCACGGTTTTGCTGAAGATGCCCCTGCTCGGGCTGGATCTTGTATTAAACTTCTTGGATTTGCCCAACAAAAGGTTGAACAACTTCGTGGAGAACGCCCACGGTCTTGAATGGTATGCCCCTGGCTGGGATGTATATTAACTTGAAGATATGATCAACCACGAGGTTGAAATACGTCATGGGAAATACCCATGGTATTGAAAAGAATGCCCCTGACTAGGTTGAATCTTGCTTTGAATACTTTGAAATTTTGGGAGAAACACACAATTGCAGAAGATTGCCCCTGACTGGGCTGATGATTGCGTTGAAGCTCCTGATATTCGTGGGAGAACTCCCCGACCTTTGCGGAAGATGCCCCTGACCAGGCTGATGACAGTCTTGGAAGTCTTCGGGATTGATCCTGGACCTTGACTTGCATATATGGATGCTGGAGGATAAATGATATTCCATATGAGTGGAAGTGCAAATGCAAATGCTGACGCACGGAGATGCAAGAGTTGGGGAAATATGATATGATTTGAGTATGCATATGATGCAAGATGCTTATGATGATGAATGCAATGTGTATGATGCATATGATGATGAATGCAATGTGTATGATGCATATGATGCAGACAGGTAATTGGAAATGCAGGTGGAGACGCTAGCGTGGTAGACTTTAGGTATTTGCCAATGCGGATTGGACTTCGGGTGGTGGGAGGGATTGACTTCCTCGACACGCAGTTCGTTGAAGACGTCACGATTGAAGCAGAAGATGATGCTCTGGATATCCCACGTCCGGGTACTTTGTGGCATACTGTGAATTCTCTTCAGAGAAGGTTGCAGCTCTGCCTGATAATTAGGGTAACTTGGTCCTGCCCCAGTCGAAATATGGTAATGATATGCCCCTGCTCGAGCTGCTTGAATGATTTGCCCCAGTCTGTGGGCTTTGAAATAATCTTGCTTCGTGTACGCCACTGAAAGTCAAGTTCCTCCTCCATTGCCCCTTGCTGGAGTGTCTTTGAATACCTAGCACTGATTTGCAAATGAAATTGTACATTCATAAATGGTAATATTAATGCAAAGTTCGATGCAAGATTTGAAAAAAGTGTCTTTTTATTTGAGTGTCATGAAAGTGTGAGACGAATGGACTGCTAGCCCAGACGTCGTGCTAATTTTGATTAGTGCGAAAAGATGTTGCAAGAATAATGACACCAATGTTGATGATTAACAATCATGTGAGGAGTCAGGTTACGCAACCTTGCGTTAGTATGCTTCCGGAGTAAATCCCGCCTCAATTAGGTCTTTTGAGGGTTGTAACGTGGTCTGGTTCATAGTTATGAAACAAAGGATATTAGGCTCAAAGTATGATTTGTACCCACCCCTTCTTCTTAATGATTTCCAGTCCTACGCTCAGTTAATTCTACACTTGTCTGGACGGTGTAAGCTTTAAGGTTCAAGATTTGCTCGATGTGGCAATCACTTTATTTTGGTTTTTGATGGATGTCAGTGACCCTTCTGATTGGATGACCACTGAATCTTTTTTGTTTTTGTTGAGGATTTCAGGGTCCTCTTTTGCTTTTGTTTTGATCCCTAACTTTTGCATGGATTGACTTTGTTTGTCAGATCCATCGGGATTGCCTTGATTTTGCCTAAGTCCCCTCTGAGGTGTCTGACTTAGCAGGCTTTTGATTTTTTTTATTTTGTTGTGACTGCCATAGCATGAGCCTTTGATGAACCACCGTCTTCTGGGTTTTCTTTGTTGATTCGGGATTGGATTAACTGAACACTACCCTGCCCCAGGTTAAGTGTAAAAGGTTTGAATATCCGAAGAAAACTGCTACTTCTAGGCTCGAAGTGGTTGACTAGGGATTAACTCCTTATATCTCCAGTGTTTGGGGGAATTGAAGCAATGCCTGCATCATTGACGAGATTCTGTCTGAAAGCATACAGTTTGCAATTATGGGTATCTCGTTTTCATCATCCTCCCTCAAATCATGTTAAACAACAGTGAATAGAGTGGAGTGAATAAATGTGTCGGTGATAAGTGAAAATGAGTGAATACGACATAACTAATTCAAAACATGCATAAACGATACATTAATGAAAACCAAATATGAATGGCAATTGTTCAAAGCATACAATACTCAAACAAATAAAGACAGAACATAAGAAAATGCGCAATATGAAATGGCAGCATGATGGCCTTCTTCGAGGAATGAACTTGACTGGAATCGATCTGATGTTGGCACTAGTTGACTGGTGGCATCGGATTGTTGATGATATTTGGAGACTTCCCATTGAAGTTGATAGCATCCCTGTCGATCATGTCTTGGATTATGTGCTTGAAAGCTCTGCAGTCCTCAATGGTATGACCTGGAGCGCCCTTATGAAACTCACAATGAGCATTTGCATCGTAATCGGCAGGAATGACAGTTGGAGGAGCCAAATCTCTCGGAACAACAGCTTTCTTCTCCATCAACTGAGCAAAGATTTTAGCATATGTCATTGGTAGACGATCAAAGACTCTATCTGGTCTCCATGTTCTCTGCGGACGCTGTGGGCGAGTACCTTGTCGTTGCTGAGTAGCTTGCATCTGCTGTTGCTGAGGAGGATACTGATATCCTTGCTGGTTGTAGGCTTGTTGCTGAGGAGCCTGTTGCCGTGGCATATGAGCTTGCACTGCTTGAACAACTGGCTGATAAGGCATTGGAGCATATTGCGCAGCAGCAACATATGGATATTGATAGTAGGGAACTTGATAAGGCATAGGAGCGGGAGCTTGTTGAGAAGCTTGCCCTTTTTGCAAAAAGATGGCATTTGTTTCGCCCTCCTTCTTCTTGTATCCATTGAAAGGCTTCTTGGCGTTGGCCTGGTTGTTGGAACCTCCTGGGATCTTTCCACTCTTCAACCCTTCTACAATTCTCTCACCGACTATCACCAAGTCAGAGAATCCAGCGGAAACACTACCGATCAGCTTTTCGTAGTACTGGCCTTGCAAGGTACCCATGAAGATGTCAATCAATTCACGGTCAACAAGAGGTGGATGCACCCTTGCGGCTAGCTCTCTCCATCGTTGCGCGTACTCCTTGAAGGATTCATTATCCTTCTGAGTCATACTCTGAAGTTGAGTACGATTCGGAGCAAGATCGGTGTTGTACTTATACTGTTTGACAAATGCATCGGCTAGCTCGGCCCAAGTGCGCACACTATTACGTTCCAGCTGCATATACCATTCGAGTGATGCCCCAAACAGGCTGTCTTGGAAGCAATGGATCATGAGCTTTTCATCTCTGACATAGGCAGCCATCTTGCGATAGTACATCTTCAGATGAATGTTTGGGCAACTGAGACCCTTGTACTTTGAAAATTCGGGCACCTTGAACTTGGGAGGAATGACAACATCAGGCACCAAGCACAATTCCAAAGCACTGAAATAGTTTGAGTTATGTCCCTCCATGGCTCGGAGTTTCTCAGCTAGATCTCAACACATCTTCATGGCTTCTGAATCCTGAGCAGCAATAGGGCTGGCAATGGGGATAGCAGCATGATAGTTTTGAACGTCGTCATACTGATCCATCAGAGTATCTTCGATATGAGGAACTGGGATTTGCACAGCAATAGGCTGGACCTGCGGGATGGCTCCAATGGTAACTCCGGGCACTGGGATTGGCTGAGAAGTGTTCCCTTCGGCTGTGTTATTGAAGTTCAATGGCATTCCATGAGGATTTGGAATTGGAACCAAAGGGATGGCAGTAGACCCATGTCCTTGACCATTGTTGTTGACGACAGCGGCGGCTTCACGCTGTTCTTCCTCTCTCCTGGCTGCGAGGATGGCTTCGAGGATCTGGTCGATCTTTCCTTTCATAGAATCCAACTCTTCCCTGAAGGCGGCTTGCTCCTGTTGAATATGCTCCATCATTCGTCTGGTATTGGCTCTAGTTGCGTACTGGTGTCGAGGAATCAACTTGATTTACTGGAGAGGAAGGAACGAAGACATAAGATTTTGTTGAAGGACTGGAAATGCAAAAATGCACAACATATGAAATGCAATGCGAATGATATGCAAGATGCAATGCAAGATACAAGATCCAGGATCCCAAGATCATAGTTCGAACAGCTCCTGAAGCTGGTAACTGTGATAGATAAGTAACCATAATTCCTGCTCAAAGAAAATTTGACAGGTACAACCTATACGGGAAGGTCTGAACATTCTACCCATAAACCCACTTACGGGATGGTTTCTACATTTGGTTCCCAGGATCACGGACACTAGTCGTATTAGCGTCACACAACAGGCTGGTTGTATTATGACGATAATGACGATAAGGTCTCTCCTGAGCGAGGTCCTCATGCTAGGCGCACAAGGAGCGAGTCCTTGGAGACTAACACTACACGACCACCAATATCGGAACTGGTGCTAAAAAAAGTTCCCAGAATCACGGACCCTTCATTAATCAAGTCGTGCAACAGGCTAGCTGTGTTACAACGAGATCTACGAATAGGTCTCCTCTGGAGGAGCTTTCATGCTAGGCACACAAGGAGCGAATCCTTGATGACTAACACTACTCGACTACCAATTCTAAACTAAGTGTTCTCTCTGCTTTTACCAAAGCTCGGGCGTAGAGCCTTACTCATGATGTCATCCCAAGAACCAACAGGCAACCCAGATAACAAGCACGAATAAAATCTACAAGAGAACAAATACATAAACAAGAAGGAAATAAATAAAAAACAAACACTCCTCACAAACCAAAAGATAGGCTCGACTCTCTCTTTGCATGGAGCAAAAATGTCCCCAGCAGATTCGCCAGCTGTCGCACCTCGAAAAATCACGGAGACATTTCGGAGAAACGACCCTCGCGCAAAAGGCGCGGAAATGCGGTTCGACAGAGTCGCCACCGAACTTTATTTTTCCCGAATAAACGGGAGAGGGAAATATCGAGAAAACCTCTTGAAACGAAAAGGATAGGAACAGGGCTGTTGCAACCATGTTCCGGGTTCGGGAGTCGGTTACGTGAGGGGAAGGTATTAGCACCCCTCACGTCCTTCGTACTCGACGGGAACCTCTTAAGGTAAATGTGGGGAGTGTTGTCTAGATTTACTTGTTTTCTTCTCGTTGTTAAAGGTAGAATTGGTAGGGTAAAAGGTTAAACACGCTAAGGGAAAAGGGATGGTTAAAAGATAGGGTGCTCGCCAAGGATTGGGGCCCTTGTGCCTACGTATGCTCATTCGGACGAGAATGAGAAATCAGAGCGTCGTAGTTCGACTACGGGAAAGGATGGGGGTGGACGAAATAATGGAGGAAGATAGCAGTGTGAAATAGGGGAGAAAAATGGAAGTGTGCTCGCCAAGATCGTTGCAGTCTTGTGCCTACGTATCTTACATTCGGACGAGAATGAAGAATCAGAGCAACCGTAGTTCATGGTAACAACCACGAAAAGGAGAGGTTGAATGGGTTAAAGTTAAGTTTGAGAAAGAGGCGAAAGAGTGACTGACAAGCAACCCAAGAGCGCGTCTCAAGAGCTCGTCACTCAAGAATTCAAGGAATGCGAGGTTCCAAGAACTCAGTTCTTTTGGGAATTGACTGAATAAGTTGAAGATAATGAGTTGGATGTTTTGAAATCGAAAGAATGAACTAGTAACAACTCAAGGGCGCGCCTCGAGAGTTACTCATTCGAATATTCAAAGAATACTAGATTCTGAGAATATCCCTCTTTCGTAAGTTTAAAAATGTTTGCGAAAAGATTGAATCGAAAGAAATGGCATGCGAGGCCAAAAGGAAGTTGTTTTGAAGTAGCTTGACGACGTGTCGAGGATTTGATTGAAGATGGGATCGACTTGACGACGTATCAAGTGTTAGATTGTGAGAAATGACATTGGTCCCTAAGGGTGCCCCCAATATCAAAATCACGAGGAGTTGTGAAGTGTGTACAAAATGTCGATGATTGCGAATGCGTACGAGCATTCGTTTTAGGAGAGCGTTAAAAATAATTGAGTTTGAAAAAGTCGAAAGGTTGAGCGAATAACAACTCAAAGGGCGTGCCTCGAGAATTATTCACCCGAAGACACAAGGAATGCTAGATTCCAAGTGCCTCTTTCTTTCGGGGTTTTGATCGAAAAAAGACGTTTTGAAAATAATTTGAAACGAAATGGGGTATGAAAATAATTTGTGAATATATGAGGTTAGGATATGAAATTGAATTTAAATATGAATTTGAATTTGAAAATGATTTAGGAGAAGTGATAATTATTTGATAAATGAGACGTCGGCCTCACAATCAATTAATCGAAGTATTATCGAGGTGCTAGATCTTGATAACACCATTTTTATTTGATTTTGACTTGGATGAACAATGGAAATATCACACGGAATGCTAGATTCTTATGATATTTCTTTGTTCAAAATGGAGTACGTTTAAAGAGCGAAAAGTTGAACAAAACATTATTCATGGTGTACACCTCAATAATATCCATTCGAAAACTCAAGAAGTGCTAGACTTCAAGAGTTTAATTTTTCGTAATTTAACTAAAAAAAATTTGATTAAACCGGCTCAAGAAATATTATTGCTTCAAAGTTTTTCTCTTCAAAATAAAACCTATTTTGAAATTGTCTTATTAAATAAATCACTTAATAAATAGAAAGATTTTTTTTAATTTATAAAATATTGTTTGAATAAACAGCAAAAGTATCACGTGGAATGCTAGACTCCAATGATATTTCCTTGTCTAAATAATTAAAGGGGCGTATTTTATAATGAAAAGTCGAATGACACTACCCAAGGCGTACGCCCTAATAATAGTCTTTCGAGAACTCAAAAGGTGCTAGACCTTAAAAGTTCGTTTCTTTCGTGATTGATTAAGAAAATGATTTTGCTAAATGTATTGTGGTATTTTGGATGGGTCGAGATGGCTAGCAATAAAGTAAAATGGACACTTATTTTAGTCATCCAATTAATAAAAATAATTATTTGAATACGTTATTAAATAAAATGTAATAAGAATCCTTAAAAAAAAATATTAAACCCAAATTGCTGATAAAACCCAAAAATAATTCAGAACACCAAAGAAAACGTATTTTAATTACATTACCCACAAACAAAAGCAATAGCATCTCTATCATGAATCCATGTATCATATTAACATAAATTAATGGAATGTCATATCCATCTGTTCTAAAAAAAAGACAAACAACCTGCTTTAGCCCAAATAGAAAACAGACTACACCTGACTTTACAGACTACAGTCGCACTTGGAACCACCATTTTTATGATCAACTTACACAAGAATTATGATAAGAAAAATCTCTCAACCAAACCAACTGATGGTCAAAAAACAAAATAAAACGGCGCCGTAAATACTCAAGAGTATTCAAACCATGCGATAATCTGTGCAACCAACAGTATATGATGAACTTTAATTTTGAATTGTTGCCGCATTGTATATACGTCACCGATTAAACACAACTAGCTCACAAATATTCACTGCAAACATTATAACAGGTGACATAAAGAAATCTATAACATGGAAGAGTATTAATAGCATATTATACCGGTACCGCATATTACTAGCTCACAACATTATACTATTATAGCAGCAATAATAACATCATAAAGGCTAATAATATCACATTAATTTAACATAGCTGAAAAAGAAACAATGGTCTTGAAGCATCTGTCAAACGCGACAATCGTCAACCTAACTATCATTGTTAACTTGCTTGTTATATTCAAATTCCAAAATCATGACATGAACATGGGTTAGAAATACACAACCAAGATATTTAGTAGCACAATCCAGCAGATTGGTTTAACATGTTTTTTTTTTGCAATAGTTATTCATTGGATATCAAATTTAACCAAAACCGAAATCAGGGAACAAAAGCAAATGAGAAAAAAAGCAAACAGAGTCGAATGATAATTACACAGTGTTTCGAATGATAATTACATAGTGTTGATCTCGGGTAAGGATACAAATGTTACCAACCAATAATCCGAAAGTTGTTTTCACGCTGAACTGGTACATGCCTACTGAGATGTTGCTCGGTGCGTGACCTGAAATGATATTGCTATCCAAGAATCCAAACAGAAACGGTATTAGAGCAATGGATTATTGGTAAAAGACTACTGCCATATTGGGTCATCTTAATGACGCCGAACAGTTGGAACTGATGCCGCATTCTTTGCTTGGATCTCATCATTAGGAGGTATACCACCAGGGCTATATCCATAGAAAAGCTAGACCGAAATTGATGGCGTGAGTCGGTAGTTGACGTTGAAGGATAATGTAAGTTGTTGCTGCTGCGAAACTATTGAATTATCCGGTGTTGTCGTGTTGAAATTGGATGGAACCAATATTGCTAACCATCTCTCAACCTGCACACGAACAAACAGAACAACAAACAATACAAAAAGTGAAAATGAAAAATAAAGAGCTAAGCATATACGTCCATTCACTCTTCTCGCTTCGCCACCGTCTTGTCTCAAAACGTGACTAAAACGCGACGAGGATGGTCGAAGATGCTGCGTTACGGTCATCGAAACTTTGTGTTGGAGTTGGTGTGATACGACTGTTTTGCTTCTATCTTGATGGACCTATTCGACTCCATACTGTTATTAAACAATCAAAATTCGGCGACACCGTAACCTGCACCAAAATCAACAGCCCAACTAGAAACAGAAAACAGAATTAGTAAAAACTGAGACAGGATTATGCAGAGTTGTAGTTGTTGTAGTTGCGGAGTCGTCATCATAAGCTGAAGCAAGTCTGGATGCTACGTGATTCAAATCAGAGTAACGTTACTTTACGCCGTGGTTTATCGCTTGTTGCTGTGCTAACAAATTGCTACTGCAATGAAACAGATTCCCTGCTAAATCACAGTCAAAGAAAACCAAATCTTGAAGCTCGGACTTTGCTTTGTGGAACCTGGAGTGAACCTTCCTCAATCTTGCTGTTCATTTCTATAAAGCTAATATCTCCCCTCTACATCCATCAACAGAAATTGAAACCTGCATAACCTGTATACGTTTACGCTGTGATTTGTCACCGTTGAGACTTCAACCTGTGGAAGTACCCTTGTGTTACCGTAGCTGAGGAAACTCAGCAGCATTATCGCGAAAAGAGAGGAGCTCCGGGTTAGTGCCTTGAGCTGAGAACGGACCAACTAGAGTACTCCAAGAGTTAAACCGGAGAGAGCTCATGGCGTCATCATGTTGAAACGTTTTTACATCAAGTTATCGGTGCTGATGAACCGTGCCATTACAAAGCATGTCCCTTGGAATTGTTGAATAACCGGAGCCTTCGCGAGATGTAAATGAAGGATCGGAAATAGGATTCGCCGTTTTGGTTATTGAGGGTGATAGTGTGTAGCGGCGTCGCGTTAGCGTTTCCAAAGGGAAGAAGGACGTGAACAATTGTAATTAGGGTTAGGGTTGGGGAATTGGGCGTGCGCCGATTTAGGGTTGAAAAGGGGAGTGAACAGTGATTTCTCTCTTCCCCTTCAATCGGTCTTTCCTTCTCTTTAAAAGACAAGCCACAGCCAAACCTAACGGGCTACTTGAAAATGGGCCTTTGCTCAACCCGTTCTTCTTTTCCTTACATTTCCTTTCAATTATTATTAACAAACATTAACCAATATAATAATTAATTTAAACTAAATTAATAACTATTTAAAAATATAAATATTAAATATAAATATAAAAATAAAAGATATTAACAACTATATATGTAAAACAAACTAAAAAAAAACAAAAATTAATGTTTACAAATAAAAGAACTATATATATGTGCATAAAATATTGTTATTAATAATATTTTTAAGAAAGGAAAAGATTTAGGAAATTAAGAAAAGAATTAAAATTCACAAAAATGCCCTTTTAGGCCACGTGTCACGCTTTAATTGGTTAAAAAGAAAAAAATTTAAAAAAACGCTCAATTTCGGGTGGACACGTGTCTAAACGACATGAAACAATAAAATGCGAAAATACTTACAAAAGGGGTAGGACAAATTTAGGGTATGACAGGTACAAACTTGGTCGACACGAATAGTTCTCCTTTGGATCAAAAGATGGTTGTAGATGAAAAGGACGTAAGGGGCGATAATGTCGTCGAAGACCAAGCCATGCGTCAGTCCGAGTTGAACGAGTCCAGCGACGGAGGCACTGGAGATGAAATGGAAGAGGATGACGCAGAGGAGGACAAAAACAAAGAAGCGAAACCTGAGGAAACTCCTGTAGAGGAAACTACCACTGCTGAGGTGATTAAAACCCCTACTGCTTCTGCTTCTAAGGAAACTAAAGTAGTGCCCCTCAAAGGCGAGGCCCAGCTTACCGCACCCGAACTTGATGCATTAAAGGTATCTAAACCTCGACAGTACATCAAACTCCTCTTGAGCAAGCGAAGTAATTCCTCTGGCAAGACCCCTAACACTTCGACCTCTGAAGGCCAAACCTCGAGTCAGCCAACTGACAACATTCTTGAAAAGATGAAGAAAAAGATCTTCAAAGGGGATCTTTTCTCTCTTCTGCAGATGGACCCAGTCAACCATATTTCCTTGAAATCTCTTCTACAACAAGTGGATTTTAAATCGATTTCTCCTGAGGCCGCGAGCGTCATTCAAGAAGTTGGTATCTTGATTGACCAAGTTCATAAAGACTTTCGGCTATTTCCCCAGACTAAGAATGACATTTCAATGAAAACAGGCAGTGAAGCTGCTGCTTGGACTGCTGTTGTCGAATCTGAAGAAAAGATTGCTGAATTGGAGGAGAGGAAAGAGAAGAATAAACGAGAGGTCATTGTTAATGAGGCAAACATTGCCTGTTGGGAGCGCAAGATCAAAAAACTTCGCAACAAAATAGCAAAAGCCAAGAGAAAGAATGCTGAATTATCTTCTTTTGATGATTCCTCTCTATCAACTGAGCTTGAACACACCGTTAATTTTGCTAAGGAAGCCCGTCACTTGGAAGCTAAGGTTGCTCAACTAAGAGCAGACAAAGCCCAATGCCAGAACCGCCTCAAACTCCAAAAGTCGAACTACCTCAAGATGAAGGAAAATCTCCCTTTTTAGTTTATTAGATCTTTTGTAATAGAGCATCTTTGCTGGCCTTTGTAAGCCATGCTTTTAACTTTTTGTTTGTGAGACACTGGGCCATTTTGGCGTATTTTGTTAATCACCATTTATGGCTTCGCTTCATATTCAGTTGTTACTCTGTTGATATTTTTACCTCTTGAAGCACAGGCTTATATTTTTTAAATATTTGCCATTCACTTTTAATATTCTCTTATCTTTACTCAATTCTGCCACTTTGTATGCCCCATTGAAGAAGACCTTTGAAACCTGGAATGGTCCTTCCCACTTTGGGGACCATTTTCCTAAAGACCTAACCTTTCGATCCATAGGTAGGATTACTCTCCATACCAAATCTCCAACTAGGAAAGCCTCTGCTTTAACCTTCTTGTTATATGACTTCTCCATTCTTTTCTTCTGTCTTCTCAAGAGTTCTAGAGCTTTAAGTCTTTCCTCATCCAGATCTACTAACTCATCGAGCATCATATCCCAATAGATTTCTCGAGGGATTTCGTGATGCCTCTGAATTCTGACCGACTGTATATATATTTCGACCGGCAATACTGCGTCATGGCCAAAGGTCAGACGATAAGGGGAAGTATTGGTTGCTTCTTTAGGGGATGTTCGACATGCCCATAATACTTGGTCCAACGTTTTATGCCTGTTATCACCTTGTTTGCTGCTTCGACTTGGCCATTGGCCTGAGCGTAATAAGGCGTCGAAGTAAGAAGTTTAAATCCCATTTCTCTGCGAACTCCTGCATTTTCCTACCTGTAAACACTGATCCTTGGTCTGTCGTTATTGTTTCTGGCAGCCCAAATCTATAGATGATGTATTTCTGAATGAACTCGATGACATCCTCTTGGTCTACTTTTGGCAGAGGTATCGCTTCGATCCACTTGGTGAAGTAGTCTATCCCCACCAGAATATACTTTTGGTTTTTGGAAGATGCAGGTCGAATCTCTCCTATCAAGTCTAAACCCATCCTCTAAATGGCCATGGCTTGACTATGGAGTGTAACTCGTTTGCTGGAACATGTTGTATGCCAACGTGAACTTGGAATTCCTGACAACCTTTGGCGAACTCAATGCAATCTTTCAGCATCGTGGGCCAGTACATCCCTTGGCGAAATAGTAGCCATTTCATCTTGTGGCCTACCTGGTGCGCTCCACATGTCCCACCATAGACTGATGACAATGCCAAGTACGCCTCAGATTCACTGAGGCATTTAAGCAAAACTCCCTAAGAGGTTTTCTTAAATAACTCGTTTCCTAAAAGGACATAGCTTAGCGCTCGATACCTTACTTTTTATTCTGTGGTTGTCGAAGGGTGTCGCTACCGCGAAAATAAGGTGCCGGCAAAACAGAAGAGTCGCCACCTTTCGTTATTTATCCCTCAGAACGGGAAAGGAAACAATCGGAAAAACTTAACGAAAAGGTATAAGACAAGGTCATCGCAATCAATGTCTGGATTCGGGAGTCGGTTACGCAAGGGGAAGGTATTAGCACCCCTCACGTCCATCGTACTTGATGGGATCCACGCTTGTTATGTTTATCTGATGAGTTTATTTACTATCTACCTATCAAGGCTGGTCTGAAAAAGAAAAGAAAATGACTCGGCAAAGCTTCGCACTTTATGCCTACGTATTCTCATCAGAGAATGAGAAATCAGAGTTAACGTAGTTCGGCTAACTACGGGGTACGGGGAAGGTGGCTCGCCAATACGTCAGTATTGTGCCTACGTACTCTCAACAGGCATGAGAGATCAGAGCTTACGTAGTTCGGGATAATACGGATTACGGGGAATCAAATTCATCTGTTTTTCCGAGTAGGGTTAACAAACAGTTCCAGCAGTCTGGTGTATGCAGCTTGCTCGTCAGAGACTCGTGCATTACCGTTTGCGGTAGAACTGGGAGTTAACGACACTCTTTTCTTCAGAAAAGCTTCCTTTGAATTATGGGCCCACGGGGCAAAAAGGTTTGAAGTTTGTTTTTTGTCTTTTACGGAAGAAATGTTTTTTACGGTTGTTTGCAACCAATATTGCACTAGAAACTATGACCTGAGAGTGAACGCGTCGCATGTCACCCTAAGGGTACCATACTAAACATCCAGGCTGTTGACGAGTGGCCCTTCAACAACCCTTTCTCAAGTAGCTTAAGGCTCATAACGTACGACGTCAGTCAACCTTTATTACTGTATTTTGATTTATTTCGAGATGAGAAGAGATAACAGACTCAACTAAGGGGAGACTATCAAGTCCTAAGGTTGTCATGCCAAGGATTCATCCTATGGTTGAGGTTTGAAACAGGTAACTCCTAGAAGTTATCATGCATAGGTTTCAGCCTACAGTTCCAATCATCACTTCCTTATCAAAGGAAGTTAGATTCCTAGGGGATCATGTCATTGAGATACAGAAACAGATAAACAAATAAACTGTACAGGAAACAACTGTAAATAAAATGCATGCAATGCAAGTGAGGGAGGAAATGTGTGTGGTGCAGGAGCCTCCACAAGCTCATCTCAACCTCAAGCCAAGTATGAATAATTGCAAAGATAAAGGAAGAAAGAAATGCAACAAGAGCAAGTCACACAAGCAACAGAGTAGCAGACCAAACAGTAGACAAAATAGCTCAACAGGAAAGCAGATAAACAGCAAACAACCAAACAGTTGCAAGCAAACTCCAAGCAATCTTCAAGAGAAGTCTGCATCTCCATGCTTCAACAAAAGAGAAGAGAGTCAACGAGATGAGTACATGATGATGGGAAGCATGATGGAAACATAAGGAATCCATCATGACATTCAACCATGCATCCATGAAAGGTATCCTCAAAAGTTCTACTCATTATGACATGCCACACATCCCTCCAAAGGAGAGATGAGCTTTCACATGAGGACTTTGAATCATAGGATGGGAATGGCATGCACACAAAGCAAGCCATGTTTGTTTGAAGAAAGAAAACACTCTCTAGGGCTCTTCCTAAACCCTAACGAGGTATCTACTTACTTACCATTCTATCAAGAAGGAATACACTATGTAGAATCATCTAAAGGCCAATTACAAGGTTAACCTATGAAGTTCTCTAAGTTAGGATCACCTAAACTAAAGTTAATTTGTAAAATAGGGAACTAATTGAAAATCATTCCTAAAAATTCTAGGGAAAATACCATATCATCCTACATGTATCAACATGCTATAGTCCAAAAATCAGGGGTTAAACCTAAGTCAAAAGGCCCAAATTAAATATACAACCTCAAGGGTACACTAAAGGGATCCAATCATGAATACTCCTAAACAACTACCCTAAAACATTATTTAAAATCATCTAAAAATCATAACAAAAATTACACAACATTATCAACATGTGTACAATCAACATACAAAATCTCAAGATCAAACTCAGAAGTATGGGTGAGAAATAAAATGGACAAAATCAGCACACCATTATTCCATTATTAAAAGCATATTACACTAGAAAATATGAAACTAATTGCAAAATAAATGGAAAATTAAAATAAAAGGAATGGAAATATTCTACACATCTCAACCTATATCCACCAATTTTCTCAGATTTTATTACCAACACTCACTATTTTTTAGGAATTAAATCTAACAAGCATCAAAACAAAAAAGAAATAAAGAAAAAGGAAATTAAACACGAGCAGGAAGGGGTGCAACCAGCAGGAAGAACAAGTGTTATCTCGCCTGGGCCCAATAATGGGGGTGCTAATAGCGCATGGGCGCTGGGCCCATTTGAGTTTCAACTCAGCTAATTCCTTCTCAATTCTGAACGTGACAGGGGGGTGCCACAAGCAAGGCTTATACGTGTTATTGTGTTTGGGCCTGCTAGGGAGGGGTGCGAATAGTGCTAACATGCTAAGCCTAAAACCAATAATCAATTCAACTCAGCTCTCACAATTAACAAAAAATGACCACGCGAGGATCAAACTCATGCTCTCTAGGTTCACGTAGCGCGCTGAATAAGCTTGGGACATCCACTTAATCAAACGACGTAGCTTTGGGAGGGGTGATGTGGCGCATCCTGAAGCGTAGGATTGATGACTTGGTCCTCTTTTTCCTCATGCTTGAACGGTGACGATTACATCTTCTTCATTTTGAAAAAACACAGGGGAGGGAAATGCAGAATCCGGCCGCGAATGGCCGGAGCTTCGCCGGCGAAACTCATGAACTCCTATCTCTCTCAATGCTCAACCAATCAACATGATTCTTGAATGAAAGTTGAAGGAAATTCCATGAGGATTACAACTATCCTAATCAATCACGCTAAAACCTCGAAACCAGAGAAATCTATATCCAAACCGAAAATGGATCCAAACCTAATTTGTCACTAATCCTCAAATTTACTATCCAGAATCCATATATATCTTAATTACAACCTAGCCACATGAATCTAAGATGACAAAAACGCGTGAATTAAGAGAAAGTTTGAGAAATGGAAACCTGAGTTTGAGCTTCGAGTATGGTGGTTTCAGGCCTCAATTCTCCTCCAACAAGTGCAGATAGCTTCAGTGAATGATGATAAACGTTTCTTAATAACCAATTCTTGCTGAAACTCTCTGAATCTCCAAAACCGAAAATCTAATTCCAAGCTCTTTCACCAACTTGCTCCAATGGATTCTCAACTGAATTTGACACTAGAAGCTTCTCAGAATGATCCACATTCAATTTATATTCTGTTTAACCACTTTGGAGGCCCAAACAAAGCCCAATTTAAGATTTTCAAGTTTCACTTTCCTTCCAAAATTCCAATGGTGGTGTGCATGTTTTGGCCTTGCTCTTCCCTCAAATCCAGTCCAATTTACTTACTTAACAGTTGTGGAGTACAAAGGCATAGTTTCCCCTCTTTGATTTCAATCCATGGGGTGTACTTGGTATGTTTCTTCATTATGAAGCAAGACTCCATATGGCCATGTTATGCACTTCAATTCAAAATTGTGATGATGCCAAAGTCTTTATAATATCAATTCCAATCAAAATGATCACAAATTTGGCCTGAAAACATCCCATTCCAATTGTTTTGAATTTTCACATTTTAATTCATTAAAATGATCTTTATGTGAATTTTCTTCAACCAATGCTTGATATAATCCATATCAATGAACTCTTGATACTTAGCTAAGATAAAAAAAATCATTTTGAGCAACTTTCATGTTGAACAAAAATCCATTTGAAGCTTGCAAGATGATGAAATTGACCTATGATTCAAAATGACCTGTAATGTCCAAATACCCAAAATACCCTTGACTTGTCAGAGCCATAACTTGAGTTCTACAAATCTAATCATGGACTTCTAGTACTCTATGGAAATCTAATAGGATAAGGAACAACTTTCATGTTGACCAAAAGCTCATAGGAATCATCCTTCTAGGGCAAAAGTGTCATGCAAGTTGGGTAACTTTCAAGCTCCAAATTCACATGCCTCAGATGACTTGTAACTTATCTGGCTCATAACTTGAGTTCTATAAACCCTATCAAGGACTTCTAGTACTCAAATTAAATCTAAGATCATGCCCTACAACAATCATGTTGGGGTCAAGATGAGATGACAATCATATCTTGAGTTAAATAGCCTGGAAGTCAGGGGTCAAGCCAGGGGATTTTACACTGTCAAGTCTTAGAAACCCTAGCCTGAAACTTCTCAAATTCTTCAATCATGAAGAGTTAACCTTGGAATCATCCTTAGAACATATCAATGTATCCATCCATGGTCACATGGCTCTTGAATTAAGTCTCAACTTCCTTCAAATCCTCAGTTGACTTAGGGTTGACCCAGTCAAACCCTAGCTACACCCATCATGGCTGAGGCTTCTTAATCTTGCACAATGACCTGTCTAGGCCTCAAAGTGATCTTCAACCCTTCTCATGAGCTCTCTCAAGAGCTCAAGTCCATGTTCATGGCTTCATAATCATCTGATGGTCTTCCCCATAACTCTCAAGTTAGGAGACCCACATACTTGGTTTCAACCACTCTCTCTAAGGATCCTTTTAACTTCTATGGCAAGGATATCAACCCTTGAACATCTGAATACCCTTCTTAGCTAGCCTCACAGTCTTGTATAGCTCTTGATTGGTAATCATACCTCTTGATCTCCTGCATACATGTCAATGAAATGCAAATGATAATGTTAATGTGAATGAAATGAAACATAAGTTAGGTAAAGAAATGTTGGGCAAATTTTGGGGTGCAACAGCTGCCCCTATTCAAACGGCTTGGACCTGACTGGGTGAGAAGAGAATGGTTCTCAAACAATCAAGGTAAAAGACGGTTGAATACCAATAAACCCGGAAATTTGCCAACTGCACAAGTACACGGTACTCTAATGGGGACAAATCTTCGGAAACTGAAATAATAGTCGCACGACAACTAGCTGGAGAAATACTGATCTGAATCTCCGTCAGGATGATTCTCTGATTTCCTAATATCATTGCATCCTCAAATCATCGAGGGATCACCGGTTACACGGTAATTGGTGATTTTCCAACCGCACAAGTAAACGATACTCTGATTGGTAGGAACATCTTCAAAACTGAGCATGACAGTTGCACGACAACTCTGTTGGGGAATTGGTCACACGGTAATTGGTGAAGGGTCTAATCTCAAATCTCCGTCAGGATGATCATCTGATTTTGCTGTGGATCTTCGTCCTCAAGTCATCAAGGGAGCACCGGTTACGCGGTAACTGGCAATGGATGGTCGATTATGCCATCAGGCATTCTGCGTCATAGCAGAAGAATTCCTTATCGTCGCCTATGGACTCATCATGTCTCTAGGAACGTCGATAGTATCTTTGTCGGACTTCATCAGTAAGTTAATAAGGGATCACCGGTTACTCGGTAACTGGTGAATGATGGTTGATTTTGCCGTCGGGCATTCTGCGCCACTGCAGAAGAATTCCTTATCGTCACCTATGGACTCATCGTGTCGCTAGGCACGTCGACAACATCTTTTTTGGACTTCATCATCAAGTCAATAAGGGATCATCGGTTGCTCGGTAACTGGTGAATGATGGCTGATTATGCCGTCGGGAAATCTGCGCCACTGCAGGAGAATTCCTTATCGTCACCTATGGACTCATTGTGTCGCTAGGCACGTTGACAACATCTTTGTCGGACTTCATCAGTAAGTCAATAAGGGATCACCGGTTAATCGGTAACTGGTGAAGGATGGCTGATTATGCCGTCGGGCAATCTGCGCCACTGCAGAAGAATTCCTTATCGTCACCTATGGACTCATCGTGTCGCTAGGCACGTCGACAACATCTTTGTCGGACTTCATCAGTAAGTCAATAAGGGATCACCGGTTACTCGGTAACTGGTGAATGATGGCTGATTCTGCCGTCGGGCAATCTGCGCCACTGTAGGAGAATTCCTTATCGTCACCTATGGACTCATCGTGTCGCTAGTCACGTCAACAACATCTTTGTCGGACTTCATCAGTAAGTCAATAAGGGATCACCGGTTACTCGGTAACTAGTGAATGATGGTTGATTCTGCCGTCAGGCATTCTGCGCCACTGCAGAAGAATTCCTTATCGTTGCCTATGGACTCATCATGTCGCTAGGAACGTCGACAATATCTTTGTCGGACTTCATCAGTAAGTCAATAAGGGATCATCGGTTACTCGGTAACTGGTGAGGGGATACTCTCAAATCTCCGTCGGGATGATTATCAGATTTCACTGCAGCTTCTTCCTCAAGTCATCAAGGGATCACTGGTCACTCGGTAACCGGTGATACATAACTGATATTGCCGTCAGGCATTCTGCGACATGGCAGAAGGATTCCTCGGGACTCATCAGGTCATTAGGAACTTTTTAAACAATCAAGTTAATTATGTCGTCGGGCATTCAAAGAACATCTCGGGCGTCAGCCGGACTTCATCAGTAATCATCAGTAAGTCTGAAAATAGAATCCTCAGTCAATCATGAACTAATAGGGATATCTAATCTTCTGCCGTCAGGCACCCCGCATCAGCTAGGAGAACTACTTCGACCTCGTAGTTGGACTTCATCAGTAAGTTAGGGGATGGAATCCTTAATCAATCAGGAACCAATAAGGATGCATAAACTTTTGCCGTCAGGCACTCTGCGTCAGCTAGGAGAACTACTTTGACCTCGTAGTTGGACTTCATCCGTAAGTCTTCACATGGAATCCTTAATCAATCACGGACCAATAAGGATATACATTCTTTTGCCGTCAGGCCCTCCGCGTCAGCTGAGATAACTGCTTCGACATCGCAGTTAGACTTCACCAGTAAGTCTTCAAATGGAATCCTTAATCAATCACTGACCAATAAGGATATACATTATTTTGCCGTCAGGCACCCTGCGTCAGCTAGGAAAACTGCTTTGACATCGCAGCTATACTTCATCAGTAAGTCAGGGGTTTTGGCACCGCTGCCGGACTTCAATCATCAAGTCTTCAAGGAAATTTCAACTTTTCTTTTTAAAACCTGCTGGGGATGACACATCTCCGTTGGGGATTCTGGAGAACTATCAAGTAACTCTGCTTCGGGGATCCAAAAATCATTCCGGGTGAATCAACTATGCTGAGGACTTCAAGAATCATCTTGGACAAATAACTCCGCCAAGGACTTCAAGAATCACCTTGAACCAATAACTCTGCCGGGGACTTCAAGAATCACCTTGGACAAACAACTCCGCCGGGGACTTCAAGAATCATCCTGCGCAAACACTCTGTTGGGGATTTCAAGAATCATCCTGAACCAATAACTCTGCTGGAGATTCCAGGAATCATCCTGAGCAAACACTTTGCCGGGGACTTCAAGCATCAACTTGATCAACCAACTCTGGCAACTTCACTGGGGATTTTAAGAATCATCTTAAGCAAACAACTTTGCTGGGGAATTCAAGAATCATCTTGAGCCAACCATTCTGCGGAGGAACACCTGCAAAACAAGAACGATAACGACCTAGCTCATGCTTCATATGCATATGTTTGACAATGGCGCAATGCTCCACACGATGGAAATGCTACACGTATTTAGGGAGAATGTTATGCAATCATGCAAAATGCTACGACCCCATCAGCAAAATAAATGCTGAAGGGAAGATCCTCCTGTCAAGGAGAAAGAACCACTTTGGTGGAGGAAGGAATTATCCTGCCGAGGAGAAGAAGTCACATCAATCTCAATTGGACTAAACCTGGGGAAACGAACTCCAGGCGACTGCTGCAGGGGAATGAAGTTCTATGAGAACCTGAACCCGCTCAACTAGGCGTACGAACCACAAGCTGAGGAAAACGATGTCAATCGCAGAAATAAACTGCACGACCTTCGCGGCTAACACTTTCCTGGAGGTAACGACTCCGATGGGGAAATACATCATCGGCTATTCAACACTCTACTGGGGAGAACCAATCATGGCCTGAACGGCTTCCAAGGACTCGGCTCTCTTGGGGAACTGCCAACTCGGCTGGGGAAGAAGGAATCATCCTGCTTGCCGGGGAGAATACAACTCTGTGGGGAATTTCAATTCTCCTGGAGACTTCAGTCTGGACTATCGGAAGCTGAACACTTGCGAATAGTCTTCTACAAGAGAACTGCACATTGACTCAGTGTTGGGAATGGGTATACGCTTCAGCGCATGACTCAACTGGGGAGATGATGATCCTTCCTCAAGATACATCTCGTTAGGGAGAATCTTCTCTGCTTGGGGAGACATATCAATGCTCGCGGTCCCATGTTCAGACTCCATGGGGAGACACTGTTGATCTTGCTGGGGAAGAAGGAATCATCCTGCTTGGAAAGCATGCCATGAAATGCACTCACGATGACCTACCCCAGAATCTATAACGACTTCTGACAATCCCTGCCAATACGGGGAGGAACGATTCCTTCGCTTTCAACTTTTGCCCCAGCCCGTGGGGTCTCTGTGGGGATGCTCCTTGGAAGGAAAATCTACAATCTCTACACCCTGTTCTGCTTCAGCATTTTGGACCTCACGAAGATGCTTCAGGTTAATTGCCTTTAGGCTAAGGATGGCTTCGGCGCTCTCAGGGTGACCTGCCCTAGTCTTGTCATGACTTTGCCCCACATGGGCTGATCTGTGGGGAGTAATACCCTTGGCTGCGAGAGATTCATCAAATCTCGACCTGATTGCCCCGGATTAACGATTTCTGGATGGCTGACTCCCATGCTGTGATCATTCGACATAGCTTGCCCCGGTTCACCAGAATATTCTGGCATTCTGCATTATATCTTGATCAGACTTTCCATTGTGGAAACTTTCCTGCTGTCAAGCACTTACTTGCTAGTAAAACAAGTTGTTCTGCATAAAAGACATATCAAATGCAATGCATATGGCAGTTTTCAAAATCCATTCATGTTCATTGGAAAAAATTTTATGACATAAAATATATGAAATCATTCATCAACATCCCAACACTAAAACAACGCTGTATTGAGAATCCTATCTAGGAGTCAGTTCCGATGCGATCTTTACCGAAGTATGCTTTCGAAACAAACCTATTTCAATTAGGTCTTTTAAAGGTTGTAACATGGTCAGGTTCACGGTTTAATAAAGAAAGGATAAAGGCTCAAAATTCATTTTAACCCACCCATTCTTCTTGATGTTCTCCGATCCTACGTTCAACTAATTTGACCTTAGCATTCACCTTTCAAAGGTTATATTACAGGAGTGACGGTTCAGGAAACCACAAGTTTTTGGAGTGACAGTCATTCGCTTTTCGTCTTTGTTTGGGCACCGGTAGCCATACAATTTCGTTCTTTCTCGAGGATTTTCTTTCGTAATCCTTTTCGCTTTTCGTTTTTTGTTTTTCGTTTTCCCCTAACTTTTGCCTGGACTGACTTTTTTGAGTTTCTTCGATTTTAAAGTCTATCGGGGTACCCTGATTTTTTTGCCTAAGTCACTTGCTTTCAAGATTCGACTTAGCGGGCTTTTTCTTTTCGATTTTTTTTCTTTTTTTTCTCCTTTTCTTCTTCTTTTTTTTTGGAACAAATCGTATGGCATCGGCTCGTATGACTTGTTAAAGAGATTGTGATTGTTTCACTCCTGATCGGCCAGGTTTAACCATCATGGTTTTTTTTTAGGTATGACCTATAACGGTGTGATTGATCCTCGAACGAAGACTCCTTGTTGTAATTTGAACACTTGGTCAAATTAGCTAACACCTACCTTGCCCCGGGTTAATATTGAGGGTTTGTCTATCTTCAGAAAGAAACTCCTACAACTAGGCTCAAAGGGGTTAACAAGGGATTATCTTCCTTATATCTCCGGTGTTTGGGGATTGAAACAATGCCTGTACATCATCAACAGGTTTTTTGTTCAAAAGCATAGCATCGGAAGCTTACGCATCATTGGATTTCGTCATCCTCCCCGGATTCCACTTAAGCAAGCGTTTGAAATAAAAGAAAGCAATAGAGTGAACACGAATGTATTAGTTCAAAACATGCATATTTATTTCATTATCAATATCAATTGAAAAACAATCATGCTTTACAAGCGAAATTTGCAATTCTATAGGAAAGAAACTACAAATGTAAAGAAATGACATGATAAAATGCAGATTGCCAACTTTCGGGGAACTGGGCTTTCACACTTATTTGCTGCTGAGGGGAGCTACCCTTGAAGTCTTCAGACTCAATCAGAAGAACGACTGCTGTGAGGTTGACTCTGATTCGGGCTCCGATAGCTTCGCTGCAACAGAGCGAGAGGTTGTCGATTATGTATGGCAGAAACAATCCGGAGACGAGGTTTGACCTAGTGAGGATCCTCTCTGTTCAGGGGTTTTCATCCTGGAGCTCGACCCAGGAACATGAAAAAGTTGCGGGCAAGGCGATTCAGACCTCAAAGACCGCGGGATATACTCCTGATCCTTCTCATCTTCAGATGAGATCATGGGAACATCCATCTCTCTTGCACGATAAGAGATGAATTTGCCTGATGCTTTCATGCCGCCCGGCACGAATTCAATTGTTCTTAACTCAATCATGTCTTGAACCTTATGCTTAAAAGCTCTGTAGTTCAATATATCGTGCCCCAGTGCTCCAGAGTGGAACTTACAACGGGCGTTCACGTCGTAGTCGGGTGGTGGCTGTCCAACCATTGGAGCCAACATTTGATGTTTAACCAACTGAAGTTGGAGCAGGAGTTGCAACAACTGGTCATAATCCATTGGGATTGGATCGAGGATTCTGTCAAATAGTCTCCTCTTTTGACCCTGTCTTCTGGGGTTGTCTTGCGGAACCAGATGTGGCCGCTGACGGGAAGCGTTCTGAGCTTCATGCTGTGGAGAGGATCTGTTAGGCTTATCATGCCTTGGTGCGGGTTCGTTAGATTCCCGTGGAGCAAGTATGCCGGCTGCAGCCTCGGACTTCTGCTCACATTCCCTTCGGAGTATGTTCTTTAGCACTTCCGCCATCAGGCCCACCTGATTCTTCAGCTGGTCGTTCTCCTCTTTGAGCGCCTGTTGGTCCCTCATAACCTGCCTCAGCTGGCCTCAGACCTCTCTCAGCTCTGCTCGTACCCGCTCCATTGCTCGAATCAACCTGAGACAAACCTGAAACAACCTGTATCAACAGGGGGTTAGAAAAATGGCAAGGTACCTGTCATGCAAATGCAAACGTGTGTCTGTGCCTTAGGGAGATTTCTCCCCTGATTCTAGTGCCAGAGTGTCGGTGCTGATAAAAAAGAAGTCTGGATCCAGTCATGGAAATAACATCTCATATATATATATATATATATATATATATATATATATATATATATATATATATATATATATATATATATATATATATATATATATATATATATATATATATATATATATATATATATATATACACATATATATATATATATATATATATATATATATATATATATATATATACACACATATATATATATATATATATATATATATATATATATATATATATATATATATATATATATATATATATATATATATATATATATATATATATATATATATATATATATATATATATATATATATATATATATATATATATATATATATATATATATATATATATATATATATATATATATATATATATATATATATATATATATATACACATATATATATATATATATATATATATATATATATATATATATATATATATATATATATATATATATATATATATATATATATATATATATATATATATATATATATATATATATATATATATATATATATATATATATATATATATATATAAAGCCCATCAAGGCAGCGTACAATGTCACTGAGTATAAGCAGAATCAACAGCATGACCTCGACCAACAAGCCTGGTGATGGTCAGCCTACAACAATGATAAAAAACAAAGGATTACAAATATAGTCAAGCACGGCCATGGGCACGAAACTCTTCTAACAACCCCTTCGTTTCTGGACGATCAGGCTGAGTGAGCAACCCCTCGACGAGTAACTCCTTCTGCATAATAGTGCATTGAAGACCTTCAACAGAGTCTTCCCACGCTCCTTCGCCGAAACAATCTTCTAACCTCCGTTTCTTGGATTCGAACTTCTGCTTGCGATCCTTCAGGTTAGCGAGAGCCTTATTTAGCAGGTCTTCAGCGGCATATCTGCGAGCAGTTTCCTCATCAAACCTCTTTTCACTAGCCTTCACCTGAGCTTTCAATTTGGAGATCTGCTGTTTCAGTTTATCCTCCCGTTCCTTGCCGTTGGCTAGAGTGGCATTCCACTGCTGGTTGAACTTGGAGATTCTCCGGTATGCTTCGTCCAGGTTCTGCTTCTTGGTGGCCAGTACATCATTGACATATTTGAAGTCCAGACCCAAGCGTTCACGCTCAGCTATCTGCTTAGTCAAGTATGTACCCAACCTGTTCACCAACTCTGTCTGCTTCTTGAAGGAGTGGACGACTTCATTCCTCTCGCTTCTGAGCTGAGCCAATTCTTTCTCCAACTCTTCATTGACCTTCTTCAACTCTTCCTTTTCAGCCACTACCTGTTCATACTTCAGGATGTCCACAGTAGTTGGCTTCTCATTCATGAGGGGAGCTGGAGGAGCCACTGGAGGAAATGGCATCAAAGACTGTTGTGCTCTATTCCGAACCCAATTCACATAAGGCTCATAAGCCTGACTGTTGCTCTTACCCAACAACGTCTTTCCTTGTCTGTGGATGTTATCCCAAGCATGCTCTAGCTTGGTCAGCGTGTCACTTTCAAGCAACCCGTTGAGGTACAGAGATTCCTGCACCTCCTCATCTTTCGGCGGACCTCTAAAGGCATACCCGAACTGTCTGACCAGTAGTGAGGGATTGTAGTTGATGCATCCTTTTCTTCCAATTAGGGCTGGAAATGAGTCGAGTCGAGTCGAACTCACCTCAGCTCGGCTCGACTCGTTAAGAATTGTTCGAATTCGAGTTCGAGTTCGAGTTCGACACGAACTTTTTTTTAAGCTCAAACTCGACTCGTTATAAGTTCACGAACAGTTCGGTTCGACTCGTTAGGTTCATCTCATTAGGTTCATCTCACATGGTTCACGAACTTAAAAACTATTTTTTTAAATATATATATTTTTTAGTATATTTGACATTTTAAATAAATATATATTTTTTAAATAAAATATTAAAATAAAATAAAAGTTATCATATTGAAATTTAACTTTATCTTTGAAATCTACTAATTCAAAACCTACACAACTTTCAAGAGATACATTTGAGAGTCTAATTCAAAAACTACTAAATTGAAGATTAAATTTGTCTAAGTTTTGAAGTAAATATTTAAACCTAATCTTAAAGACAATATAATTCTTTTCATATGTAACCGAGTTGACTCATGAACCTAACGAGTCGAACTATGTATAGTTCAAGTTCAGCTCATTTAGTTAACGAACTTAATTTTTCGCTCATACTCAACTCATTTGGTTCATGAACCTAGTTCAACGATTTAATTGTCGAGTCGAATTCCGAACTATCTTCGAGTTGGTTTGGTTCATTGCCAGCCCTACTTCCAATCAATGGAACATTAGGAAAACCACTGCAGCTGTGGATGACTTCAGTACCCAGCATATCCCGGTCAAACCAAACGATACTCTCTGTAGATAAACCCATCAGGCGCTCAGACCACTCAGCTGTGGCTGCAGAAGAAACAAAGGGACCCTTCTTGGGCATGTGGCTATCAAACCACCTGTACAATAGAGGAGTGCAGCAGGGCACCATTTTCTCTCTCCTGTTCTCATTCTTGTAGTGGGTAGAATGATACAGGTCACCAAGCAATGTGGGAACCGGGTTCCCTGAGGCAAGCAAGTAGAAAGCGTCAGCATCTACGAAGTCAGGAAGATTCGGGAACAACACAATCCCGTATATGCACACAGCTAGAGTAGCACTGAACACATCCCAACGATCTTTCTTAGAAAACTTTTGAGCTACCTCCACCATAAACGATATAGGGAAGCCAAACACTTTGTCTCTCAGAGTGAACCCTTTTCTCAATTCAGACTCATCCAAATGCAAGATAACTGATAGGTCAACCAGCTTAGGTTCAGCGTCAACATGGTGAAAAGGCATTTGATCCTTAACATGAATGCCCATCAAGTCAGCATACTCCTCCAGAGTGGGGGCCAAAACATAGTTGGGAAACAGAAAGCATCTCAGCGGGGCCTCGTAAAACTGTAGCAATGTGTACAGACCATTGATCTCGTAGGCGGAGGGCTTGTAGACATACTTCAGCAATCTCCCATACGTCTGCCTGAATTTTGCCAAAACTGTCTCATCAGCCAGGGTCTTCAAACTCAGGATGGCACTGACATCTAGTGTAGGGAATCTATAGGAAATGGTTCTTTTCAGAGTCTCCATGATGGCCGGGGAAGCTAGATCAATAGAATCAGGGATGAAGTATGCACCTACAACACAGACACACGTTAATGATATGCCAATGAAAATGCAAAGAATGCAAGATGCAAGAATGCTAGGATGCTGCAGGAGATCAAGGCTGCTGTTGAGGAGACCACAACTCTATTTCAGCATAACCACAACACTACTCTGACAACAAAACCCCGAAGAGGACCAATAATTCTGCTCTGTCAAGAACAAACATATCTCTGATGATAAGAACCCCTGATACCAACAAAACTGATTCACTGTCAAGAAAACCAGGTTGTCTGAAGGTTAAGGTTTCCTGCAATAACCCGACCCTGCTCACATGTATGGACCTAATCATGGACAAGGTTCGGCATCCTATGCGTTCATCAGCGTCACAGACTTTCAGGAAACGATGATACGATACCCAGGAGGTGTGGCATCATCATCTCTTGAAGCGACCTCTCTTAGCTGAATCACAAATGATCGGTCCCCAGAGTCGACAACCCTCAGATCCAACCTCACGTCGAGCCCTAAGGGCCAGAAGAGAAGTCATCAAAGAGGATCTCGTCTGAGTGTGGATTTCATGGGGACTGGTGCATGCTAAGCATACAGGTCCGTCACTAATCTCCACTATAATACTAGGTGTATGCTCTCAAGCCGGGGTTTTGGCTCATCACTCATCAGAATGCCCCTCCTCACAACAGCACAGATAATCATATCATACTGAAAATAAAATACGGGAAGTAAAATGCGATAAATAAACACAACCCAACAGGTAAACACGCAAGCGCTAGGATTGACTCGCACAGGGAACCGTTGGAGTCCCCAGCAGAGTCGCCAGCTGCTGGGGATGACCCAGACAGCTAGGAAGAAAATCCAAGGCGAGACTCGCATAGAGAACCATCGCAGTCCCCAACAGAGTCGCCAGCTGTCGCTACCGCGAAAATAAGGTGCCGGCAAAATAGAAGAGTCGCCACCTTTCGTTATTTATCCCTCAGAACGGGAAAGGAAACGATCGGAAAAACCTGACGAAAAGGTATAAGACAAGGTCATCGCAACCAATGTCTGGATTCGGGAGTCGGTTATTCAAGGGGAAGGTATTAGCACCCCTCACGTCCATCGTACTCGATGGGATCCACGCTTGTTGTGTTTATCTGATGGGTTTATTTACTATCTACCTATTAAGGCTGGTCTGAAAAAGAAAAGAAAATGACTCGGCAAAGCATCGCACTTTATGCCTACGTATTCTCATCAGAGAATGAGAAATCGGAGTCAACGTAGTTCGACTAACTACGAGGTACGGGGAAGGTGGCTCGCCAATACGTCAGTATTGTGCCTATGTACTCTCAACAGGCATGAGAGATCAGAGCTTACGTAGTTCGGGGTAATACGGATTACGGGGAATCAGATTCATCTGTTTTTCCGAGTAGGGTTAACAAACAGTTCCAGCAGTCTGGTGTATGCAGCTTGCTCGTCAGAGACTCGTGCGTTACCGTTTGCGGTAGAACTGGGAGTTAACGACACTCTTTTCTTCAGAAAAGCTTCCTTTGAATTATGGGCCCACGGGGAAAAAAGGTTTGAAGTTTGTTTTCTGTCTTTTACGGAAGAAGTGTTTTTTACGGTTGTTTGCAACCAATATCACACTAGAGACTATGACCTGAGAGTGAACGCGTCGCATGTCACTCTAAGGGTACCATACTAAACATCCAGGCTGTTGAAGAGTGACCCTTCAACAACCCTTTCTCAAGTAGCTTAAGGCTCATAACGTACGACGTCAGTCAACCTTTATTACTGTATTTTGATTTGTTTCGAGATGAGAAGAGAGAACAGGCTCAACTAAGGGGAGACTATCAAGTCCTAAGGTTGTCATGCCAAGGATTCATCCTATGGTTGAGGTTTGAAACAGGGAACTCCTAGAAGTTATCATGCATAGGTTTCAGCCTACATTTCTAATCATAACTTCCTTATCAAAGGAAGTGAGATTCCTAGGGGATCATGTCAATGGGATACAGAAACAGATAAACAAATAAACTGTACAAGAAACAACTGTAAATAAAATGCATGCAATGCAAGTGAGGGAGGAAATGTGTGTGGGGAAGGAGCCTCCACAAGCTCATCTCAACCTCAAGCCAAGTATGAATAATTGCAAAGATAAAGGAAGAAAGAAATGCAACAAGAGCAAGTCACACAAGCAACAGAGTAGCAGACCAAACAACAGACAAAATAGCTCAACAGCAAAGCAGATAAATAGCAAACAACCAAACAGCTGCAAGCAAACTCCAAGCAATCTTCAAGAGAAGTCTTCATCTCCATGCTTCAACAAAAGAGAAGAGAGTCAACGAGATGAGTACATGATGATGGGAAGCATGATGGAAACATAAGGAATCCATCATGACACTCAACCATGCATCCATTAAAGGTATCCTCAAAAGTTCTACTCATTATGACATGCCATACATCCCTCCAAAGGAGAGATGGGCTTTCACATGAGGACTTTGAATCATAGGATGGGAATGGCATGCACACAAAGCAAGCCATGTTTGTTTGAAGAAAGAAAACACTCTCTAGGGCTCTTCCTAAACCCTAACGAGGTATCTACTTACTTACCATTCTATCAAGAAGGAATACACTATGTAGAATCATCTAAAGGCCAATTACAAGGTTAACCTATGAAGTTCTCTAAGTTAGGATCACCTAAACTAAAGTTAATTTGCAAAATAGGGAACTAATTGAAAATCATTCCTAAAAATTCTAGGGAAAATACCATATCATCCTACATGTATCAACATGCTATAGTCCAAAAATCAGGGGTTAAACCTAAGTCAAAAGGCCCAAATTAAATATACAACCTCAAGGGTACACTAAAGGGATCCAATCATGAATACTCCTAAACAACTACCCTAAAACCTTATTTAAAATCATCTAAAAATCATAACAAAAATTACACAACATTATCAACATGTGTACAATCAGCATACAAAATCTCAAGATCAAACTCAGAAGTATGGGTGAGAAATAAAATGGACAAAATCAGCACACCATTATTCCATTATTAAAAGCATATTACACTAGAAAATATGAAACTAATTGCAAAATAAATGGAAAATTAAAATAAAAGGCATGGAAATATTCTACACATCTCAACCTATATCCACCAATTTTCTCAGATTTTATTACCAACATTCACTATTTTTTAGGAATTAAATCTAACAAGCATCAAAACAAAAAAGAAATAAAGAAAAAGGAAATTAAACACGAGCAGGGAGGGGTGCAACCAGCAGGAAGAACAAGTGTTATCTCGCCTGGGCCCAATAATGGGGGTGCTAATAGCGCATGGGCGCTGGGCCCATTTGAGTTTCAACTCAGCTAATTCCTTCTCAATTCTGAACGTGACAGGGGGGTGCCACAAGCAAGGCTTATACGTGTTATTGTGTTTGGGCCTGCTAGGGAGGGGTGCGAATAGTGCTAACATGCTAAGCCCAAAACCAATAATCAATTCAACTCAGCTCTCACAATTAACAAAAAATGACCACGCGAGGATCGAACTCATACTCTCTAGGTTCACGTAGCGCGCTGAATAAGCTTGGGACATCCACTTAATCAAACGACGTAGCTTTGGGAGGGGTGATGTGGCGCATCCTGAAGCGTAGGATTGATGACTTGGTCCTCTTTTTCCTCATGCTTGAACGGTGATGATTACATCTTCTTCATTTTGAAAAAACACAGGGGAGGGAAATGCAGAATCCGGCCGCGAATGGCCGGAGCTTCGCCGGCGAAACTCATGAACTCCTATCTCTCTCAATGCTCAACCAATCAACATGATTCTTGAATGAAAGTTGAAGGAAATTCCATGAGGATTACAACTATCCTAATCAATCACGCTAAAACCTCGAAACCAGAGAAATTTATATCCAAACCGAAAATGGATCCAAACCTAATTTGTCACTAATCCTCAAATTTACTATCCAGAATCCATCTATATCTTAATTACAACCTAGCCACATGAATCTAAGATGACAAAAACGCGTGAATTAAGAGAAAGTTTGAGAAATGGAAACCTGAGTTTGAGCTTCGAGTATGGTGGTTTCAGGCCTCAATTCTCCTCCAACAAGTGCAGATAGCTTCAGTGAATGATGATAAACGTTTCTTGATAACCAATTCTTGCTGAAACTCTCTGAATCTCCAAAACCTAAAATATAATTCCAAGCTCTTTCACCAACTTGCTCCAATGGATTCTCAATTGAATTTGACACTAGAAGCTTCTCAGAATGATCCACATTCAATTTATATTCTGTTTAACCACTTTGGAGGCCCAAACAAAGCCCAATTTAAGATTTTCAAGTTTCACTTTCCTTCCAAAATTCCAATGGTGGTGTGCATGTTTTGGCCTTGCTCTTCCCTCAAATCCAGTCCAATTTACTTACTTAACAGTTGTGGAGTACAAAGGCATAGTTTCCCCTCCTTGATTTCAATCCATGGGGTGTACTTGGTATGTTTCTTCATTATGAAGCAAGACTCCATATGGCCATGTTATGCACTTCAACTCAAAATTGTGATGATGCCAAAGTCTTTAGAATATCAATTCCAATCAAAATGATCACAAATTTGGCCTGAAAACATCCCATTCCAATTGTTTTGAATTTTCACATTTTAATTCATTAAAATGGTCTTTATGTGAATTTTCTTCAACCAATGCTTGATATAATCCATATCAATGGACTCTTGATACTTGGCTAAGATAAAAAAATCATTTTGAGCAACTTTCATGTTGAACAAAAATCCATTTGAAGCTTGCAAGATGATGAAATTGACCTATGATTCAAAATGACCTGTAATGTCCAAATACCCAAAATACCCTTGACTTGTCAGAGCCATAACTTGAGTTCTACAAATACAATCATGGACTTCTAGTACTCTATGGAAAGCTAAGAGGATAAGGAACAACTTTCATGGTGACCAAAAGCTCATAGGAATCATCCTTCTAGGGAAAAAGTGTCATGCAAGTTGGGTAACTTTTAAGCTCCAAATTCACATGCCTCAGATGACTTGTAACTTATCTGGCTCATAACTTGAGCTCTATAAACCCTATCAAGGACTTCTAGTACTCAAATTAAATCTAAGATCATGCCCTACAACAATCATGTTGGGGTCAAGATGAGATGACAATCATATCTTGAGTTAAATAGCCTGGAAGTCAGGGGTCATGCCAGGGGATTTTACACTGTCAAGTCTTAGAAACCCTAGCCTGAAACTTCTCAAATTCTTCAATAATGAAGAGTTAACCTTGGAATCATCCTTAGAACATATCAATGTATCCATCCATGGTCACATGGCTCTTGAATTAAGTCTCAACTTCCTTCAAATCCTCAGTTGACTTAGGGTTGACCCAGTCAAACCCTAGCTACACCCATCATGGCTGAGGCTTCTTAATCTTGCACAATGACCTGTCTAGGCCTCAAAGTGATCGTCAACCCTTCTCATGAGCTCTCTCAAGACCTCAAGTCCATCTTCATGGCTTCATAATCATCTGATGGTCTTCCCCATAACTCTCAAGTTAGGAGACCCACATACTTGGTTTCAACCACTCTCTATGAGGATCCTTTTAACTTCTCTGGCAAGGATATCAACCCTTGAACATCTGAATACCCTTCTTAGCTAGCCTCACAGTCTTGTATAGCTCTTGATTGGTAATCATACCTCTTGATCTCCTGCATACATGTCAATGAAATGCAAATGATAATGTTAATGTGAATGAAATGAAACATAAGTTAGGTAAAGAAATGTTGGGCAAATTTTGGGGTGCAACAAAGGGTTCTGAAGGTATTCGACTAAAGATTTCCTCCAATCTTTGTATGTCAGACCCTCGACTGTAAAAATTTCGAAGGTTTCCTCGTCAGCGTAGCCAAACTTTGTAACTTCAAAGTCCGACGGTCGCAGGCCTACAGACACAACCTTACCCCTGGCCTCAATTGCTTCTTGCAAGTTTTCCTTCGAGACCCTATATCCTGATGCGTTTTGTGCCAAATTGTTGGCTACCTGATTGTGTAATCGTGGTATATGTCAAATAGTGCAGACTTCAAATTTTTTGAGTAGCCTATTGGCTATCACGAAGTACATAATGAGATTTTCTTTAACACACTTGTACTCCTTTGTTAGCTGTTTCACAACCAACTTCGAATCTCCCATTATTTCAACTTGGGTTGCCCCTAATTCTAACAAAATTTCAAGTCCGGCTATCAAAGCTTCATACTCAGCCTCATTATTGGAACATAAGCCCTCAACTCTATACTTGAATTTTGTTGGAATTTTGTCAGGCGAAATAATCAGCAGGCCTATGCCTGTCCCGTTCTTGTGGCTAGAATCGTTGAAGTATAACTTCCAGGGCTCTAGTTCGACAACGTTCAGGGTATTTTCATTTATGGAGTGATCGACAATGAAGTCTGCCACTATTTGTCCTTTGACCGCTTTTAACGGCCTATACGTCAGAGAGTATTCAGTTAATGCTAATACCCACTTACCGATTCGACTATGCAAAATAGGCTTGGATAACATATGTTTAATAATATCAAAATGCGACGAGATATAAACATCAACTGGTTTTATATATTGCTTCAACTTTATACATGAGAAATACAAACATAAGCATAAATTTTCTATCTCGCTATACCTAGTTTCTGTTTCATTCAAAACCCTACTAAAGTAGTAAATGGCTCTTTCGGCGTCATTCTCGTCCTCTTGAGCAAGCAGGCTCCCACGAGTTTTGTCTGACGCTGCTATGTACAATCTCATGCTTTTGCTTCGACACGGAGGCGAAAGGACTGGAGGATGAGTCAAGTAGTCTTTGATCTTGTCGAAAGCTTCTTGCTGATCTTTCCCCCATTCGAACCTTTCTTTAGTGACTCGAAGCAATGGCGAGAAGGCCTGTGTTTTGCCACTGAGGTTTGATATGAATCTTCTTAGGAAGTTTATTTTACCCAGCAAGGATTGCAGTTCCTTTTTGTTTGATGGCGCTTTCGCTTCCATGATGGCCTTTGTCTTGTTCTGGTTGATTTTGATCCCCTTTTTGTGGACTACGAAACCCAAGAAATCTCCCGCTTGTACACAAAATGCGCACTTAAGGGGGTTCATCTTGAGGCCAAACTTCCTCATCCTTATGAAGGACTTGCGCAGATGTTCTACATGAGCTTTTCCTGACACGGATTTCACCACAATGTCATCAATATATATCTGCATAAAAGACTCAATGTAATTGTCGCTTGCGCGAAAATAAGGTGCCGGCAAAACAGAAGAGTCGCCACCTTTCGTTATTTATCCCTCAGAGCGGGAAAGGAAACGATCGGAAAAACCTAACGAAAAAAGGGTAAGACAAGGTCATCGCAACCATTTTCTGGGTTCGGGAGTCGGTTACGCAAGGGGAAGGTATTAGCACCCCTCACGTCCGTCATACTCGACGGGATCCTCGCTTGTTTGTTTACTTGGACGGGTTGGTTATAATCTATCTACCTATCAAGGCTGGCTGAAAAAGAAAAGAAAAATGACTCGGCAAAGCATCGCACTTTATGCCTACGTATTCCCGTCTGGAACGAGAAATCAGAGTCAACGTAGTTCGGCTAACTACGGGTGAAGGTGGGGAAGGTTGCTCGCTAGGATATCGCATCCTATGCCTACGTACTTTCATCTGGTATGAAAGATCAGAGCAAACGTAGTTCGGGAAACTACGGGTCATCTCCTAAAAGAAATGTTTTTTATTATGTTTGCGATCTCAACCGCACTAGAGACTATGACCTGAGAGTGAATGCATCGCATGTCACCCAAAGGGTACCATACTAAACATCTAATCTCAGATAGCTTAAGGCTCGTAACGTACGAAAGAAATCATTCATGATTACTGTATTTTAAACTGCTTCGAGATGAGAAGAGAACAGGCCCCACTAGGAGGGAGACTATCAAGTCCTACCGTTATCATGCCATGGATTCATCCTATGGTTGAGGTTTGAATAGGGAACTCCTAGATGTTGTCATGCATAGGTTTCAACCTAAAAGTCTATCATCAAATCCTCATCAGAGGAAATGAGAGTCCTAAGGGATCATGTCAATGATACACCAAAACAGACAAAAGCATCAGCTTTAACAGTAAAATGCAGGCAATGCAAGTGAGGGAGGAAATGTGTGTGGGGCTTCAGCCTCCACAAGCTCGTCTCAACCTCAAGCCAGTCATGAAATAACAGTAATCATACTGAAAAATAACCCACATGCTATTAAGCAATAACCAGATAAAAGGAATGAAGTGCCATCAGGCAAACAAAACACATGCTTGAGAAAGAATCACCTACTCTCTAATCCTAACCCTAACACAGAATCTAATCAAATCTAAGCAAAGCCCTAAAGCAAAACCTAACCACAAGAAAACAATCCCAGTCTTCAAGCTTCAGAACAAGCTTACCAAAGAAAGGGAGCTAAGTAAGCAGACTCATAGTGTCTTCCTCAGGAAAGCACTAGGAGGTGTATACTCAGGAATCATATCCTATGTGGCTCAACCACTGTGATCAGTTTATATTCCTCCTCAGGAGAAATTAAACTCACAAGCAGGCTCCAACATCACTGGATATTTAGGGAATCCTATCTGAACTAGTGGAACTAAATGAACAGGCTCATAGGACCTTCCTCAGGAAAGTACTAGGAGGCTTCCACCTAGGAGTTGTATCCTATGTGGCTCAACAACTGTGATCAGTTTACATTCCTCCTCAGGAGAAATTAAACTCACAAGTTGGCTCCAACATCATTGGATACTTGAGAAATCCTAGATACTAAGGGAACTAAGTGAATAGACCCATAGGACCTTCCTCAGGAAAGTACTAGGAGGCTTCCACTTAGGAATTGTATCCCATGTGGCTCAACAACATGTGATCAGTTTACATTCCTCCTCAGGAGAAATTAAACTCACAAGTTGGCTCCAACATCATTGGATACTTAAGAAATCCTAGATAAACTAAGGGAACTAAGTGAATAGACCCATAGGACCTTCCTCAGGAAAGTACTAGGAGGCTTCCACTTAGGAATTGTATCCCATGTGGCTCAACAATATGTGATCAGTTTACATTCCTCCTCAGGAGAAATTAAACTCACAAGTTGGCTCCAACATCATTGGATACTTAAGAAAGAGGTGAGAAGAAAGAATGAAAGTCATTCATAGTGCCTTCCTCAGGAAAGTACCATGAACTTCCTTCAAACTTCAGGATCTCAAACCTCACAGACAGGGGACAAGCCAAGCTCTGGATCTCTGAGTATTGATCTACAATCTTCTCTTCATCATGCTCCTTAACAAGATCTTCAAGACAAACTAAGCCCCACAATAAATTCCCCAAAACAAACCCCAGAGATGAACAGATAACCACAGAACAGACAAAATCATCAGGCAACTTCAGAAAATACCTAAAAATACTAAACCAAGGGGGAAAAATCTAACAATTATTCACAAGGGCCTACAACATTTACTCATAACATCCACATATGCCCCTACCCAAAAATCAAAACAAAACTCTCTAAAGAAAATGAATTTCCTTACCTATGCACAACCTAAACCCTAATTAAGCACCCTAAGGCTAACCTAACTAAACTAATCAAATTTTAATCTAAAAATCAAGAATTAAATCCTATGGGGAACTATGATTCAATATCTAATTACACAAAAAAGAATGAGTTAAAAAGATTGAAGGAAGGTCCTAAAACAAATTCTACAAAATTGAATATCAAACTAAACATATTAAAAAGCTATTAAAATGAAAAATATACTAAAAATATGAAAAGAAAATAAAATGGACATTTTATTTATCTATATTTTTCTAGACAGATTTATTAACATATGAAAAAAAACAAGAATTAAAAAATATTAAATTTTCTATTTTATATGAATTTTATAAATGCAAGAAAATTAAATGGAATTAAAATAAAAAAGAAATCAAAATAAAGGGGAGGGGGGTGCGGAAGGTAAAGCGTCCAGTTGATTCTCATGATGGGCCCAGGAAGGGGGGTGCGCCTAGCAGGGCGCGCCTGGGCCCAATGCTTTATTCAGAAAAACAAAAGAGAACAAAAGAAAAATGGAAGGGAGAGGGTGCATTTAGCAAGTTCTCGCAGTTCAAATGCTAACTGGGCCAACTGTGGGGTGCCAATAGCAGAGGGCCTAAGCCCAATCCCAACATTACTACTCAGCGCTCACACTCAGGGGGGGGGGGATGAGCGAGCAATTGGGGGGTTTTCTTCAGCAACACGAATTTGGGCTCAAACGATGCCCAAGCCCTAGCCCAACTAACCAAATAAACAAAACCTAAATCCTTCCCTAACTCTGAACACTGTTCATCACTCCAACCAAACCCTAGCCGCTTCGCTCATCTCCCCCACGCCCTCTCTGCAACTCTTCTCCAGGAAACAGCTCAAGAGCTCTCAAACGAAACAATCAAACAAAATACCACAACATCACCACTAACCCTCTCAATCCACGCCTCAACCAACACCAAACCCTAGCCATAACTAAATTCCAACGAATCAACATAACCTGAAGTCGTATCATCAAGGAGAAGAATCATGCAATGAGATTGAAGTGAGGCGTACCTGGCTTGAGCAAGAACTGGCGAAGATTTCTTGAAGAACGATGGAGTATCTTGACGCGCGGTTGAGGATCTTTGGAGAAGACGAAGGCAGCCTGAGGATTCTCACGATCTAGACACGGAGGGGAGATTGAGGGTGAAGATGTTCTTGCGCTCGTTGAAATTTCCTGGAAAGAAACGAAGAATTGATGAAGACTTGAATTTCTGGACGAAGCTTCAAGTGAATCTGGAAAATCCCTTGAATGTTGATGAAGGTGGACGTGTTCTGGACACTTGTGATTGAAGAACAATGAAGGTGGAGGGATTTTCTGGAAAAGATTTCTTGAAGAACGATGGAAGTTGATACGTTTTCTGGAGAAATCTGGGAAAATGGTGGATGAATCTGGGCGCAAGGATGAATTTTCCGGCGGCGTTGAATTCTCCGGCGAAGTGCTGATGATGAGGGGAGGAGGAGGAAGAGAGGAGAACGAAGTGTTTCTAGAGATTCTGGGCAGAAAATTGGTACCGGTGAAGGTTGCGGTGGCCGGTGACGGTTGGGGCTGCCGGCGGTGGGAGTTCAGGGTGGATGCATGGCCGCCGATGGCTTCTCCGGCGATGGGTGCAGTGGAGACAAGTGTCTCAGAGGAGGTCCTGCATGCAGGACGCGTGGCGTGCGGGGAGAGAGAGTGGAGAGGTGGTGGGGCACGTGTGGAGAGAGAGGGAGTAGTGGAGTGGTGAGGTGTCAGCGTGAGAGGGTGTTCTGAGTGGTGTGATGTGGCGTGATTCTGAAGCGTAACGTGGGGTCCCCCTCGGTCTTACACGTGGCGATCTGAGCTTTATAGCACATGCAGTTGCTGGAATACTCTGGAAGCTTCTAGACAATGCTGGAAAATGCTGGACCTTGCTGGACATTGCTGGACATTGAAGCTGAATTGGACAATTCTGGAAACTTGGACAAAAAACCAATAACTGGGCCTGCGAGTTGAAATGGGCCCACACGAAAATACCTCCCAAAAACTGAAAACTATTAAACTGATGGATTAAAAAAGCTGATTAAGACTAACCAATGATTAACTAATAAAACTAATTAAAACTAAACCTAAAAAACCCACAATTAAATCTGAATGAAAATTAAACTAAACCTAATTAATTCTAACAAATTCAAATTAAACTCTAAACAAAAGATTAACCTAATTAAATCTAACACTAATAAAATTCTAATAACTCCCTAATAAGACTATATTAAATTCTATGAAAAAAACTATATTATTTCTATAAAATGCTAAAAATGATTTAAATCTATATTCTAAAAACATCTATTATTAATAAAAGAAAAAACTATACTTTCCTATATTATCTAAAAACAATTAAAACAACTTTAAAATTTATTATATTCTAAAAAATGATTTAAAAACTATTAAACCAATTAAAAACCTATTTAAAAAAATCTATAAAATTCTAAAAATGATATAAAGCTCTAGAAAAAGATTTAAGCTATTTAAAAAATGCTATTAACCCATTTAAATCCTAAAAATGATTAAAAGCCTATTTAAAATCTACAGAAAGCTACTAGACCCTAAAAAATGCAGACAGAGGCCAATAACCAACATAAAAGAGCGCACGAGACCAGATCGAATCGAACAGAGAACCCTGGTCATCAGAATATCCCAAAATCACTATGTAAGCTAACAATCACCGAGGAGCGCCCAATTTCCCGAAATAAAACCCTGATGACCTAGACTGGATCTGAAATATCTGATAGATGATACCCAAACTGTAACTCTGATATCCTCTGTCTGTGCACAAATGTCATGCATCTGATGCGAACATGAATTTAAATCACGAGCCAGCTAGGAGAATCGGTTGGTCAAATTTTGGGGGTGCAACAGCTGCCCCTATTCAAACGACTTGAACTTGACTGGGTGAGAAGCGAACGGCTCTCAGCCAATCAAGGTGCGAGACGGTTGAATACCGGTAAACCCGAAAATTTGCCAACTGCACAAGCACACGATACTATGCGGGGAACAGACCTTTGAATACTGCAATACTAGCTGCACGGCAACTAGCTGGAGAAATATCGATCTAACATCGCCGTCAGTTATCCACATTAACTTCTTCTGACATCATCTTCAGGTAACCAAACACCCAACATCGCCGCTGGAAGATTAAACCTGATGTCGCCTTTGAACAATCAAAATACCCCGCATCGCCGCTGGAGAACTAAATCTGATATCGCCGTCGAATAATCAAAATACCCCGCCTCGCCGCTGGAGAAAATACAACACTGAACAAAATACCCCGCATCGCCGCTGGAGAGTATACAATACTGAACAAAATACCCTGCATCGCCGCTGGAGAACTACACCTGACAGAATACCCCGCATCGCCGCTGGAGAAACACATCGGACAGAATACCCCGCATCGCCGCTGGAGAACTAAATCTGTCAAAATACCCCGCATCGCCGCTGGAGAACTAAAGGATCTGCATCACCTAACATCGCCGTCAGAAGACTGGATCACCTTGACATGCCCAACATCGCCGCTGGAAAACTGAATCTGACATCGCCGTCGGACACAAACATCTTCTTAGAGACACTCGACATCGCCGTCGCACAAACATCATCTCTACTGGGGATTTAAAGAGTCTGACCTCGCCGTCAAACAAACATCCAACCTCGCCGCCGGACAACTGATGATCTGACCTCGCCGTCAAATCCAAATTTTCAACCTCGCCGCCGAACAAAACATGATCTAACCTCGCCGGCAAATCCAAACGTTCAACCTCGCCGTCGAACAAATCATGATCTGACCTCGCCGTCAAATCCAAATTTTCAACCTCGCCGTCGAACAAACATCCAACCTCGTCGCTGGACAAATGATGATCTGACCTCGCCGTCAAATCCAAACGTTCAACCTCGCCGCCGAACAAGCATCCAACCTCGCCGCCGGACAAACATCCAACCTCGCCGCCGGACAAATGATGATCTGACCTCGCCGCCAAATCCAAACGTTCAACCTCGCCGCCGAACAAGCATCCAACCTCGCCGCCGGACAAACATCCAACCTCGCCGCCGGACAAATGATGATCTGACCTCGCCGCCAAATCCAAACGTTCAACCTCGCCGTCGAACCAACATCCAACCTCGCCGCTGGACAAACATCCAACCTCGCCGCTGGACAAATGATGATCTGACCTCGCCGCCAAATCCAAACGTTCAACCTCGCCGTCGAACAAACATCCAACCTCGCCGCTGGACAAATGCAACACTGAACAACTCTGACCTGGGGTTCACCCCTGGTAAATGGAACAAAAGGTACACTTGCGTATTTGAAACTACTCCGCTGGGAATGAGAGACTTAACCGAGCACACTCTGATCTGGGGTTCACCCTCAGAACCATAACGAACATCGGAATACTGCTGCACGCTGCCCGCCGTAGAACTTCAACATTAAAGATATATGAAACCCTGGCCCCTGGCCACTCCAGATCCGCTGGAAAAAATATTCAAGTATTTCTAAAGATAGATGGAACCCTGGCCCCTGGCCACTCCAGATCCGCTGGAGAATCTTCAAGTTCTTCTGAAGAAAGGTGAAACCCTGCCCGTCGGCTATTCCAGCTTCAGCTAGAAAGAACACCCTTGGCCTTCAAGGATGTAAACTTTGCCCGTCGGCAACTCTGCAGGAGGTATCTTCGACTTCAGTCTAAAGAAATGGTCCTTGGCCTTCAAGGATACATGGGTCTGCCTTCAGGAAACTCCACCTCTGCTATAGAGCATCCGTGACTTCAGTCAGGGATATATTTCGGTCTTCAGTCCGAAAAATGAATCCTAGGTCATTCATGACCTTGGGGATAACCTTGCCCTTAGGCACCTTCGCTTCAACTTGGGAAATCTATGACTTCAGTCAGAGAAATGGTATCCTGAGCCATTCATGACTCTACGGGGATTCAAACACTTTGCCTTCAGGCAAACTCCGCTTCAGCTGGAGAAACATCTTCGACTTCAGTCAGAAGAAAAACTATCCACTTGATCGCAATCAATCATCTCCTCAGGACAACTGACTTGGTCTTCAGACCAACACTGATCCTCTTGTTATATCTACAAACTTTGGAACCTTATCTTCAGCCACACGTTGATTCATCAACAAAGCCATCTGAGCTCACAGGAACCTTCTGATATCGCCTTCAGGCATTTACGAAGCCCATCTTCAGATTAGACATCACCATTGGAGCAGACATATCACGCTGCTAAGGACTTCAAGAATCATCTTGAACAAACAACTCCGTCGGGCAACTTCAAGAATCATCTTGAATTGATAACCAACCCGGAGATTTTATTCTGCTGGGTATTCCAGGAATCTTCCTGGACAACTCTTGCTGGGGACGCTATTGGGGAGCTCAAGACTCATCTTGGGCCAACAACTCGGGAAACCGCGCTGAGGAATTCAAGAATCATCTCGAACTGAAGACTTCGTTGGGGATCTCAAAAAATCATCTTGAGCGAGCGACTGTGGGGATTACACCGGGGTCTTAAGAATCATCTTAAGAAAGTGACCTTGTTGGAGAGGATATCAGGAATCATCCTGAGCAACCGATCCTTCGGCCGAACACCTGTAAGGCAAGAATGATAATGACCTAGATCATGTTTATGATGCATATGCTTCTGCGCCATGCCCCACACGGTGGGAATGCTATGCGTTTATGCCAAATGCCATGCAATCGTGCAATATGCTTATGCAATCCCGTCAGCAAAATAAATGCTGGGGGGAGGAAACCCTTTTGTCAAGGAGACAAGAACTACTCAGGTAGAGGAATCATCCTGCTGAGGAGAACGTGAATATGCCAATGTCAATCGGACTCTGTCTAGGGATGATAACTCTGTGGGGAAACAACCTCAGCTGCTCAACACTCCACTGGGGAAGCAACTGAGTATGGTCTGATCAACTTTCAAGGATTCGACTCTCTTGGACATCTGCAAACTCGGCTAGGGAAGGAGAAATCATTCTGCTTCGCTGGAGAGCGTGCGACTCTGGGGAAGTACAGCATCAGCTGCCCCACGCTCCGCTAGGGAACATCCACTCAAGGTCTCAACTGCTTTCGAGGATTCTGCTTTTCCGCGGACTCAGCCGTGGAGAGAAATCATTCTACTTCACTGGAGAATACGACCCTGGTGAAGAATTTCAATTTTGCTAGGGAAGAAAGAATCATCTGACTTCGGGGGAGAGTACAACTCAGCAGAGGAATACAACATCAACTGTTCCAACACTCTACTGGGGAAGATGAAATCATCCAACTTCAGGAGGGAGCACGACTCTGGTGGGGAATCTCAATTCCGCTGGAGACCTCAGTCTGGCACCATCAGTTACTACATCCTTCGGCATACGAACAACTTCCTACAAGACTTGCACTTGTGACCCGGTGCTGGGGGGAGACACCTGCTTCGGCGACTTTACTGGGGAAAACGCGAGCTTCGGTACCCAAACATTTCTATGAACTCTGCATTTGTGACCCGGTGCTGGGGGGGAAGAAGACATCATTCTTCGGTGCTTGGCTCAGCTGATGAGGTGACATTCCTTCAGGATGCGTCTGCTTGGGGAAGAGAATCATCTCTGCCTGGGGAGACATATCAATGCTCACTATCTTGCGTTCAGATTCTGCGGAGGAGAGACTACTGAACTCTGCTGGAGAAGGAGGACTCGCCCTGCTTCGGGGACATCAATCCTGGTCTGCTGAGGGTAATCTTGACCCTGATCTGATAAGGGATAAACGCCATCTCAATCTGCTGCAATCTCAAACTGTACAGGGGGAACAACCTCAAACCGTACATCTCTGATGAGAAACAATCCTGATTCAACAGCGTCGACACAGGGAATACAGGCTACCAATCATCAAGTAACATGTTATGCTGTAGGATAGTAATTCAATGACCGCAAGGCTTCTTCAGAAGGTTCAGGTTTCGGCAGGGTAATGACACGATTCCCCGATACTCAATTCTTGCTAGGGTGAACAAACTCATTTGAACAACTTGCCCCAGCGCAATTCAACTTGCCCCAATCCGACCTTTGGGAATAATTCATTCTGAGCCGAAAACAACTGGCAACAAGACAATCTTCAGAGGGCTTGCCCTAGCATCTGCACGACGGGAGGATTCATCCTCAACTAATCAACTCTCAGCATGGTCGGCTTCAATACCTCTGAAGTAGTTTGCCCCTGAACGAGCGATGAGCGACTCAACATGCTCTGATCGAACACTGGAGGGATCTGCGCTCAAATCGCAAGAATTCTGGATAACTGCCCCTGATTGGGTCCCGAGAAGACTCACTTCCGATCAACCGCTTCTTGCATAAACCGCCCCATAATCAACTGATGCTCCGGGACTTGTCCTCAGACAAACCGATTCCAAACTCACTGGAAGTCGATGCCCCAGATTCACAGGGTTTCACAGCATACCATTCTGACCCAGACCTCTGACGATTCAGTCCTGATTGACTATTCCCTGTTGAAGTTCCTTCATATCAGCTACTAACCTGCAACCAAAATTGTTTATTCACGAATAGTAATTTTAATGCAGTGTTCATGCAAATTCCGAAAAAATGTGGTATTGTCACTCATTTACGTGTCATGCTAGTGAGTGACGAATGAACTCAAGAGTTCAAACGTAGTGTTGATGTAATCGGTGAAAAATGCAATAAGGATATGATTAGCAAATCATGAAGGAGTCAGGTTACTCAACCTTATCGTAATGCGCTCTCAGAATAAACCCTGCCTCAATTAGGTCTTTTAAGGGTTGTATCGTGGTCGGGTTCACGGTTCGTGAAGCAAAGGATATTTGGCTCAAATTATGATTTGTACCCACCCCTTCTACGTGATGTTCTCCGATCCTAAAGTTCAGTTAACTTAGCTCGAGCGCTCGCCTCTTTGAGAGGTATGTTGGGCATTGGGGACAACTGGTTAAAGAATTCACAAGGTCTTCGGAGTGACAGTTACTCCTTTTTCGTTTCGGCGTCTGTGTCTACACGACTTCGTCCTTGTTCGAGGATTTTCCTTTTTTATAATCCTTTCTTTTTCATTCTTTTGTTTTGATTCCCTAATTTTTGCCTGGACTGACTCCTTTTGAGTTATTTTCGATTTTTTTCTTTTGAAGTCCAGCGGGATGCCCTGATTTTTGCCTAAGTATTTGCTTTCTAGCTTTTCTTTTTTACTTAGCGGGCTTTCTTATTCCTTTTTCTTTTGGAAGTACGTAGGCAAAGCGTCGCACTTTATGCCTACGTATTCCCGTCTGGAACGAGAAATCAGAGTCAACGTAGTTCGGCTAACTACGGGTGAAGGTGGGGAAGGTTGCTCGCTAGGATATCGCATCCTATGCCTACGTACTTTCATCTGGTATGAAAGATCAGAGCAAACGTAGTTCGGGAAACTACGGGTCATCTCCTAAAAGAAATGTTTTTTATTATGTTTGCGATCTCAACCGCACTAGAGACTATGACCTGAGAGTGAATGCATCGCATGTCACCCAAAGGGTACCATACTAAACATCTAATCTCAGATAGCTTAAGGCTCGTAACGTACGAAAGAAATCATTCATGATTACTGTATTTTAAACTGCTTCGAGATGAGAAGAGAACAGGCCCCACTAGGAGGGAGACTATCAAGTCCTACCGTTATCATGCCATGGATTCATCCTATGGTTGAGGTTTGAATAGGGAACTCCTAGATGTTGTCATGCATAGGTTTCAACCTAAAAGTCTATCATCAAATCCTCATCAGAGGAAATGAGAGTCCTAAGGGATCATGTCAATGATACACCAAAACAGACAAAAGCATCAGCTTTAACAGTAAAATGCAGGCAATGCAAGTGAGGGAGGAAATGTGTGTGGGGCTTCAGCCTCCACAAGCTCGTCTCAACCTCAAGCCAGTCATGAAATAACAGTAATCATACTGAAAAATAACCCACATGCTATTAAGCAATAACCAGATAAAAGGAATGAAGTGCCATCAGGCAAACAAAACACATGCTTGAGAAAGAATCACCTACTCTCTAATCCTAACCCTAACACAGAATCTAATCAAATCTAAGCAAAGCCCTAAAGCAAAACCTAACCACAAGAAAACAATCCCAGTCTTCAAGCTTCAGAACAAGCTTACCAAAGAAAGGGAGCTAAGTAAGCAGACTCATAGTGTCTTCCTCAGGAAAGCACTAGGAGGTGTATACTCAGGAATCATATCCTATGTGGCTCAACCACTGTGATCAGTTTATATTCCTCCTCAGGAGAAATTAAACTCACAAGCAGGCTCCAACATCACTGGATATTTAGGGAATCCTATCTGAACTAGTGGAACTAAATGAACAGGCTCATAGGACCTTCCTCAGGAAAGTACTAGGAGGCTTCCACCTAGGAGTTGTATCCTATGTGGCTCAACAACTGTGATCAGTTTACATTCCTCCTCAGGAGAAATTAAACTCACAAGTTGGCTCCAACATCATTGGATACTTGAGAAATCCTAGATACTAAGGGAACTAAGTGAATAGACCCATAGGACCTTCCTCAGGAAAGTACTAGGAGGCTTCCACTTAGGAATTGTATCCCATGTGGCTCAACAACATGTGATCAGTTTACATTCCTCCTCAGGAGAAATTAAACTCACAAGTTGGCTCCAACATCATTGGATACTTAAGAAATCCTAGATAAACTAAGGGAACTAAGTGAATAGACCCATAGGACCTTCCTCAGGAAAGTACTAGGAGGCTTCCACTTAGGAATTGTATCCCATGTGGCTCAACAACATGTGATCAGTTTACATTCCTCCTCAGGAGAAATTAAACTCACAAGTTGGCTCCAACATCATTGGATACTTAAGAAAGAGGTGAGAAGAAAGAATGAAAGTCATTCATAGTGCCTTCCTCAGGAAAGTACCATGAACTTCCTTCAAACTTCAGGATCTCAAACCTCACAGACAGGGGACAAGCCAAGCTCTGGGTCTCTGAGTCTTGATCTACAATCTTCTCTTCATCATGCTCCTTAACAAGATCTTCAAGACAAACTAAGCCCCACAACAAATTCCCCAAAACAAACCCCAGAGATGAACAGATAACCACAGAACAGACAAAATCATCAGGCAACTTCAGAAAATACCTAAAAATACTAAACCAAGGGGGAAAAATCTAACAATTATTCACAAGGGCCTACAACATTTACTCATAACATCCACATATGCCCCTACCCAAAAATCAAAACAAAACTCTCTAAAGAAAATGAATTTCCTTACCTATGCACAACCTAAACCCTAATTAAGCACCCTAAGGCTAACCTAACTAAACTAATCAAATTTTAATCTAAAAATCAAGAATTAAATCCTATGGGGAACTATGATTCAATATCTAATTACACAAAAAAGAATGAGTTAAAAAGATTGAAGGAAGGTCCTAAAACAAATTCTACAAAATTGAATATCAAACTAAACATATTAAAAAGCTATTAAAATGAAAAATATACTAAAAATATGAAAAGAAAATAAAATGGACATTTTATTTATCTATATTTTTCTAGACAGATTTATTAACATATGAAAAAAACAAGAATTAAAAAATATTAAATTTTCTATTTTATATGAATTTTATAAATGCAAGAAAATTAAATGGAATTAAAATAAAAAAGAAATCAAAATAAAGGGGAGGGGGGTGCGAAAGGTAAAGCGTCCAGTTGATTCTCATGATGGGCCCAGGAAGGGGGGTGCGCCTAGCAGGGCGCGCCTGGGCCTAATGCTTTATTCAGAAAAACAAAAGAGAACAAAAGAAAAATGGAAGGGAGAGGGTGCATTTAGCAAGTTCTCGCAGTTCAAATGCTAACTGGGCCAACGGTGGGGGTGCCAATAGCAGAGGGCCTAAGCCCAATCCCAACATTACTACTCAGCGCTCACACTCAGGGGGGGGGGGGATGAGCGAGCAATTGGGGGGTTTTCTTCAGCAACACGAATTTGGGCCCAAACGATGCCCAAGCCCTAGCCCAACTAACCAAATAAACAAAACCTAAATCCTTCCCTAACTCTGAACACTGTTCATCACTCCAACCAAACCCTAGCCGCTTCGCTCATCTCCCCCACGCCCTCTCTGCAACTCTTCTCCAGGAAACAGCTCAAGAGCTCTCAAACGAAACAATCAAACAAAATACCACAACATCACCACTAACCCTCTCAATCCACGCCTCAACCAACACCAAACCCTAGCCATAACTAAATTCCAACGAATCAACATAACCTGAAGTCGTATCATCAAGGAGAAGAATCATGCAATGAGATTAAAGTGAGGCGTACCTGGCTTGAGCAAGAACTGGCGAAGATTTCTTGAAGAACGATGGAGTATCTTGACGCGCGGTTGAGGATCTTTGGAGAAGACGAAGGCAGCCTGAGGATTCTCACGATCTGGACACGGAGGGGAGATTGAGGGTGAAGATGTTCTTGCGCTCGTTGAAATTTCCTGGAAAGAAACGAAGAATTGATGAAGACTTGAATTTCTGGACGAAGCTTCAAGTGAATCTGGAAAATCCCTTGAATGTTGATGAAGGTGGACGTGTTCTGGACACTTGTGATTGAAGAACAATGAAGGTGGAGGGATTTTCTGGAAAAGATTTCTTGAAGAACGATGGAAGTTGATACGTTTTCTGGAGAAATCTGGGAAAATGGTGGATGAATCTGGGTGTAAGGATGAATTTTCCGGCGGCGTTGAATTCTCCGGCGAAGTGCTGATGATGAGGGGCGGAGGAGGAAGAGAGGAGAACGAAGTGTTTCTGGAGATTCTGGGCAGAAAATTGGTACCGGTGAAGGTTGCGGTGGCCGGTGACGGTTGGGGCTGCCGGCGGTGGGAGTTCAGGGTGGATGCATGGCCGCCGGTGGCTTCTCCGGCGATGGGTGCAGTGGAGACAAGTGTCTCAGAGGAGGTCCTGCATGCAGGACGCGTGGCGTGCGGGGAGAGAGAGTGGAGAGGTGGTGGGGCACGTGTGGAGAGAGAGGGAGTAGTGGAGTGGTGAGGTGTCAGCGTGAGAGGGTGTTCTGAGTGGTGTGATGTGGCGTGATTCTGAAGCGTAACGTGGGGTCCCCCTCGGTCTTACACGTGGCGATCTGAGCTTTATAGCACATGCAGTTGCTGGAATACTCTGGAAGCTTCTAGGCAATGCTGGAAAATGCTGGACCTTGCTGGACATTGCTGGACATTGAAGCTGAATTGGACAATTCTGGAAACTTGGACAAAAAACCAATAACTGGGCCTGCGAGTTGAAATGGGCCCACACGAAAATACCTCCCAAAAACTGAAAACTATTAAACTGATGGATTAAAAAAGCTGATTAAGACTAACCAATGATTAACTAATAAAACTAATTAAAACTAAACCTAAAAAACCCACAATTAAATCTGAATGAAAATTAAACTAAACCTAATTAATTCTAACAAATTCAAATTAAACTCTAAACAAAAGATTAACCTAATTAAATCTAACACTAATAAAATTCTAATAACTCACTAATAAGACTATATTAAATTCTATGAAAAAAACTATATTATTTCTATAAAATGCTAAAAATGATTTAAATCTATATTCTAAAAACATCTATTATTAATAAAAGAAAAAACTATACTTTCCTATATTATCTAAAAACAATTAAAACAACTTTAAAATTTATTATATTCTAAAAAATGATTTAAAAACTATTAAACCAATTAAAAACCTATTTAAAAAAATCTATAAAATTCTAAAAATGATATAAAGCTCTAGAAAAAGATTTAAGCTATTTAAAAAATGCTATTAACCCATTTAAATCCTAAAAATGATTAAAAGCCTATTTAAAATCTACAGAAAGCTACTAGACCCTAAAAAATGCAGACAGAGGCCAATAACCAACATAAAAGAGCGCACGAGACCAGATCGAATCGAACAGAGAACCCTGGTCATCAGAATATCCCAAAATCACTATGTAAGCTAAAAATCACCGAGGAGCGCCCAATTTCCCGAAATAAAACCCTGATGACCTAGACTGGATCTGAAATATCTGATAGATGATACCCAAACTGTAACTCTGATATCCTCTGTCTGTGCACAAATGTCATGCATCTGATGCGAACATGAATTTAAATCACGAGCCAGCTAGGAGAATCGGTTGGTCAAATTTTGGGGTGCAACAATAATCATGAAAAATTGAATTCATCGCTCGCTGGTATGTTTCCCCAGTGTTCTTCAGGCCAAAAGGCATCACTACCCACTCGTAAGTGCCTAAGGCCCCTGGGCAATAAAACGTTTTTTTGGGAACGTCATCCTCAGCGATGAAAATCTGGTTGTAACCAGAGTATCCATCCAACATGCTAAGGTACTCATGGCCAGCGGATGAACCAACTAGCATTTCTGCCACTGCATTGAATACTCATCTTTAGGGGTTGCTGAATTTAAATCCCTAAAGTCTATGCATACTCTTAGAGACCCGTTTTTCTTAATGACCGGTACAATATTGGCTAGCCATTCGACATACCTGGTCGTACAGATGAACTTGCATCGAAGGAGTCTTTCAATTTCTTCCTTTATTTTTAAGAGGATTTCAGGAGCGAAATGTCTTGGGCTCTGTTTGAATGGCCTTTTGCCAGGTTTAATTGGCAATCTATGCTCGACTAGATCTCTCTTTAGACCAGGCATCTCGTCATAATCCCAAGCAAAACAATCCCTGTACTCTCGCAGCAACTGGATGGTCTCGACCCTGAGTTAGGGGTCGAGGTTGGCATTGATATACGTCGGCCTCTTGATTATTTCATCTCCCATATCCATTTCCTCTAATGGATCTTGCGCCAGCATTTTAGCATTGTTAGCCAAGAGATCTTTCTCGAAATCCAGAGGCTCATCGTCATAAATGGCGTCGAGCCTTTGACCTTCATACTGAATTTTGTCAGGAGGTTCAGAGTCGAAATGCCTACCTGAGCCCATTTGTTCAGATTCTTCACTGACTTTCTCAACCATTTTCTTGTTGGCAGCCTCCAGGACCGCTTGTAGTTTAGTTTCGGCTGTGTAGGCCGAAATCCTTTGAAGCGCTATGGCTTCAGTCATCATCGCTAAGTTCACTTCCCCATCCAGTGGGGTCTATAGGAAGTGTGCCAAGGCATATGAGCCTCTCACATAGCACTTCCTTATCCCAGCGGAAACCGTCGACGAGATGTAGATAAAGTGAGCAATACACTTCATCGTTTGGTACAAATTCAAAATCTGCAGGTACGCAGGGGCCTATACCGGCCAAATGTTTGTCAAATTGCCTTCGATCAACATGGTTTATGGGTGCCTTAAAATATCCTTGGTCTGCTTCAATATTCTCGACAATGCCATCTGGTCTCCATATGACAATCCTTTGATGCATTGAAGATGGCACCGCCCCCACTCCATGAATCCATTCCCTTCCAAGCAACAGATTATAGTTGGCTGTGGTTTCTACCACCATGAAGACAGTTGGGCGAGTAATGGTTCCGACTGTAACGTTCACTTGTATGACTCCCATGGTCGAACCCACTTTGCCTTCATAGTTTGACAAAACCATGTAGTGTGGTTTTGTATCAGTCTCATCTTTTCCATTCTTATTCAACAGGAAATGTGGCATTAGGTTCACTGTGGCACCATAATCCACCAAAATTTTATTAACTGGGACTTTCTCCACTTTTGCCGTAATATAAAGAGGTTTTAAATAATTCTTCATCGCCTCCGTGGGCCGTTCAAAGAATGCATTTTGTTCGACACAACCATTATTCATCACATAGTAGCACACAGGCTTATGAGCCGCCATCTCCCAATCCGTGTAGGTGTTCAAATTTTCGACCACGGATATTCTGTCGAATTCCCTAGGCATCACTGATACTACATTAACTAAAATATCCAGAGAATCGTCAGAGTCTGAATCAAAATTATCATTCATTTTATCGTCGACCCCAACTGGTTTTCTCTGCTCTTCGACCTGGGCAGGGAACAATCTACGCCCTAAAGGTGTCTTCCTAAATGCTTTTGTTCGTCCTTCTTCATTTTCTATAGGGGCGTTGGTACTGGATTCTGCCTGGTCCCTTTGTGAGCTTTCCCTTAGTGCTTTTCTCTTACGCTGTTCCCGTCTCCATTGTGATCGAGACATGGGATTCTTTCTTTTGTAGTTTTCAAATACATGGGCGGATTTTGAAGACTGGAACTCCTTTCGATAACTTAATGAAGACCTTCATTTCACCTCAAAGTTCTTCCACCTCTGTTGCCCCTGTTGTCTATTCTCATTAGGCTTTGTCCACTTACCATCAGTAGCCTCAGCGTTGGGTTTGAAACTAATGGGTTTGTTTGTCGGGGGCCTTGTGCGAGGCTCAGATCTCCTTTGGAGACTACTTCGAGGGTCGAATCTGGGCCTTTCCTTATTTTGTCTTAGCCTCCATGTTCCCTCTAGCTTCTATGCGGCCTTTTTGTCGAAAATGGCGCTGCATCGAGGACATATCATCACATTGGATCCTCTCTCCTGGAAATGGTAGAGGAAAGCAACAATCGATTCTTCCTGCTCTGGATAAGCTTCCCTAGTGTGTTCCCCCTAGTAATTTGATTCGCTATCCCCTACATCTTCATGTTGAGTGATCTGTACCATATTAATTTCAACTTCTTCGACCAGATTAAGCTTCCTTAAGCCTAACTCCACACCTTTAGTGGCCTGGTCCACTTTGATGAAGTTATCAGCAGTTTCTTTGGTCACTATTGCCCAACCTAGATTGCCCTTGTCATTTGAACTTACATCTTCATCAACTTGGTCGAGGTCATCAACGACCATTTTCACACAGTCCTTTCGTCCGAAACTCATGGTGACTTTTGCCATTACAGCCTCATCTATGAGATTATCAGTAACTTCTACCATGTCGATTGAAAAATCACAGCCATCAGTAGCTTCGACCATGTTGGCTTCCACCGGTTCTGTATAATGTGCATCCGCCATCTGCAAAGGGTCTGTGTCAACCTTCATCTGGCCACTAACCTTCTCTCCAAACTTCAGACGTCCTTCTTGAATTGCATTTTGAATAAGATCCCTGAAAAGAAAACATTGAGATGTTTTATGACCCAAAAAATTATGGTATTTACAAAACCCTCTTTTCTTCCTTTGTTCTACAGATGACATTTTAGCACCAGGTGACACTATCACTTGTCCATCTTTGACTAACAAATCGAAGATTTCATCACATTTTGTGATGTCAAAAGTATATGTTTTCTTTGGGAACCTATCGTTCTTTTCGGATTCAACATAACTCTTCCCCTGTGGAGGAGCTAGTACTTTACAAGAGTAAGGTGGTCCTTGTTTGAGTTCAGCAAGATCCACTTCGCCTTCGTCGAAGTACACAGGATTATCGCACATCCCTTCGACATTCTCATTGAATTCGAAAAAAGCTACCTTCTTATTTTTATTGAACTTAGCCTTTTCGTCTTTGAGCCTTTCCAGTTGTCGAACTCGATCAACTAGTTAGGCCATGTCCCTTAGATACTAGGTGTCCAACTTCTTCCTTCAGCGAGCATTTCGACCAACTCGTGTTCAGGGACCTGTGTGAAACATCTGGCCTTAAGCAAACGGAACCTATTAAGGTATTCTTCAATTGGCTCAAAAAACTTACGCTTCAAACTAGCAAGTTCTTTTAAGCTAATTTTGGTCTGGCCTATATAGAACTGTTCATGGAGTAAACGTTCTAACTGGGTCCAATTGCACACCGTATTAGGGGGTAGCATTGTGAACCAAGTGAAGGCATTTTTCGTGAGAGTGCCTGGGAAGTATTTTATTCTAAGGCTCTCATCATTCGCTATCTCTCCAGCCTCGATTAGATAACGGGCCACGTGTTCAACAGTGGACTCCGTCGTATCTTCTGAGAACTTAGTAAACTTGGGCACTTTCGTTCTAGGAGGCAATTCTTCCTGCAAGATATAATCTACTATTTGGGAGGTGTAGTTTGGCTGGGTGAAACGAGTGTTCAACCCGTTTCAAACCATAATTCTCTCAACCATGGCTGCTAAATTATTGTCGACAACCGCATTATTGCGTCGAACCTGTTGGACGACATTATTTGCGTCCTGGTTTCGATTTACCATAATTACCTCTGGGTCTCTCTCCCCTGGACCACGAACCTGCTCTCTCAACGTTTTGACTCTAGGTGGTTCGTCCATGGGATGACCCATCCTTTCCTGGATTTCCACTGCTGGCTGATGTCCCAAAGCCTGTCGTGGAATGTTTGCTACCGGGGCTTGATTCCTGGCTAGGGTAGGTACCCCCATGAATTCAGCCAATTGCGTCAACTGTATTGGTAGTTGTTGATTAGTGTGGGTTGTATTTTGGATCAATGGTTGAAAGATTTCTCCCCATGGTTTGGGACAGCATCTGAACCATTTGCAATTTGCTTTCATCCATTTGCTGTCTTAAGCATGCGACAGAGGTATTGGTCAAGTTAGGACCTTGTGTCGAATATCCTAGGCTTGAGCCTTGGGGATTTCGACCAACGTTCACGCCAGGCCCAAATCCTTGTAATGGAGAAGCCATCGCATGATCTGAGAATATGGGGGGCGCATTTTGGAGCCCTTGCATTACAGTTGTGGGCATCCCATATGGGGGATTTCTGGGTGACTGTGAAAACCCGATGGGAGCAAACTGTCTGGAAGTTGAACTTCCCCCTAACAGTATTTGAGGATTCGACGTCTGAGGCCCAATATATTCCAACACTAGTTGACTATAAGGTCTTATCACAGTCGACCCAGCCCCAAGTACTGAGGGTGTCGGTTCTGGCCTCACAGGATGCGACGTTTGTTCACCCGTTGACGGTATCGAAGGCGGGACTATGTCGTTCACTATTCTTTCATTAGAACCGTCTCCTTGGGAGTTAGGATTATTTGGCTGACTTGCATTTGTCGCCATATTCCTAATGTTTCGTCTTGTCATTCTTTCTTCGTTTACAGCAGTAATTCTACCACTTCTTAGTAACATAAAACACATTTTTCACGAACAGACCAATAAGACTATAATCTTTACAAGTTTTAATTATACGACGGAATTTCTTCTTAGCACTGTCCCACTGGGCGTGCCATTTTGTTTCCCTTAAAAATCGAAAAACAACCGCTGATCTTCCAAATCTAACTTTGGTGACTCACAGGATCGATCAGATTGATCCTATGACATGTGCTAAAAGGTTTTCCTTGAACATTTATCTAAGTTTTACACTTTTTGACAATATTTGGGGAGAAGGTTCTTTAAAGGTTATCTATTCGACTCTAGGTGAAAAACACATAAAGTTCTAACAAAGAAAAGATACAAGTTTTAAAAGAAAGAAGTTGAGGAGGAGGATGAAGTAAAACAGGGAATAGAAAGGAGAGAAGGTTGCAATAAAGATAAAGAAGACTTCGTAAAATTAAACAAATAAAATAAACTTCATTGGAAAATAAAAGGTGTTGTTGTTTACATCACGTACATTCTCTTCAATACTCTCTTTCTCTGCACTCGGATACTTGGAATAAGTTTAAGAGTGACTTGTACAATAGTAAATTTTCCACACACATTCTATGTCTAACACTTCCTATTTATAATAGCAAGAAATAACTACTAATAACTTCCCACATCACCATCTTTCGCCACTTGTCACGATGCATGAACCCGTTGTTCATAAGGCGTCATGTGTCCTCTTAGTCATCTGGCGAACGAAATTGTTCCCTCCAAGTTATTTGAATTTCAAATCTTCAGTAAAACCACCAAACAGTAACACGGTCGAAGCCTTTGTGGTTTCAAGTCTAATGAGTGCTTCGACTCCTCCTCCTTAGCTGTCTCACATCCTTCGACCAACTCTCGCCTCCAACCAGCTTTTAGTGCTTCTCTTTAGATCTCTTTATTTTGCAAGAGGCGTCGAATTTAGGAGCTAACAGCTGCTATAAGTTCAAAAAAAATTAAAACTATATACTAAATTGAGAAAAAGGCGCTACTAAAGGATAACTTTAGAAAGCGCTTCTAAAAATCGCTGCTAAAGGCCTTACATACGAGAGCGTTTTTAAAAAGCGATGCTAGAGGCCACACTTTATAAAGCGCTGCTAAAGGACATTCTTTATAAGGTACTTCATAAAAGCGCTGCTATAAGCCATATAATAGAAAGTGTTTTTTTTTATGAAAAAGCACTGCTAAAGGCAATACATAAGAAAGCGCCGCCTTATTTCATTAATTTCTAAATATTAAACTATCATGTACCAGCCAGAACTTTAGACATTTTCAAAACTTACAAAACCCTAAAACTTCCAAAACTTCTGAAACTCTCCTTCCAACCATTCCCCATTTGTATCCTGCGGTTTTCTTGTCATTTCTGACCAGCCTTTCTCTGTCGTTCCTCCGTCGTTTCCCTTGCCTTTCTACAAAGAAGAAGTTCGCGAAGCTCCTCCCTCTCGTTCCTTCACTGTTCGACTTGACCACCCTCACTGTTTGATCTCTCCTCCGTCTGAAGCAGCCTGCAACGCTACTCCCTCCGCCTTTGTTCACCAGTTCATAACTCCCTCTATTTCCAGTCGCGCTCTAGTTTCAGTTATACTCCCTCTATCAGCTTTTTGATCGTTTCCAAGAATTTTACACTGTGTGGTTCCAAAAGTTGTTGACTTCTCTATAGGTAATTAGTTGTTCTTTTGCTATAGTTGCATGAATAATTAATGTTTTTGTTTAGCTTACTTAGTAAAACCATGGATAAAAAATGGATGTCTTCCAATCGATTTTCAAAAGAGTACGAGAACATGGTATTAGAATTCGTTAAGTTTGTTATTGAACACGCCAAAGACCCCAGTAGAATCACATGTCCTTGTTTAGATTGCTGTTATAGGCGTCGAATTGACGCAGTTGAGTTGGAATCGCATTTAAAGAGGCATAGAATTGATCGAAGTTATACATGTTGGATATTACATGGTGAGATAAGTAACAAAAATGTTGAACCGGGGGATAATATGACTTATGCTTCAAACGACAATGGCACAGATACATACGATTGTGATCGAGTCGAAGAGATTGCAGAAGCACTTGAAGAAGATCTTCAAGATTATCCTAAAATGTTTGAGAGCTTGGTAAGAAATGCAGAGAAATCGTTGTATAGAGGTTGCACTAAATTCACAAGATTGTCTGCGGTATTAAAGTTGTACAACTTAAAGGCGGGCAATGGATGGTCGGGTAAAAGTTTCACAGAGTTGTTAGCCCTTATGAAAGATATGCCTCTGGAGGTTAATGTTCTTCCTAATCAAACCTATGAGGCCAAAAAATGTTGTGCTCTATTGGCATAAGCTATGATAACATACATGCTTGCCCAAATGATTGCATTTTGTTTCAAAATGAATATGCATTGTTAAATGAGTGCCCTAAATGCAGTGTCTCTCAATATAAGAAAAAATTGTCTCCAGCAAAAGTCTTATGGTATTTTCCTATAATTCTGAGATTTAGACGCATGTTTCATAGTGAAACCGATTTAAAGCACTTGACTTGGCATGCAAATGAAAAAATTATAGATGGAATGTTTCGACATCCGGTAGACTCACCACAGTGGATGAAAACTGATAATGATTATTCTGATTTTGGAGAAGAAGCAAGAAACCTTCGCTTGGCATTATCTACTGATGGAATAAACCCACATGGTCTTCAAAGTATCTCACATACCACATGGCATGTGATTATTATGATTTATAACCTACCTTCATGGCTATGTATAAAGCGTAAGTACATGATGTTATCTATGTTAATTTTTGGGCCTAAACAACCAGGGAATGACACATACGTATATTTAACACCTTTAATCAAATATTTAAAGATTTTGTGGGAGAACGGTATGGAGGTTTATGATGGACATAGGAAAGAAAGTTTAAATTTGAGGGAGGTGTTGTTAGGCACAATTAATGATTTTCCAGCATACGAAAATCTATCAGGTTATAGCATTAAAGGTCAATGTGCGTGTCATATTTGTGAAGAAAAAAAAGATTAGACGCAATTGGAATTTTGTCAAGAGAATGTATTTCTTAGTCATCGTAGATTCTTAAATTCCAACCATCACTATCGTGGGTGGAGAAAAGAATTTAATGGATCCAGAATAAGGTAGAGCTCCACCTACATTGACAGGTGACCAAATTTTTGAAAAGGTGAAAGATGTGAGTACTTAGTTTGGCAAGCCTTTGGCACACACTCTTATCAAATGTGGGTGGAAGAGGAGGTCATTTTTTTTAAAATTTCCATATTGGAAGTCGTTGTGTGTAAAACATTTTCTTGATGTTATGTGATCTTACCGGTTGATCAGAACCTGAAGTGGACTAGAGACAACGTCTGTGATGTTGGGTGTGAGAGATGAGAAGGGGGTGTACCTGCAAGGCACTCCGATGCTAAAGTGATAATCGGGAGAAAAGAAGTCAAGTACAGAGTATATGTGTGTTAAGATGATTATTGAATACTTGACCCTCTCAAATGAGAGGGTTTTTATAGTGCCCCCAGCGCTTGGCCATTGGCCCCTATTTTCGGAGCGAGATAACTGTTCCCTGAAGAATAGATAACTTTCAAAAACTAGCTGTTGGACGAGCAGAGGTGCTCAAAACTAGTCGTTGCTACGGGTATAGACGCAGTAGCGGGTACAAGCGTCGTGACTGTTTTTGGATAGTGAAACCATGCGTGACAGGTAGGAACTGCTGAGGAGAAGACGTTAATTTTAGGGTAAACCGACCAACCTTCCCCGGTGGAGGGGCAGAAAGGTAAATGCTCCCATAAATTGGTTGGACTTAGGCAATTAGACCGTTCTAGGAGCAGAAGTGGATTGGGCCATGTGTAACGCCCATTTTAATTAATTTTGTTTTCGGTGTTATTTTCATTTTCGGCGTGCTTGCGTGGATTTTGGTTGAGGAGTAAGTTCCATAATACTAGAAAATATGATTAATGATGATAATAATATGATAATTAGTAAGGTGTTCCTATTATTAATATTATTGTTATTATTATCATATTAAATATTACTATTGGAAAATTATTTGGAATTAATTGAAGTTTTTGGAAATAAAAGAAATATGAGAATTATTTATTTATTTGGAATAAAAGTGTAATATTTGGGATGAAGGGCAGAGTTGGCATTTGGAAAAAGAATAGAGAAAGAGTGGAAGGAAGAACACGAAAAAGAGGAGAAAGCACGGTTTGGGAAGAACAAGCAAGATCAAGAGCTGAGGCTTGAGCAAGAAGAATTTTCATGTAGATTGTGAAGCTCCATCATCATCAAAATTTCATTTGAGGTAGGGGGGAATGATCGGTAAAATTGGTAATTGCATGAATAATCGGTAGAGGGGGGATTTCCCTAACCCCATGATTGATGATGAATTGCTTGGTAATTTGTGTTGTTGTTTCTGTTTTAATCGATGTTTGAATGTTGAAAACTCTTGCATGCGATGTTTGATGATGGTTTGAGAAATTGGGGATTCCGGTAGTTTACGATGTTAAACTGGAATTGAGTTAATTGAGTAGAACATAGGTTTGATGATGATGCTGATATGAAAGTTTAATTCTGGATGGGGTTGTTGTTATGTTAAAATTGTTGCATGTGATCGTTCGGGTGAATTGCGGGTTTCGGAGTACAATTGTCGTTTAAGCCGAAAGTGGATTAATCGGCATAATTTGATGTTTTATCGGATAATGTGGGATTTAGTCGGACCGATTATATGTAGAATATTAAGCCGATGTTGTCGATGGTGTTTTGGTTAGAATTGGTGAGTGTGGGGGCTGCTGAATTCTGAATAGCAGAATTATTTTTCTGGAAACGCAGGTATTCGCTGGGCGAATGAGGGGGCGGGCCTTCGCTAGGCTTCGCCAGGCGAACTGGGCAGCGTATGCTGCCAGTAGCCTCTGTTTGGTTTCACCGGGCGAATGGTCAGCGAGTGTTCGCTGCGAGGCTTCGCCAGGCGAATGCGCCAGCAAGCCCGACAACAGTTTGTGTTTTGGCTGTTGTTCTGTGCTGATTTCTTTGTGGAGTTGGACCCTTGTTGGTCATGTTTGGTGATGAGCTTATTAGTGAGTTGTGGTGAGTGTATGTATGGTGTCGGGACGTGATTCTGTGATATCCGTGTGATTTTGATGATTGAATTGATGTATGTTATGATGTATGTCTGTGGTGATGGGTGATACATGTTCGATATATGATAAATTGTGATCAGTAGGATCGATACGCTTTATATGCGTTGCGTTATATGTTGTTGTGTTGAGTGGATCAGTAGGATCGATACGCCTTGTGTGCGTTATATTGATGTGTTGTGTAAGAAATTGGATCAGTAGGATCGTGCGCATCGTGAGTGCTGTGTTGTTGTGCATGGTGTTTGCATAGCATGTGGACATGGTGAATCATTGCTCAGTGGAGTGTGTGTGATTCACTCACGTGCTCCAAGTGGGGAGCGTGGACGTGGTGAATCATTGCTTGGTGGAGTGTATGTGATTCACTCACGTGCTCCAATTGGGGAGCATGGACAGGACTTGAATCGTTGCTCGGATGGAGTGTATGCGATCACCCGTGTTCCAAGTGGGGAACGTTGGTAGGGATAGATCGTTGCTCAGATGGAGTGTATGCGATCTATTCTGAGGTTTGATTATATGGGCTTAGGAGGAGCGTGGTAGGGATAGATTGTTGCTCAGTTGGAGTGTATGTGATATATCCTGAGGTTTGATTATATGGGCTCAGTAGGAGCGTGGTAGGGATAGATCGTTGCTCGGATGGAGTGTATGCGATCTATCCTGAGTTGAGTCGGTACCGCATGTTGTTGAGTCGAGTGCATGTGTTGCATTTTTGTATGTGTGTCGTGTTGGCATGGGACAGTAGGTCCGGATATGTTATATGTATGAAATGATGTTTATGTGTTTCTACCTTTTATTTCATGTGCATTTATACCGTTAATATTTGATCGTGATTTCTCACCCCTCTGTTGTTGTTATGTTCTGTGCTCCTTCGGAAGTACAAACAATCCAGGTGTTTAGCTAGCTTGGATGTGGCAGTGTCATAGGATTGCTCTGATACATAACACCGGGGATTTTGGGGAGTTTTCATGTTTGTTAATGATTATGTGTGCCCCCGTGGCGTATCTTATTTTGTGGATTGGCGATGACGTTGGATGATTATCTTGTATATTTTGAGCAGTGGCCGTACATGTTGTACATGATGATATGGATGATGTATATATGATATGTGGTTTATGACAGACTAGTTCTTTTTCCACTGCAATATTACGAAGAAATTAGTTTGAGAAATGATTTGTGGAATTTTGTTGAAAATTGTGACATCCCGTTGTGGGAAAACTCTGATATGTGCTTATTTTAATTGCTTTATTCTATTTTGGGGAAACGGGGTGTTACAAGTTGGTATCAGAGCAGATCGGTCCGTCCGGCCAGTGTAGTATATTTTGAGTCTGTCTGTAGGATAGAGTTGGTTGTTTTCCGTTAACCTGGATTGTTGTTGTTGAGCAGTATGGCTGGGAGGAACGATGTTGCGTTGGCTGCAGCTATGCAAGCAATGGCACAGGTGGTGGCCAATCAATATTTGGCTGCGGGTGCTCAGTTCAGAGACTTGACGCAGTTCCAGAGCAACAAGCCACCAAAGTTTGAAGGTGGGATTTTGGATCTGGTAGCTGCACAGAAGTGGCTGAAGGCGATAGAAAAGATCTTCAGAGCCATGGGGTGCAATCATGGGTAGCTGCACAAAAGTGTCGTCAGAGGATGGAGGCTTCGGGGACTCCGATTACTTGGGAGGTGGTTCGATCTGGATTTCTGGAGAAGTATTTTCCAGAAGATATCAGAAGTGCTAAGGAGGTGGAATTTTTAGAGCTAAAGCAGGGCAGTATGTCGGTGGCCGAGTATGCGGCTAAGTTTGAGGAGTTGGATCAATATTGTCCCCATTACAATACTGAGGACGCTATGACTTCTAAGTGTCTAAAGTTTGAGAATGGGATGAGGCCGGAGATCAAGATGAGGATCGCGTGTCAGAAGATCAGGAGTTATCCTGAGTTGGTGAGTAGAAGCCGAATTTATGACAATGATAACCGTGCGAGGATCGCACACTATAAGGAGATGAATGACCGCAAGGGTAAACAAAGGTTTGGTGGTACACCTTACAGTGTGCCGACCAATAAGGGAAAGCAGAAGGCTATGACTGATAAGAGGTTCAGAGAAAGGAAAGCGTCGGTGGATTTGAAATGTTATCGGTGTGGTGTCGCGGGGCATCGTGCTAGTGATTGTCCTCATGAAGCGAATAAGTGCTTCAAGTGTGGGAAGCCGGTCCATGTGATGACGGATTGTAGGACTAATATGCCTACTTGCTATAACTGTGGTGAGAAAGGCCATATTAGTACTCATTGTGAGAAGCCGAGGAGGGCTCAAGCGCCTCAGGTCACCGATAAAGTGTTTGCGGTGGTGGGAACTCAAGCGGCGGACGAGGAGCGTTTGATCAAAGGTACTTGTTTTATCAATAACATTCATTTGACTGCTATGATTGATACGGGTGCAACCCACTCGTTTATCTCTGTTGATTGTGTGAAGAGGTTAGGCTTAGTGCCGACTACTCTTGAGCGGCGGATAACTATTGAAACTCCCTCGATTGGTTCAGTGACTACTTTGTTAGTGTGTTTGAAGTGTCCACTGACTATATTTGTCCGAGACTTCGGTGTGGATTTGATTTGTTTACCACTTGGTGGTTTAGACGTTATACTTGGCATGAACTGGTTGGAGTTCAACCGAGTATACATTATTGTTTTCGAAAAGTGTTATTGTTTTTTACCCCAGAAGAGGAAGCGTTGGCAGATTCCTTATCTGGTAAGGAATTGAGGACTTGGTTGGAAGATGAAGCTCAGGTGTTTGCTTTATTTGCATCGTTGTCGGTTGACAACAAGGCATTGTTGGATGAGTTAGATGTGGTAATGAGTTTCTGGAGGTGTTCCCGGATGATATTACAGAGTTACCTTCGAAGAGAGAAGTTGAGTTTAGCATTGATCTTATTCCTGGTACGATACCTATTTCTAAGGCGCCGTACAGGATGTCGGCAGTGGAGTTGGCCGAGTTGAAGACTCAGATTGGAGAGTTGCTGGATATAAAGTTTATCAGACCAAGTGTGTCGCCGTGGGGAGATCCAGTGTTATTAGTGAAGAAGAAGGACGGTAGCATGCGGTTGTGCATTGATTACTGTCAGTTGAATAAAGTGACCATCAAGAACAAATATCCTCTTCCAAGGATTGATGATTTGATGGATCAGTTGGTGGGAGCTCGTGTGTTTAGTAAGATTGACTTGAGGTCGGGTTATCATCAGATCAGAGTGAGAGAAGGTGATATTCAGAATACGGCGTTTAGGACTCGATATGGACATTACGAGTATGCAGTAATGCCTTTCGGAGTGTCTAATGCGCCGGGAGTGTTCATGGAGTATATGAACCGTATCTTCTATTCTTATTTGGATTAGTTTATTGTCGTGTTCATTGATGATATACTGATTTATTCTAAGTCTGAGGAAGAGCATGCGGAACATTTGAGGATTGCTTTGCAAGTGTTGAAGGATAACAAGTTGTTTGCTAAGTTATCAAAGTGTGAGTTCTGGTTGAAGACGGTGAGTTTCTTGGGACATGTTATTTCTGGTGATGGTATTTCAGTAGACCCTTCGAAAGTTAGTGCGGTTTTGCAGTGGGAACCGCCGAAAACGGTACCTAAGGTTAGAAGCTTTTTGGGTTTGACAGGTTATTACCGAAGATTTATTGAAGGCTTTTCTAGATTGGCGTTACCATTGACTCAGTTGATGAGGAAAGACCAAGTGTTTGTGTGGGATACTGCTTGTGAAGAGAGCTTTGAAGATCTGAAAAAGAGATTGACTTCGGCGCCAGTGTTGGTGTTACCCAATCCGAGTAAGCCTTTTGTGGTGTATTGTGATGCGTCTAAGATGGGATTAGGCGGAGTTCTTATGCAGAATGGGAAGGTGGTAGCTTATGCTTCGTGGAAATTGAGGGTGCATGAGCGGAATTATCCTACTCATGACCTTGAATTGGCTGCGGTGGTTTTTGTTTTGAAGATCTGGAGACATTATTTGTATGGCTCGAGGTTTGAGGTGTTCAGTGATCACAAGAGTTTGAAGTATCTGTTTGATCAGAAAGAGTTGAATATGAGGCAGAGAAGATGGTTGGAATTCTTGAAAGATTATGATTTTAGTTTGAGTTATCACCCAGGAAAAGAGAATGTTGTTGCGGATGCCTTGAGCAGGAAAGCGATTCATATGTCAGCCTTGATGGTGAAAGAAATGGAGCTTATTGAGCAGTTCCGAAATTTGAGCATGGTTTGCGAGTTTACTATAAATGGTGTGATGTTGGGTAAATTGCAAGTGAAGAATGATTTCTTGGATATGATAAGAGAACATCAGAAGTTAGATGTGAAACTTGTGGATTTGATGAGAGGAGCCGAAGGTGACTCCGGTAGTGATTTCAAGTTAGATAATGCTGGTGTGTTGAGGTTTCAGGGCAGAATTTGTGTACCAGATAATGATGAGCTGAAGAGGTTAATTTTAGACGAAGGACATCGTAGTAGCCTGAGTGTTCATCTAGAAGCTACGAAGATGTATCAGGACTTGAAAAAGTTATTTTGGTGGCCGGGCATGAAGAAGGATATTGCTTGTTATGTTTATGCTTGTTTGGTATGTCAGAAATTGAAGGTGGAGCATCAGAGACCTTCTGGGATGATGCAACCGTTAGAGATTCCGGTTTGGAAATGGGATTGTATCGCCATGGATTTTGTTACAGGTTTGCCGAATACGGCGAGAGGATTTGATGCGATTTGGGTGATTGTGGATCGGCTTACGAAGTCTGCACATTTTGTGCCGATTAGTATCAGTTTTCCATTGGAGAAGCTGGAAGAGATCTATATTCGGGAGATTGTGAAGCTGCATGGTGTGCCATTGAGTATTGTGTCGGATAGAGATCCGAGGTTCACTTCTGTATTTTGGAAGAGTTTGCAGGAAGCTTTGGGTACCGAGTTGAAGCTGAGTTCAGCCTATCATCCACAAATGGATGGACAGTCAGAGAGGACTATTCAGACTTTAGAGGATTTGTTGCGGGCTTGTGTATTGGAAAAAGGTGGTGCGTGGGATACTAATTTGCCATTGGTAGAGTTCACGTACAACAACAGTTATCATTCCAGTATCGGGATGGCACCGTTTGAGGCTCTTTATGGTAGGAGGTGTAGAACTCCTCTGTGTTGGTATGAGTTGGGTGAGAATGTTGTGTTGGGACCAGAGTTGGCAGCAGACTACTGAGACAGTTCAGATGATCCGCGAGAAGATGAAAGCATCTCAGGATCGGCAGAAGAGTTATTATGATAACCGAAGGAAAGAGTTGGAATTCAGTGAGGGTGACCATGTCTTTTTGAGGGTTAACCCAGTGACTGGTGTTGGACGTGCATTGAAGTCCAAGAAGTTGGATCCGAAGTTTATCGGGTCGTATCAGATTTTGCAGAGGATTGATGATGTGGCTTATAGGGTAGCGTTGCCACCGGAGCTTTCGAACTTGCATGACGTGTTTCATGTGTCGCAACTTCGGAAGTATGTACCCGATCCGTCACATGTGATTCAACAAGATGAAGTCCAAGTTAGAGAGAATCTAACTGTGGAGACGTTGCCGTTGAGGATCGCAAGATAAAGCGACTCAGAGGAAAAGAGATACCTTTGGTGAGAGTGGTTTGGGGAGGTGCTGCATGAGGCAGTATGACATGGGAATTGGAGAACAGGATGCGGGAAGCGTATCCATAGCTGTTCCCATCAGGTATTTTCGGGGACAAAAATAACTAAAGTGGGGGAGAGTTGTAACGCCCATTTTAATTATTTTTGTTTTTGGTGTTATTTTCATTTTCAGCGTGCTTGCGTGGATTTTGGTTGAGGAGTAAGTTCCATAATACTAGAAAATATGATTAATAATGATAATAATATAATAATTAGTAAGGTGTTACTATTATTAATATTATTGTTATTATTATCATATTAAATATTATTATTGGAAAATTATTTGGAATTAATTGAAGTTTTTGGAAATAAAAGAAATATGAGAATTATTTATTTATTTGGAATAAAAGTGTAATATTTGGGATGAAGGGCATAGTTGGCATTTGGAAAAAGAATAGAGAAAGAGTGGAAGGAAGAACACGAAAAAGAGGAGAAAGCACGGTTTGGGAAGAGCAAGCAAGATCAAGAGCTGAGGCTTGAGCAAGAAGAATTTTCATGTAGATTGTGAAGCTCCATCATCATCAGAATTTCATTTGAGGTAGGGGGGAATGATCGGTAAAATTGGTAATTGCATGAATAATCGGTAGAGGGGGGATTTCCCTAACCCCATGATTGATGATGAATTGCTTGGTAATTTGTGTTGTTGTTTCTGTTTTAATCGATGTTTGAATGTTGAAAACTCTTGCATGCGATGTTTGATGATGGTTTGAGAAATTGGGGATTCCGGTAGTTTACGATGTTAAACCGGAATTGAGTTAATTGAGTAGAACATAGGTTTGATGATGATGCTGATATGAAAGTTTGATTCTGAATGGGGTTGCTGTTCTGTTAAAATTGTTGCATGTGATCGTTCGGGTGAATTGCGGGTTTCGGAGTAGAATTGCCGTTTAAGCCGAAAGTGGATTAATCGGCAGAATTTGATGTTTTATCGGATAATGTGGGATTTATTCGGACCGATTATATGTAGAACATTAAGCCGATGTTGTCGATGGTGTTTTGGTGAGAATTGGTGAGTGTGGGGGCTGCTGAATTCTGAATAGCAGAATTATTTTTCTGGAAACGCAGGTATTCGCTGGGTGAATGAGGGGGTGAGCCTTCGCCAGGCTTCGCCAGGCGAACTGGGCAGCGAATGCTGCCAGTAGCCTCTGTTTGGTTTTGCCAGGGGTTTCGCCGGGCGAATGGTCAGCGAGTGTTCGTTGCGGGGCTTCGCCAGGCAAATGCGCCAGCGAGCCCGACAACAGTTTGTGTTTTGGCTGTTATTCTGTGCTGATTTCTTTGTGGAGTTGGACCCTTGTTGGTCATGTTTGGTGATGAGATTATTAGTGAGCTGTGGTGAGTGTATGTATGGTGCCGGGATGTGATTCCGTGATATCCGTGTGATTTTGATGATTGAATTGGTGTATGTTATGATGTATGTCTGTGGTGATGGGTGAGGCATGTTCGATATATAATAAATTATGATCAGTAGGATCGATACGCTTTATATGCGTTGCGTTATATGCTGTTGTGATGAGTGGATCAGTAGGATCGATACGCCTTGTGTGCGTTGTATTGATGTGTTGTATGAGGAATTGGATCAGTAGGATCATGCGCATCGTGAGTGCTGTGTTGTTGTGCATGGTGTCTGCATAGCATGTGGACGTGGTGAATCATTGCTCGGTGGAGTGTATGTGATTCACTCACGTGCTCCAAGTGGGGAGCGTGGACGTGGTGAATCATTGCTCGGTGGAGTGTATGTGATTCACTCACGTGCTCCAATTGGGGAGCGTGGACGGGACTTGAATTGTTGCTCGGATGGAGTATATGCGATCACCCGTGTTCCAAGTGGGGAACGTTGGTAGGGATAGATCGTTTCTCAGATGGAGTGTATGTGATCTATTCAGAGGTTTGATTATATGGGCTCAGGAGGAGCGTGGTAGGGATAGATCGTTGCTCAGATGGAGTGTATGCGATCTATCCTGAGGTTTGATTATATGGGCTCAGGAGGAGCGTGGTAGGGATAGATCGTTGCTCGGATGGAGTGTATGTGATCTATCCTGAGTTGAGTCGGTATCGCATGTTATTGAGTCGAGTGCATGTGTAGCATTGTTGTATGTGTGTCGTGTTGGCATGGGACAGTAGGTTCGGATATGTTATATGTATGAAATGATGTTTATGTGTTTCTACCTTTTATTTCATGTGCATTTATACCGTTAATATTTGATCGTGATTTCTCACCCCTCTGTTGTTGTTATGGTCTGTGCTCCTTCGGAAGTACAGACAATCCAGGTGTTTAGCTAGCTTGGATGTGGCAGTGTCATAGGATTGCTCTGATACGTAACACCGGGGCTTTTAGGGAGTTTTCATGTTTGTTAATGATTATGTGTGCCCCCGTTGCGTATCTTATTTTGTGGATTGGCAATGACGTTGGATGATTATCTTGTATATTTTGGGCAGTGGCCGTACATGTTGTACATGATGATATGGATGATGTATATATGATATGTGGTTTATGACAGACTAGTTCTTTTTCCGCTGCAATATTACAAAGAAATTAGTTTGAGAAATGATTTGTGGAATTTTGTTGAAAATTGTGACATCCCGTTGTGGGAAAACTCTGATATGTGCTTATTTTAATTGCTTTATTCTATTTTGGGGAAACGGGGTGTTACACCATGCCTAGCCATTTGGCCAATCTGGAACAGGAGCCTCCCAAGTCATTACTCTCGAGCATGGGAGTGATGACTTAAGGGCAATTCGTATTCTCGGGGAGGATCGGAAATGGTTGCTGCCTGTTGTTGGAACGAGGTTGTTCCTTGGTGCCCCAGGGAATCTGTAATGTTGCATGTCGGGGAGCCCAATGGTTGATGTGATCTAAAGAGGTAGGGTTTCACGCGTGTCTCGAGTTATGTGTCGCATTTAATGTGTCATGATGGCTAGGCTAGGGTCATGATGATTTACTTCTCTTTCTTCTCTTGCTCCATGCTTCTGCAATTTGCCGCCATCTAATACTGTTCGACCATCGTACGTTCATCGGCCAGAGCCCTTCGACCCCAAATTTCCTTCCTCGACTATGTAAGTACTTGAACTGGTCTCTTGTCATAGGCTTACTTACTTTCTGCTTCTTAGAAAACATATGGTTAAGGAGAAATAGGTAGTGTAGGATCTATTTTCCAGTGATTGTTGGTGGCAGGCGGTGGTTTGGCCACTTTCCTCTGCTGCTAGTGTCGCCAGAGCTTTTAAAAGCCTGGGATGTTTAGATAATTCTGACGCTGTTGCGACACAGAAGCGTTTGTTGTAACGCCCCAGACTACTTTCAGGATTATCGACTAACCCCACAAACCAACAAGGGTCTTTTCAACATGCTTTATCCTCACTCACATGCTTTTTGAGAAACTTTCCAGAAGGTCACCCATCCCTAAATTGCTCCAAGTCAAACATGCTTAACTGTGGAGTTCTTATAGAACGGGCTACCACAAAGAAGATGCATCTTGTTGGTATAGGTAGTACCAATTAATCCTTATAAGCCTTCCTTCAACCATGCAGTCTCATACATACATAGCTTCAGGATCCCTCTCATTTCAATGTGAATTCGATTTTTCCCTAGAAGCTACTAGGAGTGTCTCATTGTCATACCTCATGCACCGACAACCACTCCCTTGTCAAGCTGCTAGGAGTGTCTCATTGTCATGCCTCGTGCACCGACAACCACTCTCTCGCCCTCGGGTGTTACATTCGTCGCTGGTGGGAACCGTGAATTTTCGGTGTGCTTATGAGCTTTCCGGTGGTTTTTCAACAAAAATTATGGGTTTTGTACCAGGGAAGATTTCCCCGTGCGTGTCAGAGGGATTATCCCGGACGCCTCCTTGTATCATAATTGTGCCATTTGAGTAGGGCTTAGGTCGGAGACGTTGTCATCGGGCCTTCGCGCGCCCTTTCACTTGACTAGTGGTGAAAGGATGGATTTAACTTTGTCATCGAATTCACTTTTATCCTCTACTTTTCAGTTAAGGGAGATATCGCGTAAAGCTGAAGAAGAAATCCTGAGAGATCTGTCCGATGAGAGCTCCTCAGAGGATACTAAAACTAATGATACTTCCACGCCCTAGGACGCTGGCGAAGTGTCTATTTCGAGGACAACCGCGGAGGAGTAGTTCGTAGTATAGTCTAGGGAGCATGCCTCTCTCTTTGCCTCTTACACCGGGGATGCCTTCACGTCGGTGGGGGCTGAGGAAGATTGGAAGGTGTAACACCCATTTTTAATTATTTAGTCTTTTGGTGTTATTTTATTTTGGTGTGTCCTTTGTGGGGGAGTGAGCCTGAGCGCGCGGGTGGGTGTCCTTAATTTATAGGAATTATTTAATATAGAGTTTAATAATAATATAATATAATTAATAATGATGATAATCTAATAATTAGTATATTATTATTATTATTTGTATTATTATTATTATTATTATTATTATTATTTGTAATATTAGTGGATGAATAAGTGAAATAAGAAATAAGAGATATAAAATGGGATTTTTAGGGAAAGAGAGTTAGAACACAATAAGTCAGTTCTAGATAAAGGAGAGAAGGAAGAACAAGAGGAAGAGAAGAAGACTAGGGCTAATGATTCTTGAAGGTTCTTCGTCAATCGGAGCATTAATCGAGGTAAGGGGGAGAAACAGGTTAAGATTGGTAAATTGCATGAACAGGGTAGAGGGGATTCCTTAACCCCGTAGGAGTTTGGTGAATACGAATGATATATTGAAATGTTGATGATTGTCGTTGTTGTTATGATGAAATTGGTGTGCATGTTGATGTGTTTATGATTGTGGTGGCCATTGATGACCCTGGGTATGTGTTGTTGGGAGATTGGTGAAATTCTGAGTAACTTCTATAGTTCTGATGATGAACATAGGTGTGGGTTCTGGAGTTAAAGATTGATAGAAAATGATAGAGTGGTGTTTATTGGTTGTAGTATTGATAGGACTGAAGATAGAAGTAGAATGATAGGCTTGAATTTGAACAAGATAACAGTTCTGGATTGTGAGGGTTTTGAGAGATCGCAGAACTCTCTAAGCGAGTAGCTAGCGAGCGATTCGCTAGGTAGTTCGCTAGGCGAGCTAGTAGCGAGTGTTCGCTAGGCAAGATGGGTAGAGAAGGCTTCCAGTAGCCACTGTCTGCCTTCGCTAGGGAGTTCGCTAGGCGAGCAGCTAGTGAGCGTTCGCTAGGTCTTCGCTAAGCGAATGAGCCAGCGAGCGTGACAGAATGTGTGTTATGTTGTGATTCGTTTTGTAGGATCCCTTGGGTTGTGACAGGTACAGATGTGGTGTTTAGTGGTGAAGAGTATGTACTTGGTGTTGATAGGTGGAATTAGGTAGTATTGAATTTAATTAAAATAATGAAATTGATGTGTGAGATGTGTATGGGGTATGGTGAGGTGATCAGGGGGGATCGGGTGACTTTAATTAAAATAATTAATTGATGAACAATATGTATGTATGATGTATGGTGATGCGATCAGAGAATCGTGTGCACCTTGTATGCTTGAGTTCATTTGTTGTGCATTTGGTGTTATGCATATCATAGTGTTGGTGGGACGAATCATTGCTCAAGAGGAGTGTATGTGATTCATCTGTACTCCATTGCAGAGAATGGTGGGGATATATTATGGCCAAGGACGGGTGTATGTGATCTATCCGGGGTTCGATTGAATGAACAAATGAGTCGGTACTGCATGCATGGTGTTGAGTTGCATATTTGCATTATGGTGTGTTGTGTTGTTGTTGGACAGTAGGTCGTTTTTTATGAATGTTGGGTGATATTTTATATGATTGCTACCTTTATTTCATGTACTGTATTACCGGTAATTTTGATCATGTTTTCTCACCCCTTTGTTGTTGTTGTGGTCTGTGCTTCTTCGGAAGTACAGATAATCCAGGTACTTAGCTAGCTTGGATAGTGGTGTGCGGGGGTGAGTCTTAGGATGCTCTGATATGTAGCACGAGACTTGGGTGTTTATTTGTTTTTATGCCGAACTTGTTTTATTTCCTGTGACGTATCATGTTGGTCAACATTTTCATGAATCTTTTTATGTAATTCGGCGGATGACCGAGAATGATGAATTAAATATTATTCCGCTGTTTTGTTTTGAAAACCTTCTAATGAAGAGTATTATGGATTATGTGGTGTGATATCCCACTTGTTGAGGGGAGACTCTGATGTTTATTTGGATTAATCGTATTTTATTTTAATTTTGGGAAGGGGGTGTTACAATTGGTATCAGAGCAGGTCGGTCCGTCCGACCAGTGTAGTTTTTGAGTCTGTCCTTAGGATAGAGATTGTGTATCTTTTAACCCGGTGTTGTTATTGTGAAGCAGTATGGCAGGAAGGAATGATGTTGCTTTGGCTGCTGCTATGTAAGCGATGTTGCAGGTGGTTGCTAATCAGAACCAAGTTGCGGGTGTACAATTTGGGGATTTGGCACAGTTTCGGAGTAACAAGCCGCCGACGTTTGAAGGAGGAGTTTTGGATCCTGAAGCTGCGCAGAAGTGGCTGAAGGCGATCGAGAAATTTTTTAGGACAACGGGTTGTAGTGATGAGCAAAAGGTGAGGTTTAGTACTCACATGCTGGAAGGTGAAGCTGAGGCTTGGTGGGACAACAGTCTCCAGAGATGGGTGACTGCGGGGACTGCGATTACTTGGGATGTAGTTCGAAAGGGTTTTCTGGAGAAGTACTTTCCGGAAGACATACGAAGTGCTAAGGAGATATAGTTCCTAGAGTTGAAGCAGGGTAATCTGACCGTAGCAGAGTATGCTGCGAAGTTTGAAGCGCTGGTGCATTATTGTCCTCATTACAATACTGAAGATGCAATGACCTCTAAGTGTTTGAAATTTGAGAATGGGCTGCGTCTGGAAGTTAAGTTGGGGATTGCTTGTCAGAAGATCAAGAATTATCTTGAGCTGGTGAGCAGAAGCAGGATTTACGATAATGACAACCGGGCCAGGATTGCACATTATAAGGTTGTGAATGATCGTAAAGGTAAACAGAGATTTGGTGGTACTCCTTACAGTGTTCCTGCTGATAAGGGAAAGCATAAGGATGCTTCTGATAAGAAGTCTAGAGAAGGGAAAACATCTGCTGATTTGAAATGTTTCCGGTGTGGTGGCGCGGGTTATCATGCTAATGAGTGTCCTAATGAGGTGAAGAAGTGTTTCCGGTATGGTAAGCTAGACCATGTAATAGCTGATTGCAGAGCCACTATGCCTACCTGTTATAACTGTGGTGAGAAAGGTCATACCAGTATGCATTGCGAGAAGCCGAAGAAGTCTCAGGCGCCTCAGGCCAGTGGTAAAGTGTTTGCAGTAGTGGGAACTCAAGCTGCCAATGAAGAGCGTTCTATCAAAGGTACTTGTTTCATCAATAATATTCCTTTGACTGCTATTGTTGATACGGGTGCAACCCACTCGTTCATTTCTGTTGATTGCGTGAAGAGGTTAGGATTGGTGCCGTCTACTCTTGATCGACAGATGACTATTGAAACTCCCTCTATTAGTTCAGTGACTACTTCTTTAGTGTGCTTGAAGTATCCACTGACTATTTCGGTAGAGACTTTGGGGTAGATTTGATTTATCTACCACTTGGTAATTTGGATGTTATTCTGGGTATGAACTGGTTGGAGTTCAACCGAGTCTACATCAATTGTTTTCGGAAGGTGTTGTTGTTCCTTACTCTAGAAGAGGAAGCATTGGCGGATTCCTTGTCTAATAAGAAATTGAGGACCCTGTTGGAGGACGAAGCTAAGATGTTTGCTTTATTTGCGTCATTGTCTGTTGACAGCAAGACATCAATGAAAGAGTTGACTGTGGTGAATGAATTTCCTGAAGTATTTCCTGATGACATTACGGAATTACCTCCGACGAGAGAAGTTGAATTTAGTATTGATCTTGTTCCTGGTACAAGACCTATACCTATGTCACTATACAAAATATCGACAGTGGAATTGGCTGAATTGAAATCTCAGATTGGAGAATTGTTGGATAGAAAGTTTATCAGACCGAGTGTGTCACTATGGGGAGCTCCAGTGCTGTTGGTAAAGAAAACGGATGGCAGTATGCGTCTGTGTATCGATTACCGTCAGTTTAATAAAGTGACCATTAAGAATAAATATCCTCTTCCAAGGATTGACGATTTGATGGATCCGTTGGTGGGAGCTAGGGTGTTCAGTAAAATTGACTTGAGGTCGGGTTACCATCAGATTAGAGTGAAAGAAGGTGATATTCAGAAGATGGCATTTAGAACTCGATATGGATATTACGAATATGCTGTAATGCCTTTTGGAGTGTTTATGGAGTATATGAACCGAATTTTCCATTCTTACTTGGATCAGTTTATTGTTGTGTTTATTGACGACATACTGATTTATTCTAAGTCTAAGGAAGAACATGCAGGACATTTGAGAATTGCTTTGCAGGTGCTGAAAGATAATAAGTTGTTTGCCAAGCTATCAAAGTGTGAGTTCTGGTTGAAGACTGTGAGTTTCTTGGGGCATGTAATATCTGGTGATGGTATATCGGTGGATCCATCGAAAGTGAGTGCAGTGTTGCAGTGGGAACCACCGAAGACAGCGACGGAAATTAGAAGCTTTTTGGGTTTGGCAGGTTATTACTGAAGGTTTATCGAAGGGTTTTCTAATTTGGCGCTGCCATTGACTCAGTTGACGAGAAAGAATCAAGTTTTTGTGTGGGATGCTGCTTGTGAAGAAAGCTTTGAGGAACTGAAAAAGAAATTGACTACGGCACCGGTGTTAGTGTTGCCGATTCCGAGTGAACCTTTTGTGGTGTACTGTGATGCGTCTAAGATGGGATTAGGCGGAGTTCTTATGCAAGGTAGTAAGGTGGTAGCGTATGCTTCGCGACAACTGAGGATGCATGAAAGGAATTACCCTACTCATGACCTTGAGTTGGCTGCGGTAGTTTTCGTGTTGAAGATCTGGAGGCACTATTTGTATGGTTCGAGGTTTGAGGTATTCAGTGACCATAAGAGACTGAAATATCTGTTTGATCAGAAAGAGCTAAATATGAGACAGAGAAGATGGTTGGAATTCTTAAAAGATAATGATTTTAACTTGATTTATCATCCAGGAAAGGCGAATGTAGTAGCAGATGCCTTGAGCAGGAAAGCAATTCATATGTCGGCTTTAATGGTGAAAGAGATGGAACTAATTGAGCAGTTCAGAGATCTGAGCATGGTTTGTGAGACTACGGTCGATGGTGTGATGTTGGGCAAGTTGCAGGTGAATAATGATTTCTTGGATTTTATTAAGGAAAGCCAAAAGCTAGATGTGAAGTTAGTAGATTTAATGCCTGGAGTAGAGAGCGACCCTAATAGTGATTTTAAGTTGGATAGTGCAGGTGTGTTGAGATTCAGAGGCAGGATTTCTGTGCCAGATAATGATGAACTGAAGAAGTCAATTCTGAGTGAAGGACATCGTAGTAGTCTGAGTATCCATCCGGGAGCTACGAAGATGTACCATGATTTAAGGGAGTTATTTTGGTGGTCCGGTATGAAAAGAGATATAGCTCAATTTGTTTATGCCTGTTTGACATGTCAGAAGTCGAAGGTGGAGCATCAGAGACCTTCTGGATTTATGCAACCGTTGGAAGTTCCGGTTTGGAAACGGGATTGTATCACTATGGATTTTGTTACAGGTTTGCCGAATACGGCGAGAGGATTTGATGCTATTTAGGTAATTGTGGATCGACTTACGAAGTCTGCCATTTTGTGCCGATTAATATTAGCTTTCCGTTGGTGAAGCTAGCCGAGATTTATATTCGTGTAATTGTGAAGCTACATGGTGTTCCATCGAGTATCGTATCGGATAGAGATCCGAGGTTTACTTCAGAATTTTGGAGGAGTTTACAGGAAGCTTTGGGTACTAAGTTGAAGTTGAGTTCAGCTTACCATCCGCAAACTGATGGTCAGTCGGAGAGGACTATTCAGTCGTTGGAGGATTTGCTAAGAGCTTGTGTGTTGGAAAAGGGTGGTGCGTGGGATACTCATTTACCGTTGATAGAGTTCACGTACAACAACAGTTACCATTCTAGCATCGGAATGGCACCGTTTGAGGCTTTATACGGTAGGAGGTGCATAACTCCTCTGTGTTGGTATGAAACAGGTGAGAATGTGGTATTGGGACCAGAGATGGTGCAGCAGACTACTGAGACCATTCAGATGATTCGTGAGAAAATGAAAGCGTCTCAGAGTAGGCAGAAAAGTTATCATGATAACCGAAGGAAAGAATTAGAATTCAGTGAAGGTGATCACGTGTTCCTAAGAGTTAACCCGGTGACTGGTGTGGGTAGTGCGTTGAAGTCCAAGAAGCTGGATCCTAAGTTTATTGGACCGTATCAGATTTTATAGGAATTGGTGTTGTAGCTTATAGAGTGGCGTTACCGCCTGAATTGTCGAATTTGCATGACGTGTTTCATGTGTCGCAACTTTGAAAGTATGTCTCGAACCCATCTCATGTGATTCAGAGAGATGAAGTTCAAGTCCGTGAGAATATTACTGTTGAGACGATGCCGTTGAGGATCGAAGATCATAAAATGAAACAACTCCGAGTAAAGGAGATATCCTTGGTGAAAGTAGCTTGGGGAGGTGCTGCAGGAGGCAGTGTGACCTGGGAATTGGAAAGCATGATGCGAGAGGCATATCCGGAATTGTTTCCATCAGGTAATTTTCGAGGACGGAAATAATTAAAGTGGGGGAGAGTTGTAACACCCATTTTTAATTATTTAGTCTTTTGGTGTTATTTTATTTTGGTGGGTCCTTTGTGGGGGAGTGAGCCTGAGCGCGCGGGTGGGTGTCCTTAATTTATAGGAATTATTTAATATAGAGTTTAATAATAATATAATATAATTAATAATGATGATAATCTAATAATTAGTATATTATTATTATTATTATTAATATTATTATTTGTATTATTGTTATTATTATTATTTGTAATATTAGTGGATGAATAAGTGAAATAAGAAATAAGAGATATAAAAGGGGATTTTTGGGGGAAGAGAGTTAGAACACGATAAGTCAGTTCTAGAGAAAGGAGAGAAGGAAGAACAAGAGGAAGAGAAGAAGGCTAGGGCTAACGATTCTTGAAGGTTCTTCGTCAATCGGAGCACTAATCGAGGTAAGGGGGAGAAACGGGTTAAGATTGATAAATTGTATGAACAGGGTAGAGGGGATTCCTTAACCCCGTAGGAGTTTGGTGAATACGAATGATATATTGAAATGTTGATGATTGTTGTTGTTGTTATGATGAAATTGGTGTGCATGTTGATATGTTTATGATTGTGGTTGCCATTGATGACCCTGGGTATGTGTTGTTGGGAGATTGTTGAAGTTCTGGGTAACTTCTATAGTTCTGATGATGAACATAGGTGTGGGTTCTGGAGTTAAAGATTGATAGAAAATGATAGAGTGATGTTTATTGGTTGTAGTATTGATAGGACTGAAGATAGAAGTAGAATGATAGGCTTGAATTTGAGCAAGATAACAGTTCTGGACTGTGAGGGTTTTGAGAGATTGCAGAACTCGCTAAGCGAGTAGCTAGCGAGCGAGCTAGCGAGCGATTCGCTAGGTAGTTCGCTAGGCGAGCTAGTAGCGAGTGTTCGCTAGGCGAGATGGGTAGAGAAGGCTTCCAGTAGCCACTGTTTGCCTTCACTAGGGAGTTCTCTAGGCGAGCATCTAGCGAGCGTTCGCTAGGGCTTCGCTAAGCGAATGAGCCAGCGAGCGTGACAAAATGTGTGTTATGCTGTATTGCATTGTGATTCATTTTGTAGGATCCCTTGGGCTGGGACAGGTACATATGTGGTGTTTAGTGGTGAAGAGTATGTACTTGGTGTTGATCAGTGGAATTAGGTAGTATTGAATTTAATCAAAATAATGAAATTGATGTGTGAGATGTGTATGGGGTATGGTGAGGTGATCAGGGGGGATCGGGTGACTTTAGTTAAAATAATTAATTGATGAAAAATATGTATGTATGATGTATGGTGATGTGATCAGGGGATCGTGTGCACCTTGTGTGCTTGAGTTCATTTGTTGTGCATTTGGTGTTATGCATATCATGGTGTTGGTGGGACGAATCATTGCTCAAGAGGAGTGTATGTGATTCATCCGTACTCCATTGCAGAGAATGGTGGGGATATATTATGGCCAAGGACGGGTGTATGTGATCTATCCGGGGTTCGATTGAATGAACCAATGAGTCGGTACCGCATGCATGGTGTTGAGTTGCATATTTGCATTATGGTGTGTTGTGTTGTTGTTGGACAGTAGGTCGTTTTTTATGAATGTTGGGTGATATTTTATATGATTGCTACCTTTATTTCATGTACTGTATTACCGATAATTTTGATCATGTTTTCTCACCCCTTTGTTGTTGTTGTGGTCTGTGATAATCCAGGTACTTAGCTAGCTTGGATAGTGGTGTGCGGGGGTGAGTCTTAGGATGCTCTGATACGTAGCACGAGACTTGGGTGTTTATTTGTTTTTATGTCGAACTTGTTTTATTTCCTGTGACGTATCATGTTGGTGAACATTTTCATGAATCTTTTTATGTAATTCGGCGGATGGCTGAGAATGATGAATTAAATATTATTCCGCTGTTTTGTTTTGAAAACCTTCTAATGAAGAGTATTATGGATTATGTGATGTGATATCCCACTTATTGAGGGGAGACTCTGATGTTTATTTGGATTAATCGTATTTTATTTTAATTTTGAGAAGTAGGGTGTTACAGAAGGTCCATTTCCCCATAGAGGACGACCGTATCTGCTCATCATACGGGGATAATTTCCCTATGTACGAACATGTCTTCAAGAAGATAGGGCCAAGGCTGCCCATTTTGGATTTTTTGAGGGTCGTCTCTGTGCACCTTGGCCTGGCGCCTTCGCAGCTGCATTCGAACTTGATTGCCTTTATACGGGCATTTGAGTTGGTGTGTGAATGCTTGGAGATTGGAGCTACCCTTCCCCTCTTCTTTACTGTCTTCCATCTTCAGCGACAAGTCTTAGGGAGGAAGTTTAGTTGGGTCTCCCTGAAGCAGGGGAGGAAGTTATTCAAACCCTTTTCTGAGACCATTAGGATTTTCGAGGAAAGTTTTTATATCATTTACCCCGTTCGGAGAGGGCCACCGACTCAACATTTGTCTGGGAGGTCTCGACGGACGAGGGCGGGGAAGCCTTAGTCGACGAGCATGACAAAGTTCTTGCGCGGAGGCTGTTCAAGTTTCCCTTTTGCTGGACCAGGGCTCATTTTACCCAGCCAACTGACGATTATATCGCCACTCCTCGTATGCTAGGGGACGACGACCGAGCCAGCTATGCCAAGCTGGTGGCTTTCGTGGACGGTTTTCTTCTTGCCTAGTGCGTGACCCGTGTTGGGAAGATTATTTACAAAGAAGATAGGGGGCCCAAGGTGTTGCACCCTAAAATTTACTCAACCTACTTCACTTAGTTTATGTTTCAATTGCATTGTCATTGGCATATTAGGTCATGTACATAATTCATTCATCTGCATAGCATAGCATGGGCAAGTCATCCAACAAGGGACCAAGTACTATTCTTATCTCTATAATCCTATCAAGAGGTTATTGTTCAAATTCAATCTTATCCAAGTCATCAGAAAGAAATTGAAATCTAAGAAGTCTGTGGATCAAGCAGTGGATCTCTCTCCTATCTTGAGTGTATTTGAAGATCATCAAAGAAGTTGTGAGCTGTGAATTGAGGTCATGGAGGGTATACAGACATCATGGAAGACATGGAGAGTCATTTTGAAAGTGAGACAAGTCATTGATATGATCACAAGAGTTGCAGTTGAAGACAGTCAACCAGGATTTCATCTGGGTCAACCCTAGGTCAACGCTAGGTAAAATGTTTGATTGAAAGGCATCAAGGTCTATTTGAGAGGTGTGGGGTTCATCATTTGACATGTAGATAAATATGTGGTGTTGTGCCAAGGAGAAATCAAAAGAAATCAAGAAGAAGAGGAGTTTCTAAATTAGGGTTTTTGTGTAAAATCCCCTGATTTAGGTCAAACTTCCAAGCAAGATAATTCAAAATGCAAGCTTCAAATGGATCCTTGGCCAACATGAAACTTGTATAGGATCTCAATACCTTTAATTTGAGTGGTGGAAGACATCAAGGAGATTTATAGAACTCAAGTTATGGTCCTTGCAAGTTACAGGTCATCTGAGGTATCTGAAATTTTGTCTGTGAAAGTTACTTGTCTTCCAAGCAACTTTTACCCCTCAAGGAGATTTCAAATGAATTTCTGGTAAACATGAGAGTTGTTCCTCATTGTCTTAGCTTTCTAGAAAGGTATGGTATTCCTTCATATGATTTGTGGAACTCTACTTATGACCTTGGCAAGCAAAGGGTATTTTGGTCATTTGAGAATTACAGGTCATTTCAAGCCTATGCCCAAAACTCATACAAGGAAGCTTCAAATGAAAAACTTCACAACATCAAACTTGCTCCAAATGACATTTTGAGTCTAGAAAAGTGATCATGAAAGTTTGGAAAGGCTCATAGCTCAAGGTTTCAAATTTGGTCAATTAAAAGGTGAATTTAATAAATAAAAGTGACCTAAAAATGAGATTTTTCATACCATGTCCAAATGGGATGAAATTATAGGTCATTTTGATTGGAAAGAGTGTTTTAAGAACATTGGCAAAAGTAGATTTTTGAGTTTAGTTCAAAGTTTGGAAGTTATTCTAGTTGGCTTACAAAAGAAGTAACATATCCAAATTCACAAGGGATTTGAGCACAAGAAGTTTCTAGCAAGTTCTAGAGGGTTCCATGAGCATCTATATATTGAGTAGAGTGGCTCCAATCATGGGTTGGTGATTCATTTTGGTTGAAACTCATAGTTGCATCTCATTCTTCAATTTTGCAAATTCATTCCAAACTCTATCAAATCTTCATCATTTTCCAAAATTCTTGATCCTATCATCATCTATATTCATCATAGAGCAAGTTTCCATCAAGATCTGGCTGAATTGAAGTAGAATTCGTGCTATACAAGTTCATCCTCCAAATTGCAAAAGGAAGTGGTTATGGCAATCCAAAGCATTTGAGCAAGAACTTCTGCATACAGAACCAAGATCCAAGTCCTTTGATCAAGTCCAAAGCATTGCAAGCTGTGGATCCAAGGATTTCTGCATCTGTTTTCAATTTTGCACCAGGTTAGTTTTCCTATCGAATTGGTTAGAATTAGTTAGCATGGTGTAGAATCATTAGGTTAGAACTGTTAGGCATAGGTAGAGGATCATTTCCACTGAATTTGAGAGCTTTCCATGGAGTTTGACATTGAAGCACACCAACTGTTTGGGATCAGAACTCTCTTGATATGAAGTGTTAGCACTAGTTCTTTAGCTTAGGTTAATCAGTAATGCAAGGTGGTCATTTTGATGGCAAGAAATTGGAGAAAGAGGAAGTTGGAAATTGGAGTGTTCATGGAGAGGAAGCTATCGGGTTTGATTTTCTAGGTTGATACAGTAAGAACTAGTAATGTATTATTGTTCAGCATGAGAATTTGAGCAACTTTGCTTTTTATGGATCTGAATTTCATGGAGAGATGAGGTTGTACGAGGGTGCTGAAGTCTGGTTCGTGCTAGTTTGTTTATGGCAATCATGGTTGAGACCCTAGCTTCTCATTGGAGAAGAAACATGATGATCGTTGGATGAAGTCTTCCTTGTTGACTGAAGCTCAGATCGTGTGGCCAGGATTTGAAGTTGAATTTGGACGGAAGACTGAAACGTGAAACGCGCCGTTTCACTTATGTCTTCAGACTGGGCCTAACCAATTGCTTTTCACACCACCACTCACCAAGGCCCAAACCAATTGAACTAACATAATTGCTATTGGTACCGTTTTTGTTTTTTTATTTTCTTTTGTGATTTCTGATTAACTGGGCCCAGACGCACCTTGCTATGCGCACCCCCAGTCTGGGCCCATCATCTCTTTTTTAACTGAAATCATGACTAACTGCACCCCTAACCAATCTAATTCATTTTAATTTCATTCATTTTTCTTAATTCTTTGAAAAATCATAACAAATTGAAAATTTCATATTTTTAAGTGGTTGTTTTTGCATCTTTTTTATATTTATGTTAAGAAAACTGCCATATAATAAAATTAGCATTTTATTTTATTCTTGCATTTTTAGTATATTTTTCTTTTAAATAGGTTTTAAATGATGTTTAGTTTAATACTTGATCTTGTTGATTTTAGTTTAACTAGATCTTTTTATACTTTGGACCCATTCTTTTTAGAGTACTTCACTTAGGACTTTAATTTTCATATGAGATTTAAGTCATGATTTTAGGATTAAATTTTAGATGGTTTGTTTAGGTGTGATTAGGAGAATCAAAACTAGGGTTTAGATATAACATAGGTGTGATAAATCATTTCTTTTAGGAGTTGTAGTTTGAATTTTAGGGTATGGGACTATAGGGGTTATGGGTAAATAATAGATCCCTTAGAAAATAGTAGGTTTCCCCCATTATGCTATTACTATTAGTATTGCTTGTATTTGATTGATTGTGTGGTGTGCCCTCTCTAGGGTTATTATGTGGACTGTGTGGGGTATTGGGCCTGCTTGGGGTTTGGTGCTTGAGCTGAAGACTGTGCTGATGAGGCCCATTGAAGATTAAGAGAATGAATACTAATTCCCATAGTTGATAAGGAGTGTCTCTTGCTGGCAGTTGTTGAAAGTTATAGGATCTAGGAGTTAGGCAGAGCCCTAGAATAGCAACTTGATTCACAAACATGGAAGGTCTTGTTTGCCTCCATTCTTTCTCTATGATTCAAAGTCTCTTTTAAATATCCACCTCCTTCCTTTGGAAGGATTAGTGAATGTATTTAAAAGATAGAACTTTTGAGAGAAAACTGTCAGTATCATGTTAACAATCAGTGAGCCACCCTTGGTAGGCAATTGACTGCTTAACATCCAATTCATCTTGTTGACTGCTGATCATCTTGGAGATTGAGACTTGAAGAAAAGCCCTGAAGACTGATGATAGAGACATTGCTTGAAGGCTTGAAGATGAAGACTGATGCTTGCTTGAAGCTTGTAGATGGTTGAAGATGACTTGAAGACAGATGTTGATGAAAACTGCTGTTGGCTGTTTATTTTTTGCTGTTTTTGATGTATTGTTTGAATTTCCCTGACTGTATTGTTTGCCATTTAATCTGTTAGGTTGAAAGAGAATTTTGTTCGCTTTTGCCTGTTGTTTTCTAGGTTCGAGGTTGAGTGGGACTCCTTTGCTTCGCTTGTATTGTTGCATCCATGCATTTTACTGCTTTATTGTATATGCAACTGTTTCTGTTTCCATTTATCCCTTAGGATCTCTGTTTCTCTCTGCGCAAGAGAGGAGCATGATAGACATTAGGTCTTAACCCATGCATGATAAAATTAGGTTAATTTGATTCCCTTTTCAACCCTAGGTTAGAGTTCTGTCTCTTCTTTCTCAAAACAAATAGAAAAACACAATAAGATTTCAAACACAATAAAAGACACTTCTTCCGTAAAAGAATGTGAACTCATCAAAACGTCATTTTTGTCCGCTTGGACCATAATCAGGAGAAAACCTTTTTCAGAGGGAATAAAAACAATCAAAACAGACTTGTGTCGTACGTGGCCCGAACTACGTTTGCTCTGATCTTTCATGTTGTATGAAAGTACGTAGGCATAGGATGCGATATCCTAGCGAGCAACCTTCCCCTCCTTTCCCGTAGGTAGGCGAACTACGTTGACTCTGATTTCTCGTTCCAGACGGGAATACGTAGGCATAAAGTGCAATACTTTGCCGAGTCATTTTATTTTCTTTTAACCCCAGACCTTAGTTTAGATAGAAATAACAATCCATACCAGAAAACAAGCGTGGATCCCGTCGAGTACGACGGACGTGAGGGGTGCTAATACCTTCCCCTTGCGTAACCGACTCCCGAATCCAGGATTTGGTTGCGATGACCATTCCTTTCCCGTCTTTGTGGTAGGTTTACTTCGAGCGTTTCCTTTCCCTCCGTTGGGATAAATAACGCACGGTGGCGACTCTTCTGTTCAGCCGGCGCCGATTTTCGCAGTAGCGACAGCTGGCGACTCTGCTGGGGATCCAACGATCCCTGGCTGCTAAGGACTGCGATAGTTCCTTATGCATTTGGGATCCAACGTCCCTCAAGCGAGTCAATCCTAGCGCTTGTTTTCCCGTCGAGGATTTTGTATGGATTTATATTTCTGTCATTTACTTTCAGCATTATGTTATTGTTATTATTGTTGTATTGGGGTGTGACGGGTGTTCTATGATTGAGAGATAAGTCGGACCTGGGCTTGAGTGCACTTAGAATTAGAGTAGAAAGTAGTGGGCGCGTACCGGCTTTGCTTGCATTAGTGTCCCACGAAATCTACACTCGGACGAGGTTCTTCTAGTTGACTTCTTTTTCTACCCTTTGGGTCGAAGGGGTTGTTGGTTAGCTGAATTGTCGACTCTGGGAACCGATCATTTGGAAGTTGGCTAAGTGAGGCCTCTTCAGGATTTGATGATGCCACTCCTCCTGGGAATCGTATCATCAACCCTGAAAGTCTGTGACGCCGACGACCGCATAGGATGCCATACCATTGTCAGTTACTAGGACACCTACCTGTGAGAGGGGTTTGGGGTTATACAGGTAACTAGACCTTCAGATACCGGTTTATTTCTTGATCTGAGATTCTGGGTATTTATGGACAGTTGAGAGGTCTATCAGAGACCAGTTGGAGTTATGATATGGGGTCTGTCAGAGACCAGTCAGAGTTATGATATGAGATCTATCAGAGACCAGTGTTGGAGCTTTGTATTGGGTCTGTCCAAGACCAGGGTTTGAGGAATTCTGGAAGGTCTATCTGAGACTTTTGATATGGTTCAGGCTTCTCAGCCATGGCATTTGGTCCCTGTTGCATCTGTTTGCATTGCATTGCTTGCATAACCATTATCATTGCATCCCATTAACGTGTGTCTGTGCTGCAGGTGCATTTGCATATTCCCTGGTTCTAGTGCCCGGACTTCTGCTTATTGATCATGGCTGGTTTGAGGAAGACAGTTGCGTACAAGTTACCTACACCTGACATTACTCCCTTACTTGGTATGATGTCCCTTGCTGATGAGGAGGTTAGGAGAAGTTTCATGATGAGTCATGGAAGATTGTTGAGACTAGTCTGCAAGCCAACTGCTGATGAGATGAATGGGCTGTACACCTTGATGCAATTCTATGACCCTGCATTGAGATGTTTCACGTTTGCTGACTTTATTTTAGGGCCTACCATTGAAGAGTATGTAGAGTTTACTGAGCTGCCGGTACAGAATAAGGTTCCCTTTATTCACTCTGCTGCCGAGCCCAAGTTGGAGGACTTAGCTAAGGCCTTGCACATAAACGCTGCTGAAATATTACTGACTTCTTGGCTTGGGGTTCCAGGTTTTTCCCTTGATTTTCTGGTTGGCAAAGCTCAAGAGTACGCCAGGAGCGGATGCTGGATAGTCTTTAACGCTATCTTGGCTCTATGCATCTACGGAATAGTGCTGTTTCCCAACTTACCCAATTTTGTGGACTTGGACGCTTTCCATCTGTTTGCTGCCGGTAACCCGGTACCCACTTTGATTGGAGATCTCTATCATTCATTGCACTACAAAAATGAAAATAGAAGAGGAAAGACTGTTTACTGTTGTGCGCCGCTGTTGGACATGTGGTTTAAGAGCCATCTCCCCCTGAAGGGACCTTTTGTAGATAGTGCAACTACAGCTGACTGGCCAGAGTGCTTGATGAGACTATCTCCTGAAGACATTGAGTGGTTTGACCGAGACTTGTTAGGGTCTGAGCTTATTTTCAGTTGTTCTGGGTACCCTAATGTTCCTTTGATAGGGAGAAAAAGGTGCATCAATTACAACCCATCTCTGTTTGTTCGCCAGTTTGGATACGCGTTGAAGAACCCACCTCAGGAGGAAGAAGTACAGGAATCTCTGTACTTCACCGGTGATTTGAATGGAGAGTTACTAGCCAAGCTTCAGCATGCCTGGATGCGTATCAACAGAAGAGGGAAACCACTGTTAGGGAAGAACGATTGTCAGGCTTATGCATCATACAAAGTTTGGATCCAAGAGAGAGCAGGACAGTTGCTGATGCCATTTCCAGCTGCACCAGTCCCTGTTCATATTCCGGTGGAGGAACCAACCACTATTACTATGGAGGTCTACGAGCGAGTTGTAAAAGAAAAAGAAGCCTTGATGAAGATCAATGAAGGGTTAGAAAAGGAACTGGCTCAGATGCGTAGTGAGAAGAACAAGGTTGTGCATTCTTTCCAACAGCAAATTGAATTAGTAAACCGGCTAGGTGCTGAATTGACTGAAGAGAAAAAGAAGCGTGAACGCCTGGGGAAAGAATTCAGAAGCTCTCATGACATGTTGGAGTCCAAAAAGAAGGCACTCGATGCTGCTCACCGAGAAATCTCTTCTTGTAACAAGACGTGGAACACTACGCTAACCAACAACAAAAAGAGGGAAGAAAAATTGAAGCAGCAAATTTCTGAACTCGAAGAACAGGTGAAGGCTAGCATTAAGAAGTATGAAGAAGAGGTGATGACCAGATACAGTCTCCAGAATGCATTAAACAAGGCCATCGAAGGCAAGAAAGAAGCTGTGTCTCAGAAGCGGAAGCTAGAGGATCGCTTCGGAGAAGGGGCATGGGAAGAATCTGCTGGTGATTTGCGACGTGTTCTCAAGCGAAGAGATCTGCTTGTTGAGGGTCTGCTTACCCGACCAAGTCATCCAGAGACTAAGAAGTTACTAGAAGAGTACCAGGCATATGGGAGTACTTGATCGTTTCATGTATTAATGTGTATGCTTTATTTGCATTTGTGCTGACCATCACCAGGATTGTTGGTTGAGGTCATGCCTTCTTATTGTACACTCAGTGATATTGTATTCTTGGCTTAATGGATTTCTCTGCAATATATGAGGTGTTTTCTATGATTCGGCTCCGATCACCGTATTGCTAGCACTATCACTGCACTGGCACATTCGCACTAGAATCGGGGAATGACACGCCCTAATGCACAGACACATATTGCATTGCATTCACATTCATATTGCATTACAGGTGATTATTGAACGGTATCTCATTTCTTGCACTGTACCAGGTCTTTTCCAGGATTGAAGGTCAGCGCCCGCATCGATACTCCACTCGTACCAACTGCCGAAGAATTATGGATCAGATGCAGAATGAAATGCAAGACATGCGTGAGAAGCTGGCGCTCTTCATGCAGATAATGGAGACCATTGCGAAAGGACAGGAGAATTTGCAAGCTTTGGTGCAGCCTCTGTTGGTAAGAAATGCTGGGCATGGAAATGAGGATCATCAGTCTGTGCGAGTCGACACTATTCACGGGGATGGTACTCCCACACCAGTGGCTCCACCTGTAGTAAACATACCTGCTACCAATGTGAACAACGGCGCTGCTGCCGGGAACGGTAACGTTGGAATCGGTAACGAGACTGTCGTCAACAACGTTGGGCTCGGAGATGTCAACCTGGGTGATAATATGGGAGGTAATGGCTTCGGTAATAATGGATTTGGCTTCAATGACCAGGGGTTTGATCATGCTGGGAAGTACGGCTTCAACGCTCAAGGCTTCGGACAGGACGGGTATGGTATGACTAATCAGGGTTATGGCGGATTCGGCAATGGAAATGGCGCTGGGTTAATGGCTTTTGGACCTGCAGGAGTCGCTCCGGGGTACGGTAACAGGGGGCGAGGCCCTATAATGAATCAGACTAGAGTTGGCCGTAACAACGGGTACGATGGATACGGAACTGGGAATGGTAATTGGCAAGAAGACCAGCAAGAGGATGCTTTCTCCGGTGGAGGTTTCGAAGGCCCTATGGATGACTCTCAGAGAATCAGGATGCTCGAGGAGCAGATGAAGGGGGTCGTAAATCAAAGTGCTGTTGGCTTAGATATGACAACAATGGGTCTGGTGCCTGGCCTGAGGGTACCAATAAAATTCAAAGCTCCTACATTCGACAAGTATAAGGGGGATACCTGTCCAAAAGTGCACGTGCGGTCATACTACAGAAGGATGTCGGCGTATTCAAACGATGAGAGGATGCTAATGCATTTCTTTCAAGATAGCTTGTCTGGTCCTTCCCTTGAGTGGTATATGGGATTGGAACCAACACAGATAAAGACGTGGAAGCAGCTGGCTGAAGCATTTGTGGCTCACTATAAGTACAACAGTGACTTGGCACCCAATCGGGTCCAATTGCAGGGGTTGTCCCAGAAGAAGGGCGAGAGCTTCAAAGAGTATGCGCAGAGATGGCGCGACATGGCTGCGCGGATTCATCCTCCTCTAGAGGATAAAGAAATGAATGATATGTTCATAGGAACATTCACTGGCATGTTTTATGACAAGTTGTTTCATACTTCTTTGGGCAGTTTCTCAGACTTAATCCTGATGGGAGAGAAGATTGAAAGCAACATTAAACAGGGAAGATTCCAAGCTGAGGAATCTACTGCAGCTGGCAGCAACAGAAGGGCTTTCGGTGCGCACCGTCAAGGTGATGCAAGCGCAGTGTTTGGGGGCCAAGGCCGAGGCCGGGGCAGAGGTCGAAACTAGTACCATCAGCCGCAGCAGGTGGCAAGTGTTACTATTCCATTTCAGCAGCGACCAATACAACAACAACAACAGCAACAGCAGCCACAACAGGGGGCACATCCTGTCCAGCGCAGAGCCCAGGGGGGAAAACCAAGGAGGGTGTTTGAAACGCCTCCTTCAACGTATGCAGAATTGCTACAGACGTTACTGGGTTTGAACTTGGTGGAAAAGAGAACTCTGGCGCCAATAACAGGCACTCCTCCGTACGGCTACGATGCCAGCTGGCACTGTGAATTCCACTCTGGGGCTCCTGGCCACGATGTAGAGGGTTGCCACGCATTCAAGCATGTGGTGCAGGATCTATTGGATAGTAAGGCTATCAATTTTGGACAGGCGGGTCCGAACATAGTGCAAAAGCCCATGCCCAATCATGGGGCAAACGCCATTTTGACCGAGGAAGGTTTGAACTTGATTATGAATGTTGACGACCTAAAGACACCGTTGTGCGAGATAAAGAGCAGATTATTGCAAGGTGGTGTGTATCCAGGTTGCGACGAGTACTGTTTAGAGTGTTGGACCCAAGCTGGGGGGTGTGCTGACTTAAAGAAGGGTATTCAGGCTTTAATAGATGGAGGCACATTGCAATTCGACCGAACGGCAGTTGAAGAACCTGCAGAGGTATTAGCGGACAAGCAAAGTGATGTAGCTACTGTGACGATCCCCCGAAAGACAATAACTATAACGGCGCCGGCCAAGCGACCGCCGATCACTATCACCAAGGCAGGACCAATCCCTTATGAGAGCACTAAGGCAGTCCCCTGGACTTATGGGTTGGAAGTGTACTGTGATGGGGTGAAAATTGATGTTAGCAAGTAGCCAGTTGAGACTGTAGACAACGTTGTCGGTACCGGAGGTATGACGAGAAGTGGGAGAATCTTCATATCGCCTGAGGTAGAGGCTGAACGACTGGCGAAGGGAAAAGGAAAGATGAATGAGACTGTCCCTGTGCAGAGGAACGAAAAAGAGACGGCATCGAAGGATGTGGAAGAGTTCATGCGCCTGATTCGTAAGAGTGACTATAAGATTGTTGAGCACCTTCAACAGACGCCGTCAAAGATATCCATACTGTCGTTGCTATTGTGTCATGAAGCTCACAGAAATGCATTGTTGAAAGTTCTGGATACTTCCTTCGTACCCCAAGATGTTTCCGTGAATCAGTTGGAGGGGGTGTTGGCGCATGTGAACGCAGGCCATAGCTTGGGCTTTAAAGATTTTGATTTGACCCCGAAGGGGAGAGAGCATAACATGGCGTTACACGTCTCTGTTGAGTGTAGGGGATCAGTCATGTCTCATGTACTGGTAGATACCGGATCGTCCTTAAACGTGCTGCCTAAGAAAGCGATGATGAAACTGGATGTCAGAGGAATCCTGTGTACGCCTAGTGACTTGGTGGTCAGGGCATTTGATGGTACACGAAGAACAGTCTTTGGATCCATAACGTTACCTCTACAGGTGGGGCCGGAGGTTTTCGCAACTGAATTTTATATTATGGACATCCAGCCAGCATACAACTGCCTTCTCGGACGACCCTGGATCCATGGTGCTGGGGCAGTCACGTCTACCTTGCATCAAAAGTTGAAATACATGGTAGGGGACAGTGTGGTCACAGTCTGTGGAGAAGAAGATATATTGGTCAGCCATCTGTCATCATTCAAGTATGTAGAAGTCGACGGAGAGATTCATGAAACACCCTGTCAAGCCTTTGAAGGGTTGCGCATCAAAGACAAAGGTCCTGGACCGAGTAAAGCGTCAGAAGTAGTCGTCTCGTCATATAAGGAAGCTCAAGCTTTAGTAGAAACAGGTGAGACAAAGGGCTGGGGCAAGGTGCTGGATATTCCCGTGAAGATGGACCGATTTGGGCTGGGATATCAACCGTCGTCATCAACACCTGCTGTGGGGGCACCCCATGTCAGAGGATCGATAACTATCACCGCTAGTGGAGTGTGTCACGAGGCCATCAATGTTGTTTCAGATTCCGAAGAAGGAGACAGTGATTGCGACATGGACGCCTGGATTCAGCCAAGCGTGCCAGGACAAGGATTATGCAATTGGTCTATTCAGGAGATTGTTCTTGTGACTCTCAAACAGTAATACTTTGTTTTCTTAATTGTTGAACAATCTGGTGTCTTACCCGAGGCATCATGATTTTGCTTAGGGCTGTGTTGTTATGTACATTACGTGTTTCAGCATTAAATAAAAGGCGTTTTTTCATGTACAAATATTGCGATCTCTGTTTTTCCTGTTTTGTGTTTTACAATAAAATGGCAACGTGGTTATTCGCTTTATACGCATTTTGAAGCATTTAACCATTCCTTTTGCAGGATAACATTTTCAGATGACATCATTGAACCGCCTATGACTCGTCTCGACTTTGAGCACCCAGTATTTCAGGCCGAAGAAGAGATTGTCGAAGATGGTGACGTTCCCGAAGAATTGTCTTGGTTGGTGAAGCAAGAAGAACGAGTCATTCTGCCTCATGAGGAGGTTATCGAAATTATTAACCTGGGGTCGGAAGGGGTTGAAAAGAACATCCGTATAGGAGTTGCGCTGCAGAGCGACGTCAAGCGAAGACTGGTTGAAATGCTCAGAGAGTATAGTGATGTGTTCGCTTGGTCGTATGAAGACATGCCTGGGCTTGATACAGATATGGTTGTGCACCGTCTGCCGTTGAAAGAAGAATGCCCGCCGGTCAAGCAGAAGCTTTGCAGAACTAGACCTGACATGGCAGTGAAAATTAAGGAGGAGGTTCAAAAGCAGTGGGATGCTGGTTTCCTAGCTGTGACAAAATATCCCTCATGGGTCGCTAATATTGTACCAGTGCCAAAGAAAGACGATAAAGTGAGAATGTGCGTGGATTACCGAGATTTGAATAGAGCGAGCCCGAAAGATGATTTTCCGCTTCCTCACATTGATGTGCTGGTTGACAACACTGCTCAATTCTCCGTATTCTCCTTCATGGATGGCTTCTCGGGCTATAATCAGATTAAGATGGCACCAGAAGACATGGAGAAGACTACTTTTATAACGCCTTGGGGAACATTTTGTTATAAAGTGATGCCCTTCGGATTGAAGAATGTTGGGGCAACGTATCAGCGTGCAATGACGACTCTTTTCCATGATATGATGCATAAAGAGATCGAAGTTTATGTTGATGATATGATCGCCAAATCCCAGACGGAGGAAGAGCATTTGGTGAATTTGCTGAAGTTATTCAAAAGGCTTAGGAAGTTCAGGCTGAGACTGAACCCTAACAAGTGCACCTTCGGGGTGAGATCGGGTAAACTGCTGGGGTTTATCGTGAGCGAAAGAGGAATAGAGGTTGATCCTGCAAAAATAAAAGCAATACAAGAGATGCCGACGCCTAGAACAGAGAAAGAGGTGCGCGGGTTTTTAGGGAGGTTGAACTACATCGCTCGGTTCATATCTCACCTAACGGCTACGTGTGAGCCGTTATTCAAGCTGTTGAAAAAAGACCAAGCTATAACGTGGAATGAAAATTGTCAAAAGGCGTTCGATAAAATAAAGCAGTATTTGTAGGAGCCTCCTATTTTGATACCCCCAGTGGCAGGGAGACCTTTGATTATGTATTTGACAGTTCTTGAGGGAAGTATGGGTTGTGTTCTCGGTCAACACGACGAGACAGGAAGAAAAGAGTATGCGATCTACTACTTGAGTAAGAAGTTTACTGAATGTGAATCTCGATATTCAATGCTCGAAAAAACTTGTTGCGCGCTAGCCTGGGCCACCAAGCGTTTGAGGCAATACATGCTGAATCATACAACCATGCTCATCTCGAAGATGGATCCTATCAAATATGTATTCGAAAAGCAGGCGTTATCGGGGAGAATTGCCCGCTGGCAGATGGTCTTGACTGAATATGACATCCAGTATGTCTCGCAGAAGGCTATAAAGGGGAACGTATTGTCTGAATACTTGGCAGAGCAGCCTATTGAGGATTACCAATCGATGAGGTTTGATTTTCCTGACGAGGATATCATGTACCTAAAGATGAAAGATTGTGAAGAGCCGTTGCCAGACGAAGGACCAGAATTGGGTTCCAAATGGAAGTTGATCTTTGACGGAGCTGTAAACGCCTACGGTAGCGGAATAGGGGCAATCATCACTACTCCACACGGGTCGCACATCCCGTTTACTGCTCGATTGACCTTTCCAGTTACCAATAATGAAGCCGAATACGAAGCTTGTATCATGGGGCTTGAAGAAGCCATTGATTTGCGAATCAAAAATCTGGATGTATACGGAGACTCGGCTCTGGTGGTGAATCAAATAAAAGGGGAATGGGAGACACGTCAGCCCAATTTGATACCGTACATGAATTACGCAAGGAGATTGTTGCCTTTCTTTGACAAGGTTGAATTGCATCATGTACCGCGAGCGGAGAATCAGATGGCTGACGCCCTGGCCACTTTGTCTTCCATGTACAAAGTCAACTTCTGGAATGAGGCTCCCAGAATTGTTATCTCTCGGCTTGACAGACCTGCCTTCGTATTTGCCATTGACGAAGCATCTGACGATAAACCGTGGTATTTTGATATCCTTAATTTCCTGAAGAACAAAGAGTATCCGGCTGGGGCATCCAGTCACGATCAAAAGACTCTCAGGAGATTGGCGGGTAATTTCTATCTGAATCCGGACGGTGTCCTGTACAGACGAAATCACGACTTGGTGCTACTACGTTGTGTAGACGAAAAAGAGGCGAAGCTGCTCATGGAGGAAATACATGAAGGTACATTTGGTACGCATGCTGGTGGGCATGCTATGACGAGGAAGCTGCTGCGGGCAGGTTATTTTTGGCTAACTATGGAAACTGATTGTTTCAAGTTCGCGAGGAAGTGTCACAAGTGCCAAATCTATGCAGATAAGATCCATGTGCCTCCGAGTCCTCTGAATGTGATGTCATCGCCATGGCCATTCTCGATGTGGGGAATCGGCATGATTGGAAAGATCGAGCCGACAGCTTCTAACGGGCACCGTTTCATTCTAGTAGCAATCGATTATTTCACCAAGTGGGTGGAAGCGGCATCTTACGCGAATGTGACTAAGCAGGTGGTAGCCAGGTTCATCAAGAGAGATATCATCTGCAGATATGGAATCCCCGAGCGGATAATTACTGACAACGGTTCAAACCTGAATAAAAAAATGATGAAGGAGCTCTGCCAGAATTTTAAGATCGAGCATCACAACTCCTCCCCTTACCGACCCAAGATGAATGGTGTTGTTGAAGCGGCCAATAAGAATATAAAGAAGATCGTTCAAAAGATGGTGGTGACCTATAAGGACTGGCATGAGATGCTACCTTTTGCCTTGCACGGTTATCGTACGACGGTACATACATCAACCGGAGCTACTCCGTTCTCGTTGGTATATGGAATGGAAGCAGTGCTACCACTGGAAGTTGAGATTCCTTCTCTGAGAGTACTACGAGATGTCCAACTAGACGAGGCAGAATGGGTGAAGGATAGGTTGAACCAGCTGAGTTTAATGGACGAGAAGAGGCTAGCTTCTCTAGCATACGGTCGGTTGTACCAGAGCCGAATGAAGAAAGCATATGATAAGAAGATACATCCTCGGAGCTTTCAGACGAGCGACCTTGTGCTGAAGAGGATTCTCCCGCCACAGGCAGACCACAGGGGCAAGTGGACCCCCAACTACGAAGGGCCATATGTTGTCAGAAAAGTCTTTTTAGGAGGGGCTTTATTGTTGTCCACCATGGACGGTGAAGACTTTACGTCGTCTGTGAATTCGGACGCAGTTAAAAAATACTTTGCTTGAAATTGACCCGCTGGACAGAAAAAAGAGAGTCCAGGCAAAAATGGGGCATCTTGGCGAACCAAAAACAAAATGAAAGGTTCGGGAAAAAGTTAGGGATAAAATGAAAAAATGTACACCCGCGAAGTTGAAAACCTACACTGGGCGGCTTCGGCAAAAAAGGGTATCCCGGCAAACTAAAAACCCGCAAAGGGCGGTTCACGCAAAAGTTAGGGATTTGAAAAAGAAAATGACTGCGGTCCGAATTTGATACTGCAGTGAGCATTGGTGCGGGAGAATATGCTTGAGGGGTCGATTATCAGATGCAGTCTCTTCGGAAGTGTGGATACCGGGAAAGCATTAGAGTCGGGCGAGTCATAGGAGGATCAGTTCATGATGTTCGTCTGCATCCTGTTGCACCCCAAAATTTGACCAACCGGGTCTCGCATTTGGCTCGATGTTTCGACGCATAACCGCATTCGCATCTGCATATTGCATACATTGCATTTTACATTGTTTTGATTTTATCAGGGATCACAGCTCTCGTCTCGTGTTTCAGGTGTTTTTGATCAGTAGAATCGATTTTTGGGATATTTCGGTGCCCGTTTATTTTTTACCGATTATTTTTGTGTCGTTCGGTGCTCATTTTGTCCCTCTGGGAATTATGGTGATTTTTCTGGATTTTGTAGGATTTTTTAGGGTTTAATTAGATTTTAAATCATTTTTTAGGATTTAATAGAATTTTTGATATTTTTAATTCTTTTTAAATCAATTTTTTAGCATTTTATAGAATATAATGGATTTTAAATTCATTTTAGGATTTAATAGAATTTTTGATATTTTTAATTCTTTTTAAATCATATATAGAATTTTATAGAAATAACTAGTTTTTTTTAATCATTTTAGAATATAAATAGGATAATATAGATTGTCTTTTAAATAATATAGGGTAATATAGTTTTAGAATATTAATAGAATTTAATGGCATTTTTTTAGAGCATATTAGGTGGAGTTTAATATTTTTAAACAATAAAGAGTAATGTAGAAATTAATAGATTTTAAATAGTTTTAATATTCATTTTTTAGAAATATATAGATTTTTCTTTTCATTTTCTGTTATAGATTTTAATAGAAATAATAGTCTTTTTTTAGATTTTAATATAGGTTTTAGATTAGTTTAGATTAATTAAGATTAGTTTAGTTAATTGAGATTAATTAGGATTAGATGATAATTGGGCTTTAATTCTGCTTTCAGTTTTTTTTGCAGTTTTTCATTCATTTTCGTTGGGCTTAATGCATTTTCGCAGGCCCAGTTTGGGGTTTTTGTCCAAAATATCAGCAATTGAGTCCAGCCAATTCCAGCTTCTTCCAGTTCTCTCCAGAATGTTCTAGAGGATGCCAGCGAATCCTCAGCTATAAGTACTCAGAGCAACACGTGTCCAATGGAGAAGGTCCCACCTCGCGTCATCACGCACTGCCACGTACCCTCAGCCTTCTCTCTCTCTCAGCCACGCTATCCCCCAGGTGGCAGGCATGCAGCGTTCCCCTCTACCACGCGTCCTTCTCCCACGCCTCACCTGAAAGCCACCGCCGGCCGGCCTGCATGGCCGGCGGCCACCGTGCAACCCTCACCGGCGAACTCCACTCCCAGAATCCCCAGGTTCCGTCCTCCAACCTTCATCTCTCCTGACCAAGCTTCACCAGCGATCTCACCAAAATCCCAGAAACCACCGTCGTTTCCAGATTCCGGCCACAAACTCCAGAAACCGTCTCCATCTCAACCTTCGTTCAACCACCAGATTCCCAGTCCATATTCATCCTCATCATCAACGGTCTGTTCATCTTCATCGACTTCACCAGAAACCTCAAGAAAATTCCAGAAATGCATTCATCATCTTCATGTGTTCATCAAGGATTTTCCAGAAGAACCACCAGATCCCCAGATCTTCATAGAGCTCCATCAAGAACTCTCAGAAATCCTCAAAGGATCCTCAAGAATACTCATCTCCTTCGATCCAGAACCCTAACGTTCATCATCCTTCGTCAACCTCTCCAGAAAACTCCAGAACGATGAATATCATCATTATCTTCATCCAAGAACTTGTTTCCAGAAAAGCTTCAACAAGATCTCGTCAACAGTCATCGCCTTCTTTTCAGAACGATCTCCATCACGATCCAGGTTCTTCATCAAGAATCATCAATGTCTCCAAAAGGTCGTCACCGTTTCAAGAACTCGTCTCCAGAATAACTTCGAGAAGTATCATCTTCATGTTCTTCCAGATCTCTCATCAACGCCATCAACAGATGAAGCCCCAAACATTGATCAAGCATTCATCAGGAACCTCCTTCGTCAAGGATAAGTAGTCGTCAGAATCTTCAAGAGATTATCAAGTCATGGGTTAGGTTGAACAAATTGCGATGGTTCGTTGGTGATCATGATTACGTTGGTGAGGTTTGTGAGGAGGAGATTGAGAGAAAGGGTGAGAACGAGACTGGGCGATTGAGAGAACGGAGGAGGGAGTCTGGGAGAAAGGAGCGGCGGCGGCGGAGAGAGTGGAGAAGAATCTAGGTTTTTTTCTGAAACATGGAAGGGAGAAGGGAGAAAGGATGGGTCGTGGGCCTCAGGCCCAGTCATTTTTTTGACACACACCTCCCTCCGTTTTTGGCAGTTCTGGGCCTGGGCCCCAATTTTTCTGGCAATACTCCCAGATTACACACCATACCCCCTGCTGCGTTTTTTGAAGAGATTGGGCTGGGCCCTTCAATTTTTTATTTTATTTTTTGTGTAATCCCTTGTAATTCAGTATTCCCCCCCCTTTATGTTTTTTTCTTTTATGTTTTTTTCTCTTTTACATTTTTTTATGCATATTCCATATAAAAAAATAATAATAAAAAAAGAGGAAATAGTAAAAGAAAAATGAGGAAAAAGAAAATACATGAGAAATAAAGAAAAAGAAAATAGAGAAAAAGAATTTGAAGAGAAAAAAGAAATAAAGAGAAAAAAAGGATATTTGAAAGTGGAGAAAAATATGAAAAGAGCATAAAAGAAAAAATCTTTGAGAAAAAAGAAGTGAAAAGAAATATTGTTGAAAATAAAGAGAAATAAGAGAAGAAAAGGAGAAAATATTGAAAGAGAAAAATAGAGAAGAAATAGAGAAAAATATTTTGAAAAAGTAAAAAATATTAAAGTGTCGATTTAATATTTTTAGAGTTCATTTTCTTTTAGGATACTTTCATAGAGATTATTTTCCGACTTTTAGGATAGCTTAGAGGCCCATTTGTTAGGGGGCTATTTTCATTCGATTTTTTTTCAAGATAGGATAGGATAGCGTTTCCTAGGAGAATTATTTTCAGTATCGACTCATTGTAATCATTTTTCAGAGATTAATAAAACGAGATTTGAGCTGTGGTCCGATAGTAGCCGAACTACAGCTGCTCTGATTCTTCGTACCAGACGAAGATATGTAGGCATAGGATGCGATATCCTAGCGAGCACACTAACAACTAACCATTGTTCTCTCGCGGCTGTGCGATCGAGACTTTCCCGCTGACGATTAATTGAGTACCCTTTTTCTCTCTTGCCCAAGTGCATTTGAGACCAAGCCATAGTTTTGACCATAGGTTCCCGACCCTGTGAAGCCAGTTGTTTTTCTCACTGCTGTGTGAGAATGTTTGTTTAGCCGTAGTTAGTCTGAACTACGCAAGGCTCTGATCTTCCATCCAGTGGAAGTACGTAGGCACAAGACGCGAGGTCTTGGCGAGCCCATTTTCCCGGTAGTCCCGAACTACGTTGACTCTGACTTTCTCTCTTGAGAATACGTAGGCATAGAGTGCGACGCTCTATCGAGTCAATTCCCTTCCGTTTAGATTTAGCAGCCGTAGATAAGATTGTTTTGCATCCAGTAGACAACCCAAGCAAGCGTGGATCCCGTCGAGTACGACGGACGTGAGGGGTGCTAATACCTTCCCCTTGCGTAACCGACTCCCGAACCCAGGCTATGGTTGCGATGACCATACCTTTTCCCCGTTTTTTGCGAGGTTTACTTCGAGCGTTTCCTTTCCCGCTCTGAGGGATAAATAACGCACGGTGGCGACTCTTCTGTCAGCCGGCGCCGATTTTCGCAGTAGCGACAGCTGGCGACTCTGCTGGGGATCCAACGTCCCCTGGCTGCCAAGGACTGCGATGGTTCTTATGCATGTGGGATCCAACGTCCCCTAAGAGAGAGTCAATCCTAGCGCTTGTTTGCTTGGCTATTGGGGCTTATTTATCGATATTATCTGTTGCTGTTGGGGTGTTACGGGTGTTCTATGATTGAGATAAGCCGGACCTGGGCTCGAGTATGAGTATACACCTAGATATAGTTGCGGAGAAGTAGTAGACGAACCTGTCTGCTGAGCAGGCGCAGTTCCCTACGAAAATTCGCACTCGGACGAGGTTCTCGCAGAGGTGCTCCTTTCCGGTCCTGAGGATCTGAGGGGAGTCCAGACGTGGGGATTGTCGACTCTGGGAACCGATCAATTGGAAGTTAGCTAAGTGAGGCCTCTTCATGAGATGACGATGCCACTCCTTCTGGGAATCGTATCATTCCTCATGAAAGTCTGTGACGCTGACGACCGCATAGGATGCCGTACCTTGTCAGATATAGGTCCATACCTGTGAGTGGGGGTTTTTTTTTGTGCAGGAAACTTGACTTCCAACCTACCCGTTATTCTGGTCTTCTTTTCAGAGAACGTCTCCGTCAGCAGCGCAGCAGTATTCAGATTTTGTGTGGGGGCTGTGGTCCCATTGTTTGCTGCATTTTGCATATCATATGCATATCAGTGTTGCATTGCATATCATTCTCCAGCTAGCCAGAGTTCTGATCCAGCCTTTGTTTCCTGAAGGTGATTACCCGGAGTTTGGAGTGAGCAGCTGTTGATTGTCAGAAGACCTACCCAGGGGTTGAGCAGATTTGAGCAGAATCAAGTGTCGAAGTCAGCTGAAAATTATTGGTAGCCATGTCTGAAGGCAATTTCCAGTCTCCTAACACCTTGACAGGGTTCACTATGGCGTCCAACCCTCTGTATGATTCCATGGAAGATTCCCCGCAAGTAAACAATGTTGCTGCAGACCAAGTTGTACAGCCTTCTGTTGAGAACCGAGATCGACATGAGCAGTTTGTTGCCCAGAATGAGCGTCCTCCTCCTGTCAACAATCAAGGTGTTGCTTTCCCTGTGATGAATTACCGAAGAGATATTCCAGCAGCTGGGATGGTAGATCCAAGAGCCCTTGACGATGGTAGAAGAGTCCGAGTGTTGGAAGAGCAAATGAAAGCTTTGAAAGCCAAAGATGCTGTCAACCTGGATGCTGTAGGCATGTGTTTGGTTCCTGACCTGGTGTTGCCTTACAAGTTCAAAGTGCCGAAATTTGAGAAGTACACGGGAGATAGCTGTCCAAAGCTGCATTTGATGATGTTCTGTCGAAGAATGACTGCGTTTGTGCGAAATGACAAGTTGATGATCCATTGCTTTCAAGATAGTCTGACTGGAGCATCTTTGAGGTGGTATATGCAGTTAGAGAGGAATCAGATTCAGTCATGGATGGATTTAGCCAGAGCTTTTCTGAAGCAGTACGATTACAACCTAGACATTGCTCCTTATCGCATGCATTTGCAAGAGTTGTCTCAAGAGATCAATGAACCGATCAGGAAGTATGCTCAGAGATGGAGAGAATTTGCTGCTAGAGTGCGTCCACCGCTGTTAGACCAAGAGCTGGCAAGCATGTTTGTGGATTCCCTACAATATCCGTACTTCAAAAGATTGCTCGGAGTTCCGGCAAGTTTCTCTGACGTGGTAGCATTAGGAGAACGCCTTGAGTATTCCATAAGAATGGGGAAAATTCAGATTACTCCATATGATCAAGCTGAGGAAACTGAATACCCTTGTGACTATCAGAGTGAAGAAAAAGTTGTGATCAACTCAGTCATGCCAAAGATTGAATATCCTCGAAGCGAATCAGTGAATTTTGTCGGTTCGTCATCTTATCAGAGATCAGTACCTCCCGTGGCTTGTTATACTGAACAGACAGTCGTGCCTGGGGCACTCTATCAGGAATCTTATGTCGCTTCCATTGCAAATCAGCGAACTCGTGGCCGAGGTTATCAGAATCAGCGTCAGAATCAGAACAGACCTCGCAACAACTTGGAACGAAGGAAAGCTCCTTTTCGCCCAGTGCCGATGCCGTACAGCCAGTTGCTACCATCTTTGATCCAGAAGTCTTTGGTGGAACCTAAAGCTCTTAAGCCAGTTCCAGAACCTTACCCTCCTGGGTACAATCCCCACGTTCAGTGTGGTTATCATGGTGGCTCTCCGGGGCATTCAACCGAAGATTGTAAAGCATTTCAGGCGAAGGTACAGCAGTTGATTGATCAGGATCGCATTTCCTTTCGAGAAGGATTTCTGTTTGTTCATCCCTAACCGCTCAGCTGTCTAAGCTCGTAGACTCAGAAGGGTGTTCCCCAGCAAAAGCCAGTGGTTCAGACAGGCGGGCGCCTCAGCATTGGCAGTTCTCAAGCTTTTACATCATTTGCATTTGTAGTTTCTTTTTCTGTTAGTTACTACCTGCTTTTTAACATTGTATGTTTTGAATGGTGATAATAATAAAGTGATTATGCATTTTTTTTGAATTAGTCATGTCGCTGTCGCTCATTTATTGCATTGCACTGACACTTGCATTTTATTCACTCCATTTTTTCGCTGTGACTAGCAAAGTCAGGAGGGAGGATGACGAAAATGAAACTCATAACCAATGATTGTATGCTTTCAGATAAGACCGTACCGATGACGTACAAGGCATTGTTGCAAATTCCCCAAACACTGGAGATATAAGGAGTTAGTCCCTTGTTAACCACTTCGAGCCAGGAAGTAGAAGTTTTTTCGGACTTATAAACCCTCACATCTTAACCCGGGGCAGGGTAGTTATCAGTTAGCTTGACCGAGCGTTCAAGTCTTGCAGAGGAGTGTTGTCTTTCAAGGACCAATCAGTTTATACCTTTCAAAAAGTCAAATCTCACCAATCAGGAGGGAGACAGTTACAATCCTTTCGGAGCAATCAAGACAACCAGTGTCGCACGACTTTGTTCCAAAAGAAAGAAGAAAGAAAGCCCGCTAAGTAAAAAGAAAGAAGAGCTGGAAAGCTAATACTTAGGCAAAAATTAGGGCATCCCGCTGGACTTCAAAAGAAATCGAAAAAAATCGAAAAGAACTCAAAATGAGTCAGTCCAGGCAAAAGTTAGGGAATCAAAAGAACGAAAAGAGGGGACATTAAAAAGAAATTTTCCCCAGCAAATCACAAAGTCGTGTACACAGACACCGAAAGCGAAGAAGGAGTAACTATCATTCTAGAAGAAAAGCTTGTGAATTCCTTAACTGTAGGTTCTTACCATTCAACATACTTCTCGAAGAGGCGAGTGCTTGTGCCAGGTTAACTGAACCTTAGGATCGGAGATCATCACGTAGAAGGGGTGGGTACAAATCAAAATTTGAGCCAAATATCCTTTGTTTCACGAACCGTGAACCCGACCACGATACAACCCTTAAAAGACCTAATTGAGGTAGGGTTAGTCTGAAGCGCATTACGATAAGGTTGAGTAACCTGACTCCTTCTTGACTTGCTAGTCACATCCTTGTTGTATTTTCACTGACCATGTAAGCACTGCGTTTGAACTTTGGTTCACTCGTCACTCACAATTATCATTGCATGTAAATGAGTGACAGCTCAAATTTTTTTCAAAATCTGTATAACCATTGCATTAAGATTACCATTCGTAGACAGGCGATTCTAATTGCAGGTTAGTAGTTGGCGTGAAAGAAGTTCCAGCAAGGAATAATCAAATAGGACTGAGTAATCCAGCAGTCTGAACCAGAATGGTGCATGTTGTGAAGCCCAATGAATCAGGGGCATTATCTTCCAGTAAGTTCAGTATCAGTCAGTATGAGGACAAGTCCCGAAGCTCTAGTTGATCAGGGGCAGTTTGTTTGAGAAGCGGTTGATCAGAAGGAGTCTTCTCAATCAGGGGCAATTATGCCGAGCGCTGAGATTTGAAAGCAGATGCTTCCAATGGATAATCAGATCGGGTTGAGTCGCTAGAACGCTCATTCAGGGGCAAGTTATCGCAGAGAATGTTGAAATCAACTGGGTTGTTAGGTGTTTAATTGGAGATTGAATTCTTTTGTCGTGCAGGTACCGGGGCAAATATTCTCGAAGTATTCTCGAAGTATTCTCGTAGCAAGTTGTTCGGAGCAGGTATTCCCAAGGGTTAGATTGGGGCAAGGTGCGTTGTACTGGGGCAAGTTGTGCAAGCCAGTCTTTTTATCCCCAGATGAGTGCACTGAAGCAAGTCATTCAAACCCGCTTGTTGATCCCCAGCCAGAGTTGAGTATCGGGGAATCATGTCAATACCCTTATCGAAAACCTTTCAAATAGGAAGGTCTTGTTGTCGTTGGATCATTATCCTGCAGTTTAAACCTGTTGCGTGTCAGTAACCAGTCGTTTCCAAAGTCCAGTTCTCGCCTGGCAAATTGGTAACTAGTTCTCGTCTGGCCCACCTTCCGTAAGCAGCAGTTCCCGTCCTGGTGCAGTTTATTGTAAGCAGCAGTTCCCGTCCTGGTGCAGTTTATTGGTAACCAATTCTCGTTTGGTCACCGTTTCTTCAAGAGTTGTATCAGTTCTCGCCTGGTACATGTCATCGCGTAATCAGTTCTCGTGTGTTTTACCCTATGTGTTATACCAGTTCTCGCCTGGTGTACGTTAGCCTTCAGCCAGTTCTCGCCTGGTTGTCTATACCTTAGTCTGTTATCCAGTCAGCCCGTCTGATGTTCAAAAACACAAAAATCAATTTTCCTAACCTATTTTCCTATCAGTTCTCGCCTGATAGTCTACCTTTGAATGCTAGTTCTCGTCTAGTATTTCCCATACTTCCACTGTGTACATAGTCCATGATTATTCTAAAACCAGAAAAGACAAAAAATCTAAAGGTATCTGACACAGTATTTCCCAATGACCCGCATGTTGTCATGTTCCCCGATACGAAGCTCGACGAATGCCAGCGCTCCGAGTAATGTTTGAATTCCTTGCAGATATTGTTAAATCAGAATTGCCACTCTTCAGCAGATGAAAGTTGCTTATTATCCCCGGAAGAGTCGAGATTGTCTTTTACCCTGTATCAGAGTAGGATCAGGAGTATCTTCAGCAGATTAAGATTGATATCCTTGATAGTAGGAGCATTTCCAGCAGTGTGTTGCGCGTAATCAACCTCAGTTTGGGTCAATCCCCGCAGAGCGCAATCAGTTGCTAATGGTTTGAAGAGAGCATTCCCGAGCAGAGTTGTCTTTCTTTCCCCAGTGAAGTCGTCAAGCAGGGTTGCCTTTTCATTTCTCCAGCAGAACAGTTATCCTCAGCGGATTTGATTTCTCGTTTCCAGCATTTATTTTGCTGAGATGGTTCTGTGACTTCAGGTCATCCCCAGTAGAGTTGACGTTTCCTTCGGCGTTTATTTTGCCAAGTGGTTTTCAGACCTGGTGTTCTCTGGCAGCTAGAGCTTGCATTAGCATTTGCATATATAGTCATAGCATTTATACAAGCATATAGCATATCCACGCCGTCTAGGCATTGCATTTTCAAACAAAACGCATAGCATATTCATGTCATATAGGGCATTGCATCATTATCAAGCATACGCATGTCGAAACATAGACCAAGATGGTTACCTATTGGATTTCGAATTTGTTCGCCTGCAGAGTTGTGTGGTTCAGCTTCTTGTCTTCCCCAGCGGAGTGATTCTTCATTTGGTTGTTACATCAGCATCGAAAAAAAAAACAACAACAGCAACAACAACAACAAAGATTGACATATATCAGACTTCTGAAGCTGCCTCCTTTGTCAAAACAGGTGCCAGGCAGTTCCATTCAGATTTCCCCAGGAGAATTGTCCTCAAGTTCGCATTGAACTGTGAGTTGACCAGATTTGATCCCATGAGAGAGATGGGAATCAAAGTGTTTGCTTTATGAAGCATTATTTCAATACTTGTGGTGTCACACAGGTATTGAAAAGGAGAAGAAATTTTATCAGAAAATTGACCAGATGTTGCCGTGATAACCAAACTTCAGTTTATTGGAAGCTATTCCTCAAGCAGTTTTGCAGTATATTCTTGCGGTTGGCAAATTTCAGGGTTCCATTTGTATTCAACCGTCATCTACCTTGAATGTTTGAAGGCTGAGCGCTCTTCACCCATTCAGGTCGAAGTCGCTTGAATAGGGGCAGCTGTTGCACCCCAAAATTTGACCAACCGGGTCTCGCATTTGGCTCGATGTTTCGACGCATAACCGCATTCGCATCTGCATATTGCATACATTGCATTTTACATTGTTTTGATTTTATCAGGGATCACAGCTCTCGTCTCGTGTTTCAGGTGTTTTTGATCAGTAGAATCGATTTTTGGGATATTTCGGTGCCCGTTTATTTTTTACCGATTATTTTTGTGTCGTTCGGTGCTCATTTTGTCCCTCTGGGAATTATGGTGATTTTTCTGGATTTTGTAGGATTTTTTAGGGTTTAATTAGATTTTAAATCATTTTTTAGGATTTAATAGAATTTTTGATATTTTTAATTCTTTTTAAATCAATTTTTTAGCATTTTATAGAATATAATGGATTTTAAATTCATTTTAGGATTTAATAGAATTTTTGATATTTTTAATTCTTTTTAAATCATATATAGAATTTTATAGAAATAACTAGTTTTTTTTAATCATTTTAGAATATAAATAGGATAATATAGATTGTCTTTTAAATAATATAGGGTAATATAGTTTTAGAATATTAATAGAATTTAATGGCATTTTTTTAGAGCATATTAGGTGGAGTTTAATATTTTTAAACAATAAAGAGTAATGTAGAAATTAATAGATTTTAAATAGTTTTAATATTCATTTTTTAGAAATATATAGATTTTTCTTTTCATTTTCTGTTATAGATTTTAATAGAAATAATAGTCTTTTTTTAGATTTTAATATAGGTTTTAGATTAGTTTAGATTAATTAAGATTAGTTTAGTTAATTGAGATTAATTAGGATTAGATGATAATTGGGCTTTAATTCTGCTTTCAGTTTTTTTTGCAGTTTTTCATTCATTTTCGTTGGGCTTAATGCATTTTCGCAGGCCCAGTTTGGGGTTTTTGTCCAAAATATCAGCAATTGAGTCCAGCCAATTCCAGCTTCTTCCAGTTCTCTCCAGAATGTTCTAGAGGATGCCAGCGAATCCTCAGCTATAAGTACTCAGAGCAACACGTGTCCAATGGAGAAGGTCCCACCTCGCGTCATCACGCACTGCCACGTACCCTCAGCCTTCTCTCTCTCTCAGCCACGCTATCCCCCAGGTGGCAGGCATGCAGCGTTCCCCTCTACCACGCGTCCTTCTCCCACGCCTCACCTGAAAGCCACCGCCGGCCGGCCTGCATGGCCGGCGGCCACCGTGCAACCCTCACCGGCGAACTCCACTCCCAGAATCCCCAGGTTCCGTCCTCCAACCTTCATCTCTCCTGACCAAGCTTCACCAGCGATCTCACCAAAATCCCAGAAACCACCGTCGTTTCCAGATTCCGGCCACAAACTCCAGAAACCGTCTCCATCTCAACCTTCGTTCAACCACCAGATTCCCAGTCCATATTCATCCTCATCATCAACGGTCTGTTCATCTTCATCGACTTCACCAGAAACCTCAAGAAAATTCCAGAAATGCATTCATCATCTTCATGTGTTCATCAAGGATTTTCCAGAAGAACCACCAGATCCCCAGATCTTCATAGAGCTCCATCAAGAACTCTCAGAAATCCTCAAAGGATCCTCAAGAATACTCATCTCCTTCGATCCAGAACCCTAACGTTCATCATCCTTCGTCAACCTCTCCAGAAAACTCCAGAACGATGAATATCATCATTATCTTCATCCAAGAACTTGTTTCCAGAAAAGCTTCAACAAGATCTCGTCAACAGTCATCGCCTTCTTTTCAGAACGATCTCCATCACGATCCAGGTTCTTCATCAAGAATCATCAATGTCTCCAAAAGGTCGTCACCGTTTCAAGAACTCGTCTCCAGAATAACTTCGAGAAGTATCATCTTCATGTTCTTCCAGATCTCTCATCAACGCCATCAACAGATGAAGCCCCAAACATTGATCAAGCATTCATCAGGAACCTCCTTCGTCAAGGATAAGTAGTCGTCAGAATCTTCAAGAGATTATCAAGTCATGGGTTAGGTTGAACAAATTGCGATGGTTCGTTGGTGATCATGATTACGTTGGTGAGGTTTGTGAGGAGGAGATTGAGAGAAAGGGTGAGAACGAGACTGGGCGATTGAGAGAACGGAGGAGGGAGTCTGGGAGAAAGGAGCGGCGGCGGCGGAGAGAGTGGAGAAGAATCTAGGTTTTTTTCTGAAACATGGAAGGGAGAAGGGAGAAAGGATGGGTCGTGGGCCTCAGGCCCAGTCATTTTTTTGACACACACCTCCCTCCGTTTTTGGCAGTTCTGGGCCTGGGCCCCAATTTTTCTGGCAATACTCCCAGATTACACACCATACCCCCCTGCTGCGTTTTTTGAAGAGATTGGGCTGGGCCCTTCAATTTTTTATTTTATTTTTTGTGTAATCCCTTGTAATTCAGTATTCCCCCCCCTTTATGTTTTTTTCTTTTATGTTTTTTTCTCTTTTACATTTTTTTATGCATATTCCATATAAAAAAATAATAATAAAAAAAGAGGAAATAGTAAAAGAAAAATGAGGAAAAAGAAAATACATGAGAAATAAAGAAAAAGAAAATAGAGAAAAAGAATTTGAAGAGAAAAAAGAAATAAAGAGAAAAAAAAGGATATTTGAAAGTGGAGAAAAATATGAAAAGAGCATAAAAGAAAAAATCTTTGAGAAAAAAGAAGTGAAAAGAAATATTGTTGAAAATAAAGAGAAATAAGAGAAGAAAAGGAGAAAATATTGAAAGAGAAAAATAGAGAAGAAATAGAGAAAAATATTTTGAAAAAGTAAAAAATATTAAAGTGTCGATTTAATATTTTTAGAGTTCATTTTCTTTTAGGATACTTTCATAGAGATTATTTTTCGACTTTTAGGATAGCTTAGAGGCCCATTTGTTAGGGGGCTATTTTCATTCGATTTTTTTTCAAGATAGGATAGGATAGCGTTTCCTAGGAGAATTATTTTCAGTATCGACTCATTGTAATCATTTTTCAGAGATTAATAAAACGAGATTTGAGCTGTGGTCCGATAGTAGCCGAACTACAGCTGCTCTGATTCTTCGTACCAGACGAAGATATGTAGGCATAGGATGCGATATCCTAGCGAGCACACTAACAACTAACCATTGTTCTCTCGCGGCTGTGCGATCGAGACTTTCCCGCTGACGATTAATTGAGTACCCTTTTTCTCTCTTGCCCAAGTGCATTTGAGACCAAGCCATAGTTTTGACCATAGGTTCCCGACCCTGTGAAGCCAGTTGTTTTTCTCACTGCTGTGTGAGAATGTTTGTTTAGCCGTAGTTAGTCTGAACTACGCAAGGCTCTGATCTTCCATCCAGTGGAAGTACGTAGGCACAAGACGCGAGGTCTTGGCGAGCCCATTTTCCCGGTAGTCCCGAACTACGTTGACTCTGACTTTCTCTCTTGAGAATACGTAGGCATAGAGTGCGACGCTCTATCGAGTCAATTCCCTTCCGTTTAGATTTAGCAGCCGTAGATAAGATTGTTTTGCATCCAGTAGACAACCCAAGCAAGCGTGGATCCCGTCGAGTACGACGGACGTGAGGGGTGCTAATACCTTCCCCTTGCGTAACCGACTCCCGAACCCAGGCTATGGTTGCGATGACCATACCTTTTCCCCGTTTTTTGCGAGGTTTACTTCGAGCATTTCCTTTCCCGCTCTGAGGGATAAATAACGCACGGTGGCGACTCTTCTGTCAGCCGGCGCCGATTTTCGCAGTAGCGACACATCCCGTTGCCGACATGTGTACAAATTTGATTTGTCATTATCTTTATGCTTCCTGTGCATACTTGTATAGTTGTTGTGCGTAGCTTCCTCTTTTTAGGAGTTACATCCCGTGTACAAAACTCCGCCCATTTGGGGGCCCAATCAATAAAACATGTTATTCAGTATTTGATGCTGGTTCTTTACTGCTTTGTACATGATAAACGCCTAGGTTTAATGAAACTAGCGTGTGTATAACGTCGCTGACCCTTGCCAATAATTGCTAAAACTTTGAATTAACTGAAAATAATGTCACTAACGCTAACCTGAATAGATTTGGTTGCGTAGACTTGTCTTGTCTTGTTTGTGGTGTTTCAGGGTTCGCAGCCGTATGAAGTGGACGATCAAAAGATTGCAGTACTGACCAGAAGCTCGTAACAAAAGACTCGATCCCCACGCAGGTCGCGCTTCTGAGATAACAATGTTCCTTACTGAAGAAGGATCGAATTTCCCAGCTAGTCGCAACTTAGCCAAAGGATATTCTCCAGCAAAGTCACTTATCCTCAGCAGAGTTTGGCGGTTCCAAGATTGCAGACTGTATTCAGACAGTGCATCCCGAGCAGAGTGGTTTAGCCTCAGAAGATTAATATTTCCAACTCGTGAGCTGTACTTAAACAGTCTACCCTTCCCAGTAGGGTCATTTACTCTCCCCCAGCGGAGTCAGTTGATTTTCCCCAAGAGAATCGTTTCGTCCCTAGCGGAGTTCTCTTTCCAGCAAGTGTTTTCTTTCCTCCCAGTGGAACTCGAAGATTAAGACTCTCCCCGGCAGAGTTGGCTGTGTGCCCTGGCATTTATTTTGTCAGAATACCGTGTGATACCCTTTCACTCCCCAGCAGAAGTCCAATCAGGATTGGCGCATTCAATTCTTCCTCAGCGAAGTTGGCTTCATTCTTCCAGCATTTATTTTGCTGGAATAATTCTGTGGCACCTGGTTACCCCCAGCGGAGTTGGCATTATCTTCAGCATTTATTTTGCTGAAGCGGTTTCTGTATCCCAGCAGTTCGAGTCTGCATTTGCATCGGCATATAGTGTCATACTTGCATCCACCAAAAAAAAACGCGTAGCATTTCCATGTCGTACGGAGCATTACGCCATTTTCAAACATACACATTTTTGAAACATAAATCAGGTTGGTTAACCTTTTGCTTTCAGGTGTGTCTTCTTAGCAGGAGTATGGAGTTCTAGCTTAGATCTATGACCAGACATTCGAGGTCTCGCCATGCGACGTGTGATGATACGGTTCATCTTACTATTTTCCCCACAGAGTTATTAGGTTAAGTTTCTCTTTGGCCCCGAGCAGAGTTATGTGTTTAAATTTCTCTTGTTTTCCCCGCCAGAGTTGCTTGTTGAAGTTCTCTAGTCCGGCCAGCGGATTATTTTCTTCAAATTTGTTGTCACGTCAACATCAAAGGGTTTCATGAATCAGAATTTCAGAGGCTGCCGCTGGGTATCAGAACAGGCGTCCGGTAGTTTGGTTTCCAAATATCCCCAGTAGAGTCCGCCTCAAAGTCGCTGTCACGTCAGTGTTAAAAGGTTTGTGGGTTGGGACCAATGGAGTTAGTTACTGTGGAGATAAGCAGAGAAACTGTGTTCAGAGTATCTTCCCGTAGGAACAAACGGATGTATTTTCTTGCTGGTTGACAGGAGTATTTCCCCGGAGTCGTCAAAATTTTATTGCCTATATTGATAGGAGTTCCTCGCGTTGACGAGATATGAGTCCTGACGTGGATAATTTATTCCTATATTGACGGGATTTCTTCGTGCTAAAGAAATGGGTGTCCTAACGTGGACAGATTTATTTCCTCAGGTTGACAAGATGTGTTAGTCCTAACATGGACAGATTCAGTTTCTCGGTATTGATGGAATGTGAAGTCCTGACGTGGACAAGTTTTATTTCCTCAGCGGGTCGAAGATGTGAGTCCTGACGTGGACAAATCAAGACGAGGTGTGAGTCCTAACGTGGACGATGTATTCCTAACGTGGAAAGTTTATTCCTAACGTGGAAAAGTTATTCCTAACGTGGAAAGTTTATTCCTAACGTGGACGATGTATTCCTAACGTGGAAAGTTTATTCCTAACGTGGAAAGTTTATTCCTAACGTGGAAAGTTTATTCCTAACATGGACGATTTATTCCTGACGTGGACAGTTCATTCCTATGTTGATAGGATCCCCTCGTGCTGATGGAATGCAGACGAGTCATCCCCAGCGAAGTCGCCGAGATTTTTCCGTGTTGACGGCAGGTGGAGTCCTGACGTGGACAAGTTTTAGTTGAGATTTCGTCGTGTTGACGAAACAGGCGTCCTAACGTGGACAAAGTTCTATTCCTGTGTTGTTGAGGTGTGAGTCCTGACGTGGACAGATTTGTGTATTCGTGGTTTGACGAAATTTGGGTCCAGATGTGGACAAGGTTACTACTGTGACAACAGAATCTCTATTCGTGTTGATGAATTTGTCTCTCTTCTTGTGTTGATAAGGTTAGTCTAGTTGTAGACAAAGGTGTTTTATGAAAAGTGTTCAGTACCTGTGGTGTTACATAGGTGGTTGAAGTTGAAATCAGAATTATCAGACGTCGAATCAGTTGTTGCCGTAACAACCAGATTCAGTTAGTGGATGTCGTTCCTCAAACAGTGGTGCAGTTTATTTCTGCGGTTAGCAAATTTCCGGGTTCTTAATATTCAACTGTCTCGTACCTCGAATGTTTGAAGGTCGTTCGCGCTTCACCCAGTCGGGTCCAAGTCGCTTGAATAGGGGCAGCTGTTGCACCCTAAAATTTACTCAACCTACTTTACTTAGTTTATGTTTCAATTGCATTGTCATTGGCATATTAGGTCATGTACATAATTCATTCATCTGCATAGCATAGCATGGGCAAGTCATCCAACAAGGGACCAAGTACTATTCTTATCTCTATAAGCCTATCAAGAGGTTATTGTTCAAATTCAATCTTATCCAAGTCATCAGAAAGAAATTGAAATCTAAGAAGTCTGTGGATCAAGCAGTGGATCTCTCTCCTATCTTGAGTGTATTTGAAGATCATCAAAGAAGTTGTGAGCTGTGAATTGAGGTCATGGAGGGTATACAGACATCATGGAAGACATGGAGAGTCATTTTGAAAGTGAGACAAGTCATTGATATGATCACAAGAGTTGCAGTTGAAGACAGTCAACCAGGGTTTCATCTGGGTCAACCCTAGGTCAACCCTAGGTCAAATGTTTGATTGAAAGGCATCAAGTTCTATTTGATAGGTGTGGGGTTCATCATTTGACATGTAGATAAAGATGTGGTGTTGTGCCAAGGAGAAATCAAAAGAAATCAAGAAGAAGAGGAGTTTCTAAATTAGGGTTTCTGTGTAAAATCCCCTGATTTAGGTCAAACTTCCAAGCACGATAATTCAAAATGCAAGCTTCAAATGGATCCTTGGCCAACATGAAACTTGTAGAGGATATCAAGACCTTTAATTTGAGTGGTGGAAGACATCAAGGAGATTTATAGAACTCAAGTTATGGTCCTTGCAAGTTACATGTCATCTGAGGTATCTGAAATTTTGTCTGTGAAAGTTACTTGTCTTCCAAGCAACGTTTACCCCTCAAGGAGATTTCAAATGAATTTCTGGTCAACATGAGAGTTGTTCCTCATTGTCTTAGCTTTCTAGAAAGGTATGGTATGCATTCATCTGATTTGTGGAACTCTACTTATGACCTTGGCAAGCAAAGGGTATTTTGGTCATTTGAGAATTACAGGTCATTTCAAGCCTATGCCCAAAACTCATACAAGGAAGCTTCAAATGAAAAACTTCACAACATCAAACTTGCTACAAATGACATTTTGAGTCTAGAAAAGTGATCATGAAAGTTTGGAAAGGCTCATAGCTCAAGGTTTCAAATTTGGTCAATTAAAAGGTGAATTTAATGAATAAAAGTGACCTAAAAATGAGATTTTTCATACCATGTCCAAATGGGATGAAGTTATAGGTCATTTTGATTGGAAAGAGTGTTTTAAGAACATTGGAAAAATTAGATTTTTGAGATTAGTTCAAAGTTTGGAAGTTATGCTAGTTGGCTTACAAAAGAAGTAACATATCCAAATTCACAAGGGATTTGAGCACAAGAAGTTTCTAGCAAGATCTAGAGGGTTCCATGAGCATCTATATATTGAGTAGAGTGGCTCCAATCATGGGTTGGTGATTCATTTTGGTTGAAACTCATAGTTGCATCTCATTCTTCAATTTTGCAAATTCATTCCAAACTCTATCAAATCTTCATCATTTTCCAAAATTCTTGATCCTATCATCATCTATATTCATCATAGAGCAAGTTTCCATCAAGATCTGGCTGAATTGAAGTAGAATTCGTGCTATACAAGTTCATCCTCCAAATTGCAAAAGGAAGTGGTTATGGCAATCCAAAGCATTTGAGCAAGAACTTCTGCATACAGAACCAAGATCCAAGTCCTTTGATCAAGTCCAAAGCATTGCAAGCTGTGGATCCAAGGATTTCTGCATCTGTTTTCAGTTTTGCACCAGGTTAGTTTTCCTATCGAATTGGTTAGAATTAGTTAGCATGGTGTAGAATCATTAGGTTAGAACTGTTAGGCATAGGTAGAGGATCATTTCCACTGAATTTGAGAGCTTTCCATGGAGTTTGACATTGAAGCACACCAACTGTTTGGGATCAGAACTCTCTTGATATGAAATGTTAGCACTAGTTCTTTAGCTTAGGTTAATCAGTAATGAAAGGTGGTCATTTTGATGGCAAGAAATTGGAGAAAGAGGAAGTTGGAAATTGGAGTGTTCATGGAGAGGAAGCTATCGAGTTTGATTTTCTAGGTTGATACAGTAAGAACTAGTAATGTATTATTGTTCAGCATGAGAATTTGAGCAACTTTGCTATTTATGGATCTGAATTTCATGGAGAGATGAGGTTGTACGAGGGTGCTGAAGTCTGGTTCATGCTAGTTTGTTTATGGCAATCATGGCTGAAACCCTAGCTTCTCATTGGAGAAGAAACATGATGATCGTTGGATGAAGTCTTCCTTGTTGACTGAAGCTCAGATCATGTGGCCAGGATTTAAAGTTGAATTTGGAGGGAAGACTGAAACGTGAAACGCACCGTTTCACTTATGTCTTCAGACTGGGCCTAACCAATTGCTTTTCACACCACCACTCACCAAGGCCCAAACCAATTGAACTAACATAATTGCTATTGGTACCGTTTTTGTTTTTTTATTTTCTTTTGTGATTTCTGATTAACTGGGCCCAGACGCGCCTTGCTATGCGCACCCCCAGTCTGGGCCCATCATCTCTTTTTTAACTGAAATCATGACTAACTGCACCACTAACCAATCTAATTCATTTTAATTTCATTCATTTTTCTTAATTCTTTGAAAAATCATAACAAATTGAAAATTTCATATTTTTAAGTGGTTGTTTTTGCATCTTTTTTATATTTCTGTTAAGAAAACTGCCATATAATAAAATTAGAATTTTATTTTATTCTTGCATTTTTAGTATATTTTTCTTTTAAATAGGTTTTAAATGATGTTTAGTTTAATACTTGATCTTGTTGATTTTAGTTTAGCTAGATCTTTTTATATTTTGGACCCATTCTTTTTAGAGTACTTCACTTAGGACTTTAATTTTCATATGAGATTTAAGTCATGATTTTAGGATTAAATTTTAGATGGTTTGTTTAGGTGTGATTAGGAGAATCAAAACTAGGGTTTAGATATAACATAGGTGTGATAAATCATTTCTTTTAGGAGTTGTAGTTTGAATTTTGGGGTATGGGACTATAGGGGTTATGGGTAAATAATAGATCCCTTAGAAAATAGTAGGTTTCCCCCATTATGCTATTACTATTAGTATTGCTTGTATTTGATTGATTGTGTGGTGTGCCCTCTCTAGGGTTATTATGTGGACTGTGTGGGGTATTGGGCCTGCTTGGGGTTTGGTGCTTGAGCTGAAGACTGTGCTGATGAGGCCCATTGAAGATTAAGAGAATGAAGACCAATTCCCAGAGTTGATAAGGAGTGTATCTTGCTGGCAGCTGTTGAAAGTTATAGGATCTAGGAGTTAGGCAGAGCCCTAGAATAGCAACTTGATTCACAAACATGGAAGGTCTTGTTTGCCTCCATTATTTCTCTATGATTCAAAGTCTCTTTTAAATATCCACCTCCTTCCTTTGGAAGGATTAGTGAATGTATTTAAAAGATAGAACTTTTGAGAGAAAACTGTCAGTATCATGTTAACAATCAGTGAGCCACCCTTGGTAGACAATTGACTGCTTAACATCCAATTCATCTTGTTGACTGCTGATCATCTTGGAGATTGAGACTTGAAGAAAATCCCTGAAGACTGATGATAGAGACCTTGCTTGAAGGCTTGAAGATGAAGACTGATGCTTGCTTGAAGCTTGTAGATGGTTGAAGATGACTTGAAGACATATGTTGATGAAAACTGCTGTTGGCTGTTTATTTTTTGCTGTTTTTGATGTATTGTTTGAATTTCCCTGACTGTATTATTTGTCATTTAATCTGTTAGGTTGAAAGCAAATTTTGTTCGCTTTTGCCTGTTGTTTTCTAGGTTCGAGGTTGAGTGGGACTCCCTTGCTTCGCTTGTATTGTTGCATCCATGCATTTTACTGCTTTATTGTATATGCAACTGTTTCTGTTTCCGTTTATCCCTTAGGATCTCTGTTTCTCTCTGCGCAAGAGAGGAGCATGATAGACATTAGGTCTTAACCCATGCATGATAACATTAGGTTAATTTGATTCCCTTTTCAACCCTAGGTTAGAGTTCTGTCTCTTCTTTCTCAAAACAAACAGAAAAACACAATAAGATTTCAAACACAATAAAAGACACTTCTTCCGTAAAAGAATGTGAACTCATCAAAACGTCATTTTTGTCCGCTTGGACCATAATCAGGAGAAAACCTTTTTCAGAGGGAATAAAAACAATCAAAATAGACTTGTGTCGTACGTGGCCCGAACTACGTTTGCTCTGATCTTTCATGCTGTATGAAAGTACGTAGGCATAGGATGCGATATCCTAGCGAGCAACCTTCCCCTCCTTTCCCGTAGGTAGGCGAACTACGTTGACTCTGATTTCTCGTTCCAGACGGGAATACGTAGGCATAAAGTGCGATACTTTGCCGAGTCATTTTATTTTCTTTTAACCCCAGACCTTAGTTTAGATAGAAATAACAATCCATACCAGAAAACAAGCGTGGATCCCGTCGAGTACGACAGACGTGAGGGGTGCTAATACCTTCCCCTTGCGTAACCGACTCCCGAATCCAGGATTTGGTTGCGATGACCATTCCTTTCCCGTCTTTGTGGTAGGTTTACTTCGAGCGTTTCCTTTCCCTCCGTTGGGATAAATAACGCACGGTGGCGACTCTTCTGTTCAGCCGGCGCCGATTTTCGCAGTAGCGACACAAGGTGAAGGCCCGGTATATCAATATGAAGGAGCTCCTTAAGTGTAGCACTCGTGCAGGGGCTTTAGAACTTTTGGATAGTCTTTTATTTCCTCTTAGTTTATCTGAGTTGTATTTTCTTCGAATATTAATGTGTCTGTGGTTTTTTAGGTAACATATCTTCTGCTCAAGAATGAATGGTAAAGAATGCCGAGGGGAAGCTAAAGGGGGTGTAGTGATTGGGAAGAGTCGCCTCAGCCAGCGAGCGCCTCCTCCTCAAATTGGGTTGGGGACCTCCTCGTCTACCCTGCCAATCATCCAAACATCACCCATGCCTGTGAGTTCAAGGCTCAAGCATCAATGTACGGGCGAGATTGTGGACCTCAACAAAGAGAGGGAGAAAAGCAGATTTAAGCTGCCTTCGTGCCTGCACAATAAGAGATTCTTCGAGGGTTCTTCTTTGGCAATTCCTCGGGCGGAGTCTCTGAAGCTCAAGGAGATGGACCGCCCAAGAAAAAGGACCATGCTTGATCATGATGCTTCTCCCCTGATAAGGGTTCTGGAGATGGCAGTGGTTTACACTGAGGTGGATTCCCACCACGAATCTGAGCTGAAGAAGGCCCAGTCTGCGGTTGCGGACCTGGAAGAGAATTTTAAGAAGTCTCAGGAGGGACGGGTTAGGGTCGTCGAGGAGGCAGTGAAAAAGTGTCGAGATGAGCTGTCAGCGGAGAAACATATCCTTACTGCATAAAAGAAAGCTGTTGAGGATCTGGTCGAGCAGCTGAAAGCCGTCAGTGCTCCTGATGAGGGTGAAAGCGAGGATGTGAACAAATTAAAGACTCGGGCCGAGCTAGTCGCTCGCATTACCTAGGTTGAGGACAACTGCCTAGCCATCACTAAGGAGGCCTTCGACAATGTCGTGGAGCAATTGAAGATCGTGAATCCCGGTGTTGAGTTATCCACTAAGGGTACCGAGTTTCTTCATAGCGTTGCGAGTGGCATGATAGTCACCCCAACTTCCTTCAAATTAACGAGGACCATGTGCAGGATGCCCGTGAATATCCTCAACAAGCGGAGGAGTGACTTCTCTTTCAGTTGTACTTTTGACCTGCGCGCCAAGTTTTTGTAATTTTATTCTCTTGTGTGGGGCTTGGCCCCTTTATATTGTAACAAGCACAATCGCGATCCTTGTAGCCTTTTTTATGTTAATATTTATTTTTGGCAATGGTGGTCGGTTATGTATGATTTGTTTTCGTGCATGTTTATACTTTGCTTTATTTTTTCTAAGTGTCAAACGATGCTCAATGCTCATCGTATGAGCTACCTTAGTGAATGGTTTTATTATGTTTCGGGGTCTGCTCGACAAATGATGTTTGACAGTGAGGGGAACTAGTCAAAAGGTATGGGTATCTTCCGGGCATGAGAGCGGAGCTCAGGTCACGTTTGTGGCATGAGTTCATAGCATGAACTTCCCATTGCGAGCTGGGTGTTTTGCCTTTCATGATACTTTGGCGACGGCGGGCTTAGTCGGGGGACCGCTGTCGGGCATGGGTTTTGCTCATTCTTGAGCAAAAGACGATCTTGATTTACTTTGGTGATGCAACGCTTGTACTTGGGCATGCACTTATGGCCGGTACGTTATGTGTAACACCCCCTTTCTATACCCCCAAATAAACAATTAAATCATTTAGACACTCAATAAAATTTTCATCAGAGTATAAATTAACACATGGTATAAAAGAGGTACGTCACATTATCCAGGAAATTCAAAACACATACAACACCTGCTCATAAAGATATGCAACAAAGGGTAAATCACCACAAAGGAACTTAGTCCTTAAAAACCCGCGTATCAATATTTAGAATAAAAGCGGAAACATCTAAATATTGAATCACCTCATTCATATAAACATTGTATACATCAACAGTTTAATTCAAGTCAAAAGTCGTGTTTACAAAACATTCCAGCAGATACATACACAAATGTATCATAAAAGAATCCAAAAGAATTCCTAACTACCCGGTGCTACATATCAGAGCCAACTGACCAAAAAGAATGAAGCCACGCTTCACTAAAGACCTCCAGCCAACCTACTCTGCAATGCCTCATAGAGCATCATAAACATACTACATTTCTCACCGCAAAACATCACAATTCAATCATATACATATCGCAACACATATATAATTCACCATTAAACATATACAGTTACGTTCATTACACCAATATATCATATGAAGATAATAATTCACTCATAGAGACCGACTCACAACTCTATGCAGATGCAAATGCGGTACCGACTCATTCAGCAGGTTCAATTGAAGAACCAAAAGGAACCATCACTCGTTACCGAAGTAACTCCCCGTCGGGCCTACGATGTTCACCCATCGCTCACACCCCACATGGGCACACCATGTTTTAGGATTGCTCACATCCCACAAGGGCACACAATCGTTCTGCAGATTCTCCATGGAATCAAAATAAACTATCGCTCACACCCCACAAGGGCACACGATGTTTCTGCAGATCCTCCTAGGGATCAAAATAAACTATCGCTCACACCCCAAAAGGGCACACGATGTTTCTGCAGATCCTCCTAGGGATCAAAATAAACTATCGATCACATCCCACAAGGGCACACGATGTTTCTGCAGATCCTACGCGGGATCAGACACACAAGAATGCAACATGATGCTTCACAAACGAAACGACACCATACATTCTTGACATGCATACTTATACACCATATATATATTCATGTATATTTTGTTCAATTCAAACAATTGCACAACATTGCCAAACGACCACATTTCACACTCCACGATTCACAATCTAGGATTCACGCCATACGGCTATCCATAGCATAACATATCACAATATACACTATGCATAACCAGAAAGGATTAATCATACTTGAATCGAAGAATCCATCATGGAAGTGAAAACACAATAAAATAACATCCTGCCACGCTCGTTACCTTGCTCGCCTAGCGAGCTCCTAGCGAACAAGCTCGCGAAGGCAAACAGAAGCCTCTGACTTGATTCACTATCCCACTCGCCACAGCGAATGCTCGCTACCCCCTTTGCCACCAGCGAAGAACACCCAAAACCATACTGCCCAAGTCTGGAACCGTTCGCTACTGGCTCGCCACAGCGAAAGCTCGCGACCCGCTCGCCTAGCGAACGTGCTAGCGAGGGTCTGCAAATTCAGAATCCTCACTGTCCAAAAACTCCGAAACTCGTCGAAATCTACCCGATTCAATCCCAACTCGTCTCAGCGGCTTAGCCCAACGTTCCTCAACTAAATTCTACCACTCATTCTCATTTCTAACTGTGAAAACTCAGGTTCTACTGACTAACTCAAATTCGACCTAAAACGGAAAACGAGCAAAACTCTCCCCAATCCAAAAACAAACCAATAGAAACATACATAATCATATACATCGAAATAATAATAAAGTTTCACACCCTTACCTGATTAATCGAAGCTTAGAAATTTGATTCTTAATGATTCTAGGTTTTCTCCTCTTTCTCTTCTCTTCTTCTTCTTCTTCTTCTTTCCTCTCTATTTCTTTCTATCTCCTTTCTTTTCTCTCTAATTCCACTTATATTCTTTCTATTCTATTTCTCTCAAATATCTACTGATCAAGGATTATCTAAAACATCCTCTAACTAATTCCCCCAAAACTCTCCAAATAATAAAATAACATAATAAGCACACATAATATATTCAAGTTCAAATTCTACAATTAAAAGAATAATTCAATTAAAATAAATTAAAAGACTCAACAACAATGGGAAATTCAGAATCGGGGCGTTACATTATGTTCTTCGTGTTGACGAAGCATGCTGACGATTGAGGCATTAGCTATAATATTATTTTAACTTTTCGGCGTTCCATGGTCGAGCGAATTCTTCCCCGTTAAGATGTTCTAGATAGTAGGCCCCATTCTCTATTTTCGCTCTAACACGATAGGGTCCTTCCCAGTTTATGACGCATACACAAACTGAGCTACATCCCTTTTCAATCTGGACCACCAAAAGATTTTCTTCAAATCTTGATACATCTTATTCGCTCCCGGATGAATACTCAAGCTACTCCGGTGTCCTTCCTCTAATATCATCCTTTTCAACTCCGCATTGTCGGGAATACAAATACGACCACGAAATCTTAAAACTCCAAAATCGTCAACCTTGAAATCCTCATTCTCATTTGTCATCAAGTCAACGAAATTCAAGTCCAACTTTTGCCTTTCACATGTGGTAGCAAGAAAATCATTCGTAATACGAAGCATACCAAGCCTCACACTTATCGGCGCCATTTCAAAAACCAAACTCAAATCTCTAAAGTCCTCCAAAAGTTCCCATTCTCTCATCATTAATGTAAACATGTGCAACGATTTCCAACTTAAGGCATCAGCCACCACATTTGCCTTACCCGAATGGTAATTCAAACCAAAGTCATAGTCTTTCAAAAGCTCTAACCACCTCCTTTGCCTCATGTTCAATTCCTTCTGATAAAATAAATACCTCAAACTCTTGTGATCACTAAAAACTTCAAATCTCGCACCATAAAGATAATGCCTCCAAATTTTCAAAACAAATACCACGACCGCTAATTCCAAATCATGCGTAGGGTAATTCTTCTCATGCACTCTCAACTGCCTCGAAGCATAAGCCATAAGTTTTCCCCCTTGCATCAACACACCACCTAAACCTGACAAGGAAGCATCACAATAAACTACGAAAGGTTCTGTAGGATTCGGCAAAATCAAGACTGGCGCTGTTGTCAATATTCTCTTTAACTCCATGAAACTCTCCTCACAACAAGCATCCCAAATGAAAGCATTTCCCTTACAAGTCAATTGCATTAACAGAAGTGCCATCTTTGAAAATCCTTCAATAAACCTCCGATAATAGCCTGCCAAGCCCAAAAAGCTTTGAATCTCCGTAACTGATTTAGGAGTTTCCCATTGCATTACCGCATCAATCTTGGATGGATCCACACTAATACCACTACCAGAAATAATATGTCTGAGAAAACTCACTTATGACAACCAGAATTCACACTTGGACAACTTAGCATACAATTTCTTTTCCTTCAAAATCTGTAACACAATCCTTAAATGCTCTTCGTGCTCCTCTTGAGACTTAGAGTAAATCAAAATGTCGTCTATGAACACAACCACAAAACGATCCAACTGCTCATGAAAAATACGATTCATGTATTCCATAAACATACCCGGCGCATTAGAAACTCCGAATGGCATTACGGAATATTCGTAATGACCATACCGTGTCCTAAAGGCCGTCTTTGGAATATCCTCCTCCTTAACCCGAATCTGGTGATAGCCTGATCTCAAATCGATCTTGCTAAATACACGCGCTCCAACCAATTGGTCCATCAAATCATCAATCCTTGGAAGCGGATACTTATTCTTAATCGTCACCTTATTCAACTGTCGATAATCAATACATAACCTCATACTTCCATCCTTCTTTTTCACTAACAATACCGGTGCACCCCAAGGAGAAACACTTGGCCTTACAAACCTCTTATCCAACAAATCATTCAACTGCTCCTTTAGTTTTACCAATTCGGATGCTGACATGCGATACGGTGCCATCGAAATCGGTCTAGTACCAGGAACTAGATCAATAGAAAACTCAACTTCTCTTTCCGGCGGTACATCCATAATCTCCCTCGGGAATACTTCTGGAAAATCACATACCACTGGAAACACATCAAGCTCAACCTCACTCTCCACCGACAACGATGCAAACAAGCCGAACAACTGAGCTTCATCCGCTAAAAGCTTCTTCAACTCTTTAGTAGATAGAAAACTATTACTTTCATCATCTTCCAAAGAAAGAAACCTTACCATCTTGTGATAGCAATCTAAATGAACTCTATTAAATTGTAACCAGTTCATACCCAAGATCACGTCTAAACCTTCCAACGGCAAACACACCAAATCCATAATGAAGTCTTTACCATACATGGTCAAAGAACAACTTACACACACTAAGGAAGTAGTTACCGACCCCGAAGCGGGAATCTCAATAACCATGTCTCCACTCATAGACACCATGCACAAACCCAAACGCTTAGCACACTCAATAGAAATGAACGAATGAGTCGCTCTGGTATCAATAATAGCAGCTAAAGGCATATTATTAATAAAGCATGTACCTTTAATCAAGCGAACCATATTAGTAGTGTCTGAACCGGCTAATGCAAATACTTTTCCATCCGACTGAGCTTGCTTTGGTTTGGTACACTTGGTGCTAATATGACCAACTTCTCCGCAAGTAAAACACTTTACCACATTCCTTCTACAACCAGCAGTGGCATGCCCAAGACTTCCACAATTAGCACACTTATCCACAAACTTCCCACATTCAAAAGATTTGTGGCCCATCACACCACACTTGTAACATTTGACCACACCAGAACTTCCTCCTCCGAGTCTCCTATCAAAGTTTCTCTTATACTTGTCTTTATCAACAGGCGTCATATAAGGTCCACTCCTTACTTGTTGCTTGCCTTTCTTCTCACTCAAACTCTTATAATGAGTAGATCGAGCCCTACTGTCTTCTTCAAAAATCCTACAACATTCAGTCAAATCCGAAAATCTTCATATTCTTTGGTATCCCACCGCTTATTTTATCTCAGGACGCGAGCCATTCTCATACTTAATGCACTTAGAGAATTCCGCCATAACCGCCACATAATGTGGATGAAACTGAACTAACTCCACGAACTTAGCCGTGTAGTCCACCACTGACATATTGCCTTGCTTCAGCTCAAGAAATTCCATTTCCTTTTTCCCTTTTACACTCTCAGGGTAATACTTTCTCAAGAATTTTGTGCGAAATAAATCCCAGGTTATTTCCTCGTCATCTACCTCAAGAACTTGTCTCATACTGACCCATCAGTCGTCGGCCTCTTCTCTCAACATGTGAGCTCCAAGTCCCACATTGTTTCCCTCAGCACACCCCATAACTCTAAAGATTCTCTCAACTTCCTTCAACCAGATTTGAGCACCATCCGGATCAAACCTCCCCTTGAATACCAGCGACTGATTCTTTCTAAACTCATCATTAGCGTTCGAATTCGGTGCACCTTGCACCGCCCTTGCCATAACCTCCAAAGCCGCAGCCATAGCAGTGTCATTACGACCAGCCATATTCTGATGATTCCCAAAAATAACAACAAGGTTAAACAACTGTTCAACAACCACAACAACAAGACAGACGCAACTGACTCAACATTGGCTCTGATACCACTTAATGTAACACCCCTTTTCTATACCCCCAAATAAACAATTAAATCATTTAGACACTCAATAAAATTTTCATCAGAGTATAAATTAACACATGGTATAAAAGAGGTACGTCACATTATCCAGGAAATTCAAAACACATACAACACCTGCTCATAAAGATATGCAACAAAGGGTAAATCACCACAAAGGAACTTAGTCCTTAAAAACCCGCGTATCAATATTTAGAATAAAAGCGGAAACATCTAAACATTGAATCACCTTATTCATATAAACATTGTACGCATCAACAGTTTAATTCAAGTCAAAAGTCGTGTTTACAAAACATTCCAGCAGATACATACACAGATGTATCACAAAAGAATCCAAAAGAATTCCTAACTACCCGATGCTACATATCAGAGCCAACTGACCAAAAACAATGAAGCCACGCTTCACTAAAGACCTCCAGCCAACCTACTCTGCAATGCCTCATAGAGCATCATAAAACAGCAGAAGGGTGAGAAACATTATCATAACAAACAATGCATATAATATATATATATATATATATATATATATATATATATATATATATATATATATATATATATATATATATATATATATATATATATATGTATGTATATATATATATATATATATATATATATATATATATATATATATATATATATATATATATATATATATATATATATATATATATATATATATATATATATATATATATATATGTATGTATATATATGTATACATATATGTATGTATATATATGTATACATCGTGTGCCCTGGTGGGGTGTGAGCGATAGTTTATTTTGATTCCTAGGAGGATCTGCAGAAACATCGTGTGCCCTAGTGGGGTGTGAGCGATAGTTTATTTTGATTCCTTGGAGAATCTGCAGAACGATTGTGTGCCCTTGTGGGGTGTGAGAAATCCTAAAACATCGTGTGCCCATGTGGGGTGTGAGCGATGGGTGAACATCGTAGGCCCGACGGAGAGTTACTTCGGTAATGAGCAATGGTTCCTTTTGGTTCTTCAATTGAACCTGCTGAATGAGTCGGTACCGCATTTGCATCTGCATAGAGTCGTGAGTCGGTCTCTATGAGTGCATTATTATCTTCATATGATATATTGGTGTAATGAACTTAATTGTATATGTTTAGTTGAGAATTATATATATGTTGCGATATGTATATGATTGAATTGTGATGTATTGCGGTGAGAAATGTAATATGTGTATGCTATGTTGGTATATACATATATATATATATATATATATATATATATATATATATATATATATATATATATATATATATATATATATATATATATATATATATATATATATATATATATATATATATATATATATATATATATATATATATATATATATATATATATATATATATATATATATATATATATATATATATATATATATATATATATATATATATATATATATATATATATATATGTATATATGTATATATATATATATATATATATATATATACATATGTGTGTATATATATATACATACATATATATATATATATATATATATATATATATATATATATATATATATATATATATATATATACATACATATATATATATATATATATATATATATATATATATATATATATATATATATATATATATATATATATATATATATATATATATATATATATATATATATATATATATATATATATATATATATATATATATATATATATATATATATATATATATATATATATATATATATATATATATATATATATATATATATATATATATATATATATATATATGTATATACCAACATAGCATACACATATTACATTTCTCACCGCAATACATCACAATTCAATCATATACATATCGCAACATATATATAATTCTCAACTAAACATATACAATTAAGTTCATTACACCAATATATCATATGAAGATAATAATGCACTCATAGAGACCGACTCACGACTCTATGCAGATGCAAATGCGGTACCGACTCATTCAGCAGGTTCAATTGAAGAACCAAAAGGAACCATTGCTCATTACCGAAGTAACTCTCCGTCGGGCCTACGATGTTCACCCATCGCTCACACCCCACATGGGCACACGATGTTTTAGGATTTCTCACACCCCACAAGGGCACACAATCGTTCTGCAGATTCTCCAAGGAATCAAAATAAACTATCGCTCACACCCCACTAGGGCACACGATGTTTCTGCAGATCCTCCTAGGAATCAAAATAAACTATCGCTCACACCCCACCAGGGCACACAATGTTTCTGCAGATCCTCCTAGGGATCAAAATAAACTATCGCTCACACCCCACAAGGGCACACGATTTTTCTGCAGATCCTACGCGGGATCAGACACACAAGAATGCAACATGATGCTTCACAAACGAAACGACTCCATACATTCTTGACATGCATACTTATACACTATATATATATATATATATATATATATATATATATATATATATATATATATATATATATATATATATATATATATATATATATATATATATATATATATATATATATATATATATATATATATATATATATATATATATATATATATATATATATATATATATATATATATATATATATATATATATATATATATATATATATTCATGTATATTTCATTTAATTCAAACAATTGCACAACATTGCCAAACGGCCACATTTCACACTCCACGATTCACAATCTAGGATTCACGCCATACGGCTATCCATAGCATAACATATCACAATATACACTATGCATAACCAGAAATGATTAATCATACTTGAATCGAAGAATCCATCATGGAAGTGAAAACACAATAAAATAACATCCTGCCACGCTCGCTACCTTTCTCGCCTAGCGAGCTCCTAGCGAATGCTCGCTTTCTGTTCACCTAGCGAACAAGCTCGCGAAGGCAAACAGAAGCCTCTGACTTGATTCGCTACCCCACTCGCGACAGCGAATGCTCGCTACCCCCTTCGCCACCAGCGAAGAACATCCAAAACCATACTGCCCAAGTCTGGGACCGTTTGCTACTGGCTCGCCACAACGAAAGCTCGCGACCCGCTCGCCTAGCGAACGTGCTAGCGAGGGTCTGCGAATTCAGAATCCTCACTGTCCAAAAACTCCAAAACTCGTCGAAATCTACCCGATTCAATCTCAACTCGTCTCAGCAGCTTAGCCCAACATTCCTCAACTAAATTCTACCACTCATTCTCATTTCTTACCGTGAAAACTCAGGTTCTACTGACTAACTCAAATTTGACCTAAAACGGAAAACGGGCAAAACTCTCCCCAATCCAAAAACAAACCAATAGAAACATACATAATCATATACATCGAAAGAATAATAAAGTTTCACACCCTTACCCGATTAATCGAAGCTTAGAAGTTTGATTCTTGATGATTCTAGGTTTTCTCCTCTTTCTCTTCTCTTCTTCTTCTTCTTCTTCTTCTTCTTCTTCTTTTCTCTCTATTTCTTTCTATCTCCTTTCTTTTCTCTCTAATTCCACTTATATTCTTTCTATTCTATTTCTCTCAAATATCTACTGATCAAGGATTATCTAAAACATCCTCTAACTAATTCCCCCAAAACTCTCCAAAGAATAAAATAACATAATAAGTACACATAATATATTCAAGTTCAAATTCTACAATTAAAAGAATAATTCAATTAAAATAAATTAAAAGACTCAACAACAATAGGAAATTCAGAATCGGGGCGTTACATTATGTTCTTCGTGTTGACGAAGCATGCTGACGATTGAGGCATTAGCTATAATATTATTTTAACTTTTCGGCGTTCCATGGTCGAGCGAATTCTTCCCCGTTAAGATGTTCTAGATAGTAGGCCCCATTCTCTATTTTCGCTCTAACACGATAGGGTCCTTCCCAGTTTATGATGAGTTTGCCTTCACGGGAATCTTTGTGATTCCTCCTTAGGACGAGATTGCCTACTTGGAACTCTCGTTATATAACTTTAACATTATGCCTAATCGTGATTGTTTTGTTTTAGTGAGGCCTCGCAGAGGGATGCTCTTGATCGAACCTCTTCGACGAGATTGAGCTCCTCCCTTAGTGCGTCGCTTTTTGTTTCCTCGTCCAGGGGGGGGGGGGGGGGTTCAGTCCGCCTGGAGGGCACATGAATTTGAATAGGGATCACTGCCTCAGTCCTGTATGCTAGACAAAAAGGGGTTTCCCTGGTCAAAGAATGAGGCGTAGTACGGTAGGCCCAGAGCACGCTGTGCAGCCCCTCGACCCACTATTTCTTCGTTTCATCTAGTCTCCATTTGAAGCCCTGTAGGATTACCATGTTTGCTGCCACGGTTTGCCCGTTAGTCTGGGGGTTCTCGACGGACACGAAGTTTCGCTTGATGCCCAGTTGGGCGACGAACTCCTAGAATTTTTTATCCATGAATTGTGTCCCGTTATTGGTGACGATTGCTTGGGGGATGACAAAGCGAGCAAAAATGTTTCGCTTGTAGAAACAAAGTTTGTTGTGAGCTGTTATTTTGGCCAGAGCCTCCGCTTCTATCCACTTTATGAAGTAGTCAACGCCTACTATCAGGTACTTGTTCTGATTTGACCCTACGATGAATAGTCCTAGGATATCTAGGCCCCACCATAAGAAGGGCCACAGGGAGCACATTGTTATGAGTTCATTGGGAGGTGCCAAGTAGGGGTGTACAGAACCCAACTCAAACCGAAGACCCTTCCTAACCCAATAGTTTCAGGTTAGTCTTTTTCCCGTCTCATGCAAAAAAATGAAAAAAAAACTATCAAAAAATGTACCCAGTATCAGGTTGGGACGAGTTCGGGTTGACCCTCGGGTTACCCAACACATCCTAATATATGAATGCATATGTGGTACTATTTATTTATTTAATTTGTTGGTATATTTAGATTATTCCAAATTTCCAATACACTTTTCCACTTCCCACCCAATAATTTAATATATGCACTTAATAAATACTAAGTATACATCTTGCCACTTTCCAACTTTCACACTTCTTTAGTTCTCTCACATCATGATTTTTATTTTATATCTTACTATGTTTTAGTGAAAATAAAAGGGTGATGACATATATAGAATTACATCACGTTTTTTTATTTTAAAAAATTGACTTTAGATATCTTTATTGTTTTTCATTCATGCTAATGATTTTATTCATATTTCTCATTTAAATGAATTTTTTAAAATACTATAATAAAATTTTTAAGATACTAATTTTCTTCTTCATATATTTCGGGTTAATCCGATATCGTCTTACATTAACCCGATCTAAACTAGTTATATATTATCAGGTTTTTTTCGGGTTTAGGTACGGGTTTGGGTCATTAAAATAACCCGATCAAAATTTAGGATAGGGTTTAGGTTAGTCATAACCCTTCCTGACCCGTTCCATGCTCACCTCTAGTGCCAAGTGCATGTCCCCGTGCCATTGGCATTTGTCACATTTTTTCACATGTTTCTTTGTGCCATGTTGCATGGTTGACTAGTAATATTCTGCTTGTAGAGCCTTCCTGGCGAGGGATCTCCCCCCGAGGTGCTAGGCGTTGATTCCTTCGTGAATCTCATGCAGAACGTGGACGACCATCTCTTCTTCGACACATTTGAGGAGAGGGATGGAAAACCCTCTCCTGTAAAGCTTGCTTTCGACCAGGACGTAGGAGCAGGCTGCGCCTAACTATGCTGGCTTCCTTGCGGTTGGACGGTAGTTCGTCCTTGGCGAGGTAATTGTAGACGGGGGTCATCCAGCAATGATTGTCGTCAACGAGGTGCACGTCGAGGGTCGCAGAAGCTTTCTCGATGCTGGGTTGTGGAAGTACTTCCTGGATGACATATTTGTTTCCCCCTTTCTTTTTTTTGCTCTCTAGTTTTGACAAAACATTCGCTCGGACATTGTGTTCACGGGGAACATGTTTTACCTCCACCAATGTGAACTTTATCATCTTTTCCTTGACCAGGGTCAAGTATTTAGATAGATTGTTATTCTTGACCTAATATTCTCCCCGAACCTGGAGGGCCACGAGTTGAGAATTGGTGCAGATGACGACTTCTTCAGCCCCTAGGTCTTCGGCGAGGCATAGACCCACGAGGAAGGCTTTGCATTCGGCCTGGTTGTTGGAAGTGGGTGTCGTGCCTCAAAAAATATGAACTTCGCAATGCGCAAAACTAGGGTTTGCACGATCACGGATGGACTTATGAGAGTCGCCACCGAACTTTATTTATTCCCAAGAAAGGAAAAGGAAAATATCGAGAAAATCCATGGGGAAAGGATAGGGTATGGTCATTGCAACCATGTTGAGTTCGGAAGTCGGTTATGTAAGGAGAAGGTGCTAGCACTCCCTACATCCATCGTACTCAATGGTAATCGTCTAAGTGGTTTAGGTATGAAAGATATTTGATATTTTAAAGCTTACTAAGGGAAATTGGTTGGATTTTTTTATTAGAGTGCTCGCCAAGGATTAGGGCCCTCGTGCCTATGTATTCCCCCGTGCAGCAGAAAAGTCATAACAATCGTATCGGCTAAAAAAGGGTTGTTCATTTTTTATGGACGAGTGTTTAGGTTGCATTCTAACTGCTAAACATTGGCTTGTCTGCTTACTAGGGGAGGCTGAAGCACTAGTTTATATATGTAGAAGAAGGGACTAAACAATGTTCTTTTGAAAAAGTTGTTTGAGCTGTGGATCGCACGAGGGCGATGACTTAGTATCTTGAGAAGTTTCAATCGCACAAGGGTGAGAAAAGACAAATTTGATGTGTTGAAGTGTTTTTTTAGGTTTTGAGAACATTTGTCTGTGATTTGGATCGCACTAAAGACTATGGGTAGAGGTGATTATTCCAATCAACCAAATCGAACGCCTTGTGTTGAAATAATTAGAGTGAGTGTATGGAAATCCATTCTCACCCCTTCTCCACCACTTAAGGCTTGTGGAACACAATCCTAATAGCCTTTTATTGTGTTTTTTTAAAGTTTATTCAAGAAAATGCCAATTGATGTTGGATCAAGGCTTTTAACGTGTCATGAGTTTGAAAAGGAAAAGGAAAAGGTTGATGGCGACGCATAAAGCCGCCAACTTACAAAAATGGGGTATGGATTAATATATGGATTAAGAATGCTTGGGTTGATTGGTCAATTGGTGTCGACCAACGTTTTTGAAAATGGAACTTGGTGTTGACCAAATTCTTTGATTTTTTGAAAGATTGATTTTATATATTTTTTTGTCTTTATTAATCATCTATCTAAAGAAATAAAGGCACCAAAAACAAATAACAATTAGACATGAGGGTGAGGGATACATTTTGTCAATGGGAAGTAAGAAAATAACTAAAATACTAAACAGTTAAACAAGTAAATGCGGGACCGAAGCCAATCAAAACTGAATGGCAACTGAATTTAGCTCTGAAGCTAACTTAGAGTGGATTCATGTACGAATCACTCTATGAGAAGTCGAGAAAATTAATATATGCACTCAAGTGGTTCTCGAAAGTTAAATTAGATTTTAACTCCGAAACCGAAATGCAATAATAAATCAAACAACACTCAAAGACATTATTATTATTGTCACACCCTCATTTCACCTTTAGCCTTTCATACCCTACGTTCGTCATATCATACATCGTTCTATTGCATATCGAGCATGTGGGTTCACAAGGTAAGGATTGGGTCGGTTCGTTGTTTTCCATTCCAAATAAGATAAATTGCCTATCATGGGCTACATGGAAGAAAAAGGTTCATCATCTAAGGTTTGGTTCAAGTTGTAAAGTCTACTCATGTAGATTCCTTCAAGGAGAAGTTACTTGAAAAATATTAGGATATTCAAGATCAATATTTCTAATGAACATGAAATGCTAGACCTAATTCAAGATTTCTTCATCCAACTTTGTTTCAAATTCTTGATCAAGTGGAGTTCAAAATTGCAAGGCATGAGTCAAGATCACAAGTTCATAATTCAAGACTTCATCCATTTCAAATAATGGTATAAGGGAAATCCATCATTCAAAATTCAAGATTAGATTCAAGAATATTACAAAGGGAAATTTCATGACATTGCAAGAATGTCACATTTGTTATAAAGTTTCTAATTCTAAGTAATGCTTAGAAAATTAAGTTATTTCTAATCTTAATTCAAGTTTCTAATCAACTTGATGCTATGGTATCCTTCACGCCCCATCAAGTCCACATGTTCCTCATTATGCCTACAAACATCCAAGGAAAATAATTAAGATTCAACTTAACATTGGAACATGACTCATGATGATGCATCTACATATCAAATATCAGAATTTCAAAATTATGTCAAAGGTAGAAGCATGGACCAGAAGGACAACCCAAGAACAAGTGGATAAAGGAGAGCAATACAAAGGGGCAGCAGAAATTCAGGCCTAGGCAAAGTGCACAGCTAGTGCAGAAAATCAGCATTCATGAAAATGGAAAGAAAGAGAGTGACATTAAGAAAGTGGTAAAAGGTATTTCCCAATGAATAAATCTAAAGTTTTGAAACAAGTGAAAACCCTGATTGTTTTGAAGATAAAAGAGAGGGAGCAACAGTAAACAGGGGGGACATTGAGAATAAGAGGTTTTTAGAGAGAAAACCATAAAACTAAGAGAGATTGAAAAACATTGAGAGCATTCATTAAGAAAAAAGAGAGTCACATAGAAACACAAGAGGACCATAGAAAAAAACAGAAAAGAGATTGAGAAAAAAGAAAGAAAAAACCATTGAGAGAACAAGAGAATGATAGAAAACCAGAAGAAGGAAGTGAATCATAGAGCACATCCAACAAAAGCCATCGATGGTTAGAAGGAGAATAGTAGCTCTTGGGTATCTTTTTTCAAACTCTTCTCTCTTTACATATTTTGCATTGTTTTTATTTTCTATTTTAAGTGATATTTATGTTGTGGTAAGGTCTCAAGAGTAACCAAGAATCACTATAATAAAAAGAGAAGAGAGGAAAGAAGAACATAGTGTAGTTTTTTTACTTAGCAGGGCTGACACGGGCCGTGTCAGCCTGCTTGTTTAAACCCCCATCCTGCGCATCTCCCAGGGGTGCTGTCACGGGCCATGTCAGCTGACACGAGCGGTCGTGTCAACTCCCTATTTTACCTCAAAAATCCATGCTGTGGGCACTTCCTGACACGGGCGGCCGTGTCAGGCCCCTGTTTGTTTTCCACTTTTTTTCTATTTCTCCCATTTTTTTCCAACTTTCAAGCCGATTAACTCGATGTGGTTGTACGACCACTATATGTAGATATTTTTACGGTCATTTTTGACTTTTGATTCCAAAAAAACTATTTTCAAAAATAAACTCTCGATTTTATCGAGCCATTTTCACCCTTGTAAGTCGATCGCCTTGTGCGTCACCATCGACCTTGTTCACGTCGCTTCAAACAATTTTACAAGCAATAAAACCCTTGATCCAACATCAAGTGGTATTTTTCTCATGAAAATCCAAAAAAAAAAACAATAAAGATACAATTGGGGTTATACGCCATGAACTTTAAAGTGGTGGAGAAGGAATGAGAGTGGAATCCCTCCTACACTCGTTCCGAATGTTTTGAATACAAGACGCTCAACTTAGTTATTCGAAACATTCATCTCTATCCAAAGTCTTTAGTATGATCCTAATCAAAAACAATTTCTTCTCAAAAGCCTAAAAAATAACATCAACTCATCAAACTTCTTTTCGCCTTAGGGCATCAATTTGAAAACCCTTTTTTAAGGTATAAAATCAACCAACACACAATCATTTCACAAGCCTCTGAATTACGGAGCTCTGATTCTTCACTTCTTTTAAGTGAGGATACTTAGGCACAAGGACCACAATCCTTGGCGAGCACTCTAATAAAAAAACCAACCCCTCTTTCTTTTAAGCAAACAAACTTTTAGATTAAAACACCCATTCAAGCTAAACAACTTAGAAGGTTCACATCGAGTACGATGGATGCGAGGGGGTGCTAATACCCTCCCCTCGCATAACCTACTCCCGAAACCTAAAACTTAGTTGTGATGACCATGCTATTTCCCTAAAGGTTTTATTGTTATTTCCCTTTCCCTCTTTGGGATAAATAAAAGCTGGTGGCGACTGTTGCACCCCAAAATTTGACCAAAATTTATTTACCCTGCAAGAGTTGTATGAGACTTTGAAGCTAGACAAGAAAGTTATTCAAGTGTTCAAAGGTTGATATCTTTGTTATAAAACTCAAGATATCCTCAGAGGGATTGTTTGAAACTAAGGTTGTTAGTCTCATAACTTGAGAGTTGTGGGAGCTCCTCAGATGATTCTGAGACTATGAGGATGGACTTTAAGCTTTTAGAAATCTTATGAGATGTCTTGAAAGCCATCATGAAGCCTAGAGAGGTCATTGTACAAGAATTCAGAAGATTCAGCCATGAGTGGTGGAATTAGGGTTTGACTGGGTCAACCCTAGGTCAACTGATGATTTGGAGAGGGTTGAGACCTAATCCAAGAGCCATGTGATCATGGAATGATGCATGGAGATGCTATAAGGATGATTCCTAGACCAACTCATCATGATTGAGGAGTTTGAGAAGTTTCAAGCTAGGGTTTCTAAGGCTTGACAGTGTAAAATCCCCTAGTTTGATCCCTATCTTCAAGGCAGTGTAGCTCAAGATGTGATTGTCATCTCATCTTCCCCACAACATGAATGTTGTAGAGCTTGTTCTTAGCTTTAATTTGAGTACTAGAAGTGCTTGATAGGATTTGTAGAGCTCAAGTTATGACTTTGACAAGTTACAGGTCATCTGAGGTATGTGAATCTGGGTCCTTGAAAGTCACCCAACTTGCATCCAACTTTTTCCATAGTAGGATGATTCCTATGAACTCTTGGTCAACATGAATGTTGTAGAGCTTGTTCTTAGCTTTAATTTGAGTACTATAAGTGCTTGATAGGATTTGTAGAGCTCAAGTTATGGCTTTGACAAGTCAAGGGCATTTTGGTCATTTGGAGGTTATAGGTCATTTCAAGCATAAGGCCATATCTCCTATTTTCAAGCTTCAAATGGAAAAATATTCAACATCAAACTTGCTTAGCATGATGTTTTAAGGCTAGTAAGGAGGTCATGAGATGTTGAAAAGGCTTGTATCAAAAAGTGATAAAAATGGCCTAAAATGGAGGCATAAGTTAAATAAGTTGAAATTGGAAATTGAAAATCCCAAGTTACACATCCAAACCATGTCATTAAATAGGTCATTTTGACTCTAAAAGACATTCGAAAAACAATGGTTCAGCCACAATTTTGATTTGAGGCCTAGATCATGGGGCTGCTTTGGAAATGGCTTACTTGCATCTTAAGGCACCAAAGCAAAACATGAAGAAACTCAATATACAAGTTAGTTATGCATTTCAACACACCATACATCTCATGTGGGGAGAATTTCAAGGCAGAATTGGTGGTTACAAGAGGCCTGGCATGAGATAACATATGGTGAGAAGTGAAATCAAAATATCATGAGATGAGAAGTTCAAATACTCATTGGATTGTTCTAGAAAGTTATGGACAGTTCTAACAAGTTCTATATAATGGTTAGAGCTTGCTCAGATGCAGGGTTGGTGAGAAAATAGGGAGGAGAGAGAGAGAGAGTGCTATCTTGTTGCTTCCATTGCAAGTCAAGTTTCAATTCTACATTCTTCCTCAATTCCATTCATTCTTTCCATTCATACACACTCCATTGATGATAGTGAAGCTGTGCAGATCAATTTGAGAGCAAATCCATGGTGAATTGAAGAGTTGGTGATTGAACTTTCAAGGTAGCAAGTCAGAATCGAATTCGAAAACCTACACTGGGCGGCTTCGACAAAAAAGGGTATCCCGGTGGACTGAAAACCCGCAAAGGGCGGTTCACGCAAAAGTTAGGGATTTGAAAAAGCAAATGACTGCGTTCCGCGTGTGGACTTTAATTGTTTAGTGGTTTGGAAGACCTGAGGGCCGTTTATCTGAATCAATCTCTTCCGAAGCTGAAGCGTCGGAGAAGTATCGAAGTCAAGTGGGTCATAGAAGGATCAACTCATGGTGTTCGTCTATGCCTCTTTGCCGACATTTGTATATACTGATGTATATTTATGTTTTATTTTTGCGCAGCTTCCTCATTCCAGGAGCTTGCATCTGTTGTAAAACATTTTTACCCATTCAGGGTTTCGTTATCAATAAAATGTATACTATTCAGCAATTCTGTTTGTCTGTTTAGCATTTATCTGTTTTGTTTGCGAAAAAGAACGCCGATGTTTTTGATAAAATACGCATACATAAACTTACTGGCCTAGGCCACTGATTGTTGAAACAATGAATTACTTGAACATTGTCACGAGACAATAACCTTGATAGGTCCCTTTGAGGAGGGTATCTTGTCTGTTTGTTTGTGTTGTTGCAGGTGTAGTATATACCAGACAGTGCGCCGTGCGCATCCCGAAGAAGGATGATTCCTCCTTCTCCAGCAGAGTTCAGTAGCCTCTCCCCGCAGAGCCTGAACGCGAGATCGTGAGCATTGATATGTCTCCCCAGGCAGAGATGATTCTCTCCCCAGTCAGATACGTCCTGAAGGAATGTCATATCCTCAGCTGAGACAGGCGCGAAGCGCGTGTTCATCCCCCAGCACCGGGTCACAAGTGCAGGTTTCGTAGGAGACTATTCGTACGCCGAAGTATGCAGCAACTGATGGTGCCAGACTGAAGTCTCCAGCGGAATTGAAATTCCTCACCAGAGTCGTACTCTCCCCCGAAGTCGGATGATTCCTTCTTCCCCAGCGGAAGTGAGATTCCCCACCAGAGTCGTACTCTCCAGCGAAGCAGAATGATTTCTCCTTCCTCAGCCGAGTTTGCAGATCCCCAAGAGAGCCGAATCCTTGGAAGCTGCTCAAGCCATGATTGGTTTTCCCCAGTGGAGTGTTGAACAGCTGATGTTGTTTCCCCACAGAGTCGTTATCTCCAAAGACGTAGCCATGAAGGCCACGCAGGTTATTCCCGCGATTGACATCGCTTTCCCTCAGTAGGTCCAAGTTCTCGTAGAGCCTCATTCCCCTGTAGTAGTCAACTGAAGTCGTTTTCCCCGCAGCAGTCAACTGAAGTTGTGCCCCCTGCGGAGTCCAATTGAGATTGGCGTGACCATGTTCTCCTCAGCAGGATGATTCCTCTATCTGAGTAGTGCTTCCTCCTTGACAGGAGAATTTCCCCGCGGCATTTATTTTGCTGACGGGATCGCATCATTATGCACGACTGCATAGCATTTATCATAGACACATAGCATTTCCACCGTGTGGAGTATTGCGCCATTGCCGAAGCATATGCATAATAAACATGATCTAGGCTGTTACCGTTCTTGTTTTGCAGGTGTTCCGCCGCAGAATCGATTGCTCAGGATGACTCCTGACATCCCCCCAGCGAAGTTTTCCTGCTCGAGATGATTCCTGAATTCTCCCCAGCGAAGTCTTCCTGCTCAAGATGATTCTTGAATTCCCCAGCAGGGTCGTGTGCTTAAGATGATTCTTAAGATCCCAGTGCAGTCGCCAGAGTTGGTTGCTCAAGTTGATACTTAGAGTCCCCAGTAAAGGTTGCCCAGGATGATTCCTGAAATCCCCAACAGAGCGTCCGCTCAGGATGATTCCTGAAATCTCTAGAATGGTAGTCGGTTCAAGATGATTCTTGAAGTCTCCGGCGGAGTTATTTGGCCAAGATGATTCTTGAAGTCCTCAGCAGAGTTGATCCATCCAGAATGATTTCTGGACCCCCAGAGCGGAGTTACTTGATAGTTCTCCAGAATCCCCAGCGGCGAAGCGTCACCCCCAGCAGGTTTCTAACGGCGAAGTTGAAACCTCCCTTGAAGACTCCATGATTGAAGTCCGACCGTGTTAATGAAGCAGTTTTCTCAGCTGATGCGGAGTGCCTGAGGGTAGAGGTTTAGATATTCCCAGTTGGCTCATGATTGACCAAGAATTCTATTCCCGACTTGCTGACGAAGTCCGGCTGATGCCCGACAGTAATGCGGAGTGCCTGATGGCATGATCAACCTGATGGTTGAAGTCCGGATGATGCCCGACAGATGTCTTTGAATGCCTGATGGCATGATCAACCTGATGGTTGAAGTCCGGCTGATGCCCGGCAGATGTCTTTGAATGCCTGATGGCATGATCAACCTGATGGTTGAAGTCCGGCTGATGCCCAACAGATGTCTTTGAATGCCTGATGGCATGATCAACCTGATGGTTGAAGTCCGACTGATGCCCGACAGTTTCTTTGAATGCCTGATGGCATGATCAACTTGATGGTTGAAGTCCGGCTGATGCCCGACAGTGTTCTTTGAATGCTTGATGGCATGATCGACTATGTATTACCAGTTACCGTGTGACCAATTATCCAGCTAGTTGCCGTGCAGCTATTATTTTAGTTTTTGAAGATTTGTTCCCGTCAGAGTACCGTGTACTTGTGCAGTTGGAAAATTTCCGAGTTTATCGGTATTCAACCATCTCGCACCTTGATTGGCTGAGAGCCGTTCGCTCCTCACCCAGTCAGGTTCAAGCCGTTTGAATAGGGGCAGCTGTTGCACCCCAAAATTTGACCAACATTTATTTACCCTGCAAGAGTTGTATGAGACTTTGAACCTAGCCAAGAAATTTATTCAAGTGTTCAAAGGTTGATATCTTTGTTAGAAAACTCAAGAAATCCTCAGAGAGATTGTTTGAAACCAAGGTTGTGTGTCTCATAACTTGAGAGTTGTGGGAGCTCCTCAGATGATTCTGAGACTATGAGGATGGACTTTAAGCTTTGAGAAAGCTTATGAGATGTCTTGAAATCCATCATGAAGCCTAGAGAGGTCATTGTACAAGAATTCAGAAGATTCAGCCATGAGTGGTGGAATTAGGGTTTGACTGGGTCAACCCTAGGTCAACTGATGATTTGGAGAGGGTTGAGACCTAATCCAAGAGCCATGTGATCATGGAATGATGCATGGAGATGCTATAAGGATGATTCCTAGACCAACTCATCATGATTTAGGAGTTTGAGAAGTTTCAAGCTAGGGTTTCTAAGGCTTGACAGTGTAAAATCCCCTAGTTTGATCCCTATCTTCAAGGCAGTGTAGCTCAAGATGTGATTGTCATCTCAGCTTCCCCATAACATGAATGTTGTAGATATTGTTCTTAGCTTTAATTTGAGTACTAGAAGTCCTTGATAGGATTTGTAGAGCTCAAGTTATGACTTTGACAAGTTACAGGTCATCTGAGGTATGTGAATCTGGGTCCTTGAAAGTCACCCAACTTGCATCCAACTTTTGCCATAGTAGGATGATTCCTATGAACTCTTGGTCAACATGAATGTTGTAGATATTGTTCTTAGCTTTAATTTGAGTACTAGAAGTGCTTGATAGGATTTGTAGAGCTCAAGTTATGGCTTTGACAAGTCAAGGGCATTTTGGTCATTTGGAGGTTATAGGTCATTTCAAGCATAAGGCCATATCTCCTATTTCCAAGCTTCAAATGGAAAAATATTCAACATCAAACTTGCTTAGAATGATGTTTTAAGGCTAGTAAGGAGGTCATGAGATGTTGAAAAGGCTTGTATCAAAAAGTGATAAAAATGGCCTAAAATGGAGGCATAAGTTAAATAAGTTGAAATTGGAAATTGGAAATCCTAAGTTACACATCCAAACCATGTCATTAAATAGGTCATTTTGACTCTAAAAGACATTCGAAAAACAATGGTTCAGCCACAATTTTGATTTGAGGCCTAGATCATGGGGCTGCTTTGGAAATGGCTTACTTGCATCTTAAGGCACCAAAGCAAAACATGAAGAAACTCAATATACAAGTTAGTTATGCATTTCAACACACCATACATCTCATGTGGGGAGAATTTCAATGCAAAATTGGTGGTTACAAGAGGCCTGGCATGAGATAACATATGGTGAGAAGTGAAATCAAAATATCATGAGATGAGAAGTTCAAATACTCATTGGATTGTTCCAGAAAGTTCTGGACAGTTCTAACAAGTTCTATATAATGGTTAGAGCTTGCTCAGATGCAGGGTTGGTGAGAAAAGAGGGAGGAGAGAGAGAGTGCTATCTTGTTGCTTCCATTGCAAGTCAAGTTTCAATTCTACATTCTTCCTCAATTCCATTCATTCTTTCCATTCATACACACTCCATTGATGATAGTGAAGCTGTGCAGATCAATTTGAGAGCAAATCCATGGTGAATTGAAGAGTTGGTGATTGAACTTTCAAGGTAGCAAGTCAGAATCGAATTCTGAGATTGAAGCTTCCTCCATCAAATTTGTTGCAAACAGTAGCAAGATTAGCATCCAAGGAAACTTTCTGAAGAGTTTCAAGGCTTGAAGTGAGGGTTTTCATCATCTGTTGATCAAGAAATACCAGGTTTGCAAATTCTCCACTACATCATGATTCATGCATTGCTAGGTAGAATTGTTAGTGTAGAAAGGTTAGAGACACATAGGTGATGGATTTTGGAGAGTTAGAGAGCAAGTGGTGAAGGTTGAATATTGGACACCATTTCTTTGATGATCAAGAACTCGTGGTATAGTGAGATATAATTCATATTAGATAGCTAATTTCACTCAGTGTGAGTTGGTGAGTATTCTGATGCAAGAAAATTCAAGAATAGTTGAAGTTGGTGATTGAGCTCATTTTTGATCTTGGATCGGGTTCAGTGATCTAGGATGTTTCAATTGATTTTGAGATCATGGTTAGGTTCAGCATGAGATTCTGGGCAAGATAGGGTTTTAAATTTCTATTTTCCATGAAGAATTGATGGAGTTCGTGTTTGAGGAAGATGGAGTTTAGTGCTCTGCATTTTCATGGCTTCCCTTGCAAACCCTAGCTGGAGGTTAGTGGTGAGTTCATAAGCGTTGGATTCAAGTTAGACCATTGACTGAGACCAAGATATGACGGACCAGATTTAATTCCAATTTGAGAGGGAATTCTGAAGCCAGGATGAAACGCTCCGTTTCATTAAAGGAGTTCTTGGGCTTTAGTGAAGAAACCACTATCCACACCCCCCAATCATGGCCCACTTGGATTTTGCGCTATATTTGGTTGCTATCCACACCGTTTCTTTCCCATTTTTCATTCATTTTATTAATTGTTTTTCTGACTTAAGTTGGGCTTAGCGCGTTACTATCTGAACCCCCATTTTTAGCCCATATGAAATCTGAACTGCATCTGGTTACTAAATACACCACCTCATTTCATATTTTCATTTTATTTTCTCCATTTTATGTTAAACTTTGAAAAATCATAATAAATGGAAAAATAAGGATTTTCAAGTTGAAATTTTTTCTCCCACTTCATAATAATGTCTAGAAAATTATCAAATAAAAATATTTGCATTTCATGCATTTTTAATATTTTTTGTGTATTTTCCATTTTAATATCTTTTTTAATTCTTTTATGTTGATACATGAATTTGTAGAATTTTGTTTAGATAGTTCCCTTAGTATTTTTAGGCCATTCTTTTTAGGATAGTTAGATATAAGCTTTAGCTTCCCCCTGGATTTATTTCATAATTTTGTGATGAATTTTAGGTTAGTTTTGATTAGATGACATTAGGTTGTGTAGAATTAGGTTAATCCTTAACATAGGTCCACAATAACACTAGAATTTTGGGTTTCTAGGTCAAGTTAGACATTGGGGAATATAAGGGTATTAAGGGTAGGTATGTAGGATCCCTTAGAAATTATATTAGATTTTAATATAATGGTATACTATTTTTAGATGATTTTTGTAGTTGATGATTGTTTGTGTTGCCCTGGTGGGCTTGTATTTTTGTTTGCTTTGCTTTGTGGGCTTGGAGAGCTTGGTTTTGTTCTAAGGAGCATTGAGGAGCATAGTAGGAGCATTTAGGAGCTTGAGAGCTTGATCTTTTTTTGTTTTGTTGATTGTTTTAGGGTTAGGGATTAGGAAGAGTTTAGACCTAGTTAACTTCTTTCTTAAACATGGATGGTATCTTCCACCTCCATTCCTCCCTATGATTCAAAGTCCTTCCATGGTATACACCTCCCTCCTTTGGAGGGATAAGTGATTGTACCTAGGGAGTAGAACTTTTGAGGGAACCATTCCTTTGATGTTGAACCCTTATAGGTCACCTTTGGTGGTCAATAAGCAGTTCAATATCCCCAGCTTATCCAGTTAAGTGATTTCCTCTGGTTTGATTATCTGGAGAGATGCTGAGCTTGAGTGTGAGGATGAAGACTTCATTGAAGAGTGTTGAAGAGGATGAATCCTTGAGTATTGCCATTCCAGCTGAAGCTTGAAGAGCAACAAGAGCAAGTTGATACTTGAAGACCCCTAAAGATGGAGTAAAGACTGAAGGATGAAGTTGATACTTCTAAGTGATTGAAGATTATGCTGAAGAGCTGAAGCTTGAAGAGCAACAAGACTGGGTTGATACTTGAAGACCCCTGAAGATGAAGTAAAGACTGAAGGATGAAGTTGATACTTCTAAGTGATTGAAGATTATGCTGAAGAGCTGAAGCTTGAAGAGCAAAGGAAGTTGATACTTACTTTGATACCTGGGGATCCTGAAGGAGCCAAGTTGATACTTATGATTGATAGTGAAGCCTGAAGGTGGAGCTGATCAAGGAGCTGAAGCTCAGAGAAGATAAGTTGAAACTTATGTTGAAGGGTTGAAACCTGGAGGAGCAAATTGATATTTGTCAAGAGTGATGGAAGTCTAAAGACTGAATTGCTGTTGGAAGAGCTGAAGCTTGAGGTTGTGAGAGGAGTTGATCTGCTTTTCTTTTTCTTTGTTGTATTGACATGTTTTGTTTGACTTGCTTGATGCATTAGAATAAGTCCATATCTAGAATAGGTAGAATCTAGGAGCATAATTGCACTAGAGGTTGAGTTTCTCCCTCTGCTTGTATTGTTACTGTGTGGCTTTGCTTGCGGGTATTCGGTAGAGCCCAACTCCCTTGCCCATGTGGTTTGTTTTCCTGATGGCATTTCATTTCATTTTATCTGTATGATTGCAGTTTACTGTTATTGCTTGATAGCATGATGTTTTATATTTCAGTATGATTACTGTTATCCATTCTGGCTTGAGGTTGAGATGGGCTTGTGGAGGCTGAAGCCCCATACACATTTCCTCCCTCACTTGCGTTGCATGCATTTTACTGTTAAGCTGATGCTTCGTCTGTTTTGGTGTATCATTGACATGATCCCTTAGGACTCTCATTTCCTTTGATAAGGAATTGATGATAGAACTTTAGGTTGAAACCTATGCATGACAACTTCTAGGAGTTCCCTGTTCAAACCTTAACCATAGGATGAATCCTTGGCATGACAACAGTAGGACTTGATAGTCTCCCTCCTAGTTGGGCCTGTTCTCTTCTCACCTCAAAACAGTTTAAGATACAGTAATCATGAATGATTTCTTTCGTACGTTACGAGCCTTAAGCTATCTGAGAAAGGATTGTGGAAGAGTTTCTTTTCCACAGTCTGGATGTTTAGTATGGTACCCTTTGGGTGACATGCGACGCATTCACTCTCAGGTCATAGTCTCTAGTGCGGTTGAAATCGCAAACACAATAAAAAACACTTCTTTCGTAAAAGACAGGAAATAAACCGTAGTTTCCCGAACTACGTAAGCTCTGATCTCTCATACTTGTTGAGAGTACGTAGGCACAATACTGATGTATTGGCGAGCTACCTTCCCCATAACCCGTCGTAGGTCGAACTACGTTGACTCTGATTTCTCGTTCTCTGATGAGAATACGTAGGCATAAAGTGCGACGCTTTGCCGAGTCAGTTTCTTTTCTGTTTTAAGCCAGCCTTAATAGGTAGATAGATGAAACCAACCTGTCCAAGTAAACACAACAAGCGTGGATCCCGTCGAGTACGACGAACGTGAGTGGTGCTAATACCTTCCCCTTGCGTAACCGACTCCCGAATCCAGACAATGGTTGCGACGACCTTGTCTTACCCTTTTTCGTCAGGTTTTTCCGATCGTTTCCTCTCCCGCTATGAGGGATAAATAACGAAAGGTGGCGACTCTTCTGTTGTGCCGGCACCTTATTTTCGCGCAAGCGACAGCTGGCGACTCTGCTGGGGACTCCAACGGTTCCCTGCGAGAGTCAATCCTAACGCTTGTATGTTTACTTGTTGGGTTGCGTTTATTTATCGCATTTTACCTCTCGCACTTTATTTCCCGCATTTTATTTTCAGTATGATATGATTATCTGTGCTGTTGTGGGAAGGGGCATTCTGATGAGTGAGAAGCCAGACCCAGGCTTGAGTGCACCATAGACTTAGAGTGGAAATTAGTGGGCGCGTGCTTGCTTTGCAGGCACTAGTGTCTCATGAAATCCACGCTCAGACGAGGTTCATCTGGTTGGCTTCTCTTTCAACCCTTTGGGTTGAGACAGTTGCTGGTTTGGTGGATTGTCGACTCTGGGGACCGATCATTTGTGATTCATCCGAGTGAGGCCGCTTCATGAGCTGGTGATGCCACATCTTCTGGGTATCGTATCACCCCTCTTGAATGTCTGTGACGCTGATGAACGCATAGGATGCCGAACTTGAGTCAGTTTAGGTCCATACCTGTGAGCAGGGTTGGGTTTATTGCAGGAAACTGTGACCTTCAGACTACCTGGTTTTCTTGACAGTGAATTAGTTTTGTTGGTACTGGGGTTTCTCAGTTGCAGATTTGTCTGTTCTTGATAGAGCAGGTCCTGATCAGAGGATCTTATCAGCAGATGTTGTTTGTTCTTGATAGAGCAGATTTTTGATTGGGGTCTGAAGATCTCATCAGCAGATGTTGTTTGTTCTTGATAGAGAAGATTTTTGATTGGGGTCTGAAGATCTCATCAGCAGCTGTATGTTTGTTCTTGATAGAGCAGATTTTTGATTGGGGTCTGAAGACCTCACCAGCAAATATTTCTTGATCCTACATCTGAGGTCCTTATTATCAGACATTTGTTCTTGACAGAGCAGAATTATGATCCTATGTATATGGTCCTATCAGATGGTTGTTCTTGACAGATCAGATTTGTGGTCCTACACCGGGGCTTTCTTCTTATCAGTGGTTGTTCTTGATAGAGCAGCGTCATGGTTTTGTTGATGCAGAATCTCCACAGCAGCAGCTGCCTGGGCCTCCTATTGCATGATTGCATTTTGCATTAGTTTGCATATTCATTTGCATTTCATTAACGTGTGTCTGTGTTGCAGGTACCGTTTTCCCCGATCCAGGATTTCTTGCCTCCTATTGTATTGTTATGGGCTCTCTGAGGAAGATCGTGGCTTACAAGTTCCCTGCCCCTGATGTGGTTAAGCTGACTTGTTTGATAGCTTTAGCAGATGATTCTGTGAGGGATGAGTTCAGAAAATCTTACGGCAGGTTGCTCAGTTTGGTTCATAAGCCTTCTGTGTTCGAGTTGAATGGGTTGCACGCTCTGCTGCAGTTCTACGACCCTCCACTGAGATGTTTCACTTTTCAGGACTTTGTTCTCGCACCTACACTGGAAGAATATGCTGATTTGCTAGGTGTGCCTATCAAGAGGCAGATGCCTTTTGTTCACATGGATGCTGAGCATGATCTGGCTGGTTTAGCTCCTTCACTTCACCTGGGCGCCTCCGAGTTAGTATTGACTAGTTGGAACAAGGTTCCTGGGTTCTCCTTGCAGTTTCTAGTGGGTAAGGCTCAGCAGTGTGCCAAGGACGGATGTTGGGTCACGTTCAATGCCATCCTCGCTCTATGCATATACGACATCATTCTGTTCCCCAATATGCCCGATTTTCTTCGACGCATTTCACATCTTCGCTTCAGGGAATCCAGTCCCTACCTTGATAGGAGATGTCTATCATTCAGTCCACTACAAAAACAAGAACAGGAGGGGGAAGAACGTCTCATGCTGTGTACCCTTGCTGTACAAATGGCTTGATAGCCATCTGCCCAAGAGGGGTCCTTTTGTCTCGTCTGCAGCCACAACTGAGTGGTTCGAGCGTCTGATGAGTTTGTCTGCAGAGGATATTGACTGGTTCGACAGAGATAGGTTGGGTACTGAGGTGATCTTCAGTTGCAGCGGGTTTCCAAATGTGCCTTTGGTAGGTAGGAAGGGCTGTATAAACTACAATCCGTCGTTGCTGGTTCGACAGTTCGCATATGCTTTGAGACTTCGCCGAAGGATGAAGAGGTACAGGAATCTCTGTACCTCACTGGTATTCTAGAGGGGGATCTGTTGTCCAAGCTTCAGCGCGCGTGGAATGGTATCAGTAAGCGAGGAAAGCCATTGCTGGGAAAAAGCAACAATCAAGCCTACCCTCCGTATGTAACTTGGATCAGAGCCAGAGCCGATGCTATAGGGATGTCGTTTCCTCATGCCAAGCCAGAAAGCCCTCCAATGATCGAAGAGCCTACTACTGTGCCCATTCAGCAGCATAATCAGGTGTTAGCTGAGCGGGATGAATTGAAGCGGGCGAACGAAGAACTGGAAAAGGAATTAGCTCAGCTCCGAAGCGAGAGGAACGAAGCCGTTCATTCTTTCAAAAGGCAGACAGAGTTGGTGAACCAGCTGGGTACAAACCTGACTAAGCAGATAGCCGAGCGTGAACGCATGGGTCGAGACTTTAAAGCTGTCAACAACGTATTGGCTACGAAGAAGCAGCACTTGGACGAGGCATATCGGAGGATATCCAAGTTCAACCAGCACTGGAAGGCTTCCCTGGCCACCAGGAAAGAGCGAGAGGATAAGTTGATGCTACAGATCTCCAAGCTGGAAGCCCAGGTGAAGGACAGTAAAAAGAGGTTTGATGAAGAAACCGCCCGCAGATACGCCGCCGAAGGCCAGCTCAACAAAGCTCTCGCTAACCTGAAGGAGCGCAAGCTGAATTTTGAGTCCAAGAAGCGGAAATTAGAAGATTGCTTCGGCGAAGGAGCATGGGAAAGTTCAGTTGAAGGACTTCGGTATACCATTGTGCAGAGAGAATTACTCGTCGAGGGGTTACTCGCTCTGCCAGATCATCCAGAGACGAAGGAGTTGTTAGAAGAGTATCGCGCCCGTGGCCGTACTTGACTATTTGTATTCCTTTTGTTTTGATCATTGTTGTATGCTGACCATCACCAGGCTTGTTGGCTGAGGTCACGCTGTTGATTCATCTTGTACTCACTGATGCTATGTACTGCCTTGATAGGCTTTCTTTATATATGAAATTATTGTTTCCATGATTGGACTCGGGCTTCTTCTTCTTATTATTATCAGCACTGGCACTCAGGCACTAGGATCGGGGGAGATCTCCCTAACACACAGACCCACACATGCATTTTCATGAAGCATTTGCATGACGAGCATTTTGTTGTTTTTCCTAACCCTTTAGTGTTTACAGGTTTTTCAGGTTTACAGGTTGTCCCAGGTTGTTTTCGGTGGTTCCAGGATTGATTAGAGACCAATTCACCGTTATCTGACTAGAGCTAATCAGACCAGAATCATGGATCAAGTGCAAATTGATGTTCAGGAGCTCCGCGAAAGGATGGATCGCTTCATGGAGCTCATGCAAGTGGTCGCCAACGGCCAAGATCAGCTCAGAACTTTAGTTCAGCCTTTGATCTCCAGAGTTGATAGCAATGGCGTGCTCCACGGTGGGACTGTGCCTACTCCTCCACCAGTTGAAACTCCGTAGAACGGTGTCCCCGTGGCCGGGGGCAACGGCAGTGCTCATGGCAATGTGATGGACAACATCGGACTCAATACGACGGGCGTCGGTAATGGGGGTCTGGGAGCTAATGTCAATGTCGGGCCGGGCAACGGCAATGCAGGCGTCGGGAATCTGTTTGTGCCTCAGCCATGGCTTGAGGATCATCAGGATGATGTGTTCTCTCAGAAGGGTGCTGAAGGAGAGCTGAATGCTGAAACGCGGCTTAGATTCAAGGCACTTGAAGATAAAATGAGAGATATTGAGAATCAGAATACTTTGGGCGTTGATATGTCCAAGCTGGGATTAATTGCTGATTTCAAGGTACCTCCTAAGTTCAGGGTACCTGACTTTGAGAAATATAAGGGCACTACTTGCCCTCGTGTCCACCTGAGATCGTATTACAGGAAGATGTCTGCTTATTCCGAAGACGAGAAGTTGCTGATGCACTTCTTCCAAGACAGTCTTTCCGGGCCATCCCTCGAGTGGTACATGGGTCTGGAGCCCACTAGCGTGCCCACATGGAAGGATCTCGCTGAAGCGTTTGTGCACCACTACCAATACAATAGTGACTTGGCCCCGAACCGAGTCCAGCTGCAGAACCTATCGCAAAGGAATAATGAAGGATTTAAGGAGTACGCCCAGCGGTGGCGTGAGTTGGCATCCCGGGTTCAGCCGTCGATGGTTGAACGCGAGCTCGTGCAGATGCTTTTAGCTACCCTCCCAGGGGTTTACTATGAAAAGTTAGTCAGCGGTATGTCTGGGACGTTCTCAGCTCTCATTATCATGGGCGAGCACGTCGAGAATGGAATCAAGATCGGGAAAATTCAAGGTGAGTCATCCTCAGCTGGAGGAGGAGGAAAGAAACCTTATGCTGGTAAACAGCGAGAAGGAGAAACGAGCGTTGTGACCAACGCTCGAAGGAAGGGCAAAGGCCCTCAGCAGCAGATAGCCAGTATAAATATCCCAGCGGCTCCGCAGCAGCAGCAGCAACAACCAAATCAACAGGGATATAGAAAGTACCAGAATCGGGCATCTTTGGCAAACCATCACTTTGAGGCACCGCCCATGTCGTACGCGCAACTCTTGCAGACCTTGCTTCAGCTTCAGTTGGTCCAGAAGAGGACGACGGCTCCCTTGACTGGGGCACCTCCACCAGGGTATGACGCAAATGCCACTTGCGACTTCCACTCAGGGGCACCAGGCCACACAATCGAGAACTGCAAAGCCTTCAAGCATAAGGTGCAGGATTTAGTAGATGCCAAAGTCATCAACTTCTCCGATAATGTGCCCAATGTCACGAAGAATCCTATGCCGAATCATAGGGGAGGCGGAGTGAACGCCATTATCGAAGAAGAGAGTGCAGATCTATTGACTGATGTCAGAGATCTGAAGACGCCACTTAGCTTCGTCAAAGCTAAGTTGTTGAAAAGAGGGTTCTTTCCAGGGTGCGGAGAATTATGTATGGACTGTGCTACACATTCTGATGGATGCGAGCAGTTGGTCGAAGGAATTCAAAGTCTGATGACTGAAGGGATTCTGCAGTTTAGCCGGAAGACTGAAAGTGGACTAGGAGAGGTAGTGCTGAAGCAGGCCGATGAAGTCGCCACCATCACCATCACTCGCCGGCCGATAACCATTTCTGCCCCAGACCGCCCACAATTACTATCACCAAAGCTGGGCCGATACCCTTCGAGAGCACTGACGCCGTCCCGTGGCATTATGGGGCTGAAGTCTATTGCAACGGACAGAGGTTGGAGCTAGAGCCGTATGGGTCGACTGTGGAGAATCTTGCGGGAATCAGTGGTATTACTCGCAGCGGAAGAGTATTTGCACCGCCAGAGGTCGTGACGGGTAAAGCGGTCAGAGCTGATGCGGCCGATAAAGGGAAAAGCAAAGTCGTTAAAGAAGTCCCGTGTGGGGTAGAGAAAGATTTGCTTGTTAAAGATGCCGAGGAGTTTATGCGGTTGATTAAAAAGAGCGACTACAAGATTGTAGATCATCTCCATCAGACGCCCTCGAAGATTTCCATTCTAAACCTGTTGCTGTGTTCTGAAGCACACCGCAACGCGCTACTGAAGGTGTTGAACGCCGCCTACGTACCGCAAGAGATATCGGTGAATCAGCTAGAAGAGGTTGTAGCCCATGTTAATGCTGGCAATGGGCTAGGGTTCACAGACTTAGAGCTGACGCCAAAAGGGAGGAATCACAATAGCGCCCTGCACATCTCGATAGAGTGTAGGGGCACAATCATGTCGCACGTGCTGGTGGACACGGGTTCGTCACTTAATGTTCTTCCGAAGAAGGCATTAATGAAGTTGGATACTCGTGGAGTGATCTGCGCACCCAGTGATCTGGTTGTGAAGGCGTTCGACGGAACTAAACGCCACGTTTTCGGGGAAGTGACCTTGCCGATCCAAGTCGGTCCAGAAACGTTCAACGCGGTCTTTTGTATTATGGACATCATGCCTGCCTACAGTTGTCTCTTGGGCCGGCCATGGATCCATGTTGCTGGTGCCGTGACCTCCACGTTGCACCAAAAGCTCAAGTACGTTGTCGGGGGAAGCATCATAACCGTGTGTGGCGAGGAAGACATAATGGTGAGCCATTTGTCATCCTTTAAGTATGTTGAAATGTATGGCGAAATCCATGAAACTCTTTGCCAAGCGTTCAAAGCTGTCAAGGTGAAAGACGTGGCTCCTGTGGTCGCTGAAAAGCCAGAGATGAATCTCTCCTCGTTTAAGGAGGCTCGGGCCGTCGTCCAAGCCGGATCTACCCCAGGTTGGGGGCGAATTTTGGAGATACCCAACAAGCAAGATAAGTTCGGGTTGGGATATTCTCCTGGAGCTGAAGCTTCTTCTTCTTCGTCTAGCAGTGCGTCTCGAGGTAAAGGGCCGATCCAATTTACCAGTGGCGGAGTGATTTTCGAAAGCATCAACGCGGCGTCTGAAGACAGCGGGGATAGCGATTGTGACCTCAACTCTTGGATTCAGCCAAGCAAGCCGGGCGAGGGCCTCAACAATTGGACCATCAAGGATATCATCCAGATGACAAGTGAAGAGTAATGATTTACTTTTTTCCAATCATTGTACAACCCTATGTCCTACCCGGGGCATAGCGGTTTTATTGTCAGGGCCTTGTTGGATTATGTACATGCATTTTGTTAATAAATCAAAGGCGTTTTCTTCGTATTCAAATATTGTGATCTCTGTTATTCCTGTTTTATATTTGTTTTGAAAAACAGTAAAATGGAAATGGGGTTTGTGCTAACCTGCATATTGTTATTTTAAACTTAACCCTTGTTATTGCAGGATCCACATAACAGATGACATCGACTCTGGACCTTCTACGACTCACTTCGACTTCGATTGCCCGATCTATCAAGCCGAAGAAGAGATTGATGAAGACGAAGACCTTCCTGAGGAGTTGGCCCGCTTGTTGAAACAAGAGGAGAAAGTTATTCTGCCTCATGAGGAGAAGATCGAAATCGTGAACCTGGGTTCTGAAGAGCTCGTCAGAAATGTCAGGATAGGGGCCGCATTGCAGAGGGATGTCAAGCAGAGATTGGTCGAGATGCTAAGAGAGTATAGTGACGTCTTTGCTTGGTCATACGAAGATATGCCCGGACTTGACACGGACATCGTGGTCCACCACTTGCCGCTTCGAGAAGATTGCCCTCCCGTCAAGCAGAAGCTTAGGAGGACGAGACCAGATATGGCCGTTAAGATCAAAGAAGAAGTGCAGAAACAGCTTGATGCTGGCTTCTTAGCGGTCACCACTTACCCTCCGTGGGTCGCCAACATAGTGCTTGTGCCGAAAAAAGACGGTAAGGTACGCATGTGCGTCGATTATCGGGATTTGAATAGGGCAAGCCCTAAAGATGATTTCCCGTTGCCTCATATCGATGTGTTGGTCGAAAACACACCCAGTTCTCCGTGTTTTCGTTCATGGATGGCTTCTCCGGTTACAATCAGATCAAGATGGCGCCGGAGGACATGGAGAAAACAACGTTTATCACTCCATGGGGAACATTTTGCTACAAGGTAATGCCCTTCGGTCTGAAGAACGCAGGGGCCACTTACCAACGAGCAATGGTGACTTTGTTTCATGACATGATTCATCATGAGATTGAGGTCTATGTTGATGACATGATTGCGAAGTCCCAAATGGAGGAAGAGCATCTGGTCAACTTATTGAAGCTTTTTGAGAGGCTTAGGAAGTTCAGGTTGAGGCTGAATCCTAACAAATGTACTTTCGGAGTACGGTCCGGAAAGTTACTGGGGTTTATCGTGAGTGAACGAGGCATCGAGGTTGATCCTGCGAAAATAAAAGCCATTCAAGAAATGCCAGCGCCGAAAACAGAAAAAGAAGTTCGTGGTTTCTTGGGCAGAATAAACTACATTGCAAGGTTTATCTCTCAGCTCACGGCCACTTGTGAACCGATGTTCAAGCTTTTAAAGAAAGATCAGGCAATTATCTGGAATGAGGATTTCCAGAAGGCATTCGACAAGATAAAGCAGTATCTCCAAGAACCTCCAATCTTGATACCACCAGTGGCTGGACGTCCATTAATCATGTACTTGACAGTTCTTGAGAATAGTATGGGGTGTGTTCTCGGTCAGCACGACGAGACGGGCAGAAAGGAGCATGCCATTTACTACTTGAGTAAAAAGTTCACTGACTGTGAATCTCGATACTCGATGCTGGAGAAGACGTGTTGTGCACTAGCCTGGGCTGCCAAACGTCTACGACAGTACATGCTCAATCACACCACCATGCTAATTTCGAAGATGGATCCGATCAAGTACGTCTTCGAGAAGCAGGCTCTTTCGGGCAGGATTGCCAGATGGCAAATGGTGTTGACGGAATATGATATTCAGTACGTTTCCCAGAAGGCCATCAAGGGAAGCGTATTGTCTGAATACCTGGCCGAACAGCCGATCGAAGATTACCAGCCGATGAAGTTTGAATTCCCTGACGAGGATATTATGTTTCTCAAAGCGAAGGATTGCGATGAGTCGTTGCCCGACGAGGGGCTAGATAGGAAATCCCAGTGGAAATTGATATTCGATGGGGCAGTTAATTCCTATGGAAGTGGCATCGGGGCTATCATCACGACTCCCCACGGATCCCACATCCCGTTTACTGCGAGACTGACGTTTCCAGTCACCAACAATGAGGTGGAATACGAAGCATGCATCATGGGTCTAGAAGAGGCAATTGATTTGAGAATCAAGAATCTAGACGTATATGGTGACTCAGCGCTTGTGATCAACCAAATTAAAGGGGAGTGGGAGACTCGTCAATCGAATTTGGTGTCGTACATGAATTATGCCAGAAGGCTACTTCCGTTCTTCGATCGAGTGGAACTCCATCATGTGCCCAGAGCAGAAAATCAGATGGCTAATGCCTTAGCCACGTTGGCTTCAATGTATAAAGTCAATTTTTGGAATGAGGCTCCAAGAATTGTCCTTTCCCGTCTTGATAGACCTGCATTCGTCTTTGCAATCGAGGCAGTCGCCGACGGCAAGCCATGGTTCCACGACATCCAGACTTTCCTTATGACTAAGGAGTATCCTGCGGGTGCGTCAGCCCAGGATAAGAAGACTCTGAGGAGGCTGTCTGGAAATTTTTATCTCAATCCTGATGGAGTTCTGTATAAGAGAAACCATGATCTCGTGCTACTCAGATGTGTAGATGAGAAAGAGGCGAGTATGCTCATGGAAGAAGTCCATGAAGGCACATTTGGTACGCACGCCGGCGGGCACGCCATGACAAGGAAGATCCCGAGAGCAGGATACTACTGGCTGACGATGGAGTCTGATTGCTTCAGGTTCGCGAAGAGATGTCATAAGTGCCAGATTTATGCTGATAAAGTTCATGTGCCGCCGTGCCCGTTGAATGTCATGTCCTCCCCGTGGCCGTTCTCCATGTGGGGCATCGACATGATAGGCAAGATCGAGCCCACTGCGTCTAACGGTCATCGCTTCATTTTAGTAGCCATCGACTACTTCACCAAGTGGGTGGAGGCAGCCTCGTATGCTAATGTGACCAAGCAGGTGGTGGCTAAATTCACAAAGAGGGACATCATCTGTCGTTATGGAATTCCCGAGCGGATCATTACTGATAATGGTTCGAATCTAAATAACAAGATGATGAAGGAGCTGTGCCAGAGTTTCAAGATTGAGCACCACAACTCATCTCCTTACCGGCCAAAGATGAATGGCGCTGTTGAAGCAGCCAATAAGAACATAAAGAAGATTGTTAAGAAGATGGTTGTGACCTACAAAGACTGGCACGAGATGCTGCCATTCGCATTGCACGGTTATCGTACGACGGTACGTACTTCAACCAAGGCAACTCCTTTCTCCTTGGTGTACGGTATGGAAGATGTCCTACCGTTAGAAGTGGAGATCCCTTCTTTGCGAGTTTTGGTTGATGTGAAACTCGACGAGGCAGAATGGATTACGAACCGACTGAACCAACTCAGCCTGATGGACGAGAAGAGGTTAGCATCAATTGCGTTTGGTCGTCTGTACCAAAGTCGAATGAAGAAAGCTTATGATAAGAAGGTGCGTCCTAGAAGCTTTCAGACGGGTGATCTCGTCCTGAAGAAGATTCTTCCTCCACACTCCGATCACCGGGGCAAGTGGACTCCGAATTACGAAGGTCCGTACGTCGTCAGCAAGGTCTTCTCGGGAGGAGCTTTGTTGTTATCCACGATGGATGGTGAAGATTTTGCATCCCCGGTGAACGCGGACGCAGTTAAAAAATACTTTGCTTGAAAGTGACCCGCTGGACAAAAAAAAGAGAGTCCAGGCAAAAATGGGGCATCCCGGCGAACCAAAAACAGAATAAAAGGTTCGGGAAAAAATTAGGGATATAAATTGAAAAAATGTACACCCGCGAAGTCGAAAACCTACACTGGGCGGCTTCGGCAAAAAAGGGTATCCCGGTGGACTGAAAACCTGCAAAGGGCGGTTCACGCAAAAGTTAGGGATTTGAAAAAGCAAATGACTGCGTTCCGCGTGTGGACTTTCATTGTTTAGTGGTTTGGAAGACCTGAGGGCCGTTTATCTGAATCAATCTCTTCCGAAGCTGAAGCGTCGGAGAAGTATCGAAGTCAAGTGGGTCATAGAAGGATCAACTCATGGTGTTCGTCTATGCCTCTTTGCCGACATTTGTATATACTGATGTATATTTATGTTTTATTTTTGCGCAGCTTCCTCATTCCAGGAGCTTGCATCTGTTGTAAAACATTTTTACCCATTCAGGATTTCGTTATCAATAAAATGTATACTATTCAGCAATTCTGTTTGTCTGTTTAGCATTTATCTGTTTTGTTTGCGAAAAAGAACGCCGATGTTTTTGATAAAATACCAACTTACTGGCCTAGGCCACTGATTGTTGAAACAATGAATTACTTGAACATTGTCACGAGACAATAACCTTGATAGGTCCCTTTGAGGAGGGTATCTTGTCTGTTTGTTTGTGTTGTTGCAGGTGTAGTATATACCAGACAGTGCGCCGTGCGCATCCCGAAGAAGGATGATTCCTCCTTCTCCAGCAGAGTTCAGTAGCCTCTCCCCGCAGAGCCTGAACGCGAGATCGTGAGCATTGATATGTCTCCCCAGGCAGAGATGATTCTCTCCCCAGTCAGATACGTCCTGAAGGAATGTCATATCCTCAGCTGAGGCAGGCGCCGAAGCGCGTGTTCATCCCCCAGCACCGGGTCACAAGTGCAGGTTTCGTAGGAGACTATTCGTACGCCGAAGTATGCAGCAACTGATGGTGCCAGACTGAAGTCTCCAGCGGAATTGAAATTCCTCACCAGAGTCGTACTCTCCCCCGAAGTCGGATGATTCCTTCTTCCCCAGCGGAAGTGAGATTCCCCACCAGAGTCGTACTCTCCAGCGAAGCAGAATGATTTCTCCTTCCTCAGCCGAGTTTGCAGATCCACAAGAGAGCCGAATCCTTGGAAGCTGCTCAAGCCATGATTGGTTTTCCCCAGTGGAGTGTTGAACAGCTGATGTTGTTTCCCCACAGAGTCGTTATCTCCAAAGACGTAGCCATGAAGGCCACGCAGGTTATTCCCGCGATTGACATCGCTTTCCCTCAGTAGGTCCAAGTTCTCGTAGAGCCTCATTCCCCTGTAGTAGTCAACTGAAGTCGTTTTCCCCGCAGCAGTCAACTGAAGTTGTGCCCCCTGCGGAGTCCAATTGAGATTGGCGTGACCATGTTCTCCTCAGCAGGATGATTCCTCTATCTGAGTAGTGCTTCCTCCTTGACAGGAGAATTTCCCCGCGGCATTTATTTTGCTGACGGGATCGCATCATTATGCACGACTGCATAGCATTTATCATAGACGCATAGCATTTCCACCGTGTGGAGTATTGCGCCATTGCCGAAGCATATGCATAATAAACATGATCTAGGCTGTTACCGTTCTTGTTTTGCAGGTGTTCCGCCGCAGAATCGATTGCTCAGGATGACTCCTGACATCCCCCCAGCGAAGTTTTCCTGCTCGAGATGATTCCTGAATTCTCCCCAGCGAAGTCTTCCTGCTCAAGATGATTCTTGAATTCCCCAGCAGGGTCGTGTGCTTAAGATGATTCTTAAGATCCCAGTGCAGTCGCCAGAGTTGGTTGCTCAAGTTGATACTTAGAGTCCCCAGTAAAGGTTGCCCAGGATGATTCCTGAAATCCCCAACAGAGCGTCCGCTCAGGATGATTCCTGAAATCTCTAGAATGGTAGTCGGTTCAAGATGATTCTTGAAGTCTCCGAAGGAGTTATTTGGCCAAGATGATTCTTTAAGTCCTCAGCAGAGTTGATCCATCCAGAATGATTTCTGGACCCCCGGAGCGGAGTTACTTGATAGTTCTCCAGAATCCCCAGCGGCGAAGCGTCATCCCCAGCAGGTTTCTAACGGCGAAGTTGAAACCTCCCTTGAAGACTCCATGATTGAAGTCCGACCGTGTTAATGAAGCAGTTTTCTCAGCTGATGCGGAGTGCCTGAGGGTAGAGGTTTAGATATTCCCAGTTGGCTCATGATTGACCAAGAATTCTATTCCCGACTTGCTGACGAAGTCCGGCTGATGCCCGACAGTAATGCGGAGTGCCTGATGGCATGATCAACCTGATGGTTGAAGTCCGGATGATGCCCGACAGATGTCTTTGAATGCCTGATGGCATGATCAACCTGATGGTTGAAGTCCGGCTGATGCCCGACAGATGTCTTTGAATGCCTGATGGCATGATCAACCTGATGGTTGAAGTCCGGCTGATGCCCAACAGATGTCTTTGAATGCCTGATGGCATGATCAACCTGATGGTTGAAGTCCGACTGATGCCCGACAGTTTCTTTGAATGCCTGATGGCATGATCAACTTGATGGTTGAAGTCCGGCTGATGCCCGACAGTGTTCTTTGAATGCCTGATGGCATGATCGACTATGTATTACCAGTTACCGTGTGACCAATTATCCAGCTAGTTGCCGTGCAGCTATTATTTTAGTTTTTGAAGATTTGTTCCCGTCAGAGTACCGTGTACTTGTGCAGTTGGAAAATTTCCGAGTTTATCGGTATTCAACCATCTCGCACCTTGATTGGCTGAGAGCCGTTCGCTCCTCACCCAGTCAGGTTCAAGCCGTTTGAATAGGGGCAGCTGTTGCACCCCAAAATTTGACCAACATTTATTTACCCTGCAAGAGTTGTATGAGACTTTGAACCTAGCCAAGAAATTTATTCAAGTGTTCAAAGGTTGATATCTTTTTTAGAAAACTCAAGAAATCCTCAGAGAGATTGTTTGAAACCAAGGTTGTGTGTCTCATAACTTGAGAGTTGTGGGAGCTCCTCAGATGATTCTGAGACTATGAGGATGGACTTTAAGCTTTGAGAAAGCTTATGAGATGTCTTGAAATCCATCATGAAGCCTAGAGAGGTCATTGTACAAGAATTCAGAAGATTCAGCCATGAGTGGTGGAATTAGGGTTTGACTGGGTCAACCCTAGGTCAACTGATGATTTGGAGAGGGTTGAGACCTAATCCAAGAGCCATGTGATCATGGAATGATGCATGGAGATGCTATAAGGATGATTCCTAGACCAACTCATCATGATTTAGGAGTTTGAGAAGTTTCAGGCTAGGGTTTCTAAGGCTTGACAGTGTAAAATCCCCTAGTTTGATCCCTATCTTCAAGGCAGTGTAGCTCAAGATGTGATTGTCATCTCAGCTTCCCCATAACATGAATGTTGTAGAGATTGTTCTTAGCTTTAATTTGAGTACTAGAAGTCCTTGATAGGATTTGTAGAGCTCAAGTTATGACTTTGACAAGTTACAGGTCATCTGAGGTATGTGAATCTGGGTCCTTGAAAGTCACCCAACTTGCATCCAACTTTTGCCATAGTAGGATGATTCCTATGAAATCTTGGTCAACATGAATGTTGTAGATATTGTTCTTAGCTTTAATTTGAGTACTAGAAGTGCTTGATAGGATTTGTAGAGCTCAAGTTATGGCTTTGACAAGTCAAGGGCATTTTGGTCATTTGGAGGTTATAGGTCATTTCAAGCATAAGGCCATATCTCCTATTTCCAAGCTTCAAATGGAAAAATATTCAACATCAAACTTGCTTAGAATGATGTTTTAAGGCTAGTAAGGAGGTCATGAGATGTTGAAAAGGCTTGTATCAAAAAGTGATAAAAATGGCCTAAAATGGAGGCATAAGTTAAATAAGTTGAAATTGGAAATTGGAAATCCTAAGTTACACATCCAAACCATGTCATTAAATAGGTCATTTTGACTCTAAAAGACATTCGAAAAACAATGGTTCAGCCACAATTTTGATTTGAGGCCTAGATCATGGGGCTGCTTTGGAAATGGCTTACTTGCATCTTAAGGCACCAAAGCAAAACATGAAGAAACTCAATATACAAGTTAGTTATGCATTTCAACACACCATACATCTCATGTGGGGAGAATTTCAATGCAAAATTGGTGGTTACAAGAGGCCTGGCATGAGATAACATATGGTGAGAAGTGAAATCAAAATATCATGAGATGAGAAGTTCAAATACTCATTGGATTGTTCCAGAAAGTTCTGGACAGTTCTAACAAGTTCTATATAATGGTTAAAGCTTGCTCAGATGCAGGGTTGGTGAGAAAAGAGGGAGGAGAGAGAGAGTGCTATCTTGTTGCTTCCATTGCAAGTCAAGTTTCAATTCTACATTCTTCCTCAATTCCATTCATTCTTTCCATTCATACACACTCCATTGATGATAGTGAAGCTGTGCAGATCAATTTGAGAGCAAATCCATGGTGAATTGAAGAGTTGGTGATTGAACTTTCAAGGTAGCAAGTCAGAATCGAATTCTGAGATTGAAGCTTCCTCCATCAAATTTGTTGCAAACAGTAGCAAGATTAGCATCCAAGGAAACTTTCTGAAGAGTTTCAAGGCTTGAAGTGAGGGTTTTCATCATCTGTTGATCAAGAAATACCAGGTTTGCAAATTCTCCACTACATCATGATTCATGCATTGCTAGGTAGAATTGTTAGTGTAGAAAGGTTAGAGACACATAGGTGATGGATTTTGGAGAGTTAGAGAGCAAGTGGTGAAGGTTGAATATTGGACACCATTTCTTTGATGATCAAGAACTCGTGGTATAGTGAGATATAATTCATATTAGATAGCTAATTTCACTCAGTGTGAGTTGGTGAGTATTCTGATGCAAGAAAATTCAAGAATAGTTGAAGTTGGTGATTGAGCTCATTTTTGATCTTGGATCGGGTTCAGTGATCTAGGATGTTTCAATTGATTTTGAGATCATGGTTAGGTTCAGCATGAGATTCTGGGCAAGATAGGGTTTTAAATTTCTATTTTCCATGAAGAATTGATGGAGTTCGTGTTTGAGGAAGATGGAGTTTAGTGCTCTGCATTTTCATGGCTTCCCTTGCAAACCCTAGCTGGAGGTTAGTGGTGAGTTCATAAGCGTTGGATTCAAGTTAGACCATTGACTGAGACCAAGATATGACGGACCAGATTTAATTCCAATTTGAGAGGGAATTCTGAAGCCAGGATGAAACGCTCCGTTTCATTAAAGGAGTTCTTGGGCTTTAGTGAAGAAACCACTATCCACACCCCCCAATCATGGCCCACTTGGATTTTGCGCTATATTTGGTTGCTATCCACACCGTTTCTTTCCCATTTTTCATTCATTTTATTAATTGTTTTTCTGACTTAAATTGGGCTTAGCGCATTACTATCTGAACCCCCATTTTTAGCCCATATGAAATCTGAACTGCATCTGGTTACTAAATACACCACCTCATTTCATATTTTCATTTTATTTTCTCCATTTTATGTTAAACTTTGAAAAATCATAATAAATGGAAAAATAAGGATTTTCAAGTTGAAATTTTTTCTCCCACTTCATAATAATGTCTAGAAAATTATCAAATAAAAATATTTGCATTTCATGCATTTTTAATATTTTTTGTGTATTTTCCATTTTAATATCTTTTTTAATTCTTTTATGTTGATACATGAATTTGTAGAATTTTGTTTAGATAGTTCCCTTAGTATTTTTAGGCCATTCTTTTTAGGATAGTTAGATATAAGCTTTAGCTTCCCCCTGGATTTATTTCATAATTTTGTGATGAATTTTAGGTTAGTTTTGATTAGATGACATTAGGTTGTGTAGAATTAGGTTAATCCTTAACATAGGTCCACAATAACACTAGAATTTTGGGTTTCTAGGTCAAGTTAGACATTGGGGCATATAAGGGTATTAAGGGTAGGTATGTAGGATCCCTTAGAAATTATATTAGATTTTAATATAATGGTATACTATTTTTAGATTATTTTTGTAGTTGATGATTGTTTGTGTTGCCCTGGTGGGCTTGTATTTTTGTTTGCTTTGCTTTGTGGGCTTGGAGAGCTTGGTTTTGTTCTAAGGATCATTGAGGATCATAGTAGGAGCATTTAGGAGCTTGAGAGCTTGATCTTTTTTTGTTTTGTTGATTGTTTTAGGGTTAGGGATTAGGAAGAGTTTAGACCTAGTTAACTTCTTTCTTAAACATGGATGGTATCTTCCACCTCCATTCCTCCCTATGATTCAAAGTCCTTCCATGGTATACACCTCCCTCCTTTGGAGGGATAAGTGATTGTACCTAGGGAGTAGAACTTTTGAGGGAACCATTCCTTTGATGTTGAACCCTTATAGGTCACCTTTGGTGGTCAATAAGCAGTTCAATATCCCCAGCTTATCCAGTTAAGTGATTTCCTCTGGTTTGATTATCTGGAGAGATGCTGAGCTTGAGTGTGAGGATGAAGACTTCATTGAAGAGTGTTGAAGAGGATGAATCCTTGAGTATTGCCATTCCAGCTGAAGCTTGAAGAGCAACAAGAGCAAGTTGATACTTGAAGACCCCTAAAGATGGAGTAAAGACTGAAGGATGAAGTTGATACTTCTAAGTGATTGAAGATTATGCTGAAGAGCTGAAGCTTGAAGAGCAACAAGACTGGGTTGATACTTGAAGACCCCTGAAGATGAAGTAAAGACTGAAGGATGAAGTTGATACTTCTAAGTGATTGAAGATTATGCTGAAGAGCTGAAGCTTGAAGAGCAAAGGAAGTTGATACTTACTTTGATACCTGGGGATCCTGAAGGAGCCAAGTTGATACTTATGATTGATAGTGAAGCCTGAAGGTGGAGCTGATCAAGGAGCTGAAGCTCAGAGAAGATAAGTTGAAACTTATGTTGAAGGGTTGAAACCTGGAGGAGAAAATTGATATTTGTCAAGAGTGATGGAAGTCTGAAGACTGAATTGCTGTTGGAAGAGCTGAAGCTTGAGGTTGTGAGAGGAGTTGATCTGCTTTTCTTTTTCTTTGTTGTATTGACATGTTTTGTTTGACTTGCTTGATGCATTAGAATAAGTCCATATCTAGAATAGGTAGAATCTAGGAGCATAATTGCACTAGAGGTTGAGTTGCTCCCTCTGCATGTATTGTTACTGTGTGGCTTTGCTTGCGGGTATTCGGTAGAGCCCAGCTCCCTTGCCCATGTGGTTTGTTTGCTTGATGGCATTTCATTTCATTTTATCTGTATGATTGCAGTTTACTGTTATTGCTTGATAGCATGATGTTTTATATTTCAGTATGATTACTGTTATCCATTCTGGCTTGAGGTTGAGATGGGCTTGTGGAGGCTGAAGCCCCACACACATTTCCTCCCTCACTTGCATTGCATGCATTTTACTGTTAAGCTGATGCTTCGTCTGTTTTGGTGTATCATTGACATGATCCCTTATGACTCTCATTTCCTTTGATAAGGAATTGATGATAGAACTTTAGGTTGAAACCTATGCATGACAACTTCTAGGAGTTCCATGTTCAAACCTTAACCATAGGATGAATCCTTGGCATGACAACAGTAGGACTTGATAGTCTCCCTCCTAGTTGGGCCTGTTCTCTTCTCACCTCAAAATAGTTTAAGATACAGTAATCATGAATGATTTCTTTCGTACCTTACGAGCCTTAAGCTATCTGAGAAAGGATTGTGGGAGAGTTTCTTTTCCACAGTCTGGATGTTTAGTATGGTACCCTTTGGGTGACATGCGACGCATTCACTCTCAGGTCATAGTCTCTAGTGCGGTTGAAATCGCAAACACAATAAAAAACACTTCTTTCGTAAAAGACAGGAAATAAACCGTAGTTTCCCGAACTACGTAAGCTCTGATCTCTCATACTTGTTGAGAGTACGTAGGCACAATACTGATGTATTGGCGAGCTACCTTCCCCATAACCCGTCGTAGGTCGAACTACGTTGACTCTGATTTCTCGTTCTCTGATGAGAATACGTAGGCATAAAGTGCGACGCTTTGCCGAGTCAGTTTCTTTTCTGTTTTAAGCCAGCCTTGATAGGTAGATAGATGAAACCAACCCGTCCAAGTAAACACAACAAGCGTGGATCCCGTCGAGTACGACGGACGTGAGGGGTGCTAATACCTTCCCCTTGCGTAACCGACTCCCGAATCCAGACAATGGTTGTGACGACCTTGTCTTACCCTTTTTCGTCAGGTTTTTCCGATCGTTTCCTCTCCCGCTCTAAGGGATAAATAACGAAAGGTGGCGACTCTTCTGTTGTGCCGACACCTTATTTTCGCGCAAGCGACAGCGACTCTGTGTCATTTTTTGTGTAGCGACAGCTGGCGACTCTGCTGGGGATTCTTCCTAAGCTAGTCAACCCTAATCTAGGTTCTTTCGCATGTTTGAGTGCTTTCTCTTTGTCATTTTCTTGCTTATCGCTTTCCCTTATTTATTTAAATTGTATCTCATCTTATATGAATCTCATGGTTGTGGTATGAATTGGATACTTTGGTGGCAAACTTGAGGGAAAGACTCTATACTCGAGTCTAGAGTGTTAAAATTAAGATATGAGAGGTTGAGTAGTATGGGCTTCTGAGATGCTCATCTCGGGATAGTCGATACGAGAACCTCGCTTAGAGTAGATTCTTTTGAGAATGATGACAACCGTCAAGCTCTTGGCGTGTTTGATCAATGTTTTCTTGGGAATCCATTACTCTAAGGACCTTTTTAAAACCCTAAACCATTGGCCAACTAAGATTGATGGTCACGTAGTATGTGTAACAGCCCAATTTTCATTAATTAATTATTTATGTTAATTAATTGATTTATTGAAATTATTGGATGATTATTTAAAGGAATTGGTAGATATTTTGAGAGAAGAAATATATTGGAGAGAAATAGAAGGGAAAGATATATAAGGAAAAGTGGAAGGAAGAGGAAAGAATAGAAACACAAGAGAAAGAGAAGAGAAAGAAAGAGGAAGAGGAGAAAAAGAGAAGGAAAAGCTTGGAAAGCTCAAGAACAATTTCTAGCTTTCGATTTAATCAAGGTAAGGGTGTGAAATATTATTATCTTATCATTGTGTATGATTATGTATGTTTTGGTTGGAATTGTTTGGTTTTTTTCGACACATTTCCGTTTAGGTTGAATTAGGAAAAATCGATAGAAACCGATGTTTTCGCGGATGAAACTCGAAATAAATTGCATAGTTTAGTCGGGTAATGTTTATCCATGATTATTGAATTTCGTTTGATTGAATTTGGTTGAATTTGTGAGTTTTGACATTTTTGGACAATTGGAGGTTAAGATTTTGGATGAAAATCAGAAGTCGTAGAATTTGCGCTTTATGATCCTAAATTGTTACTATATGATTGGTAATGATGAGTAGGTATTTAATCGGGAGAAAATAATTAAATCGGTCGGGTTTTTGGAGGTTTTGGGCAAAAACCCGTAACCTTGTTTTTCTAAAATTTCAGGTGTTAACCGATTAACAGTATAAAAAATGGCCTAAAAACTTAGTTTTTGAAGTTGTTAACCGGTTAACAATATCTGTTAACCGATTAACAGAGTGTTAATGCGCCAGGATCTTGAAAATCTGGGCGTGTTAATCGGTTAACAGAAAGTGTTAATCGGTTAACACTGTAAGTGTGAGAAAAATATTATTTTTCAAAACTTTGAAAATTCATAACTTCTTCACCGTTTATTGGATTTTGTCGTTCTTTATATCAAACTGAAGCTAATAATATGTTCTATAACTTGGTGAAAAGAAATATTACTTTTAGTCGAATTTTAGCTGATTTTACCGATTAATCGAGATTAATTATTTTAAGCAAGTGAGGCTTAAATAATTAGAGCGTTCGGTTGACGTTTGGCATAGTATTATGAATGCATCTTGATTGTATGTGATAGAATGTGATAAATGATGAATACAATATGGAATATGCATTGTGAATGTATGATGATTGTATGAGATTAGATGAGATGAAAATGCATGAAAACATTATGAATATGTATGCATTTCAAGAAGTGTATGGAGTCATTTTGCATGTGAAGCATCATGATATACATTCTTGTGCTATGTGATTCTAGTGAGAATCTGTAGAACATTGTGTGCCCAATTGGGGTGTGAGCAGTGAGTAAACGTCGTGTGCCTATGAGAGGTGTGAGCGATGGTTGCAATCGAATTGTGTGCTCAGTTGGGGTGTGAGCAATCCATGAATATCGTGTGCCTATGTGGGGTGTAATCGATGGTTGCAAACGATTGTGTGCCCGTGTGGGGGTGTGAGAAATCTATAACATTGTGTGCCCATGTGGGGTGTGAGCAATGGGTGAACATTGTGTGCCTAGAAGAGGTGTGAGCAATGATTCTAATAAGTTCCTGAGTGAACTTGAGATGATTGAGTCAGTAACGCATTTGCATTTGCATAGAGTAGCGAGTTGGCCTATATGATTTGCATATATCATCTTTATATGATGCATTGGTGAATAAACATAAATGTAAATGTTTATATGAAATGAGTATGATTGTGAATTGGTGTAATAAACATAATTGTAGATGTTTATGTGAGTTGTAGTGAATAAACATAATGTGTATGCTTATGTGGAATGATGAGAAATTGTGTATGTACAAAACTCGTACTCAATGGGGTAGAATGACAAGATGTTGTTCCTAGTGGAGTAATCACTAGGGTAGAATGACAGATGTTGTTCCTAGTGAGGTATAGTGACATGGTCGTATACACTAGGTAGAATGACTAAGATGTCATTCCTATTGGAATAATCACCGGGGTAGAATAACTGAGATATTGTTCCTGGTGGGGTATAAACGATGTACCCATAATTCCAAATAGGGATTGGTGAGAATTGACGAGTTCTATATGAGTCACATGGCATTGATATCATTGTTATATGAAAGTATGCTTGTGTGTGAATGGTTGAATTGAGAACTTTGGATATATACATGATAAATATGCTTGGTGTTATATATATATATATATATGTGTGTGTGTGTGTGTGTGTGTGTGTGTGTGTGTGTGTGTGTGTGTGTGTGTACTTTATAATGAATTGTGATGAATAAACACAATTGTAAATGTTTATGTGCAATGATGTGAATTATGCATATGTACATTGTGATGTATATGAGTGGATTATGATAAAATGTGGTGAGATCGTAGTGTATGCATATTTTTATGTTAATGTACATATAAGATTATATGCATTGTATTATGATAATATTTCTCACCCTTCTGCTGGAATGATGTCCTATCTGACATCGTGCAGGTATAAAGAGTAGAGTTGCTTGTAGTTGCGAAGTCGCTATTGGTGTAGCTGTTTAGTAATTTAATTATGTTGGGTCGAGTCATGCTCTGGTCATGTAACACTGGGATCGTTTGGTTTATGTTTTAGAGATACTTTATGTACTCTACGCTATGTTTTCTTATTCATTGGAATATTGTGATGTTGGCCTTAATGCCTAAGTAATGTTGAGTTATGTGATGAACACGAATGTTCTGTTAAGAGAATTATAAATATAAATTGAATCCGCTGCTACATGCAAAGTGAAATCTTGAAAAGTATAATTATTTATTAAAGTGTTAATGAGCATGACAAATGGTTTTTGATGTTTTGAAAGTTATGTGTGACGCCTTTTTGTGAATGCATGATAATTTACTCTGATTATTCATATATTTTTCATGGGGTTTAGAAGGGTGTTACAGTATGGGTCCCCGAGAAGTTCTTCTCGTGTGGGTAGATATGAAGACCTCGTTTAGAAAAGACTTTCTTGATGGAGTTGTTGTCTGGAAATGACTAACATACGTAACAAACAGTCAAGGAAGTCCATGACTCTGAAATCCTTGTCTAGAACCCAGTGTCGACAGTCTCGTAGTATGGGTCCCCGAGAAGTTCTTCTCACATGGTTTGATACGAGGACCTCACCCAAAAGAGGTTCATGTGATGGAGTCATCATCTGACATATTCATGTCGTGTATGATGAACAGTCATATGAATCCATGACTTTGGGATCCCTATTAAACCATAGATCACACCTTGTGAGAACCTATTTATGAAGCAGTTAGTATTGGCCATATCCATACCTCAGAATTATGAACCCATGTGCTTGGATTCCATTAATGCATCAACTCATACATACATACTTCATAAAAACAAAGCTCTTAGTGTCTTTTTCTTGTTGCAGATATAAGAATTTTTCAGAAGCAATCATGATTAATGTGAATCTAGGGACGATGAAACTAAACAAGAAGACTGACAGAAAAAGTACTTTCACTTTCAAATACAAAGATCCTTCAATTGACAGTTTGAAAGCTCTAAGTGCCAAGATCACCCCCATCAAGCACAAAAAATTTCACACTTCTTATGGGAGAATTTTAGATTTGTTGACAGAGAAGATAAAATATGAAGCCCTCACAGCCTTGGCTCAGTACCATGACACTTCTCTCCGTTGTTTCACCTTCGCTGATTTTCAAATAGCTCCCACTTTGGAAGAATTCGAAAAGATTTTGAACCTCTCCATCAAAGATCGCAATCCTTTTCCGAAGCTTGAAGAAGAATTCACTTTGAAGAAAGTGGCTTCTGCCTTAGGGATTCCCACAGGAGACGTGATAGCCAATTGGGCACCCAAAGAAGTTAGGGGATTCTCGAGGAAATTCTTAGAAGAACAAGCATGGAAGTATGCCAAAGAAGAGAAATGGGAAATATATGGTTCAGTTTTGGCACTCTTGGTCTATGGAGTTGTGATGTTTCCAAATGGGGAAAATTTTGTGGACCAAATAGCGGTGGCAATTTTCTTGATCGGGAACTCCGTGCCTTTCCTCCTAGGTGAGTTCTACCATACACTCCATACAAGACATACAAAAGGAGGTGGAATGTTTTTCTGTTGCGCCCCACTCTTGCATAAGTGGCTAAGGACCCAAATGCCTAAAAAAGGTCTTTTCACTTCCGAGAAGCTCTCATGGCCTCAGAGATTCACTTCACTCACCGCTAGTTCCATCACATGGTACAAGAGGGAGTGGGAAACCAGAGATAACGTCTTTTCTTGCGGAGAATTTCCCAATGTGCCTCTCTTGGGAACACGAGGTTACATCAACTACAACCCAGTGTTACTCAAAAGATAGTTGGGACATTCCATGGATGGTCCTCCTAGAGAGGAAGATTTGGTGTCGTTCCTTGTCAATACGATCGATCCAAATGATCCGACTGTAAGAAAGGTAAGAAGGGCGTGGACGAAAATCATAAGAAGTAATCCAGACAATGGGAGGAAGAATATCATTGTTTGTGAACCTTATGTAAAATAGGTGAAAGAGGGAGCAAAAGAAGTCAGATTACCTTTTGTCTTTGATGCATCCGCTTTCCCACCGAATCCTGAGTCTGAATCGATCTTACCTGAAGACATGGAGAAACTTAAGTTCGAAGTCTAAGAACTTGAGGATGAGAACACTCAGCTCCGAATTCAACTCAATGAGCCTAAGCAAAAAAGCGAGGCTTGGGAAGACAAAAGCAAAGAGTTGAAAGAAAAGTTCGAGGATAGCAAGAAAAGGGCTAGGGAAGAGAAAGGAAAGAAAGAATGGGTTGGTGGTGCACTTAAAAGTGCCAATGCAGACTTGGATCACCAAAATGATAAATTGGACCAAGTGTGGCGAAAGGTCAGAGACTTACAAAATGATGTAAGAATAGTCACCCAGATGAAGAAAGATGAAAGAGAAAGCTTTGAAGCCCAGATTCACAAGTTGAAAGGCGTTATCAAAGGTTGCAAGGATCAGTTAGCTCGTGAATTGTTGGAGAAAGAGAATGCATAGCGAGATTTCATACAAGCAGAATACCAATTGGGTAGGGCTATTGAGGAAATCAAGAGACTGAAAGATGGAATCTATGATGAGCTATACCTAGAGCTGCAGGACAGTTGCCACTATTGGGAAGAAAGTTGTCGTAAAGCGGAAGCTGTGGTACTTCAAAGAGATGACATCATTAACAATCTCCAAATTCTCTATGCTGAATGGAAGAACAAATTTGTGAACCTGACGGGATTCTCCAACTTTGTGCTTCAACAAATTCCTGAAAAACTGAAGGTGGTTGATCAAGTCATGACTCCTGAAAACACTCCTGTCCATGTGTTCGACTTGTGAAGTTTTGCAAGGAAACAATGGGAGAGCTCGTTACAGATTTAGAGGCGGTTCGCAGAGCCCAAGGAGTCACCTTTAGGGTTAATTTGTAATTTGTTTAAGAAGTGTATCCCATATTTTGTATTTGAACTTGGCTTCGAGCCTTAATGAAATAAAAGTTTTTGTTCTATTATATTTCTTCTGATTAATTGTAACAGAAAATGTTTATATTCTCAACGATAACTAACAAGGTTACTAAGAGCTTTGCGCATAAACATAATATTTCATACGCATTCATACATCATTCTGCATTTCATAGAACAAAACCAAAACTTACAAAGACTTGACCTCCATTCGTAGTAAACAAGCTGACTTCCCGACATCCCTACTACACCCGTGGCAATCGAAGATTACTAATGGATCAGATTGAGCAAAATCAAGTTGCTTTTAGGGAAGAGATGACCCATATGAAGACTCTGATGGGCCAGCTAATGGAAGTCATCCAGGTTATGGCTAGAGGACAGGAAGAGATGAGACAAGCTGTGGAGAGAAGCGCTACCAACACTCCAATTCCTACCACTGCAGGCTCAAATCCCACTCTTGGAAGTGCCATTCCTACTCCTGCAAGTGCAATCCCTGCTCCTGGTGGCACAATCCCTACTCTTGCCGGCGTAGGCACAGTCCCTACTCCTGATGGTGGTGTGATTCCTCCTCCAATCCACTTTGATGATCATGAAGGTTTCTACAACCCTCAAGACGACTTGGTCGCAGACACTTCTGGAGCACCTGTAAGAACAAAGTATGCCTAAGAGGGGGGGTGAATTAGGACTTTTGAAATTTTTCCAATTTTTATGGTATCTTGAAATATTACTGGTTTGTGTTTTTGGTTATGAAAGCAGAAGAAGAAAAATAAAAGAACAATGGACACCAGGATTTATAGTGGTTCCCCTCACAATCCGAGAGTACTCCACTCCCCTTTCAACATGAAAGAGAGTTTTCACTATTGTTTAATAAAGTACAACCTATCACACCATCAACCGGTGAGGCCTACTATCAAACAATAAAACTAACAAGTGTACAAGAACAATCCTCTTGTAAACACTCACCCTTGTGTCCAACAATCCTGGATCACAAGTCAAAATACACAAGTTTGTAAAGATTTGAATTTGAGAGTAATGATATCAAAGTTGATCTTCTCCAAATGATCAGAATTCACTCTTACAATTTTCAATACAAGTGTTCAAGGATGAATATGAAATTTATGCACATATGAACACTTAATGAAAGTTTTTGAAAATGGTGAATTTGATTCTAAGACAATTTGAAAATGAATGTAGAAAGTGTTTGGAGATTGAAAAGTTTTTGTGTTGTGTTCTATGTTTTTCAAAATTGAAAAACTCAGAATTTATATGAGTAAAATACCCTTTCAAAAAGGTACATTGAGTAGACATCAAAAATATGAAATGGTATAATTTTTAAATAATTTTTGAACTTGAAACAAAGCAATTTTTCACTGCACGTTCAGTGTTAATCGGTTAACCCATATGGTTAATCGGTTAACACTGGTACGTTAGCCCAGAAATTTCAAAATTCAAATTGGTTAACCGGTTAACCTATATGGTTAATCGGTTAACACTGCTAATTTTCAGAAAAATGTTTTTTAAAATTAATGTTATACCATTTTTAAGGTTTCAAAAACATGCTTATGTATTATGCAAAAATGCTTGATGTTTTTGAACACTTGTATATCAAATTATAAGGGTAGAATTTGATATACCGGTAATGCAGCCAAGTATGGAAGAATCATAGTTCCATATGTAGCTTGACTTGAAAGATAGCTTGACTTGATCTTGAGAACTTTGAACGGCTTGTCTTTTTGCAATCAAGAGATGACCTTGAGTAGTATTGACATCATCAAAACTTGAGACTGAAGCATGCTTCTACAGCACCAACTACTGATTTGGAAAAGAAAGTACTTGCCTTACAAGAGACAGTCAAAGGACTACAAGGCCCAAGCACTTTTGGGTTAGATGTCGCGGATATGTGTTTAGTGCCCGGTGTTAAGATTCCACGCAAGTTCAAAGTCCCCGACTTTGAAAAATACAAAGGGACCAGCTGTCCCAGAACCCACATCCAATCCTATTGTAGGAAGATGGCTGCCTATTCCGACGATGAAAAACTACTAATGCATTTATTTCAAGACAGCCTCAGTGGGGCATCCCTTGAATGGTACATGTAGTTGGAAGGTACGTATATCAAGACATGGAAAGAGTTAGCTGAGGCATTTCTGAAGCACTACCAATACAATTCTGACACGGCACCTAATCACACACAACTCCAACGCCTGACCCAGAAATCTGGTGAAGCATTCAAAGACTATGCCCAAAGATGGAGGGACCTAGCTGCTAGAGTCCAGCCTCCTCTTCTTGAAAGAGAATTGACAGATATGCTCATGGGGACTCTTCAAGGTCCTTTCCTAGAACGCTTGGCTGGATGCACATCCTCTGTATTATCAGATTTAGTTATGGCTGGTGAAAGGATCGAGAACATGATAAAGATTGGAAAGATTCAGAATGTTGACGGAGTTTCTGGTGGATCTAAGAAGCCCCACCAAGGTTTTGTAAGGAAAAGAGAAAGGGAAATGAGCGTTGCCTTGATGGATAAGGGGAAAACTAGAGTGTATCAAGGTTCTTATCATCATGTGGCCGCTGTTACTCCAAATCAACCTCTCTCCATACCTGCAAGCCAGCCGGTTGTTCAAGTCCTCTACCAACCACAAGCACGTCAACATCAAAGCTATTATCAGGGTCAGCCAAGGTAGAGGAGACCTGAGAAAAGATTTGATCCTATTCCGATAACATACGCTAGGTTGATTCCACTTTTTCTTAAGGGTTCATTAGTGAAGTTGAGAGAGACGAAGGCTCCCCCAACTGTCCTACCTCCTGGCTATGATGCAAATTCCCGTTGCGAATTTCATTATGGAGCTCCCAGACATAATATTGAAAATTGCAAAGATTTGAAGTATGTGTGTCGCTACTGCGAAAATCGGCGCCGGCTGAACAGAAGAGTCGCCACCGTGCGTTATTTATCCCACGGGAGGGAAAGGAAACGCTCGAGGTAAACCTACCGCAAAACGGGGAAAGGAATGGTCATCGCAACCAAAACCTGGATTCGGGACGGTTACGCAAGGGGAAGGTATTAGCACCCCTCACGTTCGTCGTACTCGACGGGATCCACGCTTGTTTTCGGGTATGGATTGTTATTCCTATCTAAACTAAAGGTCAGGGGTTAAAAGAAAATAAAATGACTCGGCAAAGTATCGCACTTTATGCCTACGTATTCCCGTCTGGAACGAGAAATCAGAGTCAGCGTAGTTCGCCTACCTACAGGAAAGGAGGGGAAGGTTGCTCGCTAGGATATCGCATCCTATGCCTACGTACTTCCATACAGCATGAAAGATCAGAGCAAACGTAGTTCGGGCCACGTACGACGCAAGTCTGTCTTGATTGATTTTATTCCTTCTGAAAAAGGTTTTTCTGATTACTGGTCCAAGCGGACAAAAATGACGTTTTGATGAATTCACATTCTTTTACGGAAGAAGTGTCTTTTATTGTGTTTGAAATCTTTATTGTATTTTTCTGTTTGTTTTGAGGAAGAAGAGACAAAACTCTAACCTACGGTTGCGAAGGAAATTAAACTAACCTAATGTTATCATGCATGGGTTAAGACCTAGTGTCTATCATGCTCCTCTCTTGCACAGAGAGAAACAGAGATCCTAAGGGATAAACGGAAACGGAAACAATAGCAGATATATACAGTAAAGCAGTAAAATGCATGGATGCAGCAATACAAGCGAGGCAAGGGAGTCCCACTCAACCTTGAACCTAGAAAACAATAGGCAAAAGTGAACAGAATTCACTTTCAATCCAACAGGTTAAACAGCAAACAATACAGTCAGGGAAAACCAATCAATACATCAGAATGAATAACAGCAAAAATAAACAGCCACAGCAGCTCTGCATCAACATCTGACTTCAAGTCATCTCCAAACAGCTACCAGCTTCAAGCAAGCATCAATCTCCATCTCCACAGCCTTCAAGCAAGGTCTTGATTATCAATCTTCCATCTGCAATGGCTTTTCTTCAAGTCTCAAACTCCAAGCTGAGGAATCAATCACAAGAGTGAACTGGGTGTTAAGCAATTAGTTGACCACCAAGGGTGGCAAACATACTGCTAACAACACATAGAATATTTCTCTCAAGAGTTCTATCTCTTAGACACTATCACCAAGCCTTCCAAAGGAAGGGGGTGAGTGTCTTAGAGAGACTCTGCATCACAGAGAGGGATGTAGGCAATCAAGACCTTCCATGTTTGAGAATCAAGGTTTCTACTCTAGAGCTCTGCCTAACTCCTAAACCATATGCTCCTCAACAGCTGCCAGCACAGGATGCTCCTCATCAACTCTGGATGTTGGTCTTCATGCTCTGGATCTCCAATGGCTTCATCTTCTCAGGCTTCAGCTCTCCCAATCCCCAAGCAAACCCAATACCCCACACAGACAAATGAAATAACCCTAGAGAGGGTACACCACATAGTCAAACAAATATAGACAGTATACTAATAGCAGTAGGGGAATCCTAATAATTTCTAAGGGATCTAATATCTACCCCTAATCCCTATAGTCCCATACCCCAAAGATTCAATCTACAACTCCTAAGGGAAATTATTTAAATCTCATATATTATCTCCTAAACCCTAGTTTTGATCATGTTATTCACACCTAAACAAATCACCTAAAATTAAGTCCTAAAAATATGAACTAAATTTTATATACAAGATAAAGGTCTCCACTAATCATCCTAAAAAGAATGGATTAAAAAGGTAAAAGTATCTAATCAAACTAAAATTAACAAATTTATGCATTAAACTAAACATTTAAAAAAGCTATTTAAAAGAAAAATATGCTAAAAATATGAAAATAAAATGGAATGTTAATTTTTTTATGTTATATTTTTCTTAACAAAATTATGAATAATATGCAAAAATAACCAATTAAAATCATGCATTTTTCTATTTTTTATGAATTTTGAAAGAATCAACATTTTTGAAAGAAATTAAATGAGTTAATTGGAAATGGGGTGCAGAAAGCAGGTTAATTCAGTTAAAAAGCAAGGATGGGCCCAGACTGGGGGGCGCGCATAGCAAGCGCGTCTGGGCCCAGCAAGTCAGAAAACTTAACAAAAATTAAAAACCTGAACGGTGCATAAAGTAAGTTTTTCAGTTGAAACGAATTGGGCCTGATGCTTGGGGGTGGGAATAGCAGGCAATTACAAAGCCCATCAGATTGCGTTTTAATGAAACGGTGCGTAGCACCCCTTTGAATTTCCCTCCGTTTTCAGCTTCAAACCACAGCCGCACGATTAGATCTTCAGTCAATGAGAAAGACCCCATCCAACGGACACCATGTTTCTTCTCCAAATGGCTAGGGTTTCTGCCATGAAAGCTCCATGCACGAGCTTGCAAACCAGATCTTCCACCTTATCCCACGCCCTCAATTCTCCATGAAAACAAAATCTGCAAAGAGCAAAGTTGATCCCCTTCTTCCCCTCTACACAACCATAACAAAATCTTCCTCTAAAACTCTACCAAGAAACGAACCCGATAGGTGCAAAGTACTGATTCCACCATTTTCACCTGTGATCAAATCTTCCAATCCTTGCCAATCTTTACCCTAGCCTAATCTACATTTCACACTGATCATTCTAAGCTACAAACCTAAGATTATCGTGCAATATTCTATGAGTTACAAGCTCCAACAGTTTTGGTACACCATTAACAACCTTCATGAAACTTATCCAAACTTTGCACAATCCATCATCTAACCTATCTTAACCGTTCTATGCTAACAAATCACTATAATTCTACCCAAAACAGGCAATTCGAATAGAAATATAACCTGATGTAAATGGTGAAAACAGCTATGGAATTCTTCAACTACACTGCTTGCAATGCTTGGAGATTGATCAGTGAGCTTGATCTTAAGTTCTGTATGCAATGGATCTTGTGCAAACTCCTTGGATCTTGCAATTCCAACTTTCTTGCTCCTTGGATGATGGAATTGGTTAGCACGAGTTCTTCTCCAATTCTACCAAATTCTGATGGAAATGTGATCTATGGAAGATGGTGATGATGATCAAATCAAGAAATGTGGAAATTGAGAGAGATTTGATGGAGTTTGAAAAGCTTTTGCAAAATTGGAAGAATTGTGTATAACTTGTGTTTTGAACAAAGTGATTCACCAACCATGGCATGGAGTCTCTCAATGCAATATATAGATGGGATTAGAAAGTCCTAGAACCTTGGAGAAACTTCCCATGCACACTTTCCCTTGGATTTGGATTATGTAACTTTCTTTGTAAGCAACCATGTATAACTTCTAAATCTTGAACCAAACTCAAAATTCTAATTTTGCCAATATTCTTAAAACATTTTTTCCAATCAAAATGACCTATAATTTCACCTCATTTGGCCAAATTATGAAAAATATCAATTTTAGGTCATTTTTCATTCATTAAATTCACCAATTTTGAAACCTTGAGCTATGAGTCTTTCCAATCTTTCATGGTTACTTTTCTAGACTCAAAATGTCATTTGGAGCAAGTTTGATGTTGTGAAGTTTTTCATTTGAAGCTTCCTTGTATGAGTTTTGGGCATAGGCTTGAAATGACCTGTAATTCTCAGATGACCAAAATACCCTTTGCTTGCCAAGACCATAAGTAGAGTTCCAAAAATCATATGAAGGCATACCATACCATTATAGAAATCTAAGACAATTAGGAACAACTCTTATGTTGACCATAAATTCATTTGAAATCTCCTTGAGGGGTAAAAATTGCTTGGAAGACAAGTAACTTTCACAGACAAAATTTCAGATACCTCAGATGACCTGTAACTTGCAAGGACCATAACTTGAGTTCTATAAATCTCCTTGATGTCTTGCACCACTCAAATTAAAGGTCTTGAGATCCTCTACAAGTTTCATGTTGGCCAAGGATCCATTTGAAGCTTGCATTTTGACTTATCTTGCTTGGAAATTTGACCTAAACTAGGGGATTTTACACAGAAACCCTAATTTAGAAACTCCTCTTCTCCTTGATTTCTCTTGATTTCTTCTTGGCATATTACCATATCCTTCTCTTCATGTCAAATGATGAACCCCACATCTCTCCAATAGCCCTTAATGCCTTTCAATCAGTCAATTGACCTAGGGTTGACCTAGAGTTGACCCAGATGAAACCCTAGTTGACTGTCTTCAACTGCAATTCTTGTGATCACACCAATGACTTGTTTCCTTCTCCAAATGACTTTCTAAGTCTCCCATGATGTCTACATACTCTCCATGCTCAGCCCACAATTTCTTTGATGATCTTCAGATACCCTCAGATAGGAGCTAGATGCACTACTTGATCCATTGACTTCCCAGCTTTCAAATTCTTTCTGATGACTTGAATGAGCTTGAATTTGAATAATAACCTCTTGATAGGCTCACAGAGATGAGAATAGTGCTTGGCCCCCCTGTTGGATGACTTGCTATGCTATGCTATGCAGGTGATTAGACTATGTACATGACTCTATATGCAAATGCTAAAAACATAAACCAAGTGAATAAGGTTGAGCAAATTTTAGGGTGCAACAGCTGCCCCTATTCAAGCGACTTGGACCCGATTGGGTGAAGAGCAGACGACCTTCAAACATTCGAGCTACGAGACGGTTGAATACTAAGAACTCGGAAATTTGCCAACCGCAGAAATAAACTGCACCACTGCTTGGGGAACGACATTCATCAACTGAATCCAACTGTTACAGCCACCAACTGATCCATTAGCGACCGTGCTGGGGATTATTTTCATCAACCCGAAAAAAGATTCTATCATAACAAGGATAGAACTTTGTACACGTTAGGACGCCTGTTTCGTCAACACAAAGAAATCTCAACTAAAACTGGTCCACGTCAGGACTCCATCTACCGTCAACTTGGAAAAACTTCGGCAACTTCACTTGGGATGACTCGTCTGCCTTTCATCAGAAATAAATCGTCCACGTTAGGAATAACACCGTCCACGCGAGGAATCATCTCTTCTATGTCTGTCCCCGTCAGGACTAAACTCTTCCACGTCAGGAATAAACTCTTCCACGTTAGGAATAACACCATCCACGTTAGGACTAAGGTTTCTTCTGGATCTATCCACGTCAGGACTAAACTCTTCCACGTAAGGAACACATCTTTTTTCCATCTTGCGAATAACATCTTTCCACGTAAGGAATCACAATCTTTCCACGTAAGGAAACAAATCTTTCCACGTAAGGAATAATTTCTTTCCACGTAAGGAATTAACTTGTCCACGTAAGGACCACATCTTCCACGTTAGGACCTACCTTTCTGCGTTAGGAATAACTCTCTTCTTGATTTGGCCACGTAAGGACTACATCGTTCCACGTAAGGAATACTTCTTTATCTGTCCACGTAAGGACTCCAATCTTTCCATGTAAGGAAACACTTTTCGTCTTGATTTGTCCATGTCAGGACTCACCTCTTGACTCGCTAAGGAAATAAAATTTGTCCACGTCAGGACTCATGCTGCGTCAACACGAAGGAAGATAATTCTGTCCACGTTAGGACTCACCTCTCGACCTGCTGAAGAAAAACTTGTCCACGTCAGGACTTGCGCGTCCTCGACTTGCTGGGGAAATAAAACTCGTCCACGTCAGGACACACACTTTGCCACTAACACGAAGAAGGATAAATTTGTCCACGTCAGGACTCTCGTATCTTTTCATCACGAAGAACTATAAACTTGTCCACGTCCGGACGCACCTTTCACCATTACGAAGAAAAATAATTGTCCACGTCAGGACACCAATACGAAGAGTGATCAACTCTGTCAACGTCATGACTTCACATTCAATCAACACCAAGAAATCAAATCTGTCCACGTTAGGACCAACACGTATCGTCAACTTGAGGAAATGTCCACGTCAGGACTCCACCTTCCATCAATTCTGAGAAATCGAACCTGTCCACGTTAGGACTAGCACCTCTTATCCGCCCGGGGAAATAAAACTGTCCACGTTAGGACCCCCACTTCTCTAGCACAAAGAAATCCAGTCAATATGGGAATAGATTGTCCACGTCAGGACTCATTGCTCCATTGATCCCAACCCACACATTTCTTAGCACTGACGTGACAGCGACTTTGAAGCGGACTCTACTGGGGATATTGAGAAACCAAACTACCGGACGCCTGTTCTGATGACCGGCGGCAGCCTCTAAAATTCCGATTCCTGAAACCCTTTGATGGCGAATACTCTGCTTGGGGACAAAGAGATATTCATCATGGCAACTCTGGCGGGGAAAACAAGAGAAATCTACACAAACAGCTCTGCTCGGAGACGAAGAGAACTTAGCCAAATAACTCTGTGGGGAATAATGCCAAAACGGACACTTTCGTTGAATGTCTCACGTCGAGATCTTGACTGTTTGGTAATTCATTTGAGCAAGAGCTCCCTCCACCTGTAAGAGAACAATACTTGAACACGAACGGTTAGCCACCCTGGTTTATGTTTCAAAATGCATATGTTTGACAATGATGCAAGGACCCATTCGACATGGAAATGCTACGCATTTTATTTGGTGGATGCAAGTATGATGCTATATGCCAATGCAAATGCAGACTCGAACTGCTGGGATACAGGAAACCGCTCCAGCAAAATAAATGCTGAAGACAATGCCGACTCCGCTGGGGATAGCCAGGTGCTACAGAATTATTCCAGCAAAATAAATGCTGGAAGCGTGAAGTCGACTCAGCTGGGAAATTGGGAACTTAAACCAAGCACTTCATTGAAGTAACACCCTGCTGGGGAATATAACTCTGCTGGAGAATAGCAGATGCGCCTGGTATGATTGGACTTCTGCTGAAGAGTGAACGGATATCACACGGTATCCTGACAAAATAAATGCCGGGACCCACAACCAACTCTGCCGGGGAGAGTCTTAATCTTCGAGTTCCACTGAGAGGAATGAAAACACTTGCTGAAAAGAGAACTCCACTGGGGGCGAAACGATTCTCTTGGGGAAAATCGACTGACTCCGCTGGGGGAGCGTAAATGACCCTGCGGGGAAAGGTAAACTGCCTGAATACAACTCACCAATATTAATCTTCTGCGGCTAAGCCACTCTGCTTGAGGTGCACTGTCTCAATACAGTCTACAATCTGGGAATCGCCAAGTTTTGCTGAGGATAAACGATCTGACTGGAGAATATTCTTCGAATAAGCTATGACTAACTGGGGAGACTTGATCCTTCTCCAGTAAGGAACATTACTATTTTGGAAGCACGACCTGCGTGGGGAGCGAGTCTTTCGTTACTGCAATCTTTTGATCGTCCTTTTCACACGGCTATGAACCCTGCAACACCACAAACAAGACAAGACAAGTCTATGCAACCAAATCTATTCAGGTTAGCGTTAGTGACATCATTTTCAGTTAATTCAACGTTTTAGCAATTGTTGGCAAGGGCCAGTGGCGTTATGCACATGCTAGTTTCATCAAACCTAGGCGTTTTATCATGCACAAAACAGTAAAGAACCAGCATCAAATACTGAATAACATATTTTATTGATTGGGCCCCTGAATGGGCGGAGTTTTGTACACGGGATGTAACTCCTGAAAAGAGGAAGCTACGCACAGCAAATATACAAGTATGCACAAGAAGCATAAATATATTGACAAATTAAATTTGTACACATGTCGGCAACGGGATGCAGACGAACATCACGAACTGATCCTCCTATGACTCACCCGACTCTAACGCTTTCCCCGGTATCCACACTTCCGAAGAGATGGTATCTGATGATCGACCCCTCAGGGTGTATTCTCCTGCACCAAAGCTCAATGCAGTATCAAATTCGGACCGCAGTCATTTGCTTTTCAAATCCCTAACTTTTGCGTGAACCGCCCTTTACGGGTTTTCAGTTCACCGGGATACCCTTTTTTGCCGAAGCCGCCCAGTGTAGGTTTTCAACTTCGCGGGTGTACATTTTTTCAATTTATCCCTAACTTTTGCCCGAACCTTTCATTCTGTTTTTTGGTTCGCCAGGATGCCCCATTTTTTGCCTGGACTCTCTTTTTTCTGTCCAGCGGGTCAATTTTAAGCAAAGTATTTTTTAACTGCGTCCGAATTTACAGGCGACGTAAAGTTTTCACCGTCCATGGTGGACAACAACAACGCTCCTCCTGAAAAGACTTTTCTGACAACATATGGCCCTTCGTAGTTGGGGGTCCACTTGCCCCTGTGATTTGCCTGCGGCGGGAGAATCCTTCTCAGCACAAGGTCGCCCGTCTGAAAGCTCCGCGGATGTATCTTCTTATCATATGCTTTCTTCATTCGGCTCTGGTACAAACGACCGTATGCTAGAGAAGCTAGCCTCTTCTCATCCATCAAACTCAGTTGGTTCGGCCTGTCTTTCACCCATTCTGCCTCGTCTAATTGGACATCTCGTAGCACTCTCAGAGAAGGAATCTCAACTTCCAGTGGTAGGACAGCTTCCATTCCGTATACTAACGAGAACGGGGTTGCCCCGGTTGATGTGCGTACCGTCGTACGATAACCGTGCAAAGCAAAAGGTAGCATCTCATGCCAATCCTTGTAGGTCACCACCATCTTCTGAACTATCTTCTTTATATTCTTATTGGCCGCTTCGACAGCGCCATTCATCTTAGGTCGGTAAGGGGAGGAGTTGTGATGTTCGATCTTGAAATTCTGACAGAGCTCCTTCATCATTTTGTTGTTCAGGTTTGAACTGTTGTCCGTGATTATCCGCTCGGGGATCCCATATCTGCAAATGATATCTCTCTTGATGAATCTGGCCACCACTTGCTTAGTTACATTTGCGTAAGATGTCGCTTCCACCCACTTGGTGAAATAATCGATTGCTACTAGAATGAACTGGTGCCCATTAGAAGCCGTCGGCTCGATCTTTCCAATCATATCGATTCCCCACATCGAGAATGGCCATGGCGATGACATCACATTTAGAGGACTTGGAGGCACATGGATCTTATCAGCATAAATTTGGCATTTGTGGCACTTCCTCGCAAACTTGAAACAATCAGTTTCCATAGTCAGCCAAAAATAACCTACCCGCAGCAGCTTCCTCGTCATAGCATGCCCACCAGCATGCGTACCAAAGGTACCCTCATGTATTTCTTCCATGAGCAACTTTGCCTCTTTCTCATCTACACAACGCAACAGCACCAAGTCGTGGTTTCTTCTGTACAAGACACCATCCGGATTCAAATAGAAATTACCCGCCAATTTCCTGAGAGTCTTCTGATCTTGACTGGATGCCCCAGCCGGATACTCTTTGTTCTTCAGGAAATTAAGGATATCAAAATACCACGGTTTATCATCGGATGCCTCGTCAATAGCAAACACGAAGGCTGGTCTGTCAAGCCGAGAGATAATAATTCTGGGAGCCTCGTTCCAGAAGTTGACTTTATACATGGAAGACAAAGTGGCCAGGGCGTCAGCCATTTGATTCTCTGCTCGCGGTACATGATGCAATTCAACCTTGTCGAAGAAAGGCAACAATCTCATTGCATAATTCATGTAATGTATTAAATTGGGCTGACGTGTCTCTCATTCCCCTTTTATCTGATTCACCACCAGAGCTGAGTCTCCGTATACGTCCAGATTTTTGATTCGCAAATCAATGGCTTCTTCAAGCCCCATTATACAAGCTTCGTATTCGGCTTCATTATTGGTAACTGCAAAGGTCAATCGAGCAGTAAACGGGATGTGCGACCCGTGTGGAGTAGTGATGATTGCCCCTATTCCGCTACCGTAAGCGTTCACAGCTCCGTCAAAGATCATCTTCCATTTGGAACCCAACTCTGGTCCTTCGTCTGGCAACGGCTCTTCACAATCTTTCATCTTTAGGTACATGATATCCTCGTCAGGAAAATCAAACCTCATCGACTGGTAATCTTCAATAGGCTACTCTGCCAGATACTCAGACAGTACACTCCCCTTTATAGCCTTCTGCGAGACATACTGGATGTTATATTCAGTCAAGACCATCTGCCAACGGGCAATCCTCCCTGACAATGCCTGCTTTTCGAATACATATTTGATAGGATCCATCTTCGAGATGAGCATGGTTGTATGATTCAGCATGTATTGCCTCAAACGCTTGGCGGCCCAGGCTAGCGCGCAACAAGTTTTCTCAAGCATTGAATATCGAGATTCACATTCAGTAAATTTCTTACTCAAGTAATAGATCGCATGCTCTTTTCTTCCTGTCTCGTCGTGTTGACCGAGAACACAACCCATGCTTCCCTCCAGAACTGTCAAATACATAATCAAGGGTCTCCCTGCTACTGGGGGTATCAAAACAGGAGGTTCCTACAAATACTGCTTTATTTTATCGAACGCCTTTTGACAATTTTCGTTCCACGTTACAGCTTGATCTTTCTTCAACAGCTTGAATAATGGTTCACACGTAGCCGTTAGGTGAGACATGAACCGAGCGATGTAGTTCAACCTCCCTAAAAACTCGCACACCTCTTTCTCTGTTTTAGGCGTCGGCATCTCTTGTATTGCTTTTATTTTAGCAGGATCAACCTCTATTCCTCTTTCACTTACGATAAACCCCAGCAGTTTACCCGATCTCACCCCGAAGGTGCATTTGTTAGGGTTTAGTCTCAGCCTGAACTTCCTAAGCCTTTTGAATAACTTCAGCAGATTCACCAGATGCTCTTCCTCCGTCTGGGATTTGGCAATCATATCGTCAACATAAACTTCGATCTCTTTGTGCATCATATCATGGAAAAGAGTCGTCATTGCACGCTGATACGTTGCCCCAGCATTCTTCAATCCGAAGGGCATCACTTTATAGCAAAATGTTCCCCAAGGCGTTATGAAAGTAGTCTTCTCCATGTCCTCTGGCGCCATTTTAATCTGATTATAGCCTGAAAAGCCATCCATGAAGGAGAATACGGAGTATTGAGCAGTATTATCAACTAGCACATCGATGTGAGGAAGCGGAAAATCGTCTTTTGGGCTCGCTTTATTTAAGTCACGGTAATCGACGCACATTCTCACTTTACCGTCTTTCTTTGGCACTGGTACGATGTTAGCGACCCATAAGGGATATTTTGTCACAGCCAGGAAACCAGCATCCCACTGTTTTTGAACCTCTTCCTTAATCTTCACTGCCATATCGGGTCTGGTTCTGCGAAGTTTCTGTTTGACCGGCGGGCATTCCTCTTTCAACGGCAGACGGTGCACAACCATATCTGTATCGAGCCCTGGCATATCTTCATACGACCAAGCGAACACATCACTATACTCTCTGAGCATTTCAACCAGTCTTCGCTTGATGTCGCTCTGCAGCGCGGCTCCTATACGTATATTCTTTTCAACCCCTTCCGACCCCAGATTAATAATTTCGATGACCTCTTCATGAGGCAGAATGACTCTTTCCTCTTGCTTCACCAACCAAGACAGTTCTTCGGGAACGTCACCATCTTCAACAACCTCTTCTTCGGCCTGAAATACCGGATGTTCAAAGTCGGGACGAGTCATAGGTGGTTCAAGGATGTCATCTGAAAATGTTATCCTGCAAAATGGAATGGTTAAATGCTTCAAAATGCGTATAAAGCGAATAACCTCGTTGCCATTTTATTGAAAAATACAAAACAAGAAAACGGAGATCGCAATATTTGCACATGAAAAAAACGCCTTTTATTTAATGATAAACATGCAATGTTCATAACAGCGCAGCCCTAAGCAAATCATGATGCCCCGGGCAAGACATCAGATTGTTCAACAATTAATAAAACAAAGCATTACTGTTTAAGAGTCACAGGAACAATCTCCTGAATAGACCAGTTGCACAATCCCTGTCCTGGCACGCTTGGCTGAATCCAGGCATCCATATCGCAGTCGCTGTCTCCTTCGTCCGACTCCGAAGCAGCATTGATGGTCTCATGACATACTCCACTAGCAGTGATGGTTATTGGCCCTCTGAAACGGGGTGCCCCCACGGCAGGTGTTGACGACGACGGTTGATATCCCAACCCGAACCGGTCCGTCTTCACAGGAATATCCAACACTTTTCCCCAACCCTTGGTCTCACCAGTCTCTACCAGAGCTTGAGCTTCTTTATATGACGAGACGGCTACCTCTGACATTTTGCTCGGCCCGGGACCTTTTTCCTTGATGCGCAACCCTTCAAATGCTTGGCAGGGTGTTTCGTGAATCTCTCCATCGACCTCGACATACTTAAATGATGACAGATGGCTGACCAGGATGTCTTCTTCTCCACATACTGTAACCACGCTGTCTCCTACCATATATTTCAACTTTTGATGCAAGGTAGACGTGACTGCCCCAGCCCCATGAATCCAGGGTCTTCCGAGCAGGCAACTATATGCAGGCTGGATGTCCATGATATAAAATTCAGTAGCGAAAACCTCCGGCCCCACCTGTAGAGGCAATGTTATCGATCCAAAAACTGTTCTTCGCGTACCGTCGAATGCCCTGACTACCAAGTCACTGGGCGTGCACAGGATTCCCCTGACATCTAGCTTCATCATCGCTTTCTTGGGCAACACATTCAAAGACGATCCGGTATCGACCAATACATGCGACATGACGGATCCTCTACGCTCCACAGAGACGTGCAGCGCCATATTATGCTCTCTCCCCTTCGGGGTCAAATCGAAGTCTGTAAAGCCCAGGCTGTGGCCTGCATTCACATGCGCTAACACCTCTTCCAGCTGATTCACGGAAACGTCTTGGGGTACGAAGGAAGTATCCAGGACTTTCAACAGTGCATTTCTGTGAGCTTCAAAACATAAGAGCAACGATAGTATAGATATCTTTGACGACGTCTGTTGCAGATGCTCAACAATCTTATAATCACTTTTTCGAATCAAGCGCATGAACTCTTCCACATCTTTCGATGCCGCTTCTTTTCCACTCCCCTGCACTGGGACATTCTCAACCATCTTTCCTTTTCCCTTTGCCAGTCTTTCGGCCTCTACCTCAGGCGAGATGAAGATCCTACCACTTCTTGTCATACCTCCGGTACCAACAACATTGTCTACCGTCTCAGCTGGCTGCTTATTAACATCGACTTTTACTCCGTCACAATACACCTCCAACCCATATGACCAGGGGACTGCTTTTGTGCTCTCGTACGGGATTGGTCCGGCCTTAGTGATAGTGATCGGCGGTCGCTGGGCCGGTGCCGTTATAGTGATTGTCTTTCGAGGAATAGTTACAGTGGCCACATCGCTTTGATTATCTGCTACTGCTCCTGCAGGTTCTTCAGTTGCTGCTCTGTCAAACTGCAATGTGCCGCCATCGATTAAAGCCTGAATACCTTTCTTTAAATCATCACACCCCCCAGCTAGGGTCCAGCATTCTAAGCAATACTCGTCACACCCTGGATAGACACCCCCTTGCAATAATCAGCTCTTTATCTCGCTCAGCGGCGTCCTGAGGTCATCCACATTCATAATCAAATTCAAACCCTCTTCAGTTAAAATGGCGTTTGCCCCATGGTTGGGCATGGGCTTCTGCACTATATTCGGACCCGCCGTTCCAAAATTGATAGCTTTACTATCCAATAGATCCTGCACAACATGCTTAAAAGCATGGCAACCCTCTACATCGTGGCCCGGAGCCCCAGAGTGGAATTCACAGTGCCTGCTTGCATCATACCCGTACGGAGGAGTGCAGGTTATTGGTGCCAGAGTTCTCTTCTCTACCAAGTTCAACCCTAGTAACGTCTGTAACAAATCGGCATACGTTGAAGGAGGCTTCTCAAACACTCTCCTTGGTTTACCCCCCTGGAATCTGCGCTGGGCAGGTTGTGCCCCCTGTTGTGGCTGCTGTTGCTGTTGCTGTTGTTGTTGTTGAAATGGTTGTTGCTGAAACAGTATAGTAACACTCGCCACCTGCTGTGGCTGATTATACTGGTTTCGACCTCTGCCTCTGCCTCGGCCCCCAAACACTGCGCTTGCATCGCCCTGACGGCGCCCCCCAAAAGCCTTTCTGTTACTGCCAGATGCAGTAGATTCCTCAGCTTGGAATCTTCCCTGTTTAATGTTGCTTTCAATCTTTTCTCCCATCAGAATTAAGTCTGAGAAACTGGCCAAAGATGTGTGAAACAACTTGTCATAAAACATGCCGGTGAATGTTCCAATGAACATGTCATTCATTTCCTTGTCTTCTAAAGGAGGACGGACCCTAGCAGCCATGTCGCGCCATCTTTGCGCATACTCTTTAAAGCTCTCACCCTTCTTCTGAGACAACCCTGCAACTGGACCCGATTGGGTGCCAAGTCGCTGTTATACTTATAGTGAGCTACAAATGCCTCTGCCAGCTGCTTCCATGTCTTTATATGAGTTGGCTCCAATCCCATATACCACTCTAGGGACGGACCAGACAAGCTATCTTGAAAGAAATGCATTAGCATTCTCTCATCAGTTGAATAAGCAGACATCCTTCTGTAATATGACCGCACATGCACTTTCGGGCAGGTGTCCCCTTTATACTTATCAAATGTGGGAGCTTTGAATTTGATTGGCACCCTCAAGCCAGGTACCAGGCCCATTGTTGACATGTCTAAGCCCACAGCACTTTGGTTCACGACCCCCCTCATCTGCTCTTCTAGCATTCTGATCCTCTGGGAGTCATCCATCGGCCCCTCGAAACCTCCACCGGAGAAAGCGTCCTCTTGCTGGTCCTCCTGCCAGTTACCATTCCCGGCTCCATACCCATTGTATCCATTGTTACGGCCAGCTCTTATCTGGTTCATCACCGGGCCTCGCCCCCTGTTACCGTATCCCGGAACAACTCCAGCAGGTCCAAAAGCCATTAACCCAGCGCCATTTCCATTTCCGAATCCTCCGTAACCCTGATTGGTCATACCGAATCCGTCCTGCCCAAAGCCTTGAGCATTGAAACCATATTTCCCAGCATTATCGAATCCCTGGTCATTGAAGCCAAATCCAGCATTACCGAAGCCGTTGCCTCCCATATTATCACCCAAGTTAACATCTCCAAGCCCAACGTTATGGACAGCAGTCTCGTTCCCAATTCCAACGTTACCGTTCCCAGCAGCAGTACCGTTGTTGACATTAACAGCAGGTATGTTGATTACAGGTGGAGCCACTGGTGTGGGAGTACCATCCCCATGAACAGTGTCGACTCGCACAGACTGATGATCCTCATTCCCATGCCCCGCGTTCCTCGCCAACAGAGGCTGCACCATAGCTTGCAAATTCTCCTGACCTTTTGCAATAGTCTCCATTGTCTGCATAAAGAGCGCTAGCTTCTCGCGCATATCTTGCATCTTGTTCTGCATTTGATCCATGATTCTTCGACAGTTAGTGCGAGTGGAGTAGCGGTGTGGGCGCTGATCTTCAATCCTGAAAAGACCTGGTACAGAGCAGGAAATAAGATAACATCCAAAGATTAACTGTAATGCAATATGAATATGAATGCAATGCAGTGTGTGTCTGTGCATTAGAGAAATTCATTCCCCGGTTCTAGTGTGAATGTGCCAGTGCAGTGACAGTGCTAACAATATGAAGATCGGAGCTGAATCAAAGAAAGCCTCATATATTGCAGAGAAATACAATAAGCCAAGAATACAATATCACTGAGTACAATAAGAAGGCATGACCTCAACCAACAATCCTGGTGATGGTCAGCACTATGCAAATAAAGCATACAAGGTTAATACATGAAATGATCAAGTACTCCCATAAGCCCGGTACTCTTCTATTAACTTCTTGGTCTCTGGATGACCTGGTCGGGTAAGCAGCCCTTCAACAAGTTGGTTTCTTCGTTTGAGCACACGTTGCACGTCTCCGGCAGTTTCTTCCCATGCCCCTTCTCCGAAGCGATCCTCTAGCTTCCGCTTCTGAGACACAGCTTCGTTCCTGCCTTCGATGGCCTTGTTCAATGCATTCTGGAGACTGTACCTGGTCATCACCTCTTCTTCATACTTCTTAATGCTAGCCTTCAACTGCTCCTCGAGGTCAGAAATTTGCTGCTTCAATTTATCTTCCCTCTTTTTATTGTTGGTGAGCGTAGCATTCCAAGTCTTATTGCAAGAAGAGATCTCCCGGTGAGCGGCATCGAGTGCTTTCTTTTTGGATTCCAGCATGTCATGGGAGCTTTTGAACTCTTGCCCCAGACGTTCGTGCTTCTTCTTCTCCTCAGTCAACTCAGCCCCTAGTCTGTTTACTAGCTCGATCTGCTGTTGGAAAGCATGCACAGCCTTGTTTTTCTCACTGCGTATCTGAGCTAGCTCTTTTTCTAACCCTTCATTGATCTTCATCAAGGCTTCTTTTTCTTTCACCACTTGCTCGTAGGCCTCCCTAGAAACAGTGGTTGGCTCTTCCACCGGAATATGGACAGGGACTGGTGCATCTGGAAATGGCATCCGCAACTGTCTTGCTCTCTCCTGGATCCAAACTCTGTAGGGTGCATATGCCTGACAGTCATTCTTCCCTAACAGTGGCTTCCCTCTTCTGTTAATACGCGTCCATGCGTGCTGAAGCTTGGCTAGTAACTCTCCCTTCAAATCACCGGTGAAGTACAGAGATTCCTGTACTTCTTCCTCCTTTGGTGGGCTCTTCAGTGCGTATCCGAACTGGCGAATAAACAGAGAAGGGTTGTAATTGATACACCCTTTTCTTCCTATTAAAGGAACATTAGGATACCCAGAACAACTGAAGATGAGCTCAGACCCTAGCAAGTCTCGATCGAACCACTCAATGTCTTCAAAAGATAGCCTCATCATACGCTCCGGCCAGTCAGCTGTAGTTACACTATCCACAACAGGTCCCTTCAAGGGAAGATGACTCTTAAACCACATGTACAGTAAAGGCACGCAACAAGAGACGTTCTTGCCTCTCCTGTTCTCATTTTTGTAGTGCATCGAATGGTAGAAGTCTCCGATCAGTGTTGGTACCGGGTTACCAGCAGCAAATAGGTGAAATGCATCCATGTCCACGAAGTTTGGGAAGTTGGGAAACAACACTATCCCATAAATGCATAGAGCCAAAATAGCATTAAAGACCACCCAACACCCATTCTTGGCGTACTCTTGAGCCTTACCAACCAGAAACTGGAGAGAGAAACCCGGAACCCCTCGCCAAGAGGTCATCAGCAGCTCAGAAGCATTCATGTGCAAGGCCTTAGCTAGATCCTCCAACTTGGGCTCAGCGGCAGAGTGAATAAAAGGAACTGCATTCTGCACCGGCAGCTCAGTAAACTCCACATACTCCTCCATGGTGGGCCCTAAGATAAAATCAGCAAACGTGAAACACCTCAAAGCCGGGTCATAGAATTGCATCAGCGTATACAGCCCATTCAATTCATCATCAGTGGATTTGCGAACCAAACCCAACAGCCGTCCATAACTCTGCTTGAAGCTTCTACGGACATCCTCGTCAGCAAGAGAAATCAGACCCAGGATGGGGGTAATATCCGGAATAGGTAGCTTGTACGCAACTGTCATCCTCAAACCAGCCATGATCAATACTCAGAAGTCCAGACACTAGAACCAGGGGATATGCAAATGCACCTGCAGCATAGACACACGTTAATGGGATGCAATGATAATGATTATGCCAATAATGCAATGCAAGCAACATGCAACAGGGACCAAGTGCTATAGCTGAGAAGCCTGAACCATATCAAGAAGTCTCAGATAGACTCTCCAGAATTCCTCAAACCCTGGTCTCAGATAGACCACAAAACAAAGCTCCAACACTGGTCTCTGATAGACCCCACAACATAACTCTGACTGGTCTCTGACAGACCTCATAACTCTCCACCTGGTCTCTGACAGACCTCAGAACTCTCCAACTGGTCTCTGACAGACCTCAGAACTCTCCATAAATACCCAGGATCTCTGATCAAGAAACAACCGGTATCTGAAGGTCTAGTTACCTGCATAAACCCAAACCCTCTCACAGGTGGATGTCCTAGTAACTAACAAAAGGTATGGCATCCTATGCGGTCGTTGGCGTCACAGACTTTCAGGGTTGATGATACGATTCCCAGAAGGAGTGGCATCATCAAATCCTGAAGAGGCCTCACTTAGCCAACTTCCAAATGATCGGTCCCCAGAGTCGACAATCCAACTAACCAGCAACCCGAGCCACCCAAAGGGCAGGACAGGAGGCCAACCAGAAGAACCTCGTCTGAGTGTAGATTTCGCGGGACACTAGGACATGCAAAGCACGTGCGCGCCCACTAATCTCTACTCTAAGTCTAGGTTCACTCAAGCCCAGGTCCGACTTATCTCTCACTCAAAGAACACCCGTCACACCCCACAATACAGCAATAATAATGATAATATAATGCTGAAATGTAAATACAGAAATGTAAATCCATACAAAATCCTCGACGGGAAAACAAGCGCTAGGATTGACTCTCTTAAGGGACGTTGGATCCCAAATGCATAAGGACCATCGCAGTCCTTAGCAGCCAGGGGACGTTGGATCCCCAGCAGAGTCGCCAGCTGTCGCTACTGCGAAAATCGGCGCCGGCTGAACAAAAGAGTCACCACCGTGCGTTATTTATCCCACGGGAGGGAAAGGAAACGCTCGAGGTAAACCTACTGCAAAACGGGGAAAGGAATGGTCATCGCAACCAAAACCTGGATTCGGGAGTCGGTTACGCAAGGGGAAGGTATTAGCACCCCTCACGTCCGTCGTACTCGACGGGATCCACGCTTGTTTTCGGGTATGGATTGTTATTCCTATCTAAACTAAAGGTCAGGGGTTAAAAGAAAATAAAATGACTCGGCAAAGTATCGCACTTTATGCCTACGTATTCCCGTCTGGAACGAGAAATCAGAGTCAGCGTAGTTCGCCTACCTACAGGAAAGGAGGGGAAGGTTGCTCGCTAGGATATCGCATCCTATGCCTACGTACTTCCATACAGCATGAAAGATCAGAGCAAACGTAGTTCGGGCCACGTACGACGCAAGTCTGTCTTGATTGATTTTATTCCTTCTGAAAAAGGTTTTTCTGATTACTGGTCCAAGCGGACAAAAATGACGTTTTGATGAATTCACATTCTTTTACGGAAGAAGTGTCTTTTATTGTGTTTGAAATCTTTATTGTATTTTTCTGTTTGTTTTGAGGAAAAAGAGACAGAACTCTAACATATGGTTGCGAAGGGAATCAAACTAACCTAATGTTATCATGCATGGGTTAAGACCTAATGTCTATCATGCTCCTCTCTTGCACAGAGAGAAACAGAGATCCTAAGGGATAAACGGAAACGGAAACAATAGCAGATATATACAGTAAAGCAGTAAAATGCATGGATGCAGCAATACAAGCGAGGCAAGGGAGTCCCACTCAACCTCGAACCTAGAAAAAAATAGGCAAAAGTGAACAGAATTCACTTTCAACCCAACAGGTTAAACAGCAAACAATACAGTCAGGGAAAACCAATCAATACATCAGAATGAATAACAGCAAAAATAAACAGCCACAGTAGCTCTGCATCAACATCTGACTTCAAGTCATCTCCAAACAGCTACCAGCTTCAAGCAAGCATCAATCTCCATCTCCACAGCCTTCAAGCAAGGTCTTGATTATCAATCTTCCATCTGCAATGGCTTTTCTTCAAGTCTCAAACTCCAAGCTAAGGAATCAATCACAAGAGTGAACTGGGTGTTAAGCAATTAGTTGACCACCAAGGGTGGCAAACATACTGCTAACAACACATAGAATATTTCTCTCAAGAGTTCTATCTCTTAGACACTATCACCAAGCCTTCCAAAGGAAGGGGGTGAGTGTCTTAGAGAGACTCTGCATCACAGAGAGGGATGGAGGCAATCAAGACCTTCCATGTTTGAGAATTAAGGTTTCTACTCTAGAGCTCTGCCTAACTCCTAAACCCTATGCTCCTCAACAGCTGCCAGCACAGGATGCTCCTCATCAACTCTGGAAGTTGGTCTTCATGCTCTGGATCTCCAATGGCTTCATCTTCTCAGGCTTCAGCTCTCCCAATCCCCAAGCAAACCCAATACCCCACACAGACAAATGAAATAACCCTAGAGAGGGCACACCACACAGTCAAACAAATATAGACAGTATACTAATAGCAGTAGGGGAATCCTAATAATTTCTAAGGGATCTAATATCTACCCCTAATCCCTATAGTCCCATACCCCAAAGATTCAATCTACAACTCCTAAGGGAAATTATTTAAATCTCCTATGTTATCTCCTAAACCCTAGTTTTGATCATGTTATTCACACCTAAACAAATCACCTAAAATTAAGTCCTAAAAATATGAACTAAATTTTATATACAAGATAAAGGTCTCCACTAATCAGCCTAAAAAGAATGGATTAAAAAGGTAAAAGCATCTAATCAAACTAAAATTAACAAATTTATGCATTAAACTAAACATTTAAAAAAGCTATTTAAAAGAAAAATATGCTAAAAATATGAAAATAAAATGGAATGTTAATTTTTTTATGTGATATTTTTCTTAACAAAATTATGAATAATATGCAAAAAGAACCAATTAAAATCATGCATTTTTCTATTTTTTTATGAATTTTGAAAGAATCAACATTTTTGAAAGAAATTAAATGAGTTAATTGGAAATGGGGTGCAGAAAGCAGGTTAATTCAGTTAAAAAGCAAGGATGGGCCCAGACTGGGGGGCGCGCATAGCAAGCACGTCTGGGCCCAGCAAGTCAGAAAACTTAACAAAAATTAAAAACCTGAACGGTGCATAAAGTAAGTTTTTCAGTTGAAACGAATTGGGCCTGATGCTTGGGGGTGGGAATAGCAGGCAATTACAAAGCCCATCAGATTGCGTTTTAATGAAACGGTGCGTAGCACCCCTTTGAATTTCCCTCCGTTTTCAGCTTCAAACCACAGCCGCACGATTAGATCTTCAGTCAATGAGAAAGACCCCATCCAACGGACACCATGTTTCTTCTCCAAATGGCTAGGGTTTCTGCCATTAAAGCTCCATGCACGAGCTTGCAAACCAGATCTTCCACCTTATCCCACGCCCTCAATTCTCCATGAAAACAAAATCTGCAAAGAGCAAAGTTGATCCCCTTCTTCCCCTCTACACAACCATAACAAAATCTTCCTCTAAAACTCTACTAAGAAACGAACCCGATAGGTGCAAAGCACTGATTCCACCATTTTCACCTGTGATCAAATCATCCAATCCTTGCCAATCTTTACCCTAGCCTAATCTACATTTCACACTGATCATTCTAAGCTACAAACCTAAGATTATCGTGCAATATTCTATGAGTTACAAGCTCCAACAGTTTTGGTACACCATTAACAACCTTCATGAAACTTATCCAAACTTTGCACAATCCATCATCTAACCTATCTTAACCGTTCTATGCTAACAAATCACTATAATTCTACCCAAAACAGGAAATTCGAATAGAAATCTAACCTGATGTAAATGGTGAAAACAGCTATGGAATTCTTCAACTACACTGCTTGCAATGCTTGGAGATTGATCAGTGAGCTTGATCTTAAGTTCTGTATACAATGGATCTTGTGCAAACTCCTTGGATCTTGCAATTCCAACTTTCTTGCTCCTTGGATGATGGAATTGGTTAGCACGAGTTCTTCTCCAATTCTACCAAATTCTGATGGAAATGTGATCTATGGAAGATGGTGATGATGATCAAATCAAGAAATGTGGAAATTGAGAGAGATTTGATGGAGTTTGAAAAGCTTTTGCAAAATTGGAAGAATTGTGTATAACTTGTGTTTTGAACAAAGTGATTCACCAACCATGGCATGGAGTCTCTCAATGCAATATATAGATGGGATTAGAAAGTCCTAGAACCTTGGAGAAACTTCCCATGCACACTTTCCCTTGGATTTGGATTATGTAACTTTCTTTGTAAGCAACCATGTATAACTTTTAAATCTTGAACCAAACTCAAAATTCTACTTTTTCCAATGTTCTTAAAACATTTTTTCCAATCAAAATGACCTATAATTTCACCTCATTTGGCCAAATTATGAAAAATATCAATTTTAGGTCATTTTTCATTCATTAAATTCACCAATTTTGAAACCTTGAGCTATGAGTCTTTAAAATATTTCATGGTCACTTTTCTAGACTCAAAATGTCATTTGGAGCAAGTTTGATGTTGTGAAGTTTTTCATTTGAAGCTTCCTTGTATGAGTTTTGGGCATAGGCTTGAAATGACCTGTAATTCTCAGATGACCAAAATACCCTTTTCTTGCCAAGACCATAAGTAGAGTTCCACAAATCATATGAAGGCATACCATACCATTCTAGAAATCTAAGACAATGAGGAACAACTCTTATGTTGACAAGAAATTCATTTGAAATCTCCTTGAGGGGTAAAAATTGCTTGGAAGACAGGTAACTTTCACAGACAAAATTTCAGATACCTCAGATGACCTGTAACTTGCAAGAACCATAACTTGAGTTCTATAAATCTCCTTGATGTCTTCCACCACTAAAATTAAAGGTCTTGAGATCCTATACAAGTTTCATGTTGGCCAAGGATCCATTTGAAGCTTGAATTTTGACTTATCTTGCTTGGAAATTTGACCTAAACTAGGGGATTTTACACAGAAACCCTAATTTAGAAACTCCTTTTCTCCTTGATTTCTCTTGATTTCTTCTTGGAATATCACCATATACTTCTCTTCATGTCAAATGATGAACCCCACATCTCTCCAATAGCCCTTAATGCCTTTCAATCAGTCAATTGACCTAGGGTTGACCTAGAGTTGACCCAGATGAAACCCTAGTTGACTGTCTTCAACTGCAATTCTTGTGATCACACCAATGACTTGTTTCCTTCTCCAAATGACTTTCTAATTCTCCCATGATGTCTACATACTCTCCATGCTCAGCCCACAATTTCTTTGATGATCTTCAGATACCCTCAGATAGGAGCTAGATGCACTGCTTGATCCATTGACTTCCCAGCTTTCAAATTCTTTCTGATGACTTGAATGAGCTTGAATTTGAATAATAACCTCTTGATAGGCTCACAGAGATGAGAATAGTGCTTGGCCCCCCTGTTGGATGACTTGCTATGCTATGCTATGCAGGTGATTAGACTATGTACATGACTCTATATGCAAATGCTAAAAACATAAACCAAGTGAATAAGGTTGAGTAAATTTTAGGGTGCAACAATGTGGTACAGGTTCTAATCGACTCGAAAGCTATCAATTTCACCAAAAACACTCCCAATGTGACTAATAATCCAATGCCAAACCATGCTACAAACATGATTGAAGAGTCAAGAGGGAAGAAGTTGGTGTCAGAAGTTGAAAAGATGAAGACCCCCTTTGCAGTTGTTAAAGAACAATTGCTAATGAAGAATATTATCCTACGATGTGCTGAGGATTATCAACACTGTTTAGAAGATCCCCAAAGTTGTCATGAATTGAAGATAGGCATCCAGAAGTTGTTAGATCAAGCCGTCATATTGGTAGAACAAATATCAAATGCTGAAGAAGTGGCAGCTCTAGACATTTCATATGGCCCGATTGATATTCCCTATGATCTGATGGAAGTTACTTCTGATGAAGAACTGTTGAACAATCCATATGGTCAGAACCGTGTACCATTGACGATTCCGTATGAGCAGCCTCGCGTGCCTCTGACAATTCCATGTGATGAAGATTGGTATCATGTCCAAATTCCGTTGCAGATCTAGTATGATGTTGTACCGCTAGCAATTCCATGTGATCAACCTCGTGCGCCTTTGGAAATCCCTTGTGGTTATGAATGGCATCCTGTTCAAGCCCCATATAATCAATCTCGTGAACCACTGCAGATACCGTACGATCAAGTAGAGATCCCGCTGTATCCGCCTTCACTCGCTCCGTTAGTGATATCCATGCCTGCTCCTTTCCCTTTTGAGAGCACCAAGGTTGTTCCTTGTAAATATAAGCCAACTGTTTACATTAATGGGTAGAAGTTGGAGGAGGATGTTGTAAAAGCTAATAGCTCTATAGAGAACATCGCTAGAACAGGTGGAATGACTATAAGCGGGAGGATTTTTGCACCCATACCACCACCAAACAATAGAAATGAGAAGCAGACAATGATTGAGCAGGGGAAGACTTCTTCTCAAAAAGGAAATCCTGGTGACAACGTTGAAGAATTTCTACGAATCATCCGAAAAAGTGATTATAAGGTGGTTGACCAGCTCAACCAAACACCTTCCAAGATTTCCATGTTGTCACTACTAATGTGCTCCCTTGCCCATCAGGAGTCATTAATAAAGTTTTTAAAGACTGCTCATGTTCCCTAGGAAATATCTATTGTGCAGTTCGAAGGAGTTGTGTCAAATATTACCTCTGCACATATTCTAAGCTTCAATGATGGAGATTTGTCCCCCGAGGGGAAGAATCATAATAAAGCTTTGCACATTTTCATCGAATACGTTGATGTTGTTTTGTCAAGGGTGTTGGTAGATACTGGATCATCAATAAATGTCTTACCAAAGAATTCTTTGGCCAAGCTGACCATCGAAGGATTGATGATGAAACCCAGTTCATTGATAGTGAAAGCTTTTGATGGAGCAAGAAGGTCGGTGATAGGGGAAGTTGATCTCCCCATCAAGATAGGACCTCATGCCTTCATTATCACATTCTATGTGATGGATATCTATCCAGCGTACAGTTGTTTGCTAGGTCTTCCTTGGATCCATGCAGCCGGTGCTGTAACATCCACTCTTCATCAAAGACTAAAGTTCATGGTTAATAATCAGCTTATTGTCATTGAGGGAGAAGAGGATATACTAGAAAGTCATCTGTCCTTATTTCGCTATATCGAAGTGGGAGGTGAAGTTCATGAGACCCCTTTTAAGCATCTGACGTGATAAATATGGAAATGATCCCTGCTAAGAAGAAGGAGAAGAAGTCAGAAAGGTCTGGATCCCCCGTGGTTACTTGGAAATACGCAAAGACTCTAATTGAGGCCGGTCACCCTGAAGGTTGGGGAAGAGTGTTGGAGTTACCTATCAACAATAATAGAGTTGGTTTGGGTTACCCTAATGATCGCACAATTCACAGAAGACAACTGTTGACAAGAGCAAAGGGTTCATTCCTCCACTTGCCTTCATCAGTGGAGGACGTCTGGTAGATGGGCAGGTAACCTTTGTGGAGGCTGAAGATGATGCACTGAATGAAGTTTGCATGGTGTACTCAAGAGCACCAAATCAACAACTCAACAATTGAATTGTCATGGAGATACCAGAAGTCACCTTTGTCGAAGAGTAATTTCTATTGTTTTGCTTTTAAATCCTATGCTCTGCCCAAGGCATAAGAATTATTTTATAGGGCCCCATGTTTTCAATTAATATTTATCATGAATGAAATGAACCTTTTGAATTCAATTGTGTTCCCTGCCTTTCTTTTTTATTTTTGCATAAATAAATGGCAACACTTTCTTGTATTTTCTTTTTTCCATCTTCTCAAATTAAAGCATAAAATCACCAATCATGCAGATCCACTCGGACTCCATTGATAACAATACTACTACGGTTCTATTTGACTTTGATAACCCAATCTACCATGCTGATGAGGATTGTGAGGAAGATTGTGAGCTCCCCGAGGAGTTAACCAGATTATTAAAGCAATAATTGAAGATTATTCAACTGCATCAAGAATCAGTGGAAGTTGTCAATCTTAGAACCGAAGAGGATAAGAAATAAGTCAAGGTAGGCGCTGCCCTAGAAGAGAGTGTGAAGAGAAGACTGATCAAGCTCCTGCGTGTGTATGCAGATATGTTTGCTTGGTCATACCAAGACATGCCTGGATTGGATTCTGACATCGTAGTACATAAATTTCCACTCAAGGAAGACTGTCCGCCTGTAAAGCAGAAGATGAGACGAACTCGACCCGACATGGCCATTAAGATTAAGGAGGAAGTGCAAAAGCAGCTTGATGTCGGATTCTTGGTAGTATCGAAATACTCTCAATGGGTCGCCAACATTGTACCTGTACCTAAAAAAGATGGTAAGGTGCGGATGTGTGTCGACTACAGAGACCTAAATAGAGCCAGCCCAAAAGATGACTTTCCGCTACCGCATATTGATATGTTAGTGGATAATATGGCTCAATTCTCTGTGTTCTTTTTCATGGATGGTTTCTCAGGATACAACCAGATTAAAATGGCTCTAGAGGATATGGAGAAGACTACCTTCATTACCCCTTGGGGAATCTTCTGCTATAAGGTTATTCCATTTGGTCTAAAGAACGCTGGTGCGACATATTAACGAGCAATGGTGACTCTCTTTCATGATATGATTCATAAGGAGATTGAAGTTTACATTGACGATATGGTTGCAAAATCCCAAACTGAAGAGGAGCATCTCACCCACTTGGAAAAGTTGTTTACAAGGCTGAGAAAGTTCAGGCTAAGGCTCAATCCAAATAAATGTACCTTTGGGGTAAGATCTGGTAAATTGCTAGGTTTTATCGTGAGCCAAAAAGGAATTAAAGTCGATCCGGACAAAGTAAAAGCTATCCAAGATATGCCAACTCCAAGAACAGATAAGGAGGTTTGTGGTTTCTTAGGGAGATTAAACTACATTGCAAGATTCATATCTCACCTAACAGCCACCTGTGAGCCAATATCCAAGTTGCTTCGCAAAGATTAAGCAATCGTGTGGAATGACAATTACCAAAAAGCATTTGAGAAAATAAAAGAATATCTGCAAGAGCCACCGATCTTGATGCCTCCCGTGCCAGGAAGACCTCTCATCATGTACTTGACCGTTCTAGAAGGATCTATGGGATGTGTGTTGGGGAAACATGATGAAACGGGTAGAAAGGAGCACACTATCTACTACTTAAGCAAAAGGTTCACTGACTGTGAAACGAGATATTCAATGTTGGAAAAGACATGTTGTACGTTCGCATGGGCTGCCAAACGCTTAAGGCAATATATGTTGACCCATACCACATTGTTGATATCAAAGATAGATCCAGTCAAGTACATCTTCGAAAAGCCTGCTCTCACAAGACGAGTAGCCCATTGGCAAATGGTACTGATAGAATATGACATCCAGTACGTCTCACAAAAAGCTATCAAAGGGAGTGTGTTGTCTGAATATCTTGCCCACCAACCCGTGGAGGATTACCAGCCCATGCGCTTTGACTTCCCTAATGAAGATATCATGTTTGTCAGAGACTATGAAACATTAGGCCCAAACGATGGACCCGAACCAGGATCGCGATGGATGCTCGTGTTCGATGGTGCTGCAAATGCTCAAGGTAATGGAATAGGGGCAATCATCACATCTCATACTAGTTTTCATATCCCATTCACCGCAAGATTATGTTTCGAATGCACCAACAATATGGCTGAATATGAAGCAAGTATCTTCGGAATCGAAGCCGCCATTGATCACATAATCAAGATTTTGGAAGTGTATGGGGATTCCGCATTAGTCATCAGTCAAGTCAGAGGCGATTGGGAAGCACATAACAACAAACTAGTTCCATATCGGGATCACGTCTTGAAGTTAATCCCATACTTTGATGAGATTACTTTCAATCACATTCCTAGATAAATCAATCAATTGGCAGACGCTCTTGCCACATTGTCATCCATGTTCAAAGTTAAGTGAAAAAATGAGGCACCCGCTATCCGCATTGAACATCTTGATGAGCCTGCCCACTGTCTGGAAGCAGAGTTAACAATTGGCGATCAACCTTGGTTCTATGATATCAAAAGGTATCTAGAAAAGCAAGAGTATCCAGAAAATGTTTCCATCACAGACAAGAAGTATTTAAGAAGGCTCTCTTCCAAATTCTTCTTAAGCGGAGATGTGCTTTACAAGCGAAACTATGACTCGGTCCTGGTCAGATGTGTGGATAGACACGAAGCCGACCGAATCATAAACGAAATCCATGAAGGCTCTTTTGGTACACATGACAGTGGACACATGATGGCTAAGAAGATTTTGAGGGCTGGTTACTATTGGATGACGATGGAGACTGATTGTTATCGTCACGTGCAAACATGCCACAAATGTCAAATCTATGCAGATAAGATACATGTGCCACTAGTTCTTCTAAATGTCTTGACATCGCCTTGGCCCTTCGCCATGTGGGTCATAGATGTGATTGGACGCATCGAGCCAACTGTTTCAAACAATCATCATTTCATCTTAGTGGCCATTGACTACTTCACTAAATGGGTGGAAGTCGCGTCTTATGCCAATGTCACCAAACAAGTGGTCACTCGCTTTATCAAGAAAGAAATCATCTGTCGGTATGGGGTCCCAAATAAAATCATTACTGACAATGGTTCAAACCTCAACAATAAGATGATGAAGGAATTGTGTGAAAGTTTCAAGATCGAGCATCACAATTCATCACCATATCGCCCGAAGATGAATGGTGTTGTTGAGGCAGCGAACAAAAACATCAAGAATATTGTTTAGAAAATGGTGAAAACATACAAAGATTAGCACGAAATGCTACCATTTGCTTTTCACGACTACCGCGCTTCAGTGCGCACTTCTACTGGGCCAACTCCATTTTCTCTTGTATACGGCATGGATGCAGTACTCCCCATTGAGGTAGAAATTCCTTCCTTGAGAATTTTGATCGATGTCAAGCTCGATGAAGCAGAATGGTTACAGGAAAGATTTGATCAACTTAATCTCATTGATGAAAAGCGCATGGCAGCTATCTGCCATGGCCACCTTTACCAAAAGCGGTTGAAAAGGGCGTTTGACAAGAAAGTTCGCCCTCAAGATTTCAAAGTGGGAGACTTGGTATTGAGAAAGATTCTGCCAATCCACACAGACCCAAGGGGAAAATGGACACCTAACTACGAGGGTCCATATGTTGTGAAAAGGTTTTCTCTGGATGAGCCTTGATATTATCCAACATGGACGGTGAAGATCTGTCATCCCCTGTAAATGCAGACATAGTCAAAAAATACTACGCTTGAAAGCAAACCCGGTGGACAACAAAAAGAAAAAAGTCCAGGAAAAAGTTAGGGTTAAAATGAAAAAATGATATACCTGATAAGTTGAAAATCCCTAGGGGCAACTTAGGCAAAAAAGGGTATTCCGGTAGACTGAAAACCCGAAAGGACGGTCTAGGCAAAAGTTAGGGATCTTAAAGAGAAACGATTGCAGTCTACAAAGAGTCTGTGAGCTCATCATCAGAATAAAGAGAGCTACACACAAGAAAGATCAATCCAACCACCTTCCCCAGATGCAACGTACAAGAAATCTTGAAGTCCATAGGGATCATAGCAGAATTGGAACTCAGTGGAAATCCAATTTTTTTTCTCATTGCCACTATACTTTTTGTCATCTTTTTAAAATTACCTCTTTTAGGAATTGCATCCTTATGTAAAATTACCAATTTATGGGTCACTTTATCAACAATAAAATCTCTTTCATCAACTCGTGCTTCGCATTTTTTACTTTTAATGTTTGTTTGCGAAAAGTGGAATTTTCATTCTTAATAAATATTGCATCGAGAATTATGGGATGACAATAATAACAAAAGAAAGCATAAGGTTGCTCTCCGATCAACGTGTATGAAGAATAAACGCGATCTCTAAATAGGCGCACATGTACACGAAGCATCGTCTGATCATAAAGTTCACCGAGACTCGACCAAGTCGGGGGCAATCTGACCAATCAGTGCAGCTTCTTATGACCATCTGGAGATGATCAAAATCTCATCTCAAGGATGTCGGGAAGTCAAACTTGACGCCCCAAATCAAAGCTCAATCACTTGGCATAAATCATCACCATACCCTTACGTCCCTGACATTTTTGCATACATGCTGCAACATTACATGCGTGCTTAGCCAATCATTTTCAAAGATGCAGATTTCCTGTGGACATCCTGGTAGATTCCTTCCGGAGTGTTTATCCATTCGCTTACCTTTTGTAAGTATTTTCAAGCCTTTTGCATGAGATATTTTCTCACCTCACCTTTCGTAAGGGATTTCATTTCCTTTCGCGTGAAGTCTTTCTCTTTCGCTTTCCTTTCGTAAGAGCATCTTCGCTGTCTTTTACACGCAACAAAAACTTTGTTTTGGGTATTTTCGATCAATTTGGACGCTTGATGCCTGTGTGGCCAAGAACTGAATGGTCGTCATACTTAAAGAATATCATCTCCTCCATTGTGCCTGTGAGGTCAAATGATATTCTAATACCCTATGCAAATTCCCCCTGCCATTTGCGGGAAGATGGTTATTGCCCTCAATTTACCTTTTGTGAGTCTTTTCATGTCTCCTTCACGAAGTATCTCCACCTTACCTTTCACAACAGATTCAACTTACCTTTAGTAAGACCTCCCGTGCCTTTTGTATAGGTTCTTGTCAGCTTACCTTTTGTAAGTATCCCCTTTACCTTTTGTAGAAGGAACTTTTTCTCCTAACCTTTCGTTCAGGAGTCTTTTCTGCTTTTCGCAGAAGAAAGTACGATCATCCTCTCCTAAGGGAGTCCCCTATCTACCTTTTGTAGAAGGAATTATCTCCAAACCTTTTGTTCTGGAGTCCTCTCTACCTTTTGTAGAAGGAACTTCTTCTCCTAACCTTTTGTCTTGGAACCCTTTCTGCCTTTACAGAAGGAAATACGATCATATTCTCCTAAGGTAGTCTCCTCTACTTGATGTAGAAGGAGTTACCATGTCTTCAAACCTTTTGTTTTGGAGTCCTCTTTACCTTTTGTAGAAGGAATATTATCTTCAAACCTTTTGTTTTGGAGTCCTCTCTACCTTTTGTAGAAGGAAACATTTTCTCCAAACCTTTTGTTCGGGAGTCCTCCTTGCCTTTTATGAGAGGAAAACCAATTTTTAGAGTCCTCTCTACCTTTCGTAGAAGGAGTATCTTACATTTCTATATTTCTGAGTCCTCTCTACCTTTTGTAGAAGGAATACCTCTTGGCCAATTATGATTCCCTATTATGAGATGTCTCCTCTTCCGATTGGCAAAGCACTCATGTTCATTCTGCATTGCATCTCAAGCATATCATCACGTCCCCCTTAACCCTTCTTCACTAATAGACACCTTTTTTTAAGTCATCTCACTGACTGTCTACTTTCATTCCACACCTCTCCAGTTGAAAATCTCGGGTATTTTAGTATTTAATTCTCTTCTAACATGAATGTTCGAACACCTTTATCCTCCAGACATTCAGGACCAAGAGGATTAAATAGGAGCAGTTGTTACACCCTCATTTTCACCTTTAGCCTTTCATACCATACGTTCGTCATATCATACATCGTTCTATTGCATATCGAGCATGCGGGTTCACAATGTAAGGATTGGGTCGGTTCGTTGTTTTCCATTCCAAATAAGATAAATTGCCTATCATGGGCTACATGGAAGAAAAAGATTCATCATCTAAGGTTTGGTTCAAGTTGGAAAGTCTACTCATGTAGATTCCTTCAAGGAGAAGTTACTTGAAAAATATTAGGATATTCAAGATCAATATTCCTAATGAACATGAAGTGCTAGACCTAATTCAAGATTTCTTCATCCAACTTTGTTTCAAATTCTTGATCAAGTGGAGTTCAAATTTGCAAGGCATGAGTCAAGATCACAAGTTCATAATTCAAGACTTCATCCATTTCAAATAATGGTATAAGGGAAATCCATCATTCAAGATTAGATTCAAGAATATTACAAAGGGAAATTTCATGACATTGCAAGAATGTCACATTTGTTATAAAGTTTCTAACTCTAAGTAATGCTTAGAAAATTAAGCTATTTCTAATCTTAATTCAAGTTTCTAATCAACTTCATGCTATGGTACCCTTCACGCCCCCATCAAGTCCACATGTTCCTCATTATGCATGCAAACATCCAAGGAAAAAAATTAAGATTCAACTTAACATTGGAACATTTCACGATCAAGACTATGCATGCTTAGTCATGGGCAATTTTAATGTGATCTAAAACAGTCCCATGCAAGAAGTGACAAATTGTCTCATAACCAAACAATTCATGTCATAAAACCAAAGGTATGGACTCATGATAATACATCTACATACCAAATATCAGAATTTCAAAATTCTGTCAAAGGTAGAAGCATGGACCACAAGGACAATCCAAGAACAAGTGGATAAAGGAGAGTAATGCAAAGGGGCAGCAGGAAATCAGGCCTAGGTAAAGTGCACAGCTAGTGCAAAAAATCAGCATTCATGAAAATGGAAAGAAAGAGAGTGACATCAAGAAAGTGGTAAAAGGTATTCCCCAATGAAAAAATCTAAAGTTTTGAAACAAGTGAAAACCCTAATTGTTTTGAAGATAAAAGAGAGGGAGCAGCAGTAAACGGGGGGGGGGGAAGCAGCAGCAAATAGGGGGGGGGGACATTGAGAACAAGAGGTTTTTAGAGAGAAAACCAGAAAAATAAGAGAGATTGAAAAATATTGAGAGCATTCATTAAGAAAAAAGAGAGTCACATAGAAACACAAGAGGACCATAAGAAAAAGAGAAAAAGAGATTGAGAAAGAAGAAAGAAAAAACCATTGAGAGAACAAGAGAGTGATAGAAAACTAGTAGAAGGAAGTGAATCATAGAGCACATCCAACAAAAGCCATCGGTGGTTAGAAGGAGAATAGTAGCTCTTAGGTATCTTTTTTTTCAAACTGTTCTTTCTTTACATATTTTGCATTGTTTTTATTTTCTCTTTTAAGTGATATTTGTGTTATGGTAATGTCTCAAGAGTAACCAAGTGTAATACCCCAAATTTTGCCTTAAGATTTGCCGTCGCATTTCATTGCATTTTTATTGCATTTAATCAATTACTAACAAATTTGTGTAGTCGTTTGACTTTTTGCAGGTAAATATCATATGGCATGCATTTTTTTTCTAAAAAGTAAAATTGGCACAATTGGCAGGAGGACATGTGTAAGGAGTTATGAGTGTGAGAGGTTGAGAGTTCGAATCTCACCTTTGTCACTTTTTTGTTTTTTATTATTTTTACTCTAAATTTTTCTATCTTTCATTAAAAAAATAACAAAAATAGTTTTTTATTATTATTTAATTATTATTTTCGTATTTTAATTAAATCATTTTTTAAAATATTATTTTTTTCACTTTTTTCTAAATTATTCATAAAAATATCCAAAAAATCATAAAATAAAAAATATTGAAAAAAATTTTGTTCTTTTTATAATATCTTTGATTTTAGGAATCAATAGGATTATTAGTTTTTATTTTAAGTTTATTTTAATTATTTTAAATTATTTAAATTTTATTTTTTCTTAACTAATTATTTAGTTTGGGCTTTAAAATGGGCTTTAGGGACATTATTGACAATTTGGTGTCAACCCTAATTTGTTCCCTATATATACATGTGTTGCCTTGTTGGAAAAAAGGGGAGAATGAAAAAACCTAAGAGGAGTGAGTGTCGTTTGCCGTTATTTAGTTTTCTTCTTCATCCATTACTATTGTTTCTTTTTCTTCATCGTTTACCGTTATTTCTTTTCCTTCATCTATTACTGTTGTTTCTTTTTCTTCATCTTTTACCGTTAATTCTTTTTCTTCATCGTTTACCGTTATTTCTTTTCCTTCATCTATTACCGTTATTTCTTTTTCTTCATCTATTACTGTTAGGTTTATATATATATAATTTTTAAATTGTTAGAGTTTATATATATAAGATTAATTTTTGATCGAATTATGTCGATACGATGTTTGCACATTTGTGTGCATGACGCGTGACATTTGTGTTAGTTCGATCTGGTTGCGATGATCGCATTTTTGTGTGAGCAATAATACTATTCTTTGCTTAATTTCTTTTTCTTTGCGATAAATTTTGTTTCGTCCGATTTAGATCTGGTTGTGATGAGCGCATTTCTGCGTTAGCAACATTGTTGGGTTATTTGGCACATTTAAAATTCATTATTGCTTTATTATTATTATTATTATTATTATTATTATTATTATTATTATTATTATTATTATTATTATTATTATTATTAGTATTATTAGTATTATTATTATCATTATTTATTATTATTATCATTATTATCATTATTATTACCATTATTATTATTATTGTTATCATTAATTTATTAAAACTTGTTATAATATAAAAATCTGTTTTTTAAAATAAATAACATTAACATCTTTTCCAAATTAATATGAAAACCTATTATTTTTAAGAAAAACTTTTTTTTAGATAAATTTAAAATAATAACTAAAATCTTTTTTTTAAAATAATAACTAGAACCGTTATTTATTTTATTTTATTATTGTTCAATTCAAATTTCATTATCATATTGTATCTGCTCCTCTCATGTAACCTCGCGAACTTAACAATCGCTCTTTAAATTCTGCCTTTAAATTTCTGCTTGCATGGTTTAAATTATGACATTATCTCTCTGTTTGCATGATTCAATTATCTCACGCGTTTACCATTATTTCTGTCACATTGCACACATCCGAAGGTTAGGTCTAACTGTTTGGCCGCCGCGCCAATAGTCCGTAAAACTTCACACATTCAATTTCAAATCCTCAAAACTACAAACTACAAACCCTAATTTTCACAAATGCCTCGCCGCAGGCAAGATTACAAAACTACCCCTAGCTTTAGGTCAAAGAGTCGCCGCACTCATTTTAGGGTTTCCCGACGCGGAATCCCTAACCTAACCCTAATTCACTTAACAATTTACAACGTAGATATTGGAGTTCCTACACTCCGCGTAAGCGTGTCCTTAAGACATGTTTATTCCCCTTGAGACCTTAACCACAGTCAAGAAGTCTCTAACCTCCCTTTTGAGGGGAACTACGATTACTCTGATTCCACTCCCGTAAGGATACGTAGGCACAAGATGCGATGTCTTGCCGAGTAAACTTAGAATTAACCCCTTAGGTCTCTTTCTCACTTTTAACCCGTTTGTACATATACCTTAAGCAAATAAATAAAGCAAATAGTAAACATTTGAACAAAAGGTTCCTGTAGAGTACTACAGAAGTTTAGGGTGCTAATACCTTCCCTAAATTTAACCAACCCCCGAACCCTAGATCTTTCCCCGTATTGTGTTTACGATGCAAAATAGGTTTTCCTCTTTTGACCTTTTCCTTCGGATAAATCAAAGAGCGGTTGTGAATTGAATTGCGATTCAAACTCATTAATAGTTTGTGATCCTATTTCCACCGCAACAGAAAATGGCGACTTCACTGGGGAATCTAAACTTTTGAGGGTTACCCCTAATTTGTTCATGTTTATTACTATTTGCTTTACTATTCATTTACATGTATATATTGTACTCTGATTTTGGGATGGTTCCTTGTGTTGTGAGATAAGTCCTACGCCCGGACTAGTGACATTATTATAGGATGGGGATATATTCGATGAGGCTTATAGGGAGTTGAATCCCGACCAAGCTGATTCGAGAATCACCGCTCAGTTGAGACCTTTTCGAAAATGGTTCGGTCGAACGAGTAATCGTGAAAACTTTTTCCATGGTCGATTGGAGTCTGTGATATTGGGAACCGTAGTACCTTAACACCACCTCGGCCTTATTTAGGACGTAGTGCGGGAGCTATGTGGGAGTAATCCTACAATGGTTGCTACGCGATACTACACTCAAAAGAGGTTTTCTTGAGAATATTATTAACCCCCGAGTCAATCGGAAGGTTGATAATATCCGAAAGATGGGCTGATGACTTTGGGCACTTTTTAGAACCTTGTTCTGCAGGTACAACTAACCTATAGTACACTCCTTTTGGGGATGGGTAGACCTTAACTCCGCTCACGTTCTTTTAACCTAGGACTTTATGTGTTTTCATGCATTGCATCCATAAAGCATCATATTACATTAAGACTTCATGGAATTCAAACTCTATTTATGAACATTGCAGGATACCATGGATCACTCTAGGAAGCATACTTTGAAATTTACTTTTAAGGGTTTTAATTTGGAAGTCCTAGAGAAGCTAAGAGGTTTGGTTCAAGATCAAGAAAAGTTCCAAGACAGATATGGAAGGCTATTTTCTTTGTTGAAGGTTCAAGTAAACGAAGGACTTCTTGCGACTTTGCTACAGTTCTATGATCCAGATTATCACTGTTTCACCTTTCCAGATTATCAGCTTTTACCTACCTTAGAAGAATACTCTCAGTTGGTGGGATTACCTATCTTGGATAAGTCTCCATTCCCGTTCTTGGAAGAAGACCTTAAAGAACGAGATATTGCTAAAGCCATTTGTCTAAGGATATCCGAGGTCAAAAGCAATATGATCACCAAAGGGGGGATCTCCGGTTTTCTCAGGGACTTCCTAATTAAGAAGGCCCAATTTTATGCCGATCATAAAAACATGTTTGTCTTTGAGACAATATTTGCCTTGCTTATTTATGGGTTGCTGCTTTTTCCTAGTTTTGAGGGGTTTGTGGACCTTAATGCAATCAAGACCTTCATGAGAAGAAATCCAGTTCCAACGCTATTGGGTAATACTTATCATTCAGTACATCTCCGAAACTTTCATGGTGGAGGAATGATTACATGTTGTGTGCCATTACTATACAAGTGGTTTATTTCTCATTTACCCAAGTCCGGTCCGTTCTGGAGACCTAATCAAGAACGTTGGTCGCAAAAAGTTATGGCTTTGACTCACTCTGATATTGATTGGTATAATCGCATGTATGATGGGATATCGATCATTGATAGTTGTGGAAAATTCAACAATGTGCCTTTGCTCAGTTTCAATGGAGGAATTAGCTACAATCCAGTCCTAGCTCGCCGACAGTTGGGATACCCCTTGAAGGAACCACCTAAAGGTATTCATGTGGAGAAAATCTTTTTCGAAGACGACAAAAAGCTTCAAGATCAGATTCTATCCTCTTGGAATCATCTGCATAAGAAGGACAAAGAAAGTTTGGGAAGACCTAATTGTGTGTCCATGGAACCATACCTTCAATGGGTCCGAGGAAGAGCTATTGAGTTGAAGATGCCTTACTCTCGCCAAGATCCTTTACCTCAAAGAGAAGAACCTGTCCAGTATTTCATGACTGAAGCTGAGACTTTGAAGATCACTTTGAAGAGATCACAACGCGAAACAGAATCATGGAAGAACAAATACCATGTGATGGTCAGCGAGTACGAAGAACTTCAAAAGCAGATTCAGTCGAAGAATGATGAGATACAATCCTACAAGAAGAGAAGGCTCTACGAATATTTATTTTCCTCCGACTCTCCGTCTGCTCACTGAAGTTGTGGAAGATGCTTCTCTAGGACTTTCTAGGCTTTTATTTAGCTATTTTGGTTGCAAGAATATTATTTGTAATTTGTCTTCAATGAATTAAAAGTTTCCTTGGTATTCCGCAATATTCGTAAATATTTGAATTCCATGAAATCTTCATTTGCATTCACATTTTAGCATCATACTTTTGCATTGCATGTGTCTCCCGGTTTCTCATACTCGGTTCTCTCACCTTCCAGTTTTGTCATCCTAAGTTCTCTGCATCAATACGACCCTTCGAAAGGATGGAAGATCAAAACCAAGAGATCAACCGTGTCAGCCATGAACTCGAAGATCTTCGAGGAAGTGTGGGGCAGATTTTGGAGATGCTACAAGCTCTTAGTGTGAAGGTGGATGCTCAGTCTACTGTTGTTTCTGAGACTACTAATACCGTTATGGAATCTCAACAAGTTGTTACTGTCGAGAATGTACCTCCTCACGGTCTTCAATCCGGTTTGGTGCCTCCTAGTGCTCAACCAGTTCAACGAGCTACCCCTCCAAAGTGCAAAACTCCTAACTCCGACCATGGTAAAGGACCTGCATGTTCGAGGAACCGCAAAACAGCTACTCCTCCACCTAGGCAACATCAGCAGAGTTATGTTCAAGGCTATCCGTCTCCATATGTTCAACGACCCTATGTAGTTACTGTTGTACCTCCTTTCGATCAGCAGTTTCCTACATACCAGCCTGTGCAGTCAGCTCCGGTATATCAAGCACCGATTCATCAACAACCTTCCGGTTGTCCGCCCTTGCAAGTTCCGGTCAACAGTCAACGAGTGCCCAACGCCCCTGTTCACCAGCAATCACAGGATCAGGTTCCTTATCTCCGTAAGAGTCAGTATAAGCCTTGTCCTCCAATTCCGATGACCTTCACTGAGTTATACCCCCATTTGGTACAACAGGGTCTGATTATCACCCGTGCTTTGGGTCCTCCGCCTAATCCGTTACCTGCAGGTTACAACGCTGCCGCTCATTGTTTATTTCATGAGGGTGCGCCCGGCCATAATCTAGAGAATTGCTATGCTCTTAAGAAAGTTGTCAGAAATTTGCTAGAAGCGAAGAAGTTGTCTTTTAGCGATGCTCAGATGAAGATCGAGACTCCTCTCGGGGTCCCTCACTTGTCGGGTTCGAATTCTGCAAAGCATGCTACTCCTGTGACGAATCAGCCGAATCCAGTAATTATTCAAAGGCCTAGCTCGCTTCATTTCAGTAACCCTCAAGATGATATGACCGGGATCAACAAAGAATCCGGGAAAGTTATTTTGAAGCAACGACTGAAAACTGTTGAAGATGTGACCAGCGTAACTGGGGCAAGCCATGACGACTCACAGTGATCATGAACCAGACGTCCTTTCCATTGAGGCTCCGCCAAAGGAAACTGTTACGTTTGAATGCAAGATTTCATAAACATTTAGAAGGATTTTGCCGACAGTTCATTCGTTTCTTTATATGTATTTCTCTTTGATTAAGCATATTTAGCATGTACGAACTTGTTTATCTTCGATTAATTAATGCAACACATATGTTTGTCTTGAATAAATCCATTCGTTTCACTCATTCAAAAAAAAAACGTTTTCATAAATCATAATGCCAACTTTACCCGATCTCTTGTTCTGATGGAGAATTAGGGGGAGGATGACGAACCCAAAACGTCAGATTTCTTGTTGTATGCTTTCAATTAAAACCCGCTGATGATGTAAGGCATTGTTTCAAATCCCAAACACTGGAGATATAAGGATGTTAATCCCTAGTTAACCCCTTTGAGCCTTGAAGCAGGAGTTTTTCTTTCTTTTAAGAACCTCCATCCTAACCTGGGGCAGGGTAGGTTTCAGTTAAACCGATCGAGCGCTTAGATCCTAAAAAAGGAAGAGCAAACATTCGAGAATTTATCCTTAGCGTCTTAAGAAGTCCAATACAATGACTATCCCTCGGTTACTTAAGGAGTGGGGCAGTCACGAGCCTTTCCAAAGATTTACACGACTTGCATAAAAGAATATTCAAAAAATAAGAGCCCTCTAAGTCAAAACCTATGAAGGAGACTTAGGCAAAACTGGGGCATCCCGCTGGACTCCAAAGTCAAATCAAAAGACGCCGTCCAGGCAAAAGTTAGGGAATAAGAGCAATAAACCATTAGTTTTTTGAATCCTTATAAAGAACAAGGTCGTGTGACCAATTGCCAAAAGAAATAGGTGAGTGACTGCCATGTCCAAAGCCTTGATAAGTTCTCGACCATAGCAAATCCGCTTGAGATATGAGCGTTCGTATCCGGTTAACTGAATTAGGATTGGAGAACATCACGAAGAATGGGAGTGTACAAATATAACTTTGAGCCTATATCCTTTGTTTCTTAAACCGTGAACCGAGCCACGATACAACCTTTAAAAGACCTAATTGAAGTAGGACTTCGGTTGAAAGCATACTCGACAAGATCACGTTTCCTGACTCCTACGAGCTATGCTCAGAATAAAATTCATGTTGGCATTATAATTAAAACTTATATCCCGACTAGTGATTTCGGTCACAAGTTATTGCGATATCTTTTTCAAAACAAAATTCAAGACAAATATATGTGTGCATTGACAAGCTCAGGATAGGCATTTCAGGCATGACGACTTTGCTTGATATCTTAGAGATTTACATATGGACATAACCCGTGGGACTTAAAGATCCTGCTAAACAGGGGCAGGCAGTTTCCCAGTTCGCTTACCAACGCGAGTCTGAAGTTCTTAAGAGCTATTTCCCAAAGATTTCGTCGTAACACGATTAATTTGTGCCAGTTACGTCGAGACCTGACAAATCTCTCAAAGAGTTTGAGAACAATGGGGCAACCGGACTCGGTGTTCTCTATAAAATACTCTTGAGATGACCCTACCTCGCAACGCAAGTATCCTGGGGCACCATGTTTTTAAAGGAAACAAATGGCGACTACTATAAGGTCCTTCAAGATCAAAACTATGTGGCTTCACAATTTTTCTTCGTGCACCCGAGGGATTTTACTCACAGCGGCCTTCATTCTCCAGTAAACCTCAGTGTTGCAACAGGCTCCTAAACTATTGCCTCATCACAGTCCCCAGAGAGACTATAAGCTGACAACTTTTTCTTGGGTAACTCGAAAGTGTCCCTCAGGTTCTCTTCTCCCCATGTGAAGACATGATACTGTGCACCCAAGCAGATTACCTTCTCCCCAGAGAATTCAGAACTTTAAAACTAGATTTGGTTCTACCATTGATCTTTCTTACCCATGATTGACGTATTGGTTGCAGAGAACGCAGGGTATCTCCGTCGAGATGTTTATTTCGTCTCTCGTCTTGTCTCTAGTCTGTTTCGTCAGCATACGCAGGGGCATAAGCATCACATGCCTATTTCATTACATATTCATTACATACTCATTACATACTCACTACATACTCATTTCATAACATCTTGCATACGTAGACATTAACATACATTCCCATTAACATGTGCATCAACATATGCGTTAACATGCACAGGTTCATTGAGTCTCCATCATTGGTCGTTACCGCCAAGTAACTGGGTTCGTCCGCTCTCTCCAAATAGATTGTCAGCCCTAAGCATAAAATATTGATTTGTTTCCAGTTTCCCCACAGGGCTCAATCCTCGTGGATGACGGTTACTTCAGCTATCTTTCCTCACCAAGATAAGATATTTACCCTTCGAGATCGTTTCCCTCGATGGAGTCTTGATTACCAGTCTTCTTTCTAGCTCGATCCTAGATTGAATCTCAGTTTTGTCGGTCGTCGAGCGAACCCGACGTGCATTTATTTTGCACCATCTAAAGATTTTCACCATACCATGGCAGATACGCGACTGTTTTCGCCCGAGAAGTTTATCACTGTACCCGGACGTGCATTTATTTTGCACTATCTTTCAACTAATCCTTTACAGATGCACGCCAGTTCACGCCTGGAAAATCTATCAGTACAACACTTTACAATCCTACATTGTTACAGCATCGGTATGATACATTTCTCGCCTGAGAAACCTATCGATATGACAACCTTACACAACACAATACACGCCTGTTCTCACCAGAGAAGCTTATCATCATCTGTTATCACCTCTACAAGCAGTTTTTACATGAGAGGCTTATTATTGCTACTCTTGCAAAATAAGCGACATCTCTCGCCTGAGAAGCCAATCCTATCTTCGTTATGACTCGCAGCAAATGGCCATCTCCATTGAGCAGTTGGGCTTCCATTTTACCTGTCGTCTTGAAGTATGGGAAGGTTTGAACCAAATCGTATTCAGGAGAGCACGATCTTGAAGTACGGGGAGGTTTGAGCGGAATCATATTCAGGAGAGCACGATCTTGAAGTATGAAGAAGTTCATTTACCCTTTAGTAAAAGAAGGAGCGGAATCATATTCAGGAGAGCACGATCTTGAAGTATGAAGAAGTTCATTTACCCTTTAGTAAAAGAAGGAGCGGAATCATATTCAGGAGAGCACGATCTTGAAGTATGAAGAAGTTCATTTACCCTTTAGTAAAAGAAGGAGCGGAATCATATTCAGGAGAGCACGATCTTGAAGTATGAAGAAGTTCATTTATCCTTTAGTAAAAGAAGAGTCAGAATCGTATTCCAGGCGCCGACCTTAAATATGAGAAGATTTATATATCAGATAAGCAGCAGCCTCTTTATTTGAGTGCTTATCCGTTTTGGCATGTAAGTCCCTTCCAACGATAAGTGACAGTTCTCCCTCGAGAAGCTTATCAGGGCATTTCCCATTAAAGTCCATTTATTTTGGCATGCAGTCGGTCTTTACCCTGTATATTTGATACGGATTTCCGAAAAGTCCATTCGATCCCATCACGAAGGATAGTTTATAGAAGCTTGGATGTTATTCTTTGCTCAATGCTCCAGCATTCTGTAATCGATCTTGCAGTCGTGTAGATCCAGTTTTATTGTTAGATATTCCCCAAGTGGAGGCCGTCTCATAGGTGTTATCTCCATTTAGGATCTTGTTCTAACCACTCAAAGTCCATTTATTTTGGCATACAGCCGGTTCTTTTCACCCTGTATATTTGCTACGGATTCCCGAAAAGTCCGTTTGATCCTGTCACGAGGGATAGGTTACAGAAGCTTGGATGTTATTCTTTGCTCAATGCTCCATGCATTCTGTGATCGATCTTGCAATCGTACTTGATCCAGTTTTACTTTTAGATTCCCAGTGGAGGCCGTCTCACAGGTGTCATCTCCATTTGAGAATCTCGTTCCCAAAATGACAATTGGTCGTGTTCGCACCAGTTGACCATCATTTTAGAATTCCCCAGGGTTGTACTGTGTCCCAGCGCGTCATTCTCCCCAGTGTGTTTCTTCTCGTAGCGTCCGTCCCTGTGTCGTCGCATTCGTCAGCATCTTCATAATTCATCATTCCAGCATACGCATCATATCATCTGCATTAACCTGTTCTCGCTTTGTCCATATCATTGCATAGCACTGCGTCTAAAGGCAAAATTTTCGGTTATCTGTATTTAAATCCCTCCACCATGATTTCTCGAGTCTCCGTTGCTCGAATCACCCGGTGAAGTTATTTAAATAGGGGCAACTGTAATACCCCAAATTTTGCCCTAAGATTTGTCGTCGCATTTCATTGCATTTTTATTGCATTTAATCAATTACTAACAAATTTGTGTAGTCGTTTGACTTTTTGCAGGTAAATATCATATGGCATGCATTTTTTTTCTAAAAAGTAAAAATGGCACAATTGGCAGGAGGACATGTGTAAGGAGTTATGAGTGTGAGAGGTTGAGAGTTCGAATCTCACCTTTGTCACTTTTTTGTTTTTTATTATTTTTACTCTAAATTTTTCTATCTTTCATTAAAAAAATAACAAAAATAGTTTTTTATTATTATTTAATTATTATTTTCGTATTTTAATTAAATCATTTTTTAAAATATTATTTTTTTCACTTTTTTCTAAATTATTCATAAAAATATCCAAAAAATCATAAAAAAAAATATTGAAAAAAATTTGTTCTTTTTATAATATTTTTGATTTTAGGAATCAATAGGATTATTAGTTTTTATTTTAAGTTTATTTTAATTATTTTAAATTATTTAAATTTTATTTTTTCTTAACTAATTATTTAGTTTGGGCTTTAAAATGGGCTTTAGGGACATTATTGATAATTTGGTGTTAACCCTAATTTGTTCCCTATATATACATGTGTTGCCTTGTTGGAAAAAAGGGGAGAATGAAAAAACCTAAGAGGAGTGAGTGCCGTTTGCCGTTATTTAGCTTTCTTCTTCATCCATTACTATTGTTTCTTTTTCTTCATCGTTTACCGTTATTTCTTTTCCTTCATCTATTACTGTTGTTTCTTTTTCTTCATCTTTTACCGTTATTTCTTTTTCTTCATCGTTTACCGTTATTTCTTTTCCTTCATCTATTACTGTTATTTCTTTTTCTTCATCTATTACTGTTACGTTTATATATATATAATTTTTAAATTGTTAGAGTTTATATATATAAGATTAATTTTTGATCGAATTATGTCGATACGATGTTTGCACATTTGTGTGCATGACGCGTGACATTTGTATTAGTTCGATCTGGTTGCGATGATCGCATTTTTGTGTGAGCAATAATACTATTCTTTGCTTAATTTCTTTTTCTTTGCGATAAATTTTGTTTCGTCCGATTTAGATCTGGTTGCGATGAGCGCATTTCTGCGTTAGCAACATTGTTGGGTTATTTGGCACATTTAAAATTCATTATTGCTTTATTATTATTATTATTATTATTATTATTATTATTATTATTATTATTATTATTATTATTATTATTATTATTATTATTATTATTAGTATTATTATTATCATTATTTATTATTATTATCATTATTATCATTATTATTACCATTATTATTATTATTGTTATCATTAATTTATTAAAACTTGTTATAATATAAAAATCTGTTTTTTAAAATAAATAACATTAACATCTTTTCCAAATTAATATGAAAACCTATTATTTTTAAGAAAAACTTTTTTTTAGATAAATTTAAAATAATAACTAAAATCTTTTTTTTAAAATAATAACTAGAACCGTTATTTATTTTATTTTATTATTGTTCAATTCAAATTTCATTATCATATTGTATCTGCTCCTCTCATGTAACCTCGCGAACTTAACAATCGCTCTTTAAATTCTGCCTTTAAATTTCTGCTTGCATGGTTTAAATTATGACATTATCTCTTTGTTTGCATGATTCAATTATCTCACGCGTTTACCATTATTTCTGTCACATTGCACACATCCGAAGGTTAGGTCTAACTGTTTGGCCGCCGCGCCAATAGTCCGTAAAACTTCACACATTCAATTTCAAATCCTCAAAACTACAAACTACAAACCCTAATTTTCACAAATGCCTCGCCGCAGGCAAGATTACAAAACTACCCCTAGCTTTAGGTCAAAGAGTCGCCGCACTCATTTTAGGGTTTCCCGACGTGGAATCCCTAACCTAACCCTAATTCACTTAACAATTTACAACGTAGATATTGGAGTTCCTACACTCCGCGTAAGCGTGTCCTTAAGACATGTTTATTCCCCTTGAGACCTTAACCACAGTCAAGAAGTCTCTAACCTCCCTTTTGAGGGGAACTACGATTACTCTGATTCCACTCCCGTAAGGATACGTAGGCACAAGATGCGATGTCTTGCCGAGTAAACTTAGAATTAACCCCTTAGGTCTCTTTCTCACTTTTAACCCGTTTGTACATATACCTTAAGCAAATAAATAAAGCAAATAGTAAACATTTGAACAAAAGGTTCCTGTAGAGTACTACAGAAGTTTAGGGTGCTAATACCTTCCCTAAATTTAACCAACCCCCGAACCCTAGATCTTTCCCCGCATTGTGTTTACGATGCAAAATAGGTTTTCCCTCTTTTGACCTTTTCCTTCGGATAAATCAAAGAGCGGTTGTGAATTGAATTGCGATTCAAACTCATTAATAGTTTGTGATCCTATTTCCACCGCAACAGAAATCACAAGCCTCTGAATTACGGAGCTCTGATTCTTCACTTCTTTTAAGTGAGGATACGTAGGCACAATGGCCACAATCCTTGGCGAGCACTATAATAAAAAAACCAACCCCTCTTTCTTTTAAGCAAGCAAACTTTTAGATTAAAACACTCATTCAAGCTAAACAACTTAGAAGGTTCCTATCGAGTAAGATGGATGCGAGGGGGTGCTAATACCCTCCCCTCGCATAGCCGACTCCCGAAACCTAAAACGTAGTTGCGATGACCATGCTCTTTCCCTAAAGGTTTTATTGTTATTTCCCTTTCCCTCCTTGGGATAAATAAAATCTGGTGGCGACTCTGTGTCATTTTTCGCGTAGCGACAATTATTATTACGGCAATGTCACAAATTTTTACATCAACTCAAATTAATTTGAAAAATAGAAAGCTAAACACAATATGCACATGCTATCCACAAAGAATGTATATTGCTACAAAATTGACATAAAAATAAAAATAAAATATAATCGTCATAAAGTTAAATATAAAATAAAATGTGAAAATGATATTAACACACTACAAAATAAATAAATAAATAAATAAATAAATAAATAAATAATAAATATATATATATATATATATATATATATATATATATATATATATATATATATATATATATATATATATATATATATATATATATATATATATATATATATATATATATATATATATATATATATATATATATATATATATATATATATATATATATATATATATATATATATATATATATATATATATATATAAAATTCAAAGTACATATTGTAGCTTATAAAAATGATTATGTCATAACTAAATAAATATAAATATATGTTATAATTAGTAAAAGAGAGATACATATTAACTTAAAAAAAAAATACATATATATTATAACTAAATTAAGAAAAAGTAGAATTATATATTAAAAACTAAAAAAAAGTTAAAGTTAAAAAAGTATATATAATATATATATATATATATATATATATATATATATATATATATATATATATATATATATATATATATATATATATATATATATATATATATATATATATATATATATATATATTCTAAATTAAAACAAGGATAAATATATCTAAAGAAAAACATTAAACAGTGATCATATTAATATACATAGGAAACACAAACAAATATATACTGTACGTACTATGTAATCTCAACATATGCATAAATATATAAGAATCACAAACAAATATATAGAGCGTAAACTGAACATGTATATAAGAAACACAAACGATATATAAGAAACGTAAATGATAAAGTGACAATATAAAATAACAATTAAAACTATATGTAAGAAAACCAAACAAGAAGAAACGGTATAATGATACACATAACGTACATAAAGAATGAAGAACAACAGTAGATCTGGAAAAAAAATACCCACGCTCCTATACTTCGGTTCTCTCTTTTCTCTCATATGCTGCTAGTGTTGGTCCCGTTCTCCTCCTTGAGTGTTGGTCTCTTGCCCTCTTTTATAGACATTTTGAATCTTGACATTGAGATGCTGGTTTGGAAGGAATTCAAATTTGTCTGGAACATGTTTTGTGATTTTGAAAACTTTCTTCTTTCATTCAAACATGTTTGGATTATGTTTAAGACTTGTTTTGGAATGAATCTTTAATTGGTCTTGAGATTTTATTTTCTTGTTTTTGGATTTTTTTTATTTATTTAATGCATAAAATAATGATTTAAAAATAAAAAATTAATTTTTAAAATACTCCTAAATAATAAAATGAAAAAAATAATTAAATAATGGAAAAATGATATTTTTACCCTTTTTTAATGAAAACACATAAAAAGGAAAATAAATACAAAAAGTAATGCAATGGGACTTGAACCCGCGACCTTATGATTAAATCTCTTACACATACCTTCTTATCAACTATGTTATTTCATTTATTCGAAATAAAAGCCATTCGAAAGCATATGAAGGGTGGACAAAATTGGGGTATGACAGTGGGGAAAGACAATGTAAATGAGAATTCGATGAGGATTCCTTCCTTGTTTTCCATGATGACATCTGCCCCGCTCCTTGCCGAGCTAGATGCTCCGTCGATGAAGATTGTCCATTTGCATGCACCGGAAGTGGGGGAATCAAGAAGGGTCATCTTTGCGACGAAGTCGGCCAGTGCCCGGGCTTTTCTGCGCCTGACTACGCTGGCTTCCTTGGGGTCGGGCGGTAGTTCGTCCTTGGTGAGGTAATTGTAGACGAGGGTCATCCAACAATGGTTTTCGCCGACGACGTGCACGTCGAGGGTCGCATAAGCTTTCTTGATGCTGGGTCGCGGAAGTACTTCCTGGATGACAGATTTATTTCCCCCTTTCTTTTTCATGCTCACCAATTTTGACAAAACATCCGCTTGGACATTGTGTTCGCGGGGAACATGTTTTATCTCCACCAATGTGAACTTTGTCATCTTTTCCTTGACTAGGGTTAAGTATTCATACAACTTGTCATTCTTGACCTGGTATTCTCCCCGAACCTAGGAGACCACGAGTTGAGAATCGGTGTAGATGATGACTTCTTCAGCCCCTAGGTCTTCGACGAGGCATAGACTCGCGAGGAAGGCTTCGTATTTAGCCTGGTTGTTGGAAATGGGGAAAGAAAATGTAAGCGAGACTTTGATGAGGATTCCTTCCTTGTTTTCCAAGATGGCACCCGCCCCGCTCCCTGCCGAGCTGGATGCTCCGTCAACAAAGATTTACATGCACCACAAGTGGGGGAATCGGGCAGGGTCATCTCTGTGACGAAGTCGGCCAGTACCTAGGCCTTAAGGGCCTTTCTGCTCTCATACTGGATGTCGAACTCAAATAGTTCCAGCAACCACTTAAGCATCTTGTCGGTCATATCCAGAGGACTTAATAGGTTCTTTACAGTGCTGGTCCGTACGTACCACGATTGTGTGGGCCAAAAAGTAGTGCCTCAGCCTTCTTGCAGCGCTGATAAGAGCTAGGGCCACTTTCTCTATCTGTTGGTATCTCAGTTCTAGTCCTTGCAGTGCTTTGCCCGTGAAGTATATGGGCATCTGCCCATCGGGTGTTTCACGAATGAGGGCGACACTGACGACCTTGATTGCAACAGCAAGATAGAGATATAAGGTTTCCCCGTTATCTGGACGGGAGAGGACCAATGGTTCTAACATAGCTCGTTTCAGATGGAGAAAGGCTTTGTGATCTCTGTAACTCTTTCCTCGATGGAGGGGATCATGGCCGACTGGAATCTTCTAGGGCTCCAATCCTTGCATTATGATGAAAGATTAGAAGGTTGGCCTTATTGAGAGCCTTGAGGAGGGCCGCCATGGCCGTGTCGGCACTGGGCGGAATTGGGACTGGCTGGTGGTCCTAGATGGGTTGGACCTCATCACGATCAATGCGAACGGGGGAGGGAAATGCTCAATCTCTTTGTTGATGGGCATCATTTCCAAGAAAGGGGGTCGCTTCGTCAATATCAGTCTTGTTGACGGGCAGGAAGGCAGAGTTGCAAGCATCATGGATGTTGTCATGGCTGACCATGATTAGAGTTTGGAAGAACTATTTTGGTCTTGAATTTAGAATGGAAGAAAGACGGGGATAACAGTGTTTCCCACAGATGGAGCCACTGATCTTACTGGTTAATCAGAACCTGAAGTGGGCCAGAGTCAGTGTCTGTGATGCTGGTGAGAGATGAGGAAGAGGTGTACCTGCAAGGCACTCTGATGCTAAAGTGAGAATAGAGAGAAAAGAAGGCAAGTACATAGTATATGTGTGTTAGGATTATTATTGAATACCTGGCCCTCTCAAATGAGAGGGTTTTTATAGTGCCCCCAGTGCTTGGCCATTGGTCCCTATTTTCGGGGCGAGATAATTGTTCCCTGAAGAATAGGTAACTGCTAGAAACTAGCCGTTGGGACGGGTAGAGGTGCCCAAAACTAGCCATTGCTACAGGCATAAGCGCAGTAGCGGACACAAGCATCGTGACTGTTTCTAGATGGTGGAACCATGCATGACGGGCAGGACCTGCTGAGGAGAAGCAGTTGACCCCGGGGTAAACCGACCAACCTTCCCCGGTGGAGGGGAAGAAATGTAAATGCTCCCCTAAATTGGCTGGACTTAGGCAATGGGGCCGTTCTGGGAGCAGAAGTGGATTGGGCCAGCCTAGCTATTGACAGGTGACGAAAATTTTGAAAAGGTGAAAGATGTGCGTACTCAGTTTGGCAAGCCTTTTCAACATACGCTTGTCAAGTGCGGGTGGAAGAGAAGGTCATTTTTTTTTTTAATTGCCATATTGGAAGTCGTTGTATGTAAGATATTTTCTTGATGTTATACATATTGAAAAAAATGTATTTGAAAGTGTTATTGATACATTACTCAATATACAAGGAAAGTTTAAGGATGACCTTAAAGCAAGAAAGGACTTGATAGCAATGAGAATAAGAAATGAATTAGGACCCTTGAGAAAAGGAAAACAAACATATCTACCACCTGCTGCTTATACTCTATCTAGAAAGGAAAAAAGAATATTGTGTAAGTTTCTAAGTGAAGTTAAAGTTCCAAAATGATACTCTTCGGATATTAGAAGATCTTTGTCTATGAAATACCCCAAGTTAAATAGTTTAAAAATACATGATTGTCATGTCATAATGGAACATTTTCTACCAATAGGTATACGTTCTATTTTGTCAGAAAAAGCAAGAAGCGCCATAACTAAATTGTGTTTGTTCTTCAGGTCAATTTGTAGTAAGGTGATTGATGCTGCGATCTTACCAACCATGCAAAAAGAAATAGTTATTACTTTGTGTGAGCTTAAAATGTATTTTCCTCCCTCATTTTTTGACATAAGGGTACATCTAGTTGTTCATCTTATGAAAGAGACACAATTGTGTGGACCAGCTTATATAAGATAGATGTACCATGTTGAATGCTATATAAAAATATTAAAAGGGTATGTGAAAAACCGACGTCGACCAGAGGGTTGTATTGTTGAACGATACATTGTTGAAGAAACGATTGAGTTTTTTTACTGGATATTTGTCAAATGTGTCATACCCCAAATTTGTCCTATTTGTGTATAACTTTCATCTGTACATCCATCCACTAACTATCATTCAAAAAACTTTAGTTGCTCCTGTTCAAGGCGTTGCTAGGTTGAATCAAATCTCAAGAAAAGTTGTCAAGTCAGGTGTATGTGTAGTATGAACTGAGGTATAATAGTTTTGGTTTAATCTGTTAGTCAGACAAGGTTTTGTTTCAAGATCAAGGCCAGAGTTTGTAATGATTCAAGTGGTGTGTGTTTAAAGCTTCAATTAAGGTTTGTGCAACAAGACATATTAGTTTTATATGGATCAAGTTATCAGAATGTGCCAAGTTGTCTGTGCTTCATAGTTGAAGATTATTAAGGATCAAATCATTTTTCAAATAGGGATTGGTGCTTATTCTATACTATTGTGTTGAGGTCCATATTTTAAGTCTTTGACAAAGCATGATTATGTGGTCCTTATGTTTATCATTAATCCAAGGATAAGTCAAATTCGTTGTTCAGTTCAGGTTCATGTGGTGAAATCAAGTTGCAAAATATCCAAGTTTAGTGTATTTGGCCTCATGGGTTAAGTCAGTGCAAGATATTCATTCTTCGAGGTCTTATGATGTCCATTGTTACTTGATGTTCAAAGAAGAATTCAAGATGATATGATTCGTCGAAAATTCGAGATTGATTCACTTTTTATCCAAGGCTTTTACTCATTACAAGATTGTTTAATGGAGAATTCATAGGTGTTCGAAATCAATTTCATGTGTATTATTCATACGGAAAGTTCATTCATGGTTTCAATCATGTTTATTAAAGATTCAAAGAATTGTAAAATTAAACATGGTTCAAATATGGAGGATGCAAAATGAATAACAAGGCCCAATTTCAAAGTCCTACAAGAAGATGTACAAAATAAAGGTTCTTAAAGCCCACAAATTACAAAAATGAAAAGCCCAACACATTTTCTTTACAATAAAAAAATATAAAAGAAAAAAAGTACTACAAGCCATATGCCTAAACACTTTCGCAACAAGTCCATCCATGCTACTGTAGCTGCTACTACCATTAGCCAGCAAACAATACCCAAAACCAATCTCATTCACAATCCCACACAACAACCTACCAACCAACTTCTACACACAAAAGATGTGCCAACCAAAACGTGAACATTCAGAATGATTCACCATGCCGCAGCCTCACACGTTATGAGCAACACAATAACCTTGCCAAAGTAGTGACACATGATTCACGTAATGAATTGAGTCATACACACACCCAACCATCACTTCTAACCTTCATACTCCAACAAGTCGTATACACATACACCTGCAAGTCACCAGCCATTTAGCCACCAGCCATCCAAAACTTGTAACTGAGAAATAACCGTCATAATTCAAAATTAACCTCAATCATCACATATGATGGAGCAGTTTATTTACACGCAGACACAACATCCATAAGACTGACCCCACAAAACCATAATAGAATCACAAAAGAAATCATTACGTACCAAAACCATATCATGTACGACAATTTCTCACAACGTCACAACAAGAATAACGCACAAGTTACACAACACGCACTAAGAAACTAATTCTGCAGCATACCACAACAAATTCCTCATTTTCTTAATTCCCCAATTCACCCACTCACTCTATAAAACCACGCCTTCCTCTCCTTATTTTGGAAGCTATTTTTCAGCCAAAGTAATGCTGCAAAAATAACAACACCACATTCCTCTTCAACCTCCTTCCCTCTTCACCCTTTCGACGATCCAACCTTTAATCACCACCTCCAAAAACTCACCATCTCCAACAGATTTAACAAATCAAACCATCTTTCTCACCGAATCAGAGAGAAAACGAAGAACAAGAGAAACACAACCACAAACATCAAATACCCAAACTCAGAACATAGAGAATTTGAGGCAAGAAGAGGGAGTTTGAGATGAAAGCAAGTAGAACAGAGACTCGAATCAAATAAACCTGAGATGCAAATCGAAACCGAATGAAACGGAAAGAGGCGAAGGTGCAAGTAAGAGCTAGAAACGAGCGGGACGCGAAGTGGCTGAGTTTTTCTTCTCCGGCGAACTAAGGTCTGAATCATAGAATAACAACGTGTTTTCGTTTTTTCACGAGATGCCATTTTTTCCTCTTCTCTCGTTTGACCGTGCTTAAGCGATGATGAAGAATGATATTTTTGAGCAATTTATTTTTCTAAACTGTGATTTGTTGGTGTTGTTATTTTAAAAAAGAATGTGTATTGCGTTTTGGGCTTAAAGGCCTACTGAGGCTTCATGATTATCCACCCTATTTTATTTCTGTCTGTGCCTTTCCCTTGTAAAGGATGATGGGCTTTCCTTAAGCCCGTATGACTATTTCATATTTCCAAAAAAACAAAAAACAAACACATGCCCTTTATTTCTTCAGTACTTCCTTTCTTTGATTTTCTATTAAATGTTGATTCATTTTCTTTAAATAAGTTTTCATTATTTATTTTATTCTTGTCTCTTGATGATGATTTTATGTGTTATTAACCTCCAGATCTGTTATCACTTTTCCTTTTCATTTTCGATTTTCTTTTCGATTTAATTTTTGATCGATGAACATCTAAATAATCTGATTGTTGATTGTTGAGGTTGTTTAACCTTTATTATTTTAAATTTGTAGTAAATGATCATTGAGATCATTTTCTATACTTTAAGATCGTGATAGGTTACCTTCGATCAATCAACGAGAGTTTGTGATTAAGATGAGACCGTTCGCTTTTCTTTTCGTGTGCCACGATTCATTAGAGAATGATTCACAATATCATTTCTCTATCGTGGTTTAGCACAAAGATCATTTTTGCGCGACCTCCTATAACATGATCTTCATCATAGATCCTGCTACGATGGTTTAACACTATAGTTGACCCGATTCATCGATCAGTCAACAATTAACAATTAATCACTAACCACTAACTTTAATTTCCGCTTAATATTATCTTGCTTTACTTTTTCGTCGATGTATCTTATTCATATTATCATATTGTTCATATCATCATACTCATATATTATTCATACTTTGTTCATATTACTCGAAAACACATTAAAAATATCGAAACCCTAAAAGACTCAGTTGGTAGACTGTTGGTTACTTTTTCGAGCAACAGAACTTGGACTTTGTACAGAAACCCTAGCATGGAGATTTTTGTCTGACTCTTGTTCGTGACTTAGTTTAGGACATCTCGCACACACACGACTTCCTCTTGGGATACCTGACAATGACCCCATTTATTTCTTATAATCTTGTGTAACTTACATGTACCTCGTTCCCATTCTGATGTACGCATTTTACTTGCTTTGATTTAATTGTGGTTTGTTTACTAGGAGCACCTCTAGGAATTAGCATAGACTAAACCATTCTTAAACTAATTCTCGATTCCTCGTTGAGCCATTTTCAAAACACCCTTGTAAATCGATTGCTCTTTAGCATCGTCATCAACCTAATGCACACACTCACACCTTTCATTGTGGTTTTGTTACTAGGAACACCCCTAGGGACTAGGATCGATTCACACCTCTTTTTGCAAACCCTCGATTCCTCATCGAGCCATTTCCAAAACAACTTTTAAGTCGAGTTCCTTTTGCCTTGTAATTAATCTCTTCAAGTACAACCAAACCCTTGATCTAACATCAAGTAGATTTTCTCAATCAAACTTTAAAACACGCAAAAACTATCAAAACTCTTTCATAATTTAGGTTGAAAAAGAGAGAATCGAGTCTTCGATTCACTCTTCCGATTACTTGGGCCTGAGGAGCCTTTCTTAAGCTTTGAGTAATCGTCATCCATTTAATTTACTCTAATTATACCAAAACTCTTCCACAAGTAAGGTTGAAAAAGAGAGAGAGTCGAGTCTTTGATTCACTCTCCCGATTACTTGGGCCCGAGGAGCCTTTCTTAAGCTTCAAATAATCGTCATCCAGGAAAAACACCATTCCCTTTCTTTCGTGGTCGTACCCATGAACTACGAAAGCTTTGATTCTTCATTCTCATCCGAATGAAGATACGTAGGCACAATATTATGATGATCTTGGCGAGCTACCTCTTCTTTTTTCCCCGTTTGCGTCTACCTTATCCTTTTTCCACCTTTCCTGTCCAAACCCCGTAGTCGAACTACGAGCGCCCTGATTCCTTATTCTCGTCCAAATGAGCATACGTAGGCATAAAGGCCCCAATCCTTGGCGAGCACCCTATCCTAAAATCACCCATTTTCCCTTAGAATCAAAACCTTTTATCATACTTTTTCGCTTTATTTTGTTTAGAAGAAAACAAATAAGTTTAGCTAACATTCATTACAATTCGAATTAAGAGGTTCCCGTTGAGTACAAAAGACGTGAGGGGGTGCTAATACCTTCCTCTCATGTAACCGAATCTCGAACCCAGAATGTGGTTACGATGACCATGTTCTTATCTCTTTAAGGTTTTCTCGATATTTTCTTTTCCCTCTTTTGGGATAAATAAAGTTCGGTGGTGACTCTGTCGAACGCATTTTCTTCCGCGCCTTTTACGTGATGGTCATATTTTTTATTTGTATTTTTTTCGAGGTTCAACAGCTGGCGACTCTTCTGGGGCCATTACTCCATGCAAGAGAGAGTCAAGCCTATCTTAGTTTGAGTTGTGAGCTTGTTAGCTTCGATTATTTATTTTCTTCTCGTTTATTTACTTTCCTATTCCTTATCTTTGTTGTTATTTCTTATTGTGACACTGTTGGGCTTCTCTGCTTTTGGGTACTTTGTGAGATGGCTCTATACCCGAGTTTGAGTAAAACCATAGGATTAGGAAGGTGGTTGTGTAGTAGAGACTTGCATGGAGTCTTCCGCGTAAGGCCGATATGAAAACCCTGCTTGGAGTAGATTCCCTTGGAGATGTTATCATTTTGATGTTTCTTCATCATGATGATAATGGTTTCAAGCCTGAATTGTTGATCCCAAGGACCATTAAACCGTTCAATCCATGGTGGTTGGTAGTGTTAACTCTTTTTGGGTTAATGTGAAAGCCCCAATTAGATGAGATCCCTTGAATGTATTACTTCCTGACAGTAATATTTTCAACCTCGACCTATGACTCTAAGAACTTAGAACTCGTGTGTCAATGGTTGTGTAGTTGAAGCCTCCGAAGAGTCTTTCTCGTGGGAAAGATACGAAAACCCCACCTAGAGGAGATCCTTTCAAGGATATTATCGTTTGACGAGGCTTCGTCATGGCTATAATGTCTTTGAAAGATATACATGACTCTAGGAACCTACCCTTCTTAGAATCCTACCTGTGGGGTTTCTTTGATTAGAGACTTTGATTGTTGACCCGTTCCTTCGGCCATCCTCAGAATTAATTGAACCAACGATCCTGGATCTTGCATCTTGCATACATATCATCGCATTGTATTGCATCAGTTATGTATCATGCATTTCATTTTAACATCAGGGGCTCATTTCATATTTCTTCATCTCTAGTAACTCAAGCTGATTCCTCGACACTAGTATGCAACTTGAGCCAACACCAGACAAATAATGGAGCAGATTTAACAAGAGCAAGCCTCCTTCAGAGAGGAGTTGGACTCTATCAAAGGAAAGATTGACCAGATTCTCGAAGCCATCACTATGGCCAGAAAGGAGGAACAACTGCGTGAAACCGCTGCTGCAACGAACAATGTCTCTGTGTAAGGGTTTACTCCAAGGCTATCAGTTCTTGTTCCCAATGTAACAGCCCAAATTTCATTAAATAATTAATTGTAGTAATTAATTGATTTAGTGGGATTTTATGTTAATATTGGAATTAATTTTATTAATTGGAATTAATAGAGAATTGAAAGGAAATTGGAAGGAAAGAAAATAAAAGGGATATATAAGTGAGAAAGAAGAGAAAGGAAATGAGAGAAAACATTTGGAGAGAAAGAGGAAAGAAAGAAGAAAGAAGAGAAAGAGAGGAGAAGAAGAGGAAAAGTGGAAAAATCATCAAGAACCAACATCAAAGCTCCGATTAATCGAGGTAAGGGTGAGAAACATTGCTATTTAATCATTGTATGCTATTATGTATGTTGGGTTTGGGTTTGTGGATGTTTTTCATCACTTTCCAATTAGGGCAAATGTTGGATTAATCGGTAGATTGATGATTTAATCGGTTGGAACTGAGTAATAACGCCATAGAATAGTCGGGTAACATGTATTGATGCTATTTGTACTGATTTGGATGTTCAAGAGTTGGTGGATGGTGGAATGGTGAAGGAGGGACAGAGTGTGGTTCTGTTCTGCGCAGGTTCGCTGGCTCTCGCCAGGCGAGCGAAGGCGAAGCTTCGCCAGGCGAAGCCCAGCGAATGCTGGCGAATAATTAAGTTTAAGTTCCAGTGGACTTCGCTGGCGAGTTCGCCAGGCGAAGTTGGGTAGCGAAGGTGCTGGCGAATGAAGTCAGTAGCTACTGACTTGGGCTCGCTGGGAAGTCTCGCCAGGCGAAGCCTAGCGAGTGTTCGCTGAGAGAGTTCGCCAGGCGAAGGTTCGCTGCGAGGGTTCGCCAGGCGAATGAAGGCGAATGTGACAGCATTTTTCTTTTGCTGTGTTGCCCATGTGGTGATTGTTTGGTTGATTCACATAGGTTAATACCTCTATGATATGAATAAGTATGTGATCCATGGTGATGATATGTGTTGTGGGTAGCCTTTGGGCGTGAATCCTAGACTTGTGGTATGAGTATTAATCAGATTGATTATAAATACATGAGAACATGATAATGATTATGTGTGTATTATTTAATAATGGTAATGTGCGTATTATTTGATGAGTTTGTGAAGGTTTGATGTAGTGTACAATTAGGTAATAAGTATGCATGAGAACATTGTGGATATATGTGTGTATAGCTTATAATTGTATTATTGGTACTGTGACATGTATACCTTGTATGAAATGGCATGAGATGAATAATAAACATAATACAAAAATGTATTGTGGATGTATATTGTTTATATGCGGTTGTATGTTAAGATACATGAAGAATGCATGAGAGCATATTGATGGATATGCGTGCATCGTTTGATAAATATGATGTTTGTATTGATTGGATGCGATTATGTATGAACAATGCGTGAGAATATATCGTGAATATATGTACATTGCGTGGTAAATGTGTTATGCGTGTAAGCATGATGTAATTCTTGTATGATGAATTACTTGAGAATGCATGAGAACATATTGTGGATATGTGTGCATTGTTGATAATGCGGTGATGATATTGAATTGTGAATGTATATTGTTGGTATATGGTGGTATGAATAGAATGCATGAGAACATGTCATGGATATGTGTGCATTGCTTGATAGATGTTGTAAATGCATATTGTATGTATGTGATTAAATGTGAATAATGCATAAGAACATATCGTGGATATGTGTGCATTGTTTGATAACTGTGAAGAATGCATGAGAACATATCGTGGATATGTGTGCATTGTGAGTGATAATATGGTGATAGTGTTGAATTATGAATACATCGATGAATGTTATGTGAATATGTTGTGTGTGCAATCATAATGTAATTCTTGAAGAGATGAATTATGTAAATGCATGAGATTAAGATGTCGGTCTTAAGTGCATTTGTTGTGGTTGATTGTACATGCATCATTTAGTCAAGAGGCAATGTCTGTTAGTTTCGTGGAAACTAGTGGCTTGTCCCAAACCTAGAAGGGTGGGTTTGAAGGCTTAGAGGACGGGCCTTTGTGGTTATCGGTCTAGAAGTGTGGACCCGGTTTAATGTAAAAACCGAAAAAAGATAACAGGTTATCGGTCTAGAAGTGTGGACCCGGTTTAATGTAAAAACCGAAAAAAGATAACGAGAGTCGGTACCGCATTGCATTGAGTTGTTGAGTCACATTGTATAATGTCATTGATATATGAAGTATGCATGTGAATGAGATGTTTGTTGAATACTTATGAAGCGTGCATGAAGAGATGCTTACGTGTGAATGTTAAGATTGTGGAATTGTGGATGTATGCATAATGTAAAATGCTTGGTGAATATTCATGTTGTATATATATATATATATATAAGTGACGATGTAAATGACTATGAGTTGAATTGTGGTGAGAAATAGGGAGTTAATTATATGATACCTATGTATACATGATTTTATGCTTTGATTATTATAGTAATATTTCTCACCCTTCTGCTGTTTTATAATGCTCTATGAGGCATTGCAGATTAGGTTGCTGGAGGCCTTTATGAAGTTCTGCTTGTAGTTCGAGGTCGCTACGTGTGTAGCGGTTTAGTAATTATTTATGGGTCGAGTCATGCTCTGGTCGTGTAACACGGGGATCAATTGCTTATGTTTTAGGATTACATTATGTAACCTAAGTTATGTTTTCATATTTGGAGTAATTGAGATAATGAGATGTTGGCCTTAGTGCCTAGAGATGTTGATTTTATATGATGAAAGTAAATGTTCCTTTTAAAGGATTTTCATTAATGAATCCGCTGCTAAATGGAAAGGTGTTTATGAGCATGACAGATTGTTTTAATGTGGTGCAAGTTTTGTGTGATTCCCTTTTATGGATGCATGTTAACTTTTACTCTGATTATGCATATATTATTTGCGGGGTTTATAAGGGTGTTATGTAATGCCCCGATTCTGAATTCCCATTAATTGTTGAGTCTTTTAATTTATTTAATTGATGTTTGTTTTAAATTGAGAAATTATATATTGTTATTATGTGGTGTTTGCTTATTTTATCTATTTTACCGATTCGGAGAGTTTTCGGGGAATTAGAGTAAAAAGGGCATTTTAGACATTTAGCACTTTAGTGTGAGAATTGATTGATAAGTGTTGGAAAGAATTTGAGAGGAAAGAAATAGAGATAGAAATAGAATAAGAGAGGAAAAAGGAAGAAGATAGTAACATAAGAAGAAAAACAAGAGAAAGAAAAGAGGAGAAGAGAAAGTGGAGAGGAAAACCTAGAATCTTCAAGGGATCATCACCAAAGCTTGCAATCGATCGGTAAGGGTGTGAAACTCCATCATCTCTTTAATGTGTATGATTGTATGTGTATGTGTGTGGATTTTGTAGAGTTTCTACTCTTTTTCCACTTAGGTTAGAAGTTGGTTTTGTGAGTAGAACGAAGTTTTAATCGGTTAGAAATCGGATTAGACGATGTAGTTTATTCGGGTGATGGTTGGGTTGTGCTACTGTGATTGGTTTGGATTTAATCGGTTGGTTGTGTGGAGTTTGGGCTTTGAGACAGCCATGGAAGTTCTGTCTTCGCAAGTTCGCCAGGCGAATGGCAGCGAAGCTTCGCCAGGCGAAGCCCAGCGAGCTGTAGCGAAGCAAGTCAGAAGCTAATACCCTGTATTCGCTGGCAAGTTCGCCAGGCGAGGTGAGTTGGCGAAAGTTCGCCAGGCGAGTGGGTAGCGAGCCTCAGCGAGTAATTCCAGAATTACTCCCAGTGGACTTCGCTGGGGAGTTCGCCAGGCGAAGGCCAGCGAGCATTCGCTGCGTGGCTTCGCCAGGCGAAGGTTGGCGAACCTGGCATTGTTATTTTGTTTTGTTGTTTGTTCATGGCATGATGTTTGATGGATTCAATTATGATTAATGCCTATATGAATGATTGATGTGTGAACTGTTTCAACATGTTGTGCTGTGGGTGGCCGAAAGGCGTGAATCCTAGATTGTAGAGTAAATGATAAATCTTGAATATTTGATAATCTTGTGTATTTGCTCGAATTGAATAGAAATGCATTGATAGGCTGATATGTGTGTAAACCATGTGTGGAATGGTGCATAATGTGAATGCATGATAGATATATGCGATGTATGTGATAAATGCAATGAATATGTTTGTGAGCATAGTATGCATTTTTGTGTCGATTGATCCCTCGGAGGATTTGCAGAACCTCGTATGATACGATGGTTATATTTGATTCCTTGGAGAATCGGTTGCATTGTGTGATTCCTTGGAGAATCGGTCATAACATGTAATCCCGTGGAGGATTGGTTAGAGTATTTGATTCCGTGGAGAATCTGCTGAGTACTTGATCCCGTGGAGGATCTGCTGAATATTCGATTCCGTGGAGAATTTGATGAATATTTGATTCCGTGGAGAATCTGCTGAGTACTTGATCCCGTGGAGGATCTGCTGAATACTCGATTCCTTAGGGAATTTGTTGAATGAGTCGGTACCGCATTTGCATCTGCATAGGGTCGTGTGTCGGTCTCTATGAGTTGCATGAGTCATCTGTGTATGATGCATTGGTTGTGTGAATATAACTGTGTATGTTATATGTGATTGTTTGGAGGAAATATAGTGAATGTCATGTGTATGTGTAGAGACATGATTATTTGTATATGCTTAATGTGGTGAGAACATAATTTGAGTATAACTTGTACCAATATGAGTATATGTATATATACAATTTTATGCATTAACTGTTATGATGTTGTTTCTCACCCTTCTGCTGTTTTCTAATGCTCTATGAGGCATTGCAGAGTAGGAAGCTGGAGGTTCTTTTTGTGAAGCGATGTCTTCATTCTTTTTGGTCAATGGCTCTGATATGTAACATCTGGGTAGTTAGGAAGCCTTTGACTCTTTTGGAGTTACATTTGTTTTGATTCTTTTGTGATACATATGTGTATGTATCTGCTGTGGATATGTTGTAAAGCATGAATTAACTGATGGTTGCATATACTTTTATGCATGAGATCGATTCAATATTTGGATGTTTCCGCTTTATTCTAAATATTGAGATGTGGGTTACCCGTTGTTGCATATCTATTTTGAGCAGGTATCGTATGTGTGTAATTTCATGATAATGTGATGCGCCTCTTTTATACCATGTTTTAATCAAACTCTGATGAAATAAATTTTCTATGTGCCTAATTGATTTATCTAATTTATTTGGGGTATAGAAAGGGGGGTGTTACATTAAGTGGTATCAGAGCCAGTGTTGAGTCAGTCGTGTCTGTCTTGTTGTTGTGTTGGTTGAACGGTTGTTTAACCTTGTTGATTTTTGGGAATCCTCAGAATATGGCAGGTCGTAATGACAATGCTATGGCAGCGGCGTTAGAGGCTATGGCCAGAGCTGTGCAGGGTGCACCTAACGTGAATGCGAATGATGAGTTCAGGAAGAATCAACCACCGGTGTTTAAAGGGAGATTTGATCCGGATGGTGCTCAGATATGGTTAAAGGAAATTGAGAGAATTTTTAGGGTGATGGATTGTGCCGAAGGGAATAAGGTGAGACTAGGGACTCACATGCTGAGAGAAGAGGCCGATGACTGGTGGGTCAGCATGAGGCAAGTTCTTGAGGTCGACGACGAGGAGATTACGTGGGATTTATTTCGTGCTGAGTTTCTAAGGAAGTATTATCCCGAAAGTGTTAAAGGGAAGAGAGAAATGGAATTTCTGGAGTTGAAACAAGGTAATATGTCGGTGGTGGACTACACCGCTAAGTTTACTGAGTTAGTGAAGTTTCACCCTCACTATGATGCGGTTGCGGCGGAATTTTCCAAATGTATCAAGTATGAGAATGGCTTGCGTCCAGAGATAAAGCAAGCGGTGGGTTATCAAAGGATACGAAGATTTTCGGATTTGACTGAGTGTTGTAGAATTTATGAAGAAGATAGTAGAGCTCGTTCTACTCATTATAAGGGTTTGAGCGAGAGGAGAGGGAAGCAGCAAGTACGAAGCGGACCCTATGTGACGCCTGCTGATAAGGGCAAACATAGGGGAAACTTTGATAGGGGACCCGGAGGAGGTTCCGGTGCGATCAAATGTTTTAAGTGTGGCGTGATGGGCCACAAGTCCTATGATTGTGGAAAGTTCAAGGCGAAGTGTTCCAACTGTGGACTCTTTGGTCATGATGCAGCAGAGTGTAGAAAGAATGCTGTGAAGTGTTTTAATTGTGGCGAGGTGGGTCACATTAGCCCGAATTGTACCAAACCGAAGCAAGCTCCGGCGGGCGGAAAAGTTTTCGCATTAGCAGGTTCAGACGCTACTAATGCGGCGGATCGTTTGATTAAAGGTACATGCTTTATTAATGATATGCCTTTAGTTGCTATTATTGATACTGGAGCGACTCACTCGTTCATTTCTCTTGCGTGTGCTAAGCGGTTGGATTTGTGTATGGTTTCTTTGAGTAGTGGTATGGTTATTGGGACTCCCGCTTCGGGGTCGGTAACTACTTCTTTGGTGTGTGCAAGTTGTCCTTTGACCATGTATGGTAAGGACTTCGTTATGGATTTAGTGTGTTTGCCGTTGGAAGGTTTGGACGTAATCTTGGGTATGAATTGGTTGCAATTTAATAGGGTTCATTTGGATTGCTATCACAAGTTGGTAAGGTTTCCTTCTTTGGAAGATGGTGAAAACGAGAGTTTTCTTTCCACTAAAGAGTTGAAGAAACTTTTAGCGGACGAAGCTCAGTTGTTTGGTTTGTTTGCATCGTTGTCGGTGGAGAGCAAAGTTGAGCTCGACGTGTTTCCTGTGGTTTGTGAATTTCCTGAAGTGTTTCCGGAAGATGTTGCGGATGTGCCGCCAAAGAGAGAGGTTGAATTTTCTATTGATCTAGTTCAGGGTACTAGACCGATTTCGATGGCACCGTATCGGATGTCGGCATCGGAGTTGGTGGAATTGAAGAAGCAGTTGAATGATTTGTTGGATAAGAGATTTGTAAGACCAAGTGTTTCTCCTTGGGGTGCGCCGGTATTGTTGGTAAAGAAGAAGGATGGTAGTATGCGATTGTGTATTGATTATCGGCAGTTGAATAAGGTGACAATTAAGAACAAGTATCCGCTTCCAAGAATTGATGATCTGATGGATCAATTGGTTGGAGCCCGTGTTTTTAGTAAGATTGATTTAAGATCCGATTATCACCAGATTCGGGTTAAGGAAGAAGATATTTCGAAGACGGCTTTTAGAACACGATATGGTCACTACGAGTATACGGTGATGCCATTCGGAGTTTCTAATGCGCCGGGTGTTTTCATGGAATATATGAACCGTATTTTCCACGAGCAGTTGGATCGTTTTGTGGTGGTGTTTATCGATGACATTTTGATTTATTCTAAGTCTCGAGAGGAACACGAAGAACATTTAAGGATTGTGTTGCGAATTTTGAAAGAGAAGAAATTGTATGCAAAGTTGTCTAAGTGTGAGTTTTGGTTGTCGGAGGTGAGTTTTCTTGGGCATATTATTTCCGGCAATGGTATTAGTGTGGATCCATCCAAGATCGATGCGGTAATGCAATGGGAGACTCCAAGATCGGTTACGGAAATTCGAAGCTTTTTGGGCTTGGCCGGTTATTACCGAAGGTTTATCGAAGGATTTTCAAAGTTAGCACTTCCGTTAACGCAGTTGACTTGTAAAGGAAAGGCTTTTATTTGGGATGTTAATTGTGAAGAGAGTTTCATGGAATTAAAGAGAAGGTTAACAACAGCGCCAGTTTTGATTTTGCCGAATCCTACGGAACCTTTTGTGGTTTATTGCGATGCTTCTTTGTCAGGATTGGGTGGTGTATTGATGCAAGATGGGAAGGTTGTGGCGTATGCTTCTAGGCAGTTGAGAGTGCATGAAAAGAATTACCCTACTCATGATTTGGAGTTAGCGGCCGTGGTGTTCGTTTTGAAAATTTGGAGGCACTATCTTTATGGTGCAAGATTTGAAGTTTTTAGCGATCACAAGAGTTTGAAGTATTTGTTTGATCAAAAGGAATTGAATATGAGACAAAGGAGATGGCTAGAACTTTTGAAGGACTATGATTTTGGTTTAAATTATCATCCGGGTAAGGCGAATGTGGTAGCCGATGCCTTAAGTCGGAAGTCGTTGCACGTGTCTACTTTGATGGTTAGAGAGTGGGAACTCTTGGAGAACTTTAGAGATTTGAGTTTGGTTTGTGAGTTAACGCCGAGTAGTGTGAAGCTTGGTATGTTGCATGTCACGAATGATTTCCTTACTACGGTGTGTGAAAAGCAAAAGTTGGATTTGAAATTTGTGGATTTGATGACGAATGGGAATGAAGATTTCAAAGTTGATGAATTAGGAGTTTTGAGGTTTCGAGGTCGTATTTGTGTTCCCGATGACGCGGATTTGAAAAAGATGATATTGGAAGAGGGACATCGGAGTAACTTAAGTATTCATCCGGGAGCGAATAAGATGTATCAGGATTTGAAGAAGATCTTTTGGTGGTCTGGATTGAAAAGCGATGTTGCTCGTTTTGTGTACTCGTGTTTGACTTGTCAGAAGTCTAAGGTGGAGCATCAGAAGCCTAGTGGATTGATGCAACCGTTGGATATTCCGGAATGGAAATGGGATAGTATATCGATGGATTTTGTTACGGGATTGCCGAATACGCAAAGAGGACATAATGCTATTTGGGTGATTGTTGATAGGCTTACTAAATCGGCTCACTTTATTTCGATTGATATTACTTATTCTTTGGAAAGGTTGGCCGAGATTTATGTTGGCACTATTGTGAAGCTTCATGGAGTTCCTAAGAGTATTGTGTCGGATAGAGATCCTAGATTTACTTCAAGATTTTGGGAAAGTTTGCAAGGTGCCTTGGGTTCCAAGTTGAGATTGAGTTCGGCATATCATCCGCAAACGGATGGTCAAACCGAGAGGACGATTCAATCGTTAGAAGATTTGTTGCGTGCTTGTGTGCTTGAACAAGGTGGTGCATGGGACAGTTATTTAGCGTTGATTGAATTCACCTATAATAACAGTTTCCATTCGAGTATTGGTATGGCGCCATTTGAGGCTTTATATGGACGGAGATGTCGAACACCTCTGTGTTGGCATGAGACGGGTGAAAGGTCGGTAGTTGGTCCTGAAATGGTACAGCAAACGACGGAAAAGGTGAAATTTATTCGGGAAAAGATGAGAGCTTCTCAGAATAGACAGAAAAGTTATCATGATAAAAGGAGAAAGGATCTCGAGTTTCAAGAGGGAGACCATGTGTTTTTGAGAGTTACACCGGTTGCGGGTGTGGGTCGTGCTTTGAAGTCGAGAAAGCTGACTTCTCGTTTTATTGGTCCGTATCAGATTGTCGCACGAGTTGGTGCTGTGGCTTATCGTGTGGCGTTGCCTCCGACTCTTTCGAATTTGCATGATGTATTCCATGTCTCGCAACTTCGGAAGTATGTTCCGGATCCGTCACATGTGATCCCAATGGATGAAGTTGAAGTAAGAGATAACCTTACAGTTGAAGTTTTACCGGTTAGTATTTTGGACCGTGAAGTTAAGAAACTAAGAGGCAAGGATATTGCGCTTGTGAAAGTGTCCTGGGGAGGTGCCGCGGAAGGCAACATGACTTGGGAATTGGAGAGCAAGATGCGAGAATCACATCCAGAGTTGTTTGAATCAGGTGATATTTTCGAGGACGAAAATTTCTAAAGTGGGGGAGAGTTGTAACGCCCTGATTCTGAATTCCCATTAATTGTTGAGTCTTTTAATTTATTTAATTGATGTTTGTTTTAAATTGAGAAATTATATATTGTTATTATGTGGTGTTTGCTTATTTTATCTATTTTACCGATTCGGAGAGTTTTCGGGGAATTAGAGTAAAAAGGGCATTTTAGACATTTAGCACTTTAGTGTGAGAATTGATTGATAAGTGTTGGAAAGAATTTGAGAGGAAAGAAATAGAGATAGAAATAGAATAAGAGAGGAAAAAGGAAGAAGATAGTAACATAAGAAGAAAAACAAGAGAAAGAAAAGAGGAGAAGAGAAAGTGGAGAGGAAAACCTAGAATCTTCAAGGGATCATCACCAAAGCTTGCAATCGATCGGTAAGGGTGTGAAACTCCATCATCTCTTTAATGTGTATGATTGTATGTGTATGTGTGTGGATTTTGTAGAGTTTCTACTCTTTTTCCACTTAGGTTAGAAGTTGGTTTTGTGAGTAGAACGAAGTTTTAATCGGTTAGAAATCGGATTAGACGATGTAGTTTATTCGGGTGATGGTTGGGTTGTGCTACTGTGATTGGTTTGGATTTAATCGGTTGGTTGTGTGGAGTTTGGGCTTTGAGACAGCCATGGAAGTTCTGTCTTCGCAAGTTCGCCAGGCGAATGGCAGCGAAGCTTCGCCAGGCGAAGCCCAGCGAGCTGTAGCGAAGCAAGTCAGAAGCTAATACCCTGTATTCGCTGGCAAGTTCGCCAGGCGAGGTGAGTTGGCGAAAGTTCGCCAGGCGAGTGGGTAGCGAGCCTCAGCGAGTAATTCCAGAATTACTCCCAGTGGACTTCGCTGGGGAGTTCGCCAGGCGAAGGCCAGCGAGCATTCGCTGCGTGGCTTCGCCAGGCGAAGGTTGGCGAACCTGGCATTGTTATTTTGTTTTGTTGTTTGTTCATGGCATGATGTTTGATGGATTCAATTATGATTAATGCCTATATGAATGATTGATGTGTGAACTGTTTCAACATGTTGTGCTGTGGGTGGCCGAAAGGCGTGAATCCTAGATTGTAGAGTAAATGATAAATCTTGAATATTTGATAATCTTGTGTATTTGCTCGAATTGAATAGAAATGCATTGATAGGCTGATATGTGTGTAAACCATGTGTGGAATGGTGCATAATGTGAATGCATGATAGATATATGCGATGTATGTGATAAATGCAATGAATATGTTTGTGAGCATAGTATGCATTTTTGTGTCGATTGATCCCTCGGAGGATTTGCAGAACCTCGTATGATACGATGGTTATATTTGATTCCTTGGAGAATCGGTTGCATTGTGTGATTCCTTGGAGAATCGGTCATAACATGTAATCCCGTGGAGGATTGGTTAGAGTATTTGATTCCGTGGAGAATCTGCTGAGTACTTGATCCCGTGGAGGATCTGCTGAATATTCGATTCCGTGGAGAATCTGATGAATATTTGATTCCGTGGAGAATCTGCTGAGTACTTGATCCCGTGGAGGATCTGCTGAATACTCGATTCCTTAGGGAATTTGTTGAATGAGTCGGTACCGCATTTGCATCTGCATAGGGTCGTGTGTCGGTCTCTATGAGTTGCATGAGTCATCTGTGTATGATGCATTGGTTGTGTGAATATAACTGTGTATGTTATATGTGATTGTTTGGAGGAAATATAGTGAATGTCATGTGTATGTGTAGAGACATGATTATTTGTATATGCTTAATGTGGTGAGAACATAATTTGAGTATAACTTGTACCAATATGAGTATATGTATATATACAATTTTATGCATTAACTGTTATGATGTTGTTTCTCACCCTTTTGCTGTTTTCTAATGCTCTATGAGGCATTGCAGAGTAGGAAGCTGGAGGTTCTTTTTGTGAAGCGATGTCTTCATTCTTTTTGGTCAATGGCTCTGATATGTAACATCTGGGTAGTTAGGAAGCCTTTGACTCTTTTGGAGTTACATTTGTTTTGATTCTTTTGTGATACATATGTGTATGTATCTGCTGTGGATATGTTGTAAAGCATGAATTAACTGATGGTTGCATATACTTTTATGCATGAGATCGATTCAATATTTGGATGTTTCCGCTTTATTCTAAATATTGAGATGTGGGTTACCCGTTGTTGCATATCTATTTTGAGCAGGTATCGTATGTGTGTAATTTCATGATAATGTGATGCGCCTCTTTTATACCATGTTTTAATCAAACTCTGATGAAATAAATTTTCTATGTGCCTAATTGATTTATCTAATTTATTTGGGGTATAGAAAGGGGGGTGTTACATGTTACATTAGTGGTATCAAAGCAGGTCGGTCCGTCCGGCCAAGTTGTCTAATGTTATTTGTTCCCTTGTATGTGACATGTGTGTGAAAACACTGTCGATACATGTTGTTGCTTAACCTTGTCTGGAGAAGTGGGAATGATCTAAGTGGGGGAGAAGTTGTGCTTCTCCAAGATGCTGCAGGTGTAGAAGTTGTAGCTCAGTGGGTGGTTAACACTCTTGTGGTTTGGTAAAGATAGTCTATACTCCATCATGATTTTCAGCTGCCTATTGACAAATTGAGGAACTGATCACCCTTAATCTCTTGTTGATAGTAGTTGGAGTTCTGTTGGATGGGATGGACGTGTCTTGCAAGCTTAGGTGGCGTGAGCAGAGAATTGTTTGGAGCTAAGCCAGGTGCTTAAGAAGTGTGTTGATGAGTCGGCACGAGACAGTGAGGAGATGGTTAATTTTGATGGGAATTCGGGGTGCTAATGAAAGTGGGAAGATGGCGGTTTTGCCGACTAATTATATCTGTTTGGATAGTCGAAGAATTAAATTGATTGAGTAGTGTTGAGAATTATGTCTGGTGTGTGTGCTACGGCAACAGATTGTGGAGTTGAGTATAAGGGTGGATAATGACTTCTAGTGATTACTAAAGGAAATGAGATGTGGAATACATGGTTGGTATAATTGGACCCTTAAGCATTTCAAGAGTTGGAGAGGTATTGGATGACCTTTAAGTGTGGAAGGGTTGTTTCCGTGATTTTGTCGTAACGGAAAACCGTAATTCGGAATGACGCAAGATTAGAAGCGTTGGAAGATATTACAGTGCTCTATGTGATGGGAAAGTAGTGACATGGAATTAAGTATTTATTGGCGAAAAATGTTTGGATGTTATGGTAAGCGCGGAGAGTGCGGTTGGTGTTATCACCATAAGTTCACAGCTGAGTGTCCGTTTGATATAATGATTTTCCACACTTGATTGAGAGAGTCAATGGTTATGTAACCGATGGTGTTTAGATATGTTCGGAGAGTATAGGGGTTCATGTTTAGCGTCGGGAACTTGAGTTATTAGTATTGGGGAAGAGGCAGTGATGTACTACTGTGAAGAAAGTTCAAAGAGTTTTGAGAAAGCTGTCAACAGTTCGTGTATTGGTTTTGCCAAGTCCGACAGGATTGTCGTTGTGTTTTGAGATACTTTGTTGATATGATTAAGAGATGTGTTAAGTGAAACATTAATGAGTTTTGGTTATGCTTGAAGGAAATATAAAGTACAGAGAGGGATTATCTGACAAGTAATTTGGAGTGGGTTGCTGTTGTGTGTTTGTACCGGAGTTTGGAAGCCTCAATTGTTTAGTTGAGATTTGAGATGGTTACTGACCTTAAGGTATTTGTTTTATTTGAGAGAGAGTCAAATATGAGACAGAGAAGTAATTGGAACTCCTGAAGGAGTATGGTTTTGGTTAAATTACCATTCGGATGAGACCAAGTGGTAACTAAGATATCGAATCGGGAATTTTGGTATACACTAATGAAGATGGTAAGGAAGTTAGAACTGATTAAGCAAATTCAGATATGAGTTCGGCCTGTGAAGAGACTTCTTATGGAGTTGAGCCTTGGATGTTGAGATTGACTTTTGGTATTTTGATGAGGTTCGAGGAAATCGGAATTCTGAGTTGAGTTGATAGATTAATTGAATTTAATGGATAAAAGTCAGAGGGCTTATTTTCGGATTAAGGGAAATGGTATTGTGAGATGTCGTGATGAAGTGTGTATTCGGAATAGTGTGAGTTGGATAAGAGTACTCAGGGAGAAGTACATCGAGAAAGATGGAGTATCCGTGCAGGTACTAGGAAGATGCGACCGAATTTGAGAAATAGTTTTGGATAGCCATAGATGGATAAGGAATTGATTGAGTTTGTATATGTTGATTAGACTTGTTGGGAATTGAAGTATGGACATTAGAGATGGTTGGATCTGATACAACTGTTGAGTATCTCGAGCGGGATGGGATAGTATTCCCATGGGCTTTGTGCCGGGTTTTCTGATGAATTTGAGGAAGTATGATCCGATTTGGACAGTTAAGAATGGATTAACAAGAGTAACTCGTTGCCTACCAGTGAAGATGAATCATTCTGTTAGATGGGAACTCAAGTTTTTCGTTAAGATTATGGGAAAGATTGCGAAAGCGGTTGGGTGCCATGTTGAAGATGAACTCTGACTAGCGTCCGTGAATGGCATGGACAAACGAAGAAAACTATCCAGTATGAAGAGGACTCGTTGAGAGCTTGTGTGTTGGACCAAGATGGATCTAAGGGAAGTTAATTATCGTTGATGGAGTTGCCTACAATAACTGTTGCCATTTCGTATCGGAAACAACATCGTATGAAGTTCGTTAGGTAAGAGGGTATGACTCCTTTGTGTTGTTGCATGTCCAACGGGAGTGTTGTACTCGGATCAAAGACCGTGCAAGGGACGATGGAAACGATCAAAGAATCCAAGTAAGGCCGTGTTTTGAGAGTTATGGTAGTAATTGGTGTTGGTCGAGCTTGAAGTCTCGTGAGCACCCTGTGTTTTGTTGATCTGTATCAGAGTAGCGCAGCGGAAGCGTGAGGCGGATAGCATGTTAGACTGTTTTACCGCTGTCGCTTGAGAGGATTGCATGAGGTGTTCATATGTCTAAGTTGAAGAGGTACATTGATTCAGGTGGATGGTGTACAAGTGAGAGAGAATTTGACTTCGGAGGCGTGGCTAGTTCTAGTTGTTGATAAGAAACAACTTCGAAGTATAGAGATTCCTTTGGTGGAAGTAGTTATGAGAGAATTGGATTTGGAAGAATTGGAATGTGAGAGTCGTACCCAGAGTTGTTTGGATCAGATAACATTTTCGAGGACGAAAATTCCTAAGTGGGGGAGGGTTGTAACAGCCCAAATTTCATTAAATAATTAATTGTAGTAATTAATTGATTTAGTGAGATTTTATGTTAATATTGGAATTAATTTTATTAATTGGAATTAATAGAGAATTGAAAGGAAATTGGAAGGAAAGAAAATAAAAGGGATATATAAGTGAGAAAGAAGAGAAAGGAAATGAGAGAAAACATTTGGAGAGAAAGAGGAAAGAAAGAAGAAAGAAGAGAAAGAGAGGAGAAGAAGAGGAAAAGTGGAAAAATCATCAAGAACCAACATCAAAGCTCCGATTAATCGAGGTAAGGGTGAGAAACATTGCTATTTAATCATTGTATGCTATTATGTATGTTGGGTTTGGGTTTGTGGATGTTTTTCATCACTTTCCAATTAGGGAAAATGTTGAATTAATCGGTAGATTGATGATTTAATCGGTTGGAACTGAGTAATAACGCCGTAGAATAGTCGGGTAACATGTATTGATGCTATTTGTACTGATTTGGATGTTCAAGAGTTGGTGGATGGTGGAATGGTGAAGGAGGGACAGAGTGTGGTTCTGTTCTACGCAGGTTCGCTGGCTCTCGCCAAGAGAGCGAAGGCGAAGCTTCGCCAGGCGAAGCCCAGCGAATGCTGGCGAATAATTAAGTTTAAGTTCCAGTGGACTTCGCTGGCGAGTTCGCCAGGCGAAGTTGGGTAGCGAAGGTTCGCCAAGCGAAGGTGCTGGCGAATGATGGCGAATGAAGTCAGTAGCTACTGACTTGGGCTCGCTGGGAAGTCTCGCCAGGCGAAGCCTAGCGAGTGTTCGCTGAGAGAGTTCGCCAGGCGAAGGCCAGGCGAAGGTTCGCTGCGAGGGTTCGCCAGGCGAATGAAGGCGAATGTGACAACATTTTTCTTTTGCTGTGTTGCCCATGTGGTGATTGTTTAGTTGATTCACATAGGTTAATACCTCTGAATAAGTATGTGATCCATGGTGATGATATGTGTTGTGGGTAGCCTTTGGGCGTGAATCCTAGACTTGTGGTATGAGTATTAATCAGATCGATTATAAATACATGAGAACATGATAATGATTATGTGTGTATTATTTAATAATGGTAATGTGTGTATTATTTGATGAGTTTGTGAAGGTTTGATGTAGTGTACAATTAGGTAATAAGTATGCATGAGAACATTGTGGATATATGTGTGCATAGCTTATAATTGTATTATTGGTACTGTGACATGTATACCTTGTATGAAATGGCATGAGATGAATAATAAACATAATACAAAAATGTATTGTGGATGTATATTGTTTATATGCGGTTGTATGTTAAGATACATGAAGAATGCATGAGAGCATATTGATGGATATGCGTGCATCGTTTGATAAATATGATGTTTGTATTGATTGGATGCGATTATGTATGAACAATGCGTGAGAATATATCGTGAATATATGTACATTGCGTGGTAAATGTGTTATGCGTGTAAGCATGATGTAATTCTTGTATGATGAATTACTTGAGAATGCATGAGAAAATATTGTGGATATGTGTGCATTGTTGATAATGCGGTGATGATATTGAATTGTGAATGTATATTGTTGGTATATGGTGGTATGAATAGAATGCATGAGAACATGTCATGGATATGTGTGCATTGCTTGATAGATGTTGTAAATGCATATTGTATGTATGTGATTAAATGTGAATAATGCATGAGAACATATCGTGGATATGTGTGCATTGTTTGATAACTGTGAAGAATGCATGAGAACATATCGTGGATATGTGTGCATTGTGAGTGATAATATGGTGATAGTGTTGAATTATGAATACATCGATGAATGTTATGTGAATATGTTGTGTGTGCAATCATAATGTAATTCTTGAAGAGATGAATTATGTAAATGCATGAGATTAAGATGTCGGTCTTAAGTGCATTTGTTGTGGTTGATTGTACACGCATCATTTAGTCAAGAGGCAATGTCTGTTAGTTTCGTGGAAACTAGTGGCTTGTCCCAAACCTAGAAGGGTGGGTTTGAAGGCTTAGAGGACGGGCCTTTGTGGTTATCGGTCTAGAAGTGTGGACCCGGTTTAATGTAAAAACCGAAAAAAGATAACGGGTTATCGGTCTAGAAGTGTGGACCCGGTTTAATGTAAAAACCGAAAAAAGATAACGAGAGTCGGTACCGCATTGCATTGAGTTGCATTGAGTTGTTGAGTCACATTGTATAATGTCATTGATATATGAAGTATGAATGTGAATGAGATGTTTGTTGAATACTTATGAAGCGTGCATGAAGAGATGCTTACGTGTGAATGTTAAGATTGTGGAATTGTGGATGTATGCATAATGTAAAATGCTTGGTGAATATTCATGTTGTATATATATATAAGTGACGATGTAAATGACTATGAGTTGAATTGTGGTGAGAAATAGGGAGTTAATTATATGATACCTATGTATACATGATTTTATGCTTTGATTATTATGGTAATATTTCTCACCCTTCTGCTGTTTTATAATGCTCTATGAGGCATTGCAGATTAGGTTGCTGGAGGCCTTTATGAAGTTCTGCTTGTAGTTCGAGGTCGCTACGTGTGTAGCGGTTTAGTAATTATTTATGGGCCGAGTCATGCTCTGGTCGTGTAACACGGGGATCGATTGCTTATGTTTTAGGATTACATTATGTAACCTAAGTTATGTTTTCATATTTGGAGTAATTGAGATAATGAGATGTTGGCCTTAGTGCCTAGAGATGTTGATTTTATATGATGAAAGTAAATGTTCCTTTTAAAGGATTTTCATTAATGAATCTGCTGCTAAATGGAAAGGTGTTTATGAGCATGACAAATTGTTTTAATGTGGTGCAAGTTTTGTGTGATGCCCTTTTATGGATGCATGTTAACTTTTACTCTGATTATGCATATATTATTTGCGGGGTTTAGAAGGGTGTTACACCCAACCCCATCACTTATGAAATACCTATGAATTTAACTCCTACAGCTGAAGGAGCCACTTCTCAATTGTTTCTAACATCTGGAGTCACTGTTGGAGCTATCCCACAAGCCCAACCTGCTGTTACTCAGATTCGTATTCCTCACGTCGAAGAAAATATGCAAGGTGAGTATGTTGAGGTGCAAAACTATCATGCTTCTATCTCGATTGCCAATCCTGTTGTTTCTCAGGATTCTGAAGCCATCAAAATGTGTCGTGATTTAGCTTAAAAACTCCGAGTCATAGAGGGGCACAACTCAACTTTCTTGAATGCCTTGGAAATGTGCTTGGTACCAGATGTTGTCATTCCTCTCAAGTTCAAGGTGCCAGAATTCTCAAAGTACAAAGGTCTCAGTTGTCTCAACATTCACCTGAATATGTACTGTCACAAAATGGTTGCCTCTGTCAGAGACGAAAAACTGATGATGCATTGCTTCCAAGACATCTTGTATATATCATCTCTCGAATGGTATATGCAACTGGAGAGTAGCAGTGTATGCACTTGGGCTGAGTTAACTGAAGTATTTGTTAAGAAATACAATTACAACACTGACCTTGCTCCGAACCATACTCAACTTTAGAGTATGGCTCAAAAGAACAACAAATCCTTTAAGGAGTACGCACAACACTGGAGAGAGTTAGCTACAAGAGTGCATCCACCATTGGTTGACTGTGAAATGATTGACATATTTATGGGTACTTTGCAAGGCCAATACTATGAAAAGCTGATTGGTAGTGTGTCTTCTAGATTTTCTGATTTGGTGATCGTTGGTGAGAGAATTGAAGAGGGTTTGAAGAGCAGAAAAATCCAAGGAGGCTCTAACAGCCAGTCTGGAGCCAAGAAGCCTTTCAATGGTTACAAGAAAAAAGAGGGCAAAACAAACATCGTCTTTGCTCATAAAGGGCAAGCTCAACAACAAGCTCCGACCCCAATGTTTGTTCAAATCCATACTTTCAGTATCCATATGTTGCTGATACACAATATGCTCCAATGCCTTATCAGCTAGCTGTTCAAGCTTCAGTGCCTCAATAACAGGATCCTCGCCAATAGTCATATCATCAGCAAGGGTATCAGTATCTGCCTCAGAGTCAACAACAACGAGCCGCTTAGTAGCAGCGTCAACCAAATCAACAAAGGACAAGGAGGCCATAAAGAAACTTTGATTGTTTGCCAATGATGTATGCTCAGATCTTTTCTGAACTATTAAAGGATATGGTGATCACCCCAAGAGACCTAGCTCCGCCGACTATCATTCCTCCAAACTATGATGCTAATGCTCATTGCGAGTATCACAAGGGTGCTCTAGAGCACACGATCGAGGACTGTAGAGCCTTCAAACACAAAGTTCAAGACCTGGTCGACTCAAAGTTTCTCACATTTAAAGGGAGGACTCCAAATGTCACGAACAACCCTCTGCCACCGCCAAGTTAGTCCAAACATCAAGTCAAGTTCATTTTCCATGAAGAAGGAAATCATCATGCCATCCCGTCATTTGCATTCTTGTATTTTGTCTTTGTTTGTTTAAGTATTGTTTTCTTTAAACATTGTCGTTTGTATTCGGTTTTATTAATGTAGTGATTATGCATGTTTTGAATTAGTTATATAGTATTCACTCATTTTTTCCATTTACTGCAAAAGCACCGACACACATTTATCCACTTCACTCCTTTTATCAAACTGTTGTTTAGCATGATTGGAGGGAGGATGATGAAAACGAGATACCCATATTGCAAACTGTATGCTTTTGGATAAAATCCTGTCAATGACGTATATGCATTGTTTCAATCCCCAAACACTGAAGAGACAAGGAGTTAATCCCTAGTTAACAACTCCAAGCCTACAAGTAGGAGTTTTCTTAGGATTCATACAAACCCTTACACTCAACCTAGGGCAGGGTAGTGTTCAGTTAATCCAATTACACACTCAAATCACAAAGCAAAATCCAAAAGACATGACAGTTGTTCTTAAAAGACTCATAACATGGCAGTCACAATCCTCTAACAAAATAAAAAAAAACCCAATCAAAAGCCTACTAAGTCGCACACCTCAAAGGATACTTAAGAAAAAATCAAGGAAATCCCGATGGACCTGAAAAGCGAAATCAGTCCATGCAAAATTTAAGGATCAAAAGCAAAATCAAAAGAGGTCTTCAAATCCTCAACAAAAACAAAATAAGATCCAGTGACCACCGTGTCAACATCAAAGGGTCATGAAAATCCATCCAAAACAAAATAAGGTGATTTCCATTTCCTGCATACCGTGAATCATCACCTTACACCTTCAACCTTTTTAAAAGACAAACGTGTGCTGAATTAACTAAATTAGGACTGGAGTTAATCACGAAGAAGGGGTGGGTATGAACCATGTTTTGAGCCTATTATCCTTTGTTTCATAAACCGTGAACCAGACCATGTTACAACCCTTGAAATACCTAATTGAGGCAAGGTTTATTCTAAAAGCATACTATTGAAAGGTTGTGTAAACTGACTCCCCACATATTTTCTAATCTTCGGCATTGGTGTCATTCTCCTTGCTATATCTTTCACACACTAGCAAAACCAACACAACGTCTAAACTAACGGTCCATTCGTCTCACACTATTACAACACTCCAATAAACGACACTTTTTCAAAACTTGCATGAGCATTGCATTAAGATTACCATCTGCGAATGTGCAACTTTAACTGCAAATCAGTGCATGATGTCAAAGACACTCCAACAAGGGGTAAATCCTTCAACAGCTCAATCAAGGGAAAGCCATCTCAGAGCATATCAAAGCTCAGCATCGAAAGATTAAATCACTTCAGAGCTGGTTAATTAGGGGCAAACCATTACCATGTTCAAACACTGGGGCAAGACCAATTATAGAGGGCATATCCTCCTTGCACCTTCAAGTTATACAAGCAGGCCTTGCCAAACACTAGCGATCATCAGGTTCAGAGCAAAAGCATAGTCTTCATGAGTTAATCACGTCGCTATGCTCATTTTTAGGTCATTCTGACCATCAGGCATAACTCGTTATTCTCTCAGAAACAAACACCATGACTTATCATCACATGATCAAACTTGAAGCTTCGAGAGCATCTTTGTCTACTTCACGGTGTCTTCAAAGATCTGATGTCGAGGAAATCAAACCCTCCCATTATCCAAAGTCCAATTCGCATTGGTATCGTAGTGAGAATCAGATACCATAGCTATTAAATCAACTAGGCTCACAAATCATAATTCACTACCGATCTTTAATTTATCTAAGGGTAGGGAAAAAGAGTGAATAACCCAAAATATTCAATGCAATACATAGCAAAAAAGAAACTAAGGTTAGGTGGTTGATTATACCCAGCGAAGGTCTTAGCATCCTAAGTATATGTAGTACTCTACAGGAACCTCTTGTTTTATTGTGTTGTTTGTTATTTTGTCTGCTAAAGGGTGAAAAGGTAAAGGGGAGAGACCTAAGGTGTTATTTCTAAGTATGATCGTCAAGACATCGCATCTCGTGCCTATGTATCTTGACGGGAATGGAATCAGAGCATTCGTAGTTCCCCTAAATGAGGGTAAACAAAGTAAAAGGAAAAGGTTGAGCTTTAAAGGGAAATTATATCCTAATGTTATCATGCTTTGATGAACATCCTAATTTCTGTCTTACTTCAAACCTAATAGAAAATTAAGTTTGAACTAAGAGATCCTAATGGAACATGCATATGTGGCAAAGCATCACGTAATAAATGAACATACACGAAAGAACATCGTGTCAGATAAAACATACACGGAAGAACATTGTGTGTGAAATTGAATACATGGAAAAACATCATACGATAAAAATATATACATGACAAAGCATCGTGTCATCATGGAAGAACAACATGGCAATTATATGTTCACGGAAAAACATCGCGATGAAGAAATAATCGAGGAATAAGTGATAAGATAACAAATGAGCATGGTATTACAAGTATATATATAAAAAATATCACAAGTAAAAATGTTAAGATAAATGCATATCAAATTAAATTAATTAACAAACTAATTATAAGAAAATAATAACTTAACAATTTTAAGTTATTTTAGTAATAAAACAAAAATTAATTAAATAAGATTAAATATTATAAAAAAGAAGAAAGATTGAATTAAAACATAATAATAAAATTAAATGGACTAGGAAAGGGTGTATTGAAAATAAAAGGGTGTGGATATAAAAGAAATTAGCAAGGGCTTTCAAAGCCCATAACAACAATGATTCTTTTTGTTTTTAAAACAAATAGTAAAAAAATGAACATAAGTTATCATATAGAGAAAAAAACTGATAAGATGCACTAGTTCTTTTTTCAATCGTGTTTTGTCTATGTGCGTGCTCCCTTCGTTGTCTGGTTCATTTCGCACGGTGATCGCTCTCCCTGGTCTCATCTGCGATGGGTTGTTGTTTGATATGTATTGTTGCACTATTGGACTTGATTTGGTAATTGTTGCAGTTGAAATTGTTGTTGTATTTTGTTCCTTGATTTCTTGCAGGTGGTGGCTTAATTTGTGAGAGAGTTAGGTTTGATTCTCAACTTGCAAAAGGTGCATCAATTCATGCTGAGAGAGATGAAATGTTGAGAGGTGGACGTCATTTTTTTTTGTTGTTTTTTTTCTTTCTTCTTTGTTTTTTCTAATGCATATATATAAGACTAGAAAATAAATAAGAATGATAATAACAATTAACACAATGTTTTTTTTATTTTTTATAATAAGACAAGAATAAAATAAATTAAAAATCATGTATTTGTATTTTTTATTATAAGACAAGAATTAAAAGAATTAAAAATTATATTTTTGTGTATTTTACAATAAGGCGAGAATAAGAAGAATTAAAATTTTTTTTTTTTGTTTTTTTATAATAAGATAAGAATAAAAAGAATTAAAAATCATGTTTTTGTGTTTTTTTAAAAATAAAATATTAATAAACAAATTAAAAATAAAATTAATTAATAAAAATAAAAATTTAAATTAAATATCTAATTAAATCTAAATAAATTAAATAATTATTTAAATAAAAATGATTAAAAAACGAAATAAAAAGTCGAGCTTAAAAGTGCTCGAAAAAATAAAACGAACACACCAAAATAATCAGCGTGAAATAAACATATTGGAAAAATATAGCGTTTGGTTAGATTTTGAAATAAATTTAGACCGGTTTGTCTGTAAATCCAACAAATTTATTCTGACTGACATTTCAGACACTATGCAAGATGAAGTGCATCCTATGCTATCTAGACGATGCGAAACGAAAAAAATAAAGAATCTTAGGGTCAAAAATTAGGGTATGACAGATGTCCCTATTTAAGTTTCTTTTATTTGGAGATATGGAGATTGAAATCTTCGCCTCGACGTGATAAGAGATGCTTAAATACAAACATGCACAATTTTTGGCCCTAAGATGCCACAAAATGCACAAGATATGACATGAAATGATATGAATGCAAGGCAAGGATCCTGTGACGAATGATGCCACAGGGGATAACTGCATACTGGGAAAAGAGGTACAGTCATAAGAGGTTTTGTCAGAAATGAATTGAGTAAAACTATGGGAAAGTATAACAACAACCATCAAAGACATTTAGGAGAGCATTGAATAAACTTTGGAAAACATCAGGCATCCATCAGAGATATTTAGAATAGCATTGAATAAGCTCTATTGGGGAATCAACATTCATCATTCATGAACAGAACTGGATGGAAAAGAGCCACAACATTCATAAGATCATTGAATGAGCCGAGGAGTGTAACGCCCCGATTCTGAATTCCCATTTTTATTGAGTCCTTATTTGATTTATTTAAGTAATTATTTTATTTATGTGGAATTTGTGTGATAATATGTTATGTTTACATATTGAGCTATTTTTGCCGACTTTGAGAGTTTCGGGTAAAAATAGGTTGGAGGGTATTTTGGGCATTAGTGATAATATTAAGTGGATATTTTGTGAGAATTAATTGATAAGTGTGTGGAAAGAATTTGGGAGGAAAGAAAGTAGAATATGTGATATAAAGAGAGAAGAGAAAGATAGAAACATTAAGAAGAAAAACAAGAGAAAGAAAAGAGGAGGAGAGAAAAGAAGAGAAAGTGGAACAAAACCTAGAATCATCAAGAATCAACCTTAGCTTGCGAGTAATCAGGTAAGGGTGAGAAGTTTTATCATCTTGATAATGTATATAATCAGGTATGTGCTAGATTGGATTTGTTGGATTGTTTTCTATGTTTCCATTTCTAGGTCGGAAGTTGGTTTAATCGGTAGAAACTGAGTTTTATCGGTTAGAATTTGGAATAAATGGTGTAGTTTAGTCGGGTGATGAGTGGGCTATGCTACTGGGACTGATTTGGATTTAATCGGTCGATTTTTGAGGTTATGATGATTTTGGAACAGTTGAGATTTTTCTGGCTTCGCAGGTTCGCCAGCATTCGCCAGGCGAGTGGCAGCGAAGTTTCGCCAGGCGAAGCCCAGCGAGTGGGCAGCGAACCTTGGCAGTGGCCAAGATCAGCCTTCGCTGGCTTGTTCGCCAGGCAAAGGTGGTAGCGAAGGGGGTTCGCCAGGCGAATCCCAGCGAATGGGGCAGCGAACCTATGGCAGTAGCTTCTGTTTGACTTCGCCAGCGAGTTCGCCAGGCGAATGGCAGCGAGCATTCACTGGGGGCTTCGCCAGGCGAAGGTTAGCGAACTTGACAGCATGTTTTCTTTTCTTGTGTTTCCTATCCGTGGGTTGGTTGTGTGGTTTGATTGCGATCATTCCTTATCTAAGATGATTAATTATATGTTGTTATGTGTGCTATGGGTAGCCGTTTGGCGTGAATCCTAGTTTGTGATTTGTGAAGTGTGAAATGTGGCCGTTTGGCAATTTTGTGCATTTACTTGAATTGAATAGAAATGCATGGCGAGATTGATTGTGAATGTGAACCATGTATGAAATTGGTTTGAATGGATGATGAATATATATATGCTTTGTGATACATATATTTTGAATGCATAATGAATATATGTGACGAATGTGATGAATGCATGAGTATGTTTGTAAACATGTATGCATTTCAAGAGTGTCATGAGTCATGTTGCATGTGAAGCATCATGGTATGAATTCTTGTGTCGATTGATCCCTCGGTGGATCTGCAGAACCTCGTGTGCCCTTGTGGGGTGTGAGCGACGGTTATTTATTGATTCCTCGGTGAATCTGCAGAACCTCGTGTGCCCTTGTGGGGTGTGAGCGAAGGTTATTTATTGATCCCTCGGTGGATTTTCTGAACCTCGTATGTTGCGATGGTTATATTTGATTCCGCGTAGAATCTGCAGAACCTCGTGTGGCCGTGTGGGGGTGTGAGCGATGGTTATTGGATTCTTCAATTGAACCTGCTGAATGAGTCGGTACCGCATTTGCATCTGCATAGAGTCGTGTGTCGGTCTCTATGAGTTGCATGTTGACATTTGTGCATGATGTATGGTGAATAAACATGAATATAGATGTTTATGTAAATTGTTGATAATTGGCATGAATGGAAGGCTTGAGGATACATGTATGTGTGAATATATATGTATGTGTGTATGTTTATGAATTGATATAAACATTGATGAAGCATATTGTGTATGCTTGGTGTTCTATTTATACATAGATACATGTGTGGACACGTTGCGGTGTATGGATTGGTGAGTTGAGTTGTGGTGAGAACGCGGAGAATGCGTGATTGTTATATGTATATATATGTTTATATGCATTATGTATTATGATATCGTTTCTCACCCTTCTGCTGTTTTATAATGCTCTATGAGGTATTGCAGATTAGATTGCTGGAGTCTTTGTGAAGCGTGGCTTCATTCTTTTTGGGTCGGTCGGCTCTGATATGTAGCACCGGGTAGCTAGGGATTATTTTGATTCTTTTGTGATACATCTATGTTTGTATCTACTGATGAATGTTTATGAAACATGCTGGATGAATATTTTTTATATCGATGATGTTGTAAATCAACTTGAATGATGTACATGTATGTGATTACATAATTTTGGAGGTTATGAAATATTTAGATGTTTCTGCCTATGTTCTAAATATTTTCCTTGTGGGTGTTGCCCCATTGTTGCATATCTGTTGAGCAGGTGTTGTATATGTTGAATTTTTGGTATAATGTCATATGCCCCTTTTATGCCGTAATATAAATGTACTCTGATGAAATTTTGAATTTATGCCTAAATTATTATTTGTATTATTTGAGGGTATAGAAAGGGGGTGTTACAAGGAGAATTCAGAGAAAAACATTAGAGACAAGGAAACAAACATCAGAGTGTCGCGGTGAAAATTGGATTCCAAGCTATTGATTAGCTTGAATCTAAATTCATTACAACCGGTCTTTAATTTGTCCAAAGGAAGGAAAAAATATCGAATTACTCACAATGCAATGCAAATGCAAATGCTAGAGAGTTATAGGTTCGGGGGTTGGTTAAACTTAGGAAAGGTGCTAGCATCCTAAGTTTCTGTAGTACTCTACATGAACCTCTTGTTTTGATGTTGTTTATTGCTAAGGTTTATTGCTAAGGTTTATCTGCTTAAGGATGAAAGACCTAGTGGTTTATTTCTAAGTATACTCGACAAGATATCGCATCTTGTGCCTACATATCCTGACGGAAGTGGAATCAGAGTATTTGTAGTTCCCCTAAAGGGTTTGAGGAGTTCTTTGACTGTGGTCAAAGTTCCTACGGGATAAGGTAGTTGATTGATTGGGTCTAGGAGAAAAGACGAGTTGTCATCTCGAAGGAGAGGACTTGACTTAGCCACCATAACTTGTAGGAAAATAGTCTTTGCATCATTTTGAGAGAAGGGACTAGAAACTCGGATTGTGATCGACGAGTATGCCACTATCACTCTCAAATGGAAAAGTCCCTACATATTGATTGTATTGTTATGAGGCAGGAGATTTATATCTCAATTGTCAAGATGACTCATGTCTTATTCTCTAATGTGTTTGAATAGTTTGAATTGAGTTGTTGAATGTTTTTATCTAAGTTGTAAAAGATGAAAGAAAAGGTCCTCCTTAAGGGGTTGAAACCAACGGGGCTGAAAACAAAAGTCCCAACTCGAGCTAAATCTCCACAGATCAGTCACCGCCTGGGGAAATCTTCCACTGTCTTGTACGGGAGGTATGATGAATTTCCGCCTCCGTGGATGAAATAAACGTCCACGGACATCCTTTTGTTATTCATATATCAAATAAAACACAAAGTACTTGAAAAAAAGTTTTTTTATTCGGGATTTTGCCATCATAATGAAATATTTAACACGCCACAAATGGGAAAACCTTATTTATTAAATGGTAGTCAGCAGAACAGCGTGACTCCAATATTATAATGTTGGAAAACAATAAAAGTGATTACATCAATGGGATAATAACTTGTTCCTAAGTCAACTGGGACTTCCTAAGTTCTAAGCAAAATACTTCTTGACATCATCTACGTTCACTGGGCGGGTGATCTCTTCTCCGTCCATTGTTGCTAACACCAAAACGCCTCCTAAGAAGACCTTCTTCACCACATACGACCCATCATAGTTCGGAGCCCATTTTCCTCTGACATCAGTGAGGAAAGACTGAATCTTCTTGAGCACAAGGTCGCCTTCCTTGAATTCTTGGGGTCGAACCTTCTTGTCAAATGCCTTCTTCATCCTCTGCTGGTACAACAGCCCATGGCACAAGGCCGTCATTCTCTTTTCCTCAATTAGGTTCAACTGATCATATCTGCTCTGACACCATTCCGCTTCTGATAACTTTGTTTCCATCAATATCCTAATGGAGGGAATCTCAGCCTCTATCGGGAGTACAACTTCCATACCGTAGACAAGTGAAAAAGGAGTTGCCCCAGTTGATGTGCATATCGAAGTACGATATCCATGTAGAGCGAATGGGAGCATCTCATGCCAGTCTTTGTACGTGACAACCATCTTCAAAATTATCTTCTTGATATTCTTGTTGGCAGCTTCAACAACCCCATTCATCTTTGGCCTGTAAGGGGAAGAATTATGATGCTCAATCTTGAATTCTTCACACAGTTCTTTCATCATTCTATTGTCCAAATTAGACCCATTATCTGTAATAATCTTGCTCGGCACACCGTATCTGCAGATGAGCTGATTCTTGATAAATTTGATAACCACATGCCGAGTTACGTTAGCATAAGAAGCTGCTTCGACCCACTTAGTGAAGTAGTCAATTGCCACTAAGATGAATCGGTGTCCATTAGATGCCTTCAGTTCTATCATTCCAATCATATCAATTCCCCACATAGAGAACGACCAAGGAGATGAGATGACATTCAATAAAGTGGGAGGCACATGAATCTTATCGGTGTAGATCTGACACTTGTGACATTTCCTAGAAAACTTGTAACAATCGGATTCCATCGTGATCCAATAGTAACCCGCTCTTAGGAGTTTCTTAGCCATAGCATGCCCATTGGTATGGGTACCAAAGGATCCTTCATGAATTTCCATCATTAACATGTCTGCTTCCCGCTTGTCAACACACCTCAGCAAGACCATGTCAAAGTTCTGCTTGTATAACACATTATTACTCAGGAGAAAATTACCGACCAATCTTCTCAATGTTCTCTTATCCTTATTGGAGGCTCCCAAAGGATACTCTTGCATTCTGAGAAACACTTCAATATCATGGTACCCGGGTTTGCCATATTTTGTATCTTCAGTGGTGAAGACGAAGGTGGGTCTGTCAAGACGTCTTACTTCGATCCGAGGACACGCATTCCAAGAGTTCACCACAATCATGGAGGCCAAAGTTGCCAATGCATCCGCCATCCTATTCTCATCGCGAGGAATATGGTGAAAATCGACCCTGTTAAAGAAAGGTAACAGTCTTCTTGCATAATCTCTGTACGGGACCAAATTATCCTGTCGAGTTATCCACTCTCCCGTGATTTGATAAATGACTACAACAGAATCACCAAACACATCCAAATTCTTAATCCTTAAGTCCACTGCTTCATCAAGGCCTATAATACATGCTTCATACTCGGCTTCATTATTGGTACACTTGAACTCTAGCCTAGAGGTAAACGGGATATGAGACCCATGGGGAGTCACGATAATCGCACCTATTCCTCTCCCATGAGCGTTGACAGCTCCATCAAAAATCAGACTCGATTGAGAATCGGGCTCTGGTCCTTCATCTGGAAGAGGTTCTTTACAATCCTTCATTTTCAAATACATAACCTCTTCGTCCGGGAAATCGTCATTCAAAGGTTGATGATCTAAAATAGGCTGATGCGCCAAATGGTCAGCCAAAATACTTGCTCTAACAGCCTTCTGAGTACGGTATTCGATGTCATATTCTGATAACAGCATCTGCCACCTTGTAATTCTTCTCGTCAATGCAGGTTTCTTAAAAATATACTTGATGGGGTCCATCTTCGATACTAACCAAGTAGTATGACTCAACATGTACTGTCGCGGACGCTTAGCGGCCCATGCCAAAGCACAACAAGTCTTCTCAAGCATAATGTATTTGGACTCACAGTCGGTAAACTTCTTACTCAAATAATAAGTGACGTGATCTTGTTTTCCCGTTTCATCTCGTTGACCGAGCATACAACCCATCGAGTCTTCTAACACCGTAAAATACATGATCAAAGGTCGCCCTTCCACTGGCGGTATCAGAATAGGCGGTTCAAGCAAATACTCTTTGATACTATCAAAAGCCTTTTGACAATCTTCAGTCCAAACATACCCTTGTTCTTTCCTCAACAGCTTAAAAATAGGTTTACACTTAGCAGTCATATTAGATATAAACCTAGAGATGTAGTTCAAACGTCCCAAAAATCCTCTGACTTGTTTCTCTGTAAACGGAGCTGGCATTTCCTGAATAGCCTTCACCTTATCAGGATCCACTTCAATACCCCTCTGGCTGACAATGAAACCCAATAATTTCCCTGATCGTACTCCAAATGTGCACTTGTTGGGATTCAGACAGAGCTTGCATTCTCTCAATCAATCAAACAGTTTCAACAAATGCTTGACATGATCATCTTCAGTCTTTGACTTAGCTATCATATCGTTCACATAAACTTCAATCTCCTTGTGCATCATATCATGGAACAAAGTAGTCATAGCCCTTTGATATGTTTCCCCGACATTCTTTAATCCAAACGGCATAACTCTATAGCAAAAGGTGCCCCAGAGGGTGATGAATAACATCTTCTCTCTGCCTTCGGGAGCCATTCTGATCTGATTGTATCCTGAAAACCCATCCATAAAAAAGAAGATTTCATATCTCGCAGTACTGTCTACCAAAATGTCGATGTGAGGTAATGGAAAATCATCCTTTGGTCTGGCTTTGTTCAGATCCCTGTAATCCACACACATACAAACTTTTCCATCTTTCTTCAGAACAGGCACAATGTTGGCTAACCAGAGCGGATACTCGGCAGTGACAAGAAAACCTGCATCAATCTGTTTCTGTACCTCTTCTTTGATTTTCAGAGCCATATCGAGCCGAGTTCTTCTGAGTTTCTATTTAACTGGAGGTCAATCTGGTTTCAACGGCAGACGATGTTCAACTATGGTAGTATCCAATCCAGGCATGTCTTGATATGACCAGGAAAACACGTCGATAAACTCTTTGAGCAACTTAATCAACTGCTCTTTCACATCCGGCTTGAGCAGAGCTCCAATTTTCACTTCCCTACGGATTTCTTCTGTTCCCAAATTGATTACTTCTACTGGCTCTTGATGAGGTTGTATAGCCTTTTCTTCCTTCTCCAGCAGTCTAGAGATCTCCTCTGGAATATCATCCTCTTCGTCTTCAGCCTCAAACACAGGAAATTCGAAGTTCGGCGAAGGAAGTGGGTTATTATCCCCGAGATGTGATGTGTGTAGCAATCTACGCATGTGATATTATTTTATTCAGTTTTATAAAGTGGAAAGTGTGTGTATGCGAGATGCTACTTATTATTATTTTCCAACATAGTAATAATGAATAGAGAAAGATAAAATAACACACAAATGGAAACAAAATATTTATTGATGATAGCAAAATCTGAATAAAGAAATGCCCAACAGGGTCACCTTTGCCTTGGGCAGAGCAAAGGGAATTATTAAAAGTAAGCCCACACAACACATTTTCGCCTTGGGCAGAGCGAAGACTTAAAAAACAAGTGTTTACTTTGATATATGAATCACAGCAGGGGCTTCAACCACACTCCAGTTTTTAACCAAAACTCCTGAGGTCACAAAATCTAGAACGTCTTCATCAGAATCTTCTTTAGTAACAACATAGACTCCAAAACTATAATCAAAGTCATCTGAGACATAACCCGGATCTTCCATATAGGGCTCATAATCTTCAAAGGGGATGGAGAGACTCGTTGAACCATCTGATATGTAGCCTTCAGACTCGTCTTCGGACACGACGTTGATATGAGGAGGGTGGATGACCCCTCCACTGCGGAACACTTCGTTGATCGGCGGAAACTCCTGATTTTTGATGACCTGTTGAGCAGACCCACTGGAAAAACCAAGACCCTCCTTATTCTTGTTCTCTGGTAAAAACAACATTTTTCCCCAGCCTGCCTGAGGACCACTGCTCACAACCGGCTGCACATCCTTAAATGATGACATCAGTATTCTGGGTTTCTGAGCACTATCGCCTATAATAGACAAAGCTTGGAATTGCGTACCAACCTCTTCCCCAGCTTCAACATACGAAAATGATGACAAATGACTCACCACTAAAGCTCGCTCTCGACAAACTGTAACCGTTTTTCCTTCAAAAGCATACTTCAGTTTCTAATGCAGGGTGGAGGTAACTGCCCCAGCCTCATGTATCCACGACCTTCCTAACAAACAGCTATAGGCGGCGCGAATGTCCATGACTTGGAACGTGATCATAAAAGTATGCAAACCGATGGTCATCGGCAGATCTACTTCACCAATTACCACTTTTCTAGATCCATCAAAAGCTTTGATGATGACATGATTGGGCCTCATCGGCGGTCCCTGATAAGATAATTTGGATAAAGTGGTTCTAGGCATCACATTCAGAGAGGATCCAGTATCAACCAACACACTGGACAAAGAATCGTTCCCACAATTCACAGAAATATGCAAGGCCATATTATGTTTCTTTCCTTCCTCTAAGAGGTCTTCCTCATTAAAACCGGGATTGTCGCATGCAGTAATATTGCCGATGATATTATCAAATTGCTCCGTTGTAACATCTTGTTCCACATATGCTTGCTCCAATATCTTTTGGAGCGTTTCCCTATGTGCCTCAGAACTCATTAGCAATTGTAGAACAGAGATCTTAGATGGGGTTTGCAGAAGTTGATCCGCAACTTTATATTCACTTCTCTTGATTACTTTCAGCACTTCGTCCGACTTGGATAAATTGGATCCACCAGATTGATCCACAATTGGGTCCTTTGAACTCGGTTGCTCTACTGAGATTCCTTTGTCTTTCGAAGGTACTGAAGGGTAAACTCGGCCGCTTCTTGTTACTCTACTGACGTCCGCGATGTTAACAACCGAGGGAAAAGTAAGTAAAGGTACCTCCTTTCCATTTTCCAACATCGTAGCATTATATCGGTATGGGATAGCCTTAATAGAAGTGTAAGGGACAGGTCCTGGCACATTGATTACTAAGGGAGTAACGGTCGACTTTCTACTATCATACGTGATTTCAATATGCTCCACTTCCTTGAAGTGAAGCACTATAACACATACTTCTTTAGTCTTCTCATCTGAAACTTCCTGATCACTTTCTCCTGGGTAACCCTGAATCATGTTGATGGAGGGTAAACCATGCGGAGGCAATGGATTGTTCTGCATATTAGGATTGGAATCCTTAAAGGATAAGATTCCGCACTTAATGAGCCTTTGGATGTCTACTTTCATACCAAAACAACTCTCGATATCATGCCCTGGAGCTCCCTGATGGTAAGGACAAAATATGTCAGCTCTATATGAAGGAGGGGGATTCTTAGGAACCTCAGGTGGAGCTCTTGTCTGGATATGAACTTTCTGGATCAATGCTGGGAATAAATCAGCGTACTTCATAGGGATGAGATCAAAGTTCATTTTCCTGTATACGCGACCCTGATTGTTGGATGACTGATTCTGTTGAGGAGATTGTGGACTTTGTTGATACTGTGGTTGTGGTTGATAAGCTGGAGCGTTGAATACAGGTGATACCGCAGCAACCTGATATGGAGATGAATACCTTTTTCTGAATTGTCCTTCTTGTACAACATTCACTTCCTTCTCCTTCTTCTTCACAAAACCACTCCCATACTTCTTAGCGCTGCTATGAGAATTCTCTTCTTTGACCAATCTTCCTTCTCGGACTCCCTCTTCCAAGCGCATCCCCATATTCACCATTTTAGTGAAGTCGCTGGGTGCGCTTGCTACCATTTTCTCATAAAAGAAAGGACCAAGGGTTTTCAGAAAAATCTTGGTCATTTCCCTTTCCTCCAATGGCGGCGTTACCTGCGCGGCTAACTCGCGCCAACGTTGAGCATATTCCTTGAAGTTCTCTTTGTCTTTCTGTATCATGGCCCTCAACTGATCTCGGTCAAGAGCCATGTCTACATTATATTTATACTGCTTGATGAAGTCCCCACCTAGATTGTTGAAAGTTCAAATCTTCGCACTATCCAACCCCATATACCATTTGAGCGCAGTGCCTGTCAGACTATCCTGGAAGTAATGGATGAGCAATTGATCATTGTCAGTTTGTGCAGACATCTTTCTGGCATACATGATGAGATGACTCTGAGGGCAAGTATTTCCTTTGTACTTCTCAAAATCAAGGACCTTGAATTTTGGTGGAACCTTGGCATTTGGAACCAAGCATAAGTCAGAAGCACTCTTTCCAAACAAATCCTTTCCATGAAGAGCTTTTAATTCTTTCTGAATCTCAAAAAATTGGTCCTGGAATCCATCCATCCTTTCTTCAAATCCTACAGTCTCACTCGGAGACCCATGGAAAATTGGCTCGTCCAGAATATATGGAGCAGCATTCACATGTGGTGGTGTAGTGGTCATTACAGCAGCATTGGTAGGGACGGCTTGAGCAGCGGTCATGGTAGGGACCTCAGGAACAGGCGGGCGATAGCCAGCAGGAGTGAAATGAGGAGGCATCCCCCACGGAAAACCTGGCGGCATGCTGTAGGTTACTTCAGCAACAGTAGGCACCACTGGGATCGGTGTTGACACGACTTCAGAGATAACAGTCCTCTGAACATCCTGATTGTTGAGCGCAGACTGGTTGGACAGAGCTTCAACTAAACCATTCAATCTCTCCAAGCTTTCTTTCAGAATTTCAACCTCGTCACGGAGCACCTTGTTCTCTTGTTCAAGTTGGTCCATCTTTTAACGTTGACTGGCGCGAGTATTGTACTGGTGATTCAGCTTGTCTGTGAAGATGAAGCAAGAGTGAGACCCTGGAATGCAGACGATGCTATGCCAATGTGAAAAAAATGCAAATGCAGTATGAAACTTCAAGAAACTCAAAGTGTTTTCAGTATTATAACGTTGGATAATTGAAAACTTATTTTATTATTGTTATTCAAGAAGCATTACAAAGCAAAGTACTCTTTTAAGAGTTTATTACATTGAAACGAAAGCAAAAGAAAACTTAGAGATCTACTCCTTATGCTCCTTCTGCACACGAAGCTCTTCTACAAGCTGATTGACGCGTTCCTGCAGTTTTGCCTTCTCACCGATAAGCCGATCTACATACTCTTTCCAAACCATAGTAGTTGGGGGAAGATCATCACTGGTGACAGCTCTTGAAGAGGTACGAGTGGAAAATAAATCCTCTCGCGCCTTTCTTTTTCTTGCGGATTCGACTTCTGGCAGTTTTTGAGACTTCTCTTTCTCTACCTTAAGGGTGAAGTACTTGTTCCTCCAAGCGGTCTTTAGCTTCTGAGCCTCGTCCAAGGAGGCCTTCAATTGATCTACCTCACTCACATCAAACCAATCAGGATCATGAAAAGTCAACACCATAGGTTCGTGAAAATGGAAAGGCATCTTGAGGTCGAGAGCCCTCTATCGCACCCAATGTAGATAGTCTTCAGAGGTAGCACAATTAGGGAATCCTAAAGCAGTCGTTCCTTCCATGTTGACGTACTTCCATGCCTGTATTATACTAGCCTTCAAGTATGGATCCTCTCCTTCCTTGAAAAAGATCCCTTCCATCAGAGTTGGGTCAGGTACTTCGTTCATCGGGTGCCCCAATTGTCGGCGAGGCAAAGCAGGGTTGTAACTGATGCATCCCTTCGTCCCAATAAGAGGTATATTGGGGAATCCTCCATAGCCGTGAATCATCTTAACACCTCAATAAGCAGGGTCATACCACACGATATCAGAGTGAGTAAGGGCCATAACTATTTCAGACCAACGGGGTGCCTCTATCTGCTCCCAGACAGATGGATGCCAAGCTAGGCGGACAATAAACCATGAGTATAGCAAGGCGGTACAACAGACAATATGTCCTCCTCCTTCAACATTCCGCGAGTGGATTGAATGATACGTGTCAGCTAACAAGGTAGGAGCTGAGTTCTTGAGGATGAACAACTTAATTGCATCCATGTCAACAAAATCATCAATCTTTGGGAACCAGAAAATCCCATAGACTAACAAGGCAAAGGTAGCTTCCATTATCGGGACCTCCTTTCTCTCAGCATGGTAACGAACTTTTCTGATTAAGAAGTCAGCCGGAAACCCAAGGGCTCATTCCTTGGTGGTTAAATAAGCTTGAACGTCTTCTAGGCTAAGTCGGGTAACGTCTGCGATCTCTTGGTCACTAGGGGTGTCCTCCAATCCAGTAAACACGGGCCGGGTAGTTACAAGTATCCTCAAAAATTTAGAATACTCCTCCAGGGTTGGCATCAGCTGGTAATCTGGAAAAGTGAAGCAATGATACAGAGGATCATAGAACTGAACAAGGGTCTCCAACAACCCATCAATCATCTTGAGCTTGAGGAAAAAGAAAACTCCTCAATATTCTAACGAGAAAGCGTCGCGGTTATCGATAAGATCTGCTAGCTCTCTTAAGCTTTCAATGTTAGGACTCTGAAAAGTGTACTTCAATGCTTCTCTTTTGAAATCCATTGTTACAACACCTGTAAAACAGAATTGAGTTTCTTGAAGTGAACAAAGAAAAAGAATGTAATGCAAGATGAGAAGGACTTCATGGGATTCCATTATTTATAGACATTATGGTAAAAAAGAAAACGTTTTATTAATTTTGAAACGGATTACAAATTATTATTCTTTTAAAAGTCCCAAATAAATAGCTAAATAAAAGCTAATGAAATCCCTAAGGAAGTTTCAAATCCCGTCGCTTGAGCTGCCCTTCCAACTGGACCATAGTTAATTTCCAAGGAGTAGACTGAGATTTGAAGGAAAATAAATCCTCCTAAGCTCTTCTCTTCTTGCAAAGGGGAAGGTCTTCAATCTTCGACTGTAATTATTCTCGAAGCTCAACATTTTGTTTCCGGAGTTCAGCATTCTTTGCGACGACCACTTGGTACTTGTTCTTCCATGACTCTAACTCATGTTGCGCTTTCCTCAATGCAACCTCTAACTTCTCAGCTTCGGACATAAAGACATAAGCGGGTTCTCTTCTCGAAGGTATAGGATCCTGACGAGGATATGGCATCTTCAACTTGATGACTCTGCTTCTGACCCACTGAAGGTACGGTTCCAAGGACACACAATTAAGCCTTCCCAGACTTTCCTTCCCCTTCTTATGCAAATGTTCCCATGCAGCCAAAATCTTTCCTTGAAGTTCCTTATTATCCCTGAAGAAGATTCTCTCCACTTGAACACTCTTGGGCGGTTCCTTCAACGGATATCCCAATTGTCGACGAGCTAAAACAGGATTATAACTGATCCCTCCATTAAAACTAAGTAACGAAACATTAGCAAAATCCCCAGAACCATCAATAATTAACGTCCCATCATACACTCGGTTATACCAATCAATGTCTGAGTGGGTCAGCGCCATAACTCTCGAATACCAAAGCCCTTTATCGAGATTCGAAAAAGAACTAAACTTAGGCAAGTGCAAAATAAACCACTTGTAAACTAAGGGCACACAGCAGGTGATCATCCCTCCACCATAGGAGTTTCGGAGATGCACAGAATGATAAGTATTACCCAATAGAGTCGGGACTGGATTGTTCTTCATGAAGGTCTTAATTGCATTAAGGTTGACGAACCCTTCAAAACTTGGGAACAGAAACACCCCATAAATAAGTAGGGAGAAGATTGCTTCGAATGGAACCTTGTTCGCATAATCAACATAATACTGAGCTTCCTTGATTAAGAAATCCGTAGTCAAACCAAAAGTCCCACCTTTACTAATTAGGTTGTCCTTGACGTCAGATGCCTTTAGATAAAGAGCCTTAGTAATGTCTCTCTCCTCAGGGTCGCTCTCCAGGAAATGGAAAGGATATTCTTCTAGGATAGGTAGACCCACCAAAAAGGAGTACTCTTCCAAAGTAGGCAACATTTGATAGTCTGGAAAGGTAAAGCAATGATAAAGCGGATCATAAAACTGCAATAAGGTGGAAAGGAGTCCTTCGTCCACTTGTCGACTCAATAAAGATATTAACTTCCCATATTTTTTCTTGAACTTTTCTTGGTCTTCAATCAAGGCTACCAACTTCCTTAGGCCATCCAATTTAGGACTCTTAAAAGTGTATTTCAAAGTGTTTCTTCTGTTGGAATCCATAGTGTCCTACAATGTTCATAAACAAAGATGAATCCCATGAAGTCCAATGCGGTATGATGCTTTATGAATGCAACAAACACATGTAAGCACATAGAGACAAAAAGATAAACAAACAAGGGAGGCCCTAGATTTGCAACGAGCATGGAGCCAAAAGGGTATACCCATTCCCAAAGGATGTGAACTAAAGGTGGATTGTACCTGCAGAACAAGGTTCTAAGAAGGTTCCCAAAGTCATGAGTCCTTCTTTCGGATATTATCAACTTCCCAATTACCCGGTGGTTAATAACATTCTCAAGAGAACCTCTTTTGAGTGTAGCATCGTGTATCAACTATTTCGAGAGTACTCCCTCATAGTCCTCACACTACATCCTAATAAAGGCCAAAAAGGGGGTTAAGGTAACTACGGTCCTCAATATCATAGGCTCCAAAGTCGAAAATAGTGTATGTTTTCACGATTAAAACTCGTTCAACAGTACAGCTTTCGAGAGGGCCTCAATTGAGCGTGATTCTCAAGTTAACATGGTCGGGATTCAACTCCCTATAAGCCTCGTCGAATATATCACTATCCTATCTTAAGTTCACTCAAGTCCGGGTGTAGGACTTTGTCTCACCACTCAAAGATATCATCCCAAAAGCAAACAAGCGCAAATATATAGATATAAGCAAATATATATAAAAAACAAAACAAGTTAGGGAAACCTACTGAGTATCCCCAGTGAAGTCTCCATTTCTGTCGCGGTGAAAATTAGATTCCAAGCTATTGATTAGCTTGAATCTAAATTCATTACAACCGGTCTTTAATTTGTCCAAAGGAAGGGAAAAAGATCGAATTACCCACAATGCAATGCAAACGCAAAAGCTAGAGAGTTATAGATCCGGGGGTTGGTTAAACATAGGGAAGGTGCTAGCATCCTAAGTTTCTGTAGTACTATACAGGAACCTCTTGTTTTGATGTTGTTTATTGCTAAGGTTTATCTGTTTAAGGATGAAAGACCTAGTGGTTTATTTCTAAGTATACTCGAAAAGATATCGCATCTTGTGCCTACATATCCTGACGGGAGTGGAATCAGAGTATTTGTAGTTCCCCTAAAGGGTTTGAGGAGTTCTTTGACTGTGGTCAAAGTTCCTACGGGATAAGGTAGTTGATTGATTGGGTCTAGGAGAAAAGATGAGTTGTCATCTCGAAGGAGAAGACTTGACTTAGCCACCATAACTTGTAGGAAAATAGTCTTTGCATCGTTTTGAGAGAAGGGACTAGAAACTCAGATTGTGATCGACGAGTATGCCACTATCACTCTCAAACGGAAAAGTCCATACATATTGATTGTATTGTTATGAGGCAAAAGATTTATATCTCGACTGTCAAGATGACTCATGTCTTATTCTCTAATGTGTTTGAATAGTTTGAATTGAGTTGTTGAATGTTTTTATCTAAGTTGTAAAAGATGAAAGCAAAGGTCCTCCTTAAGGGGTAGGATCTATCTTAAGCGATCAACTTGAATGGGATCAAGGATTGAATGGGGAGTCTGATGCAAATGACATGCATACGCGCAAGTTTTACGTTACGCGCAAGTTCTTCCTTTGGACGCTATGCAATACGATGAGGTAAATTGCGGTAAAGATAAATTGCAGGAAATAAAGGCAGATAAATAAATCCATACACAGACACATGAAAGCGCTAAGACAAGTGTGTGAGTTGTGAGTATGTGAATGAATTCGGAACGGAGACGCAAACGTGCACGATTGATTAGGTTGGGATATTGATTGACTTTTAGAGTAAGGTTGATTAATTTTTAAAAAGGGCTATTAATTATATTAGTTTTAATAAAAAAGTTAGGTGTGACTTAATTCAGTTCTAATGGGTGATAAAATAGGGTGAGAGGTTTCTATTAGTGAAATTTGGATTAATCAAACTTTTTTTAGATAGAAATGATTTCGAATAAAAAACTTATTGAGTAAATTGATTTTAATTATTATCGAAAACGTTAATTTGAAATAGCAGAGGCATTATTATTAACAAGTGGATATAAGCTAAATAAATTATGAAAATGGTTTTTCTTGTTATAAAATTGTTTTGTTTAAGCTATTATAGAAAGTTGTTATTATTGAATAAATTATAACGGAAAGAGTTTTTTGGTTGATCAAAATTAACAAATTTATTAAAATAAAATAGTATTGTTATTATTAATAAATAAGTACTAGTTAAGTAAGTTATAAAATGGTCTTATTAAAAAAAAGGAAGTTAATTAAAAGGTTATTTAAATTAAATAAAGAAAAGGATTAATTAATTAGAAGGTTAATTCACGATAATTATTTAATTTTAAAAAGAGTTGTTAGTTTTTTTATTTAGAAAGACTGATTAATAATTAATTGTTGGGCGAGTGGTCAGGTGTTATGCGGGGACAATGGCTTACCGTGGGGCTGCGATTTGGATCGTACGATGGGATCTGTTGGAGATCCAATGGCTTGTGTGTGAGGTGTATGGTATGTGTGTACATGCATCAGGTTACAATAACATGAAAACAACAACAAGAAATAAAATAGGAACCCTAAGCCCCAAATTCCTCTCCCTCCTCGCCGACCAATTCTCTCTATCCTTCCCTCCACCTTTATCTCTTTCCGATCGCGCCGTTTCCTACTCCCTCCATGGCTTCGCTCGCATGTTCTTCATCTTTCTTTGTCATAACCTGTAGATCGAACAAACACATCAAAACAACAAAGGGTTACCGACATCGAAACTAGCCATAAAGCATGAGGCAAGAGAGGAAAGGACTTAAGTTATCTTCAGCCCTCAGTTCAACTCATCATGGGGCGTAAACGAGCGGCCGGGATGGTAACAACTAGAGCTGCCACCTACTCCCTACCGTGCATCGAAAATCAAAATTCAGTCAAGCAAAGCAACTAAGCTTCAATGGCTCAATACAATGCAAAGCACAACAACATCGAGGCAACATCATTTGCAAGCAAGCATCACCCGCAAGCAAATTCACGACAACAACAGCCTCAAAGCCTCACGGTTCAGATTTGCGAATCATCATCACCATATCTCAACTTCTCCCCAGCATCGCAAACGGTAGCAGCCGTAAGAAGTGAAAAAAACAGAGATAAAGGTGTAGTTGATGGTGGCGGCGAGACGACGACGCGGTTCACGATCTCTCTCCTCTGAATGGCGATGATGACTCTCAAAGGTGGTTTGAGCTTTGAGCGTGTCCGTCTCTTTGTTGCACTCGCGGCTTCTCTTGTGACTTTTTTCTGTTCAATTTGCTAAACGTCGCCCCTTTTATAAGTGAAATCGATGGGCCTCCAATGATGATTGCCTTCAAAGCTTTCCTAATCGGTTGATTCCTTGTCTAATTCTATTGATGACTTGCTCAATCCTTTCCTATTTCGTCTGGGTCTGTCTGATTCACTTAGTGATATTGGGGACCGTTAATTGATTGCCTTCTGATTCTGTCGAAGAAACATTGGCTTCAATTTGGGAAGTTTCAAATTTTTCTTTCTTTGTCTTAATTTGTGATATTTGGAACCGTATCTGTTGACGTATCTGTTGGCTTCGTTGACTTTTGTTGTTAATGCTTTTCCTCTTCTTCTTGCAGGGTAAAACTTACGCTTAGAGTTCAGAAGCTACCTTATCTGACGCTTGCTGAGAAAGATGTTGAACTGGCAATGATGATGCTTAGTCTGAGCTTGACGAAACGACGATTGCTGTTGTTTTGATTTCTGTTGTTTAAGTTTCCTCTATTGCTTGCGTTGTTCGGAGCTAGGTAGGAAGTCGGCGGCGGTCTCCGTTGCCCTTCTGGCTGCTCGAACCTCCGCCCGGTGATGAGTTGAACTGAGGGCTGAGTTTCTTCTCATTCTTATCTCACAAATTCTTTCGAACCAATGTGTTTATTGCAGGATAGTGATGGTTGGTGTTGCTATCTCTGTTTTTTTCACTTCTTACGGCTGCTACCGTTTGCGATGCTGGGGAGAAATTGAGATATGGTGATGATGATTCGCAAATCTGAACCGTGAGGCTTTGAGGCTGCTGTTGTCGTGAATTTGCTTGCGGGTGATGCTTGCTTGCAAATGATGTTACCTCGATGTTGTTGTGCTTTGCATTGTATTGAGCCATTGAAGCTTAGTTGCTTTGCTTGACTGAATTTTGATTTTCGATGCACGGTAGGGAGTAGGTTGCAGCTCTGGTTGTTACCATCCCGACCGCTCGTTTACGCCCCATGATGAGTTGAACTGAGGGATGAAGATAACTTAAATCCTTTCCTCTCTTACCTCATGCTTTATGGCTAGTTTCGATGTCGGTTGCGGCTGTTAATCCTGTTTCTGTATTTGCAGGCGTGATGCTGACTTTGGATTCTGTCTGTTTTGATAGGTCGTACAAGATGGTTACATGCATCTTCTTCAAAGCTGACGTAAAGGTGGTTTGAACCCTGATGGTCCCTTGCGTTTTGCTCACCAGATCATGAGTTTAGATACCTCTGCTCAATATTTTCATAGGCCGTATCTTGATTGTTGCTTGTTACTCATGCTTTATTCTGGCGTGTCTTCTTCAATCCCTTGGTCTCACACTTGCTCGAGATTGGCAACAAACCGGCATGCTTAATTTTTTATAGGAAAGTTGGTATTTCACATTAACTATGACCATCGAACTCTTCTGCTCATGTGGACTGTAACTTATTGGTAATTGATGTCTTGGCTATTCACAGCTCCTTTTCTTGTTTCTTCTTGACAGTGCGTCGATGCTAACGTGTTCCCGACGCCATCGGAGGTAGTTAAAGCAAGTGAGCCCTTTATCATGAAGACGCTCGAATTGCTCTATTGAAAGAGGAAATTGGCTCCACTTTAGTTCATGACCCCGCGTGGTCTGTTGTCCATTTTGAACACTAGGTATATTCCGACCAAATATCTCTTCAACAGTATATAGAACTTGTTTGTATCCATTACCGGCGCCATTGAATTTCCTCACTTTTTTGTAGAGAATTGGTTTTAAGTGGACGACTTTAAGCACCATACCAGTAGCATGCTGAAAAATCCCAAAGTTGGGTATGAAGTGAATCTCTTGAAGAACTGTGATCTTCCGTGATCATATGCAGTGGCTTGCTGACTTTAGCATATGCAATAGCGATTACCCGACTGATACATGGACATCTCTAACGGAGGTCGCTTAGATTCGACATGATGAGTAAGAAGCTTTGGGAGCGCAGATTCAAGCTTGTAAATAGCAGTGGAGTCCATGCTGAGAAAGGCTTAGGGTTTATTGCGTATCTAGGAAATTTCACCGGCATAGAGCATGTCCGGGTTTAGGAATTTCTTTACATCGTGAATTGTATATTGTTTAGGAATTAGATGGATTCCAGTAGGACATCTCCAGTAGTCTCCTTTATGCATACCAGCGCCTTTTGGCACCCATAGTCCCTCTGTTGAACGGTACAAAACTAATGCATTAAATCATGAACCATGAATGATTTATTACGAATCTTGTTGTTCTTATGTTACTTCTGTGTAAAAGAATAAAGTAGCGTGATACATCATGTGGTAACTTGAATCCCGATATTCGAATCCAATAAATGGTAGCTCATATTTGACCATAAGTTGAACTTTTGTGCCTATTGAAAGTGGTCATGCACGTAAACTTTGTTGAGAACTTTGACTTGGGTGAGTGCCAATGCTCTTGAGTTTAAGCATGAGTTTGATCTCTCGTTTGTAATGAGTTTAACTACTTGCACCTCGGGCTTCATTTGAATTGACTCGAAGTTGAAACTTACAGGTAGTTTTTTTCATTGCATTTGACTTCATCCTTTCGCTTGTACCTTGGAAAGGTTAAACGTTTCGTGGAATTTCCTTTGAATTATCTTGAAGTTTCAGATCATATCTCTTTACTTTACGAACATAGTACTTAAATTTGATTCAAATCTTAACCTTTACGCTTCGGGGCTTTCGCAACGGGAACTCAAACCTCTTTTTAAAGCACAACCCACATCCTGAGGGGTCCTCTGGAAAATGATACAACCTGAAATTTCTCTTGCTCTATTTGAAATCACTGCATCTTCACACGTAGGTTATCCGCAAGAACATAACTATTAAATCAAAGTCAAATAACAACAAAAACACGCAAAAAGAGGTGGGATCTTATGGTCAAAAATTAGGGTGTGACAGAGAGACATCCATAAAAGCTTTACATGAACTCTGGAAAATATCAGAGATATTCAGAAAAACATTGAATAAACTCCAGAAAACATCAGAGATATTCGAAAAAACATCGAATAGACTCTGGAAGACATTAAAGATATTCGGAAAAACATCGAATAAACTCTGGAACACATCCAGAAAAGCATTGGATGGAAAATGAAAACAGACTTGAAAATATCAACAGTTGTTAACCAAAGTCAGAAACAAATTGAAGATATCTAGAAGAGCATTAGATGAAGACAAAGATTCCAAAGATACATCCAAAATATTTAGAAAAGCATTAAATGTACGAAACAAGATTTTGAAGACATATCTAGAAGAGTATAAGATAAGCAACAACATATCAGATAAATAAGGTCGTATCTGGAAGAAGGTCAGATAGACATAAAAAGGGGTTCTGGAAAAACATCAGAACAAAAGACACATCTGGAAAAATATTCATACGGTAAAAGAAATCAAATTCTGGAAAAGCATCAAAATTAAACACACATCTGGAAAAACGTCAGACGGTAAAAGCGACAACATTCTGGAAAAACATCAGAATGGAAAAGGTATATATGGAAACTCACTGGGGAGTGAAACAAATTCTAGAAGGGTATCAATCATAATGGAAATATCTGGAAAAACATCAGACAGGTTCTGGAAGAACATCAGAACAAAATCCTCAATCTAGAAAAAAATTAGAGAGATAAACACATTCAGTAAAACCACAGATAGATTTTGGGAAAGCGTCAGAATCACAAAGAGAATATCTGGAAAAACATCAGATAGGTTTTGGAAGAACATCATAACAAAATACTCAATCTGGTAAAACATCAGTGAGATAAACACACCCGGTAAAACTTTAGATAGATTCTGGAAAAGCGTCAGAATCATAAAGGGAATATTTGGAAAAACATCAAATAGGTTCTGGAAAAATATCAGAACAAAAGACTCAATCTGGGAAAACATCAGATAGATAAACACATCCAATAAAACTTCAGATAGATTCTGGAAAAGCGTCAGAATCACAATGGAAATATCTAGAAAAACATCAAATAAACACGATAGTATCTGTTTGGTAGGCGCCAAGTAAGTTGGACTTTGACCACAGGGTAAGACGTGGGTAACGACACGACCTATGGGGGATGCAAATGAGGATGAAACACTCTTGATATGCATATGTATATGAATTATACAGATGATATATGATCAAATGAAAGTGCAGATGTTGACGACATAGCTCGACTCTTTTGGGGAGAAGGCAAGATTGGAAGACTGATTCCTCAACACGAATATCACTGCCATTCTGCTTGGGGATCAAAGATGTTATTGCTAAACACATCTCTGCTACATTGGTAAACTGTATCACATTGATGATCCTTATAGGAAGGATGGAAAGCTGCTTAGAGATTCTTCAAGTGAACTGCCCCATATTAGCTAACTATTGTAAATGAACTGATCATTGCTTCAGTTTGTCTGATTCTAAAAATGATTGCTTTTACTGTGCTTTTGGAAAGCTTGCCCCATCATGAGTCTAGAAAAATATTCTGTGTAAACCAATTCAGAAAAGACTTGCACTAAACCACAAATCTTGAACTGATTTTTCAACAGGGTTAGAAGGAACATGCCCCTGATAGGATCACTGACCAAGTTTCTTAACTGTTTGAAATTCCTTGAGAGGAAAGCCAGTTTGCAAACAAAAGTATTTGTACAAACATGGTAAATGCAAAGTTCATGCAACTTTTGAAATAAAAATAATTTTTTGAAAGATGCAAAACATGTGAGCCATTAGTCAAAACACGACGGTTCAAGATATTTAAAGTGAAAGGTGAAGCACAGGTATGATGCCAAAAAAATTATATGCAAAGATCTTTTGGAGACAGTTTACGCAACCTAGCTATAATATGCTTTCAAAATAACCTTGCTCCAGTTAGGTCTTTTGAGGGTTGTAACGTGACCTGGTTCACAGTTTAAGAAACAAAGGATAAAGGCTCAAAGTTTATTTGTGCCCACCCAATATTCATGATGCTCTTCAGTCCTACACTCGGTTAACTCAGCCTATGCGTTCAGCTTCCCAGAGGTTGGAAATTGCACTGATAATAGTGATGATGGTTCAGAAGTCAAGAGACATTTGAAAAGGCAGTCACTACTTCCCTATAACATTTAGTTGTTTTTTCTTGAAGGCTTTCATAGTAAGAATTCGAAGATTTCCTATTTTATTATCCCTAACTTTTGCTTGAAATGTTTCTTTTGAAGCTTACAGTCAGTGGGATGCCCCATTTTTGTCTAAGTCTTTTATAGGTTTTGACTTAGCGGGCTTTTTTATTTTTATATATTTTTTCTTTGAAGGAAAAGGGAGTGACTACCTAGCTTAATGATTACGATGAACCATCATTGGATTTTGAGCTGAAAGACTTCTTCGACACTTGCTTGTTGTGTGCGAAAGAAAATTTATGAATGCAACCTTTATATGAAAGGTGTCTTGCGCGAATGCATAACCGAGTTAACTGAGAACTACCCATCCCAAGGTTAAGATTGTGGGTTTTTGTATAGAAAGAAACTCCAACTTCTAGGCTCGAAGGATTTAATAAAGGGAATAATTTCCTTATTTTTCCAGTGTTTGGGAGTTGAAATAATGCCTTACATCGTCATCAAAGTTTATTTCAAAGCATACCAGCAATTATGGGTATAACAATTTTGTCATCCTCCCTCCAATCTTTACATAATAAAAAGAAAATGGACAAGATGTTAGACTATGGCACGGATCTAGAAGGGGGGGGGGTTGAATAGATCCCCAATTAAAATTTGAGTTGGCGCTACCAATTTAAAATTGGTTTTGAAAATGTTTTAAGTGCGGAAGCGGCCGAGGAAAAATATAGTCTAAAACGAACGGTTATTGGAAAACCGGATATACGTAAGCCTATGGATTTATGACAATTTGGAAAAATAGAATCACAACACAAACTATGCTTATCAATTATTTACTTCAATGTGCAAGGTTGCCTAGTTCCAATGATTAACTAGACACACAAAAACTAGAAGCAAAATAAGACAATTTTAGTTCAGGACTTTTGTCGAACAGTTTGTGTGCACAAATACCTCAAAGGATATTTATGTTGAGTAAGAGATTGGAAATGCCCTAGTACAATAATTTTATTGTACTTAGTAGTTAAAACCAGAGTTTCAACACCTTACTCAATTTGTATCACAGTTTGACAATAGTCACTTAAGCTAGAATCACTTATTTTATAAGCTGAATTGAAAATGACAGAAACTAAAGAACACACGATTTGATGAGGCAGTTCCCCCGTTGTCCTCGCTTCGGGGTACGTCTGCCCTCAATTCTAAAATTAGAATTGAGATATATTGAATATATATATCACCTGTTGGAATGAACAGTTTACACAAGAGTTGATAGACAATGATACAAACAATCTCAAATGTTGTTGATGCTTGCTATCACTTCTTGCACCTTGATTCAAGATGAATCAAGCCCTTCAATTTGTTGTGAATGACCTCCGATTCCAGCCACCTTAATGAAAAACCTTCCGTTGTTCAAACCTTCGGCTCGGCTGATCTTAGACACCAACAAATCAAACCCGGAAAGTCTTCAACACTTCAACGCCCTCGCTACTAAACTGATGAACCTTCCGTTGATCAATTACCTTCGCACCTGCTTGAATGTTGAACGAACTATTCCGTAGCAAAAGCCCTCAAAACCTTCTAGTCTTGATGGGTAAAACCCTCAAGGTTTTCTGCAAGAAACACCTGCCCCAATTTCCACTCGAACCGGATCTTCAATCAACGCGTTCGAACCTTATCACCCTTGAACAAGACACCAATCACAGCAAAAATGATTGTGTATATTTGTGGATTTGTGTGTTGTGTGAAGGATGAAGATGAAGAAATATGTTGCACCTATTTCACGTTTCTTGCCCTGACAATTTACTCAAGATTTCAATTGTTAGTTGTTAAAATTTTGCAAAACTCTATTTATAGTAATAACCAAAACAGTCAACTGAACAGAAATTTAAACACAGCAAGAAAAACTGCACAGCGCGCGAACGGTCGACCATAGGGTCGGCGTGCACTGACCCGTGGGGAATGCTCAGCTCCATGCGCTGAGTGGCATGGTCGACGCATGGCTTCATGCGCTGATCCGTGGAAAATCAAAACACTCATGCGCCGACTGTATGGTTGACGCATAGCTTCCATGCGCTGAGCCGTGAGAAATGCCAGGCTTCATGCACCGACTGTATGGTCGACTCACTGCTTAGAAACCTGCAAAAATAACAGCTTTTTCCATTTTGTGCATCCTGCCACATTCAGTTATGACACATATTAAGGTATAATGATTTGACAATGAAAAAGAGGTATAGCATGATGAAGTATTGCATGATGCTTCTAATTTGTCCAAGGTTGTATTTTGTCATCATCGAAAACTCGGAGGCCTGTATTGTGAGACACCTTGCCCTCACACAAGAGATAAATATTTTTTTTTGGAAAGGAAAGCATAAAGATGTAAATAATGGACAAAATGAATTAAATCAAAAGTTACAATGCTCATTTCATTAATTACGGAAGTATAAATATAATTAGAATGCAAATAGCTAGTATAAATAAAGGAAATGCAAATAATAAGAAACATGTCCTAGCGACTAATTAGTAACAAGGATTAGCTATCATGTCTAAAACACTGGATTTTGGGAAGATAGTCAGTGGAAGTCGACTGAAGCTTCACTTCTGATGCTCTGGTAGAGGACTTGTTTGGACATTAGGATTGGTGTCATGAAAGCTAAGGATTCTGATCTTAATCAAATCACACACTCTAGCCTTTAGTGCATAGCAATTTTCCAGATCGTGGCCTGCGGCACCTTCATGGAATGCATAGTGAAGATCAAATATGAATCCAGCTGGAAGAGGATTTGAAGGAGAAGACAGAGTCCTTGTGGTAATCAAACCTTTCATAACCAGACCAGGATAAAGTTCCATGTACATCATGGGAATATGATCAAATTGATTCCTATTACGGTACTGGTTATGCCCTACATCTGGATATTGGGGAGCTTGAGTTGGTCATAGAGCAGCAACCATAGGAGTAACAACAACAATGGTAGGGTGATTAGAATGCAGAGGTCTAGGACGAGCTCTCACTTAAGTCATAACAGTATTAGTATGGTCTTCTCGCTTCTTCTGGAAGTTCCCATAGGATTTCTTCGCACCATTAGAAGATTCAGTAGCCTTGGAAACTTTATCATTCTTGAGTCTTTCCTTGAGTATTTGACCAATAGTTACCAAATCAGTGAAGTTAGAAGAAACACTGCCAATCATCTTCTCCCAATAGAACGGAGACAAAGTATCCATGAACATTCCAGTCAGCTCTTTTTCTGCTATAGGGGGTTCAACTTGAGAAGTGAGTTCTCTCCAACACTGAGCATATTCCTTGAAAGACTCTTTATCATTCTGAGACATATTTTGAAGTTGACGGCGGTCAGGAGCCATGTCGTGGTTGTACTTGTACTGCTTCATAAAAGCATTAGCAAGATACTAGAAGTAATGGATACTGTTCTATTCAAGATTCATATACCATTTGAGAGAAGCTCCACTCAAGCTGTCTTGAGAATAGTGGATGAGCAGCTTCTGATTGTTGGTATAAGCAGCCATCTTTCGAAAGTACATGACCAAATGAGCCCTTGGACAAGAGTGAGCCTTATATTTCACAAACTCAGGAGTTTTAAATTTGGTAGGTATAACAAGGTCAGAAACCAGGCACATGTTATCTGTGTCCACACTAAAGAAGTCAGTACCCTCAACGAATCAGAGTCTCTTGTCTATTTTCTAAACTGTTCATGGATAACCTCAGGTTCAACAAAGTCTTCAAGTTCTTCTCCTTGAGCACTGGCAACATTGTACTCATAGAGAGGATTCTCAAAGGGAGCTTGGACAGTCCCGACAACAATGTGGACCATAGGTCTAGGATCAACGAAAACGGGAGCTTGAAACACTGGTCTGGCAGTTTGACCAATCATAGCAGTAGATGCAAGAGGTGGAGAATAATTATGGGGTAAACCAAACTCTGGCCAAGTTGAAGGTGGCACCTGAACAGGCTGAGGATTAGCATTTGAAACCTCCTGAATGACAGTTTTTTGGGATTGCTCTCCTATAACAATCAAGATCTGGAGAATTCAATGAGCTTAGTCATGCTTGACTTAAGATCATCGATCTCCATTCGGATCTCTATGTTGTGTGCTTCTTGTTCTGACATCTTGCATCTGTAGTTAGCCTTAGTCCTGTATTTGTGTCAAGGAATCAACTTGACGACTAAAAGATGACACTGGAAGATATAGACAACTGGAAATGAGTTGTTAGACAAACAAACGCATGCAGTGAATCATGCAAATATGAAAATGATATGCAACATGATGCAAGATAGGATGCAACTCACACATGCAACATGATCAAAAGTTCATGATCACATCATGGAGTCTGGGTAAAGAACCAACCACAAGGTATGTACTAAGGGTAAAGCACCTGCACAACGGGTTCTAATAAGGTTCCCAGAGTCATCGGTAAATCTTTTGTATATTATCGGCTTGCACGACTACTCATGCATGCTAATAATATTCTCAAGATAAACTCGTCTAAGTGTAGTATCGCATGACAACCATCACAGGTCTACACCTGAATAGTTACTGCACTACATCCCTGTCATACCTCAAATTTGTCCTACCTGTTTTAAACTTTCATTTGTATGACTTTATTTTCAATTTGCATCGCTTGTACAGCATAACAGGCATTTTACCGTGTATAATTCATAAAATGATTAGCCATTAAAAATTTCTTAGATGTACATACGGACTGGCTAAATTGTGTCTCGAATATATGAGAAAAATCAACGATTAAAATTTTCAAGTTTAAGCTTATAGGCGCTAGTTTTTAACCTACTTTCCTTTAAAACCTGACTTAGCACGCTCATCTTATCTCTCGATGAACTTTTAATAACTTTTGACCAATATGAGCCTTTTTACCAGTCCCGGTCGATTCTCAAAATTGACTGAGTACCGTATCTTTTCAAGTTATTCATTTCGCGTTAATCTTTTGTATACATTCGATTTAATTCTTTTAAGCATCTCTGTCACCCGATTTCTGTTTATTTTCACCCGAATTATTTTTATATTTTCACCAAAACGTCAAGAATAATTAGTTTGAATTTTTCATGCTTACATTTTATTTTTTTAGCATTTTTTATTTCTATTTTGCTTAATCAATTATAAAATTAGAAAATATAATTCATTTTTATCATGTCTTTTAGTGGCATTTTTGTTTGTTTATAATTTTATTTTTCCTCATAACATTATATTAAAGTATTAATAATAACAATATTAATATATTAATTAATAAAAGAAAAGTAAAAAAGAAAAAAGAAAAAAAGAAAAAGAAAGGAGAGGGAGGCGGGGAAAGGGGATTAGGGTTAGAGAATTTGGGGATAAAAAGGGGGATTGATTCTCCTTCTTCCGGAAAAAAAACCCTAGCCACAAAATTGTTTCTTCCTCCCACCCAAAGCGAAAACCCTTCATTCTTTCTCTTTCTCCTTCATCGAAAACCCGTCGCCGTCATAACCTCTTCTTCTCCTTCAAATCCATCACCAACAACCAAACCCATCACCTCTTCCTCTCCTTCGAATCCGTCATCATTATCCAAAACAACATCATCTCCTTCCGCTCTCTCCCTCACCATAAACACGTCATCACCATCTCATCAACCTAGAAGTTGTCTCCTTCCTTCTTCTTCCATCGCAACTTCAGAACGACAAACCTCGTTCCACTACTCGTCCATCTGTTCCACCCGGTTCTTCATTAAGGTTAATTGAAGGTTCGATAAAAGGAAGACTCAGTGAATACTAGGATGGTATACCGCTGTTCACCGAGCACAATGATCGCAACGCCGACGTCACAATTCCAGATTTATCTTCGTCACCACTAAGTCGTAAAGTCGCAGGGATATCGATATGGCAAGTGTAGCTTCGCTTTGTTCATACTTCAATCAACAGCTCAGTGACACCACTCACAGTGTCATTTCGGTAACATTTGTTTCTGATAAATTGGTACACAGTTTGCAAGAGAGTCGGTGTTTGAAATTCGTGATGTAGGTTCGAAGTGACACCGGTTCTATGATCTGAACGACTTAAAGGGGAAAGGCTAAATTTATTAGGAACGACATCAGTTCGTCGCATGGGCTACAACAATTCAGCTGGAGCTCTACAACATACTGATAAGGCCGACATGACTATATTTATGTCATTTATTCAAAGTTACAAATTGGATCCGAGAGGCTTGGGGACAGCAACAACAGATCTATTTCGTTCATATATGTGACGACATTTTTTCGAACCGCAACAAATTCAGCAAGTTCTCAATTCATTTACGACAAGGATTCAAACTTTACAACTACAGCAGCGACGCCAAAGTTCTCTTCAAACAACATTCTATCCAACAACAACAGCACAATGCATTTGATAACGAGTTTTGGCAACAACGGTAACAAGTACCTCCTTAATAATCTTCTGTTTTCCTAATGTCGATTGTATCTATGCAATATAATATCTCGGTTTGTTTTCATAATAACCTTAAAAAATGTTGATGTCTAAGTTGTTGATTGTTTACTGCCACATTGTGGTTTTTATGTTTTGTGTCGGTTTTTGTGTTGTAAAGTTGCAAATTTGGTTGTGATTTTATACTGTTTTAAGTCCGCGTAAGTCGTCGATATTTCGTGAAGGTTGGTGGACGGTGGACCGTTCATGAATTTTTTTTTTGGTTTGCAGGATTATGCAGTTAGCAGAAAGGCTGGTAATGCTGCTGCTACTGTCTTGTGTTTTATTTATTTTTTTAATTTTCTATCAGCACAACCACAGCGCTTCTTTACAGAAGTGTTGTTAAAACTCTTAGCTTGTTGCGCACCTTTTACAGCTACTCTTAAACAAGCGCTGTTAAAAACTATTTTTCTTTATATACATATTATTTTATTTTTATATATTATTTATTTAATTTTCAATTTCTTTTTCATTTATAAAAATGGTGTAAATAGGAAAATGAATTATTTTATTAAGTATGTTCATTTGGTTTTAATCGGTTTAATCATTTTTATCGAACAATAATGATTAATTAATAATTTTGTATGATTTAGCAATCCTTGCCCGTTTATTTTGGTTACACGGTTTCCTTGACTTGCTTATAATAACCTGTGTTGACTTCGTATCACTTATACACTCGAAATATTTTTCAACTAAATCTCGATTATGTATCGAGTCCGTTTTCATGTACGCAAATTCAAATCTCGATCCACATCGAGTATTTTTCTTCGAATCAAACTAAAACACTTAACAATACTTAAATACAATTTCAATAAAGACGAAAAGGGAGTTGGAATCGAGTCTTTGATTCCTCTTCTCGATTGTTTGGGCTCGAGGAGCCTTTCTTAAGATCGAACAATTGTCTTCTAATCCGATAAATGAAATCAAATCTATTTTCTCAACACTTAGATGAAAAAGAGAGAGAGTCAAGCCTTTTACTCTTTCTCCCGATTACTTGGGCCTGAGAATCCTTTTTTAAGCTTCGAGTAATTGTCATTCATAAACTACTCTAATTATATCAAAACTGTTTCATAATATAAGATGAAAAGAGAAAGAGTCAAGCCTTTGACTCATTTTGATCACTTGGGCCCGAGGAGCCTTTCTTAAGCTTCAAGTAAACCTCACCTGTTTAAAATACTTCAACCATCTTCCATCGTTCAAAATGCGTTCCAAGCACAACTTCTTTTATAGATGGAGAAGAGAGCGAGTCAAGTCTTTGACTCACTCTCCTGATTACTTAGGTCCGAGGAGTCTTTCTTAAGCTTCGAGTAATCGTCATCCGATCAACTTACTCGAACCATATCCAACTCTTTCACAATTAATGTTGAAAAAGAGAGAGAGTCGAGCCCTTGACTCTTTCTCCCGATTACTTAGTCCCGAGGAGCCTTTCTTAAGCTTAAGGTAATCATCACCTCTAGCTAAAATCCCACACGTCAAACTCTCTTTTCTCTCCCCCGTGCGATTGAAACCTTCTTAATACACTAATTCCTCGCCCCCGTGCGATCCACAACTCAAACAACTTTTACAAAAGACATTGTTTATTCCCTTCTTCCGCGCATATGAACTAGTGCTTCAGCCTCCCATAGCGAGCAAACAAGCCAATGTTTAGCAGTTAGAATGTGACCTAAACACTCGTTTGTTTAAAACACAAACTAGCCGTAATTGTCTGAACTACAGATGCTCTAATTCTTTATTCTCTTTTGAATGTAAGATACGTAGGCACAAGATTGTGATAATCTTGGTAAGCACAGTTCCACAATCCCCTCCATTTCCCGTAGGCCAAACTACGGCTACTCTGATTCTCTACTTCTTTTAAGTGAAGATACGTAGGCACGAGGGCCCCAATCCTTGGAAATCACCCTATCTATAATAACCACCATTTTCCCATTAGTAAGCAATTCCTTCAGAAGATAAACAAACTTAGCTAACTTCTCTCATGAATCGAATCAAGAGGTTCTCATTGAGTACAACGAACGTAGAGGGTGCTAATACCTTCCCTTTGCGTAATCGACTCCCGAACCTAGAATTTGGTTGCGACGACCATGTTCTTATCTCTTTTAAAGGTTTTATCGATATTTCCCTATTCCTTCCTTGGAATGAATAAAGTTCGGTGGCGACTCTGTTTAAACATTTTTTTCCGCGTCCATCGTGAGGATCATATTTTTCGAGGTATGACAATTGACGACTCTGTTGGGGACTTAGCATAGCCCTATGCTAGAAAGGGTCAAACCTAACTTGACTCTATTTGTGAGAGTTAGATCTGTTTGTGTATTTATCTTCTCTTATCATTTAGTTGCTTGCTTGCTTTTATATACCCTATTATAGTTTCTTGTGATACTGTTGGGGTTCTCTGATTGTTGGAACTTTGTGAGATGGCTCTACACCCGAGTCTGAGAAAAAAACATAGGATTAAAATAGTGGTTGTGTAGTGGAATCCATCGAGTTGTCTTTCTCGTTGGGAGGATACGAAAGCCCCGCTTAGAGTTGATTCCCTTGGGGATGTTATTGTCGTGGTGAGCCTTTGCCATGATAATAATGTTTTAAGCCTGAATTGACAACTCTAAGGACCTTTTAAACATTTCCCGTGGTGGTTGGTAGTGTTAAATTATGAGGGTCATTCCTTGTTGGGTTGATACAAATGCCCCAATCAGACGAGATCCCTTGAACGTATCATTATTCTGACAATGATATTTTCAACCTCGATCTATGACTCCGAGGTCCCTTTAGAAACCTTGGACTCGATGGTTGTGTAGTAGAGACTCACGAGGAGTCTTTCTTGTGGGACGACACGAGAACCTCACCTAAAAGAGATTCTTTCAAAGGTATTATTATCGGATGAGCCTTTGTCGTGACAATAATATCTTTGAAAAGATCCATGACTCTAGGCACTTACCCGTTTAGAGCCTACCCAGCCTGGAATGCATAAAGATCCAAGAACTATTAAGAGAGAAGGATGCTCTAATTGATATATTAGAGAAACATGTCATAGAAAGTCAAGAGGAGCGGAGAAACATACTCTCCCCTTTCACTTGGAAAAGGATTATTGACCAGACAACGGATGAAGGTGCCCGATCAAAAAAGAGAAAAGGGAGTCAGCAACCAGCATCTGGACTTCGTCAAGAGTTCCCTAGAATTCATAGGCCTAGTTTCCTCCTTGAACTTTGTGAAATAATGTAAGATATTGTATTCCTTTGAATTCAATAAAAGGTTCCATCGTTGTATGATATTTGCAACATAATTGTTAAAAGTTCTTTTGAAAACAAAACAAAAAAATCATTCTCATTTCTCTGCATATCATTCATCGTTCTTGCATTACACATATTTGTCAGAGTCTCACACATGTGTCACATTTTAAAGTCAAACTGTCTCATTCGTAGAATACTTAGGCCAATCGCCAGAAGAAAATGGACGATTTGGAGGAAGAGAATACAAAGTTGAGAGAGGAGGTCATTGTTCTAAAAGAAGGAATGAAAAGACTCAACGACATGATTGAATCCCTGGAAGCAACTTAGGATCAACTAGCTCAAAGGACGGTAATCTTAGACATTGTGTCTACACTAATATTTGAGATACCCACCAGTCTTCCTCGATATAATATGCCTAAAGGTTTTCCCTGGGGCATGCCTTTCAATTTTATTCCTGAAGAATACATACCACCGGTCACTAAAGACCTAGAAGCCATACCCAGAACCTCCAGACCTGAAGGTTACAAACTTCAGGTGAATGAAGATGCAAGGGCTACGACAGAGACTCTCGTACCTAAAGGTTACAAATTTCAGGCACTGAAGGACCAAGAGTTACTGCAGTGATGTCTATACCATAACCTGTGATACATACTATCCCAGAGGAACAAATTCTTCATACCACTTTTGACAAGCATGGAGAAGTATACGAAAGAATGAATGAATTCCAAGAACAGTTCTTGGAAATGTAGAAAGAACTGCATGCCATTCGCGGATAGGACTTGTTTGGCAAAAATGTCGTTGATCCCTGTTTCGTCCTTACTGTGAAAATATCGTACAAATTCAAGGTGCCCAACTTTGAAAAATACAAAGGCAATTCTTGTCCTCAGAGTCATCTAATGATGTGCACTCGGAAGATGTCTACCCAGACAGAAAACCAGTAGCTACTAATCCATTACTTCCAAGATAGTTTAACTGGTGTCGTGCTTAAATGGTACATGGGATAAAACCGTGCTAAGATCAATATTTTCAGAGATCTTAGGGCAACTTTTGTTCAGTAGTACAAATACAATTTGGATATGACACCTCATAGAGACCAGCTCAGAGCAATGTCCCAGAAAGATAAGGAAACCTTAAAGGAGTACGCTCAAAGATGGCGTGAAATTGCCGCCCAGATTTGTCCTCCCCTTGAGGTGAAAGAAATGACAAAAATCATCTTGAAAACCTTGAGCTCATTTTATTATGACTGAATGGTCACAAGTGCACCTAGTGACTTTACCGAGATGGTAAACATGAGGGTACGCCTAGAGGAAGCAGCTCGAGAAGGTCGACTGATCAAAGACACAGAGCCATCCAACAGTACTAAAAGATACAGGGGTTCTTTCTAAAAGAAGAAAGAACAAGATATTAGTAATAGTATCTCCTCGGGAGATGGCAATAGTATCTCCTATTATCTACCCAGCGCCGGCTCCAACCTATCAATCACAGGCTGCTCAGAGCTAGCCGAATCAACAACCCTATCAGCAAAGGCAACAACATCCTCTTCAGCAGGCTCGTCCACACTACAATAACAACAATTGTTTGTCACGATCACCAGGGTTTGACCCCATACCAATGTTATATGTAGAACTATTCCAAGTACTGCTGGCAAAGGGGCACATTCAAACCAGAACTTCTCTTACAGTATCAGATAATCCCCCTTATTGGTTCAAAGCAGATCAATCTTACTATTATCATCAAGGAGGACTAGGGCATAATATTGAGAACTGCCTCATCTTTAAATATGACGTATAGAGGCTCGTCAAAAACGAAATTTTATCTTTCAAAGATACAAATCCAAATGTCCAAACAAACCCGTTGCCACAACATGAAAAAGCTTCAGTGAACTTGATAGATGTAGGATTAGGCAACAATTATCAAATTCGTGACGTACGCCTACTGGGAACAAATTTGGTAAAAATGCATTGCAGGCAAAGCGAATATGGCCATGTGCCATCTCACAACTATCATCAATGTGACATTTGTTCCAAGAAGAATCAAGGGTACATCATTATACAAGCAGCTCTTCAAGAGCAGATGGATCTAGGCTGGATCCAAGATCATCAGATTCATGAAGTAAATATGTCCCACGAACATCTAGGCATTGTTCAAAATCATAACATCCGCGTGATGAACGTCAATCTAGTGGCAATGCATTTAAGACAAAGTTAGTGCAATAATTTGTCGCTGCACGACTATAACTCTTGCTTGATTTTCTCAAAAGACAATCAAGGATGTGCTTTTGTACAAGAAGCCCTCCAGCGTCAAATGGAGCTAGGATGGATTTAAGACTAACATGGAAGGAATGATCATCAGGTCAACATGGTTCAGATTTTTGACATTCGTTTAATGAATACCAGCTTGGTAGAATTACATGCCAAGCAAGTCAGACTCAATTTTCTGTCCTTGCATAATTATCAAGACTGCAAGGATTGCTCCGAAAACGATCAAGGTCGTGCACTTGTATAAAGAACTCTTCAACATCTGTTGGATCATTGATGGCTTCCAAGCTACCAAAATGAAAGCACACGTCAAGTCAGCATAACCAATGGAAATCCAGACAGACACCAAAGTTGTGACATCCGCTTGCTGGAAATGGATCTGGTCAAGATGCACTGTATACAGAGCGGGTACTGTCGTATACCACCTAACAATTATGAATGCTGTCGAGTATGTTCAGAAAATAGCCAAGGGTGCTACCTCGTGCGAGCAGCTCTCCAGGATCAAGTAGACCAAGGGGAAACCGAGTTATGCCTGGATTCTCACTCAATCAACATGGTGCAAGATTGCCCCGGACAATATGCAGTTTATGACATTAAAAATATTGAAACATCATTGGTCAAATTTCACAAATGCTTGTGCGGACTTGAATACGTTGGTCTGAACCACCATGATCACTTAGCTTGCAGAGAATGCTGTAGAAGCCAACAGGGTTTCCTCCTTATCCGAAATGAGATTCAAGAACTGTTGGATAAAAGAACCATCATAGTTCTCAATGACAGAGAGCTTGTTAATTATGGAATTGACGAGGATGTTTTCACCATAATTCCTCTACTCAATGAGTCAAAAATCTTAGAGATCCCGTTCGAAAGTGGGAAAATTTCCAACATCCCCAAGCTGGAACCAATTGAGGTTATTTATGACATTCGAAAGACCCAGATAACCCCTTTGGTCATCTACTTGCTAGGCCCAATGCCATACGAGTCAGATAAAGCTATTCCGGACAAATATGGTGCAACCATAATAGAAGATGGAAAAGAAGTTCCACTGTGATCCGTTGTTAACATTGTTGATATTATTCGAGTCACCTGAAGTGGCTGAATTTTAAATAGAGGAGTTGGAGAACCTACAAAAGAAAAGAAACCTCAAGCTGAAGTTCCTAATAAGCCCATTGGTCAATCCAAAAACACATAGCCTATGAAAAATAACAATGAAATGTTGAAACTCATCCAGAGAAGTGAATACAACATTGTGGATCAACTATTACAAACTCCTTCTTGGATATCAGTGTTATCTCTCCTGCTCAGTTTAGAAGCTCACAAAGAAGCTCTGCAGAAAGTATTGGGACAAGCCTATGTAGAACAAGATGTGACAGTATGTTAGTTTGATAGCATTATTTCCAACATCACTTCCTGCAATAATTTGGGTTTCAGTGATGAAAAACTTCCAAAGGAAGGCAAGAATCATAACATGGCACTAAATATCACAATTAACTGCGGAGACGATGCTTTAGCCAGCGTACTCGTAGACACAGGTTCATCCTTGAACGTCATTCCAAAATCAACTCTTACACTATTATCTTTTCAAGATGCCCCCATGAGAGGTAGTGAAATCATAGTCAAAGCTTTTGACGGGTCCAAGAAGACAATTATTGGCAAAGTCGACCTTCCCATAACCATTGGTCCCTACACTTTCCAAGTCACCTTCCAAGTCATGGACATTCGAGTGGCATACATCTGTTTATTGGGACGACCTTGGATACATGAATTAGGGGTAGTCACTTCGACATTTCACCAAAAGTTGAAGTTTGTCAAGAACGACAAGTTGATCACAGTATATGGAGAACAAGCTCTAATCATGAGCAACCTATCATTATTCTCATATTCAGAACCAGAGGAAGTCATTGGAACTCAATTTCAAGCACTCTTTGTGAGCAATGAGAATCATCAAGAAGAAGGAACGTCGATTTCCTCGTACAAAGATACTCTCCAAGTATTAAGAAGCAGTAACATAAAAGGGTGGGGCATGTTGTGATTCCTATTGATAACAAGACAAGAAAAGGTCTCGGTTTTTCTCCAAAACTTACCAAGGTTACAGAGAAGAATGAAGGCACTCGGCCTATTCAAGATTTCTTCCGCAATGGAGGCTTCCTCCACCCAATATCTCAAGAAGTCCACACCATCGAGGAAAATGATCCATTTGATACAGATGAAGAATAGAAATCCTATTTCAATAATGAAGGATATATATCTCAGGATGAAACATACATGCCATTTTGCTCTCCGGCGCAACGTCCCAGATATATACCAAGATCAAATGTCAGGATGATCTACGGAGATTGAGATCCCAAAGGATGTCGTGCTTCTCCCAACTCATTGGAAGAAGATATTCTGATGAAAGATAACTTCGATTACAACTCATATGATCCCATGGATGATTTTCCCATTTGGGAACCTTACATGGAAGATCCAAGGTATAAGAGTCAGCTAGAGAATGCATATCTACTGAATGACCTTGAGGAAAATCCACCTGCTCTCCCAGAATCATGGAATCCTTATCAGGAAAACTTTGTAAATGTCAAACATCATGTTAGTGAAGTTGCAAGAATTGTTGGACAAGAATTCATCAACTTTGCATTTCCTGAAGTCAATGTCATTGAAGAAGATGATTCATCTATCCCTTTCGAAACATGGGATGCTTTGGGACAACCAAGCGATAAATACGACTTTCTAGTGAAGTACACTGCTCTTGAAAGATCTCGTATTAGAATTGAAGGCATCCAGCCAACAGGATGGGGAGATTCCCCTAAAAATGAAAGTACTGTTGAAGATACAATAGAAGAGTCCTCTTATGATAACTTTGCATGGGAAGAAGACTCTAGTGATTCAACTCCACCAGAAATCAGTATCATTACTGAAGAAAATCCTGGAAGAAAAATAACCGACTTTATAATCTACAGAAGAGTTCGTCGCAATTGGGCCGCGTTTGATGTTCCGAATATCATTCATAAATCAAAGTAATCGCCTCGTCTATGTTTTGACCTTTCACTTTACCCAAGTGAAAATGATGTTTTATAGGACGTGCTTTTCTGTAAATGTCCCTCTTCGCTTCACCCAGAGCAAAAGAGTTTTGTTCATAGGGTTTGTATTTCAAGAATCAACAAATCATAAATAAGAATGTCATTCTGGATTCCTGCATTCATTGCTATTTTCACTTTTTTCTTTCCCAAAAAATGGTAATTCTAAAACAACCCAAAATAAAATAAGTGTTTTTTAAAATACCAATGCACACAGCTTTTGCATTCTCTCTGTATTTTCTAAAAAGGAATCACCATGCTATGCAGATTATTTATTTTAAACCCCATTGAAACGTATGATCCAATTCATTTTCCTAACTTTGAGTTCCTGATATTCGAAGCTAAAGAAGAAGAGGACCAAAAAATTCCAGATGAGATCTCTCCACTCTCCACTACTCAGACATGAGGAAAAGTCCATTCAACCTTACAAAGAACCGCTGGAAGTGGTCAATTTGGGTTCAGAAGAGGAAAGAAAAGAAGTTAAAATTAGAGCACTACTCAATCCAACTGTCAAAGAAGGCCTGATAGAACTACTCAAAGAATTTCCAGATGTGTTTGCTTGGTCCTACCAAGATATGCCAGGGTTGGATACCAATATCGTGGAACATCATTTACCACTAAATCCAGAGTGTCCTTCGGTCAAACAAAAATTGAGAAGGACTCATCCAGATATGGCCATCAAAATTAAGGAAGAGGTACAGAAACAGATCGACGCAGGTTTCCTTGCCACCTCAGAATATCCTTAATGGCTAGCCAACATAGTTCCAGTTCCTAAGAAAGATAGAAAAGTTTGAATGTGCATAGACTACAGAGATTTAAACAAGGCAAGTCCAAAAGATGACTTCCCTCTACCACACATTGACATTCTAGTTGATAGCACAACAAAATTCAGAGTATTCTCCTCCATGGATGGGTTCTCATGCTATAACCAAATCAAAATGGCACCGAAAGATATGGAGAAAACTTCATTCATCACCCCATGGGGCACCTTTTGTTACAAAGTAATGTCGTTCGGTCTAAAGAACACAATAGCCACTTATCAAAGGGCTTTGACAAATCTGTTTCACGACATGATGCACAAAGAAATTGAAGTGTACATCGACGACATGATTGCCAAATCTAAAACAGAAGAAATACATGTGGAACACTTATCAAAGTTATTTCAGCGGTTGAGAAATTACAAAATCTGCTTGAAACCCAAAAAATATACATTCAGTGTTCGTTCAGGAAAGCTCTTGGGATTCATCGTCAACCAAAAAGGAATTGAGGTTGACCCTGACAAGGTCAAGGCCATTCGAGAAATGCCTTTTCCGAAGACTGAAAAGCAAGTAAGAGGATTTTTAGGACGTCTGAATTACATCTCAAGATTCATATTCCTCATGACCACGACATGCGCGCAGATCTTCAAACTACTCAGAAAGAACCAAAGTTATGTATGGACAGAGGATTGCAAAAAAGCTTTTGACAACATCAAAGAATATTTGCTAAATCCACCTATTTTGTCCCCTCCAGGGGAAGGAAGACAACTGATCATCTACTTAATAGTCTCGGAAGACTCCATGGGCTGTGTGCTTGGCCAACAAGATGAAACCAAAAGAAAAGAGTCTGCCATTTATTAATTAAGCAAGAAGTTCACGGACTGTGAAAATCGATACACTATGCTCGAGAAAACTTGTTGCGCTCTAGCTTGGGCAGCTAAATGTCTTCGCCAGTACATGATTTTTCAAACTACTTGGTTAATCTCTAAAATAGATCCAATCAAGTATGTCTTTGAAAAGCCTGCTTTAACAGGGAGGATTTCCCGTTGGCAGATGATGTTATCAGAATATGACATCAAGTATCATGCTCAGAAAGCCGTCAAATAAAGTATTCTAGCCGATCATTTGGCTAATAAACCGATTTACGATCAGGAATACATCAAATTTGACTTCCCAGATAAAGATGTAATGTACCTAAAGATGAAATACTGCGATGAACCGCTACCAAGCGAAGGGCCAGAGCCAGGATCCCAATGGGGATTAATATTCGACGGAGCTGTCAACGCTTATGGAAAAAGAATTGGAGCAATCATTGTTACACCTCAGGGTACCCATATTCCTTTGACCGCCCGATTGGAATTCAAATGTACCAATAATGAGGCCGAATATAAAGCTTGTATCATGGGTCTCGAAGAAGCTATTGACTTAAGGATAAAGAACTTGGATGTGTATGGAGACTCATCTCTGGTTATAAATCAGATCAAATGAGAGTGGGACACACATCAACTTGGACTAATTCCTTACAAAGATTGCACAAGAAGGTTGTTACCTTTCTTCAATAAGATTGAGTTTCATCACATACCCCGTGAAGAAAACCACATGCCTGATGCACTGGATACTATATCCTCCATGATTAATGTGAATCGATGGAGTGATGTGCCCAAAATTGACATGATGCTACTTGATAGGTCCGCTTACATATTTGTAGTGGAAGAAATCATCGGTGACAACCCATGGTACCATGATATCAAATGCTTCCTTCAAAGACAAGAGTACCCGCCTGAGGCATCAAGAAAAGATAGGAAGACTCTTAAAAGATTGGCTGACACTTTCTTCCTGAAAAATGATATACTCTACAAAAGAAACTTCGACATGGTTTTTCTAAGATACGTGGAAAGACGCGAAGAAAACGTGATAATGAAAGAGATTCATGAAGGACTCTTTGGCACTCATGCCAATGGGCATACAATGGAAAGAAAATTTCTTAGAGCAGGATATTATTGGCTGACAATGGAATCTGATTGTTACAAATACATGAGGAAGTGTTACAAGTGTCAGAATACGCTGACAAGATTCATCTACCGCCAACGTATCTCAAAGCTCTATCTTCTCCATGACCTTTTTCTATATGGGGAATCGATATGATTGGCATGATTGAACCCTGAGCCTCAAACAGGCATCGATTCATCCTGGTAGCCATTGATTACTTCACCAAATGGGTCGAAGCAGTATCATATACCAATGTGACCAGACAAGTGGTTGTCTGATTTATCAAAAACAATCTCATATGCCGATATGGTGTTCCAAGCTAGATAATTACTGATAATGGAACTAACCCGAACAACAAGATGATGAAAGGATCATGTGCTGAATTCAAAATTGAACACCATAACTCGTCTCCCTACCGACCTAAGATGAATGGAGTGATAGAGGCAGCTAACAAAAATATTAAGAAGATCATTCAGAAGATGGTTGTAACCTACAAAGATTGGCACGAAATGCTACCATTTTCTCTTGAAGGTTATCGCACATCCGTTCGCACTTCAACTAGGGAAACCCTTTCTCTTTAGTATCTGGCATGGAAGTAGTGCTCCCCATAGAAGTTGAGATCCCGTCAATGAGAGTATTGATGGAAGCCAAGCTAACAAAAGCTGAATGGTGTCAAAGCAGACACGATGAATTGAATTTGATCGAAGAAAAAAGAATGACGGCTTTATGCCATGGTCAGTTATATCAACAAAGAATGAAGAAAGTTTTTGACAAAATTTTTTGACCTCGGGTATTCAGAGAAGGCGACCTCGTGCTAAAAAAGATCCAATAATTTTCACTGACTCTAGGGGCAAATGGACTCCAAATTATAGTGACCCCTATGTTGTTAAGAAAGTATTCTCAAGTGGTGCCTTAATACTCACAACCATGGATGGATAAGAGTTTACTTATCCCACAAATGTTGATGCAGTCAAGAAATACTTCGCCTAAAAACAAAAAAAATAGCTCGCTAAGTTGAAAACCCGAAAGGGAGACTTAGGCAAAAAGAGCATCTCGGTAGATTAAAAACCCGAAAGGGCGGTCCAGGAAAAAATTAGAGACATAAACATAAAATAATCATTCCGATAGATTGAAAACTTGAAAAGGTGATCTAGGCAAAAGTTAGGGATTTATGGCAAGTAACTGCATCCAAAAAGATTAGATCCTCAAAACCAACGTCATCTTTCAAGGAATCCTCAATCAAGGTCACCTTCAACAGGAGCTCAAGAATGTCCAAAATTCAAAGTTGGTAAAAGGATAGTGGTCATTATGTTTCAATGTAGCCCTTTTACCTTTAAATTACCATTTACTAAACTTTGTAATGCTCCATGGAATCACGCATTAGGCTGATTACCATTCTATAATGAAAACTTGAGCCCTTGTGCCTTTTGTATGCAACTCTCATTTATTCTGCTTTGCAAAATGACATGTTTACTTGATTAACATTCTTGAAACACAAAAATGAATTTACCCTTTGTTTTCAAAAGAGAAATTCTGAAATTTTTACTTATGCTTTTTAAAAAAATGATTGCAATTTCCTTTTGATTAATGAACACAAAAAGGAACATCAACAGCTTCTCCGAAAGCATTATAATTTTAAAATTCATAATCAAAATATTTCTTGTAATTAGTATATCTCGAGTGAAAGGTCGGTTACTTCAGATTGATAGGATAAAACATCTCGTATATCAAGGATCAAGTTTCATATCCCTTCAACTAAGCGTTTCTATCCCCAATAGAGTATTATCACCAGGAATAAAGGTAGGAACATGAACCCCCTCCTTCAACAGGTTGCTACCTTCAAGAACACCGGTAAAAGTTTCCACTCCTCAGGAGTCGCATTCTGTTTTCCACCAAGAGTAGGTAAAATTCAGCAACAGGGCTTTGTTTCCCTCAACAATACTCATCACCAGTGATACTTTTTATCCCCCACAGTGGCCAAGTATCCAGTTGTATTCACCACCAGTCAGTATATCGTGTCTGTTTTGTCAGCATAAGCATACATACATCATGCATATTTGATTCATATTCATATTCATAAATGCATAAGTTGCGCCATTTACCCCCTAAGTGCTAATTGTCCTCTATCCATTAAGGTCGTCAATCTTAGGCAGAAAGAATGTGTCGTTTTCTAAATCCCCATTGAGTTTGATCCTCGTTGAAGATTTTTCTTCAGTTTCCTTTCCATATTTGGATAGGATAAAATCCCAATTTGAGTTCTTTCCTCATCAGGAAATGTCTTGTTTAGATAATTTCTCTCCAGTTCATTCCTGGATTAAAGTCGGTTCTTGATCACTTTGATAACTTGAACCTCTGAAAGGCAAGAAGACAGTTGGTTATGCACCCTTGGAACTTCACTCTTCATCATTAAAGATGATATTTTGCTTTCCTGGATTAAGGAAAATCCCCAGTGAAAGTTTTTCAACAAAATCTCTTGATGGCAACATAGACATTAAATCCACCAAAAAACCTCTACCAATCAGCAAGTAAAGAGCCATTTCTTAAGAATCTTATTCTTCCCCATGAATGCCTAGTAGGTACAAACCACAGTCTCTCCTTGAGAAGTTTGTCCTACTTCCAAGGAAGTCATCAGTACCTCAAGTTGAATTACATCACTTGGCATCTCTCCGGAGAAGTCTCGGAGGGAAGAATGATGTAATCTCTCCAAACAAACGACATCTCCAACAGAGAATTTTGAATCTATCTGCAGTTCAGACAAATGCTACACCCAACAAGTTTGACATCAAAACTTTACTCATCCTATGGGATCTCTCGAAAGAAGGCTCGAAGAGATGTACGATGAAAGGTATTTCTCCATCAAATGGCTATCTCCCCGATTAACCTCGAATAAAATTTTTGTGAAGACACTCACAGATAACTTTCCTTATCAAGAGAAAGACTTGATAAGAAGAAACTGAGACCAACTCCATGGCTGAAGACAAGGACCGAGGGGAAGTTTATTTCAAACTAAGAACAGTTTCGTGGCTGAAGACCAGGATCGAGTGGAAGTTTATTTGAAATTGAGACCATTTCCGTGGCTGAAGACCAAGATCGATGGGAAGTTTATTTCAAACTAAGACCAGTTCGGCGGCTGAAGAGCAGGATCGAGGGGAGGTTTATTTAAAAAAACCAAGACCAGTTATGTGGCTGAAGACCAGGATCGAGGGGGGTTTATTTCAAGAAACTAAGACCATTTCTGTGGCTGAAGACCAGGATCGATAGGAAGTTTATTTGAAACTGAGAACAGTTCTGTGGCTAAAAACCAGGATCGAGGGGAAGCTTTACCCTTTCCTTAGTAAAAGAAGATGGATGAGCAAAATTGGGAATTTTCTACCATTCACATCCACAATCAAAATTTTGGGTATTATGATATTTAATCCTCTTTTACCTTGAACATCTGAATGTCTTCATCATTCACACCTTTAGGTCCAAGAAGATTAAATAAGGGCATCTGTAATACCCTAAATTTTGACCACAATACTTCAAATCGTTGTGAAAATCATCGCCATAATATGGATGTGTTTTCATAACTCACCAATCTTCTCAAAGATTGTTGAATATTCACCTTAACCAAGAATCAGGGTTTTGAGCCCTCTCAGGGCATTCATTCAAGGGATCAATCAAGAATATACATGATATTTAACTTGTAAAGCCTCTCAAACATCCATCAAGGATCAAGAGATCCTCCCCATCAAGAATTTAACACAAGACTGCACCATTCTAAGTTAATCAAGCCTCAAGACCATAAGTGTCACCAAATTAGGGTTTTAATCGACCAAGGCTTCCAAAGAGAAATTTGCATCTAGGCATGTGACAATACTTAAATACATGATTCAAGAAGCTCAAAATAACCTTATGATTCCATTCATAATTTCAAAATATCCTCAGGGGTTTGCATCTATAAAAAAAATCAGGATTTAGGGTTTTGACCTAATTCAACCCATAGGTTGACTTTTGAAGTAAGGCATGATCTAAGACCTCAAGATATGTTTCAAGGAACTCAAATACATCATATTGATCCATTCACAAGATTGGATTGATTCAAAGAACTTGATTTATAAGAAATGCAAGGATTCAAATTCATCTGGACCACAAACTAGGGTTCTTGAGAAAAAGTCAACCATCCCTTTGACTTTTGACCAAGACATGATCTCAAAACTTGGAATATGATTCAAGACCCTCAAAAACACCTTTGGAATCCATCCATTAAGTTCAATTTAGCCCAAGGACTTGATTTCATAAAGGATCACAAAGTTCAAGTTACATCTAATGTAAAAAGTCAACTGTGATCAAAACCAAGTTTGAATTTTGGGAGTTTTTTTGGCAAACATGGCCTCTTTAAGTCAAGAACAATGTTAAATTATGATTTGGATCATGATAAATCAAGAAAAATCAAGAAAAGTGAGGTTACTTGCAAAAAGGGCAACCTTGAGAAACTTGAAATTTCACTAAGTTATGGAAAGAACTTGATTTTTACCTAACATTGCAAGGCCATAACTTGTGATCCAAGCAACCATTTTCTCCCATCCAAAGCTCAAATGATAGATCTTCTTAGGTAAAACAAGATTGAAAAGCACAAGTACCCCCAAAAAATGCCTAGATTTTGAGATATGAAGCATTAAAGTTAGGGTTTCATGAGAAATGAACATTTGACACTTAGATAAAATCTGCCTAGTCAAAATCAGCATGAAACACCAATGTTCAAAGGAATTTTACATTGTGATCCAAATAGATTCAATACAAACCATAAGAATCAATGTTATAGTATCTAATATGGGCTTTTTGAAAAGTACAAGAGAATTACTTGATTCAATTTGAGCAAGAAGTTATGAACCTTGCAAAATGCCATTTTCACCCTGGTTTTCCAAGGCAGATTTAGCAAAAACACACGATTTTGTTGTTTTGGTGACTTTGCAAGCCTTATCACCATGTAAGATAAACATCTAAGATACAATGCACTTTCTATCTGCATAGGAATCATAACATAGGCACCTATAAGTCAAGAACACTATCCTTTGTCATGTGAGTTTTAAGTTTGCAAATCCAAAACTCCAACTTTGTCATTTGGAATTAATGTAGTGCATTGAGGTGGCATGAATCAAATCATACCAGTCCAAAAGAGTCAAGCCTTATCCAAGAACCAAAATACCTAAAACCTGCAAGTTCATCTCAAGTCAATGGCTATAGGAGACTTGGAACACCTAGCGATATTCATTGGGTAAAAGGATAACCCAACCCCCATTCGCTGTTCCTTGCAAAACAAACTTCCTCTACTATAAATAGAGGTCATTTCTAGTTGATCAAAATACACCAAAACATAACAACACTTGTTTTCCGTCATTTCACTCATCATTCCAAATTTTCAAGTTCATGAGGTATGAGAATCAAATTTTGCAATAGGGAGCAATTAAACACAAACCAATGGTCCTAACACCTCACATACATCATATATGAGTGATCCAAACACTCAAATAACATATGTAACATCAAAATCATCAAGATCATAGTTCATTCCAAGCAATCTGCAGTTGGATTTGAACCCACCAAACCAGAAGGTTTCAAACCATTCCAAGCACATCAACATATTCCTTGAGATCTAGGGAAGCTATCCAGGTCATCATTTCACATTTGTAACACCTACAACCGAGGATTTGAATTCCTCTTGAACAAGTAAGCCTGAACTTCCCAAAAACATGAAACATGCATCATTGTTTATATTTCAAGTTACCAACATGTTTATGCACTTATATAGAATGTTTTCCCTCAATCAATTGCTATGTGTTATGGTGAGAATCGGATATCAAGCTATTGATTAACTTGAATCTTAACTCATTGAAATTCACCACCGAGCTTTGATTTATCCAAAGGAAAGCTTAAAGAAAGAAAAACCTTTTGTATGATGTAACAACAATGCTAGAGTTTCGGGGGTCAGGGGTTGGTTATGCATAGGGTAGTTATCTCACATCCTAAACATCTGTAGTACTCTACAGGAACCTTTTGCATATGTGTATGATAAGTCATCTAAGTTGTTGCTTGCTAGGGTCATGGGGTCAAGGTTAAGTAAATTTTGAGGTAAAGACCTAATGATAGTTCTAAGTTTTCTTGACCAATTGGTTCTAACCAGACCAAAAGGAAGGGAATAAGTGTTAGTTGTTAGTAGTTAGAGGGCTCGACAAAATATCGCATCTTGTGCCTACATATCCTGACTAGGATGGAATCAGACAAAATATGACAATGGTACTTACATAGAGTTAAAAAACTTTATCTTAAAGTTCTAAGTGAAGGATAATCCTAACAAGGGGTAGGTCTTTAAACTTAAATAAAAGTCTAATGGATATAGGTTCTAACTTAACTAAGTTAAAGGACCTAATGACTTAACCAAGTCAAGGGGAGAGGTAAGGAGCTATCTATGACAGTGAAGTCAATAGAGAGACTTTCCTTTGGAATAAGGGATAACAAGGCAACTGGATGAGAGCTAACAACCTACATCACTCGGGGAAACTTAAAAAAGTCTAAACATACATATGCATTCATTCAAACATGATGAATATATAAAGTCATGGTGACCACCAAGATAGATAAGGGCAAACATGTGACAACATTAAGCAAATAACAAGGTTACAACCAAGTATTCACTAGCAAGAAGTTTAGAATCAAACCAAATGGTTACAAGGAAAAGGTAAACATAGATGTAACAACATCTAAAGAGGATGATGATAAGGTGCTTACAAGACCAACCATCACAAGCATAAGTGAATCATGCATAAGTCAAAACATTACTTATCTTGGCAAAGTTCAAAGATCAACATGCACAAATCATAACAACATTCAAACATGGATATAAATCTAGTAGAGGTAAAAACCAAAATAAACTTGAACATATGTGGGGCATGTGTGAATAATCATCTTATTTATGGTGAATCATGTTAGACAAATAGGTAACGACCAAACACAGGCAAGCATGAAACATGTGTAACAACAACATTTTCATCAATGGTATTCAAACAAAACTCATTCAAACAAAACTCATTCAAACAAGTTGCAACTTGAATAAAACATGGTATATGAATCAATCATATAAAAATTTAACACATTCAAACATATTCAAGACATGTTGATGATAATCAATCATGGATAGGCCAGAAAAGTAACAACAGTTCAAACATGGATTCAAACTTCAGAAAGGGAAAGATAAACAAGATTCATGTTGACTTGCAAGGCAATAAACAACCCTAAACATGTTATGGTTCTAACAAGACACATAAACAAGTAATATGGGGGTGAAGGATCATGTTCATGAGGTTACAACATCAAGAAACATATCATGGTTCACAAAGAAGTTTCAAGGCATACTTTTCACATTCATGCATTCACAAAGGCAAGTATGATCATGGTAAAGCAAAGGAGCCAAGTGTTTTCAACATATAAACATGTTAGACATTAAAAAACGATTCATACAAGATCAATCTTACAAGAAAAATCAAGTACTATGTCAAGAAAGTTCATGAAAACCAAAGAAAAACCCTAAAAAGACCATGTCATTCAAGTGGACCAAAGTGTTTAAAAAATAACAATTCTAGAATTCTTTATTCACACATTAAAACTATACGTATTAAGGAGAATAATGCAAAAATAGTGGCATAAAAATAATAAAAATCAATGATGTTATGGACATTTGAAAACTAGGTTCAAAACTAGGTAACTATGGCAAAAAACAAGGCAAGCAAAAACAACGAAAAGGAAGATTTTGCAAGAAGGGTCATAACTCACTCAAAACATAATCAAGTTGGATGAAATAAAAAATAAAATTGTGTATTTTTTCACAAGGAAGCCAATGGTGGTGGTCGTTTTCTCAGATCATGCACCAAGTGAAAAACTCGATAACATCATTAAAAAAGTCATGTTATGTGCAAGAGCAATGTGACAGTACATTGTACATGTTCTAAGCAGCAAGCAATGGTTCAAACACAACATATGAGAAATATAGAGAGTGCTTATAAGCATCATACATCAATATACAATCTCAATCAACAGATGGCATATATTGTGACAAAAATAGCAAGTTTGTGCAAAAACAATGTGACAGACAGAAGTGCACCAATTCAACATCAACCAAATGATCAAACACATCACACATGACCTATAAATGATGTTTAAAAACACCAATTACCTATGCCTAACCAGAATCAATAAGTTGCATATCAAAATGACATGTAAAGTAAGCTAACAAGCCAAACCAAAGGGACAATCATGAATACACAAGTTTGTGAGCAAGAAATGGTTCAAACATGACCTATAAGACATATCTAGCATGTTCATAATCATTGTACATAAATATTCAACATGAATTCCAAAGTAGAAAGTTGGAACACTTACCTTTTGTAGTTTTTTCAAGTCAATGCACTAAATAAGAAGACCAGTTGATGGATGATGATCCAAACAACTCCAATATGCTCCAAATAAGATGTTCAAATACTGAGAACTCCTCCAAGATCACTGCCTTGACAGAATGCCTTCTTGTGCAAGAAAATAACAAAAGCTCTAAAGTGAAACTCTAGGAAATGGTGTTACAGAACTTTTGTGATGCCATGGACAATTCAAATAACTTATATGGAGAATGTTTAAAGTGTTGGAATGATTTGAAAAGGGCTAGACAGTGACTTGGCTTTGAAAATGCAGAAAAGTAAAGTTTTGGTGGTTTGAGAGTTGAATTTCTGTTCTACCAGGTTTTGGATGGTTGTAATGGTTTGAACACCTCTAACACATGTTTTGTGATGTGTTAGAGTGATTTGTTTGGTGGTTTGGTGATTGGAAATGGTTTTGGATGAGTTTATGCGAAGACATATTTTTCTTCACAAGAGAAATGAGAGAGATTAAACTTGATTTTTAGTTTATTCTGGTGTTTTTTGGATGTTAGAAGTGTGTTCTATTTATAAATAAGCTTGGAGAATGAGAGGTATGGGCAGATTGTACCAACTTGCCAAGTTTGCCCTTTTTAGAAGGCAAAATGAGCAAATCCAACTTGGGATTTCTTTTTTGAGCATGAGCACCATTACTATGTGTTTCAATATCATAAATATCCTACAAATAGTTGATATGAAGTGAAGGAAAGAGGGTAGCTAATGTAGTAGCTGAGGTGTAGTAGAAATTGCAAAAAGTTTCTCTCTCCTTGCCACTTGCATCCACTTGCTTGAATAAACAATTCAAAATATCCAATCTCTGGTTTTGCTCGTGGTAATCCATTTCAATCGGATCAATTAAGTCCCTAAACATCATAGAATGAGTTAAAAAAAGTGATTAGAAGAGGTTTGAGTGGTTTATGCATCAAAATGCAAGTGCTGAACTTGGTTTTGTGACATGAAAAACCCCTAACTTGCTCTCTTCGATTCTCCCTAACCACAAACACTGAGAAAATGATCTTGTACTTTTAAAAATACCCAAATATGACCTACAACATTCATGTTTGGCCAAATTTCAAATTCCAAAGGGAACTAGGTCAAATATCCTCATGAAGTTGGCTGCAAAACTTGACTTACAAGTCAAGAAACAAGAAAATTTTCTAAGTGTGGAAATCCTTCACAACTTGATGAGCTCATAACTCAAAATATATGCATCTTTGGATATCAACCCTTTAAGAGAATTTTGTAGGATTTCTCAAAAGCTTTACAACCATCTTTGGACCACTCAATTTGGATGTGTGGTTTGAGAGTTATGACCATTCCAAATAACCTTGTAATTAGGGTTTTTCATAAACCCTAATTTCTTGATTCACAAGTTATCCATCAATTCTTGATTAAATATTCACCAAACTCAATAGTTAGGCATAACATGATGTTAGAAACCTTGATTGCTTTAATTTAGGGTCAAAACCCTAAAAGTCAAAGAGTTGACTTTCCAGACAGACGAATTGAACATTTGAAATCTTCAGGATCAATCCTTAGTGTTCTGGGATTTTTTGAACCTGTCATACATCTTGAGGGGACTTCAATAAGTCATAGAAACACCATGGACCATGGTTCAATCCTTTTAAACCCATTTAGACCAAAAGTCAAACTACAGTTGACTCTTTCAATTGGAAACCCTAATCAGGGTTTTGCACAACATTGCTTCAATTCTCTTGGTAACAACCTCAAATAGCACTTGTTCTTTGTGAGATATGAACCTCTTGATGATATGAAGACTTGATATGTAAAAGATAAATCCAAAACCTTGACTGATCAGTCCACAAGATTCTTGATTTTAACAGTGTGAAACCCTAATTCATCTGCATCTTGACAAAGACCAACTTGAAAGAGGTTAGGGTTAGATAACAAATTCTTGATGCACCTAGAATGATAATGGAATCTAGGGATCAAAATTTGGGATATGACAGTTGCCCCTATTTAAATATCCTCACCAGATGGTAATGAGAGATAACGATCTCCATAGAATCATGGTGCAAGGTATTTAAATATAACAAACCAAAAATTTTGCCCTTAGATACAATGGTATGCAAAAGGACAAATGTTGATCATGCAATAAGTTCTAAGAATGATGCTTTATGATGCTTTAGTGTAAGAAAATAATGACACACGAGTAAAAGAAAAAATAGAAGAACAAAACAATGAGTAACCACTCACTGGGAACGCAGACACACTGGGAAGAGATCCAAAGCATACCAACCAATAGTTCATACATGACTAATGATGATACTTCAAGGTGATCCTTCACACAGGGGATAAGGGAAAAAAACTCCACTGGGGAAAACAAAATCTCCACTGGGGAAATGTAAATTCGGCCGGAAGATGCATTAAGAGAGACAAGGATAAGAAGCCACACAGGGGAACAAAAGTCAACAGACTCGGACTCTAATTGGAGATTCAAAATATAAGAGACACGGTCCCTATTGGGGAATAACCCAAATACAGACTTTCCTTTCAATGAAGAGTTCAAACGGGAACTCAGAAAAAGACTAGAAGCAAGACTAGACTTACCGAGGATGCTAGTGACTACTAGACATCCAAGACCTGCTAGAGACGTCAAGGGATGTTGGTCACAACCAAATCTCCTAAAAGTACAAAAAAAGCCCTGCCAATACTCATTGAGCTTACAAGGGGAAAAATATGTTGGTTACAACCATATTCCAATAACAATTGGGTTTCAAACAATGCCAGTGACTACTGGACTTCATGGGGAGATGTTGGTAACAACCAACAATCAAAGAACACAATAGAGTTGGATGAAATTGTCAAATAACCATTGGACTTAACAATGCCAGTAACCACTGGACTTCTGAGAGGAGACAGGTAACGACCAAACACTCCACTATCAATAACAACGGGTTTTCAATTAATGCCAGTAACTATTGGACTTCAAAGAGGATATGGTGACAACCACATCAACGATACCAATAACGATTGGATTTTGAGCAATGCCAGTAACTACTGGACTTTCAGCAGATATGGCGATGCTCAAATCAACAATACCCATGACAATTGGACTTTAAACAATGTCAGTCAAAACATTACTGGACTTACAAACGGATATGGTAACGATCGAAACCGAGATGCCAATAACAATTGGACTTTAAACAATACTAGTCAAGACGTTACTGGGCTTTCAAAAAGATATGGCGAAAACCAAATCAACGGTACCAATAACGATTGGATTTTAAGCAATGCTAGTAACTACTAGACTTTTAACAGATATAATAACGACCAAATCAATGATACCAATAACGATTGGATTTTAACAAACTCCAGTAACTACTAGGCTTTCAAGAGGATATGGTGACGACTAAATCAATGATACCAATAATGGTTGGATTTTAAGCAATGCCAGTAACCACTGGACTTTCAAGAGGATATGGTAACGACCAAATCAACGATACCAATAACGATTGGTTTTTTAAAAAAAGTCAGTAACTACTGGGTCTTAGCAGATTTGGTTAACAAATAGGACATCGACTGGGGGGATAGATTCAAGTAAATACCAGATCTTAAGGATAAGTTGCAACATTAGTAACGACTAAAATTTGGTAACCACCAAATAGCAGTATCAGATAGGGGTCAGCGACCAGCTTATTGTTAGTGACAACTAGACTTCCCGGGGAATCCAGAAAGAAATAAAATCTTCACTAGGGACTAAGCCAAAATAGAGAATTTCCTTACAGCGAAGAGTTCAAACGAGATCTTCAGGAAACAACTGGAGGTGTAGGTGGCAAACTAAACATCCTAAGATGCACTAGGAATGCTGGTAATAACCAATCATCCTAAGATTCACTGGTGAATATTGCTAATAACCATTGGGATTTTAAACGAATATAGTAACGACCAAAATCAGGATGCTAATAACAATTGGACTTTAAACAATTCCAGTCAAGACATTACTGGACTTTCAAACAGATATGGTAACAAGCAAATCGACAATACCAATAACAATTGGATTTTACACATGACGCCAATCAAAACATTACTGGACTTCAAATGGTAACGACCAAACCAACAATACCAATAACGATTGGGTTATGAGGGATGCCAGTAACTACTGGACTTTCCGGGGGTATAAGTATTTATCACAATAATACCTAAGCCGGATAACTTGACAAAGTTAAGGTACCAACCAAAGGGTAAGCCTGTGACAACAGGTCTGAAGCAAAGGAGTTTGGTAACGACCAAAGGATCCCAAGATGGTATCCAGTAACTACTAGGAAAGGGACACCCAAAAGATTCTTGACAAAGAAAACCGCTCGACTGGATTACAATGGCCACAGCCAGAACAAACTGAAACAAGAGGTATGCTGAAAAATGCATATGCTAAAGGTATGATGCAAATGCAATGCCGAACGACTCTGCAGGAGAAGGAGACAAAAGGATAGATAACAATCTATCACACCGGAGGAAAAAAGAATCATACTGAATCCCAATGCTGGAGAATGGTCTTAATCCTCTGGAGAGGAAACGACCCCTGTTCTTGCAAACTTGCTGGAGAGAGGTCACAACTTCAATACAACGGTGTCGCATCACTGCGAAGAGGGGCCGACAAAGACAGAAGAGTCACCATTGTTCGTTATTTATCCCAAAAAGACGGAAAGGAAACGATCAGAGAAAACCTACGAAAAAAGGAAAAGACAGGTCATCGCAACTAAATCTAGGGTTCGGGAGTCGGTTACGCAAGGGGAAGGTATGAGCACCCCTCACGTCCGTTGTACTCAACAGGATCCACGCTTGTTGTCGAGGTCTATGGGTGAAAAACAAAACTATCTACGACTTCTAATGCTAACGGAAAGAACTAACTCCATAAGACATCGCCGCCCTATGCCTACGTATTCCCTCGTGCAATGGGAAAGTCAGAGTCAATGTAGTTCGAGAAACTACGGGGGAGGTTGCTCGCCAAGACATCGCGTCTTATGCCTACGTATTCTCATATGGTATGAGAAATCAGAGCAAATCGTAGTTCAGGCTAACTACGGGAAAACAGGCCTCGATCGCACGGGGGTGAGAGAAAAGGTAGACGATACTAGCGCACACATTTTAGCAGTTAGGTGTATTGCTGCTCGACCATTGGAGACTTAGGTGTTACCTGTTTGCGGTAGAACGGACGTAGCATGTCCACGGGTTAAAAGGTATCGGGAACCTAAAGGTTGAGAAAGGAGGAAAAGTGCTCGCTAGGATTATCGCAATTCTATACCTACGTATTCTCATCTGGTATGAGAAATTAGAGCAGTCGTAGTTTGGCTAACTACGGGTCAAAGATGTTTTGATGAGTGATGTTAAATCTCCATTCCAGCAGTTAGGAACGATGTCTGTTTGCGGTAAAATAGAAAAGTAACGTACTTGGGTGAAAAGAAGGGAGAGTGCTCGCTAGGATCATCGCAATCCTGTGCCTATGTATTCTCAACGGGTATGAGAAATCAGAGCAACCATAGTTCGGCTAACTACGGGACAAGATCTCGATCGCACGGGGGCGAGAGAAAAGGGATTGGGATGCACACGTTAAATCCTAAGACGTAGGAGCGAATGCGTCGCATATTGCCCAAAGGGCATATGCTAAACACTCTAGACAAGGTGAGAGGAGGCCCCCCATTCATCATTTCCTACGCATCTAATGCTAACAAATCACAACACTCGGCGGTAAAATAGAAGATTGAAATTAGAAGATGTTATCGAACAGAGTGGTCCCGTTGACCCTTTACATTGCGTGCAAGCTTTGATCCAAGCTTCCCATCTCCTCTTTGATCCTTGATGATGATGTTTCGAAATATGGCTTGAAAGGGTCAAAGTGAATTGAATCGGGTCCAAGGTGACGCTAAACCGTCATAGCTTGACTTATGAGGGAAGTCAAACCATAGGAGGCCGCGTATTGATATCTGTGATATGGACAAGATAGAGAAATGATATTGAGGATCACTCTCCAATTTAATCATGTCGCACGGACCAAAAAGAATGGGATATCGTCTCAATCGCAAACATAGTATCGATTAATCGAAGGTAGCCTATTGCGATCCCAAAGTAAAGAAAATAACCCAAATGGTCATCTTCCTTAGATTCGAAATCGGAAAGGTTATCGACTTTTAAAATCTGCCGCGTACGAATACAAGACTTCATCGATCCAAGAGACTCAAAATAAAATCGAAAGAAGAAGAAATGAGGAGAGAAAGAAGTGGTCTCAGATTCAACATTATTCATCAATAATTTGACTGGTAATGAATTACGGAACTATCGTCATCGACCAAAACAGATGAAGATGGAACAAAAAGCCCAATAATAAATGAGAAATAAAATCTATCTCTAAAAAGAAAAAATCTTAAAACTTAAATTACAAAGAAAATACTTAAGTTTTCTAAAAAAGTTAGATTTAAAAAGTATATACCTAAATCTAGAAAATAAAATAAACAAAATATTTACAAAATTCTAAAATAAAATAAGTATAAAATATATTTATAAATACAATATACAAACTGTTTTTTTTACTATAAATATATATTACAAAAAAAAAGAAAAGAAAACAGGGGATGATGTTATATGAAACAAGGGGGTATGATTCAATCCACACGGTTGGGCCCAACCCAAACCAAACAGCACAAAAAAAAAGCAAAAATAACCCAAAATCTGCTCCTTCGTACAAATTCTGCAGCAGCCCACCTACATCACTCTCTCTATGCTCGTCACTCTCGTTCACCATTACCCTCACAAATAATATTTCCAGAGAAAAAAGTTCACATCAAATCTCAACATCTAGATTTTTCTTAACCTTTGTTCAAAATCAAATCTTCTTCTCCACTTTGTTTCTGCTAGTGTGTGAATCTAAGGAAGTTGGAAGAAGTGGGGATGAAGATGTTCATCAATGGTGGAGGAATTTTCGGAAGAAGTTGAAATTTGGGTTTATGGGGTGAGAAACGAGCGATGGTAGAGGAAACAGTTTGAATAGATCTGGGCTTAAGTTGATGGTTCGATGGATGGGTTAAGAGCAGATTCATAATGGGTTTGGTTTAACGGGTTTCGCCTGGGTTTATGTAGGTGCGATTGAAGTTGAGAAGGGTGGTTTTGAAGATTGAAGTGAGGTTTATGGGTTTGCGATGGAGATCATGGATTTACGGTGGGGTTTCTGGGAATCTAAAGATGTTGAGTGAGGGTGGTGTGTGTTGGATTCAATGAAAATGGGTTTGGTGATTATTGTTTGGGGTTTTTGTTTCTGGGTATGAAGAAATGGTGTTTGAAGTTTGTCAATGGTGGAAGTTGTTGGTTTTTGAAGCTTAAAGATGATAATGTCGAGTTTGTGATGATTGTTGGAAGGTGATTGAAGATCTGGGTTTAGATCTGTAGATGAAGATGATGGTTCATTAGGACGGATTGTGGGTCGAGTACGATGAAGGAGTGGTGGTTGGTCTGAGATATGAGGAAGATGGTGAAGCGAGTTCCGATGGTGTTTGAAGGTTTTGTTATTGGTTACAGATGAAGATCTTGAGCCGAGTGATTGGAATGAGTTGTTAGTTGTTCATGCGGGTTTTGGGTTTGATGAGGAGGGTTCCGAGTTGCGGTTCGAAGGCTGAAGAATGGGTTTCTGTTTGAGTTTGTTTTTGTTACTGGAGGTGGAATGAGGAGTTTGAGAAGAACAATTATGGTGGGTTTGTTGGGTTTGGAAGTGATGAAGATGACGATGAACAAGATGGTGGCTGTGCAGAGAGGGAGGCGCAGCTAGGGTTTCCGTCTGGAGGAAGAAGGAGGTGAACAGGAACCTTATATATAGGCTCGCGACACGTGACACTAGCTGCTTCCAAAAATATGATTTTTGCTGACTCCGATTAATTAATGCTAATGATGTTGTTAATATAAAAGCTGCACTAAATCTGATAATAATAATAAAACAAAATCCTAATCCTAGTTAAAATAAATCCTAACTATTAATCAATGAATAATCCTATTCTAAATAATTTATTTAAAATAAATCTAATTTCTAATAAAAACTTATATTCCAAGTCTAATGATTCTAATTAAGTTAAAACAAATTCTAAACAAAATTTACAAAAATCTATATTCTAAAAAACTCTATTTAAAAAGAAAAATTCTAAATTCTAAATGAATACTATAAATAAAAATCTATTCTAGTTTCTAAAACTATACCAATTAAAATTCTATTCTAAAAATCAAGTACTATTAAAAATATTCCAAATTCTAGTATATTCTAAAAAAAATTATTTCTAGAAAACTAAAACTTAAATTAAAACTCTAAATTAAATCCTATTTAAAAAACTATTTAAGTTCTATTTTCCATTCAAATAAAAATCTAGTAATAAAAATAAAACTCTAATTCTAAACTACTAAATAACAATCTAATAATAAAAATAAAATCTATTAAAAAACTAAATTCTAATATTCTACCCAATATCTAAAGAAAAGAGCTATTTAAACCTCTATTCTAAATAATTAAATATAAAGCAAAAATAACAATAAAAACCCAAAATGCCATGGAAAAAGAAACGGAAAAACGTGCGAACACCGAAATGCGCCAAAACTATCAGCATGGACTGAATCACCCAGACGAGAGCGACTTTCGCTCGATTCCGAAATAACTCCTTATTTAAACTGGTTTGAATCTCCTGAAACGCGAGCAAAGCGACTGTAATCCCGATAAATGATATGCAGATGCAAAATGAAATGAAACATAAGCCAAATTACTAGAAAAGGTTGGTCAAATTTTGGGGTGCAACAAGCGGTCAAAATAACTAATCAGAGATATCGAAACTTCGTAGCGCGGCGGTGTGGGGAAAGAAATCTCTATAGACCTCATATTGTTGAAATGATGGTATCAAGGTTTCAACCGTTCTGTCCTTATAAGAGGAGTCTAAATTTACACCGTCATGTCACAATCAAAGTTACAACTTGCTTGTTAATTAACTTTCTAAAAAAAAAAACTGTTTCAAAACACTTTTGCCTTTAAAAATCATTATTAACGAATAAGTGATATTTTTGCATAACAAAAGGAAGAGCAATCAATGGAGCATTAACAAAGATTGGTCTAAATCTGATTTCATTCAAAGATGAAAACTTGCAAAAGGCAAAGTCCCATGGAACATTTAAAATTTGGAAAAAAATGGCAATATGGGAAAAGGTTAGAAAATCAAATGATAATCCAGTCCTAACTAGCTAAGAGTCCGTCTAAATCGCTGTCTCTAATGAGAGTAGGGAAAATAAGCCTATTTGACGACCTTCTGCAGTAGTGACAACTCCTGACACAGTGAAATTCCTCTGACCCTAACTTTTGTCTGAATCGCCCTTTTGGGTTTTCAATTCGTCGGGACACTCATTTTTGTCTAAGTCGCTTTTTCAGGTTTTCGACCTAGCGAGCTTTTCTTTCTTTTATCCCTAATTTTTGCCCGGATCTCCTTCATAGGTTATGATCCACCAGGATGCCCCTCTTTTTTTGCCTAAGTTTCCTTTCCAGGTTTTCAACTTAGTGGGTTTTTTTTAGACATAATATTTTCTTACTGCATCTGAGTTCATGGGATGTTGGAGCTATTCACCGTCTATAGTCGCAAGGATAAGAGAGCCTCTAGAAAAAACCGTCTTCACAACAAATAGGTCATCATAGTTTGGCATCCACTTTCCACGCATGTCTCGCTGCTTCGGTAGAATCTTCCTGAGTACCAACTCACCCTCTTTATATTCTTTGACCTGGGCTCTTTTGTCGATTGCGACTAGGATAAACCGATGACCGTTAGACGCTTTAGGCTCAATTTCCCCAATAATATCAATGCCCCACATTGAGAATGGACAAGATGCTGACAATAAGTTCAGAGGATGTGGTGGCACGTGCACCTTGTTCGCATTAATCTTGCATTTATGACATCTTCAGGAAAATAGGATACAATCGATCTCCAAAGTCAATCAGTAATAACCAGCCCTCAAAATCTTCTTTGCCATGGCATGGCTACTTGCATGAGTACCAAAGGCACCTTCATGAATGTCTGTCGTCAACATGTCTGCTTCTCTATTGTCAACACATCTGAGTAAGACCATGTTGTGATTTCTCTTATACAGAACATTATTTCTAATGAAGAACTTGGATGACAATCTTCGCAACACTCTCTTATCAAGTTTAGAGCCATCATTACGTACGCTGATGCAGTCTTTCTTTCAATGCTAATTAGGGGAGCTTCATTGACAAACTGAACCTTCCACATAGCAGCCATCATAGCCAGAGCATCTGCTATGTGGTTTTCGGATCTTGGGACGTGTTTGAAAGTGATTTCGTCAAAATACTTTATCATCTCCAAAATATAGTCTTTGTAAGGAATCAGTTTTTCATATCGGGTCTCTCGTTCACCCTTGAGCTGATAAATTACCAAGGCAAAGTCGCCCATTACTTCTAGAATCTTAATCCGAAGGTCAATGGCAGCTTCAAGACCCAGGATGCAGGCTTCATACTCAGCTATGTTATTCTTACATTTGAAGCACAATCTTGCAATAACGACAGTGTAGCCACAAGTTAGATTTTCCAGAACAACACTAACACCATGGCCTCTTTTTTTGGATGCACCGTCGAACATTATTTTCCAACGGGAACCAGGTTCAGGACCCTCCTCGGGGCCAGGCTCTTCTTTGGCTTTGTAAAGAAGCATGATATCTTCATCGGGGAAGTCGAATTTAAGCGATTGATAATCTTCAACAGGTTGATCAGCAAGATAGTCTGACAAGACGCTTCCTTTTATTGACTTCTGAGCAATATATTGAATGTCATACTCTGACAAGAGCATGTGCCATCTTGCAAGTCTTCCTGTCTGAGCAGGTTTTTCAAATATGTACTTTATCAGATCCATTTTGGATATCAATAGAGTAGTGTGACAAATCATGTACTGTCTCAGACGTTTGGCTAGCCAAGCCAGAGCGCAACAAGCTTTTTCTAATGGAGAGTAACGACTTTCACAATCGGTGAATTTCTTGCTCAAGTAGTAAATCGCATGCTCCTTCTTCCTCGACTCATCCGTTTGGTCCAAGACACAACCCATCGATTCTTCGAGCACAGTCATGTACATGAAGAGAGACCTTCCAGGCACATGAGGGATAAATATTGGAGGCTCTTGGAGGTATCCTTTGATCTTTTCAAATGTCGACTAACAATCCTCATTCCACATAACTGCTTGATCTTTCCGTAGCACAAGTAGGAGTCAAGTTGGAGATAAACCTAGAGATATAATTCAATCTGCCAAGGAAGCTTCTGATCTGCTTCTCAGTTTGTGGGGCAGGAATTTCCTAGATGGCTCGTACCTTGTCAGGATCTACCTCAATTCCATATTGACTAACAATGAAATTGAGTAGCTTGCCAGTTCTGACTCTGAAGGTACATTTGGTAGGATTTAGTCTCAATTGATACTTCCTGAATCTTTCAAATAGTTTCATCAAATTATCAAGGGGATCTTCTTCGCTCTGAGACTTGGCAATCATATCATTGACGTAAACCTCAATTTCTTGGTGCATCATGTCATGAAATAATGCCACCATGGCTCGTTGGTATGTGGCTCCATCATTTTTCAAACCAAAAGGTATAACTTTATAATAATAAGTGCCCCAGGGTGTGATAAATGATGTCTTTTCCATATCACTTGGGTCCATTCTTATCTGATTATAGCCGGAGAAGCCATCCATGAATGAAAATACTGAAAAGTTGGCTGTATTGTCCACCAAAGTGTCGATATGTGGTAGAGGGAAATCTTCCTTTGAACTATCTCTGTTAAGATCCATGTAATCTACACACATTCTAACTTTGCCATCCTTCTTAGATACTGGTACAATGTTAGCCACCCACTCAGGGTATTTATAAACTGCCAGAAAGCCTGTGTTGATCTGCTTTTTAACCTCATCTCTAATTTTGAGAGCCATGTCGGGTCTGGATCTTCGAAGCTTCTACTTAACTAGAGGACACTTAGGTTTAAGAGGGAGCTTATGAACTACAATGTCGGTGTCCAACCCAGGCGTATCTTGGTAGGACCAAGCAAACACATCCGTATAATTTTTGAGAAGCATTACCAATCTGTCCTTAACCTCTGCCCCAAGTGATTCCCCAATATTAACCTCTCTTTTTACTTCTTCAGAGCCCAAGTTAATAATTTCGATCTGTTCTTTGTAAGGTTGAAGATAGACATCCTCGTATTCGGTCATCTTTATCAGTTCTTTAGGAATTTCGAAATCCTCATCACTCTCATCTTCAACTTGGAATACTGGTGAACTAAAGTAAAAAAGAACTGGATGATCATCAGATTTAGCGGGTGATGGAGGTTCTCTGCATGTGTTAACGAGCTTAGATGATCAAACACACACAAAGAGTTGCATATTATGAATTCTTTTTAGGTTTTCAAAAGATTACCATTTTCCTTTTTTAAAAGAGTGAAAACAATAAAAAACAATGAACAACAAATGGAAGTTTAACAAAACATTCATTCATTGATTAATCATTAATTGCAAAAGTGTGGCCAATACAAAATGATCCACTGGCCTTGGGTGTGACCATCAATTTTAAACAGAGAAAATGCTAACAAGCAAGACAAACATATTACTCTAAGAGTGGTAACATGATGGGAACTTCAACGGCCTCCCAATTGCACAAAATAACTTCATCTCGAAATACCAGGTTATCAATTCAACTTACTTCGGCGTCTTCTTCGATGGCGTTTATTTGAATGCCGCCACTAACAAAGATTTCTTTCAGGGTCTTTAGGCGCTTGTCGTCGATCTCTGATCCTTCATATAGAGTTGGTTTGTAACCCAATCCTTGTCGGTTGTTCTTTTCCCGAGAGTTGACCTCAATTACTTCTTCCCAACCTTGAGGAAGACCTTCCTTCATGGCACTTTTTATACTCTGGATAGAGGCGAAAGATGGCCCGCGTGTGACAACAACGTCCTCAATCAATACAGCGTGTGCAATTTCCAATGCTTGGAAAGCTGTTTCCAATGCATCGTCACTGGCTTCGATGTACCGGAAGGATGATAGATTGCTCACCATTAAATTTTCTTCGCCGTGTACTATGACCAACTGATCTTCAGTAATAAACTTTATTTTCTGATGTAATGTGGATGTGACAATGCCCGCTGCATGTATCCACGACTTTCCCAGTAAATAACTGTATGCCAGATTTATATCCATTACTTGAAAAGTGACCTCAAAGACTTGTGGTCCCACCATAATTGGAAAGTCAACTTCTCCAATTACTGTTCTTCTTGATTCGTCAAAGGCTTTCACGATCAGAGATGTGGCTCTCATCACCGCTCCTTTATATACCAACTTGGCCAGTGTTCTGTTGGGCATCATATTGAGAGATGACCCGTTATTAACAAGAACTCTAGTGAGAGTATCATCTTCACATTTGAAAGATACGTGCAAGACATGATTGTGCTTGCGACCTTCAATGGTCAAGTCATCGTTGTTGAAGCTCAGCGTGTTGCAAGACGTGATGTTAGCAACAACGGAATCAAACTGCCCCATAGTGATATCTTCTGTTACATGGGTGTTTTCCTTGAAAATCACAAAACAGCCGCTGATCTTCCAAATCTAACTTTGGTGACTCACAGGATCGATCAGATTGATCCTAGGACATGTGCTAAAAGCTCTTTATTTTGGAAATTTATCTAAGTTTCACACTTAGGCAGTATTGGGGTAAAAGAATCTAAAGAAACACCTTGTTCGACTACAGAATAATTTAAAAGATAAAATAAAGCTTTTAATAAAAGAAAGAAAGAAGTTTGTTTGGAGAGGGAAGATTAGATTAAGGACGAAGAGAAAGGAATTGCATTGAAAGAGAAGAAAGAAAGAAAGTAAGGAAGAAGGGTGCAAAAGGAAGTAAAAGACTTTGTAAAGTTTAAAGCAAGTAAAGTAAATTTCATTAAGATAAAAGATGGTGTGTTTACATCACGTACATTCTCTATAATACTCGCTTTCTCTACGCTCGGATACTTGGAGTAATTCTAAGAGTAATTTGTACAATGGTAAATGACAACACACTTTGTTCATGTCTAAGACATCCTATTTATAATAGTAAAAAATAACTTCTAATAACCTCCAACATCACCACCTCTAGCCACTTGTCACAATGCATGGATCTACTGCTCATAAGGTGCCACGTGTCCTCTTAAGCATTTGCCAAACGAAACCGTTCCCTCCAAAAGTTTTAAATTTCAAACCTTCGACAAACCACCAACAGCAGAAACGGTCGAAGTCCTTGTTTCTCTTTTAATCTTGGTGAGTTCTTCGACTCCTTCCTTTAGTTGCCTTACGCCTTTCGACCAACTTTTGCTTTCAACTTGTTTTTGGCATTTCTTCTTAAATTCCTTTATTTTGCAAGAGGCGTCGAATTTAGGAGCTAACAAATTGCCCCCCAAAAATGTCTTTTCAACTTCTGATGTGGAAAAGCACATTTTTTGACAGCGTCTGATTTCGACGCCGCTTTTCTTCCTCATACGTGTCATCTGGTGTTCTTTCACCCAATACAAGTCTGGGTAGGTGAAAGGGAAGAAAGAGAAAAGAGAAAAATAGAGGGGAGCACGCAAGATACTGTTCCGCCACCTTGATGCACGTTCCTGACGTCACGTTTCATCATGGCGATTTTCTCGGGAACCACCAAAATCGTGGGTCGTCATCACCTTTTCAGCCTAGGGGACATGAATTGCAACTACTATATCTGCCACCCTACTCCAGGTGCACACGTGGCCCACTAACTCTAGCCCCTTAATGATGAAAACTTTTAATCTTCCATACACTATATAAGTAATTCTCCTCTGATATTTTCATTTTTTCCAACTTCTCCGACTCTTAACAATACTCTTGCATTTCTCTTCCCCCAATTTTCTGTTTTCTAAACCAACAAACTTTTCACTACTTTCAACAATGGCCGATCATCAAAAGAAGAAGACGTAACCCAAAGGGCAAACTTCTGCATCAACTCTCCCACCCTTTGCCAGCTTAAGTGGTCCTAAGGTAGTGAAGAACCAACAGTTCATTCGCGAACCTTTGTTAGAAGAGAAACGCCACATCTATGAATCACAGGTAATCATCCCAGTTACTGTTGCAGGTAAACCCTTAGTCATGTCTGGCCCTTTACCTTCTTTAGGTCTTGATTATTCTGCCATTAGAGACTTCTTTCCCTCCTACAGAGTCACTAAACCTTTAGGGCAAAAAGATTCTAGCAAAGTCTCTGCTGATGGCCCTGATAACCTAACTCTCTTCGACGTAAATCTTAGGTATCTCCATGATGGAGCCAGATTATTTAGGGCTACCCCTTACTTCAAAGACTCTGAACTTTACCTCAATTGATTGGAAAAAATAGAAAAGGTGAAAGCCCAAGATTGGAAGGACATTGGGATTTATGACCTTATAATGATGTCGAAGGTAGGCCCTACTTACTGCCCCCTCATGCTGGCCTCTTCCTTCTTTTTCTGGGACAGTACTCATAATACTTTTCACCTTCCTTGTGGGATGATGACACCCACATTGATTTATGTAGCTTCTATTGTAGGCCTAAAACCCCACATCCTTGTTTACGACCCTGAAATTGATAGCCAAGACACTATAGGATTCGCCAACACCAAACATACTTATACAGCCTTCGTCCAACACGATCATAACAAAACCACCACCTCTGTCGATAATGAGGAACATATAGCCGTTCTAGCCATGTGGTTATCTCGCTGCGTGTTTTGTACAAAGTCTCTGCAGGTGGCACGAAAATATCTTTTCCTGGAAAACCAACTGCACTTGAAGAGAGGTATCTGCCTGAGTGAGATGATTTTGGCCAGTCTCTATGAGGCCTTGGGTGAAGGTGCCGCCAAGTTGAAAGACCCTGAAAGCCATGGCAACTTGCTGTTATCGGGCCCCTTTTGGCTCCTCCAGTTGTGGCTTATGCCACTTCTGAACACAACCTCCCCAACAGAGGCGAAGTCGATGAAGGTTCGCCTTCAGTTTCTGAGAAACGAGTCGAATGGCCTCGCTTGGCCCAACCTACTCCCAGCGAAGAAGGACATACTCTTCGAGCCAACTTATCCAACTTCATTCACATGTTCTCCAAACAGTATGAGTTCACCTCGAGGATGGCTCCCTTTGCAGAACGAAGATGCGGCCCAGAGTGGTCCACCAGGCCCTTCTCTGCTCCACTAAAGAAACAAGAAGAGGAACCGAAGCTAATTTGGGAACGATTCCTCATACCTCGACTGTTGGTTCATAAATTAAACCTTGTTAGAGGTCAGGCCAGCTTAGTAGCCTACCAACCAAACTTTGATTCTTGATGTTATGAAAAAAGAGATCACGTTCACGTGCTCATTCGACACTTTTACCTATCGAAGATTCTTTTTTGATCCTGGAATAAAAGACGAAGGAACTAATAAATATTTCAAGGTTAATGGATGCTACCCAAAGTCACTTTATGACATCCCAACTTTGGAAGAGGAGGCTATAGAAGATCTCTCTTTGAGAAAGGATGCTTATGTGATCACCTATCCATCTTGACTACTCGGGTGTGCTCTTTCCTTTCTCTCACTCTTATTTAATAGTTATGTCCTTTCATTGAGGACAATGCAAGTTTTAAGTGGGGGAGAGGGAACAATTTCTTTATTTTGTTTTAAATTTTCTTTTGTTTTGGTTTTGTTCTTAAATTTTTTTAAAAAAATTTGCTTTACATAAAAACACAATGCATCTTTTGAAAATTTTAGGCTAAAGATTAATTTGAGGTTAGATTGTGGAGACTTTGGAAAAATTCATAAGATTGGTATTTTTTTAACAACTTAAGTCTCCCAAATATGGAAACCGATTTAAATACTTATTATGACATATCCTTGAGTTCTCATCCTTTAACATCTCTTAAGTAGTTTATCTAGCAGTCAGCACCATCTAGAAATCATACACTATGTAATAAAGCTGATGCAAATAAGTGAATGATCATGTTCTTGATAAAAAAGCTAAATAGGAATTCACCTTTTAAGTTAGGTGACCCTCACCTGCCACTTAGGCTAACGGTTGTGAAACCTTCAAAAAAATGAAGAAAAAAAACAGTGGTTAATTTTGAATTTTTGAAAAGATATGGATCATAGTCACCAACAAGCTTATTTACCATGTGTGTGAATAGATAACAGGCTTAATGTGATTGCATTAGAATGAAAGAGAGCAAAAAGGAGGATGGTTAAATTAGGCTTAAGCATAAATGACATGATTCAGATTGATTTGTATATGAGGGAGGTTTATGAATGCATAATTATAGATTTGTGTTCTTAAGATATCCTTAGTGTGCAAAATTAGTACCTAACGATGCAATCTTGACCAAAGAAGAGTTTGTAGCCTATAATGAGTATATGAATGCTATTGTTTTTCATGAGTCTTGATACTATTTTGCTCGGAGTGCAAAAGTTCAAGTGTGGGAGAATTTGATCAGTGTATTTTAATTCACATTCTCTTATGTTTGTACTTAGGCATTTCTTTAGTTTGTTTTGTTTATTTTACTGCTTTATTATATTTTTATAATTAAGTCTTTATTTGCCGTTAATCTATTTTCACAACTTATTTTCAGCTTTAGTGGTTATATGATACCTGTTCACTGTTCGAATCATAACTAGAGTTAAGAGAATTGGTTTTATGTGTACTACAAGGCGTTGGAAAGCTGAGACAATGAGCTACAACCTTCATGTTTTACGTAGAAGCTAATTCATAGGGTAGAAGGCTCAAATAATTCGTTTAAGTCAGGACCCGAATTCTGCCTTTAGGAAAACTTAATTTTGGGCTGGGTTTTTTATGTTTTTCGACCCAGTTGGGTTAGAACCAATTTTGTGATGCTTCCCTATACCTAGTAGTAGCCAGGCTACCGTAGGAACCTTCTTTTCACAAATTTTACTTTTTGCTTTTGTACGATTACGACGAAGAACTAATCATCTAGAGTCAATCTACTGTAATCGTGTTTCCAACGCTTTGAGGTTTTTATTTTATCAATTCAATTTCGTTTCTCTTTCAATTCTATTCTATGAAATTACATTTTTCTTAATCTGTTATTTTATGGAATGTTTTGATTTAATTCGTATGATTGTATTCCTAACTTTTAATCGCTTTTTACGTCTCTTAGTCATTAAATCGCGTTTCTATATCGTGTTTGTTTAATTCGCGATTTTCTTTATCCGTTTGCTTAATTCAGAATATAGGAATATTAGTTTGTTCAATATTTTAGTGCGCTTGTCATTTGATATTGAAATCGAATAGATATTGAAGCCGCTTAGGCAATTGGTAAGGAGAAAAACTCGTGATTAGCCGGAAATTGAAACAGTAGATTGACTTATTTTTATAATCACTTATTTTAATTACTTATATGCATAATTTTTACCGTTACTATAGTTGGTTAAATTCAATACAAGAGTCCTTGCGACACGACTATAGTCATTGTCACTAAACTACCGTTTTTCAAACTACTCGTCTTTTATCCGTGCGCAACAGCGTATCAAATGGGCGCTGTTGCCGGGGATTCTTATTGATGTTATCCAATTTTAGAATTTTAGTTTAGAGTTTTGTTAGATTTTTTTATTTTTAATGTTTTTTTTGCGTGTTAATTTTCAGGGTTCCAGTGGTAAGCGTTTCAGCCTATCAGGTTAGTTTGAAGCCACTATTTCGATTTACTCCGAATTTTTTCCAAAAAATTAGAAAAACATAGACGAACAATACTCCTTTAGAAAATATTCTAAAAGATTTTGACCTTGAAATACGCATATTCCTTATTTTTCTATTTTATTTAATTTATTTTCTATTTTGATGTTTTCAAAAAAATCTGAAAATTTTTGTAGAGATTTATTATGATTTAATTTGATTTTTAGTTATATTTTCATAATTTTTAGATTTTATTTTATTTGATTTTCTATTTTTCCATTCTTTTTCTGAATAGGGACATTGTTCGTATTTTCCAAATTGTTGCTGCATTGCTAAATTATTTTTGTGATTTCTAATTCTTTGTTAATTTTTTCCCTTTTGATAACATGGTTGAACAAAGAACATTAACAAATCTTGTTGCTCTTGATTTTCATTATAATGGTTTAAGTATTGAATATACTGATGTTGATGTTTCTTAAGAATTGAAATCTGGTTTAGTACACTTGTTGTCAAAATTTAATGGACTCGTAGGTGAGGATCCAGATAAGCATATGAAGGAATTCCAAATTGTGTGCTCTACACCTTACGAACCTTCACTAGAGAACCTTGTTATGCAAATGGCTATAAATGATCTTCAGTTTCAGAAACAAACAAATTCCAGTATTCAGGCTTTGCAGACACAAATTGGACAGCTTGCCACTGTAGTGAATGCCATTGAACAAGCTCAAGAATCAAACCAACTACCTGTCCAAACAGTAGTGAATCTAAAATAGTTACTGTTTTTTTTAGTTGATGATACTTATCCTGAGTTGTTATTTGATTTTCCATCTTTATTAGATTATGATGATACTTACTCTTACGATTTGTATGCTGACACTAAAGTTTGCTCTGTTTATGCTGAGATTAATGCTGCCTTGCAGGGTGATGCTTTTCATGATATCGTTTATGCATATGAAGCTCTTGATATCCCTACTGCCCCGACTATACCATCCATTGAACAACCTTCTTCCTTAGAGATTAAACTACTTTCTGATAATCTAAAATATGCTTATTTTGAGAGGGATGAAAAGCTTCCAATTATAATTTCTTCTAACCTTGATTTTGATCAAGAAAATAAACTTTTGTAGGTTTTGAAGAAACATAAGAAGGGAATTGGATGGACCTCGAGGGAAGATGAAATAAAATTAGTGAGGAAGCCCCTGTGGAGGCAAATCGCCATATATCACACAAGTCTGCAAGACATTGGTTAATGCAGGTTTCGATGATGACAAATTCCCTGGATAGATTGGAAATTATGAATTCCAGATCTACTAAACCAGATGCAACGTATCACCCACCATATCCTTTTACGCTTGTCTTAAAACTTCTGAAATGAATATACTTTGTGTTGACAAAATGCAATCATGACCAAAGGCATGAAAGACTTCAAACTAATGAATTTTTGCAGGCTTGCAGGACATGGGTCGACCATAGGGTCGGCGTATGCATCAGAAAAAGTCTAAACCAGACAGCGCACAAAGCATGCGTCGACCATAGGGTCAGCGCATGAAGGAACAACATTCCAGCGAGTCAGCGCGTAAAGGCATGAGTCGACCATAGGGTCGGCGCATAATGGAAATAGATTTCAACGGGTCAGCGCACGCCGACTATATGGTCGATGCATACTGATGAATTTTCCAGATTTCCAAAACAGCACAGGCCATGCGTCGACGCACAGACCTGTTATGGTCGACCATAACAGGTCTGCGCGTCGACCGTTCGAGCGGAAAATCTGTTTTAAAATACTTCCCTCTCATATTTGAAATACTGTTATGTCCAGAATTATGTTGGCACTATATATACTTATTTAAACACTTGTGTCTACCAACATTTGATATTCTTTTGATTCATGTGTTCAAAAACAAGAAAGAGTGAAATAGGTGTCCAAGATTCATCATCTTCATCTTCAACATCTCACAACATTTCAATTAAACACAATCATTTTTGAAATGCATGTGTGAGAGATTCAAGGTGATAAGGTTCGAGGCTTAGATTGGAGAATCAAGCTCGGGTTGAAGATTGTGACAAGTTCTTTTTTGAATAAAACCATTGGGGTTTTACCCTCCAAGATTGGTTCGAATTTTGGGGGTTTTTTGACGAGATTCTTCATCAACGGTCAATCGAGCGAAGGTGATTGTGAAGAGGTGGTCTTCACAAGTCTAGTAGCGGATTCAGTGATTTTGAAGGGAAGATCTCGGGTTCGATTTGGTGCTGTTGAGATCAGCCGGAGCCAAAGGTTTGAACAACAACGTGTTATTCAATAAGGTGGCTGGAGTCGGAGGTCCATCAACACAAATCGAAGAACTTGATTCAGCTTGAATCAAGGGGCAAGGAGTGAAGGCAATTTTCAACACATTGAGATTTCTGTTGTATATTTGCTGCTCAATCCTTGTATAAACTGTTCATTCAAACAGGTGATATCTATAAAATATATCTCAATTCTAGTTTTAGAATTGAGGGTAGACGTACCCCGAAGCGAGGACGACGGGGGAACTGCCTCACCAAATTACTTGTCTTCTCTATTTTCAGCATTTACGTTATAGCTCAAAATAAGTAATTTTTGTGTAAGCTCTATTGTCAAAATTGTGATATCAATTGAGTAAGAGGTTAAAACTCTGTTTTTAACTCCAAAGTACAACAAGACATTGTACTAGGCTGGTTGAAATCACTTACTCAACATAAATATCACTTGGAGTGTTGTTGCACACCAAGTGTTTGACATATTGCTTGAACCAAAATTATCTTACTTGTGTATCTAGTTTTGGCTTGATTTTGAATCATTGGAACTAGGAATCCTTACAACTGAAGTAAATAATTGATAAGTGGAATTAGTGTTGTGATTCTATTTTTCCAAATTGTCATTAATCCAAAGGCTTACGTATATCCGGTTTTCCAATAACCGTTCGTTTTAGACTATATTTTTCCTCGGCCGCTTCTGCACTTAAAACATTTTAAAAACCAATTTTAAATTGGTAGCGCGGACTCAAATTTTAATTGGGGATCTATTCAACCCCCCCTTCTAGATCCGTGCCATAGTCTAACAAGTGGTATCTAGAGCTCCGGTTATTCGGTGCTTCAAATACAACGTAGATAGAAAATGGCTAACGAACCAAAAGGGGTGTACAATAGGGCTCCCATTTTCAACGGTGAAAATTATAGTTATTGGAAAGACTGTATGCGTGTGCATATAAACTCCATAGACAGAAAAATATGGAACGTTATCCTTAATGGTCCAATAGAAATTACTATGACCAATGCGGATAACGTAGTTGTGCCAAAGCCTGAAGCACAATGGACCGATGACGATGAGAAAATATACAATTATGATTGGAAAGCTAAAAACATCTTAATCTTCTCATTAGGTGTAGATGAATACTATCGTGTATCCCATTGTCCTACCGCTAAGGCCATGTGGGATTCACTACAAATAGCCCATGAGGGGACAAACGATGTTAAGTTGGCTAGAATCAATACATTAACACAAGAGTTTGATCTCTTTTTCATGGAGCAAGGGGAAACCATTGCTGACATGCAAAAGAGATTTACTCATCTCATCAATCGTTTACATTCATTAGGTAGGCCTGTTTCCAATGATATTGCTACTAATAAGATCTTAAGATGTCTTAACAGGGAATGGCAGCCTAAAGTGACTGCCATCAAAGAAGCACATGATCTTACCTTATTAGATTTAACAACATTGTTTGGCAAACTACAAGAGCATGAACAGGTACTCTTGAGCTTAGACCAACGCGAAAAGATGGAAAAGAAAGACAAAACGAAGGTGAGTGAAAAGAAATCAATAGCTCTCAAGACTTCCTCCTCGAAGTCTCAAGCAAAAGAGAAAAGTGATTATTCCTCAAGCGACGAAGAAGAGGATAAAAGCGAAGATATGGGGTTGCTTGTTAAACGGTATAACCGTTACATGAGAAAGAACGACATCCAACATTCCGAGAAGAACTTGGTAAACTTCCGGAAACAATCGAGGTACTCCAAGGATGATGACTCGAAAGGTAAAAAGACTAGAGGGACGTGCTACAAGTGTGGAAAGCCCGGTCACTACAAACCGGACTGTTCGATGAATAAAAAGGGAAAGGACAAGGAATCATCAAAGTCACACAATAAATCATCAAAGCCTAGGAGAGCATATATAGCATGGGAAAGTGATAGCGACTCTTCCTCCTCTGATGAAAGTTCTAGTGATGAAGAAGAGTCCGTAAATCTATGCCTCTCCGCCAATCAGAAAAATAAGAAAAAACAGGTACGTCACTCTAAATATGATAAGTCCTCAAATATGTCGCATTCAGAATTACAAACCGCATTTAATGCCTTACATAATGAAGCAGTTGAAGCCTTCAAGAAACTTGCTTCTAATAAGAATTTTTTTACGTATTTAGAGCACAAAGTTAAAGAGTTCGAAAAGAAATTAGAGGACCTTAAGGCTTCCATTGTGAAAGGCAATGAATCGGATTGTAAAGACAATAGAAATCCTTTCAACTTCGGGTGTGATACTTGTCATATTTGGCAAGGTGAGGTTAGAAACCTCAAGGCCAAATTAAACAAGGCACTTGAGCCTAAAGTTACATTTGCTATTGATAAAAAGGATTTTAGAAAAAGTATGATTAACCCATACCAAAAATATGCATATGTAATTAGGGATCAAGCAAGTGAAAGTGTCTCTAAAGTTGATTTTGCTTGCTTATATTGTTGCAAGAAAGGCCACTCCATTGGTAAATGCCGGTTTAGGAGATTTCTTGTTCCTAAAGGCATCTACCAATGGCTGCCCAAACGCAACCATTTTGTCGCTAACCTATTAGGACCCAATATGCCATTGGGTACCTCCTTGTGCTAATTATGTTTTGACAGGTGAAATGTGTCGAGACCACCGAGAGAAGATGGGTTCTCGATAGTGGGTGCTCAAGACACATGTCTGGAGACATATCCTTATTCATAGACTTTGTGGCTAAGAAGAAAGGGTATGTAACTTATGGTGATAACAACCGCGGAGCAATACTAGGTAAAGGTAGTGTGGGTAATCCCGCCTCTACTATGATTTCCGACGTATTGCTTGTCGAAAACCTTAAACATAACTTGATTAGGATTAGCCAATTGTGCGACAAAGGATACAATGTATCCTTTTCAAAAGATTGTTGCAAAATTGTGCATGAAAATGATAAGAAGAATATGTTTAATGGTTTTAGAGTAAACAATGTATATATGCTTGACTTAAATGAAGTATCATTAACAAGCGACAAATGCCTCATAACTATGAGTGAAGACTCATGGCTATGGCATAGGCGTTTAGCGCATGTTAATTTTGACTTACTCAATAAGGTAGTCTCAAAAGACCTAGTCTTAGGACTTCCCAAAATAAAGTTCACCAAGGATCACCTTTGTGATGCTTGTCAAAAAGGGAAGCAAACGAGGATCTCATTTAAGTCCAAAAAGATAATTTCAACAACGAGACCTCTTGAACTTCTACACATGGACTTGTTTGGGCCGTCTAGGATCAAAAGTCTAGGAGGAAACTATTACGGGTTCGTAATAGTGGACGACTTTTCTAGGTTTTGTTGGACCATCTTCTTAGTAAGTAAAAGTGATACATTCGTCGCTTTTGAAAAGTTTGCTAAGCTTTCCCAAAATAAGTTAAATACAAACATAGTGTCCATTAGGAGCGACCATGGAGGTGAGTTTGAAAATCACTTATTTGAAGAATATTGAGGTAACCATGGTATAGATCATAACTTCTCCGCTCCACGCACTCCTCAACAAAACGGGGTTGTGGAGCGCAAAAACCGTATTTTAGAAGAATTGGGAAGAACAATGATAAACGAAAGTGGTTTACCTAAATATTTTTGGGCCGATGCCATTAGTACGGCATGCTATGTTTTGAATAGGGTGCTTATTCGCCCCATTCTAAACAAAACACCGTACGAACTTTTAAAAGGGCGAAAGCCGAATGTTTCTCACTTGCACGTGTTTGGATGCAAATGCTTTGTATTAAACAATGGAAAGGAAAACTTGGGCAAATTTGATTCCAAAGCCGATGAAGGTATCTTTCTCGGATACTCTCAATCGAGTAAAGCATATAGAATATATAATAAACGATTACTTGTTGTAGAAGAGTCTGTGCATGTTACCTTTGATGAGTCCTACCCGAGAAATGTCGGAAAGGATAGTGTTGTTCATGGTGCAGGTACATCCACTGAAGACATACTCAAAAGTGGCGAGACGAGGATTGATCAACCTGACAAAGCCAAAATTGAGGAGGATAAGGATGCACACCGTGATGCAACAAAGGAAGTTCATCCGCCTTCAAACGACGATCTTCCTCAAGAATGGAAGTCATCTAAAGACCATCCAATTGAAAACATTATTGGAGACATCACAAAGGGTGTAACAACTCGAGCTAAGCTAAGTAATTTCTGTTATCACTTCGCTTTCATGTCACAGATGGAACCTAAAAACCCTAAGGAAGCCCTACTCGATGAACATTGGTATTTGTCAATGCAGGAGGAACTGAATCAGTTTACTAGAAATGAGGTTTGGGACCTTGTCCCTCCTCCACGAGGTCATCGAGTAATCGGCACCCGATGGGTGTTTAGAAATAAACTGGACGAGAACGGAGTAATAACTCGCAACAAAGCGCGTTTAGTCGCGCAAGGGTATAACCAAGAGGAAGGCATCGACTATGAGGAAACTTATGCGCCGGTTGCCCGACTCGAGGCTATACGCCTTCTACTTGCTTTCGCTTGTGCGAAAGATTTTAAGTTATTTCAAATGGACGTCAAAAGTGTGTTCCTTAACGGGTTTATAAATGAAGAAGTCTATGTTGCTCAACCACCTGGTTTTGAGTCTCATGAGTATCCTGATCATGTCTATAAACTGAAAAGAGCTTTGTACGGTCTCAAACAAGCTCCTAGAGCTTGGTATGAGAGACTAAGCAAATTCTTACTTGATCAAGGCTACTCAAGAGGAAATGTTGATACTACTCTCTTCATTAAACGTCAAGGAAAACACTTAATTCTTGTACAAATTTATGTTGACGATATCATATTTGGATCCACTAACATGAATCTCGTAAGAGAGTTTGCTAAGCTTATGCAGGGTGAATTCGAGATTAGTATTATGGGTGAACTCACATATTTTCTCGGTTTACAAATCAAGCAACTGAAGGAAGGAACATTCGTGAGCTAAACAAAATATTGTTTGGATCTTCTCAAGAGATTTGACATGGCAAATGCAAAAGCCATAGACACCCCTATGCCAACATGTGCAAATATGAGTAAAGATGAAAGTGGCAAAGATGTTGAGGTAAAAAGGTACAGAGGTATGATTGGCTCGCTTCTCTATCTTACTGCTTCGCGTCCTGACATTATGTTTAACATGTGTATGTGCGCCAGATACCAATCATGTCCTAAGGAATCCCACCTAAAATCTATCAAACGCATACTTCGATACCTATCTGGTACTCCGAAGTATAGATTATGGTATTCTAAGGGTAATGATTGTTCATTGGTAGGCTTCTCCGATTCCGATTTTGCCGGTTGCAAATCGGATAGGAAAAGCACTAGTGGTACGTGTCACTTATTTTCAAATTCCTTGGTTAGTTGGCACAGCAAGAAACAAGTGTTTGTTGCTCTGTCAACCGCCGAAGCGGAATACGTAGCCGCCGGTAGTTGTTGTGCGTAAGTCCTATGGCTTAAACAACAACTATTGGACTTCAATTTGAAACTAGAACGTGTTCCAATATTTTGTGACAACACCAGTGCTATAAATCTTACCAAGAATCCAGTGTTACACTCGCGTACCAAACACATAGAAATTCGACACCATTTTCTTAGGGACCATGTAGAGAAGGGTGCCGTTGTCTTTGAACACGTTGATACTAAAAACCAACTAGCGGGCATTTTCACAAAGCCGCTAGCCAATGAGCCCTTCTTTCATATCCGTCGAGAACTTGGTATTCTCGATATTTCTGATCGGGTTTAAAAAATTACTACGTTCAAATTTAATGTATTTACAACTGTGATTTTGTACCACTAACAATTTTTTTGAGCCTGTTGCAAGCAAAAATCTGTGATTAACAAAAGTGGTCGGTATAGAGGTGATATTGCTCCTTTCTCCTTCTTTTTCTTCTCTCTCTCTCTCTCTTAACATTCATGACTTGAAAATAACTATATCGTTCTACAATCATGGTACTTATATATGTATATGACTGTTGCTGGTTGATACTATGTGTGTTGAATGCAAGTCATATTGTGAAAAGATGAATAGGCATGATAAATAGGCAAGTGTGACATTCTGCATAACATAAAACTGAAAATTTTGAGTTTTTTGAAGGTTTGAGTCGACCTAAACAGGACAATGGTCGACGCATGCTGTAAACTTTCAAAATTATCAAAAATTGTACAGTATGCATCGACGCATGCAGGGGCTATGGTCGACGGCTCGCTTAAAAACCCAGAATTTTTCTCTTTTGAAAAACGTTCCAAGTTCCCACTCCCCTACATTTAATGTGCAGTCAACTCTTGTGATGATTTGATATGGCATTTATCTTGTAAATGGCATCTAGACACCTAGTATGTCCTCTTGTCTCCTCCCTCTTCCCAAAAACCCTAAAACCTCTCTCTATTAAAGACCTAAGTCTTCTTCTTCTCCAACATTATTTCCAATTACTCTCTTCAAAGTTCAAAGTTCATCTTTACAAACTCCTCCAAAAATCATCATCAATGACTTCCTCTCTCTGCAAAACTATTGGTAAGAGATCAAGAGCCTCTTCATCCTCTGCTTCAGTTCCTGTTACTGCTGTTTCACTTGTTCATCCTCCTGCTGTTGAAAACTTCAACAAAAGTCTCATCAAAAGGGCCATAGTTCCACAACATGCTTTCTACCATGCAACAGATGAGCGCTTGCATCTCACCCGAATTCTGTCCCTGTTGGACTTCCAAGGGTTCGTCAATTTCCTGGAGTGTAATACAAAGTACAGTGAGGATTTGGTCAGGGTGTTCTACACAAATTTTCGAGGTAACTTTCAAGATCAGCACTTTCACACTTCTGTAGGAAATAGACTGGTTAATATAAATTCTGAAGTATGGAACAAATATTTTAATATGACTGTTGATGCTGATGCACCACCTCTTCATGAGGTAACTGACACTCGTACGGTGCCGGGTTATGAATTTAAGAGCGCTCTGAATGACATGCTCAAACGAACCTATCCCGATGCAATTGTCAACAGCGATGCTTTTCCTCGATCGGTCACAACCGGGAATCTCAATACAGGGGAGCGCATCCTTCAGTGGATCGTCGCTCGTATACTACGACCGAAAAAGGGTGGATTGTCTTGTGTCGAACAAGCTGAGGTACATCTCATCTATATACTGAAAAATAGGATCAAAATAAACTGGCCATACTATATTGCTAGCAGGATGTTTGCTCTGAGAGACTCAAGTAGAGGCACTGCTTTAGCCTATGGGTCGTTCATTTCGGAAATTCTTGCTGCTGTGAATGTTGTATACCCAACATTTTCGTGTGTCTCAGTCCCCTCGGATAAAGAATTTAGCACCAAAACCCTTGCAATGATGGGGTATTTTTGGTGTGCTGAACGACGTTCATACAGATTTGTCTGACGGGCCAATATTCCTCCGGTGCCTCATAACCGTTCTGATGAAGAAGAAAGTGAAGAGCAGGGTGAAGAAGAAAGTGAAGAACAAGGTGAAGAAGAAAGTGAAGAGGAAGGTGAAGAAGACGATGCAGAAGACGACACAGATGCAGAGATACAAGAACCTATCTGTGGGACTCAAGATTATCATCAATCTCCAGTCCAAGATACGGCTACAAATACCGATTGGGGACAGTATTCATATCCACCAGAAGAGCAAGAAGGCGATTCTACAAATCAAGGATGGGGCAATTGGCAATATACAGGCTAGACTACCCTGGGTAGATTCTATGACCCATATCACGGCTACCCTCAAGACTATCAACCCTCTCCGCACTCATCACCTCCTCCGCCTTCGGACAACTCTGAAGTCATTAATATGATGCAGTCAATGCAGTTAGATCAACAAAACTTCATGAGGCGTCAAGACACTCAAATGGAGCAGATTAGAGCTGAGCTCCATGCCCAAAATGAAAGGTTCAATTATTTTTCTACTCGGATGGACGCCCGTATTGAATCTCTGGTTGAATCACATGAGCGGCAAGATTGGGAAATCACCAACTCTCTCAGTCACCTCAACATGTCCATAGAAGCCTTTCTGGACTTCTCGGATCCTTACCACAATCCAGATGCTGCATACCGAGGGAGAGGCCGAGGACGGGGCCGCGGATATTAGATTCATAGTTGCATATTTCATATTTGCTTATGTGTTTTCGTCTGTGTACTTTTCATTTTTTTGTATTATGTGTGCCTGAACTTTCACCTTCTTTACATGTTTTCGTCATTATCTATTAATTCAAGATATTTTTGTTCATTATCATGCTTATGTGTGAAGTTTTGTAATTAACTATCACCTATTATATGTTCTCTGTTAATTGATGCGTTCTCCTTCTCTTTTTGATGGTGTCAAAGGGGGAGAAGACAATGTAGCAAGCAAACACCAAAGCCAAGTCAGGATATTAACAGTTCAGGATATTAACAACATTTGATGGCTGTTTGTTCTACAGCCTTATAGTACAAAAGAAAGGGGGAGCTTGTGTATACTTGTGTGTATACATTGCATATTTGGTGTTTTAGTTGTATACAGGTTGTCATCATCAAAAAGGGGGAGATTGTGGAGGCAAATCGCCACATATCACACAAGTCTGCAAGACATTGGTTAATGCAGGTTTCGATGATGACAAATTCCTTAGATAGATTGGAAATTATGAATTTCAGATCTACTAAACCAAATGCAACGTATCACCCACCATATCCTTTTACGCTTGTCTTAAAACTTCTGAAATGAATATACTTTGTGTTGACAAAATGCAATCATGACCAAAGGCATGAAAGGCTTCAAACTAATGAATTTTTGCAGGCTTGCAGGACATGGGTCGACCATAGGGTCGGCGTATGCATCAGAAAAAGTCTAAACCAGTCAGCGTACAAAGCATGCGTCGACCATAGGGTCAGCGCATGAAGGAACAACATTCCAGCGGGTCAGCGCGTAAAGGCATGAGTCGACCATAGGGTCGACACATAATGGAAATAGATTTCAACGGGTCAGCGCACGCCGACTATATGGTCGACGCATACTGATGAATTTTCCAGATTTCCAAAACAGCACAGGCCATGCGTCGATGCACAGACCTGTTATGGTCGACCGTTCGCGCGGAAAATCTGTTTTAAAATACTTCCCTCTCATATTTGAAATACTGTTATGTCCAGAATTATATTGGCACTATATATACTTATTTAAACACTTGTGTCTACCAACATTTGATATTCTTTTGATTCATGTGTTCAAAAACAAGAAAGAGTGAAATAGGTGTCCAAGATTCATCATCTTCATCTTCAACATCTCACAACATTTCAATTACACACAATCATTTTTGAAATGCATGTGTGAGAGATTCAAGGTGATAAGGTTCGAGGCTTAGATTGGAGAATCAAGCTAGGGTTGAAGATTGTGACAGGTTCTTTCTTGAATAAAACCATTGGGGTTTTACCCTCCAAGATTGGTTCGAATTTTGGGGGTTTTTGGACGAGATTCTTCATCAACGGTCAATCGAGCGAAGGTGATTATGAAGAGGTGGTCTTCACAAGTCTAGTAGCGGATTCAGTGATTTTGAAGGGAAGATCTCGGGTTCGATTTGGTGCTGTTGAGATCAGCCGGAGCCAAAGGTTTGAACAACAACGTGTTATTCAATAAGGTGGCTGGAGTCGGAGGTCCATCAACACAAATCGAAGAACTTGATTCAGCTTGAATCAAGGGGCAAGGAGTGAAGGCAATTTTCAACACATTGAGATTTCTGTTGTATATTTGCTGCTCAATCCTTGTATAAACTGTTCATTCAAACAGGTGATATCTATAAAATATATCTCAATTCTAGTTTTAGAATTGAGGGAAGACGTACCCCGAAGCGAGGACGACGGGGGAACAGCCTCACCAAATTACTTGTCTTCTCTATTTTCAGCATTTACGTTATAGCTCAAAATAAGTAATTTTTGTGTAAGCTCTATTGTCAAAATTGTGATATCAATTGAGTAAGAGGTTAAAACTCTGTTTTTAACTCCAAAGTACAACAAGACATTGTACTAGGCTGGTTGAAATCACTTACTCAACATAAATATCACTTGGAGTATTGTTGCACACCAAGTGTTTGACATATTGCTTGAACCAAAATTATCTTACTTGTGTATCTAGTTTTGGCTTGATTTTGAATCATTAGAACTAGGAATCCTTACAACTGAAGTAAATAATTGATAAGTGGAATTAGTGTTGTGATTCTATTTTTCCAAATTGTCATTAATCCAAAGGCTTACGTATATCCGGTTTTCCAATAATCATTCGTTTTAGACTATATTTTTCCTCGGCCGCTTCCGCACTTAAAACATTTTTAAAACCAATTTTAAATTGGTAGCGCCGACTCAAATTTTAATTGGGGATCTATTCAACCCCCCCCTTCTAGATCCGTGCCATAGTCTAACAGCCCCTTCATCCTTTGATTCTTGATGTTGTGAAAAAAGAGATTACGTTCACGTGCTCATTTGACACTTTTACCTATTGAAGATTCTTCTTTGATCTTGGAATAAAAGACGAAGGAACTAATAAATATTTAAACATTAATGCATGTTTCCCAAAGTCACTTTATGACATCCCAACTTTGGAAGAGGAGGCTATAGAAGATCTCTCTTTGGGAAAGGTTGCTTATGTGATCATGTATTCACCTTGACTACTCGGGTATGCTCTTTCCTTTCTCTCACTCTTATTTAATTGTTATGTACTTTCATTGAGGACAATGCATGTTTTAAGTGTGGGGGAGGGAACCATTGCTTTATTTTGTTTTAAATTTTCTTTTTTTTTTGGTTTTGTTCTTAATTTTTTTTAAAATTTGCTTTACTTAGAAACACAATGTATCTTTTGGAAATTTTAGGCTATTGATTAATTTAAGATTAGATTGTGGAGACTTGGGAAAAATTTATAAGATCGGTACCGTTTTAACACCTTAAGTCTCCCGAATAGGGAAACCGATTTAAATACTTATTATGATATAGCCTTGAGTTCTCATTCTTTAATAGCTCTTAAGTAGTTTATCTAGCCGTCAACACCGTCTAGAAATCATACACTAAGTAATTAAGCTGATGCAAACAAGTGAATAATCTCGTGGTTGATAAAAAATCTAAATAGGAATTCGCCTTTTAAGTTAGGTGACACTCACCCGGCCACTTAGGCATTTACTTAGTTTGTTTTGTTTATTTTACTGTTTTATTATATTTTTATAACTAAGTCTTTATTTGCCGTTAATCTATTTTCGCAGCTTATTTTCAGCTTTAGCGGTTATTTGATACTTGTCCACTGTTCGAATCATAACTAGAGCTAAGAGAATTGGATTTATGCATTCTATATGGCGTTGGAAATCTGAGACAAAGAGCTACAACTTTAATGTTATATGCATAAGCTAATTCAGAGTGTTGGAGGCTCGAATAATTTGTTTAATTCAGGACCCGAATTCTGGCTTTAGGAATACTTAGTTTTGGCCAGGATTTTTATGTTTTTCGATCCAGTTGGGTTAGAATCGGATTTTGTGATGCTTCCCTATACCTAGTAGCATCTGGGCTACTGTAGGATAACCTTCTTTTCACAAATTTTACTTTTTTCTTTTCTATGATTATGATGAAGAACTAATCATCTAGAGTTGATCTACTGTAATTGTGTTTCCAACGCTTTGAGGTTTTTATTCTATCAATACAATTTCGTTTCTCTTTCAATTCTATTCTATGAAATTGCATTTGCTTAATCTGTTATTTTATGGAATGTTTTGATTTAATTTGTTTGATTGTATTCCTAACTTTTAATCGCTTTTTACCCCGCTTAGTCGTTAAATCGCATTTCTATAGCGTGTTTGCTTAATTCGCGATTGTGTTTATCCGTTTGCTTAATTTGGAATATAAAAATGTCAATTTGTTCAATATTTTAGTGCGCTTGTCATTTGATATTGAAATCGAATAGAGATCGAAGCCGCTTAGGGAATTGGTAAGGAGAAAAAACTGTGATTAGCCGGAAACCGAAACAGTAGATTGATTTTTATAATCACTTATTTTAATCACTTATTTGCACTATTTTATAAATAGAACCTTAAAAACCCCATAAAAATTTTCTTTAGTTGGTTGAAATAATACAAGAATCCTTGAGATACGACATCCGAGTGTCGCTTCCCTTTACTACTCTTTCAAAAATACTTGTTTTTGATCTGTGCGTGACAGTGGATCACATCACCGTCAATCAATTCAACGAGGTAGTCACGAATATTACAACCAGCCGATACTTAAAATTTAACGATGCTTAATTGCCTGCTGATGGGACTTCCCATAATAAAGCTTTACGCATATGTGTCACATTTATGTATACCCTTTTATCTTGAGTCCTTGTGGACACTAGTTCTTCTCTTAATGTGATGCCCAAAAACACATTAATTCAGCTACTGGTAGAAGGGGAAGACATGAGAGCCAGTTCCTTGGTTGTAAGCGCTTTTGATAGCTCTAGGAGACATGTAATTTGTGAAGTTGATTTTCCTATTTGAGTTGGACCACATTTGTTCACCATCATATTCCAAGTAATGGATATCAATTTGGCCTACAGTTGTTTGTTAGGAAGACCATGGATCCACATTGCTGGGGCAGTGACTTCCATGCTACAACAAAATCTAAAATTTATGTTTGAGGACAAATTGGTTATTGTTTGTAGTGAAGAGGATTTGCTTGTTAGTGAGTTATCTTCGTTTCGGTATGTTGAGACTAAGGAAGGTATAACAGAGGTTCCTTTCCATTGCTCAGAGTTTGAGGACGTCAGTTATTCTACATCCAATCTAGACAAGGTAGCATAAGTGATCCTATCTTCCTTGATGAGTTCCAAAGAAACTCTTGAGAAGGGGACTCCTTCTGGTTGGGGTGAATAGTAAATGTTGCTGAGAAGAATAATTGTTTCAGTATTGGCTATCATCTGCCGTCATGCCTGGCCAACCTAAAAACTCAAAAGAAGTTCTACCCTATCAACTTCAATAATGATGGTTTTTAATGCGACAACATCGTGGTAGTCCTTGAAGATGCAAGCAGCAGAAAGATCCCAATTTTTGTGCGTTGGTGCCCACCTGGCTTCACATTAAACAACTGGATGACCTTTGTGATCCCTACAGTCTTTTCTGTTACAAAGTAATGCATTTTGTATTTTCTCAATCCCTTGTCCTCGCCCAAGACTAGAGGATAGCTTGTAAGGGCCTCCACATGTTTTCAAAGCATTATATAGTCAATAAATAAAAATTATTTTTCATTCAAAATTGTGCTCCTTTCCTTTCTTTTATTTTTATTTTTTTACAAAAAAAATGGAAAAAGTTTCTTTTTCTTTAACTGTTTCATAAGCCCATTCTAAAATAAAGCTTCATAAACATGCAGAATAAACGAATCATTAGTAACAACATGGCTCATATCCCTTATAACTTTGGGCTTCTAATTAACTAACTCGAAGACGACGGTAAGGAAGATTGTGAAATGTCGGCTGAACTAGCAAGACTCCTTGAGCATGAGCAAAAAGAGATTCAAACACATCAAGAGCCAGTAGAAGTTATCAATATGGGAACTGAAGAAGCAAAAAAAAAAAAGAAGTGAAAGTTGGGGCATCCGTTGAAAAACATGTTCGCACATAGTTGGTTAAATCACTACAAGAGTATGTTGACGTCTTTGCCTAGTCGTATCAAGATATGTCGGGTTTAGACACCAACATCGTCGAGCATTACTTGCCATTCAAGCCTGAATATCCTCGTGTTAAGCAGAAGCTCAGAAGGACTACATTATACATGGCACTAAAAATAGAGAAGAGGTTGAGAAACAATTTGGTGCTAGCTTCTTATCCATTTCTGAATATTCTCAATGGATTGAAAATATCATTCCAGTCTCGAAGAAAGATGGCAAAGTTAGAATCTGCATAGACTATAAATACCTTAATAAAGATAGGCTCTCTGTCTTCTCATAAAGATGGCAAAGATATGGGAAAGACTACTTTTATCACTCCTTGAGGAACTTACTGCTACAAAGTTATGCCATTTGGTTTGAAGAACGTATGGGCAACATATCAAAGAGCCATGGTAGCCCTCTTTCACGAAATGATCCATAAAGAGATAGAGGTTTACGTGGATGATATGATTGCTAAATCCAATACTGAAGACGAGCACCTAGACTATTTGAGGAAACTACTCCCTCCGTCCCAAATTATAAGACATTTTGGGCATTTCACACAAATTAAGAAACTTAATTATTATTTTCTGGGAAAGACAAATTTTGTATGACTTACAAAAATTCCCCTCATAATTACACAGGAGAGAGAAATTGAAAGAGTTGAAAGAATAAATAATAATAAATACTTGAAGGTATATTGGGGAAAATATCATTAATATTGTATTGGGAATGTAAGGTGACTTATAATTTAGGACAGAGAGAGTATTTACTAGACTTTGGAAGTACAAGATGCGGTTGAATCCTACAAAGTGCACCTTTTGGTTCATATCTGTAAGCTTTTGGGTTTCATTGTTAGTCAAAAGGGCATTGAAGTTGATCCCGACAAAGTTCTAGCAATTCAAGACATGCGACCTCCCAAAATAGAAAAGGAAGTCTGAGGCTTCCTAGGTCGACTAAACTACATCTTAAGGTTCATCTCCCATCTAACAACTACTTGTGAACCAATTTTCAAATTATTAAGAAATAATCAAAAGATCGAGTGGAACGATGATTGCCAAAAGGCATTTGACAAAATAAAGAAGTACTTGCAAGAACCACCGATCTTAATACCCCATGTTCCGAGTAGACCACTAGTCATGTATATCACAGTGTTGGATGAATCAATAGGTTGTGTATTTGGTCAACATGATGACACAGGTAGAGAAGGACATGCCATCTACTACTTGAGCAAGAAGTTAACAGATTGTGAAATCAGATACGCACTCTTAGAGAAGACTTATTGTGCTCTAGCTTGGGATGCTCGACGCCTAAGACAATACATGTTATGTCACACTACTTTGTTGATATCCAAACTGAATCCACTAAAGTACATATTTGAGAAGCCTATTGTCGCTAGAATAATTGCTCGGCAAAATATACTACTGGCCGAATATGATATCCAATATGTCACCCAAAAAGCTATCAAAGGGAGTGTGTTATCGGATTATCTCGCTCATCAACCTATGAAAGCTTATCAACTAATGAGGTTTAACTTTCCAAATGAAAAGATTCTACTTATTATAGACTATGAAATCCCATACCCTGACGAAGGACCCGAACCAGGATCACGATGGACGCTCGTGTTCGACGGTGCTTCAAATGCTAAAGGTCACGGGATTAGGGAAATCATTACTTCTCCAACTGGCTTTCACCTTCCTTTCATTGCAAGATTATGTTTCGACTGCACCAACAATATGGCAGAATATGAAGCATGTATTTACAAAATCGAAGCAGCCATTGATCTGAGAATCAAAATGCTCAAGGTATATGAAGATCCAACTCTGGTAATCAGTCAGATAAAGGGAGATTGGGAAACTCATGATAGCAAGTTGATTCCATTCAAGAAACACATCTCGAAGTTGATTCCTTAATTTGATGAAATCACTTTTCATCATATCCCTAGAGAAGAAAATCAATTAGTAAACATTTTGATAAGTCAAGAATGTACCAGATGATTACATCATTCCCATGATGCTCGATTCAAGTCATCAAAACCTAGAATCTCCAATGATCCACCAATGATTGGAAGCTTGTTCTTATCTCCAGAGGCTCTGAGTATGGATCTACTCTAAACTGAATAGTTGTTGCAATCGAGCTTAGATGCAATGGTAACTGAGTTTGGACCATCACTCGGGTCCATAAAGTATGATGAACCACTTTCTGATGATAGTTGAGATTTTGGTAGGGCGCGGTGAAACAATGGAAAGCAGATCAAAGGATCAAAAAAGATGATGAAATACAACGGGTAGATCGAAAGAAAACACAAGTTTCAAAATGAAACTTAGAAGATGAAGAACACTAAAAAATCATGAGAAAGAATGAACAGTGAAGATCAAAGAATCTCTCAAAGAGAGGCTTTGATACAATGTAATGAATAGAAAATCTTCATTGATTATCAAAGTGGTTTACATGAATGATATATAGAAGTAACAATAATGTAGGATAGTTATGGTAGTGCAACTCTATACAATAAAAACTCCTAACCACTATAACTAACTAATAACAACCTAAAACTAACTTTGTAGTATGTGTAATAAATCACTACTTCTAACTATCTTAAAATTATTTGAGGAACAAGTTAGTCTTCTCTAACTTGTTCAAGGTGTAATAAACATAATTCAGAAACTTAAATAAAAAACGAACGAAAAATAAATCATTTTATATCAAAAATACATGATTATTTGATTATGGATAAAAAAGATAGTTATTGTTACAAAGTAAATGACGAGGTTTTTTATTTTGAGCAATCTTGGAATAAATAAAAACGGAACATTATCTCTTTAAAAAGAAGATGAACAGAAAAAAAAAATAAAACTTTGGTACGAGGATTTGTCTCACTTACGCTTGTGAAATAAAAAATATAAAATTAAAATAAAATCTCAGTACTCCAATGTCATTTCCTCTACAATGGTGGATTTGATTAGCCAATAGAATAGGGTTTGATCGTGTTGATTTTTTTTGGGAGAGAGGTTGATATTGTTATAGATGAAAATATGGAAGTGTTGTTGATGGTGTTGTAATAGATAATGTTAGAGATTGATTATTTAAAATAGTAGTTATGATTTCTTAAATTGTTGAAGAGGAGGAGAAGACGAAGAATAAAAAAACATAAATTTAGGATTATATCAAAAATTTTGTTTTACAAAAAAATAACAATATTTATAATAAATAATTTAATTACTAAGTAATAGTTTTGACTATTTTATATCTAAATGTCCCACATTATTAACTATGAAGACACCTCATCAAAATTGGTTGGACCTAATAAAATTATAAGACTTGTTTATTACAGGGATTAAATAGATAATTTTAAAAATGAAAGAGCTAATATTTCATTTTGATCAAAATTAAGGACTAAAATTGCATTTAAAAATTTAAAAGAAAAGTTAAAATGCCTTACTATAAAGTTTACATTAAATCTCTAACATGTGTGAAACTTGATTAGATGTTTGAAAATTATATAATCATGATATAGAAGAATTGACGGAGGTTCTTTTTAAACTGCAAAATGGAAGTTAAGAAGGAATGATTACCTTTTGAAGATTCTTTAAAGAAAAATTCTACATCGACTATGTCGAATTCATTGAGAATTTATCTGGATGCAAAGAGAAAGAGAAAAGAAAGAAAGTAAGAGAAAAGTGATTGAAAAATAGGTGGAAAGTAAAATAATTTTTAAGTTGTTTAGTAAAAGTAAAAGTGAATAGAAAATATGAGAAACAATATATTTATTTTAAAGTTACACAAATACCCACCTATGAAGAATTATATATTAGATTTTTTTTGTCCTTTTCAACTTTATCATCCTTTCATTCAACTTTCTCTCCAGTTTTTAGTTAAAACATTTTTAAGACGAGTCTCATTAAAAATATTAATTCCTCTCTCTCTCTTTTTTGTGCAAAACAAGAATGAAGATGATCGTACCTGATCAGAGAGATCACTGGACTACTACGCGTTTGAGTTGTTGAATTATTGACTTAACGGACAGAGGGGGGTGTACCTGAAACACACTGCGATGCCAAAGTAAGGGACGGGCAGAGTGGTAACAAGCACAAAGAGAAAGGAGTGAGAATTAGATTACCTGACCTTCTAGTGGAAGATGGTATTTATAATGATCCTCTAGCGCAGGGTCAACGATTATTATGCGTTGGGCTGGGCTGCTAGGCCCAACGCTGGTAACTGCTAGGGCTGACGCGGCGTCATGAAGACCAGCACGTGGTTTTCACCCTAGTGTAATTGTTCCGTGTTATCCGGGAGGAGGAGGACCGGATAATCAGGACACGAATAATTACCTGATGACGTGTCTCCGCGTAGGGGACGCGTTGAGAACGTGGGAGAGGTTCGAGGAGCTTCCCGAGCTGGATGTGTTCTGCCTGACCGTGGGGCAGAAGAAAGACGAGTCAGACAGATATTAGGATCTTGCTCGATTTTCGTTGGTTCATGCGCGACGGGGAGAAGATGTTCTGCCTGACAGGTCTCTGCCCGACAATGAGGTCTTATTGGGCCTTCCAACCTGGTGGGGTTTGGGCCTGCTCGACTATGGGCCAAGCATCGGCCCAGTCCAGAACTGTAGCCCCCCTAGTCGTTGCTCGTGATCAAGCGAGATGTGACTTAAGGTGAAAAAAACGTCGAGCATGTCATTACGTCAGGCAGGGGGAAACCCATGGTCGAGGAGGGGGAAGCTAAAGGGACGTAAGGAAGGTTGGGGGTTACCACGTGTCACCCTACAGAGGCTACGGTCTAGGCACTTGAATGCCTAGTGACGCTTCGTTTCTTGTGCTCGGGCGTATATATACGTGGGCCTAGCTCGTCTTTTGGTTGATTCATTCTTTTTGCTGCTATTCGACCTTCTGATTTGTCTGCTCGACGCCTTCAGTCTTTCCGCTCGACGCCTGCAGTCTTTCTGCTCGACGCGACCACTTTTTTCCGCCAAATCACGTAAGTCTCTGCCTCCCTAATGATGCTTTTTAATATTTCCAGTGGTGCTCCCGGTGGTTCCGCTGGGGACGGCGGGGTGACCGTGGGCTTTTCTGGCGAATACGCTGGAGAGTCCTTCAATACTAAGGTTGTGACTGATTGTCCTCAACCCTTGCAATGAGTGGCCCAAGGAGGTTTAATGAAAGTTTGAATATCTTGAGGGTAGTCGATGAATACCTCAAACAAGAATGATGAATGCTCCAAGGATAAAGATTGCATTCCCCGGGCACATCGGAGGGTCGGTCACCTCAAAATGGTCTTCTGGACGCCCAGGTGTCCACTCCCTTTCACTTGAACTGCGGTGGAAGGGTGGATTTGATTTGGCTGTCGAATTCACTAAGTTCCTCTGCTTTTCAGGTAAATGGCCGACCATGAAGAAGAGGGGACGATGTGGTATCTGTCCAACGATGAAGAGGGTCGTCAAGATGAGGCCGTCGTGGATCCCCTGGACAGACTGGTTAAGGAGTGGGTCGGGGACGAGCCCCTCAATTTTTTGTCACGGTTCGTGCTCGACGATTCCAATGTTTTTGCCGTGATTGAGAATAGGGAGGTCGGGGCTCCCTGTCAGTTTCGAGCATGTCATCCTCGGGAACTAGACCGTATATGCTCTCGCTACGACGAGGGCCGGTTCCCCATGTACGAATTTGCTTTCAAGGAGGTAGGGATGTGTATGTCGTTCACGAACTTTCAGCAGGGCGTGTTCGACCACTTAATGTTGGCGCTGTCTCAACTTCATCCTAGCTCCCTCGCTTTTCTCTGGGTATTCGAGATCGTTTGCAATTAACTCGAGCTCGGGGCCACCATACCGTTGTTCTTCTGTGTCTTTCACCTGCAGCAGTAGACGGTGGCTGTCAGACATAACTGGGTCTCCCTGAAGCAGCCGACCAGGCTCTTCCGGGCATCCACCGACTCTGTATGGGGGTTCAAGGATAGATGGTTCGTGGTTATGCCGGCGACGGATGAGGCATACAATACAATGTTCCAGAGAGAGGTCACTGTCGTGGACGGAGAATCCGAGGAGAGCTTTGAGTCTAATTTCCCCTTATAATGGATGAAGTGCACTTTCGCTCCAGTACCGAGAGCTTCATCTACCGACCTCATCGCCTGGGCAAGGAGGACAACCTGGCTTTTAAGAAGTTTGTCGACTTCGTCGGGCGTCTTCCCCCTCGCAAGTGCGTGACCCTGGATGGGCAGTACATCCGAGATGCCAACGGGGAGATCTTGATCGAGACCCGGTGCATCAATACGACGACCTTCCTCGAGTACCAGACAGAGGCCGAGGCTCATCGTTTTTTAGGTAGTGGGACGCTTCCTCGATTTTCCTTTGTTCTTTTGACTTTTTGTACTAACTGTTTTCTCGTGCTCTTCTTGCAGGTGCTATGGGTTCAGTGGAGGAACACGTGATGAATCTGCTGAACAGGGGTGCCTGACGTCCTTCGGGGAGGGCTGCTGCTGTCTAGAAAGAGGTCATTGTTGGACCGGCAGGTTTGGCTTCGTCTCTGCAAGGCAGCGGCTCCTCAGCGCAGCCGCCGACCACCAAGAGGCGACGGGAGATAGAGACGTCCCCGATTGACTTGACGGACTGGTCCCTGGAATAGAGCTTTGTTCTTCCCCCCTGTTGCCTCCGGTCAAATTTCTTTACAGGAGGAATGTTCCTGCTGTGGCTCCCAAAGAGGCGAAGAGCATCTTGGCTGCGGGCAAGGAGGATCGAAAGAGGATGTTGTTCAAAGACCTGGCTTCGGTGGTGAGGGCGTTTGAGACGGCTCTCGTGTTAAACAAGGAGGGGTGCTCCTCGACTGGCTTAGTTACTGCCCGGAGGGAGCTAGCGGTATCTGAGGAGGTTAGGTCCAAGTTGGTGGCCGATCAGAGGGAGTACCAAAAACAAGACAAAATCCATCGTGAGCAGATCAAAGAGCTCGAGAAGATGTTGAAGGAGGGGGAGGACGAGTTGGCCAGGATCAAGAGTCATGTTGCTGAGCTCGAGAGCCTGGTCGCTCCTGTTGAGGAAGAGTCCAACGAGGAGAGGTTGTTGGCGTCTCATCGGGAGCTGGTGGAGAGGATCCGCCAGTTGGAAGGTGACTGCTTAGGGGCCGTCGAGGTGGGGTTCAAGAGCGTCGTGGACCAGCTTCAACTTACCAACCCTGACGTAGATTTGGTGACCAAAGGGACTGGCCCCTACCACCAGATCCAAGGCGACTACATAGTTGCGCTCGGGGGACCCGAGGATGACGAGGCCGACCACGACGAGGAGAAGCATATAGATTAGGTGATGGTGGCCTGCGTGCCCCTTTTCGTTTTGTCTGCCTGCGTGCCAAACTCTTATTTCGGCCTGCGCGCCTAGTTTTTCCATCTTGATTATTGCTTGGGTAAGTGCCCTTTCTTGTAACCTTTTGACAGCCGGGTTTGTGCCCGTTTTATAAAATTTCATCATTTTGCTAAGTGTTTGTGTGTGTTCGTTTATTTACTTATGTATGCTTGTTCGTATGTTTTGTATGCTCATTCGCATGTTTATTATGTTGTTTGGGAGTAGTAGCTCGATGTTGTTCGTTGGTGCCCGGTAGTGTAGGGAACTGGCCAGGTGACCGGGGTGGTTACCTGGTCGGTTATGAAGATGGACCGCGGTCGCGGTCCTATCTCCGTGATGTGAACGTCCCATTGTGAGCTGGGTGTTCTGCCTATGTTGGTACGGCGGCGGTGACTCTCGACTGAGGGGTCCCCATCGAATAGAGCGCTATGCTCTCACACACAATGGGCAGGCGCTTGTTATCTCGTTGAGTTCTGGGAGACGCGTTGGTACCATGTCGCGCTCCCGTGGTCGTGTGGCGTGTCGTCGCAGGTAGTGTTTAACTGTAGTATTTTTTTAGCTTCTCAATATTCCACGGTCGAGCTATTTTGTCCCTGTGTAAGTTCTCGAGGTAGTAGGCCCCATGCACCATCTTGTCCCAGACACGATAGGGGCTTTCCCAATTAGCAGCGAGCTTGCCCTTGCGTGAGTCTTTCTGATTTCTTCGTAAGACCAGATCGCCGATCTGGAACTCACGCTTTATGACCCTGCTATCATAGCGGAGGGAAATTTTTTGTTTCAGTGTGGCTTCCCGGAGAGACGCCCCTGACCGTGTTTCCTCGAGTAGGTCGATCTCTTCTCTGAGGGCCTCGTCGTTGGCCTCCTCCTCGAGAGAGGGGATTCAGTTCTTCTAGACGACTCCCTTATTTCTACCGAAATTACCGCCCCGGTCCCGTATGTCAGACGAAAGGGGGTCTCCCTGGTGGTCGAGTAGGGCGTCGTTATATATGCCCAGAGCATGCTGTGGAGCTCCTCGACCCACCTCTTCTTGGCTTCCCCGAGCGGGCGCTTCAGGCCCCGTAGAATAACTCTGTTCGCAGCCTCCGCCTGGCCGTTTGTTTGCGGGTGCTCGATTGACGTGAAGTGCTGCTTTGTCCCGAGCTTGGTCACAAAGTCTTGAAAGTTTTTGTCAGTGAGTTATGTACCTTTGTCAGTCACGATGGCCATGGGCATGCCGAACCTGGCGAGGATGTTCCTCTTGTAGAAGCGAAGTATGTTGTGCACTGTGATTTTGGCGAGGGCATCGGCCTCGATCCATTTGGTAAAATAATCGACGCTAACTATTAGGTACTTGTTCTGATAAGAGCCTATGGTGAACGGGTCGAGGATATCCATCCCCCACCAGGCGAATGGCCATGGGGAGGAGAGGGACTTGAGCTCGCTCAGGGGAGGGGGGGCGAGGTGCATGTCCCCATGCCGCTGGCACCTATCGCACCTCTTCACGTGGTTCTTCGTGTCTTACTGCATCGTCAGCCAGTAGTATCCAGCCCGCAAGGCCTTCCTTGCCAAGGACCGTCCTCCCAGGTGCTGCGTGTTGATGCCCTCGTGGACCTCTTACAGGATGGTCGGGGCCTGGTCTTTGTCTAGGCACTTGAATGCCTAGTGACGCTTCGTTTCTTGTGCTCGGGCGTATATATACGTGGGCCTAGCTCGTCTTTTGGTTGATTCATTCTTTTTGCTGCTATTCGACCTTCTGATTTGTCTGCTCGACGCCTTCAGTCTTTCCGCTCGACGCCTGCAGTCTTTCTGCTCGACGCGACCGCTTTTTTCCGCCAAATCACGTAAGTCTCTGCCTCCCTAATGATGCTTTTTAATATTTCCAGTGGTGCTCCCGGTGGTTCCGCTGGGGACGGCGGGGTGACCGTGGGCTTTTCTGGCGAATACGCTGGAGAGTCCTTCAATACTAAGGTTGTGACTGATTGTCCTCAACCCTTGCAATGAGTGGCCCAAGGAGGTTTAATGAAAGTTTGAATATCTTGAGGGTAGTCGATGAATACCTCAAACAAGAATGATGAATGCTCCAAGGATAAAGATTGCATTCCCCGGGCACATCGGAGGGTCGGTCACCTCAAAATGGTCTTCTGGACGCCCAGGTGTCCACTCCCTTTCACTTGAACTGCGGTGGAAGGGTGGATTTGATTTGGCTGTCGAATTCACTAAGTTCCTCTGCTTTTCAGGTAAATGGCCGACCATGAAGAAGAGGGGACGATGTGGTATCTGTCCAACGATGAAGAGGGTCGTCAAGATGAGGTCGTCGTGGATCCCCTGGACAGACTGGTTAAGGAGTGGGTCGGGGACGAGCCCCTCAATTTTTTGTCATGGTTCGTGCTCGACGATTCCAATGTTTTTGCCGTGATTGAGAATAGGGAGGTCGGGGCTCCCTGTCAGTTTCGAGCATGTCATCCTCGGGAACTAGACCGTATATGCTCTCGCTACGACGAGGGCCGGTTCCCCATGTACGAATTTGCTTTCAAGGAGGTAGGGATGTGTATGTCGTTCACGAACTTTCAGCAGGGCGTGTTCGACCACTTAATGTTGGCGCTGTCTCAACTTCATCCTAGCTCCCTCGCTTTTCTCTGGGTATTCGAGATCGTTTGCAATTAACTCGAGCTCGGGGCCACCATACCGTTGTTCTTCTGTGTCTTTCACCTGCAGCAGTAGACGGTGGCTGTCAGACATAACTGGGTCTCCCTGAAGCAGCCGACCAGGCTCTTCCGGGCATCCACCGACTCTGTATGGGGGTTCAAGGATAGATGGTTCGTGGTTATGCCGGCGACGGATGAGGCATACAATACAATGTTCCAGAGAGAGGTCACTGTCGTGGACGGAGAATCCGAGGAGAGCTTTGAGTCTAATTTCCCCTTATAATGGATGAAGTGCACTTTCGCTCCAGTACCGAGAGCTTCATCTACCGACCTCATCGCCTGGGCAAGGAGGACAACCTGGCTTTTAAGAAGTTTGTCGACTTCGTCGGGCGTCTTCCCCCTCGCAAGTGCGTGACCCTGGATGGGCAGTACATCCGAGATGCCAACGGGGAGATCTTGATCGAGACCCGGTGCATCAATACGACGACCTTCCTCGAGTACCAGACAGAGGCCGAGGCTCATCGTTTTTTAGGTAGTGGGACGCTTCCTCGATTTTCCTTTGTTCTTTTGACTTTTTGTACTAACTGTTTTCTCGTGCTCTTCTTGCAGGTGCTATGGGTTCAGTGGAGGAACACGTGATGAATCTGCTGAACAGGGGTGCCTGACGTCCTTCGGGGAGGGCTGCTGCTGTCTAGAAAGAGGTCATTGTTGGACCGGCAGGTTTGGCTTCGTCTCTGCAAGGCAGCGGCTCCTCAGCGCAGCCGCCGACCACCAAGAGGCGACGGGAGATAGAGACGTCCCCGATTGACTTGACGGACTGGTCCCTGGAATAGAGCTTTGTTCTTCCCCCCTGTTGCCTCCGGTCAAATTTCTTTACAGGAGGAATGTTCCTGCTGTGGCTCCCAAAGAGGCGAAGAGCATCTTGGCTGCGGGCAAGGAGGATCGAAAGAGGATGTTGTTCAAAGACCTGGCTTCGGTGGTGAGGGCGTTTGAGACGGCTCTCGTGTTAAACAAGGAGGGGTGCTCCTCGACTGGCTTAGTTACTGCCCGGAGGGAGCTAGCGGTATCTGAGGAGGTTAGGTCCAAGTTGGTGGCCGATCAGAGGGAGTACCAAAAACAAGACAAAATCCATCATGAGCAGATCAAAGAGCTCGAGAAGATGCTGAAGGAGGGGGAGGACGAGTTGGCCAGGATCAAGAGTCATGTTGCTGAGCTCGAGAGCCTGGTCGCTCCTGTTGAGGAAGAGTCCAACGAGGAGAGGTTGTTGGCGTCTCATCGGGAGCTGGTGGAGAGGATCCGCCAGTTGGAAGGTGACTGCTTAGGGGCCGTCGAGGTGGGGTTCAAGAGCGTCGTGGACCAGCTTCAACTTACCAACCCTGACGTAGATTTGGTGACCAAAGGGACTGGCCCCTACCACCAGATCCAAGGCGACTACATAGTTGCGCTCGGGGGACCCGAGGATGACGAGGCCGACCACGACGAGGAGAAGCATATAGATTAGGTGATGGTGGCCTGCATGCCCCTTTTCGTTTTGTCTGCCTGCGTGCCAAACTCTTATTTCGGCCTGCGCGCCTAGTTTTTCCATCTTTATTATTGCTTGGGTAAGTGCCCTTTCTTGTAACCTTTTGACAGCCGGGTTTGTGCCCGTTTTATAAAATTTCATCATTTTGCTAAGTGTTTGTGTGTGTTCGTTTATTTACTTATGTATGCTTGTTCGTATGTTTTGTATGCTCATTCGCATGTTTATTATGTTGTTTGGGAGTAGTAGCTCGATGTTGTTCGTTGGTGCCCGGTAGTGTAGGGAACTGGCCAGGTGACCGGGGTGGTTACCTGGTCGGTTATGAAGATGGACCGCGGTCGCGGTCCTATCTCCGTGATGTGAACGTCCCATTGTGAGCTGGGTGTTCTGCCTATGTTGGTACGGCGGCGGTGACTCTCGACTGAGGGGTCCCCATCGAATAGAGCGCTATGCTCTCACACACAATGGGCAGGCGCTTGTTATCTCGTTGAGTTCTGGGAGACGCGTTGGTACCATGTCGCGCTCCCGTGGTCGTGTGGCGTGTCGTCGCAGGTAGTGTTTAACTGTAGTATTTTTTTAGCTTCTCAATATTCCACGGTCGAGCTATTTTGTCCCTGTGTAAGTTCTCGAGGTAGTAGGCCCCATGCACCATCTTGTCCCAGACACGATAGGGGCTTTCCCAATTAGCAGCGAGCTTGCCCTTGCGTGAGTCTTTCTGATTTCTTCGTAAGACCAGATCGCCGATCTGGAACTCACGCTTTATGACCCTGCTATCATAGCGGAGGGAAATTTTTTGTTTCAGTGTGGCTTCCCGGAGAGACGCCCCTGACCGTGTTTCCTCGAGTAGGTCGATCTCTTCTCTGAGGGCCTCGTCGTTGGCCTCCTCCTCGAGAGAGGGGATTCAGTTCTTCTAGACGACTCCCTTATTTCTACCGAAATTACCGCCCCGGTCCCGTATGTCAGACGAAAGGGGGTCTCCCTGGTGGTCGAGTAGGGCGTCTTTATATATGCCCAGAGCATGCTGTGGAGCTCCTCGACCCACCTCTTCTTGGCTTCCCCGAGCGGGTGCTTCAGGCCCCGTAGAATAACTCTGTTCGCAGCCTCCGCCTGGCCGTTTGTTTGCGGGTGCTCGATTGACGTGAAGTGCTGCTTTGTCCCGAGCTTGGTCACAAAGTCTTGAAAGTTTTTGTCAGTGAGTTATGTACCTTTGTCAGTCACGATGGCCATGGGCATGCCGAACCTGGCGAGGATGTTCCTCTTGTAGAAGCGAAGTATGTTGTGCATTGTGATTTTGGCGAGGGCATCGGCCTCGATCCATTTGGTAAAATAATCGACGCTAACTATTAGGTACTTGTTCTGATAAGAGCCTATGGTGAACGGGTCGAGGATATCCATCCCCCACCAGGCGAATGGCCATGGGGAGGAGAGGGACTTAAGCTCGCTCAGGGGAGGGGGGGCGAGGTGCATGTCCCCATGCCGCTGGCACCTGTCGCACCTCTTCACGTGTTTCTTCGTGTCTTACTGCATCGTCAGCCAGTAGTATCCAGCCCGCAAGGCCTTCCTTGCCAAGGACCGTCCTCCCAGGTGCTGCGTGTTGATGCCCTCGTGGACCTCTTACAGGATGGTCGGGGCCTGGTCTTTGTCGACGCATTTGAGGAGAGGGATCGAGAAGCCTCTCCGGTATAGCCTTCCTTCGAGCAGCATGTAAGAGCAGGCTCAACGTTTGACCGTGCTGGCCTCCTTAGCATCGTCGGGGAGGCGCCCCGTGCTAAGGTAGGTGTGTATCGGGGTCATCCAACAGTCTCTGTTGTTGCACCCTAAAATTTGCTCAACTTTATGTTTCAATATCATTAGCATTTGCATATAGAGTCATGTACATAGGTTACTCATTTGCATAGCATAAGCATAGCAAGTCATTCAACAGGGGACCAATCATTATTCTCATCTCTAGAAGCCTATCAAGAGGTTATTATCCCAATTCAATCTCATTCAAGTCATCAGGAAAGAATTTGAAAGCAAAGAGTTCAGCAGATCAAGCCTTGAGTCCATCACCTAGCTGAGGGTATCTGAGGATCAACAAGAGGGTTGTGAGCTGTGAGTTGAAGGCATGGAGAGTATCTAGACATTATGGGAGACTTAGAAAGTCATTTAAAGAAGGATACAAGTCATTGATGAGAGCACAAGAGCTATAGCTGAAGGCAGTCAACTAGGGTTTCATCTGGGTCAACCCTAGGTTAACCCTAGGTCAATTGACTGATTTAAGGGGCATTCAAGTCTAGTGGAGAGATGTGGGGTTCATCATTGGACATATAAAGAAGGATATGGAGATATGCCAAGAAGAATTCAAGAGAAATCAAGGAGAAGAGGAGCTTCTAAATTAGGGTTTCTGTGTAAAATCCCCTAGTTTAGGTCAAATTTCCAAGCAAGATAAGTCAAAATGCTAGCTTCAAATGGATCCTTGGCCAACATGAAACTTGTAGAGGATCTCAAGAACTTTAATTTGAGTGGTGGAAGACATCAAGGAGATTTATAGAACTCAAGTTATGGTCCTTGCAAGTTACAGGTCATCTGAGGTATCTGAAATTTTGTCTGTGAAAGTGACTTGACTTCCAAGCAATTTTTACCCCTCAAGGAGATTTCAAATGAATTCTTGGTCAACATAAGAATTGTTCCTCATTGTCTTAGCTTTCTAGAATGGTATAGTATGCCTTCATATGATGTGTGGAACTCAACTTATGGTCTTGGCAAGCAAAGGGTATTTTGGTCATTTGTCAGTTATAGGCCATTTTTAAGCAAAGGCCATATCTCCTATTTCCAAGCCTCAAATGGAAAAACTCAAAACATGAAAGTTGTTCAAAATGTGATTTTAAGTCTAGAAAGAAGGTCACAAATTGTTGGAAAAGCTCATAACATGAAGTTGCATGATTGGTCAAAATTTGAACTAAAATGGCTTATAACTTAAATAAAGTCAAAGTGAAAAATGGTTTGAGAGATTTATAAGTCCAAATGGGGACTTCCAATATATGATTTTGGGTCCAAAAGACATTTCAAAGACAATGGTTCAAGCACTTTTTTGAGTTTAGAAGGAAAAAGAAAAGTTATCTATGGTTACTTGCATTTGAAGAAACATAACCAAAATGGATTCAATTTGGAATGCAAGGGAAGTTGCAAGATGGTTCTAGAAGATTCATTTGAGCACTATATATTCATGAAATCAGAATTGAGCAAGGGTTGAATCCTCATTTGTGCAAAAATCTCACAAATTCTCTCTATTCTTTCTCATCGCAATTTCATCCAAATTTCTCAAAAATCTTCATCAATCATCACCAATATTGATTCTACCATATTCAATCATCATCATGGACTAAAGATCAACAAAGATCTGATTGAAATTGATCCATTTTCGAGCACCATAATCATCAATATCCAAATTGCAATTTCAAGTGGATAGCAAGATCCAAGGCAAGAATCATCAAGGTTTTGCAAACAGAATCAAGCACTGAGTTAGTTGATCAAGATCCAAGCATTAGAAGCCTCAGATCCACGAGTTCAACATCCATTTCCAAGCTTTCGCATCAGGTTCAATTTCTCTCCCATAGCTTGATTTAGTTAGTTTAGCATTAGTTTGTTAGTATAATAATGATGTAGGATGTTAGGGGAACATTTCTGGTTAATTAGGAGTAGTTTAGTGATAATTCATAGCAGGTTGTTAGAACTGGTTTGACTTAGAACTCTTAGGATAGGCCATAATAATCTTAGGTTGTTAGTGCAGAATGATCTACGTGAAGTGTAGTTTAGATTAGTATAGGTTTGATTAAGAATCTTGAGGATGAGTTGCAGAGTATTTTAATGGAACCAAGAATGTCATGCGCTCGGGTTGAGTGATTTACTGAGTTTCAGTGCAAGCTACCACCATAGCCTTGTAGAGGAAGGAAATTGGAGCGTTTTTCATGTTTACATCGTGTTGATTCATGGCTTGATGAGAGAGTACTGAGAGGAGGAAGCTGGCACGTTGAATGCATGGTTATGGAAGTTGAAACCCTAGCATAGATCCAAGGTGGAAGATATAATCATGATCGTCCATTGCTTGTTGGACCGTGGACCAAAGAGCCAATCGTGTGGCTGGAGTTCAATTCTGAGTTTTGGAGGGAGTTGAGAGAGGTGCCCTAAACGCACCGTTTCATTTAATGAAACGGGCGGGCCTAGGTGTTTTAATGATATCCCCACCCCCCAGTATTGAGCCCATTGTGAATTGCACGTGAAAAGCATACTGAATACACCCCCTGCTTCCTATTCTTTTATTTTCATTAATTCTGACTTGTTCTGGGCCTAATACAAACTCGCTAGTCACACCCCCGTTTGCTGGCCCACTGGAATATGAACTGGAGCGAATTGCTATTCTTACCCCTCCCATCGTTTTAATTCAATTTAGTTTTTTTAATTCATTTTAATTTTTACCAACTTTAAAAAACCATATAAAATAGGAAATTAACTCTTTTTTAGTGGTTGTTTTTTCTATATTTTCTTGGTTCTGTGTAGAAAATTGTCATTAAATAAAATTGCATTTTTATTTTTATTTGATATTTTTTCCATATTTTCTAAATAAATGACATTTTAAATAGTTTCATTTCATGCATGATTTTATTAATTTTTGTTCTATTAGATACTTTCATATTTTTTGTTCATTCTTTTTAGGTTGTTTAGATGAGATATTGAACTTGTAGAAACAATTTAGTTCCCATTTTTTAGAAATTAATTTTAGGTGCTTAATGTAGGCTTGAACAACATGAACAAACTAGGGTTTTAGGTGATGACTTAGGAGAATCAATTCATTTCCCTCAGGACTTAGGGTTTAACTAGATTAGTTATGGGACTATAGGGGCTATGGGTAGTTATTAGATCCCTTAGAGAAAAGTCAGGACTCCCCTACTGCTATTAATACTCTGTGTATGTCTGATTGACTGGTGTGGTGTGCCCTCTGGGGATTATTGCTTGCTTGCTTGGGTATTGGGATTGTCTGGGAACTTGGGAGAGCTGAAGACTTGAGAAGATGAAGGCCACTGGAGATCCAGAGATTGAAGTTCAACTTCCAGAGTTGAAGAGGAGGTTCTTGCTAGCAGCTGCTGAGGAGACTAGGGTTTAGGAGCTAGGCAGAGCTCTAGATTAGAAAGTTTGTTTTTCAAACATGGATTGCCTTGTCTGCATCCATTCTTCTCTGTGATTCAGAGTCTCTCTAAGACACTCACCCCCTTCCTTTGGAAGGCTTGGTGATAGTGTCTAAGAGATAGAACTCTTGAGAGAAAATGTCTTTTGTGTTAGAAGCAGTCTGTTCACCACCTTTGGTAGTCAACTGATTGCTTAACACCCAATTCACTCTTGTGACTAATCCCTCATCCTGGAGGTTTGAGCTTGAAGAAAAGCCATTGCAGATAGAAGACTGATGATCAAAGCCCTTGCCTGAAGGCCATGAAGATGGAGATGGATGCTTGTTGAAGCCTGTAGCTGATTGGAGTTTACTTGAAGCCAGATGTTGATTCAGAGCTGCTGATGCTGTTTCTTTTGCAGTTGTATTTTATTGCTGATGTATTGATTGGTTTTCCTGGACTGTATTGTTTGCTGTTTACCCTGTGGGGTTGAAAGTGAAGCCTGTTCACTTTCGCCTATTGTTTTCTAGGTTCGAGGTTGAGTGGGACTCCCTTGCCTCGCTTGTACTGTTGCATCCATGCATTTTACTGTTTTACTGTATATATCTGATATTGTTTATGTTTCCGCTTATCCCGTAGGATCTCTGTTTCTCTCTGTGCAAGAGAGGAACATGATAGACACTAGGTCTTAACCCATGCATGATAACATTAGGTTAGTTTGTTTCCCTTCGCAACCGTAGGTTAGAGTTCTGTCTCTTCTTTCTCAAAACAAACAGAAAACACAATAAAATTTCAAACACAATAAAAGACACTTCTTTCGTAAAAGAATGTGAACTCATCAAAACGTCATTTTTGTCCGCTCGGACCGCTAATCAGAAAACCTTTTTCAGAAGGAGTAAAATCAACCAAGACAAGCTTGTGTCGTACGTGGCCCGAACTACGTTTGCTCTGATCTTTCATGCCGTGTGAAAGTACGTAGGCACAGGATGCGATATCCTAGCGAGCAACCTTCCCCTCCTTTCCCGTAGGTAGGCGAACTACGTTGACTCTGATTTCTCGTTCCAGACGGGAATACGTAGGCATAAAGTGCGATACTTTGCCGAGTCATTTTATTTTCATGTTATTTTCTTTTAACCCTTAACCCTTAGAGTAGATAGAATAACAATCCATACCCGAAAACAAGCGTGGATCCCGTCGAGTACGACGGACGTGAGGGGTGCTAATACCTTCCCCTTGCGTAACCGACTCCCGAATCCAGGTTTTGGTTGCGACGACCATACCTTTCCCATGTTGTGCGAGGTTTACTCTGAGCGTTTCCTTTCCCTCCCGTGGGATAAATAACGCACGGTGGCGACTCTTCTGTTCAGCCGGCGCCGATTTTCGCAGTAGCGACAGCTGGCGACTCTGCTGGGGATCCAATGTCCCCTGGCTGCTAAGGACTGCGATAGTTCTTATGCATTTGGGATCCAACGTCCCTTAAGAGAGTCAATCCTAACGCTTGTTTTCCCGTCGAGGATTTTGTATGGAGTTATTTTATATTTCTAACCTTGTATTTTCAGCTTTATATATTGATTATTGTTGCTGTATGTTGGGGTGTGACGGGTGTTCTGATATTGAGAGATAAGCCGGACCTGGGCTTGAGTGCACCTAGAATTAGAGTAGAAATTAGTGGGTGCCCGCTTGCTTTGCTTGCTTTGGTGTCCCATGAAATCTACACCCAGACGAGGTTCCTCTGGTTGGCCTCCTGCCCCTTCCTTTGGTTGGCGTGGGTTGCTGGTTAGTTGGATTGTCGACTCTGGGGACCGATCATTTGGAAGTTGGCTAAGTGAGGCCTCTTCAGGAATTGATGATGCCACTCCTTCTGGGAATCGTATCATCAACCCTGAAAGTCTGTGACGCCGACGACCGCATAGAATGCCGTACCTTGTGCCAGTTATAGGGCCACCCACCTGTGAGGGGATTCAGGGTTATGCAGGTAACTAGACCTTCAGACCACCGGTTTGTTGATCAGGATCTTGGATATTTATGGAGGGTTCTAAGGTCTGTCAGAGACCAGTTGGTGTGTTCCGAGGTCTGTCAGAGACTATTTGGAGATGTGTTCTGAGGTCTGTCAGAGACCAGTGGGGGATATGATCTGAGGTCTGCCAGAGACCATTCAGGTTATGATTATGGGGTCTATCAGAGACTAATATTGGAGCTTTGTTTGAGGTATATCTGAGACCAGGGCTTGAGGACTTTTGGATGGTCTATCTGAGACCTTTCTTGATTGGGTTTAGGCTATTCAGCTACAGCTTTGGTCCCTGTTGCATGTTACTTGCATTACATCACTGCATATCCATTACCATTTGCATTTCACTAACGTGTGTCTGTGCTGCAGGCGCATTTGCATTTCCCTAGTTCTAGTACCCAGACTTCTGAGTGTTTGATCATGACTAGCTTAAGGAGAACGGTTGCTTACAAATTGCCTACGCCTGATATTGTTCCTCTACTTGGGTTGATCTCTCTTGCTGATGAGGGTGTTCGTAGGAGCTTCCGGATGAGCTATGGTAGACTACTGAGATTGGTGTGCAAACCTACAGAGGTAGAGTTAGATGGGCTGTATGCTTTGATGCAATTCTACGACCCTGCTCTGAGATGCTTTACATTCTCTGACTTTATTATGGGACCAACCCTGGAGGAATACGCTGAGTATGTTGAGCTGCCCATGCAGAACCAGGTTCCATTCATTCATTATGACGCCAAGCCCAAGCCGGAGGATTTGGCAAAAGCCTTGCATATTGATGCTTCTGAACTTGTGACTACTGTTTCCCGTGGAGTTCCAGGCTTCTCACTCCAATTCTTAGTTGGTAAAGCCCAAGAGTATGCCAAGAGCGGGTGCTGGGTTGCTTTCAATGCTGTGTTGGCCTTGTGCATTTATGGCATAGTTTTGTTTCCCAATATACCGGATTTTGTGGACTTCGACGCCTTCTACTTGTTTGCCGCTGGTAATCCTGTACCTACCTTACTCGGAGATCTCTACCACTCACTGCATTACAAGAATGAGAAGGGAAGAGGGAAGAATGTTCATCTGTGTGTACCCTTGTTGAGTAGGTGGTTTGAGAGTCACCTTCCTAAAAGAAGATCTGTTGCAGAGACTACAGTCCCAGCTGGTTGGCCAGAGCGCCTGATGAGGCTATCGTCGGAAGATATGGAGTGGTTTGATCGAGACCTGTTGGGATCTGAGCTCATCTTCAGTTGTTCTGGGTACCCTAATGTGCCGTTGATAGGAAGAAAAGGGTGTATCAATTACAACCCTTCTCTATTCATTCGCCAGTTCGGATATGCACTGAAGAATCCACCGCAGGAGGAAGAAGTACAGGAATCTCTGTACTTCACAGGGGATTTGAAGGGGGAGTTATTAGCCAAGCTGCAGCATGCCTGGATGCGTATTAACCGCAAAGGGAAACCACTGTTAGGTAAGAACGATTGCCAGGCCTATGCACCTTACAGGGTTTGGATCCAGGAAAGAGCAAGCCAGTTGAAGATGCCATTTCCAGACGCACCAATCCTCGTTCTTATTCCGGCAGAAGAGCCAACTACTGTCTCTAAGGAGGCGTACGAGCAAATTGTGAGAGAAAAAGAAGCCTTAATGAAGATCAACGAAGGGTTAGAGCAAGAGCTAGCTCAAGTACGCAGTGAGAAAAACAAGGCCGTATATGCTTTCCAACAACAGATCGAGCTGTTAAACAGGTTAGGGGCTGAGTTGACCGAGGAAAAGAAAAAGCGTGAACGTCTGGGGCAAGAGTTCAGAAGCTCCCATGACGTGCTGGAAGCCAAAAAGAAAGCGCTTGACGCGGCACATCGAGAAATCTCCTCTTGCAACAAGACTTGGAATGCTACACTCACTAACAACAAGAAGAGGGAAGATAAGCTAAAGCAGCAAATTTCCAACCTCGAGGAGAAGTTGAGGTCTAGCATTAAGAAGTGTGAGGAAGAAGTGATGACCCGGTATAGTGTCCAGCATGCACTGAACAAGGCAATCAAATCCAGAGATGAAGCAGTGTCTCAGAAGCGAAAGTTAGAAGATTGCTTCGGAGAAGCAACATGGGAAGAAACTGCTGAAGACGTACGCCGTGTCCTTAAGAGGAGAAACCAGCTTGTTGAAGGGCTGCTTGATCGACCAAGCCATCCGGAGACCAAGAAGTTGATAGAGGAGTACCAGACTTTTGGGAGGATTTGATCATTTCATGTAGTAACTTGTATGCTTTATTTGCATAGTGCTGACCATCACCAGGATTGTTGGTTGAGGTCATGCCTTCTTTGTACTCTCAGTGATATTGTACCCTGGGCTTATTGATTCTCCCTGCAATATATGAGGCTTTCTATGATTCAGCTCCGATATTCCTATTATCAACACTATCACTGCACCGGCACTTTCACACTAGAACTGGGGGAATGAACTTCCCTAATGCACAGACACATTGCATTGCATTCATATCGCATTACAGGTAATCTTTGAATAGTGTCTTATTTCCCGCTTTTAACAGGTACTTAACAGGATTGCAGATCAACATCCGCACCGCTATTCTACCCGCTCCAATTGTCGAAAAATCATGGACCAAATGCAGAACGAGATGCAAGATGTGCGCGAGAAGCTCGCTCTCTTCATGCAGACCATGGAAGCTATAGCAAAAGGGCAGGAGAATTTGCAGGCCATGGTCCAGCCTCTGTTGGCCCGAAACGCTGGTCATGGTAATGAAGATCATCAGTCTGTACGGGTCGATACTGTTCATGGAGACGGCACTCCCACGCCAGTGGCTCCGCCTGTAGTCAATACACCTGCTGCTAATATCAACAACGCTACCGCTGCTGTGAATGGTAACGTCGGAGTGGGGAATGAGACCGCTGTCCATAATGTGGGGCTGGGTGATGTCAATTTGGGAGATAATCTAGGGGGCAATGGCTTTGTCAATACTGGATTCGGATTCAACGATCAGGGATTCGATAACACTGGGAAGTATGGCTTTAATGCTCAAGGCTTTGGGCAAGATGGTTATGGTATGGTCAATCAGGGTTACGGAGGCTTTGGAAACGGAAACGGTACTGGATTTATGGCTTTTGGTCCTGCTGGAGGTGTTCAAGGGTACGGCAACAGAGGCCGAGGTCCGGGGATGAATCAGATCAGAGCTGGACGTAATAATGGATACGATGGGTACGGAGCTGGAAATGGTATGTGGCAAGAAGATCAGCAGGAAGACGCCTTCTCCGGAGGAGGTTTTGAAGGGCCGATGGATGATTCCCAAAAGATTAGGATGCTGGAAGAGCAGATGAAGGGAGTCTTAAATCAAAGTGCTGTGGGATTGGACATGGCAGCCATGGGTCTGGTACCTGGTTTGAGGGTGCCAATTAAATTCAAAGCTCCTGCGTTCGATAAGTATAAAGGAGACACATGTCCGAAAGTGCATGTACGAGCTTATTACAGAAAGATGTCTGCATACTCAACTGATGAAAGAATGCTAATGCATTTCTTTCAGGATAGTCTATCGGGCCCTTCCCTAGAGTGGTACATGGGGTTGGAGCCAACTGATATCAAGACATGGAAGCAATTAGCAGAGGCATTTGTAGCCCACTACAAGTATAACAGCGACCTGGCACCCAATCGGGTCCAGTTGGCCGGGCTTTCGCAGAAGAAGGGGGAGAGTTTTAAAGAGTACGCGCAAAGGTGGCGCGATATGGCTGCCAGGGTCCGTCCTCCTGTAGAAGATAAGGAAATGAATGACATGTTTGTCGGCACATTCACAGGGCTGTTTCATGATATGCTGTTTCATACGTCTCTGGCCAGTTTTTCAGACCTGATTCTAATGGGAGAAAAGATTGAACGTAACATTAAGCAAGGAAAGTTCCAAGTCGAGGAATCAACTGCATTTGGCAGTAGTAGGAAAGCTTATGGTGGACGCCGTCAGGGCGAGGCAAGCGCAGTATTTGGAGGCCGAGGCCGGGGCCGAGGCAGGGGACGAGGTCAATATCGTCAACCGCAGCAGGTGGCGAGTGTTACTATCCCGTATCAACAACAACCACTCCAGCAACAACAACCGGTTCAGCAACAGCCAATGCCACAGCAGCAGCAGCCTCAGCAGGGGGCACAGCAGGCTCAACGAAGATTCCAGGGTAGTAAACCGAGAAGAGTGTTTGAGAAGCCTCCCTCAACATATGCCGATTTGTTGCAGACATTGTTGGGATTGAATCTGGTAGAGAAAAGAACTCTGGCACCAATAACGGGAGCTCCCCCGTTCGGCTACGATGCAAACAGACACTGCGAGTTTCATTCTGGAGCCCCGGGTCACGATATAGAAGGTTGCCATGCTTTTAAGCACGTTGTGCAGGATCTCTTAGACAACAAGACTATCAATTTCGGAACGGCAGGTCCGAATATAGTCCAGAAACCCATGCCCAATCATGGGGCTAACGCCATTCTGACTGAGGAGGGTCTGAATCTTATTATGAATGTTGAAGATTTAAAGACGCCGCTGAGCGAGATAAAGAGTCGACTGTTACAAGGAGGTGTTTACCCAGGATGTAACGAGTATTGCTTAGACTGTTGGACCCTAGCTGGGGGGTGTGAGGATTTGAAGAAAGGCATTCAGGCTTTAATTGATGAGGGCATATTGCAGTTTGATCGAGCGGCAACTGACGAGCCTGCAGGGGTAGTAATGGATAATCGGAGTGATGTGGCCACTGTGACAATTCCTCGGAAGACGATCACTATTGCAGCACCAGCTCAACGACCACCGATCACCATAACTAAGGCCGGGCCAATCCCGTACGAGAACACGAAAGCAGTCCCATGGTCATATGGGTTAGAGGTGTATTGTGATGGGATAAAGATTGATGTTAACAAACAGCCAGCGGAGATTGTGGATAATGTTGTTGGCTCAGGAGGCATGACGAGGAGTGGCAGGATCTTTATATCTCCTGAAGTGGAGGCTGAAAGACTAGCGAAAGGAAAAGGGAAAGTGGTTGAAAATGTTCCGGTACAAGCAAGTGAAAAAGAAGCAGCATCGAAGGATGTAGAAGAGTTCATGCGCTTAATTCAAAAAAGTGATTATAAGATTGTGGAGCATCTGCAGCAGACACCGTCCAAAATATCTATCCTATCATTGCTGTTGTGTTCGGAAGCTCACAGAAATGCTTTGCTGAAAGTCCTGGACACTTCTTTTGTACCCCAAGACGTCTCCGTAAATCAGCTAGAAGGAGTATTGGCACATGTGAATGCAGGCCACAGCTTGGGTTTTACCGATTTTGACTTGACTCCGAAAGGGAGAGATCATAATATGGCATTACACGTATCTGTTGAGTGTAGAGGATCAGTAATGTCGCATGTATTGGTTGACACCGGATCATCTTTGAATGTGTTGCCCAAGAAGGCGATGATGAAGCTGGATGTTCGAGGGATTTTGTGTACGCCCAGTGATTTGGTAGTCAGAGCATTTGACGGCACGTGGAGAACAGTCTTCGGATCGATTACCTTGCCTCTGCAAGTGGGGCCGGAAGTGTTTGCAACGGAGTTTTATATCATGGATATACAGCCTGCGTACAGCTGCTTGCTTGGAAGACCCTGGATTCATGGGGCAGGGGCCGTCACGTCTACCCTGCATCAGAAGTTAAAATATATGGTCGGAGACAGCGTAGTCACCGTGTGCGGGGAAGAGGACATCCTGGTCAGCCATCTATCGTCATTTAAATATGTGGAAGTCGACGGAGAGATCCATGAAACGCCCTGCCAGGCATTCGAAGGTTTGCGCATCAAGGACAAGGGTCCCGGGCCGAGCAAAGTGCCAGAGATAGCCGTCTCATCGTATAAAGAAGCTCAAGCTCTAGTGGAAGCAGGAGAAGCCAAGGGCTGGGGCAAAGTGCTGGACATTCCTGTGAAGATGGACCGGTTCGGACTGGGGTACCAACCGTCGTCATCAACTCCTTCCGTGGGGGCCTCCCGTTTCAGAAAGCCAATTACCATCTCTGCCAGTGGAGTATGTCATGAAACTGTCAATGCCGCTTCGGAGTCTGATGAAGGAGACAGCGACTGTGATATGGATGCCTGGATTCAGCCAAGCACGCCAGGACAAGGACTGTGCAACTGGTCTATTCAGGAGCTTGTTCCTGTGACTTTTAAACAGTAATGCTTTGCTTTATTAATTGTTGAATGATCTGATGTCTTGCCCGGGGCATCAGAATTTGCTTAGGGTTGTGTTGTTATAAACATTGCGCGTTAATCATCGAATAAATGGCGTTTTTTCATGTGCAAATACTGTAATCCCTGTCTTTCTTGTTTTGTATTTTTCAATAAAATGGCAACATGGTTATTCGCTTTATACGCATTTTGAAGCACTTAACCATTCCTTTTGCAGGATAACATTTTCAGATGACATTCTTGAACCACCTATGACTCGTCCCGACTTTGAGCACCCGGTGTTTCAGGCTGAAGAAGAGGTTGTCGAAGATAGCGACGTGCCTGAAGAACTGTCTTGGTTAGTAAAGCAAGAGGAAAGAGCCATTCTGCCTCACGACGAGGTCATCGAAATTATCAATTTGGGGTCGGAAGGGGTTGAGAAAAACATTCGTATCGGAGCCGCGCTGCAGGAAGATATCAAGCGGAGACTGGTTGAAATGCTCCAAGAGTATAGTGATGTATTCGCTTGGTCGTATGAGGATATGCCCGGGCTCGATACAGATATGGTCGTGCATCGCCTGCCACTGAAAGAAGATTGCCCGCCGGTCAAACAAAAGCTTCGCAGAACTCGACCAGATATGGCAATGAAGATCAAAGAGGAGGTGCAGAAACAGTGGGACGCTGGTTTCCTGGCTGTGACGAAGTATCCTTCATGGGTTGCCAACATTGTACCAGTACCAAAGAAAGATGGCAAGGTTCGGATGTGCGTGGATTATCGAGATTTGAACAAAGCAAGCCCAAAAGACGATTTTCCACTTCCTCACATTGACGTGTTAGTTGATAATACTGCTCAATACTCTGTATTCTCCTTCATGGATGGCTTTTCAGGCTATAATCAGATTAAAATGGCGCCAGAGGATATGGAGAATACTACTTTTATAACACCTTGGGGAACATTTTGTTACAAAGTGATGCCCTTCGGTTTGAAAAATGCTGGGGCAACATATCAGCGTGCGATGACGACTCTTTTCCATGACATGATGCATAAAGAGATCGAAGTTTATGTTGACGATATGATTGCCAAATCCCAGACGGAGGAAGAGCATCTGGTGAATCTGCTGAAGTTGTTTAAAAGACTTAGGAAGTTCAGGCTGAGGCTGAACCCTAATAAATGCACCTTCGGGGTGAGATCGGGTAAACTGCTGGGGTTTATCGTAAGCGAAAGAGGAATAGAGGTCGATCCTGCTAAAATAAAAGCGATTCAAGAAATGCCGACGCCTAAAACAGAGAAAGAGGTGCGCGGGTTTTTAGGGAGGTTGAACTACATCGCCCGGTTCATATCTCACCTAACGGCCACGTGTGAACCATTATTCAATTTGCTAAAGAAAGATCAAGCTGTGACGTGGAACGAAAATTGTCAAAAGGCGTTCGATAAAATAAAGAAGTATCTGCAGGAGCCTCCTATTTTGATACCCCCAGTGGCAGGGAGACCCTTGATCATGTATTTGACGGTTCTTGAGGGAAGCATGGGTTGTGTTCTCGGTCAACACGACGAGACGGGGAGAAAAGAGCATGCGATCTATTACCTGAGTAAGAAATTTACAGACTGTGAATCTCGATACTCAATGCTGGAGAAAACTTGTTGCGCGCTAGCCTGGGCCGCCAAGCGTTTGAGGCAGTACATGCTGAATCATACAACCATGCTCATCTCGAAGATGGATCCTATCAAATATGTATTTGAAAAGCAGGCGTTGTCAGGTAGAATTGCCCGTTGGCAGATGGTCTTGACTGAATATGACATTCAATACGTCTCGCAAAAGGCTATAAAGGGGAGTGTGCTGTCTGAGTATCTGGCGGAGCAGCCTATTGAAGAGTACCAATCGATGAGGTTTGATTTTCCTGACGAGGATATCATGTACCTAAAGATGAAAGATTGTGAAGAACCGTTGCCAGACGAGGGACCAGAGTTGGGTTCCAAATGGAAGATGATATTTGACGGAGCTGTGAATGCTTACGGTAGCGGAATAGGGGCAATCATCACCACGCCACACGGGTCGCACATCCCGTTTACTGCCCGATTGACCTTTGCCGTTACCAACAATGAGGCCGAATACGAAGCTTGTATAATGGGGCTTGAAGAAGCCATTGATTTGCGAATCAAACATCTAGATGTATACGGAGACTCAGCTCTGGTAGTGAATCAGATAAAAGGGGAATGGGAGACACGGCAGCCTAATTTGATACATTACATGAATTATGCAAGGAGATTGTTGCCTTTCTTCGACAAGGTTGAATTGCATCACGTACCGCGGGCAGAAAATCAAATGGCTGACGCCCTTGCCACTTTGTCCTCCATGTACAAGGTCAACTTCTGGAACGAAGCTCCCCAAATCACTATCTCTCGGTTGGACAGGCCAGCTTATGTATTTGCTATTGATGAAGCATCTGATGACAAACCGTGGTATTTCGATATCCTTAATTTCCTGAAGAATAAAGAGTATCCGGCTGGGGCATCCAGTCAAGATCAGAAGACTCTCAGGAGATTAGCGGGTAATTTCTACTTGAATCCGGATGGCGTCTTGTACAGAAGAAACCACGATTTGGTGTTGTTGCGTTGTGTAGACGAGAGCGAGGCAAAGCTTCTCATGGAGGAAATTCACGAAGGTACCTTTGGTACACATGCTGGTGGGCATGCTATGACGAGAAAGCTGTTGCGGGCAGGTTATTTTTGGCTGACGATGGAAACTGATTGTTTCAAGTTCGCGAGGAAGTGCCACAAGTGCCAAATCTATGCTGACAAGATACACGTGCCTCCGAGTCCTCTAAATGTGATGTCATCTCCATGGCCGTTCTCGATGTGGGGAATCGATATGATTGGAAAGATCGAGCCGACAGCTTCTAATGGGCATCGGTTCATCCTAGTAGCAATCGATTATTTCACCAAGTGGGTGGAAGCGGCGTCTTACGCGAATGTGACGAAGCAAGTGGTGGCCAGATTCATCAAAAGAGATATCATTTGCCGATATGGGATCCCCGAGCGGATAATCACGGATAATGGTTCAAATCTGAACAACAAAATGATGAAGGAGCTCTGTCAGAATTTCAAGATCGAACATCACAACTCCTCTCCTTACCGACCCAAGATGAATGGCGCTGTTGAGGCGGCCAATAAGAATATCAAGAAAATTGTTCAGAAAATGGTGGTGACCTATAAGGATTGGCATGAAATGCTACCTTTTGCTTTGCACGGTTATCGTACGACGGTACGCACATCAACCGGGGCAACTCCGTTCTCGTTGGTATACGGAATGGAAGCGGTATTACCATTAGAGGTTGAGATCCCTTCTCTGAGGGTATTGCGAGACGTTCAGCTGGACGAGGCAGAATGGGTGAAGGACAGGTTGAATCAATTGAGTTTGATGGATGAGAAGAGGCTAGCTTCTCTAGCATACGGTCGTTTGTACCAGAGCCGAATGAAGAAAGCGTACGACAAGAAGATACATCCGCGAAGCTTTCAGACGGGCGACCTGGTGCTGAAAAGGATTCTCCCGCCGCAAGCAGATCACAGGGGCAAGTGGACCCCCAACTACGAAGGGCCATACGTTGTCAGTAAGGTCTTTTCAGGAGGAGCGTTGTTGTTGTCCACCATGGACGGAGAAGACTTTGTGTCACCTGTGAATTCGGACGCAGTTAAAAAATACTTTGCTTAAAATAGACCCGCTGGACAGAAAAAGAGAGTCCAGGCAAAAATGGGGCATCCTGGCGAACCAAAAACAGAATGAAAGGTTCGGGCAAAAGTTAGGGATAAAATTGAAAAAAATGTACACCCGCGAAGTTGAAAACCTACACTGGGCGGCTTCGGCAAAAAAGGGTATCCCGGTGAACTGAAAACCCGTAAAGGGCGGTTCACGCAAAAGTTAGGGATTTGAAAAGCAAATGACTGCAGTCCGAATCCAATGAGCATCAATGCGGGAGAATATATTTGAGGAGCCAGTTATCGGATACAATCTCTTCAGAAGTGGGGATACCGGGAAAGCATTAGAGTCGGGCGAGTCATGGGAGGATCAGTTCGTAGTGTTCATCTGCATCCCGTTGCCGACATGTGTACAAATTTAAGTTGTCAATATTCATGCTTCTTGTGCATACTTGTATACTTGTATATTTGCTTTGTGTAGCTTCCTCATTTCAGGAGTTACATCCCGTGTACAAAAACTCCGCCCATTCAGGGGCCCAATCAATGAAAATATGTTATTCAGTACTTGATACTGATTCTCTACTGTTTTGTGCATGATAAATCGCCTAAGTTTACTGAAACTAGCACGTGTATAACATCACTGGCCCTTGCCGACAATTGCTAAAGCTTTGAATTAACCGAAAAGGATGTCACTAACCTGAATAGATTTGGTTGCATAGGCTTGTCTTGCCTTGTTTGTGTTGTTGCAGGTTTCATAGCCCTATGAGGAATACAATCAAAAGATCGCGATAACGAAAGACTTGATCCCCACGCAGGTCATGCATGTTCTTCCTGAAGAAGGATAGAATTCCCCAGCTAGCCGTAGCTTATCCAAAGGACGTGCTCCAGAGAAGCTATTCGTCCTCAATAGAGTTTGGCGATTCCAAGATCGTAAGGCTGTATTCAGACAGGTTCATCTTTCGCCACAGGGTCATGCACTCTCCCCCAGCGGAGTCAGTGGATTTCACCCCGAGAGAATCGTCCTATCCCTAGCGGAGTTCTCTGTTCAGCAAGTGTTCTATCCTCCCCGCGGAACTCGAAGATCAAGACTCTCCAAAGCAGAGTTGATGGTGGGTCCTGTCATTTATTTTGTCAGGGATACTGTGTAATATCAGTTCACGTTCCAGCAGAAAGTCCAATCGTACTATGCACATCTGCTATTCCCCAACAAGGTTATTTTCCCCAGCAGGGGGTTACCTCAACAGGGTGTTTGATTTGAGTTCCCAACTTCCCAGTATGGTTGACTTCACCCTTCCAGCATTTATTTTGCTGGAATAATTCTGTAGCATCTGGCTATCCCCGGCAGAGTCGGCATTATTTTGCTGAAGCAGTTTCTGTACTCTAGCAGTTCAGGTGGAGAGAACTCTTGCTCAAATGAACAACCAAATGTTCAAGATCTCGGCATGAGACATCCAATGATAATGTCAGTTTCGGCAGTATTCCCCACAGAGTTACCAGAATAAGTTTCTCTTTATTCCCAGGCAGAATTAGTTGTCATCAGGGGTTCCATGAATCAGAATTTCAGAGGCCACCGCCGGTTATTAGAGCAGGCGTCCGGTAGTTTGGTTTCCAAATATCCCCAGTAGAGTCCGCCTCAAAGTCGCTGTCACGTCAGTGCTAAGAAGTTTGTGGGTGAGGATCATTGGAGAACTAAGTCCTGACGCGGACAATTTACTCCTAGATTGACGGGATTTCTTCAGAAGTGGGCGTCCTAACGTGGACAGGTTTATTTCCCCGGATTGGTGAGGTGTGTTAGTCCTAACGTGGACAGATTCGGGTTCTCGAAATTAGTGGAATGGGAGGTCATGACGTTGACAAAAGTGATTACTCTTTGTGTTGGTGCCCTGACGTGGACAGATCAGACAAGGGTGTGAGTCCTTATGTGGACAAGTCTTATTTCCTCAGCAGGTCGAAGACGCCTGAGTCCTAACATGGACAAATCAAGACGAGATCAGTGTCCTGACGTGGACAAATCAAAGAGATTATTATTCCTAACGGGGAGAAGTGGGTCCTAACGTGGACGATGTAGTCCTTACGCGGACATATCAGAAGAGGATTCCTTACGTGGAAAGAGGTGATTCCTAATGTGGAAAGAGTGGAGTCCTTACGTGGACAGATTAAGATGGCATTCCTTACGTGGAAAAATGTAGTCCTGACGCGGACAAATCGGAAGGAATTGGTTGCCTTATGTGGAAAAGTTATGTTTCCTTGCGTGGAAAACGGATAGCATTCCTTACGTGGAAAGAGGCTTGTATTCCTGACGTGGAAAGAAAGAGTGTATCCCTGACGTGGAAGGGGTTTAGTTCTGATGTGGACAGACTCAAAAGAAGATTTATTCCTTACGTGGAAAAATTGGGGTCCTTACGTGGACAGATTCAAGAAAAGTTGATTCCTGACGTGGAAGAATGATGTACTCCTTACGTGGAAAGTTGAGTCCTGACGTGGACAGGTTCAGAACCAAAGTTGGATTCCTTACGTGGAAAGATTGGAGTCCTGACGCGGACATGTCAAGTGGTATTGGAGTCCTTACGTGGACAGATTGATATAGTTCTCCTTATGTGGAAGGAAGATTGCTTCCTGACGTGGAAAGATGAAAGGGTTAGTCTTGACGTGGACAGATACAGAAGAAATGATTCCTAACGTGGACAGGTGTTACTCCTAACGTGGAAGAGTTTTATTCCTAACGTGGACGATTCAGTTTATGGCAATGCAGACGAATTATCCCTAGCGGAGTTGCCGAGATTTTTCTGGGTTAACGACAAGTGGAATCCTAATGTGGACAGGTTTTAGTTGATATTTCTTCGTATTGATGACAGACAGAGTCCTAACATGGACAAGCAAGCAATCTGTTATGACAGAATCCTCTTCAGAATGATGAAGACAATCCCCAGCACGGTCGCACGAGATCAGTGGGTTACTGTAACAGTCATATTCAGCTGATGAATGTCGTTCCTCAAGCAGGAGCGCAATTTAGTTTTGCGGTTGGCAAATTTCTGGTTTCACTAGTATTCAACCGTCTCGTACCGCGAATGTCTGAAGGCTCCAGGCCCTTCACCCAATCGGGTCCAAGTCGCTTGAATAGGGGCAGCTGTTGCACCCTAAAATTTGCTCAACTTTATGTTTCAATATCATTAGCATTTGCATATAGAGTCATGTACATAGGTTACTCATTTGCATAGCATAAGCATAGCAAGTCATTCAACAGGGGACCAATCATTATTCTCATCTCTAGAAGCCTATCAAGAGGTTATTATCCCAATTCAATCTCATTCAAGTCATCAGGAAAGAATTTGAAAGCAAAGAGTTCAGCAGATCAAGCCTTGAGTCCATCTCCTAGCTGAGGGTATCTGAGGGTCAACAAGAGGGTTGTGAGCTGTGAGTTGAAGGCATGGAGAGTATCTAGACATTATGGGAGACTTAGAAAGTCATTTAAAGAAGGAGACAAGTCATTGATGAGAGCACAAGAGCTATAGCTGAAGGCAGTCAACTAGGGTTTCATCTGGGTCAACCCTAGGTTAACCCTAGGTCAATTGACTGATTTAAGGGGCATTCAAGTCTAGTGGAGAGATGTGGGGTTCATCATTGGACATATAAAGAAGGATATGGAGATATGCCAAGAAGAATTCAAGAGAAATCAAGGAGAAGAGGAGCTTCTAAATTAGGGTTTCTGTGTAAAATCCCCTAGTTTAGGTCAAATTTCCAAGCAAGATAAGTCAAAATTCTAGCTTCAAATGGATCCTTGGCCAACATGAAACTTGTAGAGGATCTCAAGACCTTTAATTTGAGTGGTGGAAGACATCAAGGAGATTTATAGAACTCAAGTTATGGTCCTTGCAAGTTACAGGTCATCTGAGGTATCTGAAATTTTGTCTGTGAAAGTGACTTGACTTCCAAGCAATTTTTACCCCTCAAGGAGATTTCAAATGAATTCTTGGTCAACATAAGAATTGTTCCTCATTGTCTTAGCTTTCTAGAATGGTATAGTATTCCTTCATATGATGTGTGGAACTCAACTTATGGTCTTGGCAAGCAAAGGGTATTTTGGTCATTTGTCAGTTATAGGCCATTTTTAAGCAAAGGCCATATCTCCTATTTCCAAGCCTCAAATGGAAAAACTCAAAACATGAAAGTTGTTCAAAATGTGATTTTAAGTCTAGAAAGAAGGTCACAAATTGTTGGAAAAGCTCATAACATGAAGTTGCATGATTGGTCAAAATTTGAACTAAAATGGCTTATAACTTAAATAAAGTCAAAGTGAAAAATGGTTTGAGAGATTTATAAGTCCAAATGGGGACTTCCAATATATGATTTTGGGTCCAAAAGACATTTCAAAGACAATGGTTCAAGCACTTTTTTGAGTTTAGAAGGAAAAAGAAAAGTTATCTATGGTTACTTGCATTTGAAGAAACATAACCAAAATGGATTCAATTTGGAATGCAAGGGAAGTTGCAAGATGGTTCTAGAAGATTCATTTGAGCACTATATATTCATGAAATCAGAATTGAGCAAGGGTTGAATCCTCATTTGTGCAAAAATCTCACAAATTCTCTCTATTCTTTCTCATCGCAATTTCATCAAATTTCTCAAAAATCTTCATCAATCATCACCAATATTGATTCTACCATACTCAATCATCATCATGGACTAAAGATCAACAAAGATCTGATTGAAATTGATCCATTTTCGAGCACCATAATCATCAATATCCAAATTGCAATTTCAAGTGGATAGCAAGATCCAAGGCAAGAATCATCAAGGTTTTGCAAACAGAATCAAGCACTGAGTTAGTTGATCAAGATCCAAGCATTAGAAGCCTCAGATCCACGAGTTCAACATCCATTTCCAAGCTTTCGCATCAGGTTCAATTTCTCTCCCATAGCTTGATTTAGTTAGTTTAGCATTAGTTTGTTAGTATAATAATGATGTAGGATGTTAGGGGAACATTTCTGGTTAATTAGGAGTAGTTTAGTGATAATTCATAGCAGGTTGTTAGAACTGGTTTGACTTAGAACTCTTAGGATAGGCCATAATAATCTTAGGTTGTTAGTGCAGAATGATCTACGTGAAGTGTAGTTTAGATTAGTATAGGTTTGATTAAGAATCTTGAGGATGAGTTGCAGAGTATTTTAATGGAACCAAGAATGTCATGCGCTCGGGTTGAGTGATTTACTGAGTTTCAGTGCAAGCTACCACCATAGCCTTGTAGAGGAAGGAAATTGGAGCGTTTTTCATGTTTACATCGTGTTGATTCATGGCTTGATGAGAGAGTACTGAGAGGAGGAAGCTGGCACGTTGAATGCATGGTTATGGAAGTTGAAACCCTAGCATAGATCCAAGGTGGAAGATATAATCATGATCGTCCATTGCTTGTTGGACCGTGGACCAAAGAGCCAATCGTGTGGCTGGAGTTCAATTCTGAGTTTTGGAGGGAGTTGAGAGAGGTGCCCTAAACGCACCGTTTCATTTAATGAAACGGGCGGGCCTAGGTGTTTTAATGATATCCCCACCCCCCAGTATTGAGCCCATTGTGAATTGCACGTGAAAACCATACTGAATACACCCCCTGCTTCCTATTCTTTTATTTTCATTAATTCTGACTTGTTCTGGGCCTAATACAAACTCGCTAGTCACACCCCCGTTTGCTGGCCCACTGGAATATGAACTGGAGCGAATTGCTATTCTTACCCCTCCCATCGTTTTAATTCAATTTAGTTTTTTTAATTCATTTTAATTTTTACCAACTTTAAAAAACCATATAAAATAGGAAATTAACTCTTTTTTAGTGGTTGTTTTTTCTATATTTTCTTGGTTCTGTGTAGAAAATTGTCATTAAATAAAATTGCATTTTTATTTTTATTTGATATTTTTTCCATATTTTCTAAATAAATGACATTTTAAATAGTTTCATTTCATGCATGATTTTATTAATTTTTGTTCTATTAGATACTTTCATATTTTTTGTTCATTCTTTTTAGGTTGTTTAGATGAGATATTGAACTTGTAGAAACAATTTAGTTCCCATTTTTTAGAAATTAATTTTAGGTGCTTAATGTAGGCTTGAACAACATGAACAAACTAGGGTTTTAGGTGATGACTTAGGAGAATCAATTCATTTCCCTCAGGACTTAGGGTTTAACTAGATTAGTTATGGGACTATAGGGGCTATGGGTAGTTATTAGATCCCTTAGAGAAAAGTCAGGACTCCCCTACTGCTATTAATACTCTGTGTATGTCTGATTGACTGGTGTGGTGTGCCCTCTGGGGATTATTGCTTGCTTGCTTGGGTATTGGGATTGTCTGGGAACTTGGGAGAGCTGAAGACTTGAGAAGATGAAGGCCACTGGAGATCCAGAGATTGAAGTTCAACTTCCAGAGTTGAAGAGGAGGTTCTTGCTAGCAGCTGCTGAGGAGACTAGGGTTTAGGAGCTAGGCAGAGCTCTAGATTAGAAAGTTTGTTTTTCAAACATGGATTGCCTTGTCTGCATCCATTCTTCTCTGTGATTCAGAGTCTCTCTAAGACACTCACCCCCTTCCTTTGGAAGGCTTGGTGATAGTGTCTAAGAGATAGAACTCTTGAGAGAAAATGTCTTTTGTGTTAGAAGCAGTCTGTTCACCACCTTTGGTAGTCAACTGATTGCTTAACACCCAATTCACTCTTGTGACTAATCCCTCATCCTGGAGGTTTGAGCTTGAAGAAAAGCCATTGCAGATAGAAGACTGATGATCAAAGCCCTTGCCTGAAGGCCATGAAGATGGAGATGGATGCTTGTTGAAGCCTGTAGCTGATTGGAGTTTACTTGAAGCCAGATGTTGATTCAGAGCTGCTGATGCTGTTTCTTTTGCAGTTGTATTTTATTGCTGATGTATTGATTGGTTTTCCTGGACTGTATTGTTTGCTGTTTACCCTGTGGGGTTGAAAGTGAAGCCTGTTCACTTTCTCCTATTGTTTTCTAGGTTCGAGGTTGAGTGGGACTCCCTTGCCTCGCTTGTACTGTTGCATCCATGCATTTTACTGTTTTACTGTATATATTTGATATTGTTTCTGTTTCCGCTTATCCCGTAGGATCTCTGTTTCTCTCTGTGCAAGAGAGGAACATGATAGACACTAGGTCTTAACCCATGCATGATAACATTAGGTTAGTTTGTTTCCCTTCGCAACCGTAGGTTAGAGTTCTGTCTCTTCTTTCTCAAAACAAACAGAAAACACAATAAAATTTCAAACACAATAAAAGACACTTCTTTCGTAAAAGAATGTGAACTCATCAAAACGTCATTTTTGTCCGCTCGGACCGCTAATCAGAAAACCTTTTTCAGAAGGAGTAAAATCAACCAAGACAAGCTTGTGTCGTACGTGGCCCGAACTACGTTTGCTCTGATCTTTCATGCCGTGTGAAAGTACGTAGGCACAGGATGCGATATCCTAGCGAGCAACCTTCCCCTCCTTTCCCGTAGGTAGGCGAACTACGTTGACTCTGATTTCTCGTTCTAGACGGGAATACGTAGGCATAAAGTGCGATACTTTGCCGAGTCATTTTATTTTCATGTTATTTTCTTTTAACCCTTAACCCTTAGAGTAGATAGAATAACAATCCATACCCGAAAACAAGCGTGGATCCCGTCGAGTACGACGGACGTGAGGGGTGCTAATACCTTCCCCTTGCGTAACCGACTCCCGAATCCAGGTTTTGGTTGCGACGACCATACCTTTCCCATGTTGTGCGAGGTTTACTCTGAGCGTTTCCTTTCCCTCCCGTGGGATAAATAACGCACGGTGGCGACTCTTCTGTTCAGCCGGCGCCGATTTTCGCAGTAGCGACATCTGTCCCCGATGGCGTTGACGTCGAGCATCATTTTCGCTCGTACTTTGCTGCGCGAGGACCTCCTGGACGATGGATTTGTTCCCGCCCTTCTTCTTTGTGCTCGCCAACTTTAAGAGGACGTCTGCCCGTGTGTTTTACTCACGGGGAACGTGTTGTACCTCGGAGAAGTCGAAAATCTTCATGCGTTCCCTTATAAGGGTCAAGTATTCGGCCAGGTTGTCGTTCTTCGCTTGGTACTCGCCTCGGACTTGGGAGACGACCAACTGGGAGTCCGTGGATATTTTTATCTCCTTGGCTCCAAGGTCTTCTTCCAGGCAGAATCCGTCTAAGAAGGCTTCGTATTCGGCCTGATCGTTCATCGTCGGGAAGTCGAGGGTCAGGGAGACTTCCACGACCGTGCCTTCCTCATTTTCCAAGATGATGCCTACGCCGCTCCCCGAGGAGCTCAAAGCGACATCGACGAAGATGGTCCACTTGTCGGCTCCGGGGGTTGGCTCCGTGGTGGGTGTCATCTCGGAGATGAAATCGGCCAGTAATTAGGCTTTGAGCGCTTTCTTGTCTTCGTAGACGATGTCGAACTCTGAGAGCTCTAGCAACCACTTCAACATGCGCCCCGCCATGTCGGGCCTGCCGAGCAACTGTTTGATTGGCTGCTCTATTCTGACTATGATGGTATGGGTCAGGAAGTAGTGTCAGAGTCTCATGGCCGCGTTGATGAGGGTCAAGGCGACTTTTTCAATCTGCTGATACCTCACTTCGGGGCCGTGGAGGGCCTTGCTCGTGAAGTAGATCGACTTCTACCCATCAGGGGTTTCCTGGATTAGTACGGCGCTCACGGCCTCAGTGGAGACAGCCAGGTACATGTAAAGGGTTTCCCCGACGTCAAGTCTCGTCAGGATCAGTGGCTCCGATAGAACGCGTTTGAGGTTAAGAAGGGCCTGCTCGCACTCCTCCATCCATTCGAACGTGGCATCCTTCCTTAGCAGTTTGAAAAATGGGAGGGCATGTTGTGCGGATTTGACCACGAAGCGGGATAATGAAGCGAGCATCCCATTCAGGGACTGTATCGACTTCTTCGTGCTCGACATTGTGATTTCAGAGAAGACCCGACATTTGTCCGGGTTCGCCTTGATCCCTCGTTCGGTTAGGTAGAACCCAAGGAACTTCCCCGTGCGTATTAAAGGTGCACTTCTTCGGGTTAAATCGCATCCTGCACTTCCTCGCTGTTTCGAAGACCTTCTTGAGGTGGGCCGTGTGGTCGACCTCAGTGCGTGATTTAACGATCATGTCGTCCATGTAGACTTTAAGCATGTCGCCAATTTCTCCCCGGAATACCTTATTCATCATCCGTTGATAGGTGGCGCCGGTGTTCTTTAGGCCGAAGGGAATTATGTTGTAGTAATAGTTGCTCGACTCGATCATGAAGGCCGTACTCTATTTGTCGACCTCTACCATGGGGATTTGGTTATATCCCGAGTAGGCGTCCATAAAAGACAGTAATTTGAAGCCTGCCGAGTTGTCGACGAGCTTGTCGATATTGTGAAGGGGATAGGCGTCCTTGGGACATGCCCGGTTGAGATCAGTGTAATAAATGCACATTCTCCATTTTCTATTTGTTTTTTTAACGAGTACAACTTTGGAAAGCTAGGTTGAATACCTGACTTCCGAAATAAAATTTTCCTCTAGGAGGTCTTTTACAGCTTTTTCAGCTGCCGTCGACTTTTTGGGGGACTGCCTACATCTATGTTGTATTATGGCCTTTGCGGCTGGGTTGATGGAGAGCTGGTGGCAGGCGACCTTAGGGTCAAGGCCGGGCATCTCGGTGGCGCTCCAGGCGAAGAGGTCGACGTTCTCACGGAGGCAGGCCTTCAATTGCTTCCTCGCCAGGTCGGGCAATCCTGCTCCAATCTTCACGCTCCTGGACGCATCTTTGCCGAGGACTACTATCTCAAAGTCCCCATTTGGAATGGGGCGTGTTGGGTGGAAAGGATGCCCATTGACCGTTGGAGGAGTGTGCTCGGCTTTGTCCTTGTGGTTCTGTTTGCCGAGGAAGCGACAATCGAGGTCAACGGTGTCGACGCGGTCCTTTGGTCTGCTCTCTTGGACGGGGGGAGGCTTGGTCGCTTTAGTAGAGGGACCGATCGTGCTGAGGCCTTTCATTGCTGCCTCGAAACACCTCCAGGCTGCTTCTATGTCTCTGTTGAGGGTGACGACGGCTCCCATCCTGGTACAGTACTTCATCTTTAGGTGGACCGTCGATGGAACCGCGGTGAGCTCTACTAGCATCGTCCTGCCTAAGATGCAGTTGTACAAGGATGGGAACTCGACGACCAGGAAGCGGATGTTGATTTCCCTAGCCGTTTCTTGTGCTCCAAAAGTGACCTTGAGCTCCACGTATCCCCACGGTCTCGTCAGCGTCCCATTGAACCCTTGAAGGTCAGAGCTGACATAGGGGGTCAGGTTGGTCTCGTCGAGTTGTAGCGTCGAGAACAAGTGGGTATACATGATATCCACCAAACTCCCTTCGTCAACCAAGATGCGGCGGACGTTGAAGTTTGCCATTTGTGCCCGAATCAGCAGGGGAATGGCGGAGTTGGGGGCTCCTTCGGACATCTCTTCGAGGTAGTATGTGATCGGGTTAGACTGACCGTGGAATTTGTCGAGCATGCTCATTTTTCCGGAGCTCTTACTCATCAGCTCGTCAAAATTCCTCTTCACGAACTCAATGGAGAGCTTGTTCGGGGCCCCGCCTGAGATGACCATTGCGGTGGGGAAGTATTCCCACGGACTGATGGGGCGTATTAGCTCTTCGGGCAACGGGTTCCCGGTAGGGAGACTGTATTCTCTCAGGGAGAACCAGTCTTCAGGCCGACTGATGCTGAGGGCCACCTACAGTCCGGACTCGCTGGAGGGAGGAGGGATATCCTCGACCCTTTTGGCTTCGTGGGCCTCCTATCGAGGGGCATCTCCTTCCCTGGTGTATCTCTTCAAGTGCCCATCCTTGATGAGTATTTCGATTGTGTCCTTCAGGTGGATGCAATCCTCAGTGACGTGCCCATGGCCGCAGTGGAAGCGACAGTATTTGGACTTCTCCACGTTGGCCTTGGGGGGTGTCGGTTTGGTAAAATGGACACCTCTTCGGACGAACTCCGAGTTGGCGCACTCAGCTAGGATGCGCTCGCGGGAAGCGACTAGGGTTGTGTATTTGATGAAGCGGCCTGCGGTGCCCTTCTGCTTCGGGGCTCTCAGGGACGACCGTCTCGTTGTCGGTCTCCCCCATGCTGGGGGGCTGGAGCTCCCTCTTCTCGGGACCCGCGGGGGGTTTCACGGTTATGGGAGTCCCGGGAAAAATTAGCAGTCTCGGTCTCCTTGTACGGATGTAGTGGCGGGCTTTCTCGAGGAAGCCTCGCAGGGTGGTTGGTCGGTGGACCGCCACTGCCTCATAAAATTTGGAGCCGTGACATAAGCCCTGCTCCGTGAGGTAAAGCTTCATGTAATATGAAGTCGTCACCTGGACCGCATCCCTCGTGAATCTCTCGATGTAGTTCCAGAGAGGCTCGTTCGGGGCTTGGATGATCGCGCCCAGGGCGGCCTCCGTCTTCGGATGGCGTTGGGACACCGTGAAATGTTGCCAGAAGAGATCCTTCAGGACCCTCCACGGCGTGATGTACTCAGGCTCCAGGCTTTTGTACCAAGCCATGGCTCTCTTCCTTAACGTCGCTAGGAAGTGTCGGCACTTGATGGCTCCTCAGACGTTCCGGTAGTCGAGCATGGCCTCGATATCTTCCAGGTGGTCGTTCGGGTCCGAGGTACCGTCGTACATGGAGAGTATAGGTGGCTTTTCCATCCCGTGGGGGATGAGGGTTGCCATGATCTCCCGCGAAAGGGGGATCCTGTAATCGTCCTTGTCATTGCAGACTAGGGAGCACGAGGGCGAAGGATTGTGTCGAGGGGCTTGATTACGTCCCCTCGACCTCTTGCCCGGGGCTTCCGGTCTGTTCGCTCTTGGTACCGGGGAACGCCTCTCCTCTCGGGGAGGTGATCAGACGCGCTTCTTGGAGGCCATCGGCTGGGGCCTCTCTAGTTGTGGCTGGCGCCTCTGTTGACGGGGAGAGGGGCTCCGAGAGTTCTCACGTTGATTTCTCCGCGGGGGAGAGCGAGACGAGGTATCTTGTTCCCACATGCTGATGTGCTCGTTCTGCTGGAACATCATCAGATTGGTTTGGTTGATGGCTGCAAAGAGGGCAGCCATCATTGGATCCGCTTCAGCTGGCGTAGGAACGGGCTGGAAAACAACCGGGCTCCTTGATCGAGGTGCGGCGTGATGTGCCGCATCCTCAGATGAAGGGAAAACAGTATGACCGTCCCTCACGTCACCCTCGCGGGCGTGGGAGGGCCCAACTTGGTCGTCGTCATTGGTAATTAGGGCGAAGGCGGAACTGTGGACAGCATCATCGTGACGTGGGCTAGTCATGATCTCGGAAGTTGAAGTTGGAAGCTTTAGTTCTTCTGCTCGGAGGAACAGGGAAGCTTTATTTTCCCACAGACGGCGCCACTGATCGTACCTGATCAGAGAGATCGCTGGACTGCTACGTGTCTGAGCTGTCGAACTATTAACTTGATGGACAGAAGGGGGTGTACCTGAAACATACTTCGATGCCAAAGTAAGGGACGAGCAGAGTGATAACAAGCACAGAGAGAAAGGGGTGAGAATTAGATTACCTGACCCTCTAGTGGAATAGGGTACTTATAATGAGCCCCCAGCGCAGAGCCAACAGTTATTATGCGTTGGGTTGGGCTGCCAGGACCAACGCTGGTAACTGCTATGGGTGACGTGGCATCGTGAAGACCAGCACATGGTCTTCGCCTTAGTGTAATTATTCCGTGCTATCCGGGAGGAGGAGGACCGAATAATCAGGACACGGATAGTTACCTGATGACGTGTCTCCGTGTAGGGGACACGTTAAGAACGTGGGAGAGGTTCGAGGAGCTTCCCGAGCTGGATGGGTTCTGCCCGACCGTGGGGCAGAAGAAAGGCGAGTCAAACAGCTATGAGGATCATGCTCGATTGCCGTTGGTTTGTGCCCGACGGAGAGAAGATGTTCTTCCCGACAGGTCTCTGCCCGACGATGAGGTCTTATTGACCTTCCAACCTGGTGGGGTTTGGGCCTGCTCGACTATGGGTCAAGTGTCGGCCCAGTCCTGAACAGAAAATATATTGAAATTTGAGCTTTATTTTCTTAAAATTTCATTCCATACTCTTTCACTTCAACCAAACATACCATAAATCTATCTGGGTTATCATTTTCACCAATTTTGACTTAATCTCGTTAATAACAATGCATCGATATTGATTTAACTCTAGTATTCCACAAATTTTGATCTAATCATTATGATGGAATTGTTTTTTTTTTAAATACCACTTTACACAAGAGTTTTGTTACAAAAATTTAAAGGTGTGTTTGATTCGCAAAATTCTAAATACTTGATAGAACAAAACAAGACATTATAGAATCATACAATACAACTTTTTATATTTTATTGTGTTTGATGATTGATGTATTAAATAATTTTTTAAGAGTCTATTTGGGAGTTTGAAGGGAACGAGAATGAATGCTTTTAAAAAAGAGAAGGATTGAGTAAAAATAATTCAAGGATTTTGTTTAGGAGAGTTTGTTTTTATTCATAACACCAAAAATATTTATTCCTAAGACAAAAAAAAAACTCTAATTTGGAGGAATTCAAAATTTATAATGAATGAGGGTTTTGAAGGACTTGCATAAATTTTTCAAATATATTTAATGTTGTTATAGTATTCTAAAAAAAATAAAATAATAATAATAAACATTATTTTATCATTCTATACAAAATCATTCTTTTCAAAAATGTCAAGTATTTTTATATATTTTATTAAAAATTTGTTTTATAAGTCTTCCCATTCCATTCCATCCCCTCCAAACTCCCAAATGAAATTTTAGTGGTTGTACCAAAAAAAAATTGTCTCACAATTTAGTGTTAGACATAAATTTATATTTTTTTGTCAAATCTTTTACCATCAGTTTTGTTTAGTCCCATGATTATTTTTCACATCAAATAGGATATGAAAAAGTTCTTATCCAATCCATTGCTTTTAGCAAATCAAATTGACTTTAAATAATAAACTAAAAAAACGCATATAATAAAAAATTAGTTTTAAATATAAATTATGCACTATAGCCCTGATTTTTTTCCTAGATAAGGTCATGTGTTCTGAAATGGAATTGGAATGAATATTAATTCTTATGATTATTCCATTTTATAGATTAAATATCTAGATGGTTGAAATTGATATTAGGATTAAGAATAGCAAATTTGTTGAACTCTTCATCATTTTCCAAATCATCTAAATGTTTTTCAGCCATTGTCGCCCATGCCTCAACTCCTTCACATGTTTCCATCAACACAACTATATCTGGAATAGTTTCTTTTGTACCACCTCTTTGAGCTATCCACAAAGGCTTTCCCCAACCAAAATCCATCTCTTTAAATCCCATATTACCCCAACTTGTAAATACATATGATATTGGATTTTTATTTTCCATTCCTTCAAGCATTAACTCACCACACTCATCACTCCACAAAAAACTAGGATCATTTTTCAATTTTAAATACAATTCTTCATTAACCTTTCCAAATCCATCTCCCAAAATTCTAACCATATCATTGATTTTAGTTTCCCTTTTAAAATTCTCAAAAACAACCATAGCTGGCCATAATAAATTTCTGATTGAGTTTTGAAACAAACTCTCTCCCATCCTTCTTCTCATGTCCACAACATGCAAAACCACCACTTACCTTTTGCTTTCTTCACATGTTTTCTTCATGCAGGCTACAATCATGTGTTTACATATAAATGAAGACACTACTTTGTAACTTGTATGTAACTTTATTTTTACATCATCATTTTTTGAGGATATTTCTTTCAATTCGTTGATTGACTTGTTATCAAATAAAAATCTTCTCGTAGAGCATTTCAATTTTATCTGTAATCCTTTGTTAATATTCAATATGCCTTCCCTAACCCCGCTGGTGTTTCTTGGTGGGAAAATCGAATAAGAAATTGATAAATTTGGCTCACAAATTTCATCCATTGACCCATTGCAAATAGAAGACCATGTTTTCAAGAATAGACTACAAGAATATGCATCTAGTGTTGTATGGAGATTGCACAAACCAATAGCTATTCCACCATACCTGAAAATGTTCACTTGGACTAACATTTGTGGCAATACTTCATTGTAAGGATGTGTCTTGTTTGGCTCACAAGGAAGAAGTTTATTTATTAATTCCAATTTTGGCGGAAACTCTTCCATTTTCATGTTTATCAAAACTTCCATGTAAATCACACCTTCGTCGTTGCAATCGATAGAGAAGATATCATTTCTTCTACCACAAAGAGGGTAGAAAATTGTTAATGTCTTAGATAGTGAGTTCTTTAGTTTTGTTGAGACATTTGAGAATTCTTGCATGTCATTTGTTTTGCGATAAAATAGGATTAATGGAAAATTAGTGTTTAGTTGAAACACATCAAACAAACATAGTTTGTAGGTTTTGCGTTCGTTGGATGTAGGAGATGATGGTTTAATGGGTTGTGTTGATGTAATATTGATTTCCATTGTTAATAATACTACGTAGAAGCTATAAAGGTTGGAACAATTGTGTTCATCTTTGTGTGTGTATATATTATTTTACTTAGAAAAAACTACAAGTTATTAATTATCATTCATTTATTTTTATTTGATGTGATAAATAACTCTAGTTAAACAAACGCTTCTTTTTTTTTATCTAAAACAAATAAATATGCCATATGTTTCTTTTTTGCATTTAATTTTCCTTTCTCACATTCGAAAGCATTTAATTGTGAAAATTAACCCCGGTTTACTTTTTATTAATCATTTTGTGAACAAATTTTATATCTAGAATTTTAAAATTTGTTATATTATTTATTAACATTTTTAATAAAATCGAGTCATTATATTAGAGAAAATATAAAATACTAGTTGAAGAAAAACGACAGAAATTAGTCGGTGAATTTGACTTTTAAAATAAATATTTTTAAAATTGATATATATTTCTATCGTACATTTAAATTCAATTCTGAAAATACAAAATTTAGAATTTGAACAACTTGAATGTAAATAGTTGATTTTATTCATAAATTTATATGAAGCTCCACCACTCTCTAAGAATGATGCATTTTAAGAAATAAAGGATATAGGTATTTTGACATTTCTATTATTTCGTAAAGTGTAAAGTATATTGTGATATAATTCAAGTTTATTAGTTATGTTAGTTAGTTTGCTATTACTAGTTACTTGAGTTATAAGTAACATATTAGTATATATATATGCACACACAAATATGTTACTTATAACTCAAGTAACTAGTCATAACAAACTAACTAACTAACTTGAATTATATCACAATATACTTTACACTTTACGAAACAATAGAAATGTCAAAATACCTATATCCTTTATTTCTTAAAATGCATCATTCTTAGAGAGTGGTGGAGCTTCATATAAATTTATGAATAAAATCAACTATTTACGTTCAAGTTGTTCAAATTCTAAATTTTGTATTTTCAGAATTGAATTTAAATGTACGATAGAAATATATATCAATTTTAAAAATATTTGTTTTAAAAGTCAAATTCACCGACTTATTTCTGTCGTTTTTCTTCAACTAGTATTTTATATTTTCTCTAATATAATGACTCGATTTTATTAAAAATGTTAATAAATAATATAACAAATTTTAAAATTCTAGATATAAAATTTGTTCACAAAATGATTAATAAAAAGTAAACCGGGGTTAATTTTCACAATTAAATGCTTTCGAATGTGAGAAAGGAAAATTAAATGCAAAAAAGAAACATATGGCATATTTATTTGTTTCAGATAAAAAAAAAAGAAGCGTTTGTTTAACTAGAGTTATTTACCACATTAAATAAAAATAAATGAATGATAATTAATAACTTGTAGTTTTTTCTAAGTAAAATAATATATAAACACACAAAGATGAACACAATTGTTCCAACCTTTATAGCTTCTACGTAGTATTATTAACAATGGAAATCAATATTACATCAACACAAACCATTAAACCATCATCTCCTACATCCAACGAACGCAAAACCTACAAACTATGTTTGTTTGATGTGTTTCAACTAAACACATATTTTCCATTAATCCTATTTTATCGCAAAACAAATGACATGCAAGAATTCTCAAATGTCTCAACAAAACTAAAGAACTCACTATCTAAGACATTAACAATTTTCTACCCTCTTTGTGGTAGAAGAAATGATATCTTCTCTATTGATTGCAACGACGAAGGCGTGATTTACATGGAAGTTTTGATAAACATGAAAATGGAAGAGTTTTTAAGTCCGCCAAAATTGGAATTAATAAATAAACTTCTTCCTTGTGAACCAAACAAGACACATCCTTACAATGAAGTATTGCCACAAATGTTAGTCCAAGTGAACATTTTCAGGTGTGGTGGAATAGCTATTAGTTTGTGCAATCTCCATACAATACTAGATGCATATTCTTGTAGTCTATTCTTGAAAACATGGTCTTCTATTTGCAATGGGTCAATGGATGAAATTTGTGAGCCAAATTTCTCAATTTCTTATTCGATTTTCCCACCAAGAAACACCAGCGGGGTTAGGGAAGGCGTGTTGAATATTAACAAAGGATTACAGATAGAATTGAAATGCTCTACGAGAAGATTTTTATTTGATAACAAGTCAATCAACAAATTGAAAGAAATATCCTCAAAAAATGATGATGTAAAAATAAAGTTACATACAAGTTATAAAGTAGTGTCTTCATTTATATGTAAATACATGATTGTAGCATGCATGAAGGAAACATGTGAAGAAAGCAAAAGGCAAGTGGTGGTTTTGCATGTTGTGGACATGAGAAGAAGGATGGGAGAGAGTTTGTTTCAAAACTCAATCGGAAATTTATTATGGCCAGCTATGGTTGTTTTTGAGAATGTCAAAAGGGAAACTAAAATCAATGATATGGTTAGAATTTTGGGAGATGGAATTGGAAAGGTTAATGAAGAATTGTATTTAAAATTGAAAAATGATCCTAGTTTTTTATGGAGTGATGAGTGTGGTGAGTTAATGCTTGAAGGAATGGAAAATGAAAATCCAATATCATTTGTATTTACAAGTTGGGGTAATATGGGATTTAAAGAGATGGATTTTGGTTGGGGAAAGCCTTTGTGGATAGCTCAAAGAGGTGGTACAAAAGAAACTATTCCAAATACAGTTGTGTTGATGGAAACATGTGAAGGAGTTGAGGCATGGGTGACAATGGCTGAAAAACATTTAGATGATTTGGAAAATGATGAAGAGTTCAACAAATTTGCTATTCTTAATCCTAATATCAATTTCAACCATCTAGATATTTAATCTATAAAATGGAATAATCATAAGAATTAATATTCATTCCAATTCCATTTCAGAACACATGACCTTATCTAGAAAAAAAATCAGCTATAGTGCATAATTTATATTTAAAACTAATTTTTTATTATATGCGTTTTTTTAGTTTATTATTTAAAGTCAATTTGATTTGCTAAAAGCAATGGATTGGATAAGAACTTTTTCATATCCTATTTGATGTGAAAAATAATCATGGGACTAAACAAAACTGATGGTAAAAGATTTGACAAAAAAATATAAATTTATGTCTCACACTAAATTGTGAGACAATTTTTTTTGGTACAACCACTAAAATTTTATTTGGGAGTTTGGAGGGGATGGAATGGAATGGGAAGACTTCTAAAACAAATTTTTAATAAAATATATAAAAATACTTGACATTTTTGAAAAGAATGATTTTGTATAGAATGATAAAATAATATTTATTATTATTATATTTTTTATTTTTAGAATACTATAACAACATTAAATACATTTGAAAAATTTATGCAAGTCCTTCAAAACCTTTCAAAACCCTCATTCATTATAAATTTTGAATTCCTCCAAATTAGAGTTTTTTTTTGTGTTATGAATAAATATTTTTGGTGTTATGAATAAAAACAAACTCTCCTAAACAAAATCCTTGAATTATTTTTACTCAATCCTTCTCTTTTTTAAAAGCATTCATTCTCGTTCCCTACAAACTCCCAAATAGACTCTTAAGAAATTATTTAATACATCAATCATCAAACACAATAAAATATAAAAAGTTGTATTGTATGATTCTATAATGTCTTGTTTTGTTTTGTCAAGTATTTAGAATTTTGCGAATCAAACACACCTTTAAATTTTTGTAACAAAACTCTTGTGTAAAGTGGTATTTAAAAAAAACAATTCCATCATAATGATTAGATCAAAATTTGTGGAATACTAGAGTTAAATCAATATCGATGCATTGTTATTAACGGGATTAAGTCAAAATTGGTGAAAATGATAACCCAGATAGATTTATGGTATGTTTGGTTGAAGTGAAAGAGTATGGAATGAAATTTTAAGAAAATAAAGCTCAAATTTCAATATATTTTCTGTTCAGGACTGGGTCGACGCTTGACCCATAGTCGAGCAGGCCCAAACCCCACCAGGTGGAAAGGTCAATAAGACCTCATCGTCGGGCAGAGACCTGTCGGGCATAACATCTTCTCCCCGTCGGGCACGAACCAACGGCAATCGAGCAGGATCCTCATAGCTGTCTGACTCGCCTTTCTTCTGCCCCATGGTCGGGCAGAACCCATCCAGCCTGGGAAGCTCCTCGAACCTCTCCCACGTTCTCAACGTGTCCCCTACGTGGAGACACGTCATCAGGTAACTATCCGTGTGCTGATTATTTGATTCTCCTCCTCCCGGATAACACGGAACAATTACACTAAGGCGAAGACCATGTACTGGTCTTCACGATGCCACGTCAGCCATAACAATTACCAGCGTTGGTCCTGGTAGCCCAACCCAACGCATAATAACCGTTGGCCCTGCACTAGGGGCTTATTATAAGTACCCTATTCCACTAGAGGGTCAGGTAATCTAATTCTCACTCCTTTCTCTCTGTGCTTGTTATCACTCTGCTCGTCCCTTACTTTGGCATCGAAGTGTATTTCAGGTAGACCCCCTTCTGTCCATCAAGTTAATAGTTCGACATCTCAGACACGTAGCAGTCCAGCGATCTCTCTGATCAGGTACGATCAGTGGCACCGTCTGTGGGAAAATAAAGCTTCCCCGTTCCTCCGAGCAGAAGAACTAAAGCTTCAGACTTTAACTTCCGAGATCATGACTAGCCCACGTCACAATGATGTTGTCCACAGTTCCGCCTTCGCCCTAATCACCAACGACGACGACCAAGTTGGGCCTTCCCACGCCCGCGAGGGTGACGTGAGGGACGGTCGGACTGTTTCCCCTTCGTTCGAGGTTGCGGCACATCACGCCGCACCTTGATCAAGGAGCCCGGCTGTTTTCTATCCCGTTCCTATGCCAGCTGGAGCAGACCCAATGATGGCTGCCCTCTTTGCAGCCATCAACCAAACCAATCTGATGATGTTCCAGCAGAACGAGCGCATCAGCATGTGGGAACAAGATACCTCGTCTCGCTCTCCCCCGCGGAGAAATCAACGCGAGGACTCTCGGAGCCCCTCTCCCCGTCAACAGGGGCGCCGACCACAACTAGAGAGGCCCCAGCCGATGACCTCCAAGAAGCGCGTCCGATCACCTCACAGAGAGGAGAGGCGTTCCCCGGTCCTAAGAGCAAACAGACCGGAAGCCGCGGGCAAGAGGTCGAGGGGACGTAATCAAGCCCCTCAACGCAATCCTTCGCCCTCGTGCTCCCCAGTCCGTAATGACAAGGACGATTACGGGATCCCCCTTTCGCGAGAGATCATGGCAACCCCCATCCCCCACGGGATGGAGAAGCCACCTATACTCTCCACGTACGATGGTACCTCGGACGACCACCTGGAAGATATCGAGGCCATGCTCGACTACCGGAACGTCTGAGGAGCCATCAAGTGCCGACTCTTCCCAGCGACGTTAAGGAAGGGAGTCGTGGCTTGGTACAAAAGCCTAGAGCCTAAGTACATCACAACGTGGAGGGTCCTGAAGGATCTCCTCTCGCAACATTTCACGGCGTCCCAACGCCATCCGAAGACGGAGGCCGCCCTGGGCGCGATCATCCAAGCCCCGAACGAGCCTCTCAGGAACTACATCGAGGGATTCACGAGGGAGGCGGTCCAAGTGACGACTTCATATGACATGAAGCTTTACCTCACGGAGCAGGGCTTATGTTACGGCTCCAAATTTTATGAGGTAGTGGCGGTCCACTAACCAACCACCCTGCGAGGCTTCCTCGAGAAAGCCCGCCACTACATCCGGTACAAGGAGACCGAGACTGCTAATTTTTCCCGGGATTCCCATAACCATGAAACCCCCTGCGGGTCCTGAGAAGAGGGAGCTCCAGCCCCCCGGCGTGGGGGAGACCGACGACGAGACGGTCGTCCCCGAGAGCCCCGAAGCAGAAGGGCACTGCAGGCCGCTTCACCGAATACACAACCCTAGTCGCTTCCCGCGAGCGCATCCTAGCTGAGTGCACCAACTCGGAGTTCGTCCGAAGAGGTGTCCGTTTTCCCAAACCGACACCCCCAAGGCCAACGTGGAAAAGTCCAAATAATGTCGCTTCCACTGCGGCCACGAGCACGTCCCCGAGGATTGCATCCACCTGAAGGACACAATCGAAATACTCATCAAGGACGGGCACTTGAAGAGATACACCAGGGAAGGAGATGCCCCTCCACAGGAGTCCCACGAAGCCAAAAGGGTCGAGGACATCCCTCCTCCCTCCAGCGAGTCCGGACTGTAGGTGGCCCTCAGCATCAGTCGGCCTGAAGACTGGTTCTCTCCCTAAGAGAATACAGTCTCCCTACCGGGAACCCGTTGCCCGAAGAGCTAATACACCCCATCAGTCCGTGGGAATACTTCCCCACCACAATGGTCATCTCAGGCGGGGCCCCGAAAAAGCTCTCCATTGAGTCCGTGAAGAGGAATTTTGACGAGCTGATGAACAACAGCTCCGGCAAAATGAGCACGCACGACAAATTCCACGGTCGGTCTAACCCGATCACATACTACCTCGAAGAGCTGTCCGAAGGAGCCCCCAACTCCGCCATTCCCCTGCTGATCTGGGCACAAATGGCAAACTTCGACGTCCGCCGCATCTTGGTTGACGAAGGGAGTTTGGTGGATATCATGTATACCCACTTGTTCTCGACGCTACAACTCGATGAGACCAACCTGACCCCCTATGTCGGATCCGACCTTCAAGCGTTCAATGGGACAATGACAAGACCGTGGGGATACGTGGAGCTCAAGGTCACTTTCAGAGCACAAGAAACGGCTAGGGAAATCAACATCCGCTTCCTGGTCGTCGAGTGCCCATCCTTGTACAACTGCATCTTAGGCAGGACGATGCTAGTAGAGCTCACCGCGGTGCCATCGACGGTCCAGCTAAAGATGAAGTACTATACCAGGTTGGGAGCCGTCGTCACCCTCAAAGGAGACATAGAAGCAGCCTGTAGGTGTTTCGAGGCAACAATGAAAGGCCTCAGCACGATCGGTCCCTCTACTAAAGCGACCAAGCCTCCTCCCGTCCAGAAGAGCAGACCAAAGGACCACGTCGACACCGTAGCCCTCGACTTCCGCTTGCCTGGTGAACAGAACCACGAGGACAAAGCCGAGCACACTCATCCAACGGTCAACGGGCATCCTTTCCACCTAACACGCCCCATTCCAAACGGGGACTTTGAGATAGTAGTCCTCGGCGAAGATGCGGCCAGGAGCGTGAAGATTGGAGCAGGATTGCCCGACCTGGCGAGGAAGCTATTGAAGGCCTGCCTCCGTGAGAACGTTGACCTCTTCGCCTGGAGCGCCACCGAGATGCCTGGCTTTGACCCTAAGGTCGCCTGCCACCAGCTCTCCATCAACCCAGCCGCAAAGGCCATAGTACAACATAGATGTAGGCAGTCCCCCAAAAAGTCGGCGGCAGCTGAAAAAGCTGTAAAAGACCTCCTAGAGGAAAATTTTATTTCAGAAGTCAGGTATTCAACCTAGCTATCCAACGTTGTACTCGTTAAAAAAACAAATAGAAAATGGAGAATGTGCATTGATTACACTGATCTCAACCGGGCATGTCCCAAGGACACCTATCTGAAGGTGAGAAAAATACTTAGAAGGGGGGGGGGGTTGAATAAGTATGACAAATAATCACAGATTAAAACACAGTTATTTTTATCCTGGTTCGTTGAACTCAACTACTCTAGTCCACCCTCTCAAGAGTGATTTGCCTTTCTCAGTCAAGGACTTAATCCACTATTTAATCAAACAGATTACAATAGTAACACCTAAGAACAACTGTTCTTAGTCTTCTCAAGAGCTACTGATCCCAACTGGATCCTCTTAAGGAAACCTTTTACAATCAATGTAAAACTATTACAAGAGTAAGAATGCTTCTAAAAAGCTATTATCACAACTGTGATATTTCTCTTAAGTTTAAGAACAATGTTACAGCAAATAGAATATAAGAGCTTTTGAGAGATTTGCTTTGAGTGAATTTTGCAAGTAGTTCATTACTGAAGAAGATGGAGTGGACTTCTTTATATAGGCACTTAGATCCATGAAGTCTTCTCAACGTTGAAGGCTGTGCTGAAAAGCCTGGTGCCTTTTGTCTTTACATTGGAGGATGTGCTGAAAAAGCCTGGTGCCTTTTTGTCTTTTACTTTGCAGAAACTTTCCTTAGAATGGAATGCACAGATAAAACCTTTTTGTCTGTGTTCTTGTGTCTAGCATAAAAGAGGAAAGAGCTGTTGAGATATGCCAACGTACATATTCAAATCTTCTTCACTAAGTAAGTTCAGCTATCAACATCAGAGTCTGGATCTTCAGAATCTCCAGAGTAGAGATCTTCTGGATCTTCAGAATCTTGGGATGTTCTTCAGATTATGCTGAATCAGAGTATATGCAGCTTGTGTGCTTGAGCATGTAGTTCTGTCAGATCAGAGTCTTCTATATCAGATTCTCAATACTATGCAGCGCAGTATCTTCAGAGTCTTTTGATGACTAAGCTTCTAAACTCTCAGAGTCTTCTATTCTTTAGAGGCTTCTGCTTCAGAATCTTCAGTAGACATCACTCAGATTCTTCTGGGAGAAGCGTTCAGATCTTCATTTAAGATGCTCTTGAACCTTTGATGCCTTTCATAATATCATTGTTCAGATCCAAATTTGCTCTTTTAAGAATATTTTCTTTAGTACCTGTAGCAAACAGTCTAGAACAAATTTAGAGTATATAATTCTTGAATACAAAATTCATAAGTGTTATCATCAAAACATAGAGATATTACTAAGAAACAATCTGTGTTCTTACAATCTCCCCCTTTTTGATGATGACAAAACATGAGAAATTTTGTTTAATAAAAAAATATGAATTATGACTCCCCATGAGGTTAACAATCTCCCCCTGAAATAAATACTCTAATAGAAGAAAACACTTCCCTTTTTGATTAAGTATATTTCAGATTTAGAGCCTAATGCAAGAGGTTTGACTTTCAGAATCAAATCTTGATGCCAGATAATTATGACTTCCTTCAGCCAGAGCGCCTGGTTATCATCTTGCTTGAATTATCTTCCAGAGTAAAGGTATCAGAGTAAGATATCAGAGTTGATTGAATACTCAGATTTGCTTTGGAAGATCAGGTTCTGGTTGGAAAAGTCTCAGGGTAACTTCAATGAATTATGTCAGATATATCAATGTAATCTGAAAGACTTAAATTCAAGGTAAGTTAATAAAATGTCTGAATTTCAGTTTTAGTAATTGCTTATAGTTTGAACAATCAGATTCTCTTTTTCTCCCCCTTTTTGTCATAATCAAAAAGATTTTTAAAGACATAAAGATACAGAAGAAAAGAAGCATATAGAAGCAAAAACATCAACTTTCAATTAAACAGATCAGAGTTCACAATCAAACAGAGTCACAAAAGAACAGATAGATGCCAAAAAGCATAACAACATAATAAGAAAACAATAGAAGCAATAACATGTGCAAAAACATCAAATAAAACTAAGTCTGGCATGAGGCAATAAGGGTCAGAAGCTCTGTCATTTTGGCAGTTGACTCTTCTTGCTTATACATCCAGGTCTTGATCTCATCAGTTGTCTTCTCTTGCTTTACCATCCAATCTTTTATTTCCTTGACATCATTCACAAGCTCTGTGACCACAGATGAAGAAGGAGCAGATGCAGTAGCAGCAGTGTTCTCTTCAGACTGGTTCTCTTCAGAAGCTTGTTCAATTAATTCAGATGCAGGAACCTCTGGAGGAGCAGCTTCCAGAAGCAACACAGGAGGAGGAGGAGGCATGTTCATCAGAGTTATCTTAATTAATTCTGCAAACTGAGTCTTAGAAAGCTTAGAGAATTAGCTCTAACTTTTAAAGCAGCTTTGTTGAACATCCAGATGAAACGCTTCCAAGCAGCATTTGAAACAGCTAGATCAAAACTTGACATGCACACATCCTTAACACGAGCATATTCAGAATCTATCTCCTTCTTGAATATTTCAAACATAGCATTAACACATGATCTTAGATCTGACTATTCAGACTGTTCAGAGGGTTTAGGATTAGGAGTGTTAACAGGAGTAGGTTCAGATGGTGTAGGTTCAGATGGTTGTGGTTGAGGTGATGTTGGTTGAGATGTTTGGATGTCATATTGAGGGAGTTCAGATGGTTGAGGAATGGTTTGTGTTTCAGATAGATTAGTTTCAGATGGTTGAGGGATGGTTTGGGTTTCAGATGTTTGAGTTTCAGATGGTTGAATTTCAGATGGTTGAGATATGGTTTTCTGAGGTGGGGAGTTGGGTGGAGTATGAAACATAGAAATGTTAACATGTTCCTTCATAGCAATGTCAGAACGTGCTTGTTTGAGAGACTCTGGTTCAAAATCAGACGAATCAGATGATTCACAATCAGAAGATTCTTCTGAGTGAACAGATGTTGAAGAAATGTTAATGGATTGATTAAGGGGTTCTATATCCAGAATATCTTCAGAAAGATTTGGATCTTTTGATGGAACTGGTTGTTCAGAGTGTTCAGTTTGAACAGTCTCTGGTTGGTTTGGTTCTAAGATGATTATATCTGGTTGGGGAATTTCTAATTGGGGATTTTCTGGTTGTGAAATTTCTAGTTGTGAAATTTCTGTTTGTGAAATTTCTGGTTGAGTAGGTTGAGGGGGTTCAGATGTAGTATGAGGTTGGGGTTCAGAGGGAATTGGTACAGAAGATGGTTGTGAATGTACTGGTTCAGATGAAGGTGGTTCAGATGAAAGGTTTGCAGATTGTTTAGGTTTAGAAGTTCTATGTCTAAGGTTTGGAGAGAGTTGAGGTGATGAAAGGGGTGAATGAACAGCAGGTGTAGGACCAGATGTTAATACCTGATGAATAGTGTCTCTTATCTCTTCCAGAGTAGCATCTCTAGAATTGATTCTGGCTTTCTTTACTCCTTTCTTCTTCTTCCTTGGAACTTCAGATACTTTCCTTTTCTTCTGAACCGATCCTTCTTCAGCTTTTCTCTTACTACGCCTTTCCTTCATCAGATTGGGCAGTTCTTCTCCTTGTTTCTGAACAAGGTTAGCAAGTAGAGGAATTCCTTCCTTCAGACACTCTGCAATGTAAGCCCAGACAATACCTTTTGGTTCATCTGCACTGAACATTGGAAAATCTTCTATGGGTATCCTTCTGCCATTGACCTCCTCAGAGTTTATCTTCCTTAGTTTACCATTAAGCTCTGAAATGATCTTCATCCTTTTCAGAGTGAGTCCGTTTATCTCAGATCCAATGATGTATGACAGATCCTCTGTTATTTTTGCATCTGTCAGATGCTTCACCAACTTGTTTTCTATAAGGATGTCTGAAATAAGTCTTCCCAGAGGTATCCAAGTTCTAACTTTCCCAGCTTTAGCTCTGACCTCTTCTCTAGTCTCTTTGACATGAGTCAGAAGATGACTGAAAATCAGATAGGGCAGATCCACCTTGATATTCTGGCTGATGCAGTACATGAAGTACAGATGCTCTGAACTCACATAGTCTGGTGAGTTGGTTGACTTTCTATGAAAGATTGTAGTCATAAATATCTTTGCCCATATCCTATAGATAGGTTTCAGATCTTTAACCTTACTTGTTGGTGTTCCAGCTACAGTAATCTCTTCATACACCTTAGCCATATCAATACGTGAAGAGGCTAGGTTTGTAACACCATCAGATTCTTTATAACTGAACAATTGCCTGATTAGTTTCTCAGTTATCACTATCTTCTTCCCAAGGACAGATGAGTGAATGAACTTAGGACCAGCACTAGCGTGAATCCAGAATTCCTTTACAAGAGTTGGGTACACATGACCCATCAGTCTCTCAAAGTACTTCTCCCATCCTTGAGCTTTAATGGAAGTTTTTAGGTCAAACCCATTTTCTTCTATTGATTCAAGATCAACGAAACTCTCACACAGAACCTCAAGATCCACAACTGGAGTAAATAGAGTGCGTTTTGGTTTCTTGTACATTATATTTTTGTTGGAGATTTCAGCAGCATTTGATGTAGAAGCCATTGATGAGGATGAAGCTTTTGATTTGGGTTTAGGGTTTTGGTAGAGGTTGAAGAGAGAACAGAAACGCATAAGTGTAGTGAGTGTGAAAAGTGTGAAAATAGTGTGATAGGTGGTATTTATAGAAAACTAAAAAATCAAGCATTGGGCACATCAATAGACACCTACGCACGTTTACACATAGCATTTAATGAAAATAATCATTTCAAATTAAAATTATGACAATTGGGGGGAAATCCAAGAAAAATGAGATTTTCAAAGCAATACCTCAAACGTCAATTCAGTAGAGCACTCCATCTTTTCAGATACTGAGTGACACGTGTTTACTTTGTATTTGCATCTGATATCTCTCAAGAAATGAAACGTTTCCAACGTTCAGATCTTCTGAGTTTGTTAGTTCAGAGTTTCACACAAATAAATCAATTAAAGATAAATGAACAAATAATCAGATGAAATACTTCAGATCTTTAAACATTTTGCATTTGAGAAGTTGCCTCTGATAAATATTACTCTGGACAAAAATCCATACAAATATTTTTCAGAATGAACTTAAATCTATCTTCAGCAAGGGGTTTTGTGAAAATATCAGCCCATTGATGATCTATATCAACAAAAGCTAGATTTATTACACCCTTCTGAACATAGTCTCTGATGAAGTGATGTTTAATTTCTATATGTTTAGCCTTAGAATGTAAGATTGGATTTTTTGACAAACATATAGCAGAAGTATTATCACAGAAGATAGAAAGATTACTCTCATATATCTGATAATCTTCTAACTGACTCTTCATCCAGAGCATCTGCGTACAACATCCAGCAGCAGCAATGTATTCTGCCTCTGTAGTTGATAGTGCAATAATGGGTTGCTTCTTACTGTACCATGAGATCAGATGACTTCCAAAAAACTGACAGCTTCCAGAAGTGCTTTTACGTTCAACTCTGTCTCCAGCATAATCAGCATCACAAAATCCAACTAATGAAAATTCATCAGATCTTCTGTAACACATACCCATGTTAGTAGTACCTTTCAGATACCTTAGAATCCTCTTAACAGCTGTTAAGTGTGATTCTCTAGGATCTGATTGGAATCTTGCACATAAGCAGACACTAAACAGAATATCAGGTCTAGAAGCAGTCAAGTATAGAAGAGATCTTATCATACCTCTGTAGAGTTTCTGATCTACCTTCTTACTTACCTCTTCCTTACCTAGAGTGCTTGTAGGGTGCATTGGAGTCTTTGCCATCTTACTATCAACCATGTTGAACTTCTTCAGAAGCTCTTTAACATATTTGGTCTGATGTATGTAGGTGTACTATGGAGTTTGGTTGACTTGGATTCCCAAAAAGAATCTCAATTCTCCCATCATGCTCATTTCAAACTCTTCCTGCATACATTTAGCAAACTCCTTTCCAAGCATAATATTTGTTGATCCAAAAATAATATCATCTACATATATTTGACAAATCAACAGATCTTTCTTAAGAGTTTTATAGAATAAAGTTGTATCCATTTTTCCTCTGATAAAATTTTTCTTCAGAAGGAAATTGCTCAACCTCTCATACCAAGCTCTGGGAGCTTATTTTAAGCCATACAGAGATTTCTTTAGTTTAAAAACATGATATGGAAAGTTTTCACTTTCAAAACCAGGAGGTTGGTTGACATATACTTCCTCTTGTATAATACCATTAAGAAAGGCACTTTTAACATCCATCTGATATAGAGGGATGTTATTCTGTGCAGCAAATGAAATAAGAAGGCGTATAGATTCTAACCTTGCCATTGGAGCATAAGTTTCAGTGTAATCAAAACCTTCTTGTTGACTGTAACCTTGAGCAACTAGCCTTGCCTTATTCCTTTCAACTTCTCCCTTTTCATTCAACTTATTCCTGAAGACCCATTTTGTTCCAATAACGTTGAATCCTTTAGGTCTAGGAACTAGATCCCAAACTTCATTTCTGGTGAATTGATTTAGCTCTTCTTGCATGGCAATAATATATTCATTATCTTTCAGAGCCTCATCCACAGATGTTGGTTCAATTATTGACACTAAGCCAAACAATGAAGATTCAGATGTTCTGAGATAGGATCTTGTCCTGATTGGATCATCTTTCTTTCCAATAATCACATCTTCTGGGTGAGATTCCTTGATTCTGGAAGAAGATCCTCTGACATTTGATCTTTCAGAAATGTGTAAGTTGTCCAATTGAGAAGATAAGGGAATAGCATCTGGAGTTGCTTCAGATTCCTTCTCTTTATCCTTTTCTGCCTCTGATCCTTCAGAGTCTGTGAGAATCACTTCTCTATCTGCAGAATTCTCAAACTGCTTTGGCTTTTCAGAGCCAAGCTTATCATCAAATCTTACATGAATAGATTCTTCCACAATCTGTGTTTCATTATTGAATACTCTGTAGCCTTTAGAGCGTTCAGAATAACCAAGCATGAAACACTTCTGTGCTTTGGAATCAAACTTGTTAAGATTCTCTTTAGTGTTAAGTATATAACAAGTACATCCAAAAGGATGAAAATATGAAATGTTAGGCTTTCTGTTCTTCCACAGTTCATATGGAGTCATTTTCAGAAGAGGTCTTACAGACACTCTATTCTGAATGTAACAAGCTGTGTTGATTGCTTCTGCCCAAAAGTATTTTGCTAGATTTGTCTCATTGATCATGGTTCTGGCCATTTCTTGCAGAGTCCTGTTTTTCCTCTCTACAACCCCATTTTGTTGTGGAGTTCTAGGACAGGAAAAATCATGAGCAATGCCATTTTCAGAAAAATATTTTTCAAAATATTTATTTTCAAATTCACCACCATGATCACTTCTGACTTTTATAATTTTGAAATCTTTTTCATTCTGGACTTGCTTGCAGAAGTCAAAGAACACAGAATGTGACTCATCCTTGTGTTTTAAGAACTTTACCCATGTCCATCTACTATAGTCATCAACAATGACTAATCCATACTTCTTGCCTCTGATGGATGCAGTTTTCACTGGTCCAAACAGATCAATATGAAGTAATTCTAGTGGTTTGGAAGTAGAAACAACATTTTATGATTTAAAAGATGATTTTGAAAACTTCCCTTTTTGGCATGCTTCACAAAGAGCATCTGAGGTGAACTTCAGATTAGGAAGTCCTCTGACAAGATTAAGTTTATTAATCTGAGATATACGTCTCATATTAATATGGCCCAATCTTCTGTGCCAGACCCATTGCTCTTCATTAACAGACAAGAGGCATTTAACATTCTGAACTTTAAGTTCTGAAAGATTTATTTTATAAATGTTGTTTTTCCTCTTACCACTAAATAGGATAGAGCCATCCTTTTGACTAATAGCTTTACAACATTTTTGATTAAAGGTAATATCATAACCATTGTCACTTAATTGACTTATGGACAATAAGTTATGTTTTAAGCGTTCAACAAGTAAAACATTAGTTATAGAGGGAAGTTTACCATTTCCAATAGTGCCAGATCCAATGATCTTGCCTTTCTGATTCCCTCCAAACTTCACATCGCCTCCAGATCTAAGTTCCAGGCTTTGGAACATAGACCTTTCTCCTGTCATGTGTCGTGAGCATCCAGAGTCCAGGTACCATGACTGGCGTCCTGATCTTGCTGCTAAGAACATCTGCAATAGGGATTATTTTGCTCTTAGGTACCCAGATCTTCTTGGGTCCTTTAGGGTTAGTTGGTTTGTAGGTTTGTCTAAACTTCTGTTTTTCAACATAATGTTTATTCTGACTTGCCTTGGGTTTAAACACATAAGTATTCTTCTCAGAGCTTGTGTGTTTAATGTCATTTAAGTGACCAAACTTAAATTGGGAGTACAGAGGTGTCTTCTTGATAAAGAGTTTGTCAACAGATTTTGGATTACTTCCAAAGGAAGATTCATATCCAATACCTCTTCTGTTATTCCCACTAACACCATAGATCATAGAAGCCATCTTGCTTCTGTCTAAGCTCTTAGTAAGGAATCTCTGAAAGCTAGAGTCATATTTTTCTAAAATGTTTTCACATGACTTAGTCTCAGATTCAGATTCTTGTTGAGCTATTTCAAAGTCATTTTTGATTTTCGGATTAATTTCTTTTTGCTCAACAAGTTCTGTCTTCAGAAGATCAATCTCAGATTCAAGACTGCTTTTCAGCTTCTTGCATTTGAGCTTGATATTGTTATAAATTTTCAGAACTTCTGATAATACTTTGATAAGTTCTTCTTTAGTAAGTTTAGCCATTACCTCTTCAGCTTCATCGTCAGATTCAGAATCAAATTCAGATCCTGAAGTTCCTTCCTCCTGATCTTCTATGCTGGCCATCAGTGCAACATTATCACATTCTTCTTCTGATTCAGAAGATGATTCAGATTCATCTGAGTCATCCCATGTTGCCATCAGAACCTTTTTCTTTTTGTCAAACTTCTTCTTGGGTTTTTCTCTTTGAAGTGTGGGGCAATCATTCTTGTAATGCCCAGGTTCTTTGCACTCATAGCATACAACTTCTTTCTTGCCAGATCTTCTATGCCCAGAAGATTCCTTTCTATGATCAGATTTTCTGAAGTTGTTAAACTTCTTTCCCTTGTGCTTCTAGAGTTTGTTGATCCTTCTGGACAGCATGGATAATTCATCTTCTTTTTCAGAAGAAGATTCTTCAGAGCTTTCTTCAATAACCTGCAAAGCTTTAACAGATTTATTAGATTTTAAAGCAATAGATTTACCTTTCTCTTTCTTTTGAGGTTCATCTTCCTCAAGCTCAATTTCATGGCTCCTCAGTGAGCTGATGAGTTCTTCTAAAGAAATCTTGTTCAGATCTTTAGCCATCTTCAAGGAAGTCACCATTGGTCTCCATCTGGTAGGTAGACTTCTGATGATTTTCTTTACATGATCTGATATGGAGTATCCCTTGTCCAGAACCTTTAGGCCAGCTGTGAGGATCTAAAATCTAGAAAACATAGTTTCTATATTTTCAGACTCTTCTATTTTGAACGCTTCATACTTCTGTATAAGCGCCAGAGCCTTGGTCTCCTTCACTTGAGAATTTCCCTCATGAGTCATTTTAAGTGACTCAAACATTCCATGAGTTGTTTCTCTGTTAGTAATCTTTTCATACTCAGTATGAGAGATTGCATTAAGCAATATTGTCCTAGCCTTATGGTGATTTTTGAAATCCTTCTTCTGGGCTTCTGTCATTGATTTTCTATCAACTTTCTTGCCATCCTCATTTGTAGGATGTTCATAGCCATCAATGACCAAGTCCCACAAATCAGCATCATACCCAAGGAAGAAACTTTCTATCCTGTCCTTCCAGTAATCAAATTTCTCTCCATCAAACATGGGAGGCTTTGTGTTGATTCTATCCCCTTCATATTTGTTACAGTTGGATGTAGAAGCATCACCTATAATGACAAACAAATATATATCAAAGTAACTTTTCTCACTGGATCTTTACTGACACGGTTAAGTGGTAGCACACGCAGAATCAGGCTCTGATACCAACTGAAGGTGAGAAAAATACTTAGAAGGGGGGGTTGAATAAGTATGACAAATAATCACAGATTAAAACACAGTTATTTTTATCCTGGTTCGTTGAACTCAACTACTCCAGTACACCCTCTCAAGAGAGATTTGCCTTTCTCAGTCAAGGACTTAATCCACTATTTAATCAAACAGATTACAATAGTAACACCTAAGAACAACTGTTCTTAGTCTTCTCAAGAGCTACTGATCCCAACTGGATCCTCTTAAGGAAACCTTTTACAATCAATGTAAAACTATTACAAGAGTAAGAAGGCTTCTAAAAAGCTATTATCACAACTGTGATATTTCTCTTAAGTTTAAGAACAATGTTACAACAAATAGAATATAAGAGCTTTTGAGAGATTTGCTTTGAGTGAATTTTGCAAGTAGTTCATTACTGAAGAAGATGGAGTGGACTTCTTTATATAGGCACTTAGATCCATGAAGTCTTCTCAATGTTGAAGGATGTGCTAAAAAGCCTGGTGCCTTTTGTCTTTACATTGGAGGCTGTGCTGAAAAAGCCTGGTGCCTTTTTGTCTTTTACTTTGCAGAAACTTTACTTAGAATGGAATGCACAAATAAAACCTTTTTGTCTGTGTTCTTGTGTCTAGCATAAAAGAGGAAAGAGCTATTGAGATATGCCAACGTACATATTCAAATCTTCTTCACTAAGTAAGTTCAGCTATCAACATCAGAGTCTGGATCTTCAGAATCTCCAGAGTAGAGATCTTCTGGATCTTCAGAATCTTGGGATGTTCTTCAGATTATGCTGAATCAGAGTATATGCAGCTTGTGTGCTTGAGCGTGTAGTTCTGTCAGATCAGAGTCTTCTATATCAGATTCTCAATACTATGCAGCGCAATATCTTCAGAGTCTTTTGATGACTAAGCTTCTGAACTCTCAGAGTCTTCTATTCTTTAGAGGCTTCTGCTTCAGAATCTTCAGTAGACATCACTCAGATTCTTTTGGGAGCAGCGTTCAGATCTTCATTTAAGATGCTCTTGAACCTTTGATGCCTTTCATAATATCATTGTTCAGATCCAAATTTGCTCTTTTAAGAATATTTTCTTTAGTACCTGTAGCAAACAGTCTAGAACAAATTTAGAGTATATAATTCTTGAATACAAAATTCATAAGTGTTATCATCAAAACATAGAGATATTACTAAGAAACAATCTGTGTTCTTACACTATCCCCTTCCCAATATCGACAAGCTCGTCGACAACTCGGCGGGCTTCAAATTATTGTCGTTTATGGACGCCTACTCGGGATATAACCAGATCCCCATGGCTGAGGTCGACAAATAGAGCACGACCTTCATGATTGAGTCGAGCAACTATTACTACAACGTAATGCGCTTCGGCCTAAAGAACACTGGCGCCACCTATCAACGGACGATGAACAAGGTCTTCCGGGGAGAAATTGGCGACATGCTCAAAGTATACATGGACGACATGATCGTTAAATCACGCACTGAGGTCGACCACACGGCCCACCTCAAGAAGGTCTTCGAAACAATGAGGAAGTGCAGGATGCGATTTAACCCGGAGAAGTGCACCTTCGATACGCGCGGGGAATTTCCTCGGGTTCTACCTAACCGAACAAGGGATCGAGGCGAACCTGGACAAATGTCGGGCCTTCTCTGAAATCGCAACGCCGAGCACGAAGAAGTCGATACAGTCCCTGAACAGGATGCTCGCTTCATTATCCCACTTCGTCATCAAATCCACACAACATGCCCTCCCATTTTTCAAACTACTAAGGAAGGATGACACGTTCGAATGGATGGAGGAGTGCGAGCAGTCCCTTCTTCACCTCAAACGCATCCTTTCGGAGCCACCGATCCTGACGAGACCTAACGTCGGGAAAACCCTTTACATGTACTTGGCCTTCTCCACCGAGGCCGTGAGCGCCGCAGTAATCCGGGAAACCCCTGACGAGCAGAAGTCGATCTACTTCACGAGCAAGGCCCTCCACGGCCCCGAAGTGAGGTATCAACATATCGAAAAAGTCTCCTTGACCCTCATCAATGCGGCCATGAGACTCCGACACTACTTCCTGACCCATACCATCATAGTCAGAACCGAGCAGCCAATCAAACAGTTGCTCGGCAGGCCCGACATGGCGGGGCGCATGTTGAAGTGGTTGCTAGAGCTCTTCGAGTTCGACATCGTCTATGAAGGCAGGAAAGCGCTCAAAGCCCAAGTACTGGCCGATTTCATCGACCAGTCTGTCTGGGGGATCCACGACGGCCTCATCTTGACGACCCTCTTCGTCGTTGGACAGATACCACATCGTCCCTTCTTCTTCATGGTCGGCCATTTACCTGAAAAGCAGAGGAACTTAGTGAATTCGACAGCCAAATCAAATCCACCCTTCCACCGCAATTCAAGTGAAAGGGCGTGGACACCTGGGCATCCAGAAGACTATTTTGAGGTGACCGACCCTCTGATGTGCCCGAGGAATGCAATCTTTATCCTCGGAGCATTCATCATTCTTGTTCGAGGTATTCATCGACTACCCTCAGGATATTCAAACTTTCATCAAACCTCCTTGGGCCACTCATTGCAAGGGCCGAGGACAATCAGTCACAACCTTAGTATTGAAGGACTCTCCAGCGTATTCGCCAGAAAAGCCCACGGTCACCCCGCCGTCCCCAGCGGAACCACCGGGAGCACCGCTGGAAATATTAAAAAACACCATTAGGGAGGCAGAGACTTACGTGATTTGGCGAAAAAAAGCGGTCGCGTCGAGCAGAAAGACTGTAGGCGTCGAGCGGAAAGATTGAAGGCGTCGAACAGACAAATCAGAAGGTCGAATAGCAGCAAAAGGAACGAATGAACGAAAAGACGAGCTGGGCCCACGTATATATACACCCTAGCATGAGAAATGAAGCGTCGCTAGGTATTCAAATGCCTAGACCGTAGCCTCCATATAGTGACACGTGGTAACCCCCAACCTTCTTTACGTCCCTTCAGCTTCCCCCTCCTTGACCACGGGTTTCCCCCTGCCTGACGTAATGACATGCTCGACATTTTTTTCACCTTAAGTCATAGCTCGCTTGACCACGAGCAACGACTTGGGGGGCTACAGTTCTGGACTGGGCCGATGCTTGGCCCATAGTCGAGCAGGCCCAAACCTCACCAGGTTGGAAGGCCCAATAAGACCTCATTGTCGGGCAGAGACCTGTCGGGTAGAACATTTTCTCCCCGTTGCACATGAACCAACGACAATCGAGTAAAATCCTCATATCTGTCTGACTCGTCTTTCTTCTGCCCTACGATCAGGCAGAACACATCCAGCTCGGGAAGCTCCTTAGACCTCTCCCACGTTCTCAACGTGCCCCCTATACGGAGACACGTCATCAGGTAACTATTCGTGTCCTGATTATCCGGTCATCCTCCTCCCGGATAGCACAGAACAATTACACTAGGGCGAAGACCACGTGCTGGTCTTCACGACGCCGCGTCAGCCCTAGCAGTTACCAGCATTGGGCCTAGCAGGCCAGCCCAACGCATAATAATCGTTGGCCCTGCGCTAGGGGCTCTTTATAAATACCCTCTTCCACTAGAGGGCCAGGTAATCTAATTCTCACTCCTTTCTCTCTGTGCTTGTTACCACTCTGCTCGTCCCTTAGTTTGGCATCAGAGTGTGTTTTAGGTACACCCCCTTTGTCCGTCAAGTCAACAATTCAACAACTCAAACGCGTAGTAGTCCAGTGATCTCTCTGATCAGGTACGATCATCTTCATTGTTGTTTTGCACACAAAAAAAGAGAGAGGAATTAATATTTTTAATGAGACTCGTCTTAAAAATGTTTTAACTAAAAACTGGAGAGAAAGTTGAATGAAAGGATGATAAAGTTGAAAAGGACAAAAAAAAAATCTAATATATAATTCTTCATAGGTGGGTATTTGTGTAACTTTAAAATAAATATATTGTTTCTCATATTTTCTATTCACTTTTACTTTTACTAAACAACTTAAAAATTATTTTACTTTCCACCTATTTTTCAATCACTTTTCTCTTACTTTCTCTCTTTTCTCTTTCTCTTTGCATCCAAATAAATTCTCAATGAATTCAACATAGTCGATGTAGAATTTTTCTTTAAAGAATCTTCAAAAGGTAATCATTCCTTCTTAACTTTCATTTTGCAGTTTAAAAAGAACCTCCGTCAATTCTTCTATATCATGATTATATAATTTTCAAACATCTAATCAAGTTTCACACATTTAATGAGGTGTCTTCATAGTTAATAATGTGGGACATTTAGATATAAAATAGTCAAAACTATTACTTAGTAATTAAATTATTTATTATAAATATTGTTATTTTTTTGTAAAACAAAATTTTTGATACAATCCTAAATTTATGTTTTTTTATTCTTCGTCTTCTCCTCCTCTTCAGCAATTTAAGAAATCATAACTACTATTTTAAATAATCAATCTCTAACATTATCTATTACAACACCATCAACAACACTTCCATATTTTCATCTATAACAATATCAACCTCTCTCCCAAAAAAAAATCAACACGATCAAACCCTATACTATTGGCTAATCAAATCAACCATTGTAAAAGGAAATGACATTGGAGTACTGAGATTTTATTTTAATTGTATATTTTTTATTTCACAATCGTAAGTGAGACAAATCCTCGTACCAAAGTTTTTTTTTTTTTCTGTTCATCTTCTTTTTAAAGAGATAATGTTCCGTTTTTATTTATTCCAAGACTGCTCAAAATAAAAAACCCCGTCATTTACTTTGTAACAATAACTATCTTTTTTATCCATAATCAAATAATCATGTATTTTTGATATAAAATGATTTATTTTTCGTTCATTTTTTATTTAAGTTTCTGAATTATGTTTATTACACCTTGAACAAGTTAGAGAAGACTAACTTGTTCCTCAAATAATTTTAAGATAGTTAGAAGTAGTGATTTATTACACATACTAAAAAGTTAGTTTTAGGTTGTTATTAGTTAATTATAGTGGTTAGGAGTTTTTATTGTATAGAGTTGCACTATCATAACTATCCTACATTATTGTTACTTCTATATATCATTCATGTAAACCACTTTGATAATAAATGAAGATTTTCTATTCATTACATTGTATCAAAGCCTCTCTTTGAGATTTTATTTGATCTTTACTGTTCATTCTTTCTCATGATTTTTTAGTGTTCTTCATCTTCTAAGTTTCATTTTGAAACTCGTGTTTTCTTTCGATCTACCCGCTGTATTTCATCATCTTCTTTGATCATTTTATCTGCTTTCCGTTGTTTCACCGCGCCCTACCAAAATCTCAACCTTCATCAGAAAATGGTTCATCATACTTTATGGACCCGAGTGATGGTCCAAACTCAGTTACCACAGACGGCGCCACTGATCGTACCTGATCAGAGAGATTACTGGACTGCTACATGTCTGAGCTGTCGAATTGTTAACTTGACGGACAGAAGGGGGGTGTACCTGAAACACACTTTGATGCCAAAGTAAGGGATGAGCAGAGTGATAACAAACACAGAGAGAAAGAAGTGAGAATTATATTACCTGACCCTCTAGTGGAATATGGTACTTATAATGAGCCCCCAGCGTAGGGCCAACGGTTATTATGCGTTGGGTTGGGCTGCCAGGACCAACGCTGGTAACTGTTATGACTGGCGTGGCATCGTGAAGACCAGCACATGGTCTTCGCCCTAGTGTAATTGTTCCGTGCTATCCGGGAGGAGGAGGACCGAATAATCAGGACACGGATAGTTACCTGATGACGTGTCTCCGCGTAGGGGACACGTTGAGAATGTGGGAGAGGTTCGAGGAGCTTCCTGAGCTGGATGGGTTCTGCCCGACCGTGGGGCAGAAGAAAGGCGAGTCAGACAGCTATGAGGATCCTGCTCGATTGCCGTTGGTTCGTGCCCGACGGGGATAAGATGTTCTGCCCGACAGGTCTCTGCCCGACGATGAGGTCTTATTGACCTTTCAACCTGGTGGGGTTTGGGCCTGCTCGACTATGGGTCAAGCGTCGGCCCAGTCTTGAACAGAAAATATATTGAAATTTGAGCTTTATTTTCTTAAAATTTCATTCCATACTCTTTCACTTCAACCAAACATACCATAAATCTATCTGGGTTATCATTTTCACCAATTTTGACTTAATCTCGTTAATAACAATGCATCGCTATTGATTTAACTCTAGTATTCCACAAATTTTGATCTAATCATTATGATGGAATTGTTTTTATTTAAATACCACTTTACACAAAAGTTTTGTTACAAAAATTTAAAGGTGTGTTTGATTCGCAAGATTCTAAATACTTGACAGAACAAAACAAGACATTATAGAATCATACAATACAACTTTTTATATTTTATTGTGTTTGATGATTGATGTATCAAATAATTTTTTAAGAGTCTATTTGGGAGTTTGAAGGGAACGAGAATGAATGCTTTTAAAAAAGAGAAGGATTGAGTAAAAATAATTCAAGGATTTTGTTTAGAAGAGTTTGTTTTTATTCATAACACCAAAAATATTTATTCATAACACAAAAAAAAACTCTAATTTGGAGGAATTCAAAATTTATAATGAATGAGGGTTTTGAAAGGTTTTGAAGGACTTGCATAAATTTTTCAAATATATTTAATGTTGTTATAGTATTCTAAAAATAAAAAATATAATAATAATAAACATTATTTTATCATTCTATACAAAATCATTCTTTTCAAAAATGTCAAGTATTTTTATATATTTTATTTAAAATTTGTTTTAGAAGTCTTCCCATTCCATTCCATCCCCTCCAAACTCCCAAATAAAATTTTAGTGGTTGTACCAAAAAAAATTGTCTCACAATTTAGTGTGAGACATAAATTTATATTTTTTTGTCAAGTCTTTTACCATCAGTTTTTTTTATTCCCATGATTATTTTTCACATCAAATAGGATATGAAAAAGTTCTTATCCAATCCATCGCTTTTAGCAAATCAAATTGACTTTAAATAATAAACTAAAAAAAACGCATATAATAAAAAGTTAGTTTTAAATATAAATTATGCACTATATCCTTGATTTTTTTTCTAGATAAGGTCAGGTGTTCTGCAATGGAATTGGAATGAATATTAATTCTTATAATTATTCCATTTTATAGATTAAATATATAGATGGTTGAAATTGATATTAGGATTAAGAATAGCAAATTTGTTGAACTCTTCATCATTTTCCAAATCATCTAAATGTTTTTCAGCCATTGTCACTCATGCCTCAACTCCTTCACATGTTTCCATCAACACAACTGTATTTGGAATAGTTTCTTTTGTACCACCTCTTTGAGCTATCCACAAAGGCTTTCCCCAACCAAAATCCATCTCTTTAAATCCCATATTACCCCAACTTGTAAATACAAATGATATTGGATTTTTATTTTCCATTCCTTCAAGCATTAACTCACCACACTCATCACTCCACAAAAAACTAGGATCATTTTTCAATTTTAAATACAATTCTTCATTAACCTTTTCAATTCCATCTCCCAAAATTCTAACCATATCATTAATTTTAGTTTCCCTTTTGACATTCTCAAAAACAACCATAGCTGGCCATAATAAATTTTCGATTGAGTTTTGAAACAAACTCTCTCCCATCCTTCTTCTCATATCCACAACATGCAAAACCACCACTTGCCTTTTGTATTCTTCACATGTTTCCTTCATGCAGGCTACAATCATGTGTTTACATATAAATGAAGACACTAATTTGTAACTTGTATGTAACTTTATTTTTACATCATCATTTTTTGAGGATATTTCTTTCAATTTGTTGATTGACTTGTTATCAAATAAAAATCTTCTCGTAGAGCATTTCAATTCTATCTGTAATCCTTTGTTAATATTCAACACGCCTTCCCTAACCTCGCGGGTGTTTCTTGGTGGGAAAATCGAATAAGAAATTGAGAAATTTTGCTCACAAATTTCATCTATTGACCCATTGAAAATAGAAGACCATGTTTTCAAGAACTGACTACAAGAATATGCAGCTAGTATTGTATGGAGATTGCACAAACCAATAGCTATTCCACCACAACTGAAAATGTTCACTTGGACTAACATTTGTGGCAATACTTCATTGTAAGGATGTGTCTTGTTTGGTTCACAAGGAAGAAGTTTATTTATTAATTCTAATTTTGGCGGACTTAAAAACTCTTCCATTTTCATGTTTATCAAAACTTCTATGTAAATCACGCCTTCCTCGTTGCAATCGATAGAGAAGATGTCATTTCTTCTACCACAAAGAGGGTAGAAAATTGTTAATGTCTTAGATAGTGAGTTCTTTAGTTTTGTTGAGACATTTGAGAATTCTTGCATGTCATTTGTTTTGCGATAAAATAGGATTAATGGAAAATATGTGTTTAGTTGAAACACATCAAACAAACATAGTTTGTAGGTTTTGCGTTCGTTGGATGTAGGAGATGATGGTTTAATGGTTTGTGTTGATGTAATATTGATTTCCATTGTTAATAATACTACGTAGAAGCTATAAAGGTTGGAACAATTGTGTTCATCTTTGTGTGTTTATATATTATTTTACTTAAAAAAAACTACAAGTTATTAATTATCATTCATTTATTTTTATTTGATGTGATAAATAACTCTAGTGAAACAAACACTTCTTTTTTTTTTATCTGAAACAAATAAATCTGCCATATGTTTCTTTTTTGCATTTAATTTTCCTTTCTCACATTCGAAAGCATTTAATTGTGAAAATTAACCCCGGTTTACTTTTTATTAATCATTTTGTGAACAAATTTTATATCTAGAATTTTAAAATTTGTTATATTATTTATTAACATTTTTAATAAAATCGAGTCATTATATTAGAGAAAATATAAAATACTAGTTGAAGAAAAACGACAGAAATTAGTCGGTGAATTTGACTTTTAAAACAAATATTTTTAAAATTGATATATATTTCTATCGTACATTTAAATTCAATTCTGAAAATACAAAATTTAGAATTTGAACAACTTGAATGTAAATAGTTGATTTAATTCATAAATTTATATGAAGCTCCACCACTCTCTAAGAATGATGCATTTTAAGAAATAAAGGATATAGGTATTTTGACATTTCTATTGTTTCGTAAAGTGTAAAGTATATTGTGATATAATTCATGTTTGTTAGTTATGTTAGTTAGTTTGTTATGACTAGTTACTTGAATTATAAGTAACATATTTGTGTGTGCATATATATATATATATATATATATATATATATATATATATATATATATATGTGTGTGTGTGTGTGTGTGTGTGTGTGTGTGTGTGTGTGTGTGTGTGTGTGTGTGTGTGTGTGTGTGTGTGTGTGTGTGTGTGTGTGTGTGTGTGTGTGTGTGTGTGCGAGTGTGTGCGCGCGTGCGTGTGTGTGTGTATAATGTAATTCGGTTTTATTAATTCAATACAATTATCTCTCTCTCTATCTCTATCTCTCTCCTAAGTGCATTGGCACTAACAAATTGGTATCAGAACTCCTGGCTTGTTTCTTGATTGTGAATTCAAGAACTGCACGTTGATGGTTGTGTTTCTAGGATCGTGAATCGTGTTTGCTGCAAAGATTAATGGTAATAATGGTATTCCTAATTCTCTTCCAATTCATGATGACAAAAATTGGATCCGATGGAGAAAACAATTGCAGTTATTGTTTGATTTTCATGAAACTCTAGAAGTGGTTACTAATGGCGTTCTTGAGCTTACCCAAATAACTGAGTTTTGTGTAATCAGCCTAACGCTGACTTAAAACAAAGTGAAATATGGATCTCGATCCATTAGAAAATCTTTCAACAGGAGCATATTTAATTAAAGGTCTAATTGAATATGTTGGTTTTAATTGATACTTATAAATTCACATTTTTTATGTAGATTATTACTATAAACAAAGTGAAATATGAATCCTCTAACAATATTTTACGATCAATCCTTGATAAGGAAAAATTATCTGGGAAACATTTTCTAGATTGGCACCGAAACTTGAGGATTATCCTCAAACATGATAAAAAAGTTGTATGTCTTAAAGACACATGTTCCTAAAGAGGAGCCTCCTAGTTCTGCTCCTAAGGCTGAAAGAGATGCTTATAAGAAGCATGTCGATGATGCCAATGAAACTGCTTGCCTTATGCTGGTGACCATGAATTTTGAATTGCAAAAGCAACATGAAAACATGGCAGCGTTCAATATGATCGAACACCTGAAGATGCTTTATTAAGAGCATGCAAGGCATGAGGGATTTGAAGTTTCAAAAGCCCTTTTTCAAGGCAAGTTAGATGAGGGAGGCCTAGTAGGTCCCCATGTACTCAAGATGGTTGGGTATGTCGAGAACCTCAAAAGATTGGGTTTTCCCTCAAAAAGGAGCTTGCGACTGATTTGATCCTGCAATCGTTGCTGGAGAGCTTCATTCAATTTGTCCTGAATTTCAACATGAATGATATGGAAAGAAGAAGAACAAAAGGGAAGTCTATTCTGATGGTCAATAATGGAAAGAAGCAGAATAAAAGGCCCACCAAGCAGGATGGTAAAGGGAAGGGCAAGGAAGTTGCCAGACCCAAACCTACTACTCATGCTTTGAAGCCCAAAGAAGGCATATCAAAAGAGGGCACTTTCTTCTATTGTGGTAAGACCGACATTGGAAGAAAAACTGCCCAAAGTACCTAGAAGATAAGAAGAATGGAGTGGAGACTTCGACTTCAGGTATTTTTTTTATAGAAATAAATTTATCTACTTCTGCCTCATGGGTATTGGATACTGGATGTGGTTCTCACATTTGTACTAATGTGCAGGGGCTAAAAAGGAGTAGAGATTTGGCAAAATGTGAAGTTGACCTACAAGTTGTCAATGGAGCAAAGGTTGTTGTTTTAGCTGTAGAAACTTATGTATTGACTTTACCAAGTAGCTTAATAATTCAGTTAAAGAACAATTATTATGTACCTACAATTAGCAAGAATATTATTTCCATTTCTTGCTTGGAGAAGTTTGGTTTTTCATTCATAATAAACAACAATTATTGCTCCATTTATTTGAATAATATATTCTATGCTACTGTACAAATGAACAATGGATTGTATGTTCTTGATCTTGAAATGCCAATTTATAACATTACTACTAAAAGGATGAAACCTAACGAGTTAAATCCAATTTACCTTTATCATTGTCACTTAAGCCATATAAATGAGATGCACATCTCCAAACTCCATAAAGATGACTCTTTAACTCTTTTGATTACGAATCATATGATACATGCATATCTTGTTTAATTGGAAATATGACAAAGTCCACATTCATAGGAAAAGGTAAAAGGGCTAATGATCTTTTGGCCCTCATACATACTGATGTACTTGGACCACTGAACATACCAGCCATAGGAGATTTTCAATACTTCATCACATTTACTGATGATTTCAGTAGATATGGTTATGTGTATTTAATGAAACAGAAATCTACATCCTTTGAAAAGTTGAAGGAGTTCAAGAATGAAATATAAAACCAACTAGGTAAGAATATTAAAACTCTTCGATTAGATCGAGGTCGTGAATATTTAAGCCTAGAGTTTGATGACCATCTCAAAGAGTGTGAGATTCTATCCCAACTCACTCCTCCTGGAACACCACAATGGAATGGTGTATCAGAAAAAAGAAATTGAACCTTGTTAGACATGGTCTGTTCCATGATGAATCACGTCGATCTCCCAAACTCCTTTTGGGGACATGCACTACTGACAGCAACTTACATACTTAATCGGGTTCCATCCAAAAAGTTTGAGAAGACACCATATGATATATGGAGTGGTAAGAAACCACATATGTATTACATGAAGATTTGGGGTTTTGAAGTTTATGTGAAACGAAAAATTTCAACTAAGCTTGAGCCCAAATGTGATAAATGCTTACTTGTGCGGTATCCTAAAGAAACAAGAGGGTATTAATTCTACAATCCTTCCGAGAGCAAAATGTTTATCGTTCGAACTGAAGTTTTCTTGGAAAAGGACTTTATTTCCAAAGGAAACAGTGGGAGGAAAGTAGAGCTTAAAGAAATTCAAGAATCACAAAGCATTGATACACCTATGGAGGAATTAGAGCAGTAAACATATGTAGTTGTGGAAGAGTGATTGGTCACCATTTCTACTATGTTTCCGTCACTTATTTGGCATTTTATCCATGAATCGGTAATATTTTGTTTAGTCTTTTTATTGTTTTTTGAGTGAATTTACCTTTCTTATTTCATTCTCACAATTTATGATTTCTAGTGTTATTTCAGTTTTTGTTGCATTTTACGTGTTGGTTTGTTAGTTTTGATGATTTCAGATCCATGCGGAAACGTCTAAAGGACTCATGCGAAGAAAATGGGAATTCCAGGAAGTCGGAAGAGTTTTTGGAAGAAAGACAGTGGCTTGACACGACCACCCGTGTTAGGAGGAAATTAAGAGAAGAGGTTTTTGGTGATAGGCAGTGGGCTGACATGGCTGCCCATGCCATCTAAAATGGCATGTGTCAACAAATATAGAGCATGGAAGACTTTGTATCAGAGATCCAGGGAGCCAACACGGCCGCCCATGTTAGCTGACACAACCCGTATTGGCTTGGTCGTGTCATCTTCTAATTTTCTTGGGTTTTTAACCTTTGTAATCCATTAGGGTATTTTGGGTATTTCCCTACTACTGTGTTGGACCTGGGAGTATTTTATATGCTTTTTGAGATGGAAAAAGGGACTTTTGGACTACGGAAAAATATTATGATCAAGATTGGAGCGATCAAGAGAAGCCGGGAACATAATATTTTCATGAGCCTTTGCAATTGAAGATCAAAGTAACCATATATCTTGTAATGTTTAATATGATTATGATTGTATTTTTTTTTAAATATTATGAGTAGCTAAAATCCCCAACACTAGGGGGTGTCCTTGGGTTTCTTTTGTAATGATATTGTTTTTCTTGTTTCAATGACATAAGTGCTTATTTTCATAATTAGTTTTTATCGTTCAATGATCTTAATGCTTTTTCAATCGGAAAAATAGAATTAGATTTACGGTTAACTTTAGGTCGGACAAACCTTCATTAATGCATTTGTACGATAATGCATCAGTAGATATTACCTAGGACTAGAAATACCCTATTGCACTTGGAACACTGTTGAAATTATTTGTAAAGCTTAATTTCAAACGTAATTACCTACGAATATAGTAATTAGGTTATGAAATCAAGAGGTTTTCTCACTAATGACTTAGGAGTAAACAACTTACAGTCGAGAAATTGATAATCTAGGCCATGTCTCTAAAATAAGGATTAATGTTGTTACAAAGCAATTCATATATCTTTCCTAGCATGCTTCTCATACCTGTCAGAAACCTATTTTACTCTTTTGCTTTATTTTCTTTTTAATTTATTCTTTGCAAACTAAATCCAAAAACCCCAAGTACTTTTGTTCAATTGAATTATTAGAGACCTTGCATTTCTCGCGCAGTCCTCGAGATCGATACAGGGGATAAAACCCATATTTTAACTACAATTAGCAAAAATAGTCCACTTGCTATTTTTCCGATCAAGTTTTTGGCGCCGTTGCCGGGGACTGCCAAAATATAAGTTTTAATTTTAATTCAATTGAAATTTTGTTGATCTGCGATCAAAATTTTATTTTATGTTTAGTTTTTATATAATTTTCTATTATTACTAATAATTGTCTAATTTGTGTATGCGAGGAAAGCCTTCAGCTGAATTTCTTTTTGACGCAGAACCAGAAACATCGTTGCGTGCTAGACTCAGAAAAGCTAAACGAGAAAGACTAGCAGCGTCAAGTTTAGAACCGGTAATTTTCGAGCAAGAAAAAGAAGAAGAAGTTTTAATTCATTTTGAGCATTCTCATTCAGACACAAATACTGATATAGAGAGACATCCAAAGACTGTTGTTATGGCTGGAATTCCACCAGAAGAGAGACTTCTGGGTGACTATGGAGGAGCAAATGTTCCAACGGGATGGTTGGCCATAGTGAATCAACCAGTCAACGTGGCACACTTTCAGTTGCACCCGACAATGATCCGACAACTTGAAAAGAGACCGTTCACAGGAAAAATAAATGAAGATGCAAACAAACATTTGCAATGGTTTCTTACAATGAGCACCACTTTGAAGATTGAGGGGTATTCTGAAGAGGCAAAGAAGTTACAGATGTTTCTATTCCCTTTAGTGGAAGATGTCGAAGAGTGGTTTTACTCCTTACCTGCAGGAAGTATCACCACTTGGGAAGAGATGGAGAAGATGTTTCTTAATGAATATTTCCCTGCATCATGATGTAGATGTTTTCGAATGGTCTCAAGATGAAGACTAAGCAACTCATTGATACGGCATTCGGTGGCTCATGAAACTTTACAACAACCACTGGTATTAAGAAGATTATTGAAGCCATTGCTGCAAATTAACATTTGGAGTTATATGACTGGAGCATGAGTAAACCTGAAGGGGTAATTGACTTGAAGCTGACAAATCAAGATCTGAAAATTGAAGATCAAATCATAGCTAAAGTAGAACAAAGGCTTAAAGCAACGAACGTGAGTACTCAGACTGTTGCGCAAGTTCAACCAGTCCAAGCGGTAAATTGTGAGATTTGTGGAGGATCTCATTTTGCAATGCATTATGTAGCCACTACGCAACAAATTGAGGAGATTAATTTTCTAAAGCAAAATAATCCGTATTCCAACACCTACAATCCTGGATGGAAGAATCATCTGAATTTCTCTTGGAAAGATCAATAAGGGAATGTTCAAAAACAGGGACAGGCTCAATACCAGAATTAACCATAACAGCAAAAATACTCACAACAACAACAATACCAACAACCCCATCAATAATATCAACAATAGGTACCCAGGAACGAGGATTGGAATATTTTCATTGAAAATATGGTTGCTCAAAGTTCTCAATTCCACGAAGAGACAATAAGTAATCAAAGGAACACCATCACTTCCATTAAAAATCTTGAAGTGAAAATGAGTCAGATAGCGTTGAAAATAGAAAACTCTCAAGCACAAGGTGCTCTACCTAGTACTACTGTGAAAAATCCAAAAGATCATAACAATGTTAGCGTTGTGACAATAAAAAGTGGGAAATCCCTTGAAGTTCCTGAGGAAAAGTATGAAAATGAAGACTAATTGCTTGAGGTATATTTGGAGATCAAGGAAAATGAAATTGTTAATGAAGAAGAAGTTGGACCTAAAACAGTGGTGAAAGATAAAATCATTGAACCAAAACTGGTCGTGAAGCTCCCGTTCCCAACAAGAAACAAGAAAAAGGGGAGCAGGAGAAAGACTTTAAAAAATTCTTAGAGATGTCCAAGAAGCTTGAATTCAACATTCCATTCTTGGAGGCAATTGAGCAAATGCCTACCTATTCCAAGTTCATGAAGGACATCATCTCACAGAAGCAAACCCTTGATACTGATCCAATTATTCTAACCGAAACTTGTAATGTTATTTTGCAAGGTATGAAGATTTCAGTGAAGAAGAAAGATCGAGGTTTCTTCACCATCCCGTGCACCATTGGGGATATGTCATTCAAAAGAGCTCTTATTAATCTGGGAGCAAGTGTTAGTCTCATGCCTTTATCCATCTATAAGAAATTTGGGATAGGAATAGTTCAAGATACTAGGATGACACTTCAATTTGCTGATTATTCTGTGAAGAGACCTTATGAGGTTGTTGAGAATGTTCTTGTAAAGATTGACAAGTTTGTATTCCCGGTGGATTTTGTGATTTTAGAGATGTTGGAAGATGAGGAGATTCCTCTCATTCTTGGGAGACCCTTTTTAGAGACTGGAAGGTGTTTGATTGACATAGAGGAGGGTACTATGACGCTGAAAGTCTATGATGAGGAATTAAAAATTGATGTTCGAAGAACCATGAAATACAAAGATGATGTTGGCACTAGTCATACAATAGAGGTGATAGATCAAGTGATTTCTCATGAGAATCCTCTGAATGCACCACAGATACCGTTGGAAAGAGTGTTGAGTTTGTCTATTTTTGAAAGTGATCACAATGTTGAAAATAATGAGTCATAAGTGTTATCCATGATGGAAGCACAACCTCAGTGGAAAGTATCTAGACCACACCGGTGGGAAGACCTAAGGTAGCCTCAGTTATCAGAAGAGAATAAAGAGACTAAAAAAGGGACGGAGTTGAAACAACTACCCGAGAATCTCAAATTCGTCTTCCTCGACACTGAAGGAAAATGCTCAGCTATCATAAGTTCATGCCTCAAGTGTGTCTAGGAGGACAAACTCATTCAAGTTTTAAAAAAATACAAAAATGTTATTGGATGGGCGATTGAGGATTTGAAAGGCTTTAGTCCTACAGTTTGGATGCACAAGATTCTCATGGAAGATGATCATAAACCAGTTGCCCAACCCCAAAGAAGACTTAACCTCACCATAAAAGAAATGGTTTGAAAAGAAGTGATGAAGTTGTTAGATGTGAGTCTTATCTATCCTATATCTGATAGCTCATGGGTGAGTCTTCTGCATGTGGTACCCAAGAAAGGGGGAACCACCGTCATTAAAAATGAAAAGAATTAGCTAATTCCTACAAAGACGGTTACCGGGTGGCGAGTTTGTATTGATTACAGGAGGTTGAACCTTACGACAAGAAAATACCATTTTCCTTTGTCATTCATTGATAAAATGTTGGAAACGTTGGTTGGTCATGATTACTATTGCTTCCTCGATGGTTACTCAGGTTATAATCAGATTGTTGTTGCTCCTGAAGATCAAGAGAAAACAACATTCACATGCCCCTATGGTGTTTTTGCATACATGAGGATGTCATTTGGGTTGTGTAATGCACCTGCCACATTTCAAAGATGCATGACATCTACTTTTTCTGACATGCTAGAAAAGCATATGGAAGTGTTCATGGACGATTTTTCTGTTTTTGGTTCTTTTTTTGATAATTATTTGACTAACTTGTCTCTTATTTTAGAAAGATGTCAGCAAACCAACTTGGTTCTTAACTGGGAGAAGTGACACTTCATGGTGCGCGAAAGTATCATTTTGGGTCACAAAATTTCCCACAAGGGAATAGAAGTTGACCAAGCTAAAGTCGAAGTGATATCCAAGCTTCCTCCTCTGGTGAATGAAAAAGGTATAAGAAGTTTTTTAGGCCATGCGGGTTTTTACCGCAGGTTTATAAGAGACTTTTGTAATATAGCCAAACCTTTAATTACCCTATTGGTTAAGGATAAGGCTTTTGGGTTTGATAAAGAGTGTGCTGATGCATTTGAGACATTGAAAAATAGATTAGTGTCGGCACCAATTGTAATCGCCCCCGATTGGTCTCTCCCATTTGAGATCATGTGTGATGCAAGTGATATTGCAGTAGGGTAAGTTTTAGGACAGTGGAAAGAGAAGCTATTACATGTTATTTACTATGCTAGTCATGTGTTGAACCCTGCTCAAATGAATTACACAACTACCAAAAAGGAGTTGTTAGCAATGTTTTATGCTTTTGATAAATTTCGGCAATATCTGTTAGGATCAAAAGTAATTGTTCATACTGACCATGCTGCTTTGAAGTATCTATTTTCTAAACAGGATTCTAAGCCGAGACTTCTGAGATGGATCTGGCTTCTTCAGGAGTTTAACATTGAGATTCGGGACAAAAGAGGGTGTGAAAACACAGTTGCTGATCACTTATCTCAATTGTCCCTGATTGAAGAGACAGAAGACAAGAGACCAATAAAGGATGAGTTTGTTGATGAACACATCCTCGTTGTTATTGGTATCGCTTGGTTTGCAGTTAATGTGAACTATTTGGTAAGTGGTGTAATCCCTGAGGAATTAGATTCTAACAAGAAGAAAAAGTTTTTACATGATTACAGGTTCTACTTATGGGATGATCCATTCTTGTACAAGAGAGGCGTATATGGATTGGTTAGAAGGTGTATTTCAGAGGAGGAACAGAGGGATGTTCTTAGAGCTTATCACGACTCAGACTATGGAGAACACTTTAGTGGTGATAGGACCGCAACAAAAGTCCTTCAATTAAGGTTATATTGGCCTAATCTGTTCAAGGATGCCCAGAACATGGTTAAGGAGTGTGATCGATGTCAGAGAATAGGTAATATTTCCAAGAGGAATCAAATGCCACAAAATGCAATGTTGGAAGTCAAACTATTTGATGTTCGAGGAATAGATTTTATGGGCCCGTTCCCTCCGTCATTTGGGAAGACTTACATTTTAGTGGCGGTTGATTATGTGTCTAAATAGGTAGAAGCAGCGGCCTTGCCGACCAATGATGCAAAAGTGGTTGTGAAATTTCTGAAAGCGAACATCTTGTGAGGTTTGGGGTACCGAGAGCTCTAATAAGTGATGAGGGGATTCATTTCCTAAATCATCTCATGGAAAAGCTACTAAAAAAACAATGTGAGACACAAAATCTCCACTTTTTACCATCCTCAAACTAGTGGCCAAGTGGAAGTTTCGAATCGGCAGCTCAACCAAATCCTTGAGAAGGCGGTAAGCTCATCTCACAAGGATTGGGCAACAGAGTTGGATGATGCACTGTGGCCGTATAGGATTGCGTTCAAAACTCCCATAGGTATGTCTCCCTATCAACTGGTTTATGGAAAAGCTTGTCACTTACCTCTAGAGCTGGAACACAAAGCTTTGTAGGCCTTGAGATTCCTTAATTTGGATCTTTCTAAAGCTAGAGATTCCCGAATCCTTCAACTCCATGATTTAGAAGAATTTCAGAATCAAGCATACGAGAATGAAAAAATATACAAAGATCAAACTAAAAAATGGCATGATCAGAGGATCCAAAGGAAGGAATTTGGGAAGGACTGTCGTTACTGCGAAAATCGGTGCCGGCTATGACAGAAGAGTCACCACCGTGCGTTATTTATCCCAAAGGAGGGAAAAGAAATGCTCGAAGTAAACCTAACGCAAAGACGGGAAAAGAATGGTCATCGCAACCAAATTCCTGGATTCGGGAGTCGGTTACGCAAGGGGAAGGTATTAGCACCCCTCACATCCGTCTTACTCGACGGGATCCACGCTTGTTTTCTAGTACGGATTGTTATTCTATCTACACTAAGGGTCAAGGGTTGGAAAGAAAAGAAAATGACTCAGCAAAGTATCGCACTTTATGCCTACGTATTCCTGTCTGGAACGAGAAATCAGAGTCAACGTAGTTCGCCTACCTACGGGAAAGGAGGGGAAAGTTGCTCGCTAGGATATGGCATCCTATGCCTACGTACTTTCATACAGCATGAAAGATCAGAGCAAACGTAGTTCGGGCTACGGAAGACACAGATTTGTCTGACTATTTTTCTTTTATCCTTCTGAAAAAGGTTTTCTCCTGATTAAAAGTCCAAGCGGACAAAATGACGTTTTGATTTGTTTTCAGTCTTTTATGCAAGAAGTGTTTTCTTTAGTTTGTTTGCAATCTCTGACGTACTAGAGACTATGATTTGAGAGTGACTACGTCGTGTGTCACCCAAAGGGTACCACACTAAGCGGTCAGACTACTGGAAAGAAGCTCTCCAGCAACCCTTTCTCAAATAGCTTAAGGCTCGTAACGTACGACATCGATTAACCTTATTACTGTGTTTTTGAGTTGTTTAAGATGAGAAGAGGAAGAAACTCTAAAAAGCCTAGGGTTGAAAAGGGGAATCAAAACTACCCTAATGTTGTCATGCACGGGTTACAACCTAATGTCTGTCATATTTCTCTCTTGCACAGAAGGAAACAGAGATCCTAGGGGATAAACGGAAAAGAAACAGATATATACAGTAAACAGTAAACATGCATGAGATGCAACAGTACAAGCGAGGCAAGGGAGTCCCACTCAACCTCGAACCTGGGAAAACAATAGGCAAAGTGAAACAACTTCACTTCAAACCTAAGGGGAAAGCTGAACAAACCAACAACCAATACAGAAAAATAAATAAAACCCAACACCAGCTCTGACAGCAACACCAGCTCCTACAGCTACAGCTCAAACAGCAACAGCTCTGACAGCTACAGTTGATTAACAACAAAAAAGGTTGACAGTAATAACTTCAAGCAAGACCCCACCTTCACTCTTCAATGATCCCCAAGCTTTAGATAAGCTCCTGTCTCCAAAAATCTCCAAACTCTGGCAAGCACTGAACCCCAACAAATACACAGCTTCAAACAACAGCAAAGCCCTAGCTTCAACAGACAACTTTCTTTGACAGGCACAGGCTTTATCTTCACCAATCTTCAATGAACTTTATTCTTCAAGAGGTTCCCATCTTCAATGCCACCACTCCAGAAGAGAATCAATTATCAGATCAAGTTGAAATGCTAAACAGCTTATAGACAACCAAAGGAAGCCTATAAGCACTTAGCGTTGTAGGGGACCGGTTCCCTCAAAGTTCTACTTCTAAAGTATGTCACTTATCCCTCCAAAGGAAGGATGTAAATACTTTAAAAGGACTTTATGTCATAGGGAGGAATAGAAGCACAAGATGCTTTCTATGTTTGCAAGAAGAAATCAATCTAATCTAAAGCTCTCCCTATATTTCCTATCTCTTAAGCCCCCTTCAAAAACCACTTTCAAGGAGAAGAAACTTCATGCTCCAAGCTCCATCCTTTGTCTCCAATCATCTTCAATGTCTTCATTAGCTCCAACAAGCCAAGACCAAGCCCAACACCCAATTGAAATGACCCACACCCCACAAGCAAACCAAAAGCCCAAAAGGGAAACACACAAACATCACCCACTTTGCAAAAATCAATTAAAATAGCAATACTCATTAAAAAATCCTAGATTAATTTCTAAGGGAACCTAACAATATACCCTATACCCCACATAAACCCCAAGGCCTAAATCAAACCCTAAGTACCCAAACTATGCCCTAAACTAAACCTAAGTGTTGTGAAACCCTAATTCTGATACCATCTCCTATCTACCTCTCAAATTAATCTAAGCTTTAGCCACAAAAATATGAAAAAATTCCTAAGGGTACATGCCTCCCTAATCTAATCAACCTCACAAGAATCAATCAAAAATCATGCACCAATCTCTCATACTAAATTCAGAAAAAGGAAGTAGCAAACAAATGTAAAATAAAAGCAATAATATTGTAAAATATACCAAAAATATAAAATGCATGAAATTAGTATTTTTATTATTTCATAATTTTCTAGAGGTCCTAAGGGAACTAGGGAAAAAAAATCCCATCCTAAAATTATTATTTTTCAATTTGATATGAATTATTTACTAACCTATATGCAAACATGAAAAATAAAAGAAAATCAACTAAAAATAATAAACTGGCGTGGCGAATAGCAATTATCTGCAGTTCAAAAATGATGTTGGGCTCAGGGGGGGTGCGCTTATCAGGCGCGTGCTAAGCCCAGACCAAATCAGAAAACACTTGGAAAATTGGATGAAAAATGAAAAAAAAACCTGTGGCGAATAGCAATTAATTCGCATGGTTTCTCATTGGGCCTTCAGACTGGGGGTGCGATTAGCAATGTCCTCTTAAGCCCAAAACAAAATTCACACTGAGAGGGAGGTTCAATGGGGAAAATGGAGGAATGCTTAGCAAAAAACACAATGGGCCTAAGGCCCGAGTCCAACATCAACCCAACCTTCAATACACAAAACCTAATCCCCTTTCTACTGTTCACTAACCCTAGCGCCGTTCTCATCCTCCCAAACCTCTCTCTGTCTCACAATCTCTTCACCAACCTTGTTCATCAATATCCATCACAAACCATACCGTTTCAAACTCTCAGTTCACATACCTCCCTAACCTAATCTCGCCTCACAATCTAACCATCGTCCTAACCTAGATCCTCAACTAACAAAACAAGAAAATTACAATAGGGGATGGATTCAGAGTAGAAACCTGGATGGAGGATTCAAGCGATGAAGAATCTGGATCTTAGATGGAGCCTGGCGAAGAACTGGAGAAATCTCTGTTGAAGATTCGGAGATCTACGGCGGCGATATCGTTCTCGTGACGAAGATCAGCGAAGATCTTAAAAGCTGAAGGAATTGATGACGTTCTTGGTCGTTGAAGGCACTCCCAGATTGATGAGGTCCTTGCGATTTCTGGAGAAATTCTAGAATCTGGAGATTAAGGAGATGAAGGTTCTTGAGCGCTTGAAGGTGTTCTGGAAAAAATCTCGAATACTGATGGAGTTCTTGGTAAATCTGGGAAGAACGATGAATGATGAACGAGGATGGAGGAAGATCTGTGTGAATGTTGGTGAAGAATTTCTGTAGAATGTTCTTGATCGGACGGAGAATGTGGTGGATGTTCTTGAATTTCTGAAAACCTGGAGAAATCTAGAGAGGAGTATGAAGATCTTGAAGATCTGGAGATTTTGCAAAATCTGCAGTTTCCGGCGGTCAGTTGCGGCGGTGGAAGGTGTCTCCGGCGATGGTTAGGGCGGCAGGGACGGTGGTTGCATGTACTCCGGCGAAGGGAGTTAGTGGAGGACAGGTGGCTTGAGGGTGGAGGAGAGAAGGACACGTGGGTTGAGGGAGAAGGGGAGAGAGACACGTGTGGCAGTGGGGAGAGGTGGCAGAGAGAGAGAGAGTGGTGTGAGGTGTCAGGTTTTGAGTGAGTCAAAAAGTGAGGTGGAAGGAAAGAGAAGAAACGCGTGGCAAGCTTATATACAGACACCTGGCGGAAATTGGGCCCCCAAATTCGGACACCTGGCCCATTATGGCCTTAATGACTCTGATTAATTGGACTAAGACTTGAATTAATACTCCTAATTAATACGAAAATGATCCTAATTAACTGAATTAATCTAATTAAGACTCTAATAAATCCTGATATTAAAACTAAAACTCAATTAATGAACTAACTAACTAAACCGAAAATTAATTGAAACCTACTTAATAAAAGCTAACCCTAATGCATTAAACTAATCTAATTAAAGCTACTCAATTAATTCTAATTAACAAGACAATTAACCCTAATCCATTAATATCCTAATTAAAACTAAAAATCAATTAATATTCTAAAATTATTTAAAATCTATTCAAATATCTAAAAAATCTATTTAAATTCTATTCAATTAAAAAATCTATTGAATCTATATCTAAAAATACTATATTAAACCTATTTAACATCTAAAAAACCTATTTAAATCCTATATTAAAATCTATAAAATCAATTGAAAATTCTATTAAAATCTATAAAATCAATTGAAAATTCTATTAAAATCTATAAAATCAATAATCAAACTAATAAAACTATATTATTCTAAAAAGAAACTAATATCTATTAATATTCTAAAAACTATATTAAAATCTATTTAAAACTATTAAAAAAAATAAATATCTAATTAAAAATTCTAGAAAAAGCTATTTAATATCTAAAAAAAACTATCTATTAAAAATCTATTAAATTCTATTAAAAACTATTAACCTATTTAATATCTAAAAAATCAAGTAAATCTATAAAAATCCATTAAAAATCTAGAAAATAAAGAGAAAATTCTAAAAAATGCCAGGAAGCCGATTAAATCGATTAGAGAACAATTATGCAACCATAACGAAATAGACGGTAAAAGCCGGACACCGAAATGTCCTCAAAACAACAGCGCAATCTGAAAATACTGGGACGAGCACAAGTTCTCAAAATAAATCCTCGTATTGGCCTGAAATGCCTAAAGCGCCAGGGGAGGCTGTGATCCTGATAAAATCAATCTGACTGAGAAAATGCAATGTATGCGGTATGCGAATGCAAATGCACAATGCGTCGAAACATAAACCAGATATGGGAACCGGTTGGTCAAATTTTGGGGTGCAACAAGGACAATTGGTCTTTTTATTTAATTTCAGGTTAAAGATGTTCCCTGGAAAGCTAAGGTCAAGATGGCTAGGACTGGTTGTGGTTAACAAAGGTTTTCCCCATGGAGCGATCGATTTAAAAAATCAAGCCAATGGGGACACTTTTAAGGTGAATGGGCAAAGGTTAAAGCCTCTTTACAAATAACAAGAGAATGGTCAGATTTATGATGTTCATCTTATCGGATAAGATGGACCACTGTTGAGCCATACAACGTTAAACGAAGCGCTTCATGGGAGGCAACCCACATATTTTATTTCTAATCATTTCAGTTTTTTGCTTTTAAGATTTGTTTAGTTATGCATAAAGTCCTTCACAGGAGAGCGGAGGCACCCCAAGGAATGAGACATTTGAGCAGGCATACGTAGAATAGAGAGTACTAGGAAAAATATGAGAAAAGTTGAAAAAAAGGCAAAAGTATGGAAAAATAGGGGTCTGACACGGCCCGTGTCAGGGTGATTAGGAAAGTGCAAAATTGTGGATTTCTAGTAGCTGACACGGCCCCTATTAGTTCTACTGGGACGAGATGGAAAAAAATCATTCTTTGAAACAAGGGACAGTAACCTGACATGGCCGCCCGTGTTGTCGGGCACAACCCGTGTTAGGCATGCACAAACCTAAAGTTTTGAAATTCTCCTTTCTTTTTGGTGGATCCCACACGATTCCAAACCCAATTATGACCCAATAGCCGTCATTAAACCCTCTTACACTCAAATTTTCTCTCTCTCTCTCTCTCTCTCTCTCTCTCTCTCTCTCTCTCTCTCTCTCTCTCTCTCTCTCTCTCTCTCTCTCTCTCTCTCTCTCTCTCTATCTATCTCACACACACACACACACACACACACACACACACACACACACACACACACACACACACACTTTTCATCTTCTATCCTCATTATTCTTCATCTTCCTCTAGAAACTCCATAGCCACCACCACACAAAGCTTTAATTTTCAACCTTTCCTTTAACCCAAACCCTTATCCGTCTTCACAAAACTTGTCCCACTTTCTAACCTCTACCATATTCCAGGACCTTTTTCTACTAACCCCATAGTTCTCTTTTTTCTCTATTTTTTTCAGGTACACAAAATCCCTCCAAGGAGATTGGTCAAAGGAAAGCAACCGGTGGTAGAACCTTCAAGGTCAAGAAAGAGGGGCATTCAGACGCCCAATGCGCACAACATTATCTTTGACAATCCAGAGCATGAGAAGCGCTATTCATACCACGTCAAGCGTAATATCACGCCAACAAGGTATACCTATAACAAAACATTCTATGAGTTAGGTTTAAGTGTTGAAATCGACAGAATATTTCATGTTTTGGGAATGCTTGAGTTTATGCATTTACAGGCACCAACTATTGAACGTATAACTCTGGAATTTTTAAGCACGATTGTGTTTCATTTGAAAAAGAAGTGGACAGACACAATGAAGTACTACTATGGTAATATGGATTTCCGCTTATATAATACCAATCATGAACTCATTGTTGAGGAGTTAGGAGGCATCCTCCGACTCGCATTATATGGACCCGAAGTTGTTCTGGAAGAGTTTGATGCTAAGGCATTCTGGACTACAATAACAGGAAAAATGAAGTATATCGCCAAAGGTGCTAATATGGAAATTGCGAGTGTAGCTGCTTTTGCGGCATATTACTTAGGCAGAGTAACTCAAGGAAGCATCTCTATTGGGGGATGATTACATAAATAGTTGAAAAGGGGAGGTCATGGATGAGATGCATACCATGATACATCAATTGATGTTGCAATTCCCACCTCCACAATGAGGCCGTGTGAGTTCCCCTCTCTAGCTTGTACTAATACATTGAGGTCAATGTTTAGTTCAAGTGTGGGGGGTTTTATTGTTTTTAGTATTGCGATTTGTTTCCATTATTTTCCTTTGTTTCTGTTCATTTTCACTTTGATATTGGTGTGTTGTGTTGCTTGTATTACAGATTCATGGTGTTTCGTCGAATGAATGATGAAACTTGTACCAGTGTATGAGAAGATTCAACCCTTATTTGCTCTTCAGGAAGCCCTTAAAAGTTGATACTACTGAATAAAATAATTGGACGCGACTCTATTACACTGGACTGTTTTGGAGTACTATGCACCCGAGTTGGATAGGAAGCTGCACCATACTAGAAGCACTTTCGGACCTGTTGAGCTAGACCAAACATGGTGAGGGACAAAAGCCAAACACATTAGTCATCATGATAGAGGGTCAGGTATGTGTTTATCGCTCCGAGCTTGCGTATTGTCTGTTGGAATCTAACTGCACACTTATACACACCGAGGTACTTGTTTTCTTTTAACCCTGGGTCGTTCTAGCCACCTTTTGTATGTTACCCTTTGTTAACCCAATTTGATCCATTTTCCCTTTGTTTTTTATAACTACATCATTTAAACCATAAGCCTAAACAGTTCCCTACCCCGCTCAGATAGGTGTTGCCGGTATTTAACTATGGAAAATTCCTAAGTTTGGGGTTGAGACACCTTTAATAACTAGGTAAGTGCAATTGAAACAAAAAGAAAAAAAAAAGAATTTGGGATAAAAAAAGAAGAAGAAGAAAAATATGAGAAAAGAATAAGGCACTTACCTAGCAGAGAAATTCAGTTTGAAAATTAATTAGACATTCTCAAGAAAAATAATTGAATAGAAGCTAATGAATCCAGATGAAAAGGTGTCTAATACCCCTGATTATGAATGGTGCACGCAACACAGTTGTAGATGTGTTTGATTGGCTGCATTTTGTGGCAAAACATTGATGTATGTGTGAATGTCATGACTGATGTTATGACATACATAATGAGTGTACTGCAAGGTAAGTTTGGATAGCTAAGAGAAAAGTATGTTGGATGTCATGCTGGATGTTATGACATCAGAGCGTGTGTTTTAGGTTCTGGTATATTGCATGAGGAAGCTCAGGCTATACTTCAGGAAACATTTTGGGAAGCTTATTTATCTCAGGCGAAATGCCAAGCATTACTGAGGATAACCTATGACCAAACTGTTAGTGCGCAACTTAATGAAAAAAGGTCTTAAATGGGTTAAACCTAATTTCTGCGCTAAGGCCCAAGATCCTTCTATTGCTTACAAATACAGAAGTAGCAATCCTAATTCGACAGGTTTTTAGAGACAGAGAGTACAGAGTGTTTATGAGTGAAGAATTCTGTGTTGTGCAGTCAGTTCTTCACGTGTGTTTTATGTATTAGGATTTCTTGTGAGCCAAGCAATTATCTGTTGTATGATTGCATTGGACTAGTGTGTTTTGAGTTGTACTCTGATTGTGTCACTCTAAGCTTTTAAGCACGCGTGTTGTATCTCTTGATTGAAGCTGTGAAGCAAGATCAAGATTTGTTTTAAGTGTGTCTTCATTTAATCTGTAACTTTAATTGGTTGATATCACTGCTGTGATTGAGGGGGAGTGAGTTGGTACTCATGTCTAGTGTTAGGGTGAATTTGCATTGGGTAGGTCTTAAGTGAAGAGGGAAAACTGGTTGTTTGACTCTGAATTAATTCTACTTATAATGAGTTTCCTCCCTGGCTTGGTAGCCCCCAGATGTAGGTGTGATTTGCACTGAACTGGGTCAACAATTCTCTGTGTTATTTACTACTTTCAGTTCCTGTTTTCAGTTAAGTTTAGTAGTCTGTTCAATAGTGGATGTCATAACATCCGTTATAACATCAACTGTTTGGTACCTAGAATTACAACAGTGAAAAGAATGGCGACACCGACTCTGAGCCCAAAAACCACTTGTTTTCCCATTTTTTCTTGTTTATCCCACTTTAACCCTAAGCCCTGGTACAACCTTAAAAGACCTCAAAAGGTGTGTGTGTAAGATGAAAATAGATGGTATTCAAGCTTATGATTTGATTTTGCATGCTTTTATTGTTGAGTGTAAACACTTTAACCCAGAGATATTTTGGTGAGAGTGTGAAAGAGCTGATAGGTAAAGAGGTGCTTCGATGTGAGAGTGTGGCAAAATTTTTAGATCGGGGAAGCAGGAAACTTTGTGAAAAAGTGAAAAGAGGGTCGCGAAAGATATCAACGATATTATGGTAAGTTGACTATTTGTAATTTGGGGGTGACCTTTCTGCTGTCTCGAGCATTACTTGAGGACAAGCAATGAGCTAAGTTTGAAATTGTGTTGGCTCACCATTTCTACCATGTTTTCGTCACTTATTTGGCATTTTATCTATGAATCAGTAATATTTTGTTTAGTCTTTTTATTGTTTTTCGAGTGAATTTTACCTTTCTTATTTCATTCTCGCAATTTATGATTTCTAGTGTTATTTCAATTTTTGTTGCATTCTACGCGTTGGTTTATTAGTTTTGATGATTTCAGTCTCATGCAGAAAATCCTAAAGAACTCATGCAAATAAAATGGGAATTCCGGGAAGTCGGAAGAGTTTTTGGAAGAAAGAGAGTTGCCTGGCACGGCCACCCGTGTCCCCTGACACGGACCGTGTCAGGAGGAATTCAAGAGAAGAGGTTTTTGGTGATACATAGTGGGCTGACACGGCTGCCAGTGTCACCTGACACGGCTCGTGTCAGTAAGTCTAGGGCAAGGAATACTTTGTAACATAGATCCAAGGAGCCAACACGGCCGCCCGTGTCAGCTGACATGACTCGTGTTGGCTTGGTTGTGTCATCTTCTAATTTTCTTGGTTTTTTGACCTTTGTGATCCATGAAGGTATTTTGAGTATTTCCCTACTGATGTGTTGGACATGGGAGTATTTTAGATGCTTTTTGAGAAGGAAAAAGGGACTTTTGGACTACGGAGAAATATTACAATCAAGATTGGAGCGATCAAGAGAAGTCGGGAACGGAAGATTTTCATGATCCTTTGCAATTGAAGATCAAAGTAAACACATATCTTGTATGTTTAATATGATTATGATTGTATTTTCTCTGAATATTATGAGTAGCTAAACCCCCAATGCTAGGTGGTGTCCCTGAGTTGCTTTTGTAATGATACTATTTTTCTTGTTTCAATGACATAAGTGCTTATTTTCATAATCAATTTTTATTGTTCAATGTTCTTAATGCTTTTTCAATCGGACAAATAGAGTTAGATTTACGGTTAACTTTAGGTTGGACAAACCTTCATTAATGCTTTTGTACGATAATGCATTAGTAGATATTACCTAGGACTAGGAATACCCTGTTGCACTTGGAACACAGTTGACATTATTTGTAAAGCTTGATTTCAAACGTGATTACCTACGGGCTACATACATAGTAATTAGGTTATGAAATCAATAGGTTTTCTCACAAATAAATTAGGAGTAAACAACTTACAGTCAAGAAATTTATAATCTAATTCATGTCTCTGAAATAAGGATTAATGTTGTTACAAAGCAATTCATACACCATGCCTAACATGCTTCTCATATCTGTCAGAAACATATTTTACTCGTTTACTTTATTTTCTCTGTTATTTATTCTTTGCAAACTAAATCCAAAACCCTAAGTACTTTTGTTCAATTGAATTATTAGAGAGCTTGTATTTCCTACGCAGTCCTCGAGATCGATACTGGGGATAAAATCCATATTTTAACTACAATCGGCAAAAATAGTACACTTGTTATTTTTACGATCAAAGAGCAACCTGCTAAAGTATAACAAGACCAGCGTAGGTCGAGCAGGATACGTCACTGACCACAGAGATATTGATATCTCATAATTGATCAAGGCGATGTATTACTCATGGATCATGATGAGCCTGTAACCTACCAAGAGGCCATAACTAGTCATGAGTTTGAGAAGTGGGTAGAAGCCAAGAAATCTGAAATGGATTCCATGTACACAAACTAGGTTTGAACCTTGGTAGAGCCTCATGTAGGAGTTAATCCTATAGGATGCAAATGGGTCTTCAAAAAGAAGACTGACATGGATGGTAAGGTACATACCTATAAGGCAAGACTGGTTGTTAAAGGCTACAAACAAATTCATGGGGTAGACTATGATGAAACATTTTCACCAGTTGCAATGCTTAAATATTTTCAGATTTTACTTGCTATCACTGCATCTCATGATTATGAAATATGGAAGATGGATGTCAAGATTTCTTTCCTTAATGGGAATCTTCTTGAGAACTTGTGCATGAAACAACTTGAAGGATTTGACATACTATAAGAAGCTCAAAAGATATACAAGTTACAACAATCAATCTATGGATTGAAGTAAGCTTCCAGAAGCTGGAATCTTCATTTTGATGAAACTGTAAAACAATGTTGATTAATAAAGAATGAAGATGAGCTTTGTGGCTATAAGAAGGTTAGTGGGAGCATGATCATCTTCCTGGTATTATATGTAGATGGCATATTACTCATTGGAAACAATGTCCCTATATTACAACAAGTGAAAACCTGGTTAGGAAAATGCATTTCTATGAAAGACCTTGGTGAAACAAATTATATATTAGGAATCAGGATCTATATAGATAGATCACAAAAACTGCTTGGCCTAAGTCAGAATACATACATAGACAAAGTGCTGAGACGCTTTAATATACATGATTCCAAGAAAGGATTAATACATATGCAACATGGCTCGTGTCTATCAAAAACACAATCCTCTTCAACTAAGGAAGAAAGAGATCGCATGAATAAGATTCGATATGCATCTGTAATAGGATCTACCATGTATTCCATGTTATGTACTTGATCAGATGTCTCGTATGCTTTAAGTGCAACGAGTAGGTACCAATCTGATCTCGATGATGCTCATGAGGTAGTTGTCAAGAATATCCTTAAGCACTTGAGAGGAATAAGGACTCATTTTTGGTATATGGAGGTCAGGAAGAGCTTGGTGTAATTGGATTCAGTGATGTTAGCTTCCAGACAGATAAGGATGACTTCAGATCACAATCTGGTTATGTGTTATGCTAAAATGGTGGTGCTGTAAGATGGAAAAGTTCAAAGTAAGAAATAATTGCTGATTCTATAACTGAGCTTGTGTACATTGCTGCCTCAAATCTAGTAAATGAATCTGTTTGGATCAAGAAGTTCACTAGTGAACTTGGCATAGTCTGTAGCATTGTGAATCCCATTGATCTCTATTGTGATAACAATGGTGCCATAGCACAAGCTAAGGAGCCTAGATCTTACCAATGATCCAAACATATACTTAGGCGTTATTGCCTCATTTGAGAGATAATAGATCAGGGAGATGTGAAGATATGTAGAGTACCTACACTTGACAATATTTTTGACCCACTAACAAAGCCTCTTGCGCAGCAGAAGCATGATGGTCATACTAGATCTATAGGTATTAGGGGTATGCCTGATTGGCTCTAGTGATAGTGGGAGATTGTTGGTGTAAGCTCTAGAGGCTAATACTTTTGGTAATTATATCGAATTACTTATTACTAATAAAAGGAATTTCTTTATTATGGTTGTTATTCTAGAATAATAAACTCCATAGAATAGCTAGTTCATTTAATGAAATATTAAGTGTGACTTAATCATGAGACCCATTAAATATAAGGAAACTATTCTTAAAGATATGTAGTCGAGCTTTAATATGAAGTGGGATAACCTTAAAGTATTAAGACTATTATGTAGATAGACTAATGATCATATCTCATGGATCATGGATAAGAAGTTATCAAGTCTTAACATAGGTATGAATATTAGGAGTAATATTTATACTGGATTGACCCGCTATAAGAGTACTATATAGAATGTTATGCAAAGTGTCATAAGTTACTCTCATGGTGATAGTTGTGTATACCACCTGTCATACCCCAAATTTTACCCTTAAATCATCGATCATTTTGCATTTCATTTTGTTCCGTATTTCTGTTTAACTAACCGCTAAGCAGTTCGCTCAATCTGTTGGTTTTGTAGGAAAAATCACATTGTGCGCTCTTTAGCTTATGAAGGGCAAAATGGTCATTAATTTGCAGCCCACTGACAATTTATGAAGCTGAGTTGTCTGCAGGGATCCCTCGAGCGATCAGGGTTTCCATCTCCGAGTCATGTGACTTACTTGAGGATGAGCTGAATTTTACGGCAGTTTTGACGTCAGATTTCTCGTGACATAACACGTTTTATTCAAGAGCCGAGATTCAGTCGTCAGGTGGATTTCAGAAATGTTGCTTGATTCCCAAACCATATGGAGCTGAATGTGTTGATATATTAGTGGATTCGGGTTAAATCGGCGCGAGGATTTGCTTTGAGGAATTTATTTTAACAGACGCACGTTTTCCTGCCTTCTGCTACCTACCAGTCGATTTTAAAGAAAACAGTGGAATTCCGGTTCATGTTGAATTTATAATAAACATCCTTTGGTTTGATAATGATTATTAGTCGAGTTGATTCAGATTATTGAATTAAATCGTTCGGGATGCGATTTGAGTTTTCAATGTGGAAGATAGTCGTTTCGCCGTTTAATTGAATTTCTCTATTTATCTGTTCAAGGCCGCATTCGCTAATTTTATTATGGAGTACAATTTAATTTGCAAAGGATTTTGTTTGAACTCAGAAGTTGCGTTGGATGTAATGGCAAGATGTTTAGCTGTCGAATTCAGATATTGAAACGTTAAATTTTATGCAGATGAATCAGAGTCGAAAAATGAGAACTCATTTTATTGAAAGGATTTAATTATTCAATTTCTATACAACTTTTGTTACAACATTTTTCGGAATAATTACACTTGTTGAATTACAGATTAAATCCTAAATGGTCCTAAAAGTTCCTAACTTTTCCTAAGAGCTCTTCACGTTCGAATCTTCAATCGTTGTCTTCGAACTTGCAAAATAGAGAACGGCATGGAATCGTGATATGGTTAGAATTAAATCGCATAAAAAAGGTTTTTAATTATTCCGACACCCTTAGCAAGTTATCATCATCGGGCGTGCCGGGAAGACAACAACGACAAGGTCGCCGCCAGCTCTCGCTTTCTGTTTCTGACCCCGGCAGGTCCGGTAAAATCTGTTCCTATTCTTTGAGAGAGAGAAAAAGAGATTATTTTGGAAAAAGTGATTCTGCCAGCCAAACAGCGCCTTAGAAAAATCCAACAAGCCAAAAGGATCCAAAACCAATCCAACACACATCCAAAATCGGGATTTCACATAACCCATATCAGAAAATCCAGCAAATCATATCCAGATCCCATCAAGTAAATCACATGGATCCAAATATCAGAAAATACCAACAATCAAATCTGCGAAAATCAGCAGGAGATCCATAAATTACAATGAACAAAAATCTGGATTTCACTATCATCAGTAGGTTAACGAATATCCATCATCATAATGAATCAAGGTCGAAAATCACAAAAATCCAAATCTGGATCCATCCAAAAATGAATCAGATCTGAGTTTCCATCAATAAAAACGTAATATTTAAAATCCAAGACCACAAGATGAAGAAGATTTAAATCAGGGATTTTAAGAACAGTATAAAGTCATCAGAAAAACCATCAGCAAGGGGGGACGAGTTTTTAAAACCCTAAAGTTCATCAGAGGAGGCGGCGAAAACCATAAGGTCTCGAACACCACCATCCTCATCCAAACCGCAACCCAAGCCTCAGATTTTTTCGCTCATCATTGGCCACTCACCGCGAATCAAATGGAGCCAACGAACATCAAACTTCATCATCCCTATAACAAATCAAAATCGCGGCCGCAAACTCAACAAGAACAGTACAACAAGATCACCAAAAAGATCATCAAAGAATATCACCGATCGGAAAAGGGGTAGGGAGAGCCACCTTTTTTTCCGTTCATTTTTGTGTGTGCAGGAAATAAGAAGAAGAAGATGTCTGAGAGGATAAAGAAGAACACGTGACAGAGAAGAAGAGGAACGAAACGCAACAACCCCTTTAAAGGGGAATCCGGTGCTGCTGGCTACAAGAATGAGGGGTTCTCAGAACCCTAACATTGCTCCCCCTCCCCCTTTTATTAATTGGACCGGGTCAGGTCTGGATTTGGTGCCTATCCCGACCCGTTTTGCTTTACCTTTTTTATAATTTTTTTATTCTTCTTTTTGTTTTATTTAATTTCTGTTTTGTATTTGTAAAATGTAGATAAGCCCTTTTTTTAAATAAAAAAAATTTAATTAAACTTTTTTAATTTAAAACTAAAATTTGTTTTTATAATTTAAAATTTAACCTTTTTATTTTAAAACTAACATTTTTTCTTAAAACAAATCTAATTTTCTTTAAGATTAATTATTTACTTTTTGATTAAATCTGACATCTAATTAGTAAATTTACTTTTCTTAAAAAATTAATAATTTAACTTTAAAAAAAATAATTAACCATTAACTTTTTAATCTAAAACTCTAATGAAAATCCTTTTTTAAATTCTAAAACTTTTAGTCAAAGAACTACAACCCTTCTTAACTTTAAATTTTCCTAACACTTTTGTCTTCAATTTATGATTCCTAATTTAATCCCTAACTTCTTCCTGTTTAATTTTTGTCTAACTTTTATGTCGTTCCTAACTGTTGCACCCCAAAATTTGCTCAACATTTCTTCACCTAGCTTGTGTTTCATTTCACTCACATTAGCATTATCATTTGCATTTCATTGACATGTGTGCAGGAGATCAAGAGGTATGATTACTAATCAAGAGCTATACAAGACTGTGAGGCTAGCTAAGAAGGTTATTCAAGTGTTCAAGGGTTGATATCCTTGTCAGAGAAGTTAAAAGTTCCTCAGAGAGAGTGATTGAAACCAAGTATGTGTGTCTCCTAACTTGAAAGTTGTGGAAAGCCATCAGATGATTCTGAAGCCATGAAGTTGGACTTGAGGTCTTGAGAGAGCTCATGAGAAGTGTTGAAGATCACTTTGAGGCCTAGACAAGTCATTGTGCAAGATTAAGAAGCCTCAGCCATGATTGGTGCAGCTAGGGTTTGACTGGGTCAACCCTAGGTCAACTGATGATTTGAAGAAGGTTGAGACCTAATTCAAGAGCCATGTGATCATGGATTGATACATTGAGATGTTATAAGGATGATTCCAAGGTTAACTCATCATGAGTGAATAGTTTGAGAAGTTTCAAGCTAGGGTTTCTAAGGCTTGATAGTGTAAAATCCCCTAGTTTGACCCCTATCTTCAAGGCAATTTAGCTCAAGATGTGATTGTCATCTCATCTTTCCCCTAACATGAATGTTGTAGAGCATGATATTAGCTTTAATTTGAGTGCTATAAGTACTTGATAGGATTTATAGAACTCAAGTTATGGCTTTGACAAGTTACAGGTCATCTGAGGCATGTGAAATTGGAGCTTGAAAGTAGTCCAACTTGCATGAAACATTTGCCCTAGAAGGATGATTCCTATGAACTTTTGGTCAACATGAATGTTGTTCCTTATCCTCTTAGCTTTCTAGAGAGTACTATAAGTACTTGATAGGATTTGTAGAACTCAAGTTATGGCTTTGACAAGTCAAGGGTATTTTGGTCATTTGGAGATTATAGGTCATTTCAATCATAAGGCCATAACTCCTATTTGCAAGCTTCAAATGGGAAAATGTTCAACATCAAACTTGTTCAAAATGATGTTTTAAGGCTAGCCAAGAGGTCATGAGAGATTGGAATAGCTTGCTTCACAAAATCATAAAAATGGCCTAAAATAAGGGTGAATTTCAAATGAACCAAAGATGGAAATTGGGATTTTTGATCTACATGTCCAAACTAAGCCATATGACATACCAATTTGATTGTAAAACACATTTTAAGAACATTGACATTGCCACATTTTTGAATTGAGGGTTAATTTGAGGACTTGCTTTGAAAAGTGGTTACTTACATCATAAGTAACAATTGCCAAACCAATATGCAAGGCATAACCAAGGCTCTTTTCAATCCAAACACTTTCATAATCTCATTTGGAGAGAATTTGGATGAAAAGCATAATGAATACAAGCTGATGCAAGGACTGTCTTGAGTATACCATGAGATTGGATTTTCAAGTGAAGTGAGATATTGAATTTCTCATTAGAGTGATCTAGAACTTTCTAGATCATTCATTCATGTTCTATATAAACATATGAAGGGATTCCAGGCCAAGGTTGGTGAGGATTGAGAGAGGAGAGTGAGATTGCATTTTGAGTTTGCACATTGCAAATCAAGATCTGTTACAAGGTTAGAGGCCATTTCAGTCCAAGAAATTGATCTCAATAGCTTGCTCTGAGGTTGGTGATTGATCCCAGATCAAATTCAAGGCCAAGTTGTGGAGGAATCGTGAAGTAGCCATTGGAGTTGGAAGCTTGCAACTCAAAATCGGTTTCAAGAATCCAGGGCATTTTAACTCTTTTCTTTGCATACAGAAGGTTGATTAGAGGCTAGTGAAGGATTCTGCAAGTTCTTGAGGGTTGATTTGAAGATTCAACCACTCTGTTTGCTCAAGTTTACCAGGTATGCAGTTCTTATCCCATGGCTCAAATTAGGTAGAATCAACGGGAATTACTGTGTTAGATGCATTGTAGATTGATGTAGGAAGGTTTTTGGATCATCAATTTTGAGATTAGTGACCAATTAGGGTTGTTCCAATTTTCGGTTGAGATTGTGTTCTTGCGAATCTTGAGTTTTTAGAATGAATTAATGGCATGAATGGATTCCTGAGAAAATTTGGGACGAGATCCATCAAGGAATCGTGGCCAATGGTGGATTCTATAAAGAGTTAGGGTTGTGGAAGGTTGATCGGAGAAGTCACCGGCGGTGACTCTAGCGCGCGCAGAGGGAGGAAACTCAGAAATTCAAAAGGTTGAAGATGACTGGATGGCCATTGGATTGGGCTGAGACCTTTGACCAGATGAGGATCCAACAGCCACGCGTGAAGGATTTTTGTGAAGGATTTCTGAATAATGAAACGCAGCGTTACATTTATTTGATGGTTTTGGGCTTAAGTCAATAGTTGATACTCCCACCCCCCTTATGGCCCAGTCTGAATAATGAACTGAGAAAATATGCTATTCACACCACGCGCCTTTTATTTTCTCATGATTTTTCATTTTATTCATGGTTATTGGAAAATTCATAAATAATTGAAAAATAACTCAATTAATCCCATTCTTTTTGCCATGGATTCATGATTGAATCTAGTATTTTTTAGATAAAAAATATTAATATTCCATGCATTTTATGATTTTATGGGAATTTTTACATTTTAATTGACATTAAAATAATCATGGTTGATGCTTGATTTTGTTGAATTTGGTTTGAGCACTTGGTGATGATTCTTGCCTTGATTTTTTGTGTGTAGCTAGCATAGATATGCATGTTCCCCCTAGAATTTTATCACATTTTTGTGATGAATATAAGTGGTAGTTTTAGGTTGAAACTTTAAGAGCTCTATTTTTAGGGTTTATGGTTGATACCTTGTGATTTAGATTTTATTTTTGGAACTTGGTGGATGATTCAACCTCTGATTTTTGTATGGTAGATTCATGATTGAATTAAGATCCCTTAGAAATTTTTGTAGGAATTTACAATGTAGTTTACTATTTTTGTTTAATTTTAGTTTAGGTGCTAACTTTAGATGATTCTAAGGCACTAATTCAACTAGAATGACTTCTTTAGTTCCCTTAGATTAGGGTTTTGTCTCTCTTGCTCTTGGATGTTGATGAAGGAAAGTTGAAGATGCAATGGATTGCATGAAGAAGCTTGGATGTGAAGATCTTCCCTTCTTTTGGTGTAGTGTTGAGTAGGTGATAAGATTAGGGTTTGTAGGCAGAGCTCCTAGATAGATTCTCTTCCTTCATAAACATGGAAGATGTTGATCACTTCCATTCTTCTCCATGATGTAAGGTCCCCTTGTAAAGGCCTCATCCCTCCTTTGGTAGGATGTGTGGCTCTTTGCAAGTTGGTAGAACCTTTGAGGGTCCCTTTCTCTGATGATAGGATGCTTAGTGGTGACCCTTAGTCTTCACTCTGCTACCAATCATCCAAACTTTGCTCTTGTTAGATGAATCTTTCTCCCTTGCTAGAGGATGGAGTTCCTTGCTTGAAGAGATTGAGGGGTAGGAGTTGATACTTCTTTGTGTTTGAAGATTACTCTTAGGAGCTGAAGCTTGCAGATCAGGGAAAGCAAGTTGATACTTGTAAGGAGGAGAGAACTGAAGCTTGAGGGTCCAGAAGAACAAGTTGACACTTGTGAAGAAGATCAAATTGGAATTGAGTGAGGAGCTGAGGCTTGAAGAAGAAGGATTAATTTGATACTTATGTGGATGTATGAGAAGCAAGTTGACACTTGCTATTGAAGATGATGGTCTTGTAGAACAGTTACAGACTGAGGACTGAACTGCTGTCAGAGGATTGCTTTGCTGTAGAAGCTGTTGATCTGCTTTCTTTCCTGTATGTTTCCTGTCTGTGCAACTGTATTGATGTGACTTGTTTGATTTGCTTGATGCATTAGAATAAGTTCATGTTTAGACTGACTTAAGCTAGGAGCATGATTGCACTAGAGGTTGAGTTGCTCCCTCTGCTTGCATTTTTACTGTATGGCTTTGCTTGCGGGTATTCGGTAGAGCCCTGCTCCCTTGCCTATGTGGTTTATGATTTGCTTGATGGAATTTTATTTTTCCTGTATGATTGCAGTTATTCATATTTGGCTTGAGGTTGAGACGAGCTTGTGGAGGCTGATGCCCCACACACGTTTCCTCCCTCACTTGCATTGCATGCATTTTACAGTCGTTTACTGTTTACTGTTTAAGCTGATGCTTCATCTGTTTCTGTTTATCATTGACATGATCCCCTAGGAATCTCACTTCCTTTGATAAGGAAGTGATGATTAGAACTTTAGGTTGAAACCTATGCATGATAACTTCTAGGAGTTCCCTGTTTCAAACTTCTACCATAGGATGAATCCTTGGCATGACAACTGTTAGGACTTGATAGTCTCCCCTTAGTTGAGCCTGTTCGTTCTCTCTTCTCATCTTAAAACAAATTAAAACACAGTAATAAAGGTTAACTGACGTCGTACGTTACGAGCCTTAATCTATCTGAGAAAGGGTTGTCGGAGAGTTTCTTTTCGACAGCTTGGATGTTTAGTATGGTACCCTTTGGGTGACATGCGACGCATTCACTCTCAGGTCATAGTCTCTAGTGCGATATTGGTTGCAAACACCAAAAAAACAGTTCTTTCGTAAAAGACAGAAAACAAACTTCAAACCTTTTTGCCCCGTGGGCCCATAATTCAAAGGAAGCTTTTCTGAAGAAAAGAGTGTCGTTAACTCCCAGTTCTACCGCAAATGGTAACGCCTAAGTCTCCAAGGGTCGAGCTGCATACACCAAACTGCTGGAACTGTTTGTTAACCCTACTTGAAAAAACAGATGAATCTGAATTCCCGTAATCCGTATTATCCCGAACTACGTAAGCTCTGATCTCTCATACCTGTTGAGAGTACGTAGGCACAATACTGACGTATTGGCGAGCCACCTTCCCCGTAACCCGTAGTCAGCCGAACTACGTTGACTCTGATTTCTCATTCTCTGATGAGAATACATAGGCATAAAGTGCGATGCTTTTCCGAGTCATTTTTCTTTTCTTTTCAGACCATCCTTGATAGGTAGATAGTAAACAAACCCGTCAGATAAGCACAACAAGCCTGGATCCCATCGAGTATGATGGACGTGAGGGGTGCTAATACCTTCCCCTTGCGTAACCGACTCCCGAACCCAGACAATGGTTGCGACGACCTTGTTTTATACCTTTTCGTCAGGTTTTTTCGATCGTTTCCTCTCCCGCTCTGAGGGATAAATAACAAAAGGTGGCGACTCTTCTGTTTTGCCGACACCTTATTTTTCGCAGTAGCGACACTAACGTTATTTCTCCTTCGTCCTTGTTTACTAATCCTTTATTGTTGTACGTATTTTATGGTTATAAATTATTCAACGATACTGTTGCTTCTTATTCCATTATCATTCATACTTGGAATATTATTCCAACATCGTCATTAAATTATTTATCTTGCGCTGTTTATCATTCTCTGTTATATTCACCCTCCGAAGGATTAGGTCTAGCCGTTTGATCGCCGCGTCAATAGTCCTTACCTTTGAATCTTTCATCTTTCAAACCTAGATAATTTCGAGTCGCCGTACTCATACTTTTAGGCGTCCCGCCGTGGACAGTTTTACCCTTTACCCTAGCCTTAGGATAAGGAGTCGCCGCACTCCATGTAAAGTTCTCGCCGTGGAATATCTATCTTACCCTTTTTTTTCAATTCAAACTTTACAACGTAGATATAGGAGTTGCCTCACTCCACGTAAGCGCTTCCTTAAGAACGTTTGCATCCCCATGAAACCTTGACCACATTTAAGAAGTTTCAATTCCTCCCTTTCGAGGGGAAATATGGTTACTCTGATTCCATCCCCTACCTCGGATACATAGACACAAGATGCGAGTCTTGGCGAGTAAACTTAGGACTAACCCTTAGGTCTTTCTTTTTAACCTCTAACCCTTAGTATAACCCTTAAGCAGATAACTTTAGCAATAACACATTTAAAACAAGAGGTTCCTGTAGAGTACTACAAAAGTTTAGGATGCTAATACCTTCCCTAAGCTTAACCAACCCCCGAACCTAGATCTCTCCCCGCATTATTTACAATGCAAAAAAATTAGGTATTTCCTTTCTTTAACCTTTCCTTCGGATAAATCAAAGACCGGTTGTGAACTAAAGATGTGATTCAAATTAATCAATAATTTGATATCCTATTCTCACTGCAACACCACCATTCGACCTAAAACCACTATGGACCCTAGATGTAGAGTTAAGTACTTTATTACTAATCTAACATTGTTCGTAACTAAATGACCATAAAGATAGTTGATGGGTACTCCACAAAGCATGCTGAAGGATATGAGCGACCTAGATGGAATTTACCCATCCTACATAACAGGATAAATGTCTAAGGGTCCAATATTGAACTGGACAAGGATGACACGATATATTCTTTGTGTTCAATATAGACATAAAGGCAAATGGGAAATTATACACAGAAGTACTATCATAAAAGGTTTTGTTAGATCACATGACATTTTTGTGACTTGGGTAGTGTAGCACCACAAACTTTGCCTCATTGTTTTTTTAACCTGCTGGCTTGTGTTTCTTTGGAATTTTTTTGCACTTCTACATATCATGGCATTGGTTCTCGAGACATGGGATCAAGGTGTTTCTTTGGCTCAGGATTCTTTTTATTGCAAGAGTTTAAACAGCAAGCGTCAGAGGCTTCAACATTTATTTTGCCCAACAATCGAGTGGCCGATTTTATTTTATTCAACAGGTTATTTTCAGCGTAGGAGACAGGTAACATGTTATCTCAAGCATTTTCACAGTTATAATGTCAAAGGGCAAGTTTCAGAGGCTTAACAGGGCTCAGAACGGGTGAAAATGGATGAATGTGCAAGTTTCTCTCCAAATGGCGCATTTTAAAAAATTTTTGAGTGGTTAACCGATTAACCAATTTGCACTAGCAAATGGTTAATCAATTAACCAAAGTAAAATTTGCATAGATACGTGCATTTTCAATGCTGCCACTTTCGGGGTCCTTTTTGATCACTTGTGATTTGATTTTTACATTAGAAGAAGGATCTATAATCACTCTAAATTTTGATTAACTTTCAAAACCAATCCAATTTCCCTCCAATTTTCCATTGCTAATCCCATTCCAATTTTCAAAACCTCACTCGAAACCATAACTCTACTCCTAACCAAGAGCTTATTTAAGTGAATTTGCTCCAAACCTAAAAAAAGAACCCTCATAATTCCATTTTTCACACTCATTCACTCTCATTCTCTAGAATTTGCTCTCAAATTCTCTCAACTTTTCTACACTCCAAAACTCCATAGAGCTCTCTTCTTGAGTTCATTGATTCTTTATTGGAATCCTTGAATTCTAGAGTTAAACTTTCATCATTCATCTCCATCATCTTCAATTCATCATTTGATTTTCGTTTGGATTTGGATCTGATTTTGGAAGCAAGTTTATAAGTGATTCTTGGATCAATTTTGGCTTATTTTGGCTTGTTCTTCACTTCTATTTCAAGAAAGCTCTTAGATCTTAAAGATTTCTTGGGTTTCTAGCTTGAATCTATCAATTTGCAGTAGATCAACAATTTCCAAAGCAAATCTCAGCTTTGAAGGTTGGTTAATTCTAGATCCATTTCTGTTTTGATGTTATTTGGATAATCACAATGTAGATCTTCAATTTTGATTGATTTTGGTGATTTTGATATATGTGATTTGTGATCTCAATGCTTGTTTCAGTTTGATTGATGTTTGTTCGCTGATTTTTAGTGTTAAATTCGTGTATAATTGATTACATGATCATTTGAATGATTGCACATTAAATTAATTGTTGAAAGTGCTTTTGAATTACTGTTTTTATGCTTCTGGTGCAATGTTAATCGATTAACCAGCTGCAATACAAAACTGGTTAATTGATTAACCAGTGTAAATCCAGCCATTTTTGAGTGGTTAATCGACTAACCAGTTTGCACTAGCAAATGGTTAATTGATTAACACTAGACCATAATGTAATTTTTGGTTGTTTTCAAGTATTTTTTGATTTCTTTCCACTTCTAATATTCATGGATTGATATGATACATTTGTGTGGACTGTTCTTGACCTGTTTCATCATGCTTGATTGTTTGATTGCGATTCTTCGACGCGTGACTTTTGGTTTTCATTTGAAATGCTTAACCTGATCATGTTGCTTGATTGATATGATGATCATATGATTTGCTTGCTTGTATCATGTTAATTATTAATTGTTGATGATTATCTTGTTGGACTTGTGATGCATGTCTGTGTTTGCTTCCAATTCTGTTTATCGCATGATCGTTTAGTTGTGTAATTGATATGAAAGCATGTTGTTCTTGTTGATTCTTGATGATGCAATATTTTTGGACATTTTTTGTTTGATTGTTGATGCATGTCCATCCTTGCATGATACTTGTTCATGATTGATGCTTGCTTATGTTGATTGCATTGAAACATGCTTGCTGCCCTGCTTTTTTTACAGTTGTCTTTTTCTAAATTTGCATGTTGTTTATCCTATGCTTACTTTCTGCCTGCCTTTTACACCTACTTTTTGTTTGAATTAGTAGCTGTTAAATGTTGTTGTGCAGCCTTGCTGGATTTTGTTGATGTTTTGTGCAGGAAGCGTTGTTGCAGCTGCTGTTTTTGCCTTGCTTTTGCATGCTCCCTTAGAATTTCGAGTCCAACTTAATTCCCGATTATGTTTGGATTAGGATATAGATTAAGAGTGTAATCCATGCATGATAACAAGTTGGCTAGTACCTTTTAACCTCAACCTAGACCTTCCGTGCGTCTTTCTCTCTTCTTATCTCAACACACTTTCAAAAGAATTAATAAATACGATGAACATTGTACGCTACGAGCCTTAAGCATATAGGAAATGATGAGTGGGGGGTTTCTCCTAACTTGTCTAGAGTGTTTAGTGTACGTCTCATGGGCAATATGTGACGCATTCGCTCCTATATCATAGTCTTTAGTGCAACGTGAATCACAAAGAAAACTAATTCACTTCACTAAAACTCACAAACAAAATTCAAACCTTTTTATCCTTCGGTATTTGTGTTTCAAACTCATTTTCAGAAAGAGTATGTTACTTTTCCGTTCTACCGCAAACAGGCATCGACCCTAACTGCTGGAATGAGAATTTAGCGTCACTCATAAAAAACACTTAACCAACCTGTGGTTTCGTAGTTTTCCAAACTACATTTGCTATGATTTCTCATACTAGATGAGGATACGTAGGCACAAGACGGCGATGTCTTGGTGAGCAACCTTCCTTCCATCATCCGTAATTTTCTGAACTACGTTGACTCTGACTTTCCCATTGCACAAAGGAATACGTAGGCAAAGGGAGACGATGTCCTATTGAGTCTCTTTCTTTTTCTATGTTCTTGTTTCCTCTTTGCAATAGATTTTAGATGATACACCCTTTGATTAGACAACTAGCATGGATCCCGTTGAGTACAACAGACGTAAGGGGTGCTCATACCTTCCCCTTGTGTAACCGACTCCCGAACCCAATATTTGGTTGCGAAGACCTTGTCTTTCCCTGTTCTTCAGATTTTCTTAGATTGTTTCCTTTCTCTCTCTTTGGGATAAATAACATTCGGTGGCGACTCGTCTGTTTGTTTCTGCTATTTTTTTCGCAGTTGCGACAACTGGCGACTCTGGTTCCCTATGCGAGTCAATCCTAGCGCTTGTCTGTTTTGCGTCTTTATGTTTTTACTTTTGTGCAGTTATTTGCTTTTATGTACATTATCTATTGTATATTACTGCATGTTCATTTTACTGTTGCATATTATATTATGTTGTTGTTGCTGTGTTGTTGGGTGGGTTGTTCCATGAGAGATAAGCCTAATATCCAGGCTTGCGTTTACACACAGGATTAGTGTAGAGAGTAATGTGGACTTGTGTGGCATCTAGTCACACAAGAGTTCATACAAAATTCACGTCCATACGAGGTTTTCTTTGGAGATACCCTATCCTGCGCATTTAAGGCAGTTGAGGGGGTGTCAAATTAGAAAACTAACGACTTTGGAGGCCGTTCATTGGGAAGTTAGTTGATACATCCTTGATTGACCATGATGCCAAACTAAGAATGGTGAATGTATCATTGTTTCTCGACCTGAGAGTCTATGATACTGATGACCTGCATAGGATTTCATACCATCCAAGACTAGAACCCACATGTGAGAAGGATAGGTTTTGTAGGAAACTTTGACCTTCAACCGACCCGGTTTTCTAGTTTTCTTGTCAGAGCAGACCTTTGATCTTGGGTATTCCGGTTTTCTATCACCTTGGTATTCTGGTTTTCTGGGTTTTCTTATTAGAGCGGAATTCTAGTTATATTCAGTCAACATCACGACAGTAATCTTGAGCATTGGATACCTTGATCCTTTGTTTGCATCTGCATAATCATCCTGCATTTAACATTGCATGTTTGTGTGTTTTACATGTTCTTATCTCTCCTTTGATTCTGGTTATCCGGTTCTAGTTTTCTATAGAGATGGAGGCTGAGAAAAGGAAAATCACTTTATAAAAGTTCTCGTCACCAGATTTGGGACCTTTATTTGGTCTGATCGCCATGGCTGATCCCGATATTCTTAACGTATTCAGAAGGGATTATGGGAGGATTTTGGGTCTTGTCTGTAAGGTCACAAGCTATGAGCAGGGAGCCATTCTCACTCTATTACAGTTTTATGATCCGCCGCTATGATGTTTCACCTTCCCAGATTATATGTTGGTTCCAACTTTAGAGGAGTTTGTTTTTATCTTGAGAGTTCCAGTCCAAGATGAGGTGCCTTTCTTTCATTCAAAAGAAGAACCTGATCTCGAGAAGTTTATCAACACTCTTTATTTGAGCCAGTCTGAGTTGGTTGATAATGTAGTCTGCAGAAATGACGTTTTTGAATTTACTTTATCTTTCTTGGTGGATAAAGCCCATAAATACGCCAAAGAGGGTTGTTGGGTGGTTTTTAGTGCTATCTTTGCTTTGTGTATCTATGGCATTGTGTTGTTTCCTAACATATCGGACTTTATTGATATGGATGCCTTTCGTATTTTCATTTCTAAGAACTCTGTGCCCACTCTCCTAGGAGATTTATAACATTCACTACATTACAAGAATGAGAAGAGAAGGGGAAAGACTGTTTCCTGTTGTACACCGCTTTTCCATAAGTGGTTTATAAATCACCTCCCTCGTTCTGGAGCTTTCATTGATTTAAGGAATTCTTTTGAATGGTCTAAGAGACTCGTGTGTTTGATAGCCAAGGATATTATCTGGTTTAACTGAGATCTGCTTCGTAAAGAGATTATCTTCATTTGTGGTAGCTTCCTCAATGTGCCTTTGATGGGGAGGAAAAGGGAAATCAACTACAACCATTCTCTCGCCGTCAGATAATTTGGATATGCTTTAAGGGGACCCCCAAAGGATGAAGAAGTGCAGGAATCTCTGTACTTTACTGGCATAGCTAACCCTGATATTCTGGAGAGATTCGTTAATGCGTGGGGTAAAATCCACAAGAGGGGAAAGCTTTCTTTAGGGAAGAGTGATTGTAGAGCCTACAATCCATATGTAGAATGGATTTAGAAGAGGGTTGAGGAGATATTATTTCCTTTCTCTATTGAGGAACCCTTGTATCCTTTGGTCATGGAGAAGCCTACAACAATTGATATCCTGAGGTACAACAAGCTTTGGGCAGAGAAGGAAGAGTTGCGCAAAGAGAACAAAGAATTGAAAAAGGAAATCAGACAGTTGAAGCATGACATGAATGAGGTTGTCCACTTGGCTAAAGTGAAGACAAAAGCATTAACTAAACTAGAGAGGGAGCTATCTGAGGAGATCAGGGTACAGAGTAGATTGGTCAGGATCTGAAGAGTACTGGTAGCATTTTGAAACATAGAAAGAAGGATTTAGACAGAGCGTATCTAGAGATATCAAAATTCAATGAGCAATGGAATGCTACGATAACTACTAACAAGAAAAGATAAGACCAACTTCACAGTCGAATTGATAAGCTGAAGGCGCAACTCAAGGTCAAAGAGAGGTGATGGTACAGTCATCCCGTAGATGCACAAGTGAGCAAAAACTCCATGAGACTCTATCAGCGCTTGAAGAGTTCAATATTCAGGTAGATTTGAAGAGACCCAGGTTGGAAGATGCCTTTGGTGAAGATGCTTGGGAAGAGTCCTATCATTAACTCAGGGATGTTATACACATAAGGGACACCTTCATTAGAGAATTGGTTGTCATACCAGATCATCCGGACACGAAGACATTGCTCAAGGAGGCTCAGACCTAGAACAAGAAGCATGGTAGCTGGGGAGGATCATCATCTGATATGTCATAGTAGTTTCTCTTCTTTTGCATCTTGATCATCACCAGATCTGTTGGATGAGATCAATACCTTTTTGTATTCGGATCTTTCTCATTTGTTGATGTGTATTGACTCAGCTTTACTTAATCTACGAGAAGATAATTATGGTATTTTTATCCATCTATACTGTTCATGTATATTGAAACCGGAATCAAGGGGGAGATCTCCTTGTAAATACATAGACATGTTTGCATTTTTCATTTTGCATTTTCATTTGCACCACAGGTGTCTGCAGTGGCCTTTCGTTCTTATCTCTGCTTGGTTTTCTTCAATAGTAACAGGACTGAGGAGTTCAGTTTCCATAGATACTCAACTCGAGGGAATCAGCGAAGGATTATAGATCAAGTTCAGGCTAAATTGTAGGAAGTCAGGGCTCGCACGACCCAGTTTATGGAGCTAATGCAGAATGTGGCTAACAGACATGAACAATTAAGCACTCTGGTCCAACCTCTGATAGCGCGGGTTGATGAAAAGGGTGTTTTGTATGGGGGATCCGGTGTTATTCCTCCACCCGTTGGTGGCCCTATTCCACAAGGAAATAATATTCCTACTGTTGTCATACCTCTGAGCGGAGGTGCTATTAATGAAACTGGTAATGTTGTTGGTGTCAATATGTGTGCGGTACATGGGGCTTCTGGCCCTCGCTGGGATGAAGATCGCCAGTATGATGTGTTTTCTATGAGAGATATGGAGGGTGGCTTACCTTCTGAAGCTGACAAAAGGTTTAAGCTGATCGAGGAAAAGATGAAGCCTTATGAGAACCAAAATTCTTTGGGTCTTGATATGTCAGATCTTGGTCTAGTTCCAAGGGTCAGAATTCCCCCAAAGTTCAAGGTTCTAAATTTTGACAAGTACAAAGGGGCGACCTGTCCTAGAGTACATATTTGGGCATACTTCAGAAAGATGTCTACATACTCTAACGATGAGAAGTTGTTAATGCATTTTTTCCAAGACAGTCTGGCAAGAGCGTCTTTGGAATGGTATATGAGGTGTCATACCCCAAATTTTGACCCCTAGATTCCATTTTCATTCTAGGAACATCGAGCATTGTTTCCTAATCCTAACCTTGTTTCAAGTTTGTTATTGTTGAAGTTCATTTGAATTAGGGTTTTGCACCTGTGAAATCAAGAGGATTATTGCTTGATCAGTCAATATTTTGGATTGCTCATCACCAAGTCAAGGTTCCCCTACATTTAAGGAGCTTATATTCAACAAGAATCAAGTTTTAATTTATCTCATTGCAAGTCAATTGAAGACCAATTTCATCTGTCCCCAAATTAGGATTTTGTTAGGAAAAGTCAACTGTGCCTTTGAATTTTGATCAAAGCATAATCCCAAGCCTTGGAACATGATTCATCATGTTCATATACCTCATTGAAGCTTACTCATGATGTTTGAGAAGTCCCAAGTGGCAAATTTATTGAAGATCACACAATTGAATTCATTTTATTCAAAATTCATCTGACAAAGTCAACCCTTTGACTTTTAGGGTTTTTTGTTCAAATTGAAGCATCAAGCCAAATTTCATCAAAAAAATGTTCAATCCATGAGTTTGATCATGAAGAAATCAATATTTGAGAGGTTTCTTGCAAAAGATAAAAACTTGGACAAACTTGGAATTTTTCTGTGAAAAAACCCTAGTTTTGGTGCCAACTTTAAAAGGCTATAGCTTTCAATCCATACATCCATTTTATGATTTCTAAAGATCAATTTGAAGATCTCTTCATGTACTATACAAGTTTCTTAGTGACCTATGAACAAAAGCTGCTTGGATTTTGAGTTAGGAAGCTTCAAAGTTTAGAAGAATTCTAAAACACAGAGAAATTTTTCAAGGCAGCTTTGTTACTCCAATTTTCTATCAACTTCAAGGATAGTTTTCACCATGATCCCTTGCGATTCAAGAAATTCTCAAAAAATGAAAGTTATAGGGAATGTTTAAGGCTTTCCAAAAAGTACAAGAACTCCTTCATAGCATTTGTGAACTAGGAGTTTCAAAGAGAAGAAGTTGGAGTCCAAGAACTTGAAATTCAAGACTTCAACTTGACATGACATGATGCAAAAACAATATTTTGTTGCAAATCATGGTGATTTGAGTTGTCTAATTTCTATATCACTTTTTATCAGAGTATTGAACAAAAATTCAAGTGATTACAACATAGAGCCAAAAGGTTATTCCATTTATGGCATAAAGGGAACACTACCATTTTTGAAAAGCATGGCCTCTCCACCATTTTACCATAGAGCCATTCTCTCAGCCTCCCAAGTACGATTTTATTTGCAGAAGCATGCTCAAATTTCAACCACCTTGTACTTGCTTCCTTGAACCACACAAAAACCATCATCACAAACTCTTTGGAATCCAAATGGATAGTTGGCAAGAAGTTGAATTCTAACCACACTTCACACTCTCCACTCTCCCTATAAATACCAGGTCAATCTTCAGTGCAAAAGGAGAGAAGAAACCTCAGAAACCACACCAAATCACTTGTGTATTCGTGTAGCAAAGTGTTCTTGCCAAAACACCACAGTTTTGCAAAAACTCTAACCAAACACATTCCTCTCATGCCAAACACAAACAAGTACCATAAATCATCTCTAACCCATCCATAAAACTCATTCAATCCATTGGAGAGATTTTGTATCAAGCCCAATACACTGTGCCATTTTCAACCTCCATTGTTACAAGAAGGATCTTGTTCTGTGCTCTAGTCCATTTCTCACTAATCCAGCCATCCAAACAAGTTCTAAAGTGCTTAAGGAAGCTAAAGAAGTTATTATCTTATATCTGCATAAGCTGAAAAGAAGCCTTGGACTTTCTCCAAGAGGTAAATAATTCTGACCTTCAAACTCTCATATTCATGCATTGATTTGTTGTTACTTTAATAGCAAAAATGTAGTATGTTTGGTGCCTTGTTTGGTTTGAATAAAACATGTTGTAACATGTTGAACTTGCATGATGCTACACTGTTGTGGAGTGATTTGTAAGTTGCTCAATCATTTTTAGGAAAGAAATTGTTATGACCTTGATCCTTGTGGAAAATTCTTCAACTTTTATCTTTACATCATTTGAAATAATTGAAAAATGAGAGAGATATAAAGAAGGGATGTTCTGGCCATAAAGGATGTTTCTAGGGCACGAGCAAGAGAGAGAAAGTTGAGGAAGATGAAACTGAGGTGAAGATTATTGGGCATCACATGGCGCTATGGTGGCCGTGTTAAGATGTCTCTACTTTAAAACATTTTTGAAGCATATACATATTGGATGAGGGTATAGCACCACTGGTCAAGGAGGAGAGTTTGTGAGCGAAGGTTCTGGGGTTCGATCCCCCCAGACCTTTTGATATTTTTTCCCTGATTAATCATTGTTTTCTTATTTTTATTACATGATTATATTCAATGTTCATAATGCACGCGTAGTTCAGATGGCTAAGGTTTTGGGTAGTAACCCTAGTTGCGTGGGTTCAAGTCCCTTGGAGTGCACTTCCTTTATTTTTAATACCTAATTTTAATGTTTTTCTTCACAAATTGATTTAATCATAACTTCCTTGATTTTTATCATTTATGCCCCATTCTTTTTTCTAAATGTTCATCAGAATGTTTATCTTCTATCTATATCAAGAAAATTACAGAAAGAATTATTTTTCTTGCCCTTGTGTATATTCAAACTTTATGACATTTTAGGTTTTCTTAGGCTTTCCTTTGATTCTTTTTACTTGTATGCACTCAAATATTTGTATGAACCTCACATGATGTGTGAGTTTGCATGCCATTGTTGTTACATATTGGATTTTACCTTTTTCAAGTTCATTTTCACATATGAATGCATACCTTAAAACACTTGGTTTTTACCTTACCTTGAGTGTTCTCATACACTAGTTGTGTACTTTAAAACATGTTAAAGTATACATGAATCCTCTTTGATATGTTTCTCATCATTTACCAATCCATGATTGAACCCCTTTACCTGTTTGGTTGTTACCTACTTGTTTAACGTGATTCACCATAAATCACATGATTATTCACATGTTGTTACCACACATGTTCAATTTATTTTAGTTGTTACCTCTACTAGATTTGTACCCATGATAAGTAATATTTTGATTTATACATGATCCTCTATGTATCCATGCTTAAATATTTTTATGATTTATGCATGTCAATCTTGATCCTTTTATCTTTGTTATAAGTAAAGTTTTGACTTATAATGACACTTACCTTGACTTGTATCCATGCTTAAATATTGTTATGATTTGTGCATGTTGATCTTTGAACCTTGCCATGATAAGTAATGTCTTGGCTTATGCATGATTCACTTATGCTTGTGATGTTCGGTCTTGTAATAACCTTATTTCATACCCTCTTAGATGTTGTAACATCTACGTTTACCATTTGGTTTGATTCTTCTATGGATGGCTACTTGGTTGTAACCTTGTTGTTATCCTTGTTTGATGTTGTCACATGCTTTCTTTATTTTCTTGGTTGTTACCATGATTTTATATCTTCGTCATGTTTGAATGAATGTGTATGTATGCTTAAGCTTTGATAATTTTTCCCCAAGTGATGTAGCTTGTTAGCTCTCATCCTCAAGAGTTGCCTTGTATTCCTATTCCAAAGGAAAGTCTCTCTATTGACTCAATGTCATGGATAGTTCATTTTTTTCGCATTTCCCTTTGACCTTGTTAGAGTCATTAGGAGTTTTAGAGAACATTATCATTTTGAATTTTTCAAGTCAAGAAATTTAGCACACCTTGTTAGGAATCCTATAACTTAGGCCTAGAGTTTGTTAAATCTATGTGTGTACCATTGTTATGGGTACTCATTTTCCCCCCTTTTGGCTTTTGATAAAGTCAAACTCCCAATTAGTCTTTAAACTTAGACTTAGGGAGTTTATTAACTCTATATAAGTATCATTGTTATGGATGCTTATTCCCCTTGAATCTTGACCATAGTCAAGAGTTCTCCACCCTAGTTAGAAGAACTACAATTGCTCTGATTCCATCCTTGTTAGGATACGTAGGCACGAGATGCGACGTCTTGGAGAGCATACTTAGTGTACAAACCCATAGGTATTTACCTTAGCACACAACTATTAGCAAACAAAAATAAACTAAAACACAACTACCAAATAAGAGGCTCCTCTGGAATACTACAAATACTTAGGGTGCTAATACCTTCCCTTTGTATAACCAACCCCCGAACCCCCCGGATCTCTTAGCTTTGTTGTAACATAACGCACTTAGGGTTTTCTTCAATCTTTACCCTTTCCTTTGGATAAATCAAAGCTCGATGGTGAATATTTAAAGATTTGTGATTCAAGTTAATTAATAGCTTGATATCCGATTCTCACTGCAACGGAAATGGCGACTTCACTGCGGATGCTTGAGGGTTAAGCCCACCTTATTTGCAGGTGTGTTTTGTTCATGTCTGTTTCCTTTATACATGTATATTTGTGAATATCTGTATATTATACCTATTATATTGCATATGTGCATTGGGTTGCTACCTTGAGAGGTGAGATAAGTCCTAGTCCGAACATGAGTATATACTTAGGATAGGATTGTGGTAAGATCAATAGTTGGTGGTTGGGAGTAATCCTGACATGTTTGACATATGATGTAACCACGCCCAGTCGAGGCCCTTTTGGGATTACTGATGGCGTATGAGTAGTCATACGTTCATTACTTTTCCCGACCTGGGAGTCCGTGGCACTGAGACCTTATAGATACCCACTTACTCCACTTGGCCTTTTAGGATGTAGTGTGATGACTGTAAAGGAGTAGTCCTGAATGGTTGCTACGCGATACTGCACTGAGACGAGTTTATCTTGAGAATATTTTTGCCTCACATGAGTAGTCATGTAGGTTAATAATATCTGAAGGATTTATCCATGATACTGAGAACCTCGTAGAACCCGTTGTGTAGGTACAAACAAACCATAATACATATCAAATTGGGGAGGGTATACCATGGCTCCATGCTTGTGACCCAAACATAGGACCCTTGTGTCGCAACTGCGAAAAACACCCGGCGGAAAACAGAAAAATCACCACCTTTCGTTATTTATCCCAAAGAGAGGGAAAGGAAACGATCGGAAAAACCTAACGAAAAAGGAAAAGACAAGGTCATCGCAACCAAGTCCTGGATTCGGGAGTCGGTTATGCAAGGGGAAGGTATTAGCACCCTCACGTCCGTCATACTCAACGGGATCCACGCTTGTTGTCTAATCAAGGGTGTGTTTAATCTATCTAAGCTAAAGGCTCACAGGACAAAAAGAAAGAAAAGAAACTCGGTAGAGCATCGCCTCTCTGTGCCTACATATTCCCTCATGCAATGGAAAAGTCAGAGTCAACGTAGTTCGGCTAACTACGGGCGAAAGGCGTGGGAAGGTTGCTCACCAAGACATCGCGTCTTGTGCCTACGTATTCTCATCTGGTATGAGGAATCAGAGAAAACGTAGTTCGGGCTGACACGAAACTACAGGTTGATTAAGCGTTTTAACTAAGTAGGGTTAAACCTTTGATCTAACAGTTAGGGGCGACGCCTGTTAGCGGTAGAACCAAAGCTTAACAACACTCTTTTATGAAAAACGTTTTCCCAATTAATCTCTAAGGAAAAAGGATTGATGATTTGTTGTGTTTTTTAGTGAAGTGAGTTAATTCGGTTTGTGATTCACGTTGCACTAAAGACTATGACATAGGGGCGAATGCATCGCGTATCTCCCCCAAACGGGACGTACACTAAACACTCTAGACGAGCGAGAGGAGACCCCTCACTCATCATTCCCCATGTAGCTTAAGGCTCGTAGCGAATAACGTTCATCGCATTAATTAGATAAGTTAGAATTGTTTTGAGATGAGAAGAAGAGAGACACACAGAAGGTCTAAGGGAAACTCGGCCCTAACGTTGTCATGCAAAATAGTCCTAAGGTTAGGATTGAAAGGGGAAACATCTAACCTAATGTTAGCATGCATGGTTTGAGTCCTAATGTCTATCATAACCAACCTTAAACAAGGAAGGTTAGATCCTAGGGGAACATGGCAAAGGAAGAAAAAGGAAGAAGAAAGATCAAACACAAATGAGAGTGAAAATAGGGATGCAAACATGGAATGCAACACACAAGCAAAGGGAGGAACAAAGTGTGGAGTAAGCACCACCACAAGCACATCTCGACCTTTATTAATGCAAGAAACAAAGATGCAAAACACAAGAGGAAATGCAAATGCAAGAAGGCAAGCAAACATGAACATGCAAGCACGTCATCACTTAGAACAACACATACAAACATGTGTATCCAAGTGGATAACGAATACATGTCGACGAAGTCCCGATTAAACAATCAAAACAGCGACAAAAATGTCCAAAACATTTCACTCCTGATGCATCATATTAATCTACGATGATTCGATGTGAAACGGTACTCAAACAAACAAGAAAAACAGCAAAACAGACCTGCTGGCACAGTGTTAATCGGTTAACACTAGAGGTTAATCGTTTAACCTGTGGAAAATGTTTAAAAATCATGAAATTTGTACATGTTAATCGGTTAACACCAGGCGTTAACCGATTAACACCTTGAAATTTTTGAAAAATTTGAATATCTGTAATGGTTAATCGGTTAACCAAATGTGTTAACCGATTTACACTGTGCCAACAACAGAAAAACAGTAATAAATAGCATTTTCAACAAATAAGCACTTATCCGATCAACCGGATGATTGCATAATCACTTAATCATGAAATTAAACCAGCAAACCATGATTCAAACAGCATATGAACAGATTAACACAACAAGATAATGGATCAAACGGATCGAATCCATCAAAACTCAATCAAATATGAAAATCCACATGATTATGCAAATAAGCTAAAAACAGATTCGGATCAAGAATTTCCAACCTAAGAAGCAGAGATTTGCTCCAGTTAGTGTTGATTTGTTGGAAATAAGAAGATTGAAGCAAGAAAACCGTAGATTCTTCGAGATCCAAGTATGTTCTTGTTGTAGGAGTGAGGATTCACCAAGATCAACCAAAATAAGCCATATAATCACTTCTAAAATCACTTCCAAGTTTAGATCCAATTTTGCACGAAAATTGGATGAAGAAATTGATTCAATGGAGAGAGTGGATGAAGGTTTAGCTCTTAGAAATCAAGGATTCCAATGAAGAATCAATGATTTCAATGAGAAGAGCTTTGGTGAGGGTTTTGGAGAATGGAAAATTGAGAGAGAATTTTTAGTGAATTGAGATGAATTCTGAAAATGAGAGTGAATTATGAGAGATTAGATTGCTTTGGTTTGGAGTGGATCACTTAAATATCACATAGGCTTGGATCCAAATGAGAGGTTTGGATTATGGTTTGTGAAATTGTGGATTGGAATTAGGAATGGGCATTTGGAGGGAAAGTGAAATTAACCAAATTTCAAATAGGTTCTAGATCCTTCCCAAGTGTAAAATTGAATTTCCAAGTGATCAAAATTGGACCCCAAAGTGGCTTGCTTTGAAAATTCACGTGCAGAGGCAAAAATTACACTGGTTAATCGAATAACCATATGTGTTAATCGATTAACACCTTTAAAAATCCCAATCTGCCCTAACTTGGTTAATCGATTAACCAAATGTGTTAACCGATTAACACCTTCAAAATTTTGAATTTGGCGCCTTTTGGAGGGAAATCTGCCCGTTCAAATGTGTTTCTTGCCGTTTTGAGCTCTGTTAAGCTTCCAAATCTTGCTCTTGAATATTATCATTGTGAGAATGCTTGATATAGCCTGAATGTTGTTTTCTGAGCTGAAAAATGCCCTGAAAAATAAAATAAAATCGGTCGCTCGACCGCTAGGCAAAATAAAGGCCAGGGACTCTGATGCTTGTTGTTCAAGTTCATGCGCTGAGATGAAAACGGAGCCACGGGAAAACCTTGATCACCTGTCTCAAGAGCGAATGTTATGCAAATGCAGAAATACGAAAATGCAAAGAAACAAAAGCCAAATACTGCTAAAATGGAAGGGAAAATTTTGGGGTGCTACAACTGCTCCTATTCAAACAACTTGGACCTGAGAGGATTGAAAGCATCCGGTTTCAAACATTCAAGGTAAAAGGTGATTGAATACAAAAGAACCCGGAAATTTGCACCCCGCGGGGATGCCAAACAGCGAATACCAACCAAGAGTTGGAATACGACACGCTGGGGATAACAATCCAATATGAACAGAACTTCATCCAAAAGATACCAACCAAGAGTTGGGATAACAATCAAAGGATACCAACCAAGAGTTAGGAATAACGCCCAAAGGATACCAACCAAGAGTTGGGGATAACGCCCAAAGGATACCAACCAAGAGTTGGGATAAAGATCAACAGATACCAACCAAGAGTCGAGATGACAAACCTCGGATACCAACTAAGAGTTGGAATCAAAGTCAAAGGATACCAACCAAGATTTGGGATACAACCAAAGGATACCAACCAATAGTTGGAATAACTCCCCAAAAGATACCAACCAAGAGTTGGGATAAAGCAAGGTACGCCAACCAAAAGTTGAGATAACGACCAAAGGATACCAACCAAGAGTTGGGATAACAAAACCTGGATACCAACCAAAAGTTGGGAAACAACCAAAGATACCAACCAAGAGTTGGGATAACAAACTCTAGATACCAACCAAGAGTTGGGAAACAACCAAAGATACCGACCAAGAGTTGGGATAACAAACTCTGGATACCAACCAAGAGTTAGGAGACAACCAAATATACCAACCAAGAGTTGGGATAACAAACTCTGGATACCAACCAAGAGTTAGGATGAAACCACCAACAGATACCAACCAAGAGTTGAGATAACAACTAAAGGATACCAACCAAAAGTTAGGATAATGAACCAAGGAATACCAACCAAGAGTTGGGATAACAACCCTGGATGCCAACCAAAATTTGGGATACAACCAAAGATACCAACCAAGAGTTGGGATAACAAACTCTGGATACCAACCAAGAGTTGGGATACAACCAAAGATACCATCCAAGAGTTGGAATAATTCTCCCAGAAGATACCAACCAAGAGTTGGGATACAACCACAAGATACCAACCAAAAGTTGGAATAACTCTCCCACAAGATACCAACCAAGACTTGGGATAACGACCCTGTTAGGGAACAAAAGAGCAAATTAACCAAACAGCCCTGTGGCGACTTCACTGGGGAAAAAGTTGACTAACCAGACGACTCCGCACGGGATAAACATCCATCAAAAGATAATAATCAAACAATACCATCCAAAAGATGGGATAAAGGTTACTCTCCGGGGCAAAAACCAAACACTACCAACCAAGAGTTGGAATCATCACAACACCGACCGAAGTTTAAATGGCGAGGCGACTTCGTTGGGAAGGTATACTGACCAAAAGTTAGAATCATCAACCAGGAAACCAAGGTTACCGACCAAGAGTCGGAATAACGTCAATAAGACAACCAAACCAGATATTACGACCTTACTGGGGAATCAAAGACTACCAACCAAAAGTTGGGACAACGTCAACCAAACCTTACCAACCAAAAGTTGGGAATAACAAGCAAGGCTACTAACCAAAAGTAGGAATTAAACAACACTACCAACCAAAAGTTGGAATCAAACAATGCCACCAACAAATCTGCCCGAAAATAATACCAAAGGAATACCTACCAAAAGTCAGGATAACTCCTACACACCGAAGACTACCAACTAAAAGTTGGAATGAAAATAATAAAACTTCGCCAACCAAAAGTTGGAAATAAACACCTGTCAAGTCACCAATTACCAACCAAAAGTTGGGATAACAACTCAGCTGAGGAATAGGGGAGGACTACCAACCAAAAGTTGGAATAACAAATCCAAGAAAGGAAAACTACCAACCAAAAGTTGGAACAAGGAACAATCAAGCGACAGACTACCAACCAAAAGTTGGGATAACAACTGCAGGGTATAACATCCAACCAAAAGTTGGGAAACAAGGATACTACCCAAAAGTTAGGATCACCAGGACAGATCATCATCGACCAAAAGTTGGACCACAAGCTACTAACCAAGAGTTAGGATCGCTGGGGAAAGATCAACATCAACCAAAAGTTGGAAAACAAGCTACTAACCATGAGTTGGGATTGCCAGAAAAAATCCTTATCGACCAAAAGTCAGAACAAGAGCTACTAACCAAGAGTTAGGATTGCCAAGAAAAATCCACATCGACCAAAAGTCGGAACAAGAGCTACTAACCAAGAGTTAGGATTGCCAGGAAAAATCCTCATCGACCAAAAGTCAGAACAAGAGCTACTAACCAAGAGTTAGGGTCACTAGGAAAAATCCTCATCGACCAAAAGTCGGAACAAGAGCTACTAACCAAGAGTTAGGATAAAAGCTACTAACCAAGAGTTAGGATCGCCAGAAACACTAAACAAGAGCGAACCGACCACAACAAAGGTTACCAACCAAAAGTTGGAATAACCGACTTTCCCGAAGAAAACGAGGACTACCAACCAAAAGTTGGGATAACATCCAAACGCCAACAAGTCACCAACCAAAAGTTTGAATGAAACAAAGATTACCAACCAAGAGTTGGAGCAAAGACTTTGCGAGGGGCAACCAGAGATTGCCAACCAAAAGTTGGGATAAATCACCCTAGAATTACCAACCAAAAGTTAGAATACTAAGCACCATAATTCGGTCTACGCCGGTGATTACCAACCAAAAGTTGGGATAACGCACCCAGAATAGGCAAGCAATAGAATCAACCGACTCACACTTGGCAATGAAAGTCCTGACAGGGAAAGAGAGGTTCAAACACACGACTCTGTCAAGGAACATCAATTCACTAAACAACTATGTTGGGGAAAAGAGACATCTGAACAACAGGCTCGACCAGGGAAGAAGGCGCTTACAGGCGACTCACTTGGGGAGAACGATGATGTTTAACCAAACGACTCAGCTGAAGGAAGAAGACGTTTAACCCAACGACTAGCTAAAGAAAGAAGACGTTTAACCAAACGACTAACTGGGAATAATCCGATAACATGACCGACCCAAAGATCCACACCAATCAGGGATAACACGAAAAACTCCTGAATCAAACAACCTCTGGCACCACACCTTGCTTATGCTTCATATGCATATGTTTAAAAATGGCGTAATGCTCCATATAAAATGGAAATGCTACGCATTTGGGAGAATGCTATGCAAAAATGAAAATGCTAAGGAGCCACTTTAGCAAAATAAATGTTGGAGAGAAGCGACCAACTCTGCCAGGGATGAAATCAAACTCAGCTGAGGGAAACATCCTTGACGGCTCCCCAGGATAAACTCTTCCAAAAAAACTCCACCCTGCTAGGAAAAACACCAAACATTCCACTCAGTGGGGAAACAAAGACAACACTGCCCGCTAAACTCTGCTCGGAAGGGAATCCTCCATTTGGGGACGTACAAGTAATAAATCGCCCTACTTGGGTATATCAGAGACTTCTACTGAGAACTCCACTCTACTAGGGAATGGATCACGCCCTGCTCAAACCTTGTTACATCGAGGGAATCAACACTGAACTCTGCTTGAGGAAGAAAATCCTGAATACCGATACTACCGGGAAAACACCAGAAAGTCGACTCTGTTTGGGAAAGGGCGTCAAAGACGTTGCCTTTGTAGGAGAATAATACTGGATTGCAATCTACCTTGCCACCGAGGGAATATCCTTCAACCTACTTTGCTGGGAACATGCTGCGAACAAATCCACCCTATTGGAGATTAGCCTTTGTAGGGATACAAAGCTTTCTTCTGTTAGAGGTACACTATACACCCCGCCGGTGACAGTACTTCTGATTCACTGGGAATGATTGTGCCAAGTATGGTTGGGCTTTTGGTTTTCTGTGCAAGGTCAGGTACAACCAATATTGGGAAATGCTTTGTCCGACTTCCTGACATTCGCCTTGAACTTGAAGGTCGACTAAACCTGCTTGAGTAACTCTGCTAAGCCCTGAGCATGCGTGGAGGAACAATCCATTTGCTTTCAATTTTCCCCATCCTGTGGGATCTCTGTGAAACTTCCTCGAAAGGAACCCGACAATTTCTGTACCTTAATGGGTTGACCTGAACGGCTTCAGCACTTTGAAACTTGAAGAGGTACTTCAAGTTAACTGCCTTCTGGATAAGAATAGCTCTTGGGCTCTTAGGGTGGCTTGCCCCGACCTTGTAATGACTTTGCCCCTGACTGGTTGATTGGTGGAGCAGTACCCCTAACCACTTCGAGAGACTTATCAAATCTCGACCTGATTGCCCCGGATTAACTAACTTTCAGATGGTTGACTCCCATGATATGATCATTTGATATAGCTTGCCCCGGCTCAACAGAGTGGGCATTCTGCATTCTATCCTGATCAAACTTCCCACTGTGGAAACTTTCCTGATGTCAAGTGCTTATTCACAAGTAAAACAAATTGTTCTGCATAAAAGATACATTAATGCAATGCATATGACAGTTTTGAAATCCAAGTCTGTTCACTGGAAAAAATTGTGACATATAGTAAACGAATCACTTATCATAATGTCAACTTTAGCACCGATATGGTAAGAGGAATCTTTTTAGGAGTCAGTTTTGACGTGACCTTTACCGAAGTATGCTTTTGAAACAACTCTGCTTCAATTATGAATTTTGCCGGTTGTAACTTGGTTAGGTTCACGGGTTGAAAGAAAGGATATAAGGCTCAAAGCTTATTCTAACCCACCCATTCTCCTTGATGTCCTCCAATCCTACGTTCAGCTAATTCGACACTAGCGCTCACCTTTCAAAGGTTGAGTGACAGGAGTGATAGTTCAGGAAACCACAATTTTTTGGGAGTGACAGTCACTCGCTTTTCGTCTTTTGATGCCTAGAGCCACACGACTTATTTACTCGGGGATTTTTCTTTTGTAATCCTTTTCACTTTTCTGCTTTTTCCTAAATTTTGCCTGGACTGGCTCTTTTGAGCTTCTTTTAATTTCAAAGTCCAACGGGACGCCCTAATTTTTGCCTATGCCACTTGTTCTCAAGTTATTGACTTAGCGAGCTTCTTCTTCTTCCAATTCTTTTCTTTTTCTCACTCTTCTTTTTTTTTGGAACAAATCCTGTGACACCGGCTTGTCTGACTTGTTCGAGAGAGATTACGACTGTTTCATTCCTTGGTCGGCGAGGGATAACCACTGTAGTTTTTTTTAGGAACGACCTATAGAGGTGTGATTGATCCATGAACGGGAACACTCCTTTTGCAATTTGGACGCTCGGCCAAATTAACTGACACCTACCCTACCCCGGTTTAAGATTGAGGGTTTTTTTGTTTTTCAGAAAGAAACTCCTACTACTAGGCTCAAAGGGGTTGACAAGGGATTATCATCCTTATATCTCCGGTGTTTATGAATTTGAAACAATGCTTGTATATCATTAGCAGGTTTTATTCAAAAGCATACAATCGGGAGCTTGCGCGTCTTTCAATTTCGTCATCCTCCATGGATTCCGCTTAAACAAGCGTTAGACATCAATTAAAAATATAAGTGAACACAAATGGATTTAATCAAAAACCTGCATATTCATTTCATTATCAATATCAATTGAAAACAAACAAGTTTTACAAATGAGATTTGCACTTAAACAGAAAAGAAACTACAAATGCAAAGAAATAACATGATAAAAAAAGATTGCCAGCCTCCGGGAACCGGGCTTTTAAATCTTGACTTGCTGCTGAATCAGCCACCTTCAGAATTGCTCGTCTAAGTCAATCTGATGCTCTTCCAAACCTCTGCCATTGGTAAATTCTTCCACAACATTAACCGCTGAACCCACATGGCTGGACGAAGGAAGATTACTGATATGGATTCCCTGAGGCGTGATCGAGAACATGTTGGAGTCCAGCAGAGTCTGAACTTGGCTCTTAAGCATCTTACAATCTTCAGTTGAATGCCCCTGTGCCCCAGCGTGGTACTCACAGTGGGCGTTGACATCAAAACCTGGCGGATACGGCAGAATCATAGGATTAACCTCCTTTGGGATTATCAATCCACCCTTGATCAAATTCGACAACAACTGGCTGTATGATATCGGCAGCTGAGTAAAATGTCTCTCTGGCTTCCTTGGTCTTTTCCTGGCATGTTGACACGGCTGATGACAGTACAACCATTGACTATGGAGAGGAAATGATATTTGATACACAGACCCAAAAGATTATTGACTCTGAACTGTTGAAACATCTAGAGACTGAGTCAGAGGTATCGGGGACTTCCTTTGTTCAGGTACTTTCATCCTCAGGCTTGGCCTAGGAACAGGCAACAGCTGTGGGCATGGAGATTCTGAGATTACATATTGCAATACATACTCCTGACCTGAAGCAGCTTTAGGGGAGCGAATAGGTACATCCACCTTTTTTTGCATTGAATGGGATAGGACCACCTGGTATGCTTACGCCGCCCGACGTGAACTCAACTGCCTTTGAATCAATTAAGTTCTGAACTTTGTGCTTAAAAGGTTTGCAGTTCTCGACATTATGCCCTGGCGCCCCAGAATGGAAATCACAACGGGCACTTGCATCATAGCCTGGTGGTGGCTTGCCAGTAAATGGAGCCAGAGTCCGAAGTTCAACCAATCAAAGTTGAAGCAAGAGTTGCAGTAACTGAGCATAAGTCATATGGATCTGGTTGAAGATTCTGTTGGGCTGCTTCGGCCTCTGAGCATATCTCTCAGTCTTAAGATTGTCTCGGGAAACAGGAAGTAGCTGCTGACGTGGAGCTTCTGGAATCTCAGGTTGTGCAGAATATCTCTGAGGTATACCTACCTTGGGTAAGATTCCATAGATAAAGGTGGAATAACCATCTCTGCTGCAATTTCAGGCACCTGATCGCCCTCCTTTCTTAGCATGTTCCTTACCACTTCTGTGATCAGGCCCATCTGAGTCTTCAATTGATGAACCTTCTCCTTAAGCGCCTTCTGATCTAGGCGCAGGGTTTCCATGCCCATCACAAATTATCCCATCTGGCTTAGGACTTCCCTCAACTCTGCCCGATTCCGATCCATTACTCTTCGCTGATTCCCTCGAGTTGAATATCCATGGAAACTAAACTCCTCAATCCTGTTACTTAAGAAAACCAAGCAGAGATAAGAGCACGAGGCCCTTGAGAACCACCTACGATGCAAATGAAAATGCAAGATGCAAAATGGAAACATGTCTATGTATGTATAGGGAGATCTCCCCCTTGATTCTAGTTTCAATAAACAAGAACAACAGAGATGGATAAGAACACCACAATAAATATTCTCATATATCTAGTCAGGCTGAGATAATACAATGGCCAATGAGAAACATCCGCATATAAAGATGTATTGATCTCATCCAACATCTGTGGTGATGATCAAGATACAAAAGCAAAGAAACTACAAAAGATAAACCCCCTAGTAACCATGCTCTTTGTCCCAGGCCTGAGCCTCCCTAAGCATTGTCCTCGTATCTGGATAATCTAGTCTATCAATCAACTCTCTAATGAGGGTGCCCCTTGTGCGTATCACATCTCGGAGATAGTGGCAATGATCCTCCCAAGCATCTTCGCTGAAGGCATCTTCAAGCCTGGGTTTCTTCACCTCTGCTCGAATCTTGAACTCTTCAAGTGCTGATAAATCCTCCTGGTACTTCTGCTCAATCGCGCATCTGCAGAACGATTCTGTCAATACCTCTTTCTCCTTATCCTTGAGTTGCGCCTTCAACTTATCAACCTGAATACGAAGCTGGTCCTCCCTATTCTTGTTGGCAGTCACAGTAGCATTCCACTGTTTCTCGAACTTGGATATCTTCAAATATGCTCTATCTAAATCCTCCTTCTTACTCTTCAGAATGTCACAAGTGCTTTTCAGATCAAGACCGACTTGCTTTCATGCTTGTACCTGATCAGCAAGTTCTTTCTCCAACTTGGTCAATACTTCTGACTTCGTCTTGGCGAAATAAATAGCTTCACCCATATCATGTTTCAGCTGACTGGTCTCCTTTTTCAACTCTTCATTCTCTTTGCGCAGATCTTCCTTCTCTGCCCAAAGCTTGTTATATCTCAGGATGTCGAAGGTTGTAGGTGGCTCAATGACTAAGGGATACAGTGGTGCTTCAACAGGAAACGGTAGAAGTACCTCTCCAACCTTCTTCTGAATCCACTCCAAGTAGGGATCATAGGCTCTACAATCTCCTTTGCCTAAAGAAAGCTTTCCCTTCTTGTGAATTTTACCCCAAGCGTCCATGAATCTGGCCGAGATACAAGGATCAGCTGCACCTGTGAAGTACAGAGATTCCTGCACTTCTTCCTCTTTTGGAGGTCCTCTCAAAGCATAACCAAACTGTCTCATAGCAAGAGAAGAATTATAGTTGATGCCTCCTTTCCTCCCTATCAAAGGCACATTAAGAAAGCCACCACAACTAAAGATGAGCTCGCAACCTGTTGCACCCTAAAATTTGACCAACCGATTCTCCTATCTGACTCATGGTTTAATTTCATATTCACAGCTCAGATGTATGATTTTTGTGCACAAGCAGGGGATATCAGGGTTACAGCTTGATTTTTGTCTATCAGATATGGCAAACCCAATCCAGATTATCGGGGTTTTATTTTCGGGAAATTGTGCGCTCCTCGGTGATTTTTCAGTGATTTTGAGGATATTCTGATGCCCGGGGCTCTCTGTTCGATTCGATCTGGTCTCGTGCGCTCTTTTATGGCGGTCATTTGCATTCATCTGCATTTTTAGGGTTTTAATAGGCTTTTGTGAATTTTTAACAGGCTTTATAGAATTTTTCTGGAATTTAAATAGGGCTTTTGAATATTTTAATAGCTTAATCTCTTTTTTAGAATTTTGTAGATTTTTTAAAATAGGTTTTTAGAATAAATAAGATTTTAAATAATTTTTAGAATAATAAAGAAAAGGGGGATATAGTTTTTCTTTTATTACTAATAGATAATAATAGTTTAGAAGTTTATAGGTTTTTAAATAGGTTAATTGCTTTTTAAATCATTTTTAGAATTTTCTATAGATTTTTAAATGGGCTTAATTGTTTTTTAGACAATATAGAAAATAATATAGTTTCTTTTATTAATATTAGGATTTTAATAGATATTAAGTGATATTAGAATGTTAATAGAGAATTAGTAGAAATATAGAATTAATTAGACTTTTAATCATTTTTTAGAGTTTAATTAGGATTAATTGAATTTTTAGAGTTAATTAGAGGTTAATTGATTTTTTAGGGTTAACTAGTATAATACAGAATTAATTAGGTTTTTAATGACTTTTTAGAGTTTAATTAGGTTAATTGTCTTTTTAGATTTAATTAGGATAGATTAATGTTAGTTAGAATTAATTGTAGGTTTATTAGTTTAGTTAACTAAGTTTTTCATGGTTTTGCAGTTTTTTGAATTTTGTTATGCTGAGTTTCGTTGGGCCCAACTGGGGAGGCCCAGTATTGTTTTTGTCCAGATTCGTCCAATTCTCATCAGCAAAAAGTCCAAAAAAATGATCCAAGTTTGTCCAGCAAATTCTCAGAGTTTTCCAGAATATTCTAGAGAATTCCAGCGAACTGCAGTGGTATAAAAGCGCCACGTGTTGGCCAAGCAAGGGTCCCACGCATTCCCACTCAGATCTCCCAGAATCACGCCACGCGTTCACTCTGACTCTCTCCCCTAAGACACGTGTAGCCCATGCAAACCCTTCCCTGAGACACCTGTCTTCCTCCCATCCTCGCCGGAGCCCCCCACCGGCGGCCATGCATCAGCCCTAACTGCACACCGCCGGCCACCGTCAACCAACTCCGGCCACCACCAAACGTCCAAAATCTCCAGAATCCTCAGATCTTCTTCTTCCTCCCCAGATCTCCTCCGTCACCTTTCTTTTCTCATCGCCGGAAAATTCATAGGCACGCCGGAAACTTCAAAGAATTCCAGAACGCGTTCAATCCTTCACCTCCTTTCTTCATCAAATTTCTCCAGAACTCGCTCAGACTTCCATCCTCCTCCATCAATTTTCATCAACTTCTCCAGAACAGCATCAAATCTTCATCATCCCTCGACAAGATTCCCAGAAATCATCCTAGATATTCATCCATCTCCTTGTGAAGATCTTCATAGAGACGCAAATTTCTTCAACGATCCCTTCAATGATTCTTCAGATCGTCAGTCCATAAAGTGCATGTTCTTCACTGGAAATTTCCAGATTCAAGGATCTTCAGAGTTCATCAAATTGTTAAGAAGATTCGTCTGTTGTCAGAATCCCTCGAAGGTGTTCATCAGCCAAACTCCAGATTTTGAGTTCTCTTCAAGACGACTCAAGATCTTCGTGTTAAAAGTTCCAGAAGCTTCACAATTTGCCCGTATTCCACATCCAGGTGCGTTGATTCTTCGATCCTTGTTTGCGTCTCGTTTTGATTGTTGCAGCGTAGGGATTTAATCTTGGCTTGAACTGGATTTAAGTTGAATATAGTCTTGAATTGAGGTTCGTTTAGATGTAGGTTAGGGTTCGGTTTCAGGTTGTTGTGAGGGTTTGTTTGATGTTTGAGAATTTCAGAGAGAGCGTGAGGGAGAGGATGAAGACGAGCGAACGGCGCTAGATGGTTAAGGTGAACAGTAGCTAGGGTTTGGAGATAGAGGAGATGAGTTTTGTTTAGCATGTAATTGGACTAGGATTTGGACGTTGGGCTTAGGCCCAAACGTGTTTCTGACGCACACCCTCTCAGTTACTCAATTCACCCCTCCCTGTGTGAGTATGAATGACTGGAGTTGGGCCTTAGGCCCCAATCTGCTAATGACACCCCCCTGGGCGTAGCCCATAATGAAAATAACTGCCAAAACCTGCTCACGGCACCCCCCCCTAGGTTTTTTTCTTTTTCTGAGTTTACTAGTTGTTTGAGGAATCTGGGCCTTACGCCCTTTGCTGTTGGCACCTCCACCTGTAGGGCCCAATGAATAATAACCTGATTTCTTTGCTGATAGTACCCCCCAGCTTAATTTCATTTCTTTTATTTTTTTTGATTTTCTTTTATGTTTTCATATTAGAAAATTCATGAATAAATGCAAATAATTGTGGTTTTAATAATTCTTTTTTACCATTACATCATAATGTCTAAGAAAATTAAATAAAATAAAAAATGGCATTTTATTTTTGTTTGTTATTTTTTGCATATTTTCCAATTAATTGATTTCTTTTTAATATTTTCAATGCATGCATATCATTAGAAAATTAATAGAAAATGGTAGATTTAGTCAAATAATTCCGTTCTTTTTTCTGTAGACTCGTGATTCAGTGTAGAATTTTATAGTGCCGAAACATTAGCCTAATCATGCATTTTCATTTTAATTGCATTTTTCCACTGTTATTGATGTTGAATAAACTGGTTTGTGAACATGTCTGTGCTGCTGATTTTAGTTCTTTCATCTGGTGTGGAATTTTGATCTGATTTTTTAGTATGTTATCCTAGAGCCATGTAGGTCTCCCATTAGATTTTTGATAGATTTTCATAGGATGTTCTGATATGATTTGTCTGAGCCTGAAGATAGGGGAAGTCTTGGTGACTTCTGACTTTGAAGTTCAACTGTGGTTGAACTTCAGAGATAGTCTCTTGTGGTTTCTTGGCCTGTGGGTTCTTCTTGAAGGTGGGAGCTGATTGAGGTCCTGTTGGAGCTTGCAAAGATGCAGTGGATTGAGGCTTAGTCTAGAAGCTTGTTGTCTGTTTGTGAGGTTCGAGATCCTGAAGTTTGAAGGGAGTTTATGGTACTTTCCTGAGGAAGGCACTATGAATGACTTTCATCCTTCCTTCTCACCTCTTTCTTAAGTATCCAATGATGTCGGAGCCGACTTGTGAGTTTAATTTCTCCTGAGGAGGAATATAAACTGATCACATGTTGTTGAGCCACATGGGATACGATTCCTAAGTGGAAGCCTCCTAGTACTTTCCTGAGGAATGTCCTATGGGTCTATTCACTTAGTTCCATTAGTTTATCTAGGATTTCGTAAGTATCCAATGATGTCGGAGCCGACTTGTGAGTTTAATTTCTCCTGAGGAGGAATATAAACTGATCACATGTTGTTGAGCCACATGGGATACGATTCCTAAGTGGAAGCCTCCTAGTACTTTCCTGAGGAATGTCCTATGGGTCTATTCACTTAGTTCCATTAGTTTATCTAGGATTTCGTAAGTATCCAATGATGTCGGAGCCAACTTGTGAGTTTAATTTCTCCTGAGGAGGAATGTAAACTGATCACAGTTGTTGAGCCACGTAGGATACGATTCCTAAGTGTCAGCCTCCTAGTACTTTCCTGAGGAAGGTCCTATGAGTCTGTTCACTTAGTTCCCCTAGTGCATATAGGTATTTCTCAAGTATCCCGTGATGCCGGAGCCTTCATGTGAGTTTAATTTCTCCTGAGGAGGAATGTAAACTGATCACAGTTGTCGAGCCGCATAGGATATGACTCCTGAGTAGTAACCTCCTGGTACTTTCCTGAGGAAGATACTATGAGCTTGTCTGCTTAGCTCCCTTTTCTCTGGTAAGCTTGTTCTGAAGCTTGGAGAATGGGATTGGTTCCTCTTGTTTAGGGTTTTTGATTAGATTGTTGCTTAGATCTTTGCTTAAGGTGCTGAATAGAGTTTTTTTAGAGATAGATTAGGAGCTTGTTTCAGGTTTGATAGGGGCCCTGCTCAGGGTTAGTCTCTTTGTGTTGTTTGACTTGTGTGATGTTATGTTGCATTAGACTTAGGTGTTCATCTAGATAGTTCTGAATAGGTGCATCTTAGAAGTAGACTTTGTGTGCATAAGAAGTTGAGGTGGTCCTCCTTCTGCTTGTTTGTTATTGCGTGGCTTTGCTTGTTGGTATTTGGTAGAGCTGAGCTCCCTTGCCTTTGTGGTTTGTGGCCTCTGTGCCTTGTTTGTTTAGCTGTTGCATTCATGCATATTTTCAGTATTCCTTTACTTTGCAGTTTCTTGTTCGTCGTTTAATCCTGTTGCCATGATCCCTTGGGAGCTCTGACTTCTCCGCTGCGGAGTTGTTATGATAGACATTAGGACGGTCAACCAGGTGTGATAGCAGTAGGTAGATTCCCCTGTTTCTCATCTATAGTTTTAGGGTTTCCCTTTCCTTTCTGTAGGAGTTTTTGAGTAGCTTGACCCGTAGTTAGCTGAACTACAGCTGCTCTGATTCTTCGTTCCAGACGAAGATATGTAGGCATAGGATGCGATATCCTAGCGAGCACCCTAACGGCTAACCTTTGTTCTCTCGCGGCTGTGCGATCGAGACTTTCCCGCTGACGACTAACTGTTATCCCTTTCTCTTGCCCGAGCGCATTTGAGACCAGATCGTAGTTGTAGGTCCCCGAGCCTTAGAGACCAGTTTGTTTTCTCACTGCTGTGTGAGGGCCCCTGTTTACCCGTAGTTAGCCGAACTACGTTTGCTCTGATCTTTCATTCTAGATGGAAGTACGTAGGCACAGGACGCGATGTCCTGGCGAGCAACCTTCCCCCCGTTTAGACGTAGGCAGTCGAACTACGTTGACTCTGACTTTCCCATTGCACGAGGGAGTACGTAGGCCCAGAACACCGTATGTTCTGTCGAGTCCTGTCCTTTTGTTTTCTTTTCAGACCAGCCAGTAGCGTAGATAGATAACACACCCTTTTACCTATAAACACCAAGCGTGGATCCCATCGAGTACGATGGACGTGAGGAGTGCTAATACCTTCCCCTTGCGTAACCGACTCCCGAATCCAGGTTTTGGTTGCGATGACCATACCTTTTCCCGTCTTTGCGAGGTTTACTTCGAGCGTTTCCTTTCCCGCTCTGAGGGATAAATAACGCACGGTGGCGACTCTCCTGTCAAGCCGGCGCCGATTTTCGCAGTAGCGACAGCTGGCGACTCTGCTGGGGACTGATAGCATCTAGGGACTTTTCCCATCCCTTATGCTGGGACCGTTTCCCATCCCCTACGCGAGTCAATCCTAGCGCTTGGGTGTTTATTTGTTGGGTGTTGTGCATATTGTGTTTTACTTTTCTGCACTTTACTTTTCTGTACCTTTACCTTTCCGCATTTATTTTCCAGCACTATATTATCATGATTATTGCTGTGGGCAAAGGGAGGTTACTGTGAGTGAAAAGCCGGACCTGGGCTTGAGTACACACCTAGATATAGTTGCGGAGAAGTAGTAGACGAACCTGTCTGCTGAGCAGGCACAGTTCCCTACGAAAATCTGCGCTCAGACGAGATTCTTGCAGAGGTGCTCCTTTCCGGTCCTGAGGATCTGAAGGGAGTCCAGACGTGAGGGTTGTCGACTCTGGGGACCGATCATTTGGAAGTCAGCTAAGTGGGGCCTCTTCATGACTTGATGATGCCACTCCTTCTGGGAATCGTATCGTCACTCATGAAAGTCTGTGACGCTGATGACCGCATAGGATGCCGTACCTTTGTCCGTGGATTAGGTTTATCCTACCTGTGAGAGGGGCTGGGTTATTGCAGGAAAACTGGCCTTCAGAAACCATGATTCAGTATCTTTATCAGATGGTGTTCTTGATTCATCTCCAAGTGTGTTGTCTGGGTCAGATGGGTTTCTTATCTGAGATTGAGGCTATTATCAGATGGTATTCTCGTCAGATACAGAGGTTCAGATGGTTTTCTTACCAGGGGATTGATATTTTGAGTATCAGATGGTAGTTAGTGGCATGAGATTCTGGTGACCGTGTTGGTTTTCTGTTCTTGATCACAGAGATATTCCTCTTCAGGCTACAGCATAGCCCCTATGTTCGCAGATTGCATTATTTATCATATTGCATCATTGCATTACCATCTGCATTCAACTAACGTGTGTGTATTGCAGGTGCATATTTTCCCTTCCAGTTCTGGTGTTTGTTCCTAGCAAGACATGGAAAACCTGAAGAGAGTATTGCCCTATAAGTTTCCGTCGCCGAATATCAGTCTATTGTTAGAGTTGATTGCTATTGCTAAGAAGAGGGGAATGGGTGACTTCAGAAAGAGATATGGGAGGATTCTGACCTACGTGTATCAGCCATCTGCCTACGAGACCAGCGGCATCTATACTCTGTTACAGTTCTACGATGCGGAGCTCAGGTGTTTTGTATTTCCCGACTTCGTTTTGGCTCCTACCCTGGAGGAGTACTCTGCACTTCTGGATATACCGATCCGTGAGCAAATGCCTTTTTATCGTACGGACGCTGAGCCTAAGCTGGCTGAGCTTTCTGCCATCCTGTGCTTGAAAGAGTCTGAGCTGTCTGGAAAGATGATCAGAAGAGGAGACGTATGGGGATTTCCGTTGGATGTCTTAGTGGAGAAGGCTCGAGAGTATGCCCAGAAGGGTAATTGGGGTGTTTTTGACGTTATCCTTGCTATATGTGTGTATGGTATCGTGTTGTTCCCGAATATTCCTGATTTTGTTGATTCTGATGCCTTCTATATCTTGGCTGCGGGAAACCCAGTTCCTACTTTGCTGGGAGATATCCACCATTCAACTCATTATCAGAATGAAAAGCGACGAGGAAGGAATGTGTCTTGCTGTGTACCTCTCCTATGCAGGTGGTTCACCAGTCATTTGCCTAAATCAGGTCCTTTTGTCACATCTATCAATTCTCTAGGATGGCCCGAGCGCTTAATGGGATTGACTGCTGAGAACGTGGTATGGACCAACAAAGAAGTATTTGGAGCGGAAGTCATACTCAAAGGCGAAGGATTCCCGAATGTTCCGTTAATAGGAAGGAAAGGTTGTGTCAACTATAACCCTTCCTTATTGATCAAGCAATTTGGGTACATACCTCAAGGAGCGCCAAAGCCCGAGGAGATACAGGAATCTCTGTATCTCACTGGGGCAATTGGGAAAGAGATGCTGACCAAACTCGAGAAGGCATGGAAAAACTTGCACAAGAGAGGGAAGCTTTCAGGTAGCAGAGAGGATACTCGAGGTCCTAGCCCATATGTAGAATGGATTCGTGAGCGAGCTGTGAAGTTCCTTATGCCGTATCCAGCAGTTCAGCCATTGCATCCTCCTCCGGTAGAGGAGCCTACCACTGTGGACATTCAGGTCTACAAGCAGCTGATGGCGGAGAAAGAAGAGCTAGCCAAGGCTAAAGAGGCTTTAGAGCAGGAGAATGCCCAGCTTCGGCATGAAAAGATTGAAACAGGATATATTTCTAAGCAACAGGCTGAAACTCTGAAATATCTGAAGACTACGCTATTGGAATTGACTGAAACCAAGAAGCGTCTGGAGTTAGATGTCGACTCAGTTAGTAGTGTGTTGGCCACCAAGAAGCAAGAGCTGGAAAGGGCCTACACAAAACTAGCCAAGTTCAGAGAACACTGGGATCTCACTATGACCAAGCGCAAGGAGCGAGAAGAAGGGCTGAAGACACAGATTGCTCAGTTAGAAGAACAGGTCAAAGTGAAGAACGAAGAGCTTGAAGAAGAAGCCTGTCGCCGATACGAGGCCGAGCGTAAGCTGATAGATGCCATGAAGAATTTGGAAGATTTCCAGCATAGAGCAGATGCCAAGAGACCCAAACCAGGGGATCGTGCTAATGATAAGGCTTGGGAAGACTTTGTCAGAGACATCCAAGGGACAGTCAGGAAGAGGGATCGACTGATAGAAGGTTTGATTTATCAACCAGATCATGCAGAGACAAAGAAGATGGTCGAGGACTTCCGCAACCGTACCCGTATTTGATTTCTCTCTTGTATTCTGTATGTTGAGATCACCACCAGGCATGTTGGCTGGGATCCTCCTTCTCATATCAGCTGTATGGAGCATAGTTATGTAACTTCTTGACAAGACAGTTATTCTAATCAATATATGAGGGTTTTCCAAATATTGTCTTTATGGTTTATCTCGTCTTGTTACCACCGACACTGGAATTGGAGGGAAAATGTCTCCAATGCACACATGCACGTTAGCATTTTTTGTATTTCTGTTTGCATAAATCATATTGCATAGCATTTCTCTAGCAGGTCAGAGCACTTATCCAGACTTTGTTTTCACCAGACAGTGATTCTCGGGGAATTGTTTGAGGCAAGAGTAGAGTGTTGAAGACGACCAAGGGGTTGAAGCGGATTTAAGCAGAATCGAGCAGTGTAGTCAATTGCAGATAATTGGTGGCTATGTCTGAAGGCAATTTCCAGGCTCCTGACACCCAGGCAGGGTTTACTGTGGCGTCCAACCATCAGTATGATTCTATGGAAGGCTTCCCGCAAGCGAACAATTTTACTGCAGCCCAAGTTGTGCAGCCTGCTGTTGAGAGCAGAGATCAGCATGAGCAGTTTGTTGCCCAGAATGAACACTATCCTCCTGTTAACAAGCAATGTGTTGCTTTCCCTGTGATGGATTACCGGAGAAATATTCCCGTGACCGGGGTGGTAGATCCAAGAAGACTCCGAGTGTTGGAAGAGCAAATGAAAGCCTTGGAAGCGAAAGATGCCGTTAACCTGGATGCTGTAGCCATGTGCTTGGTCCCTGACCTCGTGTTGCCGTACAAGTTCAAAATGCCGGAATTTGAAAAATACACAGGAGATAGCTGTCCGAAGCTGCATTTGATGATGTTCTGCCGAAGGATGACTTCGTTTGTGCGAAATGACAAATTGATGATCCATTGCTTTCAGTATAGCCTGACTGGGGCATCCCTGAGATGGTATGTGCAATTAGAGAGTAATCAGATTCGATCATGGGTGGATTTAGCCAGAGCTTTCATGAAGCAGTACGATTACAACTTGGATTTGACTCCTAGTCTCGTAGATCTGCAAGAATTATCTCAGGCAGAGAATGAATCATTCAGAGCGTATTTGCGAAGATGGAAAGAATTGGCTGCTAGCGTTCGACCACCGCTTCCGGAAAGGGAACTGGTTGATATCTTCTTGGGTACTCTGAAAGGCCATTATTTTGACAAATTGTTCAGTTGCACAAGCTTTGTGGGCCTGATGAGGCTGGGAGAGATTGTTGAGAGAGGACTCAGGAGTGGAAAGTTTCGAGGTGTTCCTTACGTCCCAGTTAATAAGATTGAGCCAGTTGTCAGTTCTCAAGAAGAGTGGGAAGGAGATGATGCCACTTCAGAATCTCTAGCATCTCAGGATCAGTTTTCAGACACTTCAAGTCGACGATCATCTTACTGCCGATCGCGTCAGCATGCTCCACGAAGACCAAGGAAGCCCGAAAGGCAGTTTACTCAGCTACCAGTGTCGTACAGTCAGTTGTTGCCAGATCTGGTCAAAAGTGGATTGATAGTGCCGAAAGAGACTAAGCCGGTGATTCCACCGTATCCTCCAGGTTTTGATGCCAGCGCCCGCTGTGAGTACCATGTTGGGGCACAGGGGCATACCACCAATGATTGTAAGGTGCTTAGAAGTCAGATTCAGGATCTGTTAGACTCTAGCCGGATTTGCATCACGCCTCAGGGTTGTGTTCAGATTAATGATTTTCCATCTTCCAGTTGTGGGGGTTCGTCAGTTAATGTCATGGAAGACTCTACAGGAAGTGTGTGCTCTGAAGATTGTCAATCAGAGAGTTCAGTTGAATATGGAAGAAGTTTCTAGAGGTTTCTATGCCGGGTGTCGCATCTGTTTCTCTGCCTAACCCGTTTATCTTTTGTGCATCAGTATTTGTCGACCACCACCAGGATTGTTGGCTGGGGTCGTTATATTCATACTCATTTGTGCTTACCTGCTGATTTTGTTGGTTGTACATGTGTGGGAGATGTCTGTCTGTATGCTCATAGCTTGAGTTTCTCCTTATCTCGTTGTGAATATGTGTTTGCTTGCTACGCTGCATTATCATTTGACAGGTATATCAGAACCGTGGGCCTTATTTCCTCAATCCTCAGTTTATTGCAGGAACTCCTTCAGAGATATGGAACAGAATCAGTTTGAATTGATCGAAGTCCGAAGCCAGCTGGGGCAGATGATGAGAGACATGCAAGAGATGCGTCTGGAACAGAAGATTCTCAAGGAGGAGAACAGTCAGCTGAAGACCCAAATGAGCTTGATCATGGAGGTAGTCAAGAATGTGCTTAGAAAAGAAGACGATCAGCTATTTGAAGCCGCAATGAAGAAGCTCGCGCCACCTGTGCATGTGGAACCTGAGCAGCAGCAACAGAAGATACATCCGGCTCAGCGGAAGATCCAGGAAGGAAAGCCAAGGAGAATATTTGAGGCACCACCTATGACCTATGCTGAGCTCTTGCAGATCTTATTGAGGTTTAATCTGGTTGAGAAAAGAACGTTGACGCCACCAACGAGAGTGTTTCCTCAAGGGTACGATGCCAATAAGCAATGTGAATTTCATTCCGGGGCATTCGGACACGACATCGAGGGTTGTCATGCTTTTAAGCACAATGTTCAAGACTTGATTGACTCGCACGATATTGAATTCACGCCGGGCGGCGTAGCTGTGCATATTGCTCCTGTCTCAGTCGATGCTAAGATGACAGATGTTTCTAAAGCTGCAATGGGTCAGAAGCGTATCCTGGACTCCATGGTGTCAGAATCTCCAGGCCCACAACTGTTGCCTATTCCTGGGGCAGATCTAAGAAAGAAAATGGTTAAGCATAAGGAGAGCGATCAGTACATTGAAGACCAAGAAACTAATGTCGCATTTGATACAAAGGGTGTTCAAGGGTCAACCCGATACCAGCAGCAGCAGCCTCAACAGGGGGCACAACAAGCTCAACGAAGATTCCAGGGTAGTAAACCGAGAAGAGCGTTCGAGAAGCCTCCCTCAACATATGCCAAGTTGTTGCAGACATTGTTGGGATTGAATCTGGTAGAGACAAGAACTCTGGCACCAATAACGGGAACTCCCCCGTTCGGCTATGATGCAAGCAAGCACTGTGAGTTTCATTCCGGAGCCCCGGGTCATGATATAGAAGGCTGCCACGCTTTTAAGCACAAAGTGCAGGATCTGCTTGATAGTGCAGCAATCAGCTTCGGGCCAAGAGGTCCCCAAATCATCTGAATGAAGGAGGAAGGGCTCTATAATTTGGCCGGGTCGTTGAAAGCAGATCAGGACAGCATCAAATTGTCTCTAATAACTGATTGCGAAGATAGCTGGTTCAGCAGCAGGGCAGATATGAAAGCCGGTTCTCGGAAGCTAGCATATTTTCTTTGTTTTAGCTTGTCATTTCTTTGCATTTGTAGTTGCTTTCCTGTTTGAATTTGTAAGCTTGTTTGTAAAACTTGTTGTTTTCATTTCAATTGATGATAATGAAATAAATATGCATGGTTTTGATTAAATCCAATCGTGTTCACTAACTGTTTTGCAAATATCCACCGCTTGGTTAAGAAGAATTTGGGGAGGATGACGAAAATGACCGACATGCAACTACCGATATTGTATGCTTTTGAAATAAACTTGTTGATGATGTACAGGCATTGTTTCAAATCCCTAAACACCGGAGATATAAGGAAGATAATCCCTTGTCAACCCCTTTGAGCCTTGTAGTAGGAGTTTCTTTCTGTGAACGAAAAACCCTCAATCTTAACCTGGGGCAGGGTAGGTGTTAGCTAATTTGACCGAGCGTCCAAGCTGCAAAAGGAGTGTCCGTTCGAGGATCAATCACACCCCTAGAGGTCGTGCCTAAAAGACCACAATGATTCAGTCAAGAGTGGGACAGCCACATCATTCCCCAAAGAGTCAGACAACCAATGTCACACGACTTGTTCGAAAAAAAAAAGAAGAATGAAAAAGAATCAAAAGCCCGCTAAGTCGAGAAAACGTCGAAACAAATGACTTAGGCAAAAATGAGGGCATCCCGCTGGACTTAAAACAAGATCAAAAGAAACTCAAAAGGAGTCAGTCCAGGCAAAAGTTAGGGATATGAAAAGAAAAGATAGAAAGGATCAAAAGAAAAATCCCCAAAAGGAAATACGAGTCGTGTGATCTCAAGTGTCAAAGATGAAAAATGAGTGGCTGTCACTCCAAAATCCAAAAGTTTCTCGAACCATCACTCCTATCTTTCAACCTCTGAGAGGCGAGCGCTAAGGTCAAATTAGCTGAACGTAGGATGGGAGAACATCAAGGAGAACGGGTGGGTTAAAAATAAACTTTGAGCCTTTATCCTTCCTTTCAAAACCATGAACCTGACCACGTTACAACCTTCAAAAGTCCTAATTGAAGCAGGTGGTTTCGAAAGCATACTCCGGTAAAGGTCGTGTCGATTCTGACTCCTAAAAAGGTTCCTCTTACCATGTTGATGCCGATGTTGATGAATGTTTTGTGCATTATATGCCATAAACTGTTTTCCTTTTCCCAGTGAACAGATTGGATGTCAAAGCTGTCATATGTGTTGCATTAATACATCTTTTATGCATAACAACTTGTTTTACTTGCGAGTAAGCGCTTGACAGCAGAAAAGCTTCCTACAATGGAAAGTATGGTCAAGATAGAATGCAGAACGCCCGAATGTTCCGAGAGCAAGGGCAAGCCATTATTGTGATCCCCAGTCAGGTCAGCTTTTCGAAATCAGTTATCCTGGGGCAATCAGGTTGAGATTCAGGCAGATACGGCGTAGCCAAGGGCACTACTCTGAATCAGATAATCAGGGGCAGACCATCTTAAGCGCGCAAAAGTTGTGCGAGAAGCATGTGAGGTGAAGTGTCTCTCAGAAGTTCAGAACGCTGAAGCATGTTGTGTCAGACCATCAGGGCTCAGATTTGCAGATTTCCTTTCAGGGACTATCCCCACAGATGTCCTATAAGCTGGGGCATATCAGAAGCAAAAAGATTGTTGTTCTCCGTACCTACAGGGTCATTCAGAGTTATTCGAGCAGATGCAGTCGATTTTCGAGAGCAAGATGAATGCGGGAAGTTGTGTCACTATCCCTTGACTCTTCACTAAAAGGCTGTGTATTCAGGAAGAATGTTTTCCAGCGGCAGTTATATCTGACCCAGTAAGATAAGCTTAAGAGTTCAAATCCATGTTTGCGATTACTGTGAAGCCCATCCGCGTTGGCGCATTAATTTCCAAATCCGAGCGTCGTCAGTACGCAGGAGGGCTCCCTCCATTTTGCTAGCAAAGATCAATTTGTCATTGGCATGGATAAGCTATCTCCCAGAGAAGTCTAATCATATTCAGCACGTCTGCTATTTCTCCAACGGAGTTATATTCCCCAGCAGGGTATTACTTCATCAGGGTGTTCGGTTGAGTTCCCAATATCCCCAGCAGAGTTGATTTCACTCTCCCAGCATTTATTTTGCTAGGACGATTCAGTGATATCCAGTTTATCCCCAGCAGAGTTGGCCTCGCCTTCAGCATTTATTTTGCTGAAATGGTTTTCCGTACCCGGCCTTCTCCGGCAGCTCGAGCCTGCACTAGCATATTGCATGCATCATATTTGCATCATACTTGCATATCATGGTCAAAATGCGTAGCATTTCCATCTAGGATGGAGCATTACGCTGTAAAAAGATTAAAGCATTTGCATATGCATACAAAGCGTAAGTCAGGTTTTCTATCAGCCTCATATGGCGCGTGAATTACTCTGTGATCAGTTCAGGGACATTTATCCAGCAACAGTATTCAGGAAGTTCAGCAGATTATTTGTATCTCAAATCAGACAACAATTATGCTTTAAGCAAGCAGTCATCTGATATCGACAGACTTTTCTTCCCGTCAATTCATATTGACGATGTGTTCCTCCAATAAGTGGATTTCTCCGTCCAGCATTAGACGTCTTGAGTATGAATGTGGTTTTCTTTCCGTCTATCCATAGACGATGTGAAGTTGCGGGTGATCGCAGTAGGGCTGCCAGAAGGGGTTTCCCCAGGATGTGCTTTCCTTCCCGTCTATCAGTAGACGATGTGAAGTTTTGGTTTGATTTTCAATGGAGTTCCAAATAGGGTTTCTCCGGCAAGTGGCTTTTCTTTCCGTCTATCAGTAGACGATGTGAAGTTTTGGTTACTGTTCAGCAGGTTTCTTATTGCCAGATCATACATATGATGAGGTGTTTCCCCAGCGAGTCTTCTCCGGCTATCCTTAGTTGTTGAGGGGTTTCAAAACGATTTTGGATATTGGTTCTCTTTCTGTTTATTGGATGAGATGACGTTTCAAGGGGGTACTTTCCTGACTGTCAATCCTTATTGATGTCGAGGCTCTTCAAAGAATGTTCAGTTTTCGTGATTGTCGATTCTTATTGACGACATGGTTCTTTAAAGGTGGTTTTCTTACCGTCGGTCCATACTGATGATGTGGCCCCTTCAAAGATGTTGATCTTTCCATCAATTCCCGTAAACAGAAGAATTTTGAAATTCAAGGGTTGGTGTTGAATTGCGTAATGGTGTCTTTCCGTCTACCAGTAGACGATGTGAATTCAGAGATTATTTCTTCCCGTCTATCTTTAGACGATGAGAGTATGCGATCAGGCTTTGTTTCCGTCTACCCTTAGACGATGTTAATTGATTTGTTCATCAGTCAGGATGATCCCGTCTACCCTTAGACGATGTTAATTGATTTGTTTCATCAATCAGGATGATCCCGTCTACCCTTAGACGATGTTAATTGATTTGTTTCATCAATCAAGACGATCCCGTCTACCCTTAGACGATGTTAATTGATTTGTTTCATCAATCAAGACGATGCCGTCTACCCTTAGACGATGTTAATTGATTTGAATATCAATCAAGATAATGCCGTCTACCCTTAGACGATGTGAATATGGAGATTATGGTGACTTACCGTCTATCCTTAGACGATGTGAATATGGAGATTAATGGTGTCTTTCCGTCTACTCTTAGACGATGTGAATATTGATTTGTTCATCGATCAGGATGATTCCGTCTATCCTTAGACGATGTGTGTATGGAGATTAATGAATGCCTTTCCGTCTACTCTTAGACGATGTGAATTGTTGTGTTTCATCAATCAGGATGATGTCGTCTACTCTTAGACGATGTGAATTTGGAGATTAATGAATGTCTTTCCGTCTATCAGTAGACGATGTGAATTTGGAGATTAATGTTGTTTTCCGTCTATCATTAGACGAGGTGAGTATTCAATCAGGGAGTCTTCCCGTCCATCTTTGGGCGATGTGAGTATATTTCTCTTCCTGCCTATCAGTAGGCAATGTGAAAGAATCAGGTATGTTGTTGTAACCCTCAGGGTTTGTTATATGGAGTATCACAAGCAACGGGTATTCAAATCAGGAGTTCTTTATCAGATGATTGATCAGTTTGGTGCCGCAATGACTGGACTCGGTTTTCTGGACTTTATTCTCCAAGTAGCTTACAGTATATGCTCGCGGTTGGCAAATTTTCGGGTTTTATTTGTATTCAACCGTCTCGTACCTCTGAATGTTTGAAGGCTGAGCGCTCTTCAAACCCTTCAGGTTCAAGTCGCTTGAATAGGGGCAGCTGTTGCACCCTAAAATTTGACCAACCGATTCTCCTATCTGACTCATGGTTTAATTTCATATTCACAGCTCAGATGTATGATTTTTGTGCACAAGCAGGGGATATCAGGGTTACAGCTTGATTTTTGTCTATCAGATATGGCAAACCCAGTCCAGATTATCGGGGTTTTATTTTCGGGAAATTGTGCGCTCCTCGGTGATTTTTCAGTGATTTTGAGGATATTCTGATGCCCGGGGCTCTCTGTTCGATTCGATCTGGTCTCGTGCGCTCTTTTATGGCGGTCATTTGCATTCATCTGCATTTTTAGGGTTTTAATAGGCTTTTGTGAATTTTTAACAGGCTTTATAGAATTTTTCTGGAATTTAAATAGGGCTTTTGAATATTTTAATAGCTTAATCTCTTTTTTAGAATTTTGTAGATTTTTTAAAATAGGTTTTTAGAATAAATAAGATTTTAAATAATTTTTAGAATAATAAAGAAAAGGGGGATATAGTTTTTCTTTTATTACTAATAGATAATAATAGTTTAGAAGTTTATAGGTTTTTAAATAGGTTAATTGCTTTTTAAATCATTTTTAGAATTTTCTATAGATTTTTAAATGGGCTTAATTGTTTTTTAGACAATATAGAAAATAATATAGTTTCTTTTATTAATATTAGGATTTTAATAGATATTAAGTGATATTAGAATGTTAATAGAGAATTAGTAGAAATATAGAATTAATTAGACTTTTAATCATTTTTTAGAGTTTAATTAGGATTAATTGAATTTTTAGAGTTAATTAGAGGTTAATTGATTTTTTAGGGTTAACTAGTATAATACAGAATTAATTAGGTTTTTAATGACTTTTTAGAGTTTAATTAGGTTAATTGTCTTTTTAGATTTAATTAGGATAGATTAATGTTAGTTAGAATTAATTGTAGGTTTATTAGTTTAGTTAACTAAGTTTTTCATGGTTTTGCAGTTTTTTGAATTTTGTTATGCTGAGTTTCGTTGGGCCCAACTGGGGAGGCCCAGTATTGTTTTTGTCCAGATTCGTCCAATTCTCATCAGCAAAAAGTCCAAAAAAATGATCCAAGTTTGTCCAGCAAATTCTCAGAGTTTTCCAGAATATTCTAGAGAATTCCAGCGAACTGCAGTGGTATAAAAGCGCCACGTGTTGGCCAAGCAAGGGTCCCACGCATTCCCACTCAGATCTCCCAGAATCACGCCACGCGTTCACTCTGACTCTCTCCCCTAAGACACGTGTAGCCCATGCAAACCCTTCCCTGAGACACCTGTCTTCCTCCCATCCTCGCCGGAGCCCCCCACCGGCGGCCATGCATCAGCCCTAACTGCACACCGCCGGCCACCGTCAACCAACTCCGGCCACCACCAAACGTCCAAAATCTCCAGAATCCTCAGATCTTCTTCTTCCTCCCCAGATCTCCTCCGTCACCTTTCTTTTCTCATCGCCGGAAAATTCATAGGCACGCCGGAAACTTCAAAGAATTCCAGAACGCGTTCAATCCTTCACCTCCTTTCTTCATCAAATTTCTCCAGAACTCGCTCAGACTTCCATCCTCCTCCATCAATTTTCATCAACTTCTCCAGAACAGCATCAAATCTTCATCATCCCTCGACAAGATTCCCAGAAATCATCCTAGATATTCATCCATCTCCTTGTGAAGATCTTCATAGAGACGCAAATTTCTTCAACGATCCCTTCAATGATTCTTCAGATCATCAGTCCATAAAGTGCATGTTCTTCACTGGAAATTTCCAGATTCAAGGATCTTCAGAGTTCATCAAATTGTTAAGAAGATTCGTCTGTTGTCAGAATCCCTCGAAGGTGTTCATCAGCCAAACTCCAGATTTTGAGTTCTCTTCAAGACGACTCAAGATCTTCGTGTTAAAAGTTCCAGAAGCTTCACAATTTGCCCGTATTCCACATCCAGGTGCGTTGATTCTTCGATCCTTGTTTGCGTCTCGTTTTGATTGTTGCAGCGTAGGGATTTAATCTTGGCTTGAACTGGATTTAAGTTGAATATAGTCTTGAATTGAGGTTCGTTTAGATGTAGGTTAGGGTTCGGTTTCAGGTTGTTGTGAGGGTTTGTTTGATGTTTGAGAATTTCAGAGAGAGCGTGAGGGAGAGGATGAAGACGAGCGAACGGCGCTAGATGGTTAAGGTGAACAGTAGCTAGGGTTTGGAGATAGAGGAGATGAGTTTTGTTTAGCATGTAATTGGACTAGGATTTGGACGTTGGGCTTAGGCCCAAACGTGTTTCTGACGCACACCCTCTCAGTTACTCAATTCACCCCTCCCTGTGTGAGTCTGAATGACTGGAGTTGGGCCTTAGGCCCCAATCTGCTAATGACACCCCCCTGGGCGTAGCCCATAATGAAAATAACTGCCAAAACCTGCTCACGGCACCCCCCCCCCCCTAGGTTTTTTTCTTTTTCTGAGTTTACTAGTTGTTTGAGGAATCTGGGCCTTACGCCCTTTGCTGTTGGCACCTCCACCTGTAGGGCCCAATGAATAATAACCTGATTTCTTTGCTGATAGTACCCCCCAGCTTAATTTCATTTCTTTTATTTTTTTTGATTTTCTTTTATGTTTTCATATTAGAAAATTCATGAATAAATGCAAATAATTGTGGTTTTAATAATTCTTTTTTACCATTACATCATAATGTCTAAGAAAATTAAATAAAATAAAAAATGGCATTTTATTTTTGTTTGTTATTTTTTGCATATTTTCCAATTAATTGATTTCTTTTTAATATTTTCAATGCATGCATATCATTAGAAAATTAATAGAAAATGGTAGATTTAGTCAAATAATTCCGTTCTTTTTTCTGTAGACTCGTGATTCAGTGTAGAATTTTATAGTGCCGAAACATTAGCCTAATCATGCATTTTCATTTTAATTGCATTTTTCCACTGTTATTGATGTTGAATAAACTGGTTTGTGAACATGTCTGTGCTGCTGATTTTAGTTCTTTCATCTGGTGTGGAATTTTGATCTGATTTTTTAGTATGTTATCCTAGAGCCATGTAGGTCTCCCATTAGATTTTTGATAGATTTTCATAGGATGTTCTGATATGATTTGTCTGAGCCTGAAGATAGGGGAAGTCTTGGTGACTTCTGACTTTGAAGTTCAACTGTGGTTGAACTTCAGAGATAGTCTCTTGTGGTTTCTTGGCCTGTGGGTTCTTCTTGAAGGTGGGAGCTGATTGAGGTCCTGTTGGAGCTTGCAAAGATGCAGTGGATTGAGGCTTAGTCTAGAAGCTTGTTGTCTGTTTGTGAGGTTCGAGATCCTGAAGTTTGAAGGGAGTTTATGGTACTTTCCTGAGGAAGGCACTATGAATGACTTTCATCCTTCCTTCTCACCTCTTTCTTAAGTATCCAATGATGTCGGAGCCGACTTGTGAGTTTAATTTCTCCTGAGGAGGAATATAAACTGATCACATGTTGTTGAGCCACATGGGATACGATTCCTAAGTGGAAGCCTCCTAGTACTTTCCTGAGGAATGTCCTATGGGTCTATTCACTTAGTTCCATTAGTTTATCTAGGATTTCGTAAGTATCCAATGATGTCGGAGCCGACTTGTGAGTTTAATTTCTCCTGAGGAGGAATATAAACTGATCACATGTTGTTGAGCCACATGGGATACGATTCCTAAGTGGAAGCCTCCTAGTACTTTCCTGAGGAATGTCCTATGGGTCTATTCACTTAGTTCCATTAGTTTATCTAGGATTTCGTAAGTATCCAATGATGTCGGAGCCAACTTGTGAGTTTAATTTCTCCTGAGGAGGAATGTAAACTGATCACAGTTGTTGAGCCACGTAGGATACGATTCCTAAGTGTCAGCCTCCTAGTACTTTCCTGAGGAAGGTCCTATGAGTCTGTTCACTTAGTTCCCCTAGTGCATATAGGTATTTCTCAAGTATCCCGTGATGCCGGAGCCTTCATGTGAGTTTAATTTCTCCTGAGGAGGAATGTAAACTGATCACAGTTGTCGAGCCGCATAGGATATGACTCCTGAGTAGTAACCTCCTGGTACTTTCCTGAGGAAGATACTATGAGCTTGTCTGCTTAGCTCCCTTTTCTCTGGTAAGCTTGTTCTGAAGCTTGGAGAATGGGATTGGTTCCTCTTGTTTAGGGTTTTTGATTAGATTGTTGCTTAGATCTTTGCTTAAGGTGCTGAATAGAGTTTTTTTAGAGATAGATTAGGAGCTTGTTTCAGGTTTGATAGGGGCCCTGCTCAGGGTTAGTCTCTTTGTGTTGTTTGACTTGTGTGATGTTATGTTGCATTAGACTTAGGTGTTCATCTAGATAGTTCTGAATAGGTGCATCTTAGAAGTAGACTTTGTGTGCATAAGAAGTTGAGGTGGTCCTCCTTCTGCTTGTTTGTTATTGCGTGGCTTTGCTTGTTGGTATTTGGTAGAGCTGAGCTCCCTTGCCTTTGTGGTTTGTGGCCTCTGTGCCTTGTTTGTTTAGCTGTTGCATTCATGCATATTTTCAGTATTCCTTTACTTTGCAGTTTCTTGTTCGTCGTTTAATCCTGTTGCCATGATCCCTTGGGAGCTCTGACTTCTCCGCTGCGGAGTTGTTATGATAGACATTAGGACGGTCAACCAGGTGTGATAGCAGTAGGTAGATTCCCCTGTTTCTCAGCTATAGTTTTAGGGTTTCCCTTTCCTTTCTGTAGGAGTTTTTGAGTAGCTTGACCCGTAGTTAGCTGAACTACAGCTGCTCTGATTCTTCGTTCCAGACGAAGATATGTAGGCATAGGATGCGATATCCTAGCGAGCACCCTAACGGCTAACCTTTGTTCTCTCGCGGCTGTGCGATCGAGACTTTCCCGCTGACGACTAACTGTTATCCCTTTCTCTTGCCCGAGCGCATTTGAGACCAGATCGTAGTTGTAGGTCCCCGAGCCTTAGAGACCAGTTTGTTTTCTCACTGCTGTGTGAGGGCCCCTGTTTACCCGTAGTTAGCCGAACTACGTTTGCTCTGATCTTTCATTCTAGATGGAAGTACGTAGGCACAGGACGCGATGTCCTGGCGAGCAACCTTCCCCCCGTTTAGACGTAGGCAGTCGAACTACGTTGACTCTGACTTTCCCATTGCACGAGGGAGTACGTAGGCCCAGAACACCGTATGTTCTGTCGAGTCCTGTCCTTTTGTTTTCTTTTCAGACCAGCCAGTAGCGTAGATAGATAACACACCCTTTTACCTATAAACACCAAGCGTGGATCCCATCGAGTACGATGGACGTGAGGAGTGCTAATACCTTCCCCTTGCGTAACCGACTCCCGAATCCAGGTTTTGGTTGCGATGACCATACCTTTTCCCGTCTTTGCGAGGTTTACTTCGAGCGTTTCCTTTCCCGCTCTGAGGGATAAATAACGCACGGTGGCGACTCTCCTGTCAAGCCGGCGCCGATTTTCGCAGTAGCGACACAACCAAGCAGGTCTCGGTTGAACCATGAAATATCCTGTTAAACCCATAAGCCTCTTTGACCATTCAGACGAGTTTGCTAAATCCACAAAAGCTCCAGAGCTAGGAAGATGATCAACAAACCACTTGTGCAAACATGGTGCACAATAAGAAACCATTTTCTCTCTTCTTTTCTCATTCTTGTAATGTACTGAATGATACAAATCCCCCCAGGAGAGTAGGTACAGGATTCCCGGAGGCAAAGATATGAAAAGTATCAAGATCCACAAAATCTGGTATATTAGGGAACAACACAATGCCATAGACGCACAGAGTCAAGATAGCACTGAAAACCACCCAACAACCCTCTTCAGCATACTTTCGGGCCTTATCCACCATGAAAGATACATCAAAGATGGAAACTCTGTTTCTGCTGATAACATGGTCTACTAACTCAGAGGCGCTTAAATAAAGAGCGGCGAATAACTTCTTGAGATCAGATTTTTCTTCGGAACTGAAGAATGGCACCTTATCCTGAACCGGAACACCTAAGATGAAAGTGAACTCCTCCAAAGTCGGAACCAACACATAGTTCGGGAACATAAAACATCGCAGTGGGGGATCATAAAATTGTAATAGGGTATGGATAGCTCCATGCTCATAACTTGTGATCTTACGGACAAGATTCAGAATTCTCCCATAATCTTCCCTAAAGGTTGCCAGGACGCCAAGATCAGCTAGAGAGATTAGACCAAATAAAGGTCCCAACTCAGGCGCAGGAAACTTTTATACCACAATCCTCTTTTTTCCAACTTCCATCTCTATAGAAGACCAGTACCAAAATCAAAGGAGAGACGAGAAGTTGTAACACACACAGACATGCAATGTTAAATGCAGAATGATTATGCAGATGCAAACATGGGAACAAGGTATCCAATGCTCAAACTTGCTGCTGTGTCGTTGAATGAATACAACCATAGCTCCGAGCTAATTAGAACACTGAGATAATAGAAAACCGGAGTACTCTGGATCAAAATTCTGCACTGACAAGAAAACCGGGTTGGTTAGAGGTCAATTTTCCTGCAAAACCCATCCCTTCTCACATGTGGGTTCTAGTCTTGAAAGGTACGACATCCTATGCAGGTCATCAGCGTCACAGACTTTCGAGAAATGATGATACATTCACCATTTCGGGTTTGGCATCATAGTCTAACGAAGCGGCCTCACTTAGTTGACTTCCCAATGAACGGTCTCCAGAGTCGTTAGTCTTTCTAAGTCGATACTCCAACAACTGCACCAGACGCGCATGATAGAATATCTCCTAAGAAAAACCTCGTCTGGACGTGAATTTCGCACGAGCTATTGCATGGCCAAACGCCACACAAGCTCCCGCTACTCTCCACACTAATCCTGTGTGTATACTCAAGCCTGGGTGTTGGGATTATCTCTCAATGGAACAACCCACCCTACATCGCAGTAGCAGCATAACACGATAATAAAATGCAAATGCAATAATACAACAGATGATGTACAAAAAATAAACACCCAAAGACGCATAACAGACAAGCGCTAGGATTGACTCCCATAGGGAACCATCGCAGTCCCCAGCAGAGTCGCCAGCTGTCGCAACTGCGAAAAACACCCGGCGGAAAATAGAAGAGTCGCCATCTTTCGTTATTTATCCCAAAGAGAGGGAAAGGAAACGATCGGAAAAACCTAACAAAAAAGGAAAAGACAAGGTCATCGCAACCAAGTCCTAGATTCGGGAGTTGGTTACGCAAGGGGAAGGTATTAGCACCCCTCACGTTCGTCGTACTCGATGGGATCCACACTTGTTGTCTAATCAAGGGTGTGTTTAATCTATCTACGCTAAAGGCTCATAGGATAAAAAGAAAGAAAAGAGACTCGGCAGAGCATCGCCGCTCTGTGCCTACGTATTCCCTCGTGCAATGGGAAAGTCAGAGTCAACGTAGTTTGGCTAACTACGGGCGAAAGGCTGGGGAAGGTTGCTCGCCAAGACATCGCGTCTTGTGCCTACGTATTCTCATCTGGTATGAAGAATCAGAGCAAACGTAGTTCGAGCTGACCCGAAACCACAGGTTGATTAAGCGTTTTAACTGAGTAGGATTAAACCTTCGTTCTAGCAGTTAGGGAAGACACCTGTTTGCGGTAGAACCAAAGCTTAACAACACTCTTTTTTGAAAAAGGTTTTCCCAATTAATCCCGAAGAAAAAAGGTTTGATGTTTTGTTTTGTGGTTTTTAGTGAAGTGAATAAATTTGGTTTGTGATTCACGTTGCACTAAAGACTATGACATAGGGGCGAATGCGTCGCGTATCACCCTCAATGGGACGTACACTAAACACTCTAGATGAGCGAGAGGAGACACCTCACTCATCATTCCCCATGTAGCTTAAGGCTTGTAGCGCACAATTTTCATCGCATTTCTTAGATGAGTTAGAATTATTTTGAGATGAGAAGAAGAGAGACGCACGAAAGGTCTAAGGGAAACTCGGCCCTAACGTTGTCATGCAAAATGGTCCTAAGGTTAGGATTGAAGAGGGAAACATCTACCCTAATGTTAGCATGCATGGTTTGAGTCCTAATGTCTATCATAACCAACCTTAAACAAGGAAGGTTAGATCCTAGGGGAACATGGCAAAGGAAGACAAAGGAAGAAGAAAGATCAAACACAAATGAGAGTGAAAATAGGGATGCAAACATGGAATGCAACACACAAGCAAAGGGAGGAACAAAGTGTGGGGTAAGCACCAGTACAAGCATATCTCGACCTTTATTAATGCAAGAAATAAATATGCAAAACACAAGAGGAAATGCAAATTCATAAAGGCAAGCAAACATGAACATGCAAGCACATCATCACTTTGAACAACACATACAAACATGTGTATCCAAGCGGAAAACAAATGCGTGTTGATGAAGTCCCGATTAAACAATCAAAATAGAGACAAAATGTCCAAAACATTTCACTCCTGATGCATCATATTAATCTACAATGATCCGATGTGAAACGGTACTCAAGCAAACAAGAAAAACAACAAAACAGACTTGCTGGCACAGTGTTAATCGGTTAACACTGGAGGTTAATCGGTTAACCTGTGGAAAATGTTTGAAAATCATGAAATTTGTACATGTTAATCGGTTAACACCAGGTGTTAACTGATTAACACCTTGAAATTTTTGAAAAATTTGAATATTTATAATGGTTAATCGGTTAACACAAAGTGTTAACCGATTAACACTGTGCCAACAGCAGAAAAACAGCAACATAACAACATTTTCAGCAAATAAGCACTTATCCGATCAACTGGATGATTGCATAATCACTTAATCCCGAAATTAAACCAGCAAACCATGATTCAAACAGCATATGAACAGATTAACACAACAAGATAATGGATCAAACGGATCGAATCCATCAAAACTCAATCAAATATGAAAATCCACATGATTATGCAAATAAGCTAAAGACAGATTCAGATCAAGAATTTCCAACCTACGAAGCGGAGATTTTCTCCGGTTAGTGTTGATTTGCTGGAAATAAGTAGATCGAATCAAGCAAACCGTAGATTCTTCGAGATCCAAGTATGTTCTTGTTGTAGGAGTGAGGATTCACCAAGATCAAGCCAAAATAAGCCAAATAATCACTTCTAAAATCAATTCCAAGTTTAGATCCAATTTTGCACGAAAGTTGGATGAAGAAATTGATTCAATGGAGAGAATGGATGAAGGTCTAGCTCTTAGAAATCAAGGATTCCAATGAAGAATCAATAATTTCAATGAGAAGAGCTTTGGTGAGGGTTTTGGAGGATGGAAAGTTGAGAGAGAATTTGAGAGAATTGAGATGAATTCTGAAAATGAGAGTGAATTACGAGAGATTAGATTGCTTTGGTTTAGAGTGGATCACTTAAATATCACTTAGGCTTGGATCCAAATGAGAGGTTTGGATTATGGTTTTTGAAATTGTGGATTGGAATTAGGAATGGGCATTTGGAGGGAAAGTGAAATTAACCAAATTTCAAATAGGTTCTAGATCCTTCCCAAGTGTAAAATTGAATTTCCAAGTGATCAAAATTGGACCCCAAAGTGGCTTGCATTGAAAATTCACGTGCAGAGGCAAAAATTGCTCTGGTTAATTAATTAACCATATGTGTTAATCGATTAACACCTTTAAAAATCCCAATCTTCCCTAATTTTGACTTGGTTAATCGATTAACCAAATGTGTTAACCGATTAACACCTTCAAAATTTTGAATTTGGCGCCTTTTGGAGGGAAATCTGGTCGTTCGCCCGTTTCTTGCCGTTTTGCGCTCTGTTAAGCTTCAGGATCTTGCTCTTGAATATTATCATTGTGAGAATGCTTGATATAGCCTAAATGCTGTTTTCTGAGCTGAAAAATGCCCTGTAAAATAAAATCGGTCGCTCGACCGCTGGGCAAAATAAAGGTCAAGGACTTTGATGATCGTTGTTCAGGTTCATGCGCTGAGATGAACACGGAGCCACGCGAAAATGCAAAGAAACAAAATCCAGATACTGCTAAAATGGAAAGGAAAACTTTTGGGTGCTACACCTTGTTTGTGTGCATGTGCATTATATATATTGACTATGTGAATACTTGTGTATGTGTTGCTCGTGCATCATCATCTCATCACCCCATCATAAGCATTCATGCAATTGGTTTTGAGAAACTCAGTTGTCTTCTTTATTGCAAAAAAACTTAGGTCATGGATTTTGGGAAAAGAAATACTAGGAAATACAACTTCAAGATACCAGATTTAACATAATTAAGGAAATCGGTGGCCTTAGTATCTCGTCCTAAAGATTTTGGAAAGAGATATGGAAGATTATTGGGACTTGTCAAGATCAAGATGTAAGAAGGAGTTCTCAACACTCTCGTGTAATTCTATGACCCCTTATATCACTATTTCACATTTCCCGATTATCAGCTCATCCCGACTTTGGAAGAATACTCATACCACATTGGTCTGCCAATATTGGATAAGAAGTTGTTCAGTGGTTTAGAGAAATTCCCTTCACCAAAGGACATTGCAAATGCAATCCACCTAGAAGCTTCCGAAGTCAAAGCCAATATCACCTCTAAGTATGGACTCAGAGGTCTACCTGCTGAATTTCTGATAAAGAAAGCTACTCTCTTTGTCAAAGAAAATAGCCTAGATAATTTTGAAGCAATCCTCGCATTTCTCATCTATGGTTTGGTTCTCTTCCCCGAAGAAGAAAATTTCATTGACATCAACCCTATCCAGATCATCATCATTTGTAATCCCGTACCTCTTCTGCTTGGAGATATGTACCATTCTATTCACTATAGGACTCTTAAAGGAGATGGGACTATCCTATGTTGTGCTCCTCTGTTGTATAAATGGTTTGTTGCACATTTGTCAAGAACATATCTTTTCAAAGAAAATCCAAATGGACTAAGGTGGTCTCAAAGGCTCATGGCTCTAACTCAGACCAATGTACATTGCTATGATCCCGCTTATGACAAAGGAGAGATCGTCAACAGTTGTGGCTCATTTCCCAACGTACCTATTCTCAGTGTACGAGGAGGAATCAATTACAACCCTATCCTTGCAAGACGTCAATTTGGGTTTCCCATGAAGGGAAAGCCTAGCAATGTTAGGTTTCTTCTACCTCAATGCAGAAGCTAGTATGAGATTTAGTGATAGCATTGCAGATGCTTGGAAGATCATCCACAAGAAGACCAAGACTGATCTTGGGAAGAAGAACTGTATAGTGTTTGAGCCTTTCACGCAATGGGTATGTGCTAGAGCCCGTGATCTCAAGATGCCTTATCTCCTAGAGACACCTTTACTGATTGTTGTCACTTCTTCCTCTATCATTCCTGTTAGGAAAATGGAGGAATACTAAGAAACATTTTCTAGATTGAAGCTTGAGTGAGATATGACCGATAAAATAGCAAGTGTACTATTTTTATCGATGTAATAATAAGGGGAAATTCCCCGAATATCGATCTCGCAGACTGCGTATGAATACAAGTTCACTAATAATGCAATTGAATAAAAAGTCAAAGGGGTTTTAGTTTGTTACTTTAAAATTGTAAAGGCCAGAAGGCAAAAGTAGTAAAATAAAGGTTTTAGACAGTTATGAGGAGCATGCTAGGGTAGGGTGTATGAAAATCCTTGTAATAACCTTAATCCTTAGTTTTCAGAGATCACTGCTCAATTCAATTGGTCCCAGTTTTAAAGATTAGTTTACTCTAATTCTTTAGAAGAAAACCCTTTGGTATTCTCCCTTTACCCCAATTCCTTGGCAGTATAGGAACAATACCAAGCAATTTAATTTATCTAAAACATTACGGTTACTATAGGGTATCCCCATTCCTAGGCAATATCTACTATAGTATTATCGTATAAAAGCATTAACGATCAGTTTTCCAAACCTAAGGTTAACCGTAAATTGAATCCTTATTTGTCAGATAAGAAAAACCTTACGAGCATTATACAATAACAACGATGATTAAAAAGCAGTGAAATCAATAATTCAAAGAAAAGAAGGTCATTACAGAGTCAATTCAGGGACACCCCCTAGCATTGGGGGGATTAGCTACTCATAATAATTAAAATAAATTCAACAATTTTACTGAACATTACAAGATAATAGGTTCGCCTTGATCTTCAATTGCTTCCGCTCATTAAAACCTTCAGTTTCCCCAATCCTTGATCGCTGCAATCATGATTGTAAAATTCTTTTGTGTCCAAAAGTCCATTTTTCCTTCTCAAAACACAACTTAAATAGTCTCAGGTCCAACCCAGCAATAGGAAAATACCCCATATGCCCTTAGGAATCACAAAGGTCAAAAATCTAAGAAAATTAGAAGATGAAGCGCTTTAGCCAACACGGGCCGTGTCAGCTAACACGGGCGGCCGCGTTGGCTCACTGCCTATAAAAAATCAACTTTTTTTTTGCCCCAGGCATGCTGACACGGGCAGTGTCAGCCTGACACAGGCAGTGTCAGCTGACACGGGCGGCCGTGTCAGCTCCCTGTTTCCCACCAATTCTTGCCTTTCTGAGCACTTCCTGACACTTGTCGTGTCAGCTAACACGTGCGGCCGTGTCAGGCTCCTAGTTCACTTCAAAACTCTTCTGAATTCTTGCTGTTTTCGTCGGTTTTTGCTCTGATTCTTCTTGATTGCTTACCTGAACCTAAAAAACATGGAAATACCAAACCGACGCCTAAAAGGCAATAAGAATGAATAAAATGTGACTAAACATATATAATGATTAACTAAACCTAAAGGTCAAATAACGTATAAAAACCACTGATCAAACTCCCCCAAACTTAAACCATTGCTTGACTTATGAATGTAAGGTGTGTCGGTACTCATACGTGAGTCTTTGTTCTGATCGGCTAAAACTAGCTCTCTCGGTAATCATCCGTTAACGAAGGCATTACAAAAACACACACCGCAGTCAAACTACAAACCTAAGTCCCCCTTTCGGCCACCTCTCCAACTATGCTTTGGGCTTAAGTCTTTTCTTCGATTTTCTACCCTTTTGATTTGGATAATCAGATTAAGGCATTTTATGATTGCTTTCCTTCATATGTGCAATTTTGCTCGAGACTTTTTCTGTGGCACCTTTATTCTTTTTTTTTTCTCGCTCAATGGCGTTTATTAGTCCAGTTTGGGACGACTATAGAGATTCAACCGCCGTTAGGCTAAATAACCAGGTGAGGGGTTACCCAACTTAGAAGGACTAGTTGTCTTTACGTCATTATTCACGAATTTCTTTGCTTTTTTTTTTGGTGCCAAGTGTCATTCTCATAATCAAAATTTAAACATGCAATTCTTTTTAATCATGTCAGACTATCATTATGAACAAATTCGGGAATACTTCTCAAATCGAAGTACTATGGCACAAATCTACACGTTGGACTCGTTCCCTTACTTCGGGGAACCTCAGATATTCAAATTATACCTCAAATTCCAAACTTTCCAAGATCCTTAGTTCAAACTCCTCTTCCCTCGAACTCTAAATATTTTCCTGACTACCTCACACACATAACATTCACAAGAAAATTTTTTAGGTCTTCATAAGAGGAAAATTCGACGTGTTTTTTACCAAACTTAATTAAAAAGGTATTTAAATTGACAATTCAAAACAGTAAAACCTCCCCCAAACTTGAACTAAACATTGTCTCAATGTTTAAGAATAAGAGAAGAAGAGATGTACTCACAGAGATCCTCACAGAGGGGTCGATAGGTAATGCAACATCTCTTTGCTGCTTACACGTTTTCCCTCGCAAACTCTCATTTATTCCTGCAAAAAAAACCACAAAAAGAAAAACATAAATTCTTAAATCCGTGGGTTGCCTCCCACGCAGTGCTTCGTTTAACGTCGTCTGGCTCGACGGTTGACTCCCCATTGTTATGGGGGGGGGGGGTACTTTATTCTTCAAACTCTATTTGTAAGTGCTCTTAATTGGCTGCATTTTTGTGGCAAAATATAAGTACATATATGAATGTCATGCTGGATGTTATTACATTCATAATATGGACTGTGCAGGGTAAGTTAACTAAGCTAACTATAAGTTAAGTTGAATGTCATACTCAATGTTATGACATAGGTCGTATGACATCAAGCGGAAGTTTGTTGTTCTGGTAGCTATAACTCAGGAAACAACTCAGAAGCTCATGCTGGAATGCAGGAGACATTTTAGATGCCATAGGGGAACTAAAATGTACCTGATTAAAGAGGAAAACGTGCAGAATACATAAGTGAGGGTTTATGATGGATAAAACCTAATGTATGTGCCCAGGCCCAAGAACTGATCTGCTGCTACAAATAACAGGAGAGGCAATCCTAGAAGGCAGCTGTTGAAGATAGAGAAGCAGAGAAATCACCATAGTAGTTTAGAAGTGAAGAGGTTGTTCTTCACGTTTGTGTCTTAGGAATACGTGTAACCCAAGCAACTGTTGAGTGCATTGGTTATGTAGTTTCTAGACTATGTTACACTCGAAGCTGTTAAGCCAGAGTGTGTGTTCCTTGATCAAAGCTTTGAAGCAAAGATCAAGGTGTGTGTGTGTGTAGGTGAAGTTTCTCTTCAATCTACAATTTAAATTGTAACTTGTTGTTATCACTGTTGTGTGATTATAGGGAGTGAGTGGGTATACTCAGGTCTAGAGTGTCTCTAGGTTAAATTGTCATTGAGTAGTGATTAAGTGAAGAGTGCAAATTGGAGGTTTGACTCTGAATTCATACTGCTGATAGTGAAATTTCTCCCTGGCTTGGTAGCCCCCAGATGTAAGTGTGTTGCACTGAACTGGGTCAGCAACTAACCGTGTTATTTACTGCTTTGTTATTACTGCATAATAGTAAATCTGTAGTGAATGTCACAGTGGATGTTATAACCTCTGTTAGAACATCCATCGTGGGCAGCCCAAAATTTTCAATTGGCGTCAGAGCAGGCACCCTGCCTGTTTATTACTGGGTGAGATCTAGGGAAACAAAATTCTGGTACTATGGATAAAGATATTGGATTCACCAATAGACCTCCAATTCTGGATGGTTCAAATTATGACTATTGGAAGCTTAGGATGATTGCCTTCCTAAGGTCCTTAGACAACAAGGCTTGGAGAGCTGCAAACTATGGCTGGGAACATCCTGTGAAGACTGACAAGGATGGAGTGTCTGTGCAAATTCCTGAAGAGGAATGCACCAAAGAGCAAGAGGCATTGGCTCTTGGAAACTCTAAGGCATTGAATGCACTCTTCAATGGTATAAACAAAAACATCTTCAGACTGGTCCACCACTGTGAACTAGCAAAGGATGTTTGGGACACTCTCAGAACCACTCCTGAAGGAACTTCCAAGGTTAAAATGTCAAGACTTCAAATGCTGACCACAAAATTTGAAAGTCTACATGAATGTTCTTGAACTAGCCAACACCTCAGGAGCTTTGGGAGAGAAGATGGCTGAAGAAAAGCTTGTAAGGAAGATACTAAGGTCACTACCTAAAAGATTTGCAATGAAGGTAATAACCATTGAAGAAGCTCAAGACATATGCCTAATGAAAGTGGATGAACTCATTGGATCTCTTCAAACTTTTTACATGGGGATGTGTGATCAGGCTGTGGAGAAAAAGAGCAAGAGTATAGCCCTTGTCTCAAACACTGCTGAGACTTCAGAGCATGAAAGGGAGGAAGATCTATCAAAGGCAATAGCCATGCTTGGAAAACAGTTCAACAAACTGGCCAAAAGGATAAATACTAAGTCTAAGCCCTATTTCAAAATGGTGTCTGTTGACAAAGAAAAAACTGAAGATAAAGCCAACCAAAGCAGAGGAGTACATTGCCATGAGTGTGAGGGATATGGACATGTTAGGAAGGAATGTCCCACATACCTCAAGAAGAAGGGAAAAGGTCTAACAGTCACTTGGTCTGATGAAGACTCTGACAGTGGATCAGAAGGGGAATCATCCAAGCATGTAACTGTTCTCAACAGTGTGTGTGGAGACTCAAGTGAAGAGGAGCTAACTTATGATGAACTAGCTGAATCATATAAGAAGTTATCCATCCAAAGCACAACATTGTACCAGCAAGGAGAGCATCTGAAGAAGCTCATCAAAGAGTTAGAAGCTGAAAAGAGAGAGCATCTAGACACTATAAACTCACTCCAAGGGGAGGTAAAGGAGTTGAAAGGAGAAAAGGAGCAAATGATAAAATCCATAAGGATGCTCAACTCTGGATCTGACATGCTAGAGGAGATTCTCCAGAGTGGTCAGACTGCAGGAAATAGGTCTGGTCTAGGATTTGTTGAAAAACAAAATCCTGTCTTGAAACTCAAGAGGTTGTAGCCTGACAGTCAAAAGTTACAAAGGATGTCACAGCCAAAGTTACAACATCCTCCCCCATAGAAATTGGAATCAAGTCAAGAGACAATTCCAAAGGCATAAATGCTACCACTGTGGAAAGCTTGGACACATTCGTGTTGTGTGCTTCTGGTTGCATGGATTTCCATGGCAAAGAAGTGATAATTAGGGTAAGCAGGGAAAAAGACAGCATCAAGGACAAAGGTATCATCATGCCCACCAGAGCTGGAGACAGCATCAAGCAAAATTCAAAAAGATGGAAGTGCCTAAGATGCAAGAATAATGGGCTGTCAAGACTGTAACTCTAACAGCCAACATCTCCCTAAGAATGCCAAACAATGAGGACTGGTATTTTGACAGTGGCTGCTCCAGGGATATGACTGGAATTGAGGATCTATTGATCAAACTCAAGCCTCATTCATTGTCATGTAACCTTTGGGGATGAAGCTAGAGGAGAAATCACAGGTGCTGGACAACTTGATGGTCCTAAAGCTCCAGAATTAAGAGATGTCTTGTTAGTTAAAGGACTAAATGTCAATCTAATAAGCATAAGTCAACTATGTGATCAAGGTTTAAAAGTACACTTTTCCAAAGACAAGTGTGTGGTGACTAATGAAGAAGGTAAGGAAGAAATGAGGGGATCTAGATCAAAGAACAACTGTTACATATGGGAACCCAGAAGAAACATAAATGGATTGGTAAATGAAGAAAATGATCACCTAGGACTAGAGAAAAGAACCAGGTCAAAATCATCAACAAAAGGATTCTCAAAATATGCTTCAAAAAGAAGGGCTGGGTGTAAGAAAAGTCAGGTAGGAAGGCTAGACAACAAGGGATACCCTAAGGTTAGCCATCAGGTAAAGCTAGATATGCTATATTGGAACCTAATGGAGTCCATGGAGGATGCTCTGCAAAAGAGAAACAATGTCACTCGTGATGTTATGACCCTGTTCTGTGACATCAAAGGAGTCATCCAAGAGAGGTCTGCTGATCTCAAGAGGGGTATGCTCAGTGGTAGAGTGTGTAGATGGACAATGATGTGTGGAAACTATGGGGACTATGTACTAAATATTGTTGACAGGGTTCAAAAGTTATAAAGGAAGATCAAGGCAAGATTGAGCAATGGAAATTGAGTCCCTACAATAAGAAGTTATAACAATTAAAGGAAATGGGGAATTACATTTTGATACTAAGTCATTTAATGATAAGTCAAAACGGTAAGTTCCCTCCTAGTAAGCAATCATACCTCACTCTCACGTACATAACACACTCTCTCTATTCTTGGTGCCTTCACAAACGCTCCAACTTCCATACCATCTCAAACAAGAAAATAAGGGTTTCCTCATCGCCTTCAACGACAACGACTATGGAACAACCAACCTCCAGAATGAACATCAGTCCAGATAAAGCAAACCCTAATGAGGCTCTAGAGATTGTTCCACTATGAATGATGACTCCTGAAGGAGTGCTGGTAAAGAAACCTAACAGGAAGCATGCAAAACAAGAAAAAACCCTTGGCTCAAGGAAAGATACTCCCACGACTACTTTTGGTGACCTAAATACTGAAGAAGCAAGACGAACGCACCTTGAAATTGTTGCAATGGTTGCTAGTACCCTCAACATTCCCATTAAGGGGACTGAACATAAGCATGGTGATCAAAGTAATGTCCCACACAATGTCAAAGCATTGGATAACAACCCCCCATAAGAGAAGAATAAGGATGAAGGGTCTGATAAAAGGGAGGATGATTTGCATGAAGCCAAAGATACAGAGGTAGGCAACTTAGACGAGTACTCAGATAATGACCTTATAGCAACGATCAATCCAAACATTGCCAAAATATTGATGAAGAGGAAAGGGAAAAAGATAGATAACCAAAGCTCACCCAAGAAAAGGGATGCTGAAAAAACTACTGAGCAAGGAGATACCACCAAGAAGATTGGAACAAAAAGTACTCAGGTTGTACCCTCCAAAGGGTGGAGCAAGGTGACCATCAAGAAGAGAAAGATTGAATCGAGACCAGAACGAGAAACAGATTCGGATGTTGATATGGATGTCACTGACATCCCAGCAAAGAGGAAACCTGCTTCAAGCAAGCTGGCTGAAAGTGTTCCTGAAGTGACCCTGGACAACATCTCCTTCCACTATCCCTCAGGTGTCATCAGGTGGAAGTATATATACCAAAAGAGGCTGGCCTTAGAGAGAGAGAGAGCTTGCTCAAAATTCTCTGGATAACAAGGAGATTGTGCACCTTATATGTGAAGCTGGCTTGATGAAAACTGTCACTCAGTTTTCCCAATGCTATGAAATTCTGGTCAAAGAATTCATAGTTAACTTATCTGATAATTGTGCTGATAGAAAATTGTCTGAGTTTGGGAAAGTCTTTGTCAGGGGAAATGGCATTGTTTTCACTCCCACCATCATCAACAACTTCCTTGAGAGAACAAATGAGGCTGTGCCAGAGTTAACCATATCTGACAACAGAATATGTCAAGTGATAACTAGAAATCAAGTCAGGAAATGGCCATCAAAAGGGAAGCTTGCTGCCAGCAAGCTGAGCTGAAATATGCCTTGCTTCACAAGATTGGTGCTGCAAACTGGGTGCCAACCAATCACAAATCATCAGTGGCCACCATCCTAGGAAGGGTCATCTATGATGTGGGAACCAGGACCAAAATGGGTTATGGAACATACATCTTTGATCAAACAATGAAGCATGCTGGAAGCTATAGCATCAAAGGACCTATAGCATTTCCTTCCCTCATCTGTGGAATAATGTTAGCGCAGTTTCCAAACATCCTCAGGACCAGTGATGTAGCAAGCAAAAGAGAAACTCCCTTAGCCTTTCATCACAAACTGTTTCAAGGAACCCATGTTTCAGACATTTCCATGACATCCACTGAGACATCAAAAAAGGGGTTCCAAAGTCAAAAAGGCTGAAGTGATAACCATCATTAAAGAAACATGCAAAGAACTGGATGCAAGAAAGCAAACACTTGAAAAATTGATGCAATCTCTTGAGCTAGATGAGGATACTGACAGTTCAGAGGATGCTACAAGGAGAAGGTGCCACAAAGGACGATGATGGTACTAGGGAAGTGGAAAGTCAGGAAGGAGGCTCTGGAAAGACTGAGGAAGACAGGTCCACATCAGCTGCAGAAGAAGACTAATGCCTTATGGCTCAAACCGCTGCTGGATGAGGTGGTGGAGGAAGCAGGGTTGCTGACTTATTGGTGTGATTTGTTAATCTGGTGTGAGAACTGTTAAGACAATCTGTTTTGTTATGCTCTATCTGAGCAGTTTTGTAATGTAACCCCATCTTTATGTATTGGTACAATTTATGATCTATACTATGGTTGGTTGGATTTTAATTTGTGGCTAAAAAGGGGGAGAGAGTGTTAGATGAATAGCAGCAGGTACAACAAATACAGATGGAAGAATTGGTGGATAACCAAATAGTAGCAGGTACAACATATACAGATGGAAGAATTGGTGGATAACCAATAGTGGATAACCAATATGAGTACCATAGGTTATGTGGTAGTAACAGATGCAGGTGGAAGAACCAGACTGCCATGAGAAGTAATTGTGATTGAGCATATGCACCATAGTGCTTATGATATCAGTGTGCAGGTGATGCGGACTGATGAGATTTGGGTGTGATGCAGACTGATGAGATTTGGGTGTGATAACAGTTGTTTGGGCTTCACAGATATGATATGTATGCCATGTATGTTATAACTAGGACTGACATGCTGTAGGTACTAACATGGGTGATCATAACAAGATGCTTAGGAATTCTGTGCAAGAAGCAGAATGCATCCCTGCAGGGGGAGTAACACAAATGTGTGACATCAGAAGGTCATGCTGATGGTCATAAAATCCAGTTCAGACTGGATATTGCCCAGCTGATAAGTGCATCAGTTAAGGGGGAGTAACTCTGTTACTCAAACAAGCCAAGAGTGACATCTGTAGTAGAAGTCTACAGAGTGTTAACAAAGTGAGTGCTAACAGGGCTGAAAGCCAACTGTGAGGATTCTGAGAGCTTAAGAAGCAAGTGACTTACCTGCATGACAGAACCATTGTTAAGTCTTCTGCTGTGTAGGAAATCTCTGATGTAAGTACAGAGTGTTTTAGCCAAAAATTTGCCAAAGGGGGAGTTTGTAAGTGCTCTTGATTGGCTGCATTTTGTGGAAAAATATAAGTACATATATGAATGTCATGCTGGATGTTATTACATTCATAATATGGACTGTGCAGGGTAAGTTAACTAAGCTAACTATAAGTTAAGCTGAATGTCATACTCAATGTCATGACATAGGTCGTATGACATCAAGCGGATGTTTGTTGTTCTGGTAGCTATAACTCAGGAAACAACTCAGAAGCTCATGCTGGAATGCAGGAGACATTTTAGACGCCATAGGAGAACTAAAATGTACCTGATTAAAGAGGCAAGCGTGCAGAATACATAAGTGAGGGTTTATGATGGATAAAACCTAATGTATGCGCCCAGGCCCAAGAACTGATCTGCTACTACAAATACCAGGAGAGGCAATCCTAGAAGGCAGCTGTTGAAGATAGAGAAGCAGAGAAATCACCATAGTGGTTTAGAAGTGAAGAGGTTGTTCTTCACGTTTGTGTCTTAGGAATACGTGTAACCCAAGAAACTGTTGAGTGCATTGGTTAGGTAGTTTCTAGACTGTGTTACACTTGATGCTGTTAAGCAAGAGTGTGTGTTCCTTGATCAAAGCTTTAAAGAAAAGATCAAGGTGTGTTTGTGTAGGTGAAGTGTCTCTTCAATCTACAGTTTAAATTGTAACTTGTTGTTATCATTGTTGTGTGATTGTAGGGAGTGAGTGGTTATACTCAGGTCTAGAGTGTCTCTAGGTTAAATTGTCATTGGGTAGTGATTAAGTGAAGAGTGAAAACTGGAGGTTTGACTCTGAATTGATACTGTTGATAGTGAAATTTCTCCCTGGCTTGATAGCCCCCAGATGTAAGTGTGTTGCACTGAACTGGGTCAACAACTAACTACGTTATTTACTGCTTTGTTATTACTGCATAGTAGTAGATCTGTAGTGAATGTCACAGTGGATGTTATAACCTCTGTTAGAACATGCATCGTGGGCCGGCCAGAATTTTCACTATTGCTTGACTTTTTCGCAGTAGAATACCAGCCAGGTTTAGAGATAAGAGCAACTTGAAGTGGTTTTGACCGTTCTCCCTTTTTAGTTGTTTTGATCATCCCAACTGAAGGTTTAACATCTTTCTCCTTAACTTTCTTCCTAACCTTTAAAGCTTATAAATTGATTTCCTCATCAAAAGGTTTTAAAGTGAGCGTACTTGTTTCAACATCAATATTGCACCGACTAGTAAGCAAGAACGGTCGGCCAAGTATGATCGAAGTCTCTTCATCTTCTGGAATATCCATGATTTAAAAATCAACTGGGAAGGTGAAGTTATTGATTGTCACCAGTACATCCTCTGCTAGCCCATATGCCATCTTAGTTGTGTGGTCGGAAAACTTCAAGCTTGTTCCTGTATCGCTCACTTTTCCAATATCTAGCTTTTTGAAAATCGACAAAGGCATGAGACTCACACTAGCACCTGAATCAATTAGGACTTTCTTAAAAGTTCTATATTTTATAGTACAAGGGATAACTACTGGTCCAGGATCCTTCCTCTTGATGGGTATTCTCTTTTCTTCTGATATTTCCTTACATTGCTCAGTTGTGGTATTCGGTTCTTCACCCATTGATCTCTTTTTACCTATAACCTCTTTCATGAATTTCTTGTACAAAGGCATTTGCTCGAGTGCTTCAAAAAATGACATGTTGATTTCCAATTTGTTAAACATTGCGCTGAATCTTCCAAATTCCTTCTCTTTCTGATCCTTCATTGTAACTCTTTGAGGAAACGATAGCTTGATTTTTCAGTTTCACCTACTCTTTCTTTTTCTCTTCAGTTGGTTTTCCAGATGGCACAACTTCTTTTGGTTCTTTCACTTTTTCTCTTACCTCAAGTTCCACCTCTATGCATTCATACTCACTTATTTCCTCTTCTTCTATCATTTTCTGATTTCATGTTGTGACAACATTAATACTCTCTTGATTTTTTGGATTCGGTACTGTCACACTCGGGAGGGTTCCTTGAGTGTGTGTTGAGAGGTGTTAGGCTATCTGCCCCATTTGCGACTCAAAATTTTTGATGGAAGCTGTGTTATTCCTTTGAATATTACGGGTCTCTTCTTGGAATTGAATATTTTGAGCTACCATTCTTTCAATAGCTAACTACTATTCTGCTTTTTGAGAAGCCTGTTGTTGTTACGAATATAGAGGTTGACTTTGGTCTTTCCAGGAAAAGTTTGGATGATTCTTCCATCCTGGATTATATGTCTGAGAATATGGATTGTTCTGCCTCAAATATTTTATCTCTTTGATTTTTTGAGCAGTAGCATGACAATGCGCAGTAAAATGGGGCCCATTACAAACCTCACAACTCACAGCTTGGACAGGTTGAACTTGAGCTACAGTTTCAGTACTCACTTTCATTCCCTTGAGCCTTCTTTCCACTTCAGCTTTGATTTGATCTTCCATTTTCCCAACTTGTACGGCTAACTTCAAGTCAACTATTTCTTCCGGCTTACTCACACTCCGTTCATATAATTCCAGATACTTGTTTGTAGCGATGGCTTCAATAATTTTTCTAATGCCGGTGACTGCTGTAAAGTTAGATAAGCCACCGGCTGCTGTATCGATTAGCTGCTTGGTTTTCATCTTAAGACCATTCACAAACATCTGCATCTGTTCAGTTTGATCCAGATTGTGAGTAGGACATGCAACCAATAATCGTTTGAACCTTTTATAAGAATCTTTGAGCGATTCTCCCTCCCTCTGTTTAAAATTCATAATATCATATCATTTACGAATATAAACAGAGGCAGGGAAATACTCATTCAGAAAGACTCTTTCCATTTCTTCCCACGTAGTAATACTTCCGACTGGTAAGGAGTAAAACCACTCTTCAGCTTCTTCAGATAAGGTGAACGCAAACATTCTTAACCTTTTTCCTTCATCTGTGTGTCCTTCAATCTTGAGATTAGTGCTCATCGTCAGAAATCTCTGTAGATGTTTATTTGCGTCTTCGTTAACCTCTCCGGTGAAAGGTCTCCTCTCAAGTTGAGTGATTGTCCTCGGATGCAGTTGGAAATTTGGTATATTCACTGGTTGGTTTACAATTGTTAACCTACCAGCCGGTGCATTAGCCCCGCCGTAATCTCCAAAAAGTCTCTCCGCTGGTGGAAGTTCCGCCATAGCTTCAATGTCTCTTTCTCATTCCGAACCTGAATCTGAATGAACAGAAATTGTTTCTTCTTCTGAAGCTAATAGTCTAGCTTGTCTACGTCTTTCGTGTAGAGTGCTTTCAATTTCTGCGTCCAAAGAAAAATTAGCTGAGGGGTCTCCTCGCATGAAAATGTTAGACACAAATTAGTAGTAACAAAAATAATAATAATAACAATAAAAATAAAAACTGAAAATAAAATTTTGCTTGCAGAGCGACAAAATTTCAATTGAATTACACTTAAATTGATATTATGGCAGTCCCCGGCAACGGCGCCAAAAACTTGACCGGTAAAATAGCAAGTGTACTATTTTTACCAATGTAGTAATAAGGGGAAATTCCCCGAATATCGATCTCGTGGACTGCGTATGAATACAAGTTCACTAATAATGCAATTGAACAAAAAGTCAAAGGGGTTTTGGTTTGTTGCTTTAAAATTGTAATAGCCAAAAGGAAAAAGCAGTAAAATAAAGGTTTCAGACAGTTATGAGGAGCATACTAGGGTACGGTGCATGAAAAGCCTTGTAATAACCTTAATCCTTAGTTTTCAGAGATCACTGCTCAATTCAATCGGTACTGGTTTTAAAGATTAATTTACTTTAATTCTTTAGCAGAAAACCCTTTGGTATTCTCCCTATACCCTAATTCCTTGGCAGTATAGGAACAATACCAAGCAATTTATTTTATCTAAAACATTACGGTTACTATAGGGTATTCCCATGCCTAAGCAATATCTACTATAGTAATATCGTATAAAAGCGTTAACGATCATTTTTCCAAACCTAAGGTTAACCGTAAATTGAATCCTTATTTGTCAGATAAGAAAAACCTTAAGAACATTCCACAATAACAACGATGATTAGAAAGCAGTGAAATCAATAATTCAAAGAAAACAAGGACATTACAGAGTCAATTCAGGGACACCCTCTAGCATTGGGGGGGGGGGGCTTAGCTACTCATAATATTAAAATAAATTCAACAATTTGACTGAGCATTACAAGATAATAGGGTCACCTTGATCTTCAATTGCTTCCGCTCATGAAAACCTTGAGTTTCCCCAATACTTGATCGCTGCAATCTTAATCGTAAAATTCTTTTATGTCAAAAAATCCCTTTTTCCTTCTTAAAACATGTCTTAAATAGTCTTAGGTCCAACCCAGCAATAGGAAAATACCCCATATACCCTTAGGAATCATAAAGGTCAAAAATCTAAGAAAATTAGAAGATGAAGCGCTTTAGCCAACACGGGTCGTGTCAGTTGACACGGGCGGCCGTGCTGGCTCACTGCCTATAAAAAATCAACTTTTTTTGCCCCAGGCATGCTGACACGGGCTGCCGTGGTAGCTCCCTGTTTTCCACAAATTCTTGCCTTTCTGAGCACTTCTTGACACATGCCGTGTCAGCTAACACGGTCGGCCGTTTCAGGCTCTTGGTTCACTTCAAAACTCTTCCGAATTCTTGCTGTTTTCCCCGGTTTTTCTCTGAATCTTCTTGATTGCTTACCTGAACCTAGAAAACATGGAAATGCCAAACTGACGCGTAAAATGCAATAAAAATGAATAAAATGCGACTAAACATATATAATGATTAACTAAAACTAAAGGTAAAATAACGTATAAAAACCACTGATCAAACTTCCCCAAACTTAAACCATTACTTGACCTTAAGCAATTAGCTTGGATAAATAATTTTCAGATCAAACAACATATCAAATTAAGGACTTATGAATGTAAGGTGTGTCGGTACTCATACGTGAGTCTTTGTTCTGATCGGCTAAAACTAGCTCTCTCGGTAATCATCCGTTAACGAAGGCATTACAAAAACACACACCGCAGTAAAACCACAGACCTAAGTCCCCCTTTCGGCCACCTCTCCAATTATGCTTTGGGCTTAAGTATTTTCTTCGATTTTCTACCCTTTTCATTCGGATAATCAGATTAAGGCATTTTATGATGGCTTTCCTTCATATGTACAATTTTGCTCGAGACTTTTTCCGTGGCACCTTTATTCTTTTTTTTCTCTCGCTCAATGGCGTTTATTAGTCCACTTTGGGACGACTATAGAGATTCAACCGCCGTTAGGCTAAATAACCGGGTGAGGGTTACCCAACTTAGAAGGACTAGTTGTCTTTACGTCATTATTCACGGATTTCTTTGCTTTTTTTTTGGTGCCAAGTGTCATTCTCATAATCAAAATTTAAACATGCAATTCTTTTTAATCATGCCGGACTATCATTATGAACAAATCAGGAAATACTTCTCAAATCCAAGTACTATGGCACAAATCTACACGTTGGATTCGTTTCCTTACTTCGGGGAACCTCGGATATTCAAATTATACCTCAATTTTCAAACTTTCCAAGATCCTTAGGTCAAACTCCTCTTCCCTCGAACTCAAAATATTTTCCTGACTACCTCACACACATAACATTCACAAGAAAAATTTTAAGGTCTTCATAAGGGGCGAATTCGACGTGCTTTTTACCGAACTTAATTAAAAAGGTATTTAAATTGACAATTCAAAACGGTAAAACCTCCCTCAAACTTGAACTAAACATTGTCTCAATGTTTAAGAACAAGAGAAGAAGAGATGTACTCACAGAGGGGTCGACAGGTAATGCAACATCTCTTTACTGCTTACACGTTTTCCCTTGCAAACTCTCATTTATTCCTACAAAACAAAATAACCACAAAAAGAAAAACATAAATTCTTAAATCCGTGGGTTGCCTCCCATGCAGCGCTTCGTTTAACGTCCCCTGCCTCGACAGTTGACTCCCCATTTTTATGGGGGGTACTTTAGTCTCCAAACTTTATTGCTTGACTTTTTCGCAACAGAATACCGGTCAGGTTCAGAGATAAGAGCAACTTGAAATACTTTTGACTGTTCTCCCTTTTTAGTTGTTTTGATCATCCCAACTGAAGGTTTAACATCTTTCTCCATACCTTTCTTCCTAACCTCTAAAGCTTTTAAAGTGATTTCCTCATAAAAAGATTTTAAAGTGAGCGTACCTGTTTCAACATCAATATTGCACCGCTAATAAGCAAGAACGGCTTGCCAAGTATGATCAAAGTCTCTTCATCTTCTGGAATATCCATGATTTGAAAATCAACTGGGAAGGTGAAGTTATCAATTGTCACCGGTACATCCTCTGCTAGCCCATATGCCATCTTAGTTGTGTGGTCGACAAACTTCAAGCTTGTTCCCATATCGCTCACTTTTCCAATATCTAGCTTTTTGAAAATCGATAAAGGCATAAGACTCACACTAGCTCCTGAATCAATTAGGATTTTCTTAAAAGTTTTATCTTTATAGTACAAGGGATAACTACTGGTCCAAGATCCTTCCTCTTGATGGGTATTCTCTTTTCTTGTGATATTTCCTTACATTGCTCAGTTGTGCTCTTTGGTTCTTCACCCATTGATCTCTTTTTACCTATAACCTCTTTCATGAATTTCTTGTACAAAGGCATTTGCTCGAGTGCTTCAAAGAACGACTTGTTGATTTCCAATTTGTTGAACATTGCGCTGAATCTTCCAAATTCCTTCTCTTTCTGATCCTTCTTTGTAACTCTTTGAGGAAACGATAGCTTGATTTTCGGTTTAACCTCCTCTTTCTTTTTCTCTTCAGTTAGTTTTCCAGATGGCACAACTTCTTCTGGTTCTTTCACGTTTTCTCTTACCTCAAGTTCCACATCTATGCATTCATACTCATTTGTTTCCTCTTCTTCTATCATTTTCTGATTTCTTGTTGTGACAGCATTAATACTCTCTTGATTTTTCGGATTCGGTACTGTCGCATTCGGGAGGGTTCCTTGAGTGCGTGTTGAGAGGTGTTGGGCGATCTGCCCCATTTGCGACTCAAGAGTTTTGATGGAATATGTGTTATTCCTTTGAATATTACGGGTCTCTTCTTGGAATTGAATATTTTGAGCTGTCATTCTTTCAATAGCTAACTCTCATTCTGCTTTTTGAGAAGCCTGTTATTGTTGCAGATATGGAGGATGACTTTTGTCTTTCCAGGAAAAGTTATAATGATTCTTCCATCCTAGATTATATGTCTGAGAATATGGATTGTTCTGCCTCAAATATTTTATCTCTTCGATTTGTTGAGCAGTAGCAAGACAATGCACAGTAAAATGGGGCCCATTACAAACCCCACAACTCACAGCTTGGACAGGTTGAACATGAGCTATAGTTTTAGTACTCACATTCATTCCCTTGAACCTTCTTTCCACTTCAGCTTTAATTTGCTCTTCCATTTTCACAACTTGTGCGGCCAACTTCAAGTTAACTATTTCTTCCGGCTTACTCACACTCTAATCATATAATTCCAGATGCTCGTTTGTAGTGATGGCTTCAATAATTTTTCTGATGCTAGTGGCTGTTGTAAAGTTAGATGATCCACCGACTTCTATATTGATTAGCTGCTTAGTCTTCATCTTAATACCATTCACAAACATCTGCATCTGTTCAATTTGATCCAGATTGTGAGTAGGATACGCAACTAATAACTGTTTGAACCTTTTATAAGAATCTTCGAGCGATTCTCCCTCCCTCTGTTTAAAATTTATAATATCATATCATTTGCGAATATAAACAGAGGCAGAGAAATACTCATTCAAAAAGGCTCTTTCCATTTCTTCCCACGTAGTAATACTTCCGACTGGTAAGGAGTAAACCCACTCTTCAGCTTCTTCAGATAAGGTGAACGAAAACATTCTTAACCTTTTTGCTTCATCTGTGTTTCCTTCAATCTTGAGAGTAGTGCTCATTGTCAGAAATCTCTGTAGATGTTTATTTCTGTCTTCGTTAACCTTTATGGTGAAAGGTCTCCTCTCAAGTTGAGTGATTATGCTCGGATGCAGCTAGAAATTTGGTACATTCACTGGTTGGTTTACAATTGTTAACCTGCCAGCTGGTGCATTATCCCCGCCGTAATCTCCAAGAAGTCTCTCCACTGGTGGGAGTTCCGCCATAGCTTCAATGTCTCTTTCAGATTCGAACCTGAATCTGAATGAACAGAAACTCTTTCTTCTTCTGAAGCTAATAGTGTAGCTTGTCTATGTCTTTTGTGTAGAGTCCTTTCAATTTCTGCGTCCAAAGAAAAATTCACTGAGGGGTCTCCTCGCATGAAAATGTTAGACGCAGATTAGTAGTAACAAAAATAATAATAATAACAATAAAAATAAAAACTGAAAATAAAATTTTGCTCGCAGAGCGACAAAATTTCAATTGAATTACACTTAAATTGATATTATGGCAGTCCACGGCAACGGCGCCAAAAACTTGACCGGTAAAATAGCAAGTGTACTATTTTTACTGATGTAATTAGGGGAAATTCCCCGAATATCAATCTCGCGGACTGCGTATGAATACAAGTTCACTAATAATGCAATTGAACAAAAAGTCAAAGAGGTTTTGGTTTGTTGCTTTAAAATTGTAAAGGCCAGAAGGCAAAAGCAGTAAAATAAAGGTTTCAGACAGTTATGAGGAGCATGCTAGGGTAGGGTGTATGAAAAGCCTTGTAATAACCTTAATCCTTAGTTTTCAAAGATCAATGCTCAATTCAATCGGTACTGGTTTTAAAGATTAATTTACTCTAATTCTTTAGCAGAAAACCCTTTAGTATTCTCCCTATACCCCAATTCCTTGGAAGTATAGGAACAATACCAAGCAATTTATTTTATTTAAAACATTGCGGTTACTATAGGGTATCCTCATTCCTAGGCAATATCTACTATAATATTATCGTATAAAACCGTTAACGGTCATTTTTCCAAACCTAAGGTTAACCGTAAATTGAATCCTTATTTGTCAGATAAGAAAAACCTTAAGAACAATATACAATAACAACGATGATTAGAAACCAGTGAAATAAATAATTCAAAGAAAACAAGGTCATTACAAAGTCAATTCAGGGACACCCCCTAGCATTGGGGGGCTCAGCTACTCATAATATTTAAAATAAATTCAACAATTTGGTTGAACATTACAAGATAATAGGGTCGCCTTTATCTTCAATTGCTTCCGCTCATGAAAACCTTCAGTTTCCCCAATCCTGATTGCTGCAATCTTGATCGTAAAATTCTTTTCTATCCAAAAGTCCCTTTTTCCTTTTCAAAACACGTCTTAAATAGTCTCAGGTCCAACCCAGCAATAGGAAAATACCCCATATACCCTTAGGAAATACAAAGGTCAAAAATCTAAGAAAATTAGAAGATGCAGCGCTTTAGCCAACACGGGTCGTGTTAGCTGACACGGGCGGCCGTGTTGGCTTACTGCCTATAAAAAATCAACTTTTTTTCCCCAGGCTTGCTGACACGGGCGGTCGTGTCAGCTCCCTGTTTTCCACCAATTCTTGCGTTTCTGAGCACTTCCGGACACGGTCCGTGTCATCTAACACAGGCGGCCGTGTCAGCTAACACGGGCGGCTGTGTCAGGCTTCTGGTTCACTTCAAAACTCTTCCGAATTCTTGCTGTTTTCCCCGGTTTTTGCTCTGATTCTTCTTGATTGCTTACCTGAACCTAAAAAACATATATAATGATTAACTAAAACTAAAGGCAAAATAACGTATAAAAACCAATGATCAAGATACTTGGGAGGACAAGTATCACGTCATTCATTCCGAGCAGATGCAGATGAAAAGACAGATGAAAGAGAAGGATGATTTGATTGAGCTGCTTGAAAGGAGGGTTATTGACAGATACGTGGCACAAGAGAATTTATTTTTCGCTAGTGTTCAGCTCATGGTTAGTACCCACGACTACTCTGACATCTCACCTGCATCTGGTGCTTGGAAAGGAAATCGTCGATAAGCTAGTATTGAAGAATGTAGAGTTGAAAAGACAGAAGAGGATGCGTAAATAGGACCTTTCTAGCTAGACTCTGTAGAGACTCTAGGGCCTAGTCTTCTTCCTTTGTATTTCATTCTCTTGTATTGTACTTTAAAGTTGTAACTTTTTCCAATATCAATGAAGTAAGGTTTTGTGCTAAAAAGTGTTCCTTTTACAAATTAATATGTTGAGTTTCTTAAAACCAATTGCATTGCATCTCATTGTTTTTGTTAACATTCAAAGAAGCCCTAATTTTTTTTACAGACATGGTAATGGACTCAAGAAAGAAAACAACTCCAAGATGCACATTCAGAAGCCTAAAGTTGGACAATCTGAGAATACTAGGGGGACTAGTGGAAGATTCTTTGTCGTTCAGCAGCAAGTATGGGAACCTTCTACCTCTATTGGAGCTCCAAGTAGATGAGGAGATGCTAATGACGCTCGTTCAGTTCTACGACCCCATTTACCATTGCTTCATGTTTCCAGACTACCAATTGCTACCAACGTTGGAAGAGTATTCTGCTTTGATGAGATTACGTGTCATTCCTCAACCATTCTCTGGGAGAGGAAGAAGACTAAATAGAAGAATTTTGGCTGAAGCCCTACGCCTAGAACCATCTGACCTTCAAGCTCATTTGGATGTCAAAGATGGATTCTCTAGTTTTCAAGAGAGACCTTTGATGGAAAGAGCTGAGGCTCACGCTGATAAGAAAGACACAAAAATCTTTGAGGCTATCTTGGCCTTATTGATTTATGGGCTCCTTCCGTTCCCAATTACCGACGAGTTAATAAACTTGAACGCCATCAACTTATTTCTGATTGAGAACCCTGTTCCCACCCTGCTAGCTGACGCATAATTTTCCGTTCATCAAAAGAACTCTCATGGAGAAGGCCAAATTACTTGATGTACCGCTCTCCTTCCCAAGTGGTTTATTTCACACTTGCCAAGGACGATCTCTCTATGGGATCTGAAGGATAATATTGCTTGGACAGAAAAGCTTCTATCGCTCAGATACTATGACAACCTTTTGGAAAGATGCTTTCTTGAAGAAGGGAGAAACCCAAATCTCAAGCACGAATTGAGTATGCTTGGCATCACCTTAATACCCAAGGGATGACTGCTCTGGGGCATCTAGCTGTACTGTTTCAAAGGCGTATCTTCTTTGGTCTAAAGAGATAGCCTTAAAGAAGTTTTACACTCGCTTCGAGTCTACTCCGATAACTCCGGAAGAACCCTTATCTCTAGAAGAATTGAAGGATGCTTTAGTCAAATCCGAAAAGGAGAAGAAGACGTGGAAGGATAAACACTTCACAATTGTTCAAGAGAATGAAGAACTCTGGAAGCTGCTCGGTCAGAACCAGAAAGAAAAAATTGCAAGAAAGATGAAGCTTCAAGAAGGGGAATGATCTTCTTGTCAGAAAGATTATGCCTCTCAGTTTCAATCTTGTAATCTATGTCCATACTTGGGCTTTGGATGTGTATTTCCGTTCCTGTAAAACATTCATTTGTTAATGAAAAATTGCCTTTGCTTTGCTCTTTCCTCCACTATTAATGTTTGTAAACATAAATTTGGTTTTCTTTGAATGTTAGCATTGCATTTACATGAGCATTTGCATATGCATTATCCTATTCTGTGGCTTATTCTGTGTTGTTTTCCTCTAGTCGATCATACTGAATCCTCCGCATCCTTATAACACTAAGGCTCAAGCTTGAAAGAAGATAGACCATTTGGAATAAGAGAATCAGGCACTTCGAGAAGAAATTTTTGTTTTAAGGACTAACATGGAGGCTTTCTCTGCCGCCATTAAGGATATGATAAATGCTCGAGAGCAAGAAAATCAAAAGCTCTAAGATGAAGCAGCAAGCCTGAAGGCTGCTAAAAGGAACCTGACGAATTTGTTCAAGGAGTTGGTCATATCGTAACGACATGATGGTTCTTCTTCATCTACTAATCAGAGGTCAGAACAGAGTGATAAATCCAGAGGAATTCTTGTGAGTCATGCCTGGTTGTTCCCTATACCTTTACAGAATGGATTGATCAAGAAAGAAACTCCACCATTTATCCCTCAGGCCCACAAGAGTTACTTTAAGACTGATGCTTTTTGTGCCTTCCACCAAGGAGCACCTAGCCATGACATTGAAGAGTGTTGTGTTCTCAAAGAAAAGGTGAAAGAAATAGTTCAAACAGGGGTTCTATCTTTCAAAATGTGCAAACCCCAGGTCCGAATCAACCCTTTTCTTGGGCAAGAAGCATTTCCCTCCCTGCATATGGTGGATTAATGAAGAAGATTCTGGATTTGTAATATCAGATTGTAGCATTTTATCTATATTTTTCCTGCATTCTGTTATGTATTTACTCTAGTTTAAGTCCGTACCTAGTTAATGGAAGCAATAAAAAAGATGAACTGCCAAGAGTTGGGTTACAAACCAACTCATGACAAGACTCAAGAGTTTGCCAAGAAACGATCGAAGACCATCAAAAAACTGTTCATCAGTGGGGGCATCCAAATCAACGCCGTTGAGGAGGATTTTGAGGACGACTATGTTGATCAATTGGTATATCATGATAAGGCTGCTCTAAGTAATTGGGAGGCTGTTGAGATTCATGTCATCTTGCCTGTGACGAAGTAATTTGCTTGTTTTGTTTTGTAGTTTCCTTCAAAAAAAGTTTTCCATAACCCTGCCCAAGGTTATCAGATTATTTTGTATGGGCCACATGCTTTCAAATTATTTTAATCAATGAAGATGTTTTGTTAGAATCCTCATTTGTTTATTTACTATTTCTTGCTTTTACTTTTAAAGAAAATGGCATTTCTTTTGAAAAACTAGTAAACATATATTCCTTTCGTTCTGTGCATTTGTCCTTGTGTGATTTAATAAATCAAGCCATCCTAAATATGTAGAGAAACTCCAAAACCCGTTGAATGCAATGACTATGTTTTCCCTCTTAACTTTGATTCACCCATATATCAAGCTGAAGACGAAAATGACGAAGATTTTGAGATTCTGAATAAGTTGGCAAAAATGTTTGAGTATGAGTACACAGACCTTCAACCTCACCAAGAACAGGTTGATGTCATCAATCTTGGCACAGATGAAGATAGAAAAGAAATCAAGATTGGGATAATGCTTGAGGCAGAGATCAAGCAGAGACTAGTGAAGTTTCTAGAAGAGTATGTTGATGTATTCGCTTGGTCATACCAAGATATGCCTGGTTTGGATACCTCCATAGTTGTTCACAAATTACCTCTCTGACCCGAATGTCCACCTATCAAAAAGAATCTCAGAAGGACCCGAACCGACATGGCTCTCAAGATCAGAGATAAGGTCAAAAAGCAGATAGATACGGGTTTGTTAGCAGTATCAAAATACCCAGAATGGGTGGCCAACATTGTGCCTGTTCCAAAGAAGGATGGCAAAGTTAGAATGTGTGTAGACTACAGGGATTTAAACAAAGCCAGTCCAAAGGATGACTTCCCTCTACCACATATTGATACCTTGGTGGATAACACTGCTAGATTCACTGTTTCTCTTTCATGGATGGTTTCTCAAGATACAATCAAATAAGGATGGATCCCGAGGACATGGAAAAGACCACGTCCATCACACCCTGGGGCACTTATTGTTATAAAGTCATGCCTTTTGGTTTAAAGAATGCAGGGGCCACTTACCAGAGAGCCATGGTCACATTATTTCACGACATGATGCACAAAGAAATTGAGGTGTATGTCGATGATATGGTAGCCGAGTATCGATGTGAACCGGATCATCTAGATCACCTGTTGAAGCTATTCATAAGGCTCAGGAAATACCAGTTGAGGCTGAACCCTGCAAAATGTATTTTTGAAGTAAGATCTAGAAAATTACTTGGCTTTATCGTCAGTCAGTGTGGGATAGAGGTAGACCCTAACAAAGTGCGAGCTATCCAAGAGATGCCTGCTCCAAAGACAGAAAACCAAGTCAGAGATTTCCTTGGGAGGCTAAACTACATCTCCAGATTCATCTCCAATATGACTCTAACTTGGTATGAAAAGATCAAATGGTTGTTTGGAATGAAGACTGTCAACAAGCTTTCGACAAAATCAAAGGTTATCTTCAAGAACCTTCAATCTTAATGCCTCTTGTACCTGGAAAACCTCTCTTCATGTACATGATTGTGCTTGATAGATAAATGGGCTGTGTATTGGGACAACATGATGAGTCCGGACGAAAGGAACATGTCATCTACTATCTTAGCAAGAAATTCACCGATTGTGAAAGTCATTACTCACTCTTTGAGAAGACTTGTTGTACATTGGCTTGGGCCATCAGACGCCTGAGGCAATACATGATATGTCATACCACTTTATTAATTTCCAAGATGGATTCAATAAAGTATATTTTTGAGAAACCTGCTCAGACAGGAAGGCTCGCCCGTTGGCATATGCTCTTGTTAGAGTATGATATCCATTATGTTGCTCAAAAGTCCATTAAACGTAGCACCTTTTCAGATTACCTCGCCGATCAGCCAGTAGAAGATTACGACCCTCTCAAGTTTGACTTCCCATATGATGACATTATGCTAATTGTAACGCCCCGATTCTGAATTCCCATTTTTATTGAGTCCTTATTTGATTTATTTAAGTAATTATTTTATTTATGTGGAGTTTGTGTGATAATATGTTATGTTTACATATTGAGCTATTTTTGCCGACTTTTAGAGTTTCAGGTAAAAATAGGTTGGAGGATATTTTGGGCATTAGTGATAATGTTAAGTTGGAATATTTTGTGAGAATTAATTGAAAAGTGTGTGGAAAGAATTTGGGAGGAAGGAAAATAGAATATGTGATATAGAGAGAAAAGAGAAAGATAGAAATATTAAGAAGAAAAACAAGAGAAAGAAAAGAAGAGAAAGTGGAACAATCCTAGAATCCTCAAGAATCAACCTTAGCTTGTGATTAATCAGGTAAGGGTGAGAAGTTTTATCATCTTGATAATGTATGTAATCATGCATGTGCTAGATTGGATTTGTTGGACTGTTTTCTATGTTTCCATTTCTAGGTCGAAAGTTGGTTTAATCGGTAGAAACTGAGTTTTATCGGTTAGAATCTGGAATAAATGGTGTAGTTTAGTCGGGTGATGAGTGGGCTATGCTACTGGGACTGATTTGGATTTAATCGGTCGATTTTTGAGGTTTTGGTGATTTTGGGACAGTTGGGGTTTTCTGGTTTCGCAGGTTCGCCAACAATCGCCAGGCGAGTGGCAGCGAAACTTCGCCAGGCGAAGCCCAGCGAGTGGGCAGCGAACCAATGGCAGTGGCCAAGATCAGCCTTCGCTGGCAAGTTCTTCAGGCGAAGGTGGTAGCGAAGGATTTCGCCAGGCGAATCCCAGCAAACGTTGCAGCGAATCTATGGCAGTAGCTTCTGTTTGGCTTCGCCAGCGAGTTCGCCAGGCGAATGGCAGCGAGCCTTCGCTGGAGGGCTTCGCCAGACGAAGGTTAGCGAACTTGACAGCATGTTTTCTTTTCTTGTGTTTCCTATCCGTGGGTTGGTTGTGTGGTTTGATATTGATCATTCCTTATCTGAGATGACTAATTATATGTTGTTATGTATGTTGTGGGTAGCCGTATGGCGTGAATCCTAGTTTGTGATTTGTGAGGTGTGAATTGTGGTCGTTTGGCAATTTTGTGCATTTACTTGAATTGAATAGCAATGCATGGCGAGATAAATTTTGAATGTGAACCATGTATGAAATTGGTTTGAATGGATGATGAATATATATATGCTTTGTGATACATATATTTTTAATGCATAATGAGTATATGCGACGAATGTGATGAATGCATGAGTATGTTTGTAAACATGTGTGCATTTCAAGAGTGTCATGAGTCATGTTTCATGTGAAGCATCATGGTATGCATTATGGTGTTGATTGATTTCTCGATGAATCTGCAGAACCTCGTGTGCCCTTGTGGGGTGTGAGCGATGGTTATTTATTGATTCCTCGGTGAATCTGCAGAACCTCGTGTGTGTTGCACCCCAAATTTTGACCCCTTAGATCCTCATCATCATTGTAGGATCATGTTCATTTGATTAACTAACCTTAACCCATTTCAAGTTTATCTTTGTTAAGATGCAGATGAATTAGGGTTTCGTACCGTCAAAATCCAGATTTCGGTGGTCTGATCAATCAATGTTTTGGATTGATTCAACTTCAAATAAGTCTCCACATCATCAAGAATACAACATTGGATCAAGTATGGATTCAATTTGAGGTGGTCACCCAGAAATTGAGAACAGTGCAGTTCAAGACGCCCGATTAGGATTTTCCGATCAGGAAAAGTCAACTGTAGTTTGACCTTTGGTTTAAAGAGTATTTCAATGGTGGGATTTTGATCCATTAAGCTCATATGGCTTAGTAAAGTCCATTCAAAGAGTTTCAAGTCCTCAGGATGTCCGGATCATCGACAGTCGACTCGGTAGTCACCGATTGATCGAACGTTTGACCGAAAAGTCAACTCTTCAACAATAAGGAATTTTACTTCAAGGTGTGACTAAAAAATGTTCCTTATATCATATTACACCTCCCCATAAAATTTCATGACTATTGGATCAAGGGTTAAGAAGTAATTGCAAAAATCGGGAATTAGGGTTTCGAAAGGGGCAAGACCATAACTCCTCAACCACACATCCAAATGAAGTGGTTCAAAGCTCATTGGAAAACTCTTGACAAATCCTACAAAATCCTCAAAGTGGTCCATGATCAAAAAATGCATAGAATTGGAGTTATAGCAAAATTCATTTTTGAAGGGGAAATAACTTAGAAAAATTCTAAGTTATTTAGCACTTTTAAGTGGTTTTTTCAGAAACTTTGAAGGGGTTTTCAACCTAGTTCCATCAAGAATTTGGAAATTCCCAAAACATGAAAGTTATAGAGCTACTTAAGGGCTTTCCAAATTGTGGTAGAACTCCTCAATAGCATGTTTGAGCAGGAAGTTATGCACCATAGAAGTTGGGCCTGTCACACTTGAAATCACTTTGTCAAGAATTCTCAAAATTGGATTTTCACAACTTAAGCTACTCTCAACCCTTGATTCTTGATCCAAACTGATAATTTGAGGCATAGATAGAAAGAAAACCAGAAAAAAGGATGGTTTTGGTGAACATAGCAAGTTGTTGCAACTTGACAATATAATAATCAAATGTAAGAAGGAGAGAGAAACTTTAATGCTAGGACTGTTGCAGCTGGCTTACTCTACCCTCACAAATCATCTCAGTCACTTAATGTCCATCTCCACTTGAGTTTTCTGATCTCCTTTGAACATTGGAGCTGATAGGAGAAGATCTTGCAAGAATCATTTGAAAATCTCATGAAAACTCCCTCCAAAAGTGGTAAAAGACCAAGGCTGCTCTCACTCTTGTTTGACTATAAATAGAGGCCTCTTCTATGAGTTTAAGGACACCAGAGCAATCTCAAAAAAACGGAGAAAACATAGCTCTCATTCTCCTCTCATTCCTCAAGAATTTCATAAAATCTCAAAGTCACCGTTTTCACCAAAAAGTTGTCTTGAGCAAAACTCTGCTCAAGACTAGTTCTATCATTTCCAAGCCTCTAAAAATCATCCACACAATCACTAATATGGTATAGAAGGTGTCTATACCCTCAAATCTCTCAAAATTACCATTTTGCAAAAGGGCAACTTTCACACCAAGAAAGTTTGACCACCATACTCAAAACTTGCCAAATCCTTGCATAGGCATGTTCTTGCTGTTCTAACCATCCACACACCTCACATATGTCATATTACAATTGTCCAAAGCATTGAAAATCAACTGGGAATCACCTAACTCCAACTGTCTTGAAGTTTGGTTTTGTTGCTTCAAGAGGAAGTAAGCTTCATCTCATTGCAAAGGAAGGATTATCTCTGGGTTTCTAAGCTTTTTAGCTTGTTCAAGGTTGGTCAACAAGAGGTATGTGATATTATAGCTATCTATAAATCATACATTGTTATTTATTGTCATTTTGTGGTGATTTGTGTGAAAACATACCATGGCTGCCCTATTGTGCTTCTTTGTCAAGAATCCTAGTTTTATGATCATAATGCTTATTTTGTCAAATATATTGTCATTTGTAAATGATATGTGGATGATAGATTGCAAGTTTGTGCCTTATTATCATGTTTAGACTTATGTGTGAGTTTTTGGTCATTTGGTAGATTTAGGATCCAACCTTGAAAAAGTGATATGCTTGCCCTAGAACTATAAACCTATCTCATTAGTGAGATATGTAGATGACTTGTAAGTGGCTCATAGATCCCCCCTTGCCCTTGATCATGTGTGAATCAATGTGGCCTTTTGTTTTCATTATGATTATTTCATGTTTGTTTTGCCTATCATTGCTTTGAAGTGGTTCTTAAGTGGTTATACTTGCTATTCCTCATGCCTCAAGTCTTTGGTCAATGTTTGATTTTGTTCATAATGCTTGTGTTGGTGGATGAAGCTTAGTCATTAGGGCTGTCTTGTGAGACATGTTTGATTTTGCTGTCCAATTTGGTTTAATATGTTATTTTTGGCTTGGAGTGCTTTTGCTTGACTCTATGTTTAGAGACTCACTTATTTACCTATTTCAAGAATGTGCATGATGTTGTTGTGCTCAAAATCTGTCTAAATGTTCAAGCTGCCTTACCATGCCTCTCTTGCATTTTTCTTCAAAATATCATGAGACCAAATATATCACTTTCTGTTTCAAACATTTTTTACATGATTTGTGTGCATTGAACCACTAGTCTATCCATTTAAAACTTGTGTATGATCCCAATTTTTCCAACTGTCATGGTTTTGGCTTGTTGTATATTCAAAGTGTTCTTCTTATATGACATGAGTTTCAAATGCTAATTTCTGTCTTGGTAAAGATTTCACTCCTTTTCTGAGTTGCATCTCATCTGTTAGCATCATCATAATGTGTGTATAACCTCTTTTTCATGAAATAAGTCATTACTTTAAAATTGCCCTGTTGTGGTGAATGAATGCCTAGGCAGATTTTTTAACTTTTGCACCAATATACCAATTTTCATTCTACTTGATACATGCTCTTACTTGAACCTAAAATACTTTCATGATGACATTTCTGGTGTGTGCACATTGGTCACTTGTGCTGTCCTGGCTTGTCTTCACATTTCACCTTCCAAATCACACTTATCCACCAAATCTGCCACAACATACTCAAGTTGTTTTTTCTGTTTGTGTATACATGATTTTAGAGTTGTAACTCACTCATATGTTTGATTCCAATGTGTATAGATGTTTGATTTGGTCTAAGATTACCTACATTTGCATTTCACTACTTAATTGCATTTTGAGCCAAAACTGTCATGACCACATACCAAAATCTTGTATGCTTGCATTATGCTTAATCTCAGAGTGATAACTCATCCTTCACTATATTTGTGATGTGTGTATGTGTTGTTTGTCAATGTGAGATCTTCTTTGCATCTGAACCATGTTTGCATACCATAGCTGTCAAAACTGTTTTGAAAAACACTTGTGCTCTTTTATGTTACCTACTGTCCTAAGTTCGTAAACTTGCATTGGAATTGGTGTTTAAATGAATGATATAGGCATTTTTATGCTAGGTCTCATATTTGTGCCAAGAGCATGTCATTTGTTACACCTTTTGCTTGTTTTGGATGTTGTTGCATTGTATGTTTATCATAGCAATTCATGTGCCACTTTTTGAACCAGGGCTGTTTTGAATTAGTTTCTTGTTAGAACACTCTCAATATCATGTTTATATATTGCTCATGTTGTTTAATCACATTTTCCTCCACTGATCCAGTTTATGATCATCAAAATGCACTTCACTCACTAAAGTTGCAGCTGTCATATGTTTTTTAAATCCATGTTGTTTGTGAGCTTTCTTAAGGTTTAGACACACTCTATATGTTGTTTTGAGGATGTTTGTGTGATTCATTCACTTTATTTTGGCATGTCTCATAATCTCACTATCTCACTTGCAAGTGTCTTGATTTTTATCTCATTTCCACATGACAGTTGGAATTTTAACTCATAAGTAGTTTGTTTGAATGCATGAACTTGTTGCATATGATATTTGAATTGTGTTTGAGCCCTTTTCCTGACCATAGCATGACTGGTTTGTTCATTTGCTTTGTAAATGCATTTTCATCCAAATTTGCAACTACCATCGTGTTTTCATTTCAAAGCCTCTTTTCAAAATTCTACTTGGACCATCTTTTTCCTTGTTTAAAAACACCCAAGATTGATCTAAGGTTTGTTTGATTTGGTTAAGAATTGGTTGAGTTTGATATCAAAACGCATTTGTGAAAATTTCCTTGTTCTTGCTTCATTGTGCCCAAAAATTCATAAGACCACGCCATATATATTTATGGGGGTGGCTATATCAACGGATGTATAGCCACCCCAGTGGTAAGCAACTTATTCATTTCACGCCTTGCAAAGCCTAGACTTGGGTTCGATCCCTGAGGAGGATCAACCCTTTTGCCCATTTTTCTTTTTTTCCTTGCACGCGCGTATTGGGTTGGATGGCGTGGGTTCAACTCCCACCCCGTACTTTTTTCTCTTTTATTTTTACTTGTTAATATTGTTTTGTACATTAAAATATATGAATCTTCAAATATTCATAACTCTCTCATTTTTCACCCTTTTTTATCCATTCTTTTTGCAATGTGTTTATTTTAATGTCTACTTTCATGTGGTGTAAAAATATTGTTTGTTATTATTAATTGGGTTATCTTTTGCCTATGTGTAAATTTGTCCCTTTTTTTGAGATCGTCATCTTACTTGTTGGTGATTTCCTTTTAAATATGCTTGTTCTTCTTGTGAGATTTCTTGCATCCCATGTTAGTTAATATGCTAGGGTACTCTCCTTTGGTTGTCACCATAATCTTATTTTAGATTCCTCCTAAATTATTAGGTTAAACTAATTTACTTGTGTTTGATTATCATTAAATACATATTGTTGTTACACTTGATATATCTTGAAATTATAACATGTTTACTTTCAAATTGTGATTTGTTTACACGGTTGTAACTTTCATCTTTTCCAATCTTTGTTAAGATATGCTGTCACCTTTGTTAAGATCCCTTTCCATCTTTGTTACGATGTTTCCCCATCTTTGTTAAGATTTGTTCTTGGTTGTGACCATCTGTCTTAATTGAAATCATTAATATTGTAATACTTGCTTTGGTTGTGACCATTTATCGTGATTGAAATCTTTGCCTGATATTGTAATATCTTAAATGCTTGCTTTGGTTGTAACCATTCATCCTGATTTAGATCCTTGCTTATTATAATATGCTTGATCATTCTTGGTTGTAACCATATCCCTTATATTCATCATGTGTGAATGTTTATGCTTTGTTAAGTTTACTTTCCCCAAGTGATGGAACTCTTTAGTTCTCATCCAAGTTGCATCATTTTTTCCCTTCCAAAGGAAAGTATCTCTATTGACCCTTGGGTCATAGATAGCACATTAAACTCATAGGTCTGGATAGAACCTCCCCCTCCTTTTGGTCTGGATAGAACCAATAGGATTTAAACTCACAGGTCTGGATAGAACCTTCCCCTCCTTTTGGTCTGGATAGAACCAATAGGATTTAAACTCATAGGTCTGGATAGAACCTTCACGCTCTTTTGGTCTGGAAAGAACCAATAGATCCTTATTCTATAGTTTGGGCCTGAACTACGACCGCTCTGATTTCTCATTGGACAATGAGAACACGTAGGCACAAGATGCGATATCTTGACGAGCAACCTTCCCCCTTTCTCCCACCTTTTGGTCTGGATAGAACCAATTGGTCTCACAACGTAGAACTTTAAGATAGAGTTTGGTTAACTCTATGTAAGAATCATGGATATGATTACTTACTTCCCTTTCTTGAGAGTTCAACATAGATCTAGAGAGTTTTGTGAAACTCTACACAAGCATGAATATGTTTGTTCCCCTTTGAACCTTGATCATAATCAAGTGTTCTTCGACCCTAGTGAGGTGAACTACGATTGCTTTGATTCTATCCTAGTTAGGATACGTAGGAAGAGGACGCGACGTCTTTGCAAGCAAACTTAGAAACTAGCTTTAGGTTTTAACCTACACCTTTACCCAATCCCAATCCATAGCAAACATTTAGCAAACTTAGCATGCAAAAAAACAAAAGGTTCCTATAGAGTACTACAGATGTTTAGGATGTGAAATACCTACCCTATGCATAACCAACCCCCGATCCCCGAATCTCTTAGCGTTGTTGTTACATCGCGCAAAAGGTTCTTTCTTTCTTTAGACCTTTCCTTTGGATAAGTTAAAGTCCGGTTGTGAATTTAAGAATTAAGATTCAAGTTAATCAATAGCTTGGTATCACGATTCTCACCGCAACAGAAATGGCGACTTCACTGGAGATAAGGATGTTTACTTATTTTGAGGGTTTAGCCTATTTTGTTTAATTGCATGCCATATTTGTAAATATGTGCTTAACATGTATATTTGTCAATATATTTTTTTAATTGTGGATATTGGGTGTTTGAGTGGTGAAACGGTCCTATACCCGGACTCGAGTGCACTTATGATAGGATGGTGGTATATTCAAGAGGGCTTATAGGGAGTTGATTCCCGACCAAGCTAACTTGAGAAACCACCGCTCAGTGTAGGCCCTCCTGAAAAGTTTAGTATTGTTGATCGAGTATTCGTGGAAACAATGCTACTTTCGACGAAGGAGCCCATGACACTGTGGACTTTTAGAATACACTTTACCCTACTTTGGCCTTATTAGGACGTAGTGCGATGACCATAAGGAAGTATTTCCGAAATAGTTGATACGCGATACTACACTCAGACGAGATTCTCTTGAGAATATTATCGATTACCAAGTGATTTGGGAAATTGATAATATCCGAAAGATGGGTTGATGACTCTGGGAACTTTGTAGGACCCGTTCGGCAGGTACAAATCAATCCATAATACAAATCCTTGGGGATGGGTAGACCTTTGACTCCTCGCTTTGATCTTGAGCCTAGGATGTCTTTGTATATGCTTTGTATTTGTGAATACTTGTCTTTGTGTTATGTGTGCATCATCATATCATATCACCATAAGCATATCATGTCGCAACTAGTTTTGTAAAACTCAGTCGATCTCTAGTATTTTTAAAAGTTGTAAAATTTTCAACGATCAATGGAATGAGGGTTTTAACCTAATCAAACTTCTGAGTTTTGTAAAACCAGTAGTGTTTTTGCACTTGCATCAACATTTTACATATCATACTTCGTTGCATTGGTCTTTTTGGTTCATTCTCTGTTCCGTTGACATCAGAGGGAGGATATATAGCACAAATGGCAACAATGGAGGGACTTTTGAAAGCTCAGGAAATGCTGAAAGAGGACATCAGAATTCTCAAGTGTCAGATGAATTGGGTACTTGAGACATTGCAGAATATGATGAAGAAAGAGGGTCACTCTGACCATGTTGCGTCCAGAGAAACTAAGGATGCATTATCTCCGATGGTTCCTCCAACTCAAGGACATTCTCGGTATCAACCACCAGATAGCTGCCAATCGCGTCCGCACGCCCAACAAAGACCAAGGAAACCAGAAAGTTTGTTTCCAATGTCACACAATCAGACATTGCCAGACTTGATCCAAGGCAAATTGATAATACCAAAGGAGCTGAAGCCAGTAATTCCTCCTTACCCTCTGAAATGTGGTACCAACGCTAAATGGGACTATCATACTGGGGCACTAGGGTGTTCAACTAAAGTCTCTCACCAGTCGGTGTTTGTTCCTCCTCAATGTTCTCAAAGCCGGAGATTAAACAAGAAAAATCATGTCAGTAAAAATAAGACTTGCGGTAGATCAACTCCAGTACCGTTAAGCAAACTTTACCCGCTACTGATTCAGAACTCACTAGTGACTCCACGATTATCCAATCATGTGCCAGGACCATGGCATAATGCGAATCTGAACTGTGAATTTCACAAAGGAGCTGAAGGACACAAATTAGATGCATGTATAGCATTGGGTTATCTTGTGCAAGAGCTGATCATTAACAAATGCATGATCCTCGAGGAAGACCCCCCAGAAGTAGAATGTGGATATCATACTCGGACAACAGGGCACCTAGTTGAGGAGTGTGAAGGTTTTAAACTAAGACTGCAAGAGTTGTTGAGACCTCAGGAGGATAAATCAAATGAAAGTGTTGCGATTTCTAAATCCAAAGGCAAAGGACCCGTGAGACCCCTCATAATTATATATCACAAGGAGCATGTGGTTGTTGAAGGTGTTTCCCCGCATGGGCCTAAAATTTGAAATTTGTTTTGTTAAACAATTTTAATTCCCTAAGGCTGGCAGCTGTAGACTGTTTCAGCATTTTGTTGTGTTTTCTTCGCATTTGTGTTGCTTGTAAGCTGTTTTTTATTTGAATTGGCAAGATTAAATGAAATGTTTGTGCATCTTTTGATTAAGTCCATTCGTTTCACTCTTTCTCTTTCTTTTCATTGTTATGAGATAACGAAAAATGAAAAAATTTCTTTTGTTTACTAAACTGTTGTTTAAAGCAAAGATTGGGGAGGATGATGAAAATTATATCCATAACTGTTGTTGATATGCTTCAATTTAACTTTGCCGATGATGTAAGGCATTGTTTCAATCCCTAAACACTGGAGAAATAAGGAAGATAATCCCTCGTTAACCCCTTCGAGCCTAGAAGCAGGAGTTTTTCTTTCGTTACAAAAAACAAAACCTTAAATCTCAAACCTGGGGCGGGTAGTTCTCAGTTAACTTGAAGATGCGTGCATACAAGACACTTTTCATACAAGAGTGGTGCATTTAGGTTTTTCCTTCGTACACAACAAACAAGTGTCGAAGATGCTTTTCAGCATAAAGGACGATGATGGTTCACCGTATCCATTAAGCTAGGTAGTCACCTCCTTTTCTTGAAAGAAAAAAGAGCAAAAAAAAGCCCGCTAAGTCAAAACATATGAAGGACGCTTAGGCAAAAATGGGGCATCCCATTGACTGTATAACCGAACAAAGAAGTTTAGACAAAAGTCAGGGATAAACAAAAGAGAGGAATTTTGTAAGATTCTTCACTTAAAAATCCTCAATTAGCAAAAAGCTATCAAATACTGTAAGGGAGTTGTGACTACCCTAGGTTTGTAAACCATCACCGACTATCATCAATTTAATTCTTAAAGTCTGTAAGAACCTGAGTGTATAGTTTGAGTTAACTGAGCGTAGGATTATAGTTCATCATGGAGAGTGGGTGGGACCAAATAACTTTGAGCCTTTATCCTTTGTTTCATGAACCATGAACCAAGCCACGTTACAACCCTTAAAAGACCTAATTGAGGTAAGGTTGTTTTGAAAGCATATTACAGCAAGGTTGGATAACCTGACTCATAATGATCTTTGTTAATTGTGTGTGTTCATCACTTTATCCATCATTTGTAAGATGATTGGACCGCTTTCACTTTGATCACTTAATCACTCCACCGTGTGTGTTTCATCAAAAATGTTTTCAAAAGATTGCATGAATTTTACATTGAAAATTGCCAATTTTTAATGAACAGCATTGCGTGCAAAACAATCCAATATCAAAGGAATCCCAACAAGCGCTGTCAGCTAGGGAATTTGACTTGATGAAGGAAGCTCAGCCTGGGGCAACCAATTTGAAGGATTTGTTAATCATTTGTCACAATATTCAGCTACTCAGAGCCAACCAGGTCAAAATTAGAAGAAGCTCTCGATGAACAGTTTAGTCTGGGGCAATACTTTTGCAGTTACCAGTAAGCAGGGGCAAGTTTGTTCCCCAGTCGTTACTTCCACAGTCTGAAGACTTTGTTGTGCAAGCACCGTTAAACTGGGGCAATCACGTCGAGATTTGAAAATCTCTCTAAGTGTTTGAAGACATTGAAGCATCTTTATGTCGTTTCTTTTGTAAAAGCATCCTTATGACTTCTTCTCATAGACCGTGCAATCTAGGGCAGAAAAGGTTAAAGACTGTTCGTCGCAAGAGTCGTTGCTCACTGAAAGAAGATTGTCATACTATCAATGGGGCAAAAAGATTTTGGTCTCATGATGCCCTTTGTCAGCTCTCCAGTTAAGTTGTTACCTCAGTTGATCCGGGAATCTCTCGATGTAATTTTCCTTCAACAAAGAATTCAAAATCATGATGGCAATCCAAGTGAAGTCCTGAGGTTTTGGCCTAAAAAGATTACTCTCTCCCAAAGAAGGTGGTAACCTTGAAGTGGAATTGTTGTTCTTCATGATCATCCCTTTGATGTCCAATCTTGGTAAAGTTTGGTTGGGTCTCCGTGTCGAGATGTTTATTTCATCTCCTGTTTTGTTTTGCCTGTTTTGTCAGCATAAACATAAGCATGGCATAAAGCATAACATCCGTGCATCGTTGCTATCTCTGGTTGTTACCTGTTCCTGTTTCACTTTGGTTCCCTCCTCAGTGATTGGGTGTGTTGTCTCTCTCTAATAGAGTTGTCAGCCCTTAAGCATAAAATGTCTGTCCTTTATCAATTCCCCACATAGTTTAAATCCTCGTGGATGATGGTTGCTTCAGTTATCTTTTTCCATGATTGGATAAGGTAAGTCACCATTCGAGTTCATTTCTCAATGGTTGGAGTCTTGTTTGACAGTTTCTTTCTAGCTTGGTTCTGGATTGAACTTTGGTCCCTGTCGGTCGCCGAACCTACCTGGACGTGCATTTATTTTGCACTATCTATCAAGAAGAACATCTTACATTACAATAGAGGTAAGTGGCAGTCTCTTGGGAGAAGCTTAACCTTCATCAACGATAAATGGCAGTCTCTTCGGAGAAGTTTAATCGTCCTCAGCGATAAATGGCAGTCTCTTCGGAGAAGTTTAATCGTCATCAACAGGTGAGTGGCAGTCTCTTGGGAGAAGCTTAACCTTCATCAACGATAAATGTCAGTCTCTTCGGAGAAGTGTAATCGTCTTCAGTGGTGAGCGACAATCTCTTGGGAGAAGCTTAACCTTCATCAACGATAAATGGCAGTCTCTTTGGAGAAGTTTAATCGTCTTCAGCGACAAATGGCAGTCTCTTCGGAGAAGTTTAATCGTCTTCAGTGGTAAGTGGCAGTCTCTTGGGAGAAGCTTAACCTACACCAGTGATAAATGGCAGTCACATTTGAGAAGTTTATCTTAAGGATGTCGACGCACAGTTGTAACCAGCATTGTTTGAAAATCCAGTAGATACTGATATAAGTAATTTGGTGGTGACCAATCATATTTAAGGCCCGTTGGTAACTGACATCATGAAAATTCATGGACAACAAATACTGACAATTTGGTTGTGTATCATTCCAAACTAATACACGATGGTTGCCATCCCAAGCTCAGGTTTTGTGCCTTGGGAAGATGTATTGTTTGATTCCAAGCACAAGTTTCGTACCTTTGGAAGAGGTTTGTTTCTATCCCAAGCACAGGTTGTGTACCTTTGGAGATAGATGTATTGTTTGATTCCAAGCACAGGTTTTGTACCTTTGGAAGATGTATTGCTATCCCAAGCACAGGTTGAGTACCTTTGGAGATAGATGAATTGTTTGATCCCAAGCTCAGGTGTCGTACCTTTGGAGATGTATTGTTTGATTCCAAGCACAAGTTTCATACCTTTGGAAGATGTACTGTTTGATTCCAAGCACAGGTTTTGTACCTTTGGAAGATGTTTGTTGCCATCCCGAGCACAGGTTGTGTACCTTTGGAGATGTATACTTTAAATCCCGAGTTCAGAAATTCCCAGAGATGATGACGAGAAAACGCATCGGTTATATCGCTAGATTTCATTGACTTTTACCGCGCATTCACCGTTTTAACGCTCGATTCCTCGAGTTTTTCTTACTATTTTGCAGGTACATCGATATGTGAGGCCAAATCATGAATTAAGAAGAAAAGAACAAAGAAACCACAAGAAATGAAGCAAGACAGAAGCCTGCATAAACTCTGCATAATTTGTTACGACCACGGTCGTTACAAGGGTGTCACGACCGTGACACCTTACTTTGGGCCATCACGACCGTGAGGAAGTAGTCACGACCGTGACACTTGAAAACATAAAACAACGAGCGTGAAGACCTTGTCACGCCCGTGACAAGGATATAACTTGATTCTTTTGACTCAGACTACGTCAAAGCCACCAGTGAAGCCCACTCCTCCTAGTAATTCTCACGTGAGGGAGACTTCTCCCACTTTCTGCTGCCACTTTCCAACATTTTCTCAACCACTTCAGCAAAGCCCAAGAAGCAAAAGACCAAGGACCAGCCCATTGGAAGCTCTATAAATAGGACCAGCTCAGGAGGATTCAGGGACAGACTTCAGTATCCAAATTTCCTGCGGAAGCTCTGCCGAATTACCTTACCATCAGAATTATTATTTCCAGCATTTTATTTTCTGCCTTATTTTATTTGTATCCAAACCAACCGTGTAACAATTTCCAACATTAGGGAATTGTTATACTTTTATTTGTTTCCAGCCTTCAGCATTCGTTTTAATTTTTATTTCCGCCTACTCCAAGCCTTCCGGTCTGTGGAAGAAGGAGTCTACTCAGATATTTGTTAAACAGGTTTTTCAGTTATTGCAATTTAATTTATTTATAATGTCTATTTATTTTTCTGCCATTAGTAAGTTAATAATTAACTCTGAGTCTGATTTAACCTCGATGAGTAGCTAAATACCTTAGGGCGGTATGTAGTTATAACTAACTTAACCGGTAAAATATAACCATGGGCTAAAATAATTAATCGCTTAACATTCTGGCTGATACTTTTTAATTAAATTCGACCTTTTCGTTACGAGAGTAAGAAAAGGGTATTAGGTTGGGTCAAGACCACGAGAGTGTGAGATTTTAACCAGATAGCTAAAGTTAGGCATTTAAATTAAATACAGCGAGAGCGCTTTAAGATAAATTAGAATTATTTAGTTTCCAAAAATTATCTCTAAACACTTATGGGCTAGCGAGAGCAGGCATAGGGCTTTAGGGATAAGATCTGATTCAAGACCACGAGAGTGTGAGTTGAGGGTATTCAAACTAGTAATCTCTACCGAATAGATTAAGTGAACATCTTTATAAGCCTAGGTTAGATTGACCCACCTAAGTTAGTATAATTACATACCGACCGTTTTAGTATTATTTTATTAAGAACTTAAATTTAATTTCGCCTTCAATAGTCTTAGAAAACCAACAACAATCGTGACAACTATTCGCCTTAGCTAAACTAGAAGCTCATCTAGCACTAAGTAACGATAGAATCCCTGTGGATCGATAATCTTAAATATTACTTCGATAGGCTGTGCACTTGCAGTAAGATACCGCTAGACGCATTAAGTAGACACGTCTTTAGCCCATCAAGTTTTTGGCGCCGTTGCCGGGGATTTCCTTAATTTAGTTTCTAGTGCACTTAGGTAGCATTGTCTAGACTAAGGTATCAACTATTTAATTTAATCTAATCTCCGAGTGTATGCCACGTACTCGCTCTAAAAGCGAAGACTTGCAACCTCTAATCCCTGAATCGGAACGCTTCTTACACGTAAGAAGACGTATACTCAATTTCGAAAATAATTCCAACATTCCAGATCTTCAATTAGATCCGCCTGAACCAGTCGTAAAATCAGAAAACGCAGGAATGGCTGAAGAACAAACTCATCCACTCAAGTATTACGCTAATCCTTCGCAAGGTGAACCGCATTCAAGCATTGCAGCACCGGCTATCAACCGAAACGATTTCGAACTAAAACCATCATTGATATCAGCCGTGCAACAAAACCAATTCGCCGGAAATCCTACCGAGGATCCGAATCTTCATCTTTCGATCTTTGTGCAATATGCGGATACCGTAAAAGCCAATGGAGTTACCCAAGAAGCTATTAGACTACGTTTATTTCCTTTCTCGCTTCGAGACAGAGCAAGAGCATGGCTTCAATCTCTGCCTTCGAACTCAGTAACTACATGGGAACAACTTAAGAAAGTTTTCTTGAACAGGTATTTTCCACCTAGCAAGACAGCTATGCTGAGAGCTCAGATCAACGGATTTAAGCAAAGAGAAAGTGAATCATTATTCGAAGCTTGGGAACGCTATAAGGATCTACTTAGGCTCTGTCCACATCACGGATTAGTAGAATGGATGGTCATCCATACCTTCTATAATGGACTCTTGTACAATACAAGAATGACAATTGACGCTGCCGCGGGTGGTGCATTGATGGACAAAGAATATAGTGATGCCTATGCACTTATCGAAAGTATGGCTCAGAATCATTACCTTTGGGGAAGCGAGAGACTCGCAACTGAGAAACCAACAAAGGGAGGTATGTACGAAGTAAGTAGTATGGACCAAGTCAATGCGAAGTTTGACCAACTAAGCCAAAAGATCGACAACTTGGCCATAACACCTGCAGCCACCGTGGCTGCAGTAACACCCAACTGTGAGTTATGTGGAGTCCCAGGACACGAAGTCTCTGATTGTCAGCTATTGACAGGAACTCCCACTGATCAAGTGAATTATGCTCAAGGAAACCCTTACTCAAACACATACAACCCAGGTTGGAAGAATCATCCGAATTTCTCCTATAAGAGTAACAATGCTTATTACGCACCAGGTCAAGCACCAGCTACATCACCAGGATATCAAAAGACTGCTCCTAATATCCCTAGAAAATCGAACCTTGAATTGATGATGGAGAGCTTTATAGCTAGCCAATCTCAGACAAACAAGGACTTCTTAAACCAAAACATTCACACTAGTGAGCAGATTAAACAATTAGTGAGCAAAGTAGATGCATTAGCTACACATAACAAAATGCTTGAAACTCAGATTTCACAAGTAGCTCAACAACAAGCACCTACTGTTGCACCAGCTGGAGTATTCCCTGGACAACCTCAACCTAATCCGAAAGGACATGCTAACGCTGTAATATTAAGAAGTGGCAAGGAACTTGACGGACCTACCGATCCAAGACTTGACAATCCAGCCATGTACCAAAAACCAGATAAACCGACTGAAGTGGTGAATGATCCAGAAGAAAAGGAAGACGAAAGTCGAGAGGTAGTGGAGAAAGAACAACCTTATGTGCCTCCACCACCCTATAAACCACCAATTCCGTACCCTCAAAGACTAATAAGTTCCAAGACGACGGGTCAATTTAAGAAATTTGTCGAACTTCTGAAACAGTTGAATATTACTATTCCGTTTACAGAAGCAATTACCCAAATACCTTCGTATGCCAAGTTTTTAAAAGAAATCTTATCCAATAAGAAAAAGATAGAGGATAACGGAACAGTTACACTCACTGCCGAGTGTAGCGCCATAATCCAGAACAACATGCCTCCTAAGCTAAAAGATCCAGGAAGTTTCTCTATACCCTGTGTAATAGGAAAATTCGTCATTGACAAAGCTCTATGCGATTTAGGAGCCAGTATCAGTGTTATGCCCTTAACGATTTGCAAAAGGCTAGACATGGGAGACCTAAGACCAACTAAAATGTCCGTTCAACTAGCCGATCGCTCTGTTAAATATCCTGTAGGCATACTAGAAAACGTCCCAGTACGTATAGGACAATTCTACATTCCTACTGATTTTATAATCATGGACATCTCTGAAGACTCCACTACACCTATCATACTAGGAAGACCATTCTTAGCTACCGCCGGAGCCATAATAGACGTAAAAAGAGGAAAGCTAACCTTTGAAGTAGGTGAAGAGAAAGTTGAATTCGTTTTAACACAATTCTTACAATCACCAGCTATAGAGGATACATGCTATCTAATGGACGTAATTGACGAATGCGTAAGAGAAATGGAACTGGAGGAGACCACTTATTCTGAAATAATGAAAATTCAAATCCCTCCAATTTTCGAAGATGATAATTGGCAAAAACCGTATCAGGATAATAGTCTAAGCGAAAGCTTAGCACTTACACCGGATCCCATGCCAAGTAAAGATAAACCTACATTAGGATTGAAAACTTTACCTAATAACCTAAGGTACGAATTCTTAGACGTTGAATGTAAAAGACCAGTTATAGTGAATTCCAGTTTAGGAACCATAGAAACAAAGAAACTTTTAGATGTCTTGAAGAAATATCCAACTGCATTAGGATATAACATATCTGATCTCAAAGGAATATGTCCTTCAGTTTGCATGCATCGCATTCTGCTAGAAGAAGATTGCAGAACCTCCAGAGAATCTCAGAGAAGAATTAACCCAACCCTTAGCACTGTAGTAAAGGAAGAAGTCAAGAAATTATTAGACGCCGGGATAATATACCCAATCTCTGATAGTGAATGGGTTAGTCCAATACATGTAGTGCCAAAGAAAGGAGGTATCACTGTTGTGAAAAACGCTCAAGGCGAATCGATATCGCAAAGAGTAGTGACGGGATATAGAGTGTGCATAGATTATCGTAAACTAAACAAAGCCACTCGAAAGGATCATTTCCCACTACCTTTCATAGATCAAATGTTAGAACGATTAGCCAAGCATTCTTACTTCTGTTACCTTGATGGTTACTCAGGATTTTTCCAAATCCCTATCCATCCTGATGATCAAGAGAAGACTACATTCACATGTCCTTATGGAACGTTCGCTTATAGGCGAATGCCCTTTGGATTGTGCAACGCCCCTGCAACCTTTCAAAGATGTATGATGTCGATCTTCGCAGATTTTATAGACAACATCATGGAAGTGTTCATGGACGACTTCTCTGTATGCGGGCAAAGCTTTGAAGGATGTCTATCAAACTTAGAAATGGTGTTAGAAAGATGTGTAAAAGTGAATCTCGTGCTTAACTGGGAGAAATGTCATTTTATGGTCAACGAAGGAATAGTATTAGGTCATGTAATATCAGATAAGGGAATTGAAGTCGATAAAGCTAAGATTGAAGTAATAAAGGACCTTCAACCTCCTAAAACCGTTCGAGAAATACGAAGCTTTTTAGGACACGCCGGTTTTTACCGACGATTCATTAAAGATTTCTCGAAAATTACTAAACCTCTTACTGGTTTACTGATGAAAGACGCTGAGTTCGTATTCAATGAAGATTGTCTTAAGGCATTCGAAACTCTAAAAACAGCCCTCATCACCGCACCAATCATGCAACCCCCTGACTGGAGATTACCTTTTGAAATCATGTGCGATGCGAGTGACTATGCTGTGGGCGCAGTCCTGGGTCAGAGAAAAGAAAAGAAACTCCATGCGATTTACTATGCGAGTAGAACCTTGGATTCTGCCCAGATGAACTACGCCACTACAAAAAAAGAATTGCTAGCAGTTGTCTTTGCGCTTGACAAATTCCGCTCTTACCTAGTTGGAGCGAAAATAATCATTTACACAGACCACGCTGCTATCCGATATCTATTAACTAAGAAGGATGCTAAGCCAAGACTCCTAAGATGGATTTTACTCCTACAAGAGTTTGATCTAGAAATAAAAGATAAAAAAGGTACTGAAAACGTCGTAGCAGACCATTTATCTAGAATAGAAGGTATTAAACCCGAACAAGTGCCGATTAACGATGACTTTCCGTATGAACAGCTGATAGCACAAATAGGAAGCGACCTAGCGCAGTTAGATATAAATGAACCAGAACCCGTGGAAATAATACAGACAACTGTAGGACTGCCATGGTACGCTGACATTGTCAACTACCTAGCCGCAGGAGCTCTTCCACCAGATCTAACCTATCAGCAGAAAAAGAAGTTCTTTCATAACCTAAAACAGTACTATTGGGATGAACCATTATTGTTCAAACGAGGACCGGATGGAATCTTTCGCCGATGTATTCCCGAAGAAGAAATAGAAGATGTCATTGCCCAATGTCATTCGTCTCCTTATGGTGGACATGCGAGCACGTCCAAGACTTGTGCAAAAATCTTGCAAGCCGGCTTATACTGGCCTAATCTATGGAAGGATGTCCACATCGCTGTCATAAGTTGCGATCGGTGTCAACGCACCGGCAATATTTCAAGAAGAGATGAAATGCCCCAAAAGGGAATTTTGGAAGTAGAAATCTTCGACGTCTGGGGAATAGATTTCATGGGACCATTCCCATCATCTTTCGGTAATAATTACATACTCGTAGCTGTTGACTATGTCTCAAAATGGATCGAAGCCATAGCTTCTCCTACGAACGATGCACGAGTAGTAATAAAGCTTTTCAAAAACATAATCTTTCCCAGATTTGGTGTACCTCGACTCGTCATAAGTGACGGTGGCTCACACTTCATTTCAAAAATCTTTGACAAATTACTATCTAAGTATGGAGTGAGACACCGTGTGGCTACACCATATCACCCACAAACAAGTGGACAGGTCGAAGTCTCAAACCGAGAGATTAAACAAATCCTAGAAAAGACTGTCGCCATATCTCGGAAAGATTGGTCATCTAAACTTAATGAAGCTCTATGGGCTTATAGGACCGCTTACAAGACTCCCATAGGTACTACACCTTTCAAACTAGTTTATGGAAAATCTTGTCACCTCCCAGTAGAACTAGAACACAAAGCTTATTGGGCGATCAAAACTCTCAATATGAACTATAGTGCTGCAGGAGAAAAGCGAATCCTAGACATTAACGAATTAGAAGAATTAAGATTAGATGCATATGAAAATGCTAAGCTATATAAGGAAAGGACCAAGCGATGGCATGATAAACGCCTATCTAAGAAAGAATTCAGTGTGGGAGACGTTGTACTCCTCTTTAATTCAAGACTTAGGCTCTTTCCTGGAAAATTAAAGTCTAGATGGTCAGGACCCTTTGATATAACTAAAGTATTCCCAAGTGGAGCAATAGAAATCAAGGGTAGGAACAATGAACCATTCATTGTAAACGGACAACGCCTAAAACATTATCATAAAGTTGAAAATAGAGACTATACGAGTGATCTAAAACTTTTGAAATTGTCCGCTAATTCCCCTGATTAGTCTAAACCTCAGCGTTACGTCAGGCTTTTGACAATAAAAACAGCGCTTAGTGGGAGGCAACCCATTTTCTTATTTACCTATTTTAAACTATTCTTTTCTTTTTGAGCATTTCTTAATTATCGTTACTACTATTTGTTTAAATTGTTTTGTTAGTTTTATTTTACATTACTATTATAGCCATTACATTTTAGCATTTCATTTTCTTATTTTTATCCTAAATCACTTTTTACAGATTTTCTAAAGTCTTTTCCACTGAATTGTTTCCACCGTATTTTCACTGACTATGGCTAACCAACCTATTAACTATACGGAAACCCAAATTTAGAGGTAGGAACCAAAGAATAAAGTTCGAAGAGTTATCACAGAGGCAAATGGATTTGACCCTGTACCCAAATGAAAAGACTATGGAAACCTTAGGGATACATGATAGCATGACATACCTGTTCAACCGACTCGGATGGGAGAATGCAATGATCCAACACAAGTTTGCGACTTACCGTGAGCTCACCCTTGAGTTCCTTAGTTCCTTACTTTACCTACCCGAGCGCGGTTTTGGTTCTAGGAAAGGATTCATTAGTTTCCGCCTATTCGGAATAGAATACGACTTTAACCATAAAGAACTAGCTGACCTATTAGGATTCCCTAGTGGACCTTTTGCCTTTACTACCACACAGGTAGAATTGATGGATGTGGAGCTAGATTTCTTTTGGGGAACTCTGACCGGAAACTACCACCCTGAACCAAATGACATGAACAATGATGAGATCCATAACCCTGCTCTTCGTTACTTCCACAAATTCCTCGCCCATACCTTCTTTGGAAAAGAAGAAAACATTACAGGAGTCTCTAAGGATGAATTATTTATTATGTCATGTTTCAATACTGGACAGTGTGTTAATGGTGTCCCTTTCATGATGCAAACCTTCACCCGCATCCAAGATGAACCTGAATTACCTATAGTGGTAGGAGGTCTTGTAACCATGATTGCTGATGCCTTAGGACTTAGGTACCAACTGGACAGGTGCACCCGTCTGGGAACCGTACGCCTGATGAACCTTAAATTCTGCTTCAATAGACATATTATAAGGAATTTAGGACGCCCACCTTTTGAGTACCTGATCCGGAACACAGTAGTCACCCTGTTCACATTGCCCAATCATGCAAAAGTAAGTGTTCATAATAAGGATAATTGGCTTTATGAGTTAAACCCACCTGATTATCCAGCCACTCCTGAAACACCTCAGTCTCACAGGATAACAGATGATATAATGACCGCTGTTGAAACTGACCCCGAGACACCTCCTGGATACCATGACATTGACCCAACTGACAAAGTTCATGAAACCCCTGGAGCGAATCACGGAGAGTACGCTAACAACTTGCAGAACATCATGCACACTCTCAATGCCTATCAAGCTGACATTAATCTATTCAGAGAAGACATTAAGAATATGCGATTGGACATCGTGGGATTGATTGACATGGCCTGCGAACAATTCTATCATCTGGACTCCGCCATCGAAGACCTGAAGAAACGCCTTTGAACCGGCTATCAGTGATTTAGTTTATTAATTCTTTTCTCATTATTTTTTATCATTATTTTCATTTCCAGTTAAATTTATCTTTCGCAACGATTTCATAACATAATTTGAGTTTATGTAATTCCAGTTTTTCTTTATGCCATGCACTTTTTATTTCAATTGATTCTTCATTTTAGCAGCTTAAATAATTTTTCTATTTCTTTTCTATACACTGTGTGAACATATACTGTATGACTGCACTATTTTATCTTAGGCTCGTATACTACTGTGTTGCAATTGCTATATAATATGGTGTGTGTTAATATAAGTGCTAAATAAAATGAATTATTATTAATTAAAAAAAAAATAATAATAATAATAATAACGTGAGACAATGTGCTTTTCTGGAAATTATTCAGCACCACACAGCCTCACGGTCGTCACGCCCCACTTACGATCGTGACATGCTCATTTAGCGCGTCACGACCGTCACGATCATGTCACGACCGTGACGACCTCTATTACAGAGATCGTGAGAAACAGAACTGTTTCTTCATCGTGTCCACTCTTCTTCTCCCTCCATAACCTATCTAAAACTTCCCCCACTCATTCCCAAACCGCCAAAACCTTTCCACTACCCCATTAATCCACCATTACCAGTAACCATTTCAATTCCACTGTCCCGTATTTAACCCGAACACCAACCTCCCTCATTCTACCACTCTTCTTCCAAACACTTCACAAAAAATCCTTCCACCCTCTCTCTTCACATTTGCATGTTATGGATTCTATCATTTTCAGAGAAGGAGAAGCCGGAGAAACCCAGCGAGACCGTTTCGTCCGCTTCCAGAACCGCGGTCTGCAACCCACCCGGTACATTTCCACCGACTGTCTGCAAGAACTCGGTATGCTGTCCAGCGTCCAAAACCTATTGCAGAAGGTTGGCCTGTGGGACCTCTGTCACCAGCCACAGCCTACTTTCGAACTTCTGACGCTGGAGTTCCTCAGCTCCTACAGCTACATCACCCCTCATGGTTCTCAGAGTCAGCTTACCGGCATCGTAACATTCAGACTGCTTGGCCGGGAGTTCAACCTCACACAAAACAGGATTGCCGAGCTGTTAGGTTTCGACCACGGCACCGAAGCCCACCGTCGCGTGCCCGACAACTTCAGTGAACAAGCATTCACACTGTGGCGCGACCTTACCAACACCCGTGCGACCACCTTCCAGAGCCTCAACGCCACACACATCCACAACCCGGCTATCCGTTACTTTCACCGGGTCCTCTGCAACACCATCTTTGCTAGAGAGAGCAACCACAAGCTCAACTCAAAGGAGCTCCTGTTTGTGTACTGTGCCCTTCATGACGAGCCAATCAACGCTGCCCCCTTTATGCTCTACCACATCCAGGCCATCGCGCACCGCGGCTCATCCCCGTTCTTCATTGGAGGCATTGTCACCACCCTCGCCATTCAGCTGGGGCTTGGTGACGCGCTCGCTGATCTGCCGCACCTCGCCGCCGATTTCCTGACCATGAGCTACTGCCGGTCCGCCCACCTGATCGCGCAGCGAGAGGATGGCAGGTACAACCCTGTCGTCAATGGCACCGTCTTCCACCATATCACTCTGCCGTCCCGCACACGCATCGACCCAGCAAACCGAGCCAACTGGCTCTTTGCCTTACCAGCTGCTGCGGATCACGCCCCGGTACATGATGATCAGCCAAACGCCCCAGTGGACGAGATGCAGGACGCCATGGATGCAGCTGAGCATACCCAGGACATCCCCGAGACTTCCACCCGACAGCAGGCGGCTCCCGCTGCCACACTTGAGGACGTCCTATTTGCGATCCACCAGCAGAACCTGATGAACGCAGCACTAGAGCGTCAGCAGAAGGCACAGTACGACGCTCTGCTCGGCACCATTGCTGCCAACCACGCGGCCACCAATGAGCGGTTTGGAGAACTTTTCGGCGAGCTCGAGGCGCTCCGCATCAGCATTACTGCTACCTCCGGCACCGGCTCTGACCCCGACGCGACTCCCTCCAGACGCCGCTCTCGCACCAGAGGCCGAGCCCGCGATCACCAGCAGCAGTAGTTTGCTTTTATGTTGTTTTTCAGTTTTAGTCTTGTACTGTATCTATACCGCTATTATATCACAACATTGTGGACAATGTCTGATATAGTGTGGGAGAGGTACTTTTCATTTCAATGTACTTTCAATTCTGTTGTATTCCTTTTAGAAAATCAATGAAATGAGCAATTCTGTGCGTTATTTTCTTTAATATCGAGTTTCCCCCGATTATTAAGCCATACTAGAAAAATCCTTAAATTACTCGCATTACCCGACTTACCACCGAATGGTTCGTAATTACGAAGCCGGGAACGATTTAAACAAGACCAATACAATCTTGACATCTTCGACCCCCTGCTTAAGAAATTCCATCCCGATCACCATTGCGAGTGCACCTTTAGTTTCAGTTCAAAAGTAACCCCAGTAGTTTATACTAGCAGTCAGCACCGTCTGAACACAAACCACGTGGGGAGCCGATGAATATAAGCGTTTGATGCCTAATCAATAATGATCCTTTGTATCTCAATGCAAAATGAAAAGAAATTGCACCAAAGTACACGGTCGCAGATAAGAAACGAGAAATATGAGAAGGACTCCGTTTCGGGTTGGTTCAGAGGTACTGGTTCTGAACTCGGTAGGGCGTGCTACGGCTCGATCCCCCACAACCTCCGCATCGGATAAAACATGAAGGGGTTACCACACTCGTGTACCATACCCCGTGCTAAAAAAGGATCAAAATCGCTAACCGGCTACTCCACTACGTGCGCGCGAAGGCAAAGGGCTTAATGTGACTGCGCTAGAACGAACCGGGTGAAATAAGATCGAAAAACTCTAGGTGAAATCGCAATGTGATTGTCGATTGTTTCGCTTGACGGGAAGTCGACGACATAGCCTGTTGCTTATGTCATTAGTGTATCGGTAGTGTTCTATCAAAGTACCGGACTATCCGACGAAACGATCCACCGGACGGTTTGCTATGAGTATGCGCGAATAAAATCTTGTCCGCCGATTTTCAACCGACTATTTGCTTGAGGACAAGCAAAGGTTTAAGTTTGGGGAAGTTTGATGACGAGAAAACGCATCGGTTATATCGCTAGATTTCATTGACTTTTACCGCGCATTCACCGTTTTAACGCTCGATTCCTCGAGTTTTTCTTACTATTTTGCAGGTACATCGATATGTGAGGCCAAATCATGAATTAAGAAGAAAAGAACAAAGAAACCACAAGAAATGAAGCAAGACAGAAGCCTGCATAAACTCTGCATAATTTGTTACGACCACGGTCGTTACAAGGGTGTCACGACCGTGACACCTTACTTTGGGCCATCACGACCGTGAGGAAGTAGTCACGACCGTGACACTTGAAAACATAAAACAACGAGCGTGAAGACCTTGTCACGCCCGTGACAAGGATATAACTTGATTCTTTTGACTCAGACTACGTCAAAGCCACCAGTGAAGCCCACTCCTCCTAGTAATTCTCACGTGAGGGAGACTTCTCCCACTTTCTGCTGCCACTTTCCAACATTTTCTCAACCACTTCAGCAAAGCCCAAGAAGCAAAAGACCAAGGACCAGCCCATTGGAAGCTCTATAAATAGGACCAGCTCAGGAGGATTCAGGGACAGACTTCAGTATCCAAATTTCCTGCGGAAGCTCTGCCGAATTACCTTACCATCAGAATTATTATTTCCAGCATTTTATTTTCTGCCTTATTTTATTTGTATCCAAACCAACCGTGTAACAATTTCCAACATTAGGGAATTGTTATACTTTTATTTGTTTCCAGCCTTCAGCATTCGTTTTAATTTTTATTTCCGCCTACTCCAAGCCTTCCGGTCTGTGGAAGAAGGAGTCTACTCAGATATTTGTTAAACAGGTTTTTCAGTTATTGCAATTTAATTTATTTATAATGTCTATTTATTTTTCTGCCATTAGTAAGTTAATAATTAACTCTGAGTCTGATTTAACCTCGATGAGTAGCTAAATACCTTAGGGCGGTATGTAGTTATAACTAACTTAACCGGTAAAATATAACCATGGGCTAAAATAATTAATCGCTTAACATTCTGGCTGATACTTTTTAATTAAATTCGACCTTTTCGTTACGAGAGTAAGAAAAGGGTATTAGGTTGGGTCAAGACCACGAGAGTGTGAGATTTTAACCAGATAGCTAAAGTTAGGCATTTAAATTAAATACAGCGAGAGCGCTTTAAGATAAATTAGAATTATTTAGTTTCCAAAAATTATCTCTAAACACTTATGGGCTAGCGAGAGCAGGCATAGGGCTTTAGGGATAAGATCTGATTCAAGACCACGAGAGTGTGAGTTGAGGGTATTCAAACTAGTAATCTCTACCGAATAGATTAAGTGAACATCTTTATAAGCCTAGGTTAGATTGACCCACCTAAGTTAGTATAATTACATACCGACCGTTTTAGTATTATTTTATTAAGAACTTAAATTTAATTTCGCCTTCAATAGTCTTAGAAAACCAACAACAATCGTGACAACTATTCGCCTTAGCTAAACTAGAAGCTCATCTAGCACTAAGTAACGATAGAATCCCTGTGGATCGATAATCTTAAATATTACTTCGATAGGCTGTGCACTTGCAGTAAGATACCGCTAGACGCATTAAGTAGACACGTCTTTAGCCCATCAAGAGACTAAAGTGGTTGCATTTGCATGAAGTGTTCTATATCTTAATATTTTGAGGATATTAGTTTTTGATCCTAAGGTTTTGAGGGTCTTCGTCCAATCCTAATGTGTTGAGGGTTGTGTCTCTTCTATATCCTAATGTATTGAGGATGTTCAACTTTTGTTCCTAATGTTTTGAGAGCTTGGGTACAATCCTAACGTGTTGAGGGTTGTGTCTCTGCTGTATCCTAACGCTTTGAGGATTTTAGCTTTTGTTCCTAAAGTATTGAGGGATATATTTATGCTTCCTGTTTGCAGACTTGGTCGTCACCAAACTCTTTGAAAATCCAGTTCTTTCTAAATCCAGTGGTCACTGGCATTGCTTGAAAACTAATCGTTATTAGTCGGTCGTTACCAAATTCCCCAGTTTGAAGTCCTGTGTTTTATCAATATCGTTTGGAAATTCTCAATTGAAATTGTAACTTCGACTTGGTTGTCACCATATCCCCAGGAAGTCTAACGGTATTTAGCACTTTTTGGAAACCAAACTTTGGATTGGTCGCCACCATATCCCTAGTAAGTCTAGTGGAAACTAGCACTGCTTGAAGCTATTTGTTGTTCTGGTCATCACCAATCTCCCCAGTTGAAACTTTTGATTTTCCAGTCGAGTCTCAGAGAACTAGTGGATACTAGTTTCCCCGGCGCGTCCGGTCTTGTTTCTAACCTTTTCCTGAAGATCCCGTTTGAACTCTTCGTTATAGGAAATTTCTCATCTGTTTATCCCCAGTGAGATTCGTGTCTCTGTTTCGTCTTTTCCCTGTTGAAGCTGTGCTTCCCCAGTGGATTTTTTCCCAGCGAAGTTTTCCCCAGTGGGTTTCTTCCCCAGTGTCGTTTGCATTTCTTTTCTTTCGTTTCCCCAGTGAAGAATTGTTATCTTCCCCGGTGGGCTTCCTCATCTAGTTATCCCCAGTGAGGTTCGTATCTCCTTTCCCCAATGAAGGTATGTCTTCCCTGGTGGAATTTGTGTCCCCTGCGTGAAAGATTTCCTTGAACAAGCATCCTTAGTCATGTTTGAACTACCTTGCTTACTTGGTCTTGAATCTTTCCCCAGTGTGTTGGACCCCTCGTGAGTGGTTACTCGTTGTATTGTCGTTCTTTTATATTTGCCCGTGCGTCTGCATCTGTCTTGCATTCAAGCATCATATAACATCATTTAGATTCATTGCATATTTGCATTTGTCCTTTTGCATACCATCGGATCTAAGGGACAAAATTTCTGGTTTGCTATATTTAAATACCTTTCACTACGATTCTATGAGGATTGTCATCTCTCATTATCATCTAGTGAAGATATTTAAATAGGGGCATCTGTTGCACCCCAAATTTTGACCCCTTAGATCCTCATCATCATTGTAGGATCATGTTCATTTGATTAACTAACCTTAACCCATTTCAAGTTTATCTTTGTTAAGATGCAGATGAATTAGGGTTCCGTACCGTCAAAATCCAGATTTCAGTGGTCTGATCAATCAATGTTTTGGATTGATTCAACTTCAAATAAGTCTCTACATCATCAAGAATACAACATTAGATCATGTATGGATTCAATTTGAGGTGGTCACCCCATGATCGACAGTCGACTCGGTAGTCACCGATTGATCGAACGTTTGACCGAAAAGCCAACTCTTCAACAATAAGGAATTTGACTTCAAGGTGTGAATAAAAAATGTTCCTTATATCATATTATACCTCCCCATAAAATTTTATGACCATTGGATCAAGGGTTAAGAAGTAATTTCAAAAATCGGGAATTAGGGTTTCAAAAGGGGCAAGACCATAACTCCTCAACCACACATCCAAATGAAGTGGTTCAAAGCTCATTGGAAAGCTCTTGACAAATCCTACAAAAGCCTCAAAGTGGTCCATGATCAAAAAATGCATAGAATTGGAGTTATAGCAAAATTCATTTTTGAAGATTAATTTACTCTAATTCTTTAGCAGAAAACCCTTTGGTATTCTCCCTATACCCCAATTTCTTGGCAGTATAGGAACAATACCAAGCAATTTGTTTTATTTAAAACATTGCAGTTACTATAGGGTATCCCCATTCCTAGGCAATATCTACTATAGTATTATCGTATAAAATCGTTAACGGTCATTTTTCCAAACCTAAGGTTAACCGTAAATTGAATCCTTATTTGGCAAATAAGAAAAGCCCTAAGAACAATATACAATAACAACGATGATTAGAAACCAGTGAAATAAATAATTCAAAGAAAACAAGGTCATTACAAAGTCAATTCAGGGACACCCCCTAGCATTGGGGGGATTAGCTACTCATAATATTTAAAATAAATTCAACAATTTGACTGAACGTTACAAGATAATAGGGTCGCCTTGATCTTCAATTACTTCCACTCATGAAAACCTTCAGTTTCCCCAATCCTTGATTGCTGCAATCTTGATCGTAAAATTCTTTTCTATCCAAAAGTCCCTTTTTCCTTCTCAAAACACGTCTTAAATAGTCTCAGGTCCAACCCAGCAATAGGAAAATACCCCATATACCCTTAGGAATTACAAAGGTCAAAAATCTAAGAAAATTAGAAGATGAAGCGCTTTAGCCAACACGGGTCGTGTTAGCTGACACGGGCGGCCGTGTTGGCTTACTGCCTATAAAAAATTAACTTTTTTCCCCAGGCATGCTGACACGGGCGGCCAAGTATCAATGTGAAGAGGATCATCTAGATAGCCAAGTATCAATGTGAAGAGGATAATCTAGATCACCTGTTGAAGCTATTCATAAGGCTCAGGAAATACCAGTTGAGGCTGAATCCTGCAAAATGTATTTTTGAAGTAAGATCTAGAAAGTTACTTGGCTTTATCGTCAGTCAGTGTGGGATAGAGGTAGACCCTAACAAAGTGCGAGCTATCCAAGAGATGCCCGCTCCAAAGACAGAAAACCAAGTCAGAGATTTCCTTGGGAGGCTAAACTACATCTCCAGATTCATCTCCAATATGACTCTAACTTGATATGAAAAGATCAAATGGTTGTTTGGAATGAAGACTGTCAACAAGCTTTCGACAAAATCAAAGGTTATCTTCAAGAACCTTCAATCTTAATGCCTCTTGTACCTGGAAAACCTCTTTTCATGTACATGATTGTGCTTGATGGATAAATGGGCTGTGTATTGGGACAACATGATGAGTCCGGACGAAAGGAACATGCCATCTACTATCTTAGCAAGAAATTCACCGATTGTGAAAGTCGTTACTCACTCTTTGAGAAGACTTGTTGTACATTGGCTTGGGCCACCAGACGCCTGAGACAATACATGATATGTCATACCACTTTATTGATTTCCAAGATGGATTCAATAAAGTACATTTTTGAGAAACCTGCTCAGACAGGAAGGCTCACCCGTTGGCATATGCTCTTGTCAGAGTATGATATCCATTATGTTGCTCAAAAGTCCATTAAAGGTAGCACCTTTTCAGATTACCTCGCCGATCAGCCAGTAGAAGATTACGACTCTCTCAAGTTTGACTTCCCAGATGAGGACATTATGCTAATTGTAACGCTCCGATTCTGAAATTCCATTTTTATTGAGTCCTTATTTGATTTATTTAAGTAATTATTTTATTTATGTGGAATTTGTGTGATAATATGTTATGTTTACATATTGAGCTATTTTTGCCGACTTTGAGAGTTTCGGGTAAAAATAGGTTGGAGGGTATTTTGGGCATTAGTGATAATGTTAAGTTGGAATATTTTGTGAGAATTAATTGATAAGTGTGTGGAAAGAATTTGGGAGGAAGGAAAATAGAATATGTGATATAGAGAGAAAAGAGAAAGATAGAAACATTAAGAAGAAAAACAAGAGAAAGTGGAACAAACCTAGAATCCTCAAGAATCAACCTTAGCTTGCGATTAATCAGGTAAGGGTGGGAAGTTTTATCATCTTGATAATGTAATGTAGTAATGTATGTGCTAGATTGGATTTGTTGGACTATTTTCTATATTTTCATTTCTAGGTCGAAAGTTGGTTTAATCAGTAGAAACTGAGTTTTATCGGTTAGAATCTGGAATAGATGGTGTAGTTTAGTCGGGTGATGAGTGGGCTATGCTACTGGGACTGATTTGGATTTAATCGGTCGATTTTTGAGGTTTTGGTGATTTTGGGACAGTTGGGGTTTTCTAGTTTCGCAGGTTCGCCAACATTCGCCAGGCGAGTGGCAGCAAAACTTCGCCAGGCGAAGCCCAGCGAGTGGGCAGCGAACCAATGGCAGTGGCCAAGATCAGCCTTCGCTGGCAAGTTCGCCAGGCGAAGGTGGTAGCGAAGGAGATCACCAGGCAAATCCCAGTGAACGTGGCAGCGAATCTATGGCAGTAGCTTCTGTTTGGCTTCGCCAGCGAGTTCGCCGGCGAATGGCAGCGAACCTTCACTGGAGGGCTTCGCCAGGCGAAGGTTAGCGAACTTGACAACATGTTTTCTTTTCTTGTGTTTCCTATCCGTGGGTTGGTTGTGTGGTTTGATTGCGATCATTCCTTACCTGAGATGACTAATTATATGCTGTTATGTACGCTGTGGGTAGCCGTATGGCGTGAATCCAAGTTTGTGATTTGTGAGGTGTGAATTGTGGTCGTTTGGCAATTTTGTGCATTTACTTGAATTGAATAGCAATGCATGGCGAGATTGATTGTGAATGTGAACCATGTATGAAATTGGTTTGAATGGATGATGAATATATATATGCTTAGTAATACATATATTTTTAATGCATAATGAGTATATGCGACGAATGTGATGAATGCATGAGTATGTTTGTAAACATGTATGCATTTCAAGAGTGTCATGAGTCATGTTGCATGTGAATCATCATGGTATGCATTCTGGTGTTGATTGATTCCTCGGTGAATCTGCAGAACCTCGTGTGCCCTTGTGGAGTGTGAGCGATGGTTGTTTATTGATTCGTCGGTGAATCTGCAGAACCTCGTGTGCCCTTGTGGGGTGTGAGCGATGGTTATTTATTGATTCCTAGGTGAATCTGTAGAACCTCGTGTGCCCTTGTGGGGTATGAGCGATGGTTATTTATTGATCCCTCGGTGGATTTGCAAAACCTCGTATGTTACGATGGTTATATTTGATTCCGCGTAGAATCTGCAGAACCTCGTGTGCCCATGTGGGGTGTGAGCGATGGTTATTTTTGGTTCTTCAATTGAACCTGCTGAAATGAGTCGGTACCGCATTTGCATCTGCATAGAGTCGTGTGTCGGTCTCTATGAGTTGCATGTTGACATCTGTGCATGATGTATGGTGAATAAACATGAATGTAGATGTTTGTGTAAATTGTTGATAATTGGCATGAATGGAAGGCTTGAAGATACATGTATGTGTGAATATATATGTATATGTGTGTATGTTTTTGAATTGATATAAACATTGTCGATGCATATTGTATATGCTTGGTGCTCTATTTGTAAATAATTTATTGTGAATACATTGCGATGTACGGTGTAGTGAGATGAGTTGCAGTGAGAACGCGAAAGACGTTATTGGACGTTATGTGTATATATAGATGTTTATATGCATTATGTATTATGATATTGTTTCTCACACTTCTGCTGTTTTATAATGCTCTATGAGGCATTGCAGATTAGGTTGCTGGAGTTTTTGTGAAGCGTGGCTTCATTCGTTTTGGTCGGTCGGCTCTGATATGTAGCACCGGGTAGCTAAGGATTATTTTGATTCTTTTGTGATACATCTACGTTTGTATCTGCTGATGAATGTTGATGAAACATGCTGGATGAATATTGTTTATATCGATGATGTTGTAAATCAACTTGGATGATGTGTATGTATGTGATTACATGTTTTGGAGGTTATGAAATATTTAGATGTTCCGCCTATGTTCTAAATATTTTTCCTTGTGGGTGTTGCCCCGTTGTTGCATATCTGTTGAGCAGGTGTTGTACGTGTTGAATTTTTGTATAATATGGCATGCCTCTTTTATACCGTGATTGTAATTATACTCTGATGATATATTGATTACGTGCCTAAATGATTAATTGTGTTTATTTGGGGGTATAGAAAGGGGGTGTTACATTAAGTGGTATCAGAGCCAGTGTTGAGTCAGTTGTGTCTGTCTCGTTGTTTTGTTGGTTGAACGGTTGTTTAACCTTGTTGTTATTTTTGGGAATAATCAGAATATGGCTGGTCGTAATGACAATGCGATGGCTGCCGCATTGGAGGCAATGGCTAGGGCGGTGCAAGGTGCGCCAAATGTGAATGCTAATGATGAGTTTAGAAAGAATCAGCCGCTGGTATTCAATGGGAGGTTTGATCCAGATAGTGCTCAAATTTGGTTAAAGGAGATCGAGAGGATCTTTAGAGTTATGAATTGTGCTGAAGGGAACAAGGTGAGACTTGGGGCTCACATGCTGAGAGAAGAAACCGATGACAGGTGGGTCGGTATGAGACAAGTTCTTGAAGTAGACGATGAGGAAATCACTTGGGATTTGTTTCGCACCGAATTTTTGAGAAAGTATTATCCTGAGAGTGTGAAGGGAAAGAAGGAAATGGAGTTCCTGGAATTGAAACAAGGCAATATGTCCGTGATAGACTACACGGCTAAGTTCACAGAGTTAGTAAGGTTTCATCCTCACTATGATGCGGTGACGGCGGAATTTTCCAAGTGTGTTAAGTATGAGAACGGCTTGCGTCCTGAGATCAAGCAAGCGGTGGGTTATCAGAGGATAAGGAGATTTCCGGACTTGACCGAATGCTGTAGAATTTTTGAAGAGGATAGTAAAGCTCGTTCTACTCACTATAAGAGTTTGAATGAGAAGAGAGGAAAGCAACCGGTAAAGAGTGGACCTTATGTGACGCCTGCTGATAAAGGCAAGCATAGGGAACACTTTGTTAAGAGGTCCGGAGGTGGAAGTTCTGGTCCTATTAAGTGCTATAGGTGTGGTGAAGTGGGACACAAATCTTTTGAGTGTAAGAAGGATGGAGCGAAGTGTGCTAACTGTGGAGGTATCGGCCATGCTACAACTAATTGTAGAAGGAACGTGGTGAAGTGTTACAACTGTGGAGAAGTTGGTCATATTAGTACAAAGTGTACTAAGCCAAAGCAGGCTCCAACAAGTGGGAAGGTATTTGCATTAGCCGGTGCAGACACTACTAATGCAGATCAGTTGATTAAAGGTACATGCTTTATTAATAATATGCCTTTAGTTGCTATTATTGATACCGGAGCGACTCATTCGTTCATTTCTTTTGAGTGCGCTAAGCGTTTGGATTTGTGTTTGTCTTCTTGTGGTGGTGATATGGTTATTGAGACACCCGCTTTGGGGTCAGTAACTACATCTTTGGTATGTTTAAGTTGTCCTTTGACCATGTATGGTAAAGACTTCATTATGGACTTGGTGTGTTTGTCGTTAGAAGGATTAGATGTGATCTTGGGTATGATTTGATTGCAGTATAATAGTGTCCGTATTGATTGTTATCACAAGTTGGTGAGGTTTCCTTCTTTGGAGGAGGATGAGGAAGAGAGTTTTCTATCCACTAAAGAGTTGAAGAAACTTTTGGCGGATGAAGCTCAAGGGTTCTGTCTATTTGCATCGTTGTCGGTAGAGAGTAAGGTTGAACTGGATATGGTTCCAGTGGTGTGCGACTTTCCAAAAGTATTTCCGAATGACATTGAGGACGTACCGCCAGAAAGAGAAGTCGAGTTTTTGATTGACCTAGGTCCGGGTACTAGACCGATTTCGATGGCACCGTATCGTATGTCGGCATTGGAGTTGGTAGAGTTGAAGAAACAGTTGAATGATTTGTTGGAAAAGAGGTTTGTCAGGCCGAGTGTTTCTCCTTGGGGTGCACCGGTATTGTTAGTAAATAAGAAAGATGGGAGTATGCGGTTGTGTATTGATTATCGGCAGTTGAACAAGGTAACTATTAAGAACAAGTATCCTCTTCCTAGAATTGATGATTTGATGGACCAATTGGTTGGTGCCCGTGTTTTTAGTAAGATTGATTTGAGATCCGGTTATCACCAGATTCGTGTTAAAGAGGAGGATATTCAAAAGGCGACTTTTAGGACACGATATAGTCATTATGAATTTTCAGTGATGCCATTCGAAGTTTCGAATGCACCAGGTGTGTTTATGGAATACATGAATCGTATTTTTCATGATCAGTTGGATCGTTTTGTGGTTGTGTTCATCGACGACATTTTGATTTACTCTAAGTCCCAAGAAGAGCATGTAGAGCATTTGAGAGTTGTATTGCAGATTTTGAAAGAGAAGTAATTATATGCTAAGTTGTCGAAGTGTGAGTTTTGGTTATCGGAAGTGAGTTTTCTTGGGCATGTTATTTCTGGTAATGGTATTAGTGTTGATCCGTCCAAGATTGATGCGGTAATGCAGTGTGAGTTTTTGGGATTAGCCGGTTATTATCGGAGGTTTATTGAAGGATTTTTGAAGTTGGCACTTCCGTTGACTCAATTGACTTGTAAGGGAAAGCCTTTTGTTTGGGATATTGATTGTGAGAAGAGTTTCATGGAGCTAAAGAGGAGGTTGACAACGGCGCCGGTTTTGATTTTTCCAGATCCGACGGAATCGTTTGTAGTTTATTGTGATGCTTCCTTGTCCGGTTTAGGTGGTGTTTTAATGCAAGATGGGAGAGTTGTGGCTTATGCTTCGAGACAATTGAGAGTGCATGAGAAGAACTACCCTACGCATGATTTGGAGTTAGCGGTCGTGGTGTTTGTTTTGAAAATTGGAGACATTATCTTTATGGTGCGAGATTTGAAGTTTTTAGTGATCACAAGAGTTTGAAATATTTATTTGATCAGAAGGAATTGAACATGAGGCAGAGGAGATGGTTAGAGTTTTTGAAGGATTATGATTTTGGTTTGAATTACCATTCGGGTAAGGCAAACGTGGTAGCTGATGCTTTAAGTCGAAAGTTGGTTCATATGTCAACATTGATGGTAAGAGAATGGGAATTGTTGGAGAGTTTTAGAGATTTGAGTTTGGTTTGTGAGATGACGCCGAGTAGTGTGAAACTTGGTATGTTGTATGTTACAAATGAATTTCTTGCTACCATGTGCGAAAAGCAAAAGTTGGATTTGAAGTTTGTTGATTTGATGATGAATGAGAGTGAGGACTTCAAGGTTGATAATTTAGGAGTTTTGAGATTTCGTGGTCGTATTTGTATTCCCGATGATGTAGAGTTGAAAAAGATGATATCGGAAGAAGGACACCGGAGTAACTTAAGTATTCACCCAGGGGCAAATAAGATGTATCAAGATTTGAAGAAAATCATTTGGTGGTCCGGATTGAAGAGGGATGTAGCTCAGTTTGTGTATTCGTGCTTGACTTGTCAGAAGTCTAAAGTGGAACATCAGAAGCCTAGTGGTTTGATGCAACCGTTGGACATTCCAGAGTGGAAATGGGATAGTATATCAATGGATTTTGTTACGGGATTGCCTAATACGCAAAGAGGTCATAATGCTATTTGGGTGATTGTTGATAGGCTTACTAAATATGCTCACTTTATTCCGATTGATATTAGTTATCCTTTGGAGAAGTTAGCCGAGATTTATGTTGGTGTGATTGTGAAGTTACATGGGGTTCCTAAGAGTATTGTGTCGGATAAGGATCCTAGATTTACTTTGAGATTTTGGGAAAGTTTGCAAAAGGCTTTGGGTTTGTTGCACCCCAAAATTTGCCCAACATTTCTTCACCTAGCTTGTGTTTCATTTCATTCACATTAGCATTATCATTTGCATCTCATTGACATGTATGCAGGAGATCAAGAGGTATGATTACCAATCAAGGGCTATACAAGATTATGAAGCTAGCTGGGAGGCTTATTCAGGTGCTCAAGGGTTGATGTCCTTACCAGAGAAGTTAAAAGATCCTCAGAGAGAGTGATTGAAGCCAAGTGTATAGGTCTCCTAACTTGAGAGTTGTGGAGAGCCATTAGATGATTCTGAAGCCATGAAATTAGACTTGAGGTCTTTAGAGAGCTCATGAGAAGTGTTGAAGACCACCTTGAGGCCTAGACAGGTCATTGTGCAAGATTAAGAAGGCTCAGCCATGAGTGGTGCAGCTAGGGTTTGACTGGGTCAACCCTAAGTCAACTGATGATTTGAAGAAGGTTGAGACTTAATTCAAGAGCCATGTGATCATGGATGGATGCATTAAGATGTTCTAAGTATGATTCCAAGGTTAACTCATCATGATTGAAGGGTTTGAGAAGTTTCAAGCTAGGGTTTCTAAGACTTGACAGTGTAAAATCCCCTAGTTTGACCCCTATCTTCAAGGCAATTTAGCCCAAGATATGATTGTCATCTCATCTTGACCCCAACATGATTGTTGTGGAGCATGAGCTCAGATTTAATTTGAGTACTAGAAGTCCTTGATAGGGTTTATAGAACTCAAGTTATGAGCCAGACAAGTTACAAGTCATCTGAGGTATGTGAATTTGGAGCTTGAAAGTTACCCAACTTGCATGAAACCTTTGCCCAAGAAGGATGATTCCTATGAACTTTTGGTAAACATGAATGTTGTTCCTTATTCTCTTATCTTTCTATAGAGTACTAGAAGTACTTGATAGGATTTGTAGAACTCAAGTTATGGCTTTGACAAGTCAAGGGTATTTTGGGAAGTTATGATTATAGGTCATTTTTGGTCATAGGTCATTTTCACCAACTTAGACACCTCAAATGAAATTTTGTTCAACTTGAAAGTTGCTCAAAATGGGGTTTTAACCTTGACCAAGTATCAAGGAGACATTTAAATGGCTCAAGGAAAGACTTGGTTCAAGAAGTGGTGAAAAAGGAAGGATTAAAATGGATTAAATGACCAAAAATTCAAATAAATCATTTTGTGTGCAAATGGAGCAAAGTAATATCATTTTTTGAATGGAAAAAGCATTTTAGAAACTTTGGAAATGCTAGAATTTTGGTTTGAGTCCCATAGCATGCCCTTTTTCTTTGTTTCTTCATGATGAAGTAACATGACATACACAAGCCATTGGATGAAAACAAGGAGGGAAACATCACCATTCATGTTCAAAATCTCATGAGAAGTTGAATGCAACCTTGCTAAGGCCAAAACAGAGTGGGAATCGTGACTGGTGTAAGTGAGATTTTGGAGAGAATTTGAAAATCCAATTTCTCATTCTGAAGCTTTGAGAGAGTTCTAGATGATTCTAATGAGTTCTATATAAGTGGTTGAGTGTGTTCAGCCATTTTTTTGGAAGAGATTGAAGCCTGAAGCAGATAGTGAGATTGAAATTTCATAGCTGCAAGTTGAAATCGAGTTCTGAGTTCAAGACCAATTCAGGAGAAATTGAAGATTGGATTAGCTTTGGAAGGAGTTTTGGAGTGTATCTGCATCATCTTGGAGGCTGAAGTGATCAAGAACACCTTCTGTTACACCTCTGAACACAGGTTGGTACATTTTGTTTTTGTGCATAATCTAGGAGGAGATAGATAGAAATCTATAGGTGGTTAGGATCTGGATGATGTATAGATGGATTTGAGCTGATCAATTTGAGCATTAGAGACAAGTTAGGATGTGGATCATTTTCTGTTGAAGCTGAATTCTTGCAATTCTTGGATTAATAATCAAGATTAGATAGGGGAAATACCATGAGATAAGGATCATTTCTGTGCATTTAATTGAAGTTCTGATGAGATTCAAGATTGAGGTGTATTTTGGAATGGCTATCGGGTTTGAAAATCCATGGAGATTTAGATGATTCTAAGGCTGGATTCATGATCAGCATGAAAAACTGGACAAGATGATGCATCATTTTGTAATTTTTGATGAACTGTGTGTTGGTCTTCACCGGAGAAGACGGTACCTCCACCTGAACATTTGAATGAAGAAGATGAGCTATGAGCGTTGGATCATTACTGAAGCTTGACCAAGTCCATGGAATGAATGGCCATGATTGAGTTTGAAAGTCAGCCTTGGACTCCTTCATCAATACGCACCGTTTCACTTAATTGAAGCGCCTGGGCTTAATGACTGGATTGATATCCACACCCCCCATCTGGCCCAATCCACATATTGAACTGATTGCATTTGCTATTTGGCACGCCACTTTTATTAATTTCTTTTGTTTTTCTTTTAAATTCATCATTTCATGTTAGTTTGAAAATAATTCATGAAAAATAGAAAAATAGGTTAATTAATTCCAGAATTTTTCCCCCTGATTCATGATTGAATCTAGAATTTTATTGAATAAAAATATTAGGGAAATCAAGCATTTTTATTTTATGTGCATTTTTTACATTTTATTTGATAATAAAATTGCCATGGTTGATACCTCAATTTGATGATTTTAGTGTGATCACTTGGTGATGATTTTTGGCTTGATTTTTTGTGTGTGATTAGCTTATACATGTATGCTCCTATATTATTTTTATCACATTTTTGTGATGAAATTAGGTGTTGTTTTTTGGTTGAAACTTTAGGTGCCTCCTTTTAGGGTTTAAGTTTAGTACCTTGTAGTGTAGAATTTATTTCTAGGTATTATTTGAGGATTTAATCTCTGGAACTAACATGGTACAGTCATGATTGACATAGGTTCCTATAGTTATTTTTGTAGGATTTTATAATTGATTTTAGTATTTTAGTTAGAATTAACTTTAATACTAGGTTTTAGGTGATCCTAACTTGCTAACTCAACTAGAATGATTTCATTAGTTCCCTTAGAATAAGGTTTTACTTCTCTTGCTCTTGGATGATGGTGAAGACTTGTGGGAGTTGTTGTGGAATGCATGGTGGAGCTTGGACTTGAAGATTTCTCTCCTTTTGGGTGTAGTTTGTTTAGGGTTAAGGGTTAGGGTTTAGGGAGATCTCTTAGAATAGATTTTCTTCCTTCATGAAACATGGAAGGTGTTGATCACTTCCATTCCTCCCTATGATGTAAGGTCCCATTGTGAAGGCCCTATCCCTCCTTTGGTAGGATGTGTGGCTCCTCTCAAATTGGTAGAACCTTTGAGGGTTCCCTTCCTTGATGGTGGAGTGCTTAGAGGTGAGCTTTGGTCTTCACTTTGCTTCTCCTTATCCCCACCTTGTTCTTGTTAGATGAATCTTTCTCCCTTGCTAGAGGATGGAGTTCCTTGCTAGAAGATTGAAGATGCTAGAGGTTACACTTCCCCTTTGTTTGGAGACTGCCCTTGGAGCTGAAGCTTGAAGATCCAGAAGAACAAGTTGACACTTGTGTGAAGGAGATCAAATTGAGAGCTGAAGCTTGAAGAAGATGGAGAACAAGTTGATACTTGTGTTTGATGCATTGAAAGCTTGAAGAAGCAAGTTGACACTTGCTATTGAAGATGAGAGCCTTGAAGAACGGTTACAGACTGAAGACTGAGTTGCTGTCAGAGGATGGCTTTGCTGTAAAGTTGTGGAAGCTGTTGATCTGCTTTCTTTCCTGTCTGTTTGCTTTCTGTGCAACTGTATTGATGTGACTTGTGTGATTTGCTTGATGCATTAGAATAAGTTCATGTTTAGATTGTGTTAGACTAGGAGCATGATTGCACTAGAGGTTGAGTTGCTCCCTCTGCTTGTATTTTTACTGTATGGCTTTGCTTGCGGGTATTCGGTAGAGCCCTGCTCCCTTGCCTATGTGGTTTGTGATTTGCTTGATGGCATTTTATTCTCTTCTGTATGATTGCAGTTATTCATATCTGGCTTGAGGTTGAGACGAGCTTGTGAAGGCTGATGCCCCACACACATTTCCTTCCTCACTTGCATTGCATGCATTTTACAGTTGTTTCCTGTACTGTATCTTTGTTTACTGTTTAAGTTGATACTTTATCTGTTTCTGTATCCCATTGACATGATCCCCTAGGAATCTCACTTCCTTTGATAAGGAAGTGATGATTAGAACTTTAGGTTGAAACCTATGCATGATAACTTCTAGGAGATCCTTGTTTCAAACTTCAACCATAGGATGAATCCTTGGCATGACAACTGTTAGGACTTGATAGTCTCCCCATAGAAGTCGTTCTCTTCTCATCTTGAAACAACAGTAAAAAAACGTAATAAAGGCAAGTTAGTATAAGCGCGTTACGAGCCTTAAGCTACTTGGGTAATGATGATTGAACGACCTCCTCTCAATCGTCTAGAATGTTTAGTATACGTCCTTTGGACGATATGCGACGCGTTCGTTCCCAGGTCATAGTCTCTAGTGCTGTACGAACTACAAACAACCATAAAAAACACTTCTTCCGTAAAAGACAGAAAACAAACTTCAAACCTTTTGCCCCGTGGGCCCATAATTCAAAGGAAGCTTTTCTGAAGAAAAGAGTGTCGTTAACTCCCAGTTCTACCGCAAACGGTAACGCTTAAGTCTCTAAGGGTCGAGCTGCGTACACCAAACTGCTGGAACTGTTTGTTAACCCTACTCGGAAAAACAGATGAATTTAAATCCCCGTAATCCGTATTATCCCGAACTACGTAAGCTCTGATCTCTCATATCTGTTGAGAGTACGTAGGCACAATACTGATGTATTGGCGAGCCACCTTCCCCCTTCACCCGTAGTTAGGCGAACTACGTAGACTCTGATTTCTCATGCTCTGATGAGAATACGTAGGCATAAAGTGCGACGCTTTGCCGAGTCATTTTCTTTTCTTTTCAGACCAGCCTTGATAGGTAGATAGATAAAACCAACTCGTCAGATAAACACAACAAGTGTGGATCCCATCGAGTACGATGGACGTGAGGGGTGCTAATACCTTCCCCTTGCGTAAACGACTCCCGAACCCAGACAATGGTTGCGATGACCTTGTCTTATACCTTCTCGTCAAGTTTTTCCTATCTTTTCCTTTCCCGCTCTGAGGGATAAATAACGAAAGATGGCGACTCTTCTGTTTTGCCGGCACCTTATTTTCGCGGTAGCGACAGCTGGCGACTCTGCTGGGGACTTGATAGTTTCCTGGGATCCAACGTCCCTTATGCGAGTCAATTTGGGGATCCAACGTCCCCTGCGAGAGTCAATCCTAGCGCTTGTATGATTACTTGTTGGGTTGTGTTTATCTATCGCATTTTATTTACCGCACTTTATTTTCAGTATGATATGATTATCTGTACTATTGTGGGAGGGGCATTCTGATGAGTGAGAAGCCAGACCCAGGCTTGAGAGCTACATAGTATTAGAGTGGGTTAGTGGAGGACGTGCTTGCTTTGCTTGCAGCTGTTCCCATGTAATCCACACTCAGACTAGGTTCTCTTTGATGGCTTCCTATCGGTCCTTTGGACTCGAGGGGTTGTTGGATCTGAGGACTGTCGACTCTGGGAACCGATCATTTGGAATTCAGCTAAGTGAGGCCGCTTCAAGAGATGATGATGCCACACCTCCTGGGTATCGTATCGTCATTTCTTGAAAGTCTGTGACGCTGATGACCGCATAGGATGCCGAACCTTTTCCGTGATTAGGTCCATACCTGTGAGCAGGGTCGGGTTATTGCAGGAAACCTTAACCTTCAGATTACCTGATTTTCTTGACAGTGAATCAGTTTTGTTGGTATAAGGGGTTCTTCTCATCAGAGATATAGTTGTTCTTGATAGAGCAGTATTGTGGTTTTGTTGATACAGAGCCTTCATCTCCTTAACAGCACAGTCATCTTGATCTCCTGCTGCATGATTGCATTTTGCATTACTTGTATCCTCATTTGCATGTCATTAACGCGTGTCTGTGTTGCAGGTGCATATTTCTCCCCTGGTTCTAGTGATCTTGATCCTTATGGCAGATATGGCATCTCTGAAGAAGACTGTGGCTTACAAGCTACCAACACCTGACATCCGAGAGTTACGGACTTTGATTTCTTTGGATGATAAGACAGTGATGGAGAGTTTCAGACAGAGTTATGGGAGACTTCTGAGTATTGTGTATAAGCTTCCTACGTACGAGTTGAATGGCCTCTACACCCTGCTGCAGTTTTACGACCCACAGCTCAGATGCTTCGTGTTTCCAGACTATGTCCTCGCCCCGACCTTGGAAGAGTACTCTGACCTGTTGGGGGTGCCTTTGATGAATCAAATGCCTTACTACCGTGTTTTGGGTGAACCCAAATTGAGTAAGTTGACTGACACTCTTCATGTAGATGAGTCTGAATTGGAAGGGATGGTATCCAGGAAGATTGGAGTTCATGGTTTCCCTTTGCCTTTCCTGATGGAAAAAGCCCGAAAGTTTGCCGAGAAGGGTTGCTGGGATGTATTCAATGCCTTCTTAGCCCTCTATATCTATGGGATCGTGCTATTCGCAAGTCACCCAGACTTCATCAGTATGGATGCTTGCCATATATTTGCCTCCGGGAATCCAGTGCCCACTCTCCTCGGAGACGTCTATCATTCAATTCACAGCAAGAACGAAAACAAAAAGGGGAAGAATGTGGCATGTTGTGCTCCTTTACTGTATAAGTGGTTTACTAGCCATCTTCCTAAGTCGGGGGCGTCCATTGATTCTGCTGAGACTTCGCCCTGGTCTGCACGGTTGATGGGTTTGACTGCTGACAATATTATCTGATTTGATAGAGATCTGCTGGGCAAAGATATTGTGTATAACTGTTGTGGCTTTCCTAACGTCCCCTTGGTCGAAAGGAATGGATGTATCAACTACAATCCATCTCTGCTGGTACGACAATTTGGGTATGCACTACGAGGCCCTCCTGAAGAGGAAGAGATACGGGAATCTCTGTATTTCACAGGGTTGCTTGAAGGCGACACTTTGATCAAGGTGCAGAATGCTTGAAGTAAAATTCACCGAAAGGGGAAAGTCTTGCTGGGAAAAAGCAACAACAAGGCTTTTGATCCGTACATGACTTGGGCGCGAGAGAGAGCCGCCAAGTTTCTAATGTCGTTTCCTGCTGTGGAACCATTGTATCCTCTTGTGCACAAAGAGCCTACTACAGTTGATATTCAGAAATTCAACCAGGTACTCCGAGAGAAGCAAGAGCTACGAAAGGCCAACGAAGAGTTGGAGAAAGAGATCGCTCAGCTCCGGAGGGAGAAAAGCGAAGCCGTTTATACCTGCAAGAAGCAGACAGAGATGATCAACCGTCTAGGCTCCAACCTAACCAAAGAAACTGATGCTAGGGAACGTCTGGGGTTGGATCTAAAGTTAGTACATGGCGTGTTGACAACCAAGAAACAGGATCTGGACAGAGTGTACCGGAAGCTAACCCAGTACAAAAGGGTATGGAGCAGCACCATAGCCAAGTACAAAGAGCGGGAAGAAAAACTGAAGCAACGAGTAGCCGAGCTAGAAGCCCAGATTATGGTGAAAGACGAGAAGACAGAGGCTGAAGCCTCGCTGCGACGAGACGTCCAGTATAGATTGGCTGAGGCCGAGGCGAATTTGCAAGATTCTCAACTCCAAGCTGATGCTAAAAGGAGAAGAGTCGAGAACCATTCTGAAGAAGGTGTTCCTAGGAGCGTTGCCGATAATCTCCCAGAGCCCATCAGGCAGAGGGACCTGCTGGCCCATGGTTTGCCTACTCAGTCAGATCATCCCGCTACAAAGAAGTTGATCTTTTTGTATTTTCTTTGTACATTTTATGCATTGATATGCTGACCACTGCCAGGTCTGTTGGTTGGGGTCATGCCTTATTGCTTCAGTTGTATGTGATTACAGTTGTACGCTACCCGAGTGGGCTTTTCAGATGAATATATGAGGATTTCTTTTCCATGATTGGATCATAGACTTTATTTGTCTCGGAAGCTAGGATCGGGGGGGGGGGGGGATCTCCCCAAGGCACAGACACACGTTTGCATTTGCATGAAGCATTTGCATAACGAGCACCTTGTCGTTTTTTCTTCTAACCCTTTGTGTATGCAGGTTGTTCCAGGATTGATCGAAGACCGATCTACCGCTATCCGACCAGAGCGAATCAAGATAGAGCAATGGAACAAGTGCAAACTGACGTCCAGGAACTCCGGGAGAGGATGGACCGCTTCATGGAGCTCATGCAAGTGGTTGCCAACGGCCAAGACCAGCTCAGAACATTGGTCCAGCCGCTGATCTCAAGGGTTGACAGCAACGGTGTACTCCACGGTGGGAGTGTTCCAACCCCTCCTCCTGTTGAAACTCCTCAGGGTGGCATCCCCGTGACCGGGGGGAATGGAAATGGTAACGGCAATGTGATCACTAACATCGGGCTCAATGGTAATACGAGTGGCGTCGGTAATGGAAATTTTGAAGCTAATGGCAACGCTGGACTAGGCAATGGCAACACAGGTGCTGGAAATCTGTATGGGCCTCAGCCTTGGATGGAAGATCGTCAAGAAGATTTGTTCTCACAAAGAAGTGATGAAGGAGAGCTGACTGCTGAAGCATGTCTGAGGTTTAAGGCACTCAAGGACAAAATGAGGAGTTTCGAGAACTTGAACACTATGGGGGTCGACATGACTAAATTGGGATTGATTTCTGATTTCAAAGTGCCTCCTAAATTCAAGGTACCCGACTTTGAGAAATACAAGGGCACCACTTGCCCTCGTGTCCACTTAAGGTTATACTACCGGAAGATGTCCGCTCACTCTGAAGACGAGAAGTTGCTGATGCACTTCTTTCAGGATAGCTTGTCCGGGCCATCCCTGGAATGGTACATGGGTTTGGAACCCACCAGTGTGCGCACATGGAAAGAACTGGCTGAGGCCTTTGTACACCATTATCAGTATAACAGTGACTTGGCTCCAAACCGGGTTCAACTGCAGAACTTGTCACAGAGGAACAACGAGGGGTTCAAAGAATACGCCCAGCGATGGCGTGAATTAGCAGCTAGAGTTCAGCCGCCGATGGTTGAACGAGAGCTTGTTGAAATGTTTGTAGCCACTCTCCCAGGGGTCTATTACGAGAAATTAGTCAATGGTATGTCAGGGAGTTTCTCAGATCTCATCATTACTAGCGAGCACATCGAGAATGGGATCAAATTGGGGAAAATTCAAGGTTGTGATCTATCCTCAGCTGGAGGAGGAGAGAAACCATATGGTAGCAAAAGGCGTGAAGGAGAGACGAGCGCCGTGTCCAACGCTCAAAGGAAAGGTAAGGGCCAGCGCCAACAGGTGGCTAGCATAACCATCCCTGCTGTCCAGCAACCCCAGCCGCAGCAGCAACAACCGAGTCTGCAAGGATACATAAAGTATCAGAACAGGGCACCTCTGTCAAGTCGTCACCTCGACACACCGCCCATGTCTTATGCTCAGCTATTACAAACTTTGCTTCAGTTACAGCTAGTCCAGAAAAGAACCCTGGCTCCCTTGACAGGGGCACCTCTGCAGGGTTATGATGCGAATGCAACATGTGATTTTCACTCAAGGGCACCCGACCACACAATAGAAAACTGCAAAGCCTTCAAGCACAAGGTGCAAGATATGGTGGATGCTAAGATCATCAATTTCTCAAATAATGTGCCGAATGTCACAAAGAACCCTATGCCGAATCATAGGGGAGGTGAGGTGAATGCCATTATTGAAGAAGAGGATTTAGATGTGTTGACTGATGTCAAGGATCTGAAGACACCGCTTAGCTTCGTTAAAGCCAAGCTGATGAAGAGAGGCTTCTTCCCGGGCTGTGGAGAACTGTGTATGGGCTGTGCGACTCATCCTGATGGATGTGAACAGTTGATAGTGGGGATTCAGAGTTTGATGACCGAAGGAATCTTGCAGTTTAGCCGAAGGGCCGAATGTGGATCTGGAGAGGTAATGCTGAAGCAAGATGATGAGGTTGCCACCATCACCATCCCTCACCAGACGATAACCATTTCTGCACTCAGGCCGCCCATAATTACCATCACCAAAGCCGGGCCGATACCTTTTGAAAGCACCAACGTTGTCCCATGGCATTATGGGGCAGACGTCTACTGTAACGGACAGAAGTTGGAACTAGAACCCTCTGGGCAGTTGGTGGATAACCTAGTGGGAATTGGCGGAATCATGCGAAGTGGAAGAGTATTTGCTCCACCCGAGATTGTGGTGGACAAAGCAGATAAAGCTGAGGAAACTGATAAGGGAAAGAGTAAAGTCGTTGAGGAAACCCCTCGTGGGGTAGAGAAGGACTTACTTGTAAAGGACGCTGAAGAGTTCATGAAGTTGATCAAGAAGAGTGATTACAAGATTGTTGACCATCTCCATCAAACACCCTCAAAAATTTCAATCCTGAATTTGTTGCTGTGTTCGGAGTCACATTGCAACGCGCTGTTAAAGGTTTTGAATGCCACGTATGTACCGTAGGAAATCTCGATCAACCAGTTGGAAGGGGTAGTAGCCCACGTAAATGCTGGAAACGGGTTAGGGTTCACTGACCTGGAGCTGACGCCAAAGGGAAGAAACCACAACAGCGCCCTGCACATCTCGATAGAGTGTAGGGGAACAGTTATGGCTCATGTGTTGGTGGACACTGGGTCATCTCTTAATGTTCTTCCGAAGAAGGCATTGATGAAGTTAGATACTCGAGGATTGATCTGCACACCCAGTGATCTGGTTGTGAAGGCGTTCGATGGAACCAAGCGTCATGTCTTCGGAGAGGTAACTCTGCCAATCCAAGTTGGGTCGGAAACTTTCGACGCAGTCTTCTACATCATGGACATCATGCCCGCCTACAGGTGTCTCTTAGGCCGGCCATGGATCCACTCTGCTGGTGCTGTGACCTCCACGTTGCACCAAAAACTCAAGTATGCTGTAGGGGGCAGCATTGTAACTGTATGTGGCGAGGAAGACATAATAGTGAGCCATTTGTCGTCCTTCAAATATGTTGAGATGGATGGGGAAATCCACGAAACCCTATGTCAGGCGTTCAAAGCTGTTAAGGTCAAGGATGTGACTCCTATAATGATTGAGAAACCAGAGATGACTCTCTCTTCCTTTAAGGAAGCCCGGGCCGTTGTTCAAGCCGGATCTACCCGAGGCTGGGGGCAAGTTCTAGAAATACCTAACAAACAGGACAAGTTTGGGTTAGGATACTCTCCTGCGGCTGAAGCCTCCTCTTCTCACAGTGCGTCGCGAAGTAAAGGGCCGATCCAGTTTACCAGTGGCGGGGTAATATTTGAAAGTGTCAACGCAGTGTCTGAAGACAGCGAAGACAACGATTGCAACCTAGACTCTTGGATCCAGCCAAGCAAACAAGGCCAGAGCCTCACCAACTGGTCCATCAGGGATACCATCCAAGTGATAGGCAAAGAGTAATGATTTACTTTCTCCAATTACTGTACAACCCTATGTCCTACCCGGCGCATAGTGGTTTTATTGTCAGGGCCTTGTCTGGTTATGTACATGCATTTTACTAATAAATCAAAAGGCGTTTTTCTTCGCATTCAAACGTTGTGATCCCTGTTATTCCTGTTTTATATTTGTTTTGAAAAATAATAAAATGGCAATAGGGTTTGTGCTAACCTGCATATCCTTGTTTTAAGCTTAACCCTTGTTATTGCAGGATCCACATAGCAGATGACATCGACTCTGGACCTTCTACGACTCACTTCGACTTCGATTGCCCGATCTATCAAACCGAAGAAGAGATTGATGAAGACGAAGACCTTCCCAAAGAGTTGGCCCGCTTGTTGAAACAAGAAGAGAAAGTTATTCTGCCTCACGAGGAAGAGATTGAGATTGTGAATTTGGGTTCTGAAGAACTGGTCAGGAACGTCAAGATAGGGGCTGCATTGTAGAGTGATGTCAAGCAGAGATTGGTCGAGATGCTGAGAGAGTATAGTGACATCTTTGCTTGGTCATACGAAGATATGCCCGGACTTGACACTGACATCGTGGTCCATCACTTGCCGCTGCGAGAAGATTGTCCTCCCGTTAAGCAGAAGCTTAGGAGGACACGACCAGATATGGCCATTAAGATCAAAGAAGAAGTGCAGAAACAGCTTGATGCTGGCTTCTCAGCGGTCACTACTTACCCTCCGTGGGTCGCCAACATAGTGCCTGTACCGAAGAAGGACGGTAAGGTGCGAATGTGCGTCGATTATCAGGATTTGAATAGGGCGAGCCCTAAAGATGATTTCCCGCTCCCTCATATTGATGTGTTGGTCGACAATACAGCTCAGTTCTCCGTATTTTCGTTCATGGATGGCTTCTCCGGCTACAATCAAATCAAGATGGCGCCGGAGGACATGGAGAAAACTACGTTTATTACACCTTGGGGAATGTTTTGCTACAAGGTAATGCCTTTCGGTTTGAAGAACGCAGGGGCCATTTACCAACGAGAAATGGTTACTTTGTTTCATGATATGATTCGTCATGAGATTGAAGTCTATGTTGATGACATGATTGCGAAGTCCCAAACGAAGGAGGGACATCTGGTCAATTTGCTGAAGCTTTTTGAGAGGCTTAGGAAGTTCAGGTTGAGGCTGAATCCTAACAAGTGTACTTTCGGAGTACGGTCTGGAAAACTACTGGGGTTTATCGTGAGTGAAAGAGGCATCGAGGTTGATCCTGCGAAGATAAAAGCAATACAAGAAATGCCAGCGCCAAAAACCGAGAAAGAAGTTCGTGGCTTCCTAGGCAGAATAAACCACATTGCAAGGTTTATTTCTCAGCTCACAGCCACGTGTGAACCGATGTTCAAACTGTTAAAGAAAGATCAGACGATTATCTGGAACGAGGATTGCCAGAAGGCATTTGATAAGATAAAACAGTATCTACAGGAACCTCCGATCTTGATACCCCCAGTGGCCGGAAGACCCTTAATCATGTACTTGACAGTTCTTGAGAATAGTATGGGGTGTCTTCTTGGTCAGCACGACGAGACAAGCAGAAAGGAGCATGCCATTTACTATTTGAGTAAGAAGTTCACAGACTATGAATCTCGTTACTCGATGTTGGAGAAAACGTGTTGTGCACTAGCCTGGGCTGCCAAACGTTTACGACAGTACATGCTCAACCACACAACCATGCTAATTTCGAAGATGGATTCGATAAAGTACGTCTTCGAGAAACAAGCGCTTTCAGGCAGGATTGCCAGATGGCAAATGGTGCTGACAGAATATGACATTCAATATATTTCCCAGAAGGCCATCAAAGGAAGCGTATTATCTGATTACCTTGCCGAACAGCCGATCGAGGATTATCAGCTGATGAAATTTGAATTCCCTGATGAGGATATCATGTTTCTCAAAGCGAAGGATTGTGATGAACCGTTGCCCGACGAGGGGCCAGATAGGAAATCCCAGTGGAAATTGATATTTAACGGGGGGGTTAATTCTTACGGAAGTGGCATTGGGGCGATCATCACGACTCCCCATGGATCCCACATCCCGTTCACTGCTAGACTGACGTTTCCGGTCACCAATAATGAAGCGGAGTACGAAGCATGCATCATGGGTCTAGAAGAAGCAATTGATTTGAGAATCAAGAACCTAGATGTATATGGTGACTCGGCACTTGTGATCAACCAGATTAAAGGGGAGTGGGAGACTCATTAATCGAATTTGGTGTCGTACATGAACTATGCCAGAAGGCTACTTCCGTTCTTTGATCGAGTGGAACTCCATCATGTACCCTGAGCTGAAAATCAGATGGCTAATGCCCTATCCACGTTGGCTTCGATGTATAAAGTCAATTTTTATAATGAAGCTCCAAGAATTGTCCTTTCTCATCTTGATAGACCTGCATTCGTCTTTGCGATCGAGGAAGCCTCCGATGGCAAGCCATGGTTCCATGACATCCAGACTTTCCTTATGACTAAGGAGTATCCTGCGGGAATGTCAACCCAGGATAAGAAGACTCTGAGGAGGCTGTCTGGAAATTTTTATCTCAATCTTGATGGAGTTTTGTATAAAAGAAACCACGATCTTGTGCTACTCAGATGTGTAGATGAGAAAGAAGCGAGTATGCTCATGGAAGAAGTCCACGAAGGCACATTTGGTACGCACGTCGGCGGGCATGCTATGACGAGAATGATCCTGAGAGCAGGATACTACTGGCTGACGATGGAATTGGATTGCTTTAAATTCGCGAAGAGATGTTATAAATGCCAGATTTATGCTGATAAGATTCATGTGCCGCCGTGCCCGTTGAATGTCATTTCCTCCCCGTGGCCGTTCTCCATGTGGGGCATCGACATGATAGGCAAGATCGAGCCCACTGCATCTAACGGTCATCGCTTCATTTTAGTAGCCATCGACTACTTCACCAAGTGGGTGGAGGCAGCCTCAATGCTAACGTGACCAAGCAGGTGGTGGCTAAATTCATAAAGTGGGACATCATCTGTCGTTACGGAATTCCCGAGCGGATCATTACTGATAATGGTTCGAATCTGAATAACAAGATGATGAAGGAGTTGTGCCAGAGTTTCAAGATTGAACACCACAACTCATCTCCTTATCGGCCGAAGATGAATGGCGCCGTTGAAGCGGCCAATAAAAACATTAAGAAGATTGTACAGAAGATGGTTGTGACCTATAAGGATTGGCACGAGATGTTGCCATTTGCATTGCACGGTTATCGTACGACAGTACGTACATCAACCGGGGCAACTCCTTTCTCACTGGTGTACGGTATGGAAGTTGTCCTACCGTTAGAAGTTGAGATTCCTTCTTTACGAGTTTTGGTTGACGTGAAACTCGATGAAGCAGAATGGATTAAGAACCGACTAAACCAACTCAGCCTGATGGACGAGAAGAGGTTAGCATCGATTGCATATGGTCTTCTATACCAGAGCCGAATGAAGAAAGCTTATGATAAGAAGGTGCATCCTAGAAGCTTTCAGACGGGTGATCTCGTCCTAAAGAAGATTCTTCCTCCACACTCCGATCACCGGGGCAAGTAGACTCCTAATTCCGAAGGTCCGTACATCGTCAGCAAGGTCTTCTCGGGAGGAGCCTTGTTGCTATCCATGATGGATGGCGAAGATTTTGCATCCCCGGTGAACGCGGACGCAGTTAAAAAATACTTTGCTTAAAGAATGACCCGCTGGAAAGAAAAAGAATATCCAGGCAAAAACAGGGCATCCCGGTGAACCATAAAAAAGGAAAAAGGTTCGGGCAAAAATTAGGGATATAAATGAAAAATGTACACCCGCAAAGTCGAAAACCCGGAAGGGCGACTTTGGCAAAAAAGGGTATCCCGGTGAATCGAAAACCCGAAAGGGCGATTCAGACAAAAGTTAGGGATTTGAAAAAGCAAATGACTGTGTTCCGCGTATGGACTTTCATTGTTTAGTGGTTTGGAAGACCTGAGGGCCGTTTATCTGAATCAATCTCTTCTGAAGCTGAAGCGTCGAAGAAGTATCAAAGTCGAGTGGGTCATAGAGGGATCAACTCATGGTGTTCGTCTACGTCACATTGCCGACATTTGTGTATATACTGATGTATATTTATGTTTTTATATTTGCGCAGCTTCCTCATTCCAGGAGCTTGCATCTGCTGTAAAACATTTTTGCCCATTCAGGGGTTCGTCATCAATAAAATATATACTATTCAGCAATTTTGTTTGTTTGTTTAGCATCTATCTGTTTTTGTTTGCAAAAAAGAACGCCGATGTTTTTTGATAAAATGCGCATACATAAACTTACTGGCCTAGGCCACTGATTGTTGAAACAATGAATTACTTGAACATTGTCACAAGATGATAACCTTGATAGGTCCCTTTGAGAAGGGTATCTTGTCTGTTTGTTTGTGTTGTTGCAGGTATAGCATATTCCAGGCCGTACGCCGTATGCGTCCCCAAGCAGGATGATTCCTTCTTCCCCAGCAAGTGTAGAAGCATCTCCCCACGGAGTCTGAACATAGGACCAAGAGCATTGATATGTATCCCCCAAGCAGAGAAGATTCTCCCCAATCAGATGTATCCTGAAGGATCATCATTTCCCCAGCTGAGTCATGCACCGAAGGGTACGTTCATTCCCCAGCACTGGGTCAAAGTGCAGTTTTCGTAGAAGACTACTCGCAAGTATGCAGCTTCCGGTAATCCAAACTGAGGTCTCCTGGAGAATTGAAATTCCCCACAAAGTTGTACTCTCCCTAGTAAGCAGGATGATTCCTTCTACCCCAGCCGAGCTGGCAAATCCCCAAGAGAGTCGAGTCCTTAAAAGTCGTGCGGGCCATGATTGGTTCTCCCTAGTAGAGTGTTGAATAGCTGATGTTTTTTTCCCCATCGGAGTCGTTATCTCCAGGAAAGTTTTAGCCGCGAAGGCCGTGTAGTTTATTTCTGCGATTGACATCGTTTTCCTCAGCAGTGGTAGTTCATATACCCGGATGAGCAGGCTCAGGTTCCCGGAGAGCTTTATTCCCCTGCAGCAGTCAACTGAAGATCATTGCCTCAGGCGGAGTCCAATTGAGATTGGTGTGACTTCTCCTCCTCGGCAGGATGATTCCTCCTCTCCACTAGAGTGTTTCTTTCTCCTTGACAGGAGGATCCTCCCTTCAGCATTTATTTTGCTGATGGGGTCGTAGCATTTTGCATGATTGCATATCATTTACCCTAAATGCGTAGCATTTCCACCGTGTGGAGCATTACGTCATTGTCAAAGCATATGCATATGAAACATGAGCTAGGTCGTTACCGTTCTTGTTTTGCAGATGTTCCTCCGCATAATGGTTTGCTCAAGATGATTCTTGAATTCCCCAGCGAAGTTGATTGTTTAAGATGATTCTTAAAATCCCCAGTGAAGTCGCCAGAGAGGGTTGCTCAAGTTGATGCTTAGAGTCCTCGGCAGAGTGTTTGCTCAGGATGATTCCTGAAATCTCCAGCAGAGTGGTTGCTCCGGATGATTCCTGAATTCTCCCGCAGAGTTATTTGTCCAAGATGATTCTTGAAGTCCTCAGCAGAGTTGATTCACCCAGAATGATTTCTGAATTCCCGAAGCAGAGTTACTTGATAGTTCTCTAGAATCCCCAACGGAGATGCGTCATTCCCAACAGGTTCTAAACAGAGAAATTGAAATTTCCTTGAAGACTTGATGATTGAAGTCTAGCAGTAGTGCCAAATTCCCGACTTACTGACGAAGTCCAACTGTGATGTCGAAGCAGTGCTCTCAGCTGATGCGGAGTGCCTGATGGCAGAAGAATAGATGTCCTTATTGGGTTCATGATTGATCGAGGATTCTATTTCAGACTTGCTAACGAAGTCCGGTTGACGCCCGAGATGTTCTTTGAATGCCCGACGACATAATTAACTTGATTGTTAAAAAGTCCCTAAGGACCTGATGAGTCCCGAGGAATCCTTCAGCCGCAGTGTCGCAGAATGCCTGACGGCATAGTCAACCATTCATTACCAATTACCGTGTGACCGGTGACCCCTTGATGACTTGAGGACAAAGATCTACAGCAAAATCAGATGATCATCCTGACGGAGATTTGAGATTAAACCATTCACCAATTACCGTGTGACCAATTCCCCAGCAGAGTTGTCGTGCAACTGTCATGCTCAGTTTGAAGACGTGCCTACCAATCAAAGTATCGTTTACTTGTGCGGTGGCAGATCGCCTGTTGCCGCGTAACCAGTGATCCCTCGATGATTTGAGGACACCATGATATCAGATAAATCAGAGAATCATCCCGAAGGAGGTTCAGATCAGTATTTCTCCGGCTAGTTGCCGCGCAACTATTATTTCGGTTTCCGAAGATTTGTCCCCATCAGAGTACCGTGTACTTGTGCAGTTGGCAAATTTCTGGGTTTATTGGTATTCAACCGTCTTTTACCTTGATTGTTTGAGAGCCGTTCGCTTCTCACTCAGTCAGGTCCAAGCCATTTGAATAGGGGCAGCTGTTGCACCCCAAAATTTGCCCAACATTTCTTCACCTAGCTTGTGTTTCATTTCATTCACATTAGCATTATCATTTGCATCTCATTGACATGTATGCAGGAGATCAAGAGGTATGATTACCAATCAAGGGCTATACAAGACTATGAAGCTAGCTGGGAAGCTTATTCAGGTGCTCAAGGGTTGATGTCCTTACCAGAGAAGTTAAAAGATCCTCAGAGAGAGTGATTGAAGCCAAGTGTGTAGGTCTCCTAACTTGAGAGTTGTGGAGAGCCATCAGATGATTCTGAAGCCATGAAGTTGGACTTGAGGTCTTGAGAGAGCTCATGAGAAGTGTTGAAGACCACCTTGAGGCCTAGACAGGTCATTGTGCAAGATTAAGAAGGCTCAGCCATGAGTGGTGCAGCTAGGGTTTGACTGGGTCAACCCTAAGTCAACTGATGATTTGAAGAAGGTTGAGACTTAATTCAAGAGCCATGTGATCATGGATGGATGCATTAAGATGTTATAAGGATGATTCCAAGGTTAACTCATCATGATTGAAGAGTTTGAGAAGTTTCAAGCTAGGGTTTCTAAGACTTGACATTGTAAAATCCCCTAGTTTGACCCCTATCTTCAAGGCAATTTAGCCCAAGATATGATTGTCATCTCATCTTGACCCCAACATGATTGTTGTGGAGCATGAGCTCAAATTTAATTTGAGTACTAGAAGTCCTTGATAGGGTTTATAGAACTCAAGTTATGAGCCAGACAAGTTACAAGTCATCTGAGGTATGTGAATTTGGAGCTTGAAAGTTACCCAACTTGCATGAAACTTTTGCCCAAGAAGGATGATTCCTATGAACTTTTGGTCAACATGAATGTTGTTCCTTATTCTCTTAGCTTTCTATAGAGTACTATAAGTCCTTGATAGGATTTGTAGAACTTAAGTTATGGCTTTGACAAATCAAGGGTATTTTGGGAAGTTATGATTATAAGTCATTTTTTTGTCATAGGTCATTTTCACCAACTTAGACACCTCAAATGAAATTTTGTTCAACTTGAAAGTTGCTCAAAATGGGGTTTTAACATTGACCAGGTATCAAGTAGACATTTAAATGGCTCAAGGAAAGACTTGGTTCAAGAAGTGGTGAAAAAGGAAGGATTAAAATGAATTAAATGACCAAAAATTCAAATAAATCATTTTGTGTGCAAATGGAGCAAAGTAATATCATTTTTTGAATGGAAAAAGCATTACTGAAGCCGTCTGTAATTTCCCTCCACCTGAACATTTGAATGAAAAAGATGAGCTGTGAGCGTTTGATCATTACTGAAGCTTGACCAAGTCCATGGAATGAATGGCCACGATTGAGTTTGAAAGTCAGCCTTGGACTCCTTCATCAATACGCACTGTTTCACATAATTGAAGCGCCTGGGCTTAATGACTGGATTGATATCCACACCTTCCATCTGGCCCAATCCACATATTGAACTGATTGCATTTGCTATTTGGCACGCCACTTTTATTAATTTCTTTTGTTTTTCTTTTAAATTCCTCATTTCATGTTAGTTTGAAAATAATTCATGAAAAATAGAAAAATAGGTTAATTAATTCCAGATTTTTTTCCCCTGATTCATGATTGAATCTAGAATTTTATTGAATAAAAATATTAGGGAAATCATGCATTTTTATTTTATGTGCATTTTTTACATTTTATTTGATAATAAAATTGCCATGGTTGATACCTCTGTTTGATGATTTTAGTGTGATCACTTGGTGATGATTTTTGGCTTGATTTTTTGTGTGTGATTACCATAGACATGTATGGTCCCATAGTATTTTTCTCACATTTTTGTGATGAAGTTAGGTGTTGTTTTTAGGTTGAAACTTTAGGTGCTTCCTTTTAGGGTTTAAGTTTAGTACCTTGTAGTGTATAATTTATTTCTAGGTGTTATTTGAGGATTTGATCTCTGGAATTAACATGGTAGAGTCATGATTGACATAGGTTCCCATAGTTATTTTTGTAGGATTTTATAATTGATTTTATTATTTTAGTTAGAATTAACTTTAATACTAGATTTTAGGTGATCCTAACTTGCTAACTCAAGTAGAATGATTTCATTACTTCCCTTAGAATAAGGTTTTGCTTATCTTGCTCTTGGATGATGGTGAAGACTTGTGGGAGCTGTTGTGGAATGCATGGTGGAGATTGGAATTGAATATTTCTCTCCTTTTGGGTGTAGTTTGTTTAGGGTTAAGGATTATGGTTTAGGGAGATCTCTTAGAATAGATTTTCTTCCTTCATGAAACATGGAAGGTGTTGATCACTTCCATTCCTCCCTATGATGTAAGGTCCCATTGTGAAGGCCCCATCCATCCTTTGGTAGGATGTGTGGCTCCTCACAAATTGGTAGAACCTTTGAGGGTTCCCTTCCTTGATGGTGGAGTGCTTAGAGGTGACCTTTGGTCTTCACTTTTCTTCTCCCTATCCCCACCTTGTTCTTGTTAGATGAATCTTTCTCCCTTGCTAGAGGATGGAGTTCCTTGCTAGAAGATTGAAGATGCTAGAGGTTACACTTCCCCTTTGTTTGAAGACTGCCCTTGGAGCTGAAGCTTGAAGATCCAGAAGAACAAGTTGAAACTTGTGTGAAGGAGATCAAATTGAGAGCTGAAGCTTTAAGATCCAGAAGAACAAGTTGACACTTGTGTGAAGGAGATCAAATTGAGAGCTAAAGCTTGAAGAAGATGGAGAACAAGTTGATACTTGTGTTTAATGCATTGAAAGCTTGAAGAAGCAAGTTGACACTTGCTATTGAAGATGAGAGCCTTGAAGAACGGTTACAGACTGAAGACTGAGTTGCTGTCAGAGGATGGCTTTGCTGTAAAGTTATGGAAGCTGTTGATCTGCTTTCTTTCCTGTCTGTTTGCTTTCTGTGCAACTGTATTGATGTGACTTGTGTGATTTGCTTGATGCATTAGAATAATTTCATGTTTAGATTGTGTTAAGCTAGGAGCATGATTGCACTAGAGGTTGAGTTGCTCCCTCTGCTTGTATTTTTACTGTATGGCTTTGCTTGCGGGTATTCGGTAGAGCCCTGCTCCCTTGCCTATGTGGTTTGTGATTTGCTTGATGGCATTTTATTCTCTACTGTATGATTGCAGTTATTCATATCTGGCTTGAGGTTGAGACGAGCTTGTGGAGGCTGATGCCCCACGCACATTTCCTCCCTCACTTGCATTGCATGCATTTTACAGTTGTTTCCTGTACTATATCTCTGTTTACTGTTTAAGCTGATGCTTTACCTATTTCTGTATCCCATTGACATAATCCCCTAGGAATCTCACTTCCTTTGATAAGGAAGTGATGATTAGAACTTTAGGTTAAAACCTATGCATGATAACTTCTAGGAGATCCTTGTTTCAAACTTCAACCATAGGATGAATCCTTGGCATGACAACTGTTAGGACTTGATAGTCTCCCCATAGAAGTCGTTCTCTTCTCATCTTGAAACAACAGTAAAAAACGTAATAAAGGCAAGTTAGTATAAACGCGTTACGAGCCTTAAGCTACTTGGGTAATGATGATTGAGCGGCCTCCTCTCAATCGTCTAGAATGTTTAGTATACGTCCTTTGGACGATATGCGACGCGTTCGTTCCCAGGTCATAGTCTCTAGTGCTGTACGAACTACAAACAACCATAAAAAACACTTCTTCCGTAAAAGACAGAAAACAAACTTCAAACCTTTTGCCCCGTGGGCCCATAATTCAAAGGAAGCTTTTCTGAAGAAAAGAGTGTCGTTAACTCCCAATTCTACCGCAAACGGTAACACTTAAGTCTCCAAGGGTCGAGCTGCGTACACCAAACTGCTGGAACTGTTTGTTAACCCTACTCGGAAAAACAGATGAATCTGAATCCCCGTAATCCGTATTATCCCAAACTACGTAAGCTCTGATCTCTCATATCTGTTGAGAGTATGTAGGCACAATACTGATGTATTGGCGAGCCACCTTCCCCCATCACCCGTAGTTAGGCGAACTACGTAGACTCTGATTTCTCATTCTCTGATGAGAATACGTAGGCATAAAGTGCGACGCTTTGCCGAGTCATTTTCTTTTCTTTTCAGACCAGCCTTGATAGGTAGATAGATAAAACCAACCCGTCAGATAAACACAACAAGCGTGGATCCCATCGAGTACGATGGACGTGAGGGGTGCTAATACCTTCCCCTTGCGTAACCGACTCCCGAACCCAGACAATGGTTGCGATGACCTTGTCTTGTACCTTCTCGTCAGGTTTTTCCGATTGTTTCCTTTCCCACTCTGAGGGATAAATAAAGAAAGGTGGCGACTCTTCTATTTTGCCGGCACCTTATTTTCGCGGTAGCGACAGGGTTCTAAGTTGAGATTGAGTTTGGCTTATCATCCGTAGACGGATGGTCAAACCGAAAGGACGATTCAATCGTTGGAAGATTTGTTACGTGCTTTGTGTGCTCGAGCAAGGTGGTGCTTGGGATGGTTATTTGGCATTGATTGAGTTCACCTACAACAATAGTTTTCACCCAAGTATTGGTATGGCACCATTTGAGGCTTTGTATGGCCGGAGATATCGAACACCATTGTATTAGCATGAAACTGGAGAGAAGTCGGTAGTTGGGCCGGAGATGGTACAACAAACGACAGAGAAGGTGAAATTCATTCGGGAAAAGTTGAGAGTTTATCAGAGTAGGCAAAAGAGTTATCATGATAAGAGAAGAAAGGATCTTGAGTTTCAAGAAGGCGACCATGTGTTTTTGAGGGTTACACCAGTTGTGGGTGTGGGTCGTGCTTTGAAGTCGAAGAAGTTGACTTCTCGTTTCATTGGTCCGTATCAGATTACTGCACGAGTTGGTGTTGTGGCTTATCATGTGGCGTTGCCTCCGAACCTTTCGAATTTGCACGATGTGTTCCATGTTTCGCAACTTCGGAAGTATATTCCAGATCCGTCACATGTTATTCCTATGGATGAGGTTGAAGTAAGAGATAACCTTACAGTTGAGGTTTTACCGATTAGGATTTTGGACCGTGAAGTTAAGAGGCTTAGAGGCAAGGATATCGCGCTTGTGAAAGTAGCATGGGGAGGTGCTGCGGAAGGCAATATGACTTGGGAATTGGAGAGTAAGATGCGTGAGTCGCATCCAGAGCTGTTTGAATCAGGTAATATTTTCGAGGACGAAAATTTCTAAAGTGGGGGAGAGTTGTAACGCCCTAATTCTGAATTCTCATTTTTATTGAGTCCTTATTTGATTTATTTAAGTAATTATTTTATTTATGTGGAATTTGTGGGATAATATGTTATGTTTACATATTGAGCTATTTTTGCTGACTTTGAGAGTTTCGGGTAAAAATAGGTTGAAGGGTATTTTGGGCATTAGTGATAATGTTAAGTTGGAATATTTTGTGAGAATTAATTGATAAGTGTGTGGAAAGAATTTGGGAGGAAGGAAAATAGAATATGTGATATAGAGAGAAAAGAGAAAGATAGAAACATTAAGAAGAAAAACAAGAGAAAGAAAAGAAGAGAAAGTGGAACAAACCTAGAATCCTCAAGAATCAACCTTAGCTTGCGATTAATCAGGTAAGGGTGAGAAGTTTTATCATCTTGATAATGTATGTAATCATGTGTGTTCTAGATTGGATTTGTTGGACTGTTTTCTATGTTTCCATTTCTAGGTCGGAAGTTGGTTTAATCGGTAGAAACTGAGTTTTATCGGTTAGAATCTGGAATAGATGGTGTAGTTTAGTCGGGTGACGAGTGGGCTATGCTACTGGGACTGATTTGGATTTATCTGTTGATTTTTGAGGTTTTGGTGATTTTGGGACAGTTGGGGTTTTCTGGTTTTGCAGGTTCGCTAGCATTCGCCAGGCGAGTGGCAGCGAAACTTCGCCAGGCGAAGCCCAGCGAGTGGGCAGCGAACCAATGGCAATGGCCAAGATCAGCCTTCGCTGGAAAATTCTCCAAGCGAAGGTGGTAGCGAAGGAGTTTGCCAAGCGAATCCCAGCGAACGTGGCAGCGAATCTATGGCAGTAGCTTCTGTTTGGCTTCGCCAGCGAGTTCGCCAGGCAAATGGCAGCGAGCCTTCGCTGGAGGGCTTCGCCAGGCGAAGGTTAGCGAACTTGACAGCATGTTTTCTTTTCTTGTGTTTCCTATCCGTGGGTTGGTTGTGTGGTTTGATTGCGGTCATTCCTTATTTGAGATGACTAATTATATGATGTTATGTACGCTGTGGGTAGCCGTATGGCGTGAATCCTAGTTTGTGATTTGTGAGGTGTGAATTGTGGCCGTTTGGCAATTTTGTGCATTTACTTGAATTGAATAGCAATGCATGGAGAGATTGATTGTGAATGTGAACCATGTATGAAATTGGTTTGAATGGATGATGAATATATATATGCTTTGTGATACATATATTTTGAATGCATTATGAGTATATGCAACGAATGTGATGAATGCATGAGTGTGTTTGTAAACATGTGTGAATTTCAAGAGTGTCATGAGTCATGTTGCATGTGAAGCATCATGGTATGCATTCTGGTGTTGATTGATTCCTCGGTGAATCTGCAGAACCTCGTGTGCCCTTGTGGGGTGTGAGCGATGGTTATTTATTGATTCCTCGGTGAATCTGCAGAACCTCGTGTGCCCTTGTGGGGTGTGAGCGATGGTTATTTATTGATTCCTCGGTGGATCTGCAGAACCTCGTGTGCCCTTGTGGGGTGTGAGCGATGGTTATTTATTAATCCCTTGGTGGATTTGCAGAACCTCGTATATTGCGATGGTTATATTTGATTTCGTGTAGAATCTGCAGAACCTCGTGTGCCCATGTGGGGTGTGAGCGATGGTTATTTTTGGTTCTTCAATTGAACCTGATGAATGAGTCGGTACCGCATTTGCATCTGCATAGAGTCGTGTGTCGGTCTCTATGAGTTGCATGTTGACATCTGTGCATGATGTATGGTGAATAAACATGAATGTAGATGTTTGTGTAAATTGTTGATAATTGGCATGAATGGAAGGATTGAAGATACATGTATGTGTGAATATATATGTATATGTGTGTATGTTTATGAATTGATATAAACATTGTCGATGCATATTGTATATGCTTGGTGCTCTATTTGTAAATAATTTATTGTGAATACATTGCAATGTACGGTGTAGTGAGATGAGTTGCGGTGAGAACGCGGAAGATGTTATTGGACGTTTTGTGTATATATAGATGTTTATATGCATTATGCATTATGATATTGTTTCTCACCCTTCTGCTGTTTTATAATGCTCTATGAGGCATTGCAGATTAGATTGCTGGAGTTTTTGTGAAGCTTGGCTTCATTCGTTTTGGTCGGTCGGCTCTAATATGTAGCACCGGGTAGCTAGGGATTATTTTGATTATTTTGTGATACATCTATGTTTGTATCTGCTGATGAATGTTGATGAAACATGCTGGATGAATATTGTTTATATCGATGATGTTGTAAATCAACTTGAATGATGTGTATGTATGTGATTACATGTTTTGGAGGTTATGAAATATTTAGATGTTTCCGCCTATGTTCTAAATATTTTTCCTTGTGGGTGTTTCCCCGTTGTTGCATATCTGTTGAGCAGGTGTTGTACGTGTTGAATTTTTGTATAATGTGGCATGCCTCTTTTATACCGTGATTGTAATTATACTCTGATGATATATTGATTACGTGCCTAAATGATTAATTGTGTTTATTTGGGGATATAGATAGGGGGTGTTACATTAAGTGGTATCAGAGCCAGTGTTGAGTCAGTTGTGTCTGTCTCGTTGTTTTGTTGGTTGAACAGTTGTTTAACCTTGTTGTTATTTTTGGGAATAATCAGAATATGGCTGGTCGTAATGACACTGCGGTGGCTGCCGCATTGGAGGCAATGGCTAGGGCGGTGCAGGGTGCGCCGAATGTGAATGCTAATGATGAGTTTAGAAAGAATCAGCCACCGGTATTCAAGGGGAGGTTTGATCCGGACGGTGCTCAAACTTGGTTAAAGGAGATCGAGAGGATCTTTAGAGTTATGAATTGTTCTACAGGGAACAAGGTGAGACTTGGGGCTCACATGCTGAGAGAAGAAGCCGACGGCTAGTGGGTCGGTATGAGACAAGTTCTTGAAGTAGACGATTAGGAAATCACTTGGGATTTGTTTCGCACCGAATTTTTGAGAAAGTATTATCCTGAGAGTGTGAAGGGAAAGAAGGAAATGGAGTTCCTGGAATTGAAACAAGGCAATATGTCCGTGATAGACTACACGGCTAAGTTCACAGAGTTAGTGAAGTTTCATCCTCACTATGATGCGGTGACGGCGGAATTTTCCAAGTGTGTTAAGTATGAGAACGGCTTGCGTCCTGAGATCAAGCAAGCGGTGGGTTATCAGAGGATAAGGAGATTTTCGGACTTGACCGAATGCTGTAGAATTTTTGAAGAGGATAGTAAAGCTCGTTCTACTCACTATAAGAGTTTGAATGAGAAGAGAGGAAAGTAACCGGTAAGGAGTGGACCTTATGTGACGCCTGCTGATAAAGGCTAGCATAGGGAACACTTTGTTAAGAGGTCCGGAGGTGGATGTTCTGGTCCCATTAAGTGCTATAGGTGCAGTGAAGTGGGACATAAATCTTTTGAGTGTAAGAAGGATGGAGCGAAGTGTGCTAACTGTGGAGGTATCGGCCATGCTACAACTGATTGTAGAAGGAACGTGGTAAAGTGTTACAACTGTGGGGAAGTTGGTCATATTAGTACAAAGTGTACTAAGCCAAAGCAGGCTCCAACAAGTGGGAAGGTATTTGCATTAGCTGGTGCAGACACTATTAATGCATATCAGTTGATTAAAGGTACATGCTTTATTAATAATATGCCTTTAGTTGCTATTATTGATACCGGAGTGACTCATTCGTTCATTTCTTTTGAGTGCACTAAGCGTTTGGATTTGTGTTTGTCTTCTTGTGGTGGTGATATGGTTATTGAGACACTCGCTTCGGGGTCGGTAACTACATCTTTGGTATGTTTAAGTTGTCCTTTGACCATGTATGGTAAAGACTTCATTATGGACTTGGTGTGTTTGCCGTTAGAAGGATTAGATGTGATCTTGGGTATGAATTGGTTGCAGTATAATAGAGTCCGTATTGATTGTTATCACAAGTTGGTGAGGTTTCCTTCTTTGGAGGAGGATGAGGAAGAGAGTTTTCTATCCACTAAAGAGTTGAAGAAACTTTTGGTGGATGAAGCTCAAGTGTTCTGTCTGTTTGCATCGTTGTCGGTAGAGAGTAAGGTTGAACTGGATATGGTTCCAGTGGTGTGCGACTTTCCAGAAGTATTTCCGGAGGACATTGCGGACGTACCGCCGGAAAGAGAAGTCGTGTTTTCGATTGACCTAGTTCCGGGTACTAGACCGATTTCGATGGCACCGTATCGTATGTCGGCATCGGAGTTGGTAGAGTTGAAGAAACAGTTGAATGATTTGTTGGAAAAGAGGTTTGTCAGGCCGAGTGTTTCTCCTTGGGGTGCACCGGTATTGTTAGTAAAGAAGAAAGATGGGATTATGCAGTTGTGTATTGATTATCGGCAGTTGAACAAGGTAACTATTAAGAACAAGTATCCGCTTCCTAGAATTGATGATTTGATGGACCAATTGGTTGGTGCCCGTGTTTTTAGTAAGATTGATTTGAGATCCGGTTATCACCAGATTCTTGTTAAAGAGGAGGATATTCAAAAGACGGCTTTTAGGACACGGTATGGTCATTATGAATTTTCAGTGATGCCATTCGGTGTTTCGAATGCGCCAAGTGTGTTTATGGAATACATGAATCGTATTTTTCATGATCAGTTGGATCGTTTTGTGGTTGTGTTCATCGACGACATTTTGATTTACTCTAAGTCCCAAGAAGAGCATGTAGAGCATTTGAGAGTTGTATTGCAGATTTTGAAAGAGAAACAATTATATGCTAAGTTGTCGAAGTGTGAGTTTTGGTTATCGGAAGTGAGTTTTCTTGGGCATGTTATTTCTGATAATGGTATTAGTGTTGATCCGTCCAAGATTGATGCGGTAATGCAGTGGGAAGCTCCTAAGTCAGTTACGGAGATTTGAAGCTTTTTGGGATTAGCCGGTTATTATCGGAGGTTTATTGAAGGATTTTCGAAGTTGGCACTTCTGTTGACTCAATTGACTTGTAAGGGAAAGCCTTTTGTTTGGGATATTGATTGTGAAAAGAGTTTGGTGGAGCTAAAGAGGAGGTTGACAACGGCGCCGGTTTTGATTTTGCCAGATCCGACGGAATCGCTTATAGTTTATTATGATGCTTCCTTGTCCGGTTTAGGTGGTGTTTTAATGCAAGATGGGAGAGTTGTGGCTTATGCTTCGAGACAATTGAGAGTGCATGAGAAGAACTACCCTACACATGATTTGGAGTTAGTGGCCGTGGTGTTTGTTTTGAAAATTGGAGACATTATCTTTATGGTGCGAGATTTGAAGTTTTTAGTGATCACAAGAGTTTGAAATATTTATTTGATCAGAAGGAATTGAACATGAGGCAGAGGAGATGGTTAGAGTTTTTGAAGGATTATGATTTTGGTTTGAATTACCATCTGGGTAAGGCAAACGTGGTAGCTGATGCTTTAAGTTGAAAGTTGGTTCATATGTCAACATTGATGGTAAGAGAATGGGAATTGTTGGAGAGTTTTAGAGATTTGAGTTTGGTTTGTGAGATGACGCCGAGTAGTGTGAAACTTGGTATGTTGTATGTTACGAATGATTTTCTTGCTACCGTGTGCGAAAAGCAAAAGTTGGATTTGAAGTTTGTTGATTTGATGATGAATGAGAGTGAGGACTTCAAGGTTGATAATTTAGGAGTTTTGAGATTTTGTGGTCGTGTTTGTATTCCCGATGATGTAGAGTTGAAAAAGATGATATTGGAAGAAGGACACCGAAGTAACTTAAGTATTCACCCGGGGGCGAATAAGATGTATCAAGATTTGAAGAAAATCTTCTGGTGGTCCGGATTGAAGAGGGATGTAGCTCAGTTTGTGTATTCGTGCTTGACTTGTCAGAAGTCTAAACTGGAACATCAAAAGCCTAGTGTTTTGATGCAACCGTTGGAAATTCCAGAGTGGAAATGGGATAGTATATCGATGGAGTTTGTTACGGGATTGCCTAATACGCAAAGAGGTCATAATGCTATTTGGGTGATTGTTGATAGGCTTACTAAATCTGCTCACTTTATTTCGATTGATATTAGTTATCCTTTGGAGAAGTTAGCCGAGATTTATGTTAGTGTGATTGTGAAGTTACATGGGGTTCCTAAGAGTATTGTGTCGGATAGGGATCCTAGATTTACTTCGAGATTTTGGGAAAGTTTGTAAAAGGCTTTGGGTTCTAAGTTGAGATTGAGTTCGGCTTATCATCCGCAGACGGATGGTCAAACCGAAAGGACAATTCAATCGTTGGAAGATTTGTTGCGTGCTTGTGTGCTCGAGCAAGGTGGTGCTTGGGATGGTTATTTGGCATTGATTGAGTTCACCTACAACAATAGTTTTCACCCAAGTATTGGTATGGCACCATTTGAGGCTTTGTATGGTCGGAGATGTTGAACACCTTTGTATTGGCATGAAATTAGAGAGAAGTCGGTAGTTGGGCCGGAGATGGTACAACAAACGACAGAGAAGGTAAGATTCATTCGGGAAAAGATGAGAGTTTCTTAGAGTAGGAAAAAGAGTTATCATGATAAGAGAAGAAAGGATCTTGAGTTTCAAGAAGGCGACCATGTGTTTTTGAGGGTTACACCGGTTGCGGGTGTGGGTCGTGCTTTGAAGTCGAAGAAGTTGACTTCTTGTTTCATTGGTCCGTATCAGATTACTGCACGAGTTGGTGTTGTGGCTTATCGTGTGGTGTTGCCTCCGAACCTTTCGAATTTGCACGATGTGTTCCATGTTTCGCAACTTTGGAAGTATATTTCGGATCCGTAACATGTTATTCCTATGGATGAGGTTGAAGTAAGAGATAACCTTACAGTTGAGGTTTTACCGATTAGGATTTTGGACCGTGAAGTTAAGAGGCTCAGATGCAAGGATATCGCGCTTGTGAAAGTAGCATGGGGAGGTGCTGTGGAAGGCAATATGACTTGGGAATTGGAGAGTAAGATGCGTGAGTCGCATCCAGAGCTGTTTGAATAAGGTAATATTTTCGAGGACGAAAGTTTCTAAAGTGGGGGAGAGTTGTAACGCCCCATATCTGAATTCCCATTTTTATTGAGTCCTTATTTGATTTATTTAAGTAGTTATTTTATTTATGTGGAATTTTTGTGATAATATGTTATGTTTACATATTGAGCTATTTTTGCCGACTTTGAGAGTTTCGGGTAAAAATAGGTTGTAGGGTATTTTGGGCATTAGTGATAATGTTAAGTTGGAATATTTTGTGAGAATTAATTGATAAGTGTGTGGAAAGAATTTGGGAGGAAGGAAAATAGAATATGTGATACAGAGAGTAAAGAGAAAGATAGAAACATTAAGAAGAAAAATAAGAGAAAGAAAAGAAAAGAAAGTGGAACAAACCTAGAATCCTCAAGAATCAACCTTAGCTTGCGATTAATCAAGTAAGGGTGAGAAGTTTTATCATCTTGATAATGTATGTAATCATGTATGTGCTAGATTGGATTTGTTGGACTGTTTTCTATGTTTCCATTTCTAGGTCGGAAGTTGGTTTAATCGGTAGAAACTGAGTTTTATCGGTTAGAATCTGGAATAGATGGTGTAGTTTAGTCGGGTGACGAGTGGGCTATACTACTGGGACTGATTTGGATTTAATCGGTCGATTTTTGAGGTTTTGGTGATTTTGGGATAGTTGGGATTTTCTGGTTTCGCACGTTCGCCAGCATTAGCCAGGCGAGTGGCAGCGAAACTTCGCCAGGCGAAGCCCAGCGAGTGGGCAGCAAACCAAAGGCAGTGGCCAAGATCAGCCTTCACTGGCAAGTTCGCCAGGCGAAGGAGGTAGCGAAGGAGTTCGCCAAGCGAATACCAGCGAACGTGGCACCGAATCTATGGCCGTAGCTTCTGTTTGGCTTCGCCAACGAGTTCGCCAGGCGATGGTAGCGAGCCTTCGCTGGAGGGTTTCGCCAGGCGAAGGTTAGCGAACTTGACAGCATGTTTTCTTTTCTTGTGTTTCCTATCCGTGGGTTGGTTGTGTGGTTTGATTGCGATCATTCCTTATCTGAGATGACTAATTATATGTTGTTATGTACGGTGTGGGTAGCCGTATGGCGTGAATCCTAGTTTGTGATTTGTGAGGTGTGAATTGTGGCTGTTTGGCAATTTTGTGCATTTACTTGAATTGAATAGCAATGCATGGCGAGATTGATTGTGAATGTGAACCATGTATGAAATTGGTTTGAATGGATGATTAATATATATATGCTTTGTGATACATATATTTTGAATGCATAATGAGTATATGCGACGAATGTGATGAATGCATGAGTATGTTTGTAAACATGTGTGCATTTCAAGAGTGTCATGAGTCATGTTGCATGTGAAGCATCATGGTATGCATTCTGGTGTTGATTGATTCCTCGGTGAATCTTCAGAACCTCGTGTGCCCTTGTGGGGTGTGAGCGATGGTTATTTATTGATTCCTCGATGAATCTGCAGAACCTCGTGTGCCCTTGTGGGGTGTGAGCGATGGTTATTTATTGATTCCTCGATGAATTTGCAGAGCCTCATGTGCCCTTGTGGGGTGTGAGCGATGGTTATTTATTGATCCCTCGGCGGATTTGCAGAACTTCGTATGTTGCGATGGTTATATTTGATTCCGCGTAGAATCTGCAGAACCTCGTGTGCCCATGTGGGGTGTGAGCGATGGTTATTTTTGGTTCTTCAATTGAACCTGCTGAAATGAGTTGGTACCGCATTTGCATCTGCATAGAGTCGTGTGTCGGTCTCTATGAGTTGCATGTTGACATCTGTACATGATGAATGGTGAATAAACATGAATGTAGATGTTTGTGTAAATTGTTGATAATTGGCATGAATTGAATGCTTGAAGATAGATGTATGTGTGAATATATATGTATATGTGTGTATGTTTATGAATTTATATAATTTATGTGGAAGGATTGAAGATACATGTATGTGTGAATATATATGTATATGTGTGTATGTTTATGAATTGATATAAACATTGTCGATGCATATTGTATATGCTTGGTGCTCTATTTGTAAATAATTTATTGTGAATACATTGCGATGTACGGTGTAGTGAGATGAGTTGCGGTGAGAACGCGGAAGACGTTATTGGATGTTATGTGTGTATATATATATATAGATGTTTATATGCATTATGTATTATGATATTGTTTCTCACCCTTCTGCTGTTTTATAATGCTCTATGAGGCATTGCATATTAGATTGCTGGAGTTTTTGTGAAGCGTGGCTTCATTCGTTTTGGTCGGTCGGCTCTGATATGTAGCACCGGGTAGCTAGGGATTATTTTGATTCTTTTGTGATACATCTATGTTTGTATCTGCTGATGAATGTTGATGAAACATGCTGGATGAATATTGTTTATATCGATGATGTTGTAAATCAACTTGAATTATGTATATGTATGTGATTACATGTTTTGGAGGTTATGAAATATTTAGATGTTTCCGCCTATGTTCTAAATATTTTTCCTTGTGGGTGTTGCCCCGTTGTTGCATATCTGTTGAGCAGGTGTTGTACATGTTGAATTTTTGTATAATGTGGCATGCCTCTTTTATACCGTGATTGTAATTATACTCTGATGATATATTGATTACGTGCCTAAATGATTAATTGTGTTTATTTGGGGGGTATAGAAAGGGGGTGTTACACTAATCAAGAAAAATTGCAAAGAGCTAGGCCCAAACGAAGGTCCTGAACCTGGTTCCCGATGGAAGATGATGTTTGATGGTACTTCCAACCAAAAAGGGCATGGTATAGGTGCCATCTTGATGAACCTGACTGGTGGGTATACTCCTTTTACAACAAGATTATATTTTGAATGTACTAACAACATTGCTGAATATGAAGCTTGCATTTTAGGACTAGAAGCAACAATGGATCTCCGAATCAAAAGTCTAGAAGTAAGTGGTGACTTAGCATTAGTTATCTACCAAGTCAAGGGTGAATGGGAAACCCGAGACGAGAAACTAATGTCGTACAGAGCTTATATTGTGGAAATGATTGCGTATATTTTATGAGATAATCTTCAAGCATGTGCCAAGATCTAAAAATCACATCGCTGATGCTTTAGCCATGATGGCTGCTATGTGGCAAGTTCGTTTTGTCAATGAAGCAACACTCATTCGAATTGAGAGGAAAATTGAGCCTGCTTACTGCCAGATGATAGAAGAAGAGTCAGATGGGAAACCATGGTTTCACGATATTAGACATTACTTGCAAAATCAAGAATATCCAGCTAATGCCCCTTTGCTCGACAAGAAAACTTTAAGAAGGATGACATCCAAGTTCTTTCTTAGATATGATGTTCTCAACAAAAGAAATTACGACATGGTCCTGCTTCAGTGTGTCGGCAGACGAGAAGCAGACTTGCTGATACAAGACGTTCATGAAGGAACATTTGGCACCCATGCCAATGGCTATGCCATGTCCAAGAAGATTCTAAGAGATGAATACTACTGGTTAACAATGGCAATCGATTGCATCCAATATGCCAAAAAATGTCATAAATGCCAAATTTACACGGATAAGGTCCACGTACCTCCAATGTTGTTGAATGCTTTATCATCATCGTGGCCTTTCTCTATATAGGGCATTGACATGATTGGGGAAATTGAGCCAAAGGCTTCCAATATACACAGTTTCATCCTCGTCGCCATCGACTATTTCACAAAGTGGGTGGAAGCTGCATCGTACGCCAACGTGACCAAGCAAGTGGTTGCCCGATTCATTAAGAAAGAGATTATTTATCGATACGGAATTTACAATTGTATTATCACAGATAATGGAACTAATTTGAACAATAAGACTATGAAAGAGCTCCGTGATAGCTTCAAGATCGAACACCACAACTCTTCTCCTTATCGCCCAAAGATGAATGGAGTTGTTGAAGCCGCAAACAAGAACATCAAGAAAATCGTGCAAAAATGGTTGTAACCCATAAAGATTGGCATGAGATGTTATCGTTTGCATTACACAGGTATAGAATATCTGTTCGCACTTCAACAGGGGCAACCCCCTTTACCTTGGTATATAGAATGAATGCAGTCCTTCCTATTAAAGTAGAGATACCTTCTTTGAGAGTTCTGATGGAAGCTAAATTGGAAGAAGCTGAATAGGTTAGAGAAAGGTTCGATCAGTTGAACCTCATTGACGAGAAACAAATGAATGCCATATGTCATAGCCAACTATATCAGAAAAGGATCAAAAGAGCCTTTGACAAGAAAGTCTGTGTTAGAGAATTCCGAGAAAGAGAACTTGTACTCAGGAAGATATTGCCAACTCATAAATACTCACATGGAAAGTCGATGCCCAACTATGATGGCCCAGTTTTTGTGAAGATAGCCTTCTCTAGAGGTTCGCTCATCCTCACAACAATGGATGGGGAACAACTCGCTCATCTCGTGAACTCTGATGCAGTCAGAAAATATTATGCTTAAAAACCCGATAAGTCGAAAACCTGAAAAGGCGACTTAGGCAAGAATGAGTATCCCGGTGGATCATAATCTATGAAGGAGATCCATGAAAAAATTGGGGATAAAACAAAAAAGAGAAAGCTCGCTAAGTCAAAAACCCGCAAGGGCGGCTTAGGCAAAAATGAGCGTCCCGATGAGTCGAAAACTCAAAAGGGTGATTCAGGAAAAAGTTAGGGACAAAAAGCATTTCGCTGCATCAGAGGTTGTTACCACTGCGAAGATTACTAAAGAAATCCACTTCCACTACTCTTGTTAGAGGCAAAGATTTGGAGAACTCTCAATCATTAGGGCAGGATAGTCATTGGATTTGATGTACCTTTTCCCTTTTTGCCATTTTCAAATTGTAAATATTCCATGGAGCTTTTCCTTTAGAAAGCTTCCATTCTTAAAATAAAATCAGTTTGAACCATTCAAATATTTGTGATCTACTGCATTTTTTACTTTTCTTTGTTATGCAAAATATCATTTATTTGTTAATAATGATTTTTGAAAGCAAATTTTGAATCAAAAATGATTTTAAAACAGGTCAAGTATTTACTTTGGTTTATGAGTGATTTCAGTGGAAATTAATTTGCTTCCCAGAACGTCTAAAAGTAGCCAAAATCTTGGTATTTCCACCTCAAGCAATGTTGGCCCCACTAAAAGACAACCTCTCAAGTACCCCTCACCTACTGGAAGTTTTGAAGACCTATCCTCAGAGTAGGAGCTTTGACTCTCCAAGAGATTTGTGCTAAGCCCTGTACAGTCTCTAATGAAGTGAATAGATTTCAACCTCTGCGTGTTGCCAGGACACCTTCATTCCCTGGATTCAGTGTGACACTTGTTTTCCCCAGCAAAGTAGATTGTGATATGCCTTCCCCTTTGAGTTTGATGTTCCATGTTTCTTGTTAGAGTCGGTCCTTGTGTGTCTTTGAGCATTTGCATCATATCATAACATTCACATTTAGCATATCATTTCGGGTTGTGTTTACTTGGCTGTTGTTTTCACTTCTAAGTCCAGCTATAACTGGCAATCTACCGTGTCCGTTGTGGCTGTCATCCACCTTTATCTCCCGCAGAATCACTTGGCTTCCCTTTCGAGATCTTTGGTTATCAACAGATCTTTCTAGATCAATTGTTATTGTCATCTTTTAACTTTTGGTTGCTACCAATTTTCCCCTGTGGTCTAGTTGTTACTAGCCCCCCTTTTGTTTTGGATTGTCTGGTCTTCTCCAGATTCCCCTGTGAAGTCCAGTTGTAACTAACAATTTCCAACAGAGAATCCAATTATCATAGAGGCTTGTTGTCTAGTAGTTACTAATATTACCTGGTGAGTCTAGTTGTTACTAGTCCCTCAAAACATTTTGCTATTTGGTGGTTGCCAACCTTTTCCCCATGAAGTTTAGTCGTCGTTAACTCCCTGGAAGTACAGTAATGTTTTGACTGGATTTGTGTGAACCCAATTGTTATTGGTATCATTAATTTGATCGTTAAAAGCCCTTTTGAAGTCTAGTTGTCACTAGAGATCATTGCTTAAAATCTAATTGTTATTGGTACTTGCCAATTTGGTTGTTACCATATCCGCTTGAAGCCCAGTGGTTAATGGAATTCCTTAAAGTCTAATTGTTATTGGAATTTCTGATTTGGTTGTCACCATATCTGTTTTGAAAGCCCAATAATATTTTGACTGGAATTGGTTAAAGTCCAATTGTTATTGGCATTTCTGATTTGGTTGTCACCATATCCGTTTTGAAAGCCCAGTAATGTTTTGACTAGCATTGGTTAAAGTCCAATCGTTATTGGCATTTCTGATTTGGTTGTCACCATATCTGTTTTGAAAGTCAAGTGATGTTTTGACTGGCATTGGTTAAAGTCATATTGTTATTGGCATCTTTGATTTGGTTGTTACCATATTCGTTTTGAAGGTCCAGTAATGTCTTAACTGACCTTGTTAAAAGTCTAATTGTTATTGGCATCTTTGATTTGGTTGTTACCATATCCGTTTTGAAGGTCCAGTAATGTCTTGACTGACCTTGTTAAAATTCCAATTGTTATTGTCTTCTTCGTTTTGGTCGTCACCAATCCCCTGAAAGTCCAGTAATGTTTTGACTGGCATCATTTAAAGTCCAATAGTTATTGGAAATGTTCACCTGACCCTGATTTTAGGATGGTTGGTTGTTACTAGCATCCCTAGTGAACCTTAGGATGTTTGTTTTGTCACTAGCATCTCCGGTTGTTTCATGAAGATCCCGTTTGAACTTTTCTTTGTAAGGAAATTCTTCGTGTTTGTTTTCCCTAGTGGAGATTTTGTTCCTTCCCGGTTTTCCCCATTGGAGTCTTGTTTTCTTTAGTGTTTCCCCAGTAGCGTTGTTTCCTGCCCCTGTTAGGAGATTCTTTCCTCTAGAGTGTCGTACTGGTCATGTTTGAACCTCGTGTCTGATCACTTTAGATTTCCCCAGTTTGTTTCAGTTTCCCCAGTGTTGCTGATTCTTCTAGTGAATGGTTATTCATCGTGTTGGTTTTCCTTCTGTCTACTTGCTGTCTGTTTGCATCCTGCATTTGTGCATCTCTCATCATGAAGTATCATTATAGAATTCATAGTATGTCAGCACTTGCATAGTTTTTTCGTCCTTAGCATATCATTTCATCTAAGGGACAAAATTTTCGGTTTACTATATTTAAATACCTCTCACCATGATTCTATGGAGATTGTCATCTCTCATACCATCTGGTAAAGCTATTTAAATAGGGGAAACTGTCATACCCCAAATTTTGACCCCTGGATTCCATTATCATTCTAGGATCATCGAGCATTATTTCCTAACCCTAACCTTGTTTCAAGTTTGTTGTTCTTGAAGTTCATTCGAATTAGGGTTTTGCACCTGTGAAATCAAGAGGATTATTACTTGATCAGTTAATGTTTTAGATTGATCATCACTAAATAAAGGTTCCCCTAAATTTAAGGAGCTTATATTCAACAAGAATAAAGTGTTAATTGATCTCATTGCAAGTCAATTGAAGACCAATTCCATTTGTCCCCAAATTAGGGTTTTGTTAGGAAAAGTCAACTGTGCTTTTGACTTTTGATCCAAGCATGATCCCAAGCCTTGGGACATGATTCAACATGTTCATATAACTAATTTAAGCTTGCTCGTGATGTTTGAGAAGTCTCAAGTGGCAAATTTATTGAAGATCATACAATTGAATTCATCTGACTCAAAATTCATCTAACAAAGTCAATCCTTTGACTTTTAGGGCTTTTGGTTCAAATTGGAGCATCCAAGCCAAATTTCATCAAAATATGTTCAATCCATGAGCTTGATCATGAATAGATAAATATTTGAGAGGTTTCTTGCAAAAGAAGAAAACTTGGACAAACTTGGAAATTTTCTTAGTGTGAAAAAACCCTAGTTTTGGTGCCAACTTCAAAAGGCCATAACTTCCAATCCACACATCCATTTTGTGAGTTCTAAAGATCAATTTGAAGATATCCTCATGTACTAAAAAAGTGTCCTAGTGACCTATGAACAAAAGGTTATTGGATAATGAGTTATGAAGCTTCAAAGTTTAGATGAATTCTAAAACACTTAGAAATGTTTCAAGGCAGCTTTGTTACTCCAATTTTTAGTAAACTTCAAGGCTAGTTTTCACCATGATCCCTTGAGATTCAAGAAATTCTAAAAACATGAAAGTTTTAGGACATGTTTAGGGCTTTCCAAAAAGTACAAGAACTCCTTCATAGCATTTGTGAGCTAGGAGTTTCAAGAGAAGAAGTTGGAGTTCAAGAACTTGAAATTCAAGAATTCTACTTAACATAACATGATGAAAAACCAATATTTTGTTGCAAATATTGGTGACTTGAGTTGTCTAATTGAAAGATCTCTTTTGATCAGAGTATTGCACGAAAATTCAAGTGATTACACATGGTTTTGAGGCATAAACCAAGAGGTTATTCCATTTATGGCATAAAGGGAACACTTCCATTTTTGAAAAGCATGGCCTCTCCACCATTTCAGCATAGAGCCACTCACTCAGCCTCCCAACTACAAGTTTATTTTCAGAAGCATGCTCAAATTTCAACCACCTTGTACTTGCTTCCTTAAACCACACAAAAACCATCATCACAAACTCTTTGGAATCCAAATGGATAGTTGGCAAGAAGTTGAATTCTAACGACACTTCAAACTCTTCACTCTCTCTATAAATACCAGGCCAATCTCCAAGGAAAAAAGATAGAATAAACCTCAGAAACCACACCAAAGCACTTGTGTATTCGTGTAGCAAAGTGTTCTTGCCAAAACACCACAGTTTTGCAAAACCTCTAACCAAACACATTCCACTCGTGTCAATCACAAACAAACACCATAAATCATCTCTAGATCATCCATAGAACTCATTCAATCCATTGGAGAGATTCTGTATCAAACCCAACACACTGTGTCATCTTCAACCTCCACTTTTGCAAGAAGGGTCGTGTTTTGTGCTCCAGTCCATTTCTCACTAATCCAGCCATCCAAACAAGTTATAAAGTGCTTAAGGAAGCTAAAGAAGTTGTTATCTTGTATCTGCAGTAGCTGAAAAGAAGCCTTGGAATTTCTCCAAGAGGTAAGAAATTATGATCTTCAAACTCTCATATTCATGCATTGATTTATTGTTATTTGAATAGCAAAAATGTAGTATGTTTGGTGCCTTGTATTTCTGAATAAATGCTTGCCTTGTTTGGTTTAAATAAAACATGTTGTAACATGTTGAACTTGCATGATGCTACACTATTGTGGAGTGATTTGTGAGTTGCTCAATGATTTTTAGGACAAGAAATTATTATAACCTTGATCCTTTTGGAAAATTCTCCAACTTTGATCTTTACATCATTTGAAATGATTGAAAAACGAGAGAGATGTGAAGAAGGGAAGTTATGGACATGAAGGATGTTTCTAGAGCACGAGCGAGAGAGAGAGAGAGAGAGAGAGAGAGAGAGAGAGAGAGAGAGAGAGAGAGAGAGAGAGAGAGAGAGAGAGAGAGAGAGAGAGAGAGAGAGAGAGAGAGAGAGAGAGAGAGAGAGAGAGAGAGAGAGAGAGAGAGAGAGAGAAAGGTGAGGAAGATGAAGCTGATGTGGAGATGACTGGGCATGCCATGGCGCTGAGGTGGTTGTGTTAAGGTGTCTTTACTTTAAAACAATTTGGAAGCATATACATATTGGATGAGAGCGTAGCGCCGCTGGCCAAGGAGAAGAGTTTGTGAGCGAAGGTTCTGAGGTTCGATCCCTTCAGACCTTTTGATATTTTTTCCCTATTTAATCATTGTTTTCTTATTTTTATTACATGATTACATTCAATGTTCACAATTCACACGCAGGCTAGATGGCTAAGGTTTCGGGTAGTAACCCTAGTTGCATGGGTTTAAGTCCCTTGGAGTGCACTTCCTTTATTTTTAATACCTAATTTTCATGTTTTTCTTCACAAATTGATTTAATCATAACTTCCTTGATTTTTATCATTTTTGCCCCATTCTATTTGCTAAATGTTCATAAGAATGTTTATTTTCTATCCATATCAAGAAAATTTTAAAAAGAATTATTTTTCTTGCCCTTGTGCATGTTCAAAGTTTATGACTTTTTAGGTTTTCTTAGGCTTTCCTTTGATCTTTGTAATTGATTCCTTTGATTCTCTTTGCTTGTATGCACTCACAACTTTGTATGAACCTCACTTGATGTGTGAATTTGGATGCCCTTGTTGTTACATGATGGATGTTATCTTTTTCAAGTTTATTTTCACATATGAATGCATACCTTAAAAACCTTGGTTTTTATCTTACCTTGAGTGTTCTCATACACTTGTTGTGTACTTTAAAACATGTTAAAGTATACATGAATCCTCTTTGAGATGTTTCTCATCATTTACCAATCCATGATTGAACCCCTTTACATGTTTGGTTGTTACCTACTTGTTTAACATGATTCACCATAAATTACATGATTATTCACATGTTGTTATCACACATATTCAAGTTATTTTAGTTGTTACCTCTACTAGATTTGTATACATGATAAGTAATATTTTGACTTATACATGACCCTCTATGTATCCATGCTTAAATATTTTTATGATTTATGCATGTCAATCTTGACCCTTTGATCTTTGTTATAAGTATTGTTTTGACTTATATGTGACACATACCTTGACTTGTATCCACGCTTAAATATTGTTATGATTTATGCGTGTTGATCTTTGAACCTTGCCATGATAAGTAATGTCTTGATTTATGCATGACTCACTTATGCTTGTGATGTTTGGTCTTGTAAGAACCTTATTCCATACCCTCTTAGATGTTGTAACATCTATATTTACCATTTGGTTTGATTCTTCTATGGATGACTACTTGGTTGTAACTTTGTTATTATCCTTGTTTGATGTTGTCACATGCTTGCTTTATTTTCTTGGTTGTTACCATGATTTTATATTTTCATCATGTTTGAATGAATGTGTATGTATGCTGAAGCTTTGATAATTTTTCCCCAAGTGATGTAGCTTGTTAGCTCTCATCCTTAAGAGTTGCCTTGTGTCCATATTGTTGCACCCCAAAATTTGACCAACCGGGTCTCGTATCTGGCTCGAGGTTTCGACGCATAATCGCATTCGCATCTGCATATTGCATACAGTGCATTTTTCATTTGTTTTGATTTTATTGGGATCACAGCTCTCGTCTCGTGTTTCAGGTTTTTTAATCAGTTTAGATAGATAGAATTGTATTTTTGGGATATTTCGGTGCCCGTTTATTTTTATCGGCTATTTTGTTGCGCTCTCGCAGTGTTATTTGTCGTTCGGTGCTATTTTTGTCCCTCTGGGAATTATTGTGATTTTTTCTGGATTTTATTGGCTATTTTAGGGTTTAAATAGATTTAAATCATTTTTTAGCATTTTCTAGAATATTAATAGGATTTTTAATATTTTTAATAGCTTTTAAATCATTTTAGGATTTAATAGTTTTTTTTAGGATATAATGTTTTAGAAATTAAATGTTTTAATTTTAGATATAGAATAATAATAGATTTTTTTTCTTTTATTAGTAAATAGAGTTTAATAGGAAATATAGTTTTTAGATTTTTTAATAGAATTTAATAGCATTTTCTTTTTTTAGAATATAATAGGATTTAATAGAAATTAAATAAATGTTTTTAGATATAAATAATATAGTCTTTTTTTAGAATTTAATATAGTGTTATTAGAAGTTTAATAGAGAATTATTAATTTTTAGATTAGGGATTTAATATAGATTTTAGGTTAATCTTCTTTCTTAGATTTAGTTAGGGTTAATTAGTTTAATCATTGTCATTAGCTTTGTTAATCCAATTTTTAATCCATTAATCCATTCAGTGTTTTGGTTTTTGTTTGATTTTCGTTTGGGCCCATTTCAGTTTGTTAAGCCCAAATTCGCAGCCAGAAAAGTCCATCTTCAGTCCAAGTATCCAGCAATTTCCAGCACTCTCCAGCACATTCCAGAACATTCCAGAAACAGCTCAGTGTTATAAATCATCAGCAAGCCACGTGTTGCCCGGGAGGCTGGCCCCACGTTACACTTCATCTCCACGCCACCTCACCCTCAGAGTTTCCCTCTATCTGCCACCTTCCACACACGTGGAGGCCATGCGTAGCACCTCCCCACTATCTCTGCCACGCCTCACCACTACCCCCACACGTGTCTCCACACCACCACTCCACCTGCCCTCGCCTAAGTCACTCACCGGCCGGCCTGCATGGCCGGCGACCGCCGTACCTCACCAGAAAACCTCCAAATCTCCAGATTCCGGCCAGCATTCATTTTCCTCCTCCAATCTCCGATGAACTTCATCGTCCTCCCCTCATCACCACCGCACACATCACCGGAATCACCATCAATCTTCGTCTTCAACGATCAAGCTTCATCTTCCTCGCCTGCAACATTCATGCTTCGCCGGAGATACCACCGGAAAACTCCTCCAATTTTCCAGAAACCAACCATGCATTCATCAAGAACTCCGATCTACAAGCTTCATCCAGACCTGGATCTTCAGCAAGATCATCAAACAGCCAAGAACATTCAATAGTCGTTTCCAGAAACTCAGTTCATCCAGAATCTTCAACAGCTTCCATCAGCGTTCGCCATCCTTACTTTCAGACGACCTTCATCATGTTCACTAGAACTTCTTCGGGTTCATCAAGGATAATCCTCAAACTAACCAGAGTTTCCCAGATTACTCATCGCGCCTTCAACCTGCAAACAAGATCTTCACGTTCATGAAGATCGTCATCAACAAGAAGAACAAATCTTCATCGTAGCGCCTGGAAATCACCAGAAGAGTATTCATCATAGATCAAGATCTCTCAGGATCTTCAAGGTTCTCCAGAAAAACCCAGGTCCTTCATCGTCGAGCTCACCATCTCCAGAACGAAGCTTCAGCGAATGTTATCAAGAATCTCCAACAGTTCTAGAGTTTCATCATCTTCGTTCTGATTTCTGAAACCGTTCAAGATCCAGCAAGAACTTCCACCGAACCACAACACAACTCACAGAAGATTCAATCTTCAGAAGATGAACTCGTCAAGCAATGGATCTGTTTGTGTTTGAGAGAACTGACTTGAATTGGCATGAATATGGAAGGTTTGAGGTTATGGGTGATGAACGGGGAGAGGAGGGTTCAGAAAGGTTGACGGCGGCGGAGGGAGAGGGAAGGTAGAGTTAGGGTTTCAGAAAGGAGTTGAGAGAGTGAGGAGGAAGAGAGTGGGCCTTAGGGCCCAATTCCATTTTTTTAACACACACACCCTCTCGTTTTTGGCCGTGAATGGGCTGGGCCCAACGAATTCTTTCTGGGTTACACTCCCAGATTCACTCAGCACCCCCCCCCCCCCCTCCGGGTTCTACAGCAGCAAATGGGCTGGGCCCAGTTACAGTTTTTGATTTTTTTATTTTCTTTTAAGCCCCCCAGTTGGGCTGTGTATCCCCTCCCTATTTTGTGTATTTTTTTCATTTTTTTTTCTTTTGTTTAAAGTTGTTAGAAAAGAAAAAGTCAAATAGAAAAAAGATGAAGAGAAAAATATATTGGGAAAAAAGGAAAAGATATTGAAAAAGGAGAAAAACATATTATAAAAAAATGATAGAAAAAGAATTTGAAGAAAAGATAATAGAGAAAAATATAGAGAGAAAAATATTATAAGAAAAAGAAAATAGAGAGAAAAATATTGAAAGAAAAAGGAAAATAAAGAGAAAAATATATAGAAAAAATAGAAAAAAATATATGAAAAGATTTGAAAGAAAAAGAAGGAAATAGTTGAAAAATAGCAAAAAAATATTAGATGTAATATTTTTTAGGATTTATTTTCTTTTTAGAGATAGTTTAGAAGCCCACTTGTTAGGGGGCTATTTTTTCATTCGATTTTTTAGGATAGAATAGGATAGTATTTCCTAGGAGATTTATTTCCAGTATTCACGCATTGTAACCATTTTTCAGAGATTAATAAAACGAGATTTGAGCTGTGGTCCCGAAGTAGCCGAACTACAGCTGCTCTGATTTCTCGTACCAGACGAGAATATGTAGGCATAGGATGCGATATCCTAGCGAGCACACTAACGACTGACTTCTGTTCTCTCGCGGCTGTGCGATCGAGACTTTCCCGCTGACGACTAATTGTTACCCTTTTTCTCTCTTGCCCGAGTGCATTTGAGACCAAGCCATAGTTCTACCCATAGGTTCCCGACCCTGTGAAACCAGTTGTTTTTCTCACTGCCGTGTGAGAATGTTTGTTTAGCCGTAGTTAGCCTGAACTACATAAAGCTCTGATCTTCCATGAAGTGTGGAAGTACGTAGGCACAAGACGCGAGGTCTTGGCGAGCCAATTTTTTTCTGTAGTCCCGAACTACGTTGACTCTGACTTTCTCTCTTGAGAATACGTAGGCATAGAGTGCGACGCTCTATCGAGTCAATTCCCTTCTGTTTAGATTTAGCAGCCGTAGATAGATTGTTTTGCATCCTTTAGACAACCCAAGCAAGCATGGATCCCATCGAGTATGACGGACGTGAGGGGTGCTAATACCTTCCCCTTGCGTAACCGACTCCCGAACCCAGGTTTTGGTTGCGATGACCATACCTTTCCCCGTTTTTTGCGAGGTTTACTTCGAGCGTTTCCTTTCCCGCCCTGAGGGATAAATAACGCACGGTGGCGACTCTTCTGTCAACCGGCGCCGATTTTCGCAGTAGCGACAGTTGGCGACTCTGCTGGGGACTTGATAGTTTCCTAGGGATCCAACGTCCCGAAAGCAAGTCAATTGTGGGATTCAACGTCCCCTAAGAGAGAGTCAATCCTAGCGCTTGTTTGCTTGTCTATTTGGGGCTTATTTATCGGTGTTATCTGTTGCTGTTGGGGTGTTACGGGTGTTCTATGATTGAGAGATAAGCCGGACCTGGGCTTGAGTATGAGTATGCACCTAGATATAGTTGCAGAGAAGTAGTAGACGAACCTGTCTGCTGAGCAGGCACAGTTCCCTACGAAAATCTGCGCTCAGACGAGGTTCTCGCAGAGGTGCTCCTTTCCGGTCCTGAGGATCTGAGGGGAGTCCAGACGTGAGGATTGTCGACTCTGGGAACCGATCAATTGGAAGTCAGCTAAGTGAGGCCTCTTCAGGACTTGATGATGCCACTCCTTCTAGGAATCGTATCGTCAGTTTTGAAAGTCTGTGACGCTGACGACCGCATAGGATGCCGTACCTTGTCAGATATAGGTCCACACCTGTGAGTGGGGGGGTTTTTTTGTGCAGGAAACTTGACTTCCAACCTACCCATTATTCTGGTCTTCTCTTCAGAGCAACCGTACTCCGTCAGCAGTGCAGCATTATTTAGATTGTGTGGGGGTTGTGATCCCGTATTTGTTGCATTGCATTGCATTTGCATAGGCATCTTCGCATCATATTGCATACCATTCGCCAGCTAGTCAGAGCTCTTATCCAGCCATTATTTTGCTTCTGAAGGTGAATATTAAAGACGACCAAGGGGTTGAAGCAGATTTAAAGCAGATTTGATCAGAATCGAGCATCGGAGTCAGCTGACAGTTGTTGGTGGCTATGTCAGAGAGCAGCTTCCAGTTTGTTGATACCTTGTCAGGTTTCACCGTGACGTCCAATCCTCTGTATGGATCTCCGCACGACGAAGACTTTCCGCAAGTGAACAACCTTACTGCAGCTCAGCTTGTGCAGCCATCTGTTGAAGACCAAGGTCTGCGTGAGCAGTTTGTCGCCCAAGGTGAACGTTCTCCTTCTGTTGATGTCTCAGACTACCAGGGTTTTGCCTTCCCTGTGCCAAAGTCCCGAAGAGAGGTCCCGATATCCAAGAATGAAGACTCATTAGCTCCCGTGTATGCTGAAAGGTTTCGTGCATTAGAGGAGAGACTCAAAGCCTTGAAAGGTAAAGACGCTGTTACTCCTAGTGCTGCAGATATGTGTCTGGTTCCTGGCCTAGTGTTACCTCCGAAGTTCAGAATGTCGAGGTTTGAAAGGTACAAAGGAGATAGCTGCCCGAAGCAACATTTGGTGATGTTCTGCCGAAGAATGACTTCGTTTGTGCACAACGACAAGCTGATGATTCATTGCTTTCAAGATAATCTGATTAGGGAATCTCTGAGTTGGTATATGCAGTTAGAGCGTGATCAGATCCGATCATGGATGGACTTAGCCAATGCCTTTCTGAAGCAGTACGACTATAATCTTGATGAAGCTCCTATTCGCATGCAGCTGCAAGAATTGTCTCAAGGGAACAATGAATCTTTCAGAAAGTATGTTCAGAGATGGAGAGAATTTGCTGGTAGAGTGCAACCACCGCTCCTAGACCAAGAGCTGAAAAGCATGTTCGTAAACTCCTTGCAGAACCCGTACTTCGAAAGAATGCTTGGAACCGCACCAAATTTCTCTGAGTTGGTAAGGACGGGAGAGCGCATCGAGTATGGTGTAAAGACTGGAAGAATCCCATATGTTTCAAAAGGTCAGGCTAGTGAAACTGAATCTCTCTATAGCTCTCAATCTGAAGATGAAGCTATGATCAGTGCGGTCCTGACAGATGTTGGATATCCTCAAGTCGAATCGGTGAAATCTGTTGATTCTCCGTCTTCTCAGCGGTCAGTATCTTCTGTGTCTCGTTATTCTGGACAGACAACTGTGCCTGGGGCACCCCATCAGGAATCTTATGCCGCTTCCATTGCAAAGCAGCAAACTCGTGGCCAAGGTTACCAGAATCAGCGTCAGAATCAGAACCGACCTCGCAACAACTTGGAACAAAGGAAAGCACCTTCTCACCCAGTGCATATGCCGTATAGCCAGTTGCTACCATCTTTGATCCAGAAGTCTTTGGTGGAGCCGAAAGCTCTTAAGCCAGTCCCAGAACCTTACCCTCCTGGGTATAATCCCCACGTTCAGTGTGGTTATCATGGTGGCTCACCGGGGCATTCGACGGAAGATTGTAAAGCATTTCAGGCGAAGGTACAGCAGTTGATTGATCAGGATCGCATTTCCTTTCGAGAAGGGTTTCTGTTTGTTCATCCCAACCGCTCAGCTGTCTAAGCTCGTAGATTCGGAAAGTATTCTCCAGCAAAAGCCAGTGGTTCAGACAGGCAGGCGCCTCAGCATTGGCAGTCCTCAGACCCTTTATACCATTTGCATTTGTAGTTTCTTTTCTGTTAGTTACTACCTGCTTTAAACATTGTATGTTTCGAATGGTGATAATAATAAAGTGACTATGCATTTTTCTGAATTAATCATGTCGCTGTCGCTCATTTACTGCATTGCACTGACACTTGCATTTTATTCACTCCACTTTATCATCGTGACTAGCAAAGATTAGAGGGAGGATGACGAAACTAAACTCATAACCTATGATCGTAGGCTTTCAGATAAGACCTTACCGATGACGTACAAGGCATTGTTTCAAATTCCCCAAACACTGGAGATATAAGGAGTTAGTCCCTTGTTAACCACTTCGAGCCAGGAAGTAGAAGTTTTTTCGGACTTTTAAACCCTCACATCTTAACCCGGGGCAGGGTAGTTGTCAGTTAGCTTGACCGAGCATTCAAGTCTTACAGAGGAGTGTTGTCTTTCAAGGACCAATCAGTTTACACCTTTCAAGAGGTCAAACCTCACCAATCAGGAGTGAGACAGTTACAATCCTTTCGGAGCAATCAAGGCAACCAGTGTCACACGACTTTGTTCCAAAAGAAAGAAAGAAAGCCTGCTAAGTAAAAAGAAAGAAAAAGCTAGAAAGCTAATACTTAGGCAAAAATCAGGGCATCCCGCTGGACTTCAAAAGAAATCGAAAAGAACTCAAAAGGAGTCAGTCCAGGAAAAAATTAGGGAATCAAAAGAGTGAAAAAGAAGGGATAAAAAGAAATTTTCCCCAGCAAAGCACAAAGTCGTGTACACAGACACCGAAAGAGAAGAAGGAGTAACTATCACTCTAGAAGAAAAGCTTGTGAATTCCTTAATTGTGATTCTTACCATTCAACATACCTCTCGAAGAGGCGAGCGCTTGTGCCAGGTTAACTGAACCTTAGGATCGGAGATCATCACGTAGAAGGGGTGGGTACAAATCAAAATTTGAGCCAAATATCCTTTGTTTCACGAACCGTGAACCCGACCACGATACAACCCTTAAAAGACCTAATTGAGGTAGGGTTAGTCTGAAGCGCATTACGATAAGGTTGAGTAACCTGACTCCTTCTTGACTTGCTAGTCACGTCCTTGTTGTATTTTTCACTGACCACGTACGCACTACGTTTGAACTTTGGTTCACTCGTCACTTTCAATCATTGCATGTAAATGAGTGACAGCTCAAAATTTTTCAAAATCTGCATAAACACTGCATTAAGATTACCATTCGTGAACAGACAACTCTAATTGCAGGTTAGTAGTTGACATGAAAGAAATTCCACCACGGAGTAATCGAGCAGGACCGAATAATTCAGCAGTCTGAACCAGAATGGTGTTTGTTGTAAAGACCCGTGAATCAGGGGCATTATCTTCCAGTAAGTTCAGTATCAGTCAGTCTGAGGATAAGTCCCGAAGCTTCAGTTGCTCAGGGGGCAGTTTGTCTGAGAAGCAGTTGATCAGAAGTGAGTCTTCTCGAGAGCCAATCAGGGGCAATTATGCAGAATGCGGAGATTTGAAAGCAGATACTTCAGGTGGATAATCAGATCGGGTTAAGTCGCTAGAACGCTCATTCAGGGGCAAGTCATCGCAGAGAATGTTGAAACCAACTGGGTTAATGGAGATTGAATGCTGTTGTTGTACAGATACCGGGGCAAATATTCCCGAAGTCGTCTCGTAGCAAGCTATTCAGAGCGGTAATCTCAGGAATTGTACTGGGGCAAGTTGTGCAGGCCAGTCTTTTCATCCCCAGCTGAGTGTACCGGGGCAAGTTGTTCAAGTTTGTTTATCCCCAGCCGGAGTGGAGTATCAGGGAATCATGTCAATACCCTTATCAAAAGCATCAGCATTCCGAAAAGGCCGTGTTGTCGTTGGATCATTATCCTACAGTTTAAACCTGTTGCGTGTCAGTAACCAGTCGTTTCCAAAGTCCAGTTCTCGCCTGGCAAATCGGTAATCAGTCCTCGTCTGGCCCACCCTTCCGTAAGCATCAGTTCCCGTCTGGGGCAGTTTATCGTAAGCATCAGTTCCCTTCTGGTGCAGTTTATTGTAACCAGTTCTCGCCTGGTCACCGTTTCTTCAAGTGTTGTATCAGTTCTCGCCTGGTACATGTCGTCGTGTAATCAGTTCTCGTCTGATCATCGTGTGTTTTAACCTAGGTGTTATACCAGTTCTCATCTGGTGTACGTCAGCTTTCAGCCAGTTCTCGCCTGGTTGTCTATGCCTCAGTCTGTTATCCAGTCAGCCCCGTCTGATGTTCAAAACACAAAAATCAATGTTTGTTCAATTTTCCTAACCTATCAGTTCTCGTCTGGTAGTCTACCTTTGAATGCTAGTTCTCGTCTAGTATTGTCCATATCTCCCACTGTGTACATAATCCATGTTTATCCTAAACCAGAAAAGCAAAAAACCTAAAGGTATCTGACACAGTATTTCCCAATGACCCGCATGTTGTCATGTTCCCCGATACGAAGCTCGACGAATGCCAACACTCCGAGTAATGTTTGAATTCCTCGTGGATGTTGTTAAACCAGAATTGCCACTCTTCAGCAGATGAAAGTTGCTTATTATCCCCGGAAGAGTCGAGATCGTATTTTACCCCGTATCAGAGTAGGATCAGGAGTGTCCTCAGCAGATTAAGATTGATATCCTTGATAGTAAGGGCATTTCCAGCAGTGTGCTGCGCGCAATCAATCCCAGCTCGGGTCAATCCCCGCAGAGTACAATCAGTTGTCAATGGTTTGAAGGGAGCATCCCCAAGCAGAGTTGTTCTTTCTTTTCCCAGTGAAGTCGTCAAGCAGGGTTGCCTTTTCATTTCTCAAGCAGGACAGTTATCCCCAGCGGATTTGATTTCCCTTCCAGCATTTATTTTGCTGAGATGATCCGGTGACTTCAGTTCATCCCCAGTAGAGTTGGCATTGCCTTCAGCATTTATTTTTGCGAAGTGGTTTTCAGACCTGGTGTTCTCTGGCAGCTCGAGCCTGCATTAGCATTCGCATATATAGTCATTGCATTTATACAAACATATAGTATTTCCATGCCAGCTGGGCATAGCATTTTCAAGCACTGCATAGCATTTAACATTGCACAGCCTTTAGCATAAACGCATAGCATTCCCACCGTGTGGGGCATGGCGCAGAAGCATATGCATCATAAGCATGATCCAGGTGTTCCACCAAGAGGCCAGTTGCTCAGGACGATTCCTGATATTCTCTCCAACAAGGTCGCTTTCTTAAGATGATTCTTAAAGACCCCGGTGTAATCCCCACCAGTCGCTCGCTCAAGATGATTTTTGAGATCCCCAGCGAAGTCTTCAATTCAAGTCGATTCTCGAGTTCCTCAGCAGAGCCGTTTGCTTAAGATGATTCTTAAGACCTCAGTACAGCTTCCCGAGTTGTTCTCCTAGTATGATGCTTGAGTTCCCCGGTAGCGTCCTCAGCAAGAGTTGCCCAGGAAGATTCCTGGAATACCCAGCAGAATGAAGTCTCCAGAGTGGTTATCGGTTCAGAATGATTCTTGAAGGTGCCCGACGGATTTGTTTGTTCAAGATGATTCTTGAAGTCCATAGCAGCGTGATATGTCTGCTCCAACAGTGATGTCTAATCTGAAGATTGATTTTGCAAGCGCCTGAAGGCGGCATCAGAAGGTTCCTGTGAGTTCAGACTTCCTTGTTGATGAATCAACGTGTGGCTGAAGACAAGATTCCAAGCTCAGGTTTCGTACCTTTGGATATGTTTGATTCCAAGCTCAGGTTTCGTACCTTTGGATATGTTTGATTCCAAGCTCAGGTTTCGTACCTTTGGATATGTTTGAATCCAAGCTCAGGTTTCGTACCTTTGGATATGTTTGATTCCAAGCTCAGGTTTCGTACCTTTGGATATGTTTGAATCCAAGCTCAGGTTTCGTACCTTTGGATATGTTTGAATCCAAGCTCAGGTTTCGTACCTTTGGATATGTTCGCCTCCAAGCTCAGGTTTCGTACCTTTGGATATGTTTGCCTCCAATATTAGGATGTGTATCGTGGAAGTGTTTGTTTCCATCCCAAGCTCAGGTTTTGTACCTTTGAGATGTATACTTCGGATTCCCGGACCGGGTTAGTGTTCGACGGCGAGGTTGAATGTTTGTTTGACGGCGAGGTCAGACTCTTTAAATCCCCAGCTAAGAGGATGTTGGTGTCCGACGGCGATGTCAGATGTAGTTCTCCAGCGGCGATGCGGGGTACTTAATTCAGAGATGTATTTTCTCCAGCGGCGATGCGGGGTATTTTGACAGATTTAGTTCTCCAGCGGCGATGCGGGGTATTTTGATTGTTCAAAGGCGATATCAGGTCTAGTCTTCCAGCGGCGATGTTGGGTGTTGTGGTTGTCTGAAGGCAATATCAGAAGAATTTAATGTGGATGACTAACGGCGATGTCAGATCAGTATTTCTCCAGATGGTTGCCGTGCAGCTATTATTCCAGTGATCGACAAGTTGAGCAGTTGGCAAATTTTCGGGTTTACCGGTATTCAACCGTCTCGCACCCTGAGTGGCTGAGAGCCGTTCGCTTCTCACCCAATCAGGTCCAAGCCGCTTGAATAGGGGCAGCTGTTGCACCCCAAAATTTGACCAACCGGGTCTCGTATCTGGCTCGAGGTTTCGACGCATAATCGCATTCGCATCTGCATATTGCATACAGTGCATTTTTCATTTGTTTTGATTTTATTGGGATCACAGCTCTCGTCTCGTGTTTCAGGTTTTTTAATCAGTTTAGATAGATAGAATTGTATTTTTGGGATATTTTGGTGCCCATTTATTTTTATCGGCTATTTTGTTGCTCTCTCGCAGTGTTATTTGTCGTTCGGTGCTATTTTTGTCCCTCTGGGAATTATTGTGATTTTTTCTGGATTTTATTGGCTATTTTAGGGTTTAAATAGATTTAAATCATTTTTTAGCATTTTCTAGAATATTAATAGGATTTTTAATATTTTTAATAGCTTTTAAATCATTTTAGGATTTAATAGTTTTTTTTAGGATATAATGTTTTAGAAATTAAATGTTTTAATTTTAGATATAGAATAATAATAGATTTTTTTTCTTTTATTAGTAAATAGAGTTTAATAGAAAATATAGTTTTTAGATTTTTTAATAGAATTTAATAGCATTTTCTTTTTTTAGAATATAATAGGATTTAATAGAAATTAAATAAATGTTTTTAGATATAAATAATATAGTCTTTTTTTAGAATTTAATATAGTGTTATTAGAAGTTTAATAGAGAATTATTAATTTTTAGATTAGGGATTTAATATAGATTTTAGGTTAATCTTCTTTCTTAGATTTAGTTAGGGTTAATTAGTTTAATCATTGTCATTAGCTTTGTTAATCCAATTTTTAATCCATTAATCCATTCAGTGTTTTGGTTTTTGTTTGATTTTCGTTTGGGCCCATTTCAGTTTGTTAAGCCCAAATTCGCAGCCAGAAAAGTCCATCTTCAGTCCAAGTATCCAGCAATTTCCAGCACTCTCCAGCACATTCCAGAACATTCCAGAAACAGCTCAGTGTTATAAATCATCAGCAAGCCACGTGTTGCCCGGGAGGCTGGCCCCACGTTACACTTCATCTCCACGCCACCTCACCCTCAGAGTTTCCCTCTATCTTCCACCTTCCACACACGTGGAGGCCATGCGTAGCACCTCCCCACTATCTCTGCCACGCCTCACCACTACCCCAACACGTGTCTCCACACCACCACTCCACCTGCCCTCGCCTGAGTCACTCACCGGCCGGCCTGCATGGCCGGCGACCGCCGTACCTCACCAGAAAACCTCCAAATCTCCAGATTCTGGCCAACATTCATTTTCCTCCTCCAATCTCCGATGAACTTCATCGTCCTCCCCTCATCACCACCGCACACATCACCGGAATCACCATCAATCTTCGTCTTCAACGATCAAGCTTCATCTTCCTCGCCTGCAACATTCATGCTTCGCCGGAGATACCACCGGAAAACTCCTCCAATTTTCCAGAAACCAACCATGCATTCATCAAGAACTCCGATCTACAAGCTTCATCCAGACCTGGATCTTCAGCAAGATCATCAAACAGCCAAGAACATTCAATAGTCGTCTCCAGAAACTCAGTTCATCCAGAATCTTCAACAGCTTCCATCAGCGTTCGCCATCCTTACTTTCAGACGACCTTCATCATGTTCACTAGAACTTCTTCGGGTTCATCAAGGATAATCCTCAAACTAACCAGAGTTTCCCAGATTACTCATCGCGCCTTCAACCTGCAAACAAGATCTTCACGTTCATGAAGATCGTCATCAACAAGAAGAACAAATCTTCATCGTAGCGCCTGGAAATCACCAGAAGAGTATTCATCATAGATCAAGATCTCTCAGGATCTTCAAGGTTCTCCAGAAAAACCCAGGTCCTTCATCGTCGAGCTCACCATCTCCAGAACGAAGCTTCAGCGAATGTTATCAAGAATCTCCAACAGTTCTAGAGTTTCATCATCTTCGTTCTGATTTCTGAAACCGTTCAAGATCCAGCAAGAACTTCCACCGAACCACAACACAACTCACAGAAGATTCAATCTTCAGAAGATGAACTCGTCAAGCAATGGATCTGTTTGTGTTTGAGAGAACTGACTTGAATTAGCATGAATATGGAAGGTTTGAGGTTATGGGTGATGAACGGGGAGAGGAGGGTTCAGAAAGGTTGACGGCGGCGGAGGGAGAGGGAAGGTAGAGTTAGGGTTTCAGAAAGGAGTTGAGAGAGTGAGGAGGAAGAGAGTGGGCCTTAGGGCCCAATTCCATTTTTTTGACACACACACCCTCTCGTTTTTGGCCGTGAATGGGCTGGGCCCAACGAATTCTTTCTGGGTTACACTCCCAGATTCACTCAGCACCCCCCCCTCCGGGTTCTACAGCAGCAAATGGGCTGGGCCCAGTTACAGTTTTTGATTTTTTTATTTTCTTTTAAGCCCCCCAGTTGGGCTGTGTATCCCCCTCCCTATTTTGTGTATTTTTTTCATTTTTTTTTTCTTTTGTTTAAAGTTGTTAGAAAAGAAAAAGTCAAATAGAAAAAAGATGAAGAGAAAAATATATTGGGAAAAAAGGAAAAGATATTGAAAAAGGAGAAAAACATATTATAAAAAAATGATAGAAAAAGAATTTGAAGAAAAGATAATAGAGAAAAATATAGAGAGAAAAATATTATAAGAAAAAGAAAATAGAGAGAAAAATATTGAAAGAAAAAGGAAAATAAAGAGAAAAATATATAGAAAAAATAGAAAAAAATATATGAAAAGATTTGAAAGAAAAAGAAGGAAATAGTTGAAAAATAGCAAAAAAATATTAGATGTAATATTTTTTAGGATTTATTTTCTTTTTAGAGATAGTTTAGAAGCCCACTTGTTAGGGGGCTATTTTTTCATTCGATTTTTTAGGATAGAATAGGATAGTATTTCCTAGGAGATTTATTTCCAGTATTCACGCATTGTAACCATTTTTCAGAGATTAATAAAACGAGATTTGAGCTGTGGTCCCGAAGTAGCCGAACTACAGCTGCTCTGATTTCTCGTACCAGACGAGAATATGTAGGCATAGGATGCGATATCCTAGCGAGCACACTAACGACTGACTTCTGTTCTCTCGCGGCTGTGCGATCGAGACTTTCCCGCTGACGACTAATTGTTACCCTTTTTCTCTCTTGCCCGAGTGCATTTGAGACCAAGCCATAGTTCTACCCATAGGTTCCCGACCCTGTGAAACCAGTTGTTTTTCTCACTGCCGTGTGAGAATGTTTGTTTAGCCGTAGTTAGCCTGAACTACGTAAAGCTCTGATCTTCCATGAAGTGTGGAAGTACGTAGGCACAAGACGCGAGGTCTTGGCGAGCCAATTTTTTTCTGTAGTCCCGAACTACGTTGACTCTGACTTTCTCTCTTGAGAATACGTAGGCATAGAGTGCGACGTTCTATCGAGTCAATTCCCTTCTATTTAGATTTAGCAGCCATAGATAGATTGTTTTGCATCCTTTAGACAACCCAAGCAAGCGTGGATCCCGTCGAGTACGACGGACGTGAGGGGTGCTAATACCTTCCCCTTGCGTAACCGACTCCCGAACCCAGGTTTTGGTTGCGATGACCATACCTTTCCCTGTTTTTTGCGAGGTTTACTTCGAGCGTTTCCTTTCCCGCCCTGAGGGATAAATAACGCACGGTGGCGACTCTTCTGTCAGCCGACGCCGATTTTCGCAGTAGCGACACATATTCCAAAGGAAAGTTTCTCTATTGACTCAATGTCATGGATATTTCTTTTTTTTCCCATTTCCCTTTGACCTTGTTATAATCATTAAGAGTTTCATTGAACCTTATCCTTTTGACTTTATCAAGTCAAGACCTTTAGCACACCTTGTTAGGAATCCTATAACTTAGAACTTAGGCCTAGAGTTTGTTAACTCTATATAAGTATCATTGTTATGTATGCTTGTTCCCCTTGAACCTTGACCATAGTCAAGAGTTCTCCACCTTAGTTAGGAGAACTACGGTTGCTCTGATTCTATCCTTGTTAGGATACGGAGCCACGAGATGCGACGTCTTGGCGAGCATACTTAGTGTACAAACCCATAGGTCTTTACCTTATCATACAAACATTAGCAAATAGACATTAACAAAAACACAACTACCAAATAAGAGGCTCCTCTAAAATACTACAAATACTTAGGATGCTAATTCCTTCCCTTAGTATAACCAACCCTCGAACCCCCCGATCTCTTAACTTCATTGTTACATAGTACACTTAGGGTTTTTTTTCGATATTTACCCTTTCCTTTGGATAAATTAAAGCTCGGTGGTAATATTTAAAGATTTGTGATTCAAGTTAATTAATAGCTGGATATCTGATTCTCACTGCAACATGGGGCTTGAGAGAACCCATGTTAGAAGCTGGAGAGAATTGGCAGAGGCCTTTGTTCACCACTATCAGTATAATAGTGATATGGCACCGAACAGGGTGCAATTACAGAGTTTGTCACAGAAAAACAACGAGAGCTTTAAAGAATACACCCAGAGGTGGCGGGAATTGGCAGTAAGGGTGTAACTGCCCATGGTGGAGAGGGAATTGATTGACATATTTATGGATACATTTCCTGGAGTGTATTATGAGAAGTTGATAGGCTATATGTTGACGAGTTTTTTGACTTGGTGATGGCAGGTGAGAGATTGGAAAGTGGAATTAAGTTTGGAAAAATTCCAAATGGAAGTGGATCCTCTTTGGGAGGAATGAAGAAACCATATACAGTAAACCCTAAGAAGAGGGAAGGTGATGCTAATGTTGTCCTTTAAGGTTCGTGAAGGACAAGTTGTTGAAGGGGGGAGTATTCCCAGGATGTTCTACTGATTGCTCAGAGTGTGAATTGCAACTTGATGGTTGTAATATTTTGAGGAATGGTATCTAGAGGATGATCGATGATGGTTATTTACAATTTGACATAGTTGTAGAGGTAGATGTTGATGATGGAGCTAGTAATAACCCACTAGGCCAGCGCTGATGATCATTACTGTTCCAGGACCCATTCTGTATGAGAGAACCAAAGCCATCTCAGGGAACTATTGGGGCAGGAGTGTTCTGTAACGGGTAGAAGCAAGAGTTGACCAGTTCGTCATATGGTGGTTCCGTTGTTGAAAACATAGTCGGTGCAGGTGGGGTCACTCGAAGTGGAAGAGTCTTTTCTCCTTCTGATGCTAATATTGACAAGACTGACAAAGGGAAAGGAAAAACAGCGGTTGAAGATGATACACAACAACAAGATGGTAGTGACAGTTCATTTTCTAAGGATGTCGAGGAGTTTATGAGGCTAATTCATAAGAGTGGCTACAAGATTGTGGATCACTTGAATCAGACTCCTTCGAAGATTTCTATTTTGTCATTGTTGTTGTGTTCTGAGGCACACCAAAATTCTTTATAGAGGATCTTGAATTCAGCTTATGTACCGCAGGAAATTTCCGTTAACCAATTGGAAGAGGTTGTGGCGTACGTCAACGCTGACAATGGTTTAGGTTTCACCGACCTAGATTTAACTCCTGCTAGGAGAAATCACAACCATGCTTTGTATATTTCCATGGAGCGCAAATGATCATTGTTGTCTCATGTCCTGGTTGGCACAGGATCATCGCTCAACAAGTTGCCAAAGAAGGCGTTAATGAAATTGGATACCCAGGGGTTAATATGTACACTAAGTGATTTGGTAGTGAGAGCATTCGACGGTTCAAAAAGGCCTTTGTTTGGAGAGATTACCATGCCAATTCAGGTGGGACCTGAAGTTTTTGATGCAACATTCTATATAATGGATATCCAACTGGCGTATAGCTGCCTGCTCGGTCGGGCTTGGATACATGCTGTGGGAGCAGTGACGTCAACTTTGCATCAAAAGTTGAAATACATGATGGAAGGAAAGGTTGTTACTATGTGCGATAAAGAAGATATAATGGTTAGCCATCTATTATCCTTCAAGTACATTTAGGTGGATGGGGAGATCCACAAAACGCTCTGTCAAGCCTTTGAAGCAGTACAAATTCAGGAAAAGCCTGTTGTAGAAGTCAAAGGCCCAGAAGTTTCCATGTCATCTTTCAAAGAAGCTCGTACTATTGTTGAGTCTAGATCTTCTCAGAGGTGGGGCTAAGTGCTTGGTGTTCCCGTCAAACAAGATAAATTCGGCCTAGGGTACCAGCCTTCAAATTCTTCTCAAGAACTTCCAAGGTACATAGTACATGTTCAATTCCCCAGTGGTGGAGTCATATTTGATAGGATTCATGCTATATGGGACGATGAAGGTGATAGCGACTGCGATATGGATGCTTGGAATTGTCCATGTGCTCCCGGCCAGAAGCTGTGCAATTGGACTATCGAGGAAGTCATTCATGTTACTACTGCAGAGTAATTTTCACTATTTTGATTATGTTCAGTCCTACGTTCTGCCCAAGACATAGTGACCCATCTATGGGGCCTTTTGTTATTTGCACATTATCCATAAATAAAGGATGTTTTTCACATTCAAATAATGTGATCCCTGTTTTTCCTTTTTCTTGTTTTGCATTTTTATAAACAGAAAAATAGCAATGTGTTTTGTTTGTTGCATTTCCTAATAAACATATACATCAATCATGCAGGTCTTTTCTCTCAGGTACCACTGATTCTGATTCAGCTATGGCTCAGTATAACTTTGATAATCCTATTTATAAAGCTGAAGAAGAGACTGATTACGACTGTGAACTACCTGAAGAGTTAGCCAGACTTCAGAAGCAAGAGGAAAGCGTCATTGTGCCTCATCAGGAGGATATTGAAGTCATCAATCTAGGTACCGAAGATGACAAGAAAGAGGTCAGAATTGGGGCTACATTAGAAGACAGTGTCAAGCGAAGATTGGTTGAAGTGTTCCGTGAGTATAAGGATATATTCGCTTGGTATTGCCAAGACATGCCCAGGCTGGATACAGATATTGTGGTACACCAGTTGCCTCTTCGAGAAGAATGTTCGCCAGTCAAGTAGAATTTGAGAAGGACGAGGCCTGACATGGCAATCAAGATTAAAGAAGAAGTTCAGAAGTAGTTGAACACTGGTTTTCTTGCTGTCACCAATTATCCTTCGTGGGTCGCTAACATTGTTCTTATGCCTAAGAAAGATGGAAAGGTCAGGATGTGTGTTGATTACAGGGATCTGAATAGAGTGAGCCCGAAATACGATTTCCCGCTACCCCGCATTGATGTGTTGGTTGATAACACCGCTCACTATTCTGTGTTTTCCTTCATGGATGGCTTCTCTGTGTATAACCAAATCAAGATGGCCCCAGAGGACAGGGAGAAAACTACTTTCATTACACTGTGGGGGACATTTTGCTATAAGGTGATGCCCTTTGGATTGAAAAATGTTGGGTCGTCCTATCAGCGGGTGATGGTGTCTCTCTTTCATGATATGATTCATCAAGAGATCGAGGTCTATATTGGTGACATAATTGTGAAGTCATAGACAGAGGGAGGACATCTGGTCAATCTTCTAAAGTTGTTTGAAAGATTGAGGAAATTCAAGTTGAGGCTGAATCCTAATAAGTGCACCTTCGGGGTGAGATCTGGAAAGCTACTGGGGTTCATTGTCAGTGAAAAGGGTATTGAGGTAGGTCCTGCTAAAATAAAAGCTATTCAAGAAATGCCTGAGCCGAGAACGGAAAAAGAGATTCATGGTTTCCTAGGGAGGTTAAACTATATTGCAAGGTTCATCTCTCATCTTACAACCACATGTGAGCCAATATTCAAATTGTTAAGAAAAGATCAAGTGGTCAGGTGGAACAAAAATTTCCAAAAGGAATTTGAAAGGATAAAAGAGTATCTGCAGGAACCTCTAATACTCATACCACCAGTAGTAGGGAGACCTCTAATCATGTATCTCACGGTACTTGAGAATTCAATGGGATGTGTGCTCGGTCAACAGGACGAGACAGGTAGAAGAGAGCACGTTATCTACTACCTAAGTAAGAATTCATTGATTGCGAGTCGAGGTACTCGATGCTAGAAAAAACATGTTGTGCACTCGCTTGGGCGGCTAAGCATTTGAGATAGTACATGTTAAACTACACAACCCTGTTGATTTCAAAGATGGATCCGATCAAGTATGTGTTTGAAAAGCAAGCACTCTCCGGACAAATTTCCTGATGGAAAATGGTTTTAACAGAGTATGATATTCAATATGTTTCCCCAAAAGCCATTAAGGGAAGTGTTCTGTCATAATATCTCGCTGAACAACCAATTGAAGATTATCAGCCGATGAAGTTTGAATTTCCAGATGAAGAAGTCATGTTTCTGAAGATGAAAGACTGTGATGAGCCTTTACCTGGCGAGGGTCCTGAGATTGGATCTCAGTGGAAGTTGGTTTTTGACAATGTTGTTAACTCATATGGCAATGGAATCGGGGTGATCATTACAACTCCACACGGTTCCCACATACCATTTACTGCCCGATTGACGTTCTCTTGCATCAATAATGAAGCAGAATAAGAAGCGTGCATTATGGGTTTAGAAGAGGCCATTGATATGAGGAACAAGAATCTTGATGTATATGGCGATTCAGCGCTGGTTGTTAATCAGATCAAAGGAGAATGGGAAACTCGTCAGGCTAACTTGGTGCCATACAAGAACTATGCTAGAAGATTACTACCGTTCTTCGACAGAGTTGAGTTTCATCATGTGCCTAGGGCTGAAAATTAGATGGCATACTCCTGGGAAACATTGGCATCAATGTACAAAGTTAATTTCTAGAATGAAGCTCCAACTATCACCACCATGCGTCTTGGTAGACCTGCCTTTGTGTTTGCAGTTGAAAAGGCATCAGATGGAAAGCCTTGGTATTTTGATATCAAGCGTTCTCTCAAGACTCAAGATTACCTACCTGGGGCATCTAGAAAAGATAAGAAGACTCTGAGGAGGCTAGTCGGTAACTTCTATATGAACAAGGATGATGTTTTATACAGGAAAAACTTCAACATGGTCTTGTTACGGTGTGTTGACGAACACGAAGCAAGCCTATTGATGGAAGAAGTCCACGAGGATTCTTTTGGTACTCACGTCGGTGGAAATGGAATAGCCAGAAAATTGTTGAGAGCTGGGTATTATTAGATGACTATGGAATCAGATTATTTCAAATACGCTAGAAAATGCCATAAATGTCATATATATGCTGATAAAGTGCCTGTGCCACCAACACCTCTGAACGTGTTGACATCTCCTTGGCCCTTTTCAATGTAGGGCATTGATATGATTGGAAAGATTGAGCCGACTGCTTCCAATGGGCATCACTTCATTCTGGTTGCCATCGATTACTTTACAAAGTCGGTGGAAGCAGCCTACTTTGCTAATGTAACGAAGCAGGTGGTTTCCTGATTCATAAAGAAGGACATCATTTGTCGTTATGGAATCCCAGAGCAAATCATTACTGATAATGGTTCAAATTTGAACAACAAGATGATGAAGGAATTGTGCCAGAGTTTCAAGATTGAGCATCATAATTCTTCTCCATACCGTTCGAAGATGAACGACGTTGTTGAGGCAGCAAATAAGAATATCAAGAAGATTGTGCAGAAGATAGTTGTAACCTACAAAGGTTGGCACGAGATGTTGCCTTTTGTTTTACACGATTATCATACTATGATACGTACATCAATCGGGGAAACTCCTTTCTCACTAGTGTATGGTACAGAAGCAGTCCTACCATTAGAAGTTGAGATTCCTTCTTTGAGAGTATTGACTGATGTGAAGCTTAACGAAGCTGAATGGGTGCAAGCTAGGTTGAATCAGTTGAGTCTTATCCACGAGAATAGATTGGAATCCATTGCTCATGGCCGGTTGTACCAAAGTAGGATGAAGAAAGCCTTTGATCAGAAAGTGCATCCTCAGTGCTTCTAGATAGGTGATTTGGTTTTGAAAATGATCCTTCCTCCTCATACAGATCATTGGGGCAAATGGATTCTAAACTACGAAGGTCCATATATGGTAAGAAAGATTTTCTCTGTTAGAGCCTTATTACTATCTACTATGGATGGTGAAGATTTTGCGTCCCCTGTGAAAGCAGACGCAGTCAAAAAAATACTTTGCTTAAAAGAAACCCGTTGGATACTGTCATACCCCAAATTTATCCTACCTTCGTACAGCCTCTGTTCTGTACATCCACTCACTAACCGTCATATAGAAAAATCAGGAAAATACGTGGTACTTCCTTATTGCCTAAGACAAGTTTCATTTAAGGGCTGCAAGTTGTAATGCTCGATCAGTTAGGTGTGGGTCAGGTCGTCAGGCTGTGTGAAGTTCATAGTGCTTCATGTTTGATAGTCATTAGAATCCAGTTCACTTTTTCAGTTAGGGTTTTGGTGCAGTTATAATCTTCTGATTTCAAGACTTTGAGAATTTTGTTCACGATGCAAGAGTGTATTTCATTTGTGGTCAAAGTGACAGTAGTTCAAGACGAGTCCATTATTTTTATTTTAATATCAAGTTCAAATGATTTGTTTTTTATTCAATACTTCCAATCCATTATGTAACACCCTAAATTTAATTGGAATATTTTAATTAATTTATTTAATTGAGAATATTCTTATTTTGGTGTTTACGGTGATTTTCGGTGGTTTTGTAAATTAGTGAGAATTATGCAAATTGTGGATTATTTATATAATTGATAGTATATAATATTAATTTATTAATATTATTATGAATTAAAATAAATAATAGTGAAAGAATGGTAATTTGGGAAATTGTGAGGAGTAAGTGAAGGTATAATGGAGAAAGCCCAATTATGAGGCCCAAGTCTAGGTTTAACAAAAAGGGAGTTCCGAAGAGTTTTAGGATTCATTTGTGTTAACCATAAGAATTGAGGCCAGAGAGCTCTGAAGAGGAAATTGGAGGCAGAAGCATTGAAAGATTCTCTGATAGATTTGTGAAGGCTTTGAATCAACATTTAAGGTATGGGGAGTATTTCCTTTCATGATTTTCCATGTGTAACTTTCGATGTAATTATGGTTGATTTAAGGGTTTAAGGGTTTTATGGAGAATTATGAGAAAAAGGAATTTTGGCCTTTGTGGCCTAAATCTATTATGGAGATTGTAACCGTAGGGATTTTGGGGGTAGAGATGAGAAATTATGATCTTTGGCCTTCGTGGCCTAAACCAATTATAGGTAAATCTAGCCGTGGTTCAATTGGGGAAAAAGGGATTTTGGCCTTCGTGGCCTAAATCTGGTTTTGGGAACTCTGATGTTGTGGTGTAGTGGTAAGTATTCCTGATAGTTAGAGCATAATATGAGAAAGAGAAACCTTAGGCCTTCGTGGCCAACACCTTGAATTGCTATATGACTAACCCTGTAGGAATAGGAATATTCGAATGTGAGTAACTCTAATGCCTTAGGGTGTAATTGAAGGAAAAATTGTAATTTAGGGCGTGAATATGTTACGGATTGGCCTAATAAACCGTAGATTTTGTGCCTTTATCGCCATAAGACCTTAGGGATGATTTAGAGATGTTTGGGAGGCATTGGGGGAAGTGAGTCGTGTGGGCTTTTTGGTTGATTTAGGTTCCGGAGCGTAACACTGTTTTGCTATCCGTCACGACTGTTCATGTTTTCGGTCGATATTGTTTTGGACGTAAAGTTTCATCCGTAAGTCTGCTTTGGCCCTCGTTCGAAGCATTGGAAAGCTAATGAATAAAGTTATAACATAGTATAGATAAGGGAATTGGTTTTCCAATATTTTTATATCTAATTATGTTTGATAAGTCAATTGTGTATATGTTATATAAATGAATCATGTTATGGTTCAGTGATGTCTTGATGTTTTGATGCTGCCATTTTCCTGATGAATTACCATGATGGTAACTGTGATAATATGATGAATTAACATGAGTAGCACTGTGAAGTTTATGTGATTAATAAGCGATGGTATGAGGATTACCGCGAGTATAATTATGAATTAATAGGTGATAATATGTGATAATATGATGAATTAATATGAGTATGACTGTGAGCGCTACGTGATTTGTAAATAATTATATGATGATTTTATATGATGTATGATGATGATTATTATGATGAATTATGATGACATGATGTATGATGATGGTTATTATGATGAGTTATGATGACATGTCGTATGATGAGGATTATGATGATGAGCTATGATGTTTGATGATGATGAATATGATGAATGATGATGCACCATTGATGTTATTATGAGGATGATTTGTGACGTGTGCATCATGCATTCATGTGCATCTGGACTTCGGTTCAGGACCTTGATTACTCTAACTTCAATCCCATTGTGTGGATGTGAAGTGTTTTAATGTGCTCCGGTTCTCTAGTAGAATCGATCCTATTGATGGAGATCTATGGAGGGTTGCTGGCCCAATGTCCATCACGTGTGATGATTGGCACCACATGCTTTGAGTCTATGTTGCATTTGCATTTATGAGCCTTTTGTATGAATTATGATATTGTGACCTTTGAGGCCTGTTGAAGGATATGAATGTGTTGAATATGATTATGACGCTGTTTATATGTTGATTTTTATACATTGATTATCATGAACTGTTTTACTCACCCTGCCTGTTTGAATGTCACCTCCACGTGGGTAACGTGCAGATGACCAAGTTTAGCCGTGGACACCGTCGAGGAATATTTTTGAAGTTTTGAGTTTTTAGCCTTTTGGTTAGCTTAGGGGTCTTGCTCTGATATGTAACATCGGGTTGGGTTCTTTTGAGTTAAACTATATATTGTTGAGTTATTTTGCTTATTTTTCTCTGATGAGGAAACCTTGATTTATGCCTCTGAGTTCCGTTGCTTTGTGCGATTTGATTATTTTGAGAAAACCCGTTGTTTACAGAGCCTTGACCGATTTTGTTGATTTGGGAAATGTACGCCATTTTGTGGTGGATTTTATGATATTTAATAATTTTACTCTGATATCTGTGTAATTTTGCCATGATAATTGTGGGGTAGAAAAGGGTGTTACATTAGTGGTACCAGAGCAGGTCGTTCCGTCCGGCCAAGTTGTCTAATGTTAATTGTCCCTTGGTATGCGACATGTGCGTAAAAACACTGCCGGTGCACGTTTGGTTTCTAACCTTTTTCTGCAGAAGTGGGAATGAATCAAGTGGGGGAGAAGCTTGTGCTTCTCCAGGATGCTACAAGTGTGGAGTGGTGGCTCAGTGTGTCGATGAACGCTCTTATAGTTTGGTAAAGATGGTTTATACCCCATCATGGTTTCCGGTTGTCTATTGAAAACTTGAGGGACTAATCACCCTTAATCTCTTGTTGATGGTGGACAAAGTCATGTTGGATGGGATAGACGTGTCTTGCAAGCTTAAATGGCGTGATCAGTGAATTGCTTTGAGTTAAGCTAAGTGCTTACAAATTGTTTTTATAAGTCAGTGCAGGATGGTACTGAGATGTTTATTTTGATGGAAACTTTGAGTGTTAATGAAAGTGGGGAAGTTGGTGATTTTCCAATTAATTGTTATTGTCCGGAGGTTTTTCCTGATGAGATAAGTGATTTACCGCCGGAATGCAAAGTGGAGTTGTGATCAGCTTAGTTCCTGGAACTAGTCCGATATCGATGACTCCATATCGTATGTCTGCATTGGGATTGAAAGAGTTGAAGAGGTAACTTGAAGATTTGCTTGAGAAGGTTCTGTGAGGCTTTGGGTGGATTATAAATAAGTGTTCACTTCCAAGGATTGATGATGTGATGGATTAGTTGGTTGTTGCAAGTGTGTCCAGTAAGGTAGATTTGAGAACTGGGTATCATCAGATTCGTGTGGGGGTTGAAGATATTCAGGAGACTGTTTTTAAAACAAGGTATATAAATTATGAGTATTTCGTGATGCCATTTGGTGTGACTAAGGTACCATGTGGGTGTGTGGAGTATATGAACGATATTTTCCATACTTATTTGAGCGAGTTGATGGTTGTGTTAATCAGTGATATTTTGGTATATTCGAAGACTAAAGAGGACCATGCTGAGCATATGAAAATTTTGTTATCAGTGTTGAAAGGGAAGTCGTTGTATGCAAAAACTGTCAAAGTGTGAGTTTGGTTGTAGTAAGTAAGTTCCTTGGTCATATGATCTCGAGTGGAGTTATTATGGTTGATATGTCGAAGGTTGAAGTCGTATAGCAATGGGAAGCTCCCAAAAACCTGTGTTTGAGATTAGAAGTTTCTTGGGTTGGCAGGTTGTTATTGGAATTCATTGAAGGATTTTTCCAAGTCATCTTTGCCATTAACACAGTGGACTAGGAAGGTTCAAGCTTTTGTTTGGATGCAAAGTGTGAGGAAAGTTTCAAGAGCTTTCGAGGAGGCTGTTGTTGCACCCTAAAATTTGCTCAACCTACTTCACTTGGTTTATGTTTCAATTGTATTGTCATTTACATAAAAAGGCATGTACATAGTCTAATCATTTGCATAGCATAGCATGGGCAAGCCATCCAACAAGGGACCAAGTTCCATTCTTATCTCTATAAGCATATCAAGAGGTTCTTATTCAAATTCAAGCCTATCCAAGTCATCAGAAAGAAATTGAAGCTTGAGAAGTTGGTGGACCAATCAGTGGGTTTTTCTCCTATCTTGAGGGGGTTTGAAGGTCATCAGAGAAGTTGTGGACTATGAGTTGAAAGCATGGAATGTATATAGACATCATGGAAGACCTAGAGGGTCATTTTGAAAGTGAGACAAGTCATTGATGTGGTTACAAGAGCTGCAGTTGAAGACAGTCAACTAGGGTGTCATCTGGGTCAACCCTGGGTCAACCCTAAGTCAAATGCTTAATTGAAGGGCATCAAAGCCTATTTGGAGGATGTGGGGTTCATAATTTGATATGTGGATATGGATGTGGTGTTGTGCCAAGGAGAAATCAAAAGAAATCAAGAAGAAGAAAAGTTTCTAAATTAGGGTTTCTGAGCAAAATTCCCTGGTTTAGGTCAAACTTCCAAGCAAAGTAATTCAAAATGCAAGTCTCAAATGGATCCTTGGACAACATGAAACTTGTATAGTATATCAAGACCTTTAATTTGAGTGGTGGAAGGGATCAAGGAGATTTATAGAACTCAAGTTATGGTCCTTGCAAGTTACAGGTCATCTGAGGACACTGAAATTTGTCTGTGAAAGTTACTTGACTTCCAAGCAACTTTTACCCCTCAAGGAGCTTTCAAATTGATTTCTGGACAACATGAAAGTTGTTCCTCATGATCTTAGCTTTCTATAAAGGTATGGTATGCCTTCATCTGATTTGTAGAACTCTACTTATGATCTTGGCAAGCCAGGGGTATTTTGGGAAAGTAGAATTACAGGTCATTTCAAGCATATGCCCAAAACTCCTATTTCCAAACTTCAAATGAAGAAATGTTCAACATCAAACTTGCTCCAAATGACATTTTGAGTCTAGAAAAGTGGTTGTGGCAAGTTGGAAATGCATGGAACTTAGATTTTCAAAATTGACCAATATTAAAGGGAAAAATACCTTTTTAAATGACCAAAATTGTGATTTTTTGATACAAAAGCAAAACCAAGCATATGACCAACCAATTTGAAGATAAATTGCATTTTAAGATAATTGGCAATATTAGTTTTTTTGTTTGAAGTCAAGAAATTGGAGTTATCATAAGTTGCTTGTAAGAGAAGATACACTTGCCAAATCAAGCTAGGACCAAGGTGCAAGGCAAGGGATGGTTTCTACACTCTCTAATTGTCATGAAAAGAGAAATTCAAGAGATTTTGAGGGGCTGTAACAAGGCAATGCAGAACTGGTTTTGCAATTCACCAATTTCATTTTCTCATGCAATGATATGAATAATTTCTCATGGGATCAATCTAGCATCTTCCAGAACTTTCTATCCTCATCTATATAAACACTAGAGCTGATCCAAAGCAAGGTTGAACTTCATTTTTGATCAAAAACTCATAGTTTCACTTCATCTTGCATTTTTGCAAATTCCTTCGAATCCTCTTAATTCTTCATCATTTCTTCAAGATTTTGTTCCTATTCTATTCAATAATCATCAATGATCACATTGCAACCAAGATCTGAGTGGATTGGTGCCTGAATCGTGCTATGCAAATTCTCACATCCAAGTGCAATTGAAATCGGTTACAAGGATCCAGGTGGTTTGAGCTCGAATTGTTGCATACAGAATCAAGATTATAGCACATTGAGTGATCTTGGAGCATTGTAGGCTTTGAAGTGAAGAAAATCTCCATCTGTTTTCAACTTCTTAACAGGTTAGTGTTTCTCACAATTTGGCTTGAATTAGGTAGCATGATGTAGAATTGTTAGGTTAAACATGGTTTAGGTGGTTAGATGATCATTTCTGGAGCTTTAGGCAAGATTTCATGGAGGTTGACATGTGAGCATAAATTCTGTTGAAGCATAGAACACGATGGCTAGGTTGTTATAATCTTAGATAATTAGCTAGTTATGATCAGTGTAGCCTAAGGATTGTTTTTGTACAAAGAATGGTGAGTTTGGTGATGATCGAAAACTGAGGAAATGTTGAGTTCTTGATGTTCCATCTTTCTGTTTGGACAATAGAGAGAGTTTTAATGTAAACCAACACCATGGTTGTGTTCTACGCAAGAAATAGAGTAAGTTTGGTTCTTGGATCGCGTAATTTGGTGGAGGAATGAGGGCGTACGATGAGGATGAAGTCGCGTGCATGGGAGTGTTTTCTCATGGATTCTGAAACCCTAGTTGAGCCAAGGAAGAAGACGACATGGGGGCCGTTGGATCTGTGCAAGACTCGTTGACTGGAGGAACGATCGGACGGTTGTAATTCAAAGCGAAATGGAGGGAAGAAACAGCAGCATCAAAACGCCGCGTTTCACTAATAACGCTGGCTGGGCTTTGATAAACATTGCTTTCCACACCCCCCTGAGCGAGGCCCAATTGAAATGAACTATAATTGCCTGCTATTTACACCGCTGTCGTTTTCTTTTTCTTTTAATTTTAATGCATTTTTCTGATTGTGATATTGGGCCCAGGCGCGTTTCTAACGCCACCCCCCAGTATGGGCCCAGATGAGAAATCAACTGAATTTTATTTCTTTGTGCACCCCTCATCATTAATCCCATATTAAATTTCCTCCAAATTTTCTCAATCTTTAAAAATTCATAATAAAATGAAAAATGAATATTTTTTAATGAGACTTTTTTTCCCATTTTCCATTTTCTGTCTAGAAAAATATAAAACCATAAAATTGTCATTTTACTTCATTTTTCTATTTTTTGTATATTTTTACATTTAATTGCTTTCTTTAATTCTTTTAGTTGATGCTACCAATTGTTGAATTTAGTTTAGGAGCTTCCTTTAGGATTTTCACCCCATTCTTTTTTACAACTAGATATGGATATTAGGTGTCCCCTGGTTTTTTATACCATTTTTTTAGGATTTATTTTAGGTAGTTTAGTTAGAAACTATTAGGATAGTCAATTAGGGTTGTGAATATGACATAGGTGTAACAAAATAGTTTCTTTTTGGGTTTTTTTAAGGACAAATTAGGAGATGGGACTATAGGGGTATTAAGGGTAAGCATGATAGTTCCCTTAGAAAATGTTAGACTTTCCCCTATTATATTAATACTATTAGTATATTTTTGTAATTGATTGATTGTATGGTGTGCCCTTTCTAGGGTTATTGTTTGATTGTGTGGGGTATTGGGCCTGCTTGGGGTTTGGGTTTGAGCTGAAGACTTTGTTGATGGAGCCATTGAAGACAAAAGGAGTGAAGGTCCAGTTCAATAGTTGATGAAGATTGTAGCTTGCTTGCAGCTGTTGGAGATTATAGGAACTAGGAGCTAGGTAGAGCTTAGAGTAGAAACTTGCTTCATAAACATGGAAGGTCTTGTTTGCCTCCATCCCTCTCTGTGATTCAGAGTCTCTCTAGGATACTCACCCCCTTCCTTTGGAAGGCTTGGTGACAGTATCTAAGAGATAGAACTCTTGAGAGAAACACTCTACATTTTGTTAACAGTCTGTTTGCCACCTTTGGTGGTCAACTAACTGTTTAACATCCCAATTCATCTTATTGATGGTTCCTCATCTTGGAGAGTTTGATTTGAAGAAAAGCCATGAAAGATTGAAGATAGAGACCTTGCTTAAAGATGAAGATTGTGCTGTTGAAGTTGTGCCTTTGATTGTTGCCATTGAAGCCCTGTTGTTTGAATTTGTTGAAGGTGTTTACTGTTAGAGTTTCTCCCCTGAAGATTGATGCTTGCTTGAAGCTTGTAGATGTTTGAAGATGACTTGAAGATAGAAGATGATTGAGCCTGTTGTGCAGAGTTGCCGTTTGCTGTTTATTTTTGCTGTTTATAAGCTTTTGATGTATTGTTTGAGTTTCCCGGACTGTATTGTTTGCCAATTAATCTGTTAGGTTGAAAGCGAATCTTGTTCTCTTTTGCCTGTTGTTTTCTAGGTTCGAGGTTGAGTGGGACTCCCTTGCCTCGCTTGTATTGCTGCATTCATGCATTTTACTGTTTTATTGTATATATGCTGTTGTTTTTCCGTTTATCCCTTAGGATCTCTGTTTCTCTCCGCGCAAGAGAGGAACATGATAGACATTAGGTCTTAACCCATGCATGATAACATTAGGTTAGTTTGATTCCCTTTTCAACCATAGGTTAGAGTTGCTGTCTCTTCTTTCTCAAAACAAACAGAAAAACACAATAAAGATTTCAAATCCAATAAAAGACACTTCTTCCGTAAAAGAATGTGAACTCATCAAAACGTCATTTTTGTCCGCTTGGACTGTTAAGCAGAAAAACCCTTTTTCAGAAGGAGATAAAAGCAATCAAGACGGACTTGTGTCGTACGTGGCCCGAACTACGTTTGCTTTGATCTTTCATGTTGTATGAAAGTACGTAGGCATAGGATGCGATATCCTAGCGAGCAACCTTCCCCTCCTTTCCCGTAGGTAGGCGAACTACGTTGACTCTGTTTTCTCGTTCCAGACGGGAATACGTAGGCATAAAGTGTGATACTTTGCCGAGTCATTTTATTTTCTTTTAACCCCAGACCTGTAGAATAGATAGAATAACAATCCGTACCAGAAAACAAGCGTGGATCCCGTCGAGTACGACGGACGTGAGGGGTGCTAATACCTTCCCCTTGCGTAACCGACTCCCGAATCCAGGATTTGGTTGCGATGACCATTCCTTTCCCGTCTTTGCGTTAGGTTTACTTCGAGCGTTTCCTTTCCCTCCTCTGGGATAAATAACGCACGGTGGCGACTCTTCTGTTCAGCCGGCGCCGATTTTGGCAGTAGCGACAGCTGGCGACTCTGTTGGGGACTCCAACGGTTCCCTAAGCGAGTCAATCCTAGCGCTTGTTTTCCCATCGAGGATTTTGTATGGATTTACTTTTCAGTCATTTACTTTTAGCATTATATTATTGTTATTATTGTTGTATTGGGGTGTGACGGGTGTTCTATGATTGAGAGATAAGCCGGACCTGGGCTTGAGTGCACCTAGAATTAGAGTGGAAAGTAGTGGGCGCGCACATGCTTTGCATGTCCTAGTGCCCCGCGAAATCCACACTCAGACGAGGTTCTTCTGGTTGGCCTCCTGTCCTACCCTTTGGGTGGCTCGGGTTTCTGGTTAGTTGGATTGTCGACTCTGGGAACCGATCATTTGGAAGTTGGCTAAGTGAGGCCTCTTCAGGATTTGATGATGCCACTCCTTCTGGGAATCGTTTCATCAACCCTGAAAGTCTGTGACGCCGACGACCGCATAGGATGCCATACCATTGTCAGTATTAGGACAACTACCTGTGAGAGGGTTTGGGGCTATGCAGGTAACTAGACCTCCAGATACCGGTTTGTTTCTTGATTTGAGATTCAGGCTACCTGTGGACAGTTATTGGGGTCTGTCAGAGACCAAGTTGGAGTGATTATTGGGTCTGAGGCTTGATTGGAGCTTACGTATGAGGTCTGTCTGAGACCATGGTTTGAAGAATATTGGAGGGTCCGTTTGAGACCTTGTTCTTAGTGTGATTTGGGCTTCTCAGTCGAAGCACTTGGTCCTTTGTTGCCTTTTATTTGCATTGCATTGTTTGCATAACCATTATCATCGCATTTCATTAACGTGTGTCTGTGCTGCAGGGGCATTTGCATATTCCCTGATTCTAGTGTCCGGACTTCTGATTATTGATCATGGCTGGTTTGAGAATGACAGTTGCCTACAAGTTACCTATCCCAGATGTTACTCCCCTACTGGGTTTGATTTCCCTTGCTGATGAGGATGTCCGGAGAAGCTTCAGGCAGAGTTACGGAAGACTGTTTAGATTGGTTCGTAAACCAACTGATGTTGAACTGAATGGGCTATATACATTGATGCAATTCTATGACCCTGCCTTGAGATGTTTCACATTTGCTGACTTTATTTTGGGGCCTACCATGGAAGAGTACGCAGAGTTCACTGAGCTGCCAGTACGGAATAAGGTTCTTTTCATTCACTTTGACGCTGAGCCCAAGTTAGAGGACTTAGCAGTGGCTTTACACATGGACGCTTCTGAGCTATTGGTGACTTCTTGGCGCGGGGTTCCAGGCTTCTCCCTCCAGTTTCTGATTAGTAAAGCCCAGGAATACGCCAAGAATGGATGTTGGGTAGTCTTTAACGCTGTTTTGGCTCTGTGCATCTATGGGATAGTGTTGTTTCCCAATTTCCCGAATTTTGTGGACATTGATGCATTTCATTTGTTTGCTGCTGGCAACCCTGTACCCACATTGATCGGGGATTTCTACCATTCGCTGCATTACAGAAATGAGAATAGGAGAGGCAAGAACGTCTCTTGTTGTGTGCCTTTGCTGTACATGTGGTTTAAGAGCCACCTCCCCCTAAAGGGACTTTTTGTAGATGGTGCAACTACAGCCGACTGGCCAGAGAGCCTGATGAGACTATCTTCTGAAGACATCGAGTGGTTTGACCGAGACTTGCTGGGGTCTGAGCTTATTTTTAGCTGCTCTGGGTATCCGAACGTGCCCTTGATAGGAAGGAAAGGATGCATCAATTATAATCCATCTCTGTTTGTTCGCCAGTTTGGATACGCATTGAAGAACCCACCTAGGGAGGAAGAAGTACAAGAATCTCTGTACTTCACCGGTGACTTGAATGGAGAGTTACTAGCCAAGCTTCAGCATGCTTGGATGTGTATCAACAGAAGAGGGAAACCGCTATTGGGGAAGAATGATTGTCAGGCTTATGTGCCATACAAAGTTTGGATCCAAGAAAGAGCAAAACAGTTGCTAATGCCGTTTCCAGCTGCACCGGTCCATGTTCATATTCCAATAGAGGAACCAACCACCGTTACTATGGAGGTCTACGAGCGAGTTGTAAAAGAGAAGGAAGCCTTGCTGTTGGCTAATGAAGAGTTAGAAAAGGAACTGGCTCAGATGCGTAGTGAGAAGAACAAGGTTGTGCATTCTTTTCAACAGCAGACTGAGTTAGTAAACAGGCTAGGTGTTGAACTGACCAAAGAGAAAAAGAAGCGTGAACGCCTGGGGAAAGAATTTAGAAGCTCTCATGATATGTTGGAGTCCAAAAAGAAAGCACTCGATGCCGCCCACCGGGAAATCTCTTCTTGTAACAAAACATGGAATGCTACGCTAACCAGCAACAAAAAGAGGGAAGACAAATTGAAGCAGCAAATTTCTGAACTCGAAGAACAGCTGAAGGCTAGCACTAAAAAGTATGAAGAGGAGGTGATGGCAAGATATAGTCTTCAGAACGCATTGAACAAGGCCATCGAAGGCAAGAAAGAGGTTGTGTCTCAGAAACGGAAGCTAGAGGATCGCTTCGGAGAAGGGGCATGGGAGGAATCTGCTGGTGATTTACGACGTGTTCTCAAGCGAAGAGATCTGCTTGTTGAGGGTCTGCTTACCCGACCAAGTCATCCAGAGACTAATAGGTTATTAGAGGAGTACCAGGCCTATGGGAGCACTTGACCATTTCGTGTATTAATGTGTATGTTTTATTTGCATTGTGCTGACCATCACCAGGATTGTTGGTTGAGGTCATGCCTTCTTATTGTACACTCATTGATATTGTATTCCTGACTTGATGGGTTTCTCTGCAATATATGAGGCGTTTTCTATGATTCGGCTCCGAGCTTCGTATTGCTATCACTGTCACCCCACTGACACATTCGCACTAGAATCGGGGAATGATATTCCCTAATGCACAGACACATATTGCATTACATTCACATTCATATTGCATTACAGGTGATTATTGAACTGTATCTCATTTCCTGCACTGTACAGGTCTTTTCAGGATTGAAAGTCAACGCCCGCATCGATATTCTACTCGTACCAACTGCAAAAGAGTTATGGATCAGATGCAGAATGAAATGCAGGACATGCGTGAGAAGCTGGCGTTATTCATGCAGACAATGGAGACCATTGTGAAAGGCCAGGAGAACTTGCAAGCTTTGGTGCAGCCTTTGCTGATGAGAAATGCTGGGCACGGAAACGAAGACCATAATTCTGTGCGAGTTGACACTATTCACGGGGATGGTACTCCTACACCGGTAGCTCCACCTGTGGTCAACATACCTGCTGTCAATGTGAACAACGGCGCTGCCGCCGGGAACGGTAACGCAGGAATCGGTAACGAGACTGTCGTCAACAATGTTGGTTTCGGAGATGTCAATCTGGGTGGTGATAATATGGGAGGTAATGGCTTCGGTAACAATGGTTTTGGCTTTAATGACCAGGGGTTTGATCATGCTGGGAAGTACGGCTTCAACGCTCAGGGCTTCGGACAGGACGAATTTGGTATTACTAATCAGGGTTATGGCGGATTAGGTAATGGAAATGGTGCTGGGATAATGTCTTTTGGACCTGCCGGAGTCGCTCCAGGGTATGGCAACAGAGGGCGGGGCCCTGTAATGAATCAAACTAGATTCGGCCGTAACAACGGATACGATGGATACGGAAATGGGAACGGTAATTGGCTAGAAGATCAGCAAGAGGATGCTTTCTCTGGTGGAGGTTTTGAAGGTCCTATAGATGATTCTCAGAGAATCAAGATGCTCGAGGAGCAGATGAAAGGTGTCGTGAATCAAAGTGTTGTTGGTTTAGATATGACCACAATGGGTCTGGTGCCTGGTCTGAGGGTACCGCTAAAATTCAAAACTCCCACATTCGACAAATATAAGGGGGATACCTGTCCAAAGGTGCATGTGCGATCATACTATAGAAGAATGTCGGCCTATTCAAACGATGAAAGGATGCTGATGCATTTCTTTCAAGATAGCTTGTCTGGTCCTTCCCTTGAATGGTACATGGGGTTGGAGCCAACTCAGATAAAGACTTGGAAGCAGCTGGCCGAAGCGTTTGTGGCTCATTATAAGTACAATAGTGACTTGGCACCCAACCGGGTCCAATTGCAGGGGTTGTCCCAGAAGAAAGATGAGAGCTTCAAAGAATATGCGCAGAGGTGGCGCGACCTGGCTGCACGAGTTCATCCTCCTTTAGATGACAAAGAAATGAATGATATGTTCATAGGAACATTTACTGGTGTGTTTTATGACAAGCTGTTTCATACTTCCTTGGGCAGTTTCTCGGACCTAATCTTGATGGGTGAGAAAATTGAAAGCAACATTAAGCTGGGAAGATTCCAAGCTGAGGAATCCACTTCAGCTGGCGGTAACAGAAGGGCTTTCGGTGGTCGCCGTCATAGTACAAAGAGAAGATTATGAATGTTGATGAAGCGAGGAGGGTTTGAACTTGATTATGAATGTTGATGACCTCAAGACACCGTTGTGTGAGATAAAGAGCAGATTATTGAAAGGAGGTGTGTATCCGGGCTACGATGAGTTTTGTTTAGAGTGTTGGACCCAAGCTAGGGGTTGTGCTGAATTGAAGAGGGGTATTCAGACCTTGATAGATGGAGGCACATTACAATTCGACAGAACGGCAGTTGAAGAACCTACAGAGTTATCAGCGGATGAGCAAAGTGATGTAGCTACCGTGACAATTCCCCGAAAAACAATAACTATAACAGCGCCAGCCAGGCGACCGCCGATCACTATCACCAAGGCAGGACCAGTCCCTTATGAGAGCACTAAGGCGGTACCCTGGACCTATGGGTTGGAAGCATACTGTGATGGGGTGAAAATTGATATTGGTAAACAGCCAGTTGAGGTTGTAGACAATGTCGTCGGCACCGGAGGGATGACAAGAAGTGGGAGAATTTTTATATCGCCTGAGGTAGAGGCTGAACGACTGGCGAAAGGAAAAGGAAAGATGAATGAGAATATCCCTGTGCAGAGGAACGAAAAAGAAACGTCATTGAAGGATGTAGAAGAGTTTATGCGTCTTATTCGTAAGAGTGATTATAAGATTGTTGAGCACCTTCAACAGACGCCATCGAAAATATCCATATTGTCGTTGCTATTATGTTCCGAAGCGCATAGAAATGCATTGTTGAATGTTCTGGATGCGTCCTTCGTACCCCAAGATGTTTCTGTGAATCAGTTGGAGGGGGTGTTGGCGCATGTGAACGCAGGCCATAGCTTGGGATTTACAGACTTTGATTTGACCCCGAAAGGGAGAGAGCATAACATGGCATTGCACGTCTCAGTTGAGTGTAGGGGCTCAGTTATGTCCCATGTACTGGTAGATACCGGATCTTCCTTAAACGTGCTGCCAAAGAAAGCAATGATGAAATTGGACATCGGGGGAATCATTTGTACGCCTAGTGACTTGGTGGTCAGGGCATTTGATGGTACCCGAAGAACAGTCTTTGGATCCATAACGTTACCTCTACAGGTGGGGCCAGAGGTTTTCGAAACTGAATTTTACATTATGGACATCCAGCCAGCATACAGCTGTCTTCTCGGGCAACCATGGATCCATGGTGCTGGGGCAGTCACATCTACCTTGCACCAAAAGCTGAAATACATGGTAGGGGACAGTGTGGTCACGGTCTGTGGAGAAGAAGATATATTGGTTAGCCATCTGTCATCATTCAAGTACGTAGAAGTCGACGGCGAGATTCATGAAACACCCTGTCAAGCCTTTGAAGGGTTGCGCATCCAAGACAAAGTTCCAGGGCCGAGTAAAGCGTCAGAGGTGGCCGTCTCGTCATACAAGGAGGCTCAGGCTCTAGTGAAGACTGGTGAGACAAAAGGCTGGGGCAAGGTTCTGGATATTCCCGTGAAGATGGACAGATTTGGGCTGGGATATCAACCGTCGTCGTCAACGCCTACTGCTGGGGCACCCCGTTTCAAAGGACCGATAACAATCACAGCTAGTGGAGTGTATCACGAGGCCATCAACACTGTTTCAGATTCCGAAGAAGGAGACAGTGACTGCGACATGGACGCCTGGATTCAGCCGAGCGTGCCAAGACAAGGATTATGCAATTGGTCTATTCAGGAGATTGTTCCTGTGACTACCAAACAGTAATACTTTGTTTTCTTAATTGTTGAACAATCCGGTGTCTTACCCGGGGCATCGTGATTTTGCTTAGGGCCGTGCTGTTATGTACATTGCATTGGTTAATCATTAAATAAAAGGCGTTTTTTTTTTCTTGTACAAATATTGCGATCTCTGTTTTTCCTGTTTTTGTGTTTTACAATAAAATGACAACGTGGTTATTCGCTTTATACATATTTTGAAGCATTTAACCATTCCTTTTGCAGGATAATATTTTCAGATGACATCATTGAACCACCTATGACTCATTTCGACTTTGAGCACCCGGTATTCCAGGCCGAAGAAGAGATTGTTGAAGATGGCGACGTTCCCGAAGAGTTGTCTTGGTTGGTGAAGCAAGAAGAACGAGTCATTCTGCCTCATGAGGAGGTCATCGAAATTATTAACCTGGGGTCGGAAGGGGTTGAAAAGAACATCCGTATAGGAGCCGCGCTGCAGGGCGACGTCAAGCGAAGACTGGTTGAAATGCTCAGAGAGTACAGTGATGTGTTCGCTTGGTCGTATGAAGACATGCCTGGGCTGGATACGGATATGGTTGTGCACCGTCTGCCGCTAAAAGAAGAATGCCCGCCGGTTAAGCAGAAACTTCGCAGAACTAGGCCAGATATGGCAGTGAAAATTAAGGAGGAGGTTCAAAAGCAGTGGGATGCTGGTTTCCTAGTTGTTACAAAATATCCCTCATGGGTCGCTAATATCGTTCCAGTGCCAAAGAAAGACGGTAAAGTGAGAATGTGCGTAGATTACCGTGATTTGAACAAAGCGAGCCTGAAAGATGATTTTCCGCTTCCTCACATCGATGTGTTGGTTGACAACACTGCTCAATTCTCCGTATTCTCCTTCATGGATGGCTTCTCGGGCTATAATCAGATTAAAATGGCGCCAGAAGACATGGAGAAGACTACTTTCATAACCCCTTGGGGAACATTTTGTTACAAAGTGATGCCCTTCGGATTAAAGAATGCTGGGGCAACGTATCAGCGTGCAATGACGACTCTTTTTCATGATATGATGCATAAAGAGATCGAGGTTTATGTCGATGATATGATTGCCAAATCCCAGACGGAGGAAGAACATTTGGTGAATCTGCTGAAGCTATTCAAAAGGCTTAGGAAGTTCAGGCTGAGACTGAACCCTAACAAGTGCACCTTCGGGGTGAGATCGGGTAAACTGCTGGGGTTTATCGTGAGCGAAAAAGGAATAGAGGTTGATCCTGCAAAAATAAAAGCAATACAAGAAATGTCGACGCCTAGAACAGAAAAAGAAGTACGTGGGTTTTTAGGGAGGTTGAACTACATCGCTCGGTTCATATCTCACCTAACGGCCACGTGTGAGCCATTATTCAAGCTGTTGAAAAAAGACCAGGCTGTAACGGGGAATGAAAATTGTCAAAAGGCGTTCGATAAAATAAAACAGTATTTGCAGGAGCCTCCTATTTTGATACCTCCAGTGGCAGGGAGACCCTTGATTATGTATTTGACAGTTCTTGAGGGAAGTATGGGTTGTGTTCTCGGTCAACACGACGAGACGGGAAGAAAAGAGCATGCAATATACTACTTGAGTAAGTTTACTGAATGTGAATTTCGATATTCAATGCTCGAAAAAACTTGTTGCGCGCTAGCCTGGGCCGCCAAGCGTTTGAGACAATACATGTTGAACCATACAACCATGCTCATCTCGAAGATGGGTCCTATCAAATACGTATTTGAAAAGCAGGCACTATCGGGGAGAATTGCCCATTGGCAGATGGTTTTGACCGAATACGACATCCAGTATGTCTCACAGAAGGCTATAAAGGGGAGTGTATTATCTGAGTACTTGGCAGAGCAGCCTATCGAGGAATACCAATCGATGAGGTTTGATTTTCCTGATGAGGATATCATGTACCTAAAGATGAAAGATTGTGAAGAACCGTTGCCGGACGAAGGACCCGAATTGGGTTCCAAATGGAAGTTGATCTTTGACGGAGCTGTAAATTCCTACGGTAGCGGAATAGGGGCAATCATCACTACTCCACACGGGTCGCACATCCCATTTACTGCTCGATTGACCTTTCCGGTTACTAATAATGAAGCCGAATACGAAGCCTGTATCATGGGGCTTGAAGAAGCCATTGATTTGCAAATCAAAAATCTGGATGTATACGGAGATTCAGCTCTGGTGGTGAATCAAATAAAAGGAGAATGGGAGACACGTCAGCCTAATTTGATACCATACATGAATTACGCGAGGAGATTGTTGCCCTTCTTTGACAAGGTTGAGTTACATCATGTACCGCGAGCAGAGAATCAGATGGCTGACGCCCTGGCCACATTGTCTTCCATATATAAAGTCAACTTCTGGAATGAGGCTCCCAGAATTGTTATCTCTCGGCTTGACAGACCCGCCTTCGTATTTGCCATTGACGAAGCATCTGATGATAAACCCTGGTATTTTGATATCCTTAATTTCCTGAAAAACAAAGAGTATCCGGCTGGGGCATCCAGTCACGATCAGAAGACTCTCAGGAGATTGGCGGGTAATTTCTATCCGAATCCGGACGGTGTTTTATACAAGAGGAATCACGACTTGGTGCTACTACGTTGTGTAGACGAGAAAGAGGCGAAGTTGCTCATGGAGGAAATACATGAGGGTACATTTGGTACACATGCTGGTGGGCATGCTATGACGAGAAAGCTGTTGCGGGCAGGTTATTACTGGCTAACTATGGAAACCGATTGTTTCAAGTTTGCGAAGAGGTGTCATAAGTGCCAGATCTATGCAGATAAGATCCATGTGCCTCCGAGTCCTCTGAACGTGATGTCGTCACTGTGGCCACTCTCAATGTGGGGAATCGATATGATTGGAAAGATCGAGCCGACGGCATCTAACGGACACCGGTTCATTCTGGTAGCAATTGATTATTTTACCAAATGGGTGGAAGCGGCATCTTATGCAAATGTGACCAAGCAGGTGGTAGCCAGGTTCATCAAGAGAGATATCATTTGCAGATATGGAATCCCCGAGCGGATAATTACCGACAACGGTTCGAACTTAAATAACAAAATGATGAAGGAGCTGTGTCAGAATTTTAAGATCGAGCATCACAACTCCTCCCCTTACCGACCCAAGATGAATGGCGCTGTTGAAGCGGCCAATAAGAATATAAAGAAGATTGTTCAGAAGATGGTGGTAACCTATAAGGACTGGCACGAGATGCTACCTTTTGCTTTGCACGGTTATCGTACGACGGTACGCACATCAACCGGGGCAACCCCGTTCTCGTTGGTATATGGAATGGAAGCAGTGTTACCACTGGAAGTTGAGATTCCTTCCCTGAGAGTATTACGAGACGTCCAACTAGACGAGGCAGAATGGGTGAAAGACAGGTTGAACCAGCTGAGTTTAATGGATAAGAAGAGGTTAGCTTCTCTAGCATACGGTCGTTTGTACCAGAGCCGAATGAAGAAAGCATATGATAAGAAGATACATCCTTGGAGCTTTCAGACGGGCGACCTTGTGCTGAAAAGGATTCTCCCGCCACAGGCAGATCACAGGGGCAAGTGGACCCCCAACTACGAAGGGCCATACGTTGTCAGAAAAGTCTTTTCAGGAAGAGCTTTGTTGTTGTCCACCATGGACGGTGAAGACTTTACGTCGCCTGTGAATTCGGACGCAGTTAAAAAATACTTTGCTTGAAATTGACCCGTTGGACAGAAAAAAGAGAGTCCAAGCAAAAATGGGGCATCCTGGCGAACCAAAAACAGAATGAAAGGTTCGGGCAAAAGTTAGGGATAAAATTGAAAATATGTACACCCGCGAAGTTGAAAACCTACACTGGGCGGCTTCGGCAAAAAAGGGTATCCCGGTGAACTGAAAACCCGTAAAGGGCGGTTCACGCAAAAGTTAGGGATTTGAAAAGCAAATGACTGCGGTCCGAATTTGATACTGCGGTGCGCATTGGTGCGGGAGAATATACCTGAGGGGTCGATTATCAGATACAATATCTTCGAAAGTGTGAATACCGGGAAAGCACTAGAGTCAGGCGAGTCATAGGAGGATCAGCTCATGATGTTCATCTGCATCACGTTGCCGACATGTGTACAAATTCGATTTGTCATTGTATTTATGATTCCTGTGCATACTTGTATATTTGTTGTGCGTAGCTTCCTCTTTTCAGGAGTTACATCTCGTGTACGAAACTCCGCCCATTTAGGGGCCCAATCAATAAAACATGTTATTCAGTATTTGATGCTGGTTCTTTACTGTTTTGTACATGACAAACGTCAAGGTTTAATAAAACTAGCAAGTGTATAACATCGCTGGCCCTTGCCAATAATTACTAAAACTTTGAATTAACTGAAGATGATGTCACTACCACTAACCTAAATAGATTTGGTTGCATAGACTTGTCTTGTCTCGTTTGTGGTGTTGCAGGTTTCTGGCTATACGAGGTGGACGATCAAAAGATTGCAGTACTAACCAGAAGCTCGTCACGGAAAGACTCGATCCCCATGCAGGGCGCGCTTTTGAGATGACAATGTTCCTTACTGAAGAAGGATCAAATTCCCCAGCTAGTCGCAGCTTAGCCGAAGGACATTCTCCAGCCGGGTTGTTTACTCTCAACAGAATTGATGATTCCAAGATCGAAGGTTGTATTCAGACAATGTATCCCGAGCAGCGCGGTCTAACCTCAGAAGATTAATATTTCCAACTTGTGAGCTGTACCCAGACAGTCTACTCTTCCCAGTAGAGACTCCCTTCCCAGTAGGGTCATTTGCTCTCCCCCAGCGGAGACAGTTGATTTTCCTCAAGAGAGTCGTGTCGTCCTCAGCGGAGTTCTCTCTTCAGCAAGTGTTTTCTTTCCTCCCAGTGGAATTCAAAGGTTAAAGCTCTCCCCGGCAGAGTTGGTTGCGTGTCCTGGCATTTATTTTGTCGGAATATCGTGTGATACCCGTTCACTCCCCAACAGAAGTCCAACCATGATTGGCGCATTCAGTTATTCCTCAGCGAAGCGGGCTTCACTCTTCCAGCATTTATTTTGCTGGAATAATTCTGTGACACCTGGTTATCCCCAGCGGAGTTGGCGTTGTCTTCAGCATTTATCCCAGCAATTCGAGCCTGCATTTGCATCGGCATATAGTGTCATATTTGCATCCACCGAATAAAAAAAAACGCGTAGCATTTCCATGTCGAATGGAGCATTACGCCATTATCAAACATATGCATTTTGAAACATAAGCCAGGTCGGTTACCCGTTTGTTTTCAAGTGTTGTTTCCCTTGCAGGAGGAGCGAGCTCTTGCTCAAATTAATTACCAAACATTCAAGGTCTCGGCGTGAGACATGCAATGATAATGTCGGTTGTGGCATTATTCCCCACAGAGTCGCTTGTTTAAGTTTCTCTTACCCCTCCAGCGGAGTATTTCTTCAAGGTTGTTGTTGTGACAGCATCAAAAGATTTCGTGAATCGATTTTTGGAAAGTTGTCTGGCAGTATGGATTCAGAAAATCCCCAGTAGAGTCCTTCTCAGATTTGCTGCCATGCCAGCACTGAAAATTGGAAGACTAGACTCATATTGTGTTACCCATGTGATTGATGGAGCTAGTTGCTGCAAAGATAGGCAGAAAAGTTGTATCGGAGTTATTTTCCCGCAGTGGTGGCGGAGTTATTTCCCGCAATGGTGGCGGAGTTATTTCCCGCAGTGGTGGCGGAGTTATTTCCCGCAGTGGTGGCGGAGTTATTTTCCCGCAGTGGTGGCAGAGTTATTTCCCGTAGTGGTGACGGAGTTATTTTCCCGCAGTGGTGGCGGAGTTATTTCCCGTAGTGGTGACGGAGTTATTTTCCCGCAGTGGTGGCGGAGTTATTTCCCGTAGTGGTGACGGAGTTATATTTCCCGCAGTGGTGGCGGAGTTATTCCCCGCAGTGGTGGCGGAGTTATTTCCCGCAGTGGTGGCGGAGTTATATTTCCCGCAGTGGTGGCGGAGTTATTTTCCCGCAGTGGTGGTAGAGTTATTTCCCGTAGTGGTGACGGAGTTATATTTCCCGCAGTGGTGGCGGAGTTATTTCCCGCAGTGGTGGCGGAGTTATTTCCCGCAGTGGTGGCGAAGTTATTTTCCCGCAGTGGTGGCGGAGTTGTTTCCCGCAGTGGTGGCGGAGTTATTTCCCATAGCGATGGCGGTGTTATTTTTCTATAATAATGACAAAATTTTCCCGCAGTGGTGGCGGAGTTATTTCCTGTAGTAATGACAAATTATTACCCGTAGCGATGGTGTTGTTATTTTCCTAGATTATTACCCGTAGTGATGACGGTGCTATTTTCCTGTATCAGTGGCAGGGTCATGTTTTGTTGACAGAAGTACTTCTCCCAGTGAAGTCAATAAGTTCATTCCATTATTGACAAGATGGTGTTGAAATTAGATTTGTAGATAGTGTTCCCCAAACAGTTGTGCAGTTTATTTCTGCGGTTGGCAAATTTCCGGGTTCTTAGTATTCAACCGTCTCGTACCTCGAATGTTTGAAGGCCATTAGCTCTTCACCCAGTCGGGTCCAAGTGGTTTGAATAGGGGCAGCTGTTGCACCCTAAAATTTGCTCAACCTACTTCTGTAACAACCCAATTTTCGATAACTGATTAATTGTACTAATGGATTGGTTTAGGTGGTTTATCTGATTTAAATAAGATATGAGATTTATTTAATATGAGTTAATGGATTTAACTAATTTATTCTATTTGGTGGAATAAGGTGGGCTTAATAGATATTTTCCAATTAATGATAAATGAGATAATTGTGAAGAGAGAAATTGGAAGGAAAGAAAATAAAAGGGATATATAAGTGAGAAAGAAAAGAAAGTTAGAAACATTTGGAGAGAAAGAGGAAAGAAAGAAGAAAGACGAGAAAGAGAGGAGAAGAAGAGGAAAAGTGGAAATCATCAAGAACCAACATCAAAGCTCCGATTAATCGAGGTAAGGGTGAGAAATGTTTCTATTTGATCATTGCATGATGTTATGTATGTTGGGTTGGGGTTTTGGTAGAGTTTTCATCATTTTCCAATTAGGGCAAATGTTGGATTAATCGGTAGATTGATGATTTAATCGGTTGGAACTGAGTAATAATGCCGTAGAATAGTCGGGTAACATGTATTGATGCTATTTGTACTGATTTGGATGTTTGAGGTTTGGTTGATGATGGATTGATGAAGGAGAGGCAGAATAGGGTTCTGTTCTGCGCAGGTTCGCTGGCTCTCGCCAGGCGAGCGAAGGCGAAGCTTCGCCAGGCGAAGCCTAGCGAATGCTGGCGAATAATTAAGTCTAAGTTCCAGTGGACTTCGCTGGCGAGTTCGCCAAGCGAAGTTGAATAGCGAAGGTGCTGGCGAATGGTGGCGAATGAAGTCAGTAGCTACTGACTTGGGCTCGCTGGGAAGTCTCGCCAGGCGAAGCCTAACGAGTGTTCGCTGAGAGAGTTCGCCAGGCGAAGGCCAGGCGAAGGTTCGCTGCGAGGGTTCGCCAGGCGAATGAGGCGAATGTGACAACATTTTTCTTTTGCTGTGTTGCTCATGTGGTGATTGTTTGATTGATTCACATAGGTTAATACCTCTATGATATGATATAGATATGATCTATTGTGATGATGTGTGCTGTGGGTAGTCTTTGGGCGTGAATCATAGATTGTGATATGCATAATGTTTGCATCGATTAGAAAATACACGAGAACATAGTAATGCTTGTGTGTGTATTATTCGATGAATTATGAGTGTATGTTGTTGTATGCAAATGTATGAGATGATGGGAACATATCATGGATATGTGTGCATCGTTAATAATTGTGAGAGATGCATGGGAACATATCGTGGATATGTGTGCATCGTTAATAATTGTGAGAGATGCATGGGAACATATCGTGGATATGTGTGCATCGTTAATAATTGTGAGAGATGCATGGGAACATATCGTGGATATGTGTGCATCGTTAATAATTGTGAGAGATGCATGGGAACATATCGTGGATATGTGTGCATCGTTAATAATTGTGAGAGATGCATGGGAACATATCGTGGATATGTGTGCATCGTTAATAATTGTGATAGATGCATGGGAACATATTGTGGATATGTGTGCATCGTTAATAATTGTGAGAGATGCATGGGAACATATCGTGGATATGTGTGCATCGTTAATAACTGTGAGAAATGCATGGGAACATATCGTGGATATGTGTGCATTGTTTGATGATGTGGTAATAGCATAAATGTCATGGATATATGAAGTATGCTTGTGAATATGATGGGTTTTGGATGATTGGGAAATATGTATGAGGGGATATGTTTGGGTATGTTCATATTCGTTTATATTTACAACATGATAAATATGACTATGAATTAAATTTGTGGTGAGAAATGTGGAATGTAATTATGTGATACCTGTATATGTATATAATCTTATGCGTTGATTATTATGGTAATATTTCTCACCCTTCTGTTGTTTTATAATGCTCTATGAGGCATTGCAGATTAGGTTGCTGGAGGCCTTTATGAAGTTCTGCTTGTAGTTCGAGGTTGCTACGTGTGTAGCGGTTTAGTAATTATTTATGGGTCGAGTCATGCTCTGGTCGTGTAACACGGGGATCGGTTGCTTATGTTTTAGGATTAGATTATGTAACCTAAGTTATGTTTTCATATTTGGAGTAATAGAGATAATGAGATGTTGGCCTTAGTGCCTAGAGATGTCGATTTTATATGATGAAAGTAAATGTTTCTTTTAAAGGATTTTCATTAATGAATCCGCTGCTAAATGGAAAGGTGTTTATGAGCATGGCAGATTGTTTTAATGTGGTGCAAGTTTTGTGTGATTCCCTTTTATGGATGCATGTTAACTTTTACTCTGATTATGCATATATTATTTGCGGGGTTTAGAAGGGTGTTACATTAGTGGTTTTAGAGCAGGTCGGTCCGTCCGGCCAAGTTGTCTAATGTTATTTGTTCCCTTGTATGCGACATGTGTGTGAAAACACTGTCAATACATGTCGTTGCTTAACCTTGTCTGGAGAAGTGGGAATGATCTAAAGTGGGGGAGAAGTTGTGCTTCTCCAAGATGCTGCAGGTGTAGAAGTTGTAGCTCAGTGGGTGGTTAACACTCTTGTGGTTTGGTTTAGATAGTCTATACTCCATCATGATTTTCAGCTGCCTATTGACAAATTGAGGAATTGATCACCCTTAATCTCTTGTTGATAGTAGTTGGAGTTCTGTTGGATGGGATGGACGTGTCTTGCAAGCTTAGGTGGCGTGAGCAGAGAATTGTTTGGAGCTAAGCCAGGTGCTTAAGAAGTGTGTTGATGAGTCGGCACGAGACAGTGAGGAGATGGTTAATTTTGATGGGAATTCGGGGTGCTAATGAAAGTGGGAATATGGCGGTTTTGCCGACTAATTATATCTGTTTGGACAGTTGAAGAATTAAATTGATTGAGTAGTGTTGAGAATTATGTCTGGTGTGTGTGCTACGACAACAGATTGTGGAGTTGAGTATAAGGGTGGATAATGACTTCTAGTGATTACTAAAGGAAATGAGATGTGGAATACATGGTTGGTATAATTGGACCCTTAAGCATTTCAAGAGTTGGAGAGGTATTGGATGACCTTTAAGTGTGGAAGGGTTGTTTCCGTGATTTTGTCGTAACGGAAAACCGTAATTCGGAATGACGCAAGATTAGAAGCGTTGGAAGATATTACAGTGCTCTATGTGATGGGAAAGTAGTGACATGGAATTAAGTATTTATTGGCGAAAAATGTTTGGATGTTATGGTAAGCGCGGAGAGTGCGGTTTGTGTTATCGCCATAAGTTCACAGCTGAGTGTCCGTTTGATATAATGATTTTCCACACTTGATTGAGAGAATCAATGATTATGTAACCGATGGTGTTTGGATATGTTCGGAGAGTATAGGGGTTCATGTTGAGCGTCGGGAACTTGAGTTATTAGTATTGGGGAAGAGGCAGTGATGTACTACTGTGAAGAAAGTTCAAAGAGTTTTGAGAAAGCTGTCAACAGTTCGTGTATTGGTTTTGCCAAGTCCGACAGGATTGTCGTTGTGTTTTAAGATACTTTGTTGATATGATTAAGAGATGTGTTAAGTACAACATTAATGAGTTTTGGTTATGCTTGAAGGCAATATAAAGTACAGAGAGGGATTATCTGACAAGTAATTTGGAGTGGGTTGCTGTTGTGTGTTTGTATCGGAGTTTGGAAGCCTCAATTGTTTAGTTGAGATTTAAGATGGTTACTGACCTTAAGGTATTTGTTTTATTTGAGAGAGAGTCAAATATGAAACAGAGAAGTAATTGGAACTCCTGAAGGAGTATGGTTTTGGTTAAATTACCATTCGGATGAGACCAAGTGGTAGCTAAGATATCGAATCGGGAATTTTGGTATACACTAATGAAGATGGTAAGGAAGTTAGAACTGATTAAGCAAATTCAGATATGAGTTCGGCCTGTGAAGAGACTTCTTATGGAGTTGAGCCTTGGATGTTGAGATTGACTTTTGGTATTCTGATGAGGTTCGAGGAAATCGGAATTCTGAGTTGAGTTGATAGATTAATTGAATTTAATGGATAAAAGTCAGAGGGCTTATTTTCGGATTAAGGGAAATGGTATTGTGAGATGTCGTGATGAAGTGTGTATTCTGAATAGTGTGAGTTGGATAAGAGTACTCAGGGAGAAGTACATCGAGAAAGATGGAGTATCCGTGCAGGTACTAGGAAGATGCGACCGAATTTGAGAAATAGTTTTGGATAGCCATAAATGGAGAAGGAATTGATTGAGTTTGTATATGTTGATTAGACTTGCTGGGAATTGAAGTGTGGACATTAGAGATGGTTTGATCTGATACAACTGTTGAGTATTTCGAGTGGGATGGGATAGTATTCCCATGGGCTTTGTGCCGGATTTTCTGAGGAATTTGAGGAAGTATGATCCGATTTGGACAGTTAAGAATGGATTAACAAGAGTAACTCGTGGCCTACCAGTGAAGATGAATCATTCTGTTAGATGGGAACTCAAGTTTTTCGTTAAGATTATGGGAAAGATTGCGAAAGCGGTTGGGTGCCATGTTGAAGATGAACTCTGACTAGCGTCCGTGAATGGCATGGACAAACGAAGAAAACTATCCAGTATGAAGAGGACTCGTTGAGAGCTTGTGTGTTGGACCAAGATGGATCTAAGGGTAGTTAATTATCGTTGATGGAGTTGCCTACAATAACTGTTGCCATTTCGTATCGGAAACAACATCGTATGAAGTTCGTTGGGTAAGAGGGTATGACTCCTTTGTGTTGTTGCATGTCCAACGGGAGTGTTGTACTCGGATCAAAGACCGTGCAAGGGACGATGGAAACGATCAAAGAATCCAAGTAAGGCCGTGTTTTGAGAGTTATGGTAGTAATTGGTGTTGGTCGAGCTTGAAGTCTCGTGAGCACCCTGCGTTTTGTTGATCTGTATCAGAGTAGCGCAACGGAAGCGTGAGGCGGATAGCATGTTAGACTGTTTTACCGCTGTCGCTTGAGAGGATTGCATGAGGTGTTCATATGTCTAAGTTGAAGAGGTACATTGATTCAGGTGGATGGTGTACAAGTGAGAGAGAATTTGACTTTGGAGGCGTGGCTAGTTCTAGTTGTTGATAAGAAACAACTTCGAAGTATAGAGATTCCTTTGGTGGAAGTAGTTATGGGAGAATTGGATTTGGAAGAATTGGAATGCGAGAGTCGTATCCAGAGTTGTTTGGATCAGATAACATTTTCGAGGACGAAAATTCCTAAAGTGGGGGAGGGTTGTAACAACCCAATTTTCGATAACTGATTAATTGTACTAATGGATTGGTTTAGGTGGTTTATCTGATTTAAATAAGTTATGAGATTTATTTAATATGAGTTAATGGATTTAACTAATTTATTCTATTTGGTGGAATAAGGTGGGCTTAATAGATATTTTCCAATTAATGATAAATGAGATAATTATGAAGAGAGAAATTGGAAGGAAAGAAAATAAAAGGGATATATAAGTGAGAAAGAAAAGAAAGTTAGAAACATTTGGAGAGAAAGAGGAAAGAAAGAAGAAAGAAGAGAAAGAGAGGAGAAGAAGAGGAAAAGTGGAAATCATCAAGAACCAACATCAAAGCTCTGATTAATCGAGGTAAGGGTGAGAAATGTTTCTATTTGATCATTGCATGATGTTATGTATGTTGGGTTGGGGTTTTGGTAGAGTTTTCATCATTTTCCAATTAGGGCAAATGTTGGATTAATCGGTAGATTGATGATTTAATCGGTTGGAACTGAGTAATAATGCCGTAGAATAGTCGGGTAACATGTATTGATGCTATTTGTACTGATTTGGATGTTTGAGGTTTGGTCAATGATGGATTGATGAAGGAGAGGCAGAATAGGGTTCTGTTCTGCGCAGGTTCGCTGGCTCTCGCCAGGCGAGCGAAGGCGAAGCTTCGCCAGGCGAAGCCTAGCGAATGCTGGCGAATAATTAAGTCTAAGTTCCAGTGGACTTCGCTGGCGAGTTCGCCAAGCGAAGTTGAATAGCGAAGGTGCTGGCGAATGGTGGCGAATGAAGTCAGTAGCTACTGACTTGGGCTCGCTGGGAAGTTTCGCCAGGCGAAGCCTAGCGAGTGTTCGCTGAGAGAGTTCTCCAGGCGAAGGTTCGCTGCGAGGGTTCGCCAGGCGAATGAGGCGAATGTGACAACATTTTTCTTTTGCTGTGTTGCTCATGTGGTGATTGTTTGATTGATTCACATAGGTTAATACCTCTATGATATGATATAGATATGATCTATTGTGATGATGTGTGTTGTGGGTAGTCTTTGGGCGTGAATCATAGATTGCGATATGCATAATGTTTGCATCGATTAGAAAATACACGAGAACATAGTAATGCTTATGTGTGTATTATTCGATGAATTATGAGTGTATGTTGTTGTATGCAAATGTATGAGATGATGGGAACATATCGTGGATATATGTGCATCGTTAATAATTGTGAGAGATGCATGGGAACATATCGTGGATATGTGTGCATCGTTAATAATTGTGAGAGATGCATGGGAACATATCGTGGATATGTGTGCATCGTTAATAATTGTGAGAGATGCATGGGAACATATCGTGGATATGTGTGCATCGTTAATAATTGTGAGAGATGCATGGGAACATATCGTGGATATGTGTGCATCGTTAATAATTGTGAGAGATGCATGGGAACATATCGTGGATATGTGTGCATCGTTAATAATTGTGAGAGATGCATGGAAACATATCGTGGATATGTGTGCATCGTTAATAATTGTGAGAGATGCATGGGAACATATCGTGGATATGTGTGCATCGTTAATAATTGTGAGAGATGCATGGGAACATATCGTGGATATGTGTGCATCGTTAATAACTGTGAGAAATGCATGGGAACATATCGTGGATATGTGTGCATTGTTTGATGATGTGGTAATAGCATAAATGTCATGGATATATGAAGTATGCTTGTGAATATGATGGGTTTTGGATGATTGGGAAATATGTATGAAGGGATATGTTTGGGTATGTTCATATTCATTTATATTTACAACATGATAAATATGACTATGAATTAAATTTGTGGTGAGAAATGTGGAATGTAATTATGTGATACCTGTATATGTATATAATCTTATGCGTTGATTATTATGGCAATATTTCTCACCCTTCTGCTGTTTTATAATGCTCTATGAGGCATTGCAGATTAGGTTGCTGGAGGCCTTTATGAAGTTCTGCTTGTAGTTCGAGGTTGCTACGTGTGTAGCGGTTTAGTAATTATTTATGGGTCGAGTCATGCTCTGGTCGTGTAACACGGGGATCGGTTGCTTATGTTTTAGGATTAGATTATGTAACCTAAGTTATGTTTTCATATTTGGAGTAATAGAGATAATGAGATGTTGGCCTTAGTGCCTAGAGATGTCGATTTTATATGATGAAAGTAAATGTTTCTTTTAAAGGATTTTCATTAATGAATCCGCTGCTAAATGGAAAGGTGTTTATGAGCATGGCAGATTGTTTTAATGTGGTGCAAGTTTTGTGTGATGCCCTTTTATGGATGCATGTTAACTTTTACTCTGATTATGCATATATTATTTGCGGGGTTTAGAAGGGTGTTACAACTTCACTTGGTTTATGTTTCAATTGTATTGTCATTTACATAAAAAGGCATGTACATAGTCTAATCATTTGCATAGCATAGCATGGGAAAGCCATCCAACAAGGGACCAAATGCCATTCTTATCTCTATAAGCATATCAAGAGGTTCTTATTCAAATTCAAGCCTATCCAAGTCATCAGAAAGAAATTGAAGCTTGAGAAGTTGGTGGACCAATCAGTGGGTTTTTCTCCTATCTTGAGGGGGTTTGAAGGTCATCAGAGACGTTGTGGACTATGAGTTGAAAGCATGGAATGTATATAGACATCATGGAAGACCTATAGGGTCATTTTGAAAGTGAGACAAGTCATTGATGTGGTTACAAGAGCTGCAGTTGAAGACAGTCAACTAGGGTGTCATCTGGGTCAACCCTGGGTCAACCCTAAGTCAAATGCTTAATTGAAGGGCATCAAAGCCTATTTGGAGGATGTGGGGTTCATCATTTGATATGTGGTTATGGATGTGGTGTTGTGCCAAGGAGAAATCAAAAGAAATCAAGAAGAAGAGAAGTTTCTAAATTAGGGTTTCTGAGCAAAATTCCCTGGTTTAGGTCAAACTTCCAAGCAAAGTAATTCAAAATGCAAGTCTAAAATGGATCCTTGGCCAACATGAAACTTGTAGAGTATCTCAATACCTTTAATTTGAGTGGTGGAAGGCATCAAGGAGATTTATAGAACTCAAGTTATGGTCCTTGCAAGTTACAGGTCATCTGAGGACACTGAAATTTGTCTGTGAAAGTTACTTGACTTCCAAGCAACTTTTACCCCTCAAGGAGCTTTCAAATGGATTTCTGGCCAACATGAAAGTTGTTCCTCATGATCTTAGATTTCTAGAAAGGTATGGTATGCCTTCATATGATTTGTAGAACTCTACTTATGATCTTGGCAAGCCAAGGGTATTTTGGGAAAGTAGAATTACAGGTCATTTCAAGCATATGCCCAAAACTCCTATTTCCAAACTTCAAATGAAGAAATGTTCAACATAAAACTTGCTCCAAATGACATTTTGAGTCTAGAAAAGTGGTTGTGGCAAGTTGGAAATGCATGGAACTTAGATTTGAAAAATTGACCAATATTAAAGGGAAAAATACCTTTTTAAATGACCAAAATTGTGATTTTTTGATACAAAAGCAAAACCAAGCATATGACCAACCAATTTGAAGGTAAATTGCATTTTAAGATCATTGGCAATATTATTTTTTTGGTTTGAAGTCAAGAAATTGGAGTTATCATAAGTTTCTTGTAAGAGAAGATACACTTGCCAAATCAAGCTAGGACCAAGGTGCAAGGCAAGGGATGGTTTCTACACTCTCTAATTGTCATGAAAAGAGAAATTCAAGAGATTTTGAGGGGCTGTAACAAGGCAATGCAGAACTGGTTTTGCAATTCACCAATTTCATTTTCTCATGCAATGATATGAATAATTTCTCATGGGATCAATCTAGCATCTTCCAGAACTTTCTATCCTCATCTATATAAACACTAGAGCTGATCCAAAGCAAGGTTGAACTTCATTTTTGATCAAAAACTCATAGTTTCACTTCATCTTGCATTTTTGCAAATTCCTTCGAATCCTCTTAATTCTTCATCATTTCTTCAAGATTTTGTTCCTATTCTATTCAATAATCATCAGTGATCACATTGCAACCAAGATCTGAGTGGATTGGTGCTTGAATCGTGCTTTGCAAATTCTCACATCCAAGTGCAATTGAAATCGGTTACAAGGATCCAGGTGGTTTGAGCTCAAATTGTTGCATACAGAATCAAGATTATAGCACATTGAGTGATCTTGGAGCATTGTAGGCTTTGAAGTGAAGAAAATCTCCATCTGTTTTCAACTTCTTAACAGGTTAGTGTTTCTCACAATTTGGCTTGAATTAGGTAGCATGATGTAGAATTGTTAGGTTAAACATGGTTTAGGTGGTTAGATGATCATTTCTGGAGCTTTAGGCAAGATTTCATGGAGGTTGACATGTGAGCATAAATTCTGTTGAAGCATAGAACACGATGGTTAGGCTGTTATAATCTTAGATAATTAGCTAGTTATGATCAGTGTAGCCTAAGGATTGTTTTTGTACAAAGAATGGTGAGTTTGGTGATGATCGAAAACTGAGGAAATGTTGAGTTCTTGATGTCCATCTTTCTGTTTGGACAATAGAGAGAGTTTTAATGTAAACCAACACCATGGCTGTGTTCTACGCAAGAAATAGAGTAAGTTTGGTTCTTGGATCGCGTAATTTGGTGGAGGAATGAGGGCGTACGATGAGGATGAAGTCGCGTGCATGGGAGTGTTTTCTCATGGATTCTGAAACCCTAGTTGAGCCAAGGAAGAAGACGACACGGGGGCCGTTGGATCTGTGCAAGACTCGTTGACTGGAGGAACGATCGGACGGTTGTAATTCAAAGCGAAATGGAGGGAAGAAACAGCAGCATCAAAACGCCGCGTTTCACTAATAACGCTGGCTGGGCTTTGATAAACATTGCTTTCCACACACCCCTGAGCGAGGCCCAATTGAAATGAACTATAATTGCCTGCTATTTACACCGCTGTCGTTTTCTTTTTCTTTTAATTTTAATGCATTTTTCTGATTGTGATACTGGGCCCAGGCGCGTTTCTAACGCCACCCCCCAGTATGGGCCCAGATGAGAAATCAACTGAATTTTATTTCTTTGTGCACCCCTCATCATTAATCCCATATTAAATTTCCTCCAAATTTTCTCAATCTTTAAAAATTCATAATAAAATGAAAAATGAATATTTTTTAATGAGACTTTTTTTCCCATTTTCCATTTTCTGTCTAGAAAAATATAAAACCATAAAATTGTCATTTTACTTCATTTTTCTATTTTTTGTATATTTTTACATTTAATTGCTTTCTTTAATTCTTTTAGTTGATGCTACCAATTGTTGAATTTAGTTTAGGAGCTTCCTTTAGGATTTTCACCCCATTCTTTTTTACAACTAGATATGGATATTAGGTGTCCCCTGGTTTTTTATACCATTTTTTTAGGATTTATTTTAGGTAGTTTAGTTAGAAACTATTAGGATAGTCAATTAGGGTTATGAATATGACATAGGTGTAACAAAATAGTTTCTTTTTGGGTTTTTTTAGGACAAATTAGGAGATGGGACTATAGGGGTATTAAGGGTAAGCATGATAGCTCCCTTAGAAAATGTTAGACTTTCCTCTATTATATTAATACTATTAGTATATTTTTGTAATTGATTGATTGTATGGTGTGCCCTTTCTAGGGTTATTGTTTGATTGTGTGGGGTATTGGGCCTGCTTGGGGTTTGGGTTTGAGCTGAAGACTTTGTTGATGGAGCCATTGAAGACAAAAAGAGTGAAGGTCCAGTTCAATAGTTGATGAAGATTGTAGCTTGCTTGCAGCTGTTGGAGATTATAGGAACTAGGAGCTAGGTAGAGCTTAGAGTAGAAACTTGCTTCATAAACATGGAAGGTCTTGTTTGCCTCCATCCCTCTCTGTGATTCAGAGTCTCTCTAGGATACTCACCCCCTTCCTTTGGAAGGCTTGGTGACAGTATCTAAGAGATAGAACTCTTGAGAGAAACACTCTACATTTTGTTAACAGTCTGTTTGCCACCTTTGGTGGTCAACTAACTGTTTAACATCCCAATTCATCTTATTGATGGTTCCTCATCTTGGAGAGTTTGATTTGAAGAAAAGCCATGAAAGATTGAAGATAGAGACCTTGCTTAAAGATGAAGATTGTGTTGTTGAAGTTGTGCCTTTGATTGTTGCCATTGAAGCCCTGCTGTTTGAAGCTGTTGAAGGTGTTTACTGTTAGAGTTTCTCCCCTGAAGATTGATGCTTGCTTGAAGCTTGTAGATGTTTGAAGATGACTTGAAGATAGAAGATGATGGAGCCTGCTGTGCAGAGTTGCCGTTTGCTGTTTATTTTTGCTGTTTATAAGCTTTTGATGTATTGTTTGAGTTTCCCGGACTGTATTGTTTGCCAATTAATCTGTTAGGTTGAAAGCGAATCTTGTTCGCTTTTGCCTGTTGTTTTCTAGGTTCGAGGTTGAGTGGGACTCCCTTGCCTCGCTTGTATTGCTGCATTCATGCATTTTACTGTTTTATTGTATATATGCTGTTGTTTTTCCGTTTATCCCTTAGGATCTCTGTTTCTCTCCGCGCAAGAGAGGAACATGATAGACATTAGGTCTTAACCCATGCATGATAACATTAGGTTAGTTTGATTCCCTTTTCAACCATATGTTAGAGTTGCTGTCTCTTCTTTCTCAAAACAAACAGAAAAACACAATAAAGATTTCAAATCCAATAAAAGACACTTCTTCCGTAAAAGAATGTGAACTCATCAAAACGTCATTTTTGTCCGCTTGGACTGTTAAGCAGAAAAACCCTTTTTCAGAAGGAGATAAAAGCAATCAAGACGGACTTGTGTCGTACGTGGCCCGAACTACGTTTGCTTTGATCTTTCATGTTGTATGAAAGTACGTAGGCATAGGATGCGATATCCTAGCGAGCAACCTTCCCCTCCTTTCCCGTAGGTAGGCGAACTACGTTGACTCTGATTTCTCGTTCCAGACGGGAATACGTAGGCATAAAGTGTGATACTTTGCTGAGTCATTTTATTTTCTTTTAACCCCAGACCTGTAGAATAGATAGAATAACAATCCGTACCAGAAAACAAGCGTGGATCCCGTCGAGTACGACGGACGTGAGGGGTGCTAATACCTTCCCCTTGCGTAACCGACTCCCGAATCCAGGATTTGGTTGCGATGACCATTCCTTTCCCGTCTTTGCGTTAGGTTTACTTCGAGCGTTTCCTTTCCCTCCTCTGGGATAAATAACGCACGGTGGCGACTCTTCTGTTCAGCCGGCGCCGATTTTCGCAGTAGCGACATCTGTCAACAGCTCATGTTTTGATTTTTGCCGAATCCGGCAGAACCATTGTAGTATATTGTGATGCTTTGTTGATGGGATTGGAAGAGGTGTTAATGCAACATCAACAACTTTTAGCTTATGCTTTAAGATAACTTAAAGGGCATAAGAGGAATTATCTGACGCATGATTTAGAGTGGGTTGTTGTTGTGGGTGTGTCGAAGCTTTGGAAGCTTTATTTGTTTGGTTCGAGAATTGAGATGTGTAGTAATCGTAAGAGTTCGAAGTACTTCCTTGATCAGAAAAAGTTGACTGTGAGGAAGAAGAAATGATTGAGACTTCTGAAGGATGATGGTTTTGGGTTGAATTACCATTCAGGTAAAGCAGACGTGGTAGATGATGCATTGATTTGGAAATCTTTGCATATACTGATGATGATGATGATAAAAAAGATAGAACGGATTGAGCAATTTCGTGATATGAGTTTGGTTTGTGAAGATACTTCTTATGGAGTTAAGCTTAGTATGTTGGACCTTACTAGTGGTATTCTTGATGATATTCGAGAAGGTCAGAAATCAGATTTGAGTTGGTAGATCGGTTGAATTTGATTGATCAAAGTCGAAGAGCTGATTTTCGGATTAATGGAAATGGTATCATGAGATGTCGTGATAGAGTTGTGTTCCAGATATTGTTGAGTGGAATAAGAGTATTCTTAAAGAAGGACGTTGAAGTAGACTGGGTATCCATCCTGGTGTGATGAAGAGGTACCCGGATTTGAGGAAATTGTTTTGGTGGCCAGGGATGAAGAAAGAAGTAGTTGAGTTTGTATATGCTGGTTAGACTTGTCTAAAGTCAAAGATTGAACATCAGAGACCGTTTTGACTGATGCAACCCTTGAATATTCCAGAGTGGAAATGGGATAGTAATTCCATGGATTTTGTGTCGGGTTTGCCGAAGACTGTGAGAGGGATATGATTCAACTTGGGTGATTTTGGATAGGTTGACTAGATCAGCTCATTTTACACCAATGAGGATTAATCATTCTATGTTGAAGCTAGCTGAGACGTATATTGAGGAAGTTGTGAAGTTGTATGAGATATCATCGAATATTGTGTCAGATGGAAATCTGAGATTTACATCAAGAATTTGGGAGAGGTTGCAGACTCTTTGGGTACCATGTTGAAGTTGAACTCTGCCTATCATCCGCAGACGGATGGACAAACAGAGAGAACTATCCAGTATTTAGAGGATTGGTTGAGAGCTCGTGTTTTGGATCAAGGTGGATCGTGGGATAGTCATTTGTCGTTGGTTGAGTTTACCTAGAATAACAATTACCATTCTAGTATCGGAATGGCACCATATGAGGCTTTGTATGGTAGGAGGTGTAGGACTCCTTTGTGTTGGTATGAATCAGGCGAGAGTGTTGTACTTGGACCTAAGATTGTGCAAGAGGTGGCTGAAAGGATCAACTGGATCCAAGAAAGATGAAAGTTTTGCAGAGTCTTCAGAAGAGTTACCTTGATAAGAGGCGAAGAGCACTTGAATTCCAAGAGGGGGATCCCGTGTTGTTGAGAGTTACATAGGTAACTGGTGTTGGCCGAGCTTTGAAGTCTCGAAAGCTCACACCTTGATTTGTTAGTCCATATCAGAGTGGCGTAGCGAAAGCGTGGGAGAAGTAACATGTTAGACTGTTTTACCGCTGTCGCTTATGAAATTGCATGAGGTGTTTCATGTGCCTAAGTTGAGGAAGTACATTGATTCATATGGATGGTGTACAAGTGAGAGATAATCTGATTATTGAAGCGTTGCTAGTTCAGATTGATGAACGAGAAGCAACTTCGAGGTATAGTCGAATACGACTCCCTCAACTAATCTCCATGCTCTCAAATCCAACTTTCCCCAGCTGGTCGTATGACGAAAATTCTTTTAAGTGGGGGAGAGTTGTAACACCCCAAATTTAATTGGAATATTTTAATTTATTTATTTAATTGAGAATATTCGTATTTTGGTGTTTCCGGTGATTTTCGGTGGTTTTGTAAATTAGTGAGAATTATGCAAATTGTGGATTATTTATTTAATTGATAGAATATAATATAAATTTATTAATATTATTATAAATTAAAATAAATAATAGTGAAAGAAGGGTAATTTGGGCAATTGTGAGGAGTAAGTGAGGGTATAATGGAGAAAGCCCAATTATGAGGCCCAAGTCTAGGTTTAACAAAAAGGGAGTTCCGAAGGTTTTTAGGATTCATTTGTGTTAACCGTAAGAATTGAGGCCAGAGAGCTCTGAAGAGGAAATTGGAGGCAGAAGTGTTGAAAGATTCTCTGATAGATTTGTGAAGGCTTTGAATCAACATTTAAGGTATATGGAGGATTGCCTTTCATGATTTTTCATGTGTAACTTTCGATGTAATTATGGTTGATTTAAGGGTTTAAGGGTTTTATGGAGAATTATGAGAAAAAGGAATTTTTGATCCGTAAGTCCATTTTGGATCGAAATTCTTTTGGACGTAACTTTTGATCCGTAAGTCCGTTTTGGCCCCCGTTCAAAGTGTTGAAAAACTAATGAATAGAGCTATAACATAGAATAGATAATGGAATTGGTTTCCCAATATTTTTATATCTAATCATGTTTGATAATTCAATTGTGTATATGTTCTATTAATGAATCATGTTCTGGTTAAGTGATGTCTTGATGTTTTAATGCTGCGATTTTCCTGATGAATTACCATGAGGGTAACTGTGATAATATGTGATATTATGATTAATTAACATGTGTAGGACTGTGAAGTTTATCTGATTAATAGGCGATGGTATGAGGATTACCGCGAGTATAATTATGAATTAATAGGTGATAATATGTGATAATATGTGATAATATATGATAATATGATAAATTAATATGAGTATGACTGTGAGCGCTACGTGATTTGTAAATAATTATATGATGATGTTATATGATGTATGATGATGATTATTATGATGAATTGTGATGACATGATGTATGATGATGGTTATTATGATGAGTTATGATGACATGACGTATGATGATGAGCTATGACGTTTGATGATGATGAATATGGTTAATGATGATGCACCTATGATGTTATTATGAGGATGATTTTTGACGTGTGCATCATGCATTCACGTGCATATGAACTTCAGTTCAGGACCTCGATTACTTTGGCTTCAATCCCATTGTATGGATGTGAAGTGTTTTGATGTGCTCCGGTTCTCTAGTAGAATCGATCATATTGATGGGGATCTATGGAGGGTTGATGGCCCAGTGTCCATCGCACTGTGATGATTGGTACCACATTTATTGAGTCTATGTTGCATTTGCATTTATGAGCCTTTTTGTATGAATTATGACATTGTGACCTTTGAGGTCTGTTGAAGGATATGAATGTGTTGAATATGATTATGACGCTGTTTATATGTTGATTTTTATACATTAATTATTATGAATTGTTTTACTCACCTTGCCTGTTTGAATGTTACCTCCACGTGGGTAACGTGTAGATGACCAAGTTTAGCCGTGGACGCCGTCGAGGAGTATTTTTGAAGTTGAGTTTTTAGCCTTTTGGTTAGCTTAGAAGGTTTTGCTCTGATATGTAACATCGGGTTGGGTTCTTTTGAGTTAAACTATATACTGTTGAGTTATTTTGCTTATTTTTCCCTGATGAGGAAACCTTGATTTATGCCTTTGAGTTCCGTTGCTTTGTGTGATTTGATTATTTTAAGAAAACCCGTTGTTTACGGAGCCTTGACCGATTTTGTTAATTTGGGAAATGTACGCCCTTTTGTGGTGGCTTTTATGAAATTTAATAATTTTACTATGATATCTGTGTAATTTTGCCATGATAATTATGGGGTAGAAAAGGGTGTTACACATTCAAAGGCCGAGATTGAGCTATGGATTTCTCAAGGATCGATTCAAGTTTTATTTCATTCTAATTAAGAATTCTAAATAAGGTGGAATTTGTTTCTTGGATCAATTTCAGAAAGTACGAGTTTCAAGTGTCATGGTTCTAGTCAAGAATCGAAAATTACAAGTCATGGTTCAAATAAACTCAAGGGTGCAAAATCAAGTTCGATTATCCAAACATATACATTACATGTTCACTCATTACAACAAAAATACACAAGAGTTCATTCAAAAATAAGGCCCATTAATACCATGTCTTCTCAAGTTCCTACATAAAAAAATGAATGATAATAATAAAAGAAGCCCAGGTCAAATACTTGTTGATATTGGTCATTATAATTCAATATCTCTCTCCGACCTACTTGACCCATTACCAACATATATATATACAAGTTCTTTTAGAATACGTATAACAAGGCATGTAGACTTCCTCATGGTACATAAGCCAAGCTCAAAAGCATACACACCCATGATAAGCAGAACGCGACAAACTGGGCCACGACGATTTTGAGATGACCCAAGCTGAGAATAAGCTTCACTCGAACCTACCAACGTTGTACAACCCGGGAAAAAAACTTGATTTGTACGCACTGGCCCTTGTACGACCACTGAAGCCACAGACCTCATACCTTCAGCAACAAGACGATAAGCCTGCTGAACCCCATTTCTGAGCAGATAAAACAGTACCTGCAGCAACGAAATTATAGCGACAAAACCACTTCGTATTTGGTGTTCTTTCCGTCAATTCCTATTGACGATGTGCTTTTGAGGTTCACTGATGTGTTTCTCCAGATTTGGTTTTCTTTGTGTCAATTCCTATTGACGGTGTGGTTTTGAGGTTCACTGATGTGATTCTCTGGATATGTTTTTCTTTCCGTCAAATTCTTTTGATGACGTGTGACCGGGCTCCAATTGCGTACATTCCAATCAACTACAAATTTCTGTGTTCTTTTTGTATTCAATCACCTTCTACCTTGAATGTTTGAAAGCGGTTGCTTTTCATACCTTCAGGTCCAAGTCGATTGAATAGGGGCAGTTGTAGCACCCCAAAATTTGCCCATTCATTTTAATCGTAACTGGCTTATGTTTCTTTGCATTTTGCATTTCTGCATATCATAGCATTTGTTCTTGAGGCATGAGATCAAGGTGTTTTCTGTGGCTCAGGGTTCCTTTTTAGTGCAAGAGTTTAAACAGTAAGCATCAGAGGCTCCGACATTTATTTTGCCCATCGATCGAGCGGTTGATTTTATTTTATTCAGTAGGTTAATTTTCAGCTCAGGAGACAATACACAGGTTATCTCAAGCGTTCTCACAATTATGATATTCAAGATCAAGTTTCAGAGGCTTAACGGAGCTAAGAACAGGTGGCAACGGGCAGTTGTACAAGATTCCCTCCACATGGCGCCAATATGGGCATTTTTGAATGTGGTAACCGGTTACTGCATATAGGGTAACCGGTTACTTCAAACGAAATTGGCCAAAGAATTTTAATTTTCAGCATGTGCAAGTTCCAATCATTCTCAACCATTGATTTCACTTGACCATATTTGGAAGGATCTAGAATTGTTTCAATTTTCACCATTTCCCTCCAAATTTCAAACACTTCATTCCTAATTCCACTCCTAATTTCCACTCCAAATGCTAATCCACATTCCAAACCACATTTTGATTCCAAACCTAGAGCTTATTTAAGTGAATTTGCTCCAAACCTCACACAATTACCTTCGTTCACACAAGAACCTTCATTTTCAAATTTCACTCTCACTCTTAAGAATTTGCTCTCAATTTTCTCTCCACTTTTTCACTCCCAAAACCTCCATTAAAGCTCTTTCACTTGAGTTCTTTGATTCTTCATTGAAATCATATAATTCTAGAGCTAAACCTCCATCATTCCTCTCCATTACCTTCAATTCACCATTCAATTTTCGTTTGGTTTTGGATCTGAATTTGGAAGCTAGATTGGAAGTGCTTTTTGTGGATTATTTTGCTTGATCTTACTTGTTCTTCATTTCTACCACAAGGAAACTCTTGGATCTTGAAGAATCTCTTGGTTTCTTGCTTGAATATGCTAATTTCAAGTGAATCAACACTCACCAAAGATAATCTTGGCTTTGAAGGTTGGTGAATTCTAGATCTAATCTAATTTTGAGCTTATTTGAATAATCACAATGTAGATCCATGGCTTTTGTTACCTTTTGATCTATTTTGATGAATTGGATCTTGGTGATTTCTGATTTCAGTGTTTGATTGTGTTTACATGATGTTTAATCACTGTTTCTTGATGATAATTTCGTGCTTGATTGATATCATGTTGATATGGATGATTGGAGAAGTTGTTTGATGCTGAAAACTGATTTTAAAAGCTGATTTTCTGGTTTCTGTTCAGTGGTAACTGGTTACCTTATATAGGGTAACCGGTTACCTTATCAAATTTCACGTTTTTGTGCTATTTTTCATCAAGTGAACGGTTACCTTATATAGGGTACCCCGTTACTCTGGGCAGATTGCCTTTTTTTTGTTGCATTTTTTGCCTTTTTTTTGTTGCATTTTTTGCCTTTTTTTTGTTGCATTTTTTTGCTTGTTTGAGTTCCTCTTCACATGTAAACTTCATGGATTGATATGATGCATTTATGTGAATTATTTTGGACACATTTCATCGTTCTTGAATGTTTGATATCGAATCTTTGACGCGCAACTTTTGGTTTCCGTTTTGAATGTTCAACATGTTCATGTGATTTGTTTGATGAATGCTCATTTCACTTGTTTGTTTATAGCATGTTAATTGATGATCATTGATGATTATGTTGCTGAATATTATGATGCATGATTGCATTTGTTTCTGGTTCCGCTTTTTTGCGTGTTTGTTTGATCGTTTGATTGTTTGATTTGAATAGAAAAAGCATGATGATGTTGATGATTCTGGTGATGCGATGTTGTTGATCATTTATGATTGATTGTCAAAGAATGTTCTTACTTATGTGATGTCTATCCATGATTGTTATTTGCATTTGATTAATTGCTTTCACACTTACTTGCTGCCCAACTTTCCACAACTCTGATTATTTTTGAATTTGCATGTTGTCTTTGCTTTACTTGCATGCTGCCTGGCTCTTCACACCTGTTTTTATGCTGAAACATGTGATGTTATATGCTATTTTGTTTGTGTGCTGGATTTTATTGTTGTCTTATGCAGGGGGCGCTGTTGTAGCTGCTATTTTTGCCTTGCTTTCTTGTTTTTTGCTTTTCCTTTGCATGTTCCCTTACGACTCTTATTCCAATTTAATTTCCAATTAAATTTGAAGATAGACATTAGGAGTTTAATCCATGCATAATAACAAGTAGGCTAGTCCCTTTTAACCTCAACCTTAGGTCCATCTTTTGTATGCTAACATTAGGATAGAATCTCTCTTCGCATCCCGACCTTAGGACTACTTTGCATGATAATGTTAGGGTTGAGTTTCCCTTAGACCTTCCACGCGTCTCTCTTCTCATCTCAAAACACCTTCTAACTCATCTAATAAATATGATGAACATTGTACGCTACGAGCCTTAAGCAAATGTGAAATGATGAGTGAGGGGTCTCCTCTCGCTTGTCTAGAGTATTTAGTATACGTCCCGTCTGGGGGCGATATGCGACGCATTCGCTCCTATGTCATAGTCTTTAGTGCAACGTGAATCACCAAACAAATTCAATTTACTTCACTAAAACTCACAAACAATATTCAAACCTTTTATCCTTCGGGATTTGTTCTTCAAACTCATTTTTAGAAAAGAGTACGTTACTTTTCCGTTCTATCGCAAACAGGCATCGTCCCTAACTACTGGAATGGGAACTTAACGTCACTCCTAAAAAACACTTAAACTACCTTTGGTTTTCGTATCCCAACCTACGTTTTCTCTGATTTCTCATACCAAATGAGGATACGTAGGCACAAGACGACGATGTCTTGGCGAGCAACCTTCCCCCACCACCCGTAGTTTTCTGAACTATGTTTTCTCTAACTTTACCATTGCATGAGGGAATACGTAGGAATTGGGAGAAAATGTCCTATCGAGTCTCTTTCTTTTTTCTTTTGTTCTCGTTTCCATTTAGTATTAGCTTATAGATAAAAACACCCTTTGACTAGAAAACAAGCATGGATCCCATTGAGTACAATGGACGTGAGGGGTGCTAATACCTTCCCTTTGCGTAACCGACTCCCGATCCCAAGATTTGGTTGCAATGACCTTGTCTTTTTCTGTTCTTCAGGTTTTCTTTGAACATTTCCTTTCCCTCTTTTTGTGTCGTACCTCGAAAAAGCACGATTCTTCGCGAATGGTCGCAGAAAAACAGAGTCGCCATCGAATTTTATTCATTCCAAGATAAAATAGGAAAATATCAAGAAAACCTCTAGGGAAAGAACATGGTCATCGCAACCAAGTTCTAGGTTCGAGAGTCGGTTATGCGAGGGGAAGGTATTAGCACCCCTCACGCCCGTTGTACCCAACGGGAACCTCTTGATTCGATTCGTGAGAAATGTTAGCTTAGTTTGTTTGTTTTCTTCAAAAGGGATAAAGTAAAAATATAAATGTAAAGATTTTAGAATGCTAAGGAGAAATGAGTGGTTTTAGATTAGAGTGCTCGCCAAGGATTGGGGACCTTGTGCCTACTTATTTTCACTTGAAAAGAAGTGAAGAATTAGAGCATCCGTAGTTCGTGGGACTACGGGAGAAAAGAGAGAAGGTTACTCGCTAGGATCTCGCAATCCTATGCATACGTATTCTCATTGACAAATGAGAAATCAAAGCGTCCTTAGTTCGGACTACGGATGTTGGTTTGATTTTATCGAATGATACTTGGTCGTATTCGACAGAAAATATTACTTTACCTAAATGGGTGAAGAGAGGACGCTTGCATCACTTTGAATGGATTTCCATATATCAACATTCATGGAAAACACGTCAATTATATCGTTTCAAGTAGGTTATGGACGAAGCAATATTTTGCGTCGTTCTCAAGACACCATATCTCACATTTATAAAAAGGTTTGACGGCTCGCGCGGCAGTGAGAAATTGAACTAATGAGTTGATGTTTATGTTTGGAGAATAGGATAGATTTGAATAGGTTTTAGGGTTTCAATTGCACGTGGGCGAGAGAGTTTAATGTATCAGATGCTTAGCTAGAGGTGACGATTACCTGAAGCTTAAGAAAGGCTTTTCGGACCCAAGTAATCAGGAGAGTGAGTCAAAGACTTGACTTCCTCTCTTTTTCAAGCTTAACTGCGAAAGGATTGGATATAGTTCGAGTAAATTAACTGGATGGCGATTACTCGAACCTTAAGAAAGGCTTCTCAGGCCCAAGTAATCGGGAAAGCAAGTCAAAGGCTTGACTCGCTTTCTTTTCCATCTTAAAAGGAGGTTTTACATATAGATTAAAAGTTGTTGAGCGATAGAAAGTGGTTGAAGTATTTTAAACGGACGAGGATTACTTGAAGCTTAAGAAAGACTCCTCGGGCCCAAGTAATCAAGAATGAGTCAAAGGTTCAACTCCCTTTCTTTTCATCTTATATTATGAAAGATCTTTGATATAATTAGAGTGAATTAGTTCGGATGACGATTACTCGAAGCTTAAGAAAGGCTTATCGGGCCCAAGTAATCGAGAGTGTGAGTCAAAGGCTTGACTCTCTCTCTCTCTTTCATCTAAGTCATTAAGAAAATAATTTGATGTGAGTTGGGTTACAAATTTTTTTAGAGAAGACAATTTTTCGGACTTAAGAAAGGCTCCTCGGGTCCAAACAATTGAGAAGAGGAATCGAAGACTCGATTCCAACCTCTTTTTCATCTTTTGTTGAAATTGTATTTAAGTATTTTTAAGTATATTGATTTGATTTGAGAAAATACTCGATGTGAATCGAGGTTTGAATTTGCATCTAAAACAGTTAAGGTTTTTTAGAGAAGTCAATTGTTTGAGTGTACGAAAGGCTCCTCGGACCCAAACAATCGAAAAAATGAATCAGGAGAGAGAATAAAAGACTTTAGACTCTCTTTCTTGTTCAAGTAATTTGTGGAAACGTTGGTCTCGTACCAAGTGCATTTTCAAAACTTTTTCCCAATAAATTTGGATGGTTGTGGAGTGGTTAGACGAAGGTGTTGTCCTATCCCGAGTGCTTGAGATTACCTTTAGGGTTCACTATTGTAAAACACTTGCCATTGAAGATCAAAACATATTTAATAAGATAATGAAGTTCTCTTTGTATTGAACTAAAGAAAGAGGATTGAATGCAGAGTTCTTCCTCTCTGAGTGTCAGGATACTCACTTTAGAGTGTGTGGTCTCGATACTCGTCTTTCGATACAAAGACGTGACTATATTCGCCACACCATTTTCACAATAAATCTTTTGAGATAAAGAATTGGGTACTAGTCGCAAGGGGTTACTATCCGAGGACCTATTTCACCCTTAAAAATAACCTTCATAAATCAAATGTGACATCTTACCTCGATGACGAAAATTGTCTCTTTTTAAAAGGATATGTTACGTTTGTTCTACCGCAAACAAGTAACGCCTTAGACTCCACAAACGAGCTGCAATACACCTAACTGCTAGAATGCGCACACTAACATCGTCCACAAAAAATACCAGTTAACCGTAGGCTGAACTATGGCTGCTCTGATTCTTTACTTTTTTAAGTAAAGATACATAGGCACAAGGGCCCCAATCCTTGTCGAGCACACTTTCCTGTCTTTTATCTATGGTTCTCCGAACTATGTTGACTCTGACTTTCTCATACTTGTTGAGAATACGTAAGCATAGGACCGCGAGGTCCTACCGAGTCTTTTTTCCCTATTTCCAACCTTTCTTTTTCCGCTTAGAACATTCCTTAAAGCAATACCCTTTAGCAAATACTTTCACGCATAGACAAGAAAGTAGTTCCCATTGAGTACGATGGATGCGAAGGGTGCTAATACCTTTCCTTTGCATAACCGGCTTCCGAACCCTTTCTTTTGGTTGCGAGACCATCTTATCTGTTTCCTTCTTAGGGTTTTCTCGATGTTTTCCCTTCCCCTTTTGGGATAAATAAAGTTCGATGGCGACTCTTTTGTTCTTCCATTTTCGCCTCTCAGTCGTTGCATTTTTCGAGTAGCGACAGCTTGGCGACTCTGCTGGGGACACCTAGCAAACCAAACTTAGTATGTTTGTCGCATGTGTGTTTTATTTGTTTTCTTGGTCTTATTATGATGTATTCCTCTTACGTGTTGGGATTATTGGGGATGGTTTGTGAGAATAAAAGCTTTCTATCAGAGCTTTTCTAGTATACACTAAGTTAGGAGGTGGTTTATTTATGATTTGCGAGACTTAGGACTCGTTGAGTTGGTTTGACTTCCACCGCTCAGATGAGGCCCCTTTGTGATGATTATGTCTTACGAGTAGTCGTAATGGCATCTTTATTTCCGACCTGGGAGTCCGTGATTCTGAGGACCTTTTTTGAACCTTATTCCCTGTGCTCATCCTTTGAAGGGATTACCATCTTATGAATCATCGTTATGATGGAAAAATTTCAAGGGTTAGTGCATGGGAGTTTGTTTGAAAACTCTTGGAATTCCCTATTATAAACCAATAGATTACCCACCCGAGGTGAGGAATATCTCATTGCGTTACCTTGCAGGACCTGTGACCTTGATCCTTGTGATGCTGTTCTCATGTGCATTCATAAAGCATTGCATTACATAGCATTATTACATATCAATGGACTTAAGAGTCTGTGATTATCTCAGGTATTGCTGAAAAATGACTGATCAAAGAAAAAGAAGCACAAACTCCTAGAAGTTTAGACAACCAAAATTGGGAGTTATCCAAGATCTTCTGATTGACGTACCGTGTAACGCCCCGATTTTGATTCCCAATTTTGTTGAGTCTTTTGATTTATTTTGGTGTTTAATATTTTAATTGTGAAATTTATGTGTTAATATGTTATGTTTGCATATTATGCTATTTTACCGATTTTGAGAGTTTTCGGGAAAATAGAGTGAAGGGTATTTTAGACATTAAGGATTTAGTGATAAGTTGAGATATTTTATGAGAAATGGATTAGTAGATGTTTGGAGAGAAGTAGAATATAAGAGATATAAGTGGAAAAGAGAAAAGAAAAGGATAGAAATAGAGAGAAAGGAAAAAGAAGAGAAAGAAAGAAGGAAGAAGAGAGAAGAGGAGAAAATAGAGGAAAAGCTTGGAATCATCAAGAACAACTTTTAGAGTTCGATTAATCGGGTAAGGGTGTGAAATCTTATTATCTTACCAATGTATATGATTATGTATGTGTGTGTTTGGATTGTTTGGATGTTTTCCATCTTTTTCCATTTTAGGTCGAAATGAGTTTAATCGATAGAAATCGATGGTTGAACGGTTGGAAGTTGGATTAAATGGTGTAGTTTAGTCGATGAATGTTAGGCTAAGACTACTGGAACTTGTAGGTTTTGAATCGAGCAATTTTATGAGTTTCTGATGATTTTGGGAATTAAGGGTTTTGAACAACGCAGACGCTCGCTAGCACCTTCGCTAAGCGAGCATGGTGGCGAGTTATTCGCCAGGCGAGCCAACAGCGAGCTGGTAGGGAACGGTCCCAGACGTGGGCAGAACCAAATGATCCAATCTCGCTGGTAGCGAGTGAGGTAGCGAAGGGTTCGCTAGGACCTCGCTAAGCGAGTAGGTAGCGAGCACTTCTAGTAGCGCCCAGACCTCCTTCGCGAGCTTGTTCGCTAGGCAAACCAGTAGCGAGTGTTCACCAAGGACTCGCTAGGCGAGTGGTGTAGCGAACGTGACATCATTCTTATTTCTTGTTGTGTTTCCATCCAATGTTGATTGTTTGGCTCGATTATGATCGATCTTTCTGAATGCATAGTTGTATGTTGTGATATGTTATGCTGTGGGTAGCCGTATGGCGTGAATCCTAGATTGTGGAATCGATTGTGAAATGTGGCCTTTTGGCAAATATACATTGTTTAAATTGATTTAAAAGTGTATGAATGATTGTGATAGAGTTCGTTGCCATTTGGCATGATGTTGTGAATGCATATTAATTGTATGCGATTGTATTTGTGAATAAATCTATTTGATTCTTGTATACTACTTGATGAATGTAGTGATGATGTTGAAAGTATGAATACTTTGACGAAATATGTTGTGTGTGCAATCATGATATAATTCTTGTGTGATGAATTATTTGATAATGCATGGAATTAAGATGCGAGAACGGTCTTAAGTGCATTTATTGTTGATTGCATACGCATCATTTGTTGTCAAGAGGCAATGCTTGCTAGTTTCGTGGAGACTAGTGACTTGTCCCAAACCTAGAAGGGTGGGTTTGAAAGCTTAGAGGACGGGCTTTTGTTTGTTATTGATCTAGAGGACGGACCCGGTTTAAATGTAAAAATCGAAAAATAATAATAAGTGTTGGTACCACATGGCATGAGTTGCATTGAGTCACATGGCATGGATATAAATGTTGTGTAAATGTATGCATATGTGTATGTTTATGTGGAATGATGAGAATTATGGATGTGTGCATGATGAATATGCTTGGTGATTATTTCATATTTGTTTATACATATATATATCGTGATATATATGATGAGTTATGATGAATTGTGGCGAGAATGCAGAATATGTATATATGCTTGTGTGTGTGTGTGTGTGTATATATGCATTGATTATTATGATAATATTTCTCACCCTTCTGCTGTTCTATGATGCTCTATGAGGCATTGCAGAGTAGTTATGCTGGAGGTCTTTTGTGAAGCGTGTCTTCTTTCTTTTGTCGGTCAACTCTGATATGTAGCACCGGGTAGCTAGGATATATGATTCTTTTGTGATACGTTGTATATGTATCTTATTGTGGAATATTTATGAAAACATGAATTATATTGTGAATCAGACTGGATGATATTTATATATGTATATATGTTTGATGATCATCAATGTTTAGATGGTTCCGCTTTTATTCTAAATATTGAAATGTGGGTGTAAGGACTATGTTCCTCTGTTGAATGTTACCCCACAGTTGCATATCTTTATTGAGCAGGTGTTGTATGTTTTAAATTCAAGTATGATGTGGCGCACCTATTTTATACCGTGTTTTAATTATACTATAATGGATTTTTAATATGTGCCTAAATGATTTATTTGATTAATTGGGGGTATAGAAAGGGGGTGTTACATTAGTCGTATCAGAGCAGGTCGGTCAGTTGACCAAGTTGTTAATGTGTTTATTCCATATATATATATATATATATATATATATATATATATATATATATATATATATATATATATATATATATATATATATATATATATATATATATATATATATATATATATATATATATATATATATATATATATATATATATATATATATATATATATATATATATATATATATATATATATCGGATTGTGTGTATCACACTATAGATATTGTTAGTTCTTATGAGTTTCGTTGTTGGGATTCAGAACGATGGTCGCCGGTAGGAATGATGAAGCGATTGTCGAAGCTTTGGCGATGTTGGCTGGAGCGATTGGACAGAATCCACAAGCCAACGTGAATGCTGGAAACAACACTAATGACGAGTTTTGTGCTTTGGGAAGGTTCCAAAGGAACAATAGACCAATTTTCAAGGGAACCTGTTGCACCCCAAAATTCGCCCAACCTTTTTTTTTCTTCTTTGGCTGGCTTTTGTTTCTTTGCATTGTTCTAGCATTTGCATTGCATATCATTGTTCATTTAGCAGGGGATCAAGAGGTTGTGCATAGCAAGCGGAGTCTACTCAGAGTGTTGAGCTCAAGCAAGGGGTTTTACTCATGCTTGAATGGTCATCAGGTCATCTAGAAGTGGTCAATAGTCTTGTGAAAGGATGGATGGATGTATGTGGGTCAGCTCCTAACTTGGAGGCCAATTAAAGAGCATCAGAAGTTCGTGAATGCATAATTATGGATATGAGATGTTGAGAGAGCTCATTGAGTGCTTTGAGAGCCATTTTGGAGCTTATTCAAGTTGTTGTGTGAGGTGGAAGAAGTCACAGTCAAGAATGTTGCATCTAGGGTTTTCATCTGGTTAATCCTCAGTTAACTGTGAAATTGAAGGAGATTAAGACTTAATTCCAAGTCTCTATGGTCATGGGATGTTGTGTTGAGATGTCTAATATATCATTTCAAGATCAATTCACCAAGAATCAAGAGTGTGAGAAGTTACTAAATTAGGGTTCTCAGTGTAAAATCCCCTATTTAGTCCCCAACTTCAAGACCACCTCTCTCAAGATAGAAGTCTCATCTCATCTTGACATGGTCATGAAACTTGTAGAGCATGTTCTTAGCTTTCGTTTGAGTACTAGAAGTCCTTGATTGGATTTATAGAACTCAAGTTATGATGCTGACAAGTTACAGGTCCTCAGATGAATGTGATTTTGGTCAACAAGAGTCAACCAACTTCCAAGCCATTTTTGACCTAGAAGGATGTTTCTCCTCAACTTTTGATGAACATTAAAGTTGTTCCTCATGGTCGTAGCTTTCCAAAGAGTACTAGAAGTTCTTCATCTGATTTGTAGAACTCAAGTTATGAGGTTTGCAAGTCAGGGGTATTTGGGGAAAGCAGGATTACAGGTCATAAAATTATAGGTCTATTTCACCAACTTGCACACTTCAAATGGAGATTTTTCCAAGATCAAACTTGCTCCAAATGGTGTCAATTATTCAACCAAGCATTAAGAAGTCATGAGTTTAGCTTGTAATGGAGAATTCCTAAAGTGAAATTCATGGAAAAGGCTTTAAAAGACCAAAATCAAATTAATTCATTTCTAACCAAAACAAGACATTTATGCATTTTTTGACTCACAAAGATGTACTAAACATGATGCCTATCTTGGATTTTCATTTTGGTACCATTTTCATGAGTTTTGCAATGGCACTTTCAAGTGAAAAAGTGATAATCAAATATCAACTTTTGGATCAATTCAAGGGATGATTTGTGTCCACATGATCAGGTTGAAGTCTCAGCAAGCAAAATGAATCATATTGGAGCTGATTGCAAGCCATTTTCGTGCAGTTTTATAAAGCAAAAAGTGAAGAAAAGTTGGATTTGCAATTGGGTTGTACAAACTGCCATTGGGCTTTATTTCCATCACAATCCATCACATATAAGATTTTGATCATGAACAAATCATCAGAACAGTTCTTGGAGGGAGAATTGGATCAAGAGCATTTGAAAAAATTGGAGAAAATATGAAATTCGAATTTGGAGATTTATCAAGATTCAAGGAAAATAAAGCTTGCAAACATCTCTAGGAAGGATCATTGAACGTTTCTGGATCAAAATCATCAAGAATTCTACACGTTTGAAGGCTCAGTGAAAGCTCTCCATTGGGTAAACTACCTTTCCAAAATTCTCACAATTCATGTTGAGTTAGCACGCAATTGTTGTATGTTTGTGATCCTTGAGCTATGTAGATCATTTCTGGTTCATATTTGTGCTTGTTGGTGAACTTTTTTGATTTGAGCTTCAACCTTGTTGTTTGCGGTTTGCTTCATTCTTGAGGTTTCAAGTTTAATTGTTGGTTGATTCATACTCTATGCAACATGTAGATGATTTCTGGATACTTTTGAGTGATGTTTGAGAACATTTTTGTTTTGAGCATAGAACTGTTTTGCTTCGATTTGGAGTGTGTATGTGTACAATAAATGAAAATGGACCACGGATGTGTAGATCAATTTGGATATAAAGTTTGTGCAATTTGGTTCAGTTATGAGGACTGTGTGTTTGATTCACTGTGCACGGCGGCCGGAGTGTTAGAGAAGACGGCCGGAGGCGGTTTTTGGCCGTCTGAGTTTCCCTCCAGATTTTGAATGGGGACGATGATGTTGTGGCTTGCTATGAGCCTCAAGATCTATTTACTTTTCATTCCCATGGTTGAGATTAAGACGCACCATGTACTTTTAATTGCCTGGCATTTCATGAGCCCCTTGATGAGATTACCAAATGATCATGCGCTTCACAGCGCGTTCCACCATGAGCCATCGTTGACCGTACCAAACAACATTTTTGTTGAAGTCAAGTTTGTTGACTTAACTTGATCTAAACCACTTGATTTGTTTACTTTCTGATCAAGCGATCCTTATTAAGACCTACCGTGTGTTTTCATTTGACTAGTTGCATTGGATCACCAGAGTTTCTTGGTTTTTGTCTTATGTGCTAACGGACCTGGACTTTTCTTGCTAATCACGCCCCCCTTCTGGGCCCATCCTTATTTTGAACGTGATTTCTTTGCTTAATGCACCGTTGCTTTGTGATTTTAATTTCTTTTTCATTTTTATTTTGTTTTGCTTTCTGTTTGAATTTAATTCTTTTAAAATATTTCCAATGTTCCTAAAATTACACAAAAATATTTTTTATATACTTTGAGATGTCTTCTGATTTTAGAAAATTTTTATTTTATTTTTTGATTTATTTTTCCATTAAAGTTGGATTTAAATATTGGAAGTATATTAAGTGATTTAAATTGTGACTTTGTTTGACTAAAAGATTGTTTCTCTCATTTCCTTTGGGTCCAATGACTAAAATTAAATCCTCATATCCATGATGAGTTGATTAAATTTTGAGGACCATTTTGCCCCTGGTTGGTTGACTTTATGGTTGACTTTTGGTGCTTTCCTTTTGACCCTCGATTCTCCCATTACAAAGTGGTACATCTTGAATATTATTTTCTTTTGATGGTTCTTTGAGGGGATATTTGCTTTGAGCCTTTGGCCTCTGGTTGCCAACTTGTTTAGCTTCCTTGTGCATTTTATTTGGTAATTTTTGAGGCCTTTTCCTAATTTTGAGATGACTTGCAAGTTAGGTCAATTCATAAGGTGGCTCATACAAGTGCATGACCTAGTTTGAATTAGAAATGACCTTTGTGGATCCATTGAGCTCTCAATTCTTCTTGTTTCACATATTAGACATGTTGAGCTTGCTGTATGTTCATTTTTAGGTCAAAATTATATTCATTACTTGTTGGTTTGTGCTTTCCTTTTGTTGCTTCCATTTAGGGTTTCCATATGTCTTATGCTTGCATTGTTTGTGTGATATCTCTTCTTGTGTGTTTTCTTTTTGTGCATTTATTATCATCCTTTCTTCTTTGCATTTATCATATGCATGCTTGGTTGAGATGAGCTTGTGGAGGATACTGCCCCACACTATTTTCCTCCCACTTACATTCTATTTGTGCATCTTATGTTTGCATCTTCATTTGCATTTGCATGGTATTTCTTCTTCTTCTTCTTTGGTTCTTCTTTGCCATGTTCCCCATAAGTTCTCTAACCTCTTGAGGTTATGATAGACTTTAAGTTCAAACCATGCATGATAACATTAGGTAGTTCCCTTTTGAATCTCAATCTTAGGATCACCATTGCATGACAACTTTAGGTTTGTGTTAGTCCCCCTTTAGTTTGTCCCTTCTCTTCTCATCTTCATACAATCTTAATGTCGCTACTGCGAAAAACGAGGCTGGAAAAACAGATGAGTCGCCACCTTTCGTTATTTACCCCTCAGCACGGGAAAGGAAACGATCGGAAAAACCTGACAAAAAGGTATAAGACAAGGTCATCGCAACCATTGTCTGGATTCGGGAGTCGGTTACGCAAGGGGAAGGTATTAGCACCCCTCACGTCCTTCGTACTTGATGGGATCCACGCTTGTTGTTTAACGGAAAAGGGTGTGTTTAAACTATCTAACTAGAGGCTGGTCAGAAAAGAAAAGAAAATGACTCGGCAAAGCGTCACACTTTATGCCTACGTATTCCCGTCTGGAACGAGAAATCAGAGTCAACGTAGTTCGCCTAACTACGGGTTATGAGGGAAGGTTGCTCGCCAAGATATCACATCTTGTGCCTACGTACTTTCAACAGGCTTGAGAGATCAGAGCTTACGTAGTTCGAGAAACGACAGAGCACAGGTTTGTTCGACTGCTTTTTATCTGAGTAAGGTTAACAGACGGTTCCGGCAGTTGGTGTATGCAGCTCGACCATTGGAGACTTAGGCGTTACCGTTTGCGGTAGAACCGAGAGTTAACAAAACTCTCTTTCTGAAAAGGGTTTCCGAGGATTAGGGGTCCAAGAGGACAAAAAGATGTTTGATCTTTGTTTTTTGTTTTTTTTTTTACGAAAGAAGTGTTTTTTAGTTGTCTGTAGTTTGTACAACACTAGAGACTATGACTTAGGAGCGAATGCGTCGCATATCGTCCAAAGGACATATACTAAACACTCTAGATGATTGAGAGGAGACCGCTCAAACAACATTTCCCAAGTAGCTTAAGGCTCGTATCGCACTTGTACTAACTGGCCTTTATTACGTTTTTTACTGTTGTTTGAGATAAGAAGAGAGAGGGAACAACTAAAGGTAAACTGTACAGTTCTAATGTTGTCATGTAAAATTAATCCTATGGTTGAGGTTAGGAGGGAACTACCTGATGTTATCATGCATCGTTAGGACCCTAATGTCTATCATAACTTCTCTTGAACAAGAGAAGTCAGAGTTCCTAGGGGAACATGGCAATGGCAAGCAACAGTAAATCAAATCAACTGAAAAGAAATTGTTGTAAACAAAGTGTTGTAAGTAAAATGCATGCTATGCATCACACAAGCAGAAGGAGTCGCACTCAACTTCTAAACAAACAAGAAAAAGAAAACAGACAAGCAGAGGGAGCTCGCTCAACCTCTATTATGCAAATACGTCAATTAGAAAAAAGAAAAATAATAAACAAGAAAGGGGAGCACCACCTCAACCCTTAATGCAATACAAGCAGAGGGAGACCCACTCGACCTCTTGATGCAATCATGCTCCTATATTCAGACTACACTAAACATGAACTATCCTAGCACACCACACAATCATGCATGAAGGAAAGGAGTTTATGACAAGTAAGGGATTTCATCCCACAAGTAATCAAACAAGCTTCTATCCTAAGGAAAGAAATTGGGTGTTGGGAGGCCAGGGTAAGGTCCACAGGAACTTATCCCAGGCACTCAACCAACTAAGAGAGATTTGGGGGAATCCTAAAGGTTTGGCTCCTTCAAGAGGTGTGCAACATTCCCCCCACAGGAGGGACTGTGCTACCTCAAAAAGGTTCCTAAAGAGGAAAGAATGAGAGAATTTTAGGAGAATGGAGATGAGAAGCAAGGTAAGTTCCACAGGAACTCAACCAACTCCATTTCCTTTAGAGAAAGGGAGCTCTCATGGACTCAACCCCTTTATGATAGTGTAATGTATTCATCCACATGAGAAAACATCGCTCACAAGAGGGATTCCAATCAAGCAAAGAAAAATTGAAGAGGAAACTATTCTTGTGGGAAGAATCATCCACCTATTTAAGCTTCTAAAGAAACCACAAATGATACCTTCTAAGGTCATCCATCCTAAAGATCAAGGGTTTTAGAAGGAGGCTTCTATCTATTACCAATCTATCAAGAGAGGAAATGGGACCTAGAATCATCTAGAGATTATTTACAAGCCTAATCTATGCATCTAACCTAGTTAGGATCACCTAATCTAAGGTTAACTTGTAAAATGGGAACTTAATAGAAAATCATTTCTAACAATTCCAAGAAAAATACTATACTATCCCACATGTATCAACATTCCATGGTAGAAAAATCAGGGGTTAAATCTAAGTCAAAAGGTTCAAACTAAATCTAAAACTTCAAGGGTACACTAAAGGGGTCCACTCATGAACACTCCTAAACAACTACCCTAAAACCTTATTTAAAATTATCTAAAAATCATAAAAAAAAATTACACAATACCATCAACATGTGTACAATCAGCATACAAAGTTTCAAGATCAAACTCAGAAGTATGGATGAGAAATAAAATGAACAAAATCAGCACCCAATTATTCCATCATTAAAAACATATTACACTAGAAAATATGAAATTAATTGCTAAATAAATGGAAAATTAAAATAAAAGGCATGGAAATATTCTACACATCTCAATCTATATCCACATATTTTCTCAGAATTTATTACCAACATTCACTATTTTTTATAAATTAAACAAATAAGCTATTAAAACAAAAAAATAAAAGAAAAGAAAATAAAAGAAAACATGTAGGGAGGTGTAACTAGCAGGGGAAACAAGGGTTTATTCGCCTGGGCCCAAGAATGGGGGTTGCTGATAGCGCGTGGGCGCTAGGCCCAGTCTGATTATTAATTCAGTTTATGTAGGAATTAAAGGAAACAAATCAGGGGGTGGATTAAGCAACTATTCCATGTGTATTCTCATGATGGGCCTGCTAGGGAGGGGTGGCGTTAGCACAAGCCCAGCTGAATTAAATGACTATCAGCTTTAACAATTAAATGAAAATGACCACACGCGGGATCGAACTCACACTCCCTAGGTTCACGTAGCGAACTGAACAAGCTGGGTGACCTCCACTAAACAAAACGACGTAGCTTTGGGAGGGGGTGACGTGGCGCGCTGCAGATCGCTGGATTGATGACTTAGTCTCCATTCTTCGCCTGATCGGACGGCAATGAACTCATCTTCTTTGTTTTGAAAAATGCAGGAAGGGAAAACGCAGATTCCGACCGCGAATGGCCGGAGCTTCGCCGACAACATCTCCAACATTCTATCTCTCTCAATACTCCACCAATCAACACGATTCTTGAATGAGAGTTGAAGGAAATTCCATGAGGATTACAAATATACCAATCAATCACGCTGAAACCTCAAGACAAGAGAAATCTATGTCCAAACCGAAAATGGATTCAACCCTAATTTGTCACTAAACCTCAAATTTACTATCCAGAATCCATCTATATCTTAATTACAACCTAGCCACATGAATCTAAGATGATAAAAACATGTAAATTAAGTGCAATTTTGAGAAATGGAAACCTGAGTTGGAGCTTCAAGTACAGGTGGTTTCAGGCCTCAATTCTTCTCCAACAAGTGCAGATTGCTTCAGTGAATAATGATAAACGTTTCTTGATAACCAATTCTTGCTGAAACTCTCTGAATCTCCAAAACCGAAAATCCAATTCCAAGCTCTTTCACCCACTTGCTCCAATGGATTCTCAACTGATTTTGCCACTAGAAGGTTCTCAGAATGATCCACATCCAATTTATATTCAGTCTAACAACTTTGGAGGCCCAAACCAAGCCCAATTTGGGATTTTCAAGTTTCACCTTCCTTCCAAAATTTCAATGAGGTGGTACACGTTTTTGCCTTGCTCTCCCCTCAAATCCAGTCCAATTCACTTACGTAACAGTTGTGGAGTACAATTGAAGAGTTTTCCTTCCTTGATTCCAATCAAAGGGATGCATTTGGTATGTTTCTTCATAATGAAGTAAGACTCCATATGGCCATGTTATGAGCTTCAATTCAAAAATGTGATAATGCCAAAGCCTTTAGAATGTCAATTACAATCAAAATGATCACAAACTTGGCCTGAAAACATCCCATTTCCAATAGTTTTGAATTTTTACATTTTAATCCATTAAAATGGTCTTTTGGGAATTTTCTTCAACCAAATCTTGATACAATCCATATCAATGGACTCTTGATACTTGGCTAAGCTAAAAACGTCATTTTGAGCAACTTTCATGTTGAACAAAAATCCATTTGAAGCTTGCAAGATAGTGAAATTGACCTATAATGCCAAATGACCAATAATCTTACTTTCCCGAAATACCCCTAACTTGTAAACCTCATAAATTGAGTTCTACAAATCATATGGAAGACTTATAATACAATTTGGAAAGCTAAGATCAAGACCTACAACTTTCATGTTGGCTAAAAGTTTAGGAGAAATACCCTTCTAGGTCAAAAGTTCCTTGGAAGTTGGTGAACTTTCACAGACAAATTTCACATTCCTCAGAAGACATGTAACTTGTCTGGACCATAACTTGAGTTCTATAAATCCAATGGAGGACTTCTAGTACTAAAATTAAAGCTAAGAGCATGCTCTACAAGTTTTGTGTTGGCCAAAAGTGGATATGTAACTTTTATCTTGAGATAAGTGGTCTTGAAGTTAGGCACTAAATAGGGGATTTTACCCTGAGAACCCTAATTTAGCAACTCCTCACACTTTGAATTCTTCTTGAATAGATCTTGGAATATTATCTCATGTGTCTCAACAAAAATATCCATGGTTCTAAAAACCTAGAATTGAGCTTTGACTCTCTTCAATTGCACAGTTGACTTGGAATTACTCAGATGAAAACCCTACTTACACTACCCTTAATTGTGGCTCTTCACACTTGGTACAATGACTTGATTGAGCTCCACCATGACCTTCAAGGTACTTCAATGAGCTATACTCACACCCTCTCACCTTGGTCGAGACCCCACCATCCCTGTATGATCTTTAACTGGTCCTCAAATTAGGAGACTAACCCCACACAACCAAATGAACTCCTTAAGAACCCAACCCTCTTCCTGATGACTATGGTGACTTCTCAAGCTTGCACAAAACCTCCAGATAGGCTTCTCTAGATACACACCACACTTTATCCCCTGTTAAATGAGTAATTCTATGTTATGCAAATGCTAGAACAATGCAATGCTAATGCAATGAAACATAAACTAGGTAAGAAAAGGTTAGGCAAATTTTGGGGTGCAACAACTGCCCCTATTCAAGCGGCTTGGACCCGATAGGATGAAAAGTGGACGGCTTTCAGGCAATCGAGGTAGAATACGATTGAATACTGGAGAACCCGGAAATTTGCTAACCGAAGAAGTAAACTTCCAAACTGCTTGGGAACACCACATCCAAACAATTGCAGCCGGTTGTCACAGCAACAACTGATCAATCATTCGATAAAGAACCTGATTTCAATATCAACCACCTGCATGACGCCACAGGTTTTGAGTCAACGACAAACGCTATGATAAGCGGGCACTACGTAAAGCATGACATTAATATCCTTGATCCTCCATTTCCGCAGAAACAGGCATACTCTACATAAAAGCGAATCTTGTCAACATCATTGACCTTCCATTTCCTCAGAAATAGGCACACGCTAAATAAAAGCGAGCAATGTCAATATCACTGACCTTCCATTTCCTCGGAAATGGGCACACGCTAAATAAAAGCGAGAACTGTCAATATCACTGACCTTCCATTTCCTCGGAAATGGGCACACGCTAAAAGAAAGCGAGAAATGTCAATATCACTGACCTTCCATTTCCTCGGAAATGGGCAAACACTAAAAGAAAGTGAGAAATGTCAATATCACTGACCTTCCATTTCCTCGGAAATGGGCAAAAGCTAAATAAAAGCGAGCCTTGTCAATATCACATACCTTCCATTTTCTCGGAAATGGGCAAACGCTAAATAAAAGCGAGAACTGTCAATATCACTGACCTTCCATTTCCTCGGAAATGGGAAAACGCTAAAAGAAAGCGAGAAATGTCAATATCACTGATCTTCCATTTCCTTGGAAATGGGCAAACACTAAATAAAAGCGAGCAATGTTAATATCGCTGACCTTCCATTTCCTCGGAAAATGGGCAAACGCTAAATAAAAGCGAGCCATGTCAATATCACTGACCTTCCATTTCCTCGGAAATGGGCACACGCTAAATAAAAGCGAGAATTGTCAATATCACTGACCTTCCATTTTCTTGGAAATGGGAAAACGCTAAATAAAAGCGAGAAATGCCAATATCACTGATCTTCCATTTCCTCGGAAATGGGCACACGCTAAATAAAAGCGAGAAATGTCAATATCACTGACCTTCCATTTCCTCGGAAATGGGCAAATGCTAGATAAAAGCGAGAAATGTCAATATCACTGACCTTCCATTTCCTCGGAAATGGGCAAACGCTAAAAGAAAGCGAGAAATATCAATATCACTGACCTTCCATTTCCTTGGAAATGGGCAAACACTAAATAAAAGCGAGAAATGTCAATATCACTGACCTTCCATTTCCTCGGAAATGGGCAAACGCTAAATAAAAGCGAGAAATGTCAATATCACTGACCTTCCATTTCCTCGGAAATGGGGACACGCTAAATAAAAGCGAGAACTGTCATCCACAGACTTGAACAAACAACTCTGCGGGGAACTTCTGACATCGACTGCCAGACATCCATCTTGATCGAAAATGGGTAACAACTTCGAAGGTATAATCATGAAGTTCTCAATGTCGACGTAACAGCCATCCGAGGAGGACTCTACTGGGGAAGAAGAGAAACTTAACCAAGAAACTCTGATGAGGGGACGAATGCGATCATCACCTATCTCACGTCAAGAATTTGAACATCTGAAACCATCCTGAACAAGAATTCCAAACCTGCAGGGAAACACCTGAAACAAAATAGGTAACCAACCTGGTTTATGTTTCAAAATGCGTATGTTGATAATGGCGTAATGCTCCATACGAAATGGAATGCTACGTATTTGCAAATATGATGATATATGCAAGATGCAAATGCAGGCTCGAGCTGCTGGAGAAAAGCTGGATACAGAACCGCTTCAGCAAAATAAATGCTGAAGACAAAGCTAACTCCACTGGGGATAACCGGGTATCATAGAATTGTTCCAACAAAATGAATGCTGGAAAGGTACGCCGACTCCGCTGGGGGGGTAGAAACAATCCTGCTGGGGGATAGTTTTACGATCCGGAGTTACGAACTCTGCAGAGGACGATCAACCTATTGGAGGAAATATAACCTGCTGGAAAACAGAAAAAGCCATCCTGCGCGGGGATGAACTTTTCAAACTATTGGCAACCTGGTTGTGCCCTGGGGGACTTCACTGGGGATTACATGTGCACACAATCGTCGCTGGGGATGCACATTACTGCCTAATCGCTCGCTAACTCGCATCCAACTCTTGTGGGGACAAAGTGCAACTTCCATCTGCTGGGGAGGAATAAAATCACCTAGAGCCTGCTTCTACGTTAAGGGACTCTGGCTGGGGAGACACGATCCCTTAGCTGTTTGCTGCAAAGGTAACGACCCTGCAAAACATGAGCAACAACAAGATATCCTATACAAAAGGAAATATCCCGGTCAATAGCCCTGGCGCTCGCTCAATCAATTCAAAGTTTTAACAATTATTGACCTAGGCCTGCAAGTTTATGCATGTGCAAGTTTATCAAAAACATCGGCGTTTTCCACAAACAAAACAGCGAAAGTTAAAACAAGAACAAACAATCAAGTACTGAATAGTATGCGTTTTATTGATAACGGGCCCGTAAATAGGAAAAGTTTTGTACAATGGATGCAACTCCTGAAAAGAGGAAGCTACAAAATAAATGCAAATATGTACAGAGGTACAAAGAAATTTGTATACATGTCGGCAACGTGGTACAGACGAACACCATGAGCTGATCCTCCTATGACTCGCCTGAATCCGACGCTTTCCCGATACTCCGTCTTCGGAAGAGATTGACTTGGATAATCGACCCTCAGGTACTCCCAAACCACTAAGCAATGCAGTATCAAACTCGGACCACAGTCATTTGCTTTTTCAATCCCTAACTTTTGCCTGAATCGCCCTTTGCGGTTTTTCAATCCACCGGGATACCCTTTTTTTCCGAAGTTGCCTTCTCAGGTTTTCGACTTCGCGGGTGTACATATTTTCCAATTTTTATCCCTAATTTTTGCCCGAACCTTTTCTTTTTCTTTTTGGTTCGCCGGGATGCCCCATTTTTGCCTGGACTCTCTTTTTTCTGTCCAGCGGGTCTCTTTAAGCAAAGTATTTTTTAACTGCGTCCGAGCTCACAAGGGATGAAAAATCTTCGCCATCCATGGTGGACAACAGTAAGGCTCCTCCAGAGAAGACCTTTCGCACATTGTATGGACCTTCATAGTTGGGAGTCCATTTGCCCCTGTGATCAGATTGTGGTGGGAGAATATTCTTTAGCACAAGATCGCCCGTCTGAAAGCTTCGAGGGCGTACCTTCTTGTCATAAGTTTTCTTCATTCGGCTCTGGTATAATCGACCATATGCGATAGAGGCAAGTCTCTTCTCATCCATCAAATTGAGCTGATTCAAACTATTCCGCACCCATTCTGCCTCATCAAGTTGGACATTAAGCAATACTCTCAGGGAAGGAATCTCAACTTCTAACGGTAGGACAAACTCCATACCATACACTAGTGAGAAAGGTGTTGCCCCGTTTGATGTGCGTACCATCGTACGATAACCGTGCAAGGCGAAGGGCAACATCTCGTGCCAGTCTTTGTATGTCACAACCATCTTCTGAACTATCTTCTTGATGTTCTTATTGGCCGCTTCGACAACGCCATTCATCTTGGGCCGATAGGGAGATGAATTATGATGCTCAATCTTGAAATTCTGGCACAATTCTTTCATCATCTTGTTATTCAGGTTCAAACCATTATCAGTAATGATTCTTTCAGGAATGCCGTAGCGACAAATGATGTCCTTTTTTATAAACCGGGCTACCACTTGCTTGGTAACATTAGCGTAAGACGCTGCTTCAACCCATTTTGTGAAGTAATCGATAGCTACCAAGATGAACCGGTATCCATTGGATGCGGTGGGCTCAATTTTGCCAATCATATCGATGCCCCACATGGAGAAAGGCCACGGAGACGCCATAACGTTCAAAGGACTTGCGGCACTTGAATCTTGTCTGCATAGATCTGGCATTTATGGCACTTCTTTGCAAACTTGAAACAATCTCTTTCCATCGTCAGCCAATAATACCCCGCCCGTAATAACTTTCGAGACATAGCATGTCCGCCAGCGTACGTGCCAAAGGTTCCCTCGTGGACCTCTTCCATGAGCAGATTAGCCTCTTTCTCATCAATACATCGCAAAAGTACCAAATCATGGTTTCTCCTATACAGAACACCATCCGGATTCAAGTAGAAATTACTAGTCAATCTCCTAAGAGTCTTCTTATCGCGCCCGGATGCCCCATTCGGATACTCTTGGTTCTTTAGGAAATTCTGGATATCAAAATACCACGGCTTGCCATCGGAAGCTTCCTCAATGGCGAATATGAAGGCGGGCCTATCAAGGCGAGAGATAACTATTCTGGGAGCCTCACTCCAAAAGTTAACTTTGTACATGGAAGACAATGTCGCAAGAGCGTCAGCCATCTGATTTTCTGCCCGTGGCACATGGTGAAACTCTACTCTGTCAAAGAAGGGCAACAACCTCCTTGCATAATTCATATACGGTATCAGATTGGGCTGACGAGTCTCCCATTCTCCCTTGATCTGGTGAACGACTAGCGCGGAGTCTCCATACACATCAAGATTTTTAATCCTCAAATCAATAGCCTCCTCGAGACCCATGATACACGCCTCATATTCAGCTTTATTATTGGTAACCGGAAATGTCAATCTGGCAGTGAACGGGATGTGCATCCCATGGGGAGTCGTGATGATTGCCCCAATTCCACTTCCATATGAATTCACAGCACCGTCAAAAATCAATTGCCATTGGGAACCCGGCTCAGGACCTTCACCATGCAACGACTCTTTGCAATCTTTCATCTTTAAGTACATGATATCCTCTTCAGGAAAATCAAACTTCATTGGCTGGTAATCATCAATTGGCTGCTCAGCCTGGTACTCTGACAGTATGCTACCTTTGATAGCCTTTTGTGAGACATACTGTATATCGTGCTCTGTCAGTACCATTTGCCATCGCGCAATTCTTCCTGAGAGTGCCTGCTTTTCAAAGACGTATTTGATCGGATCCATCTTCGAAATCAGCATTGTTGTATGATTCAGCATGTATTGTCTCAGACGTTTGGCAGCCCAAGCAAGTGCACAACACGTCTTTTCAAGCATAGAGTATCGGGGTTCATAGTCTGTGAACTTTTTACTCAAGTAATAGATCGCATGCTCTTTCCGTCCAGTCTCGTCGTGTTGACCGAGAACACAACCCATACTATTCTCAAGAACCGTCAAGTACATAATCAGCGGTCTTCCAGCTACTGGTGGCATCAATACTGGAGGTTCCTGCAAGTATTCTTTTATTCTTTCAAATGCCTTTTGACAATCTTCGTTCCAGACAATTGTCTGGTCTTTCTGCAACAATTTAAACATGGGCTCACACGTGGCAGTATGGTGAGATATGAACCGAGCAATGTAGTTCAACCTCCCCAAAAAACCACAAACCTTTTTCTCTGTTTTTGGCGCTGGCATTTCTTGTATCGCTTTTATTTTAGCAGGATCAACCTCTATTCCTTTTCCACTAACAATGAATCCCAGAAGCTTACCAGATCTCACCCTGAAGGTGCACTTATTAGGATTTAACCTCAGCCTGGATTTCCTAAGCCTTTCAAACAATTTCAGAAGATTCACCAGATGCTCTTCCTCCATCTGGGATTTGGCAATCATATTGTCAACATAGACCTCAATCTCTTTATGCATCATGTCATGAAAGAGTGTCGTCATAGCACGCTGATATGTTGCCCCAGCATTCTTCAAACCAAAGGGCATCACTTTGTAGCAGAACGTTCCCCACGGGGTAATAAAAGTTGTTTTCTCCATATCCTTCGGCGCCATCTTAATCTGATTATAGCCTGAAAAGCCGTCCATGAAGGAAAACACCGAGAATTGAGCAGTGTTGTCGACCAACACATCAATATGGGGAAGCGGGAAGTCACCCTTAGGGCTCACCTTGTTCAGATCCCGATAGTCGACGCACATTCGTACCTTACCATCTTTCTTTGGTACAGGTACTATATTGGCGACCCAAGGAGGGTAAGTTGTAACAGCTAGGAAACCAGCGTCCCATTGTTACTGCACTTCCTCTTTAATCTTTACGGCCATATCTAGTTTAGTTCTTCTGAGCTTTTGCTTGACCGGCGGACAATCTTCACACAATGGCAAGTGGTGGACCACAATATCAGTATCTAGCCCAGGCATATCTTCATAAGACCAAGCAAAGATGTCACTATACTCTCGAAGCATCTCGACAAGTCTCTGCTTGATATCACTTTGTAGCACAGCCCCTATCCGGACATTCCTGACAATTTCTTCCGAACCCAGATTAACGATCTCAATATCCTCCTGATGAGGCAGAATGATTCTCTCTTCTTGTTTCAAAAGACGAGTCAGCTCTTCTGGTAAGTCGTCGTCCTCAACAATCTCTTCCTCGACTTGGAATATCGGGTGCTCAAAGTCGAAGCGAGTCATAGGGAGTTCTTGGTCGGTGTCATCTGAAATATGAATCCTGCAAAAGAAAGGGTTAAATGCTTCAAATTATATGCAAACGAAGCATATAACCACATTGCCATTTTATTGTAAAAATAAACACAGAAAGCAGAAAAACAGGGATCACAAAATTTGCATGAGAAAAACGCCTTTATTTGATGATTAAAACAAAGCATACACATAAACAAGTAGGCCCTGAAATAAAATCACTATGCCCCGGGTAGGACATAGGATTGTACAATAATCGAAAAACAAGGCATTACTGTTTTGGCGTCACTTGGATAAAGTCCTGGATAGACCAGTTGCATAGGCTCTGTCCTGGCTCGCTGGGCTTGATCCACGAATCCATGTCACAATCGCTATCGCCTTCTTCACTATCAGACACAACATTGATCTGCTCAAAACTGACTCCTCCCAGAGTGAACACAATCGGCCCTTTGAACTTTGGCTTGCTCTGCAAAGACGATGACGACGATGGATGATACCCTAAGCCGAACTTATCCTGCTTAACAGGAATCTCTAGAACCTGACCCCAACCTTTTGTCTCCCTGGCCTGAACTACCGCTTGAGCTTCCTTGTACGACAACATAGCCACTTCTGACCCACCGCTTAAGACAAGAGATTTATCTCTGATTTTCACTCCTTCAAAGGCTTGGCATAATGTCTCATGGATCTCACCATCTACTTCGACATATTTAAACGATGACAGGTGACTGACCAAAATGTCTTCCTCCCCACATACGGTGACAATGCTACCACCGACCATATACTTTAGCTTTTGGTGCAACGTCGATGTTACAGCCCCCGCAGCGTGGATCCACGGTCGTCCAAGCAAACAGCTATAAGCTGGATGTATATCCATGATGTAAAATACGGTGTCAGACACCTCTAGACCAACCTGGACTGGCAAAGTCAGTTCTCCGAACACGGACCTTCTCGTCCCGTCAAATGCTCTCACTACCAGGTCACTTGGCGTGCAGATTACACCTCGGGTATCTAGCTTCAACAATGCTTTCTTGGGCAAGACGTTTAGGGATGAGCCAGTGTCAACAAGGACATGGGACATAACAGTTCCCCTACACTCAACAGAAATATGCAACGCACTGTTATGGTTACGTCCCCTGGGTGTCAAATCAACATCAGTAAAGCCAAGGCCATGCCCTGCGTTCACGTGCGCAATCAATCCTTCGAGCTGATTAACGGATATCTCCTGGGGTATATAGGAAGCGTCTAGAGCTTTCAGCAAAGCATTCCGATGAGCTTCGGAACAAAGCATCAATGACAAGATTGATATTTTGGAAGGCGTATGCTGCAGATGATCGACAATTTTGTAATCGCTCTTCTGAATTAATCTCATGAATTCTTCTACATCTTTGGTCAAAGCCTCTTTTTCCTTCTCTTGAGAAGGTCCTTCTTCATACACTTTACCTTTCCCTTTAGCAATTCGCTTAGCTTCTACTTTTGGCGACGTAAAGATTCTGCCACTGCAGGTTATGCCCCATGCCCCCACAAGATTATCAATGGATCCTACAGGCGGGCTTGGTAAGTTAATCTTCCCCCCATTGTAATACACTTCCGCCCCATAATTCTAGGGGATGGCTTTAGTACTTTCATATGGAATAGGTCCAGCTTTGGTAATTGTGATAGTCGGCCTCTTGGGAGGTGCCGATATCGTGACAGTTTTGAACGATATTGTAATCGTTGCAACTTCACCCTGCTCTTCAGCTTTTGCCTCAACAGGCTTGTCTTCAGCAGTGCAGTCAAATTGCAGCGTACCCTCATCGATCAACCCTTGAATACCCCTTCTCAAGTTATCACAACCCTCAGACTGGGCCAAACAATCAATACAATCAGCGTCACAACCAGGGAACACCCCCCTTTCAGTAACCTGCTCTTGACATAACCCAGAGGTGTTTTCAATTCATCCACATTCATAACCAGGTTCAGACTAGCATCTTCCAGAATCGCACCCACCTGCGCCGATCCGTAAGGCGACATCGAATTCTTCTCAATATTGGGCGCTTCATTACCAAAGTTTATAGCTTTGCTATCTATCAAATCTTGCACCTTGTGCTTGAACGCTTGACAATTCTCGATGTTATGACCGGGTGCCCCAGAGTGGAAGTCGCAATGTTCATTAACGTCATACCCATAAGGAGGCGTGCCCTTCGGCAGAGCTAGCATCCTTTTCTCAACTAGCTGCAACTGTAACAAGGTTGGAAGAAGCTGCGCATAAGGTAGCGGAGGTGCATCAAAGACTCTTCTCACAGCCCTATCCCGACCTTGATATCTCTGTGGAGCAGTGTCCTGTCGTCCCTGTTGCTGTTGTGGCTGTTGTTGTTGTTGAGGTACAGGAATTGTCACACTGGCGATCTGCTGCCTGTGCCAATTCCGACTTCTATCCCTTCTCCGATCACCACATAATTGTCGCTACTGCGAAAATCGGCGCCGGCTGAACAGAAGAGTCGCCACCGTGCGTTATTTATCCCAACGGAGGGAAAGGAAACGCTCAGAGTAAACCTCACGCAAAGACGGGAAAGGAATGGTCATCGCAACCAAATCCTGGATTCGGGAGTCGGTTACGGAAGGGGAAGGTATTAGCACCCCTCACATCCGTCGTACTCGATGGGATCCACGCTTGTTTTCTAGTACGGATTGTTATTCTATCTATTCTATAGGTCTAAGGTTAAGAGAAAAAAAATGACTCGGCAAAGTATCGCACTTTATGCCTACGTATTCCCGTCTGGAACGAGAAATCAGAGTCAACGTAGTTCACCTACCTACGGAAAAGGTTGCTCGCTAGGATACAACATCCTATGCCTACGTACTTTCATACAGCATGAAAGATCAGAGCAAACATAGTTCGGGCTACGGAAGACACAGATTTGTCTGTTTATCTTTTATCCTTCTGAAAAAGTTTTCTTCTGATTACGGGTCCAAGCGGATAAAAATGACACTTTGACGTTTGTTTCCAGTCTTTTACACAAGAACTGTCTTTTATTAATGTTTGAAATCTTATTGTATTTTTGATTGTTTCGAGATGAGAAGAGAACGACACTCTAAAACCTAAGGTTTGAAACGGGAATCAAAACTACCCTAATGTTATCATACATGGATGAAAGCCTAATGTCTGCCATATTTCTCTCTTGCACAGAGAAAAACAGAGATCCTAAGGGATAAACGGAAAAGAAACAGCAGATATACAGTAAAGCAGTAAAATGCATGAGATGCAGCAATACAAGCGAGGCAAGGGAGTCCCACTCAACCTCGAACCTGGGAAAACAATAGGCAAAGTGAAACGGCTTCACTTCAAACCTAAGGGGCAAGCTGAACAAGCCAACAATCAATACAGTAAAAGAAAAATAAAACCCCAAAACCAGCTCTGACAGCACACCAGCTCCTACAACAGCAAATAATCAACAGCAAGCCAATTGACAGTAACATCTTCAAGTAAGACCCCATTTCAATCTTCAATGACTTATAAGCTTCAAGGCAAGCCCTCCATCTCCAAGAAAACACCAAGCTTTAGCAAGCAATGAACCCCAACAGTTGACAGCTTCAGACAGTAGTAAAACCCTAACTCAACAGTTGAGCAACTTTGACAGGCACAAACTTCTCCTTCACCCATCTTCAATGCAATGAACTTTATCTTCAATGAACTTCTATCTTCAAGGCTAGCACTCCAGAAGAGAATCACTTAACAGAATAAGTTGGATGTTAAACAACTTATTGACAACCAAAGGAAGCCTATAAGTGTTTATCATCACAAGAGACTGGTTCCCTCAAAGTTCTACTGCTAAGATAAGCCACTTATCCCTCCAAAGGAGGGATGTGGATATCTTAGAAGGACTTTTAGTCATTGGGGGGAATGGAAGCACAAGATGCTTTCCATGTTTGTGGAAGAATTCAGTCTAATCTAAAGCTCTGCCTATTTCTCCTATTTCCTATGTCTGCAACAAGCCTCTTCAAGCAAAAGAATCCCCAAGCTCCAAGCATCATTATTTGTCTTCAATCTTCTTTCATGCTTCCTCATGCTCCACAAGCCAAGCCCAAGCCCCACACCCCAGTTGAAATGCCCAAAACCCAACAAACAAAGCAACATCCCAAGTGGGAAACACACCAATATCAACCAAATTGCAAAAATCAAGTAAAAATAGTAAAACTCATTATAAAATCCTAATTAAATTTATAAGGGACGCTAATAATATACCCTATACCCCATATAAACCCCAAAACCTAAATCAATTTTAAAACCCCAAAACTATGCCCTAAACTGCACCTAATTGTTGTAAAACCCTAATTCTGACACCTCTTCTATCTACCTCTCAAATTAATCTAAATTTCAGTCACAAAAATATGACAAAATTCCTAAGGGTACATGCTTCCCTAATTTAATCAACCTCACAATAATCAATCAAAAATCATGCATCAATCTCTCATACTAAATTCAGAAAAATCAAGTACTAAACAAATGCAAAATAAAAGCAATAATATGGTAAAATATGCCAAAAATATAAAATGCATGAAATTAATATTTTTATTATTTCACAATTTTCTAGAGGTCCTAAGGAAACTAGGGAAAAAATCCCATCCTAAAATGATCATTTTTCAATTTATTGTGAATTATTTACTAAACTATATGCAAACATGAAAAAATGAAAATCAATTAGAAAATAAAAAAAACAGGCGTGGCAAATAGCAAATTTATGCAGCTCAAAATAAGAGTTGGGCTCAGGAGGGGGTGCCAACATCAAAACGCGCTAAGCCCATTACTAATTCAGAAAAACATTAAAAAAACACAAGGAAAAAAAGAAAAATCCTGGGGGCGAATAGCAATATTTTCGCCTTGTATTTCCACTGGGCCTCCCATTGGGGGTGCGACTAGCAAACTGGCCTATGGCCTAAAACGCAATTCAATCAGAGAGGGGGGTTCCATGGGAAGTCAGGGGATATGATTAGCAAAACCAACACCATGGGCCTAAGGCTCGAATCCAATCCTCTCAGCAACAAAACCCTAACCCTATCCCAATCCCCTATCTATTGTTCACTCCTTCCTAAACCCTAACGACGCTCCTTCATTCTCCCTCTCCATCCTCTCTACCTCGCTCTCTCAAGCCTTTGCTCAAAAATCCTCACAGACTTGTTCCAATTCCCTAACCTAATCTCTCCATATTCTACCAAACTGACCTAGTTATCTAACTAAAACAACAACTACCATCGTCAGAAGAAGATATTGAATCAAACCTGGAAATATGATGAAGGTTGATGATGAAGATTACTCTGGGGATTTTGAAGCTTGGACGCTCTTGACGACGTTTGAGGCTTTCTGGAAGATCCTCACGAGCGTGATGAAGATCTACGAACGCGATGCATATCCACGGAGCAGTTCTGGAAACTGATGATGGCGCGGATGCTTCTGATGAAAATCCTGAGAGTTCTTGACGAAAAGAAGAAAGATAGCGGCCTATGAATCCTGATGAAATTTCTTTGAAGAACTTCTTGAAGATTCTCGGCGGTTGTGATTTTCGATGAGATCTTGGAGCGTTGAAATCGGAGGAGATCTGGAGGTTAAGGAAATGAAAGTTCTTGAACTCGTTGGAAGTTTCCTGGAAAAAAACTCTTGAATATTGATGGAGTTCTTGGTGAAATCTGGGGAATGACAAACTGGATGAAGATGATGAATGAACTTTGAAGGATCGGAGGATGATCTGGGGAAAAAATTGTATGAAAATTTTGGATGATGTTCTTAGCAGATCTGGAAAAATGCAGATTCAGATGAATTTTCCGGTGGAATCAACGTTTCCGGCGACGGTTAGAAGTTACCGGCGAGAGGTTACAGCGGAGGTGCGGTGGTCCGGCGAGGGTTGCATGGCCGGCGGTGGGATAGTGTTAGTGGGACGCGTGGCAGTGAGAAAGAAGGAGAGAGAGACGCGTGGGGCCAGAGGGAGATAGGTGGCAGAAAGAGAGAGTGGTGTGAGTGATGGGGTGGAAGAAGAATTGAAGACACGCGTGGCACTGCTATTTAAAGGACATGTGGCAATTTTTTTCTCTGACTGGGCCCTGATTACTGGACACCTGGCCCACTATTAAGACTAAGACTCTAATTAAATGCTACTTAAAACCCTAATTAAAACTAAACAAAAATTAATTGAAAAGAAATCCTAATCAGACTTCTAATTAAACCTAATTAAAAACAAAATTAACTCTAATTAACCTATTAAAAAACAGAAAAAAGATTTAATATCTAAAAAAAACTATCTAAATCCTATATTAAATCTATAAGTTCAATTAAAAATTCTATTAAAATCTAGAAAAAGATAATAAACCTATTAAATTCTATATCACAAATCTTTTATCACTATTTATTTAAAACTAACATCTCACATTATTATACTCTTTTTTTTAGACTATATCACAAAACTATTAAAAAATCTAAAAGGCCTATTTAAAATCTATATTAAACTATTCTATTTAATAAAAAAAACTAATATCTAAAACGCTAAACAACCATTAAAACTATTAAAAAAAAGGGAATATCTATTTAAAAAAATCTAAAAAAATCTATTTACTTCTATTAAAAAATGTATATATATATATATATATATATATATATATATATATATATATATATATATATATATATATATATATATATATATATATATATATATATATATATATATATATATATATATATATATATATATATATATATATATATATATATATATATATATATATATATATATATATATATATATATATATATATATATATATATATATATATATATATATATATATATATATATATATATATATATATATATATATATATATATATATATATATATATATATATATATATATATATATATATATATATATATATATATATATATATATATATATATATATATATATATATATATATATATATATATATATATATATATATATATATATATATATATATATATATATATATATATATATATATATATATATATATATATATATATATATATATATATATATATATATATATATATATATATATATATATATATATATATATATATATATATATATATATATATCAAAATCTATTAAATTGTATTAAAAAACTAACCTATTTAATATCTAAAAATCAAGTAAATCTATTAAAAAACTATTAAAATGCATTAAAAATCTAGAAAATAAGAGAGAAAATCCTAAAAATGCCAGAAAGCCGATTAAATCGATTAGAGAACAATTGCGCAACCATAGCGAAACCCAGGCACCGAGATGGCCTAAAAACGCAGGGAACGAGCACCAATTCTCAAAATACACTTATTCAAACTGGCCTGAACTGCCTGAAACGCCAGGGGCTGCAATCCCGATAAAATTAATTCGACTGAGAAAATTGCAATGCATGCAGTATGCGAATGCGAATGCAAAATGCGTCAAAACATAAACCAGATATGGGAATCGGTTGGTCAAATTTTGGGGTACAACAGTTGCCCCTATTCAAGCAGCTTGGACCCGACTGGGTGAAGAGCGAACGACCTTCAAACATTCGAGGTACGAGACGGTTGAATACCAAAGAAACCCTGAAATTTGCCAACCGCAGAAATAAACTGCACCAACTGCTTGGACAACACCATCCGCTGACTGGATCTGGTTGTTACGGCAACAAACTGATCAATTAGCGACCGTGCTGTGGATTATTTTCATCAGCCTGAAAAAGATTCTATCCTTGCAGGGATAGAACTTTGTCTACATTCTGTCAACACAGAGAAATCCTAACGACCTCGATGGGGAAACAGTTCTGTCAAATATCTGAACACATTCTGTCTTGTCCTGAGACACCTACTCTATCTATCATGGGAAAACCATCTTCCTGAATACGAGAGATTCATCCGCCTGCTCCATACGGGAAAAAGTCATCTGCCTGATTACAGGAAACTCCATCTGCCTGCTTCGTACGGGAAAAGTCGTCTGCCTGATTACAGGAAAATCCATCCGCCTGCTTCATACAGGAAAATTATCTGAATACCGTTTCTCAGCCTACCTCTGCAGTAGCTACTTTCGTTGGTCCAGCCCACAAACGGCTTTGAGGAGGACTCTACTGGGGATAGTAACACGAGGAAATCACGGCGACTTCCTTGGGGAAAATACTTTTGTCAAATACCGGAACACAACTCACATACTTTAGCTATCCTGGGAGAATTATCTATCTGGATACCGGAAAGTTCATCCGCCTGCTTCATACGGGAAAAGTCATCTGCCTGATTCATGCAGGAAAATCCATCCGCCTGACTCTTACGGGAAAAGATAACACATCTGCCTGATACATACAGGAAGGTTCGTCCGCCTGATTCTTACGGGAAAATCGTAACACATCTGCCTGATACATACAGGAAGGTTTGTCCGCCTGATTCTTACGGGAAAATCATAACACATCTGCCTGATACATACAGGAAGGTTCGTCCGCCTGATTCTTACGGGAAAATCGTAACACATCTGCCTGATACATACATGAAAGTTCTTCCGCCTGATTCTTACGGGAAAATCGTAACACATCTGCCTGATACATACAGGAAGGTTCGTCCGCCTGATTCTTACGGGAAAATCGTAACACATCTGCCTGATACTTACAGGAAAGTTCGTCCGCCTGATTCTTACGGGAAAATCGTAACACATCTGCCTGATACTTACAGGAAAGTTCATTCGCCTGCTTCATACGGGAAAAGATAACACCTCTGCCTGATGCATACAGGAAAGTTCTTCCGCCTGCTTCATACGGGAAAATATAACATTAGATATAGCTTCCTAGCCTGTTCGCGATAGTAGTTAACTCCACTGGAAATATTCTGAAAATAACTGCCCGACACGCGTTTCGACAACAAGTGACCACTTCTGAAATTTTGATTCATGAAGCCCTGAAATGCTGCCGCAACAGCAAACCTGAAGAAAAACACTCCGCTGGTCGGATAAGAGAAACTTCAGCCAGTAACTCTATGGGGAATAACGACAAGAACTGTGTCATCACATGTCTCCTGGTGAGACCTCGATCGTTTGGTAATAAATCTGAGATAGAACCCCGTACTCCTGTTGAGAAACACACCTGAAAAGCAAAAGGTTGACCAACCTGATTTATGTTTCAAACACTCCGCTGGTCGGATAAGAGAAACTTCAGCCAGTAACTCTATGGGGAATAACGACAAGAACTGTGTCATCACATGTCTCCCGGCGAGACCTCGATCGTCTGGTAATAAATCTGAGATAGAACCCCGTACTCCTGTTGAGAAACACACCTGAAAAGCAAAAGGTTGACCAACCTGATTTATGTTTCAAAATGCTCCATACAGCATGGAAATGCTACGCGTTTTGGGTAGATGCAATCATGATAATGTATGCAAATGCAAATGTAGGTGCAGGCTGCTGAGGAGCTTTGATAAGCTTGCTTCATCAACACGGCTGTTGAGGACAAACACCACCCTATTGGGGATGAACGGATATCAAGACGTATTCTGGCAAAATAAATGCCGGAGACACAACCAACTCTGCCGGGGAGAGATTACACATCAATTTCCACTGGGAGGAAAGAATAACACCTGCTGGGAAGACTAACTCAACTGGGGGAGAAGCAACCCTTCTGGGAGACAACTGTCTAGGTACAGTTTACGAACTCGGAACTACCACTCCGCTGGGGATAATCATCCTGACGAAGGCATGACGACCTGCGGGGAGAAAGAAAACCATCCTCGGCGGGGATACTCCTTTCTGAACTTACTATCTTGGTTACGCGCCACGGAAATCCTCCCAGCTGGGGATTGAACGCGCAAATCTTTGACTCTCTGGGGAGTATAAACTCTGCATGAGACACTGGTTCTGTCTTGCTGGGGATACCCTATGGGGGTAAGCTATGACTAGCTGGGGCGAGTGATCCCTCCTCGGTAAGGGATAACAACATTTCAACTCCTGGGGATGAGATGCGACCTGCATGGGGATTAGCGTCGCACCCAATCAAGTCTTTCACCACGAGCCTCCGGCTGGGGGCCATAATTTCCTGATCATTTGCTTCAAAGGTGAGGACCCTGCAAAACACAAACGAGACGAGACAAATCTATACAACCAAATCTATTCGGGTTAGTGTCCGTGACATTACTTCAGTCAATTCGAAGTTTTAGCAATTATTGGCAAGGGCCAGCAAAGTTATGCACATGCAAGTTCATCGGAACATTGGCGTTTTCCACATATAAAACAGTAAAGCACAAACATCAAATACTGAATAACATGTTTTATTGATAACAGGCCTCTGAATAGGCAAAGTTTTGTACATCGGATGCAACTCCTGAAAAGAGGAAGTTGCGCACACACACAGACATATATGCATAAAAAAAATACAAATCGAATTTGTACACATGTCGGCGACATGGTGCAGACAAACATCACGAGCTGATCCTCCTATGACTCGACTGACTCTGACGCTTTCCCGGTATTCAACTTTCGGAAGAGCTTGTGTCGGATAAACGAATCCTCAGGTACTCCCAAACCACTAAGCGATGTAGTCTCAAATTCAGACCGCAGTCGTTTGCTTTTTTCAATCCCTAACTTTTGCGTGAACCGCCCTTTGCGGGTTTTCAATTCACCGGGATACCCTTTTTTGCCGAAGTCGCCCAATGTAGGTTTTCGACTTCGCGGGTGTACATCTTTTCAATTTTATCCCTAACTTTTGCCCGAACCTTTTATTCTGTTTTCGGTTCGCCAGGATGCCCCATTTTTGCCTGGACTCTCTTTTTTTCTGTCCAGCGGGTCAATTTTCAAGCAAAGTATTTTTTAACTGCGTCTGAATTCACAGGCGACGTAAAGTCTTCACCTTCCATGGTGGACAACAACAACGCTCCTCCTGAGAAGACTTTTCTGACAACGTATGACCCTTCGTAATTAGGGGTCCACTTGCCCCTGTGATCTGTTTGTGGTGGGAGAATCCTCTTCAGCACAAGGTCGCCCGTCTAAAAGCTTCGAGGATGTATCTTCTTATCGTATGCTTTCTTCATCCGGCTCTGATACAACCGACCGTATGCGAGAGAAGCTAGCCTCTTCTCATCCATTAAGCTAAGCTGATTCAGCCTATCTTTCACCCATTCTGCCTCGTCAAGTTGGACATCTCGTAATACCCTCAGGGAAGGAATCTCAACTTCCAATGGTAACACTGCCTCCATCCCGTACAAAGCGAAAGGTAGCATCTCGTGCCAGTCCTTATACGTCACCACCATCTTCTGAACAATCTTCTTTATGTTCTTATTGGCCGCTTCGACAGCGCCATTCATCTTGGGTCGGTACGGATAAGAGTTGTGATGCTCAATCTTAAAATTCTGGCACAGCTCTTTCATCATCTTGTTATTCAAATTCGAACCGTTGTCGGTGATAATCCGCTCAGGGATTCCATATCTGCAGATAATATCTCGTTTGATAAATCTGGCGACCACTTGTTTGGTGACATTGGCATATGATGCTGCTTCCACCCACTTGGTGAAGTAATCGATTGCCACCAAAATGAACCGGTGTCCGTTTGATGCCGTAGGCTCAATCTTTCCCATCATATCAATTCCCCACATCGAGAATGGCCATGGTGATGACATCACATTCAGAGGACTTGGGGGTACATGGACCTTGTCCGCATAAATTTGGCACTTATGACACCTCTTTGCAAACTTGAAACAGTCTGTTTCCATAGTTAGCCAGTAATAACCTGCCGGCAACAGTTTTCTTGTCATAGCATGCCCACCAGCATGTGTGCCAAACGTACCTTCGTGTATCTCTTCCATGAGCAATTTCGCCTCTTTCTCGTCTACACAGCGTAGCAACACCAAGTCGTGGTTTCTTTTGTATAGGACACCGTCAGGATTCATATAGAAATTGCCAGCCAATCTCCTGAGAGTCTTCTGATCTCGACTGGATGCCCCAGCCGGATATTCCTTATTCTTCAGGAAATTCTGGATGTCAAAATACCAGGGTTTACCATCGGATGCTTCGTCAATGGCAAATATGAAGGCGGGCCTATCGAGCCGAGAGATAGCAATCCGGGGAGCCTCGTTCCAGAAGTTAACTTTATACATTGAAGACAATGTCGCCAAGGCGCCAGCCATTTGATTTTCTGCCCGCGGCACATGATACAATTCCACCTTGTCAAAGAAAGGCAACAATCTCCTTGCATAGTTCATATATGGTATCAAATTGGGCTGACGTGTCTCCCATTCTCCTTTAATCTGATTCACCACCAGAGCTGAGTCTCCATATACATCCAGATGTTTGATTCACAAATCAATAGCTTCTTCCAGCCCCATGATGCAAGCCTCGTATTCAACCTCATTATTGGTAACAGGAAAGGTCAATCGAGCCGTAAAGGGAATGTGCGACCCCTGAGGAGTGGTAATAATTGCCCCTATTCCGCTACCATAGGAATTTACAGCTCCGTCAAATATCAACTGCCACTTGGAATCCAACTCTGGTCCTTCGTCCGACAACGGTTCTTCCCAATCTTTCATCTTTAGGTACATGATATCCTCGTCAGGAAAATCAAACCTCATCGATTGGTAGTCCTCAACAGGCTGCTCCGCAAGGTACTCTGACAAGACGCTACCTTTAATAGCCTTTTGCGAGACATATTGAATATCATATTCGGTTAACACCATCTACCATCGGGCAATTCTTCCGGAGAGTGCTTGCTTCTCAAACACGTATTTGATTGGATCCATCTTTGAATTGAGCAGGGTTGTATGATTTAGCATGTATTGCCTCAAACGTTTGGCGGCCCAGGCTAGCGCACAACATGTTTTCTCGAGCATTGAGTATCTAGACTCACAGTCAGTAAACTTCTTACTCAAATAGTAGATCGCATGCTCTTTACGTCCTGTCTCGTCGTGTTGACCGAGAACACAACCCATACTTTCCTCAAGAACCGTCAAATACATAATCAACGGTCTCCCGGCCACTGGGGGTATCAAAACAGGAGGTTCCTGCAAGTATTCTTTTATTTTGTCAAACGCCTTTTGACAATTTTCATTCCAGGTCACAACCTGGTCCTTTTTCAACAACTTGAATATCGGTTCGCATGTCGCAGTTAGGTGAGATATGAACCGAGCGATGTAGTTCAACCTCCCTAAAAATCCACGCACTTCTTTTTCTGTTTTAGGCGTCGGCATTTCTTGTATTGCTTTTATTTTCGCAGGATCAACCTCTATTCCTTTTTCGCTCACGATAAACCCCAACAGTTTACCCGATTTCACCCCGAAGGTGCACTTGTTAGGGTTCAGTCTCAGCCTGAACTTCCTAAGCCTCTTGAATAATTTCAGCAGATTAACCAAATGCTCCTCCTCCGTCTGGGATTTGGCAATCATATCATCAACATAAACCTCGATCTCTTTATGCATCATGTCATGAAAGAGAGTCGTCATAGCACGTTGATATGTTGCCCCAGCGTTCTTCAATCCGAAGGGCATCACTTTGTAACAAAATGTTCCCCAAGGAGTAATGAAAGTAGTCTTCTCCATGTCTTCTGGCGCCATTTTGATCTGATTATAGCCCGAGAAGCCATCCATGAAGGAGAAGACGGAGAATTGAGCAGTGTTATCAACCAGCACATCGATGTGAGGAAGTGGAAAGTTATCTTTCGGGCTCGCCCTATTCAAATCACGGTAATCTACACACATTCGCACTTTATCGTCTTTCTTTGGTACTGGCACAATATTAGCGACCCATGAGGGGTATTTTGTAACAGCTAGGAAACCAGCATCCCACTGTTTTTGAACTTCCTTCTTAATCTTCACAGCCATGTCTGGTCTAGTTCTTCGGAGTTTCTGCTTAACAGGCGGACATTCTTCTTTTAATGGCAGACGGTGAACAACCATATCCGTATCCAGCCCAGGCATATCTTTGTACGACCAAGCAAATACATCACTATACTCCCTGAGCATCTCAATCAACCTTTGCTTGACGTCGCTTTGCAGTGCAGCCCCTATACGGATGTTCCTTTCAACCCCTTCCGAACCCAAATTGATGATTTCAATGACTTCCTCATGAGGCAGAATGATTCTTTCTTCTTGTTTCAATAACCAGGTCAGCTCTTCTGGTACGTCGCCATCTTCAACAATCTCTTCCTCAGCCTGAAATACCGGGTGCTCGAAGTCGAAGTGAGTCATAAGTGGTTCATAGATGTCATCTGAAATAGTAATTCTGCAAAGGAAATGGTTAAATGCTTCAAAACGCATACAAAGCGAATAACCACGTTGCCATTTTATTGTAAAAGATAAAAATAGGAAAAACAGGGATCACAATATTTGTATATGAAAAACGCCTTTATTTCATGATTAAACAATGTAATGTACATAACCAAATGGCCCTAAGCAAAATCGCTATGCCCCGGGTAGGACACAGGATTATTCAACAATTAAGAAAACAAATCATTATTGTTTAGTTGTCACAGGAACAGTTTCCAGGATAGACCAATTGCAGAGACTTTGTCCTGGCACGCTTGGCTTGATCCACGCGTCCATATCACAGTCGCTATCTCCTTCCTCAGAATCGGAAACAGCATTGATAGTCTCGAAGCTCACCCCGCTTGGCGCGATGGTTATTGGCCCTCTGAACCTGGGCGGCCCTGAAGAGGATGCTGATGACGAAGGATGATATCCAAGCCCGAACCTGTCATTCTTCACGGGAATCTCCAACACCTGACCCCAACCCTTGGTTTTGCCTGCCTGCACTAGAGTCGAGCCTCTTTGTAGGATGACACCGCCACATCTGATACTTTACTTGGCACCGGAGCTTTGTCCTTAATTCGCAACCCCTCAAAGGCTTGACAGGGTGTTTCGTGGATTTCGCCGTCGACTTCCACGTACCTAAATGACGACAAATGGCTGACCAGTATATCCTCCTCTCCACAAACTGTGACGACGCTGTCTCCCACCATGTACTTCAATTTCTGGTGTAACATGGATGTGACTGCCCCGGCAGCATGGATCCATGGGCGCCCAAGAAGACAACTATACGCTGGCTGGATGTCCATTATATAGAATTCAGTTTCAAATATCTCAGGCCCCACCTGCAACGGTAATGTTATTGATCCGAAAACTGACCTTCTCGTACCATCAAATGCCCTGACCACCAAGTCACTAGGCGTACAAATGATCCCTCTGATATCCAATTTCATCATTGCTTTCTTCGAAAGCACATTCAAGGAAGACCCTGTATCCACCAACACATGGGACATGACCGTGCCCCTACATTCAACTGAGATATGCAGCGCCATATTATGCTCTCTCCCCTCGGGGTCAAATCAAAATCCGTAAAGCCCAAACTATGGCCTGCATTCACGTGCGCCATCACCCCCTCCAACTGATTCACAGAAACATCTTGGGGGTACAAACGACGTGTCCACAATTTTCAATAACGCGTTCCGATGGGCCTCGGAACACAATAGCAGCGATAATATGGAGATCTTTGAAGGCGTTTGTTGAAGGTGCTCGACAATCTTGTAGTCACTTTTACGAATGAGCCTCATGAACTCCTCCACATCCTTAAGTGATGTTTCCTTTTCGTTCGAATGAGAAGGACCACTCTCAGTTGCCTTAGCTTTACCCTTGGCTAATCTTTCCGCCTCTACCTCGGGTGACGTGAAGATTCTTTCGCTTCTGGTCATACCCCCTGTTCTGACAACATTTTCTACAACCCCAGCTGGTTGTCCATTGACTTCAATTTTCTTACCATTGCAATATACCTCCAACCCGTAAGTCCACGGCATTGCTTTAGTACTCTCGAAAGGAACTGGTCCTGCTTTAGTAATTGTGATCGTCGGCCGCCTGGCGGGCGCCGTGATCGTTATTGTTTTCCTTGGAATCGTCACCGTAGCAACACCGTTCTGCTCGTCACACAACGCCTCTACAGGCTCTTCCGTCGCAGTTCTATCAAACTGCAAAGTACCCTCATCCATCATAGCCTGAATACCCTGCCTTAACTCACTACAACCCTCTGGCTGTATCCAACAATCCAAGCAAAATTCATCACACCCCGGGAATACACCCCCCTTTAGCAACCTGCTTTTAATCTCACCCAACGGTGTCTTCAGCTCCTTGATATCCGTCACTAGATTCAGATTCTCTTCTGTCAGGATGGCGTTTGCCCCATGATTGGGCATAGGCTGTTGTACTATGTTTGGACCCGCCTGTCCAAAGTTAATAGCTTTGCTATCCAATAAATCCTGAACCTTATGTTTAAATGCCTGACAAGCTTTTATATCATGCCCGGGTGCCCCAGAATGAAACTCGCAATGCTTGTTGGCATCATATCCGTACGGAAGTACTGCCCCAGTAGGCGGTGCCAAAGTCCTCTTTTCGACCAAGTTCAAACCTAGAAGAGTCTGGAGGAGTTCTGCATACGTGGAAGGAGGTGCGTCGAACACTCTTTTCAGTCTCGCATTCTGTACCCTTCTCTGGCCAGGATTCTGTCCTTGCTGTTGCTAGCTATTTGCTGCGGCTGAACATGTTGATGTCTTCCTCTGCCCCTGCCCCTGCCACCAAACACGGGACTAGAATCACCTTGTCGTCTACCACCAAATGCTTTTCTATTACCTCCCGACGAAGTAGACTCCCCAGCTTGGAACCTTCCCACCTTAATACTATTCTCAATCATTTCACCCATCAAGATCAGATCAGAGAAACTGCCCAACGCAACAGGAAACAACTTCTCATAGAATATCCCCGTGAATGTTCCAATGAACATATCGTTCATCTCCTTCTCCACTAGAGGAGGATGCACTCTTGCCGCCATGTCGCGCCACCTTTGCGCATATTCTTTGAAACTCTCCCCAGTTTTCTGTGACAAGCCTTGCAGCTGGACCCTGTTTGGTGCCAGGTCACTGTTATATTTGTAATGTGTCACAAACGCCTCAGCCAGTTGCTTCCATGTTTTGATCTGAGTGGGCTCCAACCCCATATACCACTCCAGTGACGGTCCGGACAGGCTATCTTGAAAGAAATGCATCAGCATTCTTTCATCATTCGAGTAAGCGGACATCCGTTTGTAGTAAGAGCGAACATGCACCTTTGGGCAAGTGTCTCCCTTATACTTATCAAACGTGGGAGCTTTAAACTTCAGCGGTACCCTCAGGCCAGACACCAATCCCATTGTAGTCATATCTAAGCCAGTAGTATTCTGACTCACTACACCCTTCATTTATTCCTCAAGCATTCTGATCCTCTGCACAGGATCCACAGGTCCTTGAATACCTCTACCAGAAAAGGCATCTTCCTGTTGGTCTTCAACCCAATTAACATTCTCATTTCCGTACCCGTCATACCCATTGTTACGACCAAATCTAGTCTGATTCATCATAGGACCCCGTCCTCTGTTACCATACCCTTGAGTGACCCCGGCAGGTCCAAAAGGCATCACTCCAGCACCATTTCCGTTACCGAATCCACCATAGCCCTGATTAACATTACCAAAACCATCATATCCGAAACCCTGAGCGTTGAAGCCAAACTTTCCATCCTGATTGACATAATCAAAACCTTGATCATTATAGCTGAACCCGTTATTGCCAAAGCCATTACCTCCATTGTTACCACCACCCAGATTGGCGTCTCCAAATCCAACATTGTTAATGACAGTCTCATTATCAATTCCTGTATTACCATTCCCGGCGCCAGCGCCATTGTTCACATTCACAACAGGTATATTCACCACAGGTGGAGCTACTGGCGTAGGAGTACCATCCCCATGAATGGTTTCAACACGTACAGAATGGTGGTCTTCGTTTCCATTCCCAGCACTCTTCGCCAGCAATGGCTGCACCAAAGTCTGCAGGCTTTCCTACCCCTTCATAACTGTCTCCATCGTCTGCATGAACAACGCCAGCTTTTCACGCATCTCCTGCATCTCGTTTTGCATCTGGTCCATAACTCTTTTGCAGTTGGTACGAGTAGAGTATCGGTGAGGACGTTGACTTTCAATCTTGGAAAAACCTGGAAATATGCAGGAGATAAGATACAGTTCAATAATTACCTGGTAATGCAATATGAATGTGTATGCAAATGCGACATGTGTCTGTGCATTAGGGAATATCACTCCTCAATTCTAGTGCCAATGTGATTTTGTGTCGTGCAGTGCTGTGATAGTGCGGTGACAAGAAGCTCAGATACATTCACAGAAGAAACAACTCATATATTGTTGAACGGGCCTATCGAGGCAAAGTTATAACATTACTGTAATACAATACCATCAGCAAATGCATGACCTCATCCAACAAGCCTGGTGATGGTCAGCACGATGCAAATAAAGCATACACAATAGTACATAAAATGGTCACGTGCGGCCATACGCCCGATACTCTTCCAGCAACCTTTTGGTCTTCTGATGGTCTGGCTGAGAAAGCAATCCCTCGATAAGTAGATCTCTTCGCTTGAGAACACGCTGCAGATCACCAATAGACTCCTCCCATGCCCCTTCTCCAAAGCAGTCATCTAACTTCCGCTTCTGGGACCTAGCCTCCTTCTTGCGCTCAGCAACTTTGCTCAGAGAAATCTGAAGGTCATATCTGGTCATAATCTCCTCTTCATACTTTCTTTTGCTAGCCTTCAACTGGTCTTCAAGTGCAGAGATTTGCTGTTTCAATTTGTCTTCTCTTTCCTTGTTGTTGGTAAGCGTAGCATTCCACGTCTTGTTGAACGAAGAGATTTCCCGGTAGGCAATATCGAGTGACTTCTTCTTGGACTCTAACATGTCATGAGAGCTTTTGAAGTCTTTTCCCAGGCGTTCACGCTTCTTTTTCTCTTCTGCCAGTTCAGCACCTAACCTGTTTACCAACTCAGTCTGCTGTTGGAAGGAATACACAGCTTCGTTTTTCTCACTCCGGATTTGAGCCAATTCCTTCTCTAACTCTTCATTGATCTTCATCAAGTCTTCTTTTTCTTTCACGACCTGCTCGTATGCCTCAATAGCCACAGAAGTGGGCTCCTCAACTGGAATGGGAACAGGACGTGATACTGCTGGAAAAGGCATCTGCACCTGTCTTACCCTCTCTTGAATCCACACCTTGTAAGGCATATAGGCTTGACAATCATTCTTGCCTAGTAATGGCTTCCCTCTTCTGCAAATATGGTTCCAAGCATGTTGGAGCTTGGCCAATAATTCCCCACTCAGATCACCAGTGAAGTACAAAGATTTCTGTACTTCTTCCTCCTTCGGTGGACTCTTCAAAGCATACCCAAACTGTCGAACTAACAATGATGGGTTATAGTTAATACACCCCTTCCTTCCAATCAAAGGCATATTGGGAAACCCGACACAACTGAAGATAATCTCTGACCCCAATAAATCTCTATCGAACCAGACAATGTCTTCTGAAGAAAGTCCCATTAGACGCTCGGACCATTCAGCTATATCTGCCGATTCAACAAAAGGACCCTTCTTGGGCATGTGGCTAGTAAACCACATATTCAGCAACGGTACACAACAATGGACATTCTTCCCCCTTCTGTTTCCGTTCTTATAATGCAAGGAATGATAGAAATCTCCAATCAATGTAGGCACCGGGTTGCCTGCAGCAAACAAGTGGAATGCATCCAAATCAACGAATTCAGGCAGATTAGGGAACAGTATAATCCCATAGATGCACAAAGCAAGAACAGCGTTAAACACAATCCAGCAGCCACTTTTGGCATATTCTTGAGCTTTGCCAACCAAGAACTTGAGAGAAAACCCAGAAACTCCATGCCAGGAGGTCAACAACAACTCTGCAGGATCCATATGCAAGGGAACAGCTAAGTCCTCCAGCTTAGGCTTAGCATCAAAGTGAATGAAGGGCACTCTGTTCTGAACTGGCAACTCTAGAAATTCAGCGTACTCCTCCATGGTCGGAGGCAAAATGAAGTCCTGGAACATAAAACACCTCAAGGGGGGATCATATAACTGCATCAATGTGTATAACCCATTCAACTCATATGCAGTTGGTCTGTAAACCAATCCCAGTAGCTTCCCATAGCTCTTCCTAAAGCTTCTCTTCACATCATCGTCAGCTAGGGAAATCAGACCCAGCTGAGAAGTCACATCAGGGTTAGGCAACTTATAGGCAACCTTCCTCCTCAAAGTACTCATGGTGACAGATAGAAGTCCGGAGCACTAGAATTGGGAAGTATGAAAATGCACCTGCAGCACAGACACACGTTAATGATATGCACATGATGATGCAAACAATGCAATATGCAAACAATGCAACAAGGAACCAAGTGCCCCTGGATGAGAAGCCCAATCCACAATATTGGCCTCAAATAGACCCACCAACTGTTCAAGACCATCCACAATGCTCCAACCGGGTCTCTGACAGACCCAATAACACTATCCTCAAATATCAACACCACTGAAACTCAATCAAGAAAACCGGTAATCTGGAAGTCAAGTTACCTGCATGTCCCAACCCCTCTCACAGGTAGGTACCCTAATAACTGACACAAGGTATGACATCCTATGCGGTCGTCGGCGTCACAGACTTTCAAGATTGATGATACGATACCCAGAAGGTGTGGCATCATCAAATCCTGAAGAGGCCTCACTTAGCCAACTTCCAATTGATCGGTCCCCAGAGTCGACAATCCAACTAACTAGCAACCCCCTCAACCCAAAGGGTTGAAAAAGAAGCCAACCAGAAGAACCTCGTCTGAGCGTGGATTTCATGAGACACTAGTGCCTGCAAAGCAAGCACGCGCCCACTAGTTTCCACTCTAATTCTAGGTGCACTTAAGCCCATGTCCGGCTTATCTCTCAATCATAGAACCCCCTCATACCCACAGCAGCAATAATCACAGTAATATAATGCTGAAAGTAAACACAGAAACATAAATCCATACAAAACCCACGACGGGAAAACAAGCGCTAGGATTGACTCGCGTAGGGAACCGTTGGAGTCCCCAGCAGAGTCGCCAGCTGTCGCTACTGCGAAAATCGGCGCCGGCTGAACAGAAGAGTCGCCACCGTGCGTTATTTATCCCAACGGAGGGAAAGGAAACGCTCAGAGTAAACCTCACGCAAAGACGGGAAAGGAATGGTCATCGCAACCAAATCCTGGATTCGGGAGTCGGTTATGCAAGGGGAAGGTATTAGCACCCCTCACGTCCGTCGTACTCGACGGGATCCACGCTTGTTTTCTAGTACGGATTGTTATTCTAACTATTCTACAGGTCTAAGTTTAAGAGAAAAAAATGACTCGGCAAAGTATCGCACTTTATGCCTACGTATTCCCGTCTGGAACGAGAAATCAGAGTCAACGTAGTTCGCCTACCTACGGGAAAGGAGGGGAAGGTTGCTCGCTAGGATACAACATCCTATGCCTACGTACTTTCATATAGCATGAAAGATCAGAGCAAACATAGTTCGGGCTACGGAAGACACAGATTTGTCTGTTTATCTTTTATCCTTCTGAAAAAGTTTTCTTCTGATTACGGGTCCAAGCGGACAAAAATGACACTTTGACGTTTGTTTCCAGTCTTTTACGCAAGAACTGTCTTTTATTGATGTTTGAAATCTTATTGTATTTTTGATTATTTCGAGATGAGAAGAGAACGACACTCTAAAACCTAAGGTTTGAAACGGGAATCAAAACTACCCTAATGTTATCATACATGGATGAAAGCCTAATGTCTGTCATATTTCTCTCTTGCGCAGAGAAAAACAGAGATCCTAAGGGATAAACGGAAAAGAAACAGCAGATATACAGTAAAGCAGTAAAATGCATGAGATGCAGCAATACAAGCGAGGCAAGGGAGTCCCACTCAACCTCGAACCTGGGAAAACAATAGGCAAAGTGAAACGGCTTCACTTCAAACCTAAGGGGCAAGCTGAACAAGCCAACAATCAATACAGTAAAAGAAAAATAAAACCCCAAAACCAGCTTTGACAGCACACCAGCTCCTACAGCAGCAAATAATCAACAGCAAGCCAATTGACAGTAACATCTTCAAGTAAGACCCCATTTCAATCTTCAATGACTTATAAGCTTCAAGGCAAGCCCTCCATCTCCAAGAAAACACCAAGCTTTAACAAGCAATGAACCCCAACAGTTGACAGCTTCAGACAGCAGTAAAACCCTAACTCAACAGTTGAGCAACTTTGACAGGCACAAACTTCTCCTTCACCCATCTTCAATGCAATGAACTTTATCTTCAATGAACTTCTATCTTCAAGGCTAGCACTCCAGAAGAGAATCACTTAACAAAATAAGTTGGATGTTAAATAGCTTATTGACAACCAAAGGAAGCCTATAAGTGTTTATCATCACAAGAGACTGGTTCCCTCAAAGTTCTACTGCTAAGATAAGCCACTTATCCCTCCAAAGGAGGGATGTGAATATCTTAGAAGGACTTTTCGTCATTGGGAGGAATGGAAGCACAAGATGCTTTCCATGTTTGTGGAAGAATTCAGTCTAATCTAAAGCTCTGCCTATTTTTCCTATTTCCTATGTCTGCAACAAGCATCTTCAAGCAAAAGAATCCCCAAGCTCCAAGCATCATTATTTGTCTTCAATCTTCTTTCATGCTTCCTCATGCTCCACAAGCCAAGCCCAAGCCCCACACCCCAGTTGAAATGCCCAAAACCCAACAAACAAAGCAACATCCCAAGTGGGAAACACACCAATATCAACCAAATTGAAAAAATCAAGTAAAAATAGTAAAACTCATTATAAAATGCTAATTAAATTTATAAGGGACCCTAATCATATACCCTATACCCCATATAAACCCCAAAACCTAAATCAATTTTAAAACCCCAAAACTATGCCCTAAACTGCACCTAATTGTTGTAAAACCCTAATTCTGACACCTCTTCTATCTACCTCTCAAATTAATCTAAATTTCAGTCACAAAAATATGAAAAAATTCCTAAGGATACATGCTTCCCTAATATAATCAACCTCAAAAGAATCAATCAAAAATCATGCACCAATCTCTCATACTAAATTCAGAAAAATCAAGTACTAAACAAATGCAAAATAAAAGCAATAATATGGTAAAATATGCCAAAAATATAAAATGCATGAAATTAATATTTTTATTATTTCACAATTTTCTAGAGGTCCTAAGGAAACTAGGGGAAAAAATCCCATCCTAAAATGATCATTTTTAAATTTATTGTAAATTATTTACTAAACTATATGCAAACATGAAAAAATGAAAATCAATTAGAAAATAAAAAAAACAGGCGTGGCAAATAGCAAATTTATGCAGCTCAAAATAAGAGTTGGGCTCAGGAGGGGGTGCCAACATCAAAACGCGCTAAGCCCATTACTAATTCAGAAAAACATTAAAAAACACAAGGAAAAAAAGAAAAATCCTGGGGGCGAATAGCAATATTTTCGCCTTGTATTTCCACTAGGCCTCCCATTGGGGGTGCGACTAGCAAACTGGCCTATGGCCCAAAACGCAATTCAATCAGAGAGGGGGGTTCCATGGGAAGTCAGGGGATATGATTAGCAAAACCAACACCATGGGCCTAAGGCCCGAATCCAACCCTCTCAGCAACAAAACCCTAACCCTATCCCAATCCCCTATCTACTGTTCACTCCTTCCCAAACCCTAACAGCGCTCCTTCATTCTCCCTCTCCATCCTCTCTACCTCGCTCTCTTAAGCCTTTGCTCAAAAATCCTCACAGACTTGTTCCAATTCCCTAACCTAATCTCTCCATATTCTACCAAACTGACCTAGTTATCTAACTAAAACAACAACTACCATCGTCAGAAGAAGATATTGAATCAAACTTGGAAATATGACGAAAGTTGATGATGAAGATTACTCTGGGGATTTTGAAGCTTGGACGCTCTTGACGACGTTTGAGGCTTTCTGGAAGATCCTCACGAGCGTGATGAAGATCTACGAACGCGATGCATATCCACGGAGCAGTTCTGGAAACTGATGATGGCGCGGATGCTTCTGATGAAAATCCTGAGAGTTCTTGACGAAAAGAAGAAAACTAGCGGCCTATGAATCCTGATGAAATTTCTTTGAAGAACTTCTTGAAGATTCTCGGCGGTTGTGATGTTCGATGAGATCTTGGAGCGTTGAAATCGGAGGAGATCTGGAGGTTAAGGAAATGAAAGTTCTTGAACTCGTTGGAAGTTTCCTGGAAAAAAACTCTTGAATATTGATGGAGTTCTTGGTGAAATCTGGGGAATGACGAACTGGATGAAGATGATGAATGAACTTTGAAGGATCGGAGGATGATCTGGGAAAAAAGTCGTATGAAGATTTTGGATGATGTTCTTAGCAGATCTGGAAAAATGCAGATTCAGATGAATTTTCCGGTGGAATCAACGTTTCCGGCGACGGTTAGAAGTTACCGGCGAGAGGTTACGGCGGAGGTGCGGTGGTCCGGCGAGGGTTGCATGGCTGGTGGTGGGATAGTGTTAGTGGGACGCATGGCAGTGAGAAAGAGGGAGAGAGAGACGCGTGGGGCCAGAGGGAGATAGGTGGCAGAAAGAGAGAGTGGTGTGAGTGATGAGGTGGAAGAAGAATTGAAGACACGCGTGGCACTGCTATTTAAATGACATGTGGCAATTTTTTTCTCTGACTGGGCCCTGATTACTGGACACCTGGCCCACTATTAAGACTAAGACTCTAATTAAATGCTACTTAAAACCTTAATTAAAACTAAACGAAAATTAATTGAAAAGAAACCCTAATCAGACTTCTAATTAAACCTAATTAAAAACAAAATTAACTCTAATTAACCTATTAAAAAACAGAAAAAAGATTTAATATCTAAAAAAAACTATCTAAATCCTATATTAAATCTATAAATTCAATTAAAAGTTCTATTAAAATCTAGAAAAAGATAATAAACCTATTAAATTCTATATCACAAATCTTTTATCACTATTTATTTAAAACTAACATCTCACATTATTATACTCTCTTTTTTTTTTAGACTATATCACAAAACTATTAAAAAATCTAAAAGGACTATTTAAAATCTATATTAAACTATTCTATTTAATAGAAAAACTAATATCTAAAACGCTAAACAACCATTAAAACTATTTAAAAAAAGGGAATATCTATTTAAAAAGATCTAAAAAAATCGATTTACTTCTATTAAAAAATGTATATATCAAAATCTATTAAATTCTATTAAAAAAACTAACCTATTTAATATCTAAAAATCAAGTAAATCTATTAAAAAAACTATTAAAATGCATTAAAAATCTAGAAAATAAGAGAGAAAATCCTAAAAATGCCAGAAAGCCGATTAAATCGATTAGAGAACAATTGCGCAACCATAGCGAAACCCGGGCACCGAGATGGCCTGAAAACGCAGGGAACGAGCACCAATTCTCAAAATACACTTATTCAAACTGGCCTGAACTGCCTGAAACGCCAGGGGCTTCAATCCCGATAAAATTAATCCGACTGAGAAAATTGCAATGCGTGCAGTATGCGAATGCAAAATACGTCAAAACATAAACCAGATATGGGAACCGGTTGGTCAAATTTTGGGGTGCAACAATACTGCACTGGTATCTCCCTGTCTCTTGTTCCGAAAAGCCTTTTTACCACCTCCAGCTGAGGTTGACTCACCCACTTGAATCTTACCAATCTTAACACCATTCTCGATACGTTCCCCTAAGAGTATCAACTCGGAAAAATTAGCCGTCGAACAATTAATGAGCCTGTCATAGTACAACCCAAAGAAAGTGCCCACAAACATATCCACCAATTCGCGTTCTACCATGGGCGGGTGCACCCTGGCAGCTAGCTCACGCCACCTCTGGGCGTACTCTTTGAAACTCTCACTATTCTTCTGAGAGAGGTTTTGTAGCTGGACCCTGTTCGGCGCAAGGTCGCTATTATATTGGTAGTGCTTGACAAAAGCTTCCGCTAACTCCTTCCAGCTACCAATTTGAGTAGGCTCTAACCCCATGTACCATTCCAATGATGGACCCGACAATCTGTCCTGGAAAAAATGCATCAGCATCTTTTCGTCGTCAGAGTAGGCGGACATTCTTCGATAGTAAGATCGCACGTGAACTTTCAGGCAAGTATCCCCCTTATACTTGTCAAATGTGGGTGCTTTAAATTTGAGGGGCACCCTCAAACCAGGGACCAATCCCATGTTAGTCACGTCCAACCCCGTGGAGTTCTGATTAGCAAGATTCCTCATCTGTTCTTCCAACAACCTGAACCTTTTATCACTGTCAACGGGCATCTCACGATCCCTTCCTGGAGGAGGGAAAGCATCTTCCTGGCGATCTTCGCCCCAGTGAGAATCCTCATTACCATGACCAGCATAAGCAGTATGAGGACCAAATCCTTGATTTCCAGCACCTGGCCCAAAGCCAGCATTGTGAGCACCAGTACCCATACCATTGTGGCTTGCATTGCCGAAGCCAGCATTACCGAAGCCTTGATTACCATAACCCTGATTCCCGTAACCTTGATTACTGATACCACGAAATCATATATATATATATATATATTGATGCATAATTCAACTGATGTTTGACTGTTTTCGATCTGATTTCGGGTTCTTTCCATGTATTTGTCTGATATTTTGCAGGTATTTGATGACCATGTCTAAACAAAGCAATATGAAGAAAAGAAGCAATTACAAATGAAATATGGACGAAAACCAGATGAAAACAACATGAAAAACGCAGAATGCATATTTTGCTGTTGTGACGACCGTCACACCTCCATGACGACCGTCACACGGGTGACGACCGTCACACGGGTGACGACCGTCACACACCGTGACGACCGTCATGCAGGCAAAAACGCACAACTTCAAAAGAACGTGCAAAATGCAGTTCCAAGTCCCAAATAGTGGACCACTACTCCCTGATATTTCTGCCTCCAAGTCCACCTTCTTCAAATTACAACCGTTAGAATTCTATTTCTATAAAAGGGGAAGGAGGGGAGCTGAGAAAGGGAGCCGCATTCAGACAACGAAGTGCTGCCAATTTATCTTCAGAGCAACCTTTCCATTATTTTATTCTTATTTGTTTCTCTTTTCTTTCTCTGCATTCTTTGATATTTTGTAATTCCCATTTCCCTTGTACGATCAATTGGCACAAAGACCAGAATCCTGCCAACATTTATGGAGGATCTGCCCAAAGGCCAATTGGAATATTTACAGGTTTTAAATTTTAATCGTAATTTCAGTTTTCATTATGATGCATGTTATTAATCACTGTTTTTATTTATGTTTTACCTTTCCCAAATCCATGTCTAGCTAAATCAGAGTAATCGATATGTAATAATAATTCAGACGGGATTTGATAATAACCGGTTGAAAACTCTCTTTTTCAAAAGTTGTTTATGGTCTGAGTGTTTAAACTTATTTACTGAATAAACGTTCGTCGCGAAAGAGAGAACTTATTTAAAAGTAGTTTTGCCACGACAGTGGGAAATTAATTAAGGTACGAACCAACAAGCGACAACTGCGGTAAGACCAGATAGTAAACACTAGTCATTTGTTTTAATAACAGCGAAAGCACTTTAAAATGAATTAGAACTTAGAGATTTCCAAAAAATAGTTTTAACCCCGAATGGGACACAAAAGCGTACATCCGGCCCTTAGAATTATGACTAGCGTCAACAACCATCGTGAGACGAAAGTCTTCAGATCACTATTTTCTGCTTAAATAAATTCTGAAAAAAAATATTTCATACACCGGTAACTTGTCAAATCCCCGAAGAACATAATTACTGCATATTGATTCACGTAATTATAATTCAAGTAACGTTTTTAGTTCCCTTTAGTGACAGAAATTATTTCCTTAAACATTATCTACCTAGCTGAACATAGTAACTCCCGAGAACACTAGTTTGATTACGAGTCCCTGTGGGATCGATATCTTTTATTACTACGCGATAGACTGTGCACTTGCAGTTAAGTTGTATTAGACATAGAAAGTCGCGATCAAGTTTTTGGCGCCGTTGCCGGGGACCCGTTTAGTCAATAGTGTAACCTTCTGTTACGCCGTATAGACTAGGTTAACAATTTTATTTTTCCTTTACTGGTTCTGTCGATTGTATGCCAAGTAATCACCCACAAGGCGATATCTTAAAACTGTCAGTCGCAGAACTAGAGCGCTTCTTACATTTAAGAAGTCGCATCATTGAGTACCAACTAAAACATAACATTCCCGATCCTCTCACTCCCATTCCCAAATCCGAAGAAGAATCAAAGATGGCCGAAGGACCTCAAAATAAACCGCTGAAGGCATACGCTACACCCTCTCAGATGGAGCCTAGAAGTAGCATTGCTGCCCCAGCTATTACTCGAAACGATTTTGAGCTGAAACCCTCATTGCTATCAGCTGTACAACAAAACCAATTCTCAGGAAACGCAACTGAGGATCCAAACGAACATTTAACGAAGTTTGTACAATACGCAGACACAGTGAAAGCAAATGGAGTAACTCCAGACGCAATAAGACTTCGTCTTTTCCCTTTCTCTCTTAGAGACAGAGCGTGGACATGGTTACAATCCTTACCATCCAACTCCGTTATGACGTGGGAACAGTTGAAGAACGTCTTCTTAGCGAGATATTTTCCGCCAAGCAAAACTGATATGCTTAGAGCTCAAATCAACGGATTTCGACAAAAAGATATTGAGTCTCTTTACGAAGCATGGGAACGATTCAAAGATATGATGAGAACATGTCCTCACCACGGTCTAGAAGACTGGGTGACGATCCATACTTTCTATAATGGGCTTTTATACAACACCAGATTAACGGTAGACGCCGCCGCAGGCGGTGCACTTATGGATAAGCCATACGACGAAGCCTATCAACTAATCGAAAACATATCTCAGAACCACTGCCAATGGCGAGGTGAACGCACTCCAACAGAGAAACCCACAGCGAAAGGTGGGGTGTACGAGATCAGCAGCCTCGAAAAGTTCAACGCTAAAGTAGATGCTCTAGCACAGAAGATTGACAGTCTGACCGTTAACCCCACTGCAACCGTCGCTGCCGTAACTCCAAACTGCGAGTTATGCGGAAGCACCACTCATAATGCACCCGAATGCCCATTGCTGGCCGGAATCCCACCAGACCAAGTAAATTATGCTCAAGGAAATCCTTACGCAAATACCTATAACCCAGGTTGGCGAAATCATCCAAACTTTTCTTACAAAAGCGATAATGCATTGCAAATGCATTGCAAATGCCTACTACTCCGCCAGGATATCAAAAACCAGCCGCTGCTCAGACTGCACCTAGGAAATCAAACCTCGAGTTGATGATGGAAAAATTCATAGCTACTCAAGCTCAAACAAACAAAGAATTCCTGAATCGAAACATACACACTAGCGAGCAAATTAAACAGCTGACTGGAAAAGTAGACGCTTTAGCCACCCACAACAAAATGTTAGAAACACAGATATCACAAGTGGCTCAACAACAAGCCTCTGCTGCCGCGCCCGCTGGCACATTTTCTGGACAACCCGAACAGAATCCAAAAGGTCAAGCAAATGCTGTAATATTAAGAAGCGGAAAAGAATTGGACGAACCGATCGATCCGAGGACCGAAAACTCAGCCATGCAACAAAAACCAACTGAACAAGCAGAAAAGGAATCTGAGTTAGAGAAGAAGGAAGACAACGAGAAGGAGGATACCGCAAGTGAAAAAACTCAAGCACCTCCAGCGCCATATAAACCACCTATCCCTTATCCTCAAAGATTAATAAACTCCAAAACTTCAGGACAGTTTAGGAAATTTGTAGAGCTCCTTAAACAATTGAATATCACTATTCCTTTTACAGAAGCGATAACTCAAATGCCGTCATACGCTAAATTTCTCAAAGAAATCCTGTCAAATAAGAGAAAGATCGAGGATAACGAAACAGTTACACTCATTGCAGAGTGTAGCGCTATTATTCAAAACCGCATGCCTCCTAAATTAAAAGACCCAGGTAGTTTCTCCATACCCTGCGTCATAGGAAAGTTCGTAATAGACAAAGCTCTATGCGATTTAGGAGCCAGTATCAGTGTTATGCCTTTATCTATATGCAAAAAGCTGAATATGGGAGACCTAAGACCAACCAAAATATCCGTACAATTAGCTGACCGATCAGTAAAATATCCCGTCGGAATACTGGAAAACATTCCAGTACGCATAGGATAATTCTACATCCCAACCGACTTCATAATCATGGACATCAAAGAGGACTCTGTTACCCCAATTATCCTAGGAAGACCGTTCCTAGCTACAGCCAGAGCTATTATAGACGTGAAGAAAGGAAGGCTAACATTCGAAGTAGGAGAAGAAAAGATAGAGTTCATTCTCACCAAGTTCTTACAAGCACCAGCCATAGATGATACCTGCTATTTAGTAGATGTAATTGACGAATGCATAAGAGAACTTGAAAATGAAGAGACCACGTATTCAGAAATAATAAAGATTCAAATACCCGATATTTCTGAAGACGATGATTGGCGTAAACTGTATAAAGACGACAGCCTAAGCGAAAGCTTAGCACTAACCCCAAACCATATGCCAGGTCCGAAGAACCCATCCTTAGAACTTAAAACACTACCTAAAAATCTTAGATATGAATTCCTAGACGATGAACTAAAAAGACCAGTGATAGTCAACGCCGACTTAGGACAATTAGAAACCGAAAAGCTATTAGAAGTCCTAAAGAAGTACCCAACCGCGTTAGGCTATAACATAAGCGATCTAAAAGGTATAAGCCCTTCAATCTGTATGCATCGAATTACAATAGAGGAAGACTGTAAAACCTCTAGAGAGCATCAGAGGAGACTGAACCCCATCCTAAACACTGTAGTCAGAGACGAAGTAAAGAAATTGTTAGACGCATGAATCATCTATCCAATCTCCGATAGTGAATGGGTTAGCCTAGTTCATGTCGTACCTAAGAAAGGAGGAGTCACAGTAGTTAAGAACGAAAAAGGCGAATCAATAACAAAAAGAGTCGTGACTGGAAGCAGGATGTGCATTGATTATAGAAAGCTTAATAAAGCCACACGAAAAGATCACTTCCCGTTACCCTTCATAGACCAAATGTTAGAAAGATTAGCCAAACATTCATATTTCTGCTATCTAGATGGTTATTCAGGATTTTTCCAAATTCCCATTCATCCTGATGACCAAGAAAATACTACATTCACATGTCCTTATGGTACTTTTGCTTACCGCCGAATGCCGTTCGGACTCTGTAATGCTCCAGCAACCTTCCAAAGATGCATGATGGCAATCTTCACAGATTTCATAGACGACATCATGGAAGTATTTATGGACGATTTCTCGGTATGTGGACAAAATTTCGAAGGATGCCTACAAAACTTAGAAATGGTATTAGAACGTTGTGTAAAAGTGAACCTCGTCCTAAATTGGGAAAATGCCATTTTATGGTCCGAAGGAATAGTTCTAGGACATGTCATATCAAATAAAGGAATTGAGATCGACAAAGCTAAAATAGAGATTATAAAAGATCTCCAACCTCCAAAATTCGTACGAGAAATACGGAGTTTTCTAGGACATGCCGGTTTCTACCGAAGATTTATAAAAGATTTTTCAAAAATCACAAAACCTTTGACCGGCCTGTTGATGAAAGATGTTGAGTTCGTCTTTGACGACGACTGTCTAAAAGCATTCGAAACATTAAAATCAGCCCTTATCACCGCACCGATTATGCAACCACCCGATTGGGGACTACCGTTCGAAATCATGTGCGATGCGAGTGATTATGCCATAGGCGCAGTTCTAGGACAAAGGAAGGACAAGAAACTCCATGCCATTTACTATGCCAGTAGAACCTTAGATCCTGCCCAAATGAACTACGCTACAACAGAAAAGGAACTTCTAGCAGTTATATTTGCGCTTGACAAATTCCGTTCTTACTTAGTAGGAGCCAAAATAATCATATACACAGACCACGCTGCCATTAGGTACCTAATAAGCAAAAAGGATGCCAAACCAAGATTATTGAGATGGATCATGTTATTACAAGAGTTTGACTTAGAAATCAAAGATAAGAAAGGAACCGAGAACGTTGTTGCAGATCACTTATCCCGAATAGAAGGCATCAAACATGAACCAGTACCGATAAATGACGATTTCCCGTACGAACATCTGATAGCCAAATTAGAAAGTGACATGCCTAACTTAATCTCGGAAGATCCAGAACTCGAAAAAGTCGTAGAAGCCGTCTATGCCCAAGTCACATTACCTTGGTATGCTGACATCGTTAATTACCTAGCTGCAGGCGTGCTTCCACCGGATCTCACTTATCAGCAAAAGAAGAAATTCTTCCACGATCTGAAACACTATTATTGGGATGAACCTCTACTCTTCAAGAGAGGGGCCGACAACATATACCGTCGCTGTGTCCCAGAGGAAGAAATAGAAAATATCATTTCCCAATGCCATTCAGCACCATATGGTGGTCATGCTAGTACATCCAAGACGTGCGCTAAGATTCTCCAAGCCGGCTTATTCTGGCCTAACCTCTGGAAAGACGTTCACATCGCTGTGCTAAAATGTGATCGATGCCAACGAACTGGCAACATCTCACGACGCGATGAAATGCCTCAAAAAGGAATCTTAGAGGTAGAAATCTTTGACGTATGGGGAATAGATTTCATGGGACCATTCCCGCCTTCTTTTGGTAATAACTACATACTCGTCGCTGTAGACTATGTGTCTAAATGGATAGAAGCCATTGCTGCTCCAACAAATGACGCACGAGTAGTAATCAAACTCTTCAAAAACACAATATTTCCTAGATTCGGTGTACCCAGACTCGTCATTAGTGACGGCGGATCACACTTCATATCGCGAATATTTGATAAACTTCTTTCTAAATATGGAGTCCGACACCGAGTAGCTACACCCTATCATCTGCAAACTAGCGGACAAGTAGAGGTCTCGAACAGGGAAATAAAATAGATATTGGAAAAGACTGTCGTTACCTCAAGGAAAGATTGGTCATCAAAGCTAAATGAAGCTTTATGGGCTTATAGGACCGCTTTTAAGACACCAATAGGTACTACACCCTACAAATTAGTTTACGGTAAATCCTGTCATCTCCCTGTAGAATTAGAGCATAAGGCCTTCTGGGCCATTAAAACACTTAATTTCAACTACACCGAGGCAGGAGAAAAACGAATCTTGAACTTACACGAATTAGAAGAACTTCGATTGGACGCTTACGAAAATGCCCGTATCTAAAAAGAACGAACTAAAAAGTGGCATGATAAACGTTCAGTCAAGAAACAATTCAGTGTGAGAGACATCGTACTTCTATTTAATTCGAGATTAAAACTCTTCCCAGGTAAACTAAAATCTAGGTGGTCTGGACCTTTTGAAGTGACTAAAGTACTTCAGAGTGGAGCTGTTGAAATTACCGATAAGACGAATGCACCGTTTATCGTAAACGGGCAACGTCTAAAACATTATAATAAGAACGAAAACAGCCCTCAAGTCTGCAGTATAGCATTGCTTGAGCTTCCAGCTCAAACACCCGAATAGCTTGTCACCAAGCTATCGTCAGGCTTTAGATGTTAAAAACAACGCTTACTGGGAGGCAACCCATTTTTCCCGCATTTTCCTCGTTAATGTATTTCATTCTCATTTTTATTTAAATTCTACTTTGAAACTTTAACAAAAATTCTAAACTTAAAATTGCTACTATTTTTACTTTCTTTTATTTTAATTATTTTATTTTATTTTTCTCTTTTAATTTTTGTTTCTACCACCTTTGTTTCTAAAAATTCTGACTTCAAATTTCTGTTTTAAACTTTTCAGGATTTTAAAAGTCTTCAAAACCTTCCTCCTGTTTTTTCTCCGACTTACCTGCGAGTATGGCCACGTATGACTTCACAAAGGTTCATTTTCGAGGATTAGCTCAAAAGGCAAGATTTGAAGCATTAACTGAAAGAGAAATAGCCTTAACACTGTATTATGATAAGTCTACCATGGAGAAACTAGGAACTATCGATAGCATCCAATACCTGTTTAATCAATTAGGCTGGGAGAACACTGCTTTGAAAACCCGTTTTGCTACCTATAAGGACCTCACCTACGAATTCCTTAGTTCCTTCAGGTACTTACCCAACTATGGTTTTGGATCCAACACAGAGCTGATCACCTTTAGGATGTTTGGAATGGACCAAACCCATAGCCGGATGTCATTAGCTAACCTCATAGGATTTCCTAGCGGACCACATGTGTACATCAGTGCCGAAGATGACGATCTTGATTTTGAACTCAACCAGTTCTGGGGTAGAATCACAGGCGACTATCACCCTGAACTAGACTGAATGTATAATGATGAGATTCATAACCCAGCTTTCAGATACGTTCATAAGATCCTAGCTCACACCCTTTTCGGAAAAGAAGAAAATATTACTACAGTATCTAAAGAAGAGTTATTTATCATGTTCTGTGCTTCTCAAGTCCGTACAGTGAATGTCGTACCTTTTATGATGAGATCCTTCTGACGCCTCACTCAGGACCCACAATCACCTATTCTAATAGGAGGCCTTGTGACAATGATTGCCCACGAGCTTGGCCTTAGATTCCACCTAAATGCAAGCACTAGTTTTGGCACCATCCGACCCATGAATATCCAGTTTTGCTTTAACAGACGCATTTTAAGAACTATGGGACCTGGACCTTACGAGTACCTCATCAATGACAAACCTGTCCAGCTATTCACATTGCCAAATCATCAGATGACAAGTATCCATAACAAGGATAACTGGGTTTATGAATTGGATGAGCCTATGGGACCTCCTGAGCCCATTCCCGAGGAAACCACTGACAAAATAGATACTGTTCTGCATCGATTGGACAACGTTGACACAACTCTGACCACCGTAAAAGCAGACATCACAAGCATACACAGCGAACTCGTAGTCTTCATGGACTTAGTCTGTGACCAGCTCGACTACTACGCCCGGAAGTTCGACGAATTGAAGGCACGAAAAGACTGAGACATTAGATTTAGTTTAGTTTAGTTTTTCTGCTTTCCGTCCGTTTTCAATTATTTTGATTTTTGCATTGTTAATTTCCTTATGTATTACATTATAAACAATCATTTTAATTACATACTATTTCAATTTTATTCTTTATTCATTTATTCTGTTTTTACGTTATCCTATGTTTCTTGGCCGATATAAAGCATTGCCATATCAATACTAGGCCTCAAAACCATTGCAAGAACACCCCCATAGCAAAATTCTGCGTTCTGCAGATTTTGCTGGTGTGACGACCGTCACAGAAGCCTGACGCTCGTCACACGGGTGACGACCGTCACAGATACGTGACGACCGTCACGAGCCCAAAACTGTTATCTGCTATAACAGGGGTTGCATTTTCTCTCCCACTCACATCCTTTCAACTCCCAATCATCACAAACTCACACCCCACTCCCAATTTTCGTTTTCCCCACCTTGCTTCATATATTCCAACTCCCATTTCAACTTCCTAATCCACTTCTGTAACATTTTTTCACTCCACAGAACCAACTCAATCCACATTTCCTCAGCATCCTCCAACAATGGCGAGAAACAACGAAACCCCAGACCTCAGCAGTATCGTGTTCAGCGACAGCGACTCCGGAGACAAACAGCGAGCCAACTATATCGCCTTCCATCAATGGTCGCTACAGCCGACCCACTACCCGCATATCCCATCCCTCACAGAGCTCGAACTCCTTGACGGCGTCACTTGGATGCTCCAAAGAGCCGGCATCTGGAACCTCTGCACAAATCCGCAGCCGACATACGAACAACTCACCCTCGAGTTCCTCAGTTCATTCACCTACTTCACTTCCAGCGGCGACCTCAACCAACACTCCGGTGCCGCATGCTTCCGTATGTTCGGTACGAACTATCAACTGAACCAGAACCAGATTGCCGCCATCTTACAATTCCTTCGCGGCGACAATGCTCACCGCTGCCTCACCGAACAGTTTCAGCATGAAGCCTTTGCGCTCTGGTACTAGTTAACCGGAATCAATGCCGATGGCTGGGATTCTCTGCATGCAACGCACATCCACAACCCGACCATCCGGTATTTCCACCGAGCACTGAGCAACACCATCTTCGCCCGGGATAGCAACCATAAGGTGAACTCGAAAGAGCTCTTCTTTCTCCGCTGTGTCTTCAACAACGAGCCCATCAAAGCCGCTCCGTTCCTCCTGGCCCACATCCAGGCCAACTGTAACCGTGGCTCTAAGCCATTTTACTTTGGCGGGATTGTTACTTCCATTGCACTCGGGCTGAACCTCGGTGACCGCCTCCAGCATCTCCGTGCCATTCCCTCGATATTCCTCGACACCGACCACTGCAGAGCTTCTCACCTCATCCGTTCTAGGGCCGACGGCAAGTACCACCCGGTCGTGCGTGGCAAAATCGTCAGAAGTATCATCCTGCCATCACGCACCTGGATGCACCCACAAGATCGTGCCAACTGGCTATTTGACCTCAATGCCCCTGCTGATGCCGCTGCTCCAACTCAGACTCACACCCAAGGTTCTGATGACGAAATCCAAGATGAGTTGGACAGACCTGAGCAACCGGAGGCATCGCAACCACTTCCTTCTGAAGGCACATCCTACCGCCGCCGCCGCCATCGTCCAGAGCCCGACTACTCTGAAGAAGACCTCCGCCGATCCCTCGACCAGTAGGCACAGATACTCGCTATGATGCAGCAGCAGAATCTGCGAGCAGAGTAGTTCGAAGCTTAGCATCGGACCCAAATGCAACAACTCCAAACCGGCCAGGACACCATCACTAAAAACTTGGTGAATCTTACCTTACAGTTCGAAGGACTCCGAGATTATGTCTATCATACCGGAGCACTGAGCTTTGAGGACCGAGTCGACCAAGTCAGAGCCAGAGGACGCGAGCGAGGACGTGACCGAGGCAGAGGCCGTGATTAGTTATTGTTTTCCTTATTTGTTTACTATATTTTCAATTTCTTTGTATTGTAATTTACCTTGTATATCCCTCTCGCATTCTTTCAAATCAGTGGGGACACTGATTGAGATAGTGTGGGAGCGGAGCGTTTATTTCCCATTCCCTCGTACTCTTAATTCCGTAATTTCAATTCGAACATTTTCACGTTTTAGCATATAAAAGCTCTTTTATATATCTTCTTCCGTTACGCAAACATCCCCGCTTTATTCGACATAAACAAAAAAAAAACTTTTTCGTTCGTTCCTCAAAAGCAAAAGCATCACGAGAATGCGCCCAAGTTCAAACCAAGTTTTGAAACTCCGAGACGAAAATTCTAACAAAACCAGTACCGTCCTAACACCTTAGACCACCGGTTTATGCGAGTCGGTTTCACTACCTACGTGTACCAAAGTCTCAAGTTTCTAAGCAAACTCAACGCCAAGTAGTTTATACTAGCAGTCAGCACCATCCTAAAACACTTCTAAGCGAGCGACCAATGCAAATAAGTGTATGATCTCCAAAAAGATGAAAAATCATGAAAAGAAAGCCATATAGCCCAACGGTACGAAAACTCATTGAAAAATCAATGGTATAAGCTTATGAGCAATGAAAAAGATCAAAACAGAAAGGAGATCATATTCACTAACAGGTCGACTTGCCATGAAAGTGTATGGACAACGGGCTTAATGTGATTGCGCTAGAACAAACAGGGTGAACTTGACGCGAGAACCTTGATACCAAGCTACGGTAGCATGACTGAGACCGATTTGCATAAGAAGGAGACCTCCGAAGACTTGTAGTCCAGTTTCGTCACCATCACACCTCCATGACGACCGTCACACGGGTGACGACCGTCACACACCGTGACAACCGTCATGCAGGCAAAAACGTACAACTTCAAAAGAACGTGCAAAATGCAGTTCCAAGTCACAAATAGTGGACCACTACTCCCTGATATTTCTGCCTCCAAGTCCACCTTCTTCAAATTACAACCGTTAGAATTCTATTTCTATAAAAGGGGAAGGAGGGGAGCTGAGAAAGGGAGCCGCATTCAGACAACGAAGTGCTGCCAATTTATCTTCAGAGCAACCTTTCCATTATTTTATTCTTATTTGTTTCTCTTTTCTTTCTCTGCATTCTTTGATATTTTGTAATTCCCATTTCCCTTGTACGATCAATTGGCACAAAGACCAGAATCCTGCCAACATTTGTGGAGGATCTGCCCAAAGGCCAATTGGAATATTTACAGGTTTTAAATTTTAATCGTAATTTCAGTTTTCATTATGATGCATGTTATTAATCACTGTTTTTATTTATGTTTTACCTTTCCCAAATCCATGTCTAGCTAAATCAGAGTAATCGATATGTAATAATAATTCAGACGGGATTTGATAATAACCGGTTGAAAACTCTCTTTTTCAAAAGTTGTTTATGGTCTGAGTGTTTAAACTTATTTACTGAATAAACGTTCGTCGCGAAAGCGAGAACTTATTTAAAAGTAGTTTTGCCACGACAGTGGGAAATTAGTTAAGGTACGAACCAACAAGCGATAGCTGCGGTAAGACCAGATAGTAAACACTAGTCATTTGTTTTAATAACAGCGAAAGCACTTTAAAATGAATTAGAACTTAGAGATTTCCAAAAAATAGTTTTAACCCCGAATGGGACACGAAAGCGTACATCCGGCCCTTAGAATTATGACTAGCGTCAACAACCATCGTGAGACGAAAGTCTTCAGATCACTATTTTCTGCTTAAATAAATTCTGAAAAAAATATTTCATACATCGGTAACTTGTCAAATCCCCGAAGAACATAATTACTGCATATCGATTCACGTAATTATAATTCAAGTAACGTTTTTAGTTCCCTTTAGTGACATAAATTATTTCCTTAAACATTATCTACCTAGCTAAACATAGTAACTCCCGAGAACACTAGTTTGATTACGAGTCCCTGTGGGATCGATATCTTTTATTACTACGCGATAGACTGTGCACTTGCAGTTAAGTTGTATTAGACATAGAAAGTCGCGATCAAAGCCTTGATTACCACCAAAACAAGCGTTCCATACCAGTATTCCCAGCACCGAGACCAGCATTCCCAATGCCAACATTGAACCCAGCATCCCCAGTTCCAACATTGAAACCGGCGTTCCCAACACCAACAGGGAAACCATCATTCCCAGGCACATTCACATTCTCATCTCTGTTACCGTTCTCAGCAGTATTGAGGGCAACCACCGGTACAGTGTCATCTGCTCGAGGAGTCCCTACTTGAGAAGTATTATTAGCCAACCCGCCATGTAGCACACCCTAACTGTCAACCCTAGCAATGAGAGGTTGTACCAGAGTTTGCAGCTGCTCCTGGCCCTTGGCCACAGTTTCCATCACCTGCATGAACTGCGTCATCCGGTCGCGCATCTCTTGCATCTCACTCTACATCTGGTCCATGGCTTTCTTACAGTTGCTTCTGGCAGAGTAGCGATGAATACGCTGATCGGCAATCCTGGAACCTGCATCAACAGAGGGTTAGGAAACAGTTCAAGGTCCCTGTCATGCAAATGATTTATATAAATGCAAACACGTATCCATGCATTAGGAGGAACTCCCCCTCGATTCTAGCTCCAAGACAAATAAAGTCTACCGTCCAATCATGGAAAGAAACCCTCATATATATATACATATGAAAATCCCGCGTGGGTAGCGTACAATAAAAGCAGAATACAGCTGAAGCAGCAGCATGACCCCAACCAACAAGCCTGGTGGTGATCAGCGCATTAATGCATAAAAGGTACAAAGAAACACAAAGAAATCAGGTGCGGCCGCGGGCACGGAAATCCTCTAGTAACTTCTTCGTACCAGGATGGTCAGGCTGAGTGAGCAGGCCCTGGATCAACAGATCCCTTTGCCTGATGGCATCTGGGAGGTTCTCAGCAATGCTCCCCCACACACCTTCTTCAGAACGGTTCTCCACCCTACTCCTCTTAGCGTCAGCCCGGAGTTGATAATCCAGTAAGTTAGCTTTGATCTCAACCATCTTATATTGGACATCTCGTCGAAGTGAGGCTTCAGCCTCTATCTTCTTGTTTTTGGCCTCAACCTGGGCTTCCAACTGGACTATCTGCTGCTTCAGCTTTTTTTCCCCCTCTTTGTGGCTAGTCAAGGTATTATTCCATAGCTTCTCGTACTGGGTCAACTTCCGGTATGCCTTATCTAGATCCTGCTTCTTGGTGGTCAATACCCCGTGCACTGCCTTTAGGTCCAACCCAAGACGCTCTCTAGAATCGGTCTCTTTGGTCAAGTTAGCGCCCAGGTGGTTGATCATCTCTGTCTGCCTCTTGCAGGTGTGGACGACTTCGTTCTTTTCTCTTCGGAGCTGAGCGATCTCATTTTCCAGTTCTTCATTGGCTTTGACTAGCTCTGCATTCTTGGCATGAAACTGCTCGTACTTCTGGATTTCGATCATGGTAGGCTCTGAAGGTTCGTCCTGCTTGACAGGAGGAAAAGGCATCAACACTTTCTCTGCTCTGTTACGAATCCAGTCCATATAAGGAGGATAAGCCTGATTATTGCTTTTCCCTAATGAGGTCTTTCCCTTTCGATGAATGTTGTTCCAAGCATGTTCAAACCTAACCAGATCATCCCCTTCTAATGCACCAGTGAGGTACAGAGATTCTTGTACCTCTTCATCCTTAGGAAGGCCCCTAAAAGCATACCTGAATTGTCTGATAGCAACAAATGGATTGTAGTTGATACAACCCTTCCTACCCACAAGAGGGACATTAGGAAAGCTCCCACAACTGTAAATAATTTCACTCCCCAGGCGATCTCTATCAAACCAATCAATGTCTTTGGCAGACAAGTTCATTAGTCTCTCCGACCATTCCTTCGTCTCTGCCGTCTTTATAAAAGGACCATCCTTCGACAGATGAGTGACAAACCATCTGTAGAACAATGAAGCACAACAGGACACACCCTTGCCTCTTCTATTTTCGTTCTTGTAGTGCACCGAATGGTACACGTCTCCGAGTAAGGTTGGGATTGGATCCTTTGAGACGAAGATACGAAGGGCATCCACATCCACAAAATCCGGAATATTGGGGAATAGCATGATACCATATATGCACAGGGCCAAAATAGCTTTGAACTCCACCCAACATTCCTTCTTGGCGAAGTGTCGGGCTTTCTCAGCTAGAAAAGGTAATGGGAATCCCCAGGATCCATTTCTCTTGACGGTCTTCCCCTCTAACTCAGAAACATCAATATGCAGAGCTGTAGCAATCTTAGCCAGATCTGGCTCCTGATCGATAGGCCAAAAGGGTACCTGGGCAAGAACGGGTATCTCCAATATGACAGAAAACTCTTCCAAAGTGGGGGCCAGCACATAGCTCGGAAATGTGAAGCAACGCAGCGGGGGATCATAAAACTGAAGCAAAGTCTGGAGTCCATTCAATTCATACACAGATGGCTTGCACACAACACTGAGCAGCTTCCCATAGGTTCTTCTGAAATCTCCCATCACCTCTTTACCAGGCAAGGAAATCAAACCCCTCAGAGTAGTAATATCCAGAGTAGGAAATTTGTAGGCCAAAGTTCTTCTTACACTAGGCTCCATGATGGACACAGAATGGACAAGATTGCTAGAATCGAGAGGGAACTGCACACCTGCAACACAGATACGTTTTAGATGCAATGCAATATAAAAATGTAAATGCAAATGCGAAATGCATCAGGGGATCAAGTGTTGTGTTGTGTTGTGCTGTGTTGTGAAGTGGCAGGTCATATTTTAGCTTCAGCAAGAAAATACCACACTATGATAATAAAGGCCTACTGAAACCCACAATACTGATTCACTGACAAGAAAACCAGGTTTTCTGAAGGTTACGGTTTCCTGCAATAAACCCGTCCCCGCTCACTAGAATGAACCTAATCACTGACACAGGTACGACATCCTATGCGTTCATCAGTGTCACAAACTTTCAAGAAACAATGATACGATACCCAGAAGGTGTGGCATCATCATCTCTTGAAGTGGCCTCACTCAGCTGAATCACAAATGATCGGTCCCCAGAGTCGACAATCCTAATATCTGAACTCCTTTCAACGGCCCACTGGGCTGGAAATGGAAATCATCTCAAAGAACCTCGTCTGAGTGCAGATTTCGTGGGAACTAGTGCATGCCTAACATACATGTTCACCACAAATATGCTTCTAAAGCTATGTACATACTCAAGCCTGGGTCTGGCTTATCACTCATCAGAGCCCCTTCCCACAACAGCACAATAGTAATAATATCATACTGAAAATAAAATGCGGAAAGTAAAAAAAAGCCATAAATAAACATAACCCAACAGGTAAACACACAAGCGCTAGGAATGACTCGCGCAGGGAACCGTTGGAGTCCCCAGCAGAGTCGCCAGCTTTCGCTACTGCGAAAAATGAGGCCGGCAAAACAGAAGAGTCACCACCTTTCGTTATTTATCCCTCAGAACGGGAAAGGAAACGATCGGAAAAACCTGACGAAAAGGTATAAGACAAGGTCGTCGCAACCATTGTCTGGATTCGGGAGTCAGTTACGCAAGGGGAAGGTATTAGCACCCCTCACGTCCATCGTATTCGATGGGATCCACGATTGTTGTTTAACGGAAAAGGGTGTGTTTAAACTATCTAACTAGAGGCTGGTCAGAAAACAAAAGAAAATGACTCGGCAAAGCGTCGCACTTTATGCCTACGTATTCCTGTCTGGAACGAGAAATCAGAGTCAACGTAGTTCGCCTAACTACGGGTTATGGGGGAAGGTTTCTCTCCAAGATATCACATCTTGTGCCTACGTACTCTCAACTGGCTTGAGAGATCAGAGCTTACATAGTTCGGGAAACGACGGAACACAGGTTTGTTCGACTGCTTTTTCTCCGAGTAAGGTTAACAGACGGTTCCGGCAGTTGGTGTATGCAGCTCGACCATTGGAGACTTAGGCGTTACCGTTTGCGGTAGAACTGAGAGTTAACAAAACTCTCTTTCTGAAAAGGGTTTCCGGGGATTAGGGGTCCAAGAGGACAAAAAGATGTTTGATCTTTGTTTTCTGTTTTTTTTTTACGAAAGAAGTGTTTTTTAGTTGTCTGTAGTTTGTACAACACTAGAGACTATGACTTAGGAGCGAATGCGTCGCATATCGTCCAAAGGACATATACTAAACACTCTAGATGATTGAGAGGAGACTGCTCAAACATCATTTCCCAAGTAGCTTAAGGCTCGTATCGCGCTTGTACTAACTGGCCTTTATTACGTTTTTTACTGTTGTTTGAGATAAGAAGAGAGAGGGAACAACTAAAGGGAAACTGTACAGTCCTAATGTTGTCATGCAAAATTAATCCTATGGTTGAGGTTAGGAGGGAACTACCTAATGTTATCATGCATGGTTAGGACCCTAATGTCTGTCATAACTTCTCTTGAACAAGAGAAGTCAGAGTTCCTAGGGGAACATGGCAATGGCAAGCAACAGTAAATCAAATCAACTGAAAAGAAATTGTTGTAAACAAAGTGCTGTAATTAAAATGCATGCTATGCATCACACAATCACAAGGAGTCGCACTCAACTTCTAAATAAACAAGCAAAAGAAAACAGACAAAACAGACAAGCAGAGGGAGCTCGCTCAACCTCTATTATGCAAATACGTCAATTAGAAAAAAGAAAAATAACAAACAAGCAAGGGGAGCACCACCTCAACCCTTAATGCAATACAAGCAGAGGGAGACCCACTCGACCTCTTGATGCAATCATGCTCCTATATTCAGACTACACTAAACATGAACTATCCTAGCACACTATACAATCATGCATGAAGGAAAGGAGTTTATGAAGTAAGGGATTTCATCCCACAAGTAATCAAACAAGCTTCTATCCTAAGGAAAGAAATTGGGTGTTGGGAGGCCAGGGTAAGGTCCACAGGAACTTATCCCAAGCACTCAACCAACTAAGAGAGATTTGGGGGAATCCTAAAGGTTTGGCTCCTTCAAGAGGTGTGCAACATTCCCCCCACAGGAGGGACTGTGCTACCTCAAAAAGGTTCCTAAAGAGGAAAGAATGAGAGGATTTTAGGAGAATGGCGATGAGAAGCAAGGTAAGTTCCACAGGAACTTACCACAGGCACTCAACCAACTCCATTTCCTTTAGAGAAAGGGAGCTCTCATGGACTCAACCCCTTTATGATAGTGCAATGTATTCCTCCACAGGAGAAAACATCGCTCACAAGAGGGATTCTAATCAAGCAAAGAAAAATTGAAGAGGAAACTATTCCTATGGGAAGAATCATCCACCTATTTAAGCTTCTAAAGAAACCACAAATGATACGTTCTAAGGTCGTCCATCCTAAAGATCAAGGGTTCTAGAAGGAGGCTTCTATCTATTACCAATCTATCAAGAGAGGAAATGGGACCTAGAATCATCTAGAGATTACTTACAAGCCTAATCTATGCATCTAACCTAGTTAGGATCACCTAATCTAAGGTTAACTTGTAAAATGGGAACTTAATAGAAAATCATTTCTAACAATTCCAAGAAAAATACTATACTATCCTACATGTATCAACATTCCATGAAAGAAAAATCAGGGGTTAAACCTAAGTCAAAAGGTTCAAACTAAATCTAAAACTTCAAGGGTACACTAAAGGGATCCACTCATGAACACTCCTAAACAACTACCCTAAAACCTTATTTAAAATCATCTAAAAATCATAACAAAAATTACACAATACCATCAACATGTGTACAATCAGCATACAAAGTTTCAAGATCAAACTCAGAAGTATGGATGAGAAATAAAATGAACAAAATCAGCACACAATTATTCCATCATTAAAAACATATTACTCTAGAAAATATGAAATTAATTGCAAAATAAATGGAAAATTAAAATAAAAGGCATGGAAATATTCTACACATCTCAATCAATATCCACCAATTTTCTCAGAATTTATTACCAACATTCACTATTTTTTATGATTTAAACAAACAAGCTATTAAAACAAAAAAAAATAAAAGAAAAGAAAAGAAAAGAAAACATACAGGGAGGTGTAACTAGCAGGGGAAACAAGGATTTATTCGCCTGGGCCCAAGAATGGGGGGTGCTGATAGCGCGTGGACGCTAGGCCCAGTCTGATTATTAATTTAGTTTATGTAGGAATTAAAGGAAACAAATCAGGGGAGTGGATTAAGCAACTATTCCATGTGTATTCTCATGCTGGGCCTGCTAGGGAGGGGCGGCGTTAGCACAAGCCCAGCTGAATTAAATGACTATCAACTTTCACAATTAAATGAAAATGACCACACGCGGGATTGAACTCACACTCCCTAGGTTCACGTAGCGAACTGAACAAGCTGGGTGACCTCCACTAAACAAAACGACGTAGCTTTGGGAGGGGGTGACGTGGCGCGCTGCAGATCGCTGGATTGATGCCTTAGTCTCCATTCTTCGCCTGATCGGACGACAATGAACTCATCTTCTTCATTTTGAAAAACGCAGGGAGGGAAAACGCAGATTCCGACCGCGAATGGCCGGAGCTTCGCCGACAACATCTCCAACATTCTATCTCTCTCAATACTCCACCAATCAACACGATTCTTGAATGAGAGTTGAAGTAAATTCCATGAGGATTACAAATATACCAATCAATGACGCTGAAACCTCAAGACCAGAGAAATCTATGTCCAAACCGAAAATGGATTCAACCCTAATTTGTCACTAAACCTCAAATTTACTATCCAGAATCCATCTATATCTTACTTACAACCTAGCCACATGAATCTAAGATGATAAAAACGTGTAAATTAAGTGCAATTTTGAGAAATGGAAACCTGAGTTGGAGCTTCAAGTACAGGTGGTTTCAGGCCTCAATTCTTCTCCAACAAGTGCAAATTGCTTCAGTGAATGATGATAAACATTTCTTGATAACCAATTCTTGCTGAAACTCTCTGAATCTCCAAAACCGAAAATCCAATTCCAAGCTCTTTCACCCACTTGCTCCAATGTATTCTCAACTGATTTTGCCACTAGAAGGTTCTCAGAATGATCCACATCCAATTTATATTAAGTCTAACAACTTTGGAGGCCCAAACCAAGCCCAATTTGGGATTTTCAAGTTTCACCTTCCTTCCAAAATTTCAATGAGGTGGTACACGTTTTTGCCTTGCTCTCCCCTCAAATCCAGTCCAATTCACTTACTTAACAATTGTGGAGTACAATTGAAGAGTTTTCCTTCCTTGATTCCAATCAAAGGGATGCATTTGGTATGTTTCTTCATAATGAAGTAAGACTCCATATGGCCATGTTATAAGCTTCAATTCAAAAATGTGATAATGCCAAAGCCTTTAGAATGTCAATTCCAATCAAAATGATCACAAACTTGGCCTGAAAACATCCCATTTCCAATTATTTTGAATCTTTACATTTTAATCCATTAAAATGGTCTTTTGGGAATTTTCTTCAACCAATGCTTGATACAATCCATATAAATGGACTATTGATACTTGGATAAGCTGAAAACATCATTTTGAACAACTTTCATGTTGAACAAAAATCCATTTGAAGCTTGCAAGATAGTGAAATTGACCTATAATGCCAAATGACCAATAATCTTACTTTCCCAAAATACCCCTAACTTGTAAACCTCATAACTTGAGTTCTACAAATCATATGGAAGACTTCTAATACAATTTCTAAAGCTAAGATCAATACCTACAACTTTCATGTTGGCCAAAAGTTTAGGAGAAATACCCTTCTAGGTCAAGAGTTCCTTGGAAGTTGGTGAACTTTCACAGACAAATTTCACATTCCTCAGATGACCTGTAACTTGTCTGGACCATAACTTGAGTTCTATAAATCCAATGGAGGACTTCTAGTACTCAAATTAAAGCTAAGAGCATGCTTTACAAGTTTCATGTTGTCAAAAAGTGGAGATGAAACCTGTATCTTGAGATAAGTGGTCTTGAAGTTAGGCACTAAATAGGGAATTTTACCCTGAGAACCCTAATTTAGCAACTCCTCACACTTTGAATTATTCTTGAATAGATCTTGGAATATTATCTCATGTGTCTCAACACAACTATCCATGGTTACAAAGACCTATAATTGAGCTTTGACCCTCTTCAATTGCACAGTTGACTTGGAATTACTCAGATGAAAACCCTACTTACAATACCCTTAACTGTGGCTCTTCACACTTGGCACAATGACTTGATTTAGCTCCACCATGACCTTCAAGGTACTTCAATGAGCTCTACTCACAACCTCTCACCTTGGTCGAGACCCCACCATTCCTGGATGATCTTTAACTGGTCCTCAAATTAGGAGACTAACCCACACAAGCAAATGAACTCCTTAAGAACCCAACCCTCTTCCTGATGACTATGGTGACTTCTCAAGCTTGCACAAAACCTCCAGATAGGCTTCTCTGGATACACACCACACTTGATCCCCTGTTAAATGAGTAATGCTATGTTATACAAATGCTATAACAATGCAATGCTAATGCAATGAAACATAAACCAGGTAAGAAAAGGTTAGGCAAATTTTGGGGTGCAACACTTAACATACTTAATAAAGATAATGGATGTTGTGCCATGAGCCTTATACTTGGGAAATGGTGATTGAGTTGCCACCTCTCAATTTCCTAGAGTGTTTAGTATACGTCCTTAGGACGATATGCGACGCATTCGATCCTAGGTTTTAGACTTTAGTACAACATACATTATGAACATTCAAATTCAAAACACTTCTTCTCTAAAAAACTCAAAAACACTTCAAACCTTTTTCATCCTTCAGGATTCTAATCAGGAAAATATTTTCAGAAAAAGAGTGTTGTTAACTCTTAGTTCTATCGCAAACGGTAAAGCCTAAGTCTCCAATGGTTGAGCTGCATACACCAAACTGCTAAAACTGATTGTTAACCCTACTCGGGCCTAAAAAACTTTTGAATGTACGATGTTCCTTTTAGCCCGAACTACATTTGCTCTGATCTTTCATACCAGATGAAAGTACATAGGCTCAAGACGCGATGTCTTGGCGAGCAACCTTCCCCCTTTCTCCCGTAGTTAGCCGAACTACGTTGACTCTGACTTTCCCATTGCACGAGGGAGTACGTAGGCACAGAGTGGCGACGCTCTGACGAGTCATTCCTCCTTTCTTTTTTATTTTGTCCATAAGCCTTTAGCTAGATAATTTACACACCCTTTTAGATAGACAACACAAGCGTGGATCCCGTCGAGTACAACGGACGTGACGGGTGCTAATAACTTCCCCTTGCGTAACCGACTCCCGAATCCAGACATGGTTGCGATGACCTTGTCTTTCCCTTTTTCGTTAGGTTTTTCCAATTGTTTCCTTTCCCTCTCTTTGGGATAAATAACGAAAGTGGCGAATCTTCTGTTTTTTCCGCCGGTTGTTTTTCGTAGTAGCGACAGCTGGCGACTCTGCTGGGGAACTCTTTTGCAGTCTCGCCCTGTTTTTCCTAGCTGTCTGGGTCATCCCCAGCAACTCTCAACTCTGCTGGGGATCTGGTTCCCTATGAAAGTCAATCCTAGCGCTTGTCTGTTTATCTTTGGGTGTTGTATATATGTGCTTTATTTACTTTCGCATCTTACTTTCTCGCATTTATTTTCCGCATCATATATCATTTGTGTTGTGTTGTGGGAATGGGGAGTTCTGATGAGTGATAAGCCGGACTTGGGCTTGAGTACATACCTAGCATTAGTAGTGGAGACTAGTGGAGGGCCTGTTTACTTAGCAGACACAGTTCCCCATGAAATTCACACTCGAACGAGATTCTCTTTGATGATTTTCCTTCAGATCCTTAGGATCGGTTGGAATTTTGGATTTGAGACTTGTCGACTCTGGGAACCGATCATCTGTGAGTCAGCTAAGTGAGGCCCCTTTAGGAGATAATGATTCCAAACCAGAAATGGTGAACGTATCATCATTTCTTGAAAGTCTGTGATGCTGATGAACGCATAGGATGTCGTACCTTATTAGTGAATAGGTCCATACCTGTGAGTGGGACTAGGGTTATGCAGGAAACCTTTACCTTCAGATTACCCGGTTTTCTCTACAGTTTGAATCTAGATTATTGGTATCAGTTGCTTTCTATCGGAGTAGTGCTATGTTCTTGCTGAAGCAGAGCTTTGATCTTCCTCAGTCTACAACACGACAGTCTTGATCCCTTGTGTGTGCATTAGCATTTTGCATTTAGCATTGTTTGCATTTGCATTTCATTTTTGCATGTCCATCCCCAGCCGGAACAGGGAGCTTGCCCGTCTTTTGTCTGCTTCGTCAGTTGATTTCCCGACATTCGCACTGGATTTGAGTTAGCTTCTAGAAAGATCATGAACTCAGGAGAGCAAAACTTGGTTGTTACGAAGGCAGAGTTTGAGTTGATGAAGAATCAGTTGGATCAACTCATGGAGGCCATGTCAGCTATGACTAGAGGAGAGGCCGGTATTCAGAGGACTCCAGTGAACAATGTTGCTCAAGCTCAGCCTGTGCCAGTTCCTGTTGAAGAGCATCCCATTGTCAGAGATAGAGATTCTTCTTCTCTCCATGACACAGACTATCAGAGTTTCACTTTTCCTGTGCCAGATTCTCAAAGGACCATTCTAAAGGCTAATGTTGAAGACCCGCAGACTGTTGAGTTTATGGAAAAATTTCAACTATTGGAAGAAAAGATGGATGCCCTGATGAGTCAGGATACTCTTAATTTGAGTGTTGCGAGCATGTGTCTGGTGCCAGTTCTTGTGATGCCTCTGAAGTTTAAAATGCCAAATTTTGAGGAGTTCAAAGGAGATAGTTGTCTGAAGCAGCATCTGGTAATGTTTTGTAGGAGAATGACTTCACATGTCCACAATGATCAACTCATGATTCACTGTTTCCAGGACAGTTTGAGAGGAGCATCGTTAAGTTGGTATATGCAGTTGGAAAGTGGTAGCATCAGATCATGGTCAGATCTAGCCAATGCTTTTGTGAAGCAGTACAACTAAAATCTCAACATGGCTCCCAGTTCCGTGCAGTTGCAGGAATTATCTCAGGAGGACAATGAATCCTTCAGAGGATATGTGCAGAGATGGAGAGAATTTGCTGCTCGTGTTCAACAACCGCTTCAGGATAGAGAACTGGTTGACATCTTCTTGGGTACTCTGAAGGGTCATTACTATGATATATTGATTAGTGGCGGAACATTAAACTTTGCTGACTTAATGATGGCAGGGGAAAGTGTTGAGAGCGGACTCAAGAATGGGAAGATTAGAGACATTCCTTTTATCTCAGTTGAGGAAAATGAATCAGTTGTCAGTTCACAAGAAGAATGGGAGAAAGGAAGTGATCTTATCCAAGAATCTTCGGTATCTCAGGTTCAGTTTTCAGACGTTTCAAGTGTTCAAAGCCAACAGTCATACCGTCATCATCCGCGTCAGCACGCTCGACGAAGACTAAGGAAACCCGAAAGGCAGTTTACTCAGCTACCAGTGTCGTACAGTCAGTTGTTGCCGGATTTGGTCAAAGGTGGGCTGATAGTGCCGAAAGAGACTAATCTAATGATCCCGCTGTACCCTCCAAGCTTCGATGTCAACGCTCGCTGTGAGTACCATGTTGGGGCACATGGGCATTCAACAGACGATTGTAAGGTGCTTAGGAGCTAAGTTCAGACTCTGTTAGACTCTAACAAGTTTTCAATCACGCCTCAGGGTATTATTCAGATTAACGATTCCCCTTCATCCTGCCATGAGGGCACATCAATTCTTGTTATGGAAGGATCCACCGAGAGTGGGTGTTCTGAAGAGTTTCAAACTGAAGGCTCAGCTGAATATGAGGGAAGTTGCTAGAAGGTTTCCTGTGTCGACTGCCGCATCTGTTTTCTTTGCTTACGTGATTAGCTTCTGTTCATTATTGTTTGTTGACCATCACCAGGCTTGTTGGCTGAGGTCATTGTATCCGTACTCATTTGTGCTTATATGTTGCTTTTGTTGGCTTTTCATATTTGTGTGAGGTGTTTATCTCCGTGTTCATAGCTTGGGTTTCTCTTTGTCTTGTTGTAAATGTGTGTTTGCTTTCTGCATGGCATTCTTGCATAACAGGTACCTCAGAATTGTGGGTCTTATTTCCTGTTCTCCACTAGTTTGTTGCAGGAATCCCCGCAGAGTTATGGAGCAGTTTCAAGTTGAATTGATTGAAGTTCGAGGCCAGCTAGGGCAGCTTATGATGGACATACAAGAGTTGCATCTGGATCAGAAGACACTCAGGGAGGAAAACCATCAGTTGAAGACCCAGGCGGGCTTGATCATGGAGGTGATAAAGGACGTGCTCAAAAAAGAAGGTGACCAAGTGCCTGAGGCTGCAGCAAAGATGCTTGTTCCACTTTTGTCTTTGGAGCCTATCCCAGAGCATAATGTGTGTAAGAAATCTTCTGTGCAACCGGAGGTTCCGAAATTTCCGTGTCATCAGCTGCGTCCTGTTTCTCAGGAGAATCCCAGGATTAGAAGATATGGTCAAAGGACAAAATCACAGGACATAATCTTCGATTAGATCCCCATGGATTATGCTCAGTTGGTGGAACTCTTGCTCCAACTTCAGTTGGTTAAGCCTCGGACTTTAGCTCCACTTACTGGCCAACCACCACCGGGCTTTGATATCAATGCTTATTGTGATTTCCACTCTGGGGGACAGGGGTACAACGTCGCGAACTATAAAGCTTTTAAGCATAAGGTTCAGGATCTGATTGATTCGAAGACAATTGAATTCACGTCGAGCGGCATGAAGTTATCAGGCGAGTTTGCTCCCTGTCGTAAAAAAGAGATGGATACTCCTACTCCCTTGCCTAAAGCTGCAGTAGGTCAAGAGTATATCCTACAATATTTGGTGTCAGAATCCCCTTGCCCACAGTTGCTGTCTGTTCCTAGATCAAGCTTAAGGATGAAAGCGCCCGAGCAAGGAGAGTCCTTAAGAGTCCAAACCCAGTCGCCGGATGTTTCTGCTGTTTAGAGTCCACGACGTTTTGAGTCATCGCAGCAAGATTACTGTCGCCAGATTCAGAGTAGGCCCCACAACAACAATTTGAAAAGAAGGAGTGCTCCTCTGTGCCCAGTGCCTATGACATACAGTCAGCTGCTGCCGCACCTAGTTCGCAACTCTTTGGTTGAGCCCAAAGCTCTCAAACCAGTGCCAGAACCTTACCCTCCCCGGTATGATCCTAGGGCCCAGTGTGGATATCATGGAGGATCTATAGGGCATGCTACTGAAGATTGCGAGGCTTTTCAAGCCAGGGTACAACAGTTGATGGACCGAAGGTGCATATCCTTTCCAGGAGGAAGACTTTAAGGGTCGCATCCCTCAGCTGCTAATCAGTGTGAAAGCACAGTTCCCAGAAGCACAGTTCCCAGCCGCACCTAGTTCGAAACTCTTTTCGTTTTATCCTGTTATTTCTTTATGTTTGTAATTTCCTTTCCTGTTTAAAGTGCAATCTCATCTGTAAAATTTGTTGTTTCCATCCATTGATATTAATGAAATGAATATGCATGTTTTGATTTAATCCATTCGTGTTCACTAATTGCTTTTTACAAATGTTACACGCTTGTTTAAGCGGAGTCCGGGGAGGATGACGAAGTTTAAAGACGTGCAAGCTTCCGATTGTATGCTTTTGAAATAAAACATGCTGATGATATACAGGCATTGTTTCAAATTCCCAAACACCGGAGATATAAGGATGATAATCCCTTGTCAACCCCTTTGAGCCTAGTAGTAGGAGGTTCTTTCTGAAAACGAAAAAAACCCTCAATCTTAACTTGGGGCACGGTAGGTGTTAGCTAATTGGACCGAGCATCCAAATTGCAGAAGGAGTGTTCCCGTTCGAGGATAAATCACACTTGTATAGGTCGTGCCTAAAGAACCACAATGGTTAAAACTTACCGATCAAGGAGTGAAACAGTCACAATCCTCTAAACAAGTCAGACAAGCCAGTGTCACATGATTTGTTCGAAAAAGAGAAAGAGAAAAAAAAAAGAGAACAAAGCCCGCTAAGTCGAATCTTGAAAACAAGTGACTTAGGCAAAAATTAGGGCATCCCGCTGGACGTTGAAATCAAAAGAAGCTTGAAAAAGCCAGTCCAGGAAAAAGTTAGGGAAATAAAAAATGATGATGAAAAACAATGAAGGTGGGAAAAACACTTTGAAGGGGGGGGGGGGGGGGGTTGAATAAGGGTTTAGAAAAGATTATGGCAATAAAAACACAATGATTTTTATCCTGGTTCGTTGAACTCAACTAATCCAGTTCACCCTATCAAGAGTGATTTGCCTTTCTCCACAAGGACTTAATCCACTATAGTCAAACTGATTACAGTGTCAAACACTAAGAACAACAGTCTTAGTCTTCTCAAGAACTACTGAACACAACTTGGTCTTCTTAAGGAACTTTTACAATAAAATGTAAACTAAACAAGTGTTTAAAATGCTTCTATGAAAGCTATATCACAACTGTGATTTATACACTTAAGATTAAGAACGAATGAAACTATTCAACAAAGAAATATAATTTGTATGAGAGCTTTAAGAGAGTTTTCAATAGATTCGTCAATATTCGTCAATTGTAGAAATTTGTTAAGGTTTGCTTTTATAGACAAAAACGTCCAAGACGTTGCAAGCTTGAAGACCGTGTACTGCAAAGTAGCTGTAGCCTTTTGTCTTCACATGACTTGACCTTTCCTAGAAGTAGAACGTTCAGAGAAATCCTTTTTGCCTGAGTTCTTGTGTCTAGCATAAAAGAGGAAATAGTCGTTTGGAATATGCCAATGAATATATCTTTGAATAATCTTCTTCAACAAGCTTCTATCTTACAACATTCAACATCAGAGCCTTGAGTGATCAGAGTCTTGATGTTATCAGAGTTTGCTGTATCAGAGTGTTGCAGCAAGTGTGCTTCAGTGTGAGTAATAATCAGAGCAGAGTTTGGAGATCAGATCCTCAGTCCCTGCAGCGAACAGTACTATCAGAGTCTTCTGAAAAACAATGCTTGAAACTCTTCATACAAAGTCTTCAGCTACGCTTCAGATGCTTCTGTAGCTTCTACTTCAGAGTCTTCTGTAGGCAGCGCTCAGAGTCTTCTAACGAGATGCTTCTGACGCTCAGAGCCTTGCGTAGTTCAATGTCTAGATTCATTTTTTCTTTCAGAAGAATATTAAATTTAATATATGCAACAAAAATACTTGAACAAATTTAGAGTATATAATTTCTTAATACAAAATTTCATTAGTGTTATCATCAAAACATAGAGATATAACTAAGAACCAATCTGTGTTCTAACAATCTCCCCCTTTTTGATGATGACAAAAACATAGGAAATTTTGTTCAATAAAGAGAAATAAATATAACTCCCCCTGAGATTATGAATCTCCCCCTGAATTGAATACTAAGAAAGAATAGAAACTTCCCTTTTTGCATGAGTATTCTTTTTAGAATCAGAGCTTGATTTGGATGAACGTTTCAGAATCAGAGCCTGATTGGTTAAAACTTGATTTGGGGATCTCAGAGTTACTTTAATGAATTTTGTCAGATTTATCATTATAGTTCTGAAAGACTAAAAATTCATGTTAGTTATGATTTGATATGTCTGAATTCCATTAAGGTAAAGTTTATTTGAACAATCAAAATTTCATTTTCTCCTCCTTTTTGTCATAATCAAAAAGAAAACTTTTAAAGATAAATAAAGGAAACAGAGAGAAAAGATATAAGCATATAAAGAAAACATTCATAGATTCATTCATTAAAATATTCAGATAGAAAAGACATCAGATGAGAAATGCAAACAAGTGCTCAAACATCAGATAAAAAACATAAAGCTAAGATTGTTTAGAGAGAAGCATCTTCAGAAGGTGTGTGATCTCAGAAGAAGATTCTTCTTGCTTGGACATCCATTTCTCAATGTTGTCAGTCTTCTGATCTTGCTTTTCCATCCAGGATTTTATCTCAGATTGACCAGCTTCCAGCATAGCAATCTTGTCTTCTAAGTCCGGATTCTCTTTCTTAACTTCAGAAGAAGTAGAGGGAGCAGATTCAGAAGCAGGAGTAGGAGCAGAGTCAATGACCATTGCAAATGCAGATTCTGGAGGCAAAGATTTAGAAGGTTGGTCTACAATCATCAGAGCCAAAGGATTGGTTTCCAGAGTCACTTCAGGAGCAGATTCTTCAAGAGTCTCAGAGGTAGCAGTAACTCTAGAAGATGAAGGTGCATCCTCAAGAAGCAATGTAGGAGATCTGGTCACATTCCAAAGCGTATGTCTGACAACTTCAGCAAATCTGACCTTTGCGTCATCAGAGCAAATGGTCTTCAGATTAGAAGCCACAGAGTTGAATCTGGAAATGAACTTATTCCAGCATTCTTCAGAAGCTTCTGGATTAATGCTTGAGAGACATTCATCATTTACAGATTCCAAACTCATCCTTATTTCTTTCATGAAATTAGCAAATAAAACATCAACATTCAGCCTAGATTTAGGTTTAAGGTAGGCTTCCAGAGGTGATGGTTTGATTTGTTCTGGTGGGGTTGGTATGGTAAAGGTTGGAATAATGAACAGAGGACGAGGATAAAAAGGTAAAGACGGATGTTTGTTGCACCCCAAAATTTGCCCAACATTTCTTTACCTAGCTTATGTTTCATTTCATGCACATTAGCATTATCATTTGCATTTCATTGACATGTATGCAGGAGATCAAGAGGTATGAGTACCCATTAAGAGCTACACAAGACTATGAAGCTAGCTAAAGAAGGGTGTTCAAGATTTCAAGGGTTGACATTGTCGCTACTGCGAAAATCGGCGCCGACTGAACAGAAGAGTCGCCACCGTGCGTTATTTATCCCACAGGAGGGAAAGGAAACGCTCAGAGTAAACCTACCGCAAAGACGGGAAAGGTATGGTCATCGCAACCAAAACCTGAATTCGGGAGTCGGTTACGCAAGGGGAAGGTATTAGCACCCCTCACGTCCGTCGTACTCGACGGGATCCACGCTTGTTTTCGGGTATGGATTGTTATTCTATCTACTCTAAGGGTTAAGGGTTAAAAAGAAAATAAAATGACTCGGCAAAGTATCGCACTTTATGCCTACGTATTCCCGTCTGGAACGAGAAATCAGAGTCAACGTAGTCCGCCTACCTACGGGAAAGGAGGGGAAGGTTGCTCGCTAGGATATCGCATCCTATGCCTACGTACTTCCACACAGCACGGAAGATCAGAGCAAACGTAGTTCGGGCCACGTACGACACAAGTCTGTTTTGATTGTTTTTATTCCTTCTGAAAAAAGGTTTTTCTGATTAGCAGTCCAAGCGGACAAAAATGACGTTTTGATGAGTTCACATTCTTTTACGGAAGAAGTGTCTTTTATTGTGTTCGAAATATTTATTGTGTTTTTCTGTTTGTTTTGGGGAAGAAGAGACAGAACTCTAACCTACGGTTGAAAAGGGAATCAAACTAACCTAATGTTATCATGCATGGGTTAAGACCTAGTGTCTATCATGCTTCTCTCTTGCGCAGAGAGAAACAGAGATCCTAAGGGATAAACGGAAACAGAAACAGTAGCATATATACAATAAAGCAATAAAATGCATGGATGCAACAATACAAGCGAGGCAAGGGAGTCCCACTCAACCTCGAACCTAGAAAACAATAGGCAAAAGTGAACAGAATTCACTTTCAACCTAACAGGTTAAACAACAAACAATACAGTCAGGGAAAACCAATCAATACATCAAGAATCAAAAACAGCAAAAAGAAACAGCAACAGCAGCTCTGCATCAACATCTATCTTCAAGTCATCATCATCTGTCTACAAGCTCCAAGCAAGCATCAGTCTTCATTTTCAAGCCTTCAAGCAAGGTCTCTGTCTTCAATCTATCAATGGCTTTTCTTCAAGTCTCACTCTCCAAGATGAGCAGCAGTCAACAAGATGAATTGGATGTTAAGCAGTCAGTTGCCTACCAAGGGTGGCCTACTGACTGTTAACATGATACAGACAGTTTTCTCTCAAAAGTTCTATCTTTTAAATACATTCACTAATCCTTCCAAAGGAAGGAGGTGGGTATTTAAAAGAGACTTTGAATCATAGAGAAATAATGGAGGCAAACAAGACCTTCCATGTTTGTGAATCAAGTTCTCTACTCTAGAGCTCTGCCTAGCTCCTAAACCCTACAACCTCAACAGCTGCCAGCAAAGGATGCTCCTCATCAACTCTGGAAGTTGGTCTTCATTCTCTTTGATCTCCAATGGACTTCATCATCACAGTCTTCCGCTCTCCCAATTCCCAAGCAAAACCCAATACCCCACACAGACAAATGAAATAACCCTAAAGAGGGCACACCATACAGTCAAGCAAATACAAGCAGTATACTAATAGTAATAGTAGAATAAGGGAAACCTAGTAATTTCTAAGGGATCTATTATCTACCCATAATCCCTATAGTCCCATACCCCAAAGATTCAATCTCCAACTCCTAAAAAGAATAATTCATTACACCTATGTTATCTCCTAAACCCTAGTTTTGATCACACTAACCACACCCAAACAAATCATCTAAAATTTTAATCTAAAAATATAAATTAAATCCTATATACAAGCTAAAGGTCTGAGCTAATCAACCTAAAAAGAATGGGTCAAAAATATTAAAGCATCTAATCAAACCAAAATCAACAATATCATGCATCAAACTACACATTATTTACAACCTATTTAAAAGAAAAATATACTAAAATATAAAAATAAAATGAAATTCCAAATTTTTTTATGTGATAATTTTCTTAACAGAATTATGAACAATATGCAAAAACAACCAATTAAAAATAAGCATTTTCCAATTTGTTGTGAATTTTTAAAGAATTAACAAAATTTAAAGAAAATAGTATGAATTAAATTGGACATGGGGTGCAGTCAGCATTTAAAAGCATTGGAAAGAAACAATGGGCCCAGACTGGGGGGTGCACCTAGCAAGGCGCGTCTGGGCCCAGCAACTCAGAAAACTCAACCAAAAAATAAAAAACAATCAACGGTGCAAAGAGTAAAAGTTTCAGTTAAAATTGGTTTGGGCCTGCGTTTGGGGGTGTGAAAAGCAAGGGATTGTTGAGCCCAGTCTGAGGGAATTAGTGAAACGGTGCGTTTGGCTGCACAACATCTCCCTCCAAATTTGTTTTAAATCGTGACCATTAGATCCATTACTCAGTCAACCAACAAGACTCCATCCAACGGACCTCATGCATCTTCTCCAAGTAATTAGGGTTTTCAGCCATGGGAGCTCCATGCACGAGCTCATGGACCAGATCTTCCACTCATCCATACAACTTCAATTCCCCATGAAATCCCAATCTGAAAAGAGCAAAGTTGCTCTACTTCTTCCCCTCTACACAACCATACTAATATCTTCCTCTAAAACTCCATCAAAGCTCAAACCCGATAGGTAGAACATCCTGGTTCCACCATTATTCACTGATATCAAACCTTCCAATTCTTGCTAACTTCTACCCTAACATGATCTACACTTTTTGCTGATCAACCTGAGCTATATATCCAAGATTATCGTGCCATAATCTGAGAGTTCTAAGCCCTAACAGTTCTTGCACTCCAATGGCAACATCCATGAATTGGCCTCAAACTTTGTGAAAATGTTCATCTAACCAATCCTAACCATTCTAACCTAATAATCCTCTATGATTCTAACTAATCTAACCAATTCGATGAGAAAACCAACCTGGTGTAAATGATGAAAACAGTTGTAGAATTCTCTGGATCCAATGCTTTCAATGCTCTGAACTTGCTCAATATACTTGCTTCTTGGTTCTGTATGCAGTAGATCTTGCTCCAATGCCTTGAATCTTGCAATCACAATGTTCTTGCTCCTTGGAAGATGAAGTTGGTAGCACACGATTTCTATTCAATTCAACCAAATCTTTGATGGAAATTGGATATATGAATGATGTAGATGATGATCAGATCAAGAAATTTGGAAATTGATGAAGATTTGATGAAGTTTGAGATGAATTTGCAAAATGGAAGAATGATGTGTAACTTGGTATTATGAACAAAATGAATCACCAACCCATGCATGAAGCTATTCAATGCAATATATAGATGACATTAGAAAGCCCTAGAACTTTGTAGAAACTTCCCATGCACACTTTCCTTGAATTTTGGATTATGTAACTTCTTTTGTAAGTAATCAAGCATAACTCCCAAATCTTGAACCAAACTCAAAAATCCACTTTTTCCAATGTTCTTAAAACATTTTTTCCAATCAAAATGACCTATAATTTCACCTCATTTGGCCAAGTTATGAAAAATCTCCATTTTAGGTCACTTTTTATTCATTAAATTCACCAAATTTGAAACCTTGAGTTATGAACCTTTCCAAGCTTTCATGATCACTTTTCTAGACTCAAAATGTCATTTGGAGCAAGTTTGATGTTGTGAAGTTTTTCATTTGAGGCTTCCTTGTATGCGTTTTGGGCATAGGCTTGAAATGACCTGTAATTCTCAAATGACCAAAATACCCTTTGCTTGCCAAGACCATAAGTAGAGTTCCACAAATCATATGAAGGAATACCATACCATTCTAGAAATCTAAGACAATTAGGAACAACTCTTATGTTGACCAGAAATCCATTTGAAATCTCCTTGAGGGGTAAAAGTTTCTTGGAAGACAAGTAACTTTCACAGACAAAATTTCAGATACCTCAGATGACCTGTAACTTGCAAGGACCATAACTTGAGTTATATAAATCTCCTTGATGTCATCCACCACTCAAATTAAAGGTCTTGAGATCCTCTACAAGTTTCATGTTGGCCAAGGATCCATTTGAAGCTTTCATTTTGACTTATATTGCTTGGAAGTTTGACCTAAACTAGGGGATTTTACACAGAAACCCTAATTTAGAAACTCCTCTTCTTCTTGATTTCTCTTGATTTCTTCTTAGCACAACACCATATCCTTATCCATATGTCAAATGATGAACCCCACATCTCTACAATAGACCTTAATGCCTTTTAATCAATCAATTGACCTAGGGTTGACCCAGGGTTGACCCAGATGAAACCCTAGTTGACTGTCTTCAACTGCAACTCTTGTGATCATATCAATGACTTGCCTCCTTATCCAAATGACTTTATAAGTCCTCCAGGATGTCTACATACTCTCCCTGCTCAATTCACAGCTCACAACTTCTTTGATGATCTTCAGATACCCTCAGATAGGAGGTAGATTCACTGCTTGATCCCCTGACTTCTTAGCTTTCAATTTCTTTCTGATGACTTAGATATGTTTGAATTTGAATAATAACCTCTTGATAGGCTCATAGAGATGAGAATAATGATTGGTCCCTGGTTTGATGACTTGCTATGCTATGCTATGCAAATGATTAGACTATGTACATGACTCTATATGCAAATGCTAATGTAATTGAAACATAAACCAAGTGAAGAAAGTTAAGCAAATTTTAGGGTGCAACAGCTGCCCCTATTCAAGCGACTTGGACCCGATTGGGTGAAGAGCGAACGGCCTTCAAACATTCGCGGTACGAGACGGTTGAATACTAAGAACCCGGAAATTTGCCAACCGCAGAAATAAACTGCACCGCTGCTTGGGAAACGACATCCATCAACTGAATCTAACTGTTACAGTAACAAATTGATCCATTAGCGACGTGCTGGGGATTATTTTCATCAGCCTGAAAAAGATTCTATCATCGCAAGGATAGAACTTTGTCCACGTTAGGACGCCTGTCTCGTCAACACGAAGAAACCTCAACTAAAACTTGTCCACGTTAGGACTCCATCTATCGTCAACTCGGAAAAACTTCGGCGACTTCTCTGGGGATGACTCGTCTGCCTTTCATCATCACGAGGGGATTCTATCAACATTGTCCATGTCAGGACTAACTTTTTCCACTTAAGGAATACATCTTTCCACGTTAGGAATAACCTGTCCACGTTAGGACTAAACTGTCCACGTTAGGACTAAACTTCGTCTGGATCTGTCCACGTCAGGACTACACTTTCCACGTGAGGAATACATCTTTCCACGTAAGGAATCCACCTTTCCACGTTAGGAATCAATCTTTCCACGTAAGGAAACCACCTTTCCACGTAAGGAATCCATCTTTCCACGTAAGGAAACCACCTTTCCACGTAAGGAATCCATCTTTCCACGTAAGGAATCCATCTTTCCACGTAAGGAATCCATCTTTCCACGTTAGGAATAACTTCTTCTTTCCACGTAAGGAATACATCTTTCCACGTAAGGAATCACCTATTTCCACGTTAGGAATCACATCTTCGTCCTCGTAAGGAATACAATCTTTCCACGTAAGGAATAAACTTCTTTTGGATTTGTCCACGTCAGGACTAAACTTTCCACGTAAGGAATACATCGTCCACGTCAGGACCCACTTTTCCACGTAAGGAATACATCTCTTTTTTCCACGTAAGGAATCAACTTCTTTCCACGTAAGGAATTAAAACTTCTCTTTCCACGTAAGGAATAAACTTGTCCACGTCAGGACTCACGTTTCGTCTTGATTTGTCCACGTCAGGACTCACCTCTTGACTTGCTGAGGAAATAAAATTTGTCCACGTCAGGACTCATGCATCTTCGACCCGCTGGGGAAATAAAACTTGTCCCCGTCAGGACACACACTTCGCCAACACGAAGAAGGATAAATTTGTCCACGTCAGGACTCACCTTTCACCATTACAAAGGAAGACATCTGCTGGGAATAAATGGTCCACGTCAGGGCACCAACACGAAGAGTAATCAATTTTGTCAACGTCATGACTTCACATTCCACCAATACCGAGAAACCGAATCTGTCCACGTTAGGACTAGCACATATCGTCAACCTGAGGAAAATAAATCTGTCCACGTTAGGACACCCACTTCTCTAGCACGAAAAAAATCCGTTAATATAGGAATAGATTGTCCACGTCAGGACTCATTTCTCCATTGGTCCCAAACCACAAACTTCTTAATACTGACGTGACAGCCATTTTGAGGCGGACTCTACTGGGGATACTTGGAAACCCAACTACCGGACGCCTGTTCTGATAACCGGCGGCAGCCTCTGAAATTCTGATTCATGAAACCTTTTGATGACAAATGACTCTGCTTGGGGACAAGGAGAGATTTTTCCTACTAACTCTGTGGGGAATAATGCCAAAACGGACATTATCGTTGAATATCTCACGCCGAGATCTTGAATATCTGGTAATTCATTTGAGCAAGAGCTCCTTCCACCTGCAAGAGAGCAATACTTGAAACAAACGGTTAGCCAACCTGGTTCATGTTTCAAAATGCATATATTTGACAATGATGCAATGCTCCATTCGACACGGAAATGCTACGCGTCTTTGTTTGGTGGATGCAAGTATGACACTATATGCCGATGCGAATGCAGACTCAAACTGCTGGGATACAGGAAACTGCTTCAGCAAAATAAATGTTGAAGACAATGCCGACTCCGCTGGGGGTAGCCAGGTGCTACCGAATTATTCCAGCAAAATAAATGCTGGAAGAGTGAAGTCAACCCTGCTGGGGAATATAACTCGGCTGGGGAATAGCAAATGAGCCCAGTATGATTGGACTTCTGCTGAGGAGTGAACTGATATCACACGGTATTCTGACAAAATAACTGCCAGGGCGCCCAACCAACTCTGCCGGGGAGAGTCTTAATCTTCGAGTTCCACTGGGAGGAAGGAAAATACTTGTTGGAAAGAGAACTCCGCTGGGGACGGAATGACTCCTTTGGGGAAAATCAACTGACTCCACTGGAGGAGAGTAAATGACCCTACTGGGAAGGGTAAACTGTTTGAATACAGCTCACAAATTGGAAATATTAATCTTCTGAGGCTAAACCTCTTTGCTTGAGAGGGGAATCCTTCTGGGGGACACCACACTGTCTGAATACAGCCTACAATCTGGGAATCGCCAAACTCTGCTGAAGATAAACGACTTTGCTGGAGAATATCCTTTGGAGGAGCTACGACTAGCTGGGAAATTCGATCCTTCTTCAGTGAGGAAAATTGTTATCTCGGGAGCGCGACCTGCGTGGGTATCGAGTCTTTTGTTACGAGCTTCTGCCATCTTTTGATCGTCCTCTTCATACGGCTATGAACCCTGCAACACCACAAACGAGACAAGACAAGTCTACGCAACCAAATCTATTCAGGTTAGTGTTAGTGACATCATTTTCAGTTAATTCAAAGTTTTAGCAATTATTGGCAAGGGCCAGCGACGTTATGCACATGCTAGTTTCATCAAACTTAGGCGTTTATCATGCACAAAACAGTAAAGAACCAGCATCAAATACTGAATAACATATTTTATTGATTGGGCCCCTAAATGGGCGGAGTTTTGTACACGACATGTAACTCCTGAAAAGAGGAAGCTACGCACAACAAATATACAAGTATGCACAAGAAGCATAAATATAATGATAAATCAAATGTGTACACATGTTGGCAACGGGATGCAGACGAACATCACGAACTGATCCTCCTATGACTCGCCCGACTCTAATGCTTTCCCGGTATCCACACTTTCGAAGAAATTGTATCTGATAATTGCCCCCTCGAATATATTCTCCCGCACCAATGCTCACTGCAGTATCAAATTCAGACCGCAGTCATTTGCTTTTCAAATCCCTAACTTTTGCGTGAACCGCCCTTTACGGGTTTTCAGTTCACCGGGATACCCTTTTTTGCCGAAGCCGCCCAGTGTAGGTTTTCAACTTCGCGGGTGTACATTTTTCAATTTTATCCCTAACTTTTGCCCGAACCTTTCATTCTGTTTTTGGTTCGCCAGGATGCCCCATTTTTGCCTGGACTCTCTTTTTTCTGTCCAGCGGTTCAATTTTAAGCAAAGTATTTTTTAACTGCGTCCGAATTCACAGGCGACGTAAAGTCTTCACCGTCCATGGTGGACAACAATAACGCTCCTCCTGAAAAGACTTTTCTGACAACGTATGGCCCTTCGTAGTTGGGGGTCCACTTGCCCCTGTGATCTGCCTGCGGCGGGAGAATCCTTTTCAGCACAAGGTCGCCCGTCTGAAAGCTCCGAGGATGTATCTTCTTATCATATGCTTTCTTCATTCGGCTCTGGTACAAACGACTGTATGCTAGAGAAGCTAGCCTCTTCTCATCCATTAAACTCAATTGGTTCAACCTGTCTTTCACCCATTCTGCCTCATCTAGTTGGACGTCTCGTAGTACCCTCAGAGAAGGAATCTCGACTTCCAATGGTAGCACTGCTTCCATTCCGTATACCAACGAGAACGGGGTTGCCCCGGTTGATGTGCGTACCGTCGTACGATAACCGTGCAAAGCGAAAGGTAGCATCTCGTGCCAATCCTTATAGGTCACCACCATCTTCTGAACGATCTTCTTTATATTTTTATTGGCCGCTTCAACAGCGCCATTCATCTTGGGTCGGTAAGGGGAGGAGTTGTGATGTTCGATCTTGAAATTCTGACAGAGCCCCTTCATCATTTTATTATTCAGGTTTGAACCGTTGTCAGTGATTATCCGCTCGGGGATTCCATACCTGCAAATGATATCTCTCTTGATGAATCTGGCTACCACCTGCTTAGTCACATTTGCATAAGACGCCGCTTCCACCCACTTGGTGAAATAATCGATTGCTACTAGAATGAACCGGTGCCCATTAGAAGTTGTCGGCTCGATCTTTCCAATCATATCGATTCCCCACATCGAGAATGGCCATGGCGATGACATCACATTCAGAGGGCTTGGAGGCACATGGATCTTATCAGCATATATTTGGCACTTGTGGCACTTCCTCGCGAACTTGAAGCAATCAGTTTCCATAGTTAGCCAAAAATAACCTGCCCGCAGCAACTTCCTCGTCATAGCATGACCACCAGCATGCGTACCAAATGTACCTTCATGTATTTCCTCCATGAGCAACTTTGCCTCTTTTTCATCTACACAATGCAGCAGCACCAAGTCGTGATTTCTTCTGTATAAGACACCGTCTGGATTCAAATAGAAATTACCCGCCAATCTCCTGAGAGTTTTCTGATCTTGACTGGATGCCCCAGCCGGATACTCTTTGTTCTTCAGGAAGTTGAGGATGTCGAAATACCACGGTTTGTCGTCGGAGGCCTCGTCAATAGCAAATACGAAGGCAGGTCTGTCGAGACGGGAGATAACAATTCTGGGAGCCTCGTTCCAGAAGTTGACTTTGTACATGGAAGACAATGTGGCCAGGGCGTCATCCATCTGATTCTCCGCTCGCGGTACATGATGCAATTCAACCTTGTCAAAGAAAGGTAACAATCTCCTCGCATAGTTCATGTGCGGTATCAAATTAGACTGACGTGTCTCCCATTCCCCTTTTATCTGATTCACCACCAGGGCTGAGTCTCCGTATACGTCTATATTTTTGATCCGCAAATCAATGGCTTCTTCAAGCCCCATGATACAAGCTTCGTATTCGGCTTCATTATTGGTAACTGGAAAGGTCAATCGAGCAGTAAACGGGATGTGCGACCCGTGTGGAGTAGTAATGATTGCCCCTATTCCGCTACCGTAAGCATTTACAGCTCCGTCAAAGATCAACTTCCACTTGGAACCCAATTCTGGTCCTTCATCTGGCAACGGCTCTTCACAATCCTTCATCTTTAGGTACATGATATCCTCGTCAGGAAAATCAAACCTCATCGATTGGTAATCTTCAATAGGCTGCTCTGCCAAGTACTCAGACAGTACACTCCCCTTTATAGCCTTCTGCGAGACATACTGGATGTCATATTCGGTCAAGACCATCTGCCAACGGGCAATTCTCCCTGATAACGCCTGCTTTTCGAATACATATTTGATAGGATCCATCTTTGAGATGAGCATGGTTGTATGATTCAGCATGTACTGCCTCAAACGCTTGGCGGCCCAGGCTAGCGCGCAACAAGTTTTTTCAAGCATTGAATATCGAGATTCACATTCAGTAAATTTCTTACTCAAATAATAGATCGCATGCTCTTTTCTTCCTGTCTCGTCGTGTTGACCGAGAACACAACCCATGCTTCCCTCAAGAACTGTCAAATACATAATCAAGGGTCTCCCTGCCACTGGGCGTATCAAAATAGGAGGCTCCTGCAAGTACTGCTTTATTTTATCGAACGCCTTTTGACAATTTTCGTTCCACGTTACAGCCTGATCTTTCTTTAACAGCTTGAATAACGGTTCACACGTAGCCGTTAGGTGAGATATGAACCGAGCAATGTAGTTCAACCTCCCTAAAAACCCGCGCACCTCTTTTTCTGTTTTAGGCGTCGGCATCTCTTGTATTGCTTTTATTTTTGCAGGATCAATCTCTATTCCTCTTTCGCTCACGATAAACCCCAGCAGTTTACCCGATCTCACCCCGAAGGTGCACTTGTTAGGGTTCAGTCTCAGTCTGAACTTCCTAAGCCTTTTGAATAACTTCAGCAGATTCACCAAATGCTCTTCCTCCGTCTGGGATTTGGCAATCATATCGTCAACATAAACTTCGATCTCTTTATGCATCATATCATGAAAAAGAGTCGTCATTGCACGCTGATACGTTGCCCCAGCATTCTTTAATCCGAAGGGCATCACTTTATAACAAAATGTTCCCCAAGGCGTTATGAAAGTAGTCTTCTCCATGTCCACTGGCGCCATTTTAATCTGATTATAGCCCGAGAAGCCATCCATGAAGGAGAATACGGAGAATTGAGCAGTGTTGTCAACTAGCACATCGATATGAGGAAGCGGGAAATCATCCTTTGGGCTCGCTTTATTTAAATCACGGTAATCTACGCACATTCTCACTTTACCGTCTTTCTTTGGCACTGGTACAATGTTAGCGACCCATGAGGGATATTTCGTAACAGCCAGGAAACCAGCATCCCACTGTTTTTGAACCTCCTCCTTAATCTTCACTGCCATATCAGGTCGAGTTCTGCGAAGTTTTTGCTTGACCGGCGGGCATTCTTCTTTCAACGGCAGACGGTGCACAACCATATCTGTATCCAGCCCAGGCATGTCTTCATACGACCAGGCGAACACATCACTATACTCTCTGAGCATTTCAACCAGTCTTCGCTTGACGTCGCTCTGCAGCGCGGCTCCTATACGGATGTTCTTTTCAACCCCTTCCGACCCCAGGTTAATAATTTCGATGACCTCTTCATGAGGCAGAATGACTCTTTCTTCTTGCTTCACCAACCAAGACAATTCTTCGGGAACGTCACCATCTTCAACAATCTCTTCTTCGGCCTAAAATACCGGGTGTTCAAAGTCGGGACGAGTCATAGGTGGTTCAAGGATGTCATCTGAAAATGTTATCCTGCAAAAGGAATGGTTAAATGCTTCAAAATGCGTATAAAGCGAATAACCGCGTTGCCATTTTATTGTAAACACAAAACAAGAAAAACAGAGATCGCAATATTTGCACATGAAAAACGCCTTTTATTTAATGATAAACACACAATGTTCATAACAGCACGGCCCTGAGCAAATCATGATGCCCCGGGCAAGACACCAGATTGTTTCAACAATTAAAAAAACAAAGCATTACTGTTTAAGAGTCACAGGAACAATCTCCTGAATAGACCAATTGCACATTCCCTGTCCTGGCACGCTCGGCTGAATCTAGGCGTCCATATCGCAGTCGTTGTCTCCTTCGTCAGACTCTGAAGCAGCATTGATGGTCTCATGGCATACTCCACTAGCAGTGTTGGTTATTGGTCCTCTGAAACAGGGTGCCCCCACAGCAGGTGTTGATGACGACGGTTGATATCCCATCCCAAACCGGTCCATCTTTACGGGAATATCCAGCACTTTGCCCCAGCCCTTTGCCTCACCAATCTCCACTAGAGCTTGAGCTTCTTTGTATGACGAGACGGCTACCTCTGACACTTTGCTCGGCCCGGGACCTTTGTCTTTGATGCGCAACCCTTCAAATGCCTGACAGGGTGTTTCGTGAATCTCTCCATCGACCTCCACATACTTAAATGATGACAGATGGCTGACAAGTATATCTTCTTCTCCACATACAGTGACTACGCTGTCCCCCACCATATATTTCAACTTTTGATGCAAGGTAGACGTGACTGCCCCAGCCCCATGGGTCCAGGGTCGTCCAAGAAGGCAGCTGTATGCAGGCTGGATGTCCATGATATAAAATTCAGTCGCGAAAACCTCCGGCCCCACCTGTAAAGGCAACGTTATAGATCCAAATACTGTTCTTCGCGTACCATCGAATGCCCTGACCACCAGGTCACTGGGCGTGCACAGGATTCCTCTGACATCTAGCTTCATCATCGCTTTCTTGGGTAGCACGTTCAAAGACGACCCGGTGTCGACCAGCACGTGAGACATGACCAATCCTCTACACTCCACAGAGATGTGCAACGCCATATTATGCTCTCTTCCCTTCGGGGTTAAATCAAAATCTGTAAAGCCCAAGCTATGGCCTGCGTTTACATGCGCCAACACCCCCTCCAGCTGATTCACGGAAACATCTTGGGGTACAAAGGAAGTATCCAGGACTTTCAACAATGCATTTCTGTGCGCTTCAGAACACAATAGTAACGACAGTATAGATATCTTTGACGACGTCTGTTGCAGATGCTCAACAATTTTATAATCACTTTTACGAATCAAGCGCATGAACTCTTCCACATCTTTCGATGCCGTCTCTTTTCCATTCCCCTGCACTGGGACATTCTCAATCATCTTTCCCTTTCCCTTCGCCATTCTTTCAGCCTCTACCTCAGGCGATATAAAGATCCTACCACTTCTTGTCATACCTCCTGTACCGACAACGTTGTCTACAGTCTCAGCTGGCTGCTTATCAACATCAATTTTTACTCCGTCACAATACACTTCCAAACCATAGGACCAGGGGACTGCCTTAGTACTCTCGTATGGGATTGGTCCTGCCTTGGTGATGGTGATCGGCGGTCGCTGGGCCGGTGCTGTTATAGTGATCGTTTTTCGAGGAATCGTAACAGTAGCCACATCACTTTGTTTGTCTGCTAATGCCCCTGCAGGTTCTTCAATTGCTGCTCGGTCAAACTGCAATGTGCCGCCATCTATTAAAGCCTGAATACCTTTCTTTAAATCATCACACCCCCCAGCTCGGGTCCAACATTCTAAACAATACTCGTCACATCCAGGATAGACACCCCCTTGCAATAATCTGCTCTTTATCTCGCACAATGGTGTCTTTAGATCGTCGACATCCATAATCAAATTCAAACCCTCATCAGTCAAAATGGCGTTTGCCCCATGGTTGGGCATGGGCTTCTGCACTATGTTCGGACCCGCCGTTCCAAAATTGATAGCCTTACTGTCCAATAAATCCTGCATTACATGCTTAAACGCATGGCAACCCTCTACATCGTGACCCGGGGCCCCAGAGTGGAATTCACAGTGCCTGCTTGCATCATAACCAAACGAAGGAGTGCCTGTTATTGGCGCCAGAGTTCTCTTCTCTACCAAGTTCAAACCCAATAACGTCTGTAACAAATCTGCATACGTTGAAGGAGGCTTTTCAAACACTCTCCTTGGTTTGCCCCCCTGGAATCTGCGCTGGGCAGGCTGTGCCCCCTGCTGTGGCTGCTGTTGCTGCTGTTGTTGTTGAAATGGTTGTTGCTGAAACGGAATAGTAACGCTTGCCACCTGCTGCGGCTGATTGTACTGGTTTCGACCTCTGCCCCGGCCTCGGCCTCGGCCCCCAAACACTGCGCTTGCATCGCCCTGACGGCGCCCACCAAAAGCCTTCCTGTTACTGCCAGATGCAGTAGATTCCTCCGCTTGGAATCTTCCCTGTTTAATGTTGCTTTCAATCTTTTCTCCCATCAGAATTAAGTCTGAGAAACTGCCCAAACATGTGTGAAACAACTTGTCATAAAACATGCCGGTGAATGTTCCTATGAACATGTCATTCATTTCCTTGTCCTCTAGAGGAGGATGGACCCTAGCAGCCATGTTGCGCCATCTCTGCGCATACTCTTTGAAGCTCTCACCCTTCTTCTGGGATAACCCCTGCAATTGGACCCGGTTGGGTGCCAAGTCGCTGTTATACTTATAGTGAGCTACAAATGCTTCCGCCAGCTGCTTCCATGTCTTTATATGAGTTGGCTCCAGTCCCATATACCATTCTAGGGAAGGACCAGACAAGCTATCTTGAAAGAAATGCATTAGCATCCTCTCATCAGTTGAATACGCCGACATCCTTCTGTAATATGACCGCACGTGCACCTTTGGACAGGTGTCCCCTTTATACTTGTCAAATGTGGGAGCTTTGAATTTGATTGGCACCCTCAGGCCAGGCACCAGACCCATTGTTGACATATCTAAGCCGACAACACTTTGATTTACGACCCCCCTCATCTGCTCCTCTAGCATTCTGATCCTCTAGGAGTCATCCATAGGCCCCTCGAAACCTCCACCGGAGAAAGCGTCCTCTTGCTGATCTTCCTGCCAGTTACCATTCCCAGCTCCATATCCATCGTATCCATTGTTACGACCAACTCTTTTCTGATTCATCACCGGGCCTCGCCCCCTGTTGCCGTATCCCGGAGCAACTCCAACAGGTCCAAAAGTCATTAACCCAGCGCCATTTCCATTTCCGAATCCACCGTAACCCTGATTAGTCATACCAAATCCGTCTTGCCCGAAGCCTTGAGCATTGAAACCGTACTTCCCAGTATTATCGAATCCCTGGTCATTGAACCCGAATCCAGCATTACCGAAGCCATTGCCTCCCATATTATCACCCAGGTTAACATCTCCAAGCCCAACATTGTTAACGATAGTCTCGTTCCCAATTCCAACGTTACCAGTTCCGGCAGCAGCGCCGTTGTTGATATTACCAGCAGGTATATTGACTACAGGTGGAGCCACTGGTGTGGGGGTACCATCCCCATGAATAGTGTCGACTCGCACAGACTGATGATCCTCATTCCCGTGCCCAGCATTTCTGACCAACAGAGGCTGCACCAAGGCTTGCAAATTCTCCTGACCCTTTGCAATAGTCTCCATTGTCTGCATGAAGAGCGCCAGCTTCTCACGCATGTCTTGCATCTCGTTTTGCATTTGATCCATGATTCTTCGGCAGTTGGTGCGAGTGGAGTATCGGTGTGGGCGCTGATCTTCAATCCTGAAAAGACCTGGTACAGTGCAAGAAATGAGATACCATTCAGCAATCACCTGTAATGCAATATGAATATGAATGCAATGCAATATGTGTCTGTGCATTAGGGAATATCATTCCCCGATTCTAGTGCGAAGGTGCCAGTGCAGTGACAGTGCTAGCAATTCGGAGATCGGAGCTGAATCATAGAAAGCCTCATATATTGCAGAGAAATCCAATAAGCCAAGAGTACAATATCAATGCGTACAATAAGAAGGCATGACCTCAACCAACAATCCTGGTGATGGTCAGCACTATGCAAATAAAGCATACAAGTTAATACATGCAACAGTCAAGTACACTCATAAGCCTGGTACTCTTCTAGTAACTTCTTGGTCTCTGGATGGCTTGGTCGGGTAAGCAGACCCTCGACAAGTTGGTTTCTTCGTTTGAGAACACGTCGCACGTCACCAGCGGTTTCCTCCCATGCCCCTTCTCCGAAGCGATCCTCTAGCTTCCGCTTCTGAGACACAGCTTCGTTCCTGCCTTCGATGGCCTTGTTCAATGCATTCTGGAGACTATATCTGGTCATCACCTCTTCTTCGTACTTCCTAATGCTAGCCTTCAACTGCTCTTCGAGGTCAGAAATTTGCTGCTTCAATTTGTCTTCCCTCTTTTTATTGTTGGTTAGCGTAGCATTCCAAGTTTTGTTACAAGAAGAGATTTCTCGGTGAGCGGCATCGAGTGATTTCTTTTTGGACTCCAACATGTCATGGGAGCTTCTGAACTCTTGCCCCATACGTTCGCGCTTCTTCTTCTCTTCAGTCAACTCAACACCAAGCCTGTTTACTAACTCGATCTGCTGTTGGAAGGAGTGCACGACCTTGTTTTTCTCGCTGCGTATCTGAGCCAGTTCTTGTTCTAACCCTTCATTGATCTTCATCAAGGCTTCCTTTTCCTTAACAACTTGCTCGTAGGCCTCCCTAGTAAAACAGTAGTTGGTTCTTCCACCGGAATATGAATAGGGACTGGTGCAGCTGGAAATGGCATCAGCAACTGCCTTGCTCTCTCCTGGATCCAAACTCTGTAGGGTGCATAAGCCTGACAATCATTCTTCCCCAACAGTGGCTTCTCTCTTCTGTTGATACGCATCCATGCGTGCTGAAGCTTAGCTAGTAACTCTCCCTTCAAATCACCTGTGAAATACAGAGGTTCCTGTACTTCTTCCTCTTTAGGTGGGTTCTTCAACGCGTATCCGAACTGGCGAATGAACAGAGAAGGGTTGTAACTGATGCACCCTTTTCTCCCTATCAAAGGAACATTAGGATACCCAGAACAACTGAAAATAAGCTCAGACCCCAACAAGTCTCGGTCAAACCACTCAATGTCTTCAGAAGATAGCCTCATCATGCGCTCTGGCCAGCTAGCTGTAGTTGCACTATCCACAAAAGGTCCCTTCAGGGGAAGATGACTCTTAAACCACATATTCAACAGCGGCGCACAACAGTAAACAGTCTTTCCCCTTCTATTTTCATTTTTGTAGTGCAATGAATGATAAAGGTCTCCAATCAAAGTGGGCATCGGGTTGCCAGCAGCAAACAGATGGAAAGCGTCCAAGTCCACAAAATTGGGTAAGTTGGGAAACAACACTATTCCGTAAATGCATAGAGCCAGGATAGCATTAAAGACTATCCAGCACCCGCTCTTGGCATACTCTTGAGCTTTGCCAACCAGAAAATCAAGAGAGAAACCTGGAACCCCAAGCCAAGAAGTCACTAATAGTTCAGCAGCGCTCATGTGCAAGGCCTTAGCTAAGTCCTCCAACTTGGGCTCAGCGGAAGAATGAATAAAGGGAACCTTGTTCTGTACCGGTAGCTCAGTAAACTCCACATACTCCTCAATGGTAGGCCCCAAGATAAAGTCAGCAAACGTGAAACATCTCAATGCCGGGTCATAGAATTGCATCAAGGTGTACAACCCATTCATCTCAACAGCAGTTGGCTTGCAGACTAATCTCAACAATCTTCCATGACTCAATCTGAAACTTCTCCTAACCTCCTCATCAGCAAGGGACATCAGACCAAGCAAGGGAGCAATGTCAGGTGTAGGCAACTTGTACGCAACTGTCTTCCTCAAACCAGCCATGATCAATAAGCAGAAGTCCGGGCACTAGAACCAGGGAATATGCAAATGCACCTGCAGCACAGACACACGTTAATGGGATGCAATGGTAATGGTTATGCAAACAATGCAATGTATGCAACAGGGACCAAATGTCGTGGCTGAGAAGCCTGAACCATATCAAAAAGTCTCAGATAGACTCTCCAGAATTCCTCAAACCCTGGTCTCAGATAGACCCAACACAAAGCTCCAACATTGGTCTCTGATAGACCCTCATAACATAACTCTGACTGGTCTCTGACAGACCCCATATCATAACTCCAACTGGTCTCTGACAAACCTCAAACATAACTCTGACTGGTCTCTGATAGACCACACAGCTTTCCATAAATACCCAGGATCTCAGATCAAGAAATAACCGGTGTCTGAAGGTCTAGTTACCTGCATAACCCCAAACCCTCTCACAGGTAGGTGTCCTAGTAACTGACAAAGGTATGGCATCCTATGCGGTCGTCGGCGTCACAGACTTTCAGGGTTGATGATACGATTCCCAGAAGGAGTGGCATCATCAAATCCTGAAGAGGCCTCACTTAGCCAACTTCCAAATGATCGGTTCCCGGAGTCGACAATTCAGCTAACCAACAACCCCTTCGACCCAAAGGGTAGAAAAAGAAGTCAACCAGAAGAACCTCGTCCGAGTGTAGATTTCGTGAGACACTAATGCAAGCAAAGCCGGCACGCGCCCACTACTTTCTACTCTAATTCTAGGTGCACTCAAGCCCAGGTCCGACTTATCTTTCAATCATAGAATCACCCGTCACAACCCCAATACAGCAATAATAATCAATAATATAATGCTGAAAATAAAGGACAGAAATATAAATCCATACAAAATCCTCGACGGGAAAACAAGCGTTAGGATTGACTCGCTTGAGGGACGTTGGATCCCAAATGCATAAGGAGCTATCGCAGTCCTTAGCAGCCAGGGGACGTTGGATCCCCAACAGAGTCGCCAGCTGTCGCTACTGCGAAAATCGGCGCCGGCTGAACAGAAGAGTCGCCACCGTGCGTTATTTATCCCACAGGAGGGAAAGGAAACGCTCAGAGTAAACCTACCGCAAAGACGGGAAAGGTATGGTCATCGCAACCAAAACCTGGATTCGGGAGTCGGTTACGCAAGGGGAAGGTATTAGCACCCCTCACGTCCGTCGTACTCGACGGGATCCACGCTTGTTTTCGGGTATGGATTGTTATTCTATCTACTCTAAGGGTTAAGGGTTAAAAAGAAAATAAAATGACTCGGCAAAGTATCGCACTTTATGCCTACGTATTCCCGTCTGGAACGAGAAATCAGAGTCAACGTAGTTCGCCTACCTACGGGAAAGGAGGGGAAGGTTGCTCGCTAGGATATCGCATCCTATGCCTACGTACTTCCACACAGCGCGGAAGATCAGAGCAAACGTAGTTCGGGCCACGTACGACACAAGTCTGTTTTGATTGTTTTTATTCCTTCTGAAAAAAGGTTTTTCTGATTAGCAGTCCAAGCGGACAAAAATGACGTTTTGATGAGTTCACATTCTTTTACGGAAGAAGTGTCTTTTATTGTGTTCGAAATATTTATTGTGTTTTTCTGTTTGTTTTGGGGACGAAGAGACAGAACTCTAACCTACGGTTGAAAAGGGAATCAAACTAACCTAATGTTATCATGCATGGGTTAAGACCTAGTGTCTATCATGCTCCTCTCTTGCGCATAGAGAAACAGAGATCCTAAGGGATAAACGGAAACAGAAACAGTAGCATATATACAATAAAGCAATAAAATGCATGGATGCAACAATACAAGCGAGGCAAGGGAGTCCCACTCAACCTCGAACCTAGAAAACAATAGGCAAAAGTGAACAGAATTCACTTTCAACCTAACAGGTTAAACAACAAACAATACAGTCAGGGAAAACCAATCAATACATAAAGAATCAAAAATAGCAAAAAGAAACAGCAACAGCAGCTCTGCATCAACATCTATCTTCAAGTCATCATCATCTGTCTACAATCTCCAAGCAAGCATCAGTCTTCATTTTCAAGCCTTCAAGCAAGGTCTCTGTCTTCAATCTATCAATGGCTTTTCTTCAAGTCTCACTCTCCAAGATGAGCAGCAGTCAACAAGATGAATTGGATGTTAAGCAGTCAGTTGCCTACCAAGGGTGGCCTACTGACTGTTAACATGATACAGACAATTTTCTCTCAAAAGTTCTATCTTTTAAATACATTCAATAATCCTTCCAAAGGAAGGAGGTGGGTATTTAAAAGAGACTTTGAATCATAGAGAAATAATGGAGGCAAACAAGACCTTCCATGTTTGTGAATCAAGTTCTCTACTCTAGAGCTCTGCCTAGCTCCTAAACCCTACAACCTCAACAGCTGCCAGCAAAGGATGCTCCTCATCAACTCTGGAAGTTGGTCTTCATTCTCTTTGATCTCCAATGGACTTCATCATCACAGTCTTCAACTCTCCCAATTCCCAAGCAAAACCCAATACCCCACACAGACAAATGAAATAACCCTAGAGAGGGCACACCATACAGTCAAGCAAATACAAGCAGTATACTAATAGTAATAGTAGAATAAGGGAAACCTAGTAATTTCTAAGGGATCTATTATCTACCCATAATCCCTATAGTCCCATACCCCAAAGATTCAATCTCCAACTCCTAAAAGGAATGATTCATTACACCTATGTTATCTCCTAAACCCTAGTTTTGATCACACTAACCACACCCAAACAAATCATCTAAAATTTTAATCTAAAAATATGAATTAAATCCTATATACAAGCTAAAGGTCTAAGCTAATCAACCTAAAAAGAATGGGTCAAAAATATTAAAGCATCTAATCAAACCAAAATCAACAATATCATGCATCAAACTACACATTATTTACAACCTATTTAAAAGAAAAATATACTAAAATATAAAAATAAAATGAAATGCCAAATTTTTTTATGTGATAATTTTCTTAACAGAATTATGAACAATATGCAAAAACAACCAATTAAAAATAAGCATTTTCCAATTTGTTGTGAATTTTTAAAGAATTAACAAAATTTAAAGAAAATAGTATGAATTAAATTGGACATGGGGTGCAGTCAGCATTTAAAAGCATTGGAAAGAAACAATGGGCCCAGACTGGGGGGTGCGCCTAGCAAGGCACGTCTGGGCCCAGCAACTCAGAAAACTCAACCAAAAAATAAAAAACAATCAACGGTGCAAAGAGTAAAAGTTTCAGTTAAAATTGGTTTGGGCCTGCGTTTGGGGGTGTGAAAAGCAAGGGATTGTTGAGCCCAGTCTGAGGGAATTAGTGAAACGGTGCGTTTGGCTGCACAAGATCTCCCTCCATATTTGTTTTAAATTGTGACCATTAGATCCATTACTCAGTCAACCAACAAGACTCCATCCAACGGACCTCATGCATCTTCTCCAAGTAATTAGGGTTTTCAGCCATGGGAGCTCCATGCACGAGCTCATGGACCAGATCTTCCACTCATCCATACAACTTCAATTCCCCATGAAATCCCAATCTGAAAAGAGCAAAGTTGCTCTACTTCTTCCCCTCTACACAACCATACTAATATCTTCCTCTAAAACTCCATCAAAGCTCAAACCCGATAGGTAGAACATCCTGGTTCCACCATTATTCACTGATATCAAACCTTCCAATTCTTGCTAACTTCTACCCTAACATGATCTACACTTTATGCTGATCAACCTGAGCTATATATCCAAGATTATCGTGCCATAATCTGAGAGTTCTAAGCCCTAACAGTTCTTGCACTCCAATGGCAACATCCATGAATTGGCCTCAAACTTTGTGAAAATGTTCATCTAACCAATCCTAACCATTCTAACCTAATAATCCTCTATGATTCTAACTAATCTAACCAATTCGATGAGAAAACCAACCTGGTGTAAATGATGAAAACAGTTGTAGAATTCTCTGGATCCAATGCTTTCAATGCTCTGAACTTGCTCAATATACTTGCTTCTTGGTTCTGTATGCAGTAGATCTTGCTCCAATGCCTTGAATCTTGCAATCACAATGTTCTTGCTCCTTGGAAGATGAAGTTGGTAGCACACGATTTGTCTTCAATTCAACCAAATCTTTGATGGAAATTGGATATATGAATGATGTAGATGATGATCAGATCAAGAAATTTGGAAATTGATGAAGATTTGATGAAGTTTGAGATGAATTTGCAAAATGGAAGAATGATGTGTAACTTGGTATTATGAACAAAATGAATCACCAACCCATGCATGAAGCTATTCAATGCAATATATAGATGACATTAGAAAGCCCTAGAACTTTGTAGAAACTTCCCATGCACACTTTCCTTGAATTTTGGATTATGTAACTTCTTTTGTAAGTAATCAAGCATAACTCCCAAATCTTGAACCAAACTCAAAAATCCAATTTTTCCAATGTTCTTAAAAACATTTTTTCCAATCAAAATGACCTATAATTTCACCTCATTTGGCCAAGTTATGAAAAATCTCCATTTTAGGTCACTTTTTATTCATTAAATTCACCAAATTTGAAACCTTGAGTTATGAACCTTTCCAAGATTTCATGATCACTTTTCTAGACTCAAAATGTCATTTGGAGCAAGTTTTATGTTGTGAAGTTTTTCATTTGAGGCTTCCTTGTATGAGTTTTGGGCATAGGCTTGAAATGACCTGTAATTCTCAAATGACCAAAATACCCTTTGCTTGCCAAGACCATAAGTAGAGTTCCACAAATCATATGAAGGCATACCATACCATTCTAGAAAGATAAGACAATTAGGAACAACTCTTATGTTGACCATAAATCCATTTGAAATCTCCTTGAGGGGTAAAAGTTGCTTGGAAGACAAGTAATTTTCACAGACAAAATTTCAGATACCTCAGATGACCTGTAACTTGCAAGGACCATAACTTGAGTTCTATAAATCTCCTTGATGTCTTCCACCACTCAAATTAAAGTTATTGAGATCCTATACAAGTTTCATGTTGGCCAAGGATCCATTTGAAGCTTTCATTTTGACTTATCTTGCTTGGATGTTTGACCTAAACTAGGGGATTTTACACAGAAACCCTAATTTAGAAACTCCTCTTCTTCTTGATTTCTCTTGATTTCTTCTTAGCACAACACAATATCCTTATCCATATGTCAAATGATGAACCCCACATCTCTCCAATAGACCTTAATGCCTTTTAATCAATCAATTGACCTAGGGTTGACCCAGGGTTGACCCAGATGAAACCCTAGTTGACTGTCTTCAACTGCAACTCTTGTGATCATATCAATGACTTGCCTCCTTCTCCAAATGACTTTCTAAGTCCTCCAGGATGTCTACATACTCTCCCTGCTCAATTCACAGCTCACAACTTCTTTGATGATCTTCAGATACCCTCAGATAGGAGGTAGATTCACTGCTTGATCCCCTGACTTCTTAGCTTTCAATTTCTTTCTGATGACTTGGATATGTTTGAATTTGAATAATAACCTCTTGATAGGCTCATAGAGATGAGAATAATGATTGGTCCCTGGTTGGATGACTTGCTATGCTATGCTATGCAAATGATTAGACTATGTACATGACTCTATATGCAAATGCTAATGTAATTGAAACATAAACCAAGTAAAGAAAGTTGAGCAAATTTTAGGGTGCAACAGACATCCTTGTCAGAGAAAGTAAAAGATCCTCAGAGAGAGTGATTGAAGCCAAGTGTGTAGATCTCCTAACTTGAGAGTTGTGGGAAGCCATCAGATGATTCTGAGGTCATGGAAAAGGACTTGAGGTCTTGATAGAGCTCATGAGAAGTGTTGAAGATCACTTTTAGGCCTATACAGGTCATTGTGCAAGATTAAGAAAGCTCAGCCATGATTGGTGCAGCTAGGGTTTGACTGGGTCAACCCTAAGTCAACTGAGGATTTGAAGAAGGTTGAGACCTAATTCAAGGGCCATGTGGTCATGGATTGATACATTGAGATGTTCTAAGGATGATTCCAAGGCTAACTCATCATGATTGAAGAGTTTGAGAAGTTTCAAGCTAGGGTTTCCAAGGCTTGGCAGTGTAAAATCCCCTAGTTTGACCCCTATCTTCAAGGCAATTTAGCTCAAGATATGATTGTCATCTTATCTTGCCCCCAACATGACTGTTGTAGAGCATGGTCTTATCTTTAATTTGAGTACTAGAAGTCTTTTATAGAATTTGTATAACTCAAGTTATGGCTTTGACAAGTTACAAGTCATCTGAGGTATGTGTATTTAGAGCTTGAAAGTTACCCAACTTGCATAAAACGTTTGCCCAAGAAGGATAATTCCTATGAACTTTTGGTCAACCTGAATGTTGTTCCTTAACCTCTTAGCTTTCTAGAGAGTGCTAGAAGTCCATGATTGGATTTGTAGAACTCAAGTTATGGCTTTGACAAGTCAAGGGTATTTTGGGTATTTGTGATTATAGGTCATTTGTGATCATAGGTCATTTTCACCAACTTAGAGGCCTCAAATGAAATTTTGTTCAACTAGAAAGTTGTTCAAAATGGGGTTTTAAGTTTGACCATGCACCAAGGAGGCATTGAAATGGCTCAAGGAAGGATGTGGTTTGAGGAATTTTGAAAAAAAAAGAATTAAAGGCCTTTAATGACCAAACAATTGAAATAATTCATTTTGTGTCAAAACAAGGCAAAATAATAGGTCATTTTGAATGGAAAAGTCATTTTGAGAACTTTGGCAATATTGGAATTTTGGTTTGAGGTCAAATTCATACCATTTCATGTTGTTTCTTCATGATGAAGCAACATATCAAACTCACACCATTGGCTTGTAAACAAGGAAATTAACATAACCAACTAATCAAATATCTCATGAGATGATGATTGCAAGCACTTTCATGCCCAAAGGGAGCAAATACACGATTTTGGCACATGGTATTTTGAAGGAGAAAGTGAAATTGCAAAATCTCCTATGGAAGGTTACAGAACTTTCTAGACATTTCCAATGAGTTCTATATAAGCATTAGAGTGTGTTCAGCCATTTTTTTGGAGAAGATTGAGCCCTGAAGCAGAGAGTGAGGTTGAAGTTTCACAACTGCAAGTAGGAATCGGTTTCTGAGTTCAAGGAAAAATCAAGGGAAAGTGAAGATTGCATTAGCTTTGGAAGGTGATTTAGAGTGAATCTGCATCATCTTGAAGGTTGAATCGAGCAAGAAGTGCATCTGTTACAAGCTCAAACACAGGTTTTAACTCCTTGAAATTTCTCTCTAATTATGTGTTTTCACTGAACTAGAAGCATGTGGTTAGGTTCCCCTATTGACATAGATGGATTTAGGATGATCAATTGCAACTTTAGAGACAATTTAGGTTGGATTGCATTTTCGGTTGAGATTGATATCTCAAGATTCAGGCGTTTTGAGGATGAATTAATGGCATGGTTGAATTGCTTGTAAAATTTTGAGCAAGATTCATTCAGACATCGTGGCAAATGGTTGAGTGTAGAGAGACTTAGGGTTGCGCCAGGGGTGGCCGGAAAAGCCACCGGCGATGGGCCCTGCGCGCGCAGACTTGCAGGTTTAAAATGAAGAAAACGTAATCGTGTCCCTCCATTCACAAGGAAGACTTGACTCAGTCCATGGATCCAAGCGCTCATGATGAGCCACGTACCCTCCCCCTTAAACTCACCATTTTGTTTATGGACTTTGATTCTTCGCTGTGTGAACCAAGAGGTCGTTGGTTCGAATCCTGGCTTGTACTATTTTTCTTTCTTGTGTGAATTTCTGAAGAGAAGGCAAATGAGTTGAAGCGCCTGGGCTTTGGACAGATTGTTATCCACACCCCCCTCCTGGCCCAATTCCTGGATTGAACTTGAAATATTTGCTATTTGTCACGCGCATTTTATCATTTTCTTATTATTTCTTTTATTTTTATCATTTCATATGGTTTAGATAATAATTCATAAAAAATAGGAAAATAATCCAAATTGATCCAAGTTTTTTTTTCTGGATTCATGATTGAATCTAGAATTTTATTGAATTAAAATATTAGTAATTCATGCATTTGTGATTTTAATTGCGTTTTTTAAATTTTAATTGAGATTAATTCCATTATGGTTGATACCTTGTACTGCTGAATTTTGTGTGATCATTTGATGATGATTCTTGAGAAAATTTCATGTGTGGGATTAGTTTAGATATGCATGCTCCCCTTGGATTTTTCTCACATTTTTGTGATTAAATTAGGTCGTAGTTTTAAGTTGAAACTTTAGGTGCTCTAGTTTTAGAGTTTAAGCTTAGTACCTTGTAGTTTAGGATTTATTTATAGGACTTTTTGGATGATTCAACCCCTGGATTTTGTATGGTAGATTCTTGATTGAATTAGGCTCCCATAGTTATTTTTGTAGGATTTTACAATTGGTTTTAGTATTTTAGTTAGGATTAACTTTAGTACTAGGTTTTAGGTGATCCTAACTTGCTAATTCACCTAGAATGATTTCTCTAGTTCCCTTAGATTAGGGTTTTGCCTCTCTTGCTCTTGGATGATGATGAAGACATGTGTGGGATACTGAGGAATGCATGAAGAAGCTTGGATGTGAAGATTTCCCTTCTTTTGGTGTAGTTTTGTTTAGGTGTTAAGATTAGGGTTTGTAAGTAGAGCTTCTAGATAGATTCTCTTCTTTCATAAACATGGAAGGTGTTGATCACTTCCATTCTTCCCTATGATATAAGGTCCCCTTGTGAAGGCCTCATCCCTCCTTTGGTAGGATGTGTTGTTCTTCACAAGTTGGTAGAACCTTTGAGGGTTCCTTTCCTTGATGGTGGAGTGTTTAGTGGTGACCTTTGGTCTTCATTTTGCTTTCCACTATCCAAACCTTGCTCTTATTAGATGAATCTTTCTCCCTTGCTAGAGGATGGAGTTCCTTGTTAGAATATTGAAGATGCTAGAAGTTGTTGCTTCTCTGTATTTGAAGACTGCCATTGGAGCTGAGGCTTGAAGACCAAGAAGAACAAGTTGACACTTGTGAAGAAGATCAAGTTGAAATTGAATGGAGAGCTGAAGCTTGAAGTTGGAGAACAAGTTGATACTTTAGATTGATGTGTTTGAAAGCTTGAAGAAGAAAGTTGATACTTGCTATTGAAGGTGGTAGCCTTGAAGAGCAGTTACAGACTGAAGACTGAACTGCTGTCAGAAGATTGCTTTGTTGTGAAGCTGTGGAAGCTGTTGATCTGCTTTCTTTTCTGTCTGTTTGCTTTCTGTGCGACTGTATTGATGTGACTTGTTTGATTTGCTTGATGCATTAGAATAAGTTCATATTTAGATTGATTTACTCTAGGGGAATGATTGCACTAGAGGTTGAGTTGCTCCCTTTGCTTGTATTTTTACTGTATGGCTTTGCTTGCGGGTATTCGGTAGAGCTCTGCTCCCTTGCCTATGTGGTTTGTTTTGCTTGATGGCATTTTATTTCATTTCTTCTGTATGATTGTAGTTATTCATATTTGGCTTGAGGTTGAGATGAGCCTGTGGAGGCTGATGTCCCACACACATTTCCTCCCTCACTTGCATTGCATGCATTTTACTGTATATTTGTTTACTGTTTACTGTTTAAGCTGATGCTTTATCTGTTTCTGTTTATCATTGACATGATCCCCTAGGAATCTCACTTCCTTTGATAAGGAAGTGATGATTAGAACTTTAGGTTGAAACCTATGCATGACAACTTCTAGGAGTTCCCTGTTTCAAACCTCAACCATAGGATGAATCCTTGGCATGACAACATTAGGACTTGATAGTCTCCCCTTAGTTGAACCTGTTCGTTCTCTCTTCTCATCTCAAAACAACTTAAAATACAACAATAAAGGTTAACTGATGTCGTACGTTACGAGCCTTAAGCTATCTGAGAAAGGATTGTTGGAGAGTTTCTTTTCAACAGTCTGGATGTTTAGTATGGCACCCTTTGGGTGACATGCGACGCATTCACTCTCAGGTCATAGTCTCTAGTGCGATATTGGTTGCAAACATCCATAAAAATAGTTCTTCCATAAAAGACAGAAAACAAACTTCAAACCTTTTTGCCCCGTGGGCCCGTAATTCAAAGGAAGCTTTTCTGAAGAAAAGAGTGTCATTAACTCTCAGTTCTACCGCAAACGGTAACGCCTAAGTCTCCAAGGGTCGAGCTGCGTACGCCAAACTGCTGGAATTGTTTGTTAACCCTACTCGATAAAACAGATGAATCTGAATCCCCGTAATCCGTATTATCCCGAACTACGTAAGCTCTGATCTCTCATACCTGTTGAGAGTACGTAGGCACAATACTGACGTATTGGCGAGCCACCTTCCCCGTAACCCGTAGTTAGCCGAACTACGTTGACTCTGATTTCTCATTCTCTGATGAGAATACTTAGGCATAAAGTGCGACGCTTTGCCGAGTCATTTTCTTTTCTTTTCAGACCAGCCTTGATAGGTAGATAGATAAAACCAACCCTTCAGATAAACACAACAAGCGTGGATCCCATCGAGTACGATGGATGTGAGGGGTGCTAATACCTTCCCCTTGCGTAACCGACTCCCGAACCCAGACAATGGTTGCGATGACCTTGTCTTATACCCTTTTCGTTAGGTTTTTACGATCGTTTCCTTTCCCGTTCTGAGGGATAAATAACGAAAGGTGGCGACTCTTTTGTTTTGTCGGCACCTTATTTTCGCGGAAGCGACAGCTGGCGACTCTGCTGGGGACTTGATAGTTTCCTGGGATCCAACGTCCCTTATGCGAGTCAGTTTGGGGATCCAACGTCCCCTGCGAGAGTCAATCCTAGCGCTTGTGTGATTACTTGTTGGGTTGTGTTTGTTTATCGCATTTTATTTCCCGCATTTTATTTTCAGTATGATATGATTATCTGTGCTATTGTGGGAGGGGCATTCTGATGAGTGAGAAGCCAGACCCAGGCTTGAGTGTACCTAGCATTAGTTGTGGAAATTAGTGGGCGCATGCTTGCTTTGCAGGCACTAGTGTCTCATGAAATCCACGCTCAGAAGAGGTTCTCCCGGTTGACTTCTTTTCCGGCCCTTTGGGCCTGAGGGGTTGTTGGTTTGGAGGATTGTCGACTCTAGGGACCGATCATTTGGAATTCAGCTGAGTGAGGCCGCTTCAGGAGACGGTGATGCCACACCTGCTGGGTATCGTATCATCCCTCTTGAATGTCTGTGACGCTGATGACCGCATAGGATGCCGAACTTGTGTCAGTTTAGGTCCATACCTGTGAGCAGGGTCGGGTTTGTTGCAGGAAACCTTAACCTTCAGACTACCTGGTTTCCTTGATAGTGAATCAGTTTTGTTGGTATCAGAGGTTCTCATCATCAGATGTGTATTTGTTCTTGATAGAGCAGATTTATGGTCCTGTATCAGAAGATCTTGTCATCAGATATATGTGTGTTCTTGACAGAGCAGATTTATGGTCCGATATCAGGGTTTTCTTCTCATCAGAGATATGGTTGTTCTTGACAGAGCAGTATTGTGGTTTTGTTGATACAGAACCTTCACCTCTTCAACAGCGCAGTCGTCTTGATCTCCTGCTGCATGATTGCATTTTGCATTGTTTTGCATAATCATTTGCATTTCATTAACGTATGTCTGTGTTGCAGGTACCGTTTCCCCCGATTCAGGTTTTCTTGCCTTCTATTGTGCTATCATGGGTTCTCTGAGGAAGACTGTGGCTTACAAGCTCCCCACTCCTGATGTTGTTCAGCTGTCTAGTTTGATTGCTCTGGCAGATGATTCTGTGAGAGGTGAATTCAGAAAGTCTTATGGGAAACTGCTCAGCTTGGTTCGTAAACCTTTTGTGTTTGAGTTGAATGGGTTGCACGCCTTGCTGCAGTTCTACGATCCTCCTTTGAGATGCTTTACTTTCCTGGACTTTATTCTCGCGCCTACACTAGAGGAATATGCTGATTTGTTATGAGGGCCTATCAAGAGTCAGATGCCCTTTGTTCATATGGATGTTGAGCCCAATCTGGCTAGTCTAGCTCCTTCACTTCATCTGGATGCCTCCGAGTTGGTCTTGTCTAGTTGGAACAGGGTTCCCGGCTTCTCCTTGCAGTTCTTAGTGGGAAAGGCCCAACAGTGTGCCAAAGACGGTTGTTGGATCGTGTTCAATGCCATCCTTGCTCTCTGCATATACGGCATCATTTTGTTCCCTAATATGCCTGACTTTGTAGACTTCGATGCCTTTCACATCTTTGCGGCAGGGAATCCAGTCCCTACCTTGATTGGAGATGTCTATCATTCCATCCACTACAAAAACGAGAACAGAAGGGGCAAGAATGTCTCGTGCTGTGGGCCTATATTCTATAGATGGCTTGATAGTCACCTACCCAAGAAGGGTCCCTTTGCTTCCTCTGCAGCCACAACTAAGTGGTCTGAGCGTTTGATGAGTCTATCAGCGGAGGATATTGCCTGGTTTGATAGAGATAGGTTGGGTACTGAGATTATCTTCAGCTGCAGCGGGTTTCCGAATGTGCCTTTGATAGGCAGGAAGGGCTGTATCAACTATAATCCATCCCTGCTGGTCCGACAGTTTGCTTATGCTTTGAGAGCTCCGCCGAAGGATGAAGAGGTGCAGGAATCTCTGTACCTCACTGGTCTTCTAGAGGGGGATATGTTATCTAAGCTTCAACACGCTTGGAATGGTATCAGTAAGCGGGGAAAACCATTGCTGGGAAAAAGTAATAGTCAAGCCTACGCTCCATATGTGACCTGGATCAGAGCCAGAGCAGATATCATAGGGATGTTGTTTCCTCCTGCCAAGCTAGAAATCCCTCCAGTGATTGAAGAGCCGACCACCGTGCCTATTCAGCAGTATAATCAGGTGTTAGCTGAGAGAGATGAGCTGAAGAAGGCAAATGAAGAACTGGAGAAAGAATTGGCTCAGCTCAGAAGCGAGAGAAGCGAAGCCGTCCATTCCTTCAAAAGGCAAACAGGGCTGGTAAACAAGTTGGGTACGAATTTGACTAAGCAGTTGGCTGAGCGTGAGCGCTTGGGTCGGGAATTCAAATCTGTCAACGACGTATTGGCCACTAAGAAGCAGCACTTGGATGAAGCGTACCGGAGAATATCCAAGTTTAATCAGCATTGGAAGGCCACCCTAGCCAACGGTAAGGAACGGGAAGATAAACTGAAGCAGCAGATCTCCAAATTGAAAGCCCAGGTGAAGGCTAGTGAGAAGAGGTTTGATGAAGAAACCGCTCGCAGATATGCCGCTGAAGGCCTGCTGAACAAGGCTCTTGCTAACCTGAAGGAACACAAACCGACGTTTGAATCCAAGAAGCCGAAGTTAGAAGATTGTTTCGGCGAAGGAGCATGGGAAGACTCAGTCGAAGGTCTTCAATACACTATTAGGCAGAGGGAGCTACTCGTCAAAGGGTTGCTCACTCGGCCTGATCATCCAGAAACGAGGGATCTGTTAGATGAGTTTCGAGCCCATGGTCGTGCTTGACTATATTTGTAATCCTTTTGTTTTGATCATTACTGTATGCTGACCATCACCAGGCTTGTTGGTCGAGGTTGTTGCACCCCAAAATTTGACCAACATTTATTTATCCATCAAGTGTTTGAAGGTTGATACCTTCATCAGAAAGCTCAAGAGATCCTCAGAGGAATTGGTTGAAACCAAGGTTGTGTGACTCATAATTTGAGAGTTGTGGGTGCTCCTCAGATAATTCTAAGACTATGAGGATAGACTTGAAGCTTTGAGAAAGCTTATGAGATGTCTTGAAAGCCATCATGAAGCCTAGAGAGGTCATTGTACCAGAATTCAGAAGATTCAACCATGAGTGGTAGAATTAGGGTTTGACTGGGTCAACCCTAGGTCAACTGATGATTTGGAGAGGGTTGAGACCTAATACAAGAGCCATGTGATCATGGAATGATGCATTGAGATGCTATAAGGATGATTCCTAGACCAACTCATCATGATTGAGGAGTTTGAGAAGTTTCAAGCTAGGGTTTCTAAGGATTGACAGTGTAAAATCCCCTAGTTTGATCCCTATCTTCCAGGCAGTTTTAGCTCCAGATGTGGTTGCTATCTCATCTTCCCCACAACATGAATGTTGTAGAGCTTGTTCTTAGCTTTAATTTTAGTGGTAGAAGTCCTTGATAGGATTTGCATAGCTCAAGTTATAGTTTTGACAAATTACAGGTCATCTGAGGTATGTGAATATGGGTCCTTGAAAGTCACCCAACTTGCAGACAACTTTTGCCCTAGTAGGATGATTCCTATGAACTCTTGGTAAACATGAATGTTGAAGAGCATCTTCTTAGATTTCTATAGAGTACTATAAGTCCTTGATAGGATTTGTAGAACTCAACTTATGGCTTTGACAAGCCAAGGGCATTTTGGTCATTTGGAAGTTATAGGTCATTTCAAGCATAAGGCCATATCTCCTACTTCCAAGCTTCAAATGGAAAAATCTTCAACATAAAACTTGCTTATAATGATGTTCTAAGGCTAGTAGGGTGGTCATGAGATGTTGTAAAGGCTCATATCAAAAAGTGATAAAAATGGCCTAAAAATGAGGCATAAGTTAATTCAAGTGAAATGGAAAATCATAAAATCCAAGTTACAAATCCAAACCATGTCATATGATAGGTCATTTTGACTCCAAATGACATTTTAAGAACAATGGTTCAGCCACAATTTTGATTTGAGGCTTGCATCATGGGGTTGCTTTGTAATTTGATTGCTTGCATAATGGGGTACCAAACCAAAACAAAGAAAAGCTCAATAAACAAGGTGTTTAAGCATTGTATCTTGGCCTAAATCTCATGTAAGGAGATATTCAAGTTGGTTACAAGCATTACAAGGGTTTTTTGCATGATATACCATGTGGTGAGAATTGAAATGCAAAATACCATATCATGGAAAATTCAAGTTCTTACTAGATTGTTCTAGATGGTTCTAGACCTTTCTAAACATCTCTATATATTGAATATGAATTGCATTGATTCAAGGTTGGTGATAGTTGATGTTAATGGTGGTAGAGAATAGAGATTGAAATCAAACTTCTCCATTTGCAAATCACATTGAATCTTCATTTTTCTCTTCATTACCATTCCATTTTTCTTCACAAATCATCTCTACAAACATTGCTGAGTGTGTTCTTGCTAGAGTGAGGATCCATTGATGAAGAATTGAAAGCTTTCCCATTGAATTTGCAAGAAGGCAAAAGGCATTGGATCTTGAGATACAAGCCATTTCCATCAAATCTTGTGCAAGCAGAGGAGTATTCATCACCTAAGGACTGTTCTTGAGGAGTCTCAAGGCTTGATTTGGAGAATTTCAGCACCTACCATATCCAAGAGCAAGGTATGCAAAATTGTTCCTACACCCTATTCTAGGCATGGCTAGGGTTAATTCTTATTGTAAAACCATTAGAGACAATTAGGTGGTTCATTTTGATGAGTTTGGGACTGATTGGTGAGGTTGCATTAGTGGTGGTCAATTCTTGATGGAGCTAGAATGAGTGATTTAATAGATGATAATGCACGATTATTGGTTGGTTTTAATCAGTATAACATGAGGATCATTTTTGTATAAATAAATGAGAGTTTGGTTAAGGTCGAAACTTGATGATATTTTGAGATTGGTTTGGTTGTGCATTCGGTTTGCATGATTTAGAGGGTATCATTGAAATCCATTGCCACAGTTGTGTTCTACGTGAAAACTAGGCCAAGATTGATTCTTAGATCGTGTAATTTGGTGGAGAGATGAGTGAGAACGATGAGCTGGAAGTTCTGTGCATGGATGTGCTTTAATGGAGGATTTTCAGTGAAACCCTAGCGCTAGGTTGAAGATGATGTCGTTGCCGTTGATCACGCGCTGACTGGTTTGACTTGGAGGAATATCCAACGGCTGATATTCAAACGCGAAGTGTGGAGGGAATCCAGCAGCGTAAAACGTTGTGTTCCACTTAACCAAATTATGGGCTTTGTGTTCATTTGTTTTCCACACACCCCATGCAGGCCCAAATCGCTTTATAACTATAATTGTTTGCTATTTGCACCGCTATTTTTTCTGTTTTCTTTTTATTTTAATTAGTTTTCTGATTAATAAACTGGGCCAGGCGCGCTTTGCTTTCCCCACCCCCATATCTGGGCCCATGTGAAAATAACTGAATAGCATTACTATCTGCACCCCATGATCATTTTCTCATATTAAATTTCCTCCAAATTTTATTTCACTTTAAAAATTCATAATAAACTGAAAAATCCATATTTTTTAATGGGGCTTTTTTTCCCACTTTCCATTTTCTGTCTAGAAAAATATAAAATCATAAAATTGCCATTTTATTTCATTTTTATATTTTTTGCATATTTTTACATTTAATTGCTTTCTTTAATTCTTTTAGTTGATATGTGAATTTGTAGATTTTAGTTAGGGTAGTTCCCTTTAGAGTTTTAGGGCAATCTTTTTAGGATGATTAGATGAATGTTTTAGGTTCCCCCTGAATTAATGCCATATTTTTGTGGTGATTTTTAAGATAGTTTTGATTAGGTAATTCTAGGTAGTGTAGAATTAGTTTAAAACCTCAACATAGGTCCATAACAATTGTAGATTTTGGGTTTTTAGGGCAATTTACACTATGGGGAATATATGGGACTTAAGGGTAGGTAGGTAAGATCCCTTAGAAATTATATTAGGATTTAATATGATAGTATGCTATTTTTGGTTGATTTTTGTATTAAATGATTGTTTGTGTTGCCTTTAGGGCATGATTGTTTAGTCTGCTTTGCTTTGGAGTTTCCCTTTGGGTTGAGGAACTTGGTATCTCATTGTGGAGCATTATGGAGCATTGTAGAAGAGTTGAAGATGCATGGAGGAGCTTGAGAGCTTGTTCTTCTTCTTTTTTGTTTTGTTTTAGGGTTAGGATTAGGAAGAGCTTAGATGTAGATAATTTCTTTCTCAAACATGGATGGTATCATTCACCTCCATTCCTCCCTATGATTCAAAGTCACTCCATGGTATTCACCTCTCTCCTTTGGAGGGATAAGTGCTATACCTAGGAGGTAGAACTTTTGAGGGAACCCTTCATTTGATATTGAACCCTTATAGGTCACCTTTGGTGATCAAATAAGCAGTTCAATATCCCCCAGCTTATCCAGTAAGTGATTTTTCTCTGGTTTGATTATCTTGAGAGATGCAGAGCCTGAGCTTGAAGATGAAGACTTTATTGAAGAGTATTGAAGAGGATGAATCCTTGAAGACTGCCATTCTAGCTGAAGCTTGAAGAGCATGAAGATCAAGTTGATACCTGAAGATCCCTGAAGATTAGTTGAAGCCTGAAGGTGGAGCTGATCAAAGAAGCTGAACCTTAAGGGAGAAGATGAGTTGAAACTCATGTTATAGGGTTGAAACCTGGAAGAGCAAACTGATGTTTGTCAAGTGATTGAAGTTTGAAGACTGAGTTGCTCCTGGAGGAGCTGAGGCTTTCTTCTGTTTTCTTTTCTTTATTGTGTGTTTTGTTTGATTTGTTTGTTGCATTAGAATAAGTTCATCTAGAATAGGTAGAATCTAGGAGCATGATTGCATTAGAGGTTGAGTTGCTCCCTCTGCTTGTATTGTTATTGAGTGGCTTTGCTTGCGGGTATTCGGTAGAGCCCAGCTCCCTTGCCCATGTGGTTTGTTTGCCTGATGGCATTTCATTTCCTTTTATCTGTATGATTGCAGTTTACTGTTTATTGCTTGATAGCATGTTGTTTATATTTCAGTATGATTACTGTTATTTCATTCTGGCTTGAGGTTGAGATGAGCTTGTGGAGGCTGAAGCCCCACACACATTTCCTCCCTCACTTGCATTGCATGCATTTTACTATTAAGCTGATGCTTTGTCTGTTTTGGTGTATCATTGACATGATCCCTTAGGACTCTCATTTCCTTTGATAAGGATTTGATGATAGAACTTTAGGTTGAAACCTATGCATGATAACTTCTAGGAGTTCCCTGTTCAAACCTCGACCATAGGATGAATCCATGGCATGATAACAGTAGGACTTGATAGTCTCCCTCCTAGTTGGGTCTGTTCTCTTCTCATCTCAAAACAGTTTAAGATACAGTAATCATGAATGATTTCTTTCGTACGTTACGAGCCTTAAGCTATCTGAGAAAGGATTGTGGGAGAGTTTCTTTTCCACAGTTTGGATGTTTAGTATGGTACCCTTTGGGTGACATGCGACGCATTCACTCTCAGGTCATAGTCTCTAGTGCGGTTGAAATCGCAAACACAATAAAAAACAGTTCTTTCGTAAAAGACAGGAAATAAACTGTAGTTTCCCGAACTACGTATGCTCTGATCTCTCATGCCTGTTGAGAGTACGTAGGCACAAGATGGCGATGTCTTGGCGAGCAACCTTCCCCCATAACCCTTCGTAGGCCGAACTACGTTGACTCTGATTTCTCATTCTCTGATGAGAATACGTAGGCATAAAATGCGACGCTTTGCCGAGTCATTTTTCTTTTCTTTTTCAGCCAGCCTTGATAGGTAGATAGAATAAAACCAACCCGTCCAAGTAAGCACAAACAAGCGAGGATCCCGTCGAGTACGACGAACGTGAGGGGTGCTAATACCTTCCCCTTGCGTAACCGACTCCCGAACCCAGACAATGGTTGCGATGACCTTGTCTTACCCTTTTTCGTCAGGTTTTTCCGATCATTTCCTTTCCCGCTCTGAGGGATAAATAACGAAAGGTGGCGACTCTTCTGTCATGTCGGCACCTTATTTTCGCGCGAGGGATAGCTGGCGACTCTGCTGGGGACTCCAACGGTTCCCTGCGAGAGTCAATCCTACCGCTTGTATGTTCACTTGTTGGGTTGCGTTTATTTATCGCATTTTTACTTCTCGTACTTTATTTCCCGCATTTTATTTTCAGTATAATATGATTATTTATGCTGTTGCGGGATGGGAGTTCTGATGAGTGAGAAGCCAGACCCAGGCTTGAGTGCACTATAGACTTAGAGTGAAATTTATTGGGCGCGTGCTTGCTTTGCAGGCACTAGTGTCTCATGAAATCCACGCTCAGACGAGGTTCATCCGGTTGGCTTCACTTTCAACCCTTTGGGTTGAGACGGTTGCTGGTTTGGTGGATTGTCGACTCTGGGGACCGATCATTTGTGATTCAGCTAAGTGAGGCCTCTTCATGAGCTGGTGATGCCACACCTTCTGGGTATCGTATCACCCCTCTTGAAAGTCTGTGACGCTGATGAACGCATAGGATGTCGTACCTTGAGTCAGTTTAGGTCCATACCTGTGAGTGGGATTAGGTTTATTGCAGGAAACCTAGACCTTCAGACCACCCGGTTTTCTTGACAGTGAATCAGTTTTGTTGGTACCAGGGTTTCTCAATTGCAGATTTGTCTGTTCTTGATAGAGCAGGTTTTGATCAGAGGATCTTATCATCAGGTGTATGTCTGTTCTTGATAGAGCAGGGTTTGATCAGAGGATCTTATCATCAGGTGTATGTCTGTTCTTGATAGAGCAGGTTTTGATCAGAGGATCTTATCATCAGGTGTATGTTTGTTCTTGATAGAGCAGGTTTGATCAGAGTATTGTCATCAGTGGTTTGTTCTTGATAGAGCAGATTTTGAGTTGGGTCTGAAGATCTCATCAGCAGCTGTATGTTTGTTCTTGATAGGGCAGATTTTTGATTTGGGGTCTGAAGACTTCATCAGCAGATATTTCTTGATCATACATTCGAGGTCCTTATTATCAGACATTTGTTCTTGACAGAGCAGAACTTTGATCCTATGTATATGGTCCTATCAGATGGTTGTTCTGGGCAGACCAGATTTGTGATCCTACACCGGGGTTTTTCTTCTCATCAGTGATTGTTGATACAGAATCTCCACAGCAGCTATCCGGATATATTATTGCATGACTGCATTTTTGCATTAGCTCGCATGACATTTGCATTTCATTAACGTGTGTCTGTGTTGCAGGTGTCGTTTCCCCGATCCAGGATTTCCTGCCTCCTATTGTGTTGTTATGGCCTCTCTCAGGAAGACCGTTGCGTACAAGTTTCCGACCCCTGATGTGTCAAAGTTGACTGGTTTGATAGCTCTAGCAGGTGATTCTGTGAAGGATGAGTTCAGAAAGTCGTATGGCAGGTTGCTCAGTTTGGTTTGTAAGCCTTCTGTGTTCGAGTTGAACGGGTTGCATGCTCTGTTGCAGTTCTACGACCCTCCACTGAGATGTTTCACTTTTAAGGACTTTGTTCTCACGCCGACGCTGGAAGAATATGCTGATTTCCTGGGTGTGCCCGTCAAAAGGCAGATGCCTTTTGTCCACATGGATGCTGAGCCTGATCTGGCTGGTTTAGTTTCTTCACTTCATTTGGACGCCTCAGAGTTAGTAGTGACTAGTTGGAACAAGGTTCCTGGGTTCTCCTTGCAGTTTCTGGTAGTTAAGGCTCAGCAGTGTGCTAAGGATGGATGTTGGGACGCATTCAATGCCATCCTCGCTTTTTGCATATATGGCATTGTCCTGTTCCCCAACATGCCCGATTTTGTAGACTTTGATGCGTTTCACATCTTTGCTTCAGGGAATCCAGTCCCTACCTTGATCGGAGATGTCTATCACTCAATCCACTACAAGAATGAGAACCGGAGAGGGAAGAATGTATCATGCTGCGTACCTTTGTTGTACAAATGGCTTGCTAGCCATCTGCCCAAGAGGGGTCCTTTTGTCTTGTCTGCAGCCACAGCTGAGTGGCCTGAACGTCTGATGAGTTTATCTGCAGAAGATACTGATTGGTTCAACAGAGACAGGTTGGGTACTGAGGTGATCTTCAGTTGCAGCGGGTTTCCTAATGTTCCTCTGATAGGTAGGAAGGGCTGCATAAACTACAATCCGTCGTTGCTGGTTCGACAATTCGCATATGCTTTGAGGACTCCGCCGAAGGAGGAAGAGGTACAGGAATCTCTGTACCTCACGGGTACTTTAGAGGGGGATTTGTTGTCCAAGCTTCAGCATGCGTGGAACAATATCAGTAAGAGAGGAAAGCCTTTGTTGGGAAAAAGCAACAGTCAAGCTTACCCTCCATATTCAGCATGAATCAGGGCCAGAGCCAATGCTATAGGGATGCCATTCCCTCATAACAAGCCAGAAAGCTCTCTAGCAGTCGAAGAGCCTACTACTGTGTCCATTCATCAGCATAACCAGGTATTAGCTGAGCGGGATGAATTGAAGCGGGCGAACGCAGAACTAGAGAAGGAGTTAGCTCAGCTTCGAAGTGAAAGGAACGAGGCCGTTCATTCTTTCAAAAAGCAGACAGAGTTGGTGAACCAACTGGGTACAGACCTGGCGAAGCAGATTGCCGATCGTGAGCGCATGGGTCAAGACTTCAGGGCTGTTAACGACGTACTAGCTACGAAGAAGCAACATTTGGACGAGGCATATCGGAGGATATCTAAGTTCAACCAGAACTGGAAGGCTGCCCTGGCTACCAGGAAAGAGCGGGAGGACAAGCTGATGCTGTGAATATCCAAACTGGAAGCCGAGGTGAAGGACAGTGAGCGGAGGTTTGATGAGGAAACCGCCCGCAGATACGCCGCCGAAGGCCAACTCAACAAAGCTCTTGCTAACTTGAAGGAGCACAAGCTGATGTTTGAGTCTAAAAAGCGGAAACTAGAAGATTGCTTCGGCGAGGGAGCATGGGAAAGTTCAGTTCAGGGACTTCAGTATACCATTATGCAGAGGGAACGACTCGTCGAGGGGTTGCTCACTTTGCCAGATCATCCAGAGACGAAGGAGTTATTAGCAGAGTATCGTGCCCGTGGCCGTACTTGACTAGTTGTATTCCTCTTGTTTTGATCTTTGTTATATGCTGACCATCACCAGGCTTGTTGGCTGAGGTCACGCTGTTGATTTGTCTTATACTCGCTGATGCTATGTACTGCCTTGATAGGCCTTTCCTTATATATATATGAGATTGATGTTGCCATGATTGGGCTCGGACTTCTTCTTATTATTATTATTATCAGCACTGGCACTCAGGCACTAGGATCGGGGAAAATATCCCAAGCACACAAACACACGCATGCATCTGTATGAAGCATTTGCATGGCGTACATTTTGTTGTTTTTCCTAACCTTTAGTGTTTACAGGTTTTTTTTTCAGGTTCACAGGTCTCAGACTGTTCCCGGGGATTCCAGGATTGATCAGAGACTCATTCACCATTATTCAACTCGAGCTAATCAGACAAGGATCATGGATCAAGTGCAGTCAGATGTCCAGGAGCTTCGTGAACGGATGGATCGCTTTATGGAACTGATGTAGGTAGTCGCTAATGGTCAGGACCAGCTCCGGACTTTGGTTCAGCCTTTGATCTCCAGGGTTGATAGTAACGGCATACTTCATGGCGGGGCTGTGCCTACTCCTCCACCAGTGGATACTCCGCAGAATGGTGTTCCTGTTGCCGAGGGCAACGACAGTGTTAATGGCAATGTGATGGCCAATATCGGACTCAATGCGACAGGCGTCGGCAATGGTAGTCTGGGAGCTAATGTCAACATCGGGCCGGTCAACGGCAATGCTGGCGTCGGGAATCTGTTGGTGCCTCAACCGTGGCTTAAGGATCATCAGGATGATGTGTTTTCTCAAAGGGGTGCAGAAGCGGAGTTGAATGCTGAAGCGCGGCTCAGGTTCAAAGCACTGGAAGATAAAATGAGAGATATTGAGAATCAGAATACTTTGGGCGTTGATATGTCCAAGCTGGGGTTAATTGCTGATTTCAAGGTACCTCCAAAGTTCAAGGTGCCTGTCTTTGAGAAGTATAAGGGTACTACTTGCCCTCGCGTCCACCTTCGATCGTACTATAGAAAGATGTCTGCCTATTCCGATGATGAGAAGTTGCTGATGCATTCTTCCAAGATAGTCTTTCTGGTCCATCCCTCGAGTGGTACATGGGCTTGGAGCCCACTAGCGTGCGCACCTGGAAGGATCTCGCTGAAGCATTTGTCCTCCACTATCAGTACAATAGCGACTTGGCCCCGAACCGAGTCCAACTCCAGAACCTTTCGCAGCGGAATAATGAAGGCTTTAAGGAGTACGCCCAGCGGTGGCGTGAGTTGGCTGCTCGGGTTCAACCGCCGATGGTTGAGCGCGAGCTCGTGCAGATGTCCGTAGCTACCCTCCCGGGGATCTACTATGAAAAGTTAATCAGCGGTATGTCTGGGACGTTCTCATCTCTCATTACCATGGGCGAGCACGTCGAGAATGGTATCAAGATCGGAAAAATTCAAGGTGAATCATCCTCAGCTGGAGGAGGTGGAAAGAAACCTTATGCTGGTAAACGTCGAGAAGGAGATGCGAGCGCTGTGACCAACGCTCGAAGAAAGGGCAAGGGCCCTCAGCAGCAGATAGCCAGTATAAATATCCCAGCAGCTCCGCAGCCGCAGCAACAGAATCAACAGGGATATAGAAAATATCAATATCGGGCTCCTTTGGCAAACCGTCATTTCGAAGCACCGCCTATGTCGTATGCGCAACTCTTGCAGACTTTGCTTCAGCTTCAGTTGGTTCAGAAGAGGACGATGGCTCCCTTGACAGGGGCACCACCACCAGGGTATGACACAAATGCCACTTGCGATTTCCATACAGGGGCACCAGGCCACACAATCGAGAATTGCAAAGCCTTTAAGCACAAGGTGCAGGACCTGGTAGATGCCAAGATTATTAATTTCTCCGATAATGTGCCCAATGTCACGAAAAATCCTATGCCTAATCATAGGGGAGGCGGCGTGAATGCCATTATCGAAGAAGACAGTGCAGATCTGCTGACTGATGTCAAAGACTTAAAGACACCGCTTAGTTTTGTCAAAGCTAAGTTGTTGAAGAAAGGGTTCTTTCCAGGATGCGGAGAGTTATGCATGGACTGTGCTACACATTCTGATGGGTGTGAGCAGCTGGTAGGAGGAATCCAAAGTCTGATGACTGAGGGTATTTTTCAGTTCAGCCGGAGATCTGAGAGTGTATCAGGAAAGGTTGTGTTAAAGCAGGCCGATGAAGTCGCCACCATCACCATTCCTCGCCGACCAATAACCATTTCTGCGCCCAGACCGCCTACAATCACTATTACCAAAGCTGGGCCGATCCCATTCGAGAGCACTAACGCCGTCCCGTGGCATTATGGCGCCAAAGTCTATTGCAATGGTCAAAAGTTAGAGCTAGAGTCGTATGGGTCGACTATGCAGAATCTCGCAGGAATCAGTGGTATTACCCGAAGCGGAAGAGTGTTTGCACCGACAGAGGTTGTGGCAGAGAAAGCGGTCAGAACTGATGCTACTGATAAGGGTAAAAGCAAAGTCGTCGAAGAGGTCCCGTGTGTGGCAGAGAAGGATTTGCTGGTCAAAGATGCCGAGGAGTTTATGCGGTTAATCAAGAAGAGCGACTACAAGATTGTAGACCATCTCCATCAGACGCCTTCGAAGATTTCTATTCTCAACCTGTTGCTGTATTCTGAAGCGCACCGCAACGCGTTACTGAAGGTATTGAACGCTGCCTATGTACCGCAAGAGATATCAGTGAATCAGCTAGAAGAGGTGGTAGCCCATGTTAATGCTGGCAATGGTCTAGGTTTCACAGATTTAGAGCTGACTCCTAAAGGGAGGGATCACAACAGCGCCTTGCACATCTCGATAGAGTGCAGAGGCACAATCATGTCGCATGTCCTGGTGGACACGGGTTCGTCGCTTAATGTGCTTCCGAAGAAGGCATTAATGAAGTTGGACACTCGTGGATTGCTTTGCACGCCCAGTGATCTGGTGGTGAAAGCATTTGACGGAACTAAGCGCCACGTTTTCGGGGAGTTGACCCTGCCGATTCAAGTTGGTCCGGAAACGTTCAACACGGTCTTTTATATCATGGACATCATGCCCGCCTACAGTTGCCTCTTAGGTCGGCCATTGATCCATGTTGCTGGTGTCGTGACGTCCACGTTGCACCAAAAGCTCAAATATGCTGTCGGGGGAAGCATAGTAACCGTGTGCGGTGAGGAGGACATAATGGTAAGCCATTTGTCATCCTTTAAGTATGTTGAAATGGATGGCGAAATCCATGAAACTCTCTGCCAAGCATTTGAAGCCGTCAAGGTGAAAGAGGTAGCTCATGTCGTCACAGAGAAGCAAGAGATGAATCTCTCCTCATTCAAAGAAGCTCGGGCCGTCGTCGAAGCCGGTTCTACCCCAGGCTGGGGGCATGTTTTGGAGATACCGATCAAGCAGGATAAGTTTGGATTGGGGTATTCTCCTGAAGCTGAAGCTTCTTCTTCTTCGTCTAGCAGCACGTCACGTGGTAAGAGGCCGATCCTATTTACCAGTGGCGGAGTGATCTTCGATAGCATCAATGCGGCGTCTGAAGACAGCGGGGATAGCGATTGTGATCTTGATTCTTGGATGCAGCCAAGCAAGCCGGGCGAGCGCCTCAACAATTGGACCATCAAGGAAATTATCCAGCTGACAAGTGAAGAGTAATGATTTACTTTTTACAATCATTGTACAACCCTATGTCCTACCCGGGGCATAGCGGTTTTATTGTCAGGGCCTTGTTGGATTATGTACATGCATTCTGTTAATAAATCAAAGGCGTTTTCTTCGTATTCAAATATTGTGTTCTCTGTTATTCCTGTTTTGTATTTGTTTTGAAAAACAGTAAAATGGCAACGGGGTTTGTGCTAACCTGCATATTATTGTCTTAAACTTAACCCTTGTTATTGCAGGATCCACATAACAGATGACATCAACTCTGGACCTTCTACGGCTCACTACGACTTTGATTGCCCGATCTATCAAGCCGAGGAAGAGATTGATGAAGACGAAGACCTTCCTGAAGAGTTGGCCCACTTGTTGAAGCAAGAGGAAAAGGTTATTCTGCCTCATGAGGAGGAAATTGAGATCGTAAATCTGGGTTCTGAAGAGCTCGTCAGAAATGTCAAGATAGGGGCTGCGCTGCAGAGTGATGTCAAGCAGAGATTGGTCGAGATGCTTCGAGAGTATAGTGACGTCTTTTCTTGGTCATACGAAGATATGCCCGGACTTGACACGGACATCGTGGTCCACTGCTTGCCGTTGCGAGAAGATTGCCCTCCAGTCAAGCAGAAGCTTAGGAGGACGAGACCAGACATGGCTGTAAAAATAAAAGAAGAAGTCCAGAAGCAGTTGGACGCAGGATTTTTAGCCGTCACCACTTACCCTCCGTGGGTCGCCAACATAGTGCATGTACCGAAGAAGGATGGTAAGGTACGCATGTGCGTCGATTATCGGGATTTGAATAGGGCGAGCCCTAAAGATGATTTCCCGTTGCCTCATATCGATGTGTTGGTCGACAACACAACCCAGTTCTCCGTGTTTTCGTTCATGGATGGCTTCTCCGGTTACAATCAGATCAAGATGGCACCGGAGGACATGGAGAAAACGACGTTTATCACCCCCTGGGGAACATTTTGCTATAAGGTAATGCCCTTCGGTCTGAAGAACGCAGGGGCCACTTACCAGCGAGCAATGGTAACTTTGTTTCATGATATGATTCATCATGAGATCGAGGTCTATGTTGATGACATGATTGCAAAGTCCCAAACGGAGGAAGAGCATCTGGTCAACTTATTGAAGCTTTTTGAGAGGCTTAGGAAGTTCAGGTTGAGGCTGAATCCTAACAAGTGCACTTTCGGAGTGCGGTCCGGAAAGTTGCTGGGGTTTATCGTTAGTGAACGAGGTATCGAGGTTGATCCTGCGAAAATAAAAGCCATTCAAGAAATGCCCGCGCCAAAAACAGAAAAAGAAGTTTGTGGTTTCTTGGGCAGAATAAACTACATTGCAAGGTTTATCTCTCAGCTCACGGCCACTTGTGAACCGATGTTCAAGCTTTTAAAGAAAGATCAGGCAGTTACTTGGAATGAGGATTGCCAGAAGGCATTCGACAAGATAAAGCAGTATCTTCAAGAACCTCCAATCTTGATACCCCCAGTGGCTGGACGACCATTAATCATGTACCTGACGGTTCTGGAGAATAGTATGGGGTGTATTCTCGGTCAGCACGACGAGACGGGCAGAAAAGAGCATGTCATTTACTACTTGAGTAAAAAGTTCACTGAGTGTGAATCTCGATACTCGATGCTGGAGAAGACGTGTTGTGCACTAGCTTGGGCCGCCAAACGTCTACGACAGTACATGCTCAATCACACCACTATGCTAATTTCGAAGATGGATCCGATCAAGTACGTCTTCGAGAAGCAGGCTCTTTCGGGCAGGATTGCTAGATGGCAAATGGTGTTAACAAAATATGATATTCAGTACGTCTCCCAGAAGGCCATCAAGGGAAGCGTATTGTCCGATTACCTTGCTGAGCAGCCGATCGAGGACTATCAGTCGATGAAGTTCGAATTCCCTGACGAGGATATTATGTTTCTCAAAGCAAAGGATTGCGATGAGCCGTTTCCCGGTGAGGGGCCAGATAGGAAATCCCAGTGGAAATTGATATTCAATGGAGCGGTTAATTCCTATGGAAGTGGCATCGGGGCTATCATCACGACTCCCCACGGATCCCACATCCCGTTCACTGCGAGACTAACGTTTCCAGTCACCAACAATGAGGCGGAGTACGAAGCATGCATTATGGGTCTAGAAGAGGCGATTGATTTGAGAATCAAGAATCTAGACGTATATGGTGACTCAGCGCTTATGATCAACCAAATTAAAGGGGAGTGGGAGACTCGTCAACCCAATTTGGTGTCGTACATGAATTATGCCAGGAGGCTGCTTCCGTTCTTCGATCGAGTGGAACTTCATCATGTACCCAGGGCTGAAAATCAGATGGATGATGCCTTAGCCACGTTGGCTTCAATGTATAAAGTCAATTTTTGGAATGAGGCTCCAAGAATTGTCCTTTCACGTCTTGATAGACCGGCATTTGTCTTTGCAATCGAGGATGCCGCCGACGGCAAGCCATGGTTCCACGAAATCCAGACTTTCCTTATGACTAAGGAGTATCCTGCAGGTGCGTCAACCCAGGATAAGAAGACTCTGCGGAGGCTGTCTGGAAACTTTTATCTCAATCCTGATGGAGTGTTGTATAAGAGAAACCACGATATCGTGTTACTCAGATGTGTAGATGAGAAAGAGGCGAGTATGCTCATGGAAGAAGTCCATGATGGCACATTTGGTACGCACGCCGGCGGGCATGCTATGACGAGAAAGATCCTGAGAGCAGGATACTACTGGCTGACTATGGAGTCGGATTGCTTCAGATTCGCGAAGAGATGTCATAAACGCCAGATCTATGCTGATAAAGTTCATGTGCCGCCGTGCCCGTTGAATGTCATGTCCTCCCCTTGGCCGTTCTCCATGTGGGGCATCGACATGATAGGCAAGATCGAGCCCACTGCATCCAACGGTCATCGTTTCATTCTGGTAGCTATCGACTACTTCACCAAGTGGGTGGAGGCAGCCTCGTACGCTAATGTGACCAAGCAAGTAGTGGCTAAGTTCATAAAGAGGGACATCATCTGTCGTTATGAAATTCCCGAGCGGATCATTACTGATAATGGTTCGAATTTGAATAATAAGATGATGAAGGAGCTGTGCCAGAGCTTCAAGATTGAACACCACAACTCATCTCCTTACCGGCCGAAGATGAATGGCACCGTCGAAGCAGCCAACAAGAACATAAAGAAGATTGTTCAAAAGATGGTTGTGACATACAAAGATTGGCACGAGATGCTGCCGTTTGCCCTGCACGGTTATCGTACGACGGTACGTACGTCGACCGGGGCAACTCCTTTCTCCTTGGTGTATGGTATGGAAGCTGTCCTACCGTTAGAAGTGGAGATCCCTTCTTTGCGAGTTTTGGTTGATGTGAAACTCGGCGAGGCAGATGGATTACGAATCGTTTGAACCAACTCAGCCTGATGGACGAGAAGAGGTTAGCATCGATTGCATTTGGTCGTCTGTACCAAAGCCGAATGAAGAAAGCTTATGATAAGAAGGTGCGTCCTAGAAGCTTTCAGACGGGTGATCTCGTCCTGAAGAAGATTCTTCCGCCACACTCTGATCACCGGGGCAAGTGGACTCCGAATTACGAAGGTCCGTATGTCGTCAGCAAGGTCTTCTCGGGAGGAGCTTTGTTGTTATCCACGATGGATGGTGAAGATTTTGCATCCCCAGTGAACGCGGACGCAGTTAAAAAATACTTTGCTTGAAAGCGACCCGCTGGACAAAAAAGAAAGAGTCCAGGCAAAAAAGGGGCATCCCGGCGAACCAAAAACAGAATAAAAGGTTCGGGCAAAAATTAGGGATATATTGAAAAAATGTACACCCGCGAAGTCGAAAACCTACACTGGGCGGCTTCGGCAAAAAAGGGTATCCGGTGAACTGAAAACCCGTAAAGGGCGGTTCACGCAAAAGTTAGGGATTTGAATAAGCAAATGACTGCGTTCCGCGTGTGGACTTTCATTGTTTAGTGGTTCGGAAGACCTGAGGGCCGTTTATCTGAATCAATCTCTTCCGAAGCTGAAGCGTCGGAGAAGTATCGAAGTCGAGTGGGTCTTTGAGGGATCAACTCATGGTGTTCGTCTACGCCTCGTTGCCGACATTTGTATATACTGATGTATATTTATGTTTTATTTTTGCGCGGCTTCCTCATTCTAGGAGCTTGCCTCGGTTGTAAAACACTTTTACCCATTCAGGGGTTCAGTATCAATAAAACGCATACTATTCAGCAATTCTGTTTGCCTGTTTAGCATTTACCTGTTTTGTTTGCGAAAGAAAACACCGATGTTTTTGATAAAATGCGCATACATAAACTTACTGGCCTAGGCCATTGATTGTTGAAACAATTAAATACTTGAATATTGTCACGAGATAATAACCTTGATAGGTCCCTTTGAGAAGGGTATCTTGTCTGTTTGTTTGTGTTGTTACAGGTGTAGCATATTCCAGACATCGCGCCGTGCGCATCCCTGAAGCAGGACGATTCCCCCTTCTCCAGCAGAGTTCAGTGGCCTCTCCTCGCAGAGTCTGAACACAAGATGATGAGCATTGATATGTCTCCCCAGGCAGAGATGATTCTCTTCCCCAAGCAGACGCATCCTGAAGGAACGTCACCTCCTCAGCTGAGTCAAGCGCCGAAGCTCACCTTTTCCCCCGCACCGGGTCACAAGTGCAGGTTTCATAGAAATGTTCGGGCGCCGAAGCTCGTGTTTTCCCCAATAAAGTCGCCGAGGCAGGTGTCTCCCCCAGCACCGGGTCACAAGTGCAGGTTTCGTAGGAAACTATTCGTACGCCGAAGTATGCAGTAACTGACGGTGTCAGACTGAAGTCTCCAGCGGAATTGAAATTCCCCACCAAAGTTGTATTCTCTCCCGAAGTCGGATGATTCCCTCTTCCCCGGTAGCGTGTTGGAACAACTGATGCTGTAGTCCCCTGCAGAGTTGTACTCTCCCCCGAAGTCAGATGATTCCCTCTTCCCCAGCGGAATTGAAATTCCTCATCAAAGTCGTACTCTCCAGGGAAGTAGAATGATTTCTCATTCCCCGGCTGAGTTCGCAAACCCCAAGGGAGCCGAATCCTTGGAAGCAGTAGGGACCATGAGTGGTATTCCCTAGCAGAGCGTTGAACAGATGATGCTGTATTTCCCCCGGAGTCGTACTCTCTCCAGCGAAGCAGAATGATTTCTCCTTCCTCAGCCGAGTTTGCAGATATTGGAAATTGATCAGACCATGATTGGTTTTTCCCAGTGGAGTGTGGAGCAGCTGAAGTTGCTTCCCCACAGAGTATCATCCCCAGAAGAGTAGCCGAGACGGCCACGCAGTTTATGCTCACGATTGATATCGCTTTCTCTCAGCAGGTCCTGGTTCTCGTAGAGCTTCGTTCCCCTGCAGTAATCAACTGAAGTTGTTTCCCCTGCAGCAGTCAACGGGAGATCAATTCCCCATACGGAGTCCAATTGATATTGGCGTGTCCGCGTTCTCCTCAGCAGGATGATTCCTTTATCTGAGTAGTTCTCTCCCCTTGATAGGAGGATTTCCCCCTCGACATTTATTTTGCTGACGGGATCGCATCATTGTGCATGATTGCATAACATTTATCATAAACGCATAGCATTTCCACCATGTGGAACATGACGCCGAAGCATATGCATCATAAACATGATCTAGGTTGTTACCGTTCTTGTTTTACAGGTGTTCCGCCGAAGGATCAGTTGCTCAGGACGATTCCTGACATTCTCCCCCAATGAAGTCGTTTGCTCCAGGGGATTCTTAAGACCCCGGTGCAATCCCCAGTGTCGCTTGCTCAAGATGATTCTTGAGATCCCCAGCGAAGTCTTCAGTTCAAGATGATTCTTGAATTACTCAGCAGGGCCGTTTGCTTAAGAGGATTCCTAAGCTCCCCAGTGCAGTCTCCAGAGTTGGTTGCTCAAGTTGATACTTAGAGTCCCCAGCCCCAAGAGAGCCGAATCCTTGGAAGCTGCTCAAGCCATGATTGGTTTGTCCCCGGCAAGAGTTGCCCAGGATGATTCCTGGAATCCCCAACAGAATGTTTGCTCAGAATGGTTATCGGTTCAAGATGATTCTTGAGATCCCCGACGGAGTCATTTGTTCAAGATGATCCTTGAAGGTCCCCGGAGCGGAGTTACTTGATAGTTCTCCAGATTCCCCAGCGGCGAAGTGTCCTCCCCAGCAGGTTTCCGACGGAGAAGTTGAAATCTCCTTTGAAGACTCCATGATTAAAGTCTGCCCGTGTTAATGAAGTTGTTATCTCAACTAATGCGGAATGCCTGATGGCATGATCAACCTCCATGATAGAAGTCCGGCTGATGCCCGACAGTGTTCTTTGAATGCCTGATGGCAGGATGGACTATGTACTACCGGTTACCGTGTGACCAATTCCCCAATGAATTTTCTCCACTCTGACGGCAAGGTCAGATTGTGTTTGTTTCCGGCGGCGATGTTGGATGTTTGCTTTGACGGCGAGGTCAGATTATGCTTGTCCGGCGGCGATGTTGGATATTTGTTTCTAGCGGCGATGTCAGGAGATTATGTTTGACGGCGATGTCAGACTCTTTAGCTCCCCAGCAGAGATTATGTTTGTTTGACGGCGATGTCGAGTGTCTCTCAGAGTTATGTTTGTTCTTGGCAGCGATGTCAGACTCTTCAGTTCTCCGGCGGCGATGCTGGATGTGTTGGATTCGACGGTGATGTCAGATTCTGTTTCTTTCCAGCGGCGATGTTGGATATATGTTTGTGTCTGGCGGCGATGTCAGTTGATGTAGTTTTCCAGCGGTGATGTTGGGTATGTTTGTTCCTGGCGGCGATGTCAGATAATTCAGTTTTCCAGCGGCGATGTTGGGTATGTCAGATTCTCAGTTCTCCAGCGGCGATGTTGGGTATTTTGGATTCGACGGCGATGTCAGATTCTCTAGTCTTCCAGCGGCGATGTTGGGTGTTTTGGTTGTCTGATGATGATTTAATGTGGATAACTGATGGCGATGTCAGATCAGTATTTCTCCAGCTAGTTGTCGTGCAGCTAGTATTGCAGTTTTCGAAGATTTGTTCCCCTCAGAGTACCGTGTGCTCGTGCAGTTGGCAAATTTCCGGGTTTACCGGTATTCAACCGTCTCGCACCTTGATTGGCTGAGAGTCGTTCGCTCATCACCCAGTCAGGTTCAAGCCGTTTGAATAGGGGCAGCTGTTGCACCCCAAAATTTGACCAACATTTATTTACCCATCAAGTGTTTGAAGGTTGATACCTTCATCAGAAAGCTCAAGAGATCCTCAGAGGAATTGGTTGAAACCAAGGTTGTGTGACTCATAATTTGAGAGTTGTGGGTGCTCCTCAGATGATTCTGAGACTATGAGGATAGACTTGAAGCTTTGAGAAAGCTTATGAGATGTCTTGAAAGCCATCATGAAGCCTAGAGAGGTCATTGTACCAGAATTCAGAAGATTCAGCCATGAGTGGTAGAATTAGGGTTTGACTGGGTCAACCCTAGGTCAACTGATGATTTGGAGAGGGTTGAGACCTAATCCAAGAGCCATGTGATCATGGAATGATGCATTGAGATGCTATAAGGATGATTCCTAGACCAACTCATCATGATTGAGGAGTTTGAGAAGTTTCAAGCTAGGGTTTCTAAGGATTGACAGTGTAAAATCCCCTAGTTTGATCCCTATCTTCCAGGCAGTTTTAGCTCAAGATGTGGTTGCTATCTCATCTTCCCCACAACATGAATGTTGTAGAGCTTGTTCTTAGATTTAATTTTAGTGGTAGAAGTCCTTGATAGGATTTGCAGAGCTCAAGTTATGGTTTTGACAAATTACAGGTCATCTGAGGTATGTGAATATGGGTCCTTGAAAGTCACCCAACTTGCAGACAACGTTTGCCCTAGTAGGATGATTCCTATGAACTCTTGGTAAACATGAATGTTTAAGAGCATCTTCTTATCTTTCTAGAGAGTACTAGAAGTCCTTGATAGGATTTGTAGAACTCAACTTATGGCTTTGACAAGCCAAGGGCATTTTGGTCATTTGGAAGTTATAGGTCATTTCAAGCATAAGGCCATATCTCCTACTTCCAAGCTTCAAATGGAAAAATATTCAACATAAAACTTTCTTAGAATTATGTTCTAAGGCTAGTAGGGTGGTCATGAGATGTTGTAAAGGCTCATATCAAAAAGTGATAAAAATGGCCTAAAAATGAGGCATAAGTTAATTCAAGTGAAATGGAAAATCATAAAATCCAAGTTACAAATCCAAACCATGTCATATGATAGGTCATTTTGACTCCAAATGACATTTTAAGAACAATGGTTCAGCCACAATTTTGATTTGAGGCTTGCATCATGGGGTTGCTTTGTAATTTGATTGCTTGCATAATGGGGTACCAAACCAAAACAAAGAAAAGCTCAATAAACAAGGTGTTTAAGCATTGTATCTTGGCCTAAATCTCATGTAAGGAGATATTCAAGTTGGTTACAAGCATTACAAGGGTTTTTTGCATGATATACCATGTGGTGAGAATTGAAATGCAAAATACCATATCATGGAAAATTCAAGTTCTTACTAGATTGTTCTAGATGGTTCTAGACCTTTCTAAACATCTCTATATATTGAATATGAATTGCATTGATTCAAGGTTGGTGATAGTTGATGTTAATGGTGGTAGAGAATAGAGATTGAAATCAAACTTCTCCATTTGCAAATCACATTGAATCTTCATTTTTCTCTTCATTACCATTCCATTTTTCTTCACAAATCATCTCTACAAACATTGTTGAGTGTGTTCATGCTAGAGTGAGGATCCATTGATGAAGAATTGAAAGCTTTCCCATTGAATTTGCAAGAAGGCAAAAGGCATTGGATCTTGAGATACAAGCCATTTCCATCAAATCTTGTGCAAGCAGAGGAGTATTCATCACCTAAGGACTGTTCTTGAGGAGTCTCAAGGCTTGATTTGGAGAATTTCAGCACCTACCATATCCAAGAGCAAGGTATGCAAAATTGTTCCTACACCCTATTCTAGGCATGGCTAGGGTTAATTCTTATTGTAAAACCATTAAAGACAATTAGGTGGTTCATTTTGATGAGTTTGGGACTGATTGGTGAGGTTGCATTAGTGGTGGTCAATTCTTGATGGAGCTAGAATGAGTGATTTAATGGATGATAATGCACGATTATTGGTTGGTTTTAATCAGTATAACATGAGGATCATTTTTGTATAAAGAAATGAGAGTTTGGTTAAGGTCGAAACTTGATGATATTTTGAGATTGGTTTGGTTGTGCATTCGGTTTGCATGATTTAGAGGGTATCATTGAAATCCATTGGTGGAGAGATGAGTGAGAATGATGAGCTGGAAGTTCTGTGCATGGATGTGCTTTAATGGAGGATTTTCAGTGAAACCCTAGCGCTAGGTTGAAGATGATGTCGTTGCCGTTGATCACGCGCTGACTGGTTTGACTTGGAGGAAGATCGAACGGCTGATATTCAAACGCGAAGTGTGGAGGGAAGCCAGCAGCGTAAAACGTTGCGTTCCACTTAACCAAATTATGGGCTTTGTGTTCATTTGCTTTCCACACCCCCCATGCAGGCCCAAATCGCTTTATAACTATAATTGTTTGCTATTTGCACCGCTATTTTTTCTGTTTTCTTTTCATTTTAATTAGTTTTCTGATTAATAAAATGGGCCAGGCGCGCTTTGCTTTCCCCACCCCCATATCTGGGCCCATGTGAAAATAACTGAATAGCATTACTATCTGCACCCCATGATCATTTTCTCATATTAAATTTCCTCCAAATTTTATTTCACTTTAAAAATTCATAATAAACTGAAAAATCCATATTTTTTAATGGGGCTTTTTTTCCCACTTTCCATTTTCTGTCTAGACAAATATAAAATCATAAAATTGCCATTTTATTTCATTTTTATTTTTTTTGCATATTTTTACATTTAATTGCTTTCTTTAATTCTTTTAGTTGATATGTGAATTTGTAGATTTTAGTTAGGGTAGTTCCCTTTAGAGTTTTAGGGCAATCTTTTTAGGATGATTAGATGAATGTTTTAGGTTCCCCCTGAATTAATGCCATATTTTTGTGGTGGTTTTTAAGATAGTTTTGATTAGGTAATTCTAGGTAGTGTAGAATTAGTTTAAAACCTCAACATAGGTCCATAACAATTGTAGATTTTGGGTTTTTAGGGCAATTTAGACTATGGGGAATATATGGGACTTAAGGGTAGGTAGGTAAGATCCCTTAGAAATTATATTAGGATTTATGATAGTATGCTATTTTTGGTTGATTTTTGTATTAAATGATTGTTTGTGTTGCCTTTAGGGCATGATTGTTTAGTCTGCTTTGCTTTGGAGTTTCCCTTTGGGTTGAGGAGCTTCGTATCTCATTGTGGAGCATTATGGAGCATTGTAGAAGAGTTGAAGATGCATGGAGGAGCTTGAGAGCTTGTTCTTCTTCTTTTTTGTTTTGTTTTAGGGTTAGGATTAGGAAGAGCTTAGATGTAGATAATTTCTTTCTCAAACATGGATGGTATCATTCACCTCCATTCCTCCCTATGATTCAAAGTCACTCCATGGTATTCACCTCTCTCCTTTGGAGGGATAAGTGCTATACCTAGGAGGTAGAACTTTTGAGGGAACCCTTCATTTGATATTGAACCCTTATAGGTCACCTTTGGTGATCAAATAAGCAGTTCAATATCCCCCAGCTTATCCAGTAAGTGATTTTTCTCTGGTTTGATTATCTTGAGAGATGCAGAGCCTGAGCTTGAAGATGAAGACTTCATTGAAGAGTATTGAAGAGGATGAATCCTTGAAGACTGCCATTCTAGCTGAAGCTTGAAGAGCATGAAAATCAAGTTGATACCTGAAGATCCCTGAAGATTAGTTGAAGCCTGAAGGTGGAGCTGATCAAAGAAGCTGAAGCTTAAGGGAGAAGATGAGTTGAAACTCATGTTATAGGGTTGAAACCTGGAAGAGCAAACTAATGTTTGTCAAGTGATTGAAGTCTGAAGACTGAGTTGCTGCTGGAGGAGCTGAGGCTTTCTTCTGTTTTCTTTTCTGTATTGTGTGTTTTGTTTGATTTGTTTGTTGCATTAGAATAAGTTCATCTAGAATAGGTAGAATCTAGGAGCATGATTGCATTAGAGGTTGAGTTGCTCCCTCTGCTTGTATTGTTATTGAGTGGCTTTGCTTGCGGGTATTCGGTAGAGCAAAGCTCCCTTGCCCATGTGGTTTGTTTGCCTGATGGCATTTCATTTCCTTTTATCTGTATGATTGCAGTTTACTGTTTATTGCTTGATAGCATGTTGTTTATATTTCAGTATGATTACTGTTATTTCATTCTGGCTTGAGGTTGAGATGAGCTTGTGGAGGCTGAAGCCCCACACACATTTCCTCCCTCACTTGCATTGCATGCATTTTACTGTTAAGCTGATGCTTTGTCTGTTTTGGTGTATCATTGACATGATCCCTTAGGACTCTCATTTCCTTTGATAAGGATTTGATGATAGAACTTTAGGTTGAAACCTATGCATGATAACTTCTAGGAGTTCCCTGTTCAAACCTCGACCATAGGATGAATCCATGGCATGATAACAGTAGGACTTGATAGTCTCCCTCCTAGTTGGGCCTCTTCTCTTCTCATCTCAAAACAGTTTAAGGTACAGTAATCATGAATGATTTCTTTCGTACGTTACGAGCCTTAAGCTATCTGAGAAAGGATTGTGGGAGAGTTTCTTTTCCACAGTCTGGATGTTTAGTATGGTACCCTTTGGGTGACATGCGACGCATTCACTCTCAGGTCATAGTCTCTAGTGCGGTTGAAATCGCAAACACAATAAAAAAACACTTCTTTCGTAAAAGACAGGAAATAAACCGTAGTTTCCCGAACTACGTATGCTCTAATCTCTCATGCCTGTTGAGAGTACGTAGGCACAAGATGGCGATGTCTTGGCGAGCAACCTTCCCCCATAACCCTTCGTAGGCCGAACTACGTTGACTCTGATTTCTCATTCTCTGATGAGAATACGTAGGCATAAAGTGCGACGCTTTGCCGAGTCATTTTTCTTTTCTTTTTCAGCCAGCCTTGATAGGTAGATAGAATAAAACCAACCCGTCCAAGTAAGCACAAACAAGCGAGGATCGCGTCGAGTACGACGGACGTGAGGGGTGCTAATACCTTCCCCTTGCGTAACCGACTCCCGAACCCAGACAATGGTTGCGATGACCTTGTCTTACCCTTTTTCGTCAGGTTTTTCCGATCGTTTCCTTTCCCGCTCTGAGGGATAAATAACGAAAGGTGGCGACTCTTCTGTCATGCCGACACCTTATTTTCGCGCGAGCGACAGAGGTCATGCTATTGATTCTGCTTGTACTCAGTGACGTTGTGTACCGCCTTGATGGGCTTTCTTTATATATATATATATATATATATATATATATATATATATATATATATATATATATATATATATATATATATATATATATATATATATATATATATATATATATATATATATATATATATATATATATATATATATATATATATATATATATATATATATATATATATATATATATATATATATATATATATATATATATATATATATATATATATGAGATGTTATTTCCATGACTGGATTTGGACTTCTTATTATCGGCACTGGCACTCAGGAACTAGGATCAGGGGGAATCTCCCTAACACACAGACACACGTTGGCATTTGCATGAAGCATTTGCATAACGAGCATCTTGTCGTTTTTTCTTCTAACCCTTTGTGTATGCAGGTGGTTCCAGGATTGATCGAAGGCCAATCCACCGCTATCCGACCAGAGCAAATCAGGCTAGAGCAATGGAGCAAGTGCAGACTGACGTTCAGGAACTCCGAGAGAGGATGGACCGCTTCATGGAGCTCATGCAAGTGGTTGCCAATGGCCAAGACCAGCTCAGAACCTTGGTCCAGCCTCTGATCTCAAGGGTAGATAGCAACGGTGTACTCCATGGTGGAAATGTTCCAACCCCTCCACCTGTTGAAACTCCTCAAAATGGCATCCCCGTGACCGGGGGAAATGGCAGTGGTAACGGGAATGTGATCTCTAACATGGGGCTCAATGGTAATACGAATGGCGTCGGTAATGGAAATTTTGAAGCTAATGTCAATGTTGGACTGGGCAACGACAACACAGGTGTTGGAAATCTGTATGGGCCTCAGCCATGGTTAGAAGACCGTCAAGAAGATTTGTTCTCACAGAAGGGTGCTGAAGGAGAGCTGACTGCTGAAGCACGTCTGAGGTTTAAGGCACTCGAGGACAAGATGAGGAATTTCGAGAACCAGAACACTATGGGTGTCGACATGTCTAAATTGGGATTGATTGCTGATTTCAAGGTGCCTCCTAAATTCAAGGTACCCAACTTTGAGAAATACAAGCGCACCACTTGCCCTCGTGTCCACTTAAGGTCATACTACCGAAAGATGTCCGCTCACTCTGAAGACGAGAAGCTGCTGATGCACTTCTTTCAGGATAGCTTGTCCGGGCCATCATTGAAATGGTACATGAGTTTGGAACCTACTAGTGTGCGCACGTGGAAGGAACTTGCTGAGGCATTCGTGCACCATTACCAATATAACAGTGACTTGGCTCCGAACCGGGTTCAACTGCAGAACTTGTCGCAGAGGAACAACGAAGGGTTCAAAGAATACGCCCAGCGGTGGCGTGAATTGGCAGCCAGGGTTCAGCCGCCGATGGTTGAACGGGAGCTCGTTGAGATGTTTGTTGCCACTCTCCCAGGGGTTTATTACGAGAAATTGGTCGGTGGTATGTCTGGAAGTTTCTCTGATCTCATCATCACTGGCGAACACGTTAAAAATCGGATCAAATTGGGGAAAATTCAAGGTGTTGATCTATCCTCAGCTGGAGGAGTAAAGAAGCCATATGGTGGTAAAAGGCGTGAAGGGGAAACGAGCGTCGTGTCCAACGCTCGCAGGAAAGGTAAAGGCCCGCGCCAGCAGGTGGCTAGCATAACCATCCCTGCTGTCCAACAACCCCAGCCACAGCAGCAACCGCAGCAGCAGCAGCCTAACCAGCAAGGGTACAAAAGTATCAGAACAGGGCACCTCTGTCGAGCCGTCACCTTGAGACACCACCCATGTCTTATGCTCAGCTGTTACAAACTCTACTTCAGTTGCAGTTAGTCCAGAAGAGAACCCTGGCTCCCTTGACAGGGGCACCTCCGCAGGGTTATGATGCGAATGCAACATGTGATTTTCACTCAGGGGCACCCGGCCACACGATAGAAAACTGCAAAGCCTTCAAGCACAAGGTGCAGGATATGGTGGATGCTAAGATCATCAATTTCTCAGATAATGTGCCGAATGTCACAAAGAACCCTATGCCGAATCATAGGGGAGGTGGGGTGAATGTCATTATTGAAGACGAGAACTTGGATTTATTGACTGACGTCAAGGATCTGAAGACACCGCTTAGCTTCGTTAAAGCCAAGCTGATGAAGAGAGGCTTCTTTCCGGGCTGTGGAGAACTATGTATGGGCTGTGCGACTCGTCCTGATGGATGTGAACAGTTGATAGAGGGGATTCAGAGTCTGATGACCGAAGGAATCTTGCAGTTTGGCCGAAGGGCCGAATGTGGATCTGGAGAGGTAATGCTGAAGCAAGATGATGAGGTTGCCACCATCACCGTCCCTCGCCAGACGATAACCATTTCTGCACCCAGGCCGCCCACAATTACCATCACGAAGGCTGGGCCGATACCTTTCGAAAGCACCAATGCTATCCCATGGCATTGTGGGGCAGACGTCTACTGCAAAGGACAGAAGTTAGAGCTGGAACCATCTGGGCGGTCTGTGGATAACCTAGTGGGAATTGGCGGAATCACGCGCAGCGGAAGAGTGTTTGCTCCACCTGAGATTGTGGCAGACAAAGCGGACAAAGCTGAAGAAACAGATAAGGGAAAAAGTAAAGTCGTTGAGGAAACCCCTCGTGGGGTAGAGAAGGACTTACTTGTTAAGGACGCTGAAGAGTTCATGAGGTTGATCAAGAAGAGCGACTACAAGATCGTTGATCACCTCCATCAAACACCCTCGAAAATTTCCATCCTGAATTTGTTGTTGTGTTCGGAGTCACATCGCAATGCGCTGTTAAAGGTTTTGAATGCCACATATGTACCGCAGGAAATCTCGGTCAACAAGTTGGAAGGGGTCGTAGCCCACGTGAATGCAGGAAACGGGTTAGGGTTCACTGACCTGGAGCTGACGCCGAAGGGAAGAAACCACAACAGTGCCCTGCACATCTCGATAGAGTGTAGGGGAACGATTATGTCTCACGTGTTGGTAGACACAGGGTCGTCGCTCAATGTTCTTCCGAAGAAGGCATTGATGAAGTTAGATACTCGCGGATTGATCTGCACACCCAGTGATCTGGTTGTGAAGGCTTTCAATGGAACCAAGCGTCATGTCTTTGGAGAGGTAACGTTGCCAATCCAAGTTGGACTGGAAACTTTCGACGCGATCTTCTACATTATGGACATCATGCCTGCCTACAGCTGTCTCTTAGGCCGACCATGGATCCATTCTGTGGGTGCCGTGACTTCCACGTTGCACCAGAAGCTCAAGTACGCTGTCGGAGGCAGCATTGTGACTGTATGTGGCGAGGAAGACATAATGGTAAGCCATTTGTTGTCCTTCAAATATGTTGAGATGGATAGGGAAATCCATGAAACCCTATGTCAGGCGTTCGAAGCTATTAAAGTCAAGGACGTGGCTCCAGTAATGACCGAGAAACCAGAGATGACTCTCTCTTCCTTCAAGGAAGCTCGGGCCGTTGTTCAAGCCGGATCTACCCCAGGCTGGGGGCAGGTTCTAGAAATACCTAACAAACAGGACAAGTTTGGGTTAGGATACTCTCCTACGGCTGAAGCCTCCTCTTCTCACAGTGCGTCGCGAGGTAAAGGGCCGATCCAGTTTACAAGCGGCGGGGTAATATTCGAAAGTGTCAACGCAGTTTCTGAAGACGGAGAAGACAGCGATTGCGACCTAGACTCTTGGATCCAGCCAAGCAAACCAAGCGAGAGCCTCAACAACTGGTCCATCAGGGATACCATCCAAGTGACACGCAAAGAGTAATGATTTACTTTCTCCAATTGTTGTACAACCCTATGTCCTACCCGGGGCATAGTGGTTTTATTGTCAGGGTCTTGTTTGATTATGTACATGCATTTTACCAATAAATCAAAAGGCGTTTTTCTTCGCATTCAAATATTGAGATCTCTGTTATTCCTGTTTTGTATTTGTTTTGAAAAGTCAGGAACGTTAGGATAGGGGCTGCATTGCAGAGTGATGTCAAGCAGTGATTAGTCGAGATGCTGAGAGAGTACAGTGACATCTTTGCTGGACGACCCTTAATCATGTACTTGACAGTTCTTGAGAATAGTATGGGGTGTGTTCTCGGTCAGCATGACGAGACGGGCAGAAAGGAGCATGCCATTTACTATTTGAGTAAAAAGTTCATAGACTATGAATCTCGTTACTCGATGTTGGAGAAAACGTGTTGTGCACTAGCCTGGGCTGCCAAACGTTTACGACAGTACATGCTCAACCACACAACCATGCTAATTTCGAAGATGGATCCGATCAAGTACGTCTTCGAGAAGCAGGCGCTTTCGGGCAGGATTGGCAGATGGCAAATGGTGTTGACGGAATATGACATTCAGTACGTTTCCCAAAAGGCCATCAAGGGAAGCGTATTGTCTGAATACCTTGCCGAACAGCCAATCGAAGATTATCAGCCGATGAAATTTGAATTCCCTGACGAGGACATCGTGTTTCTCAAAGCAAAAGATTGCAATGAACCGCTACCCGACGAGGGGCCATATAGGAAATCCCAATGGAAATTGATATTTGACGGGGCGGTTAACTCTTATGGAAGTGGCATTGGGGCAATCATCACGACTCCCCACGGATCCCGCATCCCGTTTACCGCGAGACTGACGTTTCCGGTCACCAATAACGAAGCGGAGTACGAAGCATGCATCATGGGTCTAGAAGAAGCAATTGATTTGAGAATCAAGAACCTAGATGTATATGGTGACTCGGCACTTGTGATTAACCAGATTAAAGGGGAATGGGAGACTCGTCAATCGAATTTGGTGCCCTACATGAACTATGCCAGAAGGCTGCTTCCGTTCTTTGATAGAGTGGAACTCCATCATGTGCCCAGGGCTGAAAATCAGATGGTTGATGCCTTAGCCACGTTGGCTTCGATGTATAAAGTCAATTTTTGGAATGAAGCTCCAAGGATTGTCCTTTCTCGTCTTGATAGACCTGCATTCGTCTTTGCGATCGAGGAAGCCTCCGATGGCAAACCATGGTTCCATGACATCTAGACTTTCCTTATGACTAAGAAGTATCCTGCGGGAGCGTTAACCCAGGATAAGAAGACTTTGAGGAGGCTGTCTGGAAATTTTTATCTCAATCCTGATGGAGTTCTGTATAAAAGAAACCACGATCTCGTGCTACTCAGATGTGTAGATGAGAAAGAGGCGAGTATGCTCATGGAAGAAGCCCATGAAGGCACATTTGGTACGCACGTCGACGGGCATGCTATGACAAGAAAGATCCTGAGAGCAGGATACTACTGGCTGACGATGGAATCAGATTGCTTTAAATTCGCGAAGAGATGTCATAAATGCCAGATTTATGCTGATAAGATTGACGTGTCACCGTGCCTGTTAAATGTCATGTCCTCCCCGTGGCCGTTCTCCATGTGGGGCATCGACATGATAGGCAAGATCGAGCCCACTGCTTCTAACGGTCATCGCTTCATTCTAGTAGCCATCGACTACTTCACCAAGTGGGTGGAGGCAGCCTCGTATGCTAATGTGACCAAGCAGGTGGTGGCTAAATTCATAAAGAGGGACATCATATGTCGAAACGGAATTCCCGAGCGAATCATTACTGATAATGGTTCGAATCTGAATAACAAGATGATGAAAGAGCTGTGCCAAAGTTTCAAGATTGAACACCACAACTCATCTCCTTACCGGCCGAAGATGAATGGCGCCGTTGAAGCGGCTAACAAGAACATTAAGAGGATTGTGCAGAAGATGGTTGTGACCTATAAAGACTGGCACGAGATGTTGCCATTTGCATTGCATGGTTATCGTACGACGATACGTACATCAACCGGGGCAACTTCTTTCTCACTGGTGTACGGTATGGAAGCTGTCCTACCATTAGAAGTTGAGATCCCTTCTTTACGAGTTTTGGTTGACGTGAAACTCGATGAGGCAGAATGGATTAAGAACCGACTAAACCAACTCAGCCTGATGGACGAGAAAAGATTAGCATCGATTGCATATGGTCGTCTGTACCAAAGCCGAATGAAGAAAGCTTATGACAAGAAGGTGCGTCCTAGAAGCTTTCAGACGGGTGATATCGTCCTGAAGAAGATTCTTCCTCCACACTCCGATCACCGGGGCAAGTGGACTCCCAGTTACGAAGGTCCGTACGTCGTCAACAAGGTCTTCTCGGGAGGAGCCTTGTTGTTATCCACGATGGATGGCGAAGATTTTGCATCCCCGGTGAACGCGGACGCAGTTAAAAAATACTTTGCTTAAAAAATGACCCGCTGGAAAGAAAAAGAATATCCAGGCAAAAATGGGGCATCCCGGCGAACCATAAAAAAAAAGGAAAAAGTTCGGGCAAAAATTAGGGATATAATGAAAAATGTACACCCGCAAAGTCGAAAACCCAGAAGGGCGACTTTGGCAAAAAAGGGTATCCCGGTGAATCGAAAACCCGAAAGGGTGATTCAGGCAAAAGTTAGGGATTTGGAAAAGCAAATGACTGCGTTCCGCGTGTGGACTTTCATTGTTTAGTAGACCTGAGGGCCGTTTATCTGAATCAATCTCTTCTGAAGCTGAAGCATCAGAGAGGTATCGAAGTCGAGTGGGTCATAGAGGGATCAACTCACGGTGTTCGTCTATGCCTTATTGCCGACATTTGTGTATATACTGATGTATATTTATGTTGTTATATTTGCGCAACTTCCTCATTCCAGGAGCTTGCATCTGTTGTAAAACATTTTCACCCATTCAGGGGTTCATCATCAATAAAATATATACTATTCAGCAATTCTGTTTGTTTGTTTAGCATCTATCTGTTGTGTTTGCAAAAAAGAACGCCGATGTTTTTGATAAAATGCGCATACATAAACTTACTGGCCTAGGCCACTGATTGTTGAAACAATGAATTACTTGAACATTATCACAAGATGATAACCTTGATAGGTCCCTTTGAGAAGGGTATCTTGTCCGTTTGTTTGTGTTGTTGCAGGTATAGCATATTCCAGGCAGTATGCCGTATGTTTCCCAAGTAGGATGATTCCTTCTTCTCCAGCAAGGTCAGCAGCATCTCCCCACGGAGTCTGAGCATGGGACCGCGAGCATTGATACGTATCCCCAAGCAGAGGTAGATTCTCTCCCCAACCAGATGTATCCTGAGGCAGAATCATCATCTCCCAGTTGAGTCATACGCCAAAGTGTAGATTCGTCCCCCAGCACTGGGCCAGGGTGCAGCTTCTTGTGGAAGACTATTCGCAAGTATGCAACTTTCGATAAGTTCAGACTAAAGTCTCCAGCGGAATTGAAATTCCCCACAGAGTCGTACTCTCCCCAGCAAGCAGGATGATTCCTTCTTCCCCAGCCGAGCTGGCAGTTCCCCAAGAGAACCGAGTCCTTGGAAAGCAGTTGGGGCCATGATTGGTTTTCCCTCAGTAGAGTGTTGAATAGCTGATGCTGTATTTCCCCATCGGAGTCGTTATCTCCAGGAAAGTTTTAGCCGCGAAGGCCGTGCAGTTTATTTCCCTCAGCAATTGTGGTTCGTATATGTCGCTACTGCGAAAATCGGCGCCGGCTATGACAGAAGAGTCGCCACCGTGCGTTATTTATCCCACAAAAGGGAAAGGAAATGCTCAGAGTAAACCTAACGCAAAACGGGAAAGGAATGGTCGTCGCAACCAAATTCCTGGATTCGGGAGTCGATTACGCAAGGGGAAGGTATTAGCACCCCTCACGTCCGCCGTACTCGACGGGATCCACGCTTGTTTTCTAGTACGGATTGTTATTCTACCTACTCTAAAGGTCTGGGTTAAAAAGAAAAGAAAATGACCCGGCAAAGTATCACACTTTATGCCTACGTATTCCCGTCTGGAACGAGAAATCAGAGTCAACGTAGTTCGCCTAACCATGGATGAAGGGGGGAAGGTTGCTCGCTAGGATACGGCATCATATGCCTACGTACTTTCATACAGCATGAAAGATCAGAGCAAACGTAGTTCGGGCTACGAAAGACACAAGCTTGTCTGACGGTTTTTTATTACCTTATGAAAGGGTTTTTCTTGATTAAGAGTCCAAGCGGACAAAAATGACACTTTGATGTTTGTTTTGAATCTTTTACGAAAGAAGTGTTTTTTAGTTTGTTTGCAATCTCTGACGTACTAGAGACTATGATTCGAGAGTGACTACGTCGCATGTCACCCTAAGGGTAACACACTAAGTAGTCAGATTACTGGAAAGAAGCTCTCCAGCAACCCTTTCTCGAATAGCTTAAGGCTCGTAGCGTACGACATCAATTAACCTTATTACTGTATTTTTGAGTTGTTTTAAGATAAGAAGAGAAAGAAACTCTAAAACGCCTAGGGTTGAAAAGGGAATAAAACTAACCTAATGTTGTCATGCATGAATAAGAATCCTAATGTCTGTCGTAATTCCCTCCTGCACAGAGGAAATCAGAGATCCTAGGGGATAAACAGAAAACAAAGCAAGCAAATACAGTAAAATGCATGCAATGCAATAGTACAAGCGAGGCAAGGGAGTCCCACTCAACCTCGAACCTGGGAAAACAACAGGCAAAGTGAATCAAAATTCACCTCAAACCTTTGGGACAAGCTACACAAGCCAACAAACAATACAGAAAACAAAACCCCAAAGCAGAGGAGGCAACCCAAGCAGCAGCACCAAACTCCTACAGCAAACATCAACTCTGATAGCAACAATTGATTAAACAGCAAAAGATTGACAGCAACAACCTTCATCTTCATGAATAGCTCCCATCTTTAAGCTCCACTAAACCTTCAATATTCAACAAGCACCAAGCTTCAACAAGCTTCAAACTTCAACAAGTCCCCAGCTCAAACCAGCAAACTTCAACAAGTAAACAGCTTCAACAAGCCCCTAACTTCATCTTCAACAAGCAGCAAAACCCTAGCTTCAACAAGCAACCAGCTTCAACAAGCACAAACTCCTAGCTTCAACAAGCACCTAGCTTCAACAAGCACAAACTCCTAGCTTCAACAAGCTTCCCCAAGGGAGAATCATTCAACAAGATCAGGTTATAATGTTAAGAAACTTAATGACAACCAAAAGGAAATCACTAAGAACTTAACATTGCAAATTGAAATACATCCTCAAGGTTCTACTCATCCAAAGCATGCTCTACATCCCTCCTAAGGAGAAATGGAACTTCTTTGGGAGGACCTTGTGTCATAGGATTGAATAGAGGCACAAGAAGCTCTCTATGTTTGAAAGAAGAAACAAAACTATTCTAAGGCTCTTCCTACATATCCTAAGCCCCTGACAAGCACTCCATCAGATGAGAAATCCCCAATTCTAAGCTCCTTCAAGCTATCCAAAGCATCTTCACTTGATCTTCAATTCATCCAAGCAAAGTCCAAGCCAAAATCTCACCTAAGATAACCCAAACAAAATGAACAAGCCAAACACTCTAGGGAGAAACCCACAAACATCACACCAATTGCAAAATACAAATAAAATGCTAAAAAAGGTCACAAAATCCTAATTAAATTTCTAAGGGAACCTAAGCCTACACCCAATACCCCATATAAATCCCAGGACCTAAATCAAACCCTAAGTCCCCAAACTATGTTCTAAACTACAATTAGTTGTTTGAAACCCTAAATCTAACACTCCTTATGCTCACCACTCAAATTGGTCTAAGATTTATTCACAAAAATATGATAAAATTTCTAAGGGTACATGCTTCTCTCAGCCAACTAATCCAATAAGAACCAATTCAAAATTCCTCACCAATTGGTCACAATAAAATCAGCAAGAACATGTAGCAAATATACAAAATTAAAGAAAATAATAAAATGGAGAAAATCAAATTAAATTGAAAAAATGGATGAAAATGAGATTTCTTGATTTCAGAAAATCATAATTAAATCCAGGATCATGGAGATATTTTTAAAATATTTTTTGGATCAAAATTGGATTTAATATGGATTTTAGAAATAAAATGCATTAAAATAAATCAAAAAAGAATAAAAAGAAAATAAAATGCTGAATTAAATGATATGTGTTGGATGAGAAGACTGGTAAGCGCATCCAAGGATCCTGAGCGTATCCACGCGTGCATGATGTGGCTGATGACTCACAAGCTGAGTCAATAAACGAAACGCTGCGTATTGAATTAATGGAGGGAGAGCTGAGTTTAAATCATGTCCACACGATCTGTGTACAAAGTCCATCTGAAGGACTGACCCAAGGGCCAAGACGTCGTCTTCTCCAAAGTTCAGGTGACCTGAGACTATTCTCAGGTGGTGGTCCACGGTGGAAAACACCGTCTTCTCCGGTGAAGGTCCACTTGCAGGTGACCAGAAATCACAAAGATTATACCTATCTCACTCAAAATTCCATGCTGATCATGAATCTGGCCTCATATTTTCTCAATTCCTTCTAGATTCTCAAACCCGATAGCATTTCCAAAACATGTCACATTTTTGATCTTCACCAAACTCAAATCTAAAGCCATAGGAATGATCCTCATGTCACACTGGTCATCCTAAGCTATCACAATCATGTTATTTCCTCAAAATCACATGTAACTGAATCCAAACAGAAATTGGTGCACTCCCTCGATCATCACCAAATGATGCCAAACCAAGCCTAAATCGTTCTACCAATCATAGGGAACCTAACCACATGCACATTGCTAACTAATTCAGCCTAGATCAATAGGAAATCCAAGAGTTACATACCTGTGAAAATTGACTCAACAGAGGTAGAAGATGATGGATTCAAGCTTTGTAACTCTTCAAACACGATCAGTGAAGCAAGATGAAGCTTCTAGGCACTTCAATTTGGCTTGATCTTGATCCAAACTCCAAAACCGTTTTCAGTTAGAACCTTTGAAACTCAACTTGCTATCTTCACTCTCTCCACGAATTCTGCACCAAACTTCATCTGGAATCATTCCTGAGCTTAAAGAGAAACTATTTGTGGGCTTTTGCAATCCAATTCAGGCCCAAATCTGTTGATCCAAAATTCTGATTTACACTTGAAAATCCAATGCACCAATCACGATTTGCTTGTTACAGTTGGCTCTAAAATTGTGACATTTCCAATGTGTTTGAAATCCAATTTCCATTCAAAATGACTACCCATATGCCATGTTTATGTCTTATAATTCAAAAATCCCAATTTCCCTCCTTTGAATCATTTGAAAAATCCCCCTTTTTAGGCCATTTTGGGTCATTTTGGGAAGCAAGCCAATTCAATCCCTCATGTCTTCTTACCTGACCTAAAAACATCATTCTAAACACATTTCATGTTGAACACTTTTTCATTTGAGGAGTGGAAGATAGAGATTTTGACACATGTTGAAAAAGGACCTATAATTCAACTTTCCCAAAATACCCCTGGATTGCCAAGATCATAACTTGAGTTCCACAAATCTCCTTGAGGACTTATAGTACTAAAATTAAAGCTAAGATCAATACCTACAACTATTATGTTGGCCAAGAATCCATTTGAAAACTCCTTGAGGGGAAAACGTTGCTTGGAAGTCAAGTGACTTTCACAGATAAATTTCAGTGTCCTCTGGTGACCTGTAACTTGCAAGAACCATAACTTGAGTTCTACAAATCTTCTTGAAGACTTCTAGTACTCATATTAAAGGTATTTAGAATATCTACAAGTTTCATGTTGGCCAAAGATCCATTTGAAACTTTTATTTTGACTTATGTGGCTTGGAAGTCCAGTGTTATACAAGGGATTTTACCCTAGGAACCTTGTCTCAAACACCTCCAACCACTCTTGATTCTTTTGAAATTGATCTTGGCTCATCCATACACATGATTCAACATATCAATCCATGACTTCCATGACCTATAGCTAGGTCTTGATGCCCTTTCTTTGCTCTCCTTGACCTAGGGTTACCTAGATGAAACCCTACTTGTACACACCTCAACCATGGCTCTTGAACTTGATACAATGACTTGTCTAAGCTTCAATAGGGACCTCTAGGCATCCCATGAGATCCATACACACCTCAGATTCACATTCCAAGTTGATGATCTTCAATACACCTCAAGTTAGGAAAGAAATCCACCTGTGGGCATTCAAACTTCTCATGACTTCAACCCCTCTCTGATGACTTGGATGGTCTCTCAGGCTCAGATAACACCTCTAGATAGGCTTCTTTTGACATAAATGGCACTTGATCCCTTCTTGGATGACTTGATATGCTATGATATGCAAATGATTAGACTGTGTACATGATGTAACTATGCAAATGAAATGCAATGAAACACAAATCAGGCAAGAAAAGGTTGAGCAAATTTTGGGGTGCAACAGTTGCCCCTATTCAAACGGCTTGGACCCGACTGGGTGAAGAGCGAACGACCTTCAAATAATCGAGGTACGAGACGGTTGAATACCAAGAAACCCGGAAATTTGCCAACCGCAGAAATAAACTGCACAACTGCTTGGGAAACGACAACCACCAACTGAATCTGGTTGTTACGGCAACAACTGATCCAACGTCTGATAATAATTCTGATTTCAACTTCAACCACCTATGTAACACCCCAGGTACTGAAAAAATTTCGCAAAAACACCTCCGTCCACAACTGGACTAACCTTGTCAACACAAGAAGAGAAACAAATTCGTCAACACGAATAGAGATTCTGTCGTCACAGGAGTAACCTTGTCCACATCTGGACTCCAAATTTCGTCAAATCACGAATAAACACCAATCTGTCCACGTCAGGACTCACATTTCGTCAACCCGAAGACATCCCGGCGACTCCTACTGGGGATAAGTTGCCCGCCTCTTACCCACACGAGGAGGTCCTATCAATCATAGGCAATAACTTTGTCGACTTCACTGGGGAATACTTCTGTCCAATCACAGGAATCTCCATCCGCCTATTCACACGGGAACACCATCTGTCTAAACACAGGAAACTTCATCCGTCTATCCACACGGGAAAATCACCTGTCTGAACACAGGAAACTTCATCCGCCTATTCGTACGGGAAAATACTCTGAGTACAGTTTCTCTGCCTATCTCTGCAGCAGCTAACTCCATCGGTCCCAACCCACAAACCTTCCAGCGCTGACGTGTCAACGACTTTGGGGAGGACTCTACTGGGGATAATATTTTGTCAACACGAAGAAATCATGGCGGCTTCACTGGGGATAGAACTCTTCCACCCAATAGGAATTCAATTATGTCAATCATACTGGACAATAACTCCGCCTTATCTTTGCAGTAGCCAAACCCACTGGGGATGCTCTGAAACTAGCTGCCAGGCCCCTATTCGACAACAGGCGACAACTTTTGAAATTTTGATTATGAAACCCTGTGACGCTGACGGAACAGCAAACTTGAAGAAAATACTCCGATGGCCGGATAAGAGAAACTTCAACAAGCAACTCTGTGGGGAAAAATCTGGCAACAACTCCAAAGTCCACTTATGAAGCTATTCCATGCGGACAAAACTTTCGGACAATAACTCCAAAGTCTAATCATGAAGCTGCCGTAATGCTGAAGAACTCCAAAGTCTAATTACGAAGTCGTTTGATGTTACGACAACTACAAGGTCTAATTATGAAGCAGCGCAATGCTGACGTAACAGCTGCTAGAGAAAACTCTGTTGGGGAATTGCTAACGACGACTCCAAAGTCTAACTAGGAAGCCGTGTGACGCTGACGTAACAGCCACTCGAAGAGAACTATGCCGATCTCCAAAGTCAAATCATGAAGTCCGCAATGCTGACATAACAGCTACGCGAGGAAAATCCGCTAGGGAATTCCTAACAACAACTCCAAAGTCTAGTTATGAAGCTATTTGACACTGACCATAACTCCAAGGTCGAATTATGAAGCCGTATAAACTGATAATAACTCCAATGTCTAATTATGAAGCCATCCACTGCTGCTAACAACTTCAGAGTCTAATTATGAAGCAGTGACACCAAGTAACGATTTCAGTCGCCTAATCGCTGAAATCCCCCTTTAAAAATGCCAACAACAACTTTAAAGTCAAATCCTGAAGCCTTATAGCGCTGATTAACGAACTTCAAAGTCTAATTATGAAGCCGTGCAATGCTGACGTAACAGCAATTCCAGGAAAACTCTATTGAACTTCAAAGTCAAATCATGAAGCCCTCTAGACTCCTTCCGAGGAAATTCTAACAACAACTTCAAAGTCTAATTATGAAGCCATTATAATAGTGATAACGCCTCCAACGTCTAATTATGGAGCATCCCACGCTGACGAACTTCAAATTCGAATTACGAAGCCGTAACAACAAGAAATGACTTCAAACGCCTAATCGCTGAAATCTCTCTTTAAAATGCTGACAACAACTCCAAAGTCAAATCGCGAAGCCTTGACAACAAGTAATGACTTCAACCGTCTAATCACTGAAATCTTCCTTTTACAGCCACCTCAAAGTCTATTCATGAAGCCGTTGACTACTGAAAGCAACTTCAAAATTATGAAGCCTTTCAGAACTGACAATAACTTCAAGGTCAAATTCTAAAGCCATGTTAGGATAATAACAACTTCAAAGTCTAATTATGAAGCCGTAAAATGCTGACATAACAAACTTCAAAGTCTAATTATGAAGCCATAACAGCAAACTGGGGAGAACTCTGCCGGGGAAATTCTGACGTCAACTGCCAGACATTCCACTTGATGACGAGTAATGACTTCAGACGTCTAATCCCTGAAATCTTTTTCTTAAAATGCTGACGTGACAGCAACCTGAGGGAACACTCCACTGGGGAATTTTTGACAACAACTCCAAAGTCCAATTATGAAGCCGTGTAAAGAACACTCCGCTAGGGAAGAAGAGAAATTAATCAAGTACCTTTGATAAGGGAACACATGGCAGGACGAACGTTATCATCACATATCTCATGCCACAAATCTGAATATCTGAAAACGATCCTGAACAAGAATTCCAATTACCTGCAGGGAAAAACACCTGAAAACAAAGAGGTAACCAACCTGACTTATGCTTCAAAATGCGCATGTTTGAAAATGGCGTAATGCTCCGTACGGCACGGAAATGCTACGCGTTTGAGTAGATGCAAATGTGACGATATATGCACATGCAAATGCAGGATTAAGCTGCCGGGACCACTCTGATAGTGTTGTCTCAACAACATGAATGCTGAGGATAACGCCAACTCCGCTGGGGAGAACAAGTATCATAAGGTATTCCGGCAAAATAAATGCCGAAAACACAACCAACTCCGCCGAGGAGCGACTAAACATCAATTTCCACTGGGAGGAAAGAACAAACCACCCTGCTGGTGAACAAACTTAGCTAGGGAAGAAGCAACACTTCTAGGAAAAGCACACTGTCTGGGCACAGTTTACACACTCGGAGCCTCGGACCCTGCTGAGGATCAACATCCTGTCAATGGCATGACGACCCGGGGGGAGAAAGAAAACCATCCTTCGCGGATATAAACCTTTCGAACCATCAACTTGGTTAACTATTGCTGGAATCTCCTATGCTGGAGATCGAATGTGCGCACCTTCGATTCGCTAAGGAGCACAACCTCTGCAGGGGACACTGATTCTGACTTGCTGAGGTTAGTCCTATGGACGGCTTTCCATGAGGACACTCTTCTGGGGAGAATAATTCCCTCATTCGGGAAGGGATAAATGTCATTTCAACTCTCTGGGGAATAAGCTGCGACTAGCTGGAGAATGACATCAACTGGAGTCAGGTCTTACGTCAAGCGACCTTTGCTGGGAAATACAATCCTTGATTGCTCGCTCCAAAGGTAAGAACCCTGCAAAACACAAACGAGACAAAACAGGCCTATACAACTGAATCTACCCGGGCTAGCACCCGTGACATCACTTCAGTCAATTCGAAGTTTTATCAATTATTGACAAGGGCTAGCAAGATTATGTAAGTGCAAGTTTATCAAAAACATCGGCGTCTTTCACAAACAAAACAGTAAAGAACAAGCATCGAGTACTGAATAACATGTTTTATTGATAACGGGCCTCTGAATAGGCAAAGTTTTGTACACTGGATGCAACTCCTGAAAAGAGGAAGTTACGCACAAACACACATACATATATGCACAAGCAGCATAAATAAAAATACAAAACAATATTTGTATACATGTCGGCGACGTGGTACAGACAAAACACCATGAGTTGATCCTCTTATGACTCGCCTGACTCTGCGCTTTCCCGGTACTCGATCTTCGGAAGAGATTGTTTTTGGATAGACAGCCCCCCATGTACTCCCAAACCACTAAGCAAAGCTATATCAAATTCGGACCGCAGTCATTTGCTTTCTCAATCCCTAACTTTTGCGTGAATCGCCCTTTGCGGGTTTTCAATTCACCAGGATACCCTTTTTTGCCGAAGTCGCCCTTTTTAGGTTTTCGACTTCGCGGGTGTACATTTTTTCAATTTTATCCCTAACTTTTTCCCGAACCTTTTATTCATTTTTTATGGTTCGCCGGGATGCCCCATTTTTGCCTGGACTCTCTTTTTACTGTCCAGCGGGTCACTTTCAAGCAAAGTATTTTTTAACTGCGTCCGAATTCACAGGAGACGTAAAGTCTTCACCATCCATGATGGATAGTAACAAGGCTCCTCCAGAGAAGACTTTTCTGACAACGTAGGGTCCTTCGTAATTAGGAGTCCACTTGCCCCTGTGATCTGTTTGTGGTGGGAGAATCTTTTTCAAAACAAGATCGCCCGTCTGAAAGCTTCGAGGGTGCACCTTCTTGTCGTAAGTTTTCTTCATCCGGCTCTGATATAACCGACCGTATGCTAAAGAAGCCAGCCTCTTCTCATCCATTAAGCTGAGCTGATTCAGTCTATCCTTAACCCATTTTGCCTCGTCAAGTTGGACATCACGTAAAACCCTCAGGGAAGGAATCTCAACCTCTAACTGTAACACTGCCTCCATCCCGTATACCAATGAGAAAGGGGTTGCCCCGGTTGATGTGCGTACCGTCGTACGATAACCGTGCAAAGCGAAAGGTAGCATCTCGTGCCAGTCCTTATATGTCACAACCATCTTCTGAACAATCTTCTTTATGTTCTTGTTGGCCGCTTCGACAGCGCCATTCATCTTGGGTCGGTAAGGAGAAGAGTTGTGATGCTCAATCTTAAAATTCTGACACAGCGCTTTCATCATTTTATTATTCAAATTCGAACCGTTGTCGGTGATAAGCCGCTCAAGGATTCCATATCTGCAGATAATATCTCGCTTGATAAATCTGGCGACCACTTGTTTGGTGACATTGGCATATGATGTTGCTTCCACCCATTTGGTGAAGTAATCGATTGCCACCAAAATGAACCGGTGTTCGTTGGATGCCGTAGGCTCGATCTTGCCAATCATATCAATTCCCCACATCGAGAAAGGACACGGTGATGACATCACATTCAGGGGACTTGGAGTCACATGGATTTTGTCCGCATAAATCTGGCATTTATGACACCTCTTTGCAAACTTGAAACAGTCTGTTTCCATAGTTAGCCAATAGTAACCTGCCCGCAGCAGTTTTCTCGTCATAGCATGCCCACCAGCATGTGTACCAAATGTACCCTCATGTATCTCTTCCATGAGCAACTTCGCATCTTTCTCATCTACACAACGTAGCAACACCAAGTCGTGGTTTCTTTTGTATAGGACACCGTCCGGGTTCAAATAGAAATTGCCAGCCAATCTCCTGAGCGTCTTCTGATCTCGACTGGATGCCCCAGCCGGATACTCCTTGTTCTTCAGGAAATTCTGGATGTCAAAGTACCAGGGTTTACCATCGGGAGCCTCATCAATGGCAAATATGAATGCAGGCCTATCGAGCCGAGAGATAACAATCCGGGGAGCCTCGTTCCAGAAGTTAACTTTATACATTAAAGACAATGTCGCCAGGGCGTCAGCCATTTGATTTTCTGCTCGTGGTACATGGTGCAATTCCACCTTGTCAAAGAAAGGCAACAATCTCCTTGCATAATTCATATATGGTATCAAATTGGGCTGACGTGTCTCCCATTCTCCTTTAATCTGGTTCACCACTAGAGCTGAGTCTCCGTATACATCCAGATGTTTGATTCGCAAATCAATAGCTTCTTCCAGACCCATGATGCAAGCCTCGTATTCAGCCTCATTATTGGTAACAGGAAAGGTTAATCGGGCAGTAAATGGGATGTGCGACCCATGAGGAGTAGTGATAATTGCGCCTATTCCTCTACCATAGGAATTTACAGCTCCGTCGAATATCAACTGCCATTCGGAACCCAATTCTGGGCCTTCGTCCAGCAACGGTTCTTCACAATCCTTCATTTTCAGGTACATGATATCCTCGTCAGGAAAATCAAACCTCATCGATTGGTAGTCCTCAACAGGCTGCTCCGCAAGGTACTCCGACAGAACGCTACCTTTAATAGCCTTCTGCGAGACATATTGGATATCGTATTCGGTTAACACCATCTGCCATCGGGCAATTCTTCCGGAGAGTGCTTGCTTCTCAAACACGTATTTGATTGGATCCATCTTTGAAATTAGCATGGTTGTATGATTCAGCATGTATTGCCTCAAACGTTTGGCGGCCCAGGCTAGCGCACAACATGTTTTCTCGAGCATTGAGTATCTGGACTCACAGTCGGTAAACTTCTTACTCAAATAGTAGATCGCATGCTCTTTATGTCCGGTCTCGTCGTGTTGACCGAGAACACAACCCATACTTTCCTCAAGAACCGTCAAATACATAATCAAAGGTCTCCCGGCCACTGGGGGTATCAAAACAGGAGGTTCCTGCAAGTATTCTTTTATCTTGTCGAACGCCTTTTGACAATCTTCATTCCAGGTCACATCCTGATTCTTTTTCAACAATTTGAATAACGGCTCGCATGTCGCAGTTAGGTGAGATATGAACCGGGCGATATAGTTCAACCTCCCTAAAAACCCACGCACTTCTTTTTCTATTTTAGGTGTCGGCATTTCTTGTATTGCTTTTATTTTCGCAGGATCAACCTCTATTCCTTTTTCGCTCACAATAAACCCCAGCAGTTTACCCGATCTCACCCCGAAGGTGCACTTGTTAGGGTTCAGTCTCAACCTGAACTTCCTAAGCCTTTTGAACAGCTTCAGCAGATTAACCAAATGCTCTTCCTCCGTCTGGGATTTGGCAATCATATCATCAACATAAACCTCGATCTCTTTGTGCATCATGTCATGAAAAAGAGTCGTCATAGCACGTTGATATGTGTTGCACCCTAAAATTTGCTCAACCTTATTCCTTGGATTTATGTTTCATTATCATTAGCATTTGCATATAGAGTCATGTACATAGACTAACCATCTGCATAGCATAAGCATAGCAAGTCATTCAACAGGGGACCAATCATTACTTTCATCTCTAGAGGCCTAGCAAGGGGTTATCATCATAATTCAGTCATATTCAAGTCATCAGGAAAGAATTTGAAAGCAAAGAGTTCAGCAGATCAAGCCTTGAGTCCATCTCCTAGCTGAGGGTATCTGAGGATCAACAAGAGGGTTGTGAGCTGTGGAGTGAAGGTATGGAGAGCATCTAGACATCTTGAGAGACTTATAAAGTCATTTGGAGAAGAAAACAAGTCATTGATGAAGGCACAAGAGCTATAGTGGAAGACAGTCAACTAGGGTTTCATCTGGGTCAACCCTAGGTCAACCCTAGGTCAGTTGACTGACTTAAGAGGGCATTCAAGTCTATTGGAGAGATGTGGGGATCAACATTTGACATAAGAATAAAGATATGGAGATATGACAAGGAGAATTCAAGAGAAATCAAGGAGAAGAGGAGTTACTAAATTAGGGTTTCTCTGTAAAATCCCCTAGTTTAGGTCAAATTTCCAAGCAAGATAAGTCAAAATGCTAGCTTCAAATGGCTTCTTGGCCAACATGAAACTTGTAGAGGATCTCAAGACCTTTAATTTGAGTGGTGGAAGACCTCAAGGAGATTTATAGAACTCAAGTTATGGTCCTTACAAGTTACAGGTCATCTGGGGTGTCTGAATTTTTGTCTGTGAAAGTGACTTGACTTCCAAGCTAGTTTTGCCCCTCAAGGAGATTTCAAATGAATTCTTGGTCAACATAAGAATTGTTCCTCATTGTCTTAGCTTTCTAGAATGGTATGGCATGCCTTCATATGATGTGTAGAACTCAACTTATGGTCTTGGCAAGCAAAGGGTATTTTGGGCATTTGTGAATTACAGGTCATTTTAACCTATGTCCAAAACTCATACAAAGAGGCCTCAAATGGAAAAACTTACAACATCAAACTTGCTCCAAATGGGATTTTAAGTCTAGAAAGAAGGTCACAAGTTATTGGAGAAGCTCATAGCATGAAGTTACATAATTGGTCAAAACATGAACTAAAATGGCTTATAAAGTGACTAAATTCAAGATGGAAAATGGTTTGGGAGATTTACAAGTCCAAATGGAGACTTCCAATATATGATTTTGAATGGAAAAACAATTCTAAGAACAATGGTTCACACATTTTTTTGAGTTTAGAAGGAAAAAATGAAGTTATCCATGGTTGCTTACCTTTTAAGAAACATAATCAAAAATGAGCCAAAGTTTGAAAACAAGGGAATGTGCAAGATGGATCTAGAATGTACCATTGGGGTCTATATATTCATGAAAGATGAATTTGGCAAGGGTTGGCCTCATTTGCACCAAGAATTTCACAAGATTTCTCATTCTTTTCATTGAAGTTTCATTGCAATTCTCACAAATTCTTCACCAAATCTTCATCATAATCAACCTTCTCATACTGATTCATCACCATATAGTATAATTCAATCAAGAACAAGGTGGTTATCATCCATTTTCGAGCACTTTTTTCAAGAGCATCAAGATTGAAGTTGCAAGTGGACAGCATAATGCAAGCAAGGAATCACCAAAATACTGCATACAGAATCAATGCCTGAGTAATTTGATCAAGATTCAAGCCTTAGAAGCCTCAGATCCTCAATCTCCATAGCTGTTTTCAAGTTTTTTGCACCAGGTGAGTTTTCAATCACACTGCTCGATCCAGTTAGTTAGGCATGATTTTGTTAGTGTAGACTTGATCTAGGTGGTTAGGAGATTTAGTTAGATGATTTTGGAAAGGATTGGTGATGGTTAATGACAGGTGCAACCAACTGTTAGTGCTTGAATCCATTAGGTTAGTGCATTAGGATGTTGTGTTGATAGCTCAGATTAATCACCTTTAGTTATAGGTTAGATTAGGGTAAGTTTGATGGAGAATTGTTGTGGTGCATATCAGTGCATTTCCATGGTGATCAGAAATTGATGCTATCGGGTTGAGGGATTTATTGAGTTTCAGATTGAATTAAGACCACAGGATTGAAGAGGGAGAGATTTAGCATGATTTTCATGTTTATAGCATGGTGATTCGTGGCCTGGATAAGGAGAACAGTTGAGTTGAACTTGCTCGTGCATGGAGGTTTCATGGTGAAACCCTAGTTTCTAACAGAGCCATTGGAGAAGATGCAATCATGGCCGTTTATCTGTTGTTGGACCTTTGACTTGTGAGGCCATCCTAGGGCTGAGATTCAATTCAGAATGTGGAGGGAAACGAGTTGGCCAAAACGCGCCGTTTCATTAATTGAAACGGGCGGGCCTGAGTTTGTGTTGTTATCCCCACCCCCCAGTCATAGGCCCAATTGCATTTCAACGTGATTTCCATTCTATTCTCACCCCCCAGCGTGTGTGGTATTCTGAGTAACTCTGGGCCTTGTCCAAAACGCTACCAGCACCCCCCTGTTTGCTGGCCCAATGTATTTGAACTGGGGCGAGTTCCTATTCTGACCCCCCTCTCTCTTATTTTAATTCATTTCATTTTTTAATTCCATTTTAATTTTTCATCATTTTCATTAATTCATAATAAATTCATAAAAAATGCATTCTCATCCATTCTTTTTACCATATTTTCATTAAAATGTCTAGAATATTATAGGAAAAGAAAATTTCATTTTTAGTTTTATTTCATATTTTTTTCACATTTTCTAAATAAATGTCCCATTAAATAATTCATTTCATGCATCATTTTTATGATTTTTGTTCTCTCACATGCTTTGATATTTTTTGATCATTCTTTTCATATTGTTTAGATGAGACATTCAACTTATAGAAATATTTTAGTTCCCATTTTTAGAGGTTAATTTTAGGTGATTAATAAATGCTTGAATATCATGAACAAAACTAGGGTTTTTTTTAGGTAACAACTTAGGAAGTTCAATTTTCTCCCTTAGGACTTAGGGTTTGAATAGGTTAGTTATGGGACTATATGGGCTATGGGTAGTTATTAGATCCCTTAGAAAAAGTTAGGATTCCCCTACTGATATTATTACTGTCTGTATATCTGATTGTCTGGTGTGGTGTGCCCTCTGGGGTTTATTGATTGTTTGTATGGGTATTGGGTTTGTATGGGGCCCTGGGGAAGCTGAAGATTTGTGGAGATGAAGCCTATTGGAGATTCAAAGATTGAAGATCAACTGTCAGAGTTGAGGAGGTGTTTCTTGCCAGCAGCTGCTGAGGAGACTAGGGTTTAGGAGCTAGGCAGAGCTCTAGATTAGAAATTTTGTTTCTCAAACATGGATTGCCTTGTCTGCATCCATTCTTCTCTGTGATTCAGAGTCTCTCTAAGACACTCACCCCCTTCCTTTGGAAGGCTTGGTGATAGTGTCTATGAGATAGAACTCTTGAGAGAAAATGTCTCTTGTGTTAGAAGCAGTCTGTTCACCACCTTTGGTAGTCAACTGATTGCTTAACACCCAATTCACTCTTGTGACTAATCCCTCATCCTGGAGGTTTGAGCTTGAAGAAAAGCCATTGCAGATGGAAGACTGATGATCAAAGCCCTTGCCTGAAGGTCATGAAGATGGAGATTGATTGGAGATTATTTGAAGCCAGTTGTTGATTCAGAGCTGCTGATGCTGTTTCTTTTGTTGTATTTCATTTGCTGATGTATTGATTGGTTTTCTGGACTGTATTGTTTGCTGTTTACCCTGCTGGGTTGAAAGTGAAGCCTGTTCACTTTTGCCTATTGTTTTCCAGGTTCGAGGTTGAGTGGGACTCCCTTGCCTCGCTTGTATTGTTGCATCCATGCATTTTACTGTTTTACTGTATATATCTGATATTGTTTCTGTTTCTGCCTATCCCGTAGGATCTCTGTTTCTCTCTGTGCAAGAGAGGAGCATGATAGACACTAGGTCTTAACCCATGCATGATAACATTAGGTTAGTTTGATTCCCTTCGCAACCGTAGGTTAGAGTTCTGTCTCTTTCTTTCTCAAAACAAACAGAAAAACACATAAAGACTTCAAACACAATAAAAGACACTTCTTTCGTAAAAGAATGTGAACTCATCAAAACGTCATTTTTGTCCGCTTGGACCGCTAATCAGAAAACCTTTTTCAGAAAGAATAAAATCAACCAAGACAAGCTTGTGTCTTCCGTGGCCCGAACTACGTTTGCTCTGATCTTTCATGCTGTATGAAAGTACGTAGGCATAGGATGCGATATCCTAGCGAGCAACCTTCCCCTCCTTTCCCGTAGGTAGGCGAACTACGTTGACTCTGATTTCTCGTTTCAGACGGGAATACGTAGGCATAAAGTGCGATACTTTGCCGAGTCATTTTTTTTATTATTTTCATTTTTTCTTTTCTTTTAACCCCAGACCTTTAGCGTAGATAGAATAACAATCCATACCCGAAAACAAGCGTGGATCCCGTCGAGTACGACGGACGTGAGGGGTGCTAATACCTTCCCCTTGCGTAACCGACTCCCGAACCCAGGTTTTGGTTGCGATGACCATACCTTTCCCGTGTTGTGCGAGGTTTACTCTGAGCGTTTCCTTTCCCTCCCGTGGGATAAATAACGCACGGTGGCGACTCTTCTGTTCAGCCGGCGCCGATTTTCGCAGTAGCGACAGCTGGCGACTCTGCTGGGGATACAACGTCCCCGGGCTGCTAAGGACTGCGATGGTTCTTATGCATTTGGGATCCAACGTCCCTTGAGAGAGTCAATCCTAACGCTTGTTTTCCCGTCGAGGATTTTGTATGGAGTTATTTTATATTTCTAACCCTGTATTTTTCAGCTTTATATATATTGTTTAATATTGCTGTATTTGGGGTGTGACGGGTGTTCTGATATTGAGAGATAAGCCGGACCTGGGCTTGAGTGCACCTAGAATTAGAGTAGAAATTAGTGGGCGCCCGCTTGCTTTGCTTGCTTTGGTGTCCCATGAAATCTACACTCAGACGAGGTTCCTCTGGTTGGCCTCCTGCCCCTTCCTTTGGTTGGCGTGGGTTGCTGGTTAGTTGGATTGTCGACTCTGAGGACCGATCATTTGGAAATTGGCTGAGTGAGGCCTCTTCAGGATTTGATGATGCCACTCCTTCTGGGAATCGTATCATTAACCCTGAAAGTCTGTGACGCCGACGACCGCATAGGATGCCGTACCTTGTGCCAGTTATAGGGCCACCCACCTGTGAGGGGATTCAGGGTTATGCAGGTAACTAGACCTCCAGACTACCGGTTATTTCTTGATCAGAGATCCGGGTTATTTATGGAGAGTCATGAGGTCTGCTAGAGACCATGTGGAGATTTATTCTGAGGTCTGTCAGAGACCATGTGGAGATTTATTCTGAGGTCTGTCAGAGACCATGTGGAGATTTATTCTGAGGTCTGTCAGAGACCATGTGGAGATTTATTCTGAGGTCTGTCAGAGACCATTTGGAGATGTATTCTGAGGTCTATCAGAGACCAGGTGGAGTTGTATTCTGAGGTCTGTCAGAGACCATTTGAGAAGTGTTTTGAGGTCTGTCAGAGACCAATTATGGATGTGATTTGAGGTCTATCAGAGACCAGTTGGAGTTATGGTTTGAGGTCTGTCAGAGACCAGTGTTGGAGTTCTATTTTAGGTCTATCTGAGACCAGGGTTTGGTGACTTCTGGATGGTCTATCTGAGACCTTTCTTGATTGGGTTTAGGCTATTCAGCTGCAGCTTTGGTCCCTGTTGAATGTTACTTGCATTGCATCCTTGCATATCCATTATCATTTGCATTTCACTAACGTGTGTCTGTGCTGCAGGTGCATTTGCATTTCCCTAGTTCTAGTGCCCAGACTTCTGAGTGTTTGATCATGACTAGCCTACGGAGAACGGTTGCTTACAAATTGCCTACGCCTGATATTGTTCCTCTACTTGGGTTGATCTCTCTTGCTGATGAGGGTGTTCGTAGGAGTTTCCGGATGAGCTATGGTAGATTATTGAGATTGGTGTGCAAACCTACAGAGGTAGAGTTAGATGGGCTGTATGCTTTGATGCAATTCTATGACCCTGCTTTGAGGTGTTTTACGTTCTCTGACTTTATTATGGGACCAACCTTGGAGGAATACGCGGAGTATGTTGAGCTGCCTGTGCAGAACCAGGTTCCATTCATCCATTATGATGCCAAACCCAAGCCGGAGGAATTGGCAAAAGCCTTGCATGTTGACGCTTCTGAACTTGTGACTACTGTTTCCCGTGGAGTTCCAGGATTCTCATTTCAGTTCTTAGTGGGTAAAGCCCAGGAGTACGCCAAGAATGGGTGCTGGGTTGCTTTCAATGCTGTGTTGGCCTTGTGCATTTATGGCATAGTACTATTCCCCAATATACCGGATTTTGTGGACTTCGATGCTTTCTACTTGTTCGCCGCTGGTAATCCGGTACCTACCTTACTCGGAGATCTCTACCATTCACTGCATTACAAGAATGAGAAGGGAAGAGGGAAGAATGTTCATCTGTGTGTACCCTTATTGAGTATGTGGTTTGAGAGTCATCTTCCTAAGAGAGGATCTGCTGCAGAGACTACAATTCCAGTTGGTTGGCCAGAACGCTTGATGAGGCTATCGTCGGAAGATATGGAGTGGTTTGATAGAGACCTGTTGGGATCTGAGCTCATCTTCAGCTGTGCTGGGTACCCTAATGTGCCATTGATAGGAAGGAAAGGGTGTATCAATTACAACCCTTCTCTATTCATTCGCCAGTTTGGATATGCGCTGAAGAATCCACCTCAGAAGGAGGAAGTACAGGAATCTCTGTACTTCACTGGAGACGTGAAGGGGGAATTATTAGCCAAGTTGCGACATGCTTGGACGCGTATTAACCACAAAGGGAAGCCGTTGTTGGGAAAGAATGACTGTCAGGCCTATGCACCTTATAGAGTTTGGATTCAGGAGAGGGCTAGTCAGTTGAAGATGCCGTTTCCAGATGCACCCACTCTTGATCCTATTCCGGTAGAAGAGCCGACTACTGTTTCTAGAGAAGCATATGAACAGGTTGTGAGAGAGAAAGAAGCCTTGATGAAGATTAACGAAGGGTTAGAGCAAGAGTTAGCCCAGGCGCGCAGCGAGAAAAACAAGGCCGTATATGCTTTCCAACAACAGATTGAGCTAGTAAACAGGTTAGGAGCTGAGTTGACCGAGGAAAAGAAGAAGCGCGAACGTCTGGGACAAGAGTTCAGAAGTTCTCATGACATGCTGGAAGCCAAAAAGAAGGCGCTCGACGCAGCACACCGAGAGATATCTTCTTGCAATAAGACTTGGAATGCTACACTCACTAACAACAAGAAGAGGGAAGATAAGCTGAAGCAGCAAATTTCCGACCTTGAAGAGAAGTTGAAGTCTAGCATCAAGAAGTGTGAGGAGGAAGTGATGAACCGGTATAGTGTCCAGCATGCACTGAACAAGGCAATCAAATCCAGAGATGAAGCAGTGTCCCAGAAACGAAAGTTAGAAGATTGCTTCGGAGAAGCAACATGGGAAGAAACTGCTGAAGATGTACGCCGTGTCCTTAAGAAGAGAAACCAGCTTGTTGAAGGGCTGCTTGACCGACCAAGCCATCCGGAGACCAAGAAGTTGATAGAGGAGTACCAGACTTTTGGGAGGATATGATCATTCCATTATTTGTATGCTTTATTTGCATAGTGCTGACCATCACCAGGATTGTTGGTTGAGGTCATGCCATCTTTGTACTCTCAGTGATATTGTACCCTGGGCTTATTGATTCTCTCTGTTATATATGAGGCTTTCTGTGATTCAGCTCCGATATTCCTATTGTCAACACTGTCACTGCACCGGCACCTTCGCACTAGAACTGGGGGAATGAACTTCCCTAATGCACAGACACATTGCATTGCATTCATATTCATATTGCATAACAGGTAATCTTTGAATGGTGTCTTATCTCCTGCTTTGATTCAGGTACTTAACAGGATTCCAGATCAACATCCGCACCGCTATTCTACACGATCCAACTGTCGGAAAGTCATGGACCAGATTCAGAATGAGATGCAGGATGTACGCGAGAAGCTCGCCCTCTTCATGCAGACCATGGAGGCTATAGCAAAAGGGCAAGAGAATTTGCAGGCCATGGTCCAGCCTCTGTTGGCTCGCAACGCTGGTCATGGTAACGAAGATCATCAGTCTGTCCGGGTTGATACTGCTCATGGAGACGGCACTCCCACGCCGGTGGCTCCGCCTGTCGTCAATGTGAATGCTGCTAACGTCAACAACGCTACCGCTGCTGTGAATGGTAACGTCGGAGTTGGAAATGAAACTGCTGTCCATAACGCTGGGCTGGGTGATGTCAATGTGGGAGATAATCTCGGAGGCAATGGCTTTGTCAACGCTGGGTTCGGATTCAACGATCAGGGATTCGACAATACTGGCAAGTATGGTTTTAATGCTCAAGGCTTTGGGCAAGATGGTTATGGTATGGTCAATCAGGGCTACGGAGGTTTTGGAAACGGAAACGGTGCTGGTTTTATGGCTGGTGGTCCTGCTGGAGGTGTTCAAGGGTATGGCAACAGAGGCCGAGTTCCGGGGATGAATCAGGTCAGAGCTGGACGTAATAATGCGTATGATGGATACGGGGCTGGAAACGGTATGTGGCAAGAGGATCAGCAGGAAGACGCCTTCTCTGGAGGGGGTTTTGAAGGGCCGATGGATGATTCTCAAAAGATTAGAATGCTGGAAGAGCAAATGAAGGGAGTCCTAAACCAGAGTGCTGTGGGTCTGGACATGGCAACTATGGGCTTGGTACCTGGGCTGAGGGTGCCAATCAAGTTCAAGGCGCCTGCGTTCGATAAGTACAAAGGAGATACATGTCCGAAAGTGCATGTACGAGCTTATTACAGAAAGATGTCTGCATACTCCACTGACGAAAGAATGCTCATGCATTTCTTTCAGGATAGTCTATCGGGTCCTTCCTTAGAGTGGTACATGGGGTTGGAGCCCACTGATATCAAGACTTGGAAGCAATTGGCGGAGGCGTTCGTAGCCCATTACAAGTATAACAGTGACCTGGCACCCAATCGGGTCCAGTTGGCCGGGCTTCCGCAGAAGAAGGGGGAGAGTTTTAAAGAATACGCGCAAAGGTGGCGCGATATGGCTGCCAGGGTCCGTCCTCCTGTGGAAGATAAAGAAATGAACGATATGTTTGTCGGCACATTCACCGGGCTGTTTCATGATATGTTGTTTCATACTTCTCTGGCTAGTTTTTCAGACCTGATTTTGATGGGGGAAAAGATTGAGCGGAACATTAAGCAAGGAAAGTTCCAAGTTGACGAGTCAGCTGCATCTGGCAGTAATAGGAAAGCTTATGGTGGGCGCCGTCAGGGCGAAGCTAGTGCTGTATTTGGAGGACGAGGCCGGGGCCGAGGCAGGGGAAGAAATCAATATCGTCAGCAGCAGCAAGTGTCGAGTGTTACCATCCCTTATCAGCAACAACCAATCCAGCAACAACAACAGGTTCAGCAGCAACCAATGCCACAGCAGCAGCAGCCTCAGCAGGGGGCACAGCAAGCTCAGAGAAAATTCCAGGGTGGTAAGCCGAGAAGGGTGTTCGAGAAGCCTCCCTCTAACTATGCTGATTTATTGCAGACCTTGTTGGGATTGAATCTGGTGGAGAAAAGAACCTTGGCACCGATAACGGGAGCTCCCCCGTTCGGCTATGATGCAAATAGGCGCTGCGAGTTTCATTCTGGGGCCCCGGGCCATGATATCGAAGGTTGTCATGCTTTTAAGCACGTTGTGCAGGATCTCTTGGACAACAAGTCTATCAACTTCGGAACGACCGGTGCGAATATAGTCCAGAAACCCATGCCTAATCATGGGGCGAACGCCGTGCTGACTGAGGAAGGTCTGAATCTGATTATGAATGTTGAGGATTTAAAGACGCCGCTGAGCGAAATAAAAAGCCGACTGTTGCAGGGGGGTGTTTACCCGGGTTGTAATGAGTACTGTTTGGACTGTTGGGCCCTGTCTGGGGGGTGTGAGGATTTGAAGAAAGGCATCCAGGCCTTAATTGATGATGGTATATTGCAGTTTGATAGAACAGCAACTGATGAGCCTGCGGGGGCAGTAATGGATAATCAGAGTGATGTTGCCACAGTGACAATTCCTAGGAAGACGATCACCATTTCAGCACCAGTTCAGCGACCACCGATTACTATAACTAAAGCCGGGCCAATCCCGTATGAGAGCACAAAAGCGGTCCCATGGTCATATGGGCTAGAGGTGTATTGTGACGGGATTAAAATCGATGTTAACAAGCAGTCAGCGGAGGTTGTGGATAATGTTGTTGGCCCGGGAGGCATGACGAGAAGCGGCAGGATCTTTATATCTCCTGAAGTGGAAGCCGAAAGGATAGCGAAAGGAAAAGGGAAAGCGGTTGAGAATGTTCCGGTACAAGCAAATGAAAAAGAAGCAGCATCTAAGGATGTCGAAGAATCCATGCGCTTAATTCGGAAAAGCGATTATAAAATTGTGGAGCATCTGCAGCAAACACCGTCCAAAATATCTATTCTGTCATTGCTGTTGTGTTCGGAAGCTCACCGAAATGCTTTGCTGAAAGTCCTGGACACTTCTTTTGTACCACAGGATGTCTCCGTAAACCAGCTAGAAGGAGTATTGGCACATGTAAATGCAGGCCACAGTCTGGGCTTTACTGATTTTGACTTGACTCCGAAAGGAAGGGATCATAATATGGCATTACATGTATCTGTTGAGTGCAGAGGGTCGACAATGTCGCACGTATTGGTTGACACCGGGTCGTCTTTAAATGTGCTGCCTAAGAAGGCTATGATGAAGCTGGATGTTCGAGGGATTTTGTGCACACCAAGTGATTTGGTAGTCAGAGCGTTTGACGGCACGCGGAGAACAGTCTTCGGATCGATTACCTTGCCTCTGCAAGTGGGGCCGGAAGTGTTTGCAACGGAGTTTTATATCATGGATATACAGCCTGCGTACAGCTGCTTGCTGGGAAGACCTTGGATTCATGGGGCAGGGGCAGTCACGTCTACCCTGCATCAGAAGTTAAAGTATATGGTCGGAGACAGCGTAGTCACCGTGTGCGGAGAGGAAGACATCCTGGTCAGCCATCTATCTTCGTTTAAATATGTGGAAGTCGACGGGGAGATCCACGAGACGCCATGCCAGGCATTCGAAGGTTTGCGCATTAAGGACAAGAGTCCCGGGCCAAGCAAAGTGCCAGAGATAGCTGTTTCTTCGTATAAAGAGGCTCAAGCGCTAGTGAAGGCAGGAGAAGCCACGGGCTGGGGCAAAGTATTGGACATTCCGGTGAAGATGGACCGGTTCGGACTGGGGTACCGACCGTCGTCATCAACTCCTTCTGTGGGGGCCCCTCATTTCAGAAAGTCAATCACCATCTCTGCCAGTGGAGTATGCCATGAATCCGTCAATGCTGCTTCGGAGTCTGATGAAGGGGACAGCGACTGTGATATGGATGCCTGGATTCAGCCAAGCACGCCAGGACAAGGACTGTGCAACTGGTCTATTCAGGAGCTTGTTCCTGTGACTTTTAAACAGTAATGCTTTGCTTTATTAATTGTTGAATAATCTGATGTCTTGCCCGGGGCATCAGGATTTGCTTAGGGCTGTGTTGTTATAAACATTGCTTCGTTAACCATTAAATAAATGGCGTTTTTTCATGTGTAAATACTGTAATCCCTGTCTTTCTTGTTTTGTATTTTTTCAATAAAATGGCAACGTGGTTATCCGCTTTATACGCATTTTGAAGCACTTAACCCTTTCTTTTGCAGGATAACATTTTCAGATGACATCCTTGAACCACCTATGACTCGTCCCGACTTCGAGCACCCGGTATTCCAGACCGAAGAAGAGGTTGTCGAAGATAGCGACGTTCCTGAAGAACTGTCTTGGTTGGTGAAGCAAGAGGAAAGAGCCATTCTGCCTCACGACGAGGTTATCGAAATTATCAATTTGGGGTCGGAAGGGGTTGAGAAGAATATTCGTATCGGAGCCGCACTGCAGAGTGATATCAAGCGAAAACTGGTTGAAATGCTCCGAGAGTATAATGATGTATTCGCTTGGTCGTATCAAGATATGCCAGGGCTCGATACAGATATGGTTGTGCATCGTCTGCCACTGAAAGAAGACTGCCCGCCTGTCAAACAAAAACTTCGCAGAACTCGTCCAGATATGGCAATGAAGATCAAAGAGGAGGTTCAGAAACAGTGGGACGCTGGTTTCCTGGCTGTGACGAAGTATCCTTCCTGGGTTGCCAACATCGTACCAGTGCCAAAGAAAGATGGCAAGGTTCGAATGTGCGTGGATTATAGGGATTTGAATAAAGCAAGCCCGAAAGACGATTTTCCACTTCCTCATATTGATGTATTAGTTGATAATACCGCTCAATACTCTGTATTCTCCTTCATGGATGGCTTTTCAGGATATAATCAGATTAAAATGGCGCCAGAGGATATGGAGAAGACTACTTTCATAACGCCTTGGGGAACATTTTGCTATAAAGTGATGCCCTTTGGTTTGAAAAATGCTGGGGCAACATATCAGCGTGCGATGACAACTCTCTTTCATGACATGATGCATAAAGAGATTGAAGTTTATGTTGACGATATGATTGCCAAATCCCCAGACGGAGGAAGAGCATCTGGTGAATCTGTTGAAGTTGTTCAAAAGGCTTAGGAAGTTCAGGCTGAGGCTGAACCCTAACAAATGCACCTTCGGGGTGAGATCGGGTAAACTCCTGGGGTTCATAGTAAGCGAAAGAGGAATAGAGGTCGATCCTGCTAAAATAAAAGCGATTCAAGAAATGCCGACGCCTAAAACAGAGAAAGAGGTGCGCGGGTTTTTAGGGAGATTGAACTACATTGCCCGGTTCATATCTCACCTAACTGCCACATGTGAACCATTATTCAAGTTGCTAAAAAAGGATCAAGCTGTAACGTGGAACGATAATTGTCAAAAGGCGTTCGATAAAATAAAGAAGTATCTGCAGGAGCCTCCTATTTTGATACCCCCAGTGGCAGGGAGACCCTTGATAATGTATTTGACGGTTCTTGAGGGAAGCATGGGTTGCGTTCTCGGTCAACACGACGAGACAGGGAGAAAAGAGCATGCAATTTACTATTTGAGTAAGAAATTTACGGATTGTGAATCTCGATACTCAATGCTGGAGAAAACTTGTTGCGCGCTAGCATGGGCCGCCAAGCGTTTGAGGCAGTACATGCTGAATCATACGACCATGCTCATCTCGAAGATGGATCCAATCAAATATATATTTGAAAAGCAGGCGTTGTCAGGTAGAATTGCCAGGTGGCAGATGATCTTGACCGAATATGATATTCAATACGTCTCGCAAAAGGCAATAAAGGGGAGTGTGTTGTCTGAATATCTGGCGGAGCAGCCTATTGAAGAGTATCAATCGATGAGATTTGACTTTCCTGACGAGGATATCATGTATCTCAAGATGAAGGATTGCGAAGAGCCGTTACCAGATGAAGGACCAGAGCCGGGGTCCAAATGGCAGATGATATTTGACGGAGCTGTGAATGCTTACGGTAGCGGAATAGGGGCAATTATCACTACGCCGCACGGGTCGCACATCCCGTTTACTGCCCGATTGACCTTTGCCGTTACCAACAACGAGGCCGAATACGAAGCTTGTATAATGGGGCTTGAAGAAGCCATTGATTTGCGAATCAAACATCTAGACGTATACGGAGACTCAGCTCTGGTAGTGAATCAGATCAAAGGGGAATGGGAGACACGGCAGCCTAATTTGATACATTACATGAATTATGCAAGGAGATTGTTACCTTTCTTCGACAAGGTTGAGTTGCATCATGTGCCGCGGGCAGAAAATCAAATGGCTGACGCCCTTGCCACCTTGTCTTCCATGTACAAGGTCAATTTCTGGAACGAAGCTCCCCAAATCACTATCTCTCGGTTAGACAGGCCAGCTTACGTATTTGCTATTGATGAAGCGTCTGATGGCAAACCGTGGTATTTCGATATCCTTAATTTCCTGAAGAATAAAGAGTATCCGGCTGGGGCATCCAGTCAAGATCAGAAGACTCTCAGGAGATTAGCGGGTAATTTCTATTTGAACCCGGATGGCGTCTTATACAGAAGAAACCACGATTTGGTGTTGTTGCGTTGTGTAGACGAGAAAGAGGCAAAGCTTCTCATGGAGGAAATTCACGAAGGTGCATTCGGTACGCATGCTGGTGGGCATGCTATGACGAGAAAACTGCTGCGGGCAGGTTATTTTTGGCTGACGATGGAAACTGATTGTTTCAAGTTTGCAAGAAAGTGCCACAAGTGCCAAATATATGCTGACAAAATACATGTGCCTCCGAGTCCTCTAAATGTGATGTCATCTCCATGGCCATTCTCAATGTGGGGAATCGATATGATCGGAAAGATTGAGCCGACGGCTTCTAACGGGCATCGGTTCATCCTCGTAGCAATCGATTATTTCACCAAGTGGGTGGAAGCGGCGTCTTACGCAAACGTAACGAAGCAAGTGGTGGCTAGATTCATCAAGAGAGATATCATTTGCCGATACGGAATTCCCGAGCGGATAATCACGGATAATGGCTCTAATTTGAACAACAAAATGATGAAGGAGCTCTGTCAGAATTTCAAGATTGAACATCACAATTCCTCCCCTTACCGACCCAAGATGAATGGCGCTGTCGAAGCGGCCAATAAGAATATCAAGAAGATCGTCCAGAAAATGGTGGTGACGTATAAGGATTGGCACGAGATGCTACCTTTCGCTTTGCACGGTTATCGTACGACGGTACGCACATCAACTGGGGCAACTCCGTTCTCGTTGGTATACGGAATGGAAGCGGTATTACCATTGGAAGTTGAGATCCCTTCTCTGAGGGTATTGCGAGACGTTCAGCTGGACGAGGCAGAATGGGTAACGAACAGATTGAACCAACTGAGTTTGATGGATGAGAAGAGGCTAGCTTCTCTGGCATACGGTCGTTTGTATCAAAGACGAATGAAGAAAGCGTACGACAAGAAGATACTTCCGCGAAGCTTTCAGACGGGCGACCTTGTGCTGAAAAGGATTCTCCCGCCGCAAGCAGATCACAGGGGCAAGTGGACCCCCAATTACGAAGGGCCATACGTTGTCAAGAAGGTCTTTTCAGGAGGAGCTTTATTGTTGTCCACCATGGACGGGGAAGACTTTGCATCACCTGTGAATTCGGACACGGTTAAAAAATACTTTGCTTAAAATAGACCCGCTGGACAGAAAAAGAGAGTCCAGGCAAAAATGGGGCATCCTGGCGAACCAAAAACAGAATGAAAGGTTCGGGCAAAAGTTAGGGATAAAATTGAAAAAATGTACACCCGCGAAGTTGAAAACCTACACTGGGCGGCTTCGGCAAAAAAGGGTATCCCGGTGAACTGAAAACCCGTAAAGGGCGGTTCACGCAAAAGTTAGGGATGAGAAAAGCAAATGACTGCGGTCCGAATTTGATTTTGCAATGAGCATCAATGCGGGAGAATATGTTTGAGGAGTCAGTTATCGGATACAACCTCTTCAGAAGTAGGGATACCGGGAAAGTATTAGAGTCGGACGAGTCATGGGAGGATCAGTTCGTGGTGTTCATCTGCATCCAGTTGCCGACATGTGTACAAAATTTAATTTGTCAATATTTATGCTTCTTGTGAATACTTGCATACTTGTATGTTTGCTCTGCGTAACTTCCTCTTTTCAGGAGTTACATCCCGTGTACAAAAACTCCGCCCATTCAGGGGCCCAATCAATGAAAATGTGTTATTCAGTACTTGATGCCTGTTCTTTACTGTTTTGCGCATGATAAAACGCCTAAGTTTATTGAAGCTAGCATGAGTATAACATCACTGGCCCTTGCCAACAATCGTTAAAGCTTTGAATTAACTGAGTGTAACGTCACTAACCTGAATCGATTGGGATTGCATAGGCTTGTCGTGTCTTGTTTGTGTTGTTGCAGGTTTCATAACTGTACGAGGAAGGTGATCAAAAGATTGCAATAGTGAAAGGCTTGATCCCCACGCAGGTCATGCATGTTCTTCCTGAAGAAGGATAGAATTCCCCAGCTCGCCGTAGCTTATTCAAAGGACGTGCTCCAGAGAAGTTACTCGTCCTCAGCAGAGTTTGGTGATTCTGAGATCGTAAGGCTGTATTCAGACAGGTTCATCTCCCCCCGCAGGGTCATGCATTCTTCCCCCAGTAGGGTCAGTTAATTTTCCCCAAGAGAATCCAGCCATCCCCAGCGGAGTTCTCTTTTCAGCAAATGTTCTTTCCTTCCAGTGGAATTCGAAGGTCAAGACTCTCCAAAACAGAGTTGATATTGGGTCCTGTCATTTATTTTGTCAGAGATACTGGAGATATCGGTTCACATTCCAGCAGAAAGTCCGATCGTGCTGTGCGCATCTGCTATTCCTCAGCAAAGTCATATTCCCCAGCAGGGGGTTACTTCAACAAGACGTGTGGTTTGAGTTCCCAACTTCCCAGCAGGGTCGACTTCATCCTACCAGCATTTATTTTGCTGGAATAATTTTGTAGCATCAGGCTATCCCCGGCGAGTCGGCGTTATCCTTTTAGCATTTATTTTGCTGAAGCAGTTCAGGTGGAGAGAGCTCTTGCTCAAATAAATTACCGAACAGTCAAGATCTCGGCAGGAGATATTCAATGATAATGTCAGTTTCGGCGGTATTCCCCCACAGAGTTATCATGATAAAACTCTCTTTGTCTCCAGCAGAGTCATTTATGCAAATGTATCTTATTTTCCCCAGCCAGAGTGGCCAGGATAAGAATCTCCTTATTCCCAAGCAAAGTTCGTTTGTCATCAACGGGTCGCATGAATCAGAATTTCGGAGGCCACCGCCGGTTATCAGAGCAGGCGTCCGATAGTTGGTTTTCAGACATCCCCAGTAGAGTCCGTCTCGAAGTCGCTGTCACGTCAGTGCTGAGCAGTTTGTGGGTAAGGATCATTGAAGAATTAAGTCCTGACGTGGACAATTTACTCCTGGAATGACGGGATTTCTTCAGAAGGGGGCGTCCTAACGTGGACAGGTTTGTTTTACCGGATTGGTAAGGTGTGTTAATCCTGACGTGGATAGATTCGGTCTCTCGAAATTTGGAGAAAGGGAGGTCATGACGTTGACAAAAAGATTGGTTACTCTTCGTGTTGGTGTCCTGACGTGGATCATTTGTTTCCAGCAGATATCTTTATTCGTAATGGTGAAATGTGCGTCCTGACGTGGACAAGTTTGTAGTTCTTTGTGATGACAAGATACAAGAATCCTGACGTGGACAAATTTATCCTTCTTCGTGTTGTTGGCAAAGTGTAAGTCCTAACGCGGATATTTCCCCAGTGAGTCGAAGGTGTGAGTCCTTACGTGGACAAGTCTTATTTCCTCAGTAGGTCGAAGACGCCTGAGTCCTAACGTGGACGAATCAAGACGAGATCAGTGTCCTAACGCGGACAGATCAAAGAGATTATTATTCCTAACGTGGAAAGATGCAGTCCTTACGCGGACATATCAACAGAAGTGATTCCTAACGTGGAAAGACGGAGATTCCTAACGCGGAAAAGATGGAGTCCACACGCGGACATATCAGAAGATAGTTTCCTTACGCGGAAATGACTGTATTCCTAACGTGGAAAGAAGAAAGTCCTTACGTGGACAGATTGAGATGATTCCTTACGTGGAAAAAGATGAATTCCTTACGTGGAAAAATGAGTCCTGACGCGGACAAATTGAGAAAGAATTGATTCCTGACGTGGAAAGATCGGAGTCCTAACGTGGACATATCAAGAGCATTCCTTATGTGGAAGAAAAATGGTTTCCTTACGTGGAAAGATGAGTTTATTCCTAACGTGGGAAGATTGAGTCCTCACGCGGACATATCAAGATTGATTCCTGACGTGGAAAGGAATGGATTATTCCTGACGTGGAAAGAGAGTTTAGTCCTGACGCGGGCAGGTCATATCAAGATATTCCTAACGTGGAAGAAGAAGTTTATTCCTTACGCGGAGAAATTGGGGTCCTGACGTGGACAGATTCGAGAAGTTGAGTCCTGACGTGGACAGGTTCAGTACCAAAGTTGTATTCCTTACGCGGAAAGGATGGAGTCCTGACGCGGACATGTCAAATGGCATTGGAGTCCTTACGTGGACAGATTGATGTAGTTCTCCTTATGTGGAAAGAAGATTGCTTCCTAAAGTGGAAAGATAAGAGCGTTACTCCTAACGTGGACGATGTGATTCCTATCGTGGACAGGTGTTATTCCTAACGTGGGAGAGTTTTTCCTAACGTGGACGATTCAGTTATGTAAATGCAGATGAATTATCCCCAGTGGAGTTGCCGAGATTTTCCTGGGTTGACAGTAAGTGGAGTCCTAACGTGGACAGGTTCTAGGTTAGAGTTCTTCGTATTGATGACAGACAGAGTCCTAACGTGGACAAGTAAGCAAACAAGTTGTGATGACAGAATCCTCTTCAGAGCGATGAAGACAATCCCCAGCACGGTCGCGCAAGATCAGTGGGTTACTCTAACAGTCAGATTCAGCTGACGAATGTCATTCCTCAAGCAGGAGCGCAGTGTATTTCTGCAGTTGGCAAATTTCTGGTTTCACTAGTATTCAACCGTCTCGTACCGCGAATGTCTGAAGGCTCCGGGCTCTTCATCCAATCGGGTCCAAGTCGCTTGAATAGGGGCAGCTGTTGCACCCTAAAATTTGCTCAACCTTATTCCTTGGATTTATGTTTCATTATCATTAGCATTTGCATATAGAGTCATGTACATAGACTAACCATCTGCATAGCATAAGCATAGCAAGTCATTCAACAGGGGACCAATCATTACTTTCATCTCTAGAGGCCTAGCAAGGGGTTATCATCATAATTCAGTCATATTCAAGTCATCAGGAAAGAATTTGAAAGCAAAGAGTTCAGCAGATCAAGCCTTGAGTCCATCTCCTACCTGAGGGTATCTGAGGATCAACAAGAGGGTTGTGAGCTGTGGAGTGAAGGTATGGAGAGCATCTAGACATCTTGAGAGACTTATAAAGTCATTTGGAGAAGAAAACAAGTCATTGATGAAGGCACAAGAGCTATAGTGGAAGACAGTCAACTAGGGTTTCATCTGGGTCAACCCTAGGTCAACCCTAGGTCAGTTGACTGACTTAAGAGGGCATTCAAGTCTATTGGAGAGATGTGGGGATCAACATTTGACATAAGAATAAATATATGGAGATATGACAAGGAGAATTCAAGAGAAATCAAGGAGAAGAGGAGTTACTAAATTAGGGTTTCTCTGTAAAATCCCCTAGTTTAGGTCAAATTTCCAAGCAAGATAAGTCAAAATGCTAGCTTCAAATGGCTTCTTGGCCAACATGAAACTTGTAGAGGATCTCAAGACCTTTAATTTGAGTGGTGGAAGACCTCAAGGAGATTTATAGAACTCAAGTTATGGTCCTTACAAGTTACAGGTCATCTGGGGTGTCTGAATTTTTGTCTGTGAAAGTGACTTGACTTCCAAGCTAGTTTTGCCCCTCAAGGAGATTTCAAATGAATTCTTGGTCAACATAAGAATTGTTCCTCATTGTCTTAGCTTTCTAGAATGGTATGGCATGCCTTCATATGATGTGTAGAACTCAACTTATGGTCTTGGCAAGCAAAGGGTATTTTGGGCATTTGTGAATTACAGGTCATTTTAACCTATGTCCAAAACTCATACAAAGAGGCCTCAAATGGAAAAACTTACAACATCAAACTTGCTCCAAATGGGATTTTAAGTCTAGAAAGAAGGTCACAAGTTATTGGAGAAGCTCATAGCATGAAGTTACATAATTGGTCAAAACATGAACTAAAATGGCTTATAAAGTGACTAAATTCAAGATGGAAAATGGTTTGGGAGATTTACAAGTCCAAATGGAGACTTCCAATATATGATTTTGAATGGAAAAACAATTCTAAGAACAATGGTTCACACATTTTTTTGAGTTTAGAAGGAAAAAATGAAGTTATCCATGGTTGCTTACCTTTTAAGAAACATAATCAAAAATGAGCCAAAGTTTGAAAACAAGGGAATGTGCAAGATGGATCTAGAATGTACCATTGGGGTCTATATATTCATGAAAGATGAATTTGGCAAGGGTTGGCCTCATTTGCACCAAGAATTTCACAAGATTTCTCATTCTTTTCATTGAAGTTTCATTGCAATTCTCACAAATTCTTCACCAAATCTTCATCATAATCAACCTTCTCATACTGATTCATCACCATATAGTATAATTCAATCAAGAACAAGGTGGTTATCATCCATTTTCGAGCACTTTTTTCAAGAGCATCAAGATTGAAGTTGCAAGTGGACAGCATAATGCAAGCAAGGAATCACCAAAATACTGCATACAGAATCAATGCCTGAGTAATTTGATCAAGATTCAAGCCTTAGAAGCCTCAGATCCTCAATCTCCATAGCTGTTTTCAAGTTTTTTGCACCAGGTGAGTTTTCAATCACACTGCTCGATCCAGTTAGTTAGGCATGATTTTGTTAGTGTAGACTTGATCTAGGTGGTTAGGAGATTTAGTTAGATGATTTTGGAAAGGATTGGTGATGGTTAATGACAGGTGCAACCAACTGTTAGTGCTTGAATCCATTAGGTTAGTGCATTAGGATGTTGTGTTGATAGCTCAGATTAATCACCTTTAGTTATAGGTTAGATTAGGGTAAGTTTGATGGAGAATTGTTGTGGTGCATATCAGTGCATTTCCATGGTGATCAGAAATTGATGCTATCGGGTTGAGGGATTTATTGAGTTTCAGATTGAATTAAGACCACAGGATTGAAGAGGGAGAGATTTAGCATGATTTTCATGTTTATAGCATGGTGATTCGTGGCCTGGATAAGGAGAACAGTTGAGTTGAACTTGCTCGTGCATGGAGGTTTCATGGTGAAACCCTAGTTTCTAACAGAGCCATTGGAGAAGATGCAATCATGGCCGTTTATCTGTTGTTGGACCTTTGACTTGTGAGGCCATCCTAGGGCTGAGATTCAATTCAGAATGTGGAGGGAAACGAGTTGGCCAAAACGCGCCGTTTCATTAATTGAAACGGGCGGGCCTGAGTTTGTGTTGTTATCCCCACCCCCCAGTCATAGGCCCAATTGCATTTCAACGTGATTTCCATTCTATTCTCACCCCCCAGCGTGTGTGGTATTCTGAGTAACTCTGGGCCTTGTCCAAAACGCTACCAGCACCCCCCTGTTTGCTGGCCCAATGTATTTGAACTGGGGCGAGTTCCTATTCTGACCCCCCTCTCTCTTATTTTAATTCATTTCATTTTTTAATTCCATTTTAATTTTTCATCATTTTCATTAATTCATAATAAATTCATAAAAAATGCATTCTCATCCATTCTTTTTACCATATTTTCATTAAAATGTCTAGAATATTATAGGAAAAGAAAATTTCATTTTTAGTTTTATTTCATATTTTTTTCACATTTTCTAAATAAATGTCCCATTAAATAATTCATTTCATGCATCATTTTTATGATTTTTGTTCTCTCACATGCTTTGATATTTTTTGATCATTCTTTTCATATTGTTTAGATGAGACATTCAACTTATAGAAATATTTTAGTTCCCATTTTTAGAGGTTAATTTTAGGTGATTAATAAATGCTTGAATATCATGAACAAAACTAGGGTTTTTTTTAGGTAACAACTTAGGAAGTTCAATTTTCTCCCTTAGGACTTAGGGTTTGAATAGGTTAGTTATGGGACTATATGGGCTATGGGTAGCTATTAGATCCCTTAGAAAAAGTTAGGATTCCCCTACTGATATTATTACTGTCTGTATATCTGATTGTCTGGTGTGGTGTGCCCTCTGGGGTTTATTGATTGTTTGTATGGGTATTGGGTTTGTATGGGGCCCTGGGGAAGCTGAAGATTTGTGGAGATGAAGCCTATTGGAGATTCAAAGATTGAAGATCAACTGTCAGAGTTGAGGAGGTGTTTCTTGCCAGCAGCTGCTGAGGAGACTAGGGTTTAGGAGCTAGGCAGAGCTCTAGATTAGAAATTTTGTTTCTCAAACATGGATTGCCTTGTCTGCATCCATTCTTCTCTGTGATTCAGAGTCTCTCTAAGACACTCACCCCCTTCCTTTGGAAGGCTTGGTGATAGTGTCTATGAGATAGAACTCTTGAGAGAAAATGTCTCTTGTGTTAGAAGCAGTCTGTTCACCACCTTTGGTAGTCAACTGATTGCTTAACACCCAATTCACTCTTGTGACTAATCCCTCATCCTGGAGGTTTGAGCTTGAAGAAAAGCCATTGCAGATGGAAGACTGATGATCAAAGCCCTTGCCTGAAGGTCATGAAGATGGAGATTGATTGGAGATTATTTGAAGCCAGTTGTTGATTCAGAGCTGCTGATGCTGTTTCTTTTGTTGTATTTCATTTGCTGATGTATTGATTGGTTTTCTGGACTGTATTGTTTGCTGTTTACCCTGCTGGGTTGAAAGTGAAGCCTGTTCACTTTTGCCTATTGTTTTCCAGGTTCGAGGTTGAGTGGGACTCCCTTGCCTCGCTTGTATTGTTGCATCCATGCATTTTACTGTTTTACTGTATATATCTGATATTGTTTCTGTTTCTGCCTATCCCGTAGGATCTCTGTTTCTCTCTGTGCAAGAGAGGAGCATGATAGACACTAGGTCTTAACCCATGCATGATAACATTAGGTTAGTTTGATTCCCTTCGCAACCGTAGGTTAGAGTTCTGTCTCTTTCTTTCTCAAAACAAACAGAAAAACACATAAAGACTTCAAACACAATAAAAGACACTTCTTTCGTAAAAGAATGTGAACTCATCAAAACGTCATTTTTGTCCGCTTGGACCGCTAATCAGAAAACCTTTTTCAGAAAGAATAAAATCAACCAAGACAAGCTTGTGTCTTCCGTGGCCCGAACTACGTTTGCTCTGATCTTTCATGCTGTATGAAAGTACGTAGGCATAGGATGCGATATCCTAGCGAGCAACCTTCCCCTCCTTTCCCGTAGGTAGGCGAACTACGTTGACTCTGATTTCTCGTTTCAGACGGGAATACGTAGGCATAAAGTGCGATACTTTGCCGAGTCATTTTTTTTATTATTTTCATTTTTTCTTTTCTTTTAACCCCAGACCTTTAGCGTAGATAGAATAACAATCCATACCCGAAAACAAGCGTGGATCCCGTCGAGTACGATGGACGTGAGGGGTGCTAATACCTTCCCCTTGCGTAACCGACTCCCGAACCCAGGTTTTGGTTGCGATGACCATACCTTTCCCGTGTTGTGCGAGGTTTACTCTGAGCGTTTCCTTTCCCTCCCGTGGGATAAATAACGCACGGTGGCGACTCTTCTGTTCAGCCGGCGCCGATTTTCGCAGTAGCGACAATATGTTGCCCCAACGTTCTTCAATCCGAAGGGCATCACTTTGTAGCAAAATGTTCCCCAGGGAGTAATGAAGGTAGTCTTCTCCATGTCTTCCGGTGCCATTTTGATCTGATTATAGCCTGAGAAGACGTCCATGAAGGAGAATACGGAGAACTGAGCAGTGTTATCAACCAGCACATCAATGTGAGGAAGTGGAAAGTCGTCTTTCGGGCTCGCCTTATTCAAATCACGGTAGTCTACACACATTCGCACTTTACCGTCTTTCTTCGGCACTGATACTATATTAGCGACCCATGACGGATAAGTTGTAACAGCTAGGAAACCGGCATCCCACTGTTTTTGAACTTCCTCCTTGATTTTTACAGCAATGTCTGGTCTGGTTCTTCTGAGTTTCTGCTTAACAAGCGGACATTCCTCTCGCAACGGCAGACGGTGCACCACCATGTCCGTATCCAACCCAGGCATATCCTCGTACGACCATGCAAATATATCATTATACTCTCGCAGTATCTCAATCAGCCTTTGCTTAATGTCGCTCTGCAGCGCAGCCCCTATACGGATATTTCTCATAACTTCATCCGACCCCAGGTTGATAATCTCAATTTCCCCCTGATGAGGCAGAATGATTCTCTCTTCCTGTTTCAACAAACGAGTCAGCTCCTCTGGTAGGTTGCTATCCTCAATAATCTCTTCCTCTGCTTGGAATACCGGGTGCTCGAAGTCGAAACGAGTCATAGGCGGTTCGTATGAGATGTCATCTGAAACATTAGTCCTGCAAAGGAAATGGTTAAACGCTTCAACATGCAAACAAAGCAAATAACCACGTTGCCATTTATTGTTAAAGTAAAAACAAGAAAAACAGGGATCACAATATTTGAATATGAAAAACGCCTTTATTTCATGATTAAAACAGTGCAATACACATAATCAAGTAGCCCTAATGTAACATCACTATGCCCCGAGTAGGACATAGGATTATTCAACAATTGATAAAACAAATCATTACTGTTTAAAAGTCACTGGGACAGTTTCCCAGATGGACCAGTTGCAGAGACTTTGTCCTGGCACGCTTGGCTTGATCCACACGTCCATATCGCAGTCGCTATCTCCGTCCTCAACATCGGAAATAGCGTTGATAGGCTCAAAGCACACCCCGTTTGGCGTAATCATGACCGGTCCCTTGAACCTGGGCGCTCCTGAAGAGGACGCTGATGACGTCGGTCGATACCCTAACCCAAATTTGTCATTCTTCACGGGAATCTCCAGTACCTGCCCCCAACCTTTAGTCTCGCCAGTCTGCACTAAGGCCTGAGCCTCTTTGTAAGATGACACTGCCACATCTGATATTTTGTTGGGACCTTGAGCTTTGTCTTTAATCCGCAACCCCTCGAAGGCTTGACAAGGTGTCTCGTGTATTTCTCCGTCGACCTCCACATATCTGAATGATGACAGGTGACTGACCAAAATATCCTCCTCCCCGCAAACGGTAACAACGCTGTCACCCACCATGTACTTCAACTTCTGATGTAATGTGGATGTTACGGCCCCTGCAGCGTGGATCCATGGTCGTCCGAGAAGGCAGCTATAAGCTGGATGGATATCCATGATGTAGAATTCGGTATCAAAAATTTCCGGCCCCACCTGAAGCGGTAATGTTATCGACCCAAACACTGACCTTTTCGTCCCGTCAAACGCCCTCACAACCAAATCGCTGGGCGTGCAAATAACTCCCCGTATGTCCAATTTCATCATGGCTTTCTTTGGCAATACGTTCAACGACGATCCAGTATCTACCAATACATGCGACATTACGGTGCCCCGGCATTCTACCGATATATGCAAGGCCATGTTGTGCTCCCGACCCTTGGGCGTTAGGTCAAAATCTGTGAAACCCAGGCTATGTCCAGCATTGACATGTGCCATTACCCCCTCTAACTGATTCACAGAAACTTCTTGGGTCACGAATGACGTATCCAGTATTTTTAGCAAGGCGTTCTGGTGGGCTTCGGAACATAGCAACGATGACAAGATAGAAATCTTCGACGGCGTCTGCTGTAGGTGTTCAACAATTTTGTAGTCACTCTTGCGAATCAGTCTCATGAACTCCTCTATGTCCTTGAGTGACGTATCCTTTTCTTTCGAATGAGTAGGCCCGCTTTCATTTACTTTGGCTTTACCTTTGGCCAACCTCTCCGCTTCTATTTCAGGTGAGGTAAAGATCCTTCCGCTACGGGTCATGCCCCCCGTTCTCACAACATTATCAACAGCACCAGCAGGCTGGCTATTCACCACAATCTTTTCACCGTTGCAATACGCTTCTAAACAATACGTCCACGGGACAACTTTCGTACTTTCAAAGGGAACAGACCCTGCTTTGGTAATCGTAATAGTTGGTTGCTTGGCGGGCGCCACTATCGTTATAGTCTTCCTCGGGATCGTCACCGTCGCAATATCATTCCGCTCTTCACATAATGTCTCCACAGGCTTCTCGACCGCATCTCGATCAAATTGCAATGTCCCTTCGTCGATCATGGCCTGAACGCCCTGCTTCAAATTATCACAACCCTCTGGCTGGGTCCAACACTCTAAACAGTATTCATCGCAACCCGGAAATACTCCTCCTATGAGCAACCTGCTTTTCACTTCACTCAATGGTGTCTTCAGCTCATTAACATCCATCACCAGGTTCGAATTTTCTTCTGTTAAGATGGCATTTGCCCCATGATTGGGCATAGGCTGTTGTACAATATTGGGCCCCACTTGGCCGAAGTTGATGGCTTTACTGTCCAACAAGTCTTGAAATTTATGCTTGAAAGCATGACAAGATTCTACATCATGTCCGGGCGCCCCGGAATGGAATTCGCAATGCTTATTAGCATCATACCCCCTAGGAAGTACCGGTCCTGTAGGTGGTTCCATTGTCCTTTTCTCGACCAAATTCAACCCCAGCAGTGTCTGAAGAAGCTCTGCATATGTCGACGGAGGTTTATCAAATACCCTCTTCGGCTTTACATTCTGAAACCTTCCCTGACCCTGATTCTGCCTTTGTTGTGGATGTGGTTGTTGTTGCTGTTGAGGAATTGGAATAGTAACACTGGCTATCTGTTGAGGTTAAATGTACTAATTTCTACCTCTGCCCCGGCCTCTGCCACCATACACAGCACTAGTATCACCCTGTCGCCTTCCGCCGAACGCTTTTCTCGCACCCCCGGCTGAAGTAGATTCGCCTGCCTGAATCTTTCCAATTTTAATTCCATTTTCGATCCTTTCTCCCATAAGGATCATATCGGAGAAGCTACCCATCGAAACATTGAGTAACCTGTCATAGTACATTCCCGTAAATGTCTCCACAAACATGTCATTCATCTCCCTCTCAACCAAAGGAGGGTGCACTCGAGCTGCCATATCGCGCCACCGCTGCGCATACTCTTTGAAACTTTCACCATTTTTCTGTGACAGACTCTGCAACTGCACCCTGTTTGGAGCCAAATCACTGTTATATTTGTAATGCATAACGAAAGCATCAGCCAACTGCTTCCAGCTCCTGATCTGGGTGGGCTCCAGTCCCATGTACCACTCCAATGATGGCCCCGATAAGCTATCTTGAAAGAAATGGATGAGCATCCTTTCATCATTAGAATACGCCGACATCCTTCTATAATAAGAACGTACATGGACCTTTGGGCAGGTATCCCCTTTGTATTTGTCAAATGTTGGAGCCTTGAACTTCAACGGCACCCTCAGCCCTGGTACCAACCCCATAGTAGGCATATCTAATCCAGCGGAGTTCTGATCAACCACACCTTTCATCTGCTCCTCTAACATTTTGATCCTCTGAACAGGGTCAATAGGGCCTTCAGGTCCCATACCTCTTCCTGAAAAAGCGTCCTCCCGTTGATCCACATTCCAGTCATTGCCATACCCATCGTAACCCATGTTACGGCCAAATCCTTGCTGATTGAACACAGGACCCTGTCCTCGGTTTCCGAACCCCAGATTGACCCCAGCAGGTCCAAAACCATTGTTGAAAGGAAGTGCTCCAGCACCGTTGTTAATCACATTACCGAACCCACCATTACCATAGTCGTACCCCTGATTGTTGCCGTAACCGTCATTATCAAAGCCTTGATTGTTGAACCCAAAGTTCTCGTCCTGATTAACATTGCCATACCCATTGTTTCCGAAGCCAACATTGTCAACGAATCCTTGATCAACATCCACAGTGTTGCCTTTGTTGTTAACAACATGCCCATCACCACCGTTCCCAGTATTGCCGTTACCAGCGCCAGCCCCTGCACCAGTACCAGTGTTTTCGTTGACAGTCACAACAGGTGGAGTAACAATAGCTGGTATCTCATTCTCCCGGCGAGGAGTTTCAACAGAAATGTGGTCAGTATTGCCATTTCCGTTTGCCCGTGTCAGTAGCGGCTGCACCAAGGTATGAAGGTTCTCCTGGCCCTTGGCCATGCTCTCCATGGCTTGCATGAACAAAGTCAACTTCTCGCGGATTTCCTGCATCTCGACCTGAACTTGATCCATTATCTTCTTGCAGTTGTTTCTGGTTGAATAGCGGTGGACTCTCTGTTCGTCAATCCTGAAAAACCTGTGAGATGCAGGAAATAAGGTACAAATTCAAAAATACCGGTTATGCAATATGAGGATGCATATGCAAACGCATAAATATGCTACAGGTTATATTCCCCCCGATTCTAGTTTCAGAGAGAAGGCCATCACGACAATGGAGTCCCCATCAGGCAAGCAAGGAATCAGAAAACCCTCATAAATGCTAAGAGGCAGAGTACAAGATTACAACTGAATATAACTGAAAGGACCTCGGCCAACAAGCCTGGCGATGGTCAAAATACAAGTACAGATAACAAAAGCAAAGCAAATATAAATCAAGCCAAATGGCGCGCTCTGACATCTTCCAATATCCTCAACGTCTCCGAATGACCTAGTCTGGAGATTAGCTCTTGTATCAGTAATGCATGTTGCTCAGCAGTGGATCTCAGCTTTTTGGCGTCGTCCTTGCAGGTTCCTTCGCCAAAACACTCGTCGGGTCTGCATCTCTTGGAGCCGGCCATCAATTCACAACCTCTCGGCTTCTCGTCACGGTCACTTACTCTAAGCTCAACAGCATTCCTAAGTGAGGTCTCTTCAGCAATCTTTGCATCCTGGGCTCTAATCTGCGCCTCTAGCATGGAAATCTACAGCTTCAGCTCATCTTCATGCTCGTTCCACTTGGTAAGCGTGGTATTCCATAATGTTTCCCACTTGCTGAGTCGAGAATAAGCTTTGTTCAAGAGTTCCTTCTTGGAAGCCAGCACTTTGCTAACACCGTTCAAGGCTACTCCCACATTTTCCTTCTTGTTAGTCTCTTCAGTCAACTCTGAACCCAACCTATTAATCAACTCAGTCTGTTCCTTCACAGTGAAGGTAGCTTCATTCTTCTCATGACGCAACTGGAAGATCTCTTTCTCTAACTCATCATTGGCTTTCTTCAATTCTTCATTTTCAGCCAACAATTTGTTATACTTCTCAATCTCTACCGAAGTAGGTGCCTCAATCACTGGGAGATACAGAGGTTCCACAGCAGGATATGGCATCAGGGAAATCCTAGCTCTCTCGTGGATCCAAGCCAAATAGGGATCGTAAGCTTTGTTGTTGCTCTTGCCAAGCAAAGCTTTCCCTCTCCTATGGATGTTAGCCCATGCACGCCTCAACCTGATTGAAACAGCCTCGTCTAATGAGCCCATGAGATACAGAGATTCCTGTATCTCAACCTCAATAGGAGCATCTCTCAAGGCATAATAGGAAACAAGAGAGTAGGAACTGGATTCCTCGAGGCAAGAATCAAGAAGGCATCTGAGTCGACAAAATCTGGCACATTAGGAAACAAGACAGTCCCATAGATGCAGACAGCTAGAATGGCATTGAAGGCAACCCAACATCCACTCTTCGCGCACTGTGTAGCCTTCTTAACCAGGACTGACAGGTGAAAACCATAGGCTCCGTTTAGCTTGACCAATCCTCCAGGAAACTCAGAAGCGTCTAAACTGACAATCTCATCAAATGAAGCCAACTCGGGCTCAGCGTCAACATGTATAAAGGGCATCTGGTCTAACACAGGAACTCCCATCATAGCAGAATACTCCTCCAAAGTGGGTGCCAGAATATAGTCAGGGAATAGGAAACATATCAGCTGAGGCTCATAAAACTGCATCAAAGTATACACCCTGTCGCTACTGCGAAAATCGGCGCCGGCTGAACAGAAGAGTCGCCACCGTGCGTTATTTATCCCTCAGAGCGGGAAAGGAAACGCTCGAAGTAAACCTCGCAAAGACGGGAAAAGGTATGGTCATCGCAACCAAAACCTGGATTCGGGAGTCGGTTACGCAAGGGGAAGGTATTAGCACCCCTCACGTCCGTCGTACTCGACGGGATCCACGCTTGTTTTCGGGTATGGATTGTTATTCTATCTAAACTATAGGTCAAGGGTTAAAAAGAAAAGAAAATAAAAATGACTCGGCAAAGTATCGCACTTTATGCCTACGTATTCCCGTCTGGAACGAGAAATCAGAGTCAACGTAGTTCGCCTACCTACGAGAAAGGAGGGGAAGGTTGCTCGCTAGGATATCGCATCCTATGCCTACGTACTTTCATACAGCATGAAAGATCAGAGCAAACGTAGTTCGGGCCACGTACGACACAAGTCTGTCTTGGTTGATTTTATTCCTTCTGAAAAAAGTTTTCTTGATTAGCAGTCCCGGCGGACAAAAATGACGTTTTGATGAGTTCACATTCTTTTACAAAAGAAGTGTCTTTTATTGTGTTCGAAATCTTTATGGTATTTTTCTGTTTGTTTTGAGGAAGAAAGAGACAGAACTCTAACCTACGGTTGCGAAGGGAAACAAACTAACCTAATGTTATCATGCATGGGTTAAGACCTAGTGTCTATCATGCTCCTCTCTTGCACAGAGAGAAACAGAGATCCTACGGGATAGGCAGAAACAGAAACAATAACAGATATATACGGTAAAACAATAAAATGCATGGATGCAACAGCACAAGCGAGGCAAGGGAGTCCCACTCAACCTCGAACCTAGAAAACAATAGGCGAAAGTGAACAGGCTTCACTTTCAACCCAGCAGGGTAGACAGCAAACAATACAGTCCAGAAAACCAATCAATACATCAGCAAATGAAATACAGCAGCAAAAGAAACAGCATCAGCAGCTCTGAATCAACAACTGGCTTCAAGTAACCTCCAATCAGCTACAGGCTTCAACAAGCATCAATCTCCATCTTCATGGCCTTCAGACAAGGGCTTTGATCATCAGTCTTCCATCTGCAATGGCTTTTCTTCAAGCTCAAACCTCCAGGATGAGGGATCAGTCACAAGAGTGAATGGGTGTTAAGCAATCAGCTGACTACCAAAGGTGGTGAACAGACTGCTTCTAACACAAGAGACATTTTCTCTCAAGAGTTCTATCTCATAGACACTATTACCAAGCCTTCCAAAGGAAGGGGGTGAGTTTCTTAGAGAGACTCTGAATCACAGAGAAGAATGGATGCAGACAAGGCAATCCATGTTTGAGAAACAAAATTTCTAATCTAGAGCTCTGCCTAGCTCCTAAACCCTAATCTCCTCAGCATCTGCCAGCAAGAAACTCCTCCTCAACTCTGACAGTTGATCTTCAATCTTTGAATCTCCAATAGCTTCATCTTCACAAATCTTCAGCTTCCCCAGGGCCCCAGGCAAACCCAATACCCAATCAAACAAGCAACAATCCCCAGAGGGCACACCACACCAGACAACAGATATACAGACAGTAATAATAGCAGTAGGGGAATCCTAACTGTTCTCTAAGGGATCTAATAACTACCCATAGCCCCTATAGTCCCATAACTAATCTATTCAAACCCTAAGTCCTAAGGGAAATGAAATCAAACTCCTAAGTTGTCACCTAAACCCTAGTTTTGCTCATGATATTCAAGCATTTATTAATCACCTAAAATTAACCTCTAAAAATGGGAACTAAAATATTTCTACAAGCCTAATATCTCATCTAAACAATATGAAAAGAATGATCAAAAAATATCAAAGCATGTGAGAGAACAAAAATCATAAAAATGATGCATGAAATGAATTATTTAATGTGACATTTATTTAGAAAATATGTAAAAAATATGAAATAAAACTAAAAATGAAAATTTATTTTCCTATAATATTCTAGACATTTTAATGAAGATATGGTAAAAAGAATGGATGAAAATGCATTTTTTATGAATTAGTTATGATTTTATGAAAATTGGTAAAATATTAATGGAATTAAGAAAAATAAAATGAATTAAATGAGGGAGAGGGGTGCATTTAGAAACTCGCCCCAGTTGATATCTGGATGGGCCCTCAGACAGGGGGGTGTGCTTATCACTTTACCAAGGCCCAGCTTCGTTCAGCATTAAAGAAAAGAAATAGAAAAGCGCTGGGGGTGAGAGAAGTAACAAAATCACGCTGGAAAATGGTTTTGGGCCTAACACGGGGGTGGGGATAACGAAATTCAACTCAGGCCCGCCCGTTTCATTTAATGAAACGGCGCGTTTTGGCCAGGGTCCTTCCCTCCAATTTCAGATCAAACGCTGGCCATTGGATCTTACTGATAGTCAAAGGTCCAAACCACAATGAACGGCTATGATTGTATCTTCCCCAAATAACCTGCAACCTAGGGTTTCACTTCACCATGCGAGCTCATGCACGAGCTACTTTCCCCCTCTCTGTTCTCCATCTCCAAGCCACGAATCATCACGCCATAAACACGAAAGTTGCTCAGGATCTTCCCCTCTACAATCCTAGGGCATCAGTTTTCTTTGAAATTCATCACAACAACAAATCCGATTGAGTCAACATCTGGCCTTCATGAAATCACACTGATATGCATCAACACGATTCTTCCCCAAACTTACCCTAAACTAAACTACACCTAATGGAGATTAACATATGCTATCAAGCTACAATTATGATGCATTAATTCAAGAGATTCGAACACTAACAGCTTGTTGCACCTGTCACTAACCATCACCAAATCGTTCCAAATTCATCTAGCTTAATCTCCTAACCACCTATATCAAGTCTAAGCTAATAAAATCATGTGAAACCAACAGAATCAAGCTAATCGAATGAAAACTTACCTGATGAGAAACCTTGAAAACAGCTATGGAAATGGAAGATATGAAGCTTTTGAGACTTGGATCTTGATTCACCAATTCAATACTCAATTCTGTATGCACAATTTTGGAGGTTCCTTGCTTGAATCATGCAATTCACTTGAACTTGTGATTTTGATGTTGATGAAAGAAGCACTCGAAAATGGATGAGAACTACCAAAACCTTGCTTCAATTATGATCTAAGATGATGATGGAGTGAAATTGAATTGATCTTGATGAAGATTGATGAAGAATTTGAGAGATTTGGAATGAAACTTTTTGAAGAAAGAATGAGAAATCTTGTGGAATTCTTGGTGTAAATGAGGCCAACCCTTGCCAAATTCATCTTTCATGAATATATAGACCCCAATGGTACATTCTAGATCCATCTTGCACATTCCCTTGTTTTCAAACTTTGGCTCATTTTGATTATGTTTCTTAAAAGGTAAGCAACCATGGATAACTTCATTTTTTCCTTCTAAACTCAAAAAAGTGTGTGAACCATTGTTCTTAGAATTGTTTTTCCATTCAAAATCATATATTGGAAGTCTCCATTTGGACTTGTAAATCTCCCAAACCATTTTTCACTTTGAAATTATTCACTTTATAAGCCTTTTTAGTTCATATTTTGACCAATTATGTAACATCATGCTATGAGCTTCTCCAATAACTTGTGACCTTCTTTCTAGACTTAAAATCCCATTTGGAGCAAGTTTGATGTTGTAAGTTTTTCCATTTGAGGCCTCCTTGTATGAGTTTTGGACATAGGTTAAAATGACCTGTAATTCACAAATACCCAAAATACCCTTTGCTTGTCAAGACCATAAGTTGAGTTCTCCACATCATATGAAGGCATGCCATACCATTCTAGAAAGCTAAGACAATGAGGAACAATTCTTATGTTGACCAAGAATCCATTTGAAATCTCCTTGAGGGGCAAAACTAGCTTGGAAGTCAAGTCACTTTCACAGACAAAAATTCAGACACCTCAGATGACCTGTAACTTGTAAGGACCATAACTTGAGTTCTATAAGCCTCCTTGAGGTCTTCCACCACTCAAATTAAAGGTCTTGAGATCCTCTACAAGTTTCATGTTGGCCAAGAAGCCATTTGAAGCTAGCATTTTGACTTATCTTGCTTGTAAATTTGACCTAAACTAGGGGATTTTACAGAGAAACCCTAATTTAGTAACTCCTCTTCTCCTTGATTTCTCTTGAATTCTCCTTGTCATATCTCCATATCCTTCTTTATATGTTCAATGGTGATCCCCACATCTCTCCAATAGACTTGAATGCACTCTTAAGTCAGTCAATTGACCTAGGGTTGACCTAGGGTTGACCCAGATGAAACCCTAGTTGACTGTCTTCCACTATAGCTCTTGTGCTTTCATCAATGACTTGCTTTCTTCTCCAAATGACTTTATAAGTCTCTCAAGATGTCTAGATGCTCTCCATGCTTTCATTTCACAGCTCACAACCCTCTTGTTGATCCTCAGATACCCTCAGCTAGGAGATAGACCCAAGGCTTGATCTGCTGAACTCTTTGCTTTCAAATTCTTTCCTGATGACTTGAATATGACTGAATTGGGATAATAACCTCTTGATAGGCCTCTAGAGATGAAAATAATGATTGGTCCCCTGTTGAATGACTTGCTATGCTTATGCTATGCAGATGGTTAGTCTATGTACATGACTCTATATGCAAATGCTAATGATAATGAAACATAAATCCAAGGAATAAGGTTGAGCAAATTTTATGGTGCAACAGCTGCCCCTATTCAAGCGACTTGGACCTGATTGGATGAAGAGCCCGGAGCCTTCAGACATTCGCGGTACGAGACGGTTGAATACTAATGAAACCAGAAATTTGCCAACCGCAGAAATAAACTGCGCTCCTGCTTGAGGAATGACATTCGTCAGCTGAATCTGACTGTTAGAGCAACCCACTGATCTCGCACGACCGTGCTGGGGATTGTCTTCATCGTTCTGAAGAGGATTCTGTCATAACAGATTGCTTGCTTGTCCATGCTAGGACTCTGTCTGTCATCAATACGAAGAAATCTCAACTAAATCTGTCCACGTTAGGACTCCACTTGCTGCTAATCCCGAAAAGTCTCGGCAACTCCGCTGGGGATACTTCATCTGCATTTCCGTAAACTGAATCGCCCACGTTAGGAAAAACTCTTCCACGTTAGGAATAACACCTGTCCACGTTAGGAATCACATCGTCCACGTTAGGAGTAACGCTTTTATCTTTCCACGTTAGGAAGCAATCTTCTTTCCACATAAGGAGAACTACATCAATCTGTCCACGTAAGGACTCCAATGCCATTTGACATGTCCGCGTCAGGACTCCGATCTTTCCACGTAAGGAATACAACTATTTCTGAACTTGTCCACGTTAGGACTCTACTTTTCTTGCATCTGTCCACGTAAGGACTAACTTCCTTCTTCCACGTTAGGAATATCTTCTTCGATCTGTCCGCGTCAGGACTAAACTCTCTTTCCACGTCAGGAATAATCCATTTCTTTCCACGTCAGGAATCAATCGATTTTCCGCGTAAGGAATAAACTCGTCTTTCCACGTAAGGAAACCACTTTTCTTCCACGTAAGGAATGCTCTTGATATGTCCACGTAAGGACTCCGATCTTTCCACGTAAGGAATACAACTTTGATCTGTCCACGTCAGGACTAAACTTTTCCACGTCAGGAATGCCATCTTAATCTGTCCACGTAAGGACTCTCTTCTTTCCACGTTAGGAATACTGTCATTTCCACGTAAGGAAACTATCTTCTGACACGTCCGCGTATGGACTCCATCTTTTCCGCGTTAGGAATCTCCGTCTTTCCACGTTAGGAATCACTTCTGTTGATAGGTCCGCGTAAGGACTACATCTTTCCACGTTAGGAATAATAATCTCTTTGATCTGTCCGCGTTAGGACACTGATCTCGTCTTGATTTATCCACGTAAGGACTCAGGCGTCTTCGACTCACTGAGGAAATAAGACTTGTCCACGTAAGGACTCACGCGTCTTCGACTTGCTGGGGAAATATCCGCGTTAGGACTTACACTTTGCCAACAACACGAAGAAGGATAAATTTGTCCGCGTCAGGACTCTTGTATCTTGTCATCACAAAGAACTACAAACTTGTCCACGTCAGGACGCACATTTCACCATTACGAATAAAGATATCTGCGGGAAACAAATGATCCACGTCAGGACACCAACACGAAGAGTAACCAATCTTTTGTCGACGTCATGACCTCCTTTTCTCCAACTTTCGAGAGACCGAATCTATCCACGTCAGGATTAACGCACCTTACCAATCCGGTAAAACAAACCTGTCCACGTTAGGACGCCCACTTCTGAAGAAATCCCGTCATTCTAGGAGTAAATGGTCCACGTCAGGACTTAATTCTTCAATGATCCTTACCCACAAACTGCTTAGCACTGACGTGACAGCGACTTCGAGATGAACTCTACTGGGGATGTCTGAAAACCAACCATCGGACGCCTGCTCTGATAACCGGCGGTGGTCTCTGAAATTCTGATTCATGCGACTCGTTGATGACAAACGAACTTTGCTTGGGAATAAGGAGATTCTTATCCTGGCCACTCTGGCTGGGGAAAATAAGATACATTTGCATAAATGACTCTGCTGGAGACAAAGAGAGTTTTATCACGATAACTCTGTGGGGGAATACCGCCGAAACTGACATTGTCATTGAATATCTCCTGCCGAGATCTTGACTGTTTGGTGATTTATTTGAGCAAGAGCTCTCCCCACCTGAACTGCTATAATACAAAAACTGCTTCAGCAAAATAAATGCTGGAAGGATAACGTCGACTCGCCGGGGATAGCCTGATGCTACAAAGTTATTCCAGCAAAATAAATGCTGGTAGGGTGAAGTCGACCCGCCGGGAAATTGTGAACTCAATCCAAACACCTTGCTGAAATAACCCCCTGCTGGGGAATATAACTTTGCTGAAGAATAACAGATGCGCACAGCATGCTCAGTCCTTCTGCTGGAACGTGAACCGATATCACCAGTATCTCTGACAAAATAAATGACAGGACCCAACATCAACTCTGCTTTGGAGAGCCTTGACCTTCGAATTCCACTGGAAGGAAAGAACATTTGCTGAAAAGAGAACTCCGCTGGGGATGGGATGATTCTCTCGGGGAAAATTAACTGACTCCACTGGGGAAGAGTGCCTGACCCTACGGGGGGAGATGAACCTGTCTGAATACAGCCTTACGATCTCAGAATCACTAAACTCTGCTGAGGACGAGTAACTTCTCTGGAGCACGTCCTTTGGATAAGCTACGGCTAGCTGGAGAATTCTATCCTTCTTCAGGAAGAACATGCCTGACCTGCGTGGGGATCAAGCCTTTCACTATTGCAATCTTTTGATCACCTTCCTCGTACAGTTATGAAACCTGCAACAACACAAACAAAGCACGACAAGCCTATGCAATCCAAATCGATTCAGGTTAGTGACGTTACACTCAGTTAATTCAAAGCTTTAACAATTGTTGGCAAGGGCCAGTAATGTTATACTCATGCTAGCTTCAATAAACTTAGGCGTTTTATCATGCGCAAAACAGTAAAGAACAGGCATCAAGTACTGAATAACACATTTTCATTGATTGGGCCCCTGAATGGGCGGAGTTTTTGTACACGGGATGTAACTCCTGAAAAGAGGAAGCTACGCAAAGCAAATATACAAGTATGCAAGTATTCACAAGAAGCATAAATATTGACAAATTAAATTTTGTACACATGTCGGCAACTGGATGCAGATGAACACCACGAACTGATCCTCCCATGACTCGTCCGACTCTTATACTTTCCCGGTATCCCTACTTCTGAAGAGGTTGTATTCGATAACTAATTCCTCAAATATATTCTCCCGCATAGATGCTCATTGAATTCGAATTCGGACCGCAGTCATTTGCTTTTCAAATCCCTAACTTTTGCGTGAACCGCCCTTTACGGGTTTTCAGTTCACCGGGATACCCCTTTTTGCCGAAGCCGCCCAGTGTAGGTTTTCAACTTCGCGGGTGTACATTTTTTCAATTTTATCCCTAACTTTTGCCCGAACCTTTCATTCTGTTTTTGGTTCGCCAGGATGCCCCATTTTTGCCTGGACTCTCTTTTTCTGTCCAGCGGGTCTATTTTAAGCAAAGTATTTTTTAACCGCGTCCGAATTCACAGGTGATGCAAAGTCTTCCCCGTCCATGGTGGACAGCAACAAAGCTCCCCCTGAAAAGACCTTACTGACAACGTATGGCCCTTCGTAGTTGGGGGTCCACTTGCCCCTGTGATCTGCTTGCGGCGGGAGAATCCTTTTCAGCACAAGGTCGCCCGTCTGAAAGCTTCGCGGAAGTATTTTCTTGTCGTACGCTTTCTTCATTCGTCTTTGATACAAACGACCGTATGCCAGAGAAGCTAGCCTCTTCTCATCCATCAAACTCAGTTGGTTCAATCTGTTCGTTACCCATTCTGCCTCGTCCAGCTGAACGTCTCGCAATACCCTCAGAGAAGGGATCTCAACTTCCAATGGTAATACCGCTTCCATTCCGTATACCAACGAGAACGGAGTTGCCCCGGTTGATGTGCGTACCGTCGTACGATAACCGTGCAAAGCGAAAGGTAGCATTTCATGCCAATCTTTATAAGTCACCACCATTTTCTGGACGATCTTCTTGATATTTTTATTGGCCGCTTCGACAGCGCCATTCATCTTGGGTCGGTAAGGGGAGGAGTTGTGATGTTCGATCTTGAAATTCTGACAGAGCTCCTTCATCATTTTGTTGTTCAAATTAGAACCATTATCCGTGATTATCCGCTCGGGAATCCCATATCGGCAAATGATATCTCTCTTGATGAATCTAGCCACCACTTGCTTCGTTACATTTGCGTAAGACGCTGCTTCCACCCACTTGGTGAAATAATCGATTGCTACTAGGATGAACCGATGCCCGTTAGAAGCCGTCGGCTCAATCTTTCCAATCATATCGATTCCCCACATTGAGAATGGCCATGGAGATGACATCACATTTAGAGGACTCGGAGGCACATGTATTTTGTCAGCATATATTTGGCACTTGTGGCACTTCCTCGCGAACTTGAAACAATCAGTTTCCATCGTCAGCCAAAAATAACCTGCCCGCAGCAGTTTTCTCGTCATAGCATGCCCACCAGCATGCGTGCCAAAGGCACCTTCATGAATTTCCTCCATGAGAAGCTTTGCCTCTTTCTCGTCTACACAACGCAACAACACCAAGTCGTGGTTTCTTCTGTATAAGACGCCATCCGGGTTCAAATAGAAATTACCCGCTAATCTCCTGAGAGTCTTCTGATCTTGACTAGATGTCCCAGCCGGATACTCTTTATTCTTCAGGAAATTAAGGATATCAAAATACCACGGTTTGCCATCAGACGCTTCATCAATAGCAAATACATAAGCTGGCCTGTCCAACCGAGAGATAGTGATTTGGGGAGCTTCGTTCCAGAAATTGACCTTGTACATGGAAGACAAGGTGGCAAGGGCGTCAGCCATTTGATTTTCTGCCCGCGGCACGTGATGCAACTCAACCTTGTCGAAGAAAGGCAACAATCTCCTGGCATAATTCATATAATGTATCAAATTGGGCTGCCGTGTCTCCCATTCCCCTTTGATCTGATTCACTACCAGAGCTGAGTCTCCGTATACGTCTAAATGTTTAATTCGCAAATCAATGGCTTCTTCAAGCCCCATTATACAAGCTTCGTATTCTGCCTCATTGTTGGTAACAGCAAAGGTCAATCGGGCAGTAAACGGGATGTGCGACCCGTGCGGCGCAGTGATAATTGCCCCTATTCCGCTACCGTAAGCATTCACAGCTCCGTCAAATATCATCTGCCATTTGGACCCCGGCTCTGGTCCTTCGTCTGGTAACGGCTCTTCGCAATCCTTCATCTCGAGATACATGATATCCTCGTCAGGAAAGTCAAATCTCATCGATTGATACTCTTCAATAGGCTGCTCCGCCAGATACTCAGACAACACACTCCCCTTTATTGCCTTTTGCGAGACGTACTGAATATCGTACTCAGTCAAGATCATCTGCCACCGGGCAATTCTACCTGACAACGCCTGCTTTTCAAATATATATTTGATTGGATCCATCTTCGAGATGAGCATGGTTGTATGATTCAGCATGTACTGCCTCAAACGCTTGGCGGCCCAGGCTAGCGCGCAACAAGTTTTCTCCAGCATTGAGTATCGAGATTCACAGTCTGTAAATTTCTTACTCAAATAGTAAATTGCATGCTCTTTTCTCCCCGTCTCGTCGTGTTGACCGAGAACACAACCCATGCTTCCCTCAAGAACCGTCAAATACATTATCAAGGGTCTCCCTGCCACTGGGGGTATCAAAATAGGAGGCTCCTGCAGATACTTCTTTATTTTGTCGAACGCCTTTTGACAATTATCGTTCCACGTTACAGCTTGATCTTTCTTTAGCAACTTGAATAATGGTTCACACGTGGCCGTTAGGTGAGATATGAACCGAGCAATGTAGTTCAATCTCCCCAAAAACCCGCGCACCTCTTTCTCTGTTTTAGGCGTCGGCATTTCTTGAATCGCTTTTATTTTAGCAGGATCGACCTCTATTCCTCTTTCGCTTACTATGAACCCCAGGAGTTTACCCGATCTCACCCCGAAGGTGCATTTGTTAGGGTTCAGCCTCAGCCTGAACTTCCTAAGTCTTTTAAACAACTTCAACAGATTCACCAGATGCTCTTCCTCTGTCTGGGATTTGGCAATCATATCGTCAACATAAACTTCGATCTCTTTATGCATCATATCATGAAAAAGAGTCGTCATCGCACGCTGATATGTTGCCCCAGCATTTTTCAAACCAAAGGGCATCACTTTGTAGCAAAATGTTCCCCACGGTGTTATGAAAGTAGTCTTCTCCATATCCTCTGGCGCCATTTTAATTTGATTATAGCCTGAAAAGCCATCCATGAAGGAGAATACAGAGTATTGAGCGGTATTATCAACTAATACATCAATATGAGGAAGTGGAAAATCGTCTTTTGGGCTTGCTTTATTCAAATCTCTATAATCCACGCACATTCGAACCTTGCCATCTTTCTTTGGCACTGGTACGATGTTGGCAACCCATGAGGGATACTTCGTCACAGCCAGGAACCCAGCGTCCCACTGTTTCTGAACCTCCTCTTTGATCTTCATTGCCATATCTGGTCGAGTTCTGCGAAGTTTTTGTTTGACAGGCGGGCAGTCTTCTTTCAGTGGCAGACGATGCACAACCATATCAGTATCGAGCCCTGGCATATCTTGATACGACCAAGCGAATACATCATTATACTCTCGGAGCATTTCAGCCAGTTTTCGCTTGATATCACTCTGCAGTGCAGCTCCGATACGAATATTCTTCTCAACCCCTTCCGTCCCCAAATTGATAATTTCGATAACCTCGTCGTGAGGCAGAATGGCTCTTTCCTCTTGCTTCACCAACCAAGACAGTTCTTCAGGAACGTCGCTATCTTCGACAACCTCTTCTTCGGTCTGGAATACCGGGTGCTCGAAGTCGGGACGAGTCATAGGTGGTTCAAGGATGTCATCTGAAAATGTTATCCTGCAAAAGAAAGGGTTAAGTGCTTCAAAATGCGTATAAAGCGGATAACCACGTTGCCATTTTATTGAAAAATACAAAACCAGAAAGACAGGGATTACAGTATTTACACATGAAAAAAAACGCCATTTATTTAATGATTAACGAAGCAATGTTTATAACAACACAGCCCTAAGCAAGTCCTGGTGCCCCGGGCAAGACATCAGATTATTCAACAATTAATAAAGCAAAGCATTACTGTTTAAAAGTCACAGGAACAAGCTCCTGAATAGACCAGTTGCACAGTCCTTGTCCTGGCGTGCTTGGCTGAATCCAGGCATCCATATCACAGTCGCTGTCCCCTTCATCAGACTCCGAAGCAGCATTGACAGATTCATGGCATACTCCACTGGCAGAGATGGTGATTGACTTTCTGAAATGAGGGGCCCCCACGGAAGGAGTTGATGACGACGGTCGGTACCCCAGTCCGAACCGGTCCATTTTCACCGGAATATCCAATACTTTGCCCCAGCCCGTGGCTTCTCCTGCCTTCACTAGCGCTTGGGCCTCTTTATATGAAGAAACAGCTATCTCTGGCACTTTGCTTGGCCCGGGACCCTTGTCCTTTATGCGCAACCCTTCGAATGCCTGGCATGGCGTCTCGTGGATCTCCCCGTCGACTTCCACATATTTAAACGAAGATAGATGGCTGACCAGGATGTCTTCTTCTCCGCACACGGTGACTACACTGTCTCCGACCATATACTTTAACTTCTGATGCAGGGTTGACGTGACAGCCCCCGCCCCATGAATCCAAGGTCTTCCCAGCAAGCAGCTGTACGCAGGCTGTATATCCATGATATAAAACTCCGTTGCAAACACTTCCGGCCCCACTTGCAGAGGCAAGGTGATCGATCCGAAGACTGTTCTCCGCGTGCCGTCAAACGCTCTGACTACCAAATCACTTGGTGTACACAAAATCCCTCGAACATCCAGCTTCATCATAGCCTTCTTAGGCAGCACATTCAAAGACGACCCGGTGTCAACCAATACGTGCGACATTGTCGACCCTCTGCACTCAACGGATACATGTAATGCCATATTATGATCCCTTCCTTTCGGAGTCAAGTCGAAATCAGTAAAGCCCAGACTGTGGCCCGCATTTACATGTGCCAATACTCCTTCTAGCTGGTTCACGGAGACATCCTGTGGTACAAAAGAAGTGTCCAGGACTTTCAGCAAAGCATTTCGGTGAGCTTCCGAACACAACAGCAATGACAGAATAGATATTTTGGATGGCGTTTGCTGCAGATGCTCCACGATTTTATAATCGCTTTTCCGAATTAAGCGCATGAATTCCTCTACGTCCTTCGACGCTGCTTCTTTTTCATTTGCTTGTATCGGAACATTCTCAACCGCTTTCCCTTTTCCTTTCGCTAGCCTTTCGGCCTCTACTTCAGGAGATATAAAGATCCTGCCGCTCCTCGTCATGCCTCCTGAGCCCACAACATTATCCACAATCTCCGCTGACTGCTTGTTAACATCGATTTTAATCCCGTCACAATACACCTCTAGCCCATATGACCATGGGACTGCTTTCGTGCTCTCATACGGGATTGGCCCGGCTTTAGTTATGGTAATCGGTGGTCGCTGAGCTGGTGCTGAAATAGTGATCGTCTTCCTAGGAATTGTCACTGTGGCAACATCACTCTGATTATCCATTACTGCCCCTGCCGGCTCATCAGTTGCTGTTCTATCAAACTGCAATACCCCTTCATCAATCAAGGCCTGAATGCCTTTCTTCAAATCCTCACACCCCCCAGACAGGGCCCAACAATCTAAGCAGTACTCATTACAACCCGGGTAAACACCTCCTCGCAACAGTCGGCTTTTTATTTCGCTCAGCGGCGTCTTTAAATCCTCAACATTCACAATCAGATTCAGACCTTCCTCAGTCAGCACGGCGTTCGCCCCATGATTAGGCATGGGTTTCTGGACTATATTCGCACCGGTCGTTCCGAAGTTGATAGACTTGTTGTCCAAGAGATCCTGCACAACGTGCTTAAAAGCGTGACAACCTTCTATATCATGGCCCGGGGCCCCAGAATGAAATTCGCAGCGCCTATTTGCATCATAGCCGAACGGGGGAGTCCCCGTTATTGGTGCCAAGGTTCTTTTCTCTACCAGATTCAATCCCAACAAGGTCTGCAATAAATCAGCATAGTTAGAGGGAGGCTTCTCAAATATTCTTCTCGGCTTACCACCCTGGAATTTTCTCTGAGCTTGCTGTGCCCCCTGCTGAGGCTGCTGCTGCTGTGGCATTGGTTGCTGCTGAACCGGTTGTGGTTGCTGGATTGGTTGTTGCTGATAAGGGATAGTGACACTCGACACTTGCTGCGGCTGACGATATTGATTTCTTCCCCTGCCTCGGCCTCGGCCTCGGCCTCCAAATACAGCACTAGCTTCGCCCTGACGGCGCCCACCATAAGCTTTCCCATTACTGCCAGATGCAGTTGATTCATCAACTTGGAACTTTCCTTGCTTAATGTTCCGCTCAATCTTTTCACCCATCAGAATCAGATCTGAAAAACTAGCCAGAGACGTATGAAACAACATATCATGAAACAGCCCGGTGAATGTGCCAACAAACATGTCGTTCATTTCTTTATCTTCCACAGGAGGACGGACCCTGGCAGCCATATCGCGCCACCTTTGCGCGTATTCTTTAAAACTCTCCCCCTTCTTCTGCGAAAGCCCGGCCAACTGGACCCGATTGGGTGCCAGATCACTGTTATATTTGTAATGGGCTACGAACGCCTCTGCTAATTGCTTCCAAGTCTTGATATCAGTGGGCTCCAACCCCATGTACCACTCTAAGGAAGGACCCGATAGGCTATCCTGAAAGAAATGCATGAGCATTCTTTCGTCAGTGGAATATGCAGACATCTTTCTGTAATAAGCTCGTACATGAACCTTCGGACATGTATCTCCTTTGTACTTATCGAACGCAGGCGCTTTGAATTTAATGGGCACCCTCAAGCCAGGTACCAAGCCCATAGTTGCCATGTCCAGACCCACAGCACTCTGGTTTAGGACTCCTTTCATTTGCTCTTCCAGCATTCTAATCTTTTGAGAATCATCCATCGGCCCGTCAAAACCCCCTCCAGAGAAGGCGTCCTCCTGCTGATCCTCTTGCCACATACCGTTTCCAGCCCCGTATCCATCATACGCATTATTACGTCCAGCTCTGACCTGATTCATCCCCGGAACTCGGCCTCTGTTGCCATACCCTTGAACACCTCCAGCAGGACCACCAGCCATAAAACCAGCACCGTTTCCGTTTCCAAAACCTCCGTAGCCCTGATTGACCATACCATAACCATCTTGCCCAAAGCCTTGAGCATTAAAGCCATACTTGCCAGTATTGTCGAATCCCTGATCGTTGAATCCGAACCCAGCGTTGACAAAGCCATTGCCTCCGAGATTATCTCCCACATTGACATCACCCAGCCCAGCGTTATGGACAGCAGTTTCATTTCCAACTCCGACGTTACCATTCACAGCAGCGGTAGCGTTGTTGACGTTAGCAGCATTCACATTGACGACAGGCGGAGCCACTGGCGTGGGAGTGCCGTCTCCATGAGCAGTATCAACCCGGACAGACTGATGATCTTCGTTACCATGACCAGCGTTGCGAGCCAATAGAGGCTGGACCATGGCCTGCAAATTCTCTTGCCCTTTTGCTATAGCCTCCATGGTCTGCATGAAGAGGGCGAGCTTCTCGCGTACATCCTGCATCTCGTTCTGAATCTGGTCCATGACTTTCCGACAGTTGGATCGTGTAGAATAGCGGTGCGGATGTTGATCTGGAATCCTGTTAAGTACCTGATACAGAGCAAGAGATAAGACACCATTCATAGATTACCTGTTATGCAATATGAATATGAATGCAATGCAATGTGTCTGTGCATTAGGGAAGTTCATTCCCCCAGTTCTAGTGCGAAGGTGCCGGTGCGGTGACAGTGTTGACAATAGGAATATCGGAGCTGAATCATAGAAAGCCTCATATATAACAGAGAGAATCAATAAGCCCAGGGTACAATATCACTGAGAGTACAAAGATGGCATGACCTCAACCAACAATCCTGGTGATGGTCAGCACTATGCAAATAAAGCATACAAATAATGGAATGATCAGATCCTCCCAAAAGTCTGGTACTCCTCTATCAACTTCTTGGTCTCCGGATGGCTTGGTCGATCAAGCAGCCCTTCAACAAGCTGGTTTCTCTTCTTAAGGACACGGCGTACGTCTTCAGCAGTTTCTTCCCATGTTGCTTCTCCGAAGCAATCTTCTAACTTTCGCTTCTGGGACACTGCTTCATCTCTAGATTTGATTGCCTTGTTCAGTGCATGCTGGACACTATACCGGTTCATCACTTCTTCCTCACACTTCTTGATGCTAGACTTCAACTTCTCCTCGAGGTCGAAAATTTGCTGCTTCAGCTTATCTTCCCTCTTCTTGTTGTTGGTGAGTGTAGCATTCCAAGTCTTGTTGCAAGAGGATATCTCTCGGTGTGCTGCGTCGAGCGCCTTCTTTTTTGATTCCAGCATGTCATGGGAGCTTCTGAACTCTTGCCCCAGACGTTCGCGCTTCTTCTTTTCCTCGGTCAACTCGGCTCCTAACCTGTTCACCAGCTCAATCTGTTGTTGGAAAGCATATACGGCCTTGTTCTTCTCGCTGCGCGCCTGGGCTAACTCTTGCTCTAACCCTTCGTTAATCTTCATCAGGGCTTCTTTCTCCTTCACAACCTGTTCATATGCTTCTCTAGAAACAGTAGTCGGCTCTTCTACCGGAATAGGATCAAGAATTGGTGCATCTGGAAACGGCATCTTCAACTGACTAGCCCTCTCCTGAATCCAAGCTCTATAAGGTGCATAGGCCTGACAGTCATTCTTTCCCAACAACGGCTTCCCTTTGTGGTTAATACTCGTCCAGACACGTCGCAACTTGGCTAATAATTCCCCCTTCAAATCTCCAGTGAAGTACAGAGATTCCTGTACTTCCTCCTCTTGAGGTGGATTCTTCAGTGCATATCCGAACTGGCGAATGAATAGAGAAGGGTTGTAATTGATACACCCCTTCCTTCCTATCAATGGCACATTAGGGTACCCAGCACAGCTGAAGATGAGCTCCGATCCCAACAGGTCCCTATCAAACCACTCCATATCTTCCGACAATAACCTCATCAAACGCTCCGGCCAACCAACTGGAACTGTAGTCTCTGCAGCAGATCTTCTCTTAGGAAGGTGACTCTCAAACCACATACTCAATAAGGGTACACACAGATGAACATTCTTCCCTCTTCCCTTCTCATTCTTGTAATGCAGTGAATGGTAGAGATCTCCGAGTAAAGTAGGCACAGGATTACCAGCGGCAAACAAGTAGAAAGCATCGAAATCCACAAAATCCGGTATATTGGGGAATAGTACTATGCCATAAATGCACAAGGCCAACACAGCATTGAAAGCAACCCAGCACCCATTCTTGGCGTACTCTTGGGCTTTACCAACTAAGAACTGAAATGAGAAGCCTGGAACTCCACGGGAAACAGTAGTCACAAGTTCAGAAGCATCAACATGCAAGGCTTTTGCCAATTCCTCCGGCTTGGGTTTGGCATCATAATGAATGAATGGAACCTGGTTCTGCACAGGCAGCTCAACATACTCAGCGTATTCCTCCAAGGTTGGTCCCATAATAAAATCAGAGAACGTAAAACACCTCAAAGCAGGGTCATAGAATTGCATCAAAGCATACAGCCCATCTAACTCTACCTCTGTAGGTTTGCACACCAATCTCAGTAATCTACCATAACTCATCCGGAAACTCCTACGAACACCCTCATCAGCAAGAGAGATCAACCCCAGTAAAGGAACAATATCAGGCGTAGGCAATTTGTAAGCAACCGTTCTCCGTAGGCTAGTCATGATCAAACACTCAGAAGTCTGGGCACTAGAACTAGGGAAATGCAAATGCACCTGCAGCACAGACACACGTTAGTGAAATGCAAATGATAATGTATATGCAGGGATGCAATGCAGGTAACATTCAACAGGGACCAAAGCTGCAGCTGAATAGCCTAAACCCAATCAAGAAAGGTCTCAAATAGACCGTCCAGAAGTCATCAAACCCTGGTCTCAGATAGACCTAAAATAGAACTCCAACACTGGTCTCTGACAGACCTCAAACCATAACTCACTGGTCTCTGATAGACCTCAAATCCCATCTATAACTGGTCTCTGACAGACCTCATAACACATCTCCAACTGGTCTCTGACAGACCTCATAGCTCTCCCAATGGTCTCTGACAGACCTCAGAATAAATCTCCAAATGGTCTCTGGCAGACCTCATAACTCTCCATAAATAACCCGGATCTCTGATCAGGAAATAACCGGTAGTCTGGAGGTCTAGTTACCTGCATAGCCCTGGTTCCCCTCACAGGTGGGTGGCCCTATAACTGGCACAAGGTACGGCATCCTATGCGGTCGTCGGCGTCACAGACTTTCAGGGTTGATGATACGATTCCCAGAAGGAGTGGCATCATCAAATCCTGAAGAGGCCTCACTCAGCCAACTTCCAAATGATCGGTCCCCAGAGTCGACAATCCCACTAACCAGCAACCCACGCCAACCAAAGGAAGGGGCAGGAGGCCAACCAGAGGAACCTCGTGTGAGTGTAGATTTCATGGGACACCAAAGCAAGCAAAGCAAGCGGGCGCCCACTAATTTCTACTCTAATTCTAGGTGCACTCAAGCCCAGGTCCGGCTTATCTCTCAATATCAGAACACCCGTCACACCCCAATACAGCAATAATAAACAATATATAAAGCTGAAAATACAAGGTTAGAAATATACAATAACTCCATACAGAATCCTCGACGGGAAAACAAGCGTTAGGATTGACTCTCTCAAGGGACGTTGGATCCCAAATGCATAAGAACCATCGCAGTCCTTAGCAGCCAGGGGACGTTGGATCCCCAGCAGAGTCGCCAGCTGTCGCTACTGCGAAAATCGGCGCCGGCTGAACAGAAGAGTCGCCACCGTGCGTTATTTATCCCTCAGAGCGGGAAAGGAAACGCTCGAAGTAAACCTCGCAAAGACGGGAAAAGGTATGGTCATCGCAACCAAAACCTGGATTCGGGAGTCGGTTACGCAAGGGGAAGGTATTAGCACCCCTCACGTCCGTCGTACTCGACGGGATCCACGCTTGTTTTCGGGTATGGATTGTTATTCTATCTAAACTATAGGTCAAGGGTTAAAAAGAAAAGAAAATAAAAATGACTCGGCAAAGTATCGCACTTTATGCCTACGTATTCCCGTCTGGAACGAGAAATCAGAGTCAACGTAGTTCGCCTACCTACGAGAAAGGAGGGGAAGGTTGCTCGCTAGGATATCGCATCCTATGCCTACGTACTTTCATACAGCATGAAAGATCAGAGCAAACGTAGTTCGGGCCACGTACGACACAAGTCTGTCTTGGTTGATTTTATTCCTTCTGAAAAAAGTTTTCTTGATTAGCAGTCCCGGCGGACAAAAATGACGTTTTGATGAGTTCACATTCTTTTACAAAAGAAGTGTCTTTTATTGTGTTCGAAATCTTTATGGTATTTTTCTGTTTGTTTTGAGGAAGAAAGAGACAGAACTCTAACCTACGGTTGCGAAGGGAAACAAACTAACCTAATGTTATCATGCATGGGTTAAGACCTAGTGTCTATCATGCTCCTCTCTTGCACAGAGAGAAACAGAGATCCTACGGGATAGGCAGAAACAGAAACAATAACAGATATATACGGTAAAACAATAAAATGCATGGATGCAACAGCACAAGCGAGGCAAGGGAGTCCCACTCAACCTCGAACCTAGAAAACAATAGGCGAAAGTGAACAAGCTTCACTTTCAACCCAGCAGGGTAGACAGCAAACAATACAGTCCAGAAAACCAATCAATACATCAGCAAATGAAATACAGCAGCAAAAGAAACAGCATCAGCAGCTCTGAATCAACAACTGGCTTCAAGTAACCTCCAATCAGCTACAGGCTTCAACAAGCATCAATCTCCATCTTCATGGCCTTCAGACAAGGGCTTTGATCATCAGTCTTCCATCTGCAATGGCTTTTCTTCAAGCTCAAACCTCCAGGATGAGGGATCAGTCACAAGAGTGAATGGGTGTTAAGCAATCAGCTGACTACCAAAGGTGGTGAACAGACTGCTTCTAACACAAGAGACATTTTCTCTCAAGAGTTCTATCTCATAGACACTATTACCAAGCCTTCCAAAGGAAGGGGGTGAGTTTCTTAGAGAGACTCTGAATCACAGAGAAGAATGGATGCAGACAAGGCAATCCATGTTTGAGAAACAAAATTTCTAATCTAGAGCTCTGCCTAGCTCCTAAACCCTAATCTCCTCAGCATCTGCCAGCAAGAAACTCCTCCTCAACTCTGACAGTTGATCTTCAATCTTTGAATCTCCAATAGCTTCATCTTCACAAATCTTCAGCTTCCCCAGGGCCCCAGGCAAACCCAATACCCAATCAAACAAGCAACAATCCCCAGAGGGCACACCACACCAGACAACAGATATACAGACAGTAATAATAGCAGTAGGGGAATCCTAACTGTTCTCTAAGGGATCTAATAACTACCCATAGCCCCTATAGTCCCATAACTAATCTATTCAAACCCTAAGTCCTAAGGGAAATGAAATCAAACTCCTAAGTTGTCACCTAAACCCTAGTTTTGCTCATGATATTCAAGCATTTATTAATCACCTAAAATTAACCTCTAAAAATGGGAACTAAAATATTTCTACAAGCCTAATATCTCATCTAAACAATATGAAAAGAATGATCAAAAAATATCAAAGCATGTGAGAGAACAAAAATCATAAAAATGATGCATGAAATGAATTATTTAATGTGACATTTATTTAGAAAATATGTAAAAAATATGAAATAAAACTAAAAATGAAAATTTATTTTCCTATAATATTCTAGACATTTTAATGAAGATATGGTAAAAAGAATGGATGAAAATGCATTTTTTATGAATTAGTTATGATTTTATGAAAATTGGTAAAATATTAATGGAATTAAGAAAAATAAAATGAATTAAATGAGGGAGAGGGGTGCATTTAGAAACTCGCCCCAGTTGATATCTGGATGGGCCCTCAGACAGGGGGGTGTGCTTATCACTTTACCAAGGCCCAGCTTCGTTCAGCATTAAAGAAAAGAAATAGAAAAGCGCTGGGGGTGAGAGAAGTAACAAAATCACGCTGGAAAATGGTTTTGGGCCTAACACGGGGGTGGGGATAACGAAATTCAACTCAGGCCCGCCCGTTTCATTTAATGAAACGGCGCGTTTTGGCCAGGGTCCTTCCCTCCAATTTCAGATCAAACGCTGGCCATTGGATCTTACTGATAGTCAAAGGTCCAAACCACAATGAACGGCTATGATTGTATCTTCCCCAAATAACCTGCAACCTAGGGTTTCACTTCACCATGCGAGCTCATGCACGAGCTACTTTCCCCCTCTCTGTTCTCCATCTCCAAGCCACGAATCATCACGCCATAAACACGAAAGTTGCTCAGGATCTTCCCCTCTACAATCCTAGGGCATCAGTTTTCTTTGAAATTCATCACAACAACAAATCCGATTGAGTCAACATCTGGCCTTCATGAAATCACACTGATATGCATCAACACGATTCTTCCCCAAACTTACCCTAAACTAAACTACACCTAATGGAGATTAACATATGCTATCAAGCTACAATTATGATGCATTAATTCAAGAGATTCGAACACTAACAGCTTGTTGCACCTGTCACTAACCATCACCAAATCGTTCCAAATTCATCTAGCTTAATCTCCTAACCACCTATATCAAGTCTAAGCTAATAAAATCATGTGAAACCAACAGAATCAAGCTAATCGAATGAAAACTTACCTGATGAGAAACCTTGAAAACAGCTATGGAAATGGAAGATATGAAGCTTTTGAGACTTGGATCTTGATTCACCAATTCAATACTCAATTCTGTATGCACAATTTTGGAGGTTCCTTGCTTGAATCATGCAATTCACTTGAACTTGTGATTTTGATGTTGATGAAAGAAGCACTCGAAAATGGATGAGAACTACCAAAACCTTGCTTCAATTATGATCTAAGATGATGATGGAGTGAAATTGAATTGATCTTGATGAAGATTGATGAAGAATTTGAGAGATTTGGAATGAAACTTTTTGAAGAAAGAATGAGAAATCTTGTGGAATTCTTGGTGTAAATGAGGCCAACCCTTGCCAAATTCATCTTTCATGAATATATAGACCCCAATGGTACATTCTAGATCCATCTTGCACATTCCCTTGTTTTCAAACTTTGGCTCATTTTGATTATGTTTCTTAAAAGGTAAGCAACCATGGATAACTTCATTTTTTCCTTCTAAACTCAAAAAAGTGTGTGAACCATCGTTCTTAGAATTGTTTTTCCATTCAAAATCATATATTGGAAGTCTCCATTTGGACTTGTAAATCTCCCAAACCATTTTTCACTTTGAAATTATTCACTTTATAAGCCTTTTTAGTTCATATTTTGACCAATTATGTAACATCATGCTATGAGCTTCTCCAATAACTTGTGACCTTCTTTCTAGACTTAAAATCCCATTTGGAGCAAGTTTGATGTTGTAAGTTTTTCCATTTGAGGCCTCCTTGTATGAGTTTTGGACATAGGTTAAAATGACCTGTAATTCACAAATACCCAAAATACCCTTTGCTTGTCAAGACCATAAGTTGAGTTCTCCACATCATATGAAGGCATGCCATACCATTCTAGAAAGCTAAGACAATGAGGAACAATTCTTATGTTGACCAAGAATCCATTTGAAATCTCCTTGAGGGGCAAAACTAGCTTGGAAGTCAAGTCACTTTCACAGACAAAAATTCAGACACCTCAGATGACCTGTAACTTGTAAGGACCATAACTTGAGTTCTATAAGCCTCCTTGAGGTCTTCCACCACTCAAATTAAAGGTCTTGAGATCCTCTACAAGTTTCATGTTGGCCAAGAAGCCATTTGAAGCTAGCATTTTGACTTATCTTGCTTGGAAATTTGACCTAAACTAGGGGATTTTACAGAGAAACCCTAATTTAGTAACTCCTCTTCTCCTTGATTTCTCTTGAATTCTCCTTGTCATATCTCCATATCCTTCTTTATATGTTCAATGGTGATCCCCACATCTCTCCAATAGACTTGAATGCACTCTTAAGTCAGTCAATTGACCTAGGGTTGACCTAGGGTTGACCCAGATGAAACCCTAGTTGACTGTCTTCCACTATAGCTCTTGTGCTTTCATCAATGACTTGCTTTCTTCTCCAAATGACTTTATAAGTCTCTCAAGATGTCTAGATGCTCTCCATGCTTTCATTTCACAGCTCACAACCCTCTTGTTGATCCTCAGATACCCTCAGCTAGGAGATAGACCCAAGGCTTGATCTGCTGAACTCTTTGCTTTCAAATTCTTTCCTGATGACTTGAATATGACTGAATTGGGATAATAACCTCTTGATAGGCCTCTAGAGATGAAAATAATGATTGGTCCCCTGTTGAATGACTTGCTATGCTTATGCTATGCAGATGGTTAGTCTATGTACATGACTCTATATGCAAATGCTAATGATAATGAAACATAAATCCAAGGAATAAGGTTGAGCAAATTTTATGGTGCAACACACCCCAGTCGTCTCAAATGCTGAAGGCCTGTACAACAAACTAAGCAATCTCCCATAAGATACTCTGAACTCAGCCCTCACTCCCTCATCTGCTAGAGCAACTAATCCCAGCAAGGAACTGATATCCGGCGAATGCAACCGGTAAGCAACTGTCCTCTTCATGGACTCCATTGTCTGGCTAGAAGATACACTAGAATCAGAGGGGAATGATCATACCTGCAACATAAATACACGTTAATGAAATGCAGTCATGAAAATGCACATGCATATGCAAACAGGAGATCAAGTGCAATGCTGATGAACTGTGCTGCTCTGTACTGAAGCCTGAGAACCATCAGATCTTCGCCTCAAACCAAACCAACCACTCAAATGAACCCTGTAACCACATCTCACTGATAGAGATAAACCAGGTACTCTGAGGTCAAAGGTTTCCTGCAAACAGACCTACCTACCCCTCACAGGTATGTACTTAACTCGCAGACGAGGTACAACATCCTATGCGGGTTCAACGTCACAAACTTTCAAGAACGATGACACAATACCCAGAAGGTGTGGCATCATCATCCCTTGAAGCGGCCTCACTTAGCTGAATCCCAATTGATAGGTCCCCAGAGTCGACAATCCTCGGGTCAGACAACTTGTCGAGCCCTAAGGGCCAGGCAAGAAGCATCAAAGAGAATCTCGTCCGAGCGCAGATTTCGCAGCTAGCTGGTGCGAGCTAAGCAAGCAGGCTAACCACTACTCTCTACTTCTAAGTCTATGTGCAAACTCAAGCCCAGGTCCGACTTATCTCTCAACAGATCACCCCCTCCCCACAACAGCAATAACAATATAAAGCTGACAATAAAAATGCGGAAAGTAAAGACAGAAATGTAAATCCATACAAAACCCACGGCGGGAAAACAAGCGCTAGGATTGACTTGCATAGGGAACTGTTGGAGTCCCCAGCAGAGTCGCCAGCTGTCGCTACTGCAAAAATTGGTGCCGGCTATGACAGAAGAGTCGCCACCGTGCGTTATTTATCCCACAAAAGGGAAAGGAAACGCTCAGAGTAAACCTAACGCAAAACGGGAAAGGAATGGTCGTCGCAACCAAATTCCTGGATTCGGGAATCGATTACGCAAGGGGAAAGTATTAGCACCCCTCACGTCCGCCGTACTCGACGGGATCCACGCTTGTTTTCTAGTACGGATTGTTATTCTACCTACTCTAAAGGTCTGGGTTAAAAAGAAAAGAAAATGACTCGGCAAAGTATCGCACTTTATGCCTACGTATTCCCGTCTGGAACGAGAAATCAGAGTCAACGTAGTTCACCTAACCACGGATGAAGGGGGGAAGGTTTCTCGCTAGGATACGACATCCTATGCCTACGTACTTTCATATAGCATGAAAGATCAGAGCAAACGTAGTTCGGGCTACGGAAGACACAAGCTTGTCTGACGGTTTTTTATTACCTTATGAAAGGGTTTTTCTTGATTAAGAGTCCAAGCGGACAAAAATGACACTTTGATGTTTGTTTTGAATCTTTTACGAAAGAAGTGTTTTTTAGTTTGTTTGCAATCACTGACGTACTAGAGATTATGATTCGAGAGTGACTACGTCGCATGTCACCCTAAGGGTAACACACTAAGTAGTCAGATTACTGGAAAGAAGCTCTCCAGCAACCCTTTCTCGAATAGCTTAAGGCTCGTAGTGTACGACATCAATTAACCTTATTACTGTATTTTTGAGTTGTTTTAAGATAAGAAGAGAAAGAAACTCTAAAAAGCCTAGGGTTGAAAAGGGAATAAAACTAACCTAATATTGTCATGCATGGATAAGAATCCTAATGTCTGTCGTAATTCCCTCCTGCACAGAGGAAATCAGAGATCCTAGGGGATAAATAGAAAACAAAGCAAGCAAATACAGTAAAATGCATGCAATGCAATAGTACAAGCGAGGCAAGGGAGTCCCACTCAACCTCGAACCTGGGAAAACAACAGGCAAAGTGAATCAACATTCACCTCAAACCTTTGGGGCAAGCTACACAAGCCAACAAACAATACAGAAAACAAAACCCCAAAGCAGAGGAGGCAGCCCAAGCAGCAGCACCAAACTCCTACAGCAAACATTAGCTCTGATAGCAATAGTTGATTAAATAGCAAAAGATTGACAACAACAACCTTCATCTTCATGAATAGCTCCACAAAACCTTAAATCTTCAACAAGCACCAAGCTTCAACAAGCTTCAAACTTCAACAAGACCCCAGCTCAAACCAGCAAACATTAACAAGTAAACAGCTTCAACAAGCCCCTAACTTCATCTTCAACAAGCAGCAAAACCCTAGCTTCAACAAGCACAAACTCCTAGATTCAAAAAGCACCTAGCTTCAACAAGCACAAACTCCTAGCTTCAACAAGCTTCCCCAAGGGAGAATCATTCAACAAGACCAGGTTATAATGTTAAGAAACTTAATGACAACCAAAAGGAAATCACTAAGAACTTAACATTGCAAATTGAAAGACATCCTCAAGGTTCTACTCATCCAAAGCATGCTCTACATCCCTCCTAAGGAGAGATGTAACTTCTTTGGGAGGACCTTGTGTCATAGGATTGAATAGAGGCACAAGAAGCTCTCTATGTTTGAAAGAAGAAACAAAACTATTCTAAGGCTCTTCCTACATATCCTAAGCCCCTGACAAGCACTCCATTAGATGAGAAATCCCCAATTCTAAGCTCCTTCAAGCTATCCAAAGCATCTTCACTTGATCTTCAATTCATCCAAGCAAAGTCCAAGCCAAAAGCTCACCCAAGATAGCCCAAACAAAATGAACAAGCCAAACACTCTAGGGAGAAACCCACAAACATCACACCAATTGCAAAATACAAATAAAATGCTAAAAAAGGTCACAAAATCCTAATTAAATTTCTAAGGGAACCTAAGCCTACACCCAATACCCCATATAAATCCCAGGACCTAAATCAAACCCTAAGTCCCCAAACTATGTTCTAAACTACAACTAGTTGTTTGAAACCCTAAATCTAACACTCCTTATGCTCACCACTCAAATTGGCCTAAGATTTATTCACAAAAATATGATAAAATGTCTAAGGGTATATGCTTCTCTAAGCCAGCTAATCCAATAAGAACCAATTCAAAATTCCTCACCAATTGGTCACAATAAAATCAGCAAGAACATGTAGCAAATATACAAAATTAAAGAAAATAATAAAATGGAGAAAATCAAATTAAATTGAGAAAATGGATGAAAATGAGATTTCTTGATTTCAGAAAATCACAATTAAATCCAGGATCATGGAGATATTTTTAAAATATTTTTTGGATCAAAATTGGATTTAATATGGATTTTAGAAATCAAATGCATTAAAATAAATCAAAAAAGAATAAAAAGAAAATAAAATGCTGAATTAAATGATATGCGTTGGATGAGAAGACTGGTAAGCGCATCCAAGGATCCTGAGCGTATCCACGCGTGCATGACGTGGCTGATAACTCACAAGCTGAGTCAATAAATGAAACGCTGCGTATTGAATTAATGGAGGGAGAGCTGAGTTTAAATCATGTCCACACGATCTGTGTACAAAGTCCATCTGAAGGACTGATCCAAGGGCCAAGACGTCGTCTTCTCCAAAGTTCAGGTGACCTGAGACTATTCTCAGGTGGTGGTCCACGGTGGAAAACACCGTCTTCTCCGGTGAAGGTCCACTTGCAGGTGACCAGAAATCACAAAGATTATACCTATCTCACTCAAAATTCCATGCTGATCATGAATCTGGCCTCAGATTTTCTCAATTCCTTCTAGATTCTCAAACCCGATAGCATTTCCAAAACATGTCATATTTTTGATCTTCACCAAACTCAAATCTAAAGCCATAGGAATGATCCTCATGTCACACTGGTCATCCTAAGCTATCACAATCATGTTATTTCCTCAAGATCACATGTAACTGAATCCAAACAGAAATTGGTGCACTCCCTCGATCATCACCAAATGATGCCAAACCAAGCCTAAATCGTTCTACCAATCATAGGGAACCTAACCACATGCACATTGCTAACTAATTCAGCCTAGATCAATAGGAAATCCAAGAGTTACATACCTGTGAAAATTGACTCAACAGAGGTAGAAGATGATGGATTCAAGCTTTGCAACTCTTCAAACACAATCAGTGAAGCAAGATGAAGCTTCTAGGCACTTCAATTTGGCTTGATCTTGATCCAAACTCCAAAACCGTTTTCAGTTAGAACCCTTGAAACTCAACTTGTTATCTTCACTCTCTCCACGAATTCTGCACCAAACTTCATCTGGAATCATTCTAGAGCTTAAATAGAAACTATTTGTGGGCTTTTGCAATCCAATTCAGGCCCAAATCTGTTGATCCAAAATTTTGATTTACACTTGAAAATCCAATGCACCAGTCACGATTTGCTTGTTACAGTTGGCTCTAGAATGTTCCTTTCAACTGTAAATTGGATTTGGGACATGTTTGGATAGCTAGCTCAACCTGAAATGCTTTGATTCTTGTTTTGGCGTTGTAACTTGTAATGTAAGAAAGCACTTTTCAAAACAAGTCATAAAATTAGGGCTCATCTCAAAATTGTGACATTTCCAATGTGTTTGAAATCCAATTTCCATTCAAAATGACTACCCATATGCCATGTTTATGTCTTATAATTCAAAAATCCCAATTTCCCTCCTTTGAACCATTTGAAAAATCCCCCTTTTTAGGCCATTTTGGATCATTTTGGAAAGCAAGCCAATTCAATCCCTCATGACTTCTTACCTGACCTAAAAACATCATTCTAAACACATTTCATGTTGAACACTTTTTCATTTGAGGAGTGGAAGATAGAGATTTTGACACATGTTGAAAAAGGACCTATAATTCAACTTTCCCAAAATACCCCTGGATTGCCAAGATCATAACTTGAGTTCCACAAATCTCCTTGAGGACTTATAGTACTCAAATTAAATCTAAGATCAAGACCTACAACTCTTATGTTGTCCAAGAATCCATTTGAAAACTCCTTGAGGGGCAAAAGTTGCTTAGAAGTCAAGTGACTTTCACAGATAAATTTCAGTGTCCTCTGGTGACCTGTAACTTGTAAGAACCATAACTTGAGTTCTACAAATCTTCTTTAAGACTTCTAGTACTCAAATTAAAGTTATTGAGAAGCTCTACAAGTTTCAGTTTGGCCAAAGATCCATTTGAAACATTTATTTTGACTTATGTGGCTTGGAAGTCTAGTGTTATACAGGGGATTTTACCCTAGGAACCCTGTCTCAAACACCTCCAACCACTCTTGATTCTTTTGAACTTGATCTTGGCTCATCCATACACATGCTTCAACATATCAATCCATGACTTCCATGACCTAGATCTAGGTCTTGATGCCCTTTCTTTGCTCTCCTTGACCTAGGGTTACCCAGATGAAACCCTACTTGTACACACCTCAACCATGGCTCTTGAACTTGATACAATGACTTGTCTAAGCTTCAATAGGGACCTCTAGGCATCCCATGAGATCCATACACACCTCATATTCACATTCCAAGTTGATGATCTTCAATACACCTCAAGTTAGGAAAGAAATCCACTTGTGGGCATTCAAACTTCTCATGACTTCAACCCCTCTCTGATGACTTGGATGGTCTCTCAGGCTCAGATAACACCTCTAGGTAGGCTTATTTTGACATAAATGGCACTTGATCCCTTCTTAGATGACTTGATATGCTATGATATGCAAATGATTAGATTGTGTACATGATGTAACTATGCAAATGAAATGCAATGAAACACAAATCAGGCAAGAAAAGGTTGAGCAAATTTTGGGGTGCAACAGTATACCCAGAGCAGGTCCAGGTTCTGGTAGAACTTTGTTCCCCTACATCAGTCGACTGAAGTTCGTTCCCCAGGAGGAGTCCAATTGAGATTGGTGTGATTTCTTCTCCTCGGCAGGATGATTCCTTCCCTCACCAGAGTGGTTTTTGCTCCTTGACAGGAGGATTCTCCCTTCAGCATTTATTTTGCTGATGGGGTCGTAGCTTTTTGCATGATTACATAACATTTACCCTAAAAATGCGTAGCATTTCCACCGTGTGGAGCATTGCGCCATTGTCAAAGCATATGCATATGAAACATGAGCTAGGTCATTATCGTTCTTGTTTTGCAGGTATTCCCCAGCAAAGTCGCTTGCCCAAGATGATTCTTGAATCCTCCAGCAAAGGTATTTGCTTAAGATGATTCTTAAAATCCCCAGTGAAGTCGCTAGAGAGGGTTGCTCAAGTTGATACGTAGAGTCCCCAGCATAGTCTGCTCAGGATGATTCCTGAAATCTCCAGCATAGTTATTGGTTCAGGATGATTCTTGAAGTCCCCGATGGAATTATTTGTCCAAGATGATCCTTGTAGTCCTCAGCAGAGTTGATTCACCCAGAATGATTTTCGGATCCCCGAAGCGGAGTTACTTGATAGTTCTCCAGAATCCCCAGCGGGGATGTGTCATCCCCAGCAGGTCCTAAACCGAGAAGTTGAAACTTCCCTTGAAGACTTGATGATTGAAGTCCGACAGCGGTTCCGAAACCCTAGACTTACTGACGAAGTCCAACCGTGATGTCAACGCAGTTCTCTCAGCTGATGCGGAGTGCCTGATGGCAGAAGTTTGGATATCCCTATTGGTTCATGATTGACCGAGGATTCTATTCCCGACTTACTGACAAAGTCCGGCTGACGCCCGAGAATCTCTTTGGATGCCCGACGGCGTAACTAACTTGATTGTTAAAAAAGTTCCTAATGACCTGATGAGCCCCGAGGAATTCGTCTTCCGCCGTGCCGCAGAATGCCTGACAGCGATACCATTCATTACCAGTTACCGCGTAAACGGTGACCCCTTGATGACTTGAGGACGAAGATCTACAGCAAAATCAGACGATCATCCTGACGGGGATTTGAGATTAGACCCTTCACAGGTTACCGTGTAACCAATTCCCCAACAGAGTTGCCGTGCAACTGTCATGTTCATTTTTGAAGATGTTCCTAACCATCAGAGTACCGTGTACTTGTGCAGTTAGCAAATTTCCGGTTTGTTGGTATTCAATCATCTCGTACCTTGATTGTTTGAGAGCCGTTCGCTTCTCACCCAGTCAGGTCCAAGCCGTTTGAATAGAGGCAGCTGTTGCACCCCAAAATTTGCCCAACATTTCTTTACCTAGCTTATGTTTCATTTCATGCACATTAGCATTATCATTTGCATTTTATTGACATGTATGCAGGAGATCAAGAGGTATGAGTACCCATTAAGAGATACATAAGACTATGAAGCTAGCTAAAGAAGGGTGTTCAAGAGTTCAAGGGTTGACATCCTTGTTAGAGAAAGTAAAAGATCCTCAGAGAGAGTGATTGAAGCCATGTGTGTAGATCTCCTAACTTGAGAGTTGTGGGAAGCCATCAGATGATTCTGAGGTCATGGAAAAGGACTTGAGGTCTTGAGAGAGCTCATGAGAAGTTTTTAAGATCACTTTGAGGCCTAGACAGGTCATTGTGCAAGATTAAGAAAGCTCAGCCATGATTGGTGCAGCTAGGGTTTGACTGGGTCAACCCTAAGTCAACTGAGGATTTGAAGAAGGTTGAGACCTAATTCAAGGGCCATGTGATCATGGATTGATACATTGAGATGTTCTAAGGATTATTCCAAGGCTAACTCATCATGATTGAAGAGTTTGAGAAGTTTCAAGCTAGGGTTTCCAAGGCTTGGCAGTGTAAAATCCCCTAGTTTGACCCCTATCTTCAAAGCAATTTAGCTCAAGATATGATTGTCATCTTATCTTGCCCCCAACATGAGTGTTGTATAGCATGGTCTTAGCTTTAATTTGAGTACTAGAAGTCCTTGATAGGATTTGTAGAACTCAAGTTATGGCTTTGACAAGTTACAAGTCATCTGAGGTATGTGTATTTGGAGCTTGAAAGTTACCCAACTTGCATAAAACTTTTGCCCAAGAAGGATAATTCCTATGAACTTTTGGTTACCATTAATGTTGTTCCTTATCCTCTTAGCTTTCTATAGAGTGCTAGAAGTCCATGATTGGATTTGTAGAACTCAAGTTATGGCTTTGACAAGTCAAGGGTATTTTGGGTATTTGTGATTATAGGTCATTTGTGATCACAGGTCATTTTCACCAACTTAGAGGCCTCAAATGAAATTTTGTTCAACTTGAAAGTTGTTCAAAATGGGCTTTAAACCTTGAACATGCATCAAGGAGGCATTGAAATGGCTCAAGGAAGGATGTGGTTTGAGGAATTTTGAAGAAAAAAAATTAAAGGCCTTTAATGACCAAAAAATTGAAATAATTCATTTTGTGTCCAAACAAGGAAAAATAATAGGTCATTTTGAATGGAAAAGTCATTTAGAGAACTTTGGAAATATTGGAATTTTGGTTTGAGGTCAAATTCATACCATTTCATGTTGTTTCTTCATGATGAAGCAACATATCAAACTCACACCATTGACTTGTAAACAAGGAAATTAACATAACCAACTAATCCAATATCTCATGAGATGATGATTGCAAGCATTTTCATGCCCAAAGGGAGAAAATACACGATTTTGGCACATGGTATTTTGAAGGAGAAAGTGAAATTGCAAAATCTCCTATGGAAGGTTACAGAACTTTCTAGACATTTCCAATGAGTTCTATATAAGCATTAGAGTGTGTTCAGCCATTTTTTTGGAGAAGATTGAGCCCTGAAGCAGAGAGTGAGGTTGAAGTTTCACAACTGCAAGTAGGAATCGGTTTCTGAGTTCAAGGCAAAATCAAGGGAAAGTGAAGATTGCATTAGCTTTGGAAGGTGATTTAGAGTGAATCTGCATCATCTTGAAGGTTGAATCGAGCAAGAAGTGCATCTGTTACAAGCTCAAACACAGGTTTTAACTCCTTGAAATTTCTCTCTAATTATGTGTTTTCAGTGAACTAGAAGCATGTGGTTAGGTTCCCCTATTGACATAGATGGATTTAGGATGATCAATTGCAACTTTAGAGACAATTTAGGTTGGATTGCATTTTCGGTTGAGATTGATATCTCAAGATTCAGGCGTTTTGAGGATGAATTAATGGCATGGTTGAATTGCTTGTAAAATTTTGAGCAAGATTCGTTCATACATCGTGGCAAATGGTTGAGTGTAGAGAGACTTATGGTTGCGCCAGGGGTGGCCGGAAAAGCCACCGGCGATGGGCCCTGCGCGCGCAGACTTGCAGGTTTAAAATGAAGAAGATGTAATCGTGTCCCTCCATTCACAAGGAAGACTTGACTCAGTCCAAGGATCCAAGCGCTCATGATGAGCCACGTACCCTCCCCCTTAAACTCACCGTTTTGTTTATGGACTTTGATTCTTCGCTGTGTGAACCAAGAGGTCGTTGGTTCGAATCCTGGCTTGTACTATTTTTCTTTCTTGTGTGAATTTCTGAAGAGAAGGCAAATGAGTTGAAGCGCCTGGGCTTTGGACAGATTGTTATCCACACCCCCTCCTGGCCCAATTCCTGGATTGAACTTGAAATATTTGCTATTTGTCACGCGCATTTTATCATTTTCTTATTATTTCTTTTATTTTTATCATTTCATATGGTTTAGATAATAATTCATAAAAAATAGGAAAATAATCCAAATTGATCCAAGTTTTTTTTCCTGGATTCATGATTGAATCTAGAATTTTATTGAATTAAAATATTCGGAATTCATGCATTTGTGATTTTAATTACTTTTTTTACATTTTAATTGAGATTAATTCCATTATGGTTGATACCTTGTATTTCTGAATTTTGTGTGATCTTTTGATGATGATTCTTGAGCTAATTTCTTGTGTGGGATTAGTTTAGATATGCATGCTCCCCTTGGATTTTTCTCACATTTTTGTAATGAAATTAGGTTGTAGTTTTAAGTTGAAACTTTAGGTGCTCTAGTTTTAGAGTTTAAGCTTAGTACCTTGTAGTTTAGGATTTATTTCTAGGACTTTTTGGATGATTCAACCCCTGGATTTTGTATGGTAGATTCATGATTGAATTAGGTTCCCATAGTTATTTTTATAGGATTTTAAAATTGGTTTTAGTATTTTAGTTAGGATTAACTTTAGTACTAGGTTTTAGGTGATCCTAACTTGCTAATTCACCTAGAATGATTTCTCTAGTTCCCTTAGATTAGGGTTTTGCCTCTCTTGCTCTTGGATGATGATGAAGACATGTGTGGGCTGCTGAGGAATGCATGAAGAAGCTTGGATGTGAAGATTTCCCTTCTTTTGGTTTAGTTTTGTTTAGGTGTTAAGATTAGGGTTTGTAAGTAGAGCTTCTAGATAAATTCTCTTCTTTCATAAACATGGAAGGTGTTGATCACTTCCATTCTTCCCTATGATGTAAGGTCCCCTTGTGAAGGCCTCATCACTCCTTTGGTAGGATGTGTGGTTCTTCACAAGTTGGTAGAACCTTTGAGGGTTCCTTTCCTTGATGGTGGAGTGTTTAGTGGTGACCTTTGGTCTTCATTTTGCTTTCCACTATCCAAACCTTGCTCTTGTTAGATGAATCTTTCTCCCTTGATAGAGGATGGAGTTCCTTGTTAGAAGATTGAAGATGCTAGAAGTTGTTGCTTCTCTGTATTTGAAGACTACCATTGGAGCTGAGGCTTGAAGACCAAGAAGAACAAGTTGACACTTGTGAAGAAGATCAAGTTGAAATTGAATGGAGAGCTGAAGCTTGAAGTTGGAGAACAAGTTGATACTTGAGATTGATGTGTTGAAAGCTTGAAGAAGCAAGTTGATACTTGCTATTGAAGGTGGTAGCCTTGAAGAGCAGTTACAGACTGAAGACTGAACTGTTGTCAGAAGATTGCTTTGCTGTGAAGCTGTGGAAGCTGTTGATCTGCTTTCTTTTCTGTCTGTTTGCTTTCTGTGCGACTGTATTGATGTGACTTGTTTGATTTTCTTGATGCATTAGAATAAGTTCATATTTAGATTGATTTACTCTAGGGGCATGATTGCACTAGAGGTTGAGTTGCTCCCTCTGCTTGTATTTTTACTGTATGGCTTTGCTTGCGGGTATTCGGTAGAGCTCTGCTCCCTTGCCTATATGGTTTGTTTTGCTTGATGGCATTTTATTTCATTTCTTCTGTATGATTGCAGTTATTCATATTTGGCTTGAGGTTGAGATGAGCTTGTGGAGGCTGATGTCCCACACACATTTCCTCCCTCACTTGTATTGCATGCATTTTACTGTATATTTGTTTACTGTTTACTGTTTAAGTTGATGCTTTATCTGTTTCTGTTTATCATTGACATGATCCCCTAAGAATCTCACTTCCTTTGATAAAGAAGTGATGATTATAACTTTAGGTTGAAACCTATGCATGACAACTTCTAGGAGTTCCCTGTTTCAAACCTCAACCATAGGATGAATCCTTGGCATGACAACATTAGGACTTGATAGTCTCCCCTTAGTTGAACCTGTTCGTTCTCTCTTCTCATCTCAAAACAACTTAAAATACAACAATAAAGGTTAACTGATGTCGTACGTTACGAGCCTTAAGCTATCTGAGAAAGGTTTGTTGGAGAGTTTCTTTTCAACAGTCTGGATGTTTAGTATGGCACCCTTTGGGTGACATGTGACACATTCACTCTCAGGTCATAGTCTCTAGTGCGATATTGGTTGCAAACATCCATAAAAACAGTTCTTCCGTAAAAGACAGAAAACAAACTTCAAACCTTTTTGCCCCGTGGGCCCGTAATTCAAAGGAAGCTTTTCTGAAGAAAAGAGTGTCGTTAACTCCCAGTTCTACCGCAAACAGTAACGCCTAAGTCTCCAAGTGTCGAGTTGCGTACGCCAAACTGCTAGAATTGTTTGTCAACCCTACTCGATAAAACAGATGAATCTGAATCCCCGTAATCCGTATTATCCCGAACTACGTAAGCTCTGATCTCTCATACCTGTTGAGAGTACGCAGGCACAATACTGACGTATTGGCGAGCCACCTTCCCCGTAACCCGTAGTTAGCCGAACTAAGTTGACTCTGATTTCTCATTCTCTGATGAGAATACGTAGGCATAAAGTGCGACGCTTTGCCGAGTCATTTTCTTTTCTTTTTAAACCAGCCTTGATAGGTAGATAGATAAAACTAACCCATCAGATAAACACAACAAGCGTGGATCCCATCGAGTACGATGGACGTGAGAGGTGCTAATACCTTCCCCTTGCGTAACCGACTCCCGAACCAAGACAATGGTTGCGATGAACTTGTCTCATACCCTTTTCATCAGGTTTTTCCGATCGTTTCCTTTCCCATTCTGAGGGATAAATAACGAAAGGTGGCGACTCTTTTGTTTTTCCGGCACCTTATTTTCGCGGAAGCGACAATGTTCAGATGATGAAGTGAAAGTTTTGAATCTGGATGAAGATGAAGTGGGAAACAGAAACTGTTTGAAATTTGATACAGAGGGAATGACATCAAATGGTGTAGAAGTGTAGGGGGTAAAAACAGAGTTATGAGAAAGAAGAGGTTCTGATGGAATGATATCTGGTAGTTGTTTTAGGTAGATTTGAAGTACAGATGGTAGGGTAGTTGAAGAAATAGGTTTATATGGAATGGTTGGTACAGAGGGTTCTCTTCTGATATAAAAGTTTTTAAGTTTTAGACCATAAGGAAGGGGATCAGAGGGATATGGTTTAAAAGAAGTAAAGGAAGTAAACTTAGAAGTTCTAGGTTCATAGCCACGGAGAGAGGGTGGTGAGTAAACTTCTGGTGGTAAGTCAGATTCAGATGAATCAGATGATTCAGGTGAATGATAGGATGTGGAAGAGATTTCAACCAAAGTTGTCAGAGGTTGAATATCTAACACATCAGAATCAGATATTAAAGGTTCAGTGGGTTGGATAGATACTGGTTCTGGAATATCTGGTTGAGGAATTTCTGTTTGCTGGGGTTCTGGTTGTTGTGGAGTTGGTTCTTCTGGTGGTGTTTGATCTTGAGGTTCAGATTGGTCTGGTTCTGAGGTTTTTGGTTGTTCAGATTGTTCAGAAGTTATAGGTTCACTATTTGTTGGTGGCTCAGATGATTGTAACGTTGTGGTGTCAGATGCAATTTGTTTAGAAGATGTAGGTGGTTGTATAGATGATTAAGATGGTACAGAAGTGGTTTGAGTTTGGGAAGATGGGGGTTCAGGAGCAGAGCTAGTTGTTGATGATTCTATTGCAATTTCAGAAATAATAGGTAAGGATGATTTAGTATCTGTTTTCTTAACACGTTTGATAGGAGCAGAAGGAGCTTCTCCAGAAGCTTTTCTTTTCTTCTTCTTCTGAGGTTCTTCAGAAGTTTTCTTCTTTTTCTGCTGTGTGCCTGCAGCTTCTTATTCTTCTAAAGCCTGTTTTCTCTGCCTCTTATGTTCCTCATAGAAATCTGGCATAGGTGCATGGTTTAGAAATCCTTCTGGAATTGGAATTCCTTGTTCCATACATGAGCCAACATACTTGATCTAAACTTCCTTTGGTTCTTCTGCATAAAACGTTGGAAAATCATCTACAAGAATTCTTCGTTTGCTTACTTCTTCTGTATTGAGTTTGTCAGGAACAGAAGTAAGTTCATCTATTACTTTCAGCCTCTGTAAAATTTTAGCATTCATAACTTTTCCAAGAATGGATGTAAGTTCTTCTTTCAGTCCAGCCGCATGCAGATGCGCCACCAGACCATTCTCTGTCAGAATGTCCGAAATCAATCTTCCACAAGGGATCGAATTTCTACCCTTTGCCTGTTTTGCCTTCATGTCTTCTCTGGATGTCTTAACATTATTCCATAGATGAGAGAAAAGCAGATGAGGCAGATCTACCTTTATGCTCTGACTAAGACAGAACATGAAGTAAAGCTGATCATTATTTACATAGTCAAGAGAGTTTGTAGACTTCCTGTGATGAATGCAACCCATGAAGATTTTAGCCCAGATCTTGTAATTTGGCTTCAAATCTTTGAACTTGTTAGAGGGTTCTCCAGAAGCAATCACCTCTTCATAAACAGCTTCCATATTGACACGCCCAGTTAGACGAGAGACTTCATCAGTTCCTTCATATCCTATGAGTTTCCTTATAAGATCCTCAGTAATCACAATTTCTTTTCCTAGAACAGATGACACAATGAACTTGGGATATGCATTAGCATGAATCCAAAATTCTTTTACCAAAACTGGATAAACTGGCCCAAACAGTCTATCAAAATACTTTGTCCCTCCTTGAGCATCAATGATAGAACACAGATTAAATCCATTTGCATCCAATGAAGCAAAATCCACCAAGGATTCACACAAAACTTCCAGTTTCTCAATAGGTGTGAGATTTGTTCTAACAGGTTCCTTGAAAGGAACAACACCCAGATTAAAAGATGATACAACTGCCATGGTAGATTGGAACTGAGCAGAGGTTGATTAAGAAGTATCCATTGTTGAAGAAGTTGAAGGATTAGGGTAACTAACGGTTTTGGGTTTGGGAGAGAGATGAAAACAATGGAACAAGCAGAAATGCATACAAGTGTTCGTGAGAGTGAAAAGTGTGAAATGTTGTGAGTTGTGGAATTTATAGAGAAAAATTAGGGCACACAAAGGTCACACGTTCACATTTAGCATTTAATAGCATTTAATAAAAAGAAAATAATTATTTCAAGCATTAATGATTCTGACAATTTGGGGGAAAAACGAGAAACCAAATATTCAAACAGTACCTCAAACGTCTTTTCAGTATCGTGCACTCCATCTTTTCAGAATCTGAGTTACACGTGTTTGCTTGCATGTGCTTCTGAAAACTCTTTGAGAAATAAAACATTAGCCAACGTTCAGATCCTCTGAGACTTGTTAGCTCAGATACACACAGAAATAATAATTCAAGAAATTAAATAAATGACAGATGAAATACTTCAGAGTTTAAACAATTTGCATCTGAGAAAGTTGCTTCTGATAAATATTATTCTGGACAGAATTCCATACCAATATTTTTCAGAATAAACTTGAACCTATCTTCAGCAAGGGGTTTGGTAAAGATATCAGCTCATTGATGGTCTGTATCAACAAAGTCTAAGTTTATAATACCCTTCTGAACATAGTCTCTAATGAAGTGATGTTTAATTTCTATATGCTTATCTTTAGAGTGTAAAATAGGATTTTTAGACAAGCATATAGCAGAAGTATTATCACAGAATATAGAAATGTTACTCCCAAAGATCTGATAATCTTCTAGTTGACTCTTCATCCAGAGCATCTGTGTGCTACATCCAGCAGCAGCAATATATTCTGCTTCAGTAGTTGATAGAGCAATTGTAGGTTGCTTCTTGTTGTACCAGGAGATTAAATTTCTTCCTAGAAACTGACAGCTTCCAGAAGTACTCTTTCTTTCAACTCTGTCTCCAACATAATCAGCATCACAGAATCCAACTAATTTAAATTCATCAGATTTTCTGTAACACAAACCCACATTAGTAGTACCTTTCAGATACCTTAGAATCCTCTTAACAGCTGTTAAGTGTGATTCTCTAGGATCTGATTGGAATCTAGCACACAAGCATACACTGAATAAAATTTCAGGTCTAGAAGCAGTTAAGTATAGAAGAGATCCAATCATACCTCTGTAGAGTTTCTGATCTACTTTCTTACTTACCTCTTCCTTGCCAAGAGTGCTTGTTGGATGCATTTGAGTCTTTGCTAACTTACTATCAGTCATGTTGAACTTCTTCAGAAGCTCTTTTACATATTTAGTCTGATGAATGTAAGTGCAATCTGGAGTTTGGTTGACTTGAATTCCCAGAAAGAATCTCAATTCTCCCATCATGCTCATCTCAAATTCAGCCTGCATACATTGAGCAAACTCCTTTCCAAGCGTAATATTGGTAGATCCAAATATAATATCATCTACATATATTTGAAAAATTAACAGATCATTCTTAAATGTTTTACAGAAGAGAGTTGTGTCCACTTTGCCTCTGATAAAAATTTTCTCCAGAAGAAAATTACTTAATCTCTCATACCAAGCTCTGGGAGCTTGTTTTAAACCATAAAGAGATTTCTTAAGTTCAAAAACATGTTCTGGAAATTTATCACTTTCAAAACCAGGAGGTTGATGAACATAGACTTCCTATTCTATAATGCCATTTAAGAAGGCACTCTTAACATCCATCTGATATAGAGTGATGTTATTTTGTGCAGCAAAAGAAATGAGTAGGCGTATAGATTCTAACCTAGCCACAAGAGCATAAGTCTCTGTGTAGTCAATTCCTTCTTGCTGACTATAACCTTGAGCAACAAGCCTTGCTTTGTTTCTTACAACTTCTCCTTTTTCGTTCAACTTGTTTCTGAAGACCCATTTAGTTCCAATGATGTTGAATCCTTTTGGTCTTGGAACCAAATCCCAAACGTCATTTCTTGTGAATTGATTGAGCTCTTCTTGCATGGAAATTATCCAGTCATTGTCTTGCAGAGCTTCATCCATAGAAGTTGGTTCAATAACTGACACCAAACCAAATAATGACGCTTCAGATGATCTGAGGTAGGATCTTGTTCTTATAGGGTCATCCTTCTTTCCAATGATCATTTCTTTTAGACGGGAAGACTTGATTCTGGATGATCCTTTAACATTTGATTCTTCAGAAATATTCAAGTTGTTAATTTAAATAGCCAAAGGAGTTGCATCTGGCGTTGCTTCTGGCTCTTTCACTTTAGCTTTATCTGCCTCTGAATCTTCAGAGTCTGTGAGAATTACTTCTCTATCTGCAGAACTTTCAAACTGCTTTGGCTTTTGAATGCCAATCTTATCATCAAATCTAACATGTATAGATTCCTCCACAATCTGTGTTTCAGTATTGTATACTCTGTAGCCTTTAGAGGGTTCAGAATACCCAAGCATGAAATACTTCTGTGCTTTAGAATCAAACTTGTTCAGATTCTCTTTAGTATTCAACATATAACATATACATCCAAAAGGATGAAAATAAGAAATGTTGGGCTTTCTGTTCCTCCACAATTCATATGGAGTCTTCTCCAGAAGAGGTCTTACAGACACTCTGTTCTGAATATAACAAGCTGTGTTTATTGCTTCTGCCCAAAAATGTTTTGCCAGATTAGTCTCGTTGATCATGGTTCTGGCCATTTCTTGCAAAGTCCTATCTTTCCTCTCTACAACTCCATTCTGTTGTGGAGTTCTAGGGCAGGAGAAATCATGAGCAATGCCATTTTCATTAAAATATTTTTCAAAATATTTGTTTTCAAATTCGCCACCATGATCACTTCTGACTTTAACAATTTTAAAATCTTTTTCATTCTGGACTTGTTTGCAGAAGTCAAAGAACACAGAGTGTGACTCATCCTTGTGTTTTAGGAATTTCACCCACGTCCATCTGCTGTAGTCATCAACAATGACTAATCCATACTTCTTGCCTCTGATGGATGCAGTTTTCACGGGTCCAAACAGATCAATATGAAGTAACTCTGATGGTCTTGAGGTTGAAACAACATTTTTAGTTTTAAAAGAAGATTTTGAAAATTTTCCTTTCTGACATGCTCCACAAAAAGCATCTGAGTTGAACTTCAACTTAGGAAGTCCTCTGACCAGATTGATTTTATTAATCTGAGATATACGTCTCATATTAATATGGCCCAATCTTCTATGCCAAACCCATTGCTCTTCATTAACAGACATAAGGCATTTTACTTTTTGAACCTTAAGTTCTGAAAGATTAATTTTATAAATGTTGTTCTTCCTTTTTCCATTAAAGAGGATAGAGGCATCCTTTTGACATACAGCTTTGCAACATTTTTTATTAAAGATTATGTCATAACCATTGTCACTTAATTGACTTATGGACAATAGATTATGTTTTAATCCTTCTACAAGTAAAACATTAGATATATAGGGAAGATTACCATTGCCAATAGTACCAGAGCCAATTATCTTGCCCTTCTGATTCCCTCCAAACTTGACGTCTCCTCCTGATCTAAGTTCCAGGCTTTGGAACATAGACCTTTCTCCCGTCATGTGACGTGAGCAGCCAGAGTCCAGGTAACATGATTGATGTCTTGACTGCACTACTAAAGATGTATGCAACAGATATTATTTTGTCCTTAGTGTCGCTACTGCGAAAATCGGCGCCGGCTGAACAGAAGAGTCGCCACCGTGCGTTATTTATCCCACGGGAGGGAAAGGAAACGCTCAGAGTAAACCTCGCACAACACGGGAAAGGTATGGTCGTCGCAACCAAAACCTGGATTCGGGAGTCGGTTACGCAAGGGGAAGGTATTAGCACCCCTCACGTCCGTCGTACTCGACGGGATCCACGCTTGTTTTCGGGTATGGATTGTTATTCTATCTAAACTATAGGTCAAGGGTTAAAAAGAAAATAAAATGAAAAAATAAAAATGACTCGGCAAAGTATCGCACTTTATGCCTACGTATTCCCGCCTGGAACGAGAAATCAGAGTCAACGTAGTTCGCCTACCTACGGGAAAGGAGGGGAAGGTTGCTCGCTAGGATATCGCATCCTATGCCTACGTACTTTCACACGGCATGAAAGATCAGAGCAAACGTAGTTCGGGCCACGTACGACGCAAACTTGTCTTGGTTGATTTTAGTCCTTCTGAAAAGGTTTTCTTGATTAACAGTCCCGGCGGACAAAAATGACGCTTTGATGAGTTCGCATTCTTTTACGGAAGAAATGTGTTTTATTGTGTTTGAAATCTTTATGGTGTTTTTCTGTTTGTTTTGAGAAAGAAAGAGGCAGAACTCTAACCTACGGTTGCGAAGGGAAACAAACTAACCTAATGTTATCATGCATGGGTTAAGACCTAGTGTCTATCATGCTCCTCTCTTGCACAGAGAGAAACAGAGATCCTACGGGATAGGCAGAAATAGAAACAATACCAGATATAATAAAGCAGTAAAATGCATGGATGCAACAGTACAAGCGAGGCAAGGGAGTCCCACTCGACCTCGAACCTAGAAAACAATAGGCAAAAGTGAACAGGATTCACTTTCAACCCAACAGGGTAAACAGCAAACAATACAGTCCAGAAAACCAATCAATACATCAGAAATGAAATACAACAGCAAAAGAAACAGCATCAGCAGCTCTGAATCAACATCTGGCTCCAAGTAATCTCCAATCAGCTACAGGCTTCAACAAGCATCAATCTCCATCTTCATGGCCTTCAGGCAAGGGCTTTGATCATCAGTCTTCTATCTGCAGTGGCTTTTCTTCAAGTTCAAACCTCCAGGATGAGGGATCAGTCACAAGAGTGAATTGGGTGTTAAGCAATCAGTTGACTACCAAAGGTGGTGAACAGACTGCCTCTAACACAAAAGACATTTTCTCTCAAGAGTTCTACTCCTTAGACACTATCACCAAGCCTTCCAAAGGAAGGGGGTGAGTGTCTTAGAGAGACTCTGAATCACAGAGAAGAATGGATGCAGACAAGGCAATCCATGTTTGAGAAACAAACCTTCTAACCTAGAGCTCTGTCCAACTCCTAAACCCTAGTCTCCTCAGCATCTGCTAACAAGAAAACTCCTCTTCAACTCTGGAAGTTGAACTCCAATCTCTGGATCTCCAATGGCTTTCATCTCCTCAAGTCTTCAGCTCTCCCAAGTCCCCAGACAATCCCAATACCCAAGCAAGCAAGCAATAATCCCCAGAGGGCACACCACACCAGTCAATCAGATATATACAGAGTATTAATAGCAGTAGGGGAAGCCTGACTTTTTCTAAGGGGATCTAATAACTACCCATAGCCCCTATAGTTCCATAGCTAACCTATTCAATCTCTAAGTCCTAAGGGGAAAGAATCAAATCTCCTAAGTTATCACCTAAAAACCCTAATTTGTCCATGTTATTCACACTTACACTAAGCACCTAAATTTAACTTCTAAAAATGGAAACTAAATTATTTCTACAAGTTCAATGTCTAACCTAAACAACCTAAAAAGAATGGATAAAAAATATGAAAGCACTTAATAGAACAAAAAATAACAAAATCATGCATGAAATGGAACTATATAAAATGTTATTTATTTAGAAAATATGGAAAAAATATCAAATAAAAAAATAAAATGCAATTTTTATTTTTATTATTTTCTAGACACCTTAAAGAAAAATATGCAAAAAGAATGAGTTAAAAATGATGATTTTGCTATTTATTATGAATTTTATAAGATGCATGAAAAAATTAAAGAAAATAAAAGAAAATATAAAGAAATAAGATGGAGGGGGTGAGAAAAGCAAGAAAACCAAGTTAAGCGCGTTGGGCCCATCAGAATGGGGGGTGCGAATAGCTCTCTGAGCCCAATCCCCCCCAATTAGTGAAACGGTGCGTTTGGGATTTCAAATTTTCCCACCAGATTGAAGCGCGAATCACAGCCGTTGGATACTCTCCCCAGGTCAAAAGTCCAACCCCCATCGTACGGCTCTCCACCCTTCTTCAACCTCCAGCGCCTAGGGTTTCAGTCGTGCACTCCATGCACGAAGGTTCCACTCACTCGTTCTCCATGCTTTCTTGATGAAAAATAAAAACTCCAAGCCCTAAAATGCTCTACAAAACTCAAGGAATCCACGTCTAATCCTAGTTTTCCCTAACTCTCATTGTACACTCCAAACAGAGAGCACGAAATTCAGGGCACACCATGCTTGCCTGAGGTCAAAGTTGCCAGAACTCAAACCTGATGACCCACAGATATTCTACATGCTTGCCTCATTATTCTATGCTTCATCACATTGATTATAACCCAACACACAGCTCATTCTCGAAGCCAACAGAAATGGCAACCTGTCATGGATCTCCACGAATCTATCCCTAAACTCCAAGAATTGATCCTCTAGGGTTTCTAAACAACATTATCCTAACCACATGATCTCTACCAGCCAGAATAGTGAGATTCGAAGAAGTTTACATACCTTGCACTTGATGATGGTGATGGTAACTAGACCTCAATTCAACCTTTGATACTTGCTGAAAACGATCTCCAATGAATGAATATGCTTCTGTTTGCAATGATTTATGCTTAATCCTTGTGAATCATGCTATTCCATCCTTCATGCAAGTTGGAGTTTCAAACTGAATCTCTTCACACAGCCACGAATTCTCTCCAATCTCTTGTGCCAATTACTCCATGATGATAGTAGATGATGATAGTGACAGAAATCAGAATGATAGAGGAAGTTTCAATGGGTTTTGGATGAAAATGCAACTTGGAGTGAAGAAGATAATAGGTATAATCCTTGATCAATTCAACCACTTCTTGATGTGAATCCTAGGGTTTGAATGATGATGATGATGATTCAATCCAAAGATGTGAGAATTTTGAGAGATTTGTAAGAGTTTGAGTATCTTATGGAAGAATAAGAAAATGGATGAAAATGGAGATTTTTGACAAATGGGAGCACCAACCCTTGCATGAATCAGCTTGCATGAATATATAGGTTGCATTAGAACCTCCTAGAACATTGGAGAAATTTCCCTTACACTTTTCCCTTTCAATTTGGATTATGTTACTTTCAATTCAAGCAACCATGGATAACTAACAAATTATGACCTAAGCTCAAAATTCCACTTTAGCCAATGTTTTTAAAATGCCTTTTCCATTCAAAATGACCTATAATTTTGCATCATTTGGCCAAGATATGAAAAATACCATTTTTTAAGCCATTTTCCCTCATTAAATTCACCAATTTTGAAACCTTGTGCTATGGACATTTCCAATCTCTCATGGTCACTTTTCTAGATTCAAAATGTCATTTGGAGCAAGTTTTATGTTGTAAGTTTTTTCATTTGAGGCCTCCTTGTATGAGTTTTGGACATAGGTTAAAATGACCTGTAATTCACAAATGACCAAAATACCCTTTGCTTGCCAAGATCATAAGTTTAGTTCCACACATCATATGAAGGCATACTATACCATTCTAGAAAGCTAAGACAATGAGGAACAATTCTTATGTTGACCAGAAATTCATTTGAAATCTCCTTGAGGGGTAAAAATTGCTTGGAAGTCAAGTCACTTTCACAGACAAAATTTCAGATACCTCAGATGACCTGTAACTTGCAAGGACCATAACTTGAGTTCTATAAATCTCCTTTATGTCTTCCACCACTAAAATTAAAGGTCTTGAGATCCTCTACAAGTTTCATGTTGGCCAAGGATCCATTTGAAGCTTGCATTTTGACTTATCTTGCTTGGAAATTTGACCTAAACTAGGGGATTTTACATAGAAACCCTAATTTAGAAACTCCTCTTCTCCTTGATTTCTCTTGATTTCTTCTTGGCATAACAACATATCCTTACTCTCCATGTCAAATGATGAACCCCACATCTCTCCAATAGACCTTAATGCCTTTCCATCAAACATTTGACCTAGGGTTGACCCAGAGTTGACCCAGATGAAACCCTAGTTGACTGTCTTCAACTGTAAATCTTATGATCACATCACTGACTTGTCTCCTTCTCCAAATGACTTTCTAGGTCCTCCATGATGTCTACATACTCTCCATGCTCATATCAATTCACATCTCACAACTTCTTTGTTGACCCTCAGATACCCTCAGATAAGGGATAGGCTCAAGGCTTGATCTGCTGAACTCTCTGCTCTCAAATTCTTTTCTGATGACTTGAATGAGATGGAATTAAGATAATAACCTCTTGATAGGCCTCTAGAGATGAGAATAATGATTGGTCCCCTGTTGCATGACTTGATATGCTTATGCTATGCAGATGATTAGTCTATGTACTTGACTCTATATGCAAATGCTAATGATATTGAAACATAAACCAAGTGAATAAGGTTGAGCAAATTTTAGGGTGCAACAGCTGCCCCTATTCAAGCGACTTGGACCCGATTGGGTGAAGATCCCAGAGCCTTCAAACACTCGAGGTACGAGACGGTTGAATATTACGAAACCCGGAAATTTGCCAACCGCAGAAATAAACTGCACCCCTGTTTGGGTAACGACATCCACTGCCTGGATCTGACTGTTTGCAGCCGCTCCCTGATCTCGTAACGACCACGCTGGGGATAGCAGATTGCTTGCTTGTCCACATTAGGACTCTGTCTGTCATCAATACGAAGAAATCTCAACTAGAACCTGTCCACGTTAGGACTCCACTTGCTGTTAACCCAGAAAAATCTCGGCAACTCCGCTGGGGGATATTCCAATAAATCGTCCACGTTAGGAATAGACTCTTCCACGTTAGGAATAACACCATCCACGTAAGGAATCATCTCTTCTGCATCTGTCCACGTCAGGACTAAACCTTCCATCTTTCCACGTCAGGATGCAATCTTCTTTTTCCACGTAAGGAGAACCATATCAATCTGTCCACGTAAGGACTCCAGTACAACTCGATATGTCTGCGTCAGGACTCCAATCTTTCCGCGTAAGGAATACAACTTTGGTTCTGAACCTGTCCACGTTAGGACTCACCTTTCCACGTAAGGAGTACATCATTCTTCCACGTCAGGAATCAACTTTTCTTGAATCCGTCCACGTAAGGACCCCAATCTCTCCACGTAAGGAATCTATCTTCTTCTTCCACGTTAGGAATAACTCCTTTGATCTGTCCGCATCAGGACTAAACTCTTCCACGTCAGGAATAACCTCTTTCTTTCCACGTCAGGAATCAATCTTGATATGTCCGCGTGAGGACTCAATCTTTCCACGTAAGGAAACCCATTTTCCCATGCAAGGAATCTTAACTTTCCACGTTAGGAATAAACTCGTCTTTCCACGTAAGGAACTGAAACCCCCCTTTTTTTTCACATAAGGAATAAACTCGTCCACGTCAGGACCCGTCTTTCGTCTTGATTTGTCCACGTCAGGATTCAGGCATCTTCGACCCGCTGGGGAAATAAAACTTGTCCACGTCAGGACTCCCATCTCCTCTGTTGAGAAAGCCAAACTCGTCCGCGTCAGGACTCACACCTTCGTCTGATCTGTCCACGTCAGGACCCATGCTTCGCCAACCTGCAGAAAGATAACTGCTGAGAGTAAATGGTCCACGTCGGGACACCAGCACAAAGAGTAATCAGTTTTGTCAACGTCATGACTTCACATTCTACCAATTCCGAGAAACCGAATCTATCCACGTTAGGACTAACACATCTCATCAACCCGGGGAAATAAATCTGTCCACGTTAGGACGCCCACTCCTGAAGAAATCCCGTCAATATAGGAACAAGTTGTCCCCGTCAGGACTTAGTTCTCCATTGATCCCCACCCACAAACTCCTTAGCACCGACATGACAGCGACTTCGAGGCGGACTCCACTGGGGATATCTGGGAACCAAACTACCGGATGCCTGTTCTGATGACCGGTGTCATCTTCTGAAATTCTGATTCATGAAACCCCTTTGATGACAAATAACTCTGCTTGGAAATAAAGAGAAACTTATCCTGGTAACTCTGTGGGGAATACTGCCGAAACTGACATTATCATTGAATATCTCATGCCGAGATCTTGAGTATTTGGTAGCTCATTTGAGCAAGAGCTCCCTCTACCTGAACTGCTGTAGTACAGAAACTGCTTCAGCAAAATAAATGCTGAAGGTAACGCCGACTCCGCCGGGGATAGCCAGATGCTACAAAATTATTCCAGCAAAATAAATGCTGGAAGGGTGAAGTCGACTCGGCTGGGAAATTAGGGACTTAACCCGGACACCTTGTTGAGGTAACCCCCTGCTGGGGAGTAGCAACTACGCTGAGGAATAGCAGGTATGCCAAGTATGATTGGACTTCTCTGCTGGAGAGTGAACTGATATTACACGGTATCCCTGACAAAACAAATGACGGGACCCACCACCAGCTCTGCCGGGGAGAGTCTTGATCCTCGGGTTCCACTGGGAGGAAAGAACATTTGCTGAAAGGAGAGAACTCCGCTGGGGAAGAGACTATTCTCTCGGGGGAAATCCACTGACTCCGCTGGGGGAGAGTGAATGACCCTGCGGGGAAAGATGAACCTGTCTGAATACAGCCTTACGATCTTGGAATCGCCGATCCTTTTCGCACAAGCTACGACTAGCCGGAGAGTTCGATCCTTCTTCAGGAAGAACCTACATGACCTACGTGAAGGCTGAGTCTTTCGTTATTGCAATCTTTCGATCATCTTCCTCGTACAGTTATGAAACCTGCAACAACACAAACAAGACAAGACAAGCCTATGCAACCAAATCAACTCAGGTTAGTGACGTTATTTTCAGTTAATTCAAAGCTTTAGCAACTGTTGGCAAGGGCCAGCGACGTTATACTCATGCTAGTTTCATCAAACTTAGGCGTTAATCATGCACAAAACAGTAAAGAACAGTGTCAAGTACTGAATAACGTATTTTATTGATCGGGCCCCTGAATGGGCGGGGTTTTGTACACGGGATGTAACTCCTGAAATGAGGAAGCTACACAAAGCAAATATACAAGTATACAAGTATGCACAAGAAGCATAAATATTGACAACTTGAATTTGTACACATGTCGGCAACGGGATACAGATGAACACCACGAATTGATCCTCCCATGACTCGTCCGACCCCAATGCTTTCCCGGTATCCCCACTTCTGAAGAGATTGTATCCGATAATTGGCACCTCAAATGTATTCTCCCGCGTTGATGCTTATTGCAATTATCAAACTCGGACCGCAGTCATTTGCTTTTCAAATCCCTAACTTTTGCGTGAACCGCCCTTTACGGGTTTTCAGTTCACCGGGATACCCTTTTTTGCCGAAGCCGCCCAGTGTAGGTTTTCAACTTCGCGGGTGTACATTTTTTCAATTTTATCCCTAATTTTTGCCCGAACCTTTCATTCTGTTTTTGGTTCACCAGGATGCCCCATTTTTGCCTGGACTCTCTTTTTTCTGTCCAGCGGGTCTATTTTAAGCAAAGTATTTTTTAACTGCGTCCGAATTCACAGGCGACGTGAAGTCTTCTCCGTCCATGGTGGACAACAACAACGCTCCTCCCGAAAATACTTTCCTGACAACGTATGGCCCTTCGTAGTTGGGGGTCCACTTGCCCCTGTGATCTGTTTGCGGCGGGAGAATCCTTTTCAGCACAAGGTCGCCCGTCTGAAAGCTTCGCGGATGTATCTTTTTGTCATATGCTTTCTTCATTCGGCTCTGATACAAACGACCGTATGCTAGAGAAGCGAGCCTCTTCTCATCCATCAAACTCAGTTGATTCAACCTGTCTTTTACCCATTCTGCCTCGTCCAGCTGAACATCTCGCAATACCCTCAGAGAAGGGATCTCCACTTCCAATGGTAATACCGCTTCCATTCCGTACACTAACGAGAACGGGGTTGCCCCGGTTGATGTGCGTACCGTCGTACGATAACCGTGCAAAGCGAAAGGTAGCATCTCATGCCAATCTTTATAGGTCACCACCATCTTCTGCACGATCTTCTTGATATTCTTATTGGCCGCCTCAACAGCGCCATTCATTTTGGGTCGGTAAGGGGAGGAGTTGTGATGTTCGATCTTGAAATTCTGACAGAGCTCCTTCATCATTTTGTTGTTCAGGTTTGAACCATTGTCCGTGATTATCCGCTCGGGAATCCCATATCGGCAAATGATATCTCTCTTGAGGAATCTGGCCACCACCTGCTTAGTTACGTTTGCGTAAGACGCCGCTTCTACCCATTTGGTGAAATAATCGATTGCTACTAGGATGAACCGATGCCCGTTAGAAGCTGTCGGCTCGATCTTTCCAATCATATCGATTCCCCACATAGAGAATGGCCATGGCGATGACATTACATTCAGAGGGCTTGGAGGCACATGGATCTTATCAGCATAGATTTGGCACTTGTGGCACTTCCTCGCAAACTTGAAGCAATCAGTCTCCATAGTCAGCCAAAAGTAACCTGCCCGCAGCAGTTTTCTCGTCATAGCATGTCCACCAGCATGCGTGCCAAATGTACCTTCATGTATTTCTTCCATGAGCAACTTTGCCTCTTTTTCGTCTACACAACGCAACAGCACCAAGTCGTGGTTTCTTCTGTATAAGACGCCATCCGGGTTCAAATAGAAATTACCCGCTAATCTCCTGAGAGTCTTCTGATCTTGACCGGACGCCCCAGCCGGATACTCTTTACTCTTCAGGAAATTAAGGATATCGAAATACCATGGTTTGCCATCAGATGCTTCATCAATAGCAAATACGTAAGCTGGCCTATCAAGCCGAGAGATAATGATTCGGGGAGCCTCGTTCCAGAAGTTGACTTTGTACATGGAAGACAAAGTGGCGAGGGCGTCAGCCATTTGATTCTCTGCCCGCGGTACATGATGCAATTCAACCTTGTCGAAAAAAGGCAACAATCTCCTTGCATAATTCATGTAATGTATCAAATTGGACTGCCGTGTCTCCCATTCCCCTTTGATCTGATTCACCACCAGAGCTGAGTCTCCGTATACGTCCAGGTGTTTGATTCGCAAATCAATGGCTTCTTCAAGCCCCATTATACAAGCTTCGTATTCGGCCTCATTATTGGTAACAGCAAAGGTCAGTCGGGCAGTAAATGGGATGTGCGACCCGTGTGGCGTAGTGATGATTGCCCCTATTCCACTACCATAAGCATTCACAGCTCCGTCAAATATCATCTTCCATTTAGAGCCCAACTCTGGCCCCTCGTCTGGCAACGGCTCCTCACAATCTTTCATCTTTAAGTACATGATATCCTCGTCAGGAAAATCAAACCTCATCGATTGGTACTCTTCAATAGGCTGCTCCGCCAGATACTCAGACAACACACTCCCCTTTATAGCCTTCTGCGAGACGTATTGAATATCATATTCAGTCAAGACCATCTGCCACCGGGCAATTCTTCCTGACAACGCCTGCTTTTCAAATACATATTTGATAGGATCCATCTTCGAGATGAGCATGGTTGTATGATTCAGCATGTATTGCCTCAAACGCTTGGCGGCCCAGGCTAGCGCGCAACAAGTTTTCTCCAGCATTGAATACCGAGATTCACAATCTGTAAATTTCTTACTCAGGTAATAGATTGCATGCTCTTTTCTCCCTGTCTCGTCGTGTTGACCGAGAACACAACCCATGCTTCCCTCAAGAACCGTCAAATACATTATCAAGGGTCTACCTGCTACTGGGGGTATCAAAATAGGAGGCTCTTGCAAATACTGCTTTATTTTATCGAACGCCTTTTGACAATTTTCGTTCCACGTTACAGCTTGATCTTTCTTCAACAGCTTGAATAATGGTCCACACGTGGCCGTTAGGTGAGATATGAACCGGGCGATGTAGTTCAATCTCCCTAAAAAACCGCGCACCTCTTTCTCTGTTTTAGGCGTCGACATTTCTCGAATTGCTTTTATTTTAGCAGGGTCGACCTCTATTCCTCTTTCGCTTACGATAAACCCCAGGAGCTTACCCGATCTCACCCCGAAGGTGCATTTATTAGGGTTCAGCCTCAGCCTGAACTTCCTAAGCCTTTTAAATAACTTCAACAGATTTACCAGATGCTCTTCCTCCGTCTGGGATTTGGCAATCATATCGTCAACATAAACTTCGATCTCTTTATGCATCATGTCATGGAAAAGAGTCGTCATCGCACGCTGATATGTTGCCCCAGCATTTTTCAAACCAAAGGGCATCACTTTGTAGCAAAATGTTCCCCAAGGCGTTATGAAAGTGGTCTTCTCCATATCCTCTGGCGCCATTTTAATCTGATTATAGCCTGAAAAGCCGTCCATGAAGGAGAATACGGAGTATTGAGCAGTATTATCAACTAACACGTCGATGTGAGGAAGTGGAAAATCGTCTTTTGGGCTTGCTTTATTCAAATCTCGATAATCCACGCACATTCGAACCTTGCCATCTTTCTTTGGCACTGGTACGATGTTGGCAACCCATGAAGGATATTTTGTCACAGCCAGGAAACCAGCGTCCCACTGTTTTTGAACTTCCTCTTTGATCTTCATTGCCATATTTGGTCGAGTTCTGCGAAGCTTTTGTTTGACCGGCGGGCAATCTTCTTTCAGTGGCAGGCGATGCACGACCATGTGTGTATCGAGCCCTGGCATATCTTCATACGACCAAGCGAATACATCACTATACTCTTGGAGCATTTCAACCAGTCTCCGCTTGATATCGCCCTGCAGCGCGGCTCCGATACGAATATTCTTCTCAACCCCTTCCGACCCCAAGTTGATAATTTCGATGACCTCGTCGTGAGGCAGAATGGCTCTTTCCTCTTGCTTCACCAACCAAGACAGTTCTTCAGGAATGTCGCTATCTTCGACAACCTCTTCTTCGGCCTGGAATACCGGGTGCTCGAAGTCGGGACGAGTCATAGGTGGTTCAAGGATGTCATCTGAAAATGTTATCCTGCAAAATAATGGTTAAGTGCTTCAAAATGCGTATAAAGCGAACAACCATGTTGCCATTTTATTGAAAAATATAAAACAAGAAAGACAGGGATTACAGTATTTGCACATGAAAAAAACGCCATTTATTCAATGATTAACACGCAATGTTTATAACAACACAGCCCTAAGCAAATCCTGATGCCCCGGGCAAGACATCAGATTATTCAACAATTAATAAAGCAAAGCATTACTATTTAAAAGTCACAGGAACAAGCTCCTGAATAGACCAGTTGCACAGTCCTTGTCCTGGCGTGCTTGGCTGAATCCAGGCATCCATATCACAGTCGCTGTCTCCTTCATCAGACTCCGAAGCAGCATTAACAGTTTCATGACACACTCCACTGGCAGAGATGGTAATTGGCCCTCTGAAACGGGGTGCCCCCACGGAAGGAGTTGACGACGACGGTTGGTATCCCAGCCCGAACCGGTCCATCTTCACAGGAATGTCCAGCACTTTGCCCCAGCCTTTGGTTTCTCCTGCCTCCACTAGAGCTTGAGCTTCTTTGTACGACGAAACGGCTATCTCTGACGCTTTGCTCGGCCCGGGACCTTTGTCCTTGATGCGCAAACCTTCGAATGCTTGGCAGGGTGTTTCGTGGATTTCTCCGTCGACCTCCACATATTTAAATGACGACAGATGGCTGACCAGGATGTCCTCTTCTCCGCACACGGTGACTACGTTGTCTCCAACCATATATTTTAACTTCTGATGCAGGGTGGACGTGACTGCCCCGGCCCCATGAATCCAGGGTCTTCCAAGCAAGCAGCTGTACGCAGGCTGTATATCCATGATATAAAACTCAGTCGCAAACACTTCCGGCCCCACCTGCAGAGGCAATGTGATCGACCCAAAGACTGTTCTCCGCGTGCCATCAAACGCTCTGACTACCAAATCGCTGGGCGTACACAAAATTCCTCTAACATCCAGCTTCATCATCGCCTTCTTGGGTAGCACATTCAAAGACGATCCGGTGTCAACCAATACGTGTGACATTACTGATCCTCTACACTCAACAGACACATGCAGCGCCATATTATGATCTCTTCCTTTCGGGGTCAAGTCAAAATCAGTAAAGCCCAAGCTGTGGCCTGCATTCACATGTGCCAGCACTCCTTCCAGCTGATTCACGGAGACGTCTTGGGGTACAAAAGAAGTATCGAGGACTTTCAGCAAAGCATTTCTGTGGGCTTCTGAACACAACAGCAATGACAGGATAGATATTTTGGACGGTGTCTGCTGCAGATGCTCCACAATCTTATAATCACTTTTCCGAATCAAGCGCATGAACTCTTCTACGTCTTTCGCTGCCGACTCTTTTTCACTCGCTTGCCCCGGAACATTTTCAACCACTTTCCCTTTTCCTTTCGCTAGTCTTTCAGCCTCCACTTCAGGAGATATAAAGATCCCGCCACTCCTTGTCATGCCTCCTGAGCCGACAACATTATCCACAGTCTCGGCTGGCTGCTTATTAACATCAATTTTTATCCCGTCACAATACACCTCTAACCCATATGACCACGGGAATGCTTTTGTGTTCTCGTACGGGATCGGCCCGGCCTTAGTTATGGTGATCGGTGGTCGCTGAGCCGGTGCTGCGATAGCGATCGTCTTCCGAGGAATCGTTACCGTGGCCACATCAGTCTGATCACACGCTACTGCCCCCGCGGGCTCTTCAGTTGCTGCTCGGTCAAACTGCAATATGCCTTCGTTAATTAAGGCCTGAATGCCTTCCTTCAAATCATCACACCCTCCTGCCCGGGTCCAACAGTCTAAGCAATATTCGTTACATCCTGGGTAAACACCTCCTTGTAACAGTCGGCTCTTTATCTCGCTCAGCGGCGTCTTTAAATCTTCAACATTCACAATCAGATTCAACCTTTCCTCAGTTAGAACGGCGTTAGCCCCGTGATTAGGCATGGGTTTCTGCACTATATTCGGACCTGCCGTTCCGAAATTGATAGTCTTATTGTCCAAAAGATCCTGCACAACATGCTTAAAAGCATGGCAACCTTCTATATCGTGGCCCGGGGCTCCAGAATGAAACTCACAGTGCCTGCTTGCATCGTAACCAAACAGGGGAGCTCCTGTTATCGGTGCCAGGGTTCTTTTCTCTACCAGGTTTAATCCCAACAATGTCTGCAACAAATCGGCGTAGGTCGAGGGAGGCTTCTCAAACACTCTTCTCGGTTTACTACCCTGGAATCTTCGTTGAGCCTGCTGTGCCCCCTGCTGAGGCTGCTGTTGCTGTGGCATTGGCTGTTGCTGAACCGGTTGTTGTTGCTGGAGTGGTTGTTGTTGATACGGGATAGTAACACTCGCCACCTGCTGCGGCTGACGATATTGACCTCGTCCTCTACCTCGGCCTCGGCCTCGGCCTCCAAATACTGCGCTTGCCTCGCCCTGCCGGCGCCCACCGTAAGCTTTTCTATTACTGCCAGATGCAGTTGATTCCTCGGCTTGGAACTTTCCTTGCTTAATATTACGTTCAATCTTTTCCCCCATCAGAATTAGGTCTGAAAAACTGGCCAGAGACGTATGAAACAACATGTCATGAAACAAGCCTGTGAATGTGCCGACGAACATGTCATTCATTTCTTTATCTTCCACCGGAGGACGGACCCTGGCAGCCATATCGCGCCACCTTTGCGCGTACTCTTTAAAACTCTCCCCCTTCTTTTGCGACAGCCCGGCCAACTGGACCCGATTGGGTGCCAAGTCGTTGTTATACTTGTAGTGAGCTACAAATGCCTCTGCTAATTGCTTCCATGTCTTGATATCAGTTGGCTCCAACCCCATGTACCACTCTAGGGAAGGGCCTGACAAACTATCTTGAAAGAAATGCATTAGCATTCTTTCATCGGTTGAGTATGCCGACATCTTTCTGTAATAAGCTCGTACATGCACTTTTGGACATGTGTCTCCTTTATACTTGTCGAACGCAGGGGCTTTGAATTTGATTGGCACCCTTAAGCCAGGTACCAAGCCCATTGTTGCCATGTCCAAACCCACAGCACTTTGGTTTAGGACTCCCCTCATCTGCTCTTCCAGCATTCTAATCTTCTGGGAGTCATCCATCGGCCCTTCGAAACCTCCTCCGGAGAAGGCGTCCTCCTGCTGATCTTCTTGCCACATACCATTTCCAGCCCCATACCCGTCATATCCATTATTACGTCCAGCTCTGATCTGATTCATCCCCGGACCTCGGCCTCTGTTGCCATACCCTTGAACACCTCCAGCAGGACCAAAAGCCATAAACCCCGCGCCGCTTCCGTTTCCAAAGCCTCCGTAACCATGATTGGTCACACCATAACCATCCTGCCCAAAGCCTTGAGCATTAAAGCCATACTTCCCCGCATTATCGAATCCCTGATCATTGAATCCGAATCCAGTATTGACAAAGCCGTTGCCGCCTAGATTATCTCCCAAATTGACATCACCCAGCCCAACGTTATGGACAGCAGTCTCATTTCCAACTCCGACGTTACCATTTACAGCAGCGGTAGCGTTGTTGACATTAGCAGCGGGTATATTGACTACGGGTGGAGCCACTGGCGTGGGAGTGCCGTCTCCATGAGCAGTATCGACCCGTACAGACTGATGATCCTCGTTACCATGACCAGCGTTTCGAGCCAACAGAGGTTGGACCATGGCCTGCAAATTCTCCTGTCCTTTCGCAATAGCTTCCATGGTCTGCATAAAGAGAGCGAGCTTCTCGCGCACATCTTGCATCTCGTTCTGCATTTGATCCATGATTCTTCGACAGTTGGTGCGGGTAGAATAGCGGTGCGGGTGTTGATCTGCAATCCTGAAAAGTACCTGGTACAGAGCAGGAAATGAGACACCATCCAAGGATTACCTGTAATGCAATATGAGTATGAATGCAATGCAATGTGTCTGTGCATTAGGGAAATTCATTCTCCCAGTTCTAGTATGAAGGTGCCAGTGCAGTGACAGTGTTGACAATAGGAATACCGGAGCTGAATCATAGAAAGCCTCATATATTGTAGGGAAAACCAGAATACAATGTCGCTGAGAGTACGATAAGAAGGCATGACCTCAACCAACAATCCTGGTGATGGTCAGCACTTATGCAAATAAAGCATACAAGTTACTACAAGTTACTACATGGAATGATCAAATCCTCCCGAAAGTTTGGTACTCTTCTATCAACTTCTTGGTCTCTGGATGACTTGGTCGATCAAGCAGCCCTTCAACAAGTTGGTTTCTCTTCTTAAGAACACGGCGCACGTCTTCAGCAGTTTCTTCCCACGTTGCTTCTCCGAAGCAATCTTCTAGCTTTCGCTTCTGAGACACCGCTTCATCTCTGGATTTGATTGCTTTGTTCAGTGCATGCTGGACACTGTACCGGGTCATCACTTCTTCCTCACACTTCTTAATGCTAGACTTCAACTTCTCTTCGAGGTCGGAGATTTGCTGTTTCAGCTTATCTTCCCTTTTCTTATTGTTGGTGAGTGTAGCATTCCAAGTCTTATTGCAAGAGGAGATTTCTCGGTGTGCTGCGTCGAGCGCCTTCTTTTTGGCTTCCAGCATGTCATGGGAGCTTCTGAACTCTCGCCCCAGACGTTCACGCTTTTTCTTTTCCTCAGTCAACTCAGCCCCTAACCTGTTTAACAGCTCGATTTGTTGTTGGAAAGCATATACGGCCTTGTTTTTCTCACTGCGTACTTGAGCTAGCTCTTGCTCTAACCCTTCGTTGATCTTCATCAAGGCTTCTTTTTCTCTCACAACTTGCTCATAGACTTCCCTAGAAACAGTAGTTGGCTCCGCTACCGGAATAGGAACAAGGATTGGTACATCTGGAAATGGCATTAATAACTGACTTGCTCTTTCCTGGACCCAAACCCTGTAAGGTGCATAGGCCTGGCAATCGTTCTTACCTAACAGTGGTTTCCCTCTGCGGTTAATACGCGTCCAGGCGTGCTGCAGCTTGGCTAGTAACTCCCCCTTCACGTCTCCGGTGAAGTACAGAGATTCCTGTACTTCTTCCTCCTGAGGTGGATTCTTCAGTGCATATCCGAACTGACGAATGAATAGAGAAGGGTTGTAATTGATACACCCTTTTCTTCCTATCAGCGGCACATTAGGGTACCCAGAACAACTGAAGATGAGCTCAGATCCCAACAGGTCTCGATCAAACCACACAACGTCTTCGGAATATAGCCTCATCAGGCGCTCTGGCCAACCAGCTGGGACTGTAGTCTCTGCAACAGATCTTCTCTTAGGAAGGTGACTCTCAAACCACCTACTCAACAAGGGTACACACAGATGAACATTCTTCCCTCTTCCCTTCTCATTCTTGTAATGCAGTGAGTGGTAGAGATCTCCGAGTAAGGTAGGTACAGGATTACCAGCAGCAAACAAGTAGAAGGCGTCGAAGTCCACAAAATCCGGTATATTGGGGAACAGTACTATGCCATAAATGCACAAGGCCAACACAACATTGAAAGCAACCCAGCACCCGCTCTTGGCATACTCTTGGGCTTTACTAACTAAGAATTGGAGTGAGAAGCCTGGAACTCCACGGGAAACAGTAGTCACAAGTTCAGAAGCATCAATATGCAAGGCTTTTGCCAAATCCTCCGGCTTGGGCTTGGCGTCATAATGAATGAATGGAACCTGGTTCTGCACGGGCAGCTCAACATACTCAGCGTATTCCTCCAGGGTTGGTCCCATAATAAAGTCAGAGAACGTAAAGCACCTCAAAACAGGGTCGTAGAATTGCATCAAAGCATACAGCCCATCTAACTCTGCCTCCGTAGGTTTGCACACCAATCTCAATAATCTACCATAGCTCATCCGGAAGCTCCTACGAACACCCTCATCAGCAAGAGAAATCAACCCCAGTAGAGGAACAATATCAGGAGTAGGCAATTTGTAAGCAACCGTTCTCCTTAAGCTAGTCATGATCAAACACTCAGAAGTCTGGGCACTAGAACTAGGGAAATGCAAATGCACCTGCAGCACAGACACACGTTAGTGAAATGCAAATGGTAATGGATATGCAGTAATGCAATGCAAGTAACATGCAACAGGGACCGAAGCTGTAGCTGAATAGCCTGGACCATATCAAGAAGTTTCAGATAGATTCTCTAGAAATCCTCAAACCCTGGTCTCAGATAGACCTAAAACAAAGCTCCAATACTGGTCTCTGATAGACCCCATAATCACAACATGAATGGTCTCCGGCAGACCTCAAATCAAATTTCCCCCTGGTCTCTGACAGACCTCAGAACACATCTCCAAATAGTCTCTGACAGACCTCGGAACACACCAAATGGTCTCTGACAGACCTTAGAACACATCTCCACCTGGTCTCCGACAGACCTTAGAACCCTCCATAAATATTCAGGATCCTGATCAAGAAACAAACCGGTGGTCTGAAGGTCTAGTTACCTGCATAACCCTGAATCCCCTCACAGGTGGGTGGCCCTATAACTGGCACAAGGTACGGCATCCTATGCGGTCGTCGGCGTCACAGACTTTCAGGGTTGATGATACGATTCCCAGAAGGAGTGGCATCATCAATTCCTGAAGAGGCCTCACTTAGCCAACTTCCAAATGATCGGTCCCCAGAGTCGACAATCCAACTAACCAGCAACCCACGCCAACCAAAGGAAGGGGCAGGAGGCCAACCAGAGGAACCTCGTCTGAGTGTAGATTTCATGGGACACCGAAGCAAGCAAAGCAAGCGGGCGCCCACTAATTTCTACTCTAATTCTAGGTGCTCTCAAGCCCAGGTCCGGCTCATCTCTCAATATCAGAACACCCGTCACACCCCAGATACAGCAACAATAATCAATATATAAAGCTGAAAATACAAGGTTAGAAATATAAAATAACTCCATACAAAATCCTCGACGGGAAAACAAGCGTTAGGATTGACTCTAACAGGTTCCTTGAAAGGAACAACACCCAGATTAAAAGATGATACAACTGCCATGGTAGATTGGAACAGAGCAGAGGTTGATTAAGAAGTATCCATTGTTGAAGAAGTTGAAGGATTAGGGTAACTAACGGTTTTGGGTTTGGGAGAGAGATGAAAACAATGGAACAAGCAGAAATGCATACAAGTGTTCGTGAGAGTGAAAAGTGTGAAATGTTGTGAGTTGTGGAATTTATAGAGAAAAATTAGGGCACACAAAGGTCACACGTTCACATTTAGCATTTAATAGCATTTAATAAAAAGAAAATAATTATTTCAAGCATTAATGATTCTGACAATTTGGGGGGAAAACGAGAAACCAAATATTCAAACAGTACCTCAAACGTCTTTTCAGTATCGTGCACTCCATCTTTTCAGAATCTGAGTTACACGTGTTTGCTTGCATGTGCTTCTGAAAACTCTTTGAGAAATAAAACATTAGCCAACGTTCAGATCCTCTGAGACTTGTTAGCTCAGATACACACAGAAATAATAATTCAAGAAATTAAATAAATGACAGATGAAATACTTCAGAGTTTAAACAATTTGCATCTGAGAAAGTTGCTTCTGATAAATATTATTCTGGACAGAATTCCATACCAATATTTTTCAGAATAAACTTGAACCTATCTTCAGCAAGGGGTTTGGTAAAGATATCAGCTCATTGATGGTCTGTATCAACAAAGTCTAAGTTTATAATACCCTTCTGAACATAGTCTCTAATGAAGTGATGTTTAATTTCTATATGCTTATCTTTAGAGTGTAAAATAGGATTTTTAGACAAGCATATAGCAGAAGTATTATCACAGAATATAGAAATGTTACTCCCAAAGATCTGATAATCTTCTAGTTGACTCTTCATCCAGAGCATCTGTGTGCTACATCCAGCAGCAGCAATATATTCTGCTTCAGTAGTTGATAGAGCAATTGTAGGTTGCTTCTTGTTGTACCAGGAGATTAAATTTCTTCCTAGAAACTGACAGCTTCCAGAAGTACTCTTTCTTTCAACTCTGTCTCCAACATAATCAGCATCACAGAATCCAACTAATTTAAATTCATCAGATTTTCTGTAACACAAACCCACATTAGTAGTACCTTTCAGATACCTTAGAATCCTCTTAACAGCTGTTAAGTGTGATTCTCTAGGATCTGATTGGAATCTAGCACACAAGCATACACTGAATAAAATTTCAGGTCTAGAAGCAGTTAAGTATAGAAGAGATCCAATCATACCTCTGTAGAGTTTCTGATCTACTTTCTTACTTACCTCTTCCTTGCCAAGAGTGCTTGTTGGATGCATTTGAGTCTTTGCTAACTTACTATCAGTCATGTTGAACTTCTTCAGAAGCTCTTTTACATATTTAGTCTGATGAATGTAAGTGCAATCTGGAGTTTGGTTGACTTGAATTCCCAGAAAGAATCTCAATTCTCCCATCATGCTCATCTCAAATTCAGCCTGCATACATTGAGCAAACTCCTTTCCAAGCGTAATATTGGTAGATCCAAATATAATATCATCTACATATATTTGAAAAATTAACAGATCATTCTTAAATGTTTTACAGAAGAGAGTTGTGTCCACTTTGCCTCTGATAAAAATTTTCTCCAGAAGAAAATTACTTAATCTCTCATACCAAGCTCTGGGAGCTTGTTTTAAACCATAAAGAGATTTCTTAAGTTCAAAAACATGTTCTGGAAATTTATCACTTTCAAAACCAGGAGGTTGATGAACATAGACTTCCTATTCTATAATGCCATTTAAGAAGGCACTCTTAACATCCATCTGATATAGAGTGATGTTATTTTGTGCAGCAAAAGAAATGAGTAGGCGTATAGATTCTAACCTAGCCACAAGAGCATAAGTCTCTGTGTAGTCAATTCCTTCTTGCTGACTATAACCTTGAGCAACAAGCCTTGCTTTGTTTCTTACAACTTCTCCTTTTTCGTTCAACTTGTTTCTGAAGACCCATTTAGTTCCAATGATGTTGAATCCTTTTGGTCTTGGAACCAAATCCCAAACGTCATTTCTTGTGAATTGATTGAGCTCTTCTTGCATGGAAATTATCCAGTCATTGTCTTGCAGAGCTTCATCCATAGAAGTTGGTTCAATAACTGACACCAAACCAAATAATGACGCTTCAGATGATCTGAGGTAGGATCTTGTTCTTATAGGGTCATCCTTCTTTCCAATGATCATTTCTTTTAGACGGGAAGACTTGATTCTGGATGATCCTTTAACATTTGATTCTTCAGAAATATTCAAGTTGTTAATTTGAGTAGCCAAAGGAGTTGCATCTGGCGTTGCTTCTGGCTCTTTCACTTTAGCTTTATCTGCCTCTGAATCTTCAGAGTCTGTGAGAATTACTTCTCTATCTGCAGAACTTTCAAACTGCTTTGGCTTTTGAATGCCAATCTTATCATCAAATCTAACATGTATAGATTCCTCCACAATCTGTGTTTCAGTATTGTATACTCTGTAGCCTTTAGAGGGTTCAGAATACCCAAGCATGAAATACTTCTGTGCTTTAGAATCAAACTTGTTCAGATTCTCTTTAGTATTCAACATATAACATATACATCCAAAAGGATGAAAATAAGAAATGTTGGGCTTTCTGTTCCTCCACAATTCATATGGAGTCTTCTCCAGAAGAGGTCTTACAGACACTCTGTTCTGAATATAACAAGCTGTGTTTATTGCTTCTACCCAAAAATGTTTTGCCAGATTAGTCTCGTTGATCATGGTTCTGGCCATTTCTTGCAAAGTCCTATCTTTCCTCTCTACAACTCCATTCTGTTGTGGAGTTCTAGGGCAGGAGAAATCATGAGCAATGCCATTTTCATTAAAATATTTTTCAAAATATTTGTTTTCAAATTCGCCACCATGATCACTTCTGACTTTAACAATTTTAAAATCTTTTTCATTCTGGACTTGTTTGCAGAAGTCAAAGAACACAGAGTGTGACTCATCCTTGTGTTTTAGGAATTTCACCCACATCCATCTGCTGTAGTCATCAACAATGACTAATCCATACTTCTTGCCTCTGATGGATGCAGTTTTCACGGGTCCAAACAGATCAATATGAAGTAACTCTAATGGTCTTGAGGTTGAAACAACATTTTTAGTTTTAAAAGAAGATTTTGAAAATTTTCCTTTCTGACATGCTCCACAAAAAGCATCTGAGTTGAACTTCAACTTAGGAAGTCCTCTGACCAGATTGATTTTATTAATCTGAGATATACGTCTCATATTAATATGGCCCAATCTTCTATGCCAAACCCATTGCTCTTCATTAACAGACATAAGGCATTTTACTTTTTGAACCTTAAGTTCTGAAAGATTAATTTTATAAATGTTGTTCTTCCTTTTTCCATTAAAGAGGATAGAGGCATCCTTTTGACATACAGCTTTGCAACATTTTTTATTAAAGATTATGTCATAACCATTGTCACTTAATTGACTTATGGACAATAGATTATGTTTTAATCCTTCTACAAGTAAAACATTAGATATATAGGGAAGATTACCATTGCCAATAGTACCAGAGCCAATTATCTTGCCCTTCTAATTCCCTCCAAACTTGACGTCTCCTCCTGATCTAAGTTCCAGGCTTTGGAACATAGACCTTTCTCCCGTCATGTGACGTGAGCAGCCAGAGTCCAGGTAACATGATTGATGTCTTGACTGCACTACTAAAGATGTATGCAACAGATATTATTTTGTCCTTAGTGTCGCTACTGCGAAAATCGGCGCCCGCTGAACAGAAGAGTCGCCACCGTGCGTTATTTATCCCACGGGAGGGAAAGGAAACGCTCAGAGTAAACCTCGCACAACACGGGAAAGGTATGGTCGTCGCAACCAAAACCTGGATTCGGGAGTCGGTTACGCAAGGGGAAGGTATTAGCACCCCTCACGTCCGTCGTACTCGACGGGATCCACGCTTGTTTTCGGGTATGGATTGTTATTCTATCTAAACTATAGGTCAAGGGTTAAAAAGAAAATAAAATGAAAAAATAAAAATGACTCGGCAAAGTATCGCACTTTATGCCTACGTATTCCCGCCTGGAACGAGAAATCAGAGTCAACGTAGTTCGCCTACCTACGGGAAAGGAGGGGAAGGTTGCTCGCTAGGATATCGCATCCTATGCCTACGTACTTTCACACGGCATGAAAGATCAGAGCAAACGTAGTTCGGGCCACGTACGACGCAAACTTGTCTTGGTTGATTTTAGTCCTTCTGAAAAGGTTTTCTTGATTAACAGTCCCGGCGGACAAAAATGACGCTTTGATGAGTTCGCATTCTTTTACGGAAGAAGTGTCTTTTATTGTGTTTGAAATCTTTATGGTGTTTTTCTGTTTGTTTTGAGAAAGAAAGAGGCAGAACTCTAACCTACGGTTGCGAAGGGAAACAAACTAACCTAATGTTATCATGCATGGGTTAAGACCTAGTGTCTATCATGCTCCTCTCTTGCACAGAGAGAAACAGAGATCCTACGGGATAGGCAGAAACAGAAACAATACCAGATATAATAAAGCAGTAAAATGCATGGATGCAACAGTACAAGCGAGGCAAGGGAGTCCCACTCAACCTCGAACCTAGAAAACAATAGGCAAAAGTGAACAGGATTCACTTTCAACCCAACAGGGTAAACAGCAAACAATACAGTCCAGAAAACCAATCAATACATCAGAAATGAAATACAACAGCAAAAGAAACAGCATCAGCAGCTCTGAATCAACATCTGGCTCCAAGTAATCTCCAATCAGCTACAGGCTTCAACAAGCATCAATCTCCATCTTCATGGCCTTCAGGCAAGGGCTTTGATCATCAGTCTTCTATCTGCAGTGGCTTTTCTTCAAGTTCAAACCTCCAGGATGAGGGATCAGTCACAAGAGTGAATTGGGTGTTAAGCAATCAGTTGACTACCAAAGGTGGTGAACAGACTGCCTCTAACACAAAAGACATTTTCTCTCAAGAGTTCTACTCCTTAGACACTATCACCAAGCCTTCCAAAGGAAGGGGGTGAGTGTCTTAGAGAGACTCTGAATCACAGAGAAGAATGGATGCAGACAAGGCAATCCATGTTTGAGAAACAAACCTTCTAACCTAGAGCTCTGTCCAACTCCTAAACCCTAGTCTCCTCAGCATCTGCTAACAAGAAAACTCCTCTTCAACTCTGGAAGTTGAACTCCAATCTCTGGATCTCCAATGGCTTTCATCTCCTCAAGTCTTCAGCTCTCCCAAGTCCCCAGACAATCCCAATACCCAAGCAAGCAAGCAATAATCCCCAGAGGGCACACCACACCAGTCAATCAGATATATACAGAGTATTAATAGCAGTAGGGGAAGCCTGACTTTTTCTAAGGGGATCTAATAACTACCCATAGCCCCTATAGTTCCATAGCTAACCTATTCAATCTCTAAGTCCTAAGGGGAAAGAATCAAATCTCCTAAGTTATCACCTAAAAACCCTAATTTGTCCATGTTATTCACACTTACACTAAGCACCTAAATTTAACTTCTAAAAATGGAAACTAAATTATTTCTACAAGTTCAATGTCTAACCTAAACAACCTAAAAAGAATGGATAAAAAATATGAAAGCACTTAATAGAACAAAAAATAACAAAATCATGCATGAAATGGAACTATATAAAATGTTATTTATTTAGAAAATATGGAAAAAATATCAAATAAAAAAATAAAATGCAATTTTTATTTTTATTATTTTCTAGACACCTTAAAGAAAAATATGCAAAAAGAATGAGTTAAAAATGATGATTTTGCTATTTATTATGAATTTTATAAGATGCATGAAAAAATTAAAGAAAATAAAAGAAAATATAAAGAAATAAGATGGAGGGGGTGAGAAAAGCAAGAAAACCAAGTTAAGCGCGTTGGGCCCATCAGAATGGGGGGTGCGAATAGCTCTCTGAGCCCAATCCCCCCCAATTAGTGAAACGGTGCGTTTGGGATTTCAAATTTTCCCACCAGATTGAAGCGCGAATCACAGCCGTTGGATACTCTCCCCAGGTCAAAAGTCCAACCCCCATCGTACGACTCTCCACCCTTCTTCAACCTCCAGCGCCTAGGGTTTCAGTCATGCACTCCATGCACGAAGGTTCCACTCACTCGTTCTCCATGCTTTCTTGATGAAAAATAAAAACTCCAAGCCCTAAAATGCTCTACAAAACTCAAGGAATCCACGTCTAATCCTAGTTTTCCCTAACTCTCATTGTACACTCCAAACAGAGAGCACGAAATTCAGGGCACACCATGCTTGCCTGAGGTCAAAGTTGCCAGAACTCAAACCTGATGACCCACAGATATTCTACATGCTTGCCTCATTATTCTATGCTTCATCACATTGATTATAACCCAACACACAGCTCATTCTCGAAGCCAACAGAAATGGCAACCTGTCATGGATCTCCACGAATCTATCCCTAAACTCCAAGAATTGATCCTCTAGGGTTTCTAAACAACATTATCCTAACCACATGATCTCTACCAGCCAGAATAGTGAGATTCGAAGAAGTTTACATACCTTGCACTTGATGATGGTGATGGTAACTAGACCTCAATTCAACCTTTGATACTTGCTGAAAACGATCTCCAATGAATGAATATGCTTCTGTTTGCAATGATTTATGCTTAATCCTTGTGAATCATGCTATTCCATCCTTCATGCAAGTTGGAGTTTCAAACTGAATCTCTTCACACAGCCACGAATTCTCTCCAATCTCTTGTGCCAATTACTCCATGATGATAGTAGATGATGATAGTGACAGAAATCAGAATGATAGAGGAAGTTTCAATGGGTTTTGGATGAAAATGCAACTTGGAGTGAAGAAGATAATAGGTATAATCCTTGATCAATTCAACCACTTCTTGATGTGAATCCTAGGGTTTGAATGATGATGATGATGATTCAATCCAAAGATGTGAGAATTTTGAGAGATTTATAAGAGTTTGAGTATCTTATGGAAGAATAAGAAAATGGATGAAAATGGAGATTTTTGACAAATGGGAGCACCAACCCTTGCATGAATCAGCTTGCATGAATATATAGGTTGCATTAGAACCTCCTAGAACATTGGAGAAATTTCCCTTACACTTTTCCCTTTCAATTTGGATTATGTTACTTTCAATTCAAGCAACCATGGATAACTCACAAATTATGACCTAAGCTCAAAATTCCACTTTAGCCAATGTTTTTAAAATGCCTTTTCCATTCAAAATGACCTATAATTTTGCATCATTTGGCCAAGATATGAAAAATACCATTTTTTAAGCCATTTTCCCTCATTAAATTCACCAATTTTGAAACCTTGTGCTATGGACATTTCCAATCTCTCATGGTCACTTTTATAGATTCAAAATGTCATTTGGAGCAAGTTTGATGTTGTAAGTTTTTTCATTTGAGGCCTCCTTGTATGAGTTTTGGACATAGGTTAAAATGACCTGTAATTCACAAATGACCAAAATACCCTTTGCTTGCCAAGATCATAAGTTGAGTTCCACACATAATATGAAGGCATACTATACCATTCTAGAAAGCTAAGACAATGAGGAACAATTCTTATGTTGACCAGAAATTCATTTGAAATCTCCTTGAGGGGTAAAAATTGCTTGGAAGTCAAGTCACTTTCACAGACAAAATTTCAGATACCTCAGATGACCTGTAACTTGCAAGGACCATAACTTGAGTTCTATAAATCTCCTTGATGTCTTCCACCACTCAAATTAAAGGTCTTGAGATCCTCTACAAGTTTCATGTTGGCCAAGGATCCATTTGAAGCTTTCATTTTGACTTATCTTGCTTGGAAATTTGACCTAAACTAGGGGATTTTACATAGAAACCCTAATTTAGAAACTCCTCTTCTCCTTGATTTCTCTTGATTTCTTCTTGGCATAACAACATATCCTTACTCTCCATGTCAAATGATGAACCCCACATCTCTCCAATAGACCTTAATGCCTTTCCATCAAACATTTGACCTAGGGTTGACCCAGAGTTGACCCAGATGAAACCCTAGTTGACTGTCTTCAACTGTAAATCTTATGATCACATCACTGACTTGTCTCCTTCTCCAAATGACTTTCTAGGTCCTCCATGATGTCTACATACTCTCCATGGTCAGCTCAATTCACATCTCACAACTTCTTTGTTGACCCTCAGATACCCTCAGATAGGGGATAGGCTCAAGGCTTGATCTGCTGAACTCTCTGCTCTCAAATTCTTTTCTGATGACTTGAATGAGATGGAATTAAGATAATAACCTCTTGATAGGCCTCTAGAGATGAGAATAATGATTGGTCCCCTGTTGCATGACTTGATATGCTTATGCTATGCAGATGATTAGTCTATGTACTTGACTCTATATGCAAATGCTAATGATATTGAAACATAAACCAAGTGAATAAGGTTGAGCAAATTTTAGGGTGCAACACTTAGGTACCCAGATCTTTTTGGGTCCTTTTGGGTTAGTTGCCTTAAAGTTTTGTCTGAACTTCTGTCTTTTTACAACATGTTTGTTCTGACGTACTTTAGGTTTAAACACATGAATGTTCTAATCAGAACTAGTGTGTTTAATATCATTAAGGTGACCAAACATAAAATGAGTATATAAATGAGTATGCTTAATGATGAGTTTATCAACAGGTGTTGGATTTAAATCCTTTCCAGAGGAAGATTCATATCCAATTCCCTTCCTATTGTTTCTGCTAACACCATAGATCATTGAAGCCATCTTGCTTCTATCTATGCTTCTTGACAGAAACTTCTGAAAACTATAGTCATATTCTTCTAAAATGTTTTTAGAATTTGACTTAATTTCAGATTTAGAATCTTGTTGAGCTTTTTCAAAATCATTTTTCAATTTAAAATTTTCTGCTTTAAGCTCAGCCATTTCAGATTCAAGCTTATTACTCTCAAATGCAATATGCTTTAAAAGCTTATTGTATTTGATTTTAATTTTGCTATAGTTTTCAAGGACATCTGATAAACTCTCAGCAAGTTCAGATCTAGTGAGTTCAGAGAATACCTCCTCAGAGTCTGATTCTGATTCTGATCCAGATTATTCTGCATGGTCTTCTACATTAGCCATGAGTGCCATATTTGCACATTCTTCATCTGAGTCTAATGAAGATTCAGATGCATCTGAATCATCCCATGTAGCTATCAAAACTTTCTTTTTATGCTCAGGCTTCCTTCTTGGCTTCTCCTTCTGAAGCTTTGGGCATTCATTCTTGTAGTGCCCAGGTTCCTTGCATTCAAAGCAGACAACCTCCTTCTTTCCAGATCTTCTGTGTCCAGAAGACTCTTTGCGTTGATCTGGTTTCCTGAAGTTCTTGAACTTCCTCTGTTTATGCTTCCAGAGTTTGTTGATCCTTCTAGACAGCAGGGACAGTTCATCTTCTTTAGAAGAAGAAGACTCTTCAGAACTTTCTTCTAACACATGCAACGCTTTAACAGATTTGTTAGACTTTAAAGCAACTGACTTACCTTTCTTTTGAGGCTCGTCTTCTTCAAGTTCAATCTCATGGCTCCTCAGAGAGCTGATCAGTTCTTCCAGCGTGATCTTGTTCAGATCCTTTGCTAGCTTCAGAGCAGCGACCATTGGTCTCCATCTGATTGGCAAACTTCTGATGATCTTCTTTACATGATCAGTAGTGGAGTAGCCTTTGTCCAGCACTTTTAATCCAGCTGTGAGGATCTGGAATCTAGAGAACATAACTTATATAGATTCAGATTCTTCCATTTTGAAGGCTTCACATTTTTGGATCAGCGCCAGAGCCTTGGTCTCTTTAACTTGTGAGTTCCCTTCATGAGTCATCTTTAAAGACTCAAACAAATCAAATGTTGTCTCTCTGTTGGTAATCTTCTCATACTCAGTATGAGATATAACATTTAATAAGATTGTTCTTGCTTTGTGATGATTTCTGAATTCCTTCTTCTGAGCTTCAGTCATAGATTTTCTATCAATTTTCTTGCCATCCCCATCAGTGGGGTGAACATAACCATCAATGACTAAGTCCCAAAGATCAGCATCATATCCAAGGAAGAAGCTCTCTATTCTGTCTTTCCAATAGTCAAACTTCTCCCCATCAAACATAGGGGGTTTTGTGCTGATTCTATCCCTTTCTTCATATCTGTTGTTGTTGTATGTTGAAGCTTCAGCCATAATATCAACCAAAAAATATATATCAAGAGTTTTCTCAACTGGATCTTTTCTGTTCACGGTGAAGTGAGAGCACTAACAGAATCGGAGCTCTGATGCCAATTGAAGGTGAGAAAAACACTTAGAAGGGGGGGTTGAATAAGGGTTTAGAAAATATTATGGCAATAAAAACACAATGATTTTTATCCTGGTTCGTTGAACTCAACTAATCCAGTCCACCCTATCAAGAGTGATTTGCCTTTCTCCACAAGGACTTAATCCACTATAGTCAAACTGATTACAGTGTCAAACACTAAGAACAACTGTCTTAGTCTTCTCAAGAACTACTGACCACAACTTGGTCTTCTTAAGGAACTTTTACAATCAAATGTAAACTAAACAAGTGTTTAAAATGCTTCTATGAAAGCTATATCACAACTGTGATTTATACACTTAAGATTAAGAACGAATGAAACTATTCAACAAAGAAATATAATTTGTATGAGAGCTTTGAGAGAGTTTTCAATAGATTCGTCAATATTCGTCAATTGTAGAAAGTTGTTGAAGGTTTGCTTTTATAGACAAAAACGTCCAAGACGTTGCAAGCTTGAAGACCGTGTACTGCAAAGTAGCTGTAGCCTTTTGTCTTCACATGACTTGGCCTTTCCTAGAAGTAGAACGTTCAAAGAAATCCTTTTTGCCTGAGTTCTTGTGTCTAGCATAAAAGAGGAAAGAGTCATTTGGAATATGCCAATGGATATATCTTTGAATAATCTTCGTCAACAAGCTTCTATCTTACAGCAATCAACATCAGAGCCTTGAGTGATCAGAGTCTTGATGTTATCAGAGTTTGTTGTATCAGAGTGTTGCAGCAAGTGTGCTTCAGCGTGAGTAACAATCAGAGCAGAGTTTGGAGATCAGATCCTCAGTACTTGCAACGAACAGTACTATCAGAGTCTTCTGAAAAAATGCTTGAAACTCTTCATAGAAAGTCTTCAGCTACGCTTCAGATGCTTCAGATGCTTCTGTAGCTTCTGCTTTAGAGTCTTCTGTAGGCAGCGTGCAGAATCTTCTAATGGGATGCTTCTGACGCTCAGAGCCTTGTGTAGTTCAATGTTCAGATTCATTTTTGCTTTCAGAAGAATATTAAATTTAATATCTGCAACAAAATTACTTGAACAAATTTAGAGTATATAATTTCTTAATACAAAATTTCATTAGTGTTATCACCAAAACATAGAGATATAACTAAGAACCAATCTATGTTCTAACAAACAAGTCGTGTGATTCAGGCACCAAAAAACAAAAAAAGTGAATGACTGTCACTCCAAAAACTTGTGGTTTCCTGAACCATCACTCCTGTCATTCAACCTCTGAGAGGTCAACGCTAGTGTCGAATTAGCTGAATATAGGATTGGAGAACATCACGGAGAATGGGTGGGTTAAAATAAACTTTGAGCCTTTATCCTTTCCTTGTAAACCGTGAACCCGACCAAGTTACAACCTGAAAAAGTCCTAATTGAAGCAGGTTTGTTTCGAAAGCATACTTCAGTAAAGATTGTATCGAAGCTGACTCCTAAAAGGATTCCTCTTACAGCGTTGTATTAATGTTGACATGTTGATAAATGATTCATTCACTTTATGTCACAATTTTTTTCCAGTGAACAGGCTTGGATTTCGAAAACTGTCATATGCATTGCATTTAATATATGTTTTATGCAGGACAACTTGTTTTACTTACGAGTAAGCGATTAACAGCAGGAAAGTTTCCACAGTGGAAAGATTGATCAGGATAGAATGCAGATTGCCTGAATACTCCGTCGAACTGGGGCAGGTCATATCAAATGATCATGGTATGGGAGTCAGCTATCCAGAAGTCAATTAATCTGAAGCAGTCAAGTCGATATTCGGTGAATCTCTCGCAGCCAAGAAACACTTTCCCCACAGGTCATCCAATCAGGGACATAGTCATTGTAAGACTGGGGCACGCCACCCCAAAGAGCGCAGAAGTTATTCCTTACCCGTGGGGCAATTAATGAAGCACTTCTCCGGGGTGCAGGGTGTTTAGGCAGTTCATATTAAGCCATCAGGGCATGAGATTTCAGATTTCCTTTCGAGGAATATCCCCACAGAGGTCCCACGAGCTGGGGCAGATTCAGAAGCGCAGGAATTGTTCCTCTCCATGTTTTCAAGAGCTGTTCAAGCAGGTTCAACTAACTTCCAAATGCGAGACGAATGTCGGGAAGTCGTGCTACTATCCCTTGACTATTTAGCCAGAAAACCTTTAAGTTCATACAAGATATTTTCCAGCATCAGTCATACCTGATCATTTGCAAATCCAAATCCCTTTGGTATGCCGGAAGACTTCGTTTGTTCTCTCCAGCAAAAGTCCAATCATCATTGGCACATGTAAGCTATCCCCGGTAGAGTCCAATCATACTTGGCACATTCGGTTATCCCCAGCGGAGTTGGTTTCACCTTTCCAACATTTATTTTGCTGGAATGTTCTGTTGTTTCCAGCTTTCCCCAGCAGCCCAAGCCTACATCTGCATCTTTGCATATTGTTATCATATTTGTATCATCCTTGCATTTCATCCTCAAATGCATAGCATTTCCATTTTGTATGGAGCATTACACCATATTCAAACATACGCGTGTGCATTCAAAGCATAAGCCAGTTTCTGCCAGCCTTCCGTGGCAACTTGAACCTCTTCAATCAATACAGGGGCATTTATTCAGCAGTTTTGTTCAGACAGCTTATCGGATTACTCAGGTTTTAGATTATATGTCGGTTATGCTTTGTCCATCAGTCATCTGATGACGACAGATTTTTCTTTCCGCCAGTTCCTATCAACGACATGTTTCCCCAACAGGTTTTCTCTCCGTCTATCATTAGACGATGTGAACCTTCGATATTGTTTTTCTTCCTGTCTAGCATTAGACGATGTGAACCTTCGGGATTGTTTTTCTTCCTGTCTAGCATTAGACGATGTGAACCTTCGGGATTGTTTCTCTTCCTGTCTATCATTAGACGATGTGAACCTTCGGTACTGTTTTTCTTCCTGTCTATCATTAGACGATGCGAACCTTCGGGATTGTTTTTCTTCCTGTCTGTCATTAGACGATGTGAACCTTCGGGATTGTTTTTCTTCCTGTCTATCATTAGACAATGTGAACCTTCGGGATTATTTTTCTTACTGTCTATCATTAGACGATGTGAACCTTCGGGATTATTTTTCTTCATGTCTATCATTAGACGATGTGAACCTTCAGGATTGTTTTTCTTCCTGTCTGTCATTAGACGATGTGAACCTTCGAGATTGTTTTTCTTCCTGTCTAGCATTAGACGATGTGAACCTTCGGGATTGTTTTTATTCCTGTCTATCATTAGACGATGTGAACCTTCGGGATTGTTTTTCTTCCTGTCTATCATTAGACGATGTGAACCTTCGGGATTGTTTTTCTTCCTGTCTATCATTAGACGATGTGAAAGGATCAAGTGCATGTTGATCCGGCTTTAGACGATGTGAAAAGATCAAGTGCATGTTGATCTGGTTTTGGAGAATGGAAAGGATCAAATGCATGTTGATCCGGTCCGTGGGTTGAATGACTGTGGAATTACACAGATAACTAGCAGCAATGTCAGGTGTTCTTTATCTGATGATCAGTTAGCTGGTTGCCGTTACAACTGTCTGTGTTCAATTTTTCTGGATATTTGTTCCCCTATCAGAGTGTTGCAGTTTATTTCCGCGGTTAGCAAATTTCCGGGTTCTTTAGTATTCAACCGTCTTTTACCTTGATTGTTTGAAAGTCGTTCGCTTTTCATCCACTCATGTCCAAGTCGTTTGAATAGGGGCAGCTGTTTCACCCCAAAATTTGCCCAACCTTTTTTTTCTTCTTTGGATGGCTTTTGTTTCTTTACATTGTTGTAGAATTTGCATTGCATATCATTGTTCATTTAGCAGGGGATCAAGAGGTTGTGCATAGCAAGGGGAGTATACTCAGAGTATTGAGCTCAAGCAAGGGGTTTTACTCAAGCTTGAATGGTCATCAGGTCATCTAGAAGTGGTCAATAGTCTTGTGAAAGGATGGATGGATGTATGTGGGTCAGCTCCTAACTTAGAGGCCAGTTAAAGAGCATCAGAAGTTCGTGAATGCATAATTATGGATATGAGATGTTGAGAGAGCTTATTAAGTGCTTTGACAACCATGTTGGTGCTTATTCAAGTTGTTGTGTGAGGTGGAAGAAGTCATAGTCAAGAATGTTGCATCTAGGGTTTTCGTCTGGTTAATCCTCAGTTAACTGTGAAATTGAAGGAGATTAAGACTCAATTCCAAGTCTATATGGTCATGGGATGTTGTTTTGAGATGTCTAATATCTCATTTCAAGATCAATTCACCAAGAATCAAGAGTGTGAGAAGTTACTAAATTAGGATTCTCAGTGTAAAATCCCCTGTATAGTCCCCAACTTCAAGACCACCTCTCTCAAGATAGAAGTCTCATCTCATCTTGACATGGTCATGAAACTTGTAGAGCATGTTCCTAGCTTTATTTTTAGTACTAGAAGTCCTTCATTGGATTTATAGAAATCAAGTTATGATGCTGACAAGTTACAGGTCCTCAGATGAATGTGATTTTGGTCAACAAGAGTCAACCAACTTCCAAGCCATTTTTGACCTAGAAGGATGTTTCTCCTAAACTTTTGATGAACATGAAAGTTGTTCCTCATGGTCTTAGCTTTCCAAATAGTACTATAAGTCCTTCATCTGATTTGTAGAACTCAAGTTATGAGGTTTGCACGTCAGGGGTATTTTGGGAAAGCAGGATTACAGGTCATAAAATTATAGGTCCATTTCACCAACTTGTACACTTCAAATGGAGATTTTTCCAACATCAAACTTGCTCCAAATGGTGTCAATTGTTCAACCAAGCATTAAGAAGTCATGAGTTTGGCTTGGAATGGAGAATTCCTAAAGTGAAATTCATGGAAAAAGCTTTAAAAGACCAAAATCAAATTAATTCATTTTTAACCAAAACAAGACATTTATGCATTTTTTGACTCACAAAGATGTACTAAACATGATGCCTATCTTGGATTTTCATTTTTGTACCATTTTCATGAGTTTTGCAATGACACTTTCAAGTGAAAAAGTGATAATCAAATATCAACCTTTGGATCAATTCAAGGGATGATTTGTGTCCACATGATCAGGTTGAAGCCTCAGCAAGCAAAATGAATCATATTGGAGCTGATTGCAAGCTATTTTCGTGCAGTTTTACAAAGCAAAAAGTGAAGAAAAGTTGGATTTGTAATTGGGCTGTACAAACTGCCATTGGGCTTTATTTCCATCATAATCCATCACATATAAGATTTTGATCATGAACAAATCATCAGAACAGTTCTTGGAGGGAGAATTGGATCAAGAGCATTTGAAAAAAGTGGAGAAAATGTGAAATTCGAATTTGGAGATTTATCAAGATTCAAGGAAAATCAAGCTTGCAAATATCTCTAGGAAGGATCATTGAACGTTTCTGGATCAAAATCATCAAGAATTCTACACGTTTGAAGGCTCAATGGAAGCTCTCCACTAGGTAAACTACCTTTCCAAAATTCTCACAATTCATGTTGAATTAGCACGCCATTGTTGTATGTTTGTGATCCTTGAGTTATGTAGATCATTTCTGGTTCATATTTGTGCTTGTTGGTGAACTTTTTTGATTTGAGCTTCAACCTTGTTGTTTGCGGTTTGCTTCATTCTTGAGGTTTCAAGTTTAATTGTTGGTTGATTCATACTCTATGCAACATGTAGATCATTTCTGGATACTTTTGAGTGATGTTTGAGAACATTTTTGTTTTGAGCATAGAACTGTTTTGCTTTAATTTGGAGTGTGTATGTACAAGAAATGAAAATGGACCACGGATTTGTATTCTACGTGATGTGTAGATCAATTTGGATATAAAGTTTGTGCAATTTGGTTCAGTTATGAGGACTGTGTGTTTGATTCACTGTGCACGGCGGCCAGAGTGTTGGAGAAGACGACCGGAGGCGGTTTCCGGCCGTTTGAGTTTCCCTCCAGATTTTGAATGGGGACGATGATGTCGTGGCTTGCTCTGAGCCCCAGGATCTATTTACTTTTCATTCCCATGGTTGAGATTAAGACGCACCATGTACTTTTAATTGCCTGGCATTTCATGAGCCCCCTGATGAGATTACCAAATGATCATGCGCTTCACAATGCGTTCCACCATGAGCCATCGTTGACCGTACCACACAACATTTTCGTTGAAGTCAAGTTTGTTGACTTGACTTGATCTAAACCACTTGATTTGTTTACTTTCTGATCAAGCGATCCTTATTAAGACCTACCGTGTGTTTTCATTTGACTAGTTGCATTGGATCACCAGAGTTTCTTCATTTTTGTCTTATGTGCTAACGGACCTGGGATTTTCTTTCTAATCACGCCCCCCTTCTGGGCCCATCCTTGTTTTGAACGTGATTTCTTTGCTTAATGCACCGTTGCTTTGTGATTTTAATTTCTTTTTCATTTTTATTTTGTTTTGCTTTCTGTTTGAATTTAATTCTTTTAAAATAGTTCCAATGTTCCTAAAATTACACAAAAATATTTTTTAGATACTTTGAGATGTCTTCTGATTTTAGAAAATTTTTATTTTATTTTTTGATTTATTTTTCAATTAAAGTTGGATTTAAATATTGGAAGTATATTAAGTGATTTAAATTGTGACTTTGTTTGATCTTTTAATTGTTTCTCTCATTTCCTTTGGGTCCAATGAATAAAATTAAATCCTCATATCCATGATGAGTTGATTAAATTTTGAGGACCATTTTGCCCCTGGTTGGTTGACTTTATGGTTGACTTTTGGTGCTTTCCTTTTGACCCCCGATTCTCCCATTACAAAGTGGTACATCTTGAATATTATTTTCTTTTGATGGTGCTTTGAGGGGATATTTGCTTTGAGCTTTTGGCCTCTGGTTGCCAACTTGTTTAGCTTCCTTTTGCATTTTATTTGGTAATTTTTTATCCCTTTTCCTAATTTTGAGATGACTTGCAAGTTAGGTCATTTCATAAGGTGGCTCATACAAGTGCATGACCTAGTTTGAATTGGAAATGACCTTTGTGGATCCATTGAGATCTCAAATCTTCTTGTTTCACATATTAGACATGTTGAGCTTGCTGTATGTTCATTTTTAGGTCAAAATTATGTTCATTACTTATTGGTTTGTGCTTTCCTTTTGTTGCTTCCATTTAGGGTTTCCATATGTCTTATGCTTGCATTGTTTGTGTGATATATCTTCTTGTGTGCTTTCTTTTTGTGCATTTCTTCTCATCCTTTCTTCTTTGCATTTCTCATATGCATGCTTGGTTGAGATGAGCTTGTGGAGGCTACTGCCCCACACTATTTTCCTCCCACTTTCATTCTATTTGTGCATCTTATGTTTGCATCTTCATTTGCATTTGCATGGTATTTCTTCTTCTTCTTTGGTTCTTCTTTGCCATGTTCCCCATAAGTTCTCTAACCTCTTGAGGTTATGATAGACTTTAAGTTCAAACCATGCATGATAACATTAGGTAGTCCCCTTTTGAATCTCAATCTTAGGATCACCATTGCATGACAACTTTAGGTTTGTGTTAGTCCCCCTTTAGTTTGTCCCTTCTCTTCTCATCTTCATACAATCTTAACATACTTAATAAAGATAATGGATGTTGTGCCATGAGCCTTATACTTGGGAAATGGTGATTGAGTGGTCACCTCTCAATTACCTAGAGTGTTTAGTATACGTCCTTAGGACGATATGCGACGCATTCGATCCTAGGTTTTAGACTTTAGTACAACATACATTATGAACATTCAAATTCAAAACACTTCTTCTCTAAAAAAATCAAAAACACTTCAAACCTTTTTCATCCTTCGGGATTCTAATCAGGAAAATCTTTTCAGAAAAAGAGTGTTGTTAACTCTTAGTTCTATCGCAAACGGTAACGCCTAAGTCTCCAATGGTCGAGCTGCATACACCAAACTGCTAGAACTGATTGTTAACCCTACTCGGGCCTAAAAAAATTTTAAACCGTCCGGTGTTCCTTTTAGCCCAAACTACGTTTGCTCTGATCTTTCATACCAGATGAAAGTACGTAGGCACAAGACGCGATGTCTTGGCGAGCAACCTTCCCCCTTTCTCCCGTAGTTATCCGAACTACGTTGACTCTGACTTTCCCATTGCACGAGGGAGTGCGTAGGCACAGAGCGGCGACGCTCTGCCGAGGCATTCTTCTTTTCTTTTTTCTTTTGTCCATAAGCCTTTAGCTAGATAGTTTACACACCCTTTTAGATAGACAACACAAGTGTGGATCCCGTCGAGTACGACGCACGTGACGGGTGCTAATACCTTCCCCTTGCGTAACCGACTCCCGAATCCAGACATGGTTGCGATGACCTTGTCTTTCCCTTTTTCATTAGGTTTTTCCGATCGTTTCCTTTCCCTCTCTTTGGGATAAATAACAAAAGTGGCGACTCTTCTGTTTTTTCCGCCAGTTGTTTTTCGCAGTAGCGACAGAACCCATGAACCTGACAAAGCACAAGTATGGCTGAAAGAGATCGAGAAGATCTTTCGAGTCATGAATTATTCAGATGCGCAGAGGGTGCAGTTTGGCACTCATATGCTTGAAGAGGAAGCTGAGGACTGGTGGAGTAACACTCGCCAGAGGTTTGAAGAGGATGAGATTGTGGTTACTTTGTATGTTTTTAGAGAGGCATTTCTGGAGAAGTATTTTCCAGAAGATGTGCGTGGTAAGAAGGAAATTGAATTCCTTGAGCTGAAGTAGGGTAACTCAACTGTGTCCGAGTATGCCGCAAGGTTTGAGGAATTGATTAAGTTTTGTCCTCATTACAACACTGCTAATACTAAGAGATCCAAGTGTCTTAAGTTTGTGATGGTTTGAGGCCTGAAGTTAAGCAAGTCGTTGGTTATCAGGAAATTAGGCGATTTTCTGAGTTGGTGAACAAGATTAGAATTTATAATGAAGATAGTAGAGCTAGATCTGCCCACTATAAGAGTTTAAGTGGCAAGAAAGGAAAAGGTCAATTCCGAGGGAAGCCGTATGTGACTCCTACTGATAAGGGGAAACAGAAAGCTGGTTACGGCAAGAAGCCGAGTGGGGGAGGAGTTTCCAATCTGGTGAGATGTTATAGATGCGGTAGAGAAGGACACCGTGCTCCTGAGTGCACAAGTGTTGAGCAGAATTGTTTCAAGTGTGGAAAGCAAGGTCACAAAGCTATGGAGTGCAGAAGCGGTGCGAGTGTGACTTGCTACAACTGTGGTGAGCAAGGGCATATTAGTACCAAGTGTGACAAGCCAAAGAAGACTCAAGGGAATGGGAAAGTGTTTGCTCTATCAGGATCGGAGACTGCTAGTGAAGATCGGTTGATCCGAGGTACGTGCTTCATTGATGGTATACCTTTGATCGCTATAATTGATACTGGAGCTACACATTCATTTATTTCTTTTGATTGTGTTAAGAGATTGAATCTTGAGTTGTCGATTATGAGTGGTGGTATGGTTATTGATACTCCTGTTATGGGTTCAGTAACTACCCCTTTTGTGTGTTTGAATTGTCCGTTGAGTATTTTTGGTAAAGACTTTGGAGTTGATTTAGTGTGTCTTCACTTAGATCAACTTGATGTTATTCTTGGAATGAATTGGTTGGAATTCAATCGTGTCTATATTAACTGTTTTGACAAAACAATTAATTTTCCTGAACCTGATGATGAAGGAGACTTGTTTATGACTGCTAATTAAGTAAAGGAATCAGTGCAAGATGGTGTGAAGGTATTTATGTTGATGGCAACTTTGAAAATTGGTGAAAATGGAGCAATGGATGCTTTACCAATTGTCCGTGATTTTCCGGAAGTTTTTCCTGATGAGATAAGAGATTTATCGCCGGAACGAGAGTTGGAGTTTACGACCGACTTAATTCCTGGAACTAGTCCGATATCGATGGCTCCATATCGTATGTCTGCATCGGAATTGAAAGAGTTGAAAAGTCAACTTGAAGATCTACTTGAGAAGAAGTTTATTCGTCCGAGTGTGTCACCGTGGGGTGCACCAGTTTTGTTGGTTAAGAAGAAAGAAGGTTCTATGAGACTTTGTGTGGACTACAGACAATTGAACAAGATGACTATCAAGAATAAGTATCCACTTCCGAGGATTGATGATTTGATGGACCAGTTGATTGGTGCGAGTGTCTTTAGTAAGATAGATCTGAGATCTGGGTATCACCAAATTCGTGTGAAGGTCGAAAATATTCAGAATAATGCCTTTAGAACGAGGTATGGACATTATGAGTATTCTGTGATGCCATTTGGTGTGACTAATGCGCCAGGTGTATTTATGGAGTACATGAATAGGATTTTCCATCCTTACTTGGACAAGTTTGCGGTCGTGTTCATTGATGATATTTTGATTTATTCGAAGAGTGGAGAAGAACATGTCGAACATTTGAGGATTGTGTTATCTGTGTTGAAAGAAAAACAGTTATATGCTAAACTTTCTAAGTGTGAATTTTGGTTGAAAGAAGTGAGTTTTCTTGGTCATGTGATTTCGAGTAGAGGTATTGCAGTTGATCCATCAAAGGTGGAAGCGGTATCACATTGGGAGGCTCCGAAATCAGTTTTTGAGATTAGAAGTTTTCTTGGTTTGGCAGGTTATTATCGGAAATTCATTGAAGGATTTGCCAATTTATCATTGTCGTTGACGCGGTTGACTAGGAAAGGTCAAGCTTTTGTTTGGGATGCAAAGTGTGAAGAAAGTTTTCAAGAGCTTAAGAGAAGATTGACGACAACTCCTGTTTTGATTTTGCCGAATCCGACGGAACCGTTTATTGTGTATTGTGATGCTTCTTTGATGGGTTTAGGAGGTATGTTGATGAAAAATAAATAAGTTGTAGCTTATGCTTCGAGGAAACTCAAAGTGCATGAGAGGAATTATCCGACGCATGACTTAGAGTTGGCCGTCGTTGTATTTGTGCTGAAGCTTTGGAGGCATTATTTGTTTGGTTCGAGATTTGAGGTATTTAGTGATCATAAGAGTTTGAAGTATCTCTTTGATCAGAAAGAATTGAATGCAAGGCAGAGGAGATGGTTGGAACTTCTGAAGGATTACGATTTTCGTTTGAATTACCATCTGGGTAAAGCAAATGTAGTAGCTGATGCATTGAGTAGGAAATCGTTGCATATGTCGATGATGATGGTAAAAGAGTTGGAAATGATTGAGCAATTTCGCGATTTGAGCTTAGTGTGTGAGAAGACTTCTTACGGAGTTAAGCTTGGTATGTTAAAGCTTACTAGTGGTATTCTTGACGAGATTCGAGAAGGATAGAAATCTGATTTGGGTTTAGTTGATCGGTTGACTATGATCAATTGAGGTCAAGGTGGTGATTTTCGGATCGATGAGAAGGGTATCATGAGATGTCGTAATAGAGTTTGTATTCCTGAGATTGTTGAGCTGAAGAAGAGTATTCTTGAAGAAGGGAATCGTAGTGGGCTGAGTATTCATCCGGGTGATACTAAGATGTATCAAGATTTGAGGAAAGTATTTTGGTGGCCTCGTATGAAGAAGGATATTATCGAGTTTGTGTATTCTTGTTTGACTTGTCAGAAGTCAAAGATTGAGCATCAGAAATCGCCGGGCTTGATGCAACCGTTGTTTATTCCTGAGTGGAAATGGGATAGCATATCTATGGATTTTGTATCTGGTTTACCTAGAACGCCGAGTAACTTGGAAGCTATTTGGGTTATTATGGATAGATTGACCAAATCTGCTCACCTTATTCCTATGCGAATGGATTACCTGTTGGAGAGATTGGCAAAGCTGTACATTGATAGAATTGTCAGTTTGCATGGTATTCCGTCTAGCATTGTGTCAGATAGAGATCCGAGGTTTACTTCGAGATTTTGGGAGAGTTTGCAAAGTGCTTTGGGTACGAAGATTCGTTTGAGTTCTGCTTATCATCCGCAGACCGATGGTCAGACTGAGAGGATGATTCAATCACTTGTGGATCTTTTGAGAGCTTGTGTATTGGAAAAGGGAGGGGCTTGGGATAACTACTTATCTTTGATTGAATTTACTTACAACAACAGTTTTCATTCGAGTATTGGTATGGCACCGTTTGAGGCATTGTATGGTAGACGATGTAGGACGCCATTGTGTTGGTATGAGTCTGGAGAGAGTTTTGTGGTTGGACTCGAGATAGTCCAGCAGACTATCGATAAGATTAAGATTATTCAAGAGAAGATGAAGATTTCTCAGAGTCGTCAAAAGAGTTATCATGATAAGAGGAGGAAAGCACTTGAGTTTCAAGAGGGAGATCACGTGTTTCTTCGAGTTACTCCAATGACTGGTGTTGGTAGAGCGTTGAAGTCGCGTAGGTTGACGCTGCGTTTTATTGGTCCTTATCAGATTTTGTAGAGGATAGGAGAGGTAGCCTATCGGTACCGTCGTCGCTTGCTAATCTCCATGACGTGTTCCATGTTTCGCAACTTCGGAAGTATGTTCCGGATCCGTCACATGTTATTCCTATGGACGAGGTTGAGGTGAGAGATAACCTTACGGTTGAAGCTTTATCGATTAGAATTCTGGACCGTGAATTTAAGAAGCTAAGAGACAAAGATATTGCGCTTGTGAAAGTAGTGTGGGGAGGCGCAGCGGAAGGCAATATGACTTGGGAATTAGAAAGTGGGATGCCAGAGTCGTACCAGAGTTGTTTGCATTAGGTAATATTTTCGAGGACGAAAATTCCTAAAGTGGGGGAGAGTTGTAACGCCCCGATTTTGATTTCCCAATTTTGTTGAGTCTTTTGATTTATTTTGGTGTTTAATATTTTAATTGTGAAATTTATGTGTTAATATGTTATGTTTGCATATTATGCTATTTTACCGATTTTGAGAGTTTTCGGGAAAATAGAGTGAAGGGTATTTTAGACATTAAGGATTTAGTGATAAGTTGAGATATTTTGTGAGAAATGGATTAGTAATGTTTGGAGAGAAGTAGAATACAAGATATATAAGTGGAAAAGAGAAAAGAAAAGGATAGAAATAGAGAGAAATGAAAAAGAAGAGAAAGAAAGAAGGAAGAAGAGAGAAGAGGAGAAAATAGAGGAAAAGCTTGGAATCATCAAGAACAACTTTTAAAGTTTGATTAATCGGGTAAGGGTGTGAAATCTTATTATCTTACCAATGTATATGATTATGTATGTGTGTGTTTGGATTGTTTGGATGTTTTCCATCTTTTTCCATTTTAGGTCGAAATGAGTTTAATCGATAGAAATCGATGGTTGAACGGTTAGAAGTTGGATTAAATGGTGTAGTTTAGTCGAGGAATGTTAGGCTAAGACTACTGGAACTTGTAGGTTTTGAATCGGGCGATTTTATGAGTTTTTGATGATTTTGGGAATTGAGGGTTTTGAACAACGCAGACGCTCGCTAGCACCTTCGCTAAGCGAGCATGGTGGCGAGTTATTCGCCAGGCGAGCCAACAGCGAGCTGATAGCGAACGGTTCCAGACTTGGGCAGAACCAAATGATCCAATATCGCTGGTAGCGAGGAGGTAGCGAAGGGTTCGCTAGGACCTCGCTAAGCGAGCAACTAGTGAGAACTTCCAGTAGCGCCCAGACCTCCTTCGCGAGCTTGTTTGCTAGGAGAACTAGTAGCGAGTGTTCGCCAAGGACTCATTAGGCGAGTGGTGTAGCGAATGTGACAACATTCTTATTTCTTGTTGTGTTTCCATCCAATGTTGATTGTTTGGCTCGATTATGATCGATCTTTATGAATTCATAGTTGTATGTTGTGATATGTTATGCTGTGGGTAGCCGTATGGCATGAATCCTAGATTGTGGAATCGATTGTGAAATGTGGCATTTTGGCAAATATACATTGTTTAAATTGATTTAAAAGTGTATGAATGATTGTGATAGAGTTCGTTACCGTTTGGCAATATGTTGTGAATGCATATTAATTGTATGCGATTGTATTTGTGAATAAATCTATTTGATTCTTGTATACTACTTGATGAATGTAGTGATGATATTGAAAGTATGAATACTTTGATGAAATGTGTTGTGTGTGCAATCATGATATAATTCTTGTGTGATGAATTATTTGATAATGCATGGGATTAAGATGCGAGAACGGTCTTAAATGCATTTGTTGTTGATTGCATACGCATCATTTGTTATCAAGAGGCAATGCTTGCTAGTTTCATGGAGACTAGTGACTTGTCCCAAACCTAGAAGGGTGGGTTTGAAAGCTTAGAGGACGGGCTTTTGTTTTTTATTGATCTAGGGGAAGGACCCGGTTTAAATGTAAAAACCGAAAAATAATAACAAGTGTTGGTACCACATGGCATGAGTTGCATTGAGTCACATGGCATGGATATAAATGTTATGTGAATGTATGCATATGTGTATGTTTATGTGGAATGATGAGAATTATGGATGTGTGCATGATGAATATGCTTGGTGATTATTCCATATTTGTTTATACATATATATGGTGATACATATGATGAGTTATGATGAATTGTGGCGAGAATGCGGAATATGTATATTCTATGCTTGTGTATATATATATATATATATATATATATATATATATATATATATATATATATATATATATATATATATATATATATATATATATATATATATATATATATATATATATATATATATATATATATATATATATATATATATATATATATATATATATATATATATATATAATTATATGCATTGATTATTATGATAATATTTCTCACCCTTCTGCTGTTCTATGATGCTCTATGAGGCATTGCAGAGTAGGTATGCTGGAGGTCTTTTGTGAAGCGTGTCTTCATTCTTTTGTCGGTCAGCTCTGATATGTAGCACCGGGTAGCTAGGATATATGATTCTTTTGTGATACGTTGTATATGTATCTTGTTGTGGAATGTTTATGAAAACATGAATTATATTGTGAATCAGACTAGATGATATTTATATATGTATATATGTTTGATGATCATCAATGTTTAGATGGTTCTGCTTTTATTCTAAATATTGAAATGTGGGTGTAAGGACTAAGTTCCTCTGTTGAATGTTACCCCACAGTTACATATCTTTATTGAGCAGGTGTTGTATGTTTTAAATTCAAGTATGATGTGGTGCACCTCTTTTATACCGTGTTTTAATTATACTCTGATGGATTTTTAATATGTGCCTAAATGATTTATTTGATTAATTGGGGGTATAGAAAGGGGGTGTTACATACCGAAGACTGTCAAAATCAACTTTCAAGGGAAGCATGGGAAATTACTTGATCTTCTCTATTCTGGAGTGGACACGTGGGCTTTGTTCGCTATGGCTCAATTCTATGATGCTCCGCTAAGATGTTTTACCTTCCAAAATTATCAACTGTCTCCTACTCTTGAATAATATTCTCACCTGCTGAATATCAAGATTAAGGACCAACCCATTTACACTGGTCTGGAAGAAGAACTGAAGTCTCCTGCCATTGCTCTTGCTCTCCATATGACTAAGGAAGAAGTTGATGCTGGTTTAACCAACAAGGGAGGTACTCAGGGATTTCCTTTGAAGTTTTTGCTTGACAAGGCCGTCCAGTACAAGACTAATGAGGACTGGGAAATATTTGGTGCCGCTGTTGCTTTGATGATCTATGGGATTGTTCACTTTACAAATATAGACAATTTCATAGATATCACCGCCATCACTCTCTTTATTCAGAAGAACCTTATTCCTACCCTCCTTGGTGATACTTACCACTCTATTCATTGGAGGAGTGAGAAGAAGACAGGGATGGTCCAGTGTTGTTCTCATCTATTGTTCAAATGGTATGCCTCCCATTTTCCAAAGGAAGGACCGTTTGTGGAAAACAAAGAGAAGCTGAAACGGTCTAGATTCATTATGTCTTTGGTAGCCGATGATATTGCTTGGTATTCCCATGAATACTATGATGTAGAGATTATTTTTAGCTGCGGAGAATTTGGTAATGTGCCTCTGATTGGAAGAGTTGACTGCATTAATTACAACCCAATCATGGCATTGCGTCAATTGGGTTATGCCATGGAAGACGAGCCTGAAGCAGAGAAAATCCAAAGCTTTTTCATGCTCTCCAAAACAGAAGATCCTGGTTTTTTTAGGAAAATTGCTAGCGCATGGTGTCGCATCGCTGCGAAGAGGGGCCGGAAAGGACCGAAGAGTCGCCACCGTTCGTTATTTATCCCAAAGAGAGGGAAAGGAAACGATCGAAGAAAACCTAACGAAAAGGGAATAAGACAGGTCATCGCAACCAAATCTCGGGTTCGGGAGTCGGTTACGCAAGGGGAAGGTATTAGCACCCCTCACGTCCGTCGTACTCGACGGGATCCATGCTTGTTGTCTATCTAAAAGGGTGTAAAACTATCTATACTAAAGGCTCACGGGGACAAAAGAAAAGAAAAGTGACTCGATAGAGCATCGCCGCTCTATGCCTACATATTCCCTTGTGCAATGGGAAAGTCAGAGTCAAGACATTACCGAGACAAGACATCGCCGTCTTGTGCCTATGTATCCTCGTCTGGTACGAGAAATCAGAGCAAACGTAGTTCGGGCTGACACGACTACTGGTTGGTTCAAGTGTTTTAAATCGAGTAGGGTTAAACCTTAGTTCTAGCATTTTAGGGACGATGCCTGTTTGCGGTAGAACCAAAGCTTAACAACACTCTCCTTATGAAAATGATTTTCCAATTAAGATCTCGAGGGATAAAAAGATTTGATGTTTTTGTTTTGTATTTTTTAGGACAAGAATGGAATTGAGTTATGGTTTGAAACTCATGCCGCACCAAATATTATGACTCAAGAGCGAATGCGTCGCATATTGCCCTAAGGGCAGACGCTAAACACTCTAGACAGTTGAGAGGAGGCCCTCCAACCATCATTCTTCAAGTAGTTAAGGCTCATAGCGTACGACACCAATTATTCTTTACTAAGTGTTTTGAAGCGTTTAGGAGATGAGAAGAGAAAGACACTGACTAAAGGGGAAACTGGACCCTAATGTTGTCATACACAATGCTCCTAAAGTTGGGATGAAAGGGAAGAACTACCCTAATGTTGTCATGCATAGGATTGAACGCCTAATGTCTCTCCTACTCCAATCCTAAACGGAGGGACTAGGAATCCTAGGGGGATAATGGCACATGACCAAGTAAACACTAAATAACTCAATCACAAATGAAATAGGAAAGAAATGAAATTGACTTGAACAAGTCAACATGCAATGCAAACAAATGAGATGCAAAGAAAAGATGCATACACAAAGATAAGAGGGAGAAAAAAGTGTGGGGCAGCCACCACCACAAGCACATCTCAACCAACATTTATTAAGATTCACACAATGCAATGCAAACAAAACAATGCGAACAAACACCAAAGTAGGCAAACAAACACCAAAGTTCATGACAAATTCAAAGCATACACAAAACACATTAATCTATAAATTCAATTAAGAATAATTTTAAAAAAATGGAAAATAATTTAACATATTAAAATATGAGAATATGATTTTTTTTGGATTTTTATGATATTTAAAACTATTTTCAAATAAATAAAACAAGAAACAAGAAACAATTAAAATAAAATAAAAGGAAAAAAAATAAACAAGTGTTAAAAAAAAAAGAGGTGTCTCACCCAAGGTTTGAACCCAATACCTTGGGGTCATGGACACAAAACCTAGCCAGCTCAACTAACTCATGCGTGTGACAATCAATTGGAAATGGAAAGTGAAATATTAAAAAACATGAAAAATAATAGAAATAAGTAAAAAAAAACGCCCCCGGTGGGGGTCGAACACAGGTTTCAAAGGCATGGCAAGTTCTTACGGCAAGGTGAATAACCACTGGGGTGGCGATACATACGTTGTATCAAGCCACCCCATGCGTACATATACCAAAATGCGCGCATGGCTGGGCAATTTCCTAAGGCAAGTTCAAGGCAAAAATGCCAAAACGAACTGGATCCAAAACCTTCAATACTTCATCAAATTTGATGAAATTAAAGTCAAAACTGATTGGTTTTTGGTGAGGATTATGATGGTGCGATCCATTTTTTCAAATAATGCACACGGTGAAAAACACAATTGTTCACACATAATGGAGCTTGAAATGCATTTTGGAAATCAAAGATCAAAACTGATGCAAGCAAGATCAAATGAAAGTATGCACATGTTTCAAATACATTGTTGAATGATTATGTCCAAAGAGATGATCTCAAATTCTCACTGAATCTCAAAATGGCTGTTGAGTTGCAAACCGTGAAATGGTTTTCATGTTTATGTTTAAAAAAAAACAAGTGATTTATGACAACAGTTGCTGTCAACCCACATTGTAACAGATCATGAATTGTCTTTCCCTCATCAAGCATCAGCCAAAACATGGTTCTAGAGTCAAGTCCTAAAAGGAGTCTAGATGGTCACCCTCTCCACAAACTTGACAGTAGGCATAGCATCAGTATAAAGGGTCCACCAATTGACATCATCCTATCCTAAAACTAAACTGATGGCCAACTCAAACCAACTTACACCAGCATAGATACTAATGGCCAACAGCAATAAGGGCTCAACATCAACCACACTAAAACTCAATGTTTGCAACTCAAACTTGGCATGAGTTCAAACAACTACATATTCATCATGATTAACAGCATTTTTCCACAATAAAATCATAACCAAATGAGTTTTTGTTTAAAACAGGAACAACAAAAAATTTTGTTATCAGAATGCAAACATTAGTTCAACATATTGCAAGCAAGCACAAGTTGAACAAACTCAAAGCAAGAAGCTGACAGAAACAAGGACCAATACTTCACATGGTCACAACACACCAACGAAATTCAAACTGACCTAGGCAGAAAATATGACATGGATGAGATCATACCACCAACTGAGATTGGATGAAAGGTTAAGTTGGCAGACCTCGACATCAACAAATTAAAATAATCAGACTTCAAAGCCAAAGTTTAAAGATGAACCACCTCTTAAACAAACCTAAATCTGCCAATAATGTGCTGCCAAGACTGCAACAAACACACTTTGATATAAGTATGCTAACCAGCCCTCAAATACATTGATAACCAAATATGAATCAACCTACTTAAACCAACAACAATCCTTGGCAAAACAAAGCAAATCAACCATACTAATGCTCTTAAAGGCCCAGTTGAACAACAGTCACAACAACAACATCAGTGTGTCAACAAAGATGAATCCCTCAATTTGTCAAGAACTCCAACAGTCTCCCTATGACAACCTATCAATACAACTCAACTAGTTTGAGACATCACAAGACCTCCTTACTTTCAGCATACCAACTGCACTAATCAATCCAAACATCTCAAGATCACAAACCTGGTTTACAACTACGGTTCAAAACAAAAACTCCTCATAGGGCAATCAAAGCATAAACCAAACACTTAAAAACCTGAACCACACCCAAACTGCCATCATGGTTCCAAACAGAAATAAGGCATACATCAGCTCCTAAAACCCTTATGATAGCCAACCTCAAAGCCTCAAAGGAACCTAACTAAGACTTAGCAAAACCAAACACTGACATTACAATGCCTAGGATATCCAAACAAAGAGGTAACTACTTGAATATCTGACCATGGCATGATAACTCCAACTTCACACATCCTGTCAGCAGCCCCTAAACCAAGCAATCTCAAGCAGTCCCAAATCATAGTAACAGAAACTAACAGCTAGCTATAGAAATGTGCTCCAACAGTATTAGGTGAATCATCTCAACAAAAGCATCATATTAAAACATAAAACAATCCTCAAAACAATTTTCTTCTTAACAGAAAAAGAACCAACATCTAGACTTTAGGCTTGGCATGGACTCAAACCAACATAGCTTGTTTTCATTAGTGAATATCAAGTTTGACAAAAAAATATGCAACAACAATTTCTCTCTTATGTACCCCACTAGAGACCAATCCAAACTTAAACATCCCACCTCACACACCAACAGGCTGCTAAAGGTTATCAGTCACATGATCTAAACCAACATTAAACTCAGTTGGTCAACAACCAAAACAAAATGTCTTTGGAGATCTGTGCAAAGTTGAGGTATACAACATCTTAAACTTTCATGATACTAAACTTGGTCACAACCTTACCTCAGATAAACAAAGCAAGACTTAACTGCTTATCACAAGAAACTAAACTGGCAACAGTTTGGTATGAGTTAAACAAACTCTGCCCCAACATTACTAAATCTCAACTCCAGATAATAACCTAAAGCTCAACAGCCTGAATTCAAAGCTTAAAAGCAACTACCTAAAACTAAAACCAAAAGACAAAGGTGAAGCACCCTAACCAAAAGAGTTAACAGACTCTTGGCATGAACATGAACCTAACAATTCACACACAAACTTAGTAGCAGCCTCCCCCCCTAAACAAAGGATTCTAAAATGACAGTAAGCATTCAAATGCAACATTCTTGATGTGATACAAACCATACAAGCCAAACAGCAGCCCTAAAGTAACCATCATACTAACAGTTCTTTCAAAACAATTGGTAGTCCTAAAATAACAAAGTTAAAAAACATAGATTCAATCAAATGCTCAGCACCATACATTCATAAAAATGAGAAACCACACATGCTACCCTAATGGCATTCTAACAAAAGATACCATGGTATTGGCTTCATACTTGACAGTAAAGTTACAAATCTAGCATGACCATGTCAAAACAAAAACCACGCATACATGGTACACCATAATGAGATAGTTTGAAGCTACATACCTCTTGTAAACCTCCTTGAGAAAATTAGCAGCAAGAGCAATGTATTCCCTCCTCCTTTGAGCAAACCTTGAGCCTTCTTCCTTTTGAAGCAAAAGATGATTTTTGATGACAGTTCTAACAAATGATGTTCTAGTTGTTCTTTAAGGACTTGGACAGTTGGTACAACATGAATGGATGGTGTTCAAGTTGTCAAAGAGGTCTAAAATGTTCTAGGTAGTGAGTTTCACTATCTTATGCAGAGAAGTCAAACTTTAGAGTGTGAGAAGTTGACTTTTGGTGTTATGGTATTTTTGGCCAAACTAATGGTTGGAACACCTTCCAATAATGGTTTTGAGATTGTGTGGATGATTTTTAGGGTGGTTGGATGATTGGAGAAGGTGCTGGTATGAAATTTGCACAAGGCAGTTTTTGTGGTTTTGGAGGATTTCAAAGCTCAAGTTATGGTTTCTTCAACAATGGTGGCTAGGGTTTGTGTTGACTGATCTTTATCTTAAATATGAAGTGAGAAAGAGGTTTTGGGGAGTTTTACTGTGGTGAAAGATCAATGGTGTAGATGTTGCATTTTCAAGAATTTTTGAATCAATGCTGGATGGGAGAGATAATACAGCAGCTGTTGCTAGGGTTATGCAGTAGTTGGACAAAGAGTGGTTGATTTTATGTTTTCTAGAAACAGAATGGAGAGAGGTATTGTCTTGTGGCAGTTTTTGGTCTTTCTTGTTTTTGGCAAAAGATTCAAAAATGGACAAAAGAGGTACATTGGGTGTTTGGCTTATTTGGGAAATGTTTGGTGTACTCCAAGACCAACATCTTGCGTATGGGATTTTGAATGTAACATTGTTGCATGCTGAAATGCACCTCATGCCCAAATGTCACATAATTCATGTCTTGCAAAAATGTTCAAACCACCCACTTTGAGCAATGATAACTTTGTGCACACAACTCCATTTGCTTAGATCTTGTGCTCAAATGAAAGAGGGCATGGAGTAGAACAAAATTCATGTTGGTGGAAGTTCCATTTGATCATTAGAAGGACATGAAATTTGAGGTTGAAAAGCATGCCAAGCAAGCTGCCTACAAATAACTTAGAAAAAATTCTAAGTTATGGATTTTGCCTTATTTTTCCTGAACTTTGCACATCCATAACTTGAGCTTCATAAATCATATAGAGGACTTCTAGGACTTTTTGGAAAGCTTGGAACAAACTATATAACTTTCCTTTGGCACAAAGTTTCATTTGGCATCAAGAACTTGTTGGAAATTGGCCTGCAAAAGAGGTGCAAAAATCTGTCCAGTCTTGGCAATGTTGAAATCATTGAAATCCTCAACTTTGAAGGATCATAACTTGATCTCCAAGTATCATATGGTGATGAATTGGTACTCAAAAGAAAGCTTGAAATACAAGGAACAACTTTGATGTTTGACCCAAGTCCATTTGAAACCTTGACCATGAAGAAAAATGGCCTTGAAGATGGCTGCCGCAACCATGAAACTTTCCAAAAATAGAAGGTTTCTAAAACCCTAATTCCCTAAAATAGCAACTTTCAACAATTCCTGATTTTTCATGATTCCTTTAACTTTTCTTGATCAAATTCCATCCGTTGGCCGTATTGGACTCGAGGAACATGATCTTGACCTCAAAAAGTCAGGAGTTGACTTTTTTCACTGCACAGTTGACCTTTTGCCCATCTCTCCTGATTTTTTTATTAACTGATCAATTGAAGCTCTTCTGATTAAAATTTATGGTCAATCCGTTATCCCCAAACACCTTAGGACATATGGAAGACCATGGAAACAAGTCTTGCTCCCAAAAACAAATTTGGCCTGATTAAAAATGAAACCCTAATTTCACCCTTTTTTGCCTAGGCATTGCTTAGATGAACTGAGTGACCATTTCCACTCCACCATGACATATGAGGTACTCAACAAACTTCTACCTCATGCTCACACCAATGATAAATCTTCATGGACCCCTTGAAAACTTTCTGATGGTTCTTTGATAATGCTTGGCACACCCCTCCTCTCTAGGAGCTCAAATATCTTCATGATGATGACAACCACATAACAACCTCTACCAATGCCTCTGCTTGAGCTTGTGGTCAATAAGGCTCTCCTCTTGGATAGGACATATACAAACACTTGATCCCCTGTAAAAACTATGCTATGCAAATGCAAAAATTCTAAAATTCAACGAAACATAAGCCAAAGATTAAGAAAAGAGGTTGGTCAAATTTTGGGGTGCAACAACTGCCCCTATTCAAGCAACTTGGAAATGAAGGGATGGAAAGCGAACGGCTTTCAAACATTCGAGGTAAAAGACGGTTGAATACCAAAGAACCCAGAAATTTGACAACCGCATAATGAAACTGAAACTGAATAAACTTGTTTACTGGGACAGAAATCCCGATGAAAACTAACTGGTTATCAATTGGAAAGCATCAACCTGCAGATGGAAGAAACCTCTGACCTTGCCGTCAGGCATCTATTAAATAAAAGCGAGCACCGCGCCCGAAGGCCTGCCCAAACCAAAGTTGAGAAAAACATCTGACCTCGCTGTCAGTCAATGGCATCAAGTGAAAGCATCTGACCTCGCCGTCAGTCATCAATATCAGGTAAAACATCTGACCTTGCCTTCAGTCATCAATATCAAGTAAAACATCTGACCTCGTCGTCAGTCATCAATACCAAGTAAAAGCATCTGACCTCGTCGTCAATCATCAACATCAAGTCGAATATCTGACCTCGCCGTCAGTCATCAATATCAAGTAAGAACATCTGACATCGCCGTCAGGCCTCGACATCAAGTCGGTAAAAGCATCTGACATCACCGTCAGGCCTCGACATCAAGTCGGTAAAAGCATCTGACATCGCCGTCAGGCCTTGACATCAAGTCGGTAAAAGCATATGACGTCGCCGTCAGGCCTCGACATCAAGTCAGTAAAAGTATCTGACATCGCCGTCAGGCCTCGACATTAAATCGGTAAAAGCATCTGAAATCGGCTTCAAACCTCGACATTAACTCGGTAAAAGCATCTGACATCGTCGTCATGCCTCGAGATCAAGTCGGTAAAAGCATCTGACATTGCCGTCAGGCCTCGACATCAAGTCGATAAAATCATCTGATATCACCGTCAGGCCTCGACATCAAGTCGATAAAAGCATCTGACATCACCGTCAGCCCTCAAAATCATCTGACTTCGCTGTCAGCTCTCAAAATCATCTGACTTCGCCGTCAGCTCTCAAAATCATCTGACTTCGCTGTCAGATCTCAAAATCATCTGACTTCGGCGTCAGTCATTCGCCAAATAAAAGCGAGCATCGTACCCAAAGTCCGGCTCAACCCTAAGTTGAGAAGAACATCCGTCGATTCACCATCTGGGTGAAGAAATCCGTTGGGGAAATATGAACTTGAATAAATAGACTCTATTGGAGAGAATGATAAGATGAGCACATCCGTCAAAGATCTTGCTGGAGGTCTGGATACCACACAGGCCGGAAAAATATATTGATAATTGCTGGAGATACACCTAAAAACAAAGAGGTAACAAACTAGCTTATGTTTCAAATGCACATGTTTGAATATGGCGTAATGCTCCATACGAAATGGAAATGCTACGCGTTTGGGAGGATGCTATGCACGATGCAAATGCAAAGGAATCACTTTAGCAAAATAAATGCCAAAGAAGGGAAACCAAAATCCGTTGGGGGAAGACTAGACACGCCTAGTACAAACGGGCTCATGTTGGGGAATACAAGCCTTGGATGGCCTCCGAGAAAGCTTCTAGATAAAAATGCTCTGCTAAGCACAAATCCACTCCGCTGGGGATCAAAATCAAACTCTGTTGAGGAAAACGTCCCAGATGGCCTACCAGAATACAACTCTTCTGGGGAACTAACAACTCTGCTGGAGACAAATAATTCCATTCTACCGGGGAAAGCAGCCCTTGATGGTCTGCCAGAATATAACATTCCGGGGAACAGACAACTCGGCTGGGGAATCAAGGCCGACTCCTGAGGGATGGCTCTATTCTGTCAGAGATTTCGCTCTCCTGAAGATTTAATCTGCTATCTGTTAGGGATTATGGATAAGATCTACTGGGGAACCGTCCAAAGCTCTTTCTGCTGAGGATGGAGATAAACAATCTCAGGGAAGAAAACTACTCCACTGACTTGGATGGTGATTAGGTAATGAGGGAATCAACATCATCCTCTGCTTGGGGATAATGAGAAATAAACTCAACAATAACAACTTCCGCTTGGGAAATGAGTCAATGACCTAGACTTTGAGGGGAAAGGAGCCAATCACTCAGACTTTGTGGGGAAAACGAAATTCTGAATTTGTTCCACTGCCAGGGATAATCCCATGCCTACTTGTTGGAGATGATCCTACTCTGTTAGAGATATCAATCTCGTCCTACTGAGGATAACCTTGATCACATGTAATCCCAACCTGCTGGGGAGATATTTCTAACCTGACAACTTCACCTTGGGGGGATAAAGACATGGCAGCTTCACTAGGGACAGCTAGATGTACAACTAAAGTTGAGAAAGGTCAGGTACAACTGACGTTGAGAAATGCTCTATCTGGATACAGGTTTGATGTGGGTCAGGGGATAATTTATATGACTTTCTGACATTCGTTTTGAACTTGAAGGTTAACTAAACTTGCTTGAATAACTCTGATAAGCTCTGAAGATATGGAGAGGAATGCATCTCTTTCGTTTCCAATTTTGCCCCAACATGTGGGACTTCTGTAAAACCTTCCTCGAAAGGAAACCTGAAATTTCTGTACCCTGACGGTTTGATATGGACTTCTTTAGCACTTTGAACCTCGAAGAGGTACTTCAAGTTAAATGTCTACTGGATAAGGAGGGCTTTCGTGCTCTTGGGGTAGCTTGCCCTAGCCTCGCAATGACTTTTCCCCTGACTGGCTAATTTGTGGATAAATGTCTCTGACTTCTAGAGATTTACCGAATCTCGACCTGATTGCCCCAGATTAACGGACCTTATAAAATGGCGTCTTTGACTGGCCTTCGAGAGATTTGATTAATCTCGACCTGGTTGCCCCAGATTAACAGAATCTTGGAATGATTTACTCCTCTTATGTGATCCTTTAGCATGCCCCTGCACGACGGAGCTCTCAGGAGCTTTGCATCTAATCTCGATCAAACTTTGCATTGTAGAAGCTCTCCTGATGTTAAGTGCTTACTCACAAGTAAAACAATTTGTTTTGCGAATGATAATATTAATGCAATGCATATGACAGTTTTGAAATCCAAGTCTGTTCACTGGAAAAACGTTGTAACATAGTGAATGAATCACTTATCAGAATGTCAATATCAATACCCATAAGGTAAAAAGAATCCTTTTAGGAGTTAGTTTCGATGTGATCTTTACCGAAGTATGCTTTTGAAATAAATATGCTTCAATTAGGACTTTTGAAGGTGGTAACTTGGTCAGGTTCACGGTTATAGAAAGAAAGGATATAAGGCTCTAAGTTTATTTTAACCCACTCTCCTTGATGCTCTTCAATCCTATATTCAGCTAATTCAACACAAGCACTCACCTCTCAAAGGTTGAATGATAGGAGTGATGGTTCAAGAAACCACAAGCTTTTCAGAGTGACAGTCACTCGCTTTTTGTCTTTGGTGTCTAGAATTACACGATTTGTTCTATATCGTTTTTCTGATTTCCCTATTTTTGCCTGGACTAACTCTTTTGAGTTTCTTTTGATTTCGAAGTCTAGCGGGATGCCCTAATTTTTTATTAAGCCATTTGTTTATAAGTTATCGACTTAACGGGCTTCTTGTATATTTTTTCCTTTTGGGAACATATCGTGTGACACTGGCTTGTCTACTTGTTTGACAGGGTTGTGACTGACTAACTTCACTGTGGTTTTTTAGGTACGACCTCTACAGGCGTGATTGATCCTCAAACGGGAACACTCCCTTCTGCAATTTGGATGCTTGGTCAAATTAACTGACACCTACCCTGCCCCAGGTTAAGATTGAAGTTTTTTTTTCGTTTTCAGAAAGGAACTTCTACTACTAGGCTCAAAGGGGTTGACAAGGGATTATCTTCCTTATATCACCGGTGTTTAGGGATTTGAAAGAATGCATGTACATCATCAGCAGAGGTTTATTCAAAAGCATACTATCGGAAGCTTGCGTCTTTAAACTTCTTCATCCTCCCTCGGATTCCGCTTAAACAAACGTTTGAGATCAATAAAAAGCATTGAGTGAACACGAATAGATTTAATCAAAACATGCATATTCATTTTATTTTCTTTATCAATCAAAAACAAACACGTCTTACAAATGAAATTTGCACTTAAACAGAAAAGAAACTACAAATGCAAAGAAATAACATGATAAAAAGATTGTCAGCTTCTGGGAACTGGGCTTTCAAATCTGGATTTGCTACTAAATCAACCATCTTCAGGATTGCTCGTCAAAGTCGGTCTAGCACTCTTCTGAATATCTGCCCTCGGTAAATTCCTTCATAACATGAACCGATGAACCCACATGACTGGGTGAAGGAGGTTTGTTGATTTGGATACCCTGAGGTGTGATTGAGAACATATTGGAGTCCAGCAGAGTCTGAATCTTGCTTTTAAGCACCTTACAATTTTCAGTTGAATGCCCTCGTGCCCCAGCATGGTACTCACAGCGGGCGTTGACATTAAAACCTGGTGGATATAGAGGAATCTCTGCATTGATCTTCTTTGGCACTATCAATCCACCTTTGATCAGATCTGGCAACATCTGACTGTATGACATTGGCAGCCGAGTGAAATGCCTTTCTAGCTTCTTTGGCCTTTGCCTGGTGTGCTGACGTGACTGATGAAGGTATGATATATGATATAAAGACCCAAAAGATTGTTGAATCTGAACAGTTGAAACATCTGGAGACTGAGTCTGAGGTATCGGGGACTTCCCTCGTTCAGGTGCTTTCATCCTCAGGCTTGGCCTAGGAACAAGCAACAGTTGTGGGCATGGAGACTCTGAAATCACAGATTGCAAGACATACTCCCGACCTGATGCAACTTCAGGGGAGAGAATAGGAACATCCACCTCTTTTGCAACGAAGGGAATAAGACCATCTGGTACGCTCACGCCGCCCGACGCGAATTCAACTGCCTTTGAATCGATTAAGTCCTGAACTTTGTGCTTAAAAGCTTTGCAGTTCTCGACATCATGCCCTGGTGCCCCAGAATGGAAATCATAATGGTCACTTAATTCATAGCCTGGTGGTGGCTTACCAGTAAGTGGAGCCAGAGTCCGAAGTTCAACCAAATGAAGTTGAAGCAAGAGTTGCAACAAATGAGTATAAATCAAAGGGATCTAGTCAAAGATTTTGTCGAGTTGTTTCGTCCTCTGAGCATACCTCTTAATCTTAGAATTGTCTCGAGAAATAGAGGGTAGCTGCTGACGGGGAAATTCTGGAACCTCCGGTCGTGTAAAAGATCTTTGAGGCATATCACGCCTTGGGAGAGGTTCCACAGGTAAGGGTGGAATAACCATTTCTGCTGCAACTTCAGGCACCTGATCGCCCTCCTTTCTTAACACCTTTCTTATCACTTTTGTGATCAGGACCATCTGAGTCTTCAACTGATGAACTTCCTCCCTTAGCATCTTATGATCCAAACACACAGCTCGCATGTCCACCGTGAATTGTCCAATCTGGCTCCGGACTTCCCCCAACTCAGCTTGAATCTGCTCCATAGTCACTTCTGTCTTCCTTGAAAAGCTAATGTCTAGTTCCAAAGAAAAACCGGATCAGGATAACAAAACCCAGTCTCAAACACCTGCTATGCAAATGAAATGCAAATGCCATACAATGCAATATGAAATGCAACAAAGGATCAAGGTTGTTGTGCCGTTGATGGAGGTGAACGAGCGCTTCGCTTTGGCGAGAAAACCATATAGCACTAGTACAAGGATCCCACTATAACTGTTCATACTGATAAGACAAATGGGTAGGATGAAGGTTAAGGTTTCATTCAAAAACCCTCCCACTCACAGGTATGAACTTATCTCAAATAAGGTCTGGCATCCTATGTGGTCGCCAGCGTCACAGACTTTCGAGAAACGATGATACATTCACCATTTCTGGTTTGGCATCATTGTCTCACGAAGCGGCCTCACTTAGCTGACTCGCAAGTGATCGGTCTCCAGAGTCGACAGTTTCCTGATCCAACACCCTTTCCCGACCTAGTACAGGATAGGATGCCTTCAACAGAAAACCTCGTCTGAATGCGAATTTCATGAGGACTAGTGCGTGCCTAGAATGCAGGTCACCACTACTCTCCACTCTAATGCTAAGGTTATTCTCAAGCCTAGGTTTTGGCTTATCTCTCAATAGAACATCCCCACCCACAGCACAACAAAATGCAAATGCAAAATTGTACAAATGCAACACATATACACATATATACACACCCAAAGACAAAAACAAACAAGCGCTAGGATTGACTTGCATAGGGGATGGGAAGTTTTCCCCAGCAAAGTCGCCAGCTGTCGCATCCCTGCGAAGAGGGGTCGGCAAGGACAGAAGAGTCGCCACCGTTTGTTATTTATCCCAAAGAGAGGGAAAGGAAATGATCGAAGAAAACCTAACGAAAAGGGAATAAGACAGGTCATCACAACCAAATCTCGGGTTCGGGAGTCGTTACGCAAGGGGAAGGTATTAGCACCCCTCACGTTCGTCGTACTCGACGGGATCCACGCTTGTTGTATATATAAAAGGGTGTAAAACTATATATACTAAAGGCTCTCGAGGACAAAAGAAAATAAAAATGAATCGATAGAGCATCGCCGCATTATGCCTACGTATTCCCTCGTGCAATGGGAAAGTCAGAGTCAACGTAGTTCGGAAAACTACGGGTGAAGGTGGGGAAGGTTCCTCGCCAAGACATCACCGTCTTGTGCCTACGTATCCTCGTCAGGTACGAGAAATTAGAGCAAACGTAGTTCGGGCTGACACGACTACTGGTTGGTTCAAGTGTTTTAAACCGAGTAGGGTTAAACCTTAGTTCTAGCAGTTAGGGACGATGCCTGTTTGCGGTAGAACCAAAGCTTAACAACACTTTCCTTATGAAAATGAATTTCCAATTAAGATCTCGAGGGATAAAAAGATTTGATGTTTTTGTTTTGTGTTTTTTAGGACAAGAAGTGAATTGAGTTATAGTTTGAAACTCATGGCGCACTAAAGACTATGACTCGAGAGCGAATGCGTCGCATATCGCCCAAAGGGCAGATGCTAAACACTCTGGATAGTTGAGAGGAGGCCCCTAACCATCATTCTTCAAGTACTTAAGGCTCGTAGCGTACGACACAAATTGTTCTTTATTAAGTGTTTTGAAGCGTTTAGGAGATGAGAAGAGAAAGACACAGACTAAAGGGGAAACTGGACCCTAATTTTGTCATACACAATGCTCCTAAAGTTAGGATGATAAGGAAGAACTACCCTAATGTTGTCATGCATAGGATTGAACACCTAATGTCTCTCCTACTCCAATGCTAAACGGAGGGACTAGGAATCCTAGGGGGATCATGGCACAAGGCCAAGTAAACACTAAATAACTCAATCACAAATGAAATAGGAAAGAAATGAAATTGACTTGAACAAGTCAACATGCAATGCAAACAAATCAGATGCAAAGAAAAGATGCATACACAAAGAAAAGAGGGAGGAAAAAGTGTGGGGAAAAAACCACCACAAGCACATCTCAACCAATATGTCTTAAGATTCACACAATGCAATGCAAACAAAATAATGCAAATAGACACCAAAGTAGGCAAACAAACACCAAAGTTCATGACAAATTAAAAGCATACACAAAACACATTAATCTGTAAATTCAATTAAAAATAATATTAAAAAAATGGAAAATAATTTAACACATTAAAATATGAGAATATGATTTTTTTGGATTTTTATGATATTTAAAACTATTTTTCAAATAAATAAAACAAAACAAGAAACAATTAAAATAAAATAAAAGGAAATAAAATAAACAAGTGTTAAAAAAAAAAAAGAAGAGGTGTCTCACCCAAGGTTTGAACCCAAGACCTTGGGGTCATGGACACAAAACCTAGCCAGCTCAACTGACTCACGCGTGTGACAATCAATTGGAAATGGAAAGTGAAATATTAAAAAACATGAAAAATAATGGAAATAAGTAAAAAAAAACACCCCAACTGGGGGTCAAACACAGGTTTCAAAGGCATGTCAAGTTCTTATGGCAAGGCGAATAACCACTGGGGTAGCGATACATCCGTTGTATCAAGCCACCCCATGCGTACATATACCAAAATGCGCGCATGGCTGGGCAATTTCTCAAGGCAAGTTCAAGGCAAAAATGCCAAAACGAATTGGATCCAAAACCTTCAATACTCCATCAAATTTGATGAAATTAAAGTCAAAACTGATTGATTTTTGGTGAGGATTATGATGGTGCAATCCATTTTTTTCAAATAATGCACACATTGAAAAACACGATTGCTCACGTATAATGGAGCTTGAAATCCATTTTGGAAATCAAAGATCAAAACTAATGCAAGCAAGATCAAATGAAAGTGTGCACATGTTTCAAATACATTGCTGAATGATTATGTCCAAAGAGATGATCTCAAATTCTCACTAAATCTCAAAATGGCTGTTGAGTTGCAAATCGTGAAATGGTTTTCATGTTTATGTTTTCAAACAAAAACAAGTGATTTATGACAACACTTGCTGTCAACTATAATATCCCCTTTCTATACTCCCAAATAATCAAATAAATCGTTTAAGCACGTATTAAAATTTTCATCAGAGTATATTTAAAACACGGTATAAAAGAGGTATGTCACATTATGTTTGAAATTAAAAACATACAACACCTGCTCAACAAGATATGCAACAGTGGGGTAACTACAACATAGGAACTTAGTCCTTACACCCACATCTCAACATTTAGAATAAAAGCGGAAACATCAAAACATATAATCATATATATATATATATATATATATATATATATATATATATATATATATATATATATATATATATATATATATATATATATATATATATATATATATATATATATATATATATATATATATATATATATATATATATATATATATATATATATATATATATATATATATATATATATATATATATATATATATATATATATATATATATATATATATATATATATATATATATATATGTCATCCAGTTTCATTCAGAACATAATCCATGTTTTTCATAAACATTCACATCAAGATACATATACAACGTATCACAAAAGAATTCTATACATCCTAGCTACCCGGTGCTACATATCAGAGCCGACCGACCAAAAATAATGAAGATAAACTTCACAAAAGACCTCCACCAAACCTAATCTGTAATGCCTCATAGAGCATTATAAAACAGCAGAAGGGTGAGAAATATTATCATAATAATAAATGCATACAATCATATATCTATATACATTCATAGAATACACATATTTCTCACTTCTCACCACAATCATCACAATTCATTCACCAAGCTGGATTCATCATGCATATATACACATATATCGCAACATATATATCATTCACCAAGCATATTCATCATGCATATATTCACCATTCATTCATATACATCACAATGCATATTTTCATAACTAAGCATATTCATCCATCATGCTTCTACAACTCACATCATTCACACATAAACATTTACAATTATGTTTATTCCATCACCAATTCACATAAACATCTACATTCATGTTTATTTCACCAATGCATCATATAAAGATGATAAATGCAACTCATAGAGACCGACTCACGACTCTATGCAGATGCAAATGCGGTACCGACTCATTCAGCAGGTTCAATTGAAGAACCAAATGGAACCATCGCTCGTTACCGAAGTAACTCCCCGTCGGGCCTACGATGTTCACCCATCGCTCACACCCCACATGGGTACATGATGTTTCAGGATTGCTCACACCCGACACGGGCACACAATCTGATTGCTCACACCCCATATGGGCACACAATCGTTCGGTAGATTCTACGCGGAATCAATTATAAACCATCGCTCACACCCCACATGGGCACACGAGGTTTCTGCAGATCCTCCGAGGGATCAATCAACACAAGAATGCATATCATGATGCTTCACATGCAAAATGACTCATGACATCCTTGAAATGCATACATATTCACAAATATATAATCATGCATTCATCTCATACTAGCATATACAATCTATGTACATTCATATCAATAATTCCAAACGGCAATGAGTATCGCTTTACTACCCACACGGCTACGAACTCTTCTCACACAATCATGCATTTTCATTCAATTCAAATTATTCACATAATTTCCAAACAACCATATTTCACACTTTACAATTCACAATCTAGGATTCACGCCATACGGCTACCCATAACACATCGTATAACAACACACAGCTATACGTTATAAACATATATATCAGAATCGTCAATGTGGATGGAAGCAGCAAAATAAAACAAGTTTCTTTCACACTCGCTGGCTTTCTCTCCTAGCGAGTCCCTAGCGAATGCTCGCTACCTATTCGCCTAGCGAACAAGCTCGCGAAGGAAAAACACAAGCTACTGACTATGTTCGCTACTTACTCGCTGTAGCGAGATCCTAGCGAATGCTTCGCTACCTCACTCGCTACCAGCGAAGAACACCATATTCATCCTGTCTAAGTCTAGGGCCGTTCACCACAAGCTCGCCACAGCGAATGTTCGCGACTTGCTCGCCTAGCGAAGGTGCTAGCGAGTGTCTGCGAACTCAGAATTCCCAACTGTCCAAAACTCTAAAACTCCACAAAACCTTCCGATTCTCACCAAACCAATTTCTATAGTCCTAGTCTAACATCCCTCGACTAAACTGCACAACTTATTCACGATTCCAACCGTTAAAACTCCGATTCTACCGATTAAATCCAACTTCTGCCCTAAAATGGAAAATGAGCAAAAACTCTCCCACAATCCAAAACAATCCAACGAAAGCATACATAATCATACACATGGATAGAATAAAAATATTTCACACCCTTACCCGATTAAATCGACTCCTAAAGGTTGATTCTTGATGATTCCAAGCTTTTCCTCTATTTCTCTTCTTTTCTCTTCTTCCTCTTTCTTTCTCTACTCTTTCTTTCTCTTATGTTTCTATTGAAGGTGAGATATAACTTAGAAGGGGGGGGGGGGGGGGGGTTGAATAAGTTTAGAAAATTAATACTTGAAAATAATCACACAATTATTTTTATCCTGGTTCGTTAAACAACTACTCCAGTCCACCCTTCAAGAGTGATTTGCCTTTCTCAACAAGGACTTAATCCACTATTAAATCAAACTGATTACAATAGTATCACCTAAGAACTACAGTTCTTAGTCTTCTCAAGAGCTACTGATTCACACTGAATCCTCTCAAGGAAAATCCTTTACAAATAATGTAAATGAAATACAAGAGTTTTTAATGCTTCTATAAAGCTATAATCACAACAGTGATTTTTCTCTTAAGATTTAAGTACTAAGATTCTATGAAGAATAAGAATGAGAGCTTAAGAATATTTGATTTCTTTTCAGCAAGTGTATGGCTCAAGAGTGTGTAACTGAAGAATGAAGTGAGAGGCTCCTTTTATAGGCAACTGAATTTTCCACGTTGAAAAGAGAGTCCAAAAGGTCTGAGCCTTTTTGTCTTCACATGTACTGACATTTCCTTGAAATAGATGGCACAGATAAATCCTTTTTGTTTGTGTAAGTGTGTCTAGCACAAATAAGGAAAGAGACGTTTGAATGATTCCAACGGATACATTCTTGAAAACACTTCTTCAGTTTCAGCAAGTTCTTCAGAGTCTGAATGGATCAGAGTCTTCTGATGAGTTTCAGAACTGTTCTGTATCAGAGTCTTCTGCAGCTTGTGTGCTTCTAGCGTGTTGATCATCAGAGCATCTTGACACAGAACTTCAGTACTTGGCAGCGTAGGTACTTTCAGAATCTTCTGTAGATTAATGCTTTGAGAAACTCTTCAATCAATATTCTTCTATTTTTCTGATGCTTCATCTTCAGATGCTTCTGATTATCTTCAGATGCTTCTGACTCAGAATGTTCGGGAGCTTCTTTCTTCAGATCCTTCTGGAGACTACGCTCAGGATCTTCTGTAAGGAGCAAGCAGATCCTTCTGTAAGATGCATCTGGCGCTTCAGATTCAGAATAACTTCTTGTATACAAAGGCAGATTTGCTTCTAGAGAGTCAATATAATTTTAATCTGCAGTAAAACTCTCAAACAAATTTTAGAGTATATAATTCTTAAATATAAATTTCCTAATAGTTATCATCAAAACAAAGAGTAATTATTAAGAACCAATCTGTGTTCTAACAATCTCCCCCTTTTTGATGATGACAAAAAGTATCAGAAATTTTATTTAATTGAACTTAAAGAATTATAACTCCCCCTGAGATGATGAATCTCCCCCTGAGTTAAATATGAAAAAGGAGTAGAAACTTCCCTTTTTATCTTGAGTAATCTTCAGAGTCAGATCTTGTCTGTCTTGTAATAATTAATGGTCAGAATATCTTGCAGATATACGATTCAGATTTTGATAAAGAATAAATGATCTGAGAAACTCAGAGGTTCTTTATTGAGTATTCTTATCAAAAGTTTTGAAATAGTCAATTAAAATATTAGAAGGAATAGATATGTCTGAAGATTCATTCTAGTGAAATTATATTAAATAGTTCAGATCTTTATTTTCTCCCCCTTTTTTGTCATAAGCAAAAAGTAAAAACTTTTAATAAGGACAAGTAAAAGGAATAAAAGCAGATAATTCAATGGAGAATAACAGTCTGATTTAATTAAAGATAACAGAACACAAAGTACATCAGAAGATATTACAAAACATTCAGATGCAAACATAACAGATGCACAAACATGAGAAAAAAAACTAAGTGGTTTTAGACAAAAGCATCTTCAAAAGGTCTGTGATCTCAGATTGTGATTGCTCTTGCTTTGACATGAACTTAGTGATTGTCTCATTCTTCTCATCTTGTTTGCTCATCCATTCTGACATGTCCTCAGATTTCTTGTCTTGCTTTGCCATCCAAGATCTGATTTCAGATTGACCAGCTTCAAGAGCAGCAATCTTGTTTGCCAAATCTGGATTCTCTGTCTTGATTTCAGATGATGGAGGTTCTGTATCCGGAACAGAGTCAATAGCCATATGTTCTGGAGATCCTGAAGAGGTTTCTACCAGAGTCATAGTTAGAGTAGGGGCAATTGGTTCTGGTGGAGGAGGAGGTGGAGGAGCATCCAAACACAGCAGAGGCCCAGTCTGGTTATCAATCCAGAATTGATTCCTTTCAGCTCTGAGCTTTATGTCATCAGAACAGATGTTCTTCAGATTAGAAGCTACAGTGTTGAATCTATTCAGAAATCCTTTCCAGATGATTTCAGTCTCATTTACATCCATAGATTCAGAGCATCTTCTTTGAACAGTACCTAAAGACATATGTAATTCTTGCAAAAACGTTTGAAATAAATGTTCAATATTAAGTTTGGGAGGAGGTTTAAGCAAGGTTTCCAGAGTCATCTGTTTAGGCTTTGGAGTTGGTGGTATCAAAGATTTTGGAATGGAGATCAGAGGAGGGGGAACATATGGAAAGAATGGAATTTCTGGTTTCTGAGGAAGGGATCTGTTTAAAGCATTTATCAGATTGGGTTGAGGTCTGGTGCGTGGGTAAACATCATCAAAGACTGCATTAGAGTATGGTACAAAAGCAGATTTTGATGGTTTATCAGAAGCAACTGTGTTGTCAGATGCAGAATGCAGAGCTGAAACAGCAGTTTTACCAGATTTATCAGAAATGGTGGCTAAAGATCCTTCATTTTCCATAGATTTAATATATGAAAGGATCACAGATGGAAGGGTTGGTGTAAGATTAGGTCTCAGAGGTGTCAAAGGTTCAGAGGGCTCAACTCTATCATAAAAATCTTTAAGTTTGAAACCATAAGATAAATTATGATACAGAGAGGACACTTGAGCACAAGAGATTCCAGATGATGATGGTATAGATGAAGGAACAATCATCTCAGATGAAGGTTCAGGTAGAGGCATAGGTTCTGGAATTGTAGTTTTGGTAGGTACAGATGTTTCAGGTTCAGGGTCATGAACAGGATATTTGTCAGATGGATTAATCAGAAAGTCAGGGTGAATGTCTGATTCAGATGAATTTGAGGATGTTTCTGGTGTACAAGAGGTAGAAGAAACTTGAAACACTGTTTTTAAAGGAGTGATATCAAGAACTTCTGTCTCAGGGATATGAGATGGTTCTGAAGGAATATCAGGTTGTTGAGTAGGTGGTTCAGATGAAACAGGAGCAGAAGTTACTTGAGTGGGTTCAGAGGTAACAGTTGCTACAGGTTCAGAAGATTGAATTGGTGAAGGTGGAATGACAGATTCATTTTGAGGTTGATCTTCTGAGGTTTGTTTTTCTGGGAGATTTTCTGTTGAGGGTGATGCAGATTTTTGTTTATCAGAATTTTGTGGTAGTTCTGATGGTTGTGTTGGTTGTGGTTCTGTTTGTTGTGGAACAGTTGGTTGTGGTTCTGTAGGTTGTGATTCTGTTGGTTGTTTTTCTTTAGGTTGTGGTTCTGACGGTTTTGGAACAGATTTTGATGGTTTTGGAGTGAAGTGTTTGATGTGTAATTTTGGTTGAGGTGGTTTTGAAATAGGAGCAGTGGGTTGTTTCTGAGGTGATACAGAGTTGGGGGCAGCAACAGATGTAGTTTGAGTAATAGGGGGTTTGGGAACAGACTTAATAGAATCATTTATAACAGCAGTTTTAGAAGAGACAGAAGCTTTAGTACCTTTGAGTTTAATCCTCTTAGCAGAGACAGCTTCTCCAGAGTCCTTTCTCTTCAGAAGATCCTTGGGACTTTCAGCAATCTTAGCCTTCTTCTGGACAGGTTCAGATTCTGCTGCAGGTTGAGATCTTTTTCTCTGAAGTGGAACTTCTGCTTCTTCTTCTTCTTCTTCTCCTGCATCTGGCAGGGGTTGCTTGACAAGTTGAAATACATTTGCAGGTACAGGCACTCCTTCTATTTTGCATCGCTCTATATACATCAGAACAATGAGTCTAGGTTCTTCAGCAAAAAATAGAGGGAAATCTGATACTGGAATCCTTTTATTCAGATCAGACATGTTCAACTTCTTTGGAGCAGTGGTAAGTTCATCTACAATCTTAAGTCTCAGAAGGCTCTTAGCGTTCAGAGGCTTTCCCATAATGAACTCAAGTTCCTCTGTTACTCCAGCTTCATACAGAGCAGCCACTAAACCATTTTCAGTGAGAAGATCTGAGAGTAGCCTTCCAAAAGGTATCCAATTCCTGATCTTCTGAGTCTTTTCCTTCACAGATTCTCTGGATGCATTTATGTGATTCCACAGATGCATGAACAATAAGTAAGGAAGATCTACCTTATTACTCTGACTTAGGCAGTACATAAAATAGATCTGCTCATTGTTGACATAATCTGGGGAGTTTGTTGATTTTCTGTGATGAATGCATCCCATGAAGATCTTGGCCCAGATCTTGTATTCTGGTTTCAGATCTTTGAATTTGTTGGAGGCTTGTCCAGCAGTCATAACCTCATCATAGACTTCATCCATATCAACGCGTCCAACTGGCAGATGTGAAACACCATCTGTTTCTTCATAACCAATCAGTTTTCTAATAAGATCCTCTGTGATGATGATCTCCTTTCCCAGCACAGATGACAGAATGAACTTTGGATACACAGATGCATGGATCCAGAATTCCTTAATAAGCAAAGGGTAAACTGGTCCAAACAGTCTATCAAAGTATTTTACCCAGCCTTGAGCTCTAACAATGGAGCGAAAATCAAACCCATTTTCAGCCAGTGAGTCAAACTCAACCATGGATTCACACAAAACTTCTAACTTTTCAATAGGTGTGAGAAGAGTTCTCTGAGGAGGAATGTATGGATTAGCACCAAGATTGTCTGAAGTTACTTCAGCCATTGTTGATTGAAACTGAGCAGTTGTTGATGAAGAAGACGCCATTGAAGAATGCTTTTTAGAACACTTAGGTTTTGGGTTTTTGTGAAGAGAGAACAAGAGATGAAAATGCATATAAATTCTGAGAGTGAAAAGTGTGAAAGTGAAAACACTTCAAGTATTTATAGTAAACACATAGGCACACCAAAAGACAGAATTAAAGCACGTTTGAGAGCATTAAATGAAAGGAATAAAATCATTTCAAATAATAAATGCTTCTGACAGATTTGGGGGGAAAATCAAGAATTTAACTACTCAAATTTCACCTCAAATGTCTTTTCAGTTGTCCACACGCCACCTCTTCAGATTTTGTGGGACACGTGTTTGCTTGCATGCTGTTCTGAATTCTCTCAAGAAATGAAACGTTAGCCACGTTCAGATCTTCTAAAGATGGTCAGTTCAGATTTTCACATCAGAAAAAATAATCAGAATAGAACACATGAACATATGAAATACTTCAGATCATTAAACAATTTGCATCTGAGAGATTGCTTCTGATAAATATTACTTTGGACAAAAATCCATACAAATATTTTTCAGAATGAACTTAAATCTATCCTCAGCAAGGGGTTTTGTAAAAATATCTGCCCATTGATGATCTGTATCAACAAAGGCTAAATTTATGATTCCCTTCTGAACATAGTCTCTGATGAAATGATGTTTAATTTCTATATGTTTAGCCTTAGAATGCAAGATTGGATTTTTTGACAAACATATAGCAGAAGTATTATCACAGAAGATAGAAAGATTACTCTCATAGATTTGATAATCTTCTAATTGACTCTTCATCCAGAGCATCTGAGTACAACATCCAGCAGCAGCAATGTATTCTGCCTCTGTAGTTGATAGTGCTATGGTAGGTTGCTTCTTGCTGTACCATGAGATCAGATGACTTCCAAGAAACTGACAGCTTCCAGAAGTGTTTTTACGTTCAACTCTGTCTCCAGCATAGTCAGCATCACAGAATCCAACTAATGAACATTCATCAGATCTTCTGTAACACAAACCCATGTTAGCAGTACCTTTCAGATACCTTAGAATCCTCTTAACAGCTGTTAAGTGTGATTCTCTAGGATCTGATTGGAATCTAGCACATAAGCAGACACTAAACAGAATGTCTGGTCTAGAAGCAGTCAAGTATAGAAGAGATCCTATCATACCTCTGTAGAGTTTTTGATCTACCTTCTTACTTACCTCTTCCTTACCTAGAGTGCTTGTAGGGTGCATTGGAGTCTTTGCCATTTTGCTATCAACCATGTTGAACTTCTTCAGAAGCTCTTTAACATACTTGGTTTGATGTATGTAGGTGCATTCTGGAGTCTGATTGACTTGGATTCCCAAGAAGAACCTCAATTCTCCCATCATGCTCATTTCAAACTCTTCCTGCATACATTTAGCAAACTCCTTTCCAAGCGTAATATTTGTTGATCCAAAAATAATGTCATCTACATAAATCTGACAAATCAACAGATCTTTCTTAACAGTTTTACAGAATAAAGTTGTATCCACTTTTCCTCTGATAAAATTTTTCTTCAGAAGGAAATTGCTCAACCTCTCATACCAAGCTCTGGGAGCTTGTTTTAATCCATAAAGAGATTTCTTTAATTTAAAAACATGATCTGGAAAGTTTTCACTTTCAAATCCAGGAGGTTGATGGACATATACTTCTTCTTCTATAATACCATTAAGAAAGGCACTTTTAACATCCATCTGATACAGAGTGATGTTATTCTGTGCAACAAAAGAAATCAGAAGGCGTATAGATTCTAACCTTGCCACTGGAGCATATGTCTCAGTGTAATCAATACCTTCTTGCTGACTGTATCCCCGAGCAACCAGCCTTGCCTTATTCCTTTCTACTTCTCCCTTTTCATTCAGCTTATTTCTGAAAACCCATTTTGTTCCAATAATATTGAATCCTTTGGGTCTAGGAACCAGATCCCAAACTTCATTTCTGGTGAATTGATTCAGCTCTTCTTGCATAGCTATAATCCATTCATTATCTTCCAGAGCCTCATCTACAGATGTTGGTTCTATTATTGACACTAAGCCAAATAGAGAAGATTCAGAAGTTCTGAGAAATGATCTTGTCCTGATTGGATCATCTTTCTTTCCAATAATCACATCTTCTGGATGAGATGATTTGATTCTGGAAGAAGATCCTCTGACAATTGGTCTTTCAGAAATTTGCAAGTTGTTTTAGTTGGGAAGTCAAAGGTGTAGCATCTGGGGTTGCTTCAGATTCTTTGATATTTGTCTTTTCTGCCTCTGATCCTTCAGAGTCTGTGAGAATCACTTCTCTATCTGCAGAACTTTCAAACTGCTTTGGCTTTTCAGAGCCAAGCTTATCATCAAATCTAACATGAATAGATTCTTCAACAATCTGTGTTTCAGTATTGAAAACTCTGTAGCCTTTAGAGCGTTCAGAATAACCAAGCATGAAACACTTCTGTGCTTTGGAATCAAACTTGTTCAGATTATCTTTAGTATTAAGCATATAACAAAAACATCCAAAAGGATGAAAATAAGAAATGTTAGGCTTTCTGTTTCTCCACAATTCATAAGGAGTCTTTTCCAGAAGAGGTCTTACAGACACTCTGTTCTGAATATAGCAAGCTGTGTTAATTGCTTCTGCCCAAAAATGTTTTGCCAGATTTGTCTCATTGATCATGGTTCTGGCCATCTCTTGCAATGTTCTATTTTTCCTCTCTACAACTCCATTTTGTTGTGGAGTTCTAGGGCAGGAGAAATCATGTGCAATGCCTTTTTCAGAAAAATATTTTTCAAAATGTTTATTTTCAAATTCTCCACCATGATCACTTCTGACTTTAATAATTTTGGAATCTTTTTCAATCTGAACTTGATTGCAGAAGTCAAAGAACACAGAATGAGACTCATCCTTGTGTTTTAGAAACTTTACCCATGTCCATCTGCTGTAGTCATCTACAATGACTAATCCATACTTCTTGCCTCTGATGGATGTAGTTTTCACTGGTCCAAACAGATCAATGTGAAGTAATTCCAATGGTCTGGAGGTAGACACAACATTTTTTGATTTAAAATGAGATTTTGAAAATTTACCTCTTTGACATGCTTCACACAGAGCATCTGAGTTGAACTTCAACTTAGGAAGTCCTCTGACCAGATTGAGTTTATTAATCTGAGATATACGTCTCATATTAATATGCCCCAATCTTCTATGCCAGACCCATTGCTCATCATTCACAAATAAGAGGCATTTTACATTTTGAACTTTAAGTTCTGAAAGGTTAATTTTATAAATGTTGTGTTTCCTCTTTCCACTGAATAGGATAGAGCCATCCTTTTGAGATACAGCTTTGCAACATTTTTGATTAAAGATTATATCATAACCATTGTCACTTAATTGACTTATGGACAACAGATTATGTTTCAATCCTTCAACTAACAGAACATTAGTAACAGAGGGAAGCTTACCATTACCAATAGTGCCAGATCCAATGATCTTGCCCTTCTGGTTCCCTCCAAACTTCACGTCCCCTCCAGATCTAAGTTCCAGGCTTTGGAACATAGACCTTTCTCCTGTCATGTGTCGTGAGCATCCAGAGTCCAGGTACCATGATTGGTGTCCTGACTTTGCTGCTAAGAACATCTGCAACAGGAATTATTTTGTCTTTAGGTACCCAGATCTTCTTGGGTCCTTTGGGGTTAGTTGGTTTGCAAGCTTGTCTAAACTTCTGTTTTGCAACATAATGTTTATTCTGACTTGCCTTTGGTTTAAACACATAAGTACTCTTCACAGAGCTTGTGTGTTTAATGTCATTCAGATGACCAAATTTGAATTGAGAGTACAGAGGTGTCTTACTGATAACAAGTTTGTCAACAGGTTTTGGATTGCTTCCAGATGAAGACTCATATCCAATGCCTCTTCTGTTGTTTCCACTAACACCATAGATCATGGAAGCCATCTTGCTTCTGTCTATGCTCTTAGTGAGAAACCTCTGAAAACTAGAGTCATACTTTTCTAAAATATTTTCACAAGACTTAGTTTCAGAATCAGATTCTTGTTGAGTTTTATCAAAGTCATTTTTGATTTTTAAATTTATTTCCTTCTGCTCAACAAGTTCTGTTTTCAAAAGATCAATCTCAGATTCAAGATTGCTTTTCAGCTTCTTGTATTTGAGTTTGATGTTGTTGTAACTTTTAATAACTTCTGTTAAAACTTTAATGAGTTCTTCTTTAGTAAGATTGTTCATTACCTCTTCTGCATCATCATCAGATTCAGATTCTGATTCATATCCAGAGGTACCTTCTTCTTGATCCTCTGTCCTGGCCATCAATGCAACGTTTGCACATTCTTCTTCAGATTCAGAAGATGACTCACACTCATCAGAATCATCCCATGTTGCCATCAGAACCTTTTTCTTCTTGTTGAACTTCTTCTTAGGTTTTTCTTTCAGAAGTTTAGGGCAGTCATTTTTGTAGTGCCCAGGTTCTTTGCACTCATAACACACCACATCTTTCTTGGCAGATCTTCTGTGACTAGAAGATTCTTTTCTGTTTTCAGATCTTCTGAAGTTGTTAAACTTCTTTCCCTTGTGCTTCCAGAGTTTGTTAATCCTTCTGGACAGCATGGACAACTCATCTTCTTCTTCAGAAGAAGATTCTTCAGAGCTTTCTTGAATAACCTGCAAAGCTTTAGCAGTTTTGTTAGATTTTAAAGCTATGGATTTACCTTTATCTTTCTTCTGGGGTTCATCTTCCTCCAGCTCAATTTCATGACTTCTCAAAGAACTGATGAGTTCTTCTAAGGAGATATTGTTCAGATCTTTTTCCATCTTTAATGCAGTCACCATTGGTCTCCATCTGGTGGGAAGACTTCTGATGATTTTCTTGACATGATCTGACGTTGAGTAGCCCTTGTCCAGAACTTTCAGACCAGCTGTAAGAATCTGAAATCTAGAAAACATAGTTTCTATATTTTCAGAATCTTCCATTTTAAATGCCTCATACTTCTGTATGAGCGCCAGAGCCTTTGTCTCTTTAACCTGTGAGTTTCCCTCATGAGTCATTTTGAGTGATTCAAACATGTCATGAGCAGTATCTCTGTTAGTAATCTTCTCATACTCAGTATGAGAGATTGCATTAAGCAAAATAGTTCTGGCTTTGTGATGATTCTTGAAGTCTCTTTTCTGCACTTCAGTCATTGATTTTCTATCAATCTTTTTGCCATCCTCTCCAGTAGGATGTACATATCCATCAATGACCAAATCCCAAAGATCAGCATCATACCCAAGAAAAAAACTTTCTATTCTATCTTTCCAATAGTCAAAATTTTCTCCATCAAACATTGGAGGTTTGGTACTGATCTTATCCTTCTCTTCATATTTATTGTTGATTGAATTATCAGCCATGATAACAAATAAATATATAGATCAAAGTATATCTCCTCTGGATCTTTACTGATACTGTTAAGTGATAGCACACTCAGAACCGGAGCTCTGATGCCAACTGAAGGTGAGATATAACTTAGAAGGGGGGGGGGGGGGGGGGGGTTGAATAAGTTTAGAAAATTAATACTTGAAAATAATCACACAATTATTTTTATCCTAGTTCGTTAAACAACTACTCCAGTCCACCCTTCAAGAGTGATTTGCCTTTCTCAACAAGGACTTAATCCACTATTAAATCAAACTGATTACAATAGTATCACCTAAGAACTACAGTTCTTAGTCTTCTCAAGAGCTACTGATTCACACTGAATCCTCTCAAGGAAAATCCTTTACAAATAATGTAAATGAAATACAAGAGTTTTTAATGCTTCTATAAAGCTATAATCACAACAGTGATTTTTCTCTTAAGATTTAAGTACTAAGATTCTATGAAGAATAAGAATGAGAGCTTAAGAATATTTGATTTCTTTTCAGCAAGTGTATGGCTCAAGAGTGTGTAACTGAAGAATGAAGTGAGAGGCTCCTTTTATAGGCAACTGAATTTTCCACGTTGAAAAGAGAGTCCAAAAGGTCTGAGCCTTTTTGTCTTCACATGTACTGACATTTCCTTGAAATAGATGGCACAGATAAATCCTTTTTGTCTGTGTAAGTGTGTCTAGCACAAATAAGGAAAGAGACGTTTGAATGATTCCAACGGATACATTCTTGAAAACACTTCTTCAGTTTCAGCAAGTTCTTCAGAGTCTGAATGGATCAGAGTCTTCTGATGAGTTTCAGAACTGTGCTGTATCAGAGTCTTCTGCAGCTTGTGTGCTTCTAGCGTGTTGATCATCAGAGCATCTTGACACAGAACTTCAGTACTTGGCAGCGTAGGTACTTTCAGAATCTTCTGTAGATTAATGCTTTGAGAAACTCTTCAATCAATATTCTTCTATTTTTCTGATGCTTCGTCTTCAGATGCTTCTGATTATCTTCAGATGCTTCTGACTCAGAATGTTCTGGAGCTTCTTTCTTCAGATCCTTCTGGAGACTACGCTCAGGATCTTCTGTAAGGAGCAAGCAGATCCTTCTGTAAGATGCATCTGGCGCTTCAGATTCAGAATAACTTCTTGTATACAAAGGCAAATTTGCTTCTAGAGAGTCAATATAATTTTAATCTGCAGTAAAACTCTCAAACAAATTTTAGAGTATATAATTCTTAAATATAAATTTCCTAATAGTTATCATCAAAACAAAGAGTAATTATTAAGAACCAATCTGTGTTCTAACATCTATTCTCTTTCTATTCTATTTCTCTCAAAACATCTATTAACCCATTTTCTCACAATTATCCAACTTAACATTAAACAATAAATGTTTAAAAATACCCTCCAATCTATTTTCCCCGAAACTCTCAAAATCGGTAAAATAGCACAATATGCAAACATAACATATTATCACTAAATTCCAAAATTAAAATAATAATCACCCAATTAAATCAAAATACTTAACAAAATGGGAATAATCGAAATCGGGGCGTTACATCAACCAACATTGTAACAGATCATGAATTGTCTTTCCCTCATCAAGCATCAACCAAAAATGGTTCTAGAGTCAAGTCCTAAAAGGAGTCTAGATGGTCACCCTCTCCACAAACTTGACAGCAGGCATATCATCAGTATAAAGGGTCCACCAATTGACATCACCATATCCTAAAACTAAACTGATCTAGGAGAAACAACCCTCTCCTTACTACATCAAAAAAGTAGAGAAATCTCACTAAAATCTAAACTCAAACCAACTTACACCAGCATAGATACTAATGGCCAACAACAATAAGGACTTAGCATAAACCACACTAAAACTCAATGTTTGCAACTCAAACTTGGCATGAGTTCAAACAACCACATATTCATCATGATTAACAGCATTTTTCCACAACAAAATCATAACCAAATGAGTTTTTGTTTAAAACAGGAACAACAACAAATTTTGTTATCATAATGCAAACATTAGTTCAATATATTGCAAGCAAGCACAAGTTGAACAAACTCAAAGCAAGAAGCTGACAGAAAGAAGGACCAATACTTCACATGGTCACAACACACCAACCAAATTCAAACTGATCTAGGCAGCAAATATGACATGGATGAGATCATACCACCAACTGAGATTGGATGAAAGGTTAAGTTGGCAGACCTGTCACTACTGCGAAAAACACCCGGCGGAAAATAGAAGAGTCACCACCTTTCGTTATTTATCCCAAAGAGAGGGAAAGGAAACGATCAGAAAAACCTAATGGAAAAGGAAAAGACAAGGTCATCACAACCAAGTACTGGATTCGGGAGTCGGTTACGCAAGGGGAAGGTATGAGCACCCTTCACGCCCATCGTACTCGACGGGATCCACGCTTGTTGTCTATCTAAGGTTGTTTTTAATCTATCTACGCTAAAGGCTCACATGACAAAAAGAAAAGAAGAAAGACTCGATAGAGCATCGCCGCTCTATGCCTACGTATTCCCTCGTGCAATGGGAAAGTCAGAGTCAACGTAGTTTGGCTAACTATGGGCGAAGGGGGGAAAGGTTGCTCGCCAAGACATTGTCGTCTTGTGCCTACGTATCCTCATCTGGTATGAGAAATCAGAGCAAACATAGTTCGGGCTAACGAGAACACCGGTTGGTTCAAAATGTTTTACCCGAGTAGGGTTAAACCTTCGTTCTAGCAGTTAGGGACGATGCCTGTTTACGGTAGAAACAAAGCCTAACGACACTCTCTTTATGAAAAGGGTTTTCCATTATTTAGATCCTTAAGGATAAAAAGGTTTGAACTTTATTTTTGAAGTCTTTTAGAGAAGAAGTGTTTTGAGTTTGATTTGTAACTCATGTTGCACTAAAGACTATGACCTAGGAGCGAATGCGTCGCATATCACCCAAAGGGTGTACACTAAACACTCTAGGCCATTGAGAGGAAGCCCCCCAATCACCATTTCCCAAGTAGCTTAAGGCTCGTAGCGTACAACATTCATTATCTTTTATTAAGTGTTTTGAAATTGTTTGAAGATGAGAAGAGAAAGGACACACTAAAGGGAGACTAACTCAAACCTAGTAGTTGTCATGCAAAATGGTCCTATGATTGAGGTTAAGGGAATACTACCTAATGTTAGCACGCATGGCTTCCAACCTAAAGTCTGTCATAACCTCAAAAGAGATTAGAGATCCTATGGGGAGCTTGGCAAATAAAAAGAAGATAAGAGCAAACAGAAATGCAAGTATGCAAACACGTAATGCACAAGTAGAATGAAGTGAGGGAAGAAAATAGTGTGGGGAAGAAGCCGCCACAAGCGCGTCTTAACCTCAAGCATGCATATGGAAGGCAAGAACATGCAATAAGAGCAAGCAAAACATGAACATGAAAGCACATCATCACTTTGAACAACACATACAACCAGGTGTATCCAAGCGGAAAACAAAATGCGTGTCAACAAAGTCCTTATTAAACAATCAAAATAGCGACAAAATGTCCAAAACATTTCACCCCTGATGCATCATATTGATCTACGATGACCCGATGTGAAACGGTACTCAAACAAACAAGAAAATCAGTAAAACAGACCCACTGGAACAGTGTTAATCGGTTAACGCTAGAGGTTAACCGATTAACCACTTAAAAATGTTTGAAAATCTAGAAATTTGTACATGTTAATCGATTAACACCAGGCGTTAACCGATTAACACCTTGAAATCTTTGAAAATTTTGAATATCTGAGATGGTTAATCGGTTAACCAAATGTGTTAATTGATTAACACTGTGCCAACAGCAGAAAAACAGCAACAGAGTAGTATGTTCAGCAAATAAGCACTTATCCAATCAACCAGATGATCACATAATCACTTAATCACGAAAGTAAACCAGCAAATCATGATTCAAACAACATATGAACAGATTAACACAACCAAATCATGAATCAAACGGATCAAATTAACCAAAAGTCAATCAAAGATGAAAGTCCACATGATTATGCAAATAAGCTAAAAACAGATTCGGATCAAGAATTTCCAACCTACGAAGCGGAGATTTGCTCCGGTTAGTTTTGATTCGCTGGAAATAAGCAGATCGAAGTAAGAAAACCGTAGATTCTTCGAGATCCAAGTATATTCTTGTTGTAGAAGTGAGGATTCACCAAGATCAATCCAAAATAAGCCAAATAATCACTTCCAAGTTCAGATCCAATTTTGCACGAAAATTGGATGAAGAAATTGATTCAATGGAGAGAATGGATGAAGGTTTAGTTCTTAGAAATCAAGGATTCCAATGAAGAATCAATAATTTCAATAAAAAGAGCTTTGGTGAGGGTTTTGGAGTTGGAAAATTGAGAGAGAATGAGATCAATTCTGAAAATGAGAGTGAATTATGAGAGACTAGCTTGCTTTGGTTTGGAGTGGATCACTTAAATATCACTTAGGCTTGGATCCAAATGAAAGGTTTGGAATATTTGGATTGGAATGAGGAATGGGAATTTGGAGGGAAAATGAAATTAACCAAATTTCAAATAGGTTCTAGATCCTTCCCAAAGTGAAAATCAGATTTGCACAAGACCAAAATTGGACCCCAAAGTGGTTTGTATTGAAAATTCACGTGCAGAGGCAAAATCTACACTGGTTAATCGATTAACCATATAGGTTAATCGGTTAACACCCTCAAAACTTCAGATTTGACCTGATTTTGACTTGGTTAATTGATTAACCATATTTGTTAATCGGTTAACACCTTCAAATTTTGAATTTTGGCACCTTTTGGAGGGAAATATACCCTTTTGTCCGTTTCCAACTGTTTTGAGACCTGTTCAACTTCTGAAACATGCTTTTGAATATCATAACCATGAAAATGCTTGAGATACCCTGAATACTGCTTTCCGAGCTGAAAATACCTTGCAAAATAAAATAAAATTGGTCGTCCGACCGTTGGGCAAAATAAATGCCAAGCCTCTGATGCTCGCTGTTCAGGTTCATGCACTGAGACGAAAACTGAGCCACGAGAAAACCTTGATCCCCTATCTCAAGGACGAATGCTATGCAAATGCATAAATGCGAAAATGCAAAGAAACAAAAGCCAGACGCTGCCAAAATGAAAAGGCAAATTTTGGGGTGCTACAGCTGCCCCTATTCAAACAACTTGGACCTGAAGGGAGGAAAAGCATCCGCTTTCAAACATTCAAGGTATAAGGTGATTAAATACAAAAGAACCCGGAAATTTGCACCCTGCGGGAATGCAAAACAGCGAATACCAACCAAGAGTTGGAACACGACACACTGGGGATTACGATCCACTATGATCTAAACTTCATCCAAAAGATGCCAACCAAGAGTTGGGATGAAACCACCAACAGATACTAACCAAGAGTTGGGATAACTCTCCCACAAAATACCAACCAAAAGTCGGGATACAACCCTGTTGGGGAACAAAAGAGAAAATTAACCCAAACAGCTTTATGGCAGCTTCACTGGGGAAAGAGTAGACTAACCAGATGACTCTGCATGGGATAAACATCCATAAAAAGATGATACTCGAACAATACCATCCAAAAGATAGGATAAGGGCTACTCTCTGGGGATAAAACCAACCTTACCAACCAAGAGTTGGAACCACACTAACTGAGATTTAAATGGTAAGACGACTTTGCTGGGGAAGTATACTGACCAAAAGTCGGAATCAACGACCAGAGAACAAAGGTTACCAACCAAAAGTCAGAATAACGTCAACAAGACGACCAAACCGGATATTACTACCTTACTGGAGAATCAAAGACTAACAACCAAAAGTCGAGTGAACGTCAACCAAACCTTACCAACCAAAAGTGGGGATAACGACTCCGCTGAGGAATTGTGGGGCACTACCAACCAAAAGTTGGAACAACAACCATCAAGCAACAGATCACCAACCAAAAGTTAGGATAACAATTGCAGGGGATAACATCCAACCAAGAGTTGGGAAACAAAGCTACTAACCAAAAGTTAGGATCGTTATGAAAAGATCACCATCGACCAAAAGTCAGAACAAGAGCTACTAACCAAGAGTTAGGATTGCTGGGGAAATCCTCATTGACCAAAAGTCAGAACACAAGCTACTAACCAAGAGTTAGGATCGCCAAGAGAAATCCTCATCGACCAAAAGTCAGAACACAAGCTACTAACCAAGAGTTAGGATAAAAGCTACTAACCAAAAGTTAGAATAACAAAGATTTCCAACCAAAAGTTGGAACAAAGACTCTGCGATGGGAAACTAGAGATTACCGACCAAAAGTTGGGATCACCTTCTAGGCCAACCAAAAGTTGGAATACCAAACACAATAATTTGGACTACGCTGGGGAGTACCCATCAAAGGTTAGAATCCCCGATTTTGCTGAGGAAAATAAGGATTAACCACCAAAAGTTGGAATAATATCCAAACGCCACTAGGTCACCAACCAAGAGTTGGAATAAAACAAAGATTACCAACCAAGAGTTGGAATAAGGACTCTGCAGAGGAAATCAAAGATTACCAACCAAAAGTTGAAATAACACATCCCAGAAATTACCAACCAAGAGTTGGAAAACCAAGCATAATAATCTGGACCACACTGGGGATTACCAACCAAAAGTTGGGATAACGCACCCAAAACAGGTGGGCAACAGAATCAACCGACTCACGACTTTCAAGGAGGGGTTCAAACAACTGACTCTGCCAAGGAACATCAGTTCACTAACCACTTTGTTGGGGGAGCGATGTCTGACTAACAGACTCGACCAGGGAAGACAACATTCACAAGCGACTCACCTGGGGAGAATGACGACGTTTAACCAAATGACCCGGCTAAAGAAGATGTTTAACCAAACGACTAGCTGGGAATAATCCGATAAAAATGACCAACCCAAAGGTCCACACCAACCAGGAATAACATGAAAATCCCCTGAGTCAAATAGTCTCTGCTGAAAAGACAAACAGTCTTAAAGGTACCAAACCTGGCTTATGCTTCAGATGCATATGTTTGAAAATGGCGCAATGCTCCATATGAAATGAAAATGCTACACATTTGGGAGGATGCTATGCAAAAATGAAAATGCAAAGGAACCACCCCAGCAACATAAATGTTGGAGGGAAACGACCAATTCTGCCGGGGAGAAATAGGACGTGCCGAGTATGATCAGACTCATACCGGGGAACAAACAAGCCCTGGATGACCTCCTTGTAAATCACCTCTCGGATACCACCGCTCTAAAGAGACCAGATCTCTACTCCGCTGGGAATCAAAACTTTGGTGAAGAAAATGCCCTGGATGGTTTCCCAGAAAACACCTCTTATGGGGATCAAATGCATAGGCTGGGGAAACGCCCAGAACAACCTTCCAACACTCTAGGGAATAAACACGTTCAACCGGGGAGAACTATTCAGAATACGACCCTACTGGGAAGTAAAGTACTATTGGGAAATAGCTCCACTCTGCTTGGAAAGAAATCCCACCCCGCTAGAGAATATCAAATACTTCTACAAACTCTACCGAGAAATGGATCATACTTCGCCTAAACATCTGTCACGTCGAAGGAATCAGCACTGAGCTCTGCTTGGGGAAGAAACCCTGAATACCGATACTGCCGGGAAAACACCAGAAGGTCGACTCCGTTGGGGAGAGGGTGTCGAAAGTGTTGTCTCCGCTGGAGAATAACTACACACTTCCACTGGCGATACCTGACTTGATAGTGAGACTCTGCAGGTAAGACAAAATCTCTGCTAGGGGAGAAACAAATATGTATTATAATTTCAATGCCGTGGAGGAACACATCTGTTGGAGAGAGCTGCCATCCTGCAATAAAACAAAAGAATGCGCACATGCGAAATGGTTACCGCAGTTACCATTCATGACACTTACCACGCGAGCAAAGTCATTTGCTTTCGTTACGCTCTGCAAAGCCTCCTGTTTTCTCCTGCAATGTTTATCAAAATATCGGACGTTTTTGCAAACAAAACAGTAAAAGGGAAACAAGAAAGGGAAAAATCTTTGACTAAAGTGAATACTTTTATTGATAAAAGGCCTGTAAATAGGCGAATTACAATTCGGATGCAATTCCTGAAAAGAGACAATTGCGAAAAAGCAAAAGAATATATACAAATGTCGACAACATGGAAACAAACAACCACCATATGTCGATTTGGCTATGACCTGTATGTCTTCGATGTGCCCCGTATTTTGCCTTCTGAAAAGACTGATTGGACTGATTCCTTTCCATCGAGATAACTTCTCTTAAGCTCACAAATCGAACGCAGACCGCAGTCATTTGCTTACTTTTTCCTGGATCGCCCTTTCGGGTTTTCAGTCCACCGGGATACCCATTTTTGCCAAAGTTGCCTTTTCAGGTTTTCAACTTTGCGGGTTTACATCTTTCCTTTTTGTCCCTAATTTTTGCCCGAACCTTCTATTTTTCATGGTTCAGCGGGATGCCCCATTTTTTCCTGGACTTTTCTTTTTCTGTCCAGCGGGTCTCTTTAAGCAAAGTATTTTTTAACCGCGTCTGCGTTCATAGGGGACGAAAAATCTTCACCATCTGTGGTAGATAGTAATGATGCTCCTCTAGAGAAAACCTTTCTTACCACATACGGACCTTCATAGTTAGGAGTCCATTTTCCCCTGTGATCTGTCTGAGGAGGAAGGATCCTCTTCAACACCAAATTGCCCGTCTCGAAGCACTGAGGACACACTTTCTGATCAAAGGCTTTCTTCATCCTACTCTGGTACACCCGGCCATGCACAATGACCGCCAATCTCTTCTCGTCAATCAAGCTCAACTGATTCAACCTGGTTTGTACCCACTCAGCTTCGTCAAGCTTTACATCCGACAATACCCTTAAAGAAGGAATCTCAACTTCCAATGGCAAGACCGCTTCTGTGCCATACACCAGTGAGAAAGGAGTTGCCCCAGTTGATGTACGCACCGAAGTACGATAACCGTGAAGAGAAAAGGGCAAAATCTTGTTCCAGTCCTTATAGGTTACCACCATCTTCTGCATAATCTTCTTGATATTCTTGTTAGCTTCCTCATCAGCGTCATTCATCTTCGGACGATATGGAGAAGAATTGTGATGCTCAATCTTGAAACTCTGACACAATTCCTTCATCATTTTGTTATTCAAATTCAAACCATTATCAGTAATGATTCTCTCAGGAATACCATAACGACAAATGATGTCCTTCTTTATGAATCGGGCGACCACCTGTTTCGTGACATTGGCGTAGGACGCTGCTTCTACCCACTTCGTAAAGTAATCAATCACAACCAGAATGAAGCGATGTCCATTAGAAGCAGTCGGCTCAATCTTTTCGATCACATTGATTCCCCACATAGCAAAAGGCCAAGGATACGTTAACACATTCAGAGGAGCCAGTGGCACATGCACCTTATCCGCATAAATCTAACATTTATGGCATTTTCTGGTGTATTTGAAGCAATCGGATTCCATAGTCATCCAATAAAACCCAGCTCTTAACAATTTTCTAGCCATTGCATGTCCATTGGCATGAGTACCGAAAGAACCCTCGTGGACTTCCTCCATCAACAGGTTTGCTTCAAGTTCATCAACACAGCGCAGCAAGACCATGTCGAAATTTCTCCTGTAGAGCACATCGTTTTTGTTCAGATAAAAGTTACCGACTAACCTTCTCAAGGTCCTCTTATCTTTGCTGGATGCCCCAGATAGGTATTCTTGAGTCTTGAAAAAAATGCTTGATATCAAAATACCAAGACTTTCCATCTGATGCTTTCTATATTGCAAACACAAAAGCAGGTCTATCAAGACGCATAATGGTGATGGCTGGAGCTTCATTCCAGAAGTTCACTTTGTACATCGAAGATAGCGTGGCCAAGGCATCTGCCATCTGATTCTCAGTTCTTGGCACATGATGGAACTCGATTCTGTCAAAGAACGTCAAAAATCTCCTTGCATAATCCTTGTAAGGCACCAGGTTGGCCATACGAGTTTCCCACTTTCCTTTGATTTGGTTAACGACTAACGCAGAGTCACCGTACACATCAAGATTCTTGATCCTCATATTAACGGTCTCTTCTAAACCCAATATGCACGCTTCGTACTCGACCTCATTATTGATGCAGGCGAAAGTAAATCGGGCAGTGAACGGTATATGAGAACCGTGAAGAGTAGTAATGATAGCTCCGATCCCATTGCCATATGAATTAACCGCTCCGTCGAAAACCAGTTTCCACTGAGATTCAGTCTTAGGACACTCGGGTTCGGGAGCCGGTTACGCAAGGAGAAGGTATTAGCACCCCTCACGTCCGTTGTACTCGACGGGATCCACGCTTGTTGTCTAGTCTATAAGAGTGTAAATATATCTATGCTAAAGGCTCACGGGGACAAAAGAAAAGAAAAGTGACTCGATAGAGTATCGTCGCTCTATGCCTACATATTCCCTCGTGCAATGGGAAAGTCATAGTCAACATAGTTCGAAAAACTACGGGTGAAGGTGGGGGAAGGTTGCTCGCCAAGACATCGTCGTCTTGTGCCTACGTATCATCGTCTGGTACGAGAAATTAGAGCAAACGTAGTTCAGACTGACACGACCACAGATTGGTTCAAGTGTTTTAAACCGAGTAGGGTTAAACAGTGGTTCCAGCAGTTAGGGACGATGCCTATTTGCGGTAGAACCAAAGCTTAACAAAACTCTTTCTGAAAATGGTTTTCCAATTAAGATCCCGAGGGATAAAAAGATTTGATGTTTTTGTTTTTGTGGTTTTTAAGACAAGAAGTTGATTGAGTTATGGCTTGAAACTCATGTCGCACTAAAGACTATGACAGTCGAGAAGAGGCCCCCAACCATCATTCCTCAAGTACTTAAGGCTCGTAGTGTACGGCACAAATCTTTTTCATTAAGTGTTTTGTATTGTTTAGGAGATGAGAAGAGAAGGACTCAAACTAAGGGGAAACTGGACCCTAAAGTTGTCATGCACAATGCTCCTAAAGTTGGGATGAGAGGGAAGAATTAACCTAATGTTATCATGCATAGGATTGAACACCTAATGTCTTTCCTACTCCCATTATAAACGGAGGGACTAGGAATCCTAGAGGGATCATGGCACAAAGCCAAGTAAACACTAAATAGCCCACTCACAAGTGAAATGAGAAAGAAAAGAAATTGTTAGATTCAAAATAAAATGATAAAATAAAATGGAAAATAAAATAAAAAAGGATGGAAAATAAATTAACACATTAAAATATGAGAATATGATTTTTTTTTTGGAATTTTTGATATTTAAAACTATTTTAAAAAGGAATAAAAGTTAAATAATAAACAAACAAAAATAAAAGAAATAAAATAAACAAAACACTAAAAAAATAAGAAAATGCCTCCCCAAGGCTTGAACCCAAGACCTTGGGGTTGCAGGCACAAAACCATGCCAAACCAACCATCATGCGCATGTGACAAGAAATGGAAAAAGAAAAAGATATTATAAAACACAAGGAAAATAGTAAAAAAAAACACAAAAACACCCACGCTAGGGGTCGAATAGAGGTTCTCATGGTAAGGCAAGGTCTTAAGGGCAAGGTGCTAACCACTAGGGTGGTGATACATCCGTTGTATCAAGCCACCCCATGTGCATACATACCAAAGCAAGCGCATGGGCTGGACCAAATACAAGGCAAGAACAAGTGATGACTCAAAAACGGTTCGATCACAACTTATCCAAATTTCAACCAAATCCAGTGAAACAAAAGTCCATCTTGCTTGAAATTTCATAAGGAACATGATGGTGCAATTCAAATTTTCAAAAGATGCTCATATAGTAAAATTCGAAGGTTCATGCAATTATGAGCTTGAAATGCATTTTGGTAGGCAAGGGCTAAACCAGATGCAATTAAGAAAAGGTGAGGGGCTGTACACGATTTAAACATATTGTTCATGATTTGGATTCAAGGAAAGGTCTCAGTTTTGCCATGAATCAGAATATGGTTGTCAAGTTGCAAATTGGTGAAAGGGTGTTTTAAGACAGATTTGCAAATCAACAATATCAATGATCTCATGACAGTGGACAAGTTGTTAAACTTCACACACACACACATTGCAATGGTTGAAGTGAGGTTTAATGACAACAAGGGTTACAAACCTTAAGGCAAAAACTAACAGTGCATAATCAAGGTAACAACTTAATCAAAAATAGCCTACAGCCATGCACTCAAATACATACCAATGCGCAATTAATACCAAGAGGTTTTCCAATGACAACAAACTTCAAGATGAAAGGCTAACAGCACAGAGGCAAAGACTAACAGACAAAAAATGAGATTGAGAATATCAAACCATGACAGTTGGTCCTCAACAGAAAACTAAAACAAGCATCAAAGTCAAAGGCCTATGATGGTCAAATACATATGGTGCTAACAAGCAGATCATGGAAGACCCCAAACCTGATGATAAAGGCATACATAACATTATGCTCAAAGCAGTTGGCAATCACCAAAATGAAAGACAGATTCACAGCTATAGATCCTAACACAAGCACTAAATAGATCCTAGTATTGTGTTCTACTTCAAAGCGATCAGCCAAAACAAAGGGTTTAAACCTGGTTCTGATGGGATCTAGGTGATTCGACCTATCCACAAACTTGGACATTAAGCTGAGTGTCAAAATACTATGTTAATCAGAGCTGAAATTTCATTCTGTCAATGAATTCAAACAAATTAAATGATAGCAGTCCTTCCCTTATCTTGTCACACCAGTAAAAGACCTATCAACACACATCCTTAGCCTATTTAAAACACCAACAAAATCCTAATGGCCAACAGCAACCAATGGTTTTGCATAGAACCCAAACTGAGCTTCAACAAACTAAACCAAGAAAAAACCTGGTTCTAAAGAACTAACCACTCTGAAGCCCCCAATAAGACTTGCCAAACTGTAGGAAACTGACTGCAATGGTCAACCTTCCCCCCCACACTCTTAATGACAGAAGGAAACTGGTCCTCCACTTCTAATGATAATCAAAACCCAAAACTAATCCCTAAACCTTGTAGTAGATAGTAGTGAGTTGACAAACTCATCCTTGGAAAGCAACTAACTGCCATCAAAGTCATAACTTAAGTAAGTCAAAAGCAAGTCAATTTATCAAACTAGAACTCCCAGATGGAAAACCAAAACAAAGTCTAAAGTTTTCTCTAGCATCAGCTATGAGTTAACCAACTCTGCTCTAGCAGCAATCATGAACACATCTCAACATACTAAGCTTCAACTCCAAATGAAACAAACTAGAGCTCACACCCTGCCCCAAAGTTCTAAAGGAACCTGCCTAAAACTAGGCAAGAACCAAAACAACAGTGAAATACCCCAACCAAAAGAGTCAACAAACTCTAGACATGTTAATGTAAACTTAAAAGCTCACACACAAAACCAGCAGCAACCTTAACAAAATCCAAAATAACAACTAAACTTGACAACACAGTTGTGACCTAACATGACATAGTTCAAATTAATCAACAACTAAACTAACAGCCTTAATGCAAGATTCTAGTGTACAAACCACATCCTGGCAGCAACTAATGTAAAATAACATGACTACCTTCTTATGACAGCAAGCATAAACCCAATTTTATTATGAACAACAACCTTAAACAGCCAGCAATCCTGAGTTGAACTCAGGTTTCAAAAATAGTTGCGAACCCTAAAAACACCATGGAAAGCAAGCACAATATCTAACCTCAAGTTAACAAAATCCAAACTATCAAGCACTCAAACACCCCTATAGTAACAGTCTCCTAATCAAAAGTGAAAGTCACAACCTCAAGATAGCAAGACAACAAGTGTGAACAAACCGAACACATAACTGAATACAAGACAAAGGCAACCCTAAACATGATAATGTTGAGCAACAAACAAACAACTTATCTTAATGTATATTTCTCACACAAACAGCTTACAAATCAACATAGCAATATTGTACATCCAATAACAGTAGGCTTGTCATCACAATAATAAAGTAACACTTTGACTCAAAGTTAACAAACTTCAAGAATGCAAACACAGACAGAATCAACCATGCCTTAATGATACCTATGTATATGCAATAGAAAGTTTAGGAATGCTTACCTCTTGTAGACCTCCTTGAGCAGGCTAGCAGCAAGAGCAATATCCTCCCTTTAGCTTTCTTTTTTTTTTCAACAACAAGTGACTTTTTTTATATATGAAGTTTTGGACTGGTTTAAAGGTTTGAACACCTTCCAAAGGCCATTTGTGGGTTGTGTGGATGATTTTTTTGAGGTGATTGGATGGTTGAAGCGACTGCTGGTATGCAGTTTTCACTAGGCAGTTTTTTAGGTTTTAGAAGATTTGAAAATGGTTCACAAACTCTGGTTTCTCTTGCAATAATGGAGGCTAGGGTTTTGCTCAGCTTCTAGTTAGCTTAAATACCAAGTGAGAAAGTATAAAAAAGAGAGTTTAACAGCGGTAAAATATGGATGGATCAGATGCTACATGTTCAAGGTTTTTGAATCAAATGGTGGATCAAGGGGCAGTACACAAGCATGCTTGCTTTCTTGTTGTTTTCTGCAGTGGAGGGAACAAGCTGGATGGACTGTATAGTGGACAGAAAGAGGGTGACTTGTCTCTTCCTTTTTTGTCAAAAGATTCAAAATGCACACGTAAATGGTACAAGCTTTGTTTCTCTTGTTTGGGTAATGTTTGGGACACAAAAAATACCCAAGGAATACACATCACGTGTGGTTTGTGTGCTGCAAGAAGTGGTGACCAAAATGCTTCATGGATGGCATTTTGCAAAATTCCAAGAAGCTCACTTCAAACCACCATAAGTGAATGAATACTCAAGTAAATGAAGTGATGTTTGAACAAAAAATGAAGATTGCATATCCATGAACAACTTTCATGTTGAGATGAATTTGATACAAAGCCAATAATGGTATGAAAAGTTCACTTGAAAATCTGTCCACAAAAGATATTCTCCATACTTAGTGAAATTTCACTAAGTTTCCACACTTGCCAACTTGAAAACCCTACCTTGTGAAGACCATAACTCATGCTAAAATGGATGAAAAGCTGAGCTCTAACCATGATTGAAAAGCTTGAAATGAGGTCTACAACTTTCATGCTTAGGAAAAATTAAAATGGAGTTGGGAAGATCATGAAAAATAGGCATAAAAACCATGACATGAAAATCTGCCAAGAGGTAACTTAGAAAAGTTCTAAGTTATGAATTTTGGACTATTTTTTCCCAAACTTTGAACCTCCATAACTTGAGCTCCAAGTATCATATGAAAGACTTCTTGGACTTTTTGGATAGCTTGAAATACACTATACAACTTTCATGCTTGATCCAAGTCCATTTGAAACCTTGATCATGGAAAAAAATGGCCTTGAAGATGGCTTTACATATGAAACCTTCCATAAATAGAAAGTTTCTAAAACCCTAAATCCCAAAATAGCAATCTTCAACCACTCTTGATTTTTCATGATTCCCTTGACTTTTCTTGATCAAATTTCATCCATTGGTCACATTGAAATTAAGGATCATGATCTTGACCTCAAAAAGTCAGGAGTTGACCTTTTCACTCCACAGTTGACTTTTTCTTCAAATCTCCTGATTTTCAATCAACTGATCAATTAAAGCTCTTCTGATTAAAATTGATGGTCAATCTCCCATCCCCAAACACCTTAGGACATATGGAAGACCATGGGAACAAATTTTACTTCAAAAAGAAAGTTTATCCTGATCAAAAGTGAAACCCTGATTTCCTCCTTCTTGCCTAGGCATTATGCAGATGAACTGAGTGACCATTCCCACTTCACAATGACCTCCGAGATACTCAACAAGCCTCTACCTCATGATCACACCAATGATAAATCTTCATGGACCCCTTGACAACCTTCTGATGGTTCTTTGATAATGTTGTGGCACACCTCTCCTTTTTAGGAGCTCAGATATCTTCATGATGATGACATACACACAACAACCTCTGCCAATGCCTCTGCTTGAGCTTGTGGTCAATAAGGCTCTCCTCTTGGATAGGAAACACACAAAAACACTTGATCCCCTGTAAGAACTATGCTATGTAAATGAAAAAAATGCTAAAATGCAATGAAACATAAGCCAAAGATTAAGAAAAAGGTTGGTCAAATTTTGGGGTGCAACAGCTGCCCCTATTCAAGCGTCTTGGACCTGAAGAGATGAAAAGCAAATGGCTTTCAAACATTCGAGGTAAAAGACGGTTGAATACCAAAGAACCCAGAAATTTGACAACTATAGAATGAATCAGTAATCGAATAAACTCTGTTGGGGATAGATAAAGATAAGATGGACGCATCCATCAAAGATCACAATCCGTCGGGGTCTGGATACCGCACAAGCGAGAGAGAAAATTTTATTATCTGCCAGGGTCTGGATACCACATAGGCAAGGTAAGTCATTAGTCGGGGTCTGGATACCCAATGTAATAAACCGGAGTTTGGATACTCAACGTAATAGACCGGAGTCTTGATACTCAACGTAATAAGCCGGAGTCTGGATACTCTATGAACCAACGAGATACTTACTGGAGCCTGGACGCTCAATGAAGTTGACCGGAGTCTGGATAATCAACAGACAAAATAACCAAAGATATATCGGAGCCTAAACGCTCAACAAAGATTAACCCGAGTCTAGATACTCAATGGACGGAATAACCAACAAGATTTACCAGAGCCTGAATGCTCAACGAAACTGACCGGAGTTTGGATACTCAACGGACAAAGGAAAACACATATGATATTGACATGGTCTGGATACCATATAGGGATAAGGAACCTTTTAACTTGTCGGAGCCTGATTGCTCATCGAGATTGACCGGAGCCTGGATACTCAACGGACTGGACAAATCTTTCAAATTACCGGAGCCTGAACGCTCAACGAGATTGACCGGAGTCTGGGTACTCAACGGACAGAACGAATCTGAAACCGCCATGGTCTAAATACCATTTGGGCAGAATAAACGATCAACATACTCATCAAGGTTTGGATACCACATGAGCTTATGAAAACACTATCGATCAAAGTCAGGCGACGCCGCTGGGGAGAACGTAAGCCAGGGTCTGGATACCACGTGGGCTAACGGAAACTGCCATGGTCTGGATACCATTCGGGCAAAGATATCAGCCATCTGTCAGGGATACACCTGCAAACAAGGAGGTAGCCACCTAGCTTATGTTTCACATGCATATGTTTGAATATGGCGTAATGCTTCATGCGAAATGTAAATGTTATGCATTTGGGAGGATGCTATGCACGATGCAAATGCAAAGGAACCACTTTAGCAAAATAAATGCTAAAGAGAAAACCAAACTCCACTGGGGGAAGACTAGACACGCCTAGTACAAATAGGCTCATGCTGGGGAATACAAGCCTTGGATGACCTCCGAGAAAACTTCTGGGTAAAACTGCTTTGCTAAGAACAAACCCACTCCGCTGGGGATCAAACTCTGCTGAGGAAAACGCCCTGGATGGCCTACCAGAATAAAACTCTTCTGCAAAATAAACAAATTAGCTGGAGATTACGGCTCCACTATACCGGGGAAATCAGCCCTGAATGGCAAGCCAGAATATAACATTTCGGGGAACAAGCAACTCTATTGGGGAAACACAATAGACTGCTGAGGAATAGCTCCCTTCTTCCAGAGATTCCGCTCTGCTGAAGATTTAATCCACTATCTGCTAGGGATCATGAATAAGATTTACTAGGGAACCATCCCAAACTGTCTCTGCTGAGGATGGAGATAAACAATCTCTGAGCTAGCCCCACTCTACGGGGAAGAAAACCACTTCACTGACTTGGCTGGGGATTAGGCAATGAAGGAATCATTATCTACCTCTGCTTGAGGGAATGAGAAATAAACTCATCAATATCAGCCTCCGCATGTGGAATGAGTCAATGACCTAGACTCTGAGGGAAATGAGTCAAACTTCTAGACTCTGTGGGAAATGAGTCAAACTTCTAGACTCTATGGGAAATACGAAACTCTAAATTCGTCCCACTGCTGAAGATAATCCCATTCTACTTGCTGGAGACGATCTTACTCTGCTGGAGATATCAATCTCGACCTGATGAGAATAACCTTAACCGTACGAGGTTCCAACCTGATGGGGACGAGAACACACTTAAACTGCACACCTCCTTTAGAAGCGGGACCTCTGGAAAAGTCCCGAGGATGAGGGTCCTGCGAATAACAAACAGACAAACATGTTTTGTGAAGCAAGCGTCATCTTAATTATCACCTGTGACATTATCCAAGCAAAAACATTGTTTTGATCATAGCTGGGAGAGCCCACAAAATTATGTATGCAAAGTTTTATTAAAAACATCAGGCGTGTTTTGCAAACAAAACGGTAAAAGCTGAATCTAAAACAAAAGTTTTTTGAATAGTATGTTTTATTGATAAATAACCTGTAAATAGGAAAATTTACAAAGGACGCAACTCTTGAAATGAGAAAGTTGCGTAAGCCATATATAGAAATGCACAAGAATATACAAAAATATCGGCAATGTGGCATAGACAACCACCATAGAACGACTCAACTATGACTCGCGTGACCTCGATGCCTTTCCGATGCTTCGTCTTCTGAAGAGATTAATTTGGATGACTGACTCTCGAGTTTTCCCATAATCCACTATGCTTTGAAGATCAATGCGCAGACCGCATTCATTTGCTTTTCAAATCCCTAACTTTTGCCTGAACCGCCCTTGCGGGTTTTCGATTCACCAGGATACCCTTTTTTTGCCAAAGTCGCCCTTTCAGGTTTTCAACTTTGCGGGTTTTAACTTTTTTCTTTTTATCCCTAATTTTTTCCCGAACCTATCATTTTATGGTTCACCAGGATGCCCCATTCTTGCCTGGATTTTCTTTTTCTTTCCAGCGGGTCTATTTTAAGCAAAGAATCTTTTGACTGTGTTTGCGTTCACAGGGGACGTGAAATCTTCACCGTCCATGGTTGAAAGTAGTAAGGCTCCTCTAGAGAAGACTTTCCTTACAACTTACGGACCTTCATAGTTGGGAGTCCATTTGCCCCTATGATCGTTCTGTGGTGGGAGAATCCGCTTCAACAGCAAATCACCTGCCTGAAAGCTTCGAGGATGCATCTTCTTATCATAGGCTTTCTTCATTCTGCTATGATACAGACAACCATACGCAATAGACACCAACCTCTTCTCATCCATCAAACTGAGTTGATTTAGCTTGTTCTTCACCCATTCTGCCTCATCTAGTTTGACGTTAGCCATAACTCTTAAAGAAGGGATCTTGACCTCTAATGGCAGGACAACTTTCATACCATATACCAACGAGAAAGGAGTTGCCCCAGTTGAAGTACGCACCGAAGTATGATATCCATGTAGAGCAAAGGGCAACATCTCGTGCCAATCCTTATAAGTCACAACCATCTTCTGCATTATCTTCTTTATGTTTTTATTGGCCGCTTCCACAACGTCATTCATCTTCGGACGATAAGGAGACGAATTGTGATGTTCAATCTTGAACCTCTGGCACAGCTCCTTCATCATCTTGTTATTCAGATTGGAACCATTGTCAGTATGGTCCTCTCAGGTATCCCATAGCGGCAAATGATGTCCCTTTTGATGAACTGGGCTACAACTTTCTTGGTGACATTAGCATAAGAAGCTGCTTCGACCCACTTGGTGAAATAGTCAATAGCTACTAAGATGAAACGATGTCCATTGGATGCAGTCGGCTCGATCTTGCCAATCATATCAATGCCCCACATGGAAAAAGGCCATGGGGATGACATGACATTCAAAGGACACGGTGGCACATGAATCTTGTCGGCATAAATCTGACATTTGTGGCATTTCTTAGCATACTTGAAGCAATCAGACTCCATAGTTAACCAATAATACCCTGCTCTCAACAGCTTTCGAGACATGGCATGCCCACCTGCATGTGTTCCAAAGGCTCCTTTCTGGACTTCTTCCATAAGCAAATTTGCTTCTTTTTCGTCCACACATCTTAGCAGCACTAAGTCAAAGTTCCTTCGATAGAGTACAGCGTTTGGATTCAGATAAAAGTTACCAGATAACCTCCTTTCTTGATTCTTGAGAAAGTTCTTGATGTCGTAATACCATGTCTTGCCATCAGAAGCTTCTTCTATTGCGAAAACGAATGTCGGCCTATCAAGGCGTGAGATAACGATTCTTGGTGCATCTTTCCAGAAGTTCACTTTGTACATTGAAGACAATGTAGCCAAGGCATCTGCCATCTGATTTTCTGCTCTCGACACATGGTAAAACTCTACATGGTCGAAGAAAGGTAGCAACCTTCTTGCGTAGTTCATATAAGGGATCAGATTTGGTTGGCGGGTCTCCCACTCTCCTTTGATCTGGTTGACCACTAAAGCTGAATCACCGTAGATATCAAGGTTCTTGATTCTCAAATCGATTGCTTCCTCGATACCCATGATACACGCTTCATATCCGACTTCATTGTTGGTGTATGGAAATGTTAACCTTGTAGTGAATGGTATATGAGAACCATGGGGCATTGTAATGATTGCCCCGGTTCCACTACCGTAGGAGTTAACAACACCGTCAAAGATCATTTTCAACTGGGAGCCTTTTTCAGGACCTTCCTCGGGTAACGGCTCGTCGCAATCCTTCATCTTCAAGAAAATAATGTCTTCATCAGGAAATTCAAACTTCATAGGCTGATAATTTTCTATTGGTTGCTCTGTGAGATACTCTGACAAAACACTCCCTTTAATAGCCTTCTAAGACACATACTTAATGTCGTATTCTGTCAGAACCATCTTCCATCTAGCAATCCTCCCGGACAGTGCTTGCTTTTCGAATACGTACTTAATTGGATCCATTTTTGAAATTAACATGGTTGTATGGTTTAGCATATACTGTCTTAGGCATTTAGCGGCCCAAGCCAGTGCGCAACAAGTTTTCTCCAACATTGAGTATCTGGACTCATAGTCTGTGAACTTTTTACTCAAGTAGTAAATTGCATGCTCTTTTCTTCCAATCTCGTCGTGTTGATCGAGAACATAACCCATGGAATTCTCAAGAGCCGTTAAGTACATTATCAACGGTCTTCCAGCCACTGAGGGCATCATTATTGGAGGTTCCTGCAAATACTCTTTTATTTTCTCAAACACCTTCTGGCAATTTTCGTTCTAGACAACTGCCTGATCCTTCTTCAATAGTTTAAACATCGGTTCACACGTGGCCATGAGGTGAGATATGAACCTCGCAATGTAGTTCAATCTACCCAGGAATCCACGAACCTCTTTCTCAGTCTTTGGAGCTGACATTTCTTGAATTGCCTTGATCTTCGCAAGATCAACCTCGATACCTTTCTCGCTGACAATGAAACCCAACAGCTTCCTTGACCGTACACCGAAAGTACACTTGTTTGGATTCAGCCTTTGTTTAAACTTCCTTAACCTCTCAAACAACTTTAGAAGATTCACCAGGTGCCCCTCCTCCGTTTGGGACTTCGCAATCATATCATCAACGTAAACCTCAATCTCGTGATGAATCATGTCGTGAAAAAGAGTTACCATAGGCTGTTGATAAGTTTCCCCTGCGTTCTTCAAACCAAAAGGCATTACTTTATAGCAGAACGTCCCCCATGGCGTGATAAAAGTTGTTTTATCCATATCCTCCGGTGCCATCTTGATCTAATTGTAGCCTGAAAAACCGTTCATGAAATAAAACATTGAGTATTGTGCGGTGTTATAATCAAGCATGTCAATATGGGGGAGCGGGAAATTATCCTTTGGGCTCGCTCTATTCAGGTCCCTATAGTCAATACACATCCTGACTTTTCCGTCCTTCTTAGGCAACGACACGATGTTTCCGACTCACAGAGGGTAGTTTGTCACAACAAGAAATCCAGCGTCCAATTGCTTCTGGACTTCTTCTTTGATCTTCACTGCCATATCTGGCCTGGTTCTTCTCAATTTCTACTTGACAGGAGGGCACTCTTCTCGGAGAGGCAGGCAATGAACTACAATGTCTGTGTCGAGTCCAGGCATGTCTTCGTATGACCAAGCAAAGATATCCTTATACTCTCGGAGCAATTCAACCAATCTTTTCTTGACATCACTTTGCAGAGCGGCCCCTATTCTGACTTCTTTCTTATTCTCCTCTATTCCCAAGTTGACGACTTCAACTTCCTCCTGATGAGGTAGGATGACCTTCTCCTCTTGTCTTAACAATCTGGCGAGCTCTTCGGGCAGGTCTTCATCTTCTTCGATCTCTTCTTCCGCTTGAAAGATCGGATTGTCAAAGTCAAACCGATTCATAGACAAGTCTGAGTCGGTGGTATCTGAAATGTGTAACCTGCAATGATGATGATTTTATACTTAAATGATATGCAAACAAACAAACACAAACCACATTGCCATTTTATTGTTAGGAAAATAAAAACAAGAAAAACAGGGATCACAAATTTTGAATGAAAAGACACCTTTTTGATTGATGATAAAAAAAATTGTTCACACACATAACAGATAAGGCCCTACAAATAAAGACCATTATGCTCTGGGCAGAGCATAGGGAAATACATTAATCAAAGCAAAGCAATTACTCTTCGTAAGTTACAGAGATAACTTCTTCCACAGTCCAATTCTTCAAGCTCTGGCCAGGGATACATGGCTTGATCCACGCATCCATGTCGCAGTCACTATCTCCCTCTTCATCTGATACGACATTAATCCTTTCGAATATTACCCCACCACTGGTGAACTGGACAGGCCCTTTGTAGTACGGAGTACTCTGTGAAGATGATGTATATGGGTTGTACCCCAGTCCAAACTTATCCTGTTTGTTTGGGACGCTTACCACCTGCCCCCACCCCTGCGCTGATCCGGACTTCACTACAGCTTATGCTTCCTTGTAGGACGACATAGCAACTTCTGGTGCTTTGACTTCAACCGGTGCTTTCTCATTAACTTGAACACCCTCAAAGGCTTAGTGTAACAGCCCAAATTTCATTAAATAATTAATTGTAGTAATTAATTGATTTAGTGGGATTTTATGTTAATATTGGAATTAATTTTTATTAATTGGAATTAATAGAGAATTGAAAGGAAATTGGAAGGAAAGAAAATAAAAGGGATATATAAGTGAGAAAGAAGAGAAAGGAAAATTAGAGAAAACATTTGGAGAGAAAGAGGAAAGAAAGAAGAAAGAAGAGAAAGAGAGGAGAAGAAGAGGAAAAGTGGAAAAATCATCAAGAACCAACATCAAAGCTCCGATTAATCGAGGTAAGGGTGAGAAATGTTTCTATTTGATCATTGCATGATGTTATGTATGTTGGGTTGGGGTTTTGGTAGAGTTTTCATCACTTTCCAATTAGGGCAAATGTTGGATTAATCGGTAGATTGATGATTTAATCGGTTGGAACTGAGTAATAACACCGTAGAATAGTCGGGTAACATGTATTGATGCTATTTGTACTGATTTGGATGTTCAAGAGTTGGTGGATGGTGGAATGGTGAAGGAGGGACAGAGTGTGGTTCTGTTCTGCGCAGGTTCGCTGGATCTCGCCAGGCGAGCGAAGGCGAAGCTTTGCCAGGAGAAGCCCAGCGAATGCAGGCGAATAATTAAGTTTAAGTTCCAGTGGACTTCGCTGGCGAGTTCGCCAGGAGAAGTTGGATAGCGAAGGTGCTGGCGAATGGTGGCGAATGAAGTCAGTAGCTACTGACTTGGGCTCGCTGGGAAGTCTCGCCAGGCGAAGCCTAGCGAGTGTTCGCTGAGAGAGTTCGCCAGGCGAAGGTTCGCTGCGAGGGTTCGCCAGGCGAATGAAGGCGAATGTGACAGCATTTTTCTTTTGCTGTGTTGCTCATGTGGTGATTGTTTGATTGATTCACATAGGTTAATACCTCTATGATATGAATAAGTATGTGGTCCATGGTGATGATATGTGTTGTGGGTAGCCTTTGGGCGTGAATCCTAGACTTGTGGTATGAGTATTAATCAGATCGATTATAAATACATGAGAACATGATAATGATTATGTGTGTATTATTTAATAATGGTAATATGCGTATTATTTGATGAGTTTGTGAAGGTTTGATGTAGTGTACAATTAGGTAATAAGTATGCATGAGAACATTGTGGATATATGTGTGCAAAGCTTATAATTGTATTATTGGTACTGTGACATGTATACCTTGTATGAAATGGCATGAGATGAATAATAAACATAATACAAAAATGTATTGTGGATGTATATTGTTTATATGCGGTTGTATGTTAAGATACATGAAGAATGCATGAGAGCATATTGATGGATATGCGTGCATCGTTTGATAAATATGATGTTTGTATTGATTGGATGCGATTATGTGTGAAAAATGCGTGAGAATATATCGTGAATATATGTACATTGCATGGTAAATGTGTTATGCGTGTAAGCATGATGTAATTCTTGTATGATGAATTACTTGAGAATGCATGAGAACATATTGTGGATATGTGTGCATTGTTGATAATGCGGTGATGATATTGAATTGTGAATGTATATTGTTGGTATATGGTGGTATGAATAGAATGCATGAGAACATGTCATGGATATGTGTGCATTGCTTGATAGATGTTGTAAATGCATATTGTATGTATGTGATTAAATGTGAATAATGCATGATAACATATCGTGGATATGTGTGCATTGTTTGATAACTGTGAAGAATGCATGAGAACATATCGTGGATATGTGTGCATTGTGAGTGATAATATGGTGATAGTGTTGAATTATGAATACATCGATGAATGTTATGTGAATATGTTGTGTGTGCAATCATAATGTAATTCTTGAAGAGATGAATTATTTGAATGCATGAGATTAAGATGTTGGTCTTAAGTGCATTTGTTGTGGCTGATTGTACATGCATCATTTAGTCAAGAGGCAATGTCTGTTAGTTTCGTGGAAACTAGTGGCTTGTCCCAAACCTAGAAGAGTGGGTTTGAAGGCTTAGAGGACGGGCCTTTGTTGTTATCGGTCTAGAAGAGTGGACCCGGTTTAATGTAAAAACCGAAAAAAGATAACGGGTTATCGATCTAGAAGAGTGGACCCGGTTTAATGTAAAAACCGAAAAAAGATAACGAGAGTCGGTACCGCATTGCATGAGTTGCATTGAGTTGTTGAGTCACATTAATATATGACATATGCATGAAGAGATGCTTATGTGTGAATGATGAGATTGTGAAATTGTGAGAGTATGCATGATGTGGAAATGCTTTACAAATATTCGTGTTGTCATTATATGTGTGGAAAATATATATATGACTAAGCAATTGAATTGTGGTGAGAAATACGGAGTGGAACTTGTGTTGATTACCTATATATATATAATCTTATGCTTTGATTATTATGGTTATATTTCTCACCCTTCTGCTGTTTTATAATGCTCTATGAGGCATTGCAGATTAGGTTGCTGGAGCCCTTTATGAAGTTCTGCTTGTAGTTCGAGGTCTCTACGTGTGTAGCGGTTTAGTAATTATTTATGGGTCGTGTCATGCTCTGGTAGTGTAACACGGGGATCGATTGCTTATGTTTTAGGATTACATTATGTAACCTAAGTTATGTTTTCATATTTGGAGTAATTGAGATAATGAGATGTTGGCCTTAGTGCCTAGAGATGTTGATTTTATATGATGAAAGTAAATGTTTCTTTTAAAGGATTTTCATTAATGAATCCGCTGCTAAATGGAAAGGTGTTTATGAGCATGACAGATTGTTTTAATGTGGTGCAAGTTTTGTGTGATGCCCTTTTATGGATGCATGTTAACTTTTACTCTGATTATGCATATATTATTTGCGGGGTTTAGAAGGGTGTTACATTAGTGGTATCAGAGCAGGTCGGTCCATCCGACCAAGTTGTCTAATGTTATTTGTTCCCTTGTATGCGACATGTGTGCAAAAACACTGTCGATACATGTTGTTGCTTAACCTTGTCTGGAGAAGTGGGAATGATCTAAGTGGGGGAGAAGTTGTGCTCCTCCAAGATGCTGCAGGTGTAGAAGTTGTAGCTCAATGGGTGGTTAACACTCTTGTGGTTTGGTAAAGATAGTCTATACTCCATCATGATTTTCAGCTGCCTATTGACAAATTGAGGAACTGATCACCCTGAATCTCTTGTTGATAGTAGTTGGAGTTCTGTTGGATGGGATGGACGTGTCTTGCAAGCTTAGGTGGCGTGAGCAGAGAATTGTTTGGAGCTAAGCCAAGTGCTTAAGAAGTGTGTTGATGAGTCGGCACGAGACAGTGAGGAGATGGTTATTTTTGATGGGAATTCGGGGTGCTAATGAAAGTGGGAAGATGGCGGTTTTGCCGACTAATTATATCTCTTTGGACAGTCGAAGAATTAAATTGATTGAGTAGTGTTGAGAATTATGTCTGGTGTGTGTGCTACGGCAACAGATTGTGGAGTTGAGTATAAGGGGGGATAATGACTTCTAGTGATTACTAAAGGAAATGAGATGTGGAATACATGGTTGGTATAATCGGACCCTTAAGCATTTCAAGAGTTGGAGAGGTATTGGATGACCTTTAAGTGTGGAAGGGTTGTTTCCGTGATTTTGTCGTAACGGAAAACCGTAATTCGGAATGACGCAAGATTAGAAGCGTTGGAAGATATTACGGTGCTCTATGTGATGGGAAAGTAGTGACATGGAATTAAGTATTTATTGGCGAAAAATGTTTGGATGTTATGGTAAGCGCGGAGAGTGCGGTTTGTGTTATCACCATAAGTTCACAGCTGAGTGTCCGTTTGATATAATGATTTTCCACACTTGATTGAGAGAGTCAATGGTTATGTAACCGATGGTGTTTGGATATGTTCGGAGAGTATAGGGGTTCATGTTGAGCGTCGGGAACTTGAGTTATTAGTATTGGGGAAGAGGCGGTGATGTACTACTGTGAAGAAAGTTCAAAGAGTTTTGAGAAAGCTGTCAACAATTCGTGTATTGGTTTTGCCAAGTCCGACAGGATTGTCGTTGTGTTTTGAGATACTTTGTTGATATGATTAAGAGATGTGTTAAGTACAACATTAATGAGTTTTGGTTATGCTTGAAGGCAATATAAAGTACAGAGAGGGATTATCTGACAAGTAATTTGGAGTGGGTTGCTGTTGTGTGTTTGTACCGGAGTTTGGAAGCCTCAATTGTTTAGTTGAGATTTGAGATGGTTACTGACCTTAAGGTATTTGTTTTATTTGAGAGAGAGTCAAATATGAGACAGAGAAGTAATTGGAACTCCTGAAGGAGTATGGTTTTGGTTAAATTACCATTCGGATGAGACCAAGTGGTAGATAAGATATCGAATCGGGAATTTTGGTATACACTAATGAAGATGGTAAGGAAGTTAGAACTGATTAAGCAAATTCAGATATGAGTTCGGCCTGTGAAGAGACTTCTTATGGAGTTGAGCCTTGGATGTTGAGATTGACTTTTGGTATTCTGATGAGGTTCGAGGAAATCGGAATTCTGAGTTGAGTTGATAGATTAATTGAATTTAATGGATAAAAGTCAGAGGGCTTATTTTTGGATTAAGGGAAATGGTATTGTGAGATGTCGTGATGAAGTGTGTATTCTGAATAGTGTGAGTTGGATAAGAGTACTCAGGGAGAAGTACATCGAGAAAGATGGAGTATCCGTGCAGGTACTAGGAAGATGCGACCGAATTTGAGAAATAGTTTTGGATAGCCATAGATGGAGAAGGAATTGATTGAGTTTGTATATGTTGATTAGACTTGCTGGGAATTGAAGTGTGGACATTAGAGATGGTTGGATCTGATACAACTGTTGAGTATTTCGAGTGGGATGGGATAGTATTCCCATGGGCTTTGTGCCGGGTTTTCTAATGAATTTGAGGAAGTATGATCCGATTTGGACAGTTAAGAATGGATTAACAAGAGTAACTCGTTGCCTACCAGTGAAGATGAATCATTCTGTTAGATGGGAACTCAAGTTTTTCGTTAAGATTATGGGAAAGATTGCGAAAGCGGTTGGGTGCCATGTTGAAGATGAACTCTGACTAGCGTCCGTGAATGGCATGGACAAACGAAGAAAACTATCCAGTATGAAGAGGACTCGTTGAGAGCTTGTGTGTTGGACCAAGATGGATCTAAGGGTAGTTAATTGCCGTTGATGGAGTTGCCTACAATAACTGTTGCCATTTCGTATCGGAAACAACATCGTATGAAGTTCGTTGGGTAAGAGGGTATGACTCCTTTGTGTTGTTGCATGTCCAACGGGAGTGTTGTACTCGGATCAAAGACCGTGCAAGGGACGATGGAAACGATCAAAGAATCCAAGTAAGTCCGTGTTTTGAGAGTTATGGTAGTAATTGGTGTTGGTCGAGCTTGAAGTCTCGTGAGCACCCTGTGTTTTGTTGATCTGTATCAGAGTAGCGCAGCGGAAGCGTGAGGCGGATAGCATGTTAGACTGTTTTACCGCTGTCGCTTGAGAGGATTGCATGAGGTGTTCATATGTCTAAGTTGAAGAGGTACATTGATTCAGGTGGATGGTGTACAAGTGAGAGAGAATTCGACTTCGGAGGCGTGGCTAGTTCTAGTTGTTGATAAGAAACAACTTCGAAGTATAGAGATTCCTTTGGTGGAAGTAGTTATGGGAGAATTGGATTTGGAAGAATTGGAATGCGAGAGTCGTATCCAGAGTTGTTTGAATCAGGTAACATTTTCGAGGACGAAAATTCCTAAGTGGGGGAGGGTTGTAACAGCCCAAATTTCATTAAATAATTAATTGTAGTAATTAATTGATTTAGTGGGATTTTATGTTAATATTGGAATTAATTTTTATTAATTGGAATTAATAGAGAATTGAAAGGAAATTGGAAGGAAAGAAAATAAAAGGGATATATAAGTGAGAAAGAAGAGAAAGGAAAATTAGAGAAAACATTTGGAGAGAAAGAGGAAAGAAAGAAGAAAGAAGAGAAAGAGAGGAGAAGAAGAGGAAAAGTGGAAAAATCATCAAGAACCAACATCAAAGCTCCGATTAATCGAGGTAAGGGTGAGAAATGTTTCTATTTGATCATTGCATGATGTTATGTATGTTGGGTTGGGGTTTTGGTAGAGTTTTCATCACTTTCCAATTAGGGAAAATGTTGGATTAATCGGTAGATTGATGATTTAATCGGTTGGAACTGAGTAATAACACCGTAGAATAGTCGGGTAACATGTATTGATGCTATTTGTACTGATTTGGATGTTCAAGAGTTGGTGGATGGTGGAATGGTGAAGGAGGGACAGAGTGTGGTTTGTTCTACACAGGTTCGCTGGATCTCGCCAGGCGAGCGAAGGCGAAGCTTCGCCAGGCGAAGCCCAGCGAATGCAGGTGAATAATTAAGTTTAAGTTCCAGTGGACTTCGCTGGCGAGTTCGCCAGGCGAAGTTGGATGGCGAAGGTTCGCCCAGCGAAGGTGCTGGCGAATGGTGGCGAATGAAGTCAGTAGCTACTGACTTGGGCTCGCTGGGAAGTCTCGCCAGGCGAAGCCTAGCGAGTGTTCGCTGAGAGAGTTCGCCAGGCGAAGGCCAGGTGAAGGTTCGCTGCGAGGGTTCGCCAGGCGAATGAAGGCGAATATGACAGCATTTTTCTTTTGCTGTGTTGCTCATGTGGTGATTGTTTGATTGATTCACATAGGTTAATACCTCTATGATATGAATAAGTATGTGGTCCATGGTGATGATATGTGTTGTGGGTAGCCTTTGGGCGTGAATCCTAGACTTGTGGTATGAGTATTAATCAGATCGATTATAAATACATGAGAACATGATAATGATTATGTGTGTATTATTTAATAATGGTAATATGCGTATTATTTGATGAGTTTGTGAAGGTTTGATGTAGTGTACAATTAGGTAATAAGTATGCATGAGAACATTGTGGATATATGTGTGCATAGCTTATAATTGTATTATTGGTACTGTGACATGTATACCTTGTATGAAATGGCATGAGATGAATAATAAACATAATACAAAAATGTATTGTGGATGTATATTGTTTATATGCGGTTGTATGTTAAGATACATGAAGAATGCATGAGAGCATATTGATGGATATGCGTGCATCGTTTGATAAATATGATGTTTGTATTGATTGGATGCGATTATGTGTGAAAAATGCGTGAGAATATATCGTGAATATATGTACATTGCGTGGTAAATGTGTTATGCGTGTAAGCATGATGTAATTCTTGTATGATGAATTACTTGAGAATGCATGAGAACATATTGTGGATATGTGTGCATTGTTGATAATGCGGTGATGATATTGAATTGTGAATGTATATTGTTGGTATATGGTGGTATGAATAGAATGCATGAGAACATGTCATGGATATGTGTGCATTGCTTGATAGATGTTGTAAATGCATATTGTATGTATGTGATTAAATGTGAATAATGCATGAGAACATATCGTGGATATGTGTGCATTGTTTGATAACTGTGAAGAATGCATGAGAACATATCGTGGATATGTGTGCATTGTGAGTGATAATATGGTGATAGTGTTGAATTATGAATACATCGATGAATGTTATGTGAATATGTTGTGTGTGCAATCATAATGTAATTCTTGAAGAGATGAATTATTTGAATGCATGAGATTAAGATGTCGGTCTTAAGTGCATTTGTTGTGGCTGATTGTACATGCATCATTTAGTCAAGAGGCAATGTCTGTTAGTTTCGTGGAAACTAGTGGCTTGTCCCAAACCTAGAAGAGTGGGTTTGAAGGCTTAGAGGACAGGCCTTTGTTGTTATCGGTCTAGAAGAGTGGACCCGGTTTAATGTAAAAACCGAAAAAAGATAACGGGTTATCGGTCTAGAAGAGTGGACCCGGTTTAATGTAAAAACCGAAAAAAGATAACGAGAGTCGGTACCGCATTGCATGAGTTGCATTGAGTTGTTGAGTCACATTAATATATGACATATGCATGAAGAGATGCTTATGTGTGAATGATGAGATTGTGAAATTGTGAGAGTATGCATGATGTGGAAATGCTTTACAAATATTCGTGTTGTCATTATATGTGTGGAAAATATATATATGACTAAGCAATTGAATTGTGGTGAGAAATACGGAGTGGAACTTGTGTTGATTACCTATATATATATATAATCTTATGCTTTGATTATTATGGTTATATTTCTCACCCTTCTGCTGTTTTATAATGCTCTATGAGGCATTGCAGATTAGGTTGCTGGAGGCCTTTATGAAGTTCTGCTTGTAGTTCGAGGTCTCTACGTGTGTAGCGGTTTAGTAATTATTTATGGGTCGTGTCATGCTCTGGTAGTGTAACACGGGGATCGATTGCTTATGTTTTAGGATTACATTATGTAACCTAAGTTATGTTTTCATATTTGGAGTAATTGAGATAATGAGATGTTGGCCTTAGTGCCTAGAGATGTTGATTTTATATGATGAAAGTAAATGTTTCTTTTAAAGGATTTTCATTAATGAATCCGCTGCTAAACAGAAAGGTGTTTATGAGCATGACAGATTGTTTTAATGTGGTGCAAGTTTTGTGTGATGCCCTTTTATGGATGCATGTTAACTTTTACTCTGATTATGCATATATTATTTGCGGGGTTTAGAAGGGTGTTACACTTAGTATAGGGTCTCGTGGATCTCCCCCTCAACCTCAACATACTTGAATGAAGACAACTGACTAATCATGATGTCTTCTTCACCACAGACGGTGACTATGTTTCCATCCACCATATACTTCAGTTTTTGGTGCAAGGTCGATGTTTCGGCGCCTGCCGAGTGGATCCATGGTCCTCCTAGCAGGCAGCTATATGCCGGCTGGATATCCATTCTATAGAACACCGCATCAAAAATCTCAGGACCGACCTGAATTGGTAACGTCAACTCCCCAAAAACGGACCTCCTCGTCCCATCAAAAGCTCTGACCTCCAAGTCGCTCGGAGTACATATTATCCCTTGAGTGTCTAGCTTCATGAGGGATTTCTTTGGTAGCACGTTTAGTGACGACCTAGTATCTACCAATACATGAGACAAAACAACCCCTCTACACTTGATGGATATGTGCAGCGCCAAGTTGTGATTCCTTCCTTTTGGTGTTAAGTCAAGATCAGTGAACCGTAACCCATTTCCAGCGTTAACATGCGCGACCACTCCTTCTAGCTAATTAACTGAAATCTCTTGTGGCACGTAGGCTGTGTTCAAGATCCTTAGAAGCACATTTCGATGTGCCTCGGAGCATAACAACAAAGACAGGATTTAAATCTTGGAGGGTGTCTGCTGTAAGTGATCTACGATTTTGTAGTCACTCTTTCTGATCAAGCGCATGAATTCTTCTGCGTCCTTCTCTAGAGCTTCTTTCTCTCCCTGCCGTGGATCCTCTTCAATCACTACTTTGTCCTTCCCCTTGTCAGTTCTTCCAGCACTAACCTTTGGAGGCGCGAACACTCTTCCACTTCTCGTCACCCTACTGTTTCCGACCAGATTGTCGACCGAATCGCAAGGCAAATTCTTCAATTCTTGTTTTTACCCATTACAGAACACCTCTGCTCCATAATTCCAGGGATCGCTTTAGTGCTCTTGTAAGGCATCGATCCTGCCTTTGTAATCCCAATTGTCGGCGGCCTCGGTGGTGCAGAAATGTTGATAGTCTTATACGGGATAGAGATCATGGACACTCCATCCTTCTCTTCATTAATCTTTGTCTCGTCATCCTCCTTACTGATTCTGTCAAATTTTAAAAACCCCTCATCCATCATATTCGGAATACAACTCCTCAAATGTGAACATCCTTCTGGATTAACCAAACAACCTTCACAGTCGCTCCCACAACTTGGGAACACCTCACCAGCTAACAACTTCCTTTTTAAAAAACTCAGTGGAGTTTTCAAATCTTCAACACTGGATACCAAGTTCAGATTATCTTCGATAATAACATTCACTCCAGCAGCTCCATGGTTCGGCATGGGATTTTGGACGACGTTGGGTACATCATGAGTGAATTTAATGGCCTTACTATCAACAAGGTCTTGACCCGTGTGCTTAAAGGCTTTGCAGTTATCAATATTATGGTCGAGTGCCCCTGAATGAAAATCACATCGAGCATTGGCGTCATATCCCGGAGGAGGTGCACTGGTCAATGGTGCCAATGTTCTCTTCTGGATGAGTTGTAATTGAAGTAAGTGTTGCAACAGCTGAGAATAAGGCATTGGAGGCGCGTCAAAGTGCCTATTCACTGCCCTTCTTCTTTCTTGAAACTGCCTTTCTGCGTAGTTTTGTTGTTGCTGCTGCTACTGTGGACGTTGTTATTGTTGTTGTGGTTGCGACGGCGGTACTGCCGAAATGGCAATGCTCGCCACTTGTTGACGTTGTTGGTAGTATGGTTGATGTTGACGTTGATTCCTGTTATGATTTTTAAAGCCTGACACTGCGTTAGCCTCATTTTCCTTTTTCCTGTTACCAAAAACTTTCTTCCCACCTCCAGACGAGGTCCCTTCTCCATTTTGTATCTTTCCCAGTTTTATCCCGTTCTCTACTCTTTCCCCAGTTATAATCAAATCCGAAAAACTCCCTGACATATTTCCGATTAACTTCTCATAATATATTCTTGGCAAGGTCGCCATGAACATATCGATCAATTCCCGCTCCACCATTGGAGGCTGAACTCTAGCTGCTAGTTCACGCCACCTCTGGGCATACTCCTTGAAACACTCGTTGTTCCTTTGTGATAGACTTTGCAACTGCACTCTGTTTGGTGCCAAGTCGCTATTGTATTGGTAGTGCCTTACGAAGGCCTCTGCTATATCCCTCCAACTTTTGACTTAAGCTGGCTACAACCCCATGTACCACTCCAATGAAGGACCAGACAAGCTGTTCTGAAAGAAGTGCATAAGCAACTTCTCGTCATCTGAATATGTCGCCATCTTCCTATAGTAGGACCGGAGGTGTACCCTAGGACAAGTAATCCCTTTATACTTGTCGAAGTCCAGCACCTTAAACTTTGGAGGAATTCTAAGACCCGGAATCAGTCCCAGGTTGGACATGTCAAGACCCAAAACATTCTGGCTTTCAAGGCTCCTCATTTTTTCTTCTATTGCCTTGAACCTTCTATCAGAGTCAGATTGTAATCCTGCTCCAAGGTCTCCCATGGAGAAGATATCACCTTGTTCTTCGTGTTCCCACTAGGGACCATTGTTACCATGCACAGCGCCTATTGGGACTGGGATAGGAATTCTAGTCTGGTTTCCTCCGCCCTAAGGGATAACCATTGTTGGGATAACATCTGCCTGTGGCGTATTGTTTTCCACTAGAGGTATAGCAGTGGCTCCACCGTGTAAAACCCCATTTCCATCAACCCTTGATACCTATGGCTGGACCAGCGTCCTTAACTTTTCCTAGCCATTGTCTACGCCCTGCATAATGTCCATGAATTGTGCCATCCTATCACGGAATTCTTGGAGCTCGAGCTGAACTTATTCCATAATTCTTTGTTGGTTTCCTCGTGTAGAATAACGGTGAATTGGCTGGCCTTCAATCCTGAAACAAACTCTGGAGAACCACAGGAAGAGGTAAGGTTAACAGAAACACCTGCAATGCAAATGAAGAATGATGCAAAAATGCAGAATGCAGACATGTAAATACGTTTCAGGGACACTCTCCCCTTGATTCTAGTTCCACGAGCATGGTGAGAGAATGAAAAACCACAGAGATAGCCATAGAAAACTTCTCATAAATAAAATGAGTCATAGAGTATCATCATACATCACCAAAGGAATATAAAAAATTGTGGCCTCATCCAACAACTCTGGTGATGGTCAGAATACAAATAACAACAAATAAGAGAAAAAGCGTCAGAAGCGGTGTCGAGTCCGGAACTCTTCTAGCAACTCCTTTGTGTCCGGATGATCGGGCTTGTCAATCAATCCTTGAATAAGGAAGTCCCTCTTCTTGATAGTATCTTGCAGACTCTGAACATGGTCTTCCCAAGCATCCTCTCCAAAAGCATCTTCTAACATGGGCTTCTTCAAGTCGATCCTCAATTTATATTCCTCCAACGTTGCAAGAGCTTCGTGGAGTTTTCGATTGCTTTCTAGTAGACTCATGTGTTCACCCGGAGCTTTTGTAATTCTGTCTCGAAGCCGAGCTCTCAAACTATCAACCTGTTGACGGAGTTTGTCTTCTCTTTCTTTGTTGTTGGTTAAAAGAGCATTCCATTGAGCTTCAAACTTGGATATGTTCAGATGAGCTTTCTCCAACTCCTTCTTTTTGCTTGAGAGGACATCACTGGCGCTTTTCAAAGCTTTACCTATTCGTTCTCGGTTGCTGATCTCCTTTGTCAATTTTTTACCCATCTTGTTTACCAACTCCGTTTGCTTCCTGGATGACTGGATGACTTGATTCCTCTCGATCCTGAGCTGGACAATTTCCTTCTCTAACTCTTCATTAGCCCTACGCATTTCTTCATTCTATTCCCATAGTCCATTATATTTCTGCACCTCGACTGTCGTAGGTTCCACAACCACAGAGGGATACAAAGGTTCTCTTATTGGGAAGGGTAGCAACAGTCTCCTGACTCTCTCGTGAATCCATCCTATGTAAGGTTCGTAGGCTTTAGAGTTGCTCTTGCCCAAATACAGTTTTCCTCTTCGATGAATGTTGTTCCAAGCCTGTTGCAAACTAGTCAAAGTAGTGGCATCAACTAAGCCTGTGAAGTAGGGAGATTCCCGCACTTCTTCCTCCTTAGGGGGGTCTCTTAAAGCGTAGCCAAACTGCCTGACGGCGAGAGCTGGGTTGTAATTTATACCTCTTTTCCTCCCAATCAGGGGAACATTGGAAAAATCTCCACAACTGTAGATAATATCCTTACCCAAGAGGTCTCTATCAAACCAGACAACATTCTCTGCTCTCAATCCCATGAGTCTTTATGGCCAACCAACAGTACTGGCAAGGTCAATAAAAGGTCCGGACCTCGGCAAATGTGAGGAAAACCACTTGTACAACAATAAGGTACAACAAGAAACAGCTTTCCCTCTCCGGTTCTCGTTCTTGTAGTGGGTGGAATGATAGACATCGCCCAAGAGAGTCGGCACTGGATTTTTTGAGGCGAAAATACAGCAAGCATCCCAATCTACAAAGTCAGGCAGGTTAGGGAACAAAACTATCCCATAGATACAGAGTGCCAAGAATGCATTAAAAACAGACCAACACCCTTCCTTGGCAAAATACTGAGCCTTACTCACTAAGAATGGTAATGGAAACCCGGGCACTCCACTTCTCCTTACCAGTTTTCCATCTATTTCAGAAACAACAATGTGTAGAGAATCAACTAGTTTAGCCAAATTGGGCTCTTCTTCAAAATGCACAAAGGGCATCCCCACCAACACTGGAACTCCCAATAGCTGAGCAAAATCTTCCAAAGTGGGTAACAGGACGTACCTAAGGAAAGTGAAATAGTGTAACCGAGGGTCGTAAAACTGTAGCAGTGCATGGAGACCCTCCAACTCATACTTTAAAACTCTGCGGACAAAACCTAAGATCTTCCCATACTTCTGCTTGAAGTCCTCCATAACTCCATGCTCCACTCCAGAAATGAGACAACCCAAAGACTTCACATCTGGTATCGGGAACTTGTAAATGACTGTTTTCTTGAGACCAAGCTCCATGGCAACAATGGATTGAGATGACTAGAATCAAGGAGAGAGTACACACCTGAAACACAGATACATGTTAGTGTCAAAATGCAAATGAGTATGCAAATGCAACAGAGGATCAAGTTGTTGTGCTGTTGACGGAGATAGACCAGCGGTTCGCTTTGATGGCAATACAACACTAGCATAAGGATCCCACTGTAACTGTTCATACTGATGAGACAAACAGGTAGGTTGAAGGTCAAGGTTCCCTGCAAACCCAATCCCTCTTACAGGTATGGACTTAGTCTGACAAGGTTCGGCATCCTATGCGGTCGTCAGTGTCACAGACTTTCGAGAAACGATGATACGTTCACCATTTCTGGTTTGGCATCATTGTCTCATGAAGCGGCCTCACTTAGTTGACTCCCAAGTGATCGGTCTCCAGAGTCGACAGCTTTCAGATCCAACATCCTTTCCTGACCAATGCACAAGATAGAATGTCTTCAAATGAAAACCTCGTCTGAACGCGAATTTCATGGAGACTAGTGTACGCCTAACGTGCAGGTCCCCACTACTCTCCACTCTAATACTATGTGTATCCTCAAGCCTGGCTTTTGGCTCATCTCTCAATGGAACATCCCACCCACATCACAACAACATGATATTTGATATAAACTGCTAGAAATAAAAATGCAAATGCAAATGCAAAATTATGCAGATGCAACACATATACACATATATACACACCCAAAGACAAAACACACAAGTGTTAGGATTGACTCGCATAGGGGATGGGAAAGGTCCCCAGCAGAGTCGCCAGCTGTCAAATCGCTGCGAAGAGGGGCCGGCGGATGACAGAAGAGTCACACCCGTTCGTTATTTATCCCAAAGAGAAGGAAAGGAAACGATCAGAGAAAACCTAACGAAAAGGGAATAAGACAGGTCATCGCAACCAAATCTCGGGTTTGGGAGTCGGTTACGCAAGGGGAATGTATTAGCACCCCTCACGTCCGTCGTACTCGACGGGATCCACGCTTGTTGTCTAGTCTATAAGGGTGTAAATATATCTATGCTAAAGGCTCACGGGGACAAAAGAAAAGAAAAGTGACTCGATAGAGAATCGCCGCTCTATGCCTAAGTATTCCCTCGTGCAATGGGAAAGTCAGAGTCAACGTAGTTCAGAAAACTACGGGTGAAGGTGGGGGAAGGTTGCTCGCCAAGACATCGTCGTCTTGTGCCTACGTATCCTCGTCTGGTACGAGAAATCAGAGCAAACGTAGTTTGGGCTGACACGACCAAAGATTGGTTCAAGTGTTTTAAATCGAGTAGGGTTAAACAGTGGTTCCAACAGTTAGGGACAATGCCTATTTACGGTAGAACCAAAGCTTAATAAAAATCTTTCTGAAAATGGTTTTCCAATTAAGATCCTGAGGTATAAAAAGATTTGATGTTTTTGTTTTTGTTTTTTTTAAGACAAGAAGTGGATTGAGTTATGGTTTGAAACTCATGTAGCACTAAAGACTATGACTCGAGAGCGAATGCGTCGCATATCGCCTAAAGGGCATACGCTAAACACTCTAGACAGTCGAGAGGAGGCCCCCCAACCATCATTCCTCGAGTACTTAAGGCTCGTAGCATACGGCACAAATCTTTTTTATTAAGTGTTTTGTATTGTTTAGGAGATGAGAAGAGAAAGACTCAAACAAAGGGGAAACTGGACCCTAAAGTTGTCATGCACAATGCTCCTAAAGTTGGGATGAGAGGGAAGAATTAACCTAATGTTATCATGCATAGGATTGAACGCCTAATGTCTCTCCTACTCCCATCCTAAACGGAGGGACTAGGAATCTTAGGGGGATCATGGCACAAAGCCAAGTAAACACTAAATAGCCCACTCACAAGTGAAATGAGAAAGAAAAGAAATTGATAGATTCAAAATAAAATGGTAAAATAAAATGGAAAATAAAATAAAAAGGATGGAAAATAAATTAAGACATTAAAATATGAGAATATGATTATTTTTTTTGGATTTTTTGATATTTAAAACTATTTTAAAGAAGAATAAAAGTTAAATAATAAACAAACAAAAATAAAAGAAATAAAAGAAACAAAACACTAAAAAAAATAAGAAAATGCCTCCCCAAGGCTTGAACCCAAGACCTTGGGGTTGCAGGCACAAAACCATGCCAAACCAACCATCATGCGCATGTTACAAGAAATGGAAAAAGAAAAAGATATAATAAAACACAAGGAAAATAGTAAAAAAAAACACAAAAACGCCCCCGTTAGGGGTCAAACAGAGGTTCTCATGGTAAGAAAAGGTCTTAAGGGCAAAGTGCTAACCACTGGGGTGGCGATACATCTGTTGTATCAAGCCACCCCATGTGCATACATACCAAAACAAGCGCATGGGCTGGACCAAATACAAGGCAAGAATAAGTGATGACTCAAAAACGATTCGATCACAACTTATCCAAATTTCAACCAAATCCAGTGAAACAAAAGTCCATCTTGCTTCAAATTTCATAAGGAACATGATGGTGCAGTTCAAATTTTCAAAAGATGCTCCTATAGTAAAATTCGAAGGTTCATGCAATTATGAGCTTGAAATGCATTTTGGTAGGCAAGGGCTAAACCAGATGCAATTAAGAAAAGGTGAGGGGCTGTACACGATTTAAACATGTTGTTCATGGATTGGATTCAAGGAAAGGTCTAAGTTTTGCCATGAATCAGAATATGGTTGTCAAGTTGCAAATTGGTGAAAAGGTGTTTTAAGACAGATTTGCAAATCAACAGTATCAATGATCTCATGACAGTGGACAAGTTGTTAAACTTCACACACACACATTGCAATGGTTGAAGTGAGGTTTAATGACAACAAGGGTTTACAAACCTTAAGTCAAAAACTGACAGTGCATAATCAAGGTAACAACTTGATCAAAAATAGCCTACATCCATGCACCCAAATACATACCAATGCACAATTAATACCAAGAGGTTTTCCAATGACAACAAACTTCAAGATGAAAGGCTAACAACACAGAGGCAAAGACTAACAGACAAAAACAGAGATTGAGGATATCAAACCATGATAGTTGGTCCTCAACAGAAAACTAAAACAAGCATCAAAGTCAAAGGCCTATGATGGTCAAATACTTATGGTGCTAACAAGCAGATCATGGAAGACCCCAAACCTGATGATAAAGGCATACATAACATTATGCTTAAAGCAGTTGGCAATCACCAAAATGAAAGACAGATTCACAGCTATAGATCCTAACACAAGCACTGAATAGATCCTAGTATTGTGTTCTACTTCAAAGCGATCAGCCAAAACAAAGGGTTTAAACCTGGTTCTGATGGGATCTAGGTGATTCGACCTATCCACAAACTTGGATATTAAGCTGAGTGTCAAAATACTATGCTAATAAGAGTTGAAATTTCATTCTGTCAATGAATTCAAACAAATTAAATGATAGCAGTCCTTCCCTTATCTTGTCACACCAGTAAAAGACCTATCAACACACATCCTTAGCCTATTTAAAACACCAACAAAATCCTATGGCCAACAATAACCAATGGTTCTGCATAGAACCCAAACTGAGCTTCAACAAACTAAACCAAGAAAGAACCTGGTTCTAAAGAACTAACCACCTAGAAGCCCCCAACCAGACTTGCCAAACTGTAGGAAACTGACTGCAATGGTCAACCTTCCCCCCCCCCCCACACACACACACTCTTAATGACAGAAGGAAACTGGTCCTCCACTTCTAATGACAATCAAAACCCAAAACTAATCCCTAAACCTAAACACTGATGAGGAATATCCAACAGGACCAAAACACTTCTGTTAAGAGATATAATATAGCAGCCCCTGCTGTACCAGACATTGATGTCATGACATTCAGTATGACATCCATGACAACAGTTCTGTCATCAGCTCTTGCTAACTCCTTCTACGTCCATGACAGCAGTTCTGTCATCTGCTCTTGTTAGCTCCTGCTGCACCAGATGTCATGATATTGGTAATGACATCCTGTTTACAACACATGATAGCAGTTCTATTATCAGCTCCTGCTAGCTCCTGCTGCACCACTACTCCTGCTGTTTCTCACACATAACAGTAGTTCTGTCATGACAGTAGATGGATGTCACGACATTCACATTAAAACACTCCACAACAGTTATGTCACCACATCAGATGGAAATGTTATAACATCCTGCTTAACATCAGTGCAGGATCATGTTTTACCAAAATTCAGCCAATCATAGAACCATGGACAATTCTATATCATAGAACCATGGAACTAACAATCTCCCCCTTGGGTAAATTTTGGCTAAAACAACTTATCAGGGAAACAGCGGTAGTTTTTCCAGCCTCACATACTATCATGCTCCCCCTTGATAGTTGCAACAGATAACAACACTTTACTCCCCCTTGGTTTAGTCAAAAATTGACAAAAATTGGAGTAAGTGTACATTCTGCACAAGGTGTCCAAGTATGCCATTTCTTGATCTATAAAAGCTGCACCAACAATCATGGACAATGACTTAAACTTCTTGTTGAGATCACTCAACCAGTGAAAAATCAGCCCAGAACCATAGCTCCTTGAGAGTACACCTTGAATCAGTCTGGAATCTTGGGTTCTTGTCTTGTCTGAATCTGCACCTTCAGGAATGACACTTTTGACATCACCAATTAAAGGATAATCAATTAACTACTTGCCACAAGTAACAATTGATCTTAAATCCCCAATTTTAGACACACAAATATTATGCAGAGAAAAATAAATTCTCCCAGACAATAACCCAAAAACATATTACCAAGGCACAACAATACACCAGCCAGCACAATATCAAGACATCTTGTCTGACATTACAACCTCATAAGCTTGCCTGAGAATCAGCACCCTTTGCATACAGCTCCATACTAGCACACAACTCCCCCTGTCATGCCTACTCAGTACTCCCCCTGAAAGAGAGAATCCAAACATATGAAGACTTTCTTCAACATCTTCATACTGCAACTTTACATTCCTACAAACCATACTGGAACAGATATCAGAAGAGTTGCAGAATAACTATCTGGAAGATATCCAAGATGACAGGGTAAAGGTTCTTCCATCTGCACAGGATCAGAGCTAATGATGTCTTAATCTTTATCTTCACCAGACACACTAGGATAGAGGTCTACAAACTTGACTGGATCCATGGACATCCTAAGAACAGAACCAAAAGGAAGAAACTTGTCATGTTCACCATGAGCTTGGAGCAGTAACCCAATGTCAAAACATCTTGTCTGACATTCTATCTTTATAAAATCCCAAACTGTTTGAAACCACAAACAATCTTGGTACATAACTGCACTTTTGCAGCAACACATCTTAGATAGAAGTATAGCTCCCCATATCAAGGGTAACCAATGCACATGAATGGAAAACATAAGACGCATCTTCATGTCTTCAAGAACTCATTCTCTGTTCAACACACACTTTGAACGCATTCACTATAAGCAAATAGTACACCCATCAACCAAAAGCTCTCCCCCTATCTTTGACAAAAGATGCTCCAAGATCACCACATTATCTCTCATGACCAACTCCATGTTCATATAGTGAGAGGGCATCAAACTGATCCACCTCTTCCTAGAGTTACTAGTAGCAGAAGAAACCGCTTCTCCACAAGTATTCTGACCTTAGGCTGAGTACAAGATAGACACCCCATAATCCAAGACATTCTTTCCTCATCATTCTCACATATGATAAGTTAGAAAGCTTCTGATTTAACTGGTGAATCTTCTCATCAGAATCCAAACTTTCATGCAGTCAATCAATGATCCACTCCAGTCTTGTCCAATCATACTCCAAGACAGTCCTTTTACCTCATCAGAATCTCGCTTAAGGAATATCCAACCGGACCAAAACACATATGTCAAGAGATATAACATAGCAGCCCCTGCTGTACCAGACATTGATGTCATGACATTCAGTATGATATCCATGACAGTAGTTCTATCATCATCTCCTGCTGCACCACTACTCTTGTTGTTTCTCACACATAACAGTAGTTCTGTCATGACAGCAGATGGATGTCGTGATGGATGTCACGACATTCAGCATGACATTCACATTAAAAAAACTCCACAACAGTTTTGTCACCACATCAGATGGAGATGTTATAACATCCTGCTTAACATCAGTGTAGGATCATGTTTTACCAAAATTCAGCCAATCATAAAACCATGGACAATTCTATATCATAGAACCATGGAACTAACAAAAAGGTTTTCCATTATTAAGATCCCAAAGGATAAAAAAGGTTTGAACTTTGTTTTTGAAGTCTTTTAGAGAAGAAGTGTTTTGAGTTTGATTTGTAACTCATGTTGCACTAAAGACTATGACCTAGGAGCGAATGTGTTGCATATCACCCAAAGGGTGTACACTAAAAACTCTAGGCCATTAAGAGGAAGCCCCTCAATCACCATTTCCCAAGTAGCTTAAGGCTCGTAGCGTACAATATTCATTATCCTTTATTAAGTGTTTTGAAATTGTTTGAAGATGAGAAGAGAAAGGACACACTAAAGGGAGACTAACTCAAACCTAGTAGTTGTCATGCAAAATGGTCCTATGATTGAGGTTAAGGGAATACTACCTAATGTTAGCATGCATGGCTTCCAACCTAAAGTCTATCATAACCTCAAAAGAGATTAAAGATCCTATGGGGAGCATGGCAAAGAAAAAGAAGAGAAGAGCAAACAGAAATGCAAGTATGCAAACACATAATGCACAAGTAGAATGAAGTGAGGGAGGAAAATAGGTAGGGGCAGCAGCTGCCACAAGGGCGTCTCGACCTCAAGCATGCATATGGAAGGTAAGAACATGCAATAAGAGCAAGCAAAACATGAACATGCAAGCACATCATCACTTTGAACAACACATACAACCATGTGTATCCAAGCGGAAAACAAAATGCATGTCGACGAAGTCCCGATTAACCAATCAAAACAGCGATAAAAGGTCCAAAATATTTCACCCCTGATGCATCATATTGATCTACGATGACCCGATGTGAAACGGTACTCAAACAAACAAGAAAATCAGCAAAACAGACCCATTGGCACAGTGTTAATCGGTTAACGCCAGAGGTTAACCGATTAACCACTTAAGAATGTTTGAAAATCTGGAAATTTGTACATGTTAATCGATTAACACCAGGCGATAACTGAACAGCACCTTGAAATCTTTGAAAATTTTGAATACCTGAGATGGTTAATCGGTTAACCAAATGTGTTAACCGATTAACGTTGTGCCAACAGTAGAAAAACAGCAACAGAGCAGTATGTTCAGCAAATAAGCACTTATCCGATCACCGGATGATCGCCTAATCACTTAATCACGAAAGTAAACCAGTAAATCATGATTCAAATAGCATATGAATAGATTAACACAACCAAATCATGAATCAAATGGATCAAATTAACCAAAAGTCAATCAAATATGAAAATCCACATGATTATGCAAATAAGCTAAAAACAGATTCGGATCAAGAATTTCCAACCTACGAAGCGGAGATTTGCTCCGGTTAGTGTTGATTCGCTGGAAATAAGCAGATCAGAGTAAGAAAACCGTAGATTCTTCGAGATCCAAGTATATTCTTGTTGTAGAAGTGAGGATTCACCAAGATCAATCTAAAATAAGCCAAATAATCACTTCCAAAATCACTTCCAAGTTCAGATCCAATTTTGCATGAAAATTGGATGAAGAAATTGATTCATTGGAGAGAATGGATGAAGGTTTAGCTCTTAGAAATCAAGGATTCCAATGAAAAGTCAATAATTTCAATGAAAAGAGCTTTGGTGAGGGTTTTGGAGTTGGAAATTGAGAGAGAATTGAGAGAGAATGAGATCAATTCTGAAAATGAGAGTGAATTACGAGAGATTAGCTTGCTTTGGTTTGGAGTGGATCACTTAAATATCACTTAGGCTTGGATCCAAATGAAAGGTTTGGAATATGGTTTGGAAAATTTGGATTGGAATGAGGAATGGGCATTTGGAGGGAAAATGAAATTAACCAAATTTCAAATAGGTTCTAAATCCTTCCCAAAGTGAAAATCAGATTTGCACATGACCAAAATTGGACCCCAAAGTGGTTTGTATTGAAAATTCACGTGCAGAGGCAAAATCTGCACTGGTTAATCAATTAACCATATAGGTTAATCAGTTAACACCCTCAAAACTTCAGATTTTACCTAATTTTGACTTGGTTAATTGATTAACCATATTGGTTAATCGGTTAACACCTTCAAAATTTGAATTTTGGCGCCTTTTGGAGGGAAATCTGCCCTTTTGTCCGTTTTCAACTATTTTGACCTCTGTTCAACTTCTGAAACTTGCTTTTGAATATCATAACCATGAAAATGCTTGCGATAGCCTGAATGCTACTTTCCGAGCTGAGAATACCCTGCAAACTAAAATAAAATCGGTCGTCTGACCCTTGGGAAAAATAAATGCCAGAGCCTCTGATGCTCGCTGTTCAGGTTTATGCACCGAGACGAAAACTGAGCCACGAGAAAACCATGATCCCCTGTCTCAAGGACGAATGCTATGCAAATGCAGAAATGCGAAAATGAAAATAAACAAAAGCCAGACGCTGCCAAAACGAAAAGGAAAATTTTGGGGTGCTACAGACCTCAACATCAACAAATTTAAACAATCAGACTTCAAAGCCAAAGTTCATAGATGAACCACCTCTTAAACAAACCTGAATTTGCCAATAATGTGTTGCCAAGACTGCAGCAAACGTACTTTGATATAATTATGCTAACCAACCCTCAAATACATTGATAACCAAATATGAATCAGCCTACTTAAGCAAACAACAATCCTTGGCAGAACAAAACAAATCAACCATGCTAATGCTCTTAAAGGCCCAGCTGAACAACAGTCACAGCAACAACATCAGTGTGTCAACAAAGAAGAATCCCTCAATCTGTCAAGAACTCCAACAGTCTCCCTATGACAACCTATCAACACAGCTCAACCAGTTTGAGACATCACAAGACCTCCTTACTTGTAGAATACCAACTGCACTAATCAATCCAAACATCTCAAGATCACAAACCTAGTTTACAACTACGGTTCCAAACAAAAACTCCTCCCAGGGTAATCAAAGCTTAAACCAAACACTTAAAAACCTAAACCACACCCAAACTGCCATCATGGTTTCAAACATAAATAAGGTATACATCAGCTCCTAAAATCCTCATGACAGCCAACCTCAAAGCCTCAAAGGAACCTAACTAAGACTTAGCAAAACTTAACATTGACATTACAATGCCTAGGATATCCAAACAAAGAGGTAACTACTTGAGTATTTGACCATGGCCTGATAATTCCAACTTCACGCATCCTGTCAGCAGCCCCTAAACTAAGCAATCTCAAGTAGTCCCAAATCTTAATAACGGAAACTGACAGCCAGCTATAGAAATGTGCTCCAACAGCATTAGGTGAATCATCTTAACAAAAGCATCATATTAAAATAGAAAACAATCCTCAAAACAGTTTTCTTCTTAACAGAAAAAGAACCAACATCTAGACTTCAGTCTTGGCATGGACTCAAACCAACATAGCTTGTTTTCATTAGTGCAATATCAAGTTTGACAAAAACATATGCAACACGAATTTCTCTCTTATGTACCCCAGTAGAGACCAATCCAAACTCAAACATCCCACCTCACACACCAACAGGCTGCTAAAGGTTATCAGTCACATGATATAAACCAACATTAAACTCAGTTGGTCAACAACCAAAACAAACTGTCTTTGGAGATCTGTGCAAAGTTGAGGTATACAACATCTTAAAATTTCATGATACTAAACTTGGTCATAACCTTACCTCAGATAAACAAGGCAAGACTTAACTGCTTATCACAAGAAACTAAAATGGCAACAGTTTAGTATGAGTTAAACAAACTCTGCCCCAACATTACTAAACCTCAACTCCAGATCACAACCTAAAGCTCAACAGCCTAAATTCAAAGCTTAAAAGCAACTACCTAAAACTAAAACCAAAAGACAAAGGTGAAGCACCCTAACCAAAAGAGTTAACAGACTCTAGGCATGAACATGAACCTAACAATTCACACACAAACTTAGTAGCAGTCCCCCCCCCCCCCTAAACAAAGGATTCTAAAATGACAGTAAGCATTCAAATGCAACATTCTTGATGTGATACAAACCATACAAGCCAAACAGCAGCCCTAAAGTAACCCTCATACTAACAGTTCTTTCAAAACAATTGGTAGTTCTAACATAACAAAGTTAAAAAAACATATATTCAATCAAATGCTCAGCATCATACATTCATAAAAATGAGAAACCACAAATACTATCCTAATGGCATTCTAACAGAAGATACCATGGTATTGGCTTCATACTTGACAATAAAGTTACAAATCTAGCATGACCATGTCAAAACAAAAACTACACATACATGGTACACCATAATGAGATAATTTGAAGCTACATACCTCTTGTAAACCTCCTTGAGCAAATTAGCAGCAAGAGCAATGTATTCCCTCCTTCTTTGAGCAAACCTTGAGCCTTCTTCCTTTTGAAGCAAAAGGTGATTTTTTTATGACAATTCTAACAAATGATGTTCTAGCTGTTCTTTAAGGACTTGGACAATTGGTACAACATAAATGGATGGTGTTCAAGGTGTCAAAGAGGTCTAAATTGTTCTAGGCAGTGAGTTTCACTATCTTATACAGAGAAGTCAAACTTTAGGGTGTGAGAAGTTGACTTTTGGTGTTATGGTATTTTTGGCCAAACTAATGGTTGGAACACCTTCCAATAATGGTTTTGAGATTATGTGGATGATTTTTAGGGTGGTTGGATGATTGGAGAAGGTGCTGGTATGAAATTTGCACAAGGCAGTTTTTGTGGTTTTAGAGGATTTCAAAGCTCAAGTTCTGGTTTCTTCAACAATGGTGGCTAGGGTTTGTGTTGACTGATCTTTAGCTTAAATATGAAGTGAGAAAGAGGTTTTGTGGAGTTTTACTCTTGTGAAAGATCAATGGTGTAGATGTTGCATTGTCAATAATTTTTGAATCAATGGTGGATGGGAGAGATAGTACAACAGCTGCTGCTAGGGTTATGCAGTAGTTGGACAAAGAGTGGTTGCTTTTATGTCTGCTAGCAATAGAATGGATAGATATATTGTCTTGTGGCAGTTTTTGGTCTTGTTTTTGGCAAAAGATTCAAAAATGGACAAAAGAGGTACATTGGGTGTTTGACTTATTTGGGAAATGTTTGGTGTGCTCCAAGACCAACATCATGCGCATGGGATTTTGAATGTAACAATGTTGCATGCTAAAATGCACCTCATGCCCAAATGTCACATAATTCATGTCTTGCAAAAATGTTCAAACTACCCACTTTGAGCAATGATAACTTTGTGCACACAACTCCATTTTCTTAGATCTTGTGCTCAAATGAAATAGGGCATGAAGTAGAACAAAATTCATGTTGGTGGAAGTTCCATTTGATCATTGGAAGGACATGAAATTTGAGGTTGAAAAGCATGCCAAGCAAGCTGCTTACAAATAACTTAGAAAAAATTCTAAGTTATGGATTTTGCCTTATTTTTCCTCAACTTTGCACATCCATAACTTGAGCTTCATAAATCATATGAAGGACTTCTAGGACTTTTTGGAAAGGTTGGAACACACTCTAAAACTTTCCTTTGGGACAAAGTTTCATTTGGCATCAAGAACGTGTTTGAAATTGGCCTGCAAAAAAGGTGCAAAAATCTGTCCAGTCTTGGCAATGTTGAAATCATTGAAATCCTCAACTTTGAAGGATCATAACTTGAGCTCCAAGTATCATATGGTGATGAACTGGTACTCAAAAGAAAGCTTGAAATACAAGGAACAACTTTGATGTTTGACCCAAGTCCATTTGAAACCTTGATCATGAAGAAGAATGGCCTTGAAGATGGCTGCCTCAACCATGAAACTTTCCAAAAATAGAAGGTTTCTAAAACCCTAATTCCCCAAAATAGCAACTTTCAACAATTCTTGATTTTTCATGATTCCTTTGACTTTTCTTGATCAAATTCCATCCATTGGCCATATTGGACTTGAGGAACATGATCTTGACCTCAAAAAGTCAGGAGTTGACTTTTTTCACTGCACAGTTGACCTTTTGTCCAAATCTCCTGATTTTTTAATTAACTGATCAATTAAAGCTCTGCTGATTAAAATTGATGGTCAATCCCTCATCCCCAAACACCTTAGGACATATGGAAGACCATGGAAACAAGTATTTCTCCCAAAAACAAATTTTGCCTAATTAAAAATGAAACCCTAATTTCACCCTTTTTTGCCTAGGCATTGCTTAGATGAACTGAGTGACCATTTCCACTCCACCATGACATCTGAGATACTTAACAAACTTCTACCTCATGCTCACACCAATGATAAATCTTCATGGACCCCTTGACAACCTTCTGATGGTTCTTTGATAATGCTGTGGCACACCCCTCCTCTCTAGGAGCTCAGATATCTTCATGATGATGACAACCACATAACAGCCTCTACCAATGCCTTTGCTTGAGCTTGTGGTCAATAAGGCTCTCCTATTGGACATGACACATACAAACACTTGATCCACTGTAAGAACTATGCTATGAAAATGCAATGAAACATAAGCCAAAGATTAAGAAAAGAGATTGGTCAAATTTTGGGGTGAAACACATGGACCAAAACCTATACAAAGGGAAGGAAATAGCTAAAAGCAAAGAACTGTGTGGCTAAAGAGCCATACAACAGATGGTTGTTAGCTAGAGTGGCTAAAAAGTTGTTACTGTTTCCTCTAGAATCCCCCATGCAAGAGAAGCCTCTTGTTCCCACTCATGTATCCATAGAAGAATATGAGAAGCTAAAGCTAATGGAGGAAAGGTTGACCAAAGAAAATCAAGATCTTCAAGCTGAAATCCACCAAGCAAGTGTGGAGAATGGCCAATTCAAGAAAAAAATGGAGGTTGAGCAAGACCAAGTAGCTGAAAGCAGCAAGAACTTGAAGCTAGAGACTGATCTAAGAGTCATGCATCAAAATGGCTTTGAAGGGGCCGACGCATCAGTGAAGACTCTCCGACAATGCTTGAAGGAAGCCAAGGAATCTTATGAGAGAGCACAACATTTTTATGACCTAGCTTCTGCTGAAAAGAAGAAGACTAGAGAAAAACTTGAGATTAACATTGATGATCTCGAAGAGCAATTGAGAGGTGCCTTGACTCTGGCTGAAGACAAACGTCAACTCAAGGAAGAAGCGTTAATAGCTTCATATGTCACTCCTAGCATGTGGGAAAAAAAGTGCTTAGAGTTGGATACCGCTCAAGAAACAACCACTCTGTGGAAGGATCGCTTTGACGCTATGAAAAGGGATAGTTCATAATGGCTCAAGAAAGAAGCTCAACTCAACAAACTGTTGGACACACCTGTGGATTCCCTCTGATATTATCAGTCGACTCCAGATATGTATCGTGCTAAGTATAATGATCTAGTGGAGCATTGCAACCTCATGATTCATGATATCCCGTGGAGATTGAAAAGTGCGATTCAAGACTTAGAAGGGAACAATGTCCCTCCTTCAGTCCATCACTTCATCCAGCTATGTGATTAGATGGTTGACATATTCATATTCGAGTCGAGGAAGCTTGAAGAGCGTCTCCTAAAGAAGACTCTTTAGTTGCTCAGCTCCTTCTTTTGTTGCATAAACTTTTGTATTCAGCCTATTGGAGCAATGGTTAAATCATCTGTATTGGATCTTTCCTTGAAATTAATGAAACTGTTGCTTTTTGGACTCAATTGTGCACTTTTACTGTTCATTCACAGTTCTATACTACCAATGATAATCACAAGTTCTCGAAAGTCTCTTAAATATCATTCGAACATTGCATATACATGCGCATCATTTTGCATTCCCTGAAACCCGACCTCACACACTGCTTTGACTTCTCGACATCCTTACAATATGAGGAGTAATCCAAGAAGAATCATGGATCAGCTAGAACAGAATCAAGTTGCAATGAGAGAGGAGATGCAAAGCATGAGGACACAAATCACCCAACTGATGGAGGTGATTTAGAACATGGCCAGAAGCCAAGAAGAGATGAGACAAGCAGCAGAAAGAAATGTTAATCATACTCCTGCTGGCGCAGTTCAAAACACAGATGGGGTGATCCCAATTCCTTCTAGCGCAGTTCGAACCTCTGCTGGTGCAATTCCTATCCCCGTTGGTGCAGTACATATCCCTGTTGGCACAGTTCATCCACTAGTTGGTGTAGTCCGTCCTCATGGCGGTACGCTTCCACCTCCGGTTCATTATGATGATCATGAGGATTTCTATGAGGATTCGACAGTGGATGCGTGTGGGCCACAAAACACTGAGTTGGAAAAGAAATTCAATGCTTTGTAAGAGACGGTTAGAGCGATGCAAGGTCCTGATGTTTTAGGATTGGAAGCTGCAAAAATATGCCTTGTACTAGGAGTTAAGATACCTCCAAAGTTCACTATTCCAATTTTCGATAAGTACAAAGGTAACAGCTGTCCCAAGACCCACATAAGGTCTTATTACCGAAAAATGGCCGCTTACTCCGACGATGAGAAGCTCCTAATCCATTTCTTCCAGGATAGTCAGGCTGAGGCTTCTCTGGAGTGGTATATGCAGCTTGAGCGCTCCCATGTTAAAAGCTGGAAAGAGTTGGAAGATGCTTTTGTAAAGCATTATCAGTACAACACTGATATGGCTCCAAATCGTACGCAACTACAAAGTTTGACCCAAAAGCCAAATGAGTCTTTCAAAGACTTTGCACAAAGGTGAAGAGGGCTAGCTGTGAGATTAAAACCCTCGTTGTTGGAGAGAGAGCTGACCGATATTTTCATGGGGACTCTGCAAGGTCCAATTCTAGAACGTCTAACGTCTACCACTTCCACGGTGTTCTCCGAACTCGTCATGGCTGGAGAAAGATTAGAGAGCTTAATGAAAGCTGGAAAGATTCAAAATGCTAGTGGATCCTCGAGCGGGTCCAAAAAGTCGTATCAGGGATTCATTAAGAGGAAGGAAGGAGAAGCTAGTGTTGTTTCCACAGCAAGAGGAAAAACTTGAAGGTGAGAAAAACACTTAAAAGGGGGGGTTGAATAAGGGTTTTAAAATAATTAAGATGATAGAAAATTAACACAGTATTTTTATCCTGGTTCGTTTGAACTCAAACTAATCCAGTCTATCCTACCAAGGTGATTTGCCTTTCTCAACAAGGGCTTAATCCACTATATCAAACTTGATTATAGTGTAAACCACTAAGACAACTGTCTTAGTCTTCTCAAGAAATTCTGACCACAACTTGGTCTTCTTAAGGAAATTTTTTTACAAAAGATAAACTAACAAATGTGTTTAAGATGTGCTTATAAAAAGCTATATCACAATAGTGATTTTTACACAAGTTTTAGAACGAAAATAAACTATTCAACTTTTGAAGAAAGTTTGTATGAGAGCTTGTTGATTAATTTGCCAAGAATTTGTTTCAATTTCGTTAACCTTCGAAGTGATGCTTAGACTTGCTTTTATAGTACTTTGAAATCCTTTTCTTAAAGATTGTGCATTCTGTTCTTTTTGTCTTCTAATGACTTTTCCTTTCTCAGAAGAGGAATGTTCTGACAAATCCTTTTTGTCTGAAATCCTGTGTCATGCATGAATGAGGAAAGAGCCGTTTAGGATAAGACAAGGAATATACCAATGGATCTTTATTTGAACAGCATCTTCTTCAACAACTTTGGAACGTCTTGCATCAGAACTTCTGATAATGTTCTTTGTTGTTCAGGTCAGAGTTAACTCAATCAGAGTTTCTCTATCAGAGTTTGCAGCAAAGTGCTTTAAGCGTGAAATCCTTATCAGAGCATACTTGCTTATCAGAACTTCTGTACTTGCCGCGTTGAGTACTTCCAGAGTCTTCTGAAGCTTTACGTATGTTCTTTGCTCAAGTTCTTCTTAGCTTCGCTCAGAGTCATTGTAGCAGATCAGAGTCTTCTGATATGTTGCTTCTGACGCTCAGATTTTTTTTTGTTCTGTGGTGTTCAGAGGCGTTCTTGCTTCCAGAATAATATTAATTTTGATATCTAAAACAAATAAACACTTGAACAAAAATTAGAGTATATAAATTCTCTATACAAAATTTCATTAATGTTATCATCAAAACTATGAGATATATTTAACACCAATCTATGTTCTAACAATCTCCCCTTTTTTGATGATGACAAAAACTTTGGGAAATTTTGTTTAAATAGAAAAGAAATATTACTCCCCCTGAGAATATTAATCTCCCCCTGAAATGAATACTTCTGAAAAGATAAAATACTTCCCTTTCAGCTTATGTATTCTTTTCAGCTTCAGAGGAAACTTGCAGATTCTCAGACTTTTAGTTCAGATTTAATTCTTAGAATTTTGTCAGATGAGAATTATTAGCTCTGAAACACTCAAAAATATGATTAGTTGAAATTTATCATGTATGAGTTGCCTTTGGTAACTGTTTATGTGAATTATCAAAATGACCATTTTCTCCCCCTTTTTGTCATATCAAAAAGAAAATCTTTAACAAAAACTTTAAGACAGAAAAAAAGGATAATAGAAGAAAAAACAATAAAGCATAAGATAAATTCAGCCAAAAAAACATAACATTCAGATGCATTAATCAAGATAACCCAAGAACAGAAACAAACAGTTAACACAAAAGTGCAGAAAACAACAAGGAAAACTAAGAAGGACGAGAAGCCAACATCCTCAGAAGATTCGTTATCTCAGATGTGGATTTGTCTTGTTTCGCCATCCATGTCTTGATTTTTTCAGTTGTCTGTTCTTGCTTAACCATCCAAGATTTCATTTCAGTGTTGCTAGCCTTGAGTTCAGCAATCTGAGCATCTAGATCTTCGTCTTCTTTCTTCACTTCAGATGACGCAGGAGCAGATGCAGAAGCAGAGGCATCATGAACAACCAAAGATGCAGAAGCATTCTGAAGAATCATGTCAGCAGGTTGAGCAGAGTCAAGAGTCTCAGAAGCAGGAGCAGAAACTTCTGGAACTACTACTTCAGATCTAACCACTTCAGCAGTCTCAGAAGCAACCAAGGGTTCAGAAGGAATACACACATCCTTTGCAGGTGTGTTTTCCAGAAGCAAGATTGGGTTTCTGCTGACTCTCAGAAGAGCTTGTCTAAGAGCCTCGGTAAATCTGACTTTGGCATTGTCAGTGCAAATCTCTTGAAGATTGGAAGCTACAGAGTCAAATCTGGATCTGAATCTCTGCCAGATAGCCTCAGAATCATCATGATTCAAACTGGACATGCATTCCTTCTTGACAGTCAATAACCACATGTTTAGTTCTTTTTCAAAACCAGCAAATAAAGTACCAACATCCAGCCTAGGTTTAGGTTTCAAATAGGTTTCTAAAGAAGGTGTTTTGGTGGTTTCAGAAGATGAGGGAATGGAAAAAGAAGGGATAAAGATAACAGGTGGGTATGAAGGCGATGGAGTGAAGACAGGTGAAGGTTTAGCAATCTGAGGTTCAAATGGGGTTGGTTCAGATGATAAAGTTTCATCATCCGGGTCAGATGTGATGGAAACAAAAGATTTGAGAAGAGATGAAATGACATATGATCTATCAGAATCAGTGGAATCAGATGAATTTGAAGAATCAGAAGAGTCAGAAGATTCAGATGATCTAGAGGGAACTGGATAGAAAGTCATAAGAGGTTGAAGATCAAGAACCATTGGCTCAGGATCAGAGGGGATGGTTTCTGTTTGTTGTTCAGAAGTTTGTTTTTCAGATGGGGGAATTTCAGAAGTTTGGTTTACAGAAGGTGTTGGTTCAGAAGTTTTAGGAACAAAATTTGGGGTTTTATCATGGGTAGTTTTCTGATGAATATTGAATGAAGGTGTGGATGGTACAGAAGATTGTGGTTCAGATGGTTGTGGTTGAGGTTCAGAAGTTTTACTTGGTTTGGGTGTGGAAGGAAGTGGTTGAGATTTTTCTGGTTCAGAAAGGATAGGATCATAATCGTGAGGAGGAGAATGTGAGGGAATAGGTTCATAAGGAGGAGGTTCAGATGCTAGTACTTCTTTTACTGTTTCTAAAATAGAATCTAAACTAGCAGAAGCAGGGTTACCTTTCTGTTTCTTGACACGCTTTGGCTTTGCAGAAGATGCTTCTCCAGAAGCTTTACTTTTGGGCTTAGAAGATCCTTCTTCTGAGACTTTCCTTTTCTTCCTCTGTCTCTCCCCATGAAAATCAAATTCAGGTTCATTTGCTCTTTGAATCATATGTTCTGGTATAGGAGTTCCATCTGCTAAGCATTCTGCTATGTAAGCCAGAATGATCTCCTTGGGTTCATTTGCATAGAAAAGAGGGAAATCATCTACAGGGATTCTTCTCTTGCTGACTTCTTCAGAGTTGATCTGATCTGGTGCAGAAGTAAGTTCTTCTACAATCCTCATCCTCAGGAGACTTTTTCCATTCAGAGGTTTTCCAACAACTGAAGCAACTTCTTCTTTCATACCAGCTTTTGTCAGATGACCAACTAAGCCATTCTCAGTCAGAATGTCTGAGATGAGTCATCCCATAGGTATCCAATTTCTCATCTTTTGGTGCTTGGTTCTGATTTCTTCTCTAGATTGCTTCACATGAGTCCAGAGATGAGTGAAAAGCAAGTAAGGCAGATCCACCTTGATGCCTTTTCCCAGACAATACATGAAGTACATCTGATCAGAATTGATGTAATCAGGAGAATTTGTTGATTTTCTGTGATGGATGCAACCTAGGAAGATCTTAGCCCAGATCTTGTATTGAACTTTCAAATCCTTTATCTGGCTTGAGGCTTCTCCAGAAGTAAACACTTCACTGTATACCTCATCCATATCCACACGATTAGCTGGCAGATGAGTAACACCATCTGATTCTTGATATCCTATCAGCTTGCGAATCAGATCTTCAATGATAATAATCTCTTTACCCAGAACTGAAGACATGATGAATTTGGGGAAAACTCTTGCATGAATCCAAAACTCTTTGACCAAGCAAGGGTAAATTGGACCAACTAGTCTGTCAAAGTATTTTGTCCATCCTTGTGATGACATAGTTGGACGTAAATCAAATCCATTTTCAGCAATGCTTTCAAAATCAATTAAGAATTCACATAGAACTTCCAGTTGATCAACGGGAGTGAGGAGCGTTCTTTCAGGTGCTGTGAACGATGTAGAACCCATTGCAGAAGAAGAAACAACAACCATTGTTGATTCAAACTGTTGAGAGGTTGAAGATGAGGTTGCCATTGTTGAAGAAGTGGGATAACGAAAGCTTCTTTGGGTTTTGGGTTTGGAGAAGATGAAGAAACAATGGAGCAAACAGAAATGCATAAACGTGAGAGAGAGAGAGAGAGAGAGAGAGAGAGAGAGAGAGAGTGTGTGTGTGTGTGTGTGTGTGTGTGTGTGTGTGTGTAAAGTGTGAAATGTGTTGTGTTATGGAATTTATAGGGCAACAATTAGGGCACACTTACACACGTTCAACATTTAATTCAAATAAATTAAAAAGAAAACAAAAGGTCACATCAAAAAGAATAATAATTAAAAGCAATTAATGATTCTGACAAGCGTGGGGAGGAAAACGAGAAATTGAGAATACAAACAGTACCTCAAAACGGCGTCTCATTGAGTACACTCCACCTTTTCAGATATCATGTGACACGTGTTTGATGTTGATGTGCCTCTGAATCTCTTAAGAATAAGAAACGTTAACCAACGCTCAGATCTTCTGAGACTTGTTAGTTCAGAGTTTCACAAAAAGAAATAATGTACTAAAAGAAATAATCAGATGAATTACTTCAGAACATAGACATTATTCATATTTCATTAGAAAAAAATTTCTTCTGAATAATAGTTTTATTCTGGACACAAGTCCATACTAATATTCTTCAGAATAAACTTAAACCTACCTTCAGCAAGGGGTTTTGTGAAGATATCAGCCCATTGATGGTCTGTATTAACAAAGTTCAAATTAATAATTCCCTTATGAACATAGTCTCTGACAAAACGATGCTTAATTTCTATGTGTTTTGCCTTAGAATGTAAAATAGGATTCTTAGAAAGGCAAATAGCAGAAGTATTATCACAGAAAATAGAAATGTTACTCTCATGAATTTGATAGTCTTCTAGTTGACTCTTCATCCAGAGCATTTGTGTGCTACAACTAGCAACAACAATGTATTCTGCTTCTGTTGTTGATAGCGTTATTGTGGGTTGCTTCTTGCTGAACCAAGAGATCATATGACTTCCTAGAAACTGACAACTTCCAGAAGTACTCTTACGCTCTATTCTTTCTCCAGTATAGTCAACACCACAGAATCCAACTAATTTGTATTCATTAGATCTTCTATAACACAAACCCACGTTAGTAGTACCTTTCAGATACCTCAGAATCCTCTTAACAGCTGTTAAGTGAGATTCTCTAGGATCTGATTGGAATCTAGGACATAGACAGACACTAAAGAGAATATCAGGCCTAGAAGCAGTCAAGTACAGAAGACAACCAATCATACCTCTGTAGAGCTTCTGATCTACCTTTTTACTTATCTCTTCTTTACCTAGTGTGCTTGTAGGATGCATTGGGTTCTTTGCTACCTTGCTTTCTGACATGTTGAATTTCTTCAAAAGTTCCTTTACATACTTTGTCTGATGTATGTAGGTACCTTCTGGAGTCTAATTCACTTGAATTCCCAGAAAGAATTTGAGTTCTCCCATCATGCTCATCTCGAATTCTGCCTGCATTGATTGAGCAAACTCCTTTCCAAGCGTAATATTGGTAGTTCCAAATATAATATCATCAACATAAATCTGACAGACTAAAATGTCTTTCTTAATTGATTTATGGAAGAGAGTAGTGTCAAATTTTCCTCTGACAAAGTTGTTTTCCAGAAGGAAATTACTCAGTCTCTCATACCAAGCTCTGGGAGCTTGTTTTAAGCCATAGAGTGATTTCTTAAGTTTGAAAACATGTTCTGGAAATTTTTCATTTTCAAAACCAGGAGGTTGATGGAAAAAAACTTCCTTTTCTATGAAACCATTTAAGAAGGCACTTTTAACATCCATCTGATACAGAGTGATGTTATTCTGTGCAGTAAAAGAAATAAGCAAGCGAATAGATTCTAACCTTGCCACAGAAGCATAAGTCTCTGTGTAATCTATACCTTCTTGTTGACTGTATCTTTGAGCAACCAACCTAGCCTTGTTTCTAATAACTTCTCCTTGCTCGTTTAGCTTGTTTCTGAAGACCCATTTAGTTCCAATGATGTTGAACCCATTTGGTCTTGGAACCATATCCTAGACGTCATTTTTGGTGAATTGGTTAAGCTCTTCTTGCATAGCAAGTATCCAATCATTATCGTTCAGAGCCTCATCCACAGAAGTAGGTTCAATGATGGACACCAAACCAAACAGTGACGTTCCAGAAGATCTGAGAAATGACCTTGTTCTGATAGCGTCATCCTTCTTTCCAATTATCATTTCCTCTGGATGAGAGGCTTTGATTCTGAATGATCCTTTTATATTTGGTTCTTCAAAAATTGTTAAGCTATCAATCTGAGCAGTCAAGGGAGTAGCATCTGACGTTGCTTCTGGTGCTTTTGCTTGAGCTTTGTCTGCCTCTGATTCTTCAGAGTCTGTGAGAAGGACTTCTCTATCTACAGAAATTTCAAGCTGCTTTGGCTTTTGATGGCCAAGCTTATCATCAAATCTAACACGAATTGATTCCTCTACAATTTGTGTCTCAGTATTGTATACTCTGTAGCCTTTAAAGCATTCATAATATCCAAGCATGAAACACTTCTGAGCTTTAGAATCAAACTTGTTCAGATTTTCCTTAGTGTTCAACATAAAACATACACATCCAAAAGGATGGAAATAAGAAATGTTGGGCTTTCTATTCCTCCACAGTTCATAAGGAGTCTTCTCTAGAAGAGGTCTTACAGACACTCTGTTCTGAATATAACAAGTTGTATTCACTACTTTTGCCCAAAAATGTTTTGCCATGTTAGTCTCGTTAATCATGGTTCTGGCCATTTCTTGCAAAGTTCTATTTTTCCTTTCTACAACTCCATTCTGTTGAGGAGTTCTAGGACAAGAAAAATCATGTGCAATGCCATTTTCTTTAAAAAAAAATTTCAAAGTATTTGTTTTCAAATTCTCCATCATGATCACTTCTGACTTTAACAATTTTAAATTCTTTTTCGTTTTGGACTTGTTTGCAAAAGTCAATGAATTCAGAATGTGACTCATCCTTGTGTTTCAGGAATTTTACCCATGTCCATCTGATGTAGTCATCAACAATGACTAATCCATACTTCTTGCCTCTGATGGATGCAGTTTTCACTGGTCCAAACAGATTAATATGAAGCAGCTCTAATGGTCTAGAGGTTGAAACAACATTTTTTGTTTTGAAAGAAGATTTTGAAAATTTTCCTTTCTGGCATGCTTCACAAAAAGCATCTGAGTTGAACTTCAACTGAGGAAGTCCTCTGACCAGATTGAGCTTATTAATCTGAGATATACGTCTCATACTAATATGACCCAATCTATTGTGCCAGACCCATTGCTCATCGTTAACAGACAGAAGGCATTTTACATTCTGAATTTTAAGTTCTGAAAGATTGATTTTGTAAATGTTGTTCTTCCTTTTTCCATTAAAGAGGATTGAGCCATCTTTTTGGCTGACAACTTTACAACATTTTTGATTGAAGATTATGTCATAACCATTGTCACTTAATTGACTTATGGACAATAGATTATGTGTTAATCCTTCAACAAGTAAGACATTAGATATGGAAGGGAGGTTACCATTACCAATAGTTCCAGAGCCTATTATTCTTCCCTTCTGGTTCCCTCCAAACTTCACGTCACCTCCAGATCTAAGTTCCAGGCTTTGGAACATATACCTTCTTCTCATCATGTGTCGCGAGCAGCCAGAGTCCAGATACCATGATTGGTGTCTCAACTTTGCTGCTAAGGACATCTGCAACAAAAATAATTTTGTCCTTAGGTACCCATATTTTCTTGGGTCCTCTTGGGTTACTAGGTTTGAAATTCTTTCTGAATTTCTTTCCCTTGAAGGTATCTTTGTTCTGCTGAGGTTTTGGTTTATTAAACACAGGTTTGTTCTAATCAGAACGTGTGTGCTTAATATCATTTAAATGACCAAATTTGAAATGAGTATACAGAGGAGAATACTTAATGATCAGTTTATCAACAGGTTTTGGATTTAAATCCTTCCCAAAAGGTGATTCATATCCAATTCCCTTTATGATGTTTCTGCTTACGCCATAGATCATTGAAGCCATCTTGCTTCTATCTAGGCCTCTGGCCAGAAACTTCTGAAAGCTATAATCATACTCTTCTAAAATATTTTTAGAGCATGATATAGGATCTGAGTCAGATTTTTGAGCTTTTTCTAAATCATTTTTTATTTTAAGATTGTTTGCTTTAAGCTTAGCAACTTCTGATCTCAGCTGATCATTCTTATATGCAAGACAGCTTTGAAGTTTCTTGTATTTGAGTTTGATCTTGCTGTAGCTTTCAAGAATTTCAGATAAACTTTCAGCAAGTTCAGCTCTAGAAAGTTCAGAAAATACCTCCTCAGAATCTGATTTTGATCCAGATTCAGCAGCTTCTTCGTGGTCCTCCGCGTCAGCCATCAGTGCTACATTAACACATTCATCTTCTGATTCTGATGAAGATTCAGAAGCATCTAAATCGTCCCACGTGGCCATTAGCACTCTCTTCTTCTTTTCAAACTTCTTTCTGGGTTTCTCCTTCAAAAGTTTGGGACATTCATTTTTATAGTGGCCAGGCTCCTTGCACTCGTAGCACACTACATCTTTCTTTCCAGATTTCTTATGTCCAGAAGATTCGCCACACTGATTAGATCTCTTGAAGTTTCTGAACTTCTTTTGTTTATGCTTCCAGAGTTGGTTTATCCTTCTGGACAGCAAAGACAATTCATCTTCTTCAGAGGAAGATTCTCCAGAGCTTTCTTTAATAACCTGCAAAGCTTTAGCAGATTTGTTAGATTTTAGTGCAACAGACTTACCTTTCTTCTGAGGTTCGTCTTCTTCTAGCTCAATATCGTGACTCCTTAAGGAACTGATCAGTTCTTCCAGAGTGATCTTATTCAGATCCTTTGCAAGCTTCAGCGCTGTCACCATTGGTCTTCACCTTGTTGGCAAGCTTCTGATGATCTTCTTGACGTGATCAGCAGTAGAGTAACCTTTGTCCAGAACCTTCAGACCAACAGTTAGAATCTGAAACCTTGAGAACATAGCTTCTATAAATTCAGATTCCTCCATCTTGAAGGCCTCGTATTTCTAAATGAGCGCCAAGGCTTTTATCTCCTTTACTTGGGAGTTTCCTTCATGCATCATATTTAGAGATTCAAACCTATCAAATGCAGTATCTCTATTTGTTATTTTCTCATACTCAGTATGAGATATTGCATTTAATAGAATGGTTCTTGCATTGTGATGGTTTCTAAACTCCTTCTTCTGTTGATCAGACATAGACTTTCTATCAACCTTTTTGCCTTCATCATTTGTAGGATGAATATAACCATCAGTAACCAAGTTCCAAAAGTCAGCGTCATAGCCTAGAAAGAAACTTTCTATTCTATCTTTCCAGTAATCAAACTTCTCACCATCAAACATGAGAGGTTTGGTGCTGATTCTGTCTCTGTCATCGTATTTGTTGTTGTATGAAGTTGAAGTTGAAGCTTCAGCAGCCATGATGAATCAAGAACAAGAGATTAAAAGTTTTTTCCCAACAGGATCTTTTTCTGTCACGGTTAAGTGAGAGCACTTACAGAACCGGAGCTCTGATGCCAACTGAAGGTGAGAAAAACACTTAGAAGGGGGGTTGAATAAGGGTCTTAAAACAATTAAAATGATAGAAAATTAACACAATATTTTTATCCTGGTTCGTTTGAACTCAAACTAATCCAGTCCACCCTACCAAGGTGATTTACCTTTCTCAACAAGGACTTAATCCACTATATCAAACTTGATTACAGTGTAAACCACTAAGACAACTGCCTTAGTCTTCTCAAGAAATTCTGACCACAACTTGGTCTTCTTAAGGAAATTTTTTTACAAAAGATAAACTAACAAATGTGTTCAAGATGTGCTTCTAAAAATCTATATTACAATAGTGATTTTTACACAAGTTTTAGAACGAAAATAAACTATTCAGCTTTTGAAGAAAGTTTGTATGAGAGCTTGTTGATTAATTTGCCAAGAATTTCTTTCAACTTCGTTAACCTTTGAAGTGATGCTTTGACTTGCTTTTATAGTACTTTGAAATCCTTTTCTCAAAGACTGTGCAATTTGTGCATTCTGTTCTTTTTGTCTTCTAATGACTTTTCCTTTCTCAGAAGAGGAATGTTCTGACAAATCATTTTTGTCTGAAACCCTGTGTCATGCACGAATGGGGAAAGAGCCGTTTAGGATAAGACAAGGAATATACCAACGGATCTTTATTTGAACAGCATCTATTTCAACAACTTTGGAATGTCTTGTATCAGAACTTCTGATAATGTTCTTAGTTGTTCAGGTCAGCGTTAACTCAATCAAAGTTTCTCTATCAGAGTTTGCAGCAAAGTGCTTTAAGCGTGAAATCCTTATCAAAGCATACTTGCTTATCAGAACTTCTGTACTTGCAGTGTTGAGTACTTCCAGAGTCTTCTGAAGCTTTACGTATGTTCTTTGCTCAAGTTCTTCTTAGCTTCGCTCAGAGTCATTGTAGCAGATCAGAGTCTTCTGATATGTTGCTTCTGACGCTCAAATTTTTTTTGTTCTGTGGTGTTCAGAGGCGTTCTTGTTTCCAGAATAATATTAATTTTGATATCTGAAACAAATAAACACTTGAACAAAAATTAGAGTATATAAATTCTCTATACAAAATTTCATTAATGTTATCATCAAAACTATGAGATATATTTAACACTAATCTGTGTTCTAACAAAACTAATCAGGGTTATCACCATATTGCTGTCGTTGAACCTCAACAATCACTGTCTATTCCTACTGGCTAGCCCATGGCTCAACAACAAAACCGACAACAACAATCATACCAATCGCGACAAAACCAGTATCAGGGCCAACAAAGACAAAGAAGGCCATAAGAAGATTTGATCCGATCCCATAGACGTATGCCAGACTACTTCAGTACTTGTTAAAAGGAGGTTTAGTGAAATTGAGGGAAATGAGGGACCCTCTAGCTGTCCTTCCCCCCGGTTATGATGTTAACGCACACTGTTAATTTCATTCTAGCGCCCTAGGCCACAACATTGAAAACTGCAAGACCTTGAAATATGTCGTCCAAGACCTTATTGATTCAAAAGCAATAAATTTCACCAGAAACACTCCAAATATCAAAGCAAATTTGTGTCGTCTCATCATCACTCCACAAATATGATTGAAAGCTCTAGAGGGATTCAATTAATTTTGAACATTGATAAAATGAAGACACCCCTCTGCATTGTTAAAGAGCAGATTTCATTGAAAAATATTTATCCTGGTTGCCTAGTTAATTGTCACATTTATGTGAGCAATTCTCAAGAATGCACTGAACTGAAGAAAGGCATCCAATGTCTGATTGATCAGGGCATATTGGTGGCAAAACAACTTTTGAAGGCTGAAGAAGTTGCTACTCTTGATATTTTGTTTGAGGCATTGGAAATACCCTATGATGATGAAAGTGAATCATGGAACCCTTCCAATAATTTGGCTCGTACTCCGCTAACAATTTCGTGCGATGAAGAAGATTGGGAAAATGTGTATGGACAGACTTATATCCCTCTAGAGATCCATTACGATGAATCATGTGTGTTTCCTTGTGGTCAAGATGGAAAACCTCTAAGTATACCTTATGATCCAATTGAGATACCTATGTCTCCACCATCGTTGAATCAACTCGTCATCTTAACTCCAGCTCTTGTCCCTTATGAGAGCACGAACGTTGTTCCTTGGTTATATGACGAGGTTGTTTTTCTCAACAGACAAAAGGTTAGAGAGGAAGATATTCTGGAGGAAAAGAAGACTGTAGAAAATATTGTGGGAACTGTTGGCGTAACCAGAAGCGGTAGGATTTTTGCACCAATAACATCACCCGTTAACCACAATGGCAATGCAAACAAAGACACTGGGCACCATTGAATAGGGGAAGTCCTCCAAACATAAGGTTGTCTATAATGATGAAGCAGAAGAGTTTTTAAGGATCATACAAAAAAGTGATTATAAAGTGATTGACCAGCTCAATCAAACTCCTTCAAAAATCTCCATGCTGTCATTATTGATGTGTTCGAAGGCCCATCAGGAGGCATTATTGAAATTCTTGAACGCCGCTCACGTGCCTCAAGAAATATCGGTGGTACAGTTTGAAGAAGTGGTAGGGAACATAGCTTCAGGTCATATTTTGAGCTTCAATGATAGTGAATTACCCCCTGAGGGTAAAAATCATAACAAGGCCTTGCACATTTTCGTGGAATGTGTAGATGTTGTGTTCTCTCAAGTGCTAGTCGATACTAGGTCGTCGCTAAATGTATTACCTTAAAGCTTATTGTGTAAGTTATCAATTGAAGGGCTTGTGATGAAGCCAAGTCAGACTATTGTGAAGGCTTTTGACGGAGCCATGAGAACTGTAATTGGCGAGGTTGATCTCCCAATCAAGAACAGGCCACATATGTTTATCATTACATTTTATATAATGGACATATATCCCGCCTACAGTTGCCTTCTTGGCTGCCCGTGGATCCATTCAGCTGGTGTTGTAATGTCAACTCTTCTTCAAAGACTCAAGTTCATGATTAACAACCAGATGGTTATCATTGAAGGTAAAGAAGATGTTCTCGTGAGTCATCTTGATTCTTTCCGCTATGTTGAGGTAGGAGACGAAGTGCATGAGACTCCGTTCCAAGCCTTTGAAGTGATCAACGTTGAAATGATTCATGAGAAGCCTGTATCTTCAATCGTAACCTGGAAAGATGCCAAGACAGTGATAGAAGAAGGTCACCCTCGAGGATGGGGTAGGGTGTTGGAGCTTCCTGTCAAAAAGAATGGAGTCGGTCTGGGTTATAAGTAGAAAATACAAGAGAAGAACACCTTTGATAGGGGTAAAGGACTTGCAACTCCGTTAGTTTTTACTAGTGGGGGTCATCTCGTCGATGGTTAAGTCATATTTCTAAATGCTGAAGACGGTGGTTATGAAGAACTGTGCATGGTGTACCTTAGGGCACCCAACCAAACATTGAACAATTGCAGTATCATTGAAATTCTCGAAGTTATTCTAGTAGACGAGTAATTTCCTATTTTTCCTTTTTTTCCTATAAAAAAATCCTATGCTATGCCCAAGGCATATGGATCATGTCGTAGGGCTTTTGCTTTTAAAGCATAGACTTATCATCAATAAATAAACTTTTGCATCCAATTGCGCTCCCTTTCTTTCATTTTTAACTTTTTGCACATAAAAATATTTATAAAAAAAAGGGCAGTGTTTTGTGTTCTTTTTCATTTTTCTTAAAATAAAAGCATGAAATCATTCATCGTGCAGATCTTCCCTTGTTCCTGTTGATAACGATCCTGCTATGGTCCGATATGACTTTGATAACCTAATTTTCCACGCTGACAAAGACTGTGAGGAAGATCGTGATCTCCTAGAAGAGCTAACTAGATTGTTAAAGCAAGAGTCAAAGGTCATTCAACCGTATCAAGAAGAGGTCGAAGTCATCAACATGGGAACCAAAGAGGATGCCAAGGAGATCAAGATAGGTGTCGCCTTGGAAGCAGAGGTGAAGACAAAGTTGGTCGCATTGCTGTGAGAATATGCTGATGTGTTTGCTTGGTCATACAAAGATATGCCCGGTCTAGATGAAGACATTGTGGTGTACAAGTTACCCCTCAAAGAAGATTTCTCGCTGGTGAAGCAAAAGTTGAGGAGAACGAAACCAGAGATGTCCTTCAAGATAAAAGAGGAAGTTCAGAAGCAGCTAGACGCTGGTTTCCTGGTAGTATCCAGCTATCCGCAATGGGTAGCAAATATTGTTCCAGTACCGAAGAAGGATGGGAAGGTGCGAATGTGCGTTGATTACAGAGACCTCAACAGAGCAAGTCCAGAAGACGATTTTCCTCTGCCACACATTGACGTGTTAGTGGACAATACAACCTAGTTCTCTGTCTTCTCGTTCATGGATGGGTTTTCTGGCTATAATCAGATCAAAATGGCGCCAGAAGATATGGAAAAGACAACTTTCATCACCCCATGGGGAACTTTCTGCTACAAGGTCATGCCGCTTGGACTTAAGAATGCAGGCGCAACATATCAACGGGCTATGGTCACTCTCTTTGATGATATGATACATAAAGAGATTGAATGTTATGTAGACGATATGATCGCAAAATCCCAGACTGAGGAGGAACACCTCATTCACTTGGAAAAGCTTTTTGCAAGACTGAGTAAATTTAAACTGAGATTAAATCCCAACAAATGCACTTTTGGTGTAAGATCTGGTAAACTGCTAGGTTTTAATGTAAGCCAAAAGGGGATTGAAGTCGACCCAGATAAAGTCAAATCTATCCAAGACATGCCGACGCCTAAAATCGAAAAGGAATTTTGAGGTTTCCTTGGGAGATTGAATTATATTTCCAGATTCATATCTCATCTAACAGCCACTTGTGAACCCATTTTCAAGCTACTTAGGAAAGATCAGGCAGTTGTGTGGAATGATAATTGTTAGAAAGCCTTTGAGAAAATAAAAGACTATCTGCAAGAACCACCGATCTTGATGCCTCTAGTACCCGGATGACCTCTGATCGTGTACTTAACTGTTCTAGAAGGATCCATGGGGTGTGTGTTGGGCCAGCATGATGAAACCGGTAGAAAAGAGCACGCAATCTACTACCTCAGCAAGAAATTTAATGACTGTGAATCGAGATATTTAATGCTCGAGAAGGCATATTGTGCAATAGCTTGGGCAGCAAAGCGCCTCAGGAAATATATGCTCACCCATACAACTCTGCTGATTTCCAAGATGGATCCTGTCAAATACATATTTGAGAAGCCTGCTCTCAATGGACGAGTGGCTTGTTGGCAAATAGTACTGATAGAGTATGACATCTAGTATGTTACACAAAAGGCTGTCAAAGGAAGTGTACTCTCTGACTATCTTTCCCACTAACCTGTTAACGACTACCAATCTATACGCTTCGATTTTCCTGATGAAGACGTCATGTTTTCCAGAGACTATACAACACTAGGCCCAAACGATGAACCCAAACCAAGATCGCGATGGACGCTCGTGTTCGATGGTGCCGCAAACGCTAAAGGCTGTGGAATTGGGGCAATCATTACCTCCCCAACTGGATTTCATCTACCATTCGCTTCCAGACTATGCTTCAAGTGTACTAATAATATGGCTGAGTACGAAGCCTATATCTTCATAATTGAAGCTGCCATTAATGGTAGGATCATGATTCTAGAAGTCTATGGAGATTCTACGCTTGTCATATGCCAAATTAAAGGAGAATACGAAAAACTTGATGTCAAGTTGATTTCTTATAGAGATCATGTCTTGAAGTTAATCCCATACTTTGATGAGATCACTTTTCATCACATTCCCAGGGCAGAAAACCAATTGGCAGATGCTCTAGCAACGTTAGCATCCACATTCCAAGTCAAGTGGAAGAATGAGGCACCGTCCATCCGTTTAGAGTACCTTGACGAACCTTCTTATTGCCTTGAAACCGATGTTGTAGAGCTTAAAGTTTATGATCATCCTTGTTCTACGATATCAAGTGATATCTAGACACACAGGAATATCCAGAGGGCATTACCATCACTGACAAGAAATATCTTAGGAAGCTCTCGTCAAATTTCTTCCTCAGAGGTGATGTGTTATACAAAAGGAACTATGATTCGGTTCTGCTCAGATGCTTGGATAGACACAAAGCAGAGTGTATCATAAACGAAGTGCATGAAGGGTCTTTTGGAACACATGTTATTGGCCTCACTATGGTTAAGAAGATCTTGAGAACAGGATACTACTGGATGACAATGGAAACAGACTATTATCGTCATGTCCAGACATGTCACAAGTTCCAGATTTACACAGACAAAGTTCATGCTTCACCACTTCCTTTGAATGTGTTGACTTCGCCTTGGCCTTTCTCCATGTAGGGCATAGATGTAATCGAACGTATCGAGCCAACCACTTCCAACGGACACCGTTTCATCTTAGTGACCATTGACTACTTCACCAAATGGGTGGAAGTTGTATCTTATGCCAATGTCACCAAACAAGTGGTGACTCGTTTCATTAAGAAAGAAATCATCTGCCGATATGGAGTTCCGAATAAGATCATTACCGATAATGGTTCGAACCTCAACAATAAAATGATAAAGGAGTTATGTGAAAGTTTCAAGATTGAACACCACAACTCGACCCCATATCACCCCAAAATGAATAGAGTTGTGGAGGCGGCAGATAAAAACATCAAGAAGATCGTCCAGAAGATGGTGAAAATCTGTAAGGACTGGCATGAGATGTTGCCATTTTCCCTGCATGGCTACCGAACTTCAGTACCCACTTCCACTGGGGCAACCCCGTTTTCTCTCGTGTATGGCATGGAAGCAGTGCTGCCTATTGAAGTAGACATTCCTTCCCTGAGGATTTTAGTAGACATCAAGCTAGACGAAGCTGAGTGGATACAAGCAAGACTCGACCAACTTAATCTCATCGATGAGAAGCGCATGAAGTTCATCTGCCATGGTCAATTATACCAAAAGTGGTTAAAGAGGGCTTTTGACAAGAAAGTCTGCCTACGACACATCAAAGCACGAGATTTGGTCCTGAGAAAAATTCAGCCAACTCACATTGACCCAAGGGGTAAATGGACACTGAACTATGAGGGTCCATACGTAGTGAAAAAGGTTTTCTTCGGCGGAGCCTTGATTCTCTTAACCATGGACGACGATGATCTTCCATCCCCTATGAATTCAGATGCAGTTAAAAAATATTATGCCTAAAAGATAGACCCGGTGGACCAAAAAGAAAATCCACGCAAAAATGGGCGTCCTGGTGGACCATGTAAAAAGAAAAGGTCCAGGCAAAAATTAGGGACTAAAATAAAAAAAATATCCCGATAGGCTGAAAACCCGAAAGGGTGGCCTAGGCAATAGTTAGGGATTCAAAAGGCTAAACTGCATCCTGAAGAGACATGCGAACTTTCCTCCAGATTATTGATCTCTGACTGGGAGAGATCAATTCAATCGTTGCGCTTAGAAGCAATGCATAAAAGGTCTTCAGATATATATGGGTCATAGCATAACTGAAACTCAACAGAAACCGATTTCAACATTTCCGTTGTATTTTTATTTCTCTTTCACAGCAATTACCTCTTTTTAGGAATTTCCTCCTTTTTTAATTTTCCCATTTATGGGTCTTCGTCACTAAAATTACTTTCATTAAAAAATTTCTCTTCTATCTTCTTATTATATGTTTGCAAGATTTGTTTTATTGGTGATAAGTATTGCACATAATAGCATTATGAAGGAAGGAAATTCAGGGATTACTTACTCTCTTAGGGTAACTAAAGAGTGACCACAACCCCGAGAAACATGTAAGAACACTGTTTGAAATCCTGAGGTGACTTGGCCGAGACAAATCATCTAGCTCAGAAGAAACTGACACTAAATTGGGAGTTTTTGCCTCTCTAAAATTTAATTGCATCATGAAGAAAAGATGTCGAGAAGTCGAGCTTGTTCCCCACCCAATCCAAAGCCCAATCATATTTGGAACCCTTTTTTTTTTGAAGCCACTTTTGGCTGAAATTTCTTTGTGAAACCGCCTCTGATTGGTACCTTTTACCTTACATATCTCTGTTACCCTGCAAGCCCAACCATGTTTGGCGCAACTGTCTCTCCAGACTCTCTCATATCCCTAGCATTCTGCATACATCTTGCATCATATATATACCCTAAACCATAGCATACTTCCCCAACTCTTGTATCTCCGCACGCCAACATTTGCATTTCCATTTCCATTCGTTATGGAGTATCATTCTTTCATCAAGCATTAGCATATGCAGGTCAAGGTCCAGGATCAATTTCGCAGATCTCTTAACACTATCTTTAGCCCAGTCAAGGCATCTTTTGCAATAATATGGGTTTCCCCCCACGAAATTCAAGGATATCAAAACAAGGTTCAGCCCAGCCAGGGGCATCTTTTTCAAGACCATGGGCATCTCCCATGACGTTATTTCAACCTTAGGGTTAATCAGTTTTCAAGATGATATTCGGCCCAGTCAGGGGCATCTTCTTCAAGATCGTGGGCGTTCCCCACGTAGTTGTTCAACCTTTTGTTAGACAAACTTAAGAGCTTTAAAGCAGCCATCAGCCCAGTCATGGGTATCTTCTGTAAGACCGTCGGTGTTCCCCACGAAGTTGTTCAACCTCTTGTTGGGCAAATTCAAGAGTTTCGAAGCAAAGTTCAGCCCAGCCAGGGGCATCTCATTCAAAATCGTGGGTGTTCCTCACGAAGTTGTTCAACCTTTTGTTGACCAAGATCAAGAGTTTTAAAGAAAACTCAGCCTGGTCAGGGGCATCTTCTCCAAAGTTCATGAGCGTTCCTCATGAATCTATTTCAACCTTTTGTTGTCAAAGTTGTGACCTCTAAGTAAGTCAGAAGGCATTCTCTGCTGATTTATCTCAATCCAATCTTCCTCTTGGGCGTCCCCTAGTGAGTTGTCTCCGACAAACTTAACCTTTTGTCAATTGCCTTACTATCATCCTTTCGGTGATAGACAAACCTCGTCAGTTCAACCTAGCTTGCATCCTTTTGGTGTTGGTTGCCTCTAAGATTGGGGAGTTACTATCATCCTTTTGGTAGTAGTAACTCATGAGTTCATTCTATCATCCTTTTGGTGGTAAGTCTGTCATCCTTTTGGTGCCATATTTTTGGTGTTAGGGTTGTGTGTGTGTCGCTCCATCATCCTTTTGGTGCTAGATTGTGCGAGTTTCGCTCTATCATCCTTTTGGTGATAGCAACTTGTGCGAGTGTTCGCTATTATCCTTTTCATAATGGATCCCCATCATCCTTTTGGTGTCGGGATTGTGGGCGCGTGTGCAACTATCATCCTTTTGGTTGTAGGCTTGTCACCATTCTAGGTGTCGGGTTGTCTTTGTTATCATCCTTTTGGTGATGACGACTTTTCCAAGCTACCCAATGTTTACTCGAGGGTTGACATTGACTCACTTCTAAAACACTTCCTTTCTTTTCGGACAAATTTGAAGTCTTCTTCATATCTAACCATCTTATACTGCGAAAAATGAACGTCATAGCAGTTCAACTTACTCAGTCTAAGCCAATTAGATAGGGGCATCTGTCATACCCCAAATTTGTCCTACTTTCGTACAACCTCTGTTCTATACATCCACTAACTAACCGTCATATAGAAAAATCAGGAAAATATGTGGTACTTCCTCATTTCCTAAGACAAGTTTCATTTGAGGGTAGTAAGTTGTATGTGTAATGGTTGAAGTTTATGAGTTTTGATTCAGTCAATCAGTCAGGCTAGGGTTTGTAATGAGTCAAATGGGTTTGTGTGTCAGTTTAGATCAGTTATGTGTGGGTCAGGTCGTCAGGCTGTACGAAGTTCGTAGTGCTTCATGTTTGATAGTCATCAGAATCCAATTCACTTTTTCAGTTAGGGTTTTGGTGCAGTTATAATCTTATGATTTCAGGACTTTGAGAATTTTGTTCACGATGGAAGAGTGTATTTCATTTATGGTCAAAGTGACAGTAGTTTAAGACGATTCCATTTTTTTATTTTAATATCAAGTTCAAACAATTTATATTTGATTCAATACTTCCAATCCATTCAAAGGCCGAGATTGAGCTATGGATTTCGCAAGGATCGATTCAAGTTTTATTTCATTCCAATTGAGAATTATAAATAAGGTGGAATTTGTTTCTTGGATCAATGTGAGAAAGTACGAGTTTCAGGTGTCATGGTTCTAGTCAAGAATCAAAAATTGCAAGTCATGGTTCAAATAAACTCAAGGGTGCAAAATCAAGTTCGATTATCCAAACATATACATTAAAAGTTCCCTCATTACAACAAAAATACACAATAGTTCATTCAAAAATAAGGCCCATCAATATCATGTCTTCTCAAGTTCCTACATACAAAAAATGAATGATAATAATAAAAGAAGCCCAGATACTTGTTGATATTGGTCATCATAATTCAATATCTCTCTCCGGCCCACTTGACCCATTACCAACACATATAAGGAAGTTTTACCTCATACCCCTACACTTATACCTATACCCCTACATTAAAAAATTTTGGACCAAAATATCCTCGTATAAAAATTTATTATTTTTTAATTTTTTTTATATTTTTTTATTTGTTTACCGGAAGACTTTTTGGAAGTCTTCCGGTTCACATTTTTTTAGTATGTTTACCGGAAGACTTTTTGGAAGTCTTCCGGTACATATTTTTTTCGTTTGTTTACCGAAAGACTTTTTGTAAGTCTTCCGGTTCATGTTTTTTTTTTTAATTTGTAATTAATATTTAAGATTTATTAATTTTATATAAAGACCAATTTAGTAAATTTTTGAATATTATACTTAAAATATAAAAATTCTATAAATAGAGAATCATTTTCAGAATATTTTCTATTTACTATAATTATTAGAATACTAGAATTAAAATCATTTATTTCAAATGATCATAATAGTAGAATTTTCTCAAATATCTTATTAATCTTAAACATTAATAAATAAAATAAATTTAAATATAAGATATAAGTTTACATTATTCAATATATTTAATCAAATGAAAACATATGTGATAAATAAATAATGTATTTTAACTTAAAATGATCACAATAAGTTAACTTGCAAAATAATATAAGTAATAAATTAATAATGTATTTTATTTAAAATAATCACAATAATAAAATACGCAAATAATGTGTTTTATTTATAGGACTGATATAGTTTTATTGATTATTTAATTTTGAATACTACTATGAATATAGTATTTAATCTATACTTTAGAACTCACATAATTATAAATATAAAAAATATTGTTTTATTACCCATATTTTTATTTAATTAAAAAAAATAAGAATATAAATTTATTATTTGTTTTTCATTTTTGTTTGATCTTTTTAATTATTTCACTTTATTTAATATTTTTAATAAAATAAATAATATATTTTATTTAAAGTAAGCACAGTATAGAATATGCAAAAAATTTATAAATAAAAAAAGATCAAACCAAAATGAAAAACAAATAATAAATTTATATTCTTATTTTTTTTAATTAAATAAAAATATGGATAATAAAACAATATTTTTTATATTTATAATTATGTGAGTTCTAAAGTATAGATTAAATACTATATTCATAGTAGTATTTAAAATTAAATAATCAATAAAACTATATCAGTCCTATAAATAAAACACATTATTTGCGTATTCTATTATTGTGATTATTTTAAATAAAATACATTATTAATTTATTACTTATATTATTTCGCAAGTTAACTTATTGTGATCATTTTAAGTTAAAATACATTATTTATTTATCACATATGTTTTCATTTGATTAAATATATTGAATAAAGTAAACTTATATCCTATATTTAAATTTATTTTATTTATTAATGTTTAAGATTAATATGATATTTGAGAAAATTTTACTATTATGATCCTTTAAAATAAATGATTTTAATCTCATTGTATTCTAATAATTATAGCAAATAGAAAATATTCTGAAAATAATTCTCTATTTATAGAATTTTTATATTTTAAGTATAATATTCAAAAATTCACTAAATTGGTCTTTATATAAAGTTAATAAATCTTAAATATTAATTACAAATTAAAAAAAAATATGAACCGGAAGACTTCCAAAAAGTCTTCCGGTAAACAAACGAAAAAATATGAACCGGAAGACTTTTTTGGAAGTCTTCGGATAAACATACGAAAAAAATGTGAACCAGGAGACTTCCAAAAAGTCTTCCGATAAACAAATAAAAAAATATAAAAAAATTAAAAAATAATAAATTTTTATACGAGGATATTTTGGTCCAAAAAATTTTAATGTAAGGGTATAGGTACAAGTGTAGGGGTATGAGGTAAAACTTCCCACATATAAACAGGTTCTTTTAGAATATGTATAACAAGGCATGTAGATTTCCTCATGGGTACATAAGCCAAGCTCAAAAGCATACACACCCATGATAAGCAGAACACGACAAACTGGGCCACGACGATTTCGAGACAACCCAAGCTGAGAATAAGCTTCACGCGAACCTGCCAACGTTGTACAACTAGGGAAAACCAGCTTGATTCATATGCACTGGCCCTCGTACGACCACTGAAGCCACAGACCTCACACCTTCAGCAACAAGACGACAAGCCTGTTGAACCCCATTTCTTGGTGGATAAAATGGTACCTGCAGCAACGAAATTATAGCGACAAAACCACTTCACGCAACAGCCAAAAAAGGGAGAACAAACAACGAATTCACAAATCACGCACCGTTATCCATTTCACAAAACCACAACACATAAAACTCGTACTAACCGCAGTAGCAACGTCGCAACCTTAAATGCCCTCAAGATCACTCTATAAAGGGCCAATCTGTTTCATTCAAAAGGGGAAGTTCTTAAGCCAATGACAACAACCCTACTTCTTCTTCTGCAACCCCCTAACAATAAACCCACGAACCTCATAAATCCTTATTACATGCAAAAAAAAACAACGAATCTCATACACCCTTCAACCCAAAACCGCATAATAACCCATCCACAAAAATGACAAATCCAAATCATCCACAAACAGATCACAAAAAAGAAGAAGAGATGGAGAATTTGGGATGTGAACATAAAATAAACCTGATATCATTGATTCAAGGCGAAACCGAAGAAGAGGAAATCGAAACGCAAATCGAGAGTAAAGCATCTTGAATCTAAAACGAGTTTGGTTGAACTCAAGTGGGCAAGGGAGATACCGAAAAGGGAAAGGTTCAGAGGAGAATAAAAAAGGGTTGGAAAGCAATTTGACGGTGTTCCTTTGTTTCAACGTGTGTGTGTGTTAGTCATGATTTCTTTTTTTTCTTTCTTTCTTTTTTTCCAAATTCTGCATGCGTGAGAGAATGAGAGGTCTTGTTTGCTCTTTGAAATTGATGTTGCGTTGAACCACTGACTTTTTGTTTTTGGACATTATCCACATCATTGTGAATCGTGGGCCTCTCGGCCCGTGTTCCCTTTTCCACTTTTCTTTTTCAATTCAAGCTTTTCTTATTTAGAAAATGGGCTTAAGGCCCACATTGTTTTTTAACCCACACACACAAACCCAACGCACCCCCCTTTTGATTTTATTTTACCTCTATTTATTTTTAGTTGTTTTCTTAAAAATGGGTTTAAGTTTTTTTTTCATGATTTATATATATTTTCCACTTCTCTTTACATCTATATTTTGATTCTATGATCTTATTTTCATTTGGATGTTATCTCTATTTTATTTTGTTTTTTGGGTCGATAACGAGACCTCTAAAATTTGCTATTGGTCAAATTATTGATAAATAGCGATTTATCCGAGACAACCTTGCTTTTTCTCATTTTTATTTTCACCTCCATTATGATTTTATATTTAATTTCGATCGACGAAGTCTTTGGATTCACGAATGTTAGTTTGCGAGGTTGTTAACCTTCATTATGTCAAATCTATGGAAAATGACCATTTGGGTCATTTTCTCTAGTTTGGGATCGTGAGAGGTTACCCTCGATTAATTAACATAAGGTTTATGAATAAGACGAGATCTAACCTCACTTTCATTTCATCTCGATTTTATTTTATTGATCAATGAAGTCTTTATATTCTTAAACATCGACTTATCGAAGTCGATAACCTTCATTATTTCAAATCTGTAGAAAATGATCATTTGGATCATTTTTCTATACTTTGGGATTGTGATAGGCTACCCCCGATTAATCGACATGAGTTTAAGATTAAGACGAGATCCCACTCTTTTTGCCCCGTGCGACACGATTAAATCGGAGAATGATCTTCAATATCCTTTCTCTATGTTATTTCAAGCACGAATATCGGTTTACGCGACCCCATATAGTCCGACTTTCGCCATAAGTCAAGCTACGATGGTTTAGCGTTACATTTTGACTCAATTCATAAATCTTCAACCATTGATTTTAATTTTTGTTTAATATTATCCTTGCCTTTACTTTTCCGTAAATATACCACTGTTTATATACTCATGCTCGTATTATTGTTTATATTATTGTCGATATTATCTTGCTCATTATATCATTCATCTTATTATCATTGTTCATATTTCATCTTGTCATATTATTCATATATTGTTCGTCTAACCCTTTTCTTGTTTATCTCATTTAAAATTACCAAAAACATGATAAAACTATTGAAACCCTAAAAATCCTAAATTGGAGAACTGTTGATCATTATCTTGGGTATTGAAGTTTAGACCTTGTACATAAACCCTAGTTTGGTTACTTTGTCCAAACTCTTTTTCATTGTTTAGTTTAGAACATCTTGCACACACACGACTTCCTCTTGGGCTACCTGACAATGACCCCATTTATTTCTCGCAGTCCCCTATACTTTATATGTATCCCTCTCTCGTTACAATATAATAGCTTAGATTTCTTTTTGCTTGCTTGCTTATTTGTTAAGAAAGATAAAAATGAATTAGGCTAGAACATGTTTTCAAAACAGATGAGGCTTGATCCAATGTCAAGTCATTTTCAAACTCATTTCAAATTGGATCACCTTAGGGTTTCTCCTTCTCATTTCACATCTCTTCCATCAAACCACACCAACCTTGTATGTATTCCACCCTTGTAGGTCCATCGCTCCACGCATCTCCATTAACCTACTTTGATCTATTCACCACCTTTTCTTTTCAAAGCTTTTCTCTATTTCTTTTTGTCTCCTTGAGTCTAAAAACATTGGTCTCGTACCAAGTGAATTTTCAAAACTTTTTCCCAATAAATTTGGATGGTCGTGGAGTGGTTAGGCGAAGGTCTTGTCCCATCCCGAGTGCTTGACATTACCTTTAGGGTTCACTTTCGTAAAAAACTTGTCGTTGAAGATCAAAACATCTTTAATAAGAGAATGAAGTCCTTTTTGTATTGAACTAAAGAGAGAGGATTGAGTGCAGACTTCTTCCTCTCTGAATGTCAGGATACTCACTTTAGAGTGTGTGGTCTCGATACTCGTCTTTCAATATGAAGACGTGACTATATTCGCCACACCATTTTCACAATAAATCTTTTGAGATAAAGAATTGGGTACTACTCGCAAGGGGTTACTATCCGAGGACCTATTTCACCCTTACAAATAACCTTCATAAATCAAATGTGACATCTTGCCTCGATGGAAAAAATTATCTCTTTTTTAAAGGATATGTTACACATGTTCTACCGCAAACAGGTAATGCCTAAGACTCCACAAGCGAGCTGCAATACACCTAACTGCTAGAATGTGCAAACTAACATCGTCCACAAAAAATACCAGTTAACCGTAGGCCGAGCTACGGTTGCTCTGATTCTTTACTTCTTTTAAGTAAAGATACGTAGGCACAAGGGCCTCAATCCTTGTCGAGCACACTTCTCTGTCTTTTATCTGTGGTTCTCCGAACTACGTTGACTCTGACTTTCTCATACCTGTTGAGAATACATAGGCATAGGACCGCGAGGTCCTACCGAGTCTCTTTTCCCTGTTTCTAACCTTTCTTTTTTCCCCTTAGAACACTCCTTAAAGCAATACCCTTTAGCAAATACTTTCACGCATAGACAAGCAAATGGTTTCCATCGAGTACGATGGATGCGAGGAGTGCTAATACCTTCCCTTTGCATAACCGGCTTCCGAACCCTTTCTTTTGGTTGCGAGACCATCTTATCTGTTTCCTTCTTCGGGTTTTCTCAATGTTTTCCCTTGCCCTTTTGGGATAAATAAAGTTTGATGGCGACTCTTCTGTTCTTCCATTTTTGCCTCTCCGTCGTTAAATTTTTTGAGTAGCGACAGATACAAAAAGAAAAGTCCAGACATAAATGGGGCATCCCGGTGAACCATAAAAACAAAAGGTTCGGGAAAAAATTAGGGATACAAAAAAAAACCTGCAAAGTTGAAAACCTGAAAAGGAGACTTTAGCAAAAATGGGTATCTTGGTGGATTGAAAACCCGGAAGGACGATCCAGGCAAAAGTTAGGGATTTGAAAGCAAATGATTATGGTATGCGTTCGATCTGTGAGTTTATCCCAATACATTGTTATCCTGAAGGAAAGGAATCAGTCCAATCATTCTTTTCAGAAGGCGAAATATTTGTGAACATTGAAGATATTCAGGTCATAGCTGAATTGACACATGGTGGATATCTGATCCCACATTGCCGACATTTGTATTTTTTTTTTTTTTGCTTTTTACGCAACTACCTCTTTACAGGAATTGCATCCAAATTTTAACTTGCCTATTTATAGGCCTTTCATTAATAAAGTATTCATTTCATTCAATGAGCTTTTCATTCTTATTTTTACTTTTTACTATTTTGTTTACGAAAACATCCGATATTTTTGGTAAACATTACAGGTGAAATCATAAGGCTTTACAGAGCATACTGAAAATGATGAATTTACTTGAACTATAGGTATCATAAGTGTCAATCGAAGTAGCCATTTTTCATATAGATCCTCCTATTGTTTTTTTGCTTGTTTACAGGATGACATGATCCTCTATCCAATAGAGCTTTTCTCCCAAATGGTGAAGTTCTAACAGCAACGCTTGGTGAATCATTCCTCCCCCAACAGGAGTTCAGAAGATTATGTATTCCCCAGCCATATTTGATTTGTACTCCTCAGCAAGTGTCCATGGATTGACTACTTCAGTTATAATGGTGTTGATATGCAGTCAGACATTTGTTCAGTAGAGACACCTTGTCTTCCCACAATAAAGATTTTGTCTCTCCCCATAGAGTCTTGTTATCAGATTAGAAGTATTGTCACCAGCAGAGGTGTGCACATATCCCCAACAGGGTAATGATGAAGGATATTCCCTCAGTGGCAGGGTAAACTCGGTATTACTCTTCAACAAGATCGACGCTCTTGACGTCTTTCCTCATCAAGATCGGTATCCTTGACTTCTCTCTCCAAGCAGAGTTTGGTGATGATTCCCTCGACAATTAAATCTATGGCAGGTTGATATCTCCAGCAAAGTCCAATGATCATTGGCATCTTTTAGAATCAGGTTTGTAGGACGATCTCCAAGCGGATGGTATTGTCATTTCCCCTCAGGGTGGAGTTTTAAGTATAGGTTACTATCACATCCCCGGCAGGGTGGATTTACAACAGGTTACTCTTAATTCCTAGCAGAGTAGAATTTTCAGCAGATTTGGCTTGTCCCTAGTACAACGACATTCCTAGCAGAAGTTTGTTATCCTTAGCAAGGTGAATTTCTCAACAGGTGTTATTCATAATTCCCCACTGAGTGGAGTTTTGGTGTTTTTCCCCAGCAGGGTGGAATGTTCCCCATTAGAGTTTTATTCAGAAAAGCCGTTCAGGGTGTATTCCTCAGTAGAGTTTGTTTGTCGATCTTCTCAGCGCTTCTTCCCGTGGTGTTCTTTTGCATTTGCATCTTGCACAGGATTCTCCTAAATGTGTATCATTTCCATTTCGTATGGAGCATTACGCCATATTCAAACATATGCACTGAAGCATAAGCCAGGTTTGATATCTTTATTGCCATTCATTTCTCCAGCAGACAGTGGCATGATTCAAGAGATTTTGTGTTACTTTTATGCTTAGAAGAAATCATGGGTGAATGTGTTCATCTTGCTTGATTCTCCCTAGAAAAGTCATTTGTTTAAACCTCTCTTTCCTCAACAGAGTATTCTTTCCAGGTTGTGAGTTGGTTGATTCTATTTCCTGTTTGTCTTGGATGTTATCCCAACTTTTAGTTGGTAGTCCTTTGGATGTTATCCCAACTTTTAGTTGGTAGTACTTTGGATGTTATTCCAACTTTTAGTTGGTAATCCCTGGCTTTATTCCAACTTTTGGCTAGTATTTCTTTGTCAATGATCCCAACTTTTGGTTGGTAGTCTTCATTTTTTTGTATTCTCCTTCGGTCGGTGTTCCGGTGATCCTAACTCTTGGTTAGTAGCCTTTCATTCCAAACTTTGGTTGGTATCTCTTGGATGTTATCCCAAGTTTTGGTTGATAGTCCTTCATTTCATTCAAACCTTTGGTTGGTATCCCTTGTGGTTATTCTAACTTTTGGTTAGTACCCCTTCTGTTCATCATTCCAACTTTTGGTTGGTAGTCTCCAGCTTTATTCCAACTTTTAGTTGGTATCCTTTGTTGATAATCCCAACTTTTGGTTGGTAGTCTTCTTTTGTGGAGTCATCTTTGTTTGGCGCCCCGACGATCCTAAATTTTGGTTAGTAGCCTTGTTTTCCAACTTTTGGTTGGATATTATCCCCTGGAAAGTCGTTATCCCAACTTGTGGTTGGTAGTCTTCGTTCATGGATTTGTTTTTGTTCGGCTCCGGTGATTCCAAATTTTGGTTGGTAGCCTTTATATGTATTCCAACTTTTGGATGGTAGTTTGTTGGTGATTCCAACTTTTGATTGGTAGCCTTTGTCTTTATTCCAACTTTTGGTTGGTAGTTTGTGGGTCATTCCAGCTTTTGGTTGGTCATCTTGGTTTCATTCCAACTTTTGGTTGGTACCGGTTGTCCCCAAAATTTGACCAACCATTTTCTTACTTGGCTTATGTTTCATTTCATTTTAGCATTTGCATTTGCATAGCATTGTTCTTAGCAGGGGATTAAGAGGTGTTGTGTTCCATTCAAGAGGAGAGTCTCTTTGGTTTCAAGCTCAAGCAAGAGCATTTGTGCAAACCATCAAGTGTTCATCATCACCATGAAGTTGTCTAAGCTCCTTGAAAGGAGAGGTTGGTGTGTGGATATCATCTCCTATCTTGGGGATCATCAGGGGTTTTTCAAGGATTCATGAGGTCTTTATCTAGAAGAAGACATGGTCTACAAGTTCATTTAGTACCTTAGAGGTCATTGTGAAGTTTGTATAGCCATTCAGTTCATCTGTAAAGGGCATAGACAAAGGACTTGGAACTAGGGTTTCAACTGGTTAACCCAGAGTCAACTGTGGACTTGAGGGGGTTCAAGACTTGGTTCTAAGTCACTGAGGCCATGAGAAGTTATCTTAAAGCATCTAGGATACCATGGCAAGATCAAATCAAGAGGAATCAAGAGTGGAAGAAGCTACTAAATTAGGGTTTCAGATGATTTCAGTGTAAAATCTCCTTCATTAATGCTCAACTTCAAGGCCATTTTCCTATATGATGCAAGCTCAATCTCATTTTCATGAAAACATGAGACTTGTAGGGCATGTTCTTAGATTTATTTTGAGTACAAGAACTCATCCGTTGAGTTTGTACATCTCGAGTTATGATGCCAACCAGTTAGGGGTCTTAGATGAATAGAATGTTGGTCAACTAAAAGTCAACTCACTTCCAAGGCATTTTTGACCTAGAAGAAAGTTTATCCTCAACTTCAAGTGAACATGAAAGTTGTTCCTCATGGTCTTAGATTTCTAAAAGGTCCTAGAATTCCTTGATACCATTTTTAAATCTCAAGTTATGAACCTTTCAAGGCAAGGGTATTTTTGTAAAAGTTCATTATAGGTCATTCTTTTCAATGGTCATTTCGATGAACTTTAAGGCCTCAAATCCAATTTTGACCAACATGGAACTTGTGCATAAGACTCCTAACTCTTCATTGAACTTAAACTTCATGAGGTTTGTTGAATTAAATGATCATGAAGGCCATTTTAAGTTGGAAAATTAGGGTTTTTGGTCATGTTTTGGTAACTTCAATTACAAGTCATCATTTGTGAATTTTTTCACACAACCTCATCAAATATTGGTCATGATGTGCATTGCTTAATTTGGAACAACATATGGAGTCATTATGCATCACCTTTTTCAAGTTCCATTCCATAAGAGGTATTGGTACAAACTTGGTTATTACTCATTCTCAATTCACCAAACAACCTCATTTCATTTTGGCACACTCTATTTGTGCTTTTGCTGACCTCAAAAAGGATAGTACAAAGAGTAAACTCGTGTGTGCATAAAAAGAAGATTTTGTGGCAAAATTTTCAATCAACTAAACCAGCCATTATGGGTCTGCATGAGTGTCACTAAGCCCCCATACATAAACTAAAAATCAACCCTAGATGCTCAGTTGGGAAGGAATCAGAAAGAAGACCTCTCTCTATCAAAAAATTTCAGAATTCTTTCTCTCTTCGAATCTGGTCATTCATTGAGTATCCATCAAAGCTATTGCTCATTTCCTCATCAGTGAAGCCGAAGGAGAAGATTACATAGCTCAGAGTGAAGCTTGCGTGCCTTAGAAGAACCAACGGAGTTGCTCCGTTCAGTAAGCTTCTCTCTCTATTTTCTCTCAATTTAGGCATTTTCTAAGAGCATTTTGGGTTGCATCTGAAGCCCTACTTATGGTAGGCCATGTTTGAACCATTGTGGTTTTGGTTTGATGAGGTTTCAGAATGTGTTATCAAATTTTCTTTCCTTTGATTCTCTCTGTCCAAGAACCTTTTTAAGAAATGAGTGGCATACTTGAGCTCCTTGCAACTTCAGCTTTCGAACCATATCAGATTTGTTCATTTTCATGAAGTTTTGGTGACTGATCTCCGGCGAGCTGGCCGGAGAAGACGACCGGAGCCCTAGCTCCAGCGTCCCAGTCACCTGTCTGATTTTAGCAGACTCAACATGTTGGACTTTTTGACTTGGTTATTTGGCACGTTTTCATTGGTTTGACCAGGCCACGCGTATGGTTTGAAGGTGACTGGACTTAATGAAACATTGCATTTCATTAAGTCTGAGGGCTGGCTTTGAATTGGGCCCCAAGTGCTAATCACGCCCCCATGTTTTAAGCCCAGATGTGCCTTTGCCTTGCTTTCAGTTCAATTGGTTTTTGCTATGGCACCCCCTCCCTTTTCCATTTATTTTATTTCATTTTATTTTTTTTGTTTTCATTTTATTTAATTAAAAATACTTCCAATGGTCAGAAAATTCCACAAATTTATTTTCAAGACTTTATTTAATTTTCAATAATTTTATTTTCTGATTTTATCTTCATTTACCATTTTATTTTAATTTTGCAATGGGAAGTGTTTTTAATGTTGTCTTCTTTGGATCATAATCATTTGAACCTCTAATTCAAATCCCCTATGATCAAGGCTTATTCTCCTTTTAGAGGATGAATTGAAGTTTCTTTGAGGGTGATTTTGGTTCATGTTTGATCATTTTAAGGTTGACTTTGAGTTGATTTTTATTGCCCTTTGATAAACCCTCGATAAGGTGGAACACCCTTAACAAGGGAATTGTTTGGTGATGCCTTGAGATGAGTTTCACTTTGAAACTTTGGTTTCTGTTTGCCATTGGAATTGGCTACTTTGTGCATTTTATTTGGTTTTTATTGAACATTTCTTCTACTTTTGATGAAGCTCGCAAATCAAGTCATCTTAGAAGAGGTTCATACAAACTAGTTTGACCTAGTTCCTTTGGGAAATGACTTTTATGGATCCCATATGCACCCTATGAGTCTTGATGCTTATTTATGACATGATTAAGATGTTGTTCTTTCATTTTTTAGTTCATACACTTGTGTAACTTGTTTCACAAGTTATTTGGAAGTTAGGCATTTCCACTTGTTTGTTAGTGTTGAATATGGTTTGGAACTTTGGTTCCCCCATTTTCCTTGGCTTGGTTATTGCTTTCACTTTGCTTTCCATTTTGATTTGAACCTTCTTCTTTTGGTTTCACTTCTGCCCCTTGAGCTTTGATCATCATTTAAGACAATTTGGTGTTCATGTTTATGCTTTGAGTTTGTCTTGAATGATGTATCACTTATAGCACTTATTTGCTCTCTTCTTTCACATGATCAATTTGTTTTGTTTGGTTGAGATACTTTATTTATGCTTGCTTCCCAAACTTCTTTCTCCCATCTTCTCTTTGATCATGGCTTTTTGCTCTTTCCTTGTGCTTAGCTCTAGTTATAGTGATTGATGTTTGAATGGTTGTAGGAGTTGTGACTTCTCCCATTTCATCTCACTCTTTCTTTGGCTTGTTCAAGTCAACTTGTTTGAATCATTTTCTTTGTCTTTGTTACATCATTTTATCTCATCATTTCATCTTTGTATCTTTGCCTATCATGTTTGCATTGTTCTTGACTTGTTCAAGTCAACTTATTTTCATCTTTCATTCTATCTGTGATTGGATTATTTGTTGTTTACTTGGTCTTTTGCCATGATCCCTTAGGATTCCTAGTTCCTCTGTTTAAGATGGGAGTAGAAGAGACATTAGGTGTTCAATCCATTTCATGATAACATTAGGGTTGATTAGTTTCCCCTTAGAGTTTGTGTCTTTCTCTTCTCATCTCCTAAACATCTTAAGACACTTAATAAAGGATAATAAATGTTGTACGTTACGAGCCTTAAGTACTTAAGGAATGATAGTTGGGGGGAAATCTCTCAATCTGTCTAGAGTGCTTAGCGTATGCCCTTTGGGCTATATGCGACGCATTTGTTCTCAAGTCATAGTCTTTAGTGCAACGTGAGTTACAAACTTAACTCAATTCAGTTCTTCATAAAAAACACAAAAAGAAAATCAAACCTTTTTATCCTTTGGCATTGTTTGCAAACCATTTTCAGAAAGAGTGTGTTAAGTCTTGGTTCTACCACAAACAAGTAACGCCTAAGTCTCCAATGGTCGAGCAGCAATACACCTAACTGCTAGAACGAAGGTTTAACCCTACTTTGTTAAAAAAATTGAACCAATCTGTGGTCGTGTCATCCCGAACTATGTTTGCTCTGATTTCTCATACCAGATGAGGATACGTAGGCACAAGACGGAGATGTCTTGGCAAAAAACCTTCCCCACTTTCATCCGTAGTTTTCCGAACTATGTTGACGCTGACTTTCTCATTGCACGAGGGAATACGTAGGCATAAATCGGCGATGCTCTATCGAGTCTCTTTTCTTTTCTTTCCTCCCTTGAGCCAGCCTTTGATAATTTAACACCCTTTTAGATAGACAACAAGTGTGGATCCCATTGAGTGCAATAGACGTGAGGGGTGCTCATACCTTCCCCTTGCATAACTGACTCCCGAACCCGAGATTTGGTTACGATGACCTGTCTTTTCCCTTTTTCGTAGGTTTTCTCTGATTGTTTCCTTTCCTTCTTTTGGGATAAATAACGAACGGTGGCGACTCTTCTGTCTTTGCTGGCCCCTCTTCGCAGGGATGCGACAGCTGGCGACTCTGTTGGGGACTGTTCCCATCCCCTATACGAGTCAATCCTAGCGCTTGTGTGTTTTATCTTTGGGTGTGTATATATGTGCATTTATGTTGTATCTATATCTTATCACATTTGCATTTTATCTTCTGCTTATTATCATATTGTTGTGCTGCTGGGTGGGACTGTTCCATTGTGTGATAAGCCAAAACCCAGGGGAGTTCCTTATGTTAGTGTTGTGTTATTTTCTCGCCAAAGCAAAGCGCTGGTTCATCTCAGTTAGCAGCACAACAATCTTGATCCCCTGTTGCATTTGCATATTCATTTGCATGTATTTGTGTTTCAGGTGTATATTTTCTCCTTGATTCTAGTAATTTAATCCACTGTCGTTATGGAGCCTGATTTGAAGAAGAATGTGTTGTACAAGTTTCCGACACCAGAGATAGGACCTCTACTTAAGCTAATTTATGTGGCTGATCATAGTGTGATAGAAGATTTCAGAAGACAGTACGGGAGGGTTCTGAGTTTTGTCTGTAAGGCCTCCAAGTTTGAGTTAGATGGCATTTACGCACTGTTGCAATTTTATGATCCTTAGTTGGTTGCTTCATGTTCCAAGGATATGTTTTATTTCCCACTTTGGAAGAGTTTTCTCAGCTAATAGGAATTCCTGTATTGGAAGAAATACCTTGTGTACACTCTAAGAAGGAGCCTGAGTTATCCAAGTTGGCTGGTGCTCTTCATCTTGATGTTTCTGAGCTGGAGGGTAATTTGGTACGGAGAATTGGAACTCTTGGCTTTCCACTTCCATTCTTGATGGGTAAAGCTCAACATTTCGCTAAGGAGGGATGTTGGTTGGTTTTCAACGCTATCTTGGCTTTGTGCATCTATGGGATAGTCTTGTTCCCCAACCTACCTGACTTTGTGGATTTGTATGCCTTCTGTATCTTTGCTTCTAAGAATCATGTGCCAACCTTTCTAGGTGATGTTTATCATTCAATCCACTACAAGAATGAGAACAAACGAGGAAAGAATGTCTCTTGTTACACCCCGCTGCTATGTAGATGGTTTATTTCGCATCTGCCTAAGTCTGGACCTTTTGTTGATATTGCAGACACTGTTGATTGGCCGGAAAGACTTATGGGTTTAAGGTCAGAGAATATTATATGGTTTAACAGAAACCTTTTGGGTATGGAGATTGTTCACAGTTGTGGAGATTTCCCCAATGTTCCTTTGATTGGGAGGAAAGGTGGCATTAATTGTAACCCCGCTCTCGCAGTCAGACAGTTTGGTTATGCTCTAAGGAAACCTCCGAAGGAAGAAGAAATACAGGAATCTTTGTATTTCACCGGTGTGGTTGATAATGAGACCTTAATTAAATTGGAAAAAGCTTGGGGTAAGATTCACCGTAAAGGAAAATCTTCATTGGGCAGGAGTGATTGCAGAACCTATGGGCCATATGTGGAATGGATCCAGGAGAGAGTTGAGAGACTGTTGCTACCATTTCCAACCAAGGAGCCTTTGTATCCTCTGATAGTTAAAGAACCGACGACAGTTGACATCTAGAAGTACGATCAACTGTGGGCTGAAAAGGAAGAACTACGCAGAGTGAACGAAGAGTTGGAAAAGGAAATCAGTCAGCTTAGAAGGGAAAAGAATCAGGCCACCCACTCATCCAAGAAGCAGACAGAGATAGTAAACAAAATGGGTATGGAATTGATAGAAGAAATTCGCGCCCGAGAGCGAGTAGGTCGAGACTTGAAGAGGGCCAATGATATTCTTAAGGATAAGAAGAAGGAGCTAGAGAGGGTGCATTTGGAGATATCCAAGTTCAACGCTCAATGGAATGATATCCTGACTAACAACAAGGAAAGAGAAGATGGACTTCGTCAACAAATTGTCATGTTAAAGACTCAACTCCAAATCAAAAGTGAAAAAGATCCAGGTGAATCCTCTTATCATTATGAATGCGACTGCAAACTACGAGAAGCTATTGCAACGTTAGAAGAGTACAAGCTGAAAGCAGACCTGAAGAAGCCCATATTGGAGGATGAATTTGGGGAGGATGCATGGGAAGATTATGCTCAAGGATTGCAAGTTACCATCAGCAGGAAGGAGTTGCTTATTCAGGGATTGATTGCCAGACTTGATCACCCTGATACGAAGGAGTTGTTGGAGGAGTTTCAGACTCGCTGTCACACTTGATGTATGAGGTCGTGTTGACTCAGTTATTTTTCCTGGATGATGTCTTGTGTATTGATACTCTGTTCTTCAGTTCGCTTATGAGAGAAGTTGTGTGGCTCCATCTGTTGGCTCTTTATTCTCCTTTTGTTCCCGTGGAACTAGAATCAAGGGGAAGATTTCCCTGAACCATATTTACATGTTTGCATTTTGCATCATTTTTCATATTGCATTGCAGGTGTTCCAGTTCTGTTGACCTTATTTCTTTCTGTGGTTTTCTCAGCACTGTTTCAGGATTGAAGGTCGCACGATTCACCGCTATTCAACAAGTGGGAACCAACAAAAGGCCATGGACCAAATTCAACTTGAGCTACAGGAGTTCCGTGACCGCATGGCGCAATTCATGGACTTGATGCAAGGAGTCGCTAACGGTCAGGAACAGCTGAGAACACTCGTTCAACCTCTAATTGCTAGGGTTGATGAAAGTGGAGTTCTACATGGAGGGACCGTTGTTGTTCCTCCTACAGTTGACAATGACATTCCTCATGCCACTGCCATGCTAACAGTTGTTATCCCTCCGGGCAGAGGTAATCAGACTGGAGTACATGTTGCAGGGGCTACATGCGCTGTACATGGAAATGATGGTCCTCAGTGGGAGGAAGACGAGCAAGATGATATTTTCTCCATGGGAGATCTGGGAGCAGGATTGCAGCCGGATGCAGACATGAAGTTTAAATTGATAGAAGAGAAGATGAGGAACCTTGAAAGTCAGAATTCTCTCGGTCTGGACATGTCAAACTTGGGACTGATCCCAAGTCTAAGGATCCCTCCAAAGTTCAAAGTCCCATACTTTGACAAATACAAGGGGACGACCTGTCCCAGGGTGCATCTTCGTTGATACTACAGAAAAATGTCTGCATACTCTGGTGACGAGAAGTTGCTGATGCATTTCTTTCAGGGTAGCCTGTCTGGTCCGTCCTTGGAGTGGTATATGGGTTTGGAGCCGGTCAACATTAGAAGCTGGAGAGACTTGGCAGAAGCTTTTGTCAGACACTATCAATATAATAGTGATCTGGCACCTAATCGTGTGTGTTGCACCCAAAAAGTTTCCCAACCTATTTCTTTACCTGGCTTTTGTTTCATTGCATTCATAACATCAGCATTAGCATACCATCATTCATATACATGGGATTGAGAAAGGTGTGTTTATCAAGAGGGGTACCACAAGGTTCCAAGGCTAATCAAGAAGCTTCATTCAAGCATGTGAGGGTTTATCATCCTCATCAAGTTATCATAAAAAGTCAAAGCTTATTGAAGAAGTGGATGGTTGAAATGGTTGTATCTCCTATCTTGAGGATCAATTGAATATCATCAGAGAATTGCAAGTCCATGGATATGAATATAGAATATTATAGGAGCTCAGGGGATGACTTGAGGATCATTATGGAGCTCATCCATGTCATTATTCAAAGTGCAAGAGGCCACAGTCAAAGCTGAGTCAACTAGGGTTTTCACATGGTCAACCCTCAGTCAACTGCGAGTCTTAAGGAGATTAAGACTTAATTCTAAGCAACTATGGTCATGTAATGTTGTGTTGAGACACCTAAGAGATCATGTCAAGATCAATTCATCAATATTCAAGAGTGTGAGAAGTTATTGAGCTAGGGTTTCTAAGCTTGACAGTGTAAAATCCCCTATGTCAGTGCCTAACTTCAAGACCACATAACTCAAGATACAAGTTCCATCTCATCTTGACATCCACATGAGATTTGTAGAGCATGTTCTTAGATTTCTTTTGAGTACTAGAAGTCATTCATTGGATTTCTAGAACTCAAGTTATGAAGCAGACAAGTTACAGGTCATCAGATGAATGCGATTTTGGTACTAGAAACTCAACCAATTTCCAGGATACTTTTGAGCTAGAAGTATGTTTCTCCTCAACCTTTGATAAACATGAAAGTTGTTCTTCATGATCTTAGCTTTCTAAAGAGTACTAGAAGTCCTCATTTGGATTTGTAGAACTCAAGATATGAGACTTGCAAGTCAAGGGTATTTTGGGAAAGTAAGATTACATGTCATTTTCATTATAGGTCAATTTCACCACCTTGCATACCTCAAATGAAAATATTTCCAACTTTAAAGTTGCTTAAAAAGAGGTCATTTGCTTAATCAAACATCAAGGTACCATTGATATGGCTTGGATATGAGAATGTGTGAAGAAATTTTCATGGAAGGAAGCTTGAAAAGGGCTAGTTTGGATTTAATGTCAATTAAATCAGTTCATGTCATATTGGTGCATTTTTTGGGTGCAAATAATGTTTTAAGAACAATTGCAATATTACAAATCAAGTTTTAATTCATTTCCATGGCCAAATTCAAGGTTACTTCACTTTGAAGTAACATAACTCAAATCTACCATTGGCTCATTTCCAAGGCTTCAATCTCAGCCATCCACACTCCTCACATTACCAGCAAGGGATTTGAGCCATTTTGGAAGTAAATTGAATCCATTTTCGTACACATTGCAAAGCTTCAAAAGTGAAAATGTGGATTTCTCAATTGGACTTCATGGGCTTCTATTGGGCCTGAATTGTATCCAAATCAACTCTATAAGTTCCAGATCAATTTCAGATGAAGTTGGATGAAAATTGGCGCCAGAAACGGTTAAGACAGTTGGAGAAAAGTGGTTGAGAAGTGAAATTCGATTTTGGAGAATTGGCCAGTTTCCATCAAAATCAAGAGTTGCAAAAGCTCCAGAAGGTTGCATAGAGTGATTATGGGCAAGAAGCATCAAGATTCAGTGGACTTGAAAGGCTGTGTTGAAGCTTTTTCAGAGGTATGTAATTCTCAAGATTACTCTTAGTTCACTATGAATTAGGACTAGAAATGTATGTGGTTAGGTTCTTGACAACCTCTAGATGAATCTAGGATAAGTTAGAGGACCAATCGTGACAAATCTTGAAGATGCACACTTTCTTTAGGGCTTCGATTTAGCTTATTTATTGAGAGAAAATGAAAACAATTGCTAGATTCATGATCAGCATGGAATGCAGATCATTTTAGGCTAAAAAATCGTGAATTTTGGTGGAGTTATGAGAACACCACAATGCTTGTCGTTGTTGCGATGAGAATCGTGATACCAAGCTATTGATTAACTTGAATCTTTAATTTTTAAATTACAATCGGACTTTAATTTATCCAAAGGAAAGGTCTAAAGAAAGAAAGAACCTTTTGCGCGATGTAACAACAACCCTGAGAGATTCGGGGATCGGGGGTTGGTTATGCCTAGGGTAGGTATTTCACATCCTAAACATCTGTAGTACTCTACAGGAACCTTTTGTTTGATTGCATGCTAAGTTTGGTAAATGTTTGTTATGGTTTAGGTTGGGTAAGAGGTGTAGGTAAAGACCTAAGGATAGTTTCTAAGTTTGCTCGCAAAGACGTCGCGTCCTCTGCCTACGTATCCTAACTAGGATAGAATCAGAGCAATCGTAGTTCACCTCACTAGGGTTGAAGAACACTTGATTATGATCAAGGTTCAAAGGGGAACAAACATAACAATGCTTGTGTAGAGTTTAACAAAACTCTCTAGATCTATGTTATAACACTCAAGAGGGGAGTAAGTAATCATTACTGTGATTCTTACATAGAGTTTACAAACTCTATCCTAGGGTTCTAGTTGAAGAACACTCCTAGTGAAGGCAAGGCTTTCTAGACTTAAAGCAAAGTCTAATGGCTTGTGTGTTCTAACTTAACTAAGCTAGGGTTTAAGATGACTTCACGAAGTCAAGGGAAACGAGTAATGAGCTATCCAATGACACAAGGGTCAAGGGAGAGACTTTTCCTTTGGAAGAAGAGAGAGAGAGAGAGAGAGACAACTTGGAAGAGAACTAAAAAGTTCCATCACTTGGGGAAGAAATACTTAACAGAGCAAATGAACAATTAAGCAAGATGAATAATATTACAATCAAGTAGGCATGCATATTACAATAAGCAAGGATCAAATAATACCAATGGTTACAACCGATAATCAAATATCTTTACAAAGATGAAGGTAACAACTCCAAAGCCATATTATCAAACATGAAACACATCAACCATACAAATAAGTTACAACTTAAAAAAATGATCATGTTATAAGTTCAAATGTCACAACAATTAGGCATTGATAACAATTAAGTATGCAAGGATTGATCACAACAGTTCAATTCAAAATTTTAAGAATAATAACTCATGGTAACAAACAACAAAAAAATGAAATCTCTACATGTTAACAGACATAAGGAAGTCAAATACCAACAAATCTCACAAGATACAATAAACATGGTATGAAGGAAATTTAAATCGAAACGCATGGTAACAACCTAGGAACGTATCTACTAACAAGCAGGCAAGAAGCATTGTAAAAACAAGCAATTATAAGATTACAATCCATTAAATAAAACTATACATCACAATGAGAAAATTGCAAAAAGAACGGGTTGAAAATAGTAAACGATGAAGAAGTTATGAACTTCTGAAGTTTGAAGTGATTTATGACAATAAAACAAATAAACAAGCAAATAAAAAAGAGAAAGGGCCAAGCTGGAAGTTGAACCCAGACCCTTGTGTTTACAAACACACACAACAACCATCAAGGCACACATGCGCGCTCTGGTAGTGAATGGAAGTGAAGAAGAAAATGAATTCATTCACAATGGAAAAATAAAATAACAAAAAGGGTTGATCCAAGGATCGAACCCTGGTTTGGCAAGTGAAAGGCGCATGAGAGAGCAAGGTTTCTACCACTGGGGTGGCTATACATTCGTGTATTTAGCCACCCCATAAACATATATGGCAAGTTTTCATGGATTTCTGGGCAAACAAAAGAAGAAAGAACAAGGCAAGATACCACATGCGTTTTGATTCATAACCATGTCAATCTTGGTCTTTTTTGATGAAATTTTAATCAAACTTGACTGTTTTTTCATGAGCATTAAGATGGTGCAGTTGGAATTTTGAAATGAGGCCTTGAAATAAAAACACGATGCAAGATGCAAGTTGAGCATTTGAGTTGCATTTTGAAAATCACACAACAAATCTAAGTTCAAATCCAACAAGGGGCATTGTACACAAGTTAAACATGTCATAACAGAGGTGTAGCACATTTAAAACTCAAGCAAAGATCAACAAACATGTAATTGGCACATGAATTGCAAAAACAAAACAGGTTGTCATAACAGATGGCATTTGGAAGCTAAAGCAACATGTTGATCTTATTCAAACTTAAACAAACATCACACACATGCTAACAGAAGGTTTCAAAACTCAGAGATCATCAACATGAATTAAGCCAAACAGGATGTTGTTCATTAATTGCAAATACAACATGAAAAATCAAGCAAAACAAAGTGAAGTGTGTGACAGTTAGTTTCAAAACAATTGCAGCAGCAGGGCACAAATATGGTCCAGTTATGAATCAATGGTCTCATGTTGACAAACATTAAACACACACACATCATAAATGCATAAAAGAATGAGTCACAACTCAGAAAATGAGCATATTGCAAGCAGGGAAGAAATTAGCATGGTCATGGTAGGTTTTAGCTCAAAAATGCAGTTTGAGGGTGAACTGAGAAAGCAGGCAATCATGGATCAAACCAATCATCTACACACATTAGAATCATGAATATAAATGAGTTACAACTCAAAGATTAAGCATATGCAAACAGAACATCAACTTTGGTATGTTGTGGCATATTCTAGTGTCAAAGTGCAATTGTGAGTGAAATTGAGGAAGCTGGCAAGAACAGATCAAATAAGCAATGTGCACATATCATTATCATGGTGATGGATGAGTTTCAACTCACAAAATAAGCATAGGACAATTGGATCAAAAAGTGGTATAGTGATGGGAAATGTGGAAAAAACTGTCTTGGCATAAATGATGTGGCAGCAGGTGTTGTTTTTCAAATTGTGAAGTTTTAAGCCAAAATAAGAACATACACACATCATAAATATGATAAGGAATGAGTTTAAACTCCAAGAATAAGCATATGACAGTTGGGATGAAAACATCAACCAACAGAATGTAGCATTTGAAGCTTATGACATACAAAAACAACAACTTAAATATGCAGCAGGCAATATCCATGACATTTGGGAATTTGATAGCACATACAAGTTTTAAGTGAGTAGAACAATGATTCCATACACCTAGATCAAGTAGAAACCAAATGAAACAGAATATGATGTGTTGGTGGTATCTATGAGGTTTGAAAAATGCAAATGGAGGAATGACAAAGCAGTTTGAACACATAATGGAGATTTGAGCACATAGGCACCACACACATCCTCAAAATAGGTTAACAAATGAGTCTCTAATCTTAAAATCAAGCAAAAATGCTCCAAACCAAAAATGATATGTTGATCCAAATTTGACAGCAAAACCAACAATATCTCACAACAAGCCTCAAAGTTCAACTCTCATGTTCTCAATATTTCAACCAAAACAAACATCATGAGCAAGATCATGTAGACATAAATCAATGGTTTAGAGCATTTGAGATACAAAATAGTAAGTACAAACAACATACACCACTCAATAGTGATAAAGCTAGAATGACGCCAAAAATAGCATAAGTGAAAACAAGAGCCACATTTGATTCAAACATGATCAAGGGCAGGGGGATCCTATGAGTAACTTACAAGTTATCCAAATCTCACTAATGAACTAGGTTTGACAGTTCTAGGGCTAAACACACCATATTTCAATGTTGGAATCCTAACAATACCACATAGACCAAAACTTCAAAAACAAGTTAAGCATGATATCTAAGCACAATCTTGTAACACATTATCCACATATCATTTAAAAATGAAAACATATTAATAAAAGCAAGTAACATGACCATGAAACAAGAGTTCTTGACAAAGAACTAAAGTGGGGCAGCAATGGTATATTTTACAACAAGCATCTCAAAAATGATACAACATGATAATGTATGATCAACAAAGAGTTTGAATGTCACATACCTCTTGTAGACAAGTCTTGAGCAAGCTAAAAAGCTGAGAAAACCAGAGACTTTCTTCCTTAGCAAAGAATTGAAGCTTGCTTCCTCTTGAAGCAACAAACCACTTTTCAAGACAGTTGGAGTTGTGTGATTTCCAACTGGTTTTTTAGAGCTTGGACACTTGAGATATGATGTATAGGAGGTGTTGAGAGTGTTAGAATGGTAGGAAATGGTTCAAGTGAGAATTTGGCTTTCAAAATGCAAGAAAGTCAAACTACTAAGGTGTGAAGGTTGACTTTTGTGAAAATGAGATTTTTGAGAGGTTTAAATGTATGGACACCTTCTACACAATGTTTATGGATTGTGTAGATGGTTTTGAGTGACTTGGAAATGGTAGAACTGACCTTGAGCAGAGTTTTGCTTAAGACATCTTTTTAGTGAAAAATGGAGGTTTTGAAAATTTGAGATTCTTGAGGAAATGAAAGAGAATTGAGAGCTATTGTTTCTCTGGGTTTTGGAGATTGCTCTGGTGTATCTAACATTAATGAAAAGGCTTTTATTTATAGTGAAAACAAGAGTGAGAACAGCTTGGTATTTTGCCACTTTTGGAGGGAGATTTGTGAAGTTTCTTTGAAAAATCTTGCCAAGATATTCTCCTATCAGCTCCATGGTTCAAAGAAGATCAGAAAAATCAAGTGGAGATGGACATGAAGTGACTGAGGTGAGCTTAGAGTGTAGGGTGAGCCAGCTGCAACAGTTTTGGAGTGAAAAGTTTCTCTCTCCTTACACATTTGAATATTTTAATACATAATGCTTGCAACTTGCCTCTCTCTCTTCAAACCTTACATTTTTCTGCATTTCCCTTCATCCACACATCTAAACATCAGATTGAATCATGATCCAAGGGTTGAGGATGTCTCAAGGTGTGAAATCTGATTTTTGAGAAGTGTTAGATTGTGGTTTCAAGTGTTGACAGCCCTAACTTCCATGGCTCATAAATTTCTGCTCACACATGCTATTGAGGAGTTATACCACAATTTGGAAATCCCTTAAGTAGCTCTATAACTTTCATGTTTTGGAGATTTCCAAATTCTAGATGGAACTAGGTTGAAAAACCCTTCCAAGTTGCTGAAAAAACCACTTAAAAAGGATAAATAACTTAGAATTTTTCTAAGTTATTTCCCTTCTTAAAATGAATCTTGTCATAACTCCAAATCTATGCATTTTGTGATCATGGACCACTTTGAGGCTTTTGTAGTATTTGTCAAGAGCTTTCCAATGAGCTTTGAACCACTTCATTTGGATGTGTGGTTGAGGAGTTATGGTCTTGCCCCTTTCGAAACCCTAATTCCCGATTTTTGCAATTACTTCTTAACCCTTGATCCAATGGTCATGAAATTTTATGGGGAGGTGTAATATGACATAAGGAACATTTTTTATTCACATCTTGAAGTCAAATTCCTTATTGTTGAAGAGTTGACTTTTCGATCAACCGTTCGATCAATCGGTGACTAACGAGTCGACTGTCGATGATCCGAACATTCTGAGGACTTGAAACTCTTTGGATGGACTTTACTAAGCCATAGGAGCTTAATGGACCTTGATACCACCATTGAAACACTCTTTAAACCAAAAGTCAAACTACAGTTGACTTTTTCTGACCGAAAACCCTAATCGGGTGTCTTGAACTGCACTGCTCTCAATTCCTGGGTGACCACCTCAAATTGGATTCATACTTGACCCAATGTAGTATCCTTAATCTTGTTTATGGTTGAATCAATCCAAAACATTGATTGATCAAACCATCAAAGCCTCGATTTTGACGGTACGAAACCCTAATTCATCTGCATCTTGACAAAGATAAACTGGAAATGGGTTAAGGTTAGTTAATCAAATGAATATGATCCTACAATGAAGATGAGGATCTAAGGGGTCAAAATTTGGGGTGCAACAGATGCCCCTATTTAAATATCTTCACTAGATGGTAATGAGAGATGACAATCCTCATAGAATCGCAGTGAAAGGTATTTAAATTTAGCAAACCAGAAGTTTTGTCCCTTAGATCCGATGGTATGCAAAAGGACGAATGCAAATATGCCATGGATCTAAATTATGTTATATGATGCTTGAATGCAAGACAAATGCAGACGCGCGAGCGAAAATAAAAGAACGGCGAAACGACGAGTAACCACTCACGGGGACCCAACACACTGGGGAAAGATTCAAGACTAAGTAAGCAAGATAGTTAAAACATGACTAAAGATGCTTGTTCAAGGAAATCTTTCATGCAGGGGACACAAATTCCACCAGGGAAGACACATCTTCATTGGGAAACGGAGATATGAACCTCATTGGGGATAACCAGATGAGGAAGCCCATCGGGGAAGATGACAATTCTTCACTGGGGAAACGAAAGAAAAGAAATGCAAACCACACTGGGGAAGAAACCCACTGGGGAAAACTGTGCTGGGGAACAAATCCACTGGGGGAGCAAAGCTTTACCGGGGAAAAGACTGAACGAAGACACGAATCTCACTGGGAATAACCAGATGAGAAAATTTCCTATAACGAAGAGTTCAAACGGGATCTTCAGGAAAAGGTTAGAAACAAGACCAGACGCGCCGGGGAAACTAGTATCCACTAGTTCTCTGAGACTCGATTGGAAAAGCAAAAGCTTCGACTGGGGAGACTGGTGACGACCAGAATAACAAATAGTTTCAAACAGCGCTAGTTTCCACTAGACTGACTAGGGATGATGGTGACGACCAAATCTACAACGGTTTCCAAGAAGTGCTAAATACCACTAGACTTCCTGGGGAGGATGGTGACGACCAAATCAATAACGGTTTCCAAGAAGTGCTCGAAGTTCCAATTACAATTGGGAATTTCCAAACAATGTTGATAAAACACAGGACTCAGCCGGGGAAGTTGGTAACAATCAACTTTCGGCACTAATAACGATTAGCTTTCAAGCAATGCCAGTAACTACTGGACTTAGAGGAGACTGGTGACGACCAAATCAGGATATACCAATAAAAATTGGTTCTGGATAATGCTAGTAACCACTAGATTTAACTGGAGAGATTGGTAACGACCGAGTCCAGGGAGACCAATTACCATTGGATTTTCAAATATTTTGGTAACGACCAGACCAAAATGGTGATAACAATCTGCTTTAAGCGGTGCCAATAACTATTGGACTTGGACCAATTGGTGACGACCAAATCCAGGGGTATACCAATAACAACTGGTACTGGATACTGCTAGTGAAAACTAGATTTTCCAGACAATGCTAGTGACCACTAGACTTAGAAAGATTGGTAATAACCGAATCAAGAGGTACCAATAACAATTGGATTTGAAGGTGATACTAGTAACTACTAGATTTAGAAAGACTGGTAATAACCAAATTAAACAGGTACCAATAACCATTGAATTTGAAGGCGATGCCAATAATTATTGGACTTTTAAGGAATTCTGGTGACGACCCACCCGAGCACCAATGACCATTGGTTTTAAGAGGCAAATACTAGTGACCACTAGATTTTTAGCAAAGATTGGTGAAAACCGAATCAAAAGGACTCCAATAACGATTGGTTGGCTTTATAACAGAATTAGTGACAACTAGGTTTGGAAAATTGTTGGTGACGACCAAATCAAGATACCGAACATAAATGGTTCTGAACAGGTGCTAGTGACTACTAGTCCTCAAAGATTATTGGTGACGACCAGATCAAAGATGAATATTGGTAACAACCGCCCATTTGTGTAAATTGGATACTGCTAGTCACCACTAGCTTCCCAGAGAAGGTAAGAAACCCCAGGATGTCAACTTCGAAGTGAAATTTGTAGCAACAGATCAAAGATAAAGGTAACGACCAAAGGATCTCAAAGGCAACAGCCAAACAAACAAAGACCAAAACCAAAATGAAAACAAATGCGTATGCTGGTATGATGCTATATGTAAAATGCAGACTGACCCGCAGGAACAGAGGGAAGAAAAACAATGAAAACACAGAGAGGACTCGTCATGCTGAGTCTCAATGCTTCAGCTCAGGCGACAATTCCTTTTTTGACGTAGATAACAATCTTTCCCAATAATATCCTTGTAATCCTGTAGAGGAGAAGTCTTGGCTTAAGAGCCAGAATTGTTGTCGGACGCATCTAGTTTGGTCAAGGGTGACAGCAAACCTTCACAACTTTGAGAACTGTGTAATGTTATCAGATTACCTCTAGAATTCTTCATTTGTTTTGTCAAATTGTGTTTTCTTTTTAAAACAAAATTTAAAATTTTCAAAACACTTTGCTTTCATGAAATCTTTATTAACGAATAAGTGAAATTGCATAACAAAAACAGAAGATCATAACAATGATTGGCCAAAAATCTGATTTTATTGATAGATAAGAACTTTACAAAGGGCAAAGCCTTAGGAACTTTGTATATTTGAAAAATGGCAAACAGAAAAGGTTACAGAATCCCATAATAATCCAGTCCTTTTAACTGTCAGTTCACTTGCTTCGCTGCTTCTAACGAGAATGACATACGTTGCTCTTTCTTCTGATACCTTGCACAAGACTCTGCCCCGGCGTTCGCCAGCTTTCAATCATTGGGCTTCCATCTTGTTGAAGTAGCGGAATCTCCTTTCTAGGTCTTCTGCTTTAGGCATAGTACTTTCTCACTACATCTGAGTTGATGGGATACTTGAGTTGTTCGCCATCCACGGTCTCGAGAATTAGAGATCCTCTAGAGAAGACAATTTTTACAACGAAGGGGCCATCGTAGTTGGGCATCCACTTGCCGCGCATATCCTTTTGAGTTGGTAGGATTTTTCTAAGCACAAGCTCTCCTTCCCTATATTCTTTGGGATGAACCTTCTTGTTGAACGCTCTTATCATTCTTTGTTGATAGATTTGACTATGACACATGGCCGTCATTCTTTTCTCATCGATGAGGTTCAATGAGTCAAACCTTTCCTTTATCCATTCGTCTTCATCGAGCTTTGCTTCCGTCAAGATCTTTAAAGAAGGTATTTTGACTTCGATAGATAGTACAACGTCCATCCCATATACTAAGGAAAAGGGAGTTGCCCCTGTTGAAGTCCGCACTGATGTTCGATACCCATGCAGAGCAAATGGTAACATCTCGTGCCAATCCTTGTAGGTTATGACCATCTTTTGTACTATCTTCTTGATATTTTTGTTTGCAGCCTCAACTGTGCCATTCATCTTAGGTCTGTAAGAAGACGAATTGTGATGTTTGATCTTGAAATCGTCACAGAGTTCCTTCATCGTTTTGTTGTTTAGATTCGACCCATTGTCAGTAATGATCTAGTTAGGAATGCCGTATCGACAGATAATTTCCTTTTTGATGAAGCGAGCAACAACTTGCTTTGTCACGTTCGCATACGATGCTGCTTCCACCCATTTGATGAAGTAATCAATTGCAACCAGGATGAAGTGATGGTCGTTGGAAGCTTTTGGTTCTATTGCCCCAATCATATCTATGCCCCACATTGCAAAAGGCCATGGTGATGTCATCACATTGAGAGGATGTGGAGGGACATGCACTTTGTCGGCATAGACTTGGCATTTGTGGCACTTTCGAGCAAAGAGTATGCAGTCCGTCTCCAAAGTTAACCAGAAGTAGCCTGCTCTTAAGATTTTCTTAGCCATGGCGTGGCCGTTGGCATGGGTGTCGAACGTTCCCTCGTGTACTTCAGTCATTATGAGATTCGCCTCGTTTTCATCGACACATCAAAGTAGAACCATGTCGTGGTTTCTTTTGTACAAGGTACCATTGTTGATGAAGAATTTAGATGACAATCTTCGTATTGCTCTTTTGTCAATTCTGGACGCATCAGCGGGATATTCTTGATTTTGAAGAAAGTTTTTAATGTCGTGGAACCATGGTTTTTCATCAACTTCTTCATCTATCGTCATGACATATGCAGGTACTGTCCTTCTTTCAATGCGAATCAGAGGCGCCTTGTTAACAAACTGGACCTTCCACATTGATGCCATCATAGCCAGTGCATCAGCAATGTGATTTTCCGCTCTCGGTACATGCTTGAAGGTGATTTCATCAAAATATTCAGCCATCTCCAAGATATGAGTTTTGTCAACTTTTCATCCCTGGTTTCCCATTCTCCTTTGAGTTGGTAGATCACTAAAGAAGAATCACCGATCACTTCCAAGATTTTGATGCGAAGATCGATAGCAACTTCCAACCCTAAGATGCAGGCTTCATACTCGGCTATGTTGTTCGTACACGAGAAACAAAGTCGAGCTGTGACAATAGTATACCCTCTAGTTGGATTTTTCAGAACAGCTCCAACACCATGTCCATTCTTGTTTGACGCTCCATCAAACATCATTTCCCAGCGGGATCCAGGCTTGGTACCTTCTTCCGGACCAGGCTCTGGTTTTATGCGTTGAATATACATCACGTCTTCATCAGGAAAATCAAACTTGAGTGGTTGATAATCTTCCATAGGATGCTCTGCAAGGTGTTCTGACAAGACACTTCCCTTGATAGATTTTTGAGCAACATACTAAATATCGTACTCTGATAAGAGCATATGCCATCTGGCTAATCTTCCTGTTTGAGCTGGCTTTTCAAAGATGTACTTGACGGGGTCCATCTTAGAAATTAGCATTGTGGTGTGACAAATCATGTATTGTCTTAGACGCTTGGCGGCCCATGCTAAGGCACAACAGGCTTTTTCCAGGGGAGAGTGACGACTCTCGCAATCGGTGAACTTCTTGCTCAGATAGTAGATTGCGTGTTCTTTCTTTCCTGACTCATCAGTCTGGCCTAAGACACAGCCCATTGAATCTTCTAGTACTGTCATATACATGAACAAAGGTCTTCCTAGCACAGGAGGAATCAACACCGGAGGTTCTTGTAAGTACTATTTAATTTTCTCAAATGCGGCGTGGCAATTTTCATTCCATACCACCGTCTGATCTTTTCGTAACAACTTGAAGATCGGCGTGCAGGTAGGAGTCAGATTGGAGATGAATCTGGAGATGTAATTCAGACGTCCGAGGAAGCCTCTGACTTGTTTCTCTGTTTTAGGAGCAGGCATCTCCTGGATTGCTTTGACTTTGTCGGGGTCTACTTCAATTCCTCGTTGACTAACGATGAATCCAAGTAACTTGCCTGAGCAACCTCCGAAGGTGCATTTTGCTGGATTTAACCTCAGTTGATACTTTCAGAGTCTCTAAAATAACTTCAACAGATGATCCAAGTGGTCTTCTTCACTTTGAAATTTTGCGATCATATCATCCACGTATACTTCGATTTCTTTGGGCATCATATCGTGAAAGAGTGTGACCATGGCTCTCTGATACGTTGCCCCTGCGTTCTTCAAATTGAAAGGCATGACCTTATAACAATAAGTGCCTCAGGGTATGATGAAGGTTGTTTTCTCCATGTCGGTTGGATCCATTTTTATCTGATTATAACCAGAAAATCCTTCCATGAATGAGAATACTGCGAAGCTTGTTGTATTATCCACCAAAGTGTCAATATGTGGTAAAGGGAAGTCGTCCTTCGGACTTGCTTTGTTTAAATCCCTGTAATCGACGCACATCCTGACCTTGCCATCCTTCTTTGGGACTGGTACGATGTTTGCCACCCATTCTGGATATTTGGATACCGCTAAAAAGCCTGCATCAATTTGTTTCTTGACTTCGTCTCGGATTTTAAGAGCCATGCCTGGTCTTGACCTGCGATGTTTTTGTTTGACCGGAGGACACTCTGGCTTTAGGGGGAGCTTGTGTATAACAATGTCAGTATCCAACCCCAGCATGTCTTGGTAAGACCAAGCAAATATGTCGACATAATCTCTGAGGAGCGTTATCAGCTTGCTTTTGATCTCGGGCCCCAATGATGCCCCAATCTTGACTTCTCTTTTTTCTTCTTCTGACCCCAAGTTGATGACCTCAGTCTGCTCTTTGTATGGCTAGAGATAAACATCTTCGTATTCAACCATTCTCTTCAACTCTTCTGGGACTTCTAACTCTTCATCATTCTCTTCTTCAGCTTGAAAGACATATGAACCACTAGTAGAAGGAGCCGAAGGGTCATAGGATTATGTGGTGGATGGAGGTATTCTGCATGTTTTATTTTTGGGAACAATTAGACACACACACAGACATGCAGATGAAGGGTTGTTTTCTTATTTTTTCAAAAAGATTGCCATTTTTCCTTTTAACAAAAAGAGTGAAAATGATGCGCAAAATAATAAACAAGAGTTTTAACAAAAACACTTTTCATTAATGATTTTTCAAATTGCAAAGTGGCCCAATACAAAATAATTCGCAGGCCTTGGGAAAGACCAGGAATGTTTTAAAGAAAACACAAAGCTAACAAGTAGAGTGAATTACTCTAAAGGTAAAAAGATGGGAATTTCCACAGCCTCCCAGTTGCGCAAAGCTGCTCCTCCCCTAGTTATTAGATGATCCTCATCTTCAGCAATGATGGCGTTGATTTGTAATCCTCCACTAGTGAATATCTCCTTCAAAGACTTCTTCTTCATGGTGCTTTCCTCTGGCTCGCCCTCTAGAGTTGGTTTGTAACCCAACCATTGTCGATCATTTTTGGCTCGAGCGTTGACTTCGATGACCTCTCCCCATCCCAATGGGATTCCAACTTTCAGTTCCGCCTTGATACTCTGAACAGAGGTGAATGATGGCCCGCGGGTTATGTCTAATTCGTCAACTAGAACAGCGTGAACTATTTCTAGTGCTTGGAAGGCTGTCTCAAGGGAATCTTCGTCAGCCTCGATATACCGGAATGAGGACAAGTTGCTTACCATTAAGTCCTCTTCTCCATGAACAATGACCAATTGGTCATCCACAACAAACTTCATTTTCTGGTGGAGAGTAGAAGTAACAGCACCAGCTGTGTGAATCCATGGTCTTCCTAGTAAACAACTGTAGACTGGATTAATGTCCATCACCTGAAAGGTGACTTCAAATATTTGTGGTCCGATCAGGATAGGAAGATCAACCTCTCCTATCACGGCTCTCCTAGATCCATCAAATGCCTTTACTATGAGAGAAGTTGGCCTCATGGTAGCACCTTGATAAGCCAGCTTGGCTAGTGTCCTTTTTGGCATTACATTAAGCGTTGATCCTGTGTCAACAAGAACTCTGGACATTGTATCTTCCTCACATTTGATCGACACATGTAGAGCACGATTGTGCTTACGTTTCTCAGCTGTCAGATCGTTGTCGTCGAAGCTCAGCGTGTTGCAGGCAGTGATATTTGCTACAATGGAGTCAAACTGCCCCAATGTAATATCTTTGGTAACATGGGCTTGTGTCAAGATTTTGAGCAAAGCCTGGCGATGAGCCAGAGAGCTTAAGAGTTAAGCCATGACCAAGATCTTAGATGGTGTTTGATTTAGTTGATCCACCACCCTATAATCACTTGGTCTGATGATTCTCAAGAACTCTTCTTCATCATTCTTGACGCTTTCTTTTCCTTTAACTAAAGGCTCTTTAGTGACAACTGCCTCTGGAATGGGCTTCTGGGGAACAACATCTTTTGGAATAGAAATTGCTGGTGGAGGAGCCACATTGTATGTCCGCGGTTGGTAAATGCGATCACTCCGAGTCATCTTGCTCCCACCGGCAATGTTAGCTACATTTGCTGGTTTATTTTCTTTGAAGATCCCTTCGCACCACGAATGGTCCTGCTTCGGTGTTACAGCCCTTGGGCGAGGTTTGGATCCTCCCCTATTTTCAAACCTGGCTTGTCCCCTCCCGAATTTCGGGGGTGCTTCGTCGCGGAACACCGGTCGGACGTTCTTGTAGTAGTTGTTGTTGTTGTTATTATTTATGAACACAGCTCTTTTGTTGGGCTCTTCTGGCATGTTAAACACAGGTTCAATGACTGCCACATCTTCCCCCTTTTCCTGTGAGCGATTTCTATCATCCTTTGTTCGATCATTGCTCGAATGTCTTTTTTCACAACCTTCTGGATTCAGCATGCATTCTTTGCAGTCTTCTTGAGATGTCTTAAGCGCCCATGCTTGAGCGAGGCGTTTATGTAGGTCCACCAATGGCACTTTGATCTCACCAATAGTCATAACTTTCTTGTCTTCTGACCCTTCACCTTCTTCAGTGATGGCATTGACTCCACCATGATTTGGCAGAGGGTTGTTCTTTACGTTTGGATGATTATCTTCAAAGGAAAGAATTCTTTTTTCAATTAATTCACGAACAAGATGCTGAAGGGTGAAGCAACCTTCAAGATCGTGGCCTGGAGCATTCTCATGAAATAAGCAGCGAGCGTTGGCATTGTAGTAGAACGGGAGTTGATTAGGTGGAGCACCTAATTTTCTTGTTTTGACCAGCCCTCTTTCTATCAACATGGGGAACAAATCGGTGTAGCTCATCGGAATAGGCTGTATTTTTGGCCTATTTGCCTGGTAATTCGCCCTTGGAGCCTTGTTCTGAGGCTGTTGACCTTGCGGCTGATGGTATTGTTGTTGATTGTTGGAGTGATATTGTTGCTGGTTGCCAGAATGATACTGGTGCTAATTACTGGATGCCCTAGGCTGGGGACCCTGCTGTGATGACGGCTGAAAAACCGGAGTTACCGCTGCTATATATGATGAGGGATGGTACTGCTGGCGATGGCTTCTGGAATTTTGTGCCTTTTTCCCATATGTTATCGCACTCACATCTCCCTCTTTCTTTTTGTGAAAATTGCTGACCGACTTCTTTGTTATACTGGCGCTTGAGTTAATATTTGGGGTAGCCACCTTTCCACTCTTTAAACCCGCTTCGACTTTGACCCCCACTGCCACAATATCAGAGAAGTTAGTTGTGATACTGTTGATCAGTCGTTCATAGAATTCTGGCCGAACTGTGTCTACAAACCAGTCTGCCAATTCCTTTTCAATGAGGGGTGGCTCCACTTGAGCTGCAGTTCCGCGCCATCTTTGCGCATATTCCTTAAAGGTTTCAGTATTCTTCTGTGTCATGCTGAGAAGATGACGACGGTCGGGAGCTAAGTCCATGTTGTACTTGTACTGCTGAATAAAGGCATCTGAAAGGTCTTGGAAACCATGGATCTTTGCTTGATCTAAGCTGAGATACCATTTAGCCGACGCTCCTTTAAGGCTGTCTTGGAAACAGTGTACCAACAGCTTGTCATTTTCAATATGCGGAGCCATCCACCTACAGTACATGATTAGGTGCACTTTGGGACAAGTAGTCCCCTCATATTTGTCGAATACTGGCATTTTGAATTTCTGAGGAAATACCAAACCAAACACCAGACATAGGTCCTTGGCATCAGACCCAAAGACATGGCTTCCTTCGTGCTTTTCATCCTCGGCTTCAGAACCGTCAGGTATGTCAAAGATCGGTTGTTGATTGTTGAAGACAGGTCGCACTGTGGTGGGTCCACCCGCCTGAGTGAAAATAGGATTCCTGATTGTTGAATCAAACAGTGGATTAAGACTTGAAGATTGCATATTGTTGAATGGTGGCACAAAATCCCGAGACATGCCATAGGGAAACTCTACAGTGGTAACCGGAGCTACCGTGACATTGGTCGCTGCTGTGGCGACTTCAGAAATTACTGTAGACTGTGTGTCCATCTTTTCCTTGATTATATTGAGAACTTCCATAATCTGGCTGATGTCACCCTTGATTCCTTCAATGTCGTTGTCCATCTGGTCGAACCTCTGTTCATTATCTGCCATCTTCTTTTGAGCTCTGGATCGAGTGTTGTATCTGTGAGTATTCAGCGTGACTCCTTCTCTTTTTACTGAACAAGAACAAAGGACGAGCTGCGGAACCCAGATGCAAGACCCGTGCAGGATGAAATGCGAATGAAAATGCAAATGCAGATGCATAAACCATTCAAGGAAAAACAAATTTTTGTTTACAAACAAAAAAGTTGGAACAACATGTAACGACATGCTTAAAAAGCGTTTTTTCATTGATAGTTGGAAATCTATTGCAATAGGTGGCCCTTGCTAAAAAGCAAGACCTTTCTTACAAGAAACGGAAGTAAATGCAACATTAGGATTTCAATCCTTTTTAGGGAAAGCAGGGAAATGGTGAAACAAAGATCATTCTAATAAGATGATCCTTCTCCTTCTTGGACTTCAACATGAACTTGGTCCTGGCGGATAATTTACCACAAGTCTTCGTTCTCTCGTTGCGCTTTGATCAAAGCGTATCTCAGCTCTTCCCTAGTTGTGGGGACCTCAGGTTCCATAGTTATCTCATAATCATAAGTATAGAACATGGTCAAGGCAATCTCTTTCGACCAAAGCAAGTACCCTCTGGAAGTTAGACAGCTTGCATTCTCCATTGAAGTTATGCCCAAGAGGTGAGGATCTCTTTGAGCGTATTGAGCACGGGCTTCTAGTTCAGGGTTGCGACCAGTTTCGCATAAGCAAGGCCTTAACAGTTCCAGTTCGGGCTCTGGGCCGGTGGGATACCCATATTGACGTCGGGAAAGAACAGGATTGTAGGTGATAACCCCCTCTGTCCCAATGAGAGGCACATTGGGGAACTCTCTATAACTAGGGATCATGACTAGATCACCAAGGCTGGTGTCATACCATGTGATGTCATAGTGCTTGAGAGTGATGAGTTTAGAAACCCATGCGCTTTTGTTAGGAAATCTCCAAAGGATATGAGTTCTGGGCAGATGAGAGGTGAACCACCGGTCAAGTAGTGCGAGGCAGCACGAGAACTGCCCGAGATCGTACAAGATGAAGCGGTGGATGACTATATAAGTATCAGCTAGTATCTCGTTCACCGGGTATTTAATGATGACAAGACAGATTGCCTCCTCACTGATGAAGTTATAACAGCTTGGGAAGAGATACAACCCATATATCAGAAATGCCAGAATTGCTTCAAAGATGCCCAGATTTCTATTTTCATAATGATATTCGGCCTACTCTATTAGAGGTCCTGCCTCCATTCCATATCATCCTCCTTTCACTCTCATTCGTGGTAAATCCTCTAGCTTGATATGTAAGGCTTTAGCCAAATCCCTTTTCTTCGGTTTTCCATAAGGAAGCTTGAAAGTCCATGGAATCTTTAAATAGTCGGTGTACTCCTCTATGGTTGGGAGTAGCTGAAAGTCTGGAAATACGAAGCGGTGGTAGGTTGTATCATAGAATTCAACCAGAGCTACAGCATGGGCTCGTTGATCAGAGCACTTATTAGTGGTAGGAGGTCTCCATATTTGGCAATGAAAGCAGCGGGGTTTCTGACAAGTCTCGTCAACATCCTTAGACGGCCCAATCTCAGATCTGGAAACGGAAGCATGCCTCTCCTCACCATGTTGTTGTCTGCAAAAAAGAAAAATTTGAATTTCCTTGAATAGTTAGAAGAAATGCAAATGAAAATGTAAATGGTGTCATGGAACTCAGACATTTACGAACATCAGAAGTTGCCGTTTCATTGGTTAACAAAATGGGATTACAAAATATTGTTTCCTCTTACAAGAGTTTTAAACATAAACAACAGCTAAATGAATCCTAACAAGGTTCCCCTAGCAGCCTTAAGTTGAGCTTCTCGATCTTTCTTTCCGTCTGAGCCTTCTCAAAGATGAGTTTGTCCACAATTATCTTCCATGGATTAGACTGAGGCTCATAAGGTTCTTCTAGTGCTTTCCTCTTCTTACAAGAGAGTACTTCTTCGTCTTTCAACTGGAGTTGTCTCTGGAGCTCCGCATTCTCTTCGATGACTACTTGATACTTGTGCTTCCAAGCTTCTTCAGTTTGTTGTGCTTTGACTAAAGCAATCTTCAACTTTTCTTCTTCAGACATGAAGACCAAAGGGCGTTCTTCCTTCAAAGCCATAGGATCTTGCTTAGGATAAGGCATCCTTAACATGATGGATCTCTTTCGAACCCATTGGAGGTAAGGTTCCAAAGAGACACAATTGAGTCTTCCAAGATCCTTTTTCCCTTTCTTGTGTAGATGCTTCCAAGCCTTTAGAATCTTTTCTTTTAGTTCTTGATTATCTTTTTCTTCTTTGAAGAAGATGTTTTCCACTTGAACACCATTGGGCTTGTCCTTTAGAGGGTATCCCAATTGTCGGCGGGCGAGGACTGGATTATAACTGATTCCTTCATTAGCACTGAGAAGAGGTACATTACCGAAATCCCCACAATTGGCGATGATCATTGTCCCATCATAGTCACGATTATACCAATCAATATCGGAGCGGGTGAGAGCCATGATCTTTTGCGACCACCATCCTTTCTTTGGATCCCAAAAAGCGTTGGCTTTGGACAAGTGTGAGGTGAACCATTTGTATAACAAAGGAGCGCAACAAGTAATCATCCCTCCATTGTGAAAGTTCCTCAGATGAACAGAATGATATGTATCTGCTAACAAGGTAGGTACAGGATTCTTCTTCAAGAAAATTTTGATGGCATTGAGGTCCACAAAATTCTCAAAGCTAGGGAACAAGAAGATGCCATAGATGAGTAAGGCAAGGATAGCCTCGAACGCATCCATGCTTAAATGATCTGCATAATACTGAGCTTTCTCAACCAAGAACTCTGCTTTTAGCCCAAAAACTCCTCCTTTTGTAATCAGATTCTTCTTAATATCAACCAATCCCAAACGTGTAGCCTTGGCAATATCTTGTTCTTTAGGGTCCTCCTCCACAATTGGAAAAGGAGAATCTTCAAGAATGGGCAATCCAACCAGCTGAGAATATTCTTCTAGTGTGGGTACTAGCTGATAATCGGGGAATGTGAAATAGTGGTAGAGCGGATCATAAAACTGGAGGAGTGTAGAAAGGAGTCCACTATCCATCTTTATCTTCAAGAGTAACAACAGCTTCCCATACCTGCTTTGAAATCCTTCTGGATCTGTCACTAAGGTGCTCAACCTTTTCAAGTCATCTAGGTTAAAACCCTTGTAAGTGTACTTCAAAGTTTTCTTTCTTCCACTGTTCATAATGACCTCTGATGTTTACAAACAACAAAGTCTGAGTTCCATGTAACCATTTGATGATATGGTGATATGATGTTGTGAATGCAGAATGCACAAACACAGGCAAATGCAGATGCACACAACACAAGCTTAGGTTTAAGGGGAGAGCATGGATTCAAGGTCTACCCATCCCCAAGGATTTTCACTAAGGATTGATTGTACCTGCCGAACGGGTTCTACAAAGTTCCCAGAGTCATCAACCCATCTTTCGGATATTATCAATTTCCCAAATCACTTGGTAATTGATAATATTCTCAAGAGAATCTTGTCTGAGTGTAGTATCGCGTATCAACTATTTCGGAAATACTTTCTTATAGTCATCGCACTACGTCCTAATAAGGCCAAAGTGGGGTAGAATGTATTCTAAAAGTCCACAGTGGCATGCGCTCCTTCGTTCAAAGTAGCATTGTTTTCACGAATACTCGATCAACAATACTAAACTTTCAAGAGGGCCTACACTGAGCGGTGGTTTCTCAAGTTAGCTTGGTCGGGAATCAACTCCCTATAAGCCTTCTTGAATATACCACCATCCTATCACAATTGCACTCAAGTCCGGGTATAGGACCGTCTCACCACTCAAAGCACCCAATACCCAACAATTTAACAAATATATTGATAAATATACATGTTAAGCAAATATTTACAAATATAGCATGCAATTAAACAAAATAGGCTAAACCCTCAAAATAAGTAAGTCATCCCTAGTGAAGTCGCCATTTCTGTTGCGGTGAGAATCGTGATACCAAGCTATTGATTAACTTGAATCTTTAATTCTTAAATTACAACCGGACTTTAATTTATCCAAAGGAAAGGTCTAAAGAAAGAAAGAACCTTTTGCGCGATGTAACAACAACGCTGAGAGATTCGGGGATCGGGGGTTGGTTATGCCTAGGGTAGGTATTTCACATCCTAAACATCTGTAGTACTCTACAGGAACCTTTTGTTTGATTGCATGCTAAGTTTGGTAAATGTTTGTTATGGTTTGGGTTGGGTAAGAGGTGTAGGTAAAGACCTAAGAATAGTTTCTAAGTTTGCTCGCAAAGACGTCGTCTCCTCTGCCTACGTATCCTAACTAGGATAGAATCAGAGTAATCGTAATTCACCTCACTAGGGTTGAAGAACACTTGATTATGATCAAGGTTTAAAGGGGAACAAACATAACAATGCTTGTGTATAGTTTAACAAAACTCTCTAGATCTATGTTATAACACTCAAGAGGGGAGTAAGTAATCATTACTATGATTCTTACATAGAGTTTACAAACTCTATCCTAGGGTTCTAGTTGAAGAACACTCCTAGTGAAGGCAAGGCTTTCTAGACTTAAAGCAAAGTCTAATGGCTTGTGTGTTCTAACTTAACTAAGCTAGGGTTTAAGATGACTTCACGAAGTCAAGGGAAACGGGTAATGAGCTATCCAATGACACAAGGGTCAAGGGAGAGAGTTTTCCTTTGGAAGAGAGAGAGAGAGAGAGAGAGAGAGAGAGAGAGAGAGAGAGAGAGAGAGAGAGACAAATTGGATGAAAACTAAAAAGTTCCATCACTTGGGGAAGAAATACTTAACAAAGCAAATGAACAATTAAGCAAGATGAATAAGATTACAATCAAGTAGGCATGCATATTACAATAAGCAAGGATCAAATAATACCAATGGTTACAATCGATAATCAAATATCTTTACAAAGATGAAGGTAACAACTCCAAAGCCATATTATCAAACATGAAACACATCAACCATACAAATAAGTTACAACTTTAAAAAATGATCATGTTATAAGTTCAAATGTCACAACAATTAGGCATTGATAACAATAAAGTATGCAAGGATTGATCACAACAGTTCAATTCAAAATTTTAAGAACAATAACTCATGGTAACAACCAACAAAAAAAATGAAATCTCTACATGTTAACAGGCATAAGGAAGTCAAATACCAACAAATCTCACAAGATACAATAAACATGGTATGAAGGAAATTTAAATCGAAACACACGGTAACAGGCAAGAAGCATTGTAAAAACAAGCAACTATGAGATTACAATCCATTAAATAAAACTATACATCACAATGTGAAAATTTCAAAAAGAACGGGTTGAAAATAGTAAACGATGAAGAAGTTACGAAATTATGAAGTTTGAAGTGATTTATGACAATAAAACAAATAAACAAACAAATAAAAAAGAGAAAGGGCCAAGCTGGGAGTTGAACCTAGGCCCTTGTGTTTACAAACACACACAACAACCATCAAGGCACACACGCGCGCTCTGGTAGTGAATGGAAGTGAAGAAGAAAATGAATTCATTCACAATGGAAAAATAAAATAACAAAAAGGGTTGATCCAATGATCGAACCCTGGTTTGGAAAGTGAAAGGCGCATGAGAGAGCAAGGTTTCTACCACTGGGGTGGCTATACATCCGTGTATTTAGCCATCCCCATAAATATATATGGCAAGTTTTCATGGATTTCTGGGCAAACAAAAGAAGCAAGAACAAGGCAAGATACCACATGCGTTTTGATTCATAACCATGTCAAATCTTGGTCTTTTTTGATGAAATTTTAATCAAACTTGACTGTTTTTTCATGAGCATTAAGATGGTGCAGTTGGAATTTTGAAATGAGGCCTTGAAATAAAAACACGACGCAAGATGCAAGTTGAGCATTTGAGTTGCATTTTGAAAACCACACAACAAATCTGAGTTCAAATCCAACAAGGGGCATTGTACACAAGTTAAACATGTCATAACAGAGGTGTAGCACATTTAAAACTCAAGCAAAGATCAACAAACATGTAATTGGCACATGAATTGCAAAAACAAAACAGGCTGTCATAACAGATGGCATTTGGAAGCTAAAGCAACATGTTGATCTTATTCAAACTTAAACAAACATCACACACATGCTAACAGAAGGTTTCAAAACTCAGAGATCATCAACATGAATTAAGCCAAACAGGATGTTGTTCATTGATTGCAAATACAACATGAAAAATCAAGCAAAACAAAGTGAAGTGTGTGACAGTTGGTTTCAAAACAATTGCAGCAGCAGGGCACAAATATGGTCCAGTTATGAATCAATGGTCTCATGTTAACAAACATTACACACACACACACATCATAAATGCATAAAAGAATGAGTCACAACTTAGAAAATGAGCATATTGCAAGCATGTTGTGGTAGGAAATGAAAAACTGTCTTGGCAAGTATTTAGCACAACAAGGCATTTTTAAGGCAATGAGTTCTATGGGGAAACAAAAGTTATACACATGTCATATATATGCTAAAAGATGAGACTAAGCTCAGGAAATGGATAAAAACATCAACCAACAGAATGTAGCATTTGAAGCTTATGACATACAAAAACAACAATTTAAATATGCAGCAGGTAATATCCATGACAGTTGGGAATTTGATAGCACATACAAGTTTTATGTGAGTAGAACAATGATTCCATACACCTAGATCAAGTAGAAACCAAATGAAACAGAATATGATGTGTTGGTGGTATCTACGAGGTTTGAAAAATGCAAATGGAGGAATGACAAAGCAGTTTGAACATATAATGGAGATTTGAGCACATAGGCACCACACACATCCTCAAAATAGGTTAACAAATGAGTCTCTAATCTTAAAATCAAGCAAAAATGCTCCAAACCAAAAATGATATGTTGATCCAAATTTGACAGCAAAACCAACAATATCTCACAACAAGCTGTTGCACCCCAAAATTTGCCCAACCTTTTTCTAACCTAGGTTTATGTTTCAATTGCATGGTCATTTGCATTGTCATCATGTACATAGTGCATTCATCTGCATTGCATAGCATAAGCTAATCTTAATCAGGGTATCAAGTGCTATTCTTGTATCAAGAGGCATGTTCAAGAGGTTTCATTCATGTTCAAGACTACTCAGGTCATCAGGGAAGAATTTGAGTCTTGAAGAGTTAACAGATCAATCATGGGGCTCTCTCCTATCTCGAGGTTGTTTGGGGATCATCAGAGGGTGTATGAGCTATGAGCCAAGAGCATGGAGTGTGTATGGATGCTATGAAAAGCCTAGATGATCATTTTGAAGAAGAACCAAGTCACTGGAATGATTGCAAGAGCCTCAGTTGAAGACAGTCAACTAGGGTTTCATCTAGGTCAACCCTAGGTCAAAGGTTGGATTTGAAGGGTATTAAGACTCATGTGGAGATTGTGGGATTCATTATTTGATATATGGATATGGATGTGGTGTTGTGCCAAAGAAATATCAAAAGAAGTCAAGGAGAAGTGGAGTTACCAAATTAGGGTTTCAGTACAAAATCCCCTGATTAAGTCAAGCTTCAAAGCAGTGTAACTCAAGATGCAAGCTTCATATGAATTTCTGGTCCACATTAAACTTGTAGAGTATCTTCATAGCTTTAATTTGAGTGGTGGAAGTCATCAAGATGATTTACAGAGCTCAAGTTATAGCTCTTGCAAGTTACAGGTCATCTGAGGACACTGAAATTTGTCTGTGAAAGTTGTCTGTATTCCAAGCAACTTTTGACCTTCAAGGAGTTTTCAAATGAATTCTTGGCAAACATAAGAGTTGTTCCTAATGATCTCCCCTTTCCAAAAAGGTATGGTATGCCTTCATCTGATTTGTGAAGCTCAAGTTATAGCTTGTGCAAGCCAGGGGTATTTTGGGAAAGTGGAATTATAGGTCATTCCAAGCCTATGCCCAAAACTCATACAAGGAGGCTTCTAATGGAAAAACTCAAAACATCAAAGTTGCTCAAAATGGCATTTTAAGTATAAAAAAGAGGTCATGGAATGTTGGAGAAGCTTGTAGCAAGAATTGGCCAAAGTTGGTACAAAATGACTTAAAAATGGCATATAACTTGAAAAAGTTGAAATGGAAATTTGGTTTGAGCAATCTATAAATCCAAAATAGGTCATCCAATATATCATTTTGAGTCTAAACATCATTTTAGAGACAATGGTTCAGCCACAATTTTGATTTGAGGATTTAAAATTGGACTTGCTTTGTATTTTTGTTACTTGCATAATAAGGCAACCATGTGAAATTTGGCACAAGGTAAATTTCAAGGCATGTAAGCTTACATATCACTCCATATTGGCATGTAAGGATATTTTCAAGGGGCTGTTAGGAGATATAGTGAGATATCATGAGAATTCAAATTATCATATCATGAGAATTTCTTGAAACTTCTAGAAGCATCTTAGAGTGAGCTAGAATCTTCTGGATCTTTCCATGCTACTCTATATAATGAGGTGAGATCATATGTGTGAGGGGTTGGTGCATTGAGAGGGAGAATAGAGAGAATTAAGAGATTGCTTCATTTGCAAGGAATTGAGGGATCATCCATAATCTTCCATTTCTGTTCAAGCTTCTCATTCATCTTCAATCTTTGGTGTATTGTGAGTGTGAAAGAGCATCATTCAAGGTCTGTCCATGGCATTTTGAAGAGCTAGCTTTCACAATTCAAGAAGACATATCAGAATTGCAGCCAAGAATCCAAGCATCTTCCTCCATTTCTTTTGCAAACAGAAGGCTCCCTACATCCCTAAGATCACTAGTGAGGCTTGCCAAGACTTGGAAAGCAAGATTCCATAGCCATCTCCATCGATATTGCAGGTTTGCAATCTGACTCGTGCACTCTTATTTATGGCTTGTTAGTGTTTCTTTTTAGGTTAGAAGTATTATGTTAGGGTAGTAGAACATGTACACAATCTGTTGTGACCATTGATGGAGGTTTGAGTTAGGGCAGTCCATTTTTCTTGACCAAGAACTCTCCACTTAGGGCATGATAATACTAGTTAGATAGATTAGAATACTCAGGGTAACGCATAGATCATTCTAGTATAGTTTCAGCAAGAACCATTACCATGCATGACAGAGATATTTCATGGTGCCCAAGGCTTGTACCTATCGGGTTTGGATGTAGAATGAGTTTTAGAGAAAACCATGGGCATGGTCTTGTAGAGGGGGAGAAATGGGGCAAGTTTGTCTTTTGTAGCTCCTGATTTCATTGAGAGAGGAGAGAGCTTGATGAGCTAGAACAGGCGTGCATGAATCATGTTGTTTTCATGAAACCCTAGCTGGAGGTTAGTGGTGAAGTTCTAGCCGTGAGATTATAATCTGACTTTGACTTGGGGACTCAATCCAACGGGCTACATTTAAACGAAATTTGGAGGGAATGTTAGAAGCAGCTAAACGCTGCGTTTACTTAAGTGACTTGTCCATGGGCCTGTCCAGAATTCTAATCACACCCCCTTTCATCAAAGCCCAACCAAATACACACCAAAACCCTGCTATTTGCACCGTGTCCGTTCTTATTTTCCTTTTATTTTTTTAATTCATTTTCTGAACACGCTGGGCTTAGGCCTCTTGCTCTTCACACCTCCTACTTTCTAGCCCACCTAATAAATGAACTAGGCGCCCTTACTTCTGACACCCCCTCCCCATTTCCTTTTATTTCTTTGATTTTATTTTCTTTAATTTTCTTGCATCTTTAAAAAATCATATAAAATCAGAAAATTGATATTTTTCATTTCTTGTTTTTGCATTAGGTTCATACTTCTGTGTAGGAAATTAATAAAAATAAAAATGCCATTTTATTTTTAGTTTGATATTTTTAGGATATTTTTCATTTAAATAGTTTTTTTTAGATGATTTAGTTGATACCCCATTTTGTTGATTTTAGTTTGACTAGATGCCTTCATGTTTTGAACCCATTCTTTTTAGGAAATTTCACTTAGGACATTAACTTGCATAGAGGATTTAATTTGTAATTTTTAGGATTAATTGTGAGGTACTTTGATTAGGTGAGACAAGTGTAATGAAATTAGGGTTTTAGGTTTGACATAGGTGAAGTAAATCATTTCTTTTAGGAGTTTTAGTTTGATTTTGGGTATGGGACTATAGGGATATTATGGGTAAGTATAATAGACCCTTGTGAATAAGCGTTAGATTTTCCCCCCTTGTTTTAGTATTTTTAGGGTATTTTCTAAATTGCTTGGTTGTGAGGTATGCCTTTGTGTTGTTTGTCTGCTTGTGGGGTTCATGTGGGGGGATTGCTTTGGGGCTTGGCTTGTTTTGAAGAGTTTGCAAGGATGCATGGATTGAAGACCTAGTCTAGGAGCTTGTTCTCTATTTGTGAGGTTTGAGATCATGAAGTTTGAAGGGAGTTTATGGTACTTTCCTGAGGAAGGCACTGTAGATGGCTTTCATCCTTTCTTCTAACCTCTTTCCCAAGTATCCAATGATGTTGGAGCCTTCATGTGAGTTTAGTTTCTCCTGAGGAGGAATGTAAACTGATCACAGTTGTTGAGCCACATGGGATATGATTCCTAAGTGGAAGCCTCCTAGTACTTTCCTGAGGAAGGCACTATGGGTCTGTTCACTTAGTTCCCTTAGATTCATATAGGCTTTCTTAAGTATCCTATGATGTTGGAGCCTTCATGTGAGTTTAGTTTCTCCTGAGGAGGAATGTAAACTGATCACAGTTGTTGAGCCACATGGGATATGATTCCTAAGTGGAAGCCTCCTAGTACTTTCCTGAGGAATGCACTATGGGCCTGTTCACTTAGTTCCCTTAGTTCAGGTAGGATTTCTCAAGTATCCAATGATGTCGGAGCCTTCATGTGAGTTTAGTTTCTCCTGAGGAGGAATGTAAACCGATCACAGTTATCGAGCCACATGGGATATGATTCCTAAGAAGGAGCCTCCTAGTACTTTCCTGAGGAAGGCACTATGAGTCTGCCCACTTAGCTCCCTTTCTTTGGTAAGCTTGTGTTGAAGCTGGAAGACTGGTTTGTTTTCTCTTGTGTAGGGTTTTGCTTAGGGTCTTGCTTAGAGATTTGATTAGGTTTTTTTGATTAGGGGTCCTGCTCAGGGTTTTGGTTTAGGTTTTGGATAGGAGTTTGTCAGGCTGGTTCGCCTTCTCTTTGTGTTGTTTGACTTGTGTGGTGCTGTGCTGCATTAGACTTAGGGGTTCATCTAGATATTTCTGAGGTAGGTGCATCTTAGAAGTAGGCTTTGTGTGCATGAGAAGTTGAGGTGGTCCTCCTTCAGCTTGTTTGTTATTGAGTGGCTTTGCTTGCTGGTATTTGGTAGAGCTGAGCTCCATTACCTCTGTGGTTTACGGCCTTTGCGCCTTGTTTGTTTGATTGTTGCATTCATGCATATTTCCAGTATTTCTTTACTTTGCAGTTGATTCCTGTTTGCTGTTTAGTCCTGTTGCCATGATCCCTTAGGAGCTCTAATTTCTCCGCTGCGGAGGAGTTATGATAGACATTAGGATGGTCAACCAGGCATGATAACAGTAGGTAGATCCCCCTTTTCAACCATAGTTTTAGGGTGTCTTTTCCCTTTCTCACCAATAAAAACTCTTGAGTAGCTTGTGTCGTAGTTAGCCGAACTACAGCTGCTCTGATTTCTCGTACCAGACGAGAATATGTAGGCATAGGATGCGATATCCTAGCGAGCACACTAACAACTAACCTTTTGTTCTCTCGCTGCTGTGCGATCAAGACTTTCCCGCTGACGACTGATTGTTACCCTTTCTCTTGCCCGAGTGCATTTGAGACCAGACCATAGTTTTTCCCATAGGTTCCCGTACCCTTAAAACCAGTTTAATTTTCTCACTGTTGTGTGAGAACACCCAGTTAGCCGTAGTTAGTCGAACTACGTTTGCTCTGATCTTCCATGCTGTGTGGAAGTACGTAGGCACAGGACGCGATATCCTGGCGAGCAACCTTCCCCCCGTCTAGACGTAGGTAGTCGAACTACGTTGACTCTGACTTTCCCATTGCACGAGGGAGTACGTAGGCCCAGAACACCGTATGTTCTGTCGAGTCCTGTCCTTTTCTTTTCTTTTCAGACTGACCATTAACGTAGATAGATAAACACACCCTTTTCCTTATAAACACCAAGCGTGGATCCCGTCGAGTACGACGGACGTGAGGGGTGCTAATACCTTCCCTTTGCGTAACCGACTCCCGAATCCAGGTTTTGGTTGCGATGACCATACCTTTCCCGTTTTTTGCGAGGTTTACTTCGAGCGTTTCCTTTCCCTCCGTTGGGATAAATAACGCACGGTGGCGACTCTTCTGTCAGCCGGCGCCGATTTTCGCAGTAGAGACAGCTGGCGACTCTGCTGGGGAATCCAACGGTTCCCTACGCGAGTCAATCCTAGCGCTTGTTTTCCCGTCGTGGGCTTTGTATGGATTTACATTTCTGTATTTACATTTCAGCATTTTGTTATCATTATTATTGCTGTATTGTGGGTTTGATGGGGGTTCTATGATTGAGAGATAAGCCGGACCTGGGCTTGAGTGCACCTAGAATTAGAGTAGAGATTAGTGGGGGTGTGCATGCTTTGCATGTACTAGCTTCCCGCGAAATCTACGCTCGGATGAGGTCTTTCTGGTTGACTTCCTGTTTCACCCTTTGGGTGCAGTGGGCTGTTGGTTAGTTGGATTGTCGACTCCGGGGACCGATCATTTGGAAGTTGGCTAAGTGAGGCCTCTTCAGGATTTGATGATGCCACTCCTTCTGGGAATCGTATCATCAACCCTGAAAGTCTGTGACGCCGACGACCGTATAGGATGCCGTACCTTGTGCCAGTTATAGGGACATCTACCTGTGAGAGGGACTTGGGGCATGCAGGTAACTTGACCTTCAGACTACCGGTTTATTTCTCATGAGATACAGGATTGTGGATATTTTATGGACTGTTACTAGGTCTGTCAGAGACCAGGTGTGGGTTATATTATTGGGTCTATCCGAGACTAGGCTGGAGTTCTTTGTGAGGTCTGTCTGAGACTAGGGTTTGATGAGTATTGGAGGGTCTGTCTGAGACCTGTTCTTGATGTGACTTGGGCTTCTTATTCAGGGCACTTGATCCCCTGTTGCAGCTGTTTGCATTGCATTGTTTGCATACCCATTTATCATTGCATTTCATTAACGTGTGTCTGTGCTGCAGGTGCATTACATACGTCCCTGTTCTAGTGCTCCGGACTTCTGATTATTGATATGGGTAGTGTGCGGAAGACAGTTGCGTATAAGTTGCCCACTCCAGATGTGAACTCTTTATTGAGTTTGATTGCCCTTGCGGATGATGAGGTTAGGGCTAGCTTCAAGAAGAGTTATACTTTTTCCTTTGAAGGCCTGTTCAATATATGAGTTGTTTTCTCTTTTGTGATTGAATTTCAACTTCTTGCAACTTTCGTCACCGCACTGTCACGGCGCTGCCCTGTATCAAATGTATTAGCACTAGAATGGGGGGAGAAATATTCCCCAATGCACAGGCACATATTGCATTTTGCATACATACTCATATTTGCATTACAGGTTTGTGATCCGTGTATCTTATCTCCTGCATCCATTTTAGGTATTTTCAGGATTGCAGAAAAGCAGGTCCACCATTACTCTACCAGAACTAATCACAAGAAGATCATGGACAACGTGCAGAGTGAAATGCAAGAGATGCGTGACAGGATGGCCCTGCTCATGCAAACCATGGAGACCATCGCCAAAGGACAAGAGCAGCTGCAGAATCTGGTTCAACCGATAGTCGCACGGGCTGAAAACAACGGGACACCGCATGGTGAAAATTTTGCTGCTTCTCCCCGAGTTGAGAATCGTCAAAGTGCTGATGTTATTCCCGTAAACGGTTTGAATGTTGGAGAAATTGGTCCTGTAGGTGGAGGTGGGAACGCCGGTAATATGAATGCCAATGCAGATACTGCTGGGGTATTTGTGGGTAATGTCAACCAGGGTTTCAATGGGGGCGTTGAGAATGTCGGAATGAATGGTATTAATGGTAACCAGGGCTTCAATGGTGTGAACATGGGGTATGGCAGCACTGCTGGCACCAAGGCTGGGTTTGGTGGCTATGGTTATGGTAATCTTGGATACGAAACTGGTGCATACAACGCTCAAGAGATGGGCAATCTGAGGTACGACCCCAGGTATTTCCAAACGGGTCCGGGCCGTGATGCAGATTATGTTGGATACGATGCAGTACCTCGCTGGGAGGATCGTCAGGAGGATGTGTTCTCTGGTCAGAATGAGGGTTATGAAAGAGCTAGGGGTGACAACCATCGGATGAGATTGCTAGAAGAGAAAGTGAACGGATTAGCCAGCCAGAATGCTCTTGGGCTGGATATGTCAAATATGGGGCTGGTCCCAGGGTTGAGGGTCCCGCTGAAATTCAAAGCGCCGTCATTCGATAAGTACAAAGGGGATACATGCCCTAGGGTGCATGTGCGCGCGTTTTACAGGCGTATGTCTGCGTATTCTGACGACGAAAAGATGCTCATGCATTTCTTCCAGGACAGCTTGTCAGGGCTGTCGCTGGAATGGTATATGAGCCTAGAGCCAACACAGATAAAAAGCTGGAAAGAGCTAGCGGAAGCTTTCATGAAGCATTACCAATACAACAATGATCTCGCCCCTAACCGGGTTCAGCTGCAAAGCCTCTCTCAGAAGCCCAGTGAAAGCTTTAAAGAATACGCCCAGAGATGGCGTGATTTGGCTGCCAGAGTACAACCTCCTATGGTGGAGCGTGAAATGATGGACTTGTTCGTAGGGACATTCTCAGGAATGTACTATGACCGGCTGCTCAACTTCTCAATGAGTACCTTCTCCGAGTTGATCCTGATGGGGGAGCGTATAGAAAACGGGATAAAAATCGGTAAGATTCAAGCGGGAGAGTCTGCTTCAGCTGGAAGCAATAAGAAAGCTTTCGGGGGTAGAAAACAGGAAGATACCAATTCGGTATGTAGCTCTCGGGGAAGAAATAGGGGATGGAGGCAATACCAACCGCAACAAGTTGCAAGTGTGACAATCCCCGCGCAACATCAGCAACAGCCGCAGCAGCAGGGGCAACAACATCCGGCTCAGCGAAGACTTCAGAACGGGAAGCCGAAAAGGGTATTTGATCCGCCGCCAGTATCGTACGCTGAGCTTCTTCAGAATTTGTTACGGTTACAGTTGGTCGAGAAAAGAACGATGGCTCCTCCGACAGGGATACCCCCACCCAGTTATAACGCTAATGAGCATTGTGAATTCCACTCTGGGGCACCCGGCCATAATATCGAAAACTGCCACGCTTTCAAGCATAAAGTGCAAGATTTGCTTGATAGCACTGCTATTAATTTTGGTACGGAAGGGCCCAATATTACACAACAACCAATGCCAAACCATGAATAGGCTGGAGTATGGTGGACAAAGAGGAGTTATATAGTTCGGGTGGGCCGTTAAAAGTAGATCAGAACAGTGGCAGGCTGCCTCTAATAACTGATTGTGAAGATAGCTGGTTCAGCAGCAGGACAGATGTGAAAGCCCGGTTCTCAGAAGCTGGCATTTTTCTTTGTTTTATCTTGTCATTTCTTTACGTTTGTAGTTTCTTTCCTGTTTAAAATGCAATCTTGTTCGTAAAACTTGTTGTTTTCATTTCAATTGATGATAATGAAATAAATATGCATGTTTTGATTAAATCCATTCGTGTTCACTAATTGTTTTTACAAATGTCCAACGCCTGGTTAAGAGGAATCCGGGGAGGATGACGAAAATGAACGACATGCAAAATTCCGATTGTATGCTTTTTGAAACAAAACCTGCTGATGATGTACAGGCATTGTTTCAAATCCCTAAACACCGGAGATATAAGGAAGATAATCCCTTGTCAACCCCTTTGAGCCTCGTAGTAGGAGTTTCTTTCTGTGAATGAAAAACCCTCAATCTTAACCTGGGGCAGGGTAGGTGTTAGCTAATTTGACCGAGCGTCCAAATTGCAAAAGGAGTGTCCGTTCGAGGATCAATCACACCTCTAGAGGTCGTGCCTAAGAAACCACAATGGTTCAGCATTAGGAGTGAAACAGTCACATCATTCCCCAAAGAGTCAGACAACCAGCGTCACACGACTTGTTCGAAAGAAAAAAGAGGAAAAAAAAATCAAAAGCCCGCTAAGTCAAGAAAAGAAAACAATTGACTTAGGCAAAAATGAGGGCATCCCGCTGGACTCAAAAAACCAAAAGAACTCAAAAGAGTCAGTCCAGGCAAAAGTTAGGGATATGAAAAGAAAAAGATGAAAGGATGGAAAAATCCTCAAATGAAATACGAGTCGTGTGACCTCAAGTGTCAAAGACGAAAGGTGAGTGGCTGTCACTCCCAACAATCATAATTTCTCGAACTATCACTCCTATCTTTCAGCCTCTGAGAGGTAAGTGCTAAGGTCGAATTAGCTGAACATAGGATCAGAGAACATCAAGGAGAATGGGTGGGTTAAAATAAACTTTGAGCCTTTATCCTTTCCTTCAAAACCGTGAACCTGACCACGTTATAACCTTCAAAAGTCCTAATTGAAGCAGGTTGTTTCGAAAGCATACTTCGGTAAAGGTCGCGTCGATTCTGACTCCTGAAAGGGTTCCTCTTACCATGTTGGTACTGATGTTGATAAATGTTTTGCGCATTATATGCTATAAACTGTTTTTCCCTTCTCCCAGTGAACAGATTGGATGTCAAAACTATCATATGTGGTGCATTAATACGTCTTTTACGCAGAACAACTTGTTTTACTTGCGAGTAAGCGCTTGACAGCAGAAAATTTTCCTACAGTGGAAAGTATGGTCAGGATAGAATGCAGAGCGCCCGAATGCTCCGCAAGCCGGGGCAAGCCATTAAGTGCTCCCCAGTCAGGTCAGCCATTCAAAGTCAGTTACTCTGGGGCAATCAGGTCGAGATTCAGTAAATCTCTTGTAGTTGGAGGTACTGCTCTGGATCAGCTAATCAGGGGCAGGCCATCTTAAGAGCGCAGAAGTTATTCTTTACTCGGGGGGCATTTGGTGTGAAGTATTTCTCCGAAGTTCAGAATGCTGGGGCAGTTCATATCAGACCAACGGGGTACGAATGTTCAGATTCCCTTTTGAGGACTATCCCCACAGAGGTCCCACAGACCGGGGCATATCAGAAGCGAAGGAATTGTTCTTCTCCGTATCATCAGAGCTACTCAGAGCTATTCGAGCAGATTCAGTCAATCTTAAAGTGTGAGACGAATGTCGGGAAGTCATGTTACTGTCTTCCGATTCTTCAACCAGAAAAATGTATTGGCGATCACTGTGAGGCCCATCCGTGTTGGCGCATCAGTTTCCAAATCCAATCGTCATACAGTACGCAGGAAGACTCCGTCTATTTTCTCCAACAAAAGTCCAGTTTTTCAGTGGCACGGGTGAGCTATCCCTAGAGAAGTCCAATCATACTTGGCACATCTGCTATTCCCCAGCAGAGTTATATTCCCCAGCAGGGTGTTACTTCAACGAGGTGTTTGGTTAAGTTCCCAAATTCCCCAGCGGAGTTGATGCTACTCTTCCAGCATTTATTTTGCTGGAATAATTCTGTGATATCCGGTTTATCCCCAGCGGAGTTGGCTTCGTCTTCAGCATTTATTTTGCTGAAATGGTTTTCTGTACCCGACTTTCTCCAGCAGCCCGAGCCTGTATTAGCATATTGCATGCATCATCATATTTGCATCATACTTGCATTTCAGTTTCAAAATACGTAGCATTTCCATGCTATATGGAAGCATTACGTCATTATCGAACATACGTATTCGGAAACATAAACCAGGTTGGTTACCTCGTTGGTTTCAGATGTTTGTTTTCCCCTGCAGATAATTGAGATTATGATTCAGGAAGATGTTCGGATAGTCGGATTTGGGGCGCAAGGCGAGCAGTGATCATGTTCGTCCTATCACGTGGACCCCTAGCAGAGTTGCTTGGTTGAGTTTCTCTTTTCCCCAGCTGAGTCCTTCTCAGGTCGCTGTTATGTCGGCATTACAAGATTTCATAGTTCAGATTTTTTGGAGTTATCGCCGTGATTTCCCCAGTAGAGTTTTCTTCCCCATCAGAGTTGCTTGGTTGAGTTTCTCTTCTTCCCCAGCGAAGTTTTCTTCAGACTGTTGTCATGTCAGTATTGAAAATCTTGAAATTACTACCTGTCGTCGAAGTAGGTGTTTGACGGTTGTCGTCAGAATTACCCCAGTAGAGTTTTTCTTCGGATTGTTGTTACAAGAATCTTGTGGATTAAACCTTCGGAGTTATTACCCTGGTTGAAGGAGTTACTACCCTGGTTGAAGGAGTTATACCCTGGTTGAAGGAGTTATACCCTGGTTGAAGGAGTTATACCTTGGTTGAAGGAGTTATTACCCTGGTTGAAGGAGTTATACCCTGGTTGAAGGAGTTATACCCCGGTTGAAGGAGTTACTACCCTGGTTGAAGGAGTTATACCCTGGTTAAGGGAGTTATACCCTGGTTGATGGAGTTATTACCCTGGTTGAAGGAGTTATTACCCTGGTTGAAGGAGTTATTACCCTGGTTGAAGGAGTTATTACCCTGGTTGGAGGAGTTATACCCTGGTTGAGGGAGTTATTACCCTGGTTGAAGGAGTTATTACCCCGGTTGAGGGAGTTATTACCCTGGTTGAAGGAGTTATTACCCCGGTTGAGGGAGTTATTACCCTGGTTGAAGGAGTTATTACCCTGGTTGAAGGAGTTATTACCCCGGTTGAGGGAGTTATTACCCTGGTTGAGGGAGTTGTCACCCTGGGTGATGGAGTTACACCCTGGTTTGAGGAGTTATTATGCCTTGTTTGAGGCAGTTTGTTATCCTGGTCGATGGAGTTGTTACCTTTTGTCAAAGGAATTATTATCGGTGTTGGCAGAATCATTACCAGTGCTAACGGAGTGGCTCCCTGCGGAATTATTTGTTCAAGTATTTGTGTCGTCGGGGATGTATCCCACAGAGTAACTTGTTCAAGTCACCGGATGCCTGATTCGCGCTTTAAGTAGCATTTTGTTTGTTTCTCTACAAACGAAGGTCAAGACTTTTGTGTTTTCGACGTGGTCCTTTGACTCGATGCATGCTTATTGTAGCAAAATTTGGAATTAATGGTGGATTCAAGGCCTATGGCGTCACGCAGGTGGTTGAGGACGAAATCAAGTCAGTTCTTATCAGACAATTGATCAGTTTTGCCATGACAACCGGATTCGGTTTTTTGAATGATATTTTCCCCAAGCAGTAGTCGTATACGCAATTTAATTTTTGCGGTTGGCAAATTTCCGGGTTCTTTCGTATTCAACCGTCTCGTACCTCGAATGTCTGAAGGCTGCACGCTCTTCATCCCGTCGGGTCCAAGTCGCTTGAATAGGGGCAGCTGTTGCACCCCAAAATTTGCCCAACCTTTTTCTAACCTAGGTTTATGTTTCAATTGCATGGTCATTTGCATTGTCATCATGTACATAGTGCATTCATCTGCATTGCATAGCATAAGCTAATCTTAATCAGGGGATCAAGTGCTATTCTTGTCTCAAGAGGCATGTTCAAGGGGTTTCATTCATGTTCAAGACTACTCAGGTCATCAGGGAAGAATTTGAGTCTTGAAGAGTTAACAGATCAATCATGGGGCTCTCTCCTATCTCGAGGTTGTTTGGGGATCATCAGAGGGTGTATGAGCTATGAGCCAAGAGCATGGAGTGTGTATGGATGCTATGAAAAGCCTAGATGATCATTTTGAAGAAGAACCAAGTCACTGGAATGATTGCAAGAGCCTCAGTTGAAGACAGTCAACTAGGGTTTCATCTAGGTCAACCCTAGGTCAACCCTAGGTCAAAGGTTGGATTTGAAGGGTATTAAGACTCATGTGGAGATTGTGGGATTCATTATTTGATATATGGATATGTATGTGTTGTTGTGCCAAAGAAAGATCAAAAGAAGTCAAGGAGAAGTGGAGTTACCAAATTAGGGTTTCAGTGCAAAATCCCCTGATTAAGTCAAGCTTCAACGCAGTGTAACTCAAGATGCAAGCTTCATATGAATTTCTGGTACACATGAAACTTGTAGAGTATCTTAATAGCTTTAATTTGAGTGGTGGAAGTCATCAAGATGATTTACAGAGCTCAAGTTATAGCTCTTGCAAGTTACACGTCATCTGAGGACACTGAAATTTGTCTATGAAAGTTGTCTGTATTCCAAGCAACGTTTGACCTTCAAGGAGTTTTCAAATGAATTCTTGGAAAACATAAGAGTTGTTCCTCATGATCTCCCCTTTCCAAAAAGGTATGATATGCCTTCATCTGATTTGTGAAGCTCAAGTTATAGCTTGTGCAAGCCAGGGGTATTTTGGGAAAGTGGAATTATAGGTCATTCCAAGCCTATGCCCAAAACTCATACAAGGAGGCTTCTAATGGAAAAACTCAAAACATCAAAGTTGCTCAAAATGGCATTTTAAGTCTAAAAAAGAGGTCATGGCATGTTGTAGAAGCTTGTAGCAAGAATTGGCCAAAGTTGGTACAAAATGACTTAAAAATGGCATATAACTTGAAAAAGTTGAAATGGAAATTTGGTTTGAGCAATCTATAAATCCAAAATAGGTCATCCAATATATCATTTTGAGTCTAAACATCATTTTAGAGACAATGGTTCAGCCACAATTTTGATTTGAGGGTTTAAAATTGGACTTGCTTTGTATTTTTGTTACTTGCATACATGTGAAATTTGGCACAAGGTAAATTTCAAGGCATGTAAGCTTACATATCACTCCATATTGGCATGTAAGGATATTTTCAAGGGGCTGTTAGGAGATATAGTGAGATATCATGAGAATTCAAATTATCATATCATGAGAATTTCTTGAAACTTCTAGAAGCATCTTAGAGTGAGCTAGAATCTTCTGGATCTTTCCATGCTACTCTATATAATGAGGTGATATCATATGTGTGAGGGGTTGGTGCATTGAGAGGGAGAATAGATAGAATTAAGAGATTGCTTCATTTGCAAGGAATTGAGGGATCATCCATAATCTTCCATTTCTGTTCAAGCTTCTCATTCATCTTCAATCTTTGGTGTATTGTGAGTGTGAAAGAGCATCATTCAAGGTCTGTCCATGGCATTTTGAAGAGCTAGCTTTCACAATTCAAGAAGACATATCAGAATTGCAGCCAAGAATCCAAGCATCTTCCTCCATTTCTTTTGCAAACAGAAGGCTCCCTACATCCCTAAGATCACTAGTGAGGCTTGCCAAGACTTGGAAAGCAAGATTCCATAGCCATCTCCATCGATATTGCAGGTTTGCAATCTGACTCGTGCACTCTTATTTATGGCTTGTTAGTGTTTCTTTTTAGGTTAGAAGTATTATGTTAGGGTAGTAGAACATGTACACAATCTGTTGTGACCATTGATGGAGGTTTGAGTTAGGGCAGTCCATTTTTCTTGACCAAGAACTCTCCACTTAGGGCATGATAATACTAGTTAGATAGATTAGAATACTCAGGGTAACGCATAGATCATTCTAGTATAGTTTCAGCAAGAACCATTACCATGCATGACAGAGATATTTCATGGTGCCCAAGACTTGTACCTATCGGGTTTGGATGTAGAATGAGTTTTAGAGAAAACCATGGGCATGGTCTTGTAGAGGGAGAGAAATGGGGCAAGTTTGTCTTTTGTAGCTCCTGATTTCATTGAGAGAGGAGAGAGCTTGATGAGCTAGAACAGGCGTGCATGAATCATGTTGTTTTCATGAAACCCTAGCTGGAGGTTAGTGGTGAAGTTCTAGCCGTGAGATTATAATCTGACTTTGACTTGGGGACTCAATCCAACGGGCTACATTTAAACGAAATTTGGAGGGAATGTTAGAAGCAGCTAAACGCTGCGTTTACTTAAGTGACTTGTCCATGGGCCTGTCCAGAATTCTAATCACACCCCCTTTCATCAAAGCCCAACCAAATACACACCAAAACCCTGCTATTTGCACCGTGTCCGTTCTTATTTTCCTTTTATTTTTTTAATTCATTTTCTGAACACGCTGGGCTTAGGCCTCTTGCTCTTCACACCTCCTACTTTCCAGCCCACCTAATAAATGAACTAGGCGCCCTTACTTCTGACACCCCCCTCCCCATTTCCTTTTATTTCTTTGATTTTATTTTCTTTAATTTTCTTGCATCTTTAAAAAATCATATAAAATCAGAAAATTGATATTTTTCATTTCTTGTTTTTGCATTAGGTTCATACTTCTGTGTAGGAAATTAATAAAAATAAAAATGCCATTTTATTTTTAGTTTGATATTTTTAGGATATTTTTCATTTAAATAGTTTTTTTAGATGATTTAGTTGATACCCCATTTTGTTGATTTTAGTTTGACTAGATGCCTTCATGTTTTGAACCCATTCTTTTTAGGAAATTTCACTTAGGACCTTAACTTGCATAGAGGATTTAATTTGTAATTTTTAGGATTAATTGTGAGGTACTTTGATTAGGTGAGACAAGTGTAATGAAATTAGGGTTTTAGGTTTGACATAGGTGAAGTAAATCATTTCTTTTAGGAGTTTTAGTTTGATTTTGGGTATGGGACTATGGGATATTATGGGTAAGTATAATAGACCCTTGTGAATAAGCGTTAGATTTTCCCCCCTTGTTTTAGTATTTTTAGGGTATTTTCTAAATTGCTTGGTTGTGAGGTATGCCTTTGTGTTGTTTTTCTGCTTGTGGGGTTCATGTGGGGGGATTGCTTTGGGGCTTGGCTTGTTTTGAAGAGTTTGCAAGGATGCATGGATTGAAGACCTAGTCTAGGAGCTTGTTCTCTATTTGTGAGGTTTGAGATCATGAAGTTTGAAGGGAGTTTATGGTACTTTCCTGAGGAAGGCACTGTAGATGGCTTTCATCCTTTCTTCTAACCTCTTTCCCAAGTATCCAATGATGTTGGAGCCTTCATGTGAGTTTAGTTTCTCCTGAGGAGGAATGTAAACTGATCACAGTTGTTGAGCCACATGGGATATGATTCCTAAGTGGAAGCCTCCTAGTACTTTCCTGAGGAAGGCACTATGGGTCTGTTCACTTAGTTCCCTTAGATTCATATAGGCTTTCTTAAGTATCCAATGATGTTGGAGCCTTCATGTGAGTTTAGTTTCTCCTGAGGAGGAATGTAAACTGATCACAGTTGTTGAGCCACATGGGATATGATTCCTAAGTGGAAGCCTCCTAGTACTTTCTTGAGGAATGCACTATGGGCCTGTTCACTTAGTTCCCTTAGTTCAGGTAGGATTTCTCAAGTATCCAATGATGTCGGAACCTTCATGTGAGTTTAGTTTCTCCTGAGGAGGAATGTAAACCGATTACAGTTGTCGAGCCACATGGGATATGATTCCTAAGAAGGAGCCTCCTAGTACTTTCCTGAGGAAGGCACTATGAGTCTGCCCACTTAGCTCCCTTTCTTTGGTAAGCTTGTGTTGAAGCTGGAAGACTGGTTTGTTTTCTCTTGTGTAGGGTTTTGCTTAGGGTCTTGCTTAGAGATTTGATTAGGTTTTTTTGATTAGGGGTCCTGCTCAGGGTTTTGGTTTAGGTTTTGGGTAGGAGTTTGTCAGGCTGGTTTTCCTTCTCTTTGTGTTGTTTGACTTGTGTGGTGCTGTGCTGCATTAGACTTAGGGGTTCATCTAGATATTTCTGAGGTAGGTGCATCTTAGAAGTAGGCTTTGTGTGCATGAGAAGTTGAGGTGGTCCTCCTTCTGCTTGTTTGTTATTGAGTGGCTTTGCTTGCTGGTATTTGGTAGAGCTAAGCTCCCTTACCTCTGTGGTTTGCGGCCTTTGCGCCTTGTTTGTTTGATTGTTGCATTCATGCATATTTCCAGTATTTCTTTACTTTGCAGTTGATTCCTATTTGCTGTTTAGTCCTGTTGCCATGATCCCTTAGGAGCTCTAATTTCTCCGCTGCGGAGGAGTTATGATAGACATTAGGATGGTCAACCAGGCATGATAATAGTAGGTAGATCCCCCTTTTCAACCATAGTTTTAGGGTGTCTTTTCCCTTTCTCACCAATAAAAACTCTTGAGTAGCTTGTGTCGTAGTTAGCCGAACTACAACTGCTCTGATTTCTCGTACCAGACGAGAATATGTAGGCATAGGATGCGATATCCTAGCGAGCACACTAACAACTAACCTTTTGTTCTCTCGCTGCTGTGCGATCGAGACTTTCCCGCTGACGACTGATTGTTACCCTTTCTCTTGCCCGAGTGAATTTGAGACCAGACCATAGTTTTTCCCATAGGTTCCCGTACCATTAAAACCAGTTTAATTTTCTCACTGCTGTGTGAGAACACCCAGATTAGCCGTAGTTAGTCGAACTACGTTTTCTCTGATCTTCCATGCCGTGTGGAAGTACGTAGGCACAGGACGCGATGTCCTGGCGAGCAACCTTCCCCCCGTCTAGACGTAGGTAGTCGAACTACGTTGACTCTGACTTTCCCATTGCACGAGGGAGTACGTAGGCCCAGAACACCGTATGTTCTGTCGAGTCCTATCCTTTTCTTTTCTTTTCAGACTGACCATTAGCGTAGATAGATAAACACACCCTTTTCCTTATAAACACCAAACGTGGATCCCGTCGAGTACGACGGACGTGAGGGGTGCTAATACCTTCCCCTTGCGTAACCGACTCCCGAATCCAGGTTTTGGTTGCGATGACCATACCTTTCCCGTTTTTTGCGAGGTTTACTTCGAGCGTTTCCTTTCCCTCCGTTGGGATAAATAACGCACGGTGGCGACTCTTCTGTCAGCTGGCGACTCTGCTGGGGAATCCAACGGTTCCCTACGCGAGTCAATCCTAGCGCTTATTTTCCCGTCGTGGGCTTTGTATGGATTTACATTTCTGTATTTACATTTCAGCATTTTATTATCATTATTATTGCTGTATTGTGGGTTTGATGGGGGTTCTATGATTGAGAGATAAGCCGGACCTGGGCTTGAGTGAACCTAGACTTAGAGTAGAGATTAGTGGGGGTGTGCATGCTTTGCATGTACTAGCTTCCCGCGAAATCTACGCTCGGACGAGGTCTTTCTGGTTGACTTCCTGTTTCACCCTTTGGGTGCAGTGGGCTGTTGGTTAGTTGGATTGTCGACTCCGGGGACCGATCATTTGGAAGTTGGCTAAGTGAGGCCTCTTTAGGATTTGATGATGCCACTCCTTCTGGGAATCGTATCATCAACCCTGAAAGTCTGTGACGCCGACGACCGCATAGGATGCCGTACCTTGTGCCAGTTATAGGGACATCTACCTGTGAGAGGGACTTGGGGCATGCAGGTAACTTGACCTTCATACTACCGGTTTATTTCTCATGAGATACAGGATTGTGGATATTTTATGGACTGTTACTAGGTCTGTCAGAGACCAGGTGTGGGTTATATTATTGGGTCTATCCGAGACCAGGCTAGAGTTCTTTGTGAGGTCTGTCTGAGACCAGGGTTTGATGAGTATTGGAGGGTCTGTCTGAGACCTGTTCTTGGTGTGACTTGGGCTTCTTATTCAGGGCACTTGATCCCCTGTTGCAGCTGTTTGCATTGCATTGTTTGCATACCCATTTATCATTGCATTTCATTAACGTGTGTCTGTGCTGCAGGTGCATTACATACGTCCCTGTTCTAGTGCTCCGAACTTCTGATTGTTGATATGGGTAGTGTGCGGAAGACAGTTGCGTATAAGTTGCCCACTCCGGATGTGAACTCTTTATTGAGTTTGATTGCCCTTGCGGATGATGAGGTTAGGGCTAGCTTCAAGAAGAGTTATACTTTTGCCTTTGAAGGCCTGTTCAATATATGAGTTGTTTTCTCTTTTGTGATTGAATTTCAACTTCTTGCAACTTTCGTCACCGCACTGTCACGGCACTGCCCTGTATCAAATGTATTAGCACTAGAATGGGGGGGAGCAATATTCCCCAATGCACAGGCACATATTGCATTTTGCATACATACTCATATTTGCATTACAGGTTTGTGATCCGTGTATCTTATCTCCTGTATCAAATGTATTAGCACTAGAATGTGAAGTTTATTTGAAAAATCCTGCCAAGATCTTCTCCTATCAGCTCCATGGTTCAAAGAAGATCAGAAAAATCAAGTGGAGATGGACATGAAGTGACTGAGGTGAGCTTAGAGTGTAGGGTGAGCCAGTTGCAACAGTTTTGGAGTGAAAAGTTTCTCTCTCCTTCTTACACATTTGAATATTTTAATACATAATGCTTGCAACTTGCCTCTCTCTCTTCAAACCTTACATTTTTCTGAATTTCACTTCATCCACACATCTAAACATCAGATTGAATCATGATCCAAGGGTTGAGGATGTCTCAAGTTGTGAAATCTAATTTTTGAGAAGTGTTGGATTGTGGTTTCAAGTGTTGACAACCCTAACTTCCATGGCTCATAACTTCCTGCTCACACATGCTATTGAGGAGTTCTACCACAATTTGGAAAGCCCTTAAGTAGCTCTATAACTTTAATTTTTGGAGATTTCCAAATCCTAGATGGAACTAGGTTGAAAAACCCTTCCAAGTTGCTGAAAAAACCACTTAAAGAGGATAAATAACTAAGAATTTTTCTAAGTTATTTCGCTTCTTAAAATGAATCTTGTCATAACTCCAAATCTATGCATTTTTTTTTATCATGGACCACTTTGAGGCTTTTTTAGGATTTGTCAAGAGATTTCCAATGAGCTTTGAACCACTTCATTTGGATGTGTGGTTGAGGAGTTATGGTCTTGCCCCTTTCGAAACCCTAATTCCCGATTTTTGCAATTACTTCTTAACCCTTGATCCAATGGTCATGAAATTTTATGGGGAGGTGTAATATGACATAAGGAACATTTTTTATTCACATCTTTAAGTCAAATTCCTTATTATTGAAAAGTTAACTTTTCGATCAACCGTTCGATCAATCGGTGACTAACGAGTCGACTGTCGATGATCCGGACATTTTGAGGACTTGAAACTCTTTGAATGGACTTTACTAAGCCATAGGAGCTTAATGGACCTTGATCCCACCATTGAAACACTCTTTAAACCAAAATTCAAACTACAGTTGACTTTTTTTGACCGAAAACCCTAATCGGGTGTCTTGAACTGCACTGCTCTCAATTCCTGGGTGACCACCTCAAATTGGATTCATACTTGACCCAATGTAGTATCCTTGATCTTGTTTATGGTTGAATAAATCCAAAACATTGATTGATCAAACCATCGAAGCCTCGATTTTGACGGTGTGGAACCCTAATTCATCTGCATCTTGACAAAGATAAACTTGAAAATGGGTTAAGGTTAGCTAATCAAATGAATATGATCTTACAATGATGATGAGGATCTAAGGGGTCAAAATTTGGGGGTGCAACAGTCGTGAGGTAGGAGATGATCGGAAAAATATCCGGCCACCGTTTGCATTATCACCACCGTTTGGTTATTTCTTCCCCCATCCCCCAGTTTGAATCTAGACCCTTGGATTTGTGGACTTTCTTGACATAGTATGGGGATCTAACGTGTGAGAACGAGTTTCAGAAGTTTGATCGTGGACTTTCTTGCGTGGCAGCGTGAGGTGCATTAGATTAGTTTACTTAATGAGCGTAGGGTATAGATTAAGACGCATGGTGGTCTTGCTTTGGCTGCTGCACACGTGATTCCTCATATTTCATTTAAGCGCTTAGACTGGGCTTACGCGTTTTTATTCACACCCCCATTTTGGAAAGCCCACTGGGTATAACACGTGAATCCTTACTAACTTCACCCCTGGCCATTTTCCCTTTCATTTTATTTTCTTATTTCACATTTTATTTTCTGTCTCATTTTAATTCATTTAAAATGCAAAATTCACTTAATAAATTTTGAGAAAATCATGTAGTGTACCTTGGCATGTTTATAAATTTTTAGTATTTTTTATTTTGATTTTCCATTTCTTTTCCAATTAATTCTTGCATTTTCTTTTAATATGCTTTTTAATAATTGTGAAATTACATGTTCACCTTTGTGATTTTCTTTCTCCATCAATAATCCAAATAAATGCTTGATTTTTTGTATGATGATGGTTGATACATTGAATAATATTTTAGTATTTTTATTGTATATTTTAGATACCTTTTGAATAGGTTTTGAAATGAATCTTTAGGACCCTTCCCATTTACACCTTCCATAGCACACCTTAGGATGTTGCTCTCTGTTAATGCCCTTAGGATTAGAATTTCGATCCAATATTTTATCCCTAGACTATTAAGACCTTAAGCGATCTCTAGAATTTTTCTTAGATTTTTTAGGAGTGATTTCCTATTTTTCCAAGATTTTACCTTATGGTTATTTTTAGTGTGTCCTACACATGACCTTCTCATAGTTTTCCCATTTAGTGAACTTTGTTGCAAACATTAGGTACCTAATCACCACTTTATACCTTAGTTCATAGGTTGATGCATCTTTAAAGTGATTCTCAAACACTTAACATGCCATTAAGCTCCCTTAGGTTGGATTTCCTTAGAGCTAAACATTGAAGGTTTCTTTAGAAGTTTTTGTGATGATTTCTCTCCCTTGTGTGGCTTCTTTGCTTGGCTTTGCCCTGTCACTATCCTCCTTCTCCATGTTCTGATTAGGATCCCTCTTGTGAGAGCCTAATTCTTCCTTTGGTTGAATTCTGTGCATTCCTCAAAAGGTTGAGCCTAGGATGGACATTCAATGGCATAATATATTCCTTTGGTTTACACTATCCTCCTTTTCCAAGTCCTGATTAGGATCCCTCTTGTGAGAGCTTAATTCTTCCTTTGGTTGAATTATGTGCATTCTTCAAGAGGTTGAGCCTAGGACGGACATTCAATGGCATAGAGTATTCCTTTGGTTTACACTATCCTCCTTCTCCAAGTCTTGATTAGGATCCCTCTTGTGAGAGCCTAATTCTTCCTTTGGTTGAATTTTGTGCATTCCTCAAGAGGTTGAGCCTTGGATGGACAGTCAATGGCATAGAGTATTCCTTTGGTTTACACTATCCTCCTTCTCCAAGTCCTGATTAGGATCCCTCTTATGAGAGCCTAATTCTTCCTTTGGTTGAATTCTGTGCATTCCTCAAGAGGTTGAGCCTTTGATGGACGTTCTGTGTTGATATACATTAACTAGATACATTAGATTGACATCTAGGATCCACCATTCTCATTTGTCCTACATTCTTTGGATCCCTCTTGTGAGAGCCTAATTCTTCCTTTGGTTGAATTATGTGCATTCTTTAAGAGGTTGAACCTGGGATGGACTCTTGTGTTGATACATATCTAAACCTGATGTAGCATGGGATGACTTCCTTGTTGCTCATCTTGTTTACCCCTTTCCTCCCTGTTTGCCTACTTGCTGTGTAGCATTAAGATAGACTTGCATGAGTAGAATACTTTTGTTTAGGTGCATGTTTGCATTAATGGTTGAGTTTGTCTCCCTTTTCTTGTGTGTTTTCTCTGTGCATTTCTGTTTTCATCCCATGTTTGCATTGAAGGTTGAGCTTGTCTCCCTTGCTTGTACTGTTGCATTGCATCTGCATCCAGTTACTTTATGTTTCATCTGCTTGATAGCTGTGTTTCTTTTTCCCCTCTTGCATGTTCCTTTATGGCTCTCACTTCATTGTTTAAGGAGTGATGATAGACATTAGGACCATATTGCATGACAATAGTAGGATGCTTGATAGTTTTTCCTGTAGATTCCTCTTGTCTCTTCTCATCTCCAAACAACGGTAAAAAAACATAATAAAGGCTAATGAATACTGTACGCTATGAGCCTTAAGCCATTTGGGAAATGGTGATTGGGGGGCCTCTCCTCAATTACCTAGAGTGTTTAGTATACGTCCTTAGGATGATATGCGACGCATTCGCTCCTAAGTCCTAGTCTCTAGTGTAGTATGAATTACAAACATTCATAAAAAACACTTCTTCTCCGATAAAAGACTCAAAAACAAAGTCAAACCGTTTTCCTTCGGGATTAATCAAACTTCCTTTTCGGATGAAAAGAGTGCTGTTAAGCTTCGGTTCTACCGCAAACAGGCGTTGTCCCTAACTGCTGGAACTGTAGTTTAACTTTACTCGGGTAAAAACACGTGAACTAGCATGTGTTCTGATTTCTCCCGAACTATGTTCGCTCTGATCTTTCATACCAGATGAAAGTATGTAGGCACAAGATGCGATATCTTGGCGAGCAACCATCCCCCTTCACCCGTAGTTAGCCGAACTACGTTGACTCTGACTTTCCCATTGCACGAGGGAATACGTAGGCCCAGAGCAGCGACGCTCTATCGAGTCCTTTTTCTTTTCTTTTCTTTTGAGCCAACCTTGATAGGTAGATAGATAAACAACCCGTCAGATAAACAAGCAAGCGTGGATCCCGTTGAGTACAACGGATGTAAGGGGTGCTAATACCTTCCCCTTGCGTAACCAACTCCCGAACCCAGAGATTTGGTTGCGACGATCGATCTTATTCTTTTTGTTAGGTTTTTTCCTGATCGTTTCCTTTCCCTTCCTTTTGGATAAATAACGATAGGTGGCGACTCTTCTGTCTTTGCCGACACCTTTTTTCGCAGTAGCGACAACTGGCGACTCTGCTGGGGACTTTGGTTCCCTATGCGAGTCAATCCTAGTGCTTGTTTGTTTATCTTTTGGGTTTTGTACATACATGTTGTACTTTATTTACTTCTGCACTTTATTTTCCCGCATTTTATTTTTCAGCATTATACTATATCATTATTGTGTTGTTGTGGGAGGGGACTGATTCTGATGAGTGAAAAGCCAGACCCAGGCTTGAGAGAAAACATAGCATTAGAGTGGATTAGTGGTGGACTTGCTTGCTTTGCTCGCACCAGTTCCCATGTAATCCATACTCAGACGAGATTTTCTTTGATGATTTCCCTATTGGTCCTTTGGACTTGAGAGGGTTTTGGATCTGAGGATTATCGACTCTAGGGACCGATCATTTGTGATTCAGCTAAGTGAGGCCTCTTCGGGAGAGGATGATGCTAAACCAGAAATGGTGAATGTATCATCATTTCTCGGAAGTCTGTGACGCTGATGAACGCATAGGACGTCGAACCTTATCAGTGGATAGGTCCATACCTGTGAGAGGGATTAGGTTATGCAGGAAACCTTGACTTTTAGACAACCTGGTTTTCTCTTGACAGTTTGAATCAGTGACATTGGTATCAGTGGGTCCTAATTATCAGAGTTGTGTTATGTTCTCGTCGAAGCAGAACTTTGGTCCTTCAATCAACAACACAACCATCTTGATCTCCTGCCACATGTTTGCATTTTTTTTGCATCCTCGTCCGGATTTCATTAACGTGTGTCTGTGTTGCAGGTGCGTATTTCCCCCTTGATTCTAGTGGTCTTGATCCATATTGCTGACATGGCATCTTTGAAGAAAATAATGGCTTATAGGCTACCAACACCTGATATCCGAGAATTACGGGGTTTGATTTCTTTAGCTGATAAAAAAGTGATGGAGGACTTCAGGAAAAGCTATAGGAGACTTCTGAATATTGTGTGTAAACTTTCTGCGTACGAGTTGAATGGCCTCTACGCTCTTCTGCAGTTTTATGACCTGCAGCTCAGATGCTTTGTTTTTCCAGATTATGTCTTAGCTCCAACCCTAGAAGATATTATGACTTGCTGGGGGTACCTTTGTTGAATCAGATGCCTTATTACCGTGTTGATGCTGAACCTGAGTTGGGTGAGCTGGCTGCTGCCCTTCATTTAGATGACTCAGAGCTAAAAGGGAAGTTGTTTAGAAAAATTGGGGTCTCTGGTTTCCCTTTGCCTTTCCTGGTGGAGAAGGCCTAAAGGTTTGCCAAGAAGGGTTGCTGGGTTGTATTCAATGCCATCTTAGCCCTTTGCATATATGATATCGTGTTATTCCCTAGTCACCCGGATTTCATAGGTATAGATGCCTGCCACATATTTACTTTCGGGAATCCGGTGCCCACTCTTTTCGGAGATGTTTATCATTCGGTTCACAACAAGAATGAAAACAGAAAAGGGAAGAATGTGGCGTGTTGCGCTCCTTTGCTGTACAAATGGTTTGCCAGCCATCTTCCTAAAACGGGTCCATTCATTGACTCTGCTGAGACTTCAACATGGTCTGCGTGTTTGATGGGTTTGTCTGCTAACAATATCACTTGGTTTGATAGAGACTTGCTAGGCAAAGAAATTGTGTATAGTTGTGGTGGCTTTCCTAACGTCCCTCTGGTCGGAAGGAACAGGTGTATCAACTATAATCCCTCTTTGCTGGTAAGGCAATTTGGATATGCGCTAAGAGGTCCTCCTGTAGAAGAAGAGATACATGAATCTCTGTATCTCATAGGGTTGCTTGAAGGTGACACTTTGGTTAAAGTAGAGAAAGCTTGGAGAAAAATTCATAGAAAAGGAAAAGTTTTGCTAGGAAAGAGCAACAACAAAGCCTTTGATCCATATGTAGCCTGGATCCGAGAGAGAGCCGCCAAGTTTCTGATGCCATTCCCTGTAGTTGAGCCATTATATCCTTCCGTGGTCGAAGAACCAACCACGGTTGATATTCAAGAGAAGGAAGAGTTAAGGAAAGCCAACAAAAAGCTAGAGAAAGAAATTGCTCAACTCCGAAGCGAGAAGAGTGAAATTGTGTACTCCGCAAGAAGCAGACTAGTTGATAAACCATCTGGGTGCAGAAGTGACCAAGCAGACTGATGCTCGAGAGCGTCTGGGGTTGGACTTCAAAGCTGTTAATAGCGTTCTCGCCACCAAGAAGAAAAACTTGGATAAAGCATATCTGAAGATCTCCAAATTCGAGGCAATGTGGAACGCTACTTTGACCAATCACAAGGAGCGGGAAGAGAAGCTGAAGTAACAAATTTCCAAACTGACGATTCAGCTTGAGGCCCAGCACGAGAGGATTGAAGCTGAAACATCACTCATGCGTAACGCTGAGCGCGAGTTGAGAGAAGTTAAGGCAAATCTGGAGGATTGCAAACTAAGGGATGATTCCAAGAGAACCAAACTGGAGGATTGCTTCGGAAAGGGAGCCTGGGAAGACTTTGTTAAATATATCCAGAGCACCATCAGACAGAGAGATCTGCTTATTCGAGGATTGCTTACCAGGCCGGATCACCCCGAGACAAAGAAACTATTAGAAGATTTACGTGCCCGCTGCCGCACTTGATTTCTTGTTGTATTTCTTTATAGCTTTCACTGTTGTATTGTTGACCATCACCAGGCTTGTTGGCTGAGGTCGCCCTATTACCGATTCTGTTATACTCAGTTACTCCTGTATGCTGCCTATGTGGGCTCTTTATATATATATATATATATATATATATATATATATATATATATATATATATATATATATATATATATATATATATATATATATATATATATATATATATATATATATATATATATATATATATATATATATATATATATATATATATATATATATATATATATATATATATATATATATATATATATATATATATATATATATATATATATATATATATATATATATATATATATATATATATATATATATATATATATATATATATATATATATATATATATATATATATATATATATATATATATATATATATATATATATATATATCAGATATTGATTCACCTCCGTGATTGGCTTCTTATTCTGACTCACTGTTATTCTGAAACTAGAATCGGGGGGAATCTCTCCCTAGGCACAGACACACGTTTGCATTTGCATATCATTTTGCATAACAGGTACCTCAGAACCATTGATCTTATTCCCTGTGCTAAATAGTTTGTTGCAGGATATCCGATCAGGAAGATTACAGAAATCCCCACAAGGCTATGGAACAGGTACGAGCAGAGCTGAGTGAGATTCGAAGCCAGATGAGGTAGTTCATGAGGGACATGCAGATGCTCAGAGAGGAGAACCAGCAGTTGAAGACTCAGGTGAGCTTGATCATGGAGGTAATAAGAGGCGTGCTCCGAAAAGAAAGTGATTAAATGCCCGAAGCTGCATCAAAGATGCTTGCTCCACTTGTGTCTGTGGAACCCATACCAAGGGATGATAGGCCATAGAGATCCTCTGCACAGCTTGAAGCTCGAGACTTTTCCCGTCAGCGGCCACGTCAGGTTTCTCAGGATAATCCTAGACGATATGGTCAAAAGATGAAACTATCTGACAGAATCTTCGATCCAATCCATGTGGATTATGCTCAGTTGGTGAAACTCTTGCTCCAACTTCAGTTGGTTAAACCTCGGCTTATGGCTCCATTTCCTGAGGAACTACCACCCGGCTGTGACATAAATGCCCGTTGCGACTTCCACCCTGGCTTACCGGGGCATAACATCACGAACTATAAAACTTTTAAGCATAAGGTTCAAGACTTGATTGATTCGAAAGCAATTGAATTTGTGTCGGGCGGCATGAAAGCTTCAGGAAAATTCATCCCCTATCATGCAAAAGAGATGGATGTTCCCATTCCCTCACCTGAAGCTGAGAAAAATCAGGAGTATATCCTGCAATCTTTGGTGTCAGAATCACCTTGCCCGCAATTTCTGCCTGTTCCGGGATCAAGCTTAAGGATGAAAGCGCTTGAACAAGGAGAGTCTTCACTAGTTCAGACCTCGTCTCTAGATGTTTATGTCGTTCAATACCAGCAGTTTCATGCTCCTCAATAGCAAGACTATCAGCGCCAGATTCAACATAGGCCTCACAACAATTTGAAAAGGAGGAACGTTCCCCTGCATCCCGTGCCTATGACGTACAGTCAGCTGCTGCCGCACCTAATTCAGAATTCTTTGGTGGAGCCCAAAGCTCTCAAACCGGTGCCAGAACCTTACCCTCCCGGGTATGATCCCAATGCTTGATGTGGATATCATGGGGGATCCATGGGGCATTAGACTGAGGATTTTGAGGCTTTTCAAGCCAAAGTGCAACTATTGATGGATAGAAGGTGCATATCCTTCCCACGAGGAAAGTTGGTCGTACACCGCTCATCTGATCAAGTCTGAAGATTCCAAGGGTCGCTCCCTTCAGCAGCAAATCAGTGTGAAAGCCTAATTCCTGAAGGCTGGCAATTTTCGTTTTGTTCTATTATTTCTTTGCATTCTTAGTTTCTTTCCTGTCTATATGCAAATTTTCGTTTGTAAAACTTGTTGTTTTCAATTGATATTGATAAATGAAATAAATATGCATGTCTTTGAATAAATCCATTCGCGTTCACTCTATTGCTTTCATTTATTTCCAACGCTTGTTTAAATGGAATCTGAGGGAGGATGACAAAATCGAAAGAAGTGAGCTTCCGAATGTATGCTTTTGAATAAAAACCTGTTGATGATGTACAAGCATTGTTTCAATTCCCAAACACCGGAGATATAAGGAAGATAATCCCTTGTTAACCCCTTTGAGCCGAGTAGTAAGAGTTTCTTTCTGAAAACGAAAAAACCCTCAATCATAACCCGGGGCAAGGTAGGTGTCATTTGATTTGACCAAGCGTTCAAATTACAACAGGAGTGTTCCCTTTCGAGGATAAATCACACCTATATAGGTCATACCTAAAAAACCATGATGGTTAAACCTTGCCGACAAGGAGTGAAACAGTCACAATCTCTTTTCAAATAAGTCATACGAGCCGATGTCATACGATTTGTTCAAACAAAAAAAAGAGAGAAAGAAAAGAATCAAAAGGAAAAAGCCCGCTAAGTCGAATCTTGAAAACAAGCGACTTAGGCAAAAATTAGGGCACCCCGCTGGACTTCAAAATCGAAAAAGAAACTCAAAAGAGTTAGTCCAGGAAAAATTTAGGGGAAAACGAAAAATGAAAAGCGAAAAGGATTACAAAAGAAAAATCCTCGAGAAAGAACGAAATTGTGTGGCTCCGGACGCCGAAAGACGAAAAGAGAGTAATTGTCACTTTGAAAAAGTGTGATTTCTTGAACTGCCACTCAACCTTTGAAAGGTGAGCGCTAAGGTCGAATTAGCTAAACGTAGAATCGGAGAACATCAATGAGAATGGGTGGGTTAAAATAAACTTTGAGTCTTTATCCTTTCCTTGTAAACCGTGAACCTGACCAAGTTACAACCTGAAAAAGTCCTAATTGAAGCAGGTTTGTTTCGAAAGCATAATTCGGTAAAGATCGCATCGAAACTGACTCCTAAAAGGATTCCTCTTACAACGTTGTACTAATGTTGACATGTTGATAAATGATTTATTCACTTTATGTCACAAATTTTTCCAGTGAACAGATTGGAATTTCAAAACTGTCATATGTATTGCATTTGATATGTCTTTTATGCAGAACAACTTGGTTTACTAATGAGTAAGCGCTTAACAGCAGGAAAGTTTCCATAATGGAAAGTCTGACCAGAATAGAATGCAGAATGCCTGAATATTCCGGTGAACCAGGGCAAGCTATATCAAATGATCACAGCATGAGAGTCAGCCATCCAAAAGTCATTTAATCCAGGGCAATCAAGTCGAAATTCGGTGAATCTCTCAGCCAAAGGTACTGCTCCGCAAATCTGTCAATCAGGGGCAAATTCATGACAAGGCTGGGGCAGGCCACCCCGAGAGCGCCGAAGCTATCCTTATCCTGAAGACGATTAACTTGAAGCACCTCTGTGAGGTTCAAGGTGCTGAGACCGTTCATGTCGAACCATCGGCGTACAAAGATTTTGGAGTTTCTTTCGAGAGGATGTTACGAAGATACCACAGGCTGGGGCACAAGTTGAAAGATGAAGGAATTGTTCCTCTCCATATCTGCAGAGTTTATCAAAAGTTGTTACATATTCTGGGGCACGCCATCTCGAGTTCGTTTCATGGCAAGTTTTTTCCAAGCAGGAGTAAAGTTTCCTCATCAGGTTCAGTTGTGTTTCCCCATAGAGTCTGAACATTGGACTGTGAGCATGAAGTTGTCTCCCTAAGCAGAGACAAGTTATCCCCAACTAGAGTCCATTCACCAGTAATTGGAGTTTGCATCTCTATCCCCAGTAGAGTATGTGCAAGATAATAAGAGTAGTCAAGTATGTACCCTTTGTCCCCAACAGTTGGTCGGTGCACAGTTAATCCCCACAGATTGCAGGTATATGCTTACTCCCCCAGCAAGTCAAGATCAGGGTTCCTTCCGCCGGGTATGGATGGTATTGTTCCCAACAGTGAGTTAGCACGTGGTTTTCTCCAGCCCATTGTCTATAAGCATTCAACTCTCAGCAGTTCAGACCGAGGTCTCCGGCAGAGTTGATTATCCTACAAAGTCGTATTCTTCCCGGCAGGTAAGATCAATTCCAGCGTCTGGTTGTCTATCGTCGGCCGAATTTGCAGCCCCGAGAGATCCGTATCCCGGAAGGCCAGTCGTGGCGTTGTTTCTCTTCAGTAGATGAGAGTGGCTGTTTTGGCAAGCTGTTTTGTATCCCCGTGGATTCGTCTATATTCCCAGATCGTATTTTGGAAAGCCATTCATGGTACTTTCCCCAGCTGAGTTAGCTGGTCAGGTTTCGATCCTCAGCGTAAGTCCAATCGTAGTTGGCACGTGTAAGCTATCCCCAGCAGGATTGTTTCTTTCCCCAACGGAGTTAGCATCGTCTCCCCAACATTTATTTTGCTGGAGCCGTTTCTGTGCATTTTGCATTGTGCATAGCATCTACCCAAATGCGTAGCATCTCCATCTCGTATGGAGAATTACACCATTTTCAAACATCTGCATCTTAAAACATGAGCTAGATTGTTACCTTTCAGATTTCAGGTAATTGTTGTCCCCTACACATGTGATCTTCAGGTCCCGACTTCCCCGTTGAACATCCAGATTCCTGTGAATTTTCAATTTGAGACGTTTTGTTCTACCCGTGCAGTGCCCAGACTCCGATTGGTTATTCTAACCCTAATGAACTTGGTGATGGTACTTCTGCTCCTTTGAGTAGTTAGATTTCGTTGAGTGTTCAGTTCATGACGTATCCCTGTATCCATTGATTATCCAGACTCCGGTAAATCCCCAGTAAGGATTTGTTTCATTGAGGATTCCGCCTCTGATTTGTTTCATTGAGTGTTCCGGCTCTGATTTATTTCATTGAGGGTTCCGCCTCTGATTTTTTTCATTGAGGATTCCGCCTCTGATTTGTTTCATTCAGTGTTTTGGCTCTGATTTATTTCATCGAGTGTTCCGCCTCTGATTTGTTTCATTGAGTGTTCTGGCTCTGATTTATTTCATCGAGTGTTCCGCCTCTGATTTGGTTCGTTGAGTACACCGGCTCTGATTTATCTCTTTGAGTGTCTTGACTTCGGTTTGTTCGTTCGTTTATCGCGTTGAGCGTATTGGCTCCGGTTTATTCGTTTCGTTCGTTAGATCGTGTGAGTGTCTTGGCTCCGGTTTATTTCATTCTTTCTCGTTGAGCTTCATGGATCCGGTTTGTATCGTTCGTTTATCGCGTTGAGCGTCTTGGCTCCGGTTTATTCGTTTCGTACGTTAGATCGCGTGAGTGTCTTGGTTCCGATTTGTTTCGTTCTTTCTTGTTGAGTGTCATGGCTCCGGTTTGTTCGTTCGTTTATCGCCTTAAGCGTCTTGACTCCGGTTTATTCGTTTCGTTCGTTATTGCGTGAGTGTCTTGGCTCCGGTTTGTTTCGTTCTTTATCGTTGAGCGTCATGGCTCCGGTTTGTATCGTTCTTTTATCGCGTTGAGCATCTTGGCTCCAGTTTATTCGTTTCGTTCGTTAGATCGCGTGAGTGTCTTGGCTCCGGTTTGTTCGTTCGTTTATCTCGTTGAGTGTCGTGGCTTCGGTTTGTTCGTTCGTTTATCGCGTTAAGCGTCTTGGCTCCGGTTTATTTGTTTCGTACGTTAGATCATGTGAGTTTCTTGACTCCGGTTTGTTTCATTCTTTCTCGTTGAGCGTCATGGCTCCGGTTTGTTCGTTCGTTTATCGCGTTGAGCGTCTTGTCTCCGGTTTATTCATTTCGTTCGTTATCGCGTGAGTGTCTTGGCTTCGGTTTGTTTCATTCTTTCTCGTTGAGCGTCATGGCTCTGGTTTGTATCGTTCTTTTATCGCGTTGAGCGTCTTGGCTCCGGTTTATTCGTTTCGTTCGTTAGATCGCGTGAGTGTCTTGGCTCCGGTTTGTTCATTCGTTTATCTCGTTGAGTGTCGTGGCTTCGGTTTGTTCGTTCGTTTATCGCGTTAAGCGTCTTGGCTCCGGTTTATTCGTTTCGTTCGTTAGATCGCGTGAGTGTCTTGGCTCCGGTTTGTTCGTTCGTTTATCTCATTGAGTGTCGTGGCTCCGTTTTGTTCGTTCGTTTATCGCATTGAGCGTCTTGGCTCCGGTTTATTCGTTTTGTTTGTTATATCACGTGAGTGTCTTGGCTCCGGTTTGTTCGTTCGTTTATCGCATGAGTGTGTTGGCTCCGATTTGTTTGTTCGTTTATCACGTGAGTGTCTTGGCTCCGGTTTGTTCGTTCGTTCTCGCGTTGAGTGTTTAGGCTTCGGTTGGTTACAGTTTATCTCGTTGAGTGTCCATACTCCGATCAGTTCCAATCGGTAATGTATTCCTCGTTTCGTTGAGTATCTAGGCTTCGACAGGTTTCGTTGATTCATTGTGTTCATTGTATATCCAGAATCTGACCATTTGACATGCTACCCTTCAGTCCTTCTCCGGAGAGTTTTACCAATTGTTTTGCAGTTTATTTCTGCGGTTGGCAAATTTCCAGGTTTCTTTGTTATTCAACCGCCTTTTACCTTGATTGTCTGAAAGCCATTCGCTTTTCACCCAGTCAGGTCCAAGCCGTTTGAATAGGGGCAGCTGTTGCACCCCAAAATTTGCCCAACCTATTTCTTTACTTGCCTTTTGTTTCATTGCATTCATAACATCAGCATTAGCATTAGCATTTGCATACCATCATTCATATACAGGGGATTGAGAGAGGTGTGTTTATCAAGAGGGGTACCACAAGGTTCCAAGGCTAATCAAGAAGCTTCATTCAAGCATTTGAGGTTTTATCATCCTTATCAAGTTATCAGAGAAAGTCAAAGCTTATTGAAGAAGTGGATTGTTGAAATGGTTGTATCTCCTATCTTGAGGATCAATTGAATATCATCAGAGAATTGCAAGTCCATGGATATGAATGTAGAACATTATAGGAGCTCAGGGGATGACTTGAGGATAATTATAGAGCTCATCCATGTCATTATTCAAAGTGCAAGAGGCCACAGTCAAAGCTGAGTCAACTAGGGTTTTCACCTGGTCAACCCTAGGTCAACTGCGAGTCTTGAGGAGATTAAGACTTAATTCCAGGAAACTATGGTCATGGAATGTTATGTTGAGACACCTAAGAGATCATGTCAAGATCAATTCATCAATATTCAAGAGTGTGAGAAGTTATTGAGCTAGGGTTTTTAAGCTTGACAGTGTAAAATCCCCTATCTCAGTGCCTAACTTCAAGACCACATAACTCAAGATACAAGTTCCATTTCATCTTGACATCCATATGATATTTGTAGAGCATTTTTGTAGCTTTCTTTGGAGTACTAGAAGTCATTCATTGGATTTCTAGAACTCAAGTTATGAAGCAGACAAGTTACAGGTCATCAGATGAATGTGATTTTGGTACTTGAAAGTCAACCAACTTCCAGTACATTTTTGAGCTAGAAGGATATTTCTCCTCAACTTTTGATAAGCATGAAAGTTGTTCCTCATGATCTTAGCTTTCCAAAGAGTACCAGAAGTCCTCATTTGGATTTGTAGAACTCAAGATATGAGACTTGCAATTCAAGGGTATTTTGGGAAAGTAAGATTACAGGCCATTTTCATTATAGCTCAATTTCACCACCTTGCATACCTCAAATGAAAATATTTCCAACTTAAAATTGCTTAAAATGAGGTTGTTGCACCCCAAAATTTGACCAACAATTATTTATTCATTGAGTGTTTGAAAGTGGATACCTTCATCAGAAAGTTCAAGAGATCCTCAGAAGAAATGGGTTGAAACCAGGGTTGTGTGTTTCATAGCTTGAGAGTTGTGGGTGCACCTCAGATGGTTCTGAGACTTTGAGAATGAATTTGATGTTTTGGGAAAGCCTATGAGATGTCTTGATAGCCTTCATTAAGCCCAGAGAAGTCATTATGCAAGAGTTCAGAAGATTCAACCATGAATGATAGAATTAGGGTTTTGACTGGGTCAACCCTAGGATAACTGAAGATTTGGGAGAGGTTGAGACCCAATCCAAGAGCCATGAGATCATGGAATGATGCATAGAGATGATATAAAGATGATTCCTAGGCCAACTCATCATGAGTGAGGAGTTTGAGAAGTTTCAAGTCAGGATCCCCAAGGATTGTCAGTGAAAAACCCTAATTTGATCCTTATCTTCCAGGCAGTTTTAGCTCTAGATGTGATTGATATCTCACCTTCCCCACAACATGAATGTTGTAGAGCTTGTTCTAAGCTTTAATTTGAGTGGTGGAAGTCCTTGATAGGAGTTACAGAGCTTAAGGTATGGTTTTGACAAATTACAGGTCAGCAGAGGTGTGTGAATCTGGGTCCTTGAAAGTCGCCCAACTTGCAGACAACTTTTGCCCTAGTAGGGTGATTCCTATGACTTCTTGGTCAACATGAATGTTGAAGAGGATCTTCTTAGCTTTAATTTGAGTGGTAGAAGTCCTTGATTGGATTTGTGGAACTCAACTTATGGTTTAAACAAGACAGGGGTATTTTGGTCATTTGTCAGTTATAGGTCATTTTTAAGCAAATGCCTAAAACTCCTATTTCCAAGCCTCAAATGAAAAAACTCAAAACATGAAAGTTGCTCAAAATGTGATTTTAAGTCTAGAAAGAAGGTCACAAATTGTTGGAAAAGCTCATAGCATGAAGTTACATGATTGGTCAAAAATGAACTAAAAATGGCATATAAGTTTGAAAAGTTGAATTTGAAAATTGGTTTGGAAGATCCACAAATCCAAAATAGGTCATCCAATATATCATTTTGATTGGAAAAGTCATTTTGAGAACATTGGTTTAGCTAGAATTTTGATTTGAAGCTTTAAAATGGGTGATGCTTTGAAAACTTGTTACTTGAAAAAGAAGGCAACTTGGGAAATCTTAACACAAGGCAAAACCAAGGCTTATAGTTGTGCATATATTCTTATTATCTCATGTAAAGGCATTTTGGCACCAAATGGTAAGGCATAAGGCATGGGATGTGAGATTTTCAATATGTCATCACATGAGATTTTTAAGAAATTTCCACCATATTCTAGATGAATCTAGAAGCATCTAATGATCATTATAAAAAGAAGGCCATGAAGAGAGTTCAAGGTTGGTGATAGCAAGAGGATTCAGAGAGGAGAGAGAGAGAAGCATCCATTGAAGAGGTTTCTTCAAGTTGAAGCAACTCTGGTTTTCTTCCATTGCAGACCTTCTCCACCATCACAAGTGCAAACAGAAAGTTTCTCACCATTGGAGGATCATCCTGAAGCAATTACAAGGCCTGAAACCTTCTCCTCATAACTTCTCCATCATCACTTGACAGGTTGGTTTCTTTCCCTAATCCTCTTAATTTATTTAGTTTTAGTTCATTCTTTAGGTGTAGAATTAATGTGCTAGGATAGAGGATCAATTTCTGAGAGTTTGAGAGCTCTGCGTGAGGTTCCATGGCAGGTGAGTGTTTCTTTAAAGATCAAGAACTAGCTGTTTAAGGTTTTTTAAGTAGCATGAATTAGGTTAGATTAGCTAGGGTAGCATGTAGAGCAAGTTTAGATCCATAGGTTGAGGTTTCACCATGGTTGATCTCAGGTGAACATGGTGGAACCATGATCTTAATGTCTTCTGTTAGGATGATCTAGGGAGAATTAGGGGAAAGTGCGCGTATGGCTGTGTTCCTCTTGAGTAGTAGGAGATTTTTCGTTTTGGAATCGTGGCATTTCGTGGCCTGAGCAGGGAGAACGAGGGAGAGGAAGATGAGTGCATGGATGGAGGGTTTCTGAAAACCCTAGAATCGTTGGGGACGATGAAGGTGGTCCGTTGGATTAGTCCCCAAGTTTGACAAGTTAATCTCATCGCACGGCCGTGGTTCAATCTGAAGATGGAGGGAAAAATTCAAAAAATGAAACGCGGTCGTTTCATTTAAGCTGGTCTCTGGGCTTAGTTCGCTATCCGCGCCCCCCCCCTATTTCTGGCCCATCTGAAACCAACTGGCGCGTGTTGCTATTCCAACCCCCCTCCCTTTTAATTGATTTAATTTCTTTTATTTTCTTTTAATATTTTTCTTGTTTTAGAAAATTCATTAAAAATTGAAAAATAACTCTTTTTTAATTCTTCTTTTTTCTATGAGTAGATAATGATGTGTAGAAAATATTAAAAATAAAAATGGGATTTTATTTTTAAGTTTAGTATTTTTAATGGATTTTTCTTTTAAATAGCTTTTATAATGTTTAGTTTGGTATCATGATTTTGCAAGAATTGTTTTAGGACCTTCCCTTTAGTCTTTTTAATCCATTCTTTTTTGTGCAATTAGATGATGAATCATAGTTCCCCATAGGATTTTTTCTAGAATTTTAGAATTAAATTTTGATTAGTTTAATTAGGGTAGATATAGGGTATCCTAATTAGGGTTTAGGTTGTGCTTAGGTGAAGAATTCACTTTCTTTGATTGAGTTTTGTCTTTATTTTTAGGTAGAGGCCTATGTAGATGTTATGAATAGACTTTGTAGACCCTTGTGAATAATTGTTAGATTTTTCCCCATTGGTTTAGTATTTTTAGGTATTTTCTGAAGTTGCCTGTTGATTTTGTCTACCCTGTGGTTATCTGTTCATCTTTGGGGTTCATTGTGGGGAGTTTGTTGTGGGGCTTGTGTTGCCTTGAAGATCTTGTTGGAGAGCATGATGAAGAGAAGATTGTAGATCAGGATTCAGAGACCCAGAGCTTGGCTTGTCCCCTGTTTGTGAGGTTTTGAGATCCTGAAGTTTGAAGGGAGTTCATGGTACTTTCCTGAGGAAGGCACTATGAATGACTTTCATTCTTTCTTCTCACCTCTTTCTTAAGTATCCAATGATGTTGGATCCAACTTGTGAGTTTAATTTCTCCTGAGGAGGAATGTAAACTGATCACATGTTGTTGAGCCACATGGGATACAATTCCTAAGTGGAAGCCTCCTAGTACTTTCCTGAGGAAGGTCCTATGGGTCTATTCACTTAGTTCCCTTAGTTTATCTAGGATTTCTCAAGTATCCAATGATGTTGGAGCCAACTTGTGAGTTTAATTTCTCCTGAGGAGGAATGTAAACTGATCACAGTTGTTGAGCCACATAGGATACAACTCCTAAGTGGAAGCCTCCTAGTACTTTCCTGAGGAAGGTCCTGTGAGTTTATTCACTTAGTTCCACTAGTTCAGATAGGATTTCCTAAATATCCAGTGATGTTGGAGCCTGCTTGTGAGTTTAATTTCTCCTGAGGAGGAATGTAAACTGATCACAGTGGTTGAGCCACATAGGGTATGACTCCTGAGTATACACCTCCTAGTGTTCTCCTGAGGAAGACACTATGAGTCTGCTTGCTTAGCTCCCTTTCTTTGGTAAGCTTGTTTTGAAGCTTGAAGACTGGGATTGATTTCTCTTGTTTAGGGTTTTGCTTGAGGGCTTTGCTTAGATTTGATTCAGATTCTGTGCTAGGGTCAGGATTAGAGAGTAGATTCTTTCTTTCTCAAGCATGTGTGTTTGTTTGCCTGGTGGCACTTCCCTTCTCTTATTTGTTCTTTGCTTGATAGTATGTTGTTTATCTTCAGTATGATTGCTGTTGTTTCATGACTGGCTTGAGGTCGAGACGAGCTTGTGGAGGCTGAAACCCCACACACATTTCCTCCCTCACTTGCATTGCATGCATTTTACTGTTAAAGCTGATGCTTTTGTTTGTTTTGGTGTATCATTGACATGATCCCTTAGGACTCTCATTTCCTCTGATGAGGATTTGATGATAGACTTTAGGTTGAAACCTATGCATGACAACATCTAGGAGTTCCCTGTTCAAACCTCAACCATAGGATGAATCCGTGGCATGATAACAGTAGGACTTGATAGTCTCCCTCCTAGTTGGGCCATTTTTCCCGTAGTTAGCCGAACTACGTTTGCTCTGATCTTTCATACCAGATGAAAGTACGTAGGCATAGGATGCGATGTCCTAGCGAGCAACCTTCCCAACCTTCACCTGTAGTTAGCCGAACTACGTTGACTCTGATTTCTCATTCTCTGATGAGAATACGTAGGCATAAAGCGCGATGCTTTGCCGAGTCATTTTTCTTTTCTTTTTCAGCCAGCCATTAGCGTAGATAGATTATAACCAACCCGTCCAAGTAAACACATAAGCGAGGATCCCGTCGAGTACGACGGACGTGAGGGGTGCTAATACCTTCCCCTTGCGTAACCGACTCCCGAACCCAGACAATGGTTGCGATGACCTTGTCTTACCCTTTTTCGTCAGGTTTTTTCCGATCGTTTCCTTTCCCGCTCTGAGGGATAAATAACGAAAGGTGGCGACTCTTCTGTCATGCCGGCACCTTATTTTCGCGCAAGCGACAGCTGGCGACTCTGCTGGGGACTTATAGCATCTAGGGACTTTTCCCATCCCTTATGCTGGGACCGTTTCCCATCCCCTACGCGAGTCAATCCTATCGTTTGTGTGTTTGCTTGTTGGGTTGCGTTTATTTATCGCATTTTTACTTCCCGCACTTTACTTCCCGCACTTTATTTCCCGCATTTTATTTCCAGTTTGATATGATTATCTGTGCTGCTGTGGGAGAGGGATGTTACTGTGAGTGAAAAGCCGGACCTGGGCTTGAGTACACACCTAGATATAGTTGCGGAGAAGTAGTAGACGAACCTGTCTGCTGAGCAGGCACAGTTCCCTACGAAAATCTGCGCTCAGACGAGATTCTTGCAGAGGTGCTCCTTTCCGGTCCTGAGGATCTGAGGGGAGTCCAGACGTGAGGGTTGTCGACTCTGGGGACCGATCATTTGGAAGTCAGCTAAGAGAGGCCTCTTCATGACTTGACGATGCCACTCCTTCTGGGAATCGTATTGTCACTCATGAAAGTCTGTGACGCTGATGACCGCATAGGATGTCGTACCTTTGTCCGTGGATTAGGTCCATCATACCTGTGAGTGGGGTTGGGATATTGCAGGAAACTTTGACCTCCAGACTACCTGGTTTTCTTGACAGTGAATCAGTTATGTTGGGTTCTCAGTTGCAGATATGTTCTTGATAGAGCAAGGGCTTGATCAGAGGATTTTATCATCGGGTGTTTGTCTGTTCCTGATAGAGCAGGTTCCGATCAGAGTATTGTTATCAGAGGTTTGTTCTGGATGGAGCAGATTTTTGAGTGGGGTCTGAGGATCTCGTCAGCGGTTGTTATTTGTTCTTGATAGGGCAGATTTTGAGTGGGGTTTGAAGATCTCATCAGCAGCTGTGTGTTTGTTCTTGAGAGGGCAGATTTGTGATTTGGGGACCGAAGACCTCATCAACAGATATTCTTTGATCTTGCATCCAGGGTCTTTATTATCAGGCCTTAGTTCTTGTCAGGGCAGAATGCTGATCTCAATCCTATCAGATGGTTATTCACAGCAGATCAGATCAGTGGTTTTATACCGGGGTTTCCTTCTCATCAGTGACTGTTGGCACCGAATCTCCACGGCAGCCACCTGGATATTGTTGCATGCCTGCATTTTGCATTAGCTTGCATTCGCATTCCATTAGCGTGTGTCTGTGACAGGTACCGTTTCCCCGATCCAGGATCTTTCGCCTCTTATTGCATTACTGCAGCCTCTCTCAGAAAGACTGTTGTGTACGAGTTCTCGGTCCTTGATGTGTCGAATCTGACTATTGCTATGTGAGGTTACTATTTCCATGATTGGGCCTGGATTCCTCTCCTTATTATTGCCAGCAGGTGCCAGGATCGGGGGAAAATCTCTCAAGCACAAAGACACACGCATGCATCTGCATAAAGCATTTTTGCATGACATACATTCTGCTGCTTTTCCTAACCCTTGATGTTGACAGGTTTGACAGGTACTCAGGTTCCGAGCTGCTTTCGATCTCCAGGATTGATCAAAGACTCATCCACCGCTACTCAACTCGCGCCAATCAAACGAGAATCATGGACCAGGTATAGTCAGATGTTCAAGAGCTCCGTGAACGGATGGATCGTTTTATGGAGCTGATGCAAGTAGTTGCGAATGGGCAAGACCAGCTTCGTACTTTGGTTCAACCTCTCATCTCCAGGGTTGACAGTAATGGAATACTTCATGGCGGGGCCGTGCCCACTCCTCCTCAAGGGGATACTCCGCAGAACGTTGTTCCTGCTGCCGGGGGCAACGGTAGTGCTAACGGCAATCTTATGACTAATCTCGGACTTAATGCGGCAGGCGCCGGCAATGGTGGTTTGGGAGCCAATGTTAACATGGGGCCGGTCAACGGCAATGTTGGTGCAGGAAATATGGTGGTGCCTCAACCGTGGCTGGAGGACCATCAGGATGACATTTTCTCTCAGAGAGGTGTAGAGGCTGAATTGACTGCTGAGGCTCGAATCAGGTTCAAGGCGCTGGAAGACAAGATGAGAGATATAGAAAATCAGAACACATTGGGCGTTGACATGGCCAAACTTGGGTTGATTGCTGACTTTAAAGTACCTCACAAGTTCAAGGTGCCTATCTTTGAGAAGTATAGGGGCACTACTTGTCCCCGCGTTCACCTCCGATCTTATTATAGAAAGATGTCCGCTTATTCTGACGATGAGAAGTTGCTGATGCACTTCTTTCAGGATAGTCTTTCTGGTCCGTCGCTCGAATGGTATATGGGTTTGGAGCCCGCTGCTGTGCACACCTGGAAAGATCTTGCAGAAGCGTTTGTTCTCCACTATCAATATAATAGCGACTTGGCTCCCAACCGAGTTCAGCTTCAGAATCTCTCGCAACGGAACAATGAAAGCTTCAAGGAGTACGCCCAGCGGTGGCGTGAATTGGCTGCTCGGGTCCAACCACCGATGGTTGAGCGTGAATTGGTGCAAATGTTCGTGGCTACCCTTCCTGGAGTCTATTATGAAAAGCTGGTCAGTGGCATGTCGGGAACATTCTCGGCTCTTATCACTTTGGGCGAGCATGTTGAGAACGGTATAAAGATCGGAAAAATTCAGGGCGAAACATCCTCAGTTGGAGGAGCTAGCAAGAAACCCTATACTGGCAAGCGTCGAGAGGGAGATGCCAGTGCTGTCACTAATGCTAGGAGAAAGGGCAAGGGCCCTCAGTCTCAGATCGCTAGCATAAACATCCCAGCTGCTCCGCCGCAGCCGCAGCAGCAGCCCCAGCAACAGAATAATCAGGGATATAAGAGATATCAGAATCGGGGTCCCCTGGCAAACCGTCATTTGGAAACTCCTCCTATGCCGTATGCACAGCTTCTGCAAACGTTGCTTCAGCTCCAGTTGGTTCGCAAAAGGACAATGGCTCCCTTAACAGGGGCACCACCACCAGAGTATGATGCTAATGCTACTTGTGAATTTCACTCGGGGGCACCTGGCCATACGGTTGAGAATTGTAAAGCTTTTAAGCACAAAGTCCAGGACTTGGTGGACGCCAAGGTTATCAACTTTTCTGACAACGTGCCCAACGTCACCAAAAATCCAATGCCTCATCATAAGGGGGGCGGAGTGAATGCTGTTATCACTGAGGAGAGTTCAGACTTGCTGACCGATGTCAAAGATCTGAAGACGCCGTTGAGTTTTGTCAAGGCTAAGTTGCTGAAGAAGGGCTTCTTTCCCGGATGTGGAAAGTTATGTATGGCTTGTGCTACACTTCCTGATGGGTGTGAGCAGTTGATCGAAGGTATCCAGAGTCTGATGTCCGAGGGTATTTTGCAATTCAGTCGGAGCATTGAGAATGCGTCAGGGGAAGTCGTGCTGAAGCAGGCAGACGAAGTTGCTACCATTACTATTCCTCGTCACCCTATTACTATTTCTGCGCCCCGTCCGCCCTCTATCACCATCACCAGGGCCGGACCAATCCCATTCGAGAGTACCAATGCCGTTCCATGGCATTATGGCGCCGAAGTTTATTGTAATGGTCAGAAGATAGAGCTTGAGCCGTCCAGATCGACTGCGCAGAATCTTATTGAGGTCAGTGGTATCACTAGAAGCGGAAGAGTGTTCGCACCGGCAGAGGTTGCGGCAGAGAAAGTGGTCCGGGCTGACGCTGTGGATAAAGGTAAAGGTAAAGCTGTTGAAGAGGTCCCTGCAGGGGCAGAGAAGGACTTGCTGGTTAAAGATGCTGAAGAGTTCATGCGACTGATCAAGAAAAGTGACTACAAGATTGTAGATCATCTTCACCAGACTCCGTCAAAGATCTCGATTCTTAACCTGTTGTTGTGCTCCGAGGCGCACCGCAATGCATTGCTGAAAGTATTGAATGCTGCATACGTGCCGCAGGAGATATCAGTAAATCAACTCGAGGAAGTAGTAGCCCATGTCAATGCTGGTAATGGGCTGGGATTTACAGATCTGGAGCTGACTCCTAAGGGAAGAGATCACAACAGCGCCTTGCACGTCTCGATAGAGTGCAGAGGCACGATTATGTCACATGTCCTAGTAGATACAGGTTCCTCGCTTAACGTGCTTCCGAAGAAGGCACTGATGAAGTTGGATACCCGTGGACTGCTGTGCACGCCCAGTGATCTGGTCGTGAAGGCCTTTGACGGAACCAAGCGCCACGTCTTCGGAGAATTGACCCTGCCAATTCAAGTTGGTCCAGAGACGTTTAATGCGGTTTTTTATATCATGGATATCATGCCCGCCTATAGTTGCCTCTTAGGTCGGCCGTGGATCCATTCTGCTGGTGCCGTAACGTCCACGCTGCATCAGAAGCTTAAATATGCTGTTGGGGGCAGCATAGTGACAGTCTGTGGAGAAGAGGACATCATGGTAAGCCACCTATCGTCCTTTAAATACGTTGAAATGGATGGTGAGATCCATGAAACTCTTTGCCAGGCATTTGAAACCGTCAGGGTGAAGGAGGTAGCTCCCGTTGTTGCAGAGAAGCAAGAGTTGAACCTCTCCTCGTTTAAGGAAGCTAGAGCCGTTGTCGAAGCTGGTTCCACCCCAGGCTGGGGGCATGTTTTGGATATACCAATCAAACAGGATAAGTTTGGATTAGGGTATTCTCCTGGAGCTGAAGCTTCATCCTCTTCCGGCAACTCGTCTCGTGGGAAAGGGCCGATCTTATTCACCAAGGGGGGAGTAATCTTCGAGAGCATCAACGCTGCGTCAGAGGACAGCGGAGACAGTGATTGCGATCTTGACGCCTGGATTCAACCGAGCAAGCCAGGCGAGCGCCTCCACAATTGGACCATCAAGGAGATTATCAAGCTGACAAGTGAAGAGTAATGATTTGCTTTTTACAATCTTTGTACAACCCTATGTCCTGCCCGGGGCATAGTGGTTTTACTGTCAGGGCCTTGTTGGATTATGTGTATGCATTTTGTTAATAAATAAAAGGCGTTTTCTTCGTAATCAAATGTTGTGTTCTCTGTTATTCATGTTTTATGTTTGTTTCGAAAAACAGCAAAATGGCAACGAGGTTCGTGCTAACCTGCATATTCCTGCTTTGAACTTAACCCTTGTTATTGCAGGATCCACGTAACAGATGACATCGACTCTGGACCCTCTACGGCTCACTACGACTTTGATTGCCCGATCTATCAAGCCGAGGATGAGATTGATGAAGACGAAGACCTTCCGGAAGAGTTGGCCCGCTTGTTGAGACAAGAGGAAAAGGTTATTCTGCCTCACGAGGAGGATATTGAGATTGTAAATCTGGGTTCTGAGGAGCTCGTCAGAAATGTCAGAGTAGGGGCTGCACTGCAGAATGATGTCAAGCATAGACTGGTCGAGATGCTTCGAGAGTATAGTGACGTCTTTGCTTGGTCATATGAGGATATGCCCGGACTTGACACAGATATCGTGGTTCATCGCTTGCCGTTGCGAGAAGATTGCCCTCCAGTCAAGCAGAAGCTCAGGAGGACGAGACCAGACATGGCTGTAAAAATCAAAGAAGAGGTCCAGAAGCAGTTGGACGCAGGATTTCTAGCCGTTACCACTTACCCTCCGTGGGTCGCCAACATAGTGCCTGTACCGAAGAAGGACGGTAAGGTACGCATGTGCGTCGATTATCGGGATTTGAATAGGGCGAGCCCTAAGGATGATTTCCCGTTGCCTCATATCGATGTGTTGGTCGACAATACAGCCCAGTTTTCCGTGTTTTCGTTCATGGATGGCTTCTCCGGTTACAATCAGATTAAGATGGCGCCGGAGGACATGGAGAAAACGACGTTTATCACCCCCTGGGGCACGTTTTGCTATAAGGTAATGCCCTTCGGTCTGAAGAACGCAGGGGCCACTTACCAGCGGGCAATGGTAACTTTGTTTCATGATATGATTCATCATGAGATCGAGGTCTATGTTGATGACATGATTGCAAAGTCCCAAACGGAGGAAGAGCATCTGGTCAACCTATTGAAGCTGTTTGAAAGGCTTAGGAAGTTCAGGCTGAGGTTGAATCCTAACAAGTGCACTTTCGGAGTGCGGTCCGGAAAGTTATTGGGGTTTATCGTTAGTGAACGAGGTATCGAAGTTGATCCTGCAAAGATAAAAGCTATCCAAGAAATGCCAGCGCCGAAAACAGAAAAAGAAGTTCGTGGTTTCTTGGGCCGAATAAACTACATTGCAAGGTTTATCTCTCAGCTCACAGCCACTTGTGAACCGATGTTCAAGTTGTTAAAGAAAAATCAGGCGATTACTTGGAATGAGGATTGCCAGAAGGCATTCGATAAGATAAAGCAGTATCTTCAAGAACCTCCAATCTTGATACCCCCAGTGGCTGGACGGCCATTAATCATGTACTTGACAGTTCTGGAGAATAGTATGGGGTGTGTCCTCGGTCAGCATGACGAGACGGGCAGAAAAGAGCATGCCATTTATTATTTGAGTAAAAAGTTCACTGAGTGTGAATCTCGATACTCGATGCTGGAGAAGACGTGTTGTGCATTAGCTTGGGCTGCCAAACGTCTACGACAGTATATGCTCAATCACACCACTATGCTGATTTCGAAGATGGATCCGATCAAGTACGTCTTCGAAAAGCAGGCTCTTTCGGGCAGGATTGCCAGATGGCAGATGGTGTTAACAGAATATGATATTCAGTACGTCTCCCAGAAAGCCATCAAGGGAAGCGTATTGTCTGACTACCTTGCCGAACAGCCAATCGAAGACTACCAGCCGATGAAGTTCGAATTCCCTGACGAGGACATTATGTTTCTCAAAGCGAAGGATTGCGATGAGCCATTGCCCGATGAGGGACCAGATAGGAAGTCTCAGTGGAAGTTGATATTCGACGGAGCGGTTAATTCCTATGGGAGTGGTATCGGGGCTATCATCACGACTCCTCACGGATCCCATATCCCGTTTACTGCAAGACTGACGTTTCCAGTTACCAACAACGAAGCCGAGTATGAAGCATGTATTATGGGTCTAGAAGAGGAAATTGATTTGAGAATCAAGAATCTAGACATATATGGTGACTCAGCGCTTGTAATCAATCAGATCAAAGGGGAGTGGGAAACTCGTCAAGCGAATCTAGTGTCGTACATGAATTATGCCAGGAGGCTGCTTCCGTTCTTTGACCGAGTAGAACTTCATCATGTACCCCGGGCTGAAAACCAAATGGCTGATGCTTTAGCCACGTTGGCTTCAATGTATAAAGTCAATTATTGGAATGAGGCTCCAAGAATTGTGCTTTCGCGTCTTGACAGACCAGCGTTTGTGTTCGCAATCGAAGATGCCACTGACGGCAAGCCATGGTTCCACGACATCCAGACCTTCCTTATGACCAAGGAGTATCCTGCGGGTGCGTCAACCCAGGATAAGAAGACTCTGAGGAGGCTATCTGGAAACTTTTACCTCAACCCTGATGGAGTGCTGTATAAGAGAAACCACGATCTCGTGCTACTCAGATGTGTAGATGAGAAAGAAGCAAGTATGCTCATGGAAGAAGTCCATGAGGGCACATTTGGTACGCACGCCGGCGGGCACGCCATGACGAGAAAGATCCTGAGAGCAGGATATTACTGGCTGACTATGGAGTCGGATTGCTTCAGATTCGCGAAGAAATGTCATAAATGCCAGATTTATGCTGATAAAGTTCATGTGCCGCCGTGCCCATTGAATGTCATGTCCTCCCCTTGGCCGTTCTCCATGTGGGGCATCGACATGATAGGCAAGATCGAGCCCACTGCATCCAACGGTCATCGTTTTATCCTGGTAGCTATCGACTACTTCACCAAGTGGGTGGAGGCAGCCTCGTACGCTAATGTGACCAAGCAGGTGGTAGCTAAATTCATAAAGAGGGACATCATCTGTCGCTATGGAATTCCCGAGCGGATCATTACTGATAATGGTTCGAATTTGAATAATAAGATGATGAAGGAGCTGTGCCAGAGCTTCAAGATCGAACACCACAACTCGTCTCCTTACAGGCCAAAGATGAATGGCGCTGTTGAAGCGGCCAACAAGAACATCAAGAAGATTGTTCAGAAGATGGTTGTGACGTATAAAGATTGGCACGAGATGCTGCTGTTTGCCTTGCACGGTTATCGTACTACGGTGCGTACGTCGACCGGGGCAACGCCTTTCTCCTTGGTGTATGGTATGGAAGCTGTCCTACCATTAGAAGTGGAGATTCCCTCTTTGCGAGTTTTGGTTGATGTGAAACTTGATGAGGCAGAATGGGTTACGAATCGCTTGAACCAGCTCAGCCTGATGGACGAGAAGAGGTTAGCATCGATTGCATTTGGTCGCCTGTACCAAAGCCGAATGAAGAAAGCTTATGATAAGAAGGTGCGTCCTCGAAGCTTTCAGACGGGTGATCTCGTCCTGAAGAAGATTCTTCCGCCACACTCAGATCACCGGGGCAAGTGGACTCCGAATTACGAAGGGCCGTATGTCGTCAGCAAGGTTTTCTCAGGAGGAGCTTTGTTGTTATCCACGATGGATGGTGAAGATTTTGCATCCCCGGTGAACGCGGACGCAGTTAAAAAATACTTTGCTTGAAAGAGACCCGCTGGACAAAAAAAGAAAGAGTCCAGGCAAAAAAGGGCATCCCGGCGAACCAAAAACAGAATAAAAGGTTCGGGCAAAAATTAGGGATAAATTGAAAAAATGATCACCCGCGAAGTTGAAAACCTACACTGGGCGGCTTCGGCAAAAAAGGGTATCCCGGTGAACTGAAAACCCGTGAAGGGCGGTTCACGCAAAAGTTAGGGATTTGAATAAGCAAATGACTGCGTTCCGCGTATGGACTTTCATTGTTTAGTGGTTCGGAAGACCTAAGGGCTGTTTATCTGAATCAATCTCTTCCAAAGCTGAAGCATCGGAGAAGTATCGAAGTCGAGTGGGTCTTAGAGGGATCAACTCATGGTGTTCGTCTACGCCTCGATTGCCGACATTTGTATATACTGATGTATATTTATGTTTTCTTTTTGCGCGGCTTCCTCATTCCAGGAGCTTGCTTCTGTTGTAAAACATTTTTGCCCGTTCAGGGGTTCATCATCAATAAAATGCACATTATTCAGCAATTCTACTTGTCTGCTTAGCATTTATCTGTTTTGTTTGCGAATGAAAACGCCGATATTTTTGATAAAATGCGCATACATAAACTTGCGGGCCTAGGCCCATTGATTGTTGAAACAACTAATTAACTGAATATTGTCACGAGATAATAACCTGGATAGGCCCCTTTGAGGAGGGTATCTTGTCTGTTTGTTTGTGTTGTTGCAGGTGTAGTACGTGCCAGAAGATGTGTCGTGCGTATCCCCGAAGCAGGATGAGTCCTCCTTCCCCAGCAGAGTTCAGTAGTCTCTCCTCCGCAGAATCTAAACGCAAGATGGTGAGCATTGATATGTCTTCCCCAGGTAGAGGTGATTCTCTTCCCCAAACCGACGCATCCTGAAGGAATGTCACCTCATCAGCTGAAGCCAAGCACCGAAGAGGGATGTCATCTTTCCCCAGCACCGGGTCACAAGTGCAGAGTTCATAGAAATGTTTGGGTACTGGAGCTCGTGTTTTCCCAGTAAAGTCACCAAAGCAGGTGTCTCCCCCCGCACCGGGTCACAAGTGCAGGTTTCGCAGGAAGCTGTTCGTTAGCTGAAGGATGCAGTAACGGATGGTGCCAGACTGAAGTCTCCAGTGGAATTGAGATTCTCCACCAGAGTCATGCTCTCTCCTGAAGATGGATGGTTCCCTCTTCCCCAGTAGAGTGTTGGAACAGCTGATGTTGTATTCCCCTGCAGAGTTGTACTCTCCCCCGAAGTCAGATGATTCCTTCTTCCCCGGCGAAATTGAGTTTCCTCATCGGAGTTGCACTCTCCAGCAAAGTAGAATGATTTCTCTCCCCGACTGAGTCCGCAGAAAAGCAGAATCCTTGGAAGTTGATCGGATCATGATTGATTTTTCCCAGCAGAGCGTGGGGCAACTAGTGTTATGTTTCCCCCAGCATCGCACTCGCTCCGTCGAAGCAGAATGATTTCTCCTTCCTCAGCCGAGTTTGTAGATGTCCAAGAGATCCGAATCCTTGGAGGTTGATCAGATCATGATTGGTTTTTCCCCAGTGGAGTGTTGAGCAGCTGAAGTTGGTTCCCCTCAGAGTGGTCATCCCCAGAAGAGTAGTCGAGACGGCCGCGCAGTTCATTCTCGCGATTGATATCAGCAGATCCAAGTTCTCGTAGAGCTTCATCCCCTGCAGCAGTCAGCTGAAGTTGTTCCCCTGCAGTAGTTCGCGGAAGATCATCCCCCAGACAGAGCCTGATTGATATTGGCGTGTTCAAGTTTTCCTCAGCAGGATGATTCCTCTACCTGAGTGGTTCTTTCTCCTTGACAGGAGGATTTCCCCCTTCGGCATTTATTTTGCTGACGGGATCGCATCATTGTGCATGATCGCATATCATTGTGCATGATTGCATAGCATTGTGCATGATTGCATGACATTTAGCATAAACGCACATCATTCCCACTGTGTGGGGCATGGTGCCGAAGCATACGCACCATAAGCATGATCTAGGTCATCATCATCCTTGTTGAACAGGTGTACCACCAAAAGACCGGTTGCTCAGGACGATTCCTGATGTTCTCCCCGGCAAGGTCGCTCCCAAGATGATTCTTAAAGACCCCGGTGTGATCCCCACGGTCGCTCGCTCGCTCAAGATGATTTTTGAGATCCCCAGCGAAGTCTTCGGTTCAAGATGATTCTCGAACTCCTCAGCAGGGCCATTTGCTTAAGACGATTCTTGAGACCCCAGTACAGCTTCCCGGGTTGTTCGCCTAGTATGATACTTGAGCTCCCCAATAGCGCCTCCAGCAAGAGTTGCCCAGGAAGATTTCTGGGATACCCAACAGAATGTTTGCTCCGGAAAGGTTATCAGTTCAGGACGATTCTTGAAGATGCCCGACGGATCTGTTTGGTCAAGATGATTCTTGAAGCCCTGAGCAGCATGATATGTCTGCTCCAACAATGATGTCTAATCTGAAGATGGATTTCATAAGCGCCCGAAGGCGATATCAGAAGGTTCCTGTGAGTCCAGATTTCCGTGTTGAAGAATCAACGGGTGGCTGAAGGCAAGGTTCCAGAGGTTGTAGATACAACAGAGCGATTCGCGTGGGTCTGAAGACCAAGTCAGTTATCCTGAGGTGATGATTGAGTGCGATCAAGTGAATGATACGTCTTCTGATTGAAGTCGAAGAGGTTTCTCCAACAATGATGTCTAATCTGAAGATGGATTTCGTAAGCGCCCGAAGGCGATATCAGAAGGTTCCTGTGAGTCCAGATTTCCGTGTTGAAGAATCAACGGGTGGCTGAAGACAAGGTTCCAGAGTTGTAGATACAACAGAGTGATTCGCGTGGGTCTGAAGACCAAGTCAGTTATCCTGAGGTGATGATTGATTGCGATCAAATGAAGGATATGTCTTCTGATTGAAGTCGAAGATGTTCCAATCGGTAATGTATTCCTCGTTTCATTGAGTATCTAGGCTTCGACAGGTTTCGTTGATTCATTGTGTTCATTGTATATCCAGAATCTGACCATTTGACATGCTACCCTTCAGTCCTTCTCCGGAGAGTTTTACCAATTGTTTTGCAGTTTATTTCTGCGGTTGGCAAATTTCCAGGTTTCTTTGTTATTCAACCGCCTTTTACCTTGATTGTCTGAAAGCCATTCGCTTTTCACCCAGTCAGGTCCAAGCCGTTTGAATAGGGGCAGCTGTTGCACCCCAAAATTTGCCCAACCTATTTCTTTACTTGCCTTTTGTTTCATTGCATTCATAACATCAGCATTAGCATTAGCATTTGCATACCATCATTCATATACAGGGGATTGAGAGAGGTGTGTTTATCAAGAGGGGTACCACAAGGTTCCAAGGCTAATCAAGAAGCTTCATTCAAGCATTTGAGGTTTTATCATCCTTATCAAGTTATCAGAGAAAGTCAAAGCTTATTGAAGAAGTGGATTGTTGAAATGGTTGTATCTCCTATCTTGAGGATCAATTGAATATCATCAGAGAATTGCAAGTCCATGGATATGAATGTAGAACATTATAGGAGCTCAGGGGATGACTTGAGGATAATTATAGAGCTCATCCATGTCATTATTCAAAGTGCAAGAGGCCACAGTCAAAGCTGAGTCAACTAGGGTTTTCACCTGGTCAACCCTAGGTCAACTGCGAGTCTTGAGGAGATTAAGACTTAATTCCAGGAAACTATGGTCATGGAATGTTATGTTGAGACACCTAAGAGATCATGTCAAGATCAATTCATCAATATTCAAGAGTGTGAGAAGTTATTGAGCTAGGGTTTTTAAGCTTGACAGTGTAAAATCCCCTATCTCAGTGCCTAACTTCAAGACCACATAACTCAAGATACAAGTTCCATTTCATCTTGACATCCATATGATATTTGTAGAGCATTTTTGTAGCTTTCTTTGGAGTACTAGAAGTCATTCATTGGATTTCTAGAACTCAAGTTATGAAGCAGACAAGTTACAGGTCATCAGATGAATGTGATTTTGGTACTTGAAAGTCAACCAACTTCCAGTACATTTTTGAGCTAGAAGGATATTTCTCCTCAACTTTTGATAAGCATGAAAGTTGTTCCTCATGATCTTAGCTTTCCAAAGAGTACCAGAAGTCCTCATTTGGATTTGTAGAACTCAAGATATGAGACTTGCAATTCAAGGGTATTTTGGGAAAGTAAGATTACAGGCCATTTTCATTATAGCTCAATTTCACCACCTTGCATACCTCAAATGAAAATATTTCCAACTTAAAATTGCTTAAAATGAGGTTGTTTCACCCCAAAATTTGACCAACAATTATTTATTCATTGAGTGTTTGAAAGTGGATACCTTCATCAGAAAGTTCAAGAGATCCTCAGAAGAAATGGGTTGAAACCAGGGTTGTGTGTTTCATAGCTTGAGAGTTGTGGGTGCCCCTCAGATGGTTCTGAGACTTTGAGAATGAATTTGATGTTTTGGGAAAGCCTATGAGATGTCTTGATAGCCTTCATTAAGCCCAGAGAAGTCATTATGCAAGAGTTCAGAAGATTCAACCATGAATGATAGAATTAGGGTTTTGACTGGGTCAACCCTAGGATAACTGAAGATTTGGGAGAGGTTGAGACCCAATCCAAGAGCCATGAGATCATGGAATGATGCATAGAGATGATATAAAGATGATTCCTAGGCCAACTCATCATGAGTGAGGAGTTTGAGAAGTTTCAAGTCAGGATCCCCAAGGATTGTCAGTGAAAAACCCTAATTTGATCCTTATCTTCCAGGCAGTTTTAGCTCTAGATGTGATTGATATCTCACCTTCCCCACAACATGAATGTTTTAGAGCTTGTTCTAAGCTTTAATTTGAGTGGTGGAAGTCCTTGATAGGAGTTACAGAGCTTAAGATATGGTTTTGACAAATTACAGGTCAGCAGAGGTGTGTGAATCTGGGTCCTTGAAAGTCGCCCAACTTGCAGACAACTTTTGCCCTAGTAGGGTGATTCCTATGACTTCTTGGTCAACATGAATGTTGAAGAGGATCTTCTTAGCTTTAATTTGAGTGGTAGAAGTCCTTGATTGGATTTGTGGAACTCAACTTATGGTTTAAACAAGACAGGGGTATTTTGGTCATTTGTTAGTTATAGGTCATTTTTAAGCAAATGCCTAAAACTCCTATTTCCAAGCCTCAAATGAAAAAACTCAAAACATGAAAGTTGCTCAAAATGTGATTTTAAGTCTAGAAAGAAGGTCACAAATTGTTGGAAAAGCTCATAGCATGAAGTTACATGATTGGTCAAAAATGAACTAAAAATGGCATATAAGTTTGAAAAGTTGAATTTGAAAATTGGTTTGGAAGATCCACAAATCCAAAATAGGTCATCCAATATATCATTTTGATTGGAAAAGTCATTTTGAGAACATTGGTTTAGCTAGAATTTTGATTTGAAGCTTTAAAATGGGTGATGCTTTGAAAACTTGTTACTTGAAAAAGAAGGCAACTTGGGAAATCTTAACACAAGGCAAAACCAAGGCTTATAGTTGTGCATATCTTATTATTATCTCATGTAAAGGCATTTTGGCACCAAATGGTAAGGCATAAGGCATGGGATGTGAGATTTTCAATATGTCATCACATGAGATTTTCAAGAAATTTCCACCATATTCTAGATGAATCTAGAAGCATCTAATGATCATTATAAAAAGAAGGCCATGAAGAGAGTTCAAGGTTGGTGATAGCAAGAGGATTCAGAGAGGAGAGAGAGAGAGAGAAGCATCCATTGAAGAGGTTTCTTCAAGTTGAAGCAACTCTGGTTTTCTTCCATTGCAGACCTTCTCCACCATCACAAGTGCAAACAGAAAGTTTCTCACCATTGGAGGATCATCCTGAAGCAATTACAAGGCCTGAAACCTTCTCCTCATACCTTCTCCATCATCACTTGACAGGTTGGTTTCTTTCCCTAATCCTCTTAATTTATTTAGTTTTAGTTCATTCTTTAGGTGTAGAATTAATGTGCTAGGATAGAGGATCAATTTCTGAGAGTTTGAGAGCTCTGCGTGAGGTTCCATGGCAGGTGAGTGTTTCTTTAAAGATCAAGAACTAGCTGTTTAAGGTGTTTTAAGTAGCATGAATTAGGTTAGATTAGCTAGGGTAGCATGTAGAGCAAGTTTAGATCCATAGGTTGAGGTTTCACCATGGTTGATCTCAGGTGAACATGGTGGAACCATGATCTTAATGTCTTCTGTTAGGATGATCTAGGGAGAATTAGGGGAAAGTGCGCGTATGGCTGTGTTCCTCTTGAGTAGTAGGAGATTTTTCGTTTTGGAATCGTGGCATTTCGTGGCCTGAGCAGGGAGAACGAGGGAGAGGAAGATGAGTGCATGGATGGAGGGTTTCTGAAAACCCTAGAATCGTTGGGGACGATGAAGGTGGTCCGTTGGATTAGTCCCCAAGTTTGACAAGTTAATCTCATCGCACGGCCGTGGTTCAATCTGAAGATGGAGGGAAAAATTCAAAAAATGAAACGCGGTCGTTTCATTTAAGCTGGTCTCTGGGCTTAGTTCGCTATCCGCGCCCCCCCCTATTTCTGGCCCATCTGAAACCAACTGGCGCGTGTTGCTATTCCAACCCCCCTCCCTTTTAATTGATTTAATTTCTTTTATTTTCTTTTAATATTTTTCTTGTTTTAGAAAATTCATTAAAAATTGAAAAATAACTCTTTTTTAATTCTTCTTTTTTCTATGAGTAGATAATGATGTGTAGAAAATATTAAAAATAAAAATGGGATTTTATTTTTAAGTTTAGTATTTTTAATGGATTTTTCTTTTAAATAGCTTTTATAATGTTTAGTTTGGTATCATGATTTTGCAAGAATTGTTTTAGGACCTTCCCTTTAGTCTTTTTAATCCATTCTTTTTTGTGCAATTAGATGATGAATCATAGTTCCCCATAGGATTTTTTCTAGAATTTTAGAATTAAATTTTGATTAGTTTAATTAGGGTAGATATAGGGTATCCTAATTAGGGTTTAGGTTGTGCTTAGGTGAAGAATTCACTTTCTTTGATTGAGTTTTGTCTTGATTTTTAGGTAGAGGCCTATGTAGATGTTATGAATAGACTTTGTAGACCCTTGTGAATAATTGTTAGATTTTTCCCCATTGGTTTAGTATTTTTAGGTATTTTCTGAAGTTGCCTGTTGATTTTGTCTACCCTGTGGTTATCTGTTCATCTTTGGGGTTCATTGTGGGGAGTTTGTTGTGGGGCTTGTGTTGCCTTGAAGATCTTGTTGGAGAGCATGATGAAGAGAAGATTGTAGATCAGGATTCAGAGACCCAGAGCTTGGCTTGTCCCCTGTTTGTGAGGTTTTGAGATCCTGAAGTTTGAAGGGAGTTCATGGTACTTTCCTGAGGAAGGCACTATGAATGACTTTCATTCTTTCTTCTCACCTCTTTCTTAAGTATCCAATGATGTTGGATCCAACTTGTGAGTTTAATTTCTCCTGAGGAGGAATGTAAACTGATCACATGTTGTTGAGCCACATGGGATACAATTCCTAAGTGGAAGCCTCCTAGTACTTTCCTGAGGAAGGTCCTATGGGTCTATTCACTTAGTTCCCTTAGTTTATCTAGGATTTCTCAAGTATCCAATGATGTTGGAGCCAACTTGTGAGTTTAATTTCTCCTGAGGAGGAATGTAAACTGATCACAGTTGTTGAGCCACATAGGATACAACTCCTAAGTGGAAGCCTCCTAGTACTTTCCCGAGGAAGGTCCTGTGAGTTTATTCACTTAGTTCCACTAGTTCAGATAGGATTTCCTAAATATCCAGTGATGTTAGAGCCTGCTTGTGAGTTTAATTTCTCCTGAGGAGGAATGTAAACTGATCACAGTGGTTGAGCCACATAGGGTATGACTCCTGAGTATACACCTCCTAGTGTTCTCCTGAGGAAGACACTATGAGTCTGCTTGCTTAGCTCCCTTTCTTTGGTAAGCTTGTTTTGAAGCTTGAAGACTGGGATTGATTTCTCTTGTTTAGGGTTTTGCTTGAGGGCTTTGCTTAGATTTGATTCAGATTCTGTGCTAGGGTCAGGATTAGAGAGTAGATTCTTTCTTTCTCAAGCATGTGTGTTTGTTTGCCTGGTGGCACTTCCCTTCTCTTATTTGTTCTTTGCTTGATAGTATGTTGTTTATCTTCAGTATGATTGCTGTTGTTTCATGACTGGCTTGAGGTCGAGACGAGCTTGTGGAGGCTGAAACCCCACACACATTTCCTCCCTCACTTGCATTGCATGCATTTTACTGTTAAAGCTGATGCTTTTGTTTGTTTTGGTGTATCATTGACATGATCCCTTAGGACTCTCATTTCCTCTGATGAGGATTTGATGATAGACTTTAGGTTGAAACCTATGCATGACAACATCTAGGAGTTCCCTGTTCAAACCTCAACCATAGGATGAATCCGTGGCATGATAACAGTAGGACTTGATAGTCTCCCTCCTAGTTGGGCCATTTTTCCCGTAGTTAGCCGAACTACATTTGCTCTGATCTTTCATACCAGATGAAAGTACGTAGGCATAGGATGCGATGTCCTAGCGAGCAACCTTCCCAACCTTCACCTGTAGTTAGCCGAACTACGTTGACTCTGATTTCTCATTCTCTGATGAGAATACGTAGGCATAAAGCGCGATGCTTTGCCGAGTCATTTTTCTTTTCTTTTTCAGCCAGCCATTAGCGTAGATAGATTATAACCAATCCGTCCAAGTAAACACATAAGCGAGGATCCCGTCGAGTACGACGGACGTGAGGGGTGCTAATACCTTCCCCTTGCGTAACCGACTCCCGAACCCAGACAATGGTTGCGATGACCTTGTCTTACCCTTTTTCGTCAGGTTTTTTCCGATCGTTTCCTTTCCCGCTCTGAGGGATAAATAACGAAAGGTGGCGACTCTTCTGTCATGCCGGCACCTTATTTTCGCGCAAGCGACAGAGGTCATATTCTTAATCAAACATCAAGGTACCATTGATATGGCTTAGATATGAGAATGTGTGAAGAAATTTTCATGGAAGGAAGCTTGAAAAGGGCTAGTTTGGATATAATGTCAATTAAATCAATTCATGTCATATTGGTGCATTTTTTGGGTGCAAATAATGTTTTAAGAACAATGGGAATATTACAAATCAAGTTTGAATTCATTTCCATGGCCAAATTCAAGGTTACTTCACTTTGAAGTAACATAACTCAAATCTACCATTGGCTCATTTCCAAGGCTTCAATATCAGTCATCCACACGCCTCACATTACCATCAAGGGATTTGAGCCATTTTGGAAGCAAATTGAAGCCATTTTTGTACATATTGCAAAGCTTCAAAAGTGAAAATGTGGATTTCTCAATTGGACTTCATGGGCTTCTATTGGGCCTGAATTGTATCCAAATCAACTCTATATAAGTCCCAGATCAGTTTCAGATGAAGTTGGATGAAAATTGGCGCCAAAAACGGTTAAGACAGATGGAGAAAAGTGGTTGAGAAGTGAAATTCTATTTTGGTGAATTGGCCAGTTTCCATCAAAATCAAGAGTTGCAAAAGCTCCAGAAGGTTGCATAGAGTGATTCTGGGCAAGAAGCATCAAGATTCAGTGGATTTGGAAGGTTGTGTTGAAGCTTTCTCAGAGGTATGTAATTCTCAAGATTACACTTAGTTCACGATGAATTAGGACTAGAAATGTATGTGGTTAGGTTCTTGACAACCTTTAGATGAATCTAGGATTAGTTAGAGGACCAATCGTGGCAAATCTTGAAGATGCAAACTTTCTTTAGGGCTTCGGTTTAGCTTATTTATTGAGAGAAAATGAAAACAATTGCTAGATTCATGATCAGCGTGGAATGCAGATCATTTTAGGCTAAAAAATCGTGAGTTTTGGTTGAGTTATGAGAACGCCATAGTGCCTGTCGTGAGGTAGGAGATGACTGGAAAAAGATTCGGCCACCATCTGCATTATCACCACCGTCTGGTTATTTCTTCCCCCCATCCCCCAGTTTGAATCTAGACCCTTGGATTTGTGGACTTTCTTGACTTAGTATGGGGATCTAACGTGTGAGAACGAGTTTCAGAAGGTTGACTGTGGACTTGCTTGCGTGGCAGCGTGAGGTTCATTGGATTAGTTTACTTAATGAGCGTAAGGTATAGATTAAGATGCATGGTGGTCTTGCTTTGACTGCAGCACACATGATTCCTCAGATTTCATTTAAGCGCTTAGGCTGGGCTTACGTGTTGTTATTCACACCCCCATTTTAGAAAGCCCACTGGGTATAACACGTGAATCCTTACTAACTTCACCCCTGGCCATTTTCCCTTTCATTTTATTTTCTTATTTCACATTTTATTTTCTGTCTCATTTTAATTCATTTAAAATGCAAAATTCAATCAATAAATTTTGAGAAAATCATGTAATGTACCTTGGCATGTTTATAAATTTTTAGTATTTTTTATTTTGATTTTCCATTTCTTTTCCAATTAATTCTTGCATTTTCTTTTAATATGCTTTTCAATAATTGTGAAATTACATGTTCACCTTTGTGATTTTCTTTATCCATCAATAATCCAAATAAATGCTTGATTTTTTGTATGATGATGGTTGATACATTGAATAATATTTTAGTATTTTTATTGTATATTTTAGATACCTTTTGAATAGGTTTTGAAATGAATCTTTAGGACCCTTCCCATTTACACCTTCCATAGCACACCTTAGGATGTTGCTCTCTGTTAATGCCCTTAGGATTAGAATTTTGATCCAATATTTTATCCCTAGACTATTAAGACCTTAAGTGATCTCTAGAATTTTTCTTAGATTTTTTAGGAGTTATTTCCTATTTTTCCAAGATTTTACCTTATGGCTATTTTTAGTGTGTCCTACACATGACCTTCTCATAGTTTTCCCATTTAGTGAACTTTGTTGCAAACTTTAGGTACCTAATATCCACTTTATACCTTAGTTCATAGGTTGATGCATCTTTAAAGTGATTCTCAAACACTTAACATGCCATTAAGCTCCCTTAGGTTGGATTTCCTTAGAGCTAAACATTGAAGGTTTCTTTAGAAGTTTTTGTGATGATTTCTCTCCCTTGTGCGGCTTCTTTGCTTGGCTTTGCCCTGTCACTATCCTCCTTCTCCAAGTCCTGATTAGGACCCCTCTTGTGAGAGCCTAATTTTTCCTTTGGTTGAATTCTGTGCATTCCTCAAAAGGTTGAGCCTAGGATGGACATTCAATGGCATAGTATATTCCTTGGGTTTACACTATCATCCTTCTCCAAGTCCTGATTAGGATCCCTCTTGTGAGAGCCTAATTCTTCCTTTGGTTGAATTATGTGCATTCCTCAAGAGGTTGAGCCTAGGATGGACATTCAATGTATTCCTTTGGTTTACACTATCCTCCTTCTCCAAGTCCTGATTAGGATCCCTCTTGTGAGAGCCTAATTCTTCCTTTGGTTGAATTTTGTGCATTCCTCAAGAGGTTGAGCTTTGGATGGAAACTCAATGGCATCGAGTATTCCTTTGGTTTACACTATCCTCCTTCTCCAAGTCCTGATTAGGATCCCTCTTGGGAGAGCCTAATTCTTCCTTTGGTTGAATTCTGTGCATTCCTCAAGAGGTTGAGCCTTGGATGGACATTCAATGGCATAGAGTATTCCTTTGGTTTAAACTATCCTCCTTCTCCAAGTGCTGATTAGGATCCCTCTTGTGAGAGCCTAATTCTTCCTTTGGTTGAATGCTATGCATTCCTCAAGAGGTTGATCCTTTGATGGACATTCTGTGTTGATACACAGTAACCAGATACATTAGATTGACATCTAGGTTCCACCATTCTCATTTGTCCTACATTCTTAGGATCCCTCTTGTGAGAGCCTAATTCTTCCTTTTGTTGAATTTTGTGCATTCCTCAAGAGGTTGAACCTTGGATGGACTCTTGTGTTGATACACATCTAAACCTGATGTAGCCTAGGATGACTTCCTTGTTGCTCATCTTGTTTACCCCTCTCCTCCCTGTTTGTCTGCTTGCTGTGTTACATTAGGATAGACTTGCATGAGTAGAATAATTTTGTTTAGGTGCATGTTTGCATTAAAGGTTGAGTTTGTCTTCCTTTGCTTATGTGTTTTCTCTGTGCATTTCTGTTTGCATCCCATGTTTGCATTGAAGGTCGAGCTTGTCTCCCTTGCTTGTACTGTTGCATTGCATCTGCATCCAGTTACTTTATGTTTCATCTGCTTGATAGCTGTGTTTCTTTTTCCCCTCTTGCATGTTCCTTTATGGCTCTCACTTCATTGTTTAAGGAGTGATGATAGACATTAGGACCATATTGCATGACAATAGTAGGATGCTTGATAGTTTTGCCTGTAGATTCCTCTTGTCTCTTCTCATCTCCAAACAACGGTAAAAAAACATAATAAAGGCTAATGAATACTGTACGCTACAAGCCTTAAGCCATTTGAGAAATGGTGATTGGGGGTCCTCTCCTCAATTACCTAGAGTGTTTAGTATACGCCCTTAGGACGATATGTGACGCATTCGCTCCTAAGTCCTAGTCTCTAGTGCAGTATGAATTACAAACATTCATAAAAAACACTTCTTCTTTGATAAAAGACTCAAAAACAAAGACAAACCTTTTTCCTTCGGGATTAATCAAACTTCCTTTTCTGATGAAAAGAGTGCTGTTAAGCTTCGGTTCTACCGCAAACAGGCGTTGTCCCTAACTGCTGGAACTGGAGTTTAACTTTACTCGGGTAAAAACACGTAAACTAGCTTGTGTTCCCGTTTATCCCGAACTACGTTCGCTCTGATCTTTCATACCATATGAAAGTACGTAGGCACAAGATGCGATGTCTTGGTGAGCAACCTTCCCCCTTCACCCGTAGTTAGCCGAACTACGTTGACTCTGACTTTCCCATTGCACGAGGGAATACGTAGGCCCAGAGCAGCGACGCTCTGTCGAGTCCTTTTTCTTTTCTTTTCTTTTGAGCCAGCCTTGATAGGTAGAGAGATAAATAACCCGTCAAATAAACAAGCAAGCGTGGATCCCGTTGAGTACAACGAACGTGAGGGGTGCTAATACCTTCCCCTTGCGTAACCGACTCCCGAACCTAGAGATTTGGTTGCGATGACCGACCTTATCCTTTTCGTTAGGTTTTTTCCTGATCATTTCCTTTCCCTTCCTTTGGGATAAATAACGATAGGTGGCGACTCTTCTATCTTTGCCGGCACCTTTTTTCGCAGTAGCGACAGTGTGCAGTTGCAAAATTTGTCGCAACGGAGTAATGAGGGATTTAAAGAGTATGCCTAGAGGTGGTGTAACGCCCATTTTATTTCGATTAAATTCAATTATGACTTTGCTATGTCTCGTTGCATCTTAGTCGTAGTTGAGTATGTGTTTGGATCGAAGAAAGGAATTGAATCGGTCGAATTGTCGGAAAAATTCTGGTTTGTCGGAAAACTTCAAAAATTCATATCTCTTGATCCGTAAGTCGGATTTGACCCCCGTTCGAAGCGTTGGAAAGCTAAAGAGATGTTCTATCTGGAAAAAAATGAAATTTTGCTGCTATGACGACCGTCACACGAGCGAAAACTGCAGTTATGCAGAATTTGAACGTGTTCTGGTGGAATGAGATTTTGTAGAAAAAATATATTCCCGTAGACTCTTTTACCCTCAATTACATCATTTTTGGGAAAGGAAAGACGGAAAAGAGAAGTTACGCATTGTGAGAAGTGGAGAGCGAAGAATCATCCATTGGCGAATTCAGAAGATTTCTGCAGAAAAATCACCGTAGAGCAGAAGCGGAATCGGAAAGCGTGGAATTGGCCTCAATTCTAAGGTAAGGGTGGGGTTCAATTCTATAACCGGGAGTATGATTGAATTCATGTAGGGAATCGAGTCATAGGTATAGTTTTCGTTAATCGATAAATATTAAGGAAAAGGTTTCCCTAATGGGACAAGATTTCTATGTACGAATATGCTATACGGTTATTCGTACAACGCTCTAATGGTTTTCCCTAATGGGCTAAAAAGGGCAGTTACCTGGTTGTGATTGATTTGTAATTAATTGTGTGAGAGAACGCCGTAATGTTGTTATTACGATAATATGCTGAATTCTTAATTGTTGATACGATGTTGTAATGTTCCTTTACATGAATAGTTGGGATGATGAACATATGATGCATATGAAATAGCAATGTTCTGTTATGGACGTTTTGTTGTAGGTTTGATGCCTTGTTGCATAGTCGGTGATGTTGTGGTCCATAATAGAGGTATTTCATGGCATAGCATATTAGCGATGACCTGTATTGGCGGCCCTTGTGGAAAATTCTGCGATGGCCTGTATTGGCGGCCCTTAGTGGCAAATTCTGCGATGGCCTGTATTGGCGGCCTTGATGGCAAATTGGTACCACATGCATATGCACAGTTGAGTCGCATTGTTGAGTCACATGAAGTTGCATAATTATGTTAGTTGTATATTAATGATGTTTTACGTGAGATATGGATTGTTGCAGTTGTTGTCGATGATGTTTACGATTTCAAAACTTATAATGCTGTGATGAGTTTCTGGCATGTTTTCTATCATGCTTTATGTTATATTATTGATATCTCACCCTTTACGTTGTATGTTACCTCCTTTGGTGGTAATTTGCAGGTAGTTCAGAATGAAGTTCCTCTTTGTCGATTAAGTGGTCGTTGGTCGCTCTGATACGTAGCACTCTTGGGGGGATGAACGATTGTTTATGTTGTTTATTTGATGTTTTCTTGTTGCTGAATTTTACTAAGTATTTTAGTTGAATTGGTTGTTTTTTTGTTAATGCACCGAATGCTGGTTGTACGCACTGGATCGGTGGATCGGTAGTGCTGAAATTTATGACTGAACTAATTGTTTTGTTGAATCTATGCAAGATGATTGCTTTCTGAATTTTAATCGAGTTGGTTGCAAGTTTTATGATTTTACTTTAATCATTAAGAATGTTGGAAGTGTTTTATGTTCCGCTGCAAATTAATAAAATGTTGAGAACTCGATATGTTAAGCAAGCTGTCGTATGTTCATCCAAGTTCATGTGCTATGTATCATTACTGAATGCATGTTGCCTAATTAAATTAAATGGTAAAATGCATGCTTCTGCTAGCTGAAAAATGTGACGCCCAGGTTTTTGTCTGTGTGACGACCGTCACAAGTCCATGACGAGCGTCATGCGTACAAATTTCGTGCACTCTGATTTTGATTTATTTTAAATATGCCTTGGGTAGAAATGGGGTGTTACATTAGTGGTATCAGAGCAGGTCGGTCCGTCCGGTCAAGTTGTCTAATGTTGTTGTTTAATCCCTGGTATGCGGCATGTGTGTGAAACACTGTCGGTACATGTTCGTTGTCTAGCCTTGTCTGCAGGAGTGAGAATGATTCAAGTGGGGGAGAAATTGGTGTTTCTCCGGAAGGCTGCAAGTGTGGAGTTGTAGCTCAGTGGAAAGTTGAACGCTCTTATAGTTTGGTAAAGATGGTTTATACCCCATCATGATTTTGGCTGTCTATTGACAAATTGAGGAAATGATCACCCTTAATCCCTTGTTAATAGTAGACGGGATTGTGTTGGATGGGATAGACGTGTCTTGCGAGCTTAGGTGGCGTGAGCAGTGAATTGATTGGAGTGGAGCTAAGTGCTCAAGAATTGTTCGAAGAGTCGGTCGATGTAAGAAGGTGCCGAGATGTGTATTATAATTTGAATTCGAGAGTTGATGAAGGTGGGGAAGTTGGTGGGTTGCCAATTAATTATAATTGTCCGGCAGTTTCCCGAGGAGGTAAGTGAATCACTACCGGAATGTGAAGTGAAGCTTACACATCGACTTCGTTCTTGGAACTAGTCCGTTATTGGTGGTCGGAGTTGTATCGCATTAGGAGATATAGTAAAGGTAACTTCAGCGAGTTTAGTTATGCTTTAAGGCAACTTGAAGTATGTAAGAAGAATTATCTGACCAGTGTTCTAGAGTTGGTCATTGTTGTAGTTGTGCCGGAGTTGGAGGCTGAAATTGCTTAATCTGAGATTTTGTGAGGAAGCGATGTTTTACAGACGAAAGTCGGAGAAGATTGCATAGTTTTGTCGGGTAATGTTAAGTCGTGATTGAGTATGCTTGTTTTATAAAATGTGGTTGATTTGGCAAGTTTTGGCATTTTGGAGATTTGAGGATCTAAGATTCGGATTCAAATCGGACGTCGTAGAAATCGCGTTTGATGGTTCTAATTCAATGCCATATGTTAGGGGAGTATGAGTATGTGTTTGTTTCAAAGAAATAAATTGAATCAGTCGAATTTTCGGGCAAAAATGCAGAATTCCCGCAGCAGATTTTGGGCAAAATTCTGGTTTTTCGGAAAACTTCGAAAATTCATAACTCTTGAACCGTATGTCGGTTTTGACTCCCGTTCAAAGTGACGGGAAGCTAACGAGATGATATTTCTAGGAAAAATGGTTTTGGAGTCAGTGAATGAGCCAATTATAGCAGAATATTCGAAACGTGTCATTTTGGCAATTTTACCATCGTGAACGGGTGCGGTTGATGTGTTATCATACTGTGTGTTTTCGGTATATAACGTGGTAGTTGATTCTTTGATTTGAAAACCTTACCGGTAACGATGATGATGGTGAAAAGAGTTAGAACCGATTGAGCAGTTTGGCGATACAAGTTTGGTCTGTGAAGAGACTTGTTATGGAGTTAAGTCGTGTGTGTTAAAACTTACTAGTAGTATTCTTGAGGAGATTCGAAAAGGTCAGAAAATCTGGTTTGAGTTGGTAGATTGGTTGAAGTCGATGAATTAAAGTCGAAGAGTTGATTTTCGGATTTGTGGAAGTGGTATCGCGATATGTCGTGATGGAGTTTGTGGTCGACTTAGTTACGGAAACTAGTCCGACATTGAGAACTCCACATTGTATGTCTGTTTGGATGGTCGAGAAATTAATTTGATTGAGTGGCTTTGAGACTTGTGTCTGGTGTGTATTCTAAGGCAACAGATTGTGAAGTCGAATAGAGGGTGGACAGTGATTTCTGGTGATTGTGAGAAGAGGTTGGGCGTGGAAAGCAATATTGGTGTACTTGAGGTTTAAAATATTTCAAGTTGAAATTGTGCCGAATGGTTTCCTAAGTGTGAAATTGTTGTTGTACGTCGAATTCTAAGATCGCAGCTTTTTACGGAATCGAAATCGGACATACGGAAGTCGTTTAACGGTCGAAAATAGAAATCCGGACTGTCATGTTCGCCGAGAGATTCGCCTAGCGAAGTGCCCTGGGCAGAAAAATGTTGTTTAGTGGAGTACGAATACTCTTGAAGAAGTGTCTTGAGATAGATGGAGTATCCATCCAAGTGCCATGAGGATGTGACCGAATTTAAGGAAATTGTTTTGGTGGCCATAGATAGAGAGTCACAGGAGTAAGTTGAGTATTCATCCGGGAGCGACAAATATGTATAGTGATTTGAAGAATCTGTTTTGGTGGCCTGGTATGAAGCGTGATGTAGCACGATTTGTGTATGCATGTTTGACTTATCAGAAGTAGAAAGTTGAGCATCAGAAACCTGTTGGGTGGATACAACCGTTAGAAATTCCAGAATGGAAATGGGACAACATTTCGACGAATCTTGTAATGGGTTTTCCAAAGAATTTGAAGGAATATGATTCGATTTGGGTAGTTATGAATGGATTAACAAGATTAACTCATTTCCTACCAATACGAGTGAATCAGTTTATGCGGAAGCTAGCTGAGATGTGTATCGATGAAGTTGTGAAGTTGTATGAGGTGTCATCGAATATTGTGTCAGATGGGAACCTGAGTTTTTCATTGAGATTTTAGGAGAGTTTTGCAGACGTTTGAATTTCACGTCGAAGTTAGATTCTTTCTAGCATCCGTGGATGGATAGGCAGACAGGGAGGGCTATTCAGTATGTAGAGGATTTGTTGAGTTGTGTTGATGTATGTCCGACGAGAGTGTGGTGCTCGGACATGATATTGTGTAAGAGACGACTGAAAAGATCAAAAGGATCCCAGATAAGACGTGTTTTGAGAGTTAAGATAGTAACTGGTGTTGGTCAAGCTTCAGGTATCGGCAACACCCACTATGTTTTATTTATCTGTATCAGAATGGCGCAGCGGAAGCGTGGAGAAAGTAGCATGTTAGACTGTTTTACCGTTGTCGTTTGTGGGAATCGCATGATGTGTTCATGTGTCTAAGCTGAGGACGTACATTGATTCAGATGGATAGTGTACAAGTGAGGGATGATTTGATTATTGAGGCATTGCTAGTTCAGGTTGATGGATGAGAAGCAACTTCGAGGTAAAAGGATTCTTTGGTAGATGTAATTTGGAAGATTGGGATGCGAGAGTCGTATCCGGAGTTGGTTGAACCGAGGTAATTTCGAGGACGAAATTCTTTTAAGTGGGGGAGATTTGTAACGCCCGTTTTATTTCGATTAAATTCAATTATGACTTTTCTATGTCTCGTTGCGTCGTAGTCGTAGTTGAGTATGTGTTTGGATCGAAGAAAGGAATTGAATCGGTCGAATTGTCGGAAAAATTCTGGTTTTGTCGGAAAACTTCAAAAATTCATATCTCTTGATCCGTAAGTCGGATTTGACCCTCGTTCGAAGCGTTGGAAAGCTAAAGAGATGTTCTATCTGGAGAAAAAAAATGAAATTTTTCTGCTATGACGACCGTCACAGGAGTGTGACGACCGTCACACGAGCAAAAACTGCAGTTATGCAGAATTTGAACGTGTTCTGGTGGAATGAGATTTTGTAGCAAAAATATATTCCCGTAGACTCTTTTATCCTTAATTACATCATTTTTGGGAAAGGAAAGACAGAAAAGAGAAGTTACGCATTGAGAGAAGTGGAGAGCGAAGAATCATCTATCGACGAATTCGGAAGATTTCTGCAGAAAAATCACTGTAGAGCAGAAGCGGAATCGGAAAGCGTGGAATTGGCCTCAATTCTAAGGTAAGGGTGGGGTTCAATTCTATTACCAGGAGTATGATCGAATTCATGTAGGGAATCGAGTCATAGGTATAGTTTTTGTTAATCGATAAATATTAAGGAAAAGGTTTCCCTAATGGGACAAGATTTCTATGTAGGAATGAATGTGTTATGTAGTTATTAGTGCGATGCTCTAAGGCTTTCCTTATGGGCAAATACGTAGAACGAATATGCTATACGGTTATTCGTACAACGCTCTAATGGTTTTCCCTAATGGGCCAAAAAGGGCAGTTACCTGGTTGTGATTGATTTGTAATTAATTGTGTGAGAAAACGCCGTAATGTTGTTATTACGATAATATGCTGAATTCTTAATTGTTGATACAATGTTGTAATGTTCCTTTACATGAATAGTTGGGATGATGAACATATGATGCATATGAAATAGCAATGTTCTGTTATGGACGTTTTGTTGTAGGCTTGATGCCTTGTTGCATAGTCGGTGATGTTGTGGTCCATAATAGAGGTATTTCATGGCATAGCATATTAGCGATGGTCTGTATTGGCGGCCCTTGTGGCAAATTCTGCGATGACCTGTATTGGCGGCCCTTATTGGCAAATTCTGCGATGGCCTGTATTGGCGGCCTTGATGGCAAATTGGTACCCCATGCATATGCACAGTTGAGTCGCATTGTTAAGTCACATGAAGTTGCATAATTATGTTAGTTGTATATTAATGATGTTTTACGTGAGATATGGATTGTTGCAGTTGTTGTCGATGATGTTTACGATTTCGAAACTTATAATGTTATGATGAGTTTCTGGCATGTTTTCTATCATGCTCTATGTTATATTATTGATATCTCACCCTTTACGTTGTATGTTACCTCCTCTGGTGGTAATTTGCAGGTAGTTCGGAATGAAGTTCCGCTTTGTCGATTAAGTGGTCGTTGGTCGCTCTGATACGTAGCACTCTTGGGGGGATGAACGATTGTTTATGTTGTTTATTTGATGTTTTCTTGTTGCTGAATTTTACTAAGTATTTTAGTTGAATTGGTTGTTTTTTTGTTAATGCACCGAATGCTGGTTGTACGCACTGGACCGGTGGGTCGGTAGTGCTGAAATTTATGACTGAACTAATTGTTTTGTTGAATCTATGCAAGATGATTGCTTGCTGAATTTTAATCGAGTTGGTTGCAAGTTTTATGATTTTACTTTAATCATTAAGAATGTTGGAAGTGTTTTATGTTCCACTGCAAATTAATAAAATGTTGAGAACTCGATATGTTAAGCAAGTTGTCGTATGTTCATCCAAGTTCATGTGCTATGTATCATTACTGAATGCATGTTGCCTAGTTAAATTAAATGGTAAAATGCATGCTTCTGCTAGCTGAAAAATGTGACGCCCAGGTTTTTGTTGTGTGACGACCGTCACAAGTCCATGACGAGCGTCATGCGTACAAATTTCGTGCACTTTGATTTTGATTTATTTTAAATATGTCTTGGGTAGAAATGGGGTGTTACAGGTGGTGCGAACTTGCTGCAAGGGTTCAACCTCCAATGGTGGAGATGGAACTTATTGATTTGTTTGTAGCTACACTGCCTGGTGTGTACTACGAGAAGTTGGTAGGGAATATATCTGGTAGTTTTTCAGATTTAATCATCACTGGTGAACGAGCGGAAAATGGGATTAAATTGGGAAAGATCCAAGCAGGAGAGGGGTCCTCATCTAGAGGAGGTAGGAATAATTTTGGTAACAAGAAAAGGGAAGGAGAGACGAACGCGGTCTCAGGATACAGAGGTAACAATAGAAATAGAAACAAAAATCAACAGTATCATCAGCAACAACTTCAGATTGCGAGTATTGCTATTCCAGCCGTACAACCTCAACAACAACAGCAACAGCGTCCACAACAACAGCAACAACAAAATTACGCACCGCGACTGTTTCAAGACCGTGGGAGGGTAATGAATAGACAATTTGATGCACCACCAATGCCATACTAACAGCTCTTGCAACACTTGTTGCAACTTCAATTGGTCCAGAAAAGGACGATGGCACCTCTGACCGGGGCACCACCCCCAGGGTATGATGCAAACGCCAGATGTGACTTTCACTCAGGTGCTCCTGGACATCATATAGACAACTGTAAGGCCTTCAAGCATAAGGTTCAGGACCTTATAGATAGTAAGGCAATCAATTTTACAAATGATGCGCCTAATGTTGTGCAAAATCCTATGCCTAACCATGGAGCGGCTGGGGTAAATGCTATTGCGGAGGAAGAGAGTTTGAATTTTGTAAGCAATGTTGAAGAGCTGAAAACTCCTTTGAGTGTTGTTAAGAATAGGCCGTTGAAGGGTGGGGTGTTCCCTGGATGTATTGAAAACTGTGAAGGCTGTTTGGCTCATCCTGAGGGATGTGAGGACTTGAAAAATCATGTGCAAAGATTAATGAATAAAGGTGTGCTACAATTTGACGGAATTGGTGAAGCGAAAGATGAGAGGGTGATTGGTCAAGAGCAGGATGGGGTTGCTGTAACACCCCGTTTCCCCAAATATAAAATAAATGCAATTTAAATCAAAACAAATATCAGAGTTGCCACACCAAAACGGGATATCACAAAAGGAAACTCCAACAGAACGCTTCATTAAATGAATTCAACAATTAACAGCGAAAAATGTCATATATATATATATATATATATATATATATATATATATATATATATATATATATATATATATATATATATATATATATATATATATATATATATATATATATATATATATATATATATATATATATATATATATATATATATATATATATATATATATATATATATATATATATATATATATATATATATATACATCATATTCGGCCATCCGCCCAAAATATACAAAACATCGTCAATGGATCCATCAAAACATGATACGACACGGAGTCAAAACAAAATCATCAGATAAACAAATAACTCCCAAAAGCCCCGTGTTACGTATCAGAGCATCCCTACGACTCGACTCGCCAATATCCAAGCTAGCTACGCACCTGGATTATATGTACTTCCGAAGAAGCACAGACCACAACAACAACAAGGGGTGAGAAATCACGATAAAAAATATAGTGGTAATAATGTACATGAATAAAAGGCAGAAATCATATGAATATCATTCAACATACATCAACCCACCCCTATTGTCCAACACCAACACAGCACTTAAGACAATTCAAACATATGCAACTCAACACCATGATATGCGGTACCGACTCAACAACAACGATGGACACCGGGCCATCAACCCTCCACAAGGGAGCACCAGATAGATCACATACAACCACCATTGGCAATGATCTATCCCACAATTCTCCACACAGAAGTACAGGTGAATCACTTACGCTCCATCCGAGACATGATTCAACCCCACCATCCTCCACAAAGGAGTACGGATGGATCACTTACGCTCCATCCGAGACATGATCCATCCCACCATTCTCCACACAGGAGTACGGGTGAATCACTTACGCTCCATCCGAGACATGATTCAACCCCACCAAGACATCATGATATGCACGACACTAATGCACAACAACAATCCAAGCACACAAGATGCACACGATCCTCCTTATCACATTTTATACATAGCACATACATATTCCACACATCACCATATTCATACATATTAACATACACCAATTGAATTATTCTAATTAAACGAATAACAGGGAAATCACATTCCAACACTACCCATACACTCATAACTGTTCAACACTAATCTCATTTTTAATCATGACCAACAAAGGTCCCACCACACAAGAGAACAGAACAGAACAACACAAAAACACAAACTACTGTCATGCTCGCTGGCTCACTCGCCTAGCGAAGCATCAGCGAAGGCTCGCTACTTGCTCGCCCAACGAACTCCCTAGCGAAGGCAGACAGTGGCTACTGGAAGCACTCGCTACCCAGTTCGCCTAGCGAAACATCAGTGAATGTTCGCTACTCGCTCGCCTAGCGAAAGTCTGCGATTTCACAAAAACCCTACTGTTCAGAATCGGTAACACTCTCCGAAATTGCCCGATTTTACTCAAACCAGTTCCCACAACACTAGTTCAACATTCCACGACTTAACTACATAATCTATTCTAGATTCCACCCGATAAAACCTCAGCTCTACCGATTAAAATATTTCCGGCCTAAAATGGTAAACTACCGAAAACCCCAAATCATCCAAACAACCACATGCAACAAACCTATCTTACCATCAACAATTCAGAATATCAACACATAATCAAACATGATCATCAATCTACCATGGGATTGGGGAAAATCCCTCTACCTAGAATTCATGCAATATACCGATTTCGACCCGTTTCTCCCCCTACCTCGATAAATTGCTCAACCTGTTGAAAACTCTTGCTGAAACGATGATTCCTAGCTTCCCCTTCCTTCCTCCTTGATTCTTCTCCTCACTCTTCTTCCAATTCACCGTGTTCTCTTCTTTCTTCTCCTCTTGATCGTGTTTTCCTTTTCTTCCAACTTTCTTTCCCAAACAGCCCCTAATACCCCTTTTCTTAGTAATTCTTTTATTCAATTAATAATAATAATAATAATAATAATATTATTATTAATAATAGTAATAATAATAATAATAATAATATTAATAATAATAATATTAATAATATTACTATTATTCATTAAACTATCATTATCATTAATAATTTTATTATTAGTCTTAAAGTCCAAAGTTATCAATTAACCTCCACACTTAAGGGCACCTCCCCGCACTCGACATAACCCCACGAAACACACCGCAATTAAAATACCATAGAAAAACTAGATAATTAAAATGGGCGTTACAACTCTCCCCCACTTTAATGATTTTCGTCCCCAAAAATTACCTGATGGAAACAATTCCGGATACGCATCCCGCATCCTGCTTTCCAATTCCCAGGTCACACTGCCACCTGCAGCACCTCCCCAAACCACTTTCACCAAAGCTATCTCCTTTCCTCGGAGTTGCTTCATCTTACGATCTTCGATTCTCAACGGCATCGTCTCAACGGTAAGATTCTCCCTGACTTGCACTTCATCTCTCTGAATCACATGAGATGGGTTCGTGACATACTTCCGGAGTTGTGATACATGAAATACGTCATGCAAATTCGAAAGCTCAGGCGGCAACGCCACCCTATAAGCCACAACACCAATTCTCTGCAGAATCTGATACGACCCAATAAAATTCAGATCCAGCTTCTTGGATTTCAATGCACGACCCACGCCGGTTACTGGGTTAACTCTCAGGAACACGTGATCACCTTCACTGAATTCCAGCTCTTTTCTCCGATTATCATGATAACTCTTCTTCCTATCCTGAGACGCTTTCATTTTCTCACGAATCATCTGAATGGTCTCAGTAGTCTGCTGCACAATTTCTGGTCCCAATACTACATTCTCACCCGTCTCATACCAACACAGAGGAGTTCTGCACCTTCTACCATACAAAGCCTCAAAAGGTGCCATCCCAATACTAGAATGGTAATTGTTGTTGTACATGAACTCGATCAATGGTAAATGAGTATCTCACGCACCACCTTTCTCCAACACACAAGCCCTCAACAAATCCTCCAACGTCTGAATAGTCCTCTCTGACTGTCCATCAGTTTGTGGATGATAAGCCGAACTCAGCTTCAACTTAGTACCCAAAGCTTCCTGCAAACTCTTCCAGAATTCTGAAGTGAACCTCGGATCCCTATCCGACACAATACTCAACGACACACCATGAAGCTTCACAATCACCCGAATATAAATCTCTGCCAGCTTTTCCAACGGAAAACTTATATTAATCGCCACGAAATATGCAGAATTCGTAAGCCGATCCACAATTACCCAAATGGCATCAAATCCGCTCCCCGTGTTCGGAAATCCTGTAACAAAATCCATAGTGATACAATCCCACTTCCAAACCGGAATTTCCAACAGTTTCATAAATCCATAGGGTCTCTGATGTTCCACCTTCAATTTCTGACACGTCAAACAGACGTACACAAACTGAGCTATATCCTTTTTCATACCCGACCACCAAAACAACTTCCTTAAATCGTGGTACATCTTCGTAGCTCCCGGATGAATACTCAAACTACTACGATGTCCTTCACTCAGAATTGACTTCTTCAGCTCGTCATTATCCGGCACACAAATCCTGCCTCGAAATCTCAACACACCTGCACTATCCAACTTAAAATCACTATCAGAGTCACTTCCTACTCCAGATATCAAATCCACTAGCTTCACATCTAGCTTTTGGCCTTCTCTAATCATATCCAAGAAGTCGTTGTTCACTTGCAACTTGCCCAACATCACGCAATCTGCCGTAGTCTCAAAAACCATGCTTAAATCTCTGAACTGCTCAATAAGTTCCATTTCCTTCACCATCAAAGCCGACATATGAATCGCTTTTCTGCTCAAAGCATCTGCTACCACATTTGCCTTTCCTGGATGATAACTGAAACTGAAATCATAATCCTTCAAAAATTCCAACCATCTTCTTTGTCTCATATTTAGCTCTTTCTGATCAAACAGATACTTCAGACTTTTATGGTTGCTGAACACCTCAAATCTTGAACCATACAAATAGTGCCTCCAGATCTTTAACGCAAAAACTACCGCAGCCAATTCAAGATCATGAGTAGGGTAATTCCGTTCATGCATCCTCAGTTTCCGCGAAGCATACGCCACCACCTTACCATTCTGCATAAGAACTCCGCCTAATCCCATCTTAGACGCATCACAGTACACCACAAAAGGCTCGCTCGGGGTCGACAATACTAACACTGGTGCCGTAGTCAATCTCTTCTTCAATTCTACAAAGCTCTCTTCACAAGCAGCATCCCACACAAAAACTTGGTTCTTTCTCGTCAACTGAGTCAATGGCAACGCCAAAGTAGAAAAACCTTAGATAAACCTTCGATAGTACCCTGCTAAACCCAAAAAGCTTCTAACTTCCGTTGCTATCTTCGGCGGTTCCCACTGCAACACTGCACTCACCTTTGATGGGTCTACCGATATACCATCACCAGATATTACATGGCCCAAGAAACTCACCGTCTTCAACCAGAACTCACACTTTGACAGTTTCGTAAACAGCTTATTATCCTTTAGTACCTGCAAGGCAATTCTCAAATGTCCTGCATGCTCTTCCTCCGACTTTGAATAGATCAGTATATCGTCAATGAACACAACAATAAACTGATCCAAATAAGAATAGAAGATTCGGTTCATATACTCCATGAATACTCACGGCACATTAGATACTCCAAAAGGCATTACTGCATATTTGTAATGTCCATAACGAGTTCTAAATGCGGTCTTCTGAATATCACCTTCTTTCACTCTAATCTGATGGTAACCCGACCTTAAATCAATCTTACTGAACACTCGAGCTCCCACCAACTGATCCATCAAATCATCAATCCTTGGAAGATGATATTTGTTCTTAATGGTCACTTTATTCAACTGACGGTAATCGATGCACAGAAGCATACTACCATCCTTCTTCTTCACCAACAACACTGGAGCTCCCCACAGTGACACACTTGGTCTGATAAACTTCCTATCCAACAACTCTCCAATCTGAGACTTCAATTCGGCCAATTCCACTGCCGACATCCTGTACGACGCCATAGAGATAGGCCTCGTACCAGGTACAAGATCAATGCTAAACTCCACTTCTCTCTTCGAAGGTAACTCTGTAATATCATCAGGGAACACTTCAGGAAATTCATTCACCACCGCCAACTCCTTCAGTGACAATTTTCCGTCAACAGCTAATGATGCAAACAAAGCAAACATTTTAGCTTTGTCCTCCAACAAGATCCTTAATTCCTTACTAGACAAGGAATCCACCAATGCTTCTTCCTCCGGCATAAGAAACAACAACACCTTCCGAAAACAGTCGATGTAGACTCGGTTGAACTCCAACCTGTTCATACCCAGAATAACATCCAACTTACCAAGGGGCAAGCAAATCAGATCCACTCCAAAATCTCTACCAAAAATAGTCAGCGGACACTTCAAACATACCAAAGAAGTAGTCACTGAACCAACAGAGGGAGTCTTAATAGTCATTCACCGCTCGAGAGTAGTCGGCACCAAACCTAACCTCTACACACAATCAACAAAGATGAACGAGTGGGTTGCACCCGTATCAATAATAGCAGACAAGGGAAAATTATTGATGAAACAAGTACCTTGGATAAAACGCTCCTCACTGGCAGCTTGAGTTCCCACCACCGCAAACACTTTACCACTGGTCTGAGACACCTAAGACGACTTCGGCTTCTCGCAATGCATACTGATATGACCTTTCTCACCACAGTTATAACAGGTAGGTATAGCGGCTCGACAATCAGCTACCACATGGCCCGACTTACCCCACTTGAAACACTTCTTCACCTCATGAGGACAATCATTGGCACGATGACCCGTGCCACCGCACCGGTTACACTTCCCACCAGCAGACACTCTTCCTTCTCTAGGCTTCTTATCAGAAGCAGCCTTAAACTTCCCCTTATCAGCAGGAACATTGTAAGGAGTACCACCAAACCTTTGCTTACCTTTACAGTCATTTGCAGCCTTGTAATATGCAATCCTAGCCCGGTTATCATTATCATAAATCCTGCTTCTGCTTATCAGCTCAGGATAATCCCTGATCTTCTGACAAGCGATCCCCATCTTAACTTCTGGACACAACCCATTCTCAAACTTCAAACACTTGGAGGTCATCGCCCCGTCAATATTGTAATGAGGACAATACTGCACCAACTCTTCAAACTTAGCAGCATACTCAGCCACCGTCATATTGCCCTGCTTCAGCTCTAGAAACTCTATCTCCTTATCACTTCAAATATCCTCCGGAAAATACTTCTCCAGAAAGCCAGTTCGAACCACATCCCAAGTAATCGCAGATCCTGCAGTCTCCAATCTTTGGCGACTGTTGTCCCACCAAGCTTCCGCTTCACCTTTCAGCATGTGGGTACCAAACCTCACTTTCTGCTCATCGCTACAACCCATCGTCTTGAAAATCTTCTCAATCGCCTTTAGCCACTTCTGAGTAGCTTCAGGATCCAAAATTCCTCCTTGAAACATCGGCGGCTTGTTACTCTGAAACTGCGCCAAATCCATGAATTGCGCACCTGCAGCTTGGTTCTGATTAGCAACCACCTGTGCCATCGCTTGCATAGCCGCAGCCAACGCAGCATCATTCCTTCCTGCCATACTGCTCAACAACAACAACGCCAGATTAACAGATACGCAAACGCTACCTACAGACATACTCAACTACTACACTGGCCGGACGGACCGACCTGCTCTGATACCAACTTGTAACACCCCGTTTCCCCAAAAATAAAATAAATGCAATTTAAATCAAAATAAATATCAGAGTTGCCACACCAAAACAGGATATCACAAAAGGAAACTCCAACAGAACGCTTCATTAAATGAATTCAACAATTAACAGCGGAAAATGTCATATATATATATATATATATATATATATATATATATATATATATATATATATATATATATATATATATATATATATATATATATATATATATATATATATATATATATATATATATATATATATATATATATATATATATATATATATATATATATATATATATATATATATATATATATATATATATATATATATATATATATATATATATATATATATATATATATATATATATATATATATATATATATATATATATATATATATATATATATATATATATATATATATATATATATATATATATATATATTCGGCCATCCGCCCAAAATATACAAAACATCGTCAATGGATCCATCAAAACATGATACGACACGGAGTCAAAACAAAATCATCAGATAAACAAATAACTCCCAAAAGCCCCGTGTTACGTATCAGAGCATCCCTACGACTCGACTCGCCATTATCCAAGCTAGCTACGCACCTGGATTATCTGTACTTCCGAAGAAGCACAGACCATAACCACAAGGGGTGAGAAATCACGATAAAAAATATACCGGTAATAATGTACATGAATAAAAGGCAGCAATCATATGAATATCATTCAACATACATCAACCCGGACCTATTGTCCAACATCAACACAACACTCAAGACAATGTAAACATATGCAACTCAACACCATGATATGCGGTACCGACTCAACAACAACGATGGACACCGGGCCATCAACCCTCCACAAGGGAGCACCAGATAGATCACACACACCCACCATTGGCAATGATCTATCCCACCATTCTCCACACAGGAGTACGAATGAATCACTTACGCTCCATCTGAGACATGATTCAACCCCACCATTCTCCACACAGGAGTACGGATGGATCACTTACGCTCCATCCGAGAAATGATCCATCCCACCATTCTCCACACAGGAGTACGGGTGAATCACTTACGCTCCATCCGAGACATGATTCAACCCCACCAAGACATCATGATATGCACGACACTAATGCCACAACTACAATCCAAGCACACAAGGTGCACAAGATCCTCCAGATCACATTTTATACATCGCACATACATATCCCACACATCACCATATTCATACATATTAACATACACCAATTGAATTATTCTAATTAAACGAGTAACACGGAAATCATATTCCAACACCACCCATACACTCATAACTGTTCAACACCAATCTCATCTTTAATCATGACCAACAAGGGGCCCACAACACAAGAGAACAGAACAGAACATCACAAAAACTTAAATTACTGTCATGCTCGCTGGCTCACTCGCCTAGCGAAGCATCAGCGAAGGCTCGCTACTCGCTCGCCCAACGAACTCCCTAGTGAAGGAAGACAGTGGCTACTGGAAGCACTCGCTACCCAGTTCGCCTAGTGAAACATCAACGGATGTTTGCTACTCGCTCGCTTAGCGAAAGTGCTGGCGAAAGTCTGCGATTTCACAAAAACCCCACTGTTCAGAATCGGTAACACTCTCTGAAATCGCCCGATTTTACTCAAACTAGTTCCCACAGCACTAGTTTAACATTTCACGACTTAACTACATAATCTATTCTAGATTCCACCCGATAAAACCTCAGCTCTACCGATTAAAACATTTCCGACTTAAAATGGTAAACTACCGAAAACCCCAAATCATCCAAACAACCATATGCAACAAACCTATCTTACCATCAACAATTCCGAATATCAACACATAATCAAACATGATCATCAATCTACCATGGGATTGGGGATAATCCCTCTACCTAGAATTCATGCAATATACCGATTTCGACCCGTTTCTCCCCCTACCTCGATAACTTGCTCAAGCTGTTGAAAACTCTTGCTGAAACGATGATTCCTAGATTCCCCTTCCTTCCTCCTTGATTCTTCTCCTCAGTCTTCTTCCAATTCACCGTGTTCTCTTCTTTCTTCTCCTCTTGATCGTGTTTTCCTTTTCTTCCAACTTTCTTTCCCAAACAGCCCATAATACCCCTTTTCTTACTGATTCTTTTATTCCATTAATAATAATAATAATAATAATAATAATAATAATAACAATAATAATAATATTAATAATAATAATATTAATAATATTATTGTTATTTATTAAACTATCATTATCATTAATTATTTTATTATTAGTCTTAAAGTCCAAAGTTATCAATTAACCTCCACACTTAAGGGCACCTCCCTGCACTCGACACAACCCCACGAAACACACCGCAATTAAAATAACACAGAAAAACTAGATAATTAAAATGGGTGTTACAGTTGCCACAATCTCAATTCCTTTTAGAACCATTAACATATTTGCGCCGCCGAGGCCAGCTACCGTTATAATCACCAAGGCAGGGCCTATTCCTTATGAAAGCACTAAAGCGATCTCGTGGAATTATGGGGCTGAAGTCTTTTGTAACGGCCAAAAACAAGAGCTGCAGGGAACGACGTTTGATTCGATGGATAATTTCGTGGGAACAGGCGGAATGACGAGAAGTGGGAGGGTGTTTGCACCTCCAGAGGCTAATGTTGAAAGACAGGATAAAGGAAAGGGGAAGGCTATTGTTGAAGAAAGTTCTCAAGGGGGTGAGAAGGATGCTTTGTTGAAAGACGCTGAGGAATTCATGAATCTAATTAGAAAAAGCGATTACAAGATTGTAGACCATCTACAACAAACCCCGTCCAAAATATCAATCTTATCATTATTACTGTGCTCGGAGGCACACCGGAATGCCCTTCTGAGGATTCTGAACACTGCATATGTGCCACAAGAGATATCGGTGAACCAACTGGAAGGAGTGATGGCACATATGAATGCTGGAAATGGATTATGATTTACTGATCTTGACTTGACACCCAAAGGAAGAAACCACAATCACGCTCTGCATATTTCCATTGAGTGCAGAGGGGTTGTATTATCTCATGTTCTGGTGGACACTGGGTCTTCACTTAATGTGTTGCCCAAAAAGGCTTTGATGAAGCTTGACACCCAGGGAGTAATATACACACCTAGTGATCTGATTGTGCGAGCATTTGATGGGACAAGGAGGTCTGTGTTCGGAGAAGTAACTCTTCCTATCCAAGTTGGCCTGGAGGTTTTTAACGTCGTTTTCTACATAATGGATATCCAACCAGCGTATAGTTGCTTGTTAGGTCGACCCTGGATACACTCGGAAGGGGCAGTGATGTCGACCTTGCATCAAAAGTTAAAGTATATGGTTGGGGGTAACATTGTCACCGTCTGTGGTGAGGAGGACATTATGATTAGCCATTTGTCCTCGTTCAAATATGTGGAAGTTGATGGGGAGATACATGAGACCTTGTGTCAAGTGTTTGAGACAGTACAGGTCAGAGAGAAGGCGCGAGTTGTGGGTAGATTTCCTGAGGTTTCTATGTCGTCATTCAAAGAAGCGCAAGCTGTGGTAAAGTATGGATCGTCTCAAGGTTGGGGGCAGGTGCTGAGTATCCCCAATAAACAAGATAAGTTTGGATTGGGTTACAACCCATTGTCTTCTTCTTCACAGAGCACTCCACAATACAGAAGACCGGTCCAGTTTACAAGTGGTGGGGTGATATTTGACCGAATCAACGTTGTGTCCGAGGATGAGGATGACAGCGACTGTGATATGGATGCATGGATCCAGCCATGTGTGCCCGGCCGAAGCCTGAGCAATTGGACTATTGAAGAAATTGTCCATGTGACCCGTGAAGAGTAATTATCTTGTTTTCTGATTATGTGTAGTCTTATGTTCTACCCGGAGCATAGTGGTCTTTGTTTGTTGGGCCTTATCCTTGTTTATGTTTTAAACAATTGCTTTATCATTAATCAAAGGGCATTTTTTGCATTCAAATATTGTGATCCTTGTTTTTCTTGTTTTTATTTTTAACAATAAAATGGCAATGTGGTTTGTGTTTTTTGCATATCATTTTAAGCATCAAATCATCATCATTGCAGGTTTCACATAGCAGATGTCACCGATTCAGACTCGTCTATGACTCGGTATGATTTTGATAATCCAATCTTTCAAGCTGAAGAAGAGAATGAAGAAGATGAAGACCTACCTGAAGAGCTCGCCAGGTTGCTGAGACAAGAAGAGAAGGTTATTCTGCCTCATCAGGAGGATATCGAAGTCGTCAACCTGGGTACAGAGGAAGACAGAAAGGAAGTCAGGATAGGGGCTGCTTTAGACAATGATGTCAAACAAAGACTGGTAGAAATGCTCCGAGAGTATAAAGATGTCTTTGCTTGGTCATACGAAGATATGCACGGACTTGATACGGATATTGTGGTTCATCGCTTGCCTCTTCGAGAAGAGTGCCCACCTGTGAAATAGAAGCTAAGAAGAACTAGACTGGACATGGCAGTTAAGATCAAAAAAGTGGTCCATAAGCAGTTGGACACCGGATTTCTTGTCGTGACAAACTACCCTATGTGGGTCGCTAACATCGTACCTGTACCTAAGAAGGATGGTAAGTTAAGGATGTGTGTAAAATACCGTGAACTAAACAGAGCAAGCCCGAAAGATGATTTCCCACTCCCCCACATTGATGTGCTTGTTGATAATACTGCTCAGTATTCAGTGTTTTCCTTCATGGACGGTTTCTCCGGGTATAACCAGATCAAGATGGCCCCGGAGGACATAAAGAAAACGACCTTTATCACACCGTGGGGGACTTTTTGCTATAAGGTAATGCCCTTTGGATTGAAGAATGCAGGGGCAACCTATCATCGGGCGATGGTCACTTTGTTTCATGATATGATTCATCATGAGATTGAGGTCTATGTTGATGACATGATCGCAAAGTCACAAACGAAGGAAGTACATTTGGTGAATCTGTTGAAGCTGTTTGAGAGGCTAAGGAAGTTCAGACTAAGGTTGAATCCTAACAAGTGCACTTTTGGTGTACGGTCAGGAAAGCTATTAGGGTTTATAGTCAGTGAAAAAGGAATCGAGGTCGATCCTGCAAAAATAAAAGCTATATAGGAAATTCCAGCACCAAAAACAGAGAAAGAGGTTCGTGGTTTCTTGGGTAGATTGAACTACATTGCAAGGTTCATATCTCATCTCACAGTCACATGTGAACCAGTGTTCAAATTGCTAAAGAAAGATCAGGCGGTTGTCTGGAATGAAAATTTCCAGAGGGAATTTGAAAAAATAAAAGAATATTTGTAGGAGCCTCCGATACTGATGCCCATAGTCGCTAGAAGACCATTGATAATGTACTTGACGGTTCTTGAGAACTCCATGGGTTGTTTTCTCAGTCAACACGACGAGACAGGAAGAAAAGAACATGCCATCTATTACTTGAGTAAGAAGTTCACAGATTGTGAGTCTAGATACTCAATGGAGAAGATGTGTTGTGCACTTGCTTGGGCTGCCAAACGTCTAAGGCAATATATGCTGAATCACACAACCATGCTGATTTTGAAGATGGATCCGATTAAGTATGTGTTCAAAAAGAAAGCGCTTTTGGGAAGGATTGCTAGATGGCAGATGGTTTTGACAGAATACGACATTCAATACGTCTCCCAAAAGGTTATTAAGGGGAGTGTTCTGTTATAATATCTCGCAGAGCAACCAATCGATGACTATCAGCCGATGAAGTTTGAATTTACTGATGAGGATATCATGTTCTTGAAGATGAAAGATTGTGATGATCCGCTACTTGATGAAACTCCTGAGTTGGGTTCCCAATGGAAAATGATTTTTTACGGTGCTGTTAACTCTTATGGAAGCGGAATTGGGGCAATCATTACCACTCCCCATAGTTTGCACATACCATTTACTGCCAAGTTAACATTTCCCTGCATAAATAACGAAGTTGAATATGAAGCATGTATCATGGGTATTGAAGAAGCGATTGATCTGAGAATAAAGAACCTTGATATTTATGGTGATTCAGCTTTGGTAGTCAATCAGATCAAAGGAGAATGGGAGACTCGTCAGCCTAACTTGATTCCTTACATGAACTATGCCAGGAGGTTGTTACCTTTCTTTGACAGGGTAGAGTTTCATCATGTGCCAAGAGTGGAGAATCGGATGGCAGATGCCTTGGCCATATTATCCTCGATGTATAAGGTGAATTATTGGAACGACGCTCCGAGAATTGTCATCTCTCGCCTCGATAGGCCAGCGTTCGTATTTGCAATAGAGGAAGCTTCAGATGGGAAGCCATGGTATTATGATATCTGAAACTTTCTCAAGAATCAGGAATATCCACCTGGGGCATCAAGTCAGGATAAGAAGACCTTGAGAAGACTGTCCAAAAATTTCTATTTGAACAAGGATGATGTACTCTACCGAAGAAAGTTTGATCTGGTCCTGTTGAGATGCGTGGACGAAAAAGAAGCAGGTTTGCTTATGGAAGAAGTCCACGAGGGCGCTTTTGGTACGCATGCAGGCGGACATGCAATGTCTCGAAAACCGTTGAGGGCAGGCTACTATTGGTTGACCATGGAGTCTGATTATTTCAAATACGCCAAGAAATGTCATAAATGCCAGATTTATGCTGTTAAGATGCATGTACCGCCAAGTCCTCTGAATGTCGTGGCGTCTCCCTGGCCCTTTTCCATGTGGGGCATTGACATGATCGGTAAGATAGAGCCGACCGCATCCAATAGACATCGCTTCAATTTAGTGGCAATTAATTATTTCACTAAATGGGTTGAAGCAGCTTCTTTCGCCAACGTCACCAGACAGGTCATGGCTAGATTCATCAAGAAGAACATCATCTGTCATTATGGAGTGCTCGAAAGAATCATTACTAATAATGGTTCGAATTTGAATAACAAGATGATGAAGGAACTGTATCAGAGTTTCAAAATTGAGCATCACAATTCTTCTCCTTATCGTCCAAAGATGAATGTCGCTGTTGAGGCGACCAATAAGAACATAAAGAAGATTGTGCAGAAGATGGTTGTGACCTATAAAGATTGGCACGAGATGTTACCCTTTGCATTGCACAGATATCGTACTTCGATACGTACTTCAACTGGGGCAACTCCTTTCTCGCTAGTGTATGGTATGGAAGTTGTCCTGCCATTGGAAGTCGAGATTCCTTCTTTGAGAGTTTTGGTTGACGTCCAACTTGATGAGGTAGAATGGGTGAGAAACAGATTGAATCAACTCAGCCTAATGATGAGAAGAGGTTGGTGTCCATTGCATGTGGTCGTTTGTATCAAAGAAGGATGAAGAAAGCTTTTGATCAGAAGGTGCACCCGCGGAGCTTTCAGGCAGGTGATTTAGTGTTGAAGTGGATTCTCCCTCCACAAACAGACCACAGGGGCAAATGGACTCCCAACTAAGAAGGTCCATATGTCGTAAGGAAAGTCTTCTCCGGAGGAGCCTTACTACTCTCAATCATGGATGGCGAAGATTTCACATCCCCTGTGAACGCAGACGCAGTTAAAAAATACTTTACTTAAAATAGACCCGTTGGAAAGAAAAAGAAAATCCAGGCAAAATTGGGGCATCCCGGCGAACCATAAAAAGATTGGGTTCGGGAAAAAAATTACGGATAAAAAGAAAAAGAATGTAAATCCGCAAATTTGAAAACCTAAAAAGGCGACTTTGGCAAAAATGGGTATCCTAGTGAATCAAAAACCCGCAAGGGCGATTCAGGTAAAAGTTAGGGATTTGAAAAGCAAATGACTGCGGACTGTGTGTGATACGAGCACAGTGGATTCTGGGAGGACCCGAGGGTCAACCAATCAAGTCAGTCTCTTCATAGGATGAAGCATTGGAGAAGCATCGAAGTCACGCGAGTCATAGTCGAGTCGACACATGGTGGTTGTCTGTGCCACATTACCGACATTTTGCATATCTTTTTCATTTTTGTACTATTTGCGCAACTTTCTCTTTTCAAGAGTTGCATTTGTTGTAAACTTGCCTATTTTACAGGTCATTTATCAATGAAGTATATATTATTCAGAAAGCTTTTGTGTTTGTTTTAGCCTTTACTGTTTTGTTTGCAAAAGACGCCCGATGTTTTTGATAAAACTTTGCATACATAAACTTGTGAGCTTTGCTAATAATCATTAAAACTTTTATTTACTTGAATGATGTCATGGACAATAACCAAGTTAGCTCTTGTTGTATATAGGATATTTTGTTTGTATTTGTTGCAGGGCTCTCATTCCTGAGACTATTCCAGTGAGGCATCCTCAGTAAAGACCACCATGTCTCTGCCCCCACAAGAGGAAGATGTGCCGCTTGAGACTAGTGGTTCCCCAACAGGTTGGGACTGTGTGTGATCAAGGTTATCCCCAGCAGGTAAACTTGGGATTATCCCCCAGCAGTGGAGCGAGTTCAGAGTTTTGCTTCCCCACAGAGTCTAAACCTTTGACTCCTTTCCCCTTAGAGTCTAGGTCATTGGCTCATTCCCTAAGCAGAGGTTGATATTATTGAGTTTATTTCTCATTTCCCTAAGCAGAAGTAGATGTTGATTCCCTCATTGGTTGATTCCCAGTGGAGTTATTGTCTGTAGCAGATTCTAGTCGGTCATTAGTATTCGTCAGAGTGAGTTCCCTTCGGGATATTTCCCCAATTAATTTTTATTCCCTGCAGATCCCCAGTGAAGTCGTTGGAGTAGTTTTCTTCCCCACAGAGTGGGATTAACTCAGAAATTGTTTGTCTCCTTCCTCAGCAGAAAGAGTTTGGGATATCTTCCCAGTAAATCTTATTCATTATCCCTAGCAGAGCGGATTCAAATCTCCTGTAGAGTGGAATCCCCGGCAGAGTGGAGTAATTCCACGCAGTTTGCTTTACTCCCCAGTAGAGTCGTATGCTGAAAGGCCATCCAGGGTTGATTTCCCCATCATAATGGACCTGTTTTCCCCAGCTGAGTTGTGTGCTCCCTAGAAGAGTTGTATTCTGGTAGGCCATCCAGGGTTGTCTTTCCTCAGCAAAGTTTGATTTGTTCCCCAACGGAGTGGATTTTTCTATCAGCATAGTTGTTACATCCAGGAAATTCATTTTCTAAGAAGCCATTCAGGGCTTGTTTCTCCCAACAAAAGTCCAATAGTACTTGGCACCCAGTCATCCCCAGCGGAGTTGGCTCCTTCTCTTCAGCGTTTATTTTGCTGGAGTGGTTCCTTTGCATTTGCATTGTGCATAGCATCCTCCCAAATGCGTAGCATTTCCATTTCGTATGGAACATTACGCAATTTTCAAACATGTGCATTTGGAACATAAGTCAGGTTATTACCTCTTGTTTCCAGTTGTATCTCCAGCAGTCAATGATGCGTTCATCTTATCAAAAGTATTTCTTGAGCCCGTGCGGTATCCAGACCACGGCAAACAACGATGTTTTCTTGAGCCCGTGCGGTATCCAGACCCCGGAAATCAACGGTGTTTTCTTGAGCCTGTGTGGTATCCAGACCCCAACAAGACCTTTGATAGATGTGTTTATTTTTATTGTTGCTCCCCAAAAGAGTCTACATGGTTGAGTTCATTATTTCCCTAGCGAATTTCTTATTTCAGATTGTGAATCGACAGGTGTTCTTTTCAACTTTGTGTTGAGTCGGCCTTCGAGTTTGAAGCCTGTTTGTTTAATAGATGTCTGACAGAGAGGTCAGATGTTCTTCTCAACTTCGGGTTGAGCCGGTCTTTGGGTTCGATGCCTGTTGCCTGATGGCGAGGTCAGAAGTTCTTTTCAACTTCGGGTTGAGCCGACCTTTGGGTTCAACGCCTATTTGTTTAACAGATGCCTGATGGCGAGGTCAGATGTTGTTTTTAACTTCGGGTTGAGCCGACCTTTAGGTTCGATGCCTGTTTGTTTAACAGATGCCTGACGGCGAGGCCAGATGTTCTTTTCAACTTTGTGTTGAGTCGACCTTAGGGTTCAATGCCTGTTTTTTTAAGAGATGCCTGACGGCAAGGTCAGATGTTCTTTTCAACTTTGTGTTGAGCCGGCCTTCAGGTTCGATGCCTGTGTGTTTTACAGATGCCTGACGGCGAGGTTAGATGTTCTTCTCAACTCCGGCTTGAGCCGACCTTTGGGTTCGATGCCTGTTTGTTTAACAGATGCCTGATGGCAAGGTTAGATGTTCTTCTCAACTATGTGTTGAGTCGGCCTTCTGGTTCGATTCCTGTTTGTTTAACAGATGCCTGACGGCAAGGTCAGGTGTTCTTCTTAACTTCGTGTTGAGCCGGCCTTCGGGTTCGATTCCTGGTTTGTTTAATAGATGCCTGACAGCGAGGTCATATGTTCTTACCGACTTAGTGTCATTGCCTGTGTGTTAGCAGATGTTTTTCCCAATTGAGTGTCGATGCTTTCTATTTGGTAATGAGTCAGCTCATTATCCCTGCAGTTATTGGCTACAGTTTCTTCGGCGATTCTTCTTTTTTCTTTCATTCTGGTGGGCTTTTCTACAGTTCTGTTTTGTGGTTATCATATTTTCGAGTTCTTTGGTATTCAACCGTCTTCTACCTTGAATGTTTGAAAGTCGTTCTCTTTTCACCCCTTCAGGCCCAAGTCGTTTGAATAGGGGTAGTTGTTGTACCCCAAAATTTGACCAACCATTTTCTTACTTGGCTTATGTTTCATTTCATTTTAGCATTTGCATTTGCATAGCATTGTTCTTAGCAGGGGATCAAGAGGTGTTGTGTGCCATTCAAGAGGAGAGTCTCTTTGGTTTCAAGCTCAAGCAAGAGCATTTGTGCAAACCATCAAGTGTTCATCATCACCATGAAGTTGTCTGAGCTCCTTGAAAGGAGAGGTTGGTGTGTGGATATCATCTCTTATCTTGGGGATCATCAGGGGGTTTTCAAGGATTCATGAGGTCTTTATCTTGAAGAATACCTTAGAGGTCATTGTGGAGTTTGTATAGCCATTCAGTTCATCTGTAAAGGGCATAGACAAAGGACTTGGAACTAGGGTTTCAACTAGTTAACCCAGAGTCAACTGTGGACTTGAGGGGGTTCAAGACTTGGTTATAAGTCATTGAGGCCATGAGAAGTTATCTTAAAGCATCTAGGATACCATGTCAAGATCAAATCAAGAGGAATCAAAAGTGGAAGAAGTTACTAAATTAGGGTTTCAGATGATTTCAGTGTAAAATCCCATTCTTTAATGCTCAACTTCAAGGCCATTTTCCCGTATGATGCAAGCTCAATCTCATTTTCATGAAAACATGAGACTTGTAGGGAATGTTCTTAGCTTTCATTTGAGTATAAGAACTCATCCGTTGAGTTTGTACATCTCAAGTTATGATGCCAACAAGTTAGGGGTCTCAGATGAATAGAATGTTGGTCAACTAAAAGTCAAGTCACTTCCAAGGCATTTTCCACCTAGAAGAAAGTTTATCCTCAACTTCAAGTGAACATGAAAGTTGTTCCTCATGGTCTTAGATTTCCAAAAATTCTTAGAAGTCCTTGATATCATTTGTAAATCTCAAGTTATGGACCTTTAAAGGCAAGGGTATTTTTGGAAAAGTTCATTATAGGTCATTCTTTTCAATGGTCATTTCCATGAACTTTAAGGCCTCAAATCCAATTTTGACCAACATGAAACTTGTGCATAAGAGTCTTACCTCCTCATTGAACTCAAAACTCATGAGGTTTGTTTAATTAAATGATCATGAAGGCCATTTTAAGTTGGAAAATTAGGGTTTTTGGTCATGTTTTGGTAACTTCAATTACAAGTCATCATTTGTGAATTTTTTTACACAACCTCATCAAATAATGGTCATGATGTGCATTGCTTAATTTGTACCAACATATGGAGTAATTATGCATCACTTTTTTCAAGTTCCATTCCATAAGAGGTATTGGTACAAACTTGGTTATTACTCATTCTCAATTCACCAAACAACCTCATTTTATTTTGGCATACTCTATTTGTGCTTTTGTTGACCTCAAAAAGGATGGTACAAAGAGTAAACTCGTGTGTGCATGAAAAGAGGATTTTGTGGCAAAAATTTCAATCAACCAAACCAGCCATTATGGGCCTGCATGACTATCACTAAGCCCCCATACATAAACTGAAAATCAACCCTAGATGCTTAGTTGGGAAGGAATCAGGCAGAAGAGCTCTCACTATAAAAAAAATCAGAATTCTTTCTCTCTTCGAATTTGGTCATTCATTGAGTATCCATCAAAGATATTTCTCATTTCCTCATCAGTGAAGCTCAAGGAGAAGATTGCATAGCTTGGAGTGAAGCTTGCGTGCCTTAGAAGAACCAACGGAGTTGCTCCATTCAGTAAGCTTCTCTCCCAATTTTCTCTCATTCTAGGCATTTTCTAAGAGCATTTTGGGTTGCATTTAAAGCCCTACTTATGGTAGGCCATGTTTGAACCATTGTTGTCTTTGTTTGATGAGGTTTCAGAATGTGTTATCAAATTATCTTGCCTTCGATTCTCTCTTTCCAAGAACCTTTTTAAGAAATGAGTGGCATATTTGAGATCCTTGCAACTTCACCTTTCGAACCATATCATATTTGTTCATTTTCATGAAGTTTTGGTGACTGGTCTCCGGCGAGCTAGCCGAAGAAGACGACCGGAGCCCTAGCTCCAGTGTCCCAGTCACCTGTCTGATTTTAGCTGACTCAACGTGTTGGACTTTTTGACTTGGTTATTTGGCATGTTTTCATTGGTTTGACCAGGCCACGCGTATGGTTTGAAGGTGACTGGACTTAATGAAACGTTGCGTTTCATTAAGTTTGAGGGATTGCTTTGAATTGGGCCCCAAGTGCTAATCATGCCCCTATGTTTTAAGCCCAGATGCACCTTTGCCTTGCTTTCAGTTCAATTGGTTTTTGCTATGGCACCCCCTCCCTTTTATTTCATTTTATTTTTTTGTTTTCATTTTATTTAATTAAAAATACTTCCAATGGTCAGAAAATTCCACAAATTTATTTTCTTACATTTCAAGACTTTATTTAATTTTCCATAATTTTATTTTCTTATTTGATTTTCATTTACCATTTTATTTTACTTTTGCAATGGGAAGTGTTTTTAATGTTGTCTTCTTTGGATCATAATCATTTAAACCTCCAGTTCAAATCCCCTATGATCAAGGCTTCTTCTCCTTTTAGAGGATGAATTGAAGTGTCTTTGAGGGTGATTTTGGTTCATGTTTGATCATTTTAAGGTTGACTTTGAGTTGATTTTTCTTGTCCCTCGATAAACCCTCGATAAGGTGGAACACCCTTAACAATGGAATTGTTTGGTGATGCCTTGAGATGAGTTTCACTTTGAAACTTTGGTTTCTGTTTGCCATTGGACTTGGATACTTTTTGAATTTTATTTGGTTTTTATTGAACATTTCTTCTATTTTTGATGAAGCTTGCAAGTGAAGTCATCTTAGAAGAGGTTCATACAAACTAGTTTGACCTAGTTCCTTTGGGAAATGACTTTTATAGATCCCATATGCACCCTATGAGTCTTGATGCTTATTTATGACATGATTAAGTTGTTGGTCTTTCATTTTTTAGGTAATACACTTGTGTAACTTGTTTCACAAGTTATTTGGAAGTTAGGCATTTCCACTTGTTTGTAAGTGTTGAATATGGTTTGGAACTTTGGTTCCCCCATTTGCCTTGCCTTGGTTATTGCTTTCACTTTGCTTTCCATTTTGATTTGAACCTTCTTATTTTGGTTTCACTTCTGCCCCTTGAGCTTTGATCATCATTTAAGACAATTTGGTGTTCATGTTTATGCTTTGAGTTTGTCTTGAATGATGTATCACTTACAACACTTATTTGCTCTCTTCTTTCACATGATCAATTTGGGTTGTTTGGTTGAGATACTTTATTTATGTTTGCTGCCCAAGCTTCTTTCTCCCATATCCTCTTTGATCATGGCTTTTTACTCTTGCCTTGTGCTTAGCTTTAGTATAGTGATTGATGTTTGAATGGTTGTAGGAGTTGTGACTTCTCCCATTTCATCTCATTCTTTCTTTGACTTGTTCAAGTCAACTTGTTTGAATCATTTGCTTTGTCTTTGTTGCATCATTTTGTCTCATCATTTCATCTTTGTATCTTTGCATATCATGTTCGCATTGTTCTTGCCTTGTTTAAGTTAACTTATTTTCATCTTTCATTCTATCTGTGATTGGATTATCTGTTGTTTACTTGGTCTTTTGCCATGATCCCTTAGGATTCCTAGTTCTTCTGTTTAAGATGGGAGTAGGAGAGACATTAGGTGTTCAATCCATTGCATGATAACATTAGGATAGATTCTTCCCCTCTTAATACCAACTTTAGGAGCACATTGATTGATAACATTATGGTTGATTAGTTCCCTTTAGAGTTTGTGTCTTTATCTTCTCATCTCCTAAGCATCTTAAGACACTTAATAAAGGATAATAAATGTTGTACGCTACGAACCTTAAGTACTTGATGAATGATAGTTGGGGGGCCTCCTCTCAATTTGTCTAGAGTGTTTAGCGTATACCCTTTGGGCGATATGTGACGCATTCGCTCTCAAGTCATAGTCTTTAGTGCAACGTAAGTTACAAACTTAACTCAATTCACTTCTTCATAAAAAACAAAAAACAAAATATCAAACCTTTTTATCCTTCAGGATTGTTTGCAAACCATTTTCAGAAAGAGTGTGTTAAGTCTTGGTTCTACCGCAAACAGGTAACACCTATGTCTCCAATGGTCGAGCAGCAATACACCTATCTGTGGTCGTGTCATCCCGAATTATGTTTACTCTGATTTCTCATATTAGATGAGGATACGTAGGCACAAGACGACGATGTCTTGGCGAGCAACCTTCCCCACTTTCACCCATAATTTTCCGAACTACGTTGACTCTGACTTTCCCATTGCACGAGGGAATACGTAGGCATAGAGCGGCAATGCTCTATCGAGTCTCTTTTCTTTTCTTTTATCCCCGTGAGCCAGTCTTTGATAGTTTAACACCCTTTTAGATAGAGATTAAGCGTGGACCCCGTTGAGTACAACGGACGTGAGGGGTGCTCATACCTTCCCCTTGCGTAACCGACTCCCGAACCCGAGATTTGGTTGCGATGACCTGTCTTTTCCCTTTTTCGTAGATTTTCTATGATCATTTCCTTTCCCTCTTTTGGGATAAATAATGAACGGTGGCGACTCTTATGTCTTTGTCGGCCCCTCTTCGCAGCGATGTGACAGTACCCTCTTTAGTGAAGTCACAGTTTCTTGGAAGTTTTTCCTCTATCCAAATTTTTGGTTGGTATTCTTTTCCCACATATTCGTCTTCGGTCGGTGCTCCGGTGATTCCAACTTTTGGTTGGTATCCTTTTCTTTCATCCCAACTTTTAGTTGGTATTCTTAGTCGGTTGTTCCCTATGGAGTAGCCTTTATCCCAACTTTTGGTTGGTATCCTGTTTGTTATTCCAACTTTTGGTCGGTATCTTTGGTTGACGTTTATTCCTTACAGAGTTGTCTGTTTAGGCTGCTCTTCTTCCCCAACGGAGTCATCTACTCTTTAGGTTGTAAGACCGTTGATTTTATTTCTTGTATATCTTTGGTTGGTATCTTGATTTGATTGTGTTCCTAGAGGGTCTCCTTTGGTTAGCATTCCCATAATACCAACTCTTGGTTGGTATCCGGTGGTTTTCATCCCAACTCTTGGTTAGTATTTTCTATTCATCTTGAAGTTTTATCCTCTGCAAGTCGTATCCCAACTTTTGGTTGGTATATTGGGTGGGTCGCATCCTAACTTTTGGTTGGTATCAACAATTTTTCATCCCCACGGGTTGCAAATTTCCAGGTTCTTTTAGTATTCAATCTCTGTGCACTTTGAATGTTTGAAAGTCAGTGTTATCATCCTTTCAGGTTCAAGTTGATTAAATAGGGGTAGCTGTAGCACCTCAATATTTGCCTCATTGTTTTTTTGACCTACTGGCTTGTGTTTCTCTGCATTTTTTTTGCATTTCTACATATCACTGCATTGATTCTCGAGACATGGGATCAAGGTGTTTCTATGGCTCATGGTTCTTTTTATTGCAAGAGTTTAAACAACAACCGTCAGAGGCTTCAACATTTATTTTGTCCAACAATCGAGTGGTCGATTTTATTTTATTCAGCAGGTTATTTTTCAGCACAGGAGACAAGTCACAGGTTATCTTAATCATTTTCACAGTTATAATGTCAAAGGGAAAGTTGCATAGGCTTAATAGGGCTCAGGACAGGTGAAAACGGACGAATGTGCAAGTTTCCCTCCAAATGGTTAATCGATTAACCAAAGGAAAATTTGCACAGATACGTGCATTTTCAATGCTGCCACTTTTGGGGTCCATTTTGATCACTTGTGATTTGGTTTTTACATCAGAAGAAGGATCTAAAATCACTCTAAATTTTGATTAACTTTCAAAACCAATATAATTTCCCTCCAATTTTCCATTCTTAATCCCATTCCAATTTTCAAAACCTCACTCCAAACCATAATTCTACTCCTAACCAAGATCTTATTTAAGTGAATTTTCTCCAAACCTTAAAAAAGAACCCTCATAATTCCATTTTTCACACTCATTCTCTAGAATTTGCTCTCAAATTCTCTCAACTTTTCTAGACTCCAAAACTCCATTATAGCTCTCTTCTTGAGTACATTGATTTTTCATTGGAATCCTTGAATTCTAGAGTTAAACCTCCATCATTCATCTCGATCATCTTCAATTTATCATTTAGTTTTCGTTTGGATTTGGATCTGATTTTGGAAGCAAGTTTATAAGTGATTATTGGATCAATTTTGGCTTATTTTGGCTTATTCTTCACTTCTATTGCAACAAGGCTCTTGGATCTTGAAGATTTCTTGGGTTTCTAGTTTGGATCTATCAATTTGTAGTAGATCAACAATTACCAAAGCAAATTTCAGCTTTGGAGGTTGGTTAATTCTAGATCCATTTCTTCTTTGAGCTTATTTAGATAATCACAATGTATATCTTCAATTTTAATTGATTTTGGTGATTTTGATCAATGTGATTTGTGATCTCAATGCTTGTTTAAGTTTGATTCATGTTTGATCGCTGATTTTCGGTGTTAAATTCGTGCATAATTGATTACATGATCATTTGGATGATTGCACATTGAGTTAATTGTTGAAAGTGCTTTTGAATTGTTATTTTTCTACTTCTGGTGCAGTGTTAATCAATTAACCAGTTGCAGTACAAAACTGGTTAATTGATTAACTAGTGTAAATTCAACCATTTTTGAGTGGTTAATCGACTAAGTAGTTTGCACTAGCAAATGGTTAATCGATTAACACTAGACCAGAATGTAATTTTTGGTTGTTTTCAAGTATCTTTTGATTTATTTCCACTTCTAATCTTCATGGATTGATATGATGCATTTGTGTGGACTGTTCTTGACCTGTTTCATTATTCTTGATTATTTGATTGCGATTCTTCGACGCGTGACTTTTGGTTTTCATTTGAAATGCTTAACATGGTCATGTTGCTTGATTGATGTGATGATCATATGCTTTGCTTGCTTGTATCATGTTAATTATTAATTATTGATGATTATCTTGCTGGACTTGTGATGCATGTTTGTGTTTGCTTCCGATTTTGTTTGTCGCATGATCGTTTAATTAATTAATTGATATGAAAGCATGTTGTTCTTGTTGATTCTTGATGATGCAATATTCTTGAACATCTGTGTTTGATTGTTGATGCAATATTCTTGAACATCTGTGTTTGATTGTTGATGCATGTCCATCCTTGCATGAGACTTGTTCATGATTGATGCTTGCTCATGTTGATTGCATTGAAACATGCTTGTTGCCCTGCTTTTTTACAGCTGTCTTATTCTGAATTTGCATGTTGTCTATGCTATGCTTGCTTGCTGCCTGCCTTTTACACCTACTTTATATGCTGAATTAGTAGCTGTTAAATGTTGTTGTGCAGCCTTATTGGATTTTGTTGTTGTTTTGTGCAGGAAGCATTATTGCAGCCGTTGTGTTTGCCTTGCTTTTGCATACTCCCTTAGGATTCCGAGTCCAACTTAATTCCCGATTAAGTTTGGATTAGGATAGACATTAGGAGTGTAATTGTAACACCCTTTTCTACCACACTATTAAAAGGCAAATTTTTCACATAAATCAGAGTAAAATATTAAACTCAATAACGTCACCTCAAAAGGGCGTACATTTCTCAAATCCTCAAAAATAGGTCAAGGCTCCGTAAACAACGGGTTTTCTTAAAATACATCAAATTGCACAAAGCAGCGGAACTCAAGGGCATAAATCAAGGTTTTCCTCATTAGGGAAGATAATCAAAATAACTCAACGGTATATAGTTTAACTCAAAAGAACCCAACCCGATGTTACATATCAGCGCAAGACCCTCTAAGCTAACCAAAAGGCTAACAACTCAAAACTTCAAAAATACTCCTCGACGGCGTCCACGGATAAACTTGGTCATCTGTATGTTACCCACGTGGAGGTAACATTCAAACAAGCAGGGTGAGTAAAATGATTCATAATAATCAGTGTATAAAAATGAACATGTAAATGGCATCATAATCATATTCAACCTTTATATTCATCATTAGGTCTCGAAGGCCACAACATCACAATTTATACAAAAAGACTCATAAGTGCAATGCAACAAGACTCAATGCATGTGGTACCAATCATCACAGCACGATGGACAGGGCCATCAACCCTCCATAGATCCCCATCAATAGGATTGATTCTACTAGAGAACCGAAGCACATTAAAATACTTCACATCCACACAATGGGATTAAAGCCAAAGTAATCGAGGTCCTGAATCGAAGTCCAGATTCACATGAATGCATGATGCACACGTCACAAATCATCCTCATAACAACATCATAGGTGCATTATCATTCATCATATTCATCATCATCAAACGTCATAGCTCATCATCATAATCATCATCATACGTCATGTCATCATAGTTCATCATAATAATCATCATCATACATCATGTCATCATATAATCATAATAATCATCATCATACATCATAGGAATCATCATATAATCATATACAAATCACATAGAGCTCACAGTCATACTCATATTAATTCATCATATTATCACATATTAATTCATAATTATACTCGCGGTAATTCTCATACGATCGCCTATTAATCACATAAACTTCGCAGTCCTACTCATGTTAATTAATCATATTATCACATATTATCACAATTACCCTCATGGTAATTCATCAGGAAAATTGCAGCATCAAAGCATCAAGACATCACTAAACCAGAACATGATTCATTAATAGAACATATACACAATTGACTTCTCAAACATAACTAGATATAAAAATATTTGGAAACCAAATCCCTTATCTATACTATGTCATGCCCTGTTCATTAGCTTTCCAACGCTTTGAACGGGGGGAAAACGGACTTACGAATTAAAAGTTATGTCCAAAACGATTTCGACCGAAAACATGAACAGTCGTGACGGACAACAAAATGCTGTTACGCTCTAGAACCTAAATCAACCCAAAAGTCCACACGATTCACTTCCCCAATTCCCCCCAAAAATCTCTAAATCATCCCTAACGTCTTACGGCGATAAAGGCACAAAACCTACGGTTTACTAGGCCAATCCCGTAACACATTCACGCCCTAAATCACAATTTTTCCTTCAATTACACCCTAAGGCATCAGAGTTACTCACTATCAAATATTCCTATCCCTTCAGGGTTAGACATATAACAATTCAAGGTTTTGGCTACGAAGGCCTACCTTTCCCTTTTCCCCAATGGATTCCAGGTTAGATTCACACTAATAGGTTTAGGTCACAAAGGCCAAAGATCACTATTTCTCATATCTATACTCTAACAGTCAGTAATACTTACCACTACACCACAACCCTCAGAGTTTTCACTATCAAATTTCTCTACAGGGTTAGAGTCAAATCATAGTTTTTGGCCACGAAGGCCTAGTTTTCCTTTTTCCCAAATAAATCCCTACGGTTAAAATTCTCAATAATCGATTTAGGCCATGAAGGCCAAAAATCCTTTTTTTCTCATTATTCGCCTCAAAACTCTTAAACCCTTAAATCAACCTTAAATACACTGAAAGTCACACATGGAAAATTATGAAAGGCTATACTCCCCATACCTTAGTTATCAATCAAAGCCTTCTCAATCTTTCAGGGAATCTCTCGAAGCTTTTGCCTCTAATCTTCTCCTCAGAGCTCTGGCCTCAATACTTTTCACGGTTAACAAAATGAATCCTAATTTCCTTCAGAATTCCTTTTTGTCAAACCTAGTCTTGGGCCACAAAATTGGGCTTTTCCCATAACACCCTTAGTAAATCCTCTTAATGCCCAAATTACCCTTATTTCACTTATATTTATTTTAAATAATAATAATACTAATATTTTCATATTGTATACTATTAATTAAATAAATAATCCAAAAATTCATAATTCCCAATAATCCACAAAACCACCGAAAACCACCAAAATACGAATATTCTCAATTAAATAAATTAATTAAAATATTCCAATTAAATTTGGGGTGTTACAGTAATCGATACATGATAACAAGTAGGATAGTCCCTTTTAACCTCAATCTTAGGTCCATATTTTGCATGCTAACATTAGGATAAAAATTCCTCTCGCATCCCGACCTTAGGGCCACTTTGCATGACAACGTTAGGACCGAGTTTCCCTTAGACCTTCTGTGCGTCTTTCTCTCTTCTCATCTCAACACATTTTTAAAACACTTAATAAAGATGATAAACGTTGTATGCCACAAGCCTTAAACATAAGAGAAATGATGAGTGGGGGGTTTCTCCTCACTTGTCTAGAGTGTTTAGTGTACTCCCCGTGGGCGATATGCGACGCATTCGCTCCTATATCATAGTCTTAAGTGCAACGTGAATCACAAATAAAACTAATTCACTTCACTAATACTTACAAACAAAATTCTAACCTTTTTATCCTTCAGGATTTATGTTTTAAACTCATTTTCAGAAAGAGTACGTTACTTTTCTGTTCTACCGTAAACAGGCATCGACCCTAACTGCTGGAATGAGAATTTAGCATCACTCATAAAAACACTTAACCAACCTGTGGTTTCGTAGTTTTCCTAACTACGTTTACTCTGATTTCTCATACTAGATGAAGATACTTAGGCACAAGACGATGATGTCTTGGCGAGCAACCCTCCCTCCATCACCCGTAGTTTTCCGAACTACGTTGACTCTTTCCCATTGCACGAGGGAATATATAGGCATAGGGTGGTGATGTCCTATCAAGTCTCTTTCTTTTTCTTTGTTCTCGTTTCCGCTTAGCAGTAGCTTTTAGATGACACACCCTTTGATTAGACAACAAACGTGGATTCCGTTGAGTACGACGGATGTGAGAGGTGCTCATACCTTTCCCTTGAGTAACCAACTCCCGAACCCAAGATTTGGTTGCGATGACCTTGTCTTTTCTCGTTCTTCAGATTTTCTTCGATCGTTTCCTTTCCCTCTATTTGGGATAAATAACGTTCGGTGGTGACTCTTCTGTTTGTTTCCGCCGGTTTTTTCGCAGTTGCCACATGTAGCAGTAATGTGTTGCTAGATACTGCTCATTGTTTACTATATTAAATATATGACTTAATATAATTGTCAACGTCACCAGAACCTATCAGGTCACACACATATGTACAAATTGATGAGAGATAGAATAAATAAGTAACACTGTAAGGTAAGGTGTACTTGAGAGAATTATGGAACACCGTAAGATACGGTGTACTTAAATAAAATATGGAATATCGTATAATATAATAATAAGATTTATTATTATTATTATTATTATAGTTATTATAATATAATAATAATAATAATCAAATATATTTATTATAATAATGGTTATAATAATATTATTATTATTATTATTATTATTATTATTATTGTTATTATTATTATTATTATTATTATTATTGTTATTATTATTATTATTATTATTATTATATGGTGCACTTAATTTGGGCTTTTTAGCTTGCAGCCCACACAAGTGGTTCTATAAATACAACCCTTATGTAGAAGTTTTAGAACTTGATGAGATTCAATTGGTGAAAACCTAGCCATTTTTCTCTCATTTTCTCTCTCACACAAAGTTTTCATTCGTAGCAGCTAGCACTAAGATCGAAGGCACTCTGTCCATGTGGACTAAGTAGAGGCGTTATTCTCCATTCAACGCTCGTGATCATTCACCCAGATCTGCATCAAAATTGTTAATCACCACAAGAGGTGACCGTTTCTATCAATGATCATGCTCATTTGTAAGGATCACTAAAGGGAAAATTTAAATTCCTGCTGCATTTTGGATCGCGATTTTCCTTCACTTGATTCTTATTCTAAGGACAACCCTTCGCCATATGACCTATTATGTGACATTGATAACATCTATATCCTCCATCTACACATCTTCCAAAATGATTCTTATTACAAACACGACATAAGATAAGAATATCAGGTCTAGCATTTTGCACTTGTTTCCCCTTAAAAGGTTGTGGTCTAGGCCTAAACTGGTGACTTGGTCTTCCTTGGTCCTCCTGAATAATCCTACTTAAATCCCTCTCTTCTTGAACCCTTTTCAAGCTGTTCTCGGCCATATAACATTGTCTCAACAATTCTGCATAAGTGGTAAACTCCCTCTGAGATACACTATGAGAAATCTCAGCCTTTAATCCAATTAAAAACTAGTCAATCTTCCACTTCTCATCTGGTGCAAACATGGCTTACCTAGAACAAGCAGCCATGTCCTTAAACTTCTCGGCATAAGTAGCCAATGTCATGTTACCCTGTCGAAGCTGTTGAAATTCAAACTCTTTCTGGGTCCTCAAGGAATTAGGAAAATATTTGTCCAGAAAGGTAGTCTTAAAATGTTCCCACACTCTAGGAATTCCTTGGTTAGTCGTCAGAGTTGAAGCACTTTCCCACCATCTCATAGTAGGACCTCTCATCATGTAGGAAACAAATACCACCTTGTTCTCCTTACTAAAAGGCACTATCAGAAAGATACTCTCCATATTAGACACCTATTCATGAGCCTTCACTGGATCTAGCCCTCCATGAAATTCCGGAGGATTCATGCGGAAGAAATCCCGAAAACTACCTCTTGCGGCTTCTGGTGGAGTCACTAGAGGGTAAGGACCTCTATTGAACTGTTGCAATATCTGCTGCATGAATTAGTTATGTTGTTGCTGCATCTGTTGCACGAACTAAGGCCACTACACATTCTTACTACCACCTGGAGGATTCGAATAGGATGTCGGATTTATGGGTCTACCATGTCTTGTGCGTCTGTTCACCATGTCCCTAAACTTTATATAAATAGAATCAAGTTGATCATGCTCAATACTATTAATATAACATCCAGAACGAGGATGTCAGCACACATATGAAGCAGAAGGAATTACTCATAATATTTCATGGCTAGGTCGAGGATACAACCAGGCTCTGATACCAAATGTAACACCCATACATAATATATGTTTAGAATTTTCATATCATACATGGTTGCAATTGTGGTACTGAAATACATAAGTTCCTAGTAACACATTGTACAAAATATATGCCAAAATAAAATAACTAAAAGTGGCATAATATATATACAAGATGTTCAAAATATAACTAAGAACTAGATCATTAAAGAATAATCTCAAAACAAGAGTCTTCACAGTGGAAAAGCCATCCAAAAGGTGAGATAAGTAAGAAAAATCAAGCTATCTTATCCTTACCCTTTGCCGAAATAGAACTACCTGAAAAATAATCAACAACATGGGGTGAGATAATAATCCTAGTGGATTCCCTATCTTATGGGTTCTCTCGGCTCTACAAGGTCCTAATCATCTAGTACTTAAACTCCAAAAGGAAAAGAGGGAGGAGATTTGAATTCACAATACTTGCATTATATGGAAACATGTCGCTTGAGTTCAATAACTTAAACTATCACTAATCGGAAACCATACCAAGGCATCTTTCCCCCGGCCAACCTTGCGTCTAGAGTTATCGACAAGGGTCACATATCCTTGTATATACATAAGCATCTACTATTGGGAAACCACATCTCAAAGGATGTTTCCGACTACGTGATCAAATACACAAAGCATGATTGTATTCGAAAATCACAAGGTAAACACATTCACCTTAATCTCAAACAACACAAAACCAATACATGTTCCATATAATGCCTCACCTCACCACTAGACAACTACTTGTCAAAGATGCACACCTATACATCATCTGCACAAGCATTGTCATCTAAATCATCTATTAAATCCTAGTCATCTTACTAAGTCATAACATTAATTTCCATTAAGGTTTCCTCACATTCCTTTATAGTTTTCCAACCATATTATTATTATTACAATCCTTCGATCAATCATGGTAAGCATGCATATCCATCATGATAATCAATGTAAAATAATCCATGATACAAATAAATATGTGTACGAAGCAACCAAACAATTAGCAAAACAAAAGGAACAAAACCTACCATGCTCGTTGTGCGACGAGAAAGCAAGGTTGCTTGCTTTGAGTTTGTTGTGCGAACTCTGGGTGAATAAGAGGCAGAACCAAAAGGCCTCTATGGTCGTTGTGCAAGCTCTAGGTGAGGGGATCGCTTTCAGTTCGCTGAAGGCTCGCAGTACAACGGTAGCAGGGTTGCAGGTCGCTTTCAGCTTGCTGGGAGCTTGTTGTATGAGCGTGTCGAATCCTGGATAGTGACGAGCATAACATCAGTGATACAAGGGGTATTACCATAATTTTTACACTAACTCATAGTTTAACTCAAAACCAACATATTCATCAATAAATCATCATAAACAACAAGAAATCATGGTACTTTCATGGAAATGAAAACAAAACCTAATATAATCCATACTTCCAATTCTATCTCACAACCCTAACTTAGAGAGTCTACCTAGAATCCACCTTAAAAAATAATTGAAGATCGACAAATTCCTAACTTTGAGAAAGATATTAAGAATAGTTCAAATCGATTAGCATGTGGATTATAAGGGGGTATGTTATGATATAATCCAAGTTAGTTAGTTACTTGGTTAGCAAGTTATTTAGTTTGTTATGATTAGTTACATGAGTTACAAGTAACTTATTTCTATATATACATGTATAGTGTAATTTAGTTTTAATAATTCAATACAATTACCCTTCATTCTCTCTCTCTCTCTCTCTCTCTCTCTCTCTCTCTCTCTCTCTCTCTCTCTCTCTCTCTCTCTCTCTCTCTCTAATTCCTCCCTCACCCAAGTGCACTGACATTAACTAGTATAAGCAGTTATATTGTTTATTTAATAAAAATCACTATTTTTTTCACATGTAAAACTAATATAAATTTTAAAAAATAAATTTAAAGTTATGGATGTTCATATTTTGATGGGATTTTGAAGTTATAAAATTTGAAATTATATAAATTTTGAAGTTATACAAATTTTAAAAAATAAAATTTGAATTCAGAAAATTTGTGAGAGACACACCACATACTCTCTCTCTCTCTCTCTCTCTCTCTCTCTCTCTCTCTCTCTCTCTCTCTCTCTCTCTCTCTCTCATTCCTTTGCTACTTATTTCTTGTGATGGGATTTTCTCTAATTAGCCATGTTTCGAAGTACAAATGTTCAAATTTTGAAGTTTCCCTATAAGGGAAGTCACGTTGATCTTCATACAAGAATTATCTCCTTGATACCGTTGGAGTGTGTAGTGTATCTTTTTTCCTATTTCAAGGTCGAAAAATAAGATTGTTGGCTCGTCGTGGATGTTATGATACTCAAGTTTGAGGTGTACGAGTGAGGCTACAACATCCAATGTTGCACTGAAGAGCCTACTACCCAAGATGCAATTGTAATGGCTTCTACGCGGGATGACTATGAATTGGGTATTGATGGACCAAATGTATTTTCCTTCTCCTACATATACCATCATCTTCATATAGCCCCAGGGGCGGGTAGTCATCCAGTTGTATGCCTGCAAACCCGAGTCATCATATGGTTTCAAGCTTTCTCGGTCGAGGCCCTTTTTCTCGAATACTGACGAGTAGAGGATGTCACAAGAGCTTCCTCCATCTATCAGGTTTCAGGAGACATTGAATTTTCCCATAATAGTCATGGTCACCAATGGGAATAGCTCTTTAGAGATTCCTCAGACATTTTCAGAGTCTCGGAACCCCGGTATGGGCCGGTTCACGGTACTTGACAATGAATTGCCTCCATCCTTATAAATGGCCATTATCTTAGTGATTTTCCTCTTTACTGCTGCTTTAGAATGAGGTTTATGTGAGGTGTTTCACTAGTGATGGTAGCAATATACAAGCATTTTCCCTTGCTAGTTTCCCCCTTCTCAGTGCCATGGTTGGACTCGGAATATCTCGTGGGAGATTTTGTTTTAGGGGATCCTTCACGTCCCCATTTGCTTCCTTGAGAATATTTGGATAGATGTCCTTTCTTGAACAATGATTCGATTGCATCTTTGAGCTGAACGCAATCGTCATTATTATTGTTATGTACTCTATGGAAACTATAATATTTCAATCTATATTCCTGTGTGAATTCTCGCATGGTGTTGGGAGGTCAGATTCATGCCTTTTTGAATTCGATATTTGCACATTCTTGGTAGATTCATCCTGGCGAAATGTTTAGAGGAGTATATCTATCACATCAGTTGTACGTCCCTTTATCGATATCTTATCTTCTCCTACGAGGATCCTTTCTCGCTAGGTGTTCAAGACGGCTATTGATGGATAAGGCTGAATTGTCGAAGCGAGTGTTTAGTTTCTCCTCCAATTATATATGGTTGAGCCATGTTTAACATCTTTTGATTTGTCCACACCTTTTTCTTTTCCGGTTTGGGGCAAAAAGGATGGTCATAAAGGAGGTCATTCTCAAAGATCCATCACTAAAGAGATTCTTTGGTTCCCTTAACTTCTATTGCGACTACAGTGAATCGATTGATGTAGGATCGAAGGCTCTCTTTTTTGCTCCTTTCATGATACAACTGATGGCGGCTATGGTAATTAGTTGTTCTCCGTGCACTAAAATGTGCGGTAAGACGATCACAAAAATCCATCCATGACTCGATGCAACTGTCAGGAAGGCTATTTAACCATAGTCGTGCCAACCCAACTAGATTTATTTTTAATAACTTACATTTAAAGGCATCGTTAGCATAGTAATAGTTAAGTCGGTCATTGATAAGTTACATATGCTCGTCGTGATCCCCTTTTCTGTTAAACTCGATTTTATTATGAGCATCTGAATTTAGTTCGATCTACTGAAACCTTTGGTTCGAAGTCGAGGAGAGTTTCACACTATAGGAACATGCTTGGAAATGGAGAACCTTAAGGGATGTGGGAGTCAAAAGCCGCTTCTCACAAATGCCGAAAAAGTTCCATACTTGAACCAGAGATACGTGTGATCACAGAAGCTACAGTGCAGGAGATCTTACGATGCAATGGAGCGGGGGGGGGGGGGTGTACCTGCAAGGTTAGCACTCTAACACTCAAGTCAGTATGTGAATGAAAAAGAGAGTATTCAAACTGTCTTTGAAAACTGTTACTTGAAATAACATCATTTATATATATAATAGAGTTGCATAACTAACTTGCTAACTAACCAGCGTGAGATGCGGAGAGTCGTTGGATGTTTTGGAGAGATGGATCACTTGCTTCTATCTTACTGAAGATATAATAGTTAGGGGAACATTCCAGAGGCTTCGGTATGTCCTCGAACTGAATCCATGGTATTGCACATGGAGATGGTCGTATTGGAAAAGGATCATGCCAGAATCAGACTGTTTTGAGTAGTTCTTTCTATGTGATGGTCGGATATATGGAAATAGGCCGAATTGTCGAGGAAATGGTCAGCACAAAAGAATTTTCAAGTAGATTTGAAACATATAAGTTAGAATAATTTAATGGTTATATTATCTAAATATAGAAATTAAAAACTCTTTTTCTATATGTTTTGGTTAAAATAAAACTAAATATGAGAAGAATTTAAACAAAAATAATTCTAAAACTTAAAAATAAAATGACATAGAGAAACTATTTTATCTCAAAAATATGTGATTGTTGATTTGTGGATAAAGAAGATAGTTATGGTTAAAAATTAAAATCTGGGGCTTTTTATTTTGAGTAGTCTCGACATAAATAAAAAGGGAACACTATTCATTTAAAAAGGAGACGAATGAGACGGAAACACGAAAAATGAAACTTCGGCATAGAGGATTTTCTCACTTTCGATTATGAAAGAAAAAACAAAATGAAAATAAAATCTCATTACTTTGATGTAATTTCCTTTGTCAATCGTAGATTTGAGTAGCAATGGTGTAGAGGGATTGTTTGTCAATACTTCGATGTTATTATTTTTTATCAATTTTAATTTCCGTTTTTTTTAAATGTTTCATACTCTTTCGTTCCAACCAAATATGTCATAAATCTATCGAGTTATTTTTTTTTATCAATTTTAATTTGAATCTCACTAATGACTATTTCATTAATTTAGATCTAACCGTTCTAATGGAAATGTTTTTTATGTACCTTTGCACAAGAATTTTGTTACAAAATCTTAAAAGAATAAAATAAAGTGAAGAAAAATGCATATAATTAAAAATTGGTCATAAATATAAAATCTACATGCTTCAATGGAATTTGAAGAAATATTGATTCTTACTAATATTCTATTTTGTAGATTAAGTATCTAAAAGGTTGAAATTAATATTAGGATTAAGCATTGCAAATTTGTAGAACTCCTCATATTTTTCAAATCATTTAAATGTTTCTTAACTATTGTCACCCATGTTTCAATTCCTTCACATGTTTACATCAACACATATGTATTTGGGATGATTTCTGTTATACAACCTCATTAAGCTATCCATAAAGGCTTTCCCTAACCAAAATACATCTATTTAAATCTCATATTATCCCAACTTGTAAACACAAATGATATTGAATTTTAATTTTTCATTCCTTCAAGCATCAACTCACCACACTCATCACTCCATAAAAAATTAGGATCATTTTTCAATTTTAAATACAATTTTTAATTCACCTTTTAAATTCCACCTTCCAAAATTCTAACCTTATCACTAATTTTAGTGCCCATTTTTTATATTCTTAGAAACAACCATAGCTGGCCATAATAAGTTTCCAATTCAGTTTTATAACAAGCCTTCTCTTATCCTTATCCTCGTGTCTACAACATGCAAAACCACCACTTGCCTTTTGCTTTCATCACAAGGGTCCTTCATAAATAATACAAACATGTTTTTCCGTATAAATGAAGACACTGTGTCACAGTAAGAATTGGATTAACTTGAATCACAAATCATAGTTCATCACCGATCTTTAACTTATCCGAGGGAAGGGAAAAAGAACGAATAACCCATAAATATGCAATGCAATGCAAAGGAAAAGAGAAACTAAGGTTCGGGGGTTGGTTATACCTAGGGAAGGTGTTAGCATCCTAAGTATACGTAGTACTCTACAGGAACCTCTTGTTTTATTGTGTTATTTGTTATCTGTTATCTGTTTTCTAAGGGTAAAAAGGTAAAGGGATACCTAAGGTGTTATTTCTAAGTATGCTCGCAAAGACATCACATCTCATGCCTACGTATCCTGACGGGAACGGAATCAGAGCATTCGTAGTTCCCCTCAAAGGGTTGATAAAGTTTGTTGATTGGTTTTAGGAGAAGAGACAAGTCGTCATCTTAAGGAGAATAACCAACTTAAACCACCACAAACATGTGGAAGACGGGTCTTTGCTTCACATTAGGAGAAAGGCTCCAACTCGGATATAGAATCGGCAATTATGCCACATACCTCTCATAAGCGGAAAAGAATCTAAATCTTTCTCGACTATGTCATAGGGTAGGAGAATTATATCTCGACTAAGGATGACTAGTGTCTAATTCTCTTGTGGGAGAATGAGACTTAATTTATGAGTTGTCTAAACATCCTAAGCGAAGTTATCTAAAGTATCCAACTTAAAGGAGGCGTAGAAGCCACAAAGGGGAAGAGGGGAAATGCAAATGACATGCAATGTATATGACTAATATTCAAACATAATTCATTCCCTTGGATTCATAATGTAAGCAATAATCATAAAAAACCACCAATAAAAGTCGAACAAGATAGACAAAAGATATGTGATCAAGCCAAGATAGACCCTGATGTCGGGATTGAAGGGGAATTTCTATTCCTAATGTTATTATGTCAAAAGTAAATACCTAAAGAAATTCTATGTTTTAATTTGATTTAATCAAGCAAAGACTTAATTAAATCAGACTAAAACCAACCCTAAGGGAGGAGCATGCGAATCAAAATCAAGCAATTAAGCATACCTAGATCATGGCAAAAATCAATGAGGAGATTTGCAAAACTCCACTGTCATACCCCAAATTTTCCCCCTACATTCCATCATCATTCTAGGTTCATCAAGCATGTGTTATCTGACCTTAACATTTTTTAAGTTGATCTTTGTCAATATGCAGATGAATTAGGGTTTTACACTGTCAAAATCAACGATCCTGTGGACTGATCATTCTATGTGTTGGGTTGATCTTCTATAAATTAAGTCTTCATTCCATCAATATACTCACATCTTTCCAAGAAAAAGTTTTATTTGAGGTTGTTACCAAAAGAACAGAAGCAGCGCAGTGCAGCACCCTGATTAGGGTTTCTAGTGGAAAAGTCAACTGAAGTTTGAATTTTGGTCCAAATGGATTTACAAAGATTGAATCATGATCCATGGATATCCTATGACTTGTTAAAGTCCCACCAAGAAGTTTGAAAGTCTCAAAGAATCCAGAACACTGAGGATCGATCCAGAAGATTTCAGTCGTTCGATTCGTCTGTCTAGAGAGTCAACTCTTTGACTTTAGGGGTTTTTACCCCAAATTGAAGCAGGCAAGTCTTACAACATCATTTTATTCCTAACTAGTGAGTTTGGTGGAGATTTAATCAAGGATTGATGAATAACTTGCAAATCCAAAAATTAGGGTTCATGAAAAACCCTAATTTATAAGCAACTTGAAGTTATCATAACTTCCTAACCATACATCCAAATGGAGTGGTTCAAAGTTTGTTGGAAAGCTCTCAAGGATTACTAAATAAGTGTGGTTTGAGGTCCAAAAGTGCATAAATTTTGAGTTGTGATCTCATCAAGTTATGAAGAATTTCAACACTTAGAAAATTTTCATGTTTCTTGGCTTGTAAGTCAACTTTTGCAACAATCTTCAAGAGGATTTTTGACATAGTTCCCTTTGGAATTTGAACTTGTGTAAAACATGTATGTTTTAGATCATGTTTGGGTATTTTTAAAAAGTAAAAGATCATTTTCTCAACCTTTGTGGTTAGGGAGAATCGAAGAAGGCAAGTTGGGCATTTTCCATGTCATAAAACCAAGTTCAGCATTGGCATTTTCTTGCACAAACCCTTCAAACCTCTCCTAATCCTTTTTTTAACTCATTATTTTATTCTTATGGACCTAATTGAGGAGATTATAGTGCATAGCCACGAGCAAAACCCAGAGTTGGGATTAATTGTATTGTTTAATCATACAAGTGGATGCAAGTGGCGTGAGAGAGAAACTTTTCTTGCAATTTTTGTCACAGCTCAGCAACCACATTTGTAATACCCATTTTAATTATTTAGCCTTTTGTTGATATTTTATTTTGGTGTGCCTTTATGTGGGAGTGTGCCTGAAGGCGTTGGGTGGGTGTCCTTATTTAGAGGGAATTATTTAATAGAGTATGGAGTGTAATAGTAATATAATATAATTAATAAGGATAATAGTTTAATGATTAATATTATTATTATTGGGAATATGAGTGGTTTGAATAAGTGATAAGGGAATAAGTAATATTAGAGAAGTTTTGGGAAAAGAAAGTTAGAACACGATACATCAGTTCCAAGAGAAAAGAGAAAAGAGGAAGAACAAGGAGGAAGGAAAGAGGGCTAGGGCTAATGATTCTTGAAGATTCTTCATCAATCAGAGCACTAATCGAGGTAAGGGGGGAGAAACGGGTTAAGATTGGTAAATTGCATGATTTGGGTAGAAGGGGATTCCTTTACCCCGTAGAGATTTTGATGAATATGACCTGTATGTTGATGAATTGGTGAATTGGTGTTCATAATTATTTTGTTGTTGATATGGGTAAATTTGGTGTATGATATTGTAGAATTTGGTACATCCATTATTGTTGTAAATTTGGGTGGGGTTCTGAGTAACTCTGATAGTTATGATGATGAACATCGGTGTGGGTTCTGAAATTAAAACTGGTAGAAATTGATAGGATAATGTGTATTGGTTGTAGTATCGAGAGGACAAGAGATAGAAGTGGATAAATAGGCTTGAATTTGAGCAAGATAACAGTTCTGGACAGTAAGGGTGGGTTTTCGTATGATCATGGGGATTGTGTGATAGTGTGTGATGGGTAGGATCACATTTAGGATAGAAACCTCTAAACTCCATGGTTTTGAAAAGTATGGTTATATGACATATGACGATATGATCTTTAAAAATGTGTTTTTGGCTATTATAATTGTCATATTATGGTAGGGTTTCGAATTCTGAAACCGGGGATTTTAACGGAATTGAAATCGGAGGTCCGGAAGGCCTCCAACGGTGAAAAACGCAGAATTTTCTGCATTCTGCGCTGCTTGTGTCGACTCATGCATCGTAGCGGTCAACGCATACTGTTTGCGTCTTTTTGGAATTCGCTTCTGTTTGCTATGCGCCGACCAGCGGTCGACTTAAAGCTGTATATTAGTGAATTTTTTGTTTCGACGATTTTGGCCATAACTTTTGATCCGTAAGTCGGTTTTAGTCCCCGTTCGAAGCATTAGAAAGCTAATGAATAGATCTATAACATAGTATAGATAATATAATTATTTTCCAAATATTTTTATATCTAATATGTTTGGGGAGTCATTGTTTAATTAAATAGTAACTAAACCATGGATCAAGTGAAATGATTTATTGATTATTTACTTGAGTTTGATCATGTGCACTTAGTGTGCTTGTGTTTATTTGTTGTGTAATATATATGATGTTTGGTGAGGTGATCAGGAGGATCGTGTGCATTTAGTGTGCTTGTGTTTATTTGTTGTGTAATATGTATGATGTTTGGTGAGGTGATCAGGAGGATTGTGTGCATTTAGTGTGCTTGTGTTTATTTGTTGTGTAATATATATAATGTTTGGTGATGTGATCAGGAGGATCGTGTGCACTTAGTGTGTTTGAGTTTGTCTGTCGTGCATTGTTGTTGTACATTGGTGTCGTGCATATCATGGTGTTTTGGTGGGATGAATCATTGCTTAGGAGGAGTGTATGTGATTCATCCTTACTCCTTTGTGGAGAATGGTGGGGCTGAATCATTGCTCAGAAGGAGTGTATGAGATTCACCCGTACTCCTTTGTGGAGAATGGTGAGGATAGATCATTGCCAAGGAGGGATGTATGTGATCTATCTGGGGTTCGATTGAATGATCCAATTAGTCGGTACCGCATGCATGGTGTTGAGTTGCATATTTGCATTATTGTATGTTGTGGTTGATGGTGGACAGTAGGTCGGGTTTGTTGAATGTTGGGTGACGAATTGTATGATTACTACCTTTATTTCAAGTATCTTATTACCGATAGTTTTGATCATGTTTTCTCACCCCTTTGTTGTTGTTGTGGTCTGTGCTTCTTCGGAAGTACAGATAATCCAGGTACATAGCTAGCTTAGATAGTGGTGCGCGAGTCGAGTCTTAGGATGCTCTGATACGTAGCACGGGACTTGGGTGTCTATCTGTTTTATGTTGAATTTGTTTTACTCGTGTGACGTATCTTAATTTGGTGAACCTTCTTAATGAACGTTTTATGTAATTTGGCGGATGGCCGAGAATGATGGATTAATAATAATTTCCGCTGCTTTATTTTGAAAAACATCTAATAAAGTGTTTTGGTGAATTTCACGATGTGATATCCCACTTTGGTGGAGAAACTCTGATGATTATTTGAAAATATTTTATTTTAGTTTATTGTTGGAAAGTGGGGTATTACAATTGGTATCAGAGCAGGTCGGTCTGTCCGGCCAGTGTAGTAGTTGAGTCTGTCCGTAGGATAGAGATTGTGTACCTTTTAACCTGGTGTTGTTATTGTTGAGCAGTATGGCAGGTGATGTTGCTTTGGCTGCTGCTATGCAAACGATGGCGCAGGTGGTTGCTAATTAGAACCAAGCTGCGGGTGCACAATTTAGAGATTTGGCACAGTTTCAGATTAACAAGCCACCGAAATTTGAAGGAGGAATTTTTGATCCTGAAGCTGCACAGAAGTGGCTGCAAGCAATTGAGAAAATTTTCAGAACAATGGGTTGTAGTGACGAGTAAAAAGTGAGGTTTGGTACTCACATGCTGGAAGGAGAAGCTGAGGCTTGGCGGGACAACAGTCGTCAGAGATTGTAGACTGCAGAAGTGGGATTGGAATAAGTGGGGGAGAAAGTTGTGCTTCTCCAAGATGCTTCAAGTGTGGAGTGGTGGCTCAGTGTGTTGTTAAATGCTATTATAGTTTGACGGGATCATGTTGGAGGGAATAAATGTGTATTGCGAGCTTAGATGGTGTGTACAGTGAATTGTTTGAAGTTAAGCCAAATGCTTAAGAGTTGTTTGGAAAGTCAGCGCAGGACAGTGTTGAGATGTATAATTTTGAGGGGAATTTTGAGTGTTGATGAAAGTAGAGAAGTTGGCGGGTTGCCGATTAAGTGGTTGTCAGGAAGTTATCCTGACAAGACAGTGATATATAGCCAGGACGTGAAGTGGAGTTGTGATCGACTTAGTTGCGGAAACTAGCCCGATATTGAGAGCACCGTATTGTATGTCTGTTTGGATGGTCAAGGAACTAATTTGAGTGAGTAGTTGTGCGACTTGTGTCTGGTGTGTGTGCTAGGGTAACAGATTGTGAGGTCGAGTATGTAAAGGGTGGATGGTGACTCCTGGTGAATGCTAAAGAAAGTAAGATGTGGAATACGATATTGATATAATTAGACCTTTAAACATTTCAAGAGTTGAAGGTGTGTTGAATGGCCTTTCAAGTGTGAAAATGTTGTTGTCGCATTTTTGACGTAACGGGAGTACTGTAACTCGGAAGGACGCACGATTCAGAGCGTGGGAAGTTATTACAATGCTCTATGTGATGGCGAAGTAGCGGCATGGGATTAAGATATTTATTGATGGAATGCGTTTGGATGTTGTGGTAAGTGCGGAAGGTGTGGTTCATGTTTCCGCCATAGCTCACAAATTAAGTGTCCGTTTGGCATGGGATCTTCCATACTTAAATAAGCGATTCAATGGTTGTGTTAACCGATAATACTTTGGTATATTCGAAGAGTATAGAGGATCATGTTGAGCATCGGGAACTTGAGTTATCAGTGTTGGAGAAGAAGCAGTGATATACCTCTGTGAAGAAAGTTCAAAGAGTTTTGAGGGAGCTGTCAACGATTCGTGTGTTGGTTTTTCTGAATCCGACAGAACTATTTGTTGTGTTTTGTGATGCTTTGTTGATATGATTGAGAGATATGTTAAGTGCAACATCAGCGAGGTTTAGTTATGCTTTAAGGAAACTTAAAGTACATAAGAGGAATTATCGGACAAGTGGTTTAGAGTTGGATGTTGTTGTGTGTTTGTGCCAGAGTTTGGAGGCCTCAAGTGTTTAGTGAGATGTGAGGTGGTTGGTGATCTTAAGAGCTTAAGGCATTTGTTTGATTTGAAAGAGTTGAATATGAGACAGAGGAAATAATTAGGACTTCTGGAGGAGTATGGTTTGGGGTTGAATTACCATTCGGGCAAGACAACGAAGTAGCTGATGCATCGAGTTGGAAAATTTATGGGTATATACCGATGATGAGGGTAAAGGAGTTAGAACTGATTAAGCAAATTCGAGGTATGAGTTTAGTCGGTGAAGAGACTTCTTATGGAGTTAAGCTTTTTATGTTGAGGCTGACTATGGGTATTCTTGATGAGATTCGAGGTGGTCGGAATTCTAATTTGAGCTAGTAGATTGATTGAATTTAATGAATTAAGTTGAGGGGCTAATTTTCGGATTGATAGAAAAGGTACCGTGAGATGCCGTGATAGAGTTTGTGTTCCAATTAGTGTGAGTTGGATAAGAGTACTCTGGAAGAAGGACGTTGAGGTAGATTGAGTATCCATCCAGGTGCTATGAAGATGTGACCGAATTTGAGGAAATAGTTTTGGTGGCTATGGATAGAGAGGAGTGGTTGAGGTTGTATATGCTGATTAGACTTGTTGAAAGTCGAAGTTTGAACATCAGAGACTGTTGGGCCTGATACAATTGTTGAATATTTCTGAGTGGAATAGGATAGGGTTCCCTTGGATTTTGTGTCGGGTTTTCCGAAGAATCTGAAGGGATGTGATTCAATTTGGGTGGTTAAGAATGGATTGACAAGACTAACTCATTTCTTACCAATGAGGATGAATCATTTTATACGGAAGCTAGCTAAGATGTATAATGAGGAAGTTGCGAAGTAGTATGAGATACCGTCGAGTATTGTGTTAGATGGGAATATGAGTTTTCATTGAGACTTTGGGAGAGTTTGCAGACGCTTTGGGTGCCATGTTGAAGTCGAACTCTGTTTAGCATCCATGGACGGATGGACAGACAGAGAGAACTATCCAGTATGTAGAGGATTTGTTGAGAGCTTGTGTGTTGGATCAAGATGGATCAGGGGATGGTTAATTATCGTTGATTGAGTTTACCTACAATAACCGCTATCATTCTAGTATCGGAATAACATTGTATGAGGCTTTATATGGTAGGTAGTGTAGGACTCCTTTGTGCTGATGTGTGTCCGGTGAGAATGTTGTACTCAGACCGGGGATTGTGCAAGAGGCGACCGAAAAGACCAAAAGGATCCAAGAAAAGACGTGTTTTGAGAGTTACAATGGTAACTGGGGTTGGCCGAGCTTTGAAGTCTCGGAAGCACACTATCATACCCCAAATTTTACCCTCAGATTCTTTGATTTGTTGCATATCATCATAGACCAATCATATTGCATAACTAAGCGAGTTTCTAGACTCTTTGTTTGCTTCGTTTCTTTTATGAATCAGGTATTGGACTTTAGAAGCTTCAAAACTGTTTGAATTAGGGTCGAACGAGAGGTTTTCTCTTGAGTTAGAGTTCTATTGTTCAAAGGTTGTTTCTTTCAGTTATGGTACTCATGTTTGAAACAGTGGTGTTGGGTTTCCAATTGTCATAATCAGTTCCTATCAGAGTTATCAAGGCATGACATCAGTTTCTCTAAGTTGTTGCAAGGGTGTAGTTTGTTTAGGGTCCATCAGTGGCTTGATTGGAAACATTCTGAATCGAGGTTTTGGTTCTCATCAAATCATTGTTTCAGTGCGCGCTTCAAGTGAAGGTCTTGGTCGAGTTATAGAGCCAATAAAGGTCAAAGCAGTTGGCACATTTTAAGTTGTAGGCGAGTATTGATTATGTTGGTTTAGAATTTATGGCAGCCAATTTCTTCATGGTCGAGGTTTAGGCGTGGTTCGAATTTGAAGGTGTATCACAGAGCCCATGTTTACTTTTCTTAACCCATTTCCAAACCATTTTTATCTATTTTCTATTCAAACCTTTGAGCCTTTTCTTAGAACCGATTCACTTTCCCCCATTTTATTTAACCTTTCATTCACCCCAATTTCTAAAATCAATCCAACTTATCCAATTTCACAAAAATCCATTTTTAATTTATTCCATTATCCATCTTAATCCAATTTCATTATCCATTTTAATCCACTTCTTTTTTTTGTCCATTCACAATGTCAATATTCTCATATCTATTTCATATTTATCCAATTATCTATTGTCATCTTCCAAAGCCCAAGTCATTAACCCATTTAACAAAAATCATAAGGTCCATCACTTTTATTTATTCATTACATTTACTTACAATGAAATCCCAAAAATATAATGCTACAAGACAATTGGCTATAGGAAAAATGTGCACCACATCATAAATCCATGCGTATCTTCTTACACCATGTAAGGTACAAGCCAAAACCAGACAACCTGATGCAATCCCATGCGCAACATCACAGAACTCAAAGCCTGCTAGCTGCAACAAAGACCACACAAGAGTACACCAAATCCAATACTTCAGATTTTTATCATCCCTAAAACATGCTTTCAAATTTGTAGCAACCTCAATAGGCCCTGCAACGAAAAGGACAAGACATAGGCAACAAGTAAAAGTTAAGATTAAAAGAAAGAAAGAATTTATGGAAGGTAGAGAAGAGGCTCTCTAACGGGGATCAAAAAGGGAGAACCTGCTACAAAATGAAAGATGGAACCAGACAACATTTTCACAGCTACAAAACCAAAACTCCTAACTCAACTATGGAGAACTGAAATTTTGGTTAACCATCATGGAACAAACACAGACAGTCTACCATACCTTGCATAACCACGACTTTGCATACAACATCCACAACAAAGTTTTGCCAACCATCGACCACACCTTTAAACCGCCATCTCCATGGTACTCCAACTGTTAAAACTTGAACAACCTATTGTTTCCTGCAGCATCAAACAAGACAACAACTTGCCATGAACCTCTGTTGATTTGCGACTTACAATGTGCCATCACTATCAATTCACAAAAAAACCGGCACTAAAGTCTGCAATATCCAAACAAAACCTTGACCAAATTCACTACTTTCCAAAATGGCAGCAATGACCTACTCACCTGTACCTGCTGAACAACAAAATTGTACCGCCAGACCTGCAAGTTATATGCCCAAGACCACCTCAAACTGTACTACATGCAAAAGTTCTTGCATAAGCCAAACCTGCTGCATCTGTTCAAGCAAGACCAACCTGCACAATAGAACAACACAAAAACAAGGCCTGCCCATACACTAGAATAGACCCTGCAATTTCTATGGCATCGGTCCTGCGTATCAGTATGTTAACACTTCTGCAATATCAGGGGGGGCTTTATCAGCAAACCCAAAAAGAAAACAGAAAGGGGAGGAACATAGTCAATGAAAGGAGAAGAAGGAAATGAAAATGGGAGGGGGGAATACCTTGGCTCTTCATTTTAACCTTAACCCACCTCCTGTCAAGAATCACACTACTTCACAATATCACACCTTTAATCTTCCTATTGAGACCATAATCTTCGCTCAACCTCACAAACTGCCAAAACCTGTCACAAACCAACAGACTCACAAACTCCCTTTTCTTTGAATCAACATTATTGTTATCTCATCCTCACCTTGCCTCTCCGCCAAATCCATATACATAACAGCTCTAACCCATCTTAACAAATACATCACAAACCAATACACCATCCATACCATTTTTATCAACATCAACTCCTTCCCACAATATTTCAACAACAAAATATAACCTCTTCTTCATGACAAGTTTCTTCTGCTAATCTCTAACAAAACCTCAAAGTCACAAACAAAACTTTCATCACAGCTTCAAATCTCTCCCAATCACCATTTCAACAACATCCATAACTCATGCAATCGTTTAGTTGCTCGATGGTCATGAGGTTATGTGGAACTGTGACAATCTGAAAAAACTCTAAATAATCTTCAACTGATAGCAGAACCCATAACCTCAATGCTACCAAGGTTTCCCAAAGAGTACCAATTTGAATTTCTGGATTAAGTTCAAGCAACGTGTTCTGGTTTCACTTCCTAGTTCAGATTTGGAATGACACAATCCCTACTTCACCGACACGAAAGCAACCGCCTCCATTGCAACCATACCACGAATCCAACACTAAACCAACTTTCCAGGTGAAAACCCCTGTTTCATCTCCAACTTTCACCAGAATCAACCTCCCTCACGACCAAGCTCATCATTACATACACCCTCCACAAATCCAACCTCATTCTCAGTTTGGTCTGCCGCCGTCAACCCGGTACCCCTATAGCGTAACCTCTCCACTACTGCCCACTCTCTGCTCACTATCTTCAACATTCAGACGCCCAAATCCTTCAACAAGATCCAAATCGAACACAAATAAGAAGGAGAAGCAAGATGGTGACACAAACAAAGCCGACATGAAAGCCTGTTGAATGAATTAAGACCAGGATGATGGTGATGTTATGTTGAACTTTGCTCCTTGCGAATCGATTCTCACCACAACAGAAATGGCGACTTCACTGGGGGCATTCCCCCTAAGAGGGTTAAACCCACCTTGTTTGTATTTGTGTTATTTTATATGTTTGCTTGCTTGTATATCTGTATATTTGTAAATATCTGTATATGTCTGTTGTGCTTGGGTTTTTCTGTTTGCAGGGTTGTTACCTTGAGTGGTGAGGAAGTCCTATACCCGGACTTGAGAGCACTTATGATAGGATGGTGGTATATTCAAGAAGGCTTATAGGGAGTTGATTCCCGACCAAGCTGACTTGAGAAACCACCGCTCAGTGGAGGCCCTCTTGGGAGTAGTTTTGTTGAACGAGTATTCATGAAAACATTACTACTTTCGACCTAGGAGCCCGTGACACTGTGGACCTTTAGATTACCTCCTTACCCCACTTTGGCCTTGTTAGGACGTAGTGCGATGACTACGGGGGAGTAGTCCCGAAGTAGTTGATACGCGATGCTACACTCGGATGAGACTCTCTTGAGAATATTACCGACTACCGAGTGATTTGGGAAATTGATAATATCCGAAAGATGGGTTGTTGACTCTGGGAACCTCTTAGTATCCTGTTCTGCGGATTTGAGAACCTTTAGTACATACCTTTTGGGATGGGTAGACCATGGCTCCATGCTCGTGATCTTCAAACCTAGGCCCTTGTCTGTTTGCTTGTACATATTTGTATATATGTGAATATTTGTATACATGTGTTTGTACATTCATGCCATCACGCATTCATTGAATAACCCTTTGGTTTCAAGGAATTTAGACAGTCAACCCTTTGCAAAAACTTAGTTGAGATCATGGATTATAAAGCAAAATTTTTTCCCAAAATGTTTGCAACTCCCTTGCGAGTTCCTCGAAACCATTCGGCTTGCATTTGCATGCGCATGTCGTCACATATGCATTTGCATTTGCATTTCTCAGTCTTGAGTCTCATCTATCCTTTTCTCCATAACCCAGTTGACTTCCCGAAGCCAGGATTGGACTTGAAGTAGATTTTGAAGGATCATGAATTCAGAAGAGCAGAACCAGTTTGTGACCAAAGCGGATTTTGAATTATTGAAAAGTCAGTTGAATCATATTTTGGAAACTATGACAACCTTGGCAAAGAGAGATGACCATGTCCAGAGGAATTCTGTGAACAATGTCGCTCAAGATCAGCCTGTGTAGACTCCTGTTGGGAATCAGATTATACAAGAACATACCATTGTCCGAGATGGACATTCCTCTTCTCTTGATGATACAAACTATCAGACTTTTGCATTTCTGGTGCCAGATTCTCAAGAGGCAATCCCTGTGATGGAGCCCAAGGATCCACGGTACATTGAGATTATGGAGAAATGTCATGCGTTGGAGAAGAAACTTGATATCATTAAGGGTCGTGACTCTGCTGATTTGAATGCTTTGAACATGTGTTTGGTACCCGACCTTGTGATGCCGCCTAAGTTCAAGACGCCAAAGTTTGAAAAGTACAAAGGAGATAGTTGTCTGAAGCAGCATTTGGTGATGTATTGCAGAAGAATGACATCACATATCCGCAATGACAAGCTTATGATCCATTATTTCCAAGACAGTTTGAGTGGGGCATCATTTTATTGGCATATGCAGCTAGAGAGCAACAACATTCGATCATGGTCAGATCTAGCTAGTGCCTTTGTGAAGCAATACAACTACAATCTTGACTTGGCTCCCAGTCGCTTGCATTTGTTAGATTTGTCTCAAGAAGACAATGAATCCTTCAGAAGGTATGCTCAGAGATGGAGAGAAATAGTTGCTCGTGTCCAACCACCACTTTTGGATAAGGAATTAGTTGACTGGTTCGTGGATACTTTGCAAGGTCCATACCGAGAGAAGCTGTTCAACATTGTGACTTCTAATTTCTCAGACTTGGTAATAGCTGGAGAGCGCATCGAGAGCGATCTCAAGAGCGAAAAAATTCAAGGCACTTCGAACACTCTATCTAATGAGAGCGAATCAGTTGTCAGTTCTCAAGAAGAATTGGAGGAAGAAGGTAATTCTGTCCGGGAATCCCTGATATCTCGATCTCAGCGCTCAGGCGTCTCAACTATTCGGAGCCAACAATCTTTTGGATCTCCACGCCAAACACCATCACTTCACCAAAGGCAATATTTTCCTCCAAATCAAAGACTTCCTCAGTATCAATGGTCATATCGCCATCAGCCGCGTCAGCACGCCAGACAAAGACCAAGGAAGCCAAAGAGACATTTCACTCTGTTGCCGATGGCATATAGTCAGATTTTGCCAGAATTGATCCAAAGTGAATTAATTGTGCCGAAGGAAATAGATCCAGTGATCCCTCCATACCAGCCAGGCTTTGACGCCAACACCCGATGTGACTACCATGCTGGGGCACAGGGGCATTTAACTGAAGATTGTAAGGTGCTCAGGAGCCAGGTTCAGAATTTTCTTGACTCCGAGATGTTCTCATTCACGCCTCAAGGCATTCAAATCAACAGTCCTTCATTGGTCCAAGAGGAGACACCAGTCTATGTTATGGAAGAAATCACTGAGATTGGATGTGAAGATGCTTCTCTGACTGATCTCGACAATCAACCCTGAAGATAGTTATCTCAGATGGAAAATTAAGGAAAGAAAGTTTAGTTCCCCGAAGCTGGCAATTTTTGGCTGTTTCAGCATTTGTTGTTGCATTTTTTTCCATTTTGATTTTAACTTTTGCTTGTAAGCTGTTTGTTTTTTCGAATTGGCAAGACTAATTAAATGTTTATGCATCGTTTGATTAAGTTCATTCGTATTCACTCTTTCTCATTTTCTTTTATTGTTATTAAAAGCAAAATAATTTATTTCTTTTCCATCCACTTATCAAATTGTTGTTTAAGCAAAGATTACGGAGGATGACGAAAATGTTATATCCATAATTGTTGTTGGTATGCTTTCAATTAAAACATTACTGATGATGTAAGGCATTGTTTCAAATCCCCAAACACTGGAGAAATAAGGAAGATAATCACTCGTTAACCTCTTCGAGCCTGGAAGTAGGAGTTTTCTTTCCTTACAAAAAACCTGTAATCTCAACCTTGGGGCGGGTAGTTCTCAGTTAACTCGGCAGTGTACAAGTGACCTTTCATACAAGGGTTATGCACATAGGTTTTCCTTCGCACACGACAAGCAAGTATGAAGATGTTTTCCAAGCCTAAAGGCCAGTGATGTTTCTTTATAACCATTAAACTAGGTAGTCACCTTCTTCCTTAAGGAGAAAATTAAAGAAAAAACCCGCTAAGTCAAAACCTATGAAGGAGACTTAGGCAAGATTGGGGTATCCCGCTGACTGTATATCCAAAAGAAACAATTCAGGCAAAATTAGGGATAATAAAAAGGGAAATCCTTAAAGCTTTAACTATGAAAGTCCCTCGAAAGAAAAAACAACTAAATTTTGTAAGGGAGTAGTGACTACCCTAGGTTTTTTTGAACCGTCAACGACTATCATCAGGCCTAGCCTGTAGGAACCTGAGTGCATGAACTAAGTTAACTGGATGTAGGATTTGGAGTTCATTATGGAGATCGGGTGGGAACAAATAAACTTTGAGCCTTTATCCTTTGTTTCATGAACCATGAACCAAACCACGTTACAACCTTTAAAAGACCTAATTGAGACAAGGTTGTTTTGAAAGCATACTACAACAAGGTTGGATGACCTGACTCCTATTGATCTTTGATTTTTGTTGATCACTTCACCTGTCATTCTGTAAATGACAGAACCCACTTTTGTTTTGATCTTTGAATCACTCATTTGTGTTGTTTTATCAATAAACTTTGTTTTCAAAAGCTTGCATGAATGTTGCATTGAAACTGCCAATTTTAAAGAACAATGTTGTTTACAAGGCAACCCTATATCAAAGGAATCCCAACAAATGCAGCCAGCTATGGAATTTGACTTGGTAAAGGAAGCCCAACCTAAGGCAACCAATTTAGAGGGTTGTTAATCAACTACTCCAGATTCCGCTAATCAGGGGCAGTCAGGTCGAGATTCGACAAATCTCTTAAGAATCGACTAATCAGGGGGAGTCAGGTCGAGATTCGACAAATCTCTCAAGAATCGACTAATCAGGGGCAGTCAGGTCGAGATTTGACAAATCTCTCAAGAATCGACTAATCAGGGGCAGTCAGGTCGAGATTCGACAAATCTCTCAAGACCAATCAATCAGAAGCAGTCAGGTCGAGATTAGATAAATCTCTCGAATGCAGTCATTCTGAGCAATTCTTTTCAAGTCCACCAGCTAACAGGGGGCAAGTCTGTTCCCCAATTGTTAATTTCACAGTCTAACTGACAAGTCTGAGGACTTTGTGGTGCAAGTGCAGTTAAACTACAGCAGTTATGTTGAGATTCGTGAATCTCTCCAAGAGTTTGAAGAAATTGAAGCATCTTGTATGCCAATTCTTCTGTAAAATTCTCTTGTTGTTTTAGACCATGTAATTTGGGGCAGAAGAAATTTGAAGTTTATTTTGTTGCAAGGGTTGCTGCTCATTGTGATGATCGTGATGCAAGCCAGAGTGCAGAAGTACTTTGTTCTTGTGACATCTTCTGCCAACTCCCCAGTAAGTTGTTACTTCATTTGATCTTGGCAAGTTTCCACAGATCTTCCTTTTCCGACAGAGAAATCAAGCTCATGATGGTAATCCGAGTGAAGCCATGATGTTATATCCTGAATGGAATACTCTTTTCCCCATAGAAGTTTGTGACCTTGAAGTAGAGCTGTTTGTTTCTGCATGTTCATCCCTAGTGACGTTTCCAATCTGGTGAGGTTGGCTGGGTATCCTTGACGAGATGTTTATTTCAACTCTGGTTTTGCTTCCCTTTGTCTATTTTGTCAGCATAAGCATGACATACAAGCATTTCTGCATATGCATAGCATCTGAGCATGTTCCTACCTTTCTTGGTGTGTTTTTGTTTGGTTCACTTTGGCGGTTATTCCCTAAGTGACTGGGTTTGTCCCTTCTCTCCAATAGAGTTGTCAGCCCTTAGGCATAAAGTGCTCATCATTTCCCAAATTCCCCACAGAGCTTGATCCTCGTGGATGATGGTTGGTTTAGTTATCTTTTCTATGTTTGGATAAGATAAAATCCCATTTGAGTTCACTCCTCAATGGTTGTAGTCTTGTTTGACCGTTTCTTTCTAGCTCGTTCCTAGATTGAACTCTAATTCTTAGCAAGTGTGGTTATTAAATCGGATTAGGTCGTTGAACCTAATTTGAGTGGGCATTTATTGTGCACTATATTCCCAGGAAGAATCTTTTACAGACCCTCATTGAAGACATAATCTTTCTCCAACAGTGTTGTGGTAACAACGTTTCCTTGAAACTTATACCCAGACTATAAGTGGAAATCTCTCTTGAGAAACTTACCCGTCCTTGGAGTTATTCAACCTTTTATGGTTACAATTGGTGTTACCCTCTATCAGTCACTTGTCATAAACCCTTTTGATGACGACTTTCAAATGTATTTTTGTCCATTAACTCTTTTGATGAGATTCTTATTTGAGGTGTTATTCCCGTCAATCTTTTGACGATGTGATCCGAATTCAGGTTGTATACCTTCGGATATCTTTTGGTGATTTTGTTCTTCCTGTCAATCTTTTGACGATGTGATCCGAGTTCAGGTTGCGTACCCTCGGATATCTTTTAATGATTTTGTTCTTCCTGTCAATATTTTGACGATGTGCTCCGAGTTCAGGTTGTGTACCCTCAGATATCTTTTAATGATTTTGTTCTTCCTGTCGATCTTTTGACGATGTGACCCGAGTTTAGGTTGTGTACCCTCAGATATCTTTTAATGATTTTGTTCTTTCTGTCAATCTTTTGACGATGTGCTCCGAGTTCAGGTTGTGTACCCTCGGATATCTTTTAATGATTTTGTTCTTTCTGTCAATCTTTTGACGATGTGACCCGAATTTAGATCGTGTACCTTCGGATATCTTTTAATGATTTTGTTCTTTCTTTCAATCTTTTGACGATGTGCTCCGAGTTCAGGTTGTGTACCTTCAGATATCTTTTGGTGATTTGTTCTTTCTGTCAATCTTTTGACCATGTGATCCGAGTTTAGGTTGTGTACCTTCGAATATCTTTTGGTGATTTGTCCTTCCTGTCAATCTTTTGACGATATGATCCGAATTTAGGTTGTGTACCTTCAGATATCTTTTGATAATTTGGTCTTTCTGTCAATCTTTTGACGATGTGATCCATTTATGAAACTTTTCTTTCCCCAGTGGAAACCATCTTTTGGTTCTACCTCCAGTGAGGATCCATTTCTTCTAAGGTGTCAGCTAGTCACATTTGAACCAGTTTCTCAACCATTTCAGATTTCCCCAGTGTTGTTGTCTTCCCCCAGTGAGTGGTTACTCATTGTGTTGCTTCTTTCCCTGTTTGCTTTTGTTGTCGTCTGCATTCTTTTCATTTAGCATCTCATCATTTTCATCATGTTAGATTTCATGGCATGTCGGCATAGTCTTTTCTTTTTTCCATAACATGATATTTCATTGCATCTAAGGGCAAAATTTTCGGTTTTCTAAATTTAAATACCTTTCACCATGATTTCATGAGGCTTTTTATCACTCATGTCATCTGGTGAAGATATTTAAATAGGGGCAACTGTCATACCCCAAATTTTACCCTCAGATTCTTTGATTTGTTGCATATCATCATAAACCAATTGTTGCGGTGAAATTTGGATGTCAAGCTATTGATTAACTTGAATCTTAATTCATTTACAACCGGTCTTTGATTTATCCGAAGGAAAGGTTAAAGAAAGGAAAAACCTAAAAGGGAGAGATCTATGGTTCGGGGGTTGGTTAAATTTAGGGAAGGTATTAACACCCTAAACTTCCGTAGTACCCTACGGGAACCTTTTGTTTATTTTTTTTATTTGTTTCATTTTTTGCTTTAAGGGTATGTACAAAGGATTAAGGGTTTAAAAGACCTAAGGGTTAATTCTAAGTTTACTCGGCAAGACATCGCATCTTGTGCCTACATATCCTTACGGGAATGGAATCAGAGTAACTGTAGTTCCCCTCAAAAGGGAGGTTAGAAACGTCTTGACTGTGGCCAAGGTTTCAATGGGGAAGTAAGCACATCTTAAGGATATGCTTAGTGGAGTTCAGAGACTCCAATCTCTATGTTAAAAAAATGTTAATTAAAATTAAAATAGGGTTAAATTAGGGATTCCACGGCGGGAAACCTTAAAACAGAGTACGACGACTATTTTGGCCTAACACTAGGATAAAAGCAATTTTGCCCGCGGCGGGACACCTAGGCTAAACAGGGTTTGATCCATTAAAGGGGTAAGGCTATTGACTCGGAGGCCAAAAGGCTGGACCTAATCCTTCGGAAGGATAAAACTATAAAAAAATGTGAAAATATGACAAATCATTATATGGAGGAATAATTAAGGTACATAAATAAGAAAAGTAATAAAGGCAGAGGGTATAAAGAAACAAAGAAACATTTCTGAAAACATGAAGAATATGAAAATATGTAATGACACTTAGAATGAAGTGAGGGAGGAAAATAGTGTGGGGTTGTGGCCACCACAAGCACATCTCAACCTCGAGCATGCACATGAAATGCCAAAAGAAAGAAAAGTAATAAAAGGGTACATAAAATGACACGACAAACATCAAACATCAGGAGTTCCTTACGAAAAGGTTTTAATTTTTTTATATTTTAATTATAAAAAAAAAAGTTTTAATTTTTTAATAAAAAATATTTAAGTTAAAATTATAAAAAAAATTAAGTTTAAATTATAAAAAAAAAGTTTTTGGGGGAAAAAGTCTTTTCAGTTTTTTTTAGAACAAAAAAGGCTTTTCATCCCAAAAAAAGGCTTTTCAGTTTTTTTTGGGAAAAGGCTTTTCAGTTTTTTTTTTGGAAAAGGTTTTTGGGAACAAAAAGGTTTTTTTTTTCTTCGGAACAAAAAGGCTTTTCAGTTTTTAAAAAAGGTCTTACTAAAAAAAGGTTTTAATAATAAATAAAAAAAGGGTTTTGATTTTAAAAAAAGGTTTTGTTAAAAAAGGGTTTTGATATTAAAATCTACGGACCTAAACACACATGGAGATTAACATGGCAAAATATGCACATAAACATGAAAAAGCAAAAGGTTTAGTAATTTAACGGACCTAAACACATTAACATGGCAAAATATGCACATAAACATGAAAAGGCAAAAGGTTTAGTAATTTAACCTACGAAGCGGAGGTTTGCTTCGGTAAATGTGAAAAAGGTTTGAATAAGGGAACACTGGAGAGCTCCAATCCTTCTGACGAGTTGTGGGAACGACCGCCTTTCTTCTCTGGGGATCTCCTTTGTTTCTCCCTCTCTCTCTCCTCTTTTCTGAAGAAAACCTTCTGACCTCTTTTCAACAAGGCAACACATGTATATATAGGGAACAAATTAGGGTTAACACCAAATTGTCAATAATGTCCCTAAAGCCCATTTTAAAGCCCAAACTAAATAATTAGTTAAGAAAAGATATAATTTAAAAAATTTAAAATAATTAAAATAAACTTAAAATAAAAACTAATAATCCTATTGATTCCTAAAATCAAAAATATTATAAAAAGAACAAAATTTTTCTCAATATTTTTTATTTTATGATTTTTTGGATATTTTTATGAATAATTTAGAAAAAGATGAAAAAAATAATATTTTAAAAAATGATTTAATTAAAATACGAAAATAATAATTAAATAATAATAAAAAACTATTTTTGTTATTTTTTAATGAAAGATAGAAAAATTTAGAGTAAAAATAATAAAAAACAAAAAGTGACTAAGGTGAGATTCGAACTCTCAACCTCTCACACTCACAACTCCTTACACATGTCCTCTTGCCAATTGTGTCATTTTTACTTTTTAGAAAAAAAAATACATGCCATATGATATTTACCTGCAAAAAGTCAAACGACTACACAAATTTGTTAGTAATTGATTAAATGCAATAAAAATGCAATGAAATGCGACGACAAATCTTAGGGCAAAATTTGGGGTATTACAGTTGCCCCTATTTAAATAACTTCACCGGGTGATTTGAACAACGGAGACTCGAGAAATCGTGGTGGAGGGATTTAAATACAGGTAACCGAAAATTTTGCCTTTAGACGCAGTGCTATGCAATGATATGGACAAAACAAAACGAACTATAATGCTAAATATGATATGAATCTGATATGATGCGTATGATGAAAATGACAAATGCACGGATACAGACGAAACAACGTCACAGGGGACGACCCATCGAGGAATTGCACTAGGGAAGAAGACATGTCATATCTGGAAGAACGTCGGATAGACACGACACAGAATTGTTGATAGGTGCCAAGTAAATTAGAAATTGTCCGCAAGGTAAGATGCGGGTAAAACACGAGCTCAGGAGAAAAACGCAAATGGGGATAAAACACCCATGATGCCAAGGAAATAAATTTTGCCCACAAGGTAAGACGCGAGTAAAACACGACCTCAGGGAAAAAAAAGTAAATGGGGGTAAAACACCATGATGTTAGGTAAACCCAGGAATATCTGGTAAACGGGGAATAAAACACCCGGGATAAAGGTACATGGGGGATAAAACACCCAAGGATAGAAGGTAAGTGGGGAGTAAAGCACCCAAGATAGACATGTAAATGGGGAGTAAAGCACTCAGGATAGAAATGTAAATAGGGAGTAAAGCACCCAAGATAAAAATGTAAATGGGGAGTAAAGCACCCAAGATAAAAATGTAAATGGGGAGTAAAGCACCCAAGATAGAGAGGTAAATGGGGAATAAAGCACCCACGATAGAAATGTAAATGGGGAGTAAAGCACCCAAGATAGAGAGGTAAATGGGGAATAAATCACCCAAGATAGAAATGTAAATGGGGAGTAAAGCACCCAAGATAGAAATGTAAATGGGGAGTAAAGCACCCAAGATAGAAATGTAAATGGGGAATAAAGCACCCAAGATATGCACATGTATAGGAATTATGCTATGACATATGATCAAATGCAAATGCAGACATCGACGACAAGGCTCGACTCTTTCGGTGAGATGACAAAACTGGAGGACTGATTCCTCAACACGGAGATCACTATCATTCTATTAAACTGTATCAAGTTGATAGTCACTGTAGGAATGATGAATAACTGCTTAGGGATTATGCAAGTAAACTGCCCCAGGTCAAATGAACTGATAACTGCTTCAGCTGTCTAATTCGTGGAATCGACTGTTTTGTTGTATCCTCGGAGGGCTTGCCCCAGTCTGGGTCTTGAACAATTCTCTGGATAAACCAAATCTGAGAAGATATTGCCTTGAACAAATCTTGAACTAATTCTTTGACAGGATGTAAAAGGAACTTGCCCCTGATAAGATCACTTGACCAAGTTTCTCATTGTTTGAAAATTCCTTAGAGGAAAGCCAGTTTGCAAACAAAAATATTCATACAAACATGGTAATGCAAAGTTCATGCGATTTTTGAAAAATTATTTTTGAAAGATGGAAAATACATGAGTCGTTAGTCAGAACAAGGCGGTTCAAGACACTCAAAGTTTAAAATAAAAGTGTATTGCCAAAATAAATGATTCACAAGGATCTTTTGGAGTCAGGTTACACAACCTTGTTGTAGTATACTTTCTAAATAACCCTGTTTCAGTTAGGTCTTTTGAGGGTTGTAACGTGGCCTGGTTCACGGTTTATGAAACAAAAGATAAAGGCTCAAAAGTTATTTGTACCCACCCAATCTACGTGATGATCTTCAATCCTATGCTCAGTTAACTCATACTATGCATTCAGGTTCCCATAAGTTAGGGATTTCATTGATCGTTGCAGTGATGATTCAGAAGTCAAAGGGACCTATGAAAAGGCAGCCACTACTCCCCTATAACATTTGATTGTTTTGACATTGAGGATTTTCAAGATAATGATTTAAAAATCTCTTTGTATTATCCCTAAATTTTGCCTGAACTGTTTATTTTAGAGTTTACAGTCAGCGGGATGCCCCAGTTTTGCCTAAGTCTCCTTCATAGGTTTTGACTTAGCGGGCTTCTTTTGATTTTTTTATATTATTTTTTTGTGTGAAGGAAAGTGACTGTTTGATTTTAATGATTACGGTGAACCATCATCGACCTTTTGATTAGAAAACATCTTCGACACTTGTTTGATGTGTGCGAAGGAAAATTTGTTAATGAAAGGTGTATCGTATGAACACACAACCAAGTTAACTGAGAACTACCCATCCTAAGGTTAAAATTGTGGGTTTTTTGTAACGAAAGAAACTCCAACTTCTAGGCTCGAAGGGGGTAACGAGGGATTAACCTCCTTATTTCTCCAGTGTTTGGGAATTGAAACAATGACTTACATCGTCAACAAGGTTTGATTGAAAGCATACTGACAGCAATTATGGGTATAACGTTTTCGTCATCCTCCCTCCGATCTTAGCATATCAAAATTTTGGACAAGAAGTAAACATTTGAAAAATAAAGCATAAAGATGCAAATAAATGGACGGAAATGAATTGAATCAAAAGTCGCAATGCTTATTTCATTAATGAAAGTACAAACATAATTGAAAGCAAACAACTTAAACAAAATAAGGAAAATGCAAACAACGAGAAAAAAAAGGCCCAATGACAAAGCTTCAATTCTGATGTGTTGGCAAGGGATCTGTCTGGACGCTCGGACGACTATCCGTAAAATCAAATTGTCAATAATGTCCCTAAAGCCCATTTTAAAGCCCAAACTAAATAATTAGTTAAGAAAAGATATAATTTAAATAATTTAAAATAATTAAAATAAACTTAAAATAAAAACTAATAATCCTATTGATTCCTAAAATCAAAAATATTATAAAAAGAACAATATTTTTCTCAATATTTTTTATTTTATGATTTTTTGGATATTTTTATGAATAATTTAGAAAAAGATGAAAAAAATAATATTTTAAAAAATGATTTAATTAAAATACAAAAATAATAATTAAATAATAATAAAAAACTATTTTTGTTATTTTTTAATGAAAGATAGAAAAATTTAGAGTAAAAATAATAAAAAACAAAAAGTGACTAAGGTGAGATTCGAACTCTCAACCTCTCACACTCACAACTCCTTACACATGTCCTCTTGCCAATTGTGCCATTTTTACTTTTTAGAAAAAAAATACATGCCATATGATATTTACCTGTAAAAAGTCAAACGACTACACAAATTTGTTAGTAATTGATTAAATGCAATAAAAATGCAATGAAATGCGACGACAAATCTTAGGGCAAAATTTAGGGTATTACACCAATCATATTGCATAACTAAGCGAGTTTCTAGACTCTTTGTTTGCTTCGTTTGTTTTATGAATCAGGTATTGGACTTTAGAAGCTTCAAAAGTGTTTGAATTAGGGTCGAACGAGAGGTTTTCTCTTGAGTTGGAGTTCTATTGTTCAAAGGTTGTTTCTTTCAGTTATGGTACTCAAGTTTGAAACAGTGGTGTTGGGTTTCCAATTGTCATAATCAGTTCCTATCAGAGGTATCAAGGCATGACATCAGTTTCTCTAAGTTGTTGCAAGGGTGTAGTTTGTTTAGGGTCCATAAGTGGCTTGATTGGAAACATTCTGAATCGAGGTTTTGGTTCTCATCAAATCATTGTTTCAGTGCGCGTTTCAAGTGAAGGTCTTGGTCGGGCTATAGAGCCATCAAAGGTCAAAGCAGTTGGCACATTTTAAGTTGTAGGCGAGTATTGTTTATGTTGGTTTAGAATTTGTGGCATCCAATTTCTTCATGGTCGAGGTTTAGGCGTGGTTCGAATTTGAACGTGTATCACAGAGCCCATGTTTACTTTTCTTAACCCATTTCCAAACCATTTTTATATATTTTCTATTCAAACCTTTGAGCCTTTTCTTAGAACCGATTCACTTTTCCCCATTTTATTTAACCTTTCATTCACCCCAATTTCTAAAATCAATCCAACTTATCCAATTTCACAAAAATCCATTTTTAATTTATTCCATTATCCATCTTAATCCAATTTCATTATCCATTTTAATCCACTTCTTTTTTTTGTCCATTCACAATGTCAATATTCTCATATCTATTTCATATTTATCCAATTATCTATTGTCATCTTCCAAAGCCCAAGTCATTAACCCATTTAACAAAAATCATAAGGTCCATCACTTTTATTTATTCATTACATTTACTTACAATGAAATCCCAAAAATATAATGCTACAAGACAATTGGCTACAGGAAAAATGTGCACCACATCATAAATCCATTCGTATCTTCTTACACCATGTAAGGTACAAGCCAAAACCAGACAACCTGCTGCAATCCCATGCGCAGCATCACAAAATTCAAAGCCTGCTAGCTGCAACAAAGACCACACAAGAGTACACCAAATCCAATACTTCAGATTTTTATCATCCCTAAAACCTGCTTTCAAATTTGTAGCAACCTCAATAGGTCCTGCAACGAAAAGGACAAGACATAGGCAACAAGTAAAAGTTAAGATTAAAAGAAAGAAATAATTTTTGGAAGGGAGAGAAGAGGCTCTCGAAGGGGGATCAAAAAGGGAGAACCTGCTACAAAATGAAAGATGGAACCAGACAACATTTTCACTGCTACAAAACCAAAACTCCTAACTCAACTATGGAGAACTGAAATTTTGGTTAACCATCATGGAACAAACACAGACAGTCTACCATACCTTGCATAACCACGACTTTGCGTACAACATCCACAACAAAGTTTTGCCAACCATCGACCACACCTTTAAACCGCCATCTCCATGGTACTCCAACTGTTAAAACTTGTACAACCTATTGTTTCCTGCAGCATCAAACAAGATAACAACTTGCCATGAACCTCTGTTGATTTGCGACTTATAATGTGCCATCACTATCAATTCACAAAAAAAACGGCACTAAATTGTACCTCCAGACCTGCAATGACCTACTCACCTGTACCTGCTGAACAACAAAATTGTACCGCCATACCAACAAGTTATATGCCCAAGACCACCTCAAACTGTACTACATGCAAAAGTTCTTGCATAAGCCAAACCTGCTGCATCTGTTCAAGCAAGACCAACCTGCACAATAGAACAACACAAAAACAAGGCCTGCCCATACACTAGAATAGACCCTGCAATTTCTATGGCATCGGTCCTGCATATCAGTATGTTAACACTTCTACAATATCAGGGGGGGCTTTATCAGCAAACTCAAAAAGAAAACAGAGAGGGGAAGAACATAGTCAATAAAAGGAGAAGAAGGAAATGAAAATGGGAGGGGGGGAATACCTTGGCTCTTCATTTTAACCTTAACCCACCTCCTGTCAAGAATCACACTACTTCACAATATCACACCTTTAATCTTCCTATTGAGACCATTATTTTCACTCAACCTCACAAACTGCCAAAACCTGTCACAAACCAACAGACTCACAAACTCCCTTTTCTTTGAACCAACATTACTGTTATCTCATCCTCACCTTGCCTCTCCGCCAAATCCATATACAGAACAACTCTAACCCATCTTAACAAATACATCACAAACCAATAAACCATCCACACCATTTTTATCAACATCAACTCCTTCCCACAATATTTCAACAAAAAAATATAACCTCTTCTTCATGACAAGTTTCTTCTGCTAATCTCCAACAAAGCCTCAAAGTCACAAACAAAACTTTCATCACAGCTTCAAATCTCTCCCAATCACCATTACAACAACATCCATAACTCATGCAATCGTTCAGTCGCTCGATGGTCATGAGGTTATGTGGAACTGTGACAATCTGAAAAAACTCTAAATAATCTTCAACTGATAGCAGAACCCATAACCTCAATGCTACCAAGGTTTCCCGAAGAGTACCAATTTGAATTTCTGGATTAAATTCAAGCAACGTGTTCTGGTTTCACTTCCTGTTTCAGATTTGGAACGACACAACCCCTACTTCACCGACACGAAAGCAACCGCCTCCATTGCAACCATACCATCAATTCAACACTAAACCAACTTTTCGGGTGAAAACCCCTGTTTCATCTCCAACTTTCACCAGAATCAACCTCCATCATGACCAAGCTCATCATTACATACACCCTCCACAAATCCAACCTTATTCTCAATTTGGTTCGCCGCCGTCAACCCAGTACCCCTATAGCGTAACCTCTCCGCTACTGCCCACTCTCTGCTCACTATCTTCAACATTCACACGCCCAAATCCTTCAACAACATCCAAATCGAACACAAATAAGAAGGAGAAGCAAGTTGGTGACACAAACAAAGGCGACATGAAAACCTGTTGAATGAATTAAGACCAGGATGATGGTGATGTTATGTTGATCTTTTCTCCTTGCGAATCGATTCTCACTGCAACACACACACTGTGTTTTGTTTATCTATATCAGAGTGGCGCAGCAGAAGCGTGGGGAAAATAGCATGTTAGACTGTTTTACCGCTGTCGTTTTTAGAAATTGCATGATGTGTTTCATGTGTCGCAACTTTGAAAGTATGTCTCAGATCCATCTCATGTGATTCAGAGAGATCAAGTTCAAGTCCGAGAGAATATTACGGTGGATTCGATGCCGTTGAGGATCGAAGATGGTAAAATGAAACAACTCCGAAGGAAGGAGATATCTTTGGAGAAAGTCGTTTGGGGAGGTGCTGCAGGAGGCAGTGTAACCTGGGAATTGGAAAGCAGGATGCAGGAAGCGTATCCAGAACTGTTTCCATCAGGTAATTTTCAAGGACGAAAATAATTAAAGTGGTGGAGAGTTGTAACACCCATTTTAATTATTTAGCCTTTTGGTGATATTTTATTTTGGTGTGCCTTTATGTGGGAGTGTGCCTGAGGGCGTTGGGTGGGTGTCCTTATTTAAAGGGAATTATTTAATAGAGTATGGAGTCTAATAGTAATATAATATAATTAATAAGGATAATAGTTTAATGATTAATAATAATAATAATATTATTATTATTATTATTATTATTATTGGGAATATGAGTGGTTGGAATAAGTGATAAGGGAATAAGTAATATTAGAGAAGTTTTGGGAAAAGAAAGTTAGAACATGATACATCAGTTCCAAGAGAAAAGGGAAAAGAGGAAGAACAAGGAGGAAGGAAAGAGGGTTAGGGCTAATGGTTCTTGAAGATTCTTCAACAATCCGAGCATTAATCGAGGTAAGGGGGAGAAACAGGTTAAGATTGGTAAATTGCATGATTTGGGTAGAAGGGGATTCCTTAACCCCGTAGAGATTTTGATGAATATGACCTGTATGTTGATGAATTGGTGAATTAGTGTTCATAATTGTTGTTGTTGTTGATATGGTGAAATTTGGTGTATGATATTGTAGAATTTGGTACATCCATTGTTGTTGTAAATTTGGGTGGGGTTCTGAGTAACTCTGATAGTTCTGATGATGAACATCGGTGTGGGTTCTGAAGTTAAAACTGGTAGAAATTGATAGGATAATGTGTATTGGTTGTAGTATCGAGAGGACAAGAGATAGAAGTGGAGAAATAGGCTTGAATTTGAGCAAGATAACAGTTCTGGACAGTAAGGGTGGGTTTTCGTATGATCATGGGGATTGTGTGATAGCGTGTGATGGGTAGGATCACATTTAGGATAGAAACCTCTAAACTCCATGGTTTTGAAAAGTATGGTTATATGAAATATGATGATATGATCTTTAAAAATGTGTTGTTGGCTGTTATAATTGTCATATTATGGTAGGATTCCAAATTCTGAAACCGGGGCATTTTATGGAATTGAAATCGGAGGTCCGGAAGGCCTCCAACGGTGGAAAACGCAGAATTTTTTGCATTCTGCGCTGCTTGCGTCGACTCATGCATCGTAGCGGTCGATGCATACTATTTGCGTCTTTCTGGATTTCGCTTCTGTTTGCTATGCGCCGACCAGCGGTCGACTCAAAGCTGTATATTAGTGAATTTTCTGTTTCGACGATTTTGGCCATAACTTTTGATCCGTAAGTTGGTTTTAGTTCCCGTTTGAAGTGCTGGAAAGCTAATGAATATATCTATAACATAGTATAGATGATATAATTATTTTCCGAATATTTTTATATCCAATATGTTTGGGGAGTCATTGTTTAATTAAATAGTAACTAAACCATGGATCAAGTGAAATGATTTATTAATTATTTACTTGAGTTTGATCGTGTGCACTTAGTCTGCTTGTGTTTATTTGTTGTGTAATATATATGATGTTTGGTAAGGTGACCAAGAGGATCGTGTGCATTTAGTGTGCTTGTGTTTATTTGTTGTGTAAGATATATAATGTTTGGTGATGTGATCAGGAGGATCGTGTGCACTTAGTGTGCTTGAGTTTGTCTGTCGTGCATTGTTATCGTACATTGGTTTCGTGCATATCATGGTGTTTTGGTGGGATGAATCATTGCTCAGGAGGAGTGTATGTGATTCATCCGTACTCCTTTGTGGAGAATGGTGGGGCTGAATCATTGCTCAGGAAGAGTGTATGAGATTCACCCGTACTCCTTTGTGGAGAATGGTGGGGATAGATCATTGCCAAGGAGGGGTGTATGTGATCTATTCGGGGTTCGATTGAATGAACCAATGAGTTGGTACCGCATGCATGGTGTTGAGTTGCATATTTGCATTATTGTATGTTGTGGTTGATGGTGGAGAGTAGGTCGGGTTTGTTGAATGTTGGGTGACAAATTGTATGATTACTACCTACATTTCATGTATCTTATTACCGATAATTTTGATCATGTTTTCTCACCCCTTTGTTGTTGTTGTGGTCTGTGCTTCTTTGGAAGTACAGATAATCCAGGTACATAGCTAGCTTAGATAGTGGTGTGCGAGTCGAGTCTTAGGATGCTCTGATACGTAGCACGGGACTTGGGTGTCTATCTGTTTTATGTTTAATTTGTTTTACTCGTGTGACGTATCTTACTTTGGTGAACCTTCTTAATGAACATTTTATGTAATTTGGCGGATGGCCGAGAATGATGGATTAATAAGAATTTCCGCTGCTTTATTTTGAAAACATCTAATAAAGTGTTTTGGTGAATTTCACGATGTGATATCCCACTTTGGTGGAGAAACTCTGATGATTATTTGAAAATATTTTAGTTTAGTTTATTGTTGGAAAGTGGGGTATTACAATTGGCATCAGAGCAGGTTGGTCCGTCCGGCCAGTGTAGTAGTTGAGTCTGTCTGTAGGATAGAGATTGTGTACCTTTTAACCTGGTGTTGTTATTGTTGAGCAGTATGGCAGGAACGAATGATGTTGCTTTGGCTGCTGCTATGCAAGCGATGGCACAGCTGGTTGCTAATTAGAACCAAGTTGCGGGTGCGCAATTTAGAGATTTGGCACAATTTCGGATTAACAAGCCACCGAAATTTGAAGGAGGAATTATGGATCCTGAAGCTGCACAGAAGTGGCTACAGGCAATTGAGAAAATTTTCAGAACGATGGGTTGTAGTGACGAGCAAAAAGTGAGGTTTGGTACTCACATGCTGGAAGGAGAAGCTGAGGCTTGGCGAGACAATAGTCGCCAGAGATTGGAGACTGCAGGAGTGGGATTGAAATAAGTTGGGGAGAAAGTTGTGCTTCTCCAAGATGCTTCAAGTGTGGAGTGGTGGCTCAGTGTGCTGTTAAACGCTATTATAGTTTGACAGGATCATGTTGGAGGGAATAAATGTGTCTTGCGAGCTTAGATGGTGTGTACAGTGAATTGTTTGGAGTTAAGCCAAATGCTTAAGAGTTGTTTGGCAAGTCGGCGCAGGACAGTGTTGAGATGTTTAATTTTGAGGGGAATTTTGAGTGTTGATGAAAGTAGAGAAGTTGGCGGGTTGCCGATTAAGTGTGGTTGTCTGGAAGTTATCCTGACAAGACAGTGTCATACAGCCAGGACGTGATGTGGAGTTGTGATCGACTTAGTTGCAGAAACTAGCCTAATATTGAGAGCGCCGTATTGTATGTATGTTTGGATGGTCAAGGAATTAATTTGAGTGAGTAGTTGTGCGACTTGTGTCTGGTGTGTGTGCTACGGTAACAGATCGTAAGGTCGAGTATGTAAAGGGTGGATGGTGACTCCTGGTGAATGCTAAAGAAAGTAAGATGTGGAATACGATATTGATATAATTAGACCTTTAAAATTTTCAAGAGTTGAAGGTGTGTTGAATGGCCTTTCAAGTATGAAAATAGTTTTGGTGGCTATGGATAGAGAGGAGTGGTTGAGGTTGTATATGCAAATTAGACTTGTTGAAATTCGAAGTTTGAACATCAGAGACTGTTGGGCCTGATGCAACTGTTGAATATTTCTGAGTGGAATAGGATAGGGTTCCCATGGATTTTGTGTCGGGTTTTCTGAAGAATTTGAAGGGATATGATTCGATTTGGGTGGTTAAGAATGGATTGACAAGCCTAACTCATTTCTTACCAATGAGGATGAATCATTTTACGCGGAAGCTAGCTAAGATGTATAATGAGGAAGTTGTGAAGTAGTATGAGATACCGTCGAGTATTGTCTCAGATGGGAATCTGAGTTTTCATTGAGATTTTGGGAGAGTTTGCAGACGCTTTGGGTGCCATGTTGAAGTCGAACTCTGTTTAGCATCCATGGACGGATAGACAGACAGAGAGAACTATCCAGTATGTTTAGGATTTGTTGAGAGCATGTGATCCTTTAGCGGATACGGGAGGTCTAGAAGCGAAGCATTGAATCCAATGATGCGTCAAAGAGTAGTAGCAATGTTAAAGGAAGAAAGGATTTTGTGGCAGGCCCCCCTCCTTATTTTATTTAGAGTCTATATACTTGTTCGGGAATTAGAGATAATGAATGATGCCGTTGGAATGTTAAGTTCAAATGTTGTAGGGGGTTGAACTGAGATTGTATGGGATGAACCTGTAATGGTAATCCTTGTACCGCATTTCTTTTGGAATAATCTTGTGAGAAGAATTTTAAATCTTGAACTCTCCCCCTCCTTTTTATTAAAAATGGTATGTAATCTCCTCAAGGTCTATAATGTAGCATCAAAGACCGTAAGCTCCTGCGCTTTTGTAGTCCAGCCTTACACGGTGAAGTCTCTTAGATATTCCAGCCACAATAATAATTAGATTAAAACTTCAAATGAAAATAGTTCCTAGTAAAACTACTCAAACGGTGTGCTCTCTCACCGACCCAAAACACAAATCAAACACCACCTGATCTTGATACTTCAAACTGTCATTTGTATGCAAAGGAACCTTGAATTCAAAACTCTTTTAAGATGTGACCCTCATCCTGAAGGGATACAACTCGAAATTCTTCTTGCCATAAAACCAAGAACAATCCTTAAATGACTACGTTTAAGTCCAAGGCAAATCCACTTCTCTTCACGAATGGGTAATGAAGCCTTTGAGAAATACTGACAGAAGCCAATAGAAAACCCCTGACCACGTCTTTGACATAATTATTTATGAGAATGAAAGCTATCTCCGCTTGAAATTGTCACACCTACACAGACCTTTTAGTAGCAACAAACATGCACACAAGAGTAAAAAGAATAAAGAAAAAGAAAAAAATGCACAAAAAGGTGGGATCTTATGGTAAAAAATTAGGGTGTGACAGATGCCCCTATTTAAGTTTCTTCTATTCGGAGATATGGATATTGAAATCTTCGTCTCGACAAGATAGGAGGGACTTAAATACAAACATTACACGAATTTTTGGCCTTAAGATGCCGCCAAATGCATATGATGTGCAGTGATATGAAATGCAACACAAAGGTCCTGTGAGGAAAAGATGCCACAGGGGATGAACTGGACACAACATGCGAAACAAAGGAGCAACAGACTCAACGAAACGGGACCCCACGGGGACAAGAGACAGCCAGCAAGGGAATTCTCCAAACGTGTAAAAGTGCAGCACATACACCAAGAATATGGTGATTTAACAACAGGTGAGAAACTTGTAATCGAAGGATAAATTTATTACCAAATGTGGTGGTCGGTAATAATCCAAATGAATTTCTTGATTGAGTCACAATTCAGTTTTGTTTCGTATTCTATTTTTCTTTTCTTTTTTTTTATTATCCAACTGGAAATAGTAAAATGTGTAGACCTCCCCACGCCTCATGGTCTGGGTACCATGAACGGGTCTCAGCTTCTGAAAAATCACCTCCCCGCGCCTCATGGTCTAGGTACCATGAACGGGTCTCAGCTTCTGAAAAATCACATCCCCACGCCTCATGGTCTGGGTACCATGAACGGGTCTCAGCTTCTGAAAAATCACCTCCCCACGCCTCATGGTCTGGGTACCATGAACGGGTCTCAGCTTCTAAAAAATCACCTCCCCACGCCTCATGGTCTGGGTACCATGAACGGGTCTCAGCTTTTACCTGAAATGATGAAAACTCGTGAGAGCATCTTCACAGGGGATCAAAATGTCTTTGTAGATTGTAGATGTCGTTGTAGATGTAACTTGTAGATGTTGTTGTAGATGTAACTTGTAAATGTAACTTGTAAATGTAACTTGTAAATTTAATTGTCAATGTAGATGTAGAACTTTGCAGATTGTAATTTGTAATGTATTGGAGATTGTAAAACTTCACCGGGGATCTTCCGAAGAGATGTAAGCCAGTTGATTTGTGAAACATGTCTTCTCAAATAAAGAGAGACTGACTGTAATGAATTTCCTCGACTTCTCTGGGGAGATGTAATTTGATGGAATTAATCTTGTGCAATGAACTCACTGGGGAATACATTCCTGGGGAGTACCTTTGTTGTAGCTGTAGAAGTATATATCATTGTAGATTCTCAACTAAAGAGAATTATTTGTAATGTCTTTGGCGGACCTTTCTGATGGATTTGTGAAGCGATGCCATTCGACGAGTTGATAATGTTGAAGAACCCACTGAGGGTAAATGAACTGTCTTGTAGAAATTGTCGTTCGTCGTTTTTAATAAGATCCTAGTCAAAATGAGTTACTCAAATAAAGAGATGTTTGTAGTCAAAATTTAGATGGTTGAGAAAATCTGTGATATTATCGCTGGAGCAATACCTGTCTTCATGAATATTCTCCCTGGGGAATAGAGTGCAAAATAAATGCACACTTGATCCAAGTCCGAGAGTTGGAGATTATCCACACTGTGATTGCCAAGGACCGAAGTTCAATTCGGGAAGTAGCCGAAGAGAAAACTATCAAGTAAGACTCGACCATTGAGGTATGAACTCAAATGGAATGTACTGGAATAACCGTCTTCCACGAGGATCTCACTTTATGGGGAAAGTAGAAACATTGTGCTCTTTCTGCCTAGGGCTGACAACTCTATGTGGAGGGATAAGACACACCCAAGCGCCTGGGGATAACCACGGCCAAAGTGATAGAATAACACAAACACAAAGAGATGCAAAGAAACGCACATGCCATGCTACCTATCTATATGTTATGCATATGCTTATGCTGACAAGACAAACAGAAAGGGACAAAGGCGACCAAAGATGAAATAAAACATCTCGGAATAAGCATCTCGACCAATCTTCAAAGGTAGAAGTATTACTAGGGATAGGTGGAGAACCAAATATGGGATCACAACCCTGCTTCTGGGCTTCACAAACTCCTCCTGGGGAACAGAGAACATTCCACTTGGGGATGTAACATCTTGATAAGTCTGAAAGGTTGTCCTATTGAAGATAAGGAAAAGGGTCTACTAGGAACAGGCCATGGAGGATCTTCATGGATAAAATAAATATCCATTTCGCTGGAGAGATTACTTACTGTAAATGTAGAGGGAAATACCCAAACTAAAGTCTTCCAGGGGATAAAATAAATATCCTCCTCAAATGAGAAACTTGGGTCATTTTAGCTGTTGAACACGTCAGAGTTGAGCTTCAGTAGGGATGAAATAAACATTCGCTTCGCTGGAGAAGACTGGTGTTGTAGAAGATCCAATGAGGAGTCGAATAGTACCCACTTCTTTGGAAATGTGAAGTTTACGGCAGTTCACTGGTATTTGCATTGAAAAGATTCATTGGAGAGTTTTGATGAAATTCGGTATTGATGTCGTCATGTCAACCCTCAAATGCCCCAAGTCACCAGGTTCACGAGAATCAAGAGTTTTCAAGGAGGATTTTACAGAAAACGTGGCGTCCCATTGTTTTCAAACTCTTAGAGAGATTCGCCAAATCTCGACATAACTGGCCCTGATTGACGGTATATCTGAGTCTTCAAAAATTTGTATTAGAACAAACCACTTGGAAACAAAACTTGCCCCATGCCAGCAGAGTCTTCAAGTTCCAATAGAATAAACTTATTATTGATGCTTATGTGTAACCTTTCTAAGATATCAAACAAGGTTAGCAAGTCAGAAATGTTAATTCTGAATTTATCAATGCAACATACGTTCGTCTTGAGGTTTTGAAAAGAGATATCACGATAACTTGTGACCGAAATCACTAGTTAGGATATAAATTTGTTTTATAATGCCAATAAAATTGAGCATGGCTCATAGGAGTCAGGAAACGATATCTCATCAAGTACGCTTTCGAACTAAACCTTACTTCAATTAGGACTTTTGAGGGTTGTGTCTGGGTTTAGTTTATGATTAGTAAGCAAAGGAATGAAAGGCTAAAATATATTTGTGCCCACCTAAATTTTGAAAGGTGTTATTTTTATACCCTGCCCCAGGTTAAAATGAGGGTTTTGGTTTGGGAAAAGAAACAAAATCTTCATCTAGGTTCCAGGAAGTTTAAATATTTCTGGTGTTTGAGAGGTTGAAACAATGCCTTACATCATTAGTAGGGTTTTTTATTCAAAGCATACAACGAGAGATCCTGCATTTTACTTCATCATCTTCCTTCCAATTACTCACAAAAGTGAAAAGAAAATTGGATAAAGTTGGCAAAATTATGAGAAACATTTTCGAGTGAAAACGAATGGATTTCTTCAAGACAAACATTTTAATGCATTAATTATTCAAAATAACGAGTTCTTACATGCCAAATATGCTTTTAATCAAAGAAACAAAAACACAAAAGCAAAAATTAAAGTGAAAAGCCACACAAGTCCCTTTCTTGGGTTTTATTACGCCTTGGAATGGAGAGGCTCGTTGAATCGTCTGATATGCTTTCTGACATTATACGAGTTTCCCCAAATAACCTTGGATCACGTTCTCGAAGGACGAACCATGACGAGGTTAGGATTGGACTCTCTGAAGGATAAGATTCCGTCCTTAACCAACCTTTGAACGTCAGCCTTCAAACCGTAGCAGCTCTCGATATCGTGCCCCGGAGCACCTTGATGGTATGGGCAAAATTTGTCAGCTTTGTACCAGTACGGAATTTTCTTGGGTACCTTAGGTAGAGCTCTTGTCTGGATGTGACCCTCGCGGATCAAGACCGGGAACAAATCAGCGTACTTCAAAGGGATGGGGTCAAACTGACGAATTCCTTTTCTCGGAATATCTAAAGCTACCTTCTGATTACGAAATCGTTTCCGAAACCGTCGATGCTGCGGTCGATCTGGAGAGGCCAACTTCCGCTTGGGAGGTGGTTGTTGTTTGCACTGAACAGGAGTTGCAGACTGTTGCTGAGGGTAAGATGCGAGAATTATAAACTCTCTAGAAGGTCTACTGTCATCATTATTATCTGGAGCTATACCCAAATAGTAATTGTATTGCTTCACAAAAGCAACAGCTAAGTCTTCCCAAGACTGAATATGGTTACTTTGCAGTTTCATGTACCATATCAAGGATGCCCCACATAAACTTTCTTGAAAGCAATGAATCATCATTTTTTCGTTGTCAATATAAGCAGTCATATTTCGACAAAACATCGTCAAATGGTATTTTGGACAGATGACACCCCTGTATACCTCAAAGATAGGCATCTTGAACTTTGGAGGGATAATTACGCCTGGAACTAAACATAATTCGTGAGCATCAAGACCAGATGCATTAGCTCCTTTCATCATCTTCACTTGTTCTTGGAGATCATAAAATCCTTTCTCGATTGCTGCAATTCTAGGATCGTCCACTTCCTTCTCAGTATGAGTATTCTTAAGATCAACAAACAGGTTATCTTGCATAGGTTGAGGTTGCACAGGAACATACATTTGTTGAGCAAAGTCGTCGGAAGAACTGTCAAATGTCGGATTAGTCCTTACTATGAAGCCAGTCATGCGATCCATATCTTTGTTCTCCTTACTATCCTTCAATAATACTTCAAGCTTGGTCAAATGGTCGGGACGTCGGCTGGCGAGACAAAAGACAGAAAGACGGATGAGGACGCAGCGGAGAAGAGACACATGCACATGCTAAAATGCTAGATGCTATGCAGAATGCAGGATGAAACTTCAAGAAACTCAAATTGTTTTTCGGTATTATAACGTTGGATAAAACTTATATTTTGATAGTAGAGAGGCATTACAAAGAAAAGTACTCTTTTAAGAGCTTATTACATTGAACCAAAAGCAAAAGAGAAACTCGGAGATCTACTCCCTATGCTCCTTCTGTGCACGAAGTTCTTCTTCTAACTGGTTGACGCGTTCTTGTAATTCGACCTTCTCACTGATGAGTCGATCGACACATTCTCTCCAGGCCACAGTATCTAGGGGAAGATCATCCCGGGTGACAGCTCTTGAAGAGGTGTGAGAGGAAAATAAATCCTCTCGCGCCTTCTGGCAGCTTCTGGGACTTCTCTTTCTCCACTTTGAGGGTGAAAAACTTGTTCCTCTAAGCGGCCTTCAGTTTTCGAACCTCGTCCAAGGCGGCCTTCAACTGATATACTTCACTCACATCAAACCAATTAGGATCATGAAAGGTCAACACCATAGGTTCATGAAAAGGGAACGACATTTTGAGGTCGAGAGCCCTTTCTCGCACCCAATGCAGATATTCTTCAGAGACAACACAGTTGGGGTATCCTAAAGCAGTCATTCCTTCTTTGTTGACGTATCTCTATGCGTAAATTATGACGGTCTTCAGGTCTGGATCTTCTCCTTCCTTGAGAAAGATCCCTTCCAACAGGGCTTGGTCAGGTATTTCGATCATGGGATGCCCAAATTGTCTGCGGGCCAAAGCGGGGTTGTAACTGATGCATCCTTCTCTCCCAATAAGTGGTATATTGGTGAATCCTCCGACACTAGGAATCATACATATACCTCCATAAGTAGGATCATACCACACAATGTCAGAGTGAGTAAGGTCCATAACTGTCTCGGACCAATGGGGTGATTCTACCTCATCCCAAATAGACGGATGTCGAGTTAGGCGAGCAACAAACCATGAATACAGCAAAGCGGTACAACAAACGATATGTCCTCCTCCTTCAGCATTCTTCAAATGGATGGAATAATATGTGTCAGCTAACAAAGTAGGGATTGGGTTCTTGAGTATGATCAGTTTAATCGCATCCATATCAACAAAATCATCAATCTTTGGGAACCAGAAAATCCCATAGACCAATAAAGCAAAGGTAACTTCCAAGATAAGGACCTCTTTTCTTTCAGCATGGTAACAGACTTTTTCGATCAAGAAATCAGCTGGGAATCCAAGGACTCCTTCCTTGGTGGTTAAGTGCGCTTGAACATCTGCTAAGCTGAGATGAGTAGCGTTGGAAATTTCTTTGTGACTGGGTACGTCTTCCTGGCCGGTGAATATGGGTCGGGCCGTCACAGGTATCTTCAAGAAATCAGAATACTCTTCCAGGGTTGGCATCAGCTGGTAATCCGAAAAAGTGAAACAATGGTACAGCGGATCATAAAACTGAACAAGAGTTTCCAACAGCCCTTCTTTCATCTTGAGCTCGAGAAAACGGAAGACTTCTCCATATTCTATTGCAAAAGCGTGATGGTTCTCGATGAGATCTGCTAGCTTTCTTAAGCTTTCAATGTTAGGACTCTGAAAAGTGTACTCCAATGCTTCTCTCTTGAAGTCCATGGTTACAATACCTGTGAAATAAAATTGAGTTTCTTGAAGTGAAAAAAAAAGAATACAATGCAAGATGAATAGGACTTCATGGGATCCCCACTATTTATAAACATTGCGGTAAAAGAAAAAACGTTTTATTAAATTTGAAACGGATTACAAATAATTGCTTTTAAAAGTCCCAAATAAATAGCTAAATAAAAGCTAATGAAAGCCCTAAAGAAGTTTTGGATTCCGCCGTTTGAGCTCCTCTTCCAACTGGGTCTTCTCACGGATAAGGTTGTCCACAATCAGCTTCCAAATAGTACATTGTGGGTTGGAGAAAAATAAATCCTCCATGACTTTCCTCTTCTTGTGGGGAAGTAACTCTTCATCCTTTGACTGTAGCTGCTTCTGAAGTTCATCCGTCTGTTTCTGAAGTTCATCTTTTTCTGCAGCCACTACTTGATACTTATTTTTCCATGACTCTAACTCACGTTGCGACTTCCTCAAGGCAACCTCTAAATTCTCAGCTTCAGACATAAAGACATATGTGGGCTCTCTTCTTGGAGGTATAGGATCTTGACGAGAATAGGGCATCTTCAGCTTGATTGCTCTCTCTCTGGCCCACTGAAGGTAGGGCTCCAAGGACACACAATTAAGTTTCCCAAGGTTTTTCTTCCCTTTCTTGTGCAAATGTTTCCAAGCGGCTAGAATCTTGTCTCGAAGTTCCTTGTCATCCCTAAATAAAATGCTCTCCACTTGAACACTCTTAGGTGGTTCCTTCAACAGATATCCCAACTGTCGACGGGTTAAAACTGGATTGTAACTGATCCCTCCATTAAAACTGAGTCATGGTACATTAGCAAAATCACCACAACCATCAATAATTAAAGTTCCATCATACGCTCGGTTGTACCAAACGATCTCTGAGTGGGTCAACGCCATAACTCTCGGAGACCAAAGCCCTCCATCGAGTTTCAAAAAAGAACTAGACCTTGGCAAGTGCGAAATAAACCACTTGTAGAGTAAGGGTACACAACAAGTAATCATTCCTCCACCATAAATATTTCGGAGATGTATAGAGTGTTAGGTATTACCCAACAGAGTCGGCACTGGATTATTCTTCAAGAAGATTTTAATCGCATTAAGGTCGACGAACCCTTCAAAACTTGGGAACAGGAACACTCCATAAATAAGTAAGGCTAAGATTGCCTCAAATGGAGTCTTGTTCGTATAATCGGCATAAAACATAACTTTACTGATTAGGAACTTCATAGTCAAACCAAAAATACCACCTTTACTAATTAAGTTTCCTTTGACATCAGATACCTTTAGATAAAGAGCCTTAGCAATATCTCTTTCCTCAGGGTCCTTCTCCAAGAAAGGGAAGGGAGATTCTTCTAAGATAGGTAGACCAACCAAAAAGGAGTACTCTTCCAATGTAGGCAATAGCTGAAAGTCTGAAAACGTAAAACAGTGATATAGCGGATCATAGAACTGCAATAAAGTGGAAAAAAGTCCTTCGTCTACTTGGCGACTCAATAAAGATATCAGCTTCCCATACTTGCTCTTGAACTTCCCTTGGTCTTCAATCAAGGTTACCAACTCCTTTAGGTCATCCAATTTAGGAATTTTAAAAGTGTATTTCAAAGTGTCTTCTGTTGGGATCCATAGTGCCCTACAATGTTCATAAACAAAAGTAAATCCCATGAAGTCCAATTCCGTATGATGTTTTATGAATGAAACAAACACAAGTAAGCACGTAGATCCACAAAGGTAAACAAACAAAGGGGACCCTAGGTTTGCAACGAGCATGGAGCCGAAGGGTATACCCATTCCCAAAGGACACGGACTAAAGGTTAACTGTACCTGCAGAACAAGGTTCTAAAAAGGTTCCCAAAGTCATTAGCCCATCTTTCGAATATTATCAACTTCCCAAGTACTCGGTGGTTAATAATATTCTCAAGAGAACCTCTTTTGAGTGTACCATCGCGTAGCACTATTTCGGGAGGTACCCCCTCATAGCCCCACACTACATCCTAATAAAGGCCAAAGTGGTGTTAAGGTAACTATGGTCCTCAATATCATAGGCTCCAACATCGAATATAGTGCATATTTTCACGATTAAGAACTCGTTCAACAATACAACTTTCGAGAGGGCCTCAATTGAGCGTGATTTTCAAGTCTGCTTGGTCGGGATTCTACCCCCTATAAGCCTCTTTGAATATATCACTATCCTATCTTAAGTTCACTCAAGTCCGGGTGTAAGACTTTGTCTCGCCACTCAAAGGTATCAACTCAAAAGCAATAAACAACCAAGTAAACAATTATACAAATAACAAATATAAAGCAATAAACAAGTAAAAACAAGATAGGGAAACCCACTGAGGATCCCCAGTGAAGTCGCCATTTCTGTCGCGGTGAAAATCGGATACCAAACTATTGATTAGTTTGAATCTTTAATTCATTTTGCAACCGAACTTTGATTTGTCCAAAGGAAGGGATAAAGATCGAAATACCCACAATGTAATGCAAATGCAAGGTTAGAGAGTTATAGGTTCGGGGGTCGGTTAAACTTAGGGAAGGTGCTAGCATCCTAAGTTTCTGTAGTACTCTACAGGAACCTCTTGTTTTATGTTTGTTTATTGCTAAGGTTTATCTGCTTAAGGATTGAAAGATCCTAGGGGTTTATTTCTAAGTATACTCGATAAGATATCGCATCTTACGCCTACATATCTTTACGGGAGTGGAATCAGAGTACTTGTAGTTCCCCTAAAGGGTTTGAGGAGTTCTTTGATTGTGGTCAAAGTTCCTACGGGTTTAGGGTAGTTGTTTTGATTGAGTTTAGGAGAAAAGACGAGTTGTCATTTTAAGGGAGATTTAACCGCCACAAATTGTAGGAAAATAGTCTTTGCATCGCCTTAAGAGAAGGGCTCAAGTACTCAGATATTGATCGACGAGTACGCCTCTATCTCTCTTAAGGCAAAGTCCCTACATATGGATTGTAATGTTGTGGGGTGGAGATTCTATCTTGCTTAAGATGATTAACATCTATTTCTCTATTGTGTTTGAATAATTTGTTTGAGTTGAGTTGATTTGTTTATTCTAAGTTGTAAAGTAAAGACAAAGGTCCTTCCTATGGGGTAGGATCTAACTTAGAAAGATCAACTTGAATGGGATCAAGGATCAAGTGGGAGTATGATGCAAATGATGTGCACTACACACAAGCGTTGAATCATGTGCAGCTTTTTCCTTTCGGCGGAATGCGATGCGAGAACATAATTGCTGTAAAATAGATTGCGGAAAATAAAGAGCAAATAAATAAAACATACACATACGCATGAAAGCGCTGACGTGTGTGAGAGTGAAGTGAATAATGTGAAGCGTATATGTGTGCGATTGATTATATTTTACGATGTTGGTTAGTTTTAGGCGAAGTTGAATTGATTTTAGCCGGGTTGATTTTAAGCGAGCAGTTGAATTGATTTTAGCCGTGTTGATTTTAAGCGAGCAGTTGAATTGATTTTAATAGATTAATTTTTAAGGTGAAATTTGATTTGAGAAGGGTTGAATAAAATTAGGTTCTAGTAGGCGAGGTTTTAAATAAAAGTGATTTAATTTTTCTACCTCAAGAAAACTTGAATGGAATGGTTTAATTTTATATAAAAGTTGTGTTGTTATTATTAAATAAATTGTAAAAAGGTTATTTATTATAAGAATTAAGAAAAAGATTTTATTACTTTGAAATTATTTTAAATATTAAATGAGTTTTATTAAATAAAATGGATCCTATTATTGAAAAAAACAAACTAACTAGCATTTCTTAATAAAAAGGGTTATTATTAAAGTATTAGATATTAATATGAAATAGATTTAATAAAATGCAAATAAGTTATATTTTTTAAGGTTTTTATTGAATTATTATAATAAAAGAGATATTATGAAAAGGTTGATTAATTGGAATTACTAAACAAAAGGTGAAATAATTAATTATTAAATAAGGTGATTTAATTAAAAGACGAATTAGTTAAATAATTAAATTAAAAAAGATTATGATTAATAAAGTTGTTAGTTTATTTTAAAAGAGATTAATTAGTTATGATTAATAAAATAAAATAAAAAAGATTAAGTAAATGGCAGATTAATAGGTTGATTTAGGGTGATTAATTGGTGATTAGAGGTTAAACGCATGGTTAGTGTGTGCAAAGAATTACAGCCACAAAAAAAAGGAAATGAAAACGAACGCAGATAAGTAAGACAAAACCCTAAGCCCCTTCGTCTTCCCCAAATCGAATCCCCTGTATCATTATCTTCCTCTCTTTTCTCCCGATCGCGCTCGATTCTTTCCATTCACTATATCCTCCCGTACTTCGTACCTGAAATCAAAGCCAGAAACATCAATAGATCAATAACATGGGTGAAAATAGGGAGTTACCGAAGATCTGGGTGACGGCGGCGTTAGGGGGCGACGGACTGTATTCGCGGAAGCTTGGACTCGCGGTGGCCGGAACTAGCTTCGTCAACGGAGAAGATAAGTTTTTTCTTCTCAGTTTGCTAGGTTTACGAACATAGGTTTTCTTTGGTGATTTCGATCAATTCTCTTTTCACCTCTTAGGTCTCTTTTTATAGGTTTCAGAATAAAATGTCTTGATTGAAATTTGATTGCTGCTTTGAATGTTGATTGGATTTTCCGTTTTTGGGATAAATCAGATTTGAAATATTTCCTTTCTCGTTCGATTGGATTCAATGTTGTTGATGAGAATCATTCTTGTGTGATTTGAGTTGAAGGGTCTTTCATTGATGCTAAGGAATCTGATAGGATCTGAATAGGATCTTAGTTTTTGAATAGGGTATATTCTTCTATCAATTTTACTAATCCATGAATTGATCTGGCAGGTGCAGATAGCAGGAGATATTGGGCCAGGGAGGAATTAGCAGCCCAGAATAATAAACTTGCATCCGGTACATTTTGGTGAGGGCTCTCACGAAGATGTTTGGAGATGGTGAGCAACAACTTCAAACGTTGTCTTGTGGATTACGTGCGTTAGTAGCTACAACAGGGTTGTCATTTCCTTTCCCATTTTACTCTTCATTCTTATTCTTCAGGTCACATCGAATGTGTATCTAACATTATTCTCTTCTTTTCATGTGCTTGATGATGGTGTTTGGGGGATAGCGTCTTGGCTTGATTGTGTTATTATCAACTGATCTTGTCTGTAACCTTGCAGGATGAAACCGCATTGCCGTGAAAGTGACTTGGTTGAAAGTTCTGCAGGCTCTCATTCTAAACGCAAGCTGATGGCTTCAGTTGTTTGTCTGCTGCTTCCCACATTCTTCTTAGCATTGGGAGAAAAATACTCAGCAGCAGACTTCCTCCAAAACTTAATGTTGTTATCCTCAGGTCTACGTTGTTGCTGATACATGTAGTGTGTCAGTCGCCTTGCACACATCCCTGGTTCACATGCCGGTTTCACAGGAGACCTCACGGGCATATTCTGCTGATACATTGCTGTGGTAAATGGAGACCGTTGTTGAGGCATTGACTTTAAAAGTTGTGGTATGTTGGATACGGTACTATCTTGTAATATTAGGTTGCATTTGTGGATGAATTTGAGGATGAGGTTACTGATATCCTATGGTTGTTGCAGGTCTGATGTGATATTATGCATGACGGGGCAAAGAATGCGGTGGTGATAGTGTTCTCGTTCTTGTTCTGTTTTGCTCTTCCGTCCTATGACGCGTGCTTTCCTCAATTAAACTTAATCGTGCTTTGTATGTCGTTAAGTTGATTCAAGGATTTACTGGCTGTATTCATCTTTTTTTACCAGGTTGCGGAAGGGAAACATGTCCAGATGAGGCAAAGTCTTGAGTGCGAGGACTTCTAGAAGGCACTTGAGAAGTGTGACCGAGAAATGGTGTAAGGTATTCGCTGCGCCTTATGGTAACAGTCACTTTTGAAGTAAGAAAAAGAGTTGGTATGCTGCTGTGATGGTGTTGCAGAGTTTCGATCTCTCGGCTGCCTTCTATTTGTTTAACATATTCATTAACTCTTGTTGTAACAGGGTTTGATGAAACACCAAGTTGGGGATGGGATTAGCACAGCCGTGAGTTTGTTGTGGTCATGATTTTGCTGCACCGGTTTACTGCTCCACTACCTTGAAGCACTACGCGGAAGGAGTGAAATGGAACGCCTTCTAAGAATGATTCGCTCGGGTCTTAGGAGCACAAAGCATGTCGTCTTTCAGCCCTTGTTGTGAGGACAAACTGGTAGCCATAGAAGCTTGGTCTGGGACTCATGATGGGTTTTTTCTGCACGTAGATCTCCGGCGGAGCAGTACGTCAAATTGAGATAGTAATGAACAACTGGCCTGTTATGCAGAATTTGCTTTCCTGTTTTGCTGATGATGCACGTCTACTAAGCTAAATGCTGTTACCGATTGTATTAACTGCTGTGCTAATGTTGCAGATACATGAGATTGCCTTGTTGATTATGTCCAAGATACAAACAATGAGGATGCATCAAGACTTGGTTTAACCATTTATGGCGTAAGCAGAGTCGAATGTGGAAAGCCTGTGGCAGATGGATATCTAATGGTGATATGGCCTTCTTTGTTTCAGGTGTAGCTTCTACTTATTCAGACCTCGACATTCGCGGTGGGGTTTCAGTTGTTCATAAAGAGTGCCACATTCCCCAAGTTTAGTAGCCAAGTTCCTTTATTTAAAATTTGTATCCTTTGCTTGGTTCGATTCTTAGATGTTTTAACATGAATCTCCACTTCTAAATATGCATCAGGGGAACTCGGTTGCCAACAAGCAGGTCGAGATTGAGTTGGAGCATAACGTGCCGCCTGTTGAAGAACATTGTGTTTTATGTGCAAGTTATCTGATAAACGGTTGGGGAAAAAACAAGAGGACCACTGCCTACATTTCCAACAATCAAACTGCTGTCATGTGATCCTTCAGCGGATGCGGGAGGTCGAGAAGCAAAGCATTGAATCCAATGATGCGCCAAACAGTAGCAGCAATGTTAAAGGAAGAAAGGATTTTGTGGCAAGCCCCCCTCCTTCTTTTCTTTAGAGTCTATATACTTGTTTGGGAATTAGAGATAATGAATGATGCCGTTGGAATGTTGAGTTCAAATGTTGTAGGGGGTTGAACTGAGATTGTATGGGTTAAACCTGTAATGGTAATCCTTGTACCGCATTTCTTTTGGAATAATCTTGTGACAAGAATTTTAAATCTTGAACTCTCCCCCTCCTTTTTATTATAAATGGTATGTAATCTCCTCAAGGTCTATAATGTAGCATCAAAGACCGTAAGCTCCTACGCTTTTTGTAGTCCATCTTTACACAGTGAAGTCTCTTAGATATTCCAGCCACAATAATAATTAGATTAAAACTTCAAATGAAAATAGATCCTAGTAAAACTACTCAAACAGTGTGCTCCCTCACCGACCCAAAACACAAATCAAACACCACCTGATCTTGATACTTCAAACTGTCATTTGTATGCAAAGGAACCTTGAATTCAAAACTCTTTTAAGACGTGACCCTCATCCTGAAGGGATACAACTCGAAATTCTTCTTGCCACAAAACCAAGAATAATCCTTAAATGACTACGTTTAAGTCCAAGGCAAATCCACTTCTCTTCACGAATGGGTAATGAAGCCTTTGAGAAATACTGACAAAAGCCAATAGAAAACCCCTGACCACGTCTTTGACATAATTATTTATGAGAATGAAAGCTATCTCCGCTTGAAATTGTCACACCTGCACAGACCTGTTAGTATAAACAAACATGCACACAAGAGTAAAAAGAATAAAGAAAAAGAAAAAAAAATGCACAAAGAGGTGGGATCTTATGGTCAAAAATTAGGGTGTGACAGTCGGGTTTGTTGAATGTTGGGTGACAAATTGTACGATTACTACCTTTATTTCATGTATCTTATTACCGATAATTTTGATCATGTTTTCTCACCCCTTAGTTGTTATTTTGGTCTGTGCTTCTTCGGAAGTACAGATAATCCAGGTACATAGCTAGCTTGGATAGTGGTGTGCGAGTCGAGTCTTAGGATGCTCTGATACGTAGCACGGAACTTGGGTGTCTATCTGTTTTATGTTGAATTTGTTTTACTCGTGTGACGTATCTTACTTTGGTGAACCTTCTTAATGAACGTTTTCTGTAATTTGGCGGATGGCCGAGAATGATGGATTAATAATAATTTCCACTGCTTTATTATGAAAAACATCTAATAAAGTGTTTTGGTGAGTTTCACGATGTGATATCCCACTTTGGTGGAGAAACTCTGATGATTATTTGAAAATATTTTATTTTACTTTATTGTTGGAAAGTGGGGTGTTACAACATCAGCTTCTCCCTCCCTTCCACTTCAATACCACTATTTGTATGCTATAGGTGATGAAAAACTTATAGAGAGGTGGCTAGAACTCAGAAGAAAGATATCAAGTTGATCTTGCACATTTTGCCTCCAAAAAGGGCAATGTTGGCAATATGAGCCAATCTGCCCATACCACTTGATTTCTAAGCTTGCCTATAAATAGAGCATTCTCATCACTTCCAAACTACACTATATTGAGCTAGAAACCAAGAAAAATCTCTCCCATTCCACAGATCATAACCTTCTTGCAAGCATTGAAGTTAACTTTTTTGTGAAGCAAAACCAGTTTTGCACAAAATCTGTCAAAACCTCATACAGTCATAAAAAACCTTTGGCAACTCTTCAAAAACATCACATATAATGTATTTAAGGTGTTCAAACAATCACTCCCACTAGAAAACTTCTAACTCAAAAATTCAAACCTTAATCCAAGAAAACTTTGACTTTCTGCATTTTCAAAGCCAAGTCCCCATTCTGACCATTTCCAAACCTTCAAACACTTCAAGCACCTTCCATAAATCATCCCTAAACTGTTCCAAAACAAGCTTTTCATCTGTGACTTCATTTACTTGAAATTCCATATTGGTTATTTTGCCATTTTGCAAGAGGAAAATAAGATTCTACTCCAAGTGCTTCAACTTGATTCCAATTACTCAAAGAGTTTTCTAGAGGCATATTGAAGCTGTTCAAACCAACAAAACACTTCTGGAAGCAACTCCCTTGAAGATTCCAAGTTTGTCTTCAAGAGGTAAGTCACCATAAACTTGAACTTTTTAATCATGCTATGCTTTGATGTGTAATGATTGTAGACATGTTTGACATGGTGTTTGTGATGTGTATGAACCATTTATTGCTGCTTATTATGTTTGAATAAAGTTGTGCTATTGAAAATGAAAAGTTGTTTCCTTTTTGACGTTGCTATCAGGTTTTGAATTAGAGACACTTTCAGCAAAAACCAATGATACCATCATGATCCTTGTGAAATTCTGAGTGATTTGGGTTTTGAATCATTTCATTTCATGAAGAATTGAATGAGATATGATCTCTTTTGCATCTGGTCCAATTTGAGGTCATGGCACGCATTTGGGAAGGCCTCAGGTCATGTTTTGCATTACTTATTTATGAATGGGGGTGATACAATGGATGTATCACCACCCTAGTGGTTTACCATACGCTTTCATGTATCTTTGCCTTGCCAGTCCTAGGTTAGATCCTGCGGATCAACCTTTTTGTTGCATTTTGTGACTTTTTGAAGATTCACTATGTATTGTGCTTGTTTCACTCTTACTTCACACACGCGTGTTAGCTGAGATGGCTAGGTTTTGGCTAGTGAACCTTAGGGCGTGGGTTCAAACCCCATAGGATGCATTTCCCATATTTTTTATCACTAATTTCCATAATTTTCTTTGTAAATTGATTTATGCATAACTCCTTTGATTTTTATCATTTTTATGCCATTCTTTTTGAAAAATTCTATTTGATATGTCTAGTTTCAATGTGTGAAGAAATAATTCAAGAATTTTCATTTTTGAAACACTTTAATTCACTTGAAATACATGACATTTTTAGGGTATTTTACTTGTTTTCATGAGTTTCCTTGACTTAATACTTGATTTTTCTTGCATGTTTGATCTTGTATGAATCACTCTTGGATGTGGAGCATGTGATAACACAAAATCATATAGATATTTTTATGCATAATTCAATTAAAGTTTAACCGTTTTCGATCCGATTGCGGGTTATTTCCGTGTTATTTGTCTGATGTTTTACAGGTATTCAACGATCACGTCTAAACAAGGCAACATGAAGAAAAGAAGCAATCTCAGATGAAATATGGACGAAAAAGGAGTGAAAACACAATGAAAAGCGCAGGAAGTTGTTTTTGCTGATGTGACGACCGTCACAGCTACATGACGAGCGTCACACGGGTGACGACCGTCACACCTTGTGACGACCGTCATGCAGGCAAAAACGCCCCACTTCAATTACACGTTAAAGAATCAGTTCCAATTCCCACAGAGTGGACCATGACTCCCTAAATTATCTGCCTCAAAGTCCATCATCTCCAAGGATAACCGTTGGAATTCCACTTCTATAAAAAGGCAAGAAAGGGACCTCAGAAAGTGTGCTGCATTCATACAACAAAGTGCTGCCAAATTTATTTTCCAGAGCATATTTTCCAGCAATATTCTTATTTGTTTCTCTTTACCTTTCCTGCATTCCATCTTTCATTCTTCTATAATTTCTACTTGTACTGTACGATCAAATTGGCATTAGAGATCAGAATCCTGCCAACATCTGTGGAGGATCTGCCCAAAGGCCAATTGGAATATTTACAGGTTTCTCATTTCAATCGATTCCAGTTTTATTATAATGCAAATCATTATTTATTGTTTTTATTTATATTTTATCTTTCCCAAATCCATGTCTAGCTAAACTTAGGTAATCGATATGTAGTAATAATTCGAATGGGATTTGATAACAATTGGTTGAAAAACCTTCTTTTCAAAAGTAACTTATGGTCTGAGTGTTTAAAATTGATTTACTGAATAAACTTCGTCGCGAATGCGAGAACTTATTTAAAAGTAGTTTTGCCACGAAAGTGGGAAATTAATTAAGATATGAACCAACAAGCGAAAGCTGCAGTAAGGTCGGATAGTAAACACTAGTCATTCATTTTAATAACAGCGAAAGCACTTTAAAATGAATTAGAACTTAGAGATTTCCAAAAAATAATTTTAACCCCGAACGGGATACGAAAGTGTACGTTTGGCCCTTAGGATTATGATTAGCGTCAATAACCATCGTGAGGCGAGAGTCTTCAAATCACCATTTTCTGCTTAAATAAACTTTGAAAATTATTTCATACACCAGTAACTTATCAAATCCCTGAAGAACACAATTACTACGTATCGATTCAATCATTTATAATCTAAATAGTATTCTTAGTTCCCTTTTAGTGACAATCTTATTCCCTTAAACATATTCTACCTAGCTAAACATAGTAACTCCCGAGAACACTAGTTTGATTACGAGTCCCTGTGGGATCGATATCTATTATTACTACGCGATAGACTGTGCACTTGCAGTTAGGTTGTATTAGACATAGAAAGTCGCGATCAGCATGTTGGTGTGTTTTAAAAACATTTGGTTCTTTGAGTTACCATGCTTATTCATGCCTTTATAGATGTATGAACATTAAAACCATGCCTTGAAACTTTTTGTTGTTTTGTGGTATGCTTCTTGATGTTGTAACCTCTTGAATATGATCCCTCCACCTTATCTTACTTGTTAGAACCATAACATGATTATGGTTTGATTCTTTCCTTTTTAAGTGCATGAATGTGAATGTATGATTTGAAACTTCTCTGTGAATCCTTGTGTGTTTCTGGATGTTGTAACCTCTTGAGCATGACCCCTGTCGCTATTGTGAAAAACGAGGCCGGCAATGACAGAAGAGTCGCCACCTCTCGTTATTTATCCCTCAGAACGGGAAATGAAACGATCGGAAAAACCTGACGAAAAGGTATAAGACAAGGTCATCGCAACCATTGTCTGGATTCGGGAGTCGGTTACGCAAGGGGAAGGTATTAGCACCCCTCATGTCCATCGTACTCGATGGGATCCATGCTTATTGTGTTTATCGGACGGGTTTGTTGCATCTATCTATGCTAAAAGGTCTGGTTTGAAAGAGAAAAGAAAAGTGACTTGGCAAAGTATCGCACTTTATGCCTACATATTCCCGTCTGGAACGAGAAATCAGAGTCAACGTAGTTCGCCTAACTACGGGTTATGGGGGAAGGTTGCTCGCCAAGATATCGCATCTTGTGCCTACGTACTCTCAACAGGCTTGAGAGATTAGAGCTTACGTAGTTCGGGACAACGAGAGACACAGGTTTGTCTAACTGTTTTTATCCGAGTAAAGTTAACAGACAGTTCCAGCAGTTGGTGTTTGCAGCTCGACCTTTGGAGACTTAAGCGTTACCGTTTGCGGTAGAACTGAAAGTTAACAGGACTCTCCTTCTGAAAAGGGTTTCCAAGGGATTAGGGTCCAAGAGGATAAAAAGATATTTGATCTTTTTTTTCTGTTTTTTGCAGAAGAAGTGTTTTTTAGTTGTCTGTAGTTTGTACAGCACTAGAGACTATGACTTAGGAGCGAATGCGTCGCATATCGTCCAAAGGACATATACTAAACACTCTAGATGATTGAGAGGAGACCGCTCAAACATCACTTCCCAAGTAGCTTAAGGCTCGTAACGCGCTTGTACTAACTTGCCTTTATTATGTTTTTTACTGTTGTTTGAGATAAGAAGAGAGAGGGAACAACTAAAGGGAAACTGTACAGTCCTAATGTTGTCATGCAAAATTAATCCTATGGTTGAGGTTAGGAGGGAAACTAACTAATGTTATCATGCATGGTTAGAATCCTAATGTCTGTCATAACTTCTCTTGAACAAGAGAAGTCAGAGTTCCTAGGAGAACATGGCAAAGGAAAGCGAACAGTAAAAGAGATAACTGCAAAGAAATTACTGTAAAGATGCATGCAATGCAAGTGAGGGAGGAAATATGTGTGGGGCAGAAGCCTCCACAAGCTCATCTCAACCTCAAGCCAGATATGAATAAATGCAAAGATAATAGAAAGAAGGTAAATGCAATCAAACAGACCACACACCACACAGGCAAGGGAGCTGAGCTCTACCAAATACCAGCAAGCAAAGCCACACAGTAAAAATACAAGCAGAGGGAGAAACTCAACCTCTAATGCAATACAAGCAAGGGGAGAAGCTCAACCCTTAGGATGCTCTTAGGCCTATGATCATCTACATGAATCCTACTACTAATGCAACACTTCAAGCAAGTCACATCAATACACATCAATATAGTTAAACAAGAAGAAAACAGACAAACAGGGAAAACAAGCCAGCAATCTCCACAACAGAGCAATCTTCTGAAAGCAATCCAATCCAAGGTCTGTAACCGTTCTTCAAGTCCATACCAGCTTCAAGAGAAGGAAAGGAATTTATGACAAGATCTTCAAACAAGCTTCTATCCTATGGAAGGAAATTGGGTGTTGGGAGGCAAGGGTAAGTTCCACAGGAGCTTATCCCAGACACTCAACCAGCAAAAAGATTTTTGGGGAAACCTAAAGGTTTGGCTCCTTCAAGAGGTGTGCCATATTCCCCCCACAGTAGGGACTAAGCTACCTCAAGAAGGTTCCTAAAAAGGAAAGAATGAGAGAATTTTAGGAGAATGGAGATGAGAAGCAAGGTAAGTTCCACAGGAACCTACCACAGACACTCAACCAAATCCATTTCCTCAAGAGAGCTTGCTTAGGCTCAACTCCAATGTGAAAGGCAGAGAATTCCTCCTCAGGAGGAATTATACTCACAATGAAGGATCCTAATTAAGCAAAGGAATATTTGAAAATGGAATTAATCATAGGGAAATATCATCCACATACTTGAATCTCTAAAGAACATCAAATGTTATCTCCTAATGATCACCTATACTAAGGCCAAATTGCAAAATGGGGAACTAATGGAAAATCATTCCTAAAAATTCTAAGGAAAATACTACATCATCCTATATGTATCAAAATGCTATGGTAGAAAAATCAGAAGCTAAACCTAAATCAAAATGCCCAAATTAAATTCAAAACTTCAAGGGTACACTAAAGAGATCCACTAACGAACACTCCTAAACAACTACACTAAAATCCTATTTAACATCATCTAAAAATCACAACAAAAATCACATAGCAACATTAACATGCCTACAACCAGCACACCAAATTTCAAGATCAAACTCAGAAGTGTGGATGAGAAATAAAATGAACAAAATCAGCACACAATTATCACATTACTAAAAATACTCTAAAAGAGAAAATATGAAATAAAATGGAAAATGCATGGAAAATTAAAATAAAAAGCATGATAAAATCCTAAACATCTAAATCTATATCCACAAATTTTTCCAGAATTTATTACCACAATTCACTATTTTTTATGAATTAACTCTAACAAGCATTAAAACAAAAAAATAAAAATAAAAATAAAAAGCATGAACAGGGAGGGGTGTAATCAGCAGGGAAAACAAGGTTAATCTCGCCTGGGCCCAAGAATGGGGGTGCGAATAGCGCATGGGTGTTGGGCCCATTTGAGTGTGTTCAGTTCAGCAAAATTATCCTAATGAAATAACGCCAGGGGGTGTACTAAGCAAGGCATCTAAGGGTATTTCAGGATGGGCCTACGAAGGGGGAGGCACGGATAGTAGCAATCCCAAAACCATAAACCAATTCAATTCAGTTTTCACAATTAACAAACAAAACCACACGAGGATCGAACCCACGCTCACAGGTTCAAGCAGCGCGCTGAAATGAACTTGGTGACCTCACTAACTTAAATGACGTCGCTTTGGGGAGGGGGTTACGTGGCGCGTCCTGAAGCGCAAGATTGAATGACTTAGTCTTCTTTTCCTCATGCTTGGACGGTGAGGATTTCGTCTTCCTCAATTCGAAATAACACAGGGGAGGGAATGCAGAATCCGACCGCGAATGGTCGGAGCTTCGCCGGTGAGACTCACAGACTCATATCTCTCTCAATACTCCACCAATCCACACGGTTCTTGAACGAAAGTTATGGGAAATTTCATGAGGATTACAACTATACTAATCAATCATGCTAAAACCTCGAAACCAAGGAAATATACATCTCAACCGAAAATGGATCAATCCCTAATTTGTCACTAAACCTCAATTTTAATATCCAGAATCCATCTATACCTTAATTACAACCTAACCACATGAATCTAAGCTACTAAAAACGCATGAATTGAGAGAAATTTTGAGAAATGGAAACCTGGTTTTAAGCTTCGAGTGTGATGGTTTCAGACCTCAATTCTCCTCCAACAAGTGCAGATAGCTTCAATGAATGATGATAAACGTTTCTTGATAATCAATTCTTGATGAAACTCCCTGAATCTCCAAAACCGAAAATCCAATTTCAAGCTCTTTCACCAACTTGCTCCAATGGCTTCTCAACTGAATTTGACACTAGAAGCTTCTCAGAATGATCCCCATCCAATTTATAGTCAGTTAAACAACTTTGGAGGCCCAAACCAAGCCCAATTGGAGATTTTCCATTTTCACTTCCTTCCAAAATTTCAATGATGGTGGTACACGTTTTTGCCTTTCTCCTCCCTCAAATCCAGTCCAATTCCCTTACTTAACAATTGTGGAGTGTAATTGAGTAATTTTCCCTCCTAGATTCCAATCAAAGGGATGCATGTGGTATGTTTCTTCATAATGAAGACTCCATATGGCCATGTTATGAGCTTCAATTCAAAAACGTGGTGATGCCAAAGTCTTTAGAATGTCCATTCCAATCAAAATGATCACAAACTTGTCCTAAAAACATCTCATTTCCAATTGTTTTGAATTTTTACATTTTAATCCATTAAAATGGTCTTTTTGGGAATTTTCTTCAACCAATGCTTGATACAACCCATATCCATGGACTCTTGATACTTGGCTAAGCTAAAAACATCATTTTGAGTAACTTTCATGTTGAACAAAAATCCATTTGAAGCTTGCAAGATAGTGAAATTGACCTATGATGCCAAATGACCTATAATCTTACTTTCCCAAAATACCCCTAACTTGTAAACCTCATAACTTGAGTTCTACAAATCATATGGAAGACTTCTAATACAATTTGGAAAGCTAAGATCAAGACATACAACTTTCATGTTGGCCAAAAGTTCAAGAGAAACACCCTTCTAGGTCAAACGTTCCTTGGACGTTGATGAACTTTCACAGACAAATTTCACATTCCTCAGATGACCTGTAACTTGCCTGGACCATAACTTGAGTTCTATAAATCCAATGGAGGACTTCTAGTACTCAAATTAAAGCTAAGATCATGCTATACACGTTTCATGTTGGCCAAAAGTGGAGATGAAACTTGTATCTTGAGATAAGTGGTCTTGAAGTTAGGCACTAAATAGGGGATTTTACCCTGAGAACCATAATTTAGCAACTCCTCACACTTTGAATCCTTGATGAATTGATCTTGAAATATTATCTCATGTGTCTCAACACAACTATTCATGGTTACAAAGACCTAGAATTGAGCTTTGATCCTCTTCAATTGCCCAGTTGACTTGGAATTACTCAGATGAAAACTCTACTTGCAACACCCTCAACTGTGACTTTCCACACCTGGCATAATGACTTGATTGAGCTCCATCATGACCTTCAAGGCAATTCAATGAGCTCTACTCACACTCCCTCACCTTGGTCAAGACCTCGCCATCCCTTGATGATCTTCAACTGGTCCTTAAATTAGGAGACTAACCCCATACAAGCAAGTGAACTTCTTAAGAACCCAGCCCCCTTCCTGATGATTATGGTGACTTTTCAAACTTGCATAAGTCCTCTAGATAGGCTTCTCTGGTAATAATCCCCACTTGATCCCCTGCACAAGTGAAAAATGCTATGCTATGCCAATGTTAGATCAGTGATATGTTAATGCAATGAGACATAAACCAAGTAAGAAAAGGTTAGGCAAATTTTGCGGTGCAACAACCCCGTATCTCATCTTGCCTTGTTTATGTGTCTTGTTAGAACCATAACATGTTTAGGTCTGATTCTTGACTTGGTTGTTACCATGATCTTGTTTACCTTCCCATGTGTGAAGTTTTGATCCATGGTTAAATTGTAGTCACTCTTCTTGCTTATCCATGTTTGATTATCCTCAATATGCCTTGGAAATGATTGAGTGTGTTTACATTTATCTTTTTGTGATTCATATGCCAAGTTGTAACTTGTTTTAATGTGTTTTGTTTAGTTACCATTGATAAACTTGTTGTTGTTACACATGTTTCATGCTTGCTCTTGTTGGTTGTCACCTTCATAATTTTTGAACTTTGTCCAAGTAATGTCTTGACTCATGTTTGATGCTTGAATGTATGGTATTGTAAGAACCTTTATCACCACCCCCTTTTAGGTGCAGTAACATCTTTGTTTACCTTTGGTTGTAACCATTTGGGTTTGTTTCTTTTATTGTTAAACACTTGGTTGTAACCTTGTTGTTTGTTGTCACATGCTTGCCTTAATCTTTCTTGGTTGTTACCATAACTACTATATCTTAATCATGTTTGAGTGAATGCTTATGTATGTTTTAGCTTTGTTAAGTTTATTTCCCCAAGTGATGGAACTTGTTAGTTCTCATCCAGTTTCCTTGTATTCCCTTATTCCAAAGGAATGTCTCTCTATTGACTTTACAGTCATGGATAGTTCATTACCCCTCCCCTTGACTTGGTTAAGTCATTAGATCCTTTAACTTAGTTAAGTTAGAACCTATATCTATTAGACTCTGCTTTAAGTCTAAAGACCTATTCCTTGTTAGGAGTATCCTTCAATTAGAACTTTATGATAGAGTTTGTTAACTCTATGTAAGGATCATTGTCATGATTACTTACTCCCCTCTTGGATTTTGTCAAAGTCAATCCCTTTGAATGATAATTTAGATCTAGAAAGTTTTGTCAAACTCTACACAAACATTGTTATGTTTGTTCCCCTTGGAGTCTTGACCATAGTCAAGTATTCCTCAAAATCAGTGAGGAGAACTACGGTTGCTCTGATTCCATCCTAGTCAGGATACGTAGGCATAAGATGCGATATCTTTGCGAGCAAACTTAGAACTATCTTTAGAAATTTACCTTAACCTTGATCCAATAACCCTAGCAAACAACTTAGATAGCTTTGCATACACACACAAAAAAAAGGTTCCTGTAGAGTACTACAGATGTCTAGGATGTGAAATACCTACCCTAGGCATAACCAACCCCCGATCCCCAAATCTTTAGCGTTGTTGTTACATCATGCAAAAGATTTTTTCTTTCTTTAACCTTTTCCTTTGGATAAATCAAAGCTCGATGGTGAAATTAAATGAATTAAGATTCAAGTTAATCAATAGCTTGACATTTGATTCTCACCGCAACAGAAATTGTGACTTCACTGGGGATGCTAGAATTTTCTTTAGGGTTTAGCCCACTTTGTGTGTTTGTATGCTAAATCTTTGTATTCCTATACTTGTATATTTATGAATATATAACTGTATTGTTTTCATTGGATCTTCGGGTGATATCTTGAGTGGTGAGATAAGTCCTAACTCGGACTTGAGTGCACATATGATAGGATGTGGTATGATCAATAGTTGACTATTGGGAGTAGTCCTAACATGTTTGACATATGATGTAACCATGCTCAATTGAGACCTCCTTGAGATAATTGATGGTGTATGAGTAGTCATGCATTCCATTGGTTGCTTCAATCTGAGAGTCTGTGAAACTGAGGACCTTCAATTACCTATTTACCCCACTTGGCCTTTTTAGGACGTAGTGCAGAGACTATGAGGGAGTAGTCTCGAAATAGTTGTTACACGATGCTACACTCAAACAAGTCTATCCCGAGAATATTTTTGACCCACGTGAGTAGTCATGCTGGTTGATAATACCCGAGGGATTTGCCCATGACTCTGGGAACTCTTGATAGAACCTGATCTACAGGTACAATGAAAACCTTAGTACATGTCCCCTGGGAGGGTATACCCTGGCTTCATGCTTGTAACCTAAACCTAGAACTTTTTCTTTTTAGCACTTGCATATGTGTGTTGTGTGTGCATCATAACATAATGTCATCATAGCATCTCATCTAAGTGCACTAGTTTTGTAAAACTCAGTCATTTTCTTTTTGTGAAACTCTAGTTATCATGGATTTTGGGAAAAGAAACACTAAGAAATATAACTTCAAGAGATGTGATACATTGGAGTTGAGAAAGCTAGGAACAATGGTATTTGAAGACTTTGGTAAGACGTATGGGAAGCTTCTGAGCATTATAAAGACCAGGATTGAAGAAGGGATTCTTAGCACCTTGGTTCAATTCTACGATCTACTGTACCACTGTTTCACCTTCAGATTATCAGTTGATTCCAACATTAGAAGATTATTCATATTTCATTAGAATTCCCGTGAAAGATAAGAACCCTCTCAGTTGTTTAGAGAAGCTACCCTCGCCAGAGGAAATTGTTGACACACTCCATCTAGAAGTATCCGAGGTCAAAGCCAATCATACTTCAAAAAATGGGGTCAAGGGTTTTCACTCTACGTACTTATTGAAGAAATCTATTTACCTTGCCAAGGAAGGTAGTATGGGCGTATTCGAAGCAGTCTTGGCTCTACTGATATATGGTTTGGTGTTGTTCCCAAAGGTAGAAGAATTCGTCAAGTCAACTTCCATCACAATATTCTTCAATGGTAACCCAGTGCCCACTTTTCTAAGTGACGCTTATCATTCCATCCATCACAGGACTCTTCAAGGTAGGGGAACAATTAGTTGTTGTGCACCCTTGTTATACAGATGGTTTGTCAATCATCTACCAAGGACAGATGCTTTCAAAGAAAATTATAATGGTTGGAGATGGTCTCAAAGGATTATGCCTCTAACGTAAGCAGATATTCACTAGTATGATCCTGCCTACAGCCAAGGAGTCTACATTGATAGTTGTGGTACTTTTTCGAATGTACCACTATTGGGAGTACAAGGGGGGATCAATTACAATCCTGCCTTGTCCAGACGTCAATTTGGATTCCCAATGAAGGATAAGCCTAACAACATCCTCTTGATTGGTTTCTTCTACCTCAACATTAAAGCGGAGGAAAGTTTAAGAAACAGTAAAATTGATGCTTGGAAGAACATCTGGAGAAAAACCAAAGCTGACCTTCGGAAAGAGAGTCACGTTGAATACTCATCGGTACAACACAAGAGCCAATGCTCCGATGAGAATGGCAGATCAAGACTTGAGATTCGATCAGATCAACAACGATGTTGAAGGGCTGCGCGACAACGTTAGCCAAATCATGGAGGTCCTTCAGGTGTTTAAGGAGAAGATGGACACACAACCTACAGTAGTGTCTGAAATCAACACAACGACAACAAATCCTCCTTCATTAGTAACTTCAAAAACAGAACATCCTTTCGGGATGGCCAGAGACTTCATGCCTCCATACAGCGATGCTTAACCATTCAACCATCATCCGTATTCAAATCCATAGAGTGTTCCATTGATGAAGAATTTCCAAAATCCCATTTACACTCAGGCCAATGCTCAGGCACAGGTTCGACCAGTCTTCAACAATCATCAACCGATATTCGACGTACCCGAGGGGTCTGAAACTGAAGATGAGAAGCATGAGAAACTAGGGGTTGAAATGGATATAATAGCCAGAAGAATGAGGGCTATAGAGGGGAAAATGTCTTTGGGTCTGATGCCAAGGACATGTGCTTAGTCTCGGGCTTGGTATTTCCTCCCAAATTCGTAATGCCTACGTTCGAAAAGTACGAAGGGGTAACCTTCCCGAAAGTTCACCTGATCATGTACTGCCGACGTATGGCCTCACATATTGAGAATGACAAATTGTTGATACACTATTTTCGACAGTCTCAAAGGTGCCTCTGTTAAGTGGTACCTAAGCCTGGATCAATCTAAAATTCACTATTTCCAAGATCTGTCTGATGCGTTCATTCAACAGTATAAATATAACATGGATCTCGCGCCAGATTTGCATCAGCTGCTTAGCATGACTGAAAAGAGTTCAAAATCCTTTAAAGAATACACACAAATATGGTGAGGGACCGCCGCTCAGGTGGAACCTCCCCTAACCGAAAAGGAGTTGGCTGACTGGTTCGTGGATACCGTCAGACCTGAGTTCTATGTAAGAATGATTAGCAGTATTATGACCAACTTTTATGATATCATGGTTGTCGATGTAAAGGTGGAAGCTGGTTTGAAAAACGACAAGTTGACGAGTTTGGCCAGCACCAGCATAATGAAAAAGCCATCAGGCAACTTCCACAAAAAGAAGGAAGGAAAGACTAAGGCTATAATGTATGACGAGAGGGTTCAGCACAGAAGAAACCGCCCGCAAAATCAACGGCTACCTCGTCTACAACATCAGCAAAATTATCAGCGACAGCAATATGTGGCTGCAGTCACGCCGGTATTTCAACCCCGACCGAACCCACAAAATTTCCAGCCACCAGCGCCCAAGTAGTCATAATCAGCAAGTACAACCACAACAAAGAGCACCGACTCCAAGGCCTGCTTTTCAGAATAGAAGACCAGGGATTCAGCCTATCCCCATGAGCTATACTAATTTGTACTCTTTAATGGTACAACGATGCCTAATTCATACTAGGAAGTTGAGCCCTCCTCCAACTCTGCTACCACATTATTACGACCCAAATGCACGATGCGCTTTCCATGAAAATGCTGTGGGGCATGACCTCGAAGGTTGCATAGCACTCAAACATATTGTGCGAGAATTGATTGAGAAGAAAGTACTCTCCTTCAAAGACAATCATCCTAACATGGAAAACCGTCCTTTGCCTAACCATGGTGGCGTCCATGCTGTAGAGGGGGACTCAGACGTAAGATTAATTTTCAAGGTGTCCTAAGTCAAAACTCCTTTGGTGGAGTTGCATAAAAAGTTGATAAAGGCGGGACTGATCAAAAGTTCCCATGAAAGCTGCAGCAATTGCTATCATATTCCACAAGGTTGTAACCTGGTGCAGAGAGACATTCAGTCAATGGTTGATGAAGGTTTGCTACAAATATGCGAAAAGAAGAAAAAATAAGACGTCTTAGTAATCGAGCCAATATTTAATTTACCGAAGAAATCTAAAAAGAAGCCAGTGTTCAAGCCTGCTTCTCCCGCTGCTGTCAGACTGGTGTTTCACAAAAGCCTTGCGCCAGCTGCAGGCCAACCAAAACTAAGATTCGATCTAAGGAGGTACGAATATTCCTGATATGACATGAAGGCTGGAAGAAAATAGGAGGATGTGACGAACATCTCTGGGGCAAGCAAAATGACCCACAATGGTCGAATATATCAGCCCATGGTGAATTTTACTGTTCCTCAGGCAGCTTCCACTACCCCCAAAACAACCACTACCATTCTTAAGGAAGCTATCTCCAAGGAGCTCGCCATAAAAGGAAAAGAAGTCCCCAAGGAGGATGAAAAAGAGTTTTTAAGGATAATTCACTGAAGCGATTACCGGGTGGTGGACCAACTGTTTAACACCCTTTTCTACCCCACAAATATAATGCAAATCAATCACATTTATTAGAGTAAAATATTAAACACAATAAAAATCACCTCAAAGGGCGTACATTTCTCAATAACTCAAATAAAAGTCAATGCCCCGTAAACAACGAGTTTTCCCAAAATTACTCAAAAATTGCTCAAAAGGCAGCGGAACTCAAAAAGGAAAAATCCAAAGTTTTCCTTGCGCAACAACATAATCAAAATAACAATAATTAATAAAACATAGTTTAACTCAAAGACCCCAACCCGATGTTACACTATCAGAGCAAGACCCTCTAAGTCAACCAAAAGTCAAAAACTCCAAAAAGTCCTCGACGGCATCCACGGCTAAACCTGGTCATCTACATGTTACCCACGTGGAGACAACATTCAAACAGGCAGGGTGAGTAAAACGATTCATAATAATCAATATAGGAATCAATATATAAATAGTGTCATTTTCGTATTCAACATCATCATAATCATCAAGGAAACATCAAAAAGCCATAATATCATAAATTACACCAAATTGTCACATAAATGCAAATGCAACAAGACTCATGCATGTGGTACCAATTCATCAAAGTTTGATGGACACTGGGCTATCAACCCTCCATAGATCCCCATCAATAGGACCGATTCTACACAAGAACCGAAGCATAATAAAATACTTCACATCCGCACAATGGGACTGAAGCCACAAGAATCAAACACTAGACCGATGTCCAGAATGCATATGAATGCATGATGCACACGTCAATATCATCCTCATAATAAACTCATTAGGTGCATCATCATTCATCAAAATCATCATAATAATCATGTCATCATATAATCATTAAAAACTCGTGGAATCAACATCATAACTCATCATCATTACTTATAGGAATCATCATACGATCATGTATTAATCACATAGGAATCACAGTCATACTCAAGGTAATACATCCAGAAATTCACAGCATCAAAGCATCAAGACAACATTGCACAAGAACACAATTCGCGAAACTCTGCTACGGTTGCTGAACAGTTCGTCGTGCGAGTCTGGGGCGAGTGTTCGTCGTGCGAACTCACGATTACAGCAAAACACTGTTATGCACCAGTAGCAAAACCAGACAAAAAGTCCCTATGATTTCCTTCCCCGATGCCCCAAAAACATCTTTAAATCATTTCTAAGGTATTATGGCGATAAAGGCACATACGACTTATTAGGCCAATCCCGTACCATATTTACGCCTCCAATTCCCATAAAATCCTTACAATTTTCTCACATTCATTAGAGGTCTCATAATCAATTACCTTATACGGTTAAAACCTCAACAAAAAATTTTGGCCACGAAGGCCTAATTTCCCTTACTCCTAAATCATCCTCAAACCTATCAGACCATCAGTTCAAATCCCTCAAACTCATTAAACTCACCAGAAAGGCAACAACAATTTAATACTCAAAATTCCCAAACCCTTAAATCGACTTTAAACACATTGAATCACATATTGAAAACAATGAAGGCAATACTCCTCATACCTTAATTGTCGACTCTAAGCCTTTCTCCTTGATTCTTGGAAACCTCGCGAAGCTTTGCCTTAATCCTCTTCCTCAAAGATCTCGCCTCTATTTCTTCTCTTTTCACGGTCTAACAAGAATGAATCCTAATTCCCTCAAAATTCCTTTTTGTTAAACCTAACTTTCGGCCTTAAAATGGGATTTCCAATTTCACCCTCACTAACTCCTCCTCAAAAGTCCACTTTTCCCTCAATTCACTTATATTTATTTAAATTAATAATAATACCAATATATTCATATTATATACTATTATTTAAATAAATAACTCAAAATCCATAATTCTCAATATTCACACCAACCACTGAAAATCACCAAAAATATGAATATTCATATTCAAATAAATTAAATAAATATTCCAATAAATTTGGGATGTTATAACTCTCCCTCACTTAAAAGACTTTTCGCCCTCGAAAATTACCTCAAGGAAACAGAGTCGGATACGACTCCCTCATCTGATCCTCACGCTCCCAAGTCATGCTCCCTCCAACTGGTCCTCCCCAAACTACCTTTACCATGGAAATCTCTTTACCTCACAGTTGCTTCACTTCTCGTTCATCAATTCATACTGGAAATGCCTCAACAATCAAGTTGTCTCTCACTTGTACATCATCCATCTGAATCACATGTGACAGATCTGAAATGTACTTCCTCAATTGAGACACATGAAACACATCATGCAAATTTGCAAGCGACGGTGGTAAAGCAATCCGATATGCTACTTCTCCCACCCTCTGTGAAATCTAATGCGGACCAACAAAATGTGGTGTGAGCTTTCGAGACTTTAAAGCTCGGCGAACACCAGTTATCGGTGTAACTCTCAAAAACACGTGATCTACGTCCTGGAACTCAAGCGTTTTCCTCCTCTTGTCGTGATAACTTTTCTGACGACTCTACGACGCTTTCATCTTTTCTCGGATCATCTTGGTATTTTCAGTCGTCTCTTGCACAATCTCAGGTCTGAGCGTAACACTCTCGCCTGACTCATACCAACATAAAAGAGTCCTACATCTCCTATCATACAATGCCTCATACGGTGCCATTCTGATACTAGAATGGTAATTGTTGTTGTAGGTAAACTCAATCAACGGCAATTGACTATCCCATGATCCACCTTGATCCAATACACAAGCTCTCAACAAATCCTCTAAAGACTGGATAGTTATCTCTGTCTGTCCATCCGTCTGCGGATGATAGGTGTTGCACCCCAAATTTTGACCCCTTAGATCCTCATCTTCATTGTAGTATCATATTCATTTGATTAACTAACCTTAAACCATTTCCAGTTTATCTTTGTCAAGATGCAGATGAATTAGGGTTCCGTACCGTCAAAATCGAGGCTTCGATGGTCTGATCAATCAATGTTTTGGATTGATTCAACTTCAAACAAGAGAAAATATACTCCATTGGATCAAGTATGAATTCAATTTGAGGTGGTCACCCGGGAATTGAGAACAGTGCAGTTCAGGATACCCGATTAGGGTTTTCGACTAGGAAAAGTCAACTGTAGTTTGACTTTTGATTTAAAAGGTGTTTCAATGGTGGGATCAAGGTCCATTAAGTTCCTATGGCTTAGTAAAGTCCATCCAAAGAGTTTCAAGTCCTCAGAATGTCCGGATCATGAACAGTCGACTCGGTAGTCACCGATTGATCGAACGGTTGACCGAAAAGTCAACTCTTCAACAATAAGGAATTTGACTTAAAGATGTGAACCAAAAATGTTCCTTATGTCATATTACACCTCCCCATATAATTTCATGACAATTGGATCAAGGGTTAAGAAGTAATTGCAAAAATCGGGAATTAGGGTTTCGAAAGGGGCAAGACCATAACTCCTCAACCACACATCCAAATGAAGTGGTTCAAAGCTCATTGGAAAGCTCTTGACAAATTCTACAAAAGCCTCAAAGTGGTCCATGATCAAAAAATGCATAGAATTGGAGTTATGACAACATTCATTTTAAGAAGGGAAATAACTTAGAAAAATTCTAAGTTATTTAGCCTTTTTAAGTGGTTTTTTCAGCAACTTGGAAGGGTTTTTCAACCTAGTTCCATCAATAATTTGAAAATCCCCAAAACATGAAAATTATAGAGCTACTTAAGGGCTTTCTAAATTGTGGTAGAACTCCTCAATAGCATGTGTGAGCAGGAAGTTATGAGCCATGGAAGTTAGGGCTGTCAACACTTGAAACCACAATCCAACACTTCTCAAAATTCAGATTTCACAACTTGAGACATCCTCAACCCTTGGATCATGATTCAAACTGATAATGTGAGGTATATATGGAGATAAAACCAGAAGGAAGGATGGTTAATGAACATATCAAGTTGGAGCAAGTTGACAATATTTTAATCAAATAAAAGGGAGGAAAGAGAAACTTTTTGAGGAGTTGGCAGCTGCAGTCCCTCTACACTCTATCCTTGCTTCATGTCACTTCACCCCTCTCATATCATCTGGTTTTTCTTGTCTTGAGCCAAGGAGTTGATGTGAAGAGGCTGCCACAAGATTTGGCAAGATTTTCTTCCAAGTCTCCCTCCAAAAATAGAAAAGACCAAGGCTGCGCTCACTCTCATTTGCACTATAAATAGAGGCATTCACCATGAAGTTAGAGACACCAGAGCAATCTCAAAAACCCAAAGAAACAATAGCTCTCAATTCCCTTTCATTCCCTCAAGAATCTCAAATTTTCAAACTTCCATTTTTCACCAAAAAGCTGTCTTGAGCAAAACTCTGCTCAAGATCAGTTCTACCACTTCCAAGTCCCTCAAAACCATCTACATAATCTCTAAAAATTTTGTAGAAGGTGTCCATATATTCAAACCTCTCAAAAATCTCATTTTTACAAAAGTCAACCTTCACACCTTAGTAGTTTGACTTTCTTGCACTTTGAAAGCCAAATTCTCACTTGAACCATTTCCTACCTTTCTCACACTCCTAACACCTCCTGTACATCATATCTCAAGTGTCTAAGCTCTAAAAAAACAGCTGGAAATCACACAACTCCAACTGTCTTGAAAAGTGGTTTGTTACTTCAAGAGGAAGCAAGCTTCAATACTTTGCTAAGGAAGAGGATCTCTGGGTTTCTAAGCTTCTTAGCTTGCTCAAGACTTGTCTACAAGAGGTATGTGACATTCAAACTCTTTGTTGATCATACATTATCATGTTGTATCATTTTTGAGATGCTTGTTGTAAAATATACCATTGCTGCCCGATTTTAGTTCTTTGTCAAGAACTCTTGTTTCATGGTCATGTTACTTGCTCTTATTAATGTGTTTTCATTTGTAAATGATATGTGGATAATGTGTTACAAGATTGTGCTTAGATATCATACTTGACTTGTTTTTGAAGTTTTGGTCTATAAGGTAGTTTTTGAGAATCCAACATGGAAATGTGGTGTGTTTAGCCCTAGAACTGTCAAATCTAGTTCATTAGTGATATTTAGATAACTTGTAAGTTAGTCATAGTATCCCCCTGCCCTGTGATCATGTTTGAATCAATGTGGCTCTTGTTTTGCACTTATGATATTTTGGTGTCATCTTGCTTATCACTACCATGAGTTGTGTATTGGTTTGTTTGTGCTTGCTATTCTTGTATCTCAAATCATTGGTTAATGTTTATGAAAGCTTACCTGCCTATTTGAATTAGTTGAGTATGAGAAACATGAGATTTGAACTTTAGGGCCTGTCATGAGTCTTGTGTTCTTGCTGTCAAACTTGGCTTAACATATCATTTTTGGTTTGGAGCATTTTTGTCTTATTTTAAGATTATGGACTCATTTGTTTACCTATTTTGAGGATGTGTGTGGTGTTTGTATGCTCAAATCTCCTTAAATGTTCAAACTGCCTTGTCATGCTTCATTTGTATTTTTCAAACCTCATGATGCCAAACACATATCACATTTTGTTTCAATCAATTCCTACTTGATCTATGTGCATAATATCATTGCCTTACTCATTTGAAACTTGTGTATGATATCATTTGCCTCAAGCTGTCATGAATTTGCTGGCTGCATATTTAAGTTGTTGATTTTGTATGTCATGAGCTCCAAAATGCTATTTTCTGTTTGGTAAGGTTTTGATCCATTTCCTGAGCTTAGTCTCATCTTCTAGCATGTATTGACATGTGTGTAACTGTTGTTTCATCAAAGAATTCATTGCTTTAAAAATACACCTGCTGCTACATGTGTTTGCCAAGGCAGTTTTTCTCATTTCTTGCAATCAACATGCCTATTTTCAGTCCAACTGTTCTATGATTGTTTTGTGAATTGAAACTCATTCCTTGTCATGATAATGATGTGTGCACATTGGTTATTTGATCTATTCTTGCTTGTTTCCTCAATTTCACTCACAATTGCAATTTCATGCTAGAATATGCCACAACATACCAAAATTCTTGTTTTCTTGCAATGTGCCTAATCTTTGAGTTGTAACTCATATATATACTTGATTCTAATGTGTTTGGATGATTGGTTTGATCCATGATTGCCTACATTTGCATTTCACCCTCAAACTGTATTTTTGAGCTAAAATTCACCATGACCATGCCAAATTCATGTTTGCTTGCAATATGCCTAGTTTCTGAGTTGTAACTCCTTCCTTTATACAATTATGATGTGTGTGTACAATGTTTGTCAGCATTAGGATCATTTTCATAGCTGGACCATGTTTGTGCCTTGTGCTGCCAAACTGTTTTGAAATCAATTGCACACACTTCCCTTCTTTTTGATTTATCTTAGGGCTGCTCATCTAGCATTGGATCTTTGGTAGTGTTTTAAAACTTGTATATGCATGAATCAATCATTTTTGTATGCCTCGTTTCTCTGTCATAACAGCCCTGCCTCATTATGTTTGATTTAAATGCAACTTGGTATCTATATTCTTGTTGTATGCATTTCATGACAACCTTAAGTGCTAGACTCATTTGTTTTCTTATTTGAAACTTGTGTGTGGCATCCCTTGCATCTCAATCTACTCCAGTTCAGTTTTGGCTTCAAATATTGCATTTATGAGTGTTTGAGTAGTTGATACATGATTTTCAATTCCATGATGCTTGTGAACAACTTTGAAGTGTGGATGCACCTTACATGATGTTTTGAGTATGTTTGAAGGGCCTGCTCATTTCAATTATGCCCATTCCATGATCTAAGTTTCAAACTTGCATCTTTCACTTCCAATTTTACTTGTCATAATAGTTGTGCTTTGATGTGTATATTGCATTCTACTCCTTTCCTTTATCTGAGCATTTGAATTGATTTGTCAACTATGAGAACATCATCATTATCATGAGTAGGATTGATAGGCTGTGTGTTGATGTGTTCAATCTTCCCATTCTGTCTTGACAGTGGTAGCATTTTTTATGATTCATCTTGCAATTCATGTGCCAATTCTTTTTTTACTAGTTCATGCTTGAGTTTTAAATGTTCTACACCTCTGTTATGACATATGAAGCTTGTGTACAATGCCCTTTTGTGGATTTTAACTCAGACTTGATGTGTGGTTTTCAAAATGCAAACCAATTGCCAAATTTGCAAGTTCTATCGTGTTTTTATTTCAAGGCCTCCTTTCAAAATTCCAATTTCACCATCTTATTCCTTGTTTAAAAACAGTCAAGTTTGACTAAGATTTCATCAAAAATGATTGAGAATTGATAGAGTTTGATCCTTCACGTTTTGGCTTGTTTAGTTTGTTTTTGTTTGCCCAGAAATCCATGAAAGCATGCCTCATATATTTTTAGGGGTGGCTAAATCAACGGATGTATAGCCACCCCAGTGGTAGAAACCTTACTCTCTCATGCGCCTTTCACTTTCCAAACCAGGGTTCGATCCTTGGATCAACCCTTTTTGTTTGTTTTATTTTTCCATTGTGTTTGATTTTATTTTGTTCACTCCTTCCATTTCCTATCCAGCGTGCATGTGGTGCCTTGGTGGTTGATGTGTGTGTTTGTAAACACAAGGCCCTGGGTTCAACTCCCAGCTTGGCCCTTTCTCTTCTTTATTTGCTTGTTTATTTGTTTTATTGTCATAAATCACTTCAACTTCAAAAATTCGTAACCTCTTCACCGTTTACTATTTTCAACCCGTTCTTTTTGCAATTTTCTCATTGTGATGTATAGTTTTATTTATTGGATTGTAATCTCATAATTGCTTGTTCTTACGATGCTTTCTTGCCTACTTGTTAGTAGATCCGTTTTTAGGTTGTTACCGTGCATTTCGATTTGAATTTCCTCCACACCATGATTATTTTATCTTGTGAGATTTATTGATACTTGACTTCTTTATGTTTGTTAACATGTTGAGATTTCACTTTCTTGTTGGTTGTTACCATGAGTTATTATTTTCCTCCTAAATTATGAGGTTAAACTAATTTGCTTGTGTTTGATTGTCATCAATACATGTTGTTGTTACCCATGAAATACCTTGAGTTTATGACATGTTTACTTTCAAATTGTGATTTTTTTACATGGTTGTTACCCTCATCATATTTCCAATCTTTGTTAAGATATGCCCTCAATCTTTGTTAAGATATGCTTTCATCTTTGTTAAGATATTTGATCACCGGTTGTAACCATTGGTATTATTTGATCTTTGCTTATTGTAATATGCATGCTTATTTGATTATAATCTTATTCATCTTGCTTATTTGTTCTTTTGCTTTGTTAAGTATTCTTTCCCCAAGTGATGGAACTTTTTAGTTCTCATCCAAGTTGTCTCTCCCTCTCCTTCCAAAGGAAAAGTTTCTCCCTTAACCCTTGTGTTATTGGATAGCTCATTACTCGTTTCCCTTGACTTTGTGAAGTCATATTAAACCCTTGCTTAGTTAAGTTAGAACATATGAGCCATTAGACTTTGCTTAAAGTCTAGAAAACCCACCTTCACTAGGAGTGTTTCTTCAATTAGAACCCTAGGATAGAGTTTGTAAACTCTATGTAAGAATCGTTGTAATGATTACTTACTCCCTTCTTGAGTTTTATAACATAGATCTAGAGAGTTTTGTTAAACTCTATACAAGCATTGTTATGTTTGTTCCCCTTTGAACCTTTATCATAGACACGTGTTCTTCATCCCTAGTGATGTGAACTACGATTGCTCTAATTCTATTCTAGTTAGGATACGTAGGCAGAGGACACGACGTCTTTGCGAGTAAACTTAGAAACTATCCTTAGGTCTTAACCAACACCTTTTACCCAACCCAAACCTTAGCAAACATTTACAAACTTAGCATGCAAACAAACAAAAGGTTCCTGTAGAGTACTACAAATGTTTAGGATGTGAAATACCTACCCTAGGCATAACCAACCCTCGATCCCCGAATCTTAGTGTTGTTGTTACATCGCGAAAAGGGTTTTTCTTTCTTTAGACCTTTCCTTTGGATAAATTAAAGTCCGATTGTGAATTTAATAATTAAAGATTCAAGTTAATTCAATAGCTTGGTATCACGATTCTCACCGCAATAGAAATGGCGACTTCACTAGGGACAAATTACTAAACTTGAGGGTTTAGCCTATTTTGTTTAATTGCATGCTATATTTGTAAATATTTGCTTAACATGTATATTTTTCAATATATTTGTTTAATTGTTGGGTATGGGGTGCTTTGAGTGGTGAGACGGTCCTATACCCGGACTTGAGTGCAATTGTGATAGGATGGTGGTATTTTCAAGAAGGCTTATAGGGAGTTGGTTCCCGACCAAGCTGACTTGAGAAGCCACCGCTCAGTGTAGGCCCTCTTGAAAGTTTAGTATTGTTGATCGAGTATTCGTGAAAACAATGCTACTTTCAACGAAGGAGCCCATGACACTGTGAACTTTTAGAATACATTTTACCCCACTTTGGCCTTATTAGGACGTAGTGCGATGGCTATAAGGAAGTATTTCCGAAATAGTTGATACGCGATACTACACTCAGACGAGATTCTCTTGAGAATATTATCGATTACCAAGTGATTTGGGAAATTGATAATATCCGAAAGATGGGTTGATGACTCTGGGAACTTTGTAGAACCCGTTTGGCAGGTACAAATCAATCCATAGTACAACCCTTGGGGATGGGTAGACCTTGAATCCATGCTTGTCCTTAAACCTAAGCTTGTGTTGTGTGCATATGCATTTGCCTGTGTTTGTGCATTTTGCATTCATAACATCATATCATCATATGGTTTCATGGAACTCAGATTTTGTTGTTTGTAAACATCAGAGGTCGTTATGAATAGTGAAAGAAAGAAAACGTTGAAGTACACTTAGAAGGGTTTTAACCTAGATGACTTGAAAAGGTTGAGCACCTTAGTGACAGATCCAGAGGGATTTCAAAGCCGGTATGGGAAACTGTTGTTACTCTTGAAGATAAAGATGGAAAGTGGACTCCTTTCTACTCTTCTCCAGTTTTATGATCCGCTCTACCACTGTTTCACATTCCCCGTTTATTTGCTAGTGCCCACACTAGAAGAATATTCTCAGTTGGTTGGATTGCCCATTCTTGAAGATTCTCCTTTTCCAATTGTGGAGGAGGACCTTAAAGAACAAGATATTGCCAAAGCCACACGTTTGGGATTGGTTGATATTAAGAAGAATCTGATTACAAAAGGAGGAGTTTTTGGGCTAAAAGCAGAGTTCTTGGTTGAGAAAGCTCAGTATTAAGCAGATCATTTAAGCATGGATGCATTCGAGGCTATCCTTGCCTTGCTCATCTATGGCATCTTCTTGTTCCCAAGCTTTGAGAATTTTGTGGACCTCAATGCCATTAAAATTTTCTTGAAGAAGAATCCTGTACCTTCCTTATTAGCAGATACATACCATTTTGTTCATCTGAGGAACTTTCACAATGGAGGAATGATCACTTGTTGCGCTCCTTTGTTATACAAATGGTTCACTTCACACTTACCCAAAGCTAACATTTTTTGGGACCCAAAGAAAGGATGGTGGTCGCAAAAGATTATGGCTCTCACCCACTCCGATATTGATTGGTATAGTCGTGACTATGATGGGACAATGATCATTGATAATTGTGGGGATTTTGGCAATGTACCTCTTCTCAGTGCTAATGGAAGAATCAGTTATAATCCAATCCTCGCCCGCCGACAATTGGGATACCCTCTAAAGGACAAACCCAATGGTGTTCAAGTGGAAAACATCTTCTTCAAAGAAGAGGAAGATAGTCAAGAACTAAAGGGAAAGATTTTAGAGGCTTGGAAGCATCTACACAAGAAAGGAAAAAAAGGATCTTGAAAGACTCAACTGTGTCTCTTTGGAACCTTACCTCCAATGGGTTCGAAAGAGGGCCATCACACTAAGAATTCCTTATCCTAAGCAAGAGCCTATGGCTTTGAAGGAATAATGCCCTTTGGTCTTCATGTCTGAAGAAGAAAAGTTGAAGATTGCTTTAGTCAAAGCACAACGAACTGAAGAAGCTTGGAAGCACAAGTATCAATTAGTCGTCGAAGAGAATGCGGAGCTCCAGAGACAACTCCAGTTGAAAGACGAAAAAATCCGCTCTTGTAAGAAGAGGAAAGCACAAGAAGAACCTTATGAGCCTCAGTCTAATCCATGGAAGATAATTGTGGACAGGCTCATCTTTGAGAAAGCTCAGATGGAAAGAAAGATCGAGAAGCTCAACTTAAGACTGCTAGGGGAACCTTGTTAGGATTCATTTAGCTGTTGTTTATGTTTAAAACTCTTGTGAGAGGAAGCAATATTTTGTAAGCCATTTTTTTAATCAATAAAATGACGACTTCTGATGTTCGTAAATGTCTGAGTTCCATGACACCATTTGCATTTGCATTTGCATTTCTTCTAACCATTCAAGGAAATTCAAACTTTTCTTTTTGCAGACAATAACATGGTGAAAAGAGACATGCTTCTGTTTCCGGATCTGAGATTGGGCCGTCTAAGGATGTTGACAAGACTTGTCCGAAATCCCGCTGCTTTTATTGCCAAATATGGAGACCTACTACCACTAATAAGTGCTCCGGTCAACGAACCCATGCTACAAGCTTTGGTTGAGTTTTACTCTACAACCTACCACTGCTTCGTATTTCCAGACTTTCAGCTACTCCTAACCATCGAGGAGTATACTGATTATTTGAAGATTCCGTGGACTTTCAAACTCCCTTATGGAAAACCGAAGAAGAGGGATTTGGCTAAAGCCCTTCATATCAAGCTAGAGGATTTACCACCAATGAGAGCGAAAGGAGGATGGTACGGAATGGAGGCAGGACCTCTAATGGAGATGGTCGAATATCATTATGAAAACAGAAATCTGGGCATCTTTGAAGCAATTCTGGCATTTCTAATATATGAGTTGTATCTCTTCCCAAGCTGTTATAACTTCATCAGTGAGGAGGCGATCCGTCTCTTCATCATCAAATACCCAGTGAATGAGATACTAGTTGATACTTATATAGTCATTCACCTCTTCATCTTGTACGATCTCGGGCAATTCTCGTGTTGCCTCGCACTACTTGACCGGTGGTTTACCTCTCATCTGCCCAGGACTCATATCCTTTGGAGGCTTCCCACCAAAAGCGCATAGATTTCTAAACTCATCACTCTCAGGCACTATGACATCACATGGTATGACACCAGCCTTGGCGATATAGTCATGATCCCCAGTTATGGAGAGTTCCCCAATGTGCCTCTCATTGGGACGATGGGGGTTATCACCTACAATCCTGTGCTTGCCCGGTGTCAATATGGGTATCCTACTGGACCAGAGCCCGAACCAGAACTGTTGAGACCTTGCTTCTGCGAAACTAGTCGCAACCCTGAACTAGAAGCCCGTGCTCAATACGCTCAAAGAGATCCTCACCTCTTGGGCATAACTCCAATGGAGAACGCAAGTTATTTAACTTCCAGATGGTATTTGCTATGGTCGAAGGAATTGCCTTGACCATGTTCTATACTCATGATTATGAGATAACTATGGAACCTGAGGTCCCCACAACTAGGGAAGAGCTGAAATACGCTTTAATCAAAGTGCAACGAGAGAACGAAGACCTGTGGGAAATTATCTGCCAGGACCAAGTTCATGTTGAAGTCCAAGAAGGAGAAGGATCATCTTGTTAGAATGATCTTTGTTTCACCATTTCCCTGCTTTCCTTAAAAGGATTGAAATCCTAATGTTGCATTTACTTTCACTTATTGTAAGAAAGGTCTTGCTTTTTAGCAAGGGCCACCTATTGTAATAGATTTCCAGCTATCAATGAAAAACGCTTTTTAAGCATGTCGTTACATGCTGTTCTAACTTTTTGTTTGTAAACAGAAATTTGTTTTTCCTTGAATGGTTTGTGCATCTGCATTTGCATCTTCATTCGCATTTCATCCTGCATGGGTCTTGCATCTGGGTTCCGCAGCTCATCCTTTGTTCTTGTCCAGAAAAGAGAGAAGGAGTCACGCTGAATACTCACAGATACAACACTCGATCCAGAGCTCAAAAGAAGATGGCAGATAATGAACAGAGGTTCGATCAAATGGACAACGACATTGAAGGAATCAAGGGTGACGTCATCCAGATTATGGAAGTTCTCAATATAATCAAGGCAAAGATGAACACACAGCCTACAGTAATCTCCGAAGTTGCCACAGCAGCGGCCAATGTCACGGTAGCTCCGGTTACCACTGCAGAATTTCCTTATGGCATGTCTCGGGATTTTGTGCCACCATTCAACAATATGCAATCTTCAAGTCTTAATCCACTGTTTGATTCAACAATTAGAAATCCTATTTTCACTCAGGCGGGTGGACCCACTACAGTGCGACCTATCTTCAACAATCAACAACCGATCTTTGACATATCTGACGGTTCTGAAGCCGAAGATGAAAAACACGAAAAATTAAGGGTAGAGATGGACATTATGGCCAAAAGGATGAGGGCCATCGAAGGAAGCCATGTCTTTGGGTTTGATGCCAAGGACCTATGTCTGGTGTCTGGTTTGGTATTTCCTCAGAAATTCAAAATGCCAGTATTCGACAAATATGAGGGGACTACTTGTCCTAAAGTGCACCTAATCATGTACTGTAGGCGGATGGCTCCGCATATCGAAAATGACAAGCTGTTGGTACACTGTTTTCAAGACAGTCTTAAAGGAGCGTCGGCTAAATGGTATCTCAGCTTAGATCAAGCAAAGATCCACAGTTTCCAAGACCTTTCAGACGCTTTTATTCAACAGTACAAGTACAACATGGACTTAGCTCCCGACCGTCGTCAGCTTCTCAGCATGACGCAGAAAAATACTAAAACCTTTAAGGAATATGCGCAAAGATGGCGCGGAACTGCAGCTCAAGTGGAGCCACCCCTTACCGAAAAGGAGCTGGCAGACTGGTTTGTGGATACAGTTTGGCCAGAATTCTATGAACGACTGATCAGCAGTGTCACAACTAATTTCTCTGATATTGTGGCAGTGGGGGTCAAAGTTGAAGCGGGTTTAAAGAGTGGAAAGGTGGCTACTCCGAATACTAACTCAAGCGCCAGTACAACAAAGAAGTCGGTCAACAATTTTCACAAAAAGAAAGAGGGGGATGTGAGTGCGATAATGTTGCACCCCAAAATTTGACCAACAATTATTTATTCATTGAGTGTTTGAAAGTTGATACCTTCATCAGGCAGTTCAAGAGATCCCCAGAGGAATTGGGTGAAACCAGGGTTGTGTGCTTCATAGCTTGAGAGTTGTGGGTGCTCCTCAGATGATTCTGAGACTTTGAGAATGAATTAGATGTTTTGAGAAAGCTTATGAGATGTCTTGAAAGCCATCATGGAGCCTAGATAGGTCATTATGCGTTCAGAAAATTCAACCATGAATGGTAGAATTAGGGTTTTGACTGGGTCAACCCTAGATCAGCTGAAGATTTGGAGAAGGTTGAGACCTAATCCAAGGGCCATGAGATCATGGAATGATGTATGGAGATGTTATAAACCAACTCATCATGAATGAGGAGTTTGAGAAGTTTCAAGTTAGGGTTTCTGAGGATTGTCAATGAAAAAACCCTAATTTGATCCCTATCTTCCAGGCAGTTTTAGCTCAAGATGTGATTGATATCTCATCTTCCCCACGACATGAATGTTGTAGAGCTTGTTCTTAACTTTAATTTGAGTGGTTGAAGTCCTTGATAGGAGTTGCAGAGCTCAAGTTATGGTTTTGACAAATTACAGGTCAGCTGAGGTGTGTGAATCTGGGTCCTTGAAAGTCACCCAACTTGCAGACAACTTTTTCCCTAGTAGGATGATTCCTATGATTTTTTGGTCAACATGAATGTTGAAGAGCATCTTCTTAGATTTCTATAGAGTACTAGAAGTCCTTGATAGGATTTGTAGATCTCAACTTATGGTTTGAACAAGACAGGGGTATTTTGGTCATTTGTCAATTATAGGTCATTTTTAAGCAAAGGCCATATCTCCTATTTCCAAGCCTCAAATGGAAAAACTCAAAACATGAAAGTTGTTCAAAATGTGATTTTAAGTCTATAAAGAAGGTCATGAATTGTTGGAAAAGCTCATAGCATGGATTTTCATGATTGGTTAAAAATGAACTAAAAATGGCTTATAAGTTTAAAAAGTTGAAATTGGAAATTGGTTTGGAGGATCTAGGAATCCAAAATAGGTCATCCAATATATAATTTTGATTGGAAACATCATTTTGAGAACAATGGTTCAAATAGAATTTTGATTTGAAGCTTTAAAGTGGGACATGCTTTGGAAAATTGAAACTTGCATATTAAGGCACCTTTGGAAATCATAACACAAGGCAAGGAAGAGGCTTGTTTTTGTACATTCCTTCTCAATATCTCACATAAGGAGATTTTGGCACCAATTTGCAAGGTTTAAGGCATGATGCATGAGATTTTCAACTTAGCATCATATGAGATTCCAAGGACTTTCTAGCTCATTCTAGAAAGATCTAGGAGTTTCCATTGATCATTATAAGAAGAGTGAATCATGGAGGGTAAAAGGTTGGTGATCATTGTTGATGAGAGGTGAGATTAGAGTGTGAAAAGCAAGATTCTTCCATTGGCAATTTCACATCAAACCTTCATTCTCCCCAATCTCCATTCATTTCTCCTCCACAAACCTATTCTTTTGATCATTGTGGTTGACTACATGCTGAGATAGAAGAAGATCCATGGCAGTTTGAAGCTATTTTGAGGAAATTGCAAGAAGTGCATTTTGATATCAAACACGAGTTTCAAGCCTTGATCATTCATCCTGCTGCATACAGAAGTCATAGTGGGCATTGGAGAGTAATCAAGGAAGGTTTCAGGCACTGAATTGCAAGGAAACCATAGCCTCCATTAAAGTGTAACAGGTTGGTGAATTCACTCATTTCTCCTTAATTATGCATAGTTAGGTTAGATCTTAGGTGTAGAACTGTTAAGCTAGGTTAGTTGATTAAATCCTGAGCATTAGGGGGAATTTCGTGGAGTTTCATGGCAGGTACAAGAATCTGTTATGATTGATAGCAAGCTGGATAATAGGTTTTAGTGTACGATTGATAGCTCATGGTGATAAGCATAGCATGTAGAAGAGAATTATACCATTAGAGTTGAGAATCCTCATGATCAATATCAGTGAAAATGGTGGAACCAAGAACTTCATCCCTTCTGTTTGCGCATGTTAAGAGGATTCAATGGAAACTACGAGCATGGTTGGATTCCTGGAATTTAGTAGCGTGATTTTGGTTTTGGAATGTTTGGAAATCATCAAGTATCGAGGGAGATATATGAGGTGGAAAGTCTGCGCATGGAGGAAGGGTTTCCTGAAAACCCTAGAATCATTTGGGACGATGGCCAGCTGCCGTTGGATTGGTCCCTCAATTTGACTAATTCACCTCAATCTACGGCCCAGATTAATCAAGAAAACGGAGGGAAAATTTAAAAACTGAAACGCCGTCGTTTGGTTTAATGAGGCGCGTGTGGGCCTATCCAAATCACTATCCCCACCCCCCATATTCTGGCCCATTGAATATTGAACTGGGGCGCCCTTGCTTATCACACCCCCCTCCCCCTTAATTGAATTCTTTTAATTTTTTAATTTCTTTTATTGTTTGTCTTTTATAAAATTCATAAAAAATAGGAAATTTAATATTTTTTAATTCTTGTTTTTTTAATATGTTAGTAAATCTGTCTAGAAAATTCTAAATAAATAAAATGTCCATTTTATTTTCTTTTCATATTTTAATAGATTTTTCTTTTAAATAGCATTTTCAATATGTTTTAATTGATACATGATTTTGTAGAATTTGTTTTAGGACCTTCCTTTAATCTTTTTAATTCATTCTTTTTTGTGTAATTAGATATTGAATCATAGTTCCCCATAGGATTTAATTCTTGATTTTTAGATTAAAATTTGATGTAGTTTGATGGTTAGACATTTAGGTGCTCTAATTAGGGTTTTAGGTTGTATAGGTAGACTTGAACAAATTTGTTTTGGGGTTTATAGGCCAAATTAGTGTATGGGGAATGCATGGGTTAAGGGTAAGTATGTATAGAATCCCCTAGAATTTTGCTAGAATATTGTATGGTATTTTAGTATTTTTCATTGATTTTTGAATGTATGGATAGTATGTGTGTTGCTTAAAGGCATAAGTTGTATTGTTGTGTTTGTTTTTCTTCTCTTTTGAGTGTGTGAGCTTTGAAGATTGAGTTGAAGACCTTGTGGATCATCATGGAAGCTTTGAAGACCTTGCAGAGGAGTTCAGCATAGCTTTTGTTGTTTTGTTTATAGGTTTATAGGGGCATAGGCAGAGCCCTAGATAGAATACTCTGTTCAATAAACAAGGAGGGTCTTGTTCACCTCCTTTCTTCTCTGTGACATAGAGTCCCTTAAGGGTATTCACCTCTCTCCTTTGGAGGGATTAGTGACCTTGCCCTATAAGGTAGAACTTTGAGAGAGCCTCTCCTTTGATGCTAAGTCCTCAATGGCATCCCTTGGAAGTCAGTGAGTACTGCAACATCCTCACCTCATCTTGTTGACTGAATCTTGTTTGCTGGAGCATTGGAGCCATTGAAGATAGAAGCTGAGGCCTTGAAAAGGATGATTCCTTGAAGATTATTGAAGTCTGAAGACTCTGTGAAGATCAAGTTGATGCCTGAAGATCCCTGAGGATAGTGAAGCCTGAAGGTAGAGCTGATCAAAGGAGCTGAAGCTCAAGGGAGAAGATGAGTTGATACTCATGTTGTAGGGTTGATACCTAGAAAGCAAGTGATCTCTGGAGTCTGAAGACTGGGTTGCTGCTGGAGGAGCTGAGGCCTTCTTCTGTTTTCTTTGATGTATTGTGTGTTTTGTCTGATTTGCCTGCTGCATTAGACTATGCACCTTTAGATTGAGTTCAGTATAAGAGCATGAGTGCATCTGATTGTATTGTTATTACTTGGCTTTGCTTGTGGGTATTCGGTAGAGCCCAGCTCCCTTGCCCATGTGTTTATTTTGCTTGATAGCATTTCATTTTCTGTCTGTATGATTACAGTTTACTGTTTTTGCTTGATAGCATGTTGTTTATTTCAGTATGATTACTGTTATTTCATGACTGGCTTGAGGTTGAGACGAGCTTGTGGAGGCTGAAGCCCCACACACATTTCCTCCCTCACTTGCATTGCATGCATTTTACTGTTAAAGCTGATGCTTTTGTCTGTTTTGGTGTATCATTGATATGATCCCTTAGGACTCTCATTTCCTCTGATGAGGATTTGATGATAGACTTTTAGGTTGAAACCTATGCATGACAACCTCTAGGAGTTCCCTGTTCAAACCTCAACCATAGGATGAATCCATGGCATGATAACAGTAGGACTTGATAGTCTCCCTCCTAGTTGGGCCTGTTCTCCTCTCATCTCGAAGCAGGTTAAAATACAGTAATCATGAATGATTTCTTTCGTACGTTACGAGCCTTAAGCCATCTGAGGATGGATGTTTAGTATGGTACCCTTTGGGTGACATGCGACGCATTCACTCTCAGGTCATAGTCTCTAGTGCGGTTGAAATCGCAAACGCAATAAAAAACATTTCTTTTAGGAGATGACCCGTAGTTAGCCGAACTACGTTTGCTCTGATCTTTCATACCAGATGAAAGTACGTAGGCATAGGACGCGATGTCCTAGCGAGCAACCTTCAACCTTCACCCGTAGTTAGCCGAACTACGTTGACTCTGATTTCTCATTCTCTGATGAGAATACGTAGGCATAAAGTGTGACGCTTTGCCGAGTCATTTTTCTTTTCTTTTTCAGCCAGCCTTGATAGGTAGATAGATTATAACTAACCCGTCCAAGTAAACAAACAAGCGAGGATCCCGTCGAGTACGACGGACGTGAGGGGTGCTAATACCTTCCCCTTGCGTAACCGACTCCCGAACCCAGACAATGGTTGCGATGACCTTGTCTTACCCTTATTCGTCAGGTTTTTTCCGATCGTTTCCTTTCCCGCTCTGAGGGATAAATAACGAAAGGTGGCGACTCTTCTGTTTTGCCGGCACCTTATTTTCGCGCAAGCGACAGCTGGCGACTCTGCTGGGGAATCCAACGGTTCCCTGCGAGTCAATCCTACCGTTTGTGTGTTTACTTGTTGGGTTGCGTTTATTTATCGCATTTTTTACTTCTCGCACTTTATTTCCCGCATGTTGTATTCAGTAAAATATGATTATTTGTGCTGTTGTGGGATGGGAGTTCTGATTGAGTGAGAAGCCAGACCCAGGCTTGAGTGCACCCTAGACTTATAGTGGAAATTAGTGGGCGCGTGCTTGCTTTGCAGGCACTAGTGTCTCATGAAATCCACGCTCAGACGAGGTTCATCCAGTTGGCTTCACTTTCAACCCTTTGGGTTGAGACGGTTGCTGGTTTGGTGGATTGTCGACTCTGGGGACCGATCATTTGTGATTCAGCTAAGTGAGGCCTCTTCAGGACTTGATGATGCCACTCCTTCTGGGAATCGTATCATCAGTTTTGAAAGTCTGTGACGCTGATGAACGCATAGGATGTCGTACCTTGAGTCAGTCTAGGTTCATACCTGTGAGTGGGACTGGGTTTATTGCAGGAAACTTAGACCTTCAGACTACCTGGTTTTCTTGACAGTGAATCAGTTATGTTGGGTTCTCAGTTGCATACATGTTCTTGATAGAGCAAGAGGTTTTTGATCGGAGGATCTTGTCGCCGGATGTTTGTCTGTTCTTGATAGAGCAGGTTTTGATCAGTATGTTATCATCAGTGGTTTGTTCTGGATGGAGCAGATTTTGAGTGAGGTCTGAAGACCTCATCGGCAGATGTTATTTGTTCTTGATAGGGCAGATTTTGAGTGAGGTCTGAAGATCTCATCAGCAGCTGTGTGTTTGTTCTTGATAGGGAAGATTTTTGATTTGGGGTCTGAAGACTTCAACAGATGTTCCTTGATCTTGTGCCCGGGGTCCTTATTATCAGTCACTTACTCTTGTCAGAACAGAATTTTGGTCCTATCAGATGGTTATTCTCAGCAGATCAGATTAGTGGTCTTACACCGGGCTTTCCCTCTCATCAGCGACTGTTGATACCGAATCTCCACAGCAGCCACCTGGATATATTATTGCATACCTGCATTTTGCATTAATTTGTGCATTCACCTGCATTCCATTAACGTGTGTTTGTGTTGCAGGTACCGTTTCCCCGATCCCGGATTTCTCGTCTTCTGCTGCTATTATGGCTTCTCTCAGAAAGACTGTTGCATACAAGTTCCCGACCCCCGATGTGTCGAAGCTGACCGGTTTGATAGCCCTGGCAGGGGATTCTGTGAAGGACAGGTTCAGGAGGTCTTATGGCAGGTTGCTTAGCCTGGTTTACAAACCTTCTACGTCCGAGTTGAATGGGTTGCATGCTCTTCTGCAGTTTTATGACCCTCCCTTGAGGTGTTTCACCTTTCATGACTTCATTCTCGCGCCGACATTGGAAGAGTATGCTGATATGCTGGGTGTGCCTCTCAAAAGGCAGATGCCTTTTGTCCACATGGATGCTGAGCCTGATCTGGTTGGTTTGGCTTCCTCACTCCATTTGAGCGCTTCTGAGTTAGTGGTGACGAGTTGGAACAAGGTCCCAGGGTTCTCTCTGCAGTTTCTGATAGCTAAGGCTCAGCAGTGTGCTAAGGACAAGTGTTGGGACGCCTTCAGCGCCATCCTTGCTTTATGCATATATGGCATTATCCTATTTCCCAGCATGCCTGATTTCGTAGACTTTGATGCATTCCATATCTTTGCCTCAGGGAATCCAGTCCCTACTCTGATCGGAGACGTTTACCATTCAGTGCATTACAAGAATGAGAACCGGAGAGGGAAGAATGTTTCATGCTGCGTACCGTTGTTGTACAAGTGGTTTGATAGTCATTTGCCTAAGAAGGGTTCTTCTGTCTTGTCTGCAGCCACAGCTGAGTGGCCTGAGCGTCTGATGAGTTTGTCGGCAGAAGACATTGATTGGTTCGTTGACAGAGACAGGTTAGGCACCGAGGTGATCTTCAGTTGTAGTGGGTTTCCTAATGTACCTCTGATAGGTAGGAAGGGTTGCATCAACTACAACCCATCATTGCTAGTTCGTCAGTTTGCATATGCTTTGAGGACTCCACCGAAGGAAGAAGAGGTACGGGAATCTCTGTACCTCACGGGTATTCTAGAGGGGGATTTGTTGTCCAAGCTTCAGTATGCGTGGAACAATATCAGCACGAGAGGAAAGCCTTTGTTGGGGAAGAGTAGCAGCCAAGCCTACCCTCCTTATTCAGATTGGGTCAGAGCCAGAGCCGGCGTTATAGGGATGCCATTCCCTCATGCCAGACCAGAGAGTCCTCCACCGGTCGAAGAGCCCACCACTGTGTCCATTCATCAGCACAACCAGGTATTAGTTGAGCGTGATGAACTGAAGAGGGCAAATGCAGAATTAGAGAAGGAGTTAGCTCAGCTTCGAAGTGAGAGGAACGAAGCCGTGCATGCTCTCAAAAGGCAAACAGAGTCGGTGAGCCAGCTGAGTGCAGACTTGGCAAAGCAGATTGCTGATCGGGAACGCTTAGGTCAAGACTTCAGAGCTGCTAATGATGTGCTAGCTACGAAGAAGCAGCATTTGGAGGAAGCATATCGGAGAATATCTAAGTTCGACCAGCATTGGAAGACTTCCATGGCCACCAGGAAGGAGCGAGAAGACAAGCTGACACTGCAGATTTCTAAGCTAGAAGCCGAGGTAAAAGACAGTGAGCGGAGGTTTGATGAAGAGACCGCCCGCAGGTACTCCGCTGAAGCCCGTCTCAACAAAGCTATTGCTAGCCTGAAGGAGCATAAGCTGATGTTTGAGTCTAAGAAGCGGAAGCTGGAGGATTGCTTTGGCAAAGGCGCTTGGGAGAGTTCAGTTCAGGGGCTTCAGCATACTATCAGGCAGAGGGAACTACTCGTCGAGGGGTTGCTCACTTCGCCAGATCATTCAGAGACAAAGGAGTTATTAGCAGAGTATCGCGCCCGTGGCCGTGCTTGACTAGTTATATCCCTGTTGATTTTGATCTTTGATGTATGCTGACCATCACCAGACTTGTTGGCTGAGGTCATGTTGTTGATTTGTTTGTACTAGCTGATACTGTGTACTGCCTTGACAGGCCTTTCCATATATATATGAGATTGATGTTTCCACGATCGGGCTCGGATTTCTTCTTCCTATTATTACCAACACTGGCACTAAGGCACTAGGATCGGGGAAAACCTCCCACACACACAGACACACGCATGCATTTGCATGAAGCATATTTGCATGGTGTATATCTTGTTGCTTTTCCTAACCTTTATTGTTAACAGGTTTTTCAGGTTCCGAGCTGTCTCCGGTCTCCAGGATTGATCAAAGACTCATCCACCGCTACTCAACTCGCGCTAATCAGACAAGGATAATGGACCAGGTGCAGTCAGATGTTCAAGAACTCCGTGAACGGATGGATCATTTTATGGAGCTGATGCAGGTGGTCGCGAACGGTCAAGACCAGCTTCGTACTCTGGTTCAACCTCTGATCTCCAGGGTTGACAGTAATGGCATACTTCACGGCGGGGCCGTACCCACTCCTCCTCCAGTGGATACTCCACAGAACGTTGTTCCTGCTGCCGGGGGCAACGGCAGCGCTAACGGCAATCTGATGACTAATCTCGGACTCAACGCGGCAGGCGTCGGCAATGGTAGTTTGGGAGCCAATGTTAACATAGGGCCGGTCAACGGCAATGCTGGTACAGGAAATCTGTTGGGGCCTCAACCGTGGCTGGAGGACCATCAGGATGACGTATTCTCTCAGAGAGGTGTAGAAGCAGAGTTGAATGCTGAAGCTCGACTCAGGTTCCAGGCGCTGGAAGACAAGATGAGAGACATCGAAAATCAGAACACATTGGGCGTTGACATGTCCAAGCTCGGGTTAATTGATGACTTTAAAGTTCCTCACAAGTTCAAGGTGCCTACCTTTGAGAAGTATAAGGGTACTACTTGCCCCCGGGTCCACCTCCGATCTTATTATAGAAAGATGTCCGCTTATTCTGACGATGAGAAGCTGCTGACGCACTTCTTTCAGGATAGCCTTTCTGGTCCATCGCTCGAATGGTATATGGGTTTGGAGCCCGCTACTGTGCGCACCTGGAGAGATCTTGCAGAAGCGTTCGTCCTCCACTATCAATACAACAACGACTTGGCTCCCAACCGAGTCCAGCTTCAGAATCTCTCACAGCGGAACAATGAAAGCTTCAAAGAATACGCCCAGCGGTGGCGTGAGCTGGCTGCTCGGGTTCAACCGCCGATGGTGGAGCGTGAGCTGGTGCAAATGTTCGTGGCTACCCTTCCTGGAATCTATTATGAAAAGCTGGTCAGTGGCATGTCTGGAACATTCTCGGCTCTCATCACTCTGGGCGAGCATGTTGAGAACGGTATAAAGATCGGAAAAATTCAGGGCGAATCATCCTCAGTTGGAGGAGCTAGTAAGAAACCTTACGCTGGCAAGCGTCGAGAGGGAGATGCCAGTGCTGTCACTAATGCTCGGAGAAAGGGCAAGGGCCCTCAGCCTCAGATCGCTAGCATAAATATCCCAGCTGCCCCACCGCAGCAGCAGCAGCAGCAGCCTCAGCAGCAGAATCAGCAGGGGTATAAAAGATATCAGAATCGGGCTCCTATGGCAAGCCGTCATTTTGATACTCCACCTATGTCGTATGCACAGCTTTTGCAAACATTGCTGCAACTCCAATTAGTTCAAAAGAGGACGTTGGCTCCCTTAACAGGGGCACCACCACCGGGGTATGACGCCAGTGCTACTTGTGAATTCCACACTGGGGCACCTGGCCATACGATTGAGAATTGTAAAGCTTTTAAGCACAAAGTCCAGGACTTGGTGGATGCCAAGGTTATCAACTTTTCTGACAACGTGCCCAACGTCACCAAAAACCCGATGCCTCATCATAAGGGGGGCGGAGTGAATGCTGTTATCACTGAGGAGAGTTCAGACTTGCTGACCGATGTCAAAGATTTGAAGACGCCGTTGAGTTTTGTCAAGGCTAAGTTGCTGAAGAAGGGCTTCTTTCCTGGATGTGGAGAGTTATGTATGGCTTGTGCTACACTTCCTGATGGGTGTGAGCAGCTGGTCGAAGGTATCCAAAGTCTGATGTCTGAGGGTATTTTACAGTTCAGCCGGAGCGTTGAGAGTGCATCAGGGGAGGTCGTGCTAAAGCAGGCAGATGAAGTTGCTACCATTACTATCCCTCGTCACCCTATCATTATTTCCGCGCCCCGTCCGCCTACAATCACCATCACCAGGGCCGGACCAATCCCATTCGAGAGTACTAATGCCGTTCCATGGCATTATGGCGCCGAAGTTTATTGTAATGGTCAGAAGATAGAGCTTGAGCCATTCGGATCGACTGTGCAGGATCTTATCGAAGTCAGTGGTATCACTAGAAGCGGTAGAGTGTTTGCACCAGCAGAAGTTGCAGCAGAGAAGGTGGTCCGGGCTGACGCTGTGGATAAGGGTAAAGGTAAAGCTGTCGAAGAGGTCCCTTCTGGGGCAGAGAAAGACTTGCTAGTTAAAGATGCTGAAGAGTTCATGCGACTAATCAAGAAAAGTGACTACAAAATTGTAGATCATCTTCATCAGACTCCGTCAAAGATCTCGATTCTTAACCTGTTGCTGTGTTCTGAAGCGCACCGCAACGCGTTACTGAAGGTATTGAATGCTGCATACGTGCCGCAGGAGATATCAGTAAATCAACTCGAGGAGGTGGTGGCCCATGTCAATGCTGGTAATGGGCTGGGATTTACCGATCTGGAGCTGACTCCTAAGGGAAGAGATCACAACAGCGCCTTGCACGTCTCAATAGAGTGCAGAGGCACGATTATGTCACATGTCCTGGTGGATACGGGTTCCACGCTTAATGTGCTTCCGAAAAAAGCACTGATGAAGTTGGATACCCGTGGACTGCTGTGCACGCCCAGTGATTTGGTCGTGAAAGCCTTTGATGGGACCAAGCGCCACGTCTTCGGAGAATTGACCCTGCCAATTCAAGTTGGTCCAGAGACGTTCAATACGGTTTTCTATATCATGGATATCATGCCCGCCTATAGCTGCCTCTTAGGTCGGCCATGGATCCATTCTGCTGGTGCCGTGACGTCCACGCTGCATCAGAAGCTCAAATATGCTGTTGGGGGCAGCATAGTGACAGTCTGTGGTGAGGAGGACATCATGGTGAGCCACCTGTCGTCCTTTAAATACGTTGAAATGGATGGCGAGATCCATGAGACTCTTTGCCAAGCATTTGAAACCGTCAAGGTGAAGGAGGTAGCTCCTGTCGTCGCAGAGAAGCAGGAGATGAACCTCTCCTCGTTTAAGGAAGCTCAGGCCGTTGTCGAAGCCGGTTCCACCCCAGGCTGGGGGCATGTCTTGGATATACCAATCAAGCAGGATAAGTTTGGATTGGGATATTCTCCTGAAGCTGAAGCTTCATCTTCTTCTGGCATCTCGTCTCGTGGGAAAGGGCCGATCCTATTCACCAAGGGGGGAGTAATTTTCGAAAGCATCAACGCTACGTCAGAGGACAGCGGGGACAGTGATTGCGATCTTGACGCCTGGATTCAACCGAGCAAGCCGGGCGAGCGCCTCCGCAATTGGACCATCAAGGAGATTATCAAGCTGACAAGTGAAGAGTAATGATTTGCTTTTTACAATCTTTGTACAACCCTATGTCCTGCCCGGGGCATAGTGGTTTTACTGTCAGGGCCTTGTTGGATTATGTGTATGCATTTTGTTAATAAATAAAAGGCGTTTTCTTCGTAATCAAATATTGTGTTCTCTGTTATTCCTGTTTTATGTTTATTTCGAAAAACAGCAAAATGGCAACGGGGTTTGTGCTAACCTGCATATTCTTGCTTTAAACTTAACCCTTGTTATTGCAGGATCCACATGACAGACGACATTGACTCTGGACCCTCTACGGCTCACTACGACTTTGATTGCCCGATCTATCAAGCCGAGGATGAGATTGATGAAGACGAAGACCTTCCGGAAGAGTTGGCCCGCTTGTTAAGGCAAGAAGAGAAGGTTATTCTGCCTCACGAGGAGGATATTGAGATTGTAAATCTGGGTTCTGAGGAGCTCGTCAGGAATGTCAGAGTAGGGGCTGCGCTGCAGAATGATGTCAAGCATAGACTGGTCGAGATGCTTCGAGAGTATAGTGACGTCTTTGCTTGGTCATATGAGGATATGCCCGAACTTGACACTGATATCGTGGTTCATCGTTTGCCGTTGCGAGAAGATTGCCCTCCAGTCAAGCAGAAGCTTAGGAGGACGAGACCAGACATGGCTGTAAAAATCAAGGAAGAAGTCCAGAAGCAGTTGGACGCGGGATTTCTAGCCGTTACCACCTACCCTCCGTGGGTCGCCAACATAGTTCCTGTACCGAAGAAGGACGGTAAGGTACGCATGTGCGTCGATTATCGGGACTTGAATAGGGCGAGCCCTAAGGATGATTTCCCGTTGCCTCATATCGATGTGTTGGTCGACAATACAGCCCAGTTTTCCGTGTTTTCATTCATGGATGGCTTCTCCGGTTACAATCAGATTAAGATGGCACCGGAGGACATGGAGAAAACGACGTTTATTACCCCCTGGGGAACATTTTGCTACAAGGTAATGCCCTTCGGTCTGAAGAACGCAGGGGCCACTTACCAGCGAGCAATGGTAACTTTGTTTCATGATATGATTCATCATGAGATCGAGGTCTATGTTGATGACATGATTGCAAAGTCCCAAATGGAGGAAGAGCATCTGGTCAATTTGTTGAAGCTGTTTGAAAGGCTTAGGAAGTTCAGGCTGAGGCTGAATCCTAACAAGTTCACTTTCGGAGTGCGGTCCGGAAAGTTATTGGGGTTTATCATTAGTGAACGAGGTATTGAAGTTGATCCTGCAAAGATAAAGGCTATCCAAGAAATGCCAGCGCCAAAAACAGAAAAAGAAGTTCGTGGTTTCCTGGGCCGAATAAACTACATTGCAAGCTTTATCTCTCAGCTCACGGCCACTTGTGAACCGATGTTCAAGCTTTTGAAGAAAGATCAGGCAGTTACTTGGAATGAGGATTGCCAGAAGGCATTCGACAAAATAAAGCAGTATCTTCAAGAACCTCCAATCTTGATACCCCCAGTGGCTGGACGGCCATTGATCATGTACCTGACGGTTCTGGAGAATAGTATGGGGTGTGTTCTCGGTCAGCACGATGAGACGGGCAGAAAAGAGCATGCCATTTATTATTTGAGTAAAAAGTTCACTGAGTGTGAATCTCGATACTCGATGCTGGAGAAGACGTGTTGTGCACTAGCTTGGGCTGCCAAACGTCTACGACAGTATATGCTCAATCACACCACCATGTTAATTTCGAAGATGGATCCGATCAAGTACGTCTTCGAGAAGCAGGCTCTTTCGGGCAGGATTGCCAGATGGCAAATGGTGTTAACAGAATATGATATTCAGTACGTCTCTCAGAAAGCCATTAAGGGAAGCGTATTGTCTGATTACCTTGCCGAACAGCCAATCGAAGACTACCAGCCGATGAAGTTCGAATTCCTTGACGAGGACATTATGTTTCTCAAAGCAAAGGATTGCGATGAGCCATTGCCCGATGAGGGGCCAGATAGGAAGTCTCAGTGGAAGTTGATATTCGACGGAGCGGTTAATTCCTACGGAAGTGGTATCGGGGCTATCATCACGACTCCTCACGGATCCCACATCCCGTTTACTGCGAGACTGACGTTTCCAGTTACCAACAATGAAGCAGAGTATGAAGCATGTATTATGGGTCTAGAAGAGGCAATTGATTTGAGAATCAAGAATCTAGACATATATGGTGACTCAGCGCTTGTAATCAATCAGATTAAAGGGGAGTGGGAAACTCGTCAAGCGAATTTAGTGTCGTACATGAATTATGCCAGGAGGCTGCTTCCGTTCTTCGATCGAGTGGAACTTCATCATGTACCCAGGGCTGAAAATCAGATGGCTGATGCTTTAGCCACGTTGGCTTCAATGTATAAAGTCAATTATTGGAATGAGGCTCCAAGAATTGTACTTTCGCGTCTTGATAGACCGGCGTTTGTGTTTGCAATCGAGGATGCCAAAGACGGCAAGCCATGGTTCCACGATATCCAGACCTTCCTTATGACTAAGGAGTATCCTGCGGGTGCGTGAACCCAGGATAAGAAGACTCTAAGGAGGCTATCTGGAAACTTTTATCTTAATCCTGATGGAGTGCTGTATAAGAGAAACCACGATCTCGTGCTACTCAGATGTGTAGATGAGAAAGAAGCAAATATGCTCATGGAAGAAGTCCATGAGGGCACATTTGGTACGCACGCCGGCGGGCATGCCATGACGAGAAAGATCCTGAGAGCAGGGTATTACTGGCTGACGATGGAGTCGGATTGCTTCAGATTCGCGAAGAAATGTCACGAATGCCAGATTTATGCTGATAAAGTTCATGTGCCGCCGTGCCCATTGAATGTCATGTCCTCCCCTTGGCCCTTCTCCATGTGGGGCATCGACATGATAGGCAAGATCGAGCCCACTGCATCCAATGGTCATCGTTTCATTCTGGTAGCTATTGACTACTTCACCAAATGGGTGGAGGCAGCCTCGTACGCTAATGTGACCAAGCAGGTGGTGGCTAAGTTCATAAAGAGGGACATCATCTGTCGCTATGGAATTCCCGAGGATCATTACTGATAATGGTTCGAATTTGAATAACAAGATGATGAAGGAGCTGTGCCAGAGCTTCAAGATTGAACACCACAACTCATCTCCTTACCGGCCGAAGATGAATGACGCTGTTGAAGCAGCCAACAAGAACATAAAGAAGATTGTTCAGAAGATGGTTGTGACGTATAAGGATTGGCACGAGATGCTGCCGTTTGCCTTGCACGGTTATCGTACGACGGTGCGTACGTCGACCGGGGCAACTCCTTTCTCCTTGGTGTACGGTATGGAAGTTGTCCTACCGTTAGAAGTGGAGATTCCCTCTTTGCGAGTTTTGGTTGATGTGAAACTCGACGAGGCAGAATGGATTACGAATCGTTTGAACCAACTCAGCCTGATGGACGAGAAGAGGTTAGCATCGATTGCATTTGGTCGCCTGTACCAAAGCCGAATGAAGAAAGCTTATGATAAGAAGGTGCGTCCCAGAAGCTTTCAGACGGGTGATCTCGTCCTGAAGAAGATTCTTCCGCCACACTCCGATCACCGGGGCAAATGGACTCCGAATTACGAAGGGCCGTATGTCGTCAGCAAGGTCTTCTCAGGAGGAGCTTTGTTGTTATCCACGATGGATGGTGAAGATTTTGCATCCCCGGTGAACGCAGACGCAGTTAAAAAATACTTTGCTTGAAAGAGACCCGCTGGACAAAAAAGAAAGAGTCCAGGCAAAAAAGGGGCATCCCGGCGAACCAAAAACAGAATAAAAGGTTCGGGCAAAAATTAGGGATATATTGAAAAAATGTACACCCGCGAAGTCGAAAACCTACACTAGGCGGCTTCGGCAAAAAAGGGTATCCCGGTGAACTGAAAACCCGTAAAGGGCGGTTCACGCAAAAGTTAGGGATTTGAATAAGCAAATGACTGCGCTCCGCGTGTGGACTTTCATTGTTTAGTGGTTGGGAAGACCTGAGGGTCGTTTATCTGAATCAATCTCTTCCGAAGCCGAAGCGTCGGAGAAGTATCGAAGTCGAGTGGGTCTTAGAGGGATCAACTCATGGTGTTCGTCTACGTCTCAGTGCCGACATTTGTATATACTGATGTATATTTATGTTTTCTTTTTGCGCGGATTCCTCATTCCAGGAGCTTGCCTCTGTTGTAAAACATTTTTGCCCGTTCAGGGGTTCACCATCAATAAAATGCACATTATTCAACAATTCTGCTTATCTGTTTAGCATTTATCTGTTTTGTTGCGAATGAAAACGCCGATGTTTTTTTGATAAAATGCGCATACATAAACTTGCGGGCCGAGGCCCATTGATTGTTGAAACAATTAATAAACGGAGTATTGTCATGAGATAATAACCTTGATAGGTCCCTTTGAGGAGGGTATCTTGTCTGTTTGTTTCTGTTGTTGCAGGTGTAACACCTTCCAGAAGATGTGTCGTGCGCATCCCCGAAGCAGGGCGAGCCCTCCTTCTCCAGCAGAATTCAGTAGTCTCTCCTCCGCAGAATCTGAACGCAAGATGGTGAGCATTAATATGTCTTCCCCAGGTAGAGGTGATTCTCTTCCCCAAGCAGACGCATCCTGAGGGAGCGTCACCTCATCAGCTGAGCCAAGCACCGAAGAATGATGTCGTCTTTCCCCAGCACCGGGTCACAAGTGCAGATTTCATAAAAGTGTTCGGGTGCCGAAGCTCGTGTTTCCCCAGTAAAGTCGCCGAAGCAGGTGTCTCCCCCCAGCACCGGGTCACAAGTGCAAGTCTTGTAGGAAGCTGTTCGTATGCCGAAAGATGTAGTAACTGATGGTGCCAGACTGAAGTCTCCAGCGGAATTGAGATTCCCCACCAGAGTTATGTTCTTTCCCGAAGTTGGATGATTCCCTCTTCCCCCAGTGGAGTATTGGAACAGCTGATGTTATATTCCCCTGCAGAGTCGTACTCTCTCCCCCGAAGTCAGATGATTCTTTCTTCCCCAGCGGAATTGAAATCCCTCATCAGAGTCGTACTCTCCAGTGAAGTAGAATGATTTCTCTCCCCGGCTGAGTCCGCAGAAAAGCAGAATCCTGGGAAGCAGTTGAGACCATGAGTGGATTTTCCCTAGCAGATGTTGAACAGCTGATGTTGTATCTCCCCAGAGTCGTACTCTCTTTGGCGAAGCAGAATGACTTCTCCTTCCTCAGCCGAGTTTGCAGATGCCCAAGAGAGCCGAGTCCTTGGAAGTTGATCAGACCATACTCAGTTGTTTCCCCAGTGGAGTGTGGAGCAGCTGAAGTCGTTTCCCCACAGAGTGGTCATCCCCAGAAGAGTTAGCCGAGACGGCCGCGCAGTTTATTCTCGCGATTGATATCAGCAAGTCCAGGTTCTCGTAGAGCTTCGTTCCCCTGCAGCAGATCAACTGAAGTTGTTTTCCCTACAGCAGTCAACCAGAAGATCGTTTCCCCAGACGGAGCCGATTGATACCAGCGGGTCCATGTTCTCCTCAGCAGGATGATTCCTCTACCTGAGTAGTTCTTGTCTCCTTGACAAAAGGGTTTCCTCCTCCCGGCATTTATTTTGCGGACGGGATCGCATCATTGTGCATGACTGCATGGCATTTAGCATTGCATAGCATTGTGCATGATTGCATGGCATTTAGCATAAACGCATATCATTCCCACCTTGTGGGGCATAGCGCAGAAGCATATGCATCATAAGCATGACCTAGGTCATCATCATTCATGTCTTACAGGCGTTTCACCAAAAGACCAGTTGCTCAGGATGATTCCTGATATTCTCTCCAACAAGGTCGCTTTCTTAGGATGATTCTTAAGACCCCGGTGTAATCCCCATGGTCGCTCGCTCAAGATGATTTTTGAGATCCCCAGCGAAGTCTTCAGTTCGAGATGATTCTCGAATTCCTCAGCAGGGCCGTTTGCTTAAGGTGATTCTTAAGACCTCAGCGCAATTTCCCGAGTTGTTTGCTTAGTATGATTCTTGAGCTCCCCAGTAGCATCCCCAACAAGAGTTGCCCAGGAAGATTCCTGGAATACCCAGCAGAATAAAGTCTCCAGAATGGTTATCGGTTCAGGATTATTCTTGAAGGTGCCCGACGGAGCTGTTTGTTCAAGATGATTCTTGAAGTTCTTAGCAGCGTGATATGTCTGCTCCAACAGTGTTGTCTAATCTGAAGATTGACTGCGTAAACGCCTGAAGGCGGTATCAGAAGGTTCCTGTGAGCTCAGATGTCCTTGTTGACGAATCAACGTGTGGCTGAAGACAAGGTTCCAAAGTTTGTAGATATACCAAGATGATCCGTGTTGGTCTGAAGACCAAGTCAGTTGCCCTGAGGTGATGATTGATTGCGATCAAGTGGATAGTATTTCTTCTGACTGAGGTCGAAGATGTTTCTCCAGCTGAAGCGGAGTTTTGCCTGAAGGCAAAGTGTTTGAATCCCCGTAGAGTCATGAATGGCTCAGGATACCATTTCTCTGACTGAAGTCACAGATTTCCCAAGCTGAAGCGAAGGTGCCTGAGGGCAAGGTTATCCCCAAGGTCATGAATGACCTAGGATTCATTTTTCGGACTGAAGGCCGAAGTATATCCCTGACTGAAGTCTCAGATGCTCTATAGCAGAGGCGGAGTTGCCTGAAAGCATATCCATGTATCCTTGAAGGTCAAGGACCATTTCTTTAGACTGAATTCGAAGATGCCTCCTGCAGAGTTGCCGACGGGCAAAAGTTTACACCCTTGAAGGCCCAGAATGTCTTTTCTAGCTGAGGCTGGAATAGCCGACGGGCAGGGTTTCATTCATATTCAGAAGTACTTGAATATTTTTTCTAGCTGAAGCTGGAAATGGCCAGGGGCCAGGGTTTCATATATCTTTAAAGCTGAAGTTCTACGGTGGGCAGTGTGCAGTAGTATCCCGATGTGCGTTATGGTTCTGAGGGTGAACCCCAGATCAGAGTGTGCTCGGTTAAGTCTCTCATTCCCAGCGGAGTAGTTTCAAATATGCAAGTGTACCTTTTTCTTCCATTTACCAGGGATTTGGCGGCGAGGTTAAATCATCATTTGTCCAGCGGCGAGGTTGGATGTTTGTTCGACGGCGAGGTTGAGCGTTTGGATTTGGCGGCGAGGTCAGATCATCATTTGTCCAGCGGCGAGGTTGGATGTTTGTTCGACGGCGAGGTTGAGCGTTTGGATTTGGCGGCGAGGTCAGATCATCATTTGTCCAGCGGCGAGGTTGGATGTTTGTTCGACGGCGAGGTTGAGCGTTTGGATTTGGCGGCGAGGTCAGATCATCATTTGTTCGGCGGCGAGGTTGGATGTTTGTTCGACGGCGAGGTTGAACGTTTGGATTTGACGGCGAGGTCAGATCATCATTTGTCCAGCGGCGAGGTTGGATATTTGTTCGACGGCGAGGTTGAACGTTTGGATTTGACGGCGAGGTCAGATCATCATTTGTCCAGCGGCGAGGTCAGATTATGTTTGTTTGACGGCGAGGTTGGATATTTGTTTGACGGCGAGGTCAGACTCTTTAAATCCCCAGTACAGATTATGTTTGTACGACGGCGATGTCGAGTGTCTCTAAGAGGATGTTTGTGTCCGACGGCGATGTCAGATTCAGTTTTCCAGCGGCAATGTTGGGCATGTCAAGGTGATCCAGTCTTCTGACGGCGATGTTAGGTGATGCAGATCCTTCTAGTTTCTCCAGCGGCGATGCGGGGTATTTTGTTCATTTTTGTATTTTCTCCAGCGGCGATGTTGGGTATTTTGGTAATTCAGGTTTAGGTCTCCGGCGGCGATGTTGGACGCTTGTTTCCCCGAGTTATGGTTGTTCTTGACGGCGATGTCAGGTGATTTAGTCTTCCAGCGGCGATGTTGGGTGTTGTGGTTGTCTGAAGGCAATATCAGAAGAATTTAATGTGGATAACTGACAGTGATGTCAGATCGATATGTCTCCAGCTAGTTGCCGTGCAGCTAGCATTGCAATATTCGAAGATTTGTTCCTCGCAGAGTATCGTGTGCTCGTGCAGTTGGCAAATTTTCGGGTTTACCGGTATTCAATCGTCTCGCACCCTGATTGGTTGAGAGCCGTTCGCTTCTCACCCAGTCAGGTTCAAGCCGTTTGAATAGGGGCAGCTGTTGCACCCCAAAATTTGACCAACAATTATTTATTCATTGAGTGTTTGAAAGTTGATACCTTCATCAGGCAGTTCAAGAGATCCCCAGAGGAATTGGGTGAAACCAGGGTTGTGTGCTTCATAGCTTGAGAGTTGGGGGTGCTCCTCAGATGATTCTGAGACTTTGAGAATGAATTAGATGTTTTGAGAAAGCTTATGAGATGTCTTGAAAGCCATCATGGAGCCTAGATAGGTCATTATGCAAGAATTCAGAAAATTCAACCATGAATGGTAGAATTAGGGTTTTGACTGGGTCAACCCTAGATCAGCTGAAGATTTGGAGAAGGTTGAGACCTAATCCAAGGGCCATGAGATCATGGAATGATGTATGGAGATGTTATAAACCAACTCATCATGAATGAGGAGTTTGAGAAGTTTCAAGTTAGGGTTTCTGAGGATTGTCAGTGAAAAAACCCTAATTTGATCCCTATCTTCCAGGCAGTTTTAGCTCAAGATGTGATTGATATCTCATCTTCCCCACAACATGAATGTTGTATAGCTTGTTCTTAGCTTTAATTTGAGTGGTGGAAGTCCTTGATAGGAGTTGCAGAGCTCAAGTTATGGTTTTGACAAATTACAGGTCAGCTGAGGTGTGTGAATCTGGGTCCTTGAAAGTCACCCAACTTGCAGACAACGTTTTCCCTAGTAGGATGATTCCTATGATTTTTTGGTCAACATGAATGTTGAAGAGAATCTTCTTAGCTTTCTATAGAGTACTAGAAGTCCTTGATAGGATTTGTAGAACTCAACTTATGGTTTGAACAAGACAGGGGTATTTTGGTCATTTGTCAGTTATAGGTCATTTTTAAGCAAAGGCCATATCTCCTATTTCCAAGCCTCAAATGGAAAAACTCAAAACATGAAAGTTGTTCAAAATGTGATGTTAAGTCTAGAAAGAAGGTCATGAATTGTTGTAAAAGCTCATAGCATGGATTTGCATGATTGGTTAAAAATGAACTAAAAATGGCTTATAAGTTTAAAAAGTTGAAATTGGAAATTGGTTTGGAGGATCTAGGAATCCAAAATAGGTCATCCAATATATCATTTTGATTGGAAACATCATTTTGAGAACAATGGTTCAAATATAATTTTGATTTGAAGCTTTAAAGTGGGACATGCTTTGGAAAATTGAAACTTGCATATTAAGGCACCTTTGGAAATCATAACACAAGGCAAGGAAGAGGCTTGTTTTTGTACATTCCTTCTCAATATCTCACATAAGGAGATTTTGGCACCAATTTGCAAGGTTTAAGGCATGATGCATGAGATTTTCAACTTACCATCATATGAGATTCCAAGGACTTTCTAGCTCATTCTAGAAAGATCTAGGAGTTTCCATTGATCATTATAAGAAGAGTGAATCATGGAGGGTAAAAGGTTGGTGATCATTGTTGATGAGAGGTGAGATTAGAGTGTGAAAAGCAAGATTCTTCCATTGGCAATTTCACATCAAACCTTCATTCTCCCCAATCTCCATTCATTTCTCCTCCACAAACCTATTCTTTTGATCATTGTGGTTGACTACATGCTGAGATAGAAGAAGATCCATGGCAGTTTGAAGCTATTTTGAGGAAATTGCAAGAAGTGCATTTTGATATCAAACACGAGTTTCAAGCCTTGATCATTCATCCTGCTGCATACAGAAGTCATAGTGGGCATTGGAGAGTAATCAAGGAAGGTTTCAGGCACTGAATTGCAAGGAAACCATAGCCTCCATTAAAGTATAACAGGTTGGTGAATTCACTCATTTCTCCTTAATTATGCATAGTTAGGTTAGATCTTAGGTGTAGAACTGTTAAGCTAGGTTAGTTGATTAAATCCTGAGCATTAGGGGGAATTTCGTGGAGTTTCATGGCAGGTACAAGAATCTGTTATGATTGATAGCAAGCTGGATAATAGGTTTTAGTGCACGATTGATAGCTCATGGTGATAAGCATAGCATGTAGAAGAGAATTATACCATTAGAGTTGAGAATCCTCATGATCAATATCAGTGAAAATGGTGGAACCAAGAACTTCATCCCTTCTGTTTGCGCATGTTAAGAGGATTCAATGGAAACTACGAGCATGGTTGGATTCCTGGAATTTAGTAGCGTGATTTTGGTTTTGGAATGTTTGGAAATCATCAAGTATCGAGGGAGATATATGAGGTGGAAAGTCTGCGCATGGAGGAAGGGTTTCCTGAAAACCCTAGAATCATTTGGGACGATGGCCAGCTGCCGCTGGATTGGTCCCTCAATTTGACTAATTCACCTCAATCTACGGCCCAGATTAATCAAGAAAACAGAGGGAAAATTTAAAAACTGAAACGCCGTCGTTTGGTTTAATGAGGCGCGTGTGGGCCTATCCAAATCACTATCCCCACCCCCCATATTCTGGCCCATTGAATATTGAACTGGGGCGCCCTTGCTTATCACACCCCCCTCCCCCTTAATTGAATTCTTTTAATTTTTTAATTTCTTTTATTGTTTGTCTTTTATAAAATTCATAAAAAATAGGAAATTTAATATTTTTTAATTCTTGTTTTTTTCATATGTTAGTAAATCTGTCTAGAAAATTCTAAATAAATAAAATGTCCATTTTATTTTCTTTTCATATTTTAATAGATTTTTCTTTTAAATAGCATTTTCAATATGTTTTAATTGATACATGATTTTGTAGAATTTGTTTTAGGACCTTCCTTTAATCTTTTTAATTCATTCTTTTTTGTGTAATTAGATATTGAATCATAGTTCCCCATAGGATTTAATTCTTGATTTTTAGATTAAAATTTGATGTAGTTTGATGGTTAGACATTTAGGTGCTCTAATTAGGGTTTTAGGTTGTATAGGTAGACTTGAACAAATTTGTTTTGGGGTTTATAGGCCAAATTAGTGTATGGGGAATGCATGGGTTAAGGGTAAGTATGTATAGAATCCCCTAGAATTTTGCTAGAATATTGTATGGTATTTTAGTATTTTTCATTGATTTTTGAATGTATGGATAGTATGTGTGTTGCTTAAAGGCATAAGTTGTATTGTTGTGTTTGTTTTTCTTCTCTTTTGAGTGTGTGAGCTTTGAAGATTGAGTTGAAGACCTTGTGGATCATCATGGAAGCTTTGAAGACCTTGCAGAGGAGTTCAGCATAGCTTTTGTTGTTTTGTTTATAGGTTTATAGGGGCATAGGCAGAGCCCTAGATAGAATACTCTGTTCAATAAACAAGGAGGGTCTTGTTCACCTCCTTTCTTCTCTGTGACATAGAGTCCCTTAAGGGTATTCACCTCTCTCCTTTGGAGGGATTAGTGACCTTGCCCTATAAGGTAGAACTTTGAGAGAGCCTCTCCTTTGATGCTAAGTCCTCAATGGCATCCCTTGGAAGTCAGTGAGTACTGCAACATCCTCACCTCATCTTGTTGACTGAATCTTGTTTGCTGGAGCATTGGAGCCATTGAAGATAGAAGCTGAGGCCTTGAAAAGGATGATTCCTTGAAGATTATTGAAGTCTGAAGACTCTGTGAAGATCAAGTTGATGCCTGAAGATCCCTGAGGATAGTGAAGCCTGAAGGTAGAGCTGATCAAAGGAGCTGAAGCTCAAGGGAGAAGATGAGTTGATACTCATGTTGTAGGGTTGATACCTAGAAAGCAAGTGATCTCTGGAGTCTGAAGACTGGGTTGCTGCTGGAGGAGCTGAGGCCTTCTTCTGTTTTCTTTGATGTATTGTGTGTTTTGTCTGATTTGCCTGCTGCATTAGACTATGCACCTTTAGATTGAGTTCAGTATAAGAGCATGAGTGCATCTGATTGTATTGTTATTACTTGGCTTTGCTTGCGGGTATTCGGTAGAGCCCAGCTCCCTTGCCCATGTGTTTATTTTGCTTGATAGCATTTCATTTTCTGTCTGTATGATTACAGTTTACTGTTTTTGCTTGATAGCATGTTGTTTATTTCAGTATGATTACTGTTATTTCATGACTGGCTTGAGGTTGAGACGAGCTTGTGGAGGCTGAAGCCCCACACACATTTCCTCCCTCACTTGCATTGCATGCATTTTACTGTTAAAGCTGATGCTTTTGTCTGTTTTGGTGTATCATTGATATGATCCCTTAGGACTCTCATTTCCTCTGATGAGGATTTGATGATAGACTTTTAGGTTGAAACCTATGCATGACAACCTCTAGGAGTTCCCTGTTCAAACCTCAACCATAGGATGAATCCATGGCATGATAACAGTAGGACTTGATAGTCTCCCTCCTAGTTGGGCCTGTTCTCCTCTCATCTCGAAGCAGGTTAAAATACAGTAATCATGAATGATTTCTTTCGTACGTTACGAGCCTTAAGCCATCTGAGGATGGATGTTTAGTATGGTACCCTTTGGGTGACATGCGACGCATTCACTCTCAGGTCATAGTCTCTAGTGCGGTTGAAATCGCAAACGCAATAAAAAACATTTCTTTTAGGAGATGACCCGTAGTTAGCCGAACTACGTTTGCTCTGATCTTTCATACCAGATGAAAGTACGTAGGCATAGGACGCGATGTCCTAGCGAGCAACCTTCAACCTTCACCCGTAGTTAGCCGAACTACGTTGACTCTGATTTCTCATTCTCTGATGAGAATACGTAGGCATAAAGTGTGACGCTTTGCCGAGTCATTTTTCTTTTCTTTTTCAGCCAGCCTTGATAGGTAGATAGATTATAACTAACCCGTCCAAGTAAACAAACAAGCGAGGATCCCGTCGAGTACGACGGACGTGAGGGGTGCTAATATCTTCCCCTTGCGTAACCGACTCCCGAACCCAGACAATGGTTGCGATGACCTTGTCTTACCCTTATTCGTCAGGTTTTTTCCGATCGTTTCCTTTCCCGCTCTAAGGGATAAATAACGAAAGGTGGCGACTCTTCTGTTTTGCCGACACCTTATTTTCGCGCAAGCGACAAATAACATATGGGAAAAAGGCACAAAACTCCAGGAGTCATCGCCAGTAGTACCATCCATCAACATATATAGCAGCAATGACTCCGGTTTTTCAACCGTCATCACAGCAGGGTCCCCAGCCTGGGACATCCAGTAATCAGCACCAGTATCATTCTGGCAATCAACATCAATATCACTCCAACAATCAATAACAATACCATCTTCCGCAAGGTCAACAGCCTCAGAACAGGGCTCCAAGGGCGAATTATCAGGCAAACAGGCCAAAAATACAGCCTATTCCGATGAGCTACACTGATCTGTTCCCCATGTTGATAGAAAGAGGGTTGGTTAAAATAATAAAATTAGGTGCTCCACCTAATCCACTCCCGTTCTACTACAATGCCAACGCTCGCTGCTTATTTCATGAGAATGCTCCAGGCCACAATCTTGAAGGTTGCTTCGCACTGCAGCACCTTGTTCGTGAATTAATTGAAAAAAGAATTCTGTCCTTCGAAGATAATCATCCAAACATGAAGAACAACCCTCTGCCAAATCATGGTGGAGTCAATGCCATTACTGAAGAAGGTGAAGGATCAGAAGACAAGAAAGTTACCACTATTGGTGAGATCAAGGTGTGTCGCTACTGCGAAAATCGGCGCCGGCTGAACAGAAGAGTCGCCACCGTGCGTTATTTATCCCAACGGAGGGAAAGGAAACGCTCGAAGTAAACCTACCGCAAAGACGGGAAAGGAATGGTCATCGCAACCAAATCCTGGATTCGGGAGTCGGTTACGCAAGGGGAAGGTATTAGCACCCCTCACGTCCGTCGTACTCGACGGGATCCACGCTTGTTTTCTGGTACGGATTGTTATTCTATCTACTCTACAGGTCAAAGGATAAAAGAAAATAAAATGACTCGGCAAAGTATCGCACTTTATGCCTACGTATTCCCGTCTGGAACGAGAAATCAGATTCAACGTAGTTCGCCTACCTACGGGAAAGGAGGGGAAGGTTGCTCGCTAGGATATCGCATCCTATGCCTACGTACTTTCATACAACATGAAAGATCAGAGCAAACGTAGTTCGGGCCACGTACGACACAAGTCTGTCTTGATTGTTTTTATCCTTCTGAAAAAGGTTTTCTCCTGATTATGGGTCCAAGCGGACAAAAATGACGTTTTTTGATTGGTTTACAGTCTTTTACGCAAGAACTGTCTTTTATTGATGCTTGAAATGTTTATTGTATTTTTCTGATTGTTTTGAGATAGAAGAGAAACAGCAAGTCTAAAACCTATGGTTGAAAAGGGAATCATAATCTACCCTAATGTTGTCATGCATGGATAAGAACCTAGTGTCTGTCATATTTCTCTCTTGCGCAGAGAGAAACAGAGATCCTACGGGATAAACGGAAAAAGAAATAGCATATATACAGTAAAGCGGTAAAATGCATGAATGCAGCAGTACAAGCGAGGCAAGGGAGTCCCACTCAACCTCGAACCTAGAAAACAACAGGCAAAAGTGAACAAAATTCACTTTAAACCTAACAGGGTAATTATCAAACAATACAGTCAAGAAACTCAAACAATACATCAACAGCTCTAAACAGCACCACCAGCTCTAAACAGCAAAAACCTGACAGCACAAGCTCCATCTTCTACCAGTCTTCAAGTCAATGAACTCTATTCTCAATCCTCAAGGGCTTCTTCAAAGCAAGCTCTCCAGCAGAGAAATGATTATAAGAGGATTTAGAATGTTAAACAGTCTGCTGAGCACCAAAGGTGGCCTACAGAAAGTTAACATAATACAGACTGTTTCTCTCAAAGTTCTATCTCCTAGACACAGTCACTAATCCTTCCAAAGGAGGGATGTGAGTATTAAGGAGAGACTTTTAATCATTGATAAGAATGGAGGCAAAAGAAACCATCCATGTTTATGAAGAAAGTTTCTACTCTAAGGCTCTACCTATACCCTATGTCCTATGGTCTTCAAACAACTCCAAGCAAGCCAAGCAATCTTCATCAAGCTTTGATTTTGATCTTCAACTTTGTCTTCATTAGGCTCCATCATCATGCTCTTCAAACCAAGCCAACACCCCAAGCAAAGCCCAATAAGCCCACACAAACAATATAAACCCCAAAAGGGCACACCATACAATCAAACAAATTACAAAATATACTAAAAATATTAATATAGTAGGGAAAATTCTAATATTATTTCTAGGGGATCTACTATACCTACCCTTAATACCCTATATGCCCCAGGTCCTAATTCAATCTAAAAACCCAAAAGAAATTGTTTTAATGCACCTAAGTTGTGTATAAACCCTAATCTGATCACCTAAAGTTCTCTAATTAAAACTACCTAAAAAATAATCCTAAAAAAATATGGAATAAAATCCAGGGGTACCTAATATGTATATCTAATTGCCCTAAAAAGATTGACCTAAAAATATTAAGGGGACTACCTAAAACAAAATCTACAAAATCAAGTACAAACTATATTCAATAAGAAACAATTAAAAGTAAAATATTCACAAAAATAAAGAAAATGCCTAAACCAACATTTTTATTTATTCATAATTTTCTTAAGGTCAGAACTAACCTATAGCAAAAAATTCCAGATTAAACTAACCATTTTCTGATTTTTTATGATTTTCCTAAGATGTCAAATAAAATGAATAAAATGAATTAAAAGAAACATGATCAGGGGTGCAGAAAGTAACTACGCCTAGTTCAAAGTTCCATGGGCCAAAAAATCAGGGGCGCGTATAGCAATTGTGCTAAGCCCAATACCAGCATAAAATTCAATTCAGAAATCATTAAGAAATAAAAAAACGCGCGGTGTGGATAGTATCTAAAACTAGTGTAATATGAGATGGGCCCTAAACTGGAGGTGTACTTATCAATAATCAACTCAAGCCCACAGTTCCAACTTAAATGAAACGACCGCGTATGGCTCTTCAGTAAAACCTTCACCAAAATGAAATGCAATCTCCTCCACACGATCCCTATTAGAGTCAAAAGTCAGCAATGATCTAACGGATGAAAAACTGTCTTCCCCATTCAAACATAATTGGAGCCAAAACTCCATTGATGAAGGCTCATGAACAACATCTGATCCACACACGAATTCCCTCAATACAACATCAAATTCAGCAAAATCAAACCCTAACCTGATCTATTTTTCACCCTGATTTCATCCATATCATCATCATCAATTGATACAGTCTCTAGCAGTAAACACGATCATGGATTCAGAAATGCTCATAAATTCAACCAACACTAATCATCAAACTATTGTGCTCAATGTCTTCCTCACTCATCACTGATCAAATACAACTAAAAACCTAAGGTTCTACTTGCATATCCATGGAGTTCTAGGTCCAAACAGAATTTGTGTCCACATGAAATTCATCACTAAATCGTGTCAAACTTTCCAGGAAGCATCATCTAACCACCTACATTGCTTCTATCCTAACAATTCTTGATGATTCTACCTAATTCGAGCCAGAAGAAGAAAGTTACTAACCTGCGAAATTGATGAAAACAGATGATGTAATGCTTCAATCTACTGCTTGCAAAGCTCCAGAATCACTCAATGCTTTGATATCTTGCTACTGTTTGCAATGGATCTTCCTCAAATGGCCTGAATCAGTGTAACAGAATTCCAATTGCAGATGAAGAAGTAAGAACTCAAGAACACAAATCAGGCTTGGATTCTCTCAGATTTTGATTGAAACACTCTCAGTGATGATTATAGAATTGATTTGGATCAAGAAATTGAAGAAATGATGAAGAATTGTGAGAATTCGAAATTGAATTGTAAGAAGAAAGTGTGAAGTTCAATCTCTGGGTTTTGCACAAAATGAAGCCCAACCTTGATCTTGATCAACTCTAATGGTTATATAGGTGATGTTAGAAACTTCTAGAGAGTGCTGGAATGATCCTATGAGAAAATGATAATCTCATGTCATGAGTTTTTCCTTTAATGAGATTAACATATCAGCTTGCCTTTCACTTGCTACAGCACCTAGTTCTGGTTTGAATTTGTCATCAAATGAGATAATGAAAGTGTACATGTGGTTCCTTGCCTTGCAATTTATCCCTTATGTGATTTGGCATGTGTTACTTAAATGACAAGCAATTGAACATGACTTCATAATTCTGGCCTTAACTCAAAAAAGTAATAATATCATTGATCTCAAAATGTAATTTCCATTCAGTTTGATAGGTCACATGATGTATTTAGGCTTTGGATCAAAAAATCCCAAATTTGGTCACTTGAAAATGGACTTTTACCTTCCATATTTGGTCAATTTTATCATTTTGAGTTCCATGCATTTCCAAACCATCATGACCTCTTCCCTAGACTCAAAACATCATTTTGAGCAAGTTTGATGTTGAACATTTTTCCATTTGAAGCTTGCAAGTAGGAGTTTTAGGCATATGCTTGAAATGACCTATAATCTTACTTTCCCAAAATACCCCTGGCTTGTCAAGATCATAAGTAGAGCTCCAAAAATCAGATTGAGGCATACCATACCTTTCTAGAAATCTAAGATCATGAGGAACAACTTTTATGTTGGCCAAAAATCTATTTGAAAACTCCTTATGGGGTAAACGTTGCTTGGAAGTCAAGTAACTTTCACAGATAAATTTCAGTGTCCTCAGATGACCTGTAACTTGCAAGAACCATAACTTGAGTTCTATAAATCTCCTTGATGTCTTCCACCACTCAAATTAAAGGTATTGAGATGTTATACAAGTTTCATGTTGGCCAAGGATCCATTTGAGAATTGCATTTTGAATTACTTTGCTTGGAAGTTTGACCTAAATCAGGGAATTTTACACAGAAACCCTAATTTAGAAACTTCTCTTCTTCTTGATTTCTTTTGATTTCTCCTTGGCACAACACCACATCCATATCCACATATCAAATTATGAATCCCACATCCTTCAAATGGGCCTTGATGCCCTTCAATCAAGCATCAACCCTAGGGTTGACCTAGGTGAAACCCTAGTTGACTGTCTTCAGCTGTAGCTCTTGCAACCACACCAATAACTTGGCTTACTTTCAAAATGACCCTCTAGGTCTTCCATGATGCCTACACACATTCCATGCCTCAGTCCATAGCTCACAACCTCTATGATGATCTTCAAATACTCCCGAGACAGGCTCTAAATCAACTACTTGATCTATTAACTTCTCAAGGCTTTACCTTCTTTCTTGGTGACTTGAATAGGCTTGAATCTTGATAAGAACCTTTTGAATACACTCCTTGAGATGAAAAATAGCACTTGATCCCTTGTTGGATGACTTGCCCATGCTATGCTATGCAAATGAATGAACTATGTATATGATCTACTATGCAAATGATAAAGCTATGAAAACACAAATCAGGTAAAACAAGTTGGTCAAATTTTAGGGTGCAACAGCTGCCCCTATTCAAACAGCTTGGACCCGACTGGGTGAAACGCCCGGAGCCTTCAGACAATCGAGGTACGAGACAGTTGAATACCAATAAACCCGGAAATTTGCCAACTGCAAAAATAAATTGCGAAATAAACTGCACCACTATCTGGGGGAACACTATATACAAATCTGATTTCAACATTATCGGGGTAAGCTTATTGACTTCATTGGGAGAAGTACTTTTGCAATTCTGTCTTGTCATGGGGCACATACGATGTTCCTTACAGGGAAATCCTTCGCCTAGATACTGAAGAGTTCATCTGCCTATCTCTCACAGGAGACATGCGTCGACTTACACTTCATCCACCCATCCAATATGGGAACACTATTCTGTTTACATCACGGGAAAATTTTCTTCTGCCCATCATACAGGAAAATACACTTCTGCCCATCACACAGGAAAAATTATTCTTCTGCCCATCACACAGGAAAGTTATTCTTCTGCCCATCACACAGGAAAATTATTCTTCTTCCCATCACACAGGAAAATTATTCTTCTGCCCATCACACAGGAAAAATTATTCTTCTTCCCATCACACAGGAAAATTATTCTTCTGCCCATCACACAGGAAAATTTATTCTTCTGCCCATCACACAGGAATATTATTCTTCTGCCCATCACACAGGAAAATTATTCTTCTGCCCATCACACAGGAAAAATTATTCTTCTGCCCATCACACAGGAAAATTATTCTTCTGCCCATCACACAGGAAAATTTATTCTTCTGCCCATCACACAGGAAAATTATCTCGGACATAGTTTCTTTGCCTATTCTTTGCATTAACTAACTCCACTGGGGATATTCCGAAAATAACTGTCAAACACTCGTCTCGATAACAAGTGGCTACTTCTGAACTTTGATTTTATAAAAACCTGAAACGCTGCCGCAACAACAAACTTGAAGAAACATTCCGCTGGCCGGATACAATACCGCCTCAATTGGCAACTCTGTGGGATAAATAATAAACTGAATTATGCCATCCCATGTCTCCCGGCGAGACCTCGATTGTCTGGTAATATCTGAGCTTTTAGAACTCCATACTCCTATTGAGAAAGCACACTTGAAAGCGAAAGGTTAACCAACCTGATCTATGTTTCATAATGCGTATGTTTGATAATGGCGTAATGCTCCATCCAACATGGAAATGCTACGCGTTTTTATTTGGTAGATGCAAATATGACACTATATGCCGATGCAAATGCACGCTCGAACTGCTGGGATAGCTCTAACAAGCTTGCTTCATCAAATCTGCCGTCGAGGACAAATATCACCCTGCTGGGGAGTGAACGGGTATCACCAAGTATTCCGGCAAAATAAATGCCAGGACACACAACCAACTCTGTTGGGGAGAGTTTTAACCTTCGATTTCCACCGGGAGGAAAGAAGACACTTGCTGAAAAGAGAGAACTCCGCTGGGGACGAGACGACTCTCTTAGGGAAAATCAACTGACTCCGTTGGGGAGAATAAATGACCCTACTGGGAAGGGAATCTCTGCTGGGGAGAGTAGACTGTCTGGGTACAGCTCACAAGTTTGGAAATATTAATCTTCTGAGGCTAAACAATTCTGCTCGGGTCAGGGAATCCTTTTGGGGGACACCACACTGTCTGAATACAGCCTACGATCTTGGAATCATCAATTCTGTTGAGGGTAAACGACCCTGCTGGAGAATGTCCTTCGGATAAGCAGCGACTAGCTGGGGAATCTGATCCTTCTTCAGTAAGGAACATTGTCATTTCAGCTTCCGGGAATGAAGCGCGACCTGCATGGAGATTCACTTCACATAACGATCAAGTCTTTTCGTTACGAGCTTCTGGTTAGGACTGCAATCTTCCGATCGTCCACTTCGTATGGTCAAGAACCCTGCAACACCACAAACGAGACAAGACAAGTCTATACAACCAAATCTATTCAGGTTAGCTTTAGTGACATCATTTTCAGTCAATTTGAAGTTTTAGCAATTATTGGCAAAGGCCAGCAATGTTATGCACTTGCTAGTTTTATTAAACATTGGCACTTTTCACATACAAAACGGTAAAGCACAAGCATCAAACACTGAATAACATGTTTTATTGATTGGGCCCCTGAATGGGCAGAGTTTTGTACACTGGATGTAACTCCTGAAAAGAGGAAGCTACGCACAACAAATATACAAGTATGCACAGGAAGCATATATACAATGACAAATCAAATTTGCACACATGTCGGCAACGTGATGCAGACGAACATCATGAGTTGATCCTCCTATGACTCGCCTGACTCTAGCGCTTTCCCGGTATTCAAACTTCTGAAGAGATTGTATCTGATAATCGACCTCTCAGGTATATTCTCTCGCACCAATGTGCACCGTAGTATCAAATTCGGATCGCAGTCATTTGCTTTTCAAATCCCTAACTTTTGCGTGAATCGCCCTTTACGGGTTTTCAGTTCACCGGGATACCCTTTTTTGCCGAAGCCGCCCAGTGTAGGTTTTCAACTTCGCGGGTGTACATTTTTTCAATTTTTATCCCTAATTTTTGCCCGAACCTTTCATTCTGTTTTTGGTTCGCCAGGATGCCCCATTTTTTCCTGGACTCTCTTTTTTCTGTCTAGCGGGTCAATTTCAAGCAAAGTATTTTTTAACTGCGTCCGAATTCACAGGCGACGTAAAGTCTTCACCGTCCATGGTGGACAACAACAATGCTCCTCCTGAAAAGACTTTTCTGACAACGTATGGCCCTTCGTAGTTGGGAGTCCACTTGCCCCGGTGATCTGCCTGCGGCGGGAGAATCCTTTTCAACACAAGGTCGCCCGTCTGAAAGCTCCGAGGGTGTATCTTCTTATCATACGCTTTCTTCATTCGACTCTGGTACAACCGACCATATGCTAGAGAAGCTAGCCTCTTCTCATCCATTAGACTCAGCTGGTTCAACCTGTCTTTCACCATTCTGCCTCGTCGAGTTGGACATCTTGTAATACCCTCAGGGAAGGAATCTCAACTTCTAGTGGTAACACTGCTTCCATTCCGTATACCAACGAGAATGGGGTTGCCCCGGTTGATGTGCGTACCGTCATACGATAATCGTGCAAAGCGAAAGGTAGCATCTCATGCCAGTCCTTATAGGTCACCACCATCTTCTCAACAATCTTCTTTATGTTCTTATTGGCCGCTTCAACAGCGCCATTCATCTTGGGTCGATAAGGAGAAGAGTTGTGATGTTCAATCTTAAAACTCTGACACAGCTCCTTCATCATCTTGTTATTTAAATTCGAACTGTTGTCGGTAATAATCCGCTCGGGGATTCCATATCTGCAAATGATATCTCGTTTGATAAACCTGGCTACCACCTGCTTGGTCACATTAGCATAGGATGTCGCTTCCACCCATTTGGTAAAATAATCAATTGCCACCAAAATGAAACGGTGTCCGTTAGATGTCGTCGGCTCAATTTTTCCAATCATGTCGATTCCCCACATCGAAAATGGCCATGGTGACGTCATTACGTTCAGAGGACTCGGAGGCAAATGGATTTTATCCGCATAGATCTGGCACTTATGAAACCTCTTTGCAAACTTGAAACAATCAGTTTCCATAGTTAGCCAGTAATAACCTGCCCGCAGCAGCTTCCTCGTCATAGCATGCCCACCAGCATGTGTACCAAATGTACCCTCGTGTATTTCCTCCATGAGCAACTTCGCCTCTTTCTCGTCTACACAACGTAGCAGCACCAAGTCGTGGTTTCTCTTGTACAGGACACCTTCCGGATTCAGATATAAATTACCCGCCAATCTCCTGAGAGTCTTCTGGTCATGACTGGATGCCCCAGCCGGATACTCTTTGTTCTTCAGGAAATTATGGATGTCAAAATACCAGGGTTTGTCATCAGACGCTTTGTCAATTGCAAATACGAAGGCGGGTCTGTCAAGCCGAGAGATAACAATTCTGGGAGCCTCATTCCAGAAGTTGACTTTATACATGGAAGACAATGTCGCCAGGGCGTCAGCCATTTGATTTTCTGCTCGCGGCACATGATGAAATTCAACCTTGTCAAAGAAAGGCAACAACCTCCTCGCGTAATTCATGTACGGTATCAGGTTGGGCTGACGTGTCTCCCATTCTCCTTTTATTTGATTCACCACCAGAGTTGAGTCTCCGTATACATCCAGATTTTTGATTCGCAAATCAATGGCTTCTTCAAGCCCCATGATGCAAGCTTCGTATTCGGCTTCATTATTGGTAACCGAAAAGGTCAATCGAGCAGTAAACGGGATGTGCGACCCGTGTGGAGTAGTGATGATTGCCCCTATTCCGCTGCCATAGGAGTTTACAGCTCCATCAAAGATCAACTGCCATTTGGAACCCAATTCTGGTCCTTCGTCCGGCAACGGTTCTTCACAATCTTTCATCTTTAGGTACATGATATCCTTGTCAGGAAAATCAAACCTCATCGATTGGTAGTCCTCAATAGGCTGCTCAGCAAGATACTCTGATAACACGCTCCCCTTTATAGCCTTCTGTGAAACATACTGGATGTCGTATTCAGTCAAAACCATCTGCCAACGAGCAATTCTCCCCGATAGTGCCTGCTTTTCAAATACGTATTTGATAGGATCCATCTTCGAGATGAGCATGGTTGTATGATTCAACATGTACTGCCTCAAACGCTTGGCGGCCCAGGCTAGCGCGCAACAAGTTTTTTTGAGCATTGAGTATCGAGATTCACATTCAGTAAACTTCTTACTCAGGTAGTATATCGCATGCTCTTTTCTTCCTGTCTCGTCGTGTTGATCGAGAACACAACCCATACTCCCCTCAAGAACCGTCAAATACATAATTAAGGGTCTCCCTGCCACTGGAGGTATCAAAATAGGAGGCTCCTGCAAATACTGCTTTATTTTATCGAACGCCTTTTGACAATTTTCATTCCATGTTTCAGACTGGTCTTTTTTCAACAGCTTGAATAATGGCTCACACGTAGCTGTTAGGTGAGATATGAACCGAGCAATGTAGTTCAACCTCCCTAAAAAACTGCGCACCTCTTTTTCTGTTTTAGGCGTCGGCATCTCTTGTATGGCTTTTATTTTTGCAGGATCAACCTCTATTCCTTTTTCGCTCACGATAAACCCCAGCAGTTTACCCGACCTCACCCCGAAGGTGCACTTGTTAGGGTTCAGTCTCAACCTGAACTTCCTAAGCCTCTTGAATAACTTCAGCAGATTGACCAAATGTTCTTCCTCCGTCTGGGATTTAGCAATCATATCATCGACATAAACCTCGATCTCTTTATGCATCATGTCATGAAAGAGAGTCGTCATTGCACGCTGATATGTTGCCCCAGCATTCTTCAATCCGAAGGGCATCACTTTGTAATAGAATGTTCCCCAAGGCGTAATGAAGGTAGTCTTCTCCATGTCTTCTGGCGGCATTTTAATCTGATTATAGCCCGAGAAGCCGTCCATGAAGGAGAATACGGAGAATTGAGCAGTATTGTCAACCAGCACATCGATATGAGGAAGTGGAAAGTCATCTTTCGGGCTCGCTTTGTTCAAATCACGGTAATCTACGCACATTCTCACTTTACCGTCCTTTTTTGGCACTGGCACAATATTAGCGACCCATGAGGGATATTTTGTGACAGCTAGGAAACCAGCATCCCACTGCTTTTGAACCTCCTCCTTAATTTTCACTGCCATATCAGGTCTAGTTCTGCGAAGCTTCTGCTTAACCGGTGGGCATTCTTCTTTTAGCGGCAGACGGTGCACAACCATATCCGTATCCAGCCCAGGCATGTCTTCGTACGACCAAGCGAATACATCACTATACTCTCTGAGCATTTCAACCAGTCTTCGCTTGACGTCGCTCTGCAGCGCGGCTCCTATACGGATGTGCCTTTCAACCCCTTCCGACCCCAGATTAACAATTTCAATGACTTCCTCATGAGGCAGAATGATTCGCTCTTCTTGCTTTACCAACCAAGACAACTCTTCTGGAACGTCGCCATATTCAACAATCTCTTCTTCGGCCTGAAATACCGGGTGCTCAAAGTCGAAGTGAGTCATAGGCGGTTCAATGATGTCATCTGAAAATGTTATCCTGCAAAAGGAATGGTTACATGCTTCAAAATGTGTATAAAGCGAATAACCACGTTGCCATTTTATTGTAAAACACAAAAATGGGAAAAACAGAGATCACAATATTTGTACATGAAAAACGCCTTTTATTTAATGATTAAACAATGCAATGTACATAACAGCACGGCCCTAAGCAAAATCACGATGCCCCGGGTAATACACCGGATTGTTCAACAATTAAGAAAACAAAGTATTACTGTTTGGTAGTCACAGGAACGGTCTCCTGAATAGACCAATTGCATAATCCTTGTCCTGGAACGCTCGGCTGAATCCAAGCGTCCATGTCGCAGTCGTTGTCTCCTTCTTCGGAATCTGAAACAGCGTTGATGGCCTCGTGATATACTCCACTAGCCGTGATTGTTATTGGTCCTTTGAAACGGGGTGCCCCAGCAGCAGGCGTTGATGATGACGGTTGATATCCCAGCCCAAATCTGTCCATCTTCACGGGAATATCCAGAACCTTGCCCCAGCCTTTTGTCTCACCAGTCTTCACTAGAGCCTGAGCCTCCTTGTATGATGAGACTGCCACCTCTGATGCTTTACTCGGCCCTGGAACCTTGTCTTTAATGCGCAACCCTTCAAAGGCTTGACAGGGTGTTTCATGAATCTCGCCGTCGACTTCTACGTACTTGAATGACGACAGATGGCTGACCAATATATCCTCCTCTCTGCAAACTGTGACCACACTGTCCCCTACCATGTATTTCAGCTTTTGGTGCAAGGTAGATGTGACTGCCCCAGCACCATGGATCCATGGTCGTCCGAGAAGACAGCTATATGCTGGCTGGATGTCCATAATGTAAAATTCAGTTTCGAAAATCTCCGGCCCCACCTGCAGAGGTAACGTTATAGATCCAAAGACTGACCTTCGTGTACCATCGAATGCCCTGACCACCAAGTCACTAGGCGTACAAATGATCCCCCTGATGTCCAATTTCATCATTGCTTTCTTTGGCAGCACGTTCAAGGAAGACCCGGTATCTACCAGCACATGGGACATGACTGAGCCCCTACATGCAACGCCATGTTATGCTCTCTCCCCCTCGGGGTCAAATCAAAATCCGTAAATCCCAAGCTATGGCCTGCGTTCACGTGCGCCATCACCCCCTCCAACTGATTCACAGAAACATCTTGGGGTACAAATGACGTGTCCAGAATTTTCAATAATGCATTCCTATGGGCTTCGGAACACAATAACAGTGACAATATGGATATCTTTGATGGCGTCTGTTGAAGGTGCTCAACAATCTTATAGTGACTCTTACGAATAAGGCGCATAAACTCTTCTACATCTTTTAGTGACGTTTCTTTTTCGTTCCTCTGCACAGGGACATCCTCATTCATTTTTCCTTTTCCTTTTGCCAATCTTTCAGCCTTTACTTCAGGCAATATAAAAATTCTCCCACTTCTTGTCATCCCTCCGGTCCCGACGCATTGTCTACAACCTCAGCTGGCTGTCTACTGATATCGATTTTCACCCCATCACGGTATGCTTCCAACCCATAAGTCCAAGGTACCGCCTTAGTGCTCTCATAAGGCGTTGGCCCTGCCTTGGTGATAGTGATCGGCGGTCGCCTGGCTGGCGCCGTTATAGTTATTGTTTTTCGGGGGATTGTCACCGTAGCTACATCACTTGGCTCAGCATCTACTATTTCTGCAGATTTCTCAACTGCCGTTCTGTCGAATTGCAACGTGCCTTCATCTATCAAGGTCTGAATACCCTTCTTCAATTCAACACAACCCCCAGCTTGGGTCCAACACTCTAGACAAAACTCATCGCAGCCCGGATACACACCTCCTTTCAATAACCCTCTCTTTATCTCACACAACGGTGTTTTTAGTTCATCAACATTCATGATCAAGTTCAAACCCTCCTCAGTCAAAATAGCATTTGCCTCATGGTTGGGCATGGGCTGTTGTACTATGTTCAGACCCGCTTGTCCAAAATTTATGGCCTTGCTATCCAACAGATCTTGCACCACATGCTTGAACGCGTGGCAGGTCTCTATATCATGGCCAGGAGCCCCGGAGTGGAACTCGCAGTGCTTGTTCGTATCAAAACCAAACGGAGGAGTACCCGTCATTGGCGCCATAGTCCTCTTTTCCACCAAATTCAAGCCCAGTAATGTTTGGAGTAACTCTGCATACGTATAAGGAGGTACATCAAATACTCTTTTCGGCCTTGCGTTAGGAAATCTCCTATGTCCCTGATTTGGCCTCTGCTGCTGCTGCTGCTGTGGTGGTATCTGCTGTAGTGGTATTGGTTGTTGATGAAATGGAATTGTGACACTTGCCACCTGTTGCGGATGATTGTACTGATTCCGCCCTCTGCCTCTGCCTCGGCCCCCGAATACTGCACTTGCGTCACCTTGACAATGACCACCGAAAGCTCTTCTGTTACTGCCAGCTGAAGTAGATTCCTCCGCTTGGAATCTCCCTATTTTAATATTACTTTCAACCTTCTCTCCCATCAAGATCAGATCCGAAAAGCTGCCCAAAGAAGCGGGAAACAACTTATCATAAAACATACCGGTGAACGTTCCTATGAACATATCATTCATCTCCTTCTCAACCAACGGAGGATGAACTCTTGCAGCCATGTCGCGCCACCTTTGCGCATATTCTTTGAAGCTCTCATCTTTCTTCTGTGACAACCCCTGTAACTGGACCCTGTTCGGTGCCAGGTCACTATTGTACTTGTAATGAGCCACAAACGCTTCAGCCAGTTGCTTCCAAGTCTTTACCTGAGTAGGCTACAATCCCATGTACCATTCAAGGGAAGGACCAGACAAGCTGTCTTGAAAGAAATGCATCAGCATCCTCTCATCGTTCGAATAAGCTGACATCCTTCTATAGTATGACCGCACATGCACCTTTGGACAGGTATCTCCCTTATATTTGTCAAATGTGGGAGCTTTAAATTTTAGCGGTACCCTCAGGCCAGGCACCAGACCCATTGTGGTCATATCTAAACCAACAACACTTTGATTCACAACACCTTTCATCTGTTCCTCGAGCATCTTGATTCGCTGAGCGTTATCTACAGGACCTTCAAAACCCCCGCCAGAGAAAGCATCTTCTTGCTGATCTTCTATCCAATTACCGTTCCCATTTCCGTATCCATCATACCCATTGTTACGACCAAATCTAGTCTGATTCATCACAGGGCCCCGCCCCCTATTACCATACCCTTGAGCGACCCCGGCCGGTCCGAAAGACATCACTCCAGCGCCATTTCCGTTACCGAATCCGCCATAACCCTGATTGGCATTACCAAATCCATCCTACCCGAAGCCCTGAGCGTTGAAGCCGTACTTCCCATCTTGATTAGCATAATCAAACCCCTGGTCGTTATAGCCAAATCCGTTATTACCGAAGCCATTACCTCCAATATTATCACCGCCCAGATTGGCATCTCCGAATCCAACGTTGTTGATGACAGTCTCATTACCGATTCCTGTATTACCGTTTCCAGCGCCAGTGCCATTGTTCACATTCACAGCAGGTATGTTTGTCACAGGTGGAGCTACCGGTGTAGGAGTACCATCCCCGTGAACGGTGTCAACACGTACAGAATTGTGGTCTTCATTCCCGTTCCCGACATTTCTCACTAGCAATGGCTGCACCAGAGCTTGCAAGTTTTCCTGGCCCTTCACAATTGTCTCCATCGTCTGCATGAACAACGCCAGCTTCTCACGCATGTCCTGCATTTCGCTCTGCATTTGGTCCATAACTCTTTTGCAGTTGGTACGAGTAGAGTATCGGTGCGGGCGTTGACTTTCAATCCTGAAAAGACCTGAACGATGCAGGAAATGAGATACAGTTCAATAATCACCTGTAATGCAATATGAATGTGTATGCAAATGCGACATGTGTATGTGCATTAAGGAATATCACTCCCCAATTCTAGTGCTAATGTGTCAGTGTGGTGACAGTGACAACAATACGAAGTTAGGAGCCGAATCATAGAAAACACCTCATACATTGCAGAGAAACCCAAGTCAGGAATACAATATCAATGAGCGTACAATAAGAAGGCATGACCTCAACCAACAATCCTGGTGATGGCCAGCACAATGCAAATAAAGCATACACATCAATACATGAAATAGTCAAGTGCGACCATACGCCTGGTACTCCTCTGGTAAGCAAACCCTCAACAAGTAGATCTCTTCGCTTGAGCACACATCGTAAATCACCAGCAGATTCCTCCCGTGCCCCTTCTCCGAAGCGATCCTCTAGCTTCCGTTTCTGAGACACAACCTCCTTCTTGCACTCGATGGCTTTGTTCAATGAGTTCTGAAGACTATATCTTGCCATCACCTCCTCTTCATACTTGTTCTTGCTAGCCTTCAACTGATCTTCGAGTTCAGAAATTTGCTGCTTCAATTTGTCTTCCCTCTTTTTGTTGTTGGTTAGCGTAGCATTCCACGTTTTGTTGCAAGAAGAGATTTCCCGGTGGGCGGCATCGAGTGCCTTCTTCTTGGAATCTAACATATCATGAGAGCTTCTGAATTCTTTTCCCAGGCGTTCACGCTTCTTTTTCTCTTCGGTCAGTTCAGCACCTAGCCTGTTCACCAACTCAGTCTGTTGTTGGAAGGAATGCACAGCTTTGTTCTTCTCACTCCGCATCTGAGCCAGTTCCTTCTCTAACTCTTCATTGATCTTTATCAAGTCCTCTTTTTCTTTCACAACCCGCTCATAGACCTCAACAGCTACAGTAGTGGGTTCCTCCACTGGAATGGGGGCAGGGCGTGATACTGCTGGAAAAGGCATCTGTACCTGCCTTACCCTCTCCTGAATCCACACCTTGTATGGCGCATAGGCTTGACAGTCATTCTTGCCTAGCAATGGTTTCCCTCTTCTGCAGATATGATTCCAAGCGTGCTGAAGCTTGGCCAATAATTCCCCACTCAGTTCACCAGTGAAATACAGAGATTCTTGTATTTCTTCCTCCTTTGGCGGGCTTTTCAAGGCATAACTGAATTGCCTGATCAATAATGATGGATTGTAATTAATGCACCCTTTCCTCCCAATCAGAGGAACATTGGGATATCCGGCGCAGCTGTAGATAATCTCAGATCCCAATAAAGCTCTGTCGAACCAGACAACATCTTCTGAAGAAAGTCCCATCAGATGCTCAGACCAATCCACCGTATCTGGAGACTCAGCAAAGATACCCTTCTTGGGCAGATGACTCTCAAACCACATATACAGCAAGGGTACACAACAAGAAACGTTCTTGCCCCTTCTATTCTCATTCTTATAATGCAGTGAGTGATAGAAGTCTCCAATCAGGGTGGGCACATGATTGCTTGAAGCAAAGATATAGAATGCATCCAAATCAACGAAGTCAGGCATATTAGGGAACATCACAATGCCATAGATACACAAAGCAAGGATAGCATTAAACACAACCCAACAACCACTCTTGGCGTACTCTTGTGCTTTCCCAACTAAGAACTTGAGAGAAAAACCAGAAACTCCATTCCACGAGGTTAATAGCAATTCTGAGGGGTCTAAGTGCAAAGCAACAGCCAAATCCTCCTGTTTGGGCTCAGCACCCATATGAATGAAGGGCACCTTGTTCTGAATAGTCAACTCCAAGATCTCAGCATATTCCTCCATGGTCGGAGCCAGAATGAAGTCAGGGAAAGTAAAACACCTCAGCGGAGGATCATAGAACTGCATCAGTGCGTACAATCTGTTACGTTCGTGCATGGATGGTTTATAAACCAGCCTGAGCAGTTTCCCATAACTCTTTCTGAAGCTTCTCTTTACCTCATCATCAGCTAGAGACATCAAACCAAGTAGAGAAGAAACATCGGGAATAGGCAACTTGTACGCGACAATCTTCTTCAAAGTACTCATAATAACAGATGGAAGTCCGGAGCACTAGAATCGGGAAGTATGAAAATGCACCTGCAGCACAGACACACGTTAATGATATGCACATGATGATGCAAACAATGCAATATGCAAGCAATGCAACAAGGGATCACAAGCCCCTGGCTGAGAAGTTCAATTCACAACTTTGGCCTTAAATAGACCCTTAAACTGCTCAAGATCATCCACGATGCTCCAACCTGGTCTCTGACAGACCCAATAACACCGTCTTCAAATATCAACACCACTGAATCTCAATCAAGATAACCGGTATTATGGAGGTCAAGTTACCTGCATGTCCCAACCCCTCTCACAGGTAGGTTTCCTAATAACTGACACAAGGTATGGCATTCTATGCGGTCGTCGGCGTCACAGACTTTCAAGACGGATGATACGATACCCAGAAGGTGTGGCATCATCATGTCCTGAAGAGGCCTCACTTAGCCAACTTCCAAATGATCGGTCCCCGGAGTCGACAATCCAACTAACCAACAACCCCCTCAACCCAAAGGGTTGAAAAAGAAGTCAACCAGAAGAACCTCGTCCGAGCGTGGATTTCATGAGACACTAGTTCATGCAAAGCAAGCATGCGCCCACTAATTTCCACTCTAATTCTAGGTGCACTCAAGCCCAGGTTCGCCTTATCTCTCAATCATAGAACCCCCTCATACCCACAGCAATAATCACAATAAAATAATGCTGAAAGTAAATGACTGAAAAGTAAATCCATACAAAATCCTCGACGGGAAAACAAGCGCTAGGATTGACTCGCGTAGGGAACCGTTGGAGTCCCCAGCAGAGTCGCTAGTTGTCGCTACTGCGAAAATCGGCGCCGGCTGAACAGAAGAGTCGCCACCGTGCGTTATTTATCCCAACGGAGGGAAAGGAAACGCTCGAAGTAAACCTACCGCAAAGATAGGAAAGGAATGGTCATCGCAACCAAGTCCTGGAATCGGGAGTCGGTTACGCAAGGGGAAGGTATTAGCACCCCTCACGTCCGTCGTACTCGACGGGATCCACGCTTGTTTTCTGGTACGGATTGTTATTCTATCTACTCTACAGGTCAAGGGTTAAAAGAAAATAAAATGACTCGGCAAAGTATCGCACTTTATGCCTACGTATTCCCGTCTGGAACGAGAAATCAGAGTCAACGTAGTTCGCCTACCTACGGGAAAGGAGGGGAAGGTTGCTCGCTAGGATATCGCATCCTATGCCTACGTACTTTCATACAACATGAAAGATCAAAGCAAACGTAGTTCGGGCCACGTACGACACAAGTCTGTCTTGATTGTTTTTATCCTTCTGAAAAAGGTTTTCTCCTGATTATGGGTCCAAGCGGACAAAAATGACGTTTTTTGATTGGTTTACAGTCTTTTACGCAAGAACTGTCTTTTATTGATGCTTGAAATGTTTATTGTATTTTTCTGATTGTTTTGAGATAGAAGAGAAACAACAACTCTAAAACCTATGGTTGAAAAGGGAATCAGAATCTGCCCTAATGTTGTCATGCATGGATGAGAACCTAGTGTCTGTCATATTTCTCTCTTGCGCAGAGAGAAACAGAGATCCTACGGGATAAACGGAAAAAGAAACAGCATATATACAATAAAGCGGTAAAATGCATGAATGCAGCAGTACAAGCGAGGCAAGGGAGTCCCACTCAACCTCGAACCTAGAAAACAACAGGCAAAAGTGAACAAAATTCACTTTAAACCTAACAGGGTAATTATCAAACAATACAGTCAAGAAACTCAAACAATACATCAACAGCTCTAAACAGCACCACCAGCTCTAAACAGCAAAAACCTGACAGCACAAGCTCCATCTTCTATCAGTCTTCAAGTCAATGAACTCTATTCTCAATCCTCAAGGGCTTCTTCAAAGCAAGCTCTCCAGCAGAGAAATGATTATAAGAGGATTTAGAATGTTAAACAGTCTGCTGAGCACCAAAGGTGGCCTACAGAAAGTTAACATAATACAGACTGTTTCTCTCAAAGTTCTATCTCCTAGACACAGTCATTAATCCTTCCAAAGGAGGGATGTGAGTATTAAGGAGAGACTTTTAATCATTGAGAAGAATGGAGGCAAAAGAAACCATCCATGTTTATGAAGAAAGTTTCTACTCTAAGGCTCTACCTATACCCTATGTCCTATGGTCTTCAAACAACTCCAAGCAAGCCAAGCAATCTTCATCAAGCTTTGATTTTGATCTTCAACTTTGTCTTCATTAGGCTCCATCATCATGCTCTTCAAACCAAGCCAACACCCCAAGCAAAGCCCAATAAGCCCACACAAACAATATAAACCCCAAAAGGGCACACCATACAATCAAACAAATTACAAAATATACTAAAAATATTAATATAGTAGGGAAAATTCTAATATTATTTCTAGGGGATCTACTATACCTACCCTTAATACCCTATATTCCCCAGGTCCTAATTCAATCTAAAAACCCAAAAGAAATTGTTTTAATGCACCTAAGTTGTGTACAAACCCTAATTTGATCACCTAAAGTTCTCTAATTAAAACTACCTAAAAAATAATCCTAAAAAAATATGGAATAAAATCCAGGGGTACCTAATATGTATATCTAATTGCCCTAAAAAGATTGACCTAAAAATATTAAGGGGACTACCTAAAATAAAATCTACAAAATCAAGTACAAACTATATTCAATAAGAAACAATTAAAAGTAAAATATTCACAAAAATAAAGAAAATGCCTAAACCAACATTTTTATTTATTCATAATTTTCTTAAGGTCAGAACTAACCTATAGCAAAAAATTCCAGATTAAACTAACCATTTTCTGATTTTTTATGATTTTCCTAAGATGTCAAATAAAATGAATAAAATGAATTAAAAGAAACATGATCAGGGGTGCAGAAAGTAACTACGCCTAGTTCAAAGTTCCATGGGCCAAAAAATCAGGGGCGCGTATAGCAATTGTGCTAAGCCCAATACCAGCATAAAATTCAATTCAGAAATCATTAAGAAATAAAAAAAACGCGCGGTGTGGATATTATCTAAAACTAGTGTAATATGAGATGGGCCCTAAACTGGAGGTGTACTTATCAATAATCAACTCAAGCCCACAGTTCCAACTTAAATGAAACGACCGCGTATGGCTCTTCAGTAAAACCTTCACCAAAATGAAATGCAATCTCCTCCACACGATCCCTATTAGAGTCAAAAGTCAGCAATGATCTAACGGATGAAAACCTGTCTTCCCCATTCAAACATAATTGGAGCCAAAACTCCATTGATGAAGGCTCATGAACAACATCTGATCCACACACGAATTCCCTCAATACAACATCAAATTCAGCAAAATCAAACCCTAACCTGATCTATTTTTCACCCTGATTTCATCCATATCATCATCATCAATTGATACAGTCTCTAGCAGTAAACACGATCATGGATTCAGAAATGCTCATAAATTCAACCAACACTAATCATCAAACTATTGTGCTCAATGTCTTCCTCACTCATCACTGATCAAATACAACTAAAAACCTAAGGTTCTACTTGCATATCCATGGAGTTCTAGGTCCAAACAGAATTTGTGTCCACATGAAATTCATCACTAAATCGTGTCAAACTTTCCAGGAAGCATCATCTAACCACCTACATTGCTTCTATCCTAACAATTCTTGATGATTCTACCTAATTCGAGCCAGAAGAAGAAAGTTACTAACTTGCGAAATTGATGAAAACAGATGATGTAATGCTTCAATCTACTGCTTGCAAAGCTCTAGAATCACTCAATGCTTTGATATCTTGCTACTGTTTGCAATGGATCTTCCTCAAATGGCCTGAATCAGTGTAACAGAATTCCAATTGCAGATGAAGAAGTAAGAACTCAAGAACACGAATCAGGCTTGGATTCTCTCAGATTTTGATTGAAACACTCTCAGTGATGATTATAGAATTGATTTGGATCAAGAAATTGAAGAAATGATGAAGAATTGTGAGAATTCGAAATTGAATTGCAAGAAGAAAGTGTGAAGTTCAATCTCTGGGTTTTGCACAAAATGAAGCCCAACCTTGATCTTGATCAACTCTAATGGTTATATAGGTGATGTTATAAACTTCTAGAGAGTGCTGGAATGATCCTATGAGAAAATGATAATCTCATGTCATGAGTTTTTCCTTTAATGAGATCAACATATCAACTTGCCTTTCACTTGCTACAACACTTAGTTCTGGTTTGAATTTGTCATCAAATGAGATAATGAAAGTGTACATGTGGTTCCTTGCCTTGCAATTTATCCCTTATGTGATTTGGCATGTGTTACTTAAATGACAAGCAATTGAACATGACTTCATAATTATGGCCTTAACTCAAAAAATTAATAATACCATTGATCTCAAAATGTAATTTCCATTCAGTTTGATAGGTCACATGATGTATTTAGGCTTAGGATCAAAAAATCCCAAATTTGGTCACTTGAAAATGGACTTTTACCTTCCATATTTGGTCAATTTTATCATTTTGAGTTCCATGCATTTCCAAACCATCATGACCTCTTTCCTAGACTCAAAACATCATTTTGAGCAAGTTTTATGTTGAAAATATTTCCATTTGAAGCTTGCAAGTAGGAGTTTTAGGCATATGCTTGAAATGACCTATAATCTTACTTTCCCAAAATACCCCTGGCTTGTCAAGATCATAAGTAGAGCTCCACAAATCAGATTGAGGAATACCATACCTTTCTAGAACGCTAAGATCATGAGGAACAACTTTCATTTTGGCCAAAAATCCATTTGAAAACTCCTTATGGGGTAAAAGTTGCTTAGAAGTCAAGTAACTTTCACAGATAAATTTCAGTGTCCTCAGATGACCTGTAACTTGCAAGAACCATAACTTGAGTTCTATAAATCTCCTTGATGTATTCCACCACTCAAATTAAAGCTATTGAGATGTTCTACAAGTTTCATGTTGGCCAAGGATCCATTTGAGACTTGCATTTTGAATTACGTTTCTTGGAAGTTTGACCTAAATCAGGGAATTTTACACAGAAACCCTAATTTAGAAACTTCTCTTCTTCTTGATTTCTTTTGATTTCTCCTTGGCACAACACCACATCCATATCCACATATCAAATGATGAATCCCACATCCTTCAAATGGGCCTTGATGCCCTTCAATCAAGCATCAACCCTAGGGTTGACCTAGGGTTGACCTAGGTGAAACCCTAGTTGACTGTCTTCAGCTGTAGCTCTTGCAACCACACCAATAACTTGGCTTACTTTAAAAATGACCCTCTAGGTCTTCCATGATGCCTACGCACATTCCATGCCTCAGTCCATAGCTCACAACCTCTATGATGATCTTCAAATACTCCCCAGACAAGCTCTAAATCCACTGCTTGATCTATTAACTTCTCAAGGCTTTACCTTCTTTCTTGGTGACTTGAATAGGCTTGAATCTTGATAAGAACCTTTTTAATACACTCCTTGAGATGAAAAATAGCACTTGATCCCTTGTTGGATGACTTGCCCATGCTATGCTATGCAAATGAATGAACTATGTATATGATCTACTATGCAAATGATAAAGCTATGAAAACACAAATCAGATAAAACAAGTTGGTCAAATTTTAGGGTGCAACAAGGTGCCATTGGCAGACTTACACAAACGTCTCGCTCAGGCATGGGCGCTTAAGACGTCTCACGAAGACTGCAAAGAATGCATGCTGAATCCAGAGGGTTGTAACGCTGTGAAAAAAGACATTCGAGCAATGATTGAACAAGGGATGATAGAAATCGCTCACAGGAAAAAGAGGGAAGATGCGGCAGTCATCGAACCTGTGTTTAACATGCTAGAAGAGCCCAACAAAAGAGTTGTGTTCAGAAATAATAACAACAACAACAACTACAAGAACGTCCGGCCGGTATTCCGCGACGATGCACCCCCGAAATTCGGGAGGGGACAAGCCAGGTTTGAACCAAGGGGAGGATCCAAACCTCACCCAAAGGCTGTAACACCGAAGCAGGACTACTCATGGTGCGAGGGAGTCTTCAAAGAAAAGAAACCCGCAAATGTAGCTAACATTGCCGGTGGAAGCAAGATGACCCGGAGTGGTCGCATCTACCAACCTCGGACATACAATGTGGCTCTTTCACCAGCAACTTCTGCTCCAAAAGCTGTGGTTCCTCCAAAATCTGTTCCAGAGGCGGTTGTCACTAAAGAGCCTTTAGTCAAAGGAAAGGAAAGTGTCAAAAACGATGAAGAAGAGTTCCTGAGAATCATCAGACGAAGTGATTACAGGGTGGTGGACCAACTAAATTAAACACCATCTAAGATCTCGGTCATGGCCTTTCTCTTAAGCTCTCTGGCGCATCGCCAGGCTTTGCTCAAAATCTTGACACAAGCCCATGTTACCAAAGATATTACAGTGGGGCAATTTGACTCCATTGTAGCAAACATCACTACCTGTAACACGCTGAGCTTCGACGACAACGATCTGACAGCTGAGAAACGTAAGCACAATCGTGCTCTACACGTGTCGATCAAATGCGAGGAAGAGACACTGTCCAGAGTTCTTGTTGACACAAGATCAGCGCTCAACGTAATGCCCAAAAGGACACTAGCCAAGCTGGCTTATCAAGGTGCTACCATGAGGCCAACTTCTCTCATAATAAAGGCATTTGATGAATCCAGGAGAGCCGTGATAGGGGAGGTTGATCTTCCTATCCTGATTGGACCACAAATCTTTGAAGTCACCTTTCAGGTGATGGATATTAATCCGGTCTACAGTTGTTTACTGGGAAGACCTTGGATTCACGCAGCTGGCGCTGTCACTTCTACTCTCCACCAGAAAATGAAGTTTGTTGTGGATGACCAGTTGGGCATTATTCATGGAGAAGAGGACTTAATGGTAAGCAACTTGTCCTTATTCCGGTATATTGAGGCTGACGAAGATTCCCTTGAGACAACCTGACCAAGCACTAGAAATAGCTCACGCTATTCTAGTTGACGAATCGGACATAACCCGCGGGCCATCATTCACCTCTGTTCAGAGTATCAAGGCGGCACTGAAAGCTGGAGTCCCATTGGGATGGGGGGAGGTCATCGAGGTCGATGCTCGAGCCAAAAATGATCGACAAGGGTTGGGTTACAAACCAACTCTAGAAGGCAAGCCAGAGGAAAGCACCATGAAGAAGAAGTCTTTGAATGAGATATTCACCAGTGGCGGAGTACAAATCAACGCCATCATTGCTGAAGATGAGGATGGTAATCTGGATCATCTAATAACTAGGGGAGGAGCAGCTTTGCGCAACTGGGAGCCTGTGGAAATTCCCATCTTTTTACCTTTAGAGTAATTCACTCTGCTTGTTAGCTTTGTGTTTTTCTTTAAAATTCCTGGTCTTGCCCAAGGCCTGTGAATTATTTTGTATTGGGCCACTTTGCAATTTGAGAATCATTACTGAAAAAGTGTTTTTGTTAAAACTCTTGTTTTTTTTATTTTTTATTTTGCGCATCATTTTCACTCTTTTCGTTAAAAGGAAAAATGGCAATCTTTTTTTGAAAAATAAAAACAACCCTTCATCTGCATGTCTGTGTGTGTGTGTGTCTAATTGTTCCCAAAAACAAAACATGCAGAATACCTCCATCCACCACAGAATCCTATGATCCTTTGGCTCCTTCTACTAGTGGTTCATCTGTCTTTCAAGCAAAGAAGAGAATGATGAAGAGTTAGAAGTCCCAAAAGAGTTGAAGAGGATGACTGAGTATGAAGATGTTTATCTCCAGCCATACAAAGAGCAGACCGAGGTCATCAACTTGGGATCAGAAGAAGAAAAAAGAGAAGTCAGGATTGGGGCATCATTGGGCCCCGAAATCAAAAGCAAGCTGATAGCGATCCTCAGAGATTATGTCGACATATTTGCTTGGTCTTACCAAGACATGCCAGGGTTGGATATTGACATTGTTATGCACAAGCTCCCCCTGAAGCCAGAGTGTCCTCCGGTCAAACAAAAACTTCGCAGGTCAAGACCAGACATGGCTCTTAAAGTCCGAGACGAAGTCAAGAAACAAATTGATGCAGGCTTTTTAGCAGTATCCAAATATCCAGAATGGGTGGCAAACATTGTACCAGTCCCAAAGAAGGATGGCAAGGTCAGGATGTGCGTCGATTACAGGGATTTAAACAAAGCAAGTCCGAAGGACGACTTCCCTTTACCACATATTGACACTTTGGTGGATAATACAGCAAGCTTCGCAATATTCTCATTCATGGACGAATTTTCTGGTTATGACCAGATAAAAATGGATCCAACCGACATGGAGAAGACAACCTTCATCACACCCTGGGGCACCTATTGTTATAAGGTTATGCCTTTCGGTTTAAAGAACGCATGGGCAACGTATTAGAGAGCCATGGTCACACTTTTTCATGATATAATGCACAAAGAAATCGAAGTATATGTGGATGACATGATCGCAAAATCCCAAAGTGAAGAAGACCATTTGGATCACTTGTTGAAGTTATTTGAGAGACTTTGAAAGTATCAACTGAGGTTAAATCCAGCAAAATGCACCTTCGGAGTTTGCTCAGGCAAGTTACTTGGTTTCATCGTTAGTCAACGAGGAATTGAAGTAGACCCCGACAAAGTTAAAGCAATCCAGGAGATGCCTGCTCCTAAAACAGAGAAACAAGTCAGAGGTTTCCTCGGACGTCTAAATTACATCTCCAGATTCATCTCCAATATAACTCCTACTTGCATGCTGACCTTCAATTTGTTACGAAAGGATCAGACGGTAGTATGGAATGAAAATTGCCAGGCCGCATTCGAGAAAATCAAGCAGTATTTACAAGAACCTCCGGTGTTGATTCCTCCTGTACCCGGAAGACCTTTGTTCATGTATATGACAGTACTAGAAGATTCAATGGGCTGTGTCTTAGGTCAGACTGATGAGTCAGGAAAGAAAGAACACACAATCTACTATCTGAGCAAGAAGTTCACCGATTGCGAGAGTCGTTACTCTCCCCTGGAAAAAGCCTGTTGTGCCTTAGCATGGCCCGCCAAGTGTCTGAGACAGTACATGATTTGTCACACCATAATGTTGATATCTAAGATGGACCCCATCAAGTACATCTTTGAAAAGCCGGCTCAAACAGGAAGATTAGCCAGATGGCATATGCTCTTATCAGAGTACGATATTCAGTATGTTGCTCAAAAGTCTATCAAGGGAAGTGTCTTGTCAGAACACCTCGCAGAGCACCCCATGGATGATTATCAACCACTCAAGTTTGATTTTCCTGATGAAGATGTGATGTATATTCAACGCACAAAACCAGAGCCTGGTCCGGAAGAAGGTCCCGAGCCTGGATCCCGCTGGTAAATGATGTTTGATGGAGCGTCAAATAAGAATGGACATGGTGTCAGAGCTGTTTTGAAAAATCCAACTGGAGGGTATACTGCCGTCACAGCCCGACTTTGTTTCTCATGTACAAACAACATAGCCGAGTATGAAGCCTGCATCTTAGGGTTGGAAGCTGCTATCGATCTTCGCATCAAGATTTTGGAAGTGATCGGTGATTCTGCTTTAGTGATCTACCAACTCAAAGGAGAATGGGAAACCAGAGATGAAAAGTTGATACCTTACAAAACTCATATCTTGGAGATGGCTGAGTATTTTGATGAAATCACCTTCAAGCACGTACCAAGAGCGAAAAATCACATTGTCGACGCACTGGCCATGATGGAACCAATGTGGAAGGTCCAGTTTGTTAACGAGGCACCTCTGATCCGCATTGAAAGAAGGACAGTACTTGCGTATGTCATGACGATAAATGAAGAAACTGATGAGAAACCGTGGTTCCACGACATCAAGAACTTTCTTCAAAATCAAGAATATCCTGCTGACGCATCCAGAATTGACAAAAGAGCAATACGAAGATTGTCATCTAAATTCTTCATCAGTAACGATACCTTGTACAAAAGAAACCACGACATGGTTCTACTTCGATGTGTCGATGAAAACGAGGCGAATCTCATAATGACTGAAGTGCACGAAGGAACATTTGGCACCCATGCCAACGGCCACGCTATGGCTAAGAAAATCTTAAGGGCAGGCTACTTCTAGTTAACTTTGGAGACGGACTGCATACTCTTCGCTCGAAAGTGTCATAAATGTCAAGTCTATGCTGATAAAGTGCATGTCCCTCCACATCCTCTCAATGTGATGACATCACCATGGCCTTTTGCAATGTGGGGCATAGATATGATTAGGGCAATAAAGCCAAAAGCTTCCAACGGCCATCGCTTCATCCTAGTTGCAATTGATTACTTCACCAAATGGGTGGAAGCAGCATCGTATGCGAACGTGACAAAGCAAGTGGTTGCTCGCTTCATCAAAAAGGAGATCATCTGTCGATACGGTATTCCTAACCAGATTATTACTGACAATGGGTCGAATCTAAACAACAAAACAATGAAGGAACTCTGTGACGATTTCAAGATCAAACATTACAATTCATCTCCGTACAGATCTAAGATGAATGGCGCAGTTGAGGCTGCAAACAAAAATATCAAGAAAATAGTACAAAATATGGTGATAACCTACAAGGATTGGCACGAGATGTTACCATTTGCTCTACATGGATATCGAACATCCGTGCGAACTTCAACAGGGGCAAATCCCTTTTCCTTAGTATATGGGATGGACGTTGTGCTACCCATTGAAGTCAAAATACCTTCTTTAAAGATCTTAACAGAAGCAAAGCTCGATGAAGACGAATGGATAAAAGAAAGGTTCGACTCATTGAATCTCATTGATGAGAAAAGAATGACGGTCATGTGTCACAGTCAAATCTATCAACAAAGGATGATAAGAGCGTTCAACAAGAAGGTTCGTCCCAAAGAGTATAGGGAAGGAGAGCTTGTGCTTAGAAAAATCCTACCAACTCAAAAGGACATGTGCGGCAAGTGGATGCCCAACTACGATGGCCCCTTCGTTGTAAAAAATGTCTTCTCCGGAGGATCTCTAATTCTTAAGACCATGGATGGTGAACAACTCAAGTATCCCATCAACTCAGATGCAGTGAGAAAGTACTATGCCTAAAGCAGAAGACCTAGAAAGGAGATTCCAGTGCTTCAGCAAGATGAAAGCCCAATGATTGAAAGCTGACGAATGTCGGGGCAGAGTCTTGTGCAAGGTATCAGAAGAAAGATCAACGTCTGTCATTCTCGTCAGAAGCAACAAAGCAAGTGAACTAACAAGTAAAAAGGACCAGATTATTATGGGATTCTGTAACCTTTTCTGTTTGCCATTTTTTCAAAATATATAAAGTTCCCGAGGATTTGCCCTTTGTAAAGTTCTTGTCTATCAATAAAATCAGATTTTGGCCAATCATTGTTATGATCCTCTGTTTTTGTTATGCAATTTCACTTATTCGTTAATAAGGATTTTCTCGAAAGCAAAGTGTTTTGAAAAACTTAAGTCTTGTTTTAAAAAAAGAAAACACAATTTGACGAAACGATTGAAGAGTTCTAGAGGTAATCTGATAACATTACACAGTTCTCAAAGTTGTGAAAGTTTGTTGTCACCCTTGACCAAACTAGATGTGTCCGACAGTAATTCCGGCTCTTAAGCTAGGACTTCTCCACTACAAGGTTACGAGGATTTTATGGGAAAGATCGTTATCTACGCCAAGAAGGAAGTGTCGCCTGACTTGAAGCATTAAGACACAGCGTGACGAGTCCTCTCTTTGTTTTCCTTGTTTTGCTTTCCTTTGTTCCTGCGGGTCGGTCTACATTTTACATACGGCATCATACCAGCATACGCATTTGGTTTGCATTTTGGGTTTGGTCTCTGTTGTCTGGCTGTTGCCTTTGAGATCTTTCGGTCGTTACCTTTATCTTGGATCCTTTACAACAAATTTCGCTTCGAAGTTGACATCCTAGGGTTTCCTATCTTCTCTGAGAAGCTAGTGGTAACTAGCAATATCCAATTTACACAAGTGGGCAGTTGTTACCAATATTCATCTTTGATCTGGTTGTCACCAATAATCTTTAAAAAGACTAGTAGTCACTAGCACCTGGTCAAAACCATTTATGTTCGGTGTCTTGATTTGGTCGTCACCAACAATTTTCCAAACCCAGTCGTCACTGATTCTGTTATAAAGCCAACCAATCGTTATTGGAGTTCTTTTGATTTGGTTATTACTAATCTTTGCTAAAAACCTAGTGGTTACTAGTATTGCCTCTTAAAACCAATGGTCATTGGTACTTGAGTTGGTCGTCACCAAAATTCCCTAAAAGTCCAATAATTATTGGCATCGCCCTCAAATCCAGTTGTTATTGGTACCTATTGATTTGGTTATTACCAGTCTTTTTGAATCTAGTAATTACTAGTATTACCTTCAGATCCAATTGTTATTGGTACCTCTTGATTCGGTTATTACCAATCTGTCTAAGTCTAGTGGTCACTAGCATTACGTGGAAAATCTAGTTTTCACTAGCAGTATCCTGAACCAATTGTTATTGGTATACCTGGTTTGGTCGTCACCAATTAGCCTAAGTCCAATGATTATTGGCATCGCTTAAATCAGATTGTTATCATCACTTTGGTCTGGTCGTTACCAAACTCTTTGAAAATCCAATGGTCATTGGTCTCCTCGGACTCGGTCGTTACCAATTGCTCCAGTTAAATCTAGTGGTTACTAGCATTATCCAAAACCAATTGTTATTGGTATATCCTGATTTGGTTATCACCGGTCCCCTCTAAGTCCAGTAGTTACTGGCATTGCTTGAAACCTAATCGTTATTAGTGCCGAAAATTGATTGTTACCAACTTCCCCAGCCGAAGTCCTGTGTTTTATCAATATTGTTTGGAATTCCCAATTGAGATAGGAACTACAACTTGGTTGTCACCATATCCCCAGGAAGTCTAATGGTATTTAGCACTTTTTGGAAACCAAACTTTGGGTTGGTCATCACCATCCTCCCCAATAAGTCTAGTGGAAACTAGCACCGTTTGAAGCTATTTGTTATTCTGGTCGTCACCAGTCTCCCCAGTTGAAGTTTTTGCTTTTCCAGTCGAGTCTCGGAGAACTAGTAGATACTAGTTTCCCCTGCGCGTCCGGTCTTGTTTCTAACCTTTTCCTGAAGATCCCGTATGAACTCTTCGTTATAGGAAATTTTTCTCATCTGGTTATCCCCAGTGAGATTCGTGTCTTCGTTCCGTCTTTTCCCCGGTGAAGCTTTGCTTCCCCGGTGGATTTGTTCCCCAACAAAGTTTTCCCCAGTGGGTTTCTTCCCCAGTGTGGTTTGCTTTTCTTTTCTTTCGTTTCCCCAATGAAGAATTGTCATCTTCCCCGGTGGGCTTCCTCATCTGGTTATCCCCAGTGAGGTTCGTATCTCCTTTCCCCAACGGGGATGTGTCTTCCCTGGTGGAATTTGTGTCCCCTGCGTGAAAGATTTCCTTGTACAAGCATCTTTAGTCATGTTTAAACTATCTTGCTTACCTCGCTTGGAACCTTAGTGTGTCGGGTCCTCGTGAGTGGTTACTCGTTGTTTTGCCGTTCTTTTATCTTTGCTCTTGTGTCTGCATTTGTCTTGCATTCAAGCATCATAAAGCATCATTTAGATTCATGGCATATTCGCATTTGTCCTTTTGCATACCATCGGATCTAAGGGACAAAATTTCTGGTTTGCTATATTTAAATACCTTTCACTGCGATTCTATGAGGATTGTCATCTCTCATTACCATCTAGTGAAGATATTTAAATAGGAGCATCTGTTGCACCCCAAATTTTGACCCCTTAGATCTTCATCTTCATTGTAGGATCATATTCATTTGATTAACTAACCTTAACCCATTTCCAGTTTATCTTTGTCAAGATGCAGATGAATTAGGGTTCCGTACCGTCAAAATCGAGGCTTCGATGGTCTGATCAATAAATGTTTTGGATTGATTCAACTTAAAACAAGAGCAAATATACTCCATTGGATCAAGTATGAATTCAATTTGAGGTGGTCACCCGGGAATTGAGAACAGTGCAGTTCAGGATACCCGATTAGGGTTTTCGACTAGGAAAAGTCAAATGTAGTTTGACTTTTGATTTAAAAGGTGTTTCAATGGTGGGATCAAGGTCCATTAAGTTCCTATGGCTTAGTAAAGTCCATCCAAAGAGTTTCAAGTCCTCAGAATGTCCGGATCATGAACAGTCGACTCGGTAGTCAATGATTGATCGAACGGTTGACTGAAACGTCAACTCTTCAACAATAAGGAATTTGACTTCAAGATGTGAACCAAAAATGTTCCTTATGTCATATTACACCTCCCCATAAAATTTCATGAACATTGGATCAAGGGTTAAGAAGTAATTGCAAAAATCGGGAATTAGGGTTTCGAAAGGGGCAAGACCATAACTCCTCAACCACACATCCAAATGAAGTGGTTCAAAGCTCATTGGAAAAATTCTAAGTTATTTAGCCTTTTTAAGTGGTTTTTTCAGCAACTTGGAAGGGTTTTTCAACCTAGTTCCATCAAGAATTTGGAAATCCCCAAAACATGAAAATTATAGAGCTACTTAAGGACTTTCTAAATTATGGTAGAACTCCTCAATAGCACGTGTGAGCAGGAAGTTATGAGCCATGGAAGTTAGGGCTGTCAACACTTGAAACCACAATCCAACACTTCTCAAAATTCAGATTTCACAACTTGAGACATCCTCAACCCTTGGATCATGATTCAAACTGATAATGTAAGGTATAGATAGAGAGAAAACCAGAAGGAAGGATGGTTTAATGAACATAGCAAGTTGGAGCAAGTTGACATTATTTTAATCAAATAAAAGGGAGGAAAGAGAAACTTTTTGAGGAGTTGGCACCTGCAGTCCCTTTACACTCTAGCCTTGCTTCAGGTCACTTCACCCCTCTCATATCATCTGGTTTTACTTGTCTTGAGCCAAGGAGTTGATGTGAAGAGGCTGCCACAAGATTTGGCAAGATTTTCTTCCAAGTCTCCCTCCAAAAATGGAAAAGACCAAGGCTGCCCTCACTCTCATTTGCACTATAAATAGAGGCATTCACCATGAAGTTAGAGACACCAGAGCAATCTCAAAAACCCAGAGAAACAATAGATATCAATTCCCTTTCATTCCCTCAAGAATCTCAAATTTTCAAACTTCCATTTTTCACCAAAAAGCTATCTTGAGCAAAACTCTGCTCAAGATCAGTTCTACCACTTCCAAGTCCCTCAAAACCATCTACACAATCTCTAAAAAATGTGTAGAAGGTGTCCATACATTCAAACCTCTCAAAAATCTCAGTTTTACAAAAGTCGACCTTCACACCTTAGTAGTTTGACTTTCTTGCACTTTGAAAGCCAAATTCTCACTTGAACCATTTCCTACCTTTCTCACACTCCTAACACCTCCTATACATCATATCTCAAGTGTCTAAGCTCTAAAAAACCAACTAGAAATCACACAACTCCAACTGTCTTGAAAAGTGGTTTGTTACTTCAAGAGGAAGCAAGCTTCAATACTTTGCTAAGGAAGAGGATCTATGGGTTTCTAAGCTTCTTAGCTTGCTCAAGACTTGTCTACAAGACGTATGTGACATTCAAACTCTTTGTTGATCATACATTATCATGTTGTATCATTTTTGAGATGCTTGTTGTAAAATATACCATTGCTGCCCCATTTTAGTTCTTTGTCAAGAACTCTTGTTTCATGGTCATGTTACTTGCTCTTACTAATGTGTTTTCATTTGTAAATGATATGTGGATAATGTGTTACAATATTGTGCTTAGATATCATACTTGACTTGTTTTTGAAGTTTTGGTCTATAAGGTAGTTTTTGAGAATCCAACATGGAAGTGTGGTGTGTTTAGCCCTAGAACTGTCAAATCTAGTTCATTAGTGATATTTAGATAACTTGTAAGTTAGTCATAGGATCCCCCTGCCCTGTGATCATGTTTGAATCAATGTGGCTCTTGTTTTTGCACTTATGATATTTTAGTGTCATCTTGCTTATCACTACCATGAGTTATGTATTGGTTTGTTTGTGCTTGCTATTCTTGTATCTCAAATCATTGGTTAATGTTTATGAAAGCTTACCTGCCTATTTGAATTAGTTGAGTATGAGAAACATGAGATTTGAACTTTAGGGCCTGCCATGAGTCTTGTGTTCTTGCTGTCAAACTTGGCTCAACATATTGTCGCTACTGCGAAAATCGGCGTCGGCTGAACAGAAGAGTCGCCACCGTGCGTTATTTATCCCAACGGAGGGAAAGGAAACGCTCGAGGTAAACCTACCGCAAAACGGGGAAAGGAATGGTCATCGCAACCAAAACCTGGATTCGGGAGTCGGTTACGCAAGGGGAAGGTATTAGCACCCCTCACGTCCGTCGTACTCGACGGGATCCACGCTTGTTTTCAGGTATGGATTGTTATTCTATCTACTCTACAGGTCAGGGGTTAAAAGAAAAGAAAATGACTCGGCAAAGTATCGCACTTTATGCCTACGTATTCCCGTCTGGAACGAGAAATCAGAGTCAACGTAGTTCGCCTACCTACGGGAAAGGAGGGGAAGGTTGCTCGCTAGGATATCGCATCCTATGCCTACGTACTTTCATACGGCATGAAAGATCAGAGCAAACGTAGTTCGGGCCACGTACGACACAAGTCTGTTTTGATTGCTTTTATCTCCTTCTGAAAAAGGGTTTTCTGATTAACAGTCCAAGCGGACAAAAATGACGTTTTGATGAGTTCACATTCTTTTACGGAAGAAGTGTCTTTTATTGGATTTGGAATATTATTGTGTTTTTCTGTTTGTTGGGAGGAAGAAGAGACAGAACTCTATCCTACAGTTGCAAATGGAATCACACTAACCTAATGTTATCATGCATGGGTTAAGACCTAGTGTCTATCATGTTCCTCTCTTGCACAGAGAGAAACAGAGATCCTAAGGGAATAGACGGAAACAGAAACAATAGCATATATAATAAAGCAGTAAAATGCATGGATGCAACAATACAAGCGAGGCAAGGGAGTCCCACTCAACCTCGAACCTAGAAGACAATAGGCAAAAGTGAACAGAATTCACTTTCAACCTAACAGGTTAAACAGCAAGCAATACAGTCAGGGAAATTCACACATAACATCAAGAATTATAAACAACAAAAATAAACAGCCAACAGCAGCTCTGCACCAACATCTGTCTTCAAGTTATCTTCAACCATCTACCAGCTTCAAGCAAGCCTCAGTCTTTATTTTCACAGCCTTCAAGAAAGGTCTTTGTCTTCAGTCTTCTGGGCTTTTCTTCAAGTCCTATTCTCCCAGCTGAGGAACCAATCACAAGAATGAACTGGAGTGTTAAGCAATTAGTTGACCACCAAAGGTGGCAAACAGACTACTAACAACACATAGAATACTTCTCTCAAGAGTTCTATCTCTTAGACACTATCACCAAGCCTTCCAAAGGAAGGGGGTGAATGTCTTAGAGAGACTCTGCATCATAGAGAGGGATGGAGGCAAACAAGACCTTCCATGTTTGTGAATCAAATTTTCTACTCTAGAGCTCTGCCTAACTCCTAGATCCTATAACCTTCAACAACTGCCAGCAAGAGATACTCCTCATCAACTCTGGAAATTGGTCTTCATTCTTTAATCTTCAATGGGCCTCATCAGCACAGTCTTCAGCTCAAAACCCAAACCCCAAGCAAGCCCAATACCCCACACAGTCAAACAATAACCCTAGAAAGGGCACACCACACAGTCAATCAAATACAAGCAATATACTAATAGTAATAGTAGAATAGGGGAAACCTAGTATTTTCTAAGGGATCTATTATCTACCCATAATACCCCTATAGTCCCATACCCCAAAATTCAAACTACAACTCCTAAAAGAAATGATTTACTACACCTATGTTATTTCTAAACCCTAGTTTTGATTCTCCTAATCACACCTAAACAAACCTACTAAAATTAATCCTAAAAATCACAAATTAAATCTTACATGCAAGTTAAAGTCCTAAGTGAAATACCCTAAAAAGAATGGGTCCTAAATCTAAAGGGACCTAGTCAAACTAAAATCAACAAAATGGGGTATCAACTAAAACACTTATAAAAGCTATTTAAATGAAAAATATATCAAAAATGCTAAAACAAAATAAAATGCTATTTTTATTACACATTATTTTTCTTGACAGCATTATGAAACCAGCACAAAAAGAAGCAATCAAAAATAAGCATTTTTCATTTTTATATGGGTTTTACAAAACCAAAAGAAAATAAAGAAAATTAAAGTAACAAAATAAGAGAGAAATGAGAGAGGGGGTGTTGATAGTATATGCGCTTAGGGTATTATGGTTGATGGGCCAGGAAGCTGGGGGTGTGAATAACAAAGGCGTGCAGGGCCCATGATCCATCAGAAATTAAATGAAAATTCAAAAGAAAAATAACAAAACAGCGGTGCAGAAAGTAAAGAAAATTAGTTTAAAACTCATTGGGCTTAGAAAGGGTGGTGGGGATAGCATTTTGGTCTTAAGCCCAGAGTTCCATTTAAGTGGAACGCAGCGTTTCGCTGCTCTTCATATCTCCCTCCAAATTCTGTTTAAATCTGAGCCCTTAGATCCTTTCCCTAGGTCAAAGTCCTCCTACCATCCAACGGTCCACCTATTGTCTTCTACCTTGAGCTAGGGTTCCATGCAAGAACCAGTCTCCATGCACGCTCCTTCTCTCCCTCTATTCTCCCTCATCTCTCCATGAAATTCAATCTTGTAAAAATCAAAAACACTCCATTCTCTCTCCTGAACACAGCCATGTCTTTAGTTTTTCTTAAAACCTCCCCTAGTGTGAAGCCCGATAGCTAGAACTCCATGATCCACCAACTGTACTCATGATGGAACCTTCTCAATTCTTGCAAATCTTGGCACTAAACTACTCATCACCTCTCCCTGGTTATTTTAAGCTAATATATTAAGATTAAAACTAACCATACACCAAGTTCTTGATCACTAAAGTTCCACTGCCCTAAGGTCAATCTTCATCAATGGAGCCCTAAGTCTCTGAAAATCATCTTCTACCTATCCCTAACAATTCTAGCCTAGCAAACTCAACTACCAGGGCATAATTAATGGTGTAGAGAGCAATATGCATACCTGCAATTTTTTTTGAAACAGATGAGAATTGGCTTGATTCAGTGCTTGCAATCCTTCACAAATGCTCCTCAGATGGTGATCTTGTTTCTGTTTGCAACAAACTAGATGTAGGATGCTTGTAGGGAGGGATTCGAATCTGGTATGGATTCTTGCAATTTAAACTCCAACTCTTCAATCCTCCATTGATAGGTCCCTGAATCAGCTTGTATGTACTCAATAATGCCAATGGATTGTGAATGGAGAAGAAGGTTGAACAGAATTGATGCTGAATATGGAGTTTCACTCTTGCTTGCACTTGAAGCAACAATGGAATCCTCGCTTTTCTCTCCCTCTATCCACCAACCTTTGCCTCTAATGATCTCTACTCAATATATAGAGGAGGATGGAACTGACTAGAACCTTCTGGAATGGTCTTAGATGATTCTAGAAATCTCATGTCATGAGAAAATGAAACTTACCATCTCTTGTAATATCTCATGTCAAACACCTTGCAGCCCCTCAATTGAACTTGAAAATCTCATTACATGACAAATAAGAAGTGTAGGAGTGCTTACTTGCCTTGAATGTTGCATTTCCTTGCATTTCACAATTGTACCTTATTATGCAAGTAAGTGATTTCCAAAGCAACTCCAAATTTTAAGCCTCAAATCAAAATTGTGGCTGAACCAATGTCTTTAGAATATTGTTTAGACTCAAAATGGTATATCATATGCCCTATTTTGGATGTGTAGATTGCCCATACCAATTTCCAACTTGAACTTTTTTAAGTTATGTCCCTTTTTTAGGTCATTTTCACCAACTTTGGTCAATTCTTGCTACAAGCTTTTCTGACATGTCAGGACTTCTTTTTTAGACTTAAAATTCCATTTTGAGCAACTTTGATGTTGTGAAGTTTTTCATTTGAAGCTTCCTTGTATGAATTTTAGGTATAGGCTAAGAATGACCTATAATTCTCAAATGACCAAAATACCCTTTTCTTGCCAAGGTCATAAGTAGAGTTCCACAAATCAGATGAAGGCATACCATACCTTTATATAAATCTAAGACAATGAGTAACAACTCTTATGTTGACCAGAAATTCATTTGAAATCTCCTTAAGGGGTAAACGTTGCTTGGAAGACAAGTAACTTTCACAGACAAAATTTCAGATACCTCAGATGACCTGTAACTTGCAAGAACCATAACTTGAGTTCTATAAATCTCCTTGATGTCTTCCACCACTCAAATTAAAGGTCTTGAGATCCTCTACAAGTTTCATGTTGGCCAAGGATCCATTTGAAGCTTGAATTTTGAATTATCTTGCTTGGAAGTTTGAGCTAAATCAGGGGATTTTACACAGAAACCCTAATTTAGAAACTTCTCTTCTTCTTGATTTCTCTTGATTTTTACTTGGAACAACACCATATCCACATCTACATGTCAAATGATGAACCCCACATCTCTCAAATAGCCCTTGATGCCTTTCAATCAATCATTGGACCTAGGGTTGACCTAAGGTTGACCCAGATGAAACCCTAGTTGATTGTCTTCAACTGTAGCTCTTGTGATTACATCAATGACTGGTCTCACTTTCAAAATGACTCTCCATGTCTTCCATGATGTCTATATACCCTCCATGGCCTCAATTCATGACTCACAACTTCTTTGATGATCTTCAAATACCCTCAAGATAGGAGATAGATCCACTGCTTGGTCCATTAACTTCTCAGATTTCAATTTCTTTCTGATGACTTGGATGTGCTTGAATTTGAACAATAACCTCTTGATAGGCTCATAGAGATGAGAATAGTACTTGGTCCCTTGTTGGATGACTTGCTATGCTATGCTATGCAGATGATTAGACTATGTACATGACTCTATATGCAAATGCTAATGCAATTGAAACATAAACCAAGTGAAATAGGTTGAGCAAATTTTAGGGTGCAACAGTTGCCCCTATTCAAGTGACTTGGACCCGATTGGGTGAAGAGCGAACTGATTTCAAACATTCGAGGTACGAGACTGTTGAATACTAAGAACCCGGAAATTTGCCAACCGCAGAAATAAACTGCACAACATCTGCTGACTGGATCTGGTTATTACGGCAACAAACTGATCCATTGGCGACCGTGCTGGGTATTATTTTCATCAGCCTGAACAAGATTCTATCATCGCAGGGATAGAACTTTGTCCATGTTAGGACGCCTGTTTCGTCAACACGAAGAAATCTCAACTAAACTTGTCCACGTCAGGACTCCACCTGCCGTCAACACGGAAAAATCTCGGCGACTTCGCTGGGGATGACTCGTCTGCATTTCATCAACACAAGGGGATCCTATCAACATAGGAATGAATTGTCCACGTCAGGAATAGATCATCCCCGTTAGGAATAAACTTCTCCACGTTAGGAATAAACATCGTCCACGTTAGGACTCACCTTTCCACGTAAGGAATACATCTTTCCACGTAAGGAATACATCTTTCCACGTAAGGAATACATCTTTCCACGTAAGGAATACATCTTTCCACGTAAGGAATACATTTTTCCACGTAAGGAATACATCTTTCCACGTAAGGAATCACACCTCGTCTTGATTTGTCCACGTCAGGACTCACATCTTCGACCCGCTGAGGAAATAAAACTTGTCCATGTCAAGACTCACGCTTCGTCTTGATTTGTCCACGTCAGGACTACATCGTCCACGTTAGGACTCACACTTCGTCTTGATTTGTCCACGTTAGGACTCACATCTCGTCTTGATTTGTCCACGTCAGGACTCACATCTCGTCTGCACAAGAAAATCCTATCAGCATGGGGGTAACATCGTCCACGTCAGGACACCGTTTGTTGACCCGAAGAAATATAAATTCGTCCACGTCAGGACTCACGCATCTTCGACCCGCTGGGGAAATAAAACTTGTCCACGTCAGGACACACACTTCGCCAACACGACGAGGGATAAATTTGTCCACGTCAGGACTCGCGCATCTTGTCATCACGAAGAACTATAAACTTGTCCACGTCAGGACGCACATTTCACCATTACGAAGAAAGATATCTGCTGGGAATAAATGGTCCATGTCAGGACACCAACACGAAGAGTAATCAATTTTGTCCACGTTAGGACTTCACGTTCAATCAATACGGAGAAATCGAATCTGTCCACGTTAGGACTAGCACATCTCGTCAACCCGAGGAAATAAATCTGTCCACGTCAGGATTCCCCTGTCTCCAGCACGAAGAAATCCCGTCAATAGAAGAATAAATTGTCCACGTCAGGACTCATATTTCGTCAACGCGATGAACTCCTATCAATATAGGCAATAAAATTTTGACGTCTCTGAGGAAATACTCCTGTCAACCAGTAAGAAAATACATCCGTCTGTTTACGGGAAGATACTCTGAATACAGTTTCTCTGCTTATCTCCATAGTAACTAACTCCATTGGTTCCAACCCACAAACCTTTTTAGCACTGACGTGACAACGACTTTGAGGCGAACTCTACTGAGGATATTTGGAAACCAAACTACCGGAAGCCTGTTCTGATAACCGGCGGCAGCCTCTGAGATTCTGATTCATGAAACCTTCTGATGCTGACGTAACAATAAATTCTGAAGAAAATAATCCGCTGGCCGGACTAGAGACATTTCAACGAGCAACTCTGGCGGGGAAAACAAGAGACATTTACACAAATAACTCTGCTCGGGGATCAAGAGAAACTTAACCTGATAACTCTGTGGGGAACAATGCCACAATAGACATTATCATTATACGTCTCATGCCGAGATCCTAAATGTCTGGCAATTAATTTGAGCAAGCGCTCTCTCCACCTGCAAGGGAAACAACACTTGAAAACAAACGGGTAACCAACCTGGTTTATGTTTCAGAATGCATATGCTTGACAATGGCGTAATGCTCCATTCAACATGGAAATGCTACGCGTTTTTTATTCGGTGGATGCAAGTATGACACTATATGCCGATGCAAATGCAGACTCGAACTGCTGGGATACAGAAACCGCTTCAGCAAAATAAATGTTGAAGACAACGCCAACTCCGCTGGGGGTAACCAGGTGCCACAGAATTATTCCAGCAAAATAAATGCTGGAAGAGTGAAGCCCACTTCGCTGAGGAATAATTGAATGTGCCAATCCTGATTGGACTTCTGCTGGGGAGTGAACGGGTATCACACGGTATTCTGGCAAAATAAATGCCAAGACACACAACTAACTCTGCCGGGGAGAATCTTAATATTCGAGTTCCACTGGGAGGAAAGAAAACACTTGCTGAAAAGAGAACTCCGCTGAGGACGAAACGATTCTCTTGGGGAAAATCAACTGACCCCGCTGGGGGAGAGTAAATGACCCTACTGGGAAGGGTAGACTGTCTAAGTACAGCTCACGAGTTGGAAATGCTAATCTTCTGAGGCTAAACCACTCTGCTCGGGATGGGGATCCTTTTGGGGGACACCACACTGTCTGAATACAGCCTTACAATCTTGGAATCGCCAAACCCTGCTGAAGATAAAAGACTTTGCTGGAGAATATCCTTTGGATAAGCTACGACTAGCTGGGGAATTCGATCCTTCTTCAGTGAGGAACATTGTTATCTTGGAAGCGCGACCTGCGTGGAGATTCACTTCACATAACGATCAAGTCTTTTCGTTACGAGCTTCTGGTTAGGACTCTTCGATCTCTGTACCCTGACGGTTAGATCTGAACTGTTTCTGTACGTCAAACCCCAAAAGAATGTCCCAACCACACCTTTTGTTTTTAGGGTGTTCTGCCCCGGTCTTGCGATAATCTTTTGCCCCTAATCGAATGATTCGTGGAGCAGTCCCCATAGCTGCGAGAGATTTGCCAAATCTCTACCTAATTGCCCCAGATTAACTGATTCTCGACCGTATGACTTTGCTGGAGATAAACGAGTGTGCCAAGTAGGCTGGACTTCTGTACATCCATGGTGGGTCATACACACCTGATGCTGGAAAATATCCGGTCTAGATTCACGGCTTCTAGTAGAAGGGTCACGATTTCCCGCCATTCGTCTCAAACTTGAATATTGGCTGAATCGGCTCAAGTAGCTCTGAGTAACGTTGTGGTAGAAGAACAGTCCTTTCGCCTCTGTTATGCCCCGGCCTGCAGGAACCTCTGTGGGAGAGTCTGAAAATCTGTACCCTGATGGTTTAATATGAACTGCTCCCAGTATTCTGAACTTCAGCGAGATACTTAGAATCGACCGCCTCTCGAATAAAGAATAATCCCTGCACTCTTGGGATGGCATGCCCCTGTCTGCAATGACTTTGCCTTAATCTGGTTCTTGGCAAAACCCACTATGAACCGAAAGCACCTTGCTACAATACGACCTTGCGATGGTTTACCCCGGTGGTTGCACGACAAAAGGATTCCCTCAATTCAACAATTATCAACATAGTGACTTGCCCCTGGACGAGCGTTGAGCGACTTAACCTGCCCTGATCAAACATAGCATTCTGGATAACTGCCCTTGATTGGCTCTCGAGAAGATTCGCTTCGGATCAACTGCTTCTCAAGTACACTGCCCTCATACTCAACTGATGCTTCGGGACTTTTCTTCAGACTAAATGATTCCGAACTCACTGGAAATTGATGCCCCAGATTGACAGGGCTTCACAACATACACCATTCTGATCCAGACTGTTGAATTATTCAATCCTGCTTGATTATTCCCTGGTGGAATTTCCTTTATGTCAACTACTGACCTGCAAGTAAAATTGTTTAATCCCGAATGGTAATTTTAATGCAGTGTTCATGCAGATTTTGAAAAAATTTGTGCTCTCACTCATATACGTGTCATGACTGTGAGTGACGAATGAACCAAAGTTCAAACGTAGTGCTTACGTGGTCATTGAAAAATACAACAATGATATGATTAGCAAATCAAGAAGGAGTCGGGTTACTCAACCTTATCGTAGTGCACTTTCAGAATAAACCCTGCCTCAATTAGGTCTTTTAAGGGTTGTATCGTGGTCGGGTTCACGGTTCGTGAAACAAAGGATATTTGGCTCAAATTATGTTTTGTACCCACCCCTTCTACGTGATGATCTCCGATCCTAAAGTTCAGTTAACGTGGCTCGAGCGCTCGCCTCTTCGAGAGGTATGTTGAATGGTAAGGACCATAGTTAGGGAACTCACGAGGTTTTTTCTTGGAGTGACAGTTACTCCTTCTCGTTTTCGGTGTCTGTATCCACGCGACCTTGTTCTTCGCTGGGGATCTATTTTTTTCTATCCCTTCTTTTTCATTCTTTTTTTTATTCCCTAATTTTTGCTTGGACTGACTCCTTTTGAGTTCTTTTCGATTTTTCTTTTGAAGCCCAGCGGGATGCCCTAATTTTTGCCTAAGTATTAGCTTTCTAGCTTTTCCTTTTTCTTTTTTTTACTTAGCGGGCTCTCTTATTCTTTTTTTTCTTGGAACACAGTCGTGTGACACTGATTGTATTGGTTGCTCCGAAAAGATGGTAACTGTCTCGCTCCTAGTTGGTGAGGTTTAACCATTGTGGTTGGCAATGTGCGACCTCTTGAGAGGTATAAACTGATTGGTCCTCGAAAGGCACCACTCCTCTGTAAGATTTGAACGCTCGGTCAAGCTAACTGACAACTACCCTGCCCCGGGTTAAGATGTGAGGGTTTAAAAGTCCGAAAAAACTTCTACTTCCTGGCTCGAAATGGTTAACAAGGGACTAACTCCTTATATCTCCAGTGTTTGGGGATTTGAAACAATGCCTTGTACGTCATCAGCAAGGTTTTATCTGAAAGCATACGATCATCGGTTATGAGTTTATTTCGTCATCCTCCCTCCAATCTTTGCTAATCACAGTGATAAAGTGGAGTAAATAAAATGCAATTGTCAATGCAATGCAATAAATGAGCAACAGCGACATGATTAATTCAGAAAAATGCATAGTCACTTTATTATTATCACCATTCGAAACAAACAATGTTTACAGCAAGTAGTGACTAACAGAAAAGAAACTACAAATGCAAATGATAAAAAGTCCGAGGACTGCCAATGCTGAGGGTGCCCTCCTGTCTGGACCACTGGCTTCTTGAAAAGGACCCTCTGAATCTACGAGCTTAGACAGCTGAGAGGTTGGCATGAACAAACAAAACTCCTTCTGGAAAGGAAATGTACTCTTGGTCGATCAACTGTTGTACTTTTGCCTGAAAAGCTTTGCAATCTTCGGTTGAATGCCCCGGAGATCCACCATGATAACCACACTGAGCATGGGGATTGTACCCTGGAGGGTAAGGCTCTGGCACGGGCTTAAGAGCTTTAGGTTCCACCAGAGAATTCTGAATCAAATGCGGAAGAATCTGGCTATACGGCACAGGCACTGGATGGAAAGGAGAATTCCTTCGTTCCAAGTTGTTACGAGGTCGGTTCTGATTCTGACGCTGATTCTGATAACCTCGGCCACAGGCTCGTGGATTCGCAAGAGGAGCGACATAAGATTCTCGATATGGTGCCCCAGGCACAATTGCCTGTCCAGAATAGCAAGACACAGAAGATACTGACCGCTGAGAAGACGGAGAACCAACAGATTTCATCGATTCGACTTGAGAATACCCAACATCATTCATGATGGCGTTGACCACAACTCCATCTTCAGTTTGACAGCTATAGAAAGATTCTGTTTCGCTAGCCTGACCGCTTGAAACATTCTGTATTCTTCCACCATACTCGCTGCGCTCTCCTGCCTTTACCAATTTAGAGAAATTTGGTGCAACTCCAAGCATTCTTTCGAAGCACGGGCTCTGCAAGGAGTTTACGAACATGCCTTTCAACTCTCGGTCTTGAAGTGGTGGTTACACTCTAGCAGCAAATTCTCTCCATCTCTGAACATACTTCCTGAAAGGTTCATTGTTCCTTTGATACAATTCTTGCAACTGCATGCGACTAGGAGCCCCATCAAGATTGTAGTCATACTGCTTCAGGAAAGCATCGGCTAAATCCGCCCATGATTGGATCTGATCACTCTCTAACTGCATATACCAACTCAGAGATGCCCCAGTCAGGCTATCTTGAAAGCAGTGAATCATCAGCTTGTCGTTAGGAACGAACGAAGTCATTCTCCGGCAGAACATAATCAAATGTAGCTTCGGACAGCTATCCCCTTTGTACTTCTCGAAATTGGGCGCTTTGAACTTTGGAGGCAATACAAGGCCTGGCACTAAACACATGCTTGCAGCATTCAGATCAAGAGTGTTCTTATTCACCAAGGCAGCAATCCGGTCTTCCAACGTCTGAAGTCTTCCCATATACTCAGCAGTCAGTGGGTTCTGAATATCAACCTGTGGAACAACTCTCGGAGGTGGCAAAATCCTTGGAGAATCTGGCGTAGAGAAAGTGAAATTGTGATACTCGGAGTCATTGAGAGAATATGAACCTCTGACAGGGGTTTGTACAGGCTGAGCAACATTGTTTATCTGAGCTCTTTGACCATCGTTATCTCCTCTATGCATAGCTGTGATGTCTTCCCTGATCTGACTCACCTGGTGTTTCAACAATTCGAACTCCGCCCGAGTAATAACCAAGTTCTGCTCCCCTGAAGCCATGATCTATCCCAATACTAACTCAAGTCCAATGCGAATGTCGGGGAATCAACTGATGAAGCGGACAAAAACGGGTAAGCTCCCTGTTCCGGATGAGGATGAATATGCAAAATGAAATGCAAATGCAAACAGTCATGCAAAATGCAAAATGCACACACAAGGGACCAAGTGCCCCTGGCTGAGAAGAATCCACCATACTGGTCTTAGTCAGACCCATAACACTGCTCGAACCTGGTGTCAGCAAATCAAAACGGTACTCGAACCTGGTCTCCAACAGACCTCATAATGCTGTCCTCAAATATCATTGAATCTCAATCAAGAAAACCGGTAATCTGGAGGTCAAGTTACCTGCATGCCCAAACCCCTCTCACAGGTAGGTGTCCTAATAACTGACACAAGGTATGGCATCCTATGCGGTCGTCGGCGTCACAGACTTTCAGGGTTGATGATACAATTCCCAGAAGGAGTGGCATCATCAAATCCTGAAGAGGCCTCACTTAGCCAACTTCCAAATGATCGGTTCCCAGAGTCGACAATCCAACTAACCAGCAACCCGAGCCACCCAAAGGGCAGGACAGGAGGCCAACCAGAAGAACCTCGTCTGAGTGTGGATTTCGTGGGACACTAGGACATGCAAAGCACGTGCGCGCCCACTAATTTCCACTCTAATTCTAGGTGCACTCAAGCCCAGGTCCGGCTTATCTCTCAATCATAGAACACCCGTCACACCCCAATACAATAATATAATGCTGAAAGTAAATGACAGAAATATAAATCCATACAAAATCCTCGACGGGAAAACAAGCGCTAGGATTGAATCTCTTTAAGGGACGTTGGATCCCAAATGCATAAGGAACTATCGCAGTCCTTAGCAGCCAGAGGACGTTGGATCCCCAGCAGAGTCGCCAGCTGTCACTACTGCGAAAATTGGCGCCGGCTGAACAGAAGAGTCGCCACCGTGCGTTATTTATCCCAACGGAGGGAAAGGAAACGCTCGAGGTAAACCTACCGCAAAACGGGGAAAGGAATGGTCATCGCAACCAAAACCTGGATTCGGGAGTCGGTTACGCAAGGGGAAGGTATTAGCACCCCTCACGTCCGTCGTACTCGACGGGATCCACGCTTGTTTTCGGGTATGGATTGTTATTCTATCTACTCTACAGGTCAGGGGTTAAAAGAAAAGAAAATGACTCGGCAAAGTATCGCACTTTATGCCTACGTATTCCCGTCTAGAACGAGAAATCAGAGTCAACGTAGTTCGCCTACCTACGGGAAAGGAGGGGAAGGTTGCTCGCTAGGATATCACATCCTATGCCTATGTACTTTCATACGGCATGAAAGATCAGAGCAAACGTAGTTCGGGCCACGTACAACACAAGTCTGTTTTGATTGCTTTTATCTCCTTCTGAAAAAGGGTTTTCTGATTAACAGTCAAAGCGGACAAAAATGACATTTTGATGAGTTCACATTCTTTTACGGAAGAAGTGTCTTTTATTGGATTTGGAATATTATTGTGTTTTTCTGTTTGTTGGGAGGAAGAAGAGACAGAACTCTATCCTACAGTTGCAAAGGGAATCACACTAACCTAATGTTATCATGCATGGGTTAAGACCTAGTGTCTATCATGTTCCTCTCTTGCACAGAGAGAAACAAAGATCCTAAGGGAATAGACGGAAACAGAAACAATAGCATATATAATAAAGTAGTAAAATGCATGGATGCAACAATACAAGCGAGGCAAGGGAGTCCCACTCAACCTCGAACCTAGAAAACAATAGGCAAAAGTGAACAGAATTCACTTTCAACCTAACAGGTTAAACAGCAAGCAATACAGTCAGGGAAATTCACACAATACATCAAGAATTATAAACAGCAAAAATAAACAACCAACAGCAGCTCTGCACCAACATCTGTCTTCAAGTCATCTTCAACCATCTACCAGCTTCAAGCAAGCCTCAGTCTTTATTTTCACAGCCTTCAAGCAAGGTCTTTGTCTTTAGTCTTCTGGGCTTTTCTTCAAGTCCTATTCTCCCATCTGAGGAACCAATCACAAGAATGAACTGGAGTGTTAAGCAATTAGTTAACCACCAAAGGTGGCAAACAGACTACTAACAACACATAGAATACTTCTCTCAAGAGTTCTATCTCTTAGACACTATCACCAAGCCTTCCAAAGGAAGGGGGTGAATGTCTTAGAGAGACTCTGCATCATAGAGAGGGATGGAGGCAAACAAGACCTTCCATGTTTGTGAATCAAATTTTCTACTCTAGAGCTCTGCCTAACTCCTAGATCCTATAACCTTCAACAGCTGCCAGCAAGAGATACTCCTCATCAACTCTGGAAATTGGTCTTCATTCTTTAATCTTCAATGGGCCTCATCAGCACAGTCTTCAGCTCAAAACCCCAAACCCCAAGCAAGCCCAATACCCCACACAGTCAAACAATAACCCTAGAAAGGGCACACCACACAGTCAATCAAATACAAGCAATATACTAATAGTAATAGTAGAATAGGGGAAACCTAGTATTTTCTAAGGGATCTATTATCTACCCATAATACCCCTATAGTCCCATACCCCAAAATTCAAACTACAACTCCTAAAAGAAATGATTTACTACACCTATGTTATTTCTAAACCCTAGTTTTGATTCTCCTAATCACACCTAAACAAACCAACTAAAATTAATCCTAAAAATCACAAATTAAATCTTACATGCAAGTTAAAGTCCTAAGTGAAATACCCTAAAAAGAATGGGTCCTAAATCTAAAGGGACCTAGTCAAACTAAAATCAACAAAATGGGGTATCAACTAAAACACTTATAAAAGCTATTTAAATGAAAAATATATCAAAAATGCTAAAACAAAATAAAATGCTATTTTTATTACACATTATTTTTCTTGACAGCATTATGAAACCAGCACAAAAAGAAGCAATCAAAAATAAGCATTTTTCATTTTTATATGGGTTTTACAAAACCAAAAGAAAATAAAGAAAATTAAAGTAACAAAATAAGAGAGAAATGAGAGAGGGGGTGCTGATAGTATATGCGCTTAGGGTATTATGGTTGATGGGCCAGGAAGCTGGGGGTGTGAATAACAAAGGCGCGCAGGGCCCATGATCCATCAGAAATTAAATGAAAATTCAAAAGAAAAATAACAAAACAGCGGTGCAGAAAGTAAAGAAAATTAGTTTAAAACTCATTGGGCTTAGAAAGGGTGGTGGGGATAGCATTTTGGTCTTAAGCCCAGAGTTCCATTTAAGTGGAACGCAGCGTTTCACTGCTCTTCATATCTCCCTCCAAATTCTGTTTAAATTTGAGCCCTTAGATCCTTTCCCCAGGTCAAAGTCCTCCTACCATCCAACGGTCCACCTATTGTCTTCTACCTTGAGCTAGGGTTCCATGCAAGAACCAGTCTCCATGCACGCTCCTTCTCTCCCTCTGTTCTCCCTCATCTCTCCATGAAATTCAATCTTGTAAAAATCAAAAACACTCCATTCTCTCTCCTGAACACAACCATGTCTTTAGTTTTTCTTAAAACCTCCCCTAGTGTGAAGCCCGATAGCTAGAACTCCATGATCCACCAACTGTACTCATGATGGAACCTTCTCAATTCTTGCAAATCTTGGCACTAAACTACTCATCACCTCTCCCTGGTTATTTTAAGCTAATATACTAAGATTAAAACTAACCATACACCAAGTTCTTGATCACTAAAGTTCCACTGCCCTAAGGTCAATCTTCATCAATGGAGCCCTAAGTCTCTGAAAATCATCTTCTACCTATCCCTAACAATTCTAGCCTAGCAAACTCAACTACCAGGGCATAATTAATGGTGCAGAGAGCAATATGCATACCTGCAATTTTTTTTGAAACAGATGAGAATTGGCTTGATTCAGTGCTTGCAATCCTTCACAAATGCTCCTCAGATGGTGATCTTGTTTCTGTTTGCAACAAACTAGATGTAGGATGCTTGTAGGGAGGGATTCGAATCTGGTATGGATTCTTGCAATTTCAACTCCAACTCTTCAATCCTCCATTGATAGGTCCCTGAATCAGCTTGTATGTACTCAATAATGCCAATGGATTGTGAATGGAGAAGAAAGTTGAACAGAATTGATGCTGAATATGGAGTTTCACTCTTGCTTGCACTTGAAGCAACAATGGAATCCTCGCTTTTCTCTCCCTCTATCCACCAACCTTTGCCTCTAATGATCTCTACTCAATATATAGAGGAGGATGGAACTGACTAGAACCTTCTGGAATGGTCTTAGATGATTCTAGAAATCTCATGTCATGAGAAAATGAAACTTACCATCTCTTGTAATATCTCATGTCAAACACCTTGCAGCCCCTCAATTGAACTTGAAAATCTCATTACATGACAAATAAGAAGTGTAGGAGTGCTTACTTGCCTTGAATGTTGCATTTCCTTGCATTTCACAATTGTACCTTATTATGCAAGTAAGTGATTTCCAAAGCAACTCCAAATTTTAAGCCTCAAATCAAAATTGTGGCTGAACCAATGTCTTTAGAATATTGTTTAGACTCAAAATGGTATATCATATGCCCTTTTTTGGATGTGTAGATTGCCCATACCAATTTCCAACTTGAACTTTTTTAAGTTATGTCCCTTTTTTAGGTCATTTTCACCAACTTTGGTCAATTCTTGCTACAAGCTTTTCCAACATGTCAGGACTTCTTTTTTAGACTTAAAATGCCATTTTGAGCAACTTTGATGTTGTGAAGTTTTTCATTTGAAGCTTCCTTGTATGAATTTTAGGTATAGGCTAAGAATGACCTATAATTCTCAAATGACCAAAATACCCTTTGCTTTCCAAGGTCATAAGTAGAGTTTCACAAATCAGATGAAGGCATACCATACCTTTCTAGAAAGCTAAGACAATGAGGAACAACTCTTATGTTGACCATAAATTCATTTGAAATCTCCTTGAGGGGTAAACGTTGCTTGGAAGACAAGTAACTTTCACAGACAAAATTTCAGATACCTCAGATGACCTGTAACTTGCAAGAACCATAACTTGAGTTCTATAAATCTCCTTGATGTCTTCCACCACTCAAATTAAATTTCTTGAGATCCTCTACAAGTTTCATGTTGGCCAAGGATCCATTTGAAGCTTGAATTTTGAATTATCTTGCTTGGAAGTTTGAGCTAAATCAGGGGATTTTACACAGAAACCCTAATTTAGAAACTTCTCTTCTTCTTGATTTCTCTTGATTTTTCCTTGGAACAACACCATATCCACATCTACATGTCAAATGATGAACCCCACATCTCTCAAATAGCCCTTGATGCCTTTCAATCAATCATTGGACCTAGGGTTCACCTAGGGTTGACCCAGATGAAACCCTAGTTGACTGTCTTCAACTGCAGCTCTTGTGATTACATCAATGACTGGTCTCACTTTCAAAATGACTCTCCATGTCTTCCATGATGTCTATATACCCTCCATAGCCTCAATTCATGACTCACAACTTCTTTGATGATCTTCAAATACCCTCAAGATAGGAGATAGATCCACTGCTTGGTCCATTAACTTCTCAGATTTCAATTTCTTTCTGATGACTTGGATGTGCTTGAATTTGAACAATAACCTCTTGATAGGATCATAGAGATGAGAATAGTACTTGGTCCCTTGTTGGATGACTTGCTATGCTATGCTATGCAGATGATTAGACTATGTACATGACTCTATATGCAAATGCTAATGCAATTGAAACATAAACCAAGTGAAATAGGTTGAGCAAATTTTAGGGTGCAACACATATCATTTTTGGTTTGGAGCATTTTTGTCTGATTTTAAGATTGTGGACTCATTTGTTTACCTATTTTGAGGATGTGTGTGGTGTTTGTATGCTCAAATCTCCTTAAATGTTCAAATTGCCTTGTCATGTTTCATTTGCATTTTTCAAACCTCATGATGCCAAACACATATCACATTTTGTTTCAATCAATTCCTACTTGATCTATGTGCATAATATCATTGCCTTACTCATTTGAAACTTGTGTATGATATCATTTGCCTCAAACTGTCATGAATTTGCTGGCTGCATATTTAAGTTGTTGATTTTGTATGTCATGAGCTCCAAAATGTTATTTTCTGTTTGGTAAGGTTTTGATCCATTTCCTGAGCTTAGTCTCATCTTCTAGCATGTATTGACATGTGTATAACAGTTATTTCATCAAAGAATTCATTGCTTTAAAAATACACCTGCTGCTACATGTGCTTGCCAAGGCAGTTTTTCTCATTTCTTGCAATCAACATGCCTATTTTCAGTCCAACTGTTCTATGATTGTTTTGTGAATTGAAACTCATTCCTTGTCATGATAATGATGTGTGCGCATTGGTTATTTGATCTATTCTTGCTTGTTTCCTCAATTTCACTCACAATTGCAATTTCATGCTAGAATATGCCCCAACATACCAAAATTCTTGTTTGCTTGCAATGTGCCTAATCTTTGAGTTGTAACTCATCTATATACTTGATTCTAATGTGTTTGGATGATTGGTTTGATCCATGATTGCCTACATTTGCATTTCACCCTCAAACTGCATTTTTGAGCTAAAATTCACCATGACCATGCCAAATTCATGTTTGCTTGCAATATGCCTAGTTTCTGAGTTGTAACTCCTTCCTTTATACAATTATGATGTGTGTGTACAATGTTTGTCAGCATTAGGATCATTTTCATAGCTGGACCATGTTTGTGCCTTGTGCTGCCAAACTGTTTTGAAATCAATTGCACACACTTCCCTTCTTTTTGATTTATCTTAGGGCTGCTCATCTAGCATTGGATCTTTGGTAGTGTTTTAAAACTTGTATATGCATGAATCAATCATTTTTGTATGCCTCGTTTCTCTGTTATAACAGCCCTGCCTCATTATGTTTGATTTAAATGCAACTTGGTATCTATATTCTTGTTGTATGCATTTCATGACAACCTTAAGTGCTAGACTCATTTGTTTTCTTATTTGAAACTTGTGTGTGGCATCCCTTGCATCTCAATCTACTCCAGTTCAGTTTTGGCTTCAAATATTGCATTTATGAGTGTTTGAGCAGTTGATACATGATTTTCAATTCCATGATGCTTGTGAACAACTTTGAAGTGTGGACACACCTTACATGATGTTTTGAGTATGTTTGAAGGGTCTGCTCATTTCAATTATGCCCATTCCATGATCTAAGTTTCAAACTTGCATCTTTCACTTCCAATTTTACTTGTCATAATAGTTGTGCTTTGATGTGTATATTGCATTCTACTCCTTTCCTTTATCTGAGCATTTGAATTGATTTGTAAACTATGAGAACATCATCATTATCATGAGTAGGATTGATAGGCTGTGTGTTGATTTGTTCAATCTTCCCATTCTGTCTTGACAGTGGCAGCATTTTTTATGCTTCATCTTGCAATTCATGTGCCAATTCTTTTTTTACTAGTTCATGCTTGAGTTTTAAATGTTCTACACCTATGTTATGACATATGAAGCTTGTGTACAATGCCCTTTTGTGGATTTTAACTCATACTTGATGTGTGGTTTTCAAAATGCAAACCAATTGCCAAATTTGCAAGTTCTATCGTGTTTTTATTTCAAGGCCTCCTTTCAAAATTCCAATTTCACCATCTTATTCCTTGTTTAAAAACAGTCAAGTTTGACTAAGATTTCATCAAAAATGATTGAGAATTGATAGAGTTTGATCCTTCACGTTTTGGCTTGTTTAGTTTGTTTTTGTTTGCCCAGAAATCCATGAAAGCATGCCTCATATATTTTTAGGGGTGGCTAAATCAACGGATGTATAGCCACCCCAGTGGTAGAAACCTTACTCTCTCATGCGCCTTTCACTTGCCAAACCAGGGTTCGATCCTTGGATCAACCCTTTTTGTTTGTTTTATTTTTCCATTGTGTTTGATTTTATTTTGTTCACTCCTTCCATTTCCTATCCAGCGTGCATGTGGTGCCTTGGTGGTTGATGTGTGTGTTTGTAAACACAAGGCCCTGGGTTCAACTCCCACCTTGGCCCTTTCTCTTTTTTATTTGCTTGTTTATTTGTTTTATTGTCATAAATCACTTCAACTTCAAAAATTTGTAACCTCTTCACCGTTTACTATTTTCAACCCGTTCTTTTTGCAATTTTCTCATTGTGATGTATAGTTTTATTTATTGGATTGTAATATCATAATTGCTTGTTCTTACGATGCTTTCTTGCCTACTTGTTAGTAGATCCGTTTTTAGGTCGTTACCGTGCATTTCGATTTGAATTTCCTCCACACCATGATTATTTTATCTTGTGAGATTTATTGATACTTGACTTCTTTATGTTTGTTAACATGTTGAGATTTCACTTTCTTGTTGGTTGTTACCATGAGTTATTATTTTCCTCCTAAATTATGAGGTTAAACTAATTTGCTTGTGTTTGATTGTCATCAATACATGTTGTTGTTACCCATGAAATACCTTGAGTTTATGACATGTTTACTTTCAAATTGTGATTTTTTTACATGGTTGTTACCCTTATCATATTTCCAATCTTTGTTAAGATATGCCCTCAATCTTTGTTAAGATATGCTTTCATCTTTGTTAAGATATTTGATCACCGGTTGTAACCATTGGTATTATTTGATCTTTGCTTATTGTAATATGCATGCTTATTTGATTATAATCTTATTCATCTTGCTTATTTGTTCTTTTTCTTTTTTAAGTATTCTTTCCCCAAGTGATGGAACTTTTTAGTTCTCATCCAAGTTGTCTCTCCCTCTCCTTCCAAAGGAAAAGTTTCTCCCTTAACCCTTGTGTTATTGGATAGCTCATTACCCGTTTCCCTTGACTTTGTGAAGTCATCTTAAACCCTTGCTTAGTTAAGTTAGAACATATGAGCCATTATACTTTGCTTAAAGTCTAGAAAACCCACCTTCACTAGGAGTGTTTCTTCAATTAGAACCCTAGGATAGATTTTGTAAACTCTATGTAAGAATTATAGTAATGATTACTTACTCCCTTCTTGAGTGTTATAACATAGATCTAGAGAGTTTTGTTAAACTCTATACAAGCATTTTTATGTTTGTTCCCCTTTGAACCTTGATCATAGACAAGTGTTCTTCATCCCTAGTGATGTGAACTACGATTGCTCTGATTCTATTCTAGTTAGGATACATAGGCAGAGGACGCGACGTCTTTGCGAGCAAACTTAGAAACTATCCTTAGGTCTTAACCAACACCTTTTACCCAACCCAAACCTTAGCAAACATTTACAAACTTAGCATGCAAACAAACAAAAGGTTCCTGTAGAGTACTACAGATGTTTAGGATGTGAAATACCTACCCTAGGCATAACCAACCCCCGATCCCCGAATCTCTTAGCGTTGTTATTACATCGCGAAAAGGGTTTTTCTTTCTTTAGACCTTTCCTTTGGATAAATTAAAGTCCGGTTGTGAATTTAGGAATTAAAGATTCAAGTTAATTCAATAGCTTGGTATCACGATTCTCACCGCAACAATAGGCAGAACTCAACCACAGCTTAGTACCCAAAGTTGTCTGCAAACTCTCCCAGAACCTCGATGTGAATCTCAGATATCTATCAGACACAATACTTGAAGGAATACCATGCAGTTTCATAATCTCATCAATATACAATTCGGCCAGCTTCTGCAATGAATAATTGATCCTCATTGGTATAAAGTGAGCCAATTTGGTCAATCTATCAAAAATTACCCAAATTGAATCATATCCCTTCAAAGTCCTCGGTAGACCTGCCACAAAATCCATATAAATTCTATCCCATTTCCACTCTAGAATATTCAACGGTTGCATCAGATCCAAAGGTCTTTAATATCCAATCTTCGACTTCTGGCAAGTCAAACAAGCATACACAAACTTTGCAATTTCTTTCTTCATCCCTGGCCACCAAAACAATTTCTTCAAGTCTTGATACATTTTTGTGGCACCTGGATGAATACTTAACCCACTTCTGTGACCCTTCTCAAGAATGCTCTTCTTAATTTCTAGCACATCTGGAACACACACCCTATCTTTGTACCTCATCTGGAGAATACCACTAGTCAACTTTAGCATACCCAACTTCACACTGTTAGGAGTCTCTTCACACACTAGACTCATATCTCTGAATTGTTCAATCATTCCTAACTCTCGAACCATAAGCATCGACATATGCAAGGACTTCCTACTTAATGCATCAGCTACAACATTAGCCTTACTAGGGTGGTAACTCAATTCAAAATCATAATCCTTCAAAAGTTCAATCCATCTCCTCTGCCTCATATTTAACTCTTTCTGATCAAACAAATACTTCAGGCTCTTGTGATCACTGAACACTTCGAACCTGGACCCAAAAAGAGAATGTCTTCAAATTTTCAACATGAACACCACAGCGGCCAACTCTAAGTCACGTGTAGGATAATTCCTTTCATGAACCTTCAGTTGTCTGGAAGCATAAGTAACAACCTGACCATCCTGCATCAGTAAACCTCCAAGACCCATTTTCAACGCATCACAGTATACCACAAAAGACTCACTCCGATTTGGCAAGATCAGTATTGGAGCAGTCGTCAACTTCTTCTTGAGTTCTACAAAACTCCTCTCACATGCAACATACCACACATAAGCTTGATCCTTTCGAGTAAACTGAGTCAATGGAAACGCAAACTTTGAAAAGCCTTCTATAAACCTATGACAATAACCAGCTAAGCCAAGGAAACTTCGAATCTCAGTAGCAGACTTCGGAGTGTCCCACTGCAACACAACATCAACTATGGATGGATCAACAACAATCCCTCCACTAGAAATCACATGGCCAAAGAAACTCACTTCCTTCAACCAAAACTCACACTTGGACAACTTCACATAAATCTACTCGTCCCTCAAAACCTGTAATACAACTCTTAGATGTTGTGCATGTTCTTCCTCGGACTTCGAATATATCAAGATATCGTCGATTAATACTACCACAAATTGATCCAAATAAGGATGAACAATCCTATACATATACTCCATGAATACACCAGGTGCATTAGATACACCAAACAACATTACAGTATATTCATAGTGTCCATACCTCGTCCTGAAAGCTGTCTTCGGAATATCATCAAGCTTAATGCGAATCTGATGATAACCAGACCTCAAATCAATCTTACTAAACACACAAGCGCCCACCAATTGATCCATCATATCATCAATCCTCGGAAGTGGATACTTATTCTTGATCGTCACTTTATTTAACTGTCGATAATCCACACACAATCTCATGCTACCATCGTTTTTCCTCACCAACAACACAGGAGCACCCCACGGAGAAACACTCAGTCGAATACATTTCTTCTCAAGCAACTCTTCCAATTATTTCTTCAATTCTCCCAACTCAGATGCAGACATCCGATAAGGAGCCATCAACATAGGACTAGTGCTTGATATCAAGTCCACAGTAAAATCTACCTCACGCTCAGGAGGTAAGTCACTTGCGTCGTCTGAAAACACTTCTGGAAATTCCTAAACAACTGGTAGCTCCACGCTCTCTGCTTCATAATCAACTTGAAGTGATGCAAACAATGCAAACATCTGAGCCTCATCTTCTAAGAGTTCTTCTACTTACTTAGCCGATACAAACATCAGCTCTCCATAATAATCAAACTCTGGGAACCTCACAGTCTTGCTGTAGCAATCGATATGAACATAGTTGAACTCCAACCAGTTCATTCCAAGAATAACATCAATTCGATGCAAAGGTAGGAAAACCAAGTCCATCACAAAATTCTTATTATAAATGGTCAAAGGGAAGCTCAAACAGACTAACACAATAGTCACAGAACCATTTGTCGGGGTGTCGATAACCATACTCCCAACCATAGAAGATAATTTTAAATTCAACCTCATAGCACATTCAAGCGAAATAAACGAATGAGTAGCACCAATATCAATCATAGCAATCAATTCAACATCATTAATAAAGCAAGTACCTCTGATCAAGTTATCTATCATGGGTTCTTCTGCACCACTTAAAGCAAACACTCTATCGTTCGTCTGAGCAGCAGTAGCAGTCTTCTTCGATTGCTAGCACTGGGTACTAATATGACCTTTCTCTCCACAGTTGAAGCAAGTCAGAGCTTCATCTTTGCAGTCAGTAACTCTATGACCTCTCCTACCACAACGATGACATCTCAGCACATTATTAATACAAACCTCAGCGCAGTGACCTTGCTCGCCACACTTATAACACTTGCTTGGAGCAGTAGCCGCTCCCCCACTTGAATTTTTCCCATCTGAATCCTTCTGGTTCCCTTTATCACCAGAAGTCACATACGATTTCCCTCTATACTGTCCTTTCTCTTTCTTCTCACTCAGCTGCTTGTAGTGAGCAGATCGAGCTCGGCTATCCTCATCATAAATCCTGCTCTTGTCCACCAATTCTGCAAACCGACGAATCTGCTGGTACCCAATTCTCTGCTTAATCTCTAGTCTCAATCCATTATTGAACTTGAGACACTTCGACATCTCTGCGTCAGCATGATCGTAATGTGGACAAAACTTCACTAAAGCCTCAAACTTTGTCGTATACTCAGCCACATTCATATTCTCTTGCTTCAGCTCAAGGAATTCCACCTCTTTCTTGCCTCGAACATCTTCAGCAAAATACTTCCTCAAAAATTCTTCCTTAAACACAGTCCAAGTTATTGCAATGCCAACACCTCCCAATCTCTGACGAGTGTTATCCCACCAGTCCTCATCTTCCTCTGCTAGCATATGCATACCGAACTACACCTCTTGAGCATCAGTGCATGCCATAACTTGGAAAATCTTCTCAATCACTCTTAGCCACTTCTGTGCACCATCAGGATCATGAGTGCCCACAAAAGTCGGCGGATTGTTCCTCTGGAACTTCCCTAAATCACGAAACTCATCTAGAGATCCACCATTCTGGGTCATCACATGGGCAAGCGATTACAGCGCATCAGCAAGAGCATGAACATTTCTTCCATCCATCTGCAGCCAACAACAGGGTCAAAAGAAAAAAAAATCATCTAATAGTGTTCTCACACTATTGACTGACAGGGGACTAACTCTAACACCCATTTTAATTATTTTTAGTTTCAGAGATATTTTATTCGCGGATGTGTTTTGAGAAATTAATTGGAGAATCAAGAACTCATGATATTGGTGTACAGTGAAGAAAATGTGATAGTTGATAGTAATGTAATATTATTATTAATTATTATCATTATTATTACTAATATTAAAATATGAGAAAATATAATTAAATGGAATTTTGGAATTAAGTGGATTTTGCGAATTAAAAGAAATAATAGGATTATTATTATTTGGATTTTTGGATTAAAAGAATTATGAGAATATGATTTATTGGGATTAAAAGAGAATTATTTGGGATGAGGGGTAACATTGGCATTTTGGAAAATTAGAGAAACACATGCACGGGGAAGCAAGTGAAGAACACGATTGAGGAAGGTTGAAGCAAGAGTTGAAGCTTGGCCAAGAGATCATCAAGATTATCAATTCGTGTGGATTGAGAAGCTTCATCAACATCAGCATCGAATTTGAGGTAAGGGGGGGGGGGATTGATCAGTTGAATGGGTATTTGCATGAATAAATTGGTAGAGGGAAATCCCATAATTCCCATGGATGATGATGAATGATGTTGATACATGTATTAATTCTGTTATGATTGTGATTGTTATGTTGAAAGTTCATTGCATGTGCTGTGGGGCAATGGTTTATAAGAAATTGGGGTTCCGGGTAGTTTGAGGTTTATTGTCGGAAGTTGGATAATTGAGCAGATAATGAGGTTTATCGGGTAAAATTGAGTTTGGATGTTGGGGCTAGGTTGTAGAACCTTAAGCCGATGATTTTAGTGTTGTCTCGATGGAAATTGGAGAGTGGGAGAGCTGCTGATTTCTGAGCAGCAGTTTTATTTTTCCAGAATCGCAGACATTCACTAGCCCATCGCTAGGGGAATGCCTGGCAAGCATTCGCGAGCAGCTCGCGTAGCGAGCCATGACAGTGGCTGTTTTTCTGTACTCGCTAGCAAGTTCGTTGAGCGAGGTAGTAGAGAGCACTTCCAGTAGCTCAAAAGTGTGGTTCGCAACGAGGTTCGCTAGGCGAACGTGTAGCGAACACTCACTAGGAGCTCGCGTAGCGAGCAGGTAGCGAGTGTAGCAGATTTTTGTTTTTGAGGGCTGTGTGCATCTGATGATGCCGAGTGCAATCGGATTGACGTGTGGTGATGATAGCTGAGTGTTGAGAGTGTGTTGAGGAGTATGAGGGTTGTGTGGCCGACGTTTATCGCATTTGACATAATCGGGGGATTATGTGTTAAGTATCGATATGTGTGGATGTGTTCGTGAGATGTATGCACTATGTGCTATGTGTGTGAGATATGTGGATCAGTAGGATCGTCACGCATCGAGTGCGTTGTGGGGATGTGTTGTGATGAGTGGATCAGTAGGATCGATATGCCTTATGTGCATGATGTGTGATATGTTGTGTGGTGAGTGGATCAGTAGGATCGATATGCCTTATGTGCATGATGTGTGATATGTGTTGTGATGAGTGGATCAGTATGATCGATATGCCTTATGTGCATGATGTGTGATATGTTGTGTGGTGATTGGATCAGTAGGATCGATGCACTTTGTGTGCTTGTGTGTATATGCATTATATGATGTGATGGATCAGTAGGATAGTGTGCAATGTGTGTGTTGTGTGGTTATGCATAGTGTCTTACATAGCATGTGGACATGGTGAATCGTTGCTCAGTGGAGTGTATGCGATTCACACACGTGCTCCAAGTGGGGAGCGTGGATGTGAGGTATGATTTACTCACGTGCTCTAGTGGGGAGCATGGACGGGATTTGGATCGTTGCTCGGATGGAGTGTATGCGACCACCCGTGTCCTAAGTGGGGGACGTTGATGATTTGATTATATGGGCTCAGGAGGAGCGTGGTAGGGATAGATTGTTGCTCGGTGGAGTGTATGAAATCTATCCTGAGTTGAGTCGGTACCGCATAATTGTTGAGTCGAGTGCATGTGTTGCATTGTGGTTTGTGTGTGTTGTGATTGTGAATGAGGAGACAGTAGGTCCGGATGTGTTGCATTTGTGGTATGTATAGTGTGTTGGCATGGGACAGTAGGTCCAGATATGTTTTATGTGAAATAATGAATTATTGTTTCTGCCTTTCATTTCATGTACCATTATACCATTATTATTTGATCGTGATTCTCACCCCCTTTGCTGTTGTTGTGGTTTGTGCTTCTTCGAAAGTACAGACAATCCAGGTGCTTAGCTAGCTTGGATTGTCGCGATTCGTAGGGATGCTCTGATACGTAACACCGGGGCTTTAGGGGGTATTTGTGTGTATTCGATGATTTTGTGTGCCCCTGTGGCGTATCTTATTTTGTTGGACCCGATGATGATATTTCGTATATTTTGGGTAGATGGCCGAATTGATGAATACGCTGTTGATGACATGGATAATGTATATGTGTTGTTATATGTTATGACAGACTTCTTTTTCCGCTGAAATTTTATTGGAAATCAGTTTTGAGATGATTTGTGGAATTATGTTGAAAATTGTGACATCCCGTTGTGGGGAAAACTCTGATGTGTGTTTATTTTAATTGTTTTATTCTATTTTGGGGAAACGGGGTATTACAAGTTGGTATCAGAGCAGGTCGGTCCATCCGGCCAAGTTTTCTTGTATTGTGGTTTAATCCCCTGTACGCGGCATGTGTGAGAAACACTGTCGGTACATGTTGTTGTCTAGCTTTGTTGGTAGAAGTGGAATGATTTGAGTGGGAAGGAGCTTGTGCTTATCCCGGGTGCTGCACGTGTGGAACTGTAGCTCGGTGTATGGTTGAATGTTCCTATAGTTTGGTAAAGATGGTTCATACCCCATCATGATTTCCGGCTGTCTATTGGCAAATTGAGGAACTGATCACCCTTAATCTCTTATTGATAGCAGTTGGGGTTGTGTTAGATGGAATGTGCGTGTCTTGCAAGCTTAGGTGGCGTGAGCAGGGAATTGTCTTGAGTTAAGCTAAGTGCTTAAGGGATTATTTTGAGGAGTCGTTGTAGGACGTGTTGAGGTGTTTATGTTAACGGAAATTTTGAATGCTAAGGAAAGGGAGCAAATTGGGGTTTGTCAATTAATGGTGATTGTCCGGAGATTTCCTGAGGAGGTAAGTGATTTACTACCGGAATGTGAAGTGAAGCTTGAACAATGACTTCGTTCTTGGGACTAGTCTGATATTAGTGACTCCATATTGTGTGTCTGCGTTGGGATTGGAGAAGTTGAAGAGTCAACTTGAAGACCTGCTGGAAGATAGGTTCTTTTGTTTGAGTGTGTTACTGTTGGGTGCACCAATTTTGTTGGTTAGAAAGGCATGAGGTTTTGTGAAACTTGGGTGAACTATGGATAAGGGATCAAGGTGACTATCAAGGGTAAATGTTCGCTTCCAAGAGTTGATAAATTGATGGACCAATTGGTTGGAGGATGTGAGTTCTGTGGTCACGTGATCTCAAGCAAGGTTATTGTGGTTGATATGTCGAAGATCGAAGTTGTATTGCATTGGGAGACTTTAAGGTCTGCTTTTGAGATTGGGATTAATTGGGTTTCAAAATATTTAAAGATTGAAAGTGTGTTGAATGGCCTCCTAGGTATGAAAGTGTTGTTGTACATTGAATTGCGAGATCGCAGCTTTTTACGGAATCGAAATCGGACACTCGAAAGTCAGGTAACGATCGAAAATAGGATTTCGGACTGTCATGTTCGTCAGGTCCTTCGCCTAGCGATCATGCTAGAGAACGGCTCCACGCTCGCTACGGTGTTCGCCTAGCGAAGGGGGCCTGGGTAGAAAATGTTGTTCTGGTATTTTTGTCGTAACAGGAGAACCGTAACTCGGAATGACGCACGGTTCGAAGCGTTGGAAAGATATTACAATGATCTATGTGATGGTGAAGTAATGACATGGAGTTGAGTTTTATTGATGAAACATGGTTGGATGTTGTAGTGGGTGCAGAAGGCACGGTTCGTGTTTCCGCCATAACTCACAACTTGTTTGTTCGTTTGGCATGGGATTTTCCTTACTTAATTGAGTGAGGCAATGGTTGTGTTGACCGGTGATATTTTAATACATTCGAAGAGTATAGAGGATCATGTTGAAGATCGAGAACTTGAGTTATCATTGTTGGAGAATAAGCAGCTATATACCACTTGAGGAGAGTTCAAAGAGTTTTGGGACAGCTGTCAGCAGCTCGTGTGTTGATTTTTGTCAAGCTCGGCGGGACTAATTATTGTGTTTTGTGATGCTTTGTTGATATGATTGGGAGATATGTTAAAGGTACCTTGAAGTACATGAGAGGAATTATCTAGCCGGTGATTTAAAGTTGGTTGCGGTTGTGGTTGTGCTGGAGTTGGAGGCTTCAATCATTTTGGCTGAGATTTGAAATATTTGGTGATCCTAAGAGCTTATAGTATTTGTTTGAGTTGGAAGGTTTGAATATGAGGGAGAGGAAATGATTAGGACTTCTGAAGAATTACGGCTTTGAGTTGAATTACCGTTCGGGTAAAGTGAACGTGGTAGCTAATGCGGTAAGTTGGAAATATTTGCATAATACCCATATTGATGGTGAAAAGAGATAGAACTGATTGAGCAATTTGGTAATATGAGTTTAGTGAGTAAAGAGACTTCATATGGAGTTAAGCTTGTAATGTTAGAACTGACTAGTTGTATTCTTGAGGAGAATCGAGAAAGTCAGAAATCTGGGTTGAGGAGGTAGATTAGTTGAATTTGATGAACCAGAATCAAAGAGTTGATTGACGGATTTCTGGGAATAGTACCATGATGTGTTGTGGTAGAGTGTGTGTTCCAGATGTCGCTAAGTGGAGTAGGGGTACTCTCAAAGAAGTACATTGAGGTAGACGGAGTATCCATCCCGGCGCTATGAAGAAGTAACCGAATTTGAGTAAATTGTTTTGGTAACCATAGATGAAGAGAGGTGTGGTGGAGGTTGAATATACTGGATGGAATTGTCGAGAGTCGAAGATTGAACGTCAGAGACCATTGAGTTTGGCGCGGCCGTTGAACATTCTAGAGAGGAAAATCGGGTAGTATTTTCGTGAATTTGAGTGTTGAGATTTACAAAGAATTGGAAAGATATAGTTTTAATTTGGGTTATTGTGAGTGGATTTACTGTTCTATGTGAGGATTTATGTGATGCATATTGAGGAAGCGGGAAAGTAGCATGTTAGACTACTTTGCCGCTATCGCTTATGGATGGCATGATGTGTTTCATGTGTTTTCATTGAGGGAGTATATTGAATCAGGTGGATGTTGTACAAGTGAGAAATAATTTGACGGTTGGGGCATTGCTAGTTCGAATTGATGAACGAGAAGCAACACCGGGGGAAAGGAGAAACCCTTGGTGAGAGTGGCTTGGAGAGGTGCTGCAAGAGGCAATGTGACTTAGGAATTGGAAAGCAGGATGCGGGAAGCGTATCCAGAGTTATTTCCATCAGGTATTTTCGAGGACGAAAATAATTAAAGTGGGGGAGAGTTGTAACACCCATTTTAATTATTTTTGGTTTCAGAAATATTTTATTCGCGGATGTGTTTTGAGAAATTAATTGGAGAATCAAGAACTCATGATATTGGTGTACAGTGAAGAAAATGTGATAGTTGATAGTAATGTAATATTATTATTAATTATTATCATTATTATTACTAATATTAAAATGTGAGAAAAATATAATTAAATGGAATTTTGGAATTAAGTGGATTTTGTGAATTAAAAGAAATAAGAGGATTATTATTATTTGGATTTTTGGATTAAAAGAATTATGAGAATATGATTTATTGGGGTTAAAAGAGAATTATTTGGGATGAGGGGTAACATTGGCATTTTGGAAAATTAGAGAAACACATGCACGGGGAAGCAAGCGAAGAACACGATTGAGGAAGGCTGAAGCAAGAGTTGAAGCTTGGCCAAGAGATCATCAAGATTATCAATTCGTGTGGATTGAGGAGTTTCATCAACATCAGCATCGAATTTGAGGTAAGGGGGGAATTGATCGGTTGAATGGGTATTTGCATGAATAAATTGGTAGAGGGAAATCCTCTAATTCCCATGGATGATGATGAATGATGTTGATACATGTATTAATTTTGTTATGATTGTGATTGTTATGTTGAAAGTTTCTTACATGTGTTGTGGGGCAATGGTTTATGTGAAATTGGGGTTCCGGGTAGTTCGAGGTTTATTGTCGGAAGTTGGATAATTGAGCAAATAATGAGGTTTATCGGGTAAAATTGAGTTTGGATGTTGGGGCTAGGTTGTAGAACCTTAAGCCGATGATTTTAGTGTTGTCTCGATGGAAATTGGAGAGTGGGAGAGCTGCTGATTTCTGAGCAGCAGTTTTATTTTTCCAGAATCGCAGACATTCGCTAGCCCATCGCTAGGCGAATGCCTGGCGAGCATTCGCGAGCAGCCCGCGTAGCGAGCCATGACAGTGGTTGTTTTTCTGTACTCGCTAGCAAGTTCTCTGAGCGAGGTAGTAGTGAGCACTTCCAGTAGCTCAGAAGTGTGGTTCGCGAGGAGGTTCGCTAGGCGAACATGTAGCGAACACTCGCAAGGAGCTCGCGTAGCGAGCAGGTAGCGAGTGTAGCAGATTTTGGTTTTTGAGGGCTGTGTGTAGCTGATGATGCCGAGTGCGATCGGATTGACGTGTGGTGATGATAGCTGAGTGTTGAGAATGTGTTGAGGAGTATGAGGGTTGTGTGGCCGACGTTTATCGCATTTGACATAATCGGGAGATTATGTGTTAAGTATCGATATGTGTGGATGTGTTCGTGAGATGTATGCACTATGTGCTATGTGTGTGAGATATGTGAATCAGTAGGATTGTCACGCATCGAGTGCGTTGTGGGGATGTGTTGTGATGAGTGGATCAGTAGGATCGATATGCCTTATGTGCATGATGTGTGATATGTTGTGTGGTGAGTGGATCAGTAGGATCGATATGCCTTATGTGCATGATGTGTGATATGTGTTATGATGAGTGGATCAGTAGAATCGATATGCCTTATGTGCATGATGTGTGATATGTTGTGTGTGTTGCACCCCAAAATTTGACCAACCAATTATCGCATTTGGCTTATGTTTCGACTCATTTTTCCTGTTGCATTTACATACCGCATACATTGCATTTTTTCAGTCAGATTGACTTCATCGGGATTACAGCCCTCTCCTGGCGTTGCAGGAATTTCAGATCAGTTCGGATACGAGAATTTGTTTTGGGAATTTGTGCCCGTCCCAGTGTTTTTAGCTCTCGCTGTTATTTTTGAGGACATTTCGGTGTCCGGTTTTTACCGTTTATTTCGCTGTGTTCGCGCATCTGTTTTCTAATCGATTTAATTAGCTTTACTGTATTTTTAGATTTTTCCCCTTATTTTCTAGAATTTTTTAAATAGATATTTCTAGAGGTTTAATAGCTTTTAATAGATTTAATTGTTTTTTCTAGATATTAGATAGTTTTCTTGAATAGCTTTTAATAGATTTAATTGTTTTTTTAGATATTAAATAGATTTTTTAAATAATAGTTTTAATAGGATAATTGTTTTTCTAGATTTGAAATAGACTTTTAGATATTAATGGAATTTGTTTAGATATAATAGGTTTTATTAGTAGGGTTAATTTTCTTCTAGAAGTAATAGGTTTAATCTTTTTTTAGGGTTAATTAATTTGTTTAGAAATTAATTGATAGTTAATTCTTTTTTTAGATGTTAATTGTTTCATTTTAGAAATTAATAGGATATTTGATTGATTTAAATCTCTTGTTAGGTATTAATTGGTTTGGATATTAGTAGACTTTATAGAATTTTTTTTAGACTTAATATGGTTTAGAATTAATAGATATTAATTAGATGGTCATTAGATATTAATCAGTTTGTTAATTAGGATTAATTAAAAGTTAATTAGCAATATTAATTGAGTCAGGTCTTAATGGAGTCTTAGTCAACCGTGTTTAGCATTAATCCTCATTAAGCAATTAATCATAATTTAATTGGGTCTTAGTGGAATTAAGTGCAGTCATTAATCAAGTCTGGTGGGCCAAGTGTTGGAGGCCCAGTCCATTCTTGCTGCCATGTGTCCCAGTATAAGACTATCCACGCATGTCACTCTCTCTCTCTTCCACATCATCCCCAGCACTCACCAAACGCAGACACCTCACACACCACTCTCTGCATGGGGGCCACGTGTGGCAACCTCACGTTCCCACCTCCACCAGCCTGCCACACGCGTCTCACATCTGTCCCCCTTCACCCCTTCCACCGGCCGGCATGCAAACCGCCGGAGGCTTCACCGGAGAAATCAAATCCGGCCATGCATCCGCCGCAACTGTCATCGGTAACCGTTCCTCTCGTCGAAAACTGCGTTTTTCACCAGAATTTCATTTCCATCAAACAATCTAACATGAACATCATTGTCTCCGTTCGTCTTCATCCATCGATCTTCAGAGAATTTCATCAAGAAACCTCCAGATCTTCGTTCTGTTCATCATTTCTTCAACATACTCATCAAGAAATTCCAGATCTACACCGTGTTCATGCAAGATCTTCATCTTCATAACCGATTTCTCCATAATCATCAACATTAGTTCCAAAATCTTCCATCCATCTTCAAGATCGCGTAACCGTTTCCCAAGTTCATCATCTTCATCGCACCTTCAAGAACTCCTTTAAACACGATCATCCCCAACGCCAGAAAACTTCAAGTTCGTCTCAACTTCACGAATCGTTCAGAAGAACATTCAAAACCTTCTTCCATGATCATCGTCTTCACGTTCCTTCATCAGCAACTCAAGATCTGCCTTCACCTTCAGATCAACCGCAAGCGTCTTCGCAAATCTCCATGGATCTTCTTCGCGAGTTCAAACGCCCTCACCTTCAACGCATTTCTTCATTATCTCCAGATTTAAAGTGACTCCTTCATGTTAAGGGTTTGGATAGATTTGTGGTGTTTAATTGGGAGGTTGAGATGGACGAAGATGAGGGAAGATAGAAGTGATGGAAGAGGGGGGTATTGATTAGTGGAGGTTTGTTCTGAAACGGCAACGAAGACGGAGGAGGTGAGGACATCAGCGGCGGCGGAATATGAGAGGAAGATGGAGAAGAGAAACTAGGGTTTCTGAGTTTGGTTTGGGAGAAGTGAGAGAGGCAATGAGGGTCATGTTTGGTTCGTGGGCCTTAGGGCCCAATTTCAGTTTTGGGCATTACACCTCAGTTCCCCTAGCGCACCCTCCTTCCTTACTATTTTTTTTTTTGTTGCGGATGGGCTGGGCCCAATAACCATGTTTTTTGGCTGCACCATTCAATTCCCAGCGCACCCCCCAGTTCCTTTATTTTTTAGCTTTCTGGATTATTGTATTGTGGGCTGGGCCCAGTTCTGTTTTTCTGCATTCACCCCTTTTTTCAGGTTGTACCCCCCCCCCCCCCCTTTACATTTTTTTTCTTTTGTATTGGATGATTGATTGTAATAATTGTAGAATTTATATTCTTTTTTTTTCTTCTTAGGAAATTATAGAATTATAGGATATATAGATTTTAATATAGAATTTTTTCTATTTTCTTTATAGAATATTATAGAATTTTTAGGATATTTTCTAGTATGCAATTTACATAGAATTTCTCGTTTTCTTTAAATAGTATTTCTTAGAATATTATTGTGTATGGAGTTTTTCATTCTATTTTCTTTATAGAACGTTATAGCATTTTAGGATAGAATTTTCATGCTATTTTTCTGTATGCAATTTCCTCTTAGTATTTCTTTAGAATATTTTCTAGTAGAAATTAATTGCCGTAATTCAGGAGTAGGATATTATTTCCATTTAGTGTTGGATTTCTATCCTATTTTTCTTTTCTATCCGATTTTATCTTCGATTTTATTCTTGGCTGGCCGTGTGACATGATTCAATTGGAGAATGATTTTCGATATCATTTTTCTATCTTGTCTTTGACACGGATATCAATACGCTACCTCTTAGAGTTTGATTTCTCGTATAAGTCGAACCATGACGGTCTAAGCGTTACATTGTTCCTGATTCGAGCATCCTCATCAAGGACCCAGAGAGGAGAAGATTGGAATGGAGCTTGCGCACATGTCGAGAGCCAATGGAGCCGCTTTGTTCAACATCGTCTTTCTTATTCAAGTCTTCAGGCAACCGTCGAGTGTTGTGAGCTGTATCGTTAGATATGTAAGAAATGACAGTTGAGGGGTTTCCTCTCAATCGTCTAGAGTGTTTAGTATGGTACCCTTTAGGTGACATGCGACGCATTCGCTCCTACGCCTTAGGTTCTTGCGTGTGTGTCCCGAGTTCCTTCCCGTTTAGGCGTTGAGCCTGCTTCCTCTTTGTTCTCGCCCCGCGTGATCGAAACCCTTTTTCTCTCGCATTCAGGCGATCGAGACTCCTTCTCTTGCCCCTGTACAATCGAGACTTTCTTTCCTGTAGCGCCGAACTACGTTTGCTCTGATCTCTCGTGCCAGACGAGAGTACGTAGGCATAGGATGCGATATCCTAGCGAGCTCCCTTTTCCCTTTTTCCCCTGTTTTGCTGTAGTTAGCTGAACTACAGCTGCTCTGATTTCTCGTACCAGACGAGAATATGTAGGCATAGGATGCGATATCCTAGCGAACATACTAAACAAATAACTTCTCTGTTCTCTCGCTGCCGTGCGGTCGAGACTTTCCCGCTAACGACTGATGTATCCTTTCTCTTGCCCGAGCGCAATCGAGACCAGACCGTAGTTCTAGAACCCGTAGGTTCCCATACCTTTTAAACCAACGACATACTACGTCCGTTCTACCGCAAACAGGTAACGCCTAAGTCTCCGTCGAGCGAGCAGCATACACCTAACTGCTAGAATGCTTACGCTAGTATCGTTAACCTTTTCTCTCACCCCTGTGTGATCGAGAACACCCTGTTTAGTCGTAGTTAGCCCGAACTATGTAAGCTCTGATCTTTCACATCGTGTGAAAGTACGTAGGCACGAGATGCGATATCTCGGCGAGCAATCTCCCCCCGTAGTTTCCCGAACTACGTTGACTCTGACTTTCCCATTGCACGAGGGAATACGTAGGCTTAGAGCGCGATGCTCTATCGAGTCAGTTTCTTTCCGTTTAGACTTAGAAGTCGTAGATAGATTGTTTTTCACCTGTAGACAAACCAACAAGCGTGGATCCCATCGAGTACGATGGACGTGAAGGGTGCAAATACCTTCCCCTCGCATAACCGACTCTCGAACCCAGACAATGGTTGCGATGACCTTGTCTTATACCCTTTGTGTCAGGTTTTCCCGATCGTTTCCTTTCCCGTTCTGAGGGATAAATAACAAAAGCTGGCGATTCTTCTGTTTTTTCGGCCTCGTTTTTTCGCAGTAGCGACAGCTGGTGACTTTGCTGGGGAATTGTGATAGTTTCCTAGGGATCCAACGTCCCTTATGCGAGTCAATCGGGGGATCCAACGTCCCTGAGAGAGTCAATCTTAGCGCTTGTTTGCTTGTCTATGGGTGTTTATTTTTGTGATGTATGTTGTATATTGCTGTATTTACATTTCCCGCACTCTTATTGTTATCTGTTGCTATTGTGCTGTTGTGGGAGGGGAGCTCTTATGAGTGAAAAGCCAGACCCAAGCTTGAGTGTACCTAGCATTAGTTGTGGAAATTAATGGGCGCGTGCTTGCTTTGCAGGCACTAGTGTCTCATGAAATCCACGCTCAGACGAGGTTCTCCCGATTGACTTCTTTTCTAGCCCTTTGGGCTTGAGGGGTTGTTGGTTTGGAGGATTGTCGACTCTGGGGACCGATCACTTGTGATTCAGCCGAGTGAGGCCGCTTCAAGAGATGATGATGCCACACCTTCTGGGTATCGTATCATCGTTCTTGAAAGTCTGTGACGCTGATGACCGCATAGGATGCCGAACCTGTGTCAGTTTAGGTCCATACCCATGAGTGGGAGGGTTTTTGCAGGGAACTTGACTTCCAGCCTACCCGGTATTTTGGTTTTCTCTCGTCAGAGCGAACTTATCCCGTCAGCAGCGCAACAGTATTCAGAGCTTTGTGGGGGTTGTGATCCCGTGTTTGCTGCATTAGCATTTTGCATTGCATTTCATGTGCATCTCATGCTTGCATATCCATCCTCGGCTGGAGCAGAGAGCTTACCCGTCTTTTGTCCAACTCGCAGTTGACTTCCTGGCATTCGCATTGGACATGAGTTAGTTTCTGGAAGGATCATGAACTCCAAAGAGCAGAATCAGTTCGTTACCAGGGCAGAGTTTGAACTGTTGAAGAACCAGTTGAGTCAGGTCATGAAAGCCATAACAGATATGAATAGAGGAGAGAACAACATTCAGAGAACTCCGGTGAACAATGTTGCTCAAACCCAGAATGTGCAGATTCCCGTCAGAGACAGAGATGCATCTTCTCTCCGTGACACAGACTATCAGCGTTTCACTTTCCCTGTGCCAGATCGTCAGAGGGCTGCTCCGAAGGCTAATGTTGAGGACCCGAGGACTGTTGAGGATACGAGAAGACTTCAGCTGTTGGAAGATCAGATGGCTGCCTTGGTAAATAAGAATACTCCCAACCTGAATGCTGCGAGCATGTGTCTGGTGCCAGGCCTTGTGATGCCTCCGAAATTCAAGATGTCCAATTTTGAGAAGTACAAAGGAGATAGCTGTCCGAAGCTACATTTGGTTATGTTCTACAGAAGAATGATTTCACATGTCGCAAATGACAAGCTCATGATTCACTGTTTCCAAGATAGTTTGATCGGAGCATCTTTGGATTGGTACATGCAGTTGAAGAGTGATAGTATCAAATCATGGTCGGATCTAGCCAATGCCTTTGTGAAGCAGTACGACTACAACCTGGATATGACTCCTAGTCACGTGCATTTGCAAGAATTATCTCAGGCGGAGAACGAATCCTTTAGAGGGTATGTGCAAAGATGGAGAGAATTAGCTGCTCGTGTTCAACCACCGCTTGTGGAGAGAGAAATGGTCGACCTTTTCGTGGGTACTCTGAAGGGCCGTTATTATGACATAATGTTTAGCTGTGGAACGACAAGTTTTGCGGACTTGATAAGACTATGAGAATGTGTTGAGAGCGGAATCAAGAGCGGAAAGATTCAAGACATTCCTTATACTGCAGTTTACGAAGATGAATCAATTGTCAGTTCTCAAGAAGAATGGGAGAAAGAAAGTGATGTTGTCCTAGAATCTCCCGTACCTTAAATTCAGTATCCAGACACTTCGAGTGCTCAGAGCCAGCAACCTGTTGGGTCTGTATGTCGGATATCTGTTACCTGCCAGAGTCAACAGTCATATCATCGTCAACCGCGTCAGCACGCCCGACGAAGACCAAGGAAACCTGAAAGGCAGTTTACTCCGCTACCGGTGTCGTATAGTCAATTGTTGCCGGATTTGGTCAAGAGTGGGCTGATAGTGCCAAAGGAGACCGATCCAATGATCCCGCCTTACCCTCCAGGTTTTGATGCCAACGCTCGCTGTGAGTACCATGTTGGGGCACAGGGGCATTCAACAGATGACTGTAAGGTGCTTCGAAGCCAAATTCAGACCTTGCTGGATTCCAACAGGATATTTGTCACGCCTCAGGGTGTCGACCTTCCTTCGTCCAGCCAAGTGGGTGTATCTATTCAGGTTATGGGAGAGTTCACTGATAACAGATGTTCAGAGGAGTATCAAGATGACTTCGACGATCAGTTCTGAAGATGGCTGGCTCAGCAGCAAATCAAGTTCGAAAAGCCCGGTTCCCAGAAACTGGCAATATGTGTTTTATCATGTCATTTCTTTGCATTTGTAGCTTCTTTTCTGTTAAAGCGCAAATTGCATTCGTAAAACTTGTATTGTTTTCAGTTGATATGGATAATGAAATGAGTATGCATGTTTTGATTTAATCCAGTCATGTTCACTCAATTTTTTACAGATATCCAACGCTTGGTTAAGCGGAATCCGGGGAGGATGACGAAGTTTAAAGACGCGCAAGCTTCCGAAAATATGCTTTTGAAAATAAAACCTGCTGATGATGTACAGGCATTGTTTCAAATCCCTAAACACCGGAGTTATAAGGAAGATAATCCCTTGTCAACCCCTTTGAGCCTAGTAGTAGGAGTTTCTTTCGGAAAACGAAAAAACCCTCAATCTTGACCCGGGGCAGGGTAGGTGTTAGCTAATTTGACCGAGCGTCCAAATTGCAGAAAGGAGTTTCCGTTCGAGGATCAATCACACCTCTAGAGGTCGTGCCTAAAAAACCACAATGGTTAAGCATCAGGAGTGAAACAGTCACATTATTCCCCAACGAGTCAGACAACCAGTGTCACGCGACTTGTTCAAAAAAAAAAGAAAAGGAGGGCAAAAGGAAAAAGAATCAAAAGCCCGCTAAGTCGAAACCTGAAAACAAATGACTTAGGCAAAAAAGAGGGCATCCCGCTGGACTTAATAATCAAAAGAAACTCAAAAGAGTCAGTCCAGGCAAAAGTTAGGGAAAGAAAAAGAAAAAATGAAAAGATTACAAAAGAAAAGTCCTCAAACGAAATACAAGTCGTATGACCCCAAGTGTCAAAGACAAAAAGTGAGTGGTTGTTATTCCTAAAACTCATGGTTTCTCGAACTATCACTCCTATCTTTCAACCTCTGAGAAGAGAGCGCTATGGTCGAATTAGCTAAAAGTAGGATTGGAGAACATCACAGAGAACGGGTGGGTTAAAATAAATTTTGAGCCTTTATCCTTTCCTTCAAAACCGTGAACCTGACCACGTTACAACCAGAAAAAGTCCTAATTGAAGCAGCTTTGTTTAGAAGGCATACTTCGGTAAAGATCACGTCGAAACTGACTCCTAAAAGGGTTCTTCTTACCATGTTGGTACTGATGTCGATATTCTGATAGATGATTTGTGCATTATATGCCATAAACTATTTTTTCCTTTCCCAGTGAACAGATTGGATGTCAAAACTGTCATGTGCATTGCATTAATATATCTTTCATGTAGAACAACTTGTTTTACTTGCGAGTAAGCGCTTGACAGCAGGAAAGTTTCCTACAGTGGAAAGTCTGATCATGATAGAATGCAGAACGCCTGAATACTCCGTGAACCGGGGCAAGCTATATCAAGTAATCCCTAGTGATGTCAGCCATCCGAAGTCAGGTATTCTGAAGCAGTCAGGTCGAGATCTGATGAATCTCTCGAGGACAACCAGTGTATCTCCCCGCAGATTAGCCAATCAGGGGCAAAGTTGTTACAAACAGGGGCAGGCCACCCTAAGAAAAGTGCAGAGGGTGTTTCTTGCCCGAGGGGCATTTGATCCGAAGCATCTCTCCGAGGTTCAGAGTGTTGGGGCAGTTTATGTCAAACCATCAGGGTACAGATTTTTAGATTTCCTTTTGAGGAATATCTCCATAGACTGGGGCATATCAGAAGTGAAGGAATTGTTCCTCTCCGTGTCATCAGAGCTACTCAGAGCTACTCAAGCAGGTTCAGTCAATCTTCAAGTGTGAGACGAATTTCGAGAAGTCGTGATATTATCTCTCGACCCTTCAACCGGAGACCGTGGATTCGGACAGGATGTTGTCCAGCGTCAGTCGTACCTGACCCATCACGGATAGCCTAAAGCCCAATCCTTATTGGAAATTGTCAGGAAGCCCAATCCTTATTGGCGCGCCATTCCTAAAGCCCAATCCATATTGGCAATCACTGTGAGGTCTAATCCGTGTTGGCGCATCAGTTTCAAAATCCAATCTTCATTGGTATGCAGGAAGACTGCGTCTGTTTTCCCCAGCAAAGTCCAATTTTCAGTGGCACGCGTAAGCTATCCCCAGGGAAGTCCAATCATACTCAGCACAGTTGGTTATCCCCTCAGCGGAGTCGGTTCACCTTTCCAGCATTTATTTTGTTGGAGTAATTCTGCGATACCCGGTTATCCCCAACGGAGTTGGCTTTGTCTTCAGCATTTATTTTGCTGAAGCGGTTCCGTATCCAGTTTCTCCAGCAGCGGAGTTGGCTTCACCTTTCCAGCATTTATTTTGCTAGAATGGTCCTTCTGTGTACAACTTTTCTCCAGCAGCCCGAGCCTGCATTTGCATCATGCATATATCATCATATTTGCATCATATCTGCATTTCATCCTCAAATGCGTAGCATTTCCATCTTATATGGAGCATTACGCCATAGGAAAATTCAAACATACGCACATGCATACGAAGCATAAGCCAATTTTTCTATCAGCCTTCTGTGGCAATGTGAATCACTCTGCAATCAGTTCAGGGGCATTTATCCAACAGCTTTGTTCAGACAACTCTTTGGTTTATATGATTTTCAGATCATGCGACGGTTATGCTTTATCTATCAATCATCTGATGACGACAGACTGTTCTTCCCATCAATTCCTATTGACGATGTATTTCCCCCAGCAGGAATTTTCTCCGTCTGTCTTTAGACGTCATGAGTTCGAGTATGGATTTATCCGTCTATCATTAGACGTTGTGAGTTTGAGCATGGTTTTCTCCGTCTAACATTAGACGTCGTGAGTTTGAGCAGATATTTTCTCCGTCTATCTTTAGACGTCGTGAGTTTGGGTATGGTATTTTCTCCGTCTATCTTTAGACGTCGTGAGTTTGGGTATGGTATTTTCTCCGTCTATCTTTAGACGTTGTGAGTTTGGGTATGATTTTCTTTCCGTATATCTTTAGACGTTGAGAGGTTTCAAGGCGATCTTTCAGATATTGGCTTTCTTTCTGTTTATCGGATGAGATGACATTTCAAGAGGGTTTTTCCTGATCATCGATCCTTGTTGACGTCGAGACTCTTTGAAGAATGTTTGGTTTTCCTAGTTGTCGATTCTTATTGACGACATGGCTCTTTGAAGGTGGTTTTCTTCCTGTCGGTTCTTACTGATGATGTGGCCCCTTTGAGGATATTGTTCTTTCCATCAACTCCTATAGACGAAAGGATTCTGAAATTTGATGGGTGGTGTTGAAGTTTATATGGTTTTCTTTCCGCTAGTTCTCACTGACGATGTGGTTCTTCGGACAAGGTTTTCCTCTCGTCTATCATTAGACGATGCAAGATTTGGATTGATTTTCCTCTCGTCTACCATTAGACGATGTGAGATTTGAATATGATGTTCCTCTCGTCTATCATTAGACGATGCGAGATTTGAATGTGGTTTTCCTCTCGTCTATCATTGGACGATGCGAGATTTGGATCAAGGTTTTCCTCTCGTCTATCATTAGACGATGCGAGATTTGAATATGATTTTCCTCTCGTCTATCATTAGACGATGCGAGATTTGAATATGATTTTCCTCTCGTCTATCATTAGACGATGTGAATACGGATATTGTTCTCCTTTGGGATGGTGTCTTTCCGTCTTCCTTTAGACGATGTGAGTATTTCTCTTCCTGTCTATCATTAGACAACGTGAGAGGATCAAGTGCATGTTGATCCAACCTTCGGGTTTGTTATGTGGCGTCACACAGATAACTGGTGATAAAGTCAGGTTCTTTGTCAGATGATTGATCAGTTTGTTGCAGTGACAACTGGGTTCAGTTTTCTGGATATTTGTTCCCCAAGCAGTTGGTGCAGTTTATTTCTATAGGTTGGCAAATTTCTGGGTTTCTTTTGTATTCAACCGTCTTCTACCTTTGAATGTTTGAAAGTCGTTCGCTTCTCAACCTTTCAGGTCCAAGCCGTTTGAATAGGGGCAGCTGTTGCACCCCAAAATTTGACCAACCAATTATCGCATTTGGCTTATGTTTTGACTCATTTTTCCTGTTGCATTTACATACCGCATACATTGCATTTTTTCAGTCAGATTGACTTCATCGGGATTACAGCCCTCTCCTGGCGTTGCAGGCATTTCAGGTCAATTCGGATACAAGAATTTGTTTTGGGAATTTGTGCCCGTCCCGGTGTTTTCAGCTCTCGCTGTTATTTTTTAGGACATTTCTGTGTCCGGTTTTTACCGTTTATTACGCTGTGTTCGCGCATCTGTTTTCTAATCGATTTAATTAGCTTTACTACATTTTTAGATTGTTCCCCTTATTTTCTAGAATTTTTTAAATATATATTTCTAGAGGTTTAATAGCTTTTAATAGATTTAATTGTTTTTTCTAGATATTAGATAGTTTTCTTAAATAGCTTTTAATAGATTTAATTGTTTTTTTAGATATTAAATAGATTTTTTAAATAATAGTTTTAATAGGATAATTGTTTTTCTAGATTTGAAATAGATTTTTAGATATTAATGGAATTTGTTTAGATATAATAGGTTTTATTAATAGGGTTAATTTTCTTCTAGAAGTAATAGGTTTAATCTTTTTTTAGGGTTAATTGATTTGTTTAGAAATTAATTGATAGTTAATTCTTTTTTTAGATGTTAATTGTTTCATTTTAGAAATTAATAGGATATTTGATAGATTTAAATCTCTTGTTAGGTATTAATTGGTTTGGATATTAGTAGACTTTATAGATTTTTTTTTAGACTTAATATGGTTTAGAATTAATAGATATTAATTAGATGGTCATTAGATATTAATCAGTTTGTTAATTAGGATTAATTATAAGTTAATTAGAAATATTAATTGAGTCAGGTCTTAATGGAGTCTTAGTCAACCGTGTTTAGCATTAATCCTTATTAAGCAATTAATCAAAATTTAATTAGGTCTTAGTGGAATTAAGTGTAGTCATTAATCAAGTCTGGTGGGCCAGGTGTTGGAGGCCCAGTCCATTCTCTCTACCATGTGTCCCAGTATAAGACTATCCGCGCGTGTCACTCTTTCTCTTCCACATCATCCCCAGTACTCACCACACACAGACACCTCACACACCACTCTCTGCATGGGGGCTGTCGCTTACGCGAAAATAAGGTGCCGGCAGAACAGAAGAGTCGCCACCTTTCGTTATTTATCCCTCGGAGCGGGAAAGGAAACGATCGGAAAAAACCTGACGAAAAAGGGTAAGACAAGGTCATCGCAACCATTGTCTGGGTTCAGGAGTCGGTTACGCAAGGGGAAGGTATTAGCACCCCTCATGTCCGTCGTACTCGACGGGATCCACGCTTGTTGTGTTTACTGGACGGGTTGGTTTATCTATCTACCTATCAAGGCTGGCTTAAAAAAGAAAAGAAAATGACTCGGCAAAGCGTCGCGCTTTATGCCTACGTATTCTCATCAGAGAATGAGAAATCAGAGTCAACGTAGTTCGACCTACGACGGGTTACGGGGAAGGTGGCTCGCCAATACATCAGTATTGTGCCTACGTACTCTCAACAGGTATGAGAGATCAGAGCTTACGTAGTTCGGGATACTACGCATTACGGGATTCAGATTCATCTATTTTATCGAGTAGGGTTAAACAACAGTTCCAGCAGTTAGGGACAAAGCCTGTTTGCGTTGGCGCTGAAGTTTAACGACACTCTTTTCTTCAGAAAAGCTTCCTTTGAATTATGGGCCCACGGGGCAAAAAGATTTGAAGTTTGTTTTCTGTCTTTTACGGAAGAAGTGTTTTTTATGGTGTTTGCAATTTCAATCGCACTAAAGACTATGACCTGAGAGTGAATGCGTCGCATGTCACCCAAAGGGTACCATACTAAACATCCAGACTGTGGAAAAGAAACTCTCCCACAATCCTCTCTCAGATAGCTTAAGGCTCGTAGCGTACGAAAGAAATCATTCATGATCTGTTTTGAGATGAGAAGAGAACAGGCTCAACTACGGGGAGACTATCAAGTCCTACTGTTGTCATGCCAAGGATTCATCCTATGGTTGAGGTTTGAACAGGGGACTCCTAGAGGTTATCATGCATAGGTTTCAACCTAAAGTTCTATCATCACTTCCTTATCAAAGGAAATGAGAGTCCTAAGGGGTCATGTCAATGATACAGAGGAGCGGATAAAGCATAAGCTTAAACAGTAAACAGTAATACAATAAAATGCATGCAATGCAAGTGAGGGAGGAAATATGTGTGGGGTATCAGCCTCCACAAGCTCATCTCAACCTCAAGCCAGAATGAATAACAGTAATCATACTGAAAGATAAAACATGTTATCAAGCAAAATACAGTAAACTGCAATCATACAGAAAGAAATAAAATGCTATCAAGCAAAACAAAACCACATGGGCAAGGGAGCTGGGCTCTACCGAATACCCGCAAGCAAAGCCATACAGTAACAATACAAGCAGAGGGAGCAACTCAACCTCTAGTGCAATCATGCTCCTAGCTTAAATCTAGTCTAGATATGGACTTATTCTAATGCATCAAGCAAGTCAAACAAGGCACATCAATACAGAAAAGAAAATAGACAAGAAAGCATATCAATTCTCTCTCAATCCCAAGCTTCAGCTTTTCTAACAGCAACTCAGTCTTCAAACCTCAATCACTCTTGACAAATATCAATTTGCTTCTCCAGGTTTCAACCCACCAACATAAGTTTCAACTTATTCTCTTTCTCTAAGCTTCATCTCCTTAATCAGTTCCACCTTCAGGCTTCACTCTTAACCACAAGTATCAACTTGATTCCTTCAGGATCTCCAAGCATCAAAGTAAGTATCAACTTATCCTTTGTTCTTCAAGCTTCAGCTCTTTAATCAATCTCAATTGAATCCTCTTCATAAGTATCAACTTAGTCTTCAAGCTCTCAAGCTCTCTTTGCTTTACCAGTCTCAACTTGGTCTTCTCTCCCTACAGGCTTCAGCCTCTCAGAGTAACCTTTAATCACTTAGAAGTGTCAACTTCATCCTTCAATCCTTTAAGCCTCAGCTCTTCATTCAGTCTCTACTGGATCTTCATTGGGTCTTCATTAGGTCTTCAAGTATCAACTTGATCCTCTTGCTCTTCAAACTTCAGCTAAAATGGCAATGCTCAGGGAATCATCCTCTTCCATACTCTTCAATGAAGTCTTCATCTTCAAGCCCAACATCTCTCAAGATACTCAAACCAGGAGAAATCACTTAACTGGATAAGTTAGGATATTAAACTGCTTATTGACCACCAAAGGTGACCTATAAGGGTTTAACATCAAAGACTGGTGCCCTCAAAAGTTCTACTTCCTAGGTACCATCACTTATCCCTCCAAAGGAGGGAGGTGAATACCATGGAAGGACTTTGAATCATAGGGAGGAATGGAGGTGAAAGATACCATCCATGTTTAAGAAAGAAATTAACTAGGTCTAAGCTCTTCCTAATTCCTAACCCTAAAACAACAACAAAACAAACAAGACTCCAAGCTCTCAAGCTCCTTCTTCAACTTCAAGTCTTCTACTATGCTTCTCCATGCTTCTCAAAGCAAGACCAAGCTCACCAAGCCAACAAAACAAATCAAACAAAATACAAGCCCACAAGGGCAACACAAACAACAATCCATTACAAAAATCAATTAAAAATAGTATACTGTTATATTAAAATCTAATATAATTTCTAGGGGATCCTGCATACCTACCCTTAATACCCTATATGTCCCAATATCTAACTTGACCTAGAAACCCAAAATTCTAGTGTTATTGTGGACCTATGTTAAGGATTGACCTAATTCTATACAACCTAAAGTCATCTAAGCAAAACTAATCAAAAATTAATCACAAAATTATGGAATAAATCCAGAGGGGAGCTAAAGTCCTAATCTAACTATCCTAAAAAGAATGGCCTAAAAATTCAAAGGGAACTAGCTAAACAAAATTCTACAAATCTATGCATCAACATAAAAGGAATTAAAAAGCTATTAAAAGAGAAAATACACAAAAAATATTAAAAATGCATGAAATGCAAATATTACGGTTTTATAATTTTCAAGACATTAACATGAAATGGGAGAAAAAATCCCCATACAAAAATCATCATTTTTCTATTTATTATGATATTTCAAAGATTAATGAAAAATGGAGAAAAAGAAATTAAAATGAGAAATCATTGGTGCAGATAGCAATTCCAGACAGTTCATATTTCAGATGGGCTTAAAATGGGGGTACAATTAGTAAAGCGCTAGGCCCAATTTTTATCAGAAAACCAATTAACAAAATATAAAGAAAAAGGAAAAGACACGGTGCAGAGAGTAACAAAAATCAGTTCAATTCCTGGTTGGGCCATGAGAGGGGGTGGGGATATCAATCAAGCCCAACATCCCATTTAATGAAACGCTTCGTTTTGGGGCATCTTCAGACTTCCCTCCAAACGTGAGATTAAACCACAACCTTTATATCTCCACTCAGTCAATGAGTCCATGCATGATCCAACGGCCACGTCTTTATCTTCTTCCTCCAGCTAGGGTTCAAATGAGGAGGCCATGGAAACAGAGCTTCAAGCTCAAGCTTCTCCCAACTCGTATCACCTCAATTCTCCATGAAAAACTAAAATTCAAAACCCTAATCTGTCCTAAATTCCATGCCGATCACAACCATGGCCTTAAAATCAATTGAATCATCCTAAATCTCTGAACCCGATCCAAGATCAAAAATATGCTCAAACTTCAGTTCTAACAATTCTTGAAATTAATTACCTCAGAATGATCACCACCTCACACTGGTTAGTTCTTGATATCAAACTCATGCTATAGCTCACTATACCTCGTGTTCTTGGTGCAAACAAAAATGGTGTCATCAACTCAACCTTCACCAATTGATCTCAAACTTCCCAGAATCCATCTCCTACTTGTCTCTAACCATTCTAACCTAACAATTCTACCTAATTATGCTTAAATCATGGTGTAGAAGAAAAGTTACTAACCTGTCAAATCTTGAACACCAGATAGGTCAAAGCTCCACTTCAACCTCTCAAACTCTTCAGAAACCTTCCTTGATTGATGATCTTGCTACTGTTTGCAAAAGTTTTGATGGAGAAAGCCTGAATCTCCAAACTCGATTGTGACTTGCAACCTTCAAAATCCAAAAGCTATCTCTTCAATTCTCCATGGTTTTGCTCTCAATTTGGTATGCACACATTCAGTGTGATCAATGGAATGTGTTTGGATAGAAAGAAGCAATGGAAATGAAGCAGAAAGTGGAAATTGATTTCAACTTGCAACGGAAGCAATTGAAATGGCTATCTCATTCTTCTCTCTAATCTCACACCAACCTTGCATCTGAGCAAGTTCTATACACTATATAGGATGCATTGGACCTCTCTAGAACCATCTGGAATCATCCAATGAGAATTTGGAATTCTCATGCCATGAGTTTTTCATTTCATCTCATCTCACATACCATCTCATGTCATGCCTCTTGCAGCAACTTACCTTGACTTGAAAATCTCCTTAGATGAGATATATGAGGTGTTAAGACACTTTACTAGCTTGTGTATTGAGTTTCCTTGTGTTTTGCATTTGTACCTTATTATGCAAGCAACCATTTTCCAAAGCATGTCCATGATCTAACCCTTAAATCAAAAAAGTGGCTGAACCATTGTTTCTAAAATGCTTTTTAGAGTCAAAATGACCTATTATATGCCATGGTTTGGATGTGTAGCTTGGAAATTTCAATTTCCAACTTTGACTTATTTAACTTATGCCTCCATTTTAGGTCATTTTTACCATTTTTTGCTACAAGCCTTTTCAACATCTCATAACCTCCTTAATAGCCTTAAAACATCATTTTAAGCAAGTTTGATGTTGAAGATTTTTCCATTTGAAGCTTGAAAATAGGAGTTATGGCCTTATGCTTGAAATGACCTATAATCTCCAAATGACCAAAATGCCCTTGACTTGTCAAAGCCATAACTTGAGTTCTACAAATCCTATCAAGGACCTCTAGTACTCTCTAGAAAGCTAAGAAGATGCGGAACAACATTCATGTTGACCAAAAGTTCATAGGAATCTTCCTTCTTGGGCAAAAGTTGGATGCAAGTTGGGTGACTTTCAAGGCCCCAGATTCACATACCTCAGATGACCTGTAACTTGTCAAAGTCATAACTTGAGCTCTACAAATACTATCAAGGACTTCTAGTACTCAAATTAAATCTAAGAGCAAGCTCTACAACATTCATGTTGGGGGTAAGATGAGATGACAATCACATCTTGAGCTAAACTGCCTTGAAGATAGGGGTCAAACTAGGGGATTTTACACTGTCAAGCCTTAAAAACCCTAGCTTGAAACTTCTCAAACTCCTCAATCATGATGAGTTGATCTTGGAATCATCCTTATAGCATCTCAATACATCCATCCATGATCACATGGCTCTTGGATTAGGTCTCAACCCTCTCCAAATCATCAGTTGACCTAGGGTTGACCCAGTCAAACCCTAATTATGCCACTCATGGCTGAGTCTTCTTATTCTTGGACAATGACCTCTCTAGGCTTCATGATGGCTTTCAAGACATCTCATAAGCTCTCTCAAAGCTTCAATTCCATATTCATAGCTTCAGAATCATCTGAGGAGCTCCCACAACTCTCAAGTTAGGAGGCACACAACCTTGGTTTCAACCAATCTCTCTGAGGATCTCTTAACTTTTCTGACAAAGATATCAACCCTTGAACACTTGAATAACCTTCTTGGCTATCTTCAAAGTCTTGATTGGTACTCATACCTCTTGATCTCCTGCATACATATCAATGAGATGCAGATGGTAATGCTAATGTGAATGAAGTGAATCACAAGCTAGGTAAAGAAGTTGTTGGTCAAATTTTGGGGTGCAACAGCTGCCCCTATTCAAACGGCTTGGACCTGATTGGGTGAGGAGCGAACGGCTCTCAACCAATCAAGGTAAAAGACGATTGAATACTGTCGCTACTGCGAAAATCGGCGCCGGCTGACAGAAGAGTCGCCACCGTGCGTTATTTATCCCTCAGAGCGGGAAGGGAAACGCTCGAAGTAAACCTCGCAAAAAACGGGGAAAAGGTATGGTCATCGCAACCATAGCCTGGGTTCGGGAGTCGGTTACGCAAGGGGAAGGTATTAGCACCCCTCACGTCCGTCGTACTCGACGGGATCCACGCTTGCTTGGGTTGTCTACTGGATGCAAAACAATCTTATCTACGGCTGCTAAATCTAAACGGAAGGGAATTGACTCGATAGAGCGTCGCACTCTATGCCTACGTATTCTCAAGAGAGAAAGTCAGAGTCAACGTAGTTCGGGACTACGGGGAAATTGGCTCGCCAAGACCTCGCGTCTTGTGCCTACGTACTTCCACTGGATGGAAGATCAGAGCTTCACGTAGTTCAGACTCACTACGGCTAAACAAACATTCTCACACAGCAGTGAGAAAAACAACTGGTTTCACAGGGTCGGGAACCTATGGTCACAACTATGGCTGAGTCTCAAATGCACTTGGGCAAGAGAGAAAAGGGTTTGCAATTAATCGTTAGCGGGAAAGTCTCGATCGCACAGCCGCGAGAGAACAAAAATTAGTCGTTAGTGTGCTCGCTAGGATATCGCATCCTATGCCTACATATCTTCGTCTGATACGAAGAATCAGAGCAGCTGTAGTTCGGCTACTATCGGGACCACAGCTCAAATCTCGTTTTATTCATCTCTGAAAGAATGATTACAATGGGTGCATACTGAAATAAATCTCCTAGGAAACGCTATCCTATTCTATCTTGACAAAATCGAATGAAAATAGCCCCCTAACAAATGGGCCTCTAATTCTATCCTAAAAGTCGTAAGAAAAATCTATGAAAATATCCCTAAAAGAAAATGCTTGAAAAATATTAAATCGAAACTTTAATATTTTTTTCTTTTCTCTTCTTTTCTCTTCAACATTTTTCTTTATATTTCTCACAATATTTTTTCTATTTTTCTCTATTCTTTTTTCACTATTTTTCTCAACATTTTCTTTTCACTATTTTCAAATATATTTCTTTATTCTTTTTTATTTTTCACAATATTCTTTTCTTTTCTTTTTTTATTTTTTCAAACATATTTTCTTTCTATTTTTTTTTCTATTTCTTTTATTCTAAACAAAAATACAAAGGGAGGGGGGTGTTATAGTCCATACAAGGGGTTCAGAAAAATAAAATAATAAAAAAACTGGATTTGAATTGGGCCCAGCCCTATGTGCTTGTCCAAAAAAACACAGAAGGGGGTGCTGTGTAATCTGGGGATGTCTGGCAAAACTTGGGGACTTTGTTGGGCCCAGCCCACTCTCCCCAAAAACGTGAGGGGCGTGGCTGCAAAAAAGTATGACTGGGCCCGAGGCCCAAGACCTCTCCTCTCCTTCTCCCTCTCTCCATCTGAAAAACCCTAATCTCCTTCCCACTGCGCCGCCGCCGCTACCACCTTCTCTCCTCCGTCCCCTCTTCTCTTTGTTCCTCCACATTTTCCGTCCTAATTCCTTCAATCTTCGAAGAACAACTCAAATACATCTGGACACCTGATAATACTCTTTGATTGATGAAGACGTTCCTGAAGATTCATCAAAGTCTTTGAAGCTTTCTGGATTTCGTGTGGATCTTGGCCAGTGTTGATAAACTTCCTAGAAATTGGTAAAGAACGCAATGTGTTCTTGAATGTTGTTGATGATTTGAAGAACAACAAGCAAACTCTGGAAAACGCTGAAGATTTGTTCTTCGTGAAGATCCTGTTTGAAGGCGCGATGAACAAATCTGGAGATTTCTTGAACACTTCTTGAAGGTCGTTGAAGTAACGAAGCTGGACCAGAGATTTCTTCTGGAGATCGTTGATGAACAAACTGGAGATTTAATGAAGTTCTTGCATATGATTCGATGATGCTTGGCGTTCTTCTGAGGATGAAGATTGAAGACGTTTCTGGATCTGATTCTTGAAGGTTGTTCGTGGACGCTGAGGGTTTGTGTTGGACGTTTCTGGAAATCGTGCTTGAAGATGAAGAACTGACGTGAACAGGTTACAAACACCATGAATGTGCATGTGGTTTCTGGAAAAACGATGAGCGTTGATGACTTCTGGAAATTTGTTGAAGTCCTTGTGATGTTGATGAACTCTTCGTTCTGATGAGTTTTGGGGAGAGGACGACGGTGGAAGATTTACCTGAAGGTAGTTGAAGGTGGATGATGAACGGTGTTGGAGATTTCTGGAGTTTGTGGTGGTTTCTGGGCACGATTAGTGGTGGCGATGAAGGGGAGAAGATGAAGGTGGGAGGTTTCTGGAAAACTGGATGAATTTTCCGGCGATACTACGGCTGCCGCCGGCCATGCAGGCCGGCCGGTGGCGCGTCTCAGGCGTGATACTGTGGGTGCGACGCGTGGATGAACGGTGGAGGGAGTGTGCTCTGCATGTGTGACACGCGTCCCTCGCGTGGCTGAGAGAGAGAGAGGGTTGGGATACGTGGCGGTGTGGTGATGCAGAGATGTGGGGCCTCCCATCCTTCTACACGTGGCTGCATGAAGCTATTTAAAGCTGATGCTTCGCTGGCGCTTTCTGGAATCTTCCAGAGAATGCTAGAAAATTGTGGAATACGCTGGACATTTCTGATATTTTCTCTGGACTTTTGCTGAATGCTGAATTTGGGCCTGCGAACTAACAAATGAAGCCCAACGAAAATCACTACAAAAAACTCAGAAAAAAGACCAAATGGAACAGCCCAATTACTAAACTAAACCCAATTGAACTAATTAAACTCTAATTAATTCCTAATTAAAACTCTAAAAAATCTCTAATAAATTCTAAAAAAGACTGTTACAGAAAATAAAAAATGAAAAAAATCTATTTATTATTCTAAAAATGAATATTAAAACTATTTAAAATCTATTAATTTCTACATTACTCTATATTATTTAAAAATATTAAACTCCACCTAATATGCTCTAAAAATGCCATTAAATTCTATTAATATTCTAAAACTATATTACCCTATATTATTTAAAAGACAATCTATATTATCCTATTTATATTCTAAAATGATTAAAAAAAGCTAGTTATTTCTATAAAATTCTATATATGATTTAAAAAGAATTAAAAATATCAAAAATTCTATTAAATCCTAAAAAATGATTTAAAAGTCTAATTGAACCCTAAAAAATCCTATAAAATCCAGAAAAATCACGATAATTCCCAGAGGGACAAAATAAGCACCGAACGACACAAAAATAATCGGTAAAAATAAACGGGCACCGAAATATCCCAAAAAATCGATTCTACTGATCAAAAACACCTGAAACACGAGACGGGAGCTGTGATCCCTGATAAAATCAAAACAAATGAACAATGCAGTGTATGCAATATGCAGATGCGAATGCGATTATGCGTCGAAACATCGAGCCAAATGCGAGACCCGGTTGGTCAAATTTTGGGGTGCAACAAATACCAACAAACCTGAAAATTTGCCAACTGCACAAGTACACGGTACTCTGATGGGAACAAATCTTCGAAAACTGAAATATTAGCTGCCCGACAACTAGCTGGAGAATTGGTCACACGGTAACCGGTAATACATGATCGATCATGCCGTCAGGCATCCATATTCCTCGGGACTCATCAGGTCAACAATTAAGTTAATCATGCCATCGGGCGCTCAAAGAATGCTTTCGGGCATCAGCCGGACTTCATCAGTAAGTCGGGAATAGAATTCTTGGTCAATCATGAACCAGTTGGGGATACCCAAACTTCTGCCATCAGGCACTCCACATCAGCTGAGAGAACTGCTTCGTTAACATGGTCGGACTTCAATCATCAAGTCTTCAGGGGAAGTTTCAACTTCGCTGTTCAGAAACCTGCTGGGGATGACACACCTCCGCTGGGGATTCTGGAGAACTATCAAGTAACTCTGCTTTAGGGATCCGGAAATCATTCTGGATGAATCAACTCTGCTGAGTACTTTAAGAATCATCTTGGACAAGTAACTCCGTCGGGGACTTCAAGAATCATCCTGAACCGATAACTATGCCGGAGATTTCAGGAATCATCCTGAGCAAACACTCTGCCGGGGACTCTAAGCATCAACTTGAGCAACCAACTCTGGCGACTGCACTGGGGATTTTAAGAATCATCTTAAGCAAACGACCTTGCTGGGGAATTCAAGAATCATCTTGAGCAAGCGACTCGTTGGGGAGAATTCAAGAATCATCCTGAGCAATCAATTCTGCGGCGGAACACCTGCAAAACAAGAACGGTAACAACCTAGGTCATGCTTATTATGCATATGTTTCGGCAATGGCTGTGCTCCACATGGTGGAAATGCTACGCATTTATGATAAATGCTATGCAGTCATGCAAAATGATGCGATCCCGTCAGCAAAATAAATGCTGAAGGGAGAATCCTCCTGTCAAGGAGAAGTAACCACTCAGATAGGGGAAGGAATCATCCTGCTGAGGAGAAAAGGGTCCCACCAATCTCAATTGGACTCCGCATGGGAAACAAACTTCAGTTGACTGCTGCGGGGAAGTGAACTTCAGTTGACTGCTGCAGGGGAACGAAGCTCTACGAGAACCTGGACCTGCTGAGGGAAAGCGATGTCAATCGCGAGAATAAACTGCACGGCCTTCACGGCTACTTCCCTGGAGATAACTACTTTGGTGGGGAGATACAGCATCAGCTATTCAACACTCCGTTGGGGGAAACCAATCATGGCCTGAGCGGCTTCCAAGGACTCGGCTCTCTTGGGGGTCTGCAAACTCGGCTTAGGAAGAAGAAATCATTCTGCTTGCTGGGGGGGAGTACGACTCTGTGGGGAAACTCAATTCTGCTGGAGACTTCAGTATGGCACCATCATATGCTGCATACTTCAGTGTACGAATAGTCTCCTATGAGACCTGCACTTATGACCCGGTGCTGGGGGATGAACATACGCTTCGGCGCCTGACTCAGCTGGGGAGATGGTGATCCTTCAGGATACAGTTGGTTGGGGAGAGAATCTTCTCTTCCTGGGGAGACATATCAATGCTCACGATCTCGTGTTCAGACTCTGCGGGGAGAGGCTGCTGAACTTTGCTGGAGAAGAAGGAATCATCCTGCTTGGGGATGCGCACGGCGCACTGTCTGGAATATGTTACACCTGTAACAACACAAACAAACAGACAAGATACCCTTCTCAAAGGGACCTATCAAGATTATCATCTTGTGACAATGTTCAAGTAATTCATTGTTTCAACAATCAGTGGCCTAGGCCAGTAAGTTTATGTATGCGCATTTTATCAAAAACATCGGCGTTCTTTTTTCGCAAACAAAATAGGTAAATGCTAAACAGGCAAACAGAATTGCTGAATAGTATACATTTTATTGATAACGAACCCCTGAATGGGTAAAAATGTTTTACAACGGATGCAAGCTCCTGGAATGAGGAAGCCGCGCAAAAATAAAACATAAATATACATCAGTATATACAAATGTCGGCTTCAGAAGAGTTGATCCCTCTATGACCCACTCGACTTCGATACTTCTCTGACGCTTCAGCTTTAGAAGAGATTGATTCAGATAAACGGCCCTCAGGTCTTCCAAACCACTAAACAAAGAAAGTCCACACGCGGAACGCAGTCATTTTCCTTTTCAAATCCCTAACTTTTGCGTGAACCGCCCTTTGCGGGTTTTCAGTTTACCGGGATACCCTTTTTTGCCAAAGTCGCCCATTCGGGTTTTCGACTTTGCGGGTGTACATTTTTTCAATTTATATCCCTAATTTTTGCCCGAACCTTTTTCCTTTTTTATGGTTCGCCGGCATGCCCCATTTTTGCCTGGACTCTCTTTTTACTGTCCAGCGGGTCGCTTTCAAGCAAAGTATTTTTTAACTGCGTCTGCGTTCACCGGGGATGCAAAATCTTCACCATCCATCGTGGATAACAACAAAGCTCCTCCCGAGAAGACCTTGCTGACGACATACGGACCTTCGTAATTCGGAGTCCACTTGCCCCGGTGATCGGAGTGTGGAGGAAGAATCTTCTTCAGGACGAGATCACCCGTCTGAAAGCTTCTAGGACGCACCTTCTTATCATAAGCTTTCTTCATTCGGCTTTGGTACAGAAGACCATGCGCAATCGACGCTAACCTCTTCTCGTCCATCAGGCTGAGTTGGTTCAGTCGGTTCGCAATCCATTTTGCCTCGTCGAGTTTCACGTCAACCAAAACTCGCAAAGAAGGGATCTCCACTTCTAACGGTAGGACAACTTCCATACCGTACACCAAGGAGAAAGGAGTTGCCCCGGTTGAAGTACGTACCGTCGTACGATAACCGTGCAGTGCAAATGGAAGCATCTCATGCCAATCTTTGTAGGTCACAACCATCTTCTGAACAATCTTCTTGATGTTCTTATTGGCCGCTTCAACGACGCCATTCATCTTCATCCGGTAAGGAGATGAGTTGTGGTGTTCAATCTTGAAACTCTGGCATAGCTCCTTCATCATCTTGTTATTCAGATTCGAACCATTATCAGTAATGATCCGCTCGGGAATTCCGTAACGACAGATGATGTCCCTCTTTATGAATTTAGCCACTACCTGCTTGGTCACATTAGCATATGAGGCTGCCTCCACCCACTTGGTGAAGTAGTCGATAGCTACTAGAATGAAGCGATGACAGTTAGATGCAGTGGGCTCGATCTTGCCTATCATGTCGATGCCCCACATGGAGAACGGCCACGGGGAGGACATGACATTTAACGGGCACGGCGGCACATGAACTTTATCAGCATAAATCTGGCATTTATGACATCTCTTCGCGAATTTAAAACAATCTGATTCCATCGTCAGCCAGTAATATCCTGCTCTCAGGATCTTTCTCGTCATAGCATGCCCGCCGGCGTGCGTACCAAATGTGCCTTCATGGACTTCTTCCATGAGCATACTCGCCTCTTTCTCATCTACACATCTGAGTAGCACGAGATCGTGGTTTCTTTTATACAACACTCCATCAGGATTGAGATAAAAATTTCCAGACAGCCTCCTCAGAGTCTTCTTATCCTGGGTTGACGCTCCCGCAGGATACTCCTTAGTCATAAGGAAGGTCTGGATGTCATGGAACCATGGCTTGCCGTCGACGGCTTCCTCGATCGCAAAGACGAATGCAGGTCTATCAAGACGAGAAAGGACAATTCTTGGAGCTTCATTCCAAAAATTGACTTTATACATTGAAGCCAACGTGGCTAAGGCATCAGCCATCTGATTTTCTGCTCTGGGCACGTGATGGAGTTCCACTCGATCAAAGAACGGAAGTAGCCTTCTGGCATAATTCATGTACGGCACCAAATTCGATTGACGAGTCTCCCACTCCCCTTTAATCTGGTTGATCACAAGCGCCGAGTCACCATATACGTCTAGGTTCTTAATTCTCAAATCAATTGCCTCTTCTAGACCCATAATGCATGCTTCGTACTCCACTTCATTATTGGTGACTGGAAACGTCAGTCTCGCAGTGAACGGGATGTGGGATCCGTGGGGAGTCGTGATGATCGCCCCGATACCACTTCCGTAAGAATTAACCGCCCCATCGAATATCAATTTCCACTAGGATTTCCTATCTGGCCCCTCGTCGGGCAACGGCTCATCGCAATCTTTCGCTTTGAGAAACATGATATCCTCATCAGGGAATTCAACTTTCATCGGCTGGTAATCCTCGATCGGCTGTTCGGCAAGGTAATCAGACAATACGCTTCCCTTGATGGCCTTCTGGGAAACGTACTGAATATCATATTCAGTCAACACCATTTTCCATCTGGCAATCCTGCCCGAAAGAGCCTGCTTCTCGAAGACGTACTTGATCGGATCCATCTTCGAAATTAGCACGGTGGTGTGATTGAGCATGTACTGTCGTAAACGTTTGGCAGCCCAGGCTAGTGCACAACACGTCTTCTCCAGCATCGAGTAACGAGATTCACAGTCAGTGAACTTTTTACTCAAGTAGTAAATGGCATGCTCCTTTCTGCCCGTCTCGTCGTGCTGACCGAGAACACACCCCATACTATTCTCAAGAACTGTCAAGTACATGATTAATGACCGTCCAGCCACTGGGGGTATCAAGATCGGAGGTTCCTGAAGATACTGCTTTATCTTGTCAAATGCCTTCTGGAAATCCTCATTCCAGGTAATCGCCTGATCTTTCTTTAAAAGCTTGAACATCGGTTCACACGTGGCCGTGAGCTGAGAAATAAACCTTGCAATGTAGTTTATTCTGCCCAGGAAACCACGAACTTCTTTTTCTGTTTTTGGCACTGGCATTTCTTGTATGGCTTTTATTTTCGCAGGATCAACCTCGATGCCTCTTTCGCTCACGATAAACCCTAGTAACTTTCCGGACCGTACTCCGAAAGTACACTTGTTAGGATTCAGCCTCAACCTGAACTTCCTAAGCCTCTCAAAAAGCTTCAGCAAATTGACCAGATGTCCCTCCTCCGTCTGGGACTTCGCAATCATGTCATCAACATAGACTTCAATCTCATGATGAATCATGTCATGAAACAAAGTAACCATTGCTCGTTGGTAAGTGGCCCGTGCGTTCTTCAGACCGAAAGGCATTACCTTATAGCAGAATGTTCCCCAAGGAGTGATAAACGTCATTTTCTCCATGTCCTCTGGCGCCATCTTGATCTGGTTGTAACCGGAGAAGCCATCCATGAACGAAAACACGGAGAACTGGGCTGTGTTGTCGACCAACACATCGATATGAGGCAGCGGGAAATCATCTTTAGGGCTCGCCCTATTCAAATCCCGATAATCGACGCACATTCGTACCTTACCGTCCTTCTTCGGTACAGGCACTATGTTGGCGACCCGCGGAGGGTAAGTGGTGACCGCTAAGAACCCAACATCAAGCTGTTTCGGCACTTCTTCTTTGATCTTGACGGCCATATCTGGTCTCGTCCTCCTAAGCTTCTGCTTGACGGGAGGGCAATCTTCTCGCAACGGCAAGTGGTGGACCACGATGTCCGTATCAAGTCCGGGCATATCTTCGTATGACCAAGCAAAGACGTCACTATACTCTCTCAGCATTTCGACCAATCTCTGCTTGACATCACTCTGCAATGCAGCCCCTGTCCTGACGTTTTTGACGAGTTCTTCAGAACCCAGATTCACGACCTTGATCTCCTCTTCATGAGGCAGAATAACTTTCTCCTCTTGTTTCAATAAGCGGGCCAACTCTTCAGGAAGGTCTTCGTCTTCATCAATCTCTTCTTCGGCTTGATAGATCGGGCAATCGAAGTCGAAGTGAGCTGTAGAAGTTCCAGAGTCGATGTCATCTGTCATGTGGGTCCTGCAATAACAAGGGTTAAGTTTAAAACAAGGATGTGCAGGCTAGCACAAGCCCCATTTCCATTTTATTGTTTTTCGAAACAAATATAAAACAGGAATAACAGAGATCACAATATTTGAATACGAAGAAAACGCCTTTGATTTATTAACAAAATGCAAGTACATAATCCAACAAGGCCCTGACAATAAAACAACTATGCCCCGGGTAGGACATAGGGTTGTACAATGATTGGAAAAAGTAAATCATTACTCTTCGCTTGTCATCTGGATGATATCCTTGACGGACCAATTGTTGAGGCCCTCGCCTGGCTTGCTTGGCTGGATCCAAGAGTCGAGGTCACAGTCGCTATCTCCGCTGTCTTCAGACACCGCGTTGATGCTTTCGAAAATCATTCCGCCACTGGTAAACTGGATCGACCCTTTACCTCGAGACGCACGGCTAGAAGAAGAAGAAGCTTCAGCTCCAGGAGAATATCCCAACCCAAACTTATCTTGCTTGTTAGGTATCTCCAGAATTCGCCCCTAGCCTGGGGTAGATCCGGCTTGGACAACGGCCCGAGCTTCCTTGAACGAGGAGAGAGTCATCTCTGGCTTTTCAGTGACTACAGGAGCTACGTCCTTCACTTTGACAGCTTCGAACGCGTGGCATAGAGTCTCATGGATTTCGCCATCCATCTCCACATACTTGAAGGACGACAAATGGCTCACCATTATGTCTTCCTCGCCACAAACGGTCACGATGCTACCTCCGACAGCATATTTGAGTTTCTGGTGCAACGTGGAGATCACGACACCAGCAGCATGGATCCACGGCCGGCCCAAGAGACAACTGTAGGCAGGCATGATGTCCATAATATAAAAGACCGTGTCAAACGTTTCCGGACCAACTTGGATTGGCAGGGTCACCTCCCCGAAAACATGTCGTTTGGTCCCATCGAACGCCTTCACCACCAGATCACTGGGTGTGCAGATCACTCCGCGAGTATCCAACTTCATTAATGTCTTCTTCGGAAGAAATTAAGCGACGAACCCGTGTCCACCAACATGTGCGACATAATCGTGCCCCTACACTCTATCGAGATGTGCAGGGCGCTATTGTGATTCCTCCCCTTCGGCGTCAGCTCTAGGTCCGTGAAACCTAGCCCATTTCCAGCATTTACGTGGGCTACGACCTCTTCTAGCTGATTTACCGATATTTCTTGCGGTACATATGCGGCATTCAACACCTTCAGCAGCGCGTTGCGGTGTGCTTCGGAACACAGCAGTAAGTTCAGAATGGAAATCTTCGAGGGCGTCTGATGGAGATGGTCTACAATCTTGTAGTCACTCTTTTTAATCAACCGCATAAACTCCTCGGCATCTTTAACAAGCAAGTCTTTTTCTGCCCCACACGGGACCTCTTCAATGACTTTACTTTTACCTTTATCAGCCGCATCAGCTCTGACCGCTTTATCCGCCACGACTTCTGGTGGTGCAAACACTCTTCCGCTGCGAGTAATACCACTGATTCCCGCAAGGTTCTCCACAGTCGACCCAAATGGTTCCAGCTCCAACTTCTGTCCGTTGCAGTAGACTTCGGCCCCATAATGCCACGGGAAGGCGTTAGTGCTCTCGAAGGGTATTGGCCCAGCTTTGGTAATGGTAATTGTGGGCGGTCGGGGCGCAGAAATAGTTATCGTCTGGCGAGGGATGGTGATGGTGGCGACCTCATCGGCTTGCTTCAGCACTACCTCTCCTGATCCATTTTCAACCCTCTGGCTAAACTGCAGAATCCCTTCAGTCATCAGACTTTGAATTCCCTCTACTAACTGCTCACATCCATCAGAACGCGTGGTACAGTCCATACATAGCTCTCCGCAACCTGGGAAGAACCCTCTTTTCATCAACTTAGCTTTAACGAAGCTAAGCGGCGTCTTTAGATCTCTAACATCAGTCAACAAATCTGAACTCTCGTCTTCGATAATGGCGTTCACTCCGCCTCCCCTATGATTCGGCATAGGATTCTTCGTGACATTTGGCACATTATCGCAGAAGTTGATGATCTTGGCATCCACCATATCCTGCACCTTATGCTTAAAGGCTTTGCAGTTCTCTACTGTGTGGCCTGGTGCCCCTGAATGAAACTCACAAGTGGCATTCGCGTCGTACCCTGGCGGAGGTGCCCTTGTCAAGGGAGCTAGCGTCCTCTTCTGTATCAACTGAAGCTGAAGCAAAGTCTGCAAGAGTTGCGCGTACGACATGGGCGGTGTCTCGAGGTGACGGTTCGCCAAAGGTGCCTGATTCTGATATTTTCTGTATCCCTGTTGATTCAGTTGCTGCTGTTGCTGCTGCTGCTGTTGAACTGTCGGGATAGTTATACTGGCCACCTGCTGGTGAGGACCTTTACCCTTCCTTCGAGCGTTGGACACAACACTCACTTCTCCTTCTCGTCTTTTGCCACTATAGGGTTTCTTTCCGCCTCCTCCAGCTGAGGATGACTCACCTTGAATTTTCCCGATCTTGATCCCATTTTCGACGTGCTCACCCGTGATAATGAGATCTGAGAACGTCCCAGACATACCGCTGACCAACTTCTCATAGTAAACCCCTGGGAGGGTGGCTACGAACATCTGCACGAGCTCACGTTCAACCATTAGCGGCTGAACCCTAGCTGCCAACTCACGCCACCGCTGGGCGTATTCCTTAAACCCTTCATTGTTCCTCTGCGACAGATTCTGCAGCTGGACTCGGTTCGGGGCCAAGTCATTATTGTATTGGTAGTGGTGCACAAATGCTTCAGCAAGATCCTTCCATGTGTGCACACTAGTAGGCTCCAGACTCATGTACCACTCAAGGGATGCCCCGGAAAGGCTGTCTTGAAAGAAGTGCATCAGCAACTTCTCGTCATCAGAATGAGCAGACATTTTCCTGTAATACAATCTCAGGTGGACACGAGGGCAAGTGGTGCCCTTATATTTTTCAAAGTCAGGCACCTTGAACTTGGGAGGCACCTTGAAATCAGCAATTAATCCCAACTTGGACATATCAACGCCCAAAGTATTCTGATTCTCGATATCTCTCATCTTATCTTCAAGTGCCTTGAATCTAAGTCGTGCTTCAGCATTCAGCTCCCCTTCAGCACCTCTCTGAGAGAACACATCGTCCTGACGATCCTCTAGCCACGGCTGAGGCCCAAACAGATTCCCGACGCCTGCATTGCCGTTGCCCAGCCCGACATTGACATTAGCTCCCAGACTTCCATTACCGACGCCCGCCGTATTGAGTCCGATGTTGGCCATCACATTGCCGTTGGCACTGCCGTTGCCCCCGGTCACGGGAACACCATTATGTGGAGTTTCAACTGGTGGAGGAGTAGGCACAGTCCCACCATGGAGTACGCCGTTGCTATCAACCCTTGAGATCAAAGGCTGAACCAAAGTTCTGAGCTGATCCTGGCCATTGGCGACCGCTTGCATGAGCTCCATGAAGCGATCCATTCTTTCGCGGAGTTCCTGAACATCAGTTTGCACTTGCTCCATGATCCTGGTCTGATTAGCTCTAGTCGGGTAGCGGTGAATAGGTCTCTGATCAATCTTGGAACCACCGGAAACAACCTGAAACAACCTGAAATAACCTGTTAAACACAAAAGGGTTAGGAAAAACAACAAAATGCTCGTCATGCAAATGCTTCATGCAAATGCATGCGTGTGTCTGTGCGTTAGGGAGATTTCCCCCGATCCTAGTGCCTGAGTGCCAGTGCTGATAATAAGAAGAAGTCCGAGTCCAATCATGGAAATATCAATCTCATATATAAAGAAAGCCCATCAAGGCAGTACACAACATCAGCGAGTACAAGATGAATCAACAGCGTGACCTCAGCCAACAAGCATGGTGATGGTCAGCATACAATAATGATCAAAACAAAAGGAATACAAATAGTTAAGTACGACCACGGGCGCGATACTCTTCTAACAACTCCTTCGTTTCTGGATGATCAGGCAGAGTGAGCAACCCCTCGACGAGTAACTCCCTTTGCACAATGGTGTACTGAAGTCCTTCGACCGAACCTTCCCATGTTCCTTCGCCGAAGCAATCTTCTAACTTCCGCTTTTTGGATTCAAACGTCAGTTTGCGCTCCTTCAGGTTAGCGAAAGCCCTGTTGAGCTGGCCTTCGGCGGCGTATCTGCGAGCGGTTTCTTCATCAAACCTCTTCTCACTATCCTTTACCTGGGCCTCTAGCCTGGAGATCTGTAGCATCAGCTTATCCTCCCGCTCTTTCCTGGTGGCCAGGGAAGCCTTCCAGTGCTGGTTGAACTTGGATATCCTCCGATATGCCTCGTCCAAGTGCTGCTTCTTCGTAGCCAGTACGTCGTTGACAGCTTTGAAGTCTTGACCCATGCGCTCACGCTCAGCTATCTGCTTAGTCAGGTCTGTCCCCAGCCGGTTCACTAGCTCTGTCTGCCTTTTGAAAGAATGAACGACTTCGTTCCTATCACTTCGGAGCTGAGCCAATTCTTTCTCCAGTTCTTCGTTTGCCCGCTTCAATTCATCTTGCTCAGCCAACACTTGATTATGCTGCTGAATGGGCATAGTGGTAGGCTCTTCAATCATTGGAGGGATTTCTGGCTTGGCATGAGGAAACGACATCCCTATAGCACCTGCTCTGGCTCTGATCCATGCCGTATACGGAGAGTAGGCTTGATTGTTGCTTCTCCCCAGCAGTGGTTTTCCCTTCTTACCAATGTCATTCCAGGCGCGCTGAAGCTTGGATAACAGATCCCCTTCTAGAAGACCAGTGAGGTACAGAGATTCCTGTACCTCTTCATTTTTTGGTGGAGCTCTCGAAGCGTATGCGAACTATCAGACCAGCAAAGACGGATTATAGTTTACATAGCCCTTCCTGCCTATCAAAGGCACGTTTGGAAACCCGCTGCAGCTGAAGATAATCTCGGTACCCAGCCTATCTCTGTCAAACCAATCAATATCCTCTGCAAATAAACTCATCAGACGCTCGGACCACTCAGTTGTGGCTGCAGACGAAACAAAGGGACCCCTCTTGGGCAGATGACTATCAAGCCATTTATAAAGCAAGGGCACACAGCATGAGACATTCTTCCCCCTCCTGTTCTCGTTTTTGTAGTGGATAGAATGGTAGGCATCTCCTATCAAGGTAGGGACTGGATTCCCTGATGCGAAGATATGAGATGCATCGAAGTCTACAAAATTGGGCATATTGGGGAACAGAATGATGCCATAAATGCACAGAGCGAGGATGGCATTGAACGCGACCCAACATCCTTCTTTGGCGCACTGCTGAGCCTTTCCCACTAGAAACTTCAAGGAGAACCCGGGAACCTTGTTCCAACTAGACAATACCAACTCGGAGGCATCTAGATGAAGTGAAGGAGCTAAACCAGCCATATCAGGCTCATCATCCATATGAACAAAAGGCATCTGCCTCTTGATAGGCACACCTAACAAATCAGCATATTCCTCTAGCGTGGGTGCGAGAACAAAATCCTGGAAAGTGAAGCATCTCAACGGAGGGTCGTAGAACTGCAGCAAGGCATGCAACCCATTCAACTCGAACGCAGAAGGTTTACGAACCAAACTGAGCAACTTGCCGTAAGATTTTCTAAACTCATCCCTCACAGAATCATCTGCTAAAGCTATCAAACCAGTCAGCTTAACCACATCAGGGGCAGGGAACTTGTAGGCCACGGTCTTCCTCAGAGAATCCATAACAATACAATAGGAGGCAAGAAATCCTGGATCGGGGAAAACGGTACCTGCAACACAAACACACGTTAATGAAATGCAAATGAGTATGCAAAACAATGTAAAATGCAATCATGCAGCAGGAGATCAAGGCAACTGTGCTGTGGAGATTCTGTATCAACAAAACCATAATGCCGCTCTATCAAGAACAACCACTTTATCTGATAATAAGAAAATCCTGATATCGGACCACAAATATGCTCTGTCAAGAACAACCATCTTATAGGGCCATATACATAGGACCATAATTCTGCTCTGTCAAGAACAAATGTCTGATAATAAGGACCTCTGACATAGGAACACAAAAACTGCTCTGTCAAGAACAAACATACATCTGCTGATGAGATCTTCAAACCCCAATCATAAATCTGCTATGTCAAGAACAAACAACTGATGACCAAAACTCTGCTCTATCAAGAACAAACATCTGATAATAAAACTCTGCTCTATCAAGAACAAACATCTGATAATGAGATCCTTAGACCCCAGTCATAAACCTGCTCTGTCAAGAACAAATACACATTTGATGATAAGATCCTCTGATCAAAACCTGCTCTATCAAGAACAAATATACGTCTGATGATAAGATCCTCTGATCAAAACCTGCTCTATCAAGAACAAATATACGTCTGATGATAAGATCCTCTGATCAAAACCTGCTCTATCAAGAACAATTATACGTCTGATGATAAGATCCTCTTATCAAAACCTGCTCTATCAAGAACAATCATATCTGCAGATGAGAACCTCAGATCCCAACAAAACTGATCCACTATCAAGAAAACCAGGTGGTCTGAAGGTCAAAGTTTCCTGCAATAAACCCAACCCTGCTCACAGGTGTGGACCTAAACTGACTCAAGTTCGGCATCCTATGCGTTCATCAGCGTCACAGACATTCAAGAGGGGTGATACGATACCCAGAAGGTGTGGCATCACCAGCTCATGAAGCGGCCTCACTCGGCTGAATCACAAATGATCGGTCCCTAGAGTCGACAATCCTCCAAACCAGCAACCGTCTCAACCCAAAGGGTTGAAAGAGAAGCCAACCGGGAGAACCTCGTCTGAGCGTGGATTTCATGAGACACTAGTGCCTGCAAAGCAAGCACGCGCCCACTAATTTCCACAACTAATGCTATGTTCACTCAAGCCTGGGTCTGGCTTCTCACTCATCAGAATGCCCCTCCCACAACAGCACAGATAATCATATCATACTGAAAACAAAGTGCGGGAAATAAAATGCGATAAATAAACACAGCCTAACAAGTAATCATACAAGCGCTAGGAATGACTCGCATAGGGAACCAGAGAACCAGAGATTCTGGGTTCGGTTCCCCAGCAGAGTCGCCAGCGGTCACTTACGCGAATATAAGGTGCCGGCAGAACAGAAGAGTCGCCACCTTTCGTTATTTATCCCTCGGAGCGGGAAAGGAAACGATCGGAAAAAACCTGACGAAAAAGGGTAAGACAAGGTCATCGCAACCGTTGTCTGGGTTCGGGAGTCGGTTGCGCAAGGGGGAGGTATTAGCACCCCTCACGTCCGTCGTACTCGACGGGATCCACGCTTGTTGTGTTTACTGGACGGGTTGGTTTATCTATCTACCTATCAAGGCTGGCTTAAAAAATAAAAGAAAATGACTCGGCAAAGCGTCGCGCTTTATGCCTACGTATTCTCATCAGAGAATGAGAAATCAGAGTCAACGTAGTTCGACCTACGACGGGTTACGGGGAAGGTGGCTCGCCAATACATCAGTACTGTGCCTACGTACTCTCAACAGGTATGAGAGATCAGAGCTTACGTAGTTCGGGGTACTACGCATTACGGGATTCAGATTCATCTGTTTTATCGAGTAGGGTTAAACAACAGTTCCAGCAGTTAGGGACAAAGCCTGTTTGCGTTGGCGCTGAAGTTTAACGACACTCTTTTCTTCAGAAAAGCTTCCTTTGAATTATGGGCCCACGGGGCAAAAAGGTTTGAAGTTTGTTTTCTGTCTTTTACGGAAGAAGTGTTTTTTATGGTGTTTGCAATTTTAATCGCACTAAAGACTATGACCTGAGAGTGAATGCGTCGCATGTCACCCAAAGGGTACCATACTAAACATCCAGACTGTGGAAAAGAAACTCTCCCACAATCCTCTCTCAGATAGCTTAAGGCTCGTAACGTACGAAAGAAATCATTCATGATTACTGTATCTTAAGCTGTTTTGAGATGAGAAGAGAACAGGCTCAACTACGGGGAGACTATCAAGTCCTACTGTTGTCATGCCAAGGATTCATCCTATGGTTGAGGTTTGAACAGGGGACTCCTATAGGTTATCATGCATAGGTTTCAACCTAAAGTTCTATCATCACTTCCTTATCAAAGGAAATGAGAGTCCTAAGGGATCATGTCAATGATACAGAGGAGCGGATAAAGCATCAGCTTAAACAGTAAACAGTAATACAATAAAATGCATGCAATGCAAGTGAGGGAGGAAATGTGTGTGGGGTATCAGCCTCCACAAGCTCATCTCAACCTCAAGCCAGAATGAATAACAGTAATCATACTGAAAGATAAAACATGCTATCAAGCAAAATACAGTAAACTGCAATCATACAGAAAGAAATAAAATGCTATCAAGCAAAACAAAACCACATGGGCAAGGGAGCTGGGCTCTACCAAATACCCGCAAGCAAAGCCATACAGTAACAATACAAGCAGAGGGAGCAACTCAACCTCTAGTGCAATCATGCTCCTAGCTTAAATCTAGTCTAGATATGGACTTATTCTAATGCATCAAGCAAGTCAAACAAGGCACATCAATACAGAAAAGAAAACAGACAAGAAAGCATATCAACTCCTCTCTCAATCCCAAGCTTCAACTCTTCTAACAGCAACTCAGTCTTCAGACCTCAATCACTCTTGACAAATATCAATTTGCTTCTCCAGGTTTCAACCCACCAACATAAGTTTCAACTTATTCTCTTTCTCTAAGCTTCAGCTCCTTAATCAGTTCCACCTTCAGGCTTCACTCTTAACCACAAGTATCAACTTGATTCCTTCAGGATCTCCAAGCATCAAAGTAAGTATCAACTTATCCTTTGTTCTTCAAGCTTCAGCTCTTCAGTCAATCTCAATTGAATCCTCTTCATAAGTATCAACTTAGTCTTCAAGCTCTCAAGCTCTCTTTGCTTTACCAGTCTCAACTTGGTCTTCTCTCCCTACATGCTTCAGCCTCTCAGAGTAACCTTTAATCACTTAGAAGTGTCAACTTCATCCTTCAATCCTTTAAGCCTCAGCTCTTCATTCAGTCTCTACTGGATCTTCATTGGGTCTTCATTAGGTCTTCAAGTATCAACTTGATCCTCTTGCTCTTCAAACTTCAGCTGAAATGGCAATGCTCAGGGAATCATCCTCTTCCATACTCTTCAATGAAGTCTTCATCTTCAAGCCCAACATCTCTCAAGATACTCAAACCAGGAGAAATCACTTAACTGGATAAGCTAGGATATTAAACTGCTTATTGACCACCAAAGGTGACCTATAAGGGTTTAAAATCAAAGACTGGTGCCCTCAAAAGTTCTACTTCCTAGGTACCATCACTTATCCCTCCAAATGAGGGAGGTGAATACCATGGAAGGACTTTGAATCATAGGGAGGAATGGAGGTGAAAGATACCATCCATGTTTAAGAAAGAAATTAACTAGGTCTAAGCTCTTCCTAATTCCTAACCCTAAAACAACAACAAAACAAACAAGACTCCAAGCTTTCAAGCTCCTTCTTCAACTTCAAGTCTTCTACTATGCTCCTCCATGCTTCTCAAAGCAAGACCAAGCTCACCAAGCCAACAAAACAAATCAAACAAAATACAAGCCCACAAGGGCAACACAAACAACAATCCATTACAAAAATCAATTAAAAATAGTATACTATTATATTAAAATCTAATATAATTTCTAGGGGATCCTACATACGTACCCTTAATACCCTATATGTCCCAATATCTAACTTGACCTAGAAACCCAAAATTCTAGTGTTATTGTGGACCTATGTTAAGGATTGACCTAATTCTATACAACCTAAAGTCATCTAAGCAAAACTAATCAAAAATTAATCACAAAATTATGGAATAAATTCAAAGGGGAGCTAAAGTCCTAATCTAACTATCCTAAAAAGAATGGCCTAAAAATTCAAAGGGAACTAGCTAAACAAAATTCTACAAATCTATGCATCAACATAAAAGGAATTAAAAAGCTATTAAAAGAGAAAATACACAAAAAAAAATATTAAAAATGCATGAAATACAAATATTATGGTTTTATAATTTTCTAGACATTAACATGAAATGGGAGAAAAAATCCCCATACAAAAATCATCATTTTTCTATTTATTATGATATTTCAAAGATTAATGAAAAATGGAGAAAAAGAAATTAAAATGAGAAATCATTGGTGCAGATAGCAATTCCAGACAGTTCATATTTCAGATGGGCTTAAAATGGGGGTACAATTAGTAAAGCGCTAGGCCCAATTTTCATCAGAAAACCAATTAACAAAATATAAAGAAAAAGGAAAAGACACGGTGCAAATAGTAACAAAAATCAGTTCAATTCCTGGTTGGGCCATGAGAGGGGGTGGGGATATCAATCAAGCCCAACATCCCATTTAATGAAACGCTTCGTTTTGGGGCATCTTCAGACTTCCCTCCAAACGTGAGATTAAACCACAGCCTTTAGATCTCCACTCAGTCAATGAGTTCATGCATGATCCAACAGCCACGTCTTTATCTTCTTCCTCCAGCTAGGGTTCAAATGAGGAGGCCATGGAAACAGAGCTTCAAGCTCAAGCTTCTCCCAACTCGTATCACCTCAATTCTCCATGAAAAACTAAAATTCAAAACCCTAATCTGTCCTAAATTCTATGCCGATCACAACCAAGGCCTTAAAATCAATTGAATCATCCTAAATCTCTGAACCCGATCCAAGATCAAAAATATGCTCAAACTTCAGTTCTAACAATTCTTGAAATTAATTACCTCAGAATGATCACCACCTCACACTGGTTAGTTCTTGATATCAAACTCATGCTATAGCTCACTATACCTCGTGTTCTTGGTCCAAACAAAAATGGTGTCATCAACTCAACCTTCACCAATTGATCTCAAACTTCCCAGAATCCATCTCCTACTTGTCTCTAACCATTCTAACCTAACAATTCTACCTAATTATGCTTAAATCATGGTGTAGAAGAAAAGTTACTAACCTGTCAAATCTTGAACACCAGATAGGTCAAAGCTCCACTTCAACCTCTCAAACTCTTCAGAAACCTTCCTTGATTGATGATCTTGCTACTGTTTGCAAAAGTTTTGATGGAGAAAGCCTGAATCTCCAAACTCGATTGTGACTTGCAACCTTCAAAATCCAAAAGCTATCTCTTCAATTCTCCATGGTTTTGCTCTCAATTTGGTATGCACACATTCAGTGTGATTAATGGAATGTGTTTGGATAGAAAGAAGCAATGGAAATGAAGCAGAAAGTGGAAATTGATTTCAACTTGCAATGGAAGCAATTGAAATGGCTATCTCACTCTTCTCTCTAATCTCACACCAATCTTGCATCTGAGCAAGTTCTATACACTATATAGGATGCATTGGACCTCTCTAGAACCATCTGGAATCATCCAATGAGAATTTGGAATTCTCATGCCATGAGTTTTTCATTTCATCTCATCTCACATACCATCTCATGTCATGCCTCTTGCAGCAACTTACCTTGACTTGAAAATCTCCTTATATGAGATATATGAGGTGTTAAGACACTTTACTAGCTTGTGTATTGAGTTTCCTTGTGTTTTGCATTTGTACCTTATTATGCAAGCAACCATTTTCCAAAGCATGTCCATGATCTAACCCTTAAATCAAAAAAGTGGCTGAACCATTGTTTCGAAAATGCTTTTTAGAGTCAAAATGACCTATTATATGCCATGTTTTGGATGTGTAGCTTGGAAATTTCAATTTCCAACTTTGACTTATTTAACTTATGCCTCCATTTTAGGTCATTTTTACCATTTTTTGCTACAAGCCTTTTCAACATCTCATAACCTCCTTACTAGCCTTAAAACATCATTTTAAGCAAGTTTGATATTTAAGATTTTTCCATTTGAAGCTTGGAAATAGGAGTTATGGCCTTATGCTTGAAATGACCTATAATCTCCAAATGACCAAAATGCCCTTGACTTGTCAAAGCCATAACTTGAGTTCTACAAATCCTATCAAGGACTTATAGTACTCTCTAGAAAGCTAAGAAGATTAGGAACAACATTCATGTTGACCAAAAGTTCATAGGAATCATCCTTCTTGGGCAAACGTTGGATGCAAGTTGGGTGACTTTTAAGGCCCCAGATTCACATACCTCAGATGACCTGTAACTTGTCAAAATCATAACTTGAGCTCTACAAATCCTATCAAGGACTTCTAGTACTCAAGTTAAAGCTAAGAGAAATATCTAAAACATTCATGTTGGGGGTAAGATGAGATGACAATCACATCTTGAGCTAAACTGCCTTGAAGATAGGGGTCAAACTAGGGGATTTTACACTATCAAGCCTTAGAAACCCTAGCTTGAAACTTCTCAAACTCCTCAATCATGATGAGTTGATCTTGGAATCATCCTTATAGCATATCAATGCATCCATCCATGATAACATGGATCTTGGATTAGGTCTCAACCCTCTCCAAATCATCAGTTGACCTAGGGTTGACCCAGTCAAACCCTAATTATGCCACTCATGGCTGAGTCTTCTTATTCTTGCACAATGACCTCTCTAGGCTTCATGATGGCTTTCAAGACATCTCATAAGCTCTCTCAAAGCTTCAAGTCCATATTCATAGCTTCAGAATCATCTGAGGAGCTCCCACAACTCTCAAGTTAGGAGGCACACCACCTTGGTTTCAACCAATCTCTCTGAGGATCTCTTAACTTTTCTGACAAAGATATCAACCCTTGAACACTTGAATAAACTTCTTGGCTATCTTCAAAGTCTTGATTGGTACTCATACCTCTTGATCTCTTGCATACATATCAATGAGATGCAGATGGTAATGCTAATGTGAATGAAGTGAACCACAAGCTAGGTAAAGAAGTTGTTGGTCAAATTTTGGGGTGCAACAGGGGCCACGTGTGGCAACCTCACGTTCCCACCTCCACCAGCCTGCCCCACGCGTCTCACATCTGTCCCCCTTCACCCCTTCCACCGGCCGACATGCAAACCGCCGGAGGCTTCACCGGAGAAATCAAATCCGGCCATGCATCCGCCGCAACTGTCGCTGGTAACCGTTCCTCTCGTCGGAAACTGTGTTTTTCACCGGAATTTCATTTCCATCAAACAATCTAACATGAAAATCATCGTCTCCGTTCGTCTTCATCCATCGATCTTCAGAGAAATTCATCAAGAAACCTCCAGATCTTAATTCTGTTCATCATTTCTTCAACAGACTCATCAAGAAATTCCAGATCTACACCGTGTTCATGCAAGATCTTCATCTTCATAACCGATTTCTCCATAATCATCAACATCAGTTCCAAAATATTCCATCCATCTTCAAGATCGCGCAACCGTTTCCCAAGTTCATCATCTTCATCGCACCTTCAAGAACTCCTTCAAACACGATCATCCCCAACGCCAGAAAACTTCAAGTTCGTCTCAACTTCACGAATCGTTCATAAGAACATTCAAAACCTTCCTCCATGATCATCGTCTTCGCGTTCCTTCATCAGCAACTCAAGATCTGCCTTCACCTTCAGATCAACCGCAAGCGTCTTCGCAAATCTCCATGGATCTTCTTCGCGAGTTCAAACGCCCTCACCTTCAACGCATTTCTTCATTATCTCCAGATTTAAAGTGACTCCTTCATGTTAAGGGTTTGGATAGATTTGTGGTGTTTAATTGGGAGGTTGAGACGGACGAAGATGAGGGAAGATAGAAGTGATGGAAGAGGGGGGTATTGATTAGTGGAGGTTTGTTCTGAAACGGCAACGGAGACGGAGGAGGTGAGGACATCAGCGACGGAGGAATATCAGAGGAAGATGGAGAAGAGAAACTAGGGTTTCTGAGTTTAGTTTGGGAGAAGTGAGAGAGGCGATGAGGGTCCTGTTTAGTTCGTGGGCCTTAGGGCCCAATTTCAGTTTTGGGCATTACACCTCAGTTCCCCTAGCGCACCCCCCTTCCTTACTATTTTTTTTTGTTGCGGATGGGCTGGGCCCAATAACCATGTTTTTTTGGCTGCACCATTCAATTCCCAGCGCACCCCCCAGTTCCTTTATTTTTTAGCTTTCTGGATTATTGTATTGTGGGTTGGGCCCAGTTCTGTTTTTCTGCATTCACCCCTTTTTTCAGGCTGTACCCCCCTCCCCTTTACATTTTTTTTCTTTTGTATTGGATGATTGATTGTAATAATTGTAGAATTTATATTCTTTTTTTCTTCTTCTTAGGAAATTATAGAATTATAGGGTATATAGATTTTAATATAGAATTTTTTTCTATTTTCTTTATAGAATATTATAGAATTTTTAGGATATTTTCTATTATGCAATTTACATAGAATTTCCCATTTTCTTTAAATAGTATTTCTTAGAATATTATTGTGTATGGAGTTTTTCATTCTATTTTCTTTATAGAACGTTATAGCATTTTAGGATAGAAATTTCATGCTATTTTTCTGTATGCAATTTCCTCTTAGTATTTCTTTAGAATATTTTCTAGTAGAAATTAATTGCCGTAATTCAGGAGTAGGATATTATTTCCATTTAGTGTTGGATTTCTCTCCTATTTTTCTTTTCTATCCGATTTTATCTTCGATTTTATTCTTGCATGGCCGTGTGACATGATTCAATTGGAGAATGATTTTCGATATCATTTCTCTATCTTGTCTTTGACACGGATATCAATACGCTACCTCTTAGAGTTCGATTTCTCGTATAAGTCAAACCATGACGGTCTAAGCGTTACATTGTTCCTGATTCGAGCATCCTCATCAAGGACCCAGAGAGGAGAAGATTGGAATGGAGCTTGCGCACATGTCGAGAGCCAACGGAGCCGCTTCGTTCAACATCGTCTTTCTTATTCAAGTCTTCAGGCAACCGTCGAGTGTTGTGAGCTGTATCATTAGATACGTAGGAAATGACAGTTGAGGGGTTTCCTCTCAATCGTCTAGAGTGTTTAGTATGGTACCCTTTGGGTGACATGCGACGCATTCGCTCCTACGCCTTAGGTTCCTGCGTGTGTGTCCCGAGTTCCTTCCCGTTTAGGCGTTGAGCCTGCTTCCTCTTTGTTCTCGCCCCGCGCGGTCGAAACCCTTTTTCTCTCGCATTCAGGAGATCGAGACTCCTTCTCTTGCCCCTATGCAATCGAGACTTGCTTTCCTGTAGCGCCGAACTACGTTTGCTCTGATCTCTCGTGTCAGACGAGAGTAAGTAGGCATAGGATGCGATATCCTAGAAAGCTCCCTTTTCCCTTTTTCCCCTGTTTTGCTGTAGTTAGCTGAACTACAGCTGCTCTGATGTCTCGTACCAGACGAGAATATGTAGGCATAGGATGCAATATCCTAGCGAGCACACTAAACAACTAACTTCTCTGTTCTCTCGCTGTTGTGCGATCGAGACTTTCCCGCTAATGACTGATGTATCATTTCTCTTGCCCGAGCGCAATCGAGACCAGACCGTAGTTCTAGAACCCGTAGGTTCCCATACCTTTTAAACCAACGACATACTACGTCCGTTCTACCGCAAACAGGTAACGCCTAAGTCTCCATCGAGCGAGCAGCATACACCTAACTGCTAGAATGCGTACGCTAGTATCGTCAACCTTTTCTCTCACCCCTGTGTGATCGAGAACACCCTGTTTAGCCGTAGTTTGCCCGAACTACGTAAGCTCTGATCTTTGACGCCGTGTGAAAGTATGTAGGCACGAGATGCGATATCTCGGCGAGCAATCTCCCCCCGTAGTTTCCCGAACTACGTTGACTCTGACTTTCCCATTGCACGAGGGAATACGTAGGCTTAGAGCGCGATGCTCTATCGAGTCAGTTTCTTTCCGTTTAGACTTAGAAGTTGTAGATAGATTGTTTTTCACCTGTAAACAAACCAACAAGCATGGATCCCATCGAGTACGATGGACGTGAGGGGTGCTAATACCTTCCCCTCGTGTAACCGACTCCCGAACCCAGACAATGGTTGCGATGACCTTGTCTTATACCCTTTGCGTCAGGTTTTCCCGATCGTTTCCTTTCCTGTTCTGAGGGATAAATAACGAAAGGTGGCGACTCTTCTGTTTTGCCGGCCTCGTTTTTTCGCAGTAGCGACAGTGTGGTGATTGGATCAGTAGGATCAATGCACTTTGTGTGCTTGTGTGTATATGCATTATATGATGCGATGGATTAGTATGATAGTATGCAATGTGTATGTTGTGTGGTTATGCATAGTGTCTTGCATAGTATGTGGACGTGGTGAATCGTTGCTCAGTGGAGTGTATGCGATTCACACACGTGCTCCAAGTGGGGAGCGTGGACGTGAGGTATGATTTACTCACGTGCTCTAGTGGGGAGCGTGGACGGGATTTGGATCGTTGCTCGGATGGAGTGTATGCGACCACCCGTGTCCCAAGTGGGGGACGTTGATGATTTGATTATATGGGCTCAGGAGGAGCGTGGTAGGGATAGATCATTGCTCGGTGAAGTGTATGCGATCTATCCTGAGTTGAGTCGGTACTGCATAATTGTTGAGTCGAGTGCATGTGTTGCATTGTGGTTTGTGTGTGTTGTGATTGTGAATGAGGGGACAGTAGGTCCGGATGTGTTGCATTCGTGGTATGCATAGTGTGTTGGCATGGGACAGTAGGTCCAGATATGTTGTATGTGAAATAATGAGTTATTGTTTCTGCCTTTCATTTCATGTACCATTATACCATTATTATTTGATCGTGATTCTCACCCCTTTGCTGTTGTTGTGGTTTGTGCTTCTTCGGAAGTACAGACAATCTAGGTGCTTATCTAGCTTGGATTGTGGCGAGTCGTAGGGATGCTCTGATACATAACATCGGGGCTTTTGGGGGTATTTGTATGTATTCGATGATTTTGTGTGCCCCCTATGGCGTATCTTATTTTGTTGGACCCGATGATGATATTTCGTATATTTTGGGCAGATGGCCGAATTGATGAATACGCTGTTGATGATATGGATAATGTATATATGTTGTTATGTGTTATGACAGACTTCTTTTTCCGCTGAAATTTTATTGGAAATCAGTTTTGAGATGATTTGTGGAATTATGTTGAAAATTGTGACATCTCGTTGTGGGGAAAACTCTGATGTGTGTTTATTTTAATTGTTTTATTCTATTTTGGAGAAACGGGGTGTTACACTAACAACATAAAAACTTGGTCGAACGGACTGACCTGCTCTGATACCACTAATGTAACACCCTTTTCTACCCTACAAATATAATGGCAAATCAATCACATTTATCAGAGTAAAATATTAAACACAAAACAAATCACCTCAAAGGGCGTACATTTCTCAATAACTCAAATAAAAGTCAATGCTCCGTAAACAACGGGTTTTCCCAAAATTACTCGAAATTTGCTCAAAAGGCAACGGAACTCAAAAAGGCAAAATCCAAAGTTTTCCTTGCGCAGCAACATAATCAAAATAACGATAATCAATAAAATATGGTGTAACTCAAAGACCCATACCCAATGTTACACTATCAGAGCAAGACCCTTTAAGTCAACCAAAAGTCAAAAACTCCAAAAAGTCCTCGACAGCATCCACGGCTAAACCTGGTCATCTGCATGTTACCCACGTGGAGGCAACATTCAAACAGGAAGGGTGAGTAAAACGATTCATAATAATCAATATAGGAATCAATATATAAAATAGTGTCATTTTCGTATTCAACATCATCATAATCATCAAGGAAACATCAAAAAGCCATAATATCATAAATTACACCAAATTGTCACATAAATGCAAATGAAACAAGACTCATGCATGTGGTACCAATTCATCAAAGTTCGATTGACACTAAGCCATCAAACCTCCATAGATCCCCATCAATAGGATCGATTCTACACAAGAAACGGAGCACAATAAAATACTTCACATCCGCACAATGGGACTGAAGCCACAAGAATCAAACACTAGACCAAAGTCCAGAATGCATATGAATGCATGATGCACATGTAAATATCATCCTCATAATAACTCATTAGGTGCATCATCATTCATCAAAATCATTATAATAATCATGTCATCATATAATCATTAAAAACTCATGGAATCAACATCATAACTCGTCATCATTACTCATAGGAATCATCATACGATCATGTATTAATCACATATGAATCACAGTCATACTCAAGGTAATTCATCCAAAAAATCACAGCATCAAAGCATCAAGACAGCACTGCACAAGAACACAATTCACGAAACTCTGATACGTTTGTTGAACAGTTTGTCGTGCGAGTCTAGAGTAAGTGTTCGCCGTGCGAAGAATTGTTTGCTGTGCAAACTCACGATTACAGCAAAATGCTGTTACGCACCAGTAGTAAAACCAGCCCAAAAGTCCCTACGATTTCCTTCCCCAATACCCCAAAAACATCCCTAAATCATTCATTAGGTATTACAGCGGCAAAGGCACAAAATCTACGACTTATTAGGCCAATCCCATATCATATTTACGCCTCCAATTCCCATAAAATCCTTACAATTTTCCCACATTTATTAGAGTTCTCATAATCAATTACCCTATATGGTTAAAACCTCAACAACAAATTTTGGCCACGAAGGCCTAATTTCCCTTACTCCCAAATCAACCTCAAACCTATCAGACCATCAGTTCAAATCCCTCAAACTCATTAAACTCACCAGAAAGGCAACAAGAATTCAATACTCAAAATCCCTAAACTCTTAAATCGGCTTTAAATATATTGAATCACATATTGAAAATAATGAAGGTAATACTCCCCATACCTTAATTGCCGACTCTAAGCCTTTCTCCTTGATTCTTGGAAACCTCGCGAAGCTTTGCCTCAATCCTCTTCCTCATAGCTTTGGCCTCTATTTCTTTTCTTGTCATGGTCTAACAAGAATGAATCCTAATTCCCTCAAAATTCCTTTTTGTTAAACCTAACTTTGGGCCTTAAAATGGGCTTTCTAATTTCACCCTCACTAACTCCTCCTCAAAAGTCCACTTTGCCCTCAATTCACTTATATTTATTTAAATTAATAATAATACCAATATATTCATATTATATACTATTATTTAAATAAATAACTCAAAATCCATAATTCTCAATATTCACACCAACCACCGAAAATCACCAAAAATATGAATATTCAATTTCAACTAAACTAAATAAATATTCCAATAAATTTGGGGTGTTACAAACTCAACCAGACACCATCCAAAATCTCGATTATGTCGTTACTACTGAGATCTCCCGCCCATCAACAAGCCTTGTTGAAAATACTCATGCAAGCCCATGTGTCGAAGGACATCACTGTGGGGCAATTTGACTTCGTCGTTACGAACATCACAACCTACAACACACTGAGCTTCGACAATAGCGACTTGACCACTGAGATTCGTGAGCACAATCGTGCCTTTCACGTGTCTGTTAAATATGAAGAAGATACACTCTCCCGAGTTCTTGTCGATACACGATCAGCGCTCAATGTAATGCCCAAAAGAACGCTAGCAAAATTGGCATACAAAGGAGCCGAGATAAGACCCACATCTTTAATTGTGAAGGCTTTTGATGGATCGAGAAGGACTGTAATAGAATAAGTTGATTTACCAATCATGGTAGGACCATAAGTCTTAGAAATCACCTTTTAAATAATGGACATAAACCTGGCATATAGTTGTATGCTGGGAAGGCCGTGGATACACACAGCAGGCGCTGTTACATCCATATTACACCAAAAGATGAAATTCATTACTAAGGACCAGTTGGTCGTGGTGCATGGTAAAGAGGACCTGATGGTAAGCAACCTATCCTCTTTTCGATACGTTGAAGTTGATGAAGATGCATTGGAAACATCTTTCCAAGCATTGGAGATTGCACATGTTGTATTGGTTGAGGACGCTTCCATTACACATGGTCCATCTTTCGCCTCCGTCTAGAGCATTAAAAACACCATAAAAGAAGGACTTCCGCAAGGTTGGGGGAGATAATCAAAGTCAACGCTCGAGTAAAGAATGGTCGACAAGGGTTGGGTACAACGTTTCTTAGCAGTATCAAAATACCCAGAATGGGTGGCCAACATTGTACCCGTACCTAAAAAAGACGGCAAAAGTCAGAATGTGCATAGACTACAAGGATCTGAACAAGGCTAGTCTGAAGGATGATTTCCCATTGCCACATATTGATACTTTGGTAGATAACACGACCAGCTTTGCAGTGTTTTCATTCATGGATGGTTTCTCCGACTATAACCAGATAAAGATGGACCCGACCGATATGGAAAAAGCAACCTTCATCACACCTTGGGGCACTTATTGTTATAAGGTCATGCCTTTTGGTCTGAAGAATGTTGGGGCCACATATTAGCGAGCCATGGTGGCATTATTCCATGACATGATGCACCAGGAAATTGAGGTTTATGTCGATGACATGATCGCCAAGTCTTAGAACAAAGAAGATCACCTTGATTATCTGCTGAAGTTATTCAAAAGGCTTAAGAGATATCAGTTGAGACTGAATCCTGCCAAATGTACCTTCGGAGTCAGATCCGAAAAACTACTCGACTTCATCGTTAGTCAACATGGAATCGAAGTGGATTCCGACAAGGTACGAGCCATCTAAGAAATGCTTCCGTAAAAAACAGAGAAACAAATCAGAGGGTTCCTCTCCAGACTAAATTATATCTTCAGATTCATCTCCAACTTGACTCCTACTTGCACGCCAATCTTTAAGTTGTTACAAAAAGATCAAGCGGTTGTATGGAATGAAAATTTCTAGGCGGCATTTGAGAAATCAAAGGTTACCTCCAAGAACATCCAATATTAATCCCTCTTGTGCCTAGAAGATCTCTCTTCATGTACATGACCGTGCTCGAAGAGTCAATGGGTTGCGTCTTGGATCAAATTGATGAGTCAGGGAAGAAAGAGCATGCAATTTATCACCTGAGCAAGAATTTTACCGATTGTGAGAGTCGTTACTCCCCGTTGGAAAAAGCTTGTTGCGCTCTGGTTTGGGCAGCCAAACGTCTGAGATAGTACATGATTTGTCACACTACTCTGTTGATATCCAAAATGGATCCAATAAAGTACATATTCGAGAAACCTGCTCAGACGAGAAGACTATCAAGATAGAACATGCTCTTGTCAGAGTATCATATTCAATATGTCACTCAAAAGTTAATAAAAGGAAGTGTCTTGTCAGACCACCTTGCTGATCAACTTATTGAGGATTATCAGCTGCTCAAATTCGACTTCCTAGACGAAGACGTTGTAATACCCCAAATTTTGCCCTAAGATTTGTCGTCGCATTTCATTGCATTTTTATTGCATTTAATCAATTACTAACAAATTTGTGTAGTCGTTTGACTTTTTGCAGGTAAATATCATATGGCATGCATTTTTTTTCTAAAAAGTAAAAATGGCATAATTGACAAGAGGACATGTGTAAGGAGTTGTGAGTGTGAGAGGTTGAGAGTTCGAATCTCACCTTTGTCACTTTTTCGTTTTTTATTATTTTTACTCTAAATGTTTCTATCTCTCATTAAAAAATAACAAAAATAATTTTTTATTATTATTTAATTATTATTTTCGTATTTTAATTAAATCATTTTTTAAAATATTATTTTTTTCACTTTTTTCTAAATTATTCATAAAAATATCCAAAAAATCATAAAATAAAAAATATTGGAAAAAATTTTGTTTTTTTTATAATATTTTTGATTTTAGGAATCAATAGGATTATTAGTTTTATTTTAAGTTTATTAAATTATATTTTTTCTAAACTAATTATTTAGTTTGGGCTTTAAAATGGGTTTTAGGGACATTATTGACAATTTGGTGTTAACCCTAATTTGTTCCCTATATATACATGTGTTGCCTTGTTGAAAAGGGGTCAGAAGGTTTTCTTCAGAAAAGAGGAGAGAGAAAGGGAGAAACAAAGGAGATCCCCAGAGAAGAAAGACGGTCGTTCCCACAACTCGTCAGAAGGATTGGATCTCCAGTGTTCCCTTATTCAAACCTTTTTCACATTTACCGAAGCAAACCTCCGCTTCGTAGGTTAAATTACTAAACCTTTTGCCTTTTCATGTTTATGTGCATATTTTGCCATGTTAATGTGTTTAGGTCCGTTAAATTATTAAACCTTTTGCCTTTTCATGTTTATGTGCATATTTTGCCATGTTAATCTCCATGTGTGTTTAGGTCCGTAGATTTTAATATCAAAACCCTTTTTTATCAAAACCTTTTTTAAAATCAAAACCCTTTTTTTATTATTAAAACTTTTTTTAGTAAGACCTTTTTTAAAAACTGAAAAGCCTTTTTGTTCCCAAGAAGAAAAAAAAAACCTTTTGTTCCCAAAAACCTTTTCCCAAAAAACTGAAAAGCCTTTTCCCAAAAAACTGAAAAGCATTTTCCCAAAAAAACTGAAAAGCCTTTTTTTGGATTGAAAAGCCTTTTTTGTTCTAAAAAAAAACTGAAAAGACTTTTCCTCCAAAAAAACTTTATTTTATAATTTAAACTTAATATTTTTTATAATTTTAACTTAAATATTTTTTATTAAAAAATTAAAACCTTTTTTTATAATTAAAATATTAAAAAATTAAAACCTTTTCGTAAGGAACTCCTGATGTTTGATGTTTGTCGTGTCATTTTATGTACCTTTTATTACTTTTCTTTCTTTGGGCATTTCATGTGCATGCTTGAGGTTGAGATGTGCTTGTGGTGGCCACAGCCCCACACTATTTTCCTCCCTCACTTCATTCTAAGTGTCATTACATATTTTCATATTCTTCATGTTTTCAGAAATGTTTCTTTGTTTCTTTATACCCTCTGCCTTTATTACTTTTCTTATTTCTGTACCTTAATTATTCCTCCATATAATGATTTGTCATATTTTCATATTTTTTTTACAGTTTTATCCTTCCGAAGGATTAGGTCCAGCCTTTTGGCCGCCGAGTCAATAGCCTTACCCCTTTAATGGATCAAACCCTGTTTAGCCTAGGTGTCCCGCCGTGGGCAAAATTGCTTTTATCCTAGTGTTAGGCCAAAAGAGTCGCCGTACTCTGTTTTAAGGTTTTCCGCCGTGGAATCCCTAATTTAACCCTATTTTAATTTTAATTAACATTTTTTAACATAGAGATTGGAGTCTCTGAACAAACCTTGGCCACAGTCAAGACGTTTCTAACCTCCTTTGAGAGGGGAACTACAGTTACTCTGATTCCATTCACGTAAGGATATGTAGGCACAAGATGCGATGTCTTGCCGAGTAAACTTAGAATTAACCCCTAGGTCTTTTTTAATTTTCAATCCTTTGTATATACCCTAAAGCAAAATAATTAATGAAATAAATAAAAAAAAATAAACAAAAGGTTCCCGTAGAGTACTACGGAAGTTTAGGGTGCTAATACCTTCCCTAAATTTAACCAACCCCCGAACCTTAGATCTCTCCCTTTTAGGTTTTTCCTTTCTTTAACCTTTCCTTTGGATAAATCAAAGACCGGTTGTAAATGAATTAAGATTCAAGTTAATCAATAGCTTGACATCCAAATTTCACCGCAACAGAAAATGGCGACCTCACTGGGGAGTCCTAATTTTTTAGGGTTATCCCTATCTTGTTTATTTTTCTTCATATATTTGTTTTTACTCATTTGTATATACGTTGTTCAGGGTACCTTGCTTGGGAATTACTGTGTTGTGAGATAAGTCCTACACCCGGACTTGAGTGACATTATTATAGGATGGCGATATATTCGACGAGGCTTATAGGGAGTGAGTCCCGACCAAGCTAAATCGAGAATCACCGCTCAGTTGAGACACTTTCGAAAATGGTTCGGTTGGTCGAGTGTAATCGTGAAAACTTTTACCATTATCGATTGGAGTCTGTGATACTGGGAACCGTAGTACCTTTACACCATCTTGGCCTTATATAGGATGTAGTGCAGGAACTATGTGGGAGTAGTCCTACAATGGTTGCTACGCGATGCTACACTTAAAAGAGGTTCTCTTGAGAATATTATTGACCCTCGAGTTAGTCGGAAAGTCGATAATATCCGAAAGATGGACTGATGACTTTGGGCACTGATTTAGAACCCTTGTTCTGCAGGTACAATCAACCTATAGTACATACCTCTTTGGGAAGGGTAGACCTTGACTCCATTCATTGTTCCTCTAAAATTAGGACCTTTGTTTGCTTATGTGCGTTTGTGCTTTGCATCCATAAAGCATCATATCATTTCTAGTTTCAAGGAATTCAAAAGTCCTTTGCAAATTCAAGAAGTCCTACATTTTAAAGTCTAACAGCTTTTCTCGTTTTCCTAAAAGGGAATGTTTGCAATCGACCGTTGAAATTCTTGAGACCATTGCATGGCATTAGCATCACATTTTTGCATTGCATTTATCCCCCAGTTTCTCCTTCTTGGTCCTATCGTCTTCTAGTGTACCTTTGAGTCGTCAAGCTGATTCCTCGACACAGATATCAGACCAGAAACGGAACAGGAGTCACTTTGATCCTATTCTCATGACTTACACAGAGCTATATCCTGACTTAGTCCGGCAAGGACTGATTACTACAAAGGCTTTACCACCTCCTCTTAATCCTCCGGCTGGATTTAGGGCTGATCTCCATTTTGCTTCCCATGAGGGTGCCCCAGGCCATGACTTGGAGCATTGTTTTGCATTGAAGGCTAGAGTATGTGAATTGGTTAGAACTGGAATACTTGATTTTACAGACAGTCATCCGGATGTTCAGAAAAATCCCTTGCCAGTACATCAGAATTGAAGCTTTGTCATTGGGCTTTTTTTTTCTCGTTGTTTGCATTTTCCTTATTTTGTTTAAGTTGTTTGCTTTCAATTATGTTTGTACTTTCATTAATGAAATAAGCATTGCGACTTTTGATTCAATTCATTTCCGTCCATTTATTTGCATCTTTATGCTTTATTTTTCAAATGTTTACTTCTTGTCCAAAATTTTGATATGCTAAGATCGGAGGGAGGATGACGAAAATGTTATACCCATAACTGCTGTCAGTATGCTTTCAATTAAACCTTGTTGACGATGTAAGGAATTGTTTCAATTCCCAAACACTAGAGAAATAAGGAAGTTAATCCCTCGTTACCCCCTTCGAGCCTAGAAGTTGGAGTTTCTTTCGTTACAAAAAACCCACAATTATAACCTTGGGATGGGTAGTTCTCAGTTAACTTGGTTGTGTGTTCATACGATACACCTTTCATTAACAAATTTTCCTTCGCACACGTCAAACAAGTGTCGAAGATGTTTTCTAATCAAAAGGTCGATGATGGTTCACCGTAATCATTAAAATCAAACAGTCACTTTCCTTCACACAAAAAAAATAATATAAAAAAAAATAAAAAAAATCAAAAGAAGCCCGCTAAGTCAAAACCTATGAAGGAGACTTAGGCAAAACTAGGGCATCCCGCTGACTATAAACTCTAAAATAAACAGTTCAGGCAAAATTTAGGGATAATACAAAGAGATTTTTAAATCCTTATCTTGAAAATCCTCAATGTCAAAACAATCAAATGTTATAGGGGAGTAGTGGCTGCCTTTTCATAGGTCCCTTTGACTTCTGAGTCATCATTGCTACGATCAATGAAATCCATAACTTATGGGAACCTGAATGCATAGTATGAGTTAACTGAGCATAGGACTGAAAATCATCACGTAGATTGGGTGGGTATAAATAAATTTTGAGCCTTTATCTTTTGTTTCATAAACCGTGAACCAGGCCACATTACAACCCCCAAAAGACCTAATTAAAGCAAGGTTATTTTGAAAGTATACTACAACAAGGTTGCGTAACCTGACTCCAAAAGATCCTTGCGAATCATTTATTTTGGCAATACACTTTTATTTTAAACTTTGAGTGTCTTGAACCGCCTTGTTCTGACTAACGACTCATGTATTTTCCATCTTTCAAAAATAATTTTTCAAAAAATCGCATGAACTTTGCATTACCATGTTTGTATGAATATTTTTGTTTGCAAATTGGCTTTCCTCTAAGGAATTTTCAAACAATGAGAAACTTGGTCAAGTGATCTTATCAGGGGCAAGTTCCTTTTACATCCTGTCAAAGAATTAGTTCAAGATTTGTTCAAGGCAATATCTTCTCATATTTGGTTTATCCAGAGAATTGTTCAAGACCCAGACTGGGGCAAGCCCTCCGAGGATACAGCAAAACAGTCGATTCCATGAATTAGACAGCTGAAGCAATTATCAATTCATTTGACCTGGGGCAGTTTACTTGCATAATCCCCAAGCAGTTATTCATCATTCCTACAGTGACTATCAACTTGATACAGTTTAACAGAATGACAGTGATCTCCGTGTTGAGGAATCAGTCCTCCAGTTTTGTCATCTCACCGAAAGAGTCGAGCCTTGTCGTCGATGTCTGCATTTGCATTTGATCATATCTCATAGCATAATTCCTATACATGTGCATATCTTGGGTGCTTTATTCCCCATTTACATTTCTATCTTGGGTGCTTTACTCCCCATTTACATTTCTAGCTTGGGTGCTTTACTCCCCATTTACATTTCTATCTTGGGTGCTTTACTCCCCATTTACATTTTTATCTTGGGTGCTTTACTCCCCATTTACATTTCTAGCTTGGGTGCTTTACTCCCCATTTACATTTCTATCCTGAGTGCTTTAATCCCCATTTACATTTCTATCTTGGGTGCTTTACTCCCCATTTACATTTTTATCTTGGGTGCTTTACTCCCCATTTACATTTTTATCTTGGGTGCTTTACTCCCCATTTACATTTTTATCTTGGGTGCTTTACTCCCCATTTACATTTCTATCCTGGGTGCTTTACTCCTCATTTACATGTCTATCTTGGGTGCTTTACTCCCCATTTACATTTCTATCCTGGGTGCTTTACTCCCCATTTACATGTCTATCTTGGGTGCTTTACTCCCCACTTACCTTCTATCCTTGGGTGTTTTATCCCCCATGTACCTTTATCCCGGGTGTTTTATTCCCCGTTTACCAGATATTCCTGGGTTTACCTAACATCATGGTGTTTTACCCCCATTTACTTTTTTTTCCCTGAGGTCGTGTTTTACTCGTGTCTTACCTTGTGGGCAAAATTTATTTACTTGGCATCATGGGTGTTTTATCCCCATTTGCGTTTTTCTCCTGAGCTCGTGTTTTACCCGCGTCTTACCTTGCGGACAATTTCTAATTTACTTGGCACCTATCAACAATTTTGTGTCGTGTCTACCCGACGTTCTTCCAGATATGACATGTCTTCTTCCCTAGTGCAATTCCTCGATGGGTCGTCCCCTGTGACGTTGTTTCGTCTGTATCCGTGCATTTGTCATTTTCATCATACGCATCATATCAGATTCATATCATATTTAGCATTATAGTTCGTTTTGTTTTGTCCATATCATTGCATAGCACTGCGTCTAAAGACAAAATTTTCGGTTATCTGTATTTAAATTCCTCCACCATGATTTCTCGAGTCTCCGTTGCTCAAATCACCCGGTGAAGTTATTTAAATAGGGGCAACTGTAATACCCCAAATTTTGCCCTAAGATTTGTCGTCGCATTTCATTGCATTTTTATTGCATTTAATCAATTACTAACAAATTTGTGTAGTCGTTTGACTTTTTGCAGGTAAATATCATATGGCATGCATTTTTTTTCTAAAAAGTAAAAATGGCATAATTGGCAAGAGGACATGTGTAAGGAGTTGTGAGTGTGAGAGGTTGAGAGTTCGAATCTCACTTTTGTCACTTTTTTGTTTTTTATTATTTTTACTCTAAATGTTTCTATCTCTCATTAAAAAATAACAAAAATAATTTTTTAATATTATTTAATTATTATTTTCGTATTTTAATTAAATCATTTTTTAAAATATTATTTTTTTCACTTTTTTCTAAATTATTCATAAAAATATCCAAAAAATCATAAAATAAAAAATATTGGAAAAAATTTTGTTCTTTTTATAATATTTTTGATTTTAGGAATCAATAGGATTATTAGTTTTATTTTAAGTTTATTAAATTATATTTTTTCTAAACTAATTATTTAGTTTGGGCTTTAAAATGGGCTTTAGGGACATTATTGACAATTTGGTGTTAACCCTAATTTGTTCCCTATATATACATGTGTTGCCTTGTTGAAAAGCGGTCAGAAGGTTTTCTTCAGAAAAGAGGAGAGAGAAAGGGAGAAACAAAGGAGATCCCCAGAGAAGAAAGACGGTCGTTCCCACAACTCGTCAGAAGGATTGGATCTCCAGTGTTCCCTTATTCAAACCTTTTTCACATTTACCGAAGCAAACCTCCGCTTCGTAGGTTAAATTACTAAACTTTTTGCCTTTTCATGTTTATGTGCATATTTTGCCATGTTAATGTGTTTAGGTCCGTTAAATTATTAAACCTTTTGCCTTTTCATGTTTATGTGCATATTTTGCCATGTTAATCTCCATGTGTGTTTAGGTCCGTAGATTTTAATATCAAAACCTTTTTTTATCAAAACCTTTTTTAAAATCAAAACCCTTTTTTTATTATTAAAACTTTTTTTTAGTAAGACCTTTTTTAAAAACTGAAAAGCCTTTTTGTTCCCAAGAAGAAAAAAAAAACCTTTTGTTCCCAAAAACCTTTTCCCAAAAAACTGAAAAGCCTTTTCCCAAAAAACTGAAAAGCATTTTCCCAAAAAAACTGAAAAGCCTTTTTTTGGATTGAAAAGCCTTTTTTGTTCTAAAAAAAACTGAAAAGACTTTTCCTCCAAAAAAACTTTTTTTTATAATTTAAACTTAATTTTTTTTATAATTTTAACTTAAATATTTTTTATTAAAAAATTAAAACATTTTTTTATAATTAAAATATTAAAAAATTAAAACCTTTTCGTAAGGAACTCCTGATGTTTGATGTTTGTCGTGTCATTTTATGTACCTTTTATTACTTTTCTTTCTTTGGGCATTTCATGTGCATGCTCGAGGTTGAGATGTGCTTGTGGTGGCCACAGCCCCACACTATTTTCCTCCCTCACTTCATTCTAAGTGTCATTACATATTTTCATATTCTTCATGTTTTCAGAAATGTTTCTTTGTTTCTTTATACCCTCTGCCTTTATTACTTTTCTTATTTCTGTACCTTAATTATTCCTCCATATAATGATTTGTCATATTTTCACATTTTTTTACAGTTTTATCCTTCCGAAGGATTAGGTCCAGCCTTTTGGCCGCCGAGTCAATAGCCTTACCCCTTTAATGGATCAAACCCTGTTTAGCCTAGGTGTCCCACCGTGGGCAAAATTGCTTTTATCCTAGTGTTAGGCCAAAAGAGTCGTCGTACTCTGTTTTAAGGTTTTCCGTCGTGGAATCCCTAATTTAACCCTATTTTAATTTTAATTAACATTTTTTTTAACATAGAGATTGGAGTCTCTGAACAAACCTTGGCCACAGTCAAGACGTTTCTAACCTCCCTTGAGAGGGGAACTACAGTTACTCTGATTCCATTCCCGTAAGGATATGTAGGCACAAGATGCGATGTCTTGCCGAGTAAACTTAGAATTAACCTCTAGGTCTTTTTTAATTTTCAATCCTTTGTATATACCCTAAAGCAAAATAATTAATGAAATAAATAAAAAAAATAAACAAAAGGTTCCCGTAGAGTACTACGGAAGTTTAGGGTGCTAATACCTTCCCTAAATTTAACCAACCCCCGAACCTTAGATCTCTCCCTTTTAGGTTTTTCCTTTCTTTAACCTTTCCTTCGGATAAATCAAAGACTGGTTGTAAATGAATTAAGATTCAAGTTAATCAATAGCTTGACATCCAAATTTCACCGCAACAGACGTCATGTCTCTTAAAAAAACCAAAGAAGAGCCAGGCCCTGAGGAGGGCTCTGAACCCGGTCCACGGTGGAAAATGATGTTTGACGGTGCGTCCAACAAAAAAGGTCATAGTGCTGGTGCGGTTATGGAAAATCCTACCGGAGGATATACTGCAGTTACCGCCAGATTATGCTTCAAATGCACGAACAATATAGCTGAGTATGAAGCCTATATCTAAGGTCTTGAAGCTGCCATTGACATCCGCGTTAAGATTTTGGAAGTAATTGGCGACTCTGCCTTGGTGATTTATCAGCTCAAGGGCGAATGGGGGACCCGAGATGAAAAATTGATTCCTTCCAAAGACTACATTTTGGAGATGCGAGATTTGGATCAAGGTTTTCCTCTCGTCTATCATTGGACGATGCGAGATTTGGATCAAGGTTTTCCTCTCGTCTATCATTAGACGATGCGAGATTTGAATATGATTTTCCTCTCGTCTATCATTAGACGATGCGAGATTTGAATATGATTTTCCTCTCGTCTATCATTAGACGATGTGAATACGGATATTGTTCTCCTTTGGGATGGTGTCTTTCCGTCTTCCTTTAGACGATGTGAGTATTTCTCTTCCTGTCTATCATTAGACAACGTGAGAGGATCAAGTGCATGTTGATCCAACCTTCGGGTTTGTTATGTGGCGTCACACAGATAACTGGTGATAAAGTCAGGTTCTTTGTCAGATGATTGATCAGTTTGTTGCAGTGACAACTGGGTTCAGTTTTCTGGATATTTGTTCCCCAAGCAGTTGGTGCAGTTTATTTCTATAGGTTGGCAAATTTCTGGGTTTCTTTTGTATTCAACCGTCTTCTACCTTTGAATGTTTGAAAGTCGTTCGCTTCTCAACCCTTCAGGTCCAAGCCGTTTGAATAGGGGCAGCTGTTGCACCCCAAAATTTGACCAACCAATTATCGCATTTGGCTTATGTTTTGACTCATTTTTCCTGTTGCATTTACATACCGCATACATTGCATTTTTTCAGTCAGATTGACTTCATCGGGATTACAGCCCTCTCCTGGCGTTGCAGGCATTTCAGGTCAGTTCGGATACAAGAATTTGTTTTGGGAATTTGTGCCCGTCCCGGTGTTTTCAGCTCTCGCTGTTATTTTTTAGGACATTTCTGTGTCCGGTTTTTACCGTTTATTACGCTGTGTTCGCGCATCTGTTTTCTAATCGATTTAATTAGCTTTACTACATTTTTAGATTGTTCCCCTTATTTTCTAGAATTTTTTAAATATATATTTCTAGAGGTTTAATAGCTTTTAATAGATTTAATTGTTTTTTCTAGATATTAGATAGTTTTCTTAAATAGCTTTTAATAGATTTAATTGTTTTTTTAGATATTAAATAGATTTTTTAAATAATAGTTTTAATAGGATAATTGTTTTTCTAGATTTGAAATAGATTTTTAGATATTAATGGAATTTGTTTAGATATAATAGGTTTTATTAATAGGGTTAATTTTCTTCTAGAAGTAATAGGTTTAATCTTTTTTTAGGGTTAATTGATTTGTTTAGAAATTAATTGATAGTTAATTCTTTTTTTAGATGTTAATTGTTTCATTTTAGAAATTAATAGGATATTTGATAGATTTAAATCTCTTGTTAGGTATTAATTGGTTTGGATATTAGTAGACTTTATAGATTTTTTTTTAGACTTAATATGGTTTAGAATTAATAGATATTAATTAGATGGTCATTAGATATTAATCAGTTTGTTAATTAGGATTAATTATAAGTTAATTACAAATATTAATTGAGTCAGGTCTTAATGGAGTCTTAGTCAACCGTGTTTAGCATTAATCCTTATTAAGCAATTAATCAAAATTTAATTGGGTCTTAGTGGAATTAAGTGTAGTCATTAATCAAGTCTGGTGGGCCAGGTGTTGGAGGCCCAGTCCATTCTCGCTACCATGTGTCCCAGTATAAGACTATCCGCGCGTGTCACTCTTTCTCTTTCACATCATCCCCAGTACTCACCACACACAGACACCTCACACACCACTCTCTGCATGGGGGCTGTCGCTTACGCGAAAATAAGGTGTCGACAGAACAGAAGAGTCGCCACCTTTCGTTATTTATCCCTCGGAGCGGGAAAGGAAACGATCGGAAAAAACCTGACGAAAAAGGGTAAGACAAGGTCATCGCAACCGTTGTCTGGGTTCGGGAGTCGGTTACGCAAGGGGAAGGTATTAGCACCCCTCATGTCCGTCGTACTCGACGGGATCCACGCTTGTTGTGTTTACTGGACGGGTTGGTTTATCTATCTACCTATCAAGGCTGGCTTAAAAAAGAAAAGAAAATGACTCGGCAAAGCGTCGCGCTTTATGCCTACGTATTCTCATCAGAGAATGAGAAATCAGAGTCAACGTAGTTCGACCTACGACGGGTTACGGGGAAGGTGGCTCGCCAATACATCAGTATTGTGCCTACGTACTCTCAACAGGTATGAGAGATCAGAGCTTACGTAGTTCGGGATACTACGCATTACGGGATTCAGATTCATCTGTTTTATCGAGTAGGGTTAAACAACAGTTCCAGCAGTTAGGGACAAAGCCTGTTTGCGTTGGCGCTGAAGTTTAACGACACTCTTTTCTTCAGAAAAGCTTCCTTTGAATTATGGGCCCACGGGGCAAAAAGGTTTGAAGTTTGTTTTCTGTCTTTTACGGAAGAAGTGTTTTTTATGGTGTTTGCAATTTCAATCGCACTAATGACTATGACCTGAGAGTGAATGCGTCGCATGTCACCCAAAGGGTACCATACTAAACATCCAGACTGTGGAAAAGAAACTCTCCCACAATCCTCTCTCAGATAGCTTAAGGCTCGTAGCGTACGAAAGAAATCATTCATGATCTGTTTTGAGATGAGAAGAGAACAGGCTCAACTACGGGGAGACTATCAAGTCCTACTGTTGTCATGCCAAGGATTCATCCTATGGTTGAGGTTTGAACAGGGGACTCCTAGAGGTTATCATGCATAGGTTTCAACCTAAAGTTCTATCATCACTTCCTTATCAAAGGAAATGAGAGTCCTAAGGGATCATGTCAATGATACAGAGGAGCGGATAAAGCATAAGCTTAAACAGTAAACAGTAATACAATAAAATGCATGCAATGCAAGTGAGGGAGGAAATATGTGTGGGGTATCAGCCTCCACAAGCTCATCTCAACCTCAAGCCAGAATGAATAACAGTAATCATACTGAAAGATAAAACATGTTATCAAGCAAAATACAGTAAACTGCAATCATACAGAAAGAAATAAAATGCTATCAAGCAAAACAAAACCACATGGGCAAGGGAGCTGGGCTCTACCGAATACCCGCAAGCAAAGCCATACAGTAACAATACAAGCAGAGGGAGCAACTCAACCTCTAGTGCAATCATGCTCCTAGCTTAAATCTAGTCTAGATATGGACTTATTCTAATGCATCAAGCAAGTCAAACAAGGCACATCAATACAGAAAAGAAAATAGACAAGAAAGCATATCAATTCTCTCTCAATCCCAAGCTTCAGCTTTTCTAACAGCAACTCAGTCTTCAGACCTCAATCACTCTTGACAAATATCAATTTGCTTCTCCAGGTTTCAACCCACCAACATAAGTTTCAACTTATTCTCTTTCTCTAAGCTTCAGCTCCTTAATCAGTTCCACCTTCAGGCTTCACTCTTAACCACAAGTATCAACTTGATTCCTTCAGGATCTCCAAGCATCAAAGTAAGTATCAACTTATCCTTTGTTCTTCAAGCTTCAGCTCTTCAATCAATCTCAATTGAATCCTCTTCATAAGTATCAACTTAGTCTTCAAGCTCTCAAGCTCTCTTTGCTTTACCAGTCTCAACTTGGTCTTCTCTCCCTACAGGCTTCAGCCTCTCAGAGTAACCTTTAATCACTTAGAAGTGTCAACTTCATCCTTCAATCCTTTAAGCCTCAGCTCTTCATTCAGTCTCTACTGGATCTTCATTGGGTCTTCATTAGGTCTTCAAGTATCAACTTGATGCTCTTGCTCTTCAAACTTCAGCTAAAATGGCAATCCTCAGGGAATCATCCTCTTCCATACTCTTCAATGAAGTCTTCATCTTCAAGCCCAACATCTCTCAAGATACTCAAACCAGGAGAAATCACTTAACTGGATAAGTTAGGATATTAAACTGCTTATTGACCACCAAAGGTGACCTATAAGGGTTTAACATCAAAGACTGGTGCCCTCAAAAGTTCTACTTCCTAGGTACCATCACTTATCCCTCCAAAGGAGGGAGGTGAATACCATGGAAGGACTTTGAATCATAGGGAGGAATGGAGGTGAAAGATACCATCCATGTTTAAGAAAGAAATTAACTAGGTCTAAGCTCTTCCTAATTCCTAACCCTAAAACAACAACAAAACAAACAAGACTCCAAGCTCTCAAGCTCCTTCTTCAACTTCAAGTCTTCTACTATGCTTCTCCATGCTTCTCAAAGCAAGACCAAGCTCACCAAGCCAACAAAACAAATCAAACAAAATACAAGCCCACAAGGGCAACACAAACAACAATCCATTACAAAAATCAATTAAAAATAGTATACTGTTATATTAAAATCTAATATAATTTCTAGGGGATCCTGCATACCTACCCTTAATACCCTATATGTCCCAATATCTAACTTGACCTAGAAACCCAAAATTCTAGTGTTATTGTGGACCTATGTTAAGGATTGACCTAATTCTATACAACCTAAAGTCATCTAAGCAAAACTAATCAAAAATTAATCACAAAATTATGGAATAAATCCAGAGGGGAGCTAAAGTCCTAATCTAACTATCCTAAAAAGAATGGCCTAAAAATTCAAAGGGAACTAGCTAAACAAAATTCTACAAATCTATGCATCAACATAAAAGGAATTAAAAAGCTATTAAAAGAGAAAATACACAAAAAATATTAAAAATGCATGAAATGCAAATATTATGGTTTTATAATTTTCAAGACATTAACATGAAATGGGAGAAAAAATCCCCATACAAAAATCATCATTTTTCTATTTATTATGATATTTCAAAGATTAATGAAAAATGGAGAAAAAGAAATTAAAATGAGAAATCATTGGTGCAGATAGCAATTCCAGACAGTTCATATTTCAGATGGGCTTAAAATGGGGGTACAATTAGTAAAGCGCTAGGCCCAATTTTTATCAGAAAACCAATTAACAAAATATAAAGAAAAAGGAAAAGACACGGTGCAGAGAGTAACAAAAATCAGTTCAATTCCTGGTTGGGCCATGAGAGGGGGTGGGGATATCAATCAAGCCCAACATCCCATTTAATGAAACGCTTCGTTTTGGGGCATCTTCAGACTTCCCTCCAAACGTGAGATTAAACCACAACCTTTAGATCTCCACTCAGTCAATGAGTCCACGCATGATCCAACGGCCACGTCTTTATCTTCTTCCTCCAGCTAGGGTTCAAATGAGGAGGCCATGGAAACAGAGCTTCAAGCTCAAGCTTCTCCCAACTCGTATCACCTCAATTCTCCATGAAAAACTAAAATTCAAAACCCTAATCTGTCCTAAATTCCATGCCGATCACAACCATGGCCTTAAAATCAATTGAATCATCCTAAATCTCTGAACCCGATCCAAGATCAAAAATATGCTCAAACTTCAGTTCTAACAATTCTTGAAATTAATTACCTCAGAATGATCACCACCTCACACTGGTTAGTTCTTGATATCAAACTCATGCTATAGCTCACTATACCTCGTGTTCTTGGTCCAAACAAAAATGGTGTCATCAACTCAACCTTCACCAATTGATCTCAAACTTCCCAGAATCCATCTCCTACTTGTCTCTAACCATTCTAACCTAACAATTCTACCTAATTATGCTTAAATCATGGTGTAGAAGAAAAGTTACTAACCTATCAAATCTTGAACACCAGATAGGTCAAAGCTCCACTTCAACCTCTCAAACTCTTCAGAAACCTTCCTTGATTGATGATCTTGCTACTGTTTGCAAAAGTTTTGATGGAGAAAGCCTGAATCTCCAAACTCGATTGTGACTTGCAACCTTCAAAATCCAAAAGCTATCTCTTCAATTATCCATGGTTTTGCTCTCAATTTGGTATGCACACATTCAGTGTGATCAATGGAATGTGTTTGGATAGAAAGAAGCAATGGAAATGAAGCAGAAAGTGGAAATTGATTTCAACTTGCAATGGAAGCAATTGAAATGGCTATCTCATTCTTCTCTCTAATCTCACACCAACCTTGCATCTGAGCAAGTTCTATACACTATATAGGATGCATTGGACCTCTCTAGAACCATCTGGAATCATCCAATGAGAATTTGGAATTCTCATGCCATGAGTTTTTCATTTCATCTCATCTCACATACCATCTCATGTCATGCCTCTTGCAGCAACTTACCTTGACTTGAAAATCTCCTTAGATGAGATATATGAGGTGTTAAGACACTTTACTAGCTTGTGTATTGAGTTTCCTTGTGTTTTGCATTTGTACCTTATTATGCAAGCAACCATTTTCCAAAGCATGTCCATGATCTAACCCTTAAATAAAAAAAGTGGCTGAACCATTGTTTCTAAAATGCTTTTTAGAGTCAAAATGACCTATTATATGCCATGGTTTAGATGTGTAGCTTGGAAATTTCAATTTTCAACTTTGACTTATTTAACTTATGCCTCCATTTTAGGTCATTTTTACCATTTTTTGCTACAAGCCTTTTCAACATCTCATAACCTCCTTAATAGCCTTAAAACATCATTTTAAGCAAGTTTGATGTTGAAGATTTTTCCATTTGAAGCTTGAAAATAGGAGTTATGGCCTTATGCTTGAAATGACCTATAATCTCCAAATGACCAAAATGCCCTTGACTTGTCAAAGCCATAACTTGAGTTCTACAAATCCTATCAAGGACCTCTAGTACTCTCTAGAAAGCTAAGAAGATGCGGAACAACATTCATGTTGACTAAAAGTTCATAGGAATCATCCTTCTTGGGCAAAAGTTGGATGCAAGTTGGGTGACTTTCAAGGCCCCAGATTCACATACCTCAGATGACCTGTAACTTGTCAAAGTCATAACTTGAGCTCTACAAATCCTATCAAGGACTTCTAGTACTCAAATTAAATCTAAGAGCAAGCTCTACAACATTCATGTTGGGGGTAAGATGAGATGACAATCACATCTTGAGCTAAACTGCCTTGAAGATAGGGGTCAAACTAGGGGATTTTACACTGTCAAGCCTTAAAAACCCTAGCTTGAAACTTCTCAAACTCCTCAATCATGATGAGTTGATCTTGGAATCATCCTTATAGCATCTCAATACATCCATCCATGATCACATGGCTCTTGGATTAGGTCTCAACCCTCTCCAAATCATCAGTTGACCTTGGGTTGACCCAGTCAAACCCTAATTATGCCACTCATGGCTGAGTCTTCTTATTCTTGGACAATGACCTCTCTAGGCTTCATGATGGCTTTCAAGACATCTCATAAGCTCTCTCAAAGCTTCAAGTCCATATTCATAGCTTCAGAATCATCTGAGGAGCTCCCACAACTCTCAAGTTAGGAGGCACACAACCTTGGTTTCAACCAATCTCTCTGAGGATCTCTTAACTTTTCTGACAAAGATATCAACCCTTGAACACTTGAATAACCTTCTTGGCTATCTTCAAAGTCTTGATTGGTACTCATACCTCTTGATCTCCTGCATACATATCAATGAGATGCAGATGGTAATGCTAATGTGAATGAAGTGAATCACAAGCTAGGTAAAGAAGTTGTTGGTCAAATTTTGGGGTGCAACAGCTGCCCCTATTCAAACGGCTTGGACCTGATTGGGTGAGGAGCGAACGGCTCTCAACCAATCAAGGTAAAAGACGATTGAATACCAACAAACCCGAAAATTTGCCAACTGCACAAGTACACGGTACTCTGATGGGAACAAATCTTCGAAAACTGAAATATTAGCTGCCCGACAACTAGCTGGAGAATTGGTCACACGGTAACCGGTAATACATGATCGATCATGCCGTCAGGCATCCAGATTCCTCGGGACTCATCAGGTCAACAATCAAGTTAATCATGCCATCGGGCGCTCAAAGAATGCTTTCGGGCATCAGCCGGACTTCATCAGTAAGTCGGGAATAGAATTCTTGGTCAATCATGAACCAGTTGGGGATACCCAAACTTCTGCCATCAGGCACTCCACATCAGCTGAGAGAACTGCTTCGTTAACATGGTCGGACTTCAATCATCAAGTCTTCAGGGGAAGTTTCAACTTCGCTGTTCAGAAACCTGCTGGGGATGACACACCTCCGCTGGGGATTCTGGAGAACTATCAAGTAACTCTGCTTCAGGGATCCAGAAATCATTCTGGATGAATCAACTCTGCTGAGTACTTTAAGAATCATCTTGGACAAGTAACTCCGTCGGGGACTTCAAGAATCATCCTGAACCGATAACTATGCCGGAGATTTCAGGAATCATCCTGAGCAAACACTCTTCCGGGGACTCTAAGCATCAACTTGAGCAACCAACTCTGGCGACTGCACTGGGGATTTTAAGAATCATCTTAAGCAAACGACCTTGCTGGGGAATTCAAGAATCATCTTGAGCAAGCGGCTCGTTGGGGAGAATTCAAGAATCATCCTGAGCAATCAATTCTGCGGCGGAACACCTGCAAAACAAGAACGGTAACAACCTAGGTCATGCTTATTATGCATATGTTTCGGCAATGGCTGTGCTCCACATGGTGGAAATGCTACGCATTTATGATAAATGCTATGCAGTCATGCAAAATGATGCGATCCCGTCAGCAAAATAAATGCTGAAGGCAGAATCCTCCTGTCAAGGAGAAGTAACCACTCAGATAGGGGAAGGAATCATCCTGCTGAGGAGAAAAGGGTCCCACCAATCTCAATTGGACTCCGCATGGGAAACAAACTTCAGTTGACTGCTGCGGGGAAGTGAACTTCAGTTGACTGCTGCAGGGGAACGAAGCTCTACGAGAACCTGGACCTGCTGAGGGAAAGCGATGTCAATCGCGAGAATAAACTGCACGGCCTTCACGGCTACTTCCCTGGAGATAACTACTTTGGTGGGGAGATACAGCATCAGCTATTCAACACTCCGCTGGGGGAAACCAATCATGGCCTGAGCGGCTTCCAAGGACTCGGCTCTCTTGGGGGTCTGCAAACTCGGCTGAGGAAGAAGAAATCATTCTGCTTGCTGGGGAGGAGTACGACTCTGTGGGGAAACTCAATTCTGCTGGAGACTTCAGTATGGCACCATCATATGCTGCATACTTCAGTGTACGAATAGTCTCCTATGAGACCTGCACTTATGACCCGGTGCTGGGGGATGAACATACGCTTCGGCGCCTGACTCAGCTGGGGAGATGGTGATCCTTCAGGATACAGTTGGTTGGGGAGAGAATCTTCTCTTCCTGGGGAGACATATCAATGCTCACGATCTCGTGTTCAGACTCTGCGGGGAGAGGCTGCTGAACTTTGCTGGAGAAGAAGGAATCATCCTGCTTGGGGATGCGCACGGCGCACTGTCTGGAATATGTTACACCTGTAACAACACAAACAAACAGACAAGATACCCTTCTCAAAGGGACCTATCAAGATTATCATCTTGTGACAATGTTCAAGTAATTCATTGTTTCAACAATCAGTGGCCTAGGCCAGTAAGTTTATGTATGCGCATTTTATCAAAAACATCGGCGTTCTTTTTTCGCAAACAAAATAGGTAAATGCTAAACAGGCAAACAGAATTGCTGAATAGTATACATTTTATTGATAACGAACCCCTGAATGGGTAAAAATGTTTTACAACGGATGCAAGCTCCTGGAATGAGGAAGCCGCGCAAAAATAAAACATAAATATACATCAGTATATACAAATGTCGGCTTCAGAAGAGTTGATCCCTCTATGACCCACTCGACTTCGATACTTCTCCGACGCTTCAGCTTCAGAAGAGATTGATTCAGATAAACGGCCCTCAGGTCTTCCAAACCACTAAACAAAGAAAGTCCACACGCGGAACGCAGTCATTTGCCTTTTCAAATCCCTAACTTTTGCGTGAACCGCCCTTTGCAGGTTTTCAGTTTACCCGGATACCCTTTTTTGCCAAAGTCGCCCATCCGGGTTTTCGACTTTGCGGGTGTACATTTTTTCAATTTATATCCCTAATTTTTTCCCGAACCTTTTTCCTTTTTTATGGTTCGCCGGCATGCCCCATTTTTGCCTGGACTCTCTTTTTACTGTCCAGCGGGTCGCTTTCAAGCAAAGTATTTTTTAACTGCGTCCGCGTTCACCGGGGATGCAAAATCTTCACCATCCATCGTGGATAACAACAAAGCTCCTCCCGAGAAGACCTTGCTGACGACATACGGACCTTCGTAATTCGGAGTCCACTTGCCCCGGTGATCGGAGTGTGGAGGAAGAATCTTCTTCAGGACGAGATCACCCGTCTGAAAGCTTCTAGGACGCACCTTCTTATCATAAGCTTTCTTCATTCGGCTTTGGTACAGAAGACCATGCGTAATCGACGCTAACCTCTTCTCGTCCATCAGGCTGAGTTGGTTCAGTCGGTTCGCAATCCATTTTGCCTCGTCGAGTTTCACGTCAACCAAAACTCGCAAAGAAGGGATCTCCACTTCTAACGGTAGGACAACTTCCATACCGTACACCAAGGAGAAAGGAGTTGCCCCGGTTGAAGTACGTACCGTCGTACGATGACCGTGCAGTGCAAATGGCAGCATCTCATGCCAATCTTTGTAGGTCACAACCATCTTCTGAACAATCTTCTTGATGTTCTTATTGGCCGCTTCAACGGCGCCATTCATCTTCATCCGGTAAGGAGATGAGTTGTGGTGTTCAATCTTGAAACTCTGGCACAGCTCCTTCATCATCTTGTTATTCAGATTCGAACCATTATCAGTAATGATCCGCTCGGGAATTCCGTAACGACAGATGATGTCCCTCTTTATGAATTTAGCCACTACCTGCTTGGTCACATTAGCATATGAGGCTGCCTCCACCCACTTGGTGAAGTAGTCGATAGCTACTAGAATGAAGCGATGACAGTTAGATGCAGTGGGCTCGATCTTGCCTATCATGTCGATGCCCCACATGGAGAACGGCCACGGGGAGGACATGACATTTAACGGGCACGGCGGCACATGAACTTTATCAGCATAAATCTGGCATTTATGACATCTCTTCGCGAATTTAAAACAATCTGATCCCATCGTCAGCCAGTAATATCCTGCTCTCAGGATCTTTCTCGTCATAGCATGCCCGCCGGCGTGCGTACCAAATGTGCCTTCATGGACTTCTTCCATGAGCATACTCGCCTCTTTCTCATCTACACATCTGAGTAGCACGAGATCGTGGTTTCTTTTATACAACACTCCATCAGGATTGAGATAAAAATTTCCAGACAGCCTCCTCAGAGTCTTCTTATCCTGGGTTGACGCTCCCGCAGGATACTCCTTAGTCATAAGGAAAGTCTGGATGTCATGGAACCATGGCTTGCCGTCGACGGCTTCCTCGATCGCAAAGACGAATGCAGGTCTATCAAGACGAGAAAGGACAATTCTTGGAGCTTCATTCCAAAAATTGACTTTATACATTGAAGCCAACGTGGCTAAGGCATCAGCCATCTGATTTTCTGCTCTGGGCACGTGATGGAGTTCCACTCGATCAAAGAACGGAAGTAGCCTTCTGGCATAATTCATGTACGGCACCAAATTCGATTGACGAGTCTCCCACTCCCCTTTAATCTGGTTGATCACAAGCGCCGAGTCACCATATACGTCTAGGTTCTTAATTCTCAAATCAATTGCCTCTTCTAGACCAATAATGCATGCTTCGTACTCCGCTTCATTATTGGTGACTGGAAACGTCAGTCTCGCAGTGAACGGGATGTGGGATCCGTGGGGAGTCGTGATGATCGCCCCGATACCACTTCCGTAAGAATTAACCGCCCCATCGAATATCAATTTCCACTAGGATTTCCTATCTGGCCCCTCGTCGGGCAACGGCTCATCGCAATCTTTCGCTTTGAGAAACATGATATCCTCATCAGGGAATTCAACTTTCATCGGCTGGTAATCCTCGATCGGCTGTTCGGCAAGGTAATCAGACAATACGCTTCCCTTGATGGCCTTCTGGGAAACGTACTGAATATCATATTCAGTCAACACCATTTTCCATCTGGCAATCCTGCCCGAAAGAGCCTGCTTCTCGAAGACGTACTTGATCGGATCCATCTTCGAAATTAGCACGGTGGTGTGATTGAGCATGTACTGTCGTAAACGTTTGGCAGCCCAGGCTAGTGCACAACACGTCTTCTCCAGCATCGAGTAACGAGATTCACAGTCAGTGAACTTTTTACTCAAGTAGTAAATGGCATGCTCCTTTCTGCCCGTCTCGTCGTGCTGACCGAGAACACACCCCATACTATTCTCAAGAACTGTCAAGTACATGATTAATGACCGTCCAGCCACTGGGGGTATCAAGATCGGAGGTTCCTGAAGATACTGCTTTATCTTGTCGAATGCCTTCTGGCAATCCTCATTCCAGGTAATCGCCTGATCTTTCTTTAAAAGCTTGAACATCGGTTCACACGTGGCCGTGAGCTGAGAAATAAACCTTGCAATGTAGTTTATTCTGCCCAGGAAACCACGAACTTCTTTTTCTGTTTTTGGCACTGGCATTTCTTGTATGGCTTTTATTTTCGCAGGATCAACCTCGATGCCTCTTTCGCTCACGATAAACCCTAGTAACTTTCCGGACCGTACTCCGAAAGTACACTTGTTAGGATTCAGCCTCAACCTGAACTTCCTAAGCCTCTCAAAAAGCTTCAGCAAATTGACCAGATGTCCCTCCTCCGTCTGGGACTTCGCAATCATGTCATCAACATAGACTTCAATCTCATGATGAATCATGTCATGAAACAAAGTAACCATTGCTCGTTGGTAAGTGGCCCGTGCGTTCTTCAGACCGAAAGGCATTACCTTATAGCAGAATGTTCCCCAAGGAGTGATAAACGTCGTTTTCTCCATGTCCTCTGGCGCCATCTTGATCTGGTTGTAACCGGAGAAGCCATCCATGAACGAAAACACGGAGAACTGGGCTGTGTTGTCGACCAACACATCGATATGAGGCAGCGGGAAATCATCTTTAGGGCTCGCCCTATTCAAATCCCGATAATCGACGCACATTCGTACCTTACCGTCCTTCTTCGGTACAGGCACTATGTTGGCGACCCGCGGAGGGTAAGTGGTGACCGCTAAGAAGCCAGCATCAAGCTGTTTCGGCACTTCTTCTTTGATCTTGACGACCATATCTGGTCTCGTCCTCCTAAGCTTCTGCTTGACGGGAGGGCAATCTTCTCGCAACGGCAAGTGGTGGACCACGATGTCCGTATCAAGTCCGGGCATATCTTCGTATGACCAAGCAAAGACGTCACTATACTCTCTCAGCATTTCGACCAATCTCTGCTTGACATCACTCTGCAATGCAGCCCCTGTCCTGACGTTTTTGACGAGTTCTTCAGAACCCAGATTCACGACCTTGATCTCCTCTTCATGAGGCAGAATAACTTTCTCCTCTTGTTTCAATAAGCGGGCCAACTCTTCAGGAAGGTCTTCGTCTTCATCAATCTCTTCTTCGGCTTGATAGATCGGGCAATCGAAGTCGAAGTGAGCTGTAGAAGTTCCAGAGTCGATGTCATCTGTCATGTGGGTCCTGCAATAACAAGGGTTAAGTTTAAAACAAGGATGTGCAGGCTAGCACAAGCCCCATTGCTTTTTTATTGTTTTTCGAAACAAATATAAAACAGGAATAACAGAGATCACAATATTTGAATACGAAGAAAACGCCTTTGATTTATTAACAAAATGCAAGTACATAATCCAACAAGGCCCTGACAATAAAACAACTATGCCCCGGGTAGGACATAGGGTTGTACAATGATTGGAAAAAGTAAATCATTACTCTTCGCTTGTCATCTGGATGATATCCTTGACGGACCAATTGTTGAGGCCCTCGCCTGGCTTGCTTGGCTGGATCCAAGAGTCGAGGTCACAGTCGCTATCTCCGCTGTCTTCAGACACCGCGTTGATGCTTTCGAAAATCATTCCGCCACTGGTAAACTGGATCGACCCTTTACCTCGAGACGCACGGCTAGAAGAAGAAGAAGCTTCAGCTCCAGGAGAATATCCCAACCCAAACTTATCTTGCTTGTTAGGTATCTCCAGAATTCGCCCCTAGCCTGGGGTAGATCCGGCTTGGACAACGGCCCGAGCTTCCTTGAACGAGGAGAGAGTCATCTCTGGCTTTTCAGTGACTACAAGAGCTACGTCCTTCACTTTGACAGCTTCGAACGCGTGGCATAGAGTCTCATGGATTTCGCCATCCATCTCCACATACTTGAAGGACGACAAATGGCTCACCATTATGTCTTCCTCGCCACAAACGGTCACGATGCTACCTCCGACAGCATATTTGAGTTTCTGGTGCAACGTGGAGGTCACGACACCAGCAGCATGGATCCACGGCCGACCCAAGAGACAACTGTAGGCAGGCATGATGTCCATAATATAAAAGACCGCGTCGAACGTTTCCGGACCAACTTGGATTGGCAGGGTCACCTCCCCGAAAACATGTCGTTTGGTCCCATCGAACGCCTTCACCACCAGATCACTGGGTGTGCAGATCACTCCGCGAGTATCCAACTTCATTAATGTCTTCTTCGGAAGAAATTAAGCGACGAACCCGTGTCCACCAACATGTGCGACATAATCGTGCCCCTACACTCTATCGAGATGTGCAGGGCGCTATTGTGATTCCTCCCCTTCGGCGTCAGCTCTAGGTCCGTGAAACCTAGCCCATTTCCAGCATTTACGTGGGCTACGACCTCTTCTAGCTGATTTACCGATATTTCTTGCGGTACATATGCGGCATTCAACACCTTCAGCAGCGCGTTGCGGTGTGCTTCGGAACACAGCAGTAAGTTCAGAATGGAAATCTTCGAGGGCGTCTGATGGAGATGGTCTACAATCTTGTAGTCACTCTTTTTAATCAACCGCATAAACTCCTCGGCATCTTTAACAAGCAAGTCTTTTTCTGCCCCACACGGGACCTCTTCAACGACTTTACTTTTACCTTTATCAGCCGCATCAACTCTGACCGCTTTATCCGCCACGACTTCTGGTGGTGCAAACACTCTTCCGCTGCGAGTAATACCACTGATTCCCGCAAGGTTCTCCACAGTCGACCCAAATGGTTCCAGCTCCAACTTCTGTCCGTTGCAGTAGACTTCGGCCCCATAATGCCACGGGACGGCGTTAGTGCTCTCGAAGGGTATTGGCCCAGCTTTGGTAATGGTAATTGTGGGCGGTCGGGGCGCAGAAATAGTTATCGTCTGGCGAGGGATGGTGATGGTGGCGACCTCATCGGCTTGCTTCAGCACTACCTCTCCTGATCCATTTTCAGCCCTCTGGCTAAACTGCAGAATCCCTTCAGTCATCAGACTTTGAATTCCCTCTACTAACTGCTCACATCCATCAGAACGCGTGGTACAGTCCATACATAGCTCTCCGCAACCTGGGAAGAACCCTCTTTTCATCAACTTAGCTTTAACGAAGCTAAGCGGCGTCTTTAGATCTCTAACATCAGTCAACAAATCTGAACTCTCGTCTTCGATAATGGCGTTCACTCCGCCTCCCCTATGATTCGGCATAGGATTCTTCGTGACATTTGGCACATTATCGCAGAAGTTGATGATCTTGGCATCCACCATATCCTGCACCTTATGCTTAAAGGCTTTGCAGTTCTCTACTGTGTGGCCTGGTGCCCCTGAATGAAACTCACAAGTGGCATTCGCGTCGTACCCTGGCGGAGGTGCCCTTGTCAAGGGAGCTAGCGTCCTCTTCTGTATCAACTGAAGCTGAAGCAAAGTCTGCAAGAGTTGCGCGTACGACATGGGCGGTGTCTCGAGGTGACGGTTCGCCAAAGGTGCCTGATTCTGATATTTTCTGTATCCCTGTTGATTCAGTTGCTGCTGTTGCTGCTGCTGCTGTTGAACTGTCGGGATAGTTATACTGGCCACCTGCTGGTGAGGACCTTTACCCTTCCTTCGAGCGTTGGACACAACGCTCACTTCTCCTTCTCGTCTTTTGCCACTATAGGGTTTCTTTCCGCCTCCTCCAGCTGAGGATGACTCACCTTGAATTTTCCCGATCTTGATCCCATTTTCGACGTGCTCACCCGTGATAATGAGATCTGAGAACGTCCCAGACATACCGCTGACCAACTTCTCATAGTAAACCCCTGGGAGGGTGGCTACGAACATCTGCACGAGCTCACGTTCAACCATCAGCGGCTGAACCCTAGCTGCCAACTCACGCCACCGCTGGGCGTATTCCTTAAACCCTTCATTGTTCCTCTGCGACAGATTCTGCAGCTGGACTCGGTTCGGGGCCAAGTCATTATTGTATTGGTAGTGGTGCACAAATGCTTCAGCAAGATCCTTCCATGTGTGCACACTAGTAGGCTCCAGACTCATGTACCACTCAAGGGATGCCCCGGAAAGGCTGTCTTGAAAGAAGTGCATCAGCAACTTCTCGTCATCAGAATGAGCAGACATTTTCCTGTAATACAATCTCAGGTGGACACGAGGGCAAGTGGTGCCCTTATATTTTTCAAAGTCAGGCACCTTGAACTTGGGAGGCACCTTGAAATCAGCAATTAATCCCAACTTGGACATATCAACACCCAAAGTATTCTGATTCTCGATATCTCTCATCTTATCTTCAAGTGCCTTGAATCTAAGCCGTGCTTCAGCATTCAGCTCCCCTTCAGCACCTCTCTGAGAGAACACATCGTCCTGACGATCCTCTAGCCACGGCTGAGGCCCAAACAGATTCCCGACGCCTGCATTGTTGTTGCCCAGCCCGACATTGACATTAGCTCCCAGACTTCCATTACCGACGCCCGCCGTATTGAGTCCGATGTTGGCCATCACATTGCCGTTGGCACTGCCGTTGCCCCCGGTCACGGGAACACCATTATGTGGAGTTTCAACTGGTGGAGGAGTAGGCACAGTCCCACCATGGAGTACGCCGTTGCTATCAACCCTTGAGATCAAAGGCTGAACCAAAGTTCTGAGCTGATCCTGGCCATTGGCGACCGCTTGCATGAGCTCCATGAAGCGATCCATTCTTTCGCGGAGTTCCTGAACATCAGTTTGCACTTGCTCCATGATCCTGGTCTGATTAGCTCTAGTCGGGTAGCGGTGAATAGGTCTCTGATCAATCTTGGAACCACCGGAAACAACCTGAAACAACCTGAAATAACCTGTTAAACACAAAAGGGTTAGGAAAAACAACAAAATGCTCGTCATGCAAATGCTTCATGCAAATGCATGCGTGTGTCTGTGCGTTAGGGAGATTTCCCCCGATCCTAGTGCCTGAGTGCCAGTGCTGATAATAAGAAGAAGTCCGAGTCCAATCATGGAAATATCAATCTCATATATAAAGAAAGCCCATCAAGGCAGTACACAACATCAGCGAGTACAAGATGAATCAACAGCGTGACCTCAGCCAACAAGCATGGTGATGGTCAGCATACAATAATGATCAAAACAAAAGGAATACAAATAGTTAAGTACGACCACGGGCGCGATACTCTTCTAACAACTCCTTCGTTTCTGGATGATCAGGAAGAGTGAGCAACCCCTCGACGAGTAACTCCCTTTGCACAATGGTGTACTGAAGTCCTTCGACCGAACCTTCCCATGTTCCTTCTCCGAAGAAATCTTCTAACTTCCGCTTTTTGGATTCAAACGTCAGTTTGCGCTCCTTCAGGTTAGCGAAAGCCCTGTTGAGCTGGCCTTCGGCGGCGTATCTGCGAGCGGTTTCTTCATCAAACCTCTTCTCACTATCCTTTACCTGGGCCTCTAGCCTGGAGATCTGTAGCATCAGCTTATCCTCCCGCTCTTTCCTGGTGGCCAGGGAAGCCTTCCAGTGCTAGTTGAACTTGGATATCCTCCGATATGCCTCGTCCAAGTGCTGCTTCTTCGTAGCCAGTACGTCGTTGACAACTTTGAAGTCTTGACTCATGCGCTCACGCTCAGCTATCTGCTTAGTCAGGTTTGTCCCCAGCCGGTTCACCAGCTCTGTCTGCCTTTTGAAAGAATGAACGACTTCGTTCCTATCACTTCGGAGCTGAGCCAATTCTTTCTCCAGTTCTTCGTTTGCCCGCTTCAATTCATCTTGCTCAGCCAACACTTGATTATGCTGCTGAATGGGCATAGTGGTAGGCTCTTCAATCATTGGAGGGCTTTCTGGCTTGGCATGAGGAAACGACATCCCTATAGCACCTGCTCTGGCTCTGATCCATGTCGTATATGGAGGGTAGGCTTGATTGTTGCTTCTCCCCAGCAGTGGCTTTCCCTTCTTACCAATGTCATTCCAGGCGCGCTGAAGCTTGGATAACAGATCCCCTTCTAGAAGACCAGTGAGGTACAGAGATTCCTGCACCTCTTCATTTTTCGGTGGAGCTCTCAAAGCGTATGCGAACTATCAGACCAGCAAAGACGGATTATAGTTTACATAGCCCTTCCTGCCTATCAAAGGCACGTTTGGAAACCCGCTGCAGCTGAAGATAATCTCGGTACCCAGCCTATCTCTGTCAAACCAATCAATATCCTCTGCAGATAAACTCATCAGACGCTCAGACCACTCAGTTGTGGCTGCAGACGAAACAAAGGGACCCCTCTTGGGCAGATGACTATCAAGCCATTTATAAAGCAAGGGCACACAGCATGAGACATTCTTCCCCCTCCTGTTCTCGTTTTTGTAGTGGATAGAATGGTAGGCATCTCCTATCAAGGTAGGGACTGGATTCCCTGATGCGAAGATATGAGATGCATCGAAGTCTACAAAATTGGGCATATTGGGGAACAGAATGATGCCATAAATGCACAGAGCGAGGATGGCATTGAACGCGACCCAACATCCTTCTTTGGCGCACTGCTGAGCCTTTCCCACTAGAAACTTCAAGGAGAACCCGGGAACCTTGTTCCAACTAGACAATACCAACTCGGAGGCATCCAGATGAAGTGAAGGAGCTAAACCAGCCATATCAGGCTCAGCATCCATATGAACAAAAGGCATCTGCCTCTTGATAGGCACACCTAACAAATCAGCATATTCCTCTAGCGTGGGTGCGAGAACAAAATCCTGGAAAGTGAAGCATCTCAACGGAGGGTCGTAGAACTGCAGCAAGGCGTGCAACCCATTCAACTCGAACGCAGAAGGTTTACGAACCAAACTGAGCAACTTGCCGTAAGATTTTCTAAACTCATCCCTCACAGAATCATCTGCTAAAGCTATCAAACCAGTCAGCTTAACCACATCAGGGGCAGGGAACTTGTAGGCCACGGTCTTCCTCAGAGAACCCATAACAATACAATAGGAGGCAAGAAATCCTGGATCGGGGAAAACGGTACCTGCAACACAAACACACGTTAATGAAATGCAAATGAGTATGCAAAACAATGTAAAATGCAATCATGCAGCAGGAGATCAAGGCAACTGTGCTGTGGAGATTCTGTATCAACAAAACCATAATGCCGCTCTATCAAGAACAACCACTTTATCTGATAATAAGAAAATCCTGATATCGGACCACAAATATGCTCTGTCAAGAACAACCATCTGATAGGGCCATATACATAGGACCATAATTCTGCTCTGTCAAGAACAAATGTCTGATAATAAGGACCTCTGACATAGGAACACAAAAACTGCTCTGTCAAGAACAAACATACATCTGCTGATGAGATCTTCAAACCCCAATCATAAATCTGCTATGTCAAGAACAAACAACTGATGACCAAAACTCTGCTCTATCAAGAACAAACATCTGATAATAAAACTCTGCTCTATCAAGAACAAACATCTGATAATGAGATCCTTAGACCCCAGTCATAAACCTGCTCTGTCAAGAACAAATACACATTTGATGATAAGATCCTCTGATCAAAACCTGCTCTATCAAGAACAAATATACGTCTGATGATAAGATCCTCTGATCAAAACCTGCTCTATCAAGAACAAATATACGTCTGATGATAAGATCCTCTGATCAAAACCTGCTCTATCAAGAACAATTATACGTCTGATGATAAGATCCTCTTATCAAAACCTGCTCTATCAAGAACAATCATATCTGCAGATGAGAACCTCAGATCCCAACAAAACTGATCCACTATCAAGAAAACCAGGTGGTCTGAAGGTCAAAGTTTCCTGCAATAAACCCAACCCTGCTCACAGGTGTGGACCTAAACTGACTCAAGTTCGGCATCCTATGCGTTCATCAGCGTCACAGGCATTCAAGAGGGGTGATACGATACCCAGAAGGTGTGGCATCACCAGCTCATGAAGCGGCCTCACTCGGCTGAATCACAAATGATCGGTCCCTAGAGTCGACAATCCTCCAAACCAGCAACCGTCTCAACCCAAAGGGTTGAAAGAGAAGCCAACCGGGAGAACCTCGTCTGAGCGTGGATTTCATGAGACACTAGTGCCTGCAAAGCAAGCACGCGCCCACTAATTTCCACAACTAATGCTATGTTCACTCAAGCCTGGGTCTGGCTTCTCACTCATCAGAATGCCCCTCCCACAACAGCACAGATAATCATATCATACTGAAAACAAAGTGCGGGAAATAAAATGCGATAAATAAACACAGCCTAACAAGTAATCATACAAGCGCTAGGAATGACTCGCATAGGGAACCAGAGAACCAGAGATTCTGGGTTCGGTTCCCCAGCAGAGTCGCCAGCGGTCGCTTACGCGAAAATAAGGTGCCGGCAGAACAGAAGAGTCGCCACCTTTCGTTATTTATCCCTCGGAGCGGGAAAGGAAACGATCGGAAAAAACCTGACGAAAAAGGGTAAGACAAGGTCATCGCAACCGTTGTCTGGGTTCGGGAGTCGGTTACGCAAGGGGAAGGTATTAGCACCCCTCACGTCCGTCGTACTCGACGGGATCCACGCTTGTTGTGTTTACTGGACGGGTTAGTTTATCTATCTACCTATCAAGGCTGGCTTAAAAAATAAAAGAAAATGACTCGGCAAAGCGTCGCGCTTTATGCCTACGTATTCTCATCAGAGAATGAGAAATCAGAGTCAACATAGTTCGACCTACGACGGGTTACGGGGAAGGTGGCTCGCCAATACATCAGTACTGTGCCTACGTACTCTCAACAGGTATGAGAGATCAGAGCTTACGTAGTTCGGGGTACTACGCATTACGGGATTCAGATTCATCTGTTTTATCGAGTAGGGTTAAACAACAGTTCCAGCAGTTAGGGACAAAGCCTGTTTGCGTTGGCGCTGAAGTTTAACGACACTCTTTTCTTCAGAAAAGCTTCCTTTGAATTATGGGCCCACGGGGCAAAAAGGTTTGAAGTTTGTTTTCTGTCTTTTACGGAAGAAGTGTTTTTTATGGTGTTTGCAATTTTAATCGCACTAAAGACTATGACCTGAGAGTGAATGCGTCGCATGTCACCCAAAGGGTACCATACTAAACATCCAGACTGTGGAAAAGAAACTCTCCCACAATCCTCTCTCAGATAGCTTAAGGCTCGTAACGTACGAAAGAAATCATTCATGATTACTGTATCTTAAGCTGTTTTGAGATGAGAAGAGAACAGGCTCAACTACGGGGAGACTATCAAGTCCTACTGTTGTCATGCCAAGGATTCATCCTATGGTTGAGGTTTGAACAGGGGACTCCTATAGGTTATCATGCATAGGTTTCAACCTAAAGTTCTATCATCACTTCCTTATCAAAGGAAATGAGAGTCCTAAGGGATCATGTCAATGATACAGAGGAGCGGATAAAGCATCAGCTTAAACAGTAAACAGTAATACAATAAAATGCATGCATGGCAAGTGAGGGAGGAAATGTGTGTGGGGTATCAGCCTCCACAAGCTCATCTCAACCTCAAGCCAGAATGAATAACAGTAATCATTGTCGCTACTGCGAAAATCGGCGCCGGCTGGACAGAAGAGTCGCCACCGTGCGTTATTTATCCCACGGGAGGGAAAGGAAACGCTCAGAGTAAACCTCGCACAACACGGGAAAGGTATGGTCATCGCAACCAAAAACCTGGATTCGGGAGTCGGTTACGCAAGGGGATGGTATTAGCACCCCTCACGTCCGTCGTACTCGACGGGATCCACGCTTGTTTTCGGGTATGGATTATTATTCTATCTAAACTATAGGTCAAGGGTTAAAAAGAAAATAAAATGAAAATAAAAATGACTCGACAAAGTATCGCACTTTATGCCTACGTATTCCCGCCTGGAACGAGAAATCAGAGTCAACGTAGTTCGCCTACCTACAGGAAAGGAGGGGAAGGTTGCTCGCTAGGATATCGCATCCTATGCCTACGTACTTTCATACAGCATGAAAGATCAGAGCAAACGTAGTTCGGGCCACGTACGACACAAGCTTGTCTTGGTTGATTTTATTCCTTCTGAAAAAGGTTTTTCTGATTAACAGTCCAAGAGGACAAAGATGACGTCTTGATGAGTTCACGTTCTTTTACGGAAGAAGTGTCTTTTATTGTGTTTGAAATCTTTATGTGTTTTTCTGTTTGTTTTGAGAAAGAAAGAGACAGAACTCTAACCTACGGTTGCGAAGGGAAACAAGCTATCCTAATGTTATCATGCATGGGTTAAGACCTAGTGTCTATCATGCTCCTCTCTTGCACAGAGAGAAACAGAGATCCTAAGGGATAGGCAGAAACAGAAACAATATCAGAGATAATAAAGCAGTAAAACAGTAAAATGCATGGATGCAGCAGCACAAGCGAGGCAAGGGAGTCCCACTCAACCTCGAACCTAGAAAACAATAGGCAAAAGTGAACGGGCTTCACTTTCAACCCAGCAGGGTAAACAGCAAACAATACAGTTCAGAAAACCAATCAATACATCAACAAATGAAATACAGCAATAAAACAAACAGCTTCAGCAGCTCTGAGTCAACAACTGACTTCAAGTAATCTCCAATCAGCTACAGGCTTCAACAAGCATCAATCTCCATCTTCATGACCTTCAGGCAAGGGCTTTGATCATCAGTCTTCCATCTGCAATGGCTTTTCTTCAAGTTCAAACCTCCAGGATGAGGGATTAGTCACAAGAGTGAATTGAGTGTTAAGCAATCAGCTGACTACCAAAGGTGGTGAACAGACTGCTTCTAACACAAGAGACATTTTCTCTCCAGAGTTCTATCTCATAGACACTGTCACCAAGCCTTCCAAAGGAAGGGGGTGAGTGTCTTAGAGAGACTCTGAATCCCAGAGAAGAATGGATGCAGACAAGGCAATCCATGTTTGAGAAACAATCTTCCTAATCTAGAGCTCTGCCTAGCTCCTAAACCCTAGTCTCCTCAGCAACTGCTAGCAAGAAGCTCCTCCTCAACTCTGACAGTTGATCTTCAGCATTTGACTCTTCAATGGCTTCATCTCCACAAATCTTCAGCTTCCCCAGGGCCCCAGACAAACCCAATACCCATACAAACAATCAATAAACCCCAGAGGGCACACCACACCAGACAACAGATATACAGACAGTAATAATATCAGTAGGGGAATCCTAACTTTTCTCTAAGGGATCTAATAACTACCCATAGCCCCTATAGTTCCATAACTAATCTATTCAAACCCTAAGTCCTAAGGGAGAAAATTGAACTTCCTAAGTTGTCACCTAAAACCCTAGTTTTGTTCATGATATTCAAGCATTTATTAATCACCTAAAATTAACTCCTAAAAATGGGAACTAAAATATTCCTACAAGCTTAACATCTCATCTAAACAATATGAAAAGAATGATCAAAAAATATTAAAGCATGTGAGAGAACAAAAATCATAAAAATAATGCATGAAATGAATCTATTTAATATAACATTTATTTAGAAAATATGTAAAATATATGAAATAAAACTAAAAATGAAAATTTATTTTCCTATAATATTCTAGACATTTTAAGGGAGATGTGGTAAAAAGAATGGATTAAAAAGCATTTTTTATGAATTATTTATGAATTTATGAAAATTGGTGAAAATTAGAATGAATTAAGAAAATTAAAATTGAATTAAAATGAGGGAGGGGGTATGAAGAGTAACTCGCCCCAGTTATAAATCCAGAATGGGCCACATATAGGGGTGCAATTAGCGCTTCTGGCTTAAGCCCAACTTGAGTTCAGAACTAAAGAGAAATAGAAACGCCAGGGGGGGTGAGAAAAGTATCAAATCCATGTTGAAATTGCATTGGGCCTAATTGCTGGGGGTGGAATTAGCAACAACCAACTCAGGCCCGCCCGTTTCAATTAATGAAACGGTGCGTTTTGGCCAGTTTCCACTTCCCTCCAAATGATCAGATTGAATGCCAGCCATTGGATCACTCTCACAGTCAAAGGTCATACTCAACATGAAAGGCCACGATTTCATCTTCTTCAATTGGCCTGAAACTTAGGGTTTCAATTCACCATGGCAGCCATGCACGACCTACATTCCACCTCTTCGTTCTCATCATACACGCCACTAGTCCACATGCCATAAACATGAAATCTGCTCCAAATCTCTCCCTCTACAAGCTTAGGGCATCAATTCGTCTTGAAACTCACCACAACAACAAACACGATTGGATCAACATTCGGCCTCCATTGAAATGCACTGATATGGACCATCACCAATCTTCCCCAGACTTAGCCTAAACTAAACTACACCTAATGGAGATCAACACATGCTATCAAGCCACAATTATAACACACTAATCTAAGAGATATGAACACTAACAGTTTATGGCACCTGTCACTAACCATCACCAAATCTCTCCAAATTCATCTAACTTAATCTCCTAACCACCTAGATCAATTCTACACTAACAAAATCATGCCTAACTAACTGGATCAAGCAGTTTGAATGAAAACTTACCTTGTGCAAAATCTTGCAAACAGCTATGGAGATTGATGATTTGAGGCTTTTGAGACTTGGATCTTGATCAATCCTTGATGAACTTGATTCTGTATGCAAGCTTTGGATGAGATTTGGCCAGAATTATGCTATCCACTTGCAACTTCAATCTTGATGCTCTTGAAAAAAGTGCTCGAAAATGGATGATAACCACCTTGTTCTTGATTGAATTATACTATATGATGATGAATCAGTATGAGAAGGTTGATTATGATGAAGATTTGGTGAAGAATTTGTGAGAATTGCAATGAAACTTTTATGAAAAAGTGTGAGAAATTTGTGAAATTCTTGGTGCAAATGAGGCCAACCCTTGATCAATGCACATTTCATGAATATATAGACCCCAAATGAACATTCTAGATCCATCTTGCACATTCCCTTGCTTTCCAACTTTGGTTCATTTTGATCATGTTTCTTAAAAGGTAAGCAACCATGGATAACTTCATTTTTTCCTTCTAAACTCAAAAAAGTGTGTGAACCATTGTTCTTAGAATTGTTTTTCCATTCAAAATCATATATTGGAAGTCTCCATTTGGACTTGTAAATCTCCCAAACCATTTTTCACTTTGAAATTATTCACTTTATAAGCCTTTTTAGTTCATATTTTGACCAATCATGCAACTCCATGCTATGAGCTTCTCCAATAACTTGTGACCTTCTTTCTAGACTTAAAATCCCATTTGGAGCAAGTTTGATGTTGTAAGTTTTTCCATTTGAGGCCTCCTTGTATGAGTTTTGGGTATAGGTTAAAATGACCTGTAATTCACAAATGCCCAAAATACCCTTTGCTTGTCAAGACCATAAGTTGAGTTCTCCACATCATATGAAGGCATGCCATACCATTCTAGAAAGCTAAGACAATGAGGAACAACTCTTATGTTGACCAAGAATTCATTTGAAATCTCCTTGAGGGGTAAAACTAGCTTGGAAGTCAAGTCACTTTCACAGACAAAAGTTCAGACACCCCAAATGACCTGTAACTTGCAAGGACCATAACTTGAGTTCCATAAATCTCCTTGAGGTCTTCCACCACTCAAATTGAAGGTCTTGAGATCCTCTACAAGTTTCATGTTGGCCAAGAAGCCATTTGAAGCTAGCATTTTGACTTATCTTGCTTGGAAATTTGACCTAAACTAGGGGATTTTACAGAGAAACCCTAATTTAGTAACTCCTCTTCTCCTTGATTTTTCTTGAATTCTCCTTGTCATATCTCCATATCTTTATTCTCCATGTCCAATATTGATCCCCATATCTCTCCAATAAACTTGAATGCCCTCTTAAGTCAGTCAACTGACCTAGGGTTGACCTAGGGTTGACCTAGATGAAACCCTAGTTGACTGCCTTCAACTGTAGCTCTTGTGCTCACATCAACAACTTGCTTTCTTCTCCAAATGACTTTATAAGTCTCTCAAGATGTCTAGATGCTCTCCATACCTTCAATCCACAGCTCATAACCCTCTTGTTGATCCTCAGATATCCTCAGCTAGGAGGTAGACTCAAGGCTTGCTCTGCTGAACTCTTTGCTTTCAAATTCTTTCCTGATGACTTGAGTAGGGTTGAATTATGATGATAACCTCTTGCTAGGCCTCTAGAGATGAAAGTAATGATTGGTCCCCTGTTGAATGACTTGCTATGCTTATGCTATGCAGATGGTTAGTCTATGTACATGACTCTACATGCAAATGCTAATGATGATGAAACATAAACCAATTGAATAAGGTTGAGCAAATTTTAGGGTGCAACAGCTGCCCCTATTCAAGCGACTTGGACCCGATTGGATGAAGAGCCCGGAGCCTTCAGACATTCGCGGTACGAGACGGTTGAATACTAGTGAAACCAGAAATTTGCCAACCGCAGAAATAAACTGCGCTCCTGCTTGAGGAATGACATTCGTCAGCTGAATCTGACTGTTACAATAACCCACTGATCTCGCACGACCGTGCTGGGGATTGTCTTCATCGTTCTGAAGAGGATTCTGTCATAACAGATTGCTTGCTTGTCCACGTGAGGACTCTGTCTGTCGTCAACACGAAGAAATCTCAACTAAAACTTGTCCACGTTAGGACTCCACTTGCTGTCAACCCAGGAAAATCTCGGCAACTCCGCTGGGGATAATTCACCTGCATTTCCGTAAACTGAATTGTCCACGTTAGGAATAACACTCTTCCACGTTAGGAGTAACACCAGTCCACGTTAGGAATCACATCGTCCACGTTAGGAGTAACGCTTCTATCTTTCCACGTTAGGAAGCAATCTTCTTTCCACGTAAAGAGAACTACATCAATCTGTCCACGTAAGGACTCCAATGCCATTTGACATGTCTGCGTCAGGACTCCGATCTTTCCACGTAAGGAATTCCACTTTGGTGCTGAATCTGTCCACGTAAGGACTCAATCTTTCCACGTAAGGAATAAACTCATCTTTCCACGTAAGGAAACCATTTTTCTTCCACATAAGGAATGCTCTTGATATGTCCACGTAAGGACTCTGATCTTTCCACGTCAGGAATCAATTCTTTCTCACTTTGTCCGCGTCAGGACTCATTTTTCCACGTAAGGAATGCCATCTTAACCTGTCCACGTAAGGACTCTCTTTTTCCACGTTAGGAATACTGTTATTTCCACGTTAGGAATCACTTCTGATACGTCCGTGTATGGACTCCCTCTTTTCCGCGTTAGGAATAATAATCTCTTTGACCTGTCCGCGTTAGGACACTGATCTCGTCTTGATTTATCCACGTTAGGACTCAGGCATCTTCGACTCACTGAGGAAATAAGACTTGTCCACGTAAGGACTCACACGTCTTCGACTTGCTGGGGAAATACCCGCGTCAGGACTTACACCTTGTCAACAACACGAAGAAGGATAAATTTGTCCACGTCAGGATTCTTGTATCTTGTCATCACAAAGAACTACAAACTTGTCCACGTCAGGACGCACATTTCACCATTACAAATAAAGATATCTGCCGAAAACAAAATGATCCACGTCAGGATACCAACACGAAGAGTAACCAATCTTTTGTCAACGTCATGACCTCCCTTTCTCCAAATTTCAAAAGACCGAATCTATCCACGTCAGGATTAACACACCTTACCAATCCGGTAAAACAAACCTGTCCACGTTAGGACGCCCACTTCTGAAGAAACCCCGTCATTCTAGGAGTAAATGGTCCACGTCAGGACTTAATTCTTCAATGATCCTTTCCCACAAACTGCTCAGCACTGACGTGACAGCGACTTCGAGATGAACTCTACTGGGGATGTCTGAAAACCAACTATCGGACACCTGCTTCGAAATTCTGATTCATGCGACTCGTTGATGACAAACGAACTCTGCTTGGGGATAAGAAGACACTTATCCTGGCCACTCTGGTTGGGGAAAATAAGATACATTTGCATAAATGACTCTGCTAGAGGCAAAGAGAGTTTTATCACGATAACTCTGTGGGGGAATACCGCCGAAACTGACATTGTCATTGAATATCTCCTGCCGAGATCTTGACTGTTTAGTAATTTATTTGAGCAAGAGCTCTCTCCACCTGAACTACTAGAGTACAGAAACTGCTTCAGCAAAATAAATGCTGGAAGGATAACGCCGACTCGCCGGGGATAGCCTGATGCTACAAAATTATTCCAGCAAAATAAATGCTGATAGGATGAAGTCGACCCTGCTGGGAAGTTGGGAACTCAAACCACACGTCTTGTTGAAGTAACCCCCTGCTGGGGAGTATAACTCAAACCAAATACCTTGCGGAGGTAACCCCCTGCTGGGGAATATAACTCTGCTGGGGAATAGCAGATGCGCCTGATATGATTGAGCCTCTGCTAGAGAGTGAACTAATATCACACGGTATCTCTGACAAAATAAGTGACAGGAACCACCATCGACTCTGCCTGGGAGAGTCTTAGTCTTCGAGTTCCACTGGAAGGAAAGAACATTTGCTGAAAGGAGAACTCCTCTGGGGATGGCTGGATTCTCTTGGGGAAAATTAACCGACTCCGCTGGGGGAGAATGCCTGACCCTACAGGGGGAGATAAACCTGTCTGAATACAGCCTTACGATCTCGGAATCACCAAACTCTGCTGAGGACGAGTAACTTCTCTGGAGCACGTCCTTTGGATAAGCTACGGCTAGCTGGGGAATTCTATCCTTCTTCAGGAAGAACATGCATGACCTGCGTGGGGATCAAGCCTTTCACTATTGCAATCTTTTGATCACCTTCCTCGTACGGTTATGAAACCTGCAACAACACAAACAAGACACGGCAAGCCTATGCAATCCAAATCGATTCAGGTTAGTGACGTTACACTCAGTTAATTCAAAGCTTTACCAATTGTTGGCAAGGGCCAGTGATGTTATACTCATGCTAGCTTCATCAAACTTAGGCGTTTTATCGTGCGCAAAACAGTAAAGAACAGGCATCAAGTACTGAATAACACATTTTCATTGATTGGGCCCCTGAATGGGCGGAGTTTTTGTACACGGGATGTAACTCCTGAAAAGAGGAAGCTACGCAAAGCAAATATACAAGTATGCAAGTATTCACAAGAAGCATAAATATTGACAAATTAAATTTTGTACACATGTCGGCAACTGGATGCAGATGAACACCACGAACTGATCCTCCCCTGACTCGTCCGACTCTTATACTTTCCCGGTATCCCCACTTCTGAAGAGGTTGCATCCGATAACTGACTCCTCAAACATATTCTCCCGCACTGATGCTCATTGAATTCGAATTCGGACCGCAGTCATTTGCTTTTCTCATCCCTAACTTTTGCGTGAACCGCCCTTTACGGGTTTTCAGTTCACCGGGATACCCTTTTTTGCCGAAGCCGCCCAGTGTAGGTTTTCAACTTCGCGGGTGTACATTTTTTCGATTTTATCCCTAACTTTTGCTCGAACCTTTCATTCTGTTTTTGGTTCGCCAGGATGCCCCATTTTTGCCTGGACTCTCTTTTTTCTGTCCAGCGGGTCTATTTTAAGCAAAGTATTTTTTAACTGCGTCCGAATTCACAGGTGACGCAAAGTCTTCCCCGTCCATGGTGGACAACAATAAAGCTCCTCCTGAAAAGACCTTACTGACAACGTATGGCCCTTCGTAGTTGGGGGTCCACTTGCCCCTGTGATCTGCTTGCGGCGGGAGAATCCTTTTCAGCACAAGGTCGCCCGTCTGAAAGCTTCGCGGAAGTATCTTCTTGTCGTACGCTTTCTTCATTCGTCTTTGATACAAACGACCGTATGCCAGAGAAGCTAGCCTCTTCTCATCCATCAAACTCAGTTGGTTCAATCTGTTCTTTACCCATTCTGCCTCGTCCAGCTGAACGTCTCGCAATACCCTCAGAGAAGGGATCTCAACTTCCAATGGTAATACCGCTTCCATTCCGTATACCAACGAGAACGGAGTTGCCCCGGTTGATGTGCGTACCGTCGTACGATAACCGTGCAAAGCGAAAGGTAGCATTTCATGCCAATCTTTATACGTCACCACCATTTTCTGGACGATTTTCTTGATATTTTTATTGGCCGCTTCGACAGCGCCATTCATCTTGGGTCGGTAAGGGGAGGAGTTGTGATGTTCGATCTTGAAATTCTGACAGAGCTCCTTCATCATTTTGTTGTTCAGATTAGAACCATTATCCGTGATTATCCGCTCGGGAATTCCGTATCGGCAAATGATATCTCTCTTGATGAATCTAGCCACCACTTGCTTCGTTACATTTGCGTAAGACGCCGCTTCCACCCACTTGGTGAAATAATCGATTGCTACGAGTATGAACCGATGCCCGTTAGAAGCCGTCGGCTCGATCTTTCCAATCATATCGATTCCCCACATTGAGAATGGCCATGGAGATGCCATCACATTTAGAGGACTCGGAGGCACATGTATTTTGTCAGCATAGATTTGGCACTTGTGGCACTTTCTTGCAAATTTGAAACAATCAGTTTCCATCGTCAGCCAAAAGTAACCTGCCCGCAGCAGTTTTCTCGTCATAGTATGCCCGCCAGCATGCGTACCAAAGGCACCTTCGTGAATTTCCTCCATGAGAAGCTTTGCCTCTTTTTCGTCTACACAACGCAACAACACCAAGTCGTGGTTCCTTCTGTATAAGACACCATCCGGGTTCAAATAGAAATTACCCGCTAATCTCCTGAGAGTCTTCTGATCTTGACTGGATGCCCCAGCCGGATACTCTTTATTCTTCAGGAAATTAAGGATATCAAAATACCACGGTTTGCCATCAGACGCTTCATCAATAGCAAATACATAAGCTGGCCTGTCCAACCGAGAGATAGTGATTTGGGGAGCTTCGTTCCAGAAATTGACCTTGTACATGGAAGACAAAGTGGCAAGGGCGTCAGCCATTTGATTTTCTGCCCGCGGCACATGATGCAATTCAACTTTGTCAAAGAAAGGCAACAATCTCCTTGCATAATTCATATAATGTATCAAATTGGGCTGCCGTGTCTCCCATTCCCCTTTGATCTGATTCACCACCAGAGCTGAGTCTCCGTATACGTCTAAATGTTTGATTCGCAAATCAATGGCTTCTTCAAGCCCCATTATACAAGCTTCGTATTCGGCCTCATTGTTGGTAACAGCAAAGGTCAATCGGGCAGTAAACGGGATGTGCGACCCGTGCGGCGTAGTGATAATTGCCCCTATTCCGCTACCGTAAGCATTCACAGCTCCGTCAAATATCATCTGCCATTTGGACCCCGGCTCTGGTCCTTCGTCTGGCAACGGCTCTTCGCAATCCTTCATCTTGAGATACATGATATCCTCGTCAGGAAAGTCAAATCTCATTGATTGATACTCTTCAATAGGCTGCTCCGCCAGATACTCAGACAACACACTCCCCTTTATTGCCTTTTGCGAGACATATTGAATATCATATTCGGTCAAGATCATCTGCCACCTGGCAATCCTACCTGACAACGCCTGCTTTTCGAATATATATTTGATCGGATCCATCTTCGAGATAAGCATGGTTGTATGATTCAGCATGTACTGCCTCAAACGCTTGGCGGCCCAGGCTAGCGCGCAACAAGTTTTCTCCAGCATTGAGTATCGAGATTCACAGTCCGTAAATTTCTTACTCAAATAGTAAATTGCATGCTCTTTTCTCCCTGTCTCGTCGTGTTGACCGAGAACACAACCCATGCTTCCCTCAAGAACCGTTAAATACATTATCAAGGGTCTCCCTGCCACTGGGGGTATCAAAATAGGAGGCTCCTGCAGATACTTCTTTATTTTGTCGAACGCCTTTTGACAATTATCGTTCCACGTTACAGCTTGATCTTTCTTTAGCAACTTGAATAATGGTTCGCACGTAGCAGTCAGGTGAGATATGAACCGAGCAATGTAGTTCAATCTCCCTAAAAACCCGCGCACCTCTTTCTCTGTTTTAGGCGTCGGCATTTCTTGAATTGCTTTTATTTTAGCAGGATCGACCTCTATTCCTCTTTCGCTTACTATGAACCCCAGGAGCTTACCCGATCTCACCCCGAAGGTGCATTTGTTAGGGTTCAGCCTCAGCCTGAACTTCCTAAGCCTTTTAAACAACTTCAACAGATTCACCAGATGCTCTTCCTCCGTCTGGGATTTGGCAATCATATCGTCAACATAAACTTCAATCTCTTTATGCATCATGTCATGAAAGAGAGTTGTCATCGCACGCTGATACGTTGCCCCAGCATTTTTCAAACCAAAGGGCATCACTTTATAGCAAAATGTTCCCCAAGGCGTTATGAAAGTAGTCTTCTCCATATCCTCTGGCGCCATTTTAATTTGATTATAGCCTGAAAAGCCATCCATGAAGGAGAATACAGAGTATTGAGCAGTATTATCAACTAACACGTCAATATGAGGAAGTGGAAAATCGTCTTTTGGGCTTGCTTTATTCAAATCTCTATAATCCACGCACATTCGAACCTTGCCATCTTTCTTTGGCACTGGTACGATGTTAGCAACCCATGAGGGATACTTCGTCACAGCCAGGAACCCAGCGTCCCACTGTTTCTGAACCTCCTCTTTAATCTTCATTGCCATATCTGGGCGAGTTCTGCGAAGTTTTTGTTTGACAGGCGGGCAGTCTTCTTTCAGTGGCAGACGATGCACAACCATATCAGTATCGAGCCCTGGCATATCTTGATACGACCAAGCGAATACATCATTATACTCTCGGAGCATTTCAACCAGTTTTCGCTTGATATCACTCTGCAGTGCGGCTCCGATACGAATATTTTTCTCAACCCCTTCCGACCCCAAGTTGATAATTTCGATGACCTCGTCGTGAGGCAGAATGGCTCTTTCCTCTTGCTTCACCAACCAAGACAGTTCTTCAGGAACGTCGCTATCTTCGACAATCTCTTCTTCGGTCTGGAATACCGGGTGCTCGAAGTCGGGACGAGTCATAGGTGGTTCAAGGATGTCATCTGAAAATGTTATCCTGCAAAAGAAAGGGTTAAGTGCTTCAAAATGCGTATAAAGCGGATAACCACGTTGCCATTTTATTGAAAAATACAAAACAAGAAAGACAGGGATTACGGTATTTACACATGAAAAAAAACGCCATTTATTTAATGATTAACGAAGCAATGTTTATAACAACACAGCCCTAAGCAAATCCTGATGCCCCGGGCAAGACATCAGATTATTCAACAATTAATAAAGCAAAGCATTACTGTTTAAAAGTCACAGGAACAAGCTCCTGAATGGACCAGTTGCATAGTCCTTGTCCTGGCGTGCTTGGCTGAATCCAGGCATCCATATCACAGTCGCTGTCCCCTTCATCGGATTCTGAAGCAGCATTGACAGATTCATGGCATACTCCACTGGCAGAGATAGTGATTGACTTTCTGAAATGAGGGGCCCCCACAGAAGGAGTTGATGACGATGGTCGGTACCCCAGTCCGAACCGATCCGAACCGATCCATTTTCACAGGAATGTCCAATACTTTGCCCCAGCCTTTGGCTTCTCCTGCCTTCACTAGCGCTTGAGCCTCTTTATACGAAGAAACAGCTATCTCTGGCGCTTTGCTTGGCCCGGGACTCTTGTCCTTTATGCGCAAACCTTCGAATGCCTGGCATGGCGTCTCGTGGATCTCCCCGTCGACTTCCACATATTTAAACGAAGATAGATGGCTGACCAGGATGTCTTCTTCTCCGCACACGGTGACTACACTGTCTCCGACCATATACTTTAACTTCTGATGCAGGGTAGACGTAACTGCCCCTGCACCGTGAATCCAAGGTCTTCCCAGCAAGCAGCTGTACGCAGGCTGTATATCCATGATATAAAACTCCGTTGCAAACACTTCCGGCCCCACTTGCAGAGGCAATGTGATCGATCCGAAGACTGTTCTCCGCGTGCCGTCAAACGCTCTGACCACCAAATCACTTGGTGTACACAAAATCCCTCGAACATCCAGCTTCATCATAGCCTTCTTAGGCAGCACATTCAAAGACGACCCGGTGTCAACCAATACGTGCGACATTGTCGACCCTCTGCACTCAACAGATACATGTAATGCCATATTATGATCCCTTCCTTTCGGAGTCAAGTCGAAATCAGTAAAGCCCAGACTGTGGCCCGCATTTACATGTGCCAATACTCCTTCTAGCTGGTTCACGGAGACATCCTGTGGTACAAAAGAAGTGTCCAGGACTCTCAGCAAAGCATTTCGGTGAGCCTCCGAACATAACAGCAATGACAGAATAGATATTTTGGACGGCGTCTGCTGTAGATGCTCCACAATTTTATAATCGCTTTTCCGAATTAAGCGCATGAATTCTTCGACATCCTTAGATGCTGCTTCTTTTTCATTTGCTTGAACCGGAACATTTTCCACCGCTTTCCCTTTTCCTTTCGCTATCCTTTCGGCTTCTACTTCAGGAGATATAAAGATCCTGCCGCTTCTTGTCATGCCTCCTGAGCCCACAACATTATCCACAACCTCCGCTGACTGCTTGTTAACATCGATTTTAATCCCGTCACAATACACCTCTAGCCCATATGACCATGGGACCGCTTTCGTGTTCTCATACGGGATTGGCCCGGCTTTAGTTATCGTAATCGGTGGCCGCTGAGCTGGTGCTGAAATAGTGATCGTCTTCCTAGGAATTGTCACTGTGGCAACATCACTCCGATTATCCATTACTGCCCCTGCCGGCTCATCAGTTACTGTTCTATCAAACTGCAATACACCTTCATCAATCAAGGCCTGAATGCCTTTCTTCAGATCCTCACACCCCCCAGACAGGGCCCAACAATCTAAGCAGTACTCATTACAACCCGGGTAAACACCTCCTTGCAACAGTCGGCTTTTTATTTCGCTCAGCGGCGTCTTTAAATCCTCAACATTCATAATCAGATTCAGACCTTCCTCAGTCAGCACGGCATTCGCCCCATGATTAGGCATGGGTTTCTGGACTATATTCGCACCGGTCGTTCCGAAGTTGATAGACTTGTTGTCCAAGAGATCCTGCACAACGTGCTTAAAAGCATGACAACCTTCTATATCATGGCCCGGGGCCCCAGAATGAAACTCGCAGCGCCTATTTGCATCATAGCCGAACGGGGGAGTTCCCGTTATCGGTGCCAAGGTTCTTTTCTCCACCAGATTCAATCCCAACAAGGTCTGCAATAAATCAGCATAGTTAGAGGGAGGCTTCTCGAACACCCTTCTCGGCTTACCACCCTGGAATTTTCTCTGAGCTTGCTGTGCCCCCTGCTGAGGCTGCTGCTGCTGTGGCATTGGTTGCTGCTGAACCTGTTGTTGTTGCTGAATTGGTTGTTGTTGATACGGGATGGTGACACTCGACACTTGCTGCTGCTGACGATATGGATTTCTTCCCCTGCCTCGGCCTCGGCCTCGGCCTCCAAATACCGCGCTAGCTTCGCCCTGACGGCGCCCACCATAAGCTTTCCTATTACTGCCAGATGCAGTTGATTCATCGACTTGGAACTTTCCTTGCTTAATGTTCCGCTCAATCTTTTCCCCCATCAAGATCAGGTCTGAAAAACTAGCCAGAGACGTATGAAACAACATATCATGAAACAGCCCGGTGAATGTGCCAACAAACATGTCGTTCATTTCTTTATCTTCCACAGGAGGACGAACCCTGGCAGCCATATCGCGCCACCTTTGCGCGTATTCTTTAAAACTCTCCCCCTTCTTCTGCGAAAGCCCGGCCAACTGGACCCGATTGGGTGCCAGGTCACTGTTATATTTGTAATGGGCTACGAACGCCTCCGCTAATTGCTTCCAAGTCTTAATATCAGTGGGCTCCAACCCCATGTACCACTCTAAGGAAGGACCCGATAGGCTATCCTGAAAGAAATGCATGAGCATTCTTTCGTCAGTGGAGTATGCAGACATCTTTCTGTAATAAGCTCGTACATGAACCTTCGGACATGTATCTCCTTTGTACTTATCGAACGCAGGCGCTTTGAACTTGATTGGCACCCTCAGCCCAGGTACCAAGCCCATAGTTGCCATGTCCAGACCCACAGCACTCTGGTTTAGGACTCCCTTCATTTGCTCTTCCAGCATTCTAATCTTTTGAGAATCATCCATCGGCCCTTCAAAGCCCCCTCCAGAGAAGGCGTCCTCCTGCTGATCCTCTTGCCACATACCGTTTCCAGCCCCGTATCCATCATATGCATTATTCCGTCCAGCTCTGACTTGATTCATCCCTGGAACTCGGCCTCTGTTGCCATACCCTTGAACACCTCCAGCAGGACCACCAGCCATAAAACCAGCACCGTTTCCGTTTCCAAAACCTCCGTAGCCCTGATTGACCATACCATAACCATCTTGCCCAAAGCCCTGGGCATTAAAGCCATACTTGCCAGTGTTGTCGAATCCCTGATCGTTGAATCCGAACCCAGCGTTGATAAAACCATTGCCTCCGAGATTATCTCCCACATTGACATCACCCAGCCCAGCGTTATGGACAGCAGTTTCATTTCCAACTCCGACGTTACCATTCACAGCAGCGGTAGCGTTGTTGACGTTAGCAGCATTCACATTGACGACAGGCGGAGCCACTGGCGTTGGAGTGCCATCTCCATGAGCAGTATCAACCCGGACAGACTGATGATCTTCGTTACCATGACCAGCGTTGCGAGCCAACAGAGGCTGGACCATGGCCTGCAAATTTTCTTGCCCTTTTGCTATAGCCTCCATGGTTTGCATGAAGAGGGCGAGCTTCTCGCGTACATCCTGCATCTCATTCTGAATCTGGTCCATGACTTTCCGACAGTTGGATCGTGTAGAATAGCGGTGCGGATGTTGATCTGGAATCCTGTTAAGTACCTTGTACAGAGCAGGAGATAAGACACCATTCATATATTACCTGTTATGCAAGATGAATATGAATGCAATGCAATGTGTCTGTGCATTAGGGAAGTTCATTCCCCCAGTTCTAGTGCGAGGGTGCCGGTGCAGTGACAGTGTTGACAATAGGAATATCGGAGCTGAATCATAGAAAGCCTCATATATAGCAGAGAGAATCAATAAGCCCAGGGTACAATATCAATGAGAGTACAAAGATGGCATGACCTCAACCAACAATCCTGGTGATGGTCAGCACTATGCAAATAAAGCATACAAATAATGGAATGATCAGATCCTCCCAAAAGTTTGGTACTCCTCTATCAACTTCTTGGTCTCCGGATGGCTTGGTCGATCAAGCAGCCCTTCAACAAGCTGGTTTCTCTTCTTAAGGACACGGCGTACGTCTTCAGCAGTTTCTTCCCATGCCGCTTCTCCGAAGCAATCTTCTAACTTTCGCTTCTGGGACACTGCTTCATCTCTGGATTTGATTGCCTTGTTCAGTGCATGCTGGACACTATACCGGTTCATCACTTCCTCCTCACATTTCTTGATGCTAGACTTCAACTTCTCCTCGAGGTCGGAAATTTGCTGCTTTAGCTTATCTTCCCTCTTCTTGTTGTTGGTGAGAGTAGCATTCCAAGTCTTATTGCAAGAGGATATCTCTCGGTGTGCTGCGTCGAGCGCCTTCTTTTTGGCTTCCAGCATGTCATGGGAGCTTCTGAACTCTTGCCCCAGACGTTCGCGCTTTTTCTTCTCCTCGGTCAACTCAGCTCCTAACCTGTTTACCAGCTCAATCTGTTGTTGGAAAGCATACACGGCCTTGTTTTTCTCACTGCGTACCTGGGCTAACTCTTGCTCTAACCCTTCGTTAATCTTCGTCAAGGCTTCTTTCTCCCTCACAACCTGTTCATATGCTTCTTTGGAAACAGTAGTCGGCTCCGCTACCGGAATAGGAACAAGAATTGGTGCATCTGGAAATGGCATCCTCAACTGACTAGCCCTCTCCTGAATCCAAACTCTATAAGGTGCATAGGCCTGACAGTCATTCTTTCCCAACAACGGCTTCCCTTTGCGGTTAATACGCGTCCAAGCATGTCGCAACTTGGCTAATAACTCCCCCTTCACGTCACCGGTGAAGTACAGAGATTCCTGTACTTCTTCCTCTTGAGGTGGATTCTTCAGCGCATATCCGAACTGGCGAATGAATAGAGAAGGGTTGTAATTGATACACCCTTTTCTTCCTATCAATGGCACATTAGGGTACCCAGCACAGCTAAAGATGAGCTCAGATCCCAACAGGTCTCTATCAAACCACTCCATATCTTCCGACGATAGCCTCATCAGACGCTCTGACCAACCAACTGGAACTGTAGTCTCTGCAGCAGATCCTCTCTTAGGAAGGTGACTCTCAAACCACATATTCAACAAGGGTACACACAGATGAACATTCTTCCCTCTTCCCTTCTCATTCTTGTAATGCAGTGAGTGATAGAGATCTCCGAGTAAAGTAGACACAGGATTACCAGCGGCAAACAAGTAGAAAGCATCGAAGTCCACAAAATCCGGTATATTGGGGAACAGTACTATGCCATAGATGCACAAGGCCAACACAGCATTGAAAGCAACCCAGCACCCATTCTTGGCGTACTCTTGGGCTTTACCCACTAAGAACTGAAATGAGAAGCCTGGAACTCCACGGGAAACAGTAGTCACAAGTTCAGAAGCATCAACATGCAAGGCTTTTGCCAATTCCTCCGGCTTGGGTTTGGCATCATAATGAATGAATGGAACCTGGTTCTGCACAGGCAGCTCAACATACTCAGCGTATTCCTCCAGAGTTGGTCCCATAATAAAGTCAGAGAACGTAAAGCACCTCAAAGCAGGGTCGTAGAATTGCATCAAAGCATACAGCCCATCTAACTCTACCTCTGTAGGTTTGCACACCAATCTCAGTAATCTACCATAACTCATCCGGAAACTCCTACGAACACCCTCATCAGCAAGAGAGATTAACCCCAGTAAAGGAACAATATCAGGCGTAGGCAATTTGTAAGCAACTGTTCTCCGTAGGCTAGTCATGATCAAAACACTCAGAAGTCTGGGCACTAGAACTAGGGAAATGCAAATGCACCTGCAGCACAGACACACGTTAGTGAAATGCAAATGATAATGGATATGCAAGGATGCAATGCAAGTAACATTCAACAGGGACCAAAGCTGCAACTGCATAGCCTAAACCCAATCAAGAAAGGTCTCAAATAGACCATCCAGAAGTCATCAAACCCTGGTCTCAGATAGACCTAAAACAAAGCTCCGATATTGGTCTCTGATAGACCTCAAACCATAACTCACTGGTCTCTGATAGACCTCAAATCCCATCTATAACTGGTCTCTGACAGACCTCAGAATACATCTCCAAATGGTCTCTGACAGACCTCAGAATAAATCTCCAAATGGTCTCTGACAGACCTCATAACTCTCCATAAATAACCCGGATCTCTGATCAGGAAATAACCGGTAGTCTGGAGGTCTAGTTACCTGCATAACCCTGAATCCCCTCACAGGTGGGTGGCCCTATAACTGGCACAAGGTACGGCATCCTATGCGGTCGTCGGCGTCACAGACTTTCAGGGTTGATGATACGATTCCCAGAAGGAGTGGCATCATCAATTCCTGAAGAGGCCTCACTCAGCCAACTTCCAAATGATCGGTCCCCAGAGTCGACAATCCAACTAACCAGCAACCCACGCCAACCAAAGGAAGGGGCAGGAGGCCAACCAGAGGAACCTCGTCTGAGTGTAGATTTCATGGGACACCAAAGCAAGCAAAGCAAGCGGGCGCCCACTAATTTCTACTCTAATTCTAGGTGCACTCAAGCCCAGGTCCGGCTTATCTCTCAATATCAGAACACCCGTCACACCCCAGATACAGCAATAATAAACAGTATATATAAAGCTGAAAAATACAGGGTTAGAAATATACAATAACTCCATACAAAATCCTCGACGGGAAAACAAGCGTTAGGATTGACTCTCTCAAGGGACGTTGGATCCCAAATGCGTAAGAACCATCGCAGTCCTTAGCAGCCAGGGGACGTTGGATCCCCAGCAGAGTCGCCAGCTGTCGCTACTGCGAAAATCGGCGCCGGCTGGACAGAAGAGTCGCCACCGTGCGTTATTTATCCCACGGGAGGGAAAGGAAACGCTCAGAGTAAACCTCGCACAACACGGGAAAGGTATGGTCATCGCAACCAAAAACCTGGATTCGGGAGTCGGTTACGCAAGGGGAAGGTATTAGCACCCCTCACGTCCGTCGTACTCGACGGGATCCACGCTTGTTTTCGGGTATGGATTATTATTCTATCTAAACTATAGGTCAAGGGTTAAAAAGAAAATAAAATGAAAATAAAAATGACTCGACAAAGTATCGCACTTTATGCCTACGTATTCCCGCCTGGAACGAGAAATCAGAGTCAACGTAGTTCGCCTACCTACAGGAAAGGAGGGGAAGGTTGCTCGCTAGGATATCGCATCCTATGCCTACGTACTTTCATACAGCATGAAAGATCAGAGCAAACGTAGTTCGGGCCACGTACGACACAAGCTTGTCTTGGTTGATTTTATTCCTTCTGAAAAAGGTTTTTCTGATTAACAGTCCAAGAGGACAAAGATGACGTCTTGATGAGTTCACGTTCTTTTACGGAAGAAGTGTCTTTTATTGTGTTTGAAATCTTTATGTGTTTTTCTGTTTGTTTTGAGAAAGAAAGAGACAGAACTCTAACCTACGGTTGCGAAGGGAAACAAGCTATCCTAATGTTATCATGCATGGGTTAAGACCTAGTGTCTATCATGCTCCTCTCTTGCACAGAGAGAAACAGAGATCCTAAGGGATAGGCAGAAACAGAAACAATATCAGAGATAATAAAGCAGTAAAACAGTAAAATGCATGGATGCAGCAGCACAAGCGAGGCAAGGGAGTCCCACTCAACCTCGAACCTAGAAAACAATAGGCAAAAGTGAACGGGCTTCACTTTCAACCCAGCAGGGTAAACAGCAAACAATACAGTTCAGAAAACCAATCAATACATCAACAAATGAAATACAGCAATAAAACAAACAGCTTCAGCAGCTCTGAGTCAACAACTGACTTCAAGTAATCTCCAATCAGCTACAGGCTTCAACAAGCATCAATCTCCATCTTCATGACCTTCAGGCAAGGGCTTTGATCATCAGTCTTCCATCTGCAATGGCTTTTCTTCAAGTTCAAACCTCCAGGATGAGGGATTAGTCACAAGAGTGAATTGAGTGTTAAGCAATCAGCTGACTACCAAAGGTGGTGAACAGACTGCTTCTAACACAAGAGACATTTTCTCTCCAGAGTTCTATCTCATAGACACTGTCACCAAGCCTTCCAAAGGAAGGGGGTGAGTGTCTTAGAGAGACTCTGAATCCCAGAGAAGAATGGATGCAGACAAGGCAATCCATGTTTGAGAAACAATCTTCCTAATCTAGAGCTCTGCCTAGCTCCTAAACCCTAGTCTCCTCAGCAACTGCTAGCAAGAAGCTCCTCCTCAACTCTGACAGTTGATCTTCAGCATTTGACTCTTCAATGGCTTCATCTCCACAAATCTTCAGCTTCCCCAGGGCCCCAGACAAACCCAATACCCATACAAACAATCAATAAACCCCAGAGGGCACACCACACCAGACAACAGATATACAGACAGTAATAATATCAGTAGGGGAATCCTAACTTTTCTCTAAGGGATCTAATAACTACCCATAGCCCCTATAGTTCCATAACTAATCTATTCAAACCCTAAGTCCTAAGGGAGAAAATTGAACTTCCTAAGTTGTCACCTAAAACCCTAGTTTTGTTCATGATATTCAAGCATTTATTAATCACCTAAAATTAACTCCTAAAAATGGGAACTAAAATATTCCTACAAGCTTAACATCTCATCTAAACAATATGAAAAGAATGATCAAAAAATATTAAAGCATGTGAGAGAACAAAAATCATAAAAATAATGCATGAAATGAATCTATTTAATATAACATTTATTTAGAAAATATGTAAAATATATGAAATAAAACTAAAAATGAAAATTTATTTTCCTATAATATTCTAGACATTTTAAGGGAGATGTGGTAAAAAGAATGGATTAAAAAGCATTTTTTATGAATTATTTATGAATTTATGAAAATTGGTGAAAATTAGAATGAATTAAGAAAATTAAAATTGAATTAAAATGAGGGAGGGGGTATGAAGAGTAACTCGCCCCAGTTATAAATCCAGAATGGGCCACATATAGGGGTGCAATTAGCGCTTCTGGCTTAAGCCCAACTTGAGTTCAGAACTAAAGAGAAATAGAAACGCCAGGGGGGGTGAGAAAAGTATCAAATCCATGTTGAAATTGCATTGGGCCTAATTGCTGGGGGTGGAATTAGCAACAACCAACTCAGGCCCGCCCGTTTCAATTAATGAAACGGTGCGTTTTGGCCAGTTTCCACTTCCCTCCAAATGATCAGATTGAATGCCAGCCATTGGATCACTCTCACAGTCAAAGGTCATACTCAACATGAAAGGCCACGATTTCATCTTCTTCAATTGGCCTGAAACTTAGGGTTTCAATTCACCATGGCAGCCATGCACGACCTACATTCCACCTCTTCGTTCTCATCATACACGCCACTAGTCCACATGCCATAAACATGAAATCTGCTCCAAATCTCTCCCTCTACAAGCTTAGGGCATCAATTCGTCTTGAAACTCACCACAACAACAAACACGATTGGATCAACATTCGGCCTCCATTGAAATGCACTGATATGGACCATCACCAATCTTCCCCAGACTTAGCCTAAACTAAACTACACCTAATGGAGATCAACACATGCTATCAAGCCACAATTATAACACACTAATCTAAGAGATATGAACACTAACAGTTTATGGCACCTGTCACTAACCATCACCAAATCTCTCCAAATTCATCTAACTTAATCTCCTAACCACCTAGATCAATTCTACACTAACAAAATCATGCCTAACTAACTGGATCAAGAAGTTTGAATGAAAACTTACCTTGTGCAAAATCTTGCAAACAGCTATGGAGATTGATGATTTGAGGCTTTTGAGACTTGGATCTTGATCAATCCTTGATGAACTTGATTCTGTATGCAAGCTTTGGATGAGATTTGGCCAGAATTATGCTATCCACTTGCAACTTCAATCTTGATGCTCTTGAAAAAAGTGCTCGAAAATGGATGATAACCACCTTGTTCTTGATTGAATTATACTATATGATGATGAATCAGTATGAGAAGGTTGATTATGATGAAGATTTGGTGAAGAATTTGTGAGAATTGCAATGAAACTTTTATGAAAAAGTGTGAGAAATTTGTGAAATTCTTGGTGCAAATGAGGCCAACCCTTGATCAATGCACATTTCATGAATATATAGACCCCAAATGAACATTCTAGATCCATCTTGCACATTCCCTTGCTTTCCAACTTTGGTTCATTTTGATCATGTTTCTTAAAAGGTAAGCAACCATGGATAACTTCATTTTTTCCTTCTAAACTCAAAAAAGTGTGTGAACCATTGTTCTTAGAATTGTTTTTCCATTCAAAATCATATATTGGAAGTCTCCATTTGGACTTGTAAATCTCCCAAACCATTTTTCACTTTGAAATTATTCACTTTATAAGCCTTTTTAGTTCATATTTTGACCAATCATGCAACTCCATGCTATGAGCTTCTCCAATAACTTGTGACCTTCTTTCTAGACTTAAAATCCCATTTGGAGCAAGTTTGATGTTGTAAGTTTTTCCATTTGAGGCCTCCTTGTATGAGTTTTGGGTATAGGTTAAAATGACCTGTAATTCACAAATGCCCAAAATACCCTTTGCTTGTCAAGACCATAAGTTGAGTTCTCCACATCATATGAAGGCATGCCATACCATTCTAGAAAGCTAAGACAATGAGGAACAACTCTTATGTTGACCAAGAATTCATTTGAAATCTCCTTGAGGGGTAAAACTAGCTTGGAAGTCAATTCACTTTCACAGACAAAAGTTCAGACACCCCAAATGACCTGTAACTTGCAAGGACCATGACTTGAGTTCCATAAATCTCCTTGAGGTCTTCCACCACTCAAATTGAAGGTCTTGAGATCCTCTACAAGTTTCATGTTGGCCAAGAAGCCATTTGAAGCTAGCATTTTGACTTATCTTGCTTGGAAATTTGACCTAAACTAGGGGATTTTACAGAGAAACCCTAATTTAGTAACTCCTCTTCTCCTTGATTTTTCTTGAATTCTCCTTGTCATATCTCCATATCTTTATTCTCCATGTCCAATATTGATCCCCATATCTCTCCAATAAACTTGAATGCCCTCTTAAGTCAGTCAACTGACCTAGGGTTGACCTAGGGTTGACCTAGATGAAACCCTAGTTGACTGCCTTCAACTGTAGCTCTTGTGCTCACATCAACAACTTGCTTTCTTCTCCAAATGACTTTATAAGTCTCTCAAGATGTCTAGATGCTCTCCATACCTTCAATCCACAGCTCATAACCCTCTTGTTGATCCTCAGATATCCTCAGCTAGGAGGTAGACTCAAGGCTTGCTCTGCTGAACTCTTTGCTTTCAAATTCTTTCCTGATGACTTGAGTAGGGTTGAATTATGATGATAACCTCTTGCTAGGCCTCTAGAGATGAAAGTAATGATTGGTCCCCTGTTGAATGACTTGCTATGCTTATGCTATGCAGATGGTTAGTCTATGTACATGACTCTACATGCAAATGCTAATGATGATGAAACATAAACCAATTGAATAAGGTTGAGCAAATTTTAGGGTGCAACAATCATACTGAAAGATAAAACATGCTATCAAGCAAAATACAGTAAACTGCAATCATACAGAAAGAAATAAAATGCTATCAAGCAAAATAAAACCACATGGGCAAGGGAGCTGGGCTCTACCGAATACCCGCAAGCAAAGCCATACAGTAACAATACAAGCAGAGGGAGCAACTCAACCTCTAGTGCAATCATGCTCCTAGCTTAAATCTAGTCTAGATATGGACTTATTCTAATGCATCAAGCAAGTCAAACAAGGCACATCCATACAGAAAAGAAAACAGACAAGAAAGCATATCAACTCCTCTCTTAATCCCAAGCTTCAACTCTTCTAACAGCAACTCAGTCTTCAGACCTCAATCACTCTTGACAAATATCAATTTGCTTCTCCAGGTTTCAACCCACCAACATAAGTTTCAACTTATTCTCTTTCTCTAAGCTTCAGCTCCTTAATCAGTTCCACCTTCAGGCTTCACTCTTAACCACAAGTATTAACTTGATTCCTTCAGGATCTCCAAGCATCAAAGTAAGTATCAAGTTATCCTTTGTTCTTCAAGCTTCAGCTCTTCAGTCAATCTCAATTGAATCCTCTTCATAAGTATCAACTTAGTCTTCAAGCTCTCAAGCTCTCTTTGCTTTACCAGTCTCAACTTGGTCTTCTCTCCCTACATGCTTCAGCCTCTCAGAGTAACCTTTAATCACTTAGAAGTGTCAACTTCATCCTTCAATCCTTTAAGCCTCAGCTCTTCATTCAGTCTCTACTGGATCTTCATTGGGTCTTCATTAGGTCTTCAAGTATCAACTTGATCCTCTTGCTCTTCAAACTTCAGCTGAAATGGCAATGCTCAGGGAATCATCCTCTTCCATACTCTTCAATGAAGTCTTCATCTTCAAGCCCAACATCTCTCAAGATACTCAAACCAGGAGAAATCACTTAACTGGATAAGCTAGGATATTAAACTGCTTATTGACCACCAAAGGTGACCTATAAGGGTTTAAAATCAAAGACTGGTGCCCTCAAAAGTTCTACTTCCTAGGTACCATCACTTATCCCTCCAAATGAGGGAGGTGAATACCATGGAAGGACTTTGAATCATAGGGAGGAATGGAGGTGAAAGATACCATCCATGTTTAAGAAAGAAATTAACTAGGTCTAAGCTCTTCCTAATTCCTAACCCTAAAACAACAACAAAACAAACAAGACTCCAAGCTTTCAAGCTCCTTCTTCAACTTCAAGTCTTCTACTATGCTCCTCCATGCTTCTCAAAGCAAGACCAAGCTCACCAAGCCAACAAAACAAATCAAACAAAATACAAGCCCACAAGGGCAACACAAACAACAATCCATTACAAAAATCAATTAAAAATAGTATACTATTATATTAAAATCTAATATAATTTCTAGGGGATCCTACATACGTACCCTTAATACCCTATATGTCCCAATATCTAACTTGACCTAGAAACCCAAAATTCTAGTGTTATTGTGGACCTATGTTAAGGATTGACCTAATTCTATACAACCTAAAGTCATCTAAGCAAAACTAATCAAAAATTAATCACAAAATTATGGAATAAATTCAAAGGGGAGCTAAAGTCCTAATCTAACTATCCTAAAAAGAATGGCCTAAAAATTCAAAGGGAACTAGCTAAACAAAATTCTACAAATCTATGCATCAACATAAAAGGAATTAAAAAGCTATTAAAAGAGAAAATACACAAAAAAAAATATTAAAAATGCATGAAATACAAATATTATGGTTTTATAATTTTCTAGACATTAACATGAAATGGGAGAAAAAATCCCCATACAAAAATCATCATTTTTCTATTTATTATGATATTTCAAAGATTAATGAAAAATGGAGAAAAAGAAATTAAAATGAGAAATCATTGGTGCAGATAGCAATTCCAAACAGTTCATATTTCAGATGGGCTTAAAATGGGGGTACAATTAGTAAAGCGCTAGGCCCAATTTTCATCAGAAAACCAATTAACAAAATATAAAGAAAAAGGAAAAGACACGGTGCAAATAGTAACAAAAATCAGTTCAATTCCTGGTTGGGCCATGAGAGGGGGTGGGGATATCAATCAAGCCCAACATCCCATTTAATGAAACGCTTCGTTTTGGGGCATCTTCAGACTTCCCTCCAAACGTGAGATTAAACCACAGCCTTTAGATCTCCACTCAGTCAATGAGTTCACGCATGATCCAACAGCCACGTCTTTATCTTCTTCCTCCAGCTAGGGTTCAAATGAGGAGGCCATGGAAACAGAGCTTCAAGCTCAAGCTTCTCCCAACTCGTATCACCTCAATTCTCCATGAAAAACTAAAATTCAAAACCCTAATCTGTCCTAAATTCTATGCCGATCACAACCAAGGCCTTAAAATCAATTGAATCATCCTAAATCTCTGAACCCGATCCAAGATCAAAAATATGCTCAAACTTCAGTTCTAACAATTCTTGAAATTAATTACCTCAGAATGATCACCACCTCACACTGGTTAGTTCTTGATATCAAACTCATGCTATAGCTCACTATACCTCGTGTTCTTGGTCCAAACAAAAATGGTGTCATCAACTCAACCTTCACCAATTGATCTCAAACTTCCCAGAATCCATCTCCTACTTGTCTCTAACCATTCTAACCTAACAATTCTACCTAATTATGCTTAAATCATGGTGTAGAAGAAAAGTTACTAACCTGTCAAATCTTGAACACCAGATAGGTCAAAGCTCCACTTCAACCTCTCAAACTCTTCAGAAACCTTCCTTGATTGATGATCTTGCTACTGTTTGCAAAAGTTTTGATGGAGAAAGCCTGAATCTCCAAACTCGATTGTGACTTGCAACCTTCAAAATCCAAAAGCTATCTCTTCAATTCTCCATGGTTTTGCTCTTAATTTGGTATGCACACATTCAGTGTGATTAATGGAATGTGTTTGGATAGAAAGAAGCAATGGAAATGAAGCAGAAAGTGGAAATTGATTTCAACTTGCAATGGAAGCAATTGAAATGGCTATCTCACTCTTCTCTCTAATCTCACACCAACCTTGCATCTGAGCAAGTTCTATACACTATATAGGATGCATTGGACCTCTCTAGAACCATCTGGAATCATCCAATGAGAATTTGGAATTCTCATGCCATGAGTTTTTCATTTCATCTCATCTCACATACCATCTCATGTCATGCCTCTTGCAGCAACTTACCTTGACTTGAAAATCTCCTTATATGAGATATATGAGGTGTTAAGACACTTTACTAGCTTGTGTATTGAGTTTCCTTGTGTTTTGCATTTGTACCTTATTATGCAAGCAACCATTTTCCAAAGCATGTCCATGATCTAACCCTTAAATCAAAAAAGTGGCTGAACCATTGTTTCGAAAATGCTTTTTAGAGTCAAAATGACCTATTATATGCCATGTTTTGGATGTGTAGCTTGGAAATTTCAATTTCCAACTTTGACTTATTTAACTTATGCCTCCATTTTAGGTCATTTTTACCATTTTTTGCTACAAGCCTTTTCAACATCTCATAACCTCCTTACTAGCCTTAAAACATCATTTTAAGCAAGTTTGATATTTAAGATTTTTCCATTTGAAGCTTGGAAATAGGAGTTATGGCCTTATGCTTGAAATGACCTATAATCTCCAAATGACCAAAATGCCCTTGACTTGTCAAAGCCATAACTTGAGTTCTACAAATCCTATCAAGGACTTCTAGTACTCTCTAGAAAGCTAAGAAGATTAGGAACAACATTCATGTTGACCAAAAGTTCATAGGAATCATCCTTCTTGGGCAAACGTTGGATGCAAGTTGGGTGACTTTTAAGGCCCCAGATTCACATACCTCAGATGACCTGTAACTTGTCAAAGTCATAACTTGAGCTCTACAAATCCTATCAAGGACTTCTAGTAGTCAAGTTAAAGCTAAGAGAAATCTCTAAAACATTCATGTTGGGGGTAAGATGAGATGACAATCACATCTTGAGCTAAACTGCCTTGAAGATAGGGGTCAAACTAGGGGATTTTACACTGTCAAGCCTTAGAAACCCTAGCTTGAAACTTCTCAAACTCCTCAATCATGATGAGTTGATCTTGGAATAATCCTTATAGCATCTCAATGCATCCATCCATGATAACATGGATCTTGGATTAGGTCTCAACCCTCTCCAAATCATCAGTTGACCTAGGGTTGACCCAGTCAAACCCTAATTATGCCACTCATGGCTGAGTCTTCTTATTCTTGCACAATGACCTCTCTAGGCTTCATGATGGCTTTCAAGACATCTCATAAGCTCTCTCAAAGCTTCAAGTCCATATTCATAGCTTCAGAATCATCTGAGGAGCTCCCACAACTCTCAAGTTAGGAGGCACACCACCTTGGTTTCAACCAATCTCTCTGAGGATCTCTTAACTTTTCTGACAAAGATATCAACCCTTGAACACTTGAATAAACTTCTTGGCTATCTTCAAAGTCTTTATTGGTACTCATACCTCTTGATATCTTGCATACATATCAATGAGATGCAGATGGTAATGCTAATATGAATGAAGTGAACCACAAGCTAGGTAAAGAAGTTGTTGGTCAAATTTTGGGGTGCAACAGGGGCCACGTGTGGCAACCTCACGTTCCCACCTCCACCAGCCTGCCCCACGCGTCTCACATCTGTCCCCCTTCACCCCTTCCACCGGCCGACATGCAAACCGCCGGAGGCTTCACCGGAGAAATCAAATCCGGCCATGCATCCGCCGCAACTATCGCTGGTAACCGTTCCTCTCGTCGGAAACTGTGTTTTTCACCGGAATTTCATTTCCATCAAACAATCTAACATGAAAATCATCGTCTCCGTTCGTCTTCATCCATCGATCTTCAGAGAATTTCATCAAGAAACCTCCAGATCTTAATTCTGTTCATCATTTCTTCAACAGACTCATCAAGAAATTCCAGATCTACACCGTGTTCATGCAAGATCTTCATCTTCATAACCGATTTCTCCATAATCATCAACATCAGTTCCAAAATATTCCATCCATCTTCAAGATCGCGCAACCGTTTCCCAAGTTCATCATCTTCATCGCACCTTCAAGAACTCCTTCAAACACGATCATCCCCAACGCCAGAAAACTTCAAGTTCGTCTCAACTTCACGAATCGTTCATAAGAACATTCAAAACCTTCCTCCATGATCATCGTCTTCACGTTCCTTCATCAGCAACTCAAGATCTGCCTTCACCTTCAGATCAACCGCAAGCGTCTTCGCAAATCTCCATGGATCTTCTTCACGAGTTCAAACGCCCTCACCTTCAACGCATTTCTTCATTATCTCCAGATTTAAAGTGACTCCTTCATGTTAAGGGTTTGGATAGATTTGTGGTGTTTAATTGGGAGGTTGAGACGGACGAAGATGAGGGAAGATAGAAGTGATGGAAGAGGGGGGTATTGATTAGTGGAGGTTTGTTCTGAAACGGCAACGGAGACGGAGGAGGTGAGGACATCAGTGACGGCGGAATATCAGAGGAAGATGGAGAAGAGAAACTAGGGTTTCTGAGTTTAGTTTGGGAGAAGTGAGAGAGGCGATGAGGATCCTGTTTGGTTCGTGGGCCTTAGGGCCCAATTTCAGTTTTGGGCATTACACCTCAGTTCCCCTAGCGCACCCCCCTTCCTTACTATTTTTTTTTGTTGCGGATGGGCTGGGCCCAATAACCATGTTTTTTTGGCTGCACCATTCAATTCCCAACGCACCCCCCAGTTCCTTTATTTTTTAGCTTTCTGGATTATTGTATTGTGGGTTGGGCCCAGTTCTGTTTTTCTGCATTCACCCCTTTTTTCAGGCTGTACCCCCCTCCCCTTTACATTTTTTTTTTCTTTTGTATTGGATGATTGATTGTAATAATTGTAGAATTTATATTATTTTTTTTTCTTCTTAGGAAATTATAGAATTATAGGGTATATAGATTTTAATATAGAATTTTTTTCTATTTTCTTTATAGAATATTATAGAATTTTTAGGATATTTTCTATTATGCAATTTACATAGAATTTCCCATTTTCTTTAAATAGTATTTCTTAGAATATTATTGTGTATGGAGTTTTTCATTCTATTTTCTTTATAGAACGTTATAGCATTTTAGGATAGAAATTTCATGCTATTTTTCTGTATGCAATTTCCTCTTAGTATTTCTTTAGAATATTTTCTAGTAGAAATTAATTGCCGTAATTCAGGAGTAGGATATTATTTCCATTTAGTGTTGGATTTCTCTCCTATTTTTCTTTTCTATCCGATTTTATCTTCGATTTTATTCTTGCATGGCCGTGTGACATGATTCAATTGGAGAATGATTTTCGATATCATTTCTCTATCTTGTCTTTGACACGGATATCAATACGCTACCTCTTAGAGTTCGATTTCTCGTATAAGTCAAACCATGACGGTCTAAGCGTTACATTGTTCCTGATTCGAGCATCCTCATCAAGGACCCAGAGAGGAGAAGATTGGAATGGAGCTTGCGCACATGTCGAGAGCCAACGGAGCCGCTTCGTTCAACATCGTCTTTCTTATTCAAGTCTTCAGGCAACCGTCGAGTGTTGTGAGCTGTATCGTTAGATACGTAGGAAATGACAGTTGAGGGGTTTCCTCTCAATCGTCTAGAGTGTTTAGTATGGTACCCTTTGGGTGACATGCGACGCATTCGCTCCTACGCCTTAGGTTCCTGCGTGTGTGTCCCGAGTTCCTTCCCGTTTAGGCGTTGAGCCTGCTTCCTCTTTGTTCTCGCCCCGCGCGGTCGAAACCCTTTTTCTCTCGCATTCAGGAGATCGAGACTCCTTCTCTTGCCCCTATGCAATCGAGACTTGCTTTCCTGTAGCGCCGAACTACGTTTGCTCTGATCTCTCGTGTCAGACGAGAGTAAGTAGGCATAGGATGCGATATCCTAGAAAGCTCCCTTTTCCCTTTTTCCCCTGTTTTGCTGTAGTTAGCTGAACTACAGCTGCTCTGATGTCTCGTACCAGACGAGAATATGTAGGCATAGGATGCAATATCCTAGCGAGCACACTAAACAACTAACTTCTCTGTTCTCTCGCTGTTGTGCGATCGAGACTTTCCCGCTAATGACTGATGTATCATTTCTCTTGCCCGAGCGCAATCGAGACCAGACCGTAGTTCTAGAACCCGTAGGTTCCCATACCTTTTAAACCAACGACATACTACGTCCGTTCTACCGCAAACAGGTAACGCCTAAGTCTCCATCGAGCGAGCAGCATACACCTAACTGCTAGAATGCGTACGCTAGTATCGTCAACCTTTTCTCTCACCCCTGTGTGATCGAGAACACCCTGTTTAGCCGTAGTTTGCCCGAACTACGTAAGCTCTGATCTTTCACGCCGTGTGAAAGTATGTAGGCACGAGATGCGATATCTCGGCGAGCAATCTCCCCCCGTAGTTTCCCGAACTACGTTGACTCTGACTTTCCCATTGCACGAGGGAATACGTAGGCTTAGAGCGCGATGCTCTATCGAGTCAGTTTCTTTCCGTTTAGACTTAGAAGTTGTAGATAGATTGTTTTTCACCTGTAAACAAACCAACAAGCATGGATCCCATCGAGTACGATGGACGTGAGGGGTGCTAATACCTTCCCCTCGTGTAACCGACTCCCGAACCCAGACAATGGTTGCGATGACCTTGTCTTATACCCTTTGCGTTAGGTTTTCCCGATCGTTTCCTTTCCCGTTCTGAGGGATAAATAACGAAAGGTGGCGACTCTTCTGTTTTGACGGCCTCATTTTTTCGCAGTAGCGACAGTGTGGTGATTGGATCAGTAGGATCGATGCACTTTGTGTGCTTGTGTGTATATGCATTATATGATGCGATGGATTAGTATGATAGTATGCAATGTGTATGTTGTGTGGTTATGCATAGTGTCTTGCATAGTATGTGGACGTGGTGAATCGTTGCTCAGTGGAGTGTATGCGATTCACACACGTGCTCCAAGTGGGGAGCGTGGACGTGAGGTATGATTTACTCACGTGCTCTAGTGGGGAGCGTGGACGGGATTTGGATCGTTGCTCGGATGGAGTGTATGCGACCACCCGTGTCCCAAGTGGGGGACGTTGATGATTTGATTATATGGGCTCAGGAGGAGCGTGGTAGGGATAGATAATTGCTCGGTGAAGTGTATGCGATCTATCCTGAGTTGAGTCGGTACTGCATAATTGTTGAGTCGAGTGCATGTGTTGCATTGTGGTTTGTGTGTGTTGTGATTGTGAATGAGGGGACAGTAGGTCCGGATGTGTTGCATTCGTGGTATGCATAGTGTGTTGGCATGGGGCAGTAGGTCCAGATATGTTGTATGTGAAATAATGAGTTATTGTTTCTGCCTTTCATTTCATGTACCATTATACCATTATTATTTGATCGTGATTCTCACCCCTTTGCTGTTGTTGTGGTTTGTGCTTCTTCGGAAGTACAGACAATCTAGGTGCTTATCTAGCTTGGATTGTGGCGAGTCGTAGGGATGCTCTGATACATAACATCGGGGCTTTTGGGGGTATTTGTATGTATTCGATGATTTTGTGTGCCCCTATGGCGTATCTTATTTTGTTGGACCCGATGATGATATTTCGTATATTTTGGGCAGATGGCCGAATTGATGAATACGCTGTTGATGACATGGATAATGTATATATGTTGTTATGTGTTATGACAGACTTCTTTTTCCGCTGAAATTTTATTGGAAATCAGTTTTGAGATGATTTGTGGAATTATGTTGAAAATTGTGACATCTCGTTGTGGGGAAAACTCTGATGTGTGTTTATTTTAATTGTTTTATTCTATTTTGAAGAAACAGGGTGTTACACTAACAACATAAAAACTTGGTCGAACGGACCGACCTGCTCTGATACCACTAATGTAACACCCTTTTCTACCCTACAAATATAATGGCAAATCAATCACATTTATCAGAGTAAAATATTAAACACAAAACAAATCACCTCAAAGGGCGTACATTTCTCAATAACTCAAATAAAAGTCAATGCTCCGTAAACAACGGGTTTTCCCAAAATTACTCGAAATTTGCTCAAAAGGCAACGGAACTCAAAAAGGCAAAATCCAAAGTTTTCCTTGCGCATCAACATAATCAAAATAACGATAATCAATAAAATATGGTGTAACTCAAAGACCCATACCCAATGTTACACTATCAGAGCAAGACCCTTTAAGTCAACCAAAAGTCAAAAACTCCAAAAAGTCCTCGACAGCACCCACGGCTAAACCTGGTCATCTGCATGTTACCCACGTGGAGGCAACATTCAAACAGGAAGGGTGAGTAAAACGATTCATAATAATCAATATAGGAATCAATATATAAAATAGTGTCATTTTCGTATTCAACATCATCATAATCATCAAGGAAACATCAAAAAGCCATAATATCATAAATTACACCAAATTGTCACATAAATGCAAATGAAACAAGACTCATGCATGTGGTACCAATTCATCAAAGTTCGATTGACACTAAGCCATCAAACCTCCATAGATCCCCATCAATAGGATCGATTCTACACAAGAAACGGAGCACAATAAAATACTTCACATCCGCACAATGGGACTGAAGCCACAAGAATCAAACACTAGACCAAAGTCCAGAATGCATATGAATGCATGATGCACATGTAAATATCATCCTCATAATAACTCATTAGGTGCATCATCATTCATCAAAATCATTATAATAATCATGTCATCATATAATCATTAAAAACTCATGGAATCAACATCATAACTCGTCATCATTACTCATAGGAATCATCATACGATCATGTATTAATCACATATGAATCACAGTCATACTCAAGGTAATTTATCCAAAAAATCACAGCATCAAAGCATCAAGACAGCACTGCACAAGAACACAATTCGCGAAACTCTGATACGTTTGTTGAACAGTTTGTCGTGCGAGTCTAGAGTAAGTGTTCGCCGTGCGAAGAATTGTTTGCTGTGCAAACTCACGATTACAGCAAAATGCTGTTACGCACCAGTAGTAAAACCAGCCCAAAAGTCCCTACGATTTCCTTCCCCAATACCCCAAAAACATCCCTAAATCATTCATTAGGTATTACAGCGGCAAAGGCACAAAATCTACGACTTATTAGGCCAATCCCATATCATATTTACGCCTCCAATTCCCATAAAATCCTTACAATTTTCCCACATTTATTAGAGTTCTCATAATCAATTACCCTATATGGTTAAAACCTCAACAACAAATTTTGGCCACGAAGGCCTAATTTCCCTTACTCCCAAATCAACCTCAAACCTATCAGACCATCAGTTCAAATCCCTCAAACTCATTAAACTCACCAGAAAGGCAACAAGAATTCAATACTCAAAATCCCTAAACTCTTAAATCGGCTTTAAATATATTGAATCACATATTGAAAATAATGAAGGTAATACTCCCCATACCTTAATTGCCGACTCTAAGCCTTTCTCCTTGATTCTTGGAAACCTCGCGAAGCTTTGCCTCAATCCTCTTCCTCATAGCTTTGGCCTCTATTTCTTTTCTTGTCATGGTCTAACAAGAATGAATCCTAATTCCCTCAAAATTCCTTTTTGTTAAACCTAACTTTGGGCCTTAAAATGGGCTTTCTAATTTCACCCTCACTAACTCCTCCTCAAAAGTCCACTTTGCCCTCAATTCACTTATATTTATTTAAATTAATAATAATACCAATATATTCATATTATATACTATTATTTAAATAAATAACTCAAAATCCATAATTCTCAATATTCACACCAACCACCGAAAATCACCAAAAATATGAATATTCAATTTCAACTAAACTAAATAAATATTCCAATAAATTTGGGGTGTTACAAACTCAACCAGACACCATCCAAAATCTCGATTATGTCGTTACTACTGAGATCTCCCGCCCATCAACAAGCCTTGTTGAAAATATTCATGCAAGCCCATGTGACGAAGGACATCACTGTGGGGCAATTTGACTTCGTCGTTACGAACATCACAACCTACAACACACTGAGCTTCGACAATAGCGACTTGACCACTGAGATTCGTGAGCACAATCGTGCCTTTCACGTGTCTGTTAAATATGAAGAAGATACACTCTCCCGAGTTCTTGTCGATACACGATCAGCGCTCAATGTAATGCCCAAAAGAACGCTAGCAAAATTGGCATACAAAGGAGCCGAGATAAGACCCACATCTTTAATTGTGAAGGCTTTTGATGGATCGAGAAGGACTGTAATAGAATAAGTTGATTTACCAATCATGGTAGGACCATAAGTCTTAGAAATCACCTTTTAAATAATGGACATAAACCTGGCATATAGTTGTATGCTGGGAAGGCCGTGGATACACACAGCAGGCGCTGTTACATCCATATTACACCAAAAGATGAAATTCATTACTGAGGACCAGTTGGTCGTGGTGCATGGTAAAGAGGACCTGATGGTAAGCAACCTATCCTCTTTTCGATACGTTGAAGTTGATGAAGATGCATTGGAAACATCTTTCCAAGCATTGGAGATTGCACATGTTGTATTGGTTGAGGACGCTTCCATTACACATGGTCCATCTTTCGCCTCCGTCTAGAGCATTAAAAACACCATAAAAGAAGGACTTCCGCAAGGTTGGGGGAGATAATCAAAGTCAACGCTCGAGTAAAGAATGGTCGACAAGGGTTGGGTACAACGTTTCTTAGCAGTATCAAAATACCCAGAATGGGTGGCCAACATTGTACCCGTACCTAAAAAAGACGGCAAAAGTCAGAATATGCATAGACTACAAGGATCTGAACAAGGCTAGTCTGAAGGATGATTTCCCATTGCCACATATTGATACTTTGGTAGATAACACGACCAGCTTTGCAGTGTTTTCATTCATGGATGGTTTCTCCGACTATAACCAGATAAAGATGGACCCGACCGATATGGAAAAAGCAACCTTCATCACACCTTGGGGCACTTATTGTTATAAGGTCATGCCTTTTGGTCTGAAGAATGTTGGGGCCACATATTAGCGAGCCATGGTGGCATTATTCCATGACATGATGCACCAGGAAATTGAGGTTTATGTCGATGACATGATCGCCAAGTCTTAGAACAAAGAAGATCACCTTGATTATCTGCTGAAGTTATTCAAAAGGCTTAAGAGATATCAGTTGAGACTGAATCCTGCCAAATGTACCTTCGGAGTCAGATCCGAAAAACTACTCGACTTCATCGTTAGTCAACATGGAATCGAAGTGGATTCCGACAAGGTACGAGCCATCTAAGAAATGCTTCCGTAAAAAACAGAGAAACAAATCAGAGGGTTCCTCTCCAGACTAAATTATATCTTCAGATTCATCTCCAACTTGACTCCTACTTGCACGCCAATCTTTAAGTTGTTACAAAAAGATCAAGCGGTTGTATGGAATGAAAATTTCTAGGCGGCATTTGAGAAATCAAAGGTTACCTCCAAGAACATCCAATATTAATCCCTCTTGTGCCTATAAGATCTCTCTTCATGTACATGACCGTGCTCGAAGAGTCAATGGGTTGCGTCTTGGATCAAATTGATGAGTCAGGGAAGAAAGAGCATGCAATTTATCACCTGAGCAAGAATTTTACCGATTGTGAGAGTCGTTACTCCCCGTTGGAAAAAGCTTGTTGCGCTCTGGTTTGGGCAGCCAAACGTCTGAGATAGTACATGATTTGTCACACTACTCTGTTGATATCCAAAATGGATCTAATAAAGTACATATTCGAGAAACCTGCTCAGACGAGAAGACTATCAAGATAGAACATGCTCTTGTCAGAGTATCATATTCAATATGTCACTCAAAAGTTAATAAAAGGAAGTGTCTTGTCAGACCACCTTGCTGATCAACTTATTGAGGATTATCAGCTGCTCAAATTCGACTTCCTAGACGAAGACGTTGTAATACCCCAAATTTTGCCCTAAGATTTGTCGTCGCATTTCATTGCATTTTTATTGCATTTAATCAATTACTAACAAATTTGTGTAGTCGTTTGACTTTTTGCAGGTAAATATCATATGGCATGCATTTTTTTTTTCTAAAAAGTAAAAATGGCATAATTGACAAGAGGGCATGTGTAAGGAGTTGTGAGTGTGAGAGGTTGAGAGTTCGAATCTCACCTTTGTCACTTTTTCGTTTTTTATTATTTTTACTCTAAATGTTTCTATCTCTCATTAAAAAATAACAAAAATAATTTTTTATTATTATTTAATTATTATTTTCGTATTTTAATTAAATCATTTTTTAAAATATTATTTTTTTCACTTTTTTCTAAATTATTCATAAAAATATCCAAAAAATCATAAAATAAAAAATATTGGAAAAAATTTTGTTTTTTTTATAATATTTTTGATTTTAGGAATCAATAGGATTATTAGTTTTATTTTAAGTTTATTAAATTATATTTTTTCTAAACTAATTATTTAGTTTGGGCTTTAAAATGGGTTTTAGGGACATTATTGACAATTTGGTGTTAACCCTAATTTGTTCCCTATATATACATGTGTTGCCTTGTTGAAAAGGGGTCAGAAGGTTTTCTTCAGAAAAGTGGAGAGAGAAAGGGAGAAACAAAGGAGATCCCCAGAGAAGAAAGACGGTCGTTCCCACAACTCGTCAGAAGGATTGGATCTCCAGTGTTCCCTTATTCAAACCTTTTTCACATTTACCGAAGCAAACCTCCGCTTCGTAGGTTAAATTACTAAACCTTTTGCCTTTTCATGTTTATGTGCATATTTTGCCATGTTAATGTGTTTAGGTCCGTTAAATTATTAAACCTTTTGCCTTTTCATGTTTATGTGCATATTTTGCCATGTTAATCTCCATGTGTGTTTAGGTCCGTAGATTTTAATATCAAAACCCTTTTTTATCAAAACCTTTTTTAAAATCAAAACCCTTTTTTTATTATTAAAACTTTTTTTTTAGTAAGACCTTTTTTAAAAACTGAAAAGCCTTTTTGTTCCCAAGAAGAAAAAAAAAACCTTTTGTTCCCAAAAACCTTTTCCCAAAAAACTGAAAAGCCTTTTCCCAAAAAACTGAAAAGCATTTTCCCAAAAAAACTGAAAAGCCTTTTTTTGGATTGAAAAGCCTTTTTTGTTCTAAAAAAAAACTGAAAAGACTTTTCCTCCAAAAAAACTTTTTTTTATAATTTAAACTTAATATTTTTTATAATTTTAACTTAAATATTTTTTATTAAAAAATTAAAACCTTTTTTTATAATTAAAATATTAAAAAATTAAAACTTTTTCGTAAGGAACTCCTGATGTTTGATGTTTGTCGTGTCATTTTATGTACCTTTTATTACTTTTCTTTCTTTGGGCATTTCATGTGCATGCTGGAGGTTGAGATGTGCTTGTGGTGGCCACAGCCCCACACTATTTTCCTCCCTCACTTCATTCTAAGTGTCATTACATATTTTCATATTCTTCATGTTTTCAGAAATGTTTCTTTGTTTCTTTATACCCTCTGCCTTTATTACTTTTCTTATTTCTGTACCTTAATTATTCCTCCATATAATGATTTGTCATATTTTCACATTTTTTTACAGTTTTATCCTTCCGAAGGATTAGGTCCAGCCTTTTGGCCGCCGAGTCAATAGCCTTACCCCTTTAATGGATCAAACCCTGTTTAGCCTAGGTGTCCCGCCGTGGGCAAAATTGCTTTTATCCTAGTGTTAGGCCAAAAGAGTCGCCGTACTCTGTTTTAAGGTTTTCCGCCGTGGAATCCCTAATTTAACCCTATTTTAATTTTAATTAACATTTTTTAACATAGAGATTGGAGTCTCTGAACAAACCTTGGCCACAGTCAAGACGTTTCTAACCTCCTTTGAGAGGGGAACTATAGTTACTCTGATTCCATTCACGTAAGGATATGTAGGCACAAGATGCGATGTCTTGTCGAGTAAACTTAGAATTAACCCCTAGGTCTTTTTTAATTTTCAATCCTTTGTATATACCCTAAAGCAAAATAATTAATGAAATAAATAAAAAAAAATAAACAAAAGGTTCCCGTAGAGTACTACGGAAGTTTAGGGTGCTAATACCTTCCCTAAATTTAACCAACCCCCGAACCTTAGATCTCTCCCTTTTAGGTTTTTCCTTTCTTTAACCTTTCCTTTGGATAAATCAAAGACCGGTTGTAAATGAATTAAGATTCAAGTTAATCAATAGCTTGACATCCAAATTTCACCGCAACAGAAAATGGCGACCTCACTGGGGAGTCCTAATTTTTGAGGGTTATCCCTATCTTGTTTATTTTTCTTCATATATTTGTTTTTACTCATTTGTATATACGTTGTTCAGGGTACCTTGCTTGGGAATTACTGTGTTGTGAGATAAGTCCTACACCCGGACTTGAGTGACATTATTATAGGATGGCGATATATTCGACGAGGCTTATAGGGAGTGAGTCCCGACCAAGCTAAATCGAGAATCACCGCTCAGTTGAGACACTTTCGAAAATGGTTCGGTTGGTCGAGTGTAATCGTGAAAACTTTTACCATTATCGATTGGAGTCTGTGATACTGGGAACCGTAGTACCTTTACACCATCTTGGCCTTATATAGGATGTAGTGCAGGAACTATGTGGGAGTAGTCCTACAATGGTTGCTACGCGATGCTACACTTAAAAGAGGTTCTCTTGAGAATATTATTGACCCTCGAGTTAGTCGGAAAGTCGATAATATCCGAAAGATGGACTGATGACTTTGGGCACTGATTTAGAACCCTTGTTCTGCAGGTACAATCAACCTATAGTACATACCTCTTTGGGAAGGGTAGACCTTGACTCCATTCATTGTTCCTCTAAAATTAGGACCTTTGTTTGCTTATGTGCGTTTGTGCTTTGCATCCATAAAGCATCATATCATTTCTAGTTTCAAGGAATTCAAAAGTCCTTTGCAAATTCAAGAAGTCCTACATTTTAAAGTCTAACAGCTTTTCTCGCTTTCCTAAAAGGGAATGTTTGCAATCGACCGTTGAAATTCTTGAGACCATTGCATGGCATTAGCATCACATTTTTGCATTGCATTTATCCCCCAGTTTCTCCTTCTTGGTCCTATCGTCTTCTAGTGTACCTTTGAGTCGTCAAGTTGATTCCTCGACACAGATATCAGACCAGAAACGGAACAGGAGTCACTTTGATCCTATTCTCATGACTTACACAGAGCTATATCCTGACTTAGTCCGGCAAGGACTGATTACTACAAAGGCTTTACCACCTCCTCTTAATCCTCCGGCTGGATTTAGGGCTGATCTCCATTTTGCTTCCCATGAGGGTGCCCCAGGCCATGACTTGGAGCATTGTTTTGCATTGAAGGCTAGAGTATGTGAATTGGTTAGAACTGGAATACTTGATTTTACAGACAGTCATCCGGATGTTCAGAAAAATCCCTTGCCAGTACATCAGAATTGAAGCTTTGTCATTGGGCTTTTTTTTTCTCGTTGTTTGCATTTTCCTTATTTTGTTTAAGTTGTTTGCTTTCAATTATGTTTGTACTTTCATTAATGAAATAAGCATTGCGACTTTTGATTCAATTCATTTCCGTCCATTTATTTGCATCTTTATGCTTTATTTTTCAAATGTTTACTTCTTGTCCAAAATTTTGATATGCTAAGATCGGAGGGAGGATGACGAAAATGTTATACCCATAACTGCTGTCAGTATGCTTTCAATTAAACCTTGTTGACGATGTAAGGCATTGTTTCAATTCCCAAACACTAGAGAAATAAGGAAGTTAATCCCTCGTTACCCCCTTCGAGCCTAGAAGTTGGAGTTTCTTTCGTTACAAAAAACCCACAATTATAACCTTGGGATGGGTAGTTCTCAGTTAACTTGGTTGTGTGTTCATACGATACACCTTTCATTAACAAATTTTCCTTCGCACACGTCAAACAAGTGTCGAAGATGTTTTCTAATCAAAAGGTCGATGATGGTTCACCGTAATCATTAAAATCAAACAGTCACTTTCCTTCACACAAAAAAAAATAATATAAAAAAAAATAAAAAAAAATCAAAAGAAGCCCGCTAAGTCAAAACCTATGAAGGAGACTTAGGCAAAACTAGGGCATCCCGCTGACTGTAAACTCTAAAATAAACAGTTCAGGCAAAATTTAGGGATAATACAAAGAGATTTTTAAATCCTTATCTTGAAAATCCTCAATGTCAAAACAATCAAATGTTATAGGGGAGTAGTGGCTGCCTTTTCATAGGTCCCTTTGACTTCTGAGTCATCATTGCTACGATCAATGAAATCCATAACTTATGGGAACCTGAATGCATAGTATGAGTTAACTGAGCATAGGACTGAAAATCATCACGTAGATTGGGTGGGTACAAATAAATTTTGAGCCTTTATCTTTTGTTTCATAAACCGTGAACCAGGCCACATTACAACCCCCAAAAGACCTAATTAAAGCAAGGTTATTTTGAAAGTATACTACAACAAGGTTGCGTAACCTGACTCCAAAAGATCCTTGCGAATCATTTATTTTGGCAATACACTTTTATTTTAAACTTTGAGTGTCTTGAACCGCCTTGTTCTGACTAACGACTCATGTATTTTCCATCTTTCAAAAATAATTTTTCAAAAAATCGCATGAACTTTGCATTACCATGTTTGTATGAATATTTTTGTGGTGGCCACAGCCCCACACTATTTTCCTCCCTCACTTCATTCTAAGTGTCATTACATATTTTCATATTCTTCATGTTTTCAGAAATGTTTCTTTGTTTCTTTATACCCTCTGCCTTTATTACTTTTCTTATTTCTGTACCTTAATTATTCCTCCATATAATGATTTGTCATATTTTCACATTTTTTTACAGTTTTATCCTTCCGAAGGATTAGGTCCAGCCTTTTGGCCGCCGAGTCAATAGCCTTACCCCTTTAATGGATCAAACCCTGTTTAGCCTAGGTGTCCCGCCGTGGGCAAAATTGCTTTTATCCTAGTGTTAGGCCAAAAGAGTCGCCGTACTCTGTTTTAAGGTTTTCCGCCGTGGAATCCCTAATTTAACCCTATTTTAATTTTAATTAACATTTTTTAACATAGAGATTGGAGTCTCTGAACAAACCTTGGCCACAGTCAAGACGTTTCTAACCTCCCTTGAGAGGGGAACTACAGTTACTCTGATTACATTCCCGTAAGGATATGTAGGCACAAGATGCGATGTCTTGCCGAGTAAACTTAGAATTAACCTCTAGGTCTTTTTTAATTTTCAATCCTTTGTATATACCCTAAAGCAAAATAATTAATGAAATAAATAAAAAAAAATAAACAAAAGGTTCCCGTAGAGTACTACGGAAGTTTAGGGTGCTAATACCTTCCCTAAATTTAACCAACCCCCGAACCTTAGATCTCTCCCTTTTAGGTTTTTCCTTTCTTTAACCTTTCCTTCGGATAAATCAAAGACTGGTTGTAAATGAATTAAGATTCAAGTTAATCAATAGCTTGACATCCAAATTTCACCGCAACAGACGTCATGTCTCTTAAAAAAACCAAAGAAGAGCCAGGCCCTGAGGAGGGCTCTGAACCCGGTCCACGGTGGAAAATGATGTTTGACGGTGCATCCAACAAAATAGGTCATAGTGCTGGTGCGGTTATGGAAAATCCTACCGGAGGATATACTGCAGTTACCGCCAGATTATGCTTCAAATGCACGAACAATATAGCTGAGTATGAAGCCTATATCTAAGGTCTTGAAGCTGCCATTGACATCCGCGTTAAGATTTTGGAAGTAATTGGCGACTCTGCCTTGGTGATTTATCAGCTCAAGGGCGAATGGGGGACCCGAGATGAAAAATTGATTCCTTCCAAAGACTACATTTTGGAGATGATCGAGTATTTTGATGAGATCATTTTCAGACATGTCCCAATGTTTGAAAATCATATTGCTAATGCTTTAGCCATGCTAGCATCAATGTGGAAGGTCCAGTTTGTCAACGAGGCTCCTCTAATCTGCATAGAAAGAAAGACTGCATCAACATACGTCATGATGATTGAAGAAGAATCTGATGGAAAACCATGGTTCTACGACATCAAAAATTACCTCCAGAATCAAGAATATCCGGTCGATGCCTCTAAAATTGATAAGAGGGTTGTGTGAAGATTGTCATCCAAATTCTTCATTAGCGATAATGTTCTGTATAAAAGAAATTACGACATGGTCTTACTCAGATGTGTTGACAAAAGAGAAACAGACATGCTAATGACATAAATTCATGAAGGTACCTTTGGTACCCATGCAAGCGACGATGCCATGGCAAAGAAAATCTTGAGGGCTGGCTATTATTGGTTGACTTTGGAGACTGACTGTATCTTGTTCGCCCGAAAGCGCCATAAATGCTAGGTTTACTCGGACAAGGTGCACGTGCCACCGCATCCTTTGAACGTGTTATTTTCATCTTGGTCGTTCTCAATGTGGGGCATTAACATGATTGGGGCAACCGAGCCCAAAGCATCCAACAGTCATCGGTTCATCCTCGTCGCTATCGACTACTTCACCAAATCGGTAGAAGTTGCATCCTATGCTAACGTGACCAAACAGGTGGTCGCCCGGTTTATCAAAAAGGAGATCATCTATCATTACAGGATCCCTAACCAGATCATCACAGATAATGGGACGAATCTGAATAAAAAACAATGAAAGAGCTCTGTGACAGTTTCAAAATTAAACATCACAACTCCTCTCTCTACCGGCCCAAGATGAACGGCACTGTAGAAGCTGCAAATAACAACATCAAAAAGATTATGCAGAAGATTATACAAAGATTGGCATGAAATGTTGCCATTTGCGCTGCACGAATATAGAACATCAATTCGCACTTCAACAGGAGCAACCCCTTTCTCCCTGGTCTACGGGATGGATGCAGTATTGCCTATTGAGGTTGAGATACCTTCGTTAAGGGTCTTGGTGAAAGCCAATCTCGAAGAAGCTGAATGGGTGAAGGAAATATTTGATACTCTGAATCTCATTGACGAAAAGTGGATGGCAGTGATATGCCACAGTCAGCTCTACCAAAAGAGAATGAAGAGGGCCTTCGACAAAAGAGTCCAAATCAAAGAATATAAGGAGGGTTAGCTAGTACCTAGAAAGATTCTGCCAGTACATCGAGACATGCGCGGAAAGTGGATGTCGAACTACGACGGCCCATTCATTGTGAAGACGGTCTTTTCTGGAGGCTCTTTGATCCTTACAACGATGGATGATGAACAACTCCCTCATCCCGTGAACACAGATGCAATAAGAAAATATTATGTCTAAAAAACCCGCTAAGTTGAAAACTTGGAAAGGCAGCATACGCAAAAAAGGGGGAATCCCGATGGATTATAACCTATGAAGGAAACCCGGGCAAAAATTAGGGATAAAACAAAAGAAAAGAAAAAGCTTGCTAAGTTGAAAACCTGGAAGGGCGACTTAGACAAAAAAGAGCAACAAAGGCATCAGGATTTGTTACTACTGCTGAAGATTGTTAAAAAGGCTCACTTTCCACTACTCTCATCAGAGGCAACATTTCGGACCGACTCTTAGTTAGTTAGGACTGGATGATTGTTGGATTTCTGTACACCTTTACTTACATTGCTATTTTTCCAAATTTTAATTGTTCTATGGGGCTTTGCCTTTCGGAAGTTTCCATCTTTATAAAATCAAATTTGGACCAATCTTTTGCTCTGTCTTTTTTGTTATGTAAATATCACTTATTTGTTAATAATGATTTTTTGAAAGCAAAAAGTTTTTCAAAACAACAAAGTTGTTTTAAAGAAAATTAATTAACAAGTAAAACATAAACTTTGATTGCGGCATGACGATGTAAATTTAGACTCCTCTCATGAGGAAAGAATGGTTGAAACCTTAATACCCGCATCTCAGCAGTATGAGGTTCTATAGAGATTTCTTTTCTCACGCCGCCGCGCTACAAGGGGTCGACATCTCTGATCAGTGATTTGGTCAAATGTATTGAAGTCATGAGCTCTCTCCAGCAAGTTTGCAAAAAGCAGAGATCGCTTCTCCAGCAGAATCGCCAGAGGATTAGTACCACTTTCCAGCAATGTGATTCAGTGTGCTTCTCTTTGTTTCCCCTGTGTTAGATTGTTATCTTTCTTTCGTTGCTTTCCCCTGCGAGTCGTCCGACATTACATCTGCATCATACCTGTAGCATATGCATTTTTTCAGCATAGCTCTTGTTTTGGTCTGTTATGGTTGTAGCCTTTGTGATTTGTTCAGGCGGTGTTTCTTTATCAAGAATCTATTAAGCGTTCCTTCCTAGTAGTTACTGGATGTCATCTTAAGATCCTTTGGTCGTTACCAAACCCTTTGCTTCGGATCTGTTGTCACAGGCTTATCCTTTAATTGTTACCTTAACTTTGTCAAGTTATCTGACTTAAGTATTATTGTGATAAATACTTATATCCCTGGGAAGTCTGGTAGTTACCGGCATTATTTAAATCCAATGGTTATTGGTATCATTGTTTGGTTGTCACCTTATCCCCAGTAAGCCTAAAAATGTTTTGACTATCATCATTTAAAGTCCAATCGTTACTGGCATCTCGGTTTTGGTCTTTACTATATCCTTTTTAAAGACTAATGGCTATTGGCATTGTTCGTCTCAGGGTGGCTGGTGGTTACCAGTATCCCTGGTGAATCTTAGGATGTTTGGTTGTCACCAACACTCCTAGTGCATCTGTGGATGTTTTTATTTGTCACCTACATCTCCAGTTTGTTTCCTGAAGATCCCGTTCGAACTCTTCATTATAAGGAAATCCTTTATTTATGGTTTAATCCCCTGAGAAGATTTTATTTCTCTCTGGATCCCCCAGGAAGTCTAGTTGTTATCAGCTCCCTGTTAATTTTGCCTGACTGGTCGTCACTAGATTCCCCTGAAGTCTAGTTGTGACTAGCATTAGGTCGGCCATTGACCACTATCTGATACTGCTAATTGGTAGTTTCCAAACTTTAGTCATTACTAATGTTGCAGCTTATCCTTAAGATCTGGTGTTTACCTGAATCAATCCTTCAGTCGATGTTCTGTTTGTTAACTAACTCGGATGAAGACCAGTAGTCACTAGCATTGTTATAAATCCAATCGTTATTGGTATCATTGATTTGGTTGTCACCATATCTTCCTGAGGTCTAGTCGTTACTAGCACTCCCCAGAAAGTCTAGTGGTTACTGTCATTGTTTAAAGTCCAATTGTAATTGGAAAGTTTCATCCAACTGTGTTGTGTTTCTTTGATTATTGGTTATCACCAATATCTCCCCATTGAAGGCTAGTCCTAGCATTCCTCAGGATGTCCAGTAGTCATTGACACTGGTGAAAGTCCAATGGTCATTGGCAATGTTCTTCAAAACTTGATCATAGGGTGGTTGGTCGTTACCAGCATTCCCAATGAATCCCTTGATATCCCCAGCAAGTCTGAGAGGTCTAGTGGTCACTAGCATCCCTGTTGAGTATGGTCTTATTTCTAGTCTTTTACTGAAGATCCCATTTGAACTCTCCGTTGCAAGGAATATCCCACATTGGTTTGTTCCCCAAGAGACCATGTCTCTGGTCTTTTGCATCCCCCAGTTGAAGTCTGTTGACTTTTGTTCCCCTGCATGGCTTCTTATCAGTATCTCCCTTGATGCATTTCCCCATGGAGATTGGCCTTGTCCTTGGTGAAGATTTATCTTCCCCAGTGGAATTCTTGTCCCTAGTGTGTGGAGGATCACCGTAAGGTACCACCTTTAGTCACGACTGAGCTATTATTTATTTTGTTATGGGTCTCTCCCCAGTTTGTATGTGTTCCCAATGGGTAGTTACTCGTTGTTTTGTTCTTCTTCTTTCTTTTGCTCATGTGTCAGCATTTTCTTGCACTCCAGCACCATAAAGCATCATTCTTAGAATTCATTACATGATCAACATTTGTCCTTTTTCATACCATCGCATCTAAGGGACAAAATTTTCGGTTTGCTATATTTAAATACCTTTCAGCATGATTTTATGGAGATTGTTATCTAATTGCCATCTGGTAAAGATATTTAAATAGGGGAAATTGTCATACCCCAAATTTTACCCCCTAGATTCCATCATCATTCTAGGTTCATCAAGCATATGTTATCTGACTTTAACCTTTTTTAAGTTGATCTTTGTCAAGATGCAGATGAGTTAGGGCTTTACACTGTCAAAATCAAGGATCCTGTGGATTGATCAGTCAAGGTGTTGGATTGATCTTCTACAAATTAAGTTTTCATGTCATCAAGAGACTCACATCTTGTCGAGACCAAGTGTTATTTGAGGTTGTTACCAAAAGAACAGAAGCAATGTAGTGCAACACCCTGATTAGGGTTTCTAGTGAAAAAGTCAACTGAAGTTTGACTTTTGGTCCAAATGGATTTCCAAAGATTGAATCATGATCCATATCACTCCTATGAATTTTTAAAGTCCCACCAAGAAGTTTGAAAGGCTCAAAGAATCCAGAACACTGAGGATCGATCCTGAAGATTTCAGTCGTTTGATTCGTCTGTCTAGAAAGTCAACTCTTTGACTTTAGGGTTTTTGACCCTAAATTGAAGCAAGCAAGCATTCCAACATCATTTTATTCCTAACTAGTGATTTTGGTGGATATTTAATCAAGGATTGATGGATAACTTGCAAATCAAGAAATTAGGGTTCATGAAAAACCCTAATTTGTAGCCAACTTGAAGTGATCATAACTTCCTAACCATACATCCAAATGGACTGGTTCAAAGCTTGTTGGAAATATCTCAAGGAGTACTACAAAAGTTTCCAGGTTTGAGGTCCAAAAATGCATAGAATTTGAGTTGTGAGCTCATCAAGTTATGAAGAATTTCAACACTTAGAAAATTTTCATGTTTCTTGGCTTGTAAGTCAACTTTTGCCACAATCTTCAAGAGGATTTTTGACATAGTTCCCTTTGGAATTTGAACTTGTGTAAAACATGAATGTTGTAGATCATGTTTGAGGATTTTTAAAAAGTACCAGATCATTTTCTCAACCTTTGTGGTTAGGGAGAATCGAAGAAGGCAAGTTAGGCATTTTCCATGTCATAAAACCAAGTTCAGCATTGGCATTTTCTTGCATAAACCCTTCAAACCTCTCCTAATCCTTTTCTTAACTCATTATTTGATTCTTATGGACCTAAATATGGAGGTTATAGTGCATATACACGAGCAAAACTCAGAGTTGAGATTAATTGAATTGTTTAATCATGCAAGTGGATGCAAGTGGCATGATAGAGAAACTTTTCTTGCAATTTCTATCACAGCTCAGGAACCACATCAGCTTCTCTCTCCCTTTCACTTTAAGACCACTATTTGCAGGCTATAGGTAATGATCAAACTCATAGAGAGGTAACTAGAACTCAGAATAAAGATATCAAGTTGATCTTGCACATTTTGCCTCCAAAAAGGGCAAAGTTGGCCAGATGAGCCAATTTGCCCATACCACTTGATTTCTAAGCTTACATATAAATAGAGCCTTCTCCTCACTTCCAAACTACACCATATTGAGCTAGAAACCAAGAAAAACCTCTCCCATTCCACAGATCATAACCTTCTTGCAAGCATTGAAGTTAACTTCCTTGTGAAGCAAAACCAGTTTTGCACAAACTCTGTCAAAACCTCATACAGTCATCAAACACCTTGGCCAACACTTCAAACACATCACATGCTATGTATTGAAGGTGTTAAAACACTCACTCCCACTAGAAAAATTCTCACTCAAAAATTCAAACCTCAATCCAAGAAAACTTTGACTTTCTACATTTTCAAAGCCAAGTCCCCATTCTGACCATTTCCAAACCTTCAAACACTTCAAGCACCTTCCATAAATCATCCCTAAACTGTTCCAAAACAATTTTTCCATCTGTGACTTCATTTACTTGAAATTCAACATTGGTCACTTTGCCATTTTGCAAATAAATAATAAATCACTTAAGCACATAATAAAATTTCATCAGAGTATAATTGAAAAAATGGTATAAAAGGAGCATGTCACACAATACGTGAAATAAAACATACACACCTGCTCAATAGAGATATGCAACAGTGGGGTAGCTTCAACAGAGGAACTTAGTCCTTACACCCACATCTCAATATTTAGAATTAAAAGCGGAAAATCTAAACATTTAATCACTTTAAACAGGCTAATCATAAAAATACATATCATTCAGTTTGATTCACCACATCATTTGTGTTTACATAAACATTTACCATCAGATACACATACAAGATGTATCCCAAAAGAATACTATACAATCCTAACTACCCGGTGCTACATATCAGAGCATAACCGACCAAAAGAATAAAGCTATACTTCACAAAAGACTTCCATCAAAGCTAATCTGCAATGCCTCATAGAGCATTATAAAACAGCAGAAGGGTGAGAAATATTATCATAATAATTAATGCATATATATATATATATATATATATATATATATATATATATATATATATATATATATATATATATATATATATATATATATATATATATATATATATATATATATATATATATATATATATATATATATATATATATATATATATATATATACACACACACACAAGCATAGAATACACATATCCCGCATTTCTCACCATAATTTATTCATAACTCATCATACATTTCACAACATGTATAAACACACATGGATAATCACAAAACATGTTTCATCATGCACATATCCATAGTTCTCAACTCAAAAATCCACACTCAAGCATATTTCATATAACAATGATATCCATGTGTTGCACCCCAAAATTTGCCCAACCTTTTCTTAACTTGGTTTATGTTTCATTTCATTTCTTTCTAGCATTTGCATTACGTAGCATGTTGCATTGAACAGGGGATCAAGAGTTTGTGCACCTCAAGAGGAGTCTACTCAGAGGGTTGAGCCTAAGCAAGGGGTTCTACTCATGTTTGGATGGTAATCAAGTCATCAGGAATGAACAATGGTCTTATGAGAGAAAGGATGGATGTATGTGGATCAGCTCCTAACTTGGAGGCCAACTGAAGATCATCAGGGTTTTTGAATTCATGGTTGTGGATATTAAGTGTTGAGAGAGCTCATTGAGTGCCTTGAGGGTCATTGTGGAGCTCATCCAAGTGTTTGTGCCAAGTGTGAAGAGTTGCAGTTGAAGTTGATGCACTTAGGGTTTCATCTGGTAAATTCTCAGTCAACTGTGCAATTGAAGGAGATTAAAACTCATTTCAAAGTCTTTATGGTCATGGGATGTTGTGTTAAGACATATGAGATATCATTTCAAGTTTCAATTCATCAAGGGTTAAGTGTGTGAGAAGTTACTAAATTAGGGTTCTCAGGGTAAAATCCCCTATTTAGTGCCTGACTTCAAGACCACCTATCTCATGATTACAAGTTTCATATCAACTTTTGATTAACATGGGACTTGTATAGCATGCTCTTAGCTTTAATTTGAGTACTAGAAGTCCTTGATTGGATTTATAGAACTTAAGTTATGATCCCGACAAGTTACAGGTCATTTGAGGGATATGATTTTGGTCAACAAAAGTCAACCAACTTCCAAGCCATTTTTGAACTAGAAGGATGTTTCTCCTCAACTTTTTGCCAACATGAAGGTTGTAGGTCTTGGTCTTAGCTTTCCAAATTGTACTAGAAGTCTTTCATCTGATTTGTAGAACTCAAGTTATGGGGTTTACAAGTTAGGGGTATTTTGGGAAAGTAAGATTACAGGTCATAAAATTATAGGTCCATTTCACCAACTTGCACACTTAAAATGAAGTTTTTTCCAACATCAAACTTATTTCAAATGGTGTTATTTGCTTAGCCAAGCATTGAGAAGTTAAGGAATTGGCTTGGTTTGAGGTTTGGATATTTGAATTTTCATGGAAAAAGGTTTAAAAGGTGAAAATGTGAATTAATTCATTTTTGAACATTTTGGTGCAAATGGATGCATTTTTTGAGTGCAAACAATATTTCAAGAATATTGGCATTTTTACAATTTTGGTTTGAGGTGTTAAGTGAGCCATTTTCAAGCTTTCTTCATGTTGAAGCAACACTTTCAATTCCAACCACTAAGATCAAAACAACGCTCAAATCTCAGCCATTCACACTCCAAACATTCCCAGCAGTTGAAATGAAGCAATTTGGAGCCAATTTCATGCCAAATTCGTGTACCTTCATGGGTGAAAAGTGGAGAAAATGTGAAAATTCATTTGGGCTTTATGGACTGAGTTTGGGCTCAATTATGATCAAGATCCATCACATATAACATTTCAAACCTTCACAAAGCTTCAGAATTCGAAATTGGAGCCAAATTGATCAAGAACAACTTTGAAAAAGTGGTGGAATTTCAAAATTCGAATTCTGAGATTTAGCAAGTTTCAAGGCAAATTGAAGGTTGCAAAAGCTTCATTAAGGATCACTGAACGTGTTTGGATCATTTTCTGCAAGCTTAAGCTCCATTTGAAGGCTCGGTGGAAGTTCTCCACTAGGTAACTTGAATTCAACCTTAGACTCTCAATATGCCATGATTCTCTACCATTTTTGTTGCATTGTGATCCTTGAGTGATGTAGATCATTTCTGGATTATAATTGTTTGTGTTTGTGGTGTTTGATGTGTGGAGCTCCAAACTTGTTTGATTCGGTTTGATCAATTCTTGAGGTGTTTTGCTTAGATTTTTGTGGATCTATGATCTACATAACATGTAGATGATGTTTGGATTAATTTGGTGGAGTTTTAAGAGCTTCGAAAATTTGTGCACCAAGCTTGTTGTTTACTTTCTGAGTTTGTTATGAGGAATTAATGGAAATAGATGCTAGATTCTTGTTCCTTGCGATTTGGAGATGAATTTTCATCTAAGGTTCGTCGAAAATGGTTGAGAAATGACGAAGAGGTGTTGTTGTGCTAATCCGCGGCAGCCGGAGCGTGTGGAGAAGATGACCGGAAAAATTCCGGCGCCGGCGAGGTATGTGTGGGGAAGACGACGACGTGTCGTCCTGTCATACGTCCGATCGTGTGACTTTGGTTTTCGCGGTAGAGCTTAGACTTCACCATGCTCCATCTTTGACTAATTGCATTGGATTTCTTTTATTTTCATTAATGTGTTATCACTTTAACAGCCACTTGATGTGCATACTCCATTTAATCATGTGATCTAGATTGCTTTCCACCGTACACCTTAGTCAACACACTGCATTGGATTGCTCAGATTTATTTGATTTTTTTTCTCATTGGGCCTATGAACCGTGCGCTATTAACACCCCCCAGGGAGGCCCAGTCCATGTTTTTGCCTTGTTTGTGTTGCTATTCACACCTTTGTTTTGCCATTTATTTGTTATTTCTTTTATTATTTTGGTTGTGATGCTGTTTCATTTTAAATCAAATAAAATAGCTCCAATATCCTAAAAGTTCCCCAAAAATATTTTCTATGAACTTTGAGATGTCTAGTTTTTTCTGGATATTTTTATTTTATTTTTTGATTTTATTTTCAATCTTAAAATGAATTAAATATTGAAGCTGTTTTAATTGAATTAAATTGTGATCTTGTTGGCTCTTGCATTTGTTTCTCTCATTTCTGTTTGGTTCAATGAGTGAAAATTGATCCTCATGTTCATCATGAGTTGAGAGATTTTTGAGGACCATTTTGCCCCTGTTTGTTGACTTTTGGGTTGACTTTTGGGCCTTTTCTTTTTGCACTTGTTTCTTCCATTTCAAAGTGGTACATCCAAATTATTTAATTCTTTTGATGGTGCTTTGAAAGGATATTTGTTTTGATTTCTTGGCCTCTATTTGCCAACTTGTTTAGCTTGTTTATGCATTTTATTTGATATTTTTTTAGCCCTTTTCCTATTTTTGAAGTGACTTACAAGTTAAGTCATTCCATAGGACAGCTCACACAAGTGCTTGACCTAGTTTGGATTGGAAATGACCTTTGTGGATCCAATAAACTCTCAACTCTTTTTGTTTCACATTCTAGACATGTTGAGCTTACTGTAGGTTCATTTTTAGGTCAAAATATTGTTCATTGCTTGTTGTTTGATGCCTTTCTTTTTGTGCTTCCAACTTGAACTTCAATGTGATGTTTGCTTGCATACTTTGTGCTTTTGCTTGCATTTCTTTTTGGTTTGCTTTGATATTGCTTTTGAGCTCTTTCCTTTTCATCTCCCTTCTGTCCAATGACCTTGGAGTGTCATTTAAGATAGATTGGTGCCTCCTTAGGAGGAATTTGAAGCTTACCTAAAGTGATGAATCCATGAGGACCTTTTCTTTGTGTTTGTCACTTTGTTGTTTGTTTGTGATGCATCTTTCTCCTTCTTCTTCTTATTTCTTGCATTTCCATATGCATGCTTGGTAGACATAAGCTTGTGGTGGCTACTGCCCCACACTATTTTCCTCCCACTATCATTCTATGTGTTGCATTTTGTTTGCATTCTCATTTGCATATGCATTTCTTCTTCTTCTTCTTCTTCTTCTTTAGCTTTTCTTTGCCATGTTCCCCATAAGTCCTCTAACCTCTTGAGGTTATGATAGACATTAGGTGCCTAACTATACATGATAACATTAGGTAGTTCCCTTTTCAAACTCAACTTTAAGTCCACTTTGCATGATAACTTTTAGGATTGACTAGTCTCCCATTAGTGTTCCTTCTTCTCTTCTCATCTTCAAACAAGTTTAACATACTTAATAAGGATAATGAATGTTGTGCCATGAGCCTTATACTTGGGAAATGGTGATTGAGGGGCCACCTCTCAATTGCCTAGAGTGTTTAGTATACGTCCTTAGGACGATATTGTCGCTACTGCGAAAAACGAGGCCGGCAAAACAGAAGAGTCGCCACCTTTTGTTATTTATCCCTCAGAATGGGAAAGGAAACAATCGGAAAAATCTGACGAAAGGGTATAAGACAAGGTCATCGCAACCAATGTCTGGATTCGGGAGTCGGTTACGCAAGGGGAAGGTATTAGCACCCCTCACGTCCATCGTACTCGATGGAATCCACGCTTGTTGTGTTTATCTGACGGGTTTGTTACATCTATCTACAATAAAGGTCTGGTTTGAAAAGAAAAGAAAATGACTCGGCAAAGCATCGCGCTCTATGCCTACGTATTCCCGTCTGGAACGAGAAATCAGAGTCAACGTAGTTCGCCTAACTACGGGGAAAGGTTGCTCGCCGAGATATTGCATCTCGTGCCTACGTACTTTTACACGGCGCGAAAGATCAGAGCAAACGTAGTTCGGGACACGAGGGACACAGGTTTGTCTTTTTTAACTGAGTAGGGTTATTAGACGGTTCCAGCAGTTGGTGTATGAAGCTCGCTCCACGGAGACTTAGGAGTTTACCGTTTGTGGTAGAACCGAGAGTTAACAAAACTCTCCTTCTGAAAAGGGTTTCCAAGGGATGAAAGGTCCAAGAGGACAAAAAGATTTTGATCTTTGTTTTCTGTTTTTTAGAAGAAGTATTTTTTATGGATGTTTGCAACTAATATCGCACTAGAGACTATGACCTGAGAGTGAATGCGTCGCATGTCACCCAAAGGGTGCCATACTAAACATCAAGATTATTGGAAATAAACTCTCCAATAACCCTTTCTCAAGTAACTTAAGGCTCGTAACGTACGACGTCAATTAACCTTTATTACTGTATTTTGATTTTGTTTGAAGATGAGAAGAGAAAAGACGTACTAAAGGGGAACTGATCCAATCCTAAAGTTGTCATGCAAAATTGAACCTATGGTTGAGGTTAGGAGGGAAGCTAACTAATATTATCATGCATGGTTAGAACCCTAATGTATGTCATAACTTCTCTTGAACAAGAGAAGTCAGAGTTCCTAGGGGAACATGGCAAAGGAAAACAACAGCAAAAGAAATAACTGTAAAGAAATTACTGTAAATAAAATGCATGCAATGAAACAAACAAGCAGAAGGAGCTAAGCTCAACTTCTAGAGCAAGCAAGCCCAAAGGCAACACACAAAACACAGGCAAGGGAGACAGACTCAACCTTAAACCAGCAAGCAAAGCCAGATAATAACAGTCAAGCAGAGGGAGCCAGACTCAACCTCTAGATGCAGACAAGCAAAGGGAGATATTTTCAACCTTTAGGATGCTCTTAAGCCTAGATCACTATATGAGAAACCTAGTCTAATGCAACACACAGTCAATCAGTCACACAAGCAAAGCAGAGCAGTCAGAAAATACAGCAGGCAAAAATAGCAGACAAACAGCTCAACAGCAAAGCAAATAAACAACAAAACAAACAGACAGTCTGCAAACAACTCTAAGCCCAAGCCATCCTCAAGATAAGTCTTCACCTTCAAGCTCCAACAAAAGATAAGAGAGAAACATCAAGATCATTGATTGATGATGGGAAGCAGGATGGAAACCAAAGGAATCCAACCTGACACTCAACCAGTCATCTGAGGTAGGCATCCTCAAAGGTTCTACCTCTTGTAAAATGCCACAAATCCTTCCAAAGGAAAGATGAGGCTTTCACATAGGGACCTTGAATCATAGGATGATAATGGAAAGCAATCAAAGCAATCCATGTTTATTTGAAGAAAGAGAAAGCAAACTAGGCTCTTCCTAAACCCTAATTGAACAAGCTCAAAGAAAGCTACTAAAAGAAGGTCTAAACACCAAATCAAGCATCACCATCAAGCAAACAGAAGCTTACACATGTCTAAAACACCATCAAAGAAGATTAGCAAACCTATTATGAACTAAAGGCAACCATTGGGGTCATTCTAAAGCAAGTGTTATGTTGAAAGCAACTTAAAACTAGCCTAAGTATTAAATCTATGAAAAATACTAAATCACTTCCTAATATCCTATAAGATTTTCTAAGGGAACCTAAACATGTTAAGGACCTATAGTAGAAAGGTCAGGGATCAAATCAAAAGGGAAGGTCACCTAAAAAAATCCTAAATCACAAGGTACCAAATGAAAACCCTAAATGGAAGGTATAAAGATCCTAATCCAAAACAGAATCTAATGTTGTCTAAAAAATCCAAATTAAATCATATGAGATCATGCATCTCTAATCTACCAGCTAGCAAAAAATCAGCCCCAAAATCAATACCAATTGCAAGAACAAAAATCAGAAAGGAAGTGGATCAAAAATGCAAAATTAAAGAAATTAAAGAAAATGGAAAATGCTCAATAAATTGAAAATCAGGCAAACATCAAATGTAAAAGCACAGAAAAATCACAAATAAAATCAGGATCATGGACATATTTTTATTTTATTTTTCTGATGGATATTGAAATTAAAATGAATTTTGCAAGATTAAAGCAATTAAAATAAAAGAAAAATGAATTAAAAAACAAATAAGAAAAATAAAATGCTGAAATAAACCAGGGACGTAGGATGGTTGGACAAAGTCTCATGATCTAAAGGCTGTCAGGCTGCCACCTCATTTAATGAAACGCAGCGTTTCATAACCAAAGTTCAATTTCTGAGTTTAAAACGTGGCCGTTGGATCTGATGACAAAGTCAAGTTTTCCACTTCATCTAATGGTCCACACTTCGTCTTCCTCGTTTGAATGCTGAAAGGGAGGGAAGCTAGCAGCGGTGGCCGGAGATGACTTCCGGTCATCTTCTCCGGCGGCCCCAAAGTTGCAGGTCATGGAATCCTCATTAAAGTTCAAGAAACTTATGTCATTCTCTCTGTTTTTCCACACTGATTTCAAATATGACCTTCAAATCTCCTAATTCCTTATAGATTTTGAAACACGATAGAGATCTTAAAATGCACATAATTCTGAAATCTCACCAATCCTCAATCTAAAACCACAGATATGTTCCTCAGGTTACATAGATCAACCTAAACTATTCAGATCGTGTTGAATCCTCATAATCAAGTCAATCCAACTCCAAACAGAAATCACATGTCATCCTAATTTGTCTCTAATTCTTCAAATAATGATCCAGAATCCATCTAGTAACCTTCCTAAAGCCTAACCACATGCTAACATATGCTAAATCAACATGAATATTCAACAATTTTGAAAACTACATACCTGTGTTAGAGCTTCAAATTGGAGCAGTTGGAACACGATTCTCAGCTTCAAACTGTGCAGATCCACTCAAGGAAGTATACAGAAGATGATTCAATCCTTAATTTGCTTTGATTTGCTCTGAAAATGAAATCACGATTTCGACTTTCTCTCTTGAAACTCCAACTTCAACCTCTGGCTATGGCACGAAATGAACTCCAAAATTGCTCTGAATTCAACATAGAACTTATATAGAAGTGATTTGTGGGCTTTGAAGGTCCAATGGAGGCCCAAATTAGAATATCCAATTTTCAATTTTCTTTCAAAAACTCAATAATGGTATGCACGAATTTGCATTCAAAGCTTCCCCAAGAAGCTTCTGAAGGTGAGATAATACTTAGAAGGGGGGGTTGAATAAGTATGAAAGATTAAGACTTTAGAAAAAATAACACAATTATTTTTATCCTGGTTCGTTGAACTCAACTACTCCAGTCCACCCTTCCTAGAGTGATTTGACTTTCTCAACAAGGACTTAATCCACTACTTAATCAAACAGATTACAATAGTAACACCTAAGAACAACTGTTCTTAGTCTTCTCAAGAGCTACTGATTCCAACTGAATCCTCTTAAGGAAAACCTTTACAATCAATGTAAATCAAATACAAGAGTATGAATGCTTCTAAAAAGCTTTTATCACAACAGTGATATTTCTTTTAAATTTAAGTACAAATAATTCTAAGAAGAATATGAAAGAATGAGAGCTTTGAATATTATAATTTCTTTTCAGCAAAATGTGTAACTGAAGAATTTGGTGGAGACTTCCTTTTATAAGCAGCTGATCCAAGGAAGCTGAACGTTGAGAAGAGTGTCCCAAAAAGGTCTGAGCCTTTTTGTCTTCACATCAAGTGACCTTTCCTAGAAGTAGAAACCACAGAAAAATGCTTTTTGTCTGTGTTCTTGTGTCTAGCACAAATGAGGAAAGAGACGTTTGATTTAATCCAACGGATATAATCTTTGAATATTTCTTCTTCAGTTTTCAGCAAGTTCTTCAGAATCTGATTGAGTCAGAGTCTTCTAATGATGTTCAGAACTTTGTTGTATCAGAGTCTTCTGCAACATGTGTGCTTTCAGCGTGTTGATCATCAGAGCATATTTGACACAGAACTTCAGTACTTGGCAGCTTTAGTACTTTCAGAACCTTCTGTAGAAACAATGCTTTGAGAAACTCTTCATACAATATTCTTCTTAGCTTCAGATGCTTCTGACTAGCTTCAGATGCTTCTGCTTCAGAATCTTCTGGAGCTTCTTGCTTCAGATCCTTCTGGAGACTATGCTCAGGATCTTCTGTAAACAGCTCAAAATCTTCTAATGAGTGCATCTGGCGCTTCAGAGTCTAGATAACTTCTTGTATACAATTTAGATTTGCTTATGGAGTGTTAATTTCATTTCAATCTGCAGTAAAACTCTCAAGCAAATTTTAGAGTATATAATTCTTAAATATAAAATTTCCTAACAGTTATCATCAAAACAAAGAGATATTATTAAGAACCAATCTGTGTTCTAACAATCTCCCCCTTTTTGATGATGACAAAAAGTATCAGAAATTTTGTTTAACTGAACATATTAGAATTATAACTCCCCCTGAGATGATGAATCTCCCCCTGAGTTAAATACAAATAAGGAATAGAAACTTCTCTTTTGTCTTGAGTAATTTTCAGAGTTAGATCTTGTTTGTTCTTAAAACATTTGAAGGTCAGAATATCTTGCAGATTTATGATTCAGAGTTTGATAAAAGACAAATGATCTGAGAGACTCAGAGTTTCTTTTATAGAATGTACTTATCAAATGTTCTGAAATATTCAGATTAAATGTTAGATAGAATAGATATGTCTGAAGTTTCATTCTGGTGAAGTTATATTAAACAGTTCAGATCTATATTTTCTCCCCCTTTTTTGTCATAAGCAAAAAGTAAAAACTTTTAAAAAGACAAATAAAAGGAAACAGTAAATAAGATAATTCAATGGAGAAAACTTTGATTCATTCAAAATATCAGATCAAGAGTACATAGGCAAACATCAGAAGATATAGCAATAAAGTACAGATGCAATCAATAGATGCAAAAACATTAGAATGAGAAAAAAAATCTAAGAGTGTTTGGACAAAAGCATCTTCAATAGATCTGTAATCTCAGAGGATGATTGCTCTTGCTTGGACATCCACTTAGTCATAGTTTCATTCTTTTCATCTTGCTTTGACATCCATTTTGTCATATCCTCAGACTTCTTATCCTGTTTTGCCATCCAGGATTTGATCTCTGACTGTCCAGCTTCCAGAGCAGCAATCTTATCTTCAAAATCTGGATGTTCTTTCTTTATCTCAGATGAAGAATTATGATGAGGTTCTGTAGCCTGAACAGAGTCAATTTCCATTGGTTCTGTAGATTCTAGAGCATTGGAATTAGAAGAAGGGTCTACCAGAGTCATAGCCAATGCATTATCAGTAGATTCTGTTGATGGTGGAGGAGCATCTAAACGAAGCAGAGGTTCAGATTTGTTGATAGTCCAGAATAGAGTCCTTGCAGCCTCAGCAAATCTGAGCTGTGCATCATCAGAACAGACGTTCTTCAGATTTGAAGCTACAGAGTTGAATCTGTTGATGAATCCATTCCAGATGATGTCAGATTCTTTGGCATCCATTGTTGCTGAGCATTTCTTCTGAACAGTACCTAAATACATCTGTATTTCTTGCAAAAATGTTTGAAATAAATGATCAACATTAAGTCTGGGCTTTGGACGTAACAAGGTTACCAGAGTTACAGGTTTAGGTTGGGGAGTTGGTGGAAAAAGTGATTTTTGGATGGAAATCAGAGGAGGGGGATAGTATGGAATGAAGGGTATCTCAGAAGCTTTTTCTTTAGATCTGACTAAAGCATTAAGCAAATGAGGTTTTGCTCTTCTGTAAGGGGTAACTACATCAAAAGGTGCATTTGAGTAGGGTTTGAAAGCAGATTTTGGTGGTTCAACAGATGCAACAGTGGTATCAGATGCAATTTGCAGAGCTGAAACAACAGCTTTATCAGATTTTGCAGAACATGATATGGTTGCTAAAGGTTCTACATCTGACATAGATTTAATGTAATCAAGAATCACAGATGGAAGGATCATTGTGGAATTTGGTTTCAGAGGATTGATGGGGTCAGAAGGTTCAACTCTGTCATAAAAGTCTTTCAGTTTGAAACCATAAGACAGATTATGAAATAGAGATGAAACTTGGGCACAAGATATAGAAGATGTTGGATTGGAATTGGGGATTAATATCTCAGATGATGGTGCGGGAGGAGGAATAGGATCTGGAATGGGAATTTTTGAAGGTATGGTAGGTTCAGGTTGGTTTATCTCAGAGTATTTTTCAGATGGAGAGACTAGAAAATCTGGGTGAATTTCTGATTCTGAGGAGTTAGAGGATGTGGTTGGGGTACAGGAGGTAGAAGATACTTGAAACACCGTTTTTAAGGGTGTGACATCAAGAACTTCTGTCTCAGGGATGTGAGGTTCAGAAGTGTTGGTAGGTTCTGAAGGAATTTCAGATGGTTTGGATGGTTGTTCTGAGATGGGTGAATCAGAAGGAATAGTTATTGGTTCTGATGAAACTGGAGCAGAAGTTACTTTTGTAGGTTCAGAGGTAACAGGTGCAATGGGTTCAGAAGGTGGATTATTTGATGGTGGATTGTCAGAGGCTTTATCTGGTTGAGATTCTTGTTGTTGTTTCTCTAGATGTTCAGAGGATTGTTGTTGAACAGATTGTTATGATAGTTGTTCTGATGGTTGTTGTTCTGATGGTTGTGTTCGTGGAACAAACTGTTTGATATGGATTTTGGGTTGAGATGGTTTTGGTACAGAAACTGTTGGTGTTGGAATTATTTGTGTTGTTGTTTGAATTGGAACAGGTGTTTGTTTTTGTGGTGATATGGAACAAGGAGCATTAACAGAAATGGTTTGTGTAGAAGGTGGTTTTGGTACAGACTTAACATTAGAATCATTAATAACAAGTTTTGCAGAAGATACAGAAGATTTAGTACCTTTTATTTTGATCCTCTTGGTAGGTACAGAAGTAGCTTCTTCAAATTCTTTTCTCTTCAAGAGCTTCTTTGGCTTCTCAGCAATCTTGACCTTCTTCTGAGCAGGTTCAGATTCTTCTATAGGCTGAGTCCTTTTCCTCTGGAGTTGTGCTTCTTCTTCTCCTGCATCTGGTAGTGGTTGTCTAGCTAGCTGAATCACATTAGCAGGAACAGGTTTTCCTTCCTTCTTGCATTCATCAATATACATAACCACTATATGTCTGGGCTCTTCAGCAAAGAATAAAGGAAAGTCATCTACAGGAACCCTCTTATTCAATTCTAACACATTCAGCTTCTTGGGAGCTGTTGTGAGTTCATCAACAATTTTGAGTCTCTGAAGACTTTTAGCATTCAGAGGCTTTCCCATTATAAATTCTAATTCCTCTGTAACTCCAGCAGCGTACAGAGCAGTTACCAAACCATTCTCAGTAAGAAGATCTGAGATCAACCTTCCAAAGGGGATCCAAGTTCTGATCTTCTGTCCTTTCTCTTTCACATATTCTCTAGATGCATTGATATGGTTCCACAGATGCATAAACAGAATGTATGGAAGATCTACCTTGGTGCTCTGACTAAGGCAATACATGAAATAGAGCTGTTCATTATTGACATAGTCTGGAGAATTGGTTGACTTCCTGTGGTGGATGCATCCCATAAAGATCTTGGCCCAGATCTTGTAGTCAGGCTTCAGATCTTTGAATTTGTTAGAAGCTTGACCAGCAGTCATTACTTCTTCGTATACTTCATCCATGTCCACACGCCCAGCTGGCAAGTGGGAAACACCATCTGTTTCTTCATAACCTATTAATTTTCTTATCAGATCTTCTGTGATAATAATTTCTTTTCCCAGCACAGAAGATAAGATGAACTTGGGGTAAACTGATGCATGAATCCAGAATTCTTTCACAAGGAGGGGGTAAACTGGTCCAAAGAGCCTATCAAAATATTTAACCCATCCTTGAGCTCCAATGATGGAACGAAACTCAAACCCATTTTCTGCCAGAGAGTCAAACTCAACCATAGATTCACATAGAACTTCCAACTTATCAACAGGGGTTAGAAGAGTTCTTTTGGGAGGAGAATAGGGAGCAACACCCATGTTTTCTGAAGTTACTGCAGCCATAGATGATTGGAATTGAGCAGCTATTGATGATGAAGTTGCCATTGAAGAATGCTTTGTCAAACGCTTAGGTTTTGGATTTTTATGCAGAGAAAAGAGGAGATGAAAACGCATATAATTTCTGAGAGTGTGAAAAGTGTGAAAGTGAATACAAGTCATGTATTTATACTAAAACACTTAGGCATATCAACAGTCAGAAATTGCATGTTTTAACAAGCATTAAATGAAGAGAATAATAATCATTTCAAAACATTAATTGCTTCTGACAATTTGGGGGGAAAATCAAGATTCTCACTATTCAAACTTCACCTCAAACGTCTCTTCAGTTATGTACACGCCACCTCTTCAGATTTGGTGTGACACGTGTTTGCTTGCATGTGTTCTGAATTCTCTTAAGAAATGAAACGTTAGCCAACGTTCAGATCTTCTAAAGATTGTTAGTTCAGAGTTACAAAAAATGATCAGAATAAAATAAGCAATCAGAGGAAATACTTCAGAGCATTAAGCATTTTTGCATCTGTAAAATTTGCTTCTGATAAATATCATTCTGGACAAAAATCCATACCAATATTTTTCAGAATAAATTTGAATCTATCTTCAACAAGGGGTTTTGTAAAAATATCTGCCCATTGATGATCTGTATCAACAAAGGCTAAATTTATGATTCCCTTCTGAACATAGTCTCTGATGAAATGATGCTTAATTTCTATATGTTTTGCCTTAGAATGTAAAATGGGATTCTTGGACAAACATATAGCAGAAGTATTATCACAAAAGATAGAAATGTTACTTTCAAAAATTTGATAATCTTCTAGTTGACTCTTCATCTAGAGCATCTGCGTGCTACATCCAGCAGCAGCAATGTATTCAGCCTTTGTGGTTGAAAGTGCAATTGTGGGTTGCTTCTTGCTGTACCAGGAGATTAGATTTCTTCCTAGAAATTGACAACTTTCAGAAGTACTTTTTCTTTCCACTCTGTCTCCAGCATAGTCAACATCACAGAATCCAACTAATTTGAAATCATCAGATTTTCTGTAACACAAACCCACATTAGAAGTACCTTTCAGATACCTTAGAATCCTCTTGACAGCTGTCAAGTGTGATTCTCTAGGATCTGATTGGAATCTAGCACACAGGAAAACACTGAACAATATGTCAGGTCTAGAAGCAGTAAGATAAAGAAGAGAGCCAATCATACCTCTGTAGAGCTTCTGGTCTACTTTCTTACTTACCTCTTCCTTGCCAAGTGAGCTAGTAGGATGCATTGGAGTCTTTGCCAGCTTGCTGTTAGACATGTTAAATTTCTCCAGAAGTTCTTTAACATATTTTGTCTGATGTATGTAGGTGCACTCTAGAGTTTGATTAACTTGGATTCCTAGAAAGAATCTGAGTTCTCCCATCATGCTCATTTCAAATTCTGCCTACATACATGTAGCAAACTCCTTTCCAAGCATAATATTTGTTGATCCAAAAATAATATCATTTACATAAATTTGGCAAATTAGAAGATCTTTCTTAATTGATTTACAAAAGAGTGTTGTATCCACTTTGCCTCTGATGAAATTCTTCTCCAGAAGAAAATTGCTCAATCTCTCATACCAAGCTCTGGGAGCTTGTTTTAAACCATATAGAGATTTCTTTAATTTGAAAACATGATCTGGAAATTTTTCATTTTCAAAACCAGGAGGTTGGTGGACATAAACTTCTTCTTCTATAATACTATTAAGAAAGGCACTTTTAACATCCATCTGATACAGAGTGATGTTATATTGTGCAGCAAAGGAAATAAGAAGGCGTATAGATTCTAACCTTGCCACTGGAGCATATGTCTCAGTGTAATCAATACCTTCTTGCTGACTGTACCCTTGAGCAACCAGCCTGGCCTTATTCCTCTCAACTTCTCCTTTCTCATTTAGCTTATTTCTGAAGACCCATTTTGTACCAATTATATTGAATCCTTGAGGTCTCTGAACTAGATCCCATACATCATTTCTGCTGAATTGATTTAGCTCTTCTTGCATGGCAATAATCCAATCATTGTCTTGCAGAGCTTCATCTACAGAAGATGGTTCAATTTCTGACACTAGTCCAAATAGTGATGCTTCAGATGATCTTAGAAAGGATCTTGTTCTGATTGGATCATCCTTCTTTCCAATAATGACATCCTCTGGATGAGAAGCTTTAATTCTGGATGATGATCCTCTAATAGTTGACTCTTCAGAAATGTTTAGATTATTCATCTGAGAAGTTAAAGGAGTAGCATCTGGAGTTGCTTCTGGTTCCTTCACTTGAATTTTGTCTGCTTCTGGAACTTCAGAGTCAATAAAGACTACTTCCCTATCTGCAGAGTTATCAAACTGCTTTGGCTTTTCAGAGCCAAGCTTATCATCAAATCTGACATGAATGGATTCTTCCACAATCTGTGTCTCAGTGTTGTATACTCTGTAGCCTTTAGAGCGTTCAGAATATCCAAGCATGAAACACTTATGTGCTTTGGAATCAAACTTGCTCAGATTTTCCTTAGTGTTTAACATATAGCAAATACATCCAAAAGGATGAAAATATGAAATGTTGGGCTTTTTGTTCTTCCACAGTTCATAAGGAGTCTTCTTCAGAAGAGGTCTAACAGACACTCTGTTCTGAATGTAACAGGTTGTGTTGATTGCTTCTGCCCAAAAATGTTTTGCCAGATTTGTCTCATTGATCATGGTTCTGGCCATTTCTTGCAAAGTTCTGTTTTTACTCTCTACAACCCCATTCTGTTGTGGAGTTCTAGGACAGGAAAAATCATGAGCAATGCCATTTTCAGAAAAATATTTTTCAAAATATTTATTTTCAAATTCACCACCATGATCACTTCTGACTTTTATAATTGTGAAATTCTTTTCATTCTGGACTTGCTTGTAGAAGTCAAAGAACACAGAATGTGACTCATCCTTGTGTTTTAAGAACTTTACCCATGTCCATCTACTAAAGTCATCAACAATGACTAATCCATACTTCTTGCCTCTGATGGATGCAGTTTTCACTGGTCCAAACAGATCAATATGAAGTAATTCTAGTGGTTTAGAAGTAGAAACAACATTTTTTTATTTGAAAGATGTTTTTGAAAACTTCCCTTTCTGGCATGCTTCACAAAGAGCATCTGAAGTGAACTTCAGATTAGGGAGTCCTCTGACAAGATTAAGTTTATTAATTTGAGATATGTGTCTCATATTAATATGGCCCAATCTTCTGTGCCAGACCCATTGCTCTTCATTAACAGACAAGAGGCATTTAACATTTTGAACTTTAAGTTCTGAAAGATTTATTTTATAAATGTTGTTTTTCCTCTTACCACTAAATAGGATATAGCCATCCTTTTGACTAATAGCTTTACAACATTTTTTATTAAAGGTAATATCATAACCATTGTCACTTAATTGACTTATGGACAATAAATTATGCTTTAACCCTTCAACAAGTAAAACATTAGTAATAGAGGGAAGTTTACCATTTCCAATAGTGCCAGATCCAATGATCTTGCCCTTCTGGTTCCCTTCAAACTTCACGTCACCTCCAGATCTAAGTTCCAGGCTTTGGAACATAGACTTTTCTCCTGTCATGTGTCGTGAGCATCCAGAGTCCAGGTACCATGATTGGCGTCCTGACCTTGCTGCTAAGAACATCTGCAACAGGAATTATTTTGTTTTTAGGTACCCAGATCTTCTTGGGTCCTTTGGGGTTAGTTGGTTTGTAGGTTTGTCTAAACTTCTATTTTTCAACATAATGTTTATTCTGACTTGCCTTGGGTTTAAACACATAAGTATTCTTCTTAGAGCTTGTGTGTTTAATGTCATTTAAGTGACCAAATTTAAATTGAGAATACAGAGGTGTCTTCTTGATGAAAAGTTTGTCAACAGGTTTTGGATTGCTTCCAGATGAAGATTCATATCCAATACCTCTTCTGTTGTTTCCACTAACACCATAGATCATAGAAGCCATCTTGCTTCTGTCTATGCTCTTAGTAAGAAATCTCTGAAAGCTAGAGTCATATTTTTCTAAAATGTTTTCACATGACTTAGTCTCAGATTCAGATTCTTGTTGAGTTATTTCAAAGTCATTTTTGATTTTCAGATTAATTTCTTTTTGCTCAACAAGTTCTGTCTTCAGAAGATCAATCTCAGATTCAAGATTGCTTTTCAGCTTCTTGTATTTGAGTTTGATATTGTTATAACTTTTAATAACTTCTGTTAAAACTTTTATAAGTTCTTCTTTGGTAAGTTTAGCCATTACCTCTTCTACGTCATCATCAGATTCAGAATCTGATTTATATCCTGAGGTACCTTCCTCTTGATCCTCTATGCTGGCCATCAGTGCAACATTAGCACATTCTTCTTCTGATTTAGAAGATGATTCAGATTCATCTAAGTCATCCCATGTTGCCATCAGAACCTTCTTCTTTTTGTTAAACTTCTTCTTGGGTTTTTCTTTCTAAAGTTTGGGGCAATCATTCTTGTAATGCCCAGGTTTTTTGCACTCATAGCACACAACTTCTTTCTTGCCAGATCTTCTGTGCCCAGAAGATTCCTTTCTATTATCAGATCTTCTGAAGTTGTTGAACTTCTTTCCCTTGTGCTTCCAGAGTCTGTTGATCCTTCTGGACAGCATGGATAATTCATCTTCTTCTTCAGAAGAAGATTCTTCAGAGCTTTCTTGAATAACCTGCAAAGCTTTAGCAGTTTTGTTAGATTTTAAGGCAACAGATTTACCTTTTTCTTTCTTCTGAGGTTCATCTTCCTCAAGCTCAATCTCATGGCTCCTCAGTGAGATGATGAGTTCTTCTAGAGAGATCTTGTTCAGATCTTTAGCCATCTTCAAGGCAGTCACCATTGGTCTCCATCTGGTAGGCAGACTTCTGATGATTTTCTTTACGTGATCTGATGTAGAGTATCCCTTGTCCAGAACTTTCAGCCCAGCTGTGAGTATCTGAAATCTGGAGAACATGGCTTCAACAGATTCAGAGTCTTCCATTTTGAAGGCCTCATACTTCTGGATCAGAGCCAGAGCTTTTGTCTCCTTAACTTGAGAATTTCCCTCATGAGTCATTTTTAGGGATTCAAACATATCAAAAGCAGTTTCCCTATTTGTAATTTTTTCATACTCAGTATGTGAAATTGCATTCAATAATATAGTCCTGGCTTTGTGATGATTTCTAAAATCTTTCTTCTGAGCATCTGTCATAGATTTTCTGTCAATCTTCTTGCCATTCCCATCTGTGGGATGGACATATCCATCTATGACTAGATCCTATAGATCAGCATCATATCCTAGGAAAAAAATCTCAATTCTGTCTTTCCAGTAATAATATTTCTCCCCATCAAACATAGGGGGTTTGGTGCTGATCTTGTCCCTTTCTTCGTATTTATTGTTAATATTGGATATTGTATTATCACCCATTGTAACAAATAAATATATATCAAAGTATTTCTCTCTGGATCTTTACTGACACTGTTAAGTGGTAGCACACACAGAACCGGAGCTCTGATGCCAACTGAAGGTGAGATAATACTTAGAAGGGGGGGTTGAATAAGTATGAAAGATTAAGACTTTAGAAAAAATAACACAATTATTTTTATCCTGGTTCGTTGAACTCAACTACTCCAGTCCACCCTTCCTAGAGTGATTTGTCTTTCTCAACAAGGACTTAATCCACTATTTAATCAAACAGATTACAATAGTAACACCTAAGAACAACTGTTCTTAGTCTTCTCCAGAGCTACTGATTCCAACTGAATCCTCTTAAGGAAAACCTTTACAATCAATGTAAATCAAATACAAGAGTATGAATGCTTCTAAAAAGCTTTTATCACAACAGTGATATTTCTTTTAAATTTAAGTACAAATAATTCTAAGAAGAATATGAAAGAATGAGAGCTTTGAATATTATAATTTCTTTTCAGCAAAATGTGTAACTGAAGAATTTGGTGGGACTTCCTTTTATAAGCAGCTGATCCAAGGAAGCTGAACGTTGAGAAGAGTGTCCCAAAAAGGTCTGAGCCTTTTTGTCTTCACATCAAGTGACCTTTCCTAGAAGTAGAAACCACAGAAAAATCCTTTTTGTCTGTGTTCTTATGTCTAGCACAAATGAGGAAAGAGACGTTTGATTTACTCCAACGGATATAATCTTTGAATATTTCTTCTTCAGTTTTCAGCAAGTTCTTCAGAATCTGATTGAGTCAGAGTCTTCTAATGATGTTCAGAACTTTGCTGTATCAGAGTCTTCTGCAGCATGTGTGCTTTCAGCGTGTTGATCATCAGAGCATATTTGACACAGAACTTCAGTACTTGGCAGCTTTAGTACTACAATGCTTTGAGAAACTCTTCATACAATATTCTTCTTAGCTTCAGATGCTTCTGACTAGCTTCAGATGCTTCTGCTTCAGAATCTTCTAGAGCTTCTTGCTTCAGATCCTTCTGGAGACTATGCTCAGGATCTTCTGTAAACAGCAATCAAAATCTTCTAATGAGTGCATCTGGCGCTTCAGAGTCTATATAACTTCTTGTATACAATTCAGATTTGCTTCTGGAGTGTTAATTTCATTTCAATCTGCAGTAAAACTCTCAAGCAAATTTTAGAGTATATAATTCTTAAATATAAAATTTCCTAACAGTTATCATCAAAACAAAGAGATATTATTAAGAACCAATCTGTGTTCTAACAGCTTCAATTCTATTCCTTGTGGCCTGTGGAAAGTGTAGAGAGTGATTAGAGAGCTTAAACTCATCACATGACCAAGTTATGATATGTTACTTATTTGTGAAGTTACAAGTTGAAATGACATGAATTAGACCTCAAATGAAAAATCTAATAATGCCAAAGTACTCAAAATGGTTTTTCTGATTAAAATGAGTACTCACTTGGCCTTGTTTGAACACAAATGAATTAATCTTGAATTTTTCACTTAAATGCCTTTAAATTCTCCTTTTTGCCAAATTTCTCAAACCAAGTCTCACCCTAAGCCAAATCAATTCATCATGAGGACATGGTTGACCTAAAAACATCATTTTGAACAAGTTTTTTATTGGAAAAAATTTCATTTGAAGCTTGCAGGATGGAGAAAATGACCTATAATGCCAAATGACCTATAATCTTACTTTCCCAAAATACCCCTAACTTGTAAACCTCATAACTTGAGTTCTACAAATCAGATGGAAGACTCCTAGTACAATTTGGAAAGCTAAGATCAAGACCTACAACTTTCATGTTGGCCAAAAGTTTAAGAGAAACACCCTTCCAGGTCAAAAGTTCCTTGGAAGTTGGTGAACTCTCACAGGCAAATTTCACATTCCTCAGATGACCTGTAACTTGTCTGGATCATAACTTGAGTTCTATAAATCCAATGGAGGACTTCTAGTACTAAAATTAAAGCTAAGAGCATGCTCTACAAGTTTCATGTTGACCAAAAGTGGAGATGAAACTTGCATCTTTAGATAAGTGGTCTTGAAGTTAGGCACTAAATAGGGGATTTTACCCTAAGAACCCTAATTTAGCAACTCCTCCCACTTTGAACTTTTTCTTGGATTGATCTTGGAATATCATCTCATGTATCTCAACAAAACTATCCATGATTACAAAGACTTAGAACTTAGCTTTGATCCTCTTCAATTGCACAGTTGACTTAGGGTTACTCAGATGAAAACCCTAATTGCAACACCCTCAACTGTGGCTCTCCACACTTGGCATAATGACTTGATTGAGCTCCACCATGACCCTCAAGGAACTCTATGAGCTCTATCCACACACTCTCTCCTTGATCAAAGCTACACAACCCACTGATGATCTTCAATTGGTCCTCAGATTAGGAGATTAATCACATACAAACAACTGAACCTCTCAAGAACCCAACCCTCTTCCTGATGACTTTGGTGACTTCTCAAGCTTGAATAAGACCTCTAGATAGGCTCCTCTTGATATAAAACACCCTTGATCCCCTGCACAAATGAATAATGGTATGTTATGCAAATGTTAGATCAATGATATGCTAATGCAGTGTGTTGCACCCTAAAATTTGCCCAACCTTATTCCTTGGGTTCATGTTCCAATATCATTAGCATTTGCATATAGAGTCATGTGCATAGTCTAATCATCTGCATAGCATAAGCATAGCAAGTCATACAACAGGGGACCAAGCATTATTCTCATCTCTAGAGGCCTATCAAGAGGTTATTATCCTAATTCAATCTCATTCAAGTCATCAGGAAAGATTTTGAAAGCAAAGAGTTCAGCAGATCAAGCCTTGAGTCCATCTCCTAGCTGAGGGTATCTGAGGATCAACAAGAGGGTTGTGAGCTGTGAGTTGAAGGCATGGAGAGTATCTAGACATTATGAGAGAGTTAGAAAGTCATTTGGAGAAGGAGACAAGTCATTGATGAGAGCACAAGAGCTATAGCTGAAGACAGTCAACTAGGGTTTCATCTGGGTCAACCCTAGGTCAACCCTAGATCAATTGACTGATTTAAAGGGCATTCAGGTCTATTGGAGAGATGTGGGGTTCATCATTTGACATCTAAAGAAGGATATGGTGATATGCTAAGAAGAAATCAAAAGAAATCAAGGAGAAGAGGAGTTTCTAAATTAGGGTTTCTATGTAAAATCCCCTAGTTTAGGTCAAATTTCCAAGCAAGATAAGTCAAAATGCAAGCTTCAAATGGATCCTTGGCCAACATGAAACTTGTAGAGGATCTCAAGACCTTTAATTTGAGTGGTGGAAGACATCAAGGAGATTTATAGAACTCAAGTTATGGTCCTTGCAAGTTACAGGTCATCTGAGGTATCTGAAATTTTGTCTATGAAAGTGACTTGACTTCCAAGCTAGTTTTACCCCTCAAGGAGATTTCAAATGAATTCTTGGTCAACATAAGAATTGTTCCTCATTGTCTTAGCTTTCTAGAAAGGTATAGCATGCCCTCATATGATGTGTGGAACTCAACTTATGGCCTTGGCAAGCAAAGGGTATTTTGGGCATTTGTGAATTACAGGTCATTTTAACCTATGTCCAAAACTCATACAAGGAGGCCTCAAATGGAAAAACTTACAACATCAAACTTGCTCCAAATGGGATTTTAAGTCTAGAAGGAAGGTCACAAATTGTTGGAAAAGCTCATAACATGAAGTTGCCTGATTGGTCCAAATTTGAACTAAAATGGCTTATAATTTGAATAAAGTCAAAGTGAAAAATGGTTTGGGAGATTTATAAGTCCAAATGGAGACTTCCAATATATGATTTTGAATGGAAAAGACATTCTAGAGACAATGGTTCAAGTACTTTTTTGAGCTTAGTGGAAAAAATCAAAGTTATTCATGGTTACTTGCATTTGAAGAAACATTTCAAAAATCAACCAATGTGGAATGCAAGGGAATGTGGCAAGATGGTTCTAGAAAGTTCATGTGAGCCCTATATATTCATAAAATGAAGATTGATCAAGGGTTGGATTCATTTGTCACCAAAATCTCACAAATTCTCTCCATTCTTTCTCATTGCATTTTCACTCCAATTTCTCAAATTCTTCACCAATCACCATCAAAATCAATTTCATCATACTGATTCATCATCATAGATCAGAATTCAACCAAGAACAAGGTGTGATCAATCCATTTTCGAGCACTATAATCATCAACATCAAAATTGCAAATTCAGTTGGAACTCAAGATCCAGTGCAAGACTCCTCAAAGTGTTGCATACAGAAGCAAGTAGTGCAATTGTAGATCAAGATCCAAGCCTCAAAAGCCTCAGATCCACAAGTTTCATCATCATCCACAAGATTTCACACCAGGTGCATTTTCTCTGCCACAGCTCGATTTAGTTAGTTTAGCATGGTTTTGTTAGTTTAGACATGATGCAGGATGTTAGTAGAGCAATTAGGATGAGTTTGGAGTAGTTTGGTGATGATTGTTAGCAGGTTGTTAGAACTGTTAGGATGAAGAACTCGTGGCATAGTGCATTATAATCTTAGGTTGTTAGCGCAGGATGATCACCATTATGCATAGAGTAGATTAGTATAGGTTTGGTTGAGAATTGTTGTGATGCATCTCAGTGTATTTTCATGGAGTCAGAATTTGTCTCGATCGGGTTTATTGATTGGCTGAGTTTCAAAGCAAACAAAGACCATAGACGTATAGAGGGAGAGATTTAGAGTGAGTTTCATGTTTATATCGTGGCGTTTCATGGCCTGGAGAGAGAGAACCGAGAGCTTGAACTTGGACGTTCATGGCATGCGCGTGAGGGTTTCAGAAACCCTAGATGATCCAATGAGGAAGACGTAATCGTGACTGTCCATTTCATGCAAGACCTTTGACCTGAGGAGCCATCGTGTGGCTCTCATTCAACTCAGATTTTGGAGGGAGAGTGTAGAAGCCCTAAACGCACCGTTTCGTTAATTGAAACGGGCGGGCCTAAGTGAGTGATATCCCCACCCCCCAATTATCAGGCCCAATCAATTTGAACGTGAATCCAATGCTGAATGCACCCCTGCTTGTTTTTTTAGTTTTATTAATTCTGACTTGTTTTGGGCTTAAGCCAAATTTGCTACGCACACCCCACCACTGCTTGGCCCATCCTGAAATGAACTGAGCGTGTTTTCTATTAGTACCCCCCCTATCATTTTAATTGATTTAATTGTTTTTAATTCACTTTAATTTTTACCAACTTTAAAAATTCATAATAAATAGATAAAAAATCATTTTTAATTCATTCCTTTTACATCATTTTCATTAGAATGTGTAGAAAATTGTCATTAAATAAAATTGCATTTTTATTTTTATTTGATATTTTTTCCATATTTTCTAAATAAATGTCATTTTAAATAGTTTCATTTCATGCATGATTTTAGTAATTTTTGTTCTATTAAATGCTTTCATATTTTTTGTTCATTCTTTTTATGTTGCTTAGATGAGATATTGAACTTGTAGAAACAATTTAGTTCCCATTTTTAGAAATTAATTTTAGGTGATTAATGTAGGCTTGAACAACATGAACAAATTAGGGTTTTTAGGTGATGACTTAGGAAGTTTGATTCTTTCCCTTAGGACTTAGGGTTTGACTAGATTAGTTATGGGACTATAGGGGCTATGGGAAGTTATTAGATCCCCTTAGAAAAAGTCAGGATTCCCCTACTGCTATTAACACTCTGTGTATATCTGATTGACTGGTGTGGTGTGCCCTCTGGGGATTATTGCTTGCTTGCTTGGGTATTGGGATTGTCTGGGGACCTGGGAGAGCTGAAGACTTGAGGTGATGAAGACCATTGGAGATCCAGAGGTTTAAGGTCAACTGCCAGAGTTGAAGAGGAGGTTATTGCTAGCAGATGCTGAGGGGACTAGGGTTTAGGGGCTAGGCAGAGCTCTAGATTAGAAAGCTTGTTTCTCAAACATGGAATGCCTTGTCTGCATCCATTCTTTCTCTATGATTCAAAGTCTCTTTCAAATATCCACCTCCTTCCTTTGGAAGGATCAGTGAATATATTTGAAAGATAGAACTTTTGAGAGGAAACTTTCTGTTTAATGTTAACAGTTGATGAACCACCCTTGGTAGGTAATTAACTGTCTAACATTCATTCATTTCACTCTTGTGACTGATTCCTCATCTGGGAGGTTTGAGCATGAAGAAAAGCCATTGCAGATGGAATATAGATGATCAAAGCCTTTGCCTGAAGGCCATGAAGATGGAGATTGATGCTTGTTGAAGCCTGTAGCTGATTGGAGATTACTGGAAGCCAGATGTTGATTCAGAGCTGCTGATGCTGTTTCTTTTGCTGTTGTATTTCATTTGCTGATGTATTGATTGGTTTTCTGGACTGTATTGTTTGCTGTTTACCCTACTGGGTTGAAAGTGAATCCAGTTCACTTTCGCCTATTGTTTTCTAGGTTCGAGGTTGAGTGGGACTCCCTTGCCTCGCTTGTACTGTTGCATCCATGCATTTTACTGCTGTATATATCTGCTATTGTTTCTGTTTCTGCCTATCCCGTAGGATCTCTGTTTCTCTCTGTGCAAGAGAGGAGCATGATAGACACTAGGTCTTAACCCATGCATGATAACATTAGGTTAGTTTGATTCCCCTCACAACCGTAGGTTAGAGTTCTGTCTCTTCTCTCTCAAAACAAACAGAAAAACACATAAAGATTTCAAACACAATAAAAGACACTTCTTCCGTAAAAGAAGGTGAACTCATCAAAACGTCATTTTTGTCCGCCGGGACTGTTAATCAAGAAAACCTTTTCAGAAGGACTAAAATCAACCAAGACAGACTTGTGTCGTGCGTGGCCCGAACTACGTTTGCTCTGATCTTCCATGCAGTGTGGAAGTACGTAGGCATAGGATGCGATATCCTAGCGAGCAACTTTCCCCTCCTTTCCCGTAGGTAGGCGAACTACGTTGACTCTGATTTCTCGTTCCAGACGGGAATACGTAGGCATAAAGTGCGATACTTTGCCGAGTCATTTTTATTTTCAATTTTCTTTTCTTTTTAAACCCCAGACCTTTAGCGTAGATAGAATAACAATCCATACCCGAAAACAAGCGTGGATCCCGTCGAGTACGACGGACGTGAGGGGTGCTAATACCTTCCCCTTGCGTAACCGACTCCCGAATCCAGGTTTTGGTTGCGACGACCATACCTTTCCCGTGTTGTGCGAGGTTTACTCTGAGCGTTTCCTTTCCCTCCCGTGGGATAAATAACGCACGGTGGCGACTCTTCTGTTCAGCCGACGCCGATTTTCGCAGTAGCGACAGCTGGCGACTCTGCTGGGGATCCAACGTCCCCTGGCTGCTAAGGACTGCGATGGTTCTTATGCATTTGGGATCCAACGTCCCTTAAGAGAGTCAATCCTAGCGCTTGTTTTCCCGTCGAGGATTTTGTATGGAGTTATTGTATATTTCTAACCTTGTGTTTTCAGCTTTGTATATTGATTATTATCACTGTATGTGGGGTGTGACGGGTGTTCTGATATTGAGAGATAAGCCGGACCTGGGCTTGAGTGCACCTAGAATTAGCGTAGAAAGTAGTGGGCGCGTGCCGGCTTTGCTTGCATTAGTGTCTCATGAAATCTACACTCGGACGAGGTTCTTCTGGTTGGCTTCTTTTTCTACCCTTTGGGTCGAAGGGGTTGTTGGTCAGCTGAATTGTCGACTCCGGGAACCGATCATTTGGAAGTTGGCTGAGTGAGGCCTCTTCAGGAATTGATGATGCCACTCCTTCTGGGAATCGTATCATCAACCCTGAAAGTCTGTGACGCCGACGACCGCATAGGATGCCGTACCATTGCCAGTTATAGGGCCACCCACCTGCGAGGGGATTTGGGGTTATGCAGGTAACCAGACCTTCAGATACCGGTTATTTCTTGATCAGAGATCCTGGTTATTTATGGAGAGTTATGAGGTCTGTCAGAGACCATTTGGAGATGTGTTCTAAGGTCTGTCAGAGACCAGTAGGAGAATCTTGAGGTCTGTCAGAGACCAATCGGAGATATGATTTGAGGTCTACCAGAGACCAGTTGGAGTTATGGTTTGAGGTCTGTCAGAGACCAGTATTGGAGCTTTGTGTTAGGTCTATCTGAGACCAGGGTTTGATGACTTCTGGATGGTCTATCTGAGACCTTTCTTGATTGGGTTTAGGCTATTCAGCTGCAGCTTTGGTCCCTGTTGCATATTAATTGCATTGCATTGCCTGCATATCCACTACCATTTGCATTTCACTAACGTGTGTCTGTGCTGCAGGTGCATTTGCATTTCCCTAGTTCTAGTGCCCGGACTTCTGAGTATTGATTATGGCTGGTTTGAGGAAAACAATTGCGTATAAGCTGCCTGCACCTGATATTACTTCTTTGCTTGGTCTGATATCTCTTGCCGATGAGGAGGTTAGGAGAAGCTTCAGAATGAGCCATGGGAGATTACTGAGATTAGTCTGTAAGCCTACTGCTGATGAGATGAACGGGTTATACACCTTGATGCAGTTCTATGACCCCGCATTGAGATGCTTTACTTTTGCTGACTTCATTCTAGGACCTACCATTGAGGAGTATGTGGAGTTTACCGAGCTTCCCGTGCAGAACGAGGTTCCCTTTATTCACTCTGATGCTGAGCCCAAGTTGGAGGACTTAGCCAAAGCCTTACATATGGACGCTGCAGAACTGTTATTGACTTCTTGGCTTGGGGTTTTAGGTTTTTCTCTTGATTTCTTAGTTGTCAAAGCTCGAGAGTACGCCAAGAGCGGTTGTTGGGTGGTTTTCAATGCTATTTTGGCTTTATGCATCTATGGAATTGTGCTGTTTCCTAACTTGCCCAACTTTGTGGATCTGGACGCTTTCTATCTGTTTGCTGCAGGCAACCCAGTGCCAACGTTGATTGGAGACTTCTACCACTCATTGCACTATAAGAATGAGAACCGAAGGGGAAAAGTCGTTTACTGCTGTGCTCCTCTGTTGAATATGTGGTTCAAGAGTCACCTTCCCATGAAGGGACCATTTGTGGACAGTGCAACCTCAGCCAGTTGGTCAGAACGCCTGATGAGGCTATACTCCGAAGACGTTGTATGGTTTGATCGAGATTTGTTGGGATCTGAGCTCATCTTCAGTTGTTCTGGGTACCCTAATGTGCCGCTGATAGGAAGAAAAGGGTGTATCAATTACAACCCTTCTCTATTCATTCGCCAGTTCGGATATGCGCTGAAGAATCCACCTCAGGAGGAAGAAGTACAGGAATCTCTGTACTTCACAGGTGAAGTGAAAGGGGAGTTATTAGCCAAGTTGCAACATGCCTGGACGCGTATTAACCGCAGAGGGAAGCCTTTGTTAGGAAAGAATGACTGTCAGGCCTATGCACCTTATAGAGTTTGGATCCAGGAGAGAGCAAGTCGGTTATTGATGCCATTTCCAGCTGCACCCGTCATTGTTCCTATTCCGGCAGAAGAGCCAACTACTGTTTCTAGGGAAGTCTATGAACAAGTTGTGAGAGAAAAAGAAGCCTTGATGAAGATTAACGAAGGGTTAGAGCAAGAGCTAGCTCAGATACGCAGTGAGAAAAACAAGGCCGTATATGCTTTCCAACAACAAATCGAGCTGCTAAACAGGTTAGGGGCTGAGTTGACTGAGGAAAAGAAAAAGCGTGAACGTCTGGGGCAAGAGTTCAGAAGTTCCCATGACATGCTGGAAGCCAAAAAGAAGGCGCTCGACGCAGCACACCGAGAAATCTCCTCTTGCAATAAGACTTGGAATGCTACACTCACTAACAATAAGAAGAGGGAAGATAAGCTGAAGCAGCAAATTTCCGACCTCGAAGAGAAGTTGAAGTCTAGCATCAAGAAGTGTGAGGAAGAAGTGATGACCCGGTATAGTGTCCAGCATGCACTGAACAAGGCAATCAAATCCAGAGATGAAGCAGTGTCTCAGAAGCGAAAGCTAGAAGATTGCTTCGGAGAAGCAACATGGGAAGAAACTGCTGAAGACGTACGCCGTGTCCTTAAGAGGAGAAACCAGCTTGTTGAAGGGCTGCTTGATCGACCAAGCCATCCGGAGACCAGGAAGTTGATAGAGGAGTACCAGACTTTTGGGAGGATTTGATCATTTCATGTAGTAACTTGTATGCTTTATTTGCATAGCGCTGACCATCACCAGGATTGTTGGTTGAGGTCATGCCTTCTTTGTACTCTCAGTGATTTTGTACCCTGGGCTTATTGATTCTCCCTGCAATATATGAGGCTTTCTATGATTCAGCTCCGATATTCCTATTGTCAGCACTGTCACTGCACCGGCACCTTCGCACTAGAACTGGGGGAATGAACTTCCCTAATGCACAGACACATTGCATTGCATTCATATTCATATTGCATTACAGGTAATCTTTGGATGGTGTCTTATTTCCTGCTCTGCACCAGGTACTTAATAGGATTGCAGATCAGCATCCGCACCGCTATTCTACACGCTCCAATTGTCGAAAAATCATGGACCAAATGCAGAACGAGATGCAAGATGTGCGCGAGAAGCTCGCCCTCTTCATGCAGACCATGGAAGCTATAGCAAAAGGGCAGGAGAATTTGCAGGCCATGGTCCAGCCTCTGTTGGCCCGAAACGCTGGTCATGGTAATGAAGATCATCAGTCTGTCCGGGTTGATACTGCTCATGGAGACGGCACTCCCACGCCAGTGGCTCTGCCCGTAGTCAATATACCTGCTGCTAATGTCAACAACGCTACCGCTGCTGTGAATGGTAACGTCGGAGTGGGGAATGAGACTGCTGTCCATAATGTTGGGCTGGGTGATGTCAATTTGGGAGATAATCTAGGAGGCAACGGCTTTGTCAATGCTGGATTCGGATTCAACGATCAGGGATTCGATAACACTGGGAAGTATGGCTTTAATGCTCAAGGCTTTGGGCAAGATGGTTATGGTATGGTCAATCAGGGTTACGGAGGCTTTGGAAACGGAAACGGTGCTGGATTTATGGCTTTTGGTCCTGCTGGAGGTGTTCAAGGGTACGGCAACAGAGGCCGAGGTCCGGGGATGAATCAGATCAGAGCTGGACGTAATAATGGATATGATGGGTACGGGGCTGGAAACGGTCTGTGGCAAGAGGATCAGCAGGAAGACGCCTTCTCCGGAGGAGGTTTTGAAGGGCCGATGGATGATTCCCAAAAGATTAGAATGCTGGAAGAGCAGATGAAGGGAGTCTTAAATCAAAGTGCTGTGGGATTGGACATGGCAACCATGGGTCTGGTACCTGGCTTGAGGGTGCCAATTAAATTCAAAGCTCCTGCGTTCGATAAGTACAAAGGAGACACATGTCCGAAAGTGCATGTACGAGCTTATTACAGAAAGATGTCTGCATACTCCACTGATGAAAGAATGCTAATGCATTTCTTTCAGGATAGTCTGTCGGACCCTTCCCTAGAGTGGTACATGGGGTTGGAGCCAACTGATATCAAGACATGGAAGCAATTAGCAGAGGCATTTGTAGCCCATTACAAGTATAATAGCGACCTGGCACCCAATCGGGTCCAGTTGGCCGGGCTTTCGCAGAAGAAGGGGGAGAGTTTTAAAGAGTATGCGCAAAGGTGGCGCGATATGGCTGCCAGGGTCCGTCCTCCGGTGGAAGATAAGGAAATGAATGACATGTTTGTCGGCACATTCACAGGGCTGTTTCATGATATGCTGTTCCATACGTCTCTGGCCAGTTTTTCAGACCTGATTCTGATGGGGGAAAAGATTGAACGTAATATTAAGCAAGGAAAGTTCCAAGTCGAGGAATCAACTGCATCTGGCAGTAATAGGAAAGCTTATGGTGCACGCCGTCAGGGCGAAGCCAGCGCAGTATTTGGAGGCCGAGGCCGAGGCCGAGGCAGGGGACGAGGTCAATATCGTCAGCCGCAGCAGGTGTCGAGTGTTACTATCCCATATCAACAACAACCACTCCAGCAACAACAACCGGTTCAGCAGCAGCCAATGCCACAGCAGCAGCAGCCTCAGCAGGGGGCACAGCAAACTCAACGAAGATTCCAGGGTAGTAAACCGAGAAGAGTGTTTGAGAAGCCTCCCTCAACATATGCCGATTTGTTGCAGACGCTGTTGGGATTGAATCTGGTAGAGAAAAGAACTCTGGCGCCGATAACGGGAGCTCCCCCGTTCGGCTACGACGCAAGCAGGCACTGTGAGTTTCATTCTGGGGCCCCGGGTCACGATATAGAAGGTTGCCATGCTTTCAAGCATGTTGTGCAGGATCTCTTAGACAACAAGACTATCAATTTCGGAACGGCAGGTCCGAATATAGTCCAGAAACCCATGCCTAATCATGGGGCAAACGCTGTTCTGACTGAGGAAGGTCTGAATCTTATTATGAATGTTGAAGATTTAAAGACGCCGCTGAGCGAGATAAAGAGCCGACTGTTACAAGGAGGTGTTTACCCAGGATGTAACGAGTATTGCTTAGATTGTTGGACCCTAGCTGGGGGGTGTGAGGATTTGAAGAAAGGCATTCAGGCTTTAATTGACGAGGGCATATTGCAGTTTGATCGAGCGGCAACCGACGAGCCTGCAGGGGCAGTGGTGGATAATCGGAGTGATGTGGCCACGGTAACGATTCCTCGGAAGACGATCACTATTGCAGCACCAGCTCAGCGACCACCGATCACCATAACCAAGGCCGGGCCAATCCCGTACGAGAACACGAAAGCAGTCCCATGGTCATATGGGTTAGAGGTGTATTGTGACGGGATAAAGATTGATGTTAACAAACAGCCAGTGGAGATTGTGGATAATGTTGTCGGCTCAGGAGGCATGACGAGGAGCGGCAGGATCTTTATATCTCCTGAAGTGGAGGCTGAAAGACTAGCGAAAGGAAAAGGGAAAGCGGTTGAAAATGTTCCGGTACAAGCAAGTGAAAAAGAAGCAGCATCGAAGGATGTAGAAGAGTTCATGCGCTTAATTCGAAAAAGTGATTATAAGATTGTGGAGCATCTGCAGCAGACACCGTCCAAAATATCTATCTTGTCATTGCTGTTGTGTTCGGAAGCTCACAGAAATGCTTTGCTGAAAGTCCTGGACACTTCTTTTGTACCCCAGGATGTCTCCGTAAATCAGCTAGAAGGAGTATTGGCACATGTGAATGCAGGCCACAGTCTGGGTTTTACCGATTTTGACTTGACTCCGAAAGGGAGAGATCATAATATGGCATTACACGTATCTGTTGAGTGTAGAGGATCGGTAATGTCGCACGTATTGGTTGACACCGGATCATCTTTGAATGTGCTGCCCAAGAAGGCGATGATGAAGCTGGATGTTCGAGGGATTTTGTGTACACCCAGTGATTTGGTAGTCAGAGCATTTGACGGCACGCGGAGAACAGTCTTCGGATCGATTACCTTGCCTCTGCAGGTGGGGCCGGAGGTGTTTGCAACGGAGTTTTATATCATGGATATACAGCCTACGTACAGCTGCTTGCTTGGAAGACCCTGGATTCATGGGGCAGGGGCCGTCACGTCTACCCTGCATCAGAAGTTAAAGTATATGGTCGGAGACAGCGTAGTCACCGTGTGCGGAGAAGAGGACATCCTGGTCAGCCATCTATCTTCGTTTAAGTATGTGGAAGTCGACGGGGAGATCCACGAAACGCCCTGCCAGGCATTCGAAGGTTTGCGCATCAAGGACAAAGGTCCTGGGCCGAGCAAAGTGCCAGAAATAGCCGTCTCATCGTATAAAGAAGCTCAAGCTCTAGTAGAAGCAGGAGAAGCCAAGGGCTGGGGCAAAGTACTGGACATTCCTGTGAAGATGGACCGGTTCGGGCTGGGGTACCAACCGTCGTCATCAACTCCCTCCGTGGGGGCCCCCCGTTTCAGAAAGTCAATTACCATCTCTGCCAGTGGAGTGTGTCACGAAACTGTCAATGCTGCTTCAGAGTCTGATGAAGGAGACAGCGACTGTGATATGGATGCCTGGATTCAGCCAAGCACGCCAGGACAAGGACTGTGCAACTGGTCTATTCAGGAGCTTGTTCCTGTGACTTTTAAACAGTAATGCTTTGCTTTATTAATTGTTGAATAATCTGATGTCTTGCCCGGGGCATCAGGATTTGCTTAGGGCTGTGTTGTTATAAACATTGCGTGTTAATCATTAAATAAATGGCGTTTTTTCATGTGCAAATACCGTAATCTCTGTCTTTCCTGTTTTGTATTTTTCAATAAAATGGCAATGTGGTTATTCGCTTTATACGCATTTTGAAGCACTTAACCATTCCTTTTGCAGGATAACATTTTCATATGACATCCTTGAACCACCTATGACTCGTCCCGACTTTGAGCACCCAGTGTTTCAGGCTGAAGAAGAGGTTGTCGAAGATAGCGACGTTCCTGAAGAACTGTCTTGGTTAGTGAAGCAAGAGGAAAGAGCCATTCTGCCTCACGACGAGGTCATCGAAATTATCAATTTGGGGTCGGAAGGGGTTGAGAAGAATATTCGTATCGGAGCCGCACTGCAAAGTGATATCAAGCGAAGACTGGTTGAAATGCTCCAAGAGTATAGTGATGTATTCGCTTGGTCGTATGAGGATATGCCGGGGCTCGATACAGATATGGTCGTACATCGCCTGCCATTGAAAGAAGATTGCCCGCCGGTCAAACAAAAGCTTCACAGAACTCGACCAGATATGGCAATGAAGATCAAAGAGGAGGTTCAGAAACAGTGGGACGCTGGTTTCCTGGCTGTGACGAAGTATCCTTCATGGGTTGCCAACATCGTACCAGTGCCAAAGAAAGATGGCAAGGTTCGAATGTGCGTGGATTATAGAGATTTGAATAAAGCAAGCCCAAAAGACGATTTTCCCCTTCCTCACATTGACGTGTTAGTTGATAATACTGCTCAATACTCCGTATTCTCCTTCATGGATGGCTTTTCAGGCTACAATCAAATTAAAATGGCGCCAGAGGATATGGAGAAGACTACTTTCATAACGCCGTGGGGAACATTTTGCTACAAAGTGATGCCCTTTGGTTTGAAAAATGCTGGGGCAACATATCAGCGTGCGATGACGACTCTTTTCCATGACATGATGCATAAAGAGATCGAAGTTTATGTTGACGATATGATTGCCAAATCCCAGACGGAGGAAGAGCATCTGGTGAATCTGTTGAAGTTGTTTAAAAGACTTAGGAAGTTCAGGCTGAGGCTGAACCCTAATAAATGCACCTTCGGGGTGAGATCGGGTAAACTGCTGGGGTTTATCGTAAGCGAAAGAGGAATAGAGGTCGATCCTGCTAAAATAAAAGCGATTCAAGAAATGCCGACGCCTAAAACAGAGAAAGAGGTGCGCGGGTTTTTAGGGAGGTTGAACTACATTGCCCGGTTCATATCTCACCTAACTGCTACGTGTGAACCATTATTCAAGTTGCTAAAGAAAGATCAAGCTGTAACGTGGAACGAAAATTGTCAAAAGGCGTTCGATAAAATAAAGCAGTATTTGCAGGAGCCTCCTATTTTGATACCCCCAGTGGCAGGGAGACCCTTGATAATGTATTTGACGGTTCTTGAGGGAAGCATGGGTTGTGTTCTCGGTCAACACGACGAGACAGGGAGAAAAGAGCATGCGATCTATTACCTGAGTAAGAAATTTACAGACTGTGAATCTCGATACTCAATGCTGGAGAAAACTTGTTGCGCGCTAGCCTGGGCCGCCAAGCGTTTGAGGCAGTACATGCTGAATCATACAACCATGCTCATCTCGAAGATGGATCCTATCAAATATGTATTCGAAAAGCAGGCGTTGTCAGGTAGAATTGCCCGTTGGCAGATGGTCCTGACTGAATATGATATCCAATACGTCTCGCAAAAGGCTATAAAGGGGAGTGTGCTGTCTGAGTATCTGGCGGAGCAACCTATTGAAGAGTACCAATCGATGAGATTTGATTTTCCTGACGAGGATATCATGTACTTAAAGATGAAAGATTGCGAAGAGCCGTTGCCAGACGAGGGGCCAGAGTTGGGGTCCCAGTGGAAGATGATATTTGATGGAGCTGTAAATGCTTACGGTAGCGGGATAGGGGCAATCATCACCACGCCACACGGGTCGCACATCCCGTTTACTGCCCGATTGACCTTTGCCGTTACCAACAATGAGGCCGAATACGAAGCTTGTATAATGGGGCTTGAAGAAGCCATTGATTTGCGAATCAAACATCTAGACGTATACGGAGATTCAGCTCTGGTAGTGAATCAGATAAAAGGGGAATGGGAGACACGTCAGCCCAATTTGATACATTACATGAATTATGCAAGGAGATTGTTGCCTTTCTTCGACAAGGTTGAATTGCATCACGTACCGCGGGCAGAAAATCAAATGGCTGACGCCCTTGCCACCTTGTCTTCCATGTACAAGGTCAACTTCTGGAACGAAGCTCCCCAAATCACTATCTCTCGGTTGGACAGGCCAGCTTATGTATTTGCTATTGATGAAGCATCTGATGACAAACCGTGGTATTTTGATATCCTTAATTTCCTGAAGAATAAAGAGTATCCGGCTGGGACATCCAGTCAAGATCAGAAGACTCTCAGGAGGTTAGCGGGTAATTTCTATTTGAACCCGGATGGCGTCTTGTACAGAAGAAACCACGATTTGGTGTTGCTGCGTTGTGTAGACGAGAAAGAGGCAAAGCTTCTCATGGAGAAAATTCACGAAGGTACCTTTGGTACGCATGCTGGTGGGCATGCTATGACGAGAAAGCTGCTGCGGGCAGGTTATTTTTGGCTGACGATGGAAACTGATTGTTTCAAGTTCGCGAGGAAGTGCCACAAGTGCCAAATCTATGCTGACAAGATACACGTGCCTCCGAGTCCTCTAAATGTGATGTCATCTCCATGGCCATTCTCGATGTGGGGAATCGATATGATTGGAAAGATCGAGCCGACAGCTTCTAACGGGCATCGGTTCATCCTAGTAGCAATCGATTATTTCACCAAGTGGGTGGAAGCGGCGTCTTACGCGAACGTAACGAAGCAAGTGGTGGCTAGATTCATCAAGAGAGATATCATTTGCCGATATGGGATCCCCGAGCGGATAATCACGGATAATGGTTCAAATCTGAACAACAAAATGATGAAGGAGCTCTGTCAGAATTTCAAGATCGAACATCACAACTCCTCCCCGTACCGACCCAAGATGAATGGCGCTGTTGAGGCGGCCAATAAGAATATCAAGAAAATTGTTCAGAAAATGGTGGTGACCTATAAGGATTGGCACGAGATGCTACCTTTCGCTTTGCACGGTTATCGTACGACGGTACGCACATCAACCGGGGCAACTCCGTTCTCGTTGGTATACGGAATGGAAGCGGTATTACCATTGGAAGTTGAGATCCCTTCTCTGAGGGTATTGCGAGACGTTCAGCTGGACGAGGCAGAATGGGTAACGAATAGATTGAACCAACTGAGTTTGATGGATGAGAAGAGGCTAGCTTCTCTAGCATACGGTCGTTTGTACCAAAGACGAATGAAGAAAGCGTACGACAAGAAGATACTTCCGCGAAGCTTTCAGACGGGCGACCTTGTGTTGAAAAGGATTCTCCCGCCGCAAGCAGATCACAGGGGCAAGTGGACCCCCAACTACGAAGGGCCATACGTTGTCAGAAAAGTCTTTTCAGGAGGAGCTTTATTGTTGTCCACCATGGACGGAGAAGACTTTGCGTCACCTGTGAATTCGGACGCAGTTAAAAAATACTTTGCTTAAAATAGACCCGCTGGACACAAAAAAGAGAGTCCAGGCAAAAATGGGGCATCCTGGCGAACCAAAAACAGAATGAAAGGTTCGGGCAAAAGTTAGGGATAAAATTGGAAAAATGTACACCCGCGAAGTTGAAAACCTACACTGGGCGGCTTCGGCAAAAAAGGGTATCCCGGTGAACTGAAAACCCGTAAAGGGCGGTTCACGCAAAAGTTAGGGATTTGAAAAGCAAATGACTGCGGTCCGAATTCAATGAGCATCAGTGCGGGAGAGTATGTTTAAGGAGCCAGTTATCGGATACAATCTCTTCAGAAGTGGGGATACCGGGAAAGCATTAGAGTCGGATGAGTCATAGGAGGATCAGTTCGTGGTGTTCATCTGCATCCCGTTGCCGACATGTGTACAAAATTTAGTTTGTCCAAATATTCATGCTTCTTGTGCATACTTATGTATTTGCTTTGCGTAGCTTCCTCTTTTCAGGAGTTACATCCCATGTACAAAAAACAAAACTCCGCCCATTCATGGGCCCGATCAATAAAATATGTTATTCAGTACTTGATGCTGGTTCTTTACTGTTTTGTGCATGATAAAACGCCTAAGTTTATTGAAGCTAGCATGAGTATAACATCGCTGGCCCTTGCCAACAATTGCTAAAGCTTTGAATTAACTGAGTGTAACGTCACTAACCTGAATTGATTTGATTGCATAGGCTTGTCGTGTCTTGTTTGTGTTGTTGCAGGTTTCATAACCATACGAGGAGGATGATCAAAAGACCGCGATAACGAAAGACTTGATCCCCACGTAGGTCATGCTTGTTCTTCCTGAAGAAGGATAGAATTCCCCAGCTAGCCGTAGTTTACCCAAAGGGAGCAGAAAAGTTATTCTTCCTCAACAGAGTTTGGCGAGTCCAAGATCATAAGGCTGTATTCAGATAGGTTCATCTTTCCCCGCAGGGTCATGCACTCTCCCCCAGCGGAGTCAGTGGATTTTCCCCGAGAGAATCATCCTGTCCCCAGCAGAATTCTCTTTGCAAGTGTTTTCATTCCTTCCAGTGGAACTCGAAGATCAAGACCCTCCAAAGCAGAGTTGATGGTGGGTCCTATCATTTATTTTGTCAGAGATACTGGTAATATCAGTTCACTCTCCAGCAGAAAGTCCGATCGTACTGTGCACATCTGATATTCCCCAGCAAGGTTATCTTCCCCAGCAGGGGGTTACCTCAATAGGGTGTTTGGTTTGAGTTCCCAATTTCCCAGCAGGGTCGACTTCACCCTTCCAGCATTTATTTTGCTGGGATAATTCTGTAGCATCTGGCTATCCCCGGCGGAGTCGGTATTATCTTTAGCATTTATTTTGCTGATGCAGTTTCGGTCCTCTAGCAGTTCAGGTGGAGAGAACTTTTGCTCAAATGAATTACCAAACACTCAAGATCTCGGCATGAGATATTCAATGATAATGTCAGTTTCGGCAGTATTCCCCACAGAGTTACCAGGATAAGTTTCTCTTTATTACCAGGCAGAATTAGTTGTCATCAGGGGTTCCATGAGTCAGAATTTCAGAGGCCACCGCTGGTTATCAGAACAGGCGTTCGATAGTTTGGGTTCCAGACATCCCCAGTAGAGTCCGTCTCAAAGTCGCTGTCACGTCAGTGCTAAGAAGTTTGTGGGTGAGGATCATTGGAGAACTAAGTCCTGACGCGGACAATTTATTCCTATATTGGCGAGATTTCTTCAGGAGTGGGCGTCCTAACGTGGACAGGTTTATTTCCCCGGATCGGTGAGGTGTGTTAGTCCTATCGTGGGCAGGTTTGGGTTCCCGAAATTAGTGGAATGGGAGGTCATGACGTTGACAAAAGTGATTACTCTTGGTGTTGGTGCCCTGGCGTGGACAAGTCAGACAAGGGTGTGAGTCCTTACGTGGACAAGTCTTATTTCCTCAGCAGGTCGAAGGTGCCTGAGTCCTAACGTGGACAAATCGAGACGAGATCAGTGTTCTAACATGGACAAATCAAAGAGATTATTATTCCTAACGTGGAGAAGTGGGTCCTAACGTGGACGATGTAGTCCTTACGCGGACATATCAAGTTGGATTCCTTACGTGGAAAAAGATAGTTTCCTTACGTGGAAATGACAACATTCCTAACGTGGAAAGAATGGAGTCCTTACGTGGACAGATTAAGATGGCATTCCTTACGTGGAAAAGTGTAGTCCTGACACGGACAAATCGGAGGGAATTGGTTGCCTTATGTGGAAAAGAGATGATTCCTTGCGTGGAAAGCGGATAGCATTCCTTACGTGGAAAGAGGCTTGTATTCCTGACGTGGAAAGAAAAAGTTGATTCCTGACGTGGAAGAATGATGTTCTCCTTATGTGGAAAGTTGAGTCCTGACGTGGACAGGTTCAGAACCAAAGTTGGATTCCTTACGTGGAAAGATTGGAGTCCTGACGCGGGCGTGTCAAGTGGTATTGGAGTCCTTACGTGGACAGATTGATATAGTTCTCCTTATGTGGAAAGAAGATTGCTTCCTGACGTGGAAAGATGAAAAGGTTAGTCCTGACGTGGACAGATACAGAAGAAATGATTCCTAATGTGGACAGGTGTTACCCCTAACGTGGATGATGTTATTCCTAACGTGGACAGGTGTTACTCCTAGCGTGAAAGAGTTTTATTCCTAACGTGGACGATGCAGTGTATGGAAATGCAGACGAATTATCCCCAGCGGAGTTGCCGAGATTTTTCGGGGTTAACAGCAAATGAAGTCCTAACGTGGACAGGTTTTAGTTGAGATTTCTTCGTATTGATGACGGACAGAGTCCTAACGTGGACAAGCAAGCAATCTGTTATGACAGAATCCTCTTCAGAACGATGAAGACAATCCCCAGCACGGTCGCACGAGATCAGTGGGTTGCCGTAACAGTTAAATTCAGCTGATGAATGTCGTTCCCCAAGCAGGAGCGCAATTTAGTTTTGCGGTTGGCAAATTTCTGGTTTCACTAGTATTCAACCGTCTCGTACCGCGAATGTCTGAAGGCTCCAGGCCCTTCACCCAATCGGGTCCAAGTCGCTTGAATAGGGGCAGCTGTTGCACCCTAAAATTTGCCCAACCTTATTCCTTGGGTTCATGTTCCAATATCATTAGCATTTGCATATAGAGTCATGTGCATAGTCTAATCATCTGCATAGCATAAGCATAGCAAGTCATACAACAGGGGACCAAGCATTATTCTCATCTCTAGAGGCCTATCAAGAGGTTATTATCCTAATTCAATCTCATTCAAGTCATCAGGAAAGATTTTGAAAGCAAAGAGTTCAGCAGATCAAGCCTTGAGTCCATCTCCTAGCTGAGGGTATCTGAGGATCAACAAGAGGGTTGTGAGCTGTGAGTTGAAGGCATGGAGAGTATCTAGACATTATGAGAGAGTTAGAAAGTCATTTGGAGAAGGAGACAAGTCATTGATGAGAGCACAAGAGCTATAGCTGAAGACAGTCAACTAGGGTTTCATCTGGGTCAACCCTAGGTCAACCCTAGATCAATTGACTGATTTAAAGGGCATTCAGGTCTATTGGAGAGATGTGGGGTTCATCATTTGACATGTAAAGAAGGATATGGTGATATGCTAAGAAGAAATCAAAAGAAATCAAGGAGAAGAGGAGTTTCTAAATTAGGGTTTCTATGTAAAATCCCCTAGTTTAGGTCAAATTTCCAAGCAAGATAAGTCAAAATGCAAGCTTCAAATGGATCCTTGGCCAACATGAAACTTGTAGAGGATCTCAAGACCTTTAATTTGAGTGGTGGAAGACATCAAGGAGATTTATAGAACTCAAGTTATGGTCCTTGCAAGTTACAGGTCATCTGAGGTATCTGAAATTTTGTCTGTGAAAGTGACTTGACTTCCAAGCTAGTTTTACCCCTCAAGGAGATTTCAAATGAATTCTTGGTCAACATAAGAATTGTTCCTCATTGTCTTAGCTTTCTATAAAGGTATAGCATGCCCTCATATGATGTGTGGAACTCAACTTATGGCCTTGGCAAGCAAAGGGTATTTTGGGCATTTGTGAATTACAGGTCATTTTAACCTATGTCCAAAACTCATACAAGGAGGCCTCAAATGGAAAAACTTACAACATCAAACTTGCTCCAAATGGGATTTTAAGTCTAGAAGGAAGGTCACAAATTGTTGGAAAAGCTCATAACATGAAGTTGCCTGATTGGTCCAAATTTGAACTAAAATGGCTTATAATTTGAATAAAGTCAAAGTGAAAAATGGTTTGGGAGATTTATAAGTCCAAATGGAGACTTCCAATATATGATTTTGAATGGAAAAGACATTCTAGAGACAATGGTTCAAGTACTTTTTTGAGCTTAGTGGAAAAAATCAAAGTTATTCATGGTTACTTGCATTTGAAGAAACATTTCAAAAATCAACCAATGTGGAATGCAAGGGAATGTGGCAAGATGGTTCTAGAAAGTTCATGTGAGCCCTATATATTCATAAAATGAAGATTGATCAAGGGTTGGATTCATTTGTCACCAAAATCTCACAAATTCTCTCCATTCTTTCTCATTGCATTTTCACTCCAATTTCTCAAATTCTTCACCAATCACCATCAAAATCAATTTCATCATACTGATTCATCATCATAGATCAGAATTCAACCAAGAACAAGGTGTGATCAATCCATTTTCGAGCACTATAATCATCAACATCAAAATTGCAAATTCAGTTGGAACTCAAGATCCAGTGCAAGACTCCTCAAAGTGTTGCATACAGAAGCAAGTAGTGCAATTGTAGATCAAGATCCAAGCCTCAAAAGCCTCAGATCCACAAGTTTCATCATCATCCACAAGATTTCACACCAGGTGCATTTTCTCTGCCACAGCTCGATTTAGTTAGTTTAGCATGGTTTTGTTAGTTTAGACATGATGCAGGATGTTAGTAGAGCAATTAGGATGAGTTTGGAGTAGTTTGGTGATGATTGTTAGCAGGTTGTTAGAACTGTTAGGATGAAGAACTCGTGGCATAGTGCATTATAATCTTAGGTTGTTAGCGCAGGATGATCACCATTATGCATAGAGTAGATTAGTATAGGTTTGGTTGAGAATTGTTGTGATGCATCTCAGTGTATTTTCATGGAGTCAGAATTTGTCTCGATCGGGTTTATTGATTGGCTGAGTTTCAAAGCAAACAAAGACCATAGACGTATAGAGGGAGAGATTTAGAGTGAGTTTCATGTTTATATCGTGGCGTTTCATGGCCTGGAGAGAGAGAACCGAGAGCTTGAACTTGGACGTTCATGGCATGCGCGTGAGGGTTTCAGAAACCCTAGATGATCCAATGAGGAAGACGTAATCGTGACTGTCCATTTCATGCAAGACCTTTGACCTGAGGAGCCATCGTGTGGCTCTCATTCAACTCAGATTTTGGAGGGAGAGTGTAGAAGCCCTAAACGCACCGTTTCGTTAATTGAAACGGGCGGGCCTAAGTGAGTGATATCCCCACCCCCCAATTATCAGGCCCAATCAATTTGAACGTGAATCCAATGCTGAATGCACCCCTGCTTGTTTTTTTAGTTTTATTAATTCTGACTTGTTTTGGGCTTAAGCCAAATTTGCTACGCACACCCCACCACTGCTTGGCCCATCCTGAAATGAACTGAGCGTGTTTTCTATTAGTACCCCCCCTATCATTTTAATTGATTTAATTGTTTTTAATTCACTTTAATTTTTACCAACTTTAAAAATTCATAATAAATAGATAAAAAATCATTTTTAATTCATTCCTTTTACATCATTTTCATTAGAATGTGTATAAAATTGTCATTAAATAAAATTGCATTTTTATTTTTATTTGATATTTTTTCCATATTTTCTAAATAAATGTCATTTTAAATAGTTTCATTTCATGCATGATTTTAGTAATTTTTGTTCTATTAAATGCTTTCATATTTTTTGTTCATTCTTTTTATGTTGCTTAGATGAGATATTGAACTTGTAGAAACAATTTAGTTCCCATTTTTAGAAATTAATTTTAGGTGATTAATGTAGGCTTGAACAACATGAACAAATTAGGGTTTTTAGGTGATGACTTAGGAAGTTTGATTCTTTCCCTTAGGACTTAGGGTTTGACTAGATTAGTTATGGGACTATAGGGGCTATGGGAAGTTATTAGATCCCCTTAGAAAAAGTCAGGATTCCCCTACTGCTATTAACACTCTGTGTATATCTGATTGACTGGTGTGGTGTGCCCTCTGGGGATTATTGCTTGCTTGCTTGGGTATTGGGATTGTCTGGGGACCTGGGAGAGCTGAAGACTTGAGGTGATGAAGACCATTGGAGATCCAGAGGTTTAAGGTCAACTGCCAGAGTTGAAGAGGAGGTTATTGCTAGCAGATGCTGAGGGGACTAGGGTTTAGGGGCTAGGCAGAGCTCTAGATTAGAAAGCTTGTTTCTCAAACATGGAATGCCTTGTCTGCATCCATTCTTTCTCTATGATTCAAAGTCTCTTTCAAATATCCACCTCCTTCCTTTGGAAGGATCAGTGAATATATTTGAAAGATAGAACTTTTGAGAGGAAACTTTCTGTTTAATGTTAACAGTTGATGAACCACCCTTGGTAGGTAATTAACTGTCTAACATTCATTCATTTCACTCTTGTGACTGATTCCTCATCTGGGAGGTTTGAGCATGAAGAAAAGCCATTGCAGATGGAATATAGATGATCAAAGCCTTTGCCTGAAGGCCATGAAGATGGAGATTGATGCTTGTTGAAGCCTGTAGCTGATTGGAGATTACTGGAAGCCAGATGTTGATTCAGAGCTGCTGATGCTGTTTCTTTTGCTGTTGTATTTCATTTGCTGATGTATTGATTGGTTTTCTGGACTGTATTGTTTGCTGTTTACCCTACTGGGTTGAAAGTGAATCCAGTTCACTTTCGCCTATTGTTTTCTAGGTTCGAGGTTGAGTGGGACTCCCTTGCCTCGCTTGTACTGTTGCATCCATGCATTTTACTGCTGTATATATCTGCTATTGTTTCTGTTTCTGCCTATCCCGTAGGATCTCTGTTTCTCTCTGTGCAAGAGAGGAGCATGATAGACACTAGGTCTTAACCCATGCATGATAACATTAGGTTAGTTTGATTCCCCTCGCAACCGTAGGTTAGAGTTCTGTCTCTTCTCTCTCAAAACAAACAGAAAAACACATAAAGATTTCAAACACAATAAAAGACACTTCTTCCGTAAAAGAAGGTGAACTCATCAAAACGTCATTTTTGTCCGCCGGGACTGTTAATCAAGAAAACCTTTTCAGAAGGACTAAAATCAACCAAGACAGACTTGTGTCGTGCGTGGCCCGAACTACGTTTGCTCTGATCTTCCATGCAGTGTGGAAGTACGTAGGCATAGGATGCGATATCCTAGCGAGCAACTTTCCCCTCCTTTCCCGTAGGTAGGCGAACTACGTTGACTCTGATTTCTCGTTCCAGACGGGAATACGTAGGCATAAAGTGCGATACTTTGCCGAGTCATTTTTATTTTCAATTTTATTTTCTTTTTAAACCCCAGACCTTTAGCGTAGATAGAATAACAATCCATACCCGAAAACAAGCGTGGATCCCGTCGAGTACGACGGACGTGAGGGGTGCTAATACCTTCCCCTTGCGTAACCGACTCCCGAATCCAGGTTTTGGTTGCGACGACCATACCTTTCCCGTGTTGTGCGAGGTTTACTCTGAGCGTTTCCTTTCCCTCCCGTGGGATAAATAACGCACGGTGGCGACTCTTCTGTTCAGCCGACGCCGATTTTCGCAGTAGCGACACAGTGAATCATAAAGCAAGTAAGAAAAGGTTAGGCAAATTTTAGGGTGCAACAGCTGCCCCTATTCAAGCGGCTCGGACCTGACTGGATGAAAAGCGAACGGATTTCAGGCAATCGAGGTAAAAGACGGTTGAATACCAAAGAACTTGGAAATTTTCTAACCGAAGAAATAATTTGCACAAACTGCTTGGGGAACCCAAAAAAATTCAGATAATTGAATCTGGTTGTCACAGCAACAACTGATTAATCATCTGATACAAAACTTGATTTCAATATCAACCACCTGCGTGACGCCACAGGCACTGAATCAACAGTCAACCTCAAATATACGCTATAATAAGCAGGCACTACATAAAGCGCGTTATCCCTGTACTATTCGGGATCTTCCATTTCCGAAGAAACGGGCATCGCACTAAATAAAAGCGCGGTACTGTCAATGTACTATCTTTTGACCTTCAATTTCCGGGAATACGCTACGTAAAGTGGGGTATCCCTGTACTATCCGGGATCTTCCATTTCCGAAGAAACGGGTATCCGAAGACTTGAACGAGCAACTCTGCAGGGAAAATCTGGCAACAACTCCAAAGTCTAATTATGAAGCCGTTTAATGCTGACGACAACTCCAAAGTCTAATTATGAAGTCGTTCAATGCTGACGTAACAGCAACCCAAGGAAAACTCTATCGAACTCCAAAGCCTAATCATGAAGCCCTCCAGAACTCTTCCGAGGAAATTCTAACAACAACCTCAAAGTCTAATTATGAAGCCGTTTAGAACCGACAACAACTCCAAAGTCCAATTATAAAGCCGTTTAATGCTGACGTAACAGCAACCCGAGGAAAACTCTATCGAACTCCAAAGTCTAATCATGAAGCCCTCTAGAACTCTTCCGAGGAAATTCTGACAACAACTTCAAAGTCTAATTATGAAGCCGTTTAGACCCGACAACAACTCCAAAGTCCAATTATGAAGTCGTTTAATGCTGACGTAACAGCAACCCGAGGAAAACTCTATCGAACTCCAAAGTCTAATCATGAAGCCCTCCAGAACTCTTCCAAGGAAATTCTGACAACAACTTCAAAGTCTAATTATGAAGCCGTTTAGAACCGACAACAACTCCAAAGTCCAATTATGAAGCCGTTTAATGTTGACGTAACAGCAACCCGAGGAAAACTCTATCGAACTCCAAACTCTAATCATGAAGCCCTCCAGAACTCTTCTGAGGAAATTCTAACAACAACATCAAAGTCTAATTATGAAGCCGTTTAGAACCGACAACAACTCCAAAGTCCAATTATGAAGCCGTTTAATGTTGACGTAACAGCAACCCGAGGAAAACTCTATCGAACTCCAAAGTCTAATCATGAAGCCCTCCAAAACTCTTCCGAGGAAATTCTGACAACAACTTCAAAGTCTAATTATGAAGCTGTTTATAACCGACAACAACTCCAAAGTCTAATTATGAAGTCGTTGAATGCTGATGACAACTCAGAAGTCTAATTATGAAGCCGTTCAATGCTGACAACAGTCATTCGAAGAAACTCCATCGGGGAATTTCTGACAACAATTCCAAAGTCTAATTATGAAGCCGTTTAATGAAAACTCCACCGGGGAAGAAGAGAAACTTAACCAAGCAACTCTGATGAGGGAACACATGATAGGACGAACGTTATCATCACATATCTCATGCCAAAAAATTTGAATATCCGAAAACCATCCTGAACAAGAATTCCAACTACCTGCAGGGAAGAACACCTGAAACAAAAGAGGTAACCCACCTGGCTTATGTTTCAGAATGCATATGTTTGAAAATGGTGTAATGCTCCATATAAGATGGAATGCTACGCATTTGGGTAAATTGCTATGCAATGCAGATATGATGCACTTGCAGGCTCGGGCTGCCGGAGAAAAGCTGGATACAGAACCGCTTCAGCAAAATAAATGCTGAAGACAAAGCCAACTCCGCTGGGGATAACCGGGTATCACAGAATTATTCCAGCAAAATAAATGCTGAAAAGGTGAACCGACTCCGCGGGGGGAAGAAACAATCATGTTGGGGGATAGTTTTACGATCCGGAGTTACGAACTCTGCTGAGGATGATCAACCTATTGGAGGAAAGACAACCTGCTGGAGAAACAGAAAAAAAAAAACATCCTGCGCGGGGATGAACTTTTCAAACCATGGACAACCTGGTTGTGCCCTGTGAAGACTTCACTGGAGATTAAATGTACACACGACCACTGCTGGGGATGCACATCACTATTTGACCGCTTGCTAGCTCACATTCAACTCTTTTGGGGATAAAAATGTGACTTTCATCTACTGGGGAGGAATAGAATCACCTAAAGCCTGCTCCTACGTTAAGGAAAACCGGCTAGGGAAACAATGATCCCGCCTAGGATACATCTGGTTGGGGGAAATCTTTCTCTGTCCGGGGAGACACATCAATGGTCACAGCCCCACGTTCAGACTCTGCGGGGAAACACGACCAAACCCGCTGGGGAAGAAGGAGTCATCCTGCTTGGAACAATATGCCATGAAACGAACTTGCCATGGCTTGCCCCAGAATCTATAACAACCTTTGACAAACTCTGCAGCTGTGGAGAGAGACGGTCCTTTCGCCTTCAGCTTTTTCCCCAGCCTGCGAGATCTTCATCATATCCTTTTAAAAGGAAACCTGAGATCTCTATACTCTGATGGTTTGATACGAATGGCCTCAACACTTCAAACCTCATGGAGGCGCTTCAAGTTAATCGACTTTAGGATAAGGATGGCCTCGGCGCTCTTGGGGTGACCTGCCCCAATCTTGTCATGACTTTGCCCCTCATGGGCTGATTTGTGGGGAGTAGTACCCTTGGCTGCGAGAGATTCATCAAATCTTTACCTGATTGCCCCGGATTACCTGATTTCTCGATGGCTGACTCCCATGCCGCGATCATTTGACATAGCTTGCCCCGATTCGCCGGGATATTCTGGCATCCTGCATTTTGTCCTGATCAAATCTTTCCATCATGGAAACTTTCCCGCTATCAAGCGCTTACTCGCTAGTAAAACAAATTGTTCTGCATAACAGACAAATCAAATGCAATGCATATGGCAGTTTTCAAAACCCATTCATGTTCACTGGAAAAAATTTTATGACATAAAACGTACGAATCATTCATCAATATGTCAAAATCAATACAACGTTGTAAGAAGAATCCTTTCAGGAGTCAGTTCCGATGCGATCTTTACCAAAGTATGCTTTCGAAACAAACCTATTTCAATTAGGACTTTTAAAGGTTGTAACGTGGTCAGGTTCACGGTTTATGAAAGAAAAGATAAAGGCTCAAAATTTATTTTAACCCACCCATTCTTCTTGATGTTCTCCGATCCTACATTCAGCTAATTCGACCTTAGCGTTCTCCTTTCAAAGGTTGAGTGACAATTCGAGAAATCACACTTTTCGAAATGACAGTCATTCCCTTTTAGTCCTTTGGCGTCCGGAGCCACACGATTTCGTTCTTGTTTGAGGATTTTTCTCTCGCAATCCCTTTTCGCTTTTTATTTTTCGTTTTCCCCTAACTTTTGCCTGGACTAATTCTTTAGAGTTCCTTCAATTTTGAAGTCCAGCGCACCTAATTTTTGCCTAAGTCACTTGCTCTCAGGATTCAGCTTAGCGGGCTTTTCTTTTCGATTCTTTCCTTCCTCTCTTTTTTTTTGAACAAATCGTATGACATCGGCTCGTATGACTTGTCAAAGAGATTGCAACTGTTTCACTCCTGATCGACCAGGCTTAACCATTGTGGCTTTTTAGGTACGACCTATATAGGTGTGCTCTATTCTCGAACGGACACTCCTTTTGTAATTTGGACGCTTGGTCAAATTAACTGACACCTACCCTGCCCCGGGTTAATATTGAGGGTTTTTTCGTTTTTAGAAAGAAACTCCTACAACTAGGCTCAAAGGGGTTAACAAGGGATTATCTTCCTTATATCTCCGGTGTTTGCAAATTGAAACAATGCCTGTACATCATCAACATGTTTTTTATTCAAAAGCATACATTTGGAAGCTTGCGCTTTGTTGGATTTCGTCATCCTCCCCAGATTCCACTTAAATAAGCGTTTGAAATAAAAGAACGCAATAGAGTGAACACGAATGGATTAATTCAAAACATGCATATTTATTTCATTATCAATATCAATGGAAAACAACAAGCTTTACAAACGAAATTTGCAATTCTAACAGGAAAGAAACTACAAATGTAAAGAAATGACATGAAAAAAATGCAGATGGCCAGCTTCTAGGAACTGGGCTTTCACACTTGATTCACCGCTGAGGCAGCCATCTTCAGAGTTTACTCGTCGAGTGTCGCTACTGCGAAAATCGGCGCCGGCTGAACAGAAGAGTCGCCACCGTGCGTTATTTATCCCAACGGAGAGAAAGGAAACGCTCGAGGTAAACCTACCGCAAAACGGGGAAAGGAATGATCATCGCAACCAAAACCTGGATTCGGGAGTCGGTTACGCAAGGGGAAGGTATTAGCACCCCTCACGTCCGTCGTACTCGACGGGATCCACGCTTGTTTTCTAGTACGGATTGTTATTTCTATCTAAACTAAGGGTTAAGGGTTAAAAAGAAGAGAAAATGACTCGGCAAAGTATCGCACTTTATGCCTACGTATTCCCGTCTGGAACGAGAAATCAGAGTCAACGTAGTTCGCCTACCTACTGGAAAGGAGGGGAAGGTTGCTCGCTAGGATATCGCATCATATGCCTACGTACTTTCATACAGCATGAAAGATCAGAGCAAACGTAGTTCGGGCCACGTACGACACAAGTCTGTCTTGATTGTTTTTATTCCTTCTGAAAAAGGGTTTTTCTGATTACAGGTCCAAGCGGACAAAAATTACGTTTTGATGAGTTCACATTCTTTTACGGAAGAAATGTCTTTTATTGTGTTTGAAATCTTATTGTGTTTTTTTGTTTGTTTTGAGAAAGAAGAGACAGAACTCTAACCTACGGTTGAAAAGGGAATCAAACTAACCTAATGTTATCATGCATGGGTTAAGACCTAATGTCTATCATGTTCCTCTCTTGCGCAGAGAGAAACAGAGATCCTAAGGGAATAGACGGAAACAGAAACAATAGCAGATATATAATAAAGCAGTAAAATGCATGAATGCAGCAATACAAGCGAGGCAAGGGAGTCCCACTCAACCTCGAACCTAGAAAACAATGGGCAAAAGTGAACAGAATTCACTTTCCACCTAACAGGTTAAACAGCAAGCAATATAGTCAGGGAAATTCAATCAATACAAAAAATATACAGCTAAAATAAACAGCAAAAGCAGTCTTCATCAACATCTGTCTTCAAGTCATCTCCAAACATCTACCAGCTACAAGCAAGCATCAGTCTTCATCTTCACAGCCTTCAAGCAAGGTCTCTGTCTTCATTCTCTCAATGGCTTTTCTTCAAGTCTCACTCTCTAAGATGAATATCAGTCAACAAGATGAATAAAATGTTAAGCAGTCAATTGCCTACCAAGGGTGGCTCATTAACTGTTAACATGATACAGACAATTTTCTCTCAAAAGTTATATCTTTTAAATACATTCACTAATCCTTCCAAAGGAAGGAGGTGGATATTTAAAAGAGACTTTGAATCATAGAGAAAGAATGGAGGCAGACAAGACCTTCCATGTTTGTGAATCAAGTTTTCTACTCTAGAGCTCTGCCTAGCTCCTAAACCCTATAACCTTCAACAGCTGCCAGCAAGAGATACTCCCCATCAACTCTGGAAGTTAGTCTTCATTCTCTGTCTTCAATGGCCTTCATCAGCACAGTCTTCAGCTCAAACCCCAAGCCCCAAGCAAGCCCAATACCCCACACAGTCAAATAATAACCCTAGAGAGGGCACACCACTCAATCAAGCAAATACAAGCAGTATACTAATAGTAATAGTAGAATAGGGGAAACCTAGTAATTTCTAAGGGATCTATTATCTACCCATAATATCCCTATAGTCCCATACCCCAAAATTATAACTACAACTCCTAAAAGAAATGATTTATTACACCTATGTTATCTCTAAACCCTAGTTTTGATTCTCCTCATCACACCTAAACAAATCATCTAAAGTTAAGTCCTAAAATCATGAATTTAATTTTATATACAAGCTAAAGTTCTAAGTTAATCACCCTAAAAAGAATGGATCCAACATATAAAAGCATCTAACTAAACCAAAATCAACAATATCATGTATCAAATTAAACCACTCAAAAAGCTATTTAAAAGAAAAATATTCTAAAAATGCTAAAACAAAATAAAATTGGAAATTTATTTTTTTCTTAATTTTCTTAACAGAAATATGAACCTGACAAAAAAACAACCACTAAAAAATAAGCATTTTTCATTTTGTTATGATTTTTTGAAGAATTAAAAATAAAAGGATGGAATTAATATGAATTAAATGGGGTAGGGTGCAATCAGCATTCATTTCAGTTCAAAAAAGAGGATGGGCCCAGACTGGGGGGCGCGCATTGTAACACCCATTTTAATTATTTAGTCACTTTATTATTATTTTAAAAATTATATGTTGGTGTGCCCTTTGGTGGGGGTGTATTTGATGATGTTTGGTGGATGTCCCTAATGTGGGAGGACTATTGGTGATATTTTGGTGTGAAATATAGTAATATAAAAATAATAGTAACATTGGTGGGGGTGTTATTATTATTATTATATTTATTATATTTGTTACTATTATTAATATTATTATTATTTTGGTGAAATAATAATATTAGTATTATTATATTATTATTATATTATTTTTATTAATATTATTATTATTATTGGTGTGATAATATTATTATTATTATAATTATAATTATTGTTGGGTGTATCACTATTATTATTATTATGTTGAATATTACTATAATATTATAATAGTATTATATTATATTATATTATTATTATTATTATAATGATTATTATAATTATTATTATTAGAATTATTATTGGGAATATTAGTGGTTGGAATAAGTAAAATAAGAGGTGAAAGGGTTATTGGGAAGTTAGAATGGAAATATGAAAAGTCACGATAGAAACCGTGAGGAAGGAAATATGAAGGGGTAGCAAGGAGATATTAGAAAAGTTGGAATGGAGAGGAAAGGGATTACCATAGGCGTGGGATATTGGTGTGATAATAATAATAGTATTATTATTATTATTATTATTACTATTATTATTATTAGTGTTATTATTATTATTATTATTATTAAAAGTATTATTATGATTATTGGAGAGATAATAATATTATTATTATTGTTATTATTAATAGTATTATTATTATTAAGATTATTATTATTATTATCATTATTATTATTATTAGAATTATTAATATTATTATTATTATTATTATTATTATTATTATTATTATTAATATGTGGTATTATTAATATTAGTAAGATTATATTAGTATTATTATTATTATTAAGATTATTAATATTATATTATTTTATTAGTTATTATTATTGGGATTAGAATAATTAAAAAGGGAAATAGAATATGAGGGGTTAGGAGAGTTACGATACATTTTAGAAAATTGAGAAAAAAGAGCGATAGAAAGAGAGAAGAGGAAAGAACGAGGAAAGTGAAAAAGAACGAAGGAAAAAGGGAACGAAGAACGGAAGAGGAAGGAGAAGGCCAAGAGACCAATTCTAGGAGGAATTCTATCGATCGACCAATTGTCAAGGTAAGGGGGGAGAAATTTGATTGGGAATGGTTTATACATGTATAGGGTAGAGGGGATTCCTTAACCCCGTAGGAATTTATCGTTATATAAAGTTTTATATTGGCATGCTATGATTATTGTTGATGTTGGGGGATTGATGAATGCTGATGATGCATTTTGGGGTATATATATATATGGTGATGATGTTACTGTAGTATTGATCCATTTTGTTGGATTGTTGATGTTACTGTAGTGTTGATAGTAACTAGGAATATAAAGCTGATGAGATTATGTGTTGTTACCGTAGTGTTGGCAATGACCGTGATTATAGCTTTGGGAAAAGTTATGTGTTGTTTCCCTATAGCGTCGTTAATGACTATGGTTAGGACCTTGGTGAGATTCAGAGTGACTCTGAAGTGTCGGTAATGTACCGTAATGTCGGTTCTAGAGTAGAAATTATAGGATAATTGGTAAGTATAATATCTATTGGCATGTTTGTGATTGTGGATTGATGTTGATGAATTATTGATTTTGGTGTATAGGCTGAGGTGTTGGTTTAGGGAGGTTCTGAGTAACCTCAGAGACTTTTGGTGAGATGTCTGAATTGGTCTCGTGTGATCCTTCTAGCCTTGCTGTAGTGTGAAAATGATGAGTATGGGATATAACTTGTGTACTTGGGGATAGTACGCGTTTCCCTTAATATTGTTGGTGAGCAATTAGTAATGTATATGTGTGTAGTGATTAGTAGGATCGTGTATCCCCGAGTGGGGGGGGGGGACGTAGTTATATCCGGTGTGATAGTATGAATTCGTTTACTATCTGATTGATTTATATGGTGTTGGTGTAATATATCTATACATATGCATTGTTGTATGATGATATGATCAGGAGGATCGTGTGCACTTAGCGTGCCAGAATATAATAATTATGCATTGGTGTCTTGCATATCATGGTGTTTTGGTGGGATGAATCATGTCTCAGGAGGAGCGTAAGTGATTCATCCGTACTCCTTTGTGGAGAATGGTGGGGGATAGATCATGTCTCAGGAGGAGCGTAAGTGATCTATCCAGGTTCGATTGAATGAACCAATGAGTCGGTACCGCATGCATGGTGTTGAGTTGCATAATTGCATTATAATATGTTATATTGTAATTTGAACAGTAGGTTCGTTATATGGTGTTGTTGGGGTGAATAATTGATGTGTTGGTGTGTTTTACTGCCTTATTACATGTATTACATTACCATTATATTTTTGATCATGATTTCTCACCCCTTGTTGTTGTTGTGGTCTGTGCTTCTTCGGAAGTACAGATAATCCAGGTGCTTAGCTAGCTTGGATATTGGTGTGACTGTCGAGTCTAGGATGCTCTGATACGTAGCACGGGACTTGGGCATTTTTATTGTTTCATGTTGAACTCCTATTTTTTTTCCTGCGAACGTATCAAAATTTTTATTTAATTGTATTATTTAAATATTCCGCTGTATTTGGAGAAAAACCTTTTTTATAAGGAAACGTGATTTTTATGTGATATCCCACTTGGGAAGGAAACTCTGATTTTTATTATGTTATTCATATTTTATTTGTTTTGGGAAGTGGGGTGTTACAATTGGTATCAGAGCAGGTCGGTCCGTCCGGCCAGTGTTGTTGAGTCGAGTTGAGTCTGTCCGTTATGATGTAGTTGAATATCTTTTAACCTGGTGTTGTTATGTTTTGAGCAGTATGGCAGGAAGGAACGATGCTGCATTAGCTGCTGCTATGCAAGCAATGGCGCAAGCTGTTGCTAATCAGAATCAAACTGCAGATGCCCAATTCAGGAGTTTGGCGCAGTTTCGGAGCAACAAGCCGCCAACGTTTGAAGGAGGAATTCTGGACCCAGAAGCTGCTCAGAAGTGGCTGAAGGCAATTGAGAAAATCTTCAGAACTATGGATTGTACTGATGAGCAGAAGGTGAGGTTTGGTACTCACATGCTGGAGGGTGAGGCTGAAGCTTGGTGGGACAATAGTCGCCAAAGATTGGAAGCTGCTGGAACTGCCATTACTTGGGAGGTAGTTCGGAAGGGTTTTCTGGAGAAGTATTTTCCGGAAGATATTCGGAGTGCTAAGGAAATTGAATTCTTAGAGCTGAAGCAGGGTAGTATGACTGTAGCAGAGTATGCTGCTAAGTTTAAGGAGCTGGTGCAGTATTGTCCTCACTATAATGTGGAAGGGGCAATGACTTCTAAGTGCTTAAAGTTTGAGAATGGACTGCGTCCAGATATTAAGCTGGGGATTGCTTGTCAGAAGATCAGGAGCTATCCTGAGCTGGTAAGCAGGAGCAGGATCTATGATAACGATAACCGGGCAAGGATTGCACACTACAAAGCTGTTAATGACCGTAAGGGTAAGCAGAGGTTTAGTGGTACTCCTTATGGTGTTGCTGCTGATAAGGGAAAACGTAAAGCTGTTGTTGATAAGAAGCCTAGAGATGGGAGAGCATCTGCTGAAGGGAAATGTTTTCGGTGCGGTGGTATGGGACACCGTGCTAATGATTGTCCTAATGAAGCCAAAAAGTGTTTTAAGTGTGGAAAACCAGGTCATGTGATAGCTGACTGCAGAGCAACTATGCCGACCTGTTATAACCGTGGTGAGAAGGGTCACATCAGTACCCATTGTGAGAAGCCGAAGAAGCCTCAGACGTCTCCGGCTGGTGGAAAAGTGTTTGCTTTGGCAGGAACTCAAGCTGCCAGTGATGAGCGTGTTATCAAAGGTACTTGTATTATCAATAATATTCCTTTAACTGCTATTATTGATACGGGTGCAACACACTCGTTTATTTCTGTGGATTGTGTGGAGAGGATAGGATTGGTGCCGTCTACTCTGGAGAGACGAATGACTATTGAGACACCCTCTATAGGTTCAGTGACTACTTCTTTGGTATGCCTGAAGTGTCCGCTGACTATTTTCGGTAGAGAATTTGAAGTGGATTTGATTTGTCTACCACTTGGTAAATTGGATGTTATTCTGGGTATGAACTGGTTAGAGTTCAACCGAGTCTACATCGACTGTTTTCGGAAGGAATTGTTGTTCTTGACCCCTGAAGAGGAAGCTTTAGCAAGTTCTTTGTCTAATAAAGAATTGAGGGCCTTGTTGGAAGATGAAACTAGAGTGTTTGCTTTATTTGCAACTTTATCGGTAGATAGCAAAGTGTCAATGGAGGAATTGGCAGTGGTGAATGAATTTCCGGAAGTGTTTCCTGACGACATTACGGAATTGCCTCCGACGCGAGAAGTGGAATTTGGTATTGATCTTGTTCCTGGTACGAGGCCTATTTCTATGGCGCCGTACAGGATGTCTGCAGTGGAATTGGCTGAGTTGAAGTCTCAGATTGGAGAATTGTTGGATAGAAAGTTTATTAGGCCAAGTGTATCGCCGTGGGGAGCTCCAGTGTTGTTGGTGAAGAAGAAGGATGGTAGTATGCGTTTGTGCATCGATTACCGTCAGTTGAATAAAGTGACGATTAAGAATAAGTATCCTCTCCCGAGGATTGATGATTTGATGGACCAGCTGGTGGGAGCTTGTGTGTTTAGTAAGATTGACTTAAGGTCGGGTTATCATCAAATAAGAGTAAAAGAAGGTGATATTCAGAAGACTGCTTTTAGAACTCGATATGGACATTATGAATATGCTGTAATGCCGTTTGGAGTGACTAATGCGCCGGGAGTATTTATGGAGTATATGAACAGAATTTTCCATTCTTATTTGGATCAATTCATTGTAGTGTTTATTGATGATATATTAATTTATTCTAAATCTGATGAAGAACATGCAGGACATTTGAGAATTGCCTTGCAAGTGTTGAAGGAAAATAAATTATTTGCTAAACTGTCAAAGTGTGACTTCTGGTTGAAGAGAGTGAGTTTCTTGGGGCATGTAATATCTGAAGATGGAATAGCGGTGGATCCGTCAAAAGTAAGTGCAGTATTGCAGTGGGAACCGCCGAAGACAGCGACAGAAATTAGGAGCTTTCTGGGTTTAGCTGGTTATTACCGCAGGTTTATTGAAGGGTTCTCTAATTTGGCGTTGCCATTAACTCAGTTGACGAGAAAGAACCAAGTTTTCGTATGGGACGCTGCTTGTGAAGAAAGTTTTGAAGAGTTGAAAAAGAGATTGACTACGGCACCGGTGTTAGTGTTACCGACTCCGAGTGAACCGTTTGTGGTGTACTGTGATGCGTCTAAGATGGGATTAGGAGGAGTTCTTATGCAGAATGGTAAGGTAGTAGCATATGCTTCGCGGCAACTGAGAGTGCATGAGCGAAATTATCCTACTCATGATCTTGAGTTAGCTGCGGTTGTTTTTGTGTTGAAAATTTGGAGGCATTACCTGTATGGTTCAAGATTTGAAGTGTTTAGTGATCATAAGAGTCTGAGATACCTGTTTGATCAGAAAGAGCTGAATATGAGGCAGAGAAGATGGTTAGAATTTTTGAAGGATTATGACTTCAGTTTGAGTTATCATCCGGGAAAGGCCAATGTAGTGGCAGACGCTTTGAGTAGAAAGACAATTCAGATGACAGCTCTGATGGTGAAAGAAATTGAGTTAATTGAACAATTCAGAGATTTGAGCATGGTTTGTGAAACTACTGCAGAGAGTGTAATGTTGGGTATGTTGCAGGTAAATAATGACTTCTTGGATATGATTAGAGAGAATCAGAAGTTGGATGTGAAATTGGTAGATTTGATGCCTGGAGTAGGAAGTGACTCCGATAGTGACTTTAAATTGGATAGTACAGGTGTGTTGAGATTTAGAGGCAGGATTTGTGTACCAGATGATGAGGAACTGAAAAAGCTGATTTTGAGTGAAGGACACCGTAGTAATCTGAGTATTCATCCCGGAGCTACGAAGATGTATCATGATTTAAAGAAATTATTTTGGTGGTCTGGTATGAAAAGAGACATTGCTCAATTTGTTTATGCCTGTTTGACGTGTCAGAAATCGAAGGTAGAACACCAGAGACCTTCTGGATTTATGCAACCGTTGGAAATTCTGGTTTGGAAATGGGATTGCATTTCTATGGACTTTGTTACAGGATTGCCAAATACGGCGAGAGGTTTTGATGCTATATGGGTGATTGTGGATCGGTTAACGAAGTCTGCACACTTTGTGCCAATTAATATTAGTTTTCCGTTGACGAAGCTGGCGGAGATTTATATTCGGGTAATTGTGAAGTTACATGGTGTTCCGTCCAGTATTGTGTCGGATAGAGATCCGAGGTTTACTTCAGAATTTTGGAAGAGCTTGCAAGAAGCTTTGGGTACTAAGTTGAAATTAAGTTCAGCTTATCATCCACAAACTGATGGTCAATCGGAAAGGACTATTCAGTCGCTTGAGGATTTATTAAGAGCTTGTGTATTGGAAAAGGGTGGTGCGTGGGACACTCATTTATCATTGATTGAATTCACGTACAATAATAGTTACCATTCGAGTATTGGAATGGCACCCTTTGAAGCTTTGTATGGGAGGAGGTGTAGGACTCCTCTGTGTTGGTATGAGACCGGTGAGAGTGTGGTGCTTGGACCAGAAATTGTTCAGCAGACTACTGAGACGATTCAGATGATTCGTGAGAAAATGAAAGTGTCTCAGAGTAGGCAGAAGAGTTATCATGATAATCGGAGGAAAGAGTTGGAATTCTGTGTAGGTGATCACGTATTCCTAAGAGTTAACCCGATGACTGGTGTGGGTCGGGCGTTGAAGTCCAAGAAGCTGGATCCTAAGTTTATTGGACCTTATGAAATTTTGCAAAGAGTTGGTGCTGTGGCCTATAGGGTGGCGTTGCCGCCGGAGTTGTCGAATCTACATGATGTGTTTCATGTGTCGCAATTGCGAAAATATGTTTCTGATCCATCTCATGTGATTCAAAGAGATGATGTTCAGGTTCGGGAGAATCTTACTATTGAGACGATGCCGTTGAGGATCGAGGACCGTAAGATGAAACAGCTCCGAGGGAAAGAGATACCTTTGGTGAAGGTAGCTTGGGGAGGTGCTGCAGGAGGCAGTGTGACCTGGGAGTTGGAAAGCAGGATGCGAGAAGCGTATCCGGAGCTATTTCCATCAGGTAATTTTCGAGGACGAAAATAATTAAAGTGGGGGAGAGTTGTAACACCCATTTTAATTATTTAGTCACTTTATTATTATTTTAAAAATTATATGTTGGTGTGCCCTTTGGTGGGGGTGTATTTGATGATGTTTGGTGGATGTCCCTAATGTGGGAGGACTATTGGTGATATTTTGGTGTGAAATATAGTAATATAAAAATAATAGTAACATTGGTGGGGGTGTTATTATTATTATTATATTTATTATATTTGTTACTATTATTAATATTATTATTATTTTGGTGAAATAATAATATTAGTATTATTATATTATTATTATATTATTTTTATTAATATTATTATTATTATTGGTGTGATAATATTATTATTATTATAATTATAATTATTGTTGGGTGTATCACTATTATTATTATTATGTTGAATATTACTATAATATTATAATAGTATTATATTATATTATATTATTATTATTATTATAATGATTATTATAATTATTATTATTAGAATTATTATTGGGAATATTAGTGGTTGGAATAAGTAAAATAAGAGGTGAAAGGGTTATTGGGAAGTTAGAATGGAAATATGAAAAGTCACGATAGAAACCGTGAGGAAGGAAATATGAAGGGGTAGCAAGGAGATATTAGAAAAGTTGGAATGGAGAGGAAAGGGATTACCATAGGCGTGGGATATTGGTGTGATAATAATAATAGTATTATTATTATTATTATTATTATTACTATTATTATTATTAGTGTTATTATTATTATTATTATTAAAAGTATTATTATGATTATTGGAGAGATAATAATATTATTATTATTGTTATTATTAATAGTATTATTATTATTAAGATTATTATTATTATTATCATTATTATTATTATTAGAATTATTAATATTATTATTATTATTATTATTATTATTATTATTATTATTATTATTATTATTAATATGTGGTATTATTAATATTAGTAAGATTATATTAGTATTATTATTATTATTAAGATTATTAATATTATATTATTTTATTAGTTATTATTATTGGGATTAGAATAATTAAAAAGGGAAATAGAATATGAGGGGTTAGGAGAGTTACGATACATTTTAGAAAATTGAGAAAAAAGAGCGATAGAAAGAGAGAAGAGGAAAGAACGAGGAAAGTGAAAAAGAACGAAGGAAAAAGGGAACGAAGAACGGAAGAGGAAGGAGAAGGCCAAGAGACCAATTCTAGGAGGAATTCTATCGATCGACCAATTGTCAAGGTAAGGGGGGAGAAATTTGATTGGGAATGGTTTATACATGTATAGGGTAGAGGGGATTCCTTAACCCCGTAGGAATTTATCGTTATATAAAGTTTTATATTGGCATGCTATGATTATTGTTGATGTTGGGGGATTGATGAATGCTGATGATGCATTTTGGGGTATATATATATATATGGTGATGATGTTACTGTAGTATTGATCCATTTTGTTGGATTGTTGATGTTACTGTAGTGTTGATAGTAACTAGGAATATAAAGCTGATGAGATTATGTGTTGTTACCGTAGTGTTGGCAATGACCGTGATTATAGCTTTGGGAAAAGTTATGTGTTGTTTCCCTATAGCGTCGTTAATGACTATGGTTAGGACCTTGGTGAGATTCAGAGTGACTCTGAAGTGTCGGTAATGTACCGTAATGTCGGTTCTAGAGTAGAAATTATAGGATAATTGGTAAGTATAATATCTATTGGCATGTTTGTGATTGTGGATTGATGTTGATGAATTATTGATTTTGGTGTATAGGCTGAGGTGTTGGTTTAGGGAGGTTCTGAGTAACCTCAGAGACTTTTGGTGAGATGTCTGAATTGGTCTCGTGTGATCCTTCTAGCCTTGCTGTAGTGTGAAAATGATGAGTATGGGATATAACTTGTGTACTTGGGGATAGTACGCGTTTCCCTTAATATTGTTGGTGAGCAATTAGTAATGTATATGTGTGTAGTGATTAGTAGGATCGTGTATCCCCGAGTGGGGGGGGGGGGGACGTAGTTATATCCGGTGTGATAGTATGAATTCGTTTACTATCTGATTGATTTATATGGTGTTGGTGTAATATATCTATACATATGCATTGTTGTATGATGATATGATCAGGAGGATCGTGTGCACTTAGCGTGCCAGAATATAATAATTATGCATTGGTGTCTTGCATATCATGGTGTTTTGGTGGGATGAATCATGTCTCAGGAGGAGCGTAAGTGATTCATCCGTACTCCTTTGTGGAGAATGGTGGGGGATAGATCATGTCTCAGGAGGAGCGTAAGTGATCTATCCAGGTTCGATTGAATGAACCAATGAGTCGGTACCGCATGCATGGTGTTGAGTTGCATAATTGCATTATAATATGTTATATTGTAATTTGAACAGTAGGTTCGTTATATGGTGTTGTTGGGGTGAATAATTGATGTGTTGGTGTGTTTTACTGCCTTATTACATGTATTACATTACCATTATATTTTTGATCATGATTTCTCACCCCTTGTTGTTGTTGTGGTCTGTGCTTCTTCGGAAGTACAGATAATCCAGGTGCTTAGCTAGCTTGGATATTGGTGTGACTGTCGAGTCTAGGATGCTCTGATACGTAGCACGGGACTTGGGCATTTTTATTGTTTCATGTTGAACTCCTATTTTTTTTCCTGCGAACGTATCAAAAAATTTATTTAATTGTATTATTTAAATATTCCGCTGTATTTGGAGAAAAACCTTTTTTATAAGGAAACGTGATTTTTATGTGATATCCCACTTGGGAAGGAAACTCTGATTTTTATTATGTTATTCATATTTTATTTGTTTTGGGAAGTGGGGTGTTACACGCATAGCAAAGCACGTCTGGGCCCAGTTGATCAGAAAACACAACAAAAAAAAAACAGTGCGAAAAGCAAGAAACTCAGTTCAAAACAAGTGGGCCTAGAAACTAGGGGTGTGAAAAGCAATGGTTGCTTGAGCCCAGTCTGAAGTTTAAGTGAAACGGTGCGCTTTGGCACCCTGAATTCCCTCCAAATTCCAGCTTTAAACCATGGCCACGCGATCAGATTTTCAGTCAACAAGAGAGACCTCATCCAACGGCCCTCATGTGTCTTCTCCAAAGCTAGGGTTTCCTCCATTGAAGAACCATGCACGAGCTCATGAACCAGATTTTCAACACATTCATACAACCTCATTTCTCCATGAAATTCACTTCTGTAAAAAGCAAAAACGCTCCATTTCTTCTCCTCTACACAACCATGGCATTAGTTTCCTCCAACACTCACCCCAGCATCAAACCCGATAGGTAGAAAGCATTGGCTCCACCGTTTTACACTGATATCCATCATGCTAATTCCTTCTAATTCTTACCCTAACACGATCTACACACTTTGCTGATCATTTTAATCTATCTAACCAGTATTATCATGCCTTAACCTAGGTGTTCTAGGCCCTAACAGTTTTGGTGCTCCAATGGTAACTTCCATGAAATGTCTTCAAACTCAACAGAAATGATCATCTAACTATTTCTAACCATTCTAACTTAATGATTCTACATTATTCTAACTAAATCTATCCAATTCGAAAGGAAAACTAACCTGGTTTAAAGTTGAAAACAGATGGAGTAGATCTTGGATGCACAGCTTGCAATGCTTGGGAATTGATCAATAAGCTTGATTCTTGGTTCTGTATGCAATATTTCTTGCTCAAACCTATTGGATCTTGCAATCACAATCTTCTTGCACTTTGGATGATGAAGTTGGTAGCACACGATTTCTTCCTCAATTCAAACAGATTTTGATGGAAATTTGATCCTTGAATGATGTAGATGATGATAGGATCAAGGATTTTGGAAATTGATGAAGGTTTGATAGAGTTTGGGATGAATTTGCACACTTGAGAAATGAGAAGAAACTTGGTATTTTGATCAAAATGAATCACCAACCCTTGAATGAAGCCACTCTACCCAATATATAGATGAAATTAGAAAGCTCTAGAACTTGGTAGAAACTTCTTGTGCACACTTTCCTTGAATTTTGGATATGTTACTTCCATTGTAAGCCACCTAGCATAACTTCCAAATTTTGAACCAAACTCAAAAATATACTTTTGCCAATGTTCTTAAAACACTTTTTCCAATCAAAATGACCTATAATTTCATCCCATTTGGCCATTTTATGAAAAATCTTAATTTTAGGTCACTTTTATTCATTAAATTCCCTTTTTAAATGACCAAATTTGAAACCTTGAGCTATGAGCCTTTATAAACTTTCATGACCACTTTTCTAGACTCAAAATGTCATTTGGAGCAAGTTTGATGTTGTGAAGTTTTTCATTTGAAGCTTCCTTGTATGAGTTTTGGGCATAGGCTTGAAATGACCTGTAATTCTCAAATGACCAAAATACCCTTTGCTTGCCAAGACCATAAGTAGAGTTACACAAATCAGATGAAGGCATATAATACCTTTCTAGAAAGCTAAGATCATGAGTAACAACTTTCATGTTGACAAGAAATCCATTTGAAAGCTCCTTGAGGGGTAAAAGTTGCCTGGAAGTCAAGTAACTTTCACAGACAAATTTCAGATGCCTCTGACGACCTGTAACTTGCAAGGACCATAACTTGAGTTCTATAAATCTCCTTGATGTCTTCCACCACTCAAATTAAAGGTATTGAGATAATCTACAAGTTTCATGTTGGCCAAGAATCCATTTGAGACTTGCATTTTGAATTATCTTGCTGGGAAGTTTTCCCTAAATCAGGGGATTTTACACAGAAACCCTAATTTAGAAACCTCTCTTCTTCTTGATTTCTCCTTGGCACAACACCACATCTATCTACATGTCAAATGATGAGCCCCACATCTCTCAAATAGGCCTTGATGTCTTTCAATCAATCATTTGACCTAGGGTTGACCTAGGGTTGACCCAGATGAAACCCTAGTTGACTGTCTTCAACTGCAGCTCTTGTGATCACATCAATGACTGGTCTCACTTTCAAAATGACTCTCCATGTCTTCCATGATGTCTATATACCCTCCATGACCTCCATTCACAGCTCACAACTTCTTTGATGATCTTCAAATACCCTCAAGATAGGAGATAGATCTACTGCTTGGTCCACTGACTTCTTTGATTTCAATTTCTTTCTGATGACTTGGCTAAGATTGAATTTGCATAATAACCTCTTGATAGGCTCATAGAGATAAGAATAGTACTTGGTCCCTTGTTGGATGACTTGCTATGCTATGCTATGCAAATGATTAGACTATGTACATGACTCTATATGTAAATGCTAATGCAATTGAAACATAAACCAAGTGAAGTAGGTTGAGCAAATTTTAGGGTGCAACAGCTGCCCCTATTCAAGCGACTTGGACCCGATTGGGTGAAGAGCGAACGACCTTCAAACATTCGAGGTACGAGACGGTTGAATATTAAGAACCCGGAAATTTGCCAACCGCAGAAATAAATTGCACAAACTGCTTGAATAACAACATCTGCTGACTGGATCTGGTTGTTACAGCAACAAACTGATCCATTAGCGACGTGCTGGGGATTATTTTCATCAGCCTGAAAAAGATTCTATCATCGAAGAAATCTCAACTACACTTGTCCACGTTAGGACTCCACCTGCCGTCAACCCGGAAAAATCTCGGCGACTTCGCTGGGGATGACTCGTCTGCATTTCATCAGCACGAGGGGATTCTATCAACATACAAATGAATTATCCACGTCAAGAATAAATCATCCACGTTAGGAATAAACTGTCCATGTTAGGAATAACCTCTTCCACGTTAGGAATACACTTGTCCATGTCAGGAATAAACTTCTTTCCACGTAAGGAATAAACTTCTTTCCACGTAAGGAATCACATCTTTCCATGTAAGGAATAAACTTCTTTCCACGTAAGGAATAAACTTCTTTCCACGTAAGGAATACATCTTTCCACGTAAGGAATCACATCTTTTCACGTAAGGAATAAACTTCTTTCCACGTAAGGAATACATCTTTCCACGTAAGGAATCACATCTTTCCACGTAAGGAATAAACTTCTTTCCACGTAAGGAATAAACTTCTTTCCACGTAAGGAATACATCTTTCCACGTAAGGAATCACATATTTCCACGTAAGGAACTAAAACTTGTCCGCGTCAGGACTCACGTTTCGTCTTGATTTGTCCACGTCAGGACTCACACCTTCGACCCGCTGAGGAAATAAAACTTGTCCACGTCAAGACTCACGCCTCGCCAACATGAAGAGAGATGAACTTGTCCACGTCAGGACTCGCGCATCTTGTCGTCACGAAGAACTATAAACTTGTCCACGTCAGGAAACACATTTCACCATTACGAAGGAAGATATCTGCTGGGAATAAATGGTCCACGTCAGGACACCAACACGAAGAGTAATCAATTTTGTCCACGTCAGGACTTCACATTCAATCAATACGGAGAAATCAAATCTGTCCACGTTAGGACACCCATTTCTCTAGCACGAAGAAATCCCGTCAATAAAATTGTCCACGTCAGGACTCATTTCTCCATTGGTCCCAACCCACAAACTTCTTAGCACTGACGTGACAGCGACTTTGAGGCGGACTCTACTGGGGATATCTGGAAACCAAACTACCGGATGCCTGCTCTGATAACCGGCGGCAACCTCTGGAATTCTGATTCATGAAACCTTTTGATGCTGACGTAACAACAATTTTGAAGAAAGTAATCTGCTGGCCGGACTAGAGAAACTTCTGCACGCGACTCTGGTGAGGAAAACAAGAGAATTTCAACCAAATAACTCTGCTCGGGGGCAAAGAGAAACTTATCATGATAACTCTGTGGGGAATAATGCCAAAACTGACATTATCGTTGAATGTCTCGCGTCGAGATCTTGAATGTCTGGTAATTTATTTGAGCAAGAGCTCTCTCTACCTGCAAGAGGAATAATACTTGAAACAAACGGTTAGCCAACCTGGCTTATGCTTCAAAATGCATATGTTTGACAATGGCGTAATGCTCCATTCGACATGGAAATGCTACGCGCTTTTATTTGGTGGATGCAAGTATGACACTATATGCCAATGCAAATGCATACTCGAACTGCTGGGATACAGAAACCGCTTCAGCAAAATAAATGCTGAAGACAATGCCAACTCCGCTGGGGGAAGCCAGGTGCCACAGAATTATTCCAGCAAAATAAATGCTGGAAAAATGAAGCCAACTTCGCTGAGGAATAACTGACTACGCCAACCAGGATTGGGCTTCTGCTGGGGAGTGAACGGGTATCACACGGTGTTCCGACAAAAATAAATACCAGGGTACACCACCAACTCTGTCAGGAAGAGTTTTAACCTTCGAGTTCCACTGGGAGGAAAAAGAACACTTGCTGAAAAGAGAGAACTCCGCTGGGGACGAAACGATTCTCTTGGGGAAAATCAACTGACTCCGCTGGGGGAGAGTAAATGACCCTACTGGGAAGGGTAAACTGTCTGAATGCAGCTCACAAGTTGGAAATATTAATCTTCTGCGGCTAAACCACTCTGCTTGAGATGGGGGAATCCTTCTGGGGGACACCACATTGTCTGAATACAGGCTACAATCTTGGAATCTCCAAACTCTGCTAAGGATAAACGACTTGGCTGGAGAATATCCTTTGGATAAGCTACGACTAGCTGGGGAATTTGATCCTTCTTCAGTAAGGAACATTGCTATCTTAGAAGCGCGACCTGCGTGGGGATCGAATCTTTCGTTACGAGCTTCTGGTCCATACTACACTCTTTTGATCGTCCACTTCATACGGCCATGAACCCTGCAACACCACAAACAAGACAAGACAAGTCTATGCAACCAAATCTATTCAGGTTAGCGTTAGTGACATCATTTTCAGTTAATTCAATGTTTTAGCAATTATTGGCAAGGGCCAGTGACGTTATACACATGCTAGTTTCATTAAACCTAGGCGTTTATCACGTACAAAACAGTAAAGAACCAGCATCAAGTACTGAATGACATATTTTATTGATAGGGCCCCTAAATGGGCAGAGTTTTGTACACGGGATGTAACTCCTGAAAAGAGGAAGCTACGCACAACAAATATACAAGTATGCACAAGAAGCATAAATATAATGACAAATCAAATTTGTACACATGTCGGCAACGGGATGCAGACGAACATCACGAACTGATCCTCCTATGACTCGCCCGACTCTAATGCTTTCCCGGTATCCACACTTTCGAAGAGGTTGTATCTGATAATCGACCCCTCAGGTATATTCTCCCGCACCAATGCTCACTGCAGTATCAAATTCGGACCGCAGTCATTTGCTTTTCAAATCCCTAACTTTTGCGTGAACCGCCCTTTACGGGTTTTCAGTTCACCGGGATACCCTTTTTTGCCGAAGCCGCCCAGTGTAGGTTTTCAACTTCGCGGGTGTACATTTTTTTCCATTTTATCCCTAACTTTTGCCCGAACCTTTCATTCTGTTTTTGGTTCGCCAGGATGCCCCATTTTTGCCTGGACTCTCTTTTTTCTGTCCAGCGGGTCAATTTCAAGCAAAGTATTTTTTAACTGCGTCCGAATTCACAGGCGACGTAAAGTCTTCACCGTCCATGGTGGACAACAATAAGGCTCCTCCTGAAAAGACTTTTCTGACGACGTATGGCCCTTCGTAGTTGGGGGTCCACTTGCCCCTGTGATCTTCCTGCGGCGGGAGAATCCTTTTCAGCACAAGGTCGCCCGTCTGAAAGCTCCGAGGATGTATCTTCTTATCATATGCTTTCTTCATTCGGCTCTGGTACAAACGACCGTATACTAGAGAAGCTAGCCTCTTCTCATCCATTAAACTTAGCTGGTTCAACCTGTTCTTCACCCATTCTGCCTCGTCTAGTTGGACATCTCGTAATACTCTCAGCGAAGGAATCTCAACTTCCAGTGGTAGCACTGCTTCCATTCCATATACCAACGAGAACGGGGTTGCCCCGGTTGATGTGCGTACCGTCGTACGATAACCGTGCAAAGCGAAAGGTAGCATCTCATGCTAGTCCTTATAGGTCACCACCATCTTCTGGACAATCTTCTTTATATTTTTATTGGCCGCTTCAACAGCGCCATTCATCTTGGGTCAGTAAGGGGAGGAGTTGTGATGTTCGATCTTGAAATTCTGACAGAGCTCCTTCATCATTTTGTTATTCAGGTTTGAACCGTTGTCCGTGATTATCCGCTCGGGGATCCCATATCTGCAAATGATATCTCTCTTGATGAACCTGGCTACCACCTGCTTAGTTACATTTGCGTAAGACGCCGCTTCCACCCACTTAGTGAAATAATCGATTGCTACTAGAATGAACCGGTGCCCATTAGAAGCCGTCGACTCGATCTTTCCAATCATATCAATTCCCCACATCGAGAATGGCCATGGCGATGACATCACATTCAGAGGACTTGGAGGCACATGGATCTTATCTGCATAAATTTGGCACTTGTGGCACTTCTTCGCAAACTTGAAACAATCAGTTTCCATAGTCAGCCAGAAATAACCTGCCCGCAGCAGCTTCCTCGTCATAGCATGCCCACCAGCATGCGTACCAAATTTACCCTCATGTATTTCCTCCATGAGCAACTTTGCCTCCTTTTCATCTACACAACGCAGCAGCACCAAGTCGTGATTTCTTCTGTATAAGACACCATCCGGATTCAAATAGAAATTACCCGCCAATCTCCTGAGAGTCTTCTGATCTTGACTGGATGCCCTAGCCGGATACTCTTTGTTCTTCAGGAAATTAAGGATATCGAAATACCACGGTTTATCGTCGGATGCTTCGTCAATTGCAAACACGAAGGCGGGCCTGTCAAGCCGAGAGATAACAATTCTGGGAGCCTCATTCCAGAAGTTGACTTTGTACATGGAAGACAAAGTGGCCAGGGCGTCAGCCATCTGATTCTCCGCTCGCGGTACATGATGCAATTCAACCTTGTCAAAGAAAGGCAACAATCTCCTCGCATAGTTCATGTAAGGTATCAAATTGGGCTGACGTGTCTCCCATTCCCCTTTAATCTGATTCACCACCAGAGCTGAGTCTCCGTATACGTCCAGATTTTTGATTCGCAAATCAATAGCTTCTTCAAGCCCCATTATACAAGCTTCGTATTCGGCTTCATTATTGGTAACTGGAAAGGTCAATCGAGCAGTAAACGGGATGTGCGACCCGTGTGGAGTAGTGATGATTGCCCCTATTCCGCTACCATAGGCGTTTACAGCTCCGTCAAAGATCAACTTCCATTTAGAACCCAATTCTGGTCCTTCGTCTGGCAACGGCTCTTCGCAATCTTTCATCTTTAGGTACATGATATCCTCGTCAGGAAAATCAAACCTCATCGATTGGTAATCTTCAATAGGCTGCTCTGCCAAGTACTCAGACAGTACACTCCCCATTATAGCCTTCTGCGAGACATACTGGATGTCGTATTCGGTCAAAACCATATGCCAACGGGCAATTCTCCCCGATAATGCCTGCCTTTCGAATACATATTTGATAGGATCCATCTTCGAGATGAGCATGGTTGTATGATTCAGCATGTATTGCCTCAAACGCTTGGCGGCCCAGGCTAGCGCGCAACAAGTTTTTTCAAGCATTGAATATCGAGATTCACATTCAGTAAACTTCTTGCTCAAGTAGTAGATCGCATGCTCTTTTCTTCCTGTCTCGTCGTGTTGACCGAGAACACAACCCATACTTTCCTCAAGAACTGTCAAATACATAATCAAGGGTCTCCCTGCCACTGGGGGTATCAAAATAGGAGGCTCCTGCAAATACTGCTTTATTTTATCGAACGCCTTTTGACAATTTTCATTCCACGTTACAGCTTGGTCTTTTTTCAACAGCTTGAATAATGGCTCACACGTAGCTGTTAGGTGAGATATGAACCGAGCGATGTAGTTCAACCTCCCTAAAAACCCGCGCACCTCTTTTTCTGTTTTAGGCGTCGGCATCTCTTGTATTGCTTTTATTTTTGCAGGATCAACCTCTATTCCTCTTTCGCTCACGATAAACCCCAGCAGTTTACCCGATCTCACTCCGAAGGTGCACTTGTTAGGGTTCAGTCTCAGCCTGAACTTCCTAAGCCTTTTGAATAACTTCAGCAAATTCACCAAATGCTCTTCCTCCGTCTGGGATTTGGCAATCATATCATCGACATAAACTTCGATCTCCTTATGCATCATATCATGGAAAAGGGTCGTCATTGCATGCTGATACGTTGCCCCAGCATTCTTCAATCCGAAGGGCATCACTTTGTAACAAAATGTTCCCCAAGGTGTTATGAAAGTAGTCTTCTCCATGTCCTCTGGCGCCATTTTAATCTGATTATAGCCCGAGAAGCCATCCATGAAGGAGAATACAGAGAATTGAGCAGTGTTGTCAACTAGCACATCGATGTGAGGAAGTGGAAAATCATCTTTTGGGCTCGCTTTATTTAAATCACGGTAATCTACGCACATTCTCACTTTACCGTCTTTCTTTGGCACTGGTACAATGTTAGCGACCCATGAGGGATATTTTGTAACAGCTAAGAAACCAGCATCCCACTGTTTTTGAACCTCCTCTTTAATTTTCACTGCCATATCAGGTCTAGTTCTGCGAAGCTTCTGCTTGACCGGCGGGCATTCTTCTTTCAACGGCAGACGGTGCACAACCATATCTGTATCCAGCCCAGGCATGTCTTCATACGACCAAGCGAACACATCACTCTACTCTTTGAGCATTTCAACCAGTCTTCGCTTGACGTCGCTCTGCATCGCGGCTCCTATACGGATGTTCTTTTCAACCCCTTCCGACCCCAGGTTAATAATTTCGATGACCTCCTCGTGAGGCAGAATGACTCGTTCTTCTTGCTTCACCAACCAAGACAATTCTTCGGGAACGTCACCATCTTCAACAATCTCTTCTTCGGCCTGAAATACCGGGTGCTCAAAGTCGAGACGAGTCATAGGTGGTTCAATTATGTCATCTAAAAATGTTATCCTGCAAAAGGAATGGTTAAATGCTTCAAAATGCGTATAAAGCGAATAACCACGTTGCCATTTTATTGTAAAATACAAAACAAGAAAAACAGAGATCGCAATATTTGCACATGAAAAACGCCTTTTATTTAATGTTAAACATGCAATGTTCATAACAGCACAGCCCTAAGCAAAATCATGATGCCCCGGGCAAGACATCAGATTGTTCAACAATTAAAAACAAAGTATTACTGTTTAAGAGTCACAGGAACAATCTCCTGAATAGACCAATTGCATAATCCATGTCCTGGCACGCTCGGCTGAATCCAGGCGTCCATATTGCAATCGCTGTCTCCTTCCTCGGAATCTGAAACAGCGTTGATGGTCTCGTGACATACTCCACTAGCAGTGATGGTTATTGGTCCTCTGAAACGGGGTGCCCCCACAGCAGGTGTTGATGACGACGGTTGATATCCCAGCCCAAATCGGTCCATCTTCACAGGAATATCCAGCACCTTGCCCCAGCCCTTTGTCTCACCAGTCTCTACTAGAGCTTGAGCTTCCTTATATGACGAGACGGCTACCTCTGACGCTTTACTCGGCCCGGGACCTTTGTCTTTGATGCGCAACCCTTCAAATGCCTAACAGGGTGTTTCGTGAATCTCGCCGTCGACCTCTACATATTTGAATGATGACAGATGGCTGACCAGTATATCTTCTTCTCCACAGACCGTGACCACACTGTCCCCTACCATGTATTTCAACTTTTGATGCAGGGTAGACGTGACTGCCCCAGCACCATGGATCCAGGGTCGTCCGAGAAGGCAGTTGTATGCAGGCTGGATGTCCATGATATAAAATTCAGTTGCGAAAACCTCCGGCCCCACCTGTAGAGGTAATGTTATAGATCCAAAAATTGTTCTTCGCGTACCGTCAAATGCCCTGACCACCAAGTCACTGGGCATGCACAGGATTCCTCTGACATCTAGTTTCATCATCGCTTTCTTGGGCAGCACGTTCAAAGACGATCCGGTATCGACCAGCACGTGAGACATGACTGATCCTCTACACTCCACAGAGACGTGCAACGCCATATTATGCTCTCTCCCCTTCGGGGTCAAATCAAAGTCTGTAAATCCCAAGCTATGGCCTGCATTCACATGCGCCAACACCCCCTCCAGCTGATTCACGGAAACATCTTGGGGTACGAAGGAAGTATCCAGGACTTTCAACAATGCATTTCTATGAGCTTCAGAGCACAATAGCAACGACAGTATGGATATCTTTGACGGCGTCTGTTGCAGATGCTCAACAATCTTATAATCACTTTTACGAATCAAGCGCATGAACTCTTCCACATCCTTCGATGCCGCTTCTTTGTCGTTCTTCTGCACCTGGACATTTTCACTCATCTTTCCTTTTCCCTTTGCCAGTCGTTCAGCCTCTACCTCAGGCGATATGAAGATTCTCCCACTTCTTGTCATACCTCCGGTACCGACAACATTGTCTACCGTCTCAGCTGGCTACTTATTAACATCAATTTTTACCCCATCACAATACACTTCCAACCCATAGGACCAGGGGACTGCCTTAGTGCTTTCATAAGGGATTGGTCCTGCCTTGGTGATGGTGATCGGCGGTCGCTTGGCCGGTGCCGTTATAGTGATCGTTTTTCGAGGAATCGTCACAGTAGCCACATCACTTTGCTTGTCTGCTAATACCCCTGCAGGCTCTTCAATTGCTGCTCGGTCAAATTGCAGTGTGCCACCATCTATTAAAGTCTGAATACCCTTCTTTAATTCGTCACAACCCCCAGCTAGGGTCCAGCACTCTAAACAATACTCGTCACATCCTGGATAGACACCCCCTTGCAATAATCGGCTCTTTATCTCACACAACGGTGTCTTGAGGTCATCAACATGCATAATCAAGTTCAAACCCTCCTCAGTTAAAATGGCGTTTGTCCCATGGTTGGGCATGGGCTTCTGCACTATGTTCGGACCCGCTGTTCCAAAGTTTATAGCCTTACTATCCAATAGATCCTGCACCACATGCTTAAACGCGTGGCAACCCTCAATATCGTGACCCGGAGCCCCGGAGTGGAATTCACAGTGCCTGCTTGCATCGTAACCGTATGGAGGAGTGCCTGTTATTGGCGCCAGAGTTCTCTTCTCCACCAAATTCAAACCTAGTAACGTCTGTAGCAAATATGCATACGTTGAAGGAGGCTTTTCAAACACCCTCCTTGGTTTGCCCCCCTGGAATCTGCGCTGGGCAGGCTGTGCCCCCTGTTGTGGCTGTTGTTGCTGTTGAAATGGTTGTTGCTGAAACGGAATAGTAACGCTTGCCACCTCCTGCGGATGACTGTACTGGTTTCGACCTCTGCCCCGGCCTCGGCCTCGGCCCCCAAACACTGCGCTTGCATCGCCCTGACGGCGCCCACCGAAAGCCCTTCTGTTACTGCCAGCCGAAGTGGATTCCTCAGCTTGGAATCTTCCCTGTTTAATGTTGCTTTCAATCTTCTCTCCCATCAGGATTAAGTCTGAGAAACTGCCCAAAGAAGTGTGAAACAACTTGTCATAAAACATGCCGGTGAATGTTCCTATGAACATATCATTCATTTCCTTGTCCTCCAAAGGGGGATGAACTCTAGCAGCCATGTCGCGCCATCTCTGCGCATACTCTTTGAAGCTCTCGCCCTTCTTCTGGGACAACCCTTGCAATTGGACCCGGTTGGGTGCCAAGTCGCTGTTGTACTTATAGTGAGCCACAAAGGCTTCAGCCAGCTGCTTCCATGTCTTTATATGAGTTGGTTCCAATCCCATATACCACTCTAGGGAAGGACCAGACAAGCTATCTTGAAAGAAATGCATTAGCATCCTCTCATCAGTTGAATACGCCAACATCCTTCTGTAATATGACCGCACATGCACCTTTGGATAGGTGTCCCCCTTATACTTGTCGAATGTGGGAGCTTTGAATTTGATTGGCACCCTTAAGCCAGGCACCAGACCCATTGTTGACATATCTAAGCCGACAACACTTTGATTCACGACCCCCTGTTGCACCCCAAAATTTGACCAACCGGGTCTCGTATTTGGCTTGACGTTTCGATGCATAATCGCATTCGCATCTGCATATTGCATACATTGCATTGTTCATTTGTTTTGATTTTATCAGGGATCACAGCTCTCGTCTCGTGTTTCAGGTGTTTTTGATCAGTAGAATCGATTTTTGGGATTTTTCGGTGCCCGTTTATTTTTACCGATTATTTTTGTGTCGTTCGGTGCTTATTTTGTCCCTCTGGGAATTATGGTGATTTTTCTGAATTTTATGGCATTTTTTAGGGTTTAAATAGCTTTTAAATCATTTTTTAGGTTTAATAGGATTTTTTAATAGTTTAATTCTTTTTTAATAGAATTTAAATAGCATTTTTTCATTTTAGAATAATATAGGATATTATTAGAGATTAAATAGATTTTAATATTTTTAAATAATATAGAATAGTTTTGTTAATAGAAATTAATTGTTTTTAAGTTTAGAGGTAGAATAATGATAGATTTTTTCCTTTCATTAATAAATAGAGTTTTCTTTTATAGAAATAAATAGGTTTTATTTTCTTTTATAGATATTATAGAAAATTAATAGATTTTAGAATATTATTAATTAGGAGTTAATTAGTTTAATTGAATTTAGTTTAGTTAATTAGGTCTAGTAATTAGGATAATTTCCAATTCAGTTTTTTTGTGAGTTTTATAGCATTTTCGTAGTGGGCCTTAGTGTCCAAAGTCGCAGCCCAATAAGCTCAGGTATTGGTCCAGAATTCGTCCAGCTTCTTCCAGCAAACACCAGAAGATTCCAGAAGCTTCCAGCGCAGCTCAGCTTATAAATGCCAAGCAGACGCCACGTGTTGGCAAGGGAGGAGGCCCCACCTTGTTTCGTCTCCACACGCCACGTATCCCTCAGCCTGCACTTCCTCTCCCTCACGCCACGCCACCCCACACGTGGCGCACATGCGCGCCGCCACTCCATCCTTCCTCACCACGTGGCCACACCATAGCAAACCACCGGAAGAGAGCCACCGGCCGGCCTGCATGGCCGGCGGCCACCGTACCATCACCGGAAAACCCTACATCCCCAGAATCCGGTCGCCTTCAACATCTTCCTCCTATCTTCTCCAGTTTCCGACCACCACTACCATGAACACCACCGCAGAGACCACCGTCCTCTCCAGAAATTCATCACAAGACGATGAACATTCATCGTCAACCTCCATACCTTCTTCAGAGCTCCCTCATCCTCTCCAGGAATTCATCAAAAACGATGAACCTTCATCTTCTTCCCCTCATCTCCACCACCAAATCCAGATTCTGATCACCAGAAACGCCCTAAAGTCAAGATTCAACCGATCAAAACTTCAAGATTCAACCGTTCAAACTTCCAGATTCGAAGCTTTCTTCGTAGATCAAGAGTTTCCAGAATCTACAAGATTGTTCGTTGTGATCATCATCACCAGAAATCCAACCCCCAAGAACCCTCAAGAACTCATGTGTTCTTCAATTTGTTTTCTCCAGAAACCTCTACGAAGCTTCATCGGTGATTTTCCAGAACGTCGCTAATGTCTTCATCCATGAGCAACTGCTTCATCATTATCACCATGTTCCAGAACGGATCTCCAAGAAGAATGTTCATCAGCGAAGAACACTCGTTCTTTTTTTTTCCAGATCTGCGCGCAAGAACTCCTCCAACCATCTTCGTGTTCTTCCAGATCTTCCATCAAGATCATCAACAACGCTTCCCCCAGAAAACACCAGAACATGCAACGATCTTCAATCACCAGAACCTGCAAGGACCTCATCTTCTTCCAATCTCCAAACAAGCTTCAGAAAGAGAACAAGATCCACACAAGGCTTCAACAATCGTCATCACCATAGCTTGTCTTCAAGAAGTGGTCAAACGAAGAAAATGGAAGAAGGGCTGTGTGATTGTGGATTCAGGGATGTTTGAAACGGAGAAGAGAAGTTCAGGGAAGGTTGACGGCGGCGCCGTGAGGAAGGTGAGTCTAGGGTTTGTTTCTTCAGAGAATGGAGAGAAGAGGAAGGTGAGGAGATTGGGCTGGTCCAGGCCCAGTCATTTTTTTTGGCACCACACTCCCTACGTTTTTTTGGCTGTTCTGGGCCTTGGGCCCATGAAGCTATCCACTTGCCAGCACCTCCCAATTCAGTCCACACCCCCCTGCGTTTTTCTGAAGAAAATTGGGCTGGGCCCAAACAATGCAGTTTTTATTTTTATTTTCTTGTTAACTCCCCCTGTAATCCAGTTACACCCCCCTCCCTTTTTCTTGTATTTTCTTTATTTTTATTCTTGAAAAAAATAGAAAAAAAGATGAAAAGAAAATATATTGTGAAAAGAAAAAGAAAAGAAATGAAAAGAAAATATATTGTGGAAAAAAATAGAAAAAGAGATGAAAAGAAAATATATTGTGGAAAAAAATATTGTGAAAAAATAGTGAAAAGAAAAAATAGAGAAAAATATTTTGAAAAAGGAAAAAAATATTAAAGTGTCGATTTAATATTTTTTAGAGTTCATTTGCTTTTAGGATATTTCCATAGAGGTTATTTTACCGATTTTAGGATAGCTTAGAAGCCCTCTTGTTAGGGGGCTCTATTTTCATTCGATTTTTTAAGATAGAATAGGATAGTGTTTCCTAGGAGATTTATTTGCAGTATGCACCCATTGTAATCATTTTTCAGAGATTAATAAAACGAGATTTGAGCTGTGGTCCCGTAGTAGCCGAACTACAGCTGCTCTGATTCTTCGTACCAGACGAAGATATGTAGGCATAGGATGCGATATCCTAGCGAGCACACTAACGACTAACCTGTTGTTCTCTCGCGGCTGTGCGATCGAGACTTTCCCGCTGACGATTAATTGATACCCCTTTTTCTCTCTTGCCCGAGTGCATTTGAGACCAAGCCATAGTTTTGACCATAGGTTCCCGACCCTATGAAACCAGTTGTTTTTCTCATTGCTGTGTGAGAATGTTTGTTTAGCCGTAGTTAGTCTGAACTACGTAAAGCTCTGATCTTCCATCCAGTGGAAGTACGTAGGCACAAGACGCGAGGTCTTGGCGAGCCAATTTCCCTGTAGTCCCGAACTACGTTGACTCTGACTTTCTCTCTTGAGAATACGTAGGCATAGAGTGCGACACTCTATCGAGTCAATTCCCTTCCGTTCAGATTTAGCAGCCGTAGATAGATTGTTTTGCATCCAGTAGACAACCCAAGCAAGCGTGGATCCCGTCGAGTACGAAGGACGTGAGGGGTGCTAATACCTTCCCCTTGCGTAACCGACTCCCGAACCCAGGCTATGGTTGCGATGACCATACCTTTTCCCCGTTTTTTGCGAGGTTTACTTCGAGCGTTTCCTTTCCCGCTCTGAGGGATAAATAACGCACGGTGGCGACTCTTCTGTCAGCCAGCGCCGATTTTCGCAGTAGCGACAGCTGGCGACTCTGCTGGGGATTGCGATAGTTCCCTATGCGAGTATCTGTTGGGGATCCAACGTCCCCTGGCTGCTAAGAGCTGCGATGGTTCTTATGCATGTGGGATCCAACGTCCCCTCGAGAGAGTCAATCCTAGCGCTTGTTTGGGGCTTATATATTATCTGTTGCTGTTGGGGTGTTACGGGTATTCTATGATTGAGAGAAGTCGGACCTGGGCTTGGAGTGCACCTTAGACTTAGAGTAGAGATTAGTGGGGGCGTACCGGCTTTGCTTGTACTAGTGTCCCGCGAAATCTACACTCGGACGAGGTTCTTCTGGTTGACTTCTTTTTCTACCCTTTGGGTCGAGGGGGTTGTTTGGTCAGTTGGATTGTCGACTCCGGGAACCGATCATTTGGAAGTTAGCTAAGTGAGGCCTCTTCAGGACTTGATGATGCCACTCCTTCTGGGAATCGTATCGTCAGTTCTGAAAGTCTGTGACGCTGACGACCGCATAGGATGCCGTACCTTGTCAGATATAGGTCCACACCTGTGAGTGGGGAGGTTTTTTTGTGCAGGAAACTTGACTTCCAACCTACCCGTTATTCGGGTCTTCTTTTCAGAGAACGTCTCCGTCAGCAGCGCAGCAGTATTCAGATTTTGTGTGGGGGCTGTGGTCCCATTGTTTGCTGCATTTTGCATATCATATGCATATCAGTGTTGCATTGCATATCATCCTCCAGCTAGCCAGAGTTCTGATCCAGCCTTTGTTTCCTGAAGGTGATTACCCGGAGTTTGGATTGAGCAGCTGTTGATTGTCAGAAGACCTACCTAGGGGTTGAGCAGATTTGAGCAGAATCAAGTGTCGAAGTCAGCTGAAAATTATTGGTAGCCATGTCTGAAGGCAATTTCCAGTCTCCTAACACCTTGACAGGGTTCACTATGGCGTCCAACCCTCTGTATGATTCCATGGAAGATTCCCCGCAAGTGAACAACGTTGCTGCAGACCAAGTTGTACAGCCTTCTGTTGAGAACCGAGATCGACATGAGCAGTTTGTTGCCCAGAATGAGCGTCCTCCTCCTGTCAACAATCAAGGTGTTGCTTTCCCTGTGATGAATTACCGAAGAGATATTCCAACGGCTGGGATGGTAGATCCAAGAGCTCTTGACGATGGTAGAAGACTCCGAGTGTTGGAAGAGCAAATGAAAGCTTTGAAAGTCAAAGATGCTGTTAACCTGGACGCTGTAGGCATGTGTTTGGTTCCTGACCTGGTGTTGCCTTACAAGTTCAAAGTGCCGAAATTCGAAAAGTACACGGGAGATAGCTGTCCAAAGCTGCATTTGATGATGTTCTGTCGAAGAATGACTGCGTTTGCGCGAGATGATAAGTTGATGATCCATTGCTTTCAAGATAGTCTGACTGGGGCATCTTTGAGGTGGTATATGCAGTTAGAGAGGAATCAGATTCAATCATGGATGGATTTAGCCAGAGCTTTTCTGAAGCAGTACGATTACAACCTAGACATTGCTCCTTATCGCATGCATTTGCAAGAGTTGTCTCAAGAGATCAATGAACCGATCAGGAAGTATGCTCAGAGATGGAGAGAATTTGCTGCTAGAGTGCGTCCCCCGCTGTTAGACCAAGAGCTGGCAAGCATGTTTGTGGATTCCCTACGATATCCGTACTTCAAAAGATTGCTCGGAATTCCGGCAAGTTTCTCTGACGTGGTAGCATTAGGAGAACGCCTTGAGTACTCCATAAGAATGGGGAAAATTCAGATTACTTCATATGATCAAGCTGGTGAAACTGAATACCCTTGTGACTATCAGAGTGAAGAAGAAGTTGTGATCAACTCAGTCATGCCAAGGGTTGAATATCCTCGAAGCGAATCAGTGAATTTTGTTGGTTCATTATCTTATCAGAGATCAGTACCTCCCGTGGCTTGTTATACTGAACAGACAGCCGTGCCTGGGGCACTCTATCAGGAATCTTATGTCGCTTCCATTGCAAATCAGCGAACTCGTGGCCGAGGTTATCAGAATCAGCGTCAGAATCAGAACAGACCTCGCAACAACTTGGAACGAAGGAATGCTCCTTTTCACCCAGTGCCGATGCCGTATAGCCAGTTGCTACCATCTTTGATCCAGAAGTCTTTGGTGGAGCCGAAAGCTCTTAAGCCAGTTCCAGAACCTTACCCTCCTGGGTACAATCCCCACGTGCAGTGTGGTTATCATGGTGGCTCTCCGGGGCATTCGACGGAAGATTGTAAAGCATTTCAGGCGAAGGTACAGCAGTTGATTGATCAGGATCGCATTTCCTTTCGAGAAGGGTTTCTGTTTGTTCATCCCGACCGCTCAGCTGTCTAAGCTCGTGGATTCGGAAGGTATTCCCCAGCATAAGCCAGTGGTTCAGACAGGCAGGCGCCTCAGCATTGGCAGTCCTCGGACTTTTACCATTTGCATTTGTAGTTTCTTTTTTGTTAGTTACTACCTGCTTTTAAAACATTGTATGTTTCGAATGGTGATAATAATAAAGTGATTATGCATTTTTCTGAATTAGTCATGTCGCTGTCGCTCATTTATTGCATTGCACTGACACTTGCATTTATTTCACTCCACTTTTTCGCTGTGACTAGCAAAGTTAGGAGGGAGGATGACGAAACTGAAACTCGTAACCAATGATTGTATGCTTTCAGATAAGACCGTACCGATGACGTACAAGGCATTGTTTCAATTCCCCAAACACTGGAGATATAAGGAGTTAGTCCATTGTTAACCACTTCGAGCCAGGAGGTAGAAGTTTTTTCGGACTTTTTAACCCTCACATCTTAACCCGGGGCAGGGTAGTTGTCAGTTAGCTTGACCGAGCATTCAAGTCTTGCAGAGGAGTGTTGTCTTTCAAGGACCAATCAGTTTATACCTTCAAAAGGTCAAATCTCACCAATCAGGAGTGAGACAGGTACAATCCTTTCGGAGCAATCAAGACAACCAGTGTCGCGCGACTTTGTTCCAAAAGAAAGAAAGAAAGAAAGCCCGCTAAGTAAAAAGAAAGAAAAGCTGGAAAGCTAAATACTTAGGCAAAAATCAGGGCATCCCGCTGGACTTCAAAAGAAATTGAGAAATCGAAAAGAACTCAAAAGGAGTCAGTCCAGGCAAAAGTTAGGGAATCAAAAGAACGAAAAAGAGGGAATAAAAAGAAAATTTTCCCCAGCAAATCACAAAGTCGTGTACACAGACACCGAAAGCGAAGAAGGAGTAACTATCACTCTAGAAGAAAAGCTTGTGAATTCCTTAACTGTGGTTCTTACCATTCAGCATACTTCTCGAAGAGGCGAATGCTTGTGCCAGGTTAGCTGAACCTTAGGATCGGAGATCATCACGTAGAAGGGGTGGGTACAAATCAAAATTTGAGCCAGATATCCTTTGTTTCACGAACCGTGAACCCGACCACGATACAACCCTTAAAAGACCTAATTGAGGTAGGGTTAGTCTGAAGCGCATTACGATAAGGTTGAGTAACCTGACTCCTTCTTGACTTGCTAGTCACATCCTTGTTGTATTTTCACTGACCACGTAAGCACTACGTTTGAACTTCGGTTCATTCGTCACTCTCAATCACATGCATGTAAATGAGTGACAGCTCAAATTTTTTCAAAATTTGCATGAGCACTACATTAAGATTACCATTCGTGAACAGACGATTCTAATTGCAGGTTAGTAGTTGGCATGAAAGAAATTCCACCAGGGAGTAATCAAATAGGACTGAGTAATCCAGCAGTCTGAACCATAATGGTGAATGTTGTGAAGCCTAGTGAATCAGGGGCATTATCTTCCAGTAAGTTCAGTATCAGTCAGTCTGAGGACAAGTCCCGAAGTTCCAGTTGAGCAGGGGCAGTTTGTTTGAGAAGCAGTTGATCAGAAGGAGTCTTCTCAAGACCCAATCAGGGGCAATTATGCAGAGCGCTGAGATTTGAAAGCAGATTCTTCCAATGGATAATCAGATCGGGTTGAGTCGCTAGAACGCTCATTCAGGGGCAAGTCATCGCAGAGAATGTTGAAATCAACTGGGTTGTTAGGTGTTTAATTGGAGATTGGATTCTTTTGTCGTGCAGATGTCCGGGCAAGTATTCTCGAAGTCTTCTCGTAGCAAGTTGTTCGGAGCAGGTATTCCCAAGAGTTAGATTGGGGCAAGGTGCATTGTACTGGGGCAAGTTGTGCAAGCCAGTCTTTCTATCCTCAGCTGAGTGTATTGGGGCAAGTTGTTCAAACCAGTTTGTTTATCCCCAGCCAGAGTTGAGTATCGGGGAATCATGTCAATACCCTTATCGAAAACCTTTCAAATAAGAAGATCTTGTTGTCGTTGGATCATTATCCTGCAGTTTAAACCTGTTGCGTGTCAGTAACCAGTCGTTTCCAAAGTCCAGTTCTCGCCTGGCAAATCGGTAACCAGTTCTCGTCTGGCCCACCTTCTGTAAGCAGCAGTTCCCGTCCTGGTGCAGTTTATTGTAAGCAGCAGTTCCCGTCCTGGTGCAGTTTATTGGTAACCAATTCTCGTTTGGTCATCGTTTCTTCAAGTGTTGTATCAGTTCTCGCCTGGTACATGTCGTTGCGTAACCAGTTCTCGCCTGGTCATCGTGTGTTTTAACCTATGTGTTATATCAGTTCTCGCCTGGTAGTCTACCCTTGAATGCTAGTTCTCGTCTAGTATTTCTTATATCTTCCACTGTGTACATAGTCCATGTTTATTCTAAACCAGAAAAACAAAAAAAAAAAAAAAAAAACCTAAAAGATCTGACACAATATTTCCCAATGACTCGCATGTCGTCATGTTCCCCGATACGAAGCTCGACGGATGCCAGCGCTTCGAGTAATGTTTGAATTCCTTGTGGATGTTGTTAAATCAGAATTGCCACTCTTCAGCAGATGAAAGTTGCTTATTATCCCCGGAAGAGTCGAGATTGTCTTTTACCCCGTATCAGAGTAGGATCAGGAGTATCTTCAGCAGATTAAGATTGATATCCTTGATAGTAGGAGCATTTCCAGCAATGTGCTGCGCGTAATCAACCTCAGTTTGGGTCAATCCCCGCAGAGCGCAATCAGTTGCCAATGGTTTGAAGAAAGCATCCCCGAGCAGAGTTGTCTTTCTTTCCCCAGTGAAGTCGTCAAGCAGGGTTGCCTTTTCATTTCTCCAGCAGGGCAGTTATCCCCAGCGGATTTGATTTCTCGTTTCCAGCATTTATTTTGCTGAGATGGTTCTGTGACTTCAGGTTATCCCCAGTAGAGTTGACGTTTCCTTCGGCATTTATTTTGCCAAGTGGTTTTCAGACCTGGTGTTCTCTGGCAGCTCGAGCCTGCATTAGCATTTGCATATATAGTCATAGCATTTATACAAGCATATAGCATATCCATGCCGTCTGGGCCTCGCATTTTCAAACAAAACGCATAGCATTTACATGTCGTATAGGACATTGCATCATTTCAAGCATACGCATGTCGAAACATAGACCAAGATGGTTACCTAGTGGATTTCGAATTTGTTCACCTGCAGAGTTGTGTGGTTCAGCTTCTCGTCTTCCCCAGCGGAGTGATTCTTCATTTGGTTGCTACGTCAGCATCGGAAAAAACAACAACAACAACAACAAAGATTGACATATATCAGACTTCTGAAGCTGCCCCCTTCGTCAAAATAGGTGCCAGGCAGTTCCATTCAGAATTCCCCAGGAGAATTGTCCTCAAGTTCGCAGTGAACTGTGAGTTGACCAGAAGGATCCCATGACAGAGATGGGAATCAAGGTGTTTGCTTTACGAAGCGTTATTTCAATACTTGTGGCGTCACACAGGTGTTGAAAAGGAGAAGAAAATTTTATCAGAAAATTGACCAGTTGTTGCCGTGACAACCAAACTTCAGTTTATTGGAAGCTATACCTCAAGCAGCTTTGATGTATATTCTTGCGGTTGGCAAATTTCAGGGTTCCATTTGTATTCAACCGTCAACTACCTTGAATGTTTGAAGGCTGAGCGCTCTTCACCCATTCAGGTCGAAGTCGCTTGAATAGGGGCAGCTGTTGCACCCCAAAATTTGACCAACCGGGTCTCGTATTTGGCTTGACGTTTCGACGCATAATCGCATTCGCATCTGCATATTGCATACATTGCATTGTTCATTTGTTTTGATTTTATCAGGGATCACAGCTCTCGTCTCGTGTTTCAGGTGTTTTTGATCAGTAGAATCGATTTTTGGGATTTTTCGGTGCCCGTTTATTTTTACCGATTATTTTTGTGTCGTTCGGTGCTTATTTTGTCCCTCTGGGAATTATGGTGATTTTTCTGAATTTTATGGCATTTTTTAGGGTTTAAATAGCTTTTAAATCATTTTTTAGGTTTAATAGGATTTTTTAATAGTTTAATTCTTTTTTAATAGAATTTAAATAACATTTTTTCATTTTAGAATAATATAGGATATTATTAGAGATTAAATAGATTTTAATATTTTTAAATAATATAGAATAGTTTTGTTAATAGAAATTAATTGTTTTTAAGTTTAGAGGTAGAATAATGATAGATTTTTTCCTTTCATTAATAAATAGAGTTTTCTTTTATAGAAATAAATAGGTTTTATTTTCTTTTATAGATATTATAGAAAATTAATAGATTTTAGAATATTATTAATTAGGAGTTAATTAGTTTAATTGAATTTAGTTTAGTTAATTAGGTCTAGTAATTAGGATAATTTCCAATTCAGTTTTTTTGTGAGTTTTATAGCATTTTCGTAGTGGGCCTTAGTGTCCAAAGTCGCAGCCCAATAAGCTCAGGTATTGGTCCAGAATTCGTCCAGCTTCTTCCAGCAAACACCAGAAGATTCCAGAAGCTTCCAGCGCAGCTCAGCTTATAAATGCCAAGCAGACGCCACGTGTTGGCAAGGGAGGAGGCCCCACCTTGTTTCGTCTCCACACGCCACGTATCCCTCAGCCTGCACTTCCTCTCCCTCACGCCACGCCACCCCACACGTGGCGCACATGCGCGCCGCCACTCCATCCTTCCTCACCACGTGGCCACACCATAGCAAACCACCGGAAGAGAGCCACCGGCCGGCCTGCATGGCCGGCGGCCACCGTACCATCACCGGAAAACCCTACATCCCCAGAATCCGGTCGCCTTCAACATCTTCCTCCTATCTTCTCCAGTTTCCGACCACCACTACCATGAACACCACCGCAGAGACCACCGTCCTCTCCAGAAATTCATCACAAGACGATGAACATTCATCGTCAACCTCCATACCTTCTTCAGAGCTCCCTCATCCTCTCCAGGAATTCATCAAAAACGATGAACCTTCATCTTCTTCCCCTCATCTCCACCACCAAATCCAGATTCTGATCACCAGAAACGCCCTAAAGTCAAGATTCAACCGATCAAAACTTCAAGATTCAACCGTTCAAACTTCCAGATTCGAAGCTTTCTTCGTAGATCAAGAGTTTCCAGAATCTACAAGATTGTTCGTTGTGATCATCGTCACCAGAAATCCAACCCCCAAGAACCCTCAAGAACTCATGTGTTCTTCAATTTGTTTTCTCCAGAAACCTCTACGAAGCTTCATCGGTGATTTTCCAGAACGTCGCTAATGTCTTCATCCATGAGCAACTGCTTCATCATTATCACCATGTTCCAGAACGGATCTCCAAGAAGAATGTTCATCAGCGAAGAACACTCGTTCTTTTTTTTTCCAGATCTGCGCGCAAGAACTCCTCCAACCATCTTCGTGTTCTTCCAGATCTTCCATCAAGATCATCAACAACGCTTCCCCCAGAAAACACCAGAACATGCAACGATCTTCAATCACCAGAACCTGCAAGGACCTCATCTTCTTCCAATCTCCAAACAAGCTTCAGAAAGAGAACAAGATCCACACAAGGCTTCAACAATCGTCATCACCATAGCTTGTCTTCAAGAAGTGGTCAAACGAAGAAAATGGAAGAAGGGCTGTGTGATTGTGGATTCAGGGATGTTTGAAACGGAGAAGAGAAGTTCAGGGAAGGTTGACGGCGGCGCCGTGAGGAAGGTGAGTCTAGGGTTTGTTTCTTCAGAGAATGGAGAGAAGAGGAAGGTGAGGAGATTGGGCTGGTCCAGGCCCAGTCATTTTTTTTGGCACCACACTCCCTACGTTTTTTTGGCTGTTCTGGGCCTTGGGCCCATGAAGCTATCCACTTGCCAGCACCTCCCAATTCAGTCCACACCCCCCTGCGTTTTTCTGAAGAAAATTGGGCTGGGCCCAAACAATGCAGTTTTTATTTTTATTTTCTTGTTAACTCCCCCTGTAATCCAGTTACACCCCCCTCCCTTTTTCTTGTATTTTCTTTATTTTTATTCTTGAAAAAAATAGAAAAAAAGATGAAAAGAAAATATATTGTGAAAAGAAAAAGAAAAGAAATGAAAAGAAAATATATTGTGGAAAAAAATAGAAAAAGAGATGAAAAGAAAATATATTGTGGAAAAAAATATTGTGAAAAAATAGTGAAAAGAAAAAATAGAGAAAAATATTTTGAAAAAGGGAAAAAATATTAAAGTGTCGATTTAATATTTTTTAGAGTTCATTTGCTTTTAGGATATTTCCATAGAGGTTATTTTACCGATTTTAGGATAGCTTAGAAGCCCTCTTGTTAGGGGGCTCTATTTTCATTCGATTTTTTAAGATAGAATAGGATAGTGTTTCCTAGGAGATTTATTTGCAGTATGCACCCATTGTAATCATTTTTCAGAGATTAATAAAACGAGATTTGAGCTGTGGTCCCGTAGTAGCCGAACTACAGCTGCTCTGATTCTTCGTACCAGACGAAGATATGTAGGCATAGGATGCGATATCCTAGCGAGCACACTAACGACTAACCTGTTGTTCTCTCGCGGCTGTGCGATCGAGACTTTCCCGCTGACGATTAATTGATACCCCTTTTTCTCTCTTGCCCGAGTGCATTTGAGACCAAGCCATAGTTTTGACCATAGGTTCCCGACCCTATGAAACCAGTTGTTTTTCTCATTGCTGTGTGAGAATGTTTGTTTAGCCGTAGTTAGTCTGAACTACGTAAAGCTCTGATCTTCCATCCAGTGGAAGTACGTAGGCACAAGACGCGAGGTCTTGGCGAGCCAATTTCCCTGTAGTCCCGATGTCACACCCTAAATTTTGACCTTAAGATCCCACCTCCTTGTTTTTTCCTGCATATCATATAAGTCGATCATCCACGCATAGCTAACCGTTTTACTTAATCTTTGTTTGTTTTGTAGGTTTGCTAAATAAAGTTCGAAATTCACAAGGACCATATGTGCATGCTTGTCAGGACTTTACTCTTTCACAAGTTATATTGAATCCAACAAAATTGGGGTGAATATTTCAAGTAAGGTTTTGATAAGGAGAATAATGTCTACAAACCGTCAGGTAGCAATCCATATAAATGTTTCAAACGATTCACTGGATACGTGTTTCGATGGAGTTCAAGAGAATTGAATATAATATTAGACTGAAGATTCATTTATTACTTTATAAAGGTTTTTTTTTCTTTTATGGTATCTTGGTCACTAGAAAAATGGAAAGGCAAGAGGATTGGTGCTTTATAACTGTTGGGATACGAATGCATTCTTCATTGCGGATTAAAGATGAAATTGATAAACATTTAAGGTTGTGCTAACTCTACAATTTTCATAATTTCATTAAGTTCAAAGCTGCCAATTTCTAAAGACACAGATCTCTTTTACAAAGTTTGCCAAAAGTCTGTTCTCATTAAAAGAACCACGCCCATGTCCGGTGTGCTATATGCCTATGGAGAAAGTTATGGATAGTATGCCAAGTCCCCCATCAGAGGCTCCTGCACTTCACACTCTCACATGTGTACAGAATGAAATTATGTTTCCAATTGAACCAGGTGACTTTGATTTTGGTAGATACCCTGTTCTGGAAGAAAAGGATGCGAAAGATGCACTTTCAATATCCATGTATAGTTTTGTCTTGTTCAACCCAATGCTAGAATGTCCAAGAAGCGCCGAGCGCGATAGAATGGCCTTGACTCATTTCAGCCATTAAAGATAAAAGGGGAGAATGAATCAGTACCAGGTGCACAGAAAGAAAATGAATAGAAAAGAGAGTGAAAGAGAAGCAGTTCAACATACCCAATCAAGTGCAATTCACTTACCGAAAGTGAATGAGCGTCTTCGGTAAAATCCCTGCAAGATGCGAGAGCCTTGTTGCAAACAAGATCACGAAAACTGTTACGGAGCGGCTACCAGTTCAAACATTGCCAAAGTCTTACTGGCCCAACAGTCTCTACTACATACATATCACCATACCAATTAGTGCATGTTGCGACAATTACCGACATCTAGAGAAATAGAAGAAAGAAGTCTCAGAAACATATTACAATTAAATGGCAGAGACCAAAGAACATACAAACCTTAATTGTGAGAGTATGAAGATTCAAAATAACCCCTATTTCACTTAAGACAGTGCATTATTTGAAGCATAACCCAATCAAAATTGCCGCAACTTCCGCTAACCTCAAATTGCCTCGTACCCTCTTTGATCTGCACGCATCCAAAGATCAGTTTTCAACATATGCGAATGAGAATCCAGTACAGTTTATTGTTGGATATTGTTCGACGTACATTTATGATTCCAGGAACGATTTTCATGTCGTTGTCAGCTGGGGCCCTTTCTTGGAGTTGTTAGAGGAATAATGCTGGTTGTTTTCAATGATACTGTTGAAGCATCTTTGTATTTCTCTTTGTCTAAGTTAATGGGGAGACCTGTTGTTACTTGGTTGTAACCTGAAGGGTTGAGACTTTTCCAATCAGAGATAGCAAAGCGTAAGGGTGAACTGCTGAACTACATACTTTTTCTGAGGATAACTCCGACGTCACCAAATCTTTTCATCAATTTGGCATCTCCAATTGTTGATGTACCATTTCATATATTCTTTTTCGCCACATTGATCAGCCTTATTCCAGCCTCTTATATTACTGTCAGAGCTGGACTTGCCCTTGGAGATCTAAAATCAGTGAAGGATCTAAATGACTTCAAGACATTATCAGTACTTCTCCCTATTGGTTTTGTTTCTATACTTCCAACAGTTTTGAAGAGGAAGTGGGTATATGAATAAAGATGAGTTTAATCCATTTGCCGAAGGCCCGTTATAGTGGATGTCCCTGCACAAAGAAACTAACTTTAACATTAGCTCCGACATCTACATCAATTTACAAGCAAGCACCCTACAAAGTTGTTTATCCGATTGAATATTCACCTACCCAGAAAATAAAAGAAGAAACGGTTGCATAATTCTGAAGTAGTTGATAGAAAGGATCGAGTTTAATCTTGAGCCATAACAGTTGCCAAAAAACAAGTGGTTGTTGCAAGGAGTCTGATGTATACCATCACCCTAAGGTTTGTCGCTAACCACACCTGTCACACACTGGCGTCATACCACCATTCCTGATCCACGTCCTACAATTGTACATCACCGATTGAGTAAATTTGAGGGATATAAGAAAATAAAAGCTTGTAAACTGAGAAGTGCTAAGCTCCAACTAAACGCCTCACGCTGGTTGACGGTATCGCCGGCATCGCGTCAAGTTTCCAAGTCTAAACCAGAGTTCCTGCAAAGAGAATTAAAGAAGTATGATAGGGATGTTTGTGACTGCTTGTCATTAAAAATCACTCCCAGGTACTACTCACTTGTTGGATCAAAGCAACTTGTCATCAGAATCGCGCCGATGAAATATTCCACACTTCTCTGCCACCTCAAAGCTTTGGCTCCACCACCATAAACATCAGTCAAAACACCGGCAACCTACCTGCATTCTTAAACAGAGTTGGCATTATGAAATGAGTCGTCAAGAAGAAACAAAAGGACATTGTTTGAAATAATTTGAGCAGACAGGAAAATCACACTAAGATTAGAGCGAGAAGGAGAGTTTGTGACAAACCAATGGCCGAAGAATTCCTGCAGCCCACCATATCCTAACATTACTTTTGCACGCCGCAACTTTACGAATCCTGTTTGCAATAAGCTTGTCATGCTGAGAAGAATAATGCAGAATCCTTGGTTAAATCTAGACAGTAAGGTTGGGATTAAGACCAGAAACAACTACCTTAATCTTCATGTTTTTCTTCTAGAACGGTCCTCAACAGTTGTTTTGCTCCCTTTCAAAAAAAGTCTTTGGCACGGAGTGGTCACTCCAAAAGAAGTACATGAAAATCAAAGAGTAAATCAAGGAGTTATGATTAATAATTGCTGAAATCAACACAATGTCAGTGCTCACTCAATGCAAATCAATTACTACCGACATAATCAAGCAAGTTTTGACGAAAGTAGAAATTTCTCTATGATAATAACATAATCAGATACGACCCCTTGGCATCAGAGATATGTTCAAAAGTTTCCCTAAACATCCCTCAAACCAAATCAAGAAAATTTATTTCCCTTCCAAATCTGTCAAAAATCAATTCAATTGGAGAAGTATAAAGAGAGCAGAGCAGAAGGAGGAATTGAGAGAAAAAAAACGCGGAGAGAAATTCATACAACACATAGAGTGCATTCACAGTTCACAAAAGTTAAAACCTAGAAAAATCAAATCGTAAAAAAGGGAAAAAATGAAGAGCTTATCTCTGAATTTTCTTCCGTCACCACCGCCATGAATCGCCGACCTTACCACCGTGAAATCCTTATCTCCATAACCCTCAACCCTTTATACTTTGCCGAAAATCGATGTTCGTCATCGAGATCTTTGTCGGAGATCATCTTCCACCATGAATTTTAAAACTTTTGTGCCGTTTCCTGAACCATCTTCAACAACCACCCTAACCTGCAAAACCCATTGTAAAAACGTGAGTATCTTTACTAATATTTGTTCTTTTGTTTTGTTGATGCAGGAAATAGGAAGTAGAAGACGAAACGAAGGAGAAATTGATGGAGGAAATGGCAGACGAAATCACGATCGGAGAGGAAGGAGAAGAAATGAGTTCGGAGAAGGTAATAATGAGACGGAAAGAAGGAAGACATTTAAGAAACGCAGTGAGGAAGAGCATGAGAAAGCGTCGCCGTTTTGGATCTTTAGGGTTTCAATCAGATTTTTTCCCCTTTCCTATTTCGGTGACCGGACCGGATTGGGTCCGGTGGGTTCATCACCACCGGCCCAACCCAAATTTTGTTTTATTTATTTTTTATTTTTGTTTTTTTTTCTGTTTATTAGTTTATATTCTTGTTTTGTTGTAATTCTTGGGCCAAACCCAATTAATAATAAAAAAAACTAACTAACCTGACTTACTAACCACTAATTAATTAACTAAATAAAAATCTGAAAAAAAATATTATTATTTTATCAATTTCAAAAAAATAAACGAATTTAATTAACATATTAAAATAATAAAGTATTAATCTATATCTTATTTTTTATCTTTTTCATAACTATAAAAAATAAAAAATACTTAATTTCATTTTCCCTTATAATAAAATACGAATTAGTTTAACTTAGATTTTGAGTACAAACTTTCATTTCAACATCAAAAATAACAAATATGATTTAGATTTAGGTTTTAATAATTAAAAATATAATAAAAAATATTTTAATCCTTTTCTCTTATAAATTATTAAAATAAAATTTGTTTAGCTTATTATTTCAAATCTCTTCTTGTTTCTCTAAAATAATGAAAACCTTAAAAAAAAATATTTCGAACTTAATTCAATTTCTAACACTCTACTTGGATTTATATTCAAAAAATCTCAAAAATAATCTAATTCTAACATTTTCTTCTCCACTTAGATTTAATTCAATATTAACTCAAAAAAAACAACTGAAAACATTTTGACCCTTTTATAAATTAAATAATTTCATCTTTTTATATCTTGGCTTAATTCTCACAAAAATCATAAAAGCAATTAACCATAATTTCTAACTAAAAGCAACTTCACCTTTCAAAAATTAACCCCCCAATTATGCATCAACATCTCATTACCGATCAATATAACTGTTATCATCACCCATCACTCGTACATCATTTTTCAATTATCATTTTCCATTTTCATTTGTTTTATCACCCTCTCCGAAGGAAAGGTTCACATATTTGACCCCCATGTCAATACCTTTATCCTCACCCTAGCCTTAGGATTGGAGTCCCCGTACTCAACTTTTAGGCGTCCCTCCGTGGACATTCTCCATTTATCCTTGCCTTAGGATTAGAGTCTCCGTACTCACCTTTCAGGCGTCCCTTCATGGACATACCTTCCCCCTTTTCAGTTTAACTTTCAACGTAGATAGGACTGTCCTCACTCCAAGTAAACGTTTCCATATGAAAGCTTATTTCCCTTTGGAACTTTGACTCACAGTCAATAATTCCTCAAACCCTTTAGGGGAACTACAGATACTCTGATTCCATTCCCGTCAGGATATGTAGGCACAAGATGCGAGGTCTTGGCGAGTATACTTAGAACTAACCCTTAGGTCTCTTTTCTCACTTTTAATCCCTTTGTATATACCTTAAGCAAATAACTTAGCAATAAACAATATAAAAACAAGAGGTTCCTGTAGAGTACTGCAGAAACTTAGGATGCTAGTACCTTCCCTAAGTTTAACCAACCCCCGAACCTAAAACTCTCTAAACCTTGCATTTTCATTGCATTGTGGGAATTTCGATCTTTATCCCTTCCTTTGGACAAATCAAAGTTCGGTTGCAAAATGAATTAAAGATTCAAACTAATCAATAGTTTGGTATCCAAATTTCACCGCGACAGAAATGGCGACTTCACTGGGGAACCTCAGTGGGTTTCCCTATCTTGTTTATTTTGCTTTGTTTATTGTTTATATGTTTGCTTATCTGTTTATTTGTATAAATGTTTATCTATTGCTTTTGGGCTGATACCTTTGAGTGGTGAGACAAAGTCCTACACCCGGACTTGAGAGAAATTAAGATAGGATGGTGATATATTCGATGAGGCTTATAGGGAGTGAGTCCCGACTAAGTTGACTCGAGAATCCCGCTTAGTGGAGACCCTTTTGAAAATGGTTCAGTTGAACGAGTTTAGTCGTGAAAACTTTTACTATTCTCAATTGGAGTCCATGATACTAAGGACCGTAGTTACCTTTAACCCCACTTTGGCCTTTATTAGGGCGTGGTGCGAGGCTATGAGGGAGTAAGTCCCGAAATAGTGCTACGCGATGCTACACTCAAAAGAAGTTCTCTTGAGAATATTATTAATCCCCGAGTTAGTTGGAAAATTGATAATATCCGAAAGATGGACTAATGACTTTGGGAACCTCTTTAGAACCTTGTTCTACAGGTACAATCCATCTTTAGTCCATAACCTTTGGGAATGGGTATACCTTGGCTCCATGATCGTTACAAACCTAGGGTCTCCTTGTTTGTTTACCATAATGTCCTTATATGCTTACTTATATTTGTGCATCCTTGCATTCATATAGCACCATACTGCATTGGTTTCATGAAGTCCAACCTTATTTATAAAACATTGTAGGGCCAGTATGGGTCACAAAAGAGGATACTTTGAGACATTCTTTTAAGAGCCCTAATTTGGATGTCCTAAGGAAGATGGAAGCTCTGCTTAAAAATCAAAAATTCAAATACGAGAAAAAGGAACTTTTATTATTCCTCAAGATCCAAGTGAACAACAAAACTTCCGACAAGACAAGCAAGAGATGGAGGATTTATTTTCCTCTATCAAACAAATCCTTGGAATTTGATCATGAACGAGCTTATATCTGAGAAGATCCAGCTAGAGAAGTAAATCAAGAAGCAATGCAAGACTTCCTTAGGACTTTATCAGCTTTTATTTAGCTCTTTTAAGACATTCATCTGTAATTCGATATCAAAAGTAAAAAGTAGATACTTGAGTCCCATGAAACCTTTCATCCTGCATTTTGCATCCTTCATTTAGCATTTGCATGTGCATGTGTCTCTTCTATGTTGTGGCTCGTATGGTTTTCTGTCTTTGTCTTGTCAGTGACATCTTGATCGTCTGACCAAACTCGAAGCAATCATTGAAGGATAGTAAAAAGAACAAAGGATATGGATCTCATGACCGGTTTCAGGGTAATGATTAATTTGATATTTGGTATTCTCTCTAATGACAATGTTCAACAAGTGGATATTCCTATACAATATCAGCCTGTGCCAGATAACCTGTGTGTTCGAGTTGATGAAAGAAATCCCAGTTTCCATGGTGTATACCACATCCTCAGATTATTCATGTTAAGAGGATCGACTCGAGCACCAGCTATGAAGTTCATGATGGAGTAGTGGGGCATTCGATTGAAGAGTGAAAAGTTTTCCAAGAAAAAGTTCAAGAGATGATCAACGACAAATTGTTGACCTTCAGAAGAGAAAGCTCGACCTTGAATGAAACACTGTTATGTTGATAAAATTCTTTAGAAGGGCTTGTCATGCAGTTCGTCTTGTTTGCTTATATGTATTTACTTCTCTGATTATAAAAGCATAGTTGGCATGTAGGAATTTGTTTTCCTTGAACGATAATGCATTAAACATGTTTGTCTTGAAGAAATCCATTCGTTTCACTCATAAAATTATTTTTCATAATTTATAATGCCAACTTTATCCAATCTCTTGCTTTGACAGAGAATTGGGAGGAGGATGACGAATAAAAACGTAAAACATTTCCTGTCGTATGCTTTTGAATGAAACCTTACTGATGATGTAAGGCATTGTTTCAAATCCTAAACACTGGAGATATAAGGAAGATGATCCCTCTTTAACCCCTTTGAGCCTTGAAGTAGGTATTTTCTTTTTCCAAATAAAAAACCCACAAATTGTAACCTGGGGCAGGGTAGTTTTCAGTTAAGCTGATCGAGCGCCCAGACTCTAAAAAAGGAGGAGTGAATCTTCGAGAATCCATTTTATCTATCCCTAACATATAAGGAGGCTAGAAGTCAAAAGACACAAACGAATATCCCTCAACTATCCAAAGAATGGGGTAGTCACAATCCTTTCAAAATGACTTAGGATCACACGACCTGTTCAAAATGATGAAAAATGAATGAAAAGGAAAGTTTACTGAGTCAAAACCTGTGAAGGAGACTTAAGCAAAATAAAGACATCCTGCTGGACTTCAAATCCAAAAGACTCTGTCCAGGCAAAAGTTAGGGAATAAGAAAAATTCAAAAAGAAAAAATAAAGGATCACAAATAAATATCCTCAGTAAAGAACAAAGTCGTGTGATCAAACACCAAAAGAAAATAGGTGAGTGACTGCCATGACCAAAGCCTCGATAGATTCTCAACCATATCAAAATCCTCTTGAGAGGTGAGTGCTTGTATCAAGTTTAATTGAATGTAGGACTGGAGAACATCATGAAGAAGGGGTGGGTACAAATAAACTTTGAGCCTTTATCCTTTGTTTCTTAAACCGTGAACCAAGCCACGATACAACCTTTAAAAGACCTAATTGAAGTAGGGTTCATTTTGAAAGCATACTCGATGAGATGACGTTTCCTGACTCCTATGAGCTATGCTCAATCTGATGTTGGCTTTATAAATTAAATTTGTCTCCTAACTAGTGATTCGGTCACGAGTCATTGTGATATCTCTTTTTCAAAAAAAAGAAAAAAAAAACCTCAAGATAAACATATATGTTGTGTTAACAGTTTCAGGATTAACATTTCATGCGTGTTGATTTTGCCTGATATATTAGAAAGTTTACATATAGACATCAATGATGAAAATTGAAGACCATGTTGAACAGGGGCAAGTAGTTTCCAAGTTGTCTATTAATGCAAGTCTGACTTTCTCAGAAGTAAGTTTTGAAGACTCAGTTATACATAACACCGTCAATCCGGGCCAGTTACGTCGAGATTCGACAATCTCTCCAAGAGTTTGAAAATAGTGGGGCAATTGAACTCCATGTTCTCTGTAAAATCCTCTTGGAACAATTTTTTTTCTCATAAAGCATGTACTCTGGGGTATTTGAGAAATGAAGAGCACGTCATCCACTCACAACACTTATTGTCCAAAATGGCGACAATTACAAAACTACATGTCCCTGGTGAATTTTACTTCAAATGGCCATTATTCCTCCGATGGATTTCTATTTTAAGCAGTGATGATAAATGTGGGTGACCTGTTTGTTTTTCCAGTGATTTGCTCAACTTCACCTTCCCGAATGAAGTGAACATTATTTCCCTCCTCAGTGGATCTTTCACAATGCCAATTTTCCCCAGCAAGGTGGATGTTTATTTCATCCCCATGAAGTTTCGATTCTGATATATTCAAGCGGCTTTGTTACCCAGGTTTCCCCATTGAAATGGATATTTATTTTTACTCCCTATGAGACCTCAAATCGGGTATCTTCATCTACAACTCCGGCAAGAATCCTTCTAGTGAAGTAGGATATTTGTCCGTGAAGTTTCTTCTAAATTGAGATTCATCTTGACAAACCCTTCAAGATCAAGATTTTGTATCTCCCAAGTGGAATGTTTTCTATCCCTAGAGAAATTCTGAAGTCCTGAAGCAGGAGTGTGATCCTGTACCCAGTTCTCCACCTATCCCAGCGGTGCTCCTATCTTTGAAGATTGGTCGGATGTTCGTTCCGAGATGTTTATTTCATCTGTGGTTTCCTCTTTCCATTTGTTGTGTCAACGTCAGCATATAATATATGCATAGCATATAAATAGATAGCATGGCATATGCATTTTGCATCTTTATGTTTGTTTGTTCTGTCACTTTGGTCGCGTTTATCCCCAAGGACTGGGTTGTGTCTTCTCCTTCCAAGTAGAATTGTCATCCCTAAGCAGAAAAAGTACAACATTTCTATTTCCCCACAGAGTTCGATCCTCGTGGAAGACGATTGCTTTAGTTAAATCCCATTTTAGTTCATACCTCAATGGTCGAGTCTTGCTTGACAGATTTTCTTCAGTTATTTTCTGAATCGAACTTCGGTCCTTGGAAATCACGTTGTGGATATCTCCAACTTTTGAGTATGGATTAAGTGTGCATTTATTTTGCACTCTATTCACCAGGAAGAATCTTTATAAAGACAGATATTTCTCCAACGATATGACAAGATTTTCTCAACAATTTACATCTGGACTGCAAACATCTCTTTATTTGAGCAACTCGTTTTGACCAAGATCTTATTCAAAACGACAAAAGACAATCTCCACAAGACAGTTTGTCCACCCTCAGTGGGTCTTTTCAACATCATAAACTCGTCAAATGGCATCTCTTCGTTTTCCGAAGACATTACAAGACACTTCTCTTTATTTGAGAATTCATAGAATATTTTACAACTACAACGAAGACACTCCTCATGAATGTTTTCCCCAGTGAGTTCACTACACAAGTCTAATTCTATCAAACGACATCTCTTCCGAAGATCCCCGATAAATCTTTACAAACTCTAGTACATTATGGCTTACAGCCGAAAATCTATAGTAACATCTACAATCTACATTGACATCTACAGTTTACAATGACATCTACAGTCTACAACGACATCTACACTCTACAACGACATCTACAGTCTACAACGACATCTATAATCCACAATTATTCTACAATCTACAAACGACATCTACAATCTACAAAATCTACAACCCCCTACGAAGATGCTCTCACGAGTTCTCATCATTTCGGGCAGAGACTGAGACCAGCTCATAGCATCCAGACTATGACGCTCGGGGAAGTTCTACATCAGAGACTGAGACCAGCTCATAGCATCCAGACTATGACACTCGGGGAGGTTCTACAAAGACTGAGACCAGCTCATAGCATCCAGACTATGACGCTCGGGGAGGTTCTACAAAGACTGAGACCAGCTCATAGCATCCAGACTATGACGCTCAGGGAGGTTCTACAGAGACTGAGACCAGCTCATAGCATCCAGACTATGACGCTCGGGGAAGTTCTACATCAGAGACTGAGACCAGCTCATAGCATCCAGACTATGACACTCGGGGAGGTTCTACAAAGACTGAGACCAGCTCATAGCATCCAGACTATGACGCTCGGGGAGGTTCTACAAAGACTGAGACCAGCTCATAGCATCCAGACTATGACGCTCAGGGAGGTTCTACAAAGACTGAGACCAGCTCATAGCATCCAGACTATGACGCTCGGGGAGGTTCTACAAAGACTGAGACCAGCTCATAGCATCCAGACTATGACGCTCGGGGAAGTTCTACAGCAGAGACTGAGACCAGCTCATAACATCCAGACTATGACGCTCGGGGAGGTTCTACATCTTACTATTTTCAGATGGATCGCAAAAACAAAAAAAAACAAAACAAAACAGAACTGAATTATTGATTCGATCAGAGGATTCACTTTGGATATTACCGTCATCTGGATTACTCCGTGATGATAATAAGTTATCTTTCGATTACAAGTTTCTCACCTGTTGTTAAAACACCATATTCTTGGTGTATGTGCTACTGTTATACTTTGGAGATTTCCCATTGGTGGTTGTATCCTGTCCTCGTGGAGTCCCACTTCGTTGAGTCTGTTACTCATTTGTTCCTCGCATGCCGTGTCTAGTTTTCTCCCCTGTGGCGCCATTAATCCACAGGACCCTCGGTCTTGCATTTCATATCATCCCATATCATATGCACACGGTGGTTTCTTAAGGCCCAAAAATTTGTGTTTTGTTTGTATTTAAGTCCCTCCTATCACGTCGAGACGAAGATTTCAATCTCCATATCTCCAGATAGGAGAAACTTAAATAGGGGCATCTGTCACACCCTAAATTTTGACCTTAAGATCCCACCTCCTTGTTTTTTCCTGCATATCATATAAGTCGATCATCCACGCATAGCTAACCGTTTTACTTAGTCTTTGTTTGTTTTGTAGGTTTGCTAAATAAAGTTCGAAATTCACAAGGACCATATGTGCATGCTTGTCAGGACTTTACTCTTTCACAAGTTATATTGAATCCAACAAAATTGGGGTGAATATTTCAAGTAAGGTTTTGATAAGGAGAATAATGTCTACAAACCGTCAGGTAGCAATCCATATAAATGTTTCAAACGATTCACTGGATACGTGTTTCGATGGAGTTCAAGAGAATTGAATATAATATTAGACTGAAGATTCATTTATTACTTTATAAAGGTTTTTTTTTCTTTTATGGTATCTTGGTCACTAGAAAAATGGAAAGGCAAGAGGATTGGTGCTTTATAACTGTTGGGATACGAATGCATTCTTCATTGCGGATTAAAGATGAAATTGATAAACATTTAAGGTTGTGCTAACTCTACAATTTTCATAATTTCATTAAGTTCAAAGCTGCCAATTTCTAAAGACACAGATCTCTTTTACAAAGTTTGCCAAAAGTCTGTTCTCATTAAAAGAACCACGCCCATGTCCGGTGTGCTATATGCCTATGGAGAAAGTTATGGATAGTATGCCAAGTCCCCCATCAGAGGCTCCTGCACTTCACACTCTCACATGTGTACAGAATGAAATTATGTTTCCAATTGAACCAGGTGACTTTGATTTTGGTAGATACCCTGTTCTGGAAGAAAAGGATGCGAAAGCTGCACTTTCAATATCCATGTATAGTTTTGTCTTGTTCAACCCAATGCTAGAATGTCCAAGAAGCGCCGAGCGCGATAGAATGGCCTTGACTCATTTCAGCCATTAAAGATAAAAGGGGAGAATGAATCAGTACCAGGTGCACAGAAAGAAAATGAATAGAAAAGAGAGTGAAAGAGAAGCAGTTCAACATACCCAATCAAGTGCAATTCACTTACTGAAAGTGAATGAGCGTCTTCGGTAAAATCCCTGCAAGATGCGAGAGCCTTGTTGCAAACAAGATCACGAAAACTGTTACGGAGCGGCTACCAGTTCAAACATTGCCAAAGTCTTACTGGCCCAACAGTCTCTACTACATACATATCACCATACCAATTAGTGCATGTTGCGACAATTACCGACATCTAGAGAAATAGAAGAAAGAAGTCTCAGAAACATATTACAATTAAATGGCAGAGACCAAAGAACATACAAACCTTAATTGTGAGAGTATGAAGATTCAAAATAACCCCTATTTCACTTAAGACAGTGCATTATTTGAAGCATAACCCAATCAAAATTGCTGCAACTTCCGCTAACCTCAAATTGCCTCGTACCCTCTTTGATCTGCACGCATCCAAAGATCAGTTTTCAACATATGCGAATGAGAATCCAGTACAGTTTATTGTTGGATATTGTTCGACGTACATTTATGATTCCAGGAACGATTTTCATGTCGTTGTCAGCTGGGGCCCTTTCTTGGAGTTGTTAGAGGAATAATGCTGGTTGTTTTCAATGATACTGTTGAAGCATCTTTGTATTTCTCTTTGTCTAAGTTAATGGGGAGACCTGTTGTTACTTGGTTGTAACCTGAAGGGTTGAGACTTTTCCAATCAGAGATAGCAAAGCGTAAGGGTGAACTGCTGAACTACATACTTTTTCTGAGGATAACTCCGACGTCACCAAATCTTTTCATCAATTTGGCATCTCCAATTGTTGATGTACCATTTCATATATTCTTTTTCGCCACATTGATCAGCCTTATTCCAGCCTCTTATATTACTGTCAGAGCTGGACTTGCCCTTGGAGATCTAAAATCAGTGAAGGATCTAAATGACTTCAAGACATTATCAGTACTTCTCCCTATTGGTTTTGTTTCTATACTTCCAACAGTTTTGAAGAGGAAGTGGGTATATGAATAAAGATGAGTTTAATCCATTTGCCGAAGGCCCGTTATAGTGGATGTCCCTGCACAAAGAAACTAACTTTAACATTAGCTCCGACATCTACATCAATTTACAAGCAAGCACCCTACAAAGTTGTTTATCCGATTGAATATTCACCTACCCAGAAAATAAAAGAAGAAACGGTTGCATAATTCTGAAGTAGTTGATAGAAAGGATCGAGTTTAATCTTGAGCCATAACAGTTGCCAAAAAACAAGTGGTTGTTGCAAGGAGTCTGATGTATACCATCACCCTAAGGTTTGTCGCTAACCACACCTGTCACACACTGGCGTCATACCACCATTCCTGATCCACGTCCTACAATTGTACATCACCGATTGAGTAAATTTGAGGGATATAAGAAAATAAAAGCTTGTAAACTGAGAAGTGCTAAGCTCCAACTAAACGCCTCACGCTGGTTGACGGTATCGCCGGCATCGCGTCAAGTTTCCAAGTCTAAACCAGAGTTCCTGCAAAGAGAATTAAAGAAGTATGATAGGGATGTTTGTGACTGCTTGTCATTAAAAATCACTCCCAGGTACTACTCACTTGTTGGATCAAAGCAACTTGTCATCAGAATCGCGCCGATGAAATATTCCACACTTCTCTGCCACCTCAAAGCTTTGGCTCCACCACCATAAACATCAGTCAAAACACCGGCAACCTACCTGCATTCTTAAACAGAGTTGGCATTATGAAATGAGTCGTCAAGAAGAAACAAAAGGACATTGTTTGAAATAATTTGAGCAGACAGGAAAATCACACTAAGATTAGAGCGAGAAGGAGAGTTTGTGACAAACCAATGGCCGAAGAATTCCTGCAGCCCACCATATCCTAACATTACTTTTGCACGCCGCAACTTTACGAATCCTGTTTGCAATAAGCTTGTCATGCTGAGAAGAATAATGCAGAATCCTTGGTTAAATCTAGACAGTAAGGTTGGGATTAAGACCAGAAACAACTACCTTAATCTTCATGTTTTTCTTCTAGAACGGTCCTCAACAGTTGTTTTGCTCCCTTTCAAAAAAAGTCTTTGGCACGGAGTGGTCACTCCAAAAGAAGTACATGAAAATCAAAGAGTAAATCAAGGAGTTATGATTAATAATTGCTGAAATCAACACAATGTCAGTGCTCACTCAATGCAAATCAATTACTACCGACATAATCAAGCAAGTTTTGACGAAAGTAGAAATTTCTCTATGATAATAACATAATCAGATACGACCCCTTGGCATCAGAGATATGTTCAAAAGTTTCCCTAAACATCCCTCAAACCAAATCAAGAAAATTTATTTCCCTTCCAAATCTGTCAAAAATCAATTCAATTGGAGAAGTATAAAGAGAGCAGAGCAGAAGGAGGAATTGAGAGAAAAAAAACGCGGAGAGAAATTCATACAACACATAGAGTGCATTCACAGTTCACAAAAGTTAAAACCTAGAAAAATCAAATCGTAAAAAAGGGAAAAAATGAAGAGCTTATCTCTGAATTTTCTTCCGTCACCACCGCCATGAATCGCCGACCTTACCACCGTGAAATCCTTATCTCCATAACCCTCAACCCTTTATACTTTGCCGAAAATCGATGTTCGTCATCGAGATCTTTGTCGGAGATCATCTTCCACCATGAATTTTAAAACTTTTGTGCCGTTTCCTGAACCATCTTCAACAACCACCCTAACCTGCAAAACCCATTGTAAAAACGTGAGTATCTTTACTAATATTTGTTCTTTTGTTTTGTTGATGCAGGAAATAGGAAGTAGAAGACGAAACGAAGGAGAAATTGATGGAGGAAATGGCAGACGAAATCACGATCGGAGAGGAAGGAGAAGAAATGAGTTCGGAGAAGGTAATAATGAGACGGAAAGAAGGAAGACATTTAAGAAACGCAGTGAGGAAGAGCATGAGAAAGCGTCGCCGTTTTGGATCTTTAGGGTTTCAATCAGATTTTTTCCCCTTTCCTATTTCGGTGACCGGACCGGATTGGGTCCGGTGGGTTCATCACCACCGGCCCAACCCAAATTTTGTTTTATTTATTTTTTATTTTTGTTTTTTTTTCTGTTTATTAGTTTATATTCTTGTTTTGTTGTAATTCTTGGGCCAAACCCAATTAATAATAAAAAAACTAACTAACCTGACTTACTAACCACTAATTAATTAACTAAATAAAAATCTGAAAAAAAATATTATTATTTTATCAATTTCAAAAAAATAAACGAATTTAATTAACATATTAAAATAATAAAGTATTAATCTATATCTTATTTTTTATCTTTTTCATAACTATAAAAAATAAAAAATACTTAATTTCATTTTCCCTTATAATAAAATACGAATTAGTTTAACTTAGATTTTGAGTACAAACTTTCATTTCAACATCAAAAATAACAAATATGATTTAGATTTAGGTTTTAATAATTAAAAATATAATAAAAAATATTTTAATCCTTTTCTCTTATAAATTATTAAAATAAAATTTGTTTAGCTTATTATTTCAAATCTCTTCTTGTTTCTCTAAAATAATGAAAACCTTAAAAAAAAATATTTCGAACTTAATTCAATTTCTAACACTCTACTTGGATTTATATTCAAAAAATCTCAAAAATAATCTAATTCTAACATTTTCTTCTCCACTTAGATTTAATTCAATATTAACTCAAAAAAAAACAACTGAAAACATTTTGACCCTTTTATAAATTAAATAATTTCATCTTTTTATATCTTGGCTTAATTCTCACAAAAATCATAAAAGCAATTAACCATAATTTCTAACTAAAAGCAACTTCACCTTTCAAAAATTAACCCCCCAATTATGCATCAACATCTCATTACCGATCAATATAACTGTTATCATCACCCATCACTCGTACATCATTTTTCAATTATCATTTTCCATTTTCATTTGTTTTATCACCCTCTCCGAAGGAAAGGTTCACATATTTGACCCCCATGTCAATACCTTTATCCTCACCCTAGCCTTAGGATTGGAGTCCCCGTACTCACCTTTTAGGCGTCCCTCCGTGGACATTCTCCATTTATCCTTGCCTTAGGATTAGAGTCTCCGTACTCACCTTTCAGGCGTCCCTTCATGGACATACCTTCCCCCTTTTCAGTTTAACTTTCAACGTAGATAGGACTGTCCTCACTCCAAGTAAACGTTTCCATATGAAAGCTTATTTCCCTTTGGAACTTTGACTCACAGTCAATAATTCCTCAAACCCTTTAGGGGAACTACAGATACTCTGATTCCATTCCCGTCAGGATATGTAGGCACAAGATGCGAGGTCTTGGCGAGTATACTTAGAACTAACCCTTAGGTCTCTTTTCTCACTTTTAATCCCTTTGTATATACCTTAAGCAAATAACTTAGCAATAAACAATATAAAAACAAGAGGTTCCTGTAGAGTACTGCAGAAACTTAGGATGCTAGTACCTTCCCTAAGTTTAACCAACCCCCGAACCTAAAACTCTCTAAACCTTGCATTTTCATTGCATTGTGGGAATTTCGATCTTTATCCCTTCCTTTGGACAAATCAAAGATCGGTTGCAAAATGAATTAAAGATTCAAACTAATCAATAGTTTGGTATCCAAATTTCACCGCGACACCCGAACTACGTTGACTCTGACTTTCTCTCTTGAGAATACGTAGGCATAGAGTGCGACACTCTATCGAGTCAATTCCCTTCCGTTCAGATTTAGCAGCCGTAGATAGATTGTTTTGCATCCAGTAGACAACCCAAGCAAGCGTGGATCCCGTCGAGTACGACGGACGTGAGGGGTGCTAATACCTTCCCCTTGCGTAACCGACTCCCGAACCCAGGCTATGGTTTCGATGACCATACCTTTTCCCCGTTTTTTGTGAGGTTTACTTCGAGCGTTTCCTTTCCCGCTCTGAGGGATAAATAACGCACGGTGGCGACTCTTCTGTCAGCCGGCGCCGATTTTCGCAGTAGCGACACCCCCCTCATCTGCTCCTCGAGCATCCTGATTCTCTGAGAGTCATCCATAGGCCCTTCGAAACCTCCACCGGAGAAAGCATCCTCTTGTTGATCCTCTTGCCACATACCATTCCCAGCTCCGTATCCATCGTATCCATTGTGACGGCCAAATCTGGTCTGATTCATTACCGGGCCTCGCCCCCTGTTGCCATACCCCGGAGCAACTCCTGCAGGCCCAAAAGCCATTAACCCAGCGCCATTTCCATTTCCGAATCCGCCATAACCCTGATTAGTCATACCAAATCCGTCCGGTCCGAAGCCTTGAGTATTGAAGTCGTACTTCCCAGTATTATCGAACCCCTGGTCATTGAAACCAAATCCAGTATTACCGAAGCCATTGCCTCCCATATTATCACCCAGGTTGACATCTCCGAGCCCAATGTTGTTGACAACAGTCTCGTTCCCAATTCCAACGTTACCGTTCCCGGCAGCAGCGTCGTTGTTCACATTGACAGCAGGCATGTTGACTACAGGTGGAGCCACTGGTGTGGGGGTACCATCCCCATGAATAGTGTCGACTCGCACAGACTGATGATCCTCATTTCCGTGCCCAGCATTTCTTACCAACAGAGGCTGCACCAAAGCTTGCAAATTCTCCTACCCTTTCGCAATGGTCTCCATTGTCTGCATGAAGAGCGCCAGCTTCTCACGCATGTCTTGCATCTCGTTCTGCATTTGATCCATGATTCTTCGGCAATTGGTACGAGTGGAGTATCGGTGCGGGCGCTGATTTTCAATCCTGAAAAGACCTGGTACAGTGCAAGAAATAAGATACCGCTCGATAATCACCTGTAATGCAATATGAATGTGAATGCAATGCAATATGTGTCTGTGCATTAGGGAATATCATTCCCCGATTCTAGTGCGAATGTGCCAGTGCGGTGACAGTGCTAGCAATACGGTGATCGGAGCCGAATCATAGAAAACACCTCATATATTGCAGAGAAATCCATTAAGCCAAGAATACAATATCAATGCGTACAATAAGAGGGCATGACCTCAACCAACAATCCTGGTGATGGTCAGCGCTATGCAAATAAAGCATACACATTAATATATGAAACAGTCAAGTACGCTCATAAGCCTGGTACTCTTCTAGTAACTTCTTAGTCTCTGGGTGACTTGGTCGGGTAAGCAGACCCTCAACAAGTTGATTTCTTCGCTTGAGAACACGTCGCACGTCACCAGCGGTTTCCTCCCATGCCCCTTCTCCGAAGCGATCCTCTAGCTTCCGCTTCTGAGACACAGCTTCGTTCCTGCCTTCGATGGCCTTGTTCAATGCATTCTGGAGACTGTATCTGGTCATCACCTCTTCTTCGTACTTCTTAATGCTAGCCTTCAACTGCTCTTCGAGTTCAGAAATTTGCTGCTTCAATTTGTCTTCCCTCTTTTTGTTGTTGGTTAGCATAGCATTCCACGTCTTGTTACAAGAAGAGATTTCTCGGTGTGCGGCATCGAGTGCTTTCTTTTTGGCTTCCAACATGTCATGAGAGCTTCTGAACTCTTGCCCCAGACGTTCACGCTTCTTTTTCTCTTCAGTCAACTCAGCACCTAGCCTGTTTACTAACTCGATCTGTTGTTGGAAAGCATGCACAGCCTTGTTCTTCTCACTACGCATCTGAGCCAGCTCCTTTTCTAACTCTTCATTAATCTTCATCAAGGCTTCTTTTTCTTTTACAACTCGCTCGTAGATCTCCATAGTAACAATGGTTGGTTCTTCCACCGGAACATGAACAGGGACTGGTGCAGCCGGAAATGGCATCAGCAACCGTCTTGCTCTCTCTTGGATCCAAACTTTGTAGGGTATATAAGCCTGACAATCATTCTTCCCTAACAGTGGCTTCCCTCTTCTATTGATACGCATCCAGGCGTGCTGAAGCTTGGCGAGTAACTCTCCATTCAAATCACCGGTGAAGTACAGAGATTCCTGTACTTCCTCCTCCTGAGGTGGGTTCTTCAACGCGTATCCAAACTGGCGAACAAACAGAGATGGGTTGTAATTGATACACCCTTTCCTTCCTATCAAAGGAACATTAGGGTACCCAGAACAACTGAAAATAAGCTCAGACCCCAACAAGTCTCGGTCAAACCATTCAATGTCTTCAGAAGATAGCCTCATCAGGCGCTCTGGCCAGTTAGCTGTAGTTGCACTATCCACGAAAGGTCCCTTCAGGGGAAGATGGCTCTTAAACCACATGTTCAACAGCGGCGCACAACAGTAAACAGTCTTTCCCCTTCTGTTTTCATTTTTGTAGTGCAATGAATGATAGAGATCTCCAATCAAAGTGGGTACCGGGTTGCCAGCAGCGAACATATGGAAAGCGTCCAAGTCCACAAAATTGGGTAAGTTGGGAAACAACACTATTCCGTAAATGCATAGAGCCAAGATAGCATTAAAGACTATCCAGCACCCGTTCTTGGCATACTCTTGAGCTTTGCCAACCAGAAAATCAAGGGAGAAACCTGGAACCCCAAGCCAAGAAGTCACCAATAGTTCGGCAGCGTTCATGTGCAAGGCCTTAGCTAAGTCCTCCAACTTGGGCTCAGCGGCAGAGTGAATAAAGGGAACCTTATTCTGTACTGGTATCTCAGTAAACTCCACATACTCTTCAATGGTAGGCCCCAAAATAAAGTCAGCAAACGTGAAACATCTCAATGCAGGGTCATAGAATTGCATCAAGGTGTACAACCCATTCATCTCAACAGCAGTTGGCTTGCAGACTAATCTCAGCAATCTTCCATGACTCATCCTGAAACTTTTCCTAACCTCCTCATCAGCAAGAGACATCAGACCAAGTAAGGGAGTAATGTCAGGTGTAGGTAACTTGTACGCAACTGTCTTCCTCAAACCAGCCATGATCAATAAGCAGAAGTCCGGGCACTAGAACCAGGGAATATGCAAATGCACCTACAGCATAGACACACGTTAATGGGATGCAATGATAATGGGTATGCAAGCAATGCAATGCAAGTAACATGCAACAGGGACCAAATGCCATAGCTGAGAAGCCTGAACCATATCAAAAGTCTCAGATAGACCCTCCAGAATTCCTCAAACCCTGGTCTCAGATAGATCCAAAACAAAGCTCCAACACTGGTCTTTGATAGACCCCACAACATAACTCTGACTGGTCTCTGATAGACCTCATATCATAACTCCAACTGGTCTCTGACAGACCTCATAACTATCCATAAATACCCAGGATCTCAGATCAAGACATAACCAGTATCTGAAGGTCTAGTTACCTGCATAACCCCAAAACCCTCTCACAGGTAGGTGTCCTAGTAACTGACAAAGGTATGGCGTCCTATGCGGTCGTCGGTGTCACAGACTTTCAGGGTTGATGATACGATTCCCAGAAGGAGTGGCATCATCAAATCCTGAAGAGGCCTCACTTAGCCAACTTCCAAATGATCGGTTCCCGGAGTCGACAATTCAGCTAACCAACAACCCCTTCGACCCAAAGGGTAGAAAAAGAAGTCAACCAGAAGAACCTCGTCCGAGTGTAGATTTCGTGGGACACTAATGCAAGCAAAGCCGGCACGCGCCTACTACTTTCTACTCTAATTGTAGGTGCACTCAAGCCCAGGTCCGGCTTATCTCTCAATCATAGAACACCCGTCACACCCCAATACAGCAATAATAACAATAATATAATGCTGAAGGTAAATGACAGAAATATAAATCCATACAAAATCCTCGACGGGAAAACAAGCGCTAGGATTGACTCTCTTAAAGGGACGTTGGATCCCAAATGCATAAGGAACTATCGCAGTCCTTAGCAGCCAGGGGACGTTGGATCCCCAGCAGAGTCGCCAGCTGTCGCTACTGCGAAAATCGGCGCCGGCTGAACAGAAGAGTCGCCACCGTGCGTTATTTATCCCAACGGAGGGAAAGGAAACGCTCGAGGTAAACCTACCGCAAAACGGGGAAAGGAATGATCATCGCAACCAAAACCTGGATTCGGGAGTCGGTTACGCAAGGGGAAGGTATTAGCACCCCTCACGTCCGTCGTACTCGACGGGATCCACGCTTGTTTTCTAGTACGGATTGTTATTTCTATCTAAACTAAGGGTTAAGTGTTAAAAAGAAGAGAAAATGACTCGGCAAAGTATCGCACTTTATGCCTACGTATTCCCGTCTGGAACGAGAAATCAGAGTCAACGTAGTTCGCCTACCTACTGGAAAGGAGGGGAATGTTGCTCGCTAGGATATCGCATCCTATGCCTACGTACTTTCATACAGCATGAAAGATCAGAGCAAACGTAGTTCGGGCCACGTACGACACAAGTCTGTCTTGATTGTTTTTATTCCTTCTGAAAAAGGGTTTTTCTGATTACAGGTCCAAGCGGACAAAAATTACGTTTTGATGAGTTCACATTCTTTTACGGAAGAAATGTCTTTTATTGTGTTTGAAATCTTATTGTGTTTTTCTGTTTGTTTTGAGAAAGAAGAGACAGAACTCTAACCTACGGTTGAAAAGGGAATCAAACTAACCTAATGTTATCATGCATGGGTTAAGACCTAATGTCTATCATGTTCCTCTCTTGCGCAGAGAGAAATAGAGATCCTAAGGGAATAGACGGAAACAGAAACAATAGCAGATATATAATAAAGCAGTAAAATGCATGAATGCAGCAATACAAGCGAGGCAAGGGAGTCCCACTCAACCTAGAACCTAGAAAACAATGGGCAAAAGTGAACAGAATTCACTTTCCACCTAACAGGTTAAACAGCAAGCAATACAGTCAGGGAAATTCAATCAATACAAAAAAATATACAGCTAAAATAAACAGCAAAAGCAGTCTTCATCAACATCTGTCTTCAAGTCATCTCCAAACATCTACCAGCTACAAGCAAGCATCAGTCTTCATCTTCACAGCCTTCAAGCAAGGTCTCTGTCTTCATTCTCTCAATGGCTTTTCTTCAAGTCTCACTCTCCAAGATGAATATCAGTCAACAAGATGAATAAAATGTTAAGCAGTCAATTTCCTACCAAGGGTGGCTCATTAACTGTTAACATGATACAGACAATTTTCTCTCAAAAGTTCTATATTTTAAATACATTCACTAATCCTTCCAAAGGAAGGAGGTGGATATTTAAAAGAGACTTTGAATCATAGAGAAAGAATGGAGGCAGACAAGACCTTCCATGTTTGTGAATTAAGTTTTCTACTCTAGAGCTCTGCCTAGCTCCTAAACCCTATAACCTTCAACAGCTGCCAGCAAGAGATACTCCCCATCAACTCTGGAAGTTAGTCTTCATTCTCTGTCTTCAATGGCCTTCATCAGCACAGTCTTCAGCTCAAACCCCAAGCCCCAAGCAAGCCCAATACCCCACACAGTCAAATAATAACCCTAGAGAGGGCACACCACTCAATCAAGCAAATACAAGCAGTATACTAATAGTAATAGTAGAATAGGGGAAACCTAGTAATTTCTAAGGGATCTATTATCTACCCATAATATCCCTATAGTCCCATACCCCAAAATTCAAACTACAACTCCTAAAAGAAATGATTTATTACACCTATGTTATCTCTAAACCCTAGTTTTGATTCTCCTCATCACACCTAAACAAATCATCTAAAATTAAATCCTAAAATCATGAATTAAATTTTATATACAAGCTAAAGTTCTAAGTTAATCACCCTAAAAAGAATGGATCCAACATATAAAAGCATCTAACTAAACCAAAATCAACAATATCATGTATCAAATTAAACCACTCAAAAAGCTATTTAAAAGAAAAATATTCTAAAAATGCTAAAACAAAATAAAATTGGAATTTTATTTTTTCTTAATTTTCTTAACAGAAATATGAACCTGACAAAAAAACAACCACTAAAAAATAAGCATTTTTCATTTTGTTATGATTTTTTGAAGAATTAAAAATAAAAGGATGGAATTAATATGAATTAAATGGGATAGGGGTGCAATCAGCATTCATTTCATTTCAAAAAAGAGGATGGGCCCAGACTGGGGGGCGCGCATAGCAAAGCACGTCTGGGCCCAGTTGATCAGAAAAAACAACTAAAAAAAAACGGTGCGAAAAGCAAGAAACTCAGTTCAAAACAAGTGGGCCTGGAAACTAGGGGTGTGAAAAGCAATGGTTGCTTGAGCCCAGTCTGAAGTTTAAGTGAAACGGTGCGCTTTGGCACCCTGAATTCCCTCCAAATTCCAGCTTTAAACCATGGCCACGCAATCAGATTTTCAGTCAATAAGAGAGACCTCATCCAACGGCCCTCATGTGTCTTCTCCAAAGCTAGGGTTTCCTCCATTGAAGAACCATGCACGAGCTCATGAACCAGATTTTCAACACATTCATACAACCTCATTTCTCCATGAAATTCACTTCTGTAAAAAGAAAAAACGCTCCATTTCTTCTCCTCTACACAACCATGGCATTAGTTTCCTCCAACACTCACCCCAGCATCAAACCCGATAGGTAGAAAGCATTGGTTCCACCGTTTTACACTGATATCCATCATGCTAATTCCTTCTAATTCTTACCCTAACACGATCTACACACTTTGCTGATCATTTTAATCTATCTAACCAGTATTATCATACCTTAACCTAGGTGTTCTAGGCCCTAACAGTTTTGGTGCTCCAATGGTAACTTCCATGAAATGTCTTCAAACTCAACAGAAATGATCATCTAACTATTTCTAACCATTCTAACTTAATGATTCTACATTATTCTAACTAAATCTATCCAATTCGAAAGGAAAACTAACCTGGTTTAAAGTTGAAAAGAGATGGAGTAGATCTTGGATGCACAGCTTGCAATGCTTGGGAATTGATCAATAAGCTTGATTATTGGTTCTGTATGCAATATTTCTTGCTCAAACCTCTTGGATCTTGCAATCACAATCTTCTTGCACTTTGGATGATGAAGTTGGTAGCACACGATTTCTTCCTCAATTCAAACATATTTTGATGGAAATTTGATCCTTGAATGATGTAGATGATGATAGGATCAAGGATTTTGGAAATTGATGAAGGTTTGATAGAGTTTGGGATGAATTTGCACACTTGAGAAATGAGAAGAAACTTGGTATTTTGATCAAAATGAATCACCAACCCTTGAATGAAGCCACTCTACCCAATATATAGATGAAATTAGAAAGCTCTAGAACTTGGTAGAAACTTCTTGTGCACACTTTCCTTGAATTTTGGATATGTTACTTCCATTGTAAGCCACCTAGCATAACTTCCAAATTTTGAACCAAACTCAAAAATATACTTTTGCCAATGTTCTTAAAACACTTTTTCCAATCAAAATGACCTATAATTTCATCCCATTTGGCCATTTTATGAAAAATCTCAATTTTAGGTCACTTTTATTCATTAAATTCCCTTTTTAAATGACCAAATTTGAAACCTTGAGCTATGAGCCTTTCCAAACTTTCATGATCACTTTTCTAGACTCAAAATGTCATTTGGAGAAAGTTTTATGTTGTGAATTTTTTCATTTGAAGCTTCCTTGTATGAGTTTTGGGCATAGGCTTGAAATGACCTGTAATTCTCAAATGACCAAAATACCCTTTGCTTGCCAAGACCATAAGTAGAGTTCCACAAATCAGATGAAGGCATATCATACCTTTCTAGAAAGCTAAGATCATGAGGAACAACTTTCATGTTGACCAGAAATCCATTTGAAAGCTCCTTGAGGGGTAAAGGTTGCCTGGAAGTCAAGTAACTTTCACAGACAAATTTCAGATGCCTCTGACGACCTGTAACTTGCAAGGACCATAACTTGAGTTCTATAAATCTCCTTGATGTCTTCCACCACTCAAATTAAAGGTCTTGAGATAATCTACAAGTTTCATGTTGGCCAAGAATCCATTTGAGACTTGCATTTTGAATTATCTTGCTGGGAAGTTTGCCCTAAATCAGGGGATTTTACACAGAAACCCTAATTTAGAAACCTCTCTTCTTCTTGATTTCTCTTGATTTCTCCTTGGAACAACACCACATCTATCTACATTTCAAATGATGAGCCCCACATCTCTCAAATAGGCCTTGATGCCTTTCAATCAATCATTTGACCTAGGGTTGACCCAGATGAAACCCTAGTTGACTGTCTTCAACTGCAGCTCTTGTGATCACATCAATGACTGGTCTCACTTTCAAAATGACTCTCCATGTCTTCCATGATGTCTATATACCCTCCATGACCTCCATTCACAGCTCACAACTTCTTTGATGATCTTCAAATACCCTCAAGATAGGAGATAGATCTACTGCTTGGTCCACTGACTTCTTTGATTTCAATTTCTTTCTGATGACTTGGCTAAGATTGAATTTTCATAATAACCTCTTGATAGGCTCATAGAGATAAGAATAGTACTTGGTCCCTTGTTGGATGACTTGCTATGCTATGTTATGCAAATGATTAGACTATGTACATGACTCTATATGTAAATGCTAATGCAATTGAAACATAAACCAAGTGAAGTAGGTTGAGCAAATTTTAGGGTGCAACATCGAGGTCATTCTGAAAGGCTTCTGAACCTTCATTCTCGGGGGACTCTTCCACAGCATGAACTGATGTACCTACCTGGCTGGATGAAGGAAGGTCGTTAATCTGAATACCCTGAGGCGTAATCGAGAACCTGTTGGCGTCCAAAAGAGTCTGAACCTGGCTCTTAAGCACCTTGCAGTCATTCGTTGAATGCCCCGACGTTCCAACATGGTACTCACAGCGGGCGCTGATATCAAAACCTGGAGGATACGGCGGGATCATTGGATTTGCCTCTTTTGGCACTATCAGCCCACCTTGGACCAAATCCGGCAACACCTGACTGTATAACATGGGCAACTGAGTGAACTGCCTTTTGGAATTTTTTGGCCTTGGTTTGGCGTGCCGTCCCTGTTGATGGCGATATGACTGTTGATTCCGGAAGGGAGATGATGTCTGATGCACGGACCCTAGGAGTTGTTGACTTTGAACGGCCAAGACATCTGGAAATTGAGCCTGAGATACCAAGGACTCCTTTTGCTCGGATGCACTCATCCTCAGGTTTAGCCCCGGAATTGGCAATAGCTGCGGGCACGGAGATTTAGAAGTCATAAATTGCAAGGCATCCTTTGGGTCCAATGCAGTTTTAGGGATGAAAGCAGGAGTGTCCACCTTTTCTGTAATGCCTGGAATGAGACCCTCTGTTATACTCGTGTCGCCCGACGCGAACTTAACGGCCTTTGAATCGATCAAATCTTGAACTACATGCTTAAAAGCTTTACAGTTCTCAATGTAGCGTCCGGGTGCCCCCTCGTGGAAATCACAATGGGCGTTAGCATTATAGCCAGGTGATGGGGTCCCAGTTAGTGGATGTAATTTCCGTAATTCGACCAACCGAAGTTGAAGCAAGACTTGCAGCAACTGAGAGTATGTCATGGGGATCGGATCGAAAGTTCTGTCATCTAATTTTACCTTTTGAGCATACCCCCTCCTAGTCACATAATTATCCCGAGAAGCAACGTGTTGAAGAGAAAAAATCAAAGCTCTTTGTTGCCTATTAGACATCCGAAGCTTATCAACCTTTGGCACGGATTCCACAGGCACAGGCTCCACAGGCACAAGTGGGACAAGCATCTTTGTTGCGGCTTCAGGTAGCTGATCATCTTCTTTCCTGAGCACATCCTTTAACACCTCCATAATCAAGCTCTCACCTGGGTCTTCAGCTGATTGTTCTCCTCTTTGAGTACCTTCTGCTCCAGACGCAACTCTTGCATGTTCCCCATAACCTGCCTTATCTGGCCTCAGACCTCACTCAGCTCTGCTCGTACCTGTTCCATAGCCTTGTGGGGACTTCTGTAATCTTCCTGATCGGATCCTGAAATAACCTGCATCAACAGAGGGTTAGGGAAACAACTCGAGGTACCTGTTATGCAAATGATTGATGCAAATGCAAACGTGTGTCTTTGCTCTAAGGAAACTTCTCTCCCGATTCGAGTGCCAGGGTGCCAGTGCTGATAACAAGAAGTCCTGATCTAGTCACTGGAATAACATCTCATATATAGATATAAGGCCCAACAGCAGTAGTACAATGTCAATGAATACATGGGGAATCAATAGCATGACCTCAACCAACAAGCCTGGTGATGGTCAGCGTACAGCAAGAATCAGAAAAATACAAAGAGTTACAAAGATAATCAAGTGCGACAGCGGGCACGAAACTCCTCTAGCAACTCTTTTGTCTTGGGGTGATCAGGTCGAGTGAGTAACCCTTCAATGAGCAACTCTCTCTGCATAATAGTGCACTGGAGACCTTCAACAGAATCTTTCCATGCTCCCTGGCCAAAGCAATCTTCTAACTTTCGCTTCTTAGACTCGAACCTCTGCTTGCGATCTTTCAGGTTAGCGATAGCCTTGTTCAGCATGTCTTTAGTGGCATATCTGCGAGCAGTTTCCTCATCAAACCTCTTCTCGCTGGCCTTCACCTGAGCCTTCAATTTAGAGATCTGCTGCTTCAGTTTATCCTTCCTCTCTTTGTTGTTGGCTATAGTGGCATTCCACTGCTGATTGAACTTGGAAATTCTCCGGTATGCTTCATCCAGATTCTAGTTTTTGGTGTCCAATACATCGTTGACAGATTTGAAGTCCAGACCCAAACGTTCACGATCAGCTATCTGCTTAGTCAAGTCTGTGCCCAACCTGTTCACCAACTCTGTCTGCTTCTTGAAGGAGTGGACGGCTTCACTTCTCTCGCTTCTTAGTTGTGCCAATTCTTTCTCCAACTCTTCATTGGCCTTTTTCGGCTCTTCTCTCTCAGCTAACACCTGATTATACTACTGAATAGACACAGTAGTAGGCTCTTCAACCACTGGAGGGCACTCCTGCTTAGCAGGTGGAAATGGCATCCCTATAGTCTCTGCTCTGTTCTTGACCCAGGTCACATACGGAGCGTAAGCCTAACTATTGCTTTTACCCAACAATGATTTCCCTCGTCTACTGATGTCATTCCAGGCATGCTGAAGCTTAGATAACATATCCCCCTCTAGAAGACCGGTGAGGTACAGAGATTCATGCACCTCTTCATCCTTTGGCGGAGCTCTCAAAGCATAAGCAAACTGTCTGACAAGTAGAGATGGATTATAGTTGATACAACCCTTTCTTCCAATCAAAGGCACATTTGGAAACCCACTGCAGCTGAATATGACCTCAGTACCCAACATATCTCTGTCAAACCAAACAACACTCTCTGCTGATAAACCCATCAAGCGCTCAGACCACTCAGTTGTGGCTGCAGATGAAGCAAATAGACCCTTCTTGGACAGGTGACTATCAAACCATTTGTAGAGTAAGGGCACACAGCATGATACATTCTTACCCCTTCTATTCTCGTTCTTGTAATGGACGGAATGATATACATCTCCAATCAAGGTAGGAACTGGATTCCCTGATGCAAAGATATGAAAGGCATCCAAGTCTACAAAATCAGGCATGTTAGGAAACAAAATGATGCCATATATGCAGAGAGCAAGAATGGCGTTGAATACGATCCAACAACCGTCTTTGGCACACTGTTGGGCTTTCCCAACTAGAAACTGCAGAGAAAATCCAGGAACCTCATTCCAACTGGACAAGATCAACTCAGAGGCATCCAGGTGAAGAGAAAGAGCTAGATTAGCCAGATCAGGCTTAGCATCCATATGAACAAATGGCATCTGACTCTTGATAGGCACATCCAACAACTCAGCATACTCCTCTAATGTAGGTGCAAGAATGAAGTCTGGGAAAGTGAAGCATCTCAAAGGAGGATCATAGAACCGCAGCAAGGCATTTAACCCATTCAACTCATATACAGAAGGTTTACGAACCAAACTGAGCAGCTTCCCATAAGATTTTCTGAATTCCTCTCTCACTGTATCATCTGCCAAGGCAATCAGACTGGACAACAGAGCAACATCTGGAGTAGGGAACTTGTAGGCCACATTCTTCTTCAGTGATCCCATGATAGCACAACAGAAGGCAAAAAAACTGGAACCGGGGGGATAATGTACCTGCAACATAGACACACGTTAATGATATGCAAATGAGTATGCAAAATGCAAAATGCAAACATGCAACAAGGGATCAAGATGGTGCTGCTGAGAAGATCAAGGCTCTGATCCAACACAACTGCTCTGATAGCACAACCCTGAAGAGGACCAATAAATATGCACTGTCGAGAACAACCACATCTCTGACGATAAGAACTTCTGAACCCAACCACACTGATTCACTGTCGAGAAAACCAGGTAGTCTGAAAGTTAAGGTTTCCTGCAATAACCCGACCCCGCTCACAGGTATGGACCTAATCGCAGACAAGGTATGGCATCCTATGTGTTTCCCAGTATCACAGACTTTCAAGAGCGATGATACGATACCCAGAAGGTGTGACATCGTCATCTCTTGAAGTGGCCTCACTCAGTTGAGTCACAAATGATCGGTCCCCAGAGTCGACAATCCTCCAAACCAACAACCCCACAGGCCCAAAGGGCCGGAAAAGAAGTCAACCGGGAGAACCTCGTCTGAGCGTGGATTTCATGAGACACTAATGCCTGCAAAGCAAGCATGCACCCACTAATTTCCACAACTAAGGCTAAGTACACTCAAGCCTGGGTATGGCTTCTCACTCATCAGATCCCCTTCCCACAACATCACAATAATAATATTATACTGATAATAAAATGCGGAAAGTAAAGTGCGATAAATAAAACCCAACAGGTAAACACACAAGCGCTAGGATTGACTCGCATAGGGAACTAAGAGTCCCTAGCTGTCGCTGCTGCGAAAAATGAGGCCGGAAAAACAGAAGAGTCGCCACCTTTCGTTATTTATCCCTCAGAATGGGAAAGGAAACGATCGGAAAAACCTGACGAAAGGGTATAAGACAAGGTCATCGCAACCAATGTCGGGATTTGGGAGTCGGTTACGCAAGGGGAAGGTATTAGCACCCCTCACGTCCATTGTACTCGATGGGATCCATACTTGTTGTGTTTATCTGACGGGTTTGTTACATCTATCTACGCTAAAGGTCTGGTCTGAAAAGAAAAGAAAATGACTCGGCAAATCGTCGCGCTCTATGCCTACGTATTCCCGTCTGGAATGAGAAATCAGAGTCAACGTAGTTCGCCTAACTACGGGGAAAGGTTGCTCGCCGAGATATCGCATCTCGTGCCTACGTACTTTCACACGGCGTGAAAGATCAGAGCAAACTTAGTTCGGGACACGAGGGACACATGTTTGTCTTTTTTAACCGAGTAGGGTTAACAGACGGTTCCAGCAGTTGGTGTATGCAGCTCGCTCGACGGAGACTTAGGAGTTTACCGTTTGCGGTAGAACCGAGAGTTAACAAAACTCTCCTTCTGAAAAGGGTTTCCAAGGGATTAAAGGTCCAAGAGGACAAAAAGAGTTTGATCTTTGTTTTCTATTTTTTAGAAGAAGTATTTTTTATGGATGTTTGCAACTGATATCGCACTAGAGACTATGACCTGAGAGTGAATGCATCGCATGTCACCCAAAGGGTGCCATAATAAACATCCAGACTGTTGGAAAGAAACTCTCTAACAACCCTTTTTCAAGTAACTTAAGGCTCGTAATGTACGACGTCAATTAACCTTTATTACTGTATTTTGATTTTGTTTGAAGATGAGAAGAGAAAAGACGCACTAAAGGGGAACTGATCCAATCCTAAATGTTTCATGCAAAATTGAACCTATGGTTGAGGTTAGGAGGGAAGCTAACTAATGTTATCATGCATGGTTAGAACCCTAATGTCTGTCATAACTTCTCTTAAATAAGAGAAGTCAGAGTTCCTAGGGGAACATGGCAAAGGAAAACAACAGCAAAAGAAATAACTGTAAAGAAATTACTGTAAATAAAATGCATGCAATGCAACAAACAAGCAGAAGGAGCCAAGCTCAAATTCTAGAGCAAGCAAGCCCAAAGGCAACACACAAAACACATGCAAGGGAGACAGACTCAACCTTAAACCAGCAAGCAAAGCCAGATAATAACAGTCAAGCAGAGGGAGCCAGACTCAACCTCTAGATGCAGACAAGCAAAGGGAATTATTCTCAACCTTTAGGATGCTCTTAATCCTAGATTACTATATGAGAAACCTAGTCTAATGCAACACACAGTCAATCAGTCACACAAGCAAAGCAGAGCAGTCAGAAAATACAGCAGGCAAAAATAGCAGACAAACAGCTCAACAGTAAAGCAGATAAACAGCAAAACAAACAGACAGTATGCAAACAACTCCAAGCCCAAGCCATCCTCAAGAGAAGTCTTCACCTTCAAGCTCCAATAAAAGAGAAGAGAGCAACATCAAGATCATTGATTGATGATGGGAAGCAGGATGGAAACCAAAGGAATCCAACCTGACACTCAACCAGTCATCTGAGGTAGGCATCCTCAAAGGTTCTACCCCTTGTAAAATGCCACACATCCTTCCAAAGGAAATATGAGGCTTTCACAGAGGGACCTTGAATCATAGTATGATAATGGAAAGAAATCAAAGCAATCCATGTTTATTTGAAGAAAGAGAAAGCAAACTAGTCTCTTCCTAGACCCTAATTGAACAAGCTCAAAGAAAGCTACTAAAAGAAGGTCTAAACACCAAATCAAGCATCACCATCAAGCAAACAGAAGCTCACACATGTCTAAAACACCATCAAAGAAGATTAGCAAACCTATTATGAACTAAAGGCAACCATTGGGGCCATTCTAAAGCAAGTGCTATGTTGAAAGCAACTTAAAACTAGCCTAAGTATTAAATCTATGAAAAATACTAAATCACTTCCTAAAATCCTATAAGATTTTCTAAGGGAACCTAAACATGTTAAGGACCTATAGTAGAAAGGTCAGGGATCAAATCAAAAGGGAAGGTCACCTAAAAAAATCCTAAATCACAAGGTACCAAATGAAAACCCTAAAATGGAAGGTCTAAAGATCCTAATCCAAAATAGAACCTAATGTTGTCTAAAAAATCCAAATTAAATCATAGGGGATCATGCATCTCTAATCTACCAGCTAGCAAAAAATCAGCCCCAAAATCAATACCAATTGCAAGAACAAATATCAGAAAGGAAGTGGATCAAAAATGCAAAATTAAAGAAATTAAAGAAAATGGAAAATGCTCAATAAATTGAAAATCAGGCAAACATCAAATGTAAAAGCACAGAAAAATCACAAATAAAATCAGGATCATGGACATATTTTTATTTTATTTTTCTGATGGATATTGAAATTAAAATGAATTTTGCAAGATTAAAGAAATTAAAATAAAATAAAAATGAATTAAAAAACAAATAAGAAAAATAAAATGCTGAAATAAACCAGGGACGTAGGATGGTTGGACAAAGTCTCATGATCTAAAGGTTGTTAGGCTGCCACCTCATTTAATGAAACGCAATGTTTCATAACCAAAGTTCAATTTCTGAGTTTAAAACGTGGCCGTTGGATCTGATGACAAAGTCAAGTTTTCCACTTCATCTAATGGTCCACACTTCGTCTTCCTCGTTTGAATGCTGAAAGGGAGGGAAGCTAGCAGCGGTGGCCGAAGATGACTTCCGGTCATCTTCTCCGGCGGCCCCAAAGTTGCAGGTCATGGAATCCTCATTAAAGTTCAAGAAACTTATGTCATTCTCTCTGTTTTTCCACACTGATCTCAAATATGACATTCAAATCTCCTAATTCCTTATAGATTTTGAAACACGATGGAGATCTTAAAATGCACATAATTCTGAAATCTCACCAATCCTCAATCTAAAACCACAGATCTGTTCCTCAGGTTACATAGATCAACCTAAACTATTCAGATCGTGTTGAATCCTCATAATCAAGTCAATCCAACTCCAAACAGAAATCACATGTCATCCTAATTTGTCTCTAATTCTTCAAATAATGATCCAGAATCCATCTAGTAACCTTCCTAAAGCCTAACCACATGCTAACATATGCTAAATCAACATGAATCTTCAGCAATTTTGAAAACTACATACTTGTGTTAGAGCTTCAAATTGGAGCAGTTGGAACACGATTCTCAGCTTCAAACTGTGCAGATCCACTCAAGGAAGTATGCAGAAGATGATTCAATCCTTAATTTGCTTTGATTTGCTCTGAAAATGAAATCACGATTTCCACTTTCTCTCTTGAAACTCCAACTTCAACCTCTGGCTATGGCACGAAATGAACTCCAAAATTGCTCTGAATTCAACATAGAACTTATATAGAAGTGATTTGTGGGCTTTGAAGGTCCAATGGAGGCCCAAATCAGAATATCCAATTTTCAATTTTCTTTCAAAAACTCAACAATGGTATGCACGAATTTGCAATCAAAGCTTCCCCAAGAAGCTTCAATTCTATTCCTTGTGGTCTGTGGAAAGTGTAGAGAGTGATTAGAGAGCTTAAACTCATCACATGACCAAGTTATGATATGTTACTTATTTGTGAAGTTACAAGTTGAAATGCCATGAATTAGACCTCAAATGAAAAATCTAATAATTCCAAAGTAATCAAAATGGTTTTTCTGATTAAAATGAGTACTCACTTGGCCTTGTTTGAACACAAATGAATTAATCTTGATTTTTCACTTAAATGTCTTTAAATTCTCCTTTTTGGCAAATTTCTCAAACCAAGTCTCACCCTAAGCCAAATCAATTCATCATGAGGACATGGTTGACCTAAAAACATCATTTTGAACAAGTTTTGTATTGGAAAAAATTTCATTTGAAGCTTACAGGATGGAGAAAATGACCTATAATGCCAAATGACCTATAATCTTACTTTCCCAAAATACCCCTAACTTGTAAACCTCATAACTTGAGTTCTACAAATCAGATGGAAGACTTCTAGTACAATTTGGAAAGCTAAGATCAAGACCTACAACTTTCATGTTGGCCAAAAGTTTAGGAGAAACACCCTTCTAGTTCAAAAGTTCCTTGGAAGTTGGTGAACTCTCACAGGCAAATTTCACATTCCTCAGATGACCTGTAACTTGTCTGGATCATAACTTGAGTTCTATAAATCCAATGGAGGACTTCTAGTACTAAATTTAAAGCTAAGAGCATGCTCTAAAATTTTCATTTTAACCAAAAGTGGATATGAAACTTGCATCTTGAGATAAGTGGTCTTGAAGTTAGGCACTAAATAGGGGATTTTACCCTAAGAACCCTAATTTAGCAACTCCTCCCACTTTGAACTTTTTCTTGGATTGATCTTGGAATATCATCTCATGTATCTCAACACAACTATCCATGATTACAAAGACTTAGAACGTAGCTTTGATCCTCTTCAATTGCACAGTTGACTTAGGGTTACTCAGATGAAAACCCTAATTGCAACACCCTCAACTGTGGCTCTCCACACTTTGCATAATGACTTGATTGAGCTCCCCCATGACCCTCAAGGCACTCTATGAGATCTATCCACACACTCTCTCCTTGATCAAAGCACCACAACCCACTGATGATCTTCAATTGGTCCTCAGATTAGGAGATTAACCACATACAAACAACTGAACCTCTCAAGAACCGAACCCTCTTCCTGATGACTTTGGTGACTTCTCAAGCTTGAATAAGACCTCTAGATAGGCTCCTCTTGATATAAACCACCCTTGATCCCCTGCACAAATAAACAATGGTATGCTATGCAAATGTTAGATCAATGATATGCTAATGCAGTGAAACATAAACCAAGTAAGAAAAGGTTAGGCAAATTTTGGGGTGCAACAGATATGCGACGCATTCGATCCTAGGTTCTAGACTTTGTTACAACATACATTTATGAACACTCTAATTCAAAACACTTCTTCTCTAAAAAACCCAAAAACAATTCAAACCTTTTTCACCCTTTGGGGTTCTTAATCAAGGAAAATCTTTTTACAAAAAGAGTGTCGTTAACTCTTAGTTCTCCCGCAAACGGTATCGCCTAAGACTCCAAAGGTCGAGCTGCATACACCAACTGCTAGAACTATCTGTTAACCCTTCTCGGGCCTAAAAAACTTTGAACCAACCTGTGGTCCTTTTGAGCCCGAACTACGTTTGCTCTGATCTTTCGTACCAGACGAAAGTACGTAGGCACGAGACGCGATGTCTTGGCGAGCAACCTTCCCCCCTTCTTTAGCCGTAGTTAGGCGAACTACATTGAATCTGACTTTCCCATTACACGAGGGAGTACGTAGGCACAGAGCGGCGATGCTCTGCCGAGTCTGTTTCTCTTTTCTTTTTCTTTTTTCCCTAAGCCTTTAGCTAGATAGTTTTAACACACCCTTTTAGATAGACAACAATGCATGGATCCCGTCGAGTACGACGGACGTGAGGGGTGCTAATACCTTCCCCTTGCGTAACCAACTCCCGAATCCAGACATAGTTGCGATGACCTTGTCTTTCCCCTTTTCTTTAGGTTTTTGCGATCGTTTCCTTTCCCTCTCTTTGGGATAAATAACGAAAGTGGCGACTCTTCTGTTTTTTCCGCCGGTTGTTTTTCGCAGTTGCGACACCATGCTATGTGACCCAGCACAACTCAGTGCAACTCATGCCATGTGGTACCAACACTTGTTATCATTTTTCGGTTTTTACACTTTAACCGGGTCCACTCTTCTAGACCGATAACAACAAAAGCCCGTCCTCTAAGCTTTCAAACCCACTCTTCTAGGCTTGGGACAAGTCGCCAGTCTCCATGAAACTAGCAAGCATTTCCTCTTGACTAATGATGCATATGCAATCAACAACCAAATGCACTTAAGACCGTTCTCGCATATTAATCTCATGGATTCTCAATAATTCATCACATAAGAATTATAACATGATTGCACACACAACATATTTCACATAATCAAAGTATTCATACTTTAAATCGTCATCACCATATTATCAAGCAATTCACACATATTCACTAATATGTTCTCATGCATTATTCACATACAATTACATGCAATGCACACATATTCACAATATGTTCTCATGCATTATTAATAACATCGTGCCAACGGCAACGAACTCAATCACAATTATCATGCACTTTTAATCAATTTAAACAATGCATATATTTGTCAAAAGACCACGTTTCCTAATTAATTCCACAATCTAGGATTCACGCCATACAGATACCCACAACGTATCATACCATAGTACACGACTATTTATTCCGATAAGGATAGAACACAATCGAACCAAACAATCAACATCGAATGGAATCACAAAGAAAATTAAATGCGATCACGCTCGCTGGCTTACTCGCCTAGCGAGTCCCTAGCGAATACTCGCTATCTGTTCGCCTAGCGAACAAGCTCGCAAAGGCAAACAGAAGCTACTGACTTCGTTCGCTACCTACTCGCTGCAACGAGGTCCTAGCGAATCCTTCGCTACCTTACTCGCTACCAGCGAACCAGATCAAATACATTGGGTCCAAGTCTGGGACCACTCGCTAACTTGCTCGCCTAGCAAGTTGCTAGTGAACACTCGTTATCTGTTCACCTAGCAAAGGTGCTAGCGAACGTCTGCGAACTCAGAAACCCTCACTGTCATCAATCCTCAACTCTTCACAAAATCAACTGATTCTCACCAAACCAGTTCCTATAGTCTTAGTCTAACATCCCTCGACTAAACTACACACTTTATTCTCGATTCCAACCGTTAAAACCTCGATTCTACCGATTAAACTCATTTATGCCCTAGAATGGAAAATGGAAAAAACATCCAAACAATGTAAAACCAATCATACATAATCATAGACATTGATAGAATAACAACATTTCACACCCTTACCTTGATTAGATCGGAAGCTAGGAGTTGTTCTTGATGATTCCAAGCTTTTCCTTCTTCTCCTTCTCTTTTCTCCTCTTCCTCTTTCTTTCTCTTCTTTTCTCTTATGTTTCTATCTTTTCCTCTTCTTTCCACTTTTCCTTATATTCCTTCCATAAATTCTCCTCTCAAATATCTACCAATAATTCCAATAATGAAAACAATCCAAATAAATTAATTAATTAACATGAATAATTAATTATTGAAAATCGGGCTGTTACAACCCTCCCTCACTTCAGGAATTTTCGTCCTCGAAAATGTTACCTGATTCAAACAGCTCTGGATAAGACTCCCTCATCTGACTCTCAAGTTCCCAAGTCACATTTCCACCGGCCAGTCCTCCCCAAGCGACCTTCACCAAAGAAATCTCTTTGCCTCGAAGTTGCTTCAACTCCCGATCCTCTATCCGCATAGGTGATGTCTCCACAGTCAGGTTATCTCTCACCTGCACATCATCTACTTGGACTACATGAGACGGATCCGCAATTTATTTCCTCAACTGAGATACATGGAACACATCATGGAGATTAGAAAGCGACGGTGGTAAAGCAACACGATAGGCTACCTCTCCTATCCTCTGCAAAATCTGATAAGGACCAATAAAACGCGGCGTCAACTTACGCGACTTCAACGCTCTACCAACACCAGTCATAGGAGTAACCCGAAGAAACACATGTTCTCCCTCTTGAAATTCAAGTGCCTTCCTCATCTTGTCATGATAACTCTTTTGACGACTCTGATAAATCCTCATCTTCTCTTGAATCATCTTAATCTTATCGGTAGTCTGCTGGACTATTTCGGGTCTAACCACAGAACTCTCTCCAGACTCGTACCAACATAATGGCGTCCTACACCGTCTACCATATAATGCCTCAAACGGTGCCATACCAACACTAAACTGTTGTTGTAAGTAAATTCAATCAAAGGTAAGTAGTTATCCCAAGCTCCTCCCTTCTCTAATACACAAGCTCTCAAAAGATCCTCAAGTGACTGAATCATTCTCTTAGTATGACCATCGGTCTGCGGATGATAAGCTAAACTCAAATGCAACTTCGTACCCAAAGCACTTTGCAAACTCTCCTAAAATCTCGAAGTAAACCTCGGATCTCTATCTGATACAATGCTAGACAGAATACCATGCAAACTGACAATCCTATCAATGTACAGCTTTGCCAACCTCTCTAACGGGTAATCCATTCGCATAGAAATAAAGTGAGCAGATTTGGTCAATCTATCCACAATAACCCAAATAGCTTCAAGTTACTTGGCGTCCTCGGTAAACCAGATACAAAATCCATAGAAATGCTATTCCATTTCCACTTAGGAATAAACAACGGTTTCATCAAACTTGACGGTTTCTGATGCTCAATCTTCGACTTCTGACAAGTCAAACAAGAATACACAAACTCGACAATATCCTTCTTCATACGAGGCCACCAAAATACTTTCCTCAAATCTTGATACATCTTAGTAGCACCCGGATGAATACTCAATCCACTACGATGCCCTTCAAGAATATTCTTCTTCAGCTCCACAACATCAGGAACACAAACTCTATCATGACACCTCATGATACCATTTTCATCAATCCGAAAATCACCACCTTGACCTTGATTGATCAAAGTCAACCGATCAACTAAACTCAAGTTAGATTTATGTCCTTCTCGAATCTCGTCCAGAATACCACTAGTAAGCTTTAACATACCAAGCTTAACTCCGTAAGAAGTCTTCTCACACACCAAACTCAAATCACGAAATTGCCCAATCAATTCCAAATCTTTCACCATCATCATCGACATATGCAACGATTTCCTACTTAATGCATCAGCTACGACATTTGCTTTACCCGGATGGTAATTCAAACCAAAATCATAATCCTTCAGAAGTTCTAACCATCTCCTCTTCCTTGCATTCAATTCCTTCTGATCAAAGAGATACTTCAAACTCTTATGATCACTAAATACCTCAAATCTTGACCCAAACAAATAATGCCTCCAAAGTTTTAGCACAAATACAACGACGACCAACTCTAGGTCATGCGTCGGATAATTCTTCTCATGCACTTTGAGTTGCCTCGAAGCATAAGCCACAACTTGTTTATCTTGCATCAACACACCTCCCAAACCCATCAAAGAAGCATCACAATACACAACAAACGGTTATGTCGGATTTGGCAAAATCAAAACAGGAGTTGTCGTCAATCTTCTCTTAAGCTCTTGAAAACTTCCTTCACACTTTGCATCCCAAACAAAATCTTGACTTTTCCTAGTCAACTGCGTCAACAACAATGATAACTTGGCAAATCCCTTAATGAATTTCCGATAATATCCCACCAAACCAAGAAAACTTCTAATCTTAAAAACTAATTTCGGAATCTCCCATTGTGATACCGCTTCAACCTTCGACGGATCAACTGCAATACCTCTACTCGAAATCACATGACCAAGGAAACTCACTTCCTTCAACCAAAATTCACACTTAGAAAGTTTAGCATATAACTGCTTCTCTTTCAATACAGATAACACAATCCTCAGATGCTCGGCATGTTCTTCTTCACTCTTCGAATAAATCAAAATATCATCAATGAACACCACCACAAACTTGTCCAAATAAGGATGGAAAATCCTATTCATGTACTCCATAAATACACCTGGTGTATTAGTCACACCAAATGGCATCACATAATACTCATAATGTCCATACCTCGTTCTAAAAGCAATCTTCTGAATATCCTCAGCCTTCACACGAATCTGATGATACCCAGATCTCAAATCTATCTTACTGAACATACTCGCACCAACCAACTGATCCATCAAATCATCAATCCTTGGAAGTGGATACTTATTCTTGATAGTCACCTTGTTCAATTTTCTGTAATCCACACAGAGTCTCATAGAACCTTCTTTCTTCTTAACCAACAACACTGGTGCACCCCATGGCGACACACTCGGACGAATAAACCTTTTCTCAAGTAGATCTTCAAGTTTACTCTTCAACTCTTTCAATTCCGATGCATAAATACGATATGGATCCATCGATATCGGACTAGTTCCAGGAATTAAGTCGATCACAAACTCCATTTCTCGTTCCGGCAGTAAATCTATTATCTCCTCAGGAAAAACTTCCGGAAAATCACGGACAATTGGTAAAGCATCAATTGTTCCACTCTTACTAATGCTCACCGTTGCCATTAACAAAAATACCATAGCACCATCTTGCAGTGATTCCTTTACTTGCTTAGCAGTCATAAACAAATCTCTTTCATCATCAGGTTCAGGAAAAATAACCGTTTTGTCAAAATAGTTAATATAGACATGATTGGATTCTAACCAATTCATCCAAGGAATAACATCAAGTTGATCTAAGTGAATACACACTAAATCAACTCCAAAGTCTCTACCAAAAATACTCAACGGACAATTCAAACACACATACGGGGTAGTTACTGAACCCATAGCAGGAGTATCAATAACCATACCACCACTCATAACAGACAACTCAAGATTTAACCTCTTAACACAATCCAAAGAAATAAAAGAATGTGTAGCTCCAGTATCAATTATAGCGATCAAAGGTATACCATTAATGAAACAGGTACCTCGGATTAATCGATCTTCACTAGCAGTCTCTGATCCTGATAGAGCAAATACTTTCCCATTCCCTTGAGTCTTCTTCGGCTTGTCACACTTTGTACTAATGTGTCCTTGCTCACCACAGTTGTAGCAAGTCATGTTCGCACCGCTTTTGCACTCAAGAGCTTTATGGCCTGGCTTCCCACACTTGAAACACTTCATCCCAACACTCTTGCACTCAGGAGCACGATGTCCCGCTTCACCGCAATTATAACATCTTACCGGGGTGGAAGCTCCTCCCCCACTTGGCTTCTTGCCGTAACTAGCTTTCTGTTTCCCCTTATCCGCAGGAGTCACATACAGCTTCCCTCTAAATTGGCCCTTTCCTTTCTTGTCACTTAAACTCTTGTAGTGGCTAGACCGAGCCCTACTGTCTTCATCATAAATTCTACTCTTGTTCACCAAATCAGAAAATCGCCTAATCTCCTAATAACTAACAACTTGCTTGGTTTCAGGTCTCAAACCATTCACAAACTTAAGACACTTGGATCTCTCAGCATTAGTAGTGTTATAATGAGGACAAAACTTAATCAATTCCTCAAATCTTGCAGCATACTCGGCCACAGTTGAGTTACCCTGCCTCAGCTCAAGGAATTCAATTTCTTTCTTACCACGCACATCTTCCGGAAAATACTTCTCCAGAAATGCCTCTCTAAAAACATCCCAAGTAACCACAATCTCATCCTCTTCAAACCTTTGGCGAGTATTACCACACTAGTCCTCAGCTTCCTCTTCAAGCATATGAGTGACAAACTGCACCCTCTGCGCATCTGAACAATTCATGACTCGAAAGATCTTCTCAATCGCTTTCAGCCATACTTGTGCTTTGTCAGGTTCATGGGTTCCCTTAAAAATCGGCGGATTGTTCCTTTGGAACCTTCCCAAAGCACGAAACTCATCATCATCGCTATTTTCAACATTCACATTGGCTTGAGGATTCTGCCCAATCACTCCATCCAACCTTACCAATCGCTTCATCATTCCTGCCTGCAACCATTGTTCTTGATTCCCACAACAAATCCTCGTTAGAACAACCATATGGATAATGCTACACACATATACCAAATGTATAAGGGAATAAACACGTTAACAACTTGGTCAACAGACCGACCTGCTCTGATACCACTAATATAACACCATCTTCTATACCCCCAAATAAATAATAAATCACTTAAGCACATAATAAAATTTCATCAGAGTATAATTGAAAACATGGTATAAAAGGAGCATGTCACACAATACGTGAAATAAAACATACACACCTGCTTAATAGAGATATGCAACAGTGGGGTAGCTTCAACAGAGGAACTTAGTCCTTACACCCACATCTCAATATTTAGAATTAAAAGCGAAAAATCTAAACATTTAATCACTTTAAACAGGCTAATCATAAAAATACATATCACTCAGTTTGATTCACCATATCATTTATGTTTACATAAACATTTACCATTAGATACACATACAAGATATATCCCAAAAGAATACTATACAATCCTAACTACTCGATGCTACATATCAGAGCATAACCGACCAAAAAAATGAAGATATACTTCACAAAAGACTTCCATCAAAGCTAATCTGCAATGCCTCATAGAGCATTATAAAATAGCAGAAGGGTGAGAAATATTATCATAATAATCAATGCATATAATTATATATACACACAAGCATAGAATACACATATTCTGCATTTCTCACCACAATTTATTCATAACTCATCATACATTTCACAACATGTATAAACACACATGGATAGTCACAAAACATGTTTCATCATGCACATATCCATAGTTCTCAACTCAACAATCCACACTCAAGCATATTTCATATAACAATGATATCCATGCTATGTGACCCAACACAACTCAGTGCAACTCATGCCATGTGGTACCAACACTTGTTATCATTTTTCGGTTTTTACACTTAAACCGGGTCCACTCTTCTAGACCGATAACAACAAAAGCCCGTCCTTTAAGCTTTCAAACCCACTCTTTTAGGCTTGGGACAAGTCGCTAGTCTCCACGAAACTAGCAAGCATTGCCTCTTGACTAATGATGCATATGCAATCAACAACCAAATGCACTTAAGACCGTTCTCGCATCTTAATCTCATGCATTCTCTGTTAGAACACATATTGGTTCTTAATAATATCTCTATGTTTTGATGATAACTATTAGGAAATTTTGTATTTAAGAATTATATACTCTAAAATTTGCTTGAGAGTTTTTACTGCAGATAGTAAAGATATTAACACTCCAGAAGCAAATCAGAATTAAATACAAGAAATTAGCTAGACTCTGAAGCGCCAGATGCACTCATTAGAAGATTCTGATTGCTGCCAACAGAAGATTCTGAGCGCAGCCTCCAGAAGATTCTGAAGCAGAAGCTCCAGAAGGATCTGAAGCAGAAGCTCCAGAAGAATCTGAAGCAAGTCAGAAGCATCTGAAGCAAAGATGAATTTTGTATGAAGAGCTTTTCAAAGCATAGATTCTACAGAAGTTTCTGAAAGTACTAAAGCTGCCAGTACTGAAGTTCTGTCTCAAATATGCTCTGATATTTAACACGCTGAAAGCACACCTGCTGCAGAAGACTCTGATCCAGCAAGCTTTGATCATCATCAGAAGACTCTGACCCAATTAGACTCTGATGAACTTGCTGAAAACTGAAGAAGAAATATTCAAAGATTATATCCGTTGGAGTAAATCAAACGTCTCTTTCCTTATTTATGCTAGACACAAGAACACAGACAAAAAGGATTTTTCTGTGCTTTCTTCTTCTAGGAAAGGTCACTTGATGTGAAGACAAAAAGGCTCAGACCTTTTGGACACTCTTCTCAACGTGCAGCTCACCTTGGATCAACTGCCTATAAAAGCAAGACTCCACCAAATTCTTCAGTTAGACGTTTTGCTGAAAAGAAACTAAAACATTCAAGCTCTCATACTTTCATATTCATTCTTAGAATTAATTTCATTGTACTTAAACTTAAGAGAAATATCACAGTTGTGATAAAAGCTTTTTAGAAGCATTCTTACTCTTGTATTAGATTTACATTGATTGTAAAGGATTTCCTTAAGAGGATCCAGTTGGTATCAGTAGCTCTTGAGAAGACTAAGAACAGTTGTTCTTAGGTGTTACTATTGTAATCTGTTTGATTAAATAGTGGATTAAGTCCTTGATTGAGAAAGGCAAATCACTCTAGGAAGGGTGGACTGGAGTAGTTGAGTTCAACGAACCAGGATAAAAATAATTGTGTTTTAATTCTAAGTTTTAATCTTTCATACTTATTCAACCCCCCTTCTAAGTATTATCTCACCTTCAGTTGGTATCAGAGCCTGGTTCTATGTGTGCTACCACTTAACAGTGACAGTAAAGATCCAGAGAGAAATACTTTGATATATATTTAGTTGTTACTATGGATGATAATACAATATCCAACATTAACAATAAATATGAAGAAAGGGACAGAATCAACACCAAACCCCCTATGTTTGATGGGGAGAAATTTGATTACTAGAAAGACAGAATTGAAAGTTTTTTCCTTGGATATGATGCTGATTTATGGGATCTGGTCATAGATAGATATGTTCATCCCACAGATGGGAATGGCAAGAAGATAGACAGAAAATCTATGACAGATGCTCAGAAGAAAGATTTTAGAAATCATCACAAGGCCAGAACAATATTATTGAATGCAATATCTCATACTGAGTATGAAAAAATTACAAACAGGGAAACTGCATTTGATATGTTTGAATCCTTAAAGATGACTCATGAGGGAAACTCTCAAGTCAAGGAAACAAAGGCTCTGGCTTTGATCCAGAAGTATGAGGCCTTCAAGATGGAAGACTCTAAATCTGTTGAAGCTATGTTTTCCAGATTTCAGATCCTCACAGGTGGGCTAAAGGTTCTGGACAAGGGATACTCCACATCAGATCATGTAAAGAAAATCATCAGAAGTCTACCTACCAGATGGAGACCAATGGTGACTGCCTTGAAGATGGCTAAAGATCTGAACAAGATCTCTTTAGAAGAACTCATCAGCTCACTAAGGAGCCATGAAATTGAGCTTGAGGAAGATGAACCTCAGAAGAAAGAAAAAGGTAAATCTGTTGCTTTAAAATCTAATAAATCTGCTAAAGCTTTGCAGGTTATTGAACAAAGCTCTGAAGGATCTTCTTCTGAAGAAGAAGATGAATTATCCATGTTGTCCAGAAGGATCAACAGACTCTGGAAGCACAAGGGAAAGAAGTTCAACAACTTCAGAAAATCTGATCATAGAAAGAAATCTTCTGGGCACAGAAGATCTGGCAAGAAAGAAGTTGTGTGCTATGAGTGCAAAGAACCTGGGCATTACAAGAATGATTGCCCCAAACTTCAAAAAGAAAAACCCAAGAAGAAGTTTAACAAAAAGAAGAAGGTTCTGATGGCAACATGGGATGACTCAGATGAATCTGAATCATCTTCTGAATCAGAAGAAGAATGTGCCAATGTTGCACTGATGGCCAGCACAGAAGATCAGGAGGAAGGAACCTCAGGATATGAATCAGATTCTGAATCTGATGATGACGCTGAAGAGGTAATGGCTAAACTTACTAAAGAAGAACTTATAAAATTTTTATCAGAAGTTCTGAAAAGTTATAACAATATCAAACTCAAATACAAGAAGCTGAAAAGCAGTCTTGAATCTGAGATTGATCTTCTGAAGACAGAACTTGTTGAGCAAAAAGAAATTAATCTGAAAATCAAAAATGACTTTGAAATAACTCAACAAGAATCTGAATCTGAGACTAAGTCATGTGAAAACATTTTAGAAAAATATGACTCTAGCTTTCAGAGATTCCTTACTAAGAGCATAGACAGAAGCAAGATGGCTTCTATGATCTATGGTGTTAGTGGGAACAACAGAAGAAGTATTGGATATGAATCTTCCTCTGGAAGTAATCCAAAATCTGTTGACAAACTTTTCATCAAGAAGACACCTCTGTACTCTCAATTTAAGTTTGGTCACTTAAATGACATTAAACACACAAGATCTGAGAAGAATACTTATGTGTTTAAACCCAAGGCAAGTCAAAATAAACATTATGTTGAAAAACAGAAGTTTAGACAAACCTACAAACCTACAAACCAACTAACCCTAAAGGACCCAAGAAGATCTGGGTACCTAAAAGTAAAATAATTCCTGTTGCAGATGTTCTTAGCAGCAAGGTCAGGACGCCAATCATGGTACTTGGACTCTGGATGCTCACGATACATGACAGGAGAAAGGTCTATGTTCCAAAGCCTGGAGCTTAGATCTGGAGGCGATGTGAAGTTTGGAGGGAACCAGAAGGGCAAGATCATTGGATCTGGCACCATTGGAAATGGTAAACTTCCCTCTATTACTAATGTTTTACTTGTTGAAGGGTTAAAGCATAACTTATTGTCCATAAGTCAATTAAGTGACAATGGTTATGATATTACCTTTAATCAAAAATGTTGTAAAGCTATTAGTCAAAAGGATGGCTCTATCCTATTTAGTGGTAAGAGGAAAAACAACATTTATAAAATAAATCTTTCAGAACTTAAAGTTCAAAATGTTAAATGCCTCTTGTCTGTTAATGAAGAGCAATGGGTCTGGCACAGAAGATTGGGCCATATTAATATGAGATGTATATCTCAGATTAATAAACTTAATCTTGTCAGAGGACTCCCTAATCTGAAGTTCACTTCAGATGCTCTTTGTGAAGCATGCCAAAAAGGGAAGTTTTCAAAATCATCTTTTAAATCAAAAAATGTTGTTTCTACTTCCAAACCACTAGAATTACTTCGTATTGATCTGTTTGGACCAGTGAAAACTGCATCCATCAGAGGCAAGAAGTATGGATTAGTTATTGTTGATGACTATAGTAGATGGACATGGGTAAAGTTCTTAAAACACAAGGATGAGTCACATTCTGTGTTCTTTGACTTCTGCAAGCAAATCCAGAATGAAAAGGATTTCAAAATTATAAAAGTCAGAAGTGATCATGGTGGTGAATTTGAAAATAAATATTTTGAAAATATTTTTCTGAAAATGGCATTGCTCATGATTTTTCCTGTCCTAGAACTTCACAACAAAATGGGGTTGTAGAGAGGAAAAACAGAACTCTGCAAGAAATGGCCAGAACCATGATCAATGAGACAAATCTGGAAAAACACTTTTGGGCAAAAGCAATCAACACAGCCTGTTACATTCAGAACAGAGTGTCTGTAAGACCTCTTCTGGAAAAGACTCCATATGAACCGTGGAAGAACAAAAAGCCCAACATTTCATATTTTCATCCTTTTGGATGTATTTGCTATATGTTAAATACTAAGGAAAATCTGAACAAGTTTGATTCCAAAGCACAGAAGTGTTTCATGCTTGGATATTCTGAACGCTCTAAAGGCTACAGAGTATACAACACTGAGACACAGATTGTGGAAGAATCCATTCATGTCAGATTTGATGATAAGCTTGGCTCTGAAAAGCCAAAGCAGTCTGAAAACTCTGCAGATAGAGAAGTAGTCTTCATTGACTCTGATGTCCCAGAAGTAGACAAAATTCAAGTGAAGGAACCAGAAGCAACGCCAGATGCTATTCCTTTAACTTCTTAGATGAACAATCTAAACATTTCTGAAGAATTAACTGTTAGAGGATCATCATCTAGAATTAAAGCTTCTCATCCAGAGAATGTCATTATTGGAAAGAAGGATGATCCCATCAGAACAAGATCCTTTCTAAGATCATTTGAAGCATCACTATTTGGACTGGTGTAAGAAATTGAACCATCTTCTATAGATGAAGCTCTGCAAGACAATGATTGGATTATTGCCATGCAAGAAGAGCTAAATCAATTCACCAGAAATGATGTGTGGGATCTAGTTCAAAGACCACAAGGATTCAATATAATTGGTACAAAATGGGTCTTCAGAAATAAGTTAAATGAGAAAGGAGAAGTTGAAAGAAATAAGGCAAGGCTTATAGCTCAAGGGTACAGTCAACAAGAAGGTATTGATTACACTGAAACTTATGCTCCAGTGGCAAGCTTAGAATCTATACGCCTTCTTATTTCATTTGCTGCAAAAAATAACATCACTCTGTATCAGATGGATGTCAAAAGTGCCTTTCTTAATGGTATTATAGAAGAAGAAGTTTATGTCCACCAACCTCCTGGTTTTGAAAATAAGAAATTTCCAGATAATGTTTTCAAATTAAAGAAATCTCTATATGGTTTAAAACAAGCTCCCAGAGCTTGGTATGAGAGATTGAGCAATTTTCTTCTGGAGAAAATTTTCATCAGAGGCAAAGTGGACACTACACTCTTTTGTAAATCAATTAAGAAAGATCTTCTAATTTGTCAAATTTATGTGGATGATATAATATTTGGATCTACCAATACTATGCTGGGAAAGGAGTTTGCTACATGTATGCAGGCAGAATTTGAAATGAGCATGATGGGAGAACTCAGATTCTTTATAGGAATCCAAGTCAATCAAACTCCAGAGTGCACTTACATACATTAGACCAAATATGTTAAAGAACTTCTGAAGAAATTTAACATGACTGATAGTAAGCTAGCAAAGACTCCCATGCATCCAACTAGCTCACTTGGCAAGGAAGAGGTAAGTAAGAAAGTAGACCAGAAGCTCTACAGAGGTATGATTGGTTCTCTTCTTTATCTAATTGCTTCTAGACCTGACATATTGTTCAGTGTTTGCCTGTATGCTAGATTCCAATCAGATCCTAGAGAATCACACTTGACAGCTGTCAAGAGGATTCTAAGGTATCTGAAAGGTACTTCTAATGTGGGTTTGTGTTACATAAAATCTGATGATTTCAAATTAGTTGGATTATGTGATGCTGACTACCCTGGAGACAGAGTGGAAAGGAAAAGTACTTCTGGAAGTTGTCAATTTCTAGGAAGAAATCTAATCTCCTGGTACAGCAAGAAGCAACCCACAATTGCACTTTCAACCACAGAGGCAGAATATATTGCTGCTGCTGGATGTAGCACGCAGATGCTCTGGATGAAAAGTTAACTAGAAGATTATCAAATATTTGAAAGTAATATTTCTATCTTTTGTGATAATACTTCTGCTATATGTTTGTCAAAAAACCCAGTTTTACACTCTAAGGCAAAACATATAGAAATTAAGCATCATTTCATCAGAGACTATGTTCAGAAGGGAATCATAAATTTAGCCTTTGTTGATACAGATCATCAATGGGCAGATATTTTTACAAAAACCCTTGTTGAAGATAGATTTAAATTTATTCTGAAAAATATTGGTATGGATTTTTGTCCAGAATGATATTTGTCAGAAGCAAATTTTTACAGATGCAAAAATGCCTAATGCTCTGAAGTAATTCTTCTGATTGCTTATTCATTTTATTAATTTGGTTTTGTGAAACTCTGAACTAACAATCCTTAGAGGATCTGAACGTTAGTTAACGTTTCATTTCTCAAGAGAATTCAGAACACATGCAAGCAAACACATGTCACACCAAATCTGCAAAGGTGGCGTGTACATTACTGAAGAGACGTTTGAGGTGAAGTTTGAATAGTGAAAATCTTGATTTTCCCCCCAATTTGTCAGAAGCAATAAATGCTTGAAATGATTTTTATTCTTTTCATTTAATGCTTTGTTCAAACGTGCAAAAATTCTAACTGTTTGTATGCCTAATTGTTTTAGTATAAATACTTGACTTCTCTTCACTTTCACACTTTTCACATCTCAGAAATTATATGCATTTTCATCTTCTCTTCTCTCTGCATAAAAACCCTAAGCGTGTGACAAAACCATCTTCAATGGCAACTTCATCATCAACAGCTGCTCAATTCCAATCTTCAATGGCTGCAGTTACATCTGCAAACATGGGTGTTGCTCCTTATTCTCCACCTAAAAGAACTCTGTTAACCCCTGTTGATAAGCTAGAAGTTTTGTGTGAATCAATGGTAGAATTTGATTCACTTGCAGAAAATGGCTTTGAGTTTCGTTCCATCGTAGGTGCTCAAGGATGGGTAAAGTATTTTGATAGACTGTTTGGACCAGTTTACCCCCTCCTTGTGAAAGAGTTATGGATCCATGCTTCAGTTTACCCTAAGTTCATCCTATCTTCTGTACTGGGCAAAGAGATTATAATCATAGAAGATCTGATCAGAAAGCTTATTGGATATGAAGAAACAGATGGTGTTTCACACTTGCCAGCTGGGCGTGTGGATATGGATGAAGTGTATGAAGAAGTGATGACTGCTGGTCAAGCTTCTAACAAGTTCAAGGATTTGAAGCCTGACTACAAGATCTGGGCTAAGATCTTCATGGGATGCATTCACCATAGGAAGTCAACAAACTCTCCAGACTATGTCAATAATGAACAGCTCTATTTCATGTATTGCCTCAGTCAGAGCACCAAGGTAGATCTTCCATATATTCTCTTTATGCATCTGTGGAACCATATAAATGCCTCTATAGAGTATGTGAAAGAAAAAGGACAGAAGATCAGAACCTGGATTCCTTTTGGAAGGTTAATCTCAGATCTTCTAACTGAGAATGGATTAGTCACTGCTCTGTACGCTGCTGGAGTTACAGAGGAATTGGAATTCATAATGGGAAAGCCTCTGAATGCCAAAAGTCTTCAGAGACTTAAAATAGTGGATGAACTCACAACAGCTCCCAAGAAGCTGAATGTTTCTGAATTGAGTAAGAAGAGGATTCCTATAGATGATTTTCCACTGTTCTTTGTTGAAGAACCAAGGCACATTGTTGTGATGTACATTGATGAGTGTAAGAAAGAAGGAAAGCCTGTTCCTGCAAACATAATACAGCTAGCAAGACAACCACTACCTGATGTAGAAGAAGAAGAAGAAGAAGAAGTACAAAGAAAGAGGACTCAGTCAGAAGCAGAAGTTGCACCTGCTCAGAAGAAGATCAAGATTGCTGAGAAGCCACAGAAGCTCTTGAAGAGGAAAGAATCTGGAGACACTTCTTCTGTACCAGCCAAGAGAATCAAAATCAAAGGTACTAAATCTTCTGTATCTTCTGCAAATCCAATTGTTTTAAATGATTCTAATATTAAGTCTATTCCAAAACCACCATCTACACAAAATACTTCTGTTACTGCTCCAATTTCCAAATCACCACAAAAACAAGCATCTGTTCCAACGCCAACAACAACAACAAAAACAATTCAAACACCAAAAGTCTCTGCACCACAATCATCTCAACCAAAAATTTAAACACCCAAAATTCAAATCACAAAAACTGTACCACAAAAACAACCATCAGAACAACAACCACAACCTTCTGTACAACAAAAATCCTCTGAACCATCTAAACAAACGCCATCTGAACAACAAAAGCACCCACAAGAAAAACAACCAGAAAAACCACAAGAACCTCTACCAGAAAAAGCCTCTGAACATCAACCACCATCAGATAATCCACCATCAAAATCATCTGAACCCACTGCATCTGTACCTGTTATTTCTGAACCTACAAAAATAACATCTGTTCCAGTTTCATCTGAACCAATCATAATTCCATCTAATTCACCCACCTCAGAACAACCATCAAAACCCTCTGAAATTCCTTCAGAACCAACCAACACTTCTGAACCCAACATTCCTGAGACAGAAGTTCTTGATGTCACACTATTAAAAACTGTGTTTCAAGTATCTTCTACTTCCTGCACACCAACCACCTCTTCAAACTCCTCAGAATCTGACATCCACCCAGACTTTCTAATCTCTCCAACTCATAGAGACTCTGAGGTAAACCAACCAGAACCCATTATACCTTCTAAAGCTCCCATTCCAGATCCTATTCCCACACCTGCACCATCATCTGAAATACTGATTCCCAACTCTAACCCAAGATCATCTATTTCCTGTGCACAAGTTTCATCTCTATTTCATAATCTGGCTTATGGTTTCAAACTCAAAGACTTTTATGACAGAGTTGAACCATCTGACCCTATCACCCCTCTGAAACCCAAACTCACAATGACCCTTCCATCTGTGATTTTCAACTATATAAAATCCATGTCAGATGTAGGTTCCTTAGCAACTATATCTTGTTCTGCTAAATCTGATAAAGTTGTTGCTTCAGCTATACCAATTTCATCTGATAATAATGTTGCTTCTGATGAACCTCCCAAATCTGCTTTCCAACCCTTCTCAAATAAACCCTTTGATGTGTTCCCTTTCACACCAGAGCAAAACCTCATCTGTTAAATGCCTTAAACAGATCTAAAGAAAAAGCTCCTGAAATTCCCTTCATTCCATACTACCCTCCTCCTCTGATCTCTATTCAGAAATCCATCTTTCCACCAACTCCCCAACCAAAACCAATAACTCTGGAAACTCTGTTACATCCTAAGCCCAAACTTAATGTTAATCATTTATTTCAATCATTTTTGCAAGAAATACAGTTGTATTTAGGTACTGTACAGAAGAAATGCTCAGCAACAATGGATGCCAAAGAATCTGATATCATCTGGAATGGATTCATCAACAGATTCAACTCTGTGGCCTCAAATCTGAAGAACATATGTTCTGATGATGCGAAGCTCAGATTTGCTGAGGCTGCAAGAACTCTATTCTGGACTGTCAAGAAATCTGAACCTCTGCTCCTTACAGATGCCCCTCCATCATCAGAAGAAACTACTGAACTTGCATCTGAGGACAATCCGTTGGCTATGACTCTGGTAGACCTGCCTTCTAGCTCTAATGCTCCAGACTCTACAGAACCAATGGAAATTGACTTTGTTCGAGCTCCAGAACCTGATCATACTTCTTCATCTAAGATAAAGAAAGAACATCCAGATTTTGAGGATAAGATTGCTGCTCTGGAAGCTGGTCAATCAGAGATCAAGTCTTGGATGGCAAAACAGGATAAGAAGTCTGAGGACATGACAGAATGGATGTCAAAGCAGGATCAAAAGAATGAAACAATGGCTAAGTGGATGTCCAAGCAAGAGCAGTCCTCCTCTAAGATTACAGATCTATTGAAGATGCTTTTGTCCAAACACTCTTAGATTTTCATTTGTTTTTCATTCTGATGTTTTTGCATCTGATGTTTGCTATTGTATTTTTTTTTGCTATATTTTCTTATGCATGTACTATTGATCTGAACTTATTGAATGAATCAAAGTTTTTTCTCCACTGAATTATCTTATTTACTGTTTCCTTTTATTTGTCTTTTTAAAGTGTTTACTTTTTGCTTATGACAAAAAAGGGGGAGAAAATATAAAGATCTGAACTGTTTAATTTAACTTCACCAGAATGAAACTTCAGACATATTTATTCTATCTAACATTTAGTCTGAGTATTTCAGAACATTTGATAAGTACACTCTGTAAAAGAAACTCTGAGTCTCTCAGATCATTTGACTATTATCAAACTCTTAATCTAAAATCTGCAAGATATTCTGACTTTCAAATGTTTAAAGAACAAACAAGATCTAACTCTGAAGATTACTCAAGACAAAAGGGAAGTTTCTATTCCTTATCTGTATTTAACTCAGGGGGAGATTCATCATCTCAGGGGGAGTTATAATTTTAATATTTTCAATTAAACAAAATTTCTGATGTTTTTGTCATCATCAAAAAGGGGGAGATTGTTAGAACACAGATTGGTTCTTAATAATATCTCTATGTTTTGATGATAACTATTAGGAAATTTTGTATTTAAGAATTATATACTCTAAAATTTGCTTGAGAGTTTTTACTGCAGATAGTAAAGATATTAACACTCCAGAAGCAAATCAGAATTAAATACAAGAAATTAGCTAGACTCTGAAGCGCCAGATGCACTTATTAGAAGATTCTGATTGCTGCCAACAGAAGATTCTGAGCGTAGCCTCCAGAAGATTCTGAAGCAGAAGCTCCAGAAGGATCTGAAGCAGAAGCTCCAGAAGAATCTGAAGCAAGTCATAAGCATCTGAAGCAAAGATGAATTTTGTATGAAGAGCTTTTCAAAGCATAGATTCTACAGAAGTTTCTGAAAGTACTAAAGCTGCCAGTACTGAAGTTCTGTCTCAAATATGCTCTGATATTTAACACGCTGAAAGCACACCTGCTGCAGAAGACTCTGATCCAGCAAGCTCTGATCATCATCAGAAGACTCTGACCCAATTAGACTCTGATGAACTTGCTGAAAACTGAAGAAGAAATATTCAAAGATTATATCCGTTGGAGTAAATCAAATGTCTCTTTCCTTATTTATGCTAGACACAAGAACACAGACAAAAAAGATTTTTCTGTGCTTTCTTCTTCTAGGAAATGTCACTTGATGTGAAGACAAAAAGGCTCAGACCTTTTGGACACTCTTCTCAACGTGCAGCTCACCTTGGATCAGCTGCCTATAAAAGCAAGACTCCACCAAATTCTTCAGTTAGACGTTTTGCTGAAAAGAAACTAAAACATTCAAGCTCTCATACTTTCATATTCATTCTTAGAATTAATTTCATTGTACTTAAACTTGAGAGAAATATCACAGTTCTGATAAAAGCTTTTTAGAAGCATTCTTACTCTTGTATTAGATTTACATTGATTGTAAAAGATTTCCTTAAGAGGATCCAGTTGGGATCAGTAGCTCTTGAGAAGACAAAGAACAGTTGTTCTTAGGTGTTACTATTGTAATCTGTTTGATTAAATAGTGGATTAAGTCCTTGATTGAGAAAGGCAAATCACTCTAGGAAGGGTGGACTGGAGTAGTTGAGTTCAACGAACCAGGATAAAAATAATTGTGTTTTAATTCTAAGTTTTAATCTTTCATACTTATTCAACCCCCTTCTAAGTATTATCTCACCTTCATTCTCAACAATTCATCACATTAGAATTATAACATGATTGCACACACATCATATTTCACATAATCAAAGTATTCATACTTTAAATCGTCATCACCATATTATCAAGCAATGCACACATATTCACTAATATGTTCTCATGCATTATTCACATACAATTACAAGCAATGCACACATATTCACAATATGTTCTCATGCATTATTAATAACATCGTGCCAACGGAAACGAACTCAATCACAATCATCATGCACTTTTAATCAATTTAAACAATGCATATATTTGTCAAAAGACCACGTTTCCTAATTAATTCCACAATCTAGGATTCACGCCATACGGCTACCCACAACGTATCATACCATAGTACACGACAATTTCTTCCGATAAGGATCGAACACAATCGAACCAAACAATCAACATCGGATGGAATCACAAAGAAAATGAAATGCGGTCACGCTCGCTGGCTTACTCGCCTAGCGAGTCCCTAGCGAATACTTGCTATCTGTTCGCCTAGCGAACAAGCTCCCGAAGGCAAACAGAAGCTACTGACTTCGTTCGCTACCTACTCGCTGCAACGAGGTCCTAGCGAATCCTTCGCTACCTCACTCGCTACCAGCGAACCAGATCAAATACATTATGTCCAAGTCTGGGACCACTCGCTAACTTGCTCGCCTAGCGAGTTGCTAGCGAACACTCGCTATCTGTTCGCCCAGCGAAGGTGCTAGCGAACGTCTGCGAACTCAAAAACCTTCACTGTCATCAATCCTCAACTCTTCAAAAAATCAACCTATTCTCACCAAACTAGTTCCTATAGTCTTAGTCTAACATCCCTCTACTAAACTACACACTTTATTCTCGATTCCAATCGTTAAAACCTCGATTCTACCGATTAAACTCATTTATGCCCTAGAATGGAAAATGGAGAAAACATCCAAACAATCCAAAACCAATCATACATAATCATAGACATTGATAGAATAAAAACATTCCACACCTTTACCTTGATTAAATCAGAAGCTAGGAGTTGTTCTTGAGGATTCCAAGCTTTTCCTTCTTCTCCTTCTCTTTTCTCATCTTCCTCTTTCTTTCTCTTCTTTTCTCTTATGTTTCTATCTTTTCCTCTTCTTTCCACTTTTCCTTATATTCCTTCCATATTTCTCCTCTCAAATATCTACCAATAATTCCAATAATGAAAACAATCCAAATAAAATAAATTAATTAACATGAATAATTAATTATTGAAAATCGGGCTGTTACATTTGACATGGTGTTTGTGATGTGTATGAACCATTTATTACTGCTTATTATGTTTGAATAAAGTTGTGTTGTTGAAAATGCAAATTTGTTTCATTTTTGATGTTGCTATCGGGTTTTGAATTAGAGACACTTTCAGCAAAAACCAATGATACCATCATGATGCTTGTGAAATTCGGAGTGATTTTGGTTTTTGAATCATTGCATTTCATGAAGAATTGAATGAGATATGATCTCTCTTGCATCTGGTCTAATTTGAGGTCATGACCAGCCATGGCACACATTTGGGAAGGCATCAGGTCATGTTTTGCCTTATTTATTTATGAATGGGGGTGATACAGTAGATGTATCACCACCCTAGTGGTTTACCATACACTTTCATATATCTTTGCCTTGCCAGTCCTAGGTTCGATCCTGCGGATCAACCTTTTTATTGCATTTTGTGACTTTTTGAAGATTCACTATGTATTGTGCTTGTTTCACTCTTACTTCACACGCGCGTGTTAGCTGAGATGGTTAGGTTTTGGCTAGTGAACCTTAGGGCGTGGGTTCAAACCCCATAGGATGTATTTCCCATATTTTTTATCACTAATTTCCATAATTTTCTTTGTAAATTGATTTATACATAACTCCTTTGATTTTTATCATTTTTATGCCATTCTTTTCGCAAAATTCTCTTTGATATGTATAGTTTCAATGTGTGAAGAAAGAATTCAAGAATTGTTAATTTTGAAACACTTTAGTTCACTTGAAAGACATGAAATTTTTAGAGTTTTTTTTTACTTGTTTTCATGAGTTTCCTTGACTTAATACTTGATTTTTCTTGCATGTTTGATCTTGTATAAATCACTCTTGGATGTGGAGCATGTTGATGTGTTTGAAAAAAATTTGGTTCTTTGCTTTACCATGCTTATTCATGCCTTTGTAAATGTATGAACATGAAAAACATGCCTTGAAACTTTTTTGTTGATTTGTGGTATGCTTCTTGATGTTGTAACCTCTTGAACATGATCCATCCACCTTATCTTACTTATTTATGTGTCTTGTTAGAACCATAAAATGATTAGGTTTTGATTCTTGCCTTTGTAAGTGCATGAATGTGAATGTATGGTTTGAAACTTCTCTGTGAATCCTTGTGTATTTTTGGATGTTGTTACCTCTTGAGCATGACCCCCTATCTCATCTTGCCTTATTTATGTGTCTTGTTAGAACCATACCATTTTTAGGTTTGATTCTTGACTAGGTTGTTACCATGATCTTGTTTACCTTCCCCTATGTGAAGTTTTGATCCATGTTTGAATTGTAGTCACTCTTCTTGCTTATCCATGTTTGATTGTCCTCAATATGCCTTGGAAATGATTTAATGTGTTTACATTTATCTTTATGTGATTCATATGCCAAGTTGTAACTTGTATGAATGTGTTTTATTTAGTTACCATTGATAAGCTTGTTGTTGTTACACATGCTTCATGCTTGCTTTTGTTGGTTGTCACCTTCATAATTTTTGAACTTTGTCCAAGTAATATCTTGACTCATGTTTGATGCTTGAAATGTATGGTCTTGTAAGAACCTTTATCACCATCCCCTTTTAGGTGCAGTAACATCTTTTTTTACCTTTGGTTATAACCATTTGGGTTTGTTTCTTTCATTGTTAAACACTTGGTTGTAACCTTGTTCTTTGTTGTCACATGCTTGCCTTAATCTTTCTGGGTTGTTACCATAACTATTATATCTTCATCATGTTTGATTGAATGCTTATGCGTGTTAGCTTTGTTAAGTTTCTTTCCCCAAGTGATGGAACTTGTTAGTTCTCATCTAGTTGCCTTGAATTCCCTTATATCAAAGGAAGGTCTCTCTATTGACTTTACAGTCATGGATAGCTCATTACCCCTCCCCTTGACTTGGTTAAGTCATTAGGTCCTTTAACTTAGTTAAGTTAGAACCTATATCCATTAGACTTCGCTTTAAATCTAAAGACCTACCCCTTGTTATGAGTATCCTTCAATTAGAACTTTAAGATAGAGTTTTTTAACTCTATGTAAAGATCATTGTCATGATTACTTACTCTCCTATTGACTTTTGTCAAAGTCAATCCTTTTGAGTGATAATTTAGATTTAGAGAGTTTTGTTGAACTCTACACAAACATTGTTATGTTTGTTTCCCTTGGAGTCTTAACCATAGTCAAGTATTCCTCAAAATTAGTGAGGAGAACTACGATTGCTCTGATTCCATCCTAGTCAGGATACGTATGCATAAGATGCGATATCTTTGCGAGCAAACTTAGAACTATCTTTAGAACTTTACCTTAACCTTGATCTAATAACCCTAGCAAACAACTTAGATAGCTTAGCATACAAACACATAAATGGTTCCTGTAGAGTACTACAGATGTCTAGGATGTGAAATACCTACCCTAGGCATAACCAACCCCCGATCCCCGAATCTTTAGCATTGTTGTTACATCGCGTAAAAGGTTTTTTCTTTCTTTAACCTTTCCTTTGGATAAATCAAAGCTTAGTGGTGAACTTCAATGAATTAAGATTCAAGTTAATCAATAGCTTGACATCTGATTCTCACCGCAACATCCACCAAGGAACTTCATTAAATTAATCAATTCAATTGATATTCAACTAGAGTTTAATAAAAAAACAACTGAGTAAACTCAATTAAGACTCAACAAATGCTCCATTAAAAAATCAATTGGAATTAGTAATTAATTGAGAATCTTAAATAGTTACGAAGGATAATCCAACGTAGTCATCCAAGCAAATATGGGAAAATTAATCAAACGACTATTAAAATTATCAAGGTAAACCTCAAAAACATAAAATAAAAAAAACCAATATGAAATGATATTAATCAAACCAAAATAATAAAAAATTAATCAAAAATATTATCATGAAATAAATTAATCAAGACTAAAATAAGAAAAAAGTTAATCAAAATAAAAATAAAATTAAAAACAACTCGGGTGATGCAGCAAGAAAATGGGAGTTGTAAATAGAAGCAGGCCCATGTTGTTGGGCTCAAAAACCAAACATCCCAGGGTGAAAAAAAAAAAGAATTAAGGGGTGTTTTCTTTTTTGAAGAAAACAAATTGGGGTTAAGCAGAGGCCTACCCGAGCCAAACAACAATGCTAAAGGAAGAATAATAAAAAAAGCTCGGCAATCCTTTCTTTCTCTCGATCCATTATCCCTCAGTCTCTGCTTGTTGCGGCCTTTCGCCATTTCTCTCTCTCGGCTTCCCAGCTTCCCACGCGGTTCTACCGATTTTCACTCGCGTCTCTTTTTGTGTGTGTTACTGCTTCTTCTTTCCTGGCTCGTTTGTCTCGATTCTCACTCGCGCCATGCTTCTTCTTTCCTTGTGCATTATCGGAATAAACAGAAAACCGCCGCGCCATGGCCTATGGCTTGCGACGGCGAAGAAAAAGTTATGCAATCCTTTCACTATATTCTCTCGACGCTTCCAATTAAGTTTTCGACAAATGATGACAATGCGACAAATTGCAAAATCGAAAGGAAAACTTACATGATTCAATAAGGTATGAATTCACGACCAGTTTTTTGTTGTTGTTGTTGATTTGATTCGTGCCTTCAATCTGCGCGAGTGTGTGTTGTTTTGTATGATGTTATGCTTGCCGCTATTGCTGTGTTTTTTTATGATTCTTCTGAATTTTGTGTTCTTATATGTTATTGTTTCTGCTCACTGCTATTGATCCGTGTGAGGGTGTATTAATGTGTATGTGATTTTTATTTTATTGATATGATGCTGACCCCTGGTATATATGTTGCTGCTAGTAATTTTGTGTGTGGTATTGAGAATGCTTTTTTTCCTTGTCTGTTGTGGACAAAGTCTCTATGTATTCTGGCCTCTGGTGTGCATCCCGTTCTTTTCAAATATTGTGAATATCCCTTTTGAATTGAATATGAAGAAAATACTGCTAGTCCTTATGTGATGATAAGGATTCCCTTTTTGTTTAAACATGTCTGCACCTGTTTTGGAAGGATTTCAAGATTTTCCTGAAACATGTTTGGTATTTTGTTTTGGAAACATTTTATGACTCTTCTTCCCTTGTCTCTTCATGTTGTTAATATCGTACCATTCTTAACTAGAATATGTTGAATGTTGTTTTTAGAAAGATCTAGAGCTTGTCTGAAACATGTTTTGGAATTAAATAACTGCTATTCAATTTTTTTTGGCCATTAACTCTGATCTTCTATGATTGTGTTTTGGACCATTCCTGAAACTCTGATAACACTTCCAATATTGACAGGATTACATACTTGATTCGTAACTACGACATCATCTTTGGCGTGAAGCTTGTGGCATGTGTTGCGATCCCTTATACGCAACCCAACGTAGAGGGCTCCTTCCATCATTATCATGCACATCAAAATCAGCATGGTATTTTACAACAACGTGTTTTAAGAAAGCTGTTTGTCCATACCGTGCAGCAACATCAATTTCCCGGTATCCATTTATATCAGCGGCTTCAACCCGAGCACAATTCTCCAAGAGCACATCAACAGCTGCAATTGAACCACGAACCGTCGTTGGAAAGGTTTTGTTTCTCCTCTTTTTTTCTTTTCCTATAGCAATAATTCCTGTCGTATTTTGTAGGTGTCGACGAGGAAAGTTGGTAAGGGCTTATTCATCTAAAATTAGCCTTAGAAACCTACTGCCAATGAAGTTTAGCAGGATGCAAGGTATATGGAGGAGCTTATGTGTATCAGGGCTACTCAACTCTAGCATAACTTTCATCTCCATCCAATGCAACATAAATTTTGGCCATTGATTCTTTTGTAAAGTTTGTGAAATTCTTTGAATTTTTTTTGTAATAAGACCAATTTATTTGTGTTGTAAAGAACTTTGTAAACATTGAATTTTATTCAGTTGAAATTGAGCTCAACACATTTTGCAAAACATTTACTCGAAAATGTGGATCTTTTTGGCAATATTGAACTTGGTATTCTTATGATGAACATTATTTGCAACTAAACTTGAATGGATCCTGATCTTTGATTTTTGAAATTTGGCATATGGACTAGAAATTCGGATATGGGTTGAACTTAAAGTGGTTTTGTGGACGTTTGTCTTTTTGAAATAGTTTGGACTTATGAATACAAAAATGAGACAGTTTGGATCTTCTTCACTAAAATTTGTAAATTCCTTTGGATATATTTTGAATTATTTAATCTTATCCTCTGCATTATGGTTCACCTCTTATAAACCCAACTTTAATTTTTGAATGTTCTCAAATCTCATAACAACTTGGATTTTGAGTTTCGACTTGAAGCGGGTGAAAAACATGAATCTTGCACCTTAAATCTTGGAATTCAATCTTAAAAATATTGAACTTTCGTGATAACTTGAATCCTGAAATTTAATCATGCCAAAACTCCTTTGAATCAAAACTCTTGAAGGTTGATGGCGTAATCCCCCTTTAAAATTTTAACTTGAACATGAATCTTGAATTTCAAACTTGAAAACTTCTTGGCTAAATGCGATTCGGGATTTTTACATACAAACTTTACCATTTGAAAGCGCAACGGATCACAAAATTCCAAACTCTTTCATTTAAGATCAAAAGAAGACAAATGATGATTCAACCTCATGGATAAGAACAAAGTCATTCTTGAGTTAAACTTGACGTTTATTGCTTGTATGATCGGAGGTGAACTTGATACAAGAGGCACACCTTGTGAAATAAGGATCCCACTTGCCACATACCACAAAACCCTAGCTAGTACTCAAATGACCATGCTCAATACCAATAGAAGGAAAATCCTAATTCTTTGGGGTATACCCTAAAACTTCTGAGAAATTTTAAGATAAATAACCACTAGAATACCATAGGACTCTTTGAATTAGAATCCAACGGTTACGTCTTAGAGTACTTGACTGAAAGAATGAATATTATCTCTACTTAATACCAATATTCCTGCACAAAACTGTTAGTAATAAAGCACGCAGATATACAAGATTATGCATAAAGAGGTTAGATCTTAGGGTTAAAAATTAGGATATGACAGATGCTCCTATTTAATTTTCTTCTATCCAGAGATATAGAGATTGAAATCTTCGTCTTGACGTGATAAGAGAGACTTAAATACAAACATGCACAAGTTTTTGGCCCAAAAATACCATAAGATGCACATGATATGACATGAAATGATATGATATGAAATGAATTCAAGACAAAGATCATGTGGGGAACAATGCCACAGGGGATAACTGTATACAGAAAATGTTGAAACACAGTTAAAGAATGGAAGACCCGAGGAGGAACAACTTAGAAACTCAAAACTCCACGGGGGAAGGATCCAAACTCCACTGGGGACGAGATTCAACTCCGCTAGGGAAGAGGCTACTACTTGACAATCACAAGGTATCTTAAGCACAGGGTGATGAACATGTGACAAATTTTTTAACAAATTCCATTTGGAGAACCTACTGTTGAGATCAACTTTGGGGATTTCAAGAGATACCAACTGGAGGAGTTTACTGTCAAGACTTAGGCCTCATTTGGGAATACCTTCTGCCAAGGTTTTATTGAAAAATGTGTCCATTGTCAAAATTTGCTGGAAAATCTGCTGCCGAGATTAACCAGGGAATATGATAATAGGACAACTATATGCTGAAGTTTAAAGAAGCATCAAAGTTAACCAGAGAATCTACTGCCGAGATTCTGGAAACAGAGAAACATCTTATGTTAAAGTCTACTGGAGATCTACTGTAGAGAATAACCAGAGAATTCACAAATGAAATATCTTCTGCCGAGGTCTACTAGAAATCTTCTGTCGAGACTTGCCAAGAAATAAAAGAGAATATCCGCTGCCAAGGTTTACTGAAAATCTTCTGCCGAGACTTTCCAGGAAATAAAAGAAAATACCTTCTGTCAATGTCCTTTTTGCTGAAAATTATATTTTAAAATTCAACAGAGAATCTACTGTAGAGATTAACCAAAGAATCTGAAATAGATCCACCTTCTGCCGAGGTTTGCTGGGAATTAAAAAGAAACACCTGCTGCCGAGGTTTTGTTGGATGAAAATAACTACCGTTCACAGGGTAACTAACCAAAAGATAGACATATTACCTACTACAAAACATATGATAGCCTAAGTGGAGGTAATAAACTAACATAAGCTTCCATGATCAGGGTATAATCCAACTTCTTCTTTAACTAAATAATCCATTTAGAAAGGGTAAATAAACATCCCTAACGCTTCAAGGTTGTATGCTATGAACGTGTCTCAGTTTCTTCTTTAACCAAGTATTCCACTTGAAAAGGGTAAAATAAACCTCCCCAACGCTTCAAGGTTGTATGCCATGAACGGGTCTCTGTTTCTTCTTTAATCAAGTATTCCACTTGAAAAGGGTAAAATAAACCTCCCCAACGCTTCAAGGTTGTATGTCATGAACGGGTCTGAGTTTCTTCTTTAATCAAGTATTCCACTTGAAAAGGGTAAAATAAACCTCTCTAACGCTTTAAGGTTGTATGTCATGAACGAGTCTCAGTTTCTTCCTGGAAAGGTGAACACTTATGGGAGAGTATCTTCACAGGGTATTAGAGTTTCACTAGAAATTGAAGACTTCAGCGAAAATCCAAAACTCATTGGAGGTTAGGAGACATCACTGGGGAATTTCAGAAGAGATGCAGGCCGATTGATTTGTAAAACATGTCTTCTCAAATAAAGAAAAAGATCAATTGAATCTTCATCAAACTTCTCAGAGTGATGCGTTTGATGGGAGTAAATTGAATAGTGGGGTCACTGGAAGGAACATCACAGAGGAGCAATATTGTTGTAGTTTGAAATTGCCTTGGAGAAAATAAAATCCTTGTAACAAGAATTCGCAAATAAAGAGAAACACTTGTATAGTCTTCAACAAACTTCTCTGACGAATTTCCTGAGAGATGCCATTTGATGGAGGACAAGTTGATTACTAGGACACCTTGCTGGGGATACATAAACTGTCTTGAAAAGAGACCACCATTTTTCATCCAAATAGAAAACCTGAGAACAAAACAAGTTGCTCAAATAAAGAGACCACTTGTCGTCTGGGTACAAGCTCCAAGAAAATGTTATAACAACACTACTGGAGGAAGATTTTGTCTTTAATGGAGATCTTAAAACAAAATATTCTTGGGGAGATAAAGTGCAAAATAAATGTACGCTTAATTTAGGTTCGAAATCCTAGAGAGGTTCAAGATTGTGATTGTCAGGGACCAAAGTTCAATTCAGGAAATAACTAAAAAGAAACGGTCAAACAAGACTCTATCTAGTGAGGAATAAACTCAAATGGGGTTTATCTTTATCTATAAGTGGAAAAGAAAACTAAAGCAATCATCTTCCACGAGAATCGAACTCAGTGGAGAATTAGAAAGGATGTGCTCTTTTTGCTTAGGACTGACGACTCTACTAAAAAGAGAGGACAAACCCAATCACTTGGGGATAAATACGGCCACAGGGAAAGATCAAACAAACATCACAAAATGAAAAAAAATGCACTTATGCCATGTATCTACATGAATGTATGTCATGTTATACTTATGATGACAAAACAAATAAGGAGAAGTAAATCGGAGATGAAATAAACACCTCGACACGGATACTCAACCAATCTTCGCAAAATAGAAGCATCATTGGGGTGAATGGGAAGCCACATGTGGAATCACAGTCTTGCTTTAAGGCTTCATACTTCTCTGGGGAAAAGATAACACTCCACTTGAGGATGAACATCATGACTTCACTTAGGGGACTGTCAAGATGAACCCTTCTACTCTGTTAGGGATGAGAAAGATCGACTGGGAATGGATCAAACTCATGATTGGAGAGACTTTATGGGGATACAATAAGTAGTCTGAAAGGAAGTTGTATCTGGAGACGCCAAAGTCGAGGCCTCATAAGAGATAAAATAAATATCCACTTCAATGGAGAAGCTCAGATCAACGTTGCAAGCTGAAAATGTCAGATTTGGGACTTCATGGGGATTAAACAAACATCTATTTCACTGAGGGAAGGTTGAAGTCAAGGAAATTCACTAGGGAATTCTTAGGTCCCCAATGAAGTCGCCATTTCTGTCACGGTAAGAATTGGATATCAAGCTATTGGATTAACTTGAATCAAAAATCATAGTTCACCATCGATCTTTAATTTATCCAAGGGAAGGGAAAAAGAATTAATAACCCATAAATATGTAATGCAATGCAATGCAAAGCAAAAGAGAATCTATGGTTCAGGGTTTGGTTATACCTATGGAAGGTGTTAGCATCCTGAGTATGTGTAGTACTATACAAGAACCTCTTGTTTTATTATGTTATTTATTATCTGTTATCTGTTTGCTAAGGGTGAAAAGGTAAAGGGAGACCTAAGGTGTTATTTTTAAGTATGCTCGCCAAGACATCGTATCTCATGCCTATGTATCCTGACGGGAACGGAATCAGAGCATTCGTAGTTCCTCTCAAAGGGTTGATAAAGTTTATTGATTGGTTTTAGGAGAAGAGACAAGTCATCATCTTAAGGGGAATACCCAACTTAAACCACCACAAACATGTGGAATACGGGTCTTTGTTTCACATTAGGAGAATGGCTCCAACTCGGATATATAATCAACTAGTATGTCACATACCTCTCCTAAGCAGAAAAGAATCTACATCTTTCTCGACTATGTCATGGGGTAGGAGAATTATATCTCGACTAAGGATGACTAGTGTCTAATTCTGTTGTGGGAGAATGAGATTTAATTTGTGAGTTGTCTAAACATCCTAAGGGAAGTTATCTAAAGTATCCAACTTAAAGGAGGCGTAGAAGCCACAAAGGGGAAGAAGGGAAATGCAAATGATATGAGAGATATGTGAACGGGGGTTTCCGTTTGTTGAAGGTTGTAGGGAAGATAAACAGTTTGATACTGGACCAAGTTGAGTAGGAGGTTGATATGAAGGGGATCACTAGATGATATAGAAAATGAGGAGGGAACTTAATGTTTTGACCAATCAGTAAATGATTAAATTTTAAATTATAATTCCCTATTCCCATTAATTGCTGTAACTCACCATTACTTAAAGGCCTCCATTTTTGTAAATCATTTTTATGGGCCTTGACACTCCATGCACCAATTTTAGTCCTATGTATTGCATCCTCATCAAGTATTGCACCAATCCTTTGCTCTTTGCATGAGTGACCCCTGAGCATGCCTCCTTTGGACTCACCAAGACTTGTTTGAATGATGCGCTGGATGTCATAGAACAAGGTCATGACATCTGGAGTGACATTGCTTCTTTTCTGTAGGGTAGCTTCCATGGACTCCATCAGGTTCCAATATAACCTATCTAGCTTTACCTGATGACCATCCTTTGGGTTTCCCTTCTTGTCTAGCCTTCCCACCTGACTTTTCCTACAACCTGTCCTTCTTTCTGAAGCATACTTTGAGAATCCTTTTGCTGATGATTTGGACCTGGCTCTTTTCTCTAGCCCTAGGTGGTCCTTCTTTTCCTCATTAACCAATCCATTTATGTTACTTCTGGACTCCCATAGGTAACAGTTATTCTTGGATCTAGATCCCCTTGTTTCTTCCTTACCCTCTTCATTGATCACCACACACTTGTCTTTGGAAAAGTGGACTTTTAAACCTTGATCACATAGCTGACTTATGCTTATTAGGTTAACAATTAATCCTTTAACTAACAAGACATCCTTCAATGCTGGAGCTTTAGGACTGTCAAGTTGTCCAGCACCTGTGATTTCTCCTCTAGCTCCATCACCAAAGGTTACATGACTAGATGAATGAGGTTTGAGTTTGATCAACAGATCCTCAATTCTAGTCATATGCCTGGAGCAGCCACTGTCAAAGTACCAATCTTCATTGGTAGGCATCCTTGGAAAAGTGTGTACTGCTAGTGCAATAGTCTTGGCAATCCATTGATTTTACTCGTTATGCACTTCTTTCTTAGCCTGATGCTGCCTCTTACCAGGCTTGGCATGATGCTATCTTTTTCCATGTGTAACATGATGCTTCATTTTTCCATGCATACCCTGTTTGATTTTTCTTTGGCCAGGAAATCCATGCAACCAGAAGCACACAGCTTGAATATACCCAAGTTTTCCACAGTGGTAGCATCTATGCCTTTGGAATTGTCTCTTGACTTGATTCCAATTTCTGTGTGAAGGATGTTGTAACTTTGACTGTGACATCCTTTGTACCTTTTGGATCTCAGGCTGCAACCTCTTGAGTTTCAAGACAGGATTTTGTTTCTCAACAAATCCTAGACCAGACATATTTCATGCAGTCTGACTACTCTGAAGAATCTCCTCTAGGGTGTCAGTTCCAGAGTTGAGAATTCTTAAGGATTTTTTCATTTGCTCATTTTCTCCTTTCAACTCATTTACCTCTCCTTGGAGTGATTTTATAGTAGCTAGATGCTCTCTCTTTTCAGCTTCTAGCTCTTTGATGAGCTTCTTCTAATGCTCTCCTTGCTGGTACAACTCTGTGCTTCTGATGGACAACTTCTTATATGATTCAGCTAGTTCATCATAAGTTAGCTCCTCTTCACTTGAGTCACCATTAGATACATACACACTGTTTAGAACAGTAACATGTTTGGAAGATTCTCCTTCTGATCCACTATCAGAATCTTCATCAGACCAAGTGACTGTTAGACCTTTTCCCTTCTTTTTGAGGTATGTGGGACATTCCTTTATAACATGTCCATATCCCTCACACTCATGGCACTGTACTCCTCTACTTTGGTTGGCTTTATCTTCAGATTTTTCTTTGTCAGCAGGCAAGCTTTTGGAATAAGGTTTAGACTTAGCATCTATCATTTTGACCAGTTTGTTGAACTGTCTTCCAAGCATGGCTATTGCCTCTGATAGATCTTTCTCTTTTTCATCATCTGGAGCCTCAGCAGAGTTTGAGACAAGGGCTATACTTTTGCTCTTTTTCTCCACAGCCTGATCACACATCCCCATCTCAAAGGTTTGAAGGGAACCAATGAGTTCATCCACTTTCATGTGGCATATGTCTTGGGCTTCTTCAATGGCTGTAACTTTCATAGCAAACCTTTTAGGTAGTGACCTTAGAATCTTTCTTACAAGTTTCTCTTCAGTCATCTTTTCTCCCAGAGCTCCTGAGGTGTTTGCAAGTTCAAGAACATTCATGTAAAACTCATGAATGGTCTCCTCTTCCTTCATTTTCAGACCTTCAAATTTGGTGGTTAGCATTTAAAGTCTTGACATTTTGACCTTGAAGGTTCCTTCATGAGTAGTTCTGAGAGTGTCCCAAACATCCTTTGCTAGTTCATAGTGGTGCACCAGTCTAAAGATGTTTTTGTCTATACCATTGAAGAGAGCATTCAATGCTTTAGAGTTCCCAAGAGCCAATGCCTCTTGCTCTTTGGACCATTCCTCTTCAGGAATTTGCACAGATACTCCATCCTTGTCAGTCTTCACAGGATGTTCCCAGCCAGAGTTTATAGCTCTCCAAGCCTTGCTGTCTAAGGACCTTAGGAAGGCAATCATCCTAGGCTTCCAATAGTCATAATTAGAACCATCCAGAATTGGAGGTCTATTGGTGAATCCAATATCTTTATCCATAGTACCAGAATTTAATTTCCCTAGATCTCACCTAGAATAAACAGGCAGGGTGCCTGCTCTGATGCCAATTGAAAATTCTGGCCAGCACACGATGGATGTTATCACAGAAGTTATAACATCCATTGTGACATTCACTATAGACCTACTATTATGCAGTAATTATAAAGCAGTAAATAACACAGTTGGTTGTTGACTCAGTTCAGTGCAACACACTTACATCTGGGGGCTACCAAGCCAGGGAGAAATTTCACTATCAGTAGAATTAATTTAGAGTCAAACCTCCAGTTTGCACTCCTCACTTAAAACCTACCCAATGACAATTTAACCTAGAGACACTCTAGACCTGAGTATACCCACTCACTCCCTACAATCACCTTAGTGATATCCAAAAACACTTACAAATTCAACAGTAGTAAGAAGAAACACTTCAACTACACACACCTTGATCTTGCTTCAAAGCTTTGATCAAGGGACACACACTCTTGCTTAACAGCTTCGAGTGGTACACAACCTAGAAACTACCTAACCAATGCAATCAACAGTTGCTTGGATTACAAGTGTTCCTAAGACACAATCGTGAAGAACAACCTCTTCACTTCTAAACCACTATGGTGATTTCTCTGTTTCTCTATCTTCAACAGCTACCTTCTAGGATTGCTTCTCCTATTATTTATAGCAGCAGATCAGTCCTTGGGCCTGGGCGCACACTCTAGGTTTTTTCATCACAAAACCTCTCCTTTAATTGACTGCCCACTTGCCAATTCATTCAGGGACATTTTAGTTCACTTAGGGCTTCTAAAATATTTCCTGAATCCCAACTTGAGCTCCTACAAGGTTTCCTGATTTTTAACCTGAGAATCCTCATTCTGAAAACCAGAAAAACTGCCTTGCTCGCTTGATGTCATACGACCAGTGTTATGACATTCTGTATGATATTCAGCTTAACTAAGTTAACTTATAGTTAACTCACCCTGCACACACACATCATTAAGTATGTCCTAACAATCAATATGACATACATGCACATTCTAAAGTTTTACCATAAAATGCAGCCAATCAAGTTACAAACAGCAAAGGCAATGTCTGGTCTGCTGGCTGTAAGATACAGCAGGCTACCAATCATGCTTCTGTATAGACTTTGATCAACACTCGTACCATTTTCATCTCTGAATAACTTTAGATGAGTGGGGGAAGGTGTTCTTTTGTGACTTGCATTGTCCATCCCAAACTTCTTGACTATATTTTTGGTGTATTTACTTTGGGAGATGATTATGGAATCATCCATTTGCTTGACCTGTAGCCCAAGAAAGTAGGCTAGTTCTCCACACATACTCATTTCAAACTCAGACTGCATGTGATTAACAAATTGCTTCACCGTCTTTTCTGACACTCCCCTAAATATTATGTCATCCACATATATCTGGGCAATCATGATTTCTCCACCCTCATTTTTTACAAACAGTGTCTTATCAATTCCCCCTTTCCTGTATCCTTTTGTGGTGACAAACTCAGTTAGCCTTTCATACCATGCTCTAGGGGACTGTTTTAATCCATAAAGTGCCTTCCTTAGCTTGTATACATGGTCTGTTAAGTTAGGATCCTCAAATCCCTTGGGTTGTGCCACATATACTTCCTCAGTTAGATATCCATTCAGAAAGGCACTTTTTACATCCATCTGAAAGAATTTAAATTTTAGGATGTAGGCAATTCCCAACATCAGCCTGATTGACTCAAGTCTTGCAACTGGTGCAAAAGTTTCATCAAAATCAATTCCTTCTACTTGAGTATACCCCTGAGCCACCAGTCTAGCTTTGTTTCTGACTATGATTCCTTCTTCATCTGACTTATTCTTGTAAATCCATTTGGTTCCAATGATATTTGTTCCTTCAGGTCTTGGAACTAGTTCTCATACTTCATTTCTTTTAAACTGCTCCAATTCCTCTTGCATAGCCTTGATCCAATATTCATCAGTGAGAGCTTCCTTAACATTTTTGGGCTCAACCTTGGAAACAAAGCAAGAATTTGAGATGACTTCTCTTGTTCTAGTCCTTACTTCACTGTTGAGGTCTCCAATTATAAGATCTTTGGGATGATCTTTCAGAATTCTAATAGAGGGTTCTTTGTTTCCTGTTTCTGGTTCAGAATTTGGACTTGTAGTTTGGGTGTCTTCAGTCTCCTCAGATGGAGTCTCAAGTAATGTTCCAACATCCTCTATGACATTGATTTCTTCAATTTGATCATCAATGACAACATTAATGGATTCCATTAATAATTTTGTTCTAGAGTTATATACTCTGTAAGCTCTGTTGTTAGTAGAGTATCCCAAGAATATTCCTTCATCACTTTTGGCATCCATTTTCCTTCTTTGTTCACGATCTGTCAAGATGCAGCACTTGCTTCCAAACACATGAAAATACTTCATAGTTGGTTTTCTTCCTTTCCACAGTTCATACAAGGTGGAGGATGTTCCCTTTCTCAGGGTAACCCTGTTGTGAACATGGCATGCTGTGTTCATTGCTTCAATCCAGAAGTGCATAGGCAGCTTCTTTGCATGAATCATGGCTCTAGCAGATTCCTGAATGGTTCTGTTTTTTCTTTCTACTACTCCATTTTATTGAGGAGTGATAGGAGAGGAAAATTCATGGCTTATGCCTTCAGTTGCACGGAACTCAGCAAACTTGAAGTTTTCAAATTCCTTTCCATGATCACTTCGGATCCTGATAACACCACTCTCCTTTTCTCTTTGGAGTTTGATGCACAGTTCTTTGAAGACTTCAAAAACATCAAATTTTTCTTTGATGAAGTTTATCTAGGTGTATATGGAGTAATCATCAACCACCACATATGCATACCTTTTTCCACCAAGGCTTTCTACCTGCATTGGTCCCATCAGGTCCATGTGTAGTAGTTCCAGAACTCTAGATGTAGTTAGATGTCCAACCCTTGGATGGGATGTCTTGGTCTGTTTTCCCACTTGACATTCCCCACATAATTTTCCCTCTTCAATAGTCAGTTTAGGGATTCCTCTTACAGCCTCCTTGGAGATGATCTTCTTCATTCCCCTTAAATGAAGATGCCCAAGTTTTTGGTGCCATAATTTTACTTCCTGTTCTTCTCTTGCCACAGAGCACATTGTGGATTTATTAATGTCTTTTGGCTCCCACAAATAACAGTTATCTTTGGATCTCAGCCCCTTCATCATTTCTTCATTTTCACCATTTGTGACCATACATTCTCCTTTAGAAAACTTCACACTTAGTCCTTGATCACAGAGCTGACTGATATTGATCAAGTTGGCAGTTAGTCCTTTTACCAGCAGCACATTGGTTAGGTTAGGAACTCCAGGGCTCTCTAGTTTTCCAACACCTTTGATTTCCCCTTTTGCCCCATCACCAAAGGTCACATAACTCGAGGAATGTGGCTTGATGTCTACCAACAGATTCTTAATACTAGTCATATGCTTGGAGCAACCACTGTCAAAGTACCAGTCTTCTTTAGCTGACACTCTTAGAGATGTGTGTGCTATCAGACCAACCTCATTGGCCACCCAATTTCTTTACTTGTAAGGCACCTCCTTCTTGGGTTTGGCACATGACTGCCTTTTGCCATGTGTGCCTTGTTTGGCTTTTCCTTGACTTGGAAATCCATGCAGCCAGAAGCACACAACTTTAATATGCCCAAGTTTTCCACAGTGGTAACACCTATGCCTTTGGAATTGTCTCTTGACTTGATTCTAGTTTTTGTGGGGTGGATGTTGTGACATTGGTTGTGACATCCTTTTTAACTTTTGAATCTCAGGTTGTAATCTCTTGAGTTTTAACACAGGATTTTGTCTCTCAACAAATCCTAGTTCATACCTATCTCTTGAGGTCTGACCAATCTGAAGGATTTTCTCTAGGGTGTCAGTCCCAAAATTGAGCATCCTTATGGATTTTGTCATTTGATCCTTTTTACCTTTCAACTCATTCACTTCACTTCTGAGTGCGTTTATTGTGGCTAGATGCTCTCTCTTTTCTACTTCTAATTCCTTGATGATTTTCTTCTGTTGCTATCCCTGCTGGTACAGTTCTGTGCTTTTGATATAAAGCTGCAATTTCCTCAAAAGTCAATTCTTCTTCACTTGAGTTCCCTTCAGACATGCACACACTGTTGAAGGCAGTGACATGCTTGGCAGACTCTCCTTCTGATTCACTTCCTGAGTCTTCATCAGACCATGTGACAGTTAGGCCTTTTCCCTTCTTTTTGAGGTATGTGGGACATTTCCTCCTAACATGTCCATATCCTTTACACTCATGACATTGGAATCATTTGCTTTGTCCAGCTTTGTCTTCAGCTTTGCTGATGTCAGAGGAGCTGTTTTTGACATAGGGCTTTGACTTTTGATCTATCCTTTTGATCAGTTTACTAAATTGTCTTCCAAGAAGTGCTATTGCTTCTGACAAATTTTCTTCTTTTTCACCATCTTCTTCATCTGAATCAGCAGCGTTTGAGACTAGAGCTATACTTTTGCTCTTTTTCTCCACAGACTGATCACTCATGCCCATCTCAAATGTTTGGAGAGAACCTATAAGTTCATCCACCTTCATGTTGCATATGTCTTGGGCTTCTTCAATGGCTGTTACTTTCATAGCAAACCTTTTAGGTAAGGACCTGAGAATCTTCCTTACAAGCTTCTCTTCAGCCATCTTTTCTCCTAAGGCTCCTGAGGTGTTTGCAAGTTCAAGAAAATTCATGTAAAACTCATGAATGGTCTCATCTTCCTTCATTCTCATACCTTCAAATTTGGTGGTCAGCATTTGAAGTCTTGACATTTTGACCTTGGAAGTTCCTTCATGAGTAGTTCTGAGAGTGTCCCAAACATCCTTTGCTAGTTCACAATGGTGTACTAGTCTGAAGATGTTTTTGTCTATACCATTGAAGAGAGCATTCAATACTTTAGAGTTCCCAAGAGCTAAAGCCTCTTACTCTTTATTCCATTCCTCTTTAGGAATCAACACATCTACTCCATCCTTGTCAGTCTTCACAGGATGTTTCCAACCTGAATTCACAGCTCTCCAAGCCTTGTAGTCTATAGATTTCAAGAATGCAATCATCCTTGGTTTCCAATAATCATAATTAGATCCATCCAGAATTGGAGGTCTATTAGTGACACCTATATCTTTATCCATAGTACCAGAATTTGTTTTCCCTAGATCTCACCCAGATTTAAACAGGCAGGGTGCCTGCTCTGATGCCAATTGAAAATTCTGGCAAGCACACGATGGATGTTATTCCCAAAGTTATAACATCCACTGTGACATCTGCTACTTAACTGCTAATAATCAGGAATAATAAAAGCAGTAAATAACACAACAATTGTTTACCCAGTTCAGTGTCAACAACACTTACATCTGGGGGCTACCAAGCTAGGGAGGAACTTCACTATTAGCAGAATTAATTCAGAGTCAAACAACACAGTTTTCACTCCTCACTTAAAACATACCCAATGACAATTCATCTTAGAGACACTCTAGACCTGAGTATACTCACTCACTCCCCCTCAATCACACAACAGTGATATCAAACAATTACAAAAGACAATATGAAGAGACACTTGTCGCTACTGCGAAAATCGGCGCCGGCTGAACAGAAGAGTCGCCACCGTGCGTTATTTATCCCAAAGGAGGGAAAGGAAACGCTCGAAGTAAACCTACCGCAAAGACGGGAAAGGAATGGTCATCGCAACCAAATCCTGGATTCGGGAGTCGGTTACGCAAGGGGAAGGTATTAGCACCCCTCACGTCCGTCGTACTCGACGGGATCCACGCTTGTTTTCTAGTACGGATTGTTATCCTATCTATTCTACAGGTCTGGGGTTAAAAGAAAAGAAAATGACTCGGCAAAGTATCGCACTTTATGCCTACGTATTCCCGTCTGGAACGAGAAATCAGAGTCAACGTAGTTCGCCTACCTACTGGAAAGGAGGGGAAGGTTGCTCGCTAGGATATCGCATCCTATGCCTACGTACTTTCATACAGCATGAAAGATCAGAGCAAACGTAGTTCGGGCCACGTACGACACAAGTCTGTCTTGATTGTTTTTATCCTTCTGAAAAAGGTTTTCTCCTGATTACGCGTCCAAGCGGACAAAAATGAATCTTTGGTTGGTTTACAGTCTTTTACGCAAGAACTGTTTTTTATTGATGTTTATCCTTTTATTGTATTTTTCTGGTTGTTTTGAGAAAGAAGAGACAGAACTCTAAAACCTATGGTTGAAAAAAGGGAATCAAAATCTATCCTAATGTTATCATGCATGGATGAAAGCCTAATGTCTGTCATGTTCCTCTCTCGCGCAGAGAGAAACAGAGATCCTAAGGGATAAACGGAAAAGAAACAGCATATATACAATAAAGCAGTAAAATGCATGAATGCAGCAGTATAAGCGAGGCAAGGGAGTCCCACTCGACCTCGAACCTAGAAAACAATGGGCAAAGTGAAACAACTTCACTTCAACCCTATGGGAAAATTAACAAGCAATACAGTAAAGAAACTAAACTCCAAAACTAGCCCTGACAGCACACCAGCTCCTACAGCAGCAAACCCTAGCTTTTTGACATGAACAATCTTCATCTTTGTCAATCTTTGATCTTCATCTCTATCTTCAATGGTTTCTTGCTTCAAGACAAGCTCTCCTAGATGAATTGATTTTATCAGAAGAAATTGAATGTCAAACAATTCATTGACGACCAAAGGAAGTCTATGGATAGTTGACATTGTAACAGAGTGGTTCTCTCAAAGTTCTACCTCTAAGGTAAGGCCACTTATCCCTCCAAAGGAGGGAGGTGAATACCATAGAGGTACTTTATGTCATAGAGAGGAATGGAAGCACATGAAGCTATCCATGTTTGCACAAGACAATTCAGTCTATTCTAAGGCTCTGCTTATTCCTATTGTTTCCTATGCCTTCAATCAGCATCTTCAATCCAAGCAATCTTCAAGCTTCAACATCTTGATCATCATCTTTATCTTTAATCTTTTCCAAGCTCCACAAGCTCTAACTAAGCCCACACCCCAAGCAAAAGCCCAAAAAGCCCATACAACAAAATAAACCCCAAAAATGGGCAAACCAAACAATCACACAATTGTAAAATATACTAAAAATAGTAATATAATATTTACAAGTCTAATATTAATTCTAAGGGAAATACTATATCTACCCTATATACCCCATAGGTCCCATACTCTAATTCAATATGAAAAACCCAAAATAAAATGTTCAAGTGCACCTATGTTGTGTATAAACCCTAATCTAACCATCTTAATGTCATCTAATCAAAACTACCTAAAAATAATCCTAAAAATTATGGAATAAACTCCAGGGGTACCTAATGTTTGTATCTAATCACCCTAAAAAGAAAGGCCTAAAAAATTAAGGGGAACTATCTAAACAAAAATATACAAAATTATGTACCAACTAAATGCAATAAAAAACAACTAAATGTAAAATATTCACAAAAAATAAAGAAAATACCTAAAATAATATTTTTATTTATGCACAATTTTCTTGAAACAAATATTAACCTGTAGCAAAAATCCCCATATTAAAAAGATCATTTTCCAATTTTATATGATTTTTCAAAGTTGTAAAATAAAATGAACAAAATGAATTAAAAAGTAACAAAAGCTGGTTGCAAATAGCAAAAGAAAACAACATGAAACTCAACTGGGCCAAAATAGGGGGTGCGCATAGTGATGCGTGATAGGCCCATGGCTTGATCAGAAATCAAAACAAAAATATAAAGAAAACATAAAAACGTTGGTGCAGGAAGCAAGTAAAACAAGTGTACTCCTAGTGGGCTTCTCAACAGGGGGTGTCAACATCAATTATGCTAGGCCCATTATCAAACATAAAAATCAACTAAAAAATAGTAAAGAAAATCAATAAACAAGCGGTGCAGGAAGTAAGAGAATGAAGTGTAAAATTGCATGGGCCACGAAATGGGGGTGGGGATAACAACTATCACACTTAGGCCCATGGCTTCTATTAAATGAAACGGTTGCGTTTTGTTCTTCAGTAAAGATCCTTCACAAACTGAGATAACACATGGGCCACATGATCTAATCCCTAGTCCAAGTCAAACGCAGATCCAATGGTAGAGAAGTTATCTTCTCCATTCAAATCGTTTTGGAGCCAATCTTCCATGGATGAACACACATGAACACAACCAATCCTTACTATCGTATTCCATCCATACTTGATCAAACATCAAATTGTAAAACCCTAACATGCTCCATTTTTCACCCCGAGTTTATCTATGGCCTTGGAATTCATTAACACAATCTCTAACCCTAAACACGCATCTCCCTCCAAAATTGATCAGAAAATCAATCATCACCAATCATCAAATTAAGTATCCCAATCTCTTCCTTATTCAACACTGATCATGTCTAACCATAGAACTAAGATTATAACTCCATATCCATCATGTTCTTGGTTGAAACAGAAACTATGTCACTATATCAATCATCACCAAATTGCTTCAAACTTTCCAGAAAGATCCACCTAACCACATACTATGCTTCTAACCTAAAGATTCATGTTAACTACTCCTAAATCGAGCCAGAGTTTGAATTTTACTAACCTGTGAAGATGAGTGAAACAGATAGTGAAAACCTCCAAATCAAGACTTGTAAATCTCCAGATTCCTTCAGTATGATGTACTCTTGCTTTTGTATGCACTAAATCTCCTTGGAAGTTCTTGCTTTGTTGAATCCGAATTCAAGTTGCAGGTGGCAAAAGTGGAAGATCAAGAACACGATTTCAGCTTGAATTCTCTCTGATTATGATTTGTACACACTCAGTAATGGCAATAGAATGAAATGAAATCAAGAAATTGGATTGATTGTGAAGAAAATAAAGAACTCGAATATGAATTGCAATGGAGGAAATTGAAACTTAATCTTTCTTCTCCGCACCAAAATGATACCCAACCCTGGTTTAGATCACTTCTAATGACTTTATAGAGGATGTAGGAAGCATCTAGAAGTTGCTGGAATGATCCTATGAGAAATTGCCAATCTCATGTCATGATAACTTGAAAATGGTAGGTTCAAAAACCAGTTCTGGATTGCCTTGTTGCAGCACTTGTATGAAGCTTGAAAATCTCCTCTAATGAGAATTAGAATGTGTTTGGATGGTTCCTTGCATTGTAATCCACTCCTAGCTTGATTTGGCAAGTGTAACTTCTTGTATAAGTAACCAATGATAAGTCCAATTTCTTGACCCCAAATGAAAAATCTAATGATGTCAATGATCTCAAAATGTGTTTTCCCTTCAATTTGGTATATCACATGATGCATTTTGGCCTTGGATCAAAAAATCCCAAATTTGGTCACTTGAAAATGGACTTTTACCTTCCATATTTGGTCAATTTTATCATTTTGAGTTCCATGCATTTCCAAAATATCATGACCTCTTACTTAGACTCAAAACATCATTTTGAGAAAGTTTGATGTTGAACATTTTTCTATTTGAAGTTTGCAAGTAGGAGTTTTAGGCATATGCTTGAAATGACCTATAATCTTACTTTCCCAAAATACCCCTGGCTTGTCAAGATCATAAGTAGAGTGCCACAAATCAGAATGAGGCATACCATACCTTTTTAGAAAGATAAGATCATGAGGAACAACTTTCATGTTTAGCAAAAATCCATTTGAAAACTCCTTGTAGGGAAAAGGTTGCTTGGAAGTCAAGTAACTTTCACAGATAAATTTCAGTGTCCTCAAATGACCTGTAACTTGCAAGAACCATAACTTGAGTTCTATAAATCTCCTTGATGACTTCCACCACTCAAATTAAAGGTCTTGAGATGCTCTAAAAGTTTCATGTTGGCCAAATATCCATTTGAGACTTGTATTTTGAATTATTTTGCTTGGAAGTTTGACCTAAATTAGGGGATTTTACACAGAAACCCTAATTTAGAAACTTCTCTTCTTCTTGATTTCTTTTGATTTCTCCTTGGCACAACACCACATCCATATCCACATATCACATGATGAATCCCACATCCTTCAAATAGGCCTTGATGCCCTTCAATCAAGCATTAGACCTAGGGTTGACCTAGGGTTGACCCAGATGAAACCCTAGTTGACTGTCTTCAACTGTAGCTCTTGTAACCACACCAATAACTTGTCTTACTTTCAAAATGACCCTCTAGGTCTTCCATGATGTCTACACACATTCCATGCCTCAGTTCATAGCTCACAACCTCTTTGATGATCTTCAAATACTCCCCAGATAGGATATAGATCTACTGCTTGATCTCTTACCTTCTCAAAAGCTTCACCTTCTTTCTTGGTGACTTGAATAGGCTTGAACTTGAATAAAAACCTTTTGGATATACTCCTTGAGATGAAAAGGGCACTTGAACCCTTGTTGGATGGCTGGCCCATGCTATGCTATGCAAATGAATGAACTATGTATATGATCTACTATGCAAATGATAAAGCTATGAAAACAAAAATCAGGTAAAACAATTTGGTCAAATTTTAGGGTGCAACAGCTGCCCCTATTCAAACGGCTTGGACCCGACTGGGTGAAACGCCCGGAGCCTTCAGACAATCGAGGTACGAGACGGTTGAATACCAATAAACCCTGAAATTTGCCAACTGCAAAAATAAATTGCGACATAAACTGCACCACTACTTGGGGAACACTATCTACAAATCTGACTTCAACACTACCTTGTCAATATCGGAATAAACTTAGTGACTTCACTGGGAGAAGTACTTCTGTCGAATGTAAGAACGCAATTCTGTCTTGTCATGGGACACATACTGTGTTCCTTACGGGGAAATCATCCGTCTAGATACTGAGGAGTTCATCCGCCTATCTCTCACGGGAAACATGCATCGATTTAGTAACACTTCATCCGCCTATCCAATACGGGAACACTATTCCGTCTACATCACATGAAAACTTCATCCGCCTATCCAATACGGGAACTCGCTTTTGCCCATCTCACAGGAAAATCTTCTTCTGCCCATCACACAGGAAAATACACTTCTGCCCATCACGCAGGAAAATACACTTCTGCCCATCACGCAGGAAAATACACTTCTGCCCATCACGCAGGAAAATACACTTCTGCCCATCACGCAGGAAAATACACTTCTGCCCATCACGTAGGAAAATACACTTCTGCCCATCACGCAGGAAAATACACTTCTGCCCATCACGCAGGAAAATACACTTCTGTCCATCACGCAGGAAAATCTTCTCGGACATAGCTTCTTTGTCTATTCTTTGCAGTACCTAACTCCACTGGGGATATTCCGAAAATAACTGCCAAACACTCGTCTCGATAACAAGTGGCTACTTCTGAACTTTGATTTTATGAAAACCTGAAACGCTGCCGCAGCAACAAACTTGAAGAAACATTCCGCTGGCCGGATACAATAACGCCTCAATTGGCAACTCTGTGGGAAATATGACACTATATGCCGATGCAAATGCAGGCTCGAACTGCTGGGATAGCTCTAACAAGCTTGCTTCATCAATCTTGGCCGTCGAGGACAAATATCACCCTGCTGGGGAGTGAACGGGTATCACAAAGTATTCCGGCAAAATAAATGCCAGGGCACACAACCAACTCTGTCGGGGAGAGTTTTAACCTTCGATTTCCACTGGGAAGAAAGAAAACACTTGCTAAAAAGAGAGAACTCCGCTGGGGACGAAACGACTCTCTTGGGGAAAATAAACTGACTCCGTTGGGGAGAATAAATGACCCTACTGGAAAGGGAATCTCTGCTGGGGAGAGTAGACTGTCTGGGTACAGCTCACAAGTTTGGAAATATTAATCTTCTGAGGCTAAACAACTATGCTCGAGATAGGGAATCCTTTCGGGGAACACCACACTGTCTGAATACAGCCTATAATCTTGGAATCACCAAACTCTGCTGAGGGTAAACGACCCTGCTGGAGAATGTCCTTCGGATAAGCTGCGACTAACTGGGGAATTTGATCCTTCTTTAGTAAGGAACATTGTCATCTCAGCTTCAGGGAATGAAGTGCGACCTGCATGGGGATTCACTTCACATAACGATCAAGTCTTTTCGTTGTGAGCCTCTGGTTAGGACTGCAATCTTCTGATCGTCCACTTCGTATGGTCAAGAACCCTGCAACACCACAAACGAGACAAGACAAGTCTATACAACCAAATCTATTCAGGTTAGCGTTAGTGACATCATTTTCAGTCAATTCGAAGTTTTAGCAATTATTGGCAAGGGCCAGCAACGTTATGCACTTGCTAGTTTTATTAAACACTGGCGCTTTTCACATACAAAACAGTAAAGAACAAGCATCAAATGCTGAATAACATGTTTTATTAATTGGGCCCCTGAATGGGCAGAGTTTCGTACACTGGATGTAACTCCTGAAAAGAGGAAGTTACGCACAACAACTATACAAGTATGCACAGGAAGCATAAATACAGTGACAACTCAAATTTGCACATATGTCGGCAACGTGATGCAGACGAACATCATGAGCTGATCCTCCTATGACTCGCCTGACTCTGGCGCTTTCCCGGTATTCAAACTTCTGAAGAGATTGTATCTGATAATCGAGCTCCCAGGTATATTCTCCCGCACCAATGTGCAACGTAGTATCAAATTCGGACTGCAGCCATTCACTTTTTTAAATCCCTAACTTTTGCGTGAACCGCCCTTTGCGGGTTTTCAGTTCACCGGGATACCCTTTTTTGCCGAAGCCGCCCAGTGCAGGTTTTCAACTTCGCGGGTGTACATTTTTTCAATTTTATCCCTAATTTTTGCCCGAACCTTTTATTCTGTTTTTGGTTCGCCAGGATGCCCCATTTTTGCCTGGACTCTTTTTTTTTTGTCCAGCGGGTCGATTTCAAGCAAAGTATTTTTTAACTGCATCCGAATTCACAGGCGACGTAAAGTCTTCACCGTCCATGGTGGACAACAATAAAGCTCCTCCTGAAAAGACTTTTCTAACAACGTATGGCCTTTCGTAGTTGGGGGTCCACTTGCCCCTGTGATCAACCTGTGGCGGGAGAATCCTTTTCAGCACAAGGTCGCCCATCTGAAAGCTCCGAGGATGTATCTTCTTATCATACGCTTTCTTCATTCGGCTCTGGTATAAACAACCGTATGCTAGAGAAGCTAGCCTCTTCTCATCCATTAAACTCAGCTGGTTCAACCTGTCTTTCACCCATTCTGCCTCGTCGAGTTGGACATCTTGTAATACCCTCAGGGAAGGAATCTCAACTTCCAACGGTAACACTGCTTCCATTCCGTATACCAACGAGAACGGGGTTGCCCCGGTTGATGTGCATACCGTCGTACGATAACTGTGCAAAGCGAAAGGTAGCATCTCATGCCAGTCCTTATAGGTCATCACCATCTTCTGAACAATCTTCTTTATGTTCTTATTGGTCGCTTCAACAGCGCCATTCATCTTGGGTCGATAAGGAGAAGAGTTGTGATGTTCGATCTTAAAACTCTGACACAGCTCCTTCATCATCTTGTTATTTAAGTTCGAACCGTTGTCGGTAATAATCCACTCGGGGATTCCATATCTGCAAATGATATCTCGTTTGATAAACCTGGCTACCACCTACTTGGTCACATTTGCATATGATGCTGCTTCCACCCACTTGGTAAAATAATCAATTGCTACCAAAATGAAACGGTGTCCGTTAGATGTCGTCGGCTCAATCTTTCCAATCATATCAATTCCCCACATAGAGAATGGCCACAGTGATGACATCACGTTCAGAGGACTCGGAGGCACATGGATCTTATCCGCATAAATCTGGCATTTATGACACCTCTTCGCAAACTTGAAACAGTCAGTTTCCATAGTTAGCCAGTAATAACCTGCCCGCAGCAGCTTCCTCGTCATAGCATGCCCACCAGCATGTGTACCGAATGTACCCTCATGTATTTCCTCCATAAGCAACTTCGCCTCTTTCTCGTCTACACAACGCAGCAGCACCAAGTCATGATTCCGCTTGTATAGGACACCGTCCGGTTTCAGATAGAAATTACCAGCCAATCTCCTAAGAGTCTTCTGATCGCGACTGGATGCCCCAGTCGGATACTCCTTGTTCTTCAGGAAATTCTGGATGTCAAAATACCAGGGTTTATCATCAGATGCTTCGTCGATGGCAAATACGAAGGCGGGTCTGTCAAGCCAAGAGATAATAATTCTGGGAGCCTCATTCCAGAAGTTGACTTTATACATGGAAGACAATGTCACCAGGGCGTCAGCCATTTGATTTTCTGCTCGCAGCACATGATGCAATTCAACCTTGTCAAAGAAAGGCAACAATCTCCTCGCGTAATTCATGTACGGTATCAAGTTGGGCTGACGTGTCTCCCATTCTCCTTTTATTTGATTCACCACTAGAGCTGAGTCTCCATATACATCCAGATTTTTGATTCGCAAATCAATGGCTTCTTCAAGCCCCATGATGCAAGCTTCGTATTCGGCTTCATTATTGGTAACTGGAAAGGTCAATCGAGCAGTAAATGGGATGTGCGATCCATGTGGAGTAGTGATGATTGCCCCTATTCAGCTACCATAGGAATTCACAGCTCCATCGAATATCAACTGCCACTTCGAACCCGGCTCTGGCCCTTCGTCTGGCAACGGTTCGTCACAGTCCTTCATTTTTAAGTACATGATATCCTCGTCAGGAAAATCAAACTTCATCGACTGGTAATCCTCAATAGGCTACTCTGCCAAATACTCAGATAATACACTCCCCTTTATCGCCTTCTGCGAAACATACTGGATGTCATATTCAGTTAAAACCATCTGCCATCGGGCAATTCTCCTGGATAAAGCCTGCTTTTCAAATACATACTTGATGGGATCCATCTTTGAAATAAGCATGGTTGTATGATTCAGCATGTACTGTCTCAAACGTTTGGCGGCCCAAGCTAGCGCACAACACGTTTTTTCAAGCATTGAGTATCTCGACTCACAATCAGTGAACTTTTTACTCAGATAATAAATTGCATGCTCTTTTCTTCCTGTCTCGTCGTGTTAACCGAGAACACAACCCATATTCCCCTCAAGAACCGTCAAATACATAATCAAGGGTCTCCCTGCCACTGGAGGTATCAAAATAGGAGGCTCCTGCAAATACTATTTTATTTTATCGAACGCCTTTTGACAATTTTCATTCCATGTCACAGCCTGGTCTTTTTTCAACAGCTTGAACAATGGTTCGCAAGTAGCTGTTAGGTGAGAGATGAACCTAGCAATGTAATTCAACCTCCCTAAAAACCCTCGCACTTCTTTTTCTGTTCTAGGCGTCGGCATTTCCTGTATTGCTTTGATCTTTGCAGGATCGACCTCTATTCCTTTTTCGCTCACAATAAACCCCAGCAGTTTACCCGATCTCACCCCGAAGGTGCACTTGTTAGGGTTCAGTCTCAACCTGAACTTCCTAAGCCTTTTGAATAATTTCAGCAGATTCACCAAATGTTCCTCCTCCGTTTGGGATTTGGCAATCATATCATCGATATAAACCTCGATCTCTTTATGCATCATGTCATGAAAGAGAGTCGTCATTGCACGCTGATACGTTGCCCCAGCATTCTTTAATCCGAAGGGCATCACTTTGTAGCAAAATGTTCCCCAAGGCGTAATGAAGGTAGTCTTTTCCATGTCTTCTGGCGCCATTTTAATCTGGTTGTAGCCCGAGAAGCCATCCATGAAGGAGAATACGGAGAATTGAGCGGTATTGTCAACCAGCACATCGATGTGAGGAAGTGGAAAGTCATCTTTCGGGATCGCCTTATTTAGATCACGGTAATCTACGCACATTCTGACTTTACCGTCCTTTTTTGGCACTGGCACAATATTAGCGACCCATGAGGGATATTTTGTAACAGCTAGGAAACCAGCCTCCCACTGCTTCTGAACCTCCTCATTGATCTTCACAGCCATGCCCGGTCTAGTTCTTCGAAGCTTCTGCTTAACCAGCGGGCATTCTTCTTTTAGCGGCAGACGGTGCACAACCATATCCATATCCAGCCCAGGCATATCCTCATACGACCAAGCAAAAATATCACTGTACTCTTTGAGCATTTCAACCAATCTTCGTTTGACGTCGCTCTGCAGCGCGGATCCTATACAGATGTTCCTTTCAACCCCTTCCGACCCCAGATTGACGATTTCAATGACCTCCTCATGAGGCAGAATGATTCGCTCTTCTTGCTTTACCAACCAAGACAACTCTTCTGGAACGTCGCCATCTTCAACAATCTCTTCTTTGGTCTGAAATACCGGGTGCTCAAAGTCGAAGTGAGTCATAGGCGGTTCATAGATGTCCTCTGAAATAGTAATCCTGCAAAGGAAATGGTTAAATGCTTCAAAATACATACAAAGCGAATAACCATGTTGCCATTTTATTGTAAAAAAAATAAAAACAGGAAAAACAGAGATCACAATATTTGTACATGAAAAACGCCTTTTGATTTAACGATTAAACAGTGCAATGTACATAACAGAACGACCCTAAGCAAAATCACGATGCCCCGGGTAGGACACCGGATTGTTCAACAATTAAGAAAACAAAGCATTACTGTTTAGTGGTCACAGGAATAGTCTCCTGAATAGACCAGTTGCAAAGCCCTTGTCCTGGCACGCTCGGCTGAATCCAGGCGTCCATGTCGCAGTCGCTGTCTCCTTCTTCGGAATCTGAAACAGCGTTGATGGTCTCGTGATATACTCCACTAGCCGTGATTGTTATTGGTCCTTTGAAACGGGGTGCCCCTGCAGTAGGCGTTGATGATGAAGGTTGATACCCTAGCCCAAATCTGTCCATCTTCACGGGAATATCCAGAACCTTGCCCCAGCCCTAGGTCTCACCAGTCTTCACTAGAGCCTGAGCCTCTTTGTATGACGATACTGCCACCTCCGATGTCTTACTCAGCCCTGGAACTTTGTCTTTAATGCACAACCCTTCAAAGGCTTGACAGGGTGTCTCATGAATCTCGCTGTCGACTTCTACGTACTTGAATGACGACAAATGGCTGACCAATATATCCTCCTCCCCACAAACTGTAACCACACTGTCCCCCACCATGTACTTTAGCTTTTGGTGCAAGGTAGATGTGACTGCCCCAGCACCATGGATCCATGGTCGTCCAAGAAGACAACTATATGCTGGCTGGATGTCCATAATGTAAAATTCAGTTTCGAAAATCTCCGGCCCCACCTGCAGAGGTAACGTTATAGATCCAAAGACTGACCTTCGTGTACCATCAAATGCCCTGACCACCAAGTCACTAGGCGTACAAATGATCCCCCTGATGTCCAATTTCATCATTGCTTTCTTTGGCAGCACGTTCAAGGAAGATCCGGTATCTACCAGCACGTGGGACATGACTGTGCCCCTGCATTCAACTGAGACGTGCAACGCCATGTTATGCTCTCTTCCCCTCGGGGTCAAATCAAAATCTGTAAACCCCAAACTATGGCCTGCATTCACGTGCGCCATCACCCCATCCAACTGATTCACAGAAACATCTTGGGGTACAAACGACGTGTCCAGAATTTTCAATAATGCATTCCTATGGGCTTCGGAACACAATAACATCGACAATATGGATATCTTCGACGGTGTCTGTTGAAGGTGCTCAACAATCTTATAGTCACTCTTACGGATAAGACGCATAAACTCTTCTACATCTTTCAGTGACGTTTATTTTTCATTCCTCTGCACAGGAACCTCCTCATTCACCTTTCCTTTACCTTTTGCCACTCGTTCAGCCTCTACCTCAGGCGATATAAAAATTCTCCCGCTCCTTGTCATCCCTCCGATCCCGACGACATTGTCTACAACCTCAGCCGGCCGTTTACTGATATCAAGTTTCACCCCATCACAATACGCTTCCAGCCCATAAGTCTAGGGTACTGCCTTAGTGCTCTCATAAGGTGTTGGCCCTGCCTTGGTGATAGTGATCGTCGGTCGTCTGGCTGGCGCCGTTATAGTTATCGTTTTTCGGGGAATTGTTACCGTAGTGTTGTACCCCAAAATTTGACCGACCTCTCTGGCTTATGTTTTATTTCATTGCATCAGCATATACATAAGCATTGCATTGCATAACATTTTGCATTTCACAGGGGATCAAGAAATGTGTGTCTAACAAAATTACCAATGGTTTTTAACCTGATCAAGGAGTATTCAAGTCACCAAGTGGTTACCTTTATCAGAGACAAGTCAAGGTCCTTGAAGACAAACAGATAAGCATATGTGGTTGTCAGGGGCAGAAAAATCAAAAAATGTATGTTGCTTCCATCATAAGATTGAGCTGAATTGGATAGGTTTTGGTTGGGGTTCATTAAGTAGGAATGAGTGAAGTATATGTCGAAGTCCAGGTTTGACTTAATTCATCAGCAAGAAAGGGATCTATTTTGTTATCAAGGTCATGGTGCATTGATTTAAATGGTGTGTGACTAAAGCCCCAACCAGGGTTATGTGCAGTGTACCGAAGTTCATTTCTCAAGTCATAATATTTTGATTTTTCAAGAAGTGTTCCATGAAGGTTTCAACTCATCACGTTTTCAAATGGCAAACATCAAGAATGATTTGACAATTGACTCATGATTAAGTTTGTTCTGTGACTGACTTTAATGCTCAAGGACTAATTCAAAGTATCATCCAGGTCAGGGAAGATTTGAGAGTAGTTTTAATTGAGAACACGCAATTATTTGTGATTTCAATTATGATTGCTTTCTGATCAAGAAATGGAATAAGTCAGGGCATTGCAGATTTATTTCAAAGACTTGTTGTATTACTAAAACCTATGATTCAAGTAATTTTCAAGAGAATCACTAAAGAATCCATTATTTTGTTTCAAGCATATTACTTGAATCCATATACGTTCATCATAAAATATCATGACCAATACAAGAAATGTTACACAAAAAACCCATGGACAATTTAAGCCCATTACACTAAAAAGGCTCACGGGAAGTTACTGCAAATGAGAGGTCCTTTACATCATCAAACTATGGAAATTCATTTTGTTAAAAAGAGCAAGTTTCTGTCAATTCACACTATAATTCCACGAGCCTTTATTTTGTTTTGTTCAGCCATCTCCTAAACCGCAAAGCGAACGACATTACGCGAACTCAGTCAGGCCTCAATGCACCGTCGATTCCCACGCACCCTACCAAACCTCATTTCGTAGTATATTCATAACTTATCAATAACCAGGAATGCATGGTTGAAAGTGAAAACACAACTACTGTGCTCTACACTAAAAATAGGAGCTGCCATAGCTAATACGGGGTGCTTTGTAGAAATGCTGCTTCTTTTCTTCTGTTGTTTCTTCAACTGATTATCATGACCGGTTAATAACACTGAAACTTCAGCAATGGCATAGAGTTGTTGTAGATAACTTCTAGGCATGGCTTGTTTCAATTGGATCAAACTGGCATTTGACTTACTCTTTTGGTGGAAAAAGTTCCAACTGTATTTTTCTTCTGAAAATATGTACAAATGTAACACATTACCGAACAATCTCTTGAAATTTTAAGCTACATATCTGTATTTTTGTCTTTCAATTGTAGCATTTTCTTTTCCTGGTTGATGATTTAAAGCGGCATTTATAGAAAAAGGATAGAAGATGCTGACTATACCTGACTTAGAAGAAGCTGTGGTGCCACCAGTTTTACCTCCATCACCTCCTGACGTGCTGCCTGAAACGGAAACAGAACAAACACCTCTGCCAACCTATTCTATTATTAGTAGGCCTAGTGTTGGTACCACAGGAAAACACATACCTTACAGGGAAAATGAAAATTTGACCGGAACTGCAAGATATGCTAGCACGAATACTCACCTTGGCATTGAACAAAGTCGAAGAGATGATTTAGAGTCTCTTGGTTATGTTTTGATGTACTTCTTGAGAGGGAGTCTTCCTTGGCAGGGACTTAAAGCAGGAACCAAGAAACAGAAGTATGAGAAAATTAGTGAAAAAAGGTTTCTACATCGATTGAAGCCTTGTGTCGGGGTTATCCAACAGAATTCGCATCTTACTTCCATTACTGTCGCTCATTAAGGTTTGATGACAAGCCAGATTACGCGTATCTCAAAAGGATATTCCGTGACCTGTTTATTCGTGAAGGATTCCAATTTGATTACGTGTTTGACTGGACCATCTTGAAGTATCAGCAATCACAGCTTACCACACCTCCAGCACGGGCCATCATTCCTGGTACTGGAACCAGTTCTGCAATGCCACTTGCTGTTACCAATGCTGAGAGACACACAGGAGCAGAAGAAGGGCAACCCCCTGGTTTGGTATCAGTGGATTCCTCGAGGCGCAGAATGTCGAGACCCGTTTTGAATACTCTTTCAAGTGCCAATGTCTTGGGTCAGTCAAGTGGATCATCCAGGCGAGTTGCTGTTTCTAGTAGCCGTGATGCATTTGTTGGTGCTGAATCAGATGTCCATACACGCACTGCTGAGGCTAGCCCTGGAGCAGCATACCGAATTTTGGGTGGGCAAAGAAGTTCACCGATCGGGTCTTCTGATCCTCAGAGAGTAACACGGGCTGGAAGAAATGCTTCTCATGCCAATAATTATGAAAGTTCCCTTAGAGGCATGGACGGTTTGCAGTTAGAAAATGACGAGAGGACCCATTATTAATATCTCACCTTCTCATCTTGTGAGTTGATAGCCATCACAAAAGCAAAAGTTGCTTTATGTTGTGAAGTTGAGCTGTGAAGTTTGGATCTGAACTTGAAAATCCAGGTCTGTGTTGCTAACTCGTCTGCTCAATCGAGTGCTTATCTGTGAAGTTCAGGTTTAATTGGCGCTTCACTTCTGACCGAAACACAGCTCGTACTTCGCCACTTGATCATCAGCAGAACCTGCACAATCACAAAATTGAGGCAGCAACAATTGTCCAATTGTGATTTAGAAGAAGAACAAACAAATCAAGGGATTCATAAAACTTAAACAAAATTTGTACAAGGAATGGGGGTGCTGTTTTTACCGGCGAAATCAAAGGCCAGTCACAACATCAAAGCAAGCCGTTCTGTACAGCATTGTGAAAACGCAACACACCAGCCCCAAACATGCTGCCACACTCCAAAGTGACATAGAACAAAACCAGCAACAAGACAAAACCTGCGAACAGCAGCCAACACATAAACCAAAGCCTGCCATGCTAAACAAGACCTGCAACAGGGAATGAGAACAACTTTCACAAAGTAAAACTCTGCTACACAACCTGCAAGTGAAGACAAACAAAAAAAAAACCATAATTCTGCATCAAAACCGTACCACCACCTGCTATGCTCCTCCCACACCAGACAAACCCTGTAGAAAACACAAAACCGTACCGCCAGACAAACCTCACAGCTAGCCACTAGAACATATGAAAAGTCTCTTTAAGGGGAAGAGTGAAAGCATTCAAGAGAATCCTCAAAAAACTTCTTCAACAAGACCGAACACCCAAAAAAAAAAACCTCCTCTCAACACTAACAACATCTTTCTGAAACTATCCACAAAAAATTCCTTTCTTCAACAACCCAGATTTCAAACCACCATTAGCAAAAATCTCATAAAACCCCCTTTTCAACTCCCTTCACCATTTCAACCAACTTTTCTTCTCCATTCATCATTTTCTCAACAACGAGTAACAACAAACTCAAACAACCACAACCTTTGAACTTCAACCTAACAGTGGTCTTAACTCTGAGAAAACCTTCACAACTCTATCGATCTTCATTTATCATCAGCTCCATCAGCTCACTATCATCATCTTTTTCAACTTGAACCTCCAACTCCAAGCAACGACTTCTCATACTTCCATTTTCAATCAACCGTGAACTCAGAACACTTTCATAACCAAACGAATCCTCTTCAACACAACTCAGAAATATCATTGAGCTCACCCACAACCATCATCATCTTCATAGCATTTCGAACCAAATATCAAACATAACCCCACCTTCAACTCAAAACATGTAAATAGCATCAAGCATCAACATGTTTCAAGAGACAATAACGTCTTTCTAACCCCCAAGTCTGCCTCACCACTGCAAACAACATCACGCCTCCGTTTGTAGCGGCAACAAGACAATGACAGCATCAACCTCCATCTAGCTAGCAGAAGTAGGGTGCACGAACTTGACCTGAATCCTTTTCACAAACAGTTGGTGTGCACAGGTTCACAAACAAAAAAACAACAACGACATTGTATCCACAGCTCCGAAATAGCCCTCAAAAATAAGAAAATCACTTCATCACTCGCTCCAAAAATCAGCCTCCCTCACGACCAAGCTCATCATTGTAACGTAACCTCCCCACTACTGCCCACTTTCTGCTCGCTCTCTTCAACCTTCACACGCCCAAATCCTTCAACCAGATCCAAATTGAATACAAATAAGAAGGAGAAGCAGGATGGTGACATAAAAAAGGCCGATATGAAGAACTGTCGAATGAATTAAGACTGGGGGATGGTGATGTTATGTTGAACTTTATTCCTTGCGAATCGATTCACCACCGCGTGAGAGAAATCCATCGAGAAGAGATCAATCACACCTTTAGCTTCAACAACTGAACCAGAAGCGAAGCTTTGACAAGACGAGATCGAGGCGAAAAACAAATCGTGACCGAAAGGATGATGAGATGAAAGCTACGGGGCGAATACGGAGAAGAAGAGGATTCGTGAGATGTTCTAACCCTTTTCAAATTTCTGTTTGAAATCCTTTTCCTTTTGGGATGAATCTAGTATTCTCCCATTTCAGTTTTTTTTAATTTACTTATTTCATATAATTATTATTTAATGTGTATATTTAATTAGGATTAGTGTCTTCTTTAGATTCTTTCCTTGTTTAGTTAAGCTTTGAGTTGTTTTAGGTTTTAATTAATTTCTTTCTTATGCTAGTTAAAATTGATACTTCTTTGTTTAAGATTCAACTTTAATTTAGAATCACATTAGGATTAGACCTAATTATAATTATTCTAGAACTAGGTTTTTAAAAAAAAACAAACTTTATAGACATTTTCATTTTAATTTTATTTTTAAGAATTTGCATAGTTTAAAAAGATTAGATTTTATTTAATTTTGAACATTTTATTCCAATTTCCTCCTTTTGGGTCGATGACGAGACCTCCGTAATTCATTACCAGTCAAATTATTGATAAGTTATGTTGGATCTGAGACCACCTCTTTTCTCTCTTCGTCACTTGTCCCAACTCGATTCAAAAGCATTGACAAACCATCTTCAAATTCTTGGTATTGAATTAAAAAGAGAGGATTGGGTGTAGACCCCTTCTTCTTCGAGTGTTGGGATACCCACTGTAGTGAGGGTGGTTTTGACACTCGTCTTTCAATACGAAGACGCTTCCAACTTTTCCTCCTAAAACCTCGGCTCTGCACCGAGTGCATTTTCAAAAAACCTCGGTCTCGTACCGAGTCCATTTTCAAACCATCTTTAAAATAAATTTCTCTTTGTATTGAACTAAAAAGAGAGGATTGGGTGTAGACCTCTTCTTCTTCGAGTGTTAGGATGCCCACTGTAGTGAGGGTGGTCTTGATACTCGTCTTTCAATATGAAGATGCGACTTTGTCCACCACCTCTCACTTTCACAACTTCATCCCGCAACCCTTGTCACCTAAAAACCTCGGTCCCGTACCGAGTGCATTTTCAAATCATTTTCATAACAAAAACTTGAATGGTCGTGGAGTGGTTAGGCGTAGGCCTTCTCCTATCCCGAGTGCTGACGTTTACCATAGGGTTCTCTGTCGCAAATCACTTACCATTCAAAACCCAAAACACTTAATAAGAAAACGAAACTCTCTTTATGTTAAATTAAAGAGAGAGGATTGGGTGCAGACCTCTTCTTTTTCGAGTGTTGGGATGCCCACTGTAGTGAGGGTGGTTTCGACGCTCGTCTTTCAATACAAAGACGCCTCGTTCGCCACACCTTTTTATAACAAAAACTTTGAGATAACGAATTGGGTACTACCCGTAGGGGTTACTATCCGAGGACCTGTCTCGCCCCCTAAAAAACAATCTCAACCAATCAAACATGATACCTTGCCTCGCATGGCGAAAACCAATCTTTCAAACAGGATATGTTACGTCCGTTCTACCGCAAACAGGTAATGCCTAAGTCTCCAACGAGCGAGCAGCAAAACACCTAACTGCTAGAATGCGCACGATAACAGCGTCTACCAAGACTTCCCCACAAACCGTAAGCCGAACTACGGCTGCTCTGATTTCTCATACCAGATGAGAATACGTAGGCACAAGACGGCGATGTCTTGGCGAGCACAATCCCCCCTATCTGTAGTTCCCCGAACTACGTCGACTCTGACTTTCTCACATCTATTGAGAATACGTAGGCGTAGGACTGCGAAGTCCTACCGAGTCTGTTCTCTCTCTTCTTCCCCCCGTTACCTCTCTTTCCCCGTTTCTAAACCCTTATCTCTATCTTTTAGAACACTTTTATAGCATAATATTTAAGCAAATAAATTCACACATCGACATACAAAAGGTTCCCATCGAGTACGATGGATGCGAGGGGTGCTAATACCTTCCCCTCGCATAACCGGCTTCCGAACCCGTTCTTGGTTACGAGACCATCTTATCCATTATTTTTCTTAAGGTTTTCTCGATATTTTCCTTTCCCCTCATGGGATAAATAAAGTTCGGTGGCGACTCTTCTGTCCTTTCTTTTCGCCTCCCCGTCGTTGCTCGATGCATTTTTCGAGTAGCGTCAGCTGGCGACTCTGCTGGGGACGATCCTAGCGAGCCAAACCTATTTTGTTTTTCGTATTTGTGTTTTATTTGCTTTATTTGTTTATGCTTTATTTCCTAACCTGTTTGGTTTATTTGGGATTGGTTTGTGAGGATAAAGCTTTCTACCCGAGCTTTCAAGTATACACTAGGATAGGAGGTGGATTCTCTCTGATTTGCGAGACTTAGGACTCGTTGAGTTGGATTTAATTTCACCGCTCAGATGAGACCCCGTTGGGATGATTATGTCTTACGTGTAGTCGTAATGGCGTTCTTATTTCCAACTTGGGAGTCCGCGATTCTGAGGACCTTTTATAGAACCTTATTCCGAAGGTTGCTAAAACATAACTCTGTGTTCATCCTTTTGAAAGGATTACCGTCTTACGAGTAGTCGTTATGATGGGAAACTTTTGAGGGTTAGTGCATGGGACTTTGTTTGAAAAGCCTTTGGAATACCCTCTTATAAACCGATAGATTGCCCGCCCGAGGGGAGAGATATCTCGTTGTGCTGTCTTGCAGGAAACTTTGACCTTCATCCTGCCCGTTTGTCAGTATGAACAGTTACAGGGGGATCCTTGTACTAATGTTGTTTCAAGGCGAAGCGCGGGTCCGTCACAATCAACAACACAACAACATTTGATCCCTTGTTGCATTTGCATATTCATTTGCACTTCTCTACATGTCTTGCATATTGCATCATTCTTCATTTGCATAGGGGTGTTCTATTTCTGTGGACATTATTGCTTCATGTGGTTCTCCATTCGGTTTGTTCTAGAATTGAAGATCCAACCATTCACCAGTATTCCACCAAAAGAAATCAACAAAGACGATTATGGAACAAATTCGAGAAGAGTTGAGGGGAGTCCGAAGCCAAATGGGACAATTCATGACGGACATGCAAGCTTTGTTTCAGGATCAGAAATTACTTAGAGAGGAAGTCCATCAGTTGAAGACTCAGATGGGCCTGATAACAGAAGTCATGAGAAATGTGTTGAGAAAGGAAGGCGATCATGTGCCCGAAGCTGCAGCAGAGATGGCCATTCCACCTTTACATGTGGAACCTCTCCCAAGGCGTGAAGTGCCTCAAAGATATTTTACACAACCTGAGGTTCCAGTATTTCCTCGTCTTCCTGTTTCCCAAGACAATCCTAGGATTATGAGGTATGCTCAAAGGGCGAAGCAGTCCGACAGAATCTTCAACCAGATCCCTATGACTTATGCTCAGTTGTTGCAACTCTTGCTTCAACTTCGATTGGTTAAACTCCGGACTATGTCTCCACTTGCCGGTAAGCCACCACAAGGCTATGATGAAAGAGCCCATTGTGATTTCCATTCTGGGGCACCAGGGCATAGTATCGAGAACTGCAAAGCCTTTAAGCACAAGGTTCAGGATTTAATCGATTCAAGAGCATTTGAGTTCATGCCGAGCAATGGTCTTATTCCGGAAGATGTGGATGTTTCTATTCTCTCCCCTGAAGTCGTATCAGGTCAGGAGCCTGTCTTGCAATCTATGACCTTAGAGTCTTCCTGCCCGCAGCTATTGCCCGTTCCTAGGCCAAGCCTGAGGATGAAAGTTCCTGAACAAAGGGAGTCTCTGATACCTCAAATTCGATCTCCATATGTTTTAACTGTTCATAGTCGACATTCATACTATCATCAGCCGTGTCAGCACGCCCGACGAAGACCAGGGAAGCCAAAGAGGCAGTTCACCCAGTTGTCGTTGTCGTACAGTCAGATATTGCCAGACTTGATCACATATGGATTGATAGTGCCGAAAAATATTGGTCCAGAGATTCATCCACATACGTCAGGTTCTGATGTCGACGCCCGCTGTGATTACCATGTTGGGGCGCAGGGGCATTCAACCGAAGACTGTAAGGTGCTAAGAAGCAAGATTCAAACTCTGCTTGACTCCAACATGTTCTCTGTCACACCTCAGGGTATCCAGATCAACGATCCTCCTTCGTACAGTCATGTGGGTTCGGCAGCTAACGTTATGGAAGGATTCACCGAGAGCGGGTGTTCAGAAGATTATCAGGATGAGTCCGACGAGCAATTCTAAAAATGGATGGTTCAGCAGCGAATCAAGACTTGAAAGCCCAGTTCCTAGAAGCTGACAATACTTTTTATCATGTCATTTCTTTGCATTTGTAGTTTCTTTTCTGCTTAAATTTGAACTTATTTGCAAATCTTGTTTGTAGAACTCTGTTGTTTTCAGTTGATAATGATAATGAATTGAATATGTTTGTTTTGATTAAATCCATTCGTGTTCACTCAATGCTTTTATTGTTGTCAAGCGCTTGTTAAAGCAGAATCCGAGGGAGGATGACGAAATTTAAAGATGCAAACTTATTAATGTATGCCTTTTGAATTAAAACCTCTGCTGATGATGTACATGCATTGTTTCAAATTCCTAAACACCGGAGATATAAGGATGATAATCCCTTGTCAACCCCTTTGAGCCTAGTAGTAGGAGTTTCTTTCTGAAAACGAAAAAACCTCAATCTTAACCTGGGGCAGGGTAGGTGTCAGTTAATTCGACTAAACATCCAAATTGCAAGAGTAGTGTTCCCGTTCGAGGATCAATCACACCTATATAGGTCGTACCTAAAGAACCACTGTGGTTATCCTTCACCAGCCAAGGAGTGAGACAGTCACAATCCTTTTTCAACAAGTCAGACAAGCCGATGTCACACGATTTGTTCAAAAGAGAATCAAAAGAAAGAGAAAAATAAAAACCCGCTAAGTCGATAACTTGAAAGAGGGTAACTTAGGAAAAAATTAGGGCATCCCGCTGGACTTTGAAATCAAATGATATACTCAAAAGAGCCAGTCCAGGCAAAAATAGGGAATGAATAATGATGAAAAACAAGTCGTGTGACTCCAGGCACCAAAGACAAAAAGCGAGTGACTGTCACTCCAAAAACTTGTGGTTTCCTGAACCATCACTCCTGTCATTAACCTTTGAAAGGTGAGCGCTTGTGTTGAATTAGCTGAACATAGGATTGGAGAATATTAAGGAGAGTGGGTGGGTTAAACAGAACTTTGAGCCTTATATCCTTTCTTTCAAACCGTGAACATGACCAAGTTACAACCTTCAAAAGTCCTAATTGAAGCAGGTTTGTTTCGAAAGCATACTTCGGTAAAGATCGCGTCGAAACTGACTCCTAAAAGGATTTTCTTACCCTATGGGTATTGATATTGACATTCTGATAAGTGATTCATTCACTATATGCCATAAATTTTTTCTGGTGAACGGACTTGGATTTCAAAACTGTCATATGCATTGCATTAATATTATCTTTTGCAAAACAAATTGTTTAACTCACGAGAAAGCATTTGACATCAGGAAAGTTTCCACAGTAGAAAGTTTGATAGATAAGATGCATAATGTTTGAATACTCTGTTGAGCGGGGGCGAGCCATATCAAATGATCATAAAAGGGAGTCAGCCATTCTAAGATGCAGTTAATCTGCGGCAATTAGGTCGAGATTTGATAAATCTCTCGAAGTCAGCCAGGGGCATTCCTCTACAAATCAGCCAGTCAGGGGCAAATCACTTCAAGGCTGGGGCAGGCCACCCCAAGAGCCCGAAAGTTATCTATATCCGAGCGCCAACACTTCTTCGGGGTTCGAAGCGCTGAGGCCGTTCATATCTAACCATCAGGGTACCGAAATTTTAGGTTTCCTTTCGAGGAAGGTTTTTACAAAAGTTCCACAGGCTAGGGCAAAATTGGAAATAAAGGAGATGTGTTCCTCTCCATATCTTCAGAGCTTATCAGAGTTATAGAAGCAGATTTGGGTTTATTCCCCAGCAGTGGGGCGAGTGCAGTACTGTTATCCCCACAGAGTCTGAACGATTGACTCCTTTCCCATCAGAGTCTAGATCATTGACTCGTTCCTCAAGCGGAAGTTGATTATTGTTGAGTTTACTTCTCATTTTCCCCAAGCAGAGGTTGGTTCCCTCCTTATCTAACCCCCAACCAAGGCAGCGGAGTTAATTTTCCTTCCCCACAGAGTGGAACTAACTCAGAGATCATTCATCTCCATCCCCAGCAAAGATAAGTGTGGGATAAGCTCCCAGTAAGTCTTATTCAATATCCCTAGCAGATAGCGGATTCAATCTCCGACAGAATGGAGCTATTCCTCAGCAATCTGCTGTGTTTCCCCAGTAGAGTTATTCTGGCTAATCATTCATAGCTGATTTCCCCGGTAGAGTGGAGTTGTCGCCTCCAGCCAAGTTGCTTGATCCCCATAAGAGTTGTAGGCTGATAGGCCATCCGGGACGTTTTCCGCAGCAGAGTTTGATTTGGATCCCCAGCGGAGTGGTTTTGTTCTTAGCGGAGCAGTTTTACCCAGAAGTTTTTCTCGGAGGCCATCCACGGCTTGCATTCCCCAGCATGAGTTTGTTTGCGCTAGGCGTATCTAGCTCTGACTCAACGGAGTTGGCTCTTTCTCTTTAGCATTTATTTTGCTAAAGTGGTTCATTTGCATCTACATACATGCATAACATCTACCCAAACGTGAAGCATTTCCATTTCACATGGAGCATTTCGTCATATCCAAACGTATGCATGTGAAACATAAGCTGAGTCGTTACCCTTTTGTTTCAAGTGAATCCCGCAGATGACTAGTATCTTCGCCCGTGTGTTGGCTAGACCCCAGCTCATGCTGTCTCCCCAGCGGTTTTCTTTTGTGATTGTCACCAATGGATGGTCTTAAATTCGTTTGAATCTTGTTGCTCATATATTCAGCGAAGCCTTGGCGGCGATGTCAAGTGATTTAGTTCTTCAACGGCAATGTTGAGAAGTTTGTTTCTGACCGCGATGTCAGATGGTTTAGTCCTCCAACGACGATATTGGGAAGTTTGTTTTGACGACGATGTCAGATAATTTGATTTTTTCAGCGGTGATGCTGAATATTTGTTTTGATGGCGATGTCAAGTAATTTGGTTCTTCAGCGGTGATGCTGAATATTTGTTTTGACGGCGATGTCAAGTGGTTGTCCTTCAGCGGCGATGCTGAATATTTGTTTTGACGGCGATGTTAAGTGATTGATCTTCAGCGGCGATGTTGAATATTTGTTTTGACGGCAATGTCAAGCGATTTAGTTTTTCAGCGGTGATACTGAATATTTGTTTTGACGGTGATGTCAAGTGGTCGTTTTTCAGCGGTGATGCTGAATATTTGTTTTGACGGCGATGTCAAGAGGTTGTCCTTCAGCGGCGATGCTGAATATTTGTTTTGAAGGCGATGTCAAGTGATTTGATTCTTCAACGGCGATGTTGAAAAGTTTGTTTTGACGGCGATGTTAAGTGATTTGATTCTTCAACGGCGATGTTGAGAAGTTTGTTTTGACGGCGATGTCAAGTGGTTTAGATCTTCAACAGCGATGTTGAGAAGTTTGTTTTGACGGTGATGTCAAGTGATTTGATTCTTCAACGGCGATGTTGAAAATTTTGTTTTGACGGCGATGTCAAGTGATTTGATTCTTCAACGGCGATGTTGAGAAGTTTGTTTTGACGGCGATGTCAAGTGGTTTAGATCTTCAACGGCGATGTTGAGAAGTTTGTTTTGACGGTGATGTCAAGTGATTTGATTCATCAACGGCGATGTTGAAAGTTTGTTCTGATGGCGATGTCAGATGATTTAGTTTTTCAGCGGCGATATTGAAAGTTTGTTTTGACGGCGATGTCAAAAGTGATTGTATCCTTCAGCGGCGATGTTGAAAGTTTGTTCCTGACGGCGATGTCAGATGATTTAGTTCTTCAACGGCGATGTTGAATGTTTGTGTTGACGGCGATGTCAAAAGTAATTGTATTCTTCAACGGCGATGTTGAGATGTTTATGTTGACGGCGATGTCAAAAGTAATTGTACTCTTCAACGGTGATCTTGAAAGTTTGTTTTGACGGCGATGTCAAAAGTAACTATATCTTTGAATTTAATGGCTGTTCGTATTTAACGGAAAAATTGACGGCGAGGTCAGATCATTCTGAGGATTGACGGCGAAGTCAGAAGACGATTTTAAAAAATTTTTTTTTTTTGACGGCGAAGTCAGAAAATATTGTAGATTTGACGGCGAAGTCAGAAGACGATTTTGAAAAAATTTTTTGACGGCGAAGTCAGAAAATATTGTAAATTGGACGGTGAGGTCAGAAGATTATTTTGAAGAGCTGACGGCGAAGTCAGGGGCTTTACCAAAGTTCTGTAAAAAAAATTGACGGCGAAGTCAGAAAATATTGAGGACCGACGATAAAGTCAGTGGATTTATAATTTTGACGCTGAGAGCTGGCGGCGAGGTCAGACGTTCTACTTAATATGGGTGCCTGGCGGCGATGTCAGAAGTTCGTTTCGCGGTTGTCAAATTTCCGGGTCCTTGGGTATTCAACCGTCTTTTACCTTGATTGTATGAAAGTCGCTTACCTTTCATCCCTTCAGGCCCAAGCCGTTTGAATAGGGGTAGCTGTTGTACCCCAAAATTTGACCGACCTCTCTGGCTTATGTTTTATTTCATTGCATCAGCATATACATAAGCATTGCATTGCATAACATTTTGCATTTCACAGGGGATCAAGAAATGTGTGTCTAACAAAATTACCAATGGTTTTTAACCTGATCAAGGAGGTTATATTCAAGTCACCAAGTGGTTACCTTTATCAGAGACAAGTCAAGGTCCTTGAAGACAAACAGATAAGTATATGTGGTTGTCAGGGGCAGAAAAATCAAAAAATATATGTTGCTTCCATCATAAGATTGAGCTGAATTGGATAGGTTTTGGTTGGGGTTCATTAAGTAGGAATGAGTGAAGTATATGTCGAAGTCCAGGTTTGACTTAATTCATCAGCAAGAAAGGGATCTATTTTGTTATCAAGGTCATGGTGCATTGATTTAAATGGTGTGTGACTAAAGCCCCAACCAGGGTTATGTGCAGTGTACCGAAGTTCATTTCTCAAGTCATAATATTTTGATTTTTCAAGAAGTGTTCCATGAAGGTTTCAACTCATCACGTTTTCAAATGGCAAACATCAAGAATGATTTGACAATTGACTCATGATTAAGTTTGTTCTGTGACTGACTTTAATGCTCAAGGACTAATTCAAAGTATCATCCAGGTCAGGGAAGATTTGAGAGTAGTTTTAATTGAGAACACGCAATTATTTGTGATTTCAATTATGATTGCTTTCTGATCAAGAAATGGAATAAGTCAGGGCATTGCAGATTTATTTCAAAGACTTGTTGTATTACTAAAACCTATGATTCAAGTAATTTGCAAGAGAATCACTAAAGAATCCATTATTTTGTTTCAAGCATATTACTTGAATCCATATACGTTCATCATAAAATATCATGACCAATACAAGAAATGTTACACAAAAAACCCATGGACAATTTAAGCCCATTACACTAAAAAGGCTCACAGGAAGTTACTGCAAATGAGAGGTCCTTTACATCATCAAACTATGGAAATTCATTTTGTTAAAAAGAGCAAGTTTCTGTCAATTCACACTATAATTCCACGAGCCTTTATTTTGTTTTGTTCAGCCATCTCCTAAACCGCAAAGCGAACGACATTACGCGAACTCAGTCAGGCCTCAATGCACCGTCGATTCCCACGCACCCTACCAAACCTCATTTCGTAGTATATTCATAACTTATCAATAACCAGGAATGCATGGTTGAAAGTGAAAACACAACTACTGTGCTCTACACTAAAAATAGGAGCTGCCATAGCTAATACGGGGTGCTTTGTAGAAATGCTGCTTCTTTTCTTCTGTTGTTTCTTCAACTGATTATCATGACCGGTTAATAACACTGAAACTTCAGCAATGGCATAGAGTTGTTGTAGATAACTTCTAGGCATGGCTTGTTTCAATTGGATCAAACTGGCATTTGACTTACTCTTTTGGTGGAAAAAGTTCCAACTGTATTTTTCTTCTGAAAATATGTACAAATGTAACACATTACCGAACAATCTCTTGAAATTTTAAGCTACATATCTGTATTTTTGTCTTTCAATTGTAGCATTTTCTTTTCCTGGTTGATGATTTAAAGCGGCATTTATAGAAAAAGGATAGAAGATGCTGACTATACCTGACTTAGAAGAAGTTGTGGTGCCACCAGTTTTACCTCCATCACCTCCTGACGTGCTGCCTGAAACGGAAACAGAACAAACACCTCTGCCAACCTATTCTATTATTAGTAGGCCTAGTGTTGGTACCACAGGAAAACACATACCTTACAGGGAAAATGAAAATTTGACCGGAACTGCAAGATATGCTAGCACGAATACTCACCTTGGCATTGAACAAAGTTGAAGAGATGATTTAGAGTCTCTTGGTTATGTTTTGATGTACTTCTTGAGAGGGAGTCTTCCTTGGCAGGGACTTAAAGCAGGAACCAAGAAACAGAAGTATGAGAAAATTAGTGAAAAAAGGTTTCTACATCGATTGAAGCCTTGTGCCGGGGTTATCCAACAGAATTCGCATCTTACTTCCATTACTGTCGCTCATTAAGGTTTGATGACAAGCCAGATTACGCGTATCTCAAAAGGATATTCCGTGACCTGTTTATTCGTGAAGGATTCCAATTTGATTACGTGTTTGACTAGACCATCTTGAAGTATCAGCAATCACAGCTTGCCACACCTCCAGCACGGGCCATCATTCCTGGTACTGGAACCAGTTCTGCAATGCCACCTGCTGTTACCAATGCTGACAGACACACAGGAGCAGAAGAAGGGCAACCCCCTGGTTTGGTATCAGTGGATTCCTCGAGGCGCAGAATGTCAGGACCCGTTTTGAATACTCTTTCAAGTGCCAATGTCTTGGGTCAGTCAAGTGGATCATCCAGGCGAGTTGCTGTTTCTAGTAGCCGTGATGCATTTGTTGGTGCTGAATCAGATGTCCGTACACGCACTGCTGAGGCTAGCCCTGGAGCAGCATACCGAATTTTGGGTGGGCAAAGAAGTTCACCGATCGGGTCTTCTGATCCTCAGAGAGTAACACGGGCTGGAAGAAATGCTTCTCATGCCAATAATTATGAAAGTGCCCTTAGAGGCATGGACGGTTTGCAGTTAGAAAATGACGAGAGGACCCATTATTAATATCTCACCTTCTCATCTTGTGAGTTGATAGCCATCACAAAAGCAAAAGTTGCTTTATGTTGTGAAGTTGAGCTGTGAAGTTTGGATCTGAACTTGAAAATCCAGGTCTGTGTTGCTAACTCGTCTGCTCAATCGAGTGCTTATCTGTGAAGTTCAGGTTTAATTGGCGCTTCACTTCTGACCGAAACACAGCTCGTACTTCGCCACTTGATCATCAGCAGAACCTGCACAATCACAAAATTGAGGCAGCAACAATTGTCCAATTGTGATTTAGAAGAAGAACAAACAAATCAAGGGATTCATAAAACTTTAACAAAATTTGTACAAGGAATGGGGGTGCTGTTTTTACCGGCGAAATCAAAGGCCAGTCACAACATCAAAGCAAGCCGTTCTGTACAACATTGTGAAAACGCAACACACCAGCCCCAAACATGCTGCCACACTCCAAAGTGACATAGAACAAAACCAGCAACAAGACAAAACCTGCGAACAGCAGCCAACACATAAACCAAAGCCTGCCATGCTAAACAAGACCTGCAACAGGGAATGAAAACAACTTTCACAAAGTAAAACTCTGCTACACAACCTGCAAGTGAAGACAAACAAAAAAAAAACCATAATTCTGCATCAAAACCGTACCACCACCTGCTATGCTCCTCCCACACCAGACAAACCCTGCAGAAAACACAAAACCGTACCGCCAGACAAACCTCACAGCTAGCCACTAGAACATATGAAAAGTCTCTTTAAGGGGAAGAGTGAAAGCATTCAAGAGAATCCTCAAAAAACTTCTTCAACAGGACCGAACACCCAAAAAAAAAAACCTCCTCTCAACACTAACAACATCTTTCTGAAACTATCCACAAAAAATTCCTTTCTTCAACAACCCAGATTTCAAACCACCATTAGCAACAATCTCATAAAACCCCCCTTTTCAACTCCCTTCACCATTTCAACCAACTTTTCTTCTCCGTTCATCATTTTCTCAACAACGAGTAACAACAAACTCAAACAACCACAACCTTTGAACTTCAACCAAACAGTGGTCTTAACTATGAGAAAACCTTCACAACTTTATCGATCTTCATTTATCATCAGCTCCATCAGCTCACTATCATCATCTTTTTCAACTTGAACCTCCAACTCCAAGCAACGACTTCTCATACTTCCATTTTCAATCAACCGTGAACTCAGAACACTTCCATAACCAAACGAATCCTCTTCAACACAACTCAGAAATATCATTGAGCTCACCCACAACCATCATCATCTTCATAGCATTTCGAACCAAATATCAAACGTAACCCCACCTTCAACTCAAAACATGTAAACAGCATCAAGCATCAACATGTTTCAAGAGACAATAACGTCTTTCTAACCCCCAAGTCTGCCTCACCACTGCAAACAACATCACGCCTCCGTTTGTAGCGGCAACAAGACAATGACTGCATCAACCTCCATCTAGCTAGCAGAAGTAGGGTGCACGAACTTGACCTGAATCCTTTTCACAAACAGTTGGTGTGCACAGGTTCACAAACAAAAAAACAACAACGACGTTGTCTCCACAGCTCCGAAATAGCCCTCAAAAATAAGAAAATCACTTCATCACTCGCTCCAAAAATCAACCTCCCTCACGACCAAGCTCATCATTGTAACGTAACCTCCCCACTACTACCCACTCTCTGCTCGCTCTCTTCAACCTTCATACGCCCAAATCCTTCAACCAGATCCAAATTGAATACAAATAAGAAGGAGAAGCAGGATGGTGACATAAACAAGGCCGATATGAAGAATTGTCGAATGAATTAAGACTGGGGGATGGTGATGTTATGTTGAACTTTATTCCTTGCGAATCGATTCACCACCGCGTGAGAGAAATCCGTCGAGAAGAGATCAATCATACCTTTAGCTTCAACAACTGAACCAGAAGCGAAGCTTTGACAAGACGAGATCGAGGCGAAAAACAAATCGTGACCGAAAGGATGATGAGATGAAAGCTACGGGGCGAATACGGAGAAGAAGAGGATTCGTGAGATGTTCTAACCCTTTTCTCATTTCTGTTTGAAATCCTTTTCCTTTTGGGATGAATCTAGTATTCTCCCATTTCAGTTTTTTTTAATTTACTTATTTCATATAATTATTATTTAATGTGTATATTTAATTAGGATTAGTGTCTTCTTTAGATTCTTTCCTTGTTTAGTTAAGCTTTGAGTTGTTTTAGGTTTTAATTAATTTCTTTCTTATGCTGGTTAAAATTGATACTTCTTTGTTTAAGATTCAACTTTAATTTAGAATCACATTAGGATTAGACCTAATTATAATTATTCTAGAACTAGGTTTTAAAAAAAAAACTTTATAGACATTTTCATTTTAATTTTATTTTTAAGAATTTGCATAGTTTAAAAAGATTAGATTTTATTTATCTTTGAACATTTTATTCCAATTTCCTCCTTTTGGGTCGATGACGAGACCTCCGTAATTCATTACCAGTCAAATTATTGATAAGTAATGTTGGATCTGAGACCACCTTTTTTCTCTCTTCGTCACTTGTCCCAACTCGATTCAAAAGCATTGACAAACCATCTTCAAAATCAATTCTTGGTATTGAATTAAAAAGAGAGGATTGGGTGTAGACCCCTTCTTCTTCGAGTGTTGGGATGCCCACTGTAGTGAGGGTGGTTTTGACACTCGTCTTTCAATACGAAGACGCTTCCAACTTTTCCTCCTAAAACCTCGGCTCTGTACCGAGTGCATTTTCAAAAAACCTCGGTCTCGTACCGAGTCCATTTTCAAACCATCTTTAAAATAAATTTCTCTTTGTATTGAACTAAAAAGAGAGGATTGGGTGTAGACCTCTTCTTCTTCGAGTGTTGGGATGCCCACTGTAGTGAGGGTGGTCTCGATACTCGTCTTTCAATATGAAGATGCGACTTTGTCCACCACCTCTCACTTTCACAACTTCATCCCGCAACCCTTGTCACCTAAAAACCTCGGTCCCGTACCGAGTGCATTTTCAAATCATTTTCATAACAAAAACTTGAATGGTCGTGGAGTGGTTAGGCGTAGGCCTTCTCCTATCCCGAGTGCTGACGTTTACCGTAGGGTTCTCTGTCGCAAAACATTTACCATTCAAAACCCAAAACACTTAATAAGAGAACGAAACTCTCTTTATGTTGAATTAAAGAGAGAGGATTGGGTGTAGACCTCTTCTTCTTCGAGTGTTGGGATGCCCACTGTAGTGAGGGTGGTTTCGACGCTCGTCTTTCAATACAAAGACGCCTCGTTCGCCACACCTTTTTATAACAAAAACTTTGAGATAACGAATTGGGTACTACCCGTAGGGGTTACTATCCGAGGACCTGTCTCGCCCCCTAAAAAACAATCTCAACCAATCAAACATGATACCTTGCCTCACATGGCGAAAACCAATCTTTCAAACAGGATATGTTACGTCCGTTCTACCGCAAACAGGTAATGCCTAAGTCTCCAACGAGCGAGCAGCAAAACACCTAACTGCTAGAATGCGCACGATAGCAACGTCTACCAAGACTTCCCCACAAACCGTAAGCCGAACTACGGCTGCTCTGATTTCTCATACCAGATGAGAATACGTAGGCACAAGACGGCGATGTCTTGGCGAGCACAATCCCCCCTATCTGTAGTTCCCCGAACTACGTCGACTCTGACTTTCTCACATCTATTGAGAATACGTAGGCATAGGACTGCGAAGTCCTACCGAGTCTGTTCTCTCTCTTCTTCCCCCCGTTACCTCTCTTTCCCCGTTTCTAAACCCTTCTCTCTATCTTTTAGAACACTTTTATAGCATAATATTTAAGCAAATAAATTCACACATCGACAAACAAAAGGTTCCCATCGAGTACGATGGATGCGAGGGGTGCTAATACCTTCCCCTCGCATAACCGGCTTCCGAACCCGTTCTTGGTTACGAGACCATCTTATCCATTATTTTTCTTAAGGTTTTCTCGATATTTTCCTTTCCCCTCATGGGATAAATAAAGTTCGGTGGCGACTCTTCTGTCCTTTCTTTTCGCCTCCCCGTCGTTGCGCGATGCATTTTTCGAGTAGCGTCACGTAGCTACATCACTTTGCTCATCAGCTAATACTTCTGCAGGTTTCTCAACTGCCGTTCTGTCGAATTGCAACGTGGCTTCATCTATCAAGGTCTGAATACCCTTCTTCAATTCAGCACAACCCCCAGCTTGGGTCCAACACTCTAGACAAAACTCATCGCAGCCCGGATACACACCTCCTTTCAATAACCTGTTCTTTATTTCACACAACAGTGTTTTTAGTTCATCAACATTCATGATCAGGTTCAAACCCTCCTCAGTCAAAATAGCATTTGCCCCATGGTTGGGCATGGGCTGTTGTACTATGTTCGGACCGCTTGTCCAAAATTTATGGCCTTGCTATCCAACAGATCTTGCACCACATGCTTGAACGCGTGGCAAGTCTCTATGTCATGGCCAGGAGCCCCGGAGTGGAACTCGCAGTGCTTATTCATATCAAAACCAAACGGAGGAGTGCCCGTCATTGGCGCTATAGTCCTCTTTTCCACCAAATTCAAACCCAGTAATGTTTGGAGTAACTCTGCATACGTATAAGAAGGTACATCAAATACTCTTTTCGGCCTCGTGTTAGGAAATCTCCTCTGTCCCTGACTTGGCCTCTACTGCTGTTGTTGTTGCTGCTGCTGTGGTGGTATCTGCTGTAGTGGTATTGGTTGTTGATGGAATGGAATTGTGACGCTTGCCACCTATTGCGGATGATTGTACTGATTCCGTCCTCTGCCCCGGCCTCGGCCCCCGAATACTGCACTTGTGTCACCCTGACGGCGACCACCAAAAGCTCTTCTGTTACTGCCAACTAGAGTAGATTCCTCAGCTTGGAATCTCCCCATTTTAATATTACTTTCAACCTTCTCGCCCATCAAGATTAGATCCAAGAAACTGCCCAAAGAAGCGGGGAACAACTTGTCATAAAACATACCGGTGAACGTTCCTATGAACATATCATTCATCTCCTTCTCAACCAAAGGAGGATGAACCCTTGCAGCCATGTCGCGCCATCTCTGCGCATATTCTTTGAAACTCTCATCTTTCTTCTGCGACAACCCCTGTAGCTGGACCCTGTTCGGTGCCAGGTCACTATTGTACTTATAATGAGCCACAAACGCTTCAGCCAGTTGCTTCCAAGTCTTTATCTGAGCAGGTTCCAATCCCATGTACCATTCAAGGGAAGGACCAGACAAGCTGTCTTGAAAGAAATGCATCAGCATTCTTTCATCGTTCGAATAAGCCGACATCCTTCTATAGTATGACCGCACATGCACCTTCGGACAGGTATCTCCCTTATATTTGTCAAATGTGGGATCTTTAAACTTCAGCGGTACCCTCAGGCCAGGCACCAAACCCATTGTGGTCATATCTAAACCAACAGCACTTTGATTCACAACACCTTTCATCTGCTCCTCGAGCATCTTGATTCGCTGAGTGTTGTCTACAGGACCTTCAAAACCTTTACCAGAAAAAGCATATTCTTGTTGGTCTTCTATCCAATTACCATTCTCATTTCCGTACCCGTCATACCCATTGTTACGACCAAATCTAGTCTGATTCATCACAGGGCCCCGTCCCCTGTTACCATACCCTTGAGCGACCCCGGCAGGTCCAAAAGGCATCATTCCAGCACCATTTCCGTTACCGAATCCACCATAGCCCTGATTGGCATTACCAAATCCATCATGTCCGAAACCTGGAGCGTTGAAGCCAAACTTCCCATCCTGGTTAGCATAATCAAACCCCTGGTCGTTATAGCCAAATCCGTTGTTACCGAAGCCATTACCTCCAATATTATCACCGCCCAGATTGGCATCTCCGAATCCAACATTGTTAATGACCGTCTCATTACCGATTCCTATATTACCGTTCCCGGCGCCAGCGCCATTGTTCATATTCACAGCAGGTATATTTGCCACAGGTGGAGCTACCGGTGTAGGAGTACCATCCCCATGAATGGTGTCAACACGTACAGAATTGTGGTCTTCGTGTCCATTCCCGACATTTCTCGCTAGCAATGGCTGCACCAGAGTTTGCAAGTTTTCCTGCCCTTTCACAATTGTCTCCATCGTCTGCATGAACAGCGCCAGCTTCTCACGCATGTCCCGCATCTCGCTCTGCACCTGGTCCATAACTCTTTTGCAGTTGGTACAAGTAGAGTATTGGTGAGGACGTTGACTTTCAATCCTGGAAAAACCTGTGAGGATGCAGGAAATGAGATACAGTTCAATAATCACCTGTAATGCAATATGAATGTGTTATGCAAATGCAACATGTGTCCGTGCATTAGGGAATACCACTCCCCAATTCTAGTGCTAATGTGTTAGTATGGTGACAGTGACAGCAATAAGAAGTTCGGAACCCAATCATAGAAAAACATCTCATACATTGCAGAGAATCCCATCAAGTCAGGAATACAATATTAATGAGCGTACAATAAGAAGGCATGACCTCAACCAACAATCCTGGTGATGGCCAGCACAATGCAAATAAAGCATACACATCAACACATGACATAGTCAAGTGCAAACATACGCCTGGTACTCCTCTAATAACCTCTTAGTCTCGGGATGATTTGGTTGAGTAAGCAAACCCTTGACAAGTAGATTTCTTCGCTTGAGAGCACGTCGTAAATCACCAGCAGATTCCTCCCGTGCCCCTTCTCCGAAGCGATCCTCTAACTTCCATTTCTGAGACACAACCTCCTTCTTGCACTCGATGGCTTTGTTCAATGAGTTCTGAAGACTATATATTGCCATCACCTCCTCTTCATACTTTCTCTTGCTAGCCTTCAACTGATCTTCGAGTTCAAAAATTTGCTGATTCAATTTGTCTTCCCTCTTTTTGTTGTTGGTTAGCGTAGCATTCCACGTTTTGTTGCAAGAAGAGATTTCCCGGTAGGCGGCATCGAGTGACTTCTTCTTGGACTCTAACATATCATGAGAGCTTCTGAATTCTTTTCCCAGACGTTCACGCTTCTTTTTCTCTTCTGTCAGTTCAGCACCTAGCCTGTTTACTAACTCAGTCTGCTGTTGGAAGGAATACACAGCTTTGTTTTTCTCACTCCGCATCTGAGCCAATTCCTTCTCTAACTCTTCATTGATCTTTATCAAGTCTTCTTTTTCTTTCATAACCTTCTCATAGACCTCAATAGCTACAGTAGTTGGTTCCTCCGCTGGAATGGGAACAGGACGTGATATTGCCGGAAAAGGCATCTGCACCTGTCTTGCCCTCTCTTGAATCCACACTTTATATGGCATATAGGCTTGAAAATCATTCTTGCCTAGCAATGGTTTTCCTCTTCTGCAGATATGATTCCAAGCGTGCTGAAGCTTGGCCAATAATTCCCCACTCAGGTCACCGGTGAAATACAGAGATTCCTGTATTTCTTCCTCCTTTGGCGGGCTTTTCAAAGCATAACCGAATTGCCTGATCAATAATGATGGATTGTAGTTAATGCACCCTTTCCTCCCAATCAGAGGAACATTAGGATATCCGGCACAGCTGTAGATAATCTCATATCCCAATAAAGCTCTGTCAAACCAGACAACATCTTCTAAAGAAAGTCCCATCAGATGCTCAGACCAATCCACCGTATCTGCAGACTCAGCAAAAATACCCTTCTTGGGCAGGTGACTCTCAAACCACATATACAGCAAAGGCACACAACAAGAGACGTTCTTGCCCTTCCTATTCTCATTCTTATAATGCAGTGAGTGATAGAAATCTCCAATCAGAGTAGGCACAGGATTGCTTGAAGCAAATATATGGAATGCATCCAAATCAACGAAGTCAGGCATATTAGGGAACAGTACAATGCCATAGATACACAAAGCAAGGATAGCATTAAACACAACCCAACAACCACCCTTGGCGTACTCTTGTGCTTTCCCAACTAAGAACTTGAGAGAAAAACCAGAAACTCCATTCCACGAGGTTAACAACAGTTCTGAGGAGTCTAGGTGCAACGCAACAGCCAAATCCTCCAGCTTGGGCTCAGCACCCATATGAATGAAGGGCACCTTGTTCTGAATAGTCAACTCCAAGATCTCAGCATATTCCTCCATGGTCGGAGCCAGAATGAAGTCAGGGAAAGTAAAACACCTCAGTGGGGGATCACAGAACTGCATCAGTGCGTACAATCCGTTACGCTCATACATGGATGGTTTATAAACCAGCCTGAGCAGTTTCCCATAACTCTTCCTGAAGCCTCTCTTCACCTCATCATCAGCTAGAGATACCAAACCAAGTAAAGAAGAAACATCGGGATTAGGCAACTTGTACGCAACAGTCTTCCTCAAAATACTCATAATAACAGATGGAAGTCCGGAGCACTAGAATCGGGAAGTATGAAAATGCACCTGCAGCACAGACACACGTTAATGATATGCACATGATGATGCAAACAATGCAATATGCAAGTAATGCAACAAGGGATCACGTGCCCCTGGCTGAGAAATTCAATCCACAACACTGGCCTCAAATAGACCCACAAACTGCTCAAGACCATCCACAATGCTCCAACCTGGTCTCTGACAGACCTAATAACACTGTCCTCAAATACCACTGAATCTCAATCAAGAAAACCGGTAATCTGGAGGTCAAGTTACCTGCATGTCCCAACCCCTCTCACAGGTAGGTGTCCTAATAACTGACACAAGGTACGGCATCCTACGCGGTCGTTGGCGTCACAGACTTTCAAGACTGATGATACGATACCCAGAAGGTGTGGCATCATCATGTCCTGAAGAGGCCTCACTTAGCCAACTTCCAAATGATCGGTCCCCGGAGTCGACAATCCAACTAACCAACAACCCCCTCAACCCAAAGGGTTGAAAAAGAAGCCAACCAGAAGAACCTCGTCCGAGTGTGGATTTCATGAGACACTAGTACATGCAAAGCATGCACGCGCCCACTAATTTCTACTCTAATTCTAGGTGCACTCAAGCCCAGGTCCGGCTTATCTCTCAATCATAGAGCCCCCTCATACCCACAGCAATAATAACAATAATATAATGCTGAATGTAAAATACAAAAAACGTAAATCTATACAAAATCCTCGACGGGAAAACAAGCGCTAGGATTGACTCGCGTAGGGAACCGTTGGAGTCCCCAGCAGAGTCGCCAGCTGTCGCTACTGCGAAAATCGGCACCGGCTGAACAGAAGAGTCGCCACCGTGCGTTATTTATCCCAAAGGAGGGAAAGGAAATGCTCGAAGTAAACCTACCGCAAAGACGGGAAAGGAATGATCATCGCAACCAAATCCTGGATTCGGGAGTCGGTTACGCAAGGGGAAGGTATTAGCACCCCTCACGTCCGTCGTACTCGATGGGATCCACGCTTGTTTTCTAGTACGGATTGTTATTCTATCTATTCTACAGGTCCGGGGTTAAAAGAAAAGAAAATGACTCGGCAAAGTATCGCACTTTATGCCTACGTATTCCCGTCTGGAACGAGAAATCAGAGTCAACGTAGTTCGCCTACCTACTGGAAAGGAGGGGAAGGTTGCTCGCTAGGATATCGCATCCTATGCCTACGTACTTTTATACAACATGAAAGATCAGAGCAAACGTAGTTCGGGCCACGTACGACACAAGTCTGTCTTGATTGTTTTTATCCTTCTGAAAAAGGTTTTCTCCTGATTACGCGTCCAAGTGGACAAAAATGAATCTTTGGTTGGTTTACAGTCTTTTACGCAAGAACTGTTTTTTATTGATGTTTATCCTTTTATTGTATTTTTCTGGTTGTTTTGAGAAAGAAGAGACAGAACTCTAAAACCTATGGTTGAAAAAAGGGAATCAAAATCTATCCTAATGTTATCATGCATGGATGAAAGCCTAATGTCTGTCATGTTCCTCTCTCGCGCAAAGAGAAACAGAGATCCTAAGGGATAAACGGAAAAGAAACAGCATATATACAGTAAAGCAGTAAAATGCATGAATGCAGCAGTACAAGCGAGGCAAGGGAGTCCCACTCGACCTCGAACCTAGAAAACAATGGGCAAAGTGAAACAACTTCACTTCAACCCTATGGGAAAATTAACAAGCAATACAGTAAAGAAACTAAACTCCAAAACTAGCCCTGACAGCACACCAGCTCCTACAGCAGCAAACCCTAGCTTTTTGACATGAACAATCTTCATCTTTGTAAATCTTTGATCTTCATCTCTATCTTCAATGGCTTCTTGCTTCAAGACAAGCTCTCCTAGATGAATTGATTTTATCAGAAGAAATTGAATGTCAAACAATTCATTGACGACCAAAGGAAGTCTATGGATAGTTGACATTGTAATAGAGTGGTTCTCTCAAAGTTCTACCTCTAAGGTAAGGCCACTTATCCCTCCAAAGGAGGGAGGTGAATACCATAGAGGGACTTTATGTCATAGAGAGGAATGGAAGCACATGAAGCTATCCATGTTTGCACAAGACAATTCAGTCTATTCTAAGGCTCTGCTTATTCCTATTGTTTCCTATGCCTTCAATCAGCATCTTCAATCCAAGCAATCTTCAAGCTTCAACATCTTGATCATCATCTTCATCTTTAATCTTTGCCAAGCTCCACAAGCTCTAACTAAGCCCACACCCCAAGCAAAAGCCCAAAAAGCCCATACAACAAAATAAACCCCAAAAATGGGCAAACCAAACAATCACACAATTGTAAAATATACTAAAAATAGTAATATAATATTTACAAGTCTAATATTAATTCTAAGGGAAATACTATATCTACCCTATATACCCCATAGGTCCCATACTCTAATTCAATCTGAAAAACCCAAAATAAAATGTTCAAGTGCACCTATGTTGTGTATAAACCCTAATCTAACCATCTTAATGTTATCTAATCAAAACTACCTAAAAATAATCCTAAAAATTATGGAATAAACTCCAGGGGTACCTAATGTTTGTATCTAATCACCCTAAAAAGAAAGGCCTAAAAAATTAAGGGGAACTATCTAAACAAAAATATAGAAAATTATGTACCAACTAAATGCAATAAAAAACAACTAAATGTAAAATATTCACAAAAAATAAAGAAAATACCTAAAATAATATTTTTATTTATGCACAATTTTCTTGAAACAAATATTAACCGGTAGCAAAAATCCCCATATTAAAAAGATCATTTTCCAATTTTATATGATTTTTCAAAGTTGTAAAATAAAATGAACAAAATGAATTAAAAAGTAACAAAAGCTGGTTGCAAATAGCAAAAGAAAACAACATGAAACTCAACTGGGCCAAAATAGGGGGTGCGCATAGTGATGCGTGATAGGCCCATGGCTTGATCAGAAATCAAAACAAAAATATAAAGAAAACATAAAAACGTTGGTGCAGGAAGCAAGTAAAACAAGTGTACTCCTAGTGGGCTTCTCAACAGGGGGTGTCAACATCAATTATGCTAGGCCCATTATCAAACATAAAAATCAACTAAAAAATAGTAAAGAAAATCAATAAACAAGCGGTGCAGGAAGTAAGAGAATGAAGTGTAAAATTGCATGGGCCACGAAATGGGGGTGGGGATAACAACTATCACACTTAGGCCCATGGCTTCTATTAAATGAAACGGTTGCGTTTTGTTCTTCAGTAAAGATCCTTCAGAAACTGAGATAACACATGGGCCACACGATCTAATCCCTAGTCCAAGTCAAACGCAGATCCAATGGTAGAGAAGTTATCTTCTCCATTCAAATCGTTTTGGAGCCAATCTTCCATGGATGAACACACATGAACACAGCCAATCCTTACTATCATATTCCATCCATACTTGATCAAACATCAAATTGTAAAACCCTAAAATGCTCCATTTTTCACCCCGAGTTTATCTATGGCCTTGGAATTCATTAACACAGTCTCTAACCCTAAACACGCATCTCCCTCCAAAATTGATCAGAAAATCAATCATCACCAATCATCAAATTAAGTATCCCAATCTCTTCCTTATTCAACACTGATCATGTCTAACCATAGAACTAAGATTATAACTCCATATCCATCATGTTCTTGGTTGAAACAGAAACTATGTCACTATATCAATCATCACCAAATTGCTTCAAACTTTCCAGAAAGATCCACCTAACCACATACTATGCTTCTAACCTAAAGATTCATGTTAACTACTCCTAAATCGAGCCAGAGTTTGAATTTTACTAACCTGTGAAGATGAGTGAAACAGATAGTGAAAACCTCCAAATCAAGACTTGTAAATCTCCAGATTCCTTCAGTATGATGTACTCTTGCTTCTGTATGCACTAAATCTCCTTGGAAGTTCTTGCTTTGTTGAATCCGAATTCAAGTTGCAGGTGGCAAAAGTGGAAGATCAAGAACACGATTTCAGCTTGAATTCTCTCTGATTATGATTTGTACACACTCAGTAATGGCAATAGAATGAAATGAAATCAAGAAATTGGATTAATTGTGAAGAAAATAAAGAACTCGAATATGAATTGCAATGGAGGAAATTGAAACTTAATATTTCTTCTCCGCACCAAAATGATACCCAACCCTGGTTTAGATCACTTCTAATGACTTTATAGAGGATGTAGGAAGCATCTAGAAGTTGCTGGAATGATCCTATGAGAAATTGCCAATCTCATGTCATGATAACTTGAAAATGGTAGGTTCAAAAACCAGTTCTGGATTGCCTTGTTGCAGCACTTGTATGAAGCTTGAAGATCTCCTCTAATGAGAATTAGAATGTGTTTGGATGGTTCCTTGCATTGTAATCCACTCCTAGCTTGATTTGGCAAGTGTAACTTCTTGTATAAGTAACCAATGATAAGTCCAATTTCTTGATCCCAAATGAAAAATCTAATGATGTCAATGATCTCAAAATGTGTTTTCCCTTCAATTTGGTATATCACATGATGCATTTTGGCCTTGGATCAAAAAATCCCAAATTTGGTCACTTGAAAATGGACTTTTACCTTCCATATTTGGTCAATTTTATCATTTTGAGTTCCATGCATTTCCAAACTATCATGACCTCTTACTTAGACTCAAAACATCATTTTGAGCAAGTTTTATGTTGAACATTTTTCTATTTGAAGTTTGCAAGTAGGAGTTTTAGGCATATGCTTGAAATGACCTATAATCTTACTTTCCCAAAATACCCCTGGCTTGTCAAGATCATAAGTAGAGTGACACAAATCAGAATGAGGCATACCATACCTTTTTAGAAAGCTAAGATCATGAGGAACAACTTTCATGTTTACCAACAATCCATTTGAAAACTCCTTGTGGGGAAAAAGTTGATTGGAAGTCAAGTAACTTTCACAGATAAATTTCAGTGTCCTCAGATGACCTGTAACTTGCAAGAACCATAACTTGAGTTCTATAAATCTACTTGATGACTTCCACCACTCAAATTAAAGGTCTTGAGATGCTCTACAAGTTTCATGTTGGCCAAATATCCATTTGAGACTTGTATTTTGAATTATTTTGCTTGGAAGTTTGACCTAAATCAGGGGATTTTACACAAAAACCCTAATTTAGAAACTTCTCTTCTTCTTGATTTCTTTTGATTTCTCCTTGGCACAACACCACATCCATATCCACATATCACATGATGAATCCCACATCCTTCAAATAGGCCTTGATGCCCTTCAATCAAGCATTAGACCTAGGGTTGACCTAGGGTTGACCCAGATGAAACCCTAGTTGACTGTCTTCAACTGTAGCTCTTGTAACCACACCAATAACTTGTCTTACTTTCAAAATGACCCTCTAGGTCTTCCATGATGTCTACACACATTCCATGCCTCAGTTCATAGCTCACAACCTCTTTGATGATCTTCAAATACTCCCCAGATAGGATATAGATCTACTGCTTGATCTCTTACCTTCTCAAAAGCTTCACCTTCTTTCTTGGTGACTTGAATAGGCTTGAACTTGAATAAAAACCTTTTGGATATACTCCTTGAGATGAAAAGGGCACTTGACCCCTTGTTGGATGGCTGGCCCATGCTATGCTATGCAAATGAATGAACTATGTATATGATCTACTATGCAAATGATAAAGCTATGAAAACACAAATCAGGTAAAACAATTTGGTCAAATTTTAGGGTGCAACAACACTTCATACACACCTTGATCTTGCTTCACAGCTTTGATCAAGGAACTCACACACTCTTACTTCACAGCTTTGAGTGTGACACAGTCTAGAATCTACCTATCCAATGCAATTCATCCACCAGAGAATTGCTTGGAGTACAAGTATTTCTAGACAGAATTCACACGTGAAGACTAGCCTTCTTCACTCACAAGGACTCTGCAATCTACACTCTATATTTTTCTTCTGTCAAGAGCTGCTATTCAGGATTGCATCTTTTGATCTTTATAGCAGTTGTTAGTCCTTTTGGGCCTTGGTGCATAAATTAGGTTTTATTCATAACAAACCTATTTTCCATGATCTGCACGCTTGCCACTTAATTCAGGAATCTTTTAGATCGCCTAGGGCTTCTAGAAAATCTCCTGATATCCATCTTGAGCTCCTATTCTGTTTCCTGGTTTATAGCTACCAGAAAAATAAACTTGCCCGCTGGATGTCATACGTTCAGTGTTATGATATTCTGTATGACATTAAGCTTAACTAAGTTAACTTATAGTTAACTTACCCTTCACACACATCATTAAGTATGTCCTAACATTCAGTATGACATATATGCACACTCTAAAGTTTTGCCACAAATGCAGCTAATCAAGAGCACTTACAGTTCTCATCATATTTTCACTCGCTTCTCTTCTTGTGTGCGTTACTGATTCTTCTTTCCTTGCTCGTTCTTCTCGATTCGCACTCGTGCCATGCTTCTTCTTTCCTTGCGCATTATCGGAATAAACAGAAATCTACCGCGCCATGGTTTATGGCTTGCGACGATGAAGAAAAAGTTATGCAATCCTTTCGTTATATTCTCTCGACGCTTCCAATTAAGTTTTTGACAAACGACGATAATGCGACAAATTTTGAAATCGAAAGGAAAACTTACATGCTTCAATAAAGTATGAATTCGTGATCAGTTTTATGTTGTTGTTGATTTGATTCATGCCTTCAATCTGCGTGCAAGTGTGTTATTTTGTATGATGTTATGCTTGCCGCTATTGCTGTGTTTGTATATGATTCTTCTAAATTTTGTGTTCTTATATGTTATTATTTCTGCTCACTGCTATTGATCCCTATGAGGTTGTATTGATGTGCATGTGATTTTTCTTTTATTGATATGATGCTGACCCTGGTATATATGTTGCTTCTAGTAATTTTGTGTGTGGTATTGTGAATGCTTTTTTCTCCTTGTATGTTGTGAACAATGTCTCTACGTATTCTGGCCTCTGGTGTATATCCGGTTCTTTTCAAATCTTGTGATTATCCATTTTGAATTTAATATGAAGAAAATACTGCTAGTCTTTATGTGATGATGAGGATTCCCTTTTTGTTTCAACACGTCTGCACCTGTTTCAGAAGGATTTCAAGATTTTACTTAAACATGTTTGGTATTTTGTTTTGGAAACATTTTAGGACTCTTGTTCCTTTGTCTATTCATGTTTTTAATATCTTAACATTCTTAATTGGAATATGTTGAATGTTGTTTTTAGAAAGAATTAGAGCTTGTCTGAAACGTCTTTTGAAATTAAATAACTGCTATTCAATTTTTTTTGGCCATAAACTCTGATCTTATATGATTATGTTTTGGACCATTCCTGAAATTATGATTACACTTGCCATATTGACAGGATTACGTACTTGATTCGTAACTACAACATCATCTTTGGCGTGAAGCTCGTGGCATGTGTTGCGATCCCTTATACGCAGCTCAATGTAGAGGGCTCATTCCATCATTATCAGCACATCAAAATCAGCATGGTATTTTACAACAACGTGTTTTAAGAAAGCTATTTGTCCATATTGTGCAGCAACATGAACTGCCGAGTATCCATTTATATCAGCAACTTTAACCCAAGCACCATTTTCCAAAAGCACATCACGAACTGCCGTTGGAAAGGTTTTATTTTTCCTCTTTTTTTCTTTTCTTATAACAATAATTCCTGACGTATTTTGTAGGTCTCGACGAGGAAAGTCGATAAGGGCTTATTCATCTAAAATCAGCCTTAGAAACCTACTGCCAATGAAGTTTAGCAGGCTGCAAGGTATATGGAGGAGCTTATGCGTATCAGGGCTATTCAACTCTAGCATAACTTTCATCTCCATCCAATGCAACATAAATTTTGGCCATTGATTCTTTTGTAAAGTTTGTGAAATTCTTTCAATTTTTTTTGTAATAAGACCAATCTATTTATGTTGTAAAGAACTTTGTATACATTGAATTTTATTCAGTTGAAATTGAGCTCAACACATTTTGCAAAACATTTACTCGAAATGTGGATCTTTTGGCAATATTGAACTTAGTATTCTTATGATGAACATTATTTGCAACTAAACTTGAATGGATCCTGATCTTTGATTTTTGAAATTTGGCATATGGACTTGAATTTCGAATATGGGTTGAACTTGAAGTGGTTTTCTGGATGTTTGTCCTTTTGAAATTGTTTGGACTTGTGAATACAAAAATGTGACAATTTTGGATAGATTTTGAATTATTTAATCTTATCCTCTACATTATGGTTCACCTCTTATAAACCCAACTTTAATTTTTAAATATTCTCAAATCTCATAACAACTTGGATTTTGAGTTTCGACTTGAAGCTGGTGAAAAACATGAATCTTACACCTTAAATCTTGGAATTCAATCTTAAAAATCTTGAACTTTTGTGATAACTTGAATCCTCAAATTTAATCATGCCAAAACTCCTTTGAATCAAAACTCTTGAAGGTTGATGACGTAATCCCTCTTTGAAATTTTAACTTGAACATGAATCTTGAATTTCAAACTTGAAAACTTCTTGCCTAAACGCGATTCGGGATTTTTACATCCAAACTTTACCATTTCAAAGCGCAACGGATCATAAAATTCCAAACTCTTTCATTTAAGATCAAAAGAAGACAAATGATGATTCAACCTCATGGATAAGAACAAATTCCTTCTTGAATTAAGCTTGACCTTTATTGCTTGATTGATCGGAGGTGAACTTGATACAAGAGGCACACCTTGAGAAATAAGGATCCCACTTGCCACATACCACAAAACCCTAGCTAGTCCTCAAATGACCATGCTCAATACCAATAGAAGGAAAACCCTAATTCTTTGGGGTATATCCTGAAACTTTTGAGAAATTCTGAGATAAATAACCACTAGAATACCCTAGGACTCTTTGAATTAGAATCCAACGGTCACGTCTTTGAGTACTTGACTGAGAGGATGAATATTATCTCTACGTAAAACCAATATTCCTGCACAAAACTGTTAGTAATAAACTGAAAATTGAAGGGAAAATTCTCCACGTCTTCCCTAACATCGCCGGTGTTTCTCGGAGGGAAAATTGAAGAATAAATTGTAAAATTTTGGTCACAAATTTCATCCATTGACCCATTGCAAATAGAAAAGCACATCTTCAAGAATAGACTACAAGAATATGCATCTAGTAATGTATGGAGATTGCACAAACTAATTGTTATTCCACCACACTTAAAAATGTTTAGTTGGACTAATATTTGTGGCAAGATTTCATTATAAGGATATGTCGTGTTTGGTTCACAAGGAAGAAGTTTGTTTATTAATTCTAATTTTGGCTCTCTTAAAAACTCTTCCATTCCATTTTTATTGAAGCTTCCATGTAAATCGCGCCTTCGTTATTGCAATTGATAGAGAAGATATTGTTTCTTCTACTGTAAAGAGGATAAAAAATTATTAGCGTCTTAGATAGTGAGTTCTTTAATTTTTTTGAGACATTTGAGAATTCTTTCATGTAATTTGTTTTTGCGATAAAATAAGATTAATGGAAAATATGTGTTTAGGTGAAACACATCAAACAATCATATTTGTTTGTTTTGTGTTTGTTGGACGTGAGAGATAATGGTTTAATGGTTTGTGTTGAAGTAATATTTATTTTCATTTATGATATTTGGATTGAACTCTAGTGTCGACGAGGGTAGTTTCATGGTTCGACAGGAGTTGTGCATGCTGGAGTCGAAGTTTGTTAAAGCATGCTGTCGAAATATGTTAGCTTTGTGTTTAAGTTAGCATGTCGAATTGAGCTTTGCTTATAAGCCCAATTATTAAGTTAGCTTGTAGCCTATGTTAACTTAGTAGTCTACAAATAGACCAGTTCTTTTAGGTTGTTGAGAGAGGTTTATTGTTGGTATTCACTTGTAATCTTTGAACCCTTATTGAGTAAGTGAATAGTAAAACAGTTTTAACCAATTCTTATTCTTCATTTTTCTTTTTCTCTGTCTTTTGCAAAATCTAATAGCATTTCTTGTATTTGCTCAAGAAACTCAATGTTTTTCTCATATTTTGGTTTGTTCTTGGTGATATCAATTTACAACAAATTGGTGCGGTGAGCGTGAAGGAGAAGATGATGTCAACAAAATATAAGATTGAGAAATTCCCCGGCGTGAATGATTTTGATTTGTGGTGCTTGAAGATGCAAGACCTTCTTGTTCAACATGATTTGTGAGAAGTGTTGAAAGGATCAGAGAAGATGGACACTGCCTTATCGGAAAAGAAGAAGACAATGATGGTTGAAAAAGCCTACAGTGCCATTGTATTGTGCCTCAGTGGTAAGGTTCTCCGGCAGGTTTCAAAGGAGAAAACTGTAGCTGGTGTGTGGACGAAACTTGAAGGTTTGTACATGATGAAATCATTGGTTAATTGTCTCTATCTGAAGCAAGCTTTATATTCATTCAAGATGATTGAAGACAAAGTTTGGCTGAGTAGTTAGAAATGTTCCACAAGTTGATTCATGATATTGAAAATATCGAGGTCAAGATTAATGATGAAGATCAAGCATTGTTATTGCTGTAATCTTTACCTAAGTCCCATGCTCACTTCAAAGAAACTCTCTTATATGGAAGAGAATCGTTGACCTTTGAAGATGTGAAATTTGTCTTGTACTATAAGGATTAGAACAAACAAAAGGAGCACAAGACATCTTCTGTTGGTAAAGGTTTGTCTGTAAGGGGAAATTCTTGAAGAAAGATAGTAGGTTTGAGAAGAAAAAAGGTAAATTTCTATAGAATTCTTATGGTGGTAATGCTCATACTATTAAGTGTTATCATTGTAAGAAGGAAGGTCATATAAGAAAAGTATGCCCTGATCATCTGAACAATCATGATGGAAAGGATAATGGTAATGCAACCATTGTGCAAGATGGTTATGAATCATCTGATGTCTTGGTGGTTTCAAGCAGCGACTCTAGTAAGGAGTGGATTATAGATTCAGGGTGTGTTTGACACATGACTCCAAACAAATACGTGTTTGAGGAATTGTATGATCAAGATGGGGGATCGGTGTTGTTGGGAAATAACAAAGCTTACAAAATTGCAGGTATTGGATCTGTGAGATTCAAGCTCCATGATGAGTCAATAAGGCTATTGACTGATGTTAGGCATGTCAGGAAAGATAAGGTATTTGGTTTTTTTAGCCTTTTCTCATATCAGGCAAGATAAGTTCGAACCTAGAGCTCTGAGATGTATGTTCCTTGGATACCATGAAGGAGTCAAAGATAGGTTGCGGTGCCTAGAGCCATATCACAAGAGGTGTATCACAGGTCAAGATATAATTTTCAATGAAGTTGAGATGACTTTCAAGAAAACTGATGACATTGGTCAAAGTTCAAAGATCTTTGAAGAAGAGCTGGAACAAGAAGAGATTCCTGTTGAGGTGGAACATAATGATGTTGTATTGCATGACTTAGATGAAGTCGAAGAAGATGAATAAGCTACTGTCAAAGCTAAGGATACTAATAATGACTACCTGCTGGCAAGAGACAAGTCGAAAAGATTCATCAAGCCACCTCAGGGACTTAGTTATACAGATCGTATAACTTATGTCTTAATCTCTGCAAGTGAGATTCTGGACGAAGAACCTAGAGACTATAAGGAAGTTATGGGGAGTCGAGACAAGATTGAATGGTTGAAAGCCATGGATGATAAGATGAAATCTCTTTATGATAATAACACTTGGGAACTGATCGAGAAACCTGCAAGGGCCAAGTTAGTCAGTTGTATGTGGATCTTCAATATTAAGGAAGGAATCAAAGGAGTGATGTGGAAAGGTTTTAAGGCAATGTTGGTTGCTTGGGGGTTCACTCAGAAATAAGGTATCGAATTCAATGTTATGCCCTCACCTATTATAAAACATAGATCCATCATAATGTTGTTAGCTATGGTGGCGAAGTTCGTTCTAGAACTTGAACAGATGGATCTGAATATTGCTATCCTGTATGTTGACCTAGATGAAACAATACTGATGAGGCAACCTGAAGGGTATGTAGAAAAAGGAAAGGAAGATTATGTGTGCAAGATAAAGAGGTCTTTGTATGGCTTGAAACAATCTCTTCGACAATGGAATAGAAGATTTGACAAGTTAATGACACACATTGGTTTCACTAGAAGCCAGTTCGACCAATGTGTTTACTTCAGATTTTGACCTGGAAATTCACTTGTTATTATGTTGCTTTATGTGGATGATATCCTCATAGCAAGCAACAATGTCGAAGATGTTATGATGGTGAAGGCTGAACTTGATAAGGAGTTCGACATGAATGATTGGGGAGCTGATCCGCTGTCGCGCACGAATCAAAAACGAGTATATTTGAAAACAGTAGTAACGGTAACGACAACTCGAGTATCGTTCTCACAAGGATTCTTGTATTATTTCAACCAACTAAAGAAATTTTTTATTGGGGGTTTTAAGTTTTGATTTATAAAACAAGAGAAAAAGTGATTAAAATAAGTGATTATCAATTAAGCTAAAACGACTAATCCTACTGATTCGAATTCCGACTTATCATCGGCTATTATAACACCAATCTCTAAGCAGCTTCAATCCTATTCGATTATGATATTAATCATACAAGCGCATATCAAAATCATACGAATTATGTTCCTGTTACTGAATTAAGCAAACGGTTAAGAATATTACGAGTTAACGAATTAAGCAAACGATAACACGCAATTAAATTTAGGAACATGCATATAATCGAATTTAATCAATTATATCCTATGAACACAATCGAATTAAGCAAACGATTGCAATCAAATTAAGAAAATGATTTCATAGAAAAGAATTGAACAGAAATCGAATTAATTGATATTATAATAACCTCAAAGTGATGGAACCCGTAAGCAGCAGGATTTGCCTTGGGAATTAGTTTTCCATAAAAATCGTACAAAACACAATGAAATTCATAAAACGAAAGTTAAGTGACAGTAGTATGGATGATAGGTATAAGAAAGCATCAACACTTCTGGTTTTAACCCAACTGGGTCAAAAAACATTTAAAAAAAACCCGGCCCAAAACAATATTTCAAACGACAGATTTCGGGTCCTGACTTCAACGAATTATTTGGACCTGCTACACTCCGAATCATCCTCTTCTTTAAACATAAAATTTGTAACTCTCTGTCTTAGCTTTCCAACGCCTATTAGAACGCGCAAATCCGATTCTCATAGCTTCAGTTATGATTCAAACCGTGTACAGATATCAAATAACCGCTAAAGCTGAAAATAAGCTACGAAAATAAAATAAAGATAAAAACAAACTTAAATATGAAAACACATTAAAATAGTAAAAATACTCGAATAAACTATAAGAATACCTAAGTATAATAATGGAAGAATGTGTATAAAGATGTACTGATCAAATTTCCTCACACTTAAACTTTTGCACTCCGAGCAAAATATTATCAAGACTCATGAAAAACAAAAGCATTTAGATACTCATTTTAGGCTGTAAACTCTTCTTCGGTCAAGATTGCATCGATAGGTACTAATTTTGCATACTAAGGATATCGTAAGAACACAAATTCTCAATTGTGCGGTCATAAAGCTCCCTCCTATACAAACCAATCCAAATCATGTTATTATGCTTAAGTCTAACTTACTCATCCTCCTTTTTGCTCTCTTTCATTCTAATGCAATCACATTAAGCCCTTTATCTATTCACAGACATGGTAAATAAGCTTGTTAGTGACTATAATCCATATATTTTCAACAATTCAAAATTAAACACTTTTTTTTTCTTTTTTTTTAAGGTTTCACAACCGTTAGCCTAAGTGACCGGGTGAGGGTCACCTAACTTAAAAGGAGGATTCCAATTTAGACTTCTTATTAAGCACAAGATCATTCACTTATTTGCATCAGCTTAATTACTTAGTGTGTGATTTCTAGATGGTGTTGACTGCTAGATAAACTACTTAAGAACTATTAAAGGATGAGAACTCAAGATTATGTCATAACAAGTATTTAAATCGATTTCCATATTCGGGAGACTTAAGGTGTTAAAACGGTACCGATCTTATGAATTTTTCCTAAGTCTCTACAATCTAACCTCAAATTAATCTATAGCCTAAAAATTTCAAAAGATGCATTATGTTTCAAAGTAAAATTTTTTTTTTTTATTTAAGAACAAAACTAAAACAAAACAAAGAAAATAAAATTAAAAAAAATGGTTCCCTCCCCCACACTTAAAATATACATTGTCCTCAATGAAAGAATATAAATATAAAATAAGAGTGAGAGAAAGGAAAGAACACACCCGAGTAGTCAAGGTGGATAAGTGATCACATAAGCAGCCTTTCCTAAAGAGAGATCTTCTGCAGGCTCCTCTTCCATAGTGGGGATGTCATACAATATCTTTGGGTAACTTCCATTGAACTTGAAATTATTATTAGTGTCTTCTCCTTTTATTCCAGGATAAAAAAGAATCTTCGATAAATAAAAATGTCGAATGGGCACGTGAATGTGATATCCTTTTCCATAACATCAAGAATCAAAGGATTAAGAGGCTCCCTCACTAATTTTGTTCCATCTTCAATTGAGACCCTACGCATGCTCATGGATGGGTTAAAATCACGAGTGTCAATCAAGGTCCATCCAATTCCCTTTCTATGCTTCTTCAAAACCTGCAAAAGCTTATTTTCTTGATCGAAATCAAGGTTAGAAGAAATTATAACAGATAGATTTTCATTCCTCTCTAAATAGGCATATTTTAGATTGTACGAAAGTGGTTTAAGCTCTAAGAAAGGAGGTTGTTCAATGGAAGGCATGGTCGGGGCAGCCGAGATATCAAGCGTTTCATCTACATATACGACATCATGAAAAGCATCACCCTGCAAGGCAGTATTAATCTCAACACAAATAGAGTAAACATTTGTGTCAGTACATAAATCACAAGAGTAAGTATCATTGTAATCTAATAAAGATGGAAAATTAGATGACAATTCAGGATAAATATCATCAACTTAATCAGACAATAACTTTTTTGGATTTACTAATGTTTGGGCGGATAGTTGGTTTGATTCTTGAGCTTGCCGCATGATATTCACTACAGTGGCAAGCTGTCCAATATGTGTCTGCAAAGCCTGAAGACTGGAATCTGTTCGTTGCTGAAAATGAAGATCATTTATAGCCATTTGCTTGACAAGGTCCTCTAGTGAAGGTTTGGAAGGTTTAAAGCACACAATTTGAAATTTCTTCATATGCTTATTCGGATCCTTTCCTGCAAATCCATTAAACCTTGGCAACAAGTGTACTAAACCAGATTTCAATTCAAAAGGAACATCAACATCAGTATATTCAATACTTAAACCATTATAATGAAAATCAGGAGCAGCAAGCTCTCTTAATGTTCTTTGATCAGCCATGTTATCAAAAGGAAAAAAATTAACAAAGAATTAGAAATCACAAAACTAATTCAGCAATGCAGTAAACAATTTGAAAAATACCAACAATGTCCCTAATTAGAAAAAGAATGGGAAAATAGAAAACCGAATAAAATAAAATCTAAAAATTATGAAAATATAACTAAAAATCAAATCAAATCAGAATAAATCTCTAAAAAAAATTTCGGATTTTAAAAAAATATATGAAAATAGAAAATAAATCAAATGAAATAGGAAAATAAGGAATTTGCGATTTTCAGGGTCAGACTCTTTTAGAATGAATAAAAGAGTCTTGTTCGTCGATTTTTTTCGGATTTTCTGGAAATAATTCGGAGCAAATCAAAACAGTAGCTTCCAACTAACCTGATAGGCTGAACCGTTTACCCCTATTCTTCAACCCTGAAAATTAACACACAAAAACAAAAAACAAAAAAACAAAAAACTTTTACAAAACTAAAATTAAAATTTTAAAATTGGCTAAAATTAACAAGAATCCCCGGAAACGGTGCCAATTTGATCCGCTGTCGCGCACGGATCAAAAACGAGTATTTTTTAAAATAGTAGTAACGATAACGACAACTCGAGTATCGTTCTCACAAGGATTCTTGTATTATTTCAACCAATTAAAGAAAAGGTTTATGGGGGGTTTTAAGTTTTGATTTATAAAACAAGAGAAAAAGTGATTAAAATAAGTAATTATCAATTAAGCTAAAAGGATTATGTTGCACCCCAAATTTTGACCCTTATATTTTCATCATCATTTTAGGATCATATTCATTTGTTTATCTAACCATAACCAGTTTCAAGTTTGTCTTTGTTTAGTTACAGGTGGATCAGGGTTCCGTACAATCGGAAATCGAGGGTTCGACAATTTAATCAGTCAATGTATTGGGTCGTTTCCCCATGGGAAAAGAATCTACACAATCAAAGACACTCCATTGGGTCAAGCATGAAGCCAGGTTGAGATTGCCACCCAAGGATTAAAAACAGTACAGTTCAGGATCCCCGATTAGGGTTTCTAACCAGGAAAAGTCAACTAGGGTTTGACTTTTGGTTTAAATGGTGTTCCAATGATGGGATCATGGTTCATTAAGCTCGTATGACTTATTCAAGTCTACTCAAGAAGTCTCAAAACCTCAGAGGACCCAGAACAACAACAGTTGATCCGATCGTCATCGATCGATCGTTTTGTTGACCAAAAAGTCAACCGTTCAACCATAAGGAATTTGACCTCAAGATGTGATTAAAAAATGTTCCTTATGTCATATTACACATGCCCATAAAATTTCATGACCATTGGATCAAGGGTTAAGAAGTAATCGCAAAAATCGGGAATTAGGGTTTCGAAAGGGGCAAGACCATAACTCCTCAACCACACATCCAAATGAAGTGGTTAAAAGCTCATTTGAAAGCTCTTGACAAATCCTACAAAAGCACAAAAGTGGTCCATGATCAAAAAATGCATAGAATTGGAGTTATGACAAGATTCATTTGAAGAAGGGAAATAACTTAGAAAAATTCTAAGTTATTTAGCCTTTTTAAGTGGTTTTTTCAGCAACTTGGAAGGGTTTTTCAACCTAGTTCCATCAAGAATTTGGAAATTCCCAAAACATAAAAGTTATAGATCTATTTAAGGGCTTTCCAAATTGTGGTAGAACTCCTCAATAGCATGTTTGACCAAGAAGTTATGCACCATAGAAGTTGGGCCTGTCACACTTGACACCACTTTGTCAAAACTTCTCAAATTTGGATTTTCAACAACTCAAGCCATTCTCAACCATTGGATTATGTTTCAATCTTATATTTATAGATAATCATGAAGGGAAAACCAGAAGAGTGAAGGATTTGAGAGCTTGACAAGATTTGCAAGCAAGTGGCTAATATTTTAATCAAAAATGCAAAAGGAGGAAAGAGAAACTTTTCCACAAAATCTGGAGTAGCAGCCTCTCCTATCCATCTAGACTCATATCAGTCACCTCATACATCTTATTCCACTTGATTTTTGCTTGCTTAGAGCCCAAGAACATGATGTTTACAGCTGCCACAAGATCATATGCAAGATTTCCTTCCAAAACTCCCTCCAAAACCAAAACCTCAAATCTGCCCCAAACCTCTTCATGGACTATAAATAGAGGCTTCATCTCTTTGAATTCCACACACCAGAGCCATCCTAAACACAAGGAGTACACATCTCTCCTTCTTTCTCCCTTTACTTGTAAGTGAAGAAAAATCACAAAAACCACCAAAAAGTGTCATTTTGCATTTTTCAGACCAGCCTTTGTTTCCAATCCAAAAACACTTCAAAGACCATATACACACCCTTAAAATGACCCTCTGAAGTTGTTCCCACCATTGGTTTCCTCAAAAAATCAAAAGATCAAAAAGTCAATTGTCCACACACTTAAAGTTTGACTTTTGTGCACCTTTTAAGCCAAATCACTCCATAAACCATTTTTCCTCATTATGACACTTTGAAAACCTTCCATCTATGATATATCAACTGTCCAAAATATCAAAAACTAGCTGGAACTTCATTCTCTCAAACTGGCCACAAAGTTGCATCTTTCTTCAATAGGAAGCAACTCCACAAGCTGGTTCAAAGGGAAGGCATTCTTGATTTTGGCAGCTAGACTACAAGAGGTATGTAGATTTGAACACTCTCATTATTATGCATCATATATGTGTGGATTTTCTTTGATAAAGTTTAAGCATTGTTATGTTTAAAGATTGTATTATTGCTGCCAAAACTGTTTTACAAAAGATGAACTTGTCAATTTATGTTTGGGCTGTTAAAACCTATTTCTTTGCCAATTGCTACTTGGGTGGATTAGACTATCATTAGGATCTTACATTAGGGCTATTTTGTTTAATGGTTGGTATTATTGTGCCAAGAATGTTCATTCATGCTTTAAAGTGCCTACTACCATAAGGTTTGCAAGTTTGTTTTTGAGAATAAAGTTGTGGATTGATGTTTATTTGACCTAGACAGTATCATGTTGATATTTACAATTATGTTACCATGACTTGTTTGTGCATCTAAGTTTGTAAGATTTTCTATCATAGAGGTATAGCATTGATTTAGGTTTTTGGCTTGCTTGTTTGAGCTGGACTTTATCCTTGGCCTTTGTGGTTAGAGTTTGTCTCACCTGCTAGGTTTTGTTTGGTTAGAGCAAAAGACTGTCATAAGTTGAAGCCCTGGCTGCTACTTGATATTTATGAGGTATGGCAGCCCATTTAATTTGCAAAGTTCTTATCTTGGTGAGGCCTAGGTGATTTGAACATTGGATTGGGTGTTGGGTGCTTTAAAGGCATGGTGTTTTGAACTACTGCTTGCAGTGTTGAGAAAAGTGTTTAGGAATCTAGTACACTGAAGCTCTGTCTTGGAGATCATCATAGTTGGTAGGTTTGAAGTGTGACTCATGACTGTCAACAATTTGGTTATTGTCATAGGATGGCTGTTTCAGTTAAATCATTTTTTTTAACCATTACTTTCCATGTGTGTATTGCATCTGTTCCAGTTTAGAGTTTTTGTTTCTGTTTTTAAACCAACTTTTGATTCTTGATTTTAGAACTCCTAGCTATGTTATTTTCAAGTGTGCTGCTGGAATTTGTGAGTGTTTATTTGAACATGGATCTAAGGCATAACAGTTGAAACAAAGATGCCCCACTGCTGAACTATGTTAAGTTTTAAGATGTCCAATTTTAGCCTCCCATCAGGATTTGTTTGTGACTGCTGCTTGATAGGGTGTAGAATCACAACTTGCATGCATTTTGAACTGGTTTAGCTTGCTGACATATGTGCATAGTGAATTTATGATGAGACCTACTTTCAAACATATAGTGAAACACATTTGACTCTTTATTGTGCCTGTTGTTCTAAGTTTGTTGAGAGTTTGGTCATGCTGTGGTTTTTTTAATTGAGGAGACCTGAGGCTGATGATCAATGAGTGTGTTGTTTCTGTTAGCCAAAACACTTTTGTTTGGTTTGTTTTGATCTTATTTTTAACATGTTGTTGATAAACATTGATTGAAGCACCAAAAGCTGGCTGCCAACTGATTTGAGGTTGGCTAATCTTTGATACCAGCATGATGAAGCTTGGTCAATAATCATCCAGTTAGTTTGGAATTCAGTAGCCTATTACAGTTTGAGGCAGGAAATGTTGTTGTTTCTATTTTCAACCATTACCTCTTTAAATCTTGTTTTCATGTCAGAATTCTTTTGTATAAGTTTCTTCCTAGATTATGTGGTTTTGGTTGGTATGTTGGTGGCCATGTGAAAGCATTCTTCTTGAAGGCTGTCAGCTCTTGCCTTGAGCCAAAAACCTGTTTCTCTTTGTTTGATTAGTGACTGTCACAAGGCAGTGATGGTGTCCAACTCATGTTACAACTCATATGCATCATGACTGTTTCAGTTTCTTCAGCATCATTTCAATAGTTGGCAGAATGGTAGTCATTTGTTGATTTGGAAAGAGCTTGAACTGCATCTTTGGATAAACTTCATTGATAACAAGTATAAAGTATGTATGTACTCTCATTTGACTTTAAGCATGTCTTTTGAACTCCAACATTGAAATTGCATTTTAAACCATTTTCACATTTTTTGCAACTTGATGGTCATCTTTGGGTTTAGTAGGAAACTGAGGTTATCTTTTGAGCTTAATCCATGACTATTATATTTCAAGCTTGTGCAGACTTCTGTTGAATTTCAAACTCATCAGTTTTGATCACTAACTTGCAAATTGCGTTTCAATATCACATTTAGCATGAGCATTCGAATTTCATTATTTGTGCACCATTTGAAATTTTAGTTTGCACCATCGTGTTCCTCATGAAATTCTAGGCAAGATTGATTAAAATTTCATCCAAATTGGTTAAGTATTGACAAAGTTACGCGTCAAACCGTATTTTGAAGTTTCACTTGTTTTGCCTTGGTCAATTGCCCAGCCACACGCTTTGTATAGTTTACATATTATTTGGGGTGGCATAATCAATGGATGTGTCGCCACCCTAGTGGTTAATGCCTTGCCATAAAACGCCTTATCATGCCTTGTGTCCTGAGTTCGAGCCTCAGCGAGGCCTTTTTTTGTTTTAATTTATTATTTTCCAGGTTTTATTATTTTGTTCATCCTTTCCATTTAATTTCACAAGCGCGCGCATGTGGCCTGGTGGTAAGGTGTGTTGCTTGTGGTGCTAGGGGTGGTGTTTCAACACCCACCAAATGCATCTTTATTTTAATTACCTATTTATTTATGTGTTTCTTCACAATATTCAAAAATTCATAACTTGTTCAAATTTAATTCTTTTTTAGTAATTCTTTTTGCTAAATTCTTGTGTTAATATATATTTTCACATGATGTATGATTCACATTTTATCCTTAATCCTAGCCTTAGGATCCGAGTCTCCGTGTTCATGTTTACCGTCCCGCCGTGGACAACCTTTTTATCCTTTATCCTAGCCTTAGGATTCGAGTCGTCATGCTCGCTTTTACCGTCCCGCCATGGACAACCTTTTTATCCTTTATCCTAGCCTTAGGATTCGGGTCGCCGTGCTCGCTTTTACCGTCCCGCCGTGGACATCCTTTATCACAACAATCTCAACATAGATTTAGGAGTCACCGCACTCCCTGTAAGTACTTCCTTATGAAGGCTTGCATCCCTTTAGAACATTGACCACAATCAAGAGTTCCTCACCTCTAGTTAGGGGAACTACGAACACTCTGATTTCTCAAAGTTCCTTTTGAGAATACGTAGGCACAAGGCCCCGATCCTTGGCGAGCAACCTTTTCTTTTTTCCTTCGTTTCAACCTTTATCTTTACCCTTAGCACTTTCCCTTAGCAAGCAAACTTTAGCAAACACAAATATTAGCAAGAGGTTCCTGTAGAGTACTACAGATGTTTAGGATGTGAAATACCTACCCTATGCATAACCAACCCCTGAACCTTTAGATCTCTCTTTGCTTAGCTTTAAGCCTTGCTTTTTGCTTTGCATTTTTATAGGTTTTTTCTTTCTTTAAACCTTTCCTTTTTGGATAAATTAAAGTCCGGTTATGAATTTAAGAATTAAAGATTCAAGTTAATCAATAGCTTGGTATCACGATTCTCACCGCAACAGAAATGGCGACTTCACTGGGGATGATCACTCCCCTGAGAGGGTTAAGCCCACCTTGTTTATATTTATGTTTGCTTTATGTTTACTTGCTTTTATATTTGTATATATTTGTACATCTATCTGTTTGTGCCTGGGTTCTTCTGTATGCAGGTTTGTTACTTTGAGTGGTGAGGATAAGTCCTATACCCGGACTCGAGTGCACTTATGATAGGATGGTGGTATATTCAAGAAGGCTTATAGGGAGTTGATTCCCGACCAAGCTAACTTGAGAAACCACCGCTCAGTGGAGGCCCTCTTGAGAGTTAGTTTTGTTGAACGAGTATTCGTGAAAACATTACTACTTTCGATTTAGGAGCCTTTGACACTGAGGACCTTTAGTTACCTTTTATCCCCACTTGGCCTTTTAGGACGTAGTGCGATAGCTATAAGGGAGTATTCCTGAAGTAGTTGATACGCGATACTACACTCAGACGAGACTCTCTTGAGAATATTATTGATTTCCAAGTAGTTGGTGTGTCAGTAATATCCAAAAGATGGGTCAATGACTTTGGGAACTTTGTTAGAACCCGTTGTGCAGGTGCTTTACCCCTAGTACATACCCTGTGGTTGGTTCTTTACCCAGACCTCATGTTGTGATCTCGAACATTTGATCCTGTTATGTGTGTTTTGCTTCCTGTCTTGCATCGCATTGCATTGCATTTGCATCTTTGCATGGTTTGTAGCATACCTCTGTTTGTCCAGTCGCTCGTCTCCAGTTGTCTTCATCGTCCAGTGTGCCTTTGAGTCGTCAAGCTGATTCCTCGACACCGATATCGGACTAGAGCTAATTATAGACACAAGATGTCAGAGCAGGAAGTACACAATGCAGAAATTCGAATGGAAATTGATGAGTTGAAATTAGGCATGACTAAGCTCACCGAGATGCTTCAAGTATTGATTTCCAGAGGAGACTCTCAAAGGACTGTCATTCAAGAAGTTTCAAATGCTGATCCTCCTCCTATTCAAATGCCACAATCTACTTGGCCAAAGTATGGTTTACCTCCTAACTACTTTCCATCTCTTGCATCTACTGCTATGATTGGTCAGACTGTCAGACCCGTTTTTCAAGCTCCCATCTTTACAGAGCCTAGACTTGTGGTCCACACTGTTGCCCAGAATGGCCGAGCTCCCTTTGAGACTCCTTTCTTTGACTACAATGCTGCTAGTGCTCAAGGAGAATACCATGAAGATTTTGTTGAGCCTGAGATTGTCCGTGAACAGTTTCAGAACATAGACAAGAGACTCAAAGCTGTTGAGGGTATCGACTTCTTTAACATTGATGCTGACAATATGTGCTTAGTCTCTGGCCTCGTCATGCCTTCTAAGTTTAAGATTCCCGAGTTTGTGAAATATAAGGGGCACTCATGTCTAAGAGCCCATTTGGTTATGTACTTCCGAAGGATGGCAGCTTACACCAATAATCAGAAGTTGCTCATCCATTGCTTTCAAGACAGCTTGAGTGGAGCTTCTCTTAAATGGTATATGAACTTGGAGCATAACAACATTCACTGCTTCCAAGATCTCGCCAACGCTTTTATGAAGCAATACAAATACAATTTGGACATGGCTCCTGATCGCCGTCAACTTCAAAACATGTCTCAAAATGAAAAAGAATCATTCAAAGAATACGCTCAACGTTGGAGAGAGTTGGCTTCCCAGGTTGAACCCCCTCTAGCAGAGAAAGGGCTAACTGGAATGTTCATGGATACTTTGTCTCCTTTCTATTGGGAAAAGATGATTGGGAGTGCATCTTCAAACTTCACAGACCTGGTGACCATTGGCCAAAGGTTAGAAGAAGGACTAAAAAAGGGTAAGGTATCCAAAGCTGTTGAACCTTCTAATGATGCGAAGAAATCCTTTGGGACTTTCCATAAGAAGAAGGAAGACCAAACCAACGCTGTCATGGTTGAAGTGAGAAATCCTCGTCCTCAGCCAAGGTATAACCACCCTACTATTGTTGTCGTTACTGCTGCTGCTGTTCCACGACCAGCTCAGATTCCTCAACGTCTAACTGTTGGACAAAACCAGTATCGAAATAGGAATCAATTTGATCCTATTCCCATGACAAATACAGAACTTTATCCTGATCTGGTTCAACAAGGGTTGATTACTACAAAGGCTTTGCAAACTCCTAATCCTCCTCCAGCTGGATTTAGAGCTTACCTCCATTGTGCTTTTCATGAGGGTGCCCCAGGCCACGACTTGGAACATTGTTATGCACTGAAAGCTAGAGTGCGTGAGCTGATTAAAACTGGAATCCTTGGTTTTAAGTATAATCACCCGAATGTCCAGAATAATCCATTGCCATAACATCAAAAGTGAAGCCTCAGTCCGACTCCAGCAAACTATCTTTTTTTGAGCGCCAGTGTTTCAGACAGGACAAATTTAGTCACTAGGCCTTTTGTTTCTCATTGTTTGCATTTTCCTTCATTTTGTTTAAGCTTGTTTGATTTTATTTAGTGTTTGTACTTTCATCTTAATGAATGAGCATCACAACTTTTGATTTCAAATCATTTTGCCTATTGTTTGCACTTTTATGCTTTATCTTTCAAATATTTACTCCTTGTCCAAATTTTTGATTATGCAAATATTTGAGGGAGGATGATGAAAACGCTATACCCATAACTGCTGTCAGTATGCTTTCAATCAAACTTTGTTGATGATGTAAGGCATTATTTCAACTCCCAAACACTGGAGAAATAAGGAAGTTAATCCCTTGTCAACCCCTTCGAGCCTAGAAGTTGGAGTTTCTTTCTTTACAAAAACCCGCAGTTTTAACCTTGGGGTGGGTAGTTCTCAGTTAACTTGGTTGTGTGTTTATACAAGACACCTTTCGTATAAAGGTTGCAACCACAATTTATAATCCTTTGCACACAACAAGCAAGTGTCGAAGATGTTTTTCAAGTCAAAAAGACGATGATGGTTCACCGTGATCATTAAGCTAGGCAGTCACTTTCTTTTAAAAAATATATATCAAAAGAAAAAGCCAGCTAAGTTAAAACCTATGAAGGAGACTTAGGCAAAACTGGGGCATCCCACTGACTGTAAGTTTCAAAAGAAACAGTTCAGGCAAAAGTTAGGGATAATAAATAGAGGATATCTTTAAATCCTTTAATTTAAAAACAACCAAATGTTGTAAAGAAGCAATGACTGCCTTTTCAAAAAGTTTGTTGACTTCCGAACCATCATCATTACTATAATCAGTGCAATTCCTATGGGAACCTGAGCACATAGTCTGAGTTAACTAAGCATAGGACTGGAGATCATCACGTAGATTGGGTGGGTACAAATAAACTTTGAGCCTTTACCCTTTGTTTCTTAAACCGTGAACCAGGCCACGCTATAACCCTCAAAAGACCTAACTGAAGCAAGGTTGTTTTGAAAGCATACTACAACAAGGTTGCGTAAAGTGACTCCAAAAGATCTTTGCAAATCAATTATTTTGGCAGTACACCTTTGCTTTAAACTTTGAGTGTCTTGAACCACCGTGTTCCGACCAATGACTCATTTATTTTGCATCTTTCAAAAATGATTTTGATTTCAAAAGTTGCATGAACTTTACATTACCATGTTTGTATGAACACTTTTGCTTGCAAATTGGCTTTCCTCTCAAGGAATTTTCAAACATTGAGAAACTTGGCCAAGTGATCTTATCAGGGGCAAGTTCCTTCCAGATCCTATCGAAGAATCAATTCAATATTTGTTCAAGGCAAGGTCTTCTCTGATTTAATTTATCCAGAAAATATTTCAAGACTTAGACTGGGGCAAGCTTTCCAATCACCCAGCAGATCAGTCATCTTCAACATCAAGACAAGATGAAGCATTATCAGTTCATCTACAACAGACAGCTAAACTGGGGCAGTTTACTTGAAGAAACCCCAAGCAGCTATTCAATCCTTCCTACAAGGATCATCAACTTGATACAGTTTACCAGTGTGGCAAAGATGTGTTCAGCGGTAGCATCTTTAGTCCCCAAGCAGAATGACAGTGATCTTCGTGTTGAGGAATCAGTCTTCCAGTCTTGTCTTCTCACCAAAAGAGTCGAGCCTTGTCGTCGGCATCTGCATTTACATTTAATCATATATCATATCATATTCGTATACATACACATATGCATATCATGGGTGCTTTAGTCCCCATTTGCTTTTTATTCTGAGGTCGTGTTTTACCCGCGTCTTACCTTGTGGACATTTCCAATTTACTTGGCATCACGGGTGTTTTATTCCCCATCTGCCTTTTTCTTTCGAGGTCGTGTTTTATCCACGTTTTACCTTGTGGTCAAAGTCCAACTCACTTGGCACCTACCAAACAGTTTGTGTCGTGCTTATCTGATGGTTTTTCAGATATTTATTTCTCTCTCTGATGGTTTTTCAAATTGAGTCTTTGTTCTTTGTTCTTTGTTCTGATGTTCTTCCAGAACTTATCTGATGGTTTTTCAGATATTTATTTTTCTCTCTCTGATGGTTTTCCAGATTGAGTCTTTGTTCTTTGTTCTGATGTTCTTCCAGAACGTATCTGATGGTTTTCCAGATATTTATTTTTCTCTCTCTGATGGTTTTTCAGATCGAGTCTTTGTTCTTTGTTCTGATGTTCTTCCAGAACTTATCTGATGGTTTTCCAGATATTTATTTTTCTCTCTCTGATGGTTTTCCAGATTAAGTCTTTGTTCTTTGTTCTGATGTTTTTCCAGAACTTAGCTGTTGGTTTTCCAGATATTTATTCCTCCTTCTGATGGTTTTCCAGATTGAGTCTTTGTTCTGATGTTTTTCCAGATACTCCCTTTAAATTCTGATGTTTTCCCAGAATCTTTCCGATGTTTTTCCGGATATATATCTTTTGTTCTGATGTTCTTCCAGAACTCCTTTGTTGCTTATCTGATGTTCTCCCAGACATGTCTTCAAACTTTTTCCCATACATTTTAAATACCCTTCTAAAATGTTTCAGATTGTACCTTCAAAATATTTGTCTTCAATGTGTCCGGAGATTATTCGATGTTTTTCCGAGTATCTTTGGTGTGTTTCAGAGTTCATTCGATGTTCTTCCGAATGTCTTTGATGTTTGTTTCTATGTCCCTGTTATGTCTCTCATTTTCTCCTCACCTCGTTCATTGACCTTTTGAATGTTGTGGTTGTTTTCCATCCAGTTCCGCTCATGGATGATGATTGTCGCTTCCCTGGTGTTGTTGTCTTTCCCCAGTGAGTAGTTACTCGTTGTTATACCGTTCTTTCATTTGTCTTGCATCATAAAGCATCATTTAGAATTCATTGCATCTTAGCATTTGTCCTTTTGCATACCATCGGATCTAAGGGACAAAATTTCTGGTTTTCTATATTTAAATATCTTTCACTATGATTCTATTCAGATTGACATCTCTCAAAACCATCTAGTGAAGATATTTAAATAGGGGCATCTGTTGCACCCCAAATTTTGACCCTTATATTTTCATCATCATTTTAGGATCATATTCATTTGTTTATCTAACCATAACCAGTTTCAAGTTTGTCTTTGTTTAGTTACAGGTGGATCAGGGTTCCGTACAATCGGAAATCGAGGGTTCGAAAATTTAATCAGTCAATGTATTGGGTTGTTTCCCCATGGAAAAATCCTCTACACAATCAAAGACACTCCATTGGGTCAAGCATGAATCCAGGTTGAGATTGTCACCCAAGGATTAAAAACAGTACAGTTCAGGATCCCCGATTAGGGTTTCTGACCAAGAAAAGTCAACTGGGGTTTGACTTTTGGTTTAAATGGTGTTCCAATGATGGGATCATGGTTCATTAAGCTCGTATGACTTATTCAAGTCTACTCAGGAAGTCTCAAAACCTCAGAGGACCCAGAACAACAACAGTCGATCTGATCGTCATCGATCGATCGTTTTGTTGACCAAAAAGCCAACCCTTCAACCATAAGGAATTTGACCTCAAGATGTGAATAAAAAATGTTCCTTATGTCATATTAAACATGCCCATAAAATTTCATGACCATTGGATCAAGGGTTAAGAAGTAATCGTAAAAATCGGGAATTAGGGTTTTGAAAGGGGCAAGACCATAACTCCTCAACCACACATCCAAATGAAGTGGTTCAAAGCTCATTGGAAAGCTCTTGACAAATCCTACAAAAGCCTAAAAGTGGTCCATGATCAAAAAATGCATAGAATTGGAGGTATGACAAGATTCATTTGAAGAAGGGAAATAACTTAGAAAAATTATAAGTTATTTAGCCTTTTTAAGTGGTTTTTTTAGCAACTTGGAAGGGTTTTTCAACCTAGTTCCATCAAGAATTTGGAAATCCCCAAAATATGAAAGTTATAGAGCTACTTAAGGGCTTTCCAAATTGTGGTAGAACTCCTCAATAGCATGTTTGAGCAGGACGTTATGCACCATAGAAGTTGGGCCTGTCACACTTGAAACCACTTTGTCAAAACTTCTCAAATTTGGATTTTCAACAACTCAAGCCATTCTCAACCATTGGATTATGTTTCAATCTGATATTTAGAGTCGCCGTGCTTGATTTTCCGTCCCGCCGTGGACAACCTTTTTATCCTTTATCCTAGCCTTAGGATTTGAGTCGCCGTGCTCGCTTTTACCGTCCCGCCGTGGACAACCTTTTTATGCTTTATCCTAGCCTTAGGATTCGAGTCGTCGTGCTCGCTTTTACTGTCCTGCCATGGACAACCTTTTTATCCTTTATCCTAGCCTTAGGATTCGAGTCGTCGTGCTCGCTTTTACCGTCCCGCCGTGGACATCCTTTATCACAACAATCTCAACATAGATTTAGGAGTCACCGCACTTCCTGTAAGTACTTCCTTATGAAGGCTTGCATCCCTTTAGAACCTTGACCACAATCAAGAGTTTCTCACCTCTAGTTAGGGGAACTACAAACGCTCTGATTTCTCAAAGTTTCTTTTGAGAATACGTAGGCACAAGGCCCCGATCCTTGGCGAGCAACCTTTTCTTTTTTCCTTCGTTTCAACCTTTATCTTTACCCTTAGCACTTTCCCTTAGCAAGCAAACTTTAGCAAACACAAATATTAATAAGAGGTTCCTGTAGAGTACTACAGGTGTTTAGGATGTGAAATACCTACCCTATGCATAACCAACCCCTGAATCTTTAGATCTCTCTTTGCTTAGCTTTAAGCCTTGCTTTTTGCTTTGCATTTTTATAGGTTTTTTCTTTCTTTAAACCTTTCCTTTTTGGATAAATTAAAGTCCGGTTGTGAATTTAAGAATTAAAGATTCAAGTTAATCAATAGCTTGGTATCACGATTCTCACCGCAACAGATTAATCCTACTGATTTGGATTCTGACTTATCATCGGCTATTATAACACCAATCCCTAAGCGGCTTCAATCCTATTCGATTATGATATTAATCAGACAAGCGCTTATCAAAATCATTCAAATTATGTTCCTGTTACCGAATTAAGCAAACAGTTAAGAATATAACGAGCTAACAAATTAAGCAAACGATAACACGCAATTAAAGTTAGGAACATGCATACAATCGAATTTAATCAATTATATCCTATGAACACAATCGAATTAAGCAAATGATTGCAATCAAATTAAGCAAATTATTTCATAGAAAAGAATTGAACAAAAATCGAATTAATTGGTATTATAATAACCTCAAAGTTATGGAACCCGTAAGCAGCAGGATTTGCCTTGGGAATTAGTTTTCCATAAAAATAGTACAAAACACAATGAAATTCATAAAAAAGAAAGTTAAGTGACAGTAGTATGGCTAATAGGTATAAGAAAGCATTAACACTTCTGGTTTTAACCCAACTGGGTCGAAAAACATTAAAAAACCCGACCCAAAACAATATTTCAAACGACAGATTTTGGGTCCTGACTTCAACAAATTATTTGGACCTGCTACACTACGAATCATCCTCTTCTTTAAATATAAAAGTTGTAGCTCTCTGTCTTAGCTTTTCAACACCTATTAGAACGCGCAAATCCGATTCTCGCAGCTTCAGTTATGATTCAAACAATGGACAAATATCAAATAACCACTAAAGCTGAAAATAAGCTACGAAAATAAAATAAAGGTAAAAACAAACTTAAATATGAAAACACATTAAAATAGTAAAAATACTAAAATAAACTATAGCAATTCCTAAGTATAACAATGGAAGAACGTGTATGAAGATGTACTGATCAGAGCTGCCTCCAAAATTCTTGGGATTAACATTCAGAGAGATAGAAAGTAGTCGAGATTATGCTTATCTCAAGAGGAATGACTGAAGAAGATTATCGACAAGTTTGGTATGTCGAATTCAAAGCCTGTTCTAACACCGACTAATCCTCAATACAAGTTGAGTATGACTCAAAGTCCTAACACTGAAGTCAAAAGAGCCTATATGAATATCATTTCATTTACTAATTTAATAGGTTCTTTGATGTATGCTATGGTCTGTACGAGGCCCGACATAGCGTACGGAGCGAGCCTTGTAATAAGGTATATGGACAATTCTGGAAAGGTGCGCTGACTAGCATTAAAGTAGATTCTTAAGTACATCAATAGGTCTATGAGCAGAGTCCTGATTTATGGTGGAGCCTATGGTGATGACAGCGAAGTCAAAGTCAAAGGATTTGTCGACTCTGATTATGCAGGTTGTATAGATTCCAGAAAATCTATTTCTAGATATGTTTTCACTATGTTCGGCACAATAATTATTTGGAAAGCGACACTTTAAAAGGTTGTTTCTTTATCAATCATTGAAGCATAATATATTACCCTCATTGAAGCTGTGAAAGAAGCATTGTTGGTTGAAGGTTTTGATAAGGAGCTGAAACTTCATGGTCGAGTTATCACTGTTAAATGTGATAATCAAAGTGCAATACACCTATCAAAGAATTCAACCTATCATGAAAAAACCAAGCACATCGATGTAAGGCTGCACTTTGTCAGAGAGATAATTGAGCGTGAAAAAGTTCAAGTGCTGAAAGTTTTGACTGATGACAATGCTGCTAATATGATCACCAAGATATTGTTAAGTAGCAAGTTTTTCCACTGTATGCAGTTGATAAAGCTGCATGATGAAAACTAATTTGTGGTATTTGGATCGAATTTAGTTTCGATGAGGGTAGTTTCATGGTTCAGAAAGAGTTGTGCATGCTGGATTCGAAGTCTGTTCAAGCATGCTACCTGTCGCTTGCGCGAAAATAAGGTGCCGGCAAAACAGAAGAGTCGCCACCTTTCGTTATTTATCCCTCAGAGCGGGAAAGGAAACGATCGGAAAAACCTGACGAATAAGGGTAAGACAAGGTCGTCGCAACCATTGTCTGGGTTCGGGAGTCGGTTACGCAAGGGGAAGGTATTAGCACCCCTCACGTCCGTCGTACTCGACGGGATCCTCGCTTGTTTGTTTACTTGGACGGGTTGGTTATAATCTATCTACCTATCAAGGCTGGCTGAAAAAGAAAAGAAAAATGACTCGGCAAAGCGTCGCGCTTTATGCCTACGTATTCCCGTCTGGAACGAGAAATCAGAGTCAACGTAGTTCGGCTAACTACGGGTTATGGGGGAAAGGTTGCTCGCTAGGATATCGCATCCTATGCCTACGTACTTTCATCTGGTATGAAAGATCAGAGCAAACGTAGTTCGGCCAACTACGGGTTATCTCCTAAAAGAAGTGTTTTTTATTGTGTTTGCGATTTCAACCGCACTAGAGACTATGACCTGAGAGTGAATGCGTCGCATGTCACCCAAAGGGTACCATACTAAACATCCAGACTGTGGAAAAGAAACTCTCCCACAATCCTTTCTCAGATAGCTTAAGGCTCGTAACGTACGAAAGAAATCATCCATGATTACTGTATCTTAAACTGTTTCGAGATGAGAAGAGAACAGGCCCAACTAGGAGGGAGACTATCAAGTCCTACTGTTGTCATGCCATGGATTCATCCTATGGTTGAGGTTTGAACAGGGAACTCCTAGATGTTGTCATGCATAGGTTTCATCCTAAAAGTCTATCATCAAATCCTCATCAGAGGAAATGAGAGTCCTAAGGGATCATGTCAATGATACACCAAAACAGACAAAAGCATCAGCTTTAACAGTAAAATGCATGCAATGCAAGTGAGGGAGGAAATGTGTGTGGGGCTTCAGCCTCCACAAGCTCGTCTCAACCTCAATCCAGTCATGGAATAACAGTAATCATACTGAAATAAACAACATGCTCTCAAGCAAAACAGTAAACTGCAATCATGCAGACAGAAAAATGAAATCGTGCTATCAAGCAAAATAAACACATGGGCAAGGGAGCTGGGCTCTACCGAATACCCGCAAGCAAAGCCAAGCAATAACAATACAATCAGATGCACTCATGCTCTTAGACTGAACTTATTCTAAATGTGTTTAGTCTAATGCAGTAGACAAATCAGACAAAACACACAATACATCAAAGAAAACAGAAGAAAGCCTCAGCTCCTCCAGCAGCAACCCAGTCTTCAGACTTCAGAGATCACTTGCTTTCCAGGTATCAACCCTACAACATGAGTATCAACTCATCTTCTCCCTTGAGCTTCAGCTCCTTTGATCAGCTCTACCTTCAGGCTTCACTATTTCCAGGGATCTTCAGGCATCAGCTTGATCTTCAAAAAGTCTTCAGACTTCAATAATCTTCAAGGAATCATCCTTTTCAAGGCCTCAGCTTCTATCTTCAATGGCTCCAATGCTCCAGCAAACAAGATTCAGTCAACAAGATGAGGTGAGGATGTTATAGTACTCACTGACTTCCAAAGGATGCCATTGAGAACTTAACATCAAAGGAAAGGCTCTCTCAAAGTTCTACCTTATAGGGCAAGGTCACTAATCCCTCCAAAGGAGAGAGGTGAATACCCTTAAGGGACTCTATGTCACAGAGAAGAAAGGAGGTGAACAAGACACTCCTTGTTTATTGAACAAAGTATTCTATCTAGGGCTCTGCCTATGCACCTATGAACCTATAAACAAAACAACAAAAGCTATGCTAAACTCCTCTGCAAGGTCTTCAAAGCTTCCATGATGTTCCACAAGGTCTTCAACTCAATCTTCAAAGCTCACACACTCAAAAGAGAAGGAAAGAAAACACAACAATACAACTTATGCCTTTAAGCAACACACATACTATCCATGCATTCAAAAATCAATGAAAAATACTAAAACACCATGCAATATTCTAGTAAAATTCTAGAGGATTCTATACATACTTACCCTTAACCCATGTATTTCCCATACACTAATTTGGCCTATAAACCCCAAAAATAAAATGTTGAAGTCTACCTATACAACTTAAAACCCTAATTAGAACACCTAAATGTCCAACAATCAAACTACATCAAATTTAATTTCTAAAATCAAGGGATAAATCCTACATGAAACTAGGGTTCAATATCTAATTACACAAAAAAAGAATGAATTAAAAAACCTAAGGGAAGGTCCTAAAACAATTCTTGCAAGATAAGGTATCAACTAAAGGAAAGAAAATACACCATTTAAAAGAAAATATCACTAAAAATTCTACATTAAAAATAAAATTTTATTTTTATTTTTATATTTTTCTACACAAAATTATCTAAACATAGAAAAAAGAATGAGTAAAAAAGAGCCATTTATCAATTTTCTATGAATTTATTAAGATTGCAATAATATTAAGAATTAAAAAAGAAATCAAAATAATATAAAAGGGAGGGGGGTGGAAATAGAAGGGTCAGATAGTTGTTTCAAATGGGCCAGCGCGCGTGGGGGGTGTGAATAGAAGAGATAGGCCCAGACGCGTTGCTTAAGTGAAACGACTGCGTTTCCATTTGAATTTTTCCCTCCGTTTTCTTCACTCAATCTGAGCCGTTGGATGCAGCGAATTAGTCAAAACCTGGGGACGAATCCAACGATGGACAGCCATCGTCCCAAACGAAACCCTAGGGTTTTCAGAACCCAGAATTCATGCATCAAACTTCCAGCCGTGCGTTCTCTCCCCAGACTTGATGAAATGCAAAACTTTCAACTGCAAAAGTGTTCTACTCACTGCAAGGAACAAGGTGCTACGTGTAATTTTCTCTAATTCCCTTTTGAATCGTCCAAACCGAATGCATCAAATCTTGGGTACTGCCATACTCATCTGAGATCAACCACGATAAAGCTTCAACCTAAGGGCATTAATTTGTTCTACATGCTACCCTAGTTAATCTAATCCATGCTAATTAAAACTCCCTAAACAACTAGTTCTTGATCATCAAAGATTCTTGCACCTGTTATGGAACTCCATGGAATTGGCTCTAACTCTCAGAATTTCATCACCTAGTCTAGCCTAGCCATTCTAAACCTAACATGCGATCTATCTATGCATAATTAAGGTGAAAGAGAGAAGAGAAAGAACCTGTCAAGTGATGATGGTAGGTGATGCTAGGGCACGATTCCAAGCTTGATTCTTCTCCACAATGATCCTCCAATGAAGATAAACTTTCTGTTTGCACAGTTCTTGGATGAGGAAGCTTGCAACAATGACTTTGATCTTGAAATGCAATAATGGAGCACCTTGAAACCCTAGCTCGAATCTCTCTCCTCTCTGCTCAATTCACCAAGTTTCACCAACCTTTTGATTCACTCTCATGCACTCTTCTTATAATAATCATTAGACACTTCTAGATTCATCTAGAATATGGTGGAAAGTTCTTGAAAATCTCATGTGGGGACAAGTTGAAAATCTCACATCTCATGCCTTATGCCTTGAAATGTGGTCTTAAAATATCTTTACATGAGATATTGAGAAGGAGTGCACAATTACAAGCCTTGGTTTTGCCTTGTGTTAGGATTTCCAAAGGTGACTTCAAATGCAAGTAACAAAATAACAAAGCATCACCCATTTTAAAGCTTCAAATCAAAATTCTATCTAAACCAATGTTCTCAAAATGGTGTTTCCAATCAAAATGATATATTGGATGACCTATTTTGGATCCATAGATCTTCCAAACCAATTTTCAATTTCAACTTTTTAAACTTATAAGCCATTTTTAGTTCATTTTTGACCAATCATGCAAATCCATGCTATGAGATTCTCCAACAATTCATGGCCTTCTTTCTAGACTTAAAATCACATTTTGAACAACTTTCATGTTTTGAGTTTTTCCATTTGAGGCTTGGAAATAGGAGATATGGCCTTTGCTTAAAATTACCTATAACTAACAAATGACCAAAATACCCCTGTCTTGTTCAAACCATAAGTTGAGTTCCACAAATCCTATAAAGGACTTCTACCACTCAAATTAAAGCTAAGAAGATGCCCTTCAACATTCATGTTGACCAAGAAATCATAGGAATCATCCTACTAGGGAAAAAGTTGTCTGCAAGTTGGGTGACTTTCAAGGACCCAGATTCACACACCTCAGCTGACCTGTAATTTGTCAAAACCATAACTTGAGCTCTGCAACTCCTATCAAGGACTTCCACCACTCAAATTAAAGCTAAGAACAAGCTCTACAACATTCATGTTATGGGGAAGATGAGATATCAATCACATCTAGAGCTAAAACTGCCTGGAAGATAGGGATCAAACTAGGGTTTTTTCACTGACAATCCTTGGAGACCCTAACTTGAAACTTCTCAAACTCCTCAATCATGATGAGTTGGTCTAGGAATCATCTTTATAACATCTTAATGCATCATTCCATGATCTCATAGCCCTTGGATTAGGTCTCAACCTTCTCCAAATCTTCAGTGATCCTAGGGTCGACCCAGTCAAAACCCTAATTCTACCAATCATGGTTGAATCTTCTGAATTCTTGCCTAATGACCTCTCTGGGCTTCATGATGGCTATCAAGACATCTCATAGGCTTTCTCAAAACATCAAGTTCATTCTCAAAGTCTCAGAATCATCTGAGGAGCTCCCACAACTCTCAAGCTATGAGTCACACATCCTTGGTTTCAATCCACTTCCTCTGAGGATCTCTTGAACTTTCTGATGAAGGTATCAAATTTCAGACACTCAATGAATAAATAATTGTTGGTCAAATTTTGGGGTGCAACAGCTGCCCCTATTCAAACGGCTTGAACCTGACTGGGTGAGAAGCGAACGGCTCTCAACCAATCAAGGTGCGAGACGATTGAATACCGGTAAAACCCGAAAATTTGCCAACTGCACGAGCACACGGTACTCTGCGGGGAACAAATCTTCGAATATTGCAATGCTAGCTGCACAACAGCTGGAGAGATACCAATCTGACATCGCCGTCAATTATCCACATTAAATTCTTCTGACATTGTCTTCAGACAACCACAACACCCAACCTCGCCGCTGGAGAACTGAATCTTCTGACATACCCAACATTGCCGCTGGAAAACTGAATCTGACATCGCCGTCGGAAGCAAACATCGCTCTGAGAGACACTCGACATCGCCGTCGTACAAACATCATCTCTGCTGGGGATTTAAAGAGTCTGATATTGCCGTCGAACATAAACCTAATCTGACCTCGCCGTCAAAACAAACATCCAACCTCGCCGTCGAACACATTCAACATCGCCGTCGAACACATTCAACATCGCCGTCGAACCAATCATAATCTGACCTCGCCGTCAAACAAACATTCAACCTCGCCGTCGAACAAAATGCAACACTGAACAAATCTGACCTGGGGTTCACCCCTGGTAAAGTACACTTGCATATTTGAACCTACTCTGCTGGGAATGAGAGACTTAACTGAGCCTGCTCTAATCTGGGGTTCACCCTCAGAACCATAACGAACATCGGAATACTACTGCACACTGCCCACTGTAGAACTTCAATCATCAAAGACATATGAAACCCTGGCCCCTGGCCACTTCCAGCTTCAGCTAGAAAAGATCTTCAAGTATTTCTGAATATGAATGAAACCCTGGCCCCCGGCCACTCCAGATCCGCTGGAGAATCTTCAAGTTCTTCTGAAGAAAGATGAAACCCTGCCCGTCGGCTATTCCAGCTTCAGCTAGAAAGAACATCCTTGGCCTTCAAGGATGTAAATTTTGCCCGTCGGCAACTCTGCAGGAGGCATCTTCGACTTCAGTCTAAAGCCATGGTCCTTGACCTTCAAGGATACATGGATATGCCTTCAGGCAACTCCGCCTCTGCTATAGAGCATCCGAGACTTCAGTCAGGGATATACTTCGGCCTTCAGTCCGAAAAATGAATCCTAGGTCATTCATGACCTTGGGGATAACCTTGCCCTCAGGCACCTTCGCTTCAGCTTAGGAAAATTGTGACTTCAGTCAGAGAAATGGTATCCTGAGCCATTCATGACTCTACGGGGATTCAAACACTTTGCCTTCAGGCAAAACTCCGCTTCAGCTGGAGAAACATCTTCGACTTCAGTCAGAAGAAACACCATTCACTAGATCGCGATCAATCATCACCTCAGGGCGACTGACTTGGTCTTCAGACCAACACGGATCATCTTGGTATATCTACAAACTTTGGAACCTTGTCTTCAGCCACACGTTGATTCATCAACAAGGACATCTGAGCTCACAGGAACCTTCTGATACTGCCTTCAGGCGCTTACGCAGTCAATCTTCAGATTAGACAACACTGTTGGAGCAGACATATCACGCTGCTAGGGACTTCAAGAATCATCTTGAACAAACAACTCCGTCGGGCACCTTCAAGAATCATCTCGAACTGCTGACCTTTCTGGCGACTTTTATTCTGCTGGGTATTCCAGGAATCTTCCTAGGCAACTCTTGCTGGGGACGCTATTGGGGAGCTCAAGAATCATCCTAAACAAACAACTCGGGGAACTGCGCTGAGGTCTTAAGAATCATCTTAAGCAAACGACCCTGCTGAGGAATTCAAGAATCATCTCGAACTGAAGACTTCGCTGGGGGATCTCAAAAATCATCTTGAGCGAGCGACAGTGGGGATTACACCGGGGTCTTAAGAATCATCCTAAGAAAGCGACCTTGTTGGAGAGAATATCAGGAATCATCCTGAGCAACCGATCCTTCGGCCGAACACCTGTAAGGCAAGAATAATAATGACCTAGATCATGCTTATGATGCATATGCTTCTGCGCTATGCCCCACACGGTGGGAATGATATGCGTTTATGCTAAATGCTGTGCAATCATGCACAATGCTATGCAATGTTAAATGCTATGCAGTGCTAAATGCTATGCAGTCATGCACAATGATGCGACCTCGTCGGCAAAATAAATGCCGAAGGGGAATTCTCCTGTCAAGGAGAAGGAACTACTCAGATAGAGGAATCATCCTGCTGAGGAGAAAACTGCACGCCAATATCAATCGGACTCTGTCTGGGGAAATGATCTTCCATTGACTGCCGCAGGGAAAACAACTTCAGCTGACTGCTCCAGGGGACGAAGCTCTACGAGAACCCAAACCTGCTGAAGGAAAACGATGTCAATCGCGGGAGTGAACTGCGTGGCCGTCTCGGCTAACTCTTCTGGGGATGATCACTCTGTGGGGAAACAACTTCGGCTGCTCCACACTCCGCTGGGGAAAGACCAATCGTGATCTGATCAACCTTCAAGGACTCGGCCCTCCTGGACATCTGTAAACTCGGCTGAGGAAGGAGAAATCATTCTACTTCGCTGGAGAGAGTGCGACTCTGGGGAAATATAGCATTGGCTGTTCAACACTCTGCTAGGGAAAATCCACTCATGGTCCCAACTGCTTCCAAGGATGCTGCTCTCTTGGGGGTTTGCGGACTCAGCCGGGGAGAGAGAAATCATTCTACTTCACTGGAGAGTACGACTCTGATGAGGAATTTCAATTTCGCTAGGGAAGAAAGAATCATCTGACTTCGGGGGAGAGTACAACTCTGCAGGGGAATACAACATCAACTGTTCCAACACTCTACTGGGGAAGAGGGAATCATCCGACTTCGGGAGAGAATACGACTCTGGTGGGGAATCTCAATTCCGCTGGAGACTTCAGTCTGGCGCCATTAGTTACTGCATATTTTGGCGTACGAACAATTCCCTACGAAACCTGCACTTGTGACCCGGTGCTGGGGGAGACACCTGCTTCGACGACTTTACTGGGGAAAATACGAGCTTCGGTACCCGAACACTTCTGTGAAATCTGCACTTGTGACCCGGTGCTGGGGGAGATACGAGCTTCGGTACGTGACTCAACTGAGAAAATGACGTTCCCTCAGGATGCGTCCGCTTGGGGAAGAGAATCATCTCTGCGTGGGGGAGACATATCAATGCTCACTATTCTGCGTTCAGATTCTGCGGAAGAGAGGCTACTGAACTCTGCTGGAGAAGGAAGGCTCGCCCTGCTTCAGGGATGCGCACGACACATCTTACACCTGCAACCACACAAACAAACAAACAAGATACCCTCCTCAAAGGGGCCTATCCAGGTTATTATCCCGTGACAATATTCAATTAATTAATTGTTTCAACAATCAATGGGCCTAGGCCCGCAAGTTTATGTATGCGCATTTTATCAAAAAACAAAAAAAACATCGGCGTTTTCATTTGCAATCAAAACAAATAAATGCTAAACAGACAAGCAGAATTGCTGAATAATGTGCATTTTATTGATGATGAACCCCTGAATGGGCAAAAATGTTTTACAACAGAGGCAAACTCCTGGAATGAGGAAGCCGCACAAAAAAAGAAAACATAAATATACATCAGTATGTACAAATGTTGGCAATCGAGGCGTAGACGAACACCATGAGTTGATCCCTCTAAGACCCACTCGACTTCGATACTTCTCTGACGCTTCAGCTTTGGAAGAGATTGATTCAGATAAACGGCCCTCAGGTCTTCCGAGCCACTAAACAATGAAAGTCCACACGCGGAACGCAGTCATTTGCTTATTCAAATCCCTAACTTTTGCGTGAACCGCCCTTTCGGGTTTTCAGTTCACCGGGATACCCTTTTTTGCCGAAGCCGCCCAGTGTAGGTTTTCGACTTCGCGGGTGTACGTTTTTCAATATATCCCTAATTTTTGCCCGAACCTTTTATTCTGTTTTTGGTTCGCCGGGATGCCCCTTTTTTGCCTGGACTCTTTCTTTTTTGTCCAGCGGGTCTCTTTCAAGCAAAGTATTTTTTAACTGCGTCCGCGTTCACCGGGGATGCAAAATCTTCACCATCCATCGTGGATAACAACAAAGCTCCTCCTGAGAAGACCTTGCTGACGACATACGGCCCTTCGTAATTCGGAGTCCACTTGCCTCGGTGATCGGAGTGTGGCGGAAGAATTTTCTTCAGGACGAGATCACCCGTCTGAAAGCTTCTAGGACGCACCTTCTTATCATAAGCTTTCTTCATTCGGCTTTGGTACAGACGACCAAATGCAATCGATGCTAACCTCTTCTCGTCCATCAGGCTGAGTTGGTTCAAACGATTCGTAATCCATTCTGCCTCATCGAGTTTTACATCAACCAAAACTCGCAAAGAGGGAATCTCCACTTCTAACGGTAGAACAGCTTCCATACCGTACACCAAGGAGAAAGGAGTTGCCCCGGTCGACGTACGCACCGTCGTACGATAACCGTGCAAGGCAAACGGCAGCATCTCGTGCCAATCTTTGTACGTCACAACCATCTTCTGAACAATCTTCTTGATGTTCTTGTTGGCTGCTTCAACGGCGCCATTCATCTTCGGCCGATAAGGAGATGAGTTGTGGTGTTCAATCTTGAAGCTCTGGCACAGCTCCTTCATCATCTTGTTGTTCAAATTCGAACCATTATCAGTAATGATTCGCTTGGGAATTCCATAGCGACAGATGATGTCCCTCTTTATGAACTTAGCCACCACCTGCTTGGTCACATTAGCGTACGAGGCTGCCTCCACCCATTTGGTGAAGTAGTCGATGGCTACCAGAATGAAACGATGACCATTGGATGCGGTGGGCTCGATCTTGCCTATCATGTCGATGCCCCACATGGAGAACGGCCAAGGGGAAGACATGACATTCAATGGGCACGGCGGTACATGAACTTTATCAGCATAAATCTGGCATTTGTGACATTTCCTCGCGAATCTGAAGCAATCCGACTCCATAGTCAGCCAGTAATACCCTGCTCTCAGGATCTTTCTCGTCATGGCATGCCCGCCGGCGTGCGTACCAAATGTGCCCTCGTGGACTTCTTCCATGAGCATACTCGCCTCTTTCTCATCTACACATCTGAGTAGCACGAGATCGTGGTTTCTCTTATACAACACTCCGTCGGGATTGAGATAAAAGTTTCCAGATAGCCTCCTCAGAGTCTTCTTATCCTGGGTCGACGCGCCCGCGGGATATTCCTTAGTCATAAGGAAGGTCAGGATGTCATGGAACCATGGCTTGCCGTCGGTGGCATCTTCGATTGCAAACACAAATGCCGGTCTATCAAGACGCGAAAGTACAATTCTTGGAGCCTCATTCCAATAATTGACTTTATACATTGAAGCCAACGTGGCTAAGGCATCAGCCATCTGATTTTCAGCCCTGGGTACATGATGAAGTTCCACTCGATCGAAGAACGAAAGCAGCCTCCTGGCGTAATTCATGTACGGCACCAAGTTCGCTTGACGAGTTTCCCACTCCCCTTTAATCTGATGGATTACAAGCGCTGAGTCACCATATACGTCTAGATTCTTGATTCTCAAATCAATTGCCTCTTCTAGACCCATAATACATGCTTCATACTCTGCTTCATTGTTGGTAACTGGAAACGTCAGTCTCGCAGTAAAAGGGATGTGGGATCCGTGAGGAGTCGTGATGATAGCCCCGATACCACTTCCGTAGGAATTAACCGCTCCGTCGAATATCAACTTCCACTGAGACTTCCTATCTGGTCCCTCGTCGGGCAATGGCTCATCGCAATCCTTTGCTTTGAGAAACATGATGTCCTCGTCAGGGAACTCGAACTTCATTGGCTGGTAGTCTTCGATTGGCTGTTCGGCAAGATAATCAGACAATACGCTTCCCTTAATGGCCTTCTGAGAAACGTACTGAATATCATATTCTGTTAACACCATCTGCCATCTGGCAATCCTGCCCGAAAGAGCCTGCTTCTCGAAGACGTACTTGATCGGATCCATCTTCGAAATGAGCATAGTGGTGTGGTTGAGCATATACTGTCGTAGACGTTTGGCGGCCCAAGCTAATGCACAACACGTCTTCTCCAGCATCGAGTATCGAGATTCACACTCAGTGAACTTTTTACTCAAATAATAAATGGCATGCTCTTTTCTGCCCGTCTCGTCGTGCTAACCGAGAACACACCCCATACTATTCTCCAGAACCGTCAGGTACATGATCAATGGCCGTCCAGCCACTGAGGGTATCAAGATTGGAGGTTCATGAAGATACTGCTTTATTTTATCGAATGCCTTCTGGCAATCCTCATCCCAAGTAATTGCCTGATTTTTCTTTAACAGTCTGAACATTGGTTCACAAGTGGCCGTGAGCTGAGAGATAAACCTTGCAATGTAGTTTATTCGGCCCAGGAAACCACGAACTTCTTTTTCTGTTTTCGGCGCTGGCATTTCTTGGATAGCTTTTATCTTCGCAGGATCAACTTCAATACCTCGTTCGCTAACGATAAACCCCAATAACTTTCCGGACCGCACTCCAAAAGTGCATTTGTTAGGATTCAGCCTCAGCCTGAACTTCCTAAGCCTTTCAAACAGCTTCAATAGGTTGACCAGATGCTCTTCCTCCGTTTGGGACTTTGCAATCATGTCATCAACATAGACCTCGATCTCATGATGAATCATATCATGAAACAAAGTAACCATTGCTCGCTGGTAAGTGGCCCCTGCGTTCTTCAGACCGAAGGGCATTACCTTATAGCAGAATGTGCCCCAGGGGGTGATGAACGTCGTTTTCTCCATGTCCTCCGGTGCCATCTTAATCTGATTGTAACCGGAGAAGCCATCCATGAACGAAAACACGGAAAACTGGGCTGTGTTGTCGACCAACACATCGATATGAGGCAACGGGAAATCATCCTTAGGGCTCGCCCTATTCAAATCCCGATAATCGACGCACATGCGTACCTTACCGTCCTTCTTCGGTACAGGCACTATGTTGGCGACCCACGGAGGGTAAGTGGTAACGGCTAGAAATCCTGCGTCCAACTGCTTCTGGACTTCTTCTTTGATCTTTACAGCCATGTCTGGTCTCGTCCTCCTGAGCTTTTGCTTGACTGGAGGGCAATCTTCCCGCAACGGCAAGCGATGAACCACGATATCAGTGTCAAGTCCGGGCATATCCTCATATGACCAAGCAAAGACGTCACTATACTCTCGAAGCATCCCGACCAGTCTATGCTTGACATCATTCTGCAGTGCAGCCCCAACTCTGACATTTCTGACGAGCTCCTCAGAACCCAGATTTATGATCTCAATATCCTCCTCGTGAGGCAGAATAACCTTCTCCTCTTGTCTCAACAAGCGGGCCAACTCTTCCGGAAGGTCTTCGTCTTCATCAATCTCATCCTCGGCTTGATAGATCGGGCAATCAAAGTCGTAGTGAGCCGTAGAGGGTCCAGAGTCGATGTCATCTGTTACGTGGATCCTGCAATAACAAGGGTTAAGTTTAAAGCAAGAATATGCAGGTCAGCACGAACCGCGTTGCCATTTTACTGTTTTTCGAAATAAACATAAAACAGGAATAACAGAGAACACAATATTTGATTACGAAGAAAACGCCTTTTATTTATTAACAAAATGCATACACATAATCCAACAAGGCCCTGACAGTAAAACCACTATGCCCCGGGCAGGACATAGGGTTGTACAAGGATTGTAAAAAGCAAATCATTACTCTTCACTTGTCAGCTTGATAATCTCCTTGATGGTCCAATTGTGGAGGCGCTCGCCTGGCTTGCTCGGTTGAATCCAGGCGTCAAGATCGCAATCACTGTCTCCGCTGTCCTCCGATGCAGCGTTGATACTCTCGAAGATTACTCCCCCCTTGGTGAATAAGATCGGCCCTTTCCCACGAGACGAGCTGCCAGAAGAAGATGAAGCTTCAGCTTCCGGAGAATATCCCAATCCAAACTTATCCTGCTTGATGGGTATATCCAAAACATGCCCCCAGCCTGGGGTGGAGCCGGCTTCGACAACGGCCCTAGCTTCCTTAAACGAGGAGAGGTTCAATTCTTGCCTCTCTGCGACGACAGGAGCCACCTCCTTCACCCTGACGGTTTCAAATGCCTGGCAAAGAGTCTCATGGATCTCACCATCCATTTCAACGTATTTAAAGGGCGACAGGTGGCTGACCATGATGTCCTCCTCTCCACAGACTGTTACTATGCTGCCCCCAACAGCATATTTAAGCTTCTGATGCAGCGTGGACGTCACGGCACCAGCAGAATGAATCCATGGCCGACCTAAGAGGCAACTATAGGCGGGCATGATATCCATGATATAGAAAACTGCATTGAACGTCTCTGGACCCACTTGAATGGGCAGGGTCAACTCTCCGAAGACGTGGCGCTTGGTTCCGTCAAAGGCTTTCACGACCAGATCACTGGGCGTGCACAGCAGTCCACGGGTATCCAACTTCATCAGTGCCTTCTTCGGAAGCACATTAAGCGAGGAACCCGTATCCACCAGGACATGTGACATAATCGTGCCTCTGCACTCTATCGAGACGTGCAAGGCGCTGTTGTGATCTCTTCCCTTTGGAGTCAGCTCTAGGTCTGTAAATCCCAGCCCATTACCAGCATTGACATGGGCCACCACTTCCTCGAGTTGATTTACTGATATCTCCTGCGGCACGTATGCAGCATTCAATACCTTCAGTAATGCGTTGCGGTGCGCCTCAGAACACAGCAACAAATTAAGAATCGAGATCTTTGACGGAGTCTGATGAAGATGATCTACAATTTTGTAGTCACTCTTCTTGATTAGTCGCATGAACTCTTCAGCATCTTTAGCCAGCAAGTCCTTCTCTGCCCCTACAGGGACCTCCTCAACAGCTTTACCTTTACCCTTATCCATAGCGTCAGCTCGGACCACTTTCTCTGCTGCAACCTCTGCTGGTGCAAACACTCTTCCGCTTCTAGTGATACCACTGACTTCAGTAAGATTCTGCATAGTTGACCCGAACGGCTCAAGCTCTATCTTCTGACCATTACAATAAACTTCGGCGCCATAATGCCATGGAACGGCATTGGTGCTCTCGAATGGGATTGGTCCGGCCCTGGTGATGGTGATAGTAGGCGGACGGGGCGCCGAGATAGTAATAGGGCGACGAGGAATAGTAATGGTAGCAACTTCATCTGCCTGCTTTAGCACGACTTCCCCTGATGTACTCTCAACGCTCCGGCTGAATTGCAGAATACCCTCGGACATCAGACTCCGGATACCTTCGATCAGCTGCTCACATCCGTCAGGAAGCGTAGCACAAGCCATACATAATTCTCCACATCCAGGAAAGAAACCCTTCTTCAGCAGCTTAGCCTTGACAAAACTCAACGGCGTCTTCAAATCTTTGACATCGGTCAGCAAGTCTGAGCTCTCCTCAGTGATAACAGCATTCACTCCGCCCCCCTTATGATGAGGCATTGGATTTTTGGTGACGTTGGGCACGTTGTCAGAAAAGTTGATAACCTTGGCGTCCACCAAGTCCTGGACTTTGTGCTTAAAAGCTTTACAATTCTCAATCGTATGGCCAGGTGCCCCAGTATGGAATTCACAAGTAGCACTGGCATCATACCCCGGTGGTGGTGCCCCTGTTAAGGGAGCCATTGTCCTCTTTTGAACTAATTGGAGCTGGAGCAACGTTTGCAAAAGCTGTGCATATGACATAGGTGGAGTATCAAACTGACGGCTTGACAGGGGAGCCCGATTCTGATATCTTTTATACCCCTGATTATTCTGCTGCTGAGGTTGCTGCTGCTGCGGCTGCGGTGGAGCAGCTGGAATGTTTATGCTAGCAATCTGAGGCTGAGGGCCCTTGCCCTTTCTCCTAGCATTAGTGACAGCACTGGCATCTCCCTCTCGACGCTTGCCAGTATAGGGTTTCTTGCTACCTCCTCCAGTTGAGGGTGATTCGTCCTGAATTTTTCTGATCTTTATACCGTTCTCAACATGCTCGCCCAAAGTGATGAGAGCCGAGAATGTTCCAGACATGCCACTGACCAGCTTTTCATAATAGATTCCAGGAAGGGTAGCCACGAACATTTGTACTAGCTCACGCTCAACCATCGGCGGTTGAACCCGAGCAGCCAATTCACGCCACCGCTGGGCGTATTCTTTAAAGCTTTCATTGTTCCGCTGTGAGAGATTCTGAAGCTGAACTCGGTTGGGAGCCAAGTCGCTATTGTATTGATAGTGGAGAACAAATGCTTCTGCAAGATCTTTCCAGGTGCGCACAGCAGCGGGCTCTAGGCCCATATACCATTCGAGCGATGGGCCAGAAAGACTATCCTGAAAGAAGTGCATCAGCAACTTCTCATCGTCAGAATAGGCGGACATCTTTCTATAATAAGATCGGAGGTGGACCCGGGGGCAAGTAGTGCCCTTATACTTCTCAAAGGTGGGCACCTTGAACTTGTGGGGTACTTTAAAGTCAGCAATCAACCCTAGGTTGGACATGTCAACGCCCAATGTGTTCTGATTCTCTATGCTTCTCATCTTGTCTTCCAGCGCCTTAAACCTGAGTCGAGCTTCAGCATTCAACTCTGCCTCTACGCCTCTCTGAGAGAATATGTCATCCTGATGGTCCTCCAACCACGGTTGAGGCACCACCAGATTTCCTGCACCAGCATTGCCGTTGACCGGCCCCATGTTAACATTGGCTCCCAAACTACCATTGACGGCGCCAACCGCGTTGAGTCCGAGATTAGTCATCAGATTTCCGTTAGCACTGCCGTTGCCCCCGGCAGCAGGAACAACGTTCTGTGGAGTATCCCCTGGAGGAGGAGTAGGCACGGCTCCTCCATGAAGTATGCCATTACTGTCAACCCTGGAGATCAGAGGTTGAACCAGAGTACGAAGCTGATCTTGACCATTCGCGACCACCTGCATCAGCTCCATAAAACGATCCATCCGCTCACGGAGCTCTTGAACATCTGACTGTACCTGGTCCATGATTCTCGTCTGATTAGCGCGAGTTGAGTAGCGGTGGATGAGTCTTTGATCAATCCTGGAGATCGAAAGCAGCTCGGAACCTGAAAAACCTGTCAGTAATAAAGGTTAGGAAAAGCAATAAGATATACACCATGCAAATATGCTTCATGCAGATGCATGCGTGTGCCTGTGTGCGTGGGAGATTTTTCCCCGATCCTAGTGCCTTAGTGACGGTGCTGATAATAACAAGAGGGAGAAGAAATCCGAGCCCAATCATGGAAACATCAATCTCATACATATATGGAAAGGCCTGTCGAGGCAGTACACAGTATCAGTGAGTACAAATCAACAGCATGACCTCAGCCAACAAGCCTGGTGATGGTCAGCATACATCAAAGATCAAAAATAACAGGGATATAACTAGTCAAGTACGGCCACGGGCGCGGTACTCTGCTAATAACTCCTTTGTCTCCGAATGATCTGGCGAAGTGAGCAACCCCTCGACGAGTAGTTCCCTCTGCCTGATAGCATACTGAAGTCCCTGAACTGAACTCTCCCAAGCGCCTTCGCCGAAGCAGTCCTCCAGCTTCCGCTTCTTAGACTCAAACATCAGCTTGTGCTCCTTCAGGCTAGCAATGGCTTTGTTGAGACGGGCTTCAGCGGAGTACCTACGGGCGGTCTCTTCATCAAACCTCCGCTCACTGTCCTTCACTTCGGTCTCTAGCTTAGAAATCTGCAGCATCAGCTTGTCTTCTCGCTCCTTCCTGGTGGCCATAGAAGTCTTCCAATGCTGGTCGAACTTAGATATTCTTCGGTATGCTTCCTCCAAATGCTGCTTCTTCGTAGCCAGCACATCATTAGCAGCTCTGAAGTCTTGACCTAAGCGTTCCCGATCAGCAATCTGCTTTGCCAAGTCTGCACTCAGCTGGCTCACCGTCTCTGTTTGCTTTTTGAGAGCATGCACGGCTTTGTTCCTCTCACTTCGAAGCTGAGCTAATTCCTTCTCTAACTCTGCATTAGCCCTCTTCAGTTCATCACGCTCAGCTAATACCTGGTTGTGCTGATGAATGGGCACAACGGTAGGCTCTTCGACTGGTGGAGGACTCTCCGGTCTGACATGAGGGAATGGCATCCCTATAGTGCTGGCTCTGGCTCTGATCCAATCTGAATAAGGAGGGTAAGCTTGGTTGTTGCTCTTCCCCAACAAAGGCTTTCCTCTCGTGTTGATATTGTTCCACGCATACTGAAGCTTGGACAACAAATCCCCCTCTAGAATACCCGTGAGGTACAGAGATTCCTGTACCTCTTCTTCCTTCGGTGGAGTCCTCAAAGCATATGCAAACTGACGAACTAGCAATGATGGGTTGTAGTTGATGCAACCCTTCCTACCTATCAGAGGTACGTTAGGAAACCCATTACAACTGAAGATCATCTCGGTGCCTAACCTGCCTCTGTCAACGAACCAAACAATGTCTTCTGCCGACAAACTCATCAGACGTTCAGGCCACTCAGTCGTGGCTGCAGACAAGACAGAAGAACCCTTCTTAGGCAAATGACTATCAAACCACTTGTACAACAACGGTACGCAGCATGAAACATTCTTCCCTCTCCGGTTCTCATTCTTGTAATGCACTGAGTGGTAAACGTCTCCGATCAGAGTAGGGACTGGATTCCCTGAGGCGAAGATATGGAATGCATCAAAATCTACGAAATCAGGCATGCTGGGAAATAGGATAATGCCATATATGCACAAAGCAAGGACGGCGTTGAACGCGTCCCAACACTTGTCCTTAGCACACTGCTGGGCCTTAGCTATCAGAAACTGCAGAGAGAACCCTGGTACCTTGTTCCAACTCGTTACCACTAACTCAGAAGCGCTCAAATGGAGTGAGGAAGCCAAGCTAACCAGATCAGGCTCAACATCCATATGGACAAAAGGCATCTGCCTTTTGATAGGCACACCCAGCATATCAGCATACTCTTCCAATGTCGGCGCGAGAATGAAGTCATGAAAAGTGAAACACCTCAAGGGAGGATCATAAAACTGCAGAAGAGCATGTAACCCATTCAACTCAGACGTAGAAGGTTTGCAGACCAGACTAAGCAACTTGCTATAAGACTTCCTGAACCTATCCTTCACAGAATCCCCTACCAGGGCTATCAAACCAGTCAGCTTCGACACATCGGGGGTCGGGAACTTGTACGCAACAGTCTTCTTGAGAGAGGCCATAATAACAGTAGGAGGCGGGAAATCCTGGATCGGGGAAACGGTACCTGCAACACAGACACACGTTAATGGAATGCAGATGAATGCGTAACTAATGCAAAATGCAGGTATGCAATAACATATCCAGGTGGCTGCTGTGGAGATTCGGTATTAACAGTCACTGATGAGAGGGAAACCCCGGTGTAAGACCACTAATCTGATCTGTTGAGAATAACCATCTGATGGGACCAAAATTCTGTTCTGACAAGAGTAAGTGACTGATAATAAAGACCCCGGGCGCAAGATCAAGGAACATCCGTTGAAGTCTTCAGACCCCAAATCAAAAATCTGCCCTATCAAGAACAAACACACAGCTGCTGATGAGATCTTCAGACCCCACTCAAAATCTGCTCTATCAAGAACAAATAACATCTGCCGATAAGGTCTTCAGACCTCACTCAAAATTTGCTCCATCCAGAACAAACCACCGATGATAACATACTGATCAAAGCCTGCTCTATCAAGAACAGACATGCACCCGATGATAAAATCCTCTGATCAGAAACTTCTTGCTCTATCAAGAACATGTCTGCAACTGAGAACCCAACATAACTGATTTACTGTCAAGAAAACCAGGTAGTCTGAAGGTCTAAGTTTCCTGCAATAAACCCAGTCCCACTCACAGGTATGAACCTAAACTGACTCAAGGTACGGCATCCTATGCGTTCATCAGCGTCACAGACTTTCAAAACTGATGATACGATTCCCAGATTAAAAACAGTACAGTTCAGGATCCCCGATTAGGGTTTCTGACCAAGAAAAGTCAACTGGGGTTTGACTTTTGGTTTAAATGGTGTTCCAATGATGGGATCATGGTTCATTAAGCTCGTATGACTTATTCAAGTCTACTCAGGAAGTCTCAAAACCTCAGAGGACCCAGAACAACAACAGTCGATCTGATCGTCATCGATCGATCGTTTTGTTGACCAAAAAGCCAACCCTTCAACCATAAGGAATTTGACCTCAAGATGTGAATAAAAAATGTTCCTTATGTCATATTAAACATGCCCATAAAATTTCATGACCATTGGATCAAGGGTTAAGAAGTAATCGTAAAAATCGGGAATTAGGGTTTTGAAAGGGGCAAGACCATAACTCCTCAACCACACATCCAAATGAAGTGGTTCAAAGCTCATTGGAAAGCTCTTGACAAATCCTACAAAAGCCTAAAAGTGGTCCATGATCAAAAAATGCATAGAATTGGAGGTATGACAAGATTCATTTGAAGAAGGGAAATAACTTAGAAAAATTATAAGTTATTTAGCCTTTTTAAGTGGTTTTTTTAGCAACTTGGAAGGGTTTTTCAACCTAGTTCCATCAAGAATTTGGAAATACCCAAAATATGAAAGTTATAGAGCTACTTAAGGGCTTTCCAAATTGTGGTAGAACTCCTCAATAGCATGTTTGAGCAGGACGTTATGCACCATAGAAGTTGGGCCTGTCACACTTGAAACCACTTTGTCAAAACTTCTCAAATTTGGATTTTCAACAACTCAAGCCATTCTCAACCATTGGATTATGTTTCAATCTGATATTTAGAGTCGCCGTGCTTTATTTTACCGTCCCGCCGTGGACAACCTTTTTATCCTTTATCCTAGCCTTAGGATTTGAGTCGCCGTGCTCGCTTTTACCGTCCCGCCGTGGACAACCTTTTTATGCTTTATCCTAGCCTTAGGATTCGAGTCGTCGTGCTCGCTTTTACTGTCCTGCCATGGACAACCTTTTTATCCTTTATCCTAGCCTTAGGATTCGAGTCGTCGTGCTCGCTTTTACCGTCCCGCCGTGGACATCCTTTATCACAACAATCTCAACATAGATTTAGGAGTCACCGCACTTCCTGTAAGTACTTCCTTATGAAGGCTTGCATCCCTTTAGAACATTGACCACAATCAAGAGTTCCTCATCTCTAGTTAGGGGAACTACAAACGCTCTGATTTCTCAAAGTTTCTTTTGAGAATACGTAGGCACAAGGCCCCGATCCTTGGCGAGCAACCTTTTCTTTTTTCCTTCGTTTCAACCTTTATCTTTACCCTTAGCACTTTCCCTTAGCAAGCAAACTTTAGCAAACACAAATATTAACAAGAGGTTCCTGTAGAGTACTACAGGTGTTTAGGATGTGAAATACCTACCCTATGCATAACCAACCCCTGAACCTTTAGATCTCTCTTTGCTTAGCTTTAAGCCTTGCTTTTTGCTTTGCATTTTTATAGGTTTTTTCTTTCTTTAAACCTTTCCTTTTTGGATAAATTAAAGTCCGGTTGTGAATTTAAGAATTAAAGATTCAAGTTAATCAATAGCTTGGTATCACGATTCTCACCGCAACAGATTAATCCTACTGATTTGGATTCTGACTTATCATCGGCTATTATAACACCAATCCCTAAGCGGCTTCAATCCTATTCGATTATGATATTAATCAGACAATCTTCAGATTAGACAACAGTGTTGGAGCAGACATATCACGCTGCTAGGGACTTCAAGAATCATCTTGAACAAACAACTCCGTCGGGCACCTTCAAGAATCATCTCGAACTGCTGACCTTTCTGGCGACTTTTATTCTGCTGGGTATTCCAGGAATCTTCCTAGGCAACTCTTGCTGGGGACGCTATTGGGGAGCTCAAGAATCATCCTAAACAAACAACTCGGGGAACTGCGCTGAGGTCTTAAGAATCATCTTAAGCAAACGACCCTGCTGAGGAATTCAAGAATCATCTCGAACTGAAGACTTCGCTGGGGGATCTCAAAAATCATCTTGAGCGAGCGACAGTGGGGATTACACCGGGGTCTTAAGAATCATCCTAAGAAAGCGACCTTGTTGGAGAGAATATCAGGAATCATCCTGAGCAACCGATCCTTCGGCCGAACACCTGTAAGGCAAGAATAATAATGACCTAGATCATGCTTATGATGCATATGCTTCTGCGCTATGCCCCACACGGTGGGAATGATATGCGTTTATGCTAAATGCTGTGCAATCATGCACAATGCTATGCAATGTTAAATGCTATGCAGTGCTAAATGCTATGCAGTCATGCACAATGATGCGACCTCGTCGGCAAAATAAATGCCGAAGGGGAATTCTCCTGTCAAGGAGAAGGAACTACTCAGATAGAGGAATCATCCTGCTGAGGAGAAAACTGCACGCCAATATCAATCGGACTCTGTCTGGGGAAATGATCTTCTATTGACTGCCGCAGGGAAAACAACTTCAGCTGACTGCTCCAGGGGACGAAGCTCTACGAGAACCCAAACCTGCTGAAGGAAAACGATGTCAATCGCGGGAGTGAACTGCGTGGCCGTCTCGGCTAACTCTTCTGGGGATGATCACTCTGTGGGGAAACAACTTCGGCTGCTCCACACTCCGCTGGGGAAAGACCAATCGTGATCTGATCAACCTTCAAGGACTCGGCCCTCCTGGACATCTGTAAACTCGGCTGAGGAAGGAGAAATCATTCTACTTCGCTGGAGAGAGTGCGACTCTGGGGAAATATAGCATTGGCTGTTCAACACTCTGCTAGGGAAAATCCACTCATGGTCCCAACTGCTTCCAAGGATGCTGCTCTCTTGGGGGTTTGCGGACTCAGCCGGGGAGAGAGAAATCATTCTACTTCACTGGAGAGTACGACTCTGATGAGGAATTTCAATTTCGCTAGGGAAGAAAGAATCATCTGACTTCGGGGGAGAGTACAACTCTGCAGGGGAATACAACATCAACTGTTCCAACACTCTACTGGGGAAGAGGGAATCATCCGACTTCGGGAGAGAATACGACTCTGGTGGGGAATCTCAATTCCGCTGGAGACTTCAGTCTGGCGCCATTAGTTACTGCATATTTTGGCGTACGAACAATTCCCTACGAAACCTGCACTTGTGACCCGGTGCTGGGGGAGACACCTGCTTCGACGACTTTACTGGGGAAAATACGAGCTTCGGTACCCGAACACTTCTGTGAAATCTGCACTTGTGACCCGGTGCTGGGGGAGATACGAGCTTCGGTACGTGACTCAACTGAGAAAATGACGTTCCCTCAGGATGCGTCCGCTTGGGGAAGAGAATCATCTCTGCGTGGGGGAGACATATCAATGCTCACTATTCTGCGTTCAGATTCTGCGGAAGAGAGACTACTGAACTCTGCTGGAGAAGGAAGGCTCGCCCTGCTTCAGGGATGCGCACGGCACATCTTACACCTGCAACCACACAAACAAACAGACAAGATACCCTCCTCAAAGGGGCCTATCCAGGTTATTATCCCGTGACAATATTCAATTAATTAATTGTTTCAACAATCAATGGGCCTAGGCCCGCAAGTTTATGTATGCGCATTTTATCAAAAAACAAAAAAAACATCGGCGTTTTCATTTGCAATCAAAACAGATAAATGCTAAACAGACAAGCAGAATTGCTGAATAATGTGCATTTTATTGATGATGAACCCCTGAATGGGCAAAAATGTTTTACAACAGAGGCAAACTCCTGGAATGAGGAAGCCGCACAAAAAAAGAAAACATAAATATACATCAGTATGTACAAATGTTGGCAATCGAGGCGTAGACGAACACCATGAGTTGATCCCTCTAAGACCCACTCGACTTCGATACTTCTCTGACGCTTCAGCTTTGGAAGAGATTGATTCAGATAAACGGCCCTCAGGTCTTCCGAGCCACTAAACAATGAAAGTCCACACGCGGAACGCAGTCATTTGCTTATTCAAATCCCTAACTTTTGCGTGAACCGCCCTTTCGGGTTTTCAGTTCACCGGGATACCCTTTTTTGCCGAAGCCGCCCAGTGTAGGTTTTCGACTTCGCGGGTGTACGTTTTTAAATATATCCCTAATTTTTTCCCAAACCTTTTATTCTGTTTTTGGTTCGCCGGGATGCCCCTTTTTTGCCTGGACTCTTTCTTTTTTGTCCAGCGGGTCTCTTTCAAGCAAAGTATTTTTTAACTGCGTCCGCGTTCACCGGGGATGCAAAATCTTCACCATCCATCGTGGATAACAACAAAGCTCCTCCTGAGAAGACCTTGCTGACGACATACGGCCCTTCGTAATTCGGAGTCCACTTGCCTCGGTGATCGGAGTGTGGCGGAAGAATTTTCTTCAGGACGAGATCACCCGTCTGAAAGCTTCTAGGACGCACCTTCTTATCATAAGCTTTCTTCATTCGGCTTTGGTACAGACGACCAAATGCAATCGATGCTAACCTCTTCTCGTCCATCAGGCTGAGTTGGTTCAAACGATTCGTAATCCATTCTGCCTCATCGAGTTTTACATCAACCAAAACTCGCAAAGAGGGAATCTCCACTTCTAACGGTAGAACAGCTTCCATACCGTACACCAAGGAGAAAGGAGTTGCCCCGGTCGACGTACGCACCGTCGTACGATAACCGTGCAAGGCAAACGGCAGCATCTCGTGCCAATCTTTGTACGTCACAACCATCTTCTGAACAATCTTCTTGATGTTCTTGTTGGCTGCTTCAACGGCGCCATTCATCTTCGGCCGATAAGGAGATGAGTTGTGGTGTTCAATCTTGAAGCTCTGGCACAGCTCCTTCATCATCTTGTTGTTCAAATTCGAACCATTATCAGTAATGATTCGCTTGGGAATTCCATAGCGACAGATGATGTCCCTCTTTATGAACTTAGCCACCACCTGCTTGGTCACATTAGCGTACGAGGCTGCCTCCACCCATTTGGTGAAGTAGTCGATGGCTACCAGAATGAAACGATGACCATTGGATGCGGTGGGCTCGATCTTGCCTATCATGTCGATGCCCCACATGGAGAACGGCCAAGGGGAAGACATGACATTCAATGGGCACGGCGGTACATGAACTTTATCAGCATAAATCTGGCATTTGTGACATTTCCTCGCGAATCTGAAGCAATCCGACTCCATAGTCAGCCAGTAATACCCTGCTCTCAGGATCTTTCTCGTCATGGCATGCCCGCCGGCGTGCGTACCAAATGTGCCCTCGTGGACTTCTTCCATGAGCATACTCGCCTCTTTCTCATCTACACATCTGAGTAGCACGAGATCGTGGTTTCTCTTATACAACACTCCGTTGGGATTGAGATAAAAGTTTCTAGATAGCCTCCTCAGAGTCTTCTTATCCTGGGTCGACGCGCCCGCGGGATATTCCTTAGTCATAAGGAAGGTCAGGATGTCATGGAACCATGGCTTGCCGTCGGTGGCATCTTCGATTGCAAACACAAATGTCGGTCTATCAAGACGCGAAAGTACAATTCTTGGAGCCTCATTCCAATAATTGACTTTATACATTGAAGCCAACGTGGCTAAGGCATTGTTGAACCCCAAAATTTGACCAACAATTATTTATTCATTGAGTATTTGAAAGTTGATACCTTCATCAGAAAGTTCAAGAGACCCTCAGAGGAATTGGTTGAAACCAGGGTTGTGTGCTTCATAGCTTGAGAGTTGTGGGTGCCCCTCAGATGATTCTGAGACTTTGAGAATGAACTTGATGTTTTGAGAAAGCTTATGAGATGTCTTGATAGCCATCATGAAGCCCAGAGAGGTCATTAGGCAAGAATTCAGAAGATTCAACCATGATTGGTAGAATTAGGGTTTTGACTGGGTCAACCCTAGATCAGCTGAAGATTTGGAGAAGGTTGAGACCTAATCCAAGGGCCATGAGATCATGGAATGATGTATAGAGATTTTATAAGGATGATTCCTAGACCAACTCATCATGATTGAGGAGTTTGAGAAGTTTCAAGTTAGGGTCTCCAAGGATTGTCAGTGAAAAAACCCTAATTTGACCCCTATCTTCCAGGCCGTTTTAGCTCTAGATGTGATTGATATCTCATCTTCCCCACAACATGAATGTTGTAGAGCTTGTTCTTAGCTTTAATTTGAGTGGTGGAAGTCCTTGATAGGAGTTACAGAGCTCAAGTTATGGTTTTGACAAATTACAGGTCAGTAGAGGTGTGTGAATCTGGGTCCTTGAAAGTCACCCAACTTGCAGACAACTTTTGCCCTAGTAGGATGATTCCTATGATCTCTTGGTCAACATGAATGTTTAAGGGCATCTCCTTAGCTTTAATTTGAGTGGTAGAAGTCCTTGATAGGATTTGTGGAACTCAACTTATGGTTTGAACAAGACAGGGGTATTTTGGTAATTTGTTAGTTATAGGTCATTTTTAAGCAAATGCCATATCTCCTATTTCCAAGCCTCAAATGGAAAAACTCAAAACATGAAAGTTGTTCAAAATGTGATTTTAAGTCTAGAAAGAAGGTCACAAATTGTTGGAAAAGCTCATAGCATGAAGTTACATGATTGGTCAAAAATGAACTAAAAATGGCATATAAGTTTGAAAAGTTGAATTTGAAAATTGGTTTGGAGGATCTAGGAATCCAAAATAGGTCATCCAATATATCATTTTGATTGGAAACATCATTTTGAGAACATTGGTTTAGATAGAATTTTGATTTGAGGCTTTAAAATGGGTGATGCTTTGTTATTTTGTTACTTGCATTTGAAGTTACCCTTGGAAATCCTAACACAAGGCAAGGAAAAGACTTGTAATGGCTTATAACACTCCAATATGTCATATAAGGAGAATTTCACACCAATTTTGCAAGGTTTAAGGCATGATGCATGAGATTTCCAAGTTATCATCACATGAGATTCCAAGACTTTTCTAGATGATTCTAGAATGATCTAGTTGTTTCCATCCATCATTATAAAAAGAATGAATCACAAGGAGGAAAGGGTTGGTGAAAAGTTGCTGAGTTTAGTGGAGAGAGTGAGAGAGAAAGTGCCATTGTTGGATTTCTTCAAGATCAAGTAAGGTGCAATTCCTTCTTCCACAAGCTTCATCCACCTCAACTCTTGCAAACAGAAAGGTGTCCATTATTGGAGGAAGATTTAGAGAAGGTTTCAAGTGCTGAATCAAGTCCTAACACCCCTCACCATTGAAGCTTAACAGGTTGGTATCTTGATCTAGAAGTCCTTAATTATGAGCATTCTGTTAGAATCTTAGGTGTAAGATCAACATGTTAGGTTAGAGGAATGTTTTCTGAGAATTAGAGAAGGATCCATGAGGTTTCGTGGCAGGGTACCATTTTTTGCAAGATTGATAGCAAGCTGGTTAGTGTGTATTAATGGACATGATGTGGTTTAGAATGGCTAGGGTAACATGTGGAACAGATTTATATCATTAGATTGAAGTTTGGTTAAGGTTGATAGCAGAGAATCATGGTGGAACCCCAACCTTCGTGCTTTCTGTTAGAGCAATTCAGGAGGTTTCATGGCCAAATATTGATATCATTGTGTTCAGGGTAATTAGTAGAGCAAGATTGCTTTTGGAATTTCTTGATTTCACCCAGCCATCAGTGAGAACGATCGAGTGGAAGTTCTGGTTCGAAATTAGGGTTTTCTGAAAACCCTAGGGTTTGCTTGGAGAAGATGAACTCCAACCGTTAGATGGGTCCAGATCCTTGACTTATTCTCATAATCCAACGGCCTTGGTTCAAATTCAAAATGGAGGGAAGTCTGAAGCTAGGCGAAACGCAGCGTATCACTTAGCCAAACGCAGTCGTTTGGTTTAGTGACTGATTCTGGGCTAGCTGGGTCCAATGTGCTACGCGCACCCCCCTTGGATTCAGCCCAAATAAAATCAACTGTCTGTCTCTACTATTGCCACCCCCCTCCCTTCTATTTTATTTTTATTTGTTTTATATTTTAGCCATCTTATAAAATTCATAAAAAATTGATAAATGATGATTTTTTACTCATTCTTTTTTCTAGGTTTAGATAATTTTGTGTAGAAAAATATAAAAATAAAAATGAAATTTTATTTTTAATGTGGAATTAATGGTGGTATTTTCTTTTAAATAGGACAATTTTATTTCTTTTAGTTTGTACCTTATCTTGCAAGAATTGTTTTAGGACCTTCCCTTAGGTTTTTTAATTCATTCTTTTTTGTGTGATTAGATATTGAACCCTAGTTTCATGTAGGATTTATCTCTTGATTTTAGAAATTAAATTTGATGTAGTTTGATAGCTAGACATTTAGGTGCTCTAATTAGGGTTTTAGGTTGTGTACTTGAACTTCAACATTTTATTTTTGGGGTTTTTAGGACAAATTAGTGTATGGGGAATATATGGGACCTAAGGGTAGTTAAGTAGGATCCTCTAGAATTTATATTAGGAATTTGTATGGTATTTTAGTATTTTTCATTGATTTTTGAATGTATGGATAGTATGTGTGTTGCTTAAAGGCATAAGTTGTATTGTTGTGTTTTCTTTCCTTCTCTGTTGAGTGTGTGAGCTTTGAAGATTGAGTTGAAGACCTTGTGGATCATCTTGGAAGCTTTGAAGACCTTGCAGAGGAGTTTAGCATAGCTTTTGTTTGTTTTGTTTATAGGTTGATAGGTGCATAGGCAGAGCCCTAGATAGAATACTTTGTTCAATAAACAAGGAGTGTCTTGTTCACCTCCTTTCTTCTCTGTGACATAGAGTCCCTTAAGGGTATTCACCTCTCTCCTTTGGAGGGATTAGTGACCTTGCCCTATAAGGTAGAACTTTGAGAGAGCCTTTCCTTTGATGTTAAGTTCTCAATGGCATCCTTTGGAAGTCAGTGAGCACTGCAACATCCTCACCTCATCTTATTGACTGAATCTTGTTTGCTGGAGCATTGGAGCCATTGAAGATAGAAGTTAAGGCCTTGAAGAGGATGATTCCTTGAAGATTATTGAAGTCTGAAGACTCTATGAAGATCAAGTTGATGCCTGAAGATCCCTGGAGATAGTGAAGCCTGAAGGTAGAGCTGATCAAAGGAGCTGAAGCTCAAGGGAGAAGATGAGTTGATACTCATGTTGTAGGGTTGATACCTGGAAAGCAAGTGATCTCTGAAGTCTGAAGACTGGGTTGCTGCTGGAGGAGCTGAGGCTTTCTTCTGTTTTTTTTTGGTGTATTGTGTGTTTTGTCTGATTTGTCTGTTGCATTAGACTAAGCCCATTTAGAATAAGTTCAGTCTAAGAGCATGAATGCATCTGATTGTGTTGTTATTGCTTGGCTTTGCTTGCGGGTATTCGGTAGAGCCCAGCTCCCTTGCCCATGTGTTTATTTTGCTTGATAGCATTTCATTTTCTGTCTGTATGATTACAGTTTGCTGTTTCTTGCTTGATAGCATGTTGTTTATTTCAGTATGATTACTGTTATTCCATGACTGGCTTGAGGTCGAGACGAGCTTGTGGAGGCTGAAGCCCCACACACATTTCCTCCCTCACTTGCATTGCATGCATTTTACTGTTAAAGCTGATGCTTTTGTATGTTTGGTGTATCATTGACATGATCCCTTAGGACTCTCATTTCTTCTGATGAAGACTTGATGATAGACTTTTAGGTTGAAACCTATGCATGACAACATCTAGGAGTTCCCTGTTCAAACCTCAACCATAGGATGAATCCATGGCATGACAACAGTAGGACTTGATAGTCTCCCTCCTAGTTGGGCCTGTTCTCTTCTCATCTCAAAGCAGTTTAAGATACAGTAATCATGAATGATTTCTTTCGTACGTTACGAGCCTTAAGCTATCTGAGAAAGGATTGTGGGAGAGTTTCTTTTCCACAGTCTGGATGTTTAGTATGGTACCCTTGGGGTGACATGCAACACATTCACTCTCAGGTCATAGTCTCTAGTGCGGTTGAAATCGCAAACATAATAAAAAACAATTCTTTTAGGAGATAACCCGTAGTTTCCCGAACTACGTTTGCTCTGATCTTTCATACCAGATGAAAGTACGTAGGCATAGGATGCGACGTCCTAGCGAGCAACCTTCCCCATAACCCTTCGTAGGCCGAACTACGTTGACTCTGATTTCTCGTTCCAGACGGGAATACGTAGGCATAAAGCGCGACGCTTTGCCGAGTCATTTTTCTTTTCTTTTTCAGCCAGCCTTGATAGGTAGATAGATTATAACCAACCCGTCCAAGTAAGCAAACAAGCGAGGATCCCGTCGAGTACGACGGACGTGAGGGGTGCTAATACCTTCCCCTTGCGTAACCGACTCCCGAACCCAGACAATGGTTGCGATGACTTTGTCTTACCCTTTTTTTTCGTCAGGTTTTTTCCGATCGTTTCCTTTCCCGCTCTGAGGGATAAATAACGAAAGGTGGCGACTCTTCTGTTATGCCGGCACCTTATTTTCGCGCAAGCGACAGCTGGCGACTCTGCTGGGGACTAAAGAGTTTCCTAGGGATCCAATGTCCCGAAAGCGAGTCAATTTTGGGATCCAACGTCCCTTAAGAGAGTCAATCCTATCGGTTGTGTGTTTGCTTGTTGGGTTGCGTTTATTTATCGCATTTTTACTTCTCGCACTTTATTTCCCGCATTTTATTTCCAGTATAATATGATTATTTGTGCTGTTGTGGGATGGGAGTTCTGATTAAGTGAGAAGCCAGACCCAGGCTTGAGTGCACCATAGACTTAGAGTGGAAATTAGTGGGCGCGTGCTTGCTTTGCAGGCACTAGTGTCTCATGAAATCCACGCTCAGGCGAGGTTCATCCGGTTGGCTTCACTTTCAACCCTTTGGGTTGAGACGGTTGCTGGTTTGGTGGATTGTCGACTCTGGGGACCGATCATTTGTGATTCAGCTAAGTGAGGCCTCTTCAGGACTTGATGATGCCACTCCTTCTGGGAATCGTATCATCAGTTTTGAAAGTCTGTGACACTGATGAACGCATAGGATGCCGTACCTTGAGTCAGTCTAGGTTCATACCTGTGAGTGGGACTGGGTTTATTGCAGGAAACTTAGACCTTCAGACTACCTGGTTTTCTTGACAGCAAATCAGTTATGTTGGGTTCTCAGTTACAGATGTGTTCTTGATGGAGCAAGAGTTTGGTCAGAGGATCTTATCATCGGGTGTTCGTCTGTTCTTGATAGAGCAGGCTTTGATCAGTGTATTATCGTCAGTGGTTTGTTCTGGACGGAGCAGATTTTGAGTGAGGTCTGAAGACCTCATCGGCAGATGTTATTCGTTCTTGATAGGGCAGATTTTGAGTGAGGTCTGAAGATCTCATCAGCAGCTGTGTGTTTGTTCTTGATAGGGCAGATTTTGATTTGGGGTTTGAAGACTTCGACAGATGTTCCTTGATCTTGCGCCCGGGGTCCTTATTATCATGCACTTACTCTTGTCAGAACAGAATTTTGATCTCGATCCTATCAGATGGTTATTCTCAGCAGACCAGATCAGTGGTTTACACCGGGGTTTCCTTCTCATCAGTGACTGTTGATACCGAATCTCCACAGCGGCCACCTGGATATATTATTGCATACCTGCATCTTGCATTAGTTTACGCATTCATCTGCATTCCATTAACGTGTGTCTGTGTTGCAGGTACCGTTTCCCCGATCCAGGATTTCCCGTCTCCTACTGTTGTTATGGCTCCTCTCAGGAAGACTGTTGCGTACAAATTCCCGACCCCCGATGTGTCGAAGCTGACTGGTTTAATAGCCCTGGCAGGGAATTCTGTGAAGGATAGGTTCAGGAAGTCTTATGGCAAGTTGCTTAGTCTGGTCTACAAACCTTCTGCGTCCGAGTTGAATGGGTTACATGCTCTTCTGCAGTTTTATGATCCTCCCTTGAGGTGTTTTACTTTTCATGACTTCGTTCTCGCGCCGACATTGGAAGAGTATGCTGATATGTTGGGTGTGCCTATCAAAAGGCAGATGCCTTTTGTCCACATGGATGCTGAACCTGATCTGGTTAGTTTGGCTTCCTCACTCCATTTGAGCGCTTCTGAGTTAGTGGTAACGAGTTGGAACAAGGTCCCAGGGTTCTCTCTGCAGTTTCTGATAGCTAAGGCTCAGCAGTGTGCCAAGGACAAATGTTGGGACGCCTTCAGCGCCATCCTTGCTTTATGCATATATGGCATCATCCTATTTCCCAGCATGCCTGATTTCGTAGACTTTGATGCATTCCATATATTTGCCTCAGGGAATCCAGTCCCTACTCTGATCGGAGACGTTTACCATTCAGTGCATTACAAGAATGAGAACCGGAGAGGGAAGAATGTTTCATGCTACGTACCGTTGTTGTACAAGTGGTTTGATAGTCATTTGCCCAAGAGGGGTTCTTCTGTCTTGTCTGCAGCCACGGTTGAGTGGCCTGAGCGTCTGATGAGCTTGTCGGCAGAAGACGTTGTTTGGTTCGTCGACAGAAGTAGGTTAGGCACCGAGATGATCTTCAGTTGTAGTGGGTTTCCTAACGTACCTCTGATAGGTAGGAAGGGTTGCATCAACTACAACCCATCATTGCTAGTTCGTCAGTTTGCATATGCTTTGAGGAATCCACCGAAGGAAGAAGAGGTACGGGAATCTCTGTACCTCACGGGTATTCTAGAGGGGGAGTTGTTGTCCAAGCTTCAGTATGCGTGGAACAATATCAGCACGAGAGGAAAGTCTTTGTTGGGGAAGAGCGACAACCAAGCTTATCCTCCTTATTCAGAGTGGATCTGAGCCAGAGCCAGCGCTATAGGGATGCCATTCCCTCATGTCAGACCAGAGAGTCCTCCACCAGTCGAAGAGCCTACCACTGTGTCCATTCATCAGCACAACCAGGTATTAGCCGAGCGTGATGAACTGAAGAGGGCAAATGCAGAATTAGAGAAGGAGTTAGCTCAGCTTCGAAGTGAGAGAAACGAAGTCGTGCATGCTCTCAAAAAGCAAACGGAGTCGGTGAGCCAGCTGAGTGCAGACTTGGCAAAGCAGATTGCTGATCGGGAACGCTTAGGTCAAGACTTCAGAGCTGCTAATGACGTGCTGGCTACGAAGAAGACGCATCTGGAGGAAGCATACCGGAGAATATCTAAGTTCGACCAGCATTGGAAGACTTCCATGGCCACCAGGAAGGAGCGAGAAGACAAGCTGATGCTGCAGATTTCTAAGCTAGAGACTGAAGTGAAGGACAGTGAGCGGAGGTTTGATGAAGAGACCGCCCGCAGGTACTCCGCTGAAGCCCGTCTCAACAAAGCCATTGCTAGCCTGAAGGAGCATAAGCTGATGTTTGAGTCTAAGAAGCGGAAGCTGGAAGATTGCTTTGGCGAAGGCGCTTGGGAGAGTTCATTTCAGGGGCTTCAGCATACTATCAGGCAGAGGGAACTACTCGTCGAGGGGTTGCTCACTTCGCCAGATCATTCAGAGACAAAGGAGTTATTAGCAGAGTATCGCGCCCGTGGCCGTACTTGACTAGTTATATCCCTGTTGTTTTTTATCTTTGATGTATGCTGACCATCACCAGACTTGTTGGCTGAGGTCATGCTGTTGATTTGTACTCGCTGATACTGTGTACAGCCTTGACAGGCCTTTCCATATATATATGAGATTGATGTTTCCATGATTGGGCTCGGATTTCTTCTTCCTGTTATTATCAGCACCGTCACTAAGGCACTAGGATCGGGGGAAAATCTCCCACGCACACAGACACACGCATGCATCTGCATGAAGCATATTTGCATGGTGTATATCTTATTGCTTTTCCTAACCTTTATTGTTGACAGGTTTTTCAGGTTCCGCGCTGCTTCCGATCTCCAGGATTGATCAAAGACTCATCCACCGCTACTCAACTCGCGCTAATCAGACGAGAATCATGGACCAGGTACAGTCAGATGTTCAAGAGCTCCGTGAGCGGATGGATCGTTTTATGGAGCTGATGCAGGTGGTCGCGAATGGTCAAGATCAGCTTCGTACTCTGGTTCAACCTCTGATCTCCAGGGTTGACAGTAATGGCATACTTCATGGAGGGGCCGTGCCTACTCCTCCTCAAGGGGATACTCCACAGAACGTTGTTCCTGCTGCCGGAGGCAACGGCAGTGCTAACGGCAATCTGATGACTAATCTCGGACTCAACGCGGCGGGCGCCGTCAATGGTAGTTTGGGAGCCAATGTTAACGTGGGGCCGGTCAACGGCAATGCTGGTGCAGGAAATTTGGTGGTGCCTCAACCGTGGCTGGAGGACCATCAGGATGATATATTCTCTCAGAGAGGTATAGAGGCAGAGTTGAATGCCGAGGCTCGACTCAGGTTCAAGGCGCTGGAAGACAAGATGAGAAGCATAGAAAATCAGAACACATTGGGCGTTGACATGTCCAACCTCGGGTTGATTGCTGACTTTAAAGTACCCCACAAGTTCAAGGTGCCTACCTTTGAGAAGTATAAGGGCACCACTTGCCCCCGGGTCCACCTCCGATCTTATTATAGAAAGATGTCCGCTTATTCTGACGATGAGAAGCTGCTGATGCACTTCTTTCAGGATAGTCTTTCTGGGCCATCGCTCAAATGGTATATGGGCTTGGAGCCCGCTGCTGTGCGCACCTGGAAAGAGCTTGCATAAGCGTTTGTTCTCCACTATCAATACAATAGCGACTTGGCTCCCAACCGAGTTCAGCTTCAGAATCTCTCACAGCGGAACAATGAGAGCTTCAAGGAATACGCCCAGCGGTGGCGTGAATTGGCTGCCCGGGTTCAACCGCCGATGGTTGAACGTGAGTTGGTGCAAATGTTCGTGGCTACCCTTCCCGGAATCTACTATGAAAAGCTGGTCAGTGGCATGTCTGGAACATTCTCGGCTCTCATCACTTTGGGCGAGCATGTTGAGAACGGTATAAAGATCGGAAAGATTCAGGGCGAATCATCCTCAGCTGGAGGAGGTAGCAAGAAACCCTATACTGGAAAGCGTCGAGAGGGAGATGCCAGTGCTGTCACTAACGCTAGGAGAAAGGGCAAAGGCCCTCAGCCTCAGATTGCTAGCATAAACATTCCAGCTGCTCCGCCGCAGCCACAACAGCAGCAGGCTCAGCAGCAGAATCAGCAGGGGTATAAAAGATATCAGAATCGGGCTCCTATGGCAAGCCGTCAGTTTGATACTCCACCCATGTCATATGCACAGCTTCTGCAAACTTTGCTGCAGCTCCAATTAGTTCAAAAGAGGACGTTGGCTCCCTTAACAGGGGCGCCACCACCGGGGTATGATGCCAGTGCTACTTGTGAATTCCATACTGGGGCACCTGGCCATACGATTGAGAATTGTAAAGCTTTTAAGCACAAAGTCCAAGATTTGGTGGACGCCAAGGTTATCAACTTTTCTGACAACGTGCCTAACGTCACCAAAAATCCAATGCCTCATCATAAGGGGGGCGGAGTGAATGCTGTTATCGCTGAGGAGAGTGCGGACTTGCTGACTGATGTCAAAGATTTGAAGACGCCGTTGAGTTTTGTCAATGCTAAGTTGCTGAAGAAGGGCTTCTTTCCTGGATGTGGAGAATTATGTATGGCTTGTGCTACGCTTCCTGATGGGTGTGAGCAGCTGATCGAAGGTATCCAAAGTCTGATGTCCGAGGGTATTTTACAGTTCAGCCGGAGCGTTGAGAGTGCATCAGGGGAAGTTGTGCTGAAGCAGGCAGACGAAGTTGCTACCATTACCATTCCTCGCCACCCTATTACTATCTCGGCGCCTCGTCCGCCTACCATCATCATCACCAGGGCCGGACCAATCCCATTCGAGAGCACCAATGCCGTTCCATGGCATTATGGCGCCGAAGTTTATTGTAATGGTCAGAAGATAGAGCTTGAGCCGTTCGGGTCAACTATGCAGAATCTTACCGAAGTCAGTGGCATCACCAGAAGCGGAAGAGTGTTCGCACCAGCAGAGGTTGCAGCAGAGAAAGTGGTCCGGGCTGACGCCGTGGATAAGGGTAAAGGTAAGGCTGTTGAAGAGGTCCCTGCAGGGGCAGAGAAGGACTTGCTGGTTAAAGATGCTGAAGAGTTCATGCGACTAATCAAGAAGAGTGACTACAAGATTGTAGATCATCTTCACCAGACTCCGTCAAAGATCTCGATTCTTAACTTGTTGCTGTGCTCTGAGGCGCACCGCAATGCATTGCTGAAGGTATTGAATGCTGCATACGTGCCGCAGGAGATATCAGTGAATCAACTCGAGGAAGTAGTAGCCCATGTCAATGCTGGTAATGGGCTGGGATTTACAGATCTGGAGCTGACTCCTAAGGGAAGAGATCACAACAGCGCCTTGTACGTCTCAATAGAGTGCAGAGGCACGATTATGTCACACGTCCTGGTGGATACGGGTTCCTCGCTTAATGTGCTTCCGAAGAAGGCACTGATGAAGTTGGATACCCGTGGACTGCTGTGCACGCCCAGTGATCTGGTCGTGAAAGCCTTTGACGGAACCAAGCGCCACGTCTTCGGAGAATTGACCCTGCCAATTCAGGTTGGCCCAGAAACGTTCAATGCAGTTTTCTATATCATGGATATCATGCCCGCCTATAGTTGCCTCTTAGGTCGGCCATGGATCCATTCAGCTGGCGCCGTAACGTCCACGTTGCATCAGAAGCTTAAATATGCTGTTGGGGGCAGCATAGTGACAGTCTGTGGAGAGGAGGACATCATGGTAAGCCACCTGTCGTCCTTTAAATACGTTGAAATGGATGGTGAGATCCATGAGACTCTTTGCCAGGCATTTGAAACTGTCAGGGTGAAGGAAGTGGCTCCTGTCGCCGCAGAGAAGCAAGAGTTGAACCTCTCCTCGTTTAAGGAAGCTAGGGCCGTTGTCGAAGCCGGTTCCACCCCAGGCTGGGGGCATGTTTTGGATATACCCATCAAGCAGGATAAGTTTGGATTGGGATATTCTCCGCAAGCTGAAGCTTCATCTTCTTCTGGTAGCTCGTCTCGTGGGAAAGGGCCGATCCTATTCACCAAGGGGGGAGTAATCTTCGAGAGTATCAATGCTGCGTCGGAGGACAGCGGAGACAGTGATTGCGATCTTGACGCCTGGATTCAACCGAGCAAGCCGGGCGAGCGCCTCCACAATTGGACCATCAGGGAGATTGTCAAGCTGACAAGTGAAGAGTAATGATTTGCTTTTTACAATCTTTGTACAGCCCTGTGTCCTGCCCAGGGCATAGTGGTGTTACTGTCAGAGCCTTGTTGGATTATGTGTATGCATTTTGTTAATAAATAAAAGGCGTTTTCTTCGTAATCAAATATTGTGTTCTCTGTTATTCCTATTTTATGTTTATTTCGAAAAAACAGCAAAATGGCAACGGGGTTCGTGCTAACCTGCATATTCCTGCTTTAAACTTAACCCTTGTTATTGCAGGATCCACGTAACAGACGACATCGACTCTGGACCCTCTACGGCTCACTACGACTTTGATTGCCCGATCTATCAAGCCGAGGATGAGATTGATGAAGACGAAGACCTTCCGGAAGAGTTGGCCCGCTTGTTGAGACAAGAGGAAAAGGTTATTCTGCCTCACGAGGAGGATATTGAGATTGTAAATCTGGGTTCTGAGGAGCTCGTCAGAAATGTCAGAGTTGGGGTTGCGCTGCAGAATGATGTCAAGCATAGGCTGGTCGAGATGCTTCGAGAGTATAGTGACGTCTTTGCTTGGTCATATGAGGATATGCCCGGACTCGACACTGATATCGTGGTTCATCGCTTGCCGTTGCGGGAAGATTGCCCTCCGGTCAAGCAGAAGCTCAGGAGGACGAGACCAGACATGGCTGTAAAAATCAAAGAAGAGGTCCAGAAGCAGTTGGACGCAGGATTTCTAGCCGTTACCACTTACCCTCCGTGGGTCGCCAACATAGTGCCTGTACCGAAGAAGGACGGTAAGGTACGCATGTGCGTCGATTATCGGGATTTGAACAGGGCGAGCCCTAAGGATGACTTCCCGTTGCCTCATATCGATGTGTTGGTCGACAATACAGCCCAGTTTTCCATGTTTTCGTTCATGGATGGCTTCTCCGGTTACAATCAGATTAAGATGGCACCGGAGGACATGGAGAAAACGACGTTCATTACCCCCTGGGGAACATTTTGCTATAAGGTAATGCCCTTCGGTCTGAAGAACGCAGGGGCCACTTACCAGCGAGCAATGGTGACTTTGTTTCATGATATGATTCATCATGAGATCGAGGTCTATGTTGATGACATGATTGCAAAGTCCCAAACGGAGGAAGAGCATCTGGTCAATTTGTTGAAGCTGTTTGAAAGGCTTAGGAAGTTCAGGCTGAGGCTGAATCCTAACAAGTGCACTTTCGGAGTGCGGTCCGGAAAGTTATTGGGGTTTATCGTCAGTGAACGAGGTATTGAAGTTGATCCTGCGAAAATAAAAGCTATCCAAGAAATGCCAGCGCCGAAAACAGAAAAAGAAGTTCGTGGTTTCCTGGGCCGAATAAACTACATTGCAAGGTTTATCTCTCAGCTCACGGCCACGTGTGAACCGATGTTCAAGCTTTTAAAGAAAGATCAGGCGATTACTTGGAATGAGGATTGCCAGAAGGCATTCGATAAAATAAAGCAGTATCTTCAAGAGCCTCCAATCTTGATACCCCCGGTGGCTGGACGGCCATTAATCATGTACCTGACGGTTCTGGAGAATAGTATGGGGTGTGTTCTCGGTCAGCACGACGAGACGGGCAGAAAGGAGCATGCCATTTATTATTTGAGTAAAAAGTTCACTGAGTGTGAATCTCGATACTCGATGCTGGAGAAGACGTGTTGTGCATTAGCTTGGGCTGCCAAACGTCTACGACAGTATATGCTCAACCACACCACTATGCTCATTTCGAAGATGGATCCGATCAAGTACGTCTTCGAGAAGCAGGCTCTTTCGGGCAGGATTGCCAGATGGCAGATGGTGTTAACAGAATATGATATTCAGTACGTCTCTCAGAAAGCCATTAAGGGAAGCGTATTGTCAGATTACCTTGCCGGACAGCCAATCGAAGACTACCAGCCGATGAAGTTCGAATTCCCTGACGAGGACATTATGTTTCTCAAAGTAAAGGACTGCGATGAGCCATTGCCCGATGAAGGGCCAGATAGGAGATCTCAGTGGAAGTTGATATTCGACGGAGCGGTTAATTCCTATGGAAGTGGCATCGGGGCTATCATCACGACTCCTCATGGATCCCACATCCCTTTTACTGCGAGACTGACGTTTCCAGTTACCAACAATGAAGCCGAGTATGAAGCATGTATTATGGGTCTGGAAGAGGCAATTGATTTGAGAATCAAGAATCTAGACATATATGGTGACTCAGCGCTTGTAATCAATCAGATTAAAGGGGAGTGGGAAACTCGTCAAGCGAATCTAGTGCCGTACATGAATTATGCCAGGAGGCTGCTTCCGTTCTTCGACCGAGTGGAACTTCATCATGTACCCAGGGCTGAAAATCAAATGGCTGATGCCTTAGCCACGCTAGCTTCAATGTATAAAGTCAATTATTGGAATGAGGCTCCAAGAATTATACTTTCGCGTCTTGATAGACCGGCATTTGTCTTTGCAATCGAGGATGCCACTGACGACAAGCCATGGTTCCACGACATCCAGACCTTCCTTATGACTAAGGAGTATCCTGCAGGTGCGTCCACCCAGGATAAGAAGACTCTGAGGAGGCTATCTGGAAACTTTTATCTCAATCCTGACGGAGTGCTGTATAAGAGGAACCACGATCTCGTGCTACTCAGATGTGTGGATGAAAAAGAGGCGAGTATGCTCATGGAGGAAGTCCATGAGGGCACATTTGGCACGCACGCCGGCGGGCACGCCATGACGAGAAAGATCCTGAGAGCAGGGTATTACTGGCTGACTATGGAGTCGGATTGCTTCAGATTCGCGAGGAAATGTCACAAATGCCAGATTTATGCTGATAAAGTTCATGTACCGCCGTGCCCATTGAATGTCATGTCTTCCCCTTGGCCGTTCTCCATGTGGGGCATCGACATGATAGGCAAGATTGAGCCCACCGCATCCAATGGTCATCATTTCATTCTGGTAGCTATCGACTACTTCACCAAATGGGTGGAGGCAGCCTCGTACGCTAATGTGACCAAGCAGGTGGTGGCTAAGTTCATAAAGAGGGACATCATCTGCCGCTATGGAATTCCCGAGCGGATCATTACTGATAATGGTTCGAATTTGAACAACAAGATGATGAAGGAGCTGTGCCAGAGCTTCAAAATTGAACACCACAACTCATCTCCCTACCGGCCGAAGATGAATGGCGCTGTTGAAGCGGCCAACAAGAACATCAAGAAGATCGTTCAGAAGATGGTTGTGACGTACAAAGATTGGCACGAGATGCTGCCATTTGCCTTGCACGGTTATCGTACGACGGTGCGTACGTCGACCGGGGCAACTCCTTTCTCCTTGGTGTACGGTATGGAAGCTGTCCTACCGTTAGAAGTGGAGATTCCCTCTTTGCGAGTTTTGGTTGATGTAAAACTCGACGAGGCAGAATGGATTACGAATCGCTTGAACCAACTCAGCCTGATGGACGAGAAGAGGTTAGCATCGATCGCATTTGGTCGTCTGTACCAAAGCCGAATGAAGAAAGCTTACGATAAGAAGGTGCGTCCCAGAAGCTTTCAGACGGGTGATCTCGTCCTGAAGAAAATTCTTCCGCCACACTCCGATCACCGGGGCAAGTGGACTCCGAATTACGAAGGGCCGTATGTCGTCAGCAAGGTCTTCTCGGGAGGAGCTTTGTTGTTATCCACGATGGATGGTGAAGATTTTGCATCCCCGGTGAACGCGGACGCAGTTAAAAAATACTTTGCTTGAAAGAGACCCGCTGGACAAAAAAGAAAGAGTCCAGGCAAAAAAGGGGCATCCCGGCGAACCAAAAACAGAATAAAAGGTTCGGGCAAAAATTAGGGATATATTGAAAAAATGTACACCCGCGAAGTCGAAAACCTACACTGGGCGGCTTCGGCAAAAAAGGGTATCCCGGTGAACTGAAAACCCGAAAGGGCGGTTCACGCAAAAGTTAGGGATTTGAATAAGCAAATGACTGCGTTCCGCGTATGGACTTTCATTGTTTAGTGGTTCGGAAGACCTGAGGGCCGTTTATCTGAATCAATCTCTTCCAAAGCTGAAGCGTCGGAGAGGTATCAAAGTCGAGTGGGTCTTAGAGGGATCAACTCATGGTGTTCGTCTACGCCTCGATTGCCAACATTTGTATATACTGATGTATATTTATGTTTTCTTTTTTCCGTGCGGCTTCCTCATTCCAGGAGCTTGCCTCCGTTGTAAAACATTTTTGCCCATTCAGGGGTTCATCATCAATAAAAATGCACATTATTCAGCAATTCTACTTGTCTGTTTAGCATTTATCTGTTTTGTTTACGAATGAAAACGCCGATGTTTTTGATAAAATGCGCATACATAAACTTGCGGGCCCAGGCCCATTGATTGTTGAAACAATTGATTAACTGAATATTGTCACGAGATAATAACCTGGATAAGACCCTTTGAGGAGGGAGTCTTGTCTTGTTTGTTTGTGTTGTTGCAGGTGTAGCACCCTCTGGAAGATGTGCAGAGCGTACCCCCGGAGCAGGATTCTTCCCCAGCACCGGGTCTCAAGTGCAGGTTTCGTAGGGAATTGGTCGTACGCCGAAATATGCAGTAACTAATGGTGTCAGACTGAAGTCTCCAGTGGAATTGAGATTCCCCACCAGAGTCATGTTCTCTCCTGAAGTTGGATGATTCCCTCTTCCCCAGTAGAGTATTGGAACAACTGAGGTTGTATTCCCCCTGCAGAGTTGTACTCTCCCCCGAAGTCAGATGATTCTTTCTTCCCCGGCGAAATTGAAGTTCCGCACCAGAGTCGTATTCTCCCGTGAAGTAGAATGATTTCTCTCCCCGGCTGAGTCCGCAGAAAAGCAGAATCCTTGGAAGCAGTTGGGACCATGAGTGGATTTTCCCTAGCAGATGTTGAACAGCTGATGCTGTATCTCCCAGAGTCGTACTCCCTTTGGCGAAGCAGAGTGACTTCTCCTTCCTCAGCCGAGTTTGCAGATGCCCAGGAGGGCCTAGTCCTTGAAGGTTGATCAGATTATGATTGATTTTCCCCAGCGGAGGGTGGAGCAGCTGAAGTTGTTTCCCCACAGAGTGATCATCCTCAGAAGAGTTAGCCGAGACGGCCACGCAGTTCACTCCCGCGATTGACATCGCTTTCCTTCAGCAGGTTCGGGTTCTCGTAGAGCTTCGTCCCCTGCAGCAGTCAGCTGAAGTGGTTTGCCCTGCAGCAGTCAACCGGAAGATCATTTCCCCAGGCGGAGTCGAATTGATGGCGGCGTGCCCACGTTCTCCTCAGCAGGATGATTCCTCTACCTGAGTAGTTCTTTCTCCTTGACAGGAGGATCTCCCCTTCGGCATTTATTTTGCTGACGGGATTGCATAGCATTGTGCATGACTGCATAACATTCAACACTGCATAGCATTCAACACTGCATAGCATTTAACGCTGCATAGCATTGTGCATGACTGCACAACATTTAGCATAAACGCATAGCATTTCCACCGTGTGGAGCATGGCGCAGAAGCATACGCATCATAAGCATGATCTAGGTTGCTACCATTCTTGTTTTACAGGTGTTCCACCAAGAGACCGGTTGCTCAGGACAATTCCTGATATTCTCCCCAACAAGGTCGCTCTTGAGATGATTCTTAAGACCCCGGTGTAATCCCCACAGTCGCTCGCTCAAGATGATTTTTGAGATCCCCAGCGAAGTTTTCAGTTCGAGATGATTCTCGAATTCCTCAGCAGGGCCGTTTGCTTAAGATGATTCTTAAGACCTCAGTACAGCTTCCCGAGTTGTTCGCCTAGTATGATGCTTGAGCTCCCCAGTAGCGTCCCCAGCAAGGGTTGTCCTGGAAGGTTCCTGGAATACCCCGCAGAATAAAGTCTCCAGAATGGTTATCGGTTCAAGATGATTCTTGAAGGTGCCTGACAGATTTGTTTGTTCAAGATGATTCTTGAAGTCCTTAGCAGCGTGATATGTCTGCTCCATCAGTGATGTCTAATCTGAAGATTGACTTCATAAGCGCCTGAAGGCGGTATCAGAAGGTTCCTGTGTGCTCAGATGTCCTTGTTGATGAATCAACGTGTGGCTGAAGACAAGGTTCCAAAATTTTGTGTTCAAGATGATCCGTGTTGGTCTGAAGACCAAGTCAGTTGCCCTGAGGTGATGATTGATTGTGATCAAGTGAATGATATTTCTTCTGACTGAAGTCGAAGATGTTTCTCCAGCTGAAGCGGAGTTTTGCCTGAAGGCAAAGTGTTTGAATCCCCGTAGAGTCATGAATGGCTCAGGATACCATTTCTCTGACTGAAGTCATAGATTTCCCAAGCTGAAGCGAAGGTGCCTGGAGGCAAGGTTATCCCCAAGGTCATGAATGACCTAGGATTCATTTTTCGGACTGAAGGCCGAAGTATACCCCTGACTGAAGTCTCGGATGCTCTATAGCAGAGGCGGAGTTGCCTGAAGGCATATCCATGTATCCTTGAAGGCCAAGGACCATTTCTTTGGACTGATGTCGAAGATACCTCCTGCAGAGTGGCCAGGGGCCAGGGTTCCATCTGTCTTCAGAAATACTTGAATATTTTTTCTAGCTGAAGCTAGAAATGGCCAGGGGCCAGGGTTTCATATATCTTTAATGTTGAAGTTCTACGGCGGGCAGTGTGCAGCAGTATTCCGATGTTCGTTATGGTTCTGAGGGTGAACCCCAGATCAGAGTGTGCTCGGTTAAGTCTCTCATTCCCAGCGGAGTAGTTTCAAATACGCAAGTGTTCCATTCACCAGGGGTGAACCCCAGGTCAGAATTGTTCAGGGTTGCATCAGTTGTCCGGCGGCGAGGTTGGATGTTTGTTCGACGGCGAGGTTGAACGTTTGGATTTGGCGGCGAGGTCAGATCATCATTTGTTCGACGGCGAGGTTGAACGTTTGGATTTGGCGGCGAGGTCAGATCATCATTTGTTCGACGGCGAGGTTGAACGTTTGGATTTGGCGGCGAGGTCAGATCATCATTTGTCCAGCGGCGAGGTTGGATGTTTGTTCGACGGCGAGGTTGAACGTTTGGATTTGGCGGCGAGGTCAGATCATCAGTTGTCCGGCGGCGAGGCTGGATATTTGTTTGACGGCGAGGTCAGACTCTTTAAATCCCCAGTAGAGATGATGTTTGTTTCCGACGGCGATGTCAGATTCAGTTTTCCAGCGGCGATGTTGGGCATGTCAAGGTGATCCAGTCTTCTGACGGCGATGTTAGGTGATGCAGATCCTTCTAGTTTCTCCAGCGGCGATGCGGGGTATTTTGTTCATTTTTGTAGTTTCTCCAGCGGCGATGTTGGGTATTTTGGTGATTCAGGTTTAGGTCTCCGGCGGCGATGTTGGACGCTTGTTTCCCCGAGTTATGGTTGTTCTTGACGGCGATGTCAGGTGATTTAGTCTTCCAGCGGCGATGTTGGATGTTGCGGTTGTCTGAAGGCAATGTCAGAAGAATTTAATGTGGATAACTGACGGTGAGGTCAGGACGATATTTCTCCAGCTAGTTGAGCAGCTAGAGTTGCAGTATTCAAAGATTTGTTCCCCGCAGAGTACCGTGTGCTCGTGCAGTTGGCAAATATTTGGGTTTACCGGTATTCAATCGTCTCGCACCTTGATTGGTTGAGAGCCGTTCGCTTCTCACCCAGTCAGGTTCAAGCCGTTTGAATAGGGGCAGCTGTTGCACCCCAAAATTTGACCAACAATTATTTATTCATTGAGTATTTGAAAGTTGATACCTTCATCAGAAAGTTCAAGAGACCCTCAGAGGAATTGGTTGAAACCAGGGTTGTGTGCTTCATAGCTTGAGAGTTGTGGGTGCCCCTCAGATGATTCTGAGACTTTGAGAATGAACTTGATGTTTTGAGAAAGCTTATGAGATGTCTTGATAGCCATCATGAAGCCCAGAGAGGTCATTAGGCAAGAATTCAGAAGATTCAACCATGATTGGTAGAATTAGGGTTTTGACTGGGTCAACCCTAGATCAGCTGAAGATTTGGAGAAGGTTGAGACCTAATCCAAGGGCCATGAGATCATGGAATGATGTATAGAGATGTTATAAGGATGATTCCTAGACCAACTCATCATGATTGAGGAGTTTGAGAAGTTTCAAGTTAGGGTCTCCAAGGATTGTCAGTGAAAAAACCCTAATTTGACCCCTATCTTCCAGGCAGTTTTAGCTCTAGATGTGATTGATATCTCATCTTCCTCACAACATGAATGTTGTAGAGCTTGTTCTTAGCTTTAATTTGAGTGGTGGAAGTCCTTGATAGGAGTTACAGAGCTCAAGTTATGGTTTTGACAAATTACAGGTCAGTAGAGGTGTGTGAATCTGGGTCCTTGAAAGTCACCCAACTTGCAGACAACTTTTGCCCTAGTAGGATGATTCCTATGATCTCTTGGTCAACATGAATGTTGAAGGGCATCTCCTTAGCTTTAATTTGAGTGGTAGAAGTCCTTGATAGGATTTGTGGAACTCAACTTATGGTTTGAACAAGACAGGGGTATTTTGGTAATTTGTTAGTTATAGGTCATTTTTAAGCAAATGCCATATCTCCTATTTCCAAGCCTCAAATGGAAAAACTCAAAACATGAAAGTTGTTCAAAATGTGATTTTAAGTCTAGAAAGAAGGTCACAAATTGTTGGAAAAGCTCATAGCATGAAGTTACATGATTGGTCAAAAATGAACTAAAAATGGCATATAAGTTTGAAAAGTTGAATTTGAAAATTGGTTTGGAGGATCTAGGAATCCAAAATAGGTCATCCAATATATCATTTTGATTGGAAACATCATTTTGAGAACATTGGTTTAGATAGAATTTTGATTTGAGGCTTTAAAATGGGTGATGCTTTGTTATTTTGTTACTTGCATTTGAAGTTACCCTTAGAAATCCTAACACAAGGCAAGGAAAAGACTTGTAATGGCTTATAACACTCCAATATGTCATATAAGGAGAATTTCACACCAATTTTGCAAGGTTTAAGGCATGATGCATGAGATTTCCAAGTTATCATCACATGAGATTCCAAGACTTTTCTAGATGATTCTAGAATGATCTAGTTGTTTCCATCCATCATTATAAAAAGAATGAATCACAAGGAGGAAAGGGTTGGTGAAAAGTTGCTGAGTTTAGTGGAGAGAGTGAGAGAGAAAGTGCCATTGTTGGATTTCTTCAAGATCAAGTAAGGTGCAATTCCTTCTTCCACAAGCTTCATCCACCTCAACTCTTGCAAACAGAAAGGTGTCCATTATTGGAGGAAGATTTAGAGAAGGTTTCAAGTGCTGAATCAAGTCCTAACACCCCTCACCATTGAAGCTTAACAGGTTGGTATCTTGATCTAGAAGTCCTTAATTATGAGCATTCTGTTAGAATCTTAGGTGTAAGATCAACATGTTAGGTTAGAGGAATGTTTTCTGAGAATTAGAGAAGGATCCATGAGGTTTCGTGGCAGGGTACCATTTTTTGCAAGATTGATAGCAAGCTGGTTAGTGTGTATTAATGGACATGATGTGGTTTAGAATGGCTAGGGTAACATGTGGAACAGATTTATATCATTAGATTGAAGTTTGGTTAAGGTTGATAGCAGAGAATCATGGTGGAACCCCAACCTTCGTGCTTTCTGTTAGAGCGATTCAGGAGGTTTCATGGCCAAATATTGACATCATTGTGTTCAGGGTAATTAGTAGAGCAAGATTGCTTTTGGAATTTCTTGATTTCACCCAGCCATCAGTGAGAACGATCGAGTGGAAGTTCTGGTTCGAAATTAGGGTTTTCTGAAAACCCTAGGGTTTGCTTGGAGAAGATGAACTCCAACCGTTAGATGGGTCCAGATCCTTGACTTATTCTCATAATCCAACGGCCTTGGTTCAAATTCAAAATGGAGGGAAGTCTGAAGCTAGGCGAAACGCAGCGTATCACTTAGCCAAACGCAGTCGTTTGGTTTAGTGACTGATTCTGGGCTAGCTGGGTCCAATGTGCTACGCGCACCCCCCTTGGATTCAGCCCAAATAAAATCAACTGTCTGTCTCTACTATTGCCACCCCCCTCCCTTCTATTTTATTTTTATTTGTTTTATATTTTAGCCATCTTATAAAATTCATAAAAAATTGATAAATGATGATTTTTTACTCATTCTTTTTTCTAGGTTTAGATAATTTTGTGTAGAAAAATATAAAAATAAAAATGAAATTTTATTTTTAATGTGGAATTAATGGTGGTATTTTCTTTTAAATAGGACAATTTTATTTCTTTTAGTTTGTACCTTATCTTGCAAGAATTGTTTTAGGACCTTCCCTTAGGTTTTTTAATTCATTCTTTTTTGTGTGATTAGATATTGAACCCTAGTTTCATGTAGGATTTATCTCTTGATTTTAGAAATTAAATTTGATGTAGTTTGATAGCTAGACATTTAGGTGCTCTAATTAGGGTTTTAGGTTGTGTACTTGAACTTCAACATTTTATTTTTGGGGTTTTTAGGACAAATTAGTGTATGGGGAATATATGGGACCTAAGGGTAGTTAAGTAGGATCCTCTAGAATTTATATTAGGAATTTGTATGGTATTTTAGTATTTTTCATTGATTTTTGAATGTATGGATAGTATGTGTGTTGCTTAAAGGCATAAGTTGTATTGTTGTGTTTTCTTTCCTTCTCTGTTGAGTGTGTGAGCTTTGAAGATTGAGTTGAAGACCTTGTGGATCATCATGGAAGCTTTGAAGACCTTGCAGAGGAGTTTAGCATAGCTTTTGTTTGTTTTGTTTATAGGTTGATAGGTGCATAGGCAGAGCCCTAGATAGAATACTTTGTTCAATAAACAAGGAGTGTCTTGTTCACCTCCTTTCTTCTCTGTGACATAGAGTCCCTTAAGGGTATTCACCTCTCTCCTTTGGAGGGATTAGTGACCTTGCCCTATAAGGTAGAACTTTGAGAGAGCCTTTCCTTTGATGTTAAGTTCTCAATGGCATCCTTTGGAAGTCAGTGAGCACTGCAACATCCTCACCTCATCTTATTGACTGAATCTTGTTTGCTGGAGCATTGGAGCCATTGAAGATAGAAGTTAAGGCCTTGAAGAGGATGATTCCTTGAAGATTATTGAAGTCTGAAGACTCTATGAAGATCAAGTTGATGCCTGAAGATCCCTGGAGATAGTGAAGCCTGAAGGTAGAGCTGATCAAAGGAGCTGAAGCTCAAGGGAGAAGATGAGTTGATACTCATGTTGTAGGGTTGATACCTGGAAAGCAAGTGATCTCTGAAGTCTGAAGACTGGGTTGCTGCTGGAGGAGCTGAGGCTTTCTTCTGTTTTTTTTGGTGTATTGTGTGTTTTGTCTGATTTGTCTGTTGCATTAGACTAAGCCCATTTAGAATAAGTTCAGTCTAAGAGCATGAATGCATCTGATTGTGTTGTTATTGCTTGGCTTTGCTTGCGGGTATTCGGTAGAGCCCAGCTCCCTTGCCCATGTGTTTATTTTGCTTGATAGCATTTCATTTTCTGTCTGTATGATTACAGTTTGCTGTTTCTTGCTTGATAGCATGTTGTTTATTTCAGTATGATTACTGTTATTCCATGACTGGCTTGAGGTCGAGACGAGCTTGTGGAGGCTGAAGCCCCACACACATTTCCTCCCTCACTTGCATTGCATGCATTTTACTGTTAAAGCTGATGCTTTTGTATGTTTGGTGTATCATTGACATGATCCCTTAGGACTCTCATTTCTTCTGATGAAGACTTGATGATAGACTTTTAGGTTGAAACCTATGCATGACAACATCTAGGAGTTCCCTGTTCAAACCTCAACCATAGGATGAATCCATGGCATGACAACAGTAGGACTTGATAGTCTCCCTCCTAGTTGGGCCTGTTCTCTTCTCATCTCAAAGCAGTTTAAGATACAGTAATCATGAATGATTTCTTTCGTACGTTACGAGCCTTAAGCTATCTGAGAAAGGATTGTGGGAGAGTTTCTTTTCCACAGTCTGGATGTTTAGTATGGTACCCTTGGGGTGACATGCAACGCATTCACTCTCAGGTCATAGTCTCTAGTGCGGTTGAAATCGCAAACATAATAAAAAACAATTCTTTTAGGAGATAACCCGTAGTTTCCCGAACTACGTTTGCTCTGATCTTTCATACCAGATGAAAGTACGTAGGCATAGGATGCGACGTCCTAGCGAGCAACCTTCCCCATAACCCTTCGTAGGCCGAACTACGTTGACTCTGATTTCTCGTTCCAGACGGGAATACGTAGGCATAAAGCGCGACGCTTTGCCGAGTCATTTTTCTTTTCTTTTTCAGCCAGCCTTGATAGGTAGATAGATTATAACCAACCCGTCCAAGTAAGCAAACAAGCGAGGATCCCGTCGAGTACGACGGACGTGAGGGGTGCTAATACCTTCCCCTTGCGTAACCGACTCCCGAACCCAGACAATGGTTGCGATGACTTTGTCTTACCCTTTTTTTTCGTCAGGTTTTTTCCGATCGTTTCCTTTCCCGCTCTGAGGGATAAATAACGAAAGGTGGCGACTCTTCTGTTATGCCGGCACCTTATTTTCGCGCAAGCGACAGGCATCAGCCATCTGATTTTCAGCCCTGGGTACATGATGAAGTTCCACTCGATCGAAGAACGGAAGCAGCCTCCTGGCGTAATTCATGTACGGCACCAAGTTCGCTTGACGAGTTTCCCACTCCCTTTTAATCTGATTGATTACAAGCGCTGAGTCACCATATACGTCTAGATTCTTGATTCTCAAATCAATTGCCTCTTCTAGACCCATAATACATGCTTCATACTCTGCTTCATTGTTGGTAACTGGAAACGTCAGTCTCGCAGTAAAAGGGATGTGGGATCCGTGAGGAGTCGTGATGATAGCCCCGATACCACTTCCGTAGGAATTAACCGCTCCGTCGAATATCAACTTCCACTGAGACTTCCTATCTGGTCCCTCGTCGGGCAATGGCTCATCGCAGTCCTTTGCTTTGAGAAACATGATGTCCTCGTCAGGGAACTCGAACTTCATTGGCTGGTAGTCTTCGATTGGCTGTTCGGCAAGATAATCAGACAATACGCTTCCCTTAATGGCCTTCTGAGAAACGTACTGAATATCATATTCTGTTAACACCATCTGCCATCTGGCAATCCTGCCCGAAAGAGCCTGCTTCTCGAAGACGTACTTGATCGGATCCATCTTTGAAATGAGCATAGTGGTGTGGTTGAGCATATACTGTCGTAGACGTTTGGCGGCCCAAGCTAATGCACAACACGTCTTCTCCAGCATCGAGTATCGAGATTCACACTCAGTGAACTTTTTACTCAAATAATAAATGGCATGCTCTTTTCTGCCCGTCTCGTCGTGCTAACCGAGAACACACCCCATACTATTCTCCAGAACCGTCAGGTACATGATCAATGGCCGTCCAGCCACTGGGGGTATCAAGATTGGAGGTTCATGAAGATACTGCTTTATTTTATCGAATGCCTTCTGGCAATCCTCATCCCAAGTAATTGCCTGATTTTTCTTTAACAGTCTGAACATCGGTTCACAAGTGGCCGTGAGCTGAGAGATAAACCTTGCAATGTAGTTTATTCGGCCCAGGAAACCACGAACTTCTTTTTCTGTTTTCGGCGCTGGCATTTCTTGGATAGCTTTTATCTTCGCAGGATCAACTTCAATACCTCGTTCGCTAACGATAAACCCCAATAACTTTCCGGACCGCACTCCAAAAGTGCATTTGTTAGGATTCAGCCTCAGCCTGAACTTCCTAAGCCTTTCAAACAGCTTCAATAGGTTGACCAGATGCTCTTCCTCCGTTTGGGACTTTGCAATCATGTCATCAACATAGACCTCGATCTCATGATGAATCATATCATTAAACAAAGTAACCATTGCTCGCTGGTAAGTGGCCCCTGCGTTCTTCAGACCGAAGGGCATTACCTTATAGCAGAATGTGCCCCAGGGGGTGATGAACGTCGTTTTCTCCATGTCCTCCGGTGCCATCTTAATCTGATTGTAACCGGAGAAGCCATCCATGAACGAAAACACGGAAAACTGGGCTGTGTTGTCGACCAACACATCGATATGAGGCAACGGGAAATCATCCTTAGGGCTCGCCCTATTCAAATCCCGATAATCGACGCACATGCGTACCTTACCGTCCTTCTTCGGTACAGGCACTATGTTGGCGACCCACGGAGGGTAAGTGGTAACGGCTAGAAATCCTGCGTCCAACTGCTTCTGGACTTCTTCTTTGATCTTTACAGCCATGTCTGGTCTCGTCCTCCTGAGCTTCTGCTTGACTGGAGGGCAATCTTCCCGCAACGGCAAGCGATGAACCACGATATCAGTGTCAAGTCCGGGCATATCCTCATATGACCAAGCAAAGACGTCACTATACTCTCGAAGCATCCCGACCAGTCTATGCTTGACATCATTCTGCAGTGCAGCCCCAACTCTGACATTTCTGACGAGCTCCTCAGAACCCAGATTTATGATCTCAATATCCTCCTCGTGAGGCAGAATAACCTTCTCCTCTTGTCTCAACAAGCGGGCCAACTCTTCCGGAAGGTCTTCGTCTTCATCAATCTCATCCTCGGCTTGATAGATCGGGCAATCAAAGTCGTAGTGAGCCGTAGAGGGTCCAGAGTCGATGTCATCTGTTACGTGGATCCTGCAATAACAAGGGTTAAGTTTAAAGCAAGAATATGCAGGTCAGCACGAACCGCGTTGCCATTTTACTGTTTTTCGAAATAAACATAAAACAGGAATAACAGAGAACACAATATTTGATTACGAAGAAAACGCCTTTTATTTATTAACAAAATGCATACACATAATCCAACAAGGCCCTGACAGTAAAACCACTATGCCCCGGGCAGGACATAGGGTTGTACAAGGATTGTAAAAAGCAAATCATTACTCTTCACTTGTCAGCTTGATAATCTCCTTGATGGTCCAATTGTGGAGGCGCTCGCCTGGCTTGCTCGGTTGAATCCAGGCGTCAAGATCGCAATCACTGTCTCCGCTGTCCTCCGATGCAGCGTTGATACTCTCGAAGATTACTCCCCCCTTGGTGAATAAGATCGGCCCTTTCCCACGAGACGAGCTGCCAGAAGAAGATGAAGCTTCAGCTTCCGGAGAATATCCCAATCCAAACTTATCCTGCTTGATGGGTATATCCAAAACATGCCCCCAGCCTGGGGTGGAGCCGGCTTCGACAACGACCCTAGCTTCCTTAAACGAGGAGAGGTTCAATTCTTGCCTCTCTGCGACGACAGGAGCCACCTCCTTCACCCTGACGGTTTCAAATGCCTGGCAAAGAGTCTCATGGATCTCACCATCCATTTCAACGTATTTAAAGGACGACAGGTGGCTGACCATGATGTCCTTCTCTCCACAGACTGTTACTATGCTGCCCCCAACAGCATATTTAAGCTTCTGATGCAGCGTGGACGTCACGGCACCAGCAGAATGAATCCATGGCCGACCTAAGAGGCAACTATAGGCGGGCATGATATCCATGATATAGAAAACTGCATTGAACGTCTCTGGACCCACTTGAATGGGCAGGGTCAACTCTCCGAAGACGTGGCGCTTGGTTCCGTCAAAGGCTTTCACGACCAGATCACTGGGCGTGCACAGCAGTCCACGGGTATCCAACTTCATCAGTGCCTTCTTCGGAAGCACATTAAGCGAGGAACCCGTATCCACCAGGACATGTGACATAATCGTGCCTCTGCACTCTATCGAGACGTGCAAGGCGCTGTTGTGATCTCTTCCCTTTGGAGTCAGCTCTAGGTCTGTAAATCCCAGCCCATTACCAGCATTGACATGGGCCACCACTTCCTCGAGTTGATTTACTGATATCTCCTGCGGCACGTATGCAGCATTCAATACCTTCAGTAATGCGTTGCGGTGCGCCTCAGAACACAGCAACAAATTAAGAATCGAGATCTTTGACGGAGTCTGATGAAGATGATCTACAATTTTGTAGTCACTCTTCTTGATTAGTCGCATGAACTCTTCAGCATCTTTAGCCAGCAAGTCCTTCTCTGCCCCTACAGGGACCTCCTCAACAGCTTTACCTTTACCCTTATCCATAGCGTCAGCTCGGACCACTTTCTCTGCTGCAACCTCTGCTGGTGCAAACACTCTTCCGCTTCTAGTGATACCACTGACTTCAATAAGATTCTGCATAGTTGACCCGAACGGCTCAAGCTCTATCTTCTGACCATTACAATAAACTTCGGCGCCATAATGCCATGGAACGGCATTGGTGCTCTCGAATGGGATTGGTCCGGCCCTGGTGATGGTGATAGTAGGCGGACGGGGCGCCGAGATAGTAATAGGGCGACGAGGAATAGTAATGGTAGCAACTTCATCTGCCTGCTTTAGCACGACTTCCCCTGATGTACTCTCAACGCTCCGGCTGAATTGCAGAATACCCTCGGACATCAGACTCCGGATACCTTCGATCAGCTGCTCACATCCGTCAGGAAGCGTAGCACAAGCCATACATAATTCTCCACATCCAGGAAAGAAACCCTTCTTCAGCAGCTTAGCCTTGACAAAACTCAACGGCGTCTTCAAATCTTTGACATCGGTCAGCAAGTCTGAGCTCTCCTCAGTGATAACAGCATTCACTCCGCCCCCCTTATGATGAGGCATTGGATTTTTGGTGACGTTGGGCACGTTGTCAGAAAAGTTGATAACCTTGGCGTCCACCAAGTCCTGGACTTTGTGCTTAAAAGCTTTACAATTCTCAATCGTATGGCCAGGTGCCCCAGTATGGAATTCACAAGTAGCACTGGCATCATACCCCGGTGGTGGTGCCCCTGTTAAGGGAGCCATTGTCCTCTTTTGAACTAATTGGAGCTGGAGCAACGTTTGCAAAAGCTGTGCATATGACATAGGTGGAGTATCAAACTGACGGCTTGACAGGGGAGCCCGATTCTGATATCTTTTATACCACTGATTATTCTGCTGCTGAGGTTGCTGCTGCTGCGGCTGCGGTGGAGCAGCTGGAATGTTTATGCTAGCAATCTGAGGCTGAGGGCCCTTGCCCTTTCTCCTAGCATTAGTGACAGCACTGGCATCTCCCTCTCGACGCTTGCCAGTATAGGGTTTCTTGCTACCTCCTCCAGTTGAGGGTGATTCGCCCTGAATTTTTCTGATCTTTATACCGTTCTCAACATGCTCGCCCAAAGTGATGAGAGCCGAGAATGTTCCAGACATGCCACTGACCAGCTTTTCATAATAGATTCCAGGAAGGGTAGCCACGAACATTTGTACTAGCTCACGCTCAACCATCGGCGGTTGAACCCGAGCAGCCAATTCACGCCACCGCTGGGCGTATTCTTTAAAGCTTTCATTGTTCCGCTGTGAGAGATTCTGAAGCTGAACTCGGTTGGGAGCCAAGTCGCTATTGTATTGATAGTGGAGAACAAATGCTTCTGCAAGATCTTTCCAGGTGCGCACAGCAGCGGGCTCTAGGCCCATATACCATTCGAGCGATGGGCCAGAAAGACTATCCTGAAAGAAGTGCATCAGCAACTTCTCATCGTCAGAATAGGCGGACATCTTTCTATAATAAGATCGGAGGTGGACCCGGGGGCAAGTAGTGCCCTTATACTTCTCAAAGGTGGGCACCTTGAACTTGTGGGGTACTTTAAAGTCAGCAATCAACCCTAGGTTGGACATGTCAACGCCCAATGTGTTCTGATTCTCTATGCTTCTCATCTTGTCTTCCAGCGCCTTAAACCTGAGTCGAGCTTCAGCATTCAACTCTGCCTCTACGCCTCTCTGAGAGAATATGTCATCCTGATGGTCCTCCAACCACGGTTGAGGCACCACCAGATTTCCTGCACCAGCATTGCCGTTGACCGGCCCCATGTTAACATTGGCTCCCAAACTACCATTGACGGCGCCAGCCGCGTTGAGTCCGAGATTAGTCATCAGATTGCCGTTAGCACTGCCGTTGCCCCCGGCAGCAGGAACAACGTTCTGTGGAGTATCCCCTGGAGGAGGAGTAGGCACGGTTCCTCCATGAAGTATGCCATTACTGTCAACCCTGGAGATCAGAGGTTGAACCAGAGTACGAAGCTGATCTTGACCATTCGCGACCACCTGCATCAGCTCCATAAAACGATCCATCCGCTCACGGAGCTCTTGAACATCTGACTGTACCTGGTCCATGATTCTCGTCTGATTAGCGCGAGTTGAGTAGCGGTGGATGAGTCTTTGATCAATCCTGGAGATCGAAAGCAGCTCGGAACCTGAAAAACCTGTCAGTAATAAAGGTTAGGAAAAGCAATAAGATATACACCATGCAAATATGCTTCATGCAGATGCATGCGTGTGCCTGTGTGCGTGGGAGATTTTTCCCCGATCCTAGTGCCTTAGTGACAGTGCTGATAATAACAAGAGGGAGAAGAAATCCGAGCCCAATCATGGAAACATCAATCTCATACATATATGGAAAGGCCTGTCGAGGCAGTACACAGTATCAGTGAGTACAAATCAACAGCATGACCTCAGCCAACAAGCCTGGTGATGGTCAGCATACATCAAAGATCAAAAATAACAGGGATATAACTAGTCAAGTACGGCCACGGGCGCGGTACTCTGCTAATAACTCCTTTGTCTCCGAATGATCTGGCGAAGTGAGCAACCCCTCGACGAGTAGTTCCCTCTGCCTGATAGCATACTGAAGTCCCTGAACTGAACTCTCCCAAGCGCCTTCGCCGAAGCAGTCCTCCAGCTTCCGCTTCTTAGACTCAAACATCAGCTTGTGCTCCTTCAGGCTAGCAATGGCTTTGTTGAGACGGGCTTCAGCGGAGTACCTACGGGCGGTCTCTTCATCAAACCTCCGCTCACTGTCCTTCACTTCGGTCTCTAGCTTAGAAATCTGCAGCATCAGCTTGTCTTCTCGCTCCTTCCTGGTGGCCATAGAAGTCTTCCAATGCTGGTCGAACTTAGATATTCTTCGGTATGCTTCCTCCAAATGCTGCTTCTTCGTAGCCAGCACATCATTAGCAGCTCTGAAGTCTTGACCTAAGCGTTCACGATCAGCAATCTGCTTTGCCAAGTCTGCACTCAGCTGGCTCACCGTCTCTGTTTGCTTTTTGAGAGCATGCACGGCTTCGTTCCTCTCACTTCGAAGCTGAGCTAATTCCTTCTCTAACTCTGCATTAGCCCTCTTCAGTTCATCACGCTCAGCTAATACCTGGTTGTGCTGATGAATGGGCACAGCGGTAGGCTCTTCGACTGGTGGAGGACTCTCCGGTCTGACATGAGGGAATGGCATCCCTATAGTGCTGGCTCTGGCTCTGATCCAATCTGAATAAGGAGGGTAAGCTTGGTTGTTGCTCTTCCCCAACAAAGGCTTTCCTCTCGTGTTGATATTGTTCCACGCATACTGAAGCTTGGACAACAAATCCCCCTCTAGAATACCCGTGAGGTACAGAGATTCCTGTACCTCTTCTTCCTTCGGTGGAGTCCTCAAAGCATATGCAAACTGACGAACTAGCAATGATGGGTTGTAGTTGATGCAACCCTTCCTACCTATCAGAGGTACGTTAGGAAACCCATTACAACTGAAGATCATCTCGGTGCCTAACCTGCCTCTGTCAACGAACCAAACAATGTCTTCTGCCGACAAACTCATCAGACGTTCAGGCCACTCAGTCGTGGCTGCAGACAAGACAGAAGAACCCTTCTTAGGCAAATGACTATCAAACCACTTGTACAACAACGGTACGCAGCATGAAACATTCTTCCCTCTCCGGTTCTCATTCTTGTAATGCACTGAGTGGTAAACGTCTCCGATCAGAGTAGGGACTGGATTCCCTGAGGCGAAGATATGGAATGCATCAAAATCTACGAAATCAGGCATGCTGGGAAATAGGATAATGCCATATATGCACAAAGCAAGGACGGCGTTGAACGCGTCCCAACACTTGTCCTTAGCACACTGCTGGGCCTTAGCTATCAGAAACTGCAGAGAGAACCCTGGTACCTTGTTCCAACTCGTTACCACTAACTCAGAAGCGCTCAAATGGAGTGAGGAAGCCAAGCTAACCAGATCAGGCTCAACATCCATATGGACAAAAGGCATCTGCCTTTTGATAGGCACACCCAGCATATCAGCATACTCTTCCAATGTCGGCGCGAGAATGAAGTCATGAAAAGTGAAACACCTCAAGGGAGGATCATAAAACTGCAGAAGAGCATGTAACCCATTCAACTCAGACGTAGAAGGTTTGCAGACCAGACTAAGCAACTTGCCATAAGACTTCCTGAACCTATCCTTCACAGAATCCCCTACCAGGGCTATCAAACCAGTCAGCTTCGACACATCGGGGGTCGGGAACTTGTACGCAACAGTCTTCTTGAGAGAGGCCATAATAACAGTAGGAGGCGGGAAATCCTGGATCGGGGAAACGGTACCTGCAACACAGACACACGTTAATGGAATGCAGATGAATGCGTAACTAATGCAAAATGCAGGTATGCAATAACATATCCAGGTGGCTGCTGTGGAGATTCGGTATTAACAGTCACTGATGAGAGGGAAACCCCGGTGTAAGACCACTAATCTGATCTGCTGAGAATAACCATCTGATGGGACCAAAATTCTGTTCTGACAAGAGTAAGTGACTGATAATAAAAACCCCGGGCGCAAGATCAAGGAACATCCGTTGAAGTCTTCAGACCCCAAATCAAAAATCTGCCCTATCAAGAACAAACACACAGCTGCTGATGAGATCTTCAGACCCCACTCAAAATCTGCTCTATCAAGAACAAATAACATCTGCCGATAAGGTCTTCAGACCTCACTCAAAATCTGCTCCATCCAGAACAAACCACCGATGATAACATACTGATCAAAGCCTGCTCTATCAAGAACAGACATGCACCCGATGATAAAATCCTCTGATCAGAAACTTCTTGCTCTATCAAGAACATGTCTGCAACTGAGAACCCAACATAACTGATTTACTGTCAAGAAAACCAGGTAGTCTGAAGGTCTAAGTTTCCTGCAATAAACCCAGTCCCACTCACAGGTATGAACCTAAACTGACTCAAGGTACGGCATCCTATGCGTTCATCAGCGTCACAGACTTTCAAAACTGATGATACGATTCCCAGATTAAAAACAGTACAGTTCAGGATCCCCGATTAGGGTTTCTGACCAAGAAAAGTCAACTGGGGTTTGACTTTTGGTTTAAATGGTGTTCCAATGATGGGATCATGGTTCATTAAGCTCGTATGACTTATTCAAGTCTACTCAGGAAGTCTCAAAACCTCAGAGGACCCAGAACAACAACAGTCGATCTGATCGTCATCGATCGATCGTTTTGTTGACCAAAAAGCCAACCCTTCAACCATAAGGAATTTGACCTCAAGATGTGAATAAAAAATGTTCCTTATGTCATATTAAACATGCCCATAAAATTTCATGACCATTGGATCAAGGGTTAAGAAGTAATCGTAAAAATCGGGAATTAGGGTTTTGAAAGGGGCAAGACCATAACTCCTCAACCACACATCCAAATGAAGTGGTTCAAAGCTCATTGGAAAGCTCTTGACAAATCCTACAAAAGCCTAAAAGTGGTCCATGATCAAAAAATGCATAGAATTGGAGGTATGACAAGATTCATTTGAAGAAGGGAAATAACTTAGAAAAATTATAAGTTATTTAGCCTTTTTAAGTGGTTTTTTTAGCAACTTGGAAGGGTTTTTCAACCTAGTTCCATCAAGAATTTGGAAATCCCCAAAATATGAAAGTTATAGAGCTACTTAAGGGCTTTCCAAATTGTGGTAGAACTCCTCAATAGCATGTTTGAGCAGGACGTTATGCACCATAGAAGTTGGGCCTGTCACACTTGAAACCACTTTGTCAAAACTTCTCAAATTTGGATTTTCAACAACTCAAGCCATTCTCAACCATTGGATTATGTTTCAATCTGATATTTAGAGTCGCCGTGCTTTATTTTACCGTCCCGCCGTGGACAACCTTTTTATCCTTTATCCTAGCCTTAGGATTTGAGTCGCCGCTTTTACCGTCCCGCCGTGGACAACCTTTTTATGCTTTATCCTAGCCTTAGGATTCGAGTCGTCGTGCTCGCTTTTACTGTCCTGCCATGGACAACCTTTTTATCCTTTATCCTAGCCTTAGGATTTGAGTCGTCGTGCTCGCTTTTACCGTCCCGCCGTGGACATCCTTTATCACAACAATCTCAACATAGATTTAGGAGTCACCGCACTTCCTGTAAGTACTTCCTTATGAAGGCTTGCATCCCTTTAGAACCTTGACCACAATCAAGAGTTCCTCACCTCTAGTTAGGGGAACTACAAACGCTCTGATTTCTCAAAGTTTATTTTGAGAATACGTAGGCACAAGGCCCCGATCCTTGGCGAGCAACCTTTTCTTTTTTCCTTCGTTTCAACCTTTATCTTTACCCTTAGCACTTTCCCTTAGCAAGCAAACTTTAGCAAACACAAATATTAACAAGAGGTTCCTGTAGAGTACTACAGGTGTTTAGGATGTGAAATACCTACCATATGCATAACCAACCCCTGAACCTTTAGATCTCTCTTTGCTTAGCTTTAAGCCTTGCTTTTTGCTTTGCATTTTTATAGGTTTTTTATTTCTTTAAACCTTTCCTTTTTGGATAAATTAAAGTCCGGTTGTGAATTTAAGAATTAAAGATTCAAGTTAATCAATAGCTTGGTATCACGATTCTCACCGCAACAGATTAATCCTACTGATTTGGATTCTGACTTATCATCGGCTATTATAACACCAATCCCTAAGCGGCTTCAATCCTATTCGATTATGATATTAATCAGACAAGCGCTTATCAAAATCATTCAAATTATGTTCCTGTTACCGAATTAAGCAAACAGTTAAGAATATAACGAGCTAACAAATTAAGCAAACGATAACACGCAATTAAAGTTAGGAACATGCATACAATCGAATTTAATCAATTATATCCTATGAACACAATCGAATTAAGCAAATGATTGCAATCAAATTAAGCAAATTATTTCATAGAAAAGAATTGAACAAAAATCGAATTAATTGGTATTATAATAACCTCAAAGTTATGGAACCCGTAAGCAGCAGGATTTGCCTTGGGAATTAGTTTTCCATAAAAATAGTACAAAACACAATGAAATTCATAAAAAAGAAAGTTAAGTGACAGTAGTATGGCTAATAGGTATAAGAAAGCATTAACACTTCTGGTTTTAACCCAACTGGGTCGAAAAACATTAAAAAACCCGACCCAAAACAATATTTCAAACGACAGATTTTGGGTCCTGACTTCAACAAATTATTTGGACCTGCTACACTACGAATCATCCTCTTCTTTAAATATAAAAGTTGTAGCTCTCTGTCTTAGCTTTCCAACGCCTATTAGAACGCGCAAATCCGATTCTCGCAGCTTCAGTTATGATTCAAACAATGGACAAATATCAAATAACCACTAAAGCTGAAAATAAGCTACGAAAATAAAATAAAGGTAAAAACAAACTTAAATATGAAAAAACATTAAAATAGTAAAAATACTAAAATAAACTATAGCAATTCCTAAGTATAACAATGGAAGAACGTGTATGAAGATGTACTGATCAGAGCTGCCTCCAAAATTCTTGGGATTAACATTCAGAGAGATAGAAAGTAGTCGAGATTATGCTTATCTCAAGAGGAATGACTGAAGAAGATTATCGACAAGTTTGGTATGTCGAATTCAAAGCCTGTTCTAACACCGACTAATCCTCAATACAAGTTGAGTATGACTCAAAGTCCTAACACTGAAGTCAAAAGAGCCTATATGAATATCATTTCATTTACTAATTTAATAGGTTCTTTGATGTATGCTATGGTCTGTACGAGGCCCGACATAGCGTACGGAGCGAGCCTTGTAATAAGGTATATGGACAATTCTGGAAAGGTGCGCTGACTAGCATTAAAGTAGATTCTTAAGTACATCAATAGGTCTATGAGAAGAGTCCTGATTTATGGTGGAGCCTATGGTGATGACAGCGAAGTCAAAGTCAAAGGATTTGTCGACTCTGATTATGCAGGTTGTATAGATTCCAGAAAATCTATTTCTAGATATGTTTTCACTATGTTCGGCACAATAATTATTTGGAAAGCGACACTTTAAAAGGTTGTTTCTTTATCAATCATTGAAGCATAATATATTACCCTCATTGAAGCTGTGAAAGAAGCATTGTTGGTTGAAGGTTTTGATAAGGAGCTGAAACTTCATGGTCGAGTTATCACTGTTAAATGTGATAATCAAAGTGCAATACACCTATCAAAGAATTCAACCTATCATGAAAAAACCAAGCACATCGATGTAAGGCTGCACTTTGTCAGAGAGATAATTGAGCGTGAAAAAGTTCAAGTGCTGAAAGTTTTGACTGATGACAATGCTGCTAATATGATCACCAAGATATTGTTAAGTAGCAAGTTTTTCCACTGTATGCAGTTGATAAAGCTGCATGATGAAAACTAATTTGTGGTATTTGGATCGAATTTAGTTTCGATGAGGGTAGTTTCATGGTTCAGAAAGAGTTGTGCATGCTGGATTCGAAGTCTGTTCAAGCATGCTACCTGTCGCTTGCGCGAAAATAAGGTGCTGGCAAAACAGAAGAGTCGCCACCTTTCGTTATTTATCCCTCAGAGCGGGAAAGGAAACGATCGGAAAAACCTGACGAATAAGGGTAAGACAAGGTCGTCGCAACCATTGTCTGGGTTCGGGAGTCGGTTACGCAAGGGGAAGGTATTAGCACCCGTCACGTCCGTCGTACTCGACGGGATCCTCGCTTGTTTGTTTACTTGGACGGGTTGGTTATAATCTATCTACCTATCAAGGCTGGCTGAAAAAGAAAAGAAAAATGACTCGGCAAAGCGTCGTGCTTTATGCCTACGTATTCCCGTCTGGAACGAGAAATCAGAGTCAACGTAGTTCGGCTAACTACGGGTTATGGGGGAAAGGTTGCTCGCTAGGATATCGCATCCTATGCCTACGTACTTTCATCTGGTATGAAAGATCAGAGCAAACGTAGTTCGGCCAACTACGGGTTATCTCCTAAAAGAAGTGTTTTTTATTGTGTTTGCGATTTCAACCGCACTAGAGACTATGACCTGAGAGTGAATGCGTCGCATGTCACCCAAAGGGTACCATACTAAACATCCAGACTGTGGAAAAGAAACTCTCCCACAATCCTTTCTCAGATAGCTTAAGGCTCGTAACGTACGAAAGAAATCATCCATGATTACTGTATCTTAAACTGTTTCGAGATGAGAAGAGAACAGGCCCAACTAGGAGGGAGACTATCAAGTCCTACTGTTGTCATGCCATGGATTCATCCTATGGTTGAGGTTTGAACAGGGAACTCCTAGATGTTGTCATGCATAGGTTTCATCCTAAAAGTCTATCATCAAATCCTCATCAGAGGAAATGAGAGTCCTAAGGGATCATGTCAATGATACACCAAAACAGACAAAAGCATAAGCTTTAACAGTAAAATGCATGCAATGCAAGTGAGGGAGGAAATGTGTGTGGGGCTTCAGCCTCCACAAGCTCGTCTCAACCTCAAGCCAGTCATGGAATAACAGTAATCATACTGAAATAAACAACATGCTCTCAAGCAAAACAGTAAACTGCAATCATGCAGACAGAAAAATGAAATCGTGCTATCAAGCAAAATAAACACATGGGCAAGGGAGCTGGGCTCTACCGAATACCCGCAAGCAAAGCCAAGCAATAACAATACAATCAGATGCACTCATGCTCTTAGACTGAACTTATTCTAAATGTGCTTAGTCTAATGCAGTAGACAAATCAGACAAAACACACAATACATCAAAGAAAACAGAAGAAAGCCTCAGCTCCTCCAGCAGCAACCCAGTCTTCAGACTTCAGAGATCACTTGCTTTCCAGGTATCAACCCTACAACATGAGTATCAACTCATCTTCTCCCTTGAGCTTCAGCTCCTTTGATCAGCTCTACCTTCAGGCTTCACTATTTCCAGGGATCTTCAGGCATCAGCTTGATCTTCAAAAAGTCTTCAGACTTCAATAATCTTCAAGGAATCATCCTTTTCAAGGCCTCAGCTTCTATCTTCAATGGCTCCAATGCTCCAGCAAACAAGATTCAGTCAACAAGATGAGGTGAGGATGTTATAGTACTCACTGACTTCCAAAGGATGCCATTGAGAACTTAACATCAAAGGAAAGGCTCTCTCAAAGTTCTACCTTATAGGGCAAGGTCACTAATCCCTCCAAAGGAGAGAGGTGAATACCCTTAAGGGACTCTATGTCACAGAGAAGAAAGGAGGTGAACAAGACACTCCTTGTTTATTGAACAAAGTATTCTATCTAGGGCTCTGCCTATGCACCTATGAACCTATAAACAAAACAACAAAAGCTATGCTAAACTCCTCTGCAAGGTCTTCAAAGCTTCCATGATGGTCCACAAGGTCTTCAACTCAATCTTCAAAGCTCACACACTCAAAAGAGAAGGAAAGAAAACACAACAATACAACTTATGCCTTTAAGCAACACACATACTATCCATGCATTCAAAAATCAATGAAAAATACTAAAACACCATGCAATATTCTAGTAAAATTCTAGGGGATTCTATACATACTTACCCTTAACCCATGTATTTCCCATACACTAATTTGGCCTATAAACCCCAAAAATAAAATGTTGAAGTCTACCTATACAACTTAAAACCCTAATTAGAACACCTAAATGTCCAACAATCAAACTACATCAAATTTAATTTCTAAAATCAAGGGATAAATCCTACATGAAACTAGGGTTCAATATCTAATTACACAAAAAAAGAATGAATTAAAAAACCTAAGGGAAGGTCCTAAAACAATTCTTGCAAGATAAGGTATCAACTAAAGGAAAGAAAATACACCATTTAAAAGAAAATATCACTAAAAATTCTACATTAAAAATAAAATTTTATTTTTATTTTTATATTTTTCTACACAAAATTATCTAAACATAGAAAAAAGAATGAGTAAAAAAGAGCCATTTATCAATTTTCTATGAATTTATTAAGATTGCAATAATATTAAGAATTAAAAAAGAAATCAAAATAATATAAAAGGGAGGGGGGTGGAAATAGAAGGGTCAGATAGTTGTTTCAAATGGGCCAGCGCGCGTGGGGGGTGTGAATAGAAGAGATAGGCCCAGACGCGTTGCTTAAGTGAAACGACTGCGTTTCCATTTGAATTTTTCCCTCCGTTTTCTTCACTCAATCTGAGCCGTTGGATGCAGCGAATTAGTCAAAACCTGGGGACGAATCCAACGATGGACAGCCATCGTCCCAAACGAAACCCTAGGGTTTTCAGAACCCAGAATTCATGCATCAAACTTCCAGCCGTACGTTCTCTCCCCAGACTTGATGAAATGCAAAACTTTCAACTGCAAAAATGTTCTACTCACTGCAAGGAACAAGGTGCTACGTGTAATTTTCTCTAATTCCCTTTTGAATCGTCCAAACCGAATGCATCAAATCTTGGGTACTGCCATACTCATCTGAGATCAACCACGATAAAGCTTCAACCTAAGGGCATTAATTTGTTCTACATGCTACCCTAGTTAATCTAATCCATGCTAATTAAAACTCCCTAAACAGCTAGTTCTTGATCATCAAAGATTCTTGCACCTGTTATGGAACTCCATGGAATTGGCTCTAACTCTCAGAATTTCATCACCTAGTCTAGCCTAGCCATTCTAAACCTAACATGCGATCTATCTATGCATAATTAAGGTGAAAGAGAGAAGAGAAAGAACCTGTCAAGTGATGATGGTAGGTGATGCTAGGGCACGATTCCAAGCTTGATTCTTCTCCACAATGATCCTCCAATGAAGATAAACTTTCTGTTTGCACAGTTCTTGGATGAGGAAGCTTGCAACAATGACTTTGATTTTGAAATGCAATAATGGAGCACCTTGAAACCCTAGCTCGAATCTCTCTCCTCTCTGCTCAATTCACCAAGTTTCACCAACCTTTTGATTCACTCTCATGCACTCTTCTTATAATAATCATTAGACACTTCTAGATTCATCTAGAATATGGTGGAAAGTTCTTGAAAATCTCATGTGGGGACAAGTTGAAAATCTCACATCTCATGCCTTATGCCTTGCAATGTGGTCTTAAAATATCTTTACATGAGATATTGAGAAGGAGTGCACAATTACAAGCCTTGGTTTTGCCTTGTGTTAGGATTTCCAAAGGTGACTTCAAATGCAAGTAACAAAATAACAAAGCATCACCCATTTTAAAGATTCAAATCAAAATTCTATCTAAACCAATGTTCTCAAAATGGTGTTTCCAATCAAAATGATATATTGGATGACCTATTTTGGATCCATAGATCTTCCAAACCAATTTTCAATTTCAACTTTTTAAACTTATAAGCCATTTTTAGTTCATTTTTGACCAATCATGCAAATCCATGCTATGAGCTTCTCCAACAATTCATGGCCTTCTTTCTAGACTTAAAATCACATTTTGAACAACTTTCATGTTTTGAGTTTTTCCATTTGAGGCTTGGAAATAGGAGATATGGCCTTTGCTTAAAATGACCTATAACTAACAAATGACCAAAATACCCCTGTCTTGTTCAAACCATAAGTTGAGTTCCACAAATCCTATAAAGGACTTCTACCACTCAAATTAAAGCTAAGAAGATGCCCTTCAACATTCATGTTGACCAAGAAATCATAGGAATCATCCTACTAGGGAAAAAGTTGTCTGCAAGTTGGGTGACTTTCAAGGACCCAGATTCACACACCTCAGTTGACCTGTAATTTGTCAAAACCATAACTTGAGCTCTGCAACTCCTATCAAGGACTTCCACCACTCAAATTAAAGCTAAGAACAAGCTATACAACATTCATGTTAATGGGAAGATGAGATATCAATCACATCTAGAGCTAAAACTGCCTGGAAGATAGGGATCAAACTAGGGTTTTTTCACTAACAATCCTTGGAGACCCTAACTTGAAACTTCTCAAACTCCTCTATCATGATGAGTTGGTCTAGGAATCATCTTTATAACATCTTTATGCATCATTCCATGATCTCATAGCCCTTGGATTAGGTCTCAACCTTCTCCAAATCTTCAGTGATCCTAGGGTCGACCCAGTCAAAACCCTAATTCTATCAATCATGGTTGAATCTTCTGAATTCTTGCCTAATGACCTCTCTGGGCTTCATGATGGCTATCAAGACATCTCATAGGCTTTCTCAAAACATCAAGTTCATTCTCAAAGTCTCAGAATCATCTGAGGAGCTCCCACAACTCTCAAGCTATGAGTCACACATCCTTGGTTTCAATCCACTTCCTCTGAGGATCTCTTGAACTTTCTGATGAAGGTATCAAATTTCAGACACTCAATGAATAAATAATTGTTGGTCAAATTTTGGGGTGCAACAGCTGCCCCTATTCAAACGGCTTGAACCTGACTGGGTGAGAAGCGAACGACTCTCAACCAATCAAGGTGCGAGACGATTGAATACCGGTAAAACCCGAAAATTTGCCAACTGCACGAGCACACGGTACTCTGCGGGGAACAAATCTTCGAATATTGCAATGCTAGCTGCACAACAGCTGGAGAGATACCAATCTGACATCGCCGTCAATTATCCACATTAAATTCTTCTGACATTGTCTTCAGACAACCACAACACCCAACCTCGCCGCTGGAGAACTGAATCTTCTGACATACCCAACATTGCCGCTGGAAAACTGAATCTGACATCACCGTCGGAAGCAAACATCGCTCTGAGAGACACTCGACATCGCCGTCGTACAAACATCATCTCTGTTGGGGATTTAAAGAGTCTGACATTGCCGTCGAACATAAACCTAATCTGACCTCGCCGTCAAAACAAACATCCAACCTCGCCGTCGAACACATTCAACATCGCCGTCGAACACATTCAACATCGTCGTCGAACCAATCATAATCTGACCTCGCCGTCAAACAAACATTCAACCTCGCCGTCGAACAAAATACAACACTGAACAAATCTGACCTGGGGTTCACCCCTGGTAAAGTACACTTGCGTATTTGAACCTACTCTGCTGGGAATGAGAGACTTAACTGAGCCTGCTCTGATCTGGGGTTCACCCTCAGAACCATAACGAACATCGGAATACTACTGCACACTGCCCACTGTAGAACTTCAATCATCAAAGACATATGAAACCCTGGCCCCTGGCCACTTCCAGCTTCAGCTAGAAAAGATCTTCAAGTATTTCTGAATATGAATGAAACCCTGGCCCCCGGCCACTCCAGATCCGCTGGAGAATCTTCAAGTTCTTCTGAAGAAAGATGAAACCCTGCCCGTCGGCTATTCCAGCTTCAGCTAGAAAGAACATCCTTGGCCTTCAAGGATGTAAATTTTGCCCGTCGGCAACTCTGCAGGAGGCATCTTCGACTTCAGTCTAAAGCCATGGTCCTTGACCTTCAAGGATACATGGATATGCCTTCAGGCAACTCCGCCTCTGCTATAGAGCATCCGAGACTTCAGTCAGGGATATACTTCGGCCTTCAGTCCGAAAAATGAATCCTAGGTCATTCATGACCTTGGGGATAACCTTGCCCTCAGGCACCTTCGCTTCAGCTTAGGAAAATTGTGACTTCAGTCAGAGAAATGGTATCCTGAGCCATTCATGACTCTACGGGGATTCAAACACTTTGCCTTCAGGCAAAACTCCGCTTCAGCTGGAGAAACATCTTCGACTTCAGTCAGAAGAAACACCATTCACTAGATCGCGATCAATCATCACCTCAGGGCGACTGACTTGGTCTTCAGACCAACACGGATCATCTTGGTATATCTACAAACTTTGGAACCTTGTCTTCAGCCACACGTTGATTCATCAACAAGGACATCTGAGCTCACAGGAACCTTCTGATACTGCCTTCAGGCGCTTACGCAGTCAATCTTCAGATTAGACAACAGTGTTGGAGCAGACATATCACGCTGCTAGGGACTTCAAGAATCATCTTGAACAAACAACTCCGTCGGGCACCTTCAAGAATCATCTCGAACTGCTGACCTTTCTGGCGACTTTTATTCTGCTGGGTATTCCAGGAATCTTCCTAGGCAACTCTTGCTGGGGACGCTATTGGGGAGCTCAAGAATCATCCTAAACAAACAACTCGGGGAACTGCGCTGAGGTCTTAAGAATCATCTTAAGCAAACGACCCTGCTGAGGAATTCAAGAATCATCTCGAACTGAAGACTTCGCTGGGGGATCTCAAAAATCATCTTGAGCGAGCGACAGTGGGGATTACACCGGGGTCTTAAGAATCATCCTAAGAAAGCGACCTTGTTGGAGAGAATATCAGGAATCATCCTGAGCAACCGATCCTTCGGCCGAACACCTGTAAGGCAAGAATAATAATGACCTAGATCATGCTTATGATGCATATGCTTCTGCGCTATGCCCCACACGGTGGGAATGATATGCGTTTATGCTAAATGCTGTGCAATCATGCACAATGCTATGCAATGTTAAATGCTATGCAGTGCTAAATGCTATGCAGTCATGCACAATGATGCGACCTCGTCGGCAAAATAAATGCCGAAGGGGAATTCTCCTGTCAAGGAGAAGGAACTACTCAGATAGAGGAATCATCCTGCTGAGGAGAAAACTGCACGCCAATATCAATCGGACTCTGTCTGGGGAAATGATCTTCCATTGACTGCCGCAGGGAAAACAACTTCAGCTGACTGCTCCAGGGGACGAAGCTCTACGAGAACCCAAACCTGCTGAAGGAAAACGATGTCAATCGCGGGAGTGAACTGCGTGGCCGTCTCGGCTAACTCTTCTGGGGATGATCACTCTATGGGGAAACAACTTCGGCTGCTCCACACTCCGTTGGGGAAAGACCAATCGTGATCTGATCAACCTTCAAGGACTCGGCCCTCCTGGACATCTGTAAACTCGGCTGAGGAAGGAGAAATCATTCTACTTCGCTGGAGAGAGTGCGACTCTGGGGAAATATAGCATTGGCTGTTCAACACTCTGCTAGGGAAAATCCACTCATGGTCCCAACTGCTTCCAAGGATGCTGCTCTCTTGGGGGTTTGCGGACTCAGCCGGGGAGAGAGAAATCATTCTACTTCACTGGAGAGTACGACTCTGATGAGGAATTTCAATTTCGCTAGGGAAGAAAGAATCATCTGACTTCGGGGGAGAGTACAACTCTGCAGGGGAATACAACATCAACTGTTCCAACACTCTACTGGGGAAGAGGGAATCATCCGACTTCGGGAGAGAATACGACTCTGGTGGGGAATCTCAATTCCGCTGGAGACTTCAATCTGGCGCCATTAGTTACTGCATATTTTGGCGTACGAACAATTCCCTACGAAACCTGCACTTGTGACCCGGTGCTGGGGGAGACACCTGCTTCGACGACTTTACTGGGGAAAATACGAGCTTCGGTACCCGAACACTTCTGTGAAATCTGCACTTGTGACCCGGTGCTGGGGGAGATACGAGCTTCGGTACGTGACTCAACTGAGAAAATGACGTTCCCTCAGGATGCGTCCGCTTGGGGAAGAGAATCATCTCTGCGTGGGGGAGACATATCAATGCTCACTATTCTGCGTTCAGATTCTGCGGAAGAGAGACTACTGAACTCTGCTGGAGAAGGAAGGCTCGCCCTGCTTCAGGGATGCGCACGGCACATCTTACACCTGCAACCACACAAACAAACAGACAAGATACCCTCCTCAAAGGGGCCTATCCAGGTTATTATCCCGTGACAATATTCAATTAATTAATTGTTTCAACAATCAATGGGCCTAGGCCCGCAAGTTTATGTATGCGCATTTTATCAAAAAACAAAAAAAACATCGGCGTTTTCATTTGCAATCAAAACAGATAAATGCTAAACAGACAAGCAGAATTGCTGAATAATGTGCATTTTATTGATGATGAACCCCTGAATGGGCAAAAATGTTTTACAACAGAGGCAAACTCCTGGAATGAGGAAGCCGCACAAAAAAAGAAAACATAAATATACATCAGTATGTACAAATGTTGGCAATCGAGGCGTAGACGAACACCATGAGTTGATCCCTCTAAGACCCACTCGACTTCGATACTTCTCTGACGCTTCAGCTTTGGAAGAGATTGATTCAGATAAACGGCCCTCAGGTCTTCCGAGCCACTAAACAATGAAAGTCCACACGCGGAACGCAGTCATTTGCTTATTCAAATCCCTAACTTTTGCGTGAACCGCCCTTTCGGGTTTTCAGTTCACCGGGATACCCTTTTTTGCCGAAGCCGCCCAGTGTAGGTTTTCGACTTCGCGGGTGTACGTTTTTAAATATATCCCTAATTTTTGCCCGAACCTTTTATTCTGTTTTTGGTTCGCCGGGATGCCCCTTTTTTGCCTGGACTCTTTCTTTTTTGTCCAGCGGGTCTCTTTCAAGCAAAGTATTTTTTAACTGCGTCCGCGTTCACCGGGGATGCAAAATCTTCACCATCCATCGTGGATAACAACAAAGCTCCTCCTGAGAAGACCTTGCTGACGACATACGGCCCTTCGTAATTCGGAGTCCACTTGCCTCGGTGATCGGAGTGTGGCGGAAGAATTTTCTTCAGGACGAGATCACCCGTCTGAAAGCTTCTAGGACGCACCTTCTTATCATAAGCTTTCTTCATTCGGCTTTGGTACAGACGACCAAATGCAATCGATGCTAACCTCTTCTCGTCCATCAGGCTGAGTTGGTTCAAACGATTCGTAATCCATTCTGCCTCATCGAGTTTTACATCAACCAAAACTCGCAAAGAGGGAATCTCCACTTCTAACGGTAGAACAGCTTCCATACCGTACACCAAGGAGAAAGGAGTTGCCCCGGTCGACGTACGCACCGTCGTACGATAACCGTGCAAGGCAAACGGCAGCATCTCGTGCCAATCTTTGTACGTCACAACCATCTTCTGAACAATCTTCTTGATGTTCTTGTTGGCTGCTTCAACGGCGCCATTCATCTTCGGCCGATAAGGAGATGAGTTGTGGTGTTCAATCTTGAAGCTCTGGCACAGCTCCTTCATCATCTTGTTGTTCAAATTCGAACCATTATCAGTAATGATTCGCTTGGGAATTCCATAGCGACAGATGATGTCCCTCTTTATGAACTTAGCCACCACCTGCTTGGTCACATTAGCGTACGAGGCTGCCTCCACCCATTTGGTGAAGTAGTCGATGGCTACCAGAATGAAACGATGACCATTGGATGCGGTGGGCTCGATCTTGCCTATCATGTCGATGCCCCACATGGAGAACGGCCAAGGGGAAGACATGACATTCAATGGGCACGGCGGTACATGAACTTTATCAGCATAAATCTGGCATTTGTGACATTTCCTCGCGAATCTGAAGCAATCCGACTCCATAGTCAGCCAGTAATACCCTGCTCTCAGGATCTTTCTCGTCATGGCATGCCCGCCGGCGTGCGTACCAAATGTGCCCTCGTGGACTTCTTCCATGAGCATACTCGCCTCTTTCTCATCTACACATCTGAGTAGCACGAGATCGTGGTTTCTCTTATACAACACTCCGTCGGGATTGAGATAAAAGTTTCCAGATAGCCTCCTCAGAGTCTTCTTATCCTGGGTCGACGCGCCCGCGGGATATTCCTTAGTCATAAGGAAGGTCAGGATGTCATGGAACCATGGCTTGCCGTCGGTGGCATCTTCGATTGCAAACACAAATGTCGGTCTATCAAGACGCGAAAGTACAATTCTTGGAGCCTCATTCCAATAATTGACTTTATACATTGAAGCCAACGTGGCTAAGGCATTGTTGCACCCCAAAATTTGACCAACAATTATTTATTCATTGAGTATTTGAAAGTTGATACCTTCATCAGAAAGTTCAAGAGACCCTCAGAGGAATTGGTTGAAACCAGGGTTGTGTGCTTCATAGCTTGAGAGTTGTGGGTGCCCCTCAGATGATTCTGAGACTTTGAGAATGAACTTGATGTTTTGAGAAAGCTTATGAGATGTCTTGATAGCCATCATGAAGCCCAGAGAGGTCATTAGGCAAGAATTCAGAAGATTCAACCATGATTGGTAGAATTAGGGTTTTGACTGGGTCAACCCTAGATCAGCTGAAGATTTGGAGAAGGTTGAGACCTAATCCAAGGGCCATGAGATCATGGAATGATGTATAGAGATTTTATAAGGATGATTCCTAGACCAACTCATCATGATTGAGGAGTTTGAGAAGTTTCAAGTTAGGGTCTCCAAGGATTGTCAGTGAAAAAACCCTAATTTGACCCCTATCTTCCAGGCAGTTTTAGCTCTAGATGTGATTGATATCTCATCTTCCCCACAACATGAATGTTGTAGAGCTTGTTCTTAGATTTAATTTGAGTGGTGGAAGTCCTTGATAGGAGTTACAGAGCTCAAGTTATGGTTTTGACAAATTACAGGTCAGTAGAGGTGTGTGAATCTGGGTCCTTGAAAGTCACCCAACTTGCAGACAACGTTTGCCCTAGTAGGATGATTCCTATGATCTCTTGGTCAACATGAATGTTGAAGGGCATCTCCTTATCTTTAATTTGAGTGGTAGAAGTCCTTGATAGGATTTGTGGAACTCAACTTATGGTTTGAACAAGACAGTGGTATTTTGGTAATTTGTCAGTTATAGGTCATTTTTAAGCAAATGCCATATCTCCTATTTCCAAGCCTCAAATGGAAAAACTCAAAACATGAAAGTTGTTCAAAATGTGATTTTAAGTCTATAAAGAAGGTCACAAATTGTTGGAAAAGCTCATAGCATGAAGTTACATGATTGGTCAAAAATGAACTAAAAATGGCATATAAGTTTGAAAAGTTGAATTTGAAAATTGGTTTGGAGGATCTAGGAATCCAAAATAGGTCATCCAATATATAATTTTGATTGGAAACATCATTTTGAGAACATTGGTTTAGATAGAATTTTGATTTGAGGCTTTAAAATGGGTGATGCTTTGTTATTTTGTTACTTGCATTTGAAGTTACCCTTGGAAATCCTAACACAAGGCAAGGAAAAGACTTGTAATGGCTTATAACACTCCAATATGTCATATAAGGAGAATTTCACACCAATTTTGCAAGGTTTAAGGCATGATGCATGAGATTTCCAAGTTATCATCACATGAGATTCCAAGACTTTTCTAGATGATTCTAGAATGATCTAGTTGTTTCCATCCATCATTATAAAAAGAATGAATCACAAGGAGGAAAGGGTTGGTGAAAAGTTGCTGAGTTTAGTGGAGAGAGTGAGAGAGAAAGTGCCATTGTTGGATTTCTTCAAGATCAAGTAAGGTGCAATTCCTTCTTCCACAAGCTTCATCCACCTCAACTCTTGCAAACAGAAAGGTGTCCATTATTGGAGGAAGATTTAGAGAAGGTTTCAAGTGCTGAATCAAGTCCTAACACCCCTCACCATTGAAGCTTAACAGGTTGGTATCTTGATCTAGAAGTCCTTAATTATGAGCATTCTGTTAGAATCTTAGGTGTAAGATCAACATGTTAGGTTAGAGGAATGTTTTCTGAGAATTAGAGAAGGATCCATGAGGTTTCGTGGCAGGGTACCATTTTTTGCAAGATTGATAGCAAGCTTGTTAGTGTGTATTAATGGACATGATGTGGTTTAGAATGGCTAGGGTAACATGTGGAACAGATTTATATCATTAGATTGAAGTTTGGTTAAGGTTGATAGCAGAGAATCATGGTGGAACCCCAACCTTCGTGCTTTCTGTTAGAGCGATTCAGGAGGTTTCATGGCCAAATATTGATATCATTGTGTTCAGGGTAATTAGTAGAGCAAGATTGCTTTTGGAATTTCTTGATTTCACCCAGCCATCAGTGAGAACGATCGAGTGGAAGTTCTGGTTCGAAATTAGGGTTTTCTGAAAACCCTAGGGTTTGCTTGGAGAAGATGAACTCCAGCCGTTAGATGGGTCCAGATCCTTGACTTATTCTCATAATCCAACGGCCTTGGTTCAAATTCAAAATGGAGGGAAGTCTGAAGCTAGGCGAAACGCAGCGTATCACTTAGCCAAACGCAGTCGTTTGGTTTAGTGACTGATTCTGGGCTAGCTGGGTCCAATGTGCTACGCGCACCCCCCTTGGATTCAGCCCAAATAAAATCAACTGTTTGTCTCTACTATTGCCACCCCCTCCCTTCTATTTTATTTTTATTTGTTTTATATTTTAGCCATCTTATAAAATTCATAAAAAATTGATAAATGATGATTTTTTACTCATTCTTTTTTCTAGGTTTAGATAATTTTGTGTAGAAAAATATAAAAATAAAAATGAAATTTTATTTTTAATGTGAAATTAATGGTGGTATTTTCTTTTAAATAGGACAATTTTATTTCTTTTAGTTTGTACCTTATCTTGCAAGAATTGTTTTAGGACCTTCCCTTAGGTTTTTTAATTCATTCTTTTTTGTGTGATTAGATATTGAACCCTAGTTTCATGTAGGATTTATCTCTTGATTTTAGAAATTAAATTTGATGTAGTTTGATAGCTAGACATTTAGGTGCTCTAATTAGGGTTTTAGGTTGTGTACTTGAACTTCAACATTTTATTTTTGGGGTTTTTAGGACAAATTAGTGTATGGGGAATATATGGGACCTAAGGGTAGTTAAGTAGGATCCTCTAGAATTTATATTAGGAATTTGTATGGTATTTTAGTATTTTTCATTGATTTTTGAATGTATGGATAGTATGTGTGTTGCTTAAAGGCATAAGTTGTATTGTTGTGTTTTCTTTCCTTCTCTGTTGAGTGTGTGAGCTTTGAAGATTGAGTTGAAGACCTTGTGGATCATCATGGAAGCTTTGAAGACCTTGCAGAGGAGTTTAGAATAGCTTTTGTTTGTTTTGTTTATAGGTTGATAGGTGCATAGGCAGAGCCCTAGATAGAATACTTTGTTCAATAAACAAGGAGTGTCTTGTTCACCTCCTTTCTTCTCTGTGACATAGATTCCCTTAAGGGTATTCACCTCTCTCCTTTGGAGGGATTAGTGACCTTGCCCTATAAGGTAGAACTTTGAGAGAGCCTTTCCTTTGATGTTAAGTTCTCAATGGCATCCTTTGGAAGTCAGTGAGCACTGCAACATCCTCACCTCATCTTATTGACTGAATCTTGTTTGCTGGAGCATTGGAGCCATTGAAGATAGAAGTTAAGGCCTTGAAGAGGATGATTCCTTGAAGATTATTGAAGTCTGAAGACTCTATGAAGATCAAGTTGATGCCTGAAGATCCCTGGAGATAGTGAAGCCTGAAGGTAGAGCTGATCAAAGGAGCTGAAGCTCAAGGGAGAAGATGAGTTGATACTCATGTTGTAGGGTTGATACCTGGAAAGCAAGTGATCTCTGAAGTCTGAAGACTGGGTTGCTGCTGGAGGAGCTGAGGCTTTCTTCTGTTTTTTTTGGTGTATTGTGTGTTTTGTCTGATTTGTCTGTTGCATTAGACTAAGCCCATTTAGAATAAGTTCAGTCTAAGAGCATGAATGCATCTGATTGTGTTGTTATTGCTTGGCTTTGCTTGCGGGTATTCGGTAGAGCCCAGCTCCCTTGCCCATGTGTTTATTTTGCTTGATAGCATTTCATTTTCTGTCTGTATGATTACAGTTTGTTGTTTCTTGCTTGATAGCATGTTGTTTATTTCAGTATGATTACTGTTATTCCATGACTGGCTTGAGGTCGAGACGAGCTTGTGGAGGCTGAAGCCCCACACACATTTCCTCCCTCACTTGCATTGCATGCATTTTACTGTTAAAGCTGATGCTTTTGTATGTTTGGTGTATCATTGACATGATCCCTTAGGACTCATTTCTTCTGATGAAGACTTGATGATAGACTTTTAGGTTGAAACCTATGCATGACAACATCTAGGAGTTCCCTGTTCAAACCTCAACCATAGGATGAATCCATGGCATGACAACAGTAGGACTTGATAGTCTCCCTCCTAGTTGGGCCTGTTCTCTTCTCATCTCAAAGCAGTTTAAGATACAGTAATCATGAATGATTTCTTTCGTACGTTACGAGCCTTAAGCTATCTGAGAAAGGATTGTGGGAGAGTTTCTTTTCCACAGTCTGGATGTTTAGTATGGTACCCTTGGGGTGACATGCAACGCATTCACTCTCAGGTCATAGTCTCTAGTGCGGTTGAAATCGCAAACATAATAAAAAACAATTCTTTTAGGAGATAACCCGTAGTTTCCCGAACTACGTTTGCTCTGATCTTTCATACCAGATGAAAGTACGTAGGCATAGGATGCGACGTCCTAGCGAGCAACCTTCCCCATAACCCTTCGTAGGCCGAACTACGTTGACTCTGATTTCTCGTTCCAGACGGGAATACGTAGGCATAAAGCGCGACGCTTTGCCGAGTCATTTTTCTTTTCTTTTTCAGCCAGCCTTGATAGGTAGATAGATTATAACCAACCCGTCCAAGTAAGCAAACAAGCGAGGATCCCGTCGAGTACGACGGACGTGAGGGGTGCTAATACCTTCCCCTTGCGTAACCGACTCCCGAACCCAGACAATGGTTGCGATGACTTTGTCTTACCCTTTTTTTTCGTCAGGTTTTTTCCGATCGTTTCCTTTCCCGCTCTGAGGGATAAATAACGAAAGGTGGCGACTCTTCTGTTATGCCGGCACCTTATTTTCGCGCAAGCGACAGCTGGCGACTCTGCTGGGGACTAAAGAGTTTCCTAGGGATCCAATGTCCCGAAAGCGAGTCAATTTTGGGATCCAACGTCCCTTAAGAGAGTCAATCCTATCGGTTGTGTGTTTGCTTGTTGGGTTGCGTTTATTTATCACATTTTTACTTCTCGCACTTTATTTCCCGCATTTTATTTCCAGTATAATATGATTATTTGTGCTGTTGTGGGATGGGAGTTCTGATTAAGTGAGAAGCCAGACCCAGGCTTGAGTGCACCATAGACTTAGAGTGGAAATTAGTGGGCGCGTGCTTGCTTTGCAGGCACTAGTGTCTCATGAAATCCACGCTCAGGCGAGGTTCATCCGGTTGGCTTCACTTTCAACCCTTTGGGTTGAGACGGTTGCTGGTTTGGTGGATTGTCGACTCTGGGGACCGATCATTTGTGATTCAGCTAAGTGAGGCCTCTTCAGGACTTGATGATGCCACTCCTTCTGGGAATCGTATCATCAGTTTTGAAAGTCTGTGACGCTGATGAACGCATAGGATGCCGTACCTTGAGTCAGTCTAGGTTCATACCTGTGAGTGGGACTGGGTTTATTGCAGGAAACTTAGACCTTCAGACTACCTGGTTTTCTTGACAGCAAATCAGTTATGTTGGGTTCTCAGTTACAGATGTGTTCTTGATGGAGCAAGAGTTTGGTCAGAGGATCTTATCATCGGGTGTTCGTCTGTTCTTGATAGAGCAGGCTTTGATCAGTGTATTATCGTCAGTGGTTTGTTCTGGACGGAGCAGATTTTGAGTGAGGTCTGAAGACCTCATCGGCAGATGTTATTCGTTCTTGATAGGGCAGATTTTGAGTGAGGTCTGAAGATCTCATCAGCAGCTGTGTGTTTGTTCTTGATAGGGCAGATTTTGATTTGGGGTTTGAAGACTTCGACAGATGTTCCTTGATCTTGCGCCCGGGGTCCTTATTATCATGCACTTACTCTTGTCAGAACAGAATTTTGATCTCGATCCTATCAGATGGTTATTCTCAGCAGACCAGATCAGTGGTTTACACCGGGGTTTCCTTCTCATCAGTGACTGTTGATACCGAATCTCCACAGCGGCCACCTGGATATATTATTGCATACCTGCATCTTGCATTAGTTTACGCATTCATCTGCATTCCATTAACGTGTGTCTGTGTTGCAGGTACCGTTTCCCCGATCCAGGATTTCCCGTCTCCTACTGTTGTTATGGCTCCTCTCAGGAAGACTGTTGCGTACAAATTCCCGACCCCCGATGTGTCGAAGCTGACTGGTTTGATAGCCCTGGCAGGGAATTCTGTGAAGGATAGGTTCAGGAAGTCTTATGGCAAGTTGCTTAGTCTGGTCTACAAACCTTCTGCGTCCGAGTTGAATGGGTTACATGCTCTTCTGCAGTTTTATGATCCTCCCTTGAGGTGTTTTACTTTTCATGACTTCGTTCTCGCGCCGACATTGGAAGAGTATGCTGATATGTTGGGTGTGCCTATCAAAAGGCAGATGCCTTTTGTCCACATGGATGCTGAACCTGATCTGGTTAGTTTGGCTTCCTCACTCCATTTGAGCGCTTCTGAGTTAGTGGTAACGAGTTGGAACAAGGTCCCAGGGTTCTCTCTGCAGTTTCTGATAGCTAAGGCTCAGCAGTGTGCCAAGGACAAATGTTGGGACGCCTTCAGCGCCATCCTTGCTTTATGCATATATGGCATCATCCTATTTCCCAGCATGCCTGATTTCGTAGACTTTGATGCATTCCATATATTTGCCTCAGGGAATCCAGTCCCTACTCTGATCGGAGACGTTTACCATTCAGTGCATTACAAGAATGAGAACCGGAGAGGGAAGAATGTTTCATGCTGCGTACCGTTGTTGTACAAGTGGTTTGATAGTCATTTGCCCAAGAGGGGTTCTTCTGTCTTGTCTGCAGCCACGGTTGAGTGGCCTGAGCGTCTGATGAGCTTGTCGGCAGAAGACGTTGTTTGGTTCGTCGACAGAAGCAGGTTAGGCACCGAGATGATCTTCAGTTGTAGTGGGTTTCCTAACGTACCTCTGATAGGTAGGAAGGGTTGCATCAACTACAACCCATCATTGCTAGTTCGTCAGTTTGCATATGCTTTGAGGAATCCACCGAAGGAAGAAGAGGTACGGGAATCTCTGTACCTCACGGGTATTCTAGAGGGGGAGTTGTTGTCCAAGCTTCAGTATGCGTGGAACAATATCAGCACGAGAGGAAAGTCTTTGTTGGGGAAGAGCGACAACCAAGCTTATCCTCCTTATTCAGAGTGGATCAGAGCCAGAGCCAGCGCTATAGGGATGCCATTCCCTCATGTCAGACCAGAGAGTCCTCCACCAGTCGAAGAGCCTACCACTGTGTCCATTCATCAGCACAACCAGGTATTAGCCGAGCGTGATGAACTGAAGAGGGCAAATGCAGAATTAGAGAAGGAGTTAGCTCAGCTTCGAAGTGAGAGAAACGAAGCCGTGCATGCTCTCAAAAAGCAAACGGAGTCGGTGAGCCAGCTGAGTGCAGACTTGGCAAAGCAGATTGCTGATTGGGAACGCTTAGGTCAAGACTTCAGAGCTGCTAATGACGTGCTGGCTACGAAGAAGACGCATATGGAGGAAGCATACCGGAGAATATCTAAGTTCGACCAGCATTGGAAGACTTCCATGGCCACCAGGAAGGAGCGAGAAGACAAGCTGATGCTGCAGATTTCTAAGCTAGAGACTGAAGTGAAGGACAGTGAGCGGAGGTTTGATGAAGAGACCGCCCGCAGGTACTCCGCTGAAGCCCGTCTCAACAAAGCCATTGCTAGCCTGAAGGAGCATAAGCTGATGTTTGAGTCTAAGAAGCGGAAGCTGGAAGATTGCTTTGGCGAAGGCGCTTGGGAGAGTTCATTTCAGGGGCTTCAGCATACTATCAGGCAGAGGGAACTACTCGTCGAGGGGTTGCTCACTTCGCCAGATCATTCAGAGACAAAGGAGTTATTAGCAGAGTATCGCGCCCGTGGCCGTACTTGACTAGTTATATCCCTGTTGTTTTTGATCTTTGATGTATGCTGACCATCACCAGACTTGTTGGCTGAGGTCATGCTGTTGATTTGTACTCGCTGATACTGTGTACAGCCTTGACAGGCCTTTCCATATATATATGAGATTGATGTTTCCATGATTGGGCTCGGATTTCTTCTTCCTGTTATTATCAGCACCGTCACTAAGGCACTAGGATCGGGGGAAAATCTCCCACGCACACAGACACACGCATGCATCTGCATGAAGCATATTTGCATGGTGTATATCTTATTGCTTTTCCTAACCTTTATTGTTGACAGGTTTTTCAGGTTCCGCGCTGCTTCCGATCTCCAGGATTGATCAAAGACTCATCCACCGCTACTCAACTCGCGCTAATCAGACGAGAATCATGGACCAGGTACAGTCAGATGTTCAAGAGCTCCGTGAGCGGATGTATCGTTTTATGGAGCTGATGCAGGTGGTCGCGAATGGTCAAGATCAGCTGCGTACTCTGGTTCAACCTCTGATCTCCAGGGTTGACAGTAATGGCATACTTCATGGAGGGGCCTTGCCTACTCCTCCTCAAGGGGATACTCCACAGAACGTTGTTCTTGCTGCCGGAGGCAACGGCAGTGCTAACGGCAATCTGATGACTAATCTCGGACTCAACGCGGCGGGCGCCGTCAATGGTAGTTTGGGAGCCAATGTTAACGTGGGGCCGGTCAACGGCAATGCTGGTGCAGGAAATTTGGTGGTGCCTCAACCGTGGCTGGAGGACCATCAGGATGATATATTCTCTCAGAGAGGTATAGAGGCAGAGTTGAATGCCGAGGCTCGACTCAGGTTCAAGGCGCTGGAAGACAAGATGAGAAGCATAGAAAATCAGAACACATTGGGCGTTGACATGTCCAACCTCGGGTTGATTGCTGACTTTAAAGTACCCCACAAGTTCAAGGTGCCTACCTTTGAGAAGTATAAGGGCACCACTTGCCCCCGGGTCCACCTCCGATCTTATTATAGAAAGATGTCCGCTTATTCTGACGATGAGAAGCTGCTGATGCACTTCTTTCAGGATAGTCTTTCTGGGCCATCGCTCGAATGGTATATGGGCTTGGAGCCCGCTGCTGTGCGCACCTGGAAAGAGCTTGCAGAAGCGTTTGTTCTCCACTATCAATACAATAGCGACTTGGCTCCCAACCGAGTTCAGCTTCAGAATCTCTCACAGCGGAACAATGAGAGCTTCAAGGAATACGCCCAGCGGTGGCGTGAATTGGCTGCCCGGGTTCAACCGCCGATGGTTGAACGTGAGTTGGTGCAAATGTTCGTGGCTACCCTTCCCGGAATCTACTATGAAAAGCTGGTCAGTGGCATGTCTGGAACATTCTCGGCTCTCATCACTTTGGGCGAGCATGTTGAGAACGGTATAAAGATCGGAAAGATTCAGGGCGAATCATCCTCAGCTGGAGGAGGTAGCAAGAAACCCTATACTGGAAAGCGTCGAGAGGGAGATGCCAGTGCTGTCACTAACGCTAGGAGAAAGGGCAAAGGCCCTCAGCCTCAGATTGCTAGCATAAACATTCCAGCTGCTCCGCCGCAGCCACAACAGCAGCAGAATCAGCAGGGGTATAAAAGATATCAGAATCGGGCTCCTATGGCAAGCCGTCAGTTTGATACTCCACCCATGTCATATGCACAGCTTCTGCAAACTTTGCTGCAGCTCCAATTAGTTCAAAAGAGGACGTTGGCTCCCTTAACAGGGGCGCCACCACCGGGGTATGATGCCAGTGCTACTTGTGAATTCCATACTGGGGCACCTGGCCATACGATTGAGAATTGTAAAGCTTTTAAGCACAAAGTCCAAGATTTGGTGGACGCCAAGGTTATCAACTTTTCTGACAACGTGCCTAACGTCACCAAAAATCCAATGCCTCATCATAAGGGGGGCGGAGTGAATGCTGTTATCGCTGAGGAGAGTGCGGACTTGCTGACTGATGTCAAAGATTTGAAGACGCCGTTGAGTTTTGTCAAGGCTAAGTTGCTGAAGAAGGGCTTCTTTCCTGGATGTGGAGAATTATGTATGGCTTGTGCTACGCTTCCTGATGGGTGTGAGCAGCTGATCGAAGGTATCCAAAGTCTGATGTCCGAGGGTATTTTACAGTTCAGCCGGAGCGTTGAGAGTGCATCAGGGGAAGTTGTGCTGAAGCAGGCAGACGAAGTTGCTACCATTACCATTCCTCGCCACCCTATTACTATCTCGGCGCCTCGTCCGCCTACCATCATCATCACCAGGGCCGGACCAATCCCATTCGAGAGCACCAATGCCGTTCCATGGCATTATGGCGCCGAAGTTTATTGTAATGGTCAGAAGATAGAGCTTGAGCCGTTCGGGTCAACTATGCAGAATCTTACCGAAGTCAGTGGCATCACCAGAAGCGGAAGAGTGTTCGCACCAGCAGAGGTTGCAGCAGAGAAAGTGGTCCGGGCTGACGCCGTGGATAAGGGTAAAGGTAAGGCTGTTGAAGAGGTCCCTGCAGGGGCAGAGAAGGACTTGCTGGTTAAAGATGCTGAAGAGTTCATGCGACTAATCAAGAAGAGTGACTACAAGATTGTAGATCATCTTCACCAGACTCCGTCAAAGATCTCGATTCTTAACTTGTTGCTGTGCTCTGAGGCGCACCGCAATGCATTGCTGAAGGTATTGAATGCTGCATACGTGCCGCAGGAGATATCAGTGAATCAACTCGAGGAAGTAGTAGCCCATGTCAATGCTGGTAATGGGCTGGGATTTACAGATCTGGAGCTGACTCCTAAGGGAAGAGATCACAACAGCGCCTTGTACGTCTCAATAGAGTGCAGAGGCACGATTATGTCACACGTCCTGGTGGATACGGGTTCCTCGCTTAATGTGCTTCCGAAGAAGGCACTGATGAAGTTGGATACCCGTGGACTGCTGTGCACGCCCAGTGATCTGGTCGTGAAAGCCTTTGACGGAACCAAGCGCCACGTCTTCGGAGAATTGACCCTGCCAATTCAGGTTGGCCCAGAAACGTTCAATGCAGTTTTCTATATCATGGATATCATGCCCGCCTATAGTTGCCTCTTAGGTCGGCCATGGATCCATTCAGCTGGCGCCGTAACGTCCACGTTGCATCAGAAGCTTAAATATGCTGTTGGGGGCAGCATAGTGACAGTCTGTGGAGAGGAGGACATCATGGTAAGCCACCTGTCGTCCTTTAAATACGTTGAAATGGATGGTGAGATCCATGAGACTCTTTGCCAGGCATTTGAAACTGTCAGGGTGAAGGAAGTGGCTCCTGTCGCCGCAGAGAAGCAAGAGTTGAACCTCTCCTCGTTTAAGGAAGCTAGGGCCGTTGTCGAAGCCGGTTCCACCCCAGGCTGGGGGCATGTTTTGGATATACCCATCAAGCAGGATAAGTTTGGATTGGGATATTCTCCGCAAGCTGAAGCTTCATCTTCTTCTGGTAGCTCGTCTCGTGGGAAAGGGCCGATCCTATTCACCAAGGGGGGAGTAATCTTCGAGAGTATCAATGCTGCGTCGGAGGACAGCGGAGACAGTGATTGCGATCTTGACGCCTGGATTCAACCGAGCAAGCCGGGCGAGCGCCTCCACAATTGGACCATCAGGGAGATTGTCAAGCTGACAAGTGAAGAGTAATGATTTGCTTTTTACAATCTTTGTACAGCCCTGTGTCCTGCCCAGGGCATAGTGGTGTTACTGTCAGAGCCTTGTTGGATTATGTGTATGCATTTTGTTAATAAATAAAAGGCGTTTTCTTCGTAATCAAATATTGTGTTCTCTGTTATTCCTATTTTATGTTTATTTCGAAAAAACAGCAAAATGGCAACGGGGTTCGTGCTAACCTGCATATTCCTGCTTTAAACTTAACCCTTGTTATTGCAGGATCCACGTAACAGACGACATCGACTCTGGACCCTCTACGGCTCACTACGACTTTGATTGCCCGATCTATCAAGCCGAGGATGAGATTGATGAAGACGAAGACCTTCCGGAAGAGTTGGCCCGCTTGTTGAGACAAGAGGAAAAGGTTATTCTGCCTCACGAGGAGGATATTGAGATTGTAAATCTGGGTTCTGAGGAGCTCGTCAGAAATGTCAGAGTTGGGGCTGCGCTGCAGAATGATGTCAAGCATAGGCTGGTCGAGATGCTTCGAGAGTATAGTGACGTCTTTGCTTGGTCATATGAGGATATGCCCGGACTCGACACTGATATCGTGGTTCATCGCTTGCCGTTGCGGGAAGATTGCCCTCCGGTCAAGCAGAAGCTCAGGAGGACGAGACCAGACATGGCTGTAAAAATCAAAGAAGAGGTCCAGAAGCAGTTGGACGCAGGATTTCTAGCCGTTACCACTTACCCTCCGTGGGTCGCCAACATAGTGCCTGTACCGAAGAAGGACGGTAAGGTACGCATGTGCGTCGATTATCGGGATTTGAACAGGGCGAGCCCTAAGGATGACTTCCCGTTGCCTCATATCGATGTGTTGGTCGACAATACAGCCCAGTTTTCCATGTTTTCGTTCATGGATGGCTTCTCCGGTTACAATCAGATTAAGATGGCACCGGAGGACATGGAGAAAATGACGTTCATTACCCCCTGGGGAACATTTTGCTATAAGGTAATGCCCTTCGGTCTGAAGAACGCAGGGGCCACTTACCAGCGAGCAATGGTGACTTTGTTTCATGATATGATTCATCATGAGATCGAGGTCTATGTTGATGACATGATTGCAAAGTCCCAAACGGAGGAAGAGCATCTGGTCAATTTGTTGAAGCTGTTTGAAAGGCTTAGGAAGTTCAGGCTGAGGCTGAATCCTAACAAGTGCACTTTCGGAGTGCGGTCCGGAAAGTTATTGGGGTTTATCGTCAGTGAACGAGGTATTGAAGTTGATCCTGCGAAAATAAAAGTTATCCAAGAAATGCCAGCGCCGAAAACAGAAAAAGAAGTTTGTGGTTTCCTGGGCCGAATAAACTACATTGCAAGGTTTATCTCTCAGCTCACGGCCACGTGTGAACCGATGTTCAAGCTTTTAAAGAAAGATCAGGCGATTACTTGGAATGAGGATTGCCAGAAGGCATTCGATAAAATAAAGCAGTATCTTCAAGAGCCTCCAATCTTGATACCCCCGGTGGCTGGACGGCCATTAATCATGTACCTGACGGTTCTGGAGAATAGTATGGGGTGTGTTCTCGGTCAGCACGACGAGACGGGCAGAAAGGAGCATGCCATTTATTATTTGAGTAAAAAGTTCACTGAGTGTGAATCTCGATACTCGATGCTGGAGAAGACGTGTTGTGCATTAGCTTGGGCTGCCAAACGTCTACGACAGTATATGCTCAACCACACCACTATGCTCATTTCGAAGATGGATCCGATCAAGTACGTCTTCGAGAAGTAGGCTCTTTCGGGCAGGATTGCCAGATGGCAGATGGTGTTAACAGAATATGATATTCAGTACGTCTCTCAGAAAGCCATTAAGGGAAGCGTATTGTCAGATTACCTTGCCGGACAGCCAATCGAAGACTACCAGCCGATGAAGTTCGAATTCCCTGACGAGGACATTATGTTTCTCAAAGTAAAGGACTGCGATGAGCCATTGCCCGATGAAGGGCCAGATAGGAGATCTCAGTGGAAGTTGATATTCGACGGAGCGGTTAATTCCTATGGAAGTGGCATCGGGGCTATCATCACGACTCCTCATGGATCCCACATCCCTTTTACTGCGAGACTGACGTTTCCAGTTACCAACAATGAAGCCGAGTATGAAGCATGTATTATGGGTCTGGAAGAGGCAATTGATTTGAGAATCAAGAATCTAGACATATATGGTGACTCAGCGCTTGTAATCAATCAGATTAAAGGGGAGTGGGAAACTCGTCAAGCGAATCTAGTGTCGTACATGAATTATGCCAGGAGGCTGCTTCCGTTCTTCGACCGAGTGGAACTTCATCATGTACCCAGGGCTGAAAATCAAATGGCTGATGCCTTAGCCACGCTAGTTTCAATGTATAAAGTCAATTATTGGAATGAGGCTCCAAGAATTATACTTTCACGTCTTGATAGACCGGCATTTGTCTTTGAAATCGAGGATGCCACTGACGGCAAGCCATGGTTCCACGACATCCAGACCTTCCTTATGACTAAGGAGTATCCTGCAGGTGCATCCACCCAGGATAAGAAGACTCTGAGGAGGCTATCTGGAAACTTTTATCTCAATCCTGACGGAGTGCTGTATAAGAGGAACCACGATCTCGTGCTACTCAGATGTGTGGATGAAAAAGAGGCGAGTATGCTCATGGAGGAAGTCCATGAGGGCACATTTGGCACGCACGCCGGCGGGCACGCCATGACGAGAAAGATCCTGAGAGCAGGGTATTACTGGCTGACTATGGAGTCGGATTGCTTCAGATTCGCGAGGAAATGTCACAAATGCCAGATTTATGCTGATAAAGTTCATGTACCGCCGTGCCCATTGAATGTCATGTCTTCCCCTTGGCCGTTCTCCATGTGGGGCATCGACATGATAGGCAAGATCGAGCCCACCGCATCCAATGGTCATCATTTCATTCTGGTAGCTATCGACTACTTCACCAAATGGGTGGAGGCAGCCTCGTACGCTAATGTGACCAAGCAGGTGGTGGCTAAGTTCATAAAGAGGGACATCATCTGCCGCTATGGAATTCCCGAGCGGATCATTACTGATAATGGTTCGAATTTGAACAACAAGATGATGAAGGAGCTGTGCCAGAGCTTCAAAATTGAACACCACAACTCATCTCCCTACCGGCCGAAGATGAATGGCGCTGTTGAAGCGGCCAACAAGAACATCAAGAAGATCGTTCAGAAGATGGTTGTGACGTACAAAGATTGGCACGAGATGCTGCCATTTGCCTTGCACGGTTATCGTACGACGGTGCGTACGTCGACCGGGGCAACTCCTTTCTCCTTGGTGTACGGTATGGAAGTTGTCCTACCGTTAGAAGTGGAGATTCCCTCTTTGCGAGTTTTGGTTGATGTAAAACTCGACGAGGCAGAATGGATTACGAATCGCTTGAACCAACTCAGCCTGATGGACGAGAAGAGGTTAGCATCGATCGCATTTGGTCGTCTGTACCAAAGCCGAATGAAGAAAGCTTACGATAAGAAGGTGCATCCCAGAAGCTTTCAGACGGGTGATCTCGTCCTGAAGAAAATTCTTCCGCCACACTCCGATCACCGGGGCAAGTGGACTCCGAATTACGAAGGGCCGTATGTCGTCAGCAAGGTCTTCTCGGGAGGAGCTTTGTTGTTATCCACGATGGATGGTGAAGATTTTGCATCCCCGGTGAACGCGGACGCAGTTAAAAAATACTTTGCTTGAAAGAGACCCGCTGGACAAAAAAGAAAGAGTCCAGGCAAAAAAGGGGCATCCCGGCGAACCAAAAACAGAATAAAAGGTTCGGGCAAAAATTAGGGATATATTGAAAAAATGTACACCCGCGAAGTCGAAAACCTACACTGGGCGGCTTCGGCAAAAAAGGGTATCCCGGTGAACTGAAAACCCGAAAGGGCGGTTCACGCAAAAGTTAGGGATTTGAAAAAGCAAATGACTGCGTTCCGCGTATGGACTTTCATTGTTTAGTGGTTCGGAAGACCTGAGGGCCGTTTATCTGAATCAATCTCTTCCAAAGCTGAAGCGTCGGAGAGGTATCAAAGTCGAGTGGGTCTTAGAGGGATCAACTCATGGTGTTCGTCTACGCCTCGATTGCCAACATTTGTATATACTGATGTATATTTATGTTTTCTTTTTTCCGTGCGGCTTCCTCATTCCAGGAGCTTGCCTCCGTTGTAAAACATTTTTGCCCATTCAGGGGTTCATCATCAATAAAAATGCACATTATTCAGCAATTCTACTTGTCTGTTTAGCATTTATCTGTTTTGTTTACGAATGAAAACGCCGATGTTTTTGATAAAATGCGCATACATAAACTTGCGGGCCCAGGCCCATTGATTGTTGAAATTATTGATTAACTGAATATTGTCACAAGATAATAACCTGGATAGGACCCTTTGAGGAGGGAGTCTTGTCTTGTTTGTTTGTGTTGTTGCAGGTGTAGCACCCTCTGGAAGATGTGCAGAGCGTACCCCCGGAGCAGGATTCTTCCCCAGCACCGGGTCTCAAGTGCAGGTTTCGTAGGGAATTGGTCGTACGCCGAAATATGCAGTAACTAATGGTGTCAGACTGAAGTCTCCAGTGGAATTGAGATTCCCCACCAGAGTCATGTTCTCTCCTGAAGTTGGATGATTCCCTCTTCCCCAGTAGAGTATTGGAACAACTGAGGTTGTATTCCCCCTGCAGAGTTGTACTCTCCCCCGAAGTCAGATGATTCTTTCTTCCCCGGCGAAATTGAAGTTCCGCACCAGAGTCGTATTCTCCCGTGAAGTAGAATGATTTCTCTCCCCGGCTGAGTCCGCAGAAAAGCAGAATCCTTGGAAGCAGTTGGGACCATGAGTGGATTTTCCCTAGCAGATGTTGAACAGCTGATGCTGTATCTCCCAGAGTCGTACTCCCTTTGGCGAAGCAGAGTGACTTCTCCTTCCTCAGCCGAGTTTGCAGATGCCCAGGAGGGCCTAGTCCTTGAAGGTTGATCAGATTATGATTGATTTTCCCCAGCGGAGGGTGGAGCAGCTGAAGTTGTTTCCCCACAGAGTGATCATCCTCAGAAGAGTTAGCCGAGACGGCCACGCAGTTCACTCCCGCGATTGACATCGCTTTCCTTCAGCAGGTTCGGGTTCTCGTAGAGCTTCGTCCCCTGCAGCAGTCAGCTGAAGTGGTTTGCCCTGCAGCAGTCAACCGGAAGATCATTTCCCCAGGCGGAGTCGAATTGATGGCGGCGTGCCCACGTTCTCCTCAGCAGGATGATTCCTCTACCTGAGTAGTTCTTTCTCCTTGACAGGAGGATCTCCCCTTCGGCATTTATTTTGCTGACGGGATTGCATAGCATTGTGCATGACTGCATAACATTCAACACTGCATAGCATTCAACACTGCATAGCATTTAACGCTGCATAGCATTGTGCATGACTGCACAACATTTAGCATAAACGCATAGCATTTCCACCGTGTGGAGCATGGCGCAGAAGCATACGCATCATAAGCATGATCTAGGTTGCTACCATTCTTGTTTTACAGGTGTTCCACCAAGAGACCGGTTGCTCAGGACAATTCCTGATATTCTCCCCAACAAGGTCGCTCTTGAGATGATTCTTAAGACCCCGGTGTAATCCCCACAGTCGCTCGCTCAAGATGATTTTTGAGATCCCCAGCGAAGTTTTCAGTTCGAGATGATTCTCGAATTCCTCAGCAGGGCCGTTTTCTTAAGATGATTCTTAAGACCTCAGTACAGCTTCCCGAGTTGTTCGCCTAGTATGATGCTTGAGCTCCCCAGTAGCGTCCCCAGCAAGGGTTGTCCTGGAAGGTTCCTGGAATACCCCGCAGAATAAAGTCTCCAGAATGGTTATCGGTTCAAGATGATTCTTGAAGGTGCCTGACGGATTTGTTTGTTCAAGATGATTCTTGAAGTCCTTAGCAGCGTGATATGTCTGCTCCATCAGTGATGTCTAATCTGAAGATTGACTTCATAAGCGCCTGAAGGCGGTATCAGAAGGTTCCTGTGTGCTCAGATGTCCTTGTTGATGAATCAACGTGTGGCTGAAGACAAGGTTCCAAAATTTTGTGTTCAAGATGATCCGTGTTGGTCTGAAGACCAAGTCAGTTGCCCTGAGGTGATGATTGATTGTGATCAAGTGAATGATATTTCTTCTGACTGAAGTCGAAGATGTTTCTCCAGCTGAAGCGGAGTTTTGCCTGAAGGCAAAGTGTTTGAATCCCCGTAGAGTCATGAATGGCTTAGGATACCATTTCTCTGACTGAAGTCATAGATTTCCCAAGCTGAAGCGAAGGTGCCTGGAGGCAAGGTTATCCCCAAGGTCATGAATGACCTAGGATTCATTTTTCGGACTGAAGGCCGAAGTATACCCCTGACTGAAGTCTCGGATGCTCTATAGCAGAGGCGGAGTTGCCTGAAGGCATATCCATGTATCCTTGAAGGCCAAGGACCATTTCTTTGGACTGATGTCGAAGATACCTCCTGCAGAGTGGCCAGGGGCCAGGGTTCCATCTGTCTTCAGAAATACTTGAATATTTTTTCTAGCTGAAGCTAGAAATGGCCAGGGGCCAGGGTTTCATATATCTTTAATGTTGAAGTTCTACGGCGGGCAGTGTGCAGCAGTATTCCGATGTTCGTTATGGTTCTGAGGGTGAACCCCAGATCAGAGTGTGCTCGGTTAAGTCTCTCATTCCCAGCGGAGTAGTTTCAAATACGCAAGTGTTCCATTCACCAGGGGTGAACCCCAGGTCAGAATTGTTCAGGGTTGCATCAGTTGTCCGGCGGCGAGGTTGGATGTTTGTTCGACGGCGAGGTTGAACGTTTGGATTTGGCGGCGAGGTCAGATCATCATTTGTTCGACGGCGAGGTTGAACGTTTGGATTTGGCGGCGAGGTCAGATCATCATTTGTCCAGCGGCGAGGTTGAACGTTTGGATTTGGCGGCGAGGTCAGATCATCATTTGTCCAGCGGCGAGGTTGGATGTTTGTTCGACGGCGAGGTTGAACGTTTGGATTTGGCGGCGAGGTCAGATCATCAGTTGTCCGGCGGCGAGGCTGGATATTTGTTTGACGGCGAGGTCAGACTCTTTAAATCCCCAGTAGAGATGATGTTTGTTTCCGACGGCGATGTCAGATTCAGTTTTCCAGCGGCGATGTTGGGCATGTCAAGGTGATCCAGTCTTCTGACGGCGATGTTAGGTGATGCAGATCCTTCTAGTTTCTCCAGCGGCGATGCGGGGTATTTTGTTCATTTTTGTAGTTTCTCCAGCGGCGATGTTGGGTATTTTGGTGATTCAGGTTTAGGTCTCCGGCGGCGATGTTGGACGCTTGTTTCCCCGAGTTATGGTTGTTCTTGACGGCGATGTCAGGTGATTTAGTCTTCCAGCGGCGATGTTGGATGTTGCGGTTGTCTGAAGGCAATGTCAGAAGAATTTAATGTGGATAACTGACGGTGAGGTCAGGACGATATTTCTCCAGCTAGTTGAGCAGCTAGAGTTGCAGTATTCAAAGATTTGTTCCCCGCAGAGTACCGTGTGCTCGTGCAGTTGGCAAATTTTTGGGTTTACCGGTATTCAATCGTCTCGCACCTTGATTGGTTGAGAGCCGTTCGCTTCTCACCCAGTCAGGTTCAAGCCGTTTGAATAGGGGCAGCTGTTGCACCCCAAAATTTGACCAACAATTATTTATTCATTGAGTATTTGAAAGTTGATACCTTCATCAGAAAGTTCAAGAGACCCTCAGAGGAATTGGTTGAAACCAGGGTTGTGTGCTTCATAGCTTGAGAGTTGTGGGTGCCCCTCAGATGATTCTGAGACTTTGAGAATGAACTTGATGTTTTGAGAAAGCTTATGAGATGTCTTGATAGCCATCACGAAGCCCAGAGAGGTCATTAGGCAAGAATTCAGAAGATTCAACCATGATTGGTAGAATTAGGGTTTTGACTGGGTCAACCCTAGATCAGCTGAAGATTTGGAGAAGGTTGAGACCTAATCCAAGGGCCATGAGATCATGGAATGATGTATAGAGATGTTATAAGGATGATTCCTAGACCAACTCATCATGATTGAGGAGTTTGAGAAGTTTCAAGTTAGGGTCTCCAAGGATTGTCAGTGAAAAAACCATAATTTGACCCCTATCTTCCAGGCAGTTTTAGCTCTAGATGTGATTGATATCTCATCTTCCCCACAACATGAATGTTGTAGAGCTTGTTCTTAGCTTTAATTTGAGTGGTGGAAGTCCTTGATAGGAGTTACAGAGCTCAAGTTATGGTTTTGACAAATTACAGGTCAGTAGAGGTGTGTGAATCTGGGTCCTTGAAAGTCACCCAACTTGCAGACAACTTTTGCCCTAGTAGGATGATTCCTATGATCTCTTGGTCAACATGAATGTTGAAGGGCATCTCCTTAGCTTTAATTTGAGTGGTAGAAGTCCTTGATAGGATTTGTGGAACTCAACTTATGGTTTGAACAAGACAGGGGTATTTTGGTAATTTGTTAGTTATAGGTCATTTTTAAGCAAATGCCATATCTCCTATTTCCAAGCCTCAAATGGAAAAACTCAAAACATGAAAGTTGTTCAAAATGTGATTTTAAGTCTAGAAAGAAGGTCACAAATTGTTGGAAAAGCTCATAGCATGAAGTTACATGATTGGTCAAAAATGAACTAAAAATGACATATAAGTTTGAAAAGTTGAATTTGAAAATTGGTTTGGAGGATCTAGGAATCCAAAATAGGTCATCCAATATATCATTTTGATTGGAAACATCATTTTGAGAATATTGGTTTAGATAGAATTTTGATTTGAGGCTTTAAAATGGGTGATGCTTTGTTATTTTGTTACTTGCATTTGAAGTTACCCTTGGAAATCCTAACACAAGGCAAGGAAAAGACTTGTAATGGCTTATAACACTCCAATATGTCATATAAGGAGAATTTCACACCAATTTTGCAAGGTTTAAGGCATGATGCATGAGATTTCCAAGTTATCATCACATGAGATTCCAAGACTTTTCTAGATGATTCTAGAATGATCTAGTTGTTTCCATCCATCATTATAAAAAGAATGAATCACAAGGAGGAAAGGGTTGGTGAAAAGTTGCTGAGTTTAGTGGAGAGAGTGAGAGAGAAAGTGCCATTGTTGGATTTCTTCAAGATCAAGTAAGGTGCAATTCCTTCTTCCACAAGCTTCATCCACCTCAACTCTTGCAAACAGAAAGGTGTCCATTATTGGAGGAAGATTTAGAGAAGGTTTCAAGTGCTGAATCAAGTCCTAACACCCCTCACCATTGAAGCTTAACAGGTTGGTATCTTGATCTAGAAGTCCTTAATTATGAGCATTCTGTTAGAATCTTAGGTGTAAGATCAACATGTTAGGTTAGAGGAATGTTTTCTGAGAATTAGAGAAGGATCCATGAGGTTTCGTGGCAGGGTACCATTTTTTGCAAGATTGATAGCAAGCTGGTTAGTGTGTATTAATGGACATGATGTGGTTTAGAATGGCTAGGGTAACATGTGGAACAGATTTATATCATTAGATTGAAGTTTGGTTAAGGTTGATAGCAGAGAATCATGGTGGAACCCCAACCTTCGTGCTTTCTGTTAGAGCGATTCAGGAGGTTTCATGGCCAAATATTGATATCATTGTGTTCAGGGTAATTAGTAGAGCAAGATTGCTTTTGGAATTTCTTGATTTCACCCAGCCATCAGTGAGAACGATCGAGTGGAAGTTCTGGTTCGAAATTAGGGTTTTCTGAAAACCCTAGGGTTTGCTTGGAGAAGATGAACTCCAACCGTTAGATGGGTCCAGATCCTTGACTTATTCTCATAATCCAACGGCCTTGGTTCAAATTCAAAATGGAGGGAAGTCTGAAGCTAGGCGAAACGCAGCGTATCACTTAGCCAAACGCAGTCGTTTGGTTTAGTGACTGATTCTGGGCTAGCTGGGTCCAATGTGCTACGCGCACCCCCCTTGGATTCAGCCCAAATAAAATCAACTGTCTGTCTCTACTATTGCCACCCCCCTCCCTTCTATTTTATTTTTATTTGTTTTATATTTTAGCCATCTTATAAAATTCATAAAAAATTGATAAATGATGATTTTTTACTCATTCTTTTTTCTAGGTTTAGATAATTTTGTGTAGAAAAATATAAAAATAAAAATGAAATTTTATTTTTAATGTGGAATTAATGGTGGTATTTTCTTTTAAATAGGACAATTTTATTTCTTTTAGTTTGTACCTTATCTTGCAAGAATTGTTTTAGGACCTTCCCTTAGGTTTTTTAATTCATTCTTTTTTGTGTGATTAGATATTGAACCCTAGTTTCATGTAGGATTTATCTCTTGATTTTAGAAATTAAATTTGATGTAGTTTGATAGCTAGACATTTAGGTGCTCTAATTAGGGTTTTAGGTTGTGTACTTGAACTTCAACATTTTATTTTTGGGGTTTTTAGGACAAATTAGTGTATGGGGAATATATGGGACCTAAGGGTAGTTAAGTAGGATCCTCTAGAATTTATATTAGGAATTTGTATGGTATTTTAGTATTTTTCATTGATTTTTGAATGTATGGATAGTATGTGTGTTGCTTAAAGGCATAAGTTGTATTGTTGTGTTTTCTTTCCTTCTCTGTTGAGTGTGTGAGCTTTGAAGATTGAGTTGAAGACCTTGTGGATCATCATGGAAGCTTTGAAGACCTTGCAGAGGAGTTTAGCATAGCTTTTGTTTGTTTTGTTTATAGGTTGATAGGTGCATAGGCAGAGCCCTAGATAGAATACTTTGTTCAATAAACAAGGAGTGTCTTGTTCACCTCCTTTCTTCTCTGTGACATAGAGTCCCTTAAGGGTATTCACCTCTCTCCTTTGGAGGGATTAGTGACCTTGCCCTATAAGGTAGAACTTTGAGAGAGCCTTTCCTTTGATGTTAAGTTCTCAATGGCATCCTTTGGAAGTCAGTGAGCACTGCAACATCCTCACCTCATCTTATTGACTGAATCTTGTTTGCTGGAGCATTGGAGCCATTGAAGATAGAAGTTAAGGCCTTGAAGAGGATGATTCCTTGAAGATTATTGAAGTCTGAAGACTCTATGAAGATCAAGTTGATGCCTGAAGATCCCTGGAGATAGTGAAGCCTGAAGGTAGAGCTGATCAAAGGAGCTGAAGCTCAAGGGAGAAGATGAGTTGATACTCATGTTGTAGGGTTGATACCTGGAAAGCAAGTGATCTCTGAAGTCTGAAGACTGGGTTGCTGCTGGAGGAGCTGAGGCTTTCTTCTGTTTTTTTTTGGTGTATTGTGTGTTTTGTCTGATTTGTCTGTTGCATTAGACTAAGCCCATTTAGAATAAGTTCAGTCTAAGAGCATGAATGCATCTGATTGTGTTGTTATTGCTTGGCTTTGCTTGCGGGTATTCGGTAGAGCCCAGCTCCCTTGCCCATGTGTTTATTTTGCTTGATAGCATTTCATTTTCTGTCTGTATGATTACAGTTTGCTGTTTCTTGCTTGATAGCATGTTGTTTATTTCAGTATGATTACTGTTATTCCATGACTGGCTTGAGGTCGAGACGAGCTTGTGGAGGCTGAAGCCCCACACACATTTCCTCCCTCACTTGCATTGCATGCATTTTACTGTTAAAGCTGATGCTTTTGTATGTTTGGTGTATCATTGACATGATCCCTTAGGACTCTCATTTCTTCTGATGAAGACTTGATGATAGACTTTTAGGTTGAAACCTATGCATGACAACATCTAGGAGTTCCCTGTTCAAACCTCAACCATAGGATGAATCCATGGCATGACAACAGTAGGACTTGATAGTCTCCCTCCTAGTTGGGCCTGTTCTCTTCTCATCTCAAAGCAGTTTAAGATACAGTAATCATGAATGATTTCTTTCGTACGTTACGAGCCTTAAGCTATCTGAGAAAGGATTGTGGGAGAGTTTCTTTTCCACAGTCTGGATGTTTAGTATGGTACCCTTGGGGTGACATGCAACGCATTCACTCTCAGGTCATAGTCTCTAGTGCGGTTGAAATCGCAAACATAATAAAAAACAATTCTTTTAGGAGATAACCCGTAGTTTCCCGAACTACGTTTGCTCTGATCTTTCATACCAGATGAAAGTACGTAGGCATAGGATGCGACATCCTAGCGAGCAACCTTCCCTATAACCCTTCGTAGGCCGAACTACGTTGACTCTGATTTCTCGTTCCAGACGGGAATACGTAGGCATAAAGCGCGACGCTTTGCCGAGTCATTTTTCTTTTCTTTTTCAGCCAGCCTTGATAGGTAGATAGATTATAACCAACCCGTCCAAGTAAGCAAACAAGCGAGGATCCCGTCGAGTACGACGGACGTGAGGGGTGCTAATACCTTCCCCTTGCGTAACCGACTCCCGAACCCAGACAATGGTTGCGATGACTTTGTCTTACCCTTTTTTTTCGTCAGGTTTTTTCCGATCGTTTCCTTTCCCGCTCTGAGGGATAAATAACGAAAGGTGGCGACTCTTCTGTTATGCCGGCACCTTATTTTCGCGCAAGCGACAGGCATCAGCCATCTGATTTTCAGCCCTGGGTACATGATGAAGTTCCACTCGATCGAAGAACGGAAGCAGCCTCCTGGCGTAATTCATGTACGGCACCAAGTTCGCTTGACGAGTTTCTCACTCCCTTTTAATCTGATTGATTACAAGCGCTGAGTCACCATATACGTCTAGATTCTTGATTCTCAAATCAATTGCCTCTTCTAGACCCATAATACATGCTTCATACTCTGCTTCATTGTTGGTAACTGGAAACGTCAGTCTCGCAGTAAAAGGGATGTGGGATCCGTGAGGAGTCGTGATGATAGCCCCGATACCACTTCCGTAGGAATTAACCGCTCCGTCGAATATCAACTTCCACTGAGACTTCCTATCTGGTCCCTCGTCGGGCAATGGCTCATCGCAGTCCTTTGCTTTGAGAAACATGATGTCCTCGTCAGGGAACTCGAACTTCATTGGCTGGTAGTCTTCGATTGGCTGTTCGGCAAGATAATCAGACAATACGCTTCCCTTAATGGCCTTCTGAGAAACGTACTGAATATCATATTCTGTTAACACCATCTGCCATCTGGCAATCCTGCCCGAAAGAGCCTGCTTCTCGAAGACGTACTTGATCGGATCCATCTTCGAAATGAGCATAGTTGTGTGGTTGAGCATATACTGTCGTAGACGTTTGGCGGCCCAAGCTAATGCACAACACGTCTTCTCCAGCATCGAGTATCGAGATTCACACTCAGTGAACTTTTTACTCAAATAATAAATGGCATGCTCTTTTCTGCCCGTCTCGTCGTGCTAACCGAGAACACACCCCATACTATTCTCCAGAACCGTCAGGTACATGATCAATGGCCGTCCAGCCACTGGGGGTATCAAGATTGGAGGTTCATGAAGATACTGCTTTATTTTATCGAATGCCTTCTGGCAATCCTCATCCCAAGTAATTGCCTGATTTTTCTTTAACAGTCTGAACATCGGTTCACAAGTGGCCGTGAGCTGAGAGATAAACCTTGCAATGTAGTTTATTCGGCCCAGGAAACCACGAACTTCTTTTTCTGTTTTCGGCGCTGGCATTTCTTGGATAGCTTTTATCTTCGCAGGATCAACTTCAATACCTCATTCGCTAACGATAAACCCCAATAACTTTCCGGACCGCACTCCAAAAGTGCATTTGTTAGGATTCAGCCTCAGCCTGAACTTCCTAAGCCTTTCAAACAGCTTCAATAGGTTGACCAGATGCTCTTCCTCCGTTTGGGACTTTGCAATCATGTCATCAACATAGACCTCGATCTCATGATGAATCATATCATTAAACAAAGTAACCATTGCTCGCTGGTAAGTGGCCCCTGCGTTCTTCAGACCGAAGGGCATTACCTTATAGCAGAATGTGCCCCAGGGGGTGATGAACGTCGTTTTCTCCATGTCCTCCGGTGCCATCTTAATCTGATTGTAACCGGAGAAGCCATCCATGAACGAAAACATGGAAAACTGGGCTGTGTTGTCGACCAACACATCGATATGAGGCAACGGGAAATCATCCTTAGGGCTCGCCCTATTCAAATCCCGATAATCGACGCACATGCGTACCTTACCGTCCTTCTTCGGTACAGGCACTATGTTGGCGACCCACGGAGGGTAAGTGGTAACGGCTAGAAATCCTGCGTCCAACTGCTTCTGGACTTCTTCTTTGATCTTTACAGCCATGTCTGGTCTCGTCCTCCTGAGCTTCTGCTTGACTGGAGGGCAATCTTCCCGCAACGGCAAGCGATGAACCACGATATCAGTGTCAAGTCCGGGCATATCCTCATATGACCAAGCAAAGACGTCACTATACTCTCGAAGCATCCCGACCAGTCTATGCTTGACATCATTCTGCAGTGCAGCCCCAACTCTGACATTTCTGACGAGCTCCTCAGAACCCAGATTTATGATCTCAATATCCTCCTCGTGAGGCAGAATAACCTTCTCCTCTTGTCTCAACAAGCGGGCCAACTCTTCCGGAAGGTCTTCGTCTTCATCAATCTCATCCTCGGCTTGATAGATCGGGCAATCAAAGTCGTAGTGAGCCGTAGAGGGTCCAGAGTCGATGTCATCTGTTACGTGGATCCTGCAATAACAAGGGTTAAGTTTAAAGCAAAAATATGCAGGTCAGCACGAACCGCGTTGCCATTTTACTGTTTTTCGAAATAAACATAAAACAGGAATAACAGAGAACACAATATTTGATTACGAAGAAAACGCCTTTTATTTATTAACAAAATGCATACACATAATCCAACAAGGCCCTGACAGTAAAACCACTATGCCCCGGGCAGGACATAGGGTTGTACAAGGATTGTAAAAAGCAAATCATTACTCTTCACTTGTCAGCTTGATAATCTCCTTGATGGTCCAATTGTGGAGGCGCTCGCCTGGCTTGCTCGGTTGAATCCAGGCGTCAAGATCGCAATCACTGTCTCCGCTGTCCTCCGATGCAGCGTTGATACTCTTGAAGATTACTCCCCCCTTGGTGAATAAGATCGGCCCTTTCCCACGAGACGAGCTGCCAGAAGAAGATGAAGCTTCAGCTTCCGGAGAATATCCCAATCCAAACTTATCCTGCTTGATGGGTATATCCAAAACATGCCCCCAGCCTGGGGTGGAGCCGGCTTCGACAACGGCCCTAGCTTCCTTAAACGAGGAGAGGTTCAATTCTTGCCTCTCTGCGACGACAGGAGCCACCTCCTTCACCCTGACGGTTTCAAATGCCTGGCAAAGAGTCTCATAGATCTCACCATCCATTTCAACGTATTTAAAGGACGACAGGTGGCTGACCATGATGTCCTCCTCTCCACAGACTGTTACTATGCTGCCCCCAACAGCATATTTAAGCTTCTGATGCAGCATGGACGTCACGGCACCAGCAGAATGGATCCATGGCCGACCTAAGAGGCAACTATAGGCGGGCATGATATCCATGATATAGAAAACTGCATTGAACGTCTCTGGACCCACTTGAATGGGCAGGGTCAACTCTCCGAAGACGTGGCGCTTGGTTCCGTCAAAGGCTTTCACGACCAGATCACTGGGCGTGCACAGCAGTCCACGGGTATCCAACTTCATCAGTGCCTTCTTCGGAAGCACATTAAGCGAGGAACCCGTATCCACCAGGACATGTGACATAATCGTGCCTCTGCACTCTATCGAGACGTGCAAGGCGCTGTTGTGATCTCTTCCCTTTGGAGTCAGCTCTAGGTCTGTAAATCCCAGCCCATTACCAGCATTGACATGGGCCACCACTTCCTCGAGTTGATTTACTGATATCTCCTGCGGCACGTATGCAGCATTCAATACCTTCAGTAATGCGTTGCGGTGCGCCTCAGAACACAGCAACAAATTAAGAATCGAGATCTTTGACGGAGTCTGATGAAGATGATCTACAATTTTGTAGTCACTCTTCTTGATTAGTCGCATGAACTCTTCAGCATCTTTAGCCAGCAAGTCCTTCTCTGCCCCTGCAGGGACCTCCTCAACAGCTTTACCTTTACCCTTATCCATAGCATCAGCTCGGACCACTTTCTCTGCTGCAACCTCTGCTGGTGCGAACACTCTTCCGCTTCTAGTGATACCACTGACTTCAGTAAGATTCTGCATAGTTGACTCGAACGGCTCAAGCTCTATCTTCTGACCATTACAATAAACTTCGGCGCCATAATGCCATGGAACGGCATTGGTGCTCTCGAATGGGATTGGTCCGGCCCTGGTGATGGTGATAGTAGGCGGACGGGGCGCCGAGATAGTAATAGGGCGACGAGGAATAGTAATGGTAGCAACTTCATCTGCCTGCTTTAGCACGACTTCCCCTGATGTACTCTCAACGCTCCGGCTGAATTGCAGAATACCCTCGGACATCAGACTCCGGATACCTTCGATCAGTTGCTCACATCCGTCAGGAAGCGTAGCACAAGCCATACATAATTCTCCTCATCCAGGAAAGAAACCCTTCTTCAGCAGCTTAGCCTTGACAAAACTCAACGGCGTCTTCAAATCTTTGACATCGGTCAGCAAGTCTGAGCTCTCCTCAGTGATAACAGCATTCACTCCGCCCCCCTTATGATGAGGCATTGGATTTTTGGTGACGTTGGGCACGTTGTCAGAAAAGTTGATAACCTTGGCGTCCACCAAGTCCTGGACTTTGTGCTTAAAAGCTTTACAATTCTCAATCGTATGGCCAGGTGCCCCAGTATGGAATTCACAAGTAGCACTGGCATCATACCCCGGTGGTGGTGCCCCTGTTAAGGGAGCCATTGTCCTCTTTTGAACTAATTGGAGCTGGAGCAACGTTTGCAAAAGTTGTGCATATGACATAGGTGGAGTATCAAACTGACGGCTTGACAGGGGAGCCCGATTCTGATATCTTTTATACCCCTGATTATTCTGCTGCTGAGGTTGCTGCTGCTGCGGCTGCGGTGGAGCAGCTGGAATGTTTATGCTAGCAATCTGAGGCTGAGGGCCCTTGCCCTTTCTCCTAGCATTAGTGACAGCACTGGCATCTCCCTCTCGACGCTTGCCAGTATAGGGTTTCTTGCTACCTCCTCCAGTTGAGGGTGATTCGCCCTGAATTTTTCCGATCTTTATACCGTTCTCAACATGCTCGCCCAAAGTGATGAGAGTCGAGAATGTTCCAGACATGCCACTGACCAGCTTTTCATAATAGATTCCAGGAAGGGTAGCCACGAACATTTGTACTAGCTCACGCTCAACCATCGGCGGTTGAACCCGAGCAGCCAATTCACGCCACCGCTGGGCGTATTCTTTAAAGCTTTCATTGTTCCGCTGTGAGAGATTCTGAAGCTGAACTCGGTTGGGAGCCAAGTCGCTATTGTATTGATAGTGGAGAACAAATGCTTCTGCAAGATCTTTCCAGGTGCGCACAACAGCGGGCTCTAGGCCCATATACCATTCGAGCGATGGGCCAGAAAGACTATCCTGAAAGAAGTGCATCAGCAACTTCTCATCGTCAGAATAGGCGGACATCTTTCTATAATAAGATCGGAGGTGGACCCGGGGGCAAGTAGTGCCCTTATACTTCTCAAAGGTGGGCACCTTGAACTTGTGGGGTACTTTAAAGTCAGCAATCAACCCTAGGTTGGACATGTCAACGCCCAATGTGTTCTGATTCTCTATGCTTCTCATCTTGTCTTCCAGCGCCTTAAACCTGAGTCGAGCTTCAGCATTCAACTCTGCCTCTATGCCTCTCTGAGAGAATATGTCATCCTGATGGTCCTCCAACCACGGTTGAGGCACCACCAGATTTCCTGCACCAGCATTGTCGTTGACCGGCCCCATGTTAACATTGGCTCCCAAACTACCATTGACGGCGCCAGCCGCGTTGAGTCCGAGATTAGTCATCAGATTGCCGTTAGCACTGCCGTTGCCCCCGGCAGCAGGAACAACGTTCTGTGGAGTATCCCCTGGAGGAGGAGTAGGCACGGCTCCTCCATGAAGTATGCCATTACTGTCAACCCTGGAGATCAGAGGTTGAACCAGAGTACGAAGCTGATCTTGACCATTCGCGACCACCTGCATCAGCTCCATAAAACGATCCATCCGCTCACGGAGCTCTTGAACATCTGACTGTACCTGGTCCATGATTCTCGTCTGATTAGCGCGAGTTGAGTAGCGGTGGATGAGTCTTTGATCAATCCTGGAGATCGAAAGCAGCTCGGAACCTGAAAAACCTGTCAGTAATAAAGGTTAGGAAAAGCAATAAGATATACACCATGCAAATATGCTTCATGCAGATGCATGCGTGTGCCTGTGTGCGTGGGAGATTTTTCCCCGATCCTAGTGCCTTAGTGACGGTGCTGATAATAACAAGAGGGAGAAGAAATTCGAGCCCAATCATGGAAACATCAATCTCATACATATATGGAAAGGCCTGTCGAGGCAGTACACAGTATCAGTGAGTACAAATCAACAGCATGACCTCAGCCAACAAGCCTGGTGATGGTCAGCATACATCAAAGGTCAAAAATAACAGGGATATAACTAGTCAAGTACGGCCACGGGCGCGGTACTCTGCTAATAACTCCTTTGTCTACGAATGATCTGGCGAAGTGAGCAACCCCTCGACGAGTAGTTCCCTCTGCCTGATAGCATACTGAAGTCCCTGAACTGAACTCTCCCAAGCGCCTTCGCCGAAGCAGTCCTCCAGCTTCCGCTTCTTAGACTCAAACATCAGCTTGTGCTCCTTCAGGCTAGCAATGGCTTTGTTGAGACGGGCTTCAGCGGAGTACCTACGGGCGGTCTCTTCATCAAACCTCCGCTCACTGTCCTTCACTTCGGTCTCTAGCTTAGAAATCTGCAGCATCAACTTGTCTTCTCGCTCCTTCCTGGTGGCCATAGAAGTCTTCCAATGCTGGTCGAACTTAGATATTCTTCGGTATGCTTCCTCCAAATGCTGCTTCTTCGTAGCCAGCACATCATTAGCAGCTCTGAAGTCTTGACCTAAGCGTTCCCGATCAGCAATCTGCTTTGCCAAGTCTGCACTCAGCTGGCTCACCGTCTCTGTTTGCTTTTTGAGAGCATGCACGGCTTCGTTCCTCTCACTTCGAAGCTGAGCTAATTCCTTCTCTAACTCTGCATTAGCCCTCTTCAGTTCATCACGCTCAGCTAATACCTGGTTGTGCTGATGAATGGGCACAGCGGTAGGCTCTTCGACTGGTGGAGGACTCTCCGGTCTGACATGAGGGAATGGCATCCCTATAGTGCTGGCTCTGGCTCTGATCCAATCTGAATAAGGAGGGTAAGCTTGGTTGTTGCTCTTCCCCAATAAAGGCTTTCCTCTCGTGTTGATATTGTTCCACGCATACTGAAGCTTGGACAACAAATCCCCCTCTAGAATACCCGTGAGGTACAGAGATTCCTGTACCTCTTCTTCCTTCGGTGGAGTCCTCAAAGCATATGCAAACTGACGAACTAGCAATGATGGGTTGTAGTTGATGCAACCCTTCCTACCTATCAGAGGTACGTTAGGAAACCCATTACAACTGAAGATCATCTCGGTGCCTAACCTGCCTCTGTCAACGAACCAAACAATGTCTTCTGCCGACAAACTCATCAGACGTTCAGGCCACTCAGTCGTGGCTGCAGACAAGACAGAAGAACCCTTCTTAGGCAAATGACTATCAAACCACTTGTACAACAACGGTACGCAGCATGAAACATTCTTCCCTCTCCGGTTCTCATTCTTGTAATGCACTGAGTGGTAAACGTCTCCGATCAGAGTAGGGACTGGATTCCCTGAGGCGAAGATATGGAATGCATCAAAATCTACGAAATCAGGCATGTTGGGAAATAGGATAATGCCATATATGCACAAAGCAAGGATGGCGTTGAACGCGTCCCAACACTTGTCCTTAGCACACTGCTGGGCCTTAGCTATCAGAAACTGCAGAGAGAACCCTGGTACCTTGTTCAAACTCGTTACCACTAACTCAGAAGCGCTCAAATGGAGTGAGGAAGCCAAGCTAACCAGATCAGGCTCAACATCCATATGAACAAAAGGCATCTGCCTTTTGATAGGCACACCCAGCATATCAGCATACTCTTCCAATGTCGGCGCGAGAATAAAGTCATGAAAAGTGAAACACCTCAAGGGAGGATCATAAAACTGCAGAAGAGCATGTAACCCATTCAACTCAGACGTAGAAGGTTTGCAGACCAGACTAAGCAACTTGCCATAAGACTTCCTGAACCTATCCTTCACAGAATCCCCTACCAGGGCTATCAAACCAGTCAGCTTCGACACATCGGGGGTCGGGAACTTGTACGCAACAGTCTTCTTGAGAGAGGCCATAATAACAGTAGGAGGCGGGAAATCCTGGATCGGGGAAACGGTACCTGCAACACAGACACACGTTAATGGAATGCAGATGAATGCGTAACTAATGCAAAATGCAGGTATGCAATAACATATCCAGGTGGCTGCTGTGGAGATTCGGTATTAACAGTCACTGATGAGAGGGAAACCCCGGTGTAAGACCACTAATCTGATCTGCTGAGAATAACCATCTGATGGGACCAAAATTCTGTTCTGACAAGGGTAAGTGACTGATAATAAAGACCCCGGGCGCAAGATCAAGGAACATCCGTTGAAGTCTTCAGACCCCAAATCAAAAATCTGCCCTATCAAGAACAAACACACAGCTGCTGATGAGATCTTCAGACCCCACTCAAAATCTGCTCTATCAAGAACAAATAACATCTGCCGATAAGGTCTTCAGACCTCACTCAAAATCTGCTCCATCCAGAACAAACCACCGATGATAACATACTGATTAAAGCCTGCTCTATCAAGAACAGACATGCACCCGATGATAAAATCCTCTGATCAGAAACTTCTTGCTCTATCAAGAACATGTCTGCAACTGAGAACCCAACATAACTGATTTACTGTCAAGAAAACCAGGTAGTCTGAAGGTCTAAGTTTCCTGCAATAAACCCAGTCCCACTCACAGGTATGAACCTAAACTGACTCAAGGTACGGCATCCTATGCGTTCATCAGCGTCACAGACTTTCAAAACTGATGATACGATTCCCAGATTAAAAACAGTATAGTTCAGGATCCCCGATTAGGGTTTCTGACCAAGAAAAGTCAACTGGGGTTTGACTTTTGGTTTAAATGGTGTTCCAATGATGGGATCATGGTTCATTAAGCTCGTATGACTTATTCAAGTCTACTCAGGAAGTCTCAAAACCTCAGAGGACCCAGAACAACAACAGTCGATCTGATCGTCATCGATCGATCGTTTTGTTGACCAAAAAGCCAACCCTTCAACCATAAGGAATTTGACCTCAAGATGTGAATAAAAAATGTTCCTTATGTCATATTAAACATGCCCATAAAATTTCATGACCATTGGATCAAGGGTTAAGAAGTAATCGTAAAAATCGGGAATTAGGGTTTTGAAAGGGGCAAGACCATAACTCCTCAACCACACATCCAAATGAAGTGGTTCAAAGCTCATTGGAAAGCTCTTGACAAATCCTACAAAAGCCTAAAAGTGGTCCATGATCAAAAAATGCATAGAATTGGAGGTATGACAAGATTCATTTGAAGAAGGGAAATAACTTGGAAAAATTATAAGTTATTTAGCCTTTTTAAGTGGTTTTTTTAGCAACTTGGAAGGGTTTTTCAACCTAGTTCCATCAAGAATTTGGAAATCCCCAAAATATGAAAGTTATAGAGCTACTTAAGGGCTTTCCAAATTGTGGTAGAACTCCTCAATAGCATGTTTGAGCAGGACGTTATGCACCATAGAAGTTGGGCCTGTCACACTTGAAACCACTTTGTCAAAACTTCTCAAATTTGGATTTTCAACAACTCAAGCCATTCTCAACCATTGGATTATGTTTCAATCTGATATTTAGAGTCGCCGTGCTTGATTTTACCGTCCCGCCGTGGACAACCTTTTTATCCTTTATCCTAGCCTTAGGATTTGAGTCGTCGTGCTCGCTTTTACCGTCCCGCCGTGGACAACCTTTTTATGCTTTATCCTAGCCTTAGGATTCGAGTCGTCGTGCTCGCTTTTACTGTCCTGCCATGGACAACCTTTTTATCCTTTATCCTAGCCTTAGGATTCGAGTCGTCGTGCTCGCTTTTACCGTCCCGCCGTGGACATCCTTTATCACAACAATCTCAACATAGATTTAGGAGTCACCGCACTTCCTGTAAGTACTTCCTTATGAAGGCTTGCATCCCTTTAGAACCTTGACCACAATCAAGAGTTCCTCACCTCTAGTTAGGGGAACTACAAACGCTCTGATTTCTCAAAGTTTCTTTTGAGAATACGTAGGCACAAGGCCCCGATCCTTGGCGAGCAACCTTTTCTTTTTTCCTTCGTTTCAACCTTTATCTTTACCCTTAGCACTTTCCCTTAGCAAGCAAACTTTAGCAAACACAAATATTAACAAGAGGTTCCTGTAGAGTACTACAGGTGTTTAGGATGTGAAATACCTACCCTATGCATAACCAACCCCTGAACCTTTAGATCTCTCTTTGCTTAGCTTTAAGCCTTGCTTTTTGCTTTGCATTTTTATAGGTTTTTTCTTTCTTTAAACCTTTCCTTTTTGGATAAATTAAAGTCCGGTTGTGAATTTAAGAATTAAAGATTCAAGTTAATCAATAGCTTGGTATCACGATTCTCACCGCAACAGATTAATCCTACTGATTTGGATTCTGACTTATCATCGGCTATTATAACACCAATCCCTAAGCGGCTTCAATCCTATTCGATTATGATATTAATCAGACAAGCGCTTATCAAAATCATTCAAATTATGTTCCTGTTACCGAATTAAGCAAACAGTTAAGAATATAACGAGCTAACAAATTAAGCAAACGATAACACGCAATTAAAGTTAGGAACATGCATACAATCGAATTTAATCAATTATATCCTATGAACACAATCGAATTAAGCAAATGATTGCAATCAAATTAAGCAAATTATTTCATAGAAAAGAATTGAACAAAAATCGAATTAATTGGTATTATAATAACCTCAAAGTTATGGAACCCGTAAGCAGCAGGATTTGCCTTGGGAATTAGTTTTCCATAAAAATAGTACAAAACACAATGAAATTCATAAAAAAGAAAGTTAAGTGACAGTAGTATGGCTAATAGGTATAAGAAAGCATTAACACTTCTGGTTTTAACCCAACTGGGTCGAAAAACATTAAAAAACCCGACCCAAAACAATATTTCAAACGACAGATTTTGGGTCCTGACTTCAACAAATTATTTGGACCTGCTACACTACGAATCATCCTCTTCTTTAAATATAAAAGTTGTAGCTCTCTGTCTTAGCTTTCCAACGCCTATTAGAACGCGCAAATCCGATTCTCGCAGCTTCAGTTATGATTCAAACAATGGACAAATATCAAATAACCACTAAAGCTGAAAATAAGCTACGAAAATAAAATAAAGGTAAAAACAAACTTAAATATGAAAACACATTAAAATAGTAAAAATACTAAAATAAACTATAGCAATTCCTAAGTATAACAATGGAAGAACGTGTATGAAGATGTACTGATCAGAGCTGCCTCCAAAATTCTTGGGATTAACATTCAGAGAGATAGAAAGTAGTCGAGATTATGCTTATCTCAAGAGGAATGACTGAAGAAGATTATCGACAAGTTTGGTATGTCGAATTCAAAGCCTGTTCTAACACCGACTAATCCTCAATACAAGTTGAGTATGACTCAAAGTCCTAACACTGAAGTCAAAAGAGCCTATATGAATATCATTTCATTTACTAATTTAATAGGTTCTTTGATGTATGCTATGGTCTGTACGAGGCCCGACATAGCGTACGGAGCGAGCCTTGTAATAAGGTATATGGATAATTCTGGAAAGGTGCGCTGACTAGCATTAAAGTAGATTCTTAAGTACATCAATAGGTCTATGAGCAGAGTCCTGATTTATGGTGGAGCCTATGGTGATGACAGCGAAGTCAAAGTCAAAGGATTTGTCGACTCTGATTATGCAGGTTGTATAGATTCCAGAAAATCTATTTCTAGATATGTTTTCACTATGTTCGGCACAATAATTATTTGGAAAGCGACACTTTAAAAGGTTGTTTCTTTATCAATCATTGAAGCATAATATATTACCCTCATTGAAGCTGTGAAAGAAGCATTGTTGGTTGAAGGTTTTGATAAGGAGCTGAAACTTCATGGTCGAGTTATCACTGTTAAATGTGATAATCAAAGTGCAATACACCTATCAAAGAATTCAACCTATCATGAAAAAACCAAGCACATCGATGTAAGGCTGCACTTTGTCAGAGAGATAATTGAGCGTGAAAAAGTTCAAGTGCTGAAAGTTTTGACTGATGACAATGCTGCTAATATGATCACCAAGATATTGTTAAGTAGCAAGTTTTTCCACTGTATGCAGTTGATAAAGCTGCATGATGAAAACTAATTTGTGGTATTTGGATCGAATTTAGTTTCGATGAGGGTAGTTTCATGGTTCAGAAAGAGTTGTGCATGCTGGATTCGAAGTCTGTTCAAGCATGCTACCTGTCGCTTGCGCGAAAATAAGGTGCCGGCAAAACAGAAGAGTCTCCACCTTTCGTTATTTATCCCTCAGAGCGGGAAAGGAAACGATCGGAAAAACCTAACGAATAAGGGTAAGACAAGGTCGTCGCAACCATTGTCTGGGTTCGGGAGTCGGTTACGCAAGGGGAAGGTATTATCACCCCTCACGTCCGTCGTACTCGACGGGATCCTCGCTTGTTTGTTTACTTGGACGGGTTGGTTATAATCTATCTACCTATCAAGGCTGGCTGAAAAAGAAAAGAAAAATGACTCGGCAAAGCGTCGCGCTTTATGCCTACGTATTCCCGTCTGGAACGAGAAATCAGAGTCAATGTAGTTCGGCTAACTACGGGTTATGGGGGAAAGGTTGCTCGCTAGGATATCGCATCCTATGCCTACGTACTTTCATCTGGTATGAAAGATCAGAGCAAACGTAGTTCGGCCAACTACGGGTTATCTCCTAAAAGAAGTGTTTTTTATTGTGTTTGCAATTTCAACCGCACTAGAGACTATGACCTGAGAGTGAATGCGTCGCATGTCACCCAAAGGGTACCATACTAAACATCCAGACTGTGGAAAAGAAACTCTCCCACAATCCTTTCTCAGATAGCTTAAGGCTCGTAACGTACGAAAGAAATCATCCATGATTACTGTATCTTAAACTGTTTCGAGATGAGAAGAGAACAGGCCCAACTAGGAGGGAGACTATCAAGTCCTACTGTTGTCATGCCATGGATTCATCCTATGGTTGAGGTTTGAACAGGGAACTCCTAGATGTTGTCATGCATAGGTTTCATCCTAAAAGTCTATCATCAAATCCTCATCAGAGGAAATGAGAGTCCTAAGGGATCATGTCAATGATACACCAAAACAGACAAAAGCATCAGCTTTAACAGTAAAATGCATGCAATGCAAGTGAGGGAGGAAATGTGTGTGGGGCTTCAGCCTCCACAAGCTCGTCTCAACCTCAACCCAGTCATGGAATAACAGTAATCATACTGAAATAAACAACATGCTCTCAAGCAAAACAGTAAACTGCAATCATGCAGACAGAAAAATGAAATCGTGCTATCAAGCAAAATAAACACATGGGCAAGGGAGCTGGGCTCTACCGAATACCCGCAAGCAAAGCCAAGCAATAACAATACAATCAGATGCACTCATGCTCTTAGACTGAACTTATTCTAAATGTGCTTAGTCTAATGCAGTAGACAAATCAGACAAAACACACAATACATCAAAGAAAACAGAAGAAAGCCTCAGCTCCTCCAGCAGCAACCCAGTCTTCAGACTTCAGAGATCACTTGCTTTCCAGGTATCAACCCTACAACATGAGTATCAACTCATCTTCTCCCTTGAGCTTCAGCTCCTTTGATCAGCTCTACCTTCAGGCTTCACTATTTCCAGGGATCTTCAGGCATCAGCTTGATCTTCAAAAAGTCTTCAGACTTCAATAATCTTCAAGGAATCATCCTTTTCAAGGCCTCAACTTCTATCTTCAATGGCTCCAATGCTCCAGCAAACAAGATTCAGTCAACAAGATGAGGTGAGGATGTTATAGTACTCACTGACTTCCAAAGGATGCCATTGAGAACTTAACATCAAAGGAAAGGCTCTCTCAAAGTTCTACCTTATAGGGCAAGGTCACTAATCCCTCCAAAGGAGAGAGGTGAATACCCTTAAGGGACTCTATGTCACAGAGAATAAAGGAGGTGAACAAGACACTCCTTGTTTATTGAACAAAGTATTCTATCTAGGGCTCTGCCTATGCACCTATGAACCTATAAACAAAACAACAAAAGCTATGCTAAACTCCTCTGCAAGGTCTTCAAAGCTTCCATGATGGTCCACAAGGTCTTCAACTCAATCTTCAAAGCTCACACACTCAAAAGAGAAGGAAAGAAAACACAACAATACAACTTATGCCTTTAAGCAACACACATACTATCCATGCATTCAAAAATTAATGAAAAATACTAAAACACCATGCAATATTCTAGTAAAATTCTAGGGGATTTTATACATACTTATCCTTAACCCATGTATTTCCCATACACTAATTTGGCCTATAAACCCCAAAAATAAAATGTTGAAGTCTACCTATACAACTTAAAACCCTAATTAGAACACCTAAATGTCCAACAATCAAACTACATCAAATTTAATTTCTAAAATCAAGGGATAAATCCTACATGAAACTAGGGTTCAATATCTAATTACACAAAAAAAGAATGAATTAAAAAACCTAAGGGAAGGTCCTAAAACAATTCTTGCAAGATAAGGTATCAACTAAAGGAAAGAAAATACACCATTTAAAAGAAAATATCACTAAAAATTCTACATTAAAAATAAAATTTCATTTTTATTTTTATATTTTTCTACACAAAATTATCTAAACATAGAAAAAAGAATGAGTAAAAAAGAGCCATTTATCAATTTTCTATGAATTTATTAAGATTGCAATAATATTAAGAATTAAAAAAGAAATCAAAATAATATAAAAGGGAGGGGGGTGGAAATAGAAGGGTCAGATAGTTGTTTCAAATGGGCCAGCGCGCGTGGGGGGTGTGAATAGAAGAGATAGGCCCAGACGCGTTGCTTAAGTGAAACGACTGCGTTTCCATTTGAATTTTTCCCTCCGTTTTCTTCACTCAATCTGAGCCGTTGGATGCAGCGAATTAGTCAAAACCTGGGGACGAATCCAACGATGGACAGCCATCGTCCCAAACGAAACCCTAGGGTTTTCAGAACCCAGAATTCATGCATCAAACTTCCAGCCGTGCATTCTCTCCCCAGACTTGATGAAATGCAAAACTTTCAACTGCAAAAGTGTTCTACTCACTGCAAGGAACAAGGTGCTACGTGTAATTTTCTCTAATTCCCTTTTGAATCGTCCAAACCGAATGCATCAAATCTTGGGTACTGCCATACTCATCTGAGATCAACCACGATAAAGCTTCAACCTAAGGGCATTAATTTGTTCTACATGCTACCCTAGTTAATCTAATCCATGCTAATTAAAACTCCCTAAACAGCTAGTTCTTGATCATCAAAGATTCTTGCACCTGTTATGGAACTCCATGGAATTGGCTCTAACTCTCAGAATTTCATCACCTAGTCTAGCCTAGCCATTCTAAACCTAACATGCGATCTATCTATGCATAATTAAGGTGAAAGAGAGAAGAGAAAGAACCTGTCAAGTGATGATGGTAGGTGATGCTAGGGCACGATTCCAAGCTTGATTCTTCTCCACAATGATCCTCCAATGAAGATAAACTTTCTGTTTGCACAGTTCTTGGATGAGGAAGCTTGCAACAATGACTTTGATCTTGAAATGCAATAATGGAGCACCTTGAAACCCTAGCTCGAATCTCTCTCCTCTCTGCTCAATTCACCAAGTTTCACCAACCTTTTGATTCACTCTCATGCACTCTTCTTATAATAATCATTAGACACTTCTAGATTCATCTAGAATATGGTGGAAAGTTCTTGAAAATCTCATGTGGGGACAAGTTGAAAATCTCACATCTCATGCCTTATGCCTTGCAATGTGGTCTTAAAATATCTTTACATGAGATATTGAGAAGGAGTGCACAATTACAAGCCTTGGTTTTGCCTTGTGTTAGGATTTCCAAAGGTGACTTCAAATGCAAGTAACAAAATAACAAAGCATCACCCATTTTAAAGCTTCAAATCAAAATTCTATCTAAACCAATGTTCTCAAAATGGTGTTTCCAATCAAAATGATATATTGGATGACCTATTTTGGATCCATAGATCTTCCAAACCAATTTTCAATTTCAACTTTTTAAACTTATAAGCCATTTTTAGTTCATTTTTGACCAATCATGCAAATCCATGCTATGAGCTTATCCAACAATTCATGGCCTTCTTTCTAGACTTAAAATCACATTTTGAACAACTTTCATGTTTTGAGTTTTTCCATTTGAGGCTTGGAAATAGGAGATATGGCCTTTGCTTAAAATGACCTATAACTAACAAATGACCAAAATACCCCTGTCTTGTTCAAACCATAAGTTGAGTTCCACAAATCCTATCAAGGACTTCTACCACTCAAATTAAAGCTAAGAAGATGCCCTTAAACATTAATGTTGACCAAGAAATCATAGGAATCATCCTACTAGGGAAAAAGTTGTCTGCAAGTTGGGTGACTTTCAAGGACCCAGATTCACACACCTCAGCTGACCTGTAATTTGTCAAAACCATAACTTGAGCTCTGCAACTCCTATCAAGGACTTACACCACTCAAATTAAAGCTAAGAACAAGCTCTACAACATTCATGTTGTGAGGAAGATGAGATATCAATCACATCTAGAGCTAAAACTGCCTGGAAGATAGGGATCAAACTAGGGTTTTTTCACTGACAATCCTTGGAGACCCTAACTTGAAACTTCTCAAACTCCTCAATCATGATGAGTTGTTCTAGGAATCATCTTTATAACATCTTTATGCATCATTCCATGATCTCATAGCCCTTGGATTAGGTCTCAACCTTCTCCAAATCTTCAGTGATCCTAGGGTCGACCCAGTCAAAACCCTAATTCTACCAATCATGGTTGAATCTTCTGAATTCTTGCCTAATGACCTCTCTGGGCTTCATGATGGCTATCAAGACATCTCATAGGCTTTCTCAAAACATCAAGTTCATTCTCAAAGTCTCAGAATCATCTGAGGAGCTCCCACAACTCTCAAGCTATGAGTCACACATCCTTGGTTTCAATCCACTTCCTCTGAGGATCTCTTGAACTTTCTGATGAAGGTATCAAATTTCAGACACTCAATGAATAAATAATTGTTGGTCAAATTTTGGGGTGCAACACTACCGAAATATGTTAGCTTTGTGTTTAAGTTAGCATGTCGAATTGGGCCTTGCTTGTAAGCCCAACTGTTAAGTTAGCCTGTAGTCTAAGTTATCTTAGTAGTATATAAATAGACTAGTTTTCTCAGGTTGTTGAGAGAGGTTAGTTGTTGATATTCACTTGTAGCCTTTGAACCCTTATTGAGTAAGTGAATAGTAAAACAATTTTAACTAATTCTTATTCTTCTTCTTCCTTCTTCTCTATCTTTTGTAAAATCTAATAGAGTTACTTGTGTTTGTTCAAGAAACTCAATCTTTTTCTCATATTTTGATTTGTTCTTAACGACATCAATTCACAACAACATTGTTAATAATACTATGTAGAAGCTATATCATGTAATATTTTTTAATTTAGTTATTAATTGCTGCAATGATAATTCACGTTTTTTGAAGAAAACAAGTAGGTCGTGAGTTTGACTTTTAAAAGAGATGTCTTTTAAAATTGATATATATTTTTATCGTATATTTAAATTCATGTATGAAAATATAAAATTTAGAATTTGAACCGCTTGAATGTAAATAGTTAATTTTATTCATAAATTTATGTGAAGTCCTACCACTCTCTAAGAATGATGCATTTCTATTGTTTCTATTGTTTCGTAAAGTACAAGCAATTACTTCTCTTCTTTTTGTTCAGATGTAAAATTAATATAAATTTTAAAAAATAAAAATATTCATATAAAATAAATGAAGTCGATTTTTTTTTACTCTGATGTGGAACAAGAAATTAGTGGTAAATTGGTGAAGTCCTCCGTGAAAGGTCTCTTGTAAAAAAATTAAATTATTCTTACAAAATAAATGATTTGAAAAAATCTTTTATTCTGATGTGGAACAAGAAATTAGTGGTAGGTTGGTGAAGTCCTTCGTGGAAGGTGTATTGTACATTGATGTAAGCCTCTATTAGAAGGAGAATGAGTATACATGCAAGGTTAGTACTCCAACACTAAACTCAAAAAAGTTTTAAAAAAAGGAGCTCACAAACATGTAATAGTGAATCGTACTTTAGTGTAACGCGAAAACACACACATGTATATTAGTGACAAGAACAACCGCCAACGATGAATGGAATGTTTTGTACAGGGTACTATTGAATGAATTCTAACGGTTGAGGTGAGTGTGTTTCCTAGATCCAGTGCATGGGTCATTAGTGAGTGAACATGCATAGCTTTGGATCAAATCTTCATATTGGATCATTTGATCAGTCTGACACAGTCGCACCCAAGTCCTTATCTAGTGATCTTTCTTTGTCCTTTAATTTTAAATCCTTATTCATGAAATATCTTTTGGATATTTGGAGGTTCATATTCCCTGTGATCTTTCTTCATCCTTTTATTTTAATCCTTATTTGTGAAACATCTTTTGGGTATTTGGTTGTTTTACTTCTCATTTCGTTGATTAACACTGCACATACCCAAGTTATCATACTCTTATTTTGTTTTTAGTTCTTTGTGTTTATTTTTTGATATGACCAATATATGAAACCCAAGTACTGCCTTCATAAACTTGCTCAATGATGATGACATAAAGGACGCCTCCTCCTGAACACAATTGACAAACCTAAAAGTATTAGAGTGCTTCCTTTAAAGGTAAGACATATCTTAGTAGAGTTTATAGAGATTTGTGAGAACTTTGATAATATAGGAGGGGGGGATTCCAAGCGAAGTTGTCGATGAATTGGAATATCAATGGAAGCGGGAAATATCAAGATAAAAATGTTTGTAGAGGGGGATACTGCTTTCTTCATGATTGACATCAGGTAAGTCACTTTTGGTTTTGGATTCCCTGAGCTCCCCATGCCAAACTCGAAGGTTATAGATATTTTCAAGGACAAGTCAAAGGCCTGAATCTATATTAAGGCCTTGACATGCCTTAGCGATCGCGAACTTAGTGACAACTGTAACACCCCAATTTTTAGTAATTATTTATTTAATTAAATTAATTGATTAATTGTGTGATTTTGTGCTTAATTGAATCAACTAATTTATGTGATTTATTTGAATTAATTAAATTAATTGATTTACTTGATATATTTGAATTAGTTGATTTATTGAATTTATATAAAATATTTGATTTATATGAATTAATTGATTTATTAGATCTATATAAATTATTTGATTTATTTGAGTTGTTTGGATTAATTGACTTATTTGAATTGTTTGGATTAATTGATTTATTGGACATATTTGAAATAATTTATTTAATTTATTTGATATATTCTATTGGGTAGAATAATATAGAATTGCTAGATTAATTAATTGGACCTAATTGGGTGTGTGAATAGAAATGGGTTAGTAAGCCTAATAGAAATTATTAGGTTTTGAGAAATTGTGAGAGTTTAAGAAGAATAGAAAGAGAGAAAAAGTTAGTAAGGAGAAAGAAAGAAGGCTAGAGGGAAAGAAGAGTGGAGAAGAAGAATCAAGAGAGAGAGCTCAAGAAACCATCCAAAAACTAAGGTAAGAGTGGGTTTTTATATGATTATTGGGATTGTATGATAGTGTATGATGGGTAGTATCATATTTAGGATAAAAATCCCTAATTTTCATGGTTTTGAAATTTATGATTACATGATATATAATGATAGAATCCTTAAATATATGTCGTAGGCTATTATAATTGTCATATAATGGTAGTATTTTGAATTCTAGAACTGGGGCTTTTTACAGTATTGAAATCGGAGGTCCGGAAGACCTCCAACGGTGGAAAACGCAGAAAATTTTGCATTATGCACTGTTTGCATCGACGCATATGTTGCAACGGTCGATGCATTCTAAATACATTTTTCTAGATTTTGTTTCGGCCTTCCATGCGTCGACTGATCCGTCGCTAGCGGTCGACACAAGACTGTGCATTGGTAAAATTTGTGTTTCGACGATTTTGGCCATAACTTTTGATCTGTATGTCCGTTTTGGTCCCCGTTTGAAGCGTTGGAAAGCTAATGAATAGAGCCATAACATAATATAGATTATATAATTGGTTTTCTAATATTTTTATATCTAATATTTTTGGGAAGTCAATTGTGTATATGTTCTATTAATGAATTGTTGCATTATTTGCTGTCGGTTTTGAAATTATTTGTGGATAATTTATCGAATACTTGTGTGTAAGCTTGTATAAGTATATTTTGGTGTGTGACAACATGAAATTCATGATATTTATTGCTTATTGTAATTATAATACTATTGTGATTGCATTGTAAAATGTGTTGTATACCATTGAAAATGAATTGTGTGTGAATGATTGATAAAAATGTGCAAGTATGTGTGATTGTGTGGTAATTCAAGTGTGATGAATTATTGAAGATATGCATGAATGTTAATATTAGGTAATGATCTTAATTGCATATGATTGTTGAATTTGCACACGCATCATTTGTGTCAAGAGGCAATGCTTGTTAGTTCCGTGGGAGCTAGTGACTTGTCCCAAACCTAGAGCGGGGTTTGAAAGCTTAGGGAATGGGATTTTTGTGTGTTATTGGTCTAGGGAACGGACCCGATTTAAATGTAAAAACCGAAAAATAATAAAAAGTGTTGGTACCACATGGCATGAGTTGCATTGAGTATTGCATTGAGTCTCATTGTGTGTATGTTTGTGTTATGAGATTATGTGTATCTATGTGAATTGTTGAAATTGGTGAAATTGTGGATTGTGTGTATATACTTGTGAATGGTATGGTTACTTGAGTGATATTTTGTTGATGAAACTTTGAAGAGTGAGAATCATTGTGATTATACTTGTATGCCTTAAAATTATATATTATCTTATAATGTCAATAATTATGTGAATTCTCACTCTTCTGTTGAAATGATGTTTCATACGATATCGTTTAGGTACCAAGGATTAGAGTTGCTTCTAGCACGAGGTAGCTATTGGAGTAGCTTGATTTGTGTCTTTATTTATTTTGGTTCGAGTCATGCTCTGGTCATGTAACACTAGGATGTTTCGGGTTCATGTTTTGAGAGATACTTTATGTACTCTACTTCATTCTGTTATTGTTATTTTGAATTATATGAAGTATTGGCTTTTAAGCCTAAGTATTGATTGTAAATGAGATGAACATGAGACTTTTATTATGTCTATTATGATTAAAGTAAATCCGCTGCTACATGCTAATGTGGAAGTGTATGAAAAACATGAATTTATTATAAGTGTTATTGAGCATGACAGGTTTATGTGATGTTTTGTAAATTTATGTGACACCCTTTTGTGAAATGCATGATAATTACTCTGATTTATTTATGTATATTTCACGGGGTTTAAAAGGGTGTTACAACAATAAGGCTAGATGGTGGGTAGTTTATCAATCACACTCCAATACTCATGTCATAATTTTTTTATATGTTGACAATGATGCTAAGATGTTAAAAATGGGATATATATTAAGGACACCATGTGTTTTCAGTGAGGTGCGTCAGATAGAAAATAATTATCGTGTTGTATGTTTGTCCTCTACTTGGGTAGTTTTACATGTTGATTCCAACATTAGAGTGTGCAATTATTTTGAAGGTTGTGAGTTACCCCCTCAGGAATGCCTATTTTCCAAAATGGGGTCCATGCTTCCTTTTAACAAATTTGAAGTCGGGGTCATGAATCATTTAGGGATCGCCCCTCGCAATTGCACCCAGTGAGTTGGACATAAGTCAAGGTCTTCTAGTATTGGCGCAAATACAAGAAAAATATTCCCACTGTGAAGTGTTCCTTTCATCTTTTCAACATACAACACACCTCGACTAAGTTAGTCTGAGATCATGGGTTAATTTTCTTTAGGTAAGAAAATCTTTGAAGTTTACAGATATAGTGTTGTGGAAAACAATATTGGAATAACAAAGTATAATCGGTTTCTTGAACAACAAGAAACCCACAAGGGTAGAAAAAGGGAAACAAGAAGAACACAACAAAATTGATTATAAACTGCTATTCTTTGCTTTCTCTATGAAACGAGATTACAAGTATTACAGAATAGCAAATAACCTCTCTCACCCTAATTAGGATTTGCACCACAACCAAAAGATGAGAGACTAGCATGCTAGTTATAAGAAAGCTAACATACTAACCTAATGGGCTTTTGCACATAGGCCCATTACACAAGCTAAGTTAGGGAACAAGCTAACTTAAACAATTGGACTTACAACCAAGGCCTAATTTGACATGCTAACACTCCTCATACTTCGACTATAACATGTGAATAGACTTTAACGACATGCTAAGATTCTTTCAAATTGTTGAACATAGAAGTTACCCTTCAACCATACTAGAGTTTGATCCAATATATGATAAATCTCCACCTTGGAACAAAATCTATAACATTAAGGGAACAAACTATCTTTCTTCTTGCAGCTTTATCAACTGCATACAATAGAAAAACTTGCAACTTGGTAATGTCTTGGTGATTATATCAGCAACATTATAATCTGTTGAAGCCTTCAGCACTTGGACTTCTCCATGCTCGATTACCCCTATAACAAAATGAAATCTCACATCAATGTGCTTGGTTTTCTCATGATAGGCTGAGTTATTCGACAAGTGTATAGCATTTTGACTATCACATTTAACATTGATAACTCAACCTTGAAGTTTCAGCACCTTAGCAAAACCTTCAAGCCACAATTCTTCTTTCACAACTTTAGTGAGGGCGATATATTCAGCTTTAGTGGTTGATAAGGAAAAAACATTCTGAAGTGTTGTTTTCCAACTAAACCTTCTTTCACAGCTAGATATATCGCCCTCACTAAAGCTGTGAAAATAGTAAAGCATTAAAGTGAATTCTGCTTTACTATTTTCACCACATGCTCCACCATAACTCAGGACTCTGTTCAGAGACCCATTTATGTATCTTAGAATCCACTTCAATACTTGTCAGTGAGCCTTTCCAGGACTCACCATATATATGCTTACAAGACTTACTGCATATGCTATGTCGGGTCTAGTACAACCATAACACACGTCAAAGAACCTACTAAGTTAGCATATGGCATGCTATTCATATAAGCTCTTTCGACCTCATTATTGGAACACTGATTTGCACTCAGCTTAAATTGAGGGTTTTTCGGAGTTATAGCAAGCTTTGAATTCGACATGCCAAACTTGTTGAGAACCATCTTTCGGTATGCCTCTTGAGATAATCATAATCTCGACTGCTTTTTATCTATTCAGATGTCAATCCCAAGAATCCTGGATTCAACTCCCAAATCCTTTATATCGAACTCCTTATTGAGTTCATCCTTCACTTTCATTACATCTTTGACATTGTTGCTTTCTATGAGAATATCATTGATCGCGACTTTCTATGTCTAATACAACCTAACTGCAAGTGCACAGTCTATCGCGTAATAATAATAGATATCGATCCCACAGGGACTCGTAATCAAACTAGTGTTCTCGGGAGTTACTATGTTTAGCTAGGTAGAATATGTTTAAGGGGATAAGATTGTCACTAAAAGGGAACTAAGAATACTATTTAGATTATAAATGATTGAATCGATATGTAGTAATTGTGTTCTTCAGGGATTTGATAAGTTACTGGTGTATGAAATAATTTTCAAAGTTTATTTAAGCAGAAAATGGTGATTTGAAGACTCTCGCCTCACGATGGTTATTGACGCTAATCATAATCCTAAGGGCCAAACGTACACTTTCGTATCCCTCTCAGGGTTAAAATTATTTTTTGGAAATCTCTAAGTTCTAATTCATTTTAAAGTGCTTTCGCTGTTATTAAAATGAATGACTAGTGTTTACTATCCGACCTTACCGCAGCTTTCGCTTGTTGGTTCGTATCTTAATTAATTTCCCACTTTCGTGGCAAAACTACTTTTAAATAAGTTCTCGCTTTCGCGACGAAGTTTATTCAGTAAATCAATTTTAAACACTCAGACCATAAGTTACTTTTGAAAAGAAGGTTTTTCAACCAGTTGTTATCAAATCCCATTCGAATTATTACTACATATCGATTACCTAAGTTTAGTTAGACATGGATTTGGGAAAGATAAAATATAAATAAAAACAATAAATAATGATTTGCATTATAATAAAACTGGAATCGATTGAAATGAGAAACCTGTAAATATTCCAATTGGCCTTTGGGCAGATCCTCCACAGATGTTGGCAGGATTCTGATCTCTAATGCCAAATTGATCGTACAGTACAAGTAGAAATTGCAGAAGAATGAAAAATGGAATACAGGAAAGGTAAAGAGAAACAAATAAGAATATTGCTGGAAAATATGCTCTGGAAAATAAATTTGGCAGCACTTCGTTGTATGAATGCAACCCCCTTTCTGAGGTTCCTTTCTTGCCTTTTTATAGAAGTGGAATTCCAACGGTTATCCTTGGAGATGATGGACTTTGAGGCAGATAATTTAGGGAGTCATGGTCCACTCTGTGGGAATTGGAACTGATTCTTTAACGTGTAATTGAAGTGGGGCGTTTTTGCCTGCATGACGGTCGTCACAAGGTGTGACGGTCGTCACCCGTGTGACGCTCATCATGTAGCTGTGACGGTCGTCACATCAGCAAAAACAGCTTCCTGCGCTTTTCATTGTGTTTTCACTCCTTTTTCGTCCATATTTCATCTGAGATTGCTTCTTTTCTTCATGTTGCCTTGTTTAGACGTGATCGTTGAAAACCTGCAAAACATCAGACAAATAACACGGAAATAACCTGCAATCGGATCGAAAACGGTTAAACTTTAGTTGAATTATGCATAAAAATATCTATATGATTTCGTGTTATCAAACTCCCCTAAGCTTGAATCTTTTCTTGTCCTCAAGTAAAACATGGAAAAGTCGGCAAGCACGAGGTAGCTTCTTCGTTCGCAGAGTTTGGAAAAACCGGGATTCTTGGTAGGAACAAGACGAGTATCATGACGACACTGGACTACAAGTCTTCGGAGGTCTCCTTTTTATGCAAATCGGTCCCAGTCATGCTATTGTAGCTTGGTGTCAAGGTTCTCGCGGCAAGTTCACCCTGTTTGTTCTAGCGCAATCACATTAAGCCCGTTGTCCGTACACTTTCATGGCAAGTCGACCTGTTAGTGAATATGATCTCATTTCTGTTTTTGATCTTCTTCATTGATCATAAGCTTATGTCATTGATTTTTCAATGAGTTTTTCGTGCCGTTGGGCTAAATGCTCGAGTGAGGAGCACCTAACTTAGAAGGAAACGTGTCTTATATTTTTGGGCTATTTAGCTCTCTTTTCATGATTTTTCATCATTTTGGAGATCATACACTTATTTGCATCGGTCGCTCGCTTAGAAGTGTTTTAGGATGGTGCTGACTGCTAGTATAAACTACTTGGGGTTGAGTTTGCGTAGACACTTGAGACTTTGGTACACGTAGGTAGTGAAACCGACTCGCATAAACTAGAGATCTAAGGTGTCTGGACGATACTGGTTTTGTTAGGACTGTCGTTTCCTCGGAGTTTCAAAACTTGTTTTGAACTCAGGTGCATTCTCGTGGTGCTTTTGCTTTTGAGGAATGAACGAAAGTTTTTGTTTACGTTGAAAGATGTGGGGATTGTTTGCGTAACGGGAAAAATATATAGACGAGCTTTATTTGCTAAAAATAGAAAGTGTTAAAATAGAAATTACGAAAATTCAAAGTGCAGTGAAATGGAAATAAGGGAAATAAAGGAAATTCAGAGTACAGTGGAATGGAAATAAAGGCTCCGCTCCCACACTATCTCGATCAGTGTCCTCACTGATTCTTGAAGTATGCGAGAGGGAGATACAACTGAAAATGAAAATACAAATAACTGAAATATAGTAAACAATGAAGGAAAAAAATGGAAATCTAGTCACGGCCTCTGTCACGTCCGCGCTGGCGTCCTCTGGCTCTGGCAAGGGCTACTCTGTCCTCATAACTCATAGCTCCGGTGTGGTAGATGGTGTCTCGGAGTCCTTCGACCTGCAAGGTCAGATTTTCCAGGCTCTCAGTGATAGTAGCTTGGCCGGTGTGAAGTTGTTGCATTTGAGTCCGGTGCCAAGCTTCGAACTGGTCAGCTCGCTGATTCTGCTGCTGCAGCATCGCGAGTATCTGTGCCTGCTGGTCTAGGGAGCGGTGGAGGTCCTCTTCTGTGTAGTCTGGCACGGAATGATGGCGGCGGCGGCGAGAGGATGTACCTTCGGGAGGAGGAGGCTGCGATGCCTCTGGCTGCTCGGACCTGTCCAACTCAGCTTGGATTTCATCGTCGGAACCGTGAGTGTGGTCCTGAGTAGGAGCAACGGCAGCAGGAGGGGCAGTGAGGTCAAACAACCAGTTGGTACGGTCCTCTGGGTGTGTGCGGGTGTGGGACGGTAGGATGATGCTTCGGACGATCTTGCCTTGCACTACCGGATGGTATTTGCCGTCAGCTCGGGAGCGGATAAGATGAGAGGCTCTGCAGTGGTCAGTATCAAGGAACACCGAGGGGATGGACTGGAGGTGCTGGAGGCGGTCGCCAAGGTTCAGCCCAAGTGCAATAGCAGTGACAATCCCGCCAAAGTAGAATGGCTTCGAGCCACGGTTGCAGTTGGCCTGAACATGAGCCAGCAGAAACGGAGCAGCGTTGACAGGTTCATTGTTGAAGACGCAATGGAGAAAGAAGAGCTCTTTCGAGTTCACTTTGTGGTTGCTGTCTTTGGCGAAAATAGTGTTGCTCAACGCTCTGTGAAAGTACCGGATGGTTGGGTTATGGATATGAGTGGCGTGCAGGGAGTCCCAACCATCGGCATTGAGGCTGGTCAACTGATACCACAGCGTGAAAGCTTCGTGCTGGAACTGATCGGTGATGCGGCGGTGAGCGTTGTCGCCGCGAGGTAGCTGTAGGATGCTGGCAATCTGATTTTGGTTCACCTGATAGTTGGTGCCAAACATCCGGAAGCATGCGGCACCTGAGTGCTGGTTAAGTTCGCCGCTGGATGTGGCGTAAGTGAACGAACTCAAGAACTCAAGAGTGAGTTGTTCGTATGTTGGCTGTGGGTTGGTGCAGAGGTGCCAGATGCCTACCCTTTGAAGCATCCAGGTCACGCCTTCAAGGAGTTCGAGCTCCAAAAGCGATGGAAGGTGCGGATAATGAGTCGGCTGGAGCGACCTCTGATGAAATGCGATGTAGTTTGCTCGTTGTCTTTCGCCTAAGTCTCCTTCACTGAAGGTAATGTTGCTGACATCTGGGATTTCTGCATTCCTTGCCATTGTTGGAAGATGGAGAGGTTTCTGAAGATTGGGGTTTTTCTGCAGAGAGGGAAGAACTGACAGAAGTGTGGTTTGGAGGTTGAGTTTGGAGTTGAAATATATAGTTCAATGTGGGGAGGACGAAAATTCATAGTGGGGTAGGAGTTAGGATGATTGGAAGTGGTAATGGGGGAAGTGGAAGAGAACACGAACCCTGTTTTATCAGATATCAGTTTTTGAATGTGTGACGGTCGTCACGTAGGTGTGATGGTCGTCACCCGCGTGACGCTCGTCAGGGTCCTGTGACGGTCGTCACAGCAGCAAAATCTGCAGAACGCAGAATTTTGCTCTGAGGGCGTTCTCGTAGTGACTTTAAGGCTTAGTAATGATACTACAATGTAATTGAACAGCCAATAAACAACGGATAATGCGAAAATAGAATAATTGCATAAAAACTAGAATTGAAATAACATAAAATTGAAATGATTGTATGTAGTACATAAAGAAAACTAACAATGCGAAAAATTCGAATGATTAAATGAAACTAACTAGAATAAACTAAATTGAAACTACTGCTAAGAACTAGTAACTAATCTTTTCGTGTCTTCAACTCATCGAATTTCCGTGAATAGTAGTCGAGTTGGTCGCAGACTAAATCCATGAAGCCTACTAGTTCGCTGTGCATGCTTGCGATGTCAGCTTTTACATTAGTCAGAGTTGCATCAACGTCGTCCAATCTGAGTAACACGGCATCCATTTTGTCGGTGGTCTCCTCAGGGATAGGCTCAGGATAAGTGTTGTAGTGCGGAGGAGTCGTAGGGTCTACTTCAGTTTCAGATACAGCGTCCTCATAGTACATATAGTCGTGTGCCTCAGAGATGTGGTCACTGTCATACATATAGTTCTGTGGTGTTGACTGTGGTGAAGGAGGTCCCATAGGCTCATCCAATTCATAGAGCCAGTTGTCCTTGTTGTGGATACTTGTCATCAGATGATCAGGCAGTGTGAATAGCTGTACTGGTTTTTCGTTAATGAGGTACTCATACGGTCCAGGTCCCATAGTTCCCAAGATGCGCCTGTTAAAGCAGAATTGTATGTTCATGGGTCGGATGGTGCCAAAACGAGTGCTGGCATTTAAGTGGAATCTAAGGCCAAGCTCGTGGGCAATCATTGTTACTAGGCCTCCTATAAGAATAGGTGTCTGAGGTTCCAGCGTGAGGCGTTTGAAAGATCTCATCATGAAAGGCACTGCATTTACTGTCCGTCCCTGAGAAGCACATAACATGATGAATAACTCCTCTTTAGATACTGCAGTAATATTTTCTTCTTTTCCAAACAAGGTGTGAGCTAGTATCTTATGGAAGTATCTGAAGGCTGGGTTATGAATGTCATCATTATGCATTCTGTCTGGTTCAGGGTGATAGTCGCCTGTGATTCTACCCCAGAATTGATCGAGTTCAAAATCAATATCGTCATCTTCTGCACTGATGAACACATGCGGTCCGCTAGGGAATCCTAGGAGGTTAGCTAGTGACATCCGGCTATGGGTTTGGTCCATTCCAAACAATCGGAAGGTAATCAGCTCTGTGCTGGATCCAAAACCATAGTTGGGTATGTATCTGAAAGAACTAAGGAATTCATAGGTAAGATCCTTATAGGTAGCAAAACGTGTTTTCAGAGCAGTGTTCTCCCAACCCAGTTGATTGAACAGGTATTGAATGCTATCCGTGATCCCTAGTTTATCCATAGTAGCCTTATCATAATACAGCGTTAAGGCGAATTCTCTTTCGGTCAGTGCTGCAAATCTTGCCTTTTGAGCTAGTCCTCGGAAGTGAACCTTTGTGAAGTCGTATTCGGCCATACTCGCAGGTAATTCGGAGAAAACAGAAGGAATGTTTTGAAGGCTTTTAAAAATCCTGAAAAGTTTAAAACAGGAAATTGAAGTCAGGATTTTTAGAAACGAAAGGCGGTAGAAACAAAAGACAAAAGAGAAAAAAATAGAAATAAAAGTATGAAAACAAACGAAAGTAGAAAGTAGTAGTAATTATAAGTTTAGAATTTTTGTTGGATTTTCAAGGTGAAATTTTAAAGAAAAATGAAATACAATAACGAGGGAAATTGGGTTGCCTCCCAGTAAGCGCTGTTTTTAACGTCTAAAGCCAGACGATAGCTTGGTGAGAAGCTATTCGGGTGTTTGAGCTGGAAGCTCAAGCAATGCTATACTGCTGACTTGGGGACTGTTGTCATTCTTATTATAATGTTTTAGACGTTGCCCGTTTACGATGAACGGCGCATTCATCTTATCGGTAATTTCAACAGCTCCACTCTGAAGTACTTTAGTCACTTCATAGGGCCCAGACCACCTAGATTTTAATTTACCTGGGAAGAGTTTTAATCTTGAATTAAATAGCAATACGATGTCTCCCACACTGAATTGTTTCCTGATTGAACGTTTATCATGCCACTTTTTAGTTCGTTCTTTGTAGATACGGGCATTTTCGTAAGCGTCTAATCGAAGTTCTTCCAACTCGTGTAAGTTCAAGATTCGCTTCTCTCCTGCCTCGGTGTAGTTGAAGTTGAGTGTCTTAATGGCCCAGAAGGCCTTATGCTCTAATTCTACAGGGAGATGGCAGGATTTACCGTAAACCAATTTATAGGGGGTAGTACCTATTGGTGTCTTAAATGCGGTCCTATAAGCCCATAAAGCTTCTTGTAGCTTTACGACCAATCTTTCCTTGAGGTAGCGACGGTCTTTTCGAAGATCTGTTTTATTTCTCTGTTCGAGACCTCTACTTGTCTGCTGGTTTGCAGATGATAAGGCGTAGCTACTCGGTGTCGGACTCCATATTTAGAGAGAAGTTTATCGAATATTCGCGATATGAAGTGAGATCCGCCGTCACTAATGACGAGTCTCGGTACACCGAATCTAGGAAAGATTGTGTTTTTGAAGAGTTTGATTACTACTCGTGCGTCGTTTGTTGGAGCAGCTATGGCTTCTATCCATTTAGACACGTAATCGACAGCGATGAGTATGTAGTTATTACCAAAAGAAGGTGGAAATGGTCCCATGAAATCTATTCCCCAGACGTCGAAGATTTCTACCTCTAAGATTCCTTTCTGAGGCATTTCATCGCGTCGTGAGATGTTGTCAGTTCGTTGGCATCGATCGCACTTTTGCACAGCGATGTGAACGTCTTTCCAGAGATTAGGCCAGAATAAGCCGGCTTGGAGAATCTTAGCGCATGTCTTGGATGTACTAGCATGACCACCGTATGGTGCTGAGTGGCATTGGGAAATAATATTTTCTATTTCTTCCTCTGGGACACAGCGACGATATATGTTGTCGGCCCCTCTCTTGAAGAGTAGAGGTTCGTCCCAATAATAGTGTTTCAGATCGTGGAAGAATTTCTTCTTTTGCTGATAAGTAAGATCCGGTGGAAGCACGCCCGCAGCGAGGTAATTAACGATGTCAGCATACCAAGGTAATGTGACTTGGGCATAGACGGTTTCTACGGCTTTTTCGAATTCTGGATCTTCCGAGATTGAATTGGGTGTGTCACTTTCTAATTTGGCTATCAGACGTTCGTACGGGAAATCGTCATTTATCGGTACTGGTTCATGTTTGATGCCTTCTATTCAGGATAAGTGATCTGCAACAACGTTCTCGGTTCCTCTCTTATCTTTGATTTCTAAGTCAAACTCTTGTAATAACAGGATCCATCTCAATAGTCTTGGTTTGGCATCCTTTTTGCTTATTAGGTACCTTATGGCAGCGTGGTCTGTGTATATGATAATTTTTGCTCCTACTAGGTAAGAACGGAATTTGTCAAGCGCAAATATAACTGCTAGAAGTTCCTTTTCTATGGTAGCGTAGTTCATTTGGGCAGGATCTAAGGTTTTACTGGCATAGTAGATAGCATGGAGTTTCTTGTCCTTCCTTTGTCCTAGAACTGCGCCTACAGCATAATCACTCGCATCGCACATGATTTCGAACGGTAGTCGCCAATTGGGTGGTTGCATGATTGGTGCGGTGATAAGGGCTGATTTCAATGTTTCAAATGCTTTTAAACAGTCGTCGTCAAAGACGAACTCAGCATCTTTCATCAACAGGCCGGTCAGAGGTTTTGTGATTTTCGAAAAATCTTTTATAAATCTTCTGTAGAAACCGGCATGTCCCAGAAAACTCCGTATTTCTCGTACGGATTTTGGAGGTTGGAGATCTTTTATAATCTCTATTTTAGCTTTGTCTACCTCAATTCCTCTATCTGATATGATGTGTCCTAGAACTATTCCTTGTCGGACCATAAAATGGCATTTTTCCCAATTTAGGACGAGGTTTACTTTTACACAACGTTCTAATACCATTTCTAAGTTTTGTAAGCATCCTTCGAAACTTTGTCCACTTACCGAGAAATCGTCCATAAATACTTCCATGATGTCGTCTATGAAATCTGCGAAGATTGCCATCATGCATCTTTGGAAGGTTGCTGGAGCATTACAGAGTCCGAATGGCATTCGGCGGTAAGCAAAAGTACCATAAGGACAGGTGAATGTAGTCTTTTCTTGGTCATCAGGATGGATGGGAATTTGGAAGAATCCTGAGTAACCATCTAGATAGTAGAAATACAAATGTTTGGCTAATCTTTCCAACATTTGGTCTATGAAGGGTAACGGGAAGTGATCTTTGCATGTAGCCTTGTTAAGCTTTCTATAATCAATGCACATCCTGCTTCCAGTCACGACTCTTTTTGTTATTGATTCGCCTTTTTCGTTTTTAACCACTGTGACTCCTCCTTTCTTTGGTACGACATGAACTGGGCTGACCCATTCACTATCGGAGATCGGATAGATGATTCCTGCATCTAGCAATTTCTTTACTTCATCTCTGAATACAGTGCTCAGGATGGGGTTCAATCTCCTCTGATGCTCTCGAGAGGTTTTAGAGTCTTCCTCTATTGTAATTCGATGCATACAGATCGAAGGGCTTATACCTTTTAGATCGCTTATGTTATAGCCTAACGCGGTGGGGTACTTCTTTAGGACTTCTAATAGCTTTTCGGTTTCTGGTTGTCCTAAGTCGGCGTTGACTATCACTGGTCTTTTTAGTTCATCGTCTAAAAATTCATATCTAAGGTTTTTGGGTAGTGTTTTAAGTTCTAAAGATGGGTTCTTCGGACCTGGCATATGGTTTGGGGTTAGTGCTAAGCTTTCGCTTAGGCTGTCGTCTTTATACGGTTTACGCCAATTATCGTCTTCAGAAATATCGGGTATTTGAATCTTTATTATTTCTGAATACGTGGTCTCTTCATTTTCAAGTTCTCTTATGCATTCGTCAATTTCGTCCACTAAATAGCAGGTATCGTCTATTGCTGGTGCTTGTAAGAACTTGGTGAGAATGAACTCTATCTTTTCTTCTCCTACTTCGAATGTTAGCCTTCCTTTCTTCACGTCTATAATCGCTCCGGCTGTAGCTAGGAACGGTCTTCCTAGGATAATTGGGGTTACAGTGTCCTCCTTGATGTCCATGATTATGAAGTCGGTTGGAATGTAGAATTGTCCTATGCGTACTGGAACGTTTTCCAGTATTCCGACTGGGTATTTTACTGATCTGTCAGCTAATTGTACGGACATTTTGGTTGGTCTGAGGTCTCCCATATTCAGCTTTTTGCATATAGATAAGGGCATAACACTGATATTGGCTCCTAAATCGCATAGAGCTTTGTCTATTACGAACTTTCCTATGACGCAGGGTATGGAGAAACTACCTGGGTCTTTTAATTTAGGAGGCATGCGGTTTTGAATAATAGCGCTACACTCTGCAGTAAGTGTAACTGTTTCATTATCCTCGATCTTTCTCTTATTCGACAGGATTTCTTTGAGAAATTTAGCGTATGACGGCATTTGAGTTATCGCTTCTGTAAAAGGAATAGTAATATTCAGCTGTTTAAGGAGCTCTACAAATTTCTTAAACTGTCCTGAAGTTTTGGAGTTTATTAATCTTTGCGGATAAGGGATAGGTGGTTTATATGGCGCTGGAGGTGCTTGAGTTTTTTCACTTGCGGTATCCTCCTTCTCGTTGTCTTCCTTCCTCTCTAACTCGGATTCCTTTTCTGCTTGTTCAGTTGGTTTTTGTTGCATGGCTGAGTTTTCGGTCCGCGGATCGATCGGTTCGTCCAATTCTTTTCCACTTCTTAGTATCACAGCATTTGCTTGGCCTTTTGGATTCTGTTCGGGTTGTCCAGGAAATGTGCCAGCGGGTGTGGCAGCAGAGGCTTGCTGTTGAGCCACTTGTGATATCTGAGTTTCTAACATTTTGTTGTGGGTGGCTAAAGCGTCTACTTTTCCTGTCAACTGTTTAATTTGCTTGCTAGTGTGTATGTTTTGATTCAGGAATTCTTTGTTTGTTTGAGCTTGAGTAGCTATGAACTTTTCCATCATCAACTCGAGGTTTGATTTCCTAGGTGCATTCTGAGCAGCAGGTTTCTGATATCCTGGCGGAGCAGTAGGCATTTGCAATGCATTTTCGCTTTTGTAAGAAAAGTTTGGATGATTTCACCAACCTGGGTTGTAGGTATTTGCGTAGGGATTTCCTTGAGCATAATTTACCTTGGTGGGATTCCGGCTAGCAATGGGCATTCGGGTGCATTATGAGTGGTGCTTCCGCATAACTCGCAATTTGGAGTTACTGCAGCGACAGTTGCAGTGGGGTTAACGGTCAGACTATCGATCTTCTGTGCTAGAGCATCTACTTTAGCGTTGAACTTTTCAAGGCTGCTGATCTCGTACATCCCACCTTTCGCTGTGGTTTTCTCAGTTGGAGTGCGTTCACCTCCCCATTGGCAATGGTTTTGTGACATGTTTTCTATCAGTTGATAGGCTTCATCGTATGACTTATCCATAAGTGCACCGCCCGCGGCAGCGTCTATTGTCAATCTAGTATTGTATAGAAGCCCATTATAGAAAGTATGGATTGTCACCCAGTCTTCTAGACCGTGGTGAGGACATGTTCTCATCATATCTTTGAATCGTTCCCATGCTTCGTAAAGAGATTCAGTATCTTTCTGTCGAAATTCGTTGATTTGAGCTCTAAGCATGGCAGTTTTGCTTGGCGGAAAATATCTCGCTAAAAAGACGTTCTTCAATTGCTCCCACGTCGTAACGGAGTTGGATGGTAACGATTGTAAACATGTTCACGCTCTGTCTCTAAGAGAGAATGGGAAAAGACGAAGTCTTATCGCGTCTGGAGTAACTCCATTTGCTTTCACTGTGTCTGCGTATTGTACAAACTTCGTTAGATGTTCGTTCAGATCCTCAGTTGCGTTTCCTGAGAATTGGTTTTGTTGTACAGCCGATAGCAATGATGGTTTCAGCTCAAAATCATTTCGGGTAATAGCTGGGGCAGCAATGCTACTTCTAGGCTCCATCTGAGAAGGTGTAGCGTATGCCTTCAGCGGTTTGTTTGGAGGTCTTTCAGCCATCTCTGGTTCTTCTTCTTCTGATTTGGGAATGGGAGTGAGAGGTTCGGGAGTGTTATGTTTGAGTTGTTTGAGTTGGTACTCAATGATTCTACTTCTTAAATGTAAGAAGCGTTCTAGTTCTGCGACTGAAGGTTTTACGATATCGCCTTGCGGGCGATTTCTTGGCATACAATCGACAGGACTAGTAAAGGAAAAATGAAAATTGTTAACCTAGTCTATACGGCGTAACAGAAGGTTACACTATTGACTAAACGGGTCCCCGGCAACGGCGCCAAAAACTTGATCGCGACTTTCTATGTCTAATACAACCTAACTGCAAGTGCACAGTCTATCGCGTAATAATAATAGATATCGATCCCACAGGGACTCGTAATCAAACTAGTGTTCTCGGGAGTTACTATGTTTAGCTAGGTAGAATATGTTTAAGGGGATAAGATTTTCACTAAAAGGGAACTAAGAATACTATTTAGATTATAAATGATTGAATCGATATGTAGTAATTGTGTTCTTCAGGGATTTGATAAGTTACTGGTGTATGAAATAATTTTCAAAGTTTATTTAAGCAGAAAATGGTGATTTGAAGACTCTCGCCTCACGATGGTTATTGACGCTAATCATAATCCTAAGGGCCAAACGTACACTTTCGTATCCCGTTTGGGGTTAAAATTATTTTTTTGGAAATCTCTAAGTTCTAATTCATTTTAAAGTGCTTTCGCTGTTATTAAAATGAATGACTAGTGTTTACTATCTGACCTTACCGCAGCTTTCGCTTGTTGGTTCGTATCTTAATTAATTTCCCACTTTCGTGGCAAAACTACTTTTAAATAAGTTCTCGCTTTCGCGACGAAGTTTATTCAGTAAATCAATTTTAAACACTCAGACCATAAGTTACTTTTGAAAAGAAGGTTTTTCAACCAGTTGTTATCAAATCCCATTCGAATTATTACTACATATCGATTACCTAAGTTTAGTTAGACATGGATTTGGGAAAGATAAAATATAAATAAAAACAATAAATAATGATTTGCATTATAATAAAACTGGAATCGATTGAAATGAGAAACCTGTAAATATTCCAATTGGCCTTTGGGCAGATCCTCCACAGATGTTGGCAGGATTCTGATCTCTAATGCCAAATTGATCGTACAGTACAAGTAGAAATTGCAGAAGAATGAAAAATGGAATACAGGAAAGGTAAAGAGAAACAAATAAGAATATTGCTAGAAAATATGCTCTGGAAAATAAATTTGGCAGCACTTCGTTGTATGAATGCAGCCCCCTTTCTGAGGTTCCTTTCTTGCCTTTTTATAGAAGTGGAATTCCAACGGTTACCCTTGGAGATGATGGACTTTGAGGCAGATAATTTAGGGAGTCATGGTCCACTCTGTGGGAATTGGAACTGATTCTTTAACGTGTAATTGAAGTGGGGCGTTTTTGCCTGCATGACGGTCGTCACAAGGTGTGACGGTCGTCACCCGTATGACGCTCGTCATGTAGCTGTGACGGTCGTCACATCAGCAAAAACAGCTTCCTACGCTTTTCATTGTGTTTTCACTCCTTTTTCGTCCATATTTCATCTGAGATTGCTTCTTTTCTTCATGTTGCCTTGTTTAGACGTGATCGTTGAAAACCTGCAAAACATCAGACAAATAACACGGAAATAACCCGCAATCGGATCGAAAACGGTTAAACTTTAGTTGAATTATGCATAAAAATATCTATATGATTTCGTGGTATCAATCATCCACATAAAGAAACAAAATAACAAATGAATTTTCAGGTCGAAATCTAAAGTAAACACGGTGATCAAACTGACTTCTAATGAAACCTATGTGTTCTATGAACTTATTAAATATATTATTCCATTGTCCAGGAGATTGTTTCAGTCCATATAAAGATGTATTCTGCTTGCACACATAATCTTCCTTTCCCTTTTTTGCATACCCTTCAGGTTGCCTCATCAGGATTATTTCATCTAGATCTCAATACAAGAAAGCAGTTTTTACATCCATTTGTTCCAATTCCAGGTCGAATTGTGCCACCATGGTAAGCAACATTTGAATGGACATGTACTTCATAATAGAAGAGAACACATCATTGAAGTCGACACCTTCTTTCTGAGTGAAACCCCTTGTGACCAATCTTGCCTTGTATCTCTTCGATGTCACTCCTTCGATTCCTTCCTTAACTTTAAAAATCCACTTACATCTAACTAACCTGGCTCCAGAAGGTTTCTTGATCAGTTCCCAGGTGTGGTTATCATGAAGATACTTCATCTCATCATCCATGGCCTTCAGCCATTCAGTCTTATTTTGACTTCTCATAACTTCCTTATAGTTTATAGGTTCTTCATCCAGAACCTCTCTTCTAGAGATTAAGGCATAAGCTATAAGATCTACATACCCATGTCTTTGAGGTGGCTTGATGACTCTTCTCGACCTATCTCTGGTCAACATGTAATCATCGACAATTTCCTTAATTTTGGCAGCAACTTTTGCATCTTCTTCGACTTCATCTGGGTCATACAATTCAACATCACTCTGCTCCACCTTAACATGAATCTCTTCATGTTCCAGTTCTTCTTCAGATCTTCGAACTTTGACTAATGTCATCAGTTTTCTTAAAAGTCATCTCAGCCTCATTGAAAACTACATCTCGACTTGTGATACACCTCCTGTGACCTGGCTCTAAGTACCACACCTATAAGCTTTGACTCCTTCAGGGTATCCAAGGAACATACATTTCAGAGCTCTAGGTTTGACCTTGTCTTGCCTAACGTGAGCATAAGTTATGCAACAAAGTACTCTAAGTTTGTCGAGATCTGATGGATGTCCCGACCAAACTTGTTCAGGTGTCTTCATATCCAACACAATCAAAGGACATCTGTTTATCAGATATGTTATTGTCAAAACAGCCTCTGCCCAAACACCTTATTTTACCCAACACTAGTCAACATGCATCTAACCTTTTCCAAAATGGTTCAATTAAACCTTTCAGCCAAACCATTTTGTTGGGGAGTACCTGCAGTAGTAATGTGCCATGCAATACCAAAGGCTACACATAAACCGTCGAACACCTCATTGCAAAATTCAAGGCCATTGCCGATTCTTAATTTTTTGACCTTTTTGCCAGTCTGATTTTTGACCAAAGTCTTCTAACTTTTGAAATTCTCAAAAGTTTCATCCTTAGTCTTTGGGATGAATACCTATAACTTTCTGGAATAATCATCAATTATGGATAGAAAATACCTTGCTCTTGAATGTAATGGACACCTTAAAGGCCCCAAAGATCAACATGAATGTAATCAAGAGATCCATGTGTTCTTTGTTTCCCTTTGTTGTACTTCACTCTGCAAGATTTTCCAAGTACACATGGGTCGCTACTCGAAAAATGCAACGACGGGGAGGCGAGAATGAAAAGACAGAAGAGTCGCCATCGAACTTTATTTATCCCATGAGGGGAAGGGAAAATATCGAGAAAACCTTAAGAAAGAAACGGATAAGATGGTCTCGTGACCAAAGAACGAGTTCAGAAGTCGGTTATGTGAAGGAAAGATATTAGCACCCCTCGCATCCATCGTACTCGATGGGAACCATTTGTTTGTCGACGTGTGATGATATCTGCTAAAATATAATGCTTTCTATGAGTGTTCCAAAGGATAAAGAGAAGGGTTAGAAATAGAGAAAGGAGGGATAACAGGAAAGAAAGGAGAAAGAACAGACTCGGTAGGAATTCGCAGTCCTAGGCCTACGTATTCTCAACAGATATGAGAAAGTCAGAGTCAACGTAGTTTCAGAAACTACGGGTAAAGGGGAATGTGCTCGCCAATACATCGCCACCTTGTGCCTATGTATCATCATCTGGTATGAGAAATCAGAGCAGCCGTAGTTCGGCTAACTACAGAAGAAGGTGAAAAAGTGAGCTCGCCAAGACATCGTCGTCTTGTGCCTACGTATTCTCATCTGGCATGAGAAATCAGAGTAAACTTAGTTCGTGCAACAGTTAACCGGTGTTTTTGTGGGTGATGCTATCATGCGCATTCTAGTAGTTTAGGTGTATTGCTGCTCGCTCGTTGGAGACTTAGGCGTTACTTGTTTGCGGTAGAATGGACGCAACATATCCTTTTTGAAAGATTAGTTTTCGCCAAGCGAGGCAAGGTGTCACGTTTGATTTGTGGAATTTTTTAGGGTTGAAATAGGTCCTCGGATAGTAACCCCTTGCGGGTAGTACCCAATTCGTTATCTCAAATTTTTGTTATAAAAAGGTGTGGCAAAGGTAGCGTCTTCTTATTGAAAGATGAGTATCGAGACCACACACTCTACAGTGAGTATCCTGACACTCGGAGAGGAAGAAGTCTACACTCAATCCTCTCTCTTTAGTTCAATACAAAGAGAACTTCATTCTCTTGTTAAAACTGTTTTTGATTTTGAATGGTAAGTGCTTTGCGACAGTGAAACCTAACGGTAATGTCAAGCACTCGGGATAGGAGAAGGCCTACGCCTAACCATTCCACGACCATTCAAGTTTTTTGTGAAAAGAGGTTGAAAATGCACTAGGTACGGGACCGAGGTTTTAGGAGAAAAAGGTTTCAAAAAGAAGAAGTGGAAAAGAGAGGGTGGTGAATATAATCACGTCTTCATATTGAAAGACGAGTATCGAGACCACACACTCTACAGTGAGTATCCTGACACTCGGAGAGAAAGAAGTGTACACTCAATCCTCTATCTTTAATTCAATACAAAGAGAACTTCATTCTCTTATTCAAATGTTTTGACAGTGTTAGTGAATCGAGTCGGGACACAATGTGACGCTAAACCGTCATAGCTAGACTTATGAGGAAAGTAGAACTATAGGAGGTCACGTAGATTGATATACATGCAAAACACAAGATAGAGAAATGATATTGAGAATCATTCTCTGATTTAATCGTGTTGCACGGACCAAAAACAGTGGGATCTCGTCTTAATCGCAAACAAAATGTCGATTAATCGAAGGTAGCCTATCGCGATCCCAAAGTAAAGAAAATGACCCAAATGGTCACTTTCCATAGATTTGAAATCGAGAAGGTTATCAACTCCGATAAATCCGACGCTTACGGATACAAGACTTCATCGATCAATAAAATTGAAAAGAAGAAAAAATGAGGAGAGAAAGAAGGTGGTCTCGGATCCAACGTCATTTATCAATAGTTTGACTAATAACGGTTTACAGAGGTCTCGTCATCGACCAAAAACAGAGGAAAAAAGTCCTCAAAGGTAAATGAAAATATTAGAAACTAACTTCTAGAGAAAAATTAATATAAAAACTCTAAGAATTAAATTAAAAGAAAATAATTACAAAATTTCTAGAACGCTAAGTTAGAAAAGTAAATCTAAAAATTTTAAAAAAAACTATAAGAAATTCAAAAACATATATTTACAAAATTCTAAATAAACTACGTGTGTGTGTGTGTGTGTGTGTGTGTGTGTGTATATATATATATATATATATATATATATATATATATATATATATATATATATATATATATATATATATATATATATATATATATATATATATATATATATATATATATATATATATATATATATATATATATATATATATATATATATATATATATATATATATATATATATATATATATATATATATATATATAAAAACTAAAACTATTAGAAAAATATTAATATATTAATTAAACTAATTTATACAAAATACATATTAAAAATCTTAAAATATTTACGATTTTTTAAAAAGATAAGGGGAGGTGGGGGTACAGTAAGTGAAACGGAAATGGGTCTTGGCCCATTACTCACAAAAACACACGGCTGAGTAAAAAGAAAAAGTTTAACACAATTCTCATGTTAAATTGGAATGCTGTGAAAAAGGGGAAGGAGATATCAGATCTATCATTATCAACAAACAAACAATGCTACAAGAATCGTCACAGTGAGATAAAACAACGCGGTTAACCTTCCTCCTTCTTTGAACCGCCTCAATCTTCTTCGTTGTCTTTCTATTTCACAATCCCTCCTTTTGTTCGATTTGAAAACCCTTTCAGTTTGAGAAGATTCTGTTTAAGATCCCTAACTTCATGGTTTTAATCTTGATTTGTATGGGATAGGTTCAAAGAGAAGAAGATGTTTTACGAAAACGACATCTATTCTGACATTTCCTCTGCTTCCTGTTTCTTTGTTTTGGTTGTTTCATGGATCTGAGTTGTGTGGAAGGTGAACGGTGACGAGTTTGAGTGGTTCGTTTTGAGATCGGAGTTTGCTTGGGTTTACGAGGGTTTGAGAATGGTGGTTCTGTGAAATGGGAAGAAGAAGAGTGGTTGGAGGAGAAAACAAAGAGGAAAACAATTTCTGCTGTTGTTACGGTTGGTGGTGTGTGATGAAGAGGGTTGCGCGAGGAAAGGGGTCGCGGTTGGTTGTGGTGGAGAGTGTGAGGGTTTCTGGGTTTTCAGATAGCGACAAGGTTTCGGATTGGAGAGGGTTTATGGGTTTTGCTGAGAAAAATGGTGAAATACAGTGGTGAGAAGCTAGAAGAGGGGCGGCCGGTGAGTGTAGATGGGATTAGGGTTCTAAATCTGGGATTTTCAGAGCTTGAAGATGATGATGAATAGTAAGAGGTGGGCCGCTAGGGTTTTCTTGGTCTGAGGTTGATGACAAACAGTGTCTTTATATATCAGTGTGTGACACGTGTCCCGACATGTGCTGATATTTGCTGAATACTAATCCCAATTAATTTTGAATAATGACTCACCATAATGCTAACTACAATATTCTACTACTAATTAATTATAACAAAAACTAACTTAAACTAATCATTTAATTAAAGCTAATTATAATAATAATCTAATGACTAATCTAAACTATTCTAATATAATTAAAATTCTAATATTCTAATTAACTCCTAATAAAAATATATTAAAACTATTTAAAAGTTAAATTCTAGTTAAAATTTTAAATAACCAAAAAACTATTTCTAAGCTATTAAAATAAAAACTATTCTAAACCAATAAAAACTATTTTTTATACTAATAAAATCTATTAAATAAAAACTAAAACTATATTCTAGAAAAACCATTTTGACTAAAAATATTAAAGTCCTATTTCTAAAAAATAAATACTTTCTAATAATTCTATTTCTAATAAAAATTAAATATAAAAGTCTATTAAAAAATCTATAAAGAAAAAAAATCTAATTTCTAATAAAACTAAAATATTATATTTCTAATTCTATTAAAATGCCATAAAACTAAAAGCTATATTATAAAGCTATAAAAAGCAGAAAAAAAGAATAAAATCACACAAAGTAGTGAAATAAAAATGGAAAGACCGGGCGAACACCGCAACGCAACCGAAATTATTAGTACAGACTGAAATGCCAGAAAGAGAGCAACCCCCGCTCGATTCCGGAATAAATCTCTTCATCTGAACTAGTTTGAATTGTCTGAAACATGAGCAAAGGGGTTGTAATCCCGATAATCCACTCTAGCTGATAACACTGGTAGTATGCGAGAAATGATCTACCTAAATAATATGCGGATGAAATGCAAAGCAAAAGCCAGTCAAAGGTAGAAAAGGGTGGAAAATGTTAGGGTACAACAGCTGCCCCTATTCAAACGACTTGGACCTGAAGGGATAAAAAGAGAACGAATTTCAAACATTCAAGGTAACAAGCGGTTGAATACAAGAAGAACCCAGAAATTTGCCAACCGCAAAAATAGTAAACTACAGAACTGTCCACCGAAGTGGAAAAAGAATCAACTAGTTCACAATCTGAAATAGAATTCCGCTGGGGAAGAGTTAACTCAACAAACTAAACTCTGTTGGGGAGAATGTGTTAAGATGAACACATCTGTCAATGATCTTGCTGGGGTCTGGATACCACACAGGCTCAAGAGAAACACCAATATTTGCCGGTGTTTGGATACCGCACAGGCTCATGAAATAAACCAACATTCGTCGGGGTCTGGATACCGCACAGACTCATGAAATAAACCAACATTCACCGGGGTCTGGATATCGCACAGGCTGATTAAATAAACCAACATTCGACAGGGACTGGATACCACACAGGCTCATGAAATAAACCAACATTCGTCGGGGTCTGGATACCACACAGGCTCAGGAGAATACACCAATAACTCTTGCCAGGGTCTGGATACCACACAGGCTCAAGGGAATTTAACAAATGCGGGGGTCTGGATACCACACAGGCTAAAGAAATAAACCGGTGTTAGCGGGGGTCTGGATACCGCACGGGCTAAGGAAATAAACCAGTGTCAGCCGGGGTCTGGATACCACACGGGCTTGAGGAAATAAACCAGTGTCAGTCGGGGCCTGGATACCGCGCGGGCTTAAGAAATAAACCGATGGAGGCTGGGGTCTGGATACCGCACAGGCTTAGGAACACAAACTGGTGGAAGCCGGGGTCTAGATACCGCACAGGCTTGAGCCAATAAAACTGGTGAAAGCCGGGGACTAGATACCGCACGGGCTTAAGAAATAAATCGGTGGAAGTCGGGGTCTAGATACCGCACGACTTAGGAAAAAAAACGGTGGAAGCCGTGGTCTAGATACCGCACAGTCTTGAGCCAATAAAACCGGTGAAAGCCAGGGTCTGGATACCATGCGGGCTTAAGAAATAACCCGGTGGAAGCCGGGGTCTGGATACCGCACAGGCTTGAGCCAATAAAACTAGTGAAATCCTGGGTCTAGATACCGCACGGACTTAAGAAATAAACCGATGGAAGCCAAGGTCTGGATACCGCACAGGCTTGAGCCAATAAAATCGATGAAGTCAGGATCTGGAAACCGCGCGGGCTTAAGAAATAAACTGGTGGAAGCCGGGGTCTGGATACTGCACGGGCTTGAGCAAATAAAATCGATGGAAGTCGGGTTTTGGATACCGCACGGGCTTAAGAAAATAAAACCGGTGGAAGCTGGGGTCTGGATACCGCACGGCTTAGGAAACAATCCGGTGGAAGTCGGGGTATGGATACCGCACAGGCTTGAGCCAATAAAAGTGATGAAAGTCGGGGTCTGGATACCGCGTGGGCTTAAGAAATAAACCGCTGGAAGCGGGGGTCTGAATACCACACGGCTTAGGAAACAAACCGGTGGAAGCCGGGGTCTGGATACCGCACAGGCTTGAGCCAATAAAACTGGTGAAAGCTGGGGTCTTGATACCGCGTAGGCTTAAGAAATAAACTGGTGGAAGCCGGGGTCTGGATACCGCACAGGCTAAAGAAATAAACTGGTGTTAGCCGAGGTCTGGATACCACACGGGCTAAAGAAATAAACCGGTGTTAGCCGGGGTATGGATATCACACGGGCTAAAGAAATAAACCGGTGTTAGTCGGGGTCTGGATATCGCACAGGCTAAAGAAATAAACCGGTGTTAGCCGAGGTCTGGATACCACACGGGCTAAAGAAATAAACCGGTGTTAGCCAGGGTATGGATATCACACTGGCTAAAGAAATAAACCGGTGTTAGTAGGGGTCTGGATACCGCACGGGCTAAAGAAATAAACCGGTGTTAGCCGGGGTCTGGATACCGCACGGGCTAAAGAAAAAACATCATTGTTAGCCGGGGTCTGAATACTGCACGGGCTAAAGAAAAACATCGTTGTTTGCTGGAGATACAACTGGAAACAAGAGGTAACAACCTGGCTTATGTTTCAAATGCACATGTTTGAATTTGGCGTAATGCTCCATACGAAATGGAAATGCTACGCATTTAGGAGGATGATATGCACAGTGCAAATGCAAAGGAGCCACTCCAGCAAAATAAATGTTGAAGAAACAAAGTCAACTCCGCTGGGGATGACTGGGTGTGCCAAGTATGATTAGACTTATGCTGGGGAAAACGAGCCCTGGATAGCCTTCTGGAAAAGAAATCCCCTGGGAAAAACTGCTCTGCTGCGAACAAATCCACTTTGCTGGGGATCAAACCAACTTTGCTGAAGAAAACACCCTGAATGACCTTCCAGAATGCAACTACTCTGGGGAACAAACAACTCGGTTGGGGAAAACAAATCCACTCTACTGGGGAAATACAGCCCTGGATGGCCTCCTAGAACAACAGAACTCTTCTAGGGTACACAACAAAATGCTGAGGATAAAATCAAACTCTGTCGAGATCTCGCTCTGCTGGAGATTAAATATGATCTACTAGGGATGATAAATAAGATTTACTGGGAAACTATCCCAAACTCTCTCTGCTGAGGACTGAGAATAACATTCCCTGGGGGTAATCCCACTCTGCAGGGAAGAAACCTACTCCGACGACTTTGCTGGGGGATTAGGGATAAAGATTAATTGGGAAACATCCCAAAGAACTCGCTCTGAAGAATACCAATAACCAACCGGTTTCTGCTGCGGAAAAAAACTTCGCCGAGGAATACTCATTGAGGGAACTAACATTAACCTCTGCTTGGGGAAATGAGAATAAAACTCCACAACATCAACCTCTACTTAGGGAAATAAGACTCATCAACATTCGCTTGGGGAATGAGTCAAAAAATGAAACTCTGTGGGGAAACAATACTGAACTTGTTCCACTGATGGGGGAAAACACTTCCATACCTACCTGTCAAGGGATAGGTGCACGCCACTACTGAGGAACCTTAGTTTCAACCTGTTGGGGATAAGTGCAATCTCAACCTGCCGGGGAGAAACTAGTCTTAAACTGTTGGGGAGAAACTAGTCTTAAACTGCATATTTTCGCTGGTGAGACACTTCCAATCTGACATCTTCACCTTGTGAGGATGGTGTCGCTACTGCGAAAATCGGCGTCGGCTAAACAGAAGAGTCGCCACCGCGCGTTATTTATCCCACGGGAGGGAAAGGAAACGCTCAGAGTAAACCTCGCACAACACGGGAAAGGTATGGTCATCGCAACCAAAACCTGGATTCGGGAGTCGGTTACGCAAGGGGAAGGTATTAGCACCCCTCACGTCCGTCGTATTCGACGGGATCCACGCTTGTTTTCAGGTATGGATTGTTATTCTATCTACTCTAAAGGTCAGGGGTTAAAAAGAAAATAAAATGACTCGGCAAAGTATCGCACTTTATGCCTACGTATTCTCGTCTGGAACGAGAAATCAGAGTCAACGTAGTTCGCCTACCTACGGGAAAGGAGGGGAAGGTTGCTCGCAAGGATATCGCATCCTATGCCTACGTACTTTCATACAGCATGAAAGATCAGAGCAAACGTAGTTCGGGCCACGTACGACACAAGTCTGTCTTGGTTGATTTTATTCCTTCTGAAAAAGGTTTTCTTGATTAACAGTCCCGGCGGACAAAAATGACGCTTTGATGAGTTCACCTTCTTTTACGAAAGAAGTGTCTTTTATTGTGTTTGAAATCTTTATTGTGTTTTTCTGTTTGTTTTGAGGAAGAAAGAGACAGAACTCTAACCTACGGTTGCGAAGGGAATCAAACTATCCTAATGTTATCATGCATGGGTTAAGACCTAATGTCTATCATGCTCCTCTCTTGCACAGAGAGAAACAGAGATCCTACGGGATAGGCAGAAACAGAAACAATAACAGATATAATAAAGCGGTAAAATGCATGGATGCAACAGTACAAGCGAGGCAAGGGAGTCCCACTCAACCTCGAACCTGGAAAACAATAGGCGAAAGTGAACAGGATTCACTTTCAACCCAACAGGGTAAACAGCAAACAATACAGTCCAGAAAACCACTCAATACATCAGGAAATGAAATACAGCAAAAATAAACAGCCTCAGCAGCTCTGGATCAACATCTGGCTCCAAGTAATCTCCAATCAGTTACAGGCTTCAACAAGCATCAATCTCCATCTTCATGGCCTTCAGGTAAGGGCTTTGATCATCAGTCTTCTATCTGCAATGGCTTTTCTTCAAGTTCAAACCTCCAGGATGAGGGATCAGTCACAAGAGTGGATTGGGTGTTAAGCAATCAGTTGACTACCAAAGGTGGTGAACAGACTGCTTCTAACACAAAAGACATTTTCTCTCAAGAGTTCTATCTCTTAGACACTATCACCAAGCCTTCCAAAGGAAGGGGGTGAGGGTCTTAGAGAGACTCTGAATCACAGAGAAGAATGGATGCAAACAAGGCAATCCATGTTGGAGAAACAAACTTTCTAATCTAGAGCTCTGCCTAGCTCCTAAACCCTAGTCTCCTCAGCATCTGCTAGCAAGAATCTTCTCTTCAACTCTGGAAGTTGAACTTCAACATCTGAATCTCCAATGGCTTCATCTTCCCAAGTCTTCAACTCTCCCACATCCCCAGACAATCCCAATACCCACACAAGCAAGCAATAATCCCCATAGGGCATACTATACCAGTCAATCAGAATGTACAGTACATTAATAGCAGTAGGGGAGTCCTGACTTTTTCTAAGGGGATCTAATAACTACCCATAGCCCCTATAGTCCCATAGCTAAACTATTCAAACCCTAAGTTCTAAGGGAAATGAATTGATTCTCCTAATTCATCACCTAAAACCCTAGTTTGTTCATATTATTCACACCTACACTAAGCCCCTAAATTTAATTTCTAAAAATGGGAACTAAATTGGATCTACAAGTTTAATATCTAACCTAAACAACCTAAAAAGAATGGGCAAAAAATATTGAAGCAATTAATAGAACAAAAAACAACAAAATCATGTATGAAATTAAACTATTTAAAATGTCATTTATTTAGAAAATATGGGAAAAATACCAAATAAAAAATAAAATGCAATTTTTATTTTTTATAATTTTCTAGACATCCTAAAGAAAAATATGCAAAAAGAATGAATTAAAAAAAGATGATTTTTCTATTTATTATGATTTTTATAAGATGCATAAAAAATGAAAAGAAAATAAAAAGAAAATATTAGGAATAAAGAAAGGGGGTGAGAAAAGTAAGGAAAATACGTTCAGCGCATTGGGCCCATCAAATTGGGGGGTGCGAATAGCTGTCTGAGCCCAATTCCCCCCAATAAATGAAACGGTGCGTTTCATCTTTTGAAAATTCCCTCCATTCTGAGATTAAATCACATCCGTTGGATGAGTCCTCCAAGTCAAAGGTCAGACTTCCATCGTGTGGCTCCTGACCCTTCTTCAACCTCCAGCCACCTAGGGTTTCAGAAAACCCTAACCATGCATGATACTTCCCTCTCTTCGTGCTCTCTCCACACGCCATGAAAACACACGATTCCAAAAGCAAAATTCAACAACTTCTTTCCCTCTACAAGCCTATAACCATAGTTTACCTTGAAACTCAAGCAATCAGCTAATTCGATAGGTGGAACAGAGAGAAGTCACCATTAATACCTGATATGAAACCTCTCTAATTCTCCACAAAACTCATCCTAAACTGATCTACACTTCCTCATGATCATAGCATGCTACTCTACTAACATTTTCGTGCCTTAATCCAAGAGTTAAGAGCCTCAACAGAATTAACACATCATGCTCAAACTTCATGAAATCTTCTCAAATTCATCCAAAACAATCCTCTACCCTACCTTAACCGTTCTACACTATCAAAACCTATTAACCCTAACTAATTCATGCTATACGAAGAGAAAACAAACCTGGTGTAATTCCTTGATACAGGTGCTGAGATCTTCAAATCAACTGCTTGTGATGAAGGGAATGTGATCAGTAGGCCTGGTGATTACTTCTGTATGCAACAAGTGTGGTTCTAAGGCCTTGAATCACTCACTTCCAAAGTTCATGCTTCTTGAATGATAATGGTGAATGGTTCAATTCCTTCTTCAATTTGACAAATGAAAGTGTGGATTCTGATTCTTGTGTGATGATGATGGAGACTCAATCAAGAATAGTGAAGATTGATGAGAAATTGAGGGAGTTTTGGAAGCTTATGCAAGAATGGGAAAATGAATGAAAATTGAGGTTTTGAACAAATGGGAGCACCAACCCTTGCATGAACCAACTTGCATGAATATATAGATGGGATTAGAACTTCCTAGAAGCTTGGAGAAGTTTCCTTTGTGCAAATTCCCTTGGATGTTGATTATGTAACTTTCAATTCAAGCAACCATGGATAACTATCAAATTATGAACTAAACTCAAAATTCCAATTTATCCAATGTCTTTAAAATGCCCTTTCCATTCAAAATGACCTATAATTTTGCATCATTTGGCCAAGATATGAAAAATCTCATTTTTTAAGCCATTTTTCTTCATTAAATTCAACAATTTTGAAACCTTGTGCTATGAACTTTTCCAATCTCTCATGGTCACTTTTCTAGACTCAACATGTCATTTGGAGCAAGTTTTATGTTGTAAGTTTTTCCATTTGAGGCCTCCTTGTATGAGTTTTGGACATAGGTTAAAATGACCTATAATTCACAAATGACCAAAATACCCTTTGCTTGCCAAGACCATAAATTGAGTTCCACACATCATATGAAGGCATACTATACCATTCTAGAAAGCTAAGACAATAAGGAACAATTCTTATGTTGACCAGAAATTCATTTGAAATCTCCTTGAGGTGTAAAAATTGCTTGGAAGTCAAGTCACTTTCACAGACAAAATTTCAGATACCTCAGATGACCTGTAACTTGCAAGGACCATAACTTGAGTTATATAAATCTCCTTGATGTCTTCCACCACTCAAATTAAAGGTCTTGAGATCCTCTACAAGTTCCATGTTGGCCAAGGATCCATTTGAAGCTTGCATTTTGACTTATCTTGCTTGGAAATTTGACCTAACTAGGGGATTTTACACAGAAACCCTAATTTAGAGACTCCTCTTCTCCTTGATTTCTCTTGAATTCTTCTTAGCATAACAACATATCCTTGTTCTCCATGTCAAATGATGAACCCCACATCCCTTCAATAGACCTGAATGCCCTTAAATCAATCAATTGACCTAGGGTTGACCTAGGGTTGACCCAGATGAAACCCTAGTTGACTGTCTTCAACTGCAATTCTTGTGATCCCATCAACAACTTGTTTTCTTCTCCAAATGACTTTCTAAGTCCTCCAAGATGTCTAGATACTCCCCATGCTCTCAATTCACAACTCATAATTCCCTTGTTGATCCTCAGACACCCTCAGTTAGGAGATATACTCAGTGCTTGATCCACTGAACTCCCTGCTTTCAAATTCTTTCTTGATGACTTGAATGAGATTGAATTAGGATAATAACCTCTGGATAGGCCTCTAGAGATGAGAATAATGCTTGATCCCCTGTTGAATGACTTGATATGCTTATGCTATGCAGATGGTTAGGCTATATACATGACTCTATATGCAAATGCTAATGATATTGAAACATAAACCAAGTGAATAAGGTTGAGCAAATTTTAGGGTGCAACAGCTGCCCCTATTCAAGCGACTTGGACCCGATTGGGTGAAGAGAGAACGGCCTTCAAACATTCGAGGTACGAGACGGTTGAATACTAAGAAACCCGGAAATTTGCCAACCGCAGAAATAAACTGCACCCCTGTTTGGGTAACGACATCCACTGCCTGGATCTGACTGTTTGCAGCCGCTCACTGATCTCGTAACGACCACGCTAGGGATAACAGATTGCTTGCTTGTCCACATTAGGACTCTGTCTGTCATCAATACGAAGAAATCTCAACTAGAACCTGTCCACGTTAGGACTCCACTTGCTGTTAACCCAGAAAAATCTCGGCAACTTCGCTGAGGGATATTCCAATAAATCGTCCATGTTAGGAATATACTCTTCCACGTTAGGAATAACACCATCCACGTAAGGAATCATCTCTTCTGCATCTGTCCACGTCAGGACTAAACTTTCCATCTTTCCACGTCAGGATGCAATCTTCTTTTTCCACGTAAGGAGGATCGTATCAATCTGTCCACGTAAGGACTCCAATACAACTCGATATGTCTGCGTCAGGACTCCAATCTTTCAGCGTAAGGAATACAACTTTGGTTCTGAACCTGTCCACGTTAGGACTCACCTTTCCACGTAAGGAGTACATCATTCTTCCACGTCAGGAATCAACTTTTCTTGAATCCGTCCACGTAAGGACCCCAATCTCTCCCCGTAAGGAAACCAACTCTTTCCGATTTGTCCGCGTCATGACTACATTTTTCCACGTAAGGAATGCCATCTTAATCTGTCCACGTAAGGACTCCGCTCTTTCCACGTAAGGAATCCTCCTCCTATGTGTCCGCGTAAGGACTCAATCTTTTCCACATAAGGAACACGATCTCCTTTCCCCGTAAGGAACCATTTTTCTGATTTGTCCACGTAAGGACTCCCATCTTTCCACGTAAGGACCTGAAGTTTCTCTTTCTCTTCCACGTAAGGAACATGCCTTCTTTCCATGTTAGGCATACTTCTTCTTCTGAATCCGTCCACGTCAGGACTAAATTTTCCACGTAAGGAATCTATCTTCTTCTTCCACGTTAGGAATAACTTCTTTGATCTGTCCGCGTCAGGACTAAACTCTTCCACGTCAGGAACAATCTCTTTCTTTCCACGTCAGGAATCAATCTTGATATGTCCGCGTGAGGACTCAATCTTTCCACGTAAGGAAACCCATTCTTTTCCACGTAAGGAGATCTTTTCTCAAACCGTCCGCGTCAGGACTTAAACTTTTCCACGTAAGGAAACGACCTTACCTTCCTACGTAAGGCATACAACTCGTCTCTTATGCGTCTGTCCACTTCAGAACTGAACTTGCTTTTCCATGTAAGGAACTGAAGCTTCTTTTTCCACGTAAGGAATAGATTCGTCCACGTCAGGACCCATGTTTCGTCTTGATTTGTCCACGTAAGGACTACATCTTTTCTGCTGAGAAAATACATCTTGTCCTCGTCCGGACTTGTGTGTCTTCAACTTGCTTGTGAAATAAGACTTGTCCACGTCAGGACTCCACACTCAATCAATACCGATAACCCGAACCGGTCCCCGTTAGGACTAACACACATCGTCAACTTGAGGAAATGTCTACGTTAGGACTCCACATTCCCACAATCTTCTTTAGCACAAAGAAAACCTGTCAATAAAATTGTCCACGTTAGGACTCCTCCTTCCACCAATTTCTTATCACTGACGTTACAGCAACTTTGAGGCTGGCTCTACTGGGGACATTTGGAAACCAAACTTCCGGACGCCTGTTCTGATAACCGGCGGTAGCCTCTGAAGTTCTGATTCATGAATCCTTTGATGACAAACAACTCCGCTTGGGGGATAAGGAGAAACTTATCCTGCTGACTCTGGCGGGGACAACACAAGAAATAAATAACTTTGTTCGGAGACACAGAGAAACTTCATCTTGACAACTCTGTGGGGAGTAGTGTCAAGGCTGACACCTCGTGGGATGTCTTATGTCGAGATCTTGAATGCTTGATAATTCATTTGAGCAAGGGCTCTCTCTACCTGCACGAGAAACAATACTTGAAACAAACCGTTAACCAACCTGGTTTATGTTTCAAAAATGCGCATGTTTGACGGCGATGTAATGCTCCATTCGACATGGAAATACTACACTTTATTTGGTGGATGCAAGTACGACCCTATATGCCAATGCAACCGCAGACTTGAACTGCTGGGTACAGGAACTGCTTCAGCAAAATAAATGCTGGAAATAATGCCAACTCCGCTGGGGATAGCCAGGCGCTACAGAATCATTCCATCAAAATAAATGCTGGAAGAGGGGAGTCGACTCGGCTGGGAAATGGGGGACTTAAACCAACATTTCGTTGAAGTAATGCCCTGCTGGGGAATATAACTCTGCCGGGGAATCACAGATACGCTCGGTATGATCGGACTTATGCTGGAGAGTGAACGGATATCACACGGTATTTTGACAAAATAAATGCCAATGCGCCACACCAACTCTGTCGGGGAGAGCCTTAATCTTCGAGTTCCACCGGGAGGAATACTTGCTGAGAAGAGAATTACGCTGGCGATGGGGTGATTCTCTTGGAAAAAATCAATTGACTCCACTGAGGAGAGAGTAAATGACCCTGCAAGGAAAGGTAAACTGCCTGACTACAGCTCGCAAACACTAATATTCTGCGGCTAAACCCCTCTGCTCGTGATACACTGTCTGAATACAGCCTACAATCTTGGGACCGCCAATTCTGCTGAGGATAAATGACTTGGCCGGAGAATGCTCTCTTGTATAAGCTACGACTGGCTAGGGAATTCGATCCTTCTTCAGTAAGGAACATGCATGACCTGCGCGGAGATCGAGTCTTTTATTACTGCAGTCTCTTGATCATTTTCCTTGTACGGCTATGAGACCTGCAACAACACAAACAAGACAAGACAACTCTATGCAACCAAGTCGATTCAGGTTAGTGACGTTATTTTCAGTTAATTCAAAGCTTTAGCAACTGTTGGCAAGGACCAGTGACGTTATGCACATGTTAGTTTCATCAAACTTAGGCGTTAATCATGCACAAAACCGTAAAGAACAGTGTCAAGTATTGAATAACGTATTTTATTGATTGGGCCCCTGAATGGGCGGAGTTTTTGTACACGGGATGTAACTCCTGAAAAGAGGAAGCTACACAAAGCAAATATACAAGTATACACAGGAAGCATAAATATATCGACAAACTAAATTTGTACACATGTCGGCAACGGGATGCAGATGAACACCACGAACTGATCCTCCTATGACTCGTCCGACTCTAATGCTTTCCCGGTATTCACGCTTCTGAAGAGGTTGTATCTGACAATCGACCCCTCAGGTATTCTCCCGCACTGATGCTTACCGCAATATCAAATTCGGACCGCAGTCATTTGCTTTTCAAATCCCTAACTTTTGCGTGACCCGCCCTTTACGGGTTTTCAGTTCACCGGGATACCCTTTTTTGCCGAAGCCGCCCAGTGTAGGTTTTCAACTTCGCGGGTGTACATTTTTTCAATTTTATCCCTAACTTTTGCCCGAACCTTCCATTCTGTTTTTGGTTCGCCAGGATGCCCCATTTTTGCCTGGACTCTCTTTTTTCCGTCCAGCGGGTCTATTTTAAGCAAAGTATTTTTTAACTGCGTCCGAATTCACAGGCGACGTAAAGTCTTCTCCGTCCATGGTGGATAACAACAACGCTCCTCCTGAAAAGACTTTCCTGACAACGTATGGCCCTTCGTAGTTGGGGGTCCACTTGCCCCTGTGATCTGCTTGCGGCGGGAGAATCCTTTTCAGCACAAGGTCGCCCGTCTGAAAGCTTCGCGGATGTATCTTCTTGTCATATGCTTTCTTCATTCGGCTCTGGTACAAACGACCATATGCTAGAGAAGCCAGCCTCTTCTCGTCCATCAAGCTCAATTGATTCAACCTGTCTTTCACCCATTCTGCCTCGTCCAGCTGAACGTCTCGCAGTACCCTCAGAGAAGGGATCTCGACTTCCAATGGTAATACCGCTTCCGTTCCATACACTAATGAGAACGGGGTTGCCCCGGTTGATGTGCGTACCGTCGTACGATAACCGTGCAAAGCGAAAGGTAGCATCTCATGCCAATCCTTATAGGTCACCACCATTTTCTGAACGATCTTCTTTATATTCTTATTGGCCGCTTCGACAGCGCCATTCATCTTGGGTCGGTAAGGGGAGGAGTTGTGATGTTCGATCTTGAAATTCTGACAGAGCTCCTTCATCATTTTGTTGTTCAGGTTTGAACCATTATCCTTGATTATCCGCTCGGGAATCCCATATCGGCAAATGATATCTCTCTTGATGAATCTGGCCACCACTTGTTTCGTTACATTTGCGTAAGACGCCGCTTCCACCCACTTGGTGAAATAATCGATTGCTACTAGGATGAACCGATGCCCGTTAGAAGCTGTCGGCTCGATCTTTCCAATCATATCGATTCCCCACATCGAGAATGGCCATGGCGATGACATTACACTCAGAGGACTTGGAGGCACATGGATCTTATCAGTATAGATTTGGCACTTGTGACACTTCCTCGCAAACTTGAAACAATCAGTTTCCATGGTCAGCCAAAAATAACCTGCCCGCAGCAGCTTTCTCGTCATAGCATGTCCCCCAGCATGCGTACCAAAGGTACCTTCGTGTATTTCCTCCATGAGCAACTTTGCCTCTTTTTCATCTACACAGCGCAACAGCACCAAATCGTGGTTCCTTCTGTATAAGACGCCATCCGGATTCAAGTAGAAATTACCCGCTAATCTCCTGAGAGTCTTCTGATCTTGACTGGATGCCCCAGCCGGATACTCTTTGTTCTTCAGGAAATTAAGGATATCAAAATACCATGGTTTGTCATCAGATGCTTCATAAATAGCAAATACATAAGCTGGCCTGTCAAGCCGAGAGATGATGATTCGGGGAGCCTCGTTCCAGAAGTTGACTTTGTACATGGAAGACAAAGTGGCCAGGGCGTCAGCCATTTGATTCTCTGCCCGCGGTACGTGATGCAATTCAACCTTGTCGAAGAAGGGCAACAATCTCCTTGCATAATTCATGTAATGTATCAAGTTGGGCTGACGCGTCTCCCATTCCCCGTTGATCTGATTCACCACCAGAGCTGAGTCTCCGTATACGTCTAAGTTCTTGATTCGCAAATCAATGGCTTCTTCAAGCCCCATTATACAAGCTTCGTATTCGGCCTCATTGTTGGTAACGGCAAAGGTCAATCGGGCAGTAAACGGGATGTGCGACCCGTGTGGCGTAGTGATGATTGCCCCTATTCCACTACCGTAAGCATTCACAGCTCCGTCAAATATCATCTTCCACTTGGAACCCACCTCTGGTCCTTCGTCTGGCAACGGCTCTTCACAATCTTTCATCTTTAAGTACATGATATCCTCGTCAGGAAAATCAAACCTCGTCGATTGGTACTCTTCAATAGGCTGCTCCGCCAGATACTCAGACATCACACTCCCCTTTATAGCCTTCTGCGAGACGTATTGAATGTCATATTCAGTCAAGACCATCTGCCAACGGGCAATTCTACCTGACAACGCCTGCTTTTCAAATACATATTTGATAGGATCCATCTTCGAGATGAGCATGGTTGTATGATTCAGCATGTACTGCCTCAAACGCTTGGCGGCCCAGGCTAGCGCGCAACAAGTTTTCTCCAGCATTGAATATCGAGATTCACAATCTGTAAATTTCTTACTCAAGTAATAGATTGCATGCTCTTTTCTCCCTGTCTCGTCATGTTGACCGAGAACACAACCCATGCTTCCCTCAAGAACCGTCAAATACATGATCAAGGGTCTACCTGCCACTAGGGGTATCAAAATAGGAGGTTCTTGCAAGTATTCTTTTATCTTGTCGAACGCCTTTTGACAATTTTCGTTCCACGTTACAGCTTGATCTTTCTTTAGCAACTTGAATAGTGGTTCACACGTAGCAGTTAGGTGAGATATGAACCGAGCGATGTAGTTCAACCTCCCTAAAAACCCGCGCACCTCTTTCTCTGTTTTAGGCGTCGGCATTTCCTGAATCGCTTTTATTTTAGCAGGATCGACCTCTATTCCTCTTTCGCTTACGATAAACCCCAGCAGCTTACCCGATCTCACCCCGAAGGTGCATTTGTTAGGGTTCAGCCTCAGCCTGAACTTCCTAAGCCTTTTAAATAACTTCAGCAAATTCACCAGATGCTCTTCCTCCGTCTGGGACTTGGCAATCATATCGTCAACATAGACTTCGATCTCTTTATGCATCATGTCATGGAAAAGGGTCGTCATCGCACGCTGATATGTTGCCCCAACATTTTTCAAACCAAAGGGCATCACTTTGTAGCAAAATGTTCCCCAAGGCGTTATGAAAGTAGTCTTCTCCATATCCTCTGGCGCCATCTTAATCTGATTATAGCCCGAAAAGCCATCCATGAAGGAGAATACGGAGTATTGAGCGGTATTATCAACTAACACGTCAATGTGAGGAAGTGGAAAATCGTCTTTTGGGCTTGCTCTATTCAAATCTCTATAATCCACGCACATTCGAACCTTGCCATCTTTCTTTGGCACTGGTACGATGTTAGCAACCCATGAGGGATACTTTGTCACGGCCAGGAAACCAGCGTCCCACTGTTTTTGAACTTCCTCTTTGATCTTCACTGCCATATCTGGTCGAGTTCTGCGAAGTTTTTGTTTGACCGGCGGGCAATCTTCTTTCAGTGGCAGGCGATGCACAACCATATCTGTATCGAGCCCTGGCATATCTTCATACGACCAAGCAAATACATCATTATACTCTCGAAGCATTTCAACCAGTCTTTGCTTGATATCGCCCTGCAGCGCGGCTCCGATACGAATATTCTTCTCAACCCCTTCCGACCCTAAGTTGATAATTTCGATGACCTCATCGTGAGGAAGAATGGCTCTTTCCTCTTGCTTCACCAACCAAGACAGTTCTTCAGGAACATCACTATCTTCGACAACCTCTTCTTCGGCCTGAAATACCGGGTGCTCGAAGTCGGGACGAGTCATAGGTGGTTCCAGAATGTCATCTGAAAATGTTATCCTGCAAAAGGAATGGTTAAGTGCTTCAAAATGCGTATAAAGCGAATAACCACGTTGCCATTTTATTGAAAAATATAAAACAAGAAAGACAGGGATTACAGTATCGACACATGAAAAAACGCCATTTATTTAATGATTAACACACAATGTTCATAACAACACAGCCCTAAGCAAATCACGATGCCCCGGGCAAGACATCAGATTATTCAACAATTAATAAAGCAAAGCATTACTGTTTAAGAGTCACAGGAACAAGCTCCTGAATAGACCAGTTGCACAGTCCTTGTCCTGGCGTGCTTGGCTGAATCCAGGCATCCATATCACAGTCGCTGTCTCCTTCATCAGACTCCGAAACATCATTGACAGTTTCATGGCACACTCCACTGGCAGAGATGGTGATTGGCCCTCTGAAACGGGGTGCCCCCACGGAAGGAGTTGACGACGACGGTTGGTATCCCAGCCCGAACCGGTCCATCTTCACAGGAATGTCCAACACTTTGCCCCAGCCCTTGGCTTCTCCTGCTTCTACTAGAGCTTGAGCTTCTTTATATGATGAGACAGCTATCTCCGACGCTTTGCTCGGCCCGGGACCTTTGTCCTTGATGCGCAAACCTTCAAATGCCTGGAAGGGCGTTTCGTGGATTTCTCCGTCGACCTCCACATATTTAAATGACGACAGGTGGCTGACCAGGATGTCCTCTTCTCCGCATATGGTGACTACGCTGTCTCCGACCATATATTTCAACTTCTGATGTAGGGTAGACGTGACTGCCCCCGCCCCATGAATCCAAGGTCTTCCAAGCAGGCAGCTGTACGCAGGCTGTATATCCATGATATAAAACTCAGTTGCAAACACCTCCGGCCCCACCTGTAGAGGCAATGTAATCGATACAAAGACTGTTCTCCGCGTGCCGTCAAACGCTCTGACTACCAAGTCGCTGGGCGTGCACAAGATTCCTCTAACATCCAACTTCATCATCGCCTTCTTGGGCAGCACATTCAAAGATGACCCGGTGTCAACCAATACGTGTGACATTACTGATCCTCTACACTCAACAGATACGTGCAGCGCCATATTATGATCTCTCCCTTTCGGAGTCAAATCAAAGTCGGTAAAGCCCAAGCTGTGGCCTGCATTCACATGTGCCAACACTCCTTCCAGCTGATTCACGGAGACGTCTTGGGGTACAAAAGAAGTATCGAGGACTTTCAGCAAAGCATTTCTGTGAGCTTCCGAACACAACAGCAATGACAGGATAGATATCTTGGACGGCGTCTGCTGCAGATGCTCCACAATCTTATAATCACTTTTCCGAATCAAGCGCATGAACTCTTCTACGTCTTTCGATGCCGCTTCTTTTTCGCTTGCCTGCACTGGGACATTCTCAGCCACTTTCCCTTTTCCTTTCGCTAATCTTTCGGCCTCCACCTCGGGCGATATGAAGATCCTACCACTCCTTGTCATACCTCCCGAACCAACAACATTATCCACAGTCTCAGCTGGCGGCTTGTTGACATCAATCTTTATTCCGTCACAATATACTTCCAACCCATATGACCATGGGACTGCTTTCGTGTTCTCGTACGGGATCGGCCCGGCCTTAGTTATGGTAATCGATGGTCGCTGAGCTGGTGCGGCAATAGTGATTGTCTTTCGAGGAATCGTTACAGTGGCCACATCAGTCTGATCATATGCTACTGCCCCTGCGGGCTCTGCTTGGTCAAACTGCAATAAACCTTCATCAATTAAAGCCTGAATGCCTTTCTTCAAATCATCACACCCCCCAGCTAGGGTCCAACATTCTAAGCAATATTCGTCACATCCTGGATAAACACCCCCTTGCAATAGTCGGCTTTTTATCTCGCTCAGCGGCGTCTTTAAATCTTCAACATTCATAATCAGATTTAACCCTTCCTCAGTCAGAATGGCGTTTGCCCCGTGATTAGGCATGGGTTTCTGCACTATATTCGGACCTGCCGTTCCGAAATTGATAGTCTTATTGTCCAAAAGATCTTGCACAACATGTTTAAAAGCATGGCAACCCTCTATATCGTGGCCCGGGGCCCCAGAATGAAACTCACAGTGCCTGCTTGCATCGTAACCGAACGGGGGAGCTCCCGTTATCGGTGCCAGAGTTCTCTTCTCCACCAAGTTCAATCCTAACAATGTCTGCAACAAATCTGCATAGGTTGAGGGAGGCTTCTCAAACACTCTTCTCGGTTTGCCACCCTGGAATCTTCGCTGAGCCTGCTGTGCCCCCTGCTGAGGCTGCTGCTGCTGTTGCATTGGCTGTTGCTGAACCGGTTGTTATTGCTGGAGTGGTTGTTGTTGATACGGGATAGTAACACTCGCCACCTGCTGCGGCTGACGATATTGACCTTGTCCCCTGCCTCAGCCTCGGCCTCGGCCTCCAAATACTGCGCTTGCCTCGCCCTGACGGCGCCCACCAAAAGCCTTCCTATTACTGCCAGATGCAGTTGATTCCTCAACCTGGAATTTTCCTTGCTTAATGTTACGTTCAATCTTTTCTCCCATCAGAATTAGGTCTGAAAAACTGGCCAGAGACGTGTGAAATAGCATATCATGAAACAGACCTGTGAATGTGCCGACAAACATGTCATTCATTTCCTTATCTTCTACAGGAGGACGGACCCTGGCAGCCATATCGCGCCACCTTTGCGCGTACTCTTTAAAGCTCTCCCCCTTCTTCTGAGACATCCCGGCCAATTGGACCCGATTGGGCGCCAAATCGCTATTATACTTGTAGTGAGCTACAAACGCCTCCGCCAATTGCTTCCATGTCTTGATATCGGTTGGCTCCAACCCCATGTACCACTCTAGGGAAGGACCCGACAGACTATCTTGAAAGAAATGTATTAGCATTCTTTCATCAGTTGAGTACGCAGACATCTTTCTGTAATAAGCTCGTACATGCACTTTTGGACATGTGTCCCCTTTATACTTATCAAACGCAGGAGCTTTGAATTTGATTGGCACCCTCAAGCCAGGTACCAAACCCATTGTTGCCATGTCCAAACCCACAGCACTTTGGTTCAGGACTCCCCTCATCTGCTCTTCCAGCATTCTGATCTTCTGTGAGTCATCCATCGGCCCTTCGAAACCTCCTCCGGAGAAAGCGTCCTCCTGCTGATCTTCTTGCCACATACCGTTTCCAGCCCCATACCCATCATATCCATTATTACGTCCAGCTCTGATCTGATTCATCCCCGGACCTCGGCCTCTGTTGCCGTACCCTTGAACACCTTCAGCAGGACCAAAAGCCATAAATCCAGCACCGTTTCCATTTCCGAAACCTCCGTAACCCTGGTTGGTCGCACCATAACCGTCCTGCCCAAAGCCCTGAGCATTAAAGCCATATTTTCCCGCATTATCGAATCCCTGATCATTGAATCCGAATCCAGCATTGACGAAGCCATTGCCTCCCATGTTATCTCCCAAATTGACATCACCCAGCCCAATGTTATGGACAGCAGTCTCATTCCCAACTCCGACGTTACCATTCACAGCAGCGGTAGTGTTGTTGACATTAGCAGCAGGTATATTGACTACAGGTGGAGCCACTGGCGTGGGAGTGCCGTCTCCATGAACAGTATCGACCCGTACAGACTGATGATCCTCGTTACCGTGACCAGCATTTCGGGCCAACAGAGGCTGGACCATGGCCTGCAAATTCTCCTGACCCTTTGCAATAGCTTCCATGGTCTGCATAAAGAGAGCGAGCTTCTCGCGCACATCTTGCATCTCGTTCTGCATTTGATCCATGATTCTTCGACAGTTGGTGCGAGTAGAATAGCGGTGCGGGTGCTGATCTGCAATCCTGAAAAGTACCTGGTACAGAGCAGGACATAAGACACTATTCAAAGATTACCTGTAATGCAATATGAAGATGAATGCAATGCAATGTGTCTGTGCATTAGGGAAGTTCATTCCCCCAGTTCTAGTGTGAAGGTGCCAGTGCAGTGACAGTGCTAACAATAAGAATATCGGAGCTGTATCACAGAAAGCCTCATATATTACGGAGAAAACCAGAATACAATGTCGCTGAGAGTACAACAAGAAGGCATGACCTCAACCAACAATCCTGGTGATGGTCAGCACTATGCAACTAAAGCATACAAGTTACTACATGAAATGATCAAATCCTCCCAAAAGTCTGGTACTCTTCTATTAACTTCTTGGTCTCTGGATGACTTGGTCGGTCAAGAAGCCCTTCAACAAGTTGGTTTCTCTTCTTAAGAACACGGCGCACGTCTTCAGCAGTTTCTTCCCATGCCCCGTCTCCGAAGCGATCCTCTAGTTTACGCTTCTGAGACACGGCTTCATCTCTGCCTTTGATGGCCTTGTTCAGTGCGTTCTGGAGACTGTACCGGGTCATCACTTCTTCCTCACACTTCTTGATGCTGGACTTCAACTGCTCTTCGAGGTCGGAGATTTGCTGCTTTAGCTTATCTTCCCTCTTCTTGTTGTTGGTGAGTGTAGCATTCCAAGTCTTATTGCAAGAAGAGATCTCTCGGTGAGCGATATCAAGCGCCTTCTTCTTGGATTCAAGCATGTCATGGGAGCTTCTGAACTCTTGCCCCAGACGTTCGCGCTTCTTCCTCTCCTCAGTCAACTCATCCCCTAATCTGTTCATTAGCTCAATCTGCTGTTGGAAAGCATACACGGCCTTGTTTTTCTCACTGCGTACCTGGGCTAACTCTTGCTCTAACCCTTCATTGATCTTCATCAAGGCTTCCTTTTCTCTCACCACTTGCTCGTATGCCTCCCTAGAAACAGTAGTTGGCTCCGCTACCGGAATAAGAACAAGAATTGGTGCGTCTGGAAATGGCATCTTCAACTGACTTGCTCTTTCCTGGATCCAGACCCTGTATGGTGCATAGGCCTGACAGTCATTCTTTCCTAACAACGGCTTCCCTCTGCGGTTAATACGCGTCCAGGCATGCTGCAGCTTGGCTAGCAGTTCTCCCTTCAAATCACCGGTGAAGTACAGAGATTCCTGTACTTCCTCATCCTGAGGTGGATTCTTCAGTGCATATCCGAACTGGCGAATGAATAGAGAAGGGTTGTAATTGATACACCCTTTTCTTCCTATCAACGGCACATTAGGGTACCCAGAACAACTGAAGATGAGCTCAGATCCCAACAGGTCTCGATCAAACCACTCCATATCTTCCGACGATAGCCTCATCAGGCGCTCTGGCCAACCAACTGGGACTGTAATCTCTGCAACAGATCTTCTCTTAGGAAGGTGACTTTCAAACCACATACTCAGCAATGGTACACAAAGATGAACATTCTTTCCTCTTCCCTTCTCATTCTTGTAATGCAGTGAGTGGTAGAGATCTCCGAGTAAGGTAGGTACAGGATTACCAGCGGCAAACAAGTAGAAAGCATCGAAGTCCACAAAATCCGGTATATTGGGGAACAGTACTATGCCATAAATGCACAAGGCCAACACAGCATTGAAAGCAACCCAGCACCCGCTCTTGGCATACTCTTGGGCTTTACCAACTAAGAACTGAAGTGAGAAGCCTGGAACTCCACGGGAAACAGTAGTCAATAGTTCAGAGGCGTCAATATGCAATGCTTTTGCCAAATCCTCCGGCTTGGGCTTGGCGTCATAATGAATGAATGGAACCTGGTTCTGCACGGGCAGCTCAACATACTCAGCGTATTCCTCCAGGGTTGGTCCCATAATAAAGTCAGAGAACGTAAAGCACCTCAAAGCAGGGTCGTAGAATTGCATCAAAGCATACAGCCCATCTAACTCTACCTCTGTAGGTTTGCACACCAATCTCAGTAGTCTACCATAGCTCATCCGGAAGCTCCTACGAACACCCTCATCAGCAAGGGAGATCAACCCAAGTAGAGGAACAATATCAGGCGTAGGCAATTTGTAAGCAACCGTTCTCCTTAAGCTAGTCATGATCAAAACTCAGAAGTCTGGGCACTAGAACTAGGGAAATGCAAATGCACCTGCAGCACAGACACACGTTAGTGAAATGCAAATGGTAATGGATATGCAGTAATGCAATGCAAGCATAATGCAACAGGGACCGAAGCTGTAGCCGAATAGCCTGAACCCAATCAAGAAAGGTCTCAGATAGACCATCCAGAAGTCCTCAAGCCCTGGTCTCAGATATACCTCAAACAAAGCTCCAATATTGGTCTCTGATAGACCCCATAATCATAACCTGAATGGTCTCTGGCAGACCTCAGATCATATCCCCCACTGGTCTCTGACAGACCTCAGAACACATCTCCAAATAGTCTCTGACAGACCTCGGAACACACCAACTGGTCTCTGACAGACCTTAGAACCCTCCATAAATATCCAAGATCCTGATTAACAAACCGGTGGTCTGAAGGTCTAGTTACCTGCATAACCCTGAATCCCCTCACAGGTGGGTGGCCCTATAACTGGCACAAGGTACGGCGTCCTATTCGGTCGTCGGCGTCACAGACTTTCAGGGTTGATGATACGATTCCCAGAAGGAGTGGCATCATCAATTCCTGAAGAGGCCTCACTTAGCCAACTTCCAAATGATCGGTCCCCAGAGTCGACAATCCAACTAACCAGCAACCCACGCCAACCAAAGGAAGGGGCAGGAGGCCAACCAGATGAACCTCGTCTGAGTGTATATTTCATGGGACACCAAAGCAAGCAAAGCAAGCGGACACCCACTAATTTCTACTCTAATTCTAGGTGCACTCAAGCCCAGGTCCGGCTTATCTCTCAATATCAGAACACCCGTCACACCCCAGATACAGCAATAATAATCAATATATATAATGCTGAAGATAAAGGTCAGAAATATAAAATAACTCCATACAAAATCCTCGACGGGAAAACAAGCGTTAGGATTGACTCTCTCAAGGGACGTTGGATCCCAAATTCATAAGAACCATCGCAGTCCTTAGCAGCCAGGGGACGTTGGATCCCCAGCAGAGTCGCCAGCTGTCGCTACTGCGAAAATCGGCGCCGACTAAACAGAAGAGTCGCCACCGCGCGTTATTTATCCCACGGAAGGGAAAGGAAACGCTCAGAGTAAACCTCGCACAACACGGGAAAGGTATGGTCATCGCAACCAAAACCTGGATTCGGGAGTCGGTTACGCAAGGGGAAGGTATTAGCACCCCTCACGTCCGTCGTATTCGACGGGATCCACGCTTGTTTTCAGGTATGGATTGTTATTCTATCTACTCTAAAGGTCAGGGGTTAAAAAGAAAAGAAAATGAAAATAAAATGACTCGGCAAAGTATCGCACTTTATGCCTACGTATTCTCGTCTGGAACGAGAAATCAGAGTCAACGTAGTTCGCCTACCTACGGGAAAGGAGGGGAAGGTTGCTCGCTAGGATATCGCATCCTATGCCTACGTACTTTCATACAGCATGAAAGATCAGAGCAAACGTAGTTCGGGCCACGTACGACACAAGTCTGTCTTGGTTGATTTTATTCCTTCTGAAAAAGGTTTTCTTGATTAACAGTCCCGGCGGACAAAAATGACGCTTTGATGAGTTCACCTTCTTTTACGAAAGAAGTGTCTTTTATTGTGTTTGAAATCTTTATTGTGTTTTTCTGTTTGTTTTGAGGAAGAAAGAGACAGAACTCTAACCTACGGTTGCGAAGGGAATCAAACTATCCTAATGTTATCATGCATGGGTTAAGACCTAATGTCTATCATGCTCCTCTCTTGCACAGAGAGAAACAGAGATCCTACGGGATAGGCAGAAACAGAAACAATAACAGATATAATAAAGCGGTAAAATGCATGGATGCAACAGTACAAGCGAGGCAAGGGAGTCCCACTCAACCTCGAACCTGGAAAACAATAGGCGAAAGTGAACAGGATTCACTTTCAACCCAACAGGGTAAACAGCAAACAATACAGTCCAGAAAACCACTCAATACATCAGGAAATGAAATACAGCAAAAATAAACAGCCTCAGCAGCTCTGGATCAACATCTGGCTCCAAGTAATCTCCAATCAGTTACAGGCTTCAACAAGCATCAATCTCCATCTTCATGGCCTTCAGGTAAGGGCTTTGATCATCAGTCTTCTATCTGCAATGGCTTTTCTTCAAGTTCAAACCTCCAGGATGAGGGATCAGTCACAAGAGTGGATTGGGTGTTAAGCAATCAGTTGACTACCAAAGGTGGTGAACAGACTGCTTCTAACACAAAAGACATTTTCTCTCAAGAGTTCTATCTCTTAGACACTATCACCAAGCCTTCCAAAGGAAGGGGGTGAGGGTCTTAGAGAGACTCTGAATCACAGAGAAGAATGGATGCAAACAAGGCAATCCATGTTGGAGAAACAAACTTTCTAATCTAGAGCTCTGCCTAGCTCCTAAACCCTAGTCTCCTCAGCATCTGCTAGCAAGAATCTTCTCTTCAACTCTGGAAGTTGAACTTCAACATCTGAATCTCCAATGGCTTCATCTTCCCAAGTCTTCAACTCTCCCACATCCCCAGACAATCCCAATACCCACACAAGCAAGCAATAATCCCCATAGGGCATACCATACCAGTCAATCAGATATACAGTACATTAATAGCAGTAGGGGAGTCCTGACTTTTTCTAAGGGGATCTAATAACTACCCATAGCCCCTATAGTCCCATAGCTAAACTATTCAAACCCTAAGTTCTAAGGGAAATGAATTGATTCTCCTAATTCATCACCTAAAACCCTAGTTTGTTCATATTATTCACACCTACACTAAGCCCCTAAATTTAATTTCTAAAAATGGGAACTAAATTGGATCTACAAGTTTAATATCTAACCTAAACAACCTAAAAAGAATGGGCAAAAAATATTGAAGCAATTAATAGAACAAAAAACAACAAAATCATGTATGAAATGAAACTATTTAAAATGTCATTTATTTAGAAAATATGGGAAAAATACCAAATAAAAAATAAAATGCAATTTTTATTTTTTATAATTTTCTAGACATCCTAAAGAAAAATATGCAAAAAGAATGAATTAAAAAAAGATGATTTTTCTATTTATTATGATTTTTATAAGATGCATAAAAAATGAAAAGAAAATAAAAAGAAAATATTAGGAATAAAGAAAGGGGGTGAGAAAAGTAAGGAAAACACGTTCAGCGCATTGGGCCCATCAAATTGGGGGGTGCGAATAGCTGTCTGAGCCCAATTCCCCCCAATAAATGAAACGGTGTGTTTCATCTTTTGAAAATTCCCTCCATTCTGAGATTAAATCACATCCGTTGGATGAGTCCTCCAAGTCAAAGGTCAGACTTCCATCGTGTGGCTCCTGACCCTTCTTCAACCTCCAGCCACCTAGGGTTTCAGAAAACCCTAACCATGCATGATACTTCCCTCTCTTCGTGCTCTCTCCACACGCCATGAAAACACACGATTCCAAAAGCAAAATTCAACAACTTCTTTCCCTCTACAAGCCTATAACCATAGTTTACCTTGAAACTCAAGCAATCAGCTAATTCGATAGGTGGAACAGAGAGAAGTCACCATTAATACCTGATATGAAACCTCTCCAATTCTCCACAAAACTCATCCTAAACTGATCTACACTTCCTCATGATCATGGCATGCTACTCTACTAACATTTTCGTGCCTTAATCCAAGAGTTAAGAGCCTCAACAGAATTAACACATCATGCTCAAACTTCATGAAATCTTCTCAAATTCATCCAAAACAATCCTCTACCCTACCTTAACCGTTCTACACTATCAAAACCTATTAACCCTAACTAATTCATGCTATACGAAGAGAAAACAAACTTGGTGTAATTCCTTGATACAGGTGCTGAGATCTTCAAATCAACTGCTTGTGATGAAGGGAATGTGATCAGTAGGCCTGGTGATTACTTCTGTATGCAACAAGTGTGGTTCTAAGGCCTTGAATCACTCACTTCCAAAGTTCATGCTTCTTGAATGATAATGGTGAATGGTTCAATTCCTTCTTCAATTTGACAAATGAAAGTGTGGATTCTGATTCTTGTGTGATGATGATGGAGACTCAATCAAGAATAGTGAAGATTGATGAGAAATTGAGGGAGTTTTGGAAGCTTATGCAAGAATGGGAAAATGAATGAAAATTGAGGTTTTGAACAAATGGGAGCACCAACCCTTGCATGAACCAACTTGCATGAATATATAGATGGGATTAGAACTTCCTAGAAGCTTGGAGAAGTTTCCTTTGTGCAAATTCCCTTGGATGTTGATTATGTAACTTTCAATTCAAGCAACCATGGATAACTATCAAATTATGAACTAAACTCAAAATTCCACTTTAGCCAATGTCTTTAAAATGCCCTTTCCATTCAAAATGACCTATAATTTTGCATCATTTGGCCAAGATATGAAAAATCTCATTTTTTAAGCCATTTTTCTTCATTAAATTCAACAATTTTGAAACCTTGTGCTATGAACTTTTCCAATCTCTCATGGTCACTTTTCTAGACTTAACATGTCATTTGGAGCAAGTTTGTTGTTGTAAGTTTTTCCATTTGAGGCCTCCTTGTATGAGTTTTGGACATAGGTTAAAATGACCTGTAATTCACAAATGACCAAAATACCCTTTGCTTGCCAAGACCATAAATTGAGTTCCACACATCATATGAAGGCATACTATACCATTATAGAAAGCTAAGACAATAAGGAACAATTCTTATGTTTACCAGAAATTCATTTGAAATCTCCTTGAGGGGTAAAAATTGCTTGGAAGTCAAGTCACTTTCACAGACAAAATTTCAGATACCTCAGATGACCTGTAACTTGCAAGGACCATAACTTGAGTTCTATAAATCTCCTTGATGTCTTCCACAACTCAAATTAAAGGTCTTGAGATCCTCTACAAGTTCCATGTTGGCCAAGGATCCATTTGAAGCTTGCATTTTGACTTATCTTGCTTGGAAATTTGACCTAACTAGGGGATTTTACACAGAAACCCTAATTTAGAGACTCCTCTTCTCCTTGATTTCTCTTGAATTCTTCTTAGCATAACAACATATCCTTGTTCTCCATGTCAAATGATGAACCCCACATCCCTTCAATAGACCTTAAGGCCCTTAAATCAATCAATTGACCTAGGGTTGACCCAGATGAAACCCTAGTTGACTGTCTTCAACTGCAATTCTTGTGATCCCATCAACAACTTGTTTTCTTCTCCAAATGACTTTCTAAGTCCTCCAAGATGTCTAGATACTCCCCATGCTCTCAATTCACAACTCATAATTCCCTTGTTGATCCTCAGACAACCTCAGTTAGGAGATATACTCAGTGCTTGATCCACTGAACTCCCTGCTTTCAAATTCTTTCTTGATGACTTGAATGAGATTGAATTAGGATAATAACCTCTGGATAGGCCTCTAGAGATGAGAATAATGCTTGATCCCCTGTTGAATGACTTGCTATGCTTATGCTATGCAGATGGTTAGGCTGTGTACATGACTCTATATGCAAATGCTAATGATATTGAAACATAAACCAAGTGAATAAGGTTGAGCAAATTTTAGGGCGCAACAGATGGCAACTTCACTGGGGGAACTGGATGTGCCAAGTATGATTGGGCTTTAGGCTTTCTGTGAAAGGTCAGGTACAACTGACATTGGGAAATGTCCTGTCTGGATACAGAGTTGGAGAGCGACTTGTCTGGATACAAGGTTTATAATTGAAGGGTCAGGGAATGGTTAACATGACTTCTCGACATTCTTCTTGAACTTGAAGGTTGACTGAACCTACTTGAACAATTCTGAAAAGCTCTGAAGATATGGAGAGGACACATCCTTTTATTTCCAATTTTGCCCCAGTCTGTGGGATCTTTGTAGAAATCTTCCTCATGAGGAGACTTGAAATCACTGCACCCTAATGGTTTTATATGAACTGCCTTAGCATCTTGAACCTCAAAGAGGTACTTCAGATTCATTGCCGGCTGGATAAGGATAGCTTCTATGTTCTTGGGGTGGCCTGCCCCAGCCTTGAAGTGATTTTGCCCCTGATTGGCTGATCTATGAAGGAGTACCTCTGACTAGCTAAACTTCGAGAGATTTATCGAATCTCGACCTGATTGCCCCAGATTTGCTTATTCTTGGAAATAACATCTTTGACTGGCCTTCGAGAGATTTGATGAATCTCGACTTGGTTGCCCCAGATTAACTGAATCTCGGAATGGATGACTCCCCTTATGTGATCATTTGATATGATTTTCCCCTGCTCAACGGAGTACTCAAGCGTTCTGCATCTTATCTCGATTAAACTTTCCATTGTAGAAACTCTTCTGATGTCAAGTGCTTACTCACAAGTAAAACAATTCGTTTTGAAAAGATAATATTAATGCAATGCATATGACAGTTTTGAAATCCAAGTCTGTTCACTGGAAAAAGTTGTGACATATAGTGAACGAATCACTTATCAGAATGTCAACATTAATACCGAAATGGTAAGAGAATCCTTTTAGGAGTCAGTTTTGACGCGATCTTTACCAAAGTATGCTTTCGAAACAAACCTGTTTCAATTAGGTCTTTTAACGGTTGTAACATGGTCTGGTTCATGGTTAAGAAAGAAAGGGTATATAAGGCTCAAAGTTTGTTTTAACCCACTCATTCTCCTTGATGTTCTCCAGTCCTATGTTTAGCTAATTTGACACAAACGCTCACCTTTCAAAGGTTGGATGACAAGAGTGATGGTTAAGGAAACTACAAGTTTTCAGAGTGACAGTCACTCGCTTTTTGTCTTTGGTGTCTGGAATTACACAACTTGTTCTTCATCATTTTTCTGATTTTCCCTATTTTTTTCTGGACTGAATCTTTTGGATATATCTTTTGATTTCGAAGTCCAGCGGGATGCCCTAATTTTTTCCTAAGCCATTTGTTTTTAAGTTATCTACTTAGCGGGCTTCTTATCTTCTTATTTTTTCTTTTTTGGGAACAAGTCGTGTGACACTGGCTTGTCTGACTTGTTTGACAGGGTTGTGACTGTCTAACTTCATGGCTGGTGAGGGATAACCATTGTGGTTTTTTAGGTACGACCTCTACAGGTGTGATTGATCCTCGAACGGGAATACTCTTTCTGCAATTTGGATGTTTGGTCGAATTAACTGACACCTACCTTACCCCAGGTTAAGATTGCGGGTTTTTTTTCGTTTTCAGAAAGAAACTCCTACTAGTAGGCTCAAAGGGGTTGACAAGGGATTATCTTCCTTAATCTCTGGTGTTTAGGAACTTGAAACAATGCATATACATCATCAGCATAGGTTTTATTCAAAAGCACACCATCAGAAGTTTTACGTCTTTCAATTTCGTCATCCTCCCTCGGATTCCGCTTAAACAAGCGTTAGACATCAATAAAAAGCATTGAGTGAACACGAATGGATTTAATCAAAACATGCATATTCATTTCATTATCATTATCAATCAAAAACAAACACGTTTTACAAATGAAATTTGCACTTAAACATAAAAGAAACTACAAATGCAAAGAAATGACATGATAAAAAGATTGCCATCTTCTGGGAATCGAGCTTTTAAATCTGGATTTGCTGCTAGATCAGCCATCTTCAAAATTGCTTGTCGAAGTCAGTCTGATACTCTTCTGAACTTATGCTCTTGGTGAATTCCTCCATAACATGAGCTGATGAACCCACATGATTGGATGAAGGAGGATTCTTGATCTGAATACCCTGAGGCGTGACTGAGAACATGTTGGAGTCAAGCAGAGTTTGTATCTTGCTCTTAAGCACCTTACAGTCTTCGATTGAATGCCTTTGTGCCCCAACATGATAATCACAACGGGCATTGACATCAAAACTTGGCGGATATGGAGGAATCACTGGATTAACCTCCTTTAGCGCTATCAACCTACCATTGATCAGATCTGGCAACATCTGACTGTACGACATTAGCAACTAAGTAAAATGCTTCTCAGGCTTCCTAGGTCTTTGTCGAGCATGCTGACGCGGCTGACGACGGTATGACCGTTGACTCTGAAGTGGAATAGACATCTGATACACAGACCCAACAGATTGCTGATTCTGAATAGTCGAAATGTCTGAAGACTGAATCTGAGGCATCGGGGACTCCCTTTGTTCAGGTACTTTCATCCTCAGGCTTGGCCCAGGAATAGGCAATAGCCGTGGGCACGGAGATTCTGAAACCAAAGATTGTAAGATACACTTCTGACCCGATGCCTGAGGATGAAAGTACCACTCGATGTGAACTCAAATGCTTTTGAATCAATCAAGTCCTGAACTTTGTGCGTAAAAGCCTTGCATCTATCCATATTATGCCCTAGTGCCCCAGAATGGAAATCGCAATAGGCACTTGCATCATAGCCTGGTGGTGGCTTACCAGCAAATGGAGCCAGAGTCCGAAGTTTAACCAATTGAAGTTGAAGCAAGAGTTGCAACAACTGAGTATAAGTCATAGGGATCCGGTCGAAGATTTTGTCGGGCCGCCTCGGTCTCTGCGCATACCTCTTAATCTTAGGATTGTCTTGTGAAACAAGAGGTAGCTGCTGACGGGGAAATTTTGGAACCCCAGGTTGTGCAGAAGATCTTTGAGGCACATTACACCCTGAGAGAGGTTCCACAGGTAAAGGTGGAATAACCATTTCTGCTGCAGCTTCAGGCACGTGATCGCCTTCCTTTCTTAGCATGTTTCTTATCACTTCTGTGATCAGGCCCATCTGAGTCTTCAGCTGAAGAACTTCTTCCCTTAGCATTTTCTGATCCTGGCACAGAGCTTGCATGTCCACCATGAATTGTCCCATCTGGCTTCAGACTTCCCTCAATTTAACTTGAATCTGCTCCATAGTCAACTTTTGTCTTCTTTGAAGAGTTAAGTCTGAAATTCTGAAGAAAACTAGATCAAGATGACAAAAACCTAGCCTCAAACACTTGTTATGCAATTGAAACGCAAATGCCATGCAATGCAATATGAAATGTAAAAGACACAGGATCAAGGTCACACATCTTGCGAGACATACACAACAAGATATCTCTCACCTCGGGTGGGCAATCTACTAGTTTATAAGAGGGTATTCCAAAGGCTTTAAACAAAGTCCTATGCACTAACCCTCAAAAGTTTTCCATCATAATGATGATTCGTAAGACAGTAATCCCTTCAAAGGATGAACACAGAGTTATGTATAAGTAACCCTTCGGAATAAGGTTCTACAAAAGGTCCTCAGAGCCACAGACTCCCAGGTTGGAAATAAAGACGCCATTACGACTACTTGTAATACATAATCATCCCAAAGGGGTCTCATCTGAGCGGTGGAAATCAAACCAACTCAACGAGTCCTAATTCTCGCAAATCAGAAAGAAACCACCTTCTAATCTTAGTGTATACTAGAAAGCTCGGGTAGAAAGCTTTTATCCTCACAAACCAATCCAATAAACCCAGCCGGTTAAAAGGAACATAAGATAATAATCAATAACAGCAAATAAATTATGAACACGACAAACAAACTAGGTTTGGCTTGCTTTACTCCCCAGCAGATTCGCCAACTGTCGCTACTCGAAAAATACAACGACGGGGAGGCGAGAATGAAAAGACAGAAGAGTCGCCATCGAACTTTATTTATCCCATGAGGAGAAGGGAAAATATCGAGAAAACCTTAAGAAAGAAACAAATAAGATGGTCTTGTGACCAAAGAACAAGTTCGGAAGCCGGTTATGCAAAGGGAAGGTATTAGCACCCCTCGCATCCATCGTATTTCATGGGAACAATTTGTTTGTCGACTTGTGATAATATCTGTTAAATATACTGCTTTCTATGAGTGTCCCAAAGGATAAAGAGAAGGGTTAGAAACGGAGAAAGGAGGGATAACGGGAAAGAAAAGAGAAAGAACATACTCGGTAGGACTTCGCGATCCTAGGCCTACGTATTCTCAATAGATATGAGAAAGTTAGAGTCAACGTAGTTCCGGAAACTACAGGTAAAGGGGAATGTGATCGCCAAGACATCACCGCCATGTGCCTACGTATCCTTATCTGGTATGAGAAATCAGAGCAGCCGTAGTTCGGCTAACTACGGAAGAAGGTGAAAAAGTGAGCTTGCCAAGACATCGCCGTCTTGTGCCTACGTATTTTCATCTGGCATGAGAAATCAGAGTAAACGTAGTCCGTGCAACGATTAAACAGTGTTTTGTGGATGATGTTATCGTGCGTATTCTAGCAGTTTAGGTGTACTGCTGCTCGCTCGTTGGAGACTTAGGCGTTACCTGTTTGCGGTAGAATGGACGCAACATATCCTTTTTGAAAGATTAGTTTTCGCCATGCGAGGCAAGGTGTCACGTTTGATTTGTGGAATGTTTTTATGGTTGAAATAGGTCCTCGGATAGTAACCCCTTGCGGGTAGTACCCAATTCATTATCTCAAAGTTTTGTTATGAAAAGGTGTGGCGAACGTAGCATCTTCGTATTAAAAGACAAGTATCGAGACCACACACTCTACACTGAGTATTGTCACTACTGCGAAAATAAGGGGCCGGCAAAACAAAAGAGTCGCCACCTTTCGTTATTTATCCCACAGAAGGGAAAGGAAACGATTGGAAAAACCTAACGAAAAGGTATAAGACAAGGTCATCGCAACCATGTCTGGGTTCGGGAGTCGGTTAGGCAAGGGGAAGGTATTAGCACACCTCACGTCCATTGTACTCAACGGGATTCACGCTTGTTGTGTTTATCTGACGGGTTGGTTTTACTATCTACCTATCAAGGCTGGTCTGAAAAAGAAAATAAAATGACTTGGCAAAGCATCGCGCTTCGTGCCTACGTATTCTCCTCAGAGAACGAGAAATTAGAGTCAACGTAGTTCGGCTATCTACGGGTAAAGGGGGAAGGTGGCTCGCCAATACGTCAGTATTGTGCCTACATACTCTCAACGTGAGAGATCAGAGCTTACGTAGTTCAGGATACTACGGAATACGGGTTTAGATTCATATGTTTTTCCGAGTAGGGTTAACAAACAGTTCCAGCAGTTTGGTGTATGTAGCTCGCTCGTCGGAGTCTTGTGTGTTACCGTTTGCGGTAGAACTGAGAGTTAACGACACTCTTTTTCTGAAAACGTTTTCCTCGGATTATGGGCCCACAGGGCAAAAAGAGGTTTGAGATTTGTTTTCTGTCTTTTATGAAAGAAGTGTTCTTTTATATGGATGTTTGTAATTCGTACAGCACTAGAGACTATGACTTAGGAGCGAATGTGTCGCATATCGTCCAAAGGACATATACTAAAAACTCTAGATGATTGAGAGGAAACCGCTCAATTATCATTTCCCAAATGGCTTAAGGCTCGTAACGCACTGTACCAACTTGTCTTTATTACGTTTTTTACTGTTGTTTTGGAGATGAGAAGAGAACAAACTCTACGGGGGAACTGTCAAGCCCTAATGTTGTCATGCCATGGATTCATCCTATGGTTGAGTTTGAAACAGGGAACTCCTAGATGTTATCATGAAAAGGTTTCAACCTAAAGTTCTATCATCACTTCCTTAAACAAGGAAGTGAGAGTCCTAAGGGATCATGTCAATGGGAAACAGACACAACTGCTGGAATCATTAAAACAGATAAACAGACAAGCAAACAATAAAGATGTAAATGTAATGCAGCAATACAAGCAGAGGGAGAAACTCCACCTCTAAGCAATCAAGCAAAGAGAACAATCAAAAACAGACAAGCAAAGGGAGGGTCACCTCAACCTTTCAATGCAAACACATCAGCTAAAAAAAGGGAAAATAACACACAAGCAAGGGGAGGATCACCTCAACCCTTAATGCAAGCAAGCAGAGGGAGACCCACTCAACCTCTTAATTCAGTCATGCACCTACACTTAGACTACCCTAAACATGAGCTACCCTAATGCAACACACCACTCAATCATGAATGAAGGAAAGGAATTATGACAAATAAGGAATTCATTCCACAAGTAATCAAACAAGGCATCTATCCTAAAGAAAGGAATTGAATGTTGGGAAGCAAGGGTAAGGTCCACACAGACACTCAACCAACTCAATGGATTTGGAATGTTTTAGAGGTTTGAATCCTTCAGGAGATATGCAAAGTTCCCCCACAGGAGGGACTATGCTACCCCAGGAAGGTTCCTAGGATGGGTGGATAAGGGAAGATTAGGAGAATGAAGATGGGAAGCAGGGTAAGGTCCACAGGAGCTTACCACAGGCACTCAACCAATTCCATCACCTTAGAAAGCTTACATAGATTCAACTCCTTTGTGAAAATGCAATGAATTCCTCCTGTGGAGGAATCATGCTCACAAGGAGGATCCTAGTTAAGCAAGGAAGATTTTGAGGGAAGTTAAACTTATAGAAAAAATCATCCACCTAATTTGAACTTCTAAAGAATCTCAATCATTACATTCTAAGGATCACCTAAACTAAAGACTCAAAGGCTCTATCAAGGCCTAATTAAGGTTCTAAAGAGGTATCTGCCTAAGTTATATCCTAAAGGAAGGGATTTAAAGCTTAGAATTAGTTAAAGTTCACTCTAAGGACTAATCTATGAAGCAAGCCTAGTTAGGGTCACCTAAACCACCATCAACTTGGAAAATGGGGGAATAATAGAAAATCAACTCTAAAAATCCTAAGAAAAATCCTAGATGATGCTAAATGTGTTAGGGATCTAGGGTACAAAACCCAGGGGCAAAACCTAATTCTAAGGGGTCTAAACAAATCTAAACTCCAAGGGTGTGCTAAAAGGAATCCATCATGGAATGATCCTAAAGATCCAACTCAAAGCTACACCTAAAGGCTTCTAAAAAAATACAAGAAAAAACACACAAACCTATCAAGGTGTATAGATAACACATGCAAAAAATCAGAACTCAATTCTAAAATATGAGATAGCACAAAAATCAGAAAGTAAACTAGTCATTTTGAACATTTTTAATCATGTAATAAAAATGGAAATATAGACAATAAATGGGAATTTTATCAAAAATGAAATTAAATGCCATACAAAAATCAGGGACATGCCAAAGATTAATCAAGATTTTTTTCATATTTTTCCAAGCACTATTTCTATTTTTAATGAATTAAAAACAATTAAAACATTAAAAGAAATTCACCAAATGAATAAAAGAATTAAAAGAAATAAAAAATGCTGAAAACAAGTCACAACCGTTGGATCAGATGACCGGTCCACACATCCAAGGGAAAGGCGCGTGCCACGTAGCTCAGAGCCTTTTTAATGAAACGAATCGTTTCATGGAATGTTCACATGCTCACAATTGACTTCAGCACACGGTAGTCTCTAATCAGGAACATTCACGCTAAAAGTATAACAATCCAATGCATATTAACGTGCCACATCAGCAGTCGAGGGTCAACACTCTCAAAACTCAATCATGATCCTTGGATCTGTTTACTAAGTCTACGGGTTCAACCTCATCCAACGGTTCCAACACCTTCTTCCTCATTCAAGTCTGCTATAAAGAGAGGGGAGGTTCACGGTGGCCGGAGAAGACTCCGGTCGTCTTCTCCGGCGAGGGGGAAATACCAGAAACCCCAACCCTCACCAAATCCAACGAAACTTATATGGATCGAATCCTCTAATCACGTAGATCACCATAATGCCTTCCATTTCCATTATCTCTCAAGATTCAGACCAAAATGATAGCAAACAGAATATGCACAATCATGAGCATCATCACCAAACTTTAATCTAAAGCTATCAATCTCTTCTACTCCTCTCCCTGATCAATAACCTATGTCCAATCCTTGAAATCCATCAAGATACAACCCTAACCGAACCTCTAAACATTTCATCCATCACCAAGAAACCTCACGAATGGCTACCAAACCAAACCTAAATCCATCTATGGTTCAAACTCTACCTAACCACATGCAACATTCACACTAATTCATCCTCAACAGAGCATAATCATGAAAAGATGAAAACCTGGTTTGAGCTTCGACAGAGAGTGATACAGACTCCAATCTTTGATCAAACTTGCTCAGAAACGATCAATGATGCTTGCTGAAGATTCTTGGAGCTTCAATTCCTTCTGCAATGGCCTCCAAGATGAAAAACTATTTTCACTTTGTAACTAACTTTTTCAAGTGCTTCTTACCTGATTCAAGCTCTTCCAATCACCAAACTTGTTCTGAACTCCATCATGGCAATATATAGAACTGTTTTGGGCTGAGAATGAGGGCCTAACTTGCTTGTAAATCCAATTTCCATTTTTCAATTTTTCTTCAAAACTCCTTCATGGCAGAGCACGAATTCACCTCTATTTCAGCTTCAATCCAAGTCAAATCCATTGCTGGTGTGTTAGTGAGGATGAAGGGCCAGGATTTGTTCCTTGAATCCATTCAATGGTGGATCTTTATTGTGTAACTTCATTCTTAAGAAACTTGGAATTATGCCATGTAACCAATTTCAACTTGAAAATGTAACAATGCCAACTCACTCCAAATGTCTTTTACCTTCAAAAAATGCAAAACTTGTAATGTTTTGCACAAAAATGAATTATTTAAGAATTTTCTCTTTTTATGCATTTTAATTATTCCTCCATGAAAATTTCTTCATTCACTTCCATATTTAATCCATATCAATGAATTCAAGTTGAACAAAAGTCCATTTGAGGTGTCTAAGTTGATGAAATTGACCCATAATAAAAAATAGCCTGTAATTCCAAATTCCCAAAATATCCTTGTCTTGCAAAGCTCATATCTTGAGTTCTACAAATCCAATCATGGACTTCTAGTACTTTCTAGAAAGCTAAGAAGATAAGGAACAACATTCACGTTGGACAAAAGTTCATGAGAATCATATTTCTAGGTCAAAAGTGTCATGCAAGTTGGTTGACTTTCAAGCTCCAAATTCACATTCCTCTGATGACCTGTAACTTGTCTGACTCATAACTTGAGTTCTATAAACCCTATCAAGGACTTCTAGTACTCAAATTAAATTTATGATCATGCTCTACAACAATCGTGTTAGGGTCAAGGTGAGATGAAAATCACATCTTGAGTTATGTGGTCTTGAAGTTAGGCACCAAACCAGGGGATTTTACACTGTCAAGCATAGCAACCCTAGCCTAGGAACTCCTCACACTCTTGATTCATGATGAGTTGACCTTAGAATCATCCCTTAGGCATCTTAATACATCAATCCATGATCACATGGCCTTGAAATTAGGTCTCAACCTTCCTCCAATCATCTGTTGACTTAGGGTTGACCAGATGAAACCCTAGTTACACCAATCTTGGATGTAGCTTCATATCCTTTACATAATGACCTGTCTAGGCTTCAAAATGATCTTCAATACTTCTCATGAGCTATCTCAAGGCTTCAAGTCCCACTCCATGGATTCAGAATCATCTGATGACTTCCCACAACCTTCAAGTTAGGAGATATACACACTTGGCCTCAACCACTTTCTCTGAGAATCTTTAACTTCATTGATGAGGATATCAACCCTTGAACACTCGAATAAGGTTCTTAGCTAGCTTTATAGCCTTGTGTAGCCATTTGTTGGTAGTCATACCTCTTGATCTCCTGCACACATGTCAATGCAATGCAGATGATAATGCTAATATGAATGCAATGAAACACAAGCTAAGTACAAAAAAAGGTTAGGCAAATTTTGGGATGCAACAAGTATCCTGACACTCGGAGAGGAAGAATTCTACACTCAATCCTCTCTCTTTAGTTCAATACAAAGATAACTTCATTCTCTTATGAAAAGTGTTTTTAATTTTGAGTGGTAAGTGCTTTGTGACAGTGAACCCTAACGGTAATGTCAAGCACTCTAGATAGGAGAAGGCCTACGCCTAACCATTCCACGACCATTCAAGTTTTTTGTGAAAAGAGGTTGAAAATGCACTCAGTACGGGACCGAGGTTTTAGGAGAAAAAGGTTTCGAAAAGAAGAAGTGGAAAAGAGAGGGTGGCAAATATAATCACGTCTTCGTATTGAAAGATGAGTATCGAGACCACACACTCTATAGTGAGTATCCTGATACTCGGAGAGGAAGAAGTCTACACTCAATCCTCTCTCTTTAATTCAATACAAAGAGAACTTCATTCTCTTATTAAAATGTTTTGACAGTGTTAGTGAATCGAGTCGGGACACAATGTGACGCTAAACCGTCGTAGCTAGACTTATGAGGAAAGTCGAACTATAAGAGGTCACATAGATTGATATACGTGCAAAAGACAAGATAGAGAAATGATATTGAGAATCATTCTCTGATTTAATTGTGTCGCACGGACCAAAAACAGTGGGATCTCGTCTTAATCACAAACAAAATGTCGATTAATCGAAAGTAGCCTATCGCGTTCCCAAAGTAAAGAAAATGACCCAAATGGTCATTTTCCATATATTTGAAATCGAGAAGGTTATCAAGTCCGATAAATCCGACGCTTACGGATACAAGACTTCATCGATCAATAAAATTGAAAAGAAGAAGAAATGAGGAGAGAAAGAAGGTGGTCTCGGATCCAACGTTATTTATCAATAGTTTGACTAATAACGGTTTACGGAGGTCTCGTCATCGACCAAAAACAGAGGAAAAAAGTCCTCAAAGGTAAATGAAAATATTAGAAACTAACTTCTAGATAAAAATGAATATAAAAACTCTAAGAATTAAATTAAAATAAAATAATTAAAAAATTTCTAGAAAGCTATGTTAGAAAAGTAAATCTAAAAATTAAAATAGAAAAAACTATAAGAAATTCAAAAACATATATTTACAAAATTCTTAATAAACTATGTATAATATATATATATATATATATATATATATATATATATATATATATATATATATATATATATATATATATATATATATATATATATATATATATATATATATATATATATATATATATATATATATATATATATATATATATATATATATATATATATATATATATATATATATATATATATATATATATATATATATATATATATATATATATATATATATATATATATATATATATATATATTAAAAATCTTAAAATATTTACATTTTTTTAAAAAGAAAAGGGGAGGTGGGGTACAGAAAGTGAAACGGAAATGGGTCTTGGCCCGTTACTCCCAAGAACACACGGCTGAGTAAAAATAAAAAGCTTAACACAATTCTCATGTTAAAATAGAATGCTGTGAAAAAGGGGAAGGAGATATCAGATCTATCATCATCAACAAACAAACAATGCTACAAGAATCCTCACGGTGAGACAAAACAACGCAGTCAACCTTCCTCTTTCTTTGAACCGCCTCAATCTTTTTCACTGTGTTTATATTTCTCAATCCCTCCTATGGTTCGATTTGGAAACCCTTTTAGTTTGAGAAGATTCCGTTCAAGATACCTAACTCCATGATTTCAATCTTGATTTGTATGAGATAGATTCAAAGATAAGAAGATGTTTTACGAAAACGACATCTATTCTGACATTTCCTCTGCTTCTTGTTTCTCTGTTTTGGTTGTTTCATGGATCTGAGTTGCGTGGAAGGTGAACGGCGGCGAGTTTGAGTGGTTCATTTTGAGATCGAGGTTTACTTGGGTTTACGAGGGTTTGCGAATGGTGGTTCTGTGAAATGGAAAGAAGAAGAGTGGTTGGAGGAAGGAGAAGAGTGGTTGGAGGAGAAAACGAAGAGGAAAACGGTTTCTGCTGTTGTTGCGGTTGGTGGTGTGTGATGAAGAGGGTTGTGCGAGGAAAGGGGTCGCGGTTGGTTATGGTGGAAAGTGTGAGGGTTTCTGGGTTTTCGGATGGCGGCAGGGTTTCGGATTGGAGAGGGTTTCTTTTGCTGAGAAAAATGGTGAAATGTAGTGGTGAGAAGCTAGAAGAGGGGCGGCCGGTGAGTGTAGATGGGATTAGGGTTCTAAATCTGGGATTTTCAGAGCTTGAAGATGATGATGAATAGTAAGAGGTGGGCCGCTAGGATTTTATTGGTCTGAGGTTGATGACAAACAGTGTCTTTATATATCAGTATGCGACACGTGTCCTGGCATGTGCTGTGATTTGCTGAATACTAATCCCAATTAATTCTGAATAATGACTAACCATAATGCTAACTACAATATTCTACTACTAATTAATTCTAACAAAAACTAACTTAAACAAATTATTTAATTAAAGCTAATTATAATAATAATCTAATGACTAATCTAAACTATTCTAATATAATTAAAATTCTAATATTCTATTTAACTCCTAATAAAAATATATTAAAACTATTAAAAAGCTAAATTCTAGTTAAAAATTTAAATAACCAAAAAACTATTTCTAAGCTATTAAAATAAAAACTATTCTAAAACCAATAAAAACTATTTTCTATACTAATAAAATCTATTAAATAAAAACTAAAACTATATTCTAGAAAAACCATTTTGACTAAAAATATTAAAGTCTTATTTCTTAAAAATAAATACTTTCTAATAATTATATTTCTAATAAAAATTAAATATAAAAGTCTATTAAAAAGTCTATAAAGAAAAAAAATCTAATTTCTAATAAAACTAAAATATTATAATTCTAATTCTATTAAAATGCCATTAAACTAAAAGCTATATTGTAAAGCTATAAAAAGCATAAAATAAGAATAAAATCACACAAAGTAGTGAAATAAAAACGGAAAGACCGGGCGAGCACCGCAACGCAACCGAAATCATCCGTACAGACTGAACCGTCAGAAAGAGAGCAACCCTCGCTCGATTTCAGAATAAATCTTTTCATCTGAACTGGTTTGAATTGTCTGAAACACGAGCAAAGGGGCTGTAATCCCGATAATCCACTCTGGCTGATAACACTGGCAGTATGCGAGAAATGATCACCTAAATAATATGCAGATGAAATGCATAGGAAAATCCATTCAAAGGTAGAAAAGGGTGGACAAACTTTAGGGTACAATAACATGGTTCACAAAATTTTAGCTTTTTGACTTTGTCTTGACCAAACAGATTTTGTTTCCCCAGTTTGACCAGACCCCTTTCTCTGATATGGCCCTATCTCATGTGCTAAATTTCTATCTTCGACAAAGGTTTCATGGATACAACATCTACAAAACCACTTACAACTTCAGCCTCAAGGGTATACAAGCCTTGTTTCTTCACGCCTCTTTAGACTTCCTTCGACCCCTTCATGACTTTCAGAATACTTTTCTCTCCTTTGAAAACATATCCTTTCTTGTTGAATTCACCAAGAGAGATCAAATTTCTCTTCAAATCAGGTACATACCTGATTTTAGTCAACAACCTTATTGACTTATCATGGAGCTTGAATCTCACAGATTCAAGACCTGCAATCTTGCAAGCGTTATTGTTTCCAAGCAATACAGATCCACCATCTTAATCACATAGTTCCTCGAGAAAGTATTTGTTTATAGTCATGTGACAAGTGTAACCTAAATCCATAATCGACTCTTTACTTGAGTCGCCGCTTGAAACCACAAGAACATCAGATGAGTCGAAATCATCTTGATAGTGTTGCCATTATCCTTACCTCCATGATCTTTCAAGCGTTAAGGTAAAACTTTTTTGTATGACCCTCCTTCTTACAATGATAACATCAAAGACCAGATGCATCACCATTATAAGACTTCTGCTGACTTTTACCCTTCTTCTTATCGAACTTCCCATCTCTCTCTCTATGAATTTCACCTTAATCGAAAAGTCATCACCAGTCAAAAATGACTTGTGGTCCTTTCGTTCATTCAAATCCTTAGAATACAAGGCTGATTGAACTTCATTAAAGGTCAGAAACTCTCTTCCATACAAGAGAGTTTCTTTGAAGTGAGCATGTGATCTGGGCAAAGCACACAACAACAATAACGCTTGATTTTCATCCTCGATCTTGACATTGATACTTTCAAGATCAAGAATCATCTTATTGAACATATCCAACTACTCAGCCATAAATTTGTCTTCACTTATCTTGAATGAATATAAAGCTTACTTCAAGTAGAGGTGATTTACCAACGATTTGGTCATGTATAAACTTTCGAGTTTCACCCATAACCCAGACGTCGTTGTCTCCTTCGAAACTTGTTGAAGAACCTTATCACCAAGTCTCAATAAAATGACACTGTGGGCTTTCTCTACAATATTCCCTTTTTCTTTGTCCGTTAATGTATCGTCCATGGTTGGGGCTCCCTTCAATGCTTATAAACAACCTTGCTGAACCAGTAGGACTTTCATCTTCAAGCGCCATAAACCAAAATCGTTCACTCTGGTGAACTTTTCAATCTCATACTTTGTTGATGTCATCTTCTTCCATACTCACCGCACCAATTTATTGTGAAAAACAATACCAGAATAACAAAGTATAATCAGTTTCTTGAACAACAAGAAACCCACAAAGTTAGACAAAGGGAAATAAGAAGAACATAATGAAATTGGTTATAAAGTGATATTTTTTTCTTTCTCTATGAAACAAAATTTCAAGTGTTACAGAATAACAAATAACCTCTCTCACCCTAATTAGGATTTGCACCACACCCCAAAGATGAGAGACTAACATGCTATTTATTAGAAAACTAACAACTAACCTAATGGGATTTTACATATAGGCTCATTACACAAGCTAACTTAGGGGACAAACTAACTTAAACAACTGGACTTACAATCAAGGCCCAATTCGACATGCTAACACTCCTAGCATACTTCGACTACAACATATAAACATACTTCGATAACATGCTAAGATTCTTTCGAATTGTCGAACCAAGAAGTTACCCTTCGACCATACTAGAGTTTGGTTCAATATCTCACATATAACTTTAAGAACTTTAAGGATATGAATTATCTAGTTATGCCTCTTAGTCATGATGCTCATGAAAGCATGTGTGCGATATCTCAGTTCCATGTGGATATGGATCATATAAATCTCTCCCCAGAGTACACCCCTTCTTCTCCTTAAGATAATCCAATGTCTCTGAACCGTGTAGATAATTTCTCAGAGAATTGGATGAATAATCCTTTTCTGAAGAGCCTGAGAACTTATATCTACATGTCTTGTGATATGTTCCAAAAAGGGGAGAGTTTAAAGAGCATCCTCACCAAGTTTTGGAATTATTTTGGCTTTATGGATGAAGTTGTACCTTTTAACGACAATGATCCAAAAAGGAAGAAGCGCCACCTAGAAACATGGTTGTTGGTAGAGGCATCAACCAAGAAAGAGATGCATAAAATATTTGGTGAGAAGAGAAATCTTAGTTGATTTTTGAGTACTTAATATTGTCACCCTTTTCATATGTGTTCATTGCTTATTTTTGTTTATTTTAGAGAACATGATCACTCTTAACATAATGGTTTATATGGAAAAACCTTAGTCTTCTTGCTTCAATACCAATTGATGTTTGTAAGGAAAAACCTTAGTCTCCTTACCACCTTTTGTACTCAAAGACAACATTTGACCTTTAAGGAAGTCCCTTTAAACCTTAATCTATCATTTTTGGGCTCCCACAGTTTCATAAAGAAATACTTGATAAAACCAACTAGGCCTTAATTTAGCCACTTAAGTATGGATCTATGTGCTTGCATGTATTATTAAGATGATCCAAGATGTAAAGGTTATAGTCAACTAAGTAGTTGCTTATTTTTTTATCATCAAACATACTAAAAATTTATGTTTACCTTTTTTCCGGATCCTCAATGGTTATTCTTGTCGCTAGCTTTTCGTCAACATCTTCCCTCCATGTGTTAATTTCACTTGGATTGAAGTTGAGGCTCAAGTCATTTTTATCGGGCCTAATAGTGGGTGTCAATTATACTTTCAAAAAAACAATAGAGGAGAGAAAGTTCGCTTACATAGGGAATGAGAGACTCAGTGCTTTTCTATTTAGAAATTATGGATGATCTTCTCAATGATGGGATTAAGTTATTTATAGAAGACCCATTGAGTCTGGGCCAGAAAATCAAAATATGGTTTTCTTCATTCCATGATTAGAATCATGGGAGTAGTGGAAGACTTACTCTCCCTTTTATCATGGAGGGGTGATTATCCTCCTTGACACCATCTTTAAGTTTGTTGCATTGAGGCACATCATCTTCTACATTTATTGGATAATTGGATATTAGAAATCAATCCAAATGGATAAAGCCTAATTGGACGATCTAATATGGACATTCGAGTGGCTTCATAGTCCATTTTGAGCGACCTATAGCTTCGTAAAGAAGCTTTCCTCCGTCAGCATGTTTGACCTTCCATATTATTTTTTAGGCTATCCTCCTTAAGGCCTAATAAAATTACGTGTTTATTTTCTAATACATCACCAATTGGCTCATTATTATTCTAGATAAATTGAGCATAACTTAAAAGAGACATGATATGCTCTAGAGTGTTGTTCAAAGCAAAATTAGAGTTAAAAAATATTCCTATAGGCCGAAGGCTTGTGATAACATCTATGTCAAAAAATATAATAGTCAGAAAGATATAAATAAAATTGAAAGTGCGGATATAAGAATTCTTAAAATAATTGACATTAAAAAATTAATGAAAATTATAAACTAGGTTGTTGAAAGTGATCATGAGATTAAAGATATTCATGCTCTTTGGAGAAGAAGATATTTTGATAGAGACATGAGTTAATTATTCAATATACAAACACAAAAAATTTAAAATCAAATTCATTTTATTGAATTTTAGTAAAATAATATATCTAATAAAAAACAAAATAAATGTCAATTTATATGGTAGTCTAAACATTAAACATATGTTAGAATTTTACCATCTTATTGTGATTTTCATCTCAGAGTGTTTAGTCTATACAATTGCAATGTTAAAAAACATATTTTAGCGTAGACACTTAAGATACTAAGATAAAGAAAAAAACATACCTACTTAGCGTATCTTAATCTTAAATTTAATAATCCTAGAATCTCACTCAAGGAACAAGAAACAACGTGTATACACGATCTACATTTTTGTCCAATCCTAAATTCAATTCATCTACCAACCAATCATCTAACCAAACCAACACTGTAAAATTGAAAACTAGTAAAACTATAATAACAGTCTCACAGATTTTCCAGCACCGCCACAATCACAACACACACACATTCATACCTTTTTCTTTATAATAATATATAATCACTTTTCCTTTTTCCTTTCTTTTCTTTCTTCTATATAACTCTAGCTAACGCGTTTTATTGCTATTTCTCATCTCACTCTCATTCATACATGAAAATCATCATTCTTTGGTTCCTCACTATATAATTTATCCAGGTTTTTCTCTTTCTTTCACTATTCCAATCTCAGATCTCTCAATTTTAGATCCATTAGCTAAATTTTCTGAATTTGCTTTACTTTATTTTTGGGATCAAAGGTTCAATTTTTATGGTTAATTCTTTTGTTTATAGCTTTAATGGGCATTCATTTATTACTCTTAATTTAGTTATTTTTGAAATTCACCTGTTGGGCTAGTTCATATGTTTTTGTTTTCTACCATTTTTGCAATTTTTTGGGATCAACAATAGAGACTAGCTTGTCACTGTTATGTAGATCTGAAGTTAGCTTTACACTTTTCTTTTAATAGCGTGTATCTGATGTTATGTCGATCCACTGCACAACTATCCACTGAATTGGCTTAACGATATTAATGACATGTATTTATTATAAGATACTAGTTAATAATTTGTTTGGTTGCTGTAACTGAAAGTGAAAGGACATTAGTTATGATTATGACAAACATGGAAAGTGGTGTTGTGATTGATCCATAGTAGGATAAGTTGTTTTGTTTATGTGTATCATGTTAGCTTTGTTCATTTTGAAGATTTGAAGAAAGTATGTTTGATTTGACTTGAAATTTTGGTGCTAGATCTTGAGTGGATGATGTGGATCATAATATTAGAAATCAAATCTTGAGTGAATTCGATTTCGTAACTTTCGTGTTTCTAAATAAGATTTTTTTTTTCTTTTTAGGTTCTAGATGGCGAAACCAAGTGCTGCTGATAATAGGACTAGAAGCTCTGTGCAGATCTTTATAGTAGTTGGTCTGTGCTGTTTCTTTTATATATTGGGAGCATGGCAGAGAAGTGGTTTTGGAAAAGGAGATAGCATAGCATTAGAGATTACCAAGAATAACGCAGAATGTGACGTAGTTCCGAATTTAAGTTTCGATTCGCACCATGCTGGAGAAGTTAGTCAAATCGACGAATCTGATTCAAAGACAAAGGTTTTTAAACCTTGTGCGGCTCGTTATACTGATTACACTCCTTGTCAAGACCAACGGCGTGCTATGACGTTTCCGAGAGAAAACATGAACTATAGAGAGAGACACTGTCCTCCGGAGGAAGAGAAGTTACATTGTATGATCCCGGCGCCAAAAGGGTATGTAACACCTTTTCCATGGCCTAAGAGTAGGGATTATGTTCCTTATGCGAATGCGCCGTACAAGAGTCTCACAGTTGAGAAGGCTATTCAGAATTGGATCCAATACGAGGGAAATGTGTTTAGATTCCCTGGCGGTGGAACACAATTTCCTCAAGGTGCAGATAAATATATCGATCAACTTGCTTCTGTTGTACCTATAGATGATGGGACTGTGAGGACGGCGCTGGACACCGGTTGTGGGGTATGTTTATTTGAGTTTATTTTATCTTTTGTCATAGAAATAGCTTATACATAAGTGCTTATATGATAAGTGGTTAATTAAGCTATTTATCTGAACAGGGTTTTAAGCTGTGTATGTATTCATGTGTCAGGTTGCAAGTTGGGGTGCATATCTTTGGAGCAGAAATGTTGTTGCCATGTCGTTTGCACCGAGGGACTCTCATGAAGCACAAGTACAATTTGCTCTTGAAAGAGGTGTACCAGCCGTTATTGGTGTTCTCGGAACTATAAAGTTGCCATATCCATCGAGAGCTTTCGATATGGCTCATTGTTCTCGCTGTTTGATTCCCTGGGGAGCAAATGGTAAGAAAATCACAGTAAAACTAAACACTATCTTCTTATTTACAAACTATGTACTACTTGAGATGATAAATGGCGGTGTTTTTGCAGGTGGAATATATATGATGGAAGTTGATAGAGTTCTAAGACCCGGTGGTTATTGGGTTCTTTCTGGTCCTCCAATCAATTGGAAAGTAAACTACAAACCATGGCAGAGACCAAAGGAGGAACTTGAGGAAGAACAACGAAAGATTGAAGAGGTTGCTAAGAAACTTTGCTGGGAGAAGAAGTCTGAGAAGGCTGAAACTGCCATTTGGCAAAAGATGACAGACTCTGAATTATGCCGTAGCAGACAAGATGACTCCAATGTTGAATTTTGCGAATCCTCTGATCCTAATGATGTCTGGTATGCACCCTCTTCCCTCTTTTATTGTTATATAAATAATTTCTAATATTTTAGATTCCTTTTATTTCTCTCTGCTTGGCATAATATGAGCTTTAATGCTTAACTTCATACAAAATGGAGGTGTACTGACTCAGAATGGCTTTGTTCTGTGGCTATAGGTATAAGAAAATGGAGGCCTGCGTTACTCCGACTCCTAAAGTTTCTGGGGGTGAGCTTAAACCATTTCCAAACAGGCTATATGCAATCCCTCCGAGAGTTTCTAGCGGCTCTATTCCCGGAGTTTCTTCCGAGACATACCAGGATGATAACAAAACATGGAAAAAGCATGTCAATGCATACAAGAAAATCAATTCACTGTTGGATTCTGGTAGATATCGTAACATTATGGATATGAATGCTGGTTTGGGTAGTTTTGCTGCAGCCATTCATTCGTCGAAGTCATGGGTGATGAATGTTGTGCCAACTATAGCCGAGAAAAGTACTCTCGGTGTGGTATTTGAGCGAGGACTCATTGGCATCTATCATGATTGGTACGGTTTTTTTTCTTACTATTCGATCCTATTTTATTCACACCAGATCTCGGTCTTTAACTATTTGATCCTTTTCGATCCAGGTGTGAAGCCTTTTCCACCTATCCAAGGACATACGATCTCATTCATGCCAATCGCCTCTTTAGTCTCTACCAAGATAAGTAAGTGTTCCTCTAGTCAAATGACTATTAAAAATTTCTAGTTAATTATTTTAGTTGTGTTCTATCTTGTGCCTCATGCACTCTGTAGCACCGCCGACTCTTAAAAAAGATGTGTCAGTGTCGGTGTCCGTGTTTCTTAGCTCACACATGCGTATGATGCAATTGAATGCAGATGCAATACAGAAGACATTCTTCTGGAGATGGACAGGATTTTGCGACCAGAAGGTGCTGTCATAATCCGTGACGAAGTGGATGTATTAATTAAGGTGAAGAAATTAATCGGGGGAATGAGATGGAATTTTAAATTGGTTGATCATGAAGATGGACCTCTTGTTCCTGAGAAAGTACTAATTGCTGTCAAACAGTATTGGGTTACTGATGGAAACTCAACATCAACACAATAGTCACTGGAAAAACAAGTTGAAACTACAGTCCTACCCTCAAGCTGATACTACCTTTCTATATACAATAGTCACAGAGTTCATATGGTTTGGTTCATCATCATCACAACTGTGGCAGAGAGAGGGGTCCACAGAGCTTTGTCCAAGTCAATTTTGTTGTTGAATTAATTTACAGTTTAGCATGTTACATTCAAGAATAGAAAACCCTCCTCTGTGTGCCACTATCTTCCCTAATAGTTTCTTTATTTATTTAAATTATTAATTGTTTTGCGTTGTACCAAAAAGTAATTATATTTCTGGATTTGAAGTTGTAGCCAATCCATTTGTCAATCGTATTGGTGATTATGAGCTTATTTGTTGTACCAAAAGCTAAAACAAACAAACTCTTAATCAAGAAACATGTATGTCATTTTAAAAAGTTTCAAAACAGCCGCATACAAAGCAAAACAGTGTTGCTCCATAATATTCTTTCCATATAAGTTGAGGAGTTTTTCAAAAATGTTGCCCCACCTTATCTTTCACCAATTCCAAAAGTTGAGGAGTTTTCTTCCGATTGAGATCAGCTAATAGTTGAATCTAATGTTGCCCCATAATGGAAAAATAGAAAAAAAAAAAAAAAACACAATACACTGTAAGTTTAAAATTCTTCCCAATGAATAATCAAAATCAGAAAGGTGTGCAAAATAACCATAAATTAAATTCCTATCCAAATTAATTCAAATTTTAAAATCTAGTTCAAATTTATATTTTAAATTTGGTGGCCCATTTATCAAATTAAAAAAAAAACGGTAACCATTTGTTTTAAATCGGATTGAGATTCGGTAACGATTTTTCAATAAGCTTCAAAAACAAAAGTAGAATAGTTTGGGATAATCAAGATCGACATCCATAGTTTGCAATAAAATTGATTTGGTTTAAAGTAGAATAAGTTTAAGGTAGATAGTTTGCAATAAGTTTAAAGTCGAATAAGTTTCACGATTAATTGATTTATATCAATTCAACGTACTTCTCGATTAATTGATCTAATTCACGATCAAAAAGAATTAGTCTAATTCCAGTTTTACATTGAGTATGAAAATTCTGCCAATGCCTCTTACTCTTTGGTCCATTCCTCTTCAGGAATTTGCACAAATACTCCATCCTTGTCAGTCTTCACAGGATGTTCCCAGCCAGAGTTTGCAGCTCTCCAAGCTTTGTTGTCTAAGGACCTTAGGAAGCAATCATCCTAGGCTTCCAATAGTCATAATTAGAACCATCCAGAATTAGAGGTCTATTGGTGAATCCAATATCTTTATCCATAGTACCAGAATTTTATTTCCCTAGATCTCACACAGAATAAACAGGCAGGGTGTCTGCTCTGATGTCAATTGAAAATTCTGGCAAGCACACGATGGATGTTATTCCCAAGGTTATAACATCCACTGTGACATCTGCTACTTAACAGCTAATACTCAACAATAATAAAAGTAGTAAATAACACAACAATTGTTTACCCAGTTCAGTGTCAACAACACTTACATCTGGGGGCTACCAAGCCAGGGAGATTCACTATTAGTAGAATCAATTCAGAGTTAAACCTCTAGTTTGCACTCCTCACTTAATCTCTACCCAATGACACTTCAACCTAGAGACACTCTAGACTTGAGTATACCCACTCACTCCCCCTCAATCACACAACAGTGATTTTAAACAATTACAGAAGACAATATGAAGAGACACTTCATACACACCTTGATCTTGCTTCACAACTTTGATCAAGAAACTCACACACTCTTGCTTCAAAGCTTCGAGTGAGACACATCCTAGAATCTACCTATCCAATGCAAATCATCCACCAGACAATTGTTTGGATTACTAGTATTCCTAGACAGAATTCACACATGAAGACTAGCCTTCTTCACTTACACAGGACTCTGCAATCTGCACTCTTTCTCATTCTGTTTTCAAATGCCTGCTGTTCAGGATTGCATCTTCTGATCTTTATAGCAGCTGTCAGTCCTTTTGGGCCTTGGTACATTAATTAGGTTTTATCCATAACAAAACCTATTCTCAAAGATCTGCACACTTGCCACTGAATTCAGGGATCTTCTAGTTCGCCTAGGGCTTCTAGAAATTCTCCTGATATCCAGCTTGAGCATTTATTCTGTTTCCTAGTTTATAGATACCAAAAAAACAACCTTGCCCGCTGGATGTCATACGTTCAATGTTATGACATTCAGCTTAACTAAGTTAACTTATAGTTAACTTACCCTAAACACACATCATTAAGTATGTCCTAACAATCCGTATGACATACATGCACACTCTAAAGTTTTACCATAAAATGTAGTCAATCCAACGCACTTACAAACTTCCTCTTTGGCAAATGTTTGGCTAAAACAACCTGTTAACATATCAGAGTTTACACACAGCAGAAGACTTATGATGTGTTCAGTCATGCAGCTAGTCCTTAGCTCAAGTCACTCAGAGTCCTCACAGTTAGCTCTCACATTTAGCTCATTCTGTTAATCATCTGGTAGTTATCACTACAGATGTCACATCTCTTTGAGTAACACTCTGGTGTTCTCCCCCTCAACTGATCAGATCAGTTGTGCACACAACCTGCTCATCACCATCATTCTGCAGTCACAGAAACAAGCATCCATTCTGTGGATGTCTAGTCATTCAGAATGACCTTTTGAAGTCACATACACACCTATGCTACTCCCCCTGAAGAGTTGCACAAGACTTTCTGCTCATATTCATCTAGTCTGCTCTGGATGTTATGACCTTCAGGATAACATCCTGAAGTACACACACAAGGTTTGCTCCTAGTTCTAGCATACATTCATTCCTATCCAGGCTAGACATGCATATCACTTTATTGCTAACAGCATTGTCAGCTGTCATCACACCTTTCATCAGCTGCACCTGTAGTTACACCTGTAAATGTGCAAGACTAATATCATATGCTAATATCATATGCACATTGGCACATGTGTGCTCAAGCTAGTTCTCCTTGTTCTGTTCTTCCACCTGCTGTCCTCTATTACCTGTTGTACTCTATTACTCTCTCTCTCTCTCTCTCTCTCTCTCTCTCTCTCTCTCTCTCTCTCTCTCTCTCTCTCTCTCTCTCCCTCTTTTTAGCTACAAATTAGGTTCCAAATAACATAGATCATCATAGGTAACATCACAGTTGTTAGGGGTTACATTACAACAAAATTGCTCTTTGAAGAGCATCACAAATTCAGATTACACAGAAAATTTAAATTTGACAGAACCAACAGCAACACCCTTTGCTCAATCTTCTTCATCAGAGGAGGAACTGGAGTCACTGTCATCCAAATCTGATAGGGAGATGTTCTGGTTTCCATCATACGAGTCTTCCTCTGGAAATTCAGAGTCATGAGGGGGATCTCTGCGAGCCAGGGGAATGGTGAAGCCCTTAATAGGCAGTCTTCTTTTGATGATATCGTCAACAATTTCCCCCATGGTTTTGGCCACGTATGCAGAGCCTTCTTTGTTTAGCATACTCCTAAGATTTTCTGCAGTGCGAGGAGGGTACTTGGTCTTTGGCTTTTCAGTGGAGGGAGGAGTATCTTTGGAGGATTTGGGAGGGGACTTAGAGGAAGATCCTTCATGATAAGATGACATGCTTGTGTCGAGAGTGAAGGTATGAGAGAGATGTGAGAAGGCAATGGGGGCAAAGCGACACGTTTGTGTGGAATGGAGAGCTTTATTGGTCAAAGACGGACTGCATTGATGTGATAAAATTCTCACGTGTCATTAATTGTTATGCATCCTCATACATGCAAATACCTAACTTGCCTCTAAGATTTTCAAATTGGGCAGCATCTAGAGCCTCGGTAAAGATGTCAGCTAGCTGTAGTTCAGTGGATACATGCTCTAAGGAAATCACTTTGTCTTCCACAAGATCTCTAATGAAGTGATGTCTTATATCAATGTGCTTCGTTCTGCTGTATTGGATTGGATTTTTGGAAATGTTAATAGCACTGAGATTGTCACAGTACAATGTCATGACATCCTGAGTGACATTGTATTCAGTTAACATTTGCTTCATCCAAACCAGCTGAGAACAGCTGCTGCCAGCTGCTATATATTCAGCTTCAGCAGTAGATAGTGAGACGCAACTCTGCTTCTTGCTGAACCAAGATATTAGGTTGTTTCCCAAGAAGAAGCATCCACCAGATGTGCTTTTTCTATCATTAGCACTGCCAGCCCAATCAGCATCACAATAGCCATACAAGGTAGGATCACACCCATGGGAGTAGAGTATGCCATAGTCATAAGTGCCATTCACATATTTGAGAATCCTTTTAACTTGGTTCATGTGACTTACTTTAGGATCTGCTTGATACCTTGCGCATACACCCACAACAAAGGCAATGTCTGGTCTGCTGGCTGTAAGATACAGCAGGCTACCAATCATGCTTCTGTATAGACTTTGATCAACACCCATACCCTTTTCATCTTTGGATAACTTTAGATGAGTGGGGGCAGGTGTTCTTTTGTGACTTGCATTGTCCATCCCAAACTTCTTGACTATATTTTTGGTGTATTTGCTTTGGGAGATGAATATGGAATCATTCATTTGCTTGACCTGTAGTCCAAGGAAGTAGGTTAGTTCTCCACACATGCTCATTTCAAACTCAGACTGCATGTGATTCACAAATTGCTTCACCATCTTTTCTGACACTCCCCCAAATATTATGTCATCCACATATATCTGGGCAATCATGATTTCTCCACCCTCATTTTTTATAAACAGTGTCTTATCAATTCCCCATTTTTTGTATCCTTTTGTGGTGAGAAACTTAGTTAGCCTTTCATACCATGCTCTAGGTGCCTGTTTTAATCCATAAAGTACACTCCTTAGCTTGTATACATGGTCTGTTAGGTTAGGGTCCTCAAATCCCTTGGGTTGTGCCACATATACTTCCTTAGTGAGATATCCATTCAGAAAGGCACTTTTTACATCCATCTGAAATAGTTTAAATTTTATCAGCCTGATTGACTCAAGTCTTGCAACTGGTGCAAAGGTTTCATCAAAATCAATTCCTTCTACTTGAGTATACCCCTGAGCCACCAGTCTAGCCTTGTTTCTGACTATGATTCCTTCTTCATCTGACTTGTTCTTGTAAATCCATTTGGTTCCAATGATATTTGTTCCTTCAGGTCTTGGCACTAGTTCCCATACTTCATTTCTTTTAAACTGCTCCAATTCCTCTTGCATAGCCTTGATCCAGTATTCATCAGTGAGAGCTTCCTTAACATTTTTGGGCTCAACCTTGGACACAAAGCAGGAATTTGAGATGACTTCTCTTGTTCTAGTCCTTACTCCACTGTTGAGGTCTCCAATTATAAGATCTTTGGGATGATCTTTCAGGATTCTAATTGAGGGTTCTTTGTTTCCTGTTTCTGGTTTAGAATTTGGACTTGTAGTTTGGGTGTCTTCAGTCTCCTCAGATGGAGTCTCAAGCAATGTTCTAACATCCTCTATGACATGGATCTCTACAATTTGATCATCAATGACAACATTAATGAATTCCATTAATACTTTCGTTCTGGAGTTGTATACTCTGTAAGCTCTGATATTAGTAGAGTATCCCAAGAATATTCCTTCATCACTTTTGGCATCCATTTTCCTTTTTTGTTCACGATCTGACAAGATGTAGCACTTGCTTCCAAACACATGAAAATACTTCACAGTCGGTTTTCTTCCTTTCCACAGTTCATACAAGGTGGAGGATGTTCCCTTTCTCAGGGTGACCCTGTTGTGAACATAACATGTTGTGTTCATTGCCTCAGCCCAGAAGTGCATAGGCAGCCTTTTTGCATGAATCATGGCTCTAGCAGATTCCTGAATAGTTCTATTTTTCCTTTCTACTACTCCATTTTGTTGAGGTGTGATGAGGGAGGAAAGTTCATGGCTTATGCCTTCAGTTGCACAGAACTCAGCAAACTTGGAGTTTTCAAACTCCTTTCCATGATCACTTCTAATCCTGATAACACCACTCTCCTTTTCTCTTTAGAGCTTGGTGCACAGTTCTTTGAAGACTTCAAAAACATCAGATTTTTCTTTGATGAAGTTTATCCAGGTGTATCTGGAGTAATCATCAACCACCACATATGCATTACTGATGCTCCCGCAAGTGCACGGAAATATCGAAGTAATATAAAAGATTGTCAAACCCACAGAGACCAATGTCAATCTACTGTTATCTATTATTACGGCGTAAAGCTAAGGCTAATGGAATTAGGAAAGTTGAATGCGAATGAAATTAAATGCAAAGGAAATAAAGATAATTGGTTTAAAGAAAAAGCGGTAAAGGGATATCGGTATGCAAGGACTTAGTTATCGGGGATTCGACAGGTCACCGGTGCTTTCTACTCTTTGCAAACACTTTTAAGAAGAAAATAACGGTTTACAGACCTTTGTCTCACGATGGTTGTTGATGCTAGTCGCAACTCTAAGGCGGAACGTATGTTGTCGCTATCCCGTTCGGGGTTAAAATTACTTTTTGAAAACCATTTGAAAGAAATGGATTAACAGCTTCTCGTCATCAGAATATGTGGCCATCTTCCTGCAGTAAGACCTTATATGGGTCCTAGGGCAACTGTTACCCTTGTATTTCTCGAAGGTTGGGATCACAAACTTTGGAGGTATCTTAACTCCGGGTACAAGACATATTTCAGCGACATCTAGTCCCAAAACATCGGGGCCTTGCAGCGACTTTACCATTTCCTGTAAAGCATTGAACCTCTTTTCTAATTCAACGGTCTGTGGTGCATATGCTTCACCTGAATTCTCGTAGAAGCCTTCATGATCATCATAGTGAACTGGTGGTGGAATCGTGGTACCATGAGGATGAGTTGTACCGACTAGGGGATGGACTGTGTTGATAGGTGCAGCACCTGCAGAGGTAGGATTTTCCCCAACAGGGGTTGGGATGGCGTCGGCAGGAGTTGGAACTGCGCCATCTGCGTTAGGAACTGCATCAGTCAAAGTCTGGTTAGCGTTCCTCTCTGTTGTTTGCCTTATCTCTTCTTGACTTCTGGCCATGTTCTGAATCACCTCCATGAGTTGATTCATTTGCGTCTTCATACCTAGCATATTGTTCCTCAAAGTAGCCTAGTCTTGCTCTAGCTGATCCATGACTCTTTTCTGATTATTCCTTGTGTTGTACTGATGTCGAGAAGTCAGCTTGCTTTTACTCCCTCTCTCTCTCTCTCTGAAAGGGTAAGCGGCGTGTAAGATCGGGTTTTTAGGGAATGTAAAAAGGAATTATGCGCACAATGTATGCAATGTTCAAGAGACTTTCGAGTTTTATGATTACCATCGGTATTATAGAACTATGACTGAGTAATAAAGAAATGCACAATTTAGACCAAAAAGCAAACTTTCATTAATTTGAGAGAAAATTCAATACAAACGATTGCTGAATAAGCTGAAAATAACAATTCATGTTACAAGAAAGATACTGAATAACTAAAACTCTTTCTTTCGGAGACGTTCTTCAAGCTTTTTTGTCTCGAACATGAATCTTCTAACCATTTGGTCGCAGAGTTGGATAAAGTGGTGAATAGAAGGAGGGATATCATTTCCTTAGAAATCTTGAATTGCGCTTTCCAACCTCCATGGGATACCTTGAATCATTAGATTGCAATGCTCCACCAGATTGTTATACCTAGTGCGACACATGTCTAAAGTCGACTGGTAGTAACAAATAGAATCCACATGGGTGTCCAACAATTCATTGAGTTGAGCCTCCTTCTCAAGCCACCGTGCACTATCCTTTTGCAAGGCATCGAAACGATTCCTCCATAGAGTGGTTGTTTCTCGAGCGGTCTCTAATTCCAAACATTTGTTGCTCCACATGTCAGAAGTGACATATGAAGCCCTTAATGCTCCCTCCTTGAGTTGTCGCTCTTTTTCCACTAGGGTCAAGGCATTTCTTAATTGCTTTTCAAGGTCCTCAATATCAGCTTCAAGATTCTCTCTTGTCTCCTTCTTTTCAGTAGAAGCTAATTCAAAGAAATGCCATGCTCGATCGCAAGAAGCCTTGGTATCCTTTAGGCGTTGTGGAAGAGTTGTTAATGATGTATCAACCCCTTCGAAACCCTGCTGGTACTTGATTCTCAAGTCTGTTTCTAACTTTAATTTCTTGTTATTCTCAGCCACTTGGTCTTGTTCAAACTCTACCTTCCTCTTGTACTGGCCATTCTCCACATTTGCTTGGTCAATTTCAGCCTCGAGTTCCTGATTTTGTTTAGTCAACCTTTCTACCATTAACTTCAGTTTCTCATACTCTTCCATAGATACATGGGTGGGAGCAGGAGGTCCTTCTTGCATAGATGGTTCTGAGGGAAACGACAGCAATCTTTCAGCCACTATGGCTAGCAGCCATTGGTTGTATAGTTCTTTAGCCACACAATTCTTTGCCTTCAAGTCTTTCCTCCCTTTTGCATGAATCTTGGCCCATGCTTTAGCAATCTTCTTGGAAAATGCAGGATCTTCTGTTGTGGCAGGCAAAAAGAAGCTTTGAACTTTCTCCGCTTCGGGCTCATCTTCCATAGCATAGCCCAACTGACGCAATGCCATGACTGGGTTGTAATTGATGCAACCAACCCTACTAACTAGAGGTACATTACCGAACTCCCCACAACTAAAGATAATCTCCACCTCGTAGTACTCTTGAGAATACCAAGCAATATCATTGGCTCCTAGAGACATAATACGTTGAGACCACTTCAGCTTCTTCTTGTTTTCCACGAATGGTCCTCCCTTCGGCAGATGGGAGGTGTACCATTTAAATAATAGGTGAGAACAACATTGGATCATTCCAGTCTTTTTTTCACTTCTTCAATGAATAGAGTGATAGACATCAACAAGGAGGGTAGGGATATGATTCTTTTGCATGAAGAGAATGATAGCAGCAATGTCTATGAAATTGTCTACATTTAGAAAGAGGACAATCCCATAAATCATTAGAGCAATAACAATACCAAACCTTTCCCAATCTCCCACAGTCTTGTACAGAGCAGCTTTATCTAGCAGAAATTTCAAAGGAAAGCCTTGAACCCCTCCCTTATTGGTTAGTCCCTCTTTGACCTCCTCTTTGGTCATACGAAGAGTAAGAGCGATGGCAGGAGGCTTTGGTTCTTCTTCCAAGCTGGTGTAGATAGGTTGATCCTTAATCTTGATATTCAAAATGTGAGAATATACCTCAAGAGTAGGGGCCAACTGATAGTTTTGAAAAGTGAAACATCTGAGAGGCGCATCATAGAACTGAGCCATAGCGAACAAAGCCCAAGTATCGACCTTAGAATGGAGGAGATCAAGCAATTTCCCATACTTCCCTTGAAAGTTGATCTTGATAGCCTTTGGCACGTTAATCAGAATGTCTTGAATCAATTCTAACTTTGGTTCTCTAAACTTGATGGAATTTGTGCTTCTCCTTTTTTGATCAGTCATTGTGTTCACCAATAGCTGAGATAATCATAGTCTCTTAAGTCTCTTGATATGCAAAAATGCTATGCAATGCAATATTTTATGAATGCACATGATAGAGAACAAAAAGTGAGATCAAAGTCACAGGTCCTGAAAAACAACACAAAAGGCATCTCTCCCATCGGGTGGGTAATCTACTGGTTTAGAGAGGGTATCCCAAAGGTTTTTAAACAAAGTCCCATGTACTAACCCTCAAAAGTTCCTCATCAGAACGACTACTCGTAAGACGGTAATCCTTTCAAAGGATGAACACAGAGTTATATTTTAGTGACCCTTGGAATAAGGTTCTAAAAGGTCCTCAGAATCGCAGACTCCCAAGTTGGAATAAAAACGCCATTACGACTACTCGTAAGACATAATCATCCCAAAGGGGTCTCATCTGAGCGGTGAGATTCGATCCAACTCAACGAGTCCTAAGTCTCGCAAATCAGAAAGAAACCACCTCCTAATCTTAGTGTATACTAGAAAGCTCAGGTAGAAAGCTTTATCCTTACAAACCAACCCAATAAACCCAACAGGTTAGAAAACACAACAAAACAAAAATAAAATAAAAAACGGATAAATCACACATGCGACAAGCAAATTTGGTTTGGATTGCTAGGTATCCCCAGCAGAGTCGCCAGCTGTCGCTACTCGAAAAATACATCGCGCAACGACGGGGAGGCGAAGAAGAAAAGACAGAAGAGTCGCCACCGAACTTTATTTATCCCATGAGGGGAAAGGAAAATATCGAGAAAACCTTAAGAAAGAAATGGATAAGATGGTCTCGCAACCAATAATGGGTTCGGAAGCCGGTTATGCGAGGGGAAGGTATTAGCACCCCTCGCATCCATCGTACTCGATGGGAACCAATTGCTTGTCAACGTGTGATTATATCTGCTTAAATATTATGCTATAAAAGTGTTTTCCAAAGGGTAAAGAAAGAGGGTTTAAAAACAGGAAAATGAGAGATTAGGAGGAAAGAGAAAATGAGGAAGAACAGACTCGGTAGGACTTCGCAGTCCTATGCCTACGTATTCTCAATAGATGTGAAAAAGTCAGAGTCGACGTAGTTCGGGGCTACGGATATATGGGGGAATGTGCTCGGCAAGGATTGTGGCCCTTGTGCCTACGTATCTTTACTTGAACGAAGTAAAGAATCAGAGCAGCCGTAGTTCGGCCTACGGTTTGTTGATATTTTTATGGATGATGGTATCATGCGCATTCTAGCAGTTTAGGTGTTTTGCTGCTCGCATGTGAGGAGAATTATGTGTTACCTGTTTGCGGTAGAACAGACGTAATATATCCTTTTTGAAAGATTGATTAGTTTTCGCCATGTGAGGCAAGATGTCACGTTTGATTGGTTGAATTGTTTTTAGGGGGCGAGATAAGTCTTCGGATAGTAACCCCTACGGGTAGTACCCAATTATTTATCTCAAAGTTTTTGTTATTAAAATGGTGTGGCGAACGTAGTATCTTCGCATTGAAAGACAAGCGTCAAGACCACACACGCTACAGTGAGTATCCTGACACTTGGAGAGGAAGGAGACTATACTCAATCCTCTCTCTTTAATTCAATACAAAGAGAACTTCATTCTCTTATTAAAGTATTTTTGGTTTTGAATGGTAAGTGCTTTGCAACTGTAAACCCTACGGTAAATGTCAGCACTCGGGATAGGAGAAGGCCTACGCCTAACCACTCCACAACCAATCAAGTTTTGTTATAAAAATGAGTTTGAAAATGCACTCGGTGCGGGACCGCGGTTTTAGGTCATAAAGGTTTCGGAAGGAAGTTATGAAAGGAGAGAGATGGTGGATAAAGATAGGTGATGGATAAAGTTGCGTCTTCGTATTGAAAGATGAATACCAAGACTACTCACACTACAGTGAGCATCTTAATATTCGGAAGGGAAAAAGTCTACACTTAATCCTTTCTTAAAATAATTCAATACAAATAGGAAATGATTTTTATGATTGAAGATGTTTATGAACATGAATTCGGTACGGGACCGAGGTTTTAGGAGGGAAACAACGTAAGTTCATGGTGGTAACCAAAAGAAAACAGAGCTTTGATATGTTAACAAACACAAAGGAAACACATGTCAATAAATCTCACAAGATAAAAAATAAGCATGGTATGAAGGGAATTTTAATCAGGACGTAAGGTGACGACCCTAAAAATGAACCGACTTTCAAGTAGGCAAAAGGCGATGTGACTATGAGCAATTTGAAATTTTATCTTATTAAATAAAACTAGACATCACCATGAGCAAGTTGCAAAAAGAACGGGTTAAAAATGATGAAGAATGAATAAGTTATGATATTGTGAAGTTTCCATAAAAAAAAAAGAAATAAAATGGTAAAAATGTCCCCTATGGGGATTGAACTCAGGACACAAGGGCAGATGGTCATAAGGGGCGCAAGGTTCTACCACTGGGGTGGCTATACATTCGTTAATTTAGCCACCCCCATAAATACAAAAGGCATGTTTGGGTGAGATTTCTGGGCCAGAAATGAAAGCAAGAACAAGTGAAATGCTAAATACTGTTTGATTCGTAACTTCTTCAAAACTTATCCAAATTGAGTGAAATAAAAGTCAAATTTGCTTAATTTTTCCTGAGGAACACAATGGTGCTGTTGGATTTTTCAAAATATGCTCACAACTCAAAATTCGAAGGCTCACGTAATGTGAAGTTTAAAATGCACTTTTGGGGGCAATAATTAAAATTGATGAAACCACGCACCAATGGGGGTCTGCACACCTTGTAAATGTGATGTAGAAAGAGTTCTAACAACAAGTTTGTTCAAAAAAACACCATGCCAAAATTATGGTATATGAGTTGCAAATGGTGAAGTTTTGGAAATGCAATTGAAAACCAAGGGATCAAAACAAATGCAGACAATCCATGTAATCATTATGCACACACTCTAAATATGTAAATCAAGGATTTCAGATTTAAGGAACAATCAAAAGATAATGAAAACAAGAACTAGCATGTGAATGGCAATTAATGATCATGAGTGAACTTAAAAAAGGTGATGCCAACAAAAGTGAGTTTATACCAAACACAAGCCTATTCCAAAGCCACAACATTCAATGAAAAGACATCCAACACTTTCCAACAACATTCAAGCATAAGGTTAATAGGCAGCCAAAAATTCTACACAAACCAAACTAAACTCCTTCAACCAGCCAATCAAACTGGATCAGCAGTGCCAACAAAGGGACCTTCTAAGTAATGAATTGAAAACCTAACTAGACTGTCTAGAATCAAAGACTCAACAAACTGTGATGTACAATATCTCCTCCAACTGATAAACCCTTCCCTCAACAGAAACTATGGCCAACAGCTAGTATGTCAACAAGGTTTGGAATTTTAAAAGAGGAACCAATAACAGGCCTGTGACAGTCCATTTTCCTCAAATCTGGCAGTGGTTATGTTTGTTATGTGTCAATAAAGCTTAATGATGAAAATCACACATACAGTGTTGCTCTTGCTAACAAATGCAACACACATAGCCAAATATAAAATGCCACAAAGTTTGTCCATAACAGACTTGGACAGTGGATACAATTATACAAACAAACATTCCATGCTGACATAAGTTGACAGTACCAATGCAAACATTGAGAAACATATAGAATGTAATCACAATCATAATGCCCAACACAAACTCAAGACACAACTGTCATGCCAAGTGAAAATTGGAGAAAAAATGCAAGTTTGTAAGCTAGGTCATGGAATATGCATAATCTGTTTGAATAGGCCTCATACACAAACTCAAACCATGATATTAAGTGTGTCTATACCTCAAAATTGGCCACAAACAACCTAGAATTGAAAAATCACCTATCAACTGCTCACTTAGGCATAAAAGGCACAAATTGACACATATCATAATTGGAACAGAATGAGATCAAAGAGAAACCACATACAAGCCACAAACATGATTATGAATGAGTCCATACTTCAATTTGATCATGAAATGCACAAAACAAGAAAATGGCCATCAAGTGGAAATTGTAGCACACAATGGAACGCAGGCTGTCATGACAGCAAAGCAAGGTATACACAACTGTTTGATTCATACACACACATATCTTAAACATTATTTAAAGGTCTAAGGATTCATGAGCTAAACTAGAACAAATCAAACCAAAAAGAAGTGTGTGCAGTTGTTGTGTTTTTTCAAAACAGTTTGGCAGCAAAATGAGGTATCAGCTGGTCTGGCTAAAAGGAAGTAATCTCATGTCAAGTAATAGCATACACACATCACAAATATGAGGGAAAATGAGATCAAACTCAAAGTTCAGGCATACTTCAATTAAATCAAAATTTGGCATGTTGGTTGAAATGCAAAATAGTCTTGGTAAATTGATGAGGCAGCAGATGTGTTTTCAAATGGTAAGGTTTTCAAGCCAAAACAATGACACACACGCACATCTCAAACATGATAATAGATGAGATTGAGTCCAAAAATTAAGTACATTTCACTTAAAACAGAAATTGGTATATGAATGGCAACCATATCCTTAATGACAATCATACCCAAAACAAACTGGCAGCAACCTCTTCTCTTTTCCAACTTAAAGTAATACCAATAAAAAATTGAAGAGAAACAAAGCAACTAATACCTAACAACAATGATGCTCAAACACACACAATGCAATGATGGAAAATGATCACTTCATGATATTGGAGGTTAACAAGCTCTACAATAACGGATTGACATCATTAATACACCAATAAATCCACCACAATTTAACAGTTAGCATGAACTTATGTAGAATGCTTCTCAGACCAAATACTTGACCAATATTCTATGAGTTCAGCTAGACATATATAATTAACTACTCTAGGCTCATAATGCAAACAGACCATGAATTTCCACACATAGATTGCAACAGCTCAAGAATGGAGTTTTGAAAGAATAAGAGTTTAAACATCTTTTTTTGAAACAGGATGCATCAAAGCAAAGTGCCCTTGGTATCTCACCTTAATTTGAATGAAATTCAAATAACACTCCAACCATACTGTCAACTCACAAACTTATGACAACAAGCAATCTTCCAACACAAATACAAACTTCTTGACATAACAATGCCAAACAGCCATAATACCAATGATTTAAAGACTGACATTATTAAAATCCTAGCATACAAAACTAAGTCTTAGCAACAAACTAAACATGATAATGTCAATTCAACAAGCACCGCATGTCACATATGATATTACATCCTGTTGACAGTAAACATAAACAAAACAATCCAACATGACAATGCATATGCTTCTCAATAGAATCTGTTGCACCCTAATTTTTGACCTTAAGATCCCACCTCCTTCGTTTTTCGTTTTTTATCGTGTTTTCTTTGTGCTTTTGTACGTGTGACTAACAAGTGTGTACATGTGTATTAAATCCCAGTGAAGATGACACTCGTATTTCAAATCCTTCTAGACATGGCCGTTTGGTTCTTATTCAGGTTATGCTTTTGGAAATTTCATCGTCTTAAGTAATCGGTGGCAAGTTCAAAGAAATCTTCATGTGGTTCCTACCAAATCTTGATTTCAAATACGAGAAACAAGTTTTATCAAAGTTCATAATGAAGTTCACAAGCTGGATTGATTTCGAAATTATTTATTTGGTTTCCTAAAATAATATGTTAAGAGTTTGATCTCATTCGTCTTCTTCAAGCTGACGGATAAATTCACAAAAAGCCAAATTCATGATGAACTTTCGTTTGACCAATGCACCGATACACTTTGTGGATATCGCCACTTTGTTTTATTAAGATAAGCTTCCTTGGAATGAAAGAAAGAGCCTTTGATTAACTAATTGGACAGGTTGATTCCAATTTGGGTACTTTAGCTATTCAAATCTTATCTTCCTTTAAGAACATGAAGATATTACACGAGACCAACAGTCAGATTACTTTGTTTTAAAGCATCAAAGTTATTTACATATGTTTATACAGATTCTGGGAATATAATGAAGACAAACATCACAATCAGGCCCTGTTATACTGCTAAAATATTAAGGGGATGGGACTGTTCTCGCCGGTAACATGCCTAATGTTCGGCAAATCATCGTAAGCCTATGTTTTACAACAAGGACCCCCTACTGTCACATCTGGCTATACAAAGGACTTCCGGCATACAAAGTCGAATCGAGAGCTTGCTATCCGCTGCCATGGAATCATTGGATCCACTTAGCGTAAACGGCGACACTCGTAAAATCTTCGTGCAAGCCTGCTGGAGGTTGGTGAAGGTGGAAACCGTCGACCGGGCGTTTTGCATTGGTTCATTACCAGGCTCTTACTCCGACACTGCAATTCCCAAATAATAATGCAAAGTTGTTGTTAGTACTTTTTTTCAGCAGAAAGCAATTCAGAAAGAGGTCAAGAAAATAACAAATTCAAAACATTTCCGAATACGGTGACTTGAAGCATGGAGTTTGTCATCATTTACCTGCTATGTTGAAGGCTTATCAGCAACAACCACACCAATTCACAAGGTGCATTTTGTGGCATGGCATCAAATGCTCAGGATCTACAATATGTTACGGTGACACTCTAGAACGCACCACAGGATCATCCTAAACAGAGACAACAAAACCAACAATATTTCCTCCAACAGCCCCATCATGGAATCCGACTCGACGGTAAAGAAGTTGAGAATTCTCCAACAGCATCAGAGCAGTTCCAAAGCCCTGGTTTAAGAAGTGCAACGATACCAAGGATATCAATTAAACATCAAAGCCAAATAAGAGAAGACTAGCGCACATAAAAAGCGAGATAGATATGGACTTACCATTCTTGCACCAATAGATTCTCCAAACACAGAGATATAAACCCATACAGATTCACATACATACACCAACAACAAATAAACCGAGCATCGTGACCTGCAAAAAGAACACAAAACAGCAGGTGACAAACTCTGAATACTCCATGGTTAGCCTGTCAACACCACCAGAAGACCTGCAATATCTCCACCTATAAAAGCACATGACAGTGTAAAGTTTCGTTCATAACAACAGTTCATTTGAAGCACAAGGTTTATCAATTGTCAGATTAAATACAATGACAAAATCTCAGTAAAATCATCTATTATCACTAGAGAGGCGCAGGTAGAATCTGCGAGTGCAATGGAGTCCACTAACAGTAGTGAAGTCAAGCTTTTACAAGAAACAGAAGACGTGAATGTTAGTAGTGATCCACTTCCCGTGCATGATGATAGACTTGGTGTAGCTTATCCTCACAGCGAGTCGTTGAAACATGAGGAAGATGGTAGCAAGGAAGTAATTTTCATTTCAGCACAAGCCAGTTGAGTGAAAAAGTGGTGTTCTCTCTGAATTTTTCCTTAGGCGAGCTTGTAACTGAAACTTATCAAAGATCGCGTGAAATTGGAGTGCCTATGTAAACTGAGATGAGTGAGATTGATTTTTCTGAAGAGCACGGGCTTGATGACATTCATGAAAATTCTCAGAGGTAGTTTAGCGGCTTCATCAAATGAATATCAAAGGTGTTGCACCCCAAAATTTGACCAACCGGTCCCCATATCTGGTTTATGTTTCGACGCATTTTGCATTCACATTCGCATGCCGTATGCATTGCATTTTTCTCAGTCAGATGGATTTTATCGGGATTATAGCCCCTGGCGTTTCAGGCAGTGCATGCCGGTTGAAATAAGAGTCTTTTGAGAATTGGTGCTCGTTTCCTGTGTTTTCAGGCCATCTCGGTGCTCGGATTTCGCTATGGTTGCGCAATTGTCCTCTAACCGATTTAATCGGCTTCCTGGCATTTTTTAGGATTTTTCTTTTATTTTCTGGATTTTTAATGTATTTAATAGATTTTTTATAGGGTTATTTTTTTTTTAGATAGTAAATAGGTTAGTATTTTGTTTATAGAATTTAATAGATTTTTTTTAATAGTTTTTAGAGTTTTAAATAAATTTTCTTTTTTTTCTTTAGAGATTTAATAGATTTTAAAATTTTTTAGATATTAGTCTTATCTTTTAATAGAATAGTTTTTAAATAGATATAACTAGATATTGATTTTCTTTTAATAGAATGGATTTTAAATAGGATTAATGTTTTAGATTTCATTAGATTTTATTTGATTTTTCAGATTTAATTAGATTTTTTAAAATAGTTTTTAGATATTAGATTTTTTTTAATAGGTTAATTAGGATTTTATTATTAATTTTCGTTTTAGGATTAATTAGGATTAATTAGAGAGTTTAATTAGGGTTTTATTAATTTTCGTTTTAGGATTAATTAGTTTTTTTTGCAGTATTAATTTTAATTTTGTTTTTAGCGTTTAATCTTTTCTTAAGTCCATTAATCACATTTCAGTCCATTAATCAGAGTCTGAATCCATTAGTGGACCATTATCCATTTCATTAAGGCCCAAATCAAAAGTCCAAAATGATGCCACATGTCTTATAAATACAGCGCCACGCGTGTACCCCAACTTTTAGCCACCTCATTTTCAAACCCCCTCAGAATTCGCCACGTCACTCTCACACACACTCAGACTCTGCCAACACATAACCCACTTTCTCCTTCTCTCTCCCACGTGTCTCCCTCTCCTTCTCCCTCAGCCACACGCGTCCTCCTCTCCCTCACCCTCTGCACCACCTGCCCCTCGCCTGAAGCCTCCACCGACCGGCATGCAAGTGTCGCCGGCCACCCCAACCGCTCATCTCCGGTCACCCTAACCATCTCCGACCACCGGTAACTGTCGTCGGAATCTTCAAACTCACCGGCAACTTCATCGATTCTTCCCAAACTCACCAGAAACTCCTCGATTCCCAGAAAACGATCATCAACAAGATCATCAGATCTTCATCAGATCGCCAAGAACTTCGTGATTCATCAACCATCTTCAGGATTCAAGATTATCTCCAGATTCTCCAAGATCTTCATAGAGTTTTTTCCAGAAGTTCTTCGTAGGAACATTCATCACATCTTCATGTTCTTCACCATAAGTTTCCAGAATGCAACAACATTCATCATCTAGATCTAGGTTTCGTTTAAGTTCCGTCAAGAATACCTTCATCAATCACCATCAATTTTCCAGATTTCTCCAGATATCAACAATCTTCGAGGATCATCAACGAACGATCTTCAACGAACAGTTTTTCCAGACTTCGTCCACGTTCCGCAGATCTTCACAGAAGCTCTCTCCAGATTTCCTTCAAGACTTTCGTCAGAACCTCTTCGTCATCTGTAGATCTTCAATAGCATCCTCATCCAGGTTTTTTTCTTCTTCTCTTCTCATCCGATCCATTGCATGTTAGTGACAAATTGTTAGATGTAGACTTAGGGTTTTGAGGTTCGCTGGTTTGAGCGATTAGGTTTTCGGATTTCTGTAAGGTGAGGGGGTTCAAGATTGGTACGGTGAGCTGAGACTGGGTCGTTGAATGATGGCGGTGTGGATTTTGGTTGAAGGATTTGTGGTGTGCTTGAGAGATGGAAGGAGTTTCAGAGAGGGGGAATCAGAGCGCCGCTAGGGTTTCTTGGTTAGGGAAGGTGAACAGTAGCAGCGTGAGGGAGAGTTAGAGGAGTATTAGGTTTAGGTTTTACTAAGGCTGAGTGTGAATTGGGCTCGGGCATTAGGCCCAGTCACACGGATTACTGAGCATACTCCCTTGTTTTCCTTTGGCACCCCCCCTCCCCTAGTGTGGAATTTTGATGGGCCTAGCTCTGATTTGCTGCTCACACCCCCCGTTTGGGGCCCAAACGTGAATCAAAGCGAATCCTCGCTATTCGCACCCCCCCGGTTTTTTTTGTTTTGTGTTGTTTTTCAGAACCTTTAATGGGCCTAGCGCGTTTGCTAGCAGTACCCCCCTCCTAGGCCCAATGTGTTCCTGCAGTGTGAATAATTGCTGTTGCCACCCCTGTCTTTTTCAATTTTAATTGAATTTTCATTTCTTTCATATTTGCATATAGTTTGCTAAAAAAATCATAATAAATCCAAAATTAATCAAAAAAATATTTCAAAAATATCTCCATGATCTTGGATTTATTTGTGATTTTATAAAAATAATAAATTTCATATTCACCCATTTTTCAATTTAATTTGATTTTTCCCATTTTATTAATTTCTTTAATTTTGTACATTTGATACATGTTTTTGTAAATTTTCTTGTGACCAATTGGTGAATAGTTTTGGGTTGATTCTTGTTGAGTTGATTAGATTAGGAGTATAGGTTCCCTTAGAGATTTATTCCACATTTTTGTGGATTAATCTTGATTAGTTTTGATTAGAGAACATTAGGGTGATAGTAGTAGGGTTCAAACTCAACATAGGTGCATTATAACATTTTATTTTGGGGTTTTTAGCATGAATTAGGTTCTGGGACATATAGGGTATGTAGGGTAGAGGTAGAAATCCCCTTATAATTAATCTTAGAATTTTAAATACTATATTACTATTTTTAGTATATTTTACAAATGGAGTGTTTGTTTGGTGTTCCCACTTGGGTTTTTAATTGTGTGCTTGGGCTTTTGGGCTTTGATATGGGGTATGGGGCTTGGCTTGAGCTTATGGAGCATGAAGACATCAAAGGAGAAGATTGAAGATGATGATCAAATGTTGAAGCGTGAAGATTGTTTGTGCTTGGAGTTGATTGAAGACATAGGAGATAGGAGATAGGTAAAGCCTTAGAATAGAACAAATTCCTTCATAAACATGGATAGCTTCCTTTGCTTCCATTCTTCTCAATGATTAAAAGTCCCTCCATGATATTCACATCCCTCCTTTGGAGGGATAAGTGGTTTTATCTAGGAGGTAGAACTTTGAGGGAAACAGTCTGTTACAATGTCAACTGTTCATAGACTTCCTTTGGTTATCAATGAACTGTTTGACATTCAATTTATCCTGATAAATCAATTATTTGTTGGAGTGCTTACCTTGAAGGAAGAAGCTTGTAGAAGAAGACCTGGTGCATTGAAGATTGAAGAAGGAGGAGCTTGTGCTGTCAGAGCTGTGCAACTGGTGAATTGGGGTTTTACTGCTGTCTGGAGCTATTTGCTGTCTGATGCTGTCAACTGTTTGAGATTCTGTGCTTGCATAAACTGGTTAATCAACTGTCAGAGTTTGCTGTTTTTCAGAGTCGCTGCTGTAGGAGCTGGTGTGCTGTCAGAGCTGGTTTTGGGGTTTATTTCTTTTCTTTGCTGTATTGTTTGTTAATTTTCCCATTAGGTTTGAAGTGAAGTTGTTTCGCTTTGCCTATTGTTTTTCAGGTTCGAGGTCGAGTGGGACTCCCTTGCCTCGCTTGTATTGCTGCATCTCATGCATTTTACTGCTTTACTGTATATTTGTTGTTTCTTTTCCGTCTATCCCCTAGGATCTCTGTTTCTTTCTGTGCAAGAGAGAAATATGACAGACATTAGGTGTTAATCCATGCATGATAACATTAGGGTAGATTTTGATTCCCATTTTAACCCTAGGTTTTAGAGTTCTTTCTCTTCCATCTCAAAACAATCAAAAAAATACAATAAGAGGTCAAACATCAATAAAAGACAGTTCTTGCGTAAAAGACTGGAAACCAATCAAAGGTGTCATTTTTGTCCGCTTGGACCCGTCATCAGGAGAAAACCTTTTTCAGAAGGATAAAAAACAGTCAGATAAGTCTGTGTCTTCTGTGGCCCGAACTACGTTTGCTCTGATCTTTCATGCTGTATGAAAGTACGTAGGCATAGGATGCGATATCCTAGCGAGCAACCTTCCCCTCCTTTCCCGTAGGTAGGCGAACTACGTTGACTCTGATTTCTCGTTCCAGACGGGAATCCGTAGGCATAAAGTGCGATACTTTGCCGAGTCAGTTTATTTTCTTTTAACCTCAGACCTGTAGAATAGATAGAATAACAATCCGTACTAAAAAACAAGCGTGGATCCCGTCGAGTACGACGGACGTGAGGGATGCTAATACCTTCCCCTTGCGTAACCGACTCCCGAATCCAGGATTTGGTTGCGATGAACATTCCGTTCCCGTCTTTGCGGTAGGTTTACTTCGAGCATTTCCTTTCCCTCCTTTGGGATAAATAACGCATGGTGGCGACTCTTCTATTCAGCCGGCTCCGATTTTTGCAGTAGCGACAGCTGGCGACTCTACCGGGGACTCCAACGGTTCCCTACGCGAGTCAATCCTAGCGCTTGTTTTCCCGTCGTGGGTTTTGTATGGATTTACGTTTCTGTATTTTACATTCAGCATTATATTATTGTGATTATTGCTGTGGGTATGAGGGGGTTCTATGATTGAGAGATAAGTCGGACCTGGGCTTGAGTGCACCTAGAATTAGAGTGGAAATTAGTGGGCGCGTGCATGCTTTGCAAGCACTAGTGTCTCATGAAATCCACGCTCGGACGAGGTTCTTCTAGTTGACTTCTTTTTCAACCCTTTGGGTTGAGGGGGTTGTTGGTTAGTTGGATTGTCGACTCCGGGGACCTATCATTTGGAAGTTGGCTAAGTGAGGCCTTTTCAGGACATGATGATGCCACACCTTCTGGGTATCGTATCATCCGTCTTGAAAGTCTGTGACGCCAACGACCGCATAGGATGCCATACCTTGTGTCAGTTGATAGGACACCTACCTGTGAGAGGGGTTGGGGCATGCAGGTAACTTGACCTCCAGATTACCGGTTTTCTTGATTGAGATTCAGTGGCGTTGATATTTGAGGACAATGTTATGGGGTCTGTTGGAGACTAGGTTGGAATACTGTTTTGGTTTGTTGAGACCAGGCTTGAGCAGTGTTATGGGTCTGGTTAAGACCAGTATGGTGGATTGGGCTTCTCAACAGCACACTTGGTCCCTTGTGTGTGCATTTTGCATTTTGCATGACTGTTTGCATTTGCATTTCATTTTGCATATTCATCCTCAGTCGGAACAGGAAGCTTACCCGTTTTTGTCCGTCTCCAGTTGAGTTCCCGACATTCGCATTAGACTTGAGTTAGCATCTGGAAAGATCATGGCTTCAGGAGAGCAGAACTTGGTTGTTACTCGGGCGGAGTTTGAATTGTTGAAGTACCAGGTGAGTCAGGTCATAGAAGCCATAACAGCTATAAATGGAGGAGGAAACAATGGTCAAAGAGCTCAGATGAACAATGTTGCTCAGCTCGCGCAAACCCCTGTCAGAGGTCCATATTCTTTCAATGACGCAGAGTGTCACAATTCCACTTTCTCTACGCCAGATTCTCCAAGGATTGTTCCAGCTCTAAGAGTTGTTCCACAAGTTAATATTCAGGACCCAAGGACTGCTGAGTATATGAGAAGACTTCAGACGCTAGAAGATCAGATTGATGCCCTGGTGAATAAGAATACTTTTGATCTGAATGCTGCGAGCATGTGTTTGGTGCCAGGTTTTGTGCTGCCTCCGAAGTTCAAGGTGCCCAATTTTGAGAAGTACAAAGGGGATAGTTGTCTGAAGCTACATTTGGTTATGTTCTACAGAAGAATGACTTCACATATCACCAATGACAAGCTCATGATTCATTGTTTCCAAGATAGTCTGATCAGAGCGTCTTTGGACTGGTACCTGCACTTGGAGAGTGATAGTATTAAATCATGGTCGGACTTAGCCAATGCCTTCGTGAAACAGTACGACTACAACCTAGAAATGGCTCATTTTCGCGTGCATTTGCAAGAATTATCTCGTGCGGAGAATGAATCCTTTAGGGGGTATGTGCAAAGATGGAGAGAATTGGCTGCTCGTGTTCAACCACCGCTTCTGGAGAGAGAAATGGTTAGCCTCTTTTTGGGTACTCTGAAGGGCCGTTATTACGACATGATGTTCACTTGTACAAGCTTTGAAGGCTTGATGAGAATGGGAGAGCTTATTGAGAGAGGACTCAAGAATGGAAAGCTTCGAGATGCTCCTTATATCCCAGTTGATAAGAATGAATCAGTTCTCAGTTCTCAAGAGGAGTGGGAAGAAGGAAGCGGTGTTGTCTCAGAATCTCTAGCGTCTCAGGCTCAGTTGTCAGACACTTCAAACCAGCAGTCATATTATCGTCAGCCGCGTCATCACGCCCGACAAAGACCAAGGAAACCTGAAAGGAAGTTTACTCAGCTACCGGTGTCGTACAGTCAGTTGTTGCCAGATTTGGTCGAAAGTGGATTAATAGTTCCGAAAGAGACTAGTCCAATGATCCCGCCTTATCCTCCAGGTTCTGATGCCAGCGGCCGCTGTGAGTACCATGTTGGGGTACAGGGGCATTCGACAGATGATTGTAAGGTGCTTAGAAGCCAAGTTCAGAATCTGCTAGACTCTAACAGGATCTTTATCACACCTCATGGTTTTGTTCGGATTATTGATTATCCTTCATCCAGTTGTGTGGGTTCGTTGGTCAATGTTATGGAATACTCCACTGAAAGTGTATGGTCGGAAGAATGTCCAATTGAGAGCTCAGTTGAATATGGAGGAAGTTGCTAGAGGTTTCTGCGTCGGGCGTCGCATATGTTTAGCTTTCGTGCATTGTTGTTTGCTGACCACCACCAGGCTTGTTGGCTGGGGTCAGTGTAGTTTTGTACTGGGTGTGCTTGTTTGCTGCTCTTGTTGGCTTTACATGGTGGTGTAAGGTATTTATCTCCGTGCTTATAGCTTGGGGTTTCTTTGTCTTGTCGTGAATATGTGTTTGATTTCTGCATTGCATTCTCACATAACAGGTACATCAGAACCGTGGGTCTTATTTCCTGTCTCCAGTTTGTTGCAGGAATTCCCTCAGAGATATGGAACAGAATCAGGCTAAATTGATTGAAGTCTGAAGCCAGCTAGGGCAGATGATGAAAGACATACAAGAGTTGCGTCTGGATCAGAAGATACTCAAAGAGGAAAATAATCGGCTGAAGACCCAAATGAGCTTGATCATGGAAGTAGTCAAGAATGTGCTTAGGAAAGAGGATGACCAGCTATCTGAAGCCGCAGTGAAGGAGCTTGTTTCATCTGTGCCTATGGAACTCGTGCCTGTGGAACCTGAACTTAAAATACGTGTTGATCGACACCACCACCAACAACAAAGGATACATCCGGTTCAGCGAAGGTCAAGGAGGGTATTTGAGGCGCTGCCTTCAACATATGTGAAGCTCTTTCAGACTTTATTGAGTTTGAAGCTGGTTGAAAAAAGAACATTGGCCCCATTCACAGGAACGACGCTTCCTTATGGGTATGACACTAGTAAGCAGTGTGAATTTCATTCCGGGGCACCCGGACATGATGTGGAAAGTTGTCACGCTTTTAAGCACAACGTTCAGGACTTGATTGACGCAAAAGTTATTGAACTCACGCCGGGCGGCGTAATTGTACCTAATGGTCTTACCCCAGTTGGTGCTAAAATGATGGACGTTCCCAAAGCTGCCGTAGATCAGAAGTATATTCTGCAATCATTGGTGTCAGAATCCCCCTGTCCTCAGTTGCTGCCTAGACCAAGCCTGAGGATGAAAGTGCTTGAACAAAAGGAGTCCCTGATAATTCAGACTCGACCTCCAAGTGGTTCGACTGATCAAAGTCAACAATCTGTCCAGTCTTCGCAACAGACGGCAACTCCTTTCCAGAGTCAGCAGCCTTATCGTTATCGGTCAAACTTGCGTGCTAGACAAAGCCCAATGAAGTCAGAAAGGTAATTCACCCGACATCCGTTTTAAGCAGTATGGTTTCAATAGGCAACTTTGATGGCTGGTTCAGCAGCAAGTCAGATGTGAAAGCACGGTCCTCGGAAGCTGACGTTTTCCTGTGTTTCATCTTGTCATTTCTTTATGTTTGTAGTTTCTTTCTTGTTAAATTGAAATCTTGTTTGTAAAACTTGTTGTTTTCATTCAATTGATGATAATGAAATGAGTATGCATGTTTTGATTAAATCCATTCGTGTTCACTAATTGATTTTTACAGATATCCAACGCTTGGTTAAGCGGAATCCGGGGAGGATGACGAAAATGAACAACATGCAAGCTTCCGATATTGTATGCCTTTGAAATAAAACCTGTTGATGATGTACATGCATTGTTTCAAATCCCTAAACACCGGAGACATAAGGAAGATAATCCTTTGACAACCCCTTTGAGCCTAGTAGTAGGAGTTCTTTCTGAAAACGCAAAGCCCTCAATCTCAACCTGGGGCAGGGTAGGTGTTAGCTAATTTGACCGAGCGTCCAAATTGCAAAAGGAGTGTCCGTTCGAGGATCAATCACACCTCTATAAGTCGTGCCTAAAAAGCCACAGTGGTTAAGCATCAGGAGTAAGACAGTCATATTATTCTCCAAAGAGTCAGACAACAAGTGTCGCACGACTTGGTCGGAAAAAAAAATGAAAAGCGAAAAGAGTCAAAAGCCCGCTAAGTCAAAACTTGAAAACAAACGACTTAGGCAAAAATAAGGGCATCCCGCTGGACTTGAAAATCAAAAGAAACTCCAAAGAGTCAGTCCAGGCAAAAGTTAGGGAAAGAAAAAGGGGAAAAGATGAAAAAGGATTACAAAAGAAAATCCAGAAATGAGAATCAGGTCGTGTGACCCCAAGTGTCAAAGACGAAGGACTGTCACTCTCGAAAATCATAGTTTCTCGAACTATCACTCCTATATTTCAACCTCTAAGAGGTGAGCGCTAAGGTCGAATTAGCTGAACGTAGGATCGGAGAACATCAAGGAGAATGGGTGGGTTAAAATAAAATTTGAGCCTTTATCCTTTCTTTCAAAACCGTGAACCTGGCCACGTTACAACCTTCAAAAGTCCTAATTGAAGCAGGGTTGTTTCGAAGGCATACATCGGTTAAGATCGCGTCGAAGCTGACTCCTAAAAGGGTTCTTCTTACCATGTTGGTACTGATGTTGATATTCTGATAGATGATTTGGGCATTATATGCCATAAACTGGTTTTCCTTTTCCAGTGAACAGCTTGGATGTTAAAACGGCCATATGCATTGCATTAATATATCTTTTATGCAAAACAACTTGTTTTACTTACGAGTAAGCGCTTGGCAGCAGGAAAGTTTCCTACAGTGGAAAGTCTGATCAGGATAGAATGCAGGATGCCCGAATGTTCCGAAAGTCGGGGCAAGCTATCATCAAGTGATCCCCAGTGAGGTCAACCATCCAAAGTCGTTATTCCGGGGAAATCAGGTCGAGATTCGGTAAATCTCTCGTAGCTAGAGTCACTATACCAAATCAGCCAATCAGGGGCAAAGTCATTGCAGACAGGGGCAGACCACCCTAAGAGCGCAGAAGTTGTTCTTTCGAGAGGCATTTGATGTGAATTTTATCCCCATAGAGGTCCCACAAGCTAGGGCATATCAGAAGCGAAGGAATGGTTTTTCTCCGTGTCATCAGAGTTACTCAGAGCTACTCGAGCAGATTTAGCTAATCTCCAAGTGTGAGTCGAATGTCGGGAAGTCGTGTTACCATCTATTGACCCTTCAATCAGAAACTGTGAATTCAGACCAGATGTTTTCCCGAGTCAGTCGTACATGACCCATCACAGATAGCCTAAAGCCCAATCCTTATTGGCAATTTTCAAGAAGCCCAATCCATATTGGCAATCACTGTGAGGCCCAACTTGTGGTGGCACATCATTTCAAAATCCAATATTCATTGGTACGCAGGAAGACTCCGTCTGTTTTCCCCAGCGCAAGTTCAATTTTCATTGGCACGGGTAAGCTATCCCTGACAGAAGTCCAATCATGCTTGGCACATTCGGTTATTCCCCAGCGAAGTTGGCTTCACTTTTCCAGCATTTATTTTGCTGGAATAATTCTGTGATGCCTAGTTATCCCCCGCGGAGTTGGCTTTGTCTTCAGTATTTATTTTGCTGAAGCGGTTTTCTGTATCCAACTTCTCCAGCGACCCGAGCCCGCATTTGCATTTGCATATGCATATATCATCATATTTGCATCCTACTTGCATTTCATCCTCAAATGCGTAGCATTTCCATCCCATATGGAGCATTACGCCATAGAAAAATTCAAACATACGCATATGCATACGAAGCATAAGCCAGTTTTTCTATCAGCCTTCAGTGGCAACATGAAGTACTCTGTAATCAGTTCAGGGGCATTTATCCAACAGCTTTATTCAGACAACTCTTTGGTATTTGATTCTCAGATCATACAGCGGTTATGCTCTACTCATCAGTCGTCTGATATTGACAGACTTCTCTTCCCGTCAGTTCACATTGACGATGTGTTTCCCCCAGCGAGCCTTCTCCGTCTATCATTAGACGTCGTGAGTTTGGATATGGTTTTCTCCGTCTATCTTTAGACGTTGAGAGGTTTCAAGGCGATCTTTCAGATATTGGCGTTCTTTCTGTTTATTGGACGAGATGACATTCCAAGAAGGTTTTTCTGACCGTTGATCCTTATTGACGTCGAGGTTCTTCGAAGAATGTTTGGTTTTCCTAGTTGTTGATCCCTATCGACGACGTGGCTTCTTGAAGGTGGTTTTTCTTCCTGTCAATCCTCATTGATGAGGTGGCCCCTTTGAAGATATTGTTCTTTCCATCAATTCCTGTAGACGAAAGGATTCTGAAATTTGATGGGTGGTGATGAATATGGTTCTCTTTCCGCTAACGGATTTTCCTTCGGGATGGTGTCTTTCCGTCTATCTTTAGACGATGTGAGTATGGATGTTATTTTCCTTCGGGATGGTGTCTTTCCGTCTATCCTTAGACGATGTGAGTATGGTTATTGTTTTCCTTCGGCATGGTGTCTTTCCGTCTATCTTTAGACGATGTGAGTGGATATTGTTTTCCTTCGGGATGGTGTCTTTCCGTCTATCTTTAGACGATGTGAGTGGATATTGTTTTCCTTCGGGATGGTGTCTTTCCGTCTATCTTTAGACGATGTGAGTATGGATATTGTTTTCCTACGGGATGGTGTCTTTCCGTCTATCCTTAGACGATGTGAGTATGGATATTGTTTTCCTTCGAGATGGTGTCTTTCCGTCTATATTTAGACGATGTGAGTGGATATTGTTTTCCTTCGGGATGGTGTCTTTCCGTCTATCTTTAGACGATGTGAGTGGATATTGTTTTCCTTCGGGATGGTATCTTTCCTTCTATCTTTAGACGATGTGAGTATGGATATTGTTTTCCTACGGGATGGTGTCTTTCCGTCTATCTTTAGACGATGTGAGTAGGATATTGTTTTCCTACGGGATGGTGTCTCCGTCTATCAATAGACGATGGGAGGTGATCAAGTGCATGTTGATCCAACCTTCGGGTTTGTTATCTGTGGTGTCACACAATTAACTGGGCCTAAAGTCAAGGTCTTTATCAGGTGATTAATCATTTTTGTTGCCATAATAATTGGATTCAGTTCTCTGGATGGTGTTCCCCAAGCAAGTGCGCAGTTTATTTCTGCGGTTGGCAAATTTTCAGGTTTATTTTGTATTCAACCGTCTTCCACCTTTGAATGTTTGAAGGCTATTCTCTCTTCAACCCTTCAGGTCCAAGCCGTTTGAATAGGGGCAGCTGTTGCACCCCAAAATTTGACCAACCGGTCCCCATATCTAGTTTATGTTTCGACGCATTTTGCATTCGCATTCGCATGCCGCATGCATTGCATTTTTCTCAGTCAGATGGATTTTATCGGGATTATAGCCCCTGGCGTTTCAGGCAGTGCAAGCCGGTTGGAATAAGAGTCTTTTGAGAATTGGTGCTCGTTTCCTGTGTTTTTAGGCCATCTCGGTGCCCAGATTTCGCTATGGTTGCGCAATTGTCCTCTAACCGATTTAATCGGCTTCCTGGCATTTTTTAGGATTTTTCTTTTATTTTCTGGATTTTTAATACATTTAATAGATTTTTTATAGGGTTATTTGTTTTTTTAGATAGTAAATAGGTTAGTATTTTGTTTATAGAATTTAATAGATTTTTTTAATAGTTTTTAGAGTTTTAAATAAATTTTCTTTTTTTTCTTTAGAGATTTAATAGATTTTAAAATTTTTTAGATATTAGTCTTATCTTTTAATAGAATAGTTTTTAAATAGATATAACTAGATATTGATTTTCTTTTAATAGAATGGATTTTAAATAGGATTAATGTTTTAGATTTTATTAGATTTTATTTGATTTTTCAGATTTAATTAGATTTTTTTAAATAGTTTTTAGATATTAGATTTTTTTTTAATAGGTTAATTAGGATTTTATTATTAATTTTCGTTTTAGGATTAATTAGGATTAATTAGAGAGTTTAATTAGGGTTTTATTAATTTTCGTTTTAGGATTAATTAGGTTTTTTGCAGTATTAATTTTAATTTTGTTTTTAGCGTTTAATATTTTCTTAAGTCCATTAATCACATTTCAGTCCATTAATCAGAGTCTGAATCCATTAGTGGACCATTATCCATTTCATTAAGGCCCAAATCAAAAGTCCAGAATGATGCCACATGTCCTATAAATACAGTGCCACGCGTGTACCCCAACTTTCAGCCACCTCATTTTCAAACCCCCTCAGAATTCGCCACGTCACTCACACACACACTCAGACTCTGCCAACACACAACCCACTTTCTCCTTCTCTCTCCCACGTGTCTCCCTCTCCTTCTCCCTCAGCCACACGCGTCCTCCTCTCCCTCACCCTCTGCGCCACCTGCCCCTCGCTTGAAGCCTCCACCGACCGGCATGCAAGTGTCGCCGGCCACCCCAACCGCTCATCTCCGGTCACCCTAACCATCTCCGACCACTGGTAACTGTTGCCAGAATCTTCAAACTCACCGGCAACTTCATCGATTCTTCCCAAACTCACCAGAAACTCCTCGATTCCCAGAAAACGATCATCAACAAGATCATCAGATCTTCATCAGATCGCCAAGAACTTCGTGATTCATCAACCATCTTCAGGATTCAAGATTATCTCCAGATTCGCCAAGATCTTCATAGAGTTTTTTTCCAGAAGTTCTTCGTAGGAACATTCATCACATCTTCATGTTCTTCACCATAAGTTTCCAGAACGCAACAACATTCATCAACTACATCTAGGTTTCGTTTGAGTTCCGTCAAGAATACCTTCATCAATCACCATCAGTTTTCCAGATTTCTCCAGATATCAACAATCTTCGAGGATCATCAACAAACGATCTTCAACGAGCAATTTTTCCAGACTTCGTCCACATTCCGCAGATCTTCACAGAAGCTCTCTCCAGATTTCCTTCAAGACTTTCGTCAGAACCTCTTCGTCATCTGTAGATCTTCAATAGCATCCTCATCCAGGTTTTTTTCTTCTTCTCTTCTCATCCGATCCATTGCATGTTAGTGACAAATTGTTAGATGTAGACTTAGGGTTTTGAGGTTCGCTGGTTTGAGCGATTAGGTTTTCGGATTTCTGTGAGGTGAGGGGGTTCAAGATTGGTACAGTGAGCTGAGACTGGGTCGTTGAATGATGGCGGTGTGGATTTTGGTTGAAGGATTTGTGGTGCGCTTGAGAGATGGAAGGAGTTTCAGAGAGGGGGAATCAGAGCGCCGCTAGGGTTTCTTGGTTAGGGAAGGTGAACAGTAGCAGCGTGAGGGAGAGTTAGAGGAGTATTAGGTTTAGTTTTTACTAAGGCTGAGTGTGAATTGGGCTCGGGCATTAGTCCCAGTCACACAGATTACTGAGCATACTCCCTTGTTTTCCTTTGGCACCCCCCTCCCCTGGTGTGGAATTTTGATGGGCCTAGCCCTGATTTGCTGCTCACACCCCCCGTTTGGGGCCCAAACGTGAATCAAAGCGAATCCTCGCTATTCGCACCCCTCCCGGTTTTTTTGTTTTGTGTTGTTTTTCAGAACCTTTAATGGGCCTAGCGCGTTTTCTAGCAGTACACCCCTCCTGGGCTCAATGTGTTCCTGCAGTGTGAATAATTGCTGTTGCCACCCCTGTCTTTTTCAATTTTAATTGAATTTTCATTTCTTTCATATTTGCATATAGTTTGCTAAAAAAATCACAATAAATCCAAAATTAATCAGAAAAATATTTCAAAAATACCTCCATGATCTTGGATTTATTTGTGATTTTATAAAAATAATAAATTTCATATTCACCCATTTTTCAATTTAATTTGATTTTTCCCATTTTATTAATTTCTTTAATTTTGTACATTTGATACATGTTTTTGTAAATTTGCTTGTGACCAATTGGTGAATAGTTTTGGGTTGATTCTTGTTGAGTTGATTAGATTAGGAGTATAGGTTCCCTTAGAGATTTATTCCACATTTTTGTGGATTAATCTTGATTAGTTTTGATTAGAGAACATTAGGGTGATAGTAGTAGGGTTCAAACTCAACATAGGTGCATTATAACATTTTATTTTGGGGTTTTTAGCATGAATTAGGTTCTGGGACATATAGGGTATGTAGGGTAGAGGTAGAAATCCCCTTAGAATTAATCTTAGAATTGTAAATACTATATTACTATTTTTAGTATATTTTACAAATGGAGTGTTTGTTTGGTGTTCCCACTTGGGTTTTTAATTGTGTGCTTGGGCTTTTGGGCTTTGATATGGGGTATGGGGCTTGGATTGAGCTTATGGAGCATGAAGACATCAAAGGAGAAGATTGAAGATGATGATCAAATGTTGAAGCGTGAAGATTGTTTGTGCTTGGAGTTGATTGAAGACATAGGAGATAGGAGATAGGTAAAGCCTTAGAATAGAACAAATTCCTTCATAAACATGGATAGCTTCCTTTGCTTCCATTCTTCTCTATGATTAAAAGTCCCTCCATGATATTCACATCCCTCCTTTGGAGGGATAAGTGGTTTTATCTAGGAGGTAGAACTTTGAGGGAAACAGTCTGTTACAATGTCAACTGTTTATAGACTTCCTTTGGTTGTCAATGAACTGTTTGACATTCAATTTATCCTGATAAATCAATTCTTTGCTGGAGTGATTACCTTGAAGGAAGAAGCTTGTAGAAGAAGACCTGGTGCATTGAAGATTGGAGAAGGAGGAGCTTGTGCTGTCAGAGCTGTGCAACTGGTGAATTGGGGTTTTACTATTGTCTGGAGCTATTTGCTGTTTGATGCTGTCAACTATTTGAGATTCTGTGCTTGCTTAAGCTGGTTAATCAACTGTCAGAGTTTGCTGTTTTTCAGAGCCGCTGCTGTAGGAGCTGGTGTGCTGTCAGAGCTGGTTTTGGGGTTTATTTCTTTTCTTTGCTGTATTGTTTGTTAATTTTCCCCTTAGGTTTAAAGTGAAGCTGTTTCGCTTTGCCTATTGTTTTTCAGGTTCGAGGTCGAGTGGGACTCCCTTGCCTTACTTGTATTGCTGCATCTCATGCATTTTACTGCTTTACTGTATATTTGCTGTTTCTTTTCCGTCTATCCCCTAGGATATCTGTTTCTTTCTGTGCAAGAGAGAAATATGACAGACATTAGGTGTTAATCCATGCATGATAACATTAGGGTAGATTTTGATTCCCATTTTAACCCTAGGTTTTAGAGTTCTTTCTCTTCCATCTCAAAACAATCAAAAAAATACAATAAGAGGTCAAACATCAATAAAAGACAGTTCTTGCGTAAAAGACTGAAAACCAATCAAAGGTGTCATTTTTGTCCGCTTGGACCCGTATTCAGGAGAAAACCTTTTTCAGAAGGATAAAAAACAGTCAGACAAGTCTGTGTCTTCCGTGGCCCGAACTACGTTTGCTCTGATCTTTCATGCTGTATGAAAGTACGTAGGCATAGGATGTGATATCCTAGCGAGCAACCTTCCCCTCCTTTCCCGTAGGTAGGCGAACTACGTTGACTCTGATTTCTCGTTCCAGACGGGAATCCGTAGGCATAAAGTGCGATACTTTGCCGAGTCAGTTTATTTTCTTTTAACCTCAGACCTGTAGAATAGATAGAATAACAATCCGTACTAAAAAACAAGCGTGGATCCCGTCGAGTACGACGGACGTGAGGGATGCTAATACCTTCCCCTTGCATAACCGACTCCCGAATCCAGGATTTGGTTGCGATGACCATTTCGTTCCCGTCTTTGCGGTAGGTTTACTTCGAGCGTTTCGTTTCCCTCCTTTGGGATAAATAACGCACGGTGGCGACTCTTCTATTCAGCCGGCGCTGATTTTCGCAGTAGCGACAAAAGGGAGGCATCCTTTCAGTCTGCGACCGATGAAACATTCGACATCACCGATGTTAGTCATCATTCGAATGACACAACTGAAATAAATGATGTATCTGTAGATGGAAAGCTTGCAGGAGCAGGGATCGATATCTGGTATTAATTCATCCGGAGCCTTCCCTGCTGCCCAAGATGTCATGATTCCCTATGCTGATAATCCAAACGCAAGCGTATCTCTTCATGCAAAAGGAGAGTATTCGGATGGACAATCATCGCCTTTATCGAATATTGCAAAGAGAATGAGGTATGCTCCCACAGGTGTTGATGCAATGCAGCAACATCAATTAGGCTCACATGTTGACGCTCTTCAAGAATCAGAAGAAACTGACGAAATAACAGAATGGATCTTCCATTACCATCAGTTTGTTTCCTGGACATGCACACTCTAGAGGTATGTCATGTATTACGACTAGGAGAAGGACAGGATATCACAACTCTGACTCTAAACCGGGATAACACAAATCTTTTGGCTTCAACTTTGGATAAACAATTAACAATCTTCACCGATCCATCTTTAAGCTTGAAAGTGGTGGTACAAATGCTCAAGCTGGGCTGGAAAGGTATTGGGGCTTCTAGTCCTTCTTTGGCCCGAAAACATAGTTGTCCACACCTGCCAATCCATTGGAGAATATGCTGATTTGAAGAAAAGATTCTAAAACAGATCCAATTCAAATCCCCGAGGACAATGAATCTGGACCATTAAACAGTTTGAATACAAGATTTTTGCATTAAGCAAATCAGACAGAAAAAAGGAAAGATTTCAATTCTCGTCTAAACCAAAGTGGAAAATCCCAATCAACCATCAATTAGCATTCAAACAATTTCAAAGCATTCAATCAAGAAATCTCGCATCTGAAGCCTATATAAAGAGCAGATTGGAAACGAAAAGAGAGATCGAAAAAATTATCACACAAAACCCCAAAACTTCGTAACCTAAAAAAAAGTGAAGGAGAAGACTTATCCGCTACAAGCCTCGGGGAAAGCCATTGACGCTGGCGCCGTTTCAACCTTCGTTGTCTCGAATCGCCACTACCGCTGTCAACCGCAGGCCTTCCACACCTCTAAAGCCTTCGCGAGACACGAATCGCCGTGAAGCTTCGATCAACATCACCGCCGCAAACCACCGTCGGCTCCCATTCTTGGTAATCTCATGAATCTATAGTTTGTTCGAATCATTTGAGGTTTTTTTTCTTTTACAGGTTACAGATTAGAGACAAGAAGGAAGAATAAGAAGGCCTGAAGGAGAAGAATGGAGAAATCGAGAGAGGGAGAAGAGAAAGAGGAAGAATCGCGAGAGAGGGAGAAGCGGACGGAGAGAATCGGCGGAGGTCGATTTGGGATTTCTGGGATTTAGGTTTTTTTTTGTCATGTTGCTTTATTTGATGTTTATGTTATAATCACTCACTAATCACCAATCACACAAAACACATACACTAAATCACCCTCTTAACCCCCTTAATCACCTTAATCAATCTTAATCTATTAATTTTAACGTTAATTAACTAACCTTTTAAAAAAATAAACTAATAAATCTTTTATCAATTTTATCTTTTTATTTAATTAATCGAAATTAATTAATCCTTTTTTTTTAAAACTTAAATAAATATTTTATTAAATAGTAGATTTATTTACTAAAGAAAAACCTTTTTAGGTAATTTACATCTTTTATAAATATCATTTATCTAATTAATAATAAAACTTATTTTGTAACTTTAAAAAAAATAATTTATAAAATAATAAAAACTACCTTATTTTATTTGAATCAATCCACACTTAAGCCTTTTTTTTTGCAAATAAATTAAATCAACTTTTTTTCTTAAAATCAACTTCATCAATTAATTAACCTTTTATAATTAATATAATTAAGAAATCAATTCATCCAAATCAACATCTTCTCATAATTCAAACTAAAATCAATTTAACCAATTCAAATCAACCCCAGCGTAAAATACACATCAATCGTGCACACTCACATCCACGACACTTTCACTCTCACACACTTCAGCGCTTTCATGCATATGTGTATGATTTTATTTCCGCAATTTATTTATTGCAATTAATATTATCGTAATTTACATTCCCGCATCGCATTCCGTCCAAAGGAAAAACCTACACATGATTCAACAATTGTGTGTAGTGCATCATTTGCATCATTCTCCCCTACGATCCTTGATCCCATTCAAGTTGATCTTTTGGATAGATCCTACCCATAGGAAGGACCTTTTTTCCTACGACATAGAAATAAACACAATACAAACAATCAATTCAAAACAACAAATATTCAAACAAAATAGAGAAAAGATGCCAAATCATCTTAAGCGAGATAGAATCTCCACCCCACAACAATACAATCAACATGTAGGAACTTTGCCTTAAGAGAGATAAAGGTGTACCTCATCGATCCCTATCCGAGTACGTAAGTCCTTTTCTTAAGACGATGCAAAGACCATTTTCCTACAACCTGTGGCAGTTATATCTCCCTTAAAATGAAGACACATATCTTCTCCTAAAATCAATCAATAAACTACCCTAAACCCGTAGGAACTTTGACCACAATCAAAGAACTCCTCAAACCCTTCAGGGGAACTACAAATGCTCTGATTCCATTCCCGTAAGGATATGTAGGCATAAGATGCGATGTCTTATCGAGTATACTTATAAATAAACCACCTAGGCCTTTTAACCATTAAGCAGATAAACACTTAGCAATAAACAAACATAAAACAAGAGGTTCATGTAGAGTACTACAGAAACTTAGGATGCTAGTACCTTCCCTAAGTTTAACCAACCCCCGAATCTAAACTCTCTAAACCTTGCATTTGCATTGCATTGTGGGAATTTCGATCTTTATCCCTTCCTTTGGACAAATCAAAGTTCGGTTGCAAAATGAATTAAATATTCAAACTAATCAATAGTTTGGTATCCAAATTTCACTGCGACAGAAATGGCGACTTCACTAGGGACCTCTCAATGGGTTTCCCTATCTTATTTTATTTGTTTACTGCTTTATATATCTACCTACTTGATTAATTGTTTATATGCTTTCTCTTGTGTTTCTTTTGGGATTGTTATCCTTGAGTGGTGAGATAAAGTTCTACACCCGAACTTGAGAGAAATTAAGATAGGATGGTGATATATTCGAGGAGGCTTATAGGGAGTTAAATCCCGAATAAGTTAAATCGAGAATCCCGCTCAATTGAGGCCCTCTCAAAATAGTACTGTTGAACGAGTAATCGTGAAGACACTTGCTATTTTCGACCTTGGAGCCTATGATATTGAGGACCGTAGTTACCTTAACCCAACTTTGGCCTTTATTAGGACGTAGTGCAGGACTATGAGGGAGTACTCCCGAAATAGTGCTACGCGAAGCTACACTCAAAAGAAGTTCTCTTGAGAATATTATTAATCCTCGAGTTAGTTGAGAAATTGATAATATCCGAAAGATGGGCTAATGACTTTGGGAACCTTATTAGAACCTTGTTCTGCAGGTACAAACAACCTTTAGTCCATAACCTTTGGGAATGGGTATACCTTTGGCTCCATGCTCGTTGCAAACCTAGGGTTCCCCTTTGTTTGTTTATCTTTGTGTCCTTATGTGAATACTTGTGTTTGCTGCATTCATATAGCATCATTCTGCATTGGACTTCATGGGATTTACTTTCGTTTATGAACATTGTAGGTCACCATGACTTCAAATGAAAGACGTACTGTAAAATCTACTTTTAAGAGTCCCAAATTGGACGACCTAAAGAAGTTGTGGGGCTTTATCAAGGATCAAGAGGAATTCAAGAACAAATATGGGAAGCTGATATCTTTATTGGGTCGCACAATGAATGAAGGACTTCTTGCCACTCTACTACAATTTTATGATCCTCTTTATCATTGTTTCACCTTCCCAGATTTTCAGTTGTTACCTACATTGGAAGAGTACTCCTTTTTGGTGGGTCTACCTATTCTGGAAGAATCTCCTTTTCCTTTCTTGGAAAAGGACCCTGATGAGAAAGATATTGCTAAGGCCCTCCGTTTAAAGGTAGCTGACGTCAAGGCCAACATGGTTACCAAGGATGGAATTCTTGGTTTAAAGACAGGTTTCCTAGTCGAGAAAGCTTTATTTTATGCTAATCATTCGAACAAGGCTCAGTTCGATGCAATTTTCACCTTACTTGTTTATGGGATATTTCTATTTCCAAGTTTTGAAGGTTTCATCGATCTCAAAGCATTTAAAATCTTTATGAAGAACAACCCAGTGCCGACTTTGTTGGGTAATACATATCACTCTATACATCTCCAAAACCTTCGTGGTGGAGGGATGATTACTTGTTGTGTACCCTTACTTTACAAGTGGTTTATTTCGCACTTGCCAAAGTCTAGCTCTTTTACAAATGTTGGCAAAGAACTTTGGTCTCCTAGGGTTATGGCATTTACCCATTCTGACATTGATTGGTACAATCGAGTATATGATGGGGTATTAATCATTGATAGTTGTGGTAACTTTGGTAATGTACTATTGCTCAGTTTTGATGGAGGAATCAGCTACAATCCCGTTTTAGCTCGACGACAGTTGGGATACCCGTTGAAGGGACCTCCTAAAAGTTCCCATGTAAAGAGTATTTTCTTCCACAATGATGTGGAGCTTCGAGGAAAGGTTTTGGACGCATGGCGTAGTGTGTACAAGAAGGGGAAGAGAAGCCTAGGGAGGCCTAATTGTGTATCTTTAGAACCATATCTCCAGTGGGTAAGAGACAGGGCAATCAAGTTGAGGATGCCTTATTCTCGTCAAGACCCTATACCTCCGAAGAGAGAGCCTGTTTATGTTTTTATGTCTGATACTGAGAAATTGGAGGTTGCCTTAAAGAAATCGCAACATGAGTCAGAGGCATGGAAAAACAAATATCAAGTGGCTGTTGCAGAGATTAGCGAGCTTCAGGAGCAGAAGAAGGAATCTCAAGAATGAGAAAAGGAATTTTAGAAACAGAAGAAAGAATTTCAGACACAGGAGAATGAACTTCAGGAGCAGAACGTTAAACTTCAAGAGCAATTACAATTGAAGGATGAAGAACTACTCCCCTACAAGAGAAGGAAGGTGTTGGAGGATTTATTCTCCTCCGACTCTCAGTGTACCGTCTGGAAGATGATTGTGGAAAATCTCACCCGTGAGAAGGCTCAGTTGGAGGAGCAGCTCAAGCAGCATAATTCAAAACTTCTTTAGTGTCTTTACTAGCTTTTATTTAGCTTTTATTTGGGACTCTTTAAAAGAATATTTATGTAATCCGTTCCGATTTAATAAAACGTTTCCTTTTACCGCAATGCCCATAAATAGAGGAATCCCATGAAGTCCTACTCATCCTGCATCTGCATTTTGTTTGCATTAGCATTTTGCATTTTTTTAGCATGTGCATGTGTCTCTTCTCCGCTGCGTCCTCATTCCGTCTTTTTGTCTTTGTCTCGTCAGCCGACGTCTCGACCATCTGACCAAACTCGAAGTACTATTGAAGGATAGCAAAGATAACGAAAGATATGGATCGCATGACTAGCTTCAAAGTAAGGACTGATTCGACGTTCGACCATTCTACTAACGACTTTGTGCAACAAGTGGATGTTCCTGTGCAACTTCAACCTTTGTAAGACAACCTGTTTGTTGACCCCCAGAACACTCCTACTGAGAAAGGAGTGGATGATCCTAGATTCGTAGCAATGGAGAAAGAACTTCGTGGTCTCAAAGAACAAGTGAAGATGATGAGAGGAGCTACCGCATCAAGTCTTGGTGCTCATGAACTATGTTTAGTTCCAGGTGTAATTATTCCCCCAAAGTCCAAGATGCCTGTCTTCGAAATCTATAAGGGTATCAGTTGTCCAAAATACCACTTGACAATGTTTTGTCGAAAGATGATTGCTTATATTGACAACGACAAGCTGATGATTCACTGCTTTCAAGAAATTTTATGTGGGACATCCTTGATATGGTACATGAAGTTGCAAAGTAACCACATTCAGTCTTGGGAAGACTTAGCTGTTGCTTTTGTGAAGCAATACCATCACAACTTGGGTATAGCCCCAGACAATGAAGATGACAGTGGACCTTCCAGAGAATTCATAGCTCCGGTACCCCATCCTCAACACCAGTATGCAATGCCCGCTCAGCGTGAACAACAACCACCTCCTAAGCAGAGGATGGCTTCTCCAGATCAACCACAAAATTGACGGCTTCGGAGAAGGTATCAGAGGATGCTTCTGGATACTCCCAGAGAGGTAATTCATCGGTTTGATCCCATCCCTGTGAAATATGCTGAACTGTTTTCCGCTTTGATTCAGAGAGGTCACATCCAAACAAAAGCTCCACCTAAAGTACCTGAGAAACTCCCGTATTGGTACAAAGCTGACAGATTTTGCCCATATCATCAAGGTGCTCCTGGCCACGACATTGAGAGCTGCTATGATTTGAAGGCAGACGTTCAAGAATTGGTTAAGAGCGGAATCTTATCCTTCGAGGGTTCTAATACTAACCCCAACATGGCTCATCCTCCGAGAACATGATCCAAGGTTATCAGAAGACTACACATCAGACGATTCCACAAGCCTCTCCATTTCAAGGCATAATAAAGAAGGGCTTGTCCGGCTTTTCACTTAATTTTGCTTTTTGTGTTTTTATTTCTTTGATTAAAAGTATTTTCGGCATGTAAGAATTTTTTATTTTGAATAAGTAATGCAATAAGTGTTTGTCTTGAAGAAATTCATTCGTTTTCACTCAAACCAAAGTGGAAAATCCCAATCAACCATCAATCAGCATTCAAACGATTTCAAAGCATTCAATCAAGAAATCTCGCATCTGAAGCCTATATAAAGAGCAGATTGGAAACGAAAAGAGAGATCGAAAAAATTATCACACAAAACCCCAAAACTTCGTAACCTAAAAAAAGTGAGGGAGAAGACTTATCCGCTACAAGCCTCGGGGAAAGCCATTGACGTCGGCGCCGTTTCAACCTTCGTTGTCTCGAATCGCCACTACCGCTGTCAACCGCAGGCCTTTCACACCTCTAAAGCCTTCGCGAGACGCGAATCTCCGTGAAGCTTCGATCACCATCACCGCCGCAAACCACCGTCGGCTCCCATTCTCGGTAATCTCATGAATCTATAGTTTGTTCGAATCATTTGAGGTTTTTTTTCTTTTACAGGTTACAGATAAGAGACAAGAAGGAAGAATAAGAAGGCCTGAAGGAGAAGAATGGAGAAATCGAGAGAGGGAGAAGAGAAAGAGGAAGAATCGCGAGAGAGGGAGAAGCAGACGGAGAGAATCGGCGGAGGTCGATTTGGGATTTCTGAGATTTAGGGTTTTTTTTTGTCATGTTGCTTAATTTAATGTTTATGTTATAATCACTCACTAATCACCAATCACACAAAACACATACACTAAATCACCCTCTTAACCCCCTTAATCACCTTAATCAACCTTAATCTATTAATTTTAACGTTAATTAACTAACCTTTTAAAAAAATAAACTAATAAATCTTTTATCAATTTTATCTTTTTATTTAATTAATCGAAATTAATTAATCCTTTTTTTTTTAAAACTTAAATAAATATTTTATTAAATAGTAGATTTATTTACTAAAGAAAAACCTTTTTAGGTAATTTACATCTTTTATAAATATCATTTATCTAATTAATAATAAAACTTATTTCGTAACTTAAAAAAAAACAATTTATAAAATAATAAAAACTACCTTATTTTATTTGAATCAATCCACACTTAAGCCTTTTTTTTGCAAATAAATTAAATCAACTTTTTTTCTTAAAATCAACTTCATCAATTAATTGAACCTTTTATAATTAATATAATTAAGAAATCAATTCATCCAAATCAACATCTTCTCATAATTCAAACTAAAATCAATTTAACCAATTCAAATCAACCCCAGCGTAAAATACATATCAATCGCGCACACTCACATCCACGACACTTTCACTCTCACACACTTCAGCGCTTTCATGCATATGTGTACGATTTTATTTCCGCAATTTATTTATTGCAATTCATATTATCGTAATTTACATTCCCGCATCGCATTCCGTCCAAAGGAAAAACCTACACATGATTCAAAAATTGTGTGTAGTGCATCATTTGCATCATTCTCCCCTACGATCCTTGATCCCATTCAAGTTGATCTTTTGGATAGATCCTACTCATAGGAAGGACCTTTTTTCCTACGACATAGAAATAAACACAATACAAACAATCAATTCAAAACAACAAATATTCAAACACAATAGAGAAAAGATGCCAAATCATCTTAAGCGAGATATAATCTCCACCCCACAACAATACAATCAACATGTAGGAAATTTGCCTTAAGAGAGATAAAGGTGTACCTCGTTGATCCCTATCTGAGTACGTAAGTCCTTTTCTTAAGACGATGCAAAGACCATTTTCCTACAACCTGTGGCGGTTATATCTCCCTTAAAATGAAGACACATCTCTTCTCCTAAAATCAATCAATCAACTACCCTAAACCTGTAGGAACTTTGACCACAGTCAAAGAACTCCTCAAACCCTTCAGGGGAACTACAAATGCTCTGATTCCACTCCCGTAAGGATATGTAGGCATAAGATGTGATGTCTTATCGAGTATACTTAGAAATAAACCACCTAGGTCTTTTAACCATTAAGCAGATAAACACTTAGCAATAAACAAACATAAAACAAGAGGTTCCTGTAGAGTACTACAGAAACTTAGGATGCTAGTACCTTCCCTAAGTTTAACCAACCCCCGAACCTAAACTCTCTAAACCTTGCATTTGCATTGCATTATGGGAATTTCGATCTTTATCCCTTCCTTTGGACAAATCAAAGTTCGGTTGCAAAATGAATTAAAGATTCAAACTAATCAATAGTTTGGTATCCAAATTTCACCGCGGCAGAACCAACAATACATGATGTTGCATTTGTGAAAAAAAGCAAGGGTTAGAGGTCACTTACCTCTTGTAGATCTCCAAAAGCAAGCTGGCAGCAAAAACAAGATGTTCCTCCCCTTCTTTGAGCAACCTTGTGAAATTTCTTCTTCTTGAAGTAACAAGTGGCTTTCAAGGACAAGTTGAGTTAATGTACTTCCAGCTGTTATTTGTGATTATGGATAGCTTTAACATCATGAACATGAGGTGTTGGGAGTGTTGAAGTGGTAGGAAATGGTCTTTGTAGTGATTTGGCTCATTTCAAGCACAAAAGTCAAACTATGGTGTGAGAGAAGTTGACTTTTTGATCCATGGATTTTTTTGAGAAACCAATGGTGGGAACAGCTTCAGAGAGTCATTTTAAGGGTGTCTATATGGTTTTTGGAGTGGTGGAATGTTTGAAACAAGATCTGGTCTAAAAAATGCAAAGTGGTGAAAAGTGAAGATTTTGTGAATTTCTTCACTTTTAAGCAAGGAAGGAAAGAGTGAGAGCCATGTGCTTCTGGTTTTGGGATAGCTCTGGTGTGTGAAATAGAGTGGGATGCAACCTCTTTTTATAGGCCAAGGGAAGCATTGGGGCAGATTTGGTTTTTCACTTTGGAGGGAGATTTTTTAGTGAAAATCTCATGAAATCCAAATGTGATCATGATTCAACAGGCTTTTCTTGCTTGCCAAGGGCTTGGTACTCAAAGTATAGCTAGTAAAGAGATTTGAGAAGTGACATTTGAGTGAGCCAAGTCAGCCCCTTCATGCTGCAGCCACCAATACTCTCTTTCCTAGTGTAACTTTTTGCTTTTTCCTTATTAAAATAATATGTCTTGTCAAGAACTTGAGATTTACTTTGGATTCTCTTCTGAACTTGTTCATTTCACCACCTAATGCATTATATCAGAGGTTATTCAATGGTTAGAGGTGAAATGTAAAGTTGGAAATCAAGTTCATGTTGGATTATGACAAGTTGACAAACTAGTGCACATGCCCAACTTTCACCACTCATAACTCTCAGCTCACAAATGCTATTGAGGAGTTTTACCACAATTTAGAAAGCCCTTAAGTAGATCTATAACTTTCATGTTTTTGAGATTTCCAAATTCTAGATGGAACTAGGTTGAAAAACCCTTCCAAGTTGCTAAAAAAATCACTTAAAAAGGCTAAGTAACTTAGAATTTTTCTAAGTTATTTCCCTTCTTAAAATGAATCTTGTCATAACTCCAAATATATGCATTTTTTGATCATGGACCACTTTGAGGCTTTTGCAGAACTTGTCAAGAGCTTCCCAATGAGCTTTGAACCACCTCAATTGGATTTGTGGTTGAGGAGTTATGGTCTTGCCCCTTTCAAAACCCTAATTCCCGACTTTTGCAATTACTTCCTAACCCTTGATCCAATGGTCATGAAATCTTATGGGAAGGTGTAATATGACATAAGGAACATTTTTTATTCACATCTTGAGGTCAAATTCCTTATGGTTAGAGAGTTGACTTTTCGGTCAACCGTACGATCGATCGATGACTATCGAGTCGACTGTTGACGATCCAAGTCTTCCAAGGCCTTGAATTTTCTTGAATGGACCTCACTAAGCCATATACACCTTATGGATTAAGATTTCATCATTGGAACACTTTTCAAAACAAAAGTCAAACTACAGTTGACTTTTCCTAATTGAAAACCCTAATCGGGCCTGAGTTGCATTGTCTTCAATATTTGAGTGCCAACCTCAAATTGAATTCATATTTGAACCAATGTAGCATCCTTGACCCTATTTCATGGGAAATCAATTCAAGACGTCGACTGATCAACCATTGAAACCTCGACTTTTAACTGTGCGAAAACCCTAATTTCCCCTTTTTGTTTGGGCACTGCGCAAATGAACTGGGTGATCATTCCAACTCCACCATGACTTTTGAGATATCTAACAGGATTCTTCTTTCTTTTTCTCATATGCTCCTTATGAACTTCCTCTGATGATTCTTTGATAACTTTGTGATAACAACACCCACCTGATGGCTCGTACTGATGCTTTCGATCAGAAAAAAAAAAGGTGGGCAAATTTAGGGTATGACACTTGCATGTTAACAAAGATCACTAGGCAACCTTTTAAAAGTATAACAAGGAAATCTATCATTCTTGAGTTAATACATAGTGATTTATGTGATTTGCAAGCTACTCCATCATTAGGGCATAAAAAATATTTTGTCACTTTCATAGATGATGCATCTAGATTCTGCTATGTTTATTTGTTGCACACTAAGGACGAAGCCTTAGATAAATTCAAAATTTATAAAACTGAAGTTGAAGTGCAACAGAATGTGTTGATTAAAACATTACGTACAGATAGAGGTGGTGAATATTATGATCCTGTATTTTTCCAATCCGTAGGAATCATTCATGAGACTACGACACCTTATACACCTCAACAAAAATGTGTGGCTGAAAGGAAAAATAGAGTTCTTAAAGAAATCGTGAATGCCATGTTATCTTACTTTGGTTTGAGTGAAGGGTTTTGGGGAGAAGCTATGTTAACGGCTTGCTATTTGTTAAATAGGGTTCCTAATAAAAGGAACAAAACTACCCCATATGAACTTTGGTATAAGAAACGACCCAACTTAACATTTCTACGTGTTTGGGGCTGTAGGGCCGTGGTTAGACTCCCGGACCCAAAAAGGAAAACTTTGGGTGAAAAGGGTGTAACTTGCATCTTTGTTGGATATGCTGAGCACTCCAAGGCCTATAGGTTTTATGTTATAGAACCTAATGACTCGATTTCTGTTAACACGATTATAGAATCGAGAGATGCCATATTTGATGAGAATTGTTTCTCTTATATACCTAGACCAAAGGACTCTATATCTAATTCAGATGAATCTCTAAGGGATGATCATTCAAATGATGTGCCAAGTAAGACAGTTGAACCCCGTAGGAGCAAAAGAGCTAGAAAATCTAGATCTTATGGATCTGATTTTCAACTATATCTAGTTGAGGGATCAAAGGATCATATTGATGCTTAATATTATTATTGCTATGGTATAGAGGAGGATCCAAGAACGTATGATGAAGCTGTGAAATCTCGAGATTCTGTTTTTTGGAAAGAAGCAATTGATGAAGAGATTGGTTCTATCATGGAAAATAATACTTGGGTATTATCTGATTTACCACCAGGCTGCAAACCATTGGGTTGCAAATGTATCTTCAAAAAGAAGATGAAATTCGATGGTACAATTGACAAGTTTAAAGCTAGATTAGTTATCCAAGGCTTCAGACAAAAGGAAGGGATTGATTATTTCGATACCTATGCTCCAGTTGCCCGTATCACTACTATTAGATTGTTGATTGCCTTGGCGGCTATTCATAATCTAGTGATTCATCAAATGGATGTCAAAAAAGCATTTCTAAATGGTGATTTGGAAGAAGAAGTGTATATGAAGCAACCTGAAGGATTTGTAATGCCTGGTAATGAGCATAAAGTGTGTAAGCTAGTTAAGTCGTTGTATGGGCTGAAACAAGCTCCGAAGCAGTGGCATCAAAAGTTTGATGAGGTTGTTTTGTCTAATGGTTTCATTCTAAACCAAGCTGACAAATGTGTATATAGCAAATTTGATACACCCGGTAAAGGAGTTTTCATTTGTATATATGTTGATGACATGTTGATCTTTGGCACCAACCAAAATCAAATTGATAAAACGAAGAATTTCTTGTCATCAAAGTTCTCCATGAAGGATATGAGAGAAGCGGATGTTATTCTTGGTATCAAGATTAAACGGGAGAATAAGGGGATTGTAATTACGCAATCTCATTACATTGAGAAAATACTCAAGAAGTTCAATTATGAAAGTTGTTCTCCAGTAAGTACTCCCATGGATCCGGGAGAAAAGCTTATGCCAAATACAGGTAAGCCTGTGGATCAACTCGAATATTCAAGAGCTATAGGCTCTTTGATGTATGCTATGATTAGCACTAGACCGGATATTGCTTATGCGGTTGGAAAGTTGAGCAGATTTACTAGTAATCCTAGTAGACATCATTGGCATGCGATAACTAGGGTATTCAAGTACTTGAAGGGTACTACGAATTATGGATTGTCATATATGGGATTTCCTTCGGTGTTAGAGGGTTATTCGGATGCTAGTTGGATAAATAATGTTGAAGATTCATCCTCTACAAGTGGATGGGCGTTCTTGCTTGGGGGAGATGCCATCTGTAACACCCATTTTATTTATTTAGTCATTTTGGTGTTAATATAATTATTTTATGTTGGTGTGCCCTTAGGTAGGGTGTGTTTGTATATGATTGGTGAGTATCCTTGATATATAAGGATTATTTGTGGAGATGTGGTGTTGAGATAATAATATAATAGTTAATAGTAATATTGGTGGTATTATTATTATTATTATTATTATTATTATTAGTATTAATATTATTACTGGTGGAATATTATTACTATTATTATGAATATTATTATTTTGGTAAAAGGATATTATTAATATTATTATTTATATTATTATTATTATTATTATTGGGATTAAAAATATAAAACAGGAGTTGAGGGGTTAATAGGGAGTTAGAGAGAGAGAGAAAAGTGAAAAGTCACGATAGAACGATCAGAGAAGAGAATTGGGGGAATAGAGAAGAGCGAATGAACCAGCGAACGTAGCAGCAGAATGTGTTTTTTTTGGTGTTGTTTTGCCTTGTGCGTTAGCCGTGTAGTGTCCCTTAGACCATGATGAGTGTAGGGATGGTGATTGGATAATGTAGGGTGTATATGTGGTGATAGGAAGTGAATTCCATAATAGTTAATTTAAGTAAATGATTAATTGGCGTACAAAGTATATGAATGTAGGATGAGGTGATTAATAGGATCGTGTGCATTCGGTGTATTGGAGTATGAGGATACTTGGTGTTAGAAGGTGGTCTTTCTTAACATCTAATAAATTAATATAATAGAGTGATGTGTGATTGTTTGTAGGATTCCTTGGGTTGTGATAGGTAGAGAGATGGTGCTCGGTGGCGAAGAGTGTATATTCGGTGTTGACAGGTGAAATTATGGAATATTGGATTCGGTAGGTATAACTAATTAGTGGGTGAGATATATGTATATATGCATATCTAGGTGGTATAGTAAAGTGATCGGAAGGATTAGGTGTACTCAGTGTCCAATATGAGTTCCCTTATTATTCAATTTGATTAATAAGTAAGTTGGTGTGGGAGATTTGTGTGGAGTATGGTGATGGGATCAGGGAGATCGTGTGACATCAATTGAATTAATTAATTGATGAATAATGGGTCTATGTGATGTATGGTGATGCGATCCGTGGATTGTGTGCACATTGCGTGCTTGTGTGAAATTGTTGTGCATTTGGTGTCATGCATATCATGATGGGTTGGTGGGAAGAATCATTGCTCCAGGGGGAGTGTATGTAATTCATCCGTATTCCTTTGAGTGGGGAATGGTGAGGACGGATCATGGTCACGGGCGGGTGTATGTGATCTATCCGGGTTCACATGGAATGAACCAATGAGTCGGTACCGCATGCATGGTGTTGCGTTGCATATTTGCATTATGGTGTGTTGGGTCGTTGGTGGACTATATGTCGTGTTTGGTGAATGATGGGTGATAATCTATGTGATTGGTGTATTTACTACTCTTATTTCATGTATGTAATTACCGATATATTTTGATCATGTTTTCTCACCCCTTTATTGTTGTTGTGGTCTGTGCTTCCTCGGAAGTACAGATAATCCAGGTACATAGATAGCTTGGATAGCGGTGTGCGATTCGAGTCTTAGGATGCTCTGATACGCAACACGGGATATGGGTGTTTTAATTGTTTTATGTCAAACTTGTTGGAATCCTGTAACGTATCACATTTTGGAGGAGTTATAATAATAAAAATTTTATGTAATCTGGCGGATGGCCAAGAAGGTTGAAATAATAATTTCCGCTGTTTTATTTTGAAAATAATCAATAAAGAATTTTGGTGAATTTTGGTGATGTGACATCTCACTGTTTTGGTGAAAACTCTGATAATGTTTGTATTTTATTTAATTTGGAAAGTGGGGTGTTACACCATCTCATGGTCTTCTAAGAAGCAAACATGAATAACTGGTTCCACAATGGAATCTGAGTTTGTAGCATTAGCTGCTGCTGGTAAAGAAGTGGAATGGCTAAGGAACTTGGTATATGAGATTCCGATATGGCCTAAACCGATATCACCAATTTCTATGGCTAAAGCTTATATTCAAATATACAATGGAAAGTCTAGACATTTGGGTGTTAGACATAGTATGATTAGGGAATTAATCATGAATGGGGTGATATCTATTGAGTTTGTTCGGTCGCAACAAAACTTAGCTGACCACTTGACGAAGGGGTTAGCTAGAGACTTAGTGAAGAAGTCGGTAATTGGAATGGGATTAAAGTCCATTTAAATTTATTATCTATGGTATACCCAATTCCTTTCTAATACAACGTTAGAAGCAGAATTCAATGTGGAAAGATCATAGTTAGAGATTGGAGCAATTGTGTTTATCTTCCCAAGGTATGTGCTCAGACCTGCAAGTGATGGCTAGGTTGAAGTATATCTTCTTAATGGTTCTTTTGGAAAATTGCAAATGCAGGTGCAAGATTAAAAGGATCACCTATGTGAGCATGAAGTTTTGCCGCTTCAAGAAGCTTGGACTTGGCTTCCTATATGCTTATTAATGGATAAGGACACATGGCTTGTAAAGTGTCAAGTATGAATAGTAGAGAATTGTAAGAAACATATGTGTATTATATCTTCAAATATTCAAATGGATTGACAGGTTCAAACGCTATGACACTCCGATTTTCGAGTATTTGGAATGTGTACTTGTACTAAGATGAAAATTCAATCGTAAGACATTTTCATCTATGCATTTGTTTGATTGTTATACCTATGTGTTATACCCTTGTATATATTATTGTATATATGGAGTAAATCAAGGATTACACTAAAATGGGGGGGATTTGTTGGTGATTTTAGTATCATCAATGTATTTTAGTAGTAATGTGATTCATTGTAGGCTGATGCAATTATACGTTAAGCTTGGAAACGAGTTAGGGTAGTGCAGAGTGCATGCTTGTCGAGGCAACATGTAATTGAATGCGAATAATTGAAAAGGGGTTCCAAGGGGCGAAGCCCCTGGCGGGGTGCGGGACAGCGCCCCGTTCAAAATTTTTTGAACAGTTTCTAAACAATTGAACCCGTTTGAAAGTTTTCTGAACAGTTGAACCCGTTCGAAATTTTTGAACAGTTGTGTCTTTTTGGTTTTTGTTATTAATCTCCTATATAAGGAGTCATTTGGCCTCAGTTTAAACACACAAAACAAAAACCATATTTTCTCTCTACATTCCTGATATGTTCTCTATTGCCAGAAGCAGATTGTTCTTCAAGAATTATCCCCACAAAGGTTTCGTGAATCCAGGCAATAATAGGATCAAAATACTTTGTTCGGGAAGTGTACGAACACGATTCCTCGAAGTTATCCAGGATTATCATACTAAATTTCTAACAATGTGTGTATTTTCGAACGCTCGAGTGTCCCTGGAATTAAAAGACTAGGAATCATGCCTCGTGTATAGCTATGTCTACTGGGCACCATTAGTTTTATGCATGTTCATTTACTTTATAGGCACGTATAGTGTCAAAGTGATACCACAAATTTAAATTCAGACTGAAAAGAAATTGTTCTACTTGAATTCGAACTCTTGTATTCTTCCTATATTTTTTGGTTCGAATGAAATAACTTTGAGATTTTGAGTTTTGCATTAAGTCAGTGTAACTTGTGGTTTGTAGCATGAAATCAATTTCTGACAAATCACATGAACCAATCAAATACACACTTGAATGAATACTTCACCGAAATTCCCGCTTCTTAATGAAAATCAATTGGTATGCTAACTTCACCACTTGAAAATGATAATAACGCCTTGAGTAGAATGGATCTTTTGTCGTTGTACTTTAATCCATAAAGACATATTGACTTGATGAGGAGCATAGTAAAAATGTCTTGAGGGATCTTTTGAAATAAGGACACAACTCGAAATGTACTTGTAATGAAAACATAACCAGACTTCAATCAATGAACATGCTCAAAAACCAACGAAAGAGCAATCTTCATTCTTCTTGAGACATAGATAGAGGCTTTTGAGACATCTTGAGGAAACTGGACTTAATACTCAATGAACCTCAATAAAAACATGCTCATGGTGACAATCCAAAACCCAACTCTTAAATCCCTGAAAAGATCAGTTGAATTAGAAAATAGAAACCTCTTATTCTTCAAAAGGCCTTGACCCCCCTTAGAATCTTATGCAAATGAATGATTAGGTGTGGGACCTAGTGGGCAGATGCATATGTATGTGAAGCAATAGCCAATTAAGGTTAGGATAAAGTGAGAGCAAATTTTGGGGTACAACAGTGGGATATTTTCCTGTGAGGAGAAAGAAACAAAATGTCGGTAGATAGAGATGAAAAAGAATGTTGAAACAAGAAAGAGAAAGAGGGGTTAGAGATTTTGTTTTTTCTGTTTTTTATTTATCGTTTGATTTTTTAGTTATTTTAATTAAAAGACTAAACATGCATCAACTTTCTACTAGTTGTGGGTTTTGAATTTGAAGATCTTTGATCAGGATCGAAGGGCCAAACGCCCAATAAATTGTTTCTTTTTTCTTTTTTATTTATTTACTAATAACGGAGATTGGATTGGGCTTTAAGCCCTTATACCTCACACTCCTTACTGCATGATACCTTGTATCTTTTAGTTACACCCCCTATTTTGTTTGATTTTTATTTTCTATTTAACTTTTTGACTTTTTAGCCCATTTAATTGCTTTAGATTTTCACACACCACACACACACACACACACACACACACACACACACACACACACACACACACACATATATATATATATATATATATATATATATATATATATATATATATATATATATATATATATATATATATATATATATATATATATATATATATATATATATATATATATATATATATGTATATATATATATATATATATATATATATATATATTCCATACCTTTCTCTCTCATATCTTTTTACTGCTTTATAATTTTTTTGGATAATTATCAACAAGTCTTTTAATAAAGTCATTCGCCATTAAAATCAATCTTTAAAAAACAATCTAACACTTGATCAACATCAAGTCCTTTTTCAAATCGAACCAAAGTCACTTAACTTGATTAATTTCAAACATTTTTAATAAAATCAGATTAAAAAGGATTGGTTGGACGTAATATGTATCCAAGTCATGAATATGTGGGTACAAGCCATAATTAGCTTGCCCGCTCGAGTACTTCTCTTCAACTTAAAATCCATTGAACGTGTTTCAAACCTTTTCACAATGAAACAAGATTAATAAGGACTAGTCGAACTTAATATCCATCCTAGTTTTGAATACTTGGGCACAAGCCGTAATTAGCTTTCCTGCTCGATTATTTGTCTTTCGCTTAAAATTCATCGAACTTGTTTCAAAACTTTCGCAATCAAAAATGGATTAAAAAGGATTAGTTAAATGTAATATCCATCCTAGTCTCGAATGTTTGGACACAAGCCGTAATTAGCTTTCCTATTCGAATACTTGTATTCCACCTAAAAACAGTCCAACCAATCAAACTTATTTTTCTGCCCTAGTGCGATTCAAAACTTTATATAAACAAATGATGTTTTATCTATTCCGACGCGAAGCATAGAAAAAAGTTTCAATCCTTTTATGTGCGAGTAGAAAGCAATGTTGTCCGCTCAAATGCGATTAAAACACGATCTGTGAGAAACCATATCTTTTTTAAACATTCTAACGCGATTGACTCACAACGTTGCCTACTTCCATGACTAGGTAGCAAGCAATATTTTTCCGCTATAGTGCAGATGAAGCATCCTTTGCTAAAATCGATCAACATGCAAACATTTACTACCTAGAACTACGAAGCTTTGAATTCATTATCGTACTAGAGGAAACATAGGAGTCAGATTCAACGTCTCGTCAAGTACTATAATAAAATATCCAAAAATATCATTTTCTTGCCAAAACTATGTAGCTTTGAGTTCTTCATCGCATCTGAGGACATGTAAGAGCAAGACTCGTAATCTTTATTAAGCACCCTAATAAAAATACCTTATTTTAGTCCTTTTATTTTTACTTTCAAACTTTTAATAACTAGAAGAAAACAAATAACATCACGCTAACACTCTATTCACAAAACTAACTAAATGGTTCATGTTGAGTACAACAGATGTGAGGGATGCTAATACATTCCTCTCGCATGACCGACTTCTGAACCCGATTTCGATTGCAACGACCATTTTCTTTTTCTTTAAGAGTTTTATCGATATTTTCCCTTTTCTTTTGGAAATAAATAAACTTCGATGGCAACTCTGTTTTACTTCGATCGTTCATTATGCTCGGGTACTTTTTGCATCGCAACAAATCGTGACTCTGTTGGGAAAATCTAGAGAATCAAACCTAGTTGAGTTAACTTTGTGATGAATGTTAGCTTTGTTTATTTGCTTTCTTCTGCCTACTTTTAATTATTTATCTTTATGTGTTATATTCGTTGTCTATTTATCTACTATGTAGTTCTTATGTGTTATGGTCTGGATATTCTGGTTGCTTGAACACATTGTAAGAAAGGCTCTACACCTGAGTCTTGAGGAAAAACATAATATGACTCATGTAAATGAATGTTTGGCTTTAAATAAAATATACCTTAATGTGGCGATTATTTTGGTTGATGGATAATTAAGTTAATAAAATTTTAATTTTGAAATTCAAAATAAAATTAAATCTTTCTTCTCTCTCTTCATGCCTATAGGAACATTACTATTGAAATGAGATGTAAATGTTGGAATGAAATGCCTATAAAATAGGCAATTTTAAAAAGCAACAAACAATTTTTCTCATTCTTTCTGGTTTCCCCACAAACAAAGAAATAAAAATATCTTAATCATCAAAGATACATAAAAGAAGAAGAAAGAAAAGAGAAAATAATTCAAATTAAAGATCAATAATCGAACAAGAATCGACATCATGAATCCATATACGTTCTTATTATATCTCATAGAAATTTAGAGTAGTGAAAAATCATAATATCGAAATCCAAATATGAAAATTTTCCTACAAAACCATCTTGAAAAATAAGTTAGACGATGATGGTATCTATGAAGAAGATCAACGTAACCTACTTAAATTTTTAAAGAAGTTGGTTGATGTTAATACCTCACTTTAAGATGTTGCATATGATTGGCAAAGGCATGTTTGGAGAGATACTTATGTTTTTATGTATGACATAAGTCATATGATGAGATCACCTATCTATCTTTTCTCAGTGGATACTTTATATATACCATTGTTTAATAATGTTTCACTTCTCCTATAATTTGAAATTGCTGCAGGTCAGAGTCTATAGAGAAAGGACTTACAGATCATGTATTTGCAATGAAAAATATAAATAAATCAAAGATGTTTCAAAGAGGATAGGTTTGATGTAGTCATTCGTCTTTCTATATTATATATATACTAGATAAAAAAATACAAAAAGCTATTGGTTGGTGTTGGTTTGCAGGGCAATGATGCTAACTTAAATTCTCAAATATTAATCTAAACTATGATATTATGCTTTGGTTTCTATGAAGGAACTATGATATTATTTCAAATGAAAGAATGTTGTTTTGCTAGTGATATATTATATGATGTAGCTGACTGTTCACTCTAGGCAGTTAATCATCCTTGTTGTAACTAATTCTGTTAGCATTAGTTAGCTAATTGACAACTAAGCATAATGGTGTTGCGTCACCATATATATATATATATATATATATATATATATATATATATATATATATATATATATATATATATATATATATATATATATATATATATATATATATATATATATATATATATATATATATATATATATATATATATATATATATATATATATATAAATATATATATATATATATATATATATATATATATATATATATATATATATATAAAATATATATATATATATATATATATATATATATATATATATATATATATATATATATATATATATATATATATATATATATATATATATATATATATATATATATATATATATATATTTGTAATTCTCATCTTCATATTTTCAAATTCACTGCATTCACCTTCATAGAGTGAAGGATTTCACATTCTCTGCATTCACCTTCACAGAGTGAAGGATGATGAAGATTCAAATCTAACATGGTATCATTCCCATATTCCGATCATCCATGCTTCCCTGATAATCCAATTGTGATTTGTTTCATTCAGTACTACACGCACGATTCATCGACACCAAGGTCTTGATTAAAGCTTAACAATGGAGTTTGACTAAAATCAAGAATCATTTGTCAAAGATCCCCCACAGTCTCAAGAAACCTCTACTGGTTTTTCTACGTCCAAATCCACCAATTCCTTTGGACCGAAGCTCTCGATTAAGCTGCAGGAAAACAACTATCTTCTTTGGAATTAACAAGTTAAAGGTGCGATCTTCTCTCAGAAGATGCACAAGCTCGTGGTGAATCCGCAGTTTCCAAAGAAGTTCAAATCAGCTCAAGATAGTGTCACAGGTACAATCTTAGATGAATACGAAGCTTGTATAGTGTAAGATCAATCGGTCTTCATATGTCTGCTATCAGCGATCTTTGAGTCTGTGTTACCTAGGGTTCTTGCATGTAAACACACCTTTGAAGTTTGGGACAAGATTCATCATTTTTTCAATGCTTAGATGAAGGCTATGGTCCGATAATTGAGATCTGAGCTCAAATCCACCAAGAAGGGAAATAAATCAATCACAAAGTATGTCTTAAGAATCAAAGTTATTGTTAATTCCCTTTTGGCTATTGGTGATTCCATTTCTGAACAGTATCAAATTGATTCCATCTTGGAAGGGCTTCCTAAGTAATACAATCCCTCTGTTCTACAAATGTATGGATGGCTTATACCTCCTAACTTGTGTGATATTGAAGCCTTAATATATGCGCAAGAAACACAACTGGACAAGTTTCGTGAGGAGTTGGCTACATCCAATATATCAGCAAATGTGGCTCATACTAGTCAAGAAGAGAACAACTATTGTGGAGCTTACTCTAGCAATGAGGTAGAGGAAGGTTCTATCGTGGTTGTAGTAGAGATAGAGGGATGTATACAATTGGAAATCAGGCAACCTGTCAACTGTGTGGAAAGTATGGAAATGAAGTCACAATGTGCTAGCATCGATTTGATGAAACTTTCATGGCTTTAAACATGAGTAATGCTTCAAATGGATCGGCCAAAAACATAACTCGCAAGCAAGAGACTACTTCTGAAGCTTCGCAGAACTCTAAAACTGTTGCAATGATTGATACCACAAGTAGACCCTCTGCATACACTCAAGAATACAATTTACCTTTGGAGCTAGAGTCCTAGGTTTGGTTCGTAAACTCAGGTGCTTCCCACCTCTTAACTCCTTATGCATTTCTTTTACAAAACAAAAATCCTTATGTAGGAACCAATAAAGTCCATGTAGGAAATGGCCAAACCCTCACTATACAATCTGTAGGTTCCACACAATATCACTATAAAATCAACCCTACATATATGTTAACCCTTGCTAACATCTTACATGTACCTTCCATAATTAGGAACTTGTTATCTGTTTCAAAGTTTTCTCATGATAACAATGTTATGTTTGAGTCCTCCCTAAAAAAATGATATATTAAATCACATGCTTCTATTAAAGTCATTGTTGAAGGAGTCCTAGATGCTAGTGGCTCGTACCACTTCCCTCAGCTACCTTTAGAGCTCAAAAGCTCTCACAGTCCTAATAAAAACTTGAGTACTCCTAATGGTATTCAAAGTTATGTTTCTTCTCAATCTAATTCCCATATTTTAGATACTTGCAATACTAGTACATTGTGGCATCATAGGCTTGGACATGCAAATTTTAATTTCGTTGCTTCTATACTCAAATTGTGTAATATCCTTCTGTTAATAAAAATAGGCATTATTTTTGTAACTCTTGCAATCTTTTTAAGGCACATAAACTTTGTGATCCTATTGTCGCGGTGAAATTTGGATACCAAAATATTGATTAAATTGAATCCTCAATTCATTTGCAACCGAACTTTGATTTGTCCAAAGGAAGGGATAAAGATCGAAATTCCCACAATGCAATGCAAATGCAAGGTTTAGAGAGTTATAGGTTCGGGGGTCGGTTAAACTTAGGGAAGGTGCTAGCATCCTAAGTTTCTGTAGTATTCTACAGGAACCTCTTGTTTTATGTTGTTTATTGCTATGGATTATTTGCTTAATGGCTTAAAAGACCTAGGGGTTTATTTCTAAGTATACTCGATAAGATGTCGCATCTTATGCCTACATATCCTTACGGGAGTGGAATCAGAGTATTTGTAGTTCCCCTAAAGGGTTTGAGGAGTTCTTTGACTGTGGTCAAAGTTCCTACGGGTTTAGAGTAGTTGATTGATTGATTTTAGGAGAAGTGATGAGTTATCATTTTAAGAGAGATTTAACCGCCACAAATTGTAGGAAAATAGTCTTTGCATCGTCTTAAGAGAAGGGCTCAAGTACTCGGATATTGATCGACGATGTACGCCTCTATCTCTCTTAAGGCAAAGTCCTTACATATTGGTTGTATTGTTGTGGGATGGAGATTCTATCTCGCTTAAGATGATTAACATCTATTTCTCTATTGTGTTTGAATATTTGAATTGAGTTGTATTTGTTTGTTCTAAGTTGTAAAAGATAGAAGGTCCTCCTTATGGGATAGGATCTAACTTAGAAAGATCAACTTGAATGGGATCAAGGATCAAGGGGATTATGATGCAAGATGAGATGCAATACACACAATTGTTAAGTCATGTGTAGGTTCTTCCTTTGGATGGGATGCGATGCGAGAATATAAATACGATAATGAAAATTGCTTATAAAATAAATTGCGGAAATAATAAAGGGCAAGTAAAGCATACATGTACGCATGAAAGCGCTGAAGTGTGTGAGAGTGGCTCGTGAAGTGGGGTGCACGATTAGATTGAGTTTTACGATGTGAGTTGATTTTAGTTGGTCGATTTTAAGCGAGAGGTTGATTTTAACTGGTATTGATTTTAAGTGAGATGTTGAATTAATTTTGAGCGAATTGATTAATTTCGAGAAATCATTTTTAGTCGAATTGATTTATAAGAAAATGTTGATTTGGGTGAATTGATTTTATAAAAGAAAGCTAAATTAATTATATTAATTTTAATGAAAGGTTTTACTATTAAAATATTTTAGCCATTAATACAAATTAAATTATTTTAAGAAAAGAGGTTTTATTTATTTAATAAAAGTTTATTTAGAACATGAGGAACAAGATTATTGATTGAGTTGATAAAATATGTAAATTAATAAAGTTGAATTATTAATAAAATAGAAAGTTGATTATAAAATTTGGTTTTAATTGCTTAATTATATAAAATATAAATTAATTAATTTGACTCAAGGATTAATTATGAGGTTAATTTAAAAGTTATTATTTTAATAAAATAAAATTAAGGATAATGAAGAGATTAAAGGTTGATTAAATCCAAAAAGGGGTTATCATTATATTATAACAAATTATTAGTTTAAACAAAACAGATTATGTTAAGGTTAATTAAGTTAATGAAGGGGGCGCAGGATCTGGTGTCATGCAGACGTATGGCGTTACCGTGGGCGTGCGATAAAGGGATGTATGATCATGAGGCAAGTGAAGTGTGTGGTTCAGATGTGTGGATGCATGATAGAAAGTGTATGTGTGCAGGCATGTGATTACATCAAAATAAAACAAGAAAACACAGATGCGAGAAACCCTAACCTCTGAATCGCCCTTTCCTCTTTCGATCGCCTCTCCTTTCTCGATTCCCCTCTCACTCGATCCTTCATCATTTCTCCCGTTCTTGTACCTGAAACACAAAACGCAACATCAATAGTTCCACAATCTTAAACATGTATAATGGTTTACCGAAGGTTAGTGGCAGCGACGGAAGTGGCGATCACCGGTGTTGATGCGAATGGGTTTGAAGGGATGTAATCGGCGGCTTCGCGAAGGAGTTGTGAGGAGGGTTTCGCTTCGGTTTCTCCGGCGGTGGTTTGGTGAAGGGATTCCGGAGATGGTTTGAAGAAAGATAAGTCTTTCTCTTATATTTAGGTTTTTTGAAATTGGGGATTTCTGTAAATTTGTGTATCGTGATTTTGTTCGTCTGATTCCGTGTGTATGTTCGACGGGTTTTTCTTTGCTGCCTGTTACCTCTGTTTTATAGGCTCAGGAGGGATCGAAACTTGATTTGGATTGAATGCTCTGGTTCTGATCTTGTCTGATGTTATTTCAAATTACTTCCATTTGAGTCGATTCATTGAACATGTTTCCTTTTTCGTTTCAACCATGTTTTGGATTTGCTTTGATCTGATCTTAATAACTTATTATCGCTATGAATGTTGATTCATGTACTTAGTTTGTTTCCAATTTGGTTTAAAATTGTTGACTGTACTAGTTATGATTTGAAATCTGCCTTGTATGATTCAATAACCATTCCTTTTTAGCTGATCATGTCAGATGATTGCCCTGTCAAACGGTTTGCTGATGTGGATTTTATGTTTCTCTTCCAGGTTTTGGTGTTGAGCTAAATGGGGAAAGAAGCTTGCTTTTCTGAAGCACGTTTTAGGAAGCCGGTTATTTGAGTTGCAATATCCCTAACTGCCTTTTCTTTATGTGTAGATTGATGAAGTCTTCTTCTCACATCGTTTCCGTCGGTACTCGGTATTTGTTAAAGTGAACTGGAAACCGTAGCAATTTCATCGCCGTTCATCTTAACTTCAGAAGATCTTACTGGAACAACTGTCAATGAGGAACTAGCAACGATGCCTTTGGTTTGGTAATGACCTGCTTTGAGTTTTGAATCTATTGAATTTGGCCTATATTCACTATCAATATCTTTTAATGTTAGACTTTCTTCCATTTGTAAATATGGCAACTTGGTTCTGAGCGCTTTTAGTGCCATGACAGGAAGCACGATCAAAAACCCTCTTGAGCGGAGCTGAGACCCTCTTGAAATAGTTGTGAACTGAGGATGCACACATAAGGGAGGTGTATTCATTCCCATGTAGCGCGTTTGAACACCGGTTGACTAGAAGGACAAAGTATGCTTGTGATATAACATGAAGTTTCACTATCTCGTAACTTTAGGTAAGAAAGAGTTTTATGAGTAAAATAGGATAGCCATACGTCTATTGACCTTGTTTACTGTATCTATGAGTTGCAACTTGTAATTGTTCTTCTTACTCTGAGAAAAATATCAATGTTTAAAAATTATAACAAGTGAGGAACTTGCGTATTCGCCATGCTACCGTGGTCGTCACTAATATTGTAGTGTCTTTCTCGTAGGAACTTTCAAGACATGCTCGATGCCGTTCAAAGAAGGTTTGGGAGCATGAGGAAAAAAAACTCTTGAAGATGTGCTTACGGTAGTGCGAGCCGCGGTTAGGGATCTCTGGCAAGTGGTCATAGCATTGAACGGTAACCGTTGTGATGCGACATGGCCATGTCCAGTTACATTTGGGAAGAGTTGTGTTTTGGCTGAGATGCTTTCTGTTGTGGTAACGTTCCATTTGTCAGTAGTAGAGCGCCTGATTCTGTAGGGATAGATGCGTTTGACTTCAATAGCGAGCTATTTAGAAGTTCTTCTCTAGTTTCTGCTCTTGATTTCTTAATCTTCGGTGAACCAACTGCAAGAGATGCACCATCGCTGAAGGCAGGTGCAGTGCTTATTCTTTCTGCATAACTGTCCAACAAAGCTGGCTTTTGTATTGATGGAAAAAGGTGAAGAAGTAAAGAACATGTGATCAGTAAACCCTACTGAAGTCTCCTGGTCGGTAGAAGTATTTTTGGTGCGTAAATTGGAAAATTTTAGGCTTGAACTAGTATAGGGACTGATACCTGATGATGAGGATGTATCATGTCCCAAAGCCTCAGTGGTAACTGGATTTCCTGGAGGTTCAAACAATCTTTCCTAATCAAACCCGTGTACACCACTCCGAATCTTTCAGAAAATAACACTTTTCTCTGTTTCCTTTGCAGAACCACATCTAAAGATGTTCCCTGTTGATTATTGGGCGAAGGAGTGCGGGACCGTGTTTCTGATTTTTTTTATTTTTTTTATAGTTGTTGTCGTAATTTTCTTCCTTCATGAATGCAGGTCGAAACAAAAGCTGAGATGTCAATCAAAATGCAAAGTGTTGTTGAAGAGGCTTGCATACGGCCAAAAGAGTCTAAGTGACTCTCAACTTCCGGATTCAACTTTCCTGTTCGATTATGCAATTGCAGGTTGCTGCCAAGTCGAGCTTGCTCTTGTTATTATGTTCACACTTTAGCCATTAATTCATTCTGATATTTGCGAAGACTGACATGAACTGGATTGTGAATTGCAGGACAATCCTTCGGTGACAGCGGCTGAACATTCTCAGGGTCTGCTGTTTGATGGAACGTTTCGGATTCAGAAGGAAGCTGTTGACGGCGTGTTTAGATGGATGATTGGTGGACCTTGTGGAGCAAAGTATGGCATCTGCATAATTTCCCTTTCCCTGTTGCTCATAGATTGAAGTTGAGTTGTTTTCATGTTTGCAAGATATACTTCATGGATGGTTAATAATATGAAATGAGTTACTGCAGCTTAGACTTGAATTTATTCTGTGGCAGGTACGCAACCATGTTATGGTTATCACAAAAGATGCACTTTAAGGACTACTAAATCAGCGGCTATACTGAACAAAACTGCAAAAACCAGCTATCACAAAGAAGGTTCAGCATGTGGCATAAAGGCAAATTTGCTTCAAAATAAAACATGGAGGTTCTGGCGAGCCATTAAGCAACCGGGATTCAAAGCTCTGTTGTGTTACTTTGTGAAAAGTGAAACATAGGGCTCTTAGGATTGAGAGTGAATCTCAAACTTCTTGGATTAATTGCACGCCTTCACTTCTCAAAATTTCAATATATTTGAAGTAGTATTTGAAATGTAATGATGCATTAGCATATGTGAGGTCTTTATACTTTGACTCGTTGTCTGTGGTATAGTGAAGACATAATTAATACTGGATTAAAGATTCAATAATCAATAACTCTTCAAATTCGTGATGGGCTTATGTCTTGAATATTATTCCAATTCTTTGAGTTAAACTCTGCCTGTAATAATTATGATGTAGCATACACCAAAAAGTTTTAAGAGATTAATGCTTCCTTGGATCTCTGTTGTAAATTGAACAACAATAAATGCAGGGAGATCTCTGCCGAATTTTAAGAGTCTGAGCAATGCCTCTTTAAACTCTTGATGAAAATAAGGATGGGTCTTAAAATCAAGCATTTGGAACATTCTTGTGAATACGTAAATCTGGTTCTTATGAGATTCCCATTTGCGTAGTATGTGGCAATTTAGTAGTATAGATTTCATGATGAGCTTAAATATGATGAACTCCCTGTGGTAGAATATCGATCAAGACTTCCTCTTGATCTTCGGGGCCGAATACAATAATTTGTATTCAAACGGCTTGCGAATTTTGATAAAATTTTGGACTCAATATCTGATGAACTATGTGAAGATCTTTCTGAACCCGTCACCAGCTACTTAAACGATGCAATCACCATAAACATAACCTGGATAAGAATCAAACGACCATGTCGGGAAGGATAGGATTGTGAGTGTCATCTCTATTTGAATTTAATGCACCTGCACACCCTTGTTAGTCGTAATAAATATTAAATATTAAAAAACAAAAAACAACATGAGAACGCAAAAAGAGGTGGGATCTCATGGTCAAAAATTAGGGTGCAACAGATGCCCCTATTTAAGTTACTCCTATTCGGAGATATGGAGATAGAAATCTTCGTCTCGATGAGATAGGAGGGACTTAAATACAAACATTGCACGGATTTTTGGCCCTAAGAAGCCACCGAATGCAAATGATATGAAATGCAAGACAGGGGGGCTGTGAGGAAATGACGTCAAAGAGGAGGAATCGGACACAACACATGGAGAGCAAACTCAACAACACGAGACACCACGAGAAGAGACAACAATCAGCATTGTGGATTCTCCCAAACGAAGATAAGATATAATAATACCACCAGAAGTACAGTAGCTTGGACAGTGGAACGAGATCTTGAAAGTGAAGGGTAGCCCACTACCAGCGTGTGGCAGCCTAAACAAAGATATCCGGTTGAAAACAAGAAACGCATGTTACCTACTATCAAACATATGATAGCCTAAACAGGAAACATGGAGAGAAAAGATAACCTACTACCAATCTTGGCAGCCTAAGCAAAGGTGTCTGACCCAAAAGAAACGGTATATTACCTACTACCACACATATGGCAGCCTAAGCCAAGGTTTTAGCCAAAACAAAGTGTATTACCTACTATCAAATGTATGATAGCCTAAGCAAAGGTAATAACCAAAAAAAGTGTATTACCTACTATCAAATGTATGATAGCCTAAGCAAAGGTAATAACCAAAAGGAGAGATCACCTACTACCAAACATATGGCAGCCTAAGAAAAGGTAATAAACAAAAGGAAAGATCACCTACTACCAAACATACGACAGCCTAAGAAAAGGCGTCTGACCAAAAGAAAGGTGTATTACCTACTATCAAATATATGATAGCCTAAGCAGAGGTATAACCCAAAAGATGTCGAGATCACCTACTACCAAACATATGGTAGCCTAAGCCTAGGCGTCTGACCACAATAAGATGTGTTACCTACTATCAAACATATGATAGCCTAAGAAAAGGTGAACACCAAAGGAAAGATGACCTACCACCAAACATATGGCAGCCTAAGAAAAGGTATCTGACCAAAAAGAAATGGTATATTACTTACTATTAAATGTATGATAGCCTAAGAAAAGGTAATAACCCAAAAAATGAGATGTGTTAGAGATTATAAAGTTTCAACAGGGATCTCCGGGAGAGATGTAAGCTGGTTGATTTGTAAAATATGTCTTCTCAAATAAAGAGAGACCCATTGTAATAAACTTCATCAAACTTCTCGGAAGAGATGCCATCTGGTGGAGTCAGACTTACGTAGTGAACTCACTGGGGAATACATTCTTGAGGAGTATCTTTGTTGTGGCTGTAAAATATGTATCCTTGTAGTGTAAATTCTCAACTAAAGAGAAATATTTGTAATGTCTTCGACGCATTTCTCTGGTAGATTTCTGGAGGAATGCCTTTTTTGATGAATTGATAATCCTGATAAATCCACTGGGGATGGACAGATTGTCTTAAAGAGACTTCCATTTGTCGTTTTGAAGGGAATCCTGATCAAAACGAGTTGCTCAAATAAAGAGGAGCGCTTACAATCTGGATGTAAGTTGTGGAGGAAATCTGATAATGTCGCTGGAGAAAATATCCATCTTCAATAGTTATCTTCATAAAGAACTTCTTGGGGAGCCGAGTGCAAAATAAATGCACACTTAATCCTTATTCAAGAGTTGGAGATGTCCAAAAATGTGATTGTCAAGGACCGAAGTTCAATTCAGGAAATAACTGAAGAGAAACTGTCAAACAAGACTCGACCACTGAGATATGAGCTCAAATGATATTTAACTAAAACAACCGTCTTCCACGAGGATCGAACTTCGTGGGGAAATGGAAATATTGCGCTCTTTCTGCCTAAGGGCTGACAACTCTACTTGGAGGGATAAGGCAAAACCCAGTCACTCGGGGATAAACATGACCAAAATGACAGAACAAACAAACAAAAAGATGCCAAAATGCATATGCCATGTTAACTATCTATATGCTATGCGTATGCCTATGCTGACAAAACAAACGAACAAAGGCAAACGGAGATGAAATAAACAACTCGGGACGGAGGGCACTCAAACCAAATCTTCACAGATCAAACAATGCTTGGAGAATGTACACTTTCTTTAAGAACCCAGAGTTGTTGAATATGTTGGAGTCAAAACTTCGATGGGGATGAAATAAACATCCACCTCGCTGGAGAAGTGAAGCTAATCGGCCCACTGGGAATTCTCAGGTCACCAACTGGAGTTTGCTTGCGTTGAAAATATTCATTACAGAATTGTCATAACCCTCTTCGACTCTTGAGTGCCCCGAGTCACACGGTTCATGAGAAAAAGTCATCTCGAGAGGATTTTACAGAAAACATGACATCCAAATGCCCCACTGTTTTCAAACTCTTAGAGAGATTCGCCGAATCTCGACGTAACTGCCCCTGATTGACGGTATTATGACTGAGCCTTCAAGAGTAGATCTTTGGTAAGTCAGACTTGTACAGAACAAACCACTTGGAAACAGACTTGCCCCAGTTTAGCAGAGTCTTCAAATTTAATCATCAACGTCCACATGTAATCTTTCTAAGATGTCAAGCGAATTTAGCAAGTCAGAAATGTCAATTCTGAAACTATTAATGCAACAGGTATGTTTGTCTTGAAGCTTAATTTCTCTTTTTTTTAGAAGAATGTCACAATGACTGGTGACCGAAATCACTAGTTAGGATAAAATTAAATTCATTTATAAGGCCAATACTAAATTTGAGCATAGCTCATGGGAGTCAGGAAACGATATCTCATCGAGTATGCTTTCGAGCTAAACCTTACTTCAATCAGGACTTTATGGGTTATATATATGGGTTTAGTTTATGATTTGTAAAGTAGAGGAATAAAGTCAAAGTATTTTTGTGCCCACCCAATTTTTGAAAGATGCTCATCTTTGATGCCCTGCCCCAGGTTAAAACGAGGTTTTGATTTAGGAAAGACAGATTCTTCATCCAGGTTCGAAAGGTTAAATATTTCTGGTGTTTAGGAGGTTTGAAACAGGAATGCCTCACATCATCAGTAGGGTTTTTATTCAAAAGCATACAACGAGAGATCCTGCGTTTTACTTCATCATCCTCCTTTCCAATTATTCACCAAAGTGAAAAGAAGATTGGATAAAGCTGGCATTATAAATTATGAAAAAATATTTTACGAGTGAAACAAATGGATTTCTTCAAGACACACATTTTATTGCATTAATTATTCAAAATAAACAAGCCATAAAAGCCAAACATGCTTTTAATCAAAGAAATGAAATACGCATAAGCAAACGAAAAGAAAGCACCCTGATGAGCCCTTCTCAGGATTTTATTCAGTCTTTATATGGAATGGAGAAGCTTGCAGAATCGTCTGATATGCCGCCTTCAGATTCATCTTCAGGAACTATATTGATATGAGCTTCCCGAATAACCTTGGATCATGATCGCGGAGGACGAACCATGCTGAGGTGGTGGATTATCTTGCACATAAGGAATGGAACCCTTAAAGGATAAAATTCCGTCCTTAACCAACCTTTGAACGTCTGCCTTCAAACCGTAACAGTTCTCAGTATCGTGGCCTGGAGCACCTTGATGGTATAGGCAAAATCTGTCAGCTTTGTACCAATACGGAAGTTTCTTGGGTACCTTAGGCGGAGCTCTCATCTGGATGTGACCCTTTGAATCAAAGATGGGAACAAGTCAGCGTATGTCATCGGGATGAGATCAAAGTCCAATCTTTTGTCTACACGACTCTGATTTTGTTGATTTTGTTGATGTTGCGGCTGCGGATACCCTCTCTTGGATCGTCCCTGCTGCACAACACTTACTTCGTGTTCTCTCTTTTTCATAAAACCAATCCCATACTTTTGAGCATTATTAGAGGTACTCCCTTCCTTAACTAGTCTTCCTTCGCGAACACCTTCTTCTAAACGCATTCCCATATTAACCATTTCGGTGAAGTCACTGGGTGCACTTGCTACCATTTTCTCATAAAATAATGGAGCGAGAGTCTTTAGAAAAATCTTGGTCATTTCCTTTTCTTCTAATGGCGGTATGACTTGGGCGGCTAACTCGCGCCAACGCTGAGCGTATTCCTTGAAATTCTCTTTGCCTTTCTGAGCCATGGCCCTCAACTGATCATGGTCAGGAGCCATGTCCACATTATACTTGTACTTCTTGATGAAGGCTCCACCCAGATCATTAAAAGTTTGAATCTTCGTACTATTCAACCCCATATACCACTTGAGTGCAGCGCCTGTTAAACTATCTTAGAAATAGTGAATGAGCAGTTGATCATTGTCAGTTTGTGCAGACATCTTCCTGGCATACATGATAAGATGACTCTGAGGGCAAGTATTCCCTTTGTACTTCTCAAAATCGGGGACCTTGAATTTTGGCGGAACCTTGACATTCGGGACCAAGCACAGGTCAGAAGCACTCTTTCCAAACAGATCTTTCCCACGAAGGGCTCTCAATTCTTTTTGCATCTCAGAAAATTGGCCTTGAAACCCATCCATCCTTTCTTCCAAACCCACAATTTCGCTGGGTACCCTATGGAAAATTGGTTCGTTTAGGACATATGGAGTAGTATTCACATGTGGAAGTGCGGTAGTCATGACAGTAGTAATTGCAGGAATGGGTTGAACAGTGGTTGCGACTGGAACCTCGGGAACATGTGGACGATAACCGGTTGGAGTGAAATAAGGAGGCATCCCCACGGGAAACCTGGCGGCATGCTGTAGTTCATTTCAGCAACAGAAGACACCACTGGGATCGGTGTTGGTGTTACTTCGGAGATCACAGTCCTCTGAACATCTTGGTTGTTGAGTGCAGACTGGTTGGACAGAGCTTCAACTAAACCATTCAATCTTTCCAAATTTTCCTTCAGGGTTGCAACTTCGTCACAGAGTACTCTATTTTCCTGTTCTAGTTGATCCATCTTCTGGCGTTGACTAGCTCGAGTGTTGTATCGGTAATTCAGATTGTCTGTGAAGATGAAGCAAGAGTGAGACCCCCCAGAATGCAAAGGATGCTATGCTGATGCGAAATGCAAATGCAAGAATGCAAAATAAAAGGTTTCATGGAACTCAAGTATTTATAAATATTACTGAATACCAAAGAAAACTTGTTTATTATTATTATTATTTTTATATCGATCACAAATAAACATTCTTATAAGAGTCCTGACCCAATAGCTAAATAAAAGCTAGTAAAAGTCCTAAGGAAGTGCTTCTTGATTTGCTCTTCTGAATATAAGTTCTTCATGATCAACTTCTAAGGAAAGGTGTGATAGAGGAAAATAAATCCTTTATCTCTTGTTGGAAGATAAGGAAAGAAGCCCTTGTTTACTTGGATCTTCAATGTTGATGATAGCTTTTTGAAACCTCATTTGATCCTCAATAATAAAGGAAAGCCTCTTATATTTGTCTTTCGAGTTCTATCGATTCTTCAATTACTGCCCTTAACTTCCTTAGGTCATCCAAGTTAGGACTCTTAGAAGAATATTTCAAAAATATTTTTTTGTAATCCCTATTGGTTCTATAATGTTTATAAATAAACTAGGAATCCCATGAAACCAATGCAAAATGATGCTTTATGAATGCAACAAACACAAGTAAGCACATAAGGACACAAAGGTAAACAAACAAAGGGGGGCCCTAGGTTTGCAACGAGCATGGAGCCAAAGGTATACCCATTCCCAAAGGATAAGGACTAAAGGTTGATTGTATCTGTAGAACAAGGTTTTAAGGGGTGCCCAAAGTCATTAGTCCATCTTTCGAATATTATCAACTTCCCAATTACTCGGTGATTAATAATATTCTCAAGAGAACTTCTTTTGAGTGTAGTATCGCGTAGCACTATTTCGGGTGTACTCCCTCATAGTCCCGCACTACGTCCTAATAAAGGCCAAAGTGGGGTTAAGATAACTATGGTCCTCAATATCATAGACTCCAATCGAAAATAGTAAAAGTCTTCACAATTACTCGTTCAACCGAACTATTTTCGAAAGGGTCTCAACTGAGCGTGATTTTCAAGTCAACTTGGTCGGGATTCAACTCCCTATAAGTCTCGTCGAACATATCACTATCCTATCTTAAGTTCACTCAAGTCCGGGTGTAGGACTTTTTCTCACCACTCAAAGATAACAGCCCAAAAGAAATAAAGAAAAACAAATAAGCAAGCAAGCAGGTAAGCAAATAAATAATAAAGAAAAAAAACAAGATAGGGAGACCCACTGAGAGTCCCTAGTGACGTCGCCATTTCTGTCGCGGAGAAATTTAGATACCAAGCTATTGATTAACTTGAATCTTTAATTCATTTGCAACCGAACTTTGATTTGTCCAAAGGAAGGGATAAAGATCGAAATTCCCACAATGCAATGCAAATGCAAGGTTTAGAGAGTTATAGGTTTGGGGGTCGGTTAAACTTAGGGAAGGTGCTAGCATCCTAAGTTTCTGTAGTACTCTACAAGAACCTCTTGTTTTATGTTGTTTATTGCTATGGATTATTTGCTTAATGGCTTAAAAGACCTAGGGGTTTATTTCTAAGTATACTCGATAAGATGTCGCATCTTATGCCTACATATCCTTACGGGAGTGGAATCAGAGTATTTGTAGTTCCCCTAAAGGGTTTGAGGAGTTCTTTGACTGTGGTCAAAGTTCCTATGGGTTTAGGGTAGTTGATTGATTGATTTTAGGAGAAGAGATGAGTTATCATTTTAAGAGAGATTTAACCGCCACAAATTGTAGGAAAATAGTCTTTGCATCGTCTTAAGAGAAGTGCTCAAGTACTCGAATATTGATCGACGATGTACGCCTCTATCTCTCTTAAGGCAAAGTCCTTACATATTGGTTGTATTGTTGTGGGGTGGAGATTCTATCTCGCTTAAGATGATTAACATCTATTTCTCTATTGTGTTTGAATATTTGAATTGAGTTGTATTTGTTTGTTCTAAGTTGTAAAAGATAGAAGGTCCTCCTTATGGGATAGGATCTAACTTAGAAAGATCAACTTGAATGGGATCAAGGATCAAGGGGATTATGATACAAGATGAGATGCAATACACACAATTGTTAAGTCATGTGTAGGTTCTTCCTTTGGACGGAATGCGATGCGAGAATATAAATACGATAATGAAAATTGCTTGTAAAATAAATTGCGGAAATAATAAAGGGCAAGTAAGTAAAGGATACATGTACGCATGAAAGCGCTGAAGTGTGTGAGAGTGGATCGTGAAGTGGGGTACACGATTAGATTGAGTTTTACGATGTGAGTTGATTTTAGTTGTTCGATTTTAAGCGAGAGGTTGATTTTAACTGGTATTGATTTTAGGTGAGATGTTGAATTAATTTTGAGCGAATTGATTAATTTCGAGAAATTATTTTTAGTCGAATTGATTTATAAGAAAATGTTGATTTGGGTGAATTGATTTTATAAAAGAAAGCTAAATTAATTATATTAATTTTAATGAAAGGTTTTACCATTAAAATATTTTAGCCATTAATACAAATTAAATTATTTTAATAAAAGAGGTTTTATTTATTTAATAAAAGTTTATTTAGAACATGAGGAACAAGATTATTGATTGATTTGATAAAATATGTAAATTAATAAAGTTGAATTATTAATAAAATAGAAAGTTGATTATAAAATTTGGTTTTAATTGCTTAATTATATAAAATATAAATTAATTAATTTGACTCAAGGATTAATTATGAGGTTAATTTAAAAGTTATTATTTTAATAAAATAAAATTAAGGATAATGAAGGGATTAAAGGTTGATTAAATCCAAAAAGGGGTTATCATTATATTATAATAAATTATTAGTTTTAACAAAACAGATTATTTTAAGGTTAATTAAGTTAATGAAGGGGGCGCAGGATCTGGTGTCATGCAGACGTATGGCGTTACTGTGGGCGTGCGATAAAGGGACGTATGATCATGAGGCATGTGAAGTGTGTGGTTCGGATGTGTGGATGCACGATAGAAAGTGTATGTGTGCAGGCATGTGATTACATCAAAATAAAACAAGAAAACACAGATGCGAGAAACCCTAATCTCTGAATCGCCCTTTCCTCTTTCGATTGCCTCTCCTTTCTCGATTCCCCTCTCACTCGATCCTTCATCGTTTCTCCCGTTCTCGTACCTGAAACACAAAACGTAACATCAATAGTTCCACAATCTTAAACATGTATAATGGTTTACCGAAGGTTAGTGGCAGCGATGGAAGTGGCGATCGCCGGTGTTGATGCGAATGGGTTTGAAAGGATGTAATCGGCGGCTTCGCGAAGGAGTTGTGAGGAGGGTTTCGCTTCGGTTTCTCCGGCGGTGGTTTAGTGAAGGGATTAGCGATGGTTTGAAGAAAGATAAGTCTTTCTCTTATATTTAGGTTTTTTGAAATTGGGGATTTCTGTAAATTTGTGTATCGTGATTTTGTTCGTCTGATTCCGTGTGTATGTTCGACTGGTTTTTCTTTGCTGCCTGTTACCTCTATTTTATAGGCTCAGGAGGGATCGAACCTTGATTTGGATTGAATGCTCTGGTTCTGATCTTGTCTAATGTTATTTCAAATTACTTCCATTTGAGTCGATTCATTGAACATGTTTCCTTTTTTGTTTCAACCATGTTTTGGATTTGCTTTTATCTGATCTTAATAACTTATTATCGCTATGAATGCTGATTCATGTACTTAGTTTGTTTCCAATTTGGTTTGAAATTGTTGACTGTACTGGTTATGATTTGAAATCTGCCTTGTATGATTCAATAACCATTCCTTTTTAGCTGATCATGTCGGATGATTTCCCTGTCAAACGGTTTGCTGATGTGGATTTTATGTTTCTCTTCCAGGTTTTGGTGTTGAGCTAAATGGGGAAAGAAGCTTGCTTTTCTGAAGCACGTTTTGGGAAGCCAGTTATTTGAGTTGCAATATCCCTAACTGCCTTTTCTTTATGTGTAGATTGATGAAGTCTTTTTCTCACATCGTTTTCGTCGGTACTCGGTATTTGCTAAAGTGAACTGGAAACCGTAGCAATCTCATCGCCGTTCATCTCAACTTCAGAAGATCTTACTGGAACAACCGTCAACGAGGAACTAGCAGTGATGCCTTTGGTTTGGTAAAGACCTGCTTTGAGTTTTGAATCTGTTGAGTTTGGCCTATATTCACTATCAATATCTTTTAATGTTAGACTTTCTTCCATTTGTAAATATGGCAACTTGGTTCTGAGCGCTTTTAGTGCCATGACAGGAAGCACGATACAAAACCCTCTTGAGCGGAGCTGAGACCCTCTTGAAATAGTTGTGAACTGAGGAAGCACACATAAGGGAGGTGTATTCATTCCCATGTAGCTCGTTTGAACACCGGTTGACTAGAAGGACAAAGTATGCTTGTGATATAACATGAAGTTTCACTACCTCGTAACTTTAGGTAAGAAAGAGTTTTATGAGTAGAATAGGATAGCCATACGTCTATTGACCTTGTTTACTGTATCTATGAGTTGCAACTTGTAATTATTCTTCTTACTCTGAGAAAAATATCAATGTTTAAAAATCATAACAAGTGAGGAACTTGCGTATTCTCCATGCTACCGTGGTCGTCACTAATATTGTAGTGTCTTTCTCGTAGGAACTTTCAAGACATGCTCGATGCCGTTTAAAGAAGGTTTGGGAGCATGAGGAAAAAAACCTCTTGAAGATGTGCTTACGGTAGTGCGAGCGGCGGTTAGGGATCTCTGGCAAGTGGTCATAGCATTGGACGGTAACCGTCGTGATGCGACATGGCCATGTCCAGTTACATTTGGGAAGAGTTGTGTTTTAGCTGAGATGCTTTCTGTTGTGGTAACGTTCCATTTGTCAGTAGTAGAGGGCCTGGTTATGTAGGGATAAATGTGTTTGACTTCAATAGCGAGCTATTTATAAGTTCATCTCTAGTTTCTGCTCTTGATTTCTTAATCTTCGGTGAACCAACTGCAAGAGATGCACCATCGCTGAAGGCAGGTGCAATGCTTATTCTTTCTGCATAACTGTCTAACAAAGTTGGCTTTTGTATTGATGGAAAAAGGTGAAGAAGTAAAGAACATGTGATCAGTAAACCCTACTGAAGTCTCATGGCCGGTAGAAGCATTTTTGGTGTGTAAATTGGAAAAGTTTAGGCTTGAACTGGTATAGGGACTGATACCAGATGATGAGGATGTATCAGGTCCCAAAGCATTAGTGGTAACTGGACTCCCTGGAGGTTCAAACAAACTTTCCTAATCAAACCCGTGTACACCTCTCCGAATCTTTCAGAAAATAACACTTTTCTCTGTTTCCTTTGCAGAACCACATCTAAAGATGTTCCCTGTTGATTATTGGGCGAAGGAGTGCGGGACCGTGTTTCTGATTTTTTTTTATAGTTGTTGTCGTAATTTTCTTCCTTCATGAATGCAGGTCGAAACAAAAGCTGAGATGTCAATCAAAATGCGAAGTGTTGTTGAAGAGGCTTGCATACGGCCAAAAGAGTCTAAGTGACTCTCAACTTCCGGATTCAACTTTCCTGTTTGATTATGCGATTGCAGGTTGCTGCCAAGTCGAGCTTGCTCTCGTTATTATGTTCACACTTTAGCCATTAATTCATTCTGATATTTGCAAAGACTGACATGAACTGGATTGTGAATTGCAGGACAATCCTTCGGTGACAGCGGCTGAACATTCTCAGGTCTGCTGTTTGATGGAACGTTTCGGATTCAGAAGGAAGCTGTTGACGGTGTGTTTAGATGGATGATTAGTGGACCTTGTGGAGTAAAGTATGACATCTGCATAATTTCCCTTTCCCTGCTGCTCATAGATTGAAGTTGAGTTGTTTTCATGTTTGCAAGATATACTTCATGGATGGTTAATAATATGAAATGAGTTACTGCAGCTTAGACTTGAATTTATTTTGTGGCAGGTACGCAACCATGTTATGGTTATCACAAAAGTTGCACTATAAGGACTACTAGATCAGCGGCTATACTGAAGCAAACTGCAAAAACCAGCTATCACAAAGAAGGTTCAGCATGTGGCATAAAGGCAAATTGGCTTCAAAATAAAACATGGAGGTTCAGGCGAGCCATTAAGCAATCGGGATTCAAAGCTCTGTTGTGTTACTTTGTGAAAAGTGAAACATAGGGCTCTTAGGATTGAGAGTGAATCTCAAACTTCTTGGATTAATTGCACGCCTTCACTTCTCAAAATTTCAATATATTTGAAGTAGTATTTGAAATGTAATGATGCATTAGCATATGTGAGGTATTTATACTTTGACTCGTTGTCTGTGGTATAGTGAAAACATAATTAATAATGGATTAAAGATTCAATAATCAATAACTCTTCAAATTCGTGATGGGCTTATGTCTTGAATATTATTCCAATTCTTTGAGTTAAACTCTGCCTGTAATAATTATGATGTAGCATACACCAAAAAGTTTTAAGAGATTAATGCTTCCTTGGATCTCTGTTGTAAATTGAACAACAATAAATGCATGGAGATCTCTGCCGAATTTTAAGAGTCTGAGCAATGCCTCTTTAAACTCTTGATAAAAATAAGGATGGGTCTTAAAATCAAGCATTTGGAACATTCTTGTGAATACGTAAATCTGGTTCTTATGAGATTCACATTTGCGTAGTATCTGGCAATTTAGTAGTATAAATTTTATGATGAGCTTAAATATGATGAACTCCCTGTGGTAGAATATTGATCTAGACTTCTTCTTGATCTTCGGGGCCGAATACAATAATTTATATTCAAACGACTTGCGAATTTTGATAAAAACTTGGACTCAATATCTGATGAACTATGTGAAGATCTTTTTGAACCCGTCACCAGCTACTTAAATGATGCAATCACCATAAACATAACCTGGATAAGAATCAAACAACCATGTCGGGAAGGATAGGATTGTGAGTGCCATCTCTATTTGAATTTAATGCACCTGCACACCCTTGTTAGTCGTAATAAATATTAAATATTAAAAAACAAAAAACAACATGAGAACGCAAAAAGAGGTGGGATCTCATGGTCAAAAATTAGGTTGCAACACCTATAACTAACACAGTCTATCAAAAACTTTTTGACATGATATAACCTGATCTATGGGGTCCATCCCTAAGTCACTCTAGTTTAGGGTATCGATATTATATAGCACTTGTAGATGGACATACTGAATCTTTGCATGCTTTTAAACTCATTTCTGTGTTTGTCCAAACAAAATGTGGTGTTACCATCAAGTCAATTCAGTCTGACTTTGGAGGAACATTTTGACCTTTTACCAAATACTTGACAAAATTAGGGATAATACATAGGCTTACTTTCCCTCATACTTCCCATCAAAATGGGACAATAGAGAGAAAACACAAACATATAGTTGAAATGGGACTTACCTTGTTAGCCCATGTTTCCCTACCTATCTCTTATTAGGATTATAGTTTCTCTACTTTTGTACATATCATTAACAGACTTCCCTCTTCCATCTTACTTAAATCTAACTCTCCATTTCATGCCCTGTATGGCAAAAATCTTGATTCTACATTAAGGATCTGCGGATGTTCATGTTTTCCCCTTCTTAAGTCTTATAACAAACATGAACTCCAACTAAAGAGTCAAGAATGTGTGTATCTCAGTCCTTCGCCTCAACATAAGGGTTTTAGATGTCTGAAAAAAGATGGGAAAGTCTACATCTCTAAGGATGTTACCTTCAATGAACAAATGATTCCTTTTCTCAAATTGTTTCCTTATAAGAGTGCTCCTACTGGATCCAAGATCACAAGATATGTGTCTTGTCCTACAACCCTTTCACTAAGCCCTTTAGCCATTTCCTCTATTCCCATACAAAATGTTCCACTTTTATCCCAAGCCCCTAACATAGTACCACAATCTGGTGATAATCATGTTCCCAAGCCTACATGTCAATATCCCCTAACTAAAAAAGGCCCTACTCATATATCCATTAACCAGGACCCCAATCTTCAGGAGGTACATCAATCCACTGGTCCTAAGTCTGCTCCTGTCCAGCCTGTCCCAGGTCACATTTTTATTATCTCTGCCATAGAACAATTTGGTACAAGACAAAGTCTAGACTAGTCTTCTACAAGACAAAGTCCAACCAGTCCTATTGACAATAACTTCTTTCAAGACATGTCCAGTCATACTATCCATGGCATAGGACCATCTGAACCTTATTCTCCCAAGGGTAATAACTCTAGTAAGGTTAGACAAAATAACATAATTTCTAGTAAATACCATAAGTCAAATCTTGTTTCCTCTAGTTATCCTGAGGATAACCACAAAGGATTATATTTAACTGATAATATTCTACCCAATTTTAAAGATAATCCCACACCTTAATAATCCAGTTCCAATAGAGAAACTCACTCTATTCAAGACCTATGTACCACACTTTTTTCTAATGAACTCACTTTGTCATCCTGCATTCCTATCTCTGAATCTTCCCAATCTCCCTCCATTGGTACTAGTATACCTGGTGCTTCTTTCCTTGAAAATAATCACCCTATGCTGACTAGAGCCAAAACTGGCAAGTCAAAACCTAAAGTGTTCTTAGTCCATATCGAGTCTAAACCAACTGTGTTAAGAAATCTATGACCAAGACTGAGTGAGTTAAGGCCATGACAGATGAATTCAATGCACTACAAGCTAATAACAATTGGACCTTAACTACTCTACCTCTAACAGAAAGACAGTAGGCTATAGGTGGGTTTTTAAGATCAAAGAAAATTCTGATGGAACAATTCACAAACATAAAGCTAGATTAGTGGCAAAGGGCTTCCATCAAGAACAAGGCTTTGATTACACTTAAAATGTTTCTCCAACGGTAAAACCTACCACTATTAGGGTTATTCTAACTCTTGCCATCACACACAAATGGGACATTCAACAAATAGATGTAAACAATTCCTTTTTAAATGTCACTCTTAATGATGAGGTATACATGACCCAACCATCAGGTTTTGTGAGTCCTAATAAGATCTTTATGTGTAAGATTCACAAAGTCATTTATAGACTCAAACAAGCCCCAAGGGCTTGGTATGAGAAAATGACTCAAGCATTGCTACAGTTTGGCTTCACTACTTCCAAGTGTGATAGCTCTCCATTTTTCTACTCAAAACTTGGTGTTTCCTTATATGCTTTGGTTTCTGTTGGTGATATACTTATCACTGGATCAAGTGTAACACCTGAGGTGAAAGAGGACGGTGGTTACATGTAACACCCGTGGGCGAGGGAGTGGTTGTCGGTGTCATGAGGCATGACAATGAGACACTCCTAGCAGCTTCTGGGGGAAAACCGAATTCACATTCGAATGAGATGGATCCTGAGAGGCTATGCAGGTATGGGACTGCATGGTTGAATGAAGGCTTATAAGGATTAATTGGTACTACCTATACCAACAAGATGCATCTTCTTTTCGGTAGCCCGTTCATAAGAACTCCATAGTTAAGCGTGCTTGACTTGGAGCAATTCTGGGATGGGTGACCTTCTGGGAAGTTTCCTGGAAAGCGTGTGATTGAGGACAAAGCATGCTAAAAAGACCCGTGTTGGTTTGTGGGGTTATTCGGTAATCCTAAAAGCAATATGAGGCATTACAAATGGTATCAGAGCCAGACCTCTCCCAGTACGATGTGGTTCGAGGACGAACCACGCGGAAGCTGGTGGGCATGTAACACCTGAGGTGAAAGAGGAAGGTGGTTACATGTAACACCCGTGGGCGAGGGAGTGGTTGTCGGTGTCATGAGGCATGACAATGAGACACTCCTAGCAGCTTCTGGGGGAAAACCGAATTCACATCCGAATGAAAGGGATCCTGAGAGGCTATGCAGGTATGGGACTGCATGGTTGAATGAAGGCTTATAAGGATTAATTGGTACTACCTATACCAACAAGATGCATCTTCTTTTCGGTAGCCCGTTCATAAGAACTCCACAGTTAAGCGTGCTTGACTTGGAGCAATTCTGGGATGGGTGACCTTCTGGGAAGTTTCCTGGAAAGCGTGTGATTGAGGACAAAGCATGCTAAAAAGACCCGTGTTGGTTTGTGGAGTCAGTCGGTAATCCTAAAAGCAATATGAGGCGTTACATCAAGTACATCTCTTATACAAAAGTTAATCAATAATTTGAATCATGATTTTGCTCTAAAAAGGCTGGGTCGACCTAGCTACTTTCTAGGTATTGAAGTACAATTATGCAGCAATGGTTCCAAGTTCCTCACTCAGTCAAAATATGTCAAGAATCTCCTGACAAGAGCAAATATGGATAATGTTAATGGGGTTCCTACTCCCATTTTGAACAACTGTAAGTTAAGAAAACATGCCACAAATCATTTTTATGATCCTCTGCTTTAAAAGTCCATTATGGGTGTTGTTCAATATGTGGCCTTAACCAGACCTGATATTGCTTTTAGTGTGAATAAAGCCTTCCAGTTCATGGCATGTCCTCTAGATACTCATTGGCTCCAGTCAGAAGACTCTTACGATATTTAAGTGGTACAATCAAACATGGTTTGCTTCTATCTCCTTTCCTCTCTGCTTCCAGGTTCTCTCTTCGAGCCTACAGTGGCTCTGGCTGGGCTAGTGGCATGATCAAGTATTGAAGCAGAATATCAAGCTTTAGTAGATACCACATCTGAGCTACTTCGGTTAGAATTACTACTCTCAGAACTCTATATTCCAATTTATCCACCAACACTGCTTTGTGACAACCTAATTTTTGTCCTTCTGTCACACAATCTGGTACTTCATGCTCGTACGAAACACATTGAATTAGACTTCCACTTTGTAAGAGAATGGGTTGTAGCTTAGAAGATAAGAATTCAACATGTTCCAGCAGCTCTTCAACTTGCAGATACGCTTACAAAGTCGCTTGGAAATTCTGCATTTTAGGAACGTCGTGGAAAACTCAAGGTGGTGTGTGACATTTTCCACTCTTCAGTTTGAGGGGGTGTTAATGATATATGATATGTTGTAGCTAACTGTTTACTCTAGGAAATTAATCATCCTTTTTGTAATTTGTTATGTTAGCATTAGTTAGCTAACTGACAGCTAAGCATGACGGTGTTGAGTCACCATGTATATATATTCAGATACCTTGTACAATTGTAATTCAATGAATGAATTACATTGTATTCTCATTTTCATCTTTTCACATTCACTGCATTCACCTTCACATAGTGAAGGATGATGAAGATTCAACTCTAACACATTTTAATTTGGCCTTTGAGGTAATTTTTAGAATTGGTTTTTATTTTTTTATTATGAGTTTTAAGACCCTACGATAAATATTTAAGTAAAAAAACATTAATTTTACTATTTCTATTTTATTTTTTACCTTTCCAAGATTCTTTTCCTTCTTAATTTTGTTGTTGTTGTTGTTGTTGTTGTTGTTGTTGTTGTTGTTGTTGTTGTTGTTGTTGTTATCGTTGTTTTATACCTTAAAATTCATCATTCTATCATGAGCACACATGTAGTAATCATAATTTTTGCTTGTGTTTATCTTGTGAATATTGTCAAAACTTCGCCAAATTTCTAATATGGAATTTCACCAAATCTTGGAGAATTTTGAATCAATTTTGATGAATAAGAATCAATCTTTCTGATTGATTAATCCTCTTATTCTTATCTCTTTATTTGAATGAATCAACCACACCTTGGTTGCAAGATGATTTTGTTGCACTATGAGTATTGAAAAATAAAAGAAAAGATGAATTGGGGAAGAAAGGGGAATTATGGTGTTGGAGAAGAGGGGGAGAAAGGGAATATTTTTGGAGAGTTTCTCTTTGCTTTGAAATTGAAATTTTATTCAACTTTTCTGTACAAATGCATTGTTACAATGATAGGGTACCTCCCTATTTATAGGCTGAAATTTCTTGAACACCAAGAAATTTGTAACTAACCTAACTAACTCGGCTAAAACAAACAAATAAAGCTAAGTCAAAATTCTGTCGAGATATACTTCTTTGACATTTCAACAACTTCTTGATTTTATTAAGCAACTTGCTTCGACAGAAGGAATTACATTCTCAACATACCACCTAATTTATTGCGTCTAAACTATCAACATTCATCATAGATCTTAATTTCTTGAACACTTCGACTTGCACACCATTTGTCATGATATCTAGGGGTGTTCAGATCCAATCCAATAAAAAAAAATCCAAAAACCGAATCGAAAAAACTGAAAACAAAAAAACCAATTTGTTTTATGTGTTTGAACCACCATGTAGCATAATCGACTGGTTCGGTTCGGTTTACAGTTGGTTGCATAAAAACCAAACCGGTCCAAACCGAACCAGTATTTATTTCATTTAATGCTTACCATATATTATACATAGAGATTCTCAATCTTACAATTATGTTTAGCTGTCACCCATCTCCATAGAGACACTCAATCTTCCCTAAATTGCTCTCTTTGAGATTCTCAATAATCTTCAAAATTAAATACAATGAATGATATTTATTGTAGCTGCATAAAATCCACTCCCAGCCTTCAATTCCTCTCTGAATCGTCAACCTTCTTTTCTCTATTTAAGTACTCTGGCTCCGACCTTCTTATTCTCAAATCTCTCTAATTTCATCTCAATTTGTTTTCTTGTTTCAAAACCTCATTATAATATCAGTAAGTAAGATTTATAATATGTTGGATTTTAGCTTTTTAATAATTTGTTCGATTTTAGCTTTTTTACGGTTTGTTCGATTTCAACTTTTTTACGGTTTGTTCAATTTCATCTCAATCTTTTCTAATTTTTAGTTTGTTTAATTTTTACAGGAATGAGTCAAGTAAAATCCTCTGATCATGTTGCTTCATCTACTTAATTCGGTCTTATTAGCAACCTCATTAAGGTATACTATAACGTTGTTGCATACAGTATGTGAAAAGTTGTTGTCTTTTGCAATCTGCAGTCGACTAACTACACTACAAAATAATTTACAATATAAAAGATGAAGTTATGTGGCCATCATTTACTATTTTCTCTTTGTTGTGTTATTAATTTGATTTAACTTTTAAAAAAAAACATATTGTTTACTATTTAGTAAACCATGGCTACTTATAGTATAAAATTTAGAACTAAGTTAATTATCACTATTTTGAAAAGTCACTTTGATGTAGTAAACCAGGGCTATTTACAGGATAAAATTTAGAACAAAGTTAATTATCACTCTTTTGAAAACTTACTATTTAGTAAACCATAACCACTTATATTGTAAATTATTCACCGGTAAGAAACCAAGTGCAAATGGATTTTATTTAGAAACTGGAATTTAGCATTAACATGTTAACTGGTGATTTTGTTTAGAAACTGGAATTGACCGATTACATACTTATACTCTAGAATTGAGATTGTTAAGAACTTAAAACATATAAACCTTACCCTAAATGCAGGTTTATGATGAGTTTCTCTTTTTCTTTTTTTGGTTTTCAGGGTGAAACAACTGAACCTCCACCTCCTTTGATACAAAGTAATGAAGGGAACAATGACGAAAAAAATTCTAATAAGAAAAGGAAAGTTGGAGAAGCTTCAATATTGGCCACATTCAATGATCCTAATGTTGCAGCTGGAGATTCAAGTAATAGAAAACATATTAAACCTAGATCTTGGACTTGGAAACATTTTACAAAAATAGGATCAAGAGTTAAGTATAATTGGTGTGATGCATCATATGCTGCTGATTCACAAAGAAATAACACTAGTAATTTGAAACACCATTTGTTACACCAATGTAAGAAGCTTCCTAAAGAGTCTCTTGATCCTACTCAATAGACTCTTGTTCTTCAACAATTGAAAAAAGAAGATGGGAATAGATCTGGTAGTGTTCTCACTAGTGTACATTTTGATAATGAGGCATGTAGGAAAGCTTAAGTTAGGATGATTATTGTTGATGAGTTTCCTTTTAAGTTTATTGAGGGAGAGGGATTTCTGCATTTTATGAGTGTTGTTCAACCTAAAATTTCAATTACTAAAAGGATTACAATTGCTAGAGATATTTAGGATTTGTACACGAGTGAGAAAAATAAGTTAAAAAGTGTGTTAAATAAATCAAATCAATGTGTTTTTCTTACAACTAATTGTTGGACGTTTGTGCAAAATTTGAGTTATCTTTGTCTCACTGCACAGTTTATTGATCATGATTGGAAAATACATAAACAAATTTTGAATTTTTGTCCAATTGTGAATCACAAAGGAGTAACCATCATAAATAAATTGAAAAATGTTTGGAGGAATGGCTAATAAGTAATGTTTTCACCATTATGGTTGATAATACTAGTTCCAACGATGTTGCTATCACTTACTTGAAAAATACGATGAATGATTGGAATTCACATCCATTGAAAGGCGAACATATGCATGTTCGCTGTTGTGCACATATACTAAACCTTATGGTCCAAGATGGACTAGAAGATTATCATTCCTCAATTAGTAAGATTAGGAATGCTATTAGATATGTTCGTGCATCTCCGGGTCATATGGATAGGTTTAAAACTTTCATTAAAGAAACTAGGTTACAAGAAAATCGAGTGTTCAGTTGGTTGTTTCTACTAGGTGGAATTTATGCTTGAAATTACATTGAAGTTTCATAAGGCATTTAAGAGATTGAGTGAGAAGTGTGCTGATTTTGTGCTGATGAAAGGTGGTATTCCTAATAATGAGGATTGGGATAATGCAAAATGTTTTGTTAATTTTTTGAAAATATTTTTGGATATCACAAAGAAGGTGTCAGGTTCTACTTTTGTAACCTCTTCTCAATATTTCAATGAACACATTAGGATATTGACTATATTTAAAGGGTGAATAGAGTTAAAAAGTTCAGAAAACTTACTTGGAATTATGGCTAAAAATATGAAAGCTAAGTATGATAAATATTGGGGTGATGTTGAAAAAATGAATATGTTGCTCTTTGTTGCTGTTGTGCTTGATCCTCGACATAAGTGTAGTTTGTTGGGTGGGGCTTGAATAAGGTATATGTAAAGGATATTGTTGAATCTTTGTGCAAAAAAAATAGAGGAGACGTTATATAAAATATTTTAGAGTTATAGGTTTTTCCTTGGTAAAGGTCAAACTGAAAATTCTACACATTCCTCTCATGAAGTGGAATTGGTAGAACTTAAAGCACCAGATGATGCATTTGCTTTGGATGTTGAGATGGACATGAATCTTAATGAGAGCATGCAGAAAAATGAAGTGGATTTGTATCTCATGGAGAAATTGGAGAAGAAAAGTATTAGTTTTGATATCTTGAACTGGTGGAAGGTGATTGTCGCTACTCGAAAAATGCATCGCACAACGACGGGGAGGCGAAAAGAAAGGACAGAAGATTCGCCACCGAACTTTATTTGTCCCATGAAGGGAAAGGAAAATATCGATAAAACCTTAAGAAAAGAATGGATAAGATGGTCTCGCAACCATGAATGGGTTCGGAAGCCGGTTATGCGAAGGGAAGGTATTAGCACCCCTCGCATCCATCGTACTCGATGGGAACCTTTTGTTTGTCGACGTGTGATTATATTTGCTAAAATATTATGCTATAAAAGTGTGTTCCAAAGGAAGAGAGATAAGGGGTTAGAAACAGGGAAAGAGAGGTAACGGGGAAGAAGAGAGAAAGGACAGACTCGGTAGGACTTCGCGGTCCTAGGCCTACGTATTCTCAATAGACATGAGAAAGTCAGAGTCTACGTAGTTCGGGGGACTATGGATATGGGGTGAATATGCTCGGCAAGGATTGTGGCCCTTGTGCTACGTATCTTTACTTGAACGAAGTAAAGAATCAGAGCAACCGTAGTTCGGCCTACGGTTTGCTGATGTTTTGTGGATGATGCTATTGTGCGCATTCTACCAGTTTAGGTGTTTTGCTGCTCGTATGTGAGGAGACTTATGCGTTACCTGTTTGCGGTAGAACGGACGTAACATATCCTTTTTGAAAGATATTAGGTTTTCGCCAGACGAGGCAAGATGTCACATTTGATCGGTTGAATTGTTTTTAGGGGTGAGATAAGTCCTCGGATAGTAACCCCTACGGGTAGTACCCAATTCTTTATCTCAAGGTTTTTGTTATGAAAAGGTGTGGCGAATGTAACACCCCCTTCTATACCCCAAATAAATGCATAAAGAACAGTTAAGCATATACAAATTTATCAGAGTAATAGTTTTTAGAATAAGGTATAAAGGAAGAATGTCACAACTTTACCAATAAAACACTTGCTCCATAAAATATGTAACATTTTCAATTTAAGCGGAAGATAAAATCATTTGATCGTTTTCAAAATATTAGTCCACGTACACATAAGCTATCCAAATTAATATATCAGTTAGATTTACAAAACCACATAAGCTGATACATCGCAATGTATCACAAAAGAATGACTATACTAGTCTAACTACCCGGTGTTACATATCAGAGCAGCCGACTCAAAAGAATGAAGACTAACTTCACAAAAGGACTCCAGCATCCTAATCTGCAATGCCTCATAGAGCATTATAAAATAGCAGAAGGGTGAGAAATATAACCATAATAATCAAAGCATAAGATTGTATATATATAGGTAATCAATACAAGTTCCACTCCGTATTTCTCACCACCATTCAATTTCTTAGTTATATATATTTGCCACACATATAATAACAACACGAATATTTGTAAAGCATTTCCACATCATGCATACTCTCACAATTTCACAATCTCATCATTCACGCATAAGCATCACTTCATGCATATGTCATATATTAATGTGACTCAACAACTCAATGCAACTCATGCAATGCGGTACCGACTTTCGTTATCTTTTTTCGGTTTTTACATTAAACCGGGTCCACACTTCTAGACCGATAACCGTTATCTTTTTTCGGTTTTTACATTAAACCGGGTCCACACTTCTAGACCGATAACCACAAAGGCCCGTCCTCTAAGCCTTCAAACCCACACTTCTAGGTTTGGGACAAGCCACTAGTTTCCACGAAACTAACAGACATTGCCTCTTGACTAAATGATGCATGTACAATCAACCACAACAAATGCACTTAAGACCGACATCTTAATCTCATGCATTCGAATAATTCACCCTTTCGAGAATTTCATCATGATTGCACATACAACATATATCAAACATTTATCAATGTATTCATTTCACACATCATCATCATACTCAACCACAATGCACACATATCACATATGTTCCCATGCATTTACACAACAATCGCATATAAATATGCACTCACAATTCATTAGACAATACACATACATTCATCATTGTATTCACATGTACTTCTAATTATCACAATTAATGCGCATCGCACATCAACTAGGATTCACGCCCGTAGGTTACCCACAGCACACATCATCACAATAGATCATATCTATATCATATCATAGAGGTATTAACCTATGTGAATCAATCAAACAATCACCACATGAGCAACACAGCAAAAGAAAAATGATGTCACATTCGCCTTCATTCGCCTGGCGAACCCTCGCAGCGAACCTTCGCCTGGCCTTCGCCTGGCGAACTCTCTCAGCGAACACTCGCTAGGCTTCGCCTGGCGAGACTTCCCAGCGAGCCCAAGTCAGTAGCTACTGACTTCATTCGCCACCCTTCGCCAGCACCTTTGCTGGGCGAACCTTCGCTATCCACCTTCGCTTGGCGAACTCGCCAGCGAAGTCCACTGGGACTTAATCATAATTACTCGCCAGCATTCGCTAGGCTTCGCCTGGCGAAGCTTCACCTTCGCTCGCCTGGCGAGAGCCAGCGAACCTGCGCAGAACAGATACACACTTTGTTCCTCCTTCATCAATCCATCATCAACCCTCTCTTACACATCCAAATCAGTATAAACAGCATCAATACATGTTACCCGACCATTCTACGGCATTATTACTCAGTTTCAACCGATTAAATCATCAATCTACCGATTATCCAACATTTTGCCCTAATTGGAAAGTGATGGAACTCTACCAAAACCCCAACCCAACATACATAACATCATACAATGATCAAATAGAAACATTTCTCACCCTTACCTCGATTAATCGGAGCTTTGATGTTGGTTCTTGATGATTTCCACTTTTCCTCTTCTTCTCTTCTCTTTCTCTCCTTTCTTCTTCTTTCCTCTTTCTTTCCAAATGTTTTTCTATCTTTCTTTTCTTTTCTTTCTCTCTTATATATTTCTTTATTTTCCTTCCTTCTAATTTCCTTCTCAATTCTCTATTAATTCCAATGAATAAAAATTAATTTCCAACATTAAATAAAATCCCACTAAATCAATTAATTATTACCATTAATTATTTAATGAAATTTGGGCTGTTACAACTCTCCCCCACTTTAGGAATTTTCGTCCTCGAAAATGTTACCTGATTCAAACAGTTCTGGATAAGACTCTTTCATCCGACTCTCAAGCTCCCAAGTAACATTTCCACCAGCCGGTCCTCCCCAAGCGACCTTCACTAAAGCAATCTCTTTACCTCGAAGCTGCTTCAATTTCCGATCCTCTATCCGCATAGGTGATGTCTCAACAGTCAGGTTATCTCTCACCTGCACATCATCTATTTGGACTACATGAGACGGATCCGCAATGTATTTCCTCAACTGAGATACATGGAATATGTCGTGAAGATTAGCAAGCGACGGTGGTAAAGCCACACGATAGGCCACTTCTCCTATCCTTTGCAAAATCTGATAAGGACCAATGAAACGCGGCGACAACTTGCGCGCCTTCAGTGCCCTACCAACACCTGTCATCGGAGTGACTCGAAGAAACACATGATCTCCCTCTTGAAATTCAAGTGCCTTCCTCCTCTTGTCATAATAACTCTTCTGACGACTCTGAGTAATTCTCATCTTCTCTTGAATTATCTTGATCTTATCAGTCGTCTGTTGAACTAACTCGGGTCCAACAACAAAACTCTCTCCGGACTCGAACCAACACAATGGTTTCCTACACCTCCTACCATACAACGCCTCAAATGGTGCCATACCAATACTCGAATAGAAACTGTTGTTGTAGGTAAACTCAATCAAAGGCAAGTAGCTATCCCAAGCTCCTCCTTTTTCCAATACACAAGCTCTCAAAAGATCTTCAAGCGACTGAATCGTCCTTTCCGTCTGACCATCAGTCTGAGGATGATACGCTGAACTCAAACGAAACTTAGTACCCAAAACACTCTGCAGGCTCTCCCAAAATCTCGAAGTAAACCACAGATCTCTATCCGAAACAATACTTAACGGAATACCATGCAGACACACAATCTTCTCAATATACAACTTAGCCAACTTCTCCAAAGGGTAATCCATACGCATAGGGATAAAGTGAGCAGATTTAGTCAATCTATCCACGATAACCCAAATAGCCTCAAAATTACTCGGCGTCCTCGGCAAACCCGATACAAAATCCATGGAGATACTATCCCATTTCCACTCAGGAATAAACAACGGCTTCATCAAACCCGATGGCTTCTGATGCTCAATCTTTGACTTCTGGCAAGTCAAACAAGAGTATACAAATTCCGCGATATCCTTCCTCATACTAGGCCACCAAAATACTTTCCTCAAATCCTGATACATCTTAGTAGCACCCGGATGAATACTCAATCAGCTACGATGTCCTTCCTCAAGGATGCTCTTCTTAAGCTCAACCATGTTCGGAACACAAATTCGATCCCGACATCTCATAATACCATTCTCATCAATCCGAAAATCACCACCTTGGCATTGGTTGATTAAAGTCAACCGATCAGCTAAGCTCAAATCCGATTTCTGTCCTTCTCGAATTTCATCCAAAATACCATTTGTAAGCTTTAACATACCCAACTTAAATCCAAAAGAAGTTCTCTCACATACCAAATTCAAATCTCGAAATTGCTCAATCAATTCCAACTCTTTCACCATCAACGCCGACATATGCAATGATTTCCGACTCAATGCATCCGCTACTACATTCGCTTTACCCGGATGGTAGTTCAAGCCAAAATCGTAATCCTTCAAAAGTTCAAGCCATCTTCTTTGTCTTGCATTCAATTCCTTTTGATCAAAAAGATATCTCAAACTCTTGTGGTCACTGAACACTTCAAATCTTGCGCCAAATAAATAATGCCTTCAGAGTTTCAACACGAACACAACGGCGGCCAACTCTAAGTCATGCATCGGATAATTCTTCTCATGCACTTTGAGTTGCCTCGAAGCATAAGCTACAACTTGGTTATTCTGCATCAACACACCTCCTAAACCCATCAAAGAAGCATCACAATACACAACGAATGGTTCTTCTGGATTTGGCAGGATCAAAACAGGAGCTGTCGTCAACCTTCGCTTAAGTTCTTGAAAACTCGCTTCACACTTGGCGTCCCAAACAAAGGCTTGACCTTTCCTAGTCAACTGCGTCAACGGCAACGATAACTTAGCAAATCCTTCAATAAACTTCCGATAATAACCGGCTAAACCAAGAAAACTTCTGATCTCAAAAACTGACTTCGGAGTCTCCCATTGCGACACCGCTTCAACCTTCGACGGATCGACCGCAATACCACTACTAGAAATCACATGACCAAGGAAACTAACTTCCTTCAACCAAAATTCACACTTAGAAAGCTTCGCGAACAACTGCTTCTCTCTCATCACAGATAACACAATCTTCAGATGCTCGGCATGCTCTCCTTCGCTCTTCGAATAAACCAAGATGTCGTCGATAAACACCACCACAAACTTATCCAAATAAGGATGGAAAATCCTATTCATGTACTCCATAAATACACCTGGTGCATTAGTCACACCAAATGGCATCACAGAATACTCATAGTGTCCATACCTCGTCCGAAAGGCCGTCTTCTGAATATCCTCAGCTTTCACACGGATCTGATGATACCCAGATCTCAAATCAATCTTGCTGAACACGCTTGCACCAACCAACTGATCCATCAGATCATCAATCCTTGGAAGTGGATACTTATTCTTAATAGTCACCTTGTTCAATTGTCTGTAATCCACACAGGGCCTCATAGAACCCTCTTTCTTCTTAACCAACAACACCGGTGCACCCCACGGTGACACGCTCGGACGAATAAACCTCTTTTCAAGAAAATCCTCAAGTTGACTCTTCAACTCTTTTAACTCCGAGGCCGACATACGATATGGAGCCATCGATATCGGACTAGTTCCAGGAATCACATCTATCGAAAACTCCACTTCTCGCTCCGGCGGTAAATCCTTTATCTCTTCAGGGAATACTTCCGGAAAATCTCTAACAATGTGCAAAGCATCAATCTCTTCAATCCCACCGATTCTCATAGTTGCCATAAGCACGAATACCGTAGCCCCATCTTGCACCGATTCCCTCACTTGTTTCCTCGTCATAAACAAATCCCTTTCAATATCCGAATCGGGAAAAATAACCGTTTTGTCAAAACAGTTAATATACACACGATTGAATTTTAACCAATTCATTCCAAGAATGACATCAAGTTGATCCAAATGAAGACACACTAAATCGATCCCAAAATCTCTACCGAAAATACTCAACGGGCAATTCAAGCAAACATACGGTGTAGTTACCGAACCCATAGCAGGAGTATCAATAACCATACCGCCACCAATCACAGACAACTCAAGATTCAACCTCCTAACACAATCCAAAGAAATAAAAGAATGCGTAGCTCCGGTATCAATTATAGCGATCAAAGGTGTACCATTAATGAAGCACGTACCTCGGATCAATCGATCGTCGCTAGCAGTCTCAGATCCAGATAGAGCGAACACTTTCCCGCTCCCTTGATTCTTCTTCGGCTTATCGCACTTGGTACTGATGTGCCCTCGCTCACCACAGTTATAGCAAGTAACACCCGCACCGCTTCTACACTCTAGAGCCTTGTGGCCTGGCTTGCCACACTTAAAACACCTCGGTTCAACAGTTTTGCACTCCGGAGCACGATGCCCCGCTTCACCACAAGTGTAACACCTAACCGGGGTAGAAACTCCCCCACTTGGCTTCTTGCCCAAACCAACCTTTCGTTTCCCCTTATCAGCAGGAGTTACGTAAGGTTTTCCTCTGAATTGTCCTTTTCCTTTCTTATCACTTAGACTCTTGTAGTGGCTGGACCTAGCCCTACTATCTTCGTCATAAATTCTGCTCTTGTTAACCAACTCAGAAAACCGCCTGATTTCCTGATATCCAATAGCTTGTCTAATCTCGGGTCTCAAACCGTTCACAAACTTGAGGCACTTAGACCTCTCAGCATTACCAGTATTATAGTGAGGACAAAATTTGATCAACTCCTCAAATTTCGCCGCATACTCAGCAACCGTCGAATTACCTTGCTTCAACTCAAGAAATTCGATCTCTTTCTTCCCCCGCACATCCTCTGGAAAATACTTCTCCATAAAGGTTTCTCTAAACAAATCCCACGTAATCACAATATCATCTTCCTCAAATCTTTGGCGAGTATTACCCCACCAATCTTCAGCTTCTTCTTCGAGCATATGAGTCCCAAACTGCACCTTCTGTGCATCCGAGCAATTCATAACTCGAAAAATCTTTTCCACAGCTTTCAACCAAATTTGTGCCTTGTCCGGTTCATGAGTTCCCTTGAAGACCGGAGGGTTATTCTTTTGGAATTTCCCCAAAGCACGGAATCCATCATCAGCATGATTCCTCACATTCACATTGGGCGGAGGATTCTGCCCAATTGCCCCCGCCAATCTCGTCAATGCCTCCGCAATCGCTTCATCGTTCCTCCCTGCAACCATCTTACTAATTCCAACAACAGAACCACGTAAGAACAACCAATATTGATAATGCATCACACGCATATCAATAACACACAGGGAAAAACACTCTAACAACTTGGCCGGACGGACCGACCTGCTCTGATACCACTATTGTAACACCCCCTTCTATACCCCAAAAAAATGCATAAAGAACAGTTAAGCATATACAAATTTATCAGAGTAATAGTTTTTAGAATAAGGTATAAAGGAAGAATGTCACAACTTTACCAATAAAACACTTGCTCCATAAAATATGTAACATTTTCAATTTAAGCGGAAGATAAAATCATTTGATCGTTTTCAAAATATTAGTCCACGTACACATAAGCTATCCAAATTAATATATCAGTTAGATTTACAAAACCACATAAGCTGATACATCGCAATGTATCACAAAAGAATGACTATACTAGTCTAACTACTCGGTGTTACATATCAGAGCAGCCGACTCAAAAGAATAAAGACTAACTTCACAAAAGGACTCCAGCATCCTAATCTGCAATGCCTCATAGAGCATTATAAAACAGCAGAAGGGTGAGAAATATAACCATAATAATCAAAGCATAAGATTATATATATAGGTAATGAATACAAGTTCCACTCCGTATTTCTCACCACCATTCAATTTCTTAGTTATATATATTTGCCACACATATAATAACAACATGAATATTTGTAAAGCATTTCCACATCATGCATACTCTCACAATTTCACAATCTCATCATTCACGCATAAGCATCACTTCATGCATATGTCATATATTAATGTGACTCAACAACTCAATGCAACTCATGCAATGCGGTACCGACTTTCGTTATCTTTTTTCGGTTTTTACATTAAACCAGGTCCACACTTCTAGACCGATAACCCGTTATATTTTTTCGGTTTTTACATTAAACCGGGTCCACACTTCTAGACCGATAACCACAAAGGCCCGTCCTCTAAGCCTTCAAACCCACACTTCTAGGTTTGGGACAAGCCACTAGTTTCCACGAAACTAACAGACATTGCCTCTTGACTAAATGATGCATGTACAATCAACCACAACAAATGCACTTAAGACCGACATCTTAATCTCATGCATTCGAATAATTCACCCCTTCGAGAATTTCATCATGATTGCACATACAACATATATCAAACATTTATCAATGTATTCATTTCACACATCATCATCATACTCAACCACAATGCACACATATCACATATGTTCCCATGCATTTACACAACAATCGCATATAAATATGCACTCACAATTCATTAGACAATACACATACATTCATCATTGTATTCACATGTACTTCTAATTATCACAATTAATGCGCATCGCACATCAACTAGGATTCACGCCCGTAGGTTACCCACAACACACATCATCACAATAGATCATATCTATATCATATCATAGAGGTATTAACCTATGTGAATCAATCAAACAATCACCACATGAGCAACACAGCAAAAGAAAAATGCTGTCACATTCGCCTTCATTCGCCTGGCGAACCCTCGCAGCGAACCTTCGCCTGGCCTTCGCCTGGCGAACTCTCTCAGCGAACACTCGCTAGGCTTCGCCTGGCGAGACTTCCCAGCGAGCCCAAGTCAGTAGCTACTGACTTCATTCGCCACCCTTCGCCAGCACCTTCGCTGGGCGAACCTTCTCTATCCACCTTCGCTTGGCAAACTCGCCAGCGAAGTCCACTGGGACTTAATTATAATTACTCGCCAGCATTCGCTAGGCTTCGCCTGGCGAAGCTTCGCCTTCGCTCGCCTGGCGAGAGCCAGCGAACCTGCGCAGAACAGATACACACTTTGTTCCTCCTTCATCAATCCATCATCAACCCTCTCTTACACATCCAAATCAGTATAAACAGCATCAATACATGTTACCCGACCATTCTACGGCATTATTACTCAGTTTCAACCGATTAAATCATCAATCTACCGATTATCCAACATTTTGCCCTAATTGGAAAGTGATGGAACTCTACCAAAACCCCAACCCAACATACATAACATCATACAATGATCAAATAGAAACATTTCTCACCCTTACCTCGATTAATCGGAGCTTTGATGTTGGTTCTTGATGATTTCCACTTTTCCTCTTCTTCTCTTCTCTTTCTCTCCTTTCTTCTTCTTTCCTCTTTCTTTCCAAATGTTTTTCTATCTTTCTTTTCTTTTCTTTCTCTCTTATATATTTCTTTATTTTCCTTCCTTCCAATTTCCTTCTCAATTCTCTATTAATTCCAATTAATAAAAATTAATTTCCAACATTAAATAAAATCCCACTAAATCAATTAATTATTACCATTAGTTATTTAATGAAATTCGGGCTGTTACAGCGAACGAGGCGTCTTCGTATTGAAAGACGAGTATGGAGACCACCCCCACTACAGTGAGCATCCCAACACTCGGAGAGGAAGAAGACTACACTTAATCCTCTCTCTTTAATTCAATGCGAAGAGAACTTCGTTCTCTTATTAAAGATGTTTTTGGTTTTGAACGGTAAGTGCTTTTGTGACAGAGAACCCTACGGTAAACGTCAAGCACTCGGGGTAGGAGAAGGCCTACGCCTAACCACTCCACGACCATTCAAGTATTTGTTATGAAAAGAGTTCGAAAATGCACTCGGTGCAGGACCGAGGTTTTAGGAGAGGAAATGGAAGTGTCTTCGTATTGAAAGACGAGTATCGAAACCACCCACGCTACAGTGAGCATCTCGACACTCGGAGAGGAAGAAAGTCTACACTTAATCCCCTCTTTTTAATCCAATACAAAGAGAATTTTATTTACAAGATGGTTTGATAGCGTCGGTGAATCGAATCGGGACAAGAAATGAGGAGAGAAAAGAGGTGGTCTCAGATCCTTCATTTCTCATCAATAATTTGACAGAGGATCGAAGGAAATGTCGTCATCGACCCAAAAGGCAAAAATACCCAATAACAAAAGCGAAATAAGATCTACTTTAAAAATAACAAAAAGAAAATCCTAAACTCTAATATTATAAGCTAATAAACTATATAATATTTACAAAAGAAAATAAATTTTGAAATTTGAAGATAATTAGAAAATGTATATATACATATAGTAATATAAAAAAATATATAATAGAAATTATAAATAAAATATATTTAAAAAAAGGTAAACGAATAAAAGATAAAAATAAAAAATAAAAAAAACAATAAAATACTCTTCTCCTTCGTGTGAATTTTGCCCCTCTCATTGTTCAAAATCACGCTTCAAACTCGACATTTCTCCCCCAATTTTCTCTGCTAAAGCTCTCTCTATTCCATCGATTCGCTCTCTCCGCACGGCCCTCCCAATTTTTGTCCACAAAAACTTCTTCTTCTGTTATTTCTGTTTGCGATTGTGAAGTGAGCGGAGGGTTCGTTCGGTTAGGGTTTCGTCTGGGTTTGGGATTAAAGATTTACGGTGGAGATGAGTTTGAAGGTTAGTGTGGATTTGAGATGGTGAGCGAGAAAATGGTGGTTGAGTGAAGAACATAAATGAGCTTCGAAGGTTGATGTTGAAGATAACGGTGTTAGGGTCATGTTTAGAGAAGTTGAAGATGGTGATGGTTGAAGGTGAGGGGTTCTCGGTTGATGAGGTTTTTCAGAAATGGTGTTGAAGAAGGTTAATGGAGGTTAGTGATGACTTTGAAGTTTATTGAAGTGATGAAGTTAGGAAGGGTGTTCGAGTTGTTTGGGGGCTCTGTGATTTACGGTTCGAACTGAGTTTGTTGTTTGAGATATTGAATAGAGGAAGAAGCTGGGAAGAAGGGGGTGTTGTTTGATGTGTTGTTGGTTGAAGAAGAAGGGTTTCAAAATCTGGAGATTTTGAGAATGGTGAAGTTGAACGGTTGATGGGGAAATGGATTCGGAGGAAGAAGAAATCGTGAGGTGAATTGTTGTTGAGTGTTTGATTAATGGTTGTTGTGAGATGTTTTGAGGTGGTCACGGCGATGGACGAGCGGTTGTATCTTGCTTTGGAGTTAGCTGAGCTGGTGTTGTTGGTATGATGTCGGTAAGATGGTGATAACAGAACATGAAGGATGACTGTTAAGATCGTGATTTCGCGGCTGTTACGGTAATATAAATGAGAGAAGTTTTGATGTTTGATCTCTAGTGATTAACATAGAGTTTGAGCTGATGTTTTTCTTGTGACAGGTTTTGTGGGTTGTTCGATGGTTTGGTAATAGATGTGTGAGAGGCTGATGAGAAGACGGAGGGAAGTTTGAAGGCTGAAGAAGGTTTTGAGAAAACAGGTTTGAGAAGATGATGGTTGTTGTTTGATTTCTGGGTTTTGGTTGAAGTTTTCGGAAGTTGTTTGGAGGTGTTTAACAGAAGTCTAGATTCGATTAGGGATGGATGAAGAATATAAGATTTGAAGGTTAGGAATATGGTTATGCAGATATCATTTATTGTTTTGGAGATGGGATGTGGTTTTTCTTTTTTGGGTTGAAGAGGAAGAGTCAGGTTTTATGGTCTTGTGTATCTCCAATTGATGAAAGTTTTTTTGTTGTGGGTTAATGGTTGCTGATTGAAGATGAATGAGGAAAGATCCTCAGTTGGTCGAGTAGTCCCCCTCTCTTCAAATGTAAGGAGCCGCTTTTTTATAAAAGTTTTTTCTTCTTTATGGAATTCTTAGCGGTAAAAATGGAAAACATGAGCTGGAATTGGTGAAAGTTCTTTAACTGCTTTTGAGGTTATGCAGGATTTGTTGCTGCGTTTTAGGAAATTCACTCTACGATTTGTTTGTTTGTGCCAGATTATTGTATGATTCTGAGGTGAGTTGGTTCCTTGTAATTGCCTCTTTTTTTGAATTTGCAATTTTTTCTTCGTACTTGTTATTGATGCAACATGTTGTTATTAATGTTGTACGATTTACTGAAGGTGTGTGGGCTGTTGATAGCAGGTATTATCTGGTTGTGGCAGAGCTTGTCTGGTGTGGGTTTGGTGCAGGTACGGTTTGCAGCAGGCTGGTGTGTTGAGTGTAGCAGGGTTTTGGAGTGGCAGCAGGATTGTACAAGTTCTGCAGGATTTGTCTTGTTGCTTGTTTTGTTCTATGTCACTTTGGAGTGTGGCAGCAGGTTTGGGGCATACAGTTTCATTGTTGTGTGTGGTTGTTTTCAGGTCACAGTGCAGCATATGGTTTTGGGGTGTTTTATCGGCATCAAATTTGGTACAGGAAGTGTCTTCTTTTTAAAGATTAAATTGGGTAATTCTCCTTTTTGTATCATGTCCTCTGCCCCTCTCGAACCTTTCTCCATTTTTCTGTTAAAACATTCAAAATTCGTTCTCTTTCAACAGTTCTACCATTTTGTTCCGAAATCCCTTTTGTGACAGGCTGTAGTTTTCTCTTTTTATGCACAGGTCTATTGGACTTGTGGTTTTCATGTACAGATACTGCAGGTTGTTGCCTGGTGTGGAGTGAATTTGTGTAGTGTTGTTGCTGTATTTGAAAGATGCAGGTTTTGTTCTCAATTGCTTGCTGGGCGTTTTATGGGATTGTACCGTATGTGCTACCAAAGGGTGTTGGGGTGAAATTCTGCTGTAGGTTCACATGGATTGTCGGGCGCGGTATCCGTGCTGTTTTGTTATGCAGTCCCTTTTGTTGTCGTGTAGCTCACGCTTTTTGCAAGTGGGGAGGTGTTATGGTCGCAAGCTACTAGCTGGTTGTCGTGTTCTGTTTCTCTTTTTTTTCAATGCTTGGAAAAGTGTGTGATGTTTGGATATTTCTTTGTTTACTTGCACAGGTTGTTATCATGTTGTGGCTTGGCTAGTTTCTTGTGAGGTCTGCTAGTTGTTAAGGTGCAAGTGAGGAACGGACATTACGGAAGGCGTGTAGTATGGAAAGACTACGTTTTTTATTGTTGAAATTTGTAAATGGATTTGAAATGAGAAGAAATGTAATGGTCCTATTTTCTTTAGTGTTTTTTTTTCTTTTTTGTGCAATTTCTTTGTTGTAATGGATTTGGAATAAGGATGTGGGCCTTGTCCTTAATGGTCTTTTTTGGCAAATTCTTTTGAGACCCCACCTCTTATATCTTGTTGGCGTATTTTGATAGAATTGGTTTTGGATAATATTTAAATTAAATATGTGGGGAATTGAAGTGGATAATGGATAAAAGAAATGAATGGATTTAAATGGATAACTAAAAATGGGTAATTGGCAAGGTGGATGGAAATTGGATTGGTTTGAAATGGGTTTCGTAATGTGCCACCACACTTAAAACCTCGAGATTACACCTGGCCGCCATAAATCATGAATCACATCACAACCTTGAATCAGCTTATGATGAATGGAATCAAAGCAACGAAACTATCTGAACCTGGCCACTTAAGTACTGACAAATCCTCATTATAAACCAATTGAGCAAGAAAGTGCTTCTAAGATCAGAAGATTATGAATTGAGCTATAAACCTCAATATACCGCACCAAACCCTGATTGAAAAGCACAAATCCTTACTGCAACCCTAAATACATATTATCTGAATTGCACACCCTAGTCTCATTCCTGAAAAAGAACTCTTGACTGACCACGATTAAGTTAGGACCTCTTGAACTAGAAATAACATTATACACAAAAACCTGCCCTGGAACACTTCTGACAGACCCCAACTGATACTTGATTCAACCCTACTTGCAGAAAACTCTGCACCTAGACCATAAGTAGAGTCACATAGTTTTTTGGATTTTCTTATTAACAATTGGTAGATGAATATACAGATGAAAGTAATATACAGGTGGGCAAATTTTGGGTATGACAGATGCCCCTATTTAATCAGCTTAAACCTAGTAAAGCGAAATGCCATGGAATTCATTCTTTCGAGGTGGAAGATGATTAAATATAGAAGACCCTGAATTTGTTCGAAAAAAAATGTTTGGGAATGAGATATTGGATACCTTGCAACGGTCGCTAACACCAAAAGGATGTTAACAGAGAAAACTTGACACCAAAAGGATGACAAGCCTATCACCAAAAGGATGATAGTACACTCACACACACTGCCCTGACATCAAAAGAATGTAAGGGACCTACTACCAAAAGGATAATGGAAAATACGCTAGTCATGACATCAAAAGGATGCCACACACATCACTAAAAAGGATGATGGAGCGAAACACAATCAACCCTAACACCAAAATAATGAAAGGGATCCATTACCAAAAAGGACAATGGAGAACAAACGCTAGTCATGACACCAAAAAGGATGTCAGACCCATCACCGAAAAGGAGGATGGAGCGGAACACAATAAACCCTAACACCAAAAAGGATGTAGGGGATCCATTACCAAAAAGGATAATGGAAAACAAACGCTAGTCATGACACCAAAAAAAAAAGGATGCCAGACCCATCACCAAAAAGGATGATGGAGCGAAACAGAATCAACTTCGACACCCAAAATGATGTAGAGGGATAAGCTTCTCTGAAGAGATTGCCACTTATTGCCGAAGACGGATAAACTTCTCTGAAGAGATTTCCACTTATTGCTGAAGAGGGATAAGCTTCTCCCAAGAGATTGCCACTTATCGCTGAAGATGGATAAGCTTCTCCCAAGAGATTGCCACTTATCACTGAAGAGGGATAAGCTTCTCCCAAGAGATTGCCACTTATCACTGAACAAAGATAAGCTTCTCTGAAGAGATTGCCACTTATCGCTGAAGATGGATAAGCTTCTCCCAAGAGATTGTCACTTACCACTGAAGAAAGATAAGCTTCTCTGTAGAGATTGCCACTTATCGTTGAAGACGGATAAGCTTCTCCCAAGAGATTTCCACTTACCACTGAACAAAGATAAGCTTCTCTGAAGAGATTGCCACTTATCGCTGAAGATGGATAAGCTTCTCCCAAGAGATTGCCACTTATCATTGAAGAGTCAAGTCTGCTGGAGACAAAGCACTGGGGATCGCCCATGACTTTACTGAAGATGCCCCTGTCTGGGCTGAATGTTGATTTGAAGATCTTGATTAATCACGAGTTTGAATTACGTCGTGGGGAATACCCATGGTCTTGAAAAGATGCCCCTGACTGGGCTGGATTTTGCTTTTGTCATTCTTGAATTTCGTGGGAGGACCCACGGCCTTTGCAGATAATGCCCCTGACTGGGCTGCTGATTGCGTTGAAGCTCTTGGATTTGCCAAGCAAATGTTGAACAAATTTGTGGGGAACGCCCACGATCTTGCAGAGAATGCCCCTGACTGGGTTGATGATGATCTTGAAACTCTTCAAAATTGATCTTGGATCTAAACTCATGTATGTGAATGCTTGATGATATTAATATTCCATAAATGGAAATGCAAATGCAAATGCTAACACGCGGAGGTGCAAGAGCTGGGGAGATATGACATGATTTTGGGATGCATATGATGTGTATGATTGGATGCAGGTGATCGGAAATGCAGGTGATGACGTGGCGAACTTTGGGTAGTTGCCAATGCTAATTGGACTTTGGGTAGGAAGTACCAGACGAGGACTGGTATTCGAAGGGTAAACTAAATGGGACTGGTTGGAGAAAGGTTAAGCTGTTAAAGGAGGACTGATTTTGTGGTTTGCCAGATGGGAGCTGGACTTTGGGATGAGGTTTACCAGACAAGAACTGGTGGCAAAAGGTTAAGTTGTCAGACGAGAACTGACTTCTAGGTTTGGTGTCAGACGGGAACTGACTTTGTGGTTTGCCAGACGAGGACTGGACTTTGAAATTGTGTTTGTTTTGATAGGTGACATGTTTAGGCTGTGGGATGAAGGATCCAATGACAACAAGGCCTTCGGACGGTTAAGGTTATTGGGTGAAATGACAGTATGATTCCTCGACACTTGTTTTGAACTCAACAGTTGTTGATGAGGATGAACTTGCTTGAGTAGCTTGCCATGAGATGACCTCAAGATGGCTTGCCCCAGAGTTTGTACCATGAAAGAATTCATCGTTTGTTTAACCGACTCTTGGTGGTTGGCTTCAATATACTCTTTGGAGTAGTTTGCTCTTGAAAGAGCGTTGAAGCGACTTGACTTATCCTGATCGAACATTGGAAGGATTTATCCTCAAGTCAAAGAAACTCTGGATGGCCTGCCCCTGATTGGTATGATTCACTTTTGATCAACCGCTAATTGAATGATTTTCCCCATAATCAACCGTTGTTTGGGGATTTGTCTCAGACTGATTGATTCCAAAATTTTGATGCCAATGCCCCAGATCCACAGGGCTACAAAGTATGCTTGATTCTGATCCAGACTGTTGAATGATCCAGTCCTGTTTGATCGCTTCGTGTTGGAATTTCCTTGACGTCCACTATTGACTTGCAATTAAAATTGTTTTGTTCATGAATGGTAATTTTAATGCGACGTTCATGCAAGTTTGAAAGAAATGTCATTTATTAAGTGTCGTGATTGTGAGACGAATGGACCGTTAGTCCAAACGTTGTGCTAGTTTGATTGATGTGAAAGATATAGCAAGGATATTGACACCAATATTGATGATTAGCAAATATGTGGGGAGTCAAGTTACGCAACCTTGCAATAGTATGCTTTCAAATTAATCCTCACCTCAATTAGGTCTTTCGAGGGTTGTAACATGGTCTGGTTCACGGTTATAAAACAAAAGATATTAGGCTCAAAGTATGATTTGTACCCACCCCTTCTTCTCGATGATCTCCATACCTACGTTCAGTTAATTCTGCACCTGCTTGACGGTGTAAGCTTGATGGTTAAAGGTTTGCTTGAGATGGCAGTCTCCTTATTTTGATGGATGTTAGTAGCTCCTTGATTTGGGTGGTCACTGAATCTTATTTTTTGTTTTCGTTAAGGGTTTGAGGACCTCTTTTGATTTTTTGATCCCTAACTTTTGCATGGACTGATTTTGTTTGTCAGATCCATCGGGATAGCCTTGATTTTTGCCTAAGTCCCTTTTTGAGGTATTTGACTTAGCAGGCTTTTGATTTCTTTTTGGATTTTGTTGGAGGGTTGTAACTGCCATGTCATGGGTCATCGATGAACAACCGTCTTCTGGATTTTGCTTTTGAGTGCGGGATTGGATTAACTGAATAACTACCCTGCCCCAGGTTGAGTGTTAAGGATTTGAATATCCGAAGAGACTCCTACTTCTAGGCTCGAAGTGGTTGACTAGGGATTAACTCCTTATATCTCCGGTGTTTAGGGGATTTAAAACAATGCCTGTACATCATTGACGAGATTCTATCTAAAAGCATACGGTTTGCAATTATGGGTATTTCGTTTTCGTCATCCTCCTTCCAATATTTGCTAAAACAACAGTGATATAGTGGAGTGGATAAAAGTGTTTGTGTCTGTGACAAGTGGGAAGAATGAGTGAATACGACGTGACCAATTCGGAAAATGCATAAACATTTCATTAATATCACCATTCAAAACAACAATGTTTAAAAGCAAGTAGCAATTAACAGGAAGTAAACTACAAGATGCAAATGATAAAGGCGCCCCAGGACTGCTAATGTTGAGGATGTCTGCTCGTCTGGACCACCGATTTCTGGAAATGACCCTTGAAATCTTCGAGTTTAGACAGCTGAGAGGTTGTCATGGACAACTAAACTCCCTCCGGAAAAAGATATGTACCCTTTGTCAATCAGTTGTTGCACCTTGGCTTGGAAGGCTTTGCATTCTTCAGTTGAGTGCCCCATGGATCCACCATGATATCCACACTGAGCATTGGGATTGTACCCCAGAGGGTACGGTTCTGGCACAGGCTTAAGAGTTTTGGGCTCCAACAATGAATTTTGAATCAGATGTGGGAGAAGCTGACTGTGCGACATAGGGACTAGATGAAGAGGAGCAATCCTTCTTTCCAAGTTGTTGCTAGGCCTATGCTGATTTTGGCACTGATTCTGAAGACCTCGGCCATGGGCTCGTTGATTTGCATGAGGAGCGACCCATGGCTTGTGGGATGAAGCTTTAGGCATGGCTGATTTCTCATAAGGATAACATGGCACTGGTAATGATGCCTGTTGAGAAGATGAGGGACCATAGAGTTTTGCCGGTACATCGTGAGGATACCCAATGTTTGCTATGAGTGCGCTGGTTTCATCCTTCTCTTCCTCATGGAAATCGTCGAAAGATTCAAGCTCACTGCCCTGACTGCTTAAGGCGTCTTGGATTTGTCCACTTTTGAGATAGCTTTCGAGGCGCTCTCCTACAATCACAAGGTCAGAGAAGCTTGATGGCGTACAACCAGCAATTCTTTCAAAATAAGAGCCCTGCAAACTGTTGATGAACATGTCAATCAGTTCCCTGTCCGAGAGTGGTGGTTGCACTCTTGCTGCGAATTCTCTCCACCATTGTGCATATCCCTTAAAGGGTTCATTCTCATTCTGAGATAGGCTTTGTAACTGCATGCGGATGGGAGGAGTGTCCAAATTGAACTGGTAAAACTTTAGAAAAGCGCTGGCTAGGTCCCTCCACGATTGGATATGACTCTTTCTAAATCTGTGTACCAACTTAATGATGCCCCACTCAGACTTTCTTGAAAACAGTGGATCATCAGCTTATCGTCATGAGTATAGGGGGTCATTTTTCGACAGTACATCACCAAATGACGCCTCGGGCAACTAAAGCCTGTGTACTTCTCGAAGTTGGGTATCTTGAATCTTGGAGGAATCACCAAGTCTAGCACTAGACACATATCAGCAGCATCGAGTCTGGGCATGTCAGACACTTTTATAGCTTGAATTGTCTCCTCAAGGGCACGAAGCTTTTCTTCCATGGGATCAGTCGTTGGCATCCTCTGGGGTCGAGTAGGAACGTTTACTTGCGGAAGATCATACAGTGGATTATTCGTCACAGTAAATCCTTGTGGGGGATCAACATTCTGGCGGTCATTCTCTGACATAACTATCTCAGCTTGCTTCGTTTTGACTTGGCTTCTCGAAGCTTCTACGTTCCTCTTTCTTCAAACTCTTTGTAGCTCTCACAAGTTTATCATGAGTGTCAGGAAATCAACTGCAGGTTATGGACAAAGGATGGGTAAGCTCTTGGTATCTGGTTAGGGAAGAAAATGCAAAATGATGCAGATATGCTTATGCAAATGCAATGCAATGAGTGCACACGAGAACAGATCCATAACAACGATTAAAGTCACAGATCCTGCAAGACAACAATAAAAGGTATCTCTCCCCTCGGGTGGGCAATCTACTGGTTTAATAAGAGGGTATCCCAAAGGCCTTTAAACAAAGTTCCATGCACTAACCCTCAAAAGTTTTCCATCAGAACGACTACTCGTAAGACGGTATTCCCTTCAAAGGATGAACACAGAGTTACGTTTTAGGAACCTTCGGAATAAGGTTCTACAAAAGGTCCTCAGAGTCACGGACTCCCAAGTTGGAAATAAAGACGCCATTACGACTACACGTAAGACATAATCATCCCAAAAGGGTCTCATCTGAGCGATGGAATTCGATCCAACTCAACGAGTCCTAAGTCTCGCAAATCAAAAAGAAACCACCTCCTAATCTTAGTGTATACTATAAAGCTCGGGTAGAAAGCTTTTATCCTCACAAACCAACCCTAATAAACCCAACCAGGTTAGAAAATAAAGCATAAACAAATAAAGCAAATAAAACACAAACACAACAAACAAATTAGGCTTGGCTCGCTAGGAGATCCCCAGCAGAGTCGCCAGCTGTCGCTACTCGAAAAATGCATCGCACAACGACGGGGAGGCGAAAAGAAAGGACAGAAGAGTCGCTACCGAACTTTATTTATCCCATGAAGGGAAAGGAAAATATCGAGAAAACCTTAAGAAAAGAATGGATAAGATGGTCTCGCAACCATGAATGGGTTCGGAAGCCGGTTATGCGAAGGGAAGGTATTAGCACCCCTCGCATCCATTGTACTCGATGGGAAACTTTTGTTTGTCGACGTGTGATTATATTTGCTAAAATATTATGCTATAAAAGTGTGTTCCAAAGGGAGAGAGATAAGGGGTTAGAAACAGGGAAAGAGAGGTAACGGGGAAGAAGAGAGAAAGGACAGACTCGGTAGGACTTCGCGGTCCTAGGCCTACGTATTCTCAATAGACATGAGAAAGTCAGAGTCTACGTAGTTCGGGGAACTACGGATATGGGGTGAATATGCTCAGCAAGGATTGTGGCCCTTGTGCCTACGTATCTTTACTTGAACAAAGTAAAGAATCAGAGCAACCGTAGTTCGGCCTACGGTTTGCTGATGTTTTGTGGATGATGCTATTGTGCGCATTCTAGCAGTTTAGGTGTTTTGCTGCTCGTATGTGAGGAGACTTATGCGTTACCTGTTTGCGGTAGAACGGATGTAACATATCCTTTTTGAAAGATATTAGGTTTTCGCCAGACGAGGCAAGATGTCACATTTGATCGGTTGAATTGTTTTTAGGGGTGAGATAAGTCCTCGGATAGTAACCCCTACGGGTAGTACCCAATTCTTTATCTCAAGCTTTTTGTTATGAAAAGGTGTGGCGAACGAGGCATCTTCGTATTGAAAGACGAGTATCGAGACCACCCCCACTACAGTGAGCATCCCAACACTCGGAGAGGAAGAAGACTACACTTAATCCTCTCTCTTTAATTCAATGCGAATAGAACTTCGTTCTCTTATTAAAGATGTTTTTGGTTTTGAACGGTAAGTGCTTTTGTGACAGAGAACCCTACGGTAAACGTCAAGCACTCGGGATAGGAGAAGGCCTACGCCTAACCACTCCACGACCATTCAAGTATTTGTTATGAAAAGAGTTCGAAAATGCACTCGGTGCAGGACCGAGGTTTTAGGAGAGGAAATGGAAGTGACTTCGTATTAAAAGACGAGTATCGAAACCACCCACGCTACAGTGAGCATCTCGACACTCGGAGAGGAAGAAAGTCTACACTTAATCCCCTCTTTTTAATCCAATACAAAGAGAATTTTATTTACAAGATGGTTTGATAGCGTCGGCAAATCGAATCGGGACAAGAAATGAGGAGAGAAAAGAGGTGGTCTCAGATCCTTCATTTCTCATCAATAATTTGACAGAGGATCGAAGGAAATGTCGTCATCGACCCAAAAGGCAAAAATGCCCAATAACAAAAGCGAAATAAGATCTACTTTAAAAATAACAAAAAGAAAATCCTAAACTCTAATATTATAAGCTAATAAACTATATAATATTTACAAAAGAAAATAAATTTGAAGATAATTAGAAAATGTATATATACATATAGTAATATAAAAATATATATAATAGAAATTATAAATAAAATATATTTAAAAAAAGGTAAACGAATAAAAGATAAAAATAAAAAATAAAAAAAACAATAAAATACTCTTCTCCTTCGTGTGAATTTTGCCCCTCTCATTGTTCAAAATCACGCTTCAAACTCGACATTTCTCCCCCAATTTTCTCTGCTAAAGATCTCTCTATTCCATCGATTCGCTCTCTCCGCACGACCCTCCCAATTTTTGTCCACAAAAACTTCTTCTTCTGTTATTTCTGTTTGCGGTTGTGAAGTGAGCGGAGGGTTCGTTCGGTTAGGGTTTCGTCTGGGTTTGGGATTAAAGATTTACGGTGGAGATGAGTTTGAAGGTTAGTGTGGATTTGAGATGGTGAGCGAGAAAATGGTGGTTGAGTGAAGAACATAAATGAGCTTCGAAGGTTGATGTTGAAGATAACGGTGTTAGGGTCATGTTTAGAGAAGTTGAAGATGGTGATGGTTGAAGGTGAGGGGTTCTCGGTTGATGAGGTTTTTCAGAAATGGTGTTGAAGAAGGTTAATGGAGGTTAGTGATGACTTTGAAGTTTATTGAAGTGATGAAGTTAGGAAGGGTGTTCGAGTTGTTTGGGGGCTCTGTGATTTACGGTTCGAACTGAGTTTGTTGTTTGAGATATTGAATAGAGGATGAAGCTGGGAAGAAGGGGGTGTTGTTTGATGTGTTGTTGGTTGAAGAAGAAGGGTTTCAAAATCTGGAGATTTTGAGAATGGTGAAGTTGAACGGTTGATGGGGAAATGGATTCGGAGGAAGAAGAAATCGTGAGGTGAAGTGTTGTTGAGTGTTTGATTAATGGTTGTTGTGAGATGTTTTGAGGTGGTCACGGCGATGGACGAGCGGTTGTATCTTGCTTTGGAGTTAGCCGAGCTGGTGTTGTTGGTATGATGTCGGTAAGATGGTGATAACAGAACATGAAGGATGACTGTTAAGATCGTGATTTCGCGGCTGTTACGGTAATATAAATGAGAGAAGTTTTGATGTTTGATCTCTAGTGATTAACATAGAGTTTGAGCTGATGTTTTTCTTGTGACAGGTTTTGTGGGTTGTTCGATGGTTTGGTAATAGATGTGCGAGAGGCTGATGAGAAGACGGAGGGAAGTTTGAAGGCTAAAGAAGGTTTTGAGAAAACAGGTTTGAGAAGATGATGGTTGTTGTTTGATTTCTGGGTTTTGGTTGAAGTTTTCGGAAGTTGTTCGGAGGTGTTTAACAGAAGTCTAGATTCGATTAGGGATGGCTGAAGAATATAAGATTTGAAGGTTAGGAATATGGTTATGCAGATATCATTTATTGTTTTGGAGATGGGATGTGGTTTTTCTTTTTTGGGTTGAAGAGGAAGAGTCAGGTTTTATGGTCTTGTGTATCTCCAATTGATGAAAGTTTTTTTGTTGTGGGTTAATGGTTGCTGATTGAAGATGAATGAGGAAAGATCCTCAGTTGGTCGAGTAGTCCCCCTCTCTTCAAATGTAAGGAGCCGCTATTTTATAAAAGTTTTTCTTCTTTATGGAATTCTTAGCGGGAAAAATGGAAAACATGAGCTGGAATTGGTGAAAGTTCTTTAACTGCTTTTGAGGTTATGCAGGATTTGTTGCTGCGTTTTAGGAAATTCACTCTACAATTTGTTTGTTTGTGCCAGATTATTGTATGATTCTGAGGTGAGCTGGTTCCTTGTAATTGCCTCTTTTTTTGAATTTGCAATTTTTTCTTCATACTTGTTATTGATGCAACATGTTGTTATTGTTGTTGTACGATTTACTGAAGGTGTGTGGGCTGTTGATAGCAGGTATTATCTGGTTGTGGCAGAGCTTGTCTGGTGTGGGTTTGGTGCAGGTACGGTTTGCAGCAGGCTGGTGTGTTGAGTGTAGCAGGGTTTTGGAGTGGCAGCAGGATTGTACAAGTTCTGCAGGATTTGTCTTGTTGCTGGTTTTGTTCTATGTCACTTTGGAGTGTGGCAGCAGGTTTGGGGCATACAGTTTCATTGTTGTGTGTGGTTGTTTTCAGGTCACAGTGCAGCATATGGTTTTGGGGTGTTTTATCGGCATCAAATTTGGTACAGGAAGTGTCTTCTTTTTAAAGATTAAATTGGGTAATTCTCCTTTTTGTATCATGTCCTCTGCCCCTCTCGAACCTTTCTCCATTTTTCTGTTAAAACATTCAAAATCCGTTCTCTTTCAACAGTTCTACCATTTTGTTCCGAAATCCCTTTTGTGACAGACTGTAGTTTTCTCTTTTTATGCACAGGTCTATTGGACTTGTGGTTTTCATGTACAGATACTGCAGGTTGTTGCCTGGTGTGAAGTGAATTTGTGTAGTGTTGTTGCTGTATTTGAAAGATGCAGGTTTTGTTCTCAATTGCTTGCTGGACGTTTTATGGGATTGTACCGTATGTGCTACCAAGGGGTGTTGGGGTGAAATTCTGCTGTAGGTTCACATGGATTGTCGGGCGCGGTATCCGTGCTGTTTTGTTATGCAGTCCCTTTTGTTGTCGTGTAGCTCACGCTTTTTGCAAGTGGGGAGGTGTTATGGTCGCAAGCTACTAGCTGGTTGTCGTGTTCTGTTTCTCTTTTTTTTTCAATGCTTGGAAAAAGTGTGTGATGTTTGGATATTTCTTTGTTTACTTGCACAGGTTGTTATCATGTTGTGGCTTGGCTAGTTTCTTGTGAGGTCTGCTAGTTGTTAAGGTGCAAGTGAGGAACGGACATTACGGAAGGCGTGTAGTATGGAAAGACTACGTTTTTTATTGTTGAAATTTGTAAATGGATTTGAAATGAGAAGAAATGTAATGGTTCTATTTTCTTTAGTGTTTTTTTTTTCTTTTTTGTGCAATTTCTTTGTTGTAATGGATTTGGAATAAGGATGTGGGCCTTGTCCTTAATGGTCTTTTTTGGCAAATTCTTTTGAGACCCCACCTCTTATATCTTGTTGGCGTATTTTGATAGAATTGGTTTTGGATAAAAATATTTAAATTAAATATGTGGGGAATTGAAGTGGATAATGGATAAAAGAAATGAATGGATTTAAATGGATAACTAAAAATGGGTAATTGGCAAGGTGGATGGAAATTGGATTGGTTTGAAATGGGTTTCGTAATGTGCCACCACACTTAAAACCTCGAGATTACACCTGGCCGCCATAAATCATGAATCACATCACAACCTTGAATCAGCTTCTGATGAATGGAATCAAAGCAACGAAACTATCTGAACCTGGCCACTTAAGTACTGACAAATCCTCATTATAAACCAATTGAGCAAGAAAGTGCTTCTAAGATCAGAAGATTATGAATTGAGCTATAAACCTCAATATACCGCACCAAACCCTGATTGAAAAGCACAAATCCTTACTGCAACCTTAAATACATATTATCTGAATTGCACACCCTAGTCTCATTCCTGAAAAAGAACTCTTGACTGACCACGATTAAGTTCGGACCTCTTGAACTAGAAATAGCATCATACACAAAAACCTGCCCTGGAACACTTCTGACAGACCCCAACTGATACTTGATTCAACCCTACTTGCAGAAAACTCTACACCTAGACCATAAGTAGAGTCACATATTTTTTTGGATTTTCTTATTAACAATTAGTAGATGAATATACAGAAGAAAGTAATATACAGGTGGGCAAATTTTGGGTATGACAGTGATTTCTAACAAGTATCATATTCTTGGTCAAATGGCTAGAGATGTATTGGCCATGTAACATCCCAAGATAATTATGATATTTATTTAATTTATTTATTATAAATATTCGTGATTTTTGGTGAATTTTGGTGAAATATTTTGATGCTTGATGATTTATGTTGTGGGGTATTGATGATCTTAAGAGGGTATTGAGGATAATTAGAAGTGTATGATTTATTAGAATTATTTAGATAATAATAATAGTGGAATAATGTGAACAATTTTATTTATATTATTATTATTATTATTATTATTATTATTATTATTATTATTATTATTATTATTATTATTTTAAATAATAGGAAGGGAACACTGAGGGTAAGATGGTAATGTTGGGTGGAATAAGTGAGGACGAAATTGGGAAATCATAATAGGGGTCTAAGGGGTAAGAATGAAAAAAGGGAAAAAGAGAGAGTCGAGAAATTTATTTGGCACGATCGTGTTTTTAGGAGAGTGCTCTGAAGAAAGAAAGACGAAGAGGCTAGGGCTCAGAGAGAACTCTGAAAATTTCAAGAACAAAGTCAAAATCGAATTATCTAAGGTATGGGGAGTATCACTTGTCAATATAATTCATATAAGGGTAGATGTATATAGGTAGTTGTGGATTTTGGGGAACATGATGAGATTATGATGAAATTGTTATTTGGTTGTATGATAAATTATGTTTTCTAATTGATATGTGATGAGTTCTGTACATGTATGTGTGTAGAAATTCTATTTTGGAACTGTTGAAAATTCCTCCATTGTTGAGTTTTGGAGTTTCAAGTCAGAGGAATGAAATTATGATGAATTGTTGTTAATCCATGAGTAAAACATAGCCTAATTGAGTTTTAGGATGTTATTTTGATATAAAATTGGGTCTAGGGTGATGGGAGATAGTGGTATATACTATGGGGTGATAATCTGGTGTGAAAGTGCTTTTAAAAAAAAGTGATTTTTGGGGTTCGAAACAGTGTGAGTCGACCGCTAGAACCTATGGGTCAACCTGAGGTCACCCGAATGCAAAATTGTGGAAATTTTAACAGTATGCATCGACTCATAGCTCATTGCGTTGGCCTTTGAGTAGACTCATAGGTAGAAAAACGCCAGAAACAGTTTCGATCATAAGTTTTTAACCGTTAATCCAAATGACGAACTGTTCGAAGCGTTGGAAAGCTAATAAGTAGAAATTTATCATGGTGTAATTATATGAATCATTTTCCTAATATTTTTATGTCTAACATCTTGAAGAATGTGGTTTTTTCTTGTTGTGTACCTTAAGAAGTCATGGTGTAAGTGACGAACCTTGAGTGTTGTTTGTATGCCTTGGGTAATCGATGTGTTGTATTTTGATGAATATAACATGATGATTTTGTGGAGTATTTAGAAGAATTTTGATGCATAATGATGAAGTAATACTATGATGTTTTGATGAATTTTCATGAATGATGATACGACTTTGACAATGATGTGATGATGATTATTATGATGTTTTGCATCATTGCATTCATAGCATACTTTAGGACTTTGGTCCAGTAATGATGTTAGGACTTCAGTCCAGTGATTATGTTAGGACTTCGGTTCAGTGATGATGCTAGGACTTCGGTCCAGTGATGATGTTAGGACTTTGTTCAAGTGGTGGCTTCAATCCCATTATGTGGATTAGGGTGTTTATGACGTGCTCTGGTTCTTGGGTAGAATTGATCCTATTGGTGGGGATCTTTGGAGGATGGTGGCCCAGTGTCCATCAACATGATGAGTTTGGTACCACATGCATGAGTCTATGTTGTTGCATTTCATGCTATGTGGTATTACATAATTGAGTGTTAAAATGATGTTTGATGATGCTGTGAATTAAGTGATGTTTTTGTGATGAATGTTGATTTGATGATTTTATGACGAAGATGTATATATGTTACTATGATATGAAGGTGTGAGTATAATACTTGGTAAATGATGATGTATGGATTTCTAAGTGAAGTAAACGATGGTAATGGTGAGGTGGTTTCTAAGTGAAGTGTGACGATGATGTTATTGATGATGTGATTTCTAAGTGATGTGTGGCGATGATGATTATTTGGTTTAACGATACTATGATGGTGTATATGAACTATTGATGTTGATGTACTAGTATATCTTTTCTTTATATCTTGTATATTGATTCGTGATTACTTACCCTACCTGTTTGAATGTTGCCTCCACGTGGGTAACATGCAGATTCTCAGGAATAGCTCGGAGAAGCATCAGTGATGACTTTAGAGTTATTTATTTATGTTTCCGTTATTAGTAGAGGTTTCTTTCTCTGATATGTAACATCGGGTGGGGGAAACGCTTGAGTTAGAGTTGTGTTGTTTTGTTAAAGCTATCTAATGAGTTTTTTAATATGTTGAATTATTTTGATGACGACTTTTGACAATGACTAAAAGGTCTTGATGGTTGATGAAATAAATGAAGTTATTTTGTGACTATGATTCCGCTGCAAAGTCTGAACTTATTTGTTGATGTTATCAAAGAAACGATTATCATAAATGTTTGGAAACTCGTTTTACGGAGCATGATGGATAATTATTATGTTTCTATAAAGTGTGGCACCCTTGAGTGGTGATTCTTGATTAATTTAATTTCCGTATATCACGTGAAATACTTGTTGGGTTAGAAGGGTGTTACAGGTCATGCATGCGTCTACTGTAGCTTCAGAGTCCTCTTTCTCTACCGGAGGTTGAGTGCTTACTTGTCATAGAAGTTCTCTTACGCCAAAAACAGTCGAGGCTTTAATTTGTACACAAAATTGGTGTAAATATTCCCTGGTGTCAGTATATATTGAAGAGATTGTGGATGAGTTAGAAAATCTAGAATTAGGTATTTTACTTATAACTTGTATTATTTTTTTATTGATTGTTGTTATTCTTTCATATTTGGTTAATATTTATTTTGTTATCGTAGAACTTGCTCCAATTCCACAATTGAATGAAGGTGTTGTTGGAAATAAGACCTTTTGTGTTTAGAAAAAATGTGTGGGAATATTAGAGGCTTAAAGAGAAACTTGGTAGGTGGAAGAATTATTTATGGAAGAGAGAACTTTGTATTTTGCTTGATGCAAAAGTGTAGAATTACATCTCTATTTATAGTACTCTAAGGAGAACTCTAGACACACTAATTCTAGAGAGTTCTCAACTCTAGGAATTCCAAGAGTATTCTAGAGAATACTACAACCTTAAGAAATATCTAGACACTCCAAACATTACAAGAGTTTTCTAGAAACATTTATTAAAATTACCTAAGTCCAAAACAACTAAGCCCAAAAATCCAAATGATATTTTAGGCCCAAATCAAGTTTAATATTTCAACATCCCCCCTTAAACTTGATTTGTAACTCCAAGCATGCTCCTTAACTTTAAGAACGTTTCCAATTTGAGTGGTTTGGTGAAAATGTCGGCAGCTTGATCTCGAGACATCACATACTTCAACTTCACATCCTTCTTCTCGATGCATTCTCTTATAAAGTGGTAACGGGTGTCGATGTGTTTACTTCTTTCATGAAATACAGGATTCTTTGCCAAAGCAAGTGCTGATTTATTGTCAACACATATTTCCATAGGATCTTCTTGTGGCATTTTTAACTCTTTCAACAAGTTCCTTAGCCAAATTGCATGACAAACACATGATGTAGCGGCAACATATTCGGCTTCACAAGTTGACAGTGTGACGATAGGTTGTTTCTTTGACATCCAAGTGAAAGCAGTATCTCCCATAAAGAATACAAAACCAGTAGTGCTCTTTCTATCGTCCACGTCTCCACTCCAATCGCTATCACTATAGCCAACAATTTCATGATTGTTAGAAGAGTAATAGTGTAAGCCAAAGTTTGTTGTACCTTTGATATATCGAAGGATTCTCTTTGCCGCCTTGAAGTGAGTTGTTGTTGGAGCTTCCATGTAACGACTTACGACTCCTACAGCATAAAGAATATCCGGCCTTGTACTTGTCAAGTAACGTAGACTTCCAATCAAACTTTTATAAAGAGTTGGATCCACAATCTCTCCATTTTCATGCTTACTCAACTTGCTCCCACATTCCATCGGGGTGCCAACCGGATTCGCATCATCCATCTTGAACTTCTTAAGGACTTCTTTTGCATAGCCTTCTTGGGTGATAAAAATTCCTTTGCCTTCTTGCTTTACTTCAGTGCCAAGATAATATGCCATGAGCCCCATATCTGTCATCTCAAATTCATTTGACATGTCTTTCTTGAACTCTTCGAACATGCTTAGATTGTTGCCAGTGAAGATCAAGTCATCAACATATAAGCACACAATCAAAATATCTCCACTTTGCGCTTTAATATAGAGTGCATGCTCATATGGACACTTGATGAAGTTCTTATCTCGAAAGTACTTGTCGATTCGAACATTCCAAGCTCTCGGTGCTTGCTTGAGTCCGTACAACGCCTTTTTCAACTTGAGGACTTTTTCTGCTTGCCCTTTTACTTCATATCCTTGTGGTTGCTCGATATAAACTTCTTCTTCGAGAAAACCATTCAAGAAGGCCGACTTCACATCCATTTGATAGATCTTCCATTCATTCTGGGCTGCCAAAGAAATGATCAGTCTAATAGTTTCAAGACGAGCAACGGGGGCAAATACCTCATCATAGTCAATTCCTTGTCTTTGACTATAGCCTTTTGCCACCAGTCTTGCTTTGTATCTCTCCACGTCTCCTTTTTCATTCTTCTTTGCCTTGTACACCCATCTTACTCCGATTGCTTTGTGTCCTCGTGGAAGTGTAGTAAGTTCCCACGTATCATTCTTCGTGATTGACTTTATTTCTTCATCCATGGCATCTCTCCACTTTACATTTTCAACAACTTCTTGATAGCTTAGAGGCTCGCAATCACCAAAAAGACAAAAGAGGTTAATGTCATTTTGGTTTTCGGTTACCTCATAAAGCTCTTCAATGCTCCTTAATCGTGGTGTCCTCTCACTTGAGCTTGTTTCATCCAACCTTGGTGTCGGTGAGGCAGGTGGTGTAATATGTTCATCTATCATTGGTTGTTCCATTTCATCATCTTCTTCTTCAAAATAAGGAAGAAAATCATACCTGTCTTCTTGAACATTCCAACTCCAATAATCTTCTTCTTCGAACTCCACGTCACGACTTATGACAATCTTTCCACTATTTGGATTATAGAGCTTGTATCCTTTGGAGCTTGAGTCATAACCCACGAATACATACTTCTCACTTTTATCATCGAGCTTTGTTCTCCTTTCATCTGGAACGTGGGTATATGCAATGCTTCCAAACACTTTGAGGTGAGAGATCCCTGGCTTCCTTCCACTCCATGCTTCTTGTGGTGTCTTCTCATGCACACTTCTTGTTGGGGAACGGTTTGTCAGGTAAACCGCACATGCCACTGCTTCGGCCCAAAACTCTTTCGGCATCTTCTTACTCTTAAGCATGCTTCGCACCATATTAAGTATGGTCCGGTTCTTTCTCTCCACTACTCCATTTTGTTGTGGCGATCTTGGCACTGTTAGTAAGCGGCGGATTCCATGCTCTTCACAATATTTGTTGAACTCATTTGAAGTAAACTCTCCTCCTCGGTCAGATCTCATAGCCTTAATAGAAAGACCACTTTCTTTCTCCACAAGGGCTTTGAACTTCTTAAAGTTCTCAAACACTTCTGACTTCTCCTTCAAGAAATAAACCCACGTTTTTCTAGAATAATCATCAATAAAGAGGAGAAAATATTTATTCTTACCAAAAGAGTTTGGATTGATTGGTCCACAGACATCAGTGTGTATGAGCTCTAGTGGTTTTGTCGCTCTTGATGTTGATTCCTTTGGAAAGCTTTTTCGGAATTGTTTCCCAATTAGACATCCTTCACATAATTGGTCTGGATGGTTTATACTAGGCAAGCCTCTCACCATCTCCTTCTTTGACAAATATTCTAGACTACCGAAGTTGAGGTGTCCAAATCGTAGATGCCATAGCCATGAAGAGTCGGTATAGCAAGCCTTGAGACACTTTGCCACATCATTTTGAATGTTCAAGAGGAACATTCTATTCTTTGACATAGGCACCTTAGCAATCAAGTTATGCCCACAATCTCTTAAGAAAAGACTATGTTCTTTCAAGTGGATGTCATATCCTTTCTCCAATAATTGTCCCAAGCTCAAAATATTATTTTTCATGTTAGGAACATAGTAGACGTTGGATATGAATTGATGACTCCCATTCTTTAAGCGTATGAGAATTTTACCTTTGCCTTTGACTGGTATCTTTGAGTCATCTCCAAATGAGACATTTCCAGTTGTCGCTTCATTGATCTCTATGAACATGCTTCGATCGCCGCACATGTGGTTGCTTGCGCCGGTGTCGAGGTACCACTTGTTTCTTTTCTCTTCAAATTGGTTTTGGCACGCGAGCAGCAAAGTTTCTTCTTCTCCACCATTTTCTTCTACAAAATTAGCTCTCTCCACCACCTTCTTTGAGAATTTACACTCAGATGCATAGTGACCAATTTTGTTGCAATTGAAACACTTGATTTGTAGCTTGTTGCATCTTGACCATGAATTTCCATTTCCACGACCTCTTGTTGCTTGTGGATTCCAACTTCTTTCTCCATTGTTGAAGTTGTTGGAGTAGTTGTTGTAACTACCTCTTCTTTCTCCTTCATGTCCTCGTCCACGGCCACGTCCACGACCTTGGTCACGACCTCGTCCTCTTTGACTGTTGTAATTTGCATAGTTTGCTTCTTTTGCATTGAGTTGTAGTAGTTGCTCCATATTTTCCTTTTGTTTGATTTTTCTCTTTTGTTTTTCTTCGTATGCTTGTAAGGAACCCATAAGTTGCTCAATAGTCATGGTGTTTAAATCCTTATTTTCTTCAATGTTGGTAACAATGAAGTCAAAACTTGGATTTAAAGTGCGAAGTATTTTCTCCATGACTTTCACATCATCAACATCTTCCATAAATAAACGTTCAAACTCACCTCTAAGAGTTTGAAGACGAATCTTTTTCACCTGCTCCACTCCTTTGTTGCAAGTTTGAAGCTTGTCCCATGCTTCTTTCGCCGTCGTTGCATTGGAGATCTTCTCAAATGTATCTTCATCCACCGATTGATAAATGAGGAAGAGAGCTTTCTTGTCTCTCTTTCTTGACTCCTTTAATGTATCCTTTACACCTTGGCTTAAGGAGGCTTCATCTTGCTCCTTGAAGCCTTTCTCAACAATATCCCACACATCTTGAGCTCCTAGTAGTGCCTTCATCTTGATACTCCAATTGTCATAGTTGTTCTTTGTGAGTATCGGCATTTGAAAAGGAAAACCTCCATTCGCCATCTTTTGAGGACCTTCAAGCTCTGATGCCACTTTGTTGGAAATAAGACCTTTTGTGTTTAGAAAAAATGTGTGGGAATATTAGAGGCTTAAAGAGAAACTTGGTAGGTAGAAGAATTATTTATGGAAGAGAGAACTTTGTATTTTGCTTGATGCAAAAGTGTAGAATTACATCTCTATTTATAGTACTCTAAGGAGAACTCTAGACACACTAATTCTAGAGAGTTCTCAACTCTAGGAATTCCAAGAGTATTCTAGAGAATACTACAACCTTAAGAAATATCTAGACACTCCAAACATTACAAGAGTTTTCTAGAAACATTTATTAAAATTACCTAAGTCCAAAACAACTAAGCCCAAAAATCCAAATGATATTTTAGGCCCAAATCAAGTTTAATATTTCAACAGGTGTGTCCGATATAGATTTTGATTAGCTGCTGGTATATGCATTGTGATTAGTTGTTGTATAGTGATATCAAGCTGGAGTAATTCTGAAAAATTGTGATTTTGGTTAGCTGATAACTGCATTGTGATTAGCTGTTGTCTGCTAATATTTCTTGCAAGTTGGAGTTGTTGCTGGCTAATTTGAAAAGTTGCGAATTTGATTATCAACTGTTATATTTTTGGAGTTGTTATATTTCTGTTTCTATTAGGAAATTATGTTATAGAAAAGTTGCAACTGAGATATTTCTGGTTTCGTACTTGTGAATAATTTCCTGAGATTAAAGCTGGAGCAAAAATATGTTATACCATATTTTGCTGAGCTTCAATGTGCTAGCTAAAAGTTATACTGCATTTCTTGAGATTCCATGTGCCAGTTATAGTACTGTTATATACCATTGAAATTTTGTGGACAAAACATGGTATAAACCATGTTATAGACAATTTTTTATATTTTGTTAACAAAACATGCTATATTAATTTGCTGAGATTTCATGGGCTAGTGATAGCATTCTTGCATTTGCAAATTCTTATGTTATTGCAATATCGTACGATAACATATTTTCAACAATTCAATTTCAGTTTTGTTATTTTGTTATTGTAGGCTATGAATTAGACATGAGTAGCATTTGAAAATTTATATTTCCTATGCTATTTCAATAGTGGATATCAATTGAAGAATGATATCAATTATGTTGAAATTTTGTTGAAATTCTATTGAAACTTTGTTGTTATTGGAGTTGTTGGATACATATGCTTTTGATGCAGTTCTGCTGAATATTTATGCTTTGGAACATGTTGTTTTACAAATATGGTTTTTTTAAAATTTTTAAGTAGTGTTGGTTTAAAAACCAAATAAAACCAAATTCACTGAACTGAAATAAATCGTATGAATTGGATTGGATTGGATTTTTCTTTCTGTCATCCAAAAACCGAACCAAATCGTATGCTCTATACATCTTTGGATCGAATGATTTTTTGTCTCAAAACTGATCCAATCCAAACCGGGAACACCCCTAATGATATCTGCAATCTGATTCTCGGTTATGCAGTGTTTCATATTCATATTTTCATTTGCTACTTGCCCTCGAAGATAATGGAACCTCATTTCGATGTGCTTGCTTCACTAGATTGATAGCAGATATATTTTTGATCATCATGGTAATTGTTCCATGATTCTTCATTGTAATTTCTTCGGCGGAATTTACCATTCATGTTGCTTGACATGCATAGATACAAGCAGGTATGTACTCTGCTTCACATGACGACAATGCCATTATTGGTTCTTTTCTTGAGTTCAAAGCAACTGGTGCACCATCTAGTATAAACATATAGCCAGGTTGGCTATGGATTTCTATCCTTAGCATCACTACACCTACTTCAGTCAGTGTAACCTACTAGTTTGCATTCTTTTTCTTCATCAGATGCATGAAATAAAATGGCATAGTCGAGAGTTCCTTTCAGATACCTTAGTATCCTCTTTGTCGCAGATAGGTGTGATGCATATGGCTTTTGCATGAATCTACTCACCATACCTATATTGTATGCTAGATCGGACCTTGTATGAAAAAGGTATCTTAATGACCCAATAAGTATTTTGTACTGTGTTTGGTCAACATCATCTTCCTCTGAGTCTTTTGAAAGTTGCAGTATTGGCTCAGCAAGTGTCAAAATCGAATTGCAGTCTTCCATCTTGAATCTCTTGAGTATCTCGCTTGGATATATTCTTTGATGCATCATCAATCCTCTACTACTCTTGTAGAATTCAATGCCATGGAAGTATGAAATTTCTCCCAGACCAGAAATTTCGAATTCCTTGCTAAGATCACCTTTGAAGTCTTTGATTTCTTTCTTGCAGCTACTTGTCAACAAGTCATCGACATAGAGACATAGGATAAACAATTCACTCTTATTTCTTACATATACTCCATGCTCAATTATGCACTTCATAAATTCCTTCTCCCTTAGGAAATTATCTATCTTCTTATTCCAAGCTCTTAGAGCTTGTTTAAGTCTATACATGGCTTTATGCAGCCTGTATACCTTACATTCTTCACCTTGTTTCACAAACTCAACTGGTTGTGCAACATAAACATCTTCATATAAGGGGCCACTCAGGAATGCACATTTAACATCCATATGACACATGTGCCAGTTGTTTATGTTTGTTATACCAATAACCAACCTGATTGTTTTGGTCCTAATAACATATGTAAAAACTTCGTCGAAGTCGATTCCTTCTTTCAGAAGAAATCCTTTCACCATAAGTTTTGCCTTGTATCGAGTTACTTCTACTTTGGGATTCAAATTTACCTAGTATACCCACTATATGTTGATTTCCTTCTTGCCTTGAGGAAATTGGACAAGTGACCAAGTGTTGTTGACTTCAATGGACATTAATTCTTCATTCACTGCTTTCATCCGCTTCGAATCCTTCAATGCCTCATCTGCATTGATTGGTTTGACATATGCATAGAAAGCATATTGTATCATCTCACTTTCACCATTGACCATGTCATTTAATGTAATCACACATTCTTGCAACCTTGCAGGCATATGTATTATTCTTTGAGGTCTGCTTGTGCTTTCTCGACCTCTGACTTTTTATTATTGAACTTCTCTTTTGACTTCACTTGCTGATTCTTCACATTGGATTATCACTAAATCCTTCTGGACATTTTTGTTCTAATCTCATTCCTTAAGCTCATTTATGATCAAGTCCCTGCTAATCACTACTTGCTTGTTCACTAGGTTGAACAACTTACATCCTTCACTTGAATGATATCCTATTAGAATCATTTTACTTGACTTGTCATCAAGTTTTCTTCTCAACTGATCAAGCACATGTCAATGTGCTATAGATTCAAATACCTTCAGATGGCTAAAGCTAGGCTTGACACCAGACCAACATTCTTCTGCCATGATTCCTTCTAGCTTCTTTGTCGAGAATCAACTTAAAATGTATGTTGCGGTCGACATAGCTTCTCCCCATAATTCTTTGTATAAATGCTTTCCTTTCAACATACTTCTAACCATGTTCATGATGGTTATGTTCTTCCTTTCTGCAGTTCCGTTCTGCTGTGAAGTGTAGGGTGGCACCACCTCACGCATAACCCGTTGTTTCTCACATAATGTGTGGAAATATTTTGACACATATTTGAAGGCGAGAAAAAAACACAAGAAGCGGATAGAATTGTGTTTGCAAAAATAGTTTTACTTCTGAACCAGAGCTTAAATTCTAAACCTGAGTTTAGAATCTGATAATTGGTGTAATGGAAAATGTAACAGAAGTAAAGCAAAAACAACAAAGAACACACATCAGTTATCCTGGTTACTCTTCTAACTGAGAGTACTCTAGTCCCCTTGCCTCGCAAGAAATTTTCCATTATAATCAACTCGATTACACTTGCTTATAAAAACCTGTATAAAACCTTCCTTGCTCAGGCCTCCAGTCTAAGACTTTCCTGCATAATCAGCACCTGATCAAGACATCTTACTTAAATCCTCATATCATAAGACTTCTCTTTCTCAAACCACCTGGTTCAAGACTTTCCTGCTTAGACACACTGCCTAAGACTTCCTTTGCTTAAATCCTTGATCCAAGACTTCCCTGCTCAGACACATTGTCTAAGACTTTATTGCTCAAACCTACAACAAGAGACTTTTATCTAAACTAACTTTTTAGAGAAGGAATAACTTACAACAACACTGGATTAACAACCAGAGGTGTTCAAATATAATACAACACACATTTACAAAGGATTCTTAAGCTATACAAGAATAAGAACTCTTAACAGATTTTTCTTCTGATATGCAATGCATGTATTTCTCAGTTGTAGTTGCAGCGTTATTTCTTGAGTTGATCTTCAATTCTTCTGCTCCTTATATAGCTTAATAAATATAGTTGTTGGAGCACCCACAACGGCTATAATCAGATCAAATCTTCTAGTACATCTTCTTTTCCAATAAAGCAAGTGTTGGAACTTTTAGTCAAGGAAATATCCACAGAACAAAGCTTTTGCCAGAGGACATATCTATGATTCAGGTACAACACAATATGTTGAAGATAATGTCAATATATCTCAAGTCCATTTTTAGCAGAACTGAGTTGACACTACTCAATCTCAGAGGAAGTCATAGCACGCTTATGATTTTGGAGTGTACTAGAAGCTGATTTCTGATCAGACTCTCTCATGAGTGTATGACCAGGATCGAACCAAAGCCACTTCTGTGTTAGAATTAGTTTCATCAACTAAATAAAGTTCTGCACACACAAATTAGCTAGTTAGAAATCTTAATTGTTTTTCAAATACTTTGTCATCATGAAAACCTTAGAGGATACATGGTATGAACCAAACATGTCTCAACAATCTCCCCCTTTTTTATGATGGCAAATTTAAGTATTTAAAAAAACAATCAGTAGTAGATTAATTACTCAACAAATTTCAGGGTCTGAGGTTTGTAAGCTCCCCCTGTGTCAAACAGTCTTAGAGGTGAGGTTTGTAGCTCCCCCTGAGTCCTATCTATGAAGTCTAAGAGGTGAGGTCTGTAATATCCCCCTATATAGAATAATGAATTCACTCTAAGGGTGAGGTTTGTAATCTCCCCCTAAATAGGATCACCAACCTCAATCGGATCCAAAATTAATCTAGAAGAATACTTAATCAATTCTCCTCTTTTGACATCAATAAAAAAGGAAGAAAAGGAAATAACTTCAACGACTAATAATGGTTTCAGAATAATTCATAGTTGAACACCAGTCAAGAACAAGTTTATCAATCAACCTAGCTTGCTGTACATGAGTAACAACACCCTGTTGAATAATAATCATAGAAAAACCCTACCAAAAGGAATGAGAAAAGATAATTCCTCACGAGATGTAAGTATCTCTTATTTCAAATAATTGAACATAGACATAGACAAATTGATCTTAGTTATGGAGACTAGCAATAGAATGAAGTGTTTGTCATTAGAAGAAATCCATCCTGTCCTCTTTTCCTTAGGCCTTAGATTGGTTTCCATAATTTGATACCACACTTTTGCCATAGGAGTAAGAGTAGAAGGACTTACAACATGGCCTTTACTTTCATAGATGATATGCAAATGATTTGCATATCTGTTGTTATGTCTGTAGATTTCAACAATAACTCTATCTTCCTCACAGTTTATTGCTTGAGAGATGATTTTAGAATTGATTACCACAGGAGTAACACCCCAGAATGCTTTTAGGATTACCGACTAACCCCATAAACCAACATGAGTCTTTTCAAGATGCTTTTTCCTCACTTACACACTTTTCGAGAAACTTCCCAAATGGTCACCCATCCCAAAATTACTCCAAGTCAAGCATGCTTAACTGTGAAGTTCTTATGGAACAGGCTACCGAAAAGAAGATGCATCTTGTTGGTATCGGTGGTACCAATTATTTTATATAAGCCTTCATTCAACCATGCAGTTTCATCCTTGTACAGCCGCAAGATCCCTCTCATTCTGATGTGAATTCGGGTTTTTCCTGGAAGCTGCTAGGAGTGTCTCATTGTCATGCCTCATGCACCGACAACCACTCCCTCACCAAGCTGCTAGGAGTGTTTCATTGTCATGCCTCGTGCACCGACAACCATTCCCTCGCCAAGCTGCTAGGAGTGTCTCATTGTCATGTCTCGTGCACCGACAACCACTCCCTCTCCCTCGGGTGTTACAAGTAACCAATATGCGCCTTCTTCGGCCTCAGGTGTTACATGCCCACCAAGAAAAGATATTGTTACAAATGGTATCAGAGCCAAACCTCTACCAGTACGATGTGGTTCGGGGATGAACTAAGCAGAAGCTGGTGGGCATGTAACACCCAATGCCGAAGAGGGAGGAGAGTGGTTATATGTAAACACCCGAAGGAGAGGGAGTGGTTGCCGAAACACGAAGCATGATAATGAGACATTTCTAATAGCTCCTAGGAAAAAATCGAATTCACATCGGAATGAGAGGGATCCTGAGACTGTGCAGGTATGGGACTACATGGTTAAAGGAAGGCTTATAAGGATTGATTGGTACTACCTATACCAATAATATGCATCTTCTTTTCGGTAGTCTATTCCATAAGAACTCCATAGTGTTGCACCCTAAAATTTGCTCAACCTACTTCATTTGGTTTATGTTTCAATTGCATTGTCATTTGCATAAAAAGTCATGTACATAGTCTAATCATTTGCATAGCATAGCATAACAAGTCATCTGACAAGGGATCAAGTGCTATTTTTCATCTCAAGGAATGTATTCAAGAGGCTCTTATCAAGATTCAAGCCTATTCAAATCACCAAGAAAGAAATTGAAGCTTTGGGAAGTTTAAAGGCCAAGCAGTGGGTTTCTCTCCTATCTTGAGGGTATGTGAAGATCATCAGAGAAGTTATGGGTTATGAATTGAGGGCATGGAAGACCTAGAGGGTCCTTGTAAAAGTAAGACAAGTCATTGGCATGGTTACAAGAGCAACAGTTGAAGACAGTCAACTAGGGTGTCATCTGGGTCAACCCTAGGTCAAATGCTTGATTGAAGGGCATCAAGGCCTATTTGGAGGATGTGGGATTCATCATTTGATATGTGGATATGGATTTGGTGTTTTGCCAAGGAGAAATCAAAAGAAATCAAGAAGAAGAGAAGTTTCTAAATTAGGGTTTCTGAGTAAAATCCCGTGATTTAGGTCAAACTTCCAAGCAAAGTAATTCAAAATGCAAGTCTCAAATGGATCCTTGGCCAACATGAAACTTGTAGAGTATCTCAAGGCCTTTAATTTGAGTGGTGGAAGGCATCAAGGAGATTTATAGAACTCAAGTTATGGTTCTTGCAAGTTACAGGTCCTCAGAGGCATCTGAAATTTGTCTGTGAAAATTACTTGACTTCCAAGCAACTTTTGCCCCATAAGGAGTTTTCAATTCGATTTTTGTCCAACACGAAAGTTGTTCCCCATGATCATAGCTTTCTAGAAAGGTATGGTATGCCTCAATCTGATTTTTGGAGCTCTACTTATGATCTTGACAAGCCAAGGGCATTTTGGTCATTTGGAGGTTATAAGTCATTTCAAGCATAAGGCCATATCTCCTACTTCCAAGCTTCAAATGAAAAAATCTTCAACATCAAACTTGCTTAGAATGATGTTTTAAGGCTAGTAGGGAGGTCATGAGATGTTGAAAAGGCTCATATCAAAAAGTGATAAAAATGGCCTAAAAATGAGGCATAAGTTAATTCAAGTGAAGTTGAAAATCATAAATCCCAAGCTACAAGTCCAAACCATGTCATATAATAGGTCATTTTGACTCCAAATGACATTCTAAGAACAATGTTTCAGCCATAACTTTGATTTGAGGCTTGCATCATAGGGTTGCTTTGTAATTTGATTACTTGCATAATGGGGTACCAAACCAAAACAAGGAAAAGCTTGCTAAACAAGGAAGTTATGCATTGTATCTCATCTTAGATCTCATGTAAGGAGAAATTCAATTCAGTTACCAAGATTACAAGGCATATTGCATGAGATACCATATAAGGAGAAGTGAAAATTCAAAATACCATTGCATGAAAAGATCAAATTCTCATGGGAAGGTCCTAGATGATTCTAGGGGGTTCTAGACTGTTCTAATCTATTCTATATAATGAGTTCAGCTTGCATTGGTGCAAGGTTGGTGTTGATTGTGGTAGAGAATAGTGATTGAAATCATAAAGCTTCATTTGCAAATCATATTCAAACTTCATATTCTTCTTCATTACCATTCCATTTTTCTTCACAAATCTTCTCCATAAACATTTCTGAGTGTGTTGATACCAGAGTGAAGCTCCATTGATGAAGGTTTTAAGGTATTCACATTGAATTTGCAAGAAGGCAAATTGCATTGGATCTTGAAGTACAAGTTCTCTACATCAAATCTTTTGCAAACAGAGGAAGATTCATCATCTAGGGAGCATTCTTGAAGAGTTTCAAAGCTTGAATCGAAGATTTTCACCACCTACCATTTCAAGAAGCAAGGTATGCAAAACCATTTCTACACCTCAATCTAGGCATGGCTAGGGTTAATTATTAGTGTAAAGCTGTTAGAGACAATTAGGGGATCAATTTTGATGAGTTTAAGAGCATTTGGAGAAGTTTCATTAATGGATGTCGTTTCTTGATGGAGTTAGAACTAGTGATTTAGTGAGTTTTAATGCTAGATTAATAGATGATTTTAACCAGTGCAATGCAAGGATCATTTTTATGCCAAGAATTTTGAGTTTGGTGAAGGTCGAAAGTTGATCACGTTTTGAGTTCATGGGGTTACACCATTCGGTTTGCATGATTTAGAGTGTTTCAGTTCAAACCAATGGCATAGTCGTATTCAGGGCGAAATTCTAGTCAAGTTTGGTTTTTACATCGTGTTGATTGATGAAGAAATGAGGGAGGACGAATGGTTGTAAGTTCCATGCATGGGATGTGTTTTAATGGTTTCTGAAAACCCTAGCATCTCAAGGTTGAAGAAGACTTCATTGCCGTTGGATCATATGTTGACCGCCTGACTAAGGAGAGATCCTACGCTCCAGATTTAAAACGAATTGAGAGGGAAGCCAGCGCCATGGAACGTTGTGTTTCATTAAAACGCGCTTTCTGGGCTTAAGTGAAGATTCTATCCCCACCCCCCATGCAAGGCCCAAATCCAATTTGAACTAAAACCCTCTGCTATTCGCACCGTGATCCCTTTTATTTCTTTTATATTTTCCAATTTCTTTCTGATTAATTGCTGGGCCCAGGGCGCGTTTCTATTCAGACCCCCATACGCTGGGCCCAAATGGAATTGAACTGGTTATTATTGCTGTTTGCACCCCATGCATCTATTTTCCATTTTAATTTTCTCCAAATTTTCTCAAACTTTAAAAATGCATAATAAATAGAAAAAAGAATATTTTCTCATGGGAATTTTTTCTCCACTTTCAATTTTTTGTCTAGAAAAATATGAAATGAAAATATTCCTCATTTCATGCATTTCAATATTTTTTGCATATTTTCTTCTTTAATTGCTTTTTTTAATTCTTTTAAGTTGATATATGAATTTGTAGATTTTAGTTTAGGTAGCTCCCTTAATATTTTTAAGTCAATCTTTTTAGGGTAGTTAGATATATGCTTTAGGTTCCCCCTAGATTAATCCTATATTTTTGTGATGATTTTTAGGATAGTTTGGATTAGATGCTATTAGGTTGTATAGAATTAGGTTAAACTTCAACTTAGGTGCATTAAAACAATTTCTTTTGGGTTTTTTAGGACAAGTTAGGCTATGGGGAATATATGGGTATTAAGGGTAGGTTTAGTAAATCCCCTAGAAATAATATTAGAATTTTCCCTACTATATTAATATTTTTAGTATATTTTGCAATTGTATGCTTGTTTGGTGTGCCCTTTTGGGGTTTATTTTGTTTGTATGGGCTTATTGGGCTTGCTTGGGGTGTGGGCTTGGCTTGAAGAGCATGATGATGAAGCATAATGAAGACAAAGAGTTGAAGATCAAGTTCAAATTTGACGAAGATGCTAGGCTTGCTTGAAGATTGATTGAAGATCATAGGACCTAAGAGCTAGGTAGAGCTTTAGAATAGAAAATTTCTTCATAAACATGGATGGCTTCTGTCGCCTCCATTCTTCTCTATGATTCAAAGTCTCTCATTGATACTCACCTCCTTCCTTTGGAAGGATTAGTGACAGTATCTAGGAGATAGAACTTTTGAGAGAAACAGTATGTACTTTGTTAACAGTCTGCATGCCACCTTTGGTGGTTAACTGACTGTTTAGCATCCCAAATCATCTTGTGAATTATTACTCATCTAGGAGAGCTTGCTTTGAAGAATCCTTTGAAGATTGAAGATGAAGTCCCTTGCTTTGAGGACTGATAGAAGGAGCTTGTGCTGTCAGGTTTTGCTGTTTGGAGCTGCTGGTGCTGTTTAGAGCTGTGGATGTATTGTTTGAGTTTCTTGACTGTATTGTTTGATAATTTTCCCCTGGAGGTTGAAGTGAAGTTGTTTCACTTTGCCCATTGTTTTCTAGGTTCGAGGTTGAGTGGGACTCCCTTGCCTCACTTGTACTGTTGCATTCATGCATTTTACTGCTTTACTGTATATATGTTGTTGTTTTTCCGTTTATCCCCTTAGGATCTCTGTTTCTCTCTGCGCAGGAGAGAAATATGACATACATTAGGCTTTCATCCATGTATGACAACATTAGGTTAGATTTTGATTCCCTTTTTAAACCATAGGTTTTAGAGTTCTGTCTCTTCTTTCTCAAAACAATCAGAAAAATACAATAAACATTTCAAACACCATAAAAGACAGTTCTTGCGTAAAAGACTGTAAACCAATCAAAAAACATCATTTTTGTCCGCTTGGACTCTTAATCAGGAAAAACCCTTTCATAAGGAGATAAAAAACAATCAAGACAGACTTGTGTCGTACGTGGCCCGAACTACGTTTGCTCTGATCTTTCGTGCTGTATGAAAGTACGTAGGCATAGGATGCGATATCCTAGCGAGCAACCTTCCCCTCCTTTCCCGTAGGTAGGCGAACCACGTTGACTCTGATTTCTCGTTCCAGACGGGAATACGTAGGCATAAAGTGCGATACTTTGCCGAGTCATTTTATTTTCTTTTAACCCCAGACCTGTAGAATAGATAGAATAACAATCCGTACTAGAGAACAAGCGTGGATCCCGTCGAGTACGACGGACGTGAGGGGTGCTAATACCTTCTCCTTGCGTAACCGACTCCCGAATCCAGGATTTGGTTGCGATGACCATTCCTTTCCCGTCTTTGCGGTAGGTTTACTTCGAGCGTTTCCTTTCCCTCCTTTGGGATAAATAACGCACGGTGGCGACTCTTCTGTTCAGCCGGCGCCGATTTTCGCAGTAGCGTCACATAGTTAAGCATGCTTGACTTGGAGAAAAAATATTGGGATGGGTGACCTTCTGGGAAGTTTCCTGGAAAGCATGTGAGTGAGGAAAAAGCATGTTGAAAAGACCTGTGTTGGTTTGTGGGGTTAGTCGGTAATCCTGAAAGCAATATGGGGCGTTACAAATGGTATCAGAGCAATAATCCTCGGACACACAGTTTTGGTGGGAAAGCGTTTGTTGACGCATGCTTTTGTAATATGTGTATTGAAATGTGTCGCTTGATCTGTTGTTGCAGTTGTTTTTTGGATATTAGAAATATTTGTAAAATGACTTCCTATAAGGTATAGATACCCCATGATAGTAATTTTAGTGTATTATACAAACTAAATTCTCTGAAGAACGTAACCTAAGAGTTTTGATTGAATTTTAAATGATCCTAACTTGAAAAGTTGTAGGAATTAAGGAATGGCACCAGGAAGCCCAATGCTACTAATGCTGAGAATGGAGCAAATATGATGGAGATCATGCAAATAATGCATGATATGGCGGCTGCCATTACCCAATAGGCTAGTGCAACGACTTTACAAGCTCAAACTCAGGTCAAAGAAACGAGCAAAGGCAACAAAAAGAAGAAGCATTAGTAGCAACTAGAGGATTAGCAGAGTTCCGGCGCCAAAATCCACCAAGGTTTGAAGGTGACCATGACCTTGACAAGGCTGATCTATGGCTGCAAGAGATTGAGAAGATCTTTGAAGTTATTCACTGTACTAGGGAGACCAAGCTGGAGTATGCCACCTTTTTATTGATTGGGGAAGCAGAGAGTTGGTGGAGAGGAGCTTAAAGAATAATAACAAAGGAGAAGAACTGACATGGGGAGCTTTCAGGCAAAAGTTCCTAGATAAATACTTCCCAAGAAGTTCTAGAGCAGAGAAATAAGCTCAATTCTTTAGGTTACAACAGGGTAGCATGAGTGTCACTAAGTATGCTGCAAAGTTTGAATCCTTAGCAAAGTACTTCTGTTTCTTCAACAATGTAGTTGATGAAGATTATAAGTGTGAACGGTTTGAGAATGGCCTTCACTGTGAAATCAGAGAGGTTGTTGCTCCACATGAGATCCGACAATATGAATCTTTGGTGGAGAAGTGTAAGAAGGTTGAATACTTTAAGTGTAGTCGTCCAAGTAGGGATTTTGCAGGGGGTCCTACGAGACACCAGGTAAAATAATGAATATAAGTAAATGTATGTAAATAATCATTACTTCATTCCTTATTCAGGTGTCGGAATTTTGCATTACTAAGTTTGTTTTGAAAGGGAAATAACTACTCAACGAACAAGGTAAGACAACAAAGGCCTTATCCCCGACCATAAGGAAATGGTAGAGATCAACCTCGAGTCAATAACAGAGGAGTTCAGAGTGTGCAAAACAAAAATCAGAATCATAACCAGTCTATTCGGTGTTTTCGCTGTCAGGAGGGGGGACATAAATCTTTTGATTGCTTGACCAAGAAAAGATATTGTTACAAATGGTATAAGAGCTAGACCTTCCCCAATACGATGTGGTTCAGGGATGAACCAAGAGGAAGATGGTGGGCATGTAACACCCGAGGCCGAAGAGGGGGAGAGTGGTTACATGTAAACACCTGAAGGCGAGAGAGTGGTTGTCAGTGCACAAGGCATGATAATGAGACACTCTTAGAAGCTTGGCGAGGGGTGGTTATCGATGCACGAGGCATGACAATGAGACACTCCTAGCAGCTTCTAGGGAAAAACCGAATTCATATCAGAATGAGAGGGATCCTGCGATTGTGCCGGTATAGGACTACATGGTTAAAGGAAGGCTTATAAGGATTGATTGGTACTACCTGTACCAACAAGATGCATCTTCTTTTCGGTAGCATGTTCCATAAGAACTCTATAGTTAAACGTGTTTGACTTGGAGAAAAAATATTGGGATGAGTGACCTTCTAGGAACTTTCTCGAAAAGCATGTGAGTAAGGAAAAAACATGTTGAAAAGACCCGTGTTGGTTTGTGGGGTCAGTCGGTAATCCTGAAAGCAGTATGGGGTGTTACAAATGGTATTAGAGCAATAATCCTCGGACAAGCATTTTTGTGTTGGAAAGCGTTTGTTGATGCATGCTTCTGTAATATGTGAATTGAATTTATGTCGTTTGATCTGTTGTTGCTGCTGTTTTTCAGATATTAGAAATATTTGTAAAATGACTTCCTATGAAGGTACAGATACCCCATGATAGTAAGTTCAGTGTATTATGCAAACTAAATTCTCTTAAGAACGTAACCCAAGAGTTTTGGTTAATCTTTAAATGATCCTAGCTTGAATATTTCTGCTTTTTAAACCTTCTTCGATTCTTTCACCAACAATCACCATGTCTGAGAATCCTGAAGATACATTGCTGATCAGCTTTTCATAGTATGGGCTTTGCAAGGTGCCCATGAAGATCTCAATCAGTTCACAATCAACAAGCGGTGGATGTACTCTTGTAGCTAACTCCCTTTAACACTGCGTATACTCTTTAAAGGATTCATTGTCCTTTTGAGCCATACTCTGAAGTTGAGTATGATACAGAGCAAGGTCAGTGTTGTATTTATACTTCTTGACAAAAGCTTAAGCTAACTCATCCCAAATGTGTACACTACTACGCTCCAGTTGCATGTACCATTCGAGAGATGCTCCAGACAAACTGTCTTGGAAGCAATGAATCATCAATTTTTCATTTCTAGCATAGGCAGCCATCTTTCGATAGTACATCTTTAGATGAATGTTAGGATAACTGAGGCCTTTATATTTTTCAAATTTCGGCACCTTGAATTTAGAAGGAATCACAACATCTTGCACTAGGCATATCTCTAAGGCATTCAAAGAGGTTGGGTTATGTCATTCTATAACTCTGAGTTTTTCAATTGACTCACGACACATCTTGATGGCTTCAGAATCTTGAGCAGCATGGGGACTGACAATGGGGATAGCCTCATGATAATCTTCTGCGTCATACTCATCTTGTATCTGGTCTTTAGCACAGGGAGTGCGAATTTGAATAACAATAGGTTGAGCTTGTGGGATAGCTTTGACAGTAACCCCAGATGTAGAAGTTGGTTGAGTAGCGGCTCCTTCTACTGCAGGAGTGAAATTCATAGGCATTCCATAGATGATGGGATCGGGAATGGGCACTGAAAGCCTTGAGGTGGATCCTTGCACATGAACATTGTTATTTGCGGCAGCAGCCTCATGCAGTTCTTCTTCCTTTCGGGCCATAGTTATGGCTTCGAGAATCTGGTCAATATTTCCCTTGATAGAGTCCAACTTCTCTCTGAAAACAGCTTGTTCTTCTTGAATCTGATCCATTACTCATCTAGTATTGGCTCGAGTTGTGTACTGGTGTCAGGGAATCAACTTGACTTACTAGACGAATGAAGATGAAATGAAATGAGTTTTTAATTTTGAGATGTAGGATGCAAGATGAAATGATATACATGAGTATAATGCTAAAATGCAAGATCCAGGATCACAGGATCAATGGAGCCCACGATCTCATCCAAAGCAAGGGTAAATAACCAAATTCATTATCTCCGGATCTCATAAGTCTGAGGTGCGGATGGAGGATAAGGCTGACCACTCTCCTCACAAGGATCTCACCAGGTATGATCTAGAGTTTAAAGGAACCTCAAAGTCATTAATCCACATGAATGTTCATTAGACACACCATGAACATGACGGTTGAATGACTCCATCATATTAATCTCTTCTGGGTTAGGTCTTCGTATCGAACTACACGAGAGAAGCCTCTCGGTGCCCCATACTACGTGACCATTGACATTGGGTTCTAGACAAGGGTTTCAGATTCATGGACTTCCTTGACTGTTTGTTGTGTATGTCTGTGATTTCCAAGAAAATGACTCCATCAAGAAAGTATCTTCTATTTGAGATCTTCGTACCGAACAACACGAGAGAAGTCTCTCGGTGCCCCATACTACGTGACCATCAATCTTAGTTTTTGGTCGAATGGTTTAAGGTTCTAAAAGGCCCTTAGAGTCATGGATCCCAATGAAAACGTTGGTCGTCCACGCCAAAATTTTGATGGTCGCCAACATTATCATTAGAATCTAATATAAGAAAGGTTCTCGTATCGAACTACACGAGGAGAAATTCCTTGGTGCACCATACTACTCAACCTCTTCTATCCTATGTGTTTCCTCTAGGCTCGGGTAGAAAGCCTTTCCCACAAGGTTTACGATAAAAAAATTTCGTTTACAAATCCACAGCTATATACATAGTATGGAAAACATTAAAGAAATTGAGTAAGAAGATAATATAAATAAACACTCAAACATGCGAAGAGAACCTAGACTAGGCTTGACTTGCTTTTAGGGTGAACCACATCCCTAGCAGAGTCATCATCTGTCGCACCTCGAAAAATACGACCTCACGAAGAAATTTTGCGGATGGACTAACAGAGAGTCACCACCGAACTTTATTTATTCCCACAAGAGGAAAGGGAAAATATCGAGAAAACCCACGGGGAAACAGATAGCATATGGTCATCGCAACCATGTCGGATTCGGAAGTCGGTTATGAAAGGAAAACATACTAACACTCCCTACATCCATCGTACTCGATGGGAACCATCTAAGTTATCTAGGCATGACAGGTATTTGATATCTTATTGCTTGATAGGGGAAAGGATGATTACTTGAGCGAAAAGAAGAGTTTTTATCATTGAGTTCGTCTGAGTTTTCAACACAGTGCCTACATATACCAGAGGGAATCAGAACTTCGTAGTTCTTGTTGAAAATGTTTTTGGTTTGTTGTTGTCGCTACTACGAAAAACGAGGTCGGCAAGATAGAAGAGTCGCCACCTTTTGTTATTTATCCCTCAGAACGGGAAAGGAAACGATCGAAAAAACCTGACGCAAAGGTATAAGACAAGGTCATCGCAACCATTGTCTGGATTCGGGAGTCGGTTACGCAAGGGGAAGGTATTAGCACCTCTCACGTCCATCGTACTTAATGGGATCCACGCTTGTTGTGTTTATCTGACGGGTTTATTACATCTATCTACACTAAAGGTATGGTCTGAAAAGAAAAGGAAATGACTCGGAAAAGCGTCGCACTTTATGCCTACGTATTCCCGTCTGGAACGAGAAATCAGAGTCAACGTAGTTTGCCTAACTACGGGGGAAGGTTGCTGGCCAAGATATCACATCTTGTACCTACGTACTTTCACACAGCGTGAAAGATCAGAGCAAACGTAGTTCGGGACACGAGAGACACATGTTTGTCTTTTTTATCCGAGTAGGGTTAGCAGACGGTTCCAGCAGTTAGGTGTATGCAGCTCGCTCGACGGAGACTTAGGCGTTTACCGTTTGCGGTAGAACCAAGAGTTAACAAAACTCTCCTTCTGAAAAGGGTTTCCAAGGGATTAAAGGTCCAAGAGGACAAAAAGAGTTTGATCTTTGTTTTCTGTATTTTAGAGAAGTGTCTTTTATGGATGTTTGCAACTGATATCGCACTAGAGACTATGACCTGAGAGTGAATGCGTCGCATGTCACCCAAAGGGTGCCATACTAAACATCCAGACTGTTGAAAAGAAACTCTCCAACAATCCTTTCTCAAGTAACTTAAGGCTCGTAGCGTACGACGTCAATTAACCTTTATTACTGTATTTTGATTTGTTTGCAGATGAGAAGAGAAAAGACGCACTAAAGGGGAACTGATCCAATCCTAAAGTTGTCATGCAAAATTGAACCTATGGTTGAGGTTAGGAGGGAACTACCTAATGTTATCATGCATGGTTAGAAACGTAATGTCTGTCATAACTTCTCTTGAACAAGAGAAGTCAGAGTTCCTAGGGGAACATGGCAAAGGAAACAAACAGCAAAAGAAAATAACTGTAAAGAAACAACTGTAAATAAAATGCATGCAATGTAACAAACAAGCAGAAGGAGCCAAGCTCAACTTCTAGAGAAAACAAGCCCAAAGGCAACACACAAAGCACAGGCAAGGGAGACAGACTCAACCTTAAGCCAGCAAGCAAAGCCAGTCAATAACAATCAAGCAGAGGGAGCCAGACTCAACCTCTAGATGCAGACAAGCAAAGGGAGCTATTCTCAACCTTTAGGATGCTCTTAAGCCTAGATAACTATATGAGAAACCTAGTCTAATGCAACACACAGTCAATCAGTCACACAAGCAAAGCAGAGCAGTCAGAAAATACAACAGACAAAAATAGCAGACAAACAGCTCAACAGCAAAGCAGATAAACAGCAATCAAATAAACAGTCTGCAAACAAACAACTTCAAACCATCTTCAAGAGAAGTCTTCATCTCCAAGATCCAACAAAAGAGAATAGAGTAAACATCAAGATTAATCTAAAGGGAACCTAAACATGTTAAGGACCTATGGACCAAGGATCAGAACCTTAATCTAAAGGGAAGTCACCTAAAGAAATCCTAGATCACAAGGTACCACATAAGAACCCTAAAATGGAAAGTCTAATGATCCTAATCCAAAATAGAACTTAATGTTGTCTAAAAAATCTAAATTAAATCATAGAGGATCATGCATCTCTAATCTACCAGCTAGCAAAAAATCAGCCCCAAACTCCATACCAATTGCAAGAACAAAAATCAGCAAAATCATGTATCAAATATACAAAATTAAAGAAATTAATAAAATGGAGAAAATCAAATTAAATTGAAAAATAAGAAGAAAAAAAATCAAATGTAAGAGCATAGAAAAATCACAAATAAAATGAGGAGCATGGACATATTTTTATTTTATTTTTCTGATGAATATTGAAATTAAAATGAATTTTAGAATGAAAATGCAATTAAAAATAAAAGAAAATGAATTAAAAATCAAATAAGAAAATAAAAATGCAGAATTAAATGGGAGGCGTTGGATGCGTGGACTAAGTAGACTGATCCAAGGGATGGTACGCTGCCAGCGAATAAATGGAATGCTGCGTTTCAATTCCAAAACTCAAATCCTCAGAACAAGTCATGGCCACACGATCTGATTACAAAGTCCAACTTCAGGCTAGATCCAAGGGCTTAGACTTCATCTTCTTCGTTTGAAAGTCAGTTGGAGGGAAAGTTTGCAGAGGTGGACCAGACAGTGGTCCGGTGATGCGCCACCATCTTCTCCGGCGAACATCCAGTTGCAGGTCATCCAAACTTAATAAAATTTACATCAATCCACTCCAAATTCCACGCTGATCTCAAATATGACATTCATTTCATCTAATTCTCACCATAAAATAAAACACGAAGAAGATCTTAAAATTCACCTCATTCTGAAATCTCACCAATCCTCAATCTAAAACCATAGATTTGTTCCTTATGCTTCACTGATCATCCTCAACTAATTAGATTGTATGGAAACCTCAAGATCAGGCCAAACCAACTCCAAACAGAAATCATACATCAACCTATTTTGTCTTTAATCCTTCAAATTGTGATCCAAAATCCATCTAAGCAACTTCATAAGGCCTAACCGCATGCTAACATATGCTAAAACACAACGAATCTTCATCAATTTTGAAAACTACATACCTGTGTTAAAGCTTGAAATTGAGGTATCTAGAACACGATTCTCAGCTTCAAATTGTGCAGATCTACTCAATGCTTGATGCTGAAGGTGTTTGTAACTTCAATTTGCTTTGAATTGGCTTGAAATGGAAATCACGATTTTCACTTCTCCTCTTGAAACTCCAACTTCAAACTCTGGTTCTAGCACGAAATGATCTCCAAAATTGCTCTGAATCACACATGGAACTTATATAGAAGTGTTTTGTGGGCTTTGAAGGTCCTTTAGAAGCCCAAATCCAGAATATCCAATTTTCAATTTCCTTTCAAAAACTCAACCATGGCATCCACGAATTTGCACTTAAATCTTCCCTTGGAAGCTTCAATTCAATCCCTTGTGGTCTGGTAAGAGTGTATAGAGTGATTAGAGAGCTTGAACTTATCATATGAACAAATTGTGATGTGTTGCTTATTCATGAAGTTACAAGTCAAAATGCCATGAATTAGACCTCAAATGAAAATTCTAATAATGACAAAGTACTCAAAATGGTTTTTCTGATTAAAATGAGTACCCACTTGCCTTGTTTGAGCACAAAATGAATTAATCATGAATTTTTCAATTAAATGCCTTTAAATTCTCTTTTTTGCAAAATTTCTCAAACCAAGTCTCATTCTAAGCCAAGTCAATCCATCATGAGGACATGGTTGACCTAAAAACATCATTTTGAGCAAGTTTTGTGTTGAACAAAACTTCATTTGAAGCTTGCAAGATGGAGAAAATGACCTATAATGCCAAATGACCTATAATCTTACTTTCCCAAAATACCTCTGACTTGTAAACCTCATAACTTGAGTTCTACAAATCAGATGGAAGACTTCTAGTACAATTTGGAAAGCTAAGATCAAGGCCTATAACTTTCATGTTGGTCAAAAGTTTAGGAGAAACACTCTTCTAAGTCAAACGTTCCTTGGAAGTTGGTGATCGTTCACAGTCAAATTTCACATTCCTCAGATGACCTGTAACTTGTCTGGACCATAACTTGAGTTCTATAGATCCAATGGAGGACTTCTAGTACTCAAATTAAAGCTAAGGGCATGCTCTACAAGTTTCATGTTGGCAAAGAGTGGAGATGAAACTTGAATATTGAGATAAGTGGTCTTGAAGTTAGGCACTAAATAGAGGATTTTACCCTGAGAACCCTAATTTAGCAACTCCTTACACTTTGAATTCTTCTTGAATATATCTTGGAATATCATCTAATGTATCTCAATACAACTATCCATGATTACAAAGACTTAGAAATGAGCTTTGATCCTCTTCAGCTGCACAGTTGACTTAGGATTACCCAGATGAAAACCCTAATTGCAACACCTTCAACTGTGGCTCTTGACACTTGGTACAATGACTTGTCTGAGCTCCCTCATGAGCCTCAAGGCACTCTATGAGATCTATCCACACCATCTCTCCTTAATCAAGGCTCCACAACCCACTGATGATCTTCAATTGGTCCTCAGACTAGGAGATTAACCACATACAAACAACTGAACCTCTCAAGAACCCAACCCTCTTCCTGATGACTTTGGTGACTTCTCAAGCTTGAACAAGACCTCTAGATAGGCTCCTCTGGATATAAACCACACTTGATCCCCTGCACAAATGAACAATGCTATGCTATGCAAATGTTAGAACAATGCAATGCTAATGCAATGAAACATAAATCGAGTAAGAAAAGGTTAGACAAATTTTGAGGTTCAACAGTTGTGTATTTTGTATGGACGATGCTAGGCATCATACCCTTTTTGAAAAGTTTTTGACAAAAAGTCAAGAGGCAAAAAGGTTTAATATTTGTTAAATTTCTTTTAGAATTTGAAAAAGAGGTTAGAGATAAGTTAAAGTGTTTTTGAATTTTTTTCCTTTAGGAAATAAATTTTAGTTTTAAGAAAAATACTCGATGTATGATCGAGGTTTAAATTAGCGTAATGGCGATTGCAAAAGGCAACTGACTTATAAGGGAAGTAACCACTTGACGTTGGATCAAGGGTTTTAGAAAAAGTTAGGTCGAATCCTAGTCCCTAAGGGTGCTCCTAGTCAATGAAACTACAACCAAAGAAAGAGAGAAAGTGTTGGTATGAGGTTGATGGTGATGCTAAAAACAAATCTACTTACAAGTTGAGGTATGACTTGATATATCAATCAAGAATATTTTAGGTTTGGTTGATGGCGATCGTAGAAACAATCGACTTACAGGGTTTAAATATGGCTTGATTAAATCAAGAATTAGTTTTAAAATCAACTAAGGCGTGAACGGAAATAAGACGCGTACAAAATACTAACATCACACATCAAATTAATCAAAATGTAAATTGAAACGAAAAGTGCACGGATTAAAATCATGACGCAAGTACGCAAATCAAGGTCGTGTACACGAAAACGTGCAAGGCTACAAAGAGAAATTAGATCGAATCTAAACACAATGATGTTAGATTGTTGTTCTTAACATAAAAACACAAATTGCTACCACATAAGCGGTCCTCGCAAGTCGAATCAAGAATCAACAAGATAAAATTAAAGAAAATCACAAGTTGTAAATCGAAACACGAATTGGTCGGTGCACAACAAGCAGATTGTCGCTAGGTCAAACCATCAGACGTGTGCACAAAATCGAAAATACAACAATAACTAATCAGAGAACCACACATAAATCAAAAAGATCGACCAATAGTTTGCTACACTCAACGTGATCATAGCAATAAGGATCAAACTTATGCGAATCTAAATTTATCAAAAAGAAACCCAAAAAAAAAGTTAAACGTTTTAAAATAATAACGTTGCTAACGCAAAAATGCAATCATCGCAACCGGATCGAACTACCGCAAATGTCATGCATCATGCACACCAATATGCACACAACATATCGATGATTTGATTCGAACAATAAATTAAAACATCATTAACACCCAATATATATATATATATATATATATATATATATATATATATATATATATATATATATATATATATATATATATATATATATATATATATATATATATATATATATATATATATATATATATATATATATATATATATATATATATATATATATATATATACACAGAAATGCTATGTTTACACCAAAACATACACTACACCGTATGCACTTTTCATTAATACAATGAGGAACAATACATAAACAGTGTGGAACAGTGCCATATGAACATGGCATGTGTTCGTGAATAGTAACGTGAATAGTGTTTGCGTACAGTATATGAACAATGATTTTTTAAGAGTGAATAAAGTTGGTTAATGAAATGTAAAAAATTGGTTAATGAAGTTATGAAGATGGGTAATAAATGCCTAGATATTAAAAATAATTTTTAGTAGCAAATTAAAATTGGTTAATAAAAAGTAAAAAGTTAGTTAATGAAGTTATAAAGTTTGTTAATAAAAGTTCAGATATTAAAAATAATTTTGAACAGTCACCAAAGTTGGTTAATACAACGTAAAATGTTGGTTAATAAAATTATGAAGTTGGTTAATCACGCAATTTATTATCAATACTTCTTTTAATAAAAAATACAAAAATAATTTTTTTAAAAAAATATTATTATAATATTTCACTGTTCACCGTATTGGTGAACAATAAAATACGGTGTAAGTGTAGAAATTGAGTGTAAGAATATCATTTCTTTATATATATATATATATATATATATATATATATATATATATATATATATATATATATATATATATATATATATATATATATATAACCACACATTTATATATAGACTGTATATATATTTTTATTTAAGGTTAACATAAAATGAAAGCTAACAACAGTCTAAACAAACCGAAATTTATAAGGAGCAGCCTTTTGTCCTTTTGCAGTCTCCTTCATTTTACAATACTAACGATATATATAAGAATCAAATAAATTAGGATTACCTCTAAATTTTCAATAATATCTTTAATATTTATTTTAGAGTCCAAATTAAAAAATATTAATTAAAATTAAATAGAATTTAAACTATTAAAATAATTAAAATAAAAATATAAAATAAAAAACTAATAATCCTATTTATTTATTTTAAATATTTAGACAAAAATGTAAAAATAAACGGACTCCAAATAAATAAAAGTCGGGCACCGAAGTGCTCAAAAAAACAAATCGAGCGTACTAAAATGATCAACGCGAAATAAACAACTCAAAAAAAATACAACGTTTGGTCAGATTTAAAAATAAATTTTGACCTGTTAAAATGCTTAAATTGATCAAAATGCGACAAAAAATAGTCAAAAAATTAATACGAACACGTCAAAAAAAACTACGCAAAACGTAGATTAATATATTTGACATCTACCAGCACGATTTTGAAATTTTCCGTCCACCGATTTTACGCACAGTTGAGATTTAGTTTGAACAATCTATTTGTAAATCTAAAAAATTGTTCTGGCTGACATTTTAGGTACTATGCGGGATGAAATGAATGTAGAGTGAAAATAAAGTCAGTTAAATAAAAAAATTAAAATATCCAGACTAAATTGGGGTAAGACAGATACCAATTCAAATATTATTCTACCATTCTCATTCATTTTTATCCACACAATTTTCCTTTTTGTTTTATGTCCACATATTTTTCTAACTATGACCATCCACCACCACAAACTAATAATACAGGTTCCTATGTATCTTTTCCACATATCAGTAGAAAGAAACATTAAGAGAGAAGGGAGACTTAGAGAGAAAGAAGGAAAGGAAAGGGAGAAGAAGAAACTTGGAGAAAACAATGAACTTGGAATCCATCATCATCATTTCTCAACATTATTCTTCATCTCATTAGCAAGGTGGGTTCTAGTTAGAAATGTGTGATATTTAGGAATTAGGTTTTTTTTTAATCATAGGATAGTTAGAGAAAGCCATGATAGTATGATAAGTGTGTTCTCTTTATCATGAAAATTTTCATGAACAATGATTCTACCATGTTCTTGATATGTTTCTTGTGTTCTCATGTTGATGAAATTGTTATTGTTCTTGTTCATATTGTTGTTATTGTTGTTATCTTTTGATTTCATATTGTCTTGGGTCATTGGATGCATCAAGGTGATGATTTTTGGTGTTTTTCTCACCTAAATGCATCCAGATATTGTTTTGCTTCGCTACAGTTCGCTAAGCGAAGCCAGGGGAAGTTTTCTACTGACTTGGTTCGCTAGGAGTTTGCTCAACGAAGTTTGTTCGTTGGGAGTTCGCTGAAGCTCGCTAAGCGAACTTGTCTACACTGAGAAAAATACTTTGCTTCTTATTTCCACCATAACTCGAGAACCATAACTCTGATTAACGCACGGTTGAAAGTGTTGGAAAGCTTGTTTAAAATTCTATATGATCATGATATTTTTATGATTCCTTATTGCATGTTGTTTGTGATGAATGGAATATTCTTTATTTTTTTATGTGTTCTTGTGTTATAACCTTGTTTGGATGATTCCTAATGCACTAAAAAAACTTATAAACACTTACCGTGACATATGTGCATTGATTTAACAATAATCTAAGTGAGTTAACCTAGAAATCTAATTAAGTTAAGAAGTTAGACATATAACTTATATAACATTAGACGACGACGTTTATTTGTTATGATGCCTAGGTGAGTATTATGGATGGATGATTGTCATAATTGAGAGTGAAATGCCTTGTATGGAACATGTTGCATTGTTATGTGATTAAGTTTAATATGATCACCTTGTGATTGTCGAATACAATCACGTTTGTTTCTATCTAAGTCACATGGTCGGAAACAACCCCTTGATTGTGTCGTCCTAAGTTGTGATGCTTATATAGAGTAAAAATTGGGATGTATGCACTAATACTTGAATGGCCTGGGTTAGAATCCCAAAAGCGGTGGATCCCAAAGTGGGTTAGAGGCCCATACGGACAAAAGACTTGAAATGGGTTTGGAGCCCCAAAGGAAGGGAGGATTTTTGAAGTGGATGTGATCACTTGGAATTTGAAGTCCATGCGTATGTCAAAATATGATACAAGGATCTGTGACCCATGTCAATAATCCTAGACGTAGGTTTAGCCGGGGAAAGTTACCTTGATGTGGTGTCTGATTAGTGATTATTTGAGTTGTGGAACTCATGAGGCATGTTTCCATACATTGCGAGTTTTGTGAACTCAAGTCTTCTTCCCCTCTTTGTGAATTGAGTTAAGATTTTGATTAGAACCTTGTAGAGTCAAGCGGAACCATAAGATAGGAAACCCGCTGAGATTATCATCTCACCCATTGTTGTTGATTATTTTTCAGGTAGTTTTGAGCAGGTGAAGGGTAAGGACAAGATAGCTTGATGTCCTTGCTTGTTTGATGTTTTGGATGGCTTTTTAGTTGTGTAGATATCTCTTTTGAGATCATTCTATAATGATCTAGTTTCTAGTTTTATTTTGGGTACCCTTGTATATACTGTGACATAATTGTAGTTTCTTTGTAGGCATGTAAATATGTACAATGTTGTCACTAGGCACTTTTGTGTTCAGTACCAACATTACAACCGTGTATAATATATATTTCTAGTCATGTATTATATACGGGTGTTACAGAGGCAAGTAAATTAATCTCTCAACTAAACGATATATTTTTTATCTACTGCAACATATTCTTCTATATTACCTAATTTAAGATTTGGATCCACACGAATGTTCACAGATTTACACGCTACTTTCCCTATCTCGTTAAGTAAATTTGTTGTGTTTTTGTTGAGATATAAAGATGTCAAAAATTCAAACGTTGACAAATTTCGGAGATGCATCTTCGAAATTTTCTGCAACTTTTAACTACGTCAATGACAGTAATAGAGACCACCAAACCCCAAAAAAATGCATTGATTGTTACTTTTAACCATCAAACATGTTTCTCATCAACTGTCTATCCATTAAAATAACATACTACCAAAAACCCTAAAATGTCCTTTAGTGTTAATATTATTTACACTATATTAAAGACTATTACGTCACTATCTAATGAATCAGTTATTCTCTTATAAACCTTCAAACAATGGTTAGCACTTCAAATTTGGTAGATGAGGATGATGAGGAGGAAGATGTGGATGATGATGAGGATGAGGTAGTTGGTCAAGAAAATGTTACCCCTCTTGTGCCAACAATTAATGAGATTGGGAAGGTTATTATAAAACCATATGGTACTGGGTAAGTCATATATATTCTAAACTCATATAATGTGATTTGATTGCTAGTATTCCAAATCTCAATTTTTGTGATATAGTATTCAAAATCTGCATAAAACATTTATAGAAGAAAAAACTAGTAGCAGGTAAGAAATTCTTTACAAAAAGACATTAATTTAGTAGTTTTAACATTTATAACATGTTTGCTTGCAATTGAGATCTTAGCAATGTAGTCTTAAATTTAACTAACATTCAGAAGAAGTTAAAATTTCCAAGATAGAATTGTTATGTAGAATAATAAGTATAACATAGATAAAATAAATAAAGTTACATGTTCTGTGATAGTTCAATTATGAAAATAAACTATGTCTCAACCTGCAAAATTAGAAATATGCAGTAAAACAGATACTGTAGAGAATTTAATAATTATACCATTCAAAGTTTGGTTGCACAATGGGTTTTAATTATTTGCGGTGCTGGTGCAAAGTCATGAAAGGAGTAAACAATAAAACTAGTGGATAACACCCTATTTGGGTGTTTCCAAAAAGCTAGATTGTGATGCCTAACTATTAATGATCAATCATAGTAGCACCATGGTGATTAGTTGCCTGGGATAAATCTATGATGACATCATGTAGCTTAGTCAAATTACAAACCTATTTTAGGCTAATTATTAGGCACTAAATAATACAACCAAACCAAACCAAAATAAGTGGAACTCTATACTGTAACACCCTTCTAAACCTCAAGTAATATATATAAATAATTAGAGTAAATTATCATGCATCTCAAATAAGGGTGTCACATATAACTCAAAACATCACACATATACTTGTCATGCTCAATAACAGTTAAAATAAATTCATACTTTTCATATACTTTCACATAGCATGTAGCAACAGAATTACTTCAATCATAAATTAACATAATGAAATCCCCATGATCAACTCATTCATAATCATCAGGTAGGCATAAAAGTCGATATTCTACATAATTCAAATAGCAATAACAAAATAAAGTAGAGCACATAAAGTATCTCCCAAAATATGAATCGAAAGTTCCCAGTGTTACATGATCAGAGCACAACTCAACCTAAAATAAATAGAGAAACTAAAATAATCTACTCCAACGCCTACCTCGCGCTAAAAGCAACTATACTCCTTGGTACCTGAGCGATGTCGTACAAAACATCATTCCAACAGAAGGGTGAGAATTCACATAATTATTGAAATTATAAGATAATATATAATTTAAGGCATACGAGCATAATCACAATTATTCTCACACTTCAAAAGTTTCATCAGTATATTATCACTCAAGTTACCATACTATTCATAAGTACATACTCACAAATCTACAATTTCATCAATTCATCAATTTCAATATTTTGCATAATCTCATATTTCAACCACAATGCAATAACAATGCAACGTAATGCAACTGGCCTTTTAGTTCATATAGAACCCATCAATTATCATCAATTCTCATTCAAAATTATGGATACATCGCTTATATCCCACAAGGAACGACATCTCAGTCATTCTACCCCAGTGAGTACCCCACTAGGAACGACATCTTAGTCATTCTACACCAGAGCATACGACTATATCACTTATACCCCACTAGGAACGACATCTCAATTATTCTACCCCAGTGAGTACCCCACTAGGAACGACATCTTAGTCATTCTACCTCAGTGTGTACGACTATATCACTTATACCCCACTAGGAACAACATCTCAGTCATTCTAGCCCAGTGAGTACGAGTCTTGGCCAAGTCTTATGCAATGCAAACCATGATAACTCACTCATGACAAACATATGCATACACACGTAATTCAACACGATGAATTACTTACCACATACATTGATATTAATTTATACAATGTTTTCACGCTACAAAGACCATCATCAATAATCATATTTTTCATAATCATAACATTCTTACTTCAAACATTAACACCACACTTATTAAATAATACACAAAGTATCAACATAATCCAATCTCAATACACACAAAACACATTAACGATTAATCATAGAATAATTAATTCATCATCAATAATTAAATTCATTATTCAAATGGTATACAAAACATTTTACAATATAATCACAATTGTATTATCATTACAACAAGCAATAACTATCATGCATTTCATGTTGTCACACATCAAAATATACTTATACAAGCACACACACAAGTATTCAAATAATCCACAAATAATTTCACAACCGGCAACAAACAGTGCAACAGTTTATTAATAGAACATATACACAATTGACTTCCCAAACATATTGTCGCATCGCTGCGAAGAGGGGCCGGCAAAGACAGAAGAGTCTCCACCGTTTGTTATTTATCCCAAAAGAGGGAAAGAGAACGATCAGAGAAAACCTAACGAAAAGGGAGAAGACAGGTCATCGCAACCAAATCTTGGTTCGGGAGTCGGTTACGCAAGGGGAAGGTATTAGCACCCCTCACATCCATCGTACTCGACGGGATCCACGCTTTGTTATCTATCTAAAAGGGTGTTTACTATCTAAGCGACGGCTCAAGGACAAAAGAAAAGAAAAGATACTCGATAGAGCATCGCCGCTCTATGCCTATGCATTCCCTCGTGCAATGGGAAAATCAGAGTCAACGTAGTTCGGCTAACTACGGGTGAAAATGGGGGAAGGTTGTTGGCCAAGACATCGCTGTCTTGTGTCTACGTATCCTCATCTGGTATGAGAAATCAGAGCAAACATAGTTCGGGCTGACGAGAACACCAGTTGGTTCAAAATGTTTTAGGCCCGAGTAGGGTTAACACTTAGTTTTAGCAGTTAGGTGTATGCAGCTCGACCATTGGAGACTTAGGTGTTACCTGTTTGCGGTAGAACCAAGAGTTAACAAAACTTTCCTTATGAAAAAGGTTTTCCAAATTAAGATCCCGAAGGATAAAAAGGTTTGAAGTTTGTTTTTGTGTTTTTTAGAGAAGAAGTGCATTGATCATTGTTTGTAATTCATGTTGCACTAAAGACTATGACTTAGGAGCGAATGCGTCGCATGTCGTCCTAAGGACGTACACTAAACACTTTAAGCAATTGAGAGGAATCCCCCCAATCACCATTTCCCAAGTACTTAAGGCTTGTAACGTACAATAATCCTTAACCTTTATTAAGTGTTTTAAGAGGATTTGAAGATGAGAAGAGAAAGACACTCTAAAGGGAGGCTAAGACTCAACCTAAAGTTGTCATACAAAGTGCACCTATGATTGGGATAAAGGGGAATGCTACCTAATTTTATCATGCATGGATTCAAGCCTAAGGTATATCATAATCACCCTTGAACAAGGAAGATTAGAGATTCTAAGGGATTATGGCAAAGAAGAAAGAAGAAGAAGAAGGAAGCATGAAATAAGAAAGATACAAGTATGCAAACATGTAATGTGCAATTAGAATGAAAGTGAGGGAGGAAAATAGTGTGGGGCAGTAGCCTCCACAATCACATCTCAACCTCAAGCATGCATATGAGATATGCAAAGAAGAAGGAAGAAAGAATGCACACAAAAGAAAGCAAACAAGTGCACACAAGTGGGATGAAATGGGAGAAAATGAATCCTACAACCATTTATCATCAACCACAAGCCCTAAGGAAAGCCAAATGAAAAGAGATGAAGGAAAGATTAAATGGGAACATGGGAGGCAATGTGAGGACAACAAGGATCTCACATGGGCAACTCGACCATAAGCATCACCAAATTATGCAAAATACACCAAAAGAAGTCCTCAAAGAACCATCATTCAAGACATGGTTCAAGTACCTCCTAAGGAGGGACCAAACCAATTCAAATGGGATTCCAAATTCATTGGACAGAATCAAAGATGAGAGGAGAAGGTGCACAAAGCAAAGAAAGAAAATCACACAAGATAATGCAAGCATAGGCATGGAGAAAGACCTAAGTCTTAAGTACATTCAACACTTGAACTTCAAGTGGAAAGCCTAAAAAGAAATACAAATCTCAACAAGCAATGAACAAGTTTATGACCTAAAAATGAACATCCAAACACCTCAATATGTTAAAAATATGAATCAACAATAGTTAGGAGCTCAATGGATCCACAAAGGTCATTTCCAAATCAAACTAGGTCAAGTGCTTGTATGAACCTCCCTTAGAAGTAGCTTGACTTGCAAGTCACCTCAAAAATAGGAAAATGACTCAAAAATAACCAAATAAAATCTCAAATGATCATCAAGATGTTGGCAACCAGAGGCCAAAAGCACAAGGGCAATGTTCCATCAAAGTACCACCAAAAGAAATAAATTCCTAAGGTGCACCACTTTGAAATGGAAGAATTGAGGGTCAACGAAGGTTTTTAACGCAGTTAAGCTTGCTCAAAAAGCTGCAGAATCAATCAATGAACTTCAAGGAAGGTGATTATGGCTTTGAATTGCTCTGAATTGGCTTGAATTTTAGTTTCACGATTTCACTTTGTTCTTGAATTTTGCAACTGCTCCTATGCGTGTTCTTCACCAAAATGCCAGAATCAAGCTTCATTCTTCATCAGAAGCTTTTATGTAATGGATCCATGATAATTTGGGGGCCCAATTTGGCCTGGTTTGCTTGAATTGAGAAATTGTCCAAAGTTGGAATTTTGAGTTCATACACATGTGAAATGGCTCCAATTTCCCTTGTTTTTTATTCAAATTAACAGCTGATACTTGGAATTGATCTTGTGGATGGGAATTATCCCTGAATTTGATCCAATGGTTGATTTTGAATGTGAAACTTCGCCATGAAGTTACTTGAAATGGCACGAGTTCTAGCTTGCATCATTCAAAATTCCTCGGTGCATTGTGTTTGTTGTGATAAAGTGAATCAAAATATGCACAAACATGTTATGAAAATGATTTAAAACCACTTCAATTAAATTCATGCCTTTAAAGTTCATTTTCCTTGATTTTTCTTCACCAATATTCATATCCATTCCAAATACATGACAATTTGATGTTTCATGATGGATTGGATATCATTTGAAACAAGTTTCATGTTGGAGAAAGTTCCATTTGAAGTTCACAAGATCATGAAATGGACCTATAATCAAAAAGGCCTATAATCTCACTTTCCCAAAATACCCCTTCCTTGCAAGCTTCATAACTTGAGTTCTACAAATGAGATGAAGGACTTCTAGGACTTTTTGGAAAGCTAAGATCATGAGGAACAACTTTCATGTTGATTGAAAGTCGAGGAGAAAAATGATTCTAGGTCAAAAGTTCCTTGGAAGTTGGTTGACTTTTGTCGACTGAAAATACATTCATCTGAGGACCCATAACTTGTCAGCATCATAACTTGAGTTCTAGAAACCCAATGGATGAGTTCTAGTACTTAAAAGAAAGATAAGAACATGCTCTACAAGTCTCATGTTTGCATCAAAGTTAGATGAACCTTGTATCATGAGATATGTGGTCTTGAAGTTGGGCACTAAATAGGGGATTTTACACTGACAAACCTCTGAAACCCTAATTTAGTAACTTCTCACACTCTTGATTATTCTTGGATTGATCTTGAAATAACATCTTAGATGTCTCAACACAACTATCCATGATCATAATGACTTAAAACCAAGTCTTAATCTCCTTCAAATCCACAGTGGATCTTGCACTAGGCAGATGAAACCCTAGGTGTACAATCCTCTGACTGCAACCTCTTGCACATGATGTACCAACTTGCATAAGCTCCACAATGGCTCTCAAAGCACTCAATGAGCTTCATAACATCTCATATTCATAAACTTGGACTTGTGATCTTCTGATGATCCTCAATTGGTCTCCAAGATAGGAGATGAGCAATATACATCCATTCACTTTCTCAAAGAGCTTTGACCTTCTCCTGATGATGATAAGCACCTAACCACTTGAATAAAACCTCTTGCTTAGGTTTAGACCCTTGGTAACCTCCTCTTCCTATGCACACCTCTCTTGATCCCCTACAAATGAACAATGATATGCAATGCAGATGCAAGAACAATGCAATGAAAACATAAACCAAGTAAAGCAAAAGGTTGGGCAAATTTTGGGCTACAGTAGCTGCCCCTATTCAAGCGACTTGGACCTGACTGGGTGAAAAGCGAACGGATTTCAAACAATTAAGGTAAAAGACGATTGAATACCAACAAACCCGAAAGTTTGCCAACCGTAGAAATAAACTGCAAACTCTGATTAGGGATAAAAATATCCGGAGATAACTGAATAATGGTCGCAACATCGACATGCAGTCGGAAGAATCATCTGACATCGTCGCCAGACAACGACACTAAGTCGGAAAGATCATCTGACATCGCCGTCAGGTACCGATACTAAGCCGGGAAAACATTTGTTATCATACAGCTGATAATGCACCTCTGACTTCTCCGTCAACCCTCTGCATCAATTTAGAAAAACATATGACCTCGCCGTCAGGTAATAACATCAATTCTGAAAGAAGATATCTTTGACTTTGCCGTCAGGCCTCTGACCTTGCCGTTAGGTATCGACACCAAGTCGACAAAATACATCTGACATTGCCATCAGGTATCCACACACATCTGACATCGCCGCCAGGCCTCGACATCAAGTCTATAAAAGCATATGACATCGCCATCAGGCCTCGACATCAAGTCGGTAAAAGCATCTGACATCACCGTTAGAACCATTGAATCCAATAAGCAATAAACCAATCGACTCCACTCACAGCTGAGAATAAACATCTGACATCACTTTCAGACATTCGTAAGATAAAAACAGGTATCAGATCCTGAGATAAGGACTCCTGACATCATCGCCAGGCTTTCGCTAAATAAAAGCGAGTAACAAATATGAAAATCGGATCAACACAGAGCATCTGACATCGCCTCCAGGCATCTATTGAGTTGATGAAGACATCTGACATCGCCGCCAGGAATTCACGAAGCTGATACACATCTACAAAGGATAAACATCTGACATCGCCGTCAAGTATCCACGTAGTTGAGAAACCTCTGACATCGCCGTCAAGAATCCACACACATCTGACATCGCCGCCAGGAATCTGTAGGGGATGAACCATCTGACATTGCCGTCAGGAATCCACGAATTTGATACACATCTGACATTGCCGCTAGAAACCTGCATCAAGTCGGAGAATACATCTAACCTCGTCGCCAGGTACTCACACATATCTGACATTGCCCCCAGGAATCTGCGGAGTTAATACACCTCTGACATCGTCGTCAGGCCTCTGACTTCGCCGTCAGGCATCGACATCCAGCCGAAAAACACATCCGACCTCGCCGTCAGATATCTTGCTTGATAAAATACAAACACCAAATCTGAAGATAGGCACTTCTGACATCGCCGCCAGACATTCGCTAAATAAAAGCGAGAAACGAACCCGAAGGTAAATACATTTGACATTGCCGCCAGACCTTCACTAAATAAAAGCGAGAATCAAACCCAAAGGTAAGGACTTCTGACATCGCCTCCAGACATTCTCTAAATAAAAGCGAGAATCAAACCCAAAGGTAAGGACTTTTAACATCGCCTCCAGACATTCGCTAAAATAAAAGCGAGGATCAAACCTAAAGGCTGGATCAACCGAAGCCGATAAACCCATCTTGAGAATACTCCACTGGGGAAGAGAGAAACTTAACCAAGCAACTCTGGTAGGGAGAGAGAGAAATTTAACCAAATAACTCTGCTTTGGGAGCGTGAAGAAACTTAACCAAGTCACTCCGCTGAGAACTTTAACCAAATCACTCTGTTGGCGATCCCACTGGGGAAAGAAGAGGAACTTAACCCAGTAACTCTATTGAGAAACACCTGATAAGATGAACACATCCCTCAAATGTTGCACCATGGTCTAGACACCATACAGGCTTATAACAACCGCTAAAGTCTGATGACGCCGCTGGGGAAAAACGTAAGCCAGGGTCTGAATACCACGTGGGCTAACGGAAACTGCCATGGTCGGGATATCATTCGGGCAGAAATACCAGTCATCCGTCGGAGTTACATCTGCAAACAAAGAGATAACCACCTGGCTTATGTTACGCATACGTATGTTTGAAAATGGCGTAATGCTCCATACGAGATGGAAATGCTACGCGTTTGGAGGATGCTATGCAACGAATGCAACATGCAACAGAACCAAATCAGCAAAATAAATGCTGAGTACAAAACCAAAATCCACCCTGCTATGGAAAAGGTTAACACATGCCAATCGCAATTGTACTTCAGCTGGGAAACAGACCCGGGATCTTCTTTACCGGGGAACAAAGTTCTTACGAGAGCAAGAAGTTCAAACTCAGCTAGGGATTCTCATCAAAACTTGCTGAGGAAAATTCCTTGAACAGCCTTCCAGAATTCAACTCTTTTGGGGAGCAGACGACTCTGTTGCACCCCAAAATTTGACCAACTACTTATCGCAATTTGGCTCATGTTTCGACTCATTTCATTTTGCATTTGCATACCACGTACATTGCATTTTTTCCAGTCAGATTGACTTTATCGGGATCACAACCCTCTGATAGCATTTCAGACCAATACGAGGACGTATTTTGAGAATCGGTGCTCGTCCCGGTGTTTTCAGCTCTCGCTGTTGTTTTCGAGGACATCTCGGTGTCCGGGTTTTTACCGTTTATTTCGATATAGTTCGCTAATCGATTTAATCGGCTTCCTCTGTAGTTTTAGATTTTTTCCTTATTTTCTAGAATTTTTTATAGATTTAATTCATTTTTCTAGGTATTAGATGGTTTTTTAAATAGCTTTTAGATATTAATTGATTTTTTTTATAGTTTAGAGATTTCTTTAATAATTTTTAAATAGATTTTAGAATAAATCATTTTTTAGATATTAAGTAGAGTTTTTTAAATGTTTTTTAATAGAATATTCTTTTAATAGGTATTTTTTAAGTAGAAATTAATATAGTTTTTTTTCCTATAGAAACTAGTGGAATTATTAGAGATTAATAGAGTTTTCATTAAATAGGATTAATAGATTTAATAGAATGTTTTCTATTTTTATTAGTTTAGAATTAATAGAGTAATTAGAAATTAATAGAAATTAATAAAGGTTTTTTCATTAGTTTAGAGATTAATATAGATTTAATAGTTAATTCTCTTTTTTAGGTTTAATTAGATTTTAATCATTTAGTTAGATTTTAATTAGAGTTTATTAGGTCTAATTAGGTTAGATTAGTTTTAATTTTCAGATTAGTCTTAATTGTAGTCTTAAGTTTTTAGTTTTAATCAGTATTAATTAGGTTTAATCATTAGAGTTAATTAGGTGTTCATTAGTTAATTAGTTCAATTAGGCTTAATCATGTGTTTAATTGTGTCATTAGTTCAGTTCATAATTCGTTGGGCCCATTTGTTGTGGAGGCCCAGCATCCAAACCAGTCCAGTGCAGTGACACTTGTCACGCTATAAAGTCCTCCACGCGTGCATTCTCACTCCCCTCAGTTTTCTCCACGTTCCACTTCCATCCACGTCTCACTCTCTCAGCTTTCCACGTTTTCACTTCAGGTCCCACCATTGACCGCCACGTTTCGCCCACACCACCTCACCAGTTCCAACTGCATGCAGAGCCCACGTTGCTCTCCCTCTCTCCTCCACCTCCTCACACGTGGCCTCCGCTCGCTCCCCTTCACCATGCGTGTTGACACGCGTACCGTCCCCTACCTCTCTCCCCTTCCGGCCATGCAAACGCCGGAGTGCTCTCGCCGGTGAAATCACACGGCGGTCCTCACGGCCGAAACTCCACCAGAAACTGCGTTTTGCCCAGAAAACCATTCAATCTTCATCTTCCTTATCCACCATGTTCATGCCCTCGTCGGAGATCTCACCGGAAAATCCATCTGTCATCAGAAAACTCATCAGAAACTCAAGATCTTCTCATCCGTTTTCCAGAAATTCATCATACTCCATCAACCGCCTTCATCCGTTCTCTGATCCGTGCAACTTCATCAAGATTCATACGAATCTTCACCAACTCGTTCAGGATCGTCGTTGAGTTCTTTGCATGTTCGTCAATCTCTACCAGCTTTTCCAGTTCCGTCCAAGATCTCCTCACCGATTCATAGTATTCACCATCAGATTTCTCCAGATTCTTTGTTGAGTTCATGGCAAGAACCTTCATCAGCGAACACGAGCCAGATTTCAACGAATACGCCAACGCAAAACCTCCAACGGATTTTCATCTCGCATGTTCATCAGGTTCGTCATCAAATCTTCAAGAACGTTCAACGTTGAACTCTAGAAGCGCATCTACATTCAACAACGATCTTCATAATTGCTTCAACAAATCTTCATCTCCTTTGAGTTGTTTCAAGATCTTCAAACGAATCTCGTCCAAAGCCTTCAAGAAGACTCCGTCAATCTTCTTCATGTCCAGATTTTGCGTTCACAGATTCTTTGTTTGATTAGCAGGTGATTGTGGTGGTCAAGTGAAAGATTTGTAAGGATTTAATTTGGGGAGGTTGAATCTGAGGTTGAAAGTTTGTGAGAGAGGAAAGGTTGAACGAGGGAGATGAACGAGAGAGAGATAGAAGGTGACGGCGCATGTTGGAGAGGAGAGTTTGGGACGGCGTCGTGAACAGTAGTATGGGGAACCTAGGGTTTTTTTTCTGAAGCTGGAATGAGGAAGGAAGGTAGACCGTGTGTTGGTTTGGGCCTTGGGCCCCATTGGTTCATTTCGTCCATACACTCTCCGTTTCTTTTTTCACACCCTCCGTTTCCATTCGTTTTTTGTCCTTTGATGAACATGGGCCAAGCCCAGCGAACTTCTGGGCATACCCCCCGTTTTGGCCTCAACCCCCCGGTTTTTGTTTTCTTCAGAACCTGCTTATTGGGCTGGGCCCAGTTCTGCAATGCTGTTCTGTTTTTTTTGCTAGCTGTATACCCCTCCTGCTGCAATGTACCCCCCCTTTGTTTTTTTCATTATTTTCTTTTATTTTCTTAGCATAGATTTTTTAGAGAAAGAATATAAGAAAAAGAATATGCAATAGAAAATATGGAAATATAAAAATAATAGTATTTTTAATATTTTCTTTTAGGATATTTTCTTTTTTAGGATATAATTTCTCATAGAGTTTATTTTACATTTTTTAGAAGTAGATGTAAAAGTCCACTTGTTAGGGGACTATTTTTCATTAGAATTTCCATATTAGATGGATAAGATTTTTTAGGAGTTTATTTTTCCTGTACTGTATCATTGTAATTTCTTTCAGAATATTAATAAAACGAGATTTGTGATGTGGTCTCCGTTCTACCCGTAGTTTCCCGAACTACGCAGACTCTGATTTTTCTGATGAGAATACGTAGGCACAATACTGATGTATTGCCGAGCAAACTAACCCGTAGTTTCCCGAACTACGCAGACTCTGATTTCTCGTTCTCTGATGAGAATACGTAGGCATAGAGTGCGACGCTCTATCGAGTCAATTTCTTCCCGTCTAGATTTAGCAGTCGTAGATAGATTGTTTTTCACCCGTCCAAGTAAACACAACAAGCGTGGATCCCGTCGAGTACGACGGACGTGAGGGGTGCTAATACCTTCCCCTTGCGTAACCGACTCCCGAATCCAGACAATGGTTGCGACGACCTTGTCTTACCCTTTTTCGTAAGGTTTTTCCGATCGTTTCCTTTCCCGCTCTGAGGGATAAATAACGAAAGGTGGCGACTCTTCTGTTGTGCCGGCACCTTATTTTCGCGCAAGCGACAGCTGGCGACTCTGCTGGGGACTTGATAGTTTCCTAGGGATCCAACGTCCCGAAAGCGAGTCAGTTTGGGGATCCAACGTCCCCATGAGAGTCAATCCTAACGCTTGTATGTTTACTTGTTGGGTTGCGTTTATTTACCGCATTTTACTTCTCGCACTTTATTTCCCGCATTTTATCTTCAGTATAATATGATTATCTGTGTTGTTGTGGGATGGGAGTTCTGATGAGTGAGAAGCCAGACCCAGGCTTGAGTGCACTATAGAATTAGAGTGGAAATTAGTGGGCGCGTGCTTGCTTTGCAGGCACTAGTGTCTCATGAAATCCACGCTCAGACGAGGTACATCCGGTTGGCTTCTCTTTCAACCCTTTGGGTTGAGACGGTTGCTGGTTTGGTGGATTGTCGACTCTAGGGACCGATCATTTATGATTCAGCTAAGTGAGGCCGCTTCATGAGCTGGTGATGCCACACCTTCTGGGTATCGTATCACCCCTCTTGAAAGTCTGTGACGCTGATGAACGCATAGGATGTTGTACCTTGAGTCAGTTTAGGTCCATACCCGTGAATGGGAGGGTTTTTGCAGGAAACTTGACTTCCAGCCTACCCGATATCTTGGTTTTCTCTCGTCAGAGCAGACTTATCTCGTCAGCAGCGCAGCAGCAATCAGAGCTTTGTGGGGGCTGTGATCCCATGTTTGTTGCATCTTGTGTTGCATTTGCATAAGCATTCCTGCATCATATTGCATGTCATTCGCCAGCTAGTCAGAGCTCTTATCCAGCCATTATTTTGATTCTGAAGGTGAGTGTTGAAGACGACCAAGGGGTTGAAGCAGATTTTATCAGAATCAAGCAGTAAAGTCAGTTGACAGTTGTTGGTAGCTATGTCAGAGATCAGCTTCCAGTTTGTTGATACCTTGTCGGGTTTCACCGTGACGTCCAATCCTCTGTATGGATCTATGCATGACGAAGACTTTCCGCAAGTGAACAACCTTACTGCAGCTCAGCTTGTGCAGCCATCTGTTGAAGACCGAGGTCTACGTGAGCAGTTTGTCGTCCGAGGTGAATGTTCTCCTTCTGTTGATATCTCAGACTACCAGGGTTTTGCCTTCCCTGGGCCAAAGTCCCGAAGAGAGGTCCCGATAGCAAAGACTGAAGACCCATTAGCTCCCGTGTATGCTGAAAGGTTTCGTGCATTGGATGAAAGATTCAAAGCCTTGAAAGGTAAAGACGCTGTTAACCCTAGTGCTGCAGATATGTGTCTGGTTCCTGGCCTAGTGTTACCTCCGAAGTTCAGAATGTCGAGGTTTGAAAGGTACAAAGGAGATAGTTGCCCGAAGCAACATTTGGTGATGTTCTGTCGAAGAATGACTTCATTTGTGCACAACGACAAGCTGATGATTCATTGCTTTCAAGATAGTCTGACTGGGGCACCTTTGAGTTGGTATATGCAGTTAGAAAGTGATCAGATCCGATCATGGATGGATTTAGCCTATGCTTTTTTGAAACAGTATGACTACAATCTTGATGAAGCTCCTATTCGCACGCAGCTGCAAGAATTGTCTCAAGGGAACAATGAACCTTTCAGAAAGTATGTTCAGAGATGAAGAGAATTTGCTGCCAGAGTGCAACCACCGATTCTAGACCAAGAGTTAAAAGGCATGTTCGTAAACTCCTTGCAGAGCCCGTACTTCGAAAGAATGCTTGGAGTTGCACCAAACTTCTCTGAATTGGTAAGGGCAGGAGAACGCATCGAGTATGGTGTAAAGACTGGAAGAATCCAGAATGTTTCGAGCGGTCAGGCTAGCGAAACTGAATCTCTCTATAGCTTTCAAACTGAAGATGGAATTGTGATCAATGCAATCATGAATGATGTTGGGTATCCTCGAGGCGAATCAGTGAAATCTGTTGGTTCTCCGTCTTCTCAGCGGTTAGTATCTTCTGTGTCTCGTTATTCTGGACAGACAATTGTGCCTGGGGCACCACATCGGGAACCTTATGTAACTCCTCTCGCAAATCCACGAGCCCATGGCCGAGGTTATCAGAAGCAGCGTCAAAATCAGAACCGACCTCGTAATAACTTGGAACGAAGGAACGCTCCTTCCCATCCGGTGCTTGTGCCGTATAGCCAGATTCTGCCACATTTGATTCAGAATTCTTTGGTGGAACCGAAAGCTCTCAAGCCCGTGCCAGAGCCTTACCCTCCAGGGTACAATCCTCATGCTCAGTGTGGTTACCATGGTGGATCTCCAGGGCATGCAACTGAAGATTGCAAAGCTTTTCAGAAAAAAGTGCAACAGTTGATCGACAAAGGGTGCATTTCCTTTCCTGAAGGAGTTTTGGTGGTGCATGACAACCTCTCAGCCGTCTGAGCTCGCAGATTCAGAGGTTTATTTCCAGAAGCCAATGGTCCAGACGGGCAGACGTCCTCAGCATTGGCAGTCTTCGGACTTTTTTTTTATCATTTGCATTTGTAGTTTCTTTTCTGTTAGTTACTACTTGCTGTTAAACATTGTATGTTTCGAATGGTAATGTTAATAAAGTGACTATGCATTTTTCTGAATTAATCATGTCGTTGTCACTCATTTACTGCATTGCACTGACACTTGCACTTTATTCACTCCACTTTATCACTATGATTAGCAAAGAGTGGAGGGAGGATGATGAAACTGAATACTCATAACCGATGATCGTATGCTTTCAGATAAAACCTTGTCGATGACGTACAAGGCATTATTTCAAATCCCCTAAACACCGGAGAGATAAGGAAGAGAATCCCTTGTTAACCATTTCGAGCCGAGAAGTAGAAGTTTCTTTCGGATTTTTAAACCCTCACATCTTAACCCGGGGCAGGGTAGTTGTCAGTTAGCTTGATCGAGCGTTCAAGTCTTATAGAGGAGTGTTGTCTTTCGAAGACCAATCACATCGTATTTTTCCCCCAGAGGTCGTACCTCGTCAACCACAATGGTTAAACCTCACCAATCAGGAGTGAGACAGTTATAAACCTCTCGGATGAATCCAGACGGCCAGTGTCGCACGACTTGTTTCGAAAAAAAGAATAAGAAAGCCCTCTAAGTAAAAAGAAAAGAAAAGCTGAAAAGCTGATACTTAGGCAAAAATCAGGGCATCCCGCTGGACTTCAAAAGAAAAATCGAAAAGAACTCTGAAGAGTCAGTCCAGGCAAAAATTAGGGAATCAAAAGAATGAAAAAGAAAGGATATAGAAAGAAAAATCCTCAAACAAGGACAAAGTCGTATAGATACATGCACCGAAAAAAAAAAGGAGTAACTGTCACTCCGAAACACCTTGTGAGTTCTTTAACCAGTTGTTCCTGATGTTCAACATACCTCTCGAAGAGGTGAGCACTCGAGCCGAGTTAACTGAACTTTAGGATCGGAGATCATCACGTAGAAGGGGTGGGTACAAATCATAATTTGAGTCAAATATCCTTTGTTTCACGAACCGTGAACCCGACCACGATACAACCCTTAAAAGACCTAATTGAGGCAGGGTCTATTCTGAAAGCGCATTACGATAAGGTTGAGTAACCTGACTCCTGCATGATTTGTTAATCATATCTTTGTTGTATTTTTCACTGATCGAATCAGCACTACGTTTGAACTCTTCAGTTCACTCGTCACTCACTAGCATGACACGTAAACGAGTGACATCACAACATTTTTTCAAAATCTGCATGAACACTGCATTAAAATTACCATTCGTGAATAAACAATTTTAATTGCAGGTTAGTAGTTGATACGAAGGAACTCCAACAGAGAATAGTCAATCAGGACTGAATCGTCAATCAGTCTGGATCAGAATGGTACACTGTGAAACCCTGGGAATCTGGGGCATTGACCTCCTGTGAGTTTAGAATCAGTTTATCTGAGGACGAGTCCCGGAGTATCGGTTGATTATGGGACAGATTATTCAAGAAGCAGTGGAGCTGAAGTGAATCTTCTCGAGACCCAATCAGGGGCAGCTATCCAGAACTCCTGTGATTTGAGGGCGTATCCTCCAGTGTTCAATCAGGGCATGTTGAGTCGCTCAACGCTCGTTCAGGGGCAAGCTACTTCAGAGGCATTGAAACCAATCGTGCTGAGAGTCGGTTGATTGAGGATGAATCCTTCCGTTGTACAGATGTTGGGGCAGGCCATCTGAAGATTGTCTTATTGCCAGCTGCTTTCTGTTCAGAACGAATTTTCCCAAGAGTCGGATTGGGGCAAGTTGAATTGCACTGGGGTAAGTTGTTCAAATGAGTTTGTTCACCCTATCACGAGTTGAGTGTCGGGGAATCGTGTCATTACCCTACCAAAAACCTGAAACTTCTGAAGAAGCCTTGCTGCCATTGGATTGTTATCCTACAGCCTAACCTGTTACTCGGCTAAACCTTGTAACCAAATCGTTTCAAAGCCCAGTTCTCGTCTGGCAAGCCAGAGATCAGTTCTCGTCTAAAATCCAAACCAGAAACCAGTCCTGTCTGGTCACCTTTTCTGTAACCTATTGTTTAACCAGTCCTCGTCTGGTCAGCACAGTTTTAAAGCCCAGTTCTCGTCTGGCAAACCAAAAATCAATTCCCGTCTGATATCCAAACCTGTAAGTCAGTTCTCGTCTGACAACCTAACATATCTTGCTATCAGTTCTCGTCTGGTAGTCCACCTCGAATGCTAGTTCTCGTCTAGTATTTCCCTTTCAAATCCACTTTTGTTGGTAACCAGAAATAAATCCACTTTCACCATAAACCTATCCCTAAACCAGAAAAAGCCTAAGTGTACCTGGCCCGATTCCTAGTGACTCGCATGTTGTCACATTCCCCGACACAAGGATCGATTGATCCCAGCTCCATGATTGGTATTCTGTATTCCCTGTGTTGATGTTGTCGAATCAGGATTGTTTTCTCAGCAGAGACGTACAGTTTGAGATTGTTTCCCCTGTGCAGTTTGAGATTGCAGCAAGTTGAGATGGCATTCATCCCTTATCAGGGTAGGATCAAGATTATCCTCAGCAGGGCGAGATTGATATTTCCGGCAGAGTATGGCCATCCCAAGCATCGAATGTTGATTAGCCTGATGTGCTATTTTCCCAAGTGGGTTGAGACTGAAGCCTTCCCAGACCGGCAGATTTGGGTTTATTTCCCCAACAGTGGGACTGATGCAAGGTTGTATCCCCACAGAGTCCGAGTTCGACTCCTTTTCCCTCCGAGTCCAGGTCATTGACTCATTCCTCAAGCAGAGGTCGACGTTGATTCCCTCATTGAGTAATCTCCAGACGGGTAGACTTTGATGTCAGGCAGAGAAGAGTTATTTCTCAGTAGTTTGCTTCGTACCCTATAAGGACTTAGGGTGTTCCAAAAGGACCATTGAGGGTTGTTTTCCTCAGTGAAGGGAGATTCAATTTCAGTGATCGATTGTTATCTTCCGCAGACGCCAGAGGTGTTTCCTTGATAGGATCAATACGTCTCCATCAGAGTTGTACAATGAGTAGCTAAGGATTGATATCCCCAGCAGTGTTGATACACAGGTATTCCTCATCAGACTTGATAGTCCAGCAGGTGTTACCCAGAAGGGTCAGTCTCCGTAAGGCATATGCAAGATTATCTTCAGCAGATCAGGATTGATATCCCCGATAAAGTTCAGTAGCCTCTCCCCGCGGAGTCTGAATGCGAGATCAGGAGCATTGATATGTATCCCCAAGCAGAGAAGATTCTCTCCCCAATCAGATGTATCCTGAAGGAACGTCATCTCCTCAGCTGAGTCAGGCGCCGAAGCGTATGTTCATCCCCCAGCACCGGGTCACAAGTGCAGGTCTCGTAGGAAACTATTCGTTCACTGAAGTGTGCAGCAACTGATGGTGCCAGACTGAAGTCTCCAGCGGAATTGAAATTCCCCACCAGAATCGTACTCTCCCCCGAAGTCGGATGATTCCTTCTTCCCCAGCGGAATTGAGATTCCCCCGCAGAGTCGTACTCGCTCCAGCAAAGCAGAATGATTTCTCCTTCCTCAGCCGAGTTTGCAGATCCCCAAGAGAGCTGAATCCTTGGAAGTTGCTCAGACCATGATTGGTTTTCCCCAGTAGAATGTTGAACAGCTGAGGCTGTATTTCCCCATCGGAGTCGTTCTCTCCCAGAAAGTTTTGCCGCGAAGGCCGCGCAGTTTATTTCTGCGATTGACGTCGTTTCCCTCAACAGTTTGTGGTTTGAATACCCAGATGAGCAGGTTCAGGTTCTCGTAGAGCTTCGTTCCCCTGCAGCAGTCGACTGAAGATCATTTCCCCAGGCGGAGTCCAATTTAGATTGGTGTGACTTCTTCTCTTCGGCAGGATGATTCCTCCTCTTCACCAGAGTGGTCCTTTCTCCTTGACAGGAGGCTTCTCCCTTCAACATTTATTTTGCTGATGGGGCCATAGCATCTTGCATGATTGCATAGCATTTATCATAAACGCGTAGCATTTCTACCGTGTGGAGCATTACGTCATTGTTAAAACATATGCATACGAAACATGAGCCAGGTCGCCACCGTTCTTGTTTTGCAGATGTTCCTCCTCAGAATGGTTTGATCAAGATGATTCTTGAATTCTCCCCAGCGAAGTTGTTTGCTTAAGATTATTCTTAAGACCCCAGTGCAGTCACCAGAGTTGGTTGCTCAAGTTGATGCTTAGAGTCCCCAGTAAAGGTTGCCCAGGATGATTCCTGGAATCCCCCAACAAAGTGTTCGCTCAGGATGATTCCTGAAAGCTCCAGCATGGTTACCGGTGCAAGATGATTCTTGAAGTCCTCGGCGAAGCTATTTGTCCAAGATGATTCTTGAAGTCCTCAGCAGAGTTGATTCATCCAGAATGATTTCTGGATCCCCGAAGCGGAGTTACTTGATAGTTCTCCAGAATCCCCAGCGGCGAAGCGTTATCCCCAACAGGTTTTCTAACGGCAAAGTTGAAATCTCCCTTGAAGACTCCACGATTGAAGTCTGACCGTGTTAATGAAGCAGTTCTCTCAGCTGATGCGGAGTGCCTGATGGCAGAGGTTTAGATATTCCCAGTTGGCTCATGATTGACCAGGAATTCTACTCCCGACTTGCTGACGAAGTCCGGCTGATGCCCGACAGATGTCTTGGAGCGCCTGATGGCATGATCAACCTGATGGTTGAAGTCCGGCTGATGCCCGACAAGTCCTTTGAATGCCTGATGGCATGATCAACCTGATGGTTGAAGTCCGGCTGATGCCCGACAGTGTTCTTTGAATGCCTGATGGCATGATCGACTGTGTATTACCGGTTACCGTGTGACCAATTCCCCAGGAGGGTTGCCGTGCAACTGTTATGCTCAGTGTCGAAGATGTTCCTACCGACCAGAGTATCGTTTACCTGCGTGGTATCCAGACCTCCAGCCAGATCATTGACGCGTGTTCATCTTATCATTCTCTCCAACAGAGTCTATTCTTCAAGTTCATATTTCCCCAATGGATTTTCTTCACCCTGACGGCGAGGTCAGACGATGTTGAGAGTTGACGGCGAAGTCAGATTATGTTGAGTACTTGACAGCGATGTCAGGTGATTTAGTTCTCCAGCGACAATGTTGGGTGTTTTGGTTGTCCGACGGCGATGTCAGGTGATTTAGTCCTCCAGCGGCGATGTTGGGTGTTTTGGTTGTCCGACGGCGATGTCAGACGCTTTATTTTCATGAATGCCTGACGGCGAGGTCAGGTGTCCGACAAAAATGTCAGAGGAATTTAATGTGGATAACTGACGACAAGGTTCAGATCAGTGATTCTCCAGCTAGTTGCCGTGCAGTTATTATTTCAGTGTTCGAAGATTTGTTCCCGCCGGAGTACCGTGTACTTGTGCAGTTGGCAAATTTCCGGGTTCATCGGTATTCAACCGTCTCGCACCTTGATTGGCTGAGAGCCGTTCGCTCCTCACCCAGTCAGGTTCAAGCCGTTTGAATAGGGACAGCTGTTGCACCCCAAAATTTGACCAACTACTTATCGCAATTTGGCTCATGTTTCGACTCATTTCATTTTGCATTTGCATACCACGTACATTGCATTTTTTCCAGTCAGATTGACTTTATCGGGATCACAACCCTCTGATAGCATTTCAGACCAATACGAGGACGTATTTTGAGAATCGGTGCTCGTCCCGGTGTTTTCAGCTCTCGCTGTTGTTTTCGAGGACATCTCGGTGTCCGGGTTTTTACCGTTTATTTCGATATAGTTCGCTAATCGATTTAATCGGCTTCCTCTGTAGTTTTAGATTTTTTCCTTATTTTCTAGAATTTTTTATAGATTTAATTCATTTTTCTAGGTATTAGATGGTTTTTTAAATAGCTTTTAGATATTAATTGATTTTTTTTTATAGTTTAGGGATTTCTTTAATAATTTTTAAATAGATTTTAGAATAAATCATTTTTTAGATATTAAGTAGAGTTTTTTAAATGTTTTTTAATAGAATATTCTTTTAATAGGTATTTTTTAAGTAGAAATTAATATAGTTTTTTTTTCTATAGAAACTAGTGGAATTATTAGAGATTAATAGAGTTTTCATTAAATAGGATTAATAGATTTAATAGAATGTTTTCTATTTTTATTAGTTTAGAATTAATAGAGTAATTAGAAATTAATAGAAATTAATAAAGGTTTTTTCATTAGTTTAGAGATTAATATAGATTTAATAGTTAATTCTCTTTTTTAGGTTTAATTAGATTTTAATCATTTAGTTAGATTTTAATTAGAGTTTATTAGGTCTAATTAGGTTAGATTAGTTTTAATTTTCAGATTAGTCTTAATTGTAGTCTTAAGTTTTTAGTTTTAATCAGTATTAATTAGGTTTAATCATTAGAGTTAATTAGGTGTTCATTAGTTAATTAGTTCAATTAGGCTTAATCATGTGTTTAATTGTGTCATTAGTTCAGTTCATAATTCGTTGGGCCCATTTGTTGTGGAGGCCCAGCATCCAAACCAGTCCAGTGCAGTGACACTTGTCACGCTATAAAGTCCTCCACGCGTGCATTCTCACTCCCCTCAGTTTTCTCCACGTTCCACTTCCATCCACGTCTCACTCTCTCAGCTTTCCACGTTTTCACTTCAGGTCCCACCATTGACCGCCACGTTTTGCCCACACCACCTCACCAGTTCCAACTGCATGCAGAGCCCACGTTGCTCTCCCTCTCTCCTCCACCTACTCACACGTGGCCTCCGCTCGCTCCCCTTCACCATGCGTGTTGACACGCGTACCGTCCCCTACCTCTCTCCCCTTCCGGCCATGCAAACGCCGGAGTGCTCTCGCCGGTGAAATCACACGGCGGTCCTCACGGCCGAAACTCCACCAGAAACTGCGTTTTGCCCAGAAAACCCTTCAATCTTCATCTTCCTCATCCACCATGTTCATGCCCTCGTCGAAGATCTCACCGGAAAATCCATCCGTCATCAGAAACTCAAGATCTTCTCATCCGTTTTCCAGAAATTCATCATACTCCATCAACCGCCTTCATCCGTTCTCTGATCCGTGCAACTTCATCAAGATTCATACGAATCTTCACCAACTCGTTCAGGATCGTCGTTGAGTTCTTTGCATGTTCGTCAATCTCTACCAGCTTTTCCAGTTCCGTCCAAGATCTCCTCACCGATTCATAGTATTCACCATCAGATTTCTCCAGATTCTTTGTTGAGTTCATGGCAAGAACCTTCATCAGCAAACACGAGCCAGATTTCAACGAATACGCCAACGCAAAACCTCCAACGGATTTTCATCTCGCATGTTCATCAGGTTCGTCATCAAATCTTCAAGAACGTTCAACGTTGAACTCTAGAAGCGCATCTACATTCAACAACGATCTTCATAATTGCTTCAACAAATCTTCATCTCCTTTGAGTTGTTTCAAGATCTTCAAACGAATCTCGTCCAAAGCCTTCAAGAAGACTCCGTCAATCTTCTTCATGTCCAGATTTTGCGTTCACAGATTCTTTGTTTGATTAGCAGGTGATTATGGTGGTCAAGTGAAAGATTTGTAAGGATTTAATTTGGGGAGGTTGAATCTGAGGTTGAAAGTTTGTGAGAGAGGAAAGGTTGAACGAGGGAGATGAACGAGAGAGAGATAGAAGGTGACGGCGCATGTTGGAGAGGAGAGTTTGGGACGGCGTCGTGAACAGTAGTATGGGGAACCTAGGGTTTTTTTTTCTGAAGCTGGAATGAGGAAGGAAGGTAGACCGTGTGTTCGTTTGGGCCTTGGGCCCCATTGGTTCATTTCGTCCATACACTCTCCGTTTCTTTTTTCACACCCTCCGTTTCCATTCGTTTTTTGTCCTTTGATGAACATGGGCCAAGCCCAGCGAACTTCTGGGCATACCCCCCGTTTTGGCCTCAACCCCCCGGTTTTTGTTTTCTTCAGAACCTGCTTATTGGGCTGGGCCCAGTTCTGCAATGCTGTTCTGTTTTTTTTGCTAGCTGTATACCCCTCCTGCTGCAATGTACCCCCCCTTTGTTTTTTTCATTATTTTCTTTTATTTTCTTAGCATAGATTTTTTAGAGAAAGAATATAAGAAAAAGAATATGCAATAGAAAATATGGAAATATAAAAATAATAGTATTTTTAATATTTTCTTTTAGGATATTTTCTTTTTTAGGATATAATTTCTCATAGAGTTTATTTTACATTTTTTAGAAGTAGATGTAAAAGTCCACTTGTTAGGGGACTATTTTTCATTAGAATTTCCATATTAGATGGATAAGATTTTTTAGGAGTTTATTTTTCCTGTACTGTATCATTGTAATTTCTTTCAGAATATTAATAAAACGAGATTTGTGATGTGGTCTCCGTTCTACCCGTAGTTTCCCGAACTACGCAGACTCTGATTTTTCTGATGAGAATACGTAGGCACAATATTGATGTATTGCCGAGCAAACTAACCCGTAGTTTCCCGAACTACGCAGACTCTGATTTCTCGTTCTCTGATGAGAATACGTAGGCATAGAGTGTGACGCTCTATCGAGTCAATTTCTTCCCGTCTAGATTTAGCAGCCGTAGATAGATTGTTTTTCACCCGTCCAAGTAAACACAACAAGCGTGGATCCCGTCGAGTACGACGGACGTGAGGGGTGCTAATACCTTCCCCTTGCGTAACCGACTCCCGAATCCAGACAATGGTTGCGACGACCTTGTCTTACCTTTTTTCGTAAGGTTTTTCCGATTGTTTCCTTTCCCGCTCTGAGGGATAAATAACGAAAGGTGGCGACTCTTCTGTTGTGCCGACACCTTATTTTCGCGCAAGCGACAGACTCTACCGAGGATAGACAGACAGACTTTGAAAACGAATTCACCCTGCTGGGGAATCAACAACTCTGCGAGGAATCCCAGAATCAACCATCAAGATTCAAAACATGCCCTGCTGAAGAACATAGCCCTGACTGGCTCACCAGTACTCACCTGAAAGTGACGACTTACCGGGGAAAAAGTCAAAATTTAACCTGCTAGGAACTGACCATCTGAGGAACAATCTATTTCTACTTGGGAATCACAAACATACCGACTGCGCTGAGAAATAGCCTACCTCTGCGGGGGGAATAGAACTACTTCATGCTGACTTTACCGAGGATAGAGACAACTCTACGATCCTGCGAAGGAGAAAAGCCAACTCTACTGGGGATTTCCCAACGAGGGAACAACCTCGACCTCTGCTTGGGGATACAAAGTTATACGTTCAAACTCTGTGGGGAGACAACACCTGACATTGCCCCACTATTGGGAAAAGTTCCACATTTGAACGGTGGAAAGAAACACTTGACTCGCTGAGGAGCAACTGCATATCTGCGACCTGCGGGGATTAAATGTGCACTGACCAACTGCTGAGGATAAACATACACACTTAATCTTCAGGGAATATCAATCTCGAGCCTCTGGGGATGCCCTTACTCTGCTGGAGACTTCGGTTTCAAACTGTGAAGAGCTAAATGTGTACCGACCAACTGCTGGGGATAAGCGAACACACTTACCTGCTCGGTCCATCTGCATACAACTCTACCGGGGATAGAGATTTTCAAACTTCAATAGCTGGGGGAAATGGTGATCATACCGGAGATACACCTCTGACAAATTTCCCCGAGGGTAACGACCCTGCAAAAATGAACAAACAGACAAGATATCCTGTACAAAAGACCTATCTCAGTCATCATCCGTGACGTTGTTCAAATAACTCAAAGTTTTAATGATTATTGGCAAAGCCTGCAAGTTTATGTATGCAGAGTTTATCAAAAACATCGGGCGTTTTTCACAAACAAAATAGTAAGGCTAAAGCAAAACAAACAATTACTAAATAGTATATGTTTTATTGACATATGGGCCTGTAAATAGACAAGTTTTACAACAGATGCAACCCCTAAAAAGAGGAAGGTGTGCAAAAATATACAGAAATGCACAGAAATATACAAAATGTCGGCAAGGTGGCAAAGACGAACACCATAAGTTGATCCATTTATGACCCGCATGACTCTGATGCTTCACCGATATTTCGTCTTCAGAAGAGACTGATTCAGATAAATGACCCTCAGGTCCTCCCTCAATCTACTAAGCTCTAAAGATCACATGCAGACCGCAGTCATTTGCTTGTCAAATCCCTAACTTTTGCGTGAATCGTCCTTTCGGGTTTTCAATTCACCGGGATACCCATTTTTGTCAAAGTCCCCTTTTCAGGTTTCCAACTTTGCGGGTTTACATCTTTTTCTTTATATCCCTAACTTTTGCCCGAACCCATTCTTTTTATGGTTCGCTGGGATGCCTCATTTTTGCCTGGATATTCTTTTTCTTTCTAGCGGGTCTCTTTAAGCAAAGTATTTTTTAACTGCGTCTGCATTCACAGGGGATGTAAAATCCTCACCATCCATGGTGGATAACAGCAAGGCTCCTCCGGAGAAGACCTTTCGCACGACATATGGACCTTCATAGTTGGGAGTCCATTTGCCCCTATAATCTGTTTGTGGAGGGAAAATCTTTTTCAGCACAAGATCGCCCGTCTGAAAGCTTCGAGGGTGCACCTTCTTGTCGAATGCTTTCTTCATCCGGCTCTGATACAACCGACCATATGCGATAGACGCTAGCCTTTTCTCTTCCATTAGGTTAAGTTGATTCAATCTGTTCTTTACCCATTCTGCCTCATCGAGCTTAACGTCGACCAGAACTCTCAGAGAAGGAATCTCGACCTCTAATGATAGGACAACTTCCATACCATACACCAGCGAGAAAGGAGTTTCCCCAGTTGAGGTGCGTACCGTAGTACGATATCCGTGCAAAGCAAAAGGCAACATCTCATGCCAATCCTTATAGGTTATAACCATCTTTTGCACTATTTTCTTGATGTTCTTATTGGCCGCTTCAACAGCGCCGTTCATCTTTGGTCGATAGGGCGATGAATTATGATGCTCGATTTTGAAACTCTGGCATAGTTCCTTCATCATCTTGTTGTTCAGATTCGAACCATTATCAGTAATGATTCTTTCGGGCACTCCGTATCTACAGACGATGTCCTTCTTGATAAATCTGGCTACGACTTGATTCGTGACATTTGCATAGGAGGCTGCTTCCACCCACTTGGTAAAGTAGTCAATGGCAACCAAAATGGAACGATGTCCACTGGATGCGGTGGGCTCAATCTTGCCAATCATGTCAATGCCCCACATGGAAAAGGGCCAAGGAGACGTCATGACGTTCAGAGGACACGGCGGCACATGAATCTTGTCTGCATAAATTTGGCATTTATGGCATTTCTTCGCATATTTGAAACAATCAGACTCCATCGTCAGCCAATAATACCCTGCTCGTAACAACTTTCGAGACATGGCATGCCCGCCGACATACGTACTAAAGGCTCCTTCGTGGACCTCTTCCATAAGCAGGCTTGCTTTTTTCTCTTCCACGCATCTAAGTAACACCAAATCATAATTTTGCCTGTAGAGTACACCATTTTGGTTCAAATAATAGTTTCCAGACAACCTTCTCAGAGTCTTCTTATCCCGGGTTGACGCCCCTGGCGGATACTCTTGTTTGTTAAGAAAGTTTTGGATGTCATAAAACCACGGCTTGCCATCAGAAGCTTCCTCAATTGCAAATACAAAATTCGGCCTATCAAGGTGCGAGATGACTATTCTTGGAGCATCATTCCAATAGTTCACCTTGTACATTGAAGACAATGTTGCCAGAGCGTCTGCCATCTGGTTCTCTGATCTTGGCACGTGATGGAACTCTACACGATCAAAGAATGGCAACAGCCTCCGGGCATAGTTCATGTAAGGAATCAGATTGGGTTGCCCGGTCTCCCATTCTCCTTTGATTTGATTTACAACTAGCGCTGAATCGCCGTACACGTCTAGGTTCTTGATCCTCAAATCAATAGCTTCTTCCAACCCCATGATGCACGCTTCATATTCTGCTTCGTTGTTGCTGCAAGGAAATGTCAACCTAACAGTGAATGAGATATGAGACCCATGGGGAGTCGTGATGATTGCCCCAATTCCACTTCCGTACGAGTTAACAACACCATCAAATATCATTTGCCACTGGGAGCCACGCTTAGGACCTTCGTTAGGCAACGATTCATCACAATATTTCATCTTCAGATACATGATGTCTTCGTCAGGAAATTCAAATTTCATAGGTTGATAGTCTTCAATCGGCTGTTCGGCAAGATACTCTGACAGAACACTCCCTTTGATAGCCTTCTGGAAAACATACTGGATATCGTACTCTGTCAGTACCATCTGCCACCTGGCAATTCTTTCAGAAAGTGCTTGCTTTTCAAAGACATATTTAATCGGATCCATCTTCGAAATCAGCATGGTTATATGGTTAAGCATATACTGTCTCAAACATTTGGCAGCCCACGCGAGTGCGCAACACGTTTTCTCCAACATCGAGTACCGAGACTCACAATCTGTGAATTTTTTACTCAGATAGTATATTGCATGTTCTCTTCTTCCAGTCTCGTCGTGTTGACCAAGAACACAACCCATACTATTCTCAAGAACCGTTAGATATATTATCAAAGGTCTTCTAGCGACTGAGGGTATCAGTATCGGAGGTTCCTGCAAATACTCTTTTATCTTATCAAATGCCCTTTGGCAATTTTCATTCCAGACGACCGCCTGATCTTTCTTTAGCAATTTGAACATTGGTTCACACGTGGCTGTGAGATGAGATATGAACCGAGCAATGTAGTTCAATCTCCCCAAGAAACCACAATCCGTTTTCGGCGCTGGCATATCTTGAATAGCTTTTATTTTTGCAGGATCGATCTCGATTCCTTTTTCACTGACAATAAACCCCAGCAGCTTTCCTGACCTGACCCCGAAAGTACACTTGTTAGGGTTCAACCTCAACCTGAATTTCCTGAGCCTCTCAAACAGATTCAACAGGTTGACCAGATGTTCTTCCTCCATTTGCGACTTTGCAATCATGTCATCAACATAGACTTCAATCTCATGATGAATCATATCATGAAACAAAGTGACCATAGCCCGCTGATAGGTTGCCTCTGCGTTCTTCAACCCAAAAGGCATTACCTTGTAACAGAAAGTCCCCCACAGTGTGATAAACTTTGTTTTCTCCATATCCCCCGGTGTCATCTTGATCTGGTTATAACCGAAAAAACCGTCCATGAAGGAAAACACGGAATATTGAGCAGTATTATCAACCAATACGTCAATGTGGGGGAGCGGGAAATCGCCCTTCAGGCTTGCCTTATTCAAATCTCTATAATCAACACACATCCGTACCTTGCCATCCTTCTTAGGTACATGCACGATGTTGGCGACCCACGGAGGGTAAGTTGTAACGTCTAAAAATCCTGCGTCCAACTGCTTCTAGACTTCTTCCTTGATTTTTACAGCCATATCTGGTCTAGTACGCCTGAGTTTCTGCTTGACTGGCGGACATTCTTCACGCAACAGCAAGCAATGAACCATAATGTCTGTGTCGAGCCCGGGCATGTCTTCGTACGACCAAGCAAATATATCACTATACTCACGGAGCATTTCAACCAATCTTTGCTTGATGTCACTCTGCAACGCAACCCCTATCCGAACATTCCTCACAACTTCCTCAGAACCCAAGTTGATAACCTCGATTTCCTCCTGATGAGGTAGAATAACCTTTTCTTCCTGTTTCAAAAGTCTAGCTAGCTCTTCTAGCAAGTCTTCATCTTCATCAATGTCTTCTTCGGCTTGAAATATCGGATTGTCAAAGTCGAAGCGAGTCATAGATGTCTCTAGCGCGATGTCATCTGCAATGTGAGTCCTGCAATGATAATGGTTAAATGCTTAAAATGATATGCAAAACAAGCACAAAGCCACATTGCCATTTTACTACTAAACATAAAACATGAAAAATAAGGGTCACAATATTTGAATGCAGAAAAACGCCCTTTGATTAATTGAAAAAGATTGTGCAAGCATAAACAATAAGGCCCTGAAGACAAAAACCACTATGCTCCAGGTAGAACATAGGGTTGTACAATAATCAAAAAAAAATTACTCTTCCATTGTCACTTGAATGAATTCCTCGATAGAACAATTGTTGAGGCTTTGTCCTGGAATGCACGATCTAATCCAAGAGTCCATATCGCAGTCGCTATCTTCGTCTTCATCTGAAACAGCGTTGATCCGCTCGAAGATAACCCCACCTTTGGTAAACTGCATCGGCCCTTTGTAGCGTGGCATGCTCTGTGAGGATGACGAAGAAGATGGGCGGTATCCCAGACCAAACTTATCCTGCTTATGGGGAATATCCAACACTTGACCCCAACTTGGCGCTGCCCCAGCCTGTACTGCTGCTTGGGCTTCTTTGAACGACGACATGGCCACTTCGGGCGCTTTGCTCACAGCAAACACTTTGTCTTTAATCTGTACCGTCTCAAAGGCTTGACAAAGAGTCTCATAGATTTCACCATCCACCTTAACGTATTTAAACGAAGATAAATGACTGATCATTATATCTTCCTCTCTGTATACGGTGATAACGCTGTCATCCACCATGTATTTGAGCTTCTGGTGCAGCGTGGAAGTTACAGCTCCTGCTGAGTGAATCCATGGACGACCCAACAAACAACTATAGGCAGGCTGAATGTCCATAGTATAGAATACCGCATCAAATACTTTGGTACCAACTTGAATTGGCAGCGTTACCTCCCCAAATACAGATTTTTTGGTACCGTCAAAAGCACGCACTACCAGGTCACTTGGTGTACAGATTACCCTTTCATGTCCAACTTCATCAGGGCCTTCTTTGTAAGCACATTCAAAGACGATCCGGTATCTACTAGCACATGAGACAGGACGGATCCACGATATTCAATTGAGATGTGCAACGCACAATTATGATTCCTGCCCTTCGGGGTCAAATCCAAGTCCGTGAAACCTAGACCATTACCTGCATTGACGTGTGCTACAACCCCTTCGAGTTGGTTAACAGATATCTCTTGCGGCACGTAAGCAGTATTCAATATCCTTAACAACGCATTCTGGTGAGCTTCTGAACATAACAGCAGAGACAGAATAGAGATTTTGGAAGGCGTCTGTTGCAAGTGATCAACTATCTTGTAGTCACTTTTCCTTATCAATCCCACGAACTCCTCTGCTTCCTTTTCTAAAGAATTCTTCTCTCCAGCTTGAGAAGTTTCTTCCACCACAGCTTTCTTACCCTTATCAGCTCTGTCATCAACCGCTTTAGGTGATGAGAAAACTCTACCGCTTCGAGTGATTCCCCCAACTCCAACCATATTATCCACTGAATCAATCGGCAAGCTCTTCAATTCCTGTTTTTGCCCATTACAATATACCTCCGCTCCGTAATTCCACGGAATTGCATTGGTACTCTCATACGGCATAGGACCGGCTTTTGTGATAATAATGGTTGGCGGCTTCGGCGCAGAAATAGTTATAGTTTTGTATGGACTCGAGATCATCACAACCTCGTTCCTTTCCTCAACCATTATCTCTTCAGACTTCTTTTCGGCAAGCCGGTCAAATTGCAACATTTCGTCATTCATCATACCCTGAATACAACTCTTCAGCTTTGTACATCCCTCGGGATGACTCAAACATTCAGCACACGATTCATTACAGCCCAGGAATACACCTCCCTTCAGCAACTTTTCCTTCACAAAGCCCAGCGGTGTCTTCAAATCATTGACATTAATTACCAGATCTAAACTCTCATCTTCAATGATTGCACTGACTCCAGCAGTCCCATGGTTGGGCATGGGGTTCTGCACAAAATTTGGAGCATCGTGAGAAAAGTTTATCGCCTTACTATCCACCAAATCTTGGACTTTATGTTTAAAGGCCTTACAGTTATCAATGTTGTGCCCAGGTGCCCCAGAATGGAACTCATAACAAGCATTCGCGTCATAACCGGGTGAAGGTGGTTCTGTCAGAGGAGCCATAGTCCTCTTCTGGATTAACTGTAGTTGTAACAGATGCTGAAGCAATTGAGCATATGGCATCGGAGGCGCGTCAAATTATCTATTTACATTTTGGCCTCGATCCTGAAATCTTCTATAACCCTGTGGATTCTTCTGTTGCTGTTGTGGTTGTTATTGAGGAACTGCAGGAATTGTGATACTAGCAACCTGCTGCTGCTGACGATAAGATGGATGCTGATTTCTACCTCTACCACGAGAGCTAGACACTGCATTAGTCTCACCTTCACGCTTCTTATTTCCGAACACCTTTTTACCTCCTCCTCCGGCTGAGGGAACTTCACCAGATTGGATCTTTCCCAACTTTATACCATTCTCTACCCTCTCTCCGGTGATAATCAAGTCAGAAAAGCTGCTAGACATGCTACCGATAAGCTTCTCATAATAGACACCAGGCAAAGTGGCCACGAACATATCAACCAATTCACGCTCCACCATCGGAGGCTGCACTCTCGCTGTAAGTTCGCGCCACCTCTGGGTGTATTCCTTAAAGCATTCATCGGTCTTTTGAGACAAATTCTGGAGTTGGACCCTGTTAGGAGCGAGGTCACTATTATACTGATAGTGCTTCACGAAGGTTTCAGCTAAGTCTCTCCAACTGCGAATATTAACAGGCTCCAGTCCCATATACCATTCAAGCAAAGGCCCTGACAAGCTGTCTTGAAAAAAGTGCATGAGCAGTTTTTCGTCATCCGAGTAAGCAGACATTTTGCGGTAATAAGAACACAAATGGACCCTTGGGAAAGTAGTTCTTTTATACTTATCAAAGTCAGGGACTTTGAACTTCAGCGGAACTTTCAGATTTGGGATCAACCCCAGATTGGCCATGTCTAGCCCTATGGAATTTTGATTTTCAAAAGACTTCATCTTTTCTTCAATCAACTTGAACCTTTTATCAGCCTCAGATGGTAGTCCAACACCAATATCCCTCATTGAAAAATCATCCTCTTGTTGATCCTCATCCCATTGAGGAGCATTCCCATGAATAGCACAAGGAATAAGAATAGGAATTGCAGCTTGATTTCCTCTGCCCAGAGGTACCACTGTTGGTGGAACAACGTTGGCACGAGGTGTACCAATCTCACTGTGAGGAGGGTTAGCAGCAACCCCTCCATAAAGCACACCATTATTGTCAACACGAGCAATCAATGGTTGGACCAGAGTCCTCAGCTGTTCCTGGCTATTTTCCACACCTTGCATGAGCTCCATAAACTGAGCCATCATGTCCCTCTTCTCCTGCATCTCAGCTTGAACTTGTTCCATAACTCTGCGCTGATTACCTCTGGTGGCGTACCAGTGAGTAGTCTGGCCGTCTATCCTGAAACAATCTAACAAACCAATAGGAATAAGATCAATGGTTCTGCTGCACCTGCTATGCAAAAATGCTATGCAAAATGCAGACATGTATATATGCAACAAGGAAATTTCCCCCCGATTCTAGTTTCGAGAATAACAACACGACAATGGAGAACCCATAGATAAGTATAGAGCCAAACTCCTCATACATACAAGAAAAGGCCAATAGGCAATGTACAAGCATACAACTGAGTATAAAGAATCAACAAAAGGACCTCAGCCAACAGGTCTGGTGATGGTCAATACAAACATACGCAACAAGCTGCAAATGAAATGAAAGACATCATGTACGGCAATGAGCACGAAACTCCTCCAACATATGATGTGTCTCAGGATGGTCTGGTCTGACGAGTAATCCTTGAATGAGCACCTCTCTCTGTCTAATAGTGGTTTGTAAATCCTCAGCATAGTCTTCCCAGGATCCATCACCGAAGACTTCCTCTAGCTTTCACCTCTTCGAATAAGCCCTCAACTTGTAATCCTCTAAGATAGTCAAAGCTTCATTCAATCTGCAGTCACTGTCACGTCTGAGTGAAGCTTCATCAGCAATCCTCTCATCCTTCGCCCTGAGCTGAGTCTTTAGTCTAATAATCTGCTGCTTCAACTTATCCTCACGCTCCTTGTTGTTGGTAAGAGTAACATTCCACTGATCATTGAACTTAGAAATCTACAGATAAGTCTTATCCAAGTCCTTCTTCTTAGAAGCGAGAACATCACTTACGGCTTTCAGATCCAGACCCAAACGTTCACGGGAATGAGTCTCCTTGGTCAAATATGTACCCAATCTGTTCACAAGCTCAGTTTGCCTCTTGAAAGAGTGCACAACTTCAATCCTCTCACTCCATAGCTGAATGATCTCTTTCTCTAACTCTTCATTAGCCTTCCGAAGCTCCTCATTCTAAGACCACAACTGGTTGTACTTATGGATATCCACAGTGGTAGGTTCCTGAATCATGAGAGGATATAAAGGCTCTACAGACGGGAAAGGCATCAGTAACCTCTTTTCTCTATCCTGGATCCAAATCAAATAAGGGTCGTAGGCTCGACTGTTACTCTTCCCCAGAAATACTTTCCCTTTCCTGTGAACACTACTCCAAGCTCTCTCCACTCTAGCCAAAGTATCACCTTCCAGTAATCCAGTGAGATACAGAGATTCCTATATCTCCTTTTCCTTAGGAGGTTCTCTCAGCGCGTACCCAAACTTCCTAACCAACAAAGATGGGTTATAGTTGATGCACCCTTTCCTTCCGACCAACGGGACGTTAGGAAATTCACCACAACTATAAATAATCTTTGTACCAAGCAGGTCTCTGTCAAACCAGATAATGTTCTTTGCAGACAAACCCATCAACCTTTCTAACCATTCTGAAGTACCAACAGTAGCAACAAATGGACCTGTCTTGGGAAGATGACTAGCAAGCCACCTGTACAACAAAGGAATACAACAAGATACATTATTTCCCCTCCGATTCTCATTCTTGTGGTGAACAGAATGATAGACGTTGCCCAAAAGCGTAGGTACCGGATTCACTGAAGCAAAAATGTAGAAAGCATATATGTCTACAAAATTCGGAAGGTTAGGAAACAATATGATACCATAGATACAAAGAGCTAAGATGATGCTAAACACGATCCAACAACCATCTTTGGCGAACTGCTGAGCCTTATCAATCAGAAAAGGTAAAGGAAAACCAAGCATCCCACCCCTCTTGATCAACTTCCCCTCCAACTCTGGAACATCCAAATGTAGAGCAGAAGCAAGCTTAGCCAGATCAGGCTTAGCTTCAGTGTGATAGAATGGCATCTGATCAAGAATAGGCACTCCTAACAGCTCAGAATACTCCTCTAAGGTAGGTGCCAGAACATAATTCGGAAATATAAAACACCTCATTTGTGCATCATAGAACTGCAGGAGAGTATAAAGACCACTTATTTCATATACTGAAGGCTTGCAGACACATCTCAACAATTTCCCATAAGATTGCTTGAAGTCTTCCATCACTCTTTTGTCAGCCATGGCAATCAAACCCAGTAAAGAACCAATATCCGGAGTTGGAAACCTGTATGCCACTGTCTTCTTCAAGGGATCCATATCATAAGTAAGGGAACAAGATCATTAGAATCGAGGAGGAAATATGCACCTGCAACATAGATACATATTAATGAAAATGCACATGCAAATGCAAACAGGGGATCAAGATTGATGTGATTGCAACATAGATACATGTTAATGAAAATGCACATGCAAATGCAAATAGGGGATCAAGATTGTTGTGATGTTGATTGAGAAGAACCAGCGCTCCGCTTTGATAAGAACATAGCACTGTCACCGATAGGAACCCCTTGTATCAAGAACACAGATTCACACTCCAAACAAACCAGGTAGTTTGGAAGTCAAGGTTTCCTGCATACCCCAATCCCTCTCACAGGTATGGACTTATCCACTAACAAGGTTCGGCATCTTATGCGTTCATCAGCGTCACAAACTTTCAAGAAATGATGATACGTTCACCATTTTTGGTTTGGCATCATAATCTCCCGAAGAGGCCTCACTTAGCTGAATCACAAATGATCGGTCCCCAGAGTCGACAATCCATAGATCCAAGATCCCCTTAAGTCCTAAGGACCGGAAAGGAACTCACCAAAGAGAATCTCGTCTGAGCGTGAATTTCATGGGAACTTGTGCATGCTAAGCATACAGGTCCAGCACTACTCTCCACTACTAATGCTATGTTTGTACTCAAGCTCGGGTTCGGCTTATCTCTCAGTGTAACATTTCCCCCCAACAGCACAGCAAAACTGATATATACAATGCTGAAAGTAAATGCGGGAAAGTAAAGTACAACACATAAACACACCAAAGAGATAAACAACCAAGCGCTAGGGTTGACTCGCATAGGGGATGGGAGAAAGTCCCCAGCAGAGTCGCCAGCTGTCGCATCGCTACGAAGAGGGGTCGGCAGAGACATAAGAGTCGCCACCGTTTGTTATTTATCCCAAATAGGGAAAGGAAATGATCAGAGAAAACCTAACGAAAAGGGAGAAGACAGGTCATCGCAACCAAATCTTGGGTTCGGGAGTCGGTTACGCAAGGGGAAGGTATTAGCACCCCTCACGTCCGTCGTACTCGACGGGATCCACGCTTTGTTATCTATCTAAAAGGGTGTTTACTATCTAAGCTATGGTTCAGGGACAAAAGAAAAGAAAAGAGACTATATAGAGCATCGTAGCTCTATGCCTACGTATTCCCTTGTGCAATGGGAAAGTGATAGTCAACGTAGTTCGGCTAACTACGGGTGAAAGTGGGGGAAGGTTGCTCGCCAAGACATCGTTGTCTTGTGCCTACGTATCCTCATCTGGTATGAGAAATCAGAGCAAACGTAGTTCGGGCTAACGAGAACATCGGTTGGTTCAAAATGTTTTAGGCCCGAGTAGGGTTAACACTTAGTTCTAGCAGTTAGGTGTATGCAGCTCGACCATTGGAGACTTAGGCGTTACCTGTTTGCGGTAGAACCAAGAGTTAACAAAACTCTCTTTATGAAAAAGGTTTTCCAAATTAAGATCCCGAAGGATAAAAAGGTTTGAAGTTTGTTTTTGTGTTTTTTAGAGAAGAAGTGCATTGATCATTGTTTGTAATTCATGTTGCGCTAAAGACTATGACTTATGAGCGAATGCGTCGCATGTCGTCCTAAGGACGTACACTAAACACTCTAAGCAATTGAGAGGAAGCCCCCAATCACCATTTCCCAAGTACTTAAGGCTCGTAACATACAACAATCATTAACCTTTATTAAGTGTTTTAAGAGGATTTGCAGATGATAAGAGAAAGACACTCTAAAGGGAGGCTAAGACTCAACCTAAAATTGTCATACAAAGTGCACCTATGATTGGGATAAAAGGGAATACTACCTAATTTTATCATGCATGGATTCAAGCCTAAGGTCTATCATAATCACCCTTGAACAAGGAAGATTAGAGATCCTAAGGGAACATGGCAAAGAAGAAAGAAAAAGAAGAAGGAAGCATGAAATAAGAAAGATACAAGCATGCAAACATGTAATGCGCAATTAGAATGAAAGTGACAGAGGAAAATAGTGTGGGGCAGTAGCCTTTATAAGCACATCTCAACCTGAAGCATTCATATGAGAGATGCAAAGAATAAGGAAGAAAGAATGCACACAAAAGAAAGCAAACAAGTGAACACAAGTGGGATGAAATGGGAGAAAATGAATCCTACAACCATTTATCATCAACCACAAGCCCTAAGGCAAGCCAAATGAAAAGAGATGAAGGCAATATTAAATGGGAGAATAGGAGGCAATGTGAGGACAGAAAGGAGCTCACATGGTCAACTCAACCATAAGCATCACCAAAGTATGCAAAACACACCAAAAGAAGTCCTCAAAGAACCATCATTCAAGACATGCTTCAAGTACCTTCTAAGGAGGGACCAAACCATATCAAATGGGATTCCAAAGTCATTGGACAGAGGCAAAGATGATAGGAGAAGATGCACAAAGCAAAGCAAGAAAAGCACACAAGAGAATGCAAGCATATGCATGGAGAAAGACCTAAGTCTTAAGCACGTTCAACACTTGAACTTCAAGTGGAAAGCCTAAAAAGAAATGCAAATATCAACAAGCAATGAACAAGTTTATGACCTAAAAATGAACATACAAACACCTCAATATGTTAACAATATGAATCAACAAGATTTAGGAGCTCTATAGATCCGAAAAGGTCATTTCCAAATCAAACTAGGTCAAGTGCTTGTATGAACCTCCCTTAGAAGTAGCTTGACTTGAAAGTCACCTCAAAAATAGGGAAATGGCTCAAAAATAACCAAATAAAATCTCAAATGATCATCAACATGTTGGCAACCAGAGGCCAAAAGCACAAGGGCCATGTTCCATCAAAGCACCACCAAAATAAATAAATCCCTATGGTGCACCACTTTGAAATGGAAGAATCGAGGGTCAACAAAAATGCCTTAAAAGTCAAACCAAAATGACTTAAACCAGGGGGAAAATTGTCCTATAAAAATATTCAACTCAACATGGATACGAAGAAAAAATTTCAATCATTGGAGAGGAATATTGATCAAGAAACAAATCAAGAATAAGGAAGAACAATTAAAAGATCAATTAAAAACCATTCCACATGGAAAATCCCTTTTTAATTTAAAAATAATTGGAAAATGAAAATAAAAATATTCAAAAATTAGTTAACATCCTAAAGTATCTAGAAGTATTTTTTTGGGGATTTTACAAGACTTAGAACTATTTTTATTGAATTAAAATCAAAACAGAAATTAATTGAAATAAAAACAAAAAAGGAAAAATAAAAGAATAAACGTGTGTGCTGAATAACAATTATCCTAGTTCAATTCAGTGGGCCAAGAGAAGAGGGGGTGCAATTAGCGCGTGCAAGGCCCAATAACACAACAAAGCTAAGCCACCATGAAACTATGCGTTTCATTTAAGACGTGGCAGTCAAAGCCACAACTCAGCCAGTCAGCTCTAATCACAGCCGTGGATCAAGATCAATCAACATTTCAAACGTTACAACAAGGCACACACGTCAATTGGTGGAGGAAATAACTAGACGGGGGATCTCATTGTTCCGGTCATCTTCTCCGGCGAGAAGGTCAGAACTGGAGATCCAAAACCTCACCAACTCGGACAAAATTTTATACCAAACTGATCCTTGCATTATGTAGAACATGAATCCAAGTTTAGTTTCCATTCATCGCTCACAAATAAAGAGATTCGAAGCATTAAAGAAATGAGCATCAAACTGAAAACATCACAAACATCATCCTAATCTATCCAGATTTTGCCTACATAGGTAGGACTTCAGTATGCAACAAAAATGGATTTGAATCAATGCATATTGAGTGAGAAATATTAAATTGAAAATTACCTAACGGAGCCTCTCCGTTGGGGCTTCTAACGCAGTTAAGCTTGCTCAAAAAGCTGCAGAATCAATCAATGAACTTCAAGGAAGGTGATTATGGCTTTGAATTGCTCTGAATTGGCTTGAATTTCAGTTTCACGATTTCACTTTGTTCTTGAATTTTGAAACTGCTCCTATGCGTGTTCTTCACCAAAATGCCAGAATCAAGCTTTATTCTTCATCAGAAGCTTTTATGTAATGGATCCATGATAATTTGGGGGCCCAATTTGGCCTGGTTTGCTTGAATTGAGAAATTGTCCAAAGTTGGAATGTTGAGTTCATACACACGTGAAATGGCTCCAATTTCCCTTTTTTTTATTCAAATTAACAGCTGAGACTTGGAATTGATCTTGTGGATGAGAATTATCCCTGAATTTGATCAAATGGTTGATTTTGAATGTGAAACTTCACCATAAAGTTACTTGAAATGGCACGAGTTCTAGCTTGCATCATTCAAAATTCCTTGGTGCATTGTGTTTGTTGTGATAAAGTCAATCAAAATATGCACAAACATGTTATGAAAATGATTTAAAACCACTTCAATTAAATTCATGCCTTTAAAGTTCATTTTCCTTGATTTTTCTTCACCAATCTTCATATCCATGCCAAATCCATGGCAATTTGATGTTTCATGATGGAATGGATATAATTTAAAGCAAGTTTCATGTTGTATAAAGTTCCATTTGAAGTGCACAAGATCATGAAATGGACCTATAATAAAAAAGGTCTATAATCTCACTTTCCCAAAATACCCCTGCCTTGCAAGCTTCATAACTTGAGTTCTACAAATGAGATGAAGGACTTCTAGGACTTTTTGGAAATCTAAGATCATAAGGAACAACTTTCATGTTCATCAAAAGTTTAGGAGAAATATGATTCTAGGTCAAAAGTGCCTTGGGAGTTGGTTGACTTTTGTCGACTGAAAATACATTCATCTGAGGACCCATGACTTGTCAGCATCATAACTTGAGTTCTAGAAACCCAATGGATGAGTTCTAGTACTCAAAAGAAATCTACGAACATGCTCTACAAGTCTCATGTTTGCATCAAAGTGAGATGAAACTTGTATCTTGAGATATGTGGTCTTGAAGTTGGGCACTAAACAGGGGATTTTACACTGACAAACCTCTGAAACCCTAATTTAGTAACTTCTCACACTCTTGATTCTTCTTGGATTGTTCTTGAAATAACATCTTAGATGTCTCAACACAACTATCCATGATCACAATGATTTAAAACCAAGTCTTAATCTCCTTCAAATCCATAGTGGATCTTGCACTAGGCAGATGAAACCCTAGGTGTACAATCCTCTGACTGCAACCTCTTGCACATGATGTACCAACTTGCATAAGTTCCAAAATGGCTCTCAAAGAACTCAATGAGCTTCATAATATCTCATATTCATAAAATTTAACTTGTGATCTTCTAATGATCCTCAATTGGCCTCCAAGATAGGAGATGAGCAATATACATCCATTCACTTTCTTAAAGAGCTTTGACCTTCTCCTGATGATGATAAGCACCTAACCACTTGAATAAAACCTCTTGATTAGGCTTATATCCTTGGTAACCTCCTCTTGCTATACACACCTCTCTTGATCCCTTGTAAATGAATAATTATATGCAATGCAGATGCTAGAACAATGCAATGAAAACATAAACCAAGTAAAGCAAAAGGTTGGGAAAATTTTGGGGTACAACACATATTATATATAATAATATTAGACACCCAATTCTATTATCTATAATATGTTATGGCCCTGTTCATTAGATTTCCAACGCTTTAAACGGGGATCAAAACGGACTTACAAATCAAAAGTTACGTCCAAAATGATTTCGACCAAAAACATAAACAGTCGTGACAGACAACCTGTAGAATATTCTACATATTTCACCGTTGGAGGTCTTCCGGACCTCCAATTTCGATTCTGTAAACATTCAAACTTTTAGAAAATTACAACCCATCCAACGTTGTAGTTATCTCGAGTAAATTTACAATTTTAATACAATTAAACCATCTAATCATTGTTTTAAGATTATGCCTAAAAGCTTTGGAATTGATGGATATATGTTCCATTCTCAAAAAAAAGAATACAAACAAATAAGACATACAAATTCATCATATAATCATCATATAAAAAACACCATAGAAATTAGGGATTTTAATCCTAAAATATGATACTACCCATTATACACTATCATACAATCTCATAACCATGTAAAGACCCACTCTTACCTTGGTTTCTTGATGAACTCTTGAGTTTTCTCCTTACATTATCTTCTCCTCTTTTCCGCTTTTCCTTTTCTCTATGATAAATTCTTTTCTTCTTTTTCTTCCTTGTCTGCTACGACATAATTCAGAGTCTGTCATCTTTTTCCAAATGGTAGTTTCAGCCTTCTCATACTTCTTCTCCCTGCAAAGTTTCTTAGCAAATAGTGCAACAATTCATTAATAGAACATATACACAGTTGACTTCCCAAACATATTAGATATAAAAATATTGGGAAAATAATTCTCTTATCTATACTATGTTATAGCCCTATTCATTAGCTTTCCAACGCTTCAAATGGGGACCAAAACAGACTTACGGATCAAAAGTTACGTCCAAAACGATTTCGACCGAAAACATGAACAATTGTGACGAACAACATGTAGAATTTTCTACGTTTTTCACCGTTGGAGGCCTTCAAAACCTCCGATTTCGATTTCGTAAACACCCAAACTCTCATAAAATTACAACTCATTCAACACTATAATTATCTCAAGTAAATTTACAATTTTAACACAATTAAACCATCTGATCATTGTTTTAAGATTATGCCTAAAACCTTTGAAATTGATGGATATATGTTCAATTCTCAAAAAAAGAATACACACATATAAGCCACACAAATTCATCATATAACAATCACCATAGAAATTAGGGATTTTTATCCTAAATTTGATACTACCCATTATACACTATCATACAATCCCATAACCACGTAAAGACTCACCCTTACCTTGGTTTCTTGATGAAATCTTGAGTTTTCTCCTTAGATTTTCTTCTCTTTTCTCTTTTCCTTTTCTCTATGATAACTTTTTTTCCTCTTTTTCTTCATTTACCTTATTTTTCTCTTTATACATAAAACCCTTATAACAACTAATTCTAGTAACTAATGGGCTTACTAATCATACCTTCATCTTTACTCTTCACATTCTCATCTAATAGGCCTCATTACTTATTTTTACCATTTCCACATATTATTCCACCAAATAAAATAAATCAATTAAATCAAATAATTCAATTAAATCAAATAATTCAAATAAATACAATAAATCAAATAATTCAAATAAATCAAATATGCATAAAGTCACTCAATTAATTAATATAAATAAATAATTACTAAAAATTAGGGTGTTACAACCCTCCCCCACTTAAAGATTTTCGCTTTCGAAAATTACCTCAAATGAATAACTCAGGATAAGACTCTCTCATCTTACTCTCAAGCTCCCAAGTCACATTCCCACCAGCTGGTCCTCCCCAAGCTACCTTCACCAAGGCAATCTCTTTACCTCGGAGTTGCTTCAACTACCGATCCTCTATCCGCATAGGTGATGTTTCCACAGTCAAGTTATCTCTCACCTGCACATCATCTACTTGGACTACATGAGATGGATCCTCAATGTATTTCCTCAACTGAGATACATGGAACACATCATGGAGATTAACAAGTGACAGCGGTAAGGCAACCTGATATGCTACCTCTTCTATCCTCTGCAAAATTTGATAAGGACGAATAAAACGTGACGTCAACTTACGCGACTTCAACGCTCTACCAACACCAGTTACAAGAGTAACTCGAAGAAACACATGATCTCTCTCTTGAAATTCAAGTGATTTCCTCTTCTTGTCATGATAACTCTTCTGACGACTCTGAGAAATCTTCATATTCTCCTGAATTATCTTAATCTTATCAGTAGTCTGCTAGACTATCTCAGGTCAACCCACAACACTCTCTCTCGACTCATACCAATACAATGGCGTTTTATACCTCCTGCCATACAATTCCTCAAACGGTGCCATTCCAATACTCGAATAAAAACTATTGTTGTAAGTAAACTCAATAAAAGGAAAGTAGTTATCCCAAGCACCTCCTTTATCCAACACGAAAGCTCTCAAAAGATCCTCAAGCAACTAAATCGTCCTCTCCGTCTAACCATCTGTTTGCAGATGATAAATCAAACGCAACTTCGTACCCAAAGCACTTTGCAAACTCTCCCAAAATCTCAAAGTAAACCTCGGATCTCTATCTGACACAATATTAGACCGAATACCATGCAAACTGACAATCCTCTCAACCTACATCTTTGCTAACTTCTCCAATGAGTAATCCATTCTCATTGGAATAAAGTGATCAAATTTCGTCAATCTATCCACAATAACCCAAATAGCCTCACAATTACTTGGCGTTCTGGGTAAACCAGACACAAAATCCATCGATATGCTATCCCATTTCCACTCAAAAATAGATAACGGTTGCATCAAACTCGACGGTTTCTAATGTTTGATATTCGACTTTTGACAAGTCAAACAAGAATACACAAACTCTGCAATTTCTTTCTTCATACTAGGCCACTAAAATATTTTCCTCAAATTCTGATACATCTTAGTAGCACCCGGATGAATACTCAATCCGCTACGAAACCCTTCCTCAAAAATACTCTTTTATAGCTCAACAATATCCGGAACACAAACTCTATCATGACATCTCATGATATCATTTTCATTAATCAGAAAATCAGCTCTTCGAGCTTGATTTATTAAAGTCAACCGATCTACCAAACCTAAATTAGATTTTTGACCTTCTCAAATCTCATCAAGAATACCACTAGTAAGCTTCAACATACCAAGCTTAACTCCATAAGAAGTCTCTTCACAAACCAAACTCATATCTCGAAATTGATCAATCACTTTCAACTCTCTTACCATCATCATCGACATATGTAAAGATTTTCGACTTAATGCATCAGCTACCATGTTTGCTTTACCCGGATGGTAATTCAAACCAAAATCAAATTCCTTCAGAAGTTCCAACCATCTCCTCTGCCACCCATTCAACTCTTTCTGATCAAAGAGATATTTCAAGCTCTTGTGATTACTAAACATTTTAAATCTCAATTCGAACAAATAATGCCTCCAAAGCTTCAACACAAACACAACTGCGGCCAACTCTAAGTCATGCGTCGGATAATTCCTCTCATGCATTTTAAATTTCCTTGAAGCATAAGCTACAAATTTCTAATGTTGCATCAACACACCTACCAATCCCATCAACGAAGCACCACAATATACAACAAACGGTTTTGCCAGATTCGGCAAGATCAAAACAAGAGATGTTGTCAACCTTCTCAAAAGCTCTTGAAAACTTTATTCACACTTTGCATCCAAAACAAAAGCTTGAACCTTCCTAGACAACTGTGTCAAAGGCAAAGATAACTTGGCAAGTCCTTAAATGAATTTTCAATAATAACATCTCAAAAACTAATTTTGGAGCTTCCCACTGCGATACAACTTCAACCTTCGACGGATCAACTGCAATACCTCTACTTGAAATCACATGGCCAAGGAAAATCACTTCCTTCAACCAAAACTCGCACTTTAGAAAGTTTAGCAAACAACTGCTTCTTTTTCAACACATATAACACAATTTTCAAATGCTCAACATGATCCTCTTCACTCTTCGAATAGATCAAAATATCATTAATGAACACAACTACAAATTTGTCCAAATACGGATGAAAAATCATATTCATGTACTCCATAAATACACCTAGCATATTAGTCACACCTGTAACAGCCCAAATTTCATTAAATAATTAATTATAGTAATTAATTGATTTAGTGGGATTTTTATTAATGTTGGAAATTAAATTTTATTAATTGGAATTAATAGAGAATTGAGAAGGAAATTGGAAGGAAGGAAAATAAAGGAATATATAAGTGAGAAAGAAAAGAAAAAGAAAGTTAGAAACATTTGGAGAAAGAAGAGGAAAGAAGAAGAAAGGAGAGAAAGAGAAGAGAAGAAGAGGAAAAGTGGAAATCATCAAGAACCAACATCAAAGCTCCGATTAATCGAGGTAAGGGTGAGAAATGTTTCTATTTGATCATTGCATGATGTTATGTATGTTGGGTTGGGGTTTTAGTAGAGTTTCCATCACTTCCATTTAGGGCAAAAAGTTGGAATAATCGGTAGATTGATGATTTAATCGGTTGGAACTGAGCAATAATGCCGTAGAATAGTCGGGTAACAAGTATTGATGTTATTTGTACTGATTTTGTTGTGTGAGAAGTTGGTTGATGGTGGATTGAGAAGGAGAAGACAGAATGAAATTCTGTTCTGCGCAGGTTCGCTGGCTCTCGCCAGGCGAGTGAAGGTGAAGCTTCGCCAGGCGAAGCCTAGCGAATGCTGGCGAGTAATTATGGTTAAGTCCTAGTGGACTTCGCTGGCGAGTTCGCCAAGCGAAGGTGGATAGCGAAGGTTCTCCCAGCGAAGGTGCTGGCGAATGGAGGCGAATGAAGTCAGTAGCTACTGACTTGGGCTCGCTGGGAAGTCTCGCCAGGCGAAGCCTAGCGAGTGTTCGCTGAGAGAGTTCGCCAGGCGAAGGCCAGGCGAAGGTTCGCTGCGAGGGTTCGCCAGGCGAACGAAGGCGAATTTGACAGCATTTCTCTTTTGCTGTGTTGCTCATGTGGTGATAGTTTGGTGGTTTCACATAGATTGATATTCTTATGATATGATATAGATATGATCTATTGTGATGATGTGTGGTGTGGGTAGCCTCCGGGCGTGAATCCTAGTTGATATGCGATGCGCATTAATTGTGATAAATAGAAATACATGTGAATACAATGATGAATGTATGTGTATTGTTTAATGAATTGTGAGTGCATATATATATGCGATTGTTGTGGAAATGCATGGGAACATATGTGGTATGTGTGCATTGTTGTTGAGTATGATGATGATGATGTGTGAAATGAATACATTGATAAATGTTTGATATATGTTGTATGTGCAATCATGATGAAATTCTCGAAGGGGTGAATTATTCGAATGCATGGGATTAAGACGCGGGAATGGTCTTAAGTGCATTTATTGTGATTGGTAGATTGTACATGCATCATTCAGTCAAGAGGCAATGTCTGTTAGTTTCGTGGAAACTAGTGGCTTGTCCCAAACCTAGAAGGGTGGGTTTGAAGCCTAGGGGACGGGCTTGGTTGTTATCGGTCTAGAAGGGTGGACCCGGTTTAAAGTAAAAACCGAAAAATGATAACGAGTTATCGGTCTAGAAGGGTGGACCCGGTTTAGAGTGAAAACCGAAAAAAGATAACGAGAGTCGGTACCGCATAGCATTGAGTTGCATTGAATATGTTGAGTCACATTGCATAATATTGTTGTGGTACAAATGTGCTTGTGAATGATTGTGAAGTCAAGCATGAAGGGATGTGCTTGTGGATTTTCATAATGTTGATATGTGTGAACGTGATATGTTATGATTATGAGAATGAAGTGTGGTGAGAAATGTGAATAAGTGTTATATGATTACCTATATATATATGTGATCTTATGCCTTGATTATTATGGTTATATTTCTCACCCTTCTGTTGTTTTATAATGCTCTATGAGGCATTGCAGATTAGGATGCTGGAGTCCTTTTGTGAAGTTAGTCTTCATTCTTTTGAGTCGGCTGCTCTGATATGTAACACTGGGTAGTTAGACTAGTATAGTCATTCTTTTGTGATACATTGCAATGTATCAGCTGATGTGGTTGTGTAATCTAACTAATATGATGTATTAATTTGGATTAACTCATGTGCATTTGAATTAATATTTTGGAACTGATTAAATGATGTTATCTTCCGCTTAAATTAAATGTTGAAATGTGATTTCTAAAACTATGAAAATGTTACATATTTTATGGAGCAAAATGTTAAAGAGTTTTGTTGGTGAAATTGTGATATTCTTCCTTTATACCTTATCCTAAAATTTTTACTCTGATAATTGTATGTGCTTAATTGTTTTATATGCATTTATTTGGGGTATAGAAGGGGGTGTTACAATAGTGATATCAGAGCAGGTCGGTCCGGCCGGCCAAGTTGTTAGAGTGTTTTTCCTGTGTGTTATTGATATGCGTGTGTTGCATTATCAATATTGGTTGTTCTTACGTGGTTCTGTTGTGGGAATTAGTAAGATGGTTGCAGGAAGGAACGACGAAGCGATTGCGGAGGCATTGACGAGATTGGCAGGGGCAATTGGGCAGAATCCTCCGGCCAATGTGAATGTGAGGAATCATGCTGATGATGGATTCCGTGCTTTGGGGAAATTCCAAAAGAATAACCCTCCGGTCTTCAAGGGAACTCATGAACCGGACAAGGCACAAATTTGGTTGAAAGTTGTGGAAAAGATTTTTCGAGTTATGAATTGCTAGGATGCACAGAAGGTGCAGTTTGGGACTCATATGCTCGAAGAAGAAGCTGAAGATTGGTGGGGTAATACTCGCCAAAGATTTGAGGAAGATGATATTGTGATTACGTGGGATTTGTTTAGAGAAACTTTTCTGGAGAAGTATTTTCCAGAGGATGTGCGGGGGAAGAAAGAGATCGAATTTCTTGAGTTGAAGCAAGGTAATTCGACGGTTGCTGAGTATGCGGCGAAATTTGAGGAGTTGATCAAATTTTGTCCTCACTATAATACTGGTAATGCTGAGAGGTCTAAGTGCCTCAAGTTTGTGAACGGTTTGAGACCCGAGATTAGACAAGCTATTGGATATCAGGAAATCAGGCGGTTTTCTGAGTTGGTTAACAAGAGCAGAATTTATGACGAAGACAGTAGGGCTAGGTCTAGCCACTACAAGAGCCTAAGTGATAAGAAAGGAAAAGGACAATTCAGAGGAAAACCTTACGTAACTCCTGCCGATAAGGGGAAACAAAAGGTTGGTTTTGGCAAGAAACCAATTGGGGGAGTTTCTACTCCGGTGAGATGTTATAGGTGCGGTGAAGAGGGACATCATGCTCCGGAGTACAAAAGTGTTGAACAGAAGTGTTTTAAGTGTGGCAAGACAGGCCACAAGGCTCTAGAGTGTAGAAGCGGTGTGGGTGTTACTTGCTATAACTGTGGTGAGCAAGGGCACATCAGTACCAAATATGATAAGCCGAAGAAGAATCAAGGGAGCGGGAAAGTGTTCGCTCTATCTGGATCTGAGACTGCTAGCGACGATCGATTGATCCGAGGTACGTGTTTTATTAATGGTATACCTTTGATCGCTATAATTGATACCGGAGCTACGCATTCTTTTATTTCTTTGGACTGTGTTAGAAGGTTGAATCTTGAGTTGTCTGTGATTGGTGGCGGTATGGTTATTGATACTCCTGCTATGGGTTCGGTAACTACACCGTATGCTTGCTTGAATTGCCCGTTGAGTATTTTCGGTAGAGATTTTGGGATTGATTTAGTGTGTCTTCATTTAGATCAACTGGATGTCATTCTTGGAATGAATTGGTTAAAATTCAATCGTGTTTATATTAACTGTTTTGACAAAACAGTTATTTTTCCCGACTCGGATGTTGAAAGGGAATTGTTTATGACGAGGAAACAAGTGAAGGAATCGGTACAAGATGGGGCTAAGGTATTTATGCTTATGGCAACTTTGAGGACTAGTGAAAGTGAAGAGATTGATGCTTTGCCCATTGTTAGAGATTTTCCGGAAGTATTCCCTGAAGAGATAAAGGATTTACCGCCGGAGCGGGAAGTGGAGTTTTCGATAGATTTGATTCCTGGAACTAGTCCGATATCGATGGCTCCATATCGTATGTCGGCCTCGGAGTTAAAAGAGTTGAAGAGTCAACTTGAGGATTTGCTTGAAAAGAGGTTTATTCGTCCGAGCGTGTCGCCGTGGGGTGCACCCGTGTTGTTGGTTAAGAAGAAAGAGGGTTCTATGAGGCTCTGTGTGGATTACAGACAGTTGAACAAGGTGACTATTAAGAATAAGTATCCACTTCCAAGGATTGATGATCTGATGGATCAGTTGGTTGGTGCAAGCGTGTTCAGCAAGATTGATTTGAGATCTGGGTATCATCAGATCCGTGTGAAAGCTGAGGATATTCAGAAGACGGCCTTTCGGACGAGGTATGGACACTATGAGTATTCTGTGATGCCATTTGGTGTGACTAATGCACCAGGTGTATTTATGGAGTACATGAATAGGATTTTCCATCCTTATTTGGATAAGTTTGTGGTGGTGTTTATCGACGACATCTTGGTTTATTCGAAGAGCGAAGAAGAGCATGCCGAGCATCTGAAGATTGTGTTATCTGTGTTGAGAGAGAAGCAGTTGTTTGCGAAGCTTTCTAAGTGTGAATTTTGGTTGAAGGAAGTTAGTTTCCTTGGTCATGTGATTTCTAGTAGTGGTATTGCGGTCGATCCGTCGAAGGTTGAAGCGGTGTCGCAATGGGAGACTCCGAAGTCAGTTTTTGAGATCAGAAGTTTTCTTGGTTTAACCGGTTATTATCGGAAGTTTATTGAAGGATTTGCTAAGTTATCGTTGCCGTTGACACAGTTGACTAGGAAAGGTCAAGCCTTTGTTTGGGACGCCAAGTGTGAAGCGAGTTTTCAAGAACTTAAGCGAAGGTTGACGACAGCTCCTGTTTTGATTCTGCCAAATCCAGAAGAACCATTCGTTGTGTATTGTGATGCTTCTTTGATGGGTTTAGGAGATGTGTTGATGCAGAATAACCAAGTTGTAGCTTATGCTTCGAGGCAACTCAAAGTGCATGAGAAGAATTATCCGACGCATGACTTAGAGTTGGCCGCCGTTGTGTTCGTGTTGAAACTTTGGAGGCATTATTTATTAGGCGCAAGATTTGAAGTGTTTAGTGACCACAAGAGTTTGAGATATCTCTTTGATCAAAAGGAATTAAATGCAAGACAAAGAAGATGGCTTGAACTTTTGAAGGATTTTGATTTTGGCTTGAACTACCATCCGGGTAAAGCGAATGTAGTAGCGGATGCATTGAGTCGGAAATCATTGCATATGTCGGCGTTGATGGTGAAAGAGTTAGAATTGGTCGAGCAATTTCGAGATTTGAGTTTAGTATGTGAGAAGACTTCTTTTGGATTTAAGTTGGGTATGTTAAAGCTTACAAGTGGTATTTTGGATGAAATTCGAGAAGGACAGAAATCGGATTTGAGCTTAGCTGATCGGTTGACTTTAATCAACCAAGGCCAAGGTGGTGATTTTCGGATTGATGAGAATGGGATTATGAGATGTCGGGATCGAGTTTGTGTTCCGAACATGGTTGAGCTTAAGAAGAGCATCCTTGAGGAAGGACATCGTAGCGGATTGAGTATTCATCCGAGTGCTACTAAGATGTATCAGGATTTGAGGAAAGTATTTTGGTGGCCTAGTATGAAGAAGGATATTGTGGAATTTGTGTATTCTTGTTTGACTTGCCAGAAGTCGAAGATTGAGCATCAGAAGCCATCGGGTTTGATGAAGCCGTTGTTTATTCCTGAGTGGAAATGGGATAGTATCTCCATGGATTTTGTATCGGGTTTGCCGAGGACGCCGAGTAATTTTGAGGCTATTTGGGTTATCGTGGATAGGTTGACTAAATCTGCTCACTTTATTCCTATGCGTATGGATTACCCTTTGGAGAAGTTGGCTAAGTTGTATATTGAGAGGATTGTGTGTCTGCATGGTATTCCGTTAAGTATTGTTTCGTATAGAGATCCGCGGTTTACTTCGAGATTTTGGGAGAGCCTGCAGAGTGCTTTGGGTACTAAGTTGCGTTTGAGTTCAGCTTATCATCCTCAGACTGATGGTCAGACGGAGAGGACGATTCAGTCGCTTGAAGATCTTTTGAGAGCTTGTGTATTGGAAAAAGGAGGAGCTTGGGACAGCTACTTGCCTTTGATTGAGTTTACCTACAACAACAGTTTTCATTCGAGTATTGGTATGGCACCATTTGAGGTGTTGTATGGTAGGCGGTGTAGGACACCATTGTGTTGGTTCGAGTCCGGAGAGAGTTCTGTTGTTGGACCCGAGTTAGTTCAACAGACTACTGATAAGATCAAGATGATTCAAGAGAAGATGAGAATTACTCAGAGTCGTCAGAAGAGTTATTATGACAAGAGGAGGAAGGCACTTGAATTTCAAGAGGGAGATCATGTGTTTCTTCGAGTCACTCCGATGACCGGTATTGGTAGGGCACTGAAGTCGCGCAAGTTGTCGCCGCGTTTCATTGGTCCTTATCAGATTTTGCAAAGGATAGGAGAAGTGGCCTATCGTGTGGCTTTACCACCGTCGCTTGCTAATCTTCACGACGTATTCCATGTATCTCAGTTGAGGAAATACATTGCGAATCCGTCTCATGTAGTCCAAATAGATGATGTGCAGGTGAGAGATAACCTGACTGTTGAGACATCACCTATGCGGATTGAGGATCGGAAATTGAAACAGCTTCGAGGTAAAGAGATTGCTTTAGTGAAGGTCACTTGGGGAGGACCGGCTGGTGGAAATGTTACTTGGGAGCTTGAGAGTCGGATGAAAGAGTCTTATCCAGAGCTGTTTGAATCAGGTAACATTTTCGAGGACGAAAATTCCTAAAGTGGGGGAGAGTTGTAACAGCCCAAATTTCATTAAATAATTAATTATAGTAATTAATTGATTTAGTGGGATTTTTATTAATGTTGGAAATTAAATTTTATTAATTGGAATTAATAGAGAATTGAGAAGGAAATTGGAAGGAAGGAAAATAAAGGAATATATAAGTGAGAAAGAAAAGAAAAAGAAAGTTAGAAACATTTGGAGAAAGAAGAGGAAAGAAGAAGAAAGGAGAGAAAGAGAAGAGAAGAAGAGGAAAAGTGGAAATCATCAAGAACCAACATCAAAGCTCCGATTAATCGAGGTAAGGGTGAGAAATATTTCTATTTGATCATTGCATGATGTTATGTATGTTGGGTTGGGGTTTTAGTAGAGTTTCCATCACTTCCATTTAGGGCAAAAAGTTGGAATAATCGGTAGATTGATGATTTAATCGGTTGGAACTGAGCAATAATGTCGTAGAATAGTCGGGTAACAAGTATTGATGTTATTTGTACTAATTTTGTTGTGTGAGAAGTTGGTTGATGGTGGATTGAGAAGGAGAAGACAGAATGAAATTTTGTTCTGCGCAGGTTCGCTGGCTCTCGCCAGGCGAGTGAAGGCGAAGCTTCGCCAGGCGAAGCCTAGCGAATGCTGGCGAGTAATTATGATTAAGTCCCAGTGGACTTCGCTGGCGAGTTCGCCAAGCGAAGGTGGATAGCGAAGGTTCGCCCAGCAAAGGTGTTGGCGAATGGAGGCGAATGAAGTCAGTAGCTACTGACTTGGGCTCGCTGGGAAGTCTCGCCAGGCGAAGCCTAGCGAGTGTTCGCTGAGAGAGTTCGCCAGGCGAAGGTTCGCTGCGAGGGTTCTCCAGGCGAACGAAGGCGAATTTGACAGCATTTCTCTTTTGCTGTGTTGCTCATGTGGTGATAGTTTGGTGGTTTCACATAGATTGATATTCTTATGATATGATATAGATATGATCTATTGTGATGATGTGTGGTGTGGGTAGCCTCTGGGCGTGAATCCTAGTTGATATGCGATGCGCATTAATTGTGATAAATAGAAATACATGTGAATACAATGATGAATGTATGTGTATTGTTTAATGAATTGTGAGTGCATATTTATATGCGATTGTTGTGGAAATGCATGGGAACATATGTGGTATGTGTGCATTGTTGTTGAGTATGATGATGATGATGTGTGAAATGAATACATTGATAAATGTTTGATATATGTTGTATGTGCAATCATGATGAAATTCTCGAAAGGGTGAATTATTCGAATGCATGGGATTAAGACGCGGAAACGGTCTTAAGTGCATTTATTGTGATTGGTAGATTGTACATGCATCATTCAGTCAAGAGGCAATGTCTGTTAGTTTCGTGGAAACTAGTGGCTTGTCCCAAACCTAAAAGGGTGGGTTTGAAGCCTAGGGGACGGGCTTGGTTGTTATCGGTCTAGAAGGGTGGACCCGGTTTAAAGTAAAAACCGAAAAATGATAACGAGTTATCGGTCTAGAAGGGTGGACCCGGTTTAGAGTGAAAACCGAAAAAAGATAACGAGAGTCGGTACCGCATAGCATTGAGTTGCATTGAATATGTTGAGTCACATTGCATAATATTGTTGTGGTACAAATGTGCTTGTGAATGATTGTGAAGTCAAGCATGAAGGGATGTGCTTGTGGATGTTCATAATGTTGATATGTGTGAACGTGATATGATTATGATTATGAGAATGAAGTGTGGTGAGAAATGTGAATAAGTGTTATATGATTACCTATATATATGTGATCTTATGCCTTGATTATTATGGTTATATTTCTCACCCTTCTGCTGTTTTATAATGCTCTATGAGGCATTGCAGATTAGGATGCTGGAGTCCTTTTGTGAAGTTAGTCTTCATTCTTTTGAGTCGGCTGCTCTGATATGTAACACTGGGTAGTTAGACTAGTATAGTCATTCTTTTGTGATACATTGCAATGTATCAGCTGATGTGGTTGTGTAATCTAACTAATATGATGTATTAATTTGGATTAACTCGTGTGCATTTGAATTAATATTTTGGAACTGATTAAATGATGTTATCTTCCGCTTAAATTAAATGTTGAAATGTGATTTCTAAAACTATGAAAATGTTACATATTTTATTGAGCAAAATGTTAAAGAGTTTTGTTGGTGAAATTGTGATATTCTTCCTTTATACCTTATCCTAAAATTTTTACTCTGATAATTGTATGTGCTTAATTGTTTTATATGCATTTATTTGGGGTATAGAAGGGGGTGTTACAACACCAAATGGCATCAAGGAATACTCATAATGTTCATACCTGGTTTTAAAAGCAGTCTTCTAAATATCTTCAGCCTTCACACAAATCTGATGATACCCAGACCTCAAATCTATCTTACTGAATAGACTTGCAACAACCAACTGATCCATCAAATCATCAATCCTTGGAAGTGGATACTTATTCTTGATAGTCACCTTGTTCAATTGTTTGTAATCCATACAAAGTCTCATAGAACCTTCTTTCTTCTTGACCAACAAAACCGATGCACCCCACGGTGACACACTCAAACAAATGAATATCTTCTTAAGTAGATATTTGAGTTGACTCTTCAACTCTTTCAATTCCTATTTGGAGATACGATATGGAGCCATCGATATCGGACTAGTTCTGGGAACTAAGTCGATCGTAAACTCCATCTCGCATTCCGGCAGTAAATCACTTATCTCATCAGGGAAAACTTCTGGAAAATCACAAACAATTGGTAAAACCCCAACTGCCCCACTTTCACTAACACTCAAAGTTGTCATCAATATAAACATCTCAACACCATCCTATACCGACTCATCAAAACAATTTGTACGCACTTGGCTTAACTCCAAACAATTCATCGCACACACCATTTAAGCTCGCAAGACACGTCTACTCCATCCAACATGATCCTATCTATTATCAACAAGAAATTAAGGGTGATCAGTTCCTTAGTTGGTCAATAGACAGCCGACAATCATGATGGGGCATAAACAATCTTTACCGAACTATAATAGCGTTTAACAAAACACTGAGCCACCACTCCACACTTGAAGCATCTTGGAGAAGCACAAGCTTCTCCCCCACTTGTTTCAATCCCACTCCTGCAGACAAGGGTTAGAAAAATAAACGTGTACCGATAGTGTTTTCACACACATGTCGCATACTAGGGAACAAACAACATTAGACAACCAGTAGGATGGACCAACCTGCTCTGATACCACTAACGTAACACCCTTCTAAATTCCACAAAATATATATAAATAATCAGAGTAAATTATCATGCATCTCAAATAAGGGTGTCACATATAATTCAAAACATTACACATATACTTGTCATTCTCAATAACAGTTAAAATAAATTCATACTTTTCATATACTTTCACATAGCATGTAGCAACGGAATTACTTCAATCATAAATTAACATAATGAAAGCCCCATTATTAACTCATTCATAATCATCACTTAGGCATAAAAGTCGATACTCTACATAATTCAAATAACAATAACAAAATAAAGTAGAGCACATAAAGTATCTCTCAAAACATGAATTGAAAGTTCCCAGTGTTACACGATCAAAGCACGACTCAACTTAAAATAAATAGATAAACTAAAACAAGCTACTTCAACGGCTACCTCGCGCTAGAAGCAACTATACTCCTCGGTACCTGAGCGATGTCGTACAAAACATCATTCCAACAGAAGGGTGAGAATTCACATAATTATTGAAATTATAAGATAATATATAATTTAAGGCATACTACCATAATCATAATTATTCTCACACTTCAAAAATTTCATCAATATATTATCACTCAAGTTACCATACTATTCTTCAGTACATACTCACAAATCCACAATTTCACCAATTCATCAATTTCGCATATTTCACATAATCTCATATTTCAACCACAATGCAACACAATGCAACTGGCCATTTGGTTCATATAGAACCCATCATTCTCATAAATTCCCATTCGAAATTATGGATACATTGCTTATTCCCCACTAGGAACAACATCTCAGTCGTTCTACCCCAGTGAATACCCCACTAGGAATGACATCTTAGTCATTCTACCTCAGTGCGTACGACTATATCACTTATACCCCCTAGGAATAACATCTCAGTCATTCTATCCCAATGAGTACCCCACTAGGAACGACATCTTAGTCATTCTACCCCAGTGTGTACGACTATATCACTTATACCCCACTAGGAACGACATTTCAGTCATTCTAACCCAGTGAGTACGAGTCTTGTCCAAGTCTTATGCAATGCAAACCATGATAACTGACTCATGACAAACATATGCATACACACATAATTCAACACGATGAATTACTTACCACATACATTGATATTCATTTATACAATGTTTTCATGTTATAAAGGTCATCATCAATAATCACATTTTCATAATCATAACATTCTTACTTCAAACATTACCATCACACTTAGTAAATAATACACAAAATTAATACAATCCAATCTCAATACACATAACACACATTATCGATCAATCATAGAATAATTAATTCATCATCAATAATTAAATTCACTATTCAAATGGTATACAACACATTTTACAATCAATCACAATTGTATTATCATTACAATAAGAAATAACTATCATGCATTTCATGTTGTCACACACCAAAATATACTTATACAAACATACACACAAGTATTCGATAAATTATCCATAAATAATTTCACAACCGGCAACAAACAGTGCAACAATTCATTAATAGAACATATACACAATTGGCTTCCCAAACATATTAGATATAAAAATATTGGGCAACCAATTCTCTTATCTATATTATGTTATAACCATGTTCGTTATATTTTCAACGCTTCAAACAGGGACCAAAACAGACTTACGGATCAAAAGTTACGTTCAAAACGATTTAAACCGAAAATGTGAATAATCGTGACAGACAACATGTAGAATTTTCTGCATTTTTCTCTTATCTCAGAAAATTACAACCCATCCAACACTGTAATTATCTCAAGTAAATTTACAATTTTAACACAACTAAACCATCTAATCATTGTTTTAAGATTACGCCTAAAACCTTTGAAATTGATGGATATATGTTCAATTCTCAAAAAAAGAATACACACATCGAAGACTACTAGAAATACACAGCTTACCTGCGGATTTTCCTGCGGAAAAAGTTTCACAGAAATACCTGTAATTTTCCCGGCGCTTCTATATTGTGAAACATCATTTCCTGCGAAAAACGTGGTAGCAGCAAACCTCGCAGGAATTTCTGAGATTTTAGCTGCGATTTTAGAATTTAAATTAAAAAATAAATTTCCAGCGGAATTGTCTGCGATTTCGTTCGCAGGAATTAATTATCTATTGAAACCACAAAAGTCTCCGGTAATATCGCAGGAATTGCTGCGAGAGTTGCTGCGGAATTTTCTGTAAATTTTTCTGCGACTTTTGCTGCGAATTATTTAATTTATTTTAATTTTTATTGTATTTTTACGTTTAATAAATAAAATTATAAAATAAATATTGATTCCAAGATATGTTGTTCAGAATTTTTTTAATTTTATATTAAATTTTTGTTTTTCTTAAAAAGGTTTTATAATATTAATTGAGTTTTTTTAGTTATTTATTTAATATTTTTTTATTGTAGTAAAAATTAGAAAAATTAAAATATAAGTTTATGATACAATTGATGTGTAATCCTTCAACTTATAATTTTTTTTTAATTTAAAATTTAAAAAGACAATAAAATAATCCATTTACTTAATTGATAACATATATTTTTATATTATATATAATTCTTTTAATAAAATATATATAATATAAAAATATTTTCAATTTTGTTATTTCATCAAATTTTGTTATTTTATATAAAAAGGCTTTTATTCATTTTGTGTATTAAAATATTTTGATGAAATAACTAAATTATTATACTAGAGATCGATTTATTAATTTTTAATTCAATTTTATAATTTAAAAGATGATAAAAAGGCTTTTATTAAACTAGAGATCAATTGATCCTTTTAATAAAATAATCCTTTTATTATACTAGAGATCAATTTATATATAATCCTTTCAATTTTGTTAATATAAATATTTAGGTTAAAATAATTTAGTTTTTTTTTATACAAACGTTGATATATAATATATATCTACTATATTTATATTTAATAATTTATTTTAAAAAATATAATAAATATTAATACTAATTAAGATAAATTTTAATTAATATTAATGATTTAACATTATAATACATTAGTAATGTACTTTTTTTTATTTGAATATAAAATTTAATTTTTTAATTTAAATTTTAGTTTTTTAATTATTTAACTTTTTTAATATATTTTAACAATTTTGGAAGAATTTATTTTAAATATATTTTAATTACATGTTAATATTAATTATATAAATATTAATTAAATATTTTTTATTATATTTTTAATATTATTTTACATTTATAATATATTTTAACATTTTACATTATAAAATTTTTTCGTTAATTGTATTTTCATTACATTTTTATGTTATACATATATAATTTAAATTAAATAAACAAACGTATTCATTACATAATATATTTATTACATGTTATAATATATATATTTGGACCAAACTAAATGACAAAAAAAGAAATGTTAGCCTAATGAAAGAGGTGCCTCCTTACATGCAAAAGGTTATAAGTTTATCACTAGTGAAAAACAAATTTTTACATTATCTTTTTTCAAATTCGTTCTAAATAGCAAGGAATAAAATATATATTGCCCCATTAAAGAATTAACTTTTATGTGCTCAGGCTCGTCTCTTCTAGTAGTACACAAATAACTAGCTACTCTTTAAAGAAGCCCCGCGTAGAAAACTCGTTCAGTTACCACATTGCCACAATCTGAAAAACTAAACACCAAAATGCCATAAGTTGAAAAAAAAATGCAAATTTGCCACACTTTTAGTAAGGGTTCGTCCATTGGAAGGACGACCCTATGAAAGCTGTTTTCGTCCAGCATGGGTTCGGCCATCCATTGGCCGACCCTGCACTAGCTGTTTTTTTTTGTTTTTTTTTTAATTTCAGAAATAATTATATATTATATTTTATTATTTTATATTTTAAAATGTTTTTTGTATAATAAAATTATTTAAATGATATTTTAAATTAATAAATAAATAATTTAATTATTTTAAATAATTTTATAATATTAGTAAATATTTTTTAATTATATAAAATAATAAATTAAATCATAAATAAAGGAAATTTTATTAATATTTATGAGTGAAAAAAATACATAAATATTTTTTATAAATTAAATCATAAATTATAAAACTTTCCTTTATTAATACATCATAAAAATACATAAATTATAAATATTTTTTATAAATTATAAAAATACATAAATATTTTTCATAAATTAAATCATAAATCATAAAAATTTCCTTTATTAATACATAAATCATAAATATTTTTCACTCATAAATATTTTCTTTATTAATACATCATAAAAGTTCATAAAAATGATGTTAAATTTATAAATATTTATAAATATTTTTCACTCAAAAATATTAATATAGGAGATATTAGATTCGAAATAAAGAAAATTTTATTAATATTTATGAGTGAAAAATGATGTTAAATACAACATAAAAATGAGGTTAAATACATCATATTCTGTTATTTTTTATTTAATACATCATAAAAATGACGTTAAATACATCATAAATTTTTTATTTAATTAATGAGATTTTTATGAGTGAAAAAAATACATCATAAAAAAAGATGTATTAATATTAATATTAATAAAAAAAAATTTATTAATATTAATAAAGGAAATTTTATTAATATTTGGAGATAAAAATGATGTATTTTTTTCGCTCATGATATTTATGTATTTTTATTAATATTTGGAGATAAAAATGATGTATTTTATTAATATTTATGTATTTTTATAATTTATGAGTGAAAAAATACATCATTTTTATCTTCCAATATTAATAAAATTTCCTTTAATAATATTAATAAAATTTCCTTTATTAATATTAATATTAATACATCATCTTTTTTATGATGTATTTTTTTCATTCATAAAAATCTCATTAATTAAATAAAAAATTTATGATGTATTTAACATCATTTTATGATGTATTAAATAAAAAATCAATTTTAACATCATTTAACATCATTTTTATAATTTATGAGTGAAAAAATACATCATTTTTATCTCCCAATATTAATAAAATTTCCTTTAATAATATTAATAAAATTTCCTTTATTAATATTAATAAAATTTCTTTTATTAATATTAATATTAATACATCATTTTTTTTATGATGTATTTTTTTCACCTATAAAAATCTCATTAATTAAATAAAAAATTTATGATGTATTTAACATTATTTTATGATATATTAAATAAAAAATCAACAGAATATGATGTATTTAACATCATTTAACATCATTTTTATGATGTATTTAACATCATTTTTCACTCATAAATATTAATAAAATTTCCTTTATTTCGAATCCAATACCTTCTATATTAATATTTATGAGTGAAAAATATTTATGATGTATTAATAAAAGAAATATTTATGAGTGAAAAATATTTATGATTTATGTATTAATAAAGGAAATTTTTATGATTTATGATTTAATTTATTAAAAATATTTATGTATTTTTATAATTTATGAAAAATATTTATAATTTATGTATTTTTATGATGTATTAATAAATGAAAGTTTTATGATTTATGATTTAATTTATGAAAAATATTTATGTATTTTTTTCACTCATAAATATTAATAAAATTTCCTTTATTTATGATTTAATTTATTATTTTATATAATTAAAAAATATTTACTAATATTATAAAATTATTTAAAATAATTAAATTATTTATTTATTAATTTAAAATATCATTTAAATAATTTTATTATACAAAAAACATTTTAAAACATAAAATAATAAAATATAATATATAATTATTTCTAAAATTTAAAAAAAAAACAGCTAGTGTAGGGTCAACCAATGGATGGCCGAACCCATGCTGGACGAAAACAGCTTTCATAGGGTCGTCCTTTCAATGGACGAACCCTTACTAAAAGTGTGGCAGATTTATATTTTTTTTTCAACTTGTGGCATTTTGGTGTTTAATTTTTCAGGTTGTGGCAATGTGGTAAAAAAATCGCCACTTGATTAGATTCTCAATCAAAGGTAATAAACTGACAATACTTTTTGCTTTTGTTTGAACATCTTGATATTCTATACATACAATTACGCTCCTTGGTTGGTTTTGCCTCTGTTACTGGAAACTGGGAACGTGTTGTTGTTATTACTATTTGCACCTATTAACTGTTTGATGAAATGTCTCTGTGAATTTTGGTATCAGAAATTGTGCGTAACTTTAAACTGTGTATGTTTAAGGATATTGGGTTGAGTTTAGCTTAATGTTTGAGCATTTGAGCTTCTTGATAGTTTGTTATGGTTTAATGTTTATGAATATTCATTGCCATAAAAATTACATGTTGCTGAATTTGTTGTATTTCTTATTAATTGAATTGAAGCCTTTACTTTGATGCACTCTAAATGTTTGATGAAATGTCTCAATGTGTTTTTGATATGTTTTTTGGAATTCCTTTATTGCACTCTAAATGTTTGATGAAATGTCTAGGTGTGTAGTTTTTACAGAAATCCTTTATTGCACTATAAATGTTTGATGAAATGTTTCTATGTATTTTTAATACTAGTTGTATGATGATTTTTTTTTGTATCTAGATTATTATAAATAGGTTGGTAATTGTGTGGATATTGTAACATGTTGTTGCTGTTCTGGTTTTCACTTGATTCATTGAGTAAATCAGATCGGATTTGCAGGAATTATAACAGTCTATAATTTGCTACTGCTGCTTTTATTTGGTTGTTATTGCTGGTATTCTGCTATTTCCATTAGGTGTTGTTTTGGTTTCATTGGTTAGGCTGTCTAGTCTTGTTTCGATTATATTGGTACACTGTTACATTGTAAATGCTGCTGAAAAACAATGTCGTTGAGGCTGTTATAGATTATGATAATCGGATCAAATTCATGGGCGCGGCATCATCCATATTCGTATGCTATCAATTTATTGTTTTTTTCTTTCAATACATCAAAGTAACATTGTTGTTGCGTCGCGGTTCTGAGTTAGTTTCATTAGATGGGACTTAGTTTTCCTTTCGATCTTATTAGTTTATTAAAGTGTTTACAGGGCCGTTGTAAATTTAATAGTTGACATTCCCGTTTCGATTACGAGTGTGTTTGTTGTTGCGGTTCATCTTTGTTCCTCTAATATTGTATGACGCAAATAGGATACCATGTTGTAGCTGCCTTTTTGTATGTTATTTTTATAGTGTTAAGTTACCGGTTCGAGGAGATATCACCTTTTGTATGTAGCCGACTTCTGTTTCAATTACGAATTTTATTTCCATTATTGGTTGTGCTATCATGTGTAATTATCTGTGATGTTCCGCTTTCGATGATGCATACTTCTGTTTTGGTATCAATTTATCAGCTCAGATTCAACATCACAAGAACAATTCGTAACAATTCTATTATATTATACTTTGCTTCGATTCAGAATTTTATTTTTGTTTCAATTCAGTTTCGTTACATTTTCGATTTTGATTAACTTTCGACGTTCATAACGGTATTATGTTAATTTCATTGTGAACTTGTAAATATGGTTAATTGCTGTGTTGCTTTGAAAGCTTTGCTTTACATGTGTGTTGGGATAGATGTTGCATTTGGATTTTAATTATTAGGATGCACACTGATAGCAGTGAGATTGTGTTTAGATTTTTATATAATACTAACCGTATGGAGTTTGGGCTATTCATTATTTTGTTTGAAGTTACTGTTTTAAGTCATATACAAATTTATATAGTTATATTGAGGATTTTTTTACCCCAGTGCCACCTTTTGAAAAAAAAAATCCCAAAATACCCCATTTTGAAAATTATTTACCAATATGCCCCCTTTCTTGTATGGGCTCGTCCATTCATTGGACCAACACCCTAAGCCCACTACATGCTCGCCTATTGGAAGGACGAGCTAGTGGAGATTATTTAGCAAGCATGAGCTCGTCCATTGGAAGGACGAGCATGTGTTAGTTTTGATTTTTTTATTTTTTTTTTATGAATTATATTTATGTATTATTGGATTTATTTATTTAAACATTTAATATTTATTTATTATAAGTAATAATAAAATAATAATATAAAATTTAATAAATAATAAAATTTTATTTTTTTTAATTCTTAATTTTATGTATATTTATTTTTTAATACATTTTTTATTTATTTATTTATGAATTGTAAATAATAAAAATTAAAATTAGTAATTTTATTATTTATAAAAATAAACATTAGTAATTTTATTATTTACAATTCATAAATAAATAAATAAAAAATGTATTAAAAAATAAATATACATAAAATTAAGAATTAAAAAAAATAAAATTTTATTATTTATTAAATTTTATATTATTATTTTATTATTACTTATAATAAATAAATATTAAATGTTTAAATAAATAAATCCAATAATACATAAATATAATTCAAAAAAAAAAAAAAAATCAAAACTAACACACGCTCGTCCTTCCAATGGACGAGCTCATGCTTGCTAAATAATCTCCACTAGCTCGTCCTTCCAATGGGCGAGCATGTAGTGGGCTTAGGTAGTTGGTCCAATGAATGGACGAGCCCATACAAAAAAGGGGGCATATTGGTAAATAATTTTCAAAATGAGGTATTTTGGGATTTTTTTTTTCAAAAAGGGGCACTGGGGTAAAAAATCCTTATATTGATAGTCTCGTTTTGGTTTATGTATATATATGTTCATACTGTAGTTTCATCTAAGTCATATCCATATTTACCTTTTTGGATATACCTTATGTCTGATAGAAAATGGGGCTGAAACCATCAGGGCCAGCAGCGCTGTCTATTTGGGAATTGTTTTCTCTTGTTTAATATTTGTTGTGCTTCTGTGTTGTGCTATTCAAATAGATATGTTTGGCTGAAAAAGATAGGCATGGAATGGAAGAGTATGATCCGTTTAGGCTTTAGGTACAGAAAGTGAAAAAGTGAAAAAAATGTTTTGGAATCTAGAGTTGTTTCTGACTATGAAAAGGAAGCAACATAAAATCACAAAGAGAGAGTGAAATTGAAAACAGTCTGTGTTGCCTGTAATAGACAATAATAATAATAATAATAATAAGACACAAGATCCAAGATGAATTAATTAAAGGAGTAGACCCAGTTATTGTTGTTGCAGCTGCAGTTGCAGGCTAGTAACACAAGTTGGGTAATTTTATGGGATCCTTTAAAGAAAATGACAAAAGTTTTATTTGCCTGTGGTCCATATTCTATAAATTATTTTGCGACTTGTTTCGTTATGAAGCTGTTAAGTTAGTTTTTCTTCATAGTTAATTATTTACAGTTCTGGTTTTGATTCTAATCATAACAAATAATTTAATTTGTTGGATTGTGGAAGAGGTGGTGTGTCTAAAGAAAAAATTGAAAATTGAAATGTGGTGATGTGTGCGAATGAACTATAGTAAGCATACCGGAAGTACTATAGTAAATTGTAATTATGGAAGTACTATAGTAAATTGTAAGCATACAGGAAGCTGATTTGTATCTTTACTCGTGTTTGTAATAAGACCACAATAGGAAGTACTATAGTAAATTGTAATTATGGAGTATCTTTACTCGTGTTTGATAGAGGTTAATACAATAAATTGTTATTCTTGCAGGTTGAAGTACAAATTTGAACTCATTTTTGGTGCCGAGCAAAGCTATTGATTTTGAAATTTCAAGGTATGTACTACTTTATGACTTCTTGTATATATAGTTCATATCTACATTATATGTCAAAATTATGATGGATAATACAAGGAAGAAAACAAAATATTAATTGTCATGAATCATATGAAACTTTGTCATTCTGTAGCTTAGGGATGTAGCTTTGATGGTCTTGAATTCTTTCATATTGATGAAAGAAGCTTTGGTTATGTTGTTACCGGACAGTAAAACCTGTTTCAAAATCCTATTCTTAGAGCTTCAGAGAGAAGGTTTGAGGCGATTATGTTTAGCGTTATTGCGGACTTTTCAAATATCGTCAAAACTGTTAATAACAACCACAGTAACCACAGTTGTAGTTTGGGGCGATAAACCGGTACCGATCTTCAACTATTCGACAGCGGTATGAGGAAAGGTGGAGAGATCCAAACGAAATCCAATTCCAAATCAACCTCAATCACAACATCGATCTCAACCCATCCTTTCTCAATTTATGGTCGTTGAAGCCCCATCTTCATCTAGCCATGCTAGTGGAGACACCGTTGGAACTAGAATCCCAATAGTTCCCGAAGGTGATGGGTGAGTCTCTTACTCGTATATAATAGCTAATAAAAGATACTATATTTTATATGTAACATTAATTTCTCCATTTAAGTAATATTTGTTTTTTTTAAATGTCTCTTTTTCATATTTGATCATCATAAATTGGTAGTTTCAGAAATTGCTCACATCATACGTACTCATTTGAATGAGGGAAAACCGTCATGGAAGAAATTATCAAAAGAGCAACGAGATTCTTTTTTTGATCTATTTAAGGTAATTAAATCTAAAGATGGGGCTTCATGTTAGAAGCATATTGAAATATTAAGTAATTGATTCATGTTTTTTTGATACAACAAAAGTTTACATGGCCACCCGAGCACAAGGTTACAGTGCGTCGCAACTTTGAAAAAAGAAGTGCAGCTAAGATGTCTCAATTAATGCAAGATGTTCGGAGAGATTTAAAGTATATGCCGGAATGGATGGGAGAGGAGGTGTGGAAGAAACTAACGGTACATTGGAATTCCTCCAAGTTCAAAAAAGTATCTGCAACAAATAAAAGAAATCGTTGTTCTATGGATGGTGCATCTCTTCACACTGGAGGATCTATTCCTTATCGTTTGCATTGGAAAAGAATGGTATTATAATTTTTCTTTATATTTCATAAATTAGTATTTATAATAAATTACATTATTATTTTGTAATTGATAGAAAAAGGAAAAGGGTGCCGATCCATCATTGACTGAATTTTATTTTCGCACTCATCGAAAAAAGGATCAAAGTTGGGTGGGTGTTCAATCTGAATCTGCATATGTAAGTACTCCAAATCAATTTCTTAAAGAATGAATCTTAGAAAGTGTAAACCATACCTTCATTTTTTCCTCTGTGTTTTGCAATTTACAATCAAATCAAATAAAAATATGTTGGGAAATTGGTTAGAGTTAATGTTAGCAACGAGCAATTATGAGTTTCTCCAGTTAATATTATGTGAATGAATTGCTAGTTCATTTAGTTGAATTTGTATTATGACGATTAGCACTAATTTGGAATTTCCTGGTAAAATATTAATTACTTATTATGTTTTTTTAAATCTTCTTTCAGGATGAATTTGAAAGGAAAAAGTTGATGATTTCTTCTCAAAATTCAACTGTTCCAGGAGAGGATGAAGTTGATAGTCAACCTACTGTTGAAATGCCGTCTGATTTAGATATATGGGTGGAGTCATTTGGAAAGAATTTGGTCTTGGAACCATTGTCAAGACTCTTGTTCCATCATCAACTCAACCAAGTCTTTCGAGTAACTCTCAAGAGGTTGATGATTTGAGAAGTCAAGTTCATGCTCTCATTGTTAATGAATCATTTAGGATTTGCTGCATCTTCTTCTCATCCACCTCAAGCCAATAATGAAATTGATAATCAAAGTGAAGATCATGTTGATGAATCAAATGAAGACATTAGTGAACACATTAGTAGTGAATTTTGATTTGGATTACTTTTTCTTATTAATTAGTTTGAAATTGCATTTTTTTCTTATTAATTTGGTTGGACAAGTGATAATTAGTAACTTGATTACGACATTTTTAGTAATGTAACTCTAGAAGTACTTGTTATTGACTTTAAAAATTTGAATGTAATTAGTGTTGCATTGACTTATTCAAATTAGATTTTTATTTTTATATTATTGTTACTTTAATATTTAAAATTAATTATACTATTTTAAATATGAATTAAACACAACTAAAAATAAAAATTAAAAACGTGAGCGAACTTACCTGCGAACTTACCTGCGGATTCTCAATTTGTTGCGACTTCACCTGCGAATTTAGCTGTTATACCTGCGTCCTGTTCCTGCGACTTATTACTGCGACTTTTACCTGCAACCTTTTCCTGCGACTTTACCTGCTAAATGAATTACCTACGAAGGTTTTAGCTGGAAACAGAAAATCGCAGGAAAACTCGCAGGTAACGTGTTTCCTGCGAAAATTTGGTCATAGTCCGCAGGTAAATCCGCAGGAAAACTGAACATTTCTAATAGTGACGCACAAATTTATCATATAATCATCATATAACAACCATCATGGAAATTAGGGATTTTTATCCTAAATATGATACTACCCATTATACACTATCATACAATCCCATAACCATGTAAAATCCACCCTACCTTGGTTTCTTGATGAATTCTTGAGTTTTCTCCTTAGGTTTTCTTCTCCTCTTTTCCCCTTTTCCTTTTCTCTATGATAACTTCTTTTCCTCTTTTTCTTCATTAACCCTATTTTTCTCCTTATATATAAAACCCTTATAACAACTAATTCTAGTATTTAATGGACTTACTAATCATACCCCATTATTACTCTTTACATTCTCATCCAATAGGCTCAATTACTTATTTCTACCATTTCCACGTATTATTCCACCAAATAACATAAATAAATTAAATCAAATAATTTAAACAATTCAATTAAATCAATTAAATCAAATAAATCAAATAATTCAAATAAATACAATAAATCAAATAATCCAAATAAATTAAATATGCATAAAATTACTCAATTAATTAATATAAATAAATAATTACTAAAAATTGAGATGTTACACATACTAACTTACAGTTACATCTAGTGCAGTAACTAATTAGAATTGACAGATTTGTATGTTAGTATTTCTCGCTGAATTATATAACACATTCAACTTCATATTTACTGTTGTTTTTTTATACACACAAGTTGCATCATGTGTGAGCTACAAATGTTTCTTATTGAGCTAGTGAGTCTTATTGGAAATGTTCACTTGCTAGATTTTATAGTCTGCATCATGAATCTTTCAATAATATTGAGTTAATAAGCCTTATTTAGTTGAATCTTTAAATATTTTGCAGGCCGGTTCCTGCCAAAGAAGTTGCAGGTGTAATTAATTATGCAATACACAAATAATTTTATAAACTTATACATCATTGGTCTGCACTCGATCCTGATACGAAAGTTGATTGGTTTAAGTTGTTTGGAGTAAGTGTTTACTGACTTTTGTCACTTGAGCTGATCAAACTATATTTAAACAAGTAACTGATCATTTATTAAATATTAATTATGTGATTTGAATTATTTTTAGGAGAAGGTTTCGTGGGATCCTTGTGATCATGCATTTGTCTATATTGCATTTGGAAAAAAAGGAAGAAAACACTTAAACGACATGCTGAGGAAGGCGGGGGAAAAAGAGACTCGACCTTCATGGATTGGTAATGATGCTTGGGTTGAACTTCAATCTCATTGGAAAAAGGACGAGTTCTTGGCTCTATCTTCTCAAAACAAGATCAATCGAGCTTCCACAAGAGGTGGAACAGTCAACACCCAGGCCATAAGGCTCATATTGATGTTGCACTTGAACTTGTAAGTAATAGTATCCTTTTATATCGCGAAAATTTTACTCGTATTCTATATTGGTTATTTGATTATTTGATTATTTGTAGTCACGTGAACTTCAAAGGGATCTGCCTCCCGATGAGTTATTTTTAAAAACGCACAAGAGGAAAAATGGTGAATGGACTGACAATTGTGCTGCATCTACTTACGTAAGCTCTCGTAAATGTTACTGCAACAATATCTGCATGACAAAAATTTCTTAGTTTATCCATTCCTATTACTGCATCAATATCTCTTATTGTAGTTAATTTCATGTCTTTCATGTTTTCTATAGTTTTCATATTGTTTCCTTATTTTTTAGTTTCTGCTTAGCACAATATTAAAGAGACAAGATATAGGAAAGATGCATTATGCTCATTGATGAGATGTTTATGTGAATTTAAGCCTTTTAGACACTACTAGAAATACTATATTAGTACCTGCAGAATAACATCCGTAGGTATTCCTACGACTTTACCTGCGAATCTAAATTGTAAAATATTGTTCCTACGAAAACTGGAGTTGCAGTAAACTTCGCAGAAATTTCTGAGACTTTACTTGCGATTTATGATTTTAAAATAATATATCACTTTTCCTGCGGATTTTAGGGCGATTTCAATTGCACGAATTGGTTATTCATGAAACTTCAAAATTCTCAGGAATTGCTGCGAAGTTTGCTGGAAGCTTTACTGCAATATTTGCTACAGATTTATAGTACTAGTTTCTTGTTTTTTTTATTTTTTAAATTAGTTATATTTTTACTCTTAATAAATTATAAAACATAATTGATATATTGATTCCAAATATATATTTTTGAGACATTTTTTACTTTTATATTAATCTTATATTTTTTAAAAAAATTTTACTATATTAATTGGGTTTTTAGTTATTTTTTAAAGAAAATTTATTTAATTAATATTTTTTCATTCGCTTTCATATTATGGTTTCATTAGATTCCAATTTTGAGCTTGATAAATTTTATGTGTTTTGATGGATTTCGTTCTCAATTGCAGATTCTAATTTTCGTCCTGATTTTGTTTAGTGTGATTTTCAATTACCTGAGGTATTATCTGCGAGTTTAGCTGTTTTACCTGCGAGTCTTTCCTGCGACTCTACCTGCTAAATTTGTTATCCACGAAAGTTTTAGCTGGAAACAGAAAACAGTAGGAAGAATCACAAGTAACTTGTTTTCTACGGAATAACAAAATCCGTAGGTAAATCCGCACAAAAGCAGAGTATTTCTAATGGTGAGAATTCATTGAGTGACTTGTTCATAATTGGGTTCTTTTCATATAAACTAAACATGCATATTTTAATATAATTTGATGAAACATATCAGAATCTATTGCAACTCACATCACATTTTTTCATTCAAAAATTCTGCTTTAAGAGCTTTTTGCTTTATTTATCTTCATGTATCTCCAACTTTAACACAACTTTCAGTCACACAACTTTAACATGTTATCTATTTTTTCTATTGTACAGAAGACTTTTAAAGAGAAATTTGATGCAGAACTTCAGCCAACTGAAGAGGGAAATGGAGATGATGTTAAAGTGTTAAATGGAGAGTGTGTAAATCAGCTATGGACAGAGGCTGCTGGGGCCGTAACCGTGGTCGGGTTTATGGCGCGGCAGATTTACACTACTAAAAATACTCTGTTTTCCTGCAGATTTTGACAAAATTTTCGCAAAAAACATGTTACCTGCGATACTTCATGCTATTTTCTGTTCCCAGCTAAAACCTTCGTGGATAATTAATATAGCAGATGAAATCGCAGGAAAAAATCGCAGGTAAAATAGATAAATTCACAAATAACAACGCAAGTAAATGAAATTTTCGTAAGAAATGTAACTAAAATTTCGCAGGTAATTTCTCTCATGTTTTTAATTTTTAATGTTAATTTTGTTTAGTTTATATTTAAAATATTATAATTATTGTTAAATATAATAATATAAAAACAAATATCTAATTTGAATAAGACAATGCAACACTAATCACATTCAAATTTTTAAAGCAACCAAACATAACTATAAAGTGAATAACAATACTTCTAGAGTTATATTATTAAAAATGTTTTTTTTTTTATATAAAAGTTTAAACCATAACTTATTTGCAAAATTCAATTAAATAACAATTCTTATATTTCACCCTATTACAAATTTTATCTGGTCAAAAACAGAGTTTACGCTACCATACAATAAAGTTAAAACTTGCAATTATAACTACTCTCTTGGAACACACAAAAAAGAGATTTGACAAAAAATACAAAACTATTTAAGAATGTAAGTTCTACTATTAGGATACGATCCTTGTTGTAGCTACTTGTCAATGCATTTTAAATGATAAACGTGACTACATTTTGGAAGTATTCTCACCAATTCTCCATCCTCTAAATCCTGCAAAATCAAGTTTATGTAAAATATCAAAACTTCTAAAGTCTCTAAATAATATATCAATAATTTAAATGAATTTTTTTGAAAAATGGAGCAGCATGAATCATTGTATAATTTCATCATTTTGTTGGAGGAGCTGAATCAATGAAATGGAAGTTTGATAATACAAGTTTGTGACATCCCTGTAACTCCCATGGTGTCATAAATATCTGAAACCATTCCTCCATATGTTGCTTCTACTGAATTTATCTGAAAACATTTTAACTCTTTTTTTACCATATATAAGCCATGACTAATATTGTAATTCAACATTTAGTACTAAAACTTACATAAGCTTGTGTAACAGTTGGACATATCCATTCCATAAACAAGTATGAGGTGGAGGGCTTAGCTGATGAAAACAATGTCACTGAGCAGACTTGAATCTGTTGCTTCCACATAGTACTCAAACATATGCATAACACCTTAGATCCAGCATCAATCTAAAGCATCCATAAAATCCACTCAAGATGGTTTGTTCAAATTCAAATCAAAGTAGTCAAAGATTTAACATGAAAGCCGTTCATAAGGTGCCAAGGGATTATTGCCTAAATCAGAGGCACCATACAGCAGTTGGAAAGGCACTAAGCCACATTCACTAGAAAAATTAAATAACAAATAGTAAAACATTTGACTTTACTTTTCAAAATAAATTAAATAATATGAAAGTTGGAATCGTTTTTAATATTCTGACTATTTTTAGCCCTCTATACCGTTCCTCTTAGCATGTTAGACAGATTCACTAGTCAGTGTTTTAAATTTACAAACAAAGTGCTAACGGCGTGCCTTGATTGAACCGGAAAGAAGATACAACAGTACACCAGGAAGTGCCTTATGGGATATCTCATAAGCCTTTTACTTCACTTGTTCACTTGATTAAAATAAATAATTCTACTGAGTAAGTTAAACAAGATAATTAAAATATGATATATATTTCATTAGTGTTAAAAAAGAATGCAAACCTTAAGAAGATCACTGAGAATACGGTTAGGAAACTGAATGTTTCTGTATAAAGCAACGGAGAGAAGTGTTCTCAATCCCTCGTTAGAAGATGGTAATAACATTTCTGAACAAGAAGAAAATCCGATATTTTCCACTGCTCTACTAATCATACACTCTTCTATAGCCAAAACTGAGCCTGATACAACCACTGCTTGAACCAACTCGCTATACAACTCAGCCATTTTAAATGCCACCATTCCACCATAACTGACTCCGACCACAACGCATTTCTCGACTCCCAGTTCCTTTAACCCCTTCGCCAAACACTCGGCTTGAAAACTCGGTGACCGATCGGGCTTATCCGTTGTGGAGCCGCCAAAGAAAATAAATTCGGGCACGTAAACAGCATAGTTTTTTGATAAACTGTTGATTTGGAAGATCCAGTTTGTAAGTATAGATTAAATAAAGTGGTTCATCAGGTGCAATGAATGGGAGCAAGGCAAGAACCTCTGTGCAGTACCTGTGAAAAGAAACCAATTAAAAGGACATTTAAAACCTCACATGATTTACAAAGAATAATGACAAGACTTACGATAAGAAAGCTATTACAAATTTGTTCCATTTTGGTTTATCAAATTTTCGCACTATTGAGGACATAAATTTATTCCTCGACATCCTGTTCCCTCGGATGAGCTTGTATATTCGAGAAACCCCAACTCTTGATTGAGTGATCGAGTCAGACTCAGGTTTCCCTTTTCCAGAATCAGGGATCTTAGATGGGGTCTTGTGGTTAACATTTTCATCAGGACTAACACAAATAGCTTGCATGAACATAAAAGACATTTGAAGTCCATCACCCAGGCGACTTTCAAAAAATGCAGGATACCTGAAAAGATCCTTTAGTTAGCTAATAGAACTTAGTTGATGAGAATTATACCATCCAAATTTATATATAGGAGATTACTTCTCATTCATATTCATTAGGAGATGATGAGCCAATTTTGAATTTCATTCCAGAGGATCTGTTTCAAGTGCTATAAGATATGGTACACAGGTGATGGGATGAACAAGACCTTGGCGCAACACAATTTCAACAATCTGCATTATTAGCATCTCTCTCATTGTGTTAAGTTGCATGAGAAACAGAAAACATAACTAATTTTACAGAAATGATCAAGTTTCCAGGACAAAAACTAATAGAAATTATAGATCAGTTAATCGACATTCAGCTGGACGTGTGACTAACAACTGCAAGATTCTCCTTTACAAAACGTCAACCTAGTCTCCCACCCCCTTTCTCTCACCCCCATCAATAAGATTTGAATGACCGAAAACACCATTGTTAGAAACAATATGCAGAGGAACACACTTTGTCAGCTTAATCGCTTTTAGTCCTATTAAAAAAAGGATTTTACTTTTCTTCGCATATGACTTCCGAGTGTTGAAACTAATCCAAAATAGAACGTATGTTCTGTCAGCTTAATTGCTTTTAGATTTGGGGCTTATTAAATCTTTGCCGTTCGCTAATTTTCAATTAATAACACAGTTTTCTACAAAACATTTTACCAAATTAGGTTAAAAAAACATAACAATTAGCATCGTTTCGCAGAAACAAAAACCTCATCACCATCTATCATTTTTTCACAAATCAACGCAAACCATACTAAATTTCAAACATATTGCCGAAATTGCATGTTATTCAAAACAAACTAGAGAGAAAATCACACAAACAAATTTAAATTTTTTTCTTAGAGAGATAGATAGAAAGCGACGTACGGACTCGGATTTTCCGATGATGGTTGCGACGGTGGAGGTGGCTTCGGAGAGGATGGAAGAGGTGTCGACGCCGTCAAGGTTGAGGCACGGCATCGTTTCGATATCTCTCTCCAAATCAGAGTGTGAAAGTAGCAAGAGCTAATCCTAAGAATCAGGAGTAGAAATTCTAAACCCTTTAGAGCATCTCTAATGGTGCAACCCATTTTTAGGTTCTTTGTGGGACCCACTCTTTTAAAGCAACTCATTCAATTTTCACTTCAATGGTGCAACTCTAAAGAATTCATATTGAGTCCCACCACTTTACTTAAAAAATATTATTTATATTAAATTTATTTTATTTAAAATTATAATTTAAATATTTAAATTTTAATTAAAATGATAATTAAAATAATAAATAAAATTTTATATCAAATTATAGTTTTTATATTATAAAATTAATATTTTAATATAAGAACTATTGAAGAACCGTTGCATATTTAAGAACTTTTCCATCTTGAAAACAACAAATATGAATGCCATGTTGGCAAACCCACTCTAAAAACTCCCATTGGAGTTGGTCTTATATCACTAAATACATGACATTGTTTTCTATGTTGTTTTGACTTGCAAGAAAAATAAATGTATTTGGACACAACTTTTATACAAATACAAAATAGCTGTATAATATTCCTCAAGTATATGTTACAATTAATGATAACCCTACCTCCAAATGCCAACACTACACCGTAATTGTATATCTATAACATACTAATTCTACTTTTTAATAGTTTATTTTAGTATGAGTTTCTGTGCAAGGCCAATTTATCTTCTTGTAGCATATAGTGTGTATAGGTAGAAATAGCACAGCTCTTAATTTTAGTATATCTTTTTTATCAAAAGATTATTTTTTTATATACATTGATAATCAATGCAATGCATTTAATTCATATTTATTCAATATAAAATAAATATATAAGATTATATTTTTTAATTTCACAAAAACAAAAAATAAATATATTAAGTAAAACTAATATTTTCTTTAATAAATTAAGATTAATTATTACAATTTAATTTAAAATTAAAAAATTTCACAATTCACATTAAAAATAAAGAAAAAAATAGAACAAATAGAGATTAAAAATATCATTTTAATTAAATATTTTTCAAAAAAATTTGCAACAACTATGAAATCTTAAAAAATATCTTAAATAAGAATAATATGTACTAAAATCATCTTAAAGAAAATAAATCTAAAAAATAAATAAAAAATAATTTTTGACAAATTTAAACAAAAACTATTATTATTCAATAAAGAAAAAAAATTGTTGTGAAAATTATTTTAAAATAGGTTTGTTTATATATATATATATACATATATATATATATATATATATATATATATATATATATATATATATATATATATATATATATATATATATATATATATATATATATATATATATATATATATATATATATATAAATCTAAAAAATCAATATGTCAATTATATTTTATAATTTTATTTAATAATAGTAAAAATATAATTAAATAAATAAACTTATATTTTTACAATTATATCATAAAACTTATATTTTTTATTTTTTAAATTTTTACAACAATTAAAAATTATTAAACAAATAAACTTATATTTTACAATTATATCATAAAATTATATTTTTTATTTTTTAAATTTTTACAACAATAAAACATTATTAAATAAATAAACTTATATTTTTGATTTTTTAAATTTTTACAACAATAAAAAAGTATTAAATAAATAAATTTTCTTTAAAAAGTAACTAAAAAAACTCAATTAATATTATAAAACAAAAACTAAGATTTAATATAAAATTAAAAAATGTCTCAACAACATATTCTTGTTTTATAATTTTATTTATTAATAGTAAAAACAAAATAAAAATTAAAAATAAACTAAACAATTTACAGCAAAGTTGCAGAAACAATTACCGCAAAATCCGCAGCAAACTTCGCAGCATTTCCTGCGATATTTCCAGAGAATATTGTGGTTTCAATGGATAACTAGTTCCTGCGAAGCGTATTGCAGTTAAATCCGCAGGAAATTTATATTTTACTTTTAAATCTAAAATCACACTCAGGAATTCCTGCAAAATTTGCTGTTACTTTAAGTTTTGCAGGAAATAATGTTTCACAATATAAAGGCACAGGTGAAATTGCAGGTATAGCTGCGGAATTATTTCCGCAGGAAACTCCGCAGGTAATCTGTGTATTTCTTGTAATGTTAGTTGTTAATCTAGAACGTGATCAAAAAATATATCCAAAAATCTCAAACTCCTCAACACTCTATGTTTGGGATTTCATTAGAAGCTGAAAAAGCAGCTAGAACTAGAGCTTAACAAATTGTTGAGGTTGCAACTGCTCGATTATAAGAGGCTAACAAATTTGTTCGAGCTGCTAATGTAACACCCTTATCCTACCCCACAGATATTACGGAAACATAACACGGATTTCAGAGTAAAATATTAACTTATATAAAAAGCCACAAAAGGACGTACATTTCTCAATGTCTCAAAATAAGTCAGTGCTCTGTAACACACGGTTTTTCTCAAAATACATCAATTTGCAAAACAGCGGAACTCAAAACATAACTCGAGGTTTTCCTCATAAAGGAAAGTTAGTAAAATAACCCACTGATATATAGTTCAACTCAAAGAACCCAACCCGATGTTAAATATTAGAGCAAGACCCTCTAAGTCAAATAATATTAATAAATCCATATTACATACTATTATTCCAAAATAAATACTCCAAAAAGCATAATTCCTCAATAATTTACAAAGCCACCGAAAACACCAAAATACGAATATTCTCAATTAAAATATTCCGATTAAATTTTGGGTGTTACAACTCTCCCCCACTTAAAAGAATTTTCGCCCTCGAAAATTACCTTAAGGAACAGAATCGGGTACGACTCCCTCAACTGATCTCCAAACTCTCAAATCCAACTTCCTCTAGTTGGTCCTCCCAAAGCTACCTTTACTAAGGTAATTTCTTTATCTCAAAGTTGCTTCTCGTTCACTAATCCGAACTAGCAATGCCTCAGTAGTCAAATTATCTCCCACTTGTACATCGTCCATCCGAATCAATGTACTTCCTCAGCGGAGACACATGAAACACATCATGCAAATTCACAAGCGACATCGATAAAACAGTCTAACATGGTACTTCTCCCACGTTTCCGCTGCGCTACTCTGATACAGACCAACAAAGCACGGTGTGAGCTTCCGAGACTTTAAAGCTCAACCAACACCAGTTACCGGCGTAACTCTCAAAACCCATCTTTTCTCGGATCCTCTTGATAGTTTTAGTCGTCACTTGCACAATCTCAGGTCCGAGCACATCACTCTCGCCTGACTCATATCAACACAAAGGAGTCCTACACCTCCTACCATACAAATCCTCATACGGTGTCATTCCGATACTAGAATGATAACCGTTATTGTAGGTAAACTCAAATAACGATAATGACTATCCCACGATCCACTTTGATCCAACACATAAGCTCTCAACAAATCCTCTAAAGACTGGATAATCCTCTATGTCTGTCCATCCGTCCGCGGATGATAGGCAGAATTCAACTTCAACATGGTACCTAAAGCGTCTGCATACTCTCCCAAAATCTCAATGCAAATCTCAGATTTCTATCAGAAACGATATTCAACGGTATCTCATACAACTTCACAATTCCCTCAGTATACATCTCAGCTAGCTTCAACATAGAAAGATTAATCCTCATTGGTAAGAAATGAGCTGATCTAGTCAAGTTATCCAAAATCACCCAATTGAATCATATCCTCCTCACAGTCTTCGGCAAACCCGACACAAAATCCATGGAAATGTTATCCCATTCCCACTCTAGGATATTCAACAGTTGCATCAGACCCAGCGGCCTCTGATGTTCAATCTTCGACTTTCGACAAGTATAACCAACATATACAAACTCAACCACTTCTCTCTTCATCCATGGCCATCAAAACAATTTCCTTAAATCCGGTTACATCTTCATAGCACCGGGATGGATACTCAGCCTACCTCAATGTCCTTCTTCAAGAATACTCTTATTCCACTCAATAATATCTATAACACAATCTCTATCACGACATCTCATGATACCATTTCCATTAATCCGAAAACAACCCTTCGACTTTAATTCATCAAATTCAACCAATCTACCAACTCAAACTAGATTTTTGACCTTTTCTGATCTCTTGGAGAATACCATTAGTCAGCCTCAACATACAAAGCTTAAATCCATAAGAAGTCTCTTCACAGACCAAACTCATATCCCAAAATTTCCCAATCAGTTCTAACTCTTTTACCATCGTCATTGGTACAAAGAGTTCCAAATCAATGCATCAGCCACCATGTATGCTTTACCCGAATGGTAATTCAATCCAAAACCATAATCCTTTGGAAGTCCCAATTATTTCCTCTGCCTCATATTTAACTCTTTCTAATCAACCAAATACTTTAAGCTCTTAAGATCACTAGACATCTCAAATCTCGAACCACACAATGAAGCCTCCAAAGTTTCGGCACAAACACAACAACAACCAACTCTAAGTCATGCTTCAGATAACCCATCTTATGCACTTTAAGTTGCCTTAAAGAATAAGCTAAAACTTGTTGATTTTGTACTAACATACCTTCCAATCCCCTCAACAAAGCATCATAAAATGGTTATTTCGGATTCGGGAAAATCAAACCTGAGCTGTTGTCAGTCTTCTCTAAAGCTCTTGTAACTTTTCTTCATACTTTGTATCCCAAAACAAAAGCTTGAACCTTCCTAGTCCACTGCTTCAATGGCGAAGATGACTCGAAAAAATCCTTCAATGAATTCCAATAACAATCTACCAACCCAAGAAAATTTCTAATCTCAAATACAGGTTTTGGAGCTTCCCATTGCGATACAACTCCAACCTTCTACATATCAACCGCAATAACTCTACTCGAGATCATATGACCAAGGAACTCACTTCCTTCTACCAAAACTCACACTTTGACAGTTTTGCACACAACTGCTTCTCTCTCAATGCTAATAATACAATTATCAGATGCTCATCATGATCCCCTTTACTCTTCGAATAATACAAAAATATCATCGATTAACACAACCATCAACTCCGTCAAATAAGTATAGGAAATCTCGTCCATATACTCCACATACCCACATGGTGCCTTAGTCACCCCAAATGACACTACAAAATACTCATCATGTTCATACCTTACTTTAAAAGCAGTCTCCTGAATATCTTCAGCCTTCACACGAATCTGATGATACCTAGATCTCGAATTCATCTTACTGAACATACTTGAAACTACCAACTGACCCATCAATCATCAATCCTTGGAAGTGCACACATATTCTCGATAGTCACCTTGTTCACTTATCTAAAATCCATCCAAAGCCTCACAGAACCTTCTTCCTTCATAATCAACAAGATTGGTGCACCCCATGGTGACACACTCAGACAGAAGAGCCTCTCCTCAAGCGAATCTTCAAGTTGAATCTCTAACTCTTTCAATCCCAAAGCAGACACACAACATGGAACCATCAATACCAAACTATTTCCAAAAACTAAGTCGATCACGAACTCCACTTCACGTTCCGACAGTAAATCACTATCTTGTTAGGATAACTTCCAGACAACCACAATTAATCGGCAACCCACCAACCTCCCCATTTTCATTAATACTCAAAATTCTCATCGAAATTAAACATCTCAACACAGTTCTGCGCCAACTCATCAAACCAATTCGTAAGCACTTAGCTTAACTCAAAACAGTTCACTGCACACGCCATCTAAGCTTGCAAGACACGTTTATCCTATCCAACATGACCCCGTCTACTATCAACAATAGATTAAGGCTGATCAGTTCCTCAATTTGTCAATAGATAGCTGAAAATCATGATGGGGTACAAACCATCTTTACCAAACTATAAGAGCGTTCAACCACACACTGAGCCGCCACTTCACACTTGCAGCGTCCTGGAGAAGCACAGCTTCTCCCCCACTTGTTTCATTCCCGCTTTTGCAGAAAAAGGTTAGAAAACAAACGTGTACCGACATTATTTTTATACACATGTCGCATACAAGGAAACAAACAACATTAGACAACTTCGTTGGACTGACCGGCCTGCTCTGATACCACTAATGTAACACCCTTATCCTACCCCATAGATATTACGGCAAAATAACATGGATTTTAGAGTAAAATATTAACTTTCATAAAAAGCCACAAAAGGGCGTACATTTCTCAATGTCTCAAAATAAGTCAATGCTCCGTAACACACGGTTTTTCTCAAAATAAGTCAATGCTCCGTAACACACGGTTTTTCTCAAAATACATCAATTTGCACAAAGCAGCGGAACTCAAAACATAACTCAAGGTTTTCCTCATAAGGGAAAGTTAGTAAAATAACCTACTGATATATAATTCAACTCAAAGAACCCAACCCAATGTTACATATCAGAGCAAGACCCTCTAAGTTAACCAAAAGGCTAACAATTCTAAGACTTCAAAAATACTCCTCGACGACATCCACAACTTTCATCTGCACGTTACCCACGTGGAGGTAACATTCAAACAGGCAGGCTGAGTAAAATAATTCATAATAACAATTAATGCATAAACGGCGTCATATTCATACTCAACACATTCATATCCTTCAATAGGCCTCAAAGTCCACAACGTCATATTAGGAAGGTTGTATGACTTTTTGAAATGAAAAATGTTAGTGGTTGTTAATTGTATGACTTTTTTCAACAATTTTACCGGCTGTATCTAACTTATAGATGGTTAGTCAGTTGGTTATTTGCATTTGTTTTATCATAATATTTTTACACACGTGCAAGTTTGTCAATGTTTTTAGAAGACAATTGCAGCAGTATCTTTATTTTTAGAAGAAAACTGTTACTTAAAGTTACACATTTCTCTTCTGATGTAAAGGTGAGGGAAATGTTAATTCTTATTGTATGTTTACTTACTCTAATATAAATTGTAAGAAATGATAAAATTAAGTAGTCAAGGTATCATGTAAATATATAATAGTATAGGGCAGCGTAAACCGTAGAAAGAAATTAAAGAGGTATGTATACGTGTATAAAATATTGTGTATAAAATATTATGAAATAGTATCGTAGTACTCCTTATTAACCCCTTTTGTTTTGATCAACTTGAACCTCCTTTTGTTATGTTTTCCTTTACAACATTTAGTAGTTTTCTACGAATAAATTCATTGTATTATCATATACCATAGTTGATTACTGAATCATTGTGTGGCATATTTTCTTCATAGCAGATGTTTGATAGATGTAAAGTGTAAACAGATACAACATGGTTCTAAGCTGTCAAGGTTCTATTTGATAGGCTTATGCTTACTTGATTTAAGTACTATATTAGAAAATATCATCTGAACTAACTCTTCTTTTCATTATCACAGGATTATGCAAAGCCATTAATACTTAATACTGATGTAACTTGTTTTTACAAAATTATGTATATGGAAATAATCTGCCAAAAGCGGTGTGAGTACTCCAACCTAAGACATTTTGGAGTTTTTGGAGAATCTACGGTTGAGTTTGGCTTCATGCAGTTTTTGTTGCGGTTTTGAGCACTATATATTTGAAAAATGGATCTCCCATGCAAAACTAAGTCCCCATCAAGTTTGTGTTAACGTGAAGGAGTTTGAAGGTTGATTTATTTGCCTTAGGATTTATTAGTAGAAAGTAGATTTTGGTTTTGGTTTTAGGATAATGTAGAATAATTAGCAGTATTTGTTAAACAAGGTGGTGCTTGTCGGGTAGGGATGGCAACGGGACAGGGCGGGGGCGGGTTTTACTATACTTGCATCTGCACCCGCCTCTACGTAACACACCCGTCTCCGCCCCCAAACTCAACCGGGGGTAAAAATTTACCGCCCATACCCGCCCCCGGTGGAGAACGGGTGCACCCGCACCCGGCCCGCCTCCACCCGCAAAAGAATTAATTTTTTTTAATTGCAATAAAAATTAATAATTTAATTAAAAAATTAATTATCTATAACAATATATAAAGGCAACACATTGTTTTGGTGTAGCCTATTTTCTTTCCTCTTTTACCCTTTAAAACTACTTAGAAGTTACACAAATAAAAATTAACTACTCCCTCCATTTTATATTTAAATATTGTACAAAGTAATTAGTTATTTGAAAAGAAAACTCACTTTAACTTCTAATTAAAAACTATATTTAAATAGCTTCTCCTTATAAGTTATGTCTTTCATTTCTAACTCATTGGGTTCATAGAAGTAAAAATCGGAATCCAAACAATGTTCATGATGATGGTAGAAAAGAGAAAGTTACAATTTACAGATGTCATAATATGGATTGTGAATCACACGATGATTTCTGTTAGAGTTAATTATTAGGGCATTTAGATTCTTCAATCTAATTTTTTGATTTGGTTTTTTTATTTATTTTCATTTACTATTTTGTTCTTTTTACATAAACAAATCCATATGTGAAATTGGGGTTTGAAAATTGAGATTATTGGATTTTTTTTAATGTCTAATACTTTAATTTTTCTCTCTATTGTAGAAGAAAAATGAATCATTATCTCTTACGAAAGAAAAAAAAGTGTGTTCTAATGTCTATGATCAAATAAGAATGACTATTTTTATTAAATTTTTTAAAACTTGGTTTCCTCTCTTGAATCTTTATCTATTGTTGTTCCAATTTTACCTGTGTAATTTGCAAAAATTTTAAAATATAAACAATATCTCAATTTTTAAATTGTATAATTTCTACATTGTGACGTACGTAAACATTAATCTATACTTATCTATACCTATAGATAAAGACAATATAACATTTTGGACTAACCTATATTTGTTAGATATTTGACCTTTAACTGTTATTTTAAAACCAACCACATATACAAAATAAATTTAGTAAATAATAATTGTGTCATTCTCAATTTAAAACTTTAACAATTTTTTATCATCCTTATCTTTAACTTCCTAAACAATTATCTCTCTTTCACTTGCAAGTTATTTCTCTCTCTCTCTCTCTCTCTCATGAATTGTTAATTTCATCTAAATTTTCTTTCACATGCAATTTTGTATTTCTTTCCATTATTATTGAATCTTTGAATTGTGTGAGTTGTGTATACTGCCAATGTGTCTTTGTGATTACCTACAGTATAAATATAAAGAAATGGTTTTGTAGAAAGTTAGAGTTGTTACAAACAATTGTATATCACTGTATATTTTACCAATTATCAAGTCATTTACTATACCGCCATTCAACTCCTCAGAGATACAAACTTGAACTATATATATTTAATTTTTTTTATCAATGCATCAGAAAATAATTGATCATTTTTAAAATATCCAAAAAAATATATGATACTTAATTATATTGTATAGGTTGTTATTGAGATTAATCTCTAATCTTGTCCTCTATAAAACTCACATTCACAAATAAAATTGCAGTAATGGTAAATATAGGCTTTAGAGTTTTCTTTTTGTATAATGTCAAGTCTAAGACTATGAATGATATTAAGGGTTAAATATCGTTTAAAGATTGAATGTATTAGTGTTTATGTTTTCATCATGATTTTTTGTTTAATGATAACCAGTTATTAGCTACTTAACAAAACAAAGAAAGATGAACAAATAAATGTCATGTGCAAATGAGATTGGGATATATAAAGAGGTAGAGAGACTGATGAGTGATATAAAAAAAGAGTTAGAGAGGAACGAAGAGAAAGTGAGAAAGAGAGAGAGAGAGAGAGAGAGAGAGAGAGAGAGAGAGAGGAAACATATATTAGTGACAACATCCACAGATAAGTTATAAGAAAAGGGTAAGTTACTGATATGACCTGATCAGAAGGGGATCACGGGCTGGCCACACGCTGTTGGACTGCTACCTGTTCACCGGTGATGAGGAGGAGAAAGGGGGGTGTACCTGCAAGACACTCCGATGCCGAAGTAAGAATTTGGGCAGAGTGAGAGCAAAGTACAGAAAAATGGGTAAGGAGTGAATTACCTGACCCTCTTGTGAAAGAGAGTATTTATAGAGAGACCCCAGCGTTGGGCCAACGGTCACTTGTGTTGGGCTGGATGGTCAAGCCCAACCCAAGTGACTGCTAGGGCTTACGTGGCGTAATGAAGACCAGAATGTGGTCTTCGCCCTAGTTCAACTGTCCCGTGATCTCCGAAAAGTGGGTTTGACCTGCTCTTTCGGAGGTGGGCAGTTGGTTAGGTGACGTGTCCCCGCGAAGGGGAGCACGTGGAGAACGTACGCATGGCACGTTGTTCTCCCTGCGGAGGGGAGCTCGCGCGGTTCCTCGGAGGCAAGTTGGTCTCCCCGAGGAAAGGAGCACACGGGGACGTGGGAGAGCCATGGGGTCTTGCTCGACGGCATGGGGAATACCGCCCGCGGAGGGTGGTGCTTGGTCGTGCGAGCGATTCTCTTGCCCGGCGTGGTTGGGACGGTTCTCCTTTACGGGGAGATCATTCTAGCATGTCGGGGATCTTGTGCTCGACGCGGTACCCGGACCGGGCAGGGCCTGGTGGAACATTATTGGGCTGGGCCAGCATAGTTCAGCCCGAGGCCCAGTCTAGAACAGGAGCCCCCCAAGTCGTTGCTCCGAGGATGGGAGTGAAGACTTGATGACGTCGTTCAGGGGAAGTGGACTGGTCCGGGGAAAGACTCCCCCGTGCGAAGAGGCGCGTTTATTGTCGTCGGTCGGCCGGGCTCGAAGACGGGTATTGGCGGGGAGAGGTGAAGAGACGCGTCTGTCTGCTTCCGCCACGTGTCGCATTCTGGGTGGCTGCTAGGGCGGCTACCCTAGGGTACTCAAGTGTCTAGCGACGCTTCGAGTCCCGTGCAGGGGTATAAGTGAGCGAGCCCCTGCTCATTTCTCACTTTTCGCCCTCTGGTTCTCAAGTTTCCAGCCTGTTGTTCCGCCGCCGTCCGATATCTCCGCCGTTGCAGCCGCCGCGTTCTCCGTCGTCGATTTTACCATAGTAAGTTTTCTTTTTCTTTTTCTCTTTCTTTTCTTGTTTGTTTCTTGAGCATGGCCGGGGCCGATTGAATGCCCCGAGGAGCGGAGAAATCTCCGCCGTTCTCGATGGTTTTTTAGGGTTTTTATTATGAATGTCCCGGGGATAAACGCTAGATCCGATGAGTGTCCCGGGGATGGAAGTCTTTTCCGATGAATGTCCCGGGGAGGGTAGCTTTTTCCGATGAATGCCCCGGGGAGCGGTTTTTTACTCCGATGAATGCCCCGGGGAGCAACGTCTATTCTGACGGATGCCTCTGGGGTGGGTTTGCAGTTCGGATCATACGGAACCGGGGAGGTGGTAGGTTAGGGCAGACCCATCGGGGACGATGCTCGGGGAGTCCTCGTCACCTTTTCACTTGACTTGTGGTGGAAGGGTGAATTTGATCTCTGTCATCGAATTCACTGTTACCTTATGCTTTTCAGGTGTTTAATGACTACGCTCATCTTGGGCACAATGGCCGAGGATAATGAGTCGGACGTTCCCTATTTTGACGAGCGCGTCGTTCCGATCGGAGACTGGGTGGCCGAGGAGCCCCTCACCACGCCCTCCTGCTTTGCTTCTGATCCGACGGGGGCCTACGCCACCGTGGAAGACCAGGAAGAGAGGGATCCTCAAAACTGGCAAGTCTATCGCCCCCGGCCAGGTCATCGGATCTGCTCGAAATACGGGCGGATGCGCTTTCCGATGTACGAGTTTTACTTCAAAGAGGCTAGGCTCAGGTTGCCTTTTTCGGACTTTCATCTGGGCCTCTTCGACTGGATGAGGCTGGCCCCGTCGCAACTGCACCCTAATGCCCTGACTTTTATTCGGGCCTTCGAGCTCGTGTGCCAATATCTCTAGGTCGGCGTCACGCTGCCGCTGTTCTTTTGTATTTTCCATCTGCAGCGGCAGTCGGTGGGAGGTCGGCATGGTTGGGTGTCATTCAAGCAATCGGACAGGCTTTTTAGGACGTACATGGATTCCATCTGAGATTTCAAAAGTCGTTTTTTCGTGGTCAGCCCTATCACGCACGAAGGGGTATGCTCGTTATATTCGGAAGGGGAGAGGATAGTGGATGGTCGTCGCGAGGCCGTCATGCTGCCTCGGGTGCACGTGGAGTGGTCCCTGGACCATTATTCTCGGGGAACAGGTGGGTATATCGTGCGGGCGGGGATGCTTGATGAGGAGGATATGGCCAGCTATATGAAGATAGTTTCTTTCGTGTGAAACTTACCGCTGTCGAAGCTGGTCACCCCTGACGGCCAGTATATCTTCGACAGTTACGAAAACATTCGGGAGACGGCGAGGCTGATCAACACAAAGGCTCTGCTCGAGTGTGCCTCGGAGGAGGATGCTCTGCGTTACCTAGGTGGTGGCCGCCTCGTTCCCTTTCGACCCGATATCCTTAGCCTTTTACTGACTAGTTTTTCTTTTGTCGTGCAGGGAACATGGCTTCTGTCGAGGAGCGAGTGAAGAAGTTGCGCATGTCGAGGGCCGCTGCTCCTCCGAAGACGCGGGTGGCTCAGTTGGTCGGGCAGTCTTCTGCAGAGCAAGATGGAAGGGGGCCGTCGGCGTCCCCGACCGGTAGCCAGTCGCCTACTTCCCAAGGGGTTCCGAAGAGAGCGAGAGTTCAGGAGGATACGCCCGTGGTCAATTTATCGGCGGAGTCTTCCGAGGAGGGTTACCCCATCGCTCCTTGTCACCAGCATCCCGGCTACTTCCATGGGGCTAGGTCGCCCAGCATTCCGGCGGGGGAGGTGAAGGCGATTCTGGGCGCTGACCGTGCAACGAGGAGGCAGGTCCTGACCGAGGATTTGGCCGCGTTGATGTGGACTTTTACTATGGCGATGGTTCTGAGCGAAGAGAGCTGCTCGGCCGTGGAACTGTCGAAGCTGCAAGGGGATCTCGCGTTCGCGCAGTCCCGTATGAATAAGGCGGCCGAGGATTTGGAGGCAAGCCGAGGGAAAGTGACTCAGCTGACCGGAGAGCTGGAGAAGGTTCAGGGGGAGGTTGACCTCGAGCGCCAAAGATGCAGTGGCATTGAGGAGAAGCTGAAGGTTGCCAAGGAGGAGTTGCGAGCGTCGAAAGCTCGGGTGGCGGAGCTCGAGGGCGATCTCTTTCCCGGTGATGATGAGACCGACGACGACCGACTGCTGGTTACCCGGGATGATCTGCTCGCCAGGATACGCGTGCTGGAAGGGGACTGCCTGGATGGTTTTGCTGCGGGCTTCAACATCGTCGTTGCTCAGCTCAGGGTGGTGAACTTCGGGGTCGCCTTCGTTGAGGACGGGATCGGTCCCTTTCATGAGATAGTTGATGGCCGGGTGGTTGACCCCAGCACCGAGGAGGCTGGCACCGTCGTCCCTGGCGTGGAGCCTGGAGCTGATGGAGAGGAGGGAGCTTAGATTGGTCCCGGGCCTGCGTGCCCGCGTATTTCGGCCTGTGCGCCATATTTTGTATTTCGTTGTTTTCTTTGTCGGGCCTGCGCGCCCTTGTTTATGTAATGTTGACTACTGGGCTGGTGCCCGCTTTTGATTAATATATTTTGAAAATTGTCTAAGTGTGCGCCTCGTTTTTGCATGTTGTTTATGCTCGTTTTATTTCTGCACGTATTTGTATGCTTGAGATATATATGTTTGATATGCCTGTGTTAGTATGCCTTTGGGCCTGTCTGGGGTGGTAGCTCAATAATACTTGTTACCGGTGGTGAAGGGAACTGGCCGGTTGGCCGGCGTTGCTGCCTGACCGGTTCGGGGGTAGTTCTCCCCGTGGCGTGGACGTTCCATCGCGAGCTGGGCGTCCTACCCGTTCTGGTACGGCAGTGGGGAATCTCGATCGAGGTGTTACTCGCCGAGCAAGGCCTTCTACCCGCGCACACAAGAGGCAGGGCTTGCTTTTGTCTAGTCGTTAGTAGACGCGAGGAAGTGCGGTGGTACCATGTCGCCCATCCAGTGGTCGTGACGATGGGTCGTCGCGGGCAGTGTTTAACTGTAGTACCGCTTAAGTTTCGCGGCGTTCCATGGTCGAGCTAGTTGTTCCCCGTGCAGGTTTTCGAGGTAATAGGCCTCGTGCTCCGTTTTGTCGCGAACACGGTATGGGCCTTCCCAATTCGCAGCCAGTTTGCCCTCGTGTGAGTCTTTCTGGTTTCTGCGCAGAACTAAGTCGCCGATTTGGAAGTCGTGTTTCAGGACTTTATTGTCGTGGCGAAGTGCCACCTGCTGTTTCAGTCGGGCTTCCCGGAGGGCTGCCCCTGAGCGAATCTCCTCGACGAGATCGAGCTCCTCTCGTAAGGCGCCGTCGTCGTCGTCGGAGCCGAGGGGAGCTTCAGTCCGCCTAGATGGCTTGCGTATCTCGACCGGGATCATTGCCTCGGTTCCGTACGTGAGGCAGAATGGGGTTTCCCCCGTGGTTGTGTGAGGCGTAGTGCGGTATGCCTAGAGGACGCTGTGGAGCTCCTCGACCCATGCCCGCTTTGCGTCGCCCAGTCGTCGTTTTAGGCCCCTGAGTATGACCCTGTTCGCGGATTCTACCTGGCCGTTTGTCTGGGGATGCTCGACCGAGGTGAAATGGTGTTTGGTTCCGAGCTTGGTGACGAAGTCGCGGAAGTTTTTGTCTGTGAACTGTGTGCCGTTGTTGGTGACGATGGCGAGCGGGACTCCGAATCTTGCGAGGATGTTTCGTTTATAAAATTAGAGTATATTGTGGGCCGTGATTTTGGCTAGGGCTTTGGCTTCGATCCATTTGGTGAAGTAGTCTACGCCCACGATGAGGTACTTGGTCTGAAAGGACCCCAGGGTGAAGGGTCCGAGGATGTCCAACCCCCACCAGGAGAATGGCCACGGGGATGAGAGGGATTTAAGTTCGGTTGGTGGAGCGAGGTGCATGTCCCTGTGTCTTTGGCATTTGTCACATCGTTTGACGTGTTCCTTCGCGTCCGTTTGCATCGAGGGCCAGTAGTAGCCTGCTCGTAGAGCCTTTCTTGCCAGGGAACGTCCTCCGAGGTGCTGCGCGTTGATGCCCTCGTGGATTTCCTCTAGGACGGCTGCACTCTGGGAGTTGTCAATGCATTTGAGGAGTGGGATCGTGAAGCCTCGACGATATAGTTTGCCTTCGAGGAGGACGTACGAGCAGGCTCGTCGCTTGGTTGCGCTTGCCTCTTTAGAGTCGGATGGTAGGCGGCCGGTGCTGAGGTAGGTGTGTAGTGGTGTCATCCAACAGTCGGTATCTCCTATGGCGTTGATGTCAGGCGGGGCGGTGGTCGCTTTAGTGCTCGGTTGCGATAAGACTTTTTGGATGACCGACTTGTGGCCTCTTCGCTGTTTGGTGCTCGCCAACTTTGAGAGGATATCGGCGCGGGTGTTCTGCTCGCGCGGGACGTGCTGAATCTCCGCAGAGTCGAAACTTTGCAGTTTTCGGTGATAAGTGCTAAGTACTCGGCGAGGTTGTCGTTTTTCGCTTGGTATTCTCCTCGTACTTGCAAAGCGACTAGCTGGGAATCTTTGTAGATTCTGATGTCTCTGGCCCCGAGGTCTGATGCCAGGCGAAGTCCGACCAGGAACGCTTCGTACTCGACTTGGTTGTTGGTCGTCGGGAAAGCCAGGGTGAGGGAGACCTCTATGAGGGTGCCCTCGTCGTTGTCGAGGATGATGTCGGCTCTGCTTCCCGTGGAGTTGGAGGAGCCGTCCACAAAAATGGTCCATATGTGGCTCCTGGTGGTGGGGTCGGGTGAGGAGGTCATCTCGGCAATGAAGTCGGCTAGGGCTTGAGCCTTGATGGCTTTCCGGCTTTCATAGACGATGTCGAACTCAGATAGTTCTAACGACCATTTCAGCATGCGTCCGACCATGTCGGGTCGGCCGAGGAGCTGGCGGATGGGCTGATCGGTGCGGAGCACGATGGTGTGTGCGAGGAAGTAATGTCAGAGCCGGCGCGCTGCGGTGATGAGGGCTAGGGCGACTTTTTCGATTAGCTAGTATCGGACTTCGGGACCGTGAAGGGCTTTGCTCGTGAAGTAGATTGGTTTTTGGCCCTCGTCGGTTTCTCTGATGAGAACGGCGCTGACGGCCTCGGTAGCTACAGCCAGATATAGGTATAGGGTTTCGCCCATCAAGGGATGTGTCAGCACCGGCGGTTCGGACAGGACGTGTTTGAGGTGGCGGAGGGCGTGCTCGCATTCCGTTGTCCATTCGAACGTGGCCTCCTTCCTGAGTAGTTTGAAGAAAGGGAGGGCGTGCTGTGCGGATTTGGCGATGAACCGGGAAAGTGAGGCGAGCACGCCGTTGAGGGATTGGATGGACTTCTTCGTGGTGGGTGTGGTGATTTCTGAAAAGGTGTGGCATTTGTCCGGATTTGCCTCGATCCCACGCTCAGTCAGGTAGTAGTTGAGGAACTTTCCTGCGCGGACACCGAAGGTGCATTTCTCCGGGTTGAAGCGCATTCGGCATGTCCTCGCAGTGTCAATACCTTCCTGAGATGGGTCGTGTGGTCGGCTTCCGTGCAGGATTTGACGATCATGTCGTCCATGTATACTTCGAGCATGTCGCCGATTTCGCCCTGGAAGACACTGTTCATCATCCGTTGGTACGTGGCACCAGCGTTCTTTAGGCCGAAGGGCATGACGTTGTAGTAATAGTTGCCCAACGCCGTCATGAAGGTCGTGCTCTGTTTGTCGTGCTCGGCCATCGGGATCTGATTGTACCCCGAGTATGCGTCCATGAAGGATAAGATCCTGAAGCCCGCGGAGTTGTCGACGAGTTTGTCGATGTTGGGGAGGGGGTAGGCGTCCTTAGGACATGCCCGGTTGAGATCGGTATAGTCAACACACATACGCCATTTTCCATTATTCTTTTTTACGAGTACAACATTGGACAGCCAGGTTGAATACCGGGCTTCCGAAATAAAATTTGCCTCTAGGAGGTCTTTTACAGCTTTCTCGGCTGCTGCCGACTTTTCGGGGGACTGTCTATGCCTACGTTGAACTACGGCCTTTGCAGTCGGGCTGATGGACAGCTGGTGGCAGGCGACCTCGGGGTCGAGTCCGGGCATTTCGGCGGCGCTCCATGCGAAGAGGTCGGCGTTTTCTCGGAGGCAGGCCTGTAACTGCCTTTTCGCTAAGTCTGGGAGTCCGGCGCCGATCTTCATGGTTCTGCTTTTGTCTTCCCCGAGTGTGATGATCTCGAATTCACCGACCGGGATGGGGCGTGCCGGGTGGGCGGGCTGCTCGTTGGCTTTGTTGGTCCTTGTTTCGTGATCGCGTTCCTCGGTGAAGCGACTGTCGAGGTCCACGGATCCGACCAACTCCTTTGGTTCGCTCTTCGGTGCTACGATTGGGGTCGCCTTCTTGGTTGCTGGAGCGATGGTGTCCAAACCTTTCAGCGCGGCCTCGAAGCACCTCCGGGCGGCCTCGACGTCTCCATTAAGGGTCACCACGGCCCCCCGTTTCGTGTAGTACTTCATCTTCAGGTGGACGGTGGAAGGTACCGCGGTGAGTTCTGCTATCGTCGTTCTGCCCAGGATACAGTTGTAGAGGGACGGGCACTTGATGACTAAGAAACAGATGATGATCTCCCTGGTTGTTTCCTCTTCTCCAAACGTGACTTTCAGCTCCACGTACCCCTAAGGTCTCGTCGTTGTCCCGTTGAACCCCTGAAGGTCGGAGCCTACGTAGGGGGACAGGTTGGACTCGTCGAGTTGGAGGGTTGTGAACAGGTGGGTGTACATGATGTCCACCGAGCTGCCTCCGTCGACGAGGATGCGTCTGACGTCGAAGTTCGCCATCCGCGCTCGTATGAGCAGGGGGATCCCCCGGGGAGTTCCTCGAGGTAGAACGTGATGGGATTGGATCGGCCGCGAAATCTTTCGAGGGTGCTCATTTTTCCGGAGTTGCTCGTGATAAGTTCGTCGAACTTTCTTTTCACTGATCCTATGGACAGGCTCCTGGTAGCGTCACCCGAGATGACCATGGCTCTGGCGAAGTATTCCCACTGGCTGGTTGGCCGTATCAGCTCGCTGGGTAGGTCGGGGCCTTCGGGGAGGTCGAACTCTCTGTCCGTGAACCAGTCCTCGGGGCGACTGACACACAGCGCGACCTGGAGTCGGCTGTCGCCGTCGGAAGAGGGGAGTTCTTCGACCTTCTTGGCTTTGGGGGCTTCTTGCCTCGGGGCCTCACCCCCCGGGTGTATCTCTTTAGGTGGCCGTCTTTAATCAGGATCTCGATCGCGTCCTTGAGATGGATGCAGTCTTCGGTCACGTGCCCGTGACTTCTGTGAAATCGACAGTATTTCGATTTGTCCACATTGGGTTTGGGTGGTGTCGGCCTGGGGAAGCGGACACCTCCCTGGACAAATTCGGTTTTGGCGCATTCGGCCAGTATGCGCTCGCGGGAAGCGACTAGGGCCGTGTATTCCGTGAATCGGCCGGCCAGGCCGCGTTGCTCTCGTTGTTCGCAGGGGCGATCTTCCCGACGACGGTCACCTCCCCGCCGCTGGCTCGAGGCTCCGCCGCTGTTCCGGGTGTCTCGTGCGGAGTTGGCTGCTTGGGTTTCCTCGAATCGGATATAATGCGCGGCTCTGTCGAGGAAATCCTGCAGGGAGGTTGGTCGGTGTATGCCCACGCCTCATAGAACTTGGAGTCGTGGCGTAGACCCTATTCCATTAGGTAACGCTTCATCTCATCTGACGTCGTTACCTGCACCGCTTCCCGGGTGAATCTTTTGATGTACTTCCGGAGAGGCTCGTCGAGGGCTTGGATTATCGCGCCGAGGACGGCCTCCGTCTTCGGGTGGCATCGGGATGCTGTGAAGTGTTTTGAAAACAGGTCCTTCAGGACTCTCCAGGACGTAATTGATTCGGGCTCCAGACTTTTGTACCACATCATGGCGCCTTTCCTTAGGGTCGTCGGGAACAACCTGCACTTGATAGCTCCTCGGATGTTCCGATAATCGAGCATGGCCTCGATGTCTTCCAAGTGATCATCCGAGTCGGATGTGCCGTCGTACGTCGATAGCGTCGGGGGCTTCTCCATCCCGTGGGGAATGGGGGCGACCATGATTTCCCGGCACAACGGAGTCCGGTAGTCGTCTTCGTCGCTGAGAGCGGGTGATTGAGGAGGAGATGAGCCGTTTAGGATAGGCACCTGGTTTCGGGTCCTTGGCCTCCTGACCGGGGGTTCGACGCGCGGGTTCCTGGCCGGGATCGCCGAAGTGTTCTGTCGTCTCCCGCGAACTTGTCTCGCTGGGGATCTGGTGCACTCTCGCACCACTTCTGTTCGGGGCCTCTCCAGCCGAGGTCGGCGATTTCTGGGTTGAGGCGAGGGACTCCTCGAGCCCCCATTCTGGTCTCCCCGTGGAGGGGACCTTGGGGGGCCTTCCCACTCCAGCGCTCCAATTCGTGCGTTCTGCTGAAACAACAGTTGGTTCGTCTGGTTGATGGCCGCAAAGAGGGCGGCCACCGTTGGGTCCGCTCCCGCTGGGATAGGAACGGGTTGGAACACCGCTAGGCTCGGGGGCCGGTGGTCGGCCTGGCGCAGCAGTTCTGCGGATGACGGGGAAGCAGTCTGGCCGTCTCTCTCGTCGGTCTCCGCCGGACGTGACGTCTCCATCTGCTTGCTTCCGTTGGCGGCAGCGTTGAGCACGAAGTCGTGCATGGTATCTTCATGGTGTGGGCTAGCCATGATCATGGAGTGCTGGTAAAACTTTGGTTTTCTGCTCGGAGTAACGGGGAAGTTTTTGTTCCCACATACGGCGCCACTGATCTAACCTGATCAGAAGGGGATCACGGGCTGGCCACACGCTGTTGGACTGCTACCTGTTCACCAGTGATGAGGAGGAGAAAGGGGGGTGTACATGCAAGACACTCCGATGCCGAAGTAAGAATTTGGGCAGAGTGAGAGCAAAGTACAGAAAAATGGGTAAGGAGTGAATTACCTGACCCTCTTGTGAAAGAGGGTATTTATAGAGAGACCCAAGCGCTGGGCCAACGGTCACTTGTGTTGGGCTGGATGGTCAAGCCCAACCCAAGTGACTGCTAGGGCTTACGTGGCGTAATGAAGACCAGAACGTGGTCTTCGCCCTAGTTCAAATGTCCCGTGATCTCCGGAAAGTGGGTTTGACCTGCTCTTTCGGAGGTGGGCAGTTGGTTAGGTGACGTGTCCCCGCGGAGGGGAGCACGTGGAGAACGTGCGCATGACACGTTGTTCTCCCCGCTGAAGGGAGCTCGCGCGATTCCTCGGAGGCACGTTGGTCTCCCCGAGGAAAGGAGCACACGGGGACGTGGGAGAGCCATGGGGTCTTGCTCGACGACATGGGGAATACCGCCCGCGGAGGGCGGTGCTTGGTCGTGCGGGCGATTCTCTTGCCCGGCGTGGTTGGGACGATTCTCCTTCGCGGGGAGATCATTCTAGCATGTCGGGGATCTTGTGCTCGACGCGGTACCCGGACCGGGTAGGGCCTGGTGGAACATTATTGGGCTGGGCCAACATAGTTCAGCCCGGGGCCCAGTCCAGAACAGTTACAAAAATAAATAACAGCTACTACATTATTTTCTTTTCTAAATATGTTTTTTTTATTGAACAGAACATCGAGCATGAAAAATAATAGTAAGATTATTAAGGTTCTTTATTGTAAAATATGTGAATATTTTATTTTTGTTATTTTATATCCATTTATAATTTGTATGATTTCTACATTGTGATATTATTAAAGTTTTAAGACATTAAACAATATATATTGGTTGTCTTCTTACTTTTATTTTTTTATTATGTAAATAATATTATTTTATGTAACATTTAATTTATTGATAAGTTTTAATTTTCACATTCTACTCTTTAGATTATTAAGTTAATTTTAAGTTGACATTTGCATTGTTAAATAGGTCTGAAGATATTTTTTTAGTATTAAATTGGTCTGAAAACATTACTACAACATATTAAAGTTAATATGCATCATTATATTTTTATTTTTTTATAATTGTTCCTAAGTAATATTATTTTTAATGGAATATATGTCAAAAACACCATTAAAAAAATTGCACGCGTTAGCGCAATAAAAAAGCGGACAAACGGGCATGGAGTGCCCGTTTGAACGCTAGTTTTAATAAATAAATTATTTATTTAATTAAAAATTTAATTAGTAAGTGAATATTAATTTGATTAATTTAATTATTTTAATTGCAATAAGAGTATTAATAATTTAATTAAAAATAGAATTAATACATGAATATTAAAATAAGTAAAATAAGATAATTAAACTAAAATGCATTATTCGGTGGCGGGGCGGGGGCGGGGGCGGGTGGGTCTTAGTGTCTCCCCGCACCCGCACCCGTAGTTAAGAACCGGGTTTCCTCTGCACCCGCACCCAATTAAATCGGATGTTCCCCGTTAATTTTGGGTCGGGTCCGGGTTTTTTTGTCATCCCTATTGTCTGACAATTTACCTATTCATAACACTATTATGGTATTATGGCATTATTTCTTCTATTCAGTGAGTTCATCCTTTAATTATTGTTACTGAGTATATGACCATAATGTATAATATAATGAATTTGAGATTGTATCCAAATGTTTTACCAAAATTATAATATTGTTCGGTTAAAGGAGTGGATTTAACAAGTTTGTTTGAGTGAGGTTGATTTTCTTTGATATTGAAGAGACGTTACTGTTGATTTTTAATGATTGACTCTGACTTTAGAGTCGGCTTGACGAATGCTAAAAGATTTCATTATTGACTGTAGAGTCAGCGCAATCGACGCTATTTAAATCCATTGACTTTCCTTGGTTAACTACAAATTTGGCCAAGCCGATGCTGCCAGAAAATGTTGACTTTTTTTGTTGACTTTAGAGTCAGCTAGGGTAACGCTACCATAATCGTTGATTTTTCATTTTTTGAAACAATGTAGCGTCAATACGTTTAATGTCCTCTTAGCCTCAATTTAATCTAAGCTATTTAGCCTCGGCATATTTATAGTCGACGCTACCGAGTAGCTTCGAAGCTTTTATCCAAGGCCTGACACTGACATTAAACACGTAGTAGTGTCCCTTTTTCCATCATTAGCGTCCGCAAGCCGACGCTAATAACTGATTTTCTAATGATGAAGTGGCAAAATTGCTTTTCAAATTTCAAATTTCTCTTATATTTTATTTTCCCGCACTTTCTCACTTTGATTTTAACTTTTTATCTTTCTATTTTATTTTTTTATTTTTATTTTTATTTTTTTTAAGCATAAATAACAAAAATGTAACTCGTTTATGTGTTCCTTTTGTCTCACTTTCTTTTACTTTATAATTCAATAACATTTAATTTACTCTAAAATGATACTAATAATATTTATTTATTATTATTACTACTACTACTTTATTTTTTAATATTACTCTACAAATTTCACTATACTACCTTCATTACTGATGCATCTCTTATACTATAATTTTTTTAATTTAATTTTTTTTGTAATTGATATTATTTTAAATAAGTTTTTAGATACTCATAAATTTTAGTTGGATATCGGTACTTTAATTTAAATTAGTTTTAATTTTTAATTTTTTTTAAAATCAAAGAAAAGAAAAATGTGATGTGACATTGAATACTTTATTTAATTAAATAAAATTATCGACATCCAATTGAATTCAAAGTACCAAACTGTGAACTATTATTTTATATTATTAATTTATATAAATCTTCCAACGGTCAATTGTCATAATGCATTGTCAATAAATTTATATAAACCTCCTATCCAATTAACTTTCATCAATAGTTTTTATATATACATTAATTTATACAAACCATATATATAATTCATAGAAATAATTTAATGAAATCATTGCCAACAAAATTATAAAAAATTTCAAAAGTCATTTTAAACCGATTATTTTCTTATATATAACAGACTTAACAATCACTTTATTAGATTTGAACAATGAAATAATATTCTTTTTATTATCTATTTAATATTAAAATCAACTGATATTAGAATTAAAATACGATAACAAATAAAATAATGCATTGATAAATTCAAAACTTTCTTCAACTAATTAATTTTAATTATAAAAAAAGACTCAATTCTTTTAAACACATCTATATTATTTATAAATTAATAATATTTTCGTACGATTATTTCATACAATTGAATTTTTATAATCATTGTTTATTTTACAATTAAATAATTTATTTCAAATTTACATATATAACTAAATAGATTTTATACCGTGTCAAATTGGATAATACCAGACAACTAACTTTCCATCTCACCGATCACTATCAACACAATACATATTTTATTTTTAATAAACATCAATTTAGTTTATATGATCATTATTTATTTTATAATTATGTAAATTATTTCAAATTTACATATGTATCTATATACATTTTATACATTATCAAATTAGATAATACTCAATAACCATATAAACAAAATACTCAACAACCATATAAATAACTAATTTTCCATCTCACAACTCATTATCAACACAATACATATTTCATATTATTGAATTTATATGATCGTTATTTATTTTATAATTAGTTAATTAATTTCAAATTTACATATATGTCTAAATACATTTTATATCGTATTAAATATATTTACATGTGCGGACCCACACAGATATCATGCTAGTTATGTATAACCTATCAATCATGTAAAAACTATTTATTTCTTAACCTAATCATCAATTTCTACTAATTTATACAAAACACAAAAAAAAAAAGTTTACAAAAATCAAACACTTACAAATTATTAATTTACTTCAGTGTTGAATGATCTCTTTGATGTACTTGATGTTGATGGAAGAAGTTTTGGACTTGGTTGATTGATTTTGAGAAAATGTGAGTTGAGAGAGTTTGAAAAATATTTAGATTGTGTTTTTAAAAGTAAGGAAGGAGAAGAGGTTCTCGCATGTTTTAGAACAAATATCATTCGGAGATGTATCTCCGTAATTTTTGTACATTAAGTCAGAATTTTATTCCGTGCGTCCAAAGATATATCTCTAAAATATAATTTTTTTTTTGTATTTTCATACAGTGCTCTAGTATTACATAGGGTACATTAAGAAATTCTTTTATCTAAATTATCATTCGATTAGGATACAATCACACCCAACCCGTAACATATACTAATGACATCAAAAGAGAATACACCACAAAAGCATATTTTGGTTATCTTCGATCTTTTTTGTCCCAAAGCTTGAGAATATAATTTGATTCAACTACTATGTTCATCGCCATTGATATTGAATGGCAATGTATATTTAGTTCACACTAAACAACGTACTAATGATGTAAAAAAAGTACATGACAAATCCCTTTAGTTTTTGTTTCATTTATGTAGTTGACAAGCATATATACCTTCCAAAGCAACTTCAACATTTAAATTCAAAAAATTAAAGAAGCCACTGTTAGATTGAAATGGTATATTCAATCCTAAAAAGCATCCAACCAACCTATGATCATTTGCAGAAACTGGTATGAGTTTTTCAGAAGGAACTAGAAAAAAAAATTACTCACATCACTTGTATGCGGCAGTTCTGAAACTTTTTAAAATGACATACATGTTTCTTGGTTAAGGGTCTGTTTGTTTTAGCTTTTGGTACAACAAATAAGCTCATGATCACCAATACGATTGACAAATAGATTGGCTACAACTTCAAATCTAGAAATATAATTACTTTTGGTACAAAGCAAAACAATTAATAATTTAAATAAATAAAGAAACTATTAGAGAAGATAGTGGCACAAACAGAGGAAGGTTTTCTATTCTTGAATGTAACATTCTAAACTGTAAATTAATTCAATAATAAAATTGACTTGGACAAAGCTCTGTGGACCCCTCTCTCTGCCACAGTTGTGATGATGATGAATCAAACCATATGAGCTATGTAACTATTATATATAGAAAGGTAGTATCAACTCGAGGGTAGGACTGTAGTTTCAACTTGTTTTTCTAGTGACTATTGTGTTGATGTTGAGTTTCCATCAATAACCCAATATTGTTAGACAACAATTAGTACTTTCTCAGTAACAAGAGGTTCATCTTCATGATCAACCAATTTAAAATTCCATCTCATTCCCCCGATTAATTTCTTTACCTTAATTAATATATCCACTTCTCACGGATTATGACAGCACCTTTTGGTTGCAAAATCTTGTCCATCTCCAGAAGAATGTCTTTTGTATTGCATCTGCATTCAATTGTATCATACGCATGTGTGAGTTTTGAAGCACAGACACTGACACTGACACGTCTTTTTTCAGAGACGGCGGTGCTACAGAGTGCATAAGGCACAAGATATAACACAACTAAAATAAATAATCAGAAAACTTTAATAGTCATTTAACTAGAGGAACGCTTACTTATCTTGGTAGAGACTTGATCGGGAAAATAGCAAGTGTACTATTTTTCCAATGAAGTAATAAGGGAGAATTCCCCGAATATCAATCTCACAGACTGCAAAGGAAACACAAGCTATAGAATAATTCAATTGAATAAAAGTAATTGGTATTTTCAAATGGTTTTGCGTAATTATAAAAATCTTTTCAAGTGAAAAGGGAAAATTGACTAAGTGGTTTGGAAATATATAAGTAACATGCTAGGGAAGGTGTATGATCCGACTCAATAACAACTCTGAATTAACACTACAACAACTTATTGTAACTACTTAATTACCGATTCTTTATAATGTTTACTCCCACGTCCTTAGTGAGAAAACCTTTAATCATCTACCCTAATTCCTATGCCCATGGAGAATTATAAGTGAGATTAAGCAATCAATTATCAAGAATTATTCTGGTTTTTATAGGGTATCCCTAGTCCTAGGTGATATCTACTATAGGATGATCAAAAGTGTAACACCCATTTTAATTATTTAGTCTTTTTGGTGTTATTTTATGTTGGTGTGTCCTTATGTAGGGGTGTGTCTGAGTGCGTTGGTGGGTGCCCTTAGACTGTAAGAATTATTTAATAATTATGGAGTTTAATATTAATATAATATAATTAATATTGGTGATAATTTAATAATAATAATAATTATTATTATTATTGTTATTGTTATTATTATTATTATTATTATTATTATTATTATTATTATTATTATTATTATTATTATTATTATTATTATTATTATTATTATTATTATTATTGGAATAAGTATTAAAAGGGGATTTTGAGAGAAGAAGATAGGGAGAACACGATAAACCAATTTGGGAGAAAGATTGAAGAGAAAGAACAAGGGAAGAGAAGAAGGCTAGGGCTGTCAGATTCTTGGGGATTCTTCGTCAATCAGAGCATTAATCGAGGTAAGAGGGGAGAAATTGATTGGGATTGGTATGTTACATGAAATTGGGTAGAGGGGATTCCTTAACCCCGTAGGAATTTTGATGAATATGTTTGTTATGTTGATATGTCTTGATTGTTGTTGATTATGATGAAATTAGTGTGCATGTTGATGATTGTTGTTGTTGTTATGATGAATTGAATGTGTATTGATGTGTTTATGAGCATGGATGCCATTGATGACTTTGGGTATGTGTTGTTGGGAGATTGGTGAGGTTCTGAGTAACTTCTGTAGTTCTAAACTTTAAAACTTAGTTAGAAAAATATATTAACAATTTCTAAAAAAACGGAAATTAGAAAATAAATCATAAAAATCTAAGAACTTAAAATTATAAAACTAAAATTTAATTAGAAAACATATTTACAAAATTTCTATATATAAAATAAAATAAAATAAACTGGATTAGAAAAAATTTTAATTAAAAAAAACATAAGGGGTGAGGGATAAACTGAGGGTAGAAAAATAAGAGAGGATCATTTGGGCCTTGAGCCTATCACCCCTCCCAATCTGCAAAACGACATGGTGGTAAACCCACCAACAGGAAAACGGATATTCAAGGTAACAAAAAAAAGAAAAAAAAGCATCTAACAGCAGCATCACTACAGTTAATCAAATAGACTTCCCCTCAAAATAAGACAATAGCGACAAACATTCCACATCGCGCACGAGAAAGACGAGAAAAACGGAAATGAAGCGTCGACCCACCTTCCTCGTTTCTCGCACGTGATGCTCCATCTCCGCTCTCGATTTGGTTCAAGTCATCTCGAATCTCACTCGTTCTCCATTGATTCTCTAGGTCGGGGTTTGATGGTTTGTGGGTCGTTTCAATGGTTGATGATGGTAGGTCGGAAATGGGTTAATATGTTGGAAAGGGAAGATTCTGGGTTCCTGTTTGTAGCAACGAAGGTGGAGGTTGAGTCAATCTCCAGTTTTTTCGATTCATCTCCCTGTTTTTTCTTCGGGTTTTGTTCAGATTTGGAAGGTTATTGTGTTGAATGGGTTTTGTTTATTTTGGAGTGGGGATTGAAGTTGGCTGATAATAGGTTCATGGTGGAGGGTGTTTTGTGCGAAAAAGAAGAAGGAGAGGGTCGAGGGTTCTGTGTTGAGAGGTTGAAGAGATTTCATGTGGTTTTTTTGGGTTGAGAGGGGACGAAGAAGATGGATGGGTTTGAGGCTGACGGCGGCGCCGACGAAGGGAATGATGAAAGCGTGAGGGCCCTGTTGGTTATGGAGGAAGAGAGGAAGCGGAGGAAAATGGAAGGGGAGAAGGTGGGTCGCGGCTGGCTTGGAGGAAGGAAGAAGATGAACAATGGACATAGGAGGCTGCTAGGGTTTCTCATGGTTGAAGAAAATGAATAGTAAATGGCCCTTTATACGCTGAACACATGTCCTTTTCCTGCTGCTTCAATTTTTGTCTTTCTGTTTAATTGTTGTACTATATTAATGAATTAACTCTAAACAAAATCTTAATTAATTTCTAACTATAATTCTACTATATTATAATTCTATTAAAAATCTAATTCTAATTAAAATCCTAAACTCTAATTCTAATTGATAAATCTAAAATAAAATTCTATTCTAATCTTGATTAATTAATTCAAACTCCTAACTTAAACTAATTCTAATCTAAATCTTTTTTTATTTTCTTTTTTAATTCAATTCTAGTTCTATTTCTAATCTAAATTATAACTAACTAATTATAATAAGAAAAATCTATTCTAAATTATACATCTAATTGAAAAATAAAAAGGTTAATCTAAACTAATTCTAAATAATTAAATAATCTAATTCTATTTCTATATAAAATTCTAAGTAATTCTATTTCTAAATCCTAAATCCTAATTAATTTCTAATAAAATTCTAATTAAGTTCTAATTAAAATTCTAAATCTAATTAATCAATATAAAAATCTAATTCTATTTTCTAAATAAAAATCTAAACTCTAAATTCTAATCTATTAAATCTAAATTAAAAATCTATTCTATTTAATTAATTCAAACTCCTAATATAAACTAATTAAAATCTAAATCTTTTTGTGTTTTCTCTTTTCTATTTTTTTAAAAATAATTCTGATTAATTAAAAAAATATAATCCTCTAATCTATTTAATAATTCTATTCTAATAATAATAAAAAAGTCTATTCTAATTCTAAGTAGTTTCTAAACAAATAAATTAAACATAAATTAACAAATGACATAAAAGTAATTGAAAGGGTCGAACACGAAAAATGCTTGAAAGCGAGAAACTAATGCACCACAATTATCAACACAGACTAAACCACCAGGAAGAGTATTGTCGCTACCGCGAAAATAAGGTGCCGGCAAAATAGAAGAGTCGCCACCTTTCGTTATTTATCCCTCAGAGCGGGAAAGGAAACGATCGGAAAAACCTGACGAAAAGGTATAAGACAAGGTCATCGCAACCATTGTCTGGGTTCGGGAGTCGGTTACGCAAGGGGAAGGTATTAGCACCCCTCACGTCCATCGTACTCGATGGGATCCACGCTTGTTGTGTTTATCTGACGGATTGGTTTTATCTATCTACCTATCAAGGCTGGTCTGAAATGAAAAGTAAATGACTCGGCAAAGCGTCGCACTTTATGCCTACGTATTCTCATCAGAGAATGAGAAATCAGAGTCAACGTAGTTCGACTAACTACGGGTTACGGGGAAGGTGGCTCGCCAATACATCAGTATTGTGCCTACGTACTCTCAACAGATATGAGAGATCAGAGCTCACGTAGTTCGGGATAATACGGATTACGGGGATTCAAATTCATCTGTTTTATCAAGTAGGGTTAAAAAACAGTTCCAGCAATCTGGTGTACGCAGCTCGACCTTTGGAGACTCAGGCGTTACTGTTTGCGGTAGAACTGGGAGTTAACGACACTCTTTTCTTCGGAAAAGCTTCCTTTGAATTATGGGCCCACGGGGCAAAAAGGTTTGAAGTTTGTTTTCTGTCTTTTACGGAAGCACTGTTTTTTAGTTGTCTGTAGTTTGTACAGCACTAGAGACTATAACCTGGGAACGAATGCGTCGCATATCGTCCAAAGGACGTATACTAAACATTCTAGACGATTGAGAGGAGGCCGCTCAATTATCATTACCCAAGTAGCTTAAGGCTCGTAACGCGCTTATACTAACTTGCCTTTATTACGTTTTTTACTGTTGTTTCAAGATGAGAAGAGAGAGGGACAACTACGGGGAGACTATCAAGTCCTACTGTTGTCATGCCAAGGATTCATCCTATGGTTGAGGTTTGAAACAGGGAACTCCTAGAAGTTATCATGCATAGGTTTCAACCTAAAGTTCTAATCATCACTTCCTTATCAAAGGAAGTGAGATTCCTAGGGAATCATGTCAATGATAAACAGAAACAGATAAAGCATCAGCTTAAACAGTAAACAGTAAACGACTGTAAAATGCATGTAATGCAAGTGAGGGAGGAAATGTGTGTGGGGCATCAGCCTCCACAAGCTCATCTCAACCTCAAGCCAGATATGAATAACTGCAATCATAAAAGAAAAATAAAATGCCATCAAGCAACCCACAGACCACACAGGCAAGGGAGCGGAGCTCTACCGAATACCCGCAAGCAAAGCCATACAGTAACAATACAAGCATAGGGAGCAACTCAACCTCTAATGCAATCATGCTCCTAGCTTAAAACAATCTAAACATGAACTTATTCTAATGCATCAAGCAAATCAAACAAGTCACACCAATACAGTTGCACAGAAAGAAAACAAACAGTCAAGAAAGCAAATCAACAGCTTCCACAGCTTCATAGCAAAGCAATCCTCTGACAGCAGTTCAGTCCTCAGTCTGTAACTGTTCTTCAAGTCTATCCTCTTCAAGAGAATGAAAGGTACTCCATATTCAAGCTTCAATCTTCAAGGTAGACTCCACCTTCAGGCTTTCATCCTTAATAGCAAGTATCAACTTGCTTCTTCAAGCTTTCAATGCATCAAACACAAGTATCAACTTGTTCTTCATCTTCTTCAAGCTTTAGCTCTTTCTTCAATCTCAATTTGATCTTCTTCACACAAGTATCAACTTGTTCTTCTTGATCTTCAAGCTTCAGCTTCAATGGCAGTCTTCAAACAAAGGGGAAGTGCAACCTCTACCATTTTCAATCTTCTAGCAAGGAACTTCATCCTCTAGCAAGGGAGAAAGATTCATCTAACAAGAGCAGGGTGGGATAGGGAGAAGCAAGGTGAAGACCAAAGGTCACCACTAAGCACTCCATCATCAAAGAAAGGAACCCTCAAAGGTTCTACCAACTTGTGAGGAGCCACACATCCTACCAAAGGAGGGATGAGGCCTTCACAAGGGGACCTTACATCATAGGGAGGAATGGAAGTGATCAACACCTTCCATGTTTCATGAAGGAAGAAAATCTATTCTAAGAGATCTCCCTAAAAAATCCTAATCCTTAACCCTAAACAAACTACACCAAAGGGAGAGTAATCTTCAAGTCCAAGCTCCACCATGCATTCCACAGCATCCCACACAAGTCTTCATCATCATCCAAAAGCAAGAGAAACACAACCCTAGTCTAAGGGAATTAATGAAGTCATTCTAGTTGAGTTAGCAAGTTAGGATCACCTAAAACCTAGTATTAAAGTTAATTCTGACTAAAATACTAAAATCAATTATAAAATCCTACAAAAATAACTATGGGAACCTATGTCAATCATGACTCTACCATGTTAATTCCAAAGATCAAATCCTCAAATAAGACCTAGAAATAAATTCTAAACTACAAGGTACTAAATTTAAACCCTAAAAGGGAGAACCTAAGGTTTCAACCTAAAAACAACACCTAATTTCATCACAAAAATGTGAGAAAAATACTATGGGAGCATACATGTCTAAGCTAATCACAAACAAAATGTCAAGCAAAAACTCATCACCAAATGATCAAACTAAATTCATCAAACAGAGGTATCAACCATGGTAATTTTATTATCAAATAAAATGTAAAAAATGCACATAAAATAAAAATGCATGGTTTTCCTAATATTTTTATTCCATAAAATTCTGGATTCAATCATGAATCAGGGGGAAAAACCTGGAATTAATTAACCTATTTTTCTATTTTTTATGAATTATTATCAAACTAATATGATATGAATAACATGAAGGAAAAACAATTGAAAATAGAAAGAGATGCGTTGCAAATAGCAACTAAACCCAGTTCAATTCAGTAGATTGGGCCAGAGGGGGTGTGAATATCAGTCAGATCCTTAAGCCCAATGCTTCCAATTAATGAAACAGTGCGTATCAAAGGGGTCAAAGTCAGAGTTTTCAAACTCAATCGTAGTCGTGTGTTTGTCCTACTGAGTCAAGCCTGAGATAAGATCCAACGCTTCTCATGTGTCTTCTTCGTTTGAATCTCCGGTTGGAGGGAAATACAGACGGTGGCCTGAGCAGTGGCGCCACCGTCTTCTCCGGTGAAGCTCTTTACACAGGTCAGCCAAAGTCACAAAACCATACATCAATCAACTCAGTTTTTCACCCTGATCAATAATCTCCACTCAAAATCATCTAACTCTCTCTCTAATTCAAAACACGGTAGCATTTTCAGAACATGCCATAATCTTGAATCTCACCAGAACTTCAATTAAATGCACATAAATAATCCTCATCTCATGGTGATCATCTTACACTATCCAATTTTGATTATCTATCCAAGAACTGCAAGAATTCATCCTCAACAGAATTTGGTTATCATCCTAACTTGTCTCTATTCCACGATTTCTTGTTCTAGAATCCAACTACACATTGCAAGGATCCTAACCACCTAGAGATTTCTATCTATCTCCTCATAAATTATGCATAAGAGTGAAAGATACTAACCTGAGTTCAGGCGTGTAACAGATGCAGTTCTTGATCACTTCAACCTCCAAGATGATGCAGATACACTCCAAAACATCTTCTGAAGCCAATGCAACCTTCAATTTTCCTTAGTTTCTTCTTGAACTCTGAACTCGATTTCCTCTTGCAACTCTGAAATTTCACATCCACTTTCTGCTTCCAGCTTCAAACTCTTCCAAAAAAAGCTCTGAACACACTCAAGGGCTTATATAGAACTTGATGAAATGATCCAGAAACTTCTCAAAGCTTCAGAATGAGATTTTCAATTTTCAAATTCTCCTCAAAACCTCTTCTACACCAGTCACGATATGCACTCTGTTTTGGCTTCAAAATGCTTGCTTTGCACTCCTCATGAGATATTGAATCTGAATGGTGGTGATTCACTCCTTGTTTCCATCCAATGGCTCATGTTTGATATGTTACTTCATCATGAAGAAACAAAGAAAAATGGCATGATATTGGACTCAAATCAAAAATCTAATAATGCCAAAGTTTCTAGAATGCATTTTCCATTCAAAAAATGCTATTATTTTGCTTCATTTGCACACATATCATTAATTTTGAATTTTTGGCCTTTAATTCTCTTTAATTCTTCCTTTTTCACAATTTCTTGAACCTAGTCTCTCCTTGAGCCATTTCAATGCCTCATTGATACATGGTCAAGGTTAAAACCTAATTTTGAGCAACTTTCAAGTTGCACAAAATTTCATTTGAGATGTCTAAGTTGGTGAAAATGACCCATAACCAAAAATGACCCATAATCACAACTTCCCAAAATACCCTTGACTTGTCAAAGCCATAACTTGAGTTCTGCAAATCCTATCATGGACTTCTAGTACTCTCTAGAAAGCTAATAGAATAAGGAACAACATTAATTTTAACCAAAAGTTCATAGGAATCATCCTCCTTAGGAAAAAGTGTCATGCAAGTTGGGTAACTTTCAAGCTCCAAATTCACATGCCTCAGATGACTTGTAACTTGTCTGGCTCATAACTTGAGTTCTATAAACCCTATCAAGGACTTCTAGTACTCAAATTAAATCTAAGATCATGCCTTACAACAATCATGTTGGGGTCAAGATGAGATGAATATCCTATCTTGAGCTACATTGCCTTGAAGACAGGGGTCAAACTAGGGGATTTTACACTGTCAAGTCTTAGAAACCCTAGCCTGAAACTTCTCAAACTCTTCAATCATGATGAGTTGACCTTGGAATCATCCTTATAAAATCTCAATGTACCAATCCATGATCACATGGCCCTTGAATTAAGTCTCAACCTTCTTTAAATCATCAGTTGACTTAGGGTTGACCCAGTCAAACCCTAATTGCACCACTCATGACTGAGTCTTCTTAATCCCGCACAATGACCTATCTAGGCTTCAAAGTGATCTTCAACACTTCTAATGAGCTCTCTCAAGACCTCAAGCCCATCTTTATGGCCTCAGAATCATCTGATGGCTTCCCACAACTCTCAAGTTAGGAGACCCACATACTTGGTTTCAACCACTCTCTCTGAGGATCCTTTAACTTTTCTGACAAGGATATCAACCCTTGAACACCTGAATAACCTCCTTAGCTAGCTTCAAAGTCTTGTATAGATATTGATTGGTAATCATACCTCTTGATCTCCTGCATACATGTCAATGAAATGCAAATGATAATGCTAATGTGAATGAAATGAAACATAAGCTAGGTAAAGAAAAGTTTGGCAAATTTTGGGGTGCAACAGCTACCCCTATTCAAACGGCTTGGACCTGACTGGGTGAGAAGCAAACGGCTCTCAAACAATCAAGGTAAAAGACGGTTGAATACCAACAAACCCGGGAATTTGCCAACTGCACAAGTACACGGTACTCTGATGGGGACAAATCTTCGGAAACCGAAACAATAGTTTCACGGAAACTAGCTGGAGAAATACTGATCTGAACCTCCTTCAGGATGATTCTCTGATTTATCTGATATCATTGCCTCCTCAAATCATCGAGGGATCACCAGTTACACGGTAACTGATGATTTGCCAACCGTACAGGTAAACGGTACTTTGATTGGTAGGGACGTCTTCAAAGCTGAGCATGCCAGTTGCACGGCAACTCTGCTGGGGAATTGGTCACACGGTAATCGGTGAAGGGTATAAGCTCAAATCTCCGTCGGGATGATTATCAGATTTCGCTACAGCTTCTTCCTCAAGTCATCAAGGGATCACTGGTCACTCGGTAACCGGTGATACATAGCTGGTATGGCCGTCAGGCATTCTGCGACACTGCGACAGAAGGATTCCTCTGGACTCATCAGGTCATTAGGAACTTTTTTAACAATCAAGTTAATTATGCCATCGGGCATTCAAAGAGGTTTTCGGGCGTCAGCCAGACTTCATCAGTAAGTCGGGAATGGAATCCTCGGTCAATCATGAACCCAATAGGGATATCTAAACTTCTGCCATCAGGCACTCCGCATCAGCTGAGAGAACTGTGTCGACATCACAGTTGGACTTCGTCAATAAGTCTAGAATGGGATCCTTAATCATTCACGGATCAATAAGGATATACATTCTTTTGCCATCAGGCACTCCGCGTCAGCCGAGATAACTGCTTCAACATCACAGTTGGACTTCATCAGCAAGTCCGGAGTTTTGGCACCGCTGCTAAACTTCAATCATCAAGTCTTCAAGGGAATTTCAACTTCTCTGTTGAAAACATGCTGGGGATGACACATCTCCGCTGGGGATTCTGGAGAACTATCAAGTAACTCTGCTTCGGGGACCTAGAAGTCATTTTGGGTGAATCAACTCTGCTGAGGACTTCAAGAATCATCTTGGACAGATAACTCCGTCGGGGACTTCAAGAACCATCCTGAACCAATAACTCTGCTGGAGATTTCAGGAATCATCCTAAGCAAACACTCTGCCGGGGACTCTAAGCATCAACTCAAGCAATCAACCCTGGCGACTTCACTGGGGATTTTAAGAATCATCTTTAAGCAATAACTTCGATGGGGAATTCAAGAATCATCTTGAGAAATCAACCTTGCTGGGGAATTCAATAATCATCTTGAGCAAACCATTATGCGGAGGAACACCTGCAAAACAAGAACGGTAATGACCTAGCTCATGTTTCATATGCATATGTTAGGCAATGGCGCAATGCTCCACACGGTGAAATGCTACGCATTTTTAGGGTAAATGCTATGCAATCATGCAAGATGCTATGACCCCATCAGCAAAATAAATGCTGAAGGGAGAATTCTCCTATCAAGGAGAAGGAACCGCTCTGGTGGGGAGGAGGAATCATCCTGCCGAGGAGGAGAAGTCACACCAATCTCAATTGGACTTCGCCTGGGGAAATGATCTTTAGTTGACTGCTGCAGGGGAGTAAAGCTCTCCGAGAACCGGAACCTGCTCATCCGGGTATATGAACCACCACTGCTGAGGAAAACGATTTCAATTGCAGAAATAAACTGCACGACCTTCCCGGCTAAACTTTCCTGGAGATAACGACTCCGGTGGGGGAATGCAGCATCAGCTACTCAACACTCTACTAGGGAAAACCAATCATGGCCTGAACGCTTCCAAGGACTCAACTCTTTTGGGGAACTGCAAACTCAGTTGGGGAGGGAGGAATCATCCTGCATATCAAGGAGAGTACAACTCTGTGGGGAATTTCAATTCCGCTGGAGACTTTAGTCTGAACTATCGACAGCCACATACTTGCGAGTAGTCTTCTACGAGGAAACTGCACATTGACTCGGTGCTAGGGATGAGTATGCACTTCAGCGCATGACTCAGCTGGGGAGATGATGATCCTGCCTCAGGATACATCTGGTTGGGGAGAATCTTCTCTGCTTGGGGAGAGACATCAATGCTCTTGGTCCCGTGTTCAGACTCCGTGGGGAGACGCTGCTGAACTTGCTGAGGTAGAAGGAATCATCCTGCTTGGGAAACATATGGCGTACTGCCTGGAATATGCTATACTGCAACAACACAAACAAACAGACAAGATACCATTCTCAAAGGGACCTATCAAGGTTATCATCCTGCGACAATGTTCAAGTAATTCATTGTTTCAACAATTAGTGGCCTAGGCCAGTAAGTTTATGTATGCGCATTTTATCAAAAACATCGGCGTTCTTTTTCGCAAACAAAACAGATAAATGCTAAACAAGCAAACAAAATTGCTGAATAGTATATATTTTATTGATAACGAACCCCTGAATGGGCAGAAATGTTTTACAACAGATGCAAGCTCCTGGAATGAGGAAGCTGCGCAAGCATAAAAACATAAATATACATCAGTATATACACAAATGTCGGCAATAGGGCGTAGACGAACACCATGAGTTGATCCCTCTATGACCCACTCGACTTCGATACTTCTCCGATGCTTCAGCTTCAGAAGAGATTGATTCGGATAAACGGCCCTCAGGTTTTCCAAACCACTAAACAATGAAAGTCCACACGCGGAACGCAGTCATTTGCTTTTTCAAATCCCTAACTTTTGCCTGAATCGCCCTTTCGGGTTTTCGATTCACCGGGATACCATTTTTTGCCAAAGTCGCCCTTCCAGGTTTTCGAATTTGCAGGTGTACATTTTTCCATTTATATCCCTAATTTTTACCCGAACCTTTTTCCTTTTTTATGGTTCGCCGGGATGCCCCATTTTTGCCTGGATATTCTTTTTCTTTCCAGCGGGTCATTTTTTAAGCAAAGTATTTTTTAACTGCGTCCGCGTTCACTGGGGATGCAAAATCTTCGTCATCCATTATGGATAACAACAAGGCTCCTCCCGAGAAGACCTTGCTGACGATGTACGGACCTTCGTAATTGGGAGTCCACTTGCCCTGGTGATCGGAGTGTGGAGGAAGAATCTTCTTCAGGACGAGATCACCCGTCTGAAAGCTTCTAGGACGCACCTTCTTATCATAAGCTTTCTTCATTCGGCTTTGGTACAGACGACCATATGCAATCGATGCTAACCTCTTCTCGTCCATCAGGCTGAGTTGGTTTAGTCGGTTCTTAATCCATTTTGCCTCATCGAGTTTTACGTCAACCAAAACTCGTAAAGAAGGAATCTCAACTTCTAACGGTAGGACAACTTCCATACCGTACACCAGTGAGAAAGGAGTTGCCCCGGTTGATGTACGTACATTCGTACGATAACCGTGCAATGCAAATGGCAACATCTCGTGCCAATCCTTATAGGTCACAACCATCTTCTGTACTATCTTCTTAATGTTTTTGTTGGCCGCTTCAACGGTGCCATTCATCTTTGGCCGGTAAGGAGATGAGTTGTGGTGTTCAATCTTGAAACTTTGGCATAACTCCTTCATCATCTTGTTATTCAGATTTGAACCATTATCGGTAATGATCCGCTCGGGAATTCCGTAATGACAGATGATGTCCCTCTTTATGAATTTAGCCATCACCTGCTTGGTCACGTTAGCATACAAGGCTGCCTCCACCCACTTGGTGAAGTAGTCGATGGCTACTAAAATGAAGCGATGACCGTTAGATGCAGTGGGCTCGATCTTGCCTATCATGTCGATGCCCCACATGGAGAACGGCCACGGGGAGGACATGACATTCAACGGGCACGGCGGCACATGAATCTTATCAGCATAAATCTGGCATTTATGACATCTCTTCGCGAATTTGAAGCAATCTGATTCCATCGTCAGCCAGTAATATCCTGCTCTCAGGATCTTTCTTGTCATAGCATGCCCGCCGGGTGCGTATCAAATGTGCCTTCATGGACTTCTTCCATGAGCATACTTGCTTCTTTCTCATCTACACATCTGAGTAGCACGAGATCATGGTTTCTTTTATACAGAACTCCATCAGGATTGAGATGAAAATTTCCAGACAGCCTCCTCAGAGTCTTCTTATCCTGGGTTGACGCTCCTGCAGGATACTCCTTAGTCATAAGGAAAGTCTGGATATCATGGAATCATGGCTTGCCATCGGAGGCTTCCTCGATCGCAAAGACGAATGCAGGTCTATCAAGACGAGAAAGGACAATTCTTGGAGCTTCATTCCAAAAATTGACTTTATACATCGAAGCCAACGTGGCTAAGGCATCAGCCATCTGATTTTCAGCCCTGGGCACATGATGGAGTTCCACCCGATCGAAGAACGGAAGCAGCCTTCTGGCATAATTCATGTATGACACCAAATTCGATTGACGAGTCTCCCACTTTCCTTTAATCTGGTTGATCACAAGTGCCGAGTCACCATATACATCTAGGTTCTTGATTCTCAAATCAATTGCTTCTTCTAGACCCATGATGCATGCTTCGTACTCTGCTTCGTTATTGGTGACCGGAAACGCCAGTCTAGCGGTGAACGGGATGTGAGATCCATGGGGAGTCGTGATGATTGCCCCAATGCCACTTCCGTAAGAAATAATCGCTCCGTCAAATATCAATTTCCATTGGGATTTCCTATCTGGACCCTCGTCAGGCAACGGTTCATCACAATCCTTCGCTTTGAGAAACATGATATCCTCATCAGGGAATTCAAATTTCATCGGCTGATAATCCTCGATCGGCTGTTCGGCGAGGTATTCAGACAATACACTTCCCTTGATGGCCTTCTGGGAAACGTACTGAATGTCATATTCTGTCAACACCATTTGCCATCTGGAAATCCTGCCCGAAAGCGCTTGTTTCTCGAAGACGTACTTGATCGGATCCATCTTCGAAATTAGCATGGTTGTGTGGTTGAGCATGTACTGTCGCAAACGTTTGGCAGCCCAGGCGAGTGCACAACACGTCTTCTCCAGCATTGAGTAACGAGATTCACAATCTGTGAACTTTTTACTCAAATAGTAAATGGCATGCTCCTTTCTGCCTGTCTCGTCGTGCTGACCGAGGACACACCCCATACTATTCTCAAGAACTGTCAAGTACATGATTAAGGGTCTTCCGGCCACTGGGGGTATCAAGATCGGAGGTTCCTGTAGATACTGTTTTATCTTATCAAATGCCTTCTGGCAATCCTCGTTCCAGATAATCGCCTGATCTTTCTTTAGCAGCTTGAACATCGGTTCACACGTGGCCGTGAGCTGAGAGATAAACCTTGCAATGTAGTTTATTCTGCCCAGGAAACCACGAACTTCTTTTTCAGTTTTTGGTGCTAGCATTTCTTGTATTGCTTTTATCTTTGCAGGATCAACCTCAATGCCTTTTTCACTCACGATAAACCCCAGTAGTTTTCCAGACCGTACTCCGAAAGTACACTTGTTAGGATTCAGCCTTAACCTGAATTTCCTAAGCCTCTCAAAAAGCTTCAGCAAATTGACCAGATGCCCCTCCTCCGTTTGGGACTTCGCAATCATGTCATCAACATAGACCTCAATCTCATGATGAATCATATCATGAAACAAAGTAACCATTGCTCGTTGGTAAATGGCCCCTGCGTTCTTCAGACTGAAAGGCATTACCTTGTAGCAAAATGTTCCCCAAGGTGTAATAAACGTAGTTTTCTCCATGTCCTCCGGTGCCATCTTGATCTGATTGTAGCCGGAGAAGCCATCCATGAACGAAAACACGGAGAACTGAGCTGTATTGTCGACCAACACATCAATATGAGGGAGCGGGAAATCATCTTTAGGGCTCGCCCTATTCAAATCCCGATAATCGATGCACATTCGCACCTTACCGTCCTTCTTCGGTACAGGTACTATGTTGGCGACCCACGAAGGGTAAGTGGTGACCGCTAAGAAGCCAGCATCAAGCTTCTTTTGCACCTCTTCTTTGATCTTAACGGCCATATCTGGTCGTGTCCTCCTAAGCTTCTGTTTAACGGGAGGACAATCTTCTCGCAGCGGCAAGTGATGGACCACGATGTTAGTATCAAGTCCGGGCATATCTTCGTATGACCAAGCAAAGATGTCACTATACTCTCTCAACATCTCGACTAATCTCTGCTTGACATCACTCTGCAATGTAGCCCCTATCCTGACGTTCCTGACCAGCTCTTCAGAACCCAGATTCACAATCTTAATCTCTTCCTCGTGAGGCAAAATAAATTTCTCTTATTGTTTCAACAAGTGGGCCAACTCTTCGGGAAGGTCTTCGTCTTCATCAATCTCTTCTTCGGCTTGATAGATCGGGCAATCGAAGTCGAAGTGAGTCGTAGAAGGTCCAGAGTCGATGTCATCTGCGATGTGGATCCTGCAATAACAAGGGTTAAGCTTAAAACAAGGATATGCAGGTTAGCACAAACCCTATTGCCATTTTATTGTTTTTCAAAACAAATATAAAACAGGAATAACAGAGATCACAACATTTGAATGCGAAAAAACGCCTTTTGATTTATTGGTAAAATGCATGTACATAATCAAACAAGGCCCTGACAATAAAACCACTATGCCCCGGGTAGGACATAGGGTTGTACAATAATTGGAGAAAGTAAATCATTACTCTTTGCCTGTCACTTGGATGGTATCCCTGATGGACCAGTTGTTGAGGCTCTGGCCTGGTTTGCTTGGCTGAATCCAGGAATCCAGGTCGCAATCGCTGTCTTCGCCGTCTTCAGACACTACGTTGACACTTTCAAATATTACCCCGCCACTTGTAAACTGGATCGGCCCTTTACCTCACGACACACTGTGGGAAGAGGAGGCTTCAGCCGCAGCCCAAACTTGTCCTGTTTGTTAGGTATTTCTAGAACCTGCCCCCAGCCTGGGGTAGATCCGGCTTGAACAACGGCCCAGGCTTCCTTGAAGGAAGAGAGAGTCATCTCTGGTTTCTCAGTCATTACTGGAGTCACGTCCTTGACTTTGACAACTTCGAATGCCTGACATAGGGTTTCGTGGATTTCCCCATCCATCTCAACATATTTGAAGGACGACAAATGGCTCACCATTATGTCTTCCTCGCCACATACAGTTACAATGCTGCCTCCAACAACATACTTGAGCTTCTGGTGCAACGTGGAGGTCACGACACCAGCAGAATGGATCCATGGCCGGCCTAAGAGGCAGCTTTAGGCTGGCATGATGTCCATAATGTAGAAGACTGCGTCGAAAGTTTCCAACCCAACTTGGATTGGCAGAGTTACCTCTCCAAAGACATGACGCTTGGTTCCATCGAAAGCCTTCACAACCAGATCACTGGGTGTGCAAATCAATCCTCGAGTATCTAACTTCATCAATGCTTTCTTCGGAAGAACATTGAGCGATGACCCAGTGTCCACCAACACATGCGACATAACTGTTCCCCTACACTCTATCGAGATGTGCAGGGCGCTGTTGTGGTTTCTTCCCTTCGGCGTCAGCTCCAGGTCAGTGAACCCTAACCCGTTTCCAGCATTCACATGGGCTACTACCCCTTCCAACTGGTTGACCGAGATTTCCTGCGGTACATACGTGGCATTCAAAACCTTTAACAGCGCGTTGCGGTGTGACTCCGAACACAGCAACAAATTCAGGATGGAAATTTTCGAGGGTGTTTGATGGAGGTGATCCACGATCTTGTAGTCACTCTTCTTGATCAACCTCATAAACTCTTCAGCGTCCTTTACGAGTAAGTCCTTCTCTACCCCACGAGGGGTTTCCTCAACGACTTTACTCTTTCCCTTATCAGTTTCCTCAGCTTTGTCTGCTTTGTCCACCACAAGCTCAGGTGGAGCAAATACTCTTCCGCTGTGCGTGATTTCGCAAATTCCCACTAGGTTATCCACAGACTGCCCAGATGGTTCCAGTTCCAACTTATGTCCATTAAAGTAGACGTCTGCCCCATAATGCCACGGGACAGCGTTGGTGCTTTCAAAAGGTATCGACCCAGCCTTTGTGATGGTAATTGTGGGCGGCCTGGGTGCAGAAATGGTTATCGTCTGGCGAGGGATGGTGATGGTGGAAACCTCATCATCCTGCTTCAGCATTACTTCTCCAGATCCACATTCGCCCCTTCGGCTAAACTGCAGGATTCCTTCGGTCATCAGACTCTGAATCTCTACTATCAACTGTTCACAGCCATCAGGACGAGTCGCATAGCCCATACACAGTTCTCCACAGCCCGGAAAGAAGCCTCTTTTCATCAGCTTGGCTTTAACGAAGCTAAGCGGTGTCTTCAGATCCTTGACATCAGTCAACAAATCTAAGTTCTCTTCTTCAATAATGGCATTCACCTCACCTCCCCTATGGTTCGACATAGGATTCTTTGTGACGTTCGGCACATTATCTGAGAAATTGATGATCTTAGCATCCACCATATCTTGCACCTTGTGCTTGAAGGCCTTGCAGTTTTCTATCGTGTGGCCAGGTGCCCCTGAGTGAAAATCACATGTTGCATTTGCATCATAACCCTGCGGAGGTGCCCCTGTCAAGGGAGCCAGGGTTCTTTTCTGGACTAGCTGTAACTGAAGCAGAGTCTGTAACAGTTGAGCATAAGACATGGGCGGTGTCTCAAGGTGACGACTTGACAGAGGTGCCCTGTTTTGATACCTTCTGTACCCTTGCTGATTTGGCTGCTGCTGCTGCGGCTGGGGTTGCTGGACAGCAGGGATGGTTATGCTAGCCACCTGTTGGCGCTGGCCCTTACCCTTCCTTCGAGCGTTAGACACGACACTCGTCTCTCCTTCACGCCTTTTGTTACCGTATAGTTTCTTTCCTCCTCCAGCTGAGGATAGATCACCACCTTGAATTTTTCCCAATTTGATCCCATTTTCAACGTGCTCGCCAGTAATGATGAGATCAGAGAAACTCCCTGACATATCGTTGACCAATTTCTCGTAATAGACCCTCGGGAGAGTGGCTACAAACATCTCAACAAGCTCTCGTTCAACCATCGACGGATGAACTCTAGCTGCTAATTCACGCCATCTCTGGGCGTATTCTTTGAACCCCTCGTTGTTCCTCTGTGACAAGTTCTGCAGTTGAACCCGGTTCAGAGCCAAGTCACTGTTATACTGATAATGGTGTACAAAGGCCTCAGCCAGTTCTTTCCATGTGCGCACACTGGTGGGTTCCAAACCCATGTACCATTCCAGGGATGGCCCGGACAAGCTATCCTGAAAGAAGTACATCAGCAGCTTCTCGTCTTTAGAGTGAGCGAACATCTTTCGGTAGTATGACCTTAGGTGGATACGAGGGCAAGTGGTGCCCTTGTATTTCTCAAAGTCGGGTACCTTGAATTTAGGAGGTACCTTGAAATCAGAAATCAATCCCAATTTAGTCATGTTGACACCTATAGTGTTCTGGTTCTCAAAATTCCTCATTTTGTCCTCGAGTGCCTTAAACCTCAGACGTGCTTCAGCAGTCAGTTCTTCTTCAGCACTCCTCTGTGAGAACAAATCTTCTTGACGATCTTCTAGACATGGCTGAGGCCCATACAGATTTCCAGCACCTGTGTTGCCATTGCCTAGTCCGGCGTTGCCATTGGCTTCAAAGTTTCCATTACCGACGCCAGTCGTATTACCGTTGAGCCCGATGTTAGTGATCACATTGCCGTTACCACTTCCATTCCCCCCGGTCACGGGGATGCCACCCTGAGGAGTTTCAACAGGAGGAGGGACTGGAACGCTCCCTCCATGCAACACACCGTTGTTGTCAACCCTTGAGATCAGAGGCTGAACCAGTGTTCTGAGCTAGTCTTGTCCGTTGGCCACCACTTGCATGAGCTCCATGAAGTGGTCCATCCACTCTCGGAGTTCCTGGACGTCAGTTTGCACTTGTTCCATTGCTCTAGCTCGATTCGCTCTGGTCGGATAGCGGTGGATCGGTCTTCGGTCAATCCTGGAATAACCTGCATATACAAAGGGTTAGAAAAACGACAAGGTGCTCGTTATGCAAATGCTTCATGCAGATGCAAACGTGTGTCTGTGCCTTGGGGAGATTCCCCCCCGATCCTAGTTTCCGAGACAAATAAAGTCTATCATCCAATCATGGAAAAGAAATCCTCATATATTCATCTGAAAAGCCCGCTCGGGTAGCGTACAACTGTAATCACATACAATTGAAGCAACAAGGCATGACCCCAATCAATAGACCTGGCAATGATCAGCATATCAATGCATAAAATGTACAAAGAAAATACAAAAAGATCAGGTGCGGCCACGGGCACGGGCATCTTCTATCAACTTCTTTGTAGCGGGATGACCTGGCTGAGTAAGCAAACCTTGGGCCAGCAGGTCCCTCTGCCTGATGGACTCTGGGAGGTTCTCGGCAACGCTCCTAGAAACACCTTATTCAGAATGGTTCTCGACTCTACTCCTTTTAGCATCAGCCCGGAGTTGAGAATCTTGTAAATTCGCCTCGGCCTCAGCCAATCTATACTGGACATCTCGTCGCAGTGAGGCTTCAGCCTCTATCTTCTTGTCTTTCACCGTAATCTGAGCTTCTAGCTCGGCTACTTGTTGCTTCAACTTTTCTTCCCGCTCTTTGTATTTGGCTAGGGTGCTGCTCCAGACCCTCTCGTATTGGGTTAACTTCCGGTGTACTCTGTCGAGATCCTGTTTCTTGGTCGTCAACACACCATGTACTGACTTCAGATCCAAACCCAGACGTTCCCTAGCGTCAGTTTCTTTGGTCAGATTGGCGCCCAGCAGGTTGATCATCTCCGTCTGCTTCTTGCAGGTATAGACAACTTCACTCTTCTCACTCCGGAGTTGAGCGATCTCTTTCTCCAACTCTTCGTTGGCTTTTCGTAGTTCCTCTTTCTCTTGGAGTACCCGGTTGAATTTCTGAATATCAACTGTAGTAGGCTCTTTGTGCACAGGAGGATACAATGGTTCCACGGCAGGAAACGACATTAGAAACTTGGCGGCTCTCTCTCGAACCCAAGTCACATACGGATCAAAGGCCTTGTTGTTGCTCTTTCCCAGTAGGACCTTTCCCTTTCGGTGAATTTTGCTCCAAGCATTCTGTACCTTGACCAAAGTGTCACCTTCAAGCAACCCTGTGAAATACAAAGATTCCCGTATCTCTTCCTCTTCAGGAGGACCTCGTAGTGCATACCCAAATTGTCGTACCAGCAGAGATGGATTATAGTTGATACATCCATTCCTTCCGACCAAGGGGACGTTCGGAAAGCCACAGCAGCTATACACAATATCTTTGCCCAGCAGATCTCTATCAAACCAGATAATATTGTCAGCAGTCAAACCCATCAAACGTGCAGACCAAGGTGAAGACTCAGCATAATCAATGAACAACCCCGACTTAGGAAGATGGCTAGCAAACCACTTATACAGCAAAGGAGCACAACATGCCACGTTCTTCCCCTTTCTGTTTTCGTTCTTGCTGTGAATTGAATGGTAGACGTCTCCGAGGAGAGTGGGTACTGGATTCCCGGAGGCAAATATGTGGCCAGCATCCATGCTTATGAAGTCCGGATGACTTGGGAATAGCACGATCCCATAGATACAGGAGGCTAAGAAGGCATTGAATACCTCCCAGCGACCTTTCTCGGCAAACTTTCGGGCTTTTTCCATCAGGAAATGCAAAAGGAAACCATGAACTCCAATCTTCCTGGATACCATCCCTTCCAACTCAGACTCATCTACATGAAGATCGTCAGTCAACTTACTCAATTTGGGTTCACCCTCAACACGGTAGTAAGGCATTTGATTCATCAAAGGCACCCCCAACAGGTCAGAGTACTCCTCCAGGGTTGGAGCTAGGACATAGTCGGGAAACACAAAGCATCTGAGTTGTGGGTCGTAAAACTGTAGCAGAGCATATAGGCCATTCAACTCGTACGTAGGAAGCTTATACACAATACCCAGAAGTCTCCCATAACTCTTTCTGAAACTCTCCATCACTGTCTTATCAGCCAAGGAAATCAAAGTTCGTAACTCTCGGATGTCAGGTGTTGGTAGCTTGTAAGCCACAGTCTTCTTCAGAGATGCCATATCTGCCGTGAGGATCAAGATCACTAGAACCAGGGGAGAAATATGCACCTGCAACACAGACACACGTTAATGACATGCAAATGAGGATGCAAGTAATGCAAAATGCAATCATGCAGCAGGAGATCAAGATGGTTGTGCTGTTAAGGAGATGAAGGCTCTGTATCAACAAAACCACAATACTGCTCTGTTAAGAACAAACATATCTCTGATGAGAAGAAACCCCTGAGACCAGACCATAAATCTGCTCTGTCAAGAACACACATATCTGATAATGAGAACCTCTGATACCAACAAAACTGATTCACTATCAAGAAAACCAGGTAGTCTGGGGGTTGAGGTTTCCTGCATCACACCCGACCCTGCTCACAGGTATGGACCTAATCACGGAAAAGGTTTGGCATCCTATGCGGTCATCAGTGTCACAGACTTTCAAGAAATGATGATACGATACCCAGGATGTGTGGCATCATCATCTCTTGAAGCGACCTCACTTAGCTGAATTCCAAATGATCGGTTCCCAGAGTCGACAATCCTCAAATCCAACAACCCCTCGAGTCCAAAGGATCGATAGGAATCCATCAAAGAGAACCTCGTCTGAGTGTGGATTACATGGGAACTGATGCAAGCAAAGCAAACACGTCCTCCACTAACCCACTCTAATACTATGTAGCTCTCAAGCCTGGGTCTGGCTTCTCACTCATCAGAATGCCCCTCCCACAATGGTACAGATAATCATATCATACTGAAAATAAAGTGAGGGAAATAAAATGCGATAAACACAACCCAACAAGTAAACATACAAGCGCTAGGATTGACTCTCGCAGGGGACGTTGGATCCCCAGATTGACTCGCATAAGGGACGTTGGATCCCAGGAAACTATCAAATCCCCAACAGAGTCGCCAGCTGTCCCTACCGCGAAAATAAGGTGCTGGCAAAACAGAAGAGTCACCACCTTTCGTTATTTATCCCTCAGAGCGGGAAAGGAAACGATCGGAAAAACCTGACGAAAAGGTATAAGACAAGGTCATCGCAACCATTGTCTGGGTTCGGGAGTCGGTTACGCAAGGGGAAGGTATTAGCACCCCTCACGTCCATCGTACTCGATGGGATCCACGCTTGTTGTGTTTATCTGACGGGTTGGTTTTATCTATCTACCTATCAAGGCTGGTCTGAAATGAAAAGAAAATGACTCGGCAAAGCGTCGCACTTTATGCCTACGTATTCTCATCAGAGAATGAGAAATCAGAGTCAACGTAGTTCGGCTAACTACGGGTTACGGGGAAGGTGGCTCGCCAATACATCAGTATTGTGCCTACGTACTCTCAACAAATATGAGAGATCAGAGCTCACGTAGTTCGGGATAATACGGATTACGGGGATTCAGATTCATCTGTTTTATCGAGTAGGGTTAACAAACAGTTCCAGCAATCTGGTGTACGCAGCTCGACCTTTGGAGACTCAGGCGTTACCGTTTGCGGTAGAACTGGGAGTTAACGACACTCTTTTCTTCGGAAAAGCTTCCTTTGAATTATGGGCCCACGGGGAAAAAAGGTTTGAAGTTTGTTTTCTGTCTTTTACAGAAGCATTGTTTTTTAGTTGTCTGTAGTTTGTACAGCACTAGAGGAGGCCGCTCAATTATCATTACCCAAGTAGCTTAAGGCTCGTAACGCGCTTATACTAACTTGCCTTTATTACGTTTTTTACTGTTGTTTCAAGATGAGAAGAGAGAGGGACAACTACGGGGAGACTATCAAGACCTACTGTTGTCATGCCAAGGATTCATCCTATGGTTGAGGTTTGAAACAGGGAACTCCTAGAAGTTATCATGCATAGGTTTCAACCTAAAGTTCTAATCATCACTTCCTTATCAAAGGAAGTGAGATTCCTAGGGGATCATGTCAATGATAAACAGAAACAGATAAAGCATCAGCTTAAACAGTAAACAGTAAACGACTATAAAATGCATGTAATGCAAGTGAGGGAGGAAATGTGTGTGGGGCATCAGCCTCCACAAGCTCATCTCAACCTCAAGCCAGATATGAATAACTGCAATCATAAAAGAAAAATAAAATGCCATCAAGCAACCCACAGACCACACAGGCAAGGGAGCGGAGCTCTACCGAATACCCGCAAGCAAAGCCATACAGTAACAATACAAGCAGAGGGAGCAACTCAACCTCTAATGCAATCATGCTCCTAGCTTAAAACAATCTAAACATAAACTTATTCTAATGCATCAAGCAAATCAAACAAGTCACACCAATACAGTTGCACAGAAAGAAAACAGACAGTCAAGAAAGCAAATCAACAACTTCCACAGCTTCACAGCAAAGCAATCCTCTGACAGCAGTTTAGTCCTCAGTCTGTAACTGTTCTTCAAGTCTATCCACTTCAAGAGAATGAAAGGTACTCCATCTTCAAGCTTCAATCTTCAAGGTAGAATCCACCTTCAGGCTTTCATCCTCAATAACAAGTATCAATCTGCTTCTTCAAGCTTTCAATGCATCAAACACAAGTATCAACTTGTTCTTCATCTTCTTCAAGCTTCAGCTCTTTCTTCAATCTCAATTTGATCTTCTTCACACAAGTATCAACTTGTTCTTCTTGATCTTCAAGCTTCAGCTTCAATGGCAGTCTTCAAACAAAGGGGAAGTGCAACCTCTAGCATCTTCAATCTTCTAGCAAGGAACTCCATCCTCTAGTAAGGGAGAAAGATTCATCTAACAAGAGCAGGGTGGGATAGGGAGAAGCAAGGTGAAGACCAAAGGTCACCACTAAGCACTCCACCATCAAAGAAAGGAACCCTCAAAGGTTCTACCAACTTGTGAGGAGCCACACATCCTACCAAAGGAGGGATGAGGCCTTCACAAGGGGACCTTACATCATAGGGAGGAATGGAAGTGATCAACACCTTCCATGTTTCATGAAGGAAGAAAATCTATTCTAAGAGATCTCCCTAAAAAATCCTAATCCTTAACCTTAAACAAACTACACCAAAGGGAGAGCAATCTTCAAGTCCAAGCTCCACCATGCATTCCACAGCAGCCCACACAAGTCTTCATCATCATCCAAAAGCAAGAGAAACACAACCCTAGTCTAAGGGAACTAATGAAGTCATTCTAGTTGAGTTAGCAAGTTAGGATCACCTAAAACCTAGTATTAAAGTTAATTCTAATTAAAATACTAAAATCAATTATAAAATCCTACAAAAATAACTATGGGAACCTATGTCAATCATGACTCTACCATGTTAATTCCAGAGATCAAATCCTCAAATAAGACCTAGAAATAAATTCTAAACTACAAGGTACTAAATTTAAACCCTAAAAGGGAGAACCTAAGGTTTCAACCTAAAAACAACACCTAATTTCATCACAAAAATTTGAGAAAAATACTATGGGAGCATACATGTCTAAGCTAATCACAAACAAAATCTCAAGCAAAAACTCATCACCAAATGATCAAACTAAATTCATCAAACAGAGGTATCAACCATGGTAATTTTATTATCAAATAAAATGTAAAAAATACACATAAAATAAAAATGCATGGTTTTCCTAATATTTTTATTCCATAAAATTCTGGATTCAATCATGAATCAGGGGGAAAAACCTGGAATTAATTAACCTATTTTTCTATTTTTTATGAATTATTATCAAACTAATATGAAATGAATAACATGAAGGAAAAACAATTGAAAATAGAAAGAGATGCGTTGCAAATAACAACTAAACCCAGTTAAATTCAGTAGATTGGGCTAGAGGGGGTGTGTGAATATCAGTCAGATCCTTAAGCCCAATGCTTCCAATTAATGAAACGGTGCGTATCAAAGGGGTCAAAGTCAGAGTTTTCAAACTCAATCGTGGCCGTGTGTTTGTCCTACTGAGTCAAGCCTGAGATAAGATCCAACGCTTCTCATGTGTCTTCTTCGTTTGAATCTCCGGTTGGAGGGAAATACAGACGGTGGCCTGAGCAGTGGCGCCACCGTCTTCTCCGGTGAAGCTCTTTACACAGGTAAGCCAAAGTCACAAAACCATACATCAATCAACTCAGTTTTTCACCCTGATCAATAATCTCCACTCAAAATCATCTAACTCTCTCTCTAATTCAAAACACGATAGCATTTTCAGAACATGCCATAATCTTGAATCTCACCAGAACTTCAATTAAATGCACATAAATAATCCTCATCTCATGGTGATCATCATACACTATCCAATTTTGATTATCTATCCAAGAACTGCAAGAATTCATCCTCAACAGAAATTGGTCATCATCCTAACTTGTCTCTATTCCACGATTTCTTGTTCTAGAATCCAACTACACATTGCAAGGATCCTAACCACCTAGAGATTTCTATCTATCTCCTCATAAATTATGCATAAGAGTGAAAGATACCAACCTGAGTTCAGGCGTGTAACAGATGCAGTCCTTGATCACTTCAACCTCCAAGATGATGCAGATACACTCCAAAACACCTTCTGAAGCCAATGCAACCTTCAATTTTCCTTGGTTTCTTCTTGAACTCTGAACTCGATTTCCTCTTGCAACTCTGAAATTTCTCATCCACTTTCTGCTTCCAGCTTCAAACTCTTCCAAAAAAAGCTCTGAACACACTCAAGGGCTTATATAGAACTTGATGAAATGATCCAGAAACTTCTCAAAGCTTCAGAATGAGATTTTCAATTTTCAAATTCTCCTCAAAATCTCTTCTACACCAGTCATGATATGCACTCTGTTTTGGCTTCAAAATGCTTGCTTTGCACTCCTCATGAGATATTGAATCTGAATGGTGGTGATTCACTCCTTGTTTCCATCCAATGGCTCATGTTTGATATGTTACTTCATCATGAAGAAACAAAGAAAAAGGGCATGATATTGGACTCAAATCAAAAATCTAATAATGCCAAAGTTTCTAGAATGCATTTTCCATTCAAAAAATGCTATTATTTTGCTTCATTTGCACACATATCATTAATTTTGAATTTTTGGCCTTTAATTATCTTTAATTCTTCCTTTTTCACAATTTCTTAAACCAAGTCTCTCCTTGAGCCATTTCAGTGCCTCCTTGATACATGGTCAAGGTTAAAACCTTATTTTGAGCAACTTTCAAGTTGCACAAAATTTCTTTTGAGATGTCTAAGTTGGTGAAAATGACCCATAATCACAACTTCCCAAAATACCCTTGACTTGTCAAAGCCATAACTTGAGTTCTACAAATCCTATCATGGACTTCTAGTACTCTCTAGAAATCTAAGAGAATAAGGAACAACATTCATGTTGACCAAAAGTTCATAGGAATCATCCTTCTTGGGCAAAAGTGTCATGCAAGTTGGGTAACTTTCAAGCTCCAAATTCACATGCCTCAGATGACTTGTAACTTGTCTGGCTCATAACTTGAGTTCTATAAACCCTATCAAGGACTTCTAGTACTCAAATTAAATCTAAGATCATGCCCTACAAAAATCATGTTGGGGTCAAGATGAGATGAATATCCTATCTTGAGCTACATTGCCTTGAAGGCAGGGGTCAAACTAGGGGATTTTACACTGTCAAGTCTTAGAAACCCTAGCCTGAAACTTCTCAAACTCTTCAATCATGATGAGTTGACCTTGGAATAATCCTTATAACATCTCAATGTACCAATCCATGATCACATGGCCCTTGAATTAAGTCTTAACCTTCTTTAAATCATCAGTTGACTTAGGGTTGACCCAGTCAAACCCTAATTGCACCACTCATGGCTGAGTCTTCTTAATCCTGCACAATGACCTATCTAGGCTTCAAAGTGATCTTCAACACTTCTAATGAGCTCTCTCAAGACCTCAAGACCATCTTTATGGCCTCAGAATCATCTGATGGCTTCCCACAACTCTCAAGTTAGGAGACCCACATACTTGGTTTCAACCACTCTCTCCAAGGATCCTTTAACTTTTCTGACAAGGATATCAACCCTTGAACACCTGAATAACCTCCTTAGCTAGCTTCAAAGTCTTGTATAGATCTTGATTGGTAATCATACCTCTTGATCTCCTGCATACATGTCAATGAAATGCAAATGATAATGCTAATGTGAATGAAATGAAACATAAGCTAGGTAAAGAAAAGTTGGGCAGATTTTGGGGTGCAACAAGTATGACCTTCGCTCGATTTCGACATGAAACTCATCATGTGAACTGGTTTAAACTGTCTAAAATGTGAACAAAGCGGCTGTAATCCCGATAAACTCATTCTGGCTGATAACATGGACAGTGTGCGAGAAATGATCGACCTAGATGATATGCAGATAAATGTGAAGCAAAAAGCCAGTCAAATTTAGAAAACATGAGGGCAAATTTTGGGGTGTAACAATAACAAAAACACAATAAAATATAGTTTAACCCAAGGACCCCAACCCGATGTTACACTGTTAGAGCAAGGCCCTCTAAGTCAACCAAAAGCCAAAACTCCAAAAAAGTCCTCGACGACATCCACGGCTAAACCTAGTCATCTGCACGTTACCCACATGGAGGTAACATTCAAATAGGCAGGGTGAGTAAAATGATTCATAATAATCAATATAGGAATTAATATATAAAATAGCGTCAGTTTTGTATTCAACATCATCATAATCATCAAGGAAACATCAAAAGGCCATAATATCATAAATTACACCAAATTGTCACACAAATGCAAATGCAACAAGACTCATGCATGTGGTACCAATTCATCAAAGTTCGATGGACACTGGGCCATCAACCCTCCATACATCCCCATCAATAGGATATATTCTACACAAGAACCAGAGTACAACAAAATACTTCACATCCGCACAATGGGACTGAAGCCGCAAGAATCAAACACTAGACCAAAGTACGGAATGCATATGAATGCATGATGCATATGTCAATATCATCCTCATAATAAACTCATTAGGTGCATCATCATTCATCAAAATCATCATAATAATCATGTCATCATATAATCATCAAAAACTCATGGAATCAACATCATAACTCATCATCATTACTCATAGGAATCATCATACAATCATGTATTAATCACATATAAATCACAATTATATTCAAGGTAATTCATCCATAAAATCACAACATCAAAGCATCAAGACAACACTGCACAAGAAGACAATTCGTGAAACTCTGCTACATTCGCTGGACAGTTCGCCGTGCGAGTCTGGGGCGAGTGTTCACCGTGCGAAAGATTGTTCGCTATGCGAACTCAATATTACAACAAAATTCTTTTACGCACAGTAGAAAAACCAGCCCAAAAGTCCCTAAGATTTCCTTCCCCAATGCCTCAAAAACGTCGCTAAATCATTCCTAATGTATTACGGAGATAAACGCACAAAATCTACGACTTATTAGGCCAATCCCGTATCATATTTACGCCTCTATGTTGCACCCTAATTTTTGACCATAAGGTCCCACCCCTTTGCGTGTTTGCTATTTTTGCTTGACTTTAACTTAATAGTTGTTCTTGCGACTAACTAGCTTTATGCAGGAGTAACAGATTTCAAGTGTAGATTATATCATTTCTCTCCATTGGTGTTGAGTATAGTCGTTCAAGGACTGATCATGGTTGTAAGCAGTATCGCAGGTTGCATCTTAAGGGTGAATATCGGGAGAATAGTCTGGATTGATGACTCGAGGATGATATTTGCTTTGAAGTGGCAAAGTCCGAAATGCTGAATCGAGCTTTTGCAAGATATCCCCAAAACCAGAATCGAGATTCATTTAAAATCCAAATCATTGATTAAATTTGTTGAGGTCGCATTAATTAATATTTCTTTTTGGATGGAGAAACAAATGGTTCAAAATCATCAATTTTCCAAGGCCCATGTTCAAGCCCTATGTCAAATTAGGAACTCACAAGATTAAAATCTAAAACAAGGTGCATAGCTGATTTTAAAATCCACGAAACACTCTTTTCAAGGGAAAGAGGAGCTTGCAAAATTTGAAGGCATCAAGGACTAAAATGATTATTTGATCCATAAGTCCTCGGTTTCATAGGTTTCTCTTCTTCAATATAAGATTTGGCTTTGATTCATGCGATGGTACGTTGGTTTGTGTGACTTCTCTCAGCAAACATCATATTAAAAAAAATGGGGCCAAGAGTATTTGGAAGGCAGCATCATACGTGACCAGTAGGAGATGGACGCTGATGTGCGTAGGCCACTATCTATATTAAACATTGCATTATGAAGGAAAAACAAAAAACAAGGGAGGTAAGTTTGAGGACATCAGCGGAAGGGGATGCTCATTTATTAGACATCTGCAAAGTAAAGGTTTCGTCTAGTTTTTTTTCAAAGCAATTACAATTTACTAGCTGCTCTATCTATGCGTGACTACAATAATGATACAAGTGTCGACTACAGTACTCTGGCTACGTACACACTATTCGGTGGTTTATCCATATCTTGCTTGCCTTCCCTCTTCTCATTCTTCATGAATCTAATTGAATCTCTCACAACCATTAACTTAAATGGGACACATTTTGAGTTGATGATACAGCACAAGTTGTGTTGAACATGATTAAGCAAGTGAAACTGCCCCCCTTTGATAATCTGCAACGAAACCAAAGAAATCATTGAACGACTATACCGTTACAGATTCGAGAACAAATTCGACATTGAGACATGATTACCCCAAGTATGCCATCACATTCTTCTAGTTAGGATATACGATTGCTTGGACGTGGTTAGCAGCTGCAGCGATTCGTAGAAGTTGAGTTGATCCGGCAACACCTGCATCAATGTGCACGAGATAAGAGTCAAATCACCAGTGTTTCACACGTTTGTAACCCAACATAAAGAGCAGGGGAATCAATTAAAAGAAAGGCTAGGTTCTTCAACAAATAGCAGTAAGAGAATTCCAATCGTCGCGAGGTCCATCTCCTGCTACTTCAAGATCTTTAACTCCATCTAGAAGGCCAACAATGCTGTCAATAACCAAACCGTCTAGGCCTTCAACGCCTACTTCAAAACCATCGCGGTTAATACCCTGCAACGGTAAGCATTCAACAACAAAACGTCGGCTGCCGGTATTTCTGCATCAGCTGCAACCGTATCAGCAGCAAGCAACAACATCATTCGCAAGCAGCCATAGCAAGTATTTCCGCAACATCATCTGCAAGCATCTGTAACATATCAGTAGCAGCATCAGCACTTTATCAACACTAGCATCAGAGCATCTACATCAATTTACAAGCCAGCACCAGGGATTTTCATGATACCCTCATTCTAAGCATTCTTGAACTCGTGATCAAAACTCCAAACGTAAGACAGCATACATGAGCAGTTATTATGAATACAAGTAGAAAAGCGAGAGCAAGCAACAACATCATCTGCACATCACATCAGTATTCTCAATATCGTTACGGTGCCGTTTCTTGGTTCTGATAAACCCATTAAACAAATCTATAATCACCTGTTTATCTGTTTGGCATTTGATAAGTCTTTTAAGGTGAGACTGTCAAGTCGCTTTGCAGCTGGTGCACTGCAGGCAATGAATGAAACTATTAGCAAAGTTCAGGAGTATGTTAAAGGTGTGAAAAGCAACAACTACAGGTACCTAGTTTGGTGAACATATTGAGTGATGACAGTCAAAACCGGGACCAATACATACACATATCTATGCCTAGCTATTACATCGTCCGTCATCTTTCCTACAACTGCACAATATGATATGTTTAGTACAAGTTTGAATATGCTAAACTCAGAGTAAAGAAAACCAACAGGGCCTGGATGCATCAAACCTTGGAACAATATCCTAAGAGAGCTGCAGTAGACACCGGTACTTCTTTTAGAGCTCCCGACAACCTACAACAGGACAACACCAATAACCCCATTTCGCATCTGTTGAAGACTTAATCCTTATGCTCGATCCTGTAACTTCATCAGCATTTCATAATGTTCCTGCAAGAGGAAATTCCATAACCATCAAGTTCAAGATGTTACCATGCCAAGGAATATTTACGCTTTAAGAAATCAGTACATATGCAGAGGGACTCTTGAACGCGACTAGTTAAGAAGAAGCAGTCTTGATGTTGGTAAACACACTCCAATCGGAGCCCGCCCTGTTGAAACATGCACATAAAATCATGTTTTTTTTAACACAGCAGAATTGGTTAAATTTGAGACAGAATTTTGAGTGTGACGTCCAGCAGGTGGATCTATACTAACGGCAAATTTGCTCCAAATCACGGTCTTACTTAAAGATTTGCAAGGCCAGCCTGTGTCCCTACAAAGCCGGTTGCACGATGAAATTTGAGAAGACAATATCGACTGAGTACGAAATTGCGACGGCGACAGGATTTTGACCTTCTGCAGGGCACAAAAACTTCCAATCATTACATATGACATTATAAACATTACCAAAGCTCAGTTAAGGACTCACGTGGAGGAACTTGCTGAGGAGTTTCATTATGCTTGCAGAAGAGCTAATAGACTGCTTGGAAAGATCTTGGCATAGAATTCGAAATTGAGCACCTATTGCTGAAGAGAGTTGAATTACTTGGAGAAAGATACGACATTGCCCACGAGCCTCTCCCTTTTGGGCTTCTAAATTCATCGGTTGGCCCAACAACTCATTCGCTTTCCACACCTACAAAGCGCGAATCCAGAATTAGCGAATTAGTTGAAGAATATTCCACAAAAGGATCCAAAAGATCCTATCCAAAACCTCAGAATCATTGAACCTGGACAAACGAATTCTCACAGAATTAATAAGATTTGATTCCCATTTAGCGAAGATTGGAGCAGAAAAGGAAGGTTTTGAATTCGTTTGTACCAAAATGGAAAGATATAATCAGACATTCAAAACCTTAAACCAAATGAAATCAGCATTCAAATCCCCATTCAAGAGGCGTTATATTTTGGAAGCCCATATATAGAGGTCGTCGAACAAGGGAGGAGACCGATAGCTACCGTAAAGAAATAGCTCAAGTTCGTAACCTAGAAAAATTTGAGCAAGAAGGGAACTTATCTCTTCAGTTGACGAGATTATCCTTGGCCACCGCAAGCCCCAATCGACGAAGCTCAATCACGCTGCCAAGCCGCCGCCGAAGCATTCCCAGGCCGCCGCAAATCGGAGTCATCAAAGAATCCTTTCCACCATCGCGAACCGCCGCTGTTACTTTCGGTAAAACTTTACCCTTCACAAAATTTCCGAACATGTTGACCTTGTTATTGTTGTTGCAGGTTGAATAGGGCGAAAGAAATGGAGGAGGTATGTTTGAGACGAGGGAGAGAAGGACGGTCGGAGTTTGAAACGGGGATGACGAAGCAGGGATTGGGGGCGATCTCAATTTAGGGTTTCTGTGTCTATTTTTTTGTTAATTCTTTATTTGTAACGTAATTAGTCGCACACACTCACCACGCTAATCACATGCTAATCACCATAATCTCCGCTAATCAAACCTACACTAATTAATCAAACCTTTTTTTTATAAATAAATTAATAACCTTTTATTAATCGAAAATCAGTTTTATCTTTTTAACCTTTTAAAAACCCATATTATCTAATTATTTATTCAATCAACCTTTTCTTTTAAAATAACTAAAATCAACTTAAAATATTCTATTAACTCCTATGGGAGTATTTTTTTTTTTGTTTTGTTAATTTAATTTTAACTTTCTTAATTATTAACTTTTTAAATTAAGTTAAGTACTTTATTCACTAACAAAAACTTTGGGTCATAGAAAACCTCTAGCATTTAATCCTTTTTAGAAGTAAATAATAAAATTAATATTAATTTAATCAACATGATTTAACAATAACCCTAATAAAATAATCACTTCACCTGAGTTTTTTTTAATAAATTAAATCATTATAACATTTTATTTAAAACTTAAATTTAATTTCTATTCAATCTCATTTAAAATAATTCAAATTAAAATCAATCTCTCGCTATTAATAATCAAATACAACCTCTTTACTAAAAAGACAAATCAACCCTCATCAAAAATCAATCAACATTTTTCTTATAATTTAACCCCTTAAAATCAATAAAAAGAGAAAACAACAATCTTTCACTCAATCCAACCTCGCCTTAAAATCAATTAACATCGTAATACAATCAATCGCGCACTCACGACACATGCACCTACACCGTAGCGCTTTCATGCGTATTTATTTATCTTTATCTGCTTTATCCTATTCACAATGTACACACACTCACCTAGCGCTTTCATGCGTACTTGTATGGTTTACATTTCTGCAATTTACTCTTACGCAATTTATTCTATTGCATTTACATTATCAATTTATCTATTCACACATTGCATCCGTCCAAAGGAAAAACCTACACATAATTCAACGTTGTGTGTAGTTGCACATCATAAGCATCATATTCCCCTCGATCCTTGAGTCCATTCAAGTTGATCGCTTAGGATAGGACCTACCCCATAGGAAGGACCTTAATCTTACAACTTAGACAAACACAAAACAAAACAATACAACTTCTACAAACACATTTAGAGAATAGATGTTAATCATCTTAAGTGAGATATAATCTCCACCCCACAACAATACAATCAAACATGTAGGGACTCTGCCTTAAGAACAACAAAGGCATGCTTGGCGACCATCCGAGTATGTAAGACCTTCTCTTAAGATGATGCAAAGACCATTTCCTACAACCCTTCTCTTTTACATTTGTGGTGGTTATCTCTCCCTTAAAATGAAGACTCGTCTCTTCTCCTAGACCCAATCAATCAACTACCCTAAACCCGTAGGAACTTTGACCACAGTCAAAGAGCTCCTCTAACCCTTTAGGGTGAACTACAACATACTCTGATTCCACTCCCGTAAGGATATGTAGGCACAAGGTGCGACGCCTTATCGAGTATACTTAGATATAAACCACTAGGGTCTTTTAACCATTAAGCAGATAAACACCTAGCAGTAAACAAACATAAAACAAGAGGTTCCTGTAGAGTACTACAGAAACTTAGGATGCTAGTACCTTCCCTAAGTTTAACCAACCCCCGAACCTAAACAATCTAGCTTGCATTTGCATTGCACTGCGGGAATTTCGATCTTTATCCCTTCCTTTGGACAAATCAAAGTTCGGTTGCAAATGAATAATGATTCAAACTAATCAATAGTTTGGTATCCGATTTTCACCGCGACAGAAATGGCGACTTCACTGGGGATGAGTTCCTCAGTGGGTTTCCCTATCTTATTTTATTTTGTTTACTGCTTTATATATCTGCCTACTTGATTAATTGTTTATATACTTTTTCTTGTATTTCTTTTGGGATTGTTGTCCTTGAGTGGTGAGATAAAGTTCTACACCCGAACTTTGAGAGAAATTAAGATAGGATGGGATATATTCGATGAGGCTTATAGGGAGTGAGTCCCGACTAAGTTGATTCGAGAATCCCGCTTAGTTGAGACCTTTTTGAAAATAGTTCGGTTGAACGAGTTTAGTCGTGAAAACTTTTACTATTCTCAATTGGAGTCCATGAAACTAAGGACCGTAGTTACCTTTAACCCCACTTTGGCCTTATTAGGATGTAGTGCGAGGCTATGAGGGAGTAAGTCCCGAAATAGTGCTACGCGATGCTACACCCAACCGAAGTTCTCTTGAGAATATTATTAATCCTCAAGTTAGTTGGGAGATTGATAATATCCGATAGATGGACTAATGACTTTGGGACCCTTTTTTAGAACCCAGTTCTGCAGGTACCAATCAATCTTTAGTCCACAACCTTTGGGAAGGGTATACCTTTGCTCCATGCTCGTTGCAAACCTAGGACTTTTGTTTGTCTTTGTGCCCATATGTGTTTACTTGTGTTTGTTGCATTCATATAGCATCATACTACATTGGACCTCATGGGACTTACCCTCTATTTATGAACATTGTAGGACATTATGGATAGACGAAATACTCTAAAATATACTTTTAAAAGTCCCAAATTGGATGACCTAAGGGAGTTAGGAGCTTTGATTGAAGACCAAGAGAAGTTCAAGAGTAAATATGGGAAGTTAATATCTTTGTTAAGACGCAAGGCAAATGAAGACCTGCTTTCCGCTCTGTTACAGTTCTATGATCCAATGTATCACTGCTTTACTTTTCCAGATTATCAGTTGTTGCCAACTTTGGAAGAATACTCCTTTTTAGTAGGGTTACCCATTCTAGAAGAATCTCCTTTTCCTTTCTTGGAAAAGGATCCTGAAGAAAGGGACATCGCTAAGGCTCTTTATCTCAAGGTATCTGACGTTAAGACCAATATGGTTGTTAAAAATGGGACCTTTGGTTTGACCACAGATTTTTTATTCAAGAAGGCCTCATTTTATACTGATTTTACGAATAAGGCTCCGTTCGAAGCGATCTTCGCTTTACTTGTCTATGGGGTGTTTCTATTTCCCAGTTTTGAGGGGTTTGTGGACCTTAACGCCATTAAGATCTTCATGAAGAACAATCCAGTGCCGACTCTATTAGGTAACACCTACCACTCTATACATCTCCGAAACCTTCGTGGTGGAGGAATGATCACATGTTGTGTGCCCTTATTATATAAATGGTTCCTTACCCATTTGCCCAAATATGTTTCCTTTTGGCATCTCAATGATAAGCGTTGGTCAGAAAAGATTATGGCGTTGACTCATGCTGACATCGACTGGTATAGCCGTGAGTATGATGGAATTTTGATTGTTGATGGATGTAGGGATTTCGCTAATGTACCTTTACTCAGCTTTGGGGGAGGGATCAGTTACAATCCGATTTTAGCCCGCCGACAGTTGGGATATCCATTGAAGGAACCACCTAAGAGCATACAAGTTGAAAGTGTCTTCTTCGAGGATAATCGAGAACTCCGAGAGAAGATCGTGGAGGCTTGGAAGCATTTGTATAAGAAAGATAGGAATAGTTTGGGAAAGCCCAATTGTGTGTCCATGGAACCATATCTCCAGTGGGTGAGGAATAGGGCGATCAAGCTGAAGATGCCTTACTCTCGCCAAGACCCCATAGCTCCAAGGAGAGAGCCCACTTATGTCTTTATGACCAAAGCCGAAGAGTTAGAGGTGTCCTTAAGGAAGTCTCAACATGAGTTGGAATCTTGGAAGAACAAGTACCACGTAGCAGTGGCAGAAAATGATAAGTATCAAAAGCAGAATGTTGAACTTCAAGAGCAGAATGTTGAACTTCAAGAGCAGAATTAAATCGTCTTTAAATAAATTGAATCATATATTGCAAATAATGAAGACAATACTTCTCATACTTAAACAACCTCAAAAACAGATTTGCCCACGAAGGGCTAATTTTCTCAAACTCAAAAACCTCATAAATCCTTAAATTAAATTTAAATACATTGAATCATATATTAAAAACAATGAAGGCAATACTCCCCATACTTAAACAACCTCAAAAACAGATTTGGCCACGAAGGTCTAATTTCCTCAAACTCAAAATCCTCCTAAATCCTTAAATAAGCTTTAAATACATTGAATCATATATTGAAAACAATGAAGGCAATACTCCCCATACTTAAACAACCTCAAAAATAGATTTGGCCACGAAGGCCTAATTTCCTCAAACTCAAAAACCTCATAAATTCTTAAATCAACTTTAAATACATTGAATCATATATTGAAAACAATGAAGGTAATACTCCTCATATCTTAATTTGCCGATTCCAAACCTTTCTCCTTTGAGTTCTTGGAAACCTCACAAAACCTTGCCTCTATCCTCTTCCCCCAGAGCTTTGGTCTCTTTTTCCTTCTCTTTTCACGGTCTAACAAGAATGAATCCTAATTCCCTCAAAATTCCTTTTTATTAAACCTAACTTTGGGCCTTTAAAATGGGTTTCCAATTTCACCCTCACTAACTCCTCCTCAAATGTCCATTTTGCCCTTAAATTAACTTATATTTATTTAAATTAATAATAATACCAAATATATTCATATTATATACTATTATTTAAATAAATAACTTAAAACTCCATAATTCCCAATATTCACACCAACCACCGAAAATCACCAAAAATACGAATATTCATATTTAAATAAATTAAATAAATATTCCAATAATTTGGGGTGTTACATCCCACGCAGCGCTTCGTTTAACGTCGCATGGCTCGACGGATCATTCCCCATTGTTATGGAGGGTATTTCAGCTTCCGTACTTTGTTACTTGACTTTTCCGCAACAAAGGACCTGTCAGATTTAGAGATAACTGCAACTTTGTGTATCAAATCACATCCAACTTTCTATTCTTGACTCCTCTAATGAATTTTGGAGTCTCACTTTGTGCTTTGGATGCTTGAGATATTACTACCTGATAAATTACACCAGAGACTTTTTCCAGAAGTGGTTTAGAATGTTTACCTGTTTTCACTGTTCTGATCATTCCAACTGAAGGTTGATGGTTTTCCTCTTTATCTCACTTCTTGATCTCCAACACTTTTAAAGTTATTTTTTTCATCAAAAGATTTCAAGGTTAGAGTACCTGTTTCAATATCAACAGTGCACCGACTAGTAAGTAAGAATGGTCAGCCAAGTATGATGGTAGCATCTTCATCTTTTGGGATATCCATAATCTCAAAATCAACTGGGAAGGTGAAGTTATCAATCGTCACCAGTACATCCCCTGCTAGCCCATATGACCTCTTAGTCGTGTGGTCGGCAAACTTCAAGCTTGTTCCCGTATCGCTCACTTTTCCAATATCCAACTTTTTGAAAATAGATAAAGGCATGAGACTCACACTAGCACCTGAATCAACGAGGACCTTCTTGAAAGTTCTTTTTTTTATAGTACAAGGAATTTCTACAGGTCCAGGATCTTTCTGCTTGACGGGGATTCTCCTTCCTTGTGATATTTCACTACACCGCTCAATTGAGATTTTCTGCTCCTCACCCATTGTTCTCTTTTCCCCTATTACTTCTTTCATGAATTTCTGGTACAAAGGCATTTGCTCAAGTGCTTCAAAGAACGACATATTAATTTCTAACTTTTTGAACAACGTGCTAAACTTCTCAAAGTCTTTCTCTTTCTGATCCTTCTTTGTAACTCTCTAAGGGTAAGGTAGCTTGATTTTTGGTTTAACCTCCACTTTCTTTTTCTCTTCATTTGGCTTCACACGTGGTAAGACTTTTTCCAGTTCTTTCTCGTTTTCTATGACTTCAAGCTCAACTTCTATACACTGATAATCATTTGTTTCTTTTTCTTCTTCCACGACTCTTTGACTTCTTGTCGTGACAGCATTAACATTCTCATGATTTTTTGGATTCAGTATTGTCGTGCTTGGAAGGATTATTTGAGTCTGCATGGAGAGTTGTTGGGCTATTTTGTAAGTTCAGAGTATGCCTAAGAGGGGGGGAGGGGTGAATTAGGCTTTAGAAACTTTTTCCGGTTTTTCGAAACTCTTGAATTTTTCTTCTTTAAGTTCTTGGTGATGAAAGTAGTAAAAACAGAAAGAAAGATGAACACGGAGATTTATAGTGGTTCCCTTCACAATCCGAAGGTACTCCACTACCCTTTCCACATGAAAGAGAGTTTTCACTATAGTTTTAGAAAGTACAACCTATCACACCATCAACCGGTGAGGCCTACAATCTAACAACTAATCAACAACTAGTGTGCAAGAACAATCCTCTTGCGAACATTAACCCTTGTGTCCAACAATCCTGGATCACAAGTCACAATAGAAATAACTTTTGTAATTTTGTAATTTGAAAGTGATACAATGATAATATCAATCTAATGATTGATCTTCCCCTTTTGATCAAAATCCACTCTTCAATATCAATACAAGTGCTCAAAACTCTGGATATGAAATTGTATGAACAATATGAACACTTTTTGAAAATATTTGAAAATATTTGAAAAGTAGTGAATTTGATTCAATGAATATTTTGAAAATTATTGGAGGTTGTTTTCAATTTGAAATTTTCAGAATTTATATAAGCAAAACACCATTTCAAAAAGGTATAATTGAGTATGAATCAAAACATGAAAAGGTATAATATTCAAACAACATTTGAATTTTAACAGCAACAATTTTTCAAAATTCGTTCAGTGTTAATCGGTTAACCCTATAGGTTAATCGGTTAACACTTGAACGTTGGCCCAAAGAATTCAAAAATTAAGGTCGTTAACCGATTAACCCATATGGTTAATCGGTTAACACTGTTAAAACTCAGAAAAATGCTTGAGTTAAAAAGTGTTATACCAATTCAAATGATTTTAAAAACATGGAAATGCAATATGTTATCATGTTAAAATATTTGAACACTTGTATATCAATTAAAGGAGTGAATATTGATATACCGAAGCTTAAGTCCAAATCTTGAAACTTGAATGAAACATTTGCACATGATGCTTCTGGTTTTATCTTCAGAGTATATACCCCCACAGGTATATAGTGCAAGCAGCTTCTTAGTGCATATACCCCCACGGGTATATAGTGTAAGAATCTTGATCTTGCAGTTTTGAAAGCTTGACTTTTTGCTTGCAATCATGGAATGAGCTTGAGTCTTTGTTGACATCATCAAAACCTTGAGATTAAAATGTGCTTCTTCATATTTTTCCCATCTGAACTTCAAGATGTTTTATCGCAGTTGTGGTGTTCCTCTGATTATTCCTTGTCTCTTCTTAGAATTGAATATTTTGAGCTGCCATCTTTTCAATAGCTATTTCCCGTTCTGCCTTCTGAGGAGCCTGTTGCTGCTGAGGTTGATTCTAATCTTTCCAGTAGAAGTTAGGATGATTCTTCCACCCTGGATTATAAGTCTGAGAATAGGGATTATTCTGCCTCAGAAACTTTATCTCTTCAATTTGTTAAGTGGTCGCAACACAATGCACAGTAGAATGGGGTCCACTACAAATCTCACAACTTTTCGTTTCTGATTTTTGAAAATTTTAACAGTGTTAATCGGTTAACCATATAGGTTAATCGATTAACATAAGCGAATTTTGGAAAATTGCTAAAAACAGAATGCACAAACATTGGAAAACATACATTATGCAAACATAAACCAGAGAAAAGATCAGATATCACCTTCATCGAGAATCCCAAGTTCTCGTCGAATTTTGAAGAACGGTTCTTTCGCCAATGGTTTGGTGAATATGTCGGCGAGTTGATTGTGTGTATCGACGAAAGTAACATCTACATCTCCATTTAGTACGTGATCTCGAAGGAAGTGATGCCGGATATCTATATGCTTTGTCCTTGAATGCATGACGAGGTTCTTTATAATATTGATGGCACTTGTATTATCACATCGAAGAGGAATGCAGCCGAGATCTACACCGTAATCGAGGAGTTGTTGCTTGAGCCACAAAATTTGTGCACAGCAACTTCCTGCTGCAATATATTCCGCTTCGGCTGTACTGAGTGCCACACATGCTTGCTTTTTGCAGGCCCATGACACTAGTGCATTCCCGAGAATGTGACACGTACCACTCGTACTTTTTCTATCGGTCTTACATCCTGCATAATCAGCGTCAGAATAACCAATTAAAGAACAAGTACTACCTTTTGGATACCATAATCCGACGTTCGTTGTTCCTTTGAGATACTTTATGATTCTTTTCACGGCAGTGAGATGTGATTCCTTCAGACTTGCTTGAAAGCGTGCACACAAACAAACGCTAAACATAATGCCAGGACGACTTACTGTCAAATATAATAATGAACTGATCATACCTCGATATTTTGTAATATCAATTGGAGTATCGGATTCATCTTGATCAATGTACGTTCTAGATCCCATAGAAGTGGACATCACCTTGCAACTATCCATATCGAATTTCTTCAACAATTCCTTGCAATACTTGGATTGGTTGAGGAAGATGCCATCCTTTGTTTGCTTGATTTGTAGTCCAAGAAAATAGTTCAATTTTCCCATCATGGACATCTCGAATTCTCCTTGCATCATAAGTGAAAATTCTTCGCAAAGCTCTTTGTTTGTTAATCCGAAGATGATGTCGTCGACATAGACTTGAACCAATAAGGTGTTACCCTTGATCTTCTTTATGAACAGCGTCTTGTCAACCTTTCCTTTTGTAAATCCCTTTTCACATAAGAAATTGCTAAGGCGGTCATACCATGCTCTTGGTGCTTGTTTCAGTCCGTAGAGTTCCTTTTTCAGTTTGTAAACATGCGAGGGATTCTTGAAGTCTTCAAAACCCGGAGGTTGTTTGACGTAGACTTCTTCATTGATGTATCCATTCAGGAAAGCAGTTTTGACATCCATTTGGAACAACTGAAAATTCATAGAACAAGCGTAAGCAAGTAATAATCTAATTGCTTCTAACCTTGCTACCGGAGCGAACGTTTCATCAAAATCAATTCCTTCCTCCTGGTTGTAGCCTTGTGCGACCAATCTTGCTTTGTTACGAACTATGATCCCATTCTCGTCAAGTTTATTCTTAAACACCCATCTCGTTCCTATGATGTGCTTGTTGTCTGGTCTTGGTACGAGATTCCAAACTTGATTCCTTTCGAATTGGTTGAGTTCTTCTTGCATCGCTACAATCCATTGGTCATTGCTTAAGGCTTCATCAATCTTGGTTGGTTCAATTTGAGACACAAAAGCCTTGTTGAGACAAGCATTCTTAAGATTTAGTCGAGTTGCAACGCCTTGGCTAATATCACCAATAACTTTATCTATCGGGTGATCTCTATGCGTTCTCCATTCCTTCGGAAGATCTTGATGTTCTTCAATGATTTGAGTGACATCTTCTTGTGGATTTGCTTGATTCTTTGAAGTCTCTTGTTGTTGTTGTGAAGAACCTACTATATCATCATCATCATCCACAATAATATTATCCTCTTTCGAGGGGTTAGTTTCATCAAAAGAAACATGAATGGATTCTTCAATAGTGAGAGTTCTTTTATTAAAAATTCTAAAAGCTCTACTAGAAAGAGAGTAACCAAGGAATATACCTTCGTCGGACTTCTCATCAAACTTACCGAGATTGTCCTTATTGTTGTTGAGAACAAAACATTTGCATCCGAATATGTGGAAAAATGCTATGTTTGGTTTCCTACCCTTGAACAGCTCATACGGAGTCTTCTTGAGAATTGGTCGAATATTGACACGGTTGCTTACGAAACACGCCGTGCTAACCGCTTCTGCCCAGAAATATTTAGGAAGATTCGAGTCGCTAAGCATCGTTCTAGCAAGCTCCACCAGTGACCTATTCTTCCATTCTACGACACCGTTCTGTTGAGGAGTCCTTGGTGCGGAGAAATTATGAGAAATTCCATGCTCTTCGTAAAAATCTTCAAAATCTGAATTTTGGAATTCTCCACCATGGTCGCTTCTTATGGAGGCTATGGTGAGTGACTTCTCGTTTTGAATTTGCTTTGCATACTTCTTGAATGCTTTGAAAGCATCATTTTTCTACACTAAAAACAATGTCCATGTGTATCGAGAGAAATCATCAACAATAACTAAAGCATAAATACTACCTCCGAAGCTTTTTGTTCTTGATGAACCAAAAAGATCCATGTGCAACAATTAAAGTGGTCTTGATGTAGAAACCACTTGCTTGGATTTGAAAGTTGTCTTGGTTTGTTTTCCTTTTTGACATGCGTCGCATAACTTATCCTTGATGAATTTTATCTTCGGAAGACCAACAACTAGATCATGCTTTATCAACTTGTTTAAATGCTCCATGTGAATGTGAGCAAATCTTTTATGCCAAAGCCACGCCTCGTTGTTGTTTGCCATTAGACATTTTACCTTCAAGGAAGAGTCATCAAAAGAAATCATAAAAATATTATTAAATCTTTTACCTTTTAGCAAGATGTCATGGGTAACTTCATGTTCTATCAAACATTCATCCTTTGTGAAGTTGATTCGGAACCCTTTGTCACACAATTGACTTATGCTAAGTAGGTTGTGTTTAAGGCCTTCCACATAAAGAACGTCTTCGATGATTGTACATGGAGGTGCACCAAAGATTCCAACTCCAAGAATTTTTCCTTTATTATCATCACCGTAAGTAACGTATCCTTTGGCCTTTAATGATAGACTTGAAAATTTGTTTATATCTCCCATCATATGCTTCGAACAACCGCTATCAAGATACCATTGATTAGAAGTTGTCTTCAAGCATACCTACAACACAAAATCAAGTATTGTTAGGTACCCAAATTGCTTTGGGTCCTTGATAGTTAGTACCTTTTTTAACCCACACATAATGCCCTTTAGCAACACCAATGTTGCGTACATAGCAAGCATTAGGTGTATGGCCTTTGATTCCACAATAAAAAAAAGTAGGTTGAAAATGACTTATATATCTAGGAACATAATTCTTTTTCTTCACAATTCTTTTCTTTTTATGACTTTGATGCATAATTTTAGAATTGTTTGCCTTTTCTTTAACAACTTGTTCACTTGCTTTCACAAAAATGATTTCATTTGTGCTTGGTTTGGAAAACTTAGAATGTCCTAGTCCACTTTTATCATTAGGATATCTTTGGTGCCTAAGAATTTCCTCCAAGCCAATTTGACCTTTTTCGTATCTTTCCAAAACTCTTTTAAGTTGAACAATTTGAAAAGATAAGGATTCACAATTTTTGCATACAAGACTTTGTTTTTCATCCACCAATTTTTGTTTTTCATTTTCAATATTTTTTATAAAAGCAGTATTTTGTTCTTCTAAAAATGAAATTCTTTTCTTTTGGGATGAGATGCTTTTACACAAAGTCTTGCATTCTTTTAGAAGTTCATCTATGACTTCTTGTGCATCATTATCATAAATAGAAAAATCGTTACTAACCTCATCAATTTCTTCATCGGAATGATGTGACGCCATAAGAGCCATATTTGCACATTCATCGCTTTCCGACTCTAATGATGAATTTATCTCGTTATCGTCCCAAGAAACATAAGCCTTTTTATTTTTGAAATCCTTCTCGCCTTTGAATCCTCCTTTCTTTGCAAGTTTCGGGCAATCCGGCTTTATGTGACCTTGTTTCCCACATTCGTAGCATGTGACTTCTTGATTCGATGTGGATGCATCCTTTTTCCTGAAATGTCTATTCTTTTTAGGAAAAGGGGAATTTTTATTATTATTAAAAAACTTACCAAGCTTCTTTACAAGAAGCATGAAATTTTCATCTTCGGAAGTTTCGTCGTCTTTGTCATCCTTTGTGTCAATCTTCAAGGCAATTCCTTTGGTCTTCTTTTCTTGACTTTCGTGCTTCTCGAGTCTTCCAAGTTCCAATTCATGCTCTTGAAGTTTGCCAAATAAGGATGCAGATGTCATCGTTGAGAGGCTCTTCTTTTTCGAAATAGCGGTCACCTTTGGTTTCCATTCTCTTGTCAAGGATCTTAGGACTTCCAGGTTGAGATCATCATTGGTGAAGGTCTTCCCGAGAGCAATTAAATGATTTGTTAGATGAACGAATCTCTTTTGTAAGGCAACAATAGATTCACCGGGCTGCATACGGAATATCTCATATTCTTGACTTAAAGTGTTGAGTCTTGATCTTTTTACTTCAGCGGTTCCTTCATGCGTTTCTACCAAGGTGTCCCAAATCTCTTTTGCCGATCTACACTGTGATACACAGAAGAATTCATCCATACTGAGAGCACTTTGGAGATTGTTGATAGCTTTCTTCTCATTAAGAATATTTTTCTTATCATTTTCATCATACGTGCTTTTCAACTTTGCGGTTCCAACGCCATTGACCACATTTACTGGATTGTGTGGTACTTCTTCGATTGCTTCCCATATACCTTCTCCTTGGGCTTCAAGATGCGCCTTCATTCTGATTTTCCAGAAATCAAAATATTCTCCATAAAACAGTGGTGGTTTATTACTACTTCCACCGTCTTTGAAAACCGGGTTGGTGCTAGCGGAAGCCATACTGAATCTTTAGGAACAAGTTACCTTAACCTGCTCTGATGCCAATTTTAAGTTCAGAGTATGCCTAAGAGGGGGGGGGGGGTGAATTAGGCTTTAGAAACTTTTTCCGGTTTTTCGAAACTCTTGAATTTTTCTTCTTTAAGTTCTTGGTGATGAAAGCAGTAAAAACAGAAAGAAAGATGAACACGGATATTTATAGTGGTTCCCTTCACAATCCGAAGGTACTCCACTACCCTTTCCACATGAAAGAGAGTTTTCACTATAGTTTTAGAAAGTACAACCTATCACACCATCAACCGGTGAGGCCTACAATCTAACAACTAATCAACAACTAGTGTGCAAGAACAATCCTCTTGCGAACACTAACCCTTGTGTCCAACAATCCTGGATCACAAGTCACAATAGAAATAACTTTTGTAATTTTGTAATTTGAAAGTGATACAATGATAATATCAATCTAATGATTGATCTTCTCCTTTTGATAAAAATCCACTCTTCAATATCAATACAAGTGCTCAAAACTCTGGATATGAAATTGTATGAACAATATGAACACTTTTTGAAAATATTTGAAAATATTTGAAAAGTAGTGAATTTGATTCAATGAATATTTTGAAAATTATTGGAGGTTGTTTTCAATTTGAAATTTTCAGAATTTATATAAGCAAAACACCATTTCAAAAAGGTATAATTGAGTATGAATCAAAACATGAAAAGGTATAATATTCAAACAACATTTGAATTTTAACAGCAACAATTTTTCAAAACTCGTTCAGTATTAATCGGTTAACCCTATAGGTTAATCAGTTAACACTTGAACGTTGGCCCAAAGAATTCAAAAATTAAGGTCGTTAACCGATTAACCCATATGGTTAATCGGTTAACACTGTTAAAACTCAGAAAAATGCTTGAGTTAAAAAGTGTTATACCAATTCAAATGATTTTAAAAACATGGAAATGCAATATGTTATCATGTTAAAATATTTGAACACTTGTATATCAATTAAAGGAGTGAATATTGATATACCGAAGCTTGAGTCCAAATCTTGAAACTTGAATGAAACATTTGCACATGATGCTTCTGGTTTTATCTTCAGAGTATATACCCCCACGGGTATATAGTGCAAGCAGCTTCTTAGTGCATATACCCCCACGGGTATATAGTGTAAGAATCTTGATCTTGATCAGTTTTGAAAGCTTGACTTTTTGCTTGCAATCATGGAATGAGCTTGAGTCTTTGTTGACATCATCAAAACCTTGAGATTGAAATGTGCTTCTTCATATTTGTCCCATCTGAACTTCAAGATGTTTTATTGCAGTTGTGGTGTTCCTCTGATTATTCCTTGTCTCTTCTTAGAATTGAATATTGTGAGCTGTCATCTTTTCAATAGCTATTTCCCGTTCTGCCTTCTGAGGAGCCTGTTGCTGCTGAGGTTGATTCTAATCTTTCTAGTAGAAGTTAGGATGATTCTTCCACCCTGGATTATAAGTCTGAGAATAGGGATTATTCTGCCTCAAAAACTTTATCTCTTCAATTTGTTAAGTGGTCACAACACAATGCACAGTAAAATAGGGTCCACTACAAATCTCACAACTCACTGCTTGGATAGGTTGAACTTGAGCCACAGGTTGAGTACTCACCTTCATTGCTTTAAGTCTTATTTCTACTTCAGCTTCAATTTGATCTTTCATGTTCACAACTTGAGTAGCCATCTGCAAATCAATCACTCCTTCATGTTTACTCACACTACAATCATACAGCTCCAAATGCTCCTTTGCAGCAATGGCTTCAATAATCTTCTTAATACCAGTGGATGTTGTAAAGTTTGATGAGCCACCAACTGTTGTATCAATTAGTTGCTTAGTCTTCATCTTGAGACCATTCACAAACATTTGCATTTGTTCAGTTTGATCCAGGTTATAAGTAGGACATGCAACCAATAACCGTTTGAACCTTTTGTATGCATCGCCCAAGGATTCTCCCTCCTTCTATTTAAAATTCATGATATCATATCTTTTACAAATATAAACAGAGGCAGGAAAATACTCATTAAGAAAGGTCTTATCCATCTCTTCCCAAGTAGCAATACTTCCTGCGGGTAATGAATAAAACCATTCTTCAGCATCTTCAGAGAGAGTGAATGGAAACATTCTAAAATTTTTTGCTTCATCCGTGTGCTCCTCTATCTTGAGAGTAGTGCTCATAGTTAGAAATTTTGTAGATGTGTTTGTTGATATCTTCATTAACCTTTCCGGTGAAAGGTTTCCTCTCAAGTTGGTTGATAGTGCTCGGATGCAACTGGAAATTGGCCACATTCACTAGTTGGTTTACAATTTTTAACCTATCAGCCGATGCATTAGCCCCACTGTAATCACCAAGGAGTCTCTCTGTTGGTGGTAATTCACCCATAGTTTCAGTATCTAAGTCTGAACCTGCCAGTCTTGCCTATCTACGCATTGCATGTAGAGTTCTTTCTATCTCTGCGTCAAAAGAAAAATTAGCTGAGGATTCTTCTCGCATAAAATGTTAGACGCAAATTAGTAATAACTGAATGCAAAAATTAATAAAATAAACTAAAAAAACTGAAAATAAAATTTTGGTCGCAGAGCGAAAAAAATTTCAATTGAAACACAATTCACTTATATTTTGGCAATCCCCGACAACGACGCCAAAAACTTGATCGGGAAAATAGCAAGCGTACTATTTTTCTAATGGAGTAATAACGGAGAATTCCCCGAATATCGATCTCGCGGACTGCAGAGGAAACACAAGCTATAGAATAATTCAATTGAACAAAAGTAATTGGGGTTTTCAAATGGTTTAGCGTAACTATAAAAATCTTTTCAAGTGAAAAGGGAAAATTGACTAAGTGGTTTGGAAATATATGAGTAACATGTTAGGGAAGGTGCATGACCCGACTCAATAACAACTCTGAATTAACACTGCAACAACTTATTGTAACTACTTAATTACTGATTCTTTAGAATGTTTACTCCTAAGTCCTTAGTGAGAAAACCTTTAATCATCTACCCTAATTCCTATGTCTATAGAGAATTATAAGTGAGATTAAGCAATCAATTCTCAAGAGTTATTTCGGTTCCTATAGGGTATCCCTAGTCCTAGGTGATATCTATTATAGGATGATAAAAAACAAAGCCTTAACAACGGCGGTCCCTCCTAATTGTTAATCGTAAACCAAACCCTGTTGGTCCGACATGGCAAGTATTAAGAATAGCTAAAGATTAAATCAGTTATTAAACAAAAGGAAATGTTATTGCAACAATAATATCAGAGTCATTACAGATTCAAATCAGGGACACCGCCTACCATTGGGGGGTTTAGCTACTCATAACAATAAAGGAAAACGGAAGAAAAGAAGTTGTCATTACAAAAAATCAAAGAAAATCAATCTTCAATTGTGAAAACTCTTGAAAATATGACTCTGCGGCGAAAATCAGAGTTCTCCAACCTCCAAAACGCGTTTCTTCTCTCTCCAAACGTCCAATGCTTTGTTACACGTATGATACACAACCATTTCCTGAGCAAAATAGGTTTTTACGTAATAGATCATGTATCACAGGCTGATACGCATATGATACGCGTTTCTTCTCTCTCTCCAAATGTCCACCCCTAAAAAAATCGCGTTCTGAGAGTAAATAGTCAGCTTCTGGGCTTTGGCCATTTTTGGGCCTCATTACGCGTAATGACCAAGGTGTTACGCGTAATGCCCACAAGAACACCCCAAGTATCATACGCGTAACCACTTTTCAGGCCATCTGCGGAAACTGATACGAGTAATGACTTGCTTGTTACGCGTATCAGCAGAGGGTGGATTTTTCCCTTTCTCTGTTGATTCACGTATCCTACGCGTACAGGTGAGGTCCATACGCGTAACAGCTAAGGCATTGCACGTATGGACAACAGAGTCTTCAATTTTTCATTTTTCTTCTGCTTTCTCGCTCCGGCTCGATCTTACATCTCATATTTGATCATCCGAGCTTCCAAACCTGTATTTGACCTGAAAAATACCCAAAAGCAGAGTCATCTTGTCTGCTACGACATAATTCAGAGTCTGTCATCTTTTGCCAAATGGCAGTTTCAGCCTTCTCAGACTTCTTCTCCCAGCAAAGTTTCTTAGCAAATAGTGCAACAATTCATTAATAGAACATATACACAATTGACTTCCCAAACACATTAGATATAAAAATATTTGGCAAATAATTCTCTTATCTATACTATGTTATAGCCCTACTCATTAGCTTTCCAACGCTTCAAATGAGGACCAAAACAGACTTACGGACCAAAAGTTACGTCCAAAACGATTTCGACCGAAAACATGAACAATTGTGACGGACAACATGTAGAATTTTCTACGTTTTTCACCGTTGGAGGCCTTCTGGACCTCCGATTTCGATTCTGTAAACACCCAAACTCTCAGAAAATTACAACCCATTCAACATTGTAATTATCCCAAGTAAATTTACAATTTTAACACAATTAAACCATTTGATCATTGTTTTAAAATTATGCCTAAAACCTTTTAAATTGATGGATATATGTTCAATTCTCAAAAAAAGAATACACACATCACACAAATTCATCATATAACAATCACCATAGAAATTAGGGATTTTTATCCTAAATATGATACTACCCATTATACACTATCATATAATCCCATAACCATGTAAAGACTCACCCTTACCTTGGTTTCTTGATGAACTCTTGAGTTTTCTTCTCCTCTTTTCCCCTTTTTCTTTTCTCTATGATAACTTCTTTTCCTCTTTTTCTTCATTAACCCTATTTTTCTCTTTATATATAAAACCCTTATAACAACTAATTCTAGTAACTAATGACTTACTAATCATACCTCATCTTTACACTTCACATTCTCAACCAATAAGCTCAATTACTTATTTCTACCATTTTCACGTATTATTCCATCAAGTAAAATAAATAAATTAAATCAAATAATTCAAATAATTCAATTAAATCAAATAAATCAAATAACTCAAATAAATACAATAAATCAAATAATTTAAATAAATCAAATATACATAAAATTACTCGATTAGTTAATATAAATAAATAATTATTAAAAATTAGAATATTACACCTGCTAACTTAGACTTACATCTAGTGAAATAACTAATTAAAATTGACAGATTCATATGTCAGGCTTTCTCGCTGAATTATATAACACATTCAAATTCATATTTACTGTTGTTTTTTTATACACACAAGTTGTATCATGTGTGAGCTAATGTTTCTTATTGAGCTAGTGAGTCTTATTGGAAATGTTCACTGGCTAGGATTTTATAGTCTGCATCATGAATCTTTCAATAATATTGAGTTAGTGAGCCTTATTTAGTTGAATCTTTAAATATTTTGCAGGCTGGTTCCTGCCAAAGAAGTTGCAGGTATAATTAATTATGCGATACGCAAACAATTTTATAAACCTATACATCATTGGTTTGCACTCGATCCCGATACGAAAGTTGATTGGTTTAAGTTGTTTGGAGTAAGTATTTACTGACTTTTGTCACTTAAGCTGATCAAACTATATTTAAACAAGTAACTGATTAGTTATTAAATATTAATTATGTGATTTTAATTATTTTTAGGAGAAGGTTTCGTGGGATCCTTGTGATCATGCATTTGCCTATATCGCATTTGAAAAAAAAGGAAGAAAACGCTTAATCGACATGTTGAGGAAGGCGAGGGAAAAAGAGACCCGGCCTTCATGGATTGGTAATGATGCTTGGGTTGAACTTCAATCTTATTGGAAAAAGGACAAGTTCTTGGCTCTATCTTCTCAAAACAAGACCAATCAACACCACATGTCGTAAGGCTCATATTGATGTTGCATTTGAACTTGTAAGTAATAGTACCTTTTATATCGCAAAAATTTTACTCGTATTCTGTATTGGTTATTTGATTATTTGATTATTTATAGTCACGTGAACTTCAAAGGGATTTGCGTCCCGATGAGCTATTTTTAAAAACGCACAAGAGGAAAAATGGTGAATGGATTGACAATCGTGATGCATCTACTTACGTAAGCTCTCGTAAATGTTACTGCATCAATATCTGCATGACAAAAATTTCTTAGTTTATCCATTACTATTACTGCATCAATATCTCTTATTGTAGTTAATTTCATGTCTTTCATGTTTTCTATAGTTTTCATATTGTTTCCTTATTTTTTAGTTACTGCTTAGCACAATAGTAAAGAGAAAAGATATAGGAAAGATGCATTATGCTCACTGATGTGATGTTTATGTGAATTCATGCCTTTTAGAATACAATGAGTGACTTGTTCATAATTGGGTTCTTTTCATATAAACTAAACATGCATATCTTAATATAGTTTGACGTAACATATCGGAGTCTATTGCAACTCACATCTCATTTTCTCATTCAAAAATTCTGCTTTCATAGCTTTTTGCTTTCTTTCAGTCACACAACTTTAACATGTTATCTATTTTTTCTATTGTACAGAAGACTTTTAAAGAGAAATTTGATGCAGAACTTCAGCCAACTGAAGAAGGAAATGGAGATGATGTTCAAGTGTTAGATGGAGAGCGTGTAAATCAGCTATGGACAGAGGCTGCTGGGGGCCGTAACCGTGGTCGGGTTTATGGCGCGGCAGATTTAGCTATTAATCTAAAAAGTGGATCAAAAAATTTTACCCAAAAATCTCAAACTCCTCAACACTCTATGTTTCGGATTTCATTAGAAGCTGAAAGAGCAGCTAGAATTAGAGCTGAACAAATTGCTGAGGCTGCAACTGTTAGATAATTCTTCTATGTCGAATGGATCCAGACTGAATCGTGAACGAAATCACTTTCCTTAAAAGTATTTCAAGCACACTCTCAGATTGTCTTAGAGTTGGAACGGCCTGAATACCCAGGATAAGTCAGCCTTTTTCTCAAAACTGCACAAGACTGATGAAGTTTCGAATGCAAGGAAAATGTTGGAATTATATGGAAGAGGATTTCAGAATTTGGAGTGAATGATTTCGAATTATGAAGCATATATTTATAGCCATGCATGTGTCTTTTCAGAAGGTTGCAATTCTTCATAAACACACTCTCTAATGAGCATTTGCAATGGTTCACATAAAATATCATGCACCACTTCGTCAAGTGTCATGTATTTCAAATTCAAATTCAAAATCAAACTCTAGGCAGCGAATAAGTCTGAGCGATAATTAAAAATTAAATTCGCAGTATACCGGCCGAAGGCCGGTCCGCCCGCCGGAGGCGGCCGGAGCGCCACCGGCGCCGCCTCATTAACGCCGCGAATAGCCCGATTGCTCCGATGCGTCGTGCCTAAGTGCTCAAGTGCCGTCTACAAGCCGCCACTAGCGCCTCTACGCCCACGCCCCCGGTTCCGGTTCCGGTTCCGGAGCCGGAGCCGGAGCCGGAGCCGGTGTCGCCGGTGGCGACACCGGCGAGGGGTGTTTTGTATGAGACAAGTGACATAAGTTTTGGCACCACCACATGTGACTATGTGGCACTTTATCCTTTTTGGCTCTTTTGGAAATTACATTGTTCCAAGTGCCTTATAAATGCTATTTAATTTTACTCCTCTTCCAATGTGGGACTAAGCATTTATTATAACACCCACTTTGTCATTTTGGAACAACTTTAATGGAAATAAATTATTATTTCCAACAATCCCCCACTTGTTCTAATAATGACAAAATAATAATTCCAGAAATGGGACATAAGAAGTATTAATACAGTTAAGTATCTTTCGATTTTAAACTTAACCTTAGTAAGAATAACACAAGGTTTAATCGGAATATTAGGTAGCAATGCTTTTAAACCATGAATCCATTTGAATAGACCGGTGTTACCTTACACACACTCCTTAAAGATTCTTCCTCTGCATAACTCGCTTAGCACTTATTTATGGCCATGTGCTATCCTGTTTCATGAATTTTTCATGAGAGAAACTCCAACTCTCACTTTGAGACGGCACCATCTCATAATTCACATAGGTGAAGTTCATATAGTATCTGTTTCCAATAGATACGTACCCTCGGTATTGAACTTCATTAAGAGTTTAAGATAAAACTCAACCCTCTTTTCTAATGTCAACATAATTATGAAATGTTAGACAATTATCCAAATCAACGACTTGTTGTTACCCATTGAAAATCTTAACGTTAATGTTCTGTTAACTTAAGATTGGGTTGCCGCCATTGTCGGAACTCTTACTCAAGGAGTTTCAACCCCATACCTCTCGAGGTTGTTCTTACTAAGTCTCTGGCCAGCGGCTTAGTAAACGGATCAGCCAAATTATAGCTTGTTCGTATATACGTAAGTGAAATGATTCCATCCTTAATCAGTTTTCTTACGAACGAATGTCTAAGTCCTATATGCCTGGACTTTCCATTATACACTTCGCTAAATGCTCTTGCCAAAGTGGCCTGACTATCGCAGTGTATCATTACCTTTGAAACATTGTCTTTAGCCAATGGAACTTCCAAAAGAAGATCCCTTAACCACTCTGCCTCTTGACTAGCGGAAGCGAGAGCCACGAATTCTGATTCCATGGTCGAAAGAGTAATGCATGTTTGTTTCTTGCTCTTCCAGGAAATTGCTCCTCCAGCTAGTGTAAATATCCACCCAGTTGTAGATTTGTGATTTCCCACGTCAGAGATCCAACTGGCATCGGTATATCCTTCTAGTATAGCAGGAAACCTACCATAATGAAGACCAAGATCTTTGGTTTTCAACAAATAACCAAATATCCTCGTGATTGCCTTCCAATGTTCATTACTTGGATTACTAGTAAATCTACTCATTTTACTAACTGCAAATGATATATCGGGTCATACAAATTGCATTAAGTACATAAGACATCCCGATCGCACTTGCATATTCTAATTGAGCCACTGCTCTTCCATCATTCTTTTCAGTTTGATTACATGAATCAAATGGAGTAGTTACTTCACTTAATCAGGAGTTTACTTCAAGAATTTCATTACTCAAAACCCCCAAAAAAAATTAAGTTCATAACCCCCACTATTTTGCTTAACTTTTATTCCTAAAATTGTGTCAACAAGCCCAAGATCTTTCATCTTGAAAGTGGAAGTTAGAAACCTTTTTGTTTCTAGAATTCCATTAAGTCTATTGCTAATTATTAGCATGTCATCAACATAAAGACACAAAAATATTACAGTGTTATTATACACTTTTGTATATAAACACTTGTCACAAGAATTAGGAATAAATCCATTTGACATTATCGTAGAGTCAAACTTTTGATGCCATTGTTTTGGTGCTTGTTTTAAGCCATATAGAGATTTGACAAGTTTGCACACCTTCTGTTCATTTCCAGGAAGGACGTGTCCCTCTGGTTGTTCCATGTAGATTTCCTCATCGAGGTCTCCGTTTAGGAATGCTGTTTTAACATCCATTTGATGAACAATCAGATCATTTAAAGATGCTAAAGCAAACAACAACCTTATAGTGGTTGTTCTCGCTACAGGTGCATAAGTGTCAAAATAATCTATACCTTCCTTTTGTCTAAATCCTTTTGCCACTAATCTTGCTTTATAAGTGTTTAATGTACCATCACTATGATATTTCCTTTTAAACACCCACTTGCATCCAATGGGTCTTGATCCCTTTGGTAAATCAACAAGTTCCCAAGTGTGGTTGGACATAATTGAATCCATTTCATCTCGGATAGCATCTTTCCAAAAAGAGGAGTCTCTTGAAGCTATTGCTTCCTTATAAGTTTTAGGATCTTCCCCTACTTGAAGAATTACCGGAATGCTTTTAATAAAATTTGTATTATTTCCTTCAACCAGATAAAATGAAATGGATTGAGAATCAATTTCGTCTGGTCCTAGGTTCTTTATTTTCTGGACTCTTTTGCTTATCCTAGGTTCGGGTCGTGGTTCATTTATTCGAGATGTGTCTTCAGGTTGTATTTCTACAATCCGAGAAGAGTCCTTTTCACAAGATTCTTTGTTTATGGCCGACTCTGATTCTTTATCCTTAGTTATAAGGTTTTCAAAGAATTCTACATCCCGGGATTCAACAATAATATTAGACTCTAAATTTAACAGTCTATATGCTTTGCTATTTTGTGCATATCCTACAAATGCACATCTTATCCCTCGAGGACCCAACTTGGTTCTCTTAGGATCCATGTTTTTGTAATATGCCACACACCCCCACACCTTAAAGTAGCCAATATTTGGTGTCATGCCCTTCCATACCTCATATGGAGAAATTCCACTTTTCTTTAAGGGAATTCTATTTATTATGTGACAAGCGGATAATAAAGCTTCGCCCCACAAATTGAAAGGTAGTTCGGAATGCAATAACATGGCATTCATCATTTCTTGATATGTTCGATTCTTTCTTTCTGCTATGCCATTTTGTTGTGGTGTTCTAGGTGCCGAACATTCATGTATTATACCATGTTCTTCACAAAATGCATCAAATTCAGTGGAGAAGTATTCACCGCCCCTATCACTCCTAAGGACTTTTATACTTCTACTTAATTGATTTTCCACTTCTGCTTTGTAACTCTTAAAGGCATTAAAAGCCTCATCTTTATGCTTTAAGATATATACATAAGTGTATCTAGAGCAATCATCAATAAATGTAATGAAATATCTATTTCCCCCACGGGTCAACATGCCATTAAATTCGCACAAATCTGAATGTACAAGATCAAGCAGATTTGTATTTCTTTCAACACTTTTGAAAGGTTTCTTAATCATTTTTGATTTAACACATAATTCACATTTATTGAAATCTTTGATATTACATGATATCAAGCCAAGTTTAATTAGTCTCTTCATTGAACTAATACCAATATGTGCTAATCTATTGTGCCATAAAGTAACTGAATCAAGCATGTAAGCAGAATTAGAAATTTCATTAATCATGTTATCAGTAATACATAGTTTGATCATTCCTTCAGCGGAATATCCTTTTCCAACAAACACACCATTACGGGTCAAGATAAGTTTGCCCGATTCATACACAGATTTAATACCCGGTTTTCCCAATAAATCCCCACTAACAAGATTCCTATTCATGTCTGGGACATGAAGCACATTAACAAGAGTAACTTTCTTTCCAGAAGTGAAGTTGAGTTCGACCGTTCCGGTTCCAACAACTTTGGATCGCACTTCATTTCCCATTTGTACTTCTTGTCCATCATTTGCCTCAGAATATGTTTTGAATGCAGCCCTGTCATATGAGACATGAACCGTGGCACATGTATCATACCACCAACCTTGGACCTTGCCTTTGATTGCCATAATTTCGCTCACAGTAGCAATTATATCATCATTAGCATTCACTGCATTGATCTCCTTTTTTGATTTATTATGCCTGCAATCTCGAGCATAATGTCCAGGTTTTCCACATACAAAGCATCCATTTTTCGGACCCTTCGGACCACCGAAGTTCTTGAACTTGGTATGTTCCTTTTTTGGTGCGATGTGACTTTTCTTGACATCATGTTTTTTCTTTTCCTTTCTGGTCACAGCATTGGCTTTGGAAAGACCCGCAGATTCTGATTTTTCCCTCTCCTTCGATTCCTCCTCGATTCGAAGATGCTTCTGGATTTTCTCCAAGGAAAAGTCATCAGAACTGTGCAACAGTTTCTTTTTATAGCCTTTCCACGAACTTGGTAATTTCGCAATGATTGCACCAACTTGAAAGGTTTCAGGAATGTCTATTTTCACCGCTTTGATTTTGTTCACCAGGACTTGCAATTCATGCACTTGAGGAAGTATGGGCTTGGAATCTATAAATTTAAAATCAAAGTATTTAGAAATTAAGAACTTTTTCGTACCTTCTTCTTCGGCTTTGAATTTAAACTCCAGGGAATTCCATATGTCTCTAGCGGACGGATTGTCTGTGTATAAGTCGTATAGGCGGTCAGATAGCGTATTCAGAATATGCCCACGGCATAGTAATTCGTCCTCCCTTCGCAGCATGCGCTTCTTCTTGAGTTCGTCAGAATCATCTGCAGTTGGTTCTGGAATTGGTGTCAGATTGGGATCCAAGACGTAGTGAACCTTGAGTGCAGTAAGCAGGAACGTCATCTTGTCTTGCCATCTGGTAAAGTTGTTTCCATCGAAACGATCCAATTTTGACAAGGTCCTGATTCATAACTTTGATACTTGAAACAGCAGCGTCGGAATCCATGATAGAAATACTTTTAAGATTGTTAGATAATTCTTCTATGTCGAATGGATCCAGACTGAATCGTGAACGAAATCACTTTCCTTAAAAGTATTTCAAGCACACTCTCAGATTGTCTTAGAGTTGGAACGGCCTGAATACCCAGGATAAGTCAGCCTTTTTCTCAAAACTGCACAAGACTGATGAAGTTTCGAATGCAAGGAAAATGTTGGAATTATATGGAAGAGGATTTCAGAATTTGGAGTGAATGATTTCGAATTATGAAGCATATATTTATAGCCATGCATGTGTCTTTTCAGAAGGTTGCAATTCTTCATAAACACACTCTCTAATGAGCATTTGCAATGGTTCACATAAAATATCATGCACCACTTCGTCAAGTGTCATGTATTTCAAATTCAAATTCAAAATCAAACTCTAGGCAGCGAATAAGTCTGAGCTCCGGCGGCCGGAGCGCCACCGGCGCCGCCTCATTAACGCCGCGAATAGCCCGATTGCTCCGATGCGTCGTGCCTAAGTGCTCAAGTGCCGTCTACAAGCCGCCACTAGCGCCTCTACGCCCACGCCCCCGGTTCCGGTTCCGGTTCCGGAGCCGGAGCCGGAGCCGGAGCCGGTGTCGCCGGTGGCGACACCGGCGAGGGGTGTTTTGTATGAGACAAGTGACATAAGTTTTGGCACCACCACATGTGACTATGTGGCACTTTATCCTTTTTGGCTCTTTTGGAAATTACATTGTTCCAAGTGCCTTATAAATGCTATTTAATTTTACTCCTCTTCCAATGTGGGACTAAGCATTTATTATAACACCCACTTTGTCATTTTGGAACAACTTTAATGGAAATAAATTATTATTTCCAACAGCAACTGCTCGATTACAAAAGGCTAACGAAGTTATTCGAGCTGCTACCGAGGCTGCAAAAACTGCTACCGATACTGCACAGAGGATGGAGAGAGATGAATGCTTGGAAGGAGTTTATAAGTATTGGATCACATCCTCATCATTATGATGACGATTTGGACGATCAGTCATTAGATGAAGATTGATCTTGGAAGGAGTTTATAAGTAGAACAAATTAATCTCGGATGTGATTACTTTTTGTGTATGCTTTTTGGGACCTGATCTTGAAGTATTCCGAGTTATTAGGGGTTGTTTTTGTTATAGCTATGACTACTTTATTTTGTATTTTCAATCAACTTACAATATTAGGAAGGTTGTATGACTTTTTGAAATGAAAAATGTTAGTGGTTGTTAATTGTATGACTTTTTTCAACAATTTTACAGGCTGTATCTAATTTATAGATGGTTAGTCAGTTGGCTATTTGCATTTGTTTTATCATAATATTTTTACACACGTGCAAGTTGTTGAAAGATTAAACTTGATTTGGGCCTAAATATATTATTTAGATTTTTGGGCTTAGTTATTTGGACTTAAGTAATTTTAATTAATGTTTCTAGAAAACTCTTGTAATGTTTGGAGTGTCTAGATATTTCTTAGGGTTGTAATATTCTCTAGAATGCTCTTGGAATTCCTAGAGTTGAGAACTCTCTAGAATTAGTGTGTCTAGAGTTCTCCTTAGAATAAATAGAGATGTAATTCTACACTTTTGCATCAAGCAAAATACAAAGTTCTCTCTTCCATAAATAATTCTTCTACCTATCAAGTTTCTCTTTAAGCCTCTAATATTCCCACACACTTTTCCTAAACACAAAAGTTCTTATTTCCAACACAAGTTTGTCGATGTTTTTAGAAGACAATTGCAGCAGTATTTTTGTTTTTGGAAGAAAACTGTTACTTAAAGGTAATTTAATTTTGCACAACTTTTAAGATTGCAGCTGTGTCTTTGTTTTTAGAAATGCTACTGAACATTTTCTTGTTTATTTGTAGCCTTATTTGATACTTGGTTTGATTTCACAAATAATCAAGGTATGCTACTAAAATCTACTCCCTTTTTACTTGCATAGTATGAAGCTAAGAGGAGGGATTGACACCTTTCTGATTTTGATTATTCATTGGGAAGAATTTTAAATTTAAAGTGTATTGTTTTTTTTTTTTTTCGTTTTTCCATTATGAGGCAACATTAGATTCAACTATTAGCTGATCTCAATCTGAAGAAAACTCCTCATCTTTTGGAATTGGTGAAAGATAAGGTGGGGCAACATTGTTGAAAAACTTCTCAACTTATATGGAAAGAATATTATGGGGCAACATTGTTTTGCTTTGTATGCGGCGGTTTTGAAACTTTTTAAAATGACATACATGTTTCTTGATTAAGGGTCTGTTTGTTTTAGCTTTTGGTACAACAAATAAGCTCATAATCACCAATACGATTGACAAATGGATTGGCTACAACTTCAAATCCAAAAATATAATTACTTTTTGGTACAAAGCAAAACAATTAATAATTTAAATAAATAAAGAAACTATTAGGGAAGATAGTGGCACACAGAGGAGGGTTTTCTATTCTTGAATGTAACATTCTAAACTATAAATTAATTCTAACAACAAAATTGACTTGGACAAAGCTCTGTGGACCCCTCTCTCTGCCACAATTGTGATGATGATGAACCAAACAATATGAACTATGTGACTATTGTATATAGAATGGTAGTAACATTGAGGGTAGGATTGTAGTTTCAACTTGTTTTTCCAGTGACTATTGTGTTGATGTTGAGTTCCATCAGTAACCCAATACTGTTTGACAACAATTAGTACTTTCTCAGGAACAAGAGGTCCATCTTCATGATCAACCAATTTAAAATTCCATCTCATTCCCCCCATTAATTTCTTCACCTTAATTAATACATCCACTTCGTCACGGATTATGACAGCACCTTCTGGTCGCAAAATCCTGTCCATCTCCAGAAGAATGTCTTCTGTATTGCATATGCATTCAATTGCATCATACGCATGTGTGAGCTAAGAAACACGGACACCGACACAGACACATCTTTTTTAAGAGTCGGCGGTGCTACAGAGTGCATAAGGCACAAGATAGAACACAACTAAAATAATTAATTAGAAATTTGTAATAGTCATTTGACTAGAGGAACACTTACTTATCTTGGTAGAGACTAAAGAGGCGATTGGCATGAATGAGATCGTATGTCCTTGGATAGGTGGAAAAGGCTTCACACCTGGATCGAAAAGGATTAAATAATTAAAGACCGATCTGGTGTGAATAAACTAGGATCGAACAGTAAGAAAAAAAATCGCACCAATCATGATAGATGCCAACGAGTCCTCGCTCAAATACCACACCGAGAGTACTTTTCTCGACTATAGTTGGCACAACATTCATCACCCATGACTTTGACGAATGAATGGCTGCAACAAAACTACCCAAACCAGCATTCATATCCATAATGTTACGATATCTACCAGAATCCAACAGTGAATTGATTTTCTTGTATGCATTGACATGCTTTTTCCACGTTTTGTTATCATCTTTAGGGGTGTGCAAACAAACCGGTTCACAAGAACCAAATTTAAAAATATGGTGCACCGATTTCAAAAGTCCATATTATTTGGTTTAAAAACTAGTTCAAATTCATTTTACTAAAACCATTAAAAATCAGTGTCCACTTTTTAAAACCATGGTTAATCCATTTTTCAAACTCTTTGTCTTTTTTTTCCATGGTCATAAATGACAATTAAGGTAATGTATATGTAATAAATAAAACTTATATATATATATATATATATATATATATATATATATATATATATATATATATATATATATATATATATATATATATATATATATATATATATATATATATATATATATATATATATATATATATATATATATATATATATATATATATATATATATATATATATATATATATATATATATATATATATATATATATATATATATATATATGTATATATATATATATATATATATGTATATATATATATATATATATATATGTATATATATATATATATATATATATATATATATATATATATATATATATATATATATATATATATATATATATATATATATATATATATATATATATATATATATATATATATATATATATATATATATATATATATATATATATATATATATATATATATATATATATATATATATATATATATATATATATATATATATATATATATATATATATATATATATATATATATATATATATATATATATATATATATATATATATATATATATATATATATATATATATATATATATATATATATATATATATATATATATATATATATATATATATATATATATATATATATATATATATATATATATATATATATATATATATATATATATATATATATATATATATATATATATATATATATATATATATATATATATATATATATATATATATATATATATATATATATATATATATATATATATATATATATATATATATAGTGGTGTGCAAAATAACCATAAACTAAATTCCTATCCAAATTAATTCAAATTTTAAAATCCAGTCCAAATTTATATTTTAAATTTGGTGGCCCATTTATCAAATTAAAAAAAACCAGTAACCATTTCTTTCAAACCGGATTGAGATTCGGTAACCATTTTTCAATAAGCTTCAAAAACAAAAGTAGAATAGTTTGGAAAAATCAAGATCAACACCCATAGTTTGCAATAAAATTGATTTGGTTTAAAGTAGAATAAGTTTAAGGTGGATAGTTTGCAATAAGTTTGAAGTCGAATAAGTTTCACGATTAATTGATTTATATCAATTCAACGTACTTCTCGATTAATTGATTTAATTCACGATGAAAAAGAATTAGTCTAATTCCAGTTTTACATTGAGTAGTTTAAAATTTAAGATATATGGAGTATTGATTTAATTCAATGTAAAACTGGAATAAAATTGATTAATTGATTTATATCAATTATTTGATAGTTTGCAATAAGTTTAAAGTAGAATAAATTTCAGGTGGTTTATCAATTATTTGATAGTTTGTAACAAAATTGATTTTTAAAAAAAATTGGTTTTAAAACTGATTTCTTTAAAGAAAATAAAAAATTGGTTTTGAGAGAAACCGGTTTAAAACTGGTTTTTAAAAAAACTGTTTTTTTTTAAAAACCGGTTTGAAACCGAACCATTCCACTTGTAAACCGGTTTTAAAAAATAAACCAGTTTTATATAAATGGTTTTAAGATCCAAACCAAACCATATATGTGGTTTGGTTTGGTTTATAATCCATGCACACCCCTAGTTCAGATGGTCCTATACTATGGATAGTATGACTGGACATGTCTTGAAAGAAGTATTGTCAGTAGGACTGGTTGGACTTTGCCTTGTAGGAGACTGGTCTAGACTTTGTCTTGTACCAAATTATTCTATGGCAGAGATAATAAACATGTGACCTGGGACAGGCTGGACAAGAGCAGACTTAGGACCAGTGGATTGATGTACCTCCTGAAGACTGGGGTCCTGATCAATGGATATATGAGTAGGGCCTTTTTTAGTTAGGGGATATTGACATGTAGGCTTGGGAACATGATTATCACCAGATCGTGGTGCTATGTTAGGGGCTTGGGATAAAAGTGGAACATTTTGTATGGGAATAGAGGAAATGGCTAAAGGGCTTAGTGAAAGGGTTGTAGGACAAGACACACATCTTGTGATCTTGGATCCAGTAGGAGCACTCTTATAAGGAAACAAATTGATAAAAGGAATCATTTGTTCATCGAAGGTAACATCCTTAGAGATGTAGACTTTCCCATCCTTTTTCAGACATCTAAAATCCTTATGTTGAGACGAAGGACTGAGATACACACATTCTTGACTCTTTAGTTGGAGTTCATGTTTGTTATAAGATCTAAGAAAGGGAAAACATGAACATCCACAGATCTTTAATGTAGAATCAGGATTTTTGCCATACAGGGCATGAAATGGAGAGTTAGATTTAAGTAAGATGGAAGAGGGAAGTCTGTTAATGATATGTACAAAAGTAGAGAAACTATAATCCTAATAAGAGATAGGTAGGGAAACATGGGCTAACAAGGTAAGTCCCATTTCAACTATATGTTTGTGTTTTCTCTCTATTGTCCCATTTTGGTGGGAAGTATGAGGGAAAGTAAGCCTATGTCTTATCCCTAATTTTGTCAAGTATTTGGTAAAAGGTCAAAATGTTCCTCCGAAGTCAGACTGAATTGACGTGATGGTAACACCACCTTTTGTTTGGAAAAACACATAAAAGAGTTTAAAAGCATGCAAGGATTCAGATTTCTGCTTTAGCAAGTACAACCAGGTGTATCTAGTATGTCCATCTACAAGTGCTATATAATATCGATACCCTGAACTAGAGTGACTTAGGGATGGACCCCATAGATCAGGTTATATCATGTTGTTGCGGTGGAAATAGGATATCAAACTATTAATTAGTTTGAATCACAATTCAATTCACAACCGCTTTTTGATTTATCCGAAGGAAAAGGTCAAAAAGGGAAAACCTATTTTTTGCATTGTAAACACAACGCGGGGAGAGACCTAGGTAAGGGGTTGGTTAAGTTTAGGGAAGGTACTAGCATCCTAAACCTCTGTAGTACTCTACAGGAACCTTTTGTTTAATGTAGGATTTTATTTTATTTTATTATCTTTTTGAAATATATATTGAGCTAAGGGATATAGTGACCTAAAGACCTAAGGGTTAGTCCTAAGTTTACTCGGCAAGATTCGCATCTTGTGCCTACGTATCCTGACGGGAATGGAATCAGAGTAATCGTAGTTCCCCTCGAAAGGGAGGTTAGAAGCTTCTTGACTATGGTCAAGGTTTCAAGAGGGGGGTACACGTATCTTAAGGACACGCTTACGTGGAGTCTTAAAACTCCTATTTCTACGTTGAATTTGTTATTGAAATTTAGGGTTAAATTAGGGATTCCACGGCAGGAAACCCTAAACAGAGCACGGCGGCTCTTTGACCTAAAAGCTAGGGTAAAGGGCGTTTTCGTCCACGGCGGGACCCCTAGGCTATTAGGGCTTTGGAAGGTTCAAAGGGCAAGGACTATTGACTCGGCGGTCAAACAGTTTAGACCTAATCCTTCGGAATGAAAATAACGGTAAATGAAAATGAAGAATTACATGGCAAACATTAAAGTACGAAAAATAAAGAAAGCGGTAAAACAAAAAGCGTCGCGACGATCACTCGCGTAAATTACAAATCCCGAAACAATGCAAAAATAAACAACTGTGACGATTACTCGCGTAATTACAATCGAGAAAAAAACTGAAATAACAATAATCATGAATTAGTAAGCAAAGACAAACGTGGATTGAATGACCGTCATATGAGAAGTGAAACGACTGGATCATGAACTTTTTATTTTTGAATTTTTTATTAAAAGGAAATACTAACTATAAGTTATAAAAGAATTTACTAACTAGAAGCTAATTATTAGTTATCAAATAAAATATAATTTTAAGTTATAAAAAATAAACCAATTATAAGCTATAAAAAAATTTTTAAAATTTAATAAAAGGAGTTTTACATTAAGTTTAAATAAAAATTTTGATCTTTAAATAAAAAATTTGATTTACATTCAATTTACATAAAAATTATTAAGAAGAGATATTAAAATGCCAATTATTAGCCATATGAAAATGATGGAAATGATGATGAGTTATTATTATTATTTTTTTTTTATATTTTTATTTACAAAGAATAATTTATTTTGAACTTTTATTTTTTATTTTTTTAAAAGGAATAGTTTATTTTTTATGAATTTTATTAAAACACAAAACAAATATTTTTTAAGCTTCATTCTACTTACAGGATTTTAATTCTAAAAAAAAAAGTAATTTACTTCAAAATTTTACTTTATTATTTTTATTATCAATGTGAAGTTTTTTTTTTTAAATACAAAAAAATGGACTTTCTTTATTTATAAAAATGAGTTTTTTATTAGAAATTATTAAAAGTATTATTAACTATTAGTTATTAAGAATTTATCACTAACTATAAATTATATTAAAAGAAAAGAGATATTTATTTAAGAAAAAAAATTAATGGTTAATTAAGAAGATGATTATAAGTTATATATAAAACACTACCTGCAGGAAATTTCTAAAAGTTACTAACGTTATTTTAATTATTAATTATTAGCAAGATTATCCAATTATGAATTATTTAAAAAATTTATTTACCCCTAGTTATTAGAAGGACAGTGAAGCAGAGATGTACATAATATAATAATAATAATAACAGACAAAAGAAACCACGTAATAAAAGGAGACGGTTCGCTGTAGAAACCCATTCTAGGGACTTTTATTTCTTCTTCTTCTCCAAATGCATGTCAGCGACGGCGGCGTGCTATGTGCATGTTCTTGACATCTTTTCCTTCTCTTCTATTTCTGTTCACATGAAAACCAAAATAAATTCTGTAAAACATGGTTTAAGTGGGCTTACTAGTGTTTTTCGTTAACGAACAATGATGGTCTTCTATGGTAGATCTTGAACAGACGATGATGGTGGTGTTGATGCGTGCTCGGTTTGCGGACGGTGATGACGGCGATGACGAAGCTCTCGTCTCTGAGCCGGTCTGGACTTCCACGAGTGGATTCTATTGCATGCAGGGATATTTGCGGACGGTGATGAAGATCCGCCGATCTTCTGAATCCGGTGGTTCCGTTGCCCGCCGGACGGCGTCGGCGACGGTTCTACAGCGTCGACCGCGTGAGCCTTGATTGTGTTGGAACACTCCTTTTCTTCTTTGGATCTAGTGGACGATGATGAGGCTTTGGGGTTCCTCTGAGTCTTCCTTCGGTTGCGCCGCCTTGGGTTTTTTTTTGTTAGGGTCCCCTGAAGCACTATTTATATTTTCGCTGAATTTGATTCGTGTGCAGGTTCGGTTGCGATTTTGTAGCCAGAACTTGTGGCTATTCTGACTCGGTTCATCTTGAGACTTTTGACCGTATCGTTGTTGCTTTAGAGGTGGCTTGTTGGGCTTTCTCGAAAAGAGTATTGCTAGATTTCTCTTGACTGGATTTCTTGAACCGGTTTGAACTGGTTCGAACCTATTGGTTTCCTAAACTTATTTTTCCGGTTTTCTGGCCTGGTTTATTTGTTTTTCTGGACTGGTTTATTTATTTTTCTGGACTGGTTTATTGAATGGATGTCTGGACTGAATTCCTTATTTGATTATGAACTTGATTTTTTTTGGATTGATTTCTGAAATGAAGTTCCTTATTTGCTTTACAGAATTAAAGTTTGAGTTGTTTTTCGGAGATGGTTGGCGTTACGGTCCGATTTCGGGCAAACCGCCTTTCCGAATAAGCGCTTTTCGGCCAAACAACTTATTTCGATATAACTTTCCTCTTCATCTTTCTCAGTCGCCTTTGATAAGAACGAATTGCTGCCGGATAGGCCCTTGGCCGAGAACGGACACCCGGTGATGACACCGTTCTGAGGGTGTCGAATTAACCGACTAACCTTGCTACTTGTTTTGACTTGTTTTGCAGGTTCGAAAGTATCGAAAGTTCGGAAAAAGTCGGAGCAACTCGGAAGAACTTAGGAAATTACTACCTTTTTTAGGAACTTTGTAATTATCTTACACTTTTTGGCATTTAAGTTATTTATTATATATATTTTTTATATATTTTGTAAAGAAATATCATTATAATGCAATCCCTTATTTTATTAAAATCAAATGTTCTTTTTATATCAAATGAACAGAAAAACAAATATTGAAAACAAATAATAATGAAAGAATGAGACAATGAATTGAGAATAAAATGGGATTAACATGAAATGAAAGCAAAACAAGACGACACTGATCAATTAAAATGCAATTTGATGGATTTAAATATGAATTAAATTAACAATGCAACTTGATAGGATTTAAATATGAATTAAATTAACAATGCAACTTGAAAATAAACATGAAATAAAAAATGAACTGAACTTGATTTAACCACGAAAATCAAATTAAATTTCCTATGAAATAAAGATTGACTTAACAATGAAATAAAATTGAAATAGAAAGGAATTCTTATAAAACTGAAACGAAACACCATTAACCTTCTATTATTTTTTTAATAATAATTTCCGATTCATCCAATCCGTCCGACTAATCCTGTTTCCGATACAAATTCCGATTAAACTTCATCAATCAGATCAGATGGTACAAATTTCCTGCCCAAATTAAGTTGTACCTGATGCTAGAAACAGTACCGGTCTTGAACGAAGTAAAACAGCAAAAAAAAAAACAGAGAAATCCAATTAACAGTGAACAGAACTAAATTCCGCGCTAAAAACTCAATTTATGTTTCCGGCTAATAAATCCAGTGCCATGAACCAACTCGGCCAAAAATTTCAATTAAATAAATATAACAAATCCCGACTTGAGCCAATTTTGTACCACCTTCCTTTTGAGAAATTTAAGTGGCAGGTAGCAGAAGAAGCAGAAAATAATTGTCTGTGAAACCAAATTCTACAGAGCGGACTCTTGCACCGACTTGAACTAAACCAAATGGATATCTCCACTTCAATCAACCCATATGACGAAATAAATGTCTTAGAAACCCACTGGCGACAGAGACTCGGCCCATTGACATAATTACCGTATCTCAAAGATCCTGATGCGAAAATACCGTGAATTTCTGTTTATCTTCAAAGAAAATACAAAACTCGGAGACAGAGGTTCTAATTACTCAAAAAAAAACCCGGCGACAGATCATCTTCAAAAATAGTCAGCAAACAACCTCAAAATGACCATTTTGCCCTTTAACAACTAAAGTGTACCAGCCGCGGTTCCTGCAAAATGAAACAAGCTGCGTAACTTGTTAAGAGTCAGCTGATGCAAAAATGAGATGCATGTGACAGGAATCGACTAATCTGAGGGTAAAATTTGGGGTATTACAGTTGCCCCTATTTAAATAGCTTCACCGGATGATTTGAGCAACAAAGGCTCGAGAAATCATGGTGGAGGGATTTAAATATAGATAACCGAAAATTTTGCCCTTAGATGCAGTGATATGCAATACTGTAGACAAAACGAAAATAAACTATAATGTTGACAATGCCATGAATTTAGTATGGTGCGTATGATGGACTGGTAAATGCAAATATGCAGACGACACGACGACATAGGGGACAGACGCGACGAACGAACCACACTGGGAATACGACGCACTGGGTGACAGCACGACACTGGGGAATTCTAAAGTGATAGTCAACTGGTGCGAGTACGACCAATTATCACTTTAGAAAAAGGAATGGTAAGAGTGGGATCCTCAATGGAGATGGCACCGGTGAGACGGCCTCCACTGGGGGAATTTAAAAGTAATCATCGACAGGTTTAGGCGTGACCGGCTGATACTCTAGAGTAAGAAAATAAAATTGGATCTGCACTACTGTGGGATCGATTAACAAGATGCTGGAGCATTGAGCAAAGAATAACATCTGAGCTTCTGGAAACTCTCCCTCGTGACAGGATCAAACGGAATTTAGGAATCCGTAGAAAATATACAGGGTAAAACCAGCTGTATGCCAAAATAAATGGTCTTAAATGGGAAACACCCTGATAAGCTTTCTCGAGAGAGAACTGCCACTTATCGTTGGAAGGGACTTATATGCCAAACTGGACAAGCTCTCCAATAAAGAGACTGCTGCTTATCTGCGGATAATAGATTGATTGATAATATAAACTTCTTCACGTCTCAAGTCTGTGCTCCCTGGACATGATTCAATTTCTTCTTTTTCTAAAGGATAAAATAAACGTCTTCATAATTCGAGATCGGTGCTCTCCCGAATATGATTCGACTCCTTCTTTTACTAAAGGGTAAACGAACTTCTTCATACTTCAAGATCTGTGCTCTCCTGAATATGATTCTGCTCCTTCTTTTACTAAAGGGTAAACTGAACTTCCTCATACTTCAAGATATGTGCTCTCTTGAATATGATTCCGCTCAAACCTCCCCTTTCTTCAAAATGATACGGGAAATGGAAACCAAACTGCTCGCTGGAGATGGCCATTTGCTGCAAGTCATAACGAAGATAAGATAAGCTTCTCGGGCGAGAAATGCCGCTTATTTGCAAGAGTGGCAATAATAAGCTTCTCAGGTGAGAACTACTTGTAGAGGTGGTAACAGGTAATATAAATTGTAAAGAAAGTTGTGATGATGGCAAACATCTAGATCACTGAATGATAGCAGGTAACATAAATTGTAAAGAAGGTCGTGATGATGGCAAACATCTAGATCACTGTAATGTAAATTGTCAAGAATTTTGTGACGATGGCAAACATCTAGATCACTGTAATGTAATAATGAGCTCCTTGTATGAGAAGATCAATTGTAGAGTGTATTGTAACGTGTAAGGTAGGTGATAAGCTCCTCGGCTGGGAATTGTTGCTTGTCTATTGTGCAATGTAGTGATAAGCTTCTCAGGCGAGAACTGTCGCATATCTGCAAAGGATCGTAAATGCTTTTCTTGAGAGATAGCGCAAAATAAATGCACGTCCAGGTAGGTTCGACGACCGATAGGACTGGAATTCGATCTAGAATTGGGCTAGAAAGAACTGATAAACAAAACTCTATTGAGGAAACGAACTCAAATAGGGACTACCTAATCTTAACGCGGAAAGGTAACGGAAATAACCATCGTCCACGAGGGTTGAACTCTGTGAGAAAACTGGAAACAAGGTATTTTATGCTTAGGGTTGACGATCTATTTGGAGAGAGCGGAAAAACCCAGTTACTCGGCGGTAACGACAAGGATGACGATAAATAGCAAGCATGCAAATGCTAATGCGTATGCCAAAGTGTATATGAATGTGTATGTTCATGTGTATGGCAATGAAATGAAAATGAGTATGTAATGTTCATGCTGATAAAACAGATGAGAGAGGAGACATGAGATGAAATAAACATCTCGACAGGAATACCCAGTGACCTCTGCAACAGTACATCTATTAGAGGATAAGAATAGTTGATGGTAAGACCGAATCTGGCTTCAAAGTTAAAATTTCCCTGGGGAGAAAATCTCATGACTTCCATATGGGGATGCAATACGACTTCACCGGAGAGTATGATGCCTTGACTTCAAATGGGGATTCATGAACTTCGCACGGGGATAAGATAACATGACTTCACGTGAGGGATTGCTATCATGAACCATAATCAGCTCAAGAACTCTTGGATCATAGACTTCCAGGGATAAAATAAATATCAGTTGTATGGGGAAGGGGTGGAGCTAGACAGCTTCATGGAGATAGTGTAGCAACTTCCTGGGAAAAGTACCTCGGCTTCCTGGGGAAAGGTATATCCGACTGGGGATAAGATATATCAAACTTCCCTGCGGAGAGTTCATCAAACTTACTGGGGAGAAATCAACAGACATTCCTGGGGAAGGTATCTTGACCTCTTGGGGAGAATATGGCAGTCTCCTGGGAAGTATTTCCCGAGGAAGGTAAGGCAATTTCACTGAGGAACAGATAATTCAGCTGAGAATGGGGTTCAAGAACATATATCACTTGGAGGATACCGGGGATATCTCTGCAGTCTTGAGAGTCACTGGGGATTTATCGGATGGATCCCAAAAGTGTTGTCAGCTTAAAGTCTCGCTGGGGACTATTACTGGGAAGATGCTGGTAACGAACAAATGTTTATGCAACAATGAGATTTACTGGGGACGAAGAGATCCTTCACAAATTTCCATAAGTCAAAGTAACTTTCATTTCCGATTGTATTTTCGAGAAAATATATTTTAGTTTTGAAAAACACTTTTCATGCTCACAAGTTATTAACAACAGCAAATTGCATAACAAAAATAAAATGGAGATAACGTGCACAAAGGCGTTGAAAAGCAAAAGGTAAATTTTATTGAAGAATGGTAGCTTGCTAAAGGCATAGCTCCATGGGAAATTACAAATTTGAAATTGGCAATATGGGAAAGGTTACATTGAATCCAACGACCTATTGACCCTGACGACTGAGACTACCCACAACCTTGCTTCTGAAGAGAGTGATTGGATTTGAAATGGATTTCTGTAAAAGCGTCTGCAATGCTTGGTGTCGTCCAATGCAGTGAAATGCCTTTGTCCCTAACTTTTGCCTGGACCGCCCTTTCGGGTTTTCAATCCACCGGGACGCTCATTTTTGCCTAAGCCGCCCTTCCGGGTTTTCAACTTAGCGAGCCGCATTTTTTCATTTTTATTATTATTTTTTTTATTTTTTTATTTTTAGGCATAGTATTTTCGGACTGCATCGGAATTCACAGGATGGGCGAGCTCTTCACCGTCCATTGTAGTAAGAATTAGCGATCCTCCGGAGAAAACTGTCTTAACAACAAATGGGCCGTCGTAATTGGGCATCCATTTCCCACGCATGTCTTTGTGAACTGGCAAGATCTTCTTGAGTACGAGCTCTCCTTGACGAAACTCCCGGGGCCGAACTTTCTTGTCAAAAGCTCTCTTCATTCGATTCTGATATAGCTGGCCGTGGCATATAGCCGCCAGGCGCTTCTCATCAATAAGATTCAGCTGGTCATATCTGTCTTGAACCCAATCTGCTTCATCTAACTTTGCTTCCATCAACACCCTTAAAGATGGCAACTCAACTTCAATGGGAAGAACGGCGTCCATTCCATAGACCAATGAGAAAGGAGTTGCCCCTGTTGAAGTTCGAACAGTAGTTCTATATCCATGCAAAGCAAACGGTAACATTTCATGCCAATCCTTGTAAGTCTTAACCATTTTTTGCAGGATCTTCTTGATATTCTTATTCGCAGCCTCCACAGCTCCATTCATCTTAGGACGGTACGGAGAAGAATTGTGATGCGCAATCTTGAAAGTATCACACAACTCCTTCATAGTCTTGTTATTCAGGTTGGTACCATTGTCAATGATGATCCGACTCGGAACTCCATAACGGCAGATAATATCTTTCCTGATGAATCGAGCAACTACTTGTTTGGTCACATTAGCGTAGGAAGCAGCTTCCACCCACTTGGTGAAGTAGTCAATAGCGACGAGAATGAAACGATGACCATTGGAAGCTTTCGGCTCAATTGCCCCAATCATATCAAGACCCCATGAGACAGCCTATGTCCCATTAGTGGAATTCTAATGAAACCTTATAAAAATACAGAAAAATTTGAAATTTTTAAAGGACAATACTTAATTATTTAAAAACATACTGTTTCACATACATATGCTTCAAATATATTTTACAGAGTTTGACACCGTTAAGACTAGCGGCCTTGCCACATAGATAAAACATAAAATAAAAGTACAGAAAGGAAACCAAAAAGAAAGCATACCAAAAGGGACCTCCTAAGTCCAACAAGACTGACACTTATACTGACTGTAGTAGTAGGGATGTGATTAGCGTTTGACAAAACACTAACAGCTCCCAATCTAGATGTTATAGTAACACATCTCCACGTCACTTCATATCCTTTCCTTCTGAGTTGTCGGGAAGTACGCAAGATTCGAGCTCATCGTCTGATCGTCATAAAATAATCCAAAATGCAAAACAAAAATGACACAGGGCTAAGATTCATGTACAAGTTTAAAAGTGGGAATGAATGTGTAAAATAATAATATATATGGAAACCATATTTATACAAACAAGCGTATCTTATACCCACAATTACATATACTTTATTTATTCTAATGCATCCCTGAACTATATGCTGACTCAGGCCACTAAACGCTGTCAATGATATCTATCCCATTTACCAAGATCAGATATCACTAGACCACATGCCACCAACGTACTCCCAATTACCAAGAGCTACGCCACCTAACTTCACATGGAGCCTAGGTGTTATAAGTCGATCGTCCCTGAGAATTCAGGCCAAGAACCTTGTCTTGCCTAGCATGCATAGATAATAATCCCCGTCGGGATTGCAGGCGACTGATCAACCTCGTGCGTCCCATACCGCACGGCGGTGGACTTACACATTCCTTAATGCAAGTCTATATGATCACTCACTCATCTTGTGGCAACTCTTAGCCATAAGTATTAAGTTAATAATGGGGAATTATCGTATCAACTTTTCAAGTTATACTTATTATCTAGATACTTAGGTTGAGTACCAAATCCATCCAATGTCTTGCCATATTTGATCTTTGTCCTTACATAATAAGTTCAGTTTGTATAATGGGTAATTGTATGGTTAACTTCCCAGGTAAGAGAGGTGGACTGTAAACGGCATAGTCGACCAAGTCTTTCCTTAGCCAGAACCCAACCAAATATAACTACTCATTGTATCCAACTTTCCTTATGTTAATGGGGATCAATTACTTAATATCTAGCAATGTTTTTCTCTCATTAACCGATTATTTCCTTAATCTATCAATCACAATCATTCAAGTATAAATAAAATAAACAATTATAAAATTAACCGAATAATGCAAGCACAATACAATACCAAATTGTCAAAGATTATTCCTATGATAATTAATTAAGGCCGGCGTAACCTCGCCTAGTGATTTGTGAAAATCATTATTTGAGAATAGGCTCTCCTTAATTATTTATCGCTAGTAGGGCTTAGGTCACCACTACACACATATATATTAAGTTATTTTACGCTAACCGTCCCAATCGTATACGAAATCTTGCCCCCACCTTTTGTTGAGTGTTGTTGAAAGTCCACAAGTGTTGTCTTCGATCTTTGCCAAGAACCTAATTTACGATAACCGTTGGATTGTACGAAATTTATGAAATAATTAGAATATAATTTATGGTTAATTGAACATAATCCCGTTATAACTTGAAATATTTATTTATTTAAATATATCATAATAACCTCCAAAATAATTATTAAATTCAAATATAAATTATATTATACCTCCTTTTGAATTTGTTTGTTTTAGAAAATTGTCAAGAGTATATTTCTAATAACATTTAAATTATAATAAAATTTGGGCATTATAACGACTTAAAATGGTAAAATTTATTTTGGACTTTATAAGTTCAATATATCGACGTCTGAACGGAATTTGCATAGAAAATTTAAAATAACCTTTATATAAATAACATAATTAAAATAATATAATTAAAATAAAATGGACATTATAACGGCTTACCGATTACTTATGAAAATGATTTGGGCAGAACTTTGACGTATAAAACTCCCTTGAAACTTTAGAAGAACTTTTACCACAAAATACTCTAAAGGTTACGAACCGATATCGTGGGAACTTCGATAACTAAAACTAATATTGCTATATGAAGAAATTAGAGAAGGAAAGAAGTAAAGAAGTAAGAAAGATGATTTGTGAATGAATGAATGAAAATGGGGTGGAAGAGACCCCTATTTATACTAGTTGTAAAATATTAAAATAACATAATTTATCATCTTTTGCCCATACCTTCCAACTTTTCAACTCTTGCTAGTAAATATGTCTCTATCAAATATTTACTAATCTTTCATCAATAGTGCTTTAGGTGTTCTAGTATGACTTTGTGAAAATAATTTATGACAAAGGTATGGGAGCTTGATTTCATGACATAATATTATGTAGGATATTAATAGAAAATGAGATATATATTTCTTTTATAAAAAGTAAAATGTTAATAATATTAATAATAATAAAAATAGTAAAAAGGATAGTTATTTGATATTTTTATTGTCTTAAGATTATTTTATTTATTAATTGGTTTATAGAGTAAAATGATAATATTCAAATAAAATAAAATCAATTAATAATAACAAAACAAGAACAACAATAATGATAATAATAATATGAATAATTAATTAACTTAAAGTTAAGGGTTTTAAGTACCAATTTAAATTTCAAAGTTTAGTTTATAAAATGAAACGATGATATTCAAATTGAAGAATAAAAGTAATAAATATAAAAAGTAATTAATTAATAAATTAATTATTATAAGTGTTAGTTTCAACATTTAATTTTTAATAACTAGCATTGTTAAAATCTCAAATCTAACTAGATATATTATTTAGTGTATGGAAAAATTAGGATGTTACATTACCACCCCCCTTAAAAGAAATTTCGTCCTCGAAATTTAGCGTACCTAAAACATATGTGGATACTTCTGACGCATGTCTTCTTCTCTTTCCCAAGTAGAATCACCAGTTACATCATCCCACACGACTCTAACCAATGGTATTTGCTTTCCACGAAGTTCTTTAATACGATGATCTAAGATCTTGACAGGTATAGCCTCATATTCCAAATTATCTCTAAGTTCCACAGTTTCAGGCTCAATGACATGTGAAGGGTCCGGATAATACTTCCTCAGTTGTGATACATGAAATACATCATGAAGATTAGACAAGTTTGGCGGCAAAGCAATGTGATACGCTACAGGTCCAATCCGCCGTAGAATTTGAAAAGGCCCGATAAACCTTGGTGTTAACTTCCTAGTTTTGATTGCTCGTGCAATTCCCGCCCTAGGAGTTACCCTAATGAACACGTGATCTCCTGCCTCGAACTCCAAAGGTCTTCTCCTCTTATCATTATAACTCTTTTGACGGTCCTGTGCTGCCTTCATTTTTTCTCTAATAAGTTTAACCTGATCTGTCGTTTGTTGCACGAATTCTGAACCCAATATTTTATTTTCTCCAACCTCATACCAACATAAAGGTGTACGACACTTTCTTCCGTATAATGCTTCATATGGAGCCATGCCGATACTTGAGTGAAAACTATTGTTGTAAGTAAACTCAATCAATGGTAAGAACTCGTCCCAACTTCCTTTGTGTTCAAGAGCACAAGCTCTCAACAAATCCTCTAACGATTGAATCGTCCTCTCAGACTGGCCATCCGTTTGGGGATGATAAGCTGAACTTAACCTCAGTTTTGTTCCTAACTCTAAATGCAACTGATGCCAAAAATTTGATGTGAATCTGGGATCTCTATCATTGACTATACTTGAAGGTATTCCATGCAATCTAACAATCTCCTTTACATATACCTGAGCTAGTCTCTCTAATTTAAACGTCTGGTTGATGGGAATGAAATGTGCACTCTTTGTCAACCTATCAATGATCACCCAAATTGCATCATGTTGTTTCTGAGTCTTAGGCAAAGCGGTTACAAAATCCATGGCTATTCCGTCCCACTTCCACTCTGGAATATCTAAAGGTTGTAGCAATCCGGCTGGCTTCTGATGTTCAATCTTTGCCTTCTGACATACCAAGCAACTTTGAACATATTCTGCTATATGTCTCTTCATTCCAACCCACCAAAACATTTTCTTCAAGTCTTGATACATCTTTGTGGCTCCTGGATGAAAACTCAACTTACTTTTGTGGCCCTCTTCCAAAATCAACTTTTGAATATCCTGATTTTGAGGTACACACAACCTTTCTTTAAACCTTAGGATTCCATCACTCCTTATGTTAAACTCTCCATTTTGACCATTTCTTATATTTTCCTTTATGCTCACTAGACGGTCATCAAGTTGTTGTTCATCTTTGATCCATTTCAGAAATTCATTAGACACGACAATAGCGCCTATGAATATACTTCCTTCATTGTGATGTACTCCTAAGTTTAAATCCACGAATTTGTCAATCAACTCTTCTTCCTTCAACATCATTGCAGATACATGAAGTTTCTTTCGACTCAAAGCGTCTGCTACAACATTGGCCTTTCCGGGATGATATTGCAACTCAAAATCATAGTCCTTCAAGAATTCCATCCAGCGCCTTTGTCTCATGTTTAAATCTTTCTGATCAAATAAATGCTTCAGGCTTTTGTGATCACTTAACACAGTGAACTTTGATCCATAAAGATAATGCCTCCAAATCTTTAAGGCAAACACAATTGCCGCTAACTCTAGGTCGTGAGTTGGGTAGTTCCTCTCATGCACCTTCAATTGTCTTGATGCATAAGCTATCACTTTCCTTTCTTGCATCAACACACACCCAAGACCTTGATATGACGCATCACAATACACATCAAAATTTCCTAATGGGTCTGGTAAGATGAGTATTGGTGATGAAGTCAATCTTTCCTTTAGCTTCTGAAAACTTTCTTCACACTCTTTAGTCCATTCAAAGTTTTTACCTTTCCTCGTTAACTGAGTCATGGGCAAAGCGATCTTTGAAAATCCTTCAATGAACCTCCGATAATATCCAGCTAGTCCAAGAAAACTTCGAATCTCGCCAACATTCTTTGGACTCTCCCACTTTGTTATTGCTTCGACTTTACTTGGGTCTACTGCAATACCTTCTTTACTAATTACATGACCAAGAAATTGTACCTCCTTCAACCAAAATTCACATTTCGAGAATTTCGCGTACAATTGAAGGTCCTTTAATATCTGTAGCACAATTCTCAAATGTTCTCTGTGCTCTACCTCATTCTTGGAATAAATCAGAATGTCATCAATGAAAACTACAACAAATTGATCTAAGTATGACCTAAAGATCCTATTCATGTAATCCATGAATACTGCTGGAGCATTAGTCAAACCAAATGGCATAACTAAGTACTCATAGTGTCCATAACGGGATCTAAAAGCTGTTTTTGGAATATCATCTTCCTTCACCCTGATCTGATGATATCCAGACTTCAAGTCAATCTTTGAGAATACTGATGCTCCTTTTAACTGATCCATCAAGTCGTCGATTCTAGGCAAAGGATACTTGTTTTTCACAGTGGCTTTATTGAGTTGTCTGTAATCCACACAAAGTCTAGAAGAACCATCCTTCTTCTTCACAAACAAGATTGGAGCTCCCCATGGCGATACACTTGGTCTAATAAATTCTTTCTCTAACATCTCGTCTAATTGTTTCTTTAACCCCGCAAGCTCTGAGGGTGACATTCGATAAGGAGATATAGAAATTGGTCCAGTTCCTGGAACCAAGTCTATAGAAAATTCCACTTCCCTAACCGGTGGTAAACCTGGAACTTCTTCTGGAAAGACTTCCGGGAATTCACAGACTACGGGAAAATTTTCCACACTAGGGGTTTCTCCTACTGACATGGAGAATAGCATCATAAAACTTTGAGTGAGGGTTTCAGCTTTGCTGATTTCTCCACTATCTTCTCCAAATGTAAAAATTTTCTCCTTGCATCTCAAGTTGACATCGTTGGCTGATAACCAATCCATTCCTAAGATGACATCTAGGTCTTGTAGCGGGAGTACCACAAGATCTACTAAGAATCTTCTATTTTCTAAGATTATTGGACAGTCTACACAGACTGAATAAGTTACCATTCTTTCTCCCGAGGGAGTTGTGATAGTCAACTTATAATCGTGATCAACAATTTCGAATCCCAAAAATTCAGCACAAGAGGTAGATATAAAAGAATGTGTAGCTCCTGAATCGAATAAAACTGATACCAACTTATCTCCAATTAAACACATACCTTGAATTAACCCAGCTGACTTTGAGATCTCAGCTCCTCTAATTGTAAATACTCTTCCTGTGGTTGGCTTATTTTGATTCTGAGGTCTCTGACCAACACTTGGGCCTCCATTTCTTGCTCTCCCTATGTTGTTATTGTTTATTAGGCCGCTCCTCTGGCCTGTTGGTTGACTTTGTCCTTGGGGACAATCTTTGAGAAAGTGGCCTTTCTGACCACAGCGAAAACAAGTTCCAATATTTCTATTTGGACAATCTTTGTTAAGATGTGCCCCTCCACAGCTGTAACACTTGAACATTAACCTTCTAGAATCCTGGTTATGATAAGGTGTAGGCCTTTGATATGGCCTACCCCCTCGTTGGATTCTTCCTCCGTGGCCTCGGTTAAAGTGGCCCTTGTGATTGTTGTTTTGGGTTGATCCTCCTGATCCATATTGATTCTTCCTATTGTCAATCCCTTCCAACTCCAGACACCTTTCTACTAGCTCACCAAAGCGCATAATATGCAGAGGTAAAACTGCCCTCTGGATATCATATTTCAATCCATCTTGATACTTTTCACACATCCATTCTTCCCTTGGATGCAAGCGGTAAAACTCAGAATACTTTAGCAAGGATTCAAACTTCCTAGTATATTCTCCCACCGTCATCACACCTTGACGTAGATTCTGAAATTCTCTCTCCTTCTCTTTCCTACATAACTTTGGAAAATACTTCCCCAAAAATTCTTCTTTGAACAAGGTCCAATTGATTTCTCTTCCTTCCTCTTCCAATAATCTATACTTTCCTCTCCACCAAGCTTCAGCATCGCCTGTCAGCATGAATGTTGCATAACCAACCCTTCTATTCTCTCTACAGTGAGTGAAAGAAAATATCTTCTCCATTTCTTGCAACCATTTCTCAGCACCCTCCGGATTAAAGTCACCACCAAACTGTGGTGGTTTTCCTTTCAGAAACGAGTTCAATCCTGTATCCTCATGCACCATTTCCCTTTGTTGTTGCTGAAAGAGTTGATGATCTCGAGTGATTTGCAGGATTTGAGCATTTTGTTGTGTTTGAACTAACACAGCTGCAGCAAGTTCACGAACATCTCGAGTGTCAGCTTGAGAGTTCGTTCCAGTTTGGGAATGATCTTCTCGTCCAATGGGAATGGTAGGTGCTCCTTCAGGAGTAACTTCATCACTCGCATTCCTACGTATACCTCTAGTAGTGCCTCTAGCAGCACTCCTACCACGCCTCGCACCTCTGACGTTCTGAACCATAACTTCCTGAAAAGGAATAGTTATTAGGTTCAATCATTCACAAGACATAAAGAACATAACAATTATGTATATTTATATCCCAATGAATGATTCATCGATAAGGATTTTTATCAAGTCTCCCACAGGCAAGGGATAATTGTGTCTAAAATGTTGAATTAATATCTTAAATATAACTAGAATTCAGGAAAACATAATCAACATTTAATGTATAAACAAAAATGTATCAATTTATTTAATAACAACGATTACAAAAATCGTGACCATGTCTCATTCAAAAACCTCTACTTGTAAACCAAGCTAAGACTAATAGTGGTAAAACTATAATTATCATTATTGCTACGAAATCTTTACCTAATTCTTCATGCTTGATGATACCAATAACAAACAAAATAATGACAAGAAGAGTGATGAATAAAAGAAAGGATTTAGCCATTTGAAAGGTATAGATAAATATTTAGGAATTGATATGAAAATAATGGATGGGTGTGAAGTATTTATAAAGTGAATTTTGTGAAGTGTCCGTTACGTTACCGTTGGGTTTGTGACCGTTGGGGAGGAAAAATAAAGTGTGCTAAATAAGTTTCCTAGACCATTATACTAGAAGGCTCTCAAGATGAAGACTCAATGCACAGAAGAAAAGTTATCATCCAGTTTGGAATCCAACTTGATACAGTCAGTATAATTCTAGACACTTACGGTCCGAGCTGAATCGACCAGCTCTGATACCATTAAATGAGACAGCCTATGTCCCATTAGTGGAATTCTAATGAAACCTTATAAAAATACAGAAAAATTTGAAATTTTTAAAGGACAATACTTAATTATTTAAAAACATACTGTTTCACATACATATGCTTCAAATATATTTTACAGAGTTTGACACCGTTAAGACTAGCGGCCTTGCCACATAGATAAAACATAAAATAAAAGTACAGAAAGGAAACCAAAAAGAAAGCATACCAAAAGGGACCTCCTAAGTCCAACAAGACTGACACTTATACTGACTGTAGTAGTAGGGATGTGATTAGCGTTTGACAAAACACTAACAGCTCCCAATCTAGATGTTATAGTAACACATCTCCACGTCACTTCATATCCTTTCCTTCTGAGTTGTCGGGAAGTACGCAAGATTCGAGCTCATCGTCTGATCGTCATAAAATAATCCAAAATGCAAAACAAAAATGACACAGGGCTAAGATTCATGTACAAGTTTAAAAGTGGGAATGAATGTGTAAAATAATAATATATATGGAAACCATATTTATACAAACAAGCGTATCTTATACCCACAATTACATATACTTTATTTATTCTAATGCATCCCTGAACTATATGCTGACTCAGGCCACTAAACGCTGTCAATGATATCTATCCCATTTACCAAGATCAGATATCACTAGACCACATGCCACCAACGTACTCCCAATTACCAAGAGCTACGCCACCTAACTTCACATGGAGCCTAGGTGTTATAAGTCGATCGTCCCTGAGAATTCAGGCCAAGAACCTTGTCTTGCCTAGCATGCATAGATAATAATCCCCGTCGGGATTGCAGGCGACTGATCAACCTCGTGCGTCCCATACCGCACGGCGGTGGACTTACACATTCCTTAATGCAAGTCTATATGATCACTCACTCATCTTGTGGCAACTCTTAGCCATAAGTATTAAGTTAATAATGGGGAATTATCGTATCAACTTTTCAAGTTATACTTATTATCTAGATACTTAGGTTGAGTACCAAATCCATCCAATGTCTTGCCATATTTGATCTTTGTCCTTACATAATAAGTTCAGTTTGTATAATGGGTAATTGTATGGTTAACTTCCCAGGTAAGAGAGGTGGACTGTAAACGGCATAGTCGACCAAGTCTTTCCTTAGCCAGAACCCAACCAAATATAACTACTCATTGTATCCAACTTTCCTTATGTTAATGGGGATCAATTACTTAATATCTAGCAATGTTTTTCTCTCATTAACCGATTATTTCCTTAATCTATCAATCACAATCATTCAAGTATAAATAAAATAAACAATTATAAAATTAACCGAATAATGCAAGCACAATACAATACCAAATTGTCAAAGATTATTCCTATGATAATTAATTAAGGCCGGCGTAACCTCGCCTAGTGATTTGTGAAAATCATTATTTGAGAATAGGCTCTCCTTAATTATTTATCGCTAGTAGGGCTTAGGTCACCACTACACACATATATATTAAGTTATTTTACGCTAACCGTCCCAATCGTATACGAAATCTTGCCCCCACCTTTTGTTGAGTGTTGTTGAAAGTCCACAAGTGTTGTCTTCGATCTTTGCCAAGAACCTAATTTACGATAACCGTTGGATTGTACGAAATTTATGAAATAATTAGAATATAATTTATGGTTAATTGAACATAATCCCGTTATAACTTGAAATATTTATTTATTTAAATATATCATAATAACCTCCAAAATAATTATTAAATTCAAATATAAATTATATTATACCTCCTTTTGAATTTGTTTGTTTTAGAAAATTGTCAAGAGTATATTTCTAATAACATTTAAATTATAATAAAATTTGGGCATTATAACGACTTAAAATGGTAAAATTTATTTTGGACTTTATAAGTTCAATATATCGACGTCTGAACGGAATTTGCATAGAAAATTTAAAATAACCTTTATATAAATAACATAATTAAAATAATATAATTAAAATAAAATGGACATTATAACGGCTTACCGATTACTTATGAAAATGATTTGGGCAGAACTTTGACGTATAAAACTCCCTTGAAACTTTAGAAGAACTTTTACCACAAAATACTCTAAAGGTTACGAACCGATATCGTGGGAACTTCGATAACTAAAACTAATATTGCTATATGAAGAAATTAGAGAAGGAAAGAAGTAAAGAAGTAAGAAAGATGATTTGTGAATGAATGAATGAAAATGGGGTGGAAGAGACCCCTATTTATACTAGTTGTAAAATATTAAAATAACATAATTTATCATCTTTTGCCCATACCTTCCAACTTTTCAACTCTTGCTAGTAAATATGTCTCTATCAAATATTTACTAATCTTTCATCAATAGTGCTTTAGGTGTTCTAGTATGACTTTGTGAAAATAATTTATGACAAAGGTATGGGAGCTTGATTTCATGACATAATATTATGTAGGATATTAATAGAAAATGAGATATATATTTCTTTTATAAAAAGTAAAATGTTAATAATATTAATAATAATAAAAATAGTAAAAAGGATAGTTATTTGATATTTTTATTGTCTTAAGATTATTTTATTTATTAATTGGTTTATAGAGTAAAATGATAATATTCAAATAAAATAAAATCAATTAATAATAACAAAACAAGAACAACAATAATGATAATAATAATATGAATAATTAATTAACTTAAAGTTAAGGGTTTTAAGTACCAATTTAAATTTCAAAGTTTAGTTTATAAAATGAAACGATGATATTCAAATTGAAGAATAAAAGTAATAAATATAAAAAGTAATTAATTAATAAATTAATTATTATAAGTGTTAGTTTCAACATTTAATTTTTAATAACTAGCATTGTTAAAATCTCAAATCTAACTAGATATATTATTTAGTGTATGGAAAAATTAGGATGTTACACCCCACATAGAGAAAGGCCACGGCGAAGTCAAAACATTCAATGGTGAAGGAGGAACATGCATTTTGTCCGCATAGATTTGGCACTTGTGACACTTCCTAGCGTATCGGATACAGTCGGATTCCATGGCTAACCAGTAATATCCAGCCCTCAAGAGTTTCTTGGACATGGCATAACCGTTGGCATGAGTTCCGAACGTCCCTTCATGAATTTCCTGGAGTAGCCTGTCTGCTTCCCGTCTATCCACACACCTAAGCAGAACCATGTCGTGGTTTCGTTTGTATAGTACGTCGTTGCTGATGAAGAACTTAGATGCTAGTCTTCTCAAGGTCCTTTTGTCAAGATAAGAAGCATCTGCTGGATACTCTTGCGTGAGCAAATAATTCTTGATATCATGAAACCAAGGCTTTTCATCAATTTCACCTTCTTCAATCAACAGACAGTGGGCGGGTTCCCTTCTACGCTCGATTCGAATAAGCGGCGCTTCATTGACAAACTTGACCTTCCACATGGATGCTAGCATGGCTAAGGCGTCAGCAATATGATTTTCAGTCCTCAGAATATGTTCGAACTTGATCTCATCAAAGTACTTAATTAACTCCACAATGTAGGCTTTGTAAGGGACCAGCTTCTCATTCTTGGTTTCCCATTCACCTTTCACTTGATATATAACCAACGCTGAATCTCCGCTTACTTCAAGAAGTTTGATCCGGAGATCAATAGCTGCTTCAAGACCAAGGATGCATGCTTCATATTCGGCGACATTGTTTGTGCACTCAAACTCTAACCTTGCGGTAAATGGGGTATAGCCACCTTTTGGATTCATCAAAACGGCACCTATGCCATGCCCACTGTAATTGGAGGAACCATCAAACATCATCTTCCACCAGAGACCCGGTTCGGGGCCATCCTCGGGCTCTGGCTCTGGCTCGTCGAAATTATTTACCCACATAATGTCTTCATCTGGAAAGTCAAACTTAAGAGGCTCATGATCTCCGACTGGTTGGTCTGCAAGATAATCTGACAATATACTTCCTTTGATAGCTTTCTGAGGTACATATTGGATGTCATATTCCGACAACAACATATGCCAACGAGCAAGCCTCCCTGTTTGAGCAGGCTTTTCGAAAATGTACTTTATTGGGTCCATCTTCGAAATCAACAAGGTAGTATGACCAATCATATATTGCCGAAGACGCCTAGCAGCCCATGCTAACGTACAACAAGTCTTCTCCAACAGTGAATATCGGTTCTCACAATCAGTAAACTTCTTGCTCAGATAGTATATAGCGTGTTCCTTTCGTCCGGTCTCATCGTGTTGCCCAAGTACACAACCCATAGACTTCTCAAGAACAGTGAGGTACATAAATAATGGTCTTCCGTGAATAGGAGGCATCAAAATAGGAGGCTTTTGTAAGTAATCCTTGATCTTTTCAAACGCACGCTGACAATCTGGATTCCAGTCAACAGTCTGACCTTTGCAAAGCAACTTGAATACCGGCTCACAAGTAGCAGTCAGGTTAGATATGAACTTGGAGATGTAGTTCAAACGTCCCAGAAAGCCTCTGACTTGGGTTTCGGTCTGCGGGGCCGGCATGTCTTGGATGGCGCGGACTTTATCAGGATCTACCTCGATTCCTCGTTGGCTGACGATGAAACCAAGTAGCTTTCCAGATCTGACACCAAAAGTACACTTAGCAGGATTTAATTTCAACTGATATTTTCGGAGTCGTTCAAAGAGTTTTAACAGATGAGTCAAATGCCCCTCCTCATCATGAGATTTGGCAATCATATCATCCACATACACCTCAATTTCTTTGTGCATCATGTCATGAAAGAGCGTCGTCATAGCACGCTGATAGGTTGCCCCTGCGTTCTTTAGACCGAAAGGCATAACTTTGTAACAGAAGGTCCCCCAAGGAGTGATGAATGTAGTCTTTTCTCTGTCGGCGGGATCCATCTTGATCTGATTATAACCGGAGAAACCATCCATGAATGAGAAAACTGCAAAACTAGCTGTATTGTCGACAAGTGTGTCGATATGCGGCAAAGGGAAATCGTCTTTTGGACTAGCCTTGTTCAGATCCCTGTAATCTACACACATTCTGACCTTACCGTCCTTTTTGGGCACGGGAACAATGTTGGCAACCCAATCAGGATACTTCACAACCGTAAGAAAACCCGCATCCAACTGCTTTTTAACCTCATCTCGAATCTTCAAAGCCATGTCAGGTCTTGTTCTTCGAAGTTTCTGCTTGACAGGCGGACATTCGGGCTTAAGCGGTAGCTTGTGAACTACAATATCTGTGTCTAAACCGGGCATATCTTGATACGACCATGCAAACACATCAACATAATCTTTCAACAGCTCGACCAATCTCTGCTTGACCTCTGCCCCAAGTACTGTGCCAATCTTGACCTCCTTCTTGTCTTCATCTGTGCCAAGATTAATCAAATCTACCTGCTCCTTGTGTGGTTGAAGCTCTGTGTACTCATACTCAACCAATCTAGTCAGTTCTGCGGGTACTTCAAAATCTTCTTCACCCTCATCTTCAGCTTGATAAATGGGTGAATCCCAATCAGGAGAGACAATAGAGTCATCGGGTTCAACAATGGTTGTAACGTCACTGCATGTTTGAAAGGCTTATTTTATCAAATGTTCCATGAAAATGCAAAAAGAAAATGAAAATGTTTTTAGTTTGTTTTTGAAGAGATTGCCAATTTCATTTTAAAAGGTGAAAACGAAAAGACGCTTAGTGAAACAAAATGGAGCGGAAACAAAATGCATTTATTAATAATTGTTTGAAATGAAAAGGTGGCCCTACAAAGTGATCCAATAGCCTTGGGCAGAGCTATGGATTTGAAAACACAAAATGAAAAATGAAAAATTACTTTGACAATGGGAAAATAACTGGAATCTCTATGGCCTCCCAGTTGCTCAATGCTATATTACTCTGAAACACCAAGTTGTTCAAATCTTCTTCTTCGTCATAGTCACCGATGGCATTGACCTGATAACCTCCACTGACGAACACCTCTTGGAAAACCTTCGGATGTCCTTCAACATGAATTGGCTTGTAGCCCAACCCGTAGCGATTAGTCTTTGCCTTGACATTGATTACTTCTCCCCAACCTTCAGGAATGCCCCTGTCGATTGTCGATTTGGTACTCTTCAACGATGCAAAAGATGGGATACTCTGGACTCCCGCAGTTTCTTTGACTTCCACTAGAACAGCATTGGCAATTTCAAGTGCTTGGAAAGAAGTTTCCAAAGCGCCTTCCTCAGCCTCAATGTACCGGAACGATGATAAATTACTAACCATTAAATCCTCTTCACCATGTATGATCACCAACTTGTCGTCAACCACAAACTTCATCTTTTGGTGCAAGGTAGAAGTTACTGCCCCAGCGGCATGGATCCAAGGTCTTCCTAGTAGACAGTTGTAATTAGGATTAATGTCCATAACTTGGAAAGTGATCGGGAACACGTGTGGACCGATCAGAATTGGAAGGTCAACTTCTCCAACCACCGATCTACGCGAACCATCAAAAGCCTTGACAATTAAAGAAGTAGGCTTCACCACAGTATCCTTGTAAGCCATCTTGCTGAGAACCCTCATAGGTAGAACGTTCAACGAAGAACCAGTATCCACAAGAACTCTTGCTAAATTATCTTCTTGACACTTTACTGATATATGCAAAGCACGATTATGATTCAGACCCTCTTTCGGCAGCTCTTCATTACTGAAGCTGAGAGTATTACAGGCGGTAATATTAGCAATCACACTATTAAACTGGCCGGTAGTGATGTCTTGAGCCACATGAGCTTGAGTCAAGACCTTCTGCAAAGCGGCTCTATGCGCGGGTGAATTCAATAACAGGGATAGGACGGAAATCTTCGATGGAGTCTGGTGAAGCTGATCAATAACTTTATAATCACTCTTCCTGATTATCCTCAAGAATTCAGCGTCTTTCTCATTAGTAACATCCCTTTTACCTTTATCTCCAGCCGACACAGCGGTATTGGTAGGTGTTTCCTTGGACGGAGCCTCATCAAAACGGGGTGTGTAGACACGACCACTGCGAGTCATCCTGCTTGCCCCAGCTATGTTAGTCACATTTTCGCTATCAACTTTCACTTCTTCTCTTGGAATGACCTTCCCAGATTCCTTATCAATCACGGTTACATCATACTTCCAAGGTACAGCTTTGGGATCACTGAATGGAAACGGACTCGGTTGCTGAATGATCAAGGGTTTAGGTGGGTCCACTGCTGGAGTAACAGGAATGGGTATGCTGAACATTGGCATGACAGACTTTGGCGTCGGCAGATTAAACACTGGCATCCTGCCCCTTGGTTCGGGTAAGTTGAAAGTAGGCTCAATTGCAGCAACTTCCTTCGCCTTGTTAACTACTTGTAGGAAACCATCATCCATCAATCTCTGAACATCTTTCTGAACCATAACGCACCCTTTATCACTTCCTTTACAACTTATACAATCAACATGGGAAATAGGCACCAGACCTACTTCAAACAGCTTTGCATGGAACGTCTTGAGAGGAGTCTTAATCTGGGATACATCACGAATAAAACCCTCGTAAGACGAATCATCAACAGCATTAACATTCGCATGTGTAGGCAGAGGATTGGTTTTAACATTGGGAGATGGATCATCGAACGACAAGATCTTCTTTTCCATCAGATCTCTCACAATATTCTTTAAAGCATAACAGTTCTCCAAATCATGGCCTGGCGCACCCTCATGAAATAAACAATGAGCGGCAGCATTGTAGTTGGCTGGCAAAGGATTCGGAGGCGGTCCCAAAGCTCGGGTGGTGATCAAACCTCGCTGTACTAAGTAAGGGTACAACTCGGTGAACGTCATTGGAATCGGAGGACACGGCTTGTACTGTCTCCTCGGAGCATTTGGGCGAGGTGTCGGATTCCTCTGTTGTTGATTAGCAGGAGCGTTGGGCGCTTGCTGGTAGTTGGATGGAGGCTGATGATAAGCGGGAGGCGGGTAAATAGGAGCCTGCTGCATAGGCTGATAAGCAGGAGCTTGTGGGGCTTGCTGATTAAAAGATGGTGCAACAGCAGCCACATAGGGGGGCGGAGCATACTGAACTGGGTAACCATGAGGTTGAGCGTACGGTGGTGGATATGGATATTGGTGTTTTCCCCTTCTATCAGAGGATACAGCATGAGTCTCTCCTTCCTTCTTTTTCTGAGAATTGAAAGAGGGTTTCTTAGTTTGGTCCTTTGAACTCGTGCTGCCAGAACCACCAGACATCTTTCCATTTTTCATAGCTAGTTCAACTTTTACCCCAACAGCAACAATATCAGCAAAATTCGTGGTTACACTACCCACCATCCTCTCGTAAAATTCAGGGCGGACGGTGTCCACAAACTAATCTGCTAGTTCCTTGTCCGTCAATGGAGGCTCAACTTGAGAAGCAATCTCTCTCCATCGTTGGGCATATTCCTTAAAGGTCTCAGAACTTTTCTGCGTCATACTCAACAGTTGTCTCCTGTCGGGAGCTAGATCCATATTGTACTTATAGTGCTTAATAAAAGCATCAGACAAATCCTGAAAAGACTTGATGCGAGACTGGTCTAATGTTAAATACCACTTCGACAAAGCACCTTTCAGACTGTCTTGAAAACAGTGAATCATCAACTTGTCATTTTCCACATGAGCAGCCATCCTGCGGTAGTACATTATCAAATGGCTTTTCGGGCAAGTAGTCCCTTCATAGCAGTCAAAGTTCGGAGTTTTGAACTTTGGCGGAATAACCAGACCGGAAACCAAACAGATATCTCTAGCAGCAGCACCGAAGATCTAGTCTCCTTCCATCTTCCTCAATCTTTTATCAATAGTAACCACCTCTTCGCGAAGCTTATCACGTGGCTGGCATCCTCCATCATCATCATCCAGAATTTCATAAACAGGCTCATTAAGATAAGGCTGCACATGAGTGCGGACATTAGCTTGTGTGAAAGTAGGGACCACTTTGTGAGGCTCAGAAACTAAAGGCACAGTTTGTTGTACGTTATGTATAACAGGAACAACTTGTTGAACTGCTGTAGTAATAGGAACAGCCTGGTGAGCTGATGTAACAACAGGAGGATGCAAAAAATCTTGTGAGAGGCCATAAGGAAACGGGTTTGGCGCAGAAACAACCGGAGGATCTATAGCAGCAGTAGCGTTAATCTCAGAAACCACGGTAGGCTGAGTATCCATCTTTGCATTCATGACGTGGAGTAATTCCATGATTGTTCCAACACTCCCTCGAAGGTCTGCTAGCTCGTTGTTAACGCGATCCATCTCTTGAGCATGTTCTTCCATCCTTTTTCGAGCTTGAGCTCTAGTGTTGTATCGATTCAGGGTGACAAAACTGGAAGGCGAGAGAACCGAGTATGAGAAACCGAGAGACACATGTAATGCAAAGATATGATGCGAAATGTGAATGACATGACTTCATGGAATTCAAGTACTTATGAGCATTGCGGGATAACAAAAAATTTTATTGATTGAAAAATGGATTACAAATAATATTCTTAAAAGAAAAATCTCGATGAAAATAAACAACTAAAATTCTAGAACCCTAAGGAAGCACTATTCATGATTTCGGTGATTAGGCGGAGAATTGGAGGAAAATAAATCCTCGTAGAGTCTTCTCTTCTTGTAGGAGAGCAACTCTTCATTCCTTGACTGAAGCTGTTCCTGAAGTTCGTCGTACTCGCTGACCATCACCTGGTATTTGTTCTTCCATGCTTCGGTTTCACGTTGTGATTTCTCCAAAGCGATCTTCAGAGTCTCGGCTTCGGTCATGAAATACTGAACAGGTTCTTCTCTTGGAGGTAAAGGATCTTGGCAAGGATAAGGCATCTTTAACTTGATAGCTCTTTCTCTGACCCACTGAAGATACGGCTCCATAGAAACACAATTCGGCTTCCCCAGACTCTTTTTTCCTTTCTTGTGCAAATGACCCCAGGCAGATACAATCTGATCTTGAAGGGCTTTATCGTCTTTGAAGAAGATTTTCTCTACGTGTACGCTCTTAGGTGGTTCCTTCAAGGGATATCCTAACTGGCGGCGAGCTAGAACTGGATTGTAGCTGATTCCTCCATTAAAACCAAGTAAAGGTACGTTAGCAAAGTTTCCACAACCATCAATAATTAGTATTCCATCGTACACGCGGTTATACCAATCGATGTCCGAGTGCGTTAGTGCCATAACTCTTGGTGACCAAAGTCCCTTGTCAAGTCTTAAAAAGGAAGTAGACTTGGGCAAGTGCGAAATAAACCACTTGTACAATAAGGGCACACAGCAGGTAATCATCCCCCCTTTACGAAGGTTTCGGAGATGCACAGAATGGTAGGCATTACCTAATAAAGTTGGCACCGGATTCTTTTTCAGGAAGATCTTAATGGCGTTGAGGTCAATGAATCCTTCAAAACTCGGGAAAAGTGATACTCCATAGAAAAGTAGGGCGAGGATTGCTTCAAATGTAAGCCTATTCGAACGATCGACATGGTATTGGGCTTTCTTGATCAAGAAGTCCATAGGCAAACAGAGAGTCCCACCTTTAGTAGTCATATGGCTTTTGATGTCGGATGTCTTTAGATAGAGGGCTTTGGCAATGTCCTATTCTGTAGGGTCCTCCTCCAAAAAAGGGAAAGGTGAGTCCGCCAGAATAGGTAAGCCGATTAGATAAGAGTACTCTTCTAAGGTAGGCAATAATTGATAGTCCGGAAATGTAAAGCAGTGATAATCTGGATCATAGAATTGTAACAAGGTTGAAAGAAGTCCCTCCTGCACTTGGACTTTTAACAAAGACAACAACCTTCCATACTTGTTTCTGAACTCCTCTTGATCTTTAACCAAAGCTCCTAACTTCTTTAAGTCATCCAACTTAGGATTCTTAAAAGTATATTTCAAAGTTTTTTTCTTATTGCAATCCATGATATCCTGCAACGTTCGTAAATAAAGTTGAATTCCATGAGACTCAATGCAATGTGATGCTTTATGAATGCAATGCACAAATATACACAAAGTCCTAGGTTAAAGGTATATGAGTGGACTTGAGGTCTACCCGTCCCAATAAGGTATGTACTAAGGTTAGATGTACCTGCCGAACAAGGGTTCTAAATCGGTGCCCAAAGTCATCAGCCCATCTTTCGGATATTATCAATTTCCCAATTGACTCGGTGGTTAATAATATTCTCAAGAGAACCTCTTTCGAGTGTAGTATCGCGTAGCAACTATTTTGGGATTACTCCCTCATAATTCCCGCACTACGTCCTATATAAGGCCAAAGTGGTGTTAAGGTACTACGGTTCTCAGTATCACAGACTCCAATCGACCATGGAAAACGTTTTCACGATTACTCGTTCAACCGAACCATTTTCGAAAGGGTCTCAACTGAGCGGTGATTCTCGAGTCAGCTTGGTCGGGATTCAACTCCCTATAAGCCTCATCGACTATCTCACCATCCTATAATAAGGTCACTCAAGTCCGGGTGTAGGATTTATCTCACGATAAAAGGATATCCCCACAAAGCAAGGCACAATAACATATGTATACATATAATTAATAAAAATAAAAAATAAAATCATGTAATAAACAAAATAGGGACAACCCTTAAAAAATAGGAGGGTCCCCAGTGAAGTCGCCATTTTCTGTTGCGGTGGAAATAGGATATCAAACTATTAATTAGTTTGAATCACAATTCAATTCACAACCGCTTTTTGATTTATCCGAAGGAAAAGGTCAAAAAGGGAAAACCTATTTTTTGCATTGTAAACACAACGCGGGGAGAGACCTAGGTAAGGGGTTGGTTAAGTTTAGGGAAGGTACTAGCATCCTAAACCTCTGTAGTACTCTACAGGAACCTTTTGTTTAATGTAGGATTTTATTTTATTTTATTATCTTTTTGAAATATATATTGAGCTAAGGGATATAGTGACCTAAAGACCTAAGGGTTAGTCCTAAGTTTACTCGGCAAGATTCGCATCTTGTGCCTACGTATCCTGACGGGAATGGAATCAGAGTAATCGTAGTTCCCCTCGAAAGGGAGGTTAGAAGCTTCTTGACTATGGTCAAGGTTTCAAGAGGGGGGTACACGTATCTTAAGGACACGCTTACGTGGAGTCTTAAAACTCCTATTTCTACGTTGAATTTGTTATTGAAATTTAGGGTTAAATTAGGGATTCCACGGCAGGAAACCCTAAACAGAGCACGGCGGCTCTTTGACCTAAAAGCTAGGGTAAAGGGCGTTTTCGTCCACGGCGAGACCCCTAGGCTATTAGGGCTTTGGAAGGTTCAAAGGGCAAGGACTATTGACTCGGCGGTCAAACAGTTTAGACCTAATCCTTCAGAATGAAAATAACGGTAAATGAAAATGAAGAATTACATGGCAAACATTAAAGTACGAAAAATAAAGAAAGCGGTAAAACAAAAAGCGTCGCGACGATCACTCGCGTAAATTACAAATCCCGAAACAATGCAAAAATAAACAACTGTGACGATTACTCGCGTAATTACAATCGAGAAAAAAACTAAAATAACAATAATCATGAATTAGTAAGCAAAGACAAACGTGGATTGAATGACCGTCATATGAGAAGTGAAACGACTGGATCATGAACTTTTTATTTTTGAATTTTTTATTAAAAGGAAATACTAACTATAAGTTATAAAAGAATTTACTAACTAGAAGCTAATTATTAGTTATCAAATAAAATATAATTTTAAGTTATAAAAAATAAACCAATTATAAGCTATAAAAAAATTTTTAAAATTTAATAAAAGGAGTTTTACATTAAGTTTAAATAAAAATTTTGATCTTTAAATAAAAAATTTGATTTACATTCAATTTACATAAAAATTATTAAGAAGAGATATTAAAATGCCAATTATTAGCCATATGAAAATGATGGAAATGATGATGAGTTATTATTTTTTTTTTTTTTTAATTTTTATTTACAAAGAATAATTTATTTTGAACTTTTATATTTTATTTTTTTAAAAGGAATAGTTTATTTTTTATGAATTTTATTAAAACACAAAACAAATATTTTTTAAGCTTCATTCTACTTACAGGATTTTAATTCTAAAAAAAAAAGTAATTTACTTCAAAATTTTACTTTATTATTTTTATTATCAATGTGAAGTTTTTTTTTTTTTTAAATACAAAAAAATGGACTTTATTTATTTATAAAAATGAGTTTTTTATTAGAAATTATTAAAAGTATTATTAACTATTAGTTATTAAGAATTTATCACTAACTATAAATTATATTAAAAGAAAAGAGATATTTATTTAAGAAAAAAAATTAATGGTTAATTAAGAAGATGATTATAAGTTATATATAAAACACTACCTGCAGGAAATTTCTAAAAGTTACTAACGTTATTTTAATTATTAATTGTTAGCAAGATTATCCAATTATGAATTATTTAAAAAATTTATTTACCCCTAGTTATTAGAAGGACAGTGAAGCAGAGATGTACATAATATAATAATAATAATAACAGACAAAAGAAACCACGTAATAAAAGGAGACGGTTCGCTGTAGAAACCCATTCTAGGGACTTTTATTTCTTCTTCTTCTCCAAATGCATGTCAGCGACGGCGGCGTGCTATGTGCATGTTCTTGACATCTTTTCCTTCTCTTCTATTTCTGTTCACATGAAAACCAAAATAAATTCTGTAAAACATGGTTTAAGTGGGCTTACCAGTGTTTTTCGTTAACGAACAATGATGGTCTTCTATGGTAGATCTTGAACAGACGATGATGGTGGTGTTGATGCGTGCTCGGTTTGCGGACGGTGATGACGGCGATGACGAAGCTCTCGTCTCTGAGCCGGTCTGGACTTCCACGAGTAGATTCTATTGCATGCAGGGATATTTGCGGACGGTGATGAAGATCCGCCGATCTTCTGAATCCGGTGGTTCCGTTGCCCGCCGGACGGCGTCGGCGACGGTTCTACAGCGTCGACCGCGTGAGCCTTGATTGTGTTGGAACACTCCTTTTCTTCTTTGGATCTAGCGGACGATGATGAGGCTTTGGGGTTCCTCTGAGTCTTCCTTCGGTTGCGCCGCCTTGGGTTTTTTTTTGTTAGGGTCCCCTGAAGCACTATTTATATTTTCGCTGAATTTGATTCGTGTGCAGGTTCGGTTGCGATTTTGTAGCCAGAACTTGTGGCTATTCTGACTCGGTTCATCTTGAGACTTTTGACCGTATCGTTGTTGCTTTAGAGGTGGCTTGTTGGGCTTTCTCGAAAAGAGTATTGCTAGATTTCTCTTGACTGGATTTCTTGAACCGGTTTGAACTGGTTCGAACCTATTGGTTTCCTAAACTTATTTTTCCGGTTTTCTGGCCTGGTTTATTTGTTTTTCTGGACTGGTTTATTTATTTTTCTGGACTGGTTTATTGAATGGATGTCTGGACTGAATTCCTTATTTGATTATGAACTTGATTTTTTTTGGATTGATTTCTGAAATGAAGTTCCTTATTTGCTTTACAGAATTAAAGTTTGAGTTGTTTTTCGGAGATGGTTGGCGTTACGGTCCGATTTCGGGCAAACCGCCTTTCCGAATAAGCGCTTTTCGGCCAAACAACTTATTTCGATATAACTTTCCTCTTCATCTTTCTCAGTCGCCTTTGATAAGAACGAATTGCTGCCGGATAGGCCCTTGGCCGAGAACGGACACCCGGTGATGACACCGTTCTGAGGGTGTCGAATTAACCGACTAACCTTGCTACTTGTTTTGACTTGTTTTGCAGGTTCGAAAGTATCGAAAGTTCGGAAAAAGTCGGAGCAACTCGGAAGAACTTAGGAAATTACTACCTTTTTTAGGAACTTTGTAATTATCTTACACTTTTTGGCATTTAAGTTATTTATTATATATATTTTTTATATATTTTGTAAAGAAATATCATTATAATGCAATCCCTTATTTTATTAAAATCAAATGTTCTTTTTATATCAAATGAACAGAAAAACAAATATTGAAAACAAATAATAATGAAAGAATGAGACAATGAATTGAGAATAAAATGGGATTAACATGAAATGAAAGCAAAACAAGACGACACTGATCAATTAAAATGCAATTTGATGGATTTAAATATGAATTAAATTAACAATGCAACTTGATAGGATTTAAATATGAATTAAATTAACAATGCAACTTGAAAATAAACATGAAATAAAAAATGAACTGAACTTGATTTAACCACGAAAATCAAATTAAATTTCCTATGAAATAAAGATTGACTTAACAATGAAATAAAATTGAAATAGAAAGGAATTCTTATAAAACTGAAACGAAACACCATTAACCTTCTATTATTTTTTTAATAATAATTTCCGATTCATCCAATCCGTCCGACTAATCCTGTTTCCGATACAAATTCCGATTAAACTTCATCAATCAGATCAGATGGTACAAATTTCCTGCCCAAATTAAGTTGTACCTGATGCTAGAAACAGTACCGGTCTTGAACGAAGTAAAACAGCAAAAAAAAAAAACAGAGAAATCCAATTAACAGTGAACAGAACTAAATTCCGCGCTAAAAACTCAATTTATGTTTCCGGCTAATAAATCCAGTGCCATGAACCAACTCGGCCAAAAATTTCAATTAAATAAATATAACAAATCCCGACTTGAGCCAATTTTGTACCACCTTCCTTTTGAGAAATTTAAGTGGCAGGTAGCAGAAGAAGCAGAAAATAATTGTCTGTGAAACCAAATTCTACAGAGCGGACTCTTGCACCGACTTGAACTAAACCAAATGGATATCTCCACTTCAATCAACCCATATGACGAAATAAATGTCTTAGAAACCCACTGGCGACAGAGACTCGGCCCATTGACATAATTACCGTATCTCAAAGATCCTGATGCGAAAATACCGTGAATTTCTGTTTATCTTCAAAGAAAATACAAAACTCGGAGACAGAGGTTCTAATTACTCAAAAAAAAACCCGGCGACAGATCATCTTCAAAAATAGTCAGCAAACAACCTCAAAATGACCATTTTGCCCTTTAACAACTAAAGTGTACCAGCCGCGGTTCCTGCAAAATGAAACAAGCTGCGTAACTTGTTAAGAGTCAGCTGATGCAAAAATGAGATGCATGTGACAGGAATCGACTAATCTGAGGGTAAAATTTGGGGTATTACACATGTCAAAAGGTTTTTGATAGACTGTGTTAGTTATAGGATCACAAAGTTTATGTTCCTTACAAATATTGCAAGAGTTACAAAAACAATGCCTATTTTTATTAACAGAAGGATATTACACAATTTGAGTATAGAAGCAACAAAATTAAAATTTGCATGGCCAAGCCTATGATGCCACAATGTACTAGTATTGCAAGTATCTAAAATATGGGAATTAGATTGAGAAGAAACATAACTTTGAATACCATTAGGAGTACTCAAGTTTTTATTAGGACTATGAGAGCTTTTGAGCTCTAAAGGCAGCTGAGGGAAGTGGTACAAGCCACTAGCATCTATGACTCCTTCAATAATGACTTTCATAGAAGCATGTGATTTAATATATCATTTTTTAGGGAGGACTCGAACATAACATTGTTATCATGAGAAAACTTTGAAACATATAACAAGTTCCTAATTATGGAAGGTACATGTAGGATGTTAGCAAGGGTTAACATATATGTAGGGTTGATTTTATAGTGAAATTGTGTGGAACCTACAAATTGTATAGTGAGGGTTTGGCCATTTCCTACATAGACTTTATTGGTTCCTACATAAGGATTTTTGTTTTGTAAAAGAAATGCATAAGGAGTTAAGAGGTGGGAAGGACCTGAGTCTACGAACCAAACCTGGGACTCTAGCTCCAAAGGTAAATTGTATTCTTGAGTGTATGCATAGGGTCTGCTTGTGGTATCAATCATTGCAACAGTTTGAGAGTTCTGTGAAGCTTCAGAAGTAGTCTCTTGCTTGCGAGTTATGTTGTTGGCCGATCCATTTGAAGCATTACTCGTGTTTAAAGCCATGAAAGTTTCATCAAATTGATGCTAGCACGTTGTGACTTCATGTCCATACTTTCCACACATTTGACAGGTTGCCTGATTTCCAGTTGTATACCTCCCTCTGTCTCTACTACAACCACGATAGAACCTTCCTCTACCTCTATTGCTAGAGTAAGCTCCACTATAGTTGTTCTCTTCTTGACTAGTATGAGCCACATTTGCTGATATATTGGATGCAGCCACCTCCTCACGAAACTTTTCTAGTTGTGTTTCTTGCGCATATAGTAAGGCTTAAATATCACACAAGTTAGGAGGTGTAGGGCATCCATACATTTGTAGAACAAAGGGATTGTATTACTCATGAAGCCCTTCCAAGATGGAATCGATTTGATCCTGTTCAAAAATGGAATCACCAATAGCCAAAAGGGAATTAGCAATAACTTTGATTCTTAAGACATACTTTGTGATTGATTTATTTCCCTTCTTGATGGATTTGAGCTCAGATCTTAATTATCGGACCATAGCCTTCATATGAGCATTAAAAAAATGATGAATCTTGTCCTAAACTTCAAAGGTGTGTTTACATGCAAGAACCCTAGGTAACACAGATTCAGAGATCGTTGATAGCAGACAAATGAAGACCGATTGAGCTTACACTATACAAGCTTCATATTCATCTAAGATTGTACCTGTGACACTATCTTGAGCTGATTTGAACTTCTTTGGAAACTGCGGATTCACCATGAGCTTGTGCATCTTCTGAGATAAGATCACACCTTTAACTTGTTAATTCCAAAGAAGATAGTTGTTTTCCTACAGCTTAATCGAGAGCTTCGGTCCAAAGGAATTGGTGGATTTGGACGTAGAAAAACCAGTAGAGGTTTCTTGAGACTGTGGGGGATCTTTGACAAATGATTCTTGATTTTAGTCAAACTCCATTGTTAAGCTTCAATCAAGACCTTGGTGTCGATGAATCGTGCGTGTAGTACAGAATGAAACAAATCACAATTGGATTATCAGGGAAGCACGTATTATCGGAATATGGGAATGATACCATGTTAGAGTTGAATCTTCATCATCCTTCACTCTGTGAAGGTGAATGCAGAGAATGTGAAATCCTTCAGTGAATTTGAAAATACGAAGATGAGAATTACAAATATATATATATATATATATATATATATATATATATATATATATATATATATATATATATATATATATATATATATATATATATGGTGATGCAACACCGTTATGCTTAGTTGTCAATTAGCTAACTAATGCTAACAGAATTAGTTACAAAAAGGATGATTAACTGCCTAGAGTGAACAATCAGCTACATCATATCATATATCACTATCAAAACAACATTCTTTCATTTGAAATAATATCATAGTTCCTTCATAGAAACCAATGCATAATATCATAGTTTAGATTAATATTTGAGAATTTAAGTTAGCATCATTGCCCTGCAAACCAACACCAACCAATAGCTTTTTGTATTTTTTTATCTAGTATATATATAATATAGAAAGACAAATGACTACATCAAACCTATCCTCTTCGAAACATCTTTGATTTCTTTATATTGTTCATTGCAAATACATGATCTGTAAGTCCTTTCTCTATAGACTCTGACCTGCAGCAATTTCAAATTATAGGAGAAGTGAAACATTATTAAACAATGGTATATATAAAGTATCCACTGAGAAAAGATAGATAGGTGATTTCATCATATGACTTATGTCATACATAAAAACATAAGTATCTCTCCAAACATGCCTTTGCCAATCATATGCAACATCTTAAAGTGAGGTATTAACATTAACCAACTTCTCTAAAAATTTAAGTAGGTTACGTTGATCTTCTTCATAGATACCATCATCGTCTAACTTATTTTTCAAGATGGTTTTGTAAGAAAATTTTCATATTTGAATTTTGATATTATGATTTTTCACTACTCTAAATTTCTATGAGATATAATAAGAACGTATCTGGATTCATGATGTCGATTCTTGTTCGATTATTGATCTTTAATTTGAATTATTTTCTCTTCTCTTTCTTTTTCTTTTATGTATCTTTGATGATTAAGATATTTTTATTTCTTTGTTTGTGGGGAAACCAGAAAGAATGAGAAAAATTGTTTGTTGCTTTTTAAAACTGCCTATTTTATAGGCATTTCATTCCAACATTTACATCTCATTTCAATAGTAATGTTCCTATAGGCATGAAGAGAGAGAAGAAAGATTTAATTTTGTTTTGAATTTCAAAATTAAAATTTCATTAACTTAATTATCCATCAACCAAAATAATCGCCACATTAAGGTATATTTTATTTAAAGCCAAACATTCATTTACATGAGTCATATTATATTTTTCCTCAAGACTCAGGTGTAGAGACTTTCTTACAATGTGTTAAAGCAACCAGAATATCCAGACCATAACACATAAGAACTATATAGTAGATAAATAGACAACGAATATAACAGATAAAGATAAATAATTAAAAGTAGGCAGAAGAAAGCAAATAAACAAAGCTAACATTCATCACAAAGTTAACTCAACTAGGTTTGATTCTCTAGATTTTCCCAATAGAGTCACGATTTGTCGCGATGCAAAAAATACCCGAGCATAATGAACGCTCGAAGTAAAACAGAGTTGCCATCGAAGTTTATTTATTTCAAAAAGAAAAGGGAAAATATCGATAAAACTCTTAAAGAAAAAGAAAATGGTCATCGCAACCGAATTTGGGTTCAGAACCCAGTCATGCGAGAGGAATGTATTAGCATCCCTCACATCTGTTATACTCAACACAAACCATTTAGTTAGTTTTGCGAATAGAGTGTTAGCGTGATGTTATTTGTTTTCTTCTAGTTATTAAAAGTTTGAAAGGAGAAAGAAAAGGACTAAAAAAAGGTATTTTTATTAGGGTGCTTAATCAAGATTACGAGTCTTGCTCCTACGTGTCCTCAGATGCGATGAAGAACTCAAACCTACATAGTTTTGGCAAGAAAATGATATTTTTGGATATTTCATTATAGTACTTGACGAGACGTTGAATCTAACTCCTATGTTTCCTCTAGTACGATAATGAATTCAAAGCTACGTAGTTCTAGGTAGCAAATGTTTGCATGTTGATCGATTTTAGCAAAGGATGCTTCATCTGCACTATAGCGGAAAAACATTGCTTGCTACCTAGTCATGGAAGTAGGCAACGTTGTGAGTCAATCGCGTTAGAATGGATAAAAAAGATATGGTTTCTCACAGGCCGTGTTTTAATCGCATTTGATCGTACAACATTGCTTTCTACTCGCACATAAAAGGATTGAAACGTTTTTCTATGCTTCGCGTCGGAATAGATAAAACATCATTTGTTTATATAAAGTTTTGAATCGCGCTAGGGAAGAAAAATAAGTTTGATTGGTTGGACTGTTTTTAGGTGGAATACGAGTATTCGAATAGGAAATCTAATTACGGCTTGTGTCCAAACATTCGAGACTACGATTGATATTACGTCTAACTAATCCTTTTTAATCCATTTTTGATTGCGAAAGTTTTGAAATAAGTTCGATGAAGTTTAAGCGGAAGACAAATAATCGAGCAGGAAAGCTAATTACGGCTTGTGCCCAAGTATTCAAAGCTAGGGTGGATATTAAGTTCGACTAGTCCTTATTAATCTTTTTTCATTGTGAAAAGGTTTGAAACACGTTCAATGGATTTTGAGCTGAAGAGAAGTACTCGAGCGGGCAAGCTAATTATGGCTTGTACCCACATATTCATGAGTTGGATACATATTACGTCCAACCAATCCTTTTTAATCTGATTTTATTAAAAATGTTTGAAATTAATTAAGTTAAATGACTTTGGTTCAATTTGAAAAAGGACTTGATGTTGATCAAGTGTTAGATTGTTTTTTAAAGATTGATTTTCCAAAAAAATTATAA